>CM060914.1:67517500-77517500 GCA_030737875.1 Allium sativum
CCACATAATTGCTTTCCCTTTAGAACGTTCTAAGTGTGTGACCCCATAGGTTACTATAACGTTGGCAATAATTTAAATTGTATTTAAATTGTAAACAGTAAGCAGTATCTAGCAACACATCGCTGTTACCTACGTTATAATAAGATCAATGATTCGATACAACCTTTCCATTACCTGTGTATCAATGTAATATAATCCTTTTAACCAGTATATCCAGGATTAAACTCGAGGCATGGAACATATCACCCTCTTTATAATTTAATCCATTTATCTTGATCGATGAGTAGACTATATAAACAAATCAATATTTGAGCACGACCATGCATTTCATAGTCTCACTCAATCAAGAGGCCCATGGATATCACTCTTAATATATCATAAGGTTAAATTCCATCTAGATCATTCATAATTTTCGATTCGAGATGTATCCAATGATCACCTTTATCGTCTACTTGGTTAAAAGTAACCTTTAATGATATTAGAACACAAATATGCTCGAATAAAATTATAATGATTTCAGGTATGAGGATCATTACATCACTGCCACTATGAGAATAACTTATGATACTATTAATTATATTCCATGTAATTTTCTCATGTTGGGTCAACCCAATACACTATTCTCGAATACGTATTTATGTCGTGAAATTAATATCACGTATACTAATGATCAATGAGATGTGATCATCAGTCAATCAACATACTAGTCTCAATGTTTTATTGTTGTCTTATGTCGACCTTAAAACATGATTAGGGACATTTAAGAATTATAATACTTAACATATTATATAATCTCATGTTCAAGTCTTACTCAAACTATATAATTTTGTATTATTATTCTAAGCTTCTATTATGTTAATATTTATATTACGCAGTAAATATAACAAACAGAATATTTTTATTCCAAATAAAACAAAACATCAACAATGTTGTTAATCACATCAAGTGGATTGCCTCTAGGGCATAAACTCTAACTATCATTATCAATAATATTTCATTTATCTTTTTCAAATCTTATTTGAAAACCTTTATCATATAATTGACTTATACTAACAAGATTATGTTTCAAATTTTCTACTAACAAAACATTTGTAATAGTAGGAGTTTTAGAAATACCAGAACTGATTACTTCTCCAATGCCGACGACATAACCTTTTGAATTATCTCAAAATGTTACAGAGCTTCCATCAAGATATGTTATATTTAATAACATTTTTGCATTTCCAGTCATAAGCTTGGAGCATCCACTATCAAGTATCCATTTCTCCTTGCTTTTTATTTTGGGTACCTACAAGATAAAATAAATTAATTGGTACCTAATTCCTCCATTAGGGTCCTAAATGTTAGGTGAGGAAGGCAACCATACCCAAGTGAGTTTGGGGCCTTTAAAAGTATAATTTGTGTTATAAGCTACATTTTGTATGAAGTTATCAATATATTTTTGTTTAATAAGTTTGTTAGTAGATTTCAGAATCCAAATTTTTTATTTCTTTAGGATTCAAAACCTTTTTATTGATCGTCTTCTTTTTGACCTTTTATAAAGAAAACTATGATTTTAAGGTTTTGAATTCTTTTTAAAACCTATTCTATTCCCATTTCCTGAAAGCTTGGAATTTTTGATTAGATTTTCTAACTTTTGTTTGCCTTTGTTAAATTTTGAAACATTTGAAGTAATCTTTTCTAATTGGTTTTTGAGTTCTAAAATTTTAGAACATGATCTTTCTAGATTACTTTCTAAAGCTATATTTTATTGAAAATCTCTTCATTTTCTAGTTTAACTTTTCCTAACTCCATTGTTAATGTATCATGTTCCAAAGATAATTTTTTGTGTTTATCTTGGATATTTTATAACTCTTCTTCTAAGATTGTCTTCTCATTTTAGCATTCCTATTTCAAGTTCCATTTGATTCATCTTAGCAATGTATACTTTATTTAATTTTTTTACTTCTCTATACTTATCATCTAGTTCTATGCTAAGTTCTAATATTTCATTATAAGTAAGTTCGGGACATAATTCATCTATTTTCGCCATAATGCCTAAATTGGCTTGGTCCAAATCACTATCGCTTTTGCTATCAGATGAAGAATAATCTAAGTCATCCTAAGTGACTTGAAAAGATCTTCTTTTCTTTTTGAATTATTTAGTTTTCTCTTATTTTTGTCATTGTTGAGTTTTGGGCAATCTTTCTTTATATGACCAAATTCATCACATCGTAGCATTGATTGAAGTTTGAATTGATGCATCTTACTTTCCATCTTTTAGAAACTTTGTCATCCTTTTAAATTTCTTGAATTTGTTATATTTTTTGTGACAAACACAATTTCATCATCATCTAAGACAGATTCCTCGTTATTGGCTTGAAAAGTAATGTTCTTTTTCTTATTGTTTTGCTCTTTTCTAGCCTGCAGGTTAGCTTCACAGGTCATTAAATTTCCTACCAATTATTCAACTTTAAATGTTGAAAGATCATTAGCTTCTTTTATAGCTAATACCTTTCTTTCCCACTTAGATGTAAAAGAATTGAGTATTCGAGATACTAAGTCAAGATTAGTGAATTTTACTCCTAGTGCCATTAAATCATGTTTAATAGTTTGGAATCTCGAATACATAGCAACTATGGACTTGTTTTGTTTCATTTTAAAAGTAGAAAATTGATTTTGTAAAACTAAAATTTTAGTTTGTTTGACTATGATAGTACCTTTGCGTGTTATTTGTAAGCTACACAGAATATCATATGTAGTGTTACATAGCATGAATCATGAAAATTCATTTTTATCTAATAAACAAAATATAACATTCATTGCATTATTTGAAGATACGGTTTTTTATTCATCGGTCCACATACTCATTTTAGTGGTAGGTGCTTCATACTTATTTTGAGTAGTGGACCAAATTTCTAATCCATTAGCTTCCATAAAAATTCGCATATGGGTTGACCAATATGCATAGTTTGATGCATTGAAGAGTATAGGATGTTGTCTAGACTGACCTTCTTAAAATATACTTGCCATATTAGTGTGATTCAAAAACATGTTATTGTATTTTGATATAAAAAAACCTTGCTCTGATACCAATTGAAAGTCTTATAGGGGTGAGAAGGCATTTATGTGTATACTACTGAATATAAACTAATAAAGTAAATGTAAATATGGAAAATGCACGCTAGAGTTTTATACTAGTTCTGACCTCCCATCCTACGTCCAATCCCAAAGCTCCCCATCGGAATTCTACAATCAATAAACCCTCGCTTCACCCAGAGGAACATGCTTGCTATCAATACAGTTTTCTTGTCAAAGATATACTCTAATACAACATAGATTTTGACTGAAACGTGCACTATCTTCCAATATATCTTCAAGTAGTGATTGTTGTTAAGTGCAGGAGTATATGGAAGATTTAGTTGATGATGTGAGTTTTCTAGATTCAAAGAGTGTAGAATATAGAGATAGTTGAGTAGATTAGATTAGTTGCAATCTCTTGAATCTCGATGTTTTAAATAGTTGTGAAGAATTGTGTATGAGTGGTGGTGGTTATTACTGGTCATCCAAGAGTTGTGTTCATTAGTGGTGAAGAAATGCACCAAATAGATATGGAGACGTCTCTTGAAAATTCAATAGTTATGGTTCAAAATATCAGGCCAAACTCCAGGTTAGACATCTGAAAATAATATCTTACATCTGAACCATAGTTCCGAGTTTTTCCAAATTCTTCAACCGACATCCCAAAATAGTTTCAGATGTCTGATCTTTGCATCAGATGTTTTACTGGGTTCTTTGACAGATGTCTGATAATAGTTTAAGACGCCCGGTGCTGTGACGATCCCAAAACCCCGTGACACGGTGTTAAGGATAATCATTGGAATATAACACATTAATCATCATTAGCAGATCACAGATAATAGCATAAACAGAAAATAGAATAATTTACACTCGTATGACAGCGGAATCATATAGATATCATCACATCAGAGAAGCACAGTACAGGATACAACTTAGAGCATAATGATACATAATTAGTCACCATCGCCAGAGGCGGAATCATACATAAAGAGTACACAAAAGGAATATCAGTCTACATCGCCAATGGCGGAATCATAATATAGATAAAATAATGGCGGAGAAAATCCAAGTCAGCACAGTGTAGTCAAGCCTCGCCATGAGCCAAAAGGTGCGTCAGAAACCTGTAACTAGGCTGCCCGTGTGAAAATGAGGGCACCCGAGTTTGCAAGGTGAAACAAACTACGAGTCAGTCATGGGACTGGTATGAGAAATCTACTTAACTTATTAACAACAATAACAAGGCAAATCAAAGGACCACGCCACTTTCGCGGAACGGGTTTACTCCAATGAGTGCTAGTGCATGAAATAAAATAACGATTAAATCAACGCAATGCTTTTTATAAAATGAAGCCATTATAAGACTCAGGTCCCATCACACAATGCAACGCAAGCCGGAGGATAGAGTTTTCCCTTATAATGGCCAAAAATGCTTCATACGAATAAAACAAAAGTGCTTGATATTATTACTAGTGCATATATGTTTCAAAAGCAAATTTAATCATAAATATCAATCCTAGACGGCATGGGTACCATATATCATGTCGCCATACTAGTAATACAATCACACCCGCATATTTCGTATTGGAAATTGGATTCCTACATGAGTCGAGGTAAGGGGCAAGCTCCTCTCCGATTCGAGACACTCTAGCAAATGTCCCAGGACCCCACTATGATCCTTGGATCTTCAGGGTCGGTCCTCTCTTACTTTTGAGGATTAGTTATTCCTGAACACACGTTTCCCGGTCCTTACAGACCTATATCGAGGCGCCTCGCATTCCAACAACCACACAGGTGAAAAGTATATATAATGTCAGGGCTGGTAGGTCACTGACACCACCTTAGCTAGAAAGAAACGTCGTGCTCTCCCTGCAGTCACTCTCCCGTTTTTGACTCATACCGAGGTGTGAGGCTCGCGAATTCACGTTATACACAAAGCTACATCACATAGACCATGCTTTGATCATCAACCACAAGACTTTGCTTTGCAACAAAAGCCTTGATCATATGCCACTTAGGCGTGCCACACAGGCAATCCACTCCATGCGACTGATTTCTGTCAATACATAACCTCTGAGCTCGTACGTCTCAGAGAAGGGCGTTAAGAAAGAGAATAAATTCTCTGCCGCCAAACAGATATATATTTAACAGAGATCAACCAACACAGAACAAAATCCAATGTCAGACACACAGTCCATTTACAAGTCCGTTCTGGGTCTGAACGAAACCGGAGGCACCAATTCCTCGCATATCCGTACAATCAACAGTATGTTTGGACGGCTACTACTTCAATTCCTTCATGGTAGCTACTCCAGTCACGAGTATCAGTAGCGCCCATCCATCCAATGTGGAGATCGTCGGTCTTCAGTCGTCTTCGACTCTTCGAATTCTCAACGTCGATCGATTATTTGAAATGAGATAAACTCGGCCTTTTCAAATAACCCACGTATATTTAGATTTTCAAATCAATCAATCACATGGTTGGACTATTCAACAATCACATTTCAGTTATTTAGTTATAATTTTCATGTCAAATACATTCAACCATCACATATCAAGCAAACACAACAAGATTGGTTTATTTCTACTCTATATCGTCCATAATATCTTATAACGATATATCGCCATTTTTATTTAATTTAAAATGGCCATATTTAATTGAACGACGTTTCAGGTCGTGTCGATGCACTGGCGCTGCTTTCCACTAATTTTGTTTTATACATATCTGAAAATCTAACCGTTGGATCTTCACAAATTTTACATCATTAGGAAGGTCATTTCAAAACGAATCCAACGGTTTCAGTTTTGGGAAAATCCAACGGTCGGATCTTCCACACTAACCATTTGAAGTTACGATTTCAATTTACGAACTGCAGCGTCGTTATTCGATTTAATTTAATTATATTTATATATATATATAAATATAATCGTTTCTGGCGCTGTTTTTCTTCAGTTTTGAATTAAACATTCCAGACAATCCAACCGTCGGATCTTCACAAAGTTGGTGCCGTTGGAAAGATATTTCCAAGGCGAACCCAACGGTTGAGGTTTCGGGAAAATCCAATGGTCGGATCTTCCGCACTAGACGTTTGAAATCACGGTTTCAAAACATAAACTGCACGGCCACGTTTCGTTTTAATTATATTTATATTTATATATTTATATTTATATATTTATATAAATATAGTTCATTCAAAAATTCCTATATCGTTTCCACTTCAATTATTTCACTAACGCCTTTAAATTTTGGAAAATTTCGCCATAACCTCCTTTGTACGGGAGGGTCTGGGAAAATTCCCAAATAGCCACATGGGCGTCTCATATCAAAAAGGAAAAGAAAAAGGCAAGCGGCTGGCCAACAGGCTCATAAAATCATCACCCAAACAAAGCGGTAAATGTGTACCTATTTGTCGGGCACAAAATTCTATTTCTCTTCTCTAGCCCCTTTTTGCTTTAACCTATTCAATAGATATGCATGTACATATATACAATTTCTAACATTTACCATTTTCCATTCAATTCCATATTTGATTTGCTTTGGTTTAAAAACACCATTCGTTCTAATGTTGCATGCATAGGCTAAAATCATATCATTAGCTAGTTAATTTATATTTCAACTCATGCACGTTTATTTGAACAAGTGGCCATTTTTAACACTTCACATTTCAAAGATGATAATTTTGGCGAACTAAAATAGATTTCAACACATGACTATTTTACTTAGTTCCTATGCATGTTAAAAATAATATTTCTATCACAAATATTTATTTCAACGTCCGCATATCACACATATGATAAAAATGATATTTTTATCGTTCAAAATATATATTCAACAAATAGATGTTTCTGCACTTCATAGTTTCAATAAAAATGTAATTTCTATTGTTCGATCTTTTTATTCAACACATGAACTTTTCCACTACACACACTTCTCAACAAATGAGCATTTCCACACATGGACATTTTATTCATGTTGTTCATATTAGAAAGATGGGATTTTTATTGTTGAAACTAGTTATATAAGGCGAATATTTTTCAGACTTCATATATATATAAAAATGTGATTTTTATTGTTTAAACACTTCACTCATTCACAAATGAATTTAATTTTCACACAACACTTTTCAACACACAAACATTTCCACACATGGATATAGTTTCAACATATGGCTATTTTATTTCTACGCATGAAAATTATTTCAACATATGAAAATAATTCTAACACACAAAGATTATTCAAAATTTTGGCAGCATAACGGCAGGGTAGTTAAAACCGGCACCGTCCCTAGTACGGCTCCTCGCTCTACCTTAAAACCTCGCGGTTTTTGACAATGGGGAATCATGCATCTAATTCGCACGCAGGCGGCATGTTTATTTTTATTTCCACAAATTTTTCCAATTCATTTCAATCACCAATGGGTATTTTTCAACCACAACCAAACAATATCAACCACAAACAATTATTCAACCATTCGTATTTTTCATCCAATATTTCACACCAATTCATCACAATAAATATCGTCCATGGTTTGTGGACGAGGGGAGTATATATATAATATAATATATATTTGCTATATTTCACTAGCATTTCAACACATATATCAATTATTCTATGTATGTAAAAATTCATACTTCGCTCATATAGCTTACACTACGCATGTACATGATGTATACAACACGTATGTAATTTATATTTCGCTTATATAAATTATACACGACATTTTCCATTCAATTTCACGTTAATTTAGATTTCTCACCTTGGTTTTCTGAGCGCTAAAAATCGATACGATGTCAGAAAAATCCGCAGCTTCTTCTATTGGGTAGAGAGCTTCCTTTCGGTCTCGATGTTTCCTGTTTCATCGAATTTCGTCAACACACCAAAAAGATATGATTTTTCAAAGTGTAAAGATCAAAGAAAAACTCACTTTCAGAAAGCTTCAAAACTAGGTTTGCGGTTTTCGCGAGAACCGGGGCACGAGGGGACGATCAGGAAGTTGGACGTGGAAGAGCTTCGAGAGGGCTACAGGCGCGCGGCGGTTTGGTGGGGTTCGGTGGTGCAGATCGGCGGCGGCGGTTTGAAGGTCGGAAGTTTGGAAGGGGATATCTCGACGTAGAGGCGACGATAGGGGGAGCTCCTTATATGGATTTGAAGAGGGGAGGGAGAACTACAAAAAGTTGAACTGGGGGAGGAGCTAATTCGAGCTGTGGCGATCGGAAATCGCCAGGGAAGGGGAAAAAGGGTTTCCGCCGTCGAAGTCGGGGTCGGGGGGGGGGGGGGGGGGGTTTCTGATTTTTTATTTATTTATGAATGGAGAAATATGATTGGCCGAGGACTATATTAAATTTTTAAATAGTGTTTTCTCAAACGAACTCCTTTTTAAACCCAACGACTGTCGCCCCTAGCTAAATACCCCCATTCCGGACACAATGGGATACGTTTCGTAGGCTAATTCGACTGTTACAGTCAGTTATTTTTCAAATTAAAGTATAAAACATTTAATTTTTAACTCTGAACGCACATTTCAATTTGCCAGGGCCACAAACTGATTCGAAAAATTTCAGAAAAATAAATCTAGCTATGTTTTGACGCTACGGTCACAACAAAACTAGTTTTGTCGAATTCTGAGGTCGTTTGAAAAATGGCCATTTTCTGGTCAATCCAATTTAATAGAAATCGACCAAACATATTTTCTTTTGCCATGCTCACATACTAGCTTCAAAAATTATGAAATTTGAAACCTAGCAATAGTTTGACATCCCGGACCCAACAAAAGTGGTTTCGTCGAATTCCGAGGTCGTATGCAAAATATCAATTTTTCAGGGCTATATTCTATATACCGACTCTTTTGAAAATTCATTCGGCCATAACTTTTGATTCCCGTTATGAAACTTCGATTTTTCAGATTCGTTAGAAAGGTATTGACTAACAGATTAAATATTTTTGGTTTCGCTAAAATCCGATATATTTTCCACCCTGCATAGTCAGTCAAAGTATGAATTCAAATTTTCAAACCGACTCACTATTTCTAATTCACTATTTTAGTGAAATATTCTATTTCAATTGTTCAAATTCCTTTGAAATAACCAATTTAAAAATTTTAAATTGGCTCGTATTTTCCGGGTTATTACAGGTACTGTGTATCAGCTGTTTCTTGTCCATTGTGTGTATTGTTCATTTGATCTCTCTTGTCTTTTACTTGTTTGGTGTTGGCTTTTGTTAACGTGCCTTATCTCAAGTAAATCTTTTAGATAACCTTTATAAATACATATACATATACATATGTGTGTGTGTACATATACGATTTCCATTGTGTAGTTGTGTCATTGAAATCGTAGAATAAATTTCCTAACATGTATGATCCCTATATGGATATCATAGAGATCGAAGTATGATATTTGGGTTGGATATGGATAATGATCGTGCACCAAATGGTGAAACACGTCAACATAACGGTCTGGTCCTAGAGTAGGGACTGCCATGGTCCATCCAAAGTGAGAAGTAACTACCATATGATTTGGTGCACGATAACCCTAGTTGGGTTGTGTGATATCCTAAATAATCGGAGGATGTAAGTCGTGTCGTATAGCAGAAGGACCAACTAAATCTACCGAAGCTACATGGGTGATGGTATTAGTGGAACAAGTGAAAAATCTACGTTAGAAGTCGACGTACGACTGACCGGCAATAGCAAAGCTCTCGGTCATCCACCAACATGTCGCCCTAGCTAGGTCAAGCTGATCTGATGGGTAAATCATCAATGATAAGTTGATGTGGACCATCGAGGATAACATCAAAGTCATATAACTATACCTCTCACCAAGATACCAACAATTACCTAAAGGCGAAGGACCTGATATAAGTGGAAATCTCCTATCGGCAAGCATCCTAACAATTTCTATAAATTCAATCCCAAAATTTATACTGTCATGAAATGGATGCCATATAATCAGGTGCATGCACATCCTCAAGTCGATCTGGTTTTGGGAAACTGAATAAATGTGACAGGATTCATTATCCCTGGGACCGCTGTTGTTCGCGGTCCAAAATGAAAGACGAGAGAAAAAAGTAGGCGCGTTAGAAATCAAATTAACAAAATGAAAATTTCTGGAATACTTTAAATATCAATACTGTAACAACTCGTAGAAATCAAATAATGAAACCTGTGAGTCTGAAATGGTGCACTGAAATTAAGGCATTTGTACAAGTAGACAAGAATAGGCGTACCCCAGTCATATAAAATAGCACCACTAAAATCCAACTCAAATACCACCTTAAAAAATCCAGTAGTCATACTACTGCATGTCGTGATGAAGAAAAGGTTATGAACGAGGTATAAAACATATAATCGTGCAAGCTCTAGATCATTATTAGGAGAGTACTGACTAAGTATGTTGTCCATGGTCGCAAAGATAACGCTGACTCTAATAACCCCTGCCGCTTGATATGATGCATCAGAAACGCCTAGATGGGGTAGTAGATTATGAACAAGTTCACAATTACGCCATCGAGCATCATGGAAAGGGAGTGGTGGATGTCTGGCTACACTTATGCTAATGTCGGTAAGCATGGGGAAATGAGGCGGTGTAATTTCTAGCGCACTACAAGGAAAGTGGAACGTGTGGGTGGTTTTATACCATCATAAAGCAATAGCAGTGCAAAGTTTCACATCACTATGTATAACATGATTAAATTCTAAATTTTATAGTACAGAATAAGGTAAACTATGCATTGATAAATTAATTGATAACTACGGTAAAATGATCATACAACACCTAAGAAATAATCGAACTCGAGGTCATGTAATAATGTTACGACTCTATTTTGTCTGCCAAATGTCCATGGAAATGTCTAAGCATGATCGCAAAAGAGCCACGTGAACGGATATTACGCGACTATTGAAGTTAGATGCATCATCATACTACAAATTAGTCATCTGACAATCAATTTCATTTAATTTAATCATTAATAAAATATACTTACAGCCAAGCTCGTCTGCATGCTAACATGTACTTCACGTTCTGGAAGCGTAAGAAAATTGGATAGAATGGGAAATTTTGCTGCGCTAAGATTCAAATCCAAAATTACATCAAGGTTAGCTTCTATAAGGGAAGTTTGCCCCCATACCTTTATGCATCCTGCCAGCACGACCACCACGGTGACTTCCACGACCACGTCGACCGCCTTCTTTTACTCCTCCGCCTTGATTTTCTAAATTTTAAGCAGCTTCTAAAAGTTCTTCTATACCACGCTCATGTATATATGGTGTAATCTCTTATTTCTCGCCGCTTCCGCTTACGCCGCTCCCCCTTACGCTGCTGCTATTTCCTTCTCCATGTATGAATTTTTTTTCAAAATTCTTAGCATTATAAACATCTTCTCGAGTGTATATCTCGAAAATAACCTTTAGTTTGGATAAAAACTAACGGATTTTGATGTTTATTAGGAGGAAATGGTGGTTTTCTTTTTAGGCTTCAGTTTAAAAATGAGAATGAAGGAAGAGTGGAGAGAAAGAGGGACGAATGGGAGGATTAAGGGAAGAATTTATAATGGCAAATGGTTTACCATTATAAATATATAATGACAAAGAGTTTTTCGTTATAAATATATAATGGCAAACAATTTGCTATTATATATTTATAATGGCATAATGTTTGTCGTTATAAACTCTGATCCATGGTTAGTTGTTGTTGTTGGTTGCTCCGTTTGTTCATTTGGTTGGAAACGATCATAGGGAAGAACTAAACAGAACGAATTGTTTGTAATGGTCTTACAGGATTATGCCAAAAAAGTTAGTCAACTAAAAAGAATAGAACAACAATACAATGCTCCAGATGATACATAAGAGAATAGGGAAATACCCATGAAAACACACTTTCCTTCATTTCCATAATAATAAACCATCAAATACTATTCTACATTTATTTTACTATATGAGCTTTTTACTGTGGTAGACATGCTTTGAAAACATTACCAAATAAAGATGACAAGTTTCCAAAGGATGCATAGTCTTAACCTAATGTATATTTTATGTTTTTTTCAAGATAAAGATCATAGGTAAAAATGGAACCCAAGTTAATAGTAAACATTGATAGATATGGATAAACTTCATAATGTATTGAAAGTAGCTACCTATCTATTTATGTCCCAAACGGCCTTAATGCATCTTACCTTTCGACTAAGTGATTATAAATCGTTCACATGAATTACAAATTGAAAGGAAAAGAAATAATGAAGATATTATCATGAGACTATGAATGACCCTTGATGTCAGTGGCAGCCTAAGCAAAGATTGCAAATATCAGTTGATAATGAGGCGTGCCTAGGCACCTTCAAATATTTTGCTTTACTAACCATGCATCCGTAGTCCATTAGCTATTTCCTGAATTTTGATTTCATTGACTGCGCATGTGCTAAATTTGTAAGAAGTGAGGTTACAATAATACCAGATTAAAAAGACAATGGACAATGGCCAGGTTGAATATAAAAACGACACCTAGTGCACTTGCAAGACTAGAACTAACTGCACCCTTTGAAGCTTTACAAGCTCGAGAAAGCAATATAACAAAGCCATAAAGAGCGATGTCATGACCAACACAATTGTTTACAGAGTTGACATCAAGTTAAATCTCAGTCAGCAATCTGAAATCCTCAAGTGCATTCTAATTGTGCGTCGAACCTACCATTGATCTAATTGCGACGCTCTCAAATGAATAGAAACTACTAGCATCTTATGTAACACACTGTAATTTACAAAGAACTTTAATAAACCAAAGAATACTTAATTCAATTTTGGGAACTAATACAAACGGAATGTACCATTGCGTTCGCCTTGGAATTCTGCTTAAGATAGACTCCGAGTTTGTGTAAAACAGATATCGTATGGAGAAGATATTAAGGTTAGAAGTTTGTATACATATAAGAGTAATATATATAAACAAATTAGTCTAGAATTTTCAAAATAGTTCAAAATCGAAAGCGGGAAGACCGCGTGGGATTTTGGTCCGTTAGGGGTCGACCCAAACCGCAGGAGGGTCGACCAATGAGTCGACCCACTCAAGGGTGTGTCGACCCACCCCAGATCTGCCCAGTTTCATTTCCAGAACCTGGACTTGTTTCTGAGTGAGATTCGTTGGCAGTAGGCTATATATAGGACAACATTTCTATTATTTTTATTCACCTAGAACAATGGAGACAATGACATGTTGCCTCAGCTTGGATTGAATTAGCCTATTTTTCTTCAACAACAGCGTATAAGTATACAAGAATCTCTTCTGCAACTTCAACATATCATTCTCTGTTTTTTAGATCCAGTATCGGTGAGTTCATGTTATTTTTAGATATAAACATTTAACAAGTAATCCTGGTATGTTTATAAATCTGGATCTAAACCTATACCTGTTAGAACTTGATTCACACCTAATCAATCCTGCTATTTCATGTACACCTGACCTGCTGTTCAGTTCTTATATGCCTATTTCTAATATGCCTACTTTTGCTATCATATGTCCGTCTCTGTTATTATATGCTTATTTTGTTTTATGCCTATTCTGTTCCTCTCTCTCTCTCATTCCTTGTTATTTTTATAGCCTAGGCTACCTTTGAGCCTAGGCCGATATTGTTGAAATATGCGCTCGAACATAATTGGGTTAAATTGGGAATGGTAATTTGGGGGCATAATTTGTACTATGAGTCATGAGTGGGATTTGGGGGCATAAACCATACTGTGAAATATGGCTAAAATTTGGGGCATAGCTTAGACTGTGAATTATGACTTGTGGTTCGGGACATATAAACCTGTAGGCTTAATTTAAGATTAAGCGGAACGTGTAAATGAAATTGTAAGTAACCTGTGAAACATATTGGGGGTTATGCATACTTGTAAACCTGTAATACTTAACCCGTTAAATCTATGGGGGTTTTATACATATAAACATGTTTATCTGTGGCTTGTTTAATCTTTGGGTGAGGTTATGTAAACATGTTGAATTTATGGGGTTAAGTAAATCTGTTTAATATGTGGGGGGTTATATAAACCCGTTAAACTTAACTTTTGAAAATCCTAGTTGGTTGGGGATACAAGCCTAAGGTGTGGCTTGTGTCATTTGTTGTGTGGGACCCATATTAGGTAGTAACTCATTTTGGTATTAAAATGGGGATCTCGCACTAGGTAAGGGTTAGGGCACGCTTACTGAGCTAATTATAAGAGGCTCACTTGGGGAGAGGTGTTCTGATGGCGCCTTACGATGGAGTCTTGTGCGTGCATGGTTACGGCTTGCTTGGGGAAATAAGCCGCTATAACACTTGTAAATAGGTTTGTGTCCTTCTGGTGGTTGCCTCTTTAGGAAGTAATACACCCTACTATAGGGCCGACACAAGGTATTTACGTGGCACGGAGCTGAACGATGGGGATAGTAATTAGGGTACATCTAGTCCTATTTAGGTACCTGTTATTTTTGGTTGGGGTAACACCCATTATTTCTGTTTAGGTACCTGTTATTCATGTTTGGGGTAAAACCCATTACTAGAAATACACCTAAGTCTACCATTATTTTTATGTTGAGATCATTCTGTTCTTGTTAAGTAATTGGAAAACACTTAATGTGGTATACTAATATCGGTATAGAGAAAAGTATTTGAGAAGCATAGTCTATTTTGTTTATTCTATTTATTATGTCCATCTTATTCATAACTGTTATACGATATTGTTATCACTCATCTAGTTTATATGTCTGTCATGAGACTTTTACTTATTTATATGCTAAAAGTAACTAGACTCGCCAAACTTTATGTCTGACCCATTTTGTTTCCTCTTCTCTCTCTTCCTTCCCTCCCAGGTTCTCAGGGTGGGAACGCTCAGGCTTGACTAGGACTCTTTCTTCTATTTCTGCTTGGATTTGCTTCGATGTATCGCTTTGACTATTTGTCTACTTGTTTATGGCTACTTATGGGTACTATGGCTTTTTACTTCTTTACTTTGATGGTTTTTAGTGCCAGACATATGTTTTTATCTGATGTATTTTATTCCAGTATTTCAGTTTGATGTTGTAACTGGATTTTGAGACCACGATGTTTTGTGCTGAAAAGTAAAGTTTTAAATTTTTGCTGCTATTTTATATATTTGTTTTGTTATATTCTGTTTCTATTGACCTATAACGCTTCACTAAACTTAATGCATTCTGTTAAAGAGTGACATTAATGGACATGGGGTGTCACATTTGGTATCAGAGGTGAAGGTTACAAGATCGGATGAAAAGGTTTTGAAAATTGTTTTCAAAAGTTTTCAAAAAGAAAGTATTTTCAAAAGAAAAGTCTGTTTTTGAAAAACATATTCCCCAAGCCATATATAATATCTTTCGATTCTCTGTTTGAATCGCTTTTCCCTTTTCTTTTCAGCATGTCTTGGCAACCGAATCAGTTGGCAAAGTTTCGTCTGGAGCTAGTGAATACTCCGCACAATAAAGCTTTAAGGCTTGCAAGAGGATTGAATCAGCCTCTTCAAGCATTAGCATCATCTCACATTCTGATGGGGTGTAACAACCCGTATTTTTATAACATGTTAAAGTCATAAATTAAGGCAGAATTAAATTTTAAAATAAGAATCAGGGGAAACAGGTTGCGCCATTGCGTTCGTCTCTGAATTCTGCATGAAATAGAGTCCGAATTTTCAAAAATCGGAGTTCGTATGACCAAGTTATGACCTCTAGAAGTTTTAGAAATTTTCAGAATCAAAGACAGCTCGAATTTCGAATTCGAAATTCGAATTCAAACCCCGCAGCAGGCATGGCGGGAAAACTCCCGCATATAGACCAGGTCGACCTGGGGGTCGACCTGGGGGTCGACCATAGTGTCGACCTCCCAGGGACCAGGTCGACCATAGTGTCGACCTGGGGGTCGACCTGCCTCCCGAACCTATTTCCTGAGCCAGATGCATTCTGATGTATTTAGACTTGTTTCGTGACCAGATTCGTCTGCCTAACCCTATTTAAGCAGCCTCCTAGCCTCATTATCTCCACACCATTTCTTTCTGTCCTTATGCTGCTTCAAAGATAATCAAAATAATAAGATAAAAAGGAAGAAAAAGGACTGCTTCTTCTCCATCAAGACTACGCTTAGAGATTTGCAAATTGGGGGATTTCAATTAGAACACGATCAATCAAATAGAGATTCAACAATCAAATTCTGCTTTCTAATTCTCGATCCACACACTGTAAGTTCAAGTTACTTTTAGATAAAAGCTGTAAACTTAATATCCATGTTGTAAATTGGAATTGGATCTGTGTATGGTAACTGATTCGTATCTATTCTTGACATGGGCATGAAACTTATCCATGAAACTTGACACGAACTTGACATGAAACTTGAACATGGTCATGCCACTAGAATGAACTTGAAAATGGCCAACTCGAGGTTGGGTGGAGTTTATAGTGTAAATCTGCCCGGAACCGCCCGGCAAATCCAGTTACTGCAAACAATAGGATCCAATGTGAGTAGTTGGTCATATCGCACTTGAAATCCGAGGTTAGACTGAGTTGTGGTGTAAATCTGCCCGGAACCGCCTGGTATATCCAGTGACCACAACAACAGGTCTAATGTGAGAGGTTGGGGTGCATTAATGAATTAATGCCACACGATAGGGTTAAGTCATGAACATGAAAGACAACACTTAACCAACTTGAAATATGATTGGTATAGTTAGGTCATGAACTTGAACGACAACACCTAACCAACTCAACATGTGAATGGTAGGGCTAAGTCACGAACTTAAATGACAACACTTAGCCAACTTGATATGCTAGACCGATGGGGTTAAGTCTCGAATTTTAATGACAACACTTAACCTACTAGATGGAAACCATAGTTATGCGGTCCATTTCAGCAGTAACCAACTAGATGTATCATGGTACCCTGGGACTAGGCAGGGTGGGGCACGATTACTAGGCTGATTATAAGCGACCAGAATGACGGTTGTGTGGGTGCGACAGTGTAGGTTCAGGCGGGCTATGGTCGTGCACGTGGTCCGGAGTTGAAAAAGTAGGCATTGGGCATCAGTAGGTTTATCTGTGCATTCTTGATTCGTGTCGGTGGTTGGCACCATAGGGCTTGATACACTCTATGGTGGACCTAGCCCAGGTGACTACATTCGTGATAGGGTCGTATGACACAGAAACACAATGAGCTAGAACTTGTACGGAGCCGATCGATTAGTGGATCGTTCCGTTGGACCTAGTAATGGGTCATTCACGATTTTGGGCCAAGGGATCATTTCATGATTAATACTTGACATGGGTTGGGCTACTAGTACAGTAGGTGCCGCGAACCTTGAACATGCGATGCTATACTTGACCTATACTTGATTCATCATGTTATCTTAGTCTATCTTATCCATCTTGACATCGTACTTATGTTTACTTTCAGTTTATACATGTCATGTTAACTTTACCTGTTTTTATGCTGAAAGTCACTTGGACTTACCAGTCTTTATGACTGACCCGTTTTCTTTCGCCTCTTTTTCTTTCGTCCCCCCTCCCCCGTGTTCTCAGGGAGGAAACTCTAGCACTTAGCTGGGATTCTTGTTGCTTTCCGTCAACTCATGTACGGTTTGGTGTTGAGTTATGCTATGGCTGCACGTCTGCTATTTTTGGGGAATAATTTACTTTTGTTATTTTAAGTTTATGCTTCTTTATTTAGAACTTGTTGTAATGGAATAACGTCAACTTGTACTTTGGATATATGAGGTTTTGACTCTTTTCTTGAAAGTAATAAGATTTGGTTTTTAATTTCTACCGCTGCTTTACTTATGTTCTGTCTTGCGATATCTCTGTGTATGGTTACCTAGATAATGCTCCAACAAAACTAGTGCATTCCCTTTGTGAGTGACCCTAGCGGAGGTGGGGTGTTACATGGGGCCTACTTTTAAGAGACTGGTTGATATGGCATTGATGCATGAAGATGGAAAAGAGGAGAAAAAAGAGGCTAAGACTAATTAGACAAAAACAAGAAAGTGTGGCCCAAGAAAGAACGTCAAAAGAAGGGCGGAAAGAACGACAAAGCCAAGGCAAGAATAAATGTCATGGTTGTGGGAGCTTGGGTCATTTGGTCAAAGATTGCAGAAAAAGAAAGAATGCTTGCTTCCGGTGTTGTGAGTCGGACATTATTCTAGGGATTTCCCAAAGAAGCAAGGACAGAGCCAAAGGGCAGGATCTTCTAAAGGGTAGGTGCATGCCCTCGAGGCCAGTATACCGGACAAAGGTAGGATAGTTTCTATGGAAGGTTTGATTTCTCTTTCCGATCATCCTGTTAGGACTCTTTTTGATTCTAGTGCTTCTCACTCTTTTATATCCGATTCTATGGTTGAGTCTCTACACCTTAGTACTAGTATTATTTTTGTTCCCGTTATTGTCTCAAACCCCCATTGGGGCCATGGCTCATCTATCTATCATTTGCCAGGTGTTGAGTATATCCGTGTTGGTCGATTTAGCAATCGATTAGGTCCAAGCGAAATCTGTATATTTACATATGGTATTAGCGCTTTGGTTAACTCAAATCTTTGGTGTACAACTGTGACGAGATGGAATTTCGCTCGGTCCGAACTAGTCGCTAAACCGACCCAGACCGTTCGAGACACCCTATCGTTTGAGAACAGGACAAAATAGAACACATACAAAAGAACATTTCACTGTATATTACAACAATGCATCAGATTACATGAATATACAAAGTATAAATCAATATTACACAGAAATATCAGAGATTTAAATTACATTTAAATACATAGCAGCGGAAAATAATACAATACACAACTAGAAGTAGATATACGGATACAAAGCTTTCCTGATATCATTCCAGCTGTAAACCAGGATCCTGTGAATATAAATCTGCAAAACCAAAACTACTAGCTGCCCGTGTCAAAATAAGGGCACCCAGAGTTTAGGTTAAAACAATAAACTCCAGATCAGTCATGTGACTGGTGTGAGAACTAAAACAGTTTTTAATCTTTATTTTAAAGTCAGGTAAATCAAGGGACCACGCCGCTAACGCGGAACGAGTTTCCTCCCAAGAATACCAGTGCATAAAACAAACAGCGCAATGCTAAATAAAGAAAAATGAAGCTGTTATAAGACCCAGGTCCTATCACACAATGCAACGCAAGCCGGGGGATAGGGTTTTCCCTTATAACAGCCAAAGAATGCTTGATACGTTTTAAAACAAATCATTTGATACTATTATAAGTGCATAGTCTATAAAACAACTTCAAATCATAAATATCAATCATAGGCGGCATGGGTACCATATATCATGTCGCCATACTAGTTCTACAATTAAAACCGCAAAATCACGTATTTGGAAATTGGATTTCCATCTACGAACCGAGGCAAGGGATCTTCCTCACCGTCTTCGAGACAATCTAGCCCATGTCTCCGGAACAGCCGAAACTGCCCCTTGGAGCGACAGGGCCGGTCCACCGATGTGGATTATAGTGCCTGAGCAATACGTTTCTCCGCCCTTTGGGGCGTAAATGAGCCAACGAATGACTCCATCGGACCCGGATCGTCTGATCTAACCGAGGCGCCTCGCAACAGCAACAACCACATACGTGAAAAGTATATAAATGTCAAGGCTGGTAGGTCACTGACACCACCCTAGCTAGAAAGAAACGCATGCCCTCACTGAGGTCCTCTCCCGTTTTTGGTTCACCACCGGGGTGCGAAACTTGCGAAGCAAACGTTACACAAAGCTACGCCACAAAGGCCGTGCTTCGATCATCAACCACAAGACTTTGCTTTTCAACAGAAGCCTCGATCAATTGCCACTTAGGCATGCCACACAGGCAATTTACTCCATGCGTTTGATATCCATCAGTATATAACCCCTGAGCTCATACGTCTCAGAGAAGGGCGTTAAGCAAGAGAATAAATTCTCCGCCGCCAAACAGATATATATTTAATAGAGATCAATCACACGGACTAAAATCCAATGTCAGACACAAAGTCCATTTGCAAGTCCGTTCTGGGTCTGAACGAAACCGGAGGCACCTAGTACCCCGCATATCCATCGATCTCCAAGTACGTCTGGACGATCACCAACTGTTTCCATCTTCTTGGGTGTACAATCACCCAAACGACGTAAAGACCTCCGGTCTTCGACCATCGTCTTCATCTTCGAATTATCGTCGTATCAGTTATTCAGAATGGGATAAACCCGGTCTTTCCGAATAACTCGCGTATATTTTAAATAAGTGTTACACAAACACAACATACGCCTCATTCCAATTCATCAGTCACTAACCGTAAATTAATCAAGAGAATAATTTCCCAAATATTAACCCCGAAGGCCGAAACCGACATCAGATCAATATCCAGAAAACCATTCTGCTTAGCTAACCGACAGTTAGTTTCTGAATTTCACATTCATAGGGAAAGGTTCCCATTAATTTGATCCAAGATAAATTCCTTGAATTTATTCTCTAATCTCCTTTTGAATTTCGATTTCAACTAGTCGGGATTAACGAACCTTACCGAAGTAATCATCTGTTTTAATTTCCCAATCCCAACCTATTCATCCCATGAAGTAAAACTGGTTATACTTCATATCTAACACCACGGTGTTATCGGTAAATTCAATTACCATTTCACGTTCAAATCTAATTAAAGATTTAACTATCGCCTGGAGCAAAACTGGTGATACTCCATTCTCGATCATTTCAATCTAATTAAAGATTCATTAAAATTCCACTTAGTTTTAATCGTTAACTGGGTTAAAGAATCCGTGTCATTTAAAACACGGTTCACGATAAACCCAAAGTCACATTCCATTAATTATCGGGTTAAATAACGAGTTTTATTTAAAACACTGTTCACGATAAACCCAAAAATCAATATCAATTCAATTTCAATTAAATATTATTTAATTGGTACACTTCATTAAATCTAAATAAAAAGATTTAATCTTTTCTCAACTGGTTTCATGAACAGTGTTAGTGAAGACACCATTCACGACAAACCCAAATCACATTTGATATTCAATACAAGGCTCTGAATAGAAAATATATCGGGTTATATTCAATATCAAATTCTACGATTAACAAATGCCGTATTGGAAATAACGATATAAATATATATCTTTCAAATTTCCATAACAACATCTGTATAATCACGAATTCCAACATCGAAATATTCCGAAGACAATTTCGATTCAAATCCGCTCCAACGCAATCATTGGAAATTCTGGTTATTTTTAAAACACTTTTTCAAATTCAATTTATTTATTTAAAAATAAATAGAATTATAATTCTAGTTCAAAACTAGTTCATTTCGATAAAAATCTATTTTTATCTTTTCAAATATGGAGTTTTTCATCCCAATTCTTTCTAAATAATTTCTTATGATTTTACACAAATTATTGATATTTTTAATGATTTTATCAAGACCCGTACAGTCGATTTCCATCAATGGCCCTCGAACTGCACTTACAGCGACCTTTCTCAAATTTAATTTGGACATAATTCCAAATCCTACCGTTAGATTTCTAATTTCTAATATTCGTTAGAAAGCTCTTTTCGATACAAACCCAACGGTTCCGGTTTTAGGAGAATCCGACGGTCGGATCTCCCGTAATGTCCGTTTGAAATAAATGGTCGAAATTCACGAACTGCCACGGCGCGGCGCGTTCTATTCAGGCCATTGTATTATATATTATATATATAATATATATATCGTCGATTTCTATTTAAAACGAATTTTATAAATAGTTTTGAAAAATAATCAACCATCAACCAAAGTGCACTACACTGTATAAGCATCAAATATAGATATCTAACGCTTATAACAGTCTGTCAATCAATCGATCGACATATTTAATCAGTCAGGATGAGTGAACTTCAAATTTCATCCCAACACCCGTGTGGGGTTTCAAACAATCAAACACAGATTTTATTTGTGCAGTTGGGCGATGTGTAAAATTTATCGACCCAATCAATGTCCTTCAAATAGGTGTACATAAACAAACCGTCCGGTTTGTAAATGAATATTTATTTATTTACATTCACGTTAAAAATTATATTTTTAACGACAAAACATTTTATTTCAACATATGAATTTCTATTCAATTCATTTATTCTATAAAATGATATTGTTATTTTTCTAACTTATTTTAGAAAATTTCGGCGGCATAACGGCACGATAGTAGAAACTGGACGAGGCCTAGCCTTATCCCCGGTCTAGTGAAGGCCCAGCCATTCACACATTAATCAATCCATTCATTTCACCAAACAATTCAATTTCAATCAAATAATCTAACTAATTTTTGCAATCAAACAAACAAGTCCATGGTCTGCGGACGATTGTGTCGGGTGCTACTAAACACCGTCTGCATCCTAGTATATATATAAAACTAGAAAAAGAAATTGAAAGGTGAGAAATTCTCACAGAATTGCTAATCCAACGCCACGACTCTTCTTAGCAAAAATCTTTGCCGTTCTCGCCTCTTGCCACTTTCTTTGCCCGTATTCTCTACATATGTAAAAATCACATTTTTACTTCGCTATTCAATATAAAAAAATCGAATTTTCACTTCGCTATTCAATATATAAAAATCGAATTTTCACTTCGCTATTCAATATATAAAAATCGAATTTTTACTTCGCTATTCAATATATAAAAATCGAATTTTTACTTTGCAATTCAATATATAAAAATCGAATTTTCACTTCGCTATTCAATATATAAAAATCAAATTTTCACTCTGCCACTAGTATAAAAAATATATTTTAACCTTCTACTAATATAAAAATTCAAACTTTCTCCATTACTATTTCAAACTTGCTAGTTTAAAGATCATACCCCCTTTTTGTACTTAAAGATCAGATTTTTACTTAATTAAAAATCTTATCTTTAAAGAGTTAAAGACCATATTTTTATACCGTGTTATATTCTTTAAAAACAATGCTATTTTTAAACAAATTTCAGATTTTTAAACCATGTTATTAATAAAGAAAATAAATAAACAAAAGAAGGAAAAGTTTATAGTGGAAACAGGGAGGATGGGGCCATTGCCGAAGGTCGGGGGGTCGTCAGGTGGTCGCGGGTTCATAAGGGAGGAGGGGGAGGCGCGGAGACCATCTGCGGCGGGCGGAGGGGGAGCGACGCTGGTGGGGTGGGCTGCTGGTTGCTCCGGTTTCTTTTTGGGCCTTCGGGGTTTGGAGCGGTTTGGGTAGGGGAGGAACGAAGAAGGAGGCGTGAGCCAAGGGGGAGAGGTGCGCCTGTCGGGGGGAGGAGGAGGTTGCCTCCGGCGGCATGCGCGAGGTGGAGGAGTGACATCGACGGGGCTTTTCCCCTTTTGAATCTCGATTTCGAAATTATAACGGGGGCGTTGACTAGTGTGAAGAGATAAAGGGTGTGGGCCTTCTTTTATTTAATTTATTATATATTTAATTTCCAATAAAGTAACTTTTTCTTTCGAACCCCGAATCGAGCTCAACGACTGTCGTCTATAGCATATTACCCCCATTCCGAACCCAATGGGATATGTATCGTAAGCTGATTCGCTCGCTTCGATCAGTTTTCGTTAAAATCAACATATAATTCTATATATTGAATTTGAACACGCATTTCAATTTACCGGGGTCACATACGAACTCTATAAATCCCAGAAAAATACTTTCTAGCTTCGTATTGATGATACGGTCCTAACAAAACTAATTTCGTTGAATTCTGAGACTGTTTGAAAAATGGCCATTTTCCAGTCGATTAAAATCAACTGAAACTGGTCAAACGCGTTTTCCTTTGCCACGCTCACATATTGATTCGAAAAATTATGAAATTTGGAATCTAGCAATAATTTGACATCACGGACCCAACAAAAGTGGTTTCGTTGAAATCCGAGGTCGTTTGCAAAATGTCTATTTTTAAGGGCCTGAATTCCATAGCGACTATTCAGAATTTTCAACTGGACATATCTTTTGATTCCCGCTATGAAATTACAATTTTTCGGATTCGTTGGAAAGATATCATAAAATAGATCCTATTGTTTTTGGTTTCACTAAAATCCGGATTGTTTTGCACCCGGTACATTCAATTGAAGTTTGAAACCGAATTATCGAACTACCGCGCCATTTTCAATTCTATTTATAATTATATATAAATATTTATATTCTAACAACGACGTATGTAATATATACGTTCGAATGCTATTGAAAATAAATTTCTCGTCGATAATATTTAAAATAATTCATTTTAAATAATCAAAATTCACCAAAATTGCCAAAATAAAAATTTTAAACTGGCCCAGATTTTCGGGTTGTTACAACAACTCGTTAGAACAGAATAAAAGAATCATCAGAGGTAGGATTAATAATATCCTATAGAAGAATCCTCATTAGAGATAGAATCTGTAGCATTCTAGAATGAGTGACTCATTAGAGATGGGGTTATTAATGCCCTAGAATGAGTTGAGGGTTATAAGTTTATAATTAACATATTTGTTATTATATATATAATCCGATCTTAGAAAATATAATTTTTGAATATACAAAAATTATGAATTTGAAAGGATAATCAACTAATCGATTGTTGGTTGTGCTATTTGATTGTTAGTCTGAGTAATAAAAATATATTGGAACCCTAAAACCAATAAGAGAAATGAATGAAAATTTAGCAAAATTAATCAAATAATGAGTTGAATTAAAAATTGTTTGAAATTGCATACATGTACATATATATGGTTGAACAGGTTATAGCAGGGAAGCTAAGAAGAGGAATAAAATTGTATGCCTGACAAATATTTACATGTTTATCATTTTCTTGGGTTTTGGTGATTTTATGAGCCGATTGGCTTTTTCTTTTTATTTTGGATTGATGAGGGCCCTGCGTGGAAAGTTGCGGTTTTAAAGGTCTCCCCATACAAAGAAGGTTATGGCGAAATTTTTCGAAAATTTAGGTTGTTAGCCAAATTTGTGAAAAATTAGAAAATTCTTAGAAACTGAAAAGTTGAAGAAGGAAAGACAGAATGAAAGTCGAGTTGATTAGTAAAACAACTTTCAGCTCTGTTCCTTTTCGAGGACGAAAAGACTTTAAGTGGGGAGATTGCAACAACCCGAAATTTCTGAACCAATTTAAAATTTTTATTTCAGCTATTTTAATGAAGTTTGAATATTTAAAATGATTTATTTTAACTAATATCAACTAAAAATTTATTTAAGTCGAAATTAGGATGAAAAAATTTATTTTAATTATAAAACGAACTAGAAATGACGCGGTAGTTTGAAAATTCGATTTCAAATTTCAAATGAATGTACAGGATTCAAAATAAATCGGATTTCAGTAAAACCAGAAATATTTGAATCTGTTTGAAAATATCTTTCCAACGAATGTGAAAAATCTAGATTTCATAACGGGAATAAAAAGTTATGTCCAGTTGAAAATTCAGAAAAGTCACTATGGAATTCTATATAATATATAGCCTTTAAAAATAGTGACGTTTCCGACGAAACCACTTTGGTTAGATCCGGAATGTCAAATTATTGCTATATTCCAATTTTCATAATTTTTGGAATTAATATGGGAGCATGGTGAATTTAAACGTGTTTGGTCATTTTATTTTGAATTTAATCGACCGAAAAAGGACCATTTTTCAAACGGTCTCCAAATTCGACAAAATTAGGTTTGTTAGGACCGTATCGTCAAAACATAGCTAGATTTATTTTTCTCAAATTTTTAGGGTCCATATGTGGCCCTGGTAAATTAAAATGTGCATTTGAATTCAATATATATTGATTTATATTTTAATCTAAAAGAAAACTGATCAAAATAGTTGAATTGGCTAATGAAACATATCCCGTTGTGCTCGGAATGGAAGTAATTAGTTAGGGGTGACAGTCGTTGGGTTTCGTTTGGAGTTCAGATTTGAAATTTCACCGTGAATGGAAAATTAGAATTAAATATTAATAAATAATAACCCTATATAAACAACTTTTCCAAGTCTACCCTAATTCTCCTTTCAATTGCCAGAGCTGTCGTTTTCTTCTTTTAGCGGCTAATATCATCTGAATTCTAAAGCTTAAAATTTTCCAATCCACGCAACGATTTTCGAATCTCTAAAACAAAATTAACGAGAATTCTAAAGGCTTTGTTTTCATATGGATCTGATCTGAAATCTCTCACCGAGATGGCCGACTTTGGAGCGTGAAGCAGCGCTATTTGGCTGCATTTTCTAATCATGAGGAGGCGGCGAGTGGCACGCCATTCCAGGCAGTAGGAGGCATCGACACAAGCTTCGTCGGGGTGCAGTCCGATTCAGCTCCGCTGGTGCGAGTCTCGATGCACGCTGAAGGATTTAAGGACGAGCATGGGTTTCGCGAATTCGTGAAGAAGAATCGGGGAAGAGGGAGATTAATGTGAGGGTTAAGTTTTTAATTAATAATTAGAGAATAATTAATTTATTAATTATCAAATTGTGTGTAAAGCTTGTAAAATAATTATCTGGGCCATACGATGTTGGAATTCAGCAAATCCGGATCCATTGGAATCGCTTCAACAAGCTCTTCATTCTAGAACTGACTAGAAGAAGATTGGAAGCAGTTACAAATTTTGATTAAATTAAACATCGGGTTTAATTTAATTAAAATAATCGTTTTAATAACGATTTTGAAATCGACCATTATGAGAACTTCTCTCACTATAAATTTTTGTACAGTTATTTATTTTCTGTTAGATCACCTCCCTGTCGTCCACAGATCATGGACGATTTATTTGATTATGTTGTGATTGTGATTGTGATGTACAAATATATATATGTGGTAAAAATAATATGTGAAATGTGAATAATATATATATATATATATATATATATATATGCATGGTGAAAATAAAAAAAATATATATATGCATTGTGAAAACTATATATATATATGCGTTTTGAAAATATATATATATATATATATATATATATATATGAAGTGAATATAATATATATATGAAATGTGAAATATATATATATATATATGAAGTGTGAATAAAATGTATATATATGAAATGAAAAAAAATGTGAAATGAATATATATATATATATGAAATGAAAAAAAATATGTGAAATGAAATATATATATATGTGTGTGTGGAATGAAATAAAATATATATATGAAATGTGAAAAAAATATATACGAAGTATGAATAAAATATATATATGAAATGTGAAAAATATATACATGAAGTATAAATAAAATATATATATGATATAATATATATATATATATATGAAATGTCAAAAAAAAAATATGAAGTATGAATAAAATATATATATGAAACAAAATATATATATGAAATGTGGAATATATATATATGAAGTATGAATAAAATATATACATGAAATGTGAAAAATACATATATGAAGTATGAATAATAAATATATATGAAATGTGAAAAATACACATATATATGAAATGTGAAAAAATATATATTTATATATATATATGAAGTATGAAAATAATATGTATATGAAATGAAAATATTATATATATGAAATGTGAAAATATATTTGTATGAAGTGTGAAAATAATATATATATGAAATGTGAATAATATAAATATGAATTGTGAATGAAGTAAATATTGATTGGTTAAAAATGTTATTTTTAACATATATATGCACTGTATAATATAGTGGAATATTCAATTATGATTTAAAATTGAAATGGAAGTTGGAATCGTTTTTAAAACGAATTTAAAACAATTTATAAAATACATTTTAAATGGAAATCGATATATATATATATATATATATTATATTATAATGGCCTGAATAGACGCGTCGTGCCGTGACCGTTCGCGAATTTCGACCATTGACCTCGAATTGACATTACGGGAGATCTGACCGTTGGATTCTCCTAAAACTGGAACCATTGGGTTCGTATCAAAAAGAGCTTTCCATTTAATATAAGAGATTTGAAATCTAATGGTTGATTTGGAATTATGTCCAAAGCAAATTTGGAAAAGGTCGTTGTAAGTGCAGTTCGATGACTGTTTATGGAAATCGACTGAAAGAGCCTTAATAAAATTATTAAAAATATTGATAATTTGTGTAAAATCATAATAAATGATTTAGAAAGAATTTGGATGAAAAATTCCACATGTGTGAAGATAGAAATATATTTTTATCAAATTGAACTAGTTATTAAATAGAATTATAATCCAATTATTTTTAAATAAATAAATTGGATTTGGAAAGGGTTTTAATATAACCAAAAATTTCCAATACAAAAATTGGAATGGAATTGAGTAGAAATAATCTTCAGAATATTTCGATATTGGGTTCCGTGATTATATGGATATTGTTGTGGGAATTTAGAAGATATTGATATCATTATTCCAATACGATATCTATTGGTTTCAGAATTTGATATTGAATATAAGTCGATATAATTTCTATTCTGAGCCTTGTATTTAATATCAAATTGGATTTTGGGCTTGTCGTGAACTGTGTTTAAATGACATTAGTTCTTTAACCCGAGTAAAAGCAGGATTAATTTCCAGAAAGTTGAATAATCAATAAGAAATGTTTTTTGGGATTAAAACCAATTGGAGTTTGAATAAATCTTTAATTAGATTGTGAATGAATAAATGGTAATTAAATTTACCAAAACACGTGATGTGATTAAACCAAATTTACTTGTTTGTTGACATTCATGATTGCGATTGATTGATTGTTTGGATTGTGCTTGACCAGTTCATGAGCAAGATATGCTTTTACATTTAGCATTGGGTTAGGTAGAAATACTAGTATGCTAACATTTTGTGAAACACTTCACTATTTGACTATGAGATGTGTAGCAATGTTGTTGTGTTCATTTCAAATTTAATTAATGATTTTGAAATGATATTTTTCTTAAGTGAAAAGAATAGTATTCTCGATTTTGGACAGGGAATGTTTTATAAAAATGTTTTAAAAAAACAGAAAGGATTTCAAGGGCTAAAACCCGATGATTTCGAAATGATTTGGAAATGTATTATGGTTTTGCATTATAGTTCATCACATATTCGATTAGTTGCTATTAATGATGTATCTGTTTGATGGTGGGAAATTTATTCTCTTGCTTAACACCCTTCTTTGAGACGTACGAGCTCAAAGGTTTTGTGATTAATAGTGACTGATCATATGTGTGAATTGTTGATGTGAAGTACTATAGATTTGATTATACTTGTGATTATGTTGTGAAATGATTTTCCCTATTTCAGGATATAAAATGGTTTAGTGTGTGGCTAAAGATTCTGGTGACCCTAGAGCGACTTAAAGTATGGGCCGGATCCGGTGTCTTAGGGTGAGTGTTCAACAGTGTAGCCTGCTCCATGTGTAGTAGGTGCATATATATATATATTTAGAGAGAGAGAGAGAGAGTTGGAGGGGCGCTTACTGCCCTGTCTGAGGGAAGATTCCCGATATTTGGTTGCATACTTATTTGTATGCATTGTTATGTTTTGGAATTCATATTTCCAAATGATTTGCCTTGAGATCCCGAAGTGAAATCGACTTTGGTATAAAAGTTTGTTATGTATTTCGAAATGGTTTGAGATAGAAATCGGAAAATAAAGTCCAAAGGAATAATTTCTGTAAATTGAATTAGATTTGGAAAATCTAAGTGTGGTGATTAATCTAAATGGGTAGATTGGGATATTGCATGTTGATTGATGCATAGTAGATCCATATCTCTATAACTAATTGTTGTTTATACACTCGCATTCATGGGGGTAAACCCGTTCCCCATTAGCGGCGTGGTCCTGTGATTTGCCTTATCATTTACATAAGTTAATTTTAACTGTAGAGTTTCCCACACCAGTCCCATGACTGACTCGAAGTTTGCTTTTCCCTTGCAAACTCGAGTGCCCCTATTTTCCATATGGGCAATCAAGTGGTTTGTTTTGCAGATATTTATTTATTGAGCAGGATTCTGGATTGAAGCTTAAAGCTGTGTCCATGCATTGATGGTCTTCCACTTTGTTAGTTTATCTGTTTCCGCTGTGCATTGTATTACATTTAATGTAAATTAATCTTCCGCTGTATTATTTTCGATATACTCTGATATATTATGTACTCTGAGGTAACATTATTATGATATTTATAAAAGTCTTCTGCTAATGGTTCTGATGTGTTGCATGCCCAGAGTTAGCGAATCCGGGTTTTGAAAGATCTTGGTCAATTTAGCGATCGATTAGGTCCGAGCGAAATCCGTATCGTTACACCATCCAAAGCAAGCATGCATGTATCATATCAAGAATATAACAATAGGATTAGGCATACCCTAATTACTACCCAAGCGATCGACTCCTTATTACTCGAATATCATGTGTCCGTCCTAGCAGTAGGGTTTATCACTCCCTAACCCGACAAATTCTATCCACAGCAAACATCCGTAGGTGTTTTGACGTCTTAGGTCCCATAGCCGGACCCATACATGATCATGACTCTATCGGAAATGCGCCCCTAACACCCCCAAAACCATGAACTTCTTATGATCAAATTTAGTAAAGCGTGCCTTTACTGAATAAGGATACTGACTGATATGGGTTCCCACTTCTTGACACAAGCTAACCCCTAGGCATGTGTCCCCGCTTACCTAGGATTTAAGAGTTTCGATAACCTGATACACAACAACTAAACTTGGGACCTCTTTAGCTTATTATTATTTAACAAGTATAACTTAGCAGGTTTAAGTTCAATAACAAGCTTGGTTGTCAAATTACATTTATCTAAATGTTATTAGTGTACAACCCTTTCCCCAAACAAGCACCTGCCCAGATATACATATAGATTACAGTAATTCAGTTTACTTAACTTCCATCTGGTACTTCCATTTTTATAACATGTTCATTACTTAATATTTGTATTAAGTCTAACCTAACATGTCCAATACATATGCATATTTTCATCAATTACGTTTCTAGTTTACAATGTATACAAGCTTATGCATATTATCCATTACCATGGGTACATACACATTACCCCTTTTTATCGGTTTGCAACAAGTCAAAACATGTGTATATTATCTTTTTTTATTTACTCATAAACACGGGTTATAACTTTTCTTCCTTTCCATTAATTACAATCAATGACATATATTTCTATCCTATTATATACATATACTCATATATATGTTTATGCACCAGACATCTCACATTAAGTCGACTACTTGTGGATGCTGGATTTGTCGGGCGGATCCGGGTAGACTTCTACCACAAGTTGGACTTAACCTCGTGTCTTAGCACCGTTATACGTGTGTTTACGCACTAGACCTGGCACATTAAATTAACCACTTATGAATGTTGGATTTGTCGGGCGGTTCCAAGCAGACTTCTACAATAAGTAGAATTTAACCTCGTGTCTAGACGCGGTTACAATTTTCTATTTATTGTAAATTTAGGCATGTATATATTTGTCCTTTTTCCCAAAAATTACAACCTGTACCAGTTTTATGCATATTATTCTCAAACTACTACATGTACCAATTTTATGCGTATTATCCTCAAACAACAACATGCATTGATTTTATGCATATTATCCTCAAACTACATCATGCATTAATTTCATTTCTTAAATGACAACATATATGCATATTTTACATTTCTCAAATGCATAATTTCATTTCTCGAATGACAGCAGGTATGCATTATAATATCAAATTAATGTTCTTTCCAAATTGATGCCAAATGAACATGTTTTCAAACATCAATGCCAAATAAACATGTTTACAAATTTAATAGGTGACTACAATATTCCTAAAATCAACATGCTCTTTTTAAATGCTAATTAATATGACATTATCCTTCAAAATACATATTCCCTTTTATGCTAACATGTTCGTCAAATTAATATATGCAAACTTATGTTGATTAAATGTTCTCAAGTCTACGCATTATTGACATATCTATAGATTAATGCCAAATATTCAATCTATGCCATATTAACATGTTCATAACTAAAGTCAAATTTGTGTTCACACATCAACGCCAAAATTCTATCTTATTCAATGCCAACATGTTCTTCCTTTTGATAAACCCCAATTTATAGCATAAATTCTAATATGCCCAACTTTCCCTTTCTTATTTTCTTTAACGTTATTTCACTCTTTTCAGTTTTATGCAAGGCATATAATACTGTAGCCAAACAAACAGCAGACAGGGGATAAGGAAGAGGTGTACATACAAGCAGGAAAAAGAATAACATATGATCTTATAGGCATTGATTACTTTTCAAAAATATATGTGCTGTCAATTAAACTACTGCAACAACTATCATATCTATTTTACTTTAGAATAAATATGAATAATCACTGTAGAATCACCATATTTGCAGATCTAGAAAATCTTCCAAATACTTGTTGTAGAAGAAAGTCCACTCTTAATCTTTGTAGTTGTATAAGTCTTGTATTTGAATTATCTCTATAGATTTAGGCTTCAACAGCATTCCCACCCCCATTGCATATATTTTTATTTCTGAATAGATTGGAGGCAGAGGGTATGAAGAAGTATTGTGTGTAATGGAATTGGAGAGAGAGCCACCTATTTATAGGTGTACAGAGATAATTCTAACCTTTAGATATTTGTTTTTTAATCCAAATCGCACACATAGCACTGAATCAGCAAGCATATTATGTATATGAAATAGTCCAGGTTCAAAATGTTAAATAAACGAAACATTATACCTTTTGATTTATCCTTTACTTTTGAATTTCAAATGTTATGTGTATATAAATATACACATCTTCCTTTATTTTTGCATGCCTTATCTTTTTATTTAATGCAATCATTTCACCATTTTTCTTTCTTCCTTATTTCAATCAATTCATTGCATTAATCACTTATTACTTACTTCTTTTAGAGCATGCATTTTCTTTCCATAGTTTTGAATTTCAAATATTATGTATACATATATCCTTTTTTTTATATTTGCATGTTTCACTTTTATCAATGCATTCCATTTTCCTTTTAATGTATGCATTTATTTAATTCATTAATTCTCTCTTCTTTTTAAACCATTTCTATGCATGCCATACTTTAATTGCATTAATTACAATAATGTTTTCTCTTTTTACCGTGTGCATTAATTACATGCATTTCTTTAAACTATTGCATCTAGCCTAATCTTATTTCATCTTTTTAGTGTATGCGTTTATTTCATGCAATTGTTCACTACAAATATTTTCATTTCTTTTCTTATTAATGCATTCTATTTTTTTAACATTATTGCATGCACATAATTGCATTGCATTTTTTTTAATTTCCCCTTTAATGCATGTATTGTATGCACTTTATTACATTAACTTTCTCTTCATTTTCTTGCAAATATTTAAATTTTCTTAACATAATTGCACGCACGTGCACACACACACACACACACACACATACACACATATTTATATATATGCATATATGCACCTATCCATTTTTAAAATTTTCATCCTCGATTAATTAATTAACCCATTAATTATTAAAATTTGGGTTTTTACAACTTCATTGACAAACTGACCTATGATATTACTTTGTTCCATCGGCAATATCGAATGGGTCCAGATATTTTCTCTAAAATCTATCTCAAACTTTGTCACGCTAATCCATATTTCAAGTATAAAGTGAATGGAACAAGAGAACCGGGACATTCTTCCCACATAAAAATTCAATGACTTTACGTATGTTAAGTAACGGAACATATGGCGATCATATGGATGAATATTTCAGAGTCACATCATCAACATACGGTTTTCATTAAGGTGTCACCTATGAGGAATGTGGTTCGCTTCGGATCTGTTGGGAAGTTGGCACCAAGATTCGTAAGGCCATTTCCCATAATAGAAAGGATTGGCCAAATGGCCTATAGAGTAAAGTTACCAGAGAGACTATCCGACGTTCATGATGTCTTCCACGTTTCTCATTTACGGAAGTGCTTACATGATAACACGGAAGTAGTTGAGCCGAGTATATTAGAGGAAGCAGAGGTGGAACAGGAGGCGACAGTCAAATGAGTTCCTTCCCGTATTCTTGGATCAGAAGTTAAGAAGCTACGCAATAGAGAAGCCAAGTTGATGAAAGTTTAAGGAGGAGATAACCCAGAGGATGCGACTTGGGAGACCGAAGACAAGATTCGTGCTTCGTACCCTTTTATTTTCGAGGGTATGTTCTTAACTTCCTTTTCAAAGCTTTTATTTATGCTTGTTTCTATCATTTAAGTATGTCCTATCGATCGAATGTTCGACCTTTACGTAGGAATCCCATGGATGTAAACATGTGTTTGAGACATGTTATGTTTGATGGATGCAAGTGGATGCAAGTGTTTGCTAGTGGATGCTCGTGGATGCACATACACATACATTAGGTACTAGATCGGCTCAATCACTCTCATACTTCATATGGATGTGTGTGTGCATTTTTTATCTTCTTTTAATGGATGGAAATGGATGCATCATCATATGGATGTTTCATTTGGACGGATGATTGTGCACCCATACAGACCGCCTGAATGGATGTAACATACATTGCTTTAAGGAGGTCGATTGAATCATAAGACCGCCTGATCTTCACAGTAGTATTGGGACATATACACATAACTTTGTATATGTTCATATAAGCATTAGAAGTCTTTAAGGACAATGAATGCTTGTGATTGGTGGATGAGTAGATGGGTGATGGATGGTAGGATATACATTCTACTTAACTTGGAGATTTCGAGGACGAAATCCTTTGAGTAGGGGAGAATGTAACACTCCGTAATTTTACCAACAATAAAGAGGATAAATTAAATAATAAATATTCAGAATTAAGGGAAACAAACTGCACCATTGCGTCTGTCTCAAAATTATGGTCAAGATAGACAGTTGATTTGCGTAAAACGGACACCGTATGAAGAAATTATGAAGTTTTGAAGTTTGTGTACGCGCAAGAGAATTATATATATATATATATATATATATATATATATATATAATATTCAGAAAATTAGAAAACAGTTCAAAAATTGAATTTCAGAGAGCGGCAAAAATTCACCTAGGGCTATCGACCCCTTAAGGGGGGGGGGGTGTCGACCCATGGGTCGACCCCTCAAGGGGGTGTTGACCCATGGGTTGACCCCATAAGGGGGGTCAATGTAACAACCCGCAAATTCTGAACCAATTTAAAAAAATTTATTTTAGAAAATTTTAATGAATTTTGAGGTTATAATATAATTTATTGTAAATAATAATGGCTAGAATTTATTTAAAACGAATAAATTTAATTTAAATATAAATGGAGTTAGGAATGGCGCGGTAGTTTTAAAATTTAATTTTAAACTTTAACTGAATGTACAGGACTCAAAATAAATCAGAATTGAGTGAAACTAGAAATATTTAAATCTGTTTAATCATATCTTTCTAAAGAATCTGAAAAATTGAAATTTCATAGCGGGAATCAAAAGTTATGGCCAGTTCAATTTTTAGAGAGGTCGATGTAGAATTTATATATATAATATATGGCCTGAAGGGCTACTTTTCACATATGAAGGAATTTGGACACGAAACCACTTCCATTGAGTCCGGAATAATGTTTCTGCATTTAAAAAGTATAAACACTTATATATTTTGAGTTTCGGAAGTTATTTGTTTAAAAATGTATTTTTAATATTCAATATATTGGCCTTGAAAATAGTCAATTTTCAAACGACCTCTGTTTTCGACGAAACCACTTTTGTTGGGACCTTAATGTCAAATTATAGCTAGGTTTCAATTTTTAGAATTTTTCGAATTAATATGTGAGCGTGGTGAAAGAAAATGTGTTTTGATTATTTCAGTTAAATTTAAACGACTTGAAAATAGCCATTTTTCAAACAGTCTCAGAATTCAACAAAATTAGTCTTGTTAGAACCGTATCGTCATAAGAAAGCTAAAAATATATTTTTTGGAATTTTCTGAGGTCGTATGGGGCCCCGGCATATTTAAATGTACGGTCAACATTTAATTAATTAATTTTTAATGGGATTATAAATAAATTTTCTACAGATTTCGGAATTGGACCCCGAGACCCGTCCCATTGCGTTCAGAAGGCCTCAAAACATTAAGATTGACAGTAAGCAAGCCCAATTCTGAGACAGTCCAGAAATCCACCTTTATAACACGTTTTTCAATAAATTTAATAATTAAAAAATAAAACCCTAACCCTAAAAAATGTGGCCGCCGCCTATTGCTTTCGAAGGCCAGAAATATCCCAAATTCAAACGTTAATTTCTCTCAATCCGTTCAGTGAAAATCTACAAACTATATATCAAATCGAAGAGGACGGAGAGCTCTACAAATCCGTACGGTTAAGATCAGTTTTCAGTTCACGGATTTGGCTAATTCTGGTGAGGAAGACGGCGCGTTCGGGTTCGGATTTCGAGGCGAGGAGGAGGCCGAGTTGGCTGGGCTTCTGGGCGGTGGTGGCTCGCGGTTCGGGCTTCGGAGTGGCGGTGTTTGATCGGCGCCTGGGTGGCCAAAGGGGGGTGTGACAGGGGGGTTCGGAGGTGATGAATGGGTTCGGCCTTGTTACGTTGCAACAAAGAAGGAGGTGTATTATTTTATTATTATTTATTTATTTAATATTTAAATTATCCAATGTTTAAAATTGAATATCTTTTTACTGCGATATCAGAATTCAACGAAACGACTTGCGTTGGACTCGTCTTTCAGAGATCTTCGCAATGGCGCAGACCAGAGCTGAATCCGAGACAGTCGAATTATCAGCCATATCAATGTGAGAATTCTGAATTTTATTATTTAATTAATTATCAATTATTTTTCTCGCTTTAAAATGATTGTATTGTGATATTAGTTCGGATCTGAAATGTTCTGTGTTGTATAAATTGTTGATTGTCGCTTGTGGTGTGTTCTATTGTCCCTGGTTGAAATTTCATATATTGTTGAATTTTATTGGCAATTGGATCTAGTTGTTCTAATTTATTTTATATTGTTAAACTATTATTTTTATCTGAAAATAAACAACAGAAATGGTTAACAAATAAAATCTTATTTTTATTTGTTATACAACAGAATATGAACAACAAATAAAACCTTATTTTTTTTATTTGTTGATTTTACCATAGAAATTGAACGACACATAAATATATACATAGAAATGAATTATTATTTTTATTTGTGTTTTTCAACACAAATATAACTCAGCAAAAGAATTATCATTTTTATTTGTGTTTACCAGCACAAATGAAACTTAGAATATGAATTATCTATTTATTTGCATTTTACAATGCAAATATTACATAGAAGATAAGATCACAAATGAATTATCTTTATATTTGTGTTCTTAACATAAACATAGAACATGAATCATCTTTTCATTTGTATTCTTAACACAAGCATAAACATAAGAAAAATAAATGTCTTTATATTTGTGTTATTAACACAAATACCCATAGAATAATGAATGCCTTTTTAAATTTTGTCCCTTAACACAAATATTAACATTGAAATTGAATTGCTTCTTTTATTTGTGCACTCAACACAAATATTAACATAGAAATTGAATTGTTTCTTTTTATTTGTGTTCTTAACACAAATATACACTTAGCAAATGAAGTATTTTTTTATTTGTGTTTTTAAACACAAGTGCAACTTAGAAAATGAAGTATCTTTTTATTTGTGTCTTTCAACACAAATATAACTTAGAAAATGAATTATCTTTATATATGCATTTTTCAATGAAAATATACATAGGAAAATAAATTGTCTTATTTGTGTTTCTTAACACAAATATTACATAGGAACATAAATTGTATTTATTCTGTGTTCTCTAACACAAACACAGCATAGGAAGATAAATTATCATTTGACTTGTGTTCTTACTACAAATATAACATAGAAATTACGTTCATCTTTTTATTTGTATTTTTCAATACAAATATAACATAGAAATTAAGTTCATCTTTTTATTTGTATTTTTCCATACAAATATGACATAGAAATAAAGTCCATCTTTTTATATACATGCTACAACACAAATATATACTTAAAATATGTTGCACAAATAAAATCCACTTTTATGTGTCACTTGAAACATAGAATTTGTTGCACAAATAAAATTCACTTTTTTTTGTCATTTGAAACTCAGAATTTATTAGACGAATAAAATCTACTTTTTATTTGTCATTTAAAAATTAGGATTTATTATACAAATAAAATTCACTTTTATTTGACATTAGAATACATAGAAAAATATTTACATATAAAATATTCTTTTATATGTTAGTAGAATGTATAGAAAAGTATAAACATATAAAAGGACACTTTTATTTGTTATTAGAACACATAGAAAAGTGTAAAACAATGAAATACCCTTTTTATGTTATCTAGAACTGAAATTTTGAGTTCAATCTTTTATTTGCATTCACTAATGCAAACATACATTGAAAATAAAATTTACCCTTTTACTTGCATTCACCAGAACAAATATATGTTGAAACCAAAATTTATTCTTTTATTTACATTCACCAATGTAAAAATACATTGAAAATGAAATTAGTTCTTTTATTTGCACTCATTAAGGCAAATATATTTTGAAAGGAAAAATTGTTCTTTTATTGGGAATCACTAACGCAAATACACATTTAACTAAAATTTGTTTCTTTATTTACATTCACTAATGTAAATACACATTGGGAATGAGTTCCTTTATTTACATTCACTCAAATATACTTTTAAATAAAAAGTGACATTTGTTAATTGTTTTCCTTGTTGCAAATAAAACATTAAATAAAAGTTTCATTTTTGTTTGCAATCCTACATGCAAACCAAACATCAAAATGAAAGTTACATTTTTGATTTATAATTTTGATATGAATAAAATATTGGTAGAAAGAATATTTTTTTTAGAAATGCATTCTTATTGCAATTCTATATAAAATGAAAAGAGCAAATTTGTCAAATGTCTTATATGTGATAAAATGAGTTCTTTTTGTCACTTCAAAAAGAATGAGTTGAAATGTTTATTTAAGATTTTGAAAAGAATGGATAACTAAACATTCATATTTTTATCATTAAGGTAAAATAGACAAAAACACTCATTTTGTTTAAATTAAAAGAATGAAACAAAATATAGCACTGTAATATTATATTAGAATTGAAATACAAATTAATCACTATCGTAAATTTATATTAGTTAAAACCAATTATTCATTTTTGTTAATTTACATGAGTTAAAAACAACTATTCATTTTAGTCAATTTATACTAGTTAAAACAAATATTCACTTTTGTTAATTCACACTAGTTAAGACCAATTATTTACTTATGTCCATTTACATTTGTTGAAACCAATTATTTGTTTGTCCTGGCTTTATATTGTGTATTACACTTCCATTCACAAGTTACCTGACTTATTTATGTGATTGGGACGATAATTTTCACACATCGCCCAAGTGCACAAATTAGTTTATTATTTGTTTGATGGTTGAAACCCCACACGGGTGTTGGGATAAAAATTTACATACACTAATCCCAATATTCAGTTGTATGTTGATCGTTAGATCGACAGGCTGCGATGAGCGTTATTATTTAATTTTAATGCTTACGCGGTGGAAATTACACTCTGGATGTAGATGGATGGTTTGATGATTATACTGATGTGTGTGAAATCCATATAATCCAAATTATATGGTAAATGATTGAGTCGCCTTTCGATTCAGGTGTTCTTTTAAATAAGAATATTTTTACATTAGGAATCCTTTTTATATAAAGTATATATTTTCGCAAAAATTATTGTTAATCAAGTATATGTTAAAACAAAGAATATTTTTAAAAGATAAAAATTTGTAATATAAAGAATACTCCCATTTAGAGTCTTTTATATAAAGAATATTTTCAATGTTTACTTTAAATTATGTTTTTTATAATTAACATTTAAAGAGAGATCTTTTAATTAAGATTATTAGAAGTCGCAATTATAAATAAATTGAGATGTGAAGAGGATTTATCGTGGACGGTGTTTTAAATGACATTTGTCCTTTAATCCAATTTACATTGAAATTATTATTTGGAATTTATAAATCTATTTTATAGATTTAAAAGGGCATTTTCTAGAAAAATCAAGTTTTCCAATTTAATATATTAAATTGGAATTAAGTGGAAATTCAATTACTAATAATCGAAATGGGCTTCTGTAAAAGAAGACCGATATTTTATATGGAATTTAAGAGGCCTTGCCGTTATTCCATTTATACTATTAGTCCGATACAGAAATTTATATCGATTATGTATTGATTTGATTTTTGTGGAATTCCATATTTTGGAAATTGATTTATAGGTTTATTGTGAACTGTTTTTTAAAGGACACTAGTTCTTTAACCTGTTTAAGATTTATTCCTTAAAAATAAATGACCTTGTAACAGTGATTTTTGATATCAAATCAAAACTGGAGTTTTAATAAATCTTTTAAGGAAGATTTAAGATTTTATTTTCAGAGTTAATCTTTGATAAAATTAATGAGAATCTTTAAATATGAATATCTTATTAAAAGAATACTCGGAGTTGAAATGTGGCGTAATGTGTGATTTTCCAATATTTTCTTTTTAATCACAAAATACGCGAGTTATTCAGAAAGACCGGGTTTAACCCATTCTGGATAATCATCACGATGATCAAGAATCAAAGATGAAGACGGTGATTGAAGACTGAAGGTTTTCACATCGTTGGGATGATGATGACTGGTATCTTGAATTGGGATTGGCCTTCCAAGGCAAGGTATTTAGTAATGATCGTCTAAACGCATTTGGAGATCGACGGACACGTTGTTTCGCTCAGACCTAGAGCGGACTTGTAAATGGATTGCGTGTCTGACATTGTATTCCTTTCTACTGTATTTTTTTGAACGCTACTGATTATATATTTCTGTTTGGTGGTGAAGAATTTATTCTTTACTTATCACCCTTCTCTAAGACGTATGAGCTTAGAGGTTATATATATATATATATATTGGTAGATGATAAATAATATGGTAGGGTCTAACAATGTGGCATGCTAAGATGCAAATGATCAAGGCTTTGTTGAAAAGTAGGCCTTGTGGTTGTTGATCAAAGCACAGTCTATTTAGGCATAGCTTTGTGTATATCGTGACTTCGCGAGCCTCACACACCGGTTGAGTCTAAAACGGGAGAAGGGAACGCAGGGAGTGCACACGTTTCTTTATAGCTAGAAGTGGTGTTGGGCTTTAACACGGCCCGACATTTGCTTATGTGGTTGATGGAATTTTTGCGAGGCCTCGGTTTATTCTTATCGGTCACCCTCGGCTGATTTGTAGGTCCAATAGGATCAGGGGGCGTGTGTTCAGGCATAACTAATCCACTAAAGTATTTGTGGACCGGCCCTGCTATATCCAAGGGTTCGCCAGCGTCCGAATCCTGAGGCATTGCTAGAGTGTCTCGAATCAATCAGGAGCTCCTCCCTAGCCTTGACTCATGATGGAAACCCAATTTCCAATACGCCCTTGTGGTTTTGATTGTATAACTAGTATGGCAACATAGTAGATGGTATCTATGCCGTCTAGGATTGATATTATATTTGAAATGTTTTAAATATATACATATATACACACAATAATATCGTATTTTGCGTATCTAGCATCTTTTGACCATTATAAGGTAAAACCCTATCCTTTGGTGTGCGTTGCATTGTGTGATGGGACCTGGGTCTTATAATGGTTTCATTTTTCTAAAAAGCATTGAGTTATTTGATGATTTACTTTATTTTATGCACTGGCAATCCAATAGAGTAAACCTATTCCGCGTTAGCGGCGTGGTCCTGTGATTAGCCTACTTATTATATAAGTTAAGTATAGAATTCTCACACCAGTCCCACGACTGACCTGTAGTTTGTTTCACTTTGCAAACTCAGAAGCCCTCTTTTCACACGGGCATTCGAGTAGCTTTTTGCAGATATAGTTAAGCAGGATCCTAGATTGAAGTCTGAAGCTGGGTCCAGAATATTGATGGCCTTCCGCTGAGATTAGTTCCGCCGCAATGTATTTAATTTATTGTAAATGTATCTTCCGCTGTATTATTTATCGATGTACTCTGAAATTCTGTACTCTGATGTAACATTTATTATTGATGTTATAAAAGTCTGTGTTGTTGTTCTGATGTTGTTGTATGCCCAAAGTTAACGTACGCAGAATTTGAACGGTCTTGATCGATCTTGCGATCGATTGGGGTCGGGAGAAATCCGGGTCGTTACAGTCAACCTCCCTCGGGCAGACGTGGCAGTTAGGGTTTGAGGGCTGACGGCTATAAATATGGCTCCATTTCTCTTGTTTTCTACACTAAAAAATAACGGAGTTCTAGATGCTGTCGGTGCCCAGACTGAATAAAACCTTTTCCTTCTTCTACAATCAAGTTAATCAAGTTATTCAAGCGTAGTTCTGTGATTCAACCTCGGTTATTCTTCTTCTATCTTTCTAGATCGAAACACTGTGAGTTTAAGTTACTTTTTGATTTAAATAATTAAAAAGTAAAACATGATATGACTGTAATTTGGATCTATGCCTGTGACTTCTTGAATCATATCAGATATGTTATAACTTGTGAACCTATGATATTCTAACAAGAATATGACTTGAACCTGAACCTTTATCATGTCAGATCTAACTTTGATTTTAGATCTAATTCACTATTTAGATCACCTTGTACCTATCATGTTTCTGGTTAAATTGGATCTGTTATTAGTTGGACATCTAAATTATTGTTTAGATCTTATCATGCCTATTATGACATCCCTATTATGTTAGAATTAGTTCCATTATCTCATGTTCACCAGATCTGTTCTTATATGCCTATCTTATCAACATGTCACTATATGTTTATGTCAATTTTGTTAGTATAATCATTTCTATCATCTTCCCTTCATCTTTCCCTTTTTATTTTATATAGATTGGCTACTTTTGAGCTTAGGCATGCCGCTGAAATATGCGAACGCATTAAACAGGGGAATGAGGGGAAAACATTGAAATTGGGCATAACTTTTAAATGGGGAATTTGGCATAATTTGAATAATGATACGAATACGAATTTAGGGCATATAATTCATTATGAACATAATTGGGAAAAAGGGGCATGAAACCCTATAACGACATGGGTAAAAATTGGCTAATAATGAAATGCCTAGGATTACAGTAATTAGAAACTGTAACTGCGCCTAGGCACAAGGTTAGATTACACTTGTGGTGGAAGTCTGCCCGGAACCGCCCGACATTTCCAACGATCACAAGTGGTGAATCTAATGTGAGGGGTCCTGGTGCACAAATACGATACATGCTGAGATATGAGTTTAAGCCCGACTTGTGGAAGAAGTCTGCCCGAAACCGACCGACATATCCAGCATCCACAAGTGGTAGGCTTAATGTAAGGGGTCCAACTCATTATAACCATAAATGGACATGGTAATGAATTAGAATCCATAAGGATTGTTTGAACATGTACCTGATTAGGGGTTAAGTAAACTTGTTTGAGACAGTGGGTGGGTTAAGTAAATCTGGGTTGTGTGGGTAATATTTATATATAGGCCCACAAACTTAACCTATTGGGTTTATGTAATTAAAGACACCATTAGGTAAGCGTAACCTGTGGAAATGATGGGGTTACGTAATTAAAGAGACAATAGGTATACATAGCCTATGGAAATTCTAGTGGGGATGCAAGACAAAATGGAGAGCTTGCATCATCTTGTGTAGGGGACCCATTTCAGTCAGTAACCCATAAAATGGTATCAAACGAGTACTCCGCCCTAGGTCGGAGTTAGGACATGCTCACTGGGTTGATTGTAAGAGATCCAAATGTGAAGGACGGTGTGGACGGCGCAAACCGACCAGGACATGTCCATGCATGTCCGGGCATAGGAGGATAAGACAACCGTGACACCTGTAGATATGGTTGTGTACATCAACGAAGGGTTGCCACTTTAGGAAGTGACACCTCATACTGTGGAGCCGACACAGGGTATCTACGGAGTAGGGAGCCGATCGATTAAGGTAGTAATTATGGTACATCTGGACGTATGCCTAAGTCTACCATCTGGTAGTGGTTGGGATCATCTCATTCTAGTTATACTAGTATCGGTGCAGAGAATCAAACTAATTTTTAGAGAAGCTTATACACTCTATCATGTTTACCTTGTTATACCTGTCTTTATGATGTTATCTTTCTTATCCATTTTATATGCCTGTCATGATACTTTTACTTATTTATTTGCTAAAACTAACTGGACTCGCCAGACTTTATGTTTGACCCTTTTTGTTTCCGCTTCTTTCTTCCGTTTCCCTCGCAGGTTCTCAGGGTGGGAATACTCAAGCTTGACCAGGATTCTGCTATCATTTTCTGGAGCTGCTTAGATATATTGCTCAAGCTCTTATCTTTGCTACTATGGCTATGTTTTAATTTGGGGATTTTTCTTCTTTTATATTGTACTCTGATGTTTTAAGTACAATACAGAATTTTTTATGATGTACTGTTTTTACGTAATTCAGACATATGATGTTATGAACCACGATGCTTTATGATTAATAAAGTTTGTTTTTATTCCGCTGGGATTTTATATCTATCTTGTAATGTTTCTGTTTACCTAAACTTAATGCAGTACCTTAATGAGTGACAATAACGGACGTAGGGTGTCATACTTGGTATCAGAGCTGAAGGCTACTAGATTAGATAAAAGTTTTTGAAAAATATTTTAAAAAAGGTTTTAAAAGAAATTATTTTCAAAAGAAAAGTCTGTTTTGAGAAACATATTCCCCAAAGCCATATGTATTATCTTTCGATCCTTTGTCTGAATCTCTTTCCTTTTCTTTTCAGCATGTCTTGGGAACCTAATATTCTTGGGGGCATTACGATACCAAGCTAGTTCTGTAGGTATCTAGAGGCCACAGCGCCTGCCGGTGGTCAATCTAACGTTCCTCCACCAGCTGCACCCATCGTTCCTCCTCCTCCTCCTCCGTGTGCAGACAATTTCTCTAAGATCGGCAAAGATTTCCGTGCTATGGGAGTAAAGCCATTCCATGGAACCGAGACATTCGTAGAGACAAGAAATTGGATCAAGGAGACAGAGGACTTGTTAATCGAATTTTCAATGTGGATGATTGTAGGAAGATTTAGCTAGCCGCCTGGCTACTGAAAGACGAAGCTTCGTTCTGGTGGGAAGTAACCTAAGCGTGGCGTCCGGTGGAGACATGGGATGATTTTAGACAGAGGTTTGAAATGAAGTTTCTTTCTTAAGATGAGAAAAGCATGCAAATGGAGAGGTTCTTGAAGCTCTAACAAGGAAACATGACTGTTAAAGAATATGTGAACAAGTTCAACCAGCTAGCAAGGTTTGGGTTGGAATTGGTAGATACTTCGTGTAATGGCCCGCAAAGCCGTACTATCTGAGTTGACCACATACATTACACGTCCAACCCAAATATCATAGAAATACAAATCATTTTTTTTAGAAGAAAATGGTAGAAGAAGAACAAAAATAACAAAACAGAACCTCACATCGCACTGGAACAAAATATAATATCATAACTTTTGAAATATAAAATTTCAACTATACAACATACAATTATCAGAGTATAACACTTACAACACGGTGGAAATAAAAATACTATATATCTAACACTGAAGCCTCTTGCTTCAAGCTCCTTTAGATAAATCTGTAAAATCCTGAACTACTTGACTGCCTATACAAATTTGGGCACTCAAGAGTTTAGGTAAAACAAAACAAAATAAACTCTGGGCCAGTCATGGGATTAGTTATAGTAAACAATTTAAAACAGTTTGAGAAAATAAACGATATCTCATAAGACCACGCCGTATAACACGGAACGGGTTTTTCCCTTATAAGAATCCAAAACACTTGGTTTAACTTTCAAACCATTTTGAAAGAAAATGATAATCTTTATATCAAAACTCCTTTGATATTCTAATAGTGTCAAAATCAAATAAATAGAAATCTAGTGGAACTCTTTCATCTCACGTTCCACATATATATATTATACAAATCAAAACCACGAGCACTTCTTAGGTAATGAATTTCCAACTATGACAAGGTATGGAACCACCTTCTGATAGTGTATCTCTAGAGGAGAATACACTGCATTCAACAAGAACATCTTGTAACCCGGCCACACATGACCGACCACTCATTTCGCTTGAGTGTATCAAATGTATATCACCAACGGTTGGGATCAGCAACCGTTTTCCCAAATAGGACATCATCGAATGGAATAAGGAATTAAATAATTTCTCTAGATAGGTGATAATACACGCTAATGGGAGCTACCCACATAGCCATGCTGCCTGCCCGATTTTTATCATTTCCTGGTTGTTGAGGCCTGAGGCTACGATTACTTATCATTGATTGATAGCACAATCACTTTGAATGCCACACTGTCAGATCCATTAATCATTAATTGATTTGCATAAATATATTCTGGAAATTATGCAAAGAGAATAAATTCTCCGCCACCATATATATCTATACAGACCAACATATGTGATCATTGGAAATACTCTGTCAGACATTCGTCCATACACTTCGTTCTAGGACTGAATGAAACCAAAGGCACAATTTCTATTAATAGAAAAGTCCTTGTACTTTACTTCGTCTTCATCTATCTTCATATAATCTGATTCGCAACGCTACTGCGAATATGAAGTGGTTCTCAGATAATAATCCAACCGGTCTCTCCATATTGACAACGATATTGGCAAAAACTTTGATAGTTGGTTATTTAACTATCAAAGAAAAACAAACATTCATTCAAAGCATCAAATAATCATAGGGCTCCTTAATAAATATTTAATTAATTAAAACACTTCTCCATTTCCTTATCCATATTCGTTAACACGATATTTTCGATAATCATCTTGGCTTCTTACGCTATTTGGAAAACATTTCCATATATCGCCTTCTTTTATTTTCTATACTTTAAAAATATATTATATTTATAATTGGAAACATTCCAATCACTTATCTCTTTCATGACCATTCATTTATTTCAATACTTAGGAAATATTTATCTTTATATTTCCAAAATTCCACTTACTTGGGTTAAATCGACTGTTGTGTAAAACATTGTTACAAACAATCCAAAATACTTCATTCAACTAACTCTTATTCAAACATTTCTCCTTGAGACTGGATCTTGCTATTTATTGTTAAAAATGAAATCAATCAAGTTGGGGCATAACTACCTCTCAGATCTTGACTGAAAACATCCTTAACTTCAAAATGGACAAAACCACTTACCTCGAATAATCAACGTCATAAAAACCAATTATTCATTTTTAAACCCGTATACGTTTCTCTTTCTAATTTTACTAGATTTAATTATAAATTTCCTTTTCGTTTAAAATATTCTATTTTTAAGTTCGTTTCCTTATCGAATTCTATATATATCGATACATTGATTTCTAACTATCAAGTTTTCTTAAAAATAATCTAGCTCCTTAAATTTCTGAAAAATTTCGCCATAACATCCATTGTATGGGTCACTTGGTACAACCACAAAACACCTCTCTGGGCCCTTACCATTCAAAAAGAAAATATAAAAAGCCGAGCGGCTTGCCGATTCGACGCATAAAACCTCGTATGGAATTTAAACATGTACCTTTATGTCGGGCACTGAAATTATAACCTTCATAAACTTCATTCCATATCTGTCTAACCCATATACATCCATTCCCAGTTTATTCCAGCTAAATCTGGTCATTTTAACTCAATTCTCTAATTTACTCTTTTGCCTATTAAACATTTTTTTCGAACATAACATGTTCATATATTTTTAACTTACTTATACCAATCAAATTCCATTTCCGACTAAGGTTTCATATTCAAATTCGAATATAAATTCACAAGTTTAATTTACTTACCCAATGTCAACTTGATTCAAAATTCAATTATATAATTATCCTTTAACTTAGTTAATTCTCTTAAATAATAAATATCTGATTTTGTTTTAAAAATTAGTTCACTTACACTTACTCCACTTGAGTCCATATTTAATTTATAATTCAAATCTGGATTTTTCTAATGCAAATTTGGATTTTATTTACTCAAAATCCTTTTATTTATTTAAATAAACCATTGTGGTTTTAAAATGGTTATGACGCTGTTTTTCTGAAAATTTAATTTTGACATAACTCAAAATCTATAAGACGAAATCCAGATTTTTCTCTTCCATTAGAAAATTATTATTCAATCGGTCCTGATGATTCTTGTTTCAAAGAATTCCAACATAAATCGAGTTCTATATACTCAATTAAAGTTCGAAACGCCAATTTACGAACTGTCATGCTGCGGCAAGTTCGTTTTAATTATATTTAATATATAAATGTTTTGAACTTCTTTTATAATAAATTTCAACTCCATTCTAATATATTATATATATATATTAAATCCAATTTTCAAATCCAACTTAATATTTCCGATTATCTCCAATCGTTGATTTTCCGTTACTCAGTTACCAATTCAATTACACCTCCATTTCTATTATTATTTTCTAATTCCATTAGAAATAAATTATTATATAGAATTCAATGAATTGAATTCTAAATATATATCTTTGGATTTTTTCCAATTTAGTTTATATTCCGAATTCCGAAATAAAAATCGTCGTTCCCTTTTCGAAATGAGTTCCAATTCACTTTCAAATTCGTACTTGAATTTATAATTCCACATTTATCCCATGATAATTATTCCACTTTATAAACATCATTTATAAATTTTCTTCCATTTTTTATACATTAAACAAGTTCCATTTCAAAACCCATTTGAAACCAAATTTCTATATTTGGAATACTTTATTTATAATAAATTACATATATATGCAGTGAATTTACTTTCATATTTTAAAATTTATACTTCTATTTAATACAATCCAAATATTTTTCTTTTTTTGAAAGTATTTATTTAAATCAATTCGATCTAATCGAATTCAAATCATAAATCCATACGGATTTATTTTAATTCAATTCTCATTCCAATCATTGGAATAATTTCCTCGTTCCTTATCAACATGATTCCCAATCCTCAATTTAAATTCATTTTTGAATTTAAAATTTAAAATAATCCAAATGATAATTTTTCCATTTCGGTTATAAACACCGTTTTTAAGTTCACTTTAATTCTCTGCATTATCCAATGAAAATCATTCCATTTTATTTACAAACACCATTTATAAATTTACTTCAATTTCCTGCATTATTTAATTTATAAACATCGTTTATAAATTTATCACTTCAATTTCCTGTATTATTTAATTTATAAACTTCGTTTATAAATTCAGTACATGTTTTATTTATTCAAAACAAGTTAATGTTTCTAGTCCACTCGAATTTTATTTTTAGAAGAAATAGATTTCCCTTTTAAATCTCAAAATATCCTTTTTACGATATTTTTATAAATCAATATTCAGGCCCAGTAACATTCAACCAATCAAAAACACCCAATTATCAACCACGGATTGTCTAGCACATCATATATGATAATATATATGAAACAAACAAATAAGAAATTTTTTGAAGAATCCAGTTGGATCCCTCCAGTCTGTTTTCCTACATCCACAAACGTTAGCCAACATAAATAATTCCAATCCTGCTTCGAGGTGGGATATTGCGGTATAGAAGGTCATCCACTATCATAGCGTGGGGTGCAAAGGGTCATCTGCTAATGACACCGTGGGCATCCGCTATTGGTACTGCGGGAACAATCCAATCACCAATATATATATATAATAACCACAAACACTAATCCTAAATAACTAATATATATTTAATAGCCCCAAAAATATTTCAGTGCATGCAAACAATCAACGAACAATTATTTTAAAGAACAAAATAATTCTAAATAAAAATATGAGTGAGATTTACTCACCGAAATTGCAGTTGTCGAATATCCTGTTTATTTCCAAATCATCGGCTACGAATCTTCTCGAATGAATTCGCACCTAGGATAATTTTATTTAAATTTACTGATTAAATATTTATTTAAATTAACTATTTAAACGAATAAACAACTTTCCTATATTTTTTCCCTCTTTTAATGGTTACTATTAAATTTAACAATTACAATTAAGCTAATCTATGTATATTTTAAACATTAAACCCTTTATATATTTAATGCTTGCTTAAATAAACAACAAATTTAATTACTTTTTATCCAATTTTCCTATCGAGTTTGAGCACAAATTTTATGATAAAAAGATCCTTAGCTATTAAAATAAATAAATTAAATTCTCCTTAAGTATTTAAATTTTAGTAAAAGCGTACACCTTACTATTACTGCAAAGCCTTAGACCCATTACTGCAAATCTTCATCAGTGCATGCAAATTCCATCTCTATCCATCTTCACTCTGTCACACAACTATCCAAACAACTCAATATAAGAGAAGATCAAACTCTCCTTAAAATCTAGTTCGAACTCCAACAGACGTTGCACTCATTCAACCACTATAAAATCAAACTCCACTATCCATGTTCATCTTCACAGCAACACCTATCTCCCTCATCAGGTATGCACCTATCCAGAACAACAAAGACGCATCCAGTTTTCACTACAAATCCAACTTCGATCCCTATTTCAGTTGCGAACCCCCAACGCCATCACCATACTTCACTGATAGCCTCGACTCCTTCATTCGCACCTCAATTCATGTGCGCAGCTACTACATCCATCGTGACTGCCGTTGTCGGTACCAGATCTGAACCTTAAGCCCCACTACCTCAATTCTCGAACTCACGAAAACAAATCGCGACACTAAAATAAAGGACAGAATTGAAGAACAAAGCCAATGAAATCCCAAAACTTGCATCGCACCTTTTAATCTTTACTGAAATGAAAGTTGAAGTCCTTCCAATTTGCGATACCCCTACCAACACTCACCACCTAACTTCGCAAGCCATACCGCGGTCCCTTTTTCCTACCAACGATAGTAAGAGCGTCACTATTTTTACTCTTCAGAGTGAAGTATGATTCCGATTTCTAAAAGGAGGAATATTTCGTTTGTTTTGTCATTTGAAACCTCGGGGTTTTTACTTTGATTTCATTTTGAAAAGAAACAGAAAAGGAAAGTAAACAGAAGCTTTTAAGGGGTATTCAGTCGCGTTTATATATATGAACAACACTTCGGCACTAAGGAATTAAGTCCTGTGCAAGGTACACATTTTAGGTGGTAGGTTAGATAGGCAAGGTACAAAAATATTAATTACAAATTGATTTTGATTTAACCATGATTTGATTTCAAGCTTATCCGTATAAATTTTATAATAATATATTTTAGGGTTCTGGACTCCAATCGAACCACAACAACTGACATTTTCAAGGTTAAACCACTATTCTGAACACACTGGGACAAGTTTCACAGACTCATTTGATCATATGGGGAGGATTTTATTTTAAATCCATATAATTTATATTCGAAATAAATAAATTCCTTGATAATAAATAATTATTATTGTTGTTTCGATTCCAATAGAATTTCTATAAATCATTTGAATCATTCTGACTCATTTTTATTTTCGAATTACATTATTTTAGATTTTCGTATTACGATATATATTCGAAATAAATTGTATTTCAGTTATTGAATCGATAAATCAATATAAATTCATTTATATTATCAATGCAACAATTAAAATAAATATTAAATATTAAAATTAATTGACCAAAAATCTGGGTCGTTACATTCTTTCCCCCTTAAAAGAATTTCGTCACCAAAATTTCTAAGGTAAGAAAAATACTATAAACCCATTAACTTTTCAATACTCCTTTGTGTTGAAACTCAACTCTTCATATTTCAACAAATTTCAGTTCTACCAAAACTTTGGTTTTTATTCATACTGCACATCACATAAACTTAAATTCATTTAAATTGATTCTAAATCAATTTATTCACTTTAATTCATTTAACTTGCTTTAAGTTAAATTTAAATTCTAGAATTCAAATTCCCGGGCTTCTATTTCGAATCATTTTGAAATCACATGAATATACACACAGATATTTCCATCTCAATAATCAAAACATTTGACATTTTCATACCCACTTGTTTCCTTTCAAAAAAAATTCCATCAAAAACTTTTCTAAGGTAGCAATTCATCACATAGAAACTCGAAAATGGGCACTGATGATACTGCAGTCACCAACAGGATTATTTCCCAGCTACTGAAGTGAGTTCAGTGCTTTATCAATTTCGAAATCCATTTAAAACAATTTTTAATTAAAAATCCATTCCAAAACAATTTTTCTAATTCTCACAGGATTTGAATTCTTAATTCAAATTCGAAATACAATTTCAGTTCATCTCATTTGTATATTTCATTCATACACAAATTTTTATTTGGTTATATATAACTATTTCATTTATTATAATCTCATTTGATTATAATAATAACAACCAACTCATCCGTATAATATAATAGTTTTAGAAAATTATTCTTTCTATACCAAATAGAATATTGGGTAAAATTATTTCATTTACCCATTTTAAAACAATATTAAGTCGAATTTTTTTGTTTAAGAGTTTATAAATTCCGATCGACTTCGTGGCGTCCCAAGATTTGATCGGAATTCATAAACTGCTCAACAAACTAGCCAATAAAATATAAAACAACTTTTATATAAATTTACAAATATGTTATCTCGTATATATACACTCAACTCATTCTAGGGTACTGCTGACCCTATCTCAAATGAGCATAAACCCACCAAAGCCTAGGTAGTCGCTCAATCTAAGCTCCTATACCAACTGTAATGGCCCGCAAAGCCGTACTATCTAAGTTGACCACATACATCACACGTCCAACCTAAATATTACAGAAATACGAATCATTTTTTTAGAAGAAAAAGGTAGAAGAGGAACAGAAATAACAACACAGAACCTCACATTGCATTGGAACAAAATATAATATCATAACTTTTGAAATACAAAATTTTAACTGTATAACATACAATTATCAGAGTACAACACTTACAACATAGTGGAAATAAAAATACTATATATCTAACACTGAAGCCTCCTGCTCTAAGCTCCTTTAGATAGATCTGTAAAATCCTAAACTACTTGACTGCCCGTACAAATTTGGGCACCCAAAAGTTTAGGTTAAACAAAACAAAATAAACTCTGCGTCAGTATTGGGACTGGTATGAGTAAACTATTTAAAATAGTTTGAGAAAATAAATGATATCTCATAAGATCACGCCATATAACACAGAACGGGTTTTTCCCATATGAGAATCCAAAACACTTGGTTTAAATTTCAAACCATTTTGAAAGAAAATGATAATCTTTATATCAAAATTCCTTTGATACTATAATAGTGTCTAAATCAAATAAATAGAAATCTAGTGGAACACTTTCATCTCACGTTCCACATATATATATATTATACAAATAAAAACCGCGAGCACTTCTCGGGTAATGAATTTCCAACTATGACAAGGTATGGAACCACCTTCCGATAGTGTATCTCTAGAGGAGAATACATTGGGTTCAACAAGAACATCTTGTAACTTGGCCACACGTAACCGACCACTCATTTCGCTTGAGTGTATCGAATGTATATCGCTAACGGTTGGGATCAGCAACCGTTTTCCCAAATGGTATAACATCAAATAAAATAAGGAATTAAATGAATTTCTCTAGATAGGTGATAATACACCCTAATGGGAGCTACCGACATAGCTATGCTGCCTGCCCGATTTTTGTCATTTCCAGGTTGTTGATGCCAGAGGCTACGATTACTTATCATTCATTGATAGCACAATCACTTTGAATGCTACATTGTCAGATCCGTTAATCATTAATTGATTTGCACAGATATATTATGGATATTATGCTAAGAGAATAAATTCTTCACCACTATATATATCTATACAGACCAACATATGTGATCATTGGAAATACTCTATAAGACATTCGTCCATACACTTCGTTCTGGGACTGAACGTAATCGAGGCACAATTTCTATTAATAGAAAATGTTCTTACACGTTACTCCGTCTTTGATTATCTTCATATAATCTGATTTGCAACGCTACTGTAATAACCCGGAAAATCTGGGCCTGTTTAAAATTTTTATTTTGGCGATTTTAGCAAATTTTGATTATTTAAAATAGATTATTTTAAATAAAATCGACGAGAAATTTATTTTGAATAGAATTCGATCGTATATATTATACGCGTCGTCGTTAGAATATAAATATTTATATATAATTATAAATAGAATTGAAAATGGCGCGGTAGTTCGATAATTCGATTTCAAACTTCAATTGAATGTACCGGGTGCAAAACAATCCGGATTTTAGTGAAACCAAAAATAATGGGATCTAATTGATAATATCTTTCCAGCGAATCCAAAAAATCAAAATTTCATAGCGGGAATCGAAAGATATGTCCAGTTAAAAATTCTGAATAGTCGCTATGGAATTCAGGCCCTTAAAAATGGACATTTTGCAAATGACCTCGAATTTCGACGAAACCAGTTTTATTGGGTCCGTGATGTCGAGTTATTGCTAGGTCCCAAATTTCATAATTTTTTGAATCAATATGTGAGCGTGGCAAAAGAAAACGCGTTTGACCAGTTTCAGTTGATTTTAATCGACTGGAAATTGGCCATTTTTCCAACGGTCTCAGAATTCGATGAAACTAGTTTTGTTAGGACCGTATCGTCAATACGAAGCTAGAAAATATTTTTATGGGATTTATTGTAACACCCCGCCTCCGCTAGGGTCACTCGCAAAGGAATGCACTAGCTTTAGAGGGGCATTATTGGTAAACATGCACAGAAATATCACAAGACAGGACATATATAAATAGCGGAAGTGGAATCAAACTTTCATAACATGAATAAATAAGGTCTAAAGCCTTTTTACATCAGAGTACATCAAAACCTGTCTTGCAATAATAAAGAAGCATAAAAACCTTATCATAAATTATTCCCCAAGTAAAAACAGTAAAGTAGCCATAGCCCAGAGAAGTCCAAGCCATCCATGATGACCTTCAGTCAGAAGAAGTCCGAACTAAACAGCATTGTTTCCTCCCTGTAACCTGGGGGGGGGGGAACGGAAGAAAAGAGGCAAAACAAAACGGGTCAGTCAAAAAGACTGAGTAAGTCCTATCTACTTCCAGTATGAAAACAGGTAAAGGTAACATGACATGCATAAACTGAAAGTAAACACAAGGATAACTACAAGATAGATAAACCAGGATAGCCGGTTGGACTACCGTGGCAAGGTAAACCTAGGTATCATGATAAACTGCGGTGTTATGATAAGTCAAGGTATCGCATCATCAGATTTCCATCGAGTACATTATCCCAAGGTATCTACCCCGTCTAACATCCCACGGTATCTATTATGTATATACTTCCTAGTCCTAACATGTATATTTGCTCTGCACCTCTCGTACTAGTATCCCTACCCGCGTCATGTGTTAACCATGAATGTCCCTTGCCCAAAGTCGTGTAATGGTCCATGTCAACCTAATATATCGCATATATAGGTTACTCAAATCATATGTTTCTTTCCATGTATATAAGTTCAGTCCTTTGCCGTACCTCGTACGGGCTTCCTCATGTCGTATTATCCTTGAAATCGTTTGGACTATCACCCTTGTTCTAGCTAGGCTCTTCCATGTGAATCATCGTTTGATCTACTAAGACTTACGCCACCTAGCACCACTAGGGATTACGCTTACCTATTGCACGCTTTCGTATTTCGGTTTGGGTTAAACCACCTAGGCCACTAGGGATTACGCTAACCCTCAACCGCGCCCCTTTTTCCCACGCATTCATCGTGAATCGTTTTTCTATAACTGTATGCACATGTATCACATCGTGCCATCCGAGTCCTGTCACAGGGCAAACCAAGAAATACAGGGCTCGGTCGGGAGCTTTAGATTTATCTGCCGATGCAGATACTAAGGTCTGCTTTTCTACACGTGGCTATGGTCCCACGAGACCCCTCCCTCAACTAGTGAAAGGCAACACAAGAGAAAATCTTGCATGAGAACTACACTCCGGCCAGCCCACATCCTACGGCCTACCTCACCCATAATTAGATAGCAATTATGGTCTGTTGGGTGTTCCCTGCCTTTCCGTATGTACACGCTTGACTCAAGATGGTAGATGATCGACGAACTTGCTATCTCGGGCACCTTATGTATCCGCCGACTCACTGCTATCCACCCCAGTCTTTAGGTCGCTCGCATAGCAACCAAGGCATATTCTTGGTTCTTCTACCGCAGACCTCAACCTCTCGTGAGCCTAGTATAATGACCTGACAGCTCACAGAGGGATCCCAAGAATATCCTCACGTTCCCCGAAGCCGCTGCTTCGTTACCCAGTTCGTTGGAGCCTTTATCCAAATCAGATAGCCTGCTCCTACACGCATACTCTAACGTATCGGGTTACTGATCTATCTAAGAAAGGGTCCAAATTTCCTTGACTAAGAATTATTACTTAGTTTCCCTTAACTAAGGTTTACCACTTAGCCTTATTTCCATAATCCTTGTTAACTATGGTTATCTACCTAATCCTCCGAATTAGGGTTTATCTAATGGGTTAAGTGTCACTTAAGTTCACAACTTAGCCCGTCTACAAACCATGTCAAAATTGGCTAAGTATCCAAGTCCAAGACTTAACCCTACAAACCATGTGTCAAGTTGGCTAAGTATATCAAGCAATCCATAGCTTAACCTCGTCTAATTATCATTTTAGATTGGTTAATTATATAAATTAACTTGACCTTGTCAAATTACCGAGTCAAATCGGTCAAGCGTATTCAAGTGATTCGTGACTTAGCCTTAGCATGTTTTCCCGTTAGATTGGTTAAGTATAGATTGACTTAACCTCATCAAAATAACGAGTTAGATTGGTTAAGTATAGGTCACTTAACCTCATCAAATCATCGTGTTAAATTAGTTAAGTGTTTAACTTAACCCCATTAAATTACCAAGTGGGATTAATTAAGTCTAGGCTAACTTAACCCCATCCGATTACCATGTTTAGATTAGTTAAGCCTAATCTTAACCCCATCCATTAACTGTATTATACGGTTAAGTGTCATTAGGAAAATTTACTTAACCTTATCACGTTATCGTGTTGGATTGATTAAGTGTTGGTTAACTTAATCCCGTCCACTAGTCATATAAAAATGGTCAAGTGTCATTAGGCAAATCAAGTTACTTAACCTACCCAAGCTTATCATGTTTTGTTAAGTATCATTAGCCTAATCAAATTACTTAACCCATTTGTCCATATCATATTTGGTTAAGCCTCATTAATCAAGTTAACTTAACCCTATTATGTGGCATTAATTTAATTAATGCACCCTCAACCTCTCACATTAGACCTTGTTGTGGTTACTAGTTAAGCCGGGCGGGTCCGGGTAGATTTACACCACAACCTAGTCTAACCTCGGGTCTTAAGCGCGACATGACCAACTTCTCACATTGGGTCCTATTGTTTGCAACTACTAGTTAGGCCGGTCGGTTCCGGGTAGTTTTTCGTTGCAAACTCAACCCAACCTCGAGTTGGCCACACTCATATTATCTAAGTTCATCATGTTTCCAAAACATGTTACAAGTTTTCAAGCATTTGGGTAGACCTAACTTAATAGGTAAATTCCCAAAGGGTAGACCTAACTTAATAGGTAAATTCCCAAGCTCATGTTTTATACATACTTACATGTCATCTTCCATGTTATCTTTCAAGTCATATTTTCAAGTATAAACACATGTCATCTTCAAGTTAAGATTTTGCGACATGTTCATGTTTATCTAACTACCCAAAATCGTGTTTTTCCCAACGCAAGCAAAGCGAGTCAACATAGTAAGGATACTATGTCACATATTGGTCTCAAAACATGCATGATGCCAAAAAGGGCTTGGCTTCCACATGCATAACATCATAAAGGGATTGGCCATAAACATGCATAGTGTCATAAGGTAATTTGGCCACAAACATACATATTATCAAAAGGGGTTTGGCCATAAACATGCACAACTTAAAAGGGGGGGATTGGCCACGAGCATGCATAATCTCATAAAGGATTTGGCCACAAACTTGCATGTTAGCATAAGGGGTTTGGGTTCATAAACATGCATAAGGCCCAAAATCTTGTCTTAGCCAATGTTTCACAAGTAAAATAGTTTCTAAAGGTTCATGCTAGCATTTCATGCATAAAGGTCCAAACTTGCAAGTTAAACTAGGTTATGCATAGCATGAGAGGCATGATTAAGTTACTCACATGGCCTAAGATCATAAATATGAACTCAAGAGGCATGGTAAGGTTCATATAGATTCGCATAATCATGTTTAGCCTCATTATATCCCATGTCAACATTAAAAATACCGTTTTGATCCAAAAGTAGCTAGAAATTACATAGCATGGCAAGAGGACTAGGAGCATGAATCGTTTTGGCGAAGAAAGGTGGCTCCTTTGATAAAGATTCGCCATGAAACTCGCATAGCAACGTCGATTTGGCCTTGATTTGGTGTAGCAAGCTTGCACCTTTTGATTTGAACTTGATTTGAGTGCATAGGCTCTAGGGATTTGAGATGGAGGCCATGATCAATATTGATTTTGGCAGCACTTAGTTGCTAGGTTTGATTTTTAGGGATTTAGGTTAGGTTTAGGGTCTTTTTATAGAGATTAGGATAGTTTTAGGCCCTAGGATTAGATCTAGGATTAATCTAGACCACAGAAATCGTCACAGGCCCATCAGACCAGACCAAGACTGCATCCAGGTGCACCAGGCCACAAAACACGGAGTTGTGTTTTTGGACCCAGTCGACACCAAAGTCGACAGCCCTGTCGACTTGGGGTTCAGGGGTGTCGACAGCCCTGTCGACTCCCCTATCGACATGGGCTTTGGCGGGAAAATTCCCGCCTGTCCCCATTTCTGCTTTCCAAAACTGTTTCCGAAATTCAAATTTCCAGAAATCTTCTTTGGGCCTTAACCGGGTCATACGGACTCCGATTTTCGAAAACTCGGACTCTATTTCGCGTATTTTTCCGAGACGAACGCAATGGCATAGCCCGTTTTACTTGATTCAGAATTTAAAATTAAATTCTGTCTTGATTCTCGTTTTAACATGTTATTGAAATACGGGTTGTTACATTCTCCCCACCTTTTAGGATTTCGTCCCCGAAATCTCCAAGTTAGGAAGAACATATCCTACCATCCATCATCCATCTACTCAAAACATCATCCACAAGCAACCATTGTCCTTAGATGATTTCTAATGTTGTATGATTACATGCAAAGAGTGTGTGTATATGTTCCTTAGCTAATGCTAATGATCAGGCCTGAATAATCTTTCTAATGCAAAATATGCATAGTGCCATGAATCCAACATGTATGCAAATAGTCCTAGTCATATAGATACTATATGCGTGCACAATCATTCATTCATATGCAACGTCCACATGGTAACACATTCAATTTCATCCATAAACAAGTATAAATACTCGTGCATATGCAATATGAAATGTGACCGAGTCGAGCTAATATCTAATGTAAATTCGCGCATCCACGAGCAACCACTTGCAACCATTTGCAACCATATCAACCATAACATGTTTCAAATACATGTTAACATCCATAGGGTTCTACCTAAGATTCCCTGAAACAGGGTCGAGAAGATAAACAAAACAAACTCCTTACGGGGTTTGTAACAGAGACAGGACCGAGAGGATATCCATAAAAGATAGCCTACAAGCAAGCTCAACAGAAAAACAGGGATCGAGGATATATTCCCAAAAGAGATATCATGCACGTATTTAGTCTTCAGTCTCCTGAGTCGCATTACCTTGAGCTTAGTTCCCTCGTGCCTTGACTGCCTTTGACTTCATGATTTCGCAGCTTCTTACTTCCTGTTTCCATAACATGAGTTGGAACTCATTTCCTCGTCGGCTCTCGTTCCAATTGCACTTATTCTTTCCCTAGTATACTTGGCTCAACCATATCTACGTACTCGAGCCAGCTCTCCAAAATTCACTAGTGAATTCTGGATCTCGTTTTCCGATGCCAATTCAAATTGCCAAGAGTCCTTACTAGGGTGATTCCCATAACTCATACATAATCGAAACGAACCATCCGCCTTAGCGGCGAACTCTATTCAAACGGATTACCAACAATTGCATCCTGGGATTCTAGGTAACTAGCCATGATAGAGCCCAAAAGGTTACACGAGACTTCGAGGGTATTACCAAAGCAAGCCAAGAGTCTAACTACCCTCCTTCTAAAACCGAGAGTGGCACCCCTTACTGGATAACCACTTCATCCCTAGAATCCATCCACAACTTATAAACATAAGCAAGCTCAACACTTGATATAGACATTCTCAAATCCAAACAAGCCATGAATAAATGGACCGATCTTCCAATAGGACTTGAGACAAAAACGGGATTCTCTACTACGCTAGTACTAAGGTGCAGAGACTCAACTATCGAAGCGGACTTAAAAGATGCGGTGATCAAAGCAAAGTCCCGACGGGATGATAAACCTTTAACAAGATCGTTACCCTCCTTCTGAGGTACCCTAGAAATGAGAGCATACTATTGCCCTCCGAGTGATCTTGTCCCTGTTCCATGATACTTAACTATCTGTCCCGTTTCACCATGCCAAAGGTACTCTCTCGTCATGGGTTTCATTGTTCATCTCTCCCCCTCCTTTGAGGACTAAGCCATACCAACAAGTTGCTCATCCTTAAGCTCGTATCCTTTATCCTTCTTTCTCACGATCCTTTCTTATAACGCGGTCACTGGTCTCTCGAGAACCACCTCCATCGTATGGAAAGCACTTTCGTAGGTAGAAAAGACTAGTCGCAGTTAAAACTACTGTGACTACAGATGGAGGAAAGAAAGGAAAAGAGACTCAATTAAGGAAACAAGGATAATGCTAATGGCCTTTGGGGAATAGCCTTTTTCTTTTTAAAAGAAAATTTTCTTGAAAAATGCTTCTTTATAAACGATTTTCAAATAGTTTTCAGAAGGTCTTTAAAAACTTTTGCCCAGTCCGGTAACCTTCTGCTCTGATACCAAATGTAACACCCCGCCTCCGCTAGGGTCACTCGCAAAGGAATGCACTAGCTTTAGAGGGGCATTATTGGTAAACATGCACAGAAATATCACAAGACAGGACATATATAAATAGCGGAAGTGGAATCAAACTTTCATAACATGAATAAATAAGGTCTAAAGCCTTTTTACATCAGAGTACATCAAAACCTATCTTGCAATAATAAAGAAGCATAAAAACCTTATCATAAATTATTCCCCAAGTAAAAACAGTAAAGTAGCCATAGCCCAGAGAAGTCCAAGCCATCCATGATGACCTTCAGTTAGAAGAAGTCCGAACTAAACAGCATTGTTTCCTCCCTGTAACCTGGGGGGGAACGGAAGAAAAGAGGCGAAACAAAACGGGTCAGTCAAAAAGACTGAGTAAGTCCTATCTACTTCCAGTATGAAAACAGGTAAAGGTAACATGACATGCATAAACTGAAAGTAAACATAAGGATAACTACAAGATAGATAAACCAGGATAGCCGGTTGGACTACCGTGGCAAGGTAAACCTAGGTATCATGATAAACTGCGGTGTTATGATAAGTCAAGGTATCGCATCGTCAGATTTCCATCGAGTACATTATCCCAAGGTATCTACCCCGTCTAACATCCCACGGTATCTATTATGTATATACTTCCTAGTCCTAACATGTATATTTGCTCTGCACCTCTCGTACTAGTATCCCTACCCGCGTCATGTGTTAACCATGAATGTCCCTTGCCCAAAGTCGTGTAATGGTCCATGTCAACCTAATATATCGCATATATAGGTTACTCAAATCATATGTTTCTTTCCATGTATATAAGTTCAGTCCTTTGCCGTACCTCGTACGGGCTTCCTCATGTCGTATTATCCTTGAAATCGTTTGGACTATCACCCTTGTTCTAGCTAGGCTCTTCCATGTGAATCATCGTTTGATCTACTAAGACTTACGCCACCTAGCACCACTAGGGATTACGCTTACCTATTGCACGCTTTCGTATTTCGGTTTGGGTTAAACCACCTAGGCCACTAGGGATTACGCTAACCCTCAACCGCGCCCCTTTTTCCCACGCATTCATCGTGAATCGTTTTTCTATAACTGTATGCACATGTATCACATCGTGCCATCCGAGTCCTGTCACAGGGCAAACCAAGAAATACAGGTCTCGGTCGGGAGCTTTAGATTTATCTGCCGATGCAGATACTAAGGTCTGCTTTTCTACACGTGGCTATGGTCCCACGAGACCCCTCCCTCAACTAGTGAAAGGCAACACAAGAGAAAATCTTACATGAGAACTACACTCCGGCCAGCCCACATCCTACGGCCTACCTCACCCATAATTAGATAGCAATTATGGTCTGTTGGGTGTTCCCTGCCTTTCCGTACGTACACGCTTGACTCAAGATGGTAGATGATCGACGAACTTGCTATCTCGGGCACCTTATGTATCCGCCGACTCACTGCTATCCACCCCAGTCTTTAGGTCGCTCGCATAGCAACCAAGGCATATTCTTGGTTCTTCTACCGCAGACCTCAACCTCTCGTGAGCCTAGTATAATGACCTGACAGCTCATAGAGGGATCCCAAGAATATCCTCACGTTCCTCGAAGCCGCTGCTTCGTTACCCAGTTCGTTGGAGCCTTTATCCAAATCAGATAGCCTGCTCCTACACGCATACTCTAACGTATCGGGTTACTGATCTATCTAAGAAAGGGTCCAAATTTCCTTGACTAAGAATTATTACTTAGTTTCCCTTAACTAAGGTTTACCACTTAGCCTTATTTCCATACTCCTTGTTAACTATGGTTATCTACCTAATCCTCCGAATTAGGGTTTATCTAATGGGTTAAGTGTCACTTAAGTTCACAACTTAGCCCGTCTACAAACCATGTCAAAATTGGCTAAGTATCCAAGTCCAAGACTTAACCCTACAAACCATGTGTCAAGTTGGCTAAGTATATCAAGCAATCCATAGCTTAACCTCGTCTAATTATCATTTTAGATTGGTTAATTATATAAATTAACTTGACCTTGTCAAATTACCGAGTCAAATCGGTCAAGCGTATTCAAGTGATTCGTCACTTAGCCTTAGCATGTTTTCCCGTTAGATTGGTTAAGTATAGATTAACTTAACCTCATCAAAATAACGAGTTAGATTGGTTAAGTATAGGTCACTTAACCTCATCAAATCATCGTGTTAAATTAGTTAAGTGTTTAACTTAACCCCATTAAATTACCAAGTGGGATTAATTAAGTCTAGGCTAACTTAACCCCATCTGATTACCATGTTTAGATTAGTTAAGCCTAATCTTAACCCCGTCCATTAACTGTATTATACGGTTAAGTGTCATTAGGAAAATTTACTTAACCTTATCACGTTATCGTGTTGGATTGATTAAGTGTTGGTTAACTTAATCCCGTCCACTAGTCGTATAAAAATGGTCAAGTGTCATTAGGCAAATCAAGTTACTTAACCTACCCAAGCTTATCATGTTTTGTTAAGTATCATTAGCCTAATCAAATTACTTAACCCATTTGTCCATATCATATTTGGTTAAGCCTCATTAATCAAGTTAACTTAACCCTATTATGTGGCATTAATTTAATTAATGCACCCTCAACCTCTCACATTAGACCTTGTTGTGGTTACTAGTTAAGCCGGGCGGGTCCGGGTAGATTTACACCACAACCTAGTCTAACCTCGGGTCTTAAGCGCGACATGACCAACTTCTCACATTGGGTCCTATTGTTTGCAACTACTAGTTAGGCCGGTCGGTTCCGGGTAGTTTTACGTTGCAAACTCAACCCAACCTCGAGTTGGCCACACTCATATTATCTAAGTTCATCATGTTTCCAAAACATGTTACAAGTTTTCAAGCATTTGGGTAGACCTAACTTAATAGGTAAATTCCCAAAGGGTAGACCTAACTTAATAGGTAAATTCCCAAGCTCATGTTTTATACATACTTACATGTCATCTTCCATGTTATCTTTCAAGTCATATTTTCAAGTATAAACACATGTCATCTTCAAGTTAAGATTTTGCGACATGTTCATGTTTATCTAACTACCCAAAATCGTGTTTTTCCCAATGCAAGCAAAGCGAGTCAACATAGTAAGGATACTATGTCACATATTGGTCTCAAAACATGCATGATGCCAAAAAGGGCTTGGCTTCCACATGCATAACATCATAAAGGGATTGGCCATAAACATGCATAGTGTCATAAGGTAATTTGGCCACAAACATACATATTATCAAAAGGGGTTTGGCCATAAACATGCACAACTTAAAAGGGGGGGATTGGCCACGAGCATGCATAATCTCATAAAGGATTTGGCCACAAACTTGCATGTTAGCATAAGGGGTTTGGGTTCATAAACATGCATAAGGCCCAAAATCTTGTCTTAGCCAATGTTTCACAAGTAAAATAGTTTCTAAAGGTTCATGCTAGCATTTCATGCATAAAGGTCCAAACTTGCAAGTTAAACTAGGTTATGCATAGCATGAGAGGCATGATTAAGTTACTCACATGGCCTAAGATCATAAATATGAACTCAAGAGGCATGGTAAGGTTCATATAGATTCGCATAATCATGTTTAGCCTCATTTTATCCCATGTCAACATTAAAAATACCGTTTTGATCCAAAAGTAGCTAGAACTTACATAGCATGGCAAGAGGACTAGGAGCATGAATCGTTTTGGCGAAGAAAGTTGGCTCCTTTGATAAAGATTCGCCATGAAACTCGCATAGCAACGTTGATTTGGCCTTGATTTGGTGTAGCAAGCTTGCACCTTTTGATTTGAACTTGATTTGAGTGCATAGGCTCTAGGGATTTGAGATGGAGGCCATGATCAATATTGATTTTGGCAGCACTTAGTTGCTAGGTTTGATTTTTAGGGATTTAGGTTAGGTTTAGGGTCTTTTTATAGAGATTAGGATAGTTTTAGGCCCTAGGATTAGATCTAGGATTAATCTAGACCACAGAAATCGTCACAGGCCCATCAGACCAGACCAAGACTGCATCCAGGTGCACCAGGCCACAAAACACGGAGTTGTGTTTTTGGACCCAGTCGACACCAAAGTCGACAGCCCTGTTGACTTGGGGTCCAGGGGTGTCGACAGCCCTGTCGACTCCCCTGTCGACATGGGCTTTGGCGGGAAAATTCCCGCCTGGCCCCATTTCTGCTTTCCAAAACTGTTTCCGAAATTCAAATTTCCAGAAATCTTCTTTGGGCCTTAACCGGGTCATACGGACTCCGATTTTCGAAAACTCGGACTCTATTTCGCGTATTTTTCCGAGACGAACGCAATGGCATAGCCCGTTTTACTTGATTCAGAATTTAAAATTAAATTCTGCCTTGATTCTCGTTTTAACATGTTATTGAAATACGGGTTGTTACATTTATAGAGTTCGTATGTGACCCCGGTAATTTGGAATGTACGTTTAAAATTCAATATAGTGATTTAAATGTAAATTTAACGAAAACTGATTGTAATGATCAAATCAGCTTGCGATACATATCCCATTGTGTTCGGAATGGGGGTAGTTAGCTATGGACGACAGGAGGTGGGCTTCGTTACGAGGTCGATAGAAAAAGTTACTTTTTAGTGGAAAATAAATAATTAAATAATAAAAAAAAAACCTTCCTTCTCCTATACCCTCAGCCCCCCCGTTCTATCTCATTTCAGTATATAAACAAAAAAGCGATCCACCCGCCGCCCCGGGGCTCACCGCGCCACCGCACCTTGTGCCGCCATTGGAGGAGCCTCAAACGCCGCCGCTCCGCTCCTGACAGCCCCCCCCCCCATCGCGCCTCTCTCCTCCTCACGAAACCCGCAACCTCCCCCAAAACCCCACCGCGACCCCCGCTTCCTCCCTCTACCCTGCGACCGACGCCAGCACCAAGACCCCACCTCCCCGGCCTCTTCAACTGGCGTGAAACCCCCCCCCCCTCTTCGGCAAAACACTTTAATTTTTTAATTGTTAATTTTGTTTTTATTTATATACTCTATTTACTTTATTATTTATTTTTCAGGTTAGAATTTTTAAAACATAAAAGTTTGATTTTTAAAACATAAAAGTTTGATTTTTAAAACATAAAAGTTTGATTTTTAAAACATAAAAGTTTGATTTTTAAAACATAAAAGACGATATTTTTTAAAACATAAAAGACGATATTTTTAAAACATAAAAGACGATATTTTGAGATGAGTAGTGAAGTAAAAATATAATTTTTATATAAGGAAGATAATCAAAATATGATTTTTATATTTTTAAAGAATTAAAAATATAGTCTTTACTATATAGAAATATTAAAAATATGATTTTTATATTTTTAAAGTATTAAAAATATAATCTTTATAGGATAGAGAATATAAAAATATAATCTTTGTATATGTAGCGAAATAAAAATCTGATTTTTATTTTATATACGTTGAAATAAAGTGGTGATTTTCATAACGATGAAATCTATATTTTTATAAAGGCGAAAACTTTATTTTTGAAAGGGTGAAATTTTTATATGAAGAATAAGGTGATAAAAATATAATTTTTATCTATATAGTAGCGTTGTGAAAATATGCTTATTTTTATATATTGAACATCGAAGTAAAAATGCGATTTTTATATATTGAATAGCGAACTAAAAATTCGATTTTTATATATTGAATAGCGAACTAAAAATTCGATTTTTATATATTGAATAGCGAAGTAAAAATTCGATTTTTACATATGTAGTGAAAGCGGACAACGAAGGTGACAAAAAGGCGAAACGACGAAGACTTCTGCAAATGAAGTGCCGTGGAGCTTGGATAGCTATTTGTGAGAACTTCTCACCTTTCAATTTAATTTCTCTAGTTATATATATATACACTAGGATGCAGACGGTGCTTAGTAGCACCCGACACAATCGTCCACAGACCATGGACTTGTTTGTTTGGTTGCAAATAGTTAGATTATTTGATTGAAATTGAATTGTTTGGTGAAATGAATTGATATGATTGATGTGTGAATGGCGTGGGCCTTCACTAGACCGGGGATAAGGCTAGGCCTTGTCCCGTTTCTAGTATCGTGCCGTTATGCCGCCGAAATTTTCTAAAATATGTTAGAAAAATAAAAACATCATTTTATAGAATAAATGAATTGAATAGAAATTCATATGTCGAAATAAATGTTTTGTCGTTAAAAATATAATTTTTAACGTGAATGTAAATAAATAAATATTCATTTACAGACCGGACGGTTTGTTTATGTACACCTATTTGAAGGACATTGATTGGGTCGATAAATTTTACACATCGCCCAACTGCACGAATAAAATATTTGTTTGATTGTTTGAAACCCCACACGGGTGTTGGGATGAAATTTGAAGTTCACTCATCCTGATTGATTAAATATGTCGATCGATTGATTGACAGGCTGTTATAAGCATTAGATATCTATATTTGATGCTTATACAGTGTAGTGCACCTTGGTTGATGATTGATTATTTTTCAATGCTATTATATACATGTGTTGTATGAAAATCCATATGAACAACTTTATATGGTAATTGATTGGGCCTCATTCCAATTTGAAAAATAAAGAATATTATAAAATAAAAGTTCATGTGTTGACAGTACTCATCCATTGAGATTGGTCATGTGTTGAACGAAATATTTTAGTAATAAAATTTACATCTTTATCGATATAAAATAAAAGTTCATGTGTTGACAGTACTCATCCATTAAGATTGGTCATGTGTTGAACGAAATATTTTAGTAATAAAATTTACATCTTTATCGATATAAAATAAAAGTTCATGTGTTGACAGTACTCATCCATTGAGATTGGTCATGTGTTGAACGAAATATTTTGATAACAACTATTTTGAAAAAAGAAATATATGGTGACATGATATATTTGAAAATAGAAATTTATGAAGCCGTGTTGATTAGATTGACGCCATTTTGACGTGAACGATATTTATATCGATTTTATCGATTTCGAAATGAATTGAATTGAAAACGATTTCGAAATGAATTGAATTGAAAACGATTTCGAAATGAATTGAATTGAAAACGATTTCGAAATGAATTGAATTGAAAACGATTTAGAAATGAATTGAATATATAACGATTTCGAAATGAATTGAATATATAACGATTTCGAAATGAATTGAATATATAACGATTTCGAAATGAATTGAATATATAACGATTTCGAAATGAATTGAATATATAACGATTTCGAAATGAATTGACTATATAACGATTTCGAAATGAATTGAATATATAACGATTTCGAAATGAATTGAATTGAAAACGAATTCAAATTGAATTGAAAGCGAATTGAAATGAATTCAAATTGAATTGAAATTTGAATTGAATAGAAATGAATTTTAAAATGAATTTATAAAGAGGAATTCAATTTTGATTTGAATTGAAATGGAAGTTGAAATTGCTTTTGAAACGAATTTAAAACTATTTATATAATTCGTTTTAAACAGAAATCGACGAAGTATATATTATATATATTATATATATAATATAATGGCCTGAATAGAACGCGCCGCGCCGCGGCAGTTCGTGAATTTCGACCATTTATTTCAAACGGACATTACGGGAGATCCGACCGTCGGATTCTCCTAAAACCAGAACCGTTGGGTTCGTATCGAAAAGAGCTTTCTAACGAATATTAGAAATTTGAAATCTAACGGTTGGATTTGGAATTATGTCCAAATCAAATTTGAAAAAGGTCGTTGTAAGTGCAGTTCGATGGCCATTGATGGAAATCGACTGTACAGGCCTTGATAAAATTATTAAAAATAGTAATAATTTGTGTAAAATCATAAGAAATGATTTGTGAAGATTTGGGATAAATAACTCCATATTTGAAAAGATAAAAATAGATTTTTATCGAAATGAACTAGTTTTGAACTAGAATTATAATTTTATTTATTTTTAAATAAATAAATTGAATTCGAAAAGGGTTTTAAAATTAACCAAAATTTCCAATGATTGCATTGGAGTGGATTTGAATCGAAATTGTCTTCGGAATATTTCGATGTTGGAATTCGGGATTATACAGATGTTGTTATGGAAATTTGAAAGATGTAGATATTTATATCGTTATTTCCAATACGACATATGTTAATCGTAGAATTTGATATTGAATATAAGCCGATATATTTTCTATTCAGAGCCTTGTATTGAATATCAAATGTGATTTGGGTTTGTCGTGAGTGGTGTCTTCACTAACACTGTTCTTGAACCCAGTTGAGAAAAGATTAAATCTTTTTATTTAGATTTAATGAAGTGTTCCAATTAAATAATATTTAATTGGAATTGAATTGATATTGATTTTTGGGTTTATCGTGAACAGTGTTTTAAACAACACTCGTTCTTTAACCCGATAATTAATGAATGTGACTTTGGGTTTATCGTGAACCGTGTTTTAAATGACACGGATTCTTTAACCCAGTTAACGATTAAAACTAAGTGGAGTTTTAATGAATCTTTAATTAGATTGAAATGATCGAGAATGGAGTATCACCAGTTTTTCTCCAGGCGATAGTTAAATCTTTAATTAGATTTGAACGTGAAATGGTAATTGAATTTACCGATAACACCGTGGTGTTAGATATGAAGTACTACCAGTTTTACTTCATGGGATAAATAGGTTGGGATTGGGAAATTAAAACAAATGATTACTTCGGTAAGTTTCGTTAATCCCGACTAGTTGAATCGAAATTCAAAAGAATAAATTCAAGGAATTTATCTTGGATAAAATTAATGGGAACCTTTCCCTAGGAATGTGAAATTTAGAAACTAACTGTCGGTTAGCCAAGCAGAATGGTTTTCTGGATATTGATCTGATGTTGGTTTCGGCCTTCGGGGTTAATATTTGGGAAATTATTCTCTTGATTAATTTACGGTTAGTGACTGATGAATTGGAATGAGGCGTAAGTTGTGTTTGTGTAACACTTATTTAAAATATACGCGAGTTATTCGGAAAGACCGGGTTTATCCCATTCTGAATAACTGATACGACGATAAGTCGAAGATGAAGACGGTGGTCGAAGACCAGAAGTCTTCACGTCGTTTGGGTAATTACTGATGATCTTGATTGGGCTGTACACCCAAGAAGATGGAAACAGTTAGTAATCATCCAGACGTACTTGGAGATCGATGGATATGCGGGGTACTAGGTGCCTCCGGTTTCGTTCAGACCCAGAACGGACTCGTAAATGGACTGTGTGTCTGACATTGGATTTTAGTCCGTGTGATTGATCTCTATTAAATATATATCTGTTTAGCGGCGGAGAATTTATTCTCTTGCTTAACGCCCTTCTCTGAGACGTACGAGCTCAGAGGTTATATATTGATGGATATCAAACGCATGGAGTGAATTGCCTGTGTGGCATGCCTAAGTGGCAATTGATCGAGGCTTCTGTTGAAAAGCAAAGTCTTGTGGTGATGATCAAAGCACGGCCTTTGTGGCGTAGCTTTGTGTAACGTTTACTTCGCGAGTTTCACACCCGGTATGAATCAAAAACGGGAGACGGACCTCAGGGAGGGCATGCGTTTCTTCCTAGTTAGAAGTGGCGTCAGTGGTTTTACACGCCCTGACGAGTTTGACTTATGTGGTTGTTTCTGTTGCGAGGCGCCTCGGATTGATCGGTCGTTCTCGAACCGATGGAGTCATTTAGTTGGCTCATTTACGCCCCAAAGGGCGGGGAAACGTAGTGTTCAGGCATAATAATCCACATCGGTGGACCGGCCCTGTCGCTCCATGGGGCAGTTGCGGCTGTTCCTGAGGCTCGGACTAGGCAGTCTCGAATCGGTTGAGGACTATCTTTTGCCTCGGTTCATAGACGGAAATCCAATTTCCAAATACGACATTGCGGTTTTGATTGTAAACCTATATGTGGCGACATAGTGGCATGGGACGCTCATGTCGCCTATGATTGATACTTATGATTTGAAGTTGTTTTATACACTATGCACTTATTATAGTATCAAATGATTTGTTTTAAACGTATCAAGCATTCTTTGGCTGTTATAAGGGAAAACCCTATCCCCCGGCTTGCGTTGCATTGTGTGATAGGACCTGGGTCTTATAACAGCTTCATTTTTCTTTATTTAGCATTGCGCTGTTTGTTTTATGCACTGGTATTCTTGGGAGGAAACCCGTTCCGTGTTATACGGCGTGGTCCCTTGATTTACCTAAATTTAAAATAAAGATTAATAACTGTTTTAGTTCTCACACCAGTCACATGACTGACCTGGAGTTTATTGTTTTAACCTAAACTCTGGGTGCCCTTATTTTGACACGGGCAGCTAGTAGTTTTGGTTTTGCAGATTTATATTCACAGGATCCTGGTTTACAGCTGGAACGATATCCGGAAAGCTTTGTATCCGTATATCTCATTCTAGTTGTGTATTGTATTATTTTCCGCTGCTATGTATTTAAATGTAATTTAAACCTCTGCTATTTCTGTGTAATATTTATTCATACTCTGTATATTCTTGTATTCTGATGCATTGTTGTAATATACAAGGAAATGTTCTTCTGTATGCGTTCTGTTTTGTCGTGTTCTCAAACGATAGGGCGTTTCGAACGGCCTGAATTGGTTTAGCGACTGGTTCGGACCGAGCGAAATTCCTTGCCGTCACAGCTACTGCCAATATGGAGTGGTTCTCGGATAATAATCCAACTGGTCTCTCCATATTGACAACAATATTGGCAAACACTTCGATAGTCGATTATTTAACTATCGAAGAAAAACAAACATTCGTTCAAAGCATCAAACAATTGCTGGGCTCCTTAACAAATATTTAATTAATTAAAATGCTTCTCCATTTCCTTATCCATATTCGTTAACACGATATTTTCGATAATCATATTAGCTTCTTACGCTATTTGGAAAACATTTCCATATATTGCCTTCTTTTATTTTCTATACTTAAAAAATATATTCTATTTATAATTGGAAACATTCCAATTACTTATCTCTTTCACGACCATTCATTTATTTCAATACTTAGGAAATATTTATCTTTATATTTCCAAAATTCCACTTACTTGGGTTAAATCGACTGTTGTGTAAAACATCATTACAAACAATCCAAAATACTACATTCAACTAACTCTTATTCAAACATTTCTCTTTGAGACTGGATTGTGCTATTTATTGGTTAAAAATGAAATCAATCAAGTTGGGGTATAACTACCTCTCAAACCTTGACGGAAAACATCCTTAACTTCAAAACGGACAAAACCACTTACCTCGAAAAATCAACATCATAAAAACCAATTATTCATTTTAAACCTGTATACGTTTCTCTTTCTAATTTTACCAGATTTAATTATAGATTCCCTTTTTGTTCAAAAATATTCTATTTTTAAGTTCGTTTCCTTATAGAATTCTATATATATCGATACATTGATTTCTAACTATCAAATTTTCTCAAAGATATTCTAACTCCTTAAATTTCCGAAAAATTTCGCTATAACCTCCTTTGTAGGGGTCACTCGGTAAAACCACAAAACACCTCTCTGGGCCCTTTCCATTTAAAAAGAAAATTTAAAAAGCCAAGCGGCTTGCCCATTCGGCGCATAAAAACTCATATGGAATTTAAACATGTACCTTTTTTTCAAGCATTTAAATTATAATCTTCATACACTTCATTCCATACCTGCCTATCCCATATACATCCATTCCCAATTTATTCCAACTAAATGGTCATTTTAACTCAATTCGATAATTAATTCTCTAATTAACTCTTTTGGCTATTGGACTTTTTTTTCGAACATAACATGTTCATATATTTTTAACTTACTTATACCAATCAAATTCCATTTCTGACTCTGGGTTTCATATTCGAATTCGAATATAAATTCGCAAGTTTAATTTACTTACCCAATGTCAACTTGATCCAAAGTTCAGTTATCTAATTAGCCTTTAACTTAGTTAATTCTCTTAAATAATAAATATCTGATTTTGTTTTTAAAAATCAGTTCACTTACACGTACTCCACTTGAGTCCACATTTATTTTATAATTCAAATCTGGATTTTTCTAATGCGAATTTGGATTTTATTTACTAAAAATCCTTTTATTTATTTAAATAAACCATTATGGTTTTAAAATGGTTATGGAGTTGTTCTTCTGAAAATTTGATTTTGACATAACTCAAAATCTATAAGACTAAATCCATATTTTTCTCTTCCATTAGAAAATTATTATTGAATTGGTCCTGACGATTCTTGTCTCAAAGAATTCCAACTTAAATTGAGTTCTATATACTCAATTGAAGTTCGAAACGCTAATTTAAGAACTACCATGATGCGGCGAGTACGTTTTAATTATACTTAATATATAAACGTTTTAAACTTCATTTATAATAAATTTCAACACCATTCTAATATATTATATATATATATATATATTAAATTCAGTTTTCAAATCCAACTTAATATTTCCGATTATCTCTAATCGTCGATTTTCCATTACTCAGTTATTAATTCAATTACACCTCCATTTCTGTTATTATTTTCTAATTCCATTAGAAATAAATTATTATATAGAATTTATGAAATTGAATTATAAATATACATCCTTTGGATTTTTTTCCAATTTAGTTTATATTCCAAATTCCGAAATAAAAACCGTCATTCCCTTTTCGAAATGAGTTCCAATTTACTTTCAAATTCATACTTGAATTTATAATTCCATATTTATCCCATGATAATTATTCCACTTTATAAACATCGTTTATAAATTTTCTTCCTTGTTTTATGCATTAAACAAGTTCCTTTTCAAAACCCATTCGAAACCAAATTTCTATATTTGGAATACTTTATTTATAATAAATTATATATATATATATATATATGCAGTGAATTTATTTTCATATTTTAAAATTTAAACTTCTATTTAATACAATCCAAATATTATTATTTTTCTGAAAATATTTTTTTACATTAATTCGATCTAATAGAATTCAAATCATAAATCCATACAGATTTATTTTAATTCAATTCTCATTCCAACCATTGGAATAATTTCCTCGTTCCTTATCAACATGATTCCTAATGCTCAAATTAAATTCATTTTTGAATTTAAAATTTAAAATTAACCAAATGATAATTTTTCTATTTCGGTTATAAACACTGTTTTTAAATTCACTTTAATTCTCTGCATTGTCCAATGTAAATCATTCCATTTTATTCATAAACACCATTTATAAATTTACTTCAATTTCCTACGTTATTTAATTTATAAACATCGTTTATAAATTCATCACTTCAATTTTTTGTATTATTTAGTTTATAACTTCAATACTTGTTTTATTTATTCAAAACATGTTAATGTTTCTAGTCCATTCGAAATTCAAATTCTATTTTTATAAAAAATAGATTTCCCTTTTAAATCTCAAAATATCCTTTTCCGATATTTTATAAATCAATATTCAAGCCCAGTGACATTCATCCAATCATAAACACCCAATTATCAACCACATATTGTCTAGCACATCATATATGATAATATATATGAAACAAACAAATAACAATATTTTTGAAGAATCCGGTTGGATCCCTCCAACCTGTTTTCCTGCATCCACAGACGTTAGCCAACATAAATAATACCAGTCCTGCTTCGAGGCAGGATATCGCGGTATAGAAGGTCATCCACTATCATAGCATGGGGCGCATAGGGTCATCCGCTAATGATACTACGGGCATCCGCTAATGGTACTGCGAGAACAATCCAATCACCAATATATATATATATAATAACCACAAATACTAATCCTAAATAACTAATATATATTTAATTGCCACAAAAATATTTCAGTGCATGCAAACAACCAATGAACAATTATTTTAATGAATAAAATAATTCTAAATAAAAATATGAGTGAGATTTACTCACCGAAATTGTAGTTGTCAAATATCCTGTTTATTTTCATATCATCGGCTATGAATCTTCTCGAATGAATTCGCATCTAGGATAGTTTTATTCTGATTAAATATTTATTTAAATTAATTATTTAAACGAATAAAAAACTTTCATATATTTTTTCCCTCTTTTAATGGTTACTAAATTAAATTTAACAATTACAATTAAACTAATCTATGTATATTTTAAACATTAAACCCTTTATATATTTAATGCTTGCTTAAATAAACAACAAATTTAATTACTTTTTATCCAATTTTCCTTTCAAGCTTGAGAACAAATTTTATAACAAAAAAGGTCCTTAGCTATTAAAATAAATAAATTAAATTCTCCTAAGTATTTAAATTTTAGTAAAAGCGTATACCTTACTATTACTGCAAAGCCTTAGACCCATTACTGCAAATCTTCATCACTGCAAATCTTCATCGGTACGTGCAAATTCCATCTCAATCCATCTTCACTCTATCACGCAACTGTCCAGACAACTCAAAATAATAAAAGATCGAACTCTCCCTAAAATCTAGTTCGAACACCAATAGACCTTGCACTCGTTCAACAACCAGAAAATCAAACTCCACTATCCACGTTCATCTTCACAGCAACCCCAATCTCCCTCATCATATCTACACCTGTCTAGAACCATAAAGACACATCCAGTTTTTGCTACAAATCCAACACCGATCCCTATTTTCAGTTGCGAACCCCCAACATCGTCACCATACATCACCGATAGCCCTCAACTCCTTCATTCGCTCCTCAATTCATGTGCACAACCACTACATCCATCATGACTGCCATTGTCGATATCAGATCTGAACCATAAGCCCCACTACCGCAATTCTCGAACTCACGAAAACAGATCGCGACACTCAAATAAAGGACATTATTGAAGAACGAAGCCAAAAAATCCCTAAACTTGCATTGCACCTTCTAATCCTTACAGAAATGAAAGTCGAAGTCCTTCCAATTTGCGATACCCCTTCCCACACTCACCACCTAACTTCGCGAGCCAACCGCGGTCCCTTCTTCCTACCGATGATAATAAGAGCATCGCTATTTTTTCTCTTCAGACTGAAGTTTGATTCCGATTTCTAAAAAGAGGAATATATTGTTTGTTTTGTCATTTGGAAACTCGGGGTTTTTACTTTGATTTCATTTTGTAAGAAAACAGAAGAGGAAAGTAAACATAAGCTTTTAAGGGGTATTCAGTCGCGTTTACATATATGAACAATGCTTCGGCACTAAGGAAATAATTCCTGCGCAAGGTACACATTTTAGGTGGTAGGTTAGATAGGCAAGGTACAAAAATATTAATTATGATTTGATTTTGATTTAACCGTGATTTGATTTCAAGCTTATCCATATAAATTTTATAATAATATATTTCAGGGTTCTGGACTCCAATCGAACGGCTATTCTGAACACATTGGGACAAATTTCACAGACTCATTTGATCATATGGGAAAGATATTATTTTAAATTGATATAATTTAAATTCAAAACAAATAAATTCCTTGATAATAAATAATTATTATCGTTGTTTCTATTCCAATAGAATTTCTATAAATCATTTGAGTCATTCTGACTTAGTTTTATTTTCGAATTATATTATTTTAGATTTTCATATTACGATATATATTCGAAATAAATCGTATTTCGGTTATTGAATCGATAAATCAATATAAAATTCATTTATATTATCAACACAACAATTAAAATAAATATTAAATATTAAAATTAATTGACCAAAAATCTGGGTCGTTACACTCCGCATAGGAATACTTTGCGGTTTGCTAAAGGGATGAATGAACCCCTTCATGGGTTAGCTATGTCCCATATTCCAATGGGAGCTACTTGTGAAAGGCTTTTTGATATGGCCTTGATGCATGAGGAAGACAAGGGAGAAAAGAAGGAAGTTAAGGATGAGGAAACAAAGCAAAACAAGAAAGTATGGCCTAAGAAAGGACAGCAACAACAATAAAAGAAGAAGGGCGGAAAGAATGACAAGGCTAAGGATAAGAGGAAGTGTCACCGTTGTGGACGAGAGGGTCATTTGGTGAAGGACTGCAAGAGAAGGAAGAATTCTTGCTTCAGTTGTGGAGAGGACAGACATTTTGCTAAGGAGTGCCCAAAGAAACAGGGAGCAAGAGCTTATGAGGGAAGATGCATGCTCTCGCGAGCAGTGCTTCGGATAGAGGTAGGAAAATTTCCATGGAAGGTTTGATTTCTCTTTCTAGTCATCCTATTAGAACTCTTTTTGATTCTGGCACTTCACATTCATTTATATCTAGTTCTGTGGTTGAATCTCTGCACTAAAATACTAGTATGGTAATGGATCCCATAGTTGTCTCAAACCCCGTTGGTGGTTCAGCTAATTTGTCTATGATTTGCTAAGGTTTTAGAATATCTGTGTTAGGCGTCGAATTTGAGTGCGATGCATATGTGCTCGGTTTTATGGGCTACGGTTTGATTCTAGAGATGGATTGGCTAATCATGTATGGTGCCATTCTAGATTGTGAGAAGAGGGTCATTAGACTTTTGACTTGCCATGGGAGGACCCTCGAGATTTCTTGTGACCCACAAGGGTCTGTTATGCTTAGTTTCCTAGAGTCTCTTGATGTATCTATCGATTTCTGCGATCTGTTCCAGTAGCTCGAGATTATTCTGATGTTTTTGATGAGGTAAGGGACTTACCTCTGAGGCGCGAAATCGATTTTCGTATATATTTGGTGGACAATGAAAAGCCAGTTGTATTACCTGTGTGCCATATGGCTCCAAGGGAAAGGAGGGAGCTCAGCAAGCAAGTAGGGGAGCTACTTGAGAAAGGGTTTATTAGGCAAAGCATATCTGAATGGGGTACTCCTGTAGTATTCACAACTAAGGCGGATGGTTCGCTTCGCTTATGTGTGGACTATAGTGAGTTGAATAAAGTCACTAAGAAGAACAGGCACCCACTTCCGAGGATAGATGACTTGTTTGACTAGCTTGTTGATGCCTCGGTATTCTCTCAGTTGGACTTAGCCACAGGGTTTCATCAATTGAGGGAGGCCGAGGACAGTATAGATAAGACTGCTTTTAGGACTCTAAATGGTTTCTTTGAATGGCTCGTTATGCCTTTTGGATTGACGAATGCACCTGCCTATTTTGTTGATCTGATGAATAGATTATTTCGGGAGTTCCTAAATAAATTTTTCGTGGTCTTTGTTGATCATATCTTGATCTTCTCAAAGAGCGAAGAAGAGCATGCCCAACATTTGAGAGAGGTTTTGAAAACTCTTCATGCGCATCAGCTTAAGGCAAAGTTCTTCAAATGCCATTTTTGGAGAAAAGAGGTGAGATTTCTAGGGCATGTGGTTTCCAAAGATGGGATTGCAGTAGATACCGCAAAGGTAGTTGCAGTTCAAGATTGGAATCCCAAGAATGCTATGGAAGTGAGAAGCTTTCTCGGATTGGCAGGCTATTATAGGAAGTTCATTGAGGACTTCGCAAAGATATCAACCCCACTCACCAGGATGACAAAGTAGAATTTGGCATTTTCATGGGATATAGATTATGATGTTGCTTTCCAATGATTAAAGAGGGCTCTGACAACAGCCCCAGTCTTGACCTTGCCTGATGGGAACAAAGTGTTTACAGTATACACTAATTCATGTGGTACAAGGCTTGGTGCGGTTTTGATGCAAGAGGGAAAGGTTGTATGTTATGGGGGTAGACTGCTAAGAGTTCATGAGAAGAACTACCCTACCCATGATTTAGAGCTAGCTACCATAGTGTTCGTGCTTAAGACAGGGAATCATTATTTGCTTGGAGAGAAGTTTGAGTTGTACACCGATCATAAATCTCTCAAGTACTTATTCTCGTAGAAGGATCTTAATTTAAGGCAACAAATGTGGATGGAGTCCCTAGCTTCTTATGATTTTGAGATTGCTTATACCCTGGCAAGGGTAATGTGGCGGCAGACGCACTAAGTAGGCAAAGGATGGCCTTAAGTCCTCTGTTTGTGGAGAGGAAAAGCTTGGAGTTCAAATTGACTTTTGATTTTAGACCCTCTAACAAATTTTTGCCTTGTTTGTTTGCATCGCTAAAGATACGACCTACTCTCATGGATCAGATCGGAGCTTCACAGCGAGATGGTCCATAGATTTCAGACATCTTGGATAGGCTCAGCAAAGGGGAGACTTCTAGTCACCTTAATAGATATTCCATATATGATAAAGGGTGGTTGCAAAGAGATGGAAGGCTTTGTGTTCCTTAAACTAGAAGTTTGTTAAAGACAGTCCTAGAAAAAGCCCATCATTCTAAGATGACTATTCATCCAGGCAGTGATAATATGTGTTGGGATATGGAGAGGGTTTTCTTTTGTGCCGGGATGAAGAAAGATGTAGCAGAATTTGTTTCTCAATGTCTAGTTTGTCAGCAAGTCAAAGCTGAGCAAAAGAAGCCCGGTGGTTTACTTCATCCTTTGGAGGTTCCACAGTGGAAGTAGGAGAGAATCTCTATGGATTTCATAGATGGTTTGCCTAGATCAAAGAAAAGGCAACACCATTTGGGTTGTGGTGGATAGACTTACTAAAAGTGATCATTTCATTCCAGTTAAAAGCAAGAGGGCGGCAGTATGGTTGACAGCAATTTTCGTTCGTGCGATAATCCGTCTTCTTGGAGTACCTTCCAGTATTGTAACTGATCATGACCCCATTTTTACTATTGAATTTTGGAGGAGCTTGCAAGAAGTATTAGGTACACAGTTGTGTTTGAGCACTGCTTATCACCCACAGACCGATGGACAGACGGAAATAGTGAACATAATTCTAGAGGATCTTTTGAGGTTGTGTATCATAGACTTCGGAGGGACTTGGGAAGAGCATCTTCCTTTAGTAGAGTTCGCCTACAACTACAGTTATCAAGCTATCATTAGCATGACACCCTTCGAAGCATTATATGGATGACCCTGTAGGTCAACAACTTATTGATTGAAATCTACAGAAAGGCTACTACTTGGACAAGATATGGTTAGAGAAACGTCCGAGAAGATTGATCTTATCCGCAGACGAATGAAGACCGCTCAAGATAAGCAGAAATCCTATGCTGACAAGAGAAGGACAAACATTGAATTCGAAGTAGGAGGCATGGTTTTCATTAAGGTGTCACCTTTGAGGAATGTGGTTCGCTTCGGATCTATAGGGAAGTTGGCACCAAGATTCGTTGGGCCATTTCCCATAACAGAAAGGATTGGCTAAATGGCCTATAGAGTAAAGCTACCAGAGAGACTATCTGGCGTTAATGATGTTTTCCGCGTTTCTCATTTGCGGAAGTGCTTGCATGATACCGCGGAAGTAGTTGAGCCGAGTATATTGGAGGAAGAAGAGGTGGAACAGGAGGCGACAGTCAGACGAGTTCCTTCCTATATTCTTGGATCAGAATTAAGAAGCTACGCGATAGAGAAGTCATGTTGATGAAAGTACAATTGGGAGATAACCCAGAGGATGTGACTTGGGAGACCGAAGACAAGATTCATGGTTCGTACCCTTTTCTTTCCGAGGGTATGTTCTTAACTTCCTTTCCATAGATTTTATTTATGCTTTTTTCTATCATTTAAGTATGTCCTATCAATCGAATCTTTGACCTTAAGGTAGGAATCCCATGGATGTAAACATGTGTTTGAGACATTTTTTGTTTGATGGATGCAAGTGGATGCAATTGTTTGCTAGTGGTTGCTCGTGGATGCATACACACACACAACAGGCACTAGATCAGCTCAATCACTCTCATACTACATATGGATGTGTGTGCATTTTTTTCTTCTTATTTTAATGGATGGAAATGGATGAATAATCATATGTATGTTGCATTTGGATGGATGAGTGTGCACCCATATAGAACTTACATGTTATAATAGGATTGTTGCATACATGTTGGATTCATGGCACTAACATACATTGCATTAAGGAGGTCGACAGAATCAGTAGACCACCTGATCTTTGCATTAGTATTGGGACATACACACACACATTTGCATATGTTCATATAAGCATTGGTAGTCTTTAAGGATGATGGATGCATGTGATTGGTGGATGAGTAGATGGGTGATGGATGGTAGGATATACATTCTTCTTAACTTGGAGATTTCGGGAATGAAATCCTTTGAGTAGCGGAGAATGTAACACCCCGTAATTTTGCCGAAACTAAAGAGGATAAATTATATAATAATTAATTTAATATTCATAATTAAGGGAAACGGACTGCGCCATTGCGTCCGTCTCGAAATTCTGGTCAAGATAGACATTTGGTTTGCGTAAAACGGACATCGTGTGAAGAAGTTATAAAGGCTTGAAGTTTGTATACGCGCAAAAGAATTATATATATATATATAATACTCGGAAAATCAGAAAACAGTTCAAAAATCGAATTTCAGTGAGCGGCAAGAATCCTGCCCAGGGGTGTCGACCCCTTAAGGGGGGTGTTGACCACTGGGTCGACCCCTCAATGGAGGTGTCAACCCATGGGTCAATCCCAAAAGGGAGGGTCGACCCCCCTAGGGCAGACGTGGCAGTTAGGGTTTAGGGGTTGGTGGCTATAAATATGGCTCTATTTCTCTTGTTTTCTACACTGAAAAATAATGGAGGACTAGATGCTATCGGTGCCTAGATTGAATCAAACCTTTTCCTTCTTCTGCAATCAAGTTAATCAAGTTATTCAAGTGTAGATTTGTGATTCAACCTCTGTTATTCTTCTTTTATCTTTCTAGATCTAAACACTGTGAGTTTAAGTTACTTTTAGATTTAAATAATTAAAAAGTAAAACATGATATGACTATAATTTGGATCTATGCATGTGACTGCTTGAATCATATCAGATTTGTTATAACTTGTGACCTATGATATTCTGACATGACTATGACTTGAACCTTAACCTTTATCATGTCAGATCTACCTTTGATTTTAGATCTAGTTCACTATTTAGATCACCTTGTACCTATCATGTTTGTGGTTAAATTAGATCTGTTATTAGTTGGACATCTAAATTATTGTTTGGATCTTTTCATGCCCATTATGACATCCCTATTATGTTAGAATCGGTTCCATTATCTCATGTTCACGAGATCTGTTCTTATGTGCCCATCTTATCAATATGCCACTATATGTTTATGTCAATTTTGTTAATATAATCATTTCTTTCATCTTCCCTTCATCTTTTCCTTTTTATTTTATATATCCTGGCTACTTTCGAGCCTAGGCGTGACGTTGAAATATGTGAATGCGTTCAATGGGGAACGAGGGGAAAAACATTGAAATTGGGCACAACTTGTAAATGGTGAATTTAACATAATTTGAATAATGATTATGAACATGAATTTAGGGCATATAATTCATTATGAACATGATTGGGAAAAAAGGGCATGAAAACATATAATGGCATAGGTAAAAAATTGGCTAATAATGAAATGCCTAGGATTACAGTAATTAGAAACTGTAACTGCGCCTAGACACGAGGTTAGACTACATTTGTGGTGGAAGTATGCCCGGATCCGCCCGGCATATCCAGCGACCGCAAGTGGTGAATCTAATGTGAGGGGTCTAGTTACACAAATACAAGACGTGCTGAGACACGAGGTTAAGCCCGACTTGTGGAAGAAGTCTGCCAAGAACCGACCAGCATATCCAGCATCCACAAGTGGTAGGCTCAATGTAAGGGGTCCAGCACATTATAAACATAAATGGACATGGTAATGATTTGGAATCCATAGGGATTGTATGAACATAAACCTGATTAGGGGTTAAGTAGACTTGTTTGAGACAGTGGGAGGGTTAAGTAAATCTGGGTTGGGTGGGTAATACTTATATATAGGCCCATAAACTTAACCTATTGGGGTTATGTAATTAAATACACCGTCAGGTAAGCATTACCTGTGGAAATGATGGGGATATGTAATTAAAGACACCAATAGGTATACATATCCGGTGGAAATCCTAGTGGGGATGCAAGACAAAGGGGACAGCTTGCATCATCTTGTGTGGGGGACCCGTTTCAGTCAGTAACCCATAGAGCGGTATCAAACGAGTACTCCGCCCTAGGTCAGAGTTGGGACATGCTTACTGGGATGATCGTAAGAGATCCAAACATAAAGGATAGTGTGGGCGGCGCAAACCGACCAGGACATGTGCATGCATGTCCAGGCAGAAGTAATTAAGACGACCGTGACACCTGTAGATATGGTTGTGCACATCAACGAAGGGTTGCCACTTTAGGAAGTGATACCTCTTACTATGGGGCCGGCACAGGGTATCTACGAAGTAGGGAGCCGATCGATTACGGTAGTAATTAGGGTACATCTTGATGTATGCCTAAGTCTACCATCTGGTAGTGGTTGGGATCATCTCATTCTAGTTATACTAGTATCGGTGCAGAGAATCAAACTAATCATTATAGAAGCGTATAAACTCTATTTTGTTTACCTTGTCATACCTGCCTTTTATGATGTTATCTTTCTTATCCACTTTATATGCCTGTTATGATACTTTTACTTATTTATTTGCTAAAAGTTACTGGACTCGCCAGACTTTATGTCTGATCCTTTTTGTTTCCTTTTCTTTCTTCCGTCTCCCCCCCCCCCTAAGGTTTTCAGGGTGGGAATACTCAAGCTTGACCAGGATTCTTCTATCATTTGCTGGAGCTGCTTAGATGTATTGCTCAAGCTCCTATTTTTGCTACTATGGTTATGTTTTTATTTGGGGATTTTGCTTCTTTCATATTGTACTCTGATGTTTTAAGTACAAGATAGAAGTTTTTATGATGTACTGGTTTTTATGTAATTCAGACATATGATGTTTTGAACCATGATGCTTTATGATTAATAAAGTTTGTTTTTATTCCGCTATGATTTTACATCTGTCTGTAATGTTTCTGTTTCTATTTACCTATAGCGCTTCACGAAACTTAATGGATTCTCTTAATGAGTGACATTAATGGACATGGGGTGTCACGAAAGGAATTTTCACATGACACAAAAAAGTACCTATAATGATTCTTGAAGTAGTTGCAACTGATGATTTATGGGTTTAACATGCTTTCTTTGGAGTACCAGGTTCGTTAAACGATATAAATGTTTTAAAAATCATAACTACTCTCTGAACTTTCAAATGGAATTTTGACGAAAGTTACATATGAAGTTGGTAATGTTGAGCATCAAACTGGGTATTACATGGTGGATGAAATCTACCCGAAGTCGAGAACTTTAATACAGGGATTTCGAGTAATAACAAACGACAAAGAGAGCTACTTGATTGAAAAATTGAGTAGTTATAGAAAGGATATCGAACAAACGTTGGGTGTCCTACAAGCAAGGTTTCACATTTTACAAAATGATGCTTGGTTTCGTGATCCTAGAGTTCTATCAGAGATCATGTACGCTTGTAAATAATTCGTAATATGATTGTAGACTCCAAAATAGGTGGGTACAAATATTAGAAAACAAATTACCCAGATATGTTTAAGGATTCTAACTAAAGACTAAATAGTGATATAAACTCGATGGAGGAATATGTTCCCATGGTTCGATATATTGAAGATCAAATTGCACACTTTCATTTGTGTGACAGGCTGGTTGACCATTTGTGGGCACATAAAGGAGGGAATAGCATGAATCTATAGCGTTTGCAAGTTTGATTTTAGTACTTTATTACTATGGTTTTAAGTCTCCTACCTTATTGACTGTATTGTGTAATAAGATATGTATGTTTTTAATCAAGTACTATTATTATGGAACTTATCAACTAAATTGAAATACACGATATCATTATAAAATAATATCAAATACATAAATAGCACACACTTAAAACTTAAGTTAATTAGAGAAACACAAACAATACACATATTAAGATTTAACCAACGATAATTCAAGCAAATTACATTGCTCCGTACATCTACATCTCATCGCTGTATGAACCACTACCTCTTTCACTACACTGCCTCTTACTTTCTTGTAGGTTTCCAACTACTCAATTAATAATTCCTTGTAAAGCAGAAATCTCACTAAATTCACAAGTCATCAATTTAATATAATTTTTCTACCACATCGTAATTGTTGCTCCTCGTGAACTCATCTTTTGAACTAATTGCCATGCATAATTGCCATCTGAAATTTAGGGTCCCTGTGGGTTCGTTGAGCTAAAATATTGGATCTATGATGTCTTGTTTCCTTAGAAGAAGTCTCTAAACTTCCCATAAATAAAGAAAACTCTGCACTTCATTGCTCCAACTAAATTGACTTGTTTCCATCAAAAATCGTCCATCACTGCTTCCGTATAAAGGATATCTTTCGTACTGGACTTAAATCAGAGTAATTCATTCTTCTTGCTTTGATTTGTTGCTTGAACATGAATTTGTTCAGATTCTTCCACTTCGGTAAGCTAGACAGAATCTCATAGCAGTCTTGAAATTTGAATGGTTGTCCATATTGTAGTTGGTATGCCTTACATGGTTCTTCGATCCTTAAGAAAAATGAAAAATGGTATTGATATACAAAACTACTAAAACACAAAAAAGTACTTACAATATCATACGGGGCAGCACTGCTTTGTTGCCTATTTTGTAACCTGGAAAGTATTGCCAAATTGTTTTGGCATGTAGCGCTCATAACTCGATACCCTCCTCCTAACGATCCCCATGTCTTATTCATCGGTTCAAAACTATTGTAAAACTCTGCAACTCTTTCCCAAAATTTCTGACCTTTCATATTATTGCTAGAAATACTGTTTTTTGAAATGTGTGTCCATGCTTTAGTAAGCAAAACATACTGCCCAGAAGTAAACTTACATTGCTTTTTTCTATTGTCAGTTGTCGGGTGTTCCTCTTCTATATTTTCTTCCTTAATGTGCTCTTCGCTAATTTTGGTCCCAGTTACATATGCATCTATGTGTCGTTTATCAAATATGCTAGTTAAGGATTTTTCACTTCTTCTTCTGGTTAAATTACGGGCTAGGAGATAGAATAAATTTAGCATCTCCGCCTACATTTCCTGCCTCTTTGAATTCCTTTTCCTCTTTCTTTGAGCTATCATTGGTTTATTTGTTAACATGAGAATTGTGTGCATAAGAAAATTGTCTTTGAAGATTCAACATTGCTTCATAGTCACGAATCTTCATCTGTTGCGCATTAAGGTAATGACGTTGACTTTGATCGTTCTGCATCGTCATTGACATATACAACGAATGATCATTGAAACACCCCACCTCCGTTAAGGTCAGTTACAAAGGGAATGCCTTAATTTCGGTGGAGCATTATAGGTAAAAGATGCAGATAAATTACAAGACAGACAATTAAAGCAGCAGCAAATAAATAAAACTTTATTTCATTGATAAACAACTTGTATAAAGATTGTTTTACAATACCAAAGTATCCTGTCTTGCTTACAAAAATAAAGAAGCATAAAATGATTTTTCCAAATAAAGCATGAGCCAGCCATAGCAGCAGAAGAGAGAGTCCAAGGCAACACGTAAAAGAGTCTTTAAGCTTGGAAAGAGTAACGGTCCAAACAAACCTGAGCTATTCCCTCCCTGACTACCTAGGAGGGGGGAACGGAAGAAAAGAGGTGAAAGCAAACAAGGTCAGACATAAAGTCTGGCAAGTCCAGTGATTCTTAGTACTTAAACGAGGAAAAGGGCCATGACATGAATAAACTAAATATAAGACTAAACCATAGTACCAAGATAATATGGGATAAGCATGGGATTTGGCAAGATAAATTGAATGTACTGATAAACTGAATGTGCTGATAAACTGAATGCGCTTCTACTCCTTCTCTGCTTCGCAACTACCCTGTTTATACTGATTTCTATATCTCTGCACTACCTAACTGGTGTCCCAACTAGTAATCTATGATCATATGATAACATGATCCTAATCCCCGTATTTGCGGTTGCCTTCAGGTGTGCTTCAATTATGGGGATTCCATTTATTACCTAGTTCTAATCTAGGGCTTACTATCGAGTGCTTACTAGATTCAACCAGGGTTTACGCTACCCAGGGCCACTGGGGTTTATGCTACCTATTGAACGATTCTTGGATTCAGGGTTTACGCGACCTAGGTCCAACTAGGGATTATGCTACCTACTTTGTATTAATTTTCCATGTGTCTGCGTCAGTCGGCCTTCTCTTGCGTGTAGATACTCTGTGTTGGCCCCAACATAAGGTGTATCAAGCCTTATGATAGCGACCCGACACGATTCAAGATGCACAGTGCATAACTACTGGTACCTAGAGCCTGCTTTTTCCACTCCGGAGTAAGTGCACGCCCGTAAACCGTCAGAACCTACATTAACGTACCCTCTGCCACTATTTTTGACCGCTTATAATTAGCCCAGTAATCATGCCCCCACCCTGCCTAGTTTCAGGGTACCATGATACATCTATGTGGGTTGCTGCTGAAATGGGTCCCCGTTACTAGGGTTTCCTACTGGTTAAGTTTGTGGGCCTATATATACAAATATTACCCATCTATACAAGATGTACTTAACCCTCCCACTGATTCTAGCATGTTTATTTAATGGTTAAGTTTAGTGGGCCTATATTTACTAATATTACCCACCAACCCGACGTGTACTTAACCTCCTACTCGTCAAGTCGTGTTGGTTAAGTGGTTCTTATTAACTTAACCATTCTTGCTTATCATGTTGGATTGGTTAAGTGTGATTTATTAACTTAACCCTATTCATTCATCAGGTTATATTAGTTAAGTATTTCCTATTTAACTTAACCCCATTCGCTCATCAAGTTATATTGGTCAAGTGTCATTAATCAATTCAAGTTGACTTAACCCATCCACCTGTCACGTCATGTTAGTTAAGTGTTTCCTTATGGTGTTGACTTGACCCTACCTCAAATCATGTTATATTGGTTAAGTGTTATTCTCGTGTTAACTTAACCCTTCCCATACATCATGTTATATAATTGGTTAAGTGTTTTCCTCTTGTATTACTTAACCCCACCACATGTCATTATATATTTTGGTTAAGTGTTACCTTAGTTAACTTAACCCTATCATCTGCTTAATTAACATGTTACAACGGTTAAGTGTTCTGAATATACTTAACCTCACCCACTTGTCTAATTAACATGTTGTAACGGTTAAGTGTTCTAATTTTACTCAACCTCACCCACTTGCCTAGTTAACATGTTATTACGGTTAAGTGTTCCCCTAATTACTTAACCTCACCATTTCTAGCTTGATTTATTCATGAGCCTTAATTAATTAATTAATTAAAGCACCAACCACTCACATTAGACAGATATTGTTGTAGTTACTGGATATGCCGGTCGGTTCCGAGAAGGTTTACACCACAACTCAGTCTAACCTCGGGTCTTTCTGGGCTTGATGCACTAACCACCCACATTAGACAGGTATTGTTGTGGTCACTGGATGTACCGGTCGGTTCCGGGCAGTTTTACACCACAACTCAGTCTAACCTCGGGTTAGGCATATTCGTCTTTTACTAAATTTACATATTTACTATTTATGTAAATTTTCCGTAAATCAATTTAGCCTAGATCATATTTATTTGTCATGCAAATTAGCATATTTATATTCTATGCCCAAAACTTGATTTACCTATCAATCAGCCCAACTTGCAGTTTATACCAATTTTAGATTTAATATTCCCCTTTTACAATTCATGCCCAATCTAGATTAATATTCCAATTTATAGTTCATGTCAAAACTAGATTTAATATTCTAGTTTACCATTTATGTCCAAAACTTGGTTTACACGCCAATTACACCCTTTGCGGCCAATTAAATTTATCAACTTATGCCCAAGTCTAATATGCATGTAAATCATTCACTATTATAGCCAATTTAGACTATGCCAACATATTTATTATGCCAAACTAACTTAATTAAGCTACGCCCAAATTCACGCGCCGTAATCGTACGTATAACATGATTTCACAAGTTTCTAAGTAATCATGAAATGATACTAATAGTATCAAAGCAAGGAATAGGGGATAAGCACGAGAATTGACATCAAAGAATAGCCATGCAAGAATGAACCAAATACAAAAATAATGGTTCCAATGGGTTTGATGTACATAACAGTGAATAGGAATAAACTAGACAAGTTACACCCCAAAAAATGGGATCCAACATAATTAAGGGAATGGACATAGGTGATTTGGTCCAACATAATGCCAGTTCGAAGTACAACCTAATAGGTTAATGGGAATAGGCATAAGTCACTGACTACAATAGTTATAGGCAATTAACCACAATAGTCATAGGCGACTAATCACAATAGTTTCTTAATCAATGTCATAGGCAATAGTCTCATAGTCATAAATCTTGGTAATAGTCTCATAGTCATGAATCACATGCAATAGTCTCAAAATTATGAACCATAGTCATAGTCATGGGCAATAGTCTCAAAATTATGAACCATAGTCATAGTCATGGGCAATAGTCTTATAGTCATAGTCATATGTAATATTCTCTGTCATGGATCATAGTCATAGGTGATAGTTTCATGGGCAACAGTTTCATAGTCATAGTATTAGGCAAAAGTCCCATAATCATAGTCATTGGAAATTACCACAATAAGTTCTAGCCCACAATCGAGAATCAAATCCAAAGGCATAGATAACGTTAGATTTGACATAAGCACGAATCAAAGATAATTAACTTGCAAATTGGTATAGTTCTATATTTTGATTCATTACGTTCACAATTCCAATTACACGTTCAAATCTAAGGAATAAACGAACTTACAGTGATCGGTTTAGGAAAGGTGATTTGCTATGATTCGAGTGATGTTGCTTGAAGCGGAATGCCTATGGTCCAACTTGAAGCTTTATCTTGATTAGAATCTCCAATTTGAAGAAGAACCATAACTTGTTTTAATGGAGAATAAGATTTATTTTAATTAGGATTGAGGCAGAGTATAGGCGTAATGAAGTTGTGTGGAGAAAGTGAAGTTTGGGGGCGTTTATATAGCGTAGAACTCATGAATTTGGTCCAGAAATCAGTCCGGACACATAAAAATGAATTCTGCCTTGGATCTGAAAAAACAGGGCAGGTCGACCCCTAGATCGACCCATAGGGGGGAGGTCGACCCACTGGTCGACCTGGGTCTTGGGCGGGAAATTTCCCGCCCAGCCCGCTTCTGGGTTCTGTTTTGAATTTTGAATTCAGTTTCGGGCTATTTTTAAATTTGAGCTGAAACTTCCTAAGGCCATAACTTCTTCATACGAAGTCCGATTCAGGCAAACTCGGACTCCATCTCAAGCAGAATTCCGAGTCGAACGCAATGGCATAACCCGTTTCCCTTAATTCTTCTCTTAAAAATTAAGTATACTTTGATTTTTTACATTAACGTTTACAGAAAATACGGGGTGTTACATTCTCCCCTCCTTAAAGGATTTCGTCCCCGAAATCTTCAAGTTAAGAAGAATGTATCCTAACATCCAGCATCCATCTACTCAATCATTCAATCAAAGGCGTCCATTTTCCCTAAAAAGGATTTCTAATGCTTTCATGATTCTATGCATAGTGTGTGTACATGTCCTTATCTAATGTAAAATTATGCAGTCTACTGATTCAGTTGACCTCCTTAATGCGAATTATGTCAGTGCCATGAGTCCATCATGTATGCAATTATCCCTAGTCATGTAAGTACTATATGCGTGCATATTCATTCATCCATATGCAACATCCATATGATGACACATCAAGTTTTAATCCATATACAAATACATATATGCATATGCAAACATGAAAGTGACTGAGCCGATCTAGTGCCTAATGTGTGTATATGCATCCACAAGCAACCACTAGCAACCACTGGCAACCACTTGCAACCATCAATCATAACATGTTTCAATTACATGTTTACATCCAGATGGGTTCCTACCTAAGGATCGAAGATACGACCTAGGGGATATATTTAAAAGATAAACATTACAGAGAAAGAAAGTGGAACCAAGGATATACCCTCAAAAAGGGTATGATGCGTGTATTTGGTCTTCAGTCTTTTAAGTCGCATCATCTTGAGCTTCACTCCACTGTACCTTAACTAATTTAATTTCATGATCGCGAAGCTTCTTGGCCTCCATTTCCAAAACCCACTAGTAAAGATAGGACCTCGCTTACTTACTATGCTAGAGGGTATCCAATGTAGTCGAACTATCCTCCCGAGAAAAACATATGTTAATCATAATACCAAGTGTATATACCTAAGATGATTAGAGGTCTCTCCTCTACTTAGCTTATCCATCATGCTGCAAATCTGAGGGTCTAAAGTTAATGGTTACTATGTGCTTATTACCTCTCTTAAGGTCAGTCTAACTTAGGGTGCCAGCTCCAACTATTTATTTCTCACATAAACCATCCTAGTCGAACTCGACATCCCTCAAGTACAAGCCCCAAAGGCCTAAACCAATATCAGACAAGCACCCAAGGGATACCTCCTTCGAATTTGGATGATCTATGTGAGATGATACTAACAAAACAACCAAACAATTTAGCACTTTACCGACTCTGGCTATCCTTGCCAATCTTGCTCCAGAATTATCGTTGATCGCATAACTGGCTTTGCAGTGTCATCTAGATACATGCGGAAGTCTGTCTCGAATTTTTACGGGGAAAACCCCTACCCTAATCAAAATATCTTGCGTACTCATGGACTACCCTAACGGATCGAAAATTGTCGATAGATAAGTAAAGTGATTCTAGGTAGCCAAGACAAACTGGTCCCTTAGGATCATACGAAATCTCAAGGGTATTCTCGAGACAAGTCGAAAGTCTAACTACCCTTGTTTCATAATTAATTGCTAACCAATCAATGCCTAGAATCAACCCATAGCCCAAAAATCATAAGCATAAATATAGCTATTCTCAAATCCTCACAAGTCAAAGATAGATGGGTCGAACCAGCAATTGGATTCGAGACTATAATGGGATCCTCTACTACACAATATCTAGGGTGCAGAGACTCAACTATGGAAGCAGATATATACGGATGTGAAGCGCTAAAATTGGAAGGAGTACTAACAGGATAATCAAAAAGGAAAAACTCTTTCAACCGAAATCTTACTGCCTCTCCCTCAAGTATGCTGGCGATGATAGCATGCACTCGCCTTCCGGAAAATCCTGTTCCTTGTTCTTGCCCTTGTCCTCAATTATATGACCCGTTATACCCTAGTAAAGATACTTCCTGTAATACCTCGTATTTCTGTTAACACTAAAGTAACAAATTAAAGAATAACTAATCTCAGATATGAGAATTAAGGGAAACGAGTTGCGTCATTGTGTTCGTCTCAGAATTCTAATTGAGATAGAGTCCGAGTTTGCATGAATTGGACTTCGTATGAAGAAGTTATGGCCATCGGAATTTTCAGAAAAAATTAAACAGATTTCAAAAATTCAAATTTCAGAGTCAGAATGGGCTAGACAGGAAATTTCCCCCCAGGGCCAGGTCGACCAGGGGGTCGACCTGCCGCCCCCTCCCCTCCCCCCCCCCCGAGAAGATTTGTTTGATATCCTTTTTATGACTGTATACTGAGTCATTAGGGTTTCTGATCTAGTCTGAATGGCTGGGGTTAATTCTGGGTTGATCGGATGACTTAAATTAATCCTAAACTCTATAAAAACACATATAGACTCAAACCCTAAAATCAAATAAAAATTAGAATCGTGGCCTCTATGTCGTCACCTTGCAATCTAGAATAGCCACCACCAATTAAAGAGGAAGAAAAGATAATCAAATTCAATTCTAATCTAAACCGCAACAAATTGTCTTCTCCAAAGGAAAGCTAAATCAATTTCAGAACTCAGATTTCAAAACTCAAGACCTTCTTTGAGTTGTGAGTTCGATTTCTTTAATAACATAATTAACGATTTAATTGGATTAAGCTATGATTTGGATTATATGGTTATATTGTGAATCATTGACCGTATGTTATTATCTATGTTGTAAATTCTATGATGTTATCATCTATGTTGTAAAGTTAGGATCATCTATGTTGTAATTCTATGATTGGCTTATGTATAATCAAATTCATAATGATGTTTCATATGCTAGTTTGGTTATGTTGTTGTAAATCATATGTATGTATGCAGGTCTAGATGTTAATTTAGATCTGGATCATATGCAAGTTAATGAAAATTATGTACAACCTTACATGTTTCATGACATCTATTTTATGTGTAAATTGGATCTAAAGTTAGGCTATGACATGTGTGAGTTATATGCTAGTATACAAAGCTCTATATGCTAGTTTACATGTTTAGATGTAAGTTTACACCATCGTTATGTTGCATAAATCACATATGCAAGTATAAATATATATATATATATATGTGTGTGTGTGTGTGTTTGGAGTATAAATCATGTAATGTAAGTTTGTGGTTATTGCCTTTGCAAGTTTACACCTTATGATTAGATCTATGACATGCATGGTTTATGCAAGTTTGTGACTATTACCTAAACAAGTTTACACCTTTAGATTTAGATCTATGACATATGTAGTTTTATGCAAGATTGTGACTTTGGCCTATGCAAGTTTTAGATGAAGAACCTTATTCACACATGCAAGTTCACCCCATATGTTTAGATCTAGTTTTATTTCTATGTGTGTTGTGATGTTTTCTCTTTATTCCATAAGTTAGTCTATTCGAGTCTAATGTATATTTTACGTTAAACGAACAAACGTACAACGTGGGGGCAATGGGATAATATTAAAAGATTTAATATTGAGAATTGGCATAAATGCCTTAAATGGCATAAAATAAATTTACGATGATAATTGGTATAATTTTGCATACCATAAATAGATGGACATAATTGAGTCAACTATGGACATAGTTAAATTTGGAATTAATTGATAATTTGAACAGGGAAATTAATTCAGATTGGGGGATAATTAATTTTGTGAAATTAATCGCCTAAGACACGAGGTTAGGCTCTTTTGTGGTGTAAGACTGCCCGGACCCGCCCGGCAAATCCAGCTGCCACAAATGCTAGTCTAATGTGGGAGGTCTTAGGCATAAATTAAATGCGTGACAGTTGTAAAGACATGAGGTTAGGCTCTTTTGTTGTGTAAGACTGCCCGGACCCGCCCGGCAAATCCAGCTGCCACAAATGCCAGTCTAATGTGGGAGGTCTTTACAAGGTTACGGTGTTAATGAATTAAGAAACACTTAACTAGATAAACATGTAGTGGGACATGAGGGGGTTAAGTGGGTGCCTTGGGTGGCATGTGGAATTTAGTAGGTGCCTTGGGTGGCATTTGAAATACGATTAGAAACACTTAACCAAAATTGAAACATGTAGGTGAACATGAATAAGAAGAGGGTTAAGTGGGATGTACAAGAGGGGACCAAGCTTACGTGGATAGCTTGTGTCAAGTAATGCAGGCCCGTTTCAACCAGTAACCCATAAGTATCTTTGTGGGCTCGACCCAAGTCGAGGACGGGACACGCGTACTGGGCTTGATTGTAAAAGGCCAAAACGGGTTAGCGGTGGCAATGCAAGTCCAACGGGTTCATGTGCGTGTGTGGGCCCGGGCTGGTAGCTAAGACGTTTTTGCATCATGTAGGTATAAGCCGTGCATTATTGGTGGTATCGGGTTGCCACTTTGGGGAGTGATACACCCCACCGTGAATCCCGCACGGGTATCTATGAGTTAGGGAGCCGATGGAATGGGGGTAGTGGGTACACCTAGTGGAGATAGGGGCAGGCGGAAACTATGAAGGCAAGTAGGGGTGCACGAAACTACCATTATCATTATTAAGTCTTGTAGGCGGGATCAACTTTTAGGGTGTTTGGTGTGGTGCAGTGTAGTAATTATCTTATAGCGACTAGGTGTGCCTTTAACATTATCTTTGTTCATCTTATTTCCTTTAGTTTGCTCTGCCATACTCAATTGTTCACAGTCATTTCCATATTTTCCAACTTATGCCTTAGCCTAGTTATTTTGATAATTATATTGTTCAAGTTATCGCAGTAGCCAGACTTTATGTCTAACCCCCTTTGTTTCCACCTGTTTTCTTCCTCCCCCCCCCCCTCTAGGTGCTCAGAGTGGAACTAGCACCAGTAGAGCTTGATTTTGGATAGCTGTATCTCTTGCATTTAGAAGTTGCTTGGATTGCTGAAGTAAAAGTTCAGCCTATCTTATTTATGGCTATTTTGTATTGGGGTTATGTCTTTCAATTTATGTACTCTGATTTAGTCAAGATGGATATTATGTACTTTGACTCTGGTTTTTGATGATGTAACCAAACCTATGTGTTTACCGCTGCAATGAATAAAATTTTAAAGTTTTAAGTACTGTTTATATCTGTCTTGTTGTTAAGTTTTTGTTCTATACACACTTAAAACTCTCCATAGAAGTTAATGCATTCCCTTGTGAATGACATTAATGGACATGGGGTGTTACACGTAGTATCAGAGCTAAAGGTTACCAGAACAGATATGAATTTTGAAAAACTGTTTTTCAAAAACACTTTTATAAAGAAGTACCTTCAAAAGTATGTTTTAAGGAAAGTATTTTCAAGAGAAAAGCTTATTTTAGAAAGCATAACCCCAAGAACCATATATCTTTCCTTCGGTTCTTTTGTATTGAATCTTTCCTTTTTCGTTTTAGCATGTATAGAATTCCCGAGATACCCGAGGGAATAACGATACCAGGATGGTTTAGGAGGTATTTGGAGACTAGGGCCACCACTGTAGGTCCAGCAAATGCTCCTCCTCCTCCTCGTGTCGATACTTTTGCAAAGATATGTAAGGACTTTCGGGCAATGGGTGGAAAACCTTTTCACGGGACGGAGACATTTGTTGAAGCTCGAAATTGGCTGAAGGAGGTGGAAGAATTGTTTGGGATCTTTGAAGTGGAAGATGGAAGAAAGGTCCAGTTAGCTGCCTGGCTAATAAAGGATGAGGCCTTGTTTTGGTAGGAGGTCACTAATGGAGAGCATCCATTTGATACATGGCCAGATTTCAGGCGAAGGTTTGAGGCAAAGTTTCTCTCACGAGCTGAAGAGAATCTATACATGGAAAGATTTTTGGTGTTGAAGCAAGGGAATATATCAGTGAAAGAATACATCAACAAATTCAATCAATTGGCGAGATTTGGCTTGGACTTGGTGAATACACCAGAAAAGAAGGCCCTGTGATTTGTTAAGGGTTTGAACGAGCCGCTTCATGGGTTAGCTATGACCCATATCCCCATGGGGGTTACCTTTGAGAGACTAGTTGACATGGCACTTATGCATGGAGAAGAGAAGGGTGCCAATGCTAATAAGCCACCCGAGAAGAAAGGGGATCAAAAGAAACAGCAACAACAGAACAAGAAAGGTGGTAAAGGCAACAATGGTAAGGGAAAGAAGAGAGGCTTTAACTGTGGGACACTAGGCCATCTAAGAAAAGACTGTAGGAAGAAAAAGAAGACTAGTTGTTTCCACTGTGGCGAAGCGGAACATCTGATTAAGGACTGCCCAAGGAAAGGGCAGAGGGCAGGGTCTACCTCGGGAGGACAGGTGCCGGCTCTATTGGCACCAGGGCAGGCAAAGGGGCAAGTTCAGGCTCTCGTGGTCCCACCGCTGCAAGAACGAGGTAGAACGATTTCCGTCGAAAGTTTAGTTTTTTTGTTTGATCATCCTGTCCGTACTTTATTCGATTCTGGCGCATCACATTCGTTTATCTCTACATCATCGGTTGAAATACTGCACCTAAATACTAGTTTAGTTACAGATCCCTTAGTAGTCTCAAATCCTATCGGTGGTTCGGCTCATCTTTCTATGATCTGTTGGGATTTGAGAGTGTCTATTTTGGGCATTGGGTTCGATGCAACGCCTTTGTTCTTGGCTTCATGGGCTACGGCTTGATTCTAGGTATGGATTGGCTTACTAGATACAGGGCCATCCTAGATTGTGAAAGAAGGATAGTTAGATTGTTGACTCGTTGTGGAAAGACCCTTGATATTTCTTGTGACCCTAGAGGTCCAGTAATGCTTAGCTACCTAAAATCCCTTGACGCATCCAATGATGATTTACATTTTGTTCGTATAGTCCGTGAATATGTTGATGTCTTCGATGAGGTGAGGGGTTTACCCCCAAAACGTGAGATAGACTTTCGAATATATCTAGTAGATAATGCAAAGCCAGTTGCATTGCCAGTGCGCCACATGGCTCCAAGAGAGAGAAGAGAACTCAGTAAGCAAGTGAAATAATTGCTTGAGAAGGGGTTCATAAGACGAGTATATCGGAGTGGGGTGCTCCAGTAGTATTTTCCACGAAGGCAGATGGGTCCCTTAGACTTTGTGTGGACTATAGAGAACTTAATAAGCTTACTTAGAAGAATAGGCACCCACTGCCGAGGATTGACAATCTCTTCGATCAGTTAGTTGGCGCCTCAGTGTTTTCGCAGTTGGACTTAGCCACGGGTTTCCATCAGTTGAGAGTGGCTGAGGATAGCATAGACAAGACTGCCTTTAGGACTCCGGATGACTTCTTCGAGTGGCTTGTGTTGCCCTTCGGTTTAACAAACACCCCTGCATACTTTGTTGACTTGATGAGTAGGGTATTTAGGGAGTACCTTAATAAATTCGTGGTAGTCTTTGTGGACGACATCTTAATCTTTTCTAAAAGTGAGGAAGAGCATGCGCTACATCTTAGGGTAGTGTTGGAGACCCTTCGAGCGCATAGCCTTAAAGCTAAATTTTCTAAATGTCACTTTTGGAGAAAGGAAATGCGATTCTTAGGGCACGTGGTTTCCAAAGAAGGGACAGCTGTGGATCCCGTGAAGGTAGTGGCCATCCAAGATTGGAAGGTCCCTAAAAATGCTACTGAGGTGAGGAGTTTCTTAGGGTTGGCTGGCTACTATAGGAAGTTTATCAAAGACTTCGCAAAAATATCAGCCCCATTAACACGCTTGACGAAGAAGAACTTAGTTTTCACGTGGGACGTAGATTGTGATGATGCATTTCAACATTTAAAGAGAGCTTTGACCACAAACCCAGTCTTAGTGTTGCCAGATGGGAGTAAGCCATTTACCGTTTATACCGATGCTTGTGGGACAGGACTAGGCGCAGTCTTAATGCAAGAGGAAAGGGTAATAGCCTATGGAGGAAGGCAGTTGAGAGTGCATGAGAGAAATTATCCTACACATGACCTAGAGTTAGCCGCTATTGTTTTCGTGCTTAAGTCTTAGTGCCATTATTTTCTTAGCGAGAAATTCGAATTGTTCGCTGACCACAAATCGCTAAAATACTTATTCTCTCAGAAGGACTTGAACTTAAGGTAGCAAAGGTGGATGGAATTCTTAGCGTCCTACGATTTCGAGATAGCATATACCGATGGCAAGGGTAACGTGGTGGCAGACGCCTTAAGTAGGAAAAGGTTGTCCTTGAGTCCGTTGTTTGTTGAGCGGCGAAGCTTAGAGTTCATCTCTGCATTTGGCTTTAGACCTTCCATTGACTTTGTACCCGGTTTACTAGCATACTTAGAGGTCAGACCTATGCTTTTGGGATGGATTGGTGAGGCACAGCAAGATGACCCACAGTTGGTTGAGTTAGTAAAAAAGCTCAAAAGGGGGTAGTCATCGATCCATCTCAGAAGGTATACCCTAGATGATAAGGGTTGGTTACATAGGGACGGAAGACTTTGTGTACCACGTGACGAGAATTTGAGGAAGACCATTCTTGATGATGCACATCGTTCGAAGATGACCATTCATCCCCGCGGGGACAAGATGTACATGGACAAGAGACGAGTTTACTTTTGGGCCGGTATGAAGAGGGATGTGGCTGAGTTTGTCGCCAGATGCTTAGTGTGACAACAAGTAAAAGCAGAACAAAAGAAGCCCGGTGGGTTGCTTCACCCATTGGAGGTCCCACAATGGAAGTGGGAAAGTGTCTCGATGGACTTTATTGATGGGTTACCAAGATCGAGGAAGGGTAATACAGGGATTTGTGTCATGGTAGACAGACTTACTAAGAGCTCCCATTTCATTCCCGTGAAGAGTAAGAGGACTGCTCCATGGTTAGCCTCCGTATACATTTGAGAGATAGTTCGTTTGCATGGTGTTCCTTCTAGCGTAGTGAGCGACCGCGATCCTATCTAAACTAGCGAGTTTTGGAAGAGCTTGCAAGAGGCGGTAGGGACTCAGTTATGTTTGAGCACCGCATATCATCCTCAGACGGACGACCAGACCGAGAGGGTGAATCGTATTCTAGAGGACCTATTGAGGTTGTGTGTCTTAGACTTCGGAGGTACATGGGAGGAACATCTTCCATTGGTGGAGTTCGCATATAATAATAGCTTTCATTCTAGAATTGGCATGGCACCGTTCGAGGCTCTTTTTGGACGGCCGTGTCGTTCGCCTACTTGTTGGTGGGAATCAACATATAAGATCTTGCTTGGGCCCGATATGATTAGAGAGACTTCGGAAAAGATCAATTTGATTCGAAGGAGGATGAAGACGGCACAAGATAGGCAGAAATCTTATGCGGACAAGAGTCTGATATTGGGGACATGGTATTTGTCAAGGTGTCTCCATTACGGAATGTTGTTCGCTCTGGGTCCTTCGGGAAGTTAGCACCAAGGTTCGTAGGGCCGTTTCCTATTAAGGAGAGAATTGGACAGATGGCTTATAGAGTGGAGTTGCCCGAGAGACTTAGTGGTGTACACGGTGTATTCCATGTATCACATTTGAGAAAGTGCTTGCATGAGACCGCGGAAGCGGTAGAGCCGTGCTTGCTTAGAGAGGTGGAGATAGAGCGTGATGCGACGATTCGACGAGCTCATACGTGCATTCTTGGGTCTGAGATTAAGAATTTGAGGAATCGAGAGGTCAAGCTAGTCAAAGTGCAATGGGGAGATGATGAGAGCAACGCTACTTGAGAGACGGAAGAGAAGATGCGTTCATTGTACCCTTTTCTTTTTGAGGGTATGTCTTTTAATTTCTCCTTTATCGCTTAGCTTGTACTTGCTTTATCTTTAGTATGTCCTCTCGCTAGTATCTTTGACCTTTAGATAGGGAAGTCATATGGTTGAAACATGTGTTTGGGACATGTTATGTATGATGGATGCAAGTGTTTGCTAGTGGTTGCTCGTGGATGCATATACACACACTTTAGGCACTAGATCGGCTCAGTCACTTCATATTGCATATTGCATATAAATGTGTGTACATATTTAAGTTAATGGATGTATAATGGTTGTACTATCATATGGATGCTGCATTTTGGTGAATGGTTATGCACACATGTAGAAATAATATGTATCGATAGGATTCTTTCGCATACATAATGGACGCATGGTACTATCATGGTTTGCATTAAGGAGGTCAACTGAATCAGTAGACCACCTGATTTTGCATTAGATAAAGAACATATACACACACTTCTTGCATATGTTCATACAGCATTAGGAATTTTATAAGGACAATGGATGCCTGTGTTTTATGGTTGAGTAGATGGTTGTTTGGATGTTAGGATATGCATTTTCCTTAACTTGGAGATTTCGGGGGCGAAATCCTATAAGGAGGGGAGAATGTAACACCCCGTATTTCTGTTAACACTAAAGTAACAAATTAAAGAATAACTAATCTCAGATGTGAGAATTAAGGGAAACGGGTTGCGCCATTGTGTTCGTCTCGGAATTCTGGTTGAGATAGAGTCCGAGTTTGCGTGAATTGGACTTCGTATGAAGAAATTATGGCCATCGGAAGTTTCAAAAAAAATTAAACAGATTTCAAAAATTCAAATTTCAGAGTCAGATTGGGCCAGGCGGGAAATTTCCAGCCAGGGCCAGGTCGACCGGGGTTCGACCTGGGGGTCGACCTACCCTCACCAGGTCGACCTGCCCTCCCCCCCCCTCCCCCCCGGGGCAGGTTTGTTTGATGACCTTTTTATGACTGTATGCTGGGTCATTAGGGTTTCTGATCTGGTCTGAATGGCTGGGGTTAATTCTGGGTTGATCGGACGGCCTAAATTAATCCTAAACTCTATAAAAACACGTGTAGACACAAACCCTAAAATCAAATAAAATTTAGAATCATGGCCTCCATGCCTTCACCTTGCAACCTAAAATAGCCGCCACCAATTAGAGAGGAAGAAAAGCTAATCAAATTCAATTCTAATCTAAACCACAACAAATTGTCTTCTCCACAGGAAAGCAAAATCAATTTCAGAACTCAGATTTCAGAACTCAATACCTTCTTTGAGTTGTGAGTTCAATTTCTTTAATAACATAATTAACGATTTAATTGGATTAAGCTATGATTTGGATTATATGGTTATATTGTGAATCATTGACCATATGTTATTATATACGTTGTAAATTCTATGATGTTATCATATATATTGTAAAGTTGTGATCATCTATGTTGTAATTCTATGATTGGCTTATGTATAATCAAATTCATAATGATGTTTCATATGCTAGTTTGGTTATGTTGGTGGAACTAATTCATATGTTAAATCATATGTATGTATGCAAGTCTAGATGTTAATTTAGATCTGGATCATATGCAAGTTAATGAAAATTATGTACAACCTTAAATGTTTCATGACATCTATTTTATGTGTAAATTGGATCTAAAGTTAGGCTATGACATGTGTGAGTTATATGCTAGTATACAAAGCTCTATATGCTAGTTTACATGTTTAGATGTAAGTTTACACCATCGTTATGTTGCATAAATCACATATGCAAGTATAAACATATATATATATATATATATATATATATATATGTTTGGAGTATAAATCATGAAATGTAAGTTTGGTTATTGCCTATGCAAGTTTACACCTTATGATTAGATCTATGACATACATGGTTAATGCAAGTTTGTGACTACTACCTAAACAAGTTTACACCTTTAGATTTAGATCTATGACATATGTAGTTTTATGCAAGATTGTGACTTTGGCCTATGCAAGTTTTAAATGAAGAACCTTATTCACACATGCAAGTTCACCCTATATGTTTAGATCTAGTTTTATCTCTATGTGTTTTGTGATGTTTTCTCTTTATTCCATAAGTTAGACTATTCGAGTCTAACGTATACTTTACGTTAAATGAACGAACGTAAAACATGGGGCAATGGGATAATATTAAAAGATTTAATATTGAGAATTGGCATAAATGCCTTAAATGGCATAAAATAAATTTATGATGATAATTGGTATAATTTTGCATACCATAAATAGATGGACATAATTGAGTCAATTATGGACATAGTTAAATTTGGAAATAATCGATAATTTGAATAGGGAAATTAATTCAAATTGGGGGATAATTAATTTTGTGAAATTAATCGCCTAAGACACGAGGTTAGGCTCTTTTGTGGTGTAAGACTGCCCGGACCCGCCCGGCAAATCTAGCTTCCACAAATGCCAGTCTAATGTGGGAGGTCTTAGGCATAAATTAAATGTGTGACAGTTGTAAAGACACGAGGTTAGGCTCTTTTATGGTGTAAGACTGCCCGGACCTGCCCGACAAATCCAGCTGCCACAAATGCCAGTCTAATGTGGGAGTTCTTTACAAGATTACGGTGTTAATGAATTAAGAAATACTTAACCAGATAAACATGTAGTGGGACATGAGGGGGTTAAGTGGGTGCCTTGGGTGGCATGTGGAATTTAGTGGGTGCCTTGGGTGGCATTTGAAATACGATTAGAAACACTTAACCAAAATTGAAACATGTAGGTGAACATGAATAAGAAGAGGATTAAGTGGGATGTACTAGAGGGGACCAAGCTTAGGTGGATAGCTTGTGTCAAGTAATGGGGGCCCGTTTCAACCAGTAACCCATAAGTATCTTTATTGGCTCGACCCAAGTCGAGGACGGGACACGTGTACTGGGCTTGACTGTAAGAGGCCAAAACGGGTTAGCGGGGGCAACGTAAGTCCAACGGATTCATGTGCGTGTGTGGGCCCGGGCTGGTAGGTAAGACGTTGTTGCATCATGTAGGTATAAGCCGTGCATTGTTGGTGGTATCGGGTTGCCACTTTGGGGAGTGATACACCCCACTGTGGGGCCAACACGGGTATCTACGAGTTAGGGAGCCGATCGAATGGGGGTAGTGGGTACACCTAGTGGAGATAGGGGCAGGCGGCACCTATGAAGGCAACTAGGGGTGCATGAAACTACCATTATCATTATTAAGTCTTGTAGGCGGGATCAACTTTCAGGGTGTTTGGTGTGGTGCAGTGTAGTAATTATCTTATGGCGACTAGGTGCGCCTTTAACGTTATCTTTGTTCATCTTATTTCCTTTAGTTTGCTCTGCCATACTCAATTGTTCACAGTCATTTCCTTATTTTCCAACTTATGCCTTAGCCTAGTTATTTTGATAATTATATTGTTAAAGTTATCGCACTCGCCAGACTTTATGTCTGACCCCCTTTGTTTCCACCTCTTTTCTTCCTACCCCCCCCCCCCCAGGTGTTCAGGGTGGAACTAGCACCAGTGGAGCTTGATTTTGGACAGTTGTATCTCTTGCTTTTAGAAGTTGCTTAGATCGCTGAAGTAAAAGTTCAGCCTATCTTATTTATGGCTATTTTGTATTGGGGTTATGTCTTTCAATTTATGTACTCTGATTTAGTCAAGATGGATATTATGTACTTTGACTCTGGTTTTTGATGATGTAATCAAACCTACGTGTTTACCACTGCAATGAATAAAATTTTAGAGTTTTAAGTACTGTTTATATCTGTTTTGTTGTTAAGTTTCTGTTCTATACACACTTAAAACGCTCCATAGAAGTTAATGCATTCCCTTGTGAGTGACATTAATGGAGTGGGGTGTTACACTTCCTCTTGTCTTAGGTTTTACTATTTTTTTTCCTCCCCTCCTTTGTGAGCCAAGTCCATATCCATGGGTTCTTCATCCTTGTGTTGTGCTCCGTAGCCAGACCCCCTCATAGTTAACTTTGCCATCCTTGTGTAACTTGTTGACATGTCTCTCGAAAACTGCTTCCATCGCACGGAGAATCCTACAAAGCTCGAAAGAAAATTAGCCGCAGGTGAAACTGCTACGGCTACAGATGGAAGTTGGGCACTTGTTTGCCCTTTGACAAGTGTCGTAGTCTTGTCGAGCCTACGAAACCATGCTGCGATGAGGTTACCTCCAAGAAAGCCAGGAGCCCCGGAGGCTCAAGAAAGAAGGAAACAAGGATTCAACTAGAGGATCAAAAGATAGTGCATATGGCTTTGGGGAATATGCATTTAAAACAAAACTTTTCTTTTGAAAATGCTTCTTTTAAAATCATTTGAAAATAATTTTTCAAATCTTTTTATCTGATCCGGTAACCTTCGACTCTGATACCAAGTGAAACACCCCACCTCCGTTAAGGTCAGTCACAAAGGGAATGCCTTAATTTCGGTGGAGCATTATAGGTAAAAGATGCAGATAAATTACAAGACAAACAATTAAAGCAGTGGCAAATAAATAAAACTTTATTTCATTGATAAACGGCTTGTACAAAGATTGTTTTACAATACCAAAAGTATCATGTCTTGCTTACAAAAATAAAGAAGAATAAAATGATTTCCCCAAATAAAGCAAGAGCCAGCCATAGCAGTAGAAGAGAGAGTCCAAGGCAACACGTCAAAGAGTCTTCAAGCTTGGAAAGAGTAACGGTCCAAACAAACCTGAGCTATTCCCTCCCTGACTACCTTGGGGCAGGAAACGGAAGAAAAGAGGCGAAAGGAAACTAGGTCAGACATAATGTCTGGTAAGTCCAGTGATTCTACGTATTTAAACGAGGAAAAGGGTCATGACATGTATAAACTAAATATAAGACTAAACCATAGTAACAAGATAATATGGGATAAGCATGGGATATGGCAAGATAAACTGAATGTACCGATAAACTGAATGTACTGATAAATTGAATGCGCTTCTACTCCTTCTCTGCTTCGCAACTACCCTGTTTATACTGATTTCTATATCTCTGCACTACCTAACTGGTGTCCCAACTAGTAATCTATGATCATATGATAACGTGATCCCAATCCCCGTATTTGCGGTTGCCTTTAGGTGTGCTTCTATTATGGGATTCCGTTTATTACCTAGATCTAATCTAGAGCTTACTATCGAGTGCTTACTAGATTCAACCAGGGTTTATGCTACCTAGGGCCACTAGGGTTTATGCTACCTATTGAACGCTTCTCAGATTCAGGGTTTATGCGACCTAGGTCCAACTAGGGATTATGCTACCTACTTTGTATTAATTTTCCATGTGTTTGTGTCAGTCGGCCCTCTCTTGCGTGTAGATACTCTGTGTTGGCCCCACCATAAGGTGTATAAAGCCTTATGATAGCGACCCGACACGATTCAAGATGCACAGTGTATAACTACTGGTACCCAGTGCTAGCTTTTTCCACTCCGTAGTATGTGCACGCCCGTAAACCATCGTAACCTACACTGACGTACCCTCTCCTGCTATTTTTGACCGCTTATAATCAGCCCAGTAATCGTGCCCCACCCTTCCTAGTTTCAGGGTACCATGATACATCCATGTGGGTTACTGCTGAAATGGGTCCCCGTTACTAGGGTTTCCTGCTGGTTAAGTTTGTGGGCCTATATATACAAATATTACCCACCTATACGATATGTACTTAACCCTCCCACTGATTCTAGCATGTTTATTTAATGGTTAAGTTTTGTGGGCCTATATTTACTAATATTACCCTCAACCCGGTGTGTACTTAACCTCGTACTCGTCAAGTCGTGTTGGTTAAGTGGTTCTTATTAACTTAACCTTTCATGCTTATCATGTTGGATTGGTTAAGTGTGATTTATTAACTTAACCCTGTTCATTCATCAGGTTATATTGGTTAAGTATTTCCCATTTAACTTAACCCCATTCGCTCATCAAGTTATATTGTTCAAGTGTCATTAATCAATTCAAGTTGACTTAACCCATCCACCCGTCACGTCATGTTGGTTAAGTGTTTCCTTCTGGTGTTGACTTGACCCTACCTCAAATCATGTTATATTGGTTTAAGTGTTGTTCTCGTGTTAACTTAACCCTTCCCATACATCATGTTATATAATTGGTTAAGTGTTTTTACTTAACCCCACCACATGTCATTATATATTTTGGTTAAGTGTTACCTTAGTTAACTTAACCCTATCATCTGCTTAATTAACATGTTACAACGGTTAAGTGTTCTAAATTTACTTAACCTCACCCACTTGTCTAATTAACATGTTGTAATGGTTAAGTGTTCTAATTTTACTTAACCTCACCCACTTGCCTAGTTAACATGTTATTACGGTTAAGTGTTTCCCTAATTACTTAACCTCGCCATTTCTAGCTTGATTTATTTATGAGCCTTAATTAATTAATTAAAGCACCAACCACTCACCTTAGACACATATTGTTGTGGTTATTGGATGTGTCGGTCGGTTCCATGCAGGTTTACACCACAACTCAGTCTAACCTCGGGTCTTTCTGGGCTTGATGCACTAACCACCCACATTAGACAGGTATTGTTGTGGTCACTGGATGTGCCGGTCGGTTCCGGGCAGTTTTACACCACAACTTAGTCTAACCTCGGGTTAGGCATACTCGTCTTTTATTAAATTTACATATATACTATTTATGTAAATTTTCCGTAAATCAATTTAGCCTATATCATATTTATTTGTCATGCAAATTAGCATATTTATATTATATGCCCAAAACTTGATTTACCTATCAATCAGCCCAACTTGTAATTTATACCAATTTTAGATTTAATATTCTCCTTTTACAATTCATGCCCAATCTAGATTAATATTCCAATTTACGGTTCATGTCAAAACTAGATTTAATATTCTACTATACCGTTTATGTCCAAAACTTGGTTTACACGCCAATTACACCCTTTGCGGCCAATTAAATTTATCAACTTATGTCCAAATCTAATATGCATGTAAATCATTCACTATTATAGCCAATTTAGACTATGCCAACATATTTATTATGCCAAACTAACTTAATTAAGCTACGCCCAAATTCCCGCACCGTAATCGTACGTATAACATGATTTCACAAGTTTCTAAGTACTCATGAAATGATACTAATAGTATCAAAACAAGGAATAGGGGATAAGCACAAGAATTGACATAAAAGAATAGCCATGCAAGAATGAACCAAATACAAAAATAATGGGTTTGATGTACATAACAGTGAATAGGAATAAACTAGATAAGTTACACCCCAAAAAATGGGATCCAACATAATTAAGGGAATAGGCATAGGTGATTTGGTCCAACATAATGCCAGTTCGAAGTACAACCTAATAAGTTAATGGGAATAGGCATAAGCCACTGACTACAATAGTTATAGACAATTAACCACAATAGTCATAGGCGACTAATCACAATAGTTTCTTAATCAATGTCATAGGCAATAGTCTCATAGTCATAAATCTTGGTAATAGTCTCATAGTCATGAATCATATGCAATAGTCTCAAAATTATGAATCATAGTCATAGTCATAGGCAATAGTCTTGTAGTCATAGTCAAATATAATAGTCTCTTTGTCATAGATCATAGTCATAGACGATAGTTTCGTGGGCAACAGTTTCATAGTCATAGTCTTAGGCAAAAGTCCCATAATCATAGTCATTGGCAATTAGCCACAATAAGTTCTAGGCCACAATCGAGAATCAGATTCAAATGCATAGATAACGTTAGATTTGACATAAGCAAGAATCAAAGATAATTAACTTGCAAATTGGTATAGTTCTATATTTTGATTCATTACATTCACAATTCCAATTACACGTTCAAATCTAAGGAATAACTGAACTCATAGTGATCAGTTTAGAAAAGGATATTTGCTATGATTTGTGTGACGTTGCCTGAAGCGGAATGCCTATGGTCCAACTTGAAGCTTTATCTTGATTTGAATCTCCAATTTGAAGAAGAACTATAACATGTTTTAATGGAGAATAAGATTTATTTTAATTAGGATTGAGGCAGAGTATAGGTGTAATGAAGTTGTGTGGAGAAAGTGAAGTTTGGGGGCGTTTATATAGTGTAGAACTCATGAATTTGGTCCAGAAATCAGCCCGGATACATAAAAATGAATTCTGCCTTGGATCTGGAAAAACAGGGCAGGTCGACCCCCAGGTTGACCTATAGGGGGGAGGTCGACCCCCTGGTCGACCTGGGTCTTGGGCGGGAAATTTCCCGCCCAGCCCGCTTCTGGGTTCTGTTTTGAATTTTAAATTCAGTTTCGATCTGTTTTTAAATTTGAGCTGAAACTTCCGAAGGCCATAACTTCTTCATACGAAGTCCGATTCATGCAAACTCGGACTCTATCTCAAGCAGAATTCCGAGTCGAATGCAATGGCATAACCCGTTTCCCTTAATTCTTCCCTTAAAAATTAAGTATACTTTGATTTGTTACATTAACTTTTAAAGAAAATACGGGGTGTTACAATCATCGTATGCACCTACCACTGAGCACTGATGATAATGCTTTTGCGGGCGGTAGAATGAATAGGAGGAAAGTTAGGAGAAGCGAGTGGTTTGGTACGATTGATGGAAAACCTGAATACGGGGAGTATCCATACTCAAGCGATGGACGGACTCGTTGTTTTTGTGTTGGACGTTGGTTGGAAAATACAAAGGAATGTGATTTGGACATTGGTTTATTATCCATGACCTTCTTGCTGGATCTTATGGATATAGAAGACATTTTGTAGAAGTAGAAGGAGAAGAAAATATTGACAAGTTTTTGTGGAATGAGAAGATGGTGGGTTGGTGAAGATATAGGGAGGGAAATAGAGCCGTTGAAGTAGTTGTTTGGGCTAACGGTCCCCTGGAGTATAACGGCAAAGACTTTGTCGTTATAAATTATAATGGCAAATGCTTTGATGTTATACTCCACCAGCCCCTGGTCAAAGGACCAGCCATCAAATTGCTTCCAACCGGCCACGAACTAGCCCCAAAGGATTGAACAAGCCACACCTAAGTGCTCAGTGGATTGTTAAGTAACTGAACAAGCCATTGTTGGTTGTGCTCTAATGCTGATATGGCATTTATCCAACAATTATGATCAAAAAAGGAATATGTTATCCTATGTGTATTAATTCTTGATGAACAATTGGTTTAGTTTTATTTCCTTGTATCATAATATGTGAGATGAGATGACTATCGATTCTTTACCTCTTATAAAATCAGGTAGGCTGACGTAAATGCCTTGGTCCAGTAATTCGATTTAGTTATAAATTTAATATTTTGCTTGCATAGTTATTTTAAGCCATATAATTGATTTTAAGAAGCAATATTTTTAGTAGAAACATCATTGTACTTTTCTTCGTGCTTAAAGGTTTTGGTATCTTTTTACCACTAATAGTATTGTTATTATTTATTGTTGTTTTTTTCTATGTTAATATATAAATGCTTTGTATTTTTTCCTCTCTAAAAAACCATCATTTCTTTTTCTTCTGTTTTATCAAACTAAAAAGTTATGAGGTGATTTAAAACAAGGTTCAAATCCTACATTTATTTAACTAATTATTGAATTTTCATCAAACCTTTTTTATTGAAAATGGTCAAAAATATTATGAAAATTTGAAGAGTTTGATATAATGAGTTGCTATATATGATAGTAATTATTGCTTCGGTTCTCATGTAGTTTATAATTATATACAAGTTTTCATATATGAAACAGATATCGCTTTCTGTAGCTTATTTCCATATAGCTTTATACATTAAATTCTTCAAATCTTTAGTAAATAAGCTTGTTTGCCTTTGAACAGACTTAATTATCTAGTTGTTGAGGAGTGAATTCCAAATGTAGTGTAGTCATTGTAAGTTTATAATAATGCTTGTGATATGAATTACAGAATTGTAGTATGGACCGAGTAATTGAGAATTGAAGTAATGATGCTTGCAAATTGCAATTATGTAATGTATGAACTGGAATAATTGCTTGTAACGTGTTGCATGAAATGAAGCATTAATGTATGAGCCGATGTCTAAAATTGTTATCCCTATTTGCATTTCCTTATGTTGCAGTTTTACTGGCTAATCGATTAATATTTATGGTTAATCGTTCTTGTTAATCGGTTAATTAGTTTGATAAACTGGTTAGCCACGGTTAGTCGGTTGGGTCAGTTAACCACGGTTATAATTAACCAAAATCTAATTAACTGAACCGCCATTGTTTAGAAAATAATTGACTGAATCAGTTAATCGACTGTGTCCACCGTTAGAGTTTACTAAATAAAATCTCCTTGAATATAAAATTATGTTTTACTTTGATTTAAATAATCATTTGAATAAAAACGTTTCTTGTAAATTTGGTTAAATCAGTTATCGATTGAATAAACCAGAAATTATTTTGGTTCGATTCAGTTTGGTTTTGAAAATTTTCAAATTCATTTGACTGATTTTTTTTATCTCAAAACTATTTGAACAAATCAAACACTCAAACTTATATTATAACACTTAAGACATAACTATGGAAAATATATACTTAAGTGTAAAAAGTTAATGGGAGGGTTGACACAATTTTGTAATAATTGTTATAATAATAAATCATGTGGATTTGGGTACAAAATATTTAGAGAGAAAAAGGAGAGAGTTGGAAAATTCTAGAATTAATGTGACATCAATAAATTCTTCTTCTTTACTATTATTTAATATATTACAAACATAAGCCTACAAAAGTTTATAAAAGAGTAAATGGTGGAATGCAGAAAACCCTAAATGGGTGATCTGAGTTTATCACTTTTGCGCCTCTAATGTTTCCTCTCATCCTTCCTCTATCTCCTTTCCTTAACTCGTGAGTACCTTTTCTCTCCTCTTTTCCACAATCGTAACCTCTCTGTTGGCGATGGGAGTAGTGCTGAGCGAAGATCGGCAAATCGCCTTGTTCCTGTTCCCACTGCAGAGGACTTTCTGGTTCTGAATTCTTTGGTGGTTAACTCTGCTGCTGCCAGCATTGTCAATGTAAGTATCCCTACCTCATTGGTTGGTGGATTTGCCATCGGTTGTGGCTTAACTGTTGTGCCTTTGAATAGTTTGGTTAATGGCAAAAATAAGATTTGTTGATGGCACAATGAGCAGTATGGTTTAGTTGGAAGCTTCTGCACTAATTGGCAATGGCAGCCCTGTTTTAGCATCGCGCCCACAAACTGCTTGATGAAATGCCAATGAAAGTCCGTTGCAGTCTGAGTTTCTTGGTGCACACAGAAAATCTTGGACATCACTTTTCTCCTCACTGCCGTTTAATGCTGGTGCTTACTTCCCAGTGGAGTATGATCCCATTGTAGTCAATGGTGTATCGCATATAATTCCCGAATTATTGGAAGTCGGTGCTAGCTTTTGATCGAGTATGTTGTTGTGTTTTTTCTGGATCTGTTGCAGCGAATTAATGATCCTAAATCCCTTTTCAAGCGCATTTGGAAGCTTAGGGGAGATATTAAGGTAATCTACCTTGATTTTATATACTACATCAAATTTACTTCTCCTGAAAAACGCCTTCTAGTGTTACAATCCGAGCCACCTTTTATCGAAGGTAAACCATTTATTATATCTTCATGGTCTTCTACCATTTCCAGTGTTATCAATTCCATTCTGGACTTACTTCTCACATATTTCGTCAGTTCTTCAACCATTAATTGATCTGAATTGGGTTGCCTGCCACATTGGTAAATTGAGACGCTTTGACGAAAGTACCACTGCTCGCACTAAGTTAGTTTTTGCCAAGGCGCTCATCGATATTACCCCCAACAAACCACTTCCCTCTTCGATTAAGGTTCAGCTTGCTCCTGGTGTTATTGCTGAGGTTATAGTTCGATACGGCTGGACACCTGACATCTTACATCATGCCATTCCTTTGGTCACATAGCCACTACTTGTAAGCAACCACTCTCTGTCCCCTTTCCTGACAAATACCGCTTCCTAAGCCTCTTACCTGCTATTGGGTTCGTAAGGTTGTTCATCTTGTCTTACTGTCTTCTCCCTCAGCTGCTTCTCCCGATACACCATTTGATCCTCCTTTACCTCCAATAGAACCACCTTTACCTAATCCTGAATTGATCACAGATGCACCTACCGATCCTCCTGTTAGCTCTTCATATGTTCCTTACAATCCCAAATTTGAATGGATTGATGATGAGAGTTACTGGATGCACTGTCGAACTGACCTGCGTTATAATCCTGATCGGGGTTGTTTCTTCCAATTTCTCTCCCAAGAAGTTAGGGAACAACGTTGTCTTTACTGTTTGGTTATAGATGGTGATTTCGCTATCGCTCTAGAAGGGGAATTTGCTGAATGTAATCGTCAAGTATATGAAGACACATCCTAGGTCAGATCGATTATATATTCCACTGGGCATCCTCTCTATGACTCGAGGCTTACGGCTTATTTTGAGGATTATGTTAGTCAAGCGATCCCACCTGTTTCTCTTGAGGATTCCTCCGTTGATGGGGAATGACACTCCTCGGGTATTGACGTTATGGCAACTTCTCATTTTTTGTTGTCTTGGCTCCTTAGTTATGTAGGCTAAATAGCTTCTCTCAATGTTTATCCTTAGTGGTGGTTCCAACTTAAAAACTGTTTTTAGCCGTTTTATTGCTTTTCCTCTGTATTGTTACTATTCATTGTGCTGGCACTTCAAGCCAGCTTAAGATTCCGCGCCTATGCGGGGTCTCTTTCTCATCCTTCTTTCTAATAAATAGTGGCCGGTCCACTATAAAAACAATTCGGTCATGCCAAAAAAATAACTATAAATCTTATACTATATATATATATATATATATATATATATATATATCGCAGCAATTCTATTGTATTCAAAGAACGTAAATAAAAGAAATTAATATAATTCATATCTAAAGCTACTAAATAATTATGGGTGCGTTCACTTTTTTTTTTGGTAATATCGAACTTCCGTCATCTTAGCCACGCCAAACCTTGATCTACAATAAACCTTTTGAGCCACCCCTCAAAAAAATAACGAGTGGCGTCAAACATGTTCAACATGTCTGACATGGTTGACACAACCATCTTTTCCTTGTATTTCAAGTTTTTAGGGTAATTTTCATATTTATGTTTTTCTTGTTACTATCTACCTTTTCTATATTTCCACATATTTACTAACTAAAAACAAGCCAGCGCACGAATCCTTTAGCTCTAACTGTCACATTGTAGACTAGAGATATAAAAAGATGCTGGCATTTATAGATATTTGTTGCAAACACATGACATCTCAAAATTGTCAAGTTCATTATTAATACTTTAGTACCATTGCTCCCTTAATGCATGTGTGAGCGTTAATCACAATGATAGTCAAATGAATAACAAGTTTGACAACCTCAAACGAAAATGATACTCATGGAAACAACTTCATTGATAAACAAACCTACGGTATTATTTTGTTCCATCGCCAATATCGGATGGGTCCAGATATTTTCTCTAAAATCTATCTCAAACTTTGTCTAATCCATATTTTAGTTATAAAGTAAATGGAGCAATAGAACCGGGGCATTCCCCCCACATAAAAATCTCAATGACTTTACGTATGTTATGTAACAAACCATATGTGATCATATGGATGAATATTACAGAGTCGCATCATCAACGATAATAGAGTGTATGAAGGAATTCTATAAAATGACTGTTGAACAGTTCAGTGAGGAATACCTACAAACGTTAGAATCTAATGATATAAACATGGTACAAGCTAGAGGAGAAGCAAAAGGTTTTCCAAGAATGCTTGGGAGTTTAGATTACATGCATCGGGCATGGAAAAACTGTCCAATAAGGAGGAAAGGAATGTTCATAAGACACAAAAAGTACCTACAATGATTCTTGAAGCAGTTGCAACTGATGATTTACGGGTTCAGCATGCTTTCTTTGGAGTTCTAGGTTCATTAAATGATATAAATGTTTTAAAAATCATACCTATTCTCTAAACTTTCAAATGGAGTTTCGACGAAAGTTACGTATGAAGTTGGTATTGTTGAGCATCAAACTGGGTATTACCTGCTGGATGAAATCTACCCAAAGTGGAGAACTTTATTATAGGGATTTAGAGTAACTACAAATGACAAAAAGAGCTTGATTGAAAATTTTAGTAGTTATAGAAAGGATATCGAACAAACGTTGGGTGTCTTACAAGCATGGTTTCATATTTTACAAATGTTGCTCGGTTTCATGATCCTAGAGTTCTATTAGAGATCATGTATGCTTGTAAATAATTCATAATATGATTGTAGAGTCCAAAAGAGGTGGGTACAAATATCAGAAAACAAATTACTCAGATATGTTTAAGGGTTACAACAAAAGACCAAATAGAGACATAAACTTGATGGAGGAATATGTTTCCATGGTTCGACACATTGAAGATCAAATTGCGCACTTTCATTTGTGTGACTAGTTGGTTGACCATTTGTGGGCACATAAAGGAGGGAATAGCATAAATCCGTAGCGTTTGCAAGTTTGATTCTAGTACATTGTTACTAAGGTTTTAAATCTCGTACCTTATTGACTGTATTGTGTAATAAGATATGTATGTTTTTAATCAAGTATTACTATTATGGAACTTATCTACTAACTTGAAATACATGATATCATAATAAAAATATATCAAATACATAAATAGCACACACTTAAAACTTAAATTAATTAGAGAAACAAAAATAGAACACACATTAAGACTTAACCAACGATAATTCAAGAAAATTACATTGCACCATACATCTACATCTCGTCGCTATATGAACCACTACCGCTTCCACTACCACTGCCTCTTACTTTATTGTAGGTTTCCAACTGCTCAGTTACTAATTCCTTGTAAAGGAGAAATCTTACTAAATTCACAAGTCATCTATTTAATATAATTCTTCTCTCACAATGTACTTGTTGCTCCCGATGAACTCATCTTTTGATCTATCGACCATGCATAATTGCTTTCTGAAATTCAGGGTCGTTGCAGGTTCATTGAGATGAAAAATTGGCTCTATGCTCTCTTGTTTTGATAGAAAAAGTCTCTAAACTTCCCATAAATGTAGAAAACTCTGCACTTCGTTGCTCCAACTGATTGACTTGTTTCCATCGAAAGGTCGTCTATCACTGCTTTCGTATAAAGATTATCTTTCCTATGAACTTGGATCACTTCCTGGACTTGAATATGAGTAATTCATTCTTCTTTCTTTGTTTTGTTGCTCTAACATGAAGTTGTTTAGAGTCTTACACTTCGATAAACTAGACAAAAGCTCATAGCAGTCCTGAAATTTGAATGGTTGTGTATACTGCAGTTGGTATGCCTTACATGATTCTTCAATCTTCAAAAATATGAAAAATGGTATTGATATATAAAACTACAAAAACACAATATAGTATTAAAAATTACTTACAATATCATATGGAGCAACACTGCTTTGTTGCCTATTTCGCAGCCTGGAAAGTATTGTCAAATAGTTTTGGCATGTGATACCCTCCTCTTAACAATCCCCATGTCCTATTCATCGGTACAAAACTATTGTAAACTCTGCAAATCTTTCCCAAAATTTCTGACCTTTCATATTGCTGTCTTTTGAAATGTGTGTCCATGCTTTAGCAAGCGAAACATACTGCCTAGAAGTAAACTTACATTGCCTTTTTTTTGTTGTCAGCTATCGTGTGTTCCTCTTCGATATTTTCTTCCTTAATGTCCTCTTCGTTGATTTTGGTCCCCGACACATCTACATCTATGTGTCATTTATCAAAGATGCTAGTTAAGGATTTTCACTTCTTCTTCTTGTTACATTACGGGCTAGGAGGTATAATAAATTCAGCATCTCCGCCTACATTGCCTGCCTCTTTGAATTCTTCTTTCTCTGAGCTATCATTGGTTTCATCGTTAACATGAGAATTGTGTGCATAGGAAAACTATCTTTGAAAATTCTACATTGCTTCATGGTCATGAACCTTCATCTGTTGCACATTAAGATAATGATGTTGGCTTTGATTGTTCTTCATCGTCATTGACATATACGATGAATGATCGTCGTATGCACCTACCGTAGAACACTGATGATAATGTTGTTGCGGGGCGGTATAATGAACATGAGGAAATTTAGGTGAAGAAAGTGGTTTGGTACGGCTAGCTATATGGAAAACCTGAATATGAGGAGTATCTGTACTTAAGTGATGGATGGACTGGTTGTTGTTGTTGTGTTGGACGTTGGTTGGAAAATCCAAAGGAATACAATTTGGACATTGGTTTTTTAGCCATAACCTTCTTGTTGGATCGTTTGGATGTAGAAGACATTTTTTAGAAGTAAAAGGTGAAGAAAATATTGACAAGTTTTTGTGGAAGGAGAAGATGGTGGGTTGATGAAGATATAGAGAGGGAAAATAGAGCCGTTGAAGTAGCCATTTGTGATAACGGTCCCCTGGGGTATAACGACAAAGACTTTATCGTTATAAATTATAACATCAAAGTCTTTGCCATTATAAGTGTATAATGACAATTGCTTTGACATTATACTCCACCAGCCCCTGGTCAGTGAACCAACCATCGAACTGCTTCCAACCAACCACGAACTAGCCATTAAGAATTGAACAAGCCATACCTGAATGCTCCGTTGTTGACATGCTTTTTAGTCAAAGCTGTCACACGTGAAGTCTCTAGTTAACAATACGTTTAACTATTGAGAACATCGTCAGAAGACAGGAAGCGATTTGGTTGAAGTCGCATCACAAACAAAGAATGGCCCGAAACTCATATCAAACGACCACTTTTGGGCTCGAAAACAGCGATTACAGTGCTTTACATAATTAACCTTGTAGCCCTCCGAATTAGCTTCAAGTAGAGCTTTCTTTTGGCTCAATCGGACTTACGGTTCAGAAGTTATGGCTGTTTCCATAAACGCGTGTAGAAGTATGGACTGGCACTCACTTGGGTGAAGCGATGAAGCATCGCTAGCTTGGAGTATGGACCGGCTCGCCCCCCTTTAGGCTACCCCCCGGCTCGTGGTGCGCCCACTCGACTCGTGGTGCACCCACCTCGGCTCATGGTGCTCCCACCTCGGCTCGTGGGCCACCTGGTTCGTGGTGCACCCACCCGGCTCGTGGTGCCCCCATGGAGCACGAACCGCCTGGGACCGACGCACTTTTGCTCACGATTTTGACCTATACTGATGGCTACTCTCACTCCTATGAACCTGGATCTCATTACACATGGCATGGCATGACTTGGAGAGGATTTCTCCATGTTTTCCACCTCATTTCGAGATTCTTGGGATGCCTGCCACGTATCCCACGAACCGTGTGCAGTAGATGATTATAAATACACCGCTTGAAGGCAAATGAAGGGACTTTTGGCCATTCTTCTTCATGGCTTCCACCATTATCAACGCAAGAACTACGCGTGCTTAACAAGGCCAATTCAATTCAGTTCAACACGAGGATATTGTGTATAAAATCATTTTCTTTTCTCCACTTCTTCATAAAAATACGAGGATGTTGTATTTAAATGGATCTTATGGATTGTAAGACGAGATTTGTAACTGTAATTTCTTAGGATTTAAGGAATTATAAAGTGGACGTTGGCTTGGTTTGAGCCGATCCACTATAAAAATATCATGTGTCCCTTGTTTTTATTGCTTGATCTGCACTTTATAATCTGAGATTTTTGATTGTGAGGACTTCATACTGCATTTGGGTGTTAGTGCCACATTTTGGTCTAACATCCATGGATTTTTTAGTAACTGAACAAGCCATTTTTGGTTGTGCTCTAATGCTGATATGGCATTTGTCCAATAATTATGCATAAATAAGGAACATGTTGTCCCATGTGTATTGCTTCTTGTTAAACAATTGATTTAGTTTTATTTCCTTATATCATAATATGTGTGTTAGAGAACCCAAAATTATCCCAAAACAAATTTGCAATGTGAAAGGTGGACTCTTAATAGTTATACTGGATTTATTTTAAAAATACCTCGTTGTGGGACTTGTCTCAACATGCCCTGAACGTGTAGCATATCTTGAGCCTCACACGTGAATTTTATTGGGTGGCGTGGAAAAGTGTGGCAGCTATGTGCACACGAATTAAACCCGCTCTGATACCATGTTAGAGAACCCCAAATTATCACAAAAACAATTGACAATGTGAAAGGTGGTCTCTTAATAGTTATAAAGGATTTATTTTACAAATATCTCATTGTGGAACTTGTCTCAACAATTTGAGATGAGATGACTATAAATTCTTTACCTCTTATAAAATCATGGTAGGCTGACGTGAATGCCTTGGTCTAGTAACTCGATTTAGTTATAAATTTAATATTTAACTTGCATAGTTCTTTTAAGCAAAATAATTCATTCTAAGCAGCAATATTTTTAGTACACTTTTCATCATGTTGAAAGGTTCTGGTAACTTTTTTTTTAAAAGAGTGCGCAAAAATTTCATTACTCAATATGATTTGTTACAATACATACTAACTCGCTAATAGAAACACAACTGATCGAAGACTAAACACAGGGCCGGCCCTGGCTACTTCGTGGCCCAAGGCCGTAAGTCTAGTAAAAAAATGTTGTGAAGAGCCCTACACACAAACCTGTGCACCCACGCCAGTTAGTGGAGTAAAAAATGGCAAAACCAAGTCTTGAACCCAGGTCTTCCAACAAATAATCATGTGCGTTTACCACTCAACCATTCATACTATAGCAACAGCATGTAATATACACTATATACATAACATTCGCAACGTCAGCCTGAGGCCCCTCCTGGGCCCGAGGCCCTAGACCACCGCCTGGGTGGCCTTCGGCTTGGGTCGGGCCTGACTAAACACTCACAAAATAGCTATAACATGTACAAAAACCTAATATACAAAAACACCCAAAATAACAATCCTAAAGGCAACAATTCTCCATATGATCATAGATTCACAAAGCTCATCAGACAAAATATGATTATTACTTTCACGCTATAAAGTCCACTGATCTAATCATTTCATATCAAAATACGATTATCAGACGAAATACTATTATCACTTTCACGCTGCAATGTTCTGTTATCTTTGTTACAACTAATAGTATTGTTATTACTTATTGTTGTTGTTTTCTATATATGTTAATATATAATTGCTTTGTATTTTTTCCTCTCTAAAAAACCATCTTTTCTTTATATTCTATTTTATCAAACTAGTAAGTTAGGAGGTGATTTAAAACAAGGTTCAAATCCTATGTTTATTCAACTTATTACTGAAATTTCATCAAACCTTTTTTCATTGAAAATGGTCAAAAATATTACGAAAATTTTAAGAGTTTGATATGATGAGTTGCTATACATGATAATTATTATTGCTTCAGTTCTCATGTAGTTTATAATTACATACAAGTATTCACATACGAAACATATATCGCTTTCTGTAGCTTATTTCCATATAGCTTTATACATTAAATTCTTCAAATCTTCAGTAACTATGCTTGTTTGCCTTTGAACAGACTTAATTATATAGCTGTTGAGGGGTGAATTCCAAATGTAGTATAGTCATTGTAAGTTTGTAATAATGCCTATGATATGAATTACAGAATTGTAGTATGAACAGAGTAATTGAGAATTGAAGTAATGATGCTTGCAAATTGCAATCATGTAATGTATGAACTAGAATAATTTCTTGTAATGTACTGCATGAACTGAAGCCTTAATGTATGAGCTGATGTCAAAAATTGTGATGCTTTTTTGCATTTCCTTATGTTGCAGTTTTACTGGTTAATCGATTAACATTAGTTGTCAGCCGTTCTTATTAATCAGTAACCAGTTAAATAAACCGGTTAGCCATGGTTACTTTTAGTCGGTTCGTCCGGTTAACTAGGGTCATAATTGTTGTATATGACGTAGTTGTATACACAATTATATGATTTTTGTTTGATGATAACAACCAAATAAATATTATTTTAAATGTGTTTGTTACTGTACTGTTCTATACATACATCACAGACAGGAATATAATATTTATATTTAAACAGAATACATCTATATAGAAATTCAAATATCTACACAGTATTTTGTTTAAATATAATATTTTATTTCAATATCAAACAATATAGAATTACAACTCCACTATTTGTACACTTCACTAATATTTTTCATTCATATACAGCTCCTCACTATAACCCTGTCACTCAGTTATACAATTTCATATATACATTCACATTGACTCATATACAGACACTCAACTCTTTATACCGTCACATATACATTCATTTACACAAACTCATATATGTACACATTTACTGTTTTCTGTCTTCAGTCTTCACATCTTCAGTCAGTCCAGTCTTTATGCTTACCTGTCACATAAAAAAAACACAGTACACTGCAATAGAAATAAAACTGAATACACGCGAATATAAATTTTATTTTAAAATTTTATTTGCCTTAGATTTCTGGTGTGTTTCTCATCATTTTTCATGACTTGATCTGATTTATTAATCTATCCGACTGTGTCTAGACAGCTTGTGATATTCACAGTGATACACTGTAAATACCACAAGGCAGTCAGTGTATATACAACATATTTCAGTGCTACGACAAGAATGTTTTCTGAATGACTGCATATACACATGTGCATATATATACACGTGTGCATTGCCTCGTCAATCCAGAGGCAACTGAGGAGCAGTCACGTGGGCCATCTCGACTCAATGCACACATGAAAACAACTCAATGTAAAGTCAACAACAAGTTCAAGGGTGGAGCAACAAAGTCAACACAGCTCAAACATAGTTCATTTACAATGCAGAAATATGCTAACAAGTGCACAGCAACAAGGTGATGTTCGACATGGTCGAGATATCAAATGTACATTGTCACCTTCTCAAATACATGACAATATACATGTACACAGGGTATACATGTATAACAGCAAGCAAGTACAAGCAAGCAAGATGGTTCAACAACAACAAAATAGTTCAACAGCTTTTAAGATGCTCGAGCATAAATGGGGCAAATGTAAACATGTTCAAAATGGTTTAGCCAGTTTTTCATGCACAAATGGCAGTTCAGCAAGCATAACAAAGGTCTGCCAATGTTAATGGCCTCAAGTAAACATTTTCAGTTATATGGTGACAAGCCAGAGGCAAGGTTCTTTTTCAAGAGTTAACGAGCAAAAGTCAGTGGATGCATGTGTGTGCTAAAGTCAAGAAATCAACAATAAAAAAAATCAACTCAAAATGCCAAGCTGATTATGTCATAGTAGCATGTACAATGGGACAATACAAACGACTAAAACCATGTGTACTTTGAAGCATTGAAGAGGATTATACAAACAAGCAGATACATGGTGTATACATGATAGAAAGGGGTTGAACAATTTCTGTATACACTAAATATGTGAGTGGATACAACATTCACAAACACATGAAAAACAAGTCATAATGCAACAACATGTACAAGTGAACAAGGCATGTAAACAAGGCAGCAGCTTTTTCAATAACCAGAAAATACATGGAGTATATATACATATGGTGCAACACTTCAGTGGACATGGTAGTGTTATGGCAACGGGATAATGGTGATATCAAAAATATATGGCATGAATCTCAAATTTGTTATTTAAGAGCTTCCAGAAATGCTCAAGAATACCGCAGTCAATTTTGTTCATGGCATGTTTCTAGAAATATTTTTATATATGACATGAGTCATAAATCAACATGGACGTAGCTCACAGTTTCAAAATCCCCTCAAGCATGAAGCAGTTTTTTTTTAATTGCAAACATTTTTGGAAAATACTCATTTCTACATATAAGGGATGAGAACATTTTTGGAAAATACTCATTTCTACATATAAGGGATGAGAACATTTTTGGAAAATACTCATTTCTACATATAAGGGATAAGAACATTTTTGGGACAATTTTATTCTAGAAATCTTTCCTGAATTCGTTCAAGGCAGTTATATTCTTTCCAAACAATTTGAATTGTTTACTTTCCAGAAATCAATCTTTCTTTTTAGGCAACAATTCAAATTTCATCCAAGACCGAACCTTTCAAGCAAGGCAATCAAGTGTAATAATGCAAGCTTTTTCAATGCCAATAAATCAAGCAAATCAGGAATTTAATCAACGGAAGCTGTTTGGCAAAACAAGTATTTTTGTGGGACATTTTTTTTAGAAAATCGAATCAACACTTTCCAGCTTTTGAATCATTCTGGAATCTCAATTAAGTTCATGGATGTGTTTCAGGACCAGGTTCACATCTTAAACCGAGACAATAAAGGCAACAATTTTTATGACTTCAAAGTCATGTCTATCAAAAGAGGTAACTCAAATTTTCCACGAACCAGATCAAATCATAATCGTGCGAAGTCAGAGATAATAGGGTTTTTCTTTAACCGTATAAACACCACATCATCACAGGCATTTTATTGAGATCGAAATCAACAATATCAATTCGAGCAACAAAAGAATAAAATTAAAATTACTCACAGTTTCAATCGTGAGAGAGAGAGAGCAACCCCGAATCGAAGCATCAACCCACTAAGATTCAACCTAAGAGAATCAGATTTCTTCAAGCAATCAAGTTTCGATTTGGGGGATTTGTAATGAAAACCCTAATACAATTTCTAGAGCCGCCGCCATGTTTTTTAGAGAATGATCGGGACAAAGCATGGGAAATGGAACGGGCCAACACACTTTGAAATTGGCTAAGCCTATATTTTAAAAGGGGAAGATTTAAATTTGGCTAACTCCTTTTTAAGGGTTTTTTTGTTTTCCTTGTATTGTATTTTCACTTTTATTTTTAACCAATCTGAATAGTTTCTAGTGTCTGTAAAATATTATGGAATCCAGTTAGGGTTTAGCTGGTAGTTTACTAGAGTCTGTTAAAACTAGGGTTACTGTTTACGGGGTTGTAATCAGGGGAAATCTGATCTAGGGGATTAGATCAGTCTAGGGTTTTAAGCGTAGGGTTAGAATAGGAGCGAGGGGTTCGCGAGTTTACATGGTCTTGTAAGCGGGATATGTTCTATCACCTAGTAGAAACCTTAGGAATGCAGCAGTAGGCAGGGTTTTTCCCAAGCTGGGTATCTCTGTGTGTTATTTCCTTTCTGCTTTTTATTTCTGATGCATTCTGTGATATGTTTATTATTTAATATCCCGTTAGATTTTTAACTTAGCGAAAAATTGTGATAAACCCTATTCAACCCCCCTCTAGGGTTAATCTAGATCCAACAATAATTAACCAAAATCTAATTAACTGAACCCCAATTGTTTTGTGGTTAACCGAAAAAATAGTCGATTGAGTAAGTTTGGGTTAACCAAAAAAATAGTCGATTGAATAAGTTTGGGGTCAAACATGTTCATATCTACAAAAATAACGAGTAGCGTCAAACATGTTCAACATATCTGACAAAGTTGACACAACCATCTTTTCCTCATATTTCAAGATTTTTAGGGTATTTTTTATATTTATGTTTTTCTTATTACTATCTACCTTTTCTATATTTCCACATATTTACTAATTAAAAAAAAAGCCAGCCCACGAATCCTTTAGCTCTAACTGTCACATTGTAGACAAGACATATAAAAAGATGTTGGCATTTATAGATATTTTTTGCAAACACATGACATATCAAATTAGTCGGGTTGATTATATTGATACTTTAGTATCGTTGTTCCCTTAATGCATGCATGAGTGTTAATCACAATGATAGTCAAGTGAATAAAAGGTTTGACAACCTCAAACGAAAATGATACTCATGGAAACAACTACTACAAATTGATGACAGGTTCTGGAATGTAAAAGACACCGGTAGAGGATCCGACGAGTGCTGAGACTTGAATGCTATAAGATACAGGAAATTCAAGGTGGGCTCACTTTCGAACTTCTGGTAATTGAATGTGAAATTTGAAGATTGCATCGAAACTCTAGCTAATGGATTTGAGATTCCAAAAGTTTCATTTGTCAATGCCTCGTTCGATACTATGATGTACGTCGACTTCCTCACGGGGCGATGATGCAGAGATCAACACTCATACTCCTCGATCGGCACATCTACATTGTTCATCTACTATACTTCCTCATATAAACGTTAGTCAAATGAAGCATCTTCCTTTTGGATGAGTCAAGAGAGGAATTAAGAGAATAATGGATGTATAACAAGAGAGTGACTCGTTTTTTGAATGAAAAATCAGAAAGATTCTGGCTAATTATGAGTCACACTATACAACTTATGTCAGCTAATGAACAAACTCGAGGAGTTTAAATGACTTGTTGGCTATCTAGTGAAATCACAAAGCAAATTGTAGATTTTTACTTATATTTCAAACCAGGGGCGAGTGTAGGATATGATATTTAAGAGGGATCGTAAAGTAATTTAAAGAAATTATTATTCATTACAAAGTTATAGTGACAAAATCAAAGTTTGAAACATGTTGACTTGAAAAAGAATATAATGTAAGTGTAATGTTGATTTTTCAAATACTACAATCACATAGTAATAAAAATTTACAAATAAAATTGAAAAAACAGTGTTGCATTAAATGCTAAGATAGAAAATCAGCCAAATGAAACAACATTGAAACTAAAATAGAAACGAGCCAAATTGAGCAATTATTTTGACTTTTTTAGATATTAGCAAAGCCAAATAATATTCGATTAACATGCGATTGATATTCAATCAACATTCGGTTATATTCAACTAATATTTAATTGATATTCAATTGGAATTATATAATCATTTAGTTCACAATTTAATGCTTTCTAATTTTCTGTATTAAACATTAAAAATAGAGGTATATTTGAAGGAAATCAGTGAGAAATAATTAGAAGTCAATGAAGAATTATAAAATAAATACCATAACAAACATAAAAGGCTATAAGGTCAAGGAAATAATTAGGGTAATATTTATAATTTTTGTAGGGCAGGGGTAGCTAGCTTAATTTAAAAAAATTATTTTGTATCGGGACATGAAGCGAGTTTACTAATGGGAGGGGATGAAGAAAGATACTGGAAAGTTCATTTCTAAGTGCATGAACTGTCAGTTGGTGAAAGTTGAACAGAAAAAGCCGAGTGGATTGCTTCAGCCATTGGAAGTTCCTATGTGGAAGTGGAAGCAGATACCGATGGATTTTATCGATGGACTACCTAAAACCAAGGCAGGAAACGAAGGAATTTGGGTCATCATGTAACACTTGACCAAAAGTGCAAGGTTCATTCCTGCCAAATCGAATAGGACAATATCTAAGTTGGTTGAACTTTATGTGAAATGGATAGTTCGATTCCATGGTATCTTAAAGAGCATAGTGAGGGACCGAGATCCATTGTTCACAAGTGGATTTTGGAAGAGTTTGTAGGAAACTTTGGGAACCGAGTTGTGTTTGAGTTTGGTTTATCATCCCCAAATTGATAGTCAAACCGAGAGGGTTAACCGAGTTTTGGAAGATCTCCTAAGGGCTTGTGTGTTAGACTTCGTAGGATCGTGGGAAGACCATCTACATATAGTTGAGTTTGCATATAATAATAGCTATCAGTCTAGCATTGGGATGGCACCATACGAGGCGTTGTATGGGAGGTCGTGCAATTCTCCAACATGTTGGTTAGAAACTGGAGATAGGTTGATACTTGGGCCAAAGATGATAAGAGAAACCTCAGATATCGAGATTGTTCGCCGACGAATGAAGACAGCCCAAGATTATCCGAAGAGTTATGCTGATAAATGTCGAAAAGATTTGGAATTCGACATTGGAGATATGGTTTTCGTGAAGATTTAGCCATTGAAGCATGTGATCATATTCGGAAGCAAAGGGAAGATAGCTCCGAGGTTCGTAGGACCATTTCCGATAGTCGAGCGAATTGGAAAGCTCGCATATAGATTGGAGTTACCCGAGAAGATGTCGAGTGTGCATAATTTTTTCCATGTGTCGTTTCTACAGAAGTTCATGCATGATTCGAATCTGGTATTATCTCTAGAGTAGTACGAAGACCTAAAAGTAGAGACTGTAGTTGCGAGACCTCGTAAGCTGCTTCGTGTTGTAGGGAATGACACGAAACAACTTAGGAGGAAGACGGTTAAGCTACAAGGTACAATGGAGCGAGGATGGTGATGATTATACATGGGAGACGGAAGAGAGCATGAAGGTGACCCATCCAGAAGTCTTCGTCGGTATGACCCGTTAGTATCGTACCACCTTACATCATTGCAACTTGTGATATGGTTGTTTTAGGATTCCACATGTTAGGATAAGGCTATAGATGCATGACTTGATGGCTACTAGTTTGAGTGATAGAATTGGCTACTCATGGATGATAGGCATGCGAAATTGTTTTGGTTGCTTGTGGTTGTTGGAATTTTGGGGGTGAAATTCTAGAGGGGAGGGGGAGGGGTGTATGTAACAGCTCGCATTTTACGTAACAGAGGATCGTAAAATATTTTTATTTTATTACCTGAGGGTTAGATCATTCTCATATTTAAATATGTTGCTTTTGGGGATGTGAGACATATCCATAATTTTTAATAATTATGTTTGTGACCATTTTTCCCCTGTCAGTCTTGTACATGGCATAACTTTTGACTCTGATCGAATTAGGTGTTGAGACTTGTGCCATTGGAAAGGAAATGATGATTCCCTTTCCATAGAGTTGTCACATTAAAGTTTTGGCTCAGCGGTTTGGGAGGAATCGCTGTTTTAAGGTTTAACGGTTGGTTGTCCAGGTTTGGTAAGCCATAATGGGCTGACTTGAGGAGGCCCATTAGTGGGCTAGTGGAAGGCTATAAATAGGGGGTAATAGGCATGTAGAATAGTTCACTTTCTCCCTCTCATTTGGAAGAGCTATAGGTCCTCCATTCCTCCATTACCTACACCTTTCCACTATTAAAGCTTAGAGAATCAAAGATCTACAACATTTGAGGCTAGATCTACACAAATCCAAGAGAGAGATCATCGAATTGAAGAGTTTGGATCAAATTCTTCAATGTCCGGAATCTTATTTCATTGCTTTTAGCTTGTTTTGGAGAATTGGTGAGTGATATGAATCTCTCACATGAATTCAAGTAAGTATTTGAGTTGTATGCATACATTTTTATCAAATTCAAGTCATTTTCCTTAGATCTACATCATGGTAAGTCTATTTTCATATGATTCACCGTAGGATCTTGTTTAGCAACTTAAAACTCATAATTTTCATGTTATTTACATATGTTTAAGCAAGTTATATCCATTATTTAGTTCATATGTTCAATTATCATGATTTTGGTGAAATTGCATTATTTTGGTGAAAATCATCATATTCATGTTGTTAATGATTCCATAACATCCTTATGGTTGGATTGAAGAATTTGGATGAGTAGATTTCATCGAAATTGTTGTTTGGCGAAATTTTGGTCAAAATTGGACTTGAATTGGGGCTGTACAGGAAATGGGTCAGCCGCAAAGTACATGTAGTACAAGGTGCACAACAAGGTGCAGTACAAAAGTGGGTCGATCCTAAAGTGGGTCGTTCCAAAGTGGGTCGGTCCAAAAGTGGGTCTGGTCCAAAGTGGGTCTGGTCCAAAGTGGACTGGTCCAAAAGTGGGTCTGGTCTAAAGTGGGTCGGTCCAAAAGTAGGTCGGTCCAAAGTGGGTTGGTCCAAAAGTGGGTCTGGTCCAAAGTGGGTCTGGTCCAAAGTGGGTCGGTCCAAAGTGGGTCTGATCCAAAATGGGTCAGGGACAAAGTAGGTCTGCACCAAAGTAGGTCTGGTCCAACATTTTTGGTGGGACATTTCTGGTTATGACGTGACTTTGAAGTGAATTCAAAGAGGAATGTCGAAGTGATGTGAAGTTTTCGGTGCTAGTCCTAATGCAACGGGTGTGATGACAACTCAAAAGCGTTCGAAGCTTGTCGGAAATGGTTGGATGGTCATCGTTGATGACGATTAGAGATACCGAAGGCCGAGGAATTATCATTATCATAAGTTCTAGCGGGCTCAAAGTAGGGGTACAATAAAGATATCTAAAAGACCTGTTGTAGGTCGAGTACTCTAGGCGTCGTGTATGGCCTAGATATGTCAAATTGTATGACATATGGGGTTTTAGCTAGAACCGAGGTTTACCATTGGCCCTTGACAATTGATGGAAAATTGTTTAGCCGGTCATAAGATCAATGATGGTTCCAAAGCAGGATTAGCGGTGATAGCCAGAGTCTGTCATTCATGCTGGATTTTTTATTTATACTATCTCACGTAGATTATCCAACGTCATAGGAAATGTTCCTTGGGTTCTTGTCTGTTATTGGTTTAGGCCTCTGGGGCGCTTGTACTTGAAGGATGTTGAATTCGATTAGGATGGTTTACGTGAGATCTATATTCTGGATGTTATGAGTGATGTTGATGGTTGTTCTGGTTTCCATGGATGAATGGTTGAAACTTTTGATGTAAAGGCAATCACTGTCTGATGTGGGGAAGATGGGAGTTTAGTTCTTCTATGGAGTTGTGGGTAGATTAGTTCGTTTCTTTACCCATTCTCATATACTTTAATTGATGAAGTTTGTTAGCTGTTTTGTCGCTCACTAAGATTGTTGTCTGACTCAAGGTTTTATGATTCCCTCTTATTACCTTGGGTTGTTCGATTGCTTGGATAGGCAGACTAGGTGACAGGTGACAGGCAATTACTTAATGAGGATGATGTTACTGTTCGGAGGCGATCAGGAGGCTGGCGTACTATCTTTACTACTATCCAATACTTTTTTTTTCCGCTATTTGTTATTCTTCTCTAAGTTCTGTAGTGAGGCAAAATTGTATAAACACTATTGTTGAATCCAAGTTTGTGGACATTACTTTCTAGTCATTATGAAAGTTCAATGTTTTCTACTTCGCTAATATTACCTGTTGTATATGTTTTATTATATTTTATCCTTGCGCCGTGAGTTTTACGACTGGTACCTTTCTGTTTCATACTTTGATAATCGTCCATTGCTGCCTGGCACACCTTTCAACGCATTATCTCTCTTGTTTAGTGCAGGGGCTGTGGGCGGTCGTCCCAATACCTGGACGGATTAATAGATTATACAAGAGGGACTATAAAGATGGACATGAAAGGCCGACAAGAAACTACTTCATTGACAAACCAACCTACGATATTACTTTGTTCCATCGCTAATATCGAATGGTTCCTGATATTTTCTCTAAAATCTATCTCAAACTTCGTCACGCTAATCCATATTTCAAGTATAAAGTAAATAGAATAAGAGAACTGGTACGTTCCCCCCACATGAAAATCTCAACGATTTTACGTATGTTAAGTAACGAAATATATGGCGATCATATGGACGAATATTTCAGAGTCACATCATCAGCGATAATAGAGTATCTGAAGGATTTCTGTTAAACTACTATTGAACTGTTCGGTAAGAATGATATAAACACGATACTAGTTAGAATAGAAGCAAGAGGTTTTCCAGTAATGTTTGGGAGTTTAGATAGCGTGCACAGGGCATGGAAAAAACGCCCAACAGGGAGGAATGGAATGTTCACAGGACACAAAAAAGTACCTACAATGATTCTTGAAGTAGTTGCAACTGATGATTTATAGGTTCATCATGCTTTCTTTGGAATGCCAGGTTCGTTAAACGATATAAATGTTTTAAAAATTATACCTATTCTTTGAACTTTCAAACGGAGTTTCGACGTAAGTTACGTATTAAAGTTGGTAATGTTGAGCACAAATTGGGTATTACCTAGTGGATGAAATCTACCCAAAGTAGAGAAATTTAATACAGGGATTTAAAGTAACAATAAACGACAAAGAGAACTACTTGATTGAAAAATTAAGTAGTTATAGAAAGGATATCGAACAAACATTAGGTTTCTTACAAGCATGGTTTCACATTTTATAAAATGCTTCTCGGTTTCATGATCCTTGAGTTCTATCAGAGATCATGTATGCTTGTAAATAATTCATAATTTGATTGTAGAGTCCGAAAGAGGCGGGTACAAATATTAGAAAACAAATTACCTAGATATGTTTAAGGATTCTAACAAAAGACCAAACAGAGACATAAAATCGATGGAGGAATATGTTTTCATGGTTCGACATATTGAAGATCAAGTTATGCACTTTCATTTGTGTAATTGGTTGGTAGACCATTAGTGGGCACATAAAGGAGGAAATAGCTTGAATCCGTAGCGTTTGCATGTTTAATTCTAGTACTTTGTTACTAAAGTTTTAAGTCTCTTACCTTATTGATTGTATTGTGTAATAAGATATGTATGTTTTTAATCAAGTACTATTATTATCGAACTTGTCAACTAAATTGAAATACATAATATTATAATAAAAATATATTAAATACATAAATAGCACACACTTAAAACTTAAGTTAATTAGAGAAACGCAAATAGTACACACATTAAGATTTAACCAATGATAATTCATGCAAATTACATTGCACAATACGTCTACATCTCGTCGCTATATGAACTACTTTCGCTTCCACTACCGCTGCCTCTTACTTTCTTATAGGTTTCCAACTACTCAGTTACTAATCCCTTGTGGAGGAGAAATATTACTAAATTCACAAGTCATCAATTTAATATAATTCTTCTCTGACATCATACTTGCTGCTCCTCGAGAACTCATCTTTTGAACTATCGGCCAGGCATAATTGCTTTCTGAAATTCAGGGTCGCTACGGGTTCGTTGAGCTGAAAAATTGGCTTTATTATCTTTTATTTCCCTAGAAGAAGTCTCTAAACTTCCCATAAATATAGAAAACTCTGAACTTCGTTGCTCCAACTGAATTGACTTGTTTCCACCGAAAGATCATCCATCATTACTTCTGTATAAAGGATATCTTTCCTATGAACTTGGATAACTTTTGGACTTGAATCTGAGTAATTCATTCTTCTTGCTTTGTTTTGTTGCTCGAACATCAAGTTGTTCAAATTCTTCCACTTCGGTAAACTAGACAGAAGCTCATAGCGGTCTTGAAATTTGAATGGTTGTCCATACTGTAGTTGGTACGCCTTACATGATTCTTTGATCTTTAAGAAAACATAAAAAGGTATCGATATATAAAACTACTAAAACACAATATAGTGTAAAAAAAGTTCAAATTAAAAAGTACCTACAATATCATACAGAGCAGCACTGCTTTGTTGCCTGTTTTGTAACTTGGAAAGTATTTCCAAATAGTTTTGGCATGTAGCATTCATAACGCCATACCCTCCTCTTAACGATCACCGTGTCCTATTCATTGGTTCAAAACTATTGTAAAACTCTACAACTCTTTCCCAAATTTTCTGACCTTTCATGATATTGGCAAAATTATTGTCTTGTGAAATGTGTGTCTATCCTTTAGCAAGCGAAACATATTGTCCAGAAATAAACTTATATTTCTTTTTCCTGTTGTCGGGTGTTCCTCTTCGATATTTTCTTCCTTAATGTCCTCATCGTTGATTTCGGTCCCCGTTACATATGCATCCATGTGTCGTTTATCAAATACGCTAGTTAAGGATTTTCACTTCTTCTTAGTGTTACATTAGGGGCTAGGAGGTATAATAAATTCAGCATCTTCGCCTACATTGCCTACCTCTGTGAATTCCTCTTTATTTGAGCTATCATTGGTTTCTTCATTAACATGAGAATTTTGTGCATCAAAAAATTGTCTTTGAAGATTTTACATTGCTTCATGGTCACGAATCTTCATCTGTTGTGCATTAAGGTAATGATGTTGACTATGATCATTCTGCATCGTCATTGACAAATATGACGAATGATCGTCGTATGCACCTATCGTAGAACATTAATGACAATGTTGTTGCGAGGCGGTAGAATGAACAGGAGGAAAGTTTGGAGAAGCGAGTGGCCTAGTATGACAGATGGAAAACCTGAATACGGGGAGTATCCATACTCAAGCGATGGACATACTAGTTGTTATTATGTTGGACGTCGGTTAGAAAATCCAAAGGTATGCGATTTGGACACTGGTTTTTTAGCCATAACCTTCCTGTTGGATCGTTTGGATGTAGAAGATATTTTGTAGAAGTAGAAGGTAAAGAAAATATTGACAAATTTTTGTGGAATGAGAAGATAGTGAGTTGGTGAAGATATCGGGAGGAAAAATAGAGCCATTGAAGTAGTCGTTTGGACTAATGGTCCCCTGGAGAATAACGGCAAAGACTTTGCCATTATAAATTATAATGGCATAGTCTTTGCCGTTATAAGTGTACAACGGCAAATGCCTTGACGTTATACTCCACTAGCCCCTGGTCAATAAGCCAACCATCGAACTGCTTCCGACCAGCCACGAACTAGGCACGGAGGATTGAACAAGCCACACCTGAATGCTCCGTGGATTGTTTAGTAACTGAACAAGCCATTGTTGGTTGTGCTCTAATGCCGATATGACATTGGTCCAAAAATTATGCTCAAATAAGGAACATGTTGTCCCATGTATATTGCTTCTTGTTGAATAGTTGATTTAGTTTTATTTCCTTGTGTCATAATATATGAGATGAGATGACTATCAATTTTTTGCCTCTTATAAAATCATGGTATGCTGACGTGGATGCCTTGTGCAGTAATTTGATTTAGTTATAAACTTAATGTTTTGCTTGCATAGTACTTTTAAGCCAAATAATTCATTCTAAACAACAATACTTTTAATAGAAACATCATTGTACTTTTCTTAATGCTCAAAGGTTCAGGTATCTTTGTTACAACTAATAGTATTGTTATTTTTTATTGTTGTTTTTTTCTATGTTAATATATAAATGCTTTGTATTCTTTCCTCTCTAAAAAACCATCTTTTCTTTATCTTCTATTTTATCAAACCTGTAAGTTAGGAGGTAATTTAAAACAAGGTTCAAATCCTACGTCTATTTAACTAATTATTGAATTTTCATCAAACCATTTTTTGTTGAAATAGTTCAAAAATATTATGAAAATTATAAGAGTTTGATATGATGAGTTGGTATATATGATAATTATTATTGCTTCGGTTCTCATGTAGTTTATAATTATATACAAGTTTTCACATATGAAACATATATCGCTTTCTGTAGCTTAATTCCATATAGCTTTGTATATTAAATTCTTAAAATCTTCAGTAACTAAGCTTGTTCGCCTTTGAACGGACTTAATTATCTAGTTGTTGAGGAGTGAATTCCAAATGTAGTGTTGTTGTAACGACCCAGGGATTTTCGACCCTGAAAATCAACATATGCACCATGTCGACTATTCAAGTATCAGAAATATCAGATCATTAATAGAAAGAAGTTAGAGGGTGAGAAATAGAAAGAAATAAGATTAGAAAAGAAGAAGAAGAAGAAGAACACAACTGACCAGAATCAGAGTAAATACAAAACTCACAGCAGAATGAATAAAATATATTATAAAACGACTTTTTAAATACAAATCTGGAACTGTATATACATACCATTAACACATAACATCACAGCGGAATAAACTCTTTATATAACTAATGTTGAAGTCTCCTACTCTAAGCTCTTCCAAGTATATCTGTAAAATCCTAACTACTTGACTGCCCATACAAATTTGGGCATCCAAGATTTTAGGGTAAAACAAAACAAAATGAACATTGGGTCAGTCATGGGACTGGTGTGAGTAAACTCCAACCATTTGGTTTAACTTTTAAAAATCCTTTTCAAAAGAAAAGACAATCGTAAGACCGATCATACATAAACATGGATGGTTTTTACCTTGCGATAACCCAAAACATTTTACAAAATCAATACTTTTCTTATATTATAGTAGTGTCTTATACTAGTAAATAACAATCTAGCGGAACGCTTGCATCCCATGCTCCACATATATAATACACAATCAAAACCGCGGGCTCTTATTGGAGATTGGATATCCAACTATGAAAAGGTATGGAATCACCTTTGGATCAATGTACTCTAGAGGGGATACACTGGAGTTCAACAAGAACAACTTGCAACTTAGCCACACATGACCGGCCATTCATTTCGCTTTAATGTTTCGAATATATTGTCACCTTACGGTTGGTATACCAATATAACCGTTTCTGGGAGATACAGATATGAAAAGAAGTAACAAATATGAATGTTCTCTAGATGGTGTCAATATACCCTAATTGGGAGCGACCCACTTAGCCATGCTGCCTGCCCGATCTTTATCATTTCCCGGTTGATGAGGGTTGAGGTCATAACGTATCTTTGATAGATCACACCTTCATTTACATGGAATGCCACATTGTCATACCCGCAAAATCACAAATTTATTTACATAAAAATATCATGGGTATAAAGCTAAGAGAAACGAATTCCTCCACCACCAACGTAAATACGTTTGATGAGATCAACTTACGCGATCTATTAGATATACGTGTCAGACATTCGTCCATTCAAGTTGTCCTGGGTCTGGACAAACCGAAGGCACTATGTAAATCCATCTTAGGCAATTTCTACCTAGGATTTCCAGAACAGCCCTTCCATAAACTCCATCTTCAATTATCTTCATCATATATGATTCACAATGCTAATGCCCAAACGGAGTGGTTTTTAGATAATAAATCTGATCCCGGTCTCTCCGTATCGACAACGAAAAATGGTCAAAAACTTTGATAGTTGGTTATTTAACTATCAAAGGAAAACATCCATACAAACAACGATCTTATTTCCAAATGTAAATATTACCAATCAATCATAAATCAACACCAAGCCCTTTAGTTAGTTTAACATTTATTTTATCTGTTTCCCAATTTCTTTCCCGATATTCTTAAAACCCATTTATCCTTTCTCAAATTCTCGTAAAAACATTTCCATATATCCACGACTCCTTATTTCTTGTATTTCGAAAATATACGTTATTAACATTGGAGAACATTTCCATATCTTATTCATGCATCACTATTCTTTTACATTCATCAGTCCCAAACTGCAAGCTAGTAAGAGAACAACTTCCTAAAACATCAACCCCGAAGGACGAAACCAACATCAGATCGATACTCAGAAAGCTATTTAACTTAACTAATTCCCAGTCAATTTCTAATTTCCTTAAATGCATTTTCAGCTCCAAAAATTATTTCATTTTCTATACTTAGAAAATATCATTGGGTGTATTTGGAAAATATTTCCAAAATCCATTTATATAAGTTTAAACGAACGTTGTATAAAATATTGGTTATAACGATAACATTATAATACCTGCTTCCACAATATTTAAATTTAAAATATAGTTTGACTCTTTATTTAAAATAAATAAATAAATAATCCTAATAAAACGGAAAGTAAGTAATAATTTCCCAAATTCGATATAATCGAATTTTAATGTATATCTCTCATTCGAATACTCTATTCGATTAATGTTTTGAACTTCGGAATAATCTTTCCGTTTAAGGTCAGCTCAACTTCTAATTCATCTTTGATTTTATCACTTCAACTATTTGTTGATTTCCTTTTAAAATCATTTCAATTTTAGATTGTTTACTTTTAACCCATTATTCACATTAAACGTGAATATTATTCCTCTAAAGAAATCAGAACTCATTTTTATTAAATCAAATCTTGATTTAAATAACAAATATCAATACAGTTTGAAACTTTATCTGTCTAGTTCTTTTTAAAATTCATATCTCATATTTCACTTCATAAACTTAGTTTATAAGTTATAACTTAATCTCAATGATTATACGTCATTGGTTTTCAATACAAATATTATTTATCTCGTCAAATTATAAATTTTATATAATTTATAAAAATAAATATTTTATAATATTCGACATGGTCGAATTCTAATTATAAGTCCTTACAAATTTATTCCCATTCTATTCTCATTTCAAATATTGTAATTTCTCGTTGTTTTCTTTTTAAATGATTTCACATTTCCCTTTTCAAATTCATCTTTGATTTACATCCCAAATTATTTAATAATTATTATTATTCCCTTCCATTTATAAATACCGTTTATGAATCAACCTACTCTTTTTATATAATTAAAACAAGTAATCATATCTAGCCTAATCGAAATTTAATTTCTATTTTAAAAAATATATTTTCTTTTTAAAACTCCAATTTATTTTCTGATGTATTCGAATATATCTTACGGTATTCAGATCCCAATTATTTCAGGTCAGTGTTGTTCAACATCCCAAAACACACAATAATCAATCAGATATTATTTGTCACATCATATAATGCAATATATGAAAAACAATAATATAATTGTTGAAGAATTCCGTTGGATCACTCCAACCTGTTTCCCTGCATCCACAGACGTTTATCAACATAAATAACACTAATTTTATATCAATATGAAATATTACAGTAAATAGGATCAATATTTAAGCAACGATATATATATATATATATATATATATATAACGGTATCTATAATTTCAACCAATTAGCTAGCAAATCGTCCAAACAACCATCACACACAACATTCTATCATTTTTATCTGTATTAAATAACATTTATAAAATTATAAAAATTGGACAGAGGTAGTAAGTTTACTCACCTTGGTCGTAAATCATTGAATAACGATCAACGTTGGTTGACTCAATCAAGCGTTTTATTTTGCTTAAAATTGTAACGATCTTCAAATCTCTCCAAATTGATTTCATTGCGTAGCCTGCATTAGTAGTAACTTTAGTTCCATGGCATTTTAATATTTGGATTACATAAACGCTGTTGTTGCTTAAAGATAGTTTACTAACCATTTAAAGCACTGGAAAAATGGTTTAAATTCTTTGGTCAAAGTTATAGGCTTAGTTGTATATTATTGGAATGAACAGATGGAACTCAATAGTAGGTTTAAACTTAGATGCTAAGGAATTTGTATATACCATTTCTTATCATTGGCCATTTGTTCATACGTTGGTGTCCATATGTGAACTTATTTTCCTTCCTTCCACGTTTCTTGCTGAAGCCCATGCCAGATACCTACGCTGCTTTCCTTTCTTCTTCTTTTTCTTTTTTTCTTGTTGGTGTTCGACAACGGAAATTCTGTTAATTAGAAAACCGTTGCGAAATGCAATAAACCGCAAGCGCCAACGTACACTTGTAGTACGCTAGCGAGTACAAGTCGATCCACGGGGAAAGAAATAATTTTAATTATATTCAATCAAATTAAACCAAATTCGAGTGAAATTTTAACTACAACTACAACTAAACTAAATTAACAAACTAAGATAACTAAGAACATGAGAGTAAAATAACAACTGAGGAATAAATCCACTCTTTAGATAACATGAATCAACATAAAATGAAACAATGATCTCTCTTTTTTGATCATTTGTGAATTTAGTTGATATTACTATTATAAGTATAACTTATTCATGCTATTAACTAGCACAACATAAACTATCAAACTTTAACATACCCACTAAATCACCTTACTAGTTCTAATGAAAAATGAACAAGTTAAAATTGAAATATATTTTAAGTACGACCTATGAAGTATTAATTAGAACTATACACCATCAACTTTTATTTCAACCTCCACTTAATCACCATCATCATATGTAGATGAAGAGGTAATTAATGAACATAGGACTAAGCATAGTCTATTTGGTGTCAACAACATAGGCTATCAAATTCAATAATGAACACAAAACCAATAACATCAACATGACATGAAGTACAAAAAGAGAGCATGAATAAACATATTATGTTGCATATACATAATCAAGAGAGCTTCATTACCCCCAAGTTGAAAGGGATTAGCCTCTAATATATGTAATCATGAAAACAAAAATAGATTGCATAAAATAAACCAAGACTACTTGCATAAAATAAATCTAAGCTACTTGCATAAATGAAAAGAACATGTAAATAAAAGACAACTAATTAAAATTGCATTAGCATGAAAATTACATAAGAAGAAAATGGCTAAGTAGTCGTGGAAATAAAAAAAAGAGCTTTCCTAAAACTAACAAACTAAAAAAAGGATCCAAATTACCTGAAACATTGGGGTATATATACATGATCTCAAACCCTAAAACTCTAATCACTCATAATGGGAAATCACCAAAATACCCATTTATGAAGCTTCTAATCTTGTCTTAGCCACTAATGAGTCATGTAGAATGCATAAAGCCTTTTTTGTCTCATCCAATTGTGCATTAGCCACTAATATGAAGCATTAGAGAAAGAGGGAGAGTGGGTGGGGTCCTCCACTAAGTAATGTATGAATTAATTCCATCTCCTCTTTTGTATATGCATGTTTTTCTCCATATCCTCATGTGTACACATCATTTTAGCTCCTAAATTCCTACAAAAGACAACTACATTGAACAAGTAAATGATTTCACAAATCAAAACATGCACAAACGATCATTTTTTCTCCAAAATAAGTGATGATTTTGAAAATATTTAAAACATGGTTTGATCATATAAAATACGAAAAATGTTCATTTATTTAATTAAATAAGAATAAATTTGTGAATATAAATATGCATTTTTACGTGCACACCAAATACCCCCACACTTATCTTTTTATTCGTCCTCGAATAAAATAAAATAAAAACTAGATAAATCCGTTTTCGTAGGGAGCACGATAGCGTTGAGCGTATGCAACAAGCCATTAAACCTCTAGGTGTCCCCAGTAGGACGAGTGTTGTCTCGTGAGGGTTTTCAGCTAATACTACCCACAAAATCCAAATGTTAAGTGCAAAAAATATTTACAAAATGCAAGATTCAAAAATATTTACAAGATGAATGCAAGTTTTTTTAAAAGAGTATTTACAAATGGGTAATTTACTTTTAAATTTAACACGAAGGAGTTAACACAAGTTTGGGTCATCACTATGAAATTTAAGTCCGTTACTAATCAAAACTTCAAACAAAAGTCAGTTATCATTACAAACTCCTCCATCTTGGCCAGCTGTTTAGGTAGAAACATAGTGCAAATATGAAATGAATTCTGTAATCGATATCAATAATCGTAAAATCGCATCTTTATTTACTTTTGGTTAACAAGTTAGGTCAAATACGTGAAGACTCTACTTGGATTTAAAGTGCTAACTCTCTCTTTATTACAAAATATTTACATTATTATTATTTACAAATACCTAGGTATACCAGTCCTACATTGCATTACAGCTTACATGAGGGTCAGTAATACTAAGGTGTCCAACTCATGAAATGAGACCAAGATATAACCAACGCAATGTATTACGGCTTACGTGGGAGTTGGGACAGAGCTTAGTGAGTTTGCACACCAGCGCTAAATGTACTAGAAATGTTGGATACCCTTGGATTATTATTATATATACACTTTTTATTTCTTTGTGTCCAACTCATGAAATGAGACCAAGGTGTAACCAATGCACTACATTACGACTTACGTGGGAGTTGGGATAAAGGTTGGCGAGTTTTCACACCAACGCTAGACATACTAGCAATGTTGGATACCCTTGAATTATTATATATTCTTTCATTTTTTTTGTTTCTTTTTTTTACATAAGAAAAGAGTTAAGCGAGAATATCTTAACACAACTTTACTTAAAAGATCTAAAATGTTATCGCAAGTAGTCTCAATCAAGCATTCATTTAATCGGATTACAATTTAGAAAACATTTCATACTCATCACCTATGAATTTCCCTATATACTAGTTACACCAAATTTGCTCATAATTCAGGCTTTTCTTCCGTTATCCGTTAAGAGAAGTAAACTTCCAAACATTTTAATCAAACGACCAAAAACCATATATTTACTTCATCGTGCCTTTAAATGTAAATTAAAATGCAATTTTTTGATTTTTTTTGAATGAAAAAGAGAAGAAAAACTATGCAAAACCAAAATAAATGAGAAACACACCCACACTTGATTTTGATTGTGTCCGCAGAGGCAACCCAAGTGGAAGAAGAAAAGATTTTTTAAAATATACCATATATTTACAAAAAAGAAAAAGAAATTATTTAGAGTATATCAGAAAATATATTAACAAGAAGTAAATGAAACGGTCTTCTAAAGACTGATTCATTCGTCTCTTTAAGTATGAGAGACACAGCTTAAGCTTGAAAAACCAAATCATAAATGCTTTCGAAGTCAAATGTAGATTTGGAAAAACGAATGTCGTTTTATTAAAAATCGAACGAGTTGTTTTATTTTCGATGATTTTAGGGGTAGATTGAATAAATGGTTGAAATTCATCTTTAACTTCACCAATTTCGAATTTCAAATTTATCATTGAAAATTTGTTCAAAAATATTGATTTCAAAATCCAAATGGTGATTCAGATCTACCTCATTAAGATTCAACTCATTATCGAAAAGCCCAAAAAATTCGTTTTCATTTAGTTCATTTACCTTTGAATTATTAACAACTGCATTACTTGTATCATTTTCAAAGTCCAAAGTTGTTATTTTCAAGTTTTCAAAAAAAGGAAGATCGAATTCTAAATTTTGTTTCACCCTCTCAAAAGAATTGAAATCCAACTCAATTACCGTATTATTAACAACTTCGTTAAGATCATCATTTTCAATTTCAAAAGTTGTAATTTCAAAATCATCGATTGTGGGAAAAGGTGGATTATTGTTTGAACCGTTGCACGTTTGGATTTGATTTTGTTTCTCACGAAACTTCAAGTAGTTTTCATACAACTAATCAGCATAGTGATCTTCACTCATTTGCCAAACAAAATCTAAATTATAATAATTTACATGAGAATTATTAATTTGAAATCGTTGAGGACAAAAGTTTCCATTAGCACTACAATTGAAATGACTCCCATTGCCAAAATCATTTGAAAAGTGATCCGCATTTTCATTTTGAGTTTGAAATTCATTTTGGAGTTCGAAATTGAATTGGCAAGGGTTATAATCAAAATCATTTGAATTTGGAATTGAATTTGAATCTTGATTATTTTGAAAACTTTGACTTGAATTATTGCACATTAATGAATTATAACATTCATTATTTATTTCAATTTGTTCAAGTAACGATTCAATACTTGTTTCCAAAGTTAAGGGTTGATCGTTGTTTTGAAAATTTTGTGGTGCAAAATCAAGATTATTTTAAAGTACCGCAAATTTATCTTTTGATTGTCTTGAAAACTTTGACTTGAATTGTTGCACATTACTGAATTACAAGCTTTATTTAGTCTTTGACTTGCTTCAAGTAAATATTGAATACTTATTTCAAGATTTGAGGGTTGATCATCATTTTGAAAACATGGTGGTGCAAAATCAGGATTATTTTGAAAATTTTGAAAAGTTGGTGGTGTAAAATCCAAGTTGTTTGTAGAATAGTTATTATTAAAATATCCATATGAGTTTGACGTAAAATTATATGGATTATATTGATTTTCGCAACTTTCGTAATATCCATCAAAATAAGGAAATTAAGACATTTTCAAAAGCAATGGTTTTTTTTAATTATTTTCTGTTTAAAGAGAAAAGGAAATACTCAAAAAAAAATCATTTTTTTTATTTTGAGTTTTGAATTTTTTTTGTTTTTTAATATATGCATGAACTTAATGCAACTATATGAATGCAATTTACTTATTTACAAATTTTCTAAAATTATATAATGACGGTTAGATTAATTTTAGCAAAAGAATTTCTCAGCCAGTTAACGGACATGAGTTATCGGTGCACCAGGAATCACCCTAGCAATGCAGCCGAAGATTTAACCACCTTCAGAGAAACAACCGATATAATATTTATGAATCACCGTAATATTTATAAACGGTTATTACTCTGCCGTAGTCTACACACTGAGAAATAAATCGTTGGAAAGAAACTAATTTGTCATTATATAATAATGTCCTTAAAAATATAAAAAAAATGAGATGAATGCAAAACAGAAATTAAACGTGAATTAACAATGCAACTACGAGTGAATTTTTATTTTGTTTTTGGATTTTTTTAATGCAAATGCAAGCAAACAACAATGCGATTAAGATAAAGCAAGAGTTAGAACACGATACCTGAGAGTGCAGATTTTTATTAGCAATTTATTTTTAGCGGTAGTTTTTTTTAAAGCAAGCGCAGCGCGGATACAAGCAGTTTAGCAAAGCAAGCAACACAATTCCTTTTTAATTCCCTGCAACTTGAAAAGATTTTGAACAGGATCGTCTTTTATACTATGATAAAAGGAGATGAATTCTTTTAAACGCAAAGAAATTCAATGTTAGAACGACCCACTACACAATTCCTTTTAAACAGACTAATGGAAATTCAAGTAAAAGGACACCAATTTGTTTTAATAGCCCATTACACATTTAGAACAGCCCACCATCTAAGCTTTACCAACAATAAAAAATAATAGACCACTCGAAAAACTCTCCTAACGGTCTCAACCCCGTGTAATCAAAATTCAACCGAGTTGTAAAAGTCAAAATTCAAAGACCACCGTAATCGTAAAAAAAAATTCTGAATCAAATCACTACTTCAGGTGCTTCTATTCCAGTTAGGAATTCAAATTTTGGGGTCTGGTTGCACAAGTGGTTCAGAAATATTCGTGAGGAAGAGCGGACTTCAGATGTTGATTCAGGTTTGGTGATGCTTGAGGTGGTTCTCGGTCGGGGATTGGGAGTTGGCGCAAGGATGATGAGCAGTCGTAGGCCAACGGAGGTTCAACTTCGAGTGGTTAGGGTCGTCGGTTCGGAATGATGGAATTTTTGCGAGTTGATTTGGTGCTTGCGTTGTGAGTTGCTCGGACTTTGTTGTGGTGGTAGCAGGAAGTGGAGCAGTTTGAGTAAGTTCGTGGAGATCCTGGCCGAGTTGAGGTACCGGGAGTCTTGGCGTTGATGTACTATGAAGTGGGGTTGTATGGAGATATAGTTGGTCTGGGCTATAAATGAACGTGGGGGATGGTGAGGTAGTGTGTTGAAGTGATGTAGCTTGGCTGATGGAGCAGTGGAGGGTGATGCACTATGGTGTTTAGCTCAGACGCAGTAAGTGATGAGGACGGAAAGTGTAGTTGATGGTAGAATTGTATGTGAATGGTGGTTTTGGTTTTGTTGGTTTGAGAATGAATGATAAATGGTTGGAGACTGTTGTGGTTATTTGAAAGGCTAAGGATTTTGACAGTTCTGCGGGGCTGAAAGCTATTGTAATGGAAGGGTGCTAGAGAGTTTTGTGGTGAATATTGTGTAGAAGAAGGTTATGTTAAGGTGACAGTAGAGGCACTACAAGAAAGGGTCCATTTGGTGTCGGATCATGTCGACGGCTGGCGACGGTTAAAAAATGCGGCCCTCGCTAGCCGTCGCCAACCGTCGCCCAAAAATTAATATACCGGGAACCTACAGTCCAGATCGATCAAACCCCAAATCTCCCCTAAATCACCCAAGCCCTTCGACGAAAAAAGAATTTCACCCACCACCGCCGCCGACCGACGCCGACCGACGCCGCCACCCCAGCCGCCGCTGATCGACGCCTCCCCCCTCTCCAGTCGTCACTCCTCACTCCTCTTTAATTATAGGTATGATTTCTAACCTAATTTAATTAATTAATGGTTATTTAAGTGTATATGTTGTGTTATCATATTATGATTGTTGAATTATTATTGATTTAGTTATGATTGAAAACCCTAAAATGTGAATTTAGTTGTTTATTGGTTAATATTGTATGTTAGTTGATTTTGTACGTATGTATGTGTTAATGAATCATTACTTCATAGATAATAATCAAATCACGGATGACTTATTTGAGTTGTGATATGAAATTTGGTGAATATTACGAATGGTTGATTGTTGATTATGGTTGAACAATAAAAATCACATTTTTATTGCATGTATGAACTAGTAAAAATATTCATGTGTTGAATAAATTCTTTAAACAATAAAAATCACATTTTTATTGTATGTACGAACCAAATAAAATATTCATTTGTTGAATAAATTCTTTAAACAATAAAAATCACATTTTTATTGTATGTATGAACCACTAAAAATATTCATGTGTTGAATAAATTCTTTGAACAATGAAAATCACATATTTATTGTATGTGTGAACCACTAAAAATATTCATGTGTTGAATAAATTCTTTGAACAATAAAAATCACATTTTTATTGTATGTATGAACCACTAAAAATATTCATGTGTTGAATAAATTCTTTAAACAATGAAAATCACATTTTTATTATATGTATGAACCACTTAAAATGTTCATGTTTTGAATAAATTCTTTGAACAACATATGTATGTGTTATCGAAATCACTGACATATATTTTTGAATCAGGAAAAATGTCCAATTATTACATTGACCGTAGTTGGATGTATGACGTTAGAATTGGAATGAAAGGCTCAGTTAAAGAAGATTTCTATAATGGTGTAAATGAATTTGTTAGATTTGCAGTATCTAATAATCGAAATTTCGAGGAGCTTCGTTGTCCGTGTAGTAAGTGTAAACTGATGAGGTTTCATAAACCAGACATCGTTAAAGTACATTTGTACAAATCAGGTTTTGTGCCAAATTATTATTTATGGGATCGTCATGGAGAACTTGTTGTGCCTACAATAAATCCTGTAGCGTCGGAGGTCGAATTAGTTATGACGAATCCAATAGAAGATATGGTTGAAGAAGCAGCACGGTCAATGTTCCCTATCGGTCAGATTGACGACGATGACGTCAATATTGAAGAAGAACCGAACACGGAAGCTAGAAAAATATATGATTTATTGGCTTCAGCTAAGCGGCCATTGTGGAATGGTTGTGAAAGTGGAACTGAATTATCGGTAACCGCTGAGTACATCACCATGAAATCAAAATTTAACCTTACAAAAGCTGCATTTATAGCGGTTGTACAAGCTGCGAAAAGACATATGCCACCCGATAATCTGATGTGCGATAGTCATTACAAAGTGAAAACACTAATGTCGGCTTTTGGTTTGCCGTACCAAAAAATAGATACTTGTGTTAAAGGTTGCATGTTGTATTGGAAAGATGATATTAATCTTAGAAACTGTAAGAAATGCGGCGGGGAACGGTATAAACCTAGAAAAAAGAAAGGTAAGGAAGTTCCGTATACAAGAATGCATTATTTACCAATCATCCCTAGACTACAACGGTTATATGCATCCTCAGTTACTGCATGTCATATGCGATGGCATAGTGTGCGAACACCAGAAGATGGAACTTTGACACATCCATCGAATGGAGAAGCATGGAAACATTTTGATAGGACGTATCCAACATTTGCCGCAGAGAGTCGTAACGTAAGACTTGGTTTATGTACAGATGGGTTTTCACCATTTTCTCAGTTTGGTAGTAAATATTCATCTTGGCCTATTATCGTTACTCCTTATAATTTACCGCCGTGGATGTGTATGAGAACTCCATATATGTTTCTCATTGTTGTCGTTCCTGGTCCTAATGATCCAAAACAAGGCATCGATGTTTATCTACAACCATTAATCGAAGAGTTGAAAAAACTATGGGATGATGGAGTTGAAACCTACGACATTTCAAAAAAAAAAGAATTTTCGTATGTTCACTTGTTTGTTATGGACGATTAGTGATTTCCCTGCATATGGGATGCTTTCAGGTTGGAGTACCGCCGGTCGTCTATCTTGTCCTTTATGCATGGAAGAATCACAAGCATTTTTCTTACGGTATGGAAGGAAGCATTCTTGGTTTGATTGTCACGGTTGTTTTTTGCATACCAATCATACTTTTAGAAGAGATAAAAAAAACTTTAAAGCTAACAGCGGAATGACTTTGCAAGCACCCAAAATTTGGACAAGTGAAGAAATATACGATATTGTAAAAGATTATCCGAAGATCCATGAGACTGGAGAGCAAACAGAAATTCCGGATAAATCTGACATTCATAATTGGTGTAAACAAAGCATATTCTGGGAGCTACCTTATTGGAAAGATCTCAAACTTCAACATAATATCGACGTTATGCACAATGAAAAGAATGTATTTGATAACGTGTTTAATACTGTTTTGAATGTCAAAGGAAAAACAAAGGACGATATACATTCGAGACGTGACATAGAAGAATATTGTAAACGTCCAGAACTTTATATGAAGCCCAATGACAATAAAAAACCCAAAGCGTGCTATGAACTAGACAACAAACAAATAAAACTTGTACTGAAATGGGTTGAGGGACTGAAATGTCCGGATGGGATTTCTTCTAATCTTCGTAGATGTGTTGACTATAAAAACAATAAACTGAGTGGGATGAAAAGCCATGATTGTCATATCATGATGGAATATTTATTACCAGTGGTGTTCAAAGAATTGTTGCCTGTAAAAGTGTGGGGTGTTTTAACAGAGTTAAGCTTATTTTATAAACAGCTTTGTTCGGCAACGTTAAAAATTGATCGTCTCCGTAAACTTGAAGTAGAAATTCTGATATTGATTTGCAAATTAGAGAAAATCTTCCCTCCGGGATTTTTTAATGTAATGGAGCATTTACCTATTCATCTTCCATCCGAATCTATTCTTCGAGGTCCGGTACAATATGGATGGATGTATCCTTTTGAAAGGTAAAATTTATGCTTACGATTCAAAGTGACATTAGTGCATATAAATTGAATTAATTTTATTTTAGGTATTTGAACCATCTGAAGAAAAAAGTACGACAAAAAGCACAAGTTGAAGGTTCGATTTGCAAATCTTATCTTGAAGAAGAAGCTTCGTTCTTTTTTTCTCATTACTTCAGTGATCATGTGAACCTATCATTTGTAAGTGGTCCTCGTAATGATGAAACCGTGGAACCCAATTTTTGTCCGACAATGTTATCTGTTTTTAGACAACATGGTCGATCGTCCGGAAAATGTGTAGAAATTTGGTTAGATGATAGAGATCACCATGTGGCACACACATATGTTCTTCTAAATTGTGCTGAAGTTGCACCATTTGTTAGGTACTAAATTTTTAACTTTATTACAGTTATGTGTACATAAATTGTTTGCTAGTAATAAAATCATTTATATTTGCAGTATTTACGAATCAGAAAATCCAAATGGCGATCTCAGTAAAGATTTTGCTAAATGGTTCTCGAAGTACGTTTTCGATCCAATAAACTGCGTCAATGACGAGGGTTTGCAACATCTTGCGCTTGGACCAAAAAGAAATGTTAAGACTTATCCAATATTCTTCGTCAATGGATTTAAATTCAACACCAAATACCATGGTACTGACAGATTAACATATAACAGTGGTGTATTTGTCAAAGGTAGTGATGATCCCGAAGAGCATATAAACGACTTTTATGGCGTCTTGACACAGATTTTAGAGTTGACATATTATGTACAACCCGTTGAAAAAGTTGTTCTATTCAAGTGCAACTGGTTCAGCAATGTTCCTGGTATTGGAATCAACGTGCATAAAGATTACAAGCTTATAGAAATAAAGCACACATCGCATTACTATAAGTATGATCCTTTTGTATTGGCAAAGCAAGCATTACAAGTTTACTTTTGTAACGACCCGTATTCTATACATCATAGGATTGTAGAATATTTATTTCTTTCCCATGTGAAGTCGTACGGTCATGTAACTTTGGGAAACATCCATTAGAGTCATTTCCCATGTTCATGATTTTTGTCGATTTTTAAATGACCATTTTGCCCCTAGTTGGTACTGTTTTGGCCATAACTTTTGATTGGAAAGGAATTTTGATCTGAAACCATTTCCATTAGATTCGTTTGATGGTTTACCTTTCCGTAGAGTGGTCATAATAGCCAAACGGACTTACCGTTTGGGAGATATGGCTGAAACAAGGTTTGGAGGGTGAAAAACTGCTTAACCAGGCCAAATCGGGTGATTAGTGAGTATGCCCATAACCCATTTCGGGATTAGGGTTATGGGAGGGCTGAAATGAGATAGAGGATCATTCCATTTCAGTTTTCTAGCCTCCACTTATCACCAAGGAACCCTAAAAATGGCCTCTAACCTCTAAATCACCTCCAAATCATCTTTTGGTCAAGGATTTAGCTTAGCAACCCCTAATCAAGGAAGATCTTCACCAAAGCAACATAGGAGCTGCTGTTTGGCATTGAAATTCACATCAAATCAGAGAATTATTTCAGATCTTAGTTTATTTGTGGCTAAGGTGAGTGATTTGCATAGTTTTACACTAATTATGGCTAGTTAAGGGTAATTAGTGTTAATTAGCGAATTTATACACTAATAAATTCGGGAAAAATGTTCATAAATTCTTAAATGATGTTTTAGATCTCTGATATGAATTTGGGTTAATTTGGTTAAGTTTTGCTAATCCTATCATTAGTTTTCACCTAAACATGCTTAGGGGGAAATATGGGGTTTTGGGTATGTTTGATCCATTTTAACCTATCATGTTGATGTTTTGATGTTTGTGGTTGATTTTGCATGTTGCTATGACTGTATGAAATGCTTTGTGATTGATTTCAATAGTTAGAATGGTCGAAAACGTCGTCGAATGGCGTAAACACTTGCTGGAACAGTTTCAGAAAACAGTGCAAGGTTCGGATCGGATCGGACATAGGGCTCGGATCGGATATGTTGAACTGAGCAAGGAATCTGATCGGATCAAAACCCAACACTTGGGGAAAAAGTGGCAAAAAGGAAGGCCACGCTAGCTGAACTGGGATCGGATCGGATCGATGAGGACGGATCAGATCGAGGAGGACGGATCGGAACAGAGGCGCAAGCTGGAGGGGAGATGACACCCGACCCGACCAGAGACGAAGCACCCGACCCGAACCGATGGAGGACAACCGACCCGAACCGCACCAGGAGAAGACCCGACCCGAACCGCACCAGAAAAAGACCCGACCCGAACAGAGGAAGGATACCCGACCCGAACTGATGGCTTGAGAAGGAACCCAACCCGACCCAGTATTGACCAATAACCCGAGATGCAAAGGTAGTCCAATATGGGAAGTTAGAGCTCAGGATCCCGGAACCAGTTTGGAACCAATGAGTTCACTTCATGATTGGACTTTGCTGCGGGACGTATGCTAAGGAGTTGTCGACGTTCATAACTTCGATTCACCACTAAGAATGAATGATGGACTACTTATCAGTGCAGTAGGGTCATTGTGACCTAAGGGGCAAGGTGATGGTGGCAAGACTACGTTATCAGTGCAGTAGGGTCATTATGACCTGAGGGGCAAGGTGATGCGTAGTAAGACTATGAGCCAGTGCAGTGGGGTCATTGCGACTCCATGGGGCAGAGTGGACATAGTAAGGATGAGTAAGACTATGAGCCAGTGTAGTGGGGTTATTGCGACTCCATGGGGCAGAGTGGACATAGTAAGGATTAGTAAGGCTATGAGCCAGTGCAGTGGGGTTCTTGTGACTCCATGGGGCAAAGTGGACATAGCAAAGGATTTGTGGCTACGTTATCAGTGCAGTGAAGCCATTTATGACTTCATGGGGCAGAGTGATCATAACAAGGTATGTAGGTGATCGAAGTGGTGAATATCGTATGCTTTACGCACTGAGTGAGAGATGTGAGGATGGATGCTATGTTTGATTGTTTGCCATCCCTATGACATGCACACCTCCCCCACCTCCGTGTCTGTATGTTGTTTGATATGATACCTTAGAGTGTTGTATAGTATGTAGTGCTAACTCTTTGGTTGCAGGTCCAGGTTCAGGTATGTTTTAGTCTACCTGTTATTGTTCACTTTAGATGTTTATCGCTCATACCAGGCTTTATGTCTGACCCAGAGTTTTATGTCTCCTTTTATTACTCTGGGTGCTCACACGAGCACACTAGAGACAGGTTAGCTGGTGATGCGCGAGTAGCTGATTCGGAGGCGGGCAGGAGGCTTCCACGTATGATATATATATATATATATATATATATATATATATACACACACACACACACACACATTCTCCTTGTGTCGTTGGTGGTCGCTACTTGGGCATTAGTAGTGTACCTCATTTATCTTGCTTTTGCTTGAGACAGTTTGAAAAGTTGTAATAAGCTGTATTTTGGATTTCCGCTGCTATGATGTTTAGTTCTGATTTTCAGCTTATGCACTGTCTCTCCTGTTTTATGTCAAGTATGTTATTATTATATTTTGTTCTATGCGCTGTGAGACATTCTACAGGTTCTTTGTATGTTCATTTCCTTATTCCCTTTTTCCTTCTTCCCTTTTTCCTTCTCATGACCCGTTCCGTGCTAACTGGACATGTGTACAGCGCACCTTTGGAGTAAATGTCGGTTGGTGCAGGGCGGGCCGTCACACTTGGTATCAGAGCTCTAGGTTGCGTAGTTAACCTAGGGAAAGACACTAGGGAGAGTTAGTACGTATAAGAGAGTGCGTATTTGTGATTACTTTGGTTTTCAAAAGCTATGTATATATATACTATTAGTAGTATAAAGAATGAAGTCGCACTGCACTAGCACCACTATGGGGTCGTTAATCGTTTCCCTTTTTCAGATTGACGATGAGCCGAGACACGAGGGGTGCTGGTAGAGGGACCAACCAAGGGAATGCCGCTGACATGAGGGCAATGTTTACCAACCTCATGAGAGACATGCTTAGAGAAGTGCAAGGGGCAGTTCCCAATCCCGGAGTTGGTGTTGGCCTAGTAGTGCAGGCGCCTAGGGTCGATTTCGCCAAGTTGTGCAAGGATTACACTAATCTTGGTGGAAAGCCGTTCCACGGAATGGAGTCGGCCACAGATGTTCAAGATTGGATGGATAGCTGTGATCGTATCTTTGATGACTTGGGTCTTGAGGATGCGATGAAGAGAAGGCTAGCGTCTCGTCAGCTGCAAGGGCGAGCGATGAATTGGTGGAATGCCATTAGAACAGCTACTCCAGAGGACCAGGTTACTTGGGTTCAGTTCAAGGCTCGCTTTAGCGAGAAGTTCATTCCAGCTGCCCAGAAGTCAGTATTGTTTAAGAGGTTCTTGGAACTCAAGCAGAACGGAAGGGCAGTTTCTGATTATATTGCTGAGTTCGACACTTTGTCGAAGTATGGACTGTCTCTCATTGATACTCCTGAAAAGAAGAATGAGAAGTTCATTACTGGTTTGGATGGATACTTGGGGGAAAGGCTTATCAACCACATCGATGAGACTTTTGAATCGATCGTGGGGAAGGCTTTGAGATCAGAGAGTCTTTACCCTAAGTCAAAGACTGAGGCTGCATCTGCAGAAGGGCCAAAGCCGCAAGCAGGCGGTGGAGGCAAGAATAACTCTCAGAATAAGAGGAAGCAGGACCAATCTAAAGGTGGCCAGAAAAAGAGTAAGAAGGATGTTGAGTGCTTCAGCTGTGGTAAGAAGGGCCATTATGCTAAAGAATGTCGGGCCAGGCCAGCGGAAAGGAAGTGCTACAACTGTGGTCAAATGGGACATCAGAAGGATAAGTGTCTGCAACCTCTTAAGGAGAAGCAGATTGTGAAAGCATATGCTATTGATGCTGTTCCTTCTTCGTCGAATGCCCCAATTGCGGTGGAGAAAGGAAAGAATGTTGTTATTCAAGGTATGCTTTCTATTTATGATGTACCAGTTCGAGTTTTGTTTGATACCGGGGCTTCCCGTTCCTTCATATCTAGTGACCTGGTAGATAGGTTGGGACTGGAACCCGAGATAGTCGATAGACCATTGGTTGTGACGAACCCGATTGGTGGTTCGACTAGCCTTAGTATGATTTGCAGGAATTTGGTATTATCGAGTCATGGATGTATGTTTGTATGTGATTGCTTTGTTTTGGGCTTTACTGGGTATGGCATTATATTGGGAGTCGATTGGCTCCAAAGATACGGGGTGGTGGTATACTGTGAGGGCTTTTTGGTGACAGTGAGGGCGGATGATGGGCGGAGGGTAGTGTTTGGTAGTCTACCTAGTGATGGGGTTATGGCTAGTTTTGTAAATTCCCTCGACATCCCGTAGGATGAGTTGTCAGATGTGCCCGTGGTTGGCCAGTATCTGGACGTCTTCGAGGAGGTGACCGGGCTTCCACCACAACGAGAGATTGAGTTCCGTATTGATTTAGTGAAAGATGCCAGACCTATAGTGTTGCCACTTCGTCGTATGGCACCAAGGGAGCAGCGAGAGCTCGGGGTGCAAGTCAGCAATCTTTTGAAGAAGGGATTTATTAGAAGGAGTGTCTCCGAGTGGGGAGCACCAGTTGTGTTTGCCACTAAGGCAGATGGTTCCCTTCGTTTGTGTGTGGACTATCGCGAGTTGAATAAGGTGACGAGGAAGAATAAGTATCCTCTACCGCGGATAGATGATTTGTTTGATCAGCTGGAAGGAGCAAGAGTGTTCTCCCAGTTGGACCTCGCGATAGGATTTCATCAGCTTCGAGTAGCGGATGAGAGTGTTCCGAAAACGGCATTTAGGACGCAGTCTGGATTTTATGAGTGGTTGGTTATGCCGTTTGGGTTGACCAACGCACCAGCCTATTTTGTGGATCTTATGAATCGAGTATTCAGAGATCAATTGAATAAGTTTGTTCTTGTGTTCGTGGATGATATCCTTGTTTATTCAAGGACAGAGGAGGAACACAAGGGACACTTGAGGATAGTGATGGAGGTGTTGAGGAAACACCAATTAAAAGCGAAATTCTCTAAGTGTCATTTTTGGAGAATGGAAGTGAGATTCTTGGGTCATGTTGTTTCAGAGAGTGGTATTGCCGTGGACCCTGCGAAGGTAGCTACGGTACAGGATTGGCCTACGCCCAAGAATGCTACAGATGTAAGAAGTTTCTTGGGATTAGCTGGATATTATCGTAAGTTTATCCAGGACTTCTCCAAGATAGCAGCACCGTTGACTCAGTTGACTAAGAAGAATCAGTCCTTCGTCTGGGACGGAGTGTGTGAGGATGCCTTCAAGAGTCTAAAGGAGAAGTTGACGCGTGCGCCAGTGTTAGTCATTCCTAAAGGGAATGAAGAGATGACGGTATACACGGATGCTTGTGGTACCGGACTGGGTGCAGTATTGATGCAAGAAGGTAGGGTTGTAGCTTATGCTAGTCGACAGCTAAAGCCGCATGAGAAGAAGTATCCTACCCATGATTTGGAATTGGCAGCGATTGTATTTGCGCTGAAGATATGGAGACACTATCTCTTGGGAGAAAGGTTTGAGTTGTTTACCGATCATAAATCGTTAAAGTATCTCTTCTCTCGGAAAGATCTGAATCTCCGTCAGCAGAGATGGTTAGAGTTCTTGGCTTCGTATGATTTCGATATCGCATACACACCTGGGAAGGGTAATGCGGTAGCCGATGCCTTGAGTAGGAGACATGCCAGCTTAGGGGCAATGTTTCTTGAATGGAAGCAACTGGAGTATATCGTGGGGTTTGATTTCAGACCAAAGTGCGAATTGGATCCAGTTATGCTAGCTAGTTTGACGATCAGACCCACTTTGATAGAGCGGATTGGTTCTAGTCAGAGGGACGATCCTAACCTATTGGAAATCATCTCCAAGTTAGAGATGGGTATCGATGAGGAGATGAATGTGTATGGGCTTGATCGAGATGGATGGCTTCGGAAGAATGGAAGGCTAGTTGTGCCCAACGTGAATGGTTTGAGAGATGAAGTGCTTAGAGAATGTCATCACTCAAAACTGACTATACACCCCGGTGGTAATAAGATGTATCGAAACATGAAGTAGACTTACTACTGGGAAGGGATGAAAAGAGACGTTGGGAAGTTTATATCCAAATGCACGAATTGCCAGCTAGTTAAAGCCGAGCAAAAGAAGCCTAGTGGGTTGTTGCAACCATTAGAAATTCCCGAATGGAAATGGGAGCAAGTCTCGATGGATTTCATCGATGGTTTACCAAGAACTAGATCGGGATATGATAGCATTTGGGTAATTGTGGATCGATTGACTAAGAGTGCCAGATTTATACCAGTCAAATCGACCAGAACGGCAGCCAAGTTGGCAGAATTGTATATGAAGTGGGTAGTGAGATTTCATGGAGTACCCAAAAGCATTGTGAGTGACCGAGACCCGTTGTTCACTAGTGGGTTTTGGAAGAGCTTGCAAGAGGCTCTAGGGTCAGGATTACATCTCAGTACCGCATATCATCCTCAGATCGACGGTCAGACGGAGAGGGTGAATCGTATATTGGAAGATCTCTTGAGAGCTTGTATATTGGATTTTGGTGGATCATGGGATGACCATTTGCATCTAGTAGAGTTTGCATATAATAATAGCTACCAATCCAGTATCGGTATGGCTCCATATGAAGCTTTGTACGGAAGACCGTGCAACTCACCATCATGTTGGATAGAGACTGGCGAGAAGTTTGTGCTTGGACCAGATGTGGTGAGAGAAACTTCAGATAAGATTAAGATCATTCAGCAACGAATGAAAGCTGCCCAAGATAGGCAGAAGAGTTATGCTGATAAGAGGAGAAGAGACTTAAAATTCTCCGTGGGTGACTTAGTGTTTGTCAAAATCTCTCCATTGAAGAGCGTGATACGATTTGGCAGGAGAGGCAAGTTGGCACCAAGATTTGTTGGCCCATTCCCTGTTCTTGAACTAGTCGGGAATTTGGCCTATAGAGTTGGCTTACCAGAGAAAATGGCGGGAGTTCACAATGTATTTCATGTTTCCCAACTAAGGAAGTTCGTTCACGACTCAGATATGACTATTTCACCTGATCAGTTAGAGGACTTTGAAGTAGAACCTGAGGCAGTTGGGAACCGCAAGCCGATCCGTATTGTAGGGCACGATACGAAGCAACTTCGAAGGAAGTCGGTGAAGCTAGTCAAGGTTCAGTGGGGCGAGGACGAGAATGATTGTACTTGGGAGACAGAGGAGAGCATTAGGAAGGCATATCCAGAACTCTTTGCCTGGTAAGATTTACTTTGCGATTTAGTTATTCCGCATGCTAGGATAGACTTCTTTTGCTTGTTTTGCATGTTTGATTGTTGTTTTATGATTGGTAGGCATGCGGGACCTTTGTGTGTGTTGGATTAGGGAATTTCGGGGGCGAAATTTCTTAAGGGGGGGAGAGTGTAACGACCCGTATTCTATACATCATAGGATTGTAGAATATTTATTTCTTTCCCATGTGAAGTCGTATGGTCATGTAACTTTGGGAAACATCCATTAGAATCATTTCCCATGTTCATGATTTTTGTCGATTTTTAAATGACCATTTTGCCCCTAGTTGGTACTGTTTTGGCCATAACTTTTGATTGGAAAGGAATTTTGATCTGAAACCATTTCCATTAGATTCGTTTGATAGTTTACCTTTCCGTAGAGTGGTCATAATAGCCAAACGGACTTACCGTTTGGGAGATATGGCTGAAACAAGGTTTGGAGGGTGAAAAACTTCTTAACCGGGCCAAATCGGGTGATTAGTGAGTAGGCCCATAACCCATTTCGGGATTAGGGTTATGGGAGGGCTGAAATGAGATAGAGGATCATTCCATTTCAGTTTTCTAGCCTCCACTTATCACCAAGGAACCCTAAAAATGGCCTCTAACCTCTAAATCACCTCCAAATCATCTTTTGGTCAAGGATTTAGCTTAGCAACCCCTAATCAAGGAAGATCTTCACTAAAGCAACATAGGAGCTGCTGTTTGGCATTGAAATTCACATCAAATCAGAGAATTATTTCAGATCTTAGTTTATTTGTGGCTAAGGTGAGTGATTTGCATAGTTTTACACTAATTATGACTAGTTAAGGGTAATTAGTGTTAATTAGCGAATTTATACACTAATAAATTCGGGAAAAATGTTCATAAATTCTTAAATGATGTTTTAGATCTCTGATATGAATTTGGGTTAATTTGGTTAAGTTTTGCTAATCCTATCATTAGTTTTCACCTAAACATGCTTAGGGGGAAATATGGGGTTTTGGGTATGTTTGATCCATTTTAACCTATCATGTTGATGTTTTGATGTTTGTGGTTGATTTTGCATGTTGCTATGACTATATGAAATGCTTTGTGATTGATTTCAATAGTTAGAATGGTCGAAAACGTCGTCGAATGGCGTAAACACTTGCTGGAACAGTTTCAGAAAACAGTGTAGGGTTCGGATCGGATCGGACATAGGGCTCGGATCGGATATCTTGAACTGAGCAAGGAATCCGATCGGATCGGAACCCAACACTTGGGGAAAAAGTGGCCAAAAGGAAGGCCACGCTAGCTGAACTGGGATCGGATCGGATCGATGAGGACGGATCAGATCGAGGAGGACGGATCGGAACGGAGGCGCAAGCTGGAGGAGAGATGACACCCGACCCGAGACGAAGCACCCGACCCGAACCGATGGAGGACAACCGACCCGAACCGCACCAGGAGAAGACCCGAACCGCACCAGAAGAAGACCCGACCCGAACAGAGGAAGGATACCCGACACGAACCGATGGCTTGAGAAGGAACCCGACCCGACCCAGTATTGACCAATAACCCGAGATGCAAAGGTAGTCTAATATGGGAAGTTAGAGCTCAGGATCCCGGAACTAGTTGGGAACCAATGAGTTCACTTCATGGTTGGACTTTGCTGCGGGACGTGTGCTAAGGAGTTGTCGACGTTCATAACTTCGATTCACCACTAAGAATGAATGATGGGCTACTTATCAGTGCAGTAGGGTCATTGTGACCTGAGGGGCAAGGTGATGGTGGCAAGACTACGTTATCAGTGCAGTAGGGTCATAATGACCTGAGGGGAAAGGTGATGCGTAGTAAGACTATGAGCCAGTGCAGTGGGGTCATTGCGACTCCATGGGGCAGAGTGGACATAGTAAGGATGAGTAAGACTATGAGCCAGTGCAGTGGGGTTATTGCGACTCCATGGGGCAGAGTGAACATAGTAAGGATTAGTAAGGCTATGAGCCAGTGCAGTGGGGTTCTTGTGACTCCATGGGGCAAAGTGGACATAGCAAAGGATTTGTGGCTACGTTATCAGTGCAGTGAAGCCATTTATGACTTTATAGGGCAGAGTGATCGTAGAAAGGTATGTAGGTGATCGAAGTGGTGAATATCGTATGCTTTACGCACTGAGTGAGAGATGTGAGGATGGATGCTATGTTTGATTGTTTGCCATCCCTATGACATGCACACCTCCCCCACCTCCGTGTCTTTATGTTGTTTGATATGATACCTTAGAGTGTTGTACAGTATGTAGTGCTAACTCTTCGGTTGCAGGTCCAGGTTCAGGTATGTTTTAGTCTACCTGTTATTGTTCACTTTAGATGCTTATCGCTCATACCAAGCTTTATGTCTGACCCAGAGTTTTATGTCTCCTCTTATTACTCTGGGTGCTCACACGAGCAGACTAGAGACAGGTTAGCTGGTGATGCGCGAGTAGCTGATTCGGAGGCGGGCAGGAGGCTTCCACGTATGATATATATATATACACATTCTCCCTGTGTCGTTCGTGGTCGCTACTTGGGCATTAGTAGTGTACCTCATTTATCTTGCTTTTTGCTTAAGACAGTTTGAAAAGTTGTAATAAGCTGTATTTTGGATTTCCGCTGCTATGATGTTTAGTTCTGATTTTCAGCTTATGCACTGTCTCTCCTGTTTTATGTCAAGTATGTTATTATTATATTTTGTTCTATGCGCTGTGAGACATTCTACAGGTTCTTTGTATGTTCATTTCCTTCTTCCCTTTTCCTTCTCACGACCCGTTCCGTGCTAACTGGACATGTGTACAGCGCACCTTTGGAGTAAATGTCGGTTGGTGCGGGGCGGGCCGTCACAACTTTGCTCCGTATCCGTCCTTAAAAAGAGATAAAGCAGATTGGTCTGCTGTAACTAAAACAAAGGCAAGATTTACCTTTGAAGGAATTGCTATTCCAGACGATGCAGCGTATCAAACCGATGCAAATCAAAGCGATGAAATAATAATTGCTAATGATGTTAATTTAGAGTCTTTAAACGATGAATCAAATGAATTAATAGAAGCTTTTGAGAGTACAGAGGACAACGATATAGAGTATGAGACCGAGACTGAATCAGAAAATGAAGAAGAATAATGTTATTTGCATCGCTATGTTGTGAACTTATATCATGTGCTATGTTGTGAACTTATATGATGTGCTATTTAGTGAGCTTATGTGATGTACTATTTTGTGAACTTATATATGATGCGCTATGATTATTTATTATCTGGTTCTTCTTCTTTTATGTAAATGGGTCTTGTAGTTGCATTTGACAATATATGTTGTATGAGTTTAATTGATAAGGGATGTGCATAATGATGTATGAGTTATTGTGATGTTCATAATTGTTTGTGTGATGTTCATAATTGTTCATACTTGCTTTATGTGATGTGAATAATCTGTTTGTGACAGATATGCCGCCTAGACGCCGACCTACCCACAGTTCAGAGGCGGGTGCGAGCGGTACAGCACCGGATACACGTCCGGTCGTAGAGGTTGTACCCAAGTCCGCAGCGTAAGTTATTGATTTCGTAAATGCTTAGTATTCCAAAGTTATTAAATGCATGCTAATATCGTACTTTCTGCAGGGGGTTTGATATTATTCCAGGAGAGGTTGTTTTACGTGTGTCTAGACAAGCATATGTCGCTAGGTGGACAGAGACGTGGCCTCACTGGGACGATATTCCTGTCCAGATTAGGAATGCCATCCTCGCGGAGGTTCTTGTAAGTATAAATTTATTTCTCATTTGCAAAATTATATGAAATATGTAATTCAATTTGTTTGGTAATTTATAGTGTGCTGTACGGGTCCGGGACGAAGATATGGATGTTTTCCTCATCGCATGGAACCAGAAGATGAGGAAAAATTATTCAGCCAATATATACAAGGCAAAAAAAGCGACAAAGAGGCCTCCGTGGATGAGCGAGGAGGTCTACGGCGATTTCCAGAAATTGTGGGCCACGGAAGCTGCGAGGGTAAATTAATTAAGCTTATTTTAAAATTTTATTTTTCATATCAATCAATTAATCATATAATTAAATATACAGGAGCTTTCAGAGCGAAACCGAGAAAATAGGCTCAAAAATCCTGCTTTGCATCGGGCTGGGTCTAAGTCGTTCTCCCGGCATCGTCGCGAATTGGTACGAACGATAAATCACATATACAAATAGTTCTAAACTTTTAAAATCGTACTGACAAATATATATTTTATCATTTCAGATGTCGACTCTCCAGCGGGAGCCTACATTTGCTATGATATTTACACAGACTCATGTCGTCGAGCGGACAGATGAGGAGGGTAACACCTCATATACCTAGTCGGACCCTAAGTCCTGCAAGACGATGGTTAGCATTTGTAATAATTTGTATCTCACATTGTTATTTTGAATTGAGTATTTAATATATTTTGTAATTGTCCGCTATTGCAGGACAAATACAGGGTGGCCTTAGATGCTCGAGCGACGCAGTTGGGTCAAGAGCCAGACGTGGAGGAGTGCAATCGCATCTGGAACAGAATCATTGACCCTCCTACTAGGGGTAGACGCTACGGCTTCGGGAACATTGAGGTAAAGCGTTTTATTAAAGCATTTAAACATACTCAAGTGCTATTACTGACATGAGTAATTACTACAAATTGGTTCAATTAATTGGTGTGCATTTTATATCGACAACTCTATTACAATAATTGTATAAAGCATGTATAGTATATAAAAAAACTTTTGACAATGGTTTCTAACTTTTTTAATATAATTACAGATAGCGGGGACTCAGGCCTCTTATACGAGGCGTCAGGATGAGGAGGAGATCCACATGCTTCGACAACAGGTTGCAGCCCTGGAAGATTTTCAGAAGAACGGCTGGAGACCGTGTTGGATGCGCGGATTGCTGCATATCTTCAGCAGCATGGTGTGATGCCTCCAAGTCAGCCCGTGGAGGAGGACGATGGAGACGAGGAGGACGGTGAGAGTGATGATGAGTAGGTTAGTACTCGTTTTTTTTTTTTTTTTTTGGACATGTTTTGTAAATACAACTAGTTGTTGGTGATGGACATGGTTTGTTTGTGGTATTTTGTGGAGACATGGTTTGTTTGTGGTATTTTGTGGCGACATGGTTTGTTTGTTTGATGGTATTGTTGACATGGTTTGTTGTGTTGGTGGTTTTTTGCTAGTTTATCGTTTATATCTTTGTTTTTTGGATGTTTTGATGGTATGTGTTGATTTATAGTGTTGATGAGGTGATTGAATGTGAAATTGAGTGGATGGAATATGAAATTGAGTGTATATGAGTTGCAGTTGAACTGCGTTTCGAGTTTGTGTGGTTTGATGGCTTGTTAGCTGCTGAAATATAAAAAAAAAGTTATAGTTTGGCGACGGCTAGCGACGGCTGGTGACGGTTTTCTGGTCACATGGGATGACGGTTGGCGACGGCTTGTGAGGGTTTTTCACCCAGTTTTGTCACGAATAGCGACGGCTTGCGACGGTTTATTTGTTGGGTATAGTGACGGTTAGCGACGGCCTGTTAGGGCCCAGTGGTGACGGTTTGTGACGGCTTATAACCGTTTTTTTGAATTATAACCGTTTGCCCACGTGGCAACTTTTCCGTCGCTAGCCGTCGCTAATTTGGTGTCCACAGCCGTCGCCATGACCGACGCTATATAATTGGCGTCCACATTATTTGTGACGGCTTATTGCGATGGTTGGCGACGGCTAGCGATGGCCGTCGACGGTTTTTTGCCGTCGCCAATTTAGCCGTTTCTTGTAGTAAGGGAGTAGTAGTTGTAAGGTGACAGTAGGGGTAATAAAGATGGTTTACAAACCTGGTTAGTATATGTTGATTGAAAGCTGTAGAACAAGGATGCTGAAGTTGATATTTGGTTACTGGTATGGTGCAAGTGAAGAAGCAGGTGGTGTTGTTGAGAATTACCTAGAGGGTTAGTTTGTGAACTGTGAGGCTGATGAGCGGAGAATATGGAACTTTTTTTTTTTTTTTTTTTTTTTTCAAATGTAATTGTATGCACAGCTTTGAAATGGAATGCAACTTTTTTTCCTATTAGGGAATCAAAACAGCACAGTGAATGTAATATGAAACAGAATATAATATGAAACCAAATGAAATAGAATGTAATATGCAACAGAATGAAACAAAACGAAATGAACAGAAGGGAGAAAGGAACAGAATGTCAAAATGCAATGCAATGAAGTGTGAACCTTTAAACTGTCAACTATTAACAGAAAATGAAACAAATGTAAATTAAAAATGAAACACAAATACACTTTTTTTTAAAGTAACACAAGCTAAACAAAAATACACCTACAAAAAGAAACAATACAAGATCAACACAAAACACAAAAACAAATGCAATAACACACACAAATGAACAAGATAAGAAAACAAGTGCAAAATGAAACGAAATAACAAAAACAATTTTTTTTACTAATAATTCAAATTTGTTTACAAGTCAAGACAACTCAAAAGACGTATCAGATGGCTCAAGACAAAGAGGAAATTGCATAGCTATGGGTCAACATCACCGAGCTTGAAGAGCGTGATAATCGCCATGACACACAATAGAGCAGCTAAACCAACGTTTGGCGGAGTCCATAGAGCAGTACGAGCGATTTCCTTCATCCGGTGGCTTTGGAGAGGAGTGATTTGAGGTATGATTTGTTATGTTTTGTTGTTATGTACATATACACTTTGAGTGAGGATTTGGTTGATACATTGTAATGGATTGTATATATTGTTGCTGGTTTGGATGTTGCTTTGGACCGTTGTTTTGGATGATGATTTATGTTGGTTTTGATGATGTTGGTTTGTTATATTTTATTGTATGTTGTAAATATTAGTTTATATTGTGCATATTGGATTGTATGTGTATGATTTCAGTTTAATATTATGTTAGGGTATCTATGTGAGCATTGTTGTTATATATATGCTATAAATGAAGCTGTTACAATATATAAGATGGTGATGGCCGGAGGTAAACATATCTAAGTTTTGAAAATAAAATACTTGGATTTCTAACGGCTGTTAATGACTTATAAGTCATTGATAATCAACAGCTTCCAATGGTATATTCCAACGATTTATAACGAGTTCCAACAGCTAATTGATCAATAATTTCTTCGGCATGTACATTCTTAACGTTGGAAGCCATTGAGAAAAGCCCATTGGTGACGTTGGAAGACATTAAAACTGTTGATGTGTATTCCAATTAAGTTTTCAATGGCTTTTCTACATCCGCCAACTGTTGGTAGTTGTTGAAAACCATTGTTGTTTTTGTAGTGTGTGATACCACTAAAATTTCTAATAAATTCTCAAATGTGCAAACAAAGATTCTGTCATAGTTTCGTATCTACTTAAAATTATAGATAAGCATGATATTACGTACATCTCAGTGTTATACCAGAAATATAAACAAAATCACAATGAAACTTGTCAGTGAAGGGTTTTTATGAACACGTTAACGTCTCATACTAAAAATTTAAACAAATCGCAATAAAATTACTAATAATTAACGTACGTCATTTTAGTAAAACGTAACTTAACATATATTGTTATCAAGATTAGTAAAGGGTTTTTATGAACATGTCAAAAGGGTTAAATAAATAATCGTGCATCATGCTTCTTTGCCTTAGTACATCACATAACCAATCATCAACACACTGCTTTAGCATGGTTTCCCAACAACGCAGTTGAGAGCACCAGCGTACCGAGTCAGCCTGGTCACATACGACCCCGGCTTAGCCTTGATAACGTCACGTTTGGAGAAACCCTTAACAAGATCCGATGACTTAACCGCACCGGACGGCGTGAAAAACGCCCCGTTTCTAAAGAGATCGCCGTCTGAGGTCCAGTTCCACTTCATCCACTCGCTTTTCGGTGCATAATCCCTCTTCGTGACCTCTTTCGCAAAGCTGTTCTTCGGCGCAGTGTACCTGTTCCCCTGACTCACAATAGTCGGATGCTTGCTTCCTCCGACCGCATACATAAGCCAGTGTGTGTAGTCGTTGTTCACCACATGCACGAACCCCCACCTCACCCTCGGCATCCTCTGCACCAAATTGCTCCCGAAGTGGTTGAACGCGACGGTGATTTGCAAGAGCGAGTCCCTTGAGTAGCTGTCGCTCGCCCCGAACAACATCACCTCGTTGTGTTTTGTGAAGTGGGAGTTCGATACCGTGATCGCGGTCGACCCTTCGACAGCATCGACCAGTCCATCGTAGCAGTTCGACATGGACACGTGATCGACCCAGACATGGGATGATCCGAAGATCGATATGCCATCCCCATCACTCTGCAACCTTTGACCTATGTGGTTGATGCTGTCCCGTACCATGCCACCAGATCCTAAAAATAGACAACCACTTCACTTTCTATCTGATGATAATAAAAGAATATTTTTCGATGAAGGGTTGCTGGGTTACATTACCTTGGACGATGTCGTGGATGTGGAGTCCGTGGATGATGACATTGCTGATGTATTGGATCATGAAGCCGGACCCTCCAGTGATGTGGACGTTGGCGCCGCGACCATCCACAGTTTTGTGGCTGGTCATGATGAGTTCTTGACTGAGGTGGATCACCATGTCGTGGGCGAACACAATCCATAAGGGCTCGGGTTGGATGACGGCGTGGCGGAGTGTGCCGGGTTTAGGGTTCATGACATCGTCAGATGGATCGGTGACTACGTAGATTTTGCCGTTTCTGCCTCCACCTTGGGCACGTCGGCCGAATCCCTTGGCACAGGCTGCCAGGCTTTGGCGGTGGCTCGCCCAGTCTGGCTTGCATCGCCAGCAGCGATCGATAGGGTTCAGTGCACGGCATGTTCCGTGGTGGATTGCGCGAAGATTTCTTCCCGTCACGTTGCTCTTCAGCGATCTAGAAAATGTATGTTATAACTGGTTATCTAACACGGTATCGGACGATAAGATGCACCTGATCATCGAATAAGAGGACTTACTTATGAACTGCATCATTGAACTCAGATGTTGCTCTCCAAGGATCCGGATTATAGGCGGCGTCGGCGATGGCATGCGCCTCTGATTTTCTTTGCTGCCAGTACTCGTCGTTAACATCGGCAATGTGGGCGAATGCCAATGAAGCTAAGGTGAACAATAAAACTAAGTATGTGCATGGCGTGGGACGACTCTTCATCTGTCCCGTTAAAAATATTTTTTACAAGCTTGAAAGATACAATCTAATCTATTATTATGTGTTAGTGCACCTTGGGTTGGTAAATATGTACAAAGGTAATATTTACAACGGGATTTGTGTGTCCTGATGAATATATATATATATTAAAGTATAAAAGAAGGCCTCAGATAAATGAGGTGAGCCATTAGGTTTTGCATGGCTAGCAGGGAGTTTAGGAGATTAATTGTTGAAGAAGTTGATTCAGGAACTAAGAAAAGAAGTCAACATTTGGAAAATATTTGTTGAATTCTTTTGGTTGGAAATTCACCAACCACAATGAGTGGGCCTTAACCAAAATCTACTAAGATATCGGGAACAAAACATAAAAACATAAATAATACTAAGGATTAATATACTTAATCCACGAGACACTATTGTGATTGCTAGGACTTGTGAAGTTTATAAATAAAAAGCTTATTTATGTATTCGGAATAAAAATATCCTCTTCTTTATTTCTTCTGTTCTTATATTTGCTTATAACACGTTTCAACACGAGATTTTATTAGAGTTATTTTTTTTTTAAATTTTCTAGATTTACATCTATGGATTTGTTAGGTAAATACTTTTTATTTGAGGGTTTTTAATTCATGAATTTCTAGATTTGTTCTGCAATTATTATTATTATTATTTTATGAGAATCTTCGATTAATGGATCTATGAATTTGTTACATACTCAGCTCTTCTAGATCTAATTCAAACTTCTAGATCTGTTTTTCCATTTTTTAAGATCTAGATTGAGTTCTAATGGATCGATTTTTTTAGATCTAATTATTTTTAATGACCACCCAAATATGTGTTTAGATTTATTCTTTCAATCCTTTGCAGATCTAATTTTGAGTTTTTCAAATCAAAGTTTCAGAAGATGGCGTACAAAATTGGCATGCGTTGACTACATCAATAGACTAATTGAATAGTGCGTTATAAATCAGGAGGAGCATATAAATTTATGTTATAATGTATTATTTTCTTTTATTAATATTTTTCTCGTTGAGTTTTTGTAAGTACGGTTTTTAATAAAGCAATTAATCTTATCATCTTTTATACGCTTATTCAAGAGGAATGTTGTAATCTTACCATCTTGCATACGCAAATTTAGTCATTTTTAATGAAATGAAGGCACTATTAACAAATATACAAAGTACAGGTTACAATGTGATCGAAGTGGCAAACAACAAGCCACACTAAAACAAATACTATACAATAAAAGCTACTTCTATCACTGCCGGCAAAAACAAAAATTTTAATTACATATCACGCACCTCCAAAAAGATAAAAATTAAAGCTGCACACCCTCATGCCAAACTAAAGCAACATCTCTCCAACTTCAATTTAAAAACAAATACTCATGGCGGTCCAAGAATCATCTTCAAATTTTGCTGTGAGGAAATCAAACTGGCTGCGTCCAGATTCATGGAAAGACAAGAATTCCTTTTTCTCCTTGTTTTAATATCTCGAAGTATTTCGATGATTACTGCAAAAGTCGCTTTGATTTCTCTAGATATATAAATGTTACTGAAAACGCGTTTACATCTTTCCTTCCAAATTTGAGCGACTGTTGAAGTAATAATTATTCTTAATTGGTTTTGTAAGTCTTTGTTTCGAGTGGAAAGATGAATAAGATCTGCAATCTCGTCAGAAAGAAGGCCACTATATTGTTGTTGATATGAAACTTATGCTTGAGAAAAACACATATGAGTTTTGAATAAAAACGTTGATGGCAAAAAATATCGTAACACTCAAGGATTCTTAGTTACTTAAGAATTACGTTTCGTGTGGGAAATTAGGTGTAGAAAAGTAGTAAATAACACGGTAGATTTATAGTGTTTCGGTACAGTGACGGACCTACGTCCACTTTGAAAGAATTGCTGATATTTTATTCACAATAATGGATTACAAGCTAAAATCATCATCTAGGCATTTGATTACAAGTATTTTCATGTAATTTAAAGTCATATTTGTCATATATGAATATTGGGAAAAAGTCACTTTAATGCTCCTTCTTCCTCAAAGCGAGGATGTCATTAATGAGTGACTGAAGCTCTCAAGAGGTGTCAAATCAGCAAATTTCTAATCCCTTTGAAGTGTGAGCTTGGCGGTATTTATAGTGGAAGGATTAGGTGAGAGTAGATAGGATTCGGGGACCACTATGCAGATTTTCGTATCCTTAGGAGGCGACATAGAGAATTTCGACTCTCTTTGTTGCGTTCAAGAGGAAAATCGTATCCCACTTCTGGGATACAGAATAGCGTTTCTCCTAGGGGATACAGTAATTCCGTATCCAGGGGGTACGAAGTTTTCGTACCACTCGAGGGTTACGAACTCGTACCCCGAGGACATGTTGTTTTGCTATGTGGGGGGTTCGAAGTTCCCGTCCCCTTCGGAATCAAGATGTTTGTGGGACTCGAAGATACTGCTACTTGAGAGGTTCGAAACTATTGCATAGTAAAGGGAACCGAGGGTTGGTAGAAGCCGAGGGACACAAGATGGACAAGCACGAGGCGGGGATACCCGAGGTTTGTTGCAAGCGAGGGGTTCGAACCTAAGGGGTTCGAAATAAAGAGATTCGAACCCATGGGGCTCGAAATATTGGGGCACGAGGCAGAGGGATACGAAAATTTGGTTAGAGCATGGCTTTGAGGAGTTGTGAGGCTCCTGCTCGCATGACCTCTTCCTAGCTTGTTTCCTCATATTTTTGGCGAAACTACGGACTTTTACATCACACAATATGTTGACTCATAAATGTAAAGGTTAGTTGTCGACCCTTGTTTAAGTCGTAACGTAGACAAGTCGTTGTCGACCAGATATTGCGAGCACGCTTCATACGTTTTTGCATGGTTTTGCACGACGCGATGGGAAGTCAAAATGAAAAGCAATACATGTAGGAGTGAATGAGAATGTACGTGAATATACGTTTGCAAGTGTTTGATCTTTTGAGACACGGAAAGCCGTGCTTGAGAAGTTTGCACGTACATTGTTCACGTTTGCATGTAAAACTACACACATTATATTGCATCATGTAGTACATACATTATATCTATATATCATTTCATTATATATATATATATATATATATATATATATATATTAAGTGGGTTTGTACCCGCATATAGGGCATAATTTTTTCATATCCGGCATGGGGATACGAAATTTCGTGTCCTAGCGGGATACAAATTTTTTAGATCCCACTGGGATACGAAAATTCATATCCCTAGCCGGGATAACAAACATCCATTGAGCCAAAGACTGATTCCCCTCCTCCTTATAAATTCAAGCACCCTTCCTCCCCTCGTTCTTCTTCTTTCTTGCCTGCAATTTGAATTCGAAATCTAGGACCTGAAATACCGAACATCGAACGCACAGGTGGGTTCGAATCAAGGCTTTGATGTTAGCACTTTGGTATTGTATTGGCAATCGTCTGAAATTGGAGAGGATTCGAGGTTGGCACCTAGCGTAATGCTTTTTTTCGAGCTCCACCATGGTTGAGCTCGAGATTTGAGTGATGCTCGAAATGACGCTTCAGAGGGAATCGACCCAGAAGATCTCTTTGTTTCTTTGTGTGGAGTTATGAGGAGAGGAGATTAGAGGGGAGGAGCAAGGGACACGAAGAGGGAAGGAGGATTGGAGTCGAGTTTTTGGTGGAGAAGAAAAAAGGAGGAGACGAGGCCTTGAGGGGGATTCGAAGTCATTGGCCAACCTGTTGAAATTCGTACCCCTCCATGGGTGGGGTATGAGATCTTGTACTCCTGGGAGGACAAGCTATTTTGTATCCCTGTGGGGTATGAAATTTGGTGTCCCGGAGGGATACAAGATTTCGTATCCCTAAGTGGGTATGAAATTTCATATCCCTGAAGGCATACGAAATCTCATATCCCTAAGGAGGTACGAACATTTGTGTGGGGCTGAGTGCTTCGAATCCCATGTTCGTGAAGCGCCGTGTTCCTTTTTCGAGTCGTGGTCCCTCAACTTCCTACCTCGGGATTCACATCTTTCATGTGACGCTTGTACGATTAATCTAACGCCTAAGTTAACCGTTATTTAATTGACAGTTCTGCCTGGCACATAGGAGTAGAGCATACGATTGGACTGTGAACATGACTGAACTATCAAACCATCGAACAAGTTTTATCAATTTTAATCATAACGTAGTCGCGACTCGATGTGAATCCAATAACGTTGGTTGACTATGATGATGGTTACAGTCCTAGGAACTTGTGATTATCGTTGTGTCCCGAGTTTCTAAATTACAACTGTATTAGTATGGCACCGCACAACACCGAACATGCATGTTAGTTTCCACCAACATGAGGGGTACAGGTTATACAATGCGATCACTACATCAAAACAGAAAATTTGGCACATCAGGATATAGAATTTTGATACGACTTTAAGCCGTATCAAATTTGGTAGGGCTCATAGCCGTATCAAGTTTCCTTTTGCGATCTGCGTCATCCTCAGCATTTCAAATCCAACCCTACATCTTCCATGTCTCGGATCAGTTCATTTGATACTAGTTTAGGCCGTATCAAATCCTCATATTTTCGCTCCTTCCAATTTCCCACTATTTTTCATTTCTCACCGTCCCTGTATCATACAATCCCTAAATCAGGTTTCCCTCTCGCCAATTTAACAATTTTTCCCTCTTTTCACTACACGCTCTGTGTTCATCTCCTAGTAAATTTCCAATTGTTTTCCCATTTTCACCATCGCTGTTAGGTTTCAAGCTCTTGCTAACCATACTGGTTTTCCCCTATTTTCTCATCCTCCGACATTGCGCTACCTCCGACGACAGAAGTAACACAAGCTGCAACGACGACGACTCAACAGAACAAAACCTCCAACCTCTCAGGTATTTGTAACATGTTCTTTATTCGATAATTTAATTTATAGTTTCATACCAATTCGTTTAGATTTCCACTTTCAGGAAGTTCTACAAGCGGCAATAGGCTATTTACCAGGTTCTAGGTCAGTTTAGCCAAAGGTAAGCCTTTCAATTTGCTGGAAATTTGTATAGTACATCATGCTATATGTCATTTATGTGCTTCCTTTTTAGTGTTGATTCAATTATAAGCTATCAGTTACTTGGTTCTATTTAGTTTACTAAATTGATGTTCTAAAATGTAGTCCACACGGTATTGACTTTGTAATAATGTGAATCTTAGCATCTCCATACCTGGTACTTGGGTTTTATCATTCGCTTGTATCTGCATTTGAGATTAAAGGAAGATAATAATAATCCTAACTGTTTACATATGTTGAATTAACAAAATTATTCATAATTTCCCAAGCTTGATTATATATATTATTTAAACACTTTCGTAATCATGGTCAGTTGAAACAATTTGTGCTATTGTAGCGATTATGCTACTTAAATTGTCATTGAGTTCAATTACGAAAGTGAATCAGGAATGGAAATGAAAAGAAGTAGCAGTGAGAGGTAAAATAGAACAGGTCTTTAACAACATTGATAAAATTACGATTGTGGGTAGAATGGGAATTAAATTCAATGTGAGGCTATGGCACAAAATGATTAAAATTATGGTTTGCTGGATGAACTGTGAGTGTGCTTGCTACAATACTTACGTTGATTTGTAAAAACAATATCATAAAACTGAAATTATGCATGCGTGTTAGCTGAGAAACAGCTGCTGTATCATAACAGTGAATTGACAACTCCATTTCTGTTATCAGCTATATTTGACTGTCGGCAACTCTTCAGTGATGTGGAAACATAGAAAATACTTGGAGATTTTATAGAGTTGCTAGCTTTACAATTGGTGGAGATAAATCAATTCAAGCTTTACAAATGGTGGAGATAAATCCAGTCAAGCCAGAGCAGAACTAAGGTATGCATGATTCAGTTTAATTCATCACAACGGTTATAACATTTTAAGATGAAAACCAGTGAGGCATTATTATTTATTAAAGGGTTGATGGTCGTCAAACCATTCTAACCCCTTCGAAAATGGATAGGCGTTTCAAAACTAATCACAACCAGGCGTCATATGCTGTCATGTGAGTCGGACATAATGCAAATTACAATACAATGTGTAGTTGTCATGAGAGTTGGAGCATGTTACTTATTAGTGGTTATTAGTGGTTTTGATTATGCAATAAGTAGTACTGATTGTCACGGTTATATATAACCTTCTTGTTTTGAGTATATTTGGCTAAATGTTAATACACATGCATAAGCAAAGAAAGGATAATTGTTTTGTATCCATTAGGTTTATGAGGTTGATAATAACCCAACTACAATTGTGTAGATGGTAATTTGGTGAATTCAGGTTATTCTATTTTGTACAAATTTGAAAACATTGGTTCAAATTCAAGACAGGGGATTTGTTTATGTTTGAGGGCAGTTTTATAATATGCGGTTTTGCTGCGTACAACGATTATCGAAGACTTGAAGCACAAGATCAGTATGAGCCAATTGGAATGGATTATTCTATGAAGGATGAGAGGGATCTTGCTAAGAGAATGGCAGATAGGAGAGCTGTTGAAGCTGAGTTGGATGTAAGGAATGTGAGAGCTGGCGGTGATGGGCTGAGGTTGCCTGAAATGCTTGACCAAGGTATACTTTGCCAAATTAGCAATTTTTTATTTGGAATTGGAGAGATCAATTTACAATTACATTATTTGCGAAATTGGAATTTGCAAAATTAAAATTACATTATTTTTCTAGTCAATCAGAAAATAATAATTGAATGGGAGATCGACCGCCAAAATCTCATGACAACTTTACAGACTTGGCTCTATCATTTTTGTTTCTAAATCTGGTGGCATATCAAACAGTCTCTCTCTTTCTCTCTCTATATAACACGATTACACGTGTTACCCAGGGTACCATACAATTTCAAAGTTTGTTGATAGAGATTCTGTAATTTGGTCTGAATATCATACGTGTTATTTGTAAGCTTCTATCCATTTTGCAAAAGTAAAGTTTGAAGTTCTCATATACTGCACCAAATGAAGTAAAGTTTGAAGTTTGTGTACATTTCAATAACAATTGAAAATAAAAAAGTTCATATTAAACTAAAAAAATCCACTTATTGTTCTTGATTTATTGATCATTAGTGGATAAAACAATTATTCAACATTAGAAAATGATTTTGGATGTGAATATGCATATGACACTAATTACATTTGAAGTATTTGTTGACAGATTTACCGAAACTTCATATTATTCAGTTCTATCTAAAGCGTGCGCTATAACGCACTACAAAAACAAATAGTATACATTGTAGAGCTTGCACTACTACTATACTTGTAATACTACAGGGGTTTTCAAAACACTCGAAAATCATATCCACGCAGAAAAAAAAGTATATCAGATGCTTCCTATTAAAAAATGGTCATTCATGGACATTGCAGATTATGAAAACACTCAGAAATCATATCTTCGAAACTGAAACACAATGACCACGTACAAATGGCAGAAATAGAGAAATTAATAAACTATCAGCTTCCTCTGAATTCTTGTTTGATGATTTTAGACAAAAAGAGAAAGATCGCTTCTGAATGAAAAATAATCAGTTCTCTTAAATTTTCTAGCTGCTGGTGTTATGACTGGAAATTTATTTCACAGGTTCCATGTAATAGAAGCATGGTCATTCAATAAAACCTTCTCCTTCCCACATTCTACAGATGTTTTTCATGTTAGAAAATTAAAATTGCTAACTGTAAGATTTATCAGTCTTTCTGCTAACAAAAAAGTAAAGCATACAACCTTAAGTCTCAAAGTACAATATTTAATCCATCATTTTTGATGAAGATAAGATGTACTGTCCCTTATATCATGAAATTTGGAGCCATTAGAACAAAATTATCAGGATGATGCTTAAATTATAAATAACAGTCAACGTAAACACCAATTTCAACAGGAAGATGCCAAAATTATTATTAATTTATTATTAAAAAAAAGCATATGTATACATGCAAATAATGAATCGGTAAGTCACGACCAAAAGCAAAAATAGATTTCCAATAGAGCCATTTTCTTCACAAAGCAAAGACCTTTAGATTATACATGTAAACCTTCTATTAAGCATTTATGATCACAAATTAATTATGAAGCCTTTTGCAGCCACCGCCACCATAGTCAACGGTCATAATTGTTGCATTTGAGCCAAGTTCCCTCAAGTAAACAATTGATTATCCTTTCATTTGATGTTCTAATTCATGCTGTTGATGGATTCATTATGCATGTATATTCATGACTGCTTTTATTATTTAGTTGAAGATATATCGTGAATGACATGATTAACATATCTGTTCTTTCATCGTCATGCCATTTTTTAAAATCTTGCCCAACTGCATGACATCTATTTTATTGTAGAGTTCTACAAATTAGAGGGGCATATGCACGCTTTTCTGCAATCTGCATAGTTTTGATGCATGATTAGTAAAGGATTTGATTATGCATGCACATAAACATTTTCCACACTAAAGGCAGTGGAGTCCAACTAATTGATCTGTACTTTAACAGGTTACACACTCACATACTATTTCATACTTAGTCAGTACGAAGCCTTACATTCTCTACATCAGTTATTCTAGGATTAAGCCTTAGTCAAATGATAGTATATCTCTGTTCAGTAAGATAGAACTCAGTTTAAAAGTAGTCTGTAACGGAATGTCAATAAAATGCTTCTAGAATTCACCATAGACCTTCATTCACCATTGAATGTATAATGACAGATGGACTTGTTGCGAGAAAGAAGAAAAATAAATTTGTATATTAGCTTTGATATTTTGTTGTATGCACTTTTAAGTTATCATGAATCAAAATCAATAGGGGTTTATAAAGCTATGACAAATTTAGTCTCACCCTTTGATGTATTCCTGTCCTGCTAAGATCATGCAAATACTATGTAGATAGACTTTATTGCAACACTTTGATTTTTTCATATGCACAAGGGAAAAGTCTCTAATTTTAGTTCTCCACTAAGATTATCATATTGTCGGTAGTGTAATAATATGTGATTCTTCATGAAAATAATTTTGTGCATATTTTGGTATAGTCGAGAATTTATTGTCCATAAAACCATTAGAAAGTCATCTGCAGTCCTATACTTTTGTATGGGTTAAATGTCATTTATTCTAAGGAGTACTTATGTTGTGAACTTTCACAGAAAGTACAAAATTAAACTAATAAGAATTTCATCAACATTGTGTCATTAGCATTTCCGATTGCATCTTTTATCTTGATCATCACATCCACTTACCTACCATTGCCTTATCAGTCACTTGTTTGTTATAACTGTTAGTTCACAAAGAAGAACTTACCTGGTGTGCTCTTTAATGATGTTATGACGTTTAACGGTTCATGAGCCTATATTTAGGTGAAAAATTGCATTCTTATATGATAATATTTTATTGGAGAATTCTACGAAAATTTGTTCGGCTTGCTGTTTTTCTTTGTTCTGTCACAATCCCTAGTGAAGATACTTGACTACGTTTTAATTTCTAATGCACACTGCTCACTATGAGATCATGCTTGAACTCACTCACGCATATCCATGAAGGTATATTATTTTTATTTATTTATTTATTTACAACTTTAAGTTATAAACATGAAGTCTGAACTAATGTCTGCAATTGTAGGAGGAGGCTATGCAAGTTCTTAGCCTTTAAAGTATATTAAATTCTATCTTTGTTTAATGATTTTATCTGACATTGTTATACAGCAACGAAGGAGGGAGGATGGCAATGAAGGAGGGAGGTTAGGCAGTGGTTGAAGTTTGGTAAACTGAGGCAGTAGGGGTGGTAGTTTGCAATGCAAATATTTGTTCTTTTCTTGGTAAAAAGACAGACTTGAAATGTAAAGGTAGAATATAATAAAGAGTGTAATGTGCGTTGTAAGAAAAAATGCAATAAGATGATGTGTTTTGAAATCCATAAATGTTTGTGTTGATTTTTTTTTTCCGTATAAATTCAAATAGTAGCTAATTGTTTTTTTTTTTAATTTGATACGGCAATGAGCCGTATCTAATGATCAATTTGATATGGCTCATGGCCGTATCAAATTGAGAATTAGATATGGCTCATGGCCGTGTCAAATTGAAAATTAGATACGGCCATGAGTCGTATCAAATTCTCAATTTGATATGGCTAATGGCCGTACCAAATTGACAAAGACGCCAATTCTTGATACCGCTCATAGCACTGCCAAATCGAATTAGATACAACCATGAGCACTGCCAAATTGGCATTTCCGGTGTAGTGGATGTCTAATGCTAGTATCTTGAAAGTATAGTTAGCAATGGACACAAGATAAAAAACGCAGCAGACTTTGGAAGCCGAAGCTTTGCAGTATTCACCGTCCTCATCTGATTCAACTAGTGATGCTAGCTCGAAGGGTAGCGAGCTTGAGACCTCTGAAGAATCCACTCCTTCTCAGATGATAGGTTCGTAGAAAGCATTCGATCATGGGGTGCAACAGGAAGGACAACAACCGCTGGTTTGGCATTCGACGGAGATACTAGCGCCGGGAAGGCTTGGGTCGACCAAGGGTGTACATAAAGGGGAAGAGCACGTAGATATTATTGAGCGAAGTATGTTGGTGGCACCGAATATGATGGCGGAAGCAGTTATTCTTGAGAACCCGTCGATTCGGTGTCATCGCATATGGATGAAACAGCGGTAAGGCGCATGGCATTGCGATTCGGCATCCTCTCGAAAGATGTTCGTGCGCCCAGGAAGGACGATAGGGCTCATGCACCACGGGAAGGGTACACTGCCTAGAACAGGTAGGCATGTATTTTTTGGTGCATTCCCCAGCTAACAACTTTATTCGGGACATGTTGCATTATTTTTTCCTTATGCCATCGTAGCTTCATCCAAATGCGTATGCTTCCCTCTTGGGTACCTGCGTTCTCTACAGAGAATACTTGCACTTAGAACCCACCATAAATGATATCCAGTATTTGCTTTAGTTGAAGAGGAGAGCCAATATTGTACCTTCTCAATATTTCTTGGAAGCTCTGCCCAGCACTAAGTTCTTTGTGTGAAGTGGACTAAGTTGACCGTGTATAAGCATGACTAGTTCTTCGTGCGCTATCCTCCCGAGTTTGCGAGATGTTTGGAAGTAAGCATTCCACCTTGTTTTGAGCTTGAAACTTACGAGTTAGATAACTTCTGTTGCACCTACAAACATCGTGTATCAACAACGTCTTGAGTCTTTGTTGGCCATTCCGGCCGGGGATCATTCCACTGAGAGCGTTATAGATCAGGACCGACTTCGTCGTGTAGGCCTGCTTCCCGCTGATCGTGCAATAATCATAATGGCCATTGTCGAAGGTGGAAATAAGACGGGACCGTGAAAGAAACTGGCTCTCCAAGCCGAAAGAGGAAAGCGCCCATATTGGGTCTAAGCTGCGGAAGGCTGCAAAGATTCAGGAGGAAACGGGTGGGGGCAAGAAGGGAGATCAGGAGGCAGTTGTTGGGGACGAGGGCCTACCATCACTTGTGTCTTGTCTGCGGCAAGTGAGGCAAGGGTAGGAGCGTCGACTCGTTCGTAGTCTCCAGTAACTCCCTCTGAGACCGTCGTCTCGCTTGAGAAAGAGGGTCAGTTTGATGAGCTTAATAAACTCCCGCTCATTATGTTTCCCTGGCCTAGCACCACAAGTATAGAGGAATTAACTCTAGCTGTAAGGGAGATCACTCCTTCGAGCGGACCGCCATCTGGTTGGTTGAGAGAACACTTAAGATACACATTCATAAACACCGCGTGACACAACATTTTTTTGTGTGCATAGGGTGATTGATGCTGACTTTAAATCTATTTCTTTGATGGGTGAAATGGCTAGAAGAGGCAGAGGTCGAGGTTATGGGTTCAGGAGTCACCGGCCTTTGAGGAGAACTTTTCTCGGGAACCTTAGAAGAGATGCTTTGTTGGATGATGGGCCCATGTCCTCTCGTAACTGCAGCAGCGAGTATCGTGGCAGAGACCAATCTCGGTATTCTGAAACCCCTCGTACAACCGATCGTCGGGGGAAGACACAAGGCATGCTTCTACTAGCGCTCAGCGTCCCTCGTCAACGTCTGCTCCTTACATTCCACCTGCTCCGCCTATCTCTTCATCGAAGGAGAAAGAGTTGGCTTATGCCGGCAGAAAAAAGATGATAGTTTCAAAGAAGAAGGGGCTAATGCCAGAGCTTCCCGAAGCTCCTGAAGTTAGCGTAAAAGAGAGGAAGGCCATTCTAAAAGAGAAATTCTCCAAGCACTATTTTGACGAAAGCATGTGGCTTCTGGATCTTAATCCAATTCCTCAGGAGGACAGAGAGATGGTGTAGCAGCAGGTGTACTCTGCTTATTATCAATGTAATGAGTTTTACAAGTATTCTGGTCATCTCTTGAAGCTTATTAAAAATAAGAACGTTGAGATTGCCAACTTGAAACAGGAGGTCAAGGACGAGCAGCTGGCTGTTCAGAACCGGGAAGATTCTTTGCGTAAGGCACATCTTTTACGCTGCATCTATTTTTGAGTACTTGAGTAGCATAATTACGCTAACTCTCTGTTGTTGAAATAGGCGAGCTGAAGAAGCATGATAAGTTGGTGAAGGATTCTGAGCACGCTATTTTGACCTTCAAAGATATTGTGGCCATGGTGTCGATTGAAAACGCTCGTTTGAAGAAAGAAAACTCTGATCTGACGGAGGTGAATATCCACTTGTCCATAGAAAATAAAAAACTACACCAACTCCAAAAGGACAATGAAACTTTGGTGCTAGAGAACGAGAGGCTGAAAAAAGAGAATGAGGGGGTTCAGTGGTTGCAACGGGAAAATGATGAGCTAACGAGACAACTAGAGGTGGCTAAGGAAAAGAAATCCGAGGCCAGTACTAGAGACGTGTCGAGCTCGTTGGAAGGGCTACAGGCTAAGCACCAAAGAGAGGTGGATAGTCTCAGTGAATATATTGAGAACATCGAGGCTAGGGTGGAGGAGTCTATTTTGGGTATGTATGTCAAGGCTTTTTAAGGTTTCTAGGAATCTCATGGGTTAGGGACTACCCTCGAGTGATGACTCAGACATGGGAGAGACTGGTGCCATTTGAGGCTTGATTGCGGCAGACGACAGTGGATGTAAACAAACTCATGGTGGAGCTCTTGACCGAGGATGAGAGCAAAGTGCTGGAGGAAGGAGATTATTGCAGGAGGATGTAGAGAGGGAGAGATTAGCGAAGCGTGCCACTGAGATGGGAAAGTTTGTGCATACTGATAGTGTGATTGTCACTCAGCAATTTACCGAGGGAAGCTCTTACCGACCGCCAGTTCCACCACCTGCCATGACTAGCGGTCCCTCAGTCCCAGCTCATGTCTCAGTTGAGTATGATCCCAAACATCCAGGGTTGGGATTGGCGAGATCCATGTTTACTGCGATAGTGAGCACCCTTCCTATCATACCTACGCCACACTTTCCTAGAGGTAAACTTTCATTGCCGGGAATACCTGAAGAGGATGGGAGCAATAAATCCTCAGAAACTTAAATAGTTTTGTTTTTTGCAGTGCAGCCCCTCTTGGAGCAAAAATGACAATAGGCTTTGCCCCCATGCTTCCTCAATTGTCTATGTCTGGATTGGGATTACAGAGAATACATTTTGGAGAGGTAGGAGGGCATCTGGATACGTTTTTAGACATGGACTTGGCATCTAGTGTTTATAAGAGTCTTCTTGAGGAAGGAGAGGTAGTGGACGGTCAAAGTGCTCAAGTGACAGGTGCAGCTGATGCGAGTGTGCACACAATGCACGATATGGTGGAAGCCTAGAGAGCTCAGATGGTGGTGATGTCTGAAGAGTAGGAGGAGAAGAGGAAACAGGATGAGGATGCAATACAGGAGGCACAGGCTAAGGCTGGGAGGGATGTTGAGGAGAAAGTTGCTGCTGTGGTGGCGAAGAAGAAGGTTGACGCTGAGGTAGAGAAGGAAAGGGCCTCTGAAGAGGCCAGAAAAAGAAAGCCGTCGACGAGACCGAGAAGAAGCGGGCTGGTGAAGAGGCTAGGAAGAAGAAAGCCGCTGATGATGCTTACAAAAGGGCTGAGGAGGCCTTTAAGAAACTTCAGGAGGATGCGGCTACACAACTCAAGGCCAAGAAGCTAGCTGATCAGAAGGCTGCCAAAGATGCCAAGAATAAAGAGGAGTTGGAGGCCACGTAGGCTTAGGGAGAGACTGAGGCTGTGCTAGCCCTTGATTCTGACGTCGCCCCTAAGCCGCTGCAATATATACCACCTAGTGAGGTCATAGTAATTACGAGTGGCGAGGATAATGGTGGACGGTGCACATCTGTGTCTCATGAGTCCATCACCCCTGTGAAGGGCAGAGGAGAGAAAGCGGGAGCGGCTCTGGAAGGAAGAGGTCCATAACTGGTGGTAGTGGTGACCCGCATAGCGCCGAATCTGTCTAGAAAAAGAAAAAGAGAAAGAAGAAGGATGAGTAATCTTAGTGATTGTTACAGATATCATAGATATTTTGGTTATGTAGGCGATAGTATACATGAGTACGTCCTCGCTTTTGGTTTTTGGAGGCATTATGTGGTTCTCATGTACACCATGTCGTTAGAAAGAAAGATATTTAAATATGTAGTTTGCTTTTTTCATGTGAATGAAAGTGTTAGTTAACTTTTCTTTTATCGCACTTCATGTTAAGTGTTCGAATGTACGTCTTATACTTTCTAGTTTCCTGTACTCGCGCAAGCATACTTACTGTTACACTTAAGCAAATGTGATTAGAGACTGCCCCCGGGTGTGCCCCTAGTCATGCAGAGGTGGTGCAGTGGCTCCACTCTCGGGTTTTCCTTTGGTCAGGAGCACCAAGTTGCCAAATTCCAGATCAGGTACCCTCTCTCTTAGACCTCCCAGAGGTCATTGGCCCTAAGTCATGAGATGGCATGGACATTGTGAATTCGTCCTTTTGGCTCTCCCATTGTTCGTTCAGGTCTAGCTCTCGAGGGTGTCGTTGATTCACCAAATGGTTCTTAGATCTGGAACCGGTGAGTCGGATGGAGCTGCGAGAATGGTCGGCGTCACACTTGCTTGGCTAAGGGGTTGCCCCAAGTCCAGAGACTTGGTAACAGAACGATTTATACTCGGTCTCATCGTTGATTTGAGATTCGAATGGTATACGGATCCGGACCCGGTGGGTCGGATGGAGCCGCAGGAGTGGTCGTTGTCACACTTGCTTGGTTGATGGGTTGCCCCCAAATCCGCAGACTTGAGAACAGAACATTTTATACTCGATCTCGTCGTTGATTCGATATTCAAGTGTTATTATTTATACACGGTCTCGTCGTTGATTCAAGACTCGAGTGGTGTTACTTATACTCGATGTTGTCGTCGATTCGAGAATCGAGTGGTGTTATTTATACTCGGTCTCGTCGTTGATTCGAGACTCGAGTGGCGGTACCGACTCCTGTGCTCCGAGTGTCGATCCAGTGTTATTTATCTCGGTCTCGTCATTGATTCGATACTTGAGTGGTGTTATTTATACTCGGTCTCGTCGTTGATTCGAGACTCGAGTAGCGGTACCATCTCCCGTGCTCGGGGTGTCAATCCAGTGTTATTTATACCCGATCTCGTCATTGATTCGAGACTTGAGTGGGCTATTTATTCTCGGTCTCATCGTTGATTCGAGACTCGAGTGACGGTACTGGATCCCGTGCTCGGGGTGCCAATCCGATGTTATTTATACTCGGTCTCATCGTTGATTCGAGGCTCAAGTGGTGTTATTTACACTCAGTCTCGTTGTTGATTCAAGACTCGAGTGGCGGTACCGGCTCACGTGCTGGGGGTGTCGGTCCAGTGTTGTGTGTTTGTATGTGCAAGCTAGTTATGATTTTCAATCAAACATATCGAGCAGAAAGTAAATACATCAAGAGAATAGAGAACTGAACACTATCTCTACTAATAACTTTGGTAGTAACAACCTTTTTTGAAAGGAATTAAAACTTTATTCACAAACATCACAACTACAATAGGTTCAACAAAACCTTAAAATCGAGATACCACTAACTTTACAAAGCAGAGAAAAAAACTATACAATATGACAAAGAACACAGCAAAAACTCTACTCAGTAAAACTATACAATCATAGACAACTTAAGACTTATGCAAATTAATATTGCTCTAAATCCTCTTACGCACCACTGCAAACAGTTCATTAGCATTCAAAGCAGTTCCGCCAAAAATCCTCCTATGTCTCTCTGCCCAGATTTCATAGCAAAATAACTTCAAAATCTTTAACAGCAATATACTTTTAGGAGATTTCCATCTTGTAGCCTTGAAAACGTTAAACCATTCAATTCTGGAGACGTTCGATGGCCTGTAATAATTTCCAGTGGCCAATATTTTACTCCATATCTGAAAAACAAAAGTGCACTCGAAAAACAAGTGAGTATTAGTCTCAGAATCAACTCTACATAGAACACATCCCTCATCTGGAATAACACCAATTTTAAATAGCTTTGCTTTAGTATTGGGTGCATTCAACATGATTTTCCATAGAAGAAAATTGACTTTAGCTGAACTCTTCGTACTCCAGATTCTTCTATGCCAAAGGAACAACTGTTTATCTCTATCAATAAATCATAGACATGGTCAATAGAATGATTTTGACCCATCCATGCAATATTCAAGTCAGAATTAAATTGAGAATTCCTACTGATTTCACTCCACAATCTTCTCAATATTGTTGAACTAGAATGCGGTAATAAAATAACTCCATCATGCATAAAATCATCCATTGTAGCTGATTCAGGAATACCACAGTTTCTCCTCAAGTTATAATCTACTATATCACTAAGTATCATACCCTTACCAGCCCAGGGTGTATGCTAAAAAGAAAGATTTCTGATCATAGCTAAATTGCATTGAACATAAGGTAAGAAAGTATTTCTCAGTTTTAGTATGTATCTCCAAATCCAAGAACAATTCTGAGGTATTGGCATAGTCCAAAATGTTTTATTACCAATTAAATTCTTCAAAGCAAATTTTGTCCATAAACTTCCTAAATCAGTGAACAACCTGTTGATATACCCTGAAATTGCCGCCTTATTCCACTGTTTTAAATTTATAATACCAAGTCCTCCATATTTCTTCTCTTCACACAGTTTAGAAAAGGAAATTGGTATCATCATTTTCACAAACGGATCTCCATGCCATAGAAATTTATTAATAGCACTGGTTACCATGTTAATTAACTTGACTAGTAAGATATAATGTCTCATGTAATAGGTTATCATAGCCAAACTAACAGATTATACTGTAGTTAACCTTCCAGCCTATGACAACTTGCAAGACGGCCATTGCTTCATTTTGTCAATAGTTCTTTCAAATAAAGGTAAGCAATTAACTGTTGACATCCTACCGTGAAAAGAGGGAGACCAAGATACAAAGAATTATCAGGTAATTCTCTTAAACCAGATTTAAAAATGATCTCACTCCTCTTATGTGTAGGTAATCCTGCTATTTTAATTTTCAATTTCTCTACATTTAATTGCAGGCCAGTGATTTCGTAGAAGACTTGTAATGTATCCAGATTACATTGTATATTACTATGTATAGGCTTCGTAGAAATAATTAAATCATCAACAAACAATAAATAAGTGATCAAGGGATCCTTACAGCGTGGATGCAAATCAAAATTCCTTCTTCTTACTTGATCAGCAATTAAGGAATTAAGCAATTCGATAACATTGATAAAGAGGTAAGAAGAGATAGAATCACCCTATTCTAACTCCTCGCTTCCCTTTAAAATATCCATGCAATCTACCACTTCTGGAAACTGAAAATAAGGAGAAGAAATGCAAGTATAAACCTAAGCAAGAAAAGGTTTAGGGAAGTTCATCCTTGACATGGCAGCCATTATAGAAGACCAGGAAATTGAATCAAATGCTTTCCTTAAAATCTAACTTCAGCATACACCTCGGTGAAGTATTCTTCTTATCATATCCATGCAATAATTCTTGTGTAATGAGAACATTATCACTGATATTCCTACCATGTAAAAAAGCATATTGATTACCCGATATGACTGAAGGAAGAATCTTTTGAAGTCTATTAGCCCAAATCTTGGAAATGATTTTTAAGGAACACTACAGCAAGAAATTGGCCAGAAATCAGAAACTGCCATAAGGTTTTCATTTTTTGGAATTAGAGTTATGGCAGTGGCTGACAAAGAGGATGGCCAACTATTATCCATGAAGAAAAATTGAAATGCAGCAGCGACATCCTGCCCAACTGTTGACCAACATTTTTGAATAAAGAAAGCATTAAAACCATCTGGTCCTCCGCAACTATTTGAATCTAAATTAAACACAGCTGATTTTACTTCCTCACAACTGACTAAAGAAATGAGAGTCTCTGATTGTTGATAAGATAAGGTTGGCAAATCAATATGATACAGGGCTTGAACATTAGAATGTGGTAAAGTGGATGGAGCTAAAACATTAGTTAAATACTTAACGAAAGCTTCATTAATTCCATCCTCTATCGAGTGATAATTACCTTCCAAGTCTTTAATCAAATAGTATGCCTGACGCACCTTATTAATTCTCAATGAATTATGAAAGAATTTTGTATTTGTATCAAACTCAATATCTCCCTCTTTGAACTTGAACCTTGCTTTGCTGATTGTAATTCCATATCCAATGTGCTCTTTAATTAGTTTTGTAATTCAGTTTCCAGTAGTAATTGCTGCTTATCCCATGGATTCCATTTCAGAAACTCCTGAACTTTGAAAAGCTCTGATCTGATATGCGAAGACTTCTTATAATCTTTACCAAAATGGAAAGAAGACAATGCTTTCAGATGAATTTTTAGAAGCCTAATCTTATACAACAATTTGACCATAGGATTATTGCCAAAAATATTAGACCAAACCTGCAGTAAGACATTAGAAAAATCATTATAAGAACACCAAAAGTTAAAAAATTTAAAAGAGGACTTCTCTTTGACACTGGAATCATGTATCCCCCAACTTAAAAGCAAAGGATTATGATCAGAAATAGATGAAGGCATAACTTGAATGAAAGATTTAGGCCGGGCACTGATAAAAGAGGAATTGAAAAAAAGCATGATCAAGTTTGCATAGGGTGGGCGAGCCAGTATGACTTCTATTCGACCATGAAAAATCAAAACCAAAGCTATTCAAAGGAAAAATGCTTGATTTGATAATAACTTGATTTAATGAAGCAATATCATTAAGAGAGAGAGCACAGCCTCTAATTTATTATTAGAGGAGAACATACAATTAAAATCACCTCCAATTATCCAAGGATCCGAAGAAGAATGAATATTATGCAAATCATTTAGAAAAGATTGTCTCAGAGAAACAACATTATTAGCATAAACAGATGTAAGGAAGAAGGAAGAGTTCAAAGGAATACGAATACGTTTGAAGTGAATATACTGAGAGGAGGAGGATAATTTGGTTAAACTAAACAAATAAGGATTCCAGATAGTTAACAAATGACCAAAAGTAGCATCAGCTAAATTGTGATCAAAATGCCAACCAGGAGAAATAAAATGAGAAATTTTTGGAGTTGAATGGATATCCAGCTTAGTTTCTGACAAACAAAGCAACTGTATCTTGTTTTCTCTCAAAAATACCTTGATTTCACTTGGCTTAGAAGGTAAATTTAACCCTCTAATATTCCAAAATGATATGTTTTGCATCATAATTTGAAATGAAGAGGATCAACTAGTGAAGCAGGATGCTTCCTTGTATGCCTCTTTGAAGGATATTTTGAATTTCCAGAGGGCGATACATCATCAGGCCCATAATCTACTCCTTCATCTAGATCATCCAGATCAGATGTATTCAATTTGGCTTTCTTCTTCTTTTTTCCTTTTTAGTCTTCACTGACATTGAAGAAGATGATAAATCACTGCCTTGGGATTTTGAAGGAGAAGCAGAGTTACCAGAGTTTAATGATGACTGAGTACCATTAGTAGGAGGTGGAAGAATGATATTTGAAGGAGGAGCTAGATGAGAATAAGGTGAAGCTGAAGAGGCAAAAGGATTGACTAAATTGCAACTCATTGAAAAGATTGAGGGGATCTGAAAAAATGAACAATGAATTGCAAGCTGAAGTTTGAAGAATTGAATAAGAGGATGAGTTAGATGTGCAATTCAAACAATCAGTTGAAGATGAAGGACCTGATAATGTAGATGCCACATTAGCTTGATCATCCAATATATCAAAAGGATTACTCACATGGAATTCATTTTGAACCGCTTCATTTAGCACATATTCAAAATTTTGTTTTTCTTTTAACTTGCTGTAACACCCCACCTCCACCAGGGTGGCTCTTGCAAGCACTCTGACTTTGGAGGGGCGTTTGAATCAGGTAAACATGCATAATGATATATCAAGGCAGAACAAGAACATATGTATATATGTAAACAGAGTAAATAACATAGATAAAACAGCGGAAGATTTCAAAACATTTCAAAACAAGTCTGGTACAACATAGCTTTCCAAATAAACAAGTCTAGATAAAACAACATCAACTGAAAAACTGAAATAAATAAGTGCTATCCCTAATTAAGTGGTAACCATAGCTAGCTTCATGTCGAAACCGTACATGAGCTGAAATCCCACAAGCAAGCAATCCGAAATCGAAGCTAAGCTCCAGTATTCCCTCCCTGAGAACCTGGGGGGGGGGGGGGAACGGAAGAAAAGAGGCGAAAGAAAACAGGTCAGTCAAAAAGACTGAGTAAGCCCTACTACAATCAATGTAAACTGATAAAGTTAACTGGCATGAGCAGCAGGGATGAACATAAGGATAACAATATACTAGCATGATGATTAACTAACAAGGTAGATAAAGGTGTCATCGCATAATCAGGATTAAGGTTTTGCACCACAGGTGTACTAGCAAACTAACATGACTTGAATAAACAAGTATTGATCCCTTGGCCCAAGCTTTGGCCCAATAACATGAAATGACCCTAATACAAGGTCCAACCAAACGGTCTAGTCGATCGGCTCCCTAAGCCTAACTCGTCACGTGTTGGTGTCAATACGGCCCAATCATAATTGTAGTCGAACTGTGCCGGGTCCACCCTTCGGGTGTATCAAGCCCTAGGGTGTCAACCCCTGGACACCATGAACATGAGTGCACAGTCCCGATCTACTGGTACCCGTGCATGTTTTCACCGGCTACAGACTATGTGCACGACCAGAGTCCGCCCGGAACTACACCGGCGTACCCTCTGCCGTCGCTTTTGGTCACTTACCTCCAGTCCAGTAATCGTGCCCCCACCCTAGCCTAGTCCCTAGGGTCATGATGATACTAACTTGGGATTACTGCTGGAGTGGGCCCCCATTGCTAGGATTTTTCTAGTGGGTTAAGTACGGTTTAACCCTCTTGCTAATCCTGGATTAACTTGGTTAAGTGTAACGATGAGTTCACGACTTAACCCCGATTAATATACCAAGCCCAAATTGGTTAAGTATTAAGTGGACCATGACTTAACCCTAATCACGAGGCATTAATTAATTTAATGCGCCTTAACCTCTCACATTAGACCTTGTTATGGTTACTAGTTAAGCCGGGCGGGTCCGGGTAGCTTTACACCACAACTTGGTCTAACCTCGGGTTCAAGGTACAACATGGCCAACTTCTCACATTGGGTCCTATTGTTTGTAGCAACTAGTTAAGCCGGTCGGTTCCGGGTAGGTTTACGCTACAAACTCAACCCAACCTCGAGTTGGCCACACTTATCTTTTCTAAGTGTCATGTCCATCATGTTTCCAAAACATGTTACAAGTTTTTAAGCAATTGGGTAGACCTAACTTAATAGGTAAATTCCCAATGGGTAGACCTAACTTAATAGGTAAATTCCCAAGCTTATGTTTTATGTCTTTTAAGTTTACCCAACCCCAAACGCAATCCCATCACTTACATATCGCAATAGCGCATAAAGGATAGAAAGAGGGAACTTGGCATAATCATGACATAAAGGTATTGAAGCCACAAGCTTAACATGGTGGCATATGAAATGTTCATATGTTCATACACTTGCATATTACATTTTTAGGCCTCAAAAGCATGCATAAAACCAAACTTAGCATATTGGTGATACATGGTGCTAAATGACATGTAGAGATGGCCATAAGTTCGCATTTAGCCTCACATGCAAGTTATCATAAGAGATATGATAACTTACATGTTGCTAAAATGCAACCTTTGGCATAAAGCTTAAAGCTTTATGTTCATAAACCCAAAATAAATTTGCATAACATGATAGCATGAACAAAATGTTCAACCCAAACTTGCATAACATAACTTGGCATACTTGCATATAAACTTGCATATCACAACATGATAAACTTGCATATAAACTTGCATATCACAACATGATAAACTTGCATATAAACTTGCATATCACAACATGATAAACTTGCATATCATACATTTAACTTTAGAGTTTAAGTATGAAAGTAGAATAGGGCTTACAATGCTTAAGAAGTCACAAAAATATGACAAAGCCCTTATGAAATCAATTAAACCCAAAATGCAAGCAAAACCCTTGAGCCAAAATGATCAAGACTCTTTCTTTATGATGCAAATATATAAACTTGACTTGAATGCAAGCTAATGATGCTCATACAAGTTTGAAAACACTTGTATGCATGGAAAATCACTTAGGAATTTATTTAGGAATTTTATGAAGAGAGTGGAGGCCATGAGAGGATTGATTTTGCCATAGTTTAGTTGTATGAATGAATAATGATGATTTAGGGTAGGTTAGGGTCTTATTTATAGATTAGGCAAGTGTTTTAGGCCATAGGATTAAACCTAGATTCAATCCAAGCCATCAAAGCATGTCTTGGGGAAGAAGTCAAGTGTAGGAACCATCTAGGGCCTTTAGATTAAAGATGAACCATGAGAACCATTCAAATGCAAAATCTGCATTTGAGCGAATCGGCCCACGGGTTGACAGCCAAACACCCTGGATTAACCCCTAGTCGACCCAGCGAGCTCGGGTCGACCTCAAAAATCGGCCGGTTCGGTTATTCCCCTCTCCCAATTCGTTGTTTTGAACATTTTTGCATATTTATTTATTTAATTTTCAATTATATATATATATATCAATATATATATATTTCTCTGCGCAACCCATTTCACTTAATTAAGTATACTTTAATTTGGAAATTTTTCGTGAAACTTCGCGAGGCCATATCTTGGTCATACGGACTCCGATTTTCGAAAACTCGGACTTTATTTCGCGTATTTTTCCGAGACGAACGCAATGGCCCCGTTTCCCTTGATTCAGATTTTACAGTTTAATTCTGCCTCCATTTATGTTATAACATGTTATTCAAAAATACGGGTTGTTACATTCTTCCCTCCTTAAAGGATTTCGTCCCCGAAATCTCCAAGTTAGGAAGAACGTATCCTACCATCCATCATCCATCTACTCAAAACATCATCCACGAGCAATCATTGTCCTTAAAAGGTTCTAAATGCTGTATGATCATATGCAAAGGTGTGTGTATATGTACTTATCTAATGCGAAAATCAGGAGGTTACTGATTCAGTAAACCCCCTTAATGCAAAATATGTTAGTGAAATGAGTCCATATGTATGCAAATTCCTAACATAATTTATAATCTCTACATGATTGCACATAACATTCATCCATATGCAACATCCACGTGATAGCATAACAAGTTTTCATCCATGAATAAGCATAAACACTCATGCATATGCGGTATGAAAGTGTGTGAGCCGATCTTAGTGCCTAACGTGTATTATACATCCACGAGTATCCACTTGCAAACACTTACAACCACTTGCAACCATCAAGCAAAACATGTTTCAAACACATGTTTCATCCAAAGGGTTTCTACCTAAGGTTCTCATGACAAGATTAACACGATAAACTAGATAAACATGGATAGCAAAGAGAAAGATATGCTAACAAAGAAAAGAGATTGAGAGTGTACCCTCAAAAAGGAATGGATAAAGCCCACGCATCTTCTCCTCGGTTTCCCAAGTTGCGTCTTCTTCGGCTTCACCCCATTGAACCTTCACCAATTTGACCTCTTGATTCCTTAGCTTCTTGGTCTCCGTCCCCAAGATACGAATCGGAGCTCTCCTCAAGGTAGCCTCTTTCTCCACTTCTACATCTTTTAGAACACTTGGCTCAACAACCTCTGCTGATTCATGTAAACACTTCCGGAGATGCGAGACATGAAAAACATCGTGTACTCCAGCAAGCTTCTCGGGCAACTTCACTCTATAAGCCATCTGCCCGATCCTCTCTATAATAGGGAATGGTCCAACAAACCTCGGTGCCAACTTCCCAACAGCTCCAAATCGGACCACATTCCGCAAAGGAGAAACCTTCACGAAAACCATATCCCCAACATCAAACTCCAAATCCGTTCTTCGCTTATCAGCATAGGATTTCTGTCGGTCTTGGGCCGCTTTCATCCGTCTCCGAATCAACTCGATCTTCTCGGATGTATCTCTGATCATATCAGGCCCAAGTATAAGTTCATCTGTAGTCTCCCACCAACATGTAGGCGACTTGCACGGCCTCCCATATAAAGCTTCAAATGGTGCCATCCCTATGCTTGCCTGATAACTGTTATTATATGCAAACTCAACAAGAGGAAGATGGTCTTCCCAAGTACCACCAAAATCCAGAATACAAAGCCTCAACAGATCCTCGAGTACCCTATTCACCCTTTCGGTTTGACCGTCTGTCTGTGGGTGATAAGCCGTACTTAGATTCAACCTTGTGCCCATAGCTTCTTGCAAGCTATTCCAGAATTGACTTGTAAAGATTGGGTCACGGTCACTGACTATACTAGAAGGGACTCCATGTAGTCTCACAATCTCACGAAGATATACAGACGCTAGCCAAGATGCGGTCCTCTTGCTCTTCACCGAAATGAAATGAGCACTCTTCGTAAGTCTATCCACAATAACCCAAATGCTCGTATTCCCTTTCCTTGACCTTGGTAGCCCATCGATAAAATCCATGGAAATACTCTCCCACTTCCATAGTGGAACGTCTAGAGGATGCAATAGCCCACCGGGCTTCTTCGACTCGGCCTTAACTTGCTGGCAAATGATACATCTAGAGACAAATTCTGCCACATCCTTCTTCATCCCAGGCCAAAAGAAAATGCGCTTCATATCTTTATACATCTTATCTCCGCCCGGATGTATAGTCAACTTAGAGCGATGCGCTTCCTCAAGAACTCTTCTTACTGGATCTTCTACCATTGGAACACATAACCTTCCGTCTCTCCTCAGCCAACCCTTGTCATCAATAGAATATCGAGCGAGATGACTAGACGTCTCTCCTCGAATTAACTTATCCATAATCTCAACTATCTGAGGGTCTTCTCTCTGCGAAGCCCCAACTTGATCAAGAAGGGTAGGTCTGAGTTCCAGAGATGCTAAAGAACCGGTCATCGACTCAATCGCCAAAGAGAAATCAAAGGTTGCCACATACTCTAAATTCTTCATCTCAACGAATAGAGGACTTAGGGTCAACCTTCTTCTACTCAATGCATCTGCTACCACATTCCCCTTGCCAGGGGTATAAGCTATCTCAAAATCGTAGGACGCCAAGAATTCCATCCATCTTTGTTGCCTCAGATTTAGATCCTTCTGAGAAAAGAGATACTTCAATGACTTGTGATTGGTATAAAGCTCAAATCTTTCTCCCAGAAGATAATGGCGCCAAGCCTTGAGTGCATATACTATTGCTGCCAACTCTAAGTCATGAGTGGAATAATTCTTCTCATGCACTTTGAGTTGTCTACCGCCAAAGCATATCACTCTTCCTTCTTGCATAAGAACAGCTCCTAACCCCGTGCCACATGCATCGGTGTATACGGTAAATAACTTCCCTCCATCGGGCAAAGCTAGAACAGGTGCTGATGTGAGGGCTCTCTTGAGCTTCTGAAAAGCAAGCTCGCATTCTATGCTCCAAGCAAAAACTAAATTCTTCTTCGTCAATTTAGTGAGAGGAGCGGATATCTTTGCGAAGTCCTTGATGAAATTCCGGTCGAAACCCGCAAGACCTAGAAAACTTCTCACTTCGGTTGCATTCCTTGGAGTCTTCCAATCCTGAACTGCCACTACCTTAGCGGGATCCACCGCTAAGCCTTGCTTAGATACTATATGCCCAAGGAATCTAACTTCCCTTCTCCAAAAGTGACACTTGGAGAACTTGGCCTTCAACTGATGCGCTCTAAGCGTATCCATCACCTCCATGAGATGCCTTGCGTGCTCTTCCTCATCCTTAGAGAAGATCAGAATATCATCTACGAAGACCACGACAAACTTGTTCAAGAACTCCCTGAACACCCTACTCATCAAGTCCACGAAATATGCGGGTGCATTAGTCAAGCCGAACGGCATGACAAGCCATTCGAAGAATCCATCTGGAGTTCTGAACGCAGTCTTGTCTATACTATCTTCAGCTACCCTGAGCTGATGGAACCCCGTAGCAAGATCAAGCTGAGAGAAAATAGAAGCACCGACAAGCTGGTCAAAGAGATCATCAATCCTCGGTAACGGGTGTCTGTTCTTCTTAGTCAGCTTATTCAACTCTCGATAGTCAACGCAAAGTCGGAGAGAACTATCCGCCTTGGTAGCAAATACCACAGGCGCTCCCCATTCAGATATACTTCGTCTAATGAAGTTCTACTCAAGCAACTCTTTCACTTGCTTACTTAGCTCCCGCCTTTCACGCGGAGCCATGTGCCGAACGGGCAAAGAAACAGGCTTTGCATTATCCACCAGATAAATGCGGAAATCAATCTCTCGCTTAGGGGGCAACCCCCTAACTTCATCGAAAACATCCGGATACTCTCGAACCACTCTCATAGACTGAAGAGTTTCCATTGACGAGTCGAGTGATTCCAGATAGCACAACATGACGGGACCTCTCGGATCACAAGAAATCTCTAGGGTGTTTCTGAGGCGAGTCACGAGCCTCACAACCCTATGCTCACAATCAAGAATGGCTCCATATCTGGACAGCCAATCCATGCCCAATATCAATCTGTATCCCCTAAAACCAAGAACATAAGCACTGCACAAGAACTCTACACTCAGTATAGAGATCCTCAAATCCCCACATATCATAGACAAATGGGCGGAACCCCCAATAGGATTTGAGACATAGACGGGATCATCTACCAAGCTAGTACTAAGGTGCAAACTATCAACAATATCAGATGAGATAAAGCTATGCGATGCACCAGAATCAAACAAGGTACGAACTGGAAAATCAGAAATATATACAAGGCTCTCAACAGAAATACTACCTCGATCGGGAACTGGAGCGACATTGAGAGCATGAACTTGCCCTCCTGAAGGTCCAGCACGCTGAGTCTGATCCTGGCCTTGCCCTTGCTTCCTCGGGCAATCCTTACTGAAATGTCCAGTCTCACCGCAGAAAAAGCATTCACCATTCTTCCTTTTCCTCTTCTTACAATCCTTAATAAGATGCCCAACTGAACCGCAATAATGGCACTTCCCCTTGTTGTTCTTGCCCTTGTTGTTATTGCCCTTGTTGTTGTTCCCCTTGTTGCCTTGACTCTTGTTCTTGTTCTGATTGCCTTGACTGCTCTGACCACTTGGATTACCCTGATTTCCTTTTCCCTGGGAATCAGTCTTCTTGGCTTGAGTATCATTCATCTTGGTTTCTTTCTTGACATCTCCCTGAAGTAACGCCATATCAACCAAACTCTCAAACGTGGCCCCATGGGGAATATGTGACATAGCCAATCCCTGCAATGGCTCATTCAATCCTCTAGCAAAACGAAGAGCCTTCTTCTGAGGAGTATTCACCATATCCAAGCCAAAACGAGCTAACTGATTGAACTTGTTCACATATTCTTTGACAGACATTTCTCCTTGTTTCAAAGTTATGAACCTCTCCATTTGCAGATTCTCCTCAGCAGAAGATAGAAACTTAAGCATGAACCTTGCCCTGAAATCGGCCCAAGTCTCAATAGGCCTAGTACCATTGGTGACTTCCCACCAATAAGCGGCTTCATCCTTCATAAGCCAAACCGCCAACAAGAGCTTCCTCTGATCGTCTAACCCAAAGATAGCAAACAAATCCTCGGTCTCTTTCAACCAATTTCTGGCCTCTACAAAAGTCTCAGTGCCTTGAAAGTTCTTGCCACCCATTGCTTTGAAATCTTTGCAAGTCTTTGCGAAGTCCACTTGAGGATGCTGAGGGGGAGGAGGAAGAGGAACCTCAGCGACAGGAGGAGGAGGAACATTAACCACCGGAGGAGGAGGAGGAACATTAACTACCGGAGGAGGAGGAGGAGGAGGAACATCTGCGGGGCCGGCTTCGGTCGCCCTAGCCTCCAAAAGTCTCCTATACCAAACAGGTACGTGTACTCCCTCCGGAATAGCAAAGTTATCGGCCATACTGGAAACGAAGAAAAAGACAGATTCAGAATGGAGAAAAACGAAGGAATTTTGCTAATGGCTTTTTGGGGAATAGCCTTTAAAATAAACTAGACTTTTCTTTGGAAAATACTTTATACTTGGTTTTGAAAATAGTTTTCCAAAAGTTTTCTAAAAGCCTTTTTGTTCCTTCTCGTACCATATGCTCTGATACCAAATGTAACACCCCACCTCCACCAGGGTGGCTCTTGCAAGCACTCTGACTTTGGAGGGGCGTTTGAATCAGGTAAACATGCATAATGATATATCAAGGCAGAACAACAACATACGTATATATGTAAACAGAGTAAATAACATAGATAAAACAACGGAAGATTTCAAAACATTTCAAAACAAGTCTGGTACAACATAGCTTTCCAAATAAACAAGTCTAGATAAAACAACATCAACTGAAAAACTGAAATAAATAAGTGCTATCCCCAATTAAGAGGTAACCATAGCTAGCTTCATGTCGAAACCGTACATGAGCTGAAATCCCACAAGCAAGCAATCCGAAATCCAAGCTAAGCTCCAGTATTCCCTCCTTGAGAACCTGGGGGGGGGGGAACGGAAGAAAAGAGGCGAAAGAAAACAGGTCAGTCAAAAAGACTGAGTAAGCCCTACTACAATCAATGTAAACTGATAAAGTTAACTGGCATGAGCAGCAGGGATGAACATAAGGATAACAATATACTAGCATGATGATTAACTAACAAGGTAGATAAAGGTGTCATCGCATAATCAGGATTAAGGTTTTGCACCACAGGTGTACTAGTAAACTAACATGACTTGAATAAACAAGTATTGATCCCTTGGCCCAAGCTTTGGCCCAATAACATGAAATGACCCTAATACAAGGTCCAACCAAACGGTCTAGTCGATCGGCTCCCTAAGCCTAACTCGTCACGTGTTGGTGTCAATACGGCCCAATCATAATTGTAGTCGAACTGTGTTGGGTCCACCCTTCGGGTGTATCAAGCCCTAGGGTGTCAACCCCTGGACACCATGAACATGAGTGCACAGTCCCGATCTACTGGTACCCGTGCATGTTTTCTCCGACTACGGACTATGTGCACGACCAGAGTCCGCCCGGAACTACACCGGCGTACCCTCTGCCGTCGCTTTTGTTCACTTACCTCCAGTCCAGTAATCGTGCCCCCACCCTAGCCTAGTCCCTAGGGTCATGATGATACTAACTTGGGATTACTGCTGGAGTGGGCCCCCATTGCTAGGATTTTTCTAGTGGGTTAAGTACGGTTTAACCCTCTTGCTAATCCTGGATTAACTTGGTTAAGTGTAACGATGAGTTCACGACTTAACCCCGATTAATCTACCAAGCCCAAATTGGTTAAGTATTAAGTGGACCATGACTTAACCCTAATCACGAGGCATTAATTAATTTAATGCGCCTTAACCTCTCACATTAGACCTTGTTGTGGTTACTAGTTAAGCCGGGCGGGTCCGGGTAGCTTTACACCACAACTTGGTCTAACCTCGGGTTCAAGGTACAACATGGCCAACTTCTCACATTGGGTCCTATTGTTTGTAGCAACTAGTTAAGCCGGTCGGTTCCGGGTAGGTTTACGCTACAAACTCAACCCAACCTCGAGTTGGCCACACTTATCTTTTCTAAGTGTCATGTCCATCATGTTTCCAAAACATGTTACAAGTTTTCAAGCAATTGGGTAGACCTAACTTAATAGGTAAATTCCCAATGGGTAGACCTAACTTAATAGGTAAATTCCCAAGCTTATGTTTTATGTCTTTTAAGTTTACCTAACCCCAAACGCAATCCCATCGCTTACATATCGCAATAGCGCATAAAGGATAGAAAGAGGGAACTTGGCATAATCATGACATAAAGGTATTGAAGCCACAAGCTTAACATGGTGGCATATGAAATGTTCATATGTTCATACACTTGCATATTACATTTTTAGGCCTCAAAAGCCTGCATAAAACCAAACTTAGCATATTGGTGATACATGGTGCTAAATGACAAGTAGAGATGGCCATAAGTTCGCATTTAGCCTCACATGCAAGTTACCATAAGAGATATGATAACTTACATGTTGCTAAAATGCAACCTTTGGCATAAAGCTTAAAGCTTTATGTTCATAAACCCAAAATAAGCTTGCATAACATGATAGCATGAACAAAATGTTCAACCCAAACTTGCATAACATAACTTGGCATACTTGCATATAAACTTGCATATCACAACATGATAAACTTGCATATAAACTTGCATATCACAACATGATAAACTTGCATATAAACTTGCATATCACAACATGATAAACTTGCATATCATACATTTAACTTTAGAGTTTAAGTATGAAAGTAGAATAGGGCTTACAATGCTTAAGAAGTCACAAAAATATGACAAAGCCCTTATGAAATCAATTAAACCCAAAATGCAAGCAAAACCCTTGAGCCAAAATGATCAAGACTCTTTCTTTATGATGCAAATATATAAACTTGACTTGAATGCAAGCTAATGATGCTCATACAAGTTTGAAAACACTTGTATGCATGGAAAATCACTTAGGAATTTATTTAGGAATTTTATGAAGAGAGTGGAGGCCATAAGAGGATTGATTTTGCCATGGTTTAGTTGTATGAATGAATAATGATGATTTAGGGTAGGTTAGGGTCTTATTTATAGATTAGGCAAGTGTTTTAGGCCATAGGATTAAACCTAGATTCAATCCAAGCCATCAAAGCATGTCTTGGGGAAGAAGTCAAGTGTAGGAACCATCTAGGGCCTTTAGATTAAAGATGAACCATGAGAACCATTCAAATGCAAAATCTGCATTTGAGCGAATCGGCCCACGGGTTGACAGCCAAACACCCTGGATTAACCCCTAGTCGACCCAACGAGCTCGGGTCGACCTCAAAAATCGGCCGGTTCGGTTATTCCCCTCTCCCAATTCGCTGTTTTGAACATTTTTGCATATTTATTTATTTAATTTTCAATTATATATATATATATATATCAATATATATATATTTCTCTGCGCAACCCATTTCACTTAATTAAGTATACTTTAATTTGGGAATTTTTCGTGAAACTTCGCGAGGCCATATCTTGGTCATACGGACTCCGATTTTCGAAAACTCGGACTCTATTTCGCGTATTTTTCCGAGACGAACGCAATGGCATAGCCCGTTTCCCTTGATTCAGATTTTACAGTTTAATTCTGCCTCCATTTATGTTATAACATGTTATTCAAAAATAAGGGTTGTTGCACTTGCCATCAGTATTGACACTTTCAATACCATCTGTTACTTCCTTATCTGAAACAACACTTTTACAAAATCATCAGCAATTATATTTTTCTGAGATCCTCTACCAATTACACTGTTATGTATATCCATTTCCTCATCATTATTTCACTCATTTATGTCATTCATATTTACATCGCCCCTAGTTTTAACCACTTCATCCATTGCCTCATTTATATCCTTTTCCACATCAGTGCCATATTTACCAGCCTTCCTTTGCCATACTTGCTTCTTCTTATTAACAACTTTAGTCCAACCATTACCAGTAGGTTGCACCGAAGGCTTGTTTACCACTTGTCTCTCCTTTTCATTGACCAAAACTTGTTTGTTCTCAAAAGATTTAACTCTTTGATTATGGTTCACTTGATCCTCCTTATTTAGAAACTCACACTGATTAGTTTTGTGTCCAAAGATCTTGCAATGTGTACAAATACTTGGCACCCAATCATAAGCAATCAAAACTGTAGGGCATTTGTCACCTAAACCACCAAAATCAATACATTACGGTAATTCAGATTCTACATCTATTTCCATCAGAACTTTAGCATACCTGATTCTTTGCATCCTTTCAGTACTTGAATCGAAACAAATAAGCCTTCCCACATGTCATGCCAACCAGTTGATGCCCATCAAAGTCCACAGCAATAAAGGAATACAGTGTAAATGAATCCATATAGGCAACTTTCTTATTTGAGACTGTGCACTCCCTATAGAAGGACCCACTTTGTGATTATGAACAAGCGACCTCGAATGAAAATAGGATCCGCAGTCAAAACCTTTTCTCTACCAAAATCATTTGAAAACTTGAAATAGAAATTAATACTACCTGATTTGATATCCACCACTCCTTGCAATTTCCAAAAATTCCGCAAGTGACTAACTACTGACATATAGGAAAGAGAACCATCAAGGAAAAACCCTACTATATGATTTTACCAATATTTCACTCCTTCAGCCTTCACTAAATCAGGAGGGAATTTCTTTTGACCATCTTTAACAATTTCAAAATCAATAGGTTTGTAAGAGCCTGCATTTCTGGGTAACAAATTGAACAAAGAAAGATAGTCATATTTGAATGTGGTAGCTGGATTCAAAGAAACAAGATGATGAGAGAAGCGACTAGGATTAGAGGAATTTAGAACAGGTAAAAAGTAAATTGGATCAGGAACAATATTACGAACTAAATTGGCACCCCCGGGATTAACATTTGAAATATTTGAAAATTGAATAGATGAATTAGTAATATTCGACGTAATGCCAGAAACAGGAAGCACATTAATAGAGGAAGAATTAGAAATCAGAGATTTGCTTTGAGGATCAAGTGAATCAGATCGAGATCTAGAAGTTAAAAGAGACTGTAAAACAATCTGATCCAAAGAATTTGTAGCCAAGTTATTAACATTAGAAAGATTTACAGTATTAATATTAGAATTAACAAAAATCATACTATCAATATTAGCTGAATTTTCAACTGTATTAACATCAGATCCATTCAAAGACGGAACAGAACCTGGGATCACAGATACACGATTGACCAGATCCAAGTTCACTTTAACACCCAAAGAAGATGCAATAACAGAAGCTTGAGATTGTAGGATCTAAATTAACCCTAGAGGGGGGGGGTGAATAGTGTTTATCACAGATTTTCACAGAGTAATTAAATAATCACAGCACAGATTAAAAACAGAATAAATGCAGAAAATAAATAACACACAGATATACCCAGCTTCGGCAAAACCCTGCCTACTGCTGCATTCCCCAAGGTTTCTACTAGGAGTTAAAACAATCTCTACGCTTACAATCCCCTGTAAACTCGCGACACTCGCTCCAAACTGTTCTTAACCCTACGCTCAAAACCCTGCACTGGTTTTTATCCCCAAAACCAGATTTCCCCGAATTACAAACCCTGTAATTCGTCTCCCTAGTTTTAGAGACAAACTAGAAAACTACAGATTTGATTACAAATTTAAATTGAAAAAACAAACAAGAAAAAATAATCCTTTAGGAGTTTAAAAGATGGGTTATCCCCTTTTAAAATCTCTTAGCCCTTTGGTATAACTTGGCCGGCCACTTTTGTTATTGCTTCACCACTTTATTTTGCTCGATCTCTTTCCTTAAAAATGGCGGCGGGTCTTGAGAAATTCCTAGGGTTTCCTTCTTGCGATCTAGGGTTTCCTTCTGGAATCCGATTCTCTGCAAAATGATTGATTGTACTCTTGCTCTGATGTTTGTCGATGTTGGTCTCGTGCTCTGATGGTTTTCTGGTTCTTCGATTTGCAGATTCACTCGATCCAGATCCAAGTGAATATTGGTATGATTTTTCCACTTCTAATTTTTCTTTGATTGTGTTGAAACTTGGATGATATTAAAACCGATGATGATTTGGTGTATTTATAGGATTAAAACTCCTAAATATTTGCTCTGATTTCTACGTTGAGACTTGGCCATGGTATATACGAGAATTTTGGGGCTTTTTGAATTGGCTTTCTTGCGAATAATCTGGTGATTTTTGACTGAGTCTTCCTTCTAGAATTTCTCGATATAACAGATTTGTAAATCCAATTTTCTGGAAACATTTTGTGTGATGAATCTTTCAATTTTGAATACGAGAATTTTGGGGCTTTTGAATTGGCTTTCTTGCGAATAATCTGGTGATTTTTGACTGAGTCTTCCTTCTAGAAATTCTCGATATAACAGATTTGTAAATCCAATTTTCTGGAAACATTTTGCGTGATGAATCTTTCAATTTTGAATACGAGAATTTTGGGGCTTTTGAATTGGCTTTCTTGCGAATAATCTGGTGATTTTTGACTGAGTCTTCCTTCTAGAAATTCTCGATATAACAGATTTGTAAATCCAATTTTCTGGAAATGTTTTGCGTGATGAATCTTTCAATTTTGAAATGGTCCTTCTTGACTTTGAAATTTATTTCTTAGATTTTTGGAACTCTGAATTAGTCTTGAATTCTGGAAGGATTAAATTTGAGTTTTGCTGCCTTTTAAAACTTTGATTCAAACACTGTTTTGTTCGAGAATTTTTCTTCCAAAAAAAATGCTAACTTTATGGAACCATAATAGCCCTTAATTGAAAACTGAAAACACACATTGCTCTTGATTACTTTTTAAATAAGAACAGATACTATCCTTGAGCATGCGACAAATACTGTGCTTGACATTTACCCCTGTATACTTGACTTTTTAACTGATGTTTTTCTTTGATAAGAACAGAAACTATGCTCGAACTTGTTATGCAATTTTAGTTTAACTTTCTGCTGATTGAACTGATACTTGCAGTCACTTGTGTGTATATATATTTGTATCTGAATACCATGCCTTTTTACCATGACTTATAAACTTCGGCACGAGCTTGATTCTGCTCTTTAATACTTTCATGTTTAAATCCTGATTTCTGGAAATTTAAAAGATTCTTTGAATCATTCATTTCGAAAACAAAAACATTTTTTTCTGTCTTTAAGTCTGATATGAACAGTTGCTTTACACCTTGCCGTATCTGATTTGAACTGATAAGATCAGACGAACACTTGAATTTAACAGTGCCTTGCATTCTCGTTCTCCATACTGCTTTGATCAATTGTTATACTCTTTCATTTATCACTACTTTTACGTTTTTCATCTAAGTTGATGACATCATGTTGTTCTGACCATACCATTCTTGCATGAATGCTTGTTTACCACAACAAATTTGCTTATTGTCTTAAGTGAGTTGATCCCATGTATAATCTATATTCCTGCTATGCTTAGCTTCATGTTCCATTGCTGATTTGCTTGATATTGAACTTTTTGTTGGTCTGTTAATGCTCGAGTAGTTTGTTGCCATTTCCTGTATGGATACATTGAACCTTTAATACTTCTGCTTGCTCGAACACTGGTAATACTTGTATTCGAGCTACTGCACTTTTTGCTTGAGTTATTTTCATTTTTGATTTGGTCATTGAATTTGGTTTTAACTGATAAGAGCAGTTTCAATCTTGATCATCCCTTAGGATGCTTGCACTGCTCGACTTGCCATGCTAAAAACATGCTTTCCATGATGTACTACTAATCTCGACCATTTGTCCATTTTCTTTGAATCATGCTGAGATGAACCCATGCTCCAATGCTTGACTCTTTTGGGTATTCATATGAATTGCTATGATCTTCAAAACTGTCTGGAACCATGTCTGTTTTGCTTTGGTGCTTACTGCCCTGTGCCATTGTTCCTGCCCTGTTTCTTGACTTTTGATTTTTGACCATGTTTTGCTGTGTTGACTTTATTTCTTAAACTTGTATTCGATTGTCCCATTGTTGATTGTACACTGGGTCAAAGACGGTCCATTGTGACTACTCCTCAGTCGTTTGCTGATTGGCGGGGCAGTGCGCACGTGTATAATTGTACACGTGTGTACATGCAGCCATCCAGACGAATTTTCCTGTCCCTGCATATCAGACAAAGTCTAGAAAAATGATGAGAAACACACCGCAAATCTGAGGCAAATAAAATTTAAAAATAAATTTTTATTTGCTTTTATTTTTGTTGCAGTCTACTGTGTGTGTTCTTCTGTATGAACAGGTATGAAGATGACTGACTGAAAGCTGTGAAGACAGAAGACTGAAGATGAAGACAAGAATAGCGTTAGTGTGTTTGTATTTGTGAGTGAACTGTATAGAAATGTAAATGACTGTTGAGTGAACTATAGTGAGTGTAGTGTATATGAAAGTGTAAGTGTTGCTGAGAGGAGCTGAGTATGAAAATTGAAAATTTTGAAATGTATATCAGTGATGTATATACAAATAGTGAAGTTGTAAATCTGTACTATTTAAATATTGAAATAAAATATTCTTGTTCAAATAAAATACTGTGTGAATATTTAAATTTTTGTATAGTTGTATTTTATTCAAATAGAAATATTATATTGCTATCTGTTGTGTAGTATACCAGTACAGTTACAAACACATTCAATAATAAAATATATTTGGTTGTTATCATCAAACAAAAATCATATAATTGTGTATACAACACTGTTATATACAACAATCTCCCCCTTTTGATGATGACAAACAAATAAAAGATTTTGAATGTGTTTGAACGTGAAATATATTACTCCCCCTATTTGTATGCTCCCCCTACAACTGAACTCCCTCTATATATGTGGGAAAATATGATGAAATCCAATTGACCATTCTCCCTCTAGATATTTAATTTCCAATCTTAAAATATTTTTGAATTGTATACCCATCAATCAAAATCTTGACCATTCTCCCCCTTTTGTTATCATCAAAAGGAAAATAGAAATCGAAACAGTGATGAATATAGACTAAAAATATAAATTCATATTCAGAGAGAGAATATATATCATAAAACCCATTTAATCAAACAAAAATCATAATAATCTTTAAATCAGAAGCAAATTTCACTTTCAGAATGAATGGATTTACGATGGATTTTATCGAATGAGGAGAGTTCAATAAAAATTGAATATTTGAATATGAATTTTAAAGATTTTAAGTATGCTAAAAAAAGTGTGTTAAGCACTTTCTAACCACGCATAGCCCAAAGGTCTTTTAAATGGGGTTAGTAGTAACTTAACTTTATCCTCTCCAATGAGTTCCATCCATGCACAGCCCGAAGGTCTTTTAAGTGAGAATGGAAACACATAGAAATTAAGGTAATTCACCCACGCATAACCGTGAGGATTTTTAAATGGGAGTGAATACCAAGGATAAATTATTTATTTTATTTTATTTTATTTTTAATTTTAAGAATAATTAGAACTCCCCAAATTAAATAAAACCATGATGAATGACAGAAATATGGTAGATATAGAAGATGGTCGTGAAATAAGCTCTAATTCAAAGATATTATAAAATTTGTCCAATCATCCTGTGATTTAAAATAATATCTCCTCTAGTTAAGAATTATACCATAGTCACAACTCATCATAATTTCATAAATCTATTAACGATTTTGATGAGTCACAAAATGGTTCAAATTAATCAATAATTTCAATTTTTGAATAAATAATCAAAAATAATTTTAAAATTGAAAATATTAATTTCAAGAGGAGTTTTTGAAAAATGCAAGTTGAAAATCAGCTTAAAAAAATCAATCAGTTAAAAAAAATGAAATTTTCTAATATTTTTAACACTGATTGCTCCTAGACAATTTTTAAAACCATTTTAATTCAAATTGCCTATGAATTTTAACTAAATCCAGTCACTGATTTTCCAACTTATCATTTAATCACCAATGAATCAAATCAATTTCCTTATCAGAGCAGCACAAGATTATTTTCAGAGAATTTTTGGACAAACTCAAGAAACAGTCAACTTATAAAATCTGAAGATAATTATTTGAAATCACCAAAAAAAAAATCAATTTTTTATAATCCAAGAATTTCAACTATCCATAACGAATGATTTCAAAAACAGCCAAGTAAAAATAAACTAGAAGGAATAAAAGTACGAGTTTAGAGATCATACCTGACTTACCGTAATCAACGTGATGCAATGAATCTCCAACTCTGAATCTATGGCTTAGGAACTCCAAATAATTTGATATGTGAATCAACCTGAATTTTATCTTACTTAAGCGCAGTTGTTCCTTAGCCTCCTACGATACCTAAATGCTTATATGATCGAGTGGTCTAACAAAAGTTGTTTTACCACTCTTATCTTCGTTTACACGTTTTGGTACCCAAACCCGTTTATATAACAGTCCATTACTATTCACTAGCGTACCCTTTGGAACCCAAATTTGTTTAGATTTGCTTAAATTTATTTTGTTAATTTTTGGAATCCAAATAGATTTAAATGAATTGTTTTTAAACGAGTTATCAATTTGTTTATGATTTAAAAACCCTTTGAAATTATTAAATTTCAAAAATTCAATTTGATTGTTTTCAAAGCCAATTAAAGGATTTTTAAAATCATTAAAATTTTGTTTTTTAACTTGATTAGATTCAAATCCAAGTCCCTTTTTATTCTGAACAAAAAATTGATTTTTTAACAACATATTCAACGATTTCTCTCCTTTAGAAAATTTAGTCAAAGCTGACTCAAGTTGTTGAATTTTAAATTTAAGATCGCTATTTTCTTTCATTAAATTTGAACAACGATTAATAGCGATTTTCCTCTTTTCAGCATCAGTTTGTTTTAAGATCAAATTTTCGTTTTCAAGTGCTTTGATTCTAGCATCGGACTTGGAAATTTCAATTTCAAATTGTTTTCGTTTTTCAAAATCAAGTTTTTCAGATTCTTTAAACTTTTCAATCACCTTTTCAAAATCAAGATTTTCATTTTTCAAATTCATGTTTTCACTTTTAAGTAACTCAAGATTAGTTTTTAATTTCAACAAATCGTTACTCAAAAATTGACATTTTTCGCATTCTGAAAACGATGAATTCTTAACTTTTTCAAGTTTTGTTTCTAAACTGTTATTTTCTTGAACTAGTTTTGACCTATCAGATTTCAATTTCTTAACTTTTAGTTCAAGAGAATCAACAGTTTTCGTGAGATCGTGACACATTAAAATTAAATCTTTATAAGTAAAATTCGATACCTCACTAGAACTACCTTCTGAATCAGATTGTGCCATAAGACACAAATTAGCTTCTTCTTCATCACTTTCAGAAGCTTCTTCTCCTTCCTCGTCATCCCATGTAGCAGCAAAAGCCTTCTTATTCCTTCTGAACTTCTTCCTCTTTTCATTTTTAAGCTGTGGGCAATTTGGTTTGATATGACCGGGTTTCTTGCAATTGTAGCAAAACACTTCATCGTCTGAACTATCTGAACTTTCAGACTTGTCGGTTTTTGAATTCTTCTTTCGTGGTTTGTATTTTCCTTTGGCCCACTTTTTCAAAACCATGGCTAGCTCTTCAGCGGGATCATCATTATTACTTTCAACAGAATTATTTAGAGCGATCGTCTTTTTCTTTGATTCAGAATCCTTTCGTTCTTCTCTTGCTTTTAATTCCATCTCGTAAGTAATCAGATTTCCGATCAACTCTTCCATGCTTACTTTATTTAGATCTTTTGATTCTTGTATTGCCGTCACCTTAGCTTCAAAATTCATTGGTAGCACTCTCAATATTTTTCTGATCAATTCCACTTTGGTATAGGTTTTTCCAAGAGCTTTTGCATTGTAGACTAGTGATGAGAAGCGTCCATACATTTCTTTTATATCTTCATCTCGTTGCATAGAGAAATTTTCATATTCGTTGCTGAGAAGAGCGAGACGAGATTCCTTTACTTGAGATGTACCTTCGTGTGTGACCTCCAACGTATGCCATATTTCCTGCGCAATCTCACAATGAGAAATTCGATTAAATTCAGTTTTATCAAGAGCACAGATTAAAGCATTCATCGCTTTGGCATTAGTTGAAAATAATTTTTTATCATTAGCATCCCACCTATCTTTTGATTTAGGAATTTCAACACCACTAACAATAACAGTGGGAGATCTATAACCCGTTTCAATAATATCCCACACATCATAATCGACTGAACTCAAATAAATTTTCATCCTAGCTTTCCAATATGCATAATCAGTTCCATTAAACATTGGTGGCCTAGCTATGGACTGACCCTCGGAAAATGCGTTATTGGACAAATTCATGACTCTAGAGTTAAAATAAAATAAAAAATACCTGCTCTGATACCACTTGTAGGATCTAAATTAACCCTAGTGGGGGGGGGGGGGGTGAATAGGGTTTATCACAGATTTTCACAGAGTAATTAAATAATCACAGCACAGATTAAAAACAGAATAAATGCAGAAAATAAATAACACACAGATATACCCAGCTTCGGCAAAACCCTGCCTACTGCTGCATTCCCCAAGGTTTCTACTAGGAGTTAAAACAATCTCTACGCTTACAATCCCCTGTAAACTCGCGACACTCGCTCCCAACTGTTCTTAACCCTACGCTCAAAACCCTGCACTGGTTTTTATCCCCAAAACCATATTTCCCCGAATTACAAACCCTGTAATTCGTCTCCCTAGTTTTAGAGACAAACTAGAAAACTACAGATTTGATTACAAATTTAAATTGAAAAAACAAACAAGAAAAAATAATCCTTTAGGAGTTTAAAAGATGGGTTATCCCCTTTTAAAATCTCTTAGCCCTTTGGTATAACTTGGCCGGCCACTTTTGTTATTGCTTCACCACTTTATTTTGCTCGATCTCTTTCCTTAAAAATGGCGGCGGGTCTTGAGAAATTCCTAGGGTTTCCTTCTTGCGATCTAGGGTTTCCTTCTGGAATCCGATTCTCTGCAAAATGATTGATTGTACTCTTGCTCTGATGTTTGTCGATGTTGGTCTCGTGCTCTGATGGTTTTCTGGTTCTTCGATTTGCAGATTCACTCGATCCAGATCCAAGTGAATATTGGTATGATTTTTCCACTTCTAATTTTTCTTTGATTGTGTTGAAACTTGGATGATATTAAAACCGATGATGATTTGGTGTATTTATAGGATTAAAACTCCTAAATATTTGCTCTGATTTCTACGTTGAGACTTGGCCATGGTATATACGAGAATTTTGGGGCTTTTTGAATTGGCTTTCTTGCGAATAATCTGGTGATTTTTGACTGAGTCTTCCTTCTAGAATTTCTCGATATAACAGATTTGTAAATCCAATTTTCTGGAAACATTTTGTGTGATGAATCTTTCAATTTTGAATACAAGAATTTTGGGGCTTTTGAATTGGCTTTCTTGCGAATAATCTGGTGATTTTTGACTGAGTCTTCCTTCTAGAAATTCTCGATATAACAGATTTGTAAATCCAATTTTTTGGAAACATTTTGCATGATGAATCTTTCAATTTTGAATACGAGAATTTTGGGGCTTTTGAATTGGCTTTCTTGCGAATAATCTGGTGATTTTTGACTGAGTCTTCCTTCTAGAAATTCTCGATATAACAGATTTGTAAATCCAATTTTCTGGAAATGTTTTGCGTGATGAATCTTTCAATTTTGAAATGGTCCTTCTTGACTTTGAAATTTATTTCTTAGATTTTTGGAACTCTGAATTAGTCTTGAATTCTGGAAGGATTAAATTTGAGTTTTGCTGCCTTTTAAAACTTTGATTCAAACACTGTTTTGTTCGAGAATTTTTCTTCCAAAAAAAATGCTAACTTTATGGAACCATAATAGCCCTTAATTGAAAACTGAAAACACACATTGCTCTTGATTACTTTTTAAATAAGAACAGATACTATCCTTGAGCATGCGACAAATACTGTGCTTGACATTTACCCCTGTATACTTGACTTTTTAACTGATGTTTTTCTTTGATAAGAACAGAAACTATGCTCGAACTTGTTATGCAATTTTAGTTTAACTTTCTGCTGATTGAACTGATACTTGCAGTCACTTGTGTGTATATATATTTGTATCTGAATACCATGCCTTTTTACCATGACTTATAAACTTCGGCACGAGCTTGATTCTGCTCTTTAATACTTTCATGTTTAAATCCTGATTTCTGGAAATTTAAAAGATTCTTTGAATCATTCATTTCGAAAACAAAAACATTTTTTTCTGTCTTTAAGTCTGATATGAACAGTTGCTTTACACCTTGCCGTATCTGATTTGAACTGATAAGATCAGACGAACACTTGAATTTAACAGTGCCTTGCATTCTCGTTCTCCATACTGCTTTGATCAATTGTTATACTCTTTCATTTATCACTACTTTTACGTTTTTCATCTAAGTTGATGACATCATGTTGTTCTGACCATACCATTCTTGCATGAATGCTTGTTTACCACAACAAATTTGCTTATTGTCTTAAGTGAGTTGATCCCATGTATAATCTATATTCCTGCTATGCTTAGCTTCAAGTTCCATTGCTGATTTGCTTGATATTGAACTTTTTGTTGGTCTGTTAATGCTCGAGTAGTTTGTTTCCATTTCCTGTATGGATACATTGAACCTTTAATACTTCTGCTTGCTCGAACACTGGTAATACTTGTATTCGAGCTACTGCACTTTTTGCTTGAGTTATTTTCATTTTTGATTTGGTCATTGAATTTGGTTTTAACTGATAAGAGCAGTTTCAATCTTGATCATCCCTTAGGATGCTTGCACTGCTCGACATGCCATGCTAAAAACATGCTTTCCATGCTGTACTACTAATCTCGACCATTTGTCCATTTGCTTTGAATCATGCTGAGATGAACCCATGCTCCAATGCTTGACTCTTTTGGGTATTCATATGAATTGCTATGATCTTCAAAACTGTCTGGAACCATGTCTGTTTTGCTTTGGTGCTTACTGCCCTGTGCCATTGTTCCTGCCCTGTTTCTTGACTTTTGATTTTTGACCATGTTTTGCTGTGTTGACTTTATTTCTTAAACTTGTATTCGATTGTCCCATTGTTGATTGTACACTGGGTCAAAGACGGTCCATTGTGACTACTCCTCAGTCGTTTGCTGATTGGCGGGGCAGTGCGCACGTGTATAATTGTACACGTGTGTACATGCAGCCATCCAGACGAATTTTCCTGTCCCTGCATATCAGACAAAGTCTAGAAAAATGATGAGAAACACACCGCAAATCTGAGGCAAATAAAATTTAAAAATAAATTTTTATTTGCTTTTATTTTTGTTGCAGTCTACTGTGTGTGTTCTTCTGTATGAACAGGTATGAAGATGACTGACTGAAAGCTGTGAAGACAGAAGACTGAAGATGAAGACAAGAATAGCGTTAGTGTGTTTGTATTTGTGAGTGAACTGTATAGAAATGTAAATGACTGTTGAGTGAACTATAGTGAGTGTAGTGTATATGAAAGTGTAAGTGTTGCTGAGAGGAGCTGAGTATGAAAATTGAAAATTTTGAAATGTATATCAGTGATGTATATACAAATAGTGAAGTTGTAAATCTGTACTGTTTAAATATTGAAATAAAATATTCTTGTTCAAATAAAATACTGTGTGAATATTTAAATTTTTGTATAGTTGTATTTTATTCAAATAGAAATATTATATTGCTATCTGTTGTGTAGTATACTAGTACAGTTACAAAAACATTCAATAATAAAATATATTTGGTTGTTATCATCAAACAAAAATCATATAATTGTGTATACAACACTATTATATACAACAGAGATACCTTGGGTGGGGGATCAGGAGGGACCGGAGGAGGAGGACGAAGAGGTGGAAAAGAGGACGAATCAAGAGAGGAGGACGAAGACGAGAGAAGCAAGTCAAAGGAGGAGGATGATGACGCCATTGTCAAAGGTCTTTTTTTCTTTCAACCAAATAATTCATCCGACAGTAACTGCATTTACAATGCCTTGAATTTGAAGAAAACAAAACATTGTTGGAAATCGAAAAATCTGTACAATTATCTGAAGTAGTAGCGAATATGTTCGTTGTTCTATGCCCTCGAAAGTTCAACACCATCTACGATCGCTAGCTTGAAGGTTCCATCTCCGAGCCTTCGTTGTATGACATATGGACCCTCCCAGCAAGGACTAAAACCAGTCGATGTGGGAAAGATCCATTTTAGGACGAGATCGCTGATATTAAGATCCTTGTGGTGGACTATAGAATTGAAGTATCAGGCTACTCGTTGGCGCTAAGCGGAATCAGTGAGCTCATCTTCGTTCCTTTTCTGCTCGAGCAAGTCGAGTGACTCTATAAGTCAGTCTTGGTTCGTCTTAGGATCATAATAGGTAACTCGATGAGATTGAAGCTTTAGCTCAATGCTAATGACGAATTCGGATCCGTAGGCAAGGACGAATAGAGTGCTTCCAGTTGCTGACTTATGGGTGGTCCAGTAGGCCCATATGGCCAGAGGGAGCTCATCTTCCCAGAAGCCTCCGGCCTATTCCAGGTGCTTCTTGATAATGTATTTAATCACTTTGTTGCCAGCCTCGACTTGAGGAAGAGCCATTACCGAAAATCTCTTTTCAATGTTGTCTAGTCGACAGAAAGTCTTGAACTCTGTGCTCTCAAACTGGGTCCCATTTTCGGAGATGATGGCCTGGGGGACTCCGTAACGGGTAATGATATTATGGATGATGAAGTTGATTACTTTTTTAGTTGTGATTACAACGAGCGCTTCGGCTTCTGCCCATTTGCTGAAGTAATCAACCGCGGTGATGGCGTAGCATGCCCCACCTCTGGCCATTGGAAGAGTCCCGATGATGTTTATTCCCCACATAGCGAACAACCAAGAACTGACCATTTATGTTAGCTCGGTAGGCGGATCTCTTGGGATCTTGGAGAACCTTTGGCATTTGTCACACTTGCGGACATAGTTTGCTGCATCTTGATCGAGTGTGGGCCTAAAATAACCATATCTGATAATCTTCCTTACTAGAGTTTGCCCCCTAGTGTGGTCGTTGCACTTGCCTTCGTGCTCGTCTAACAACACACGATCAATGTCATTGTGGATACACACCGAAGTAATGGAATAGAGAAACCTCTTCGGTAGAGCACTCCATCTAAGATGATGTAGCGAGATGATTTATGAGCGAGTGTCCATCTTTCTTTGTAGCATCCAGGGAGGATTCCATATTGCATGTAGTTCATGATTGGTGTCATCCAAGGCTCGGGCTAGGTTTCGGTCTACGTTGTTGCTACTGAATCAGTCTACATTTGATCAATGCTCGGAGAGTCAAGTAATTCGACTGGGGCAAGTCTCATAAGTTGTGCATCCTCGGAGCTTGCCACTTTGGCTAATGAGTTAGCTCTCTAGTTTTTTTTCTCGAAGGATATGCGTGATGATGTAGTGGTCGAAGTTTGTGAGAAATTCACAAGCCTGAGCGAGGTAGGGAGTGAGTCATGACCTTTTGTCTTAGTACTCTCCCTATGCCTAACGCACAATGGGTTATGAGTCGGAGTAAATCTGAATGTCCTTGATGTTAAGTTCGATTTTAATTCTAAGTCCAGCGATCAAGGCCTCGTATTCTGCATCGTTGTTGGTAGCAGGAAAGTTGAGCTTTAAAGCATAACATATCGAGCGCTCCTCAAGAGTTATGAGCACGACTCGACGCCGGAATACTGATTGTTGAAGGACCCATCCACAAACAGTTTCCATTGAATGTTTGGAGTTTCGATGTCTTCCAGGGAAGGTTCTTCCGAAATGGTGAATTCCACTATGAAATCTGCGAGGGCTTGTCCGAGGATGGCTCGGCGAGGAATGAATGTGATCTCGAACTGGCTTAGGTCTATATTCCACTTTAGGAGTCGTCTAGATGCCTCAGGTCATTGCAGGACATGTCATAATGGCTGGTTAGTGTAGACTTCGATGGATGAGGTTGAAAGTAGGGTCGTAGCTTCCGGGAAGAGATCAACAAGCAGTATGTTGGCTACTCGAGCTTTAGGTAGTTCTTTTCTTCCCCCGTTAGTCTCTTGCTGATGAAGTAAATAGGTCGTTGGACATGGTCTTCAATACGCATGAGCGCTAAGCTGATTGTGTATATGGAAATAACCAAATAAACATATAAGTCCTTGTGATCCATGGGCTTGGACAAGATAGATGGTCATTCTAAGTGATTCAAAAGGTCCTTGAATGTGGTGATGCACTCCAGTGTCCATGTGAAGTTGCGCTTCCCCTTTCTGAGCAAGTCAAAAAAGAGAATGCACTTGTCAGTGGCTTTACAAATAAATCGACTTAAAGCGGCGACCTTCCGATTTAAATTTCGAACAACCTTGATGCTCAAAGGGGCCTGAATATCCCGGATAGCTTTAATCTTATCTGAATTGGCTTCGATGCCTCACGAATTGACAATGAAACCCAAGATTTTTCCCAATGCAATGCCAAAAGAGCATTTCAAGGGATTGAGTTTCATGCCATATCGGCGGAGGACACCGAACATTTCGGAGAGGTCACGAATGTGGTCGTTCAATACTCTCGATTTTATGAGCATATTGTCCATGTATACCTCCATGGATCTTTCAATATGGTCCTTGAAAATGAGGTTGACCAGTCATTGGTTGGTGGCTCTCGCGTTTTTTAAGACCAAAGGGCATGACGAGATAACAGTAGAGCCCAAGGTCGGTTATGAAAGAAGTATGATCCTGGTCCGAGAGGTACATCAGAATTTGATTGTAGCTTGAGTAGGCATCCATGAAGGATAAAAGCTGGTATCTGGCGGTTGAATCAACAAGCTGGTTGATCTTTGGAAGTGGGAAGTTGTCTTGCCTTGTTCAAGTTGGAGAAGTCGACACACGTTCGCCACTTGCCGTTTGCTTTCTTGACCAGGACTGGATTAGAGACCCATTCGGGGTAGTAGGCTTCTCGGATGAAACCGTTTTTTAGTAGCCTATCCACTTCTTCCTCGAGTGTGATCGATCTTTTGATTCCCAAGATTCGACGCTTTGTTTGACCGAAGACAGTAAGAGGTTGATAGTTAGCTTGTGACATGCGGCTGCAGGGTATATGCCACATATATCAGAGTAGGTCCAAGCGAATATGTCAAGGTTGGCCCTTAGTAATTCCATAATATCTTCCTTTATTGCGAGGTGGGGTTGCGATCCAACTTCCAAGACCTTTGTCGAGTCGTCGGGGCTGACCAAAACATACACCTACCGAGGTAGCCCTTTCGAAATCGGGCTTTTCGTCTTCCATGGGATCTAGATCATCGGAAAGACGACAGTGGCGCCTGAGCCAAGACTCAGACGTCTTTAATTAATATTCAGAGACGATCTTGGCACAAGAAGGCGGGGCACGGTCTTGCCTTTGTCCTTATTGTGTGCATTCCTGCACTCTATGAGGTAGCAATCTCTAGTTGTTGATTGGTTGCCTTTTACGGTGCCAATCCCATTTTCTGTTGGGAACTTCATTATAAGGGACCATGGTGACATGTAGACTCGCAACTCTGCAAGGAAAGGATGCCCAAAGAAGACATTATATGGAGAAATGGCATCAATGACCACAAAGGTGAAGATCCATACTTTGTTTCGATCCTCTTCTCCGAGTTCTACAGGCAGGTCGACCATGCAACTGGGTGATTGGAAGATCCGTTGAAGCCGTGGATCATGGCACATTAGGGCTTCAAGTCTTTGGCCTCAAGTTTCATTTGGTCGTAGGTCGCTTTAAAGATGATGTTGACTGAGCTTCCTGAGTCGATAAGGATTCTTTGGACGAAACCTTATTCGGTTTGCGCAAAGATGACGAGAGGGTTAATAGCTGGGATTTTGATTCCCGTGGAATCTCTATTGCAGAAGATGATGTCATCCCGCATTGTCTTCTGGAGTTTGGCGAGGACGAAATCATCTAGGGTGGAGCAAACTTTGTACGTGACATGCTTTATAGAGTTGGCGTACTCCTCCATTTTGCATAAGCTGTTATGCGTGGGGCGAGGTTTGCTACAAATAGTATTTATCACGATGCCATGTGACCTTTGGTTAGAAGGCCATAAGGCCGCATTGCAGGTGCTGGAAGTGCGGGCATTGGAGGGGCCGTGGCTGCTTTTGGAGGAGCGAGATCCTGAACATACTGTTCCAAACGTTTCTCGCATATGAGTTTTTCAATCGCATCCTTGAGGCAACGATAGTCTTTAGTGTTGTGCCTATACATGTCGTGGAATCTGTAGTATTTGCCGATTTTTTCTCGCGGTCGGTAGATTCCCGCGTGTTGGGTTTCTTATACTAGAGAGTATTACAAGTTTCTAAGTAGATTGTTTCCATATCTCGATTTAGCGGAGTGTAAGTCCTGTAATTCTAGTAGCGGTCATGGTTCTTAGGATCTACAAGAGCCTGGTTGTTGTTGCAATCACCTTGTTTGCCGCTGTTCGGCATTGGCTTGTAGGGGGATTCTACTTTTCATTTATTGTGGGATTCTCTAACCTCCTTTCCTTTGACACTGTCGTAAACGATGTCATCCTGAGGGTTATTGGAGTGGTTGCCCCGGGAAGCTCGACTACGTCTGGCGTCTTCTTGGTACAGGAATTTCCCAGCCTTTTCTTAGAAGGCCTCTAGGGTCTTAGGCTTTTTTCTGTCGATCCAGGCTCCAAATTCGGTTGTAGGAAGGACGTCTTTTACAAGCTGTAAGAGTACGGTGCAAGGTTCCGGGTCGTCAACCTCAAGGAGGGCGGTATTAAATCGCGCAAGGTAGCTTTTGAGGGATTCTGCTAGTCCCTGGTAAAGATCGGAGTCGGAACATGCATTCTGAACTGCCTAACCAACTCCATGGCCAACTGTCCGGAATTGTTGGTAGATTGGAGCGGAAGGCATGAGAACCAAAGCAAAGTTGTGCCTGAAAAGATGACCGGATAGCACTTGCATTTTGACCGCATCGGTGGCCCGATTGGAGTCCGTATGCCATTCATAGCGGTTCAGAAAATCGCAGGGATCAGTTGTGCCATCATAGAACGCCATCTATGGCATGTTGAAGTGTCGGAGCCACTCGTCTTCATGTACGATTCCAGTGAATGGGTTATGCCTCAAGTGGGTTTCCCATGAGTCGTTGGAGTTTCCCACACATATCACTCATGATCCTTCGGACCATGTAAGGGAGATACACTGAGTGGGGATATTCTGATGGAATCCACTGGTTTTAGCGAACTTCAGGAGTTCTGTTCCGTGGATGCCTTCTGTGATGCACGTCGGGCTTATCCTCGCCCATGTCATCGACATCGATTGCTTGATTTGGATAAGGATGACGAAGATGAGCAGGCTGTCTGGAGGAACTGAGGCCTGTTGAGTTGTCGGAAGCGTGGGTCCGAAGTTTTGAGCAGCGACAATTGGGTTCTATCGAGGAAGGGGTCGGTTACTCGAACCCGGTTTATCGTTGATAACCAACTGGGAGCAGTCACGTTGATGAGTTCTACCGCTGTAAGTGACAGTGGTTCTATCACCATTTCCATTTTCATTGTCGCCGCCATGGACGTTAGTATGGGCATTAGAGCAGACAATGGCATTGTGGTTAAGGCTGTACTTCCTTCTTTGATGAGGGCCCTGAGATTCGAAAGAATAAGTTTTCGAGACATTGCCCCGTGATCAGGCATTATTTTGAGCATGTTGAAGTTGAGGGATGATGCATTGACCGATTGAAGTTGACGCATAAGGTCGATGTTATTTTTCAACTTTTAGTTGAGTTCAAGAGCCGTATTTTCATGCTTTTCATTAAGCGCGTATATCTGCGCTTGAGTTCCGGGGGCTTCGGGGGCCATAGAAGGAAGTAATTCCGTTTCTGTTGGGTCTTCTGCCACTTAGGGTAGCTGAGAGGTACCAGCTTCAGTTGCAGTGGAAGAACCAAGCATCCGATTCTTTATTCTCTTAACCATCGTAAGAGGACTTGGCGACAGGTTATAGGAGAAACCAAAAGCGCGCCGAAGTCGAGATGGAAATGTGCGACAAAGATGCGAGTGTAAGCACTTAATGAAAGCACAAAATATTGATGGCAAAAAATGTTGTAACACACAAGGATTCTTAGTTACTTAAGAATTACATTTCACATGGGAAATTAATTATAGAAAAGCAGTAAATAACATGGTAGATTTATAGTGGTTCGGTCCCATGAGGGGCCTACGCCCACTTTGGAAGAGTTGGTGATATTTTATTCACAATAATGGATTACAAGATATAATCATCATCTAGGCATTTTATTACAAGTATTTCCATGTAATTTGAAGTCATATTTGTCATATATGAATATTGGGGGAAAGTCAATTTAATGCTCCTTCTTCCTCAAAGCAAGGATACCATTAATGAATGATTGGAGCTCTTAAGAGGTGCCAAATTAGCCAATTTCCAACCCCTTTGAAGTGTGAGCTTGGGGGTACTTATACTGGAAGGATTAGGTGAGAGTAGGTAGGATTTGGGGACCATTCTGCTAATTTTCGTATCCCTGAGAGGCAGCACAGACAATTTTGACTCCCTTTGTTGTGTTCAAAAGGAAAATCGTATCCCCTTCTGGGATACAAATTTTGTATCCCTTATGGTACAAAATTCTTATCCCTTGGGGTACGAAATTCATATCCCTTGGGATACGGAATGGTGTATCCCCTAGGGGATACAGTAATTCTGTATCCACGGGGTACGAAGTTTTCATACCCCTCGAGGGTTACGAACTCGTACCTCGAGAGACACATTGTTTTGCTATGTAGGGGGGTTCGAAGTTCCCATTGCCTTCGGAGTCGAGATGTTTTTGGGACTCGAAATTACTGTTACTTGAGAGGTTCGAAAGTATTGCGTGGTAAGGGGATCTGAGGGTTGGTGGAAGCCAAGGACACGAGGTGGATAAGCACGAGGCGGGGAGACCCGAGGTTTATTGCAAGCGAGGGGTTCGAAATAAAAAGATTCGAAATATTGCGGAACGAGGAAGAAGGATATGAAAATATGGTTAGAGCATGGTTTTGAGTGTTGTGAGGCCTGCTCGCAAGACCACTTCCCATCTTCTTTCCTTGGCTTTTTGCCGAAACTTTGGACTTTAACGTCACGCGATATGTTGAGTCGAGTGTATGTGGTGTACTTTTGAGAACCGGACCAAAAGGCCGGTTAATAAAGAGCGAACAAGTGGTCTTTCTCTTCTTGATTACAATTGCACAGTTTGCATTCATTGTTAGTAAAATTCTTCCATTTACTAACTTTATTTAAAGTAGACAACTTATTTAGGCAGGAAAGATATGTAGTAAAGACATGCTTTTGAACTCCAAGCTTCCTCCAAATAAAATCTTCCCATTCAACAAATGGATTATGAGGTGAAATCAATGGGTAAGTTGGTTTGATGGAGAAATAGCCATTAAATTCACGAGCCCATATCCGATAGTTGCTCTGTTCATTATTACAAATTTTAATTTGTGTAATCTCTTTTACAGTGCATCTGGGAAGATGGAGGGAATCTAAATTCCAAGATCCATTTTGATAACATCTGAGACACTGCCATTCATATTTCTGTAGTCAACCAAGTGCTGCCAGCCTAGGATGGAAATTAAACTTCTACCATGAATCCAAGGATCGAACCAAATGTAAGTACTTCAACCGTTAACTATATTTTTATTAAAGATATTTTTATAATTTTCTTTAGCTTTCAGCATTATTTTCCATGTATAGTAAGCATTACCATCTATTTTAATAACCCAAAAGTTACTATTGCTTGCATATTTACTTTTCATCAACCTTGCGCAAAGAGTTTTTCCCTATAGAAACACCCAAATAAGTTTAAATGCCATAACTTGTTGTAAATTCCTTATACTTCTAAGACTAACCCCACTGTAGCTCTTAGGTTTGCATAACTATTCCCGTGAGACTGCATGGTATTCACTACACCAGAAAACACTTTTAACAACGTTTGAAAAACGCTTTGAAAGGATATTACAGTGTAGTTATAAACGTTGTATAACGACAAGTGGTCGTAAATGTGAAATACTCAATAGTGGAAAAGAAACGCTGTTAAAATTTATGTTTTCAGCGTTTTACTCGTGTAGTTAATACTTTGTGTACATCATTTTTTCATTGTTGTTTTATACTTTTGACAACATTTAATATTTATTATCAAAATGGCACACATTCACACTTGATCTTTCAATAACCAAGACAAAACACTTTTATAACAACTTTTATTACATGTTGCAAAATGTTAATGTCGGTTTTATCAGCAATTCTAAAATGTTGTGACTAATATATGAGCATGCTTCACGAAGTACTTACAGCACGTTTTAAGCGTTGTCATTTGTTGGTACTAATGTTTCAACATCTATATCATATTCTGGCACTATTACATTTGCACACATATCATTACCCTAAACTGTAGTTTTATCATATTTCAACTACATCACAAATGCAAATCAAATGAAATATTATCATATAAAAACGCAACTACTAATCACTTCCATTAGTTAAGTTAAACACAAGCCGTAAACAAAGTTTACATAGGTTCGTAAAATAAGTTGGTACTTATAAACTAAATTTGTACAACATTAGACAAAGCCACGGTACTTAAAAGCAAGTTTGCACTAAATATTAGACAAAATATGCTTACTACATGATGCCAAAATAAACTTCAAAATCTTGAACACATGGTCATGTGCATTTTTTGCATCAACATTCTTCACCTACCTACAAGGATGAAATTTAACGGTTAGTGAGCAAAAATTGTCTTATTCACAAAGGACTAAGACAATTTTCCATGGGACCAAAAAGAAATGTCAAAACTTATCCAAGATTCTTCATCAATGGATTTAAATTCAACACCAAATATTACAGAGTTGAAAAATTAACATATAACAGAGGTGTATTTGTCAAAGGTAGTGATGATCCAGAGGAGCATATAAAAGATTTTACGACATCTTAACATAAGTTTAAGAGTTGATATATTATGTACAACCTGCAGAAAATGTTTTTTTATTCGAATGCAACTGGTTTAGCAATGTCCCTGGTTCTGGAATTAACGCGCACAAGTATTATAAGCTAATTGAAATATGGCATACGTCGCATTACTATAAGCATGATCATTTCGTGTTATCTAAGCAAGCATTACAAGTCTATTTTTCTCCGTGTTCGTCCTTAAAAAAAAGATAAAGCAGATTGGTGGGTTGTTTTCTAAATGAAGGCAAGATTTACATTTGACTGAAATAGTATTCCAGATGAAGTGGCGTATCAAGCTGATCTTGAGTCAAATACTGAAATAATGCTAACCGATGACAATGATGTAGGATCATTTAATGATGAAGCGAATATTTTAATAGATGCATTTGTAAGTACCGAAGAAAATGATATGGAGTACGAGACTGAATCATAATCAGAAGATAATGAAAACTAATCATCAAAGGCATCATTTGTTGTATAATATATTAGTTTGAGTTATTCCAAGATATGTAATAATAATGATGGTTACTCTTAGCTATGAATTTACTTATTTTATGTATTATTCTAAGCTATGTAATAATAATGATGATGACTATTCTTAGCTATAAATTTACTTATGTTATGTACTATTCCGAGCTATATAATAATAATGACGACCATATATGTTATGCATTATTCTAAGTTATGCATTATTCTTTTCATGTATGATTATGTGCAGATTATGTTAGAGGTATGATTATGATATGATATGTTGTATGATTATAACTTGATTAATGATTATGTGATGGTTATATGATCATTATTATTTTTTATACATTATATGATTTTATACATTTGATTTTGGCACATATATCTGATAGAAGACGATCACTGAGTACGTCTATGCCTTTCGGTTCAAAATCTCCTGTAGTTGGAGCAGGTCTTAGCAGCTCGAGGCCAGATGTACGCCGAATTGCAGAGACTGTTCCAAAAAGTGTGGGTAAGTATCAAATTTGTTTCAATTATATTACTTGAAATATATTAAATATCTACATCTACTTTATACAAGGGGATCGAGGTAGATCTTCTACCATTATTTTAGATGTGTTCAAGCAATCATATAGGAGTAGAAAGTTAGGATGTTGGCCACATTGGGATAATATCCCATCTCATATTAAAAATGCTACATGGGCCGACTTGATGGTAAATATAATTTTATATTACTATTGAAAATTAATATGCTATGTATAATTCAAAATAAATTCAATATGCAGGTTGTAGTGCGTGTAGAGCTGCAAGATCTGGATGTATTTATGAATCACTAGAACTAGAAAATGCGGGAAAATTATGGTGAAACAATTTCAAGGGCCAAAAAAGTTGGGAAAAAACCAAATTGGATGGGTGATGACATATGGGTTGCATTTAATAGATACTGAGAAACCAAAGCAGCAAATAAAAGCTATAATGAGACTATTTACATTTATATTAGTTGCATTATTTTAGTTAATCGTGTATTAATATTAATAGGAAGTAACAACAAGGAATGCAGCGTATATGAATAAGAATCCGACTTTACATTGTGGTAGCTCCAAATCCTTCCAACAGCATAGGAGGAATTGGTATAAAATTTCAATATATTTAGCATATGTTTATGTATATCACTCATTCTTATTTTCAGTATATTTTATTAATGTATATCTTCAGATGGCAAAGTATGGAAGAGAGCCTACGATGGTTGAGGTTTTTAGAGTTACATATGTGGTTGAGCCGATGGATGAAGAAGGAAATGTTTCCTACGATTGGTTGGAAGATAAATCTGCTGAAGTAATGGTAAATACACTTATCACGATAATATTTCATATTCGTTTATATCACAGTATACAAGTAAATTGTATAGATATTTTGTCATAATTATACTTGTATTTGCAGGGGAGATAAGGAGCAGAGCAAGCAAGAGTGACACAAGCCAGTGGACGGGATGATATTACGTTCGAAGAGTCCAATCGCATATGGGATTCTATTATTATAGCGCCTAATTGAAATAGGCGATACAGTTTCGGCCATCAGAAGGCAAACCTTTTTAATAACTTATATATAATGTAATTAAGTATAATAATATTCTATATGTATTTTGAATATTACCTTGAATTTTTTCAGAGGCTCATAATTTCCAAAGATCTTATAGGAGATCCATCTCGGAGGAGGATATTGCTCGAATGCAAAGATAGTTGGATGAGCTCAATGATTGGTGAAAGAGCTACCTAGCCCAGGAAATAGACGAGCGTATTGCAGCCTACTATCAAGAACATGGGTCAATGCCCGGGTAGGGAGATGTAGCTGCTGATGATGACAACGACGATGCTGCATAGTTTGATTTAACTTATGGGTATGTACATATTTCGACTAGCTTTGATACTTGTAGTTTGGTTGATGCACAATGATGATACTTAGTGTTTTGTTGATGGATTTGGTATTTTTGTATGGTTATTACACTTGGTACATAGTAGTTGTTTTATCATGTTATGGTGGATATATGTTCATGTTTTATTTGGATTTGGTAGTTTTTTTGGTGAAATTTGATATTTCTGATAAAGGATGGAATATTGATGGAATGATAATGATGGGATGTGATACTGTATGGATATTGATGGATTGATCATATTTGTGATGAAGAATAGTATGTGAGGTTAGAAGGAATGAAGCTATTGCATGGTGAAGCAAATAATACTGAGTATTGCAACGACTGGCGACGACAAGTAACGACCATTTGGTCAATTATAACAACAGCTTGCAACGGCTAGCGACGACCATTTGTTCTAAATTAGCAATAGCTTGCAATAGACGCCCATGAAACAAATTAACTCCTATGTTGGATGCCATGTGGCCACATAGCTGTTGCAACCAATTGCTATTCTAGCGATAGAGCCGTCGCTTTTCTTGTTGGCGACTACTAAAATTGCAATGGCTAGCAACGGTCACCGCCGCCTTTAAGCCGTTGCGAAAAGCTCTTTGTTTTGCAGTGTTGGAGTTATGCCTTAAGCACAAGTATGTAATTATTATACATATTTATCAATATCACTAATCATGTTCAAATTAAAAGTTGTTTCCTTTCTATTACGTGGTTGATATAATATGTCATGTTAATCGGTTAATTTAATAATAAAAATATATTAATAGAAACCATGAACGGTATAATTTTACGGTTGTGGAACCATGAGTGGTTTATCATAATAAAATGAACATACTATTTTAAATATTCTTACTCGGGATATACATAGACTGAATATCGATACATCTTTTGAGACTAAAGTACGTAACAATTTTAAAATACTGGGCAATGTAATACTAATGGTTATTAGAGGCACGAAGTGGTTATGTAGTAGTAGTTATTGTGATAATTATGTAAAAAAACCATTCAACAGTTTTCAATTATTTAATGTTACTATAGCCAACTAAAAAATATATCGATGTAACTAAATTACACAATTCTATCGACTTAAGAATACTATCGAGCCTCAATGTGGAAACTCCGTTTTGATTATAGTTAAATTGTGGCACGACATCTATTACACAACTATAGTTGAGTTGAATGGAAGCATTTGAAGCGTGAAGCTATCTAGATATTTCGTTTCCTCAAATATGTAAGGTTAGTATCACGATGAACTAAAGTCAACTTAGTTAAAATCTCTAGTCGGGGTGGTTCAGTTAATGATAATTATTATTATTGGACCATAAACTTTGCATCTTGGCTATAAAGTTAAATATAAATAACATTAGAATTTGTATTTTTTGCACAAAAAGTGGACAAATGCCTCCGGTCGAATTATCAATACCAAATTTAATAGTAAATAAAAGTGAAAAAAGAAATAAGAAACATACTTATAATGGTTCATTCATAACACATCCACTATTCATATTTATTTTTTCTTATTTTTTAGCTTTTGCAAGAGTTTTAAGAAGAAATACAATGAATAATCATTGAAAATGGAGATTTGAAGCTTGATTTGTTTTTCCTACAACGTAGAGTTTCCAAAAAAAATGTTCACATGGCTGCCTAATGCTTGGAAATTTATAAGGGTAAAGAGATTATGTGATTAATCTAGAAAGTAAGGAAATTTCCATATTTATATCTCCCAAAAGGAGTATTCTCTCAAATATAACAAATGTGATTAATGGCTTTAAAATATATGCAGATATTATTATGTATATGGCATATCTGGCTTGGTTGAAAGCTCTATTCAGTAATAATTGGTGAGGTGTAGTGCACACGGACATATCGTTAGTTAGGTTCTTATGGATTTAACTCCTTGGCTCGACGACTTTTATTTATCTTGGTTTGCCTTCCACTTGATAATTGGTCTGTCCCCATTCTTACCAAATAGATGGTATCATTCAGTACCCTAGGTACCAATATATGCTCAATGCCTCGGTATGAAGTAGGATATTCTATTCAGTACATTAGGGTATTGAGTAAGATCCCATATCCAACATCTCGTGTACTGAATAAGGGGATATTTTCCTCCTTCTTCACTGCTTTGCAGGGCCTATTCGTTGCCTCCCCTTGGTCGGCCCTGAATTTATTTCCTAACTTTCCAACACCTTGGTTTCACAGGCAAAATCGTTTATAACACTTGCTCTCCAGATAAATCTCATAAGCCATGAGATGTGCTTCATTTAACACTTCTCGAATCCATAATCAAGGTTACGTTCTTTATTTTAGTTCAGCATTCAATTGGCTCTGTGATCAAGGGGGAGTCCAATGCATTTCCTGGATTAGCATCCTTACGGTCTAGTAGTCAACACAGGGTCAGCTCGATATTCTATTGGATACCATTAGTCTTGTGTTGGTCATGTTTTCATCCCTATATTAACCATCGAGCCTCCTCCAACCAAACTACCATGTAATTTTTCTAAACTAAAAATTCTTCAGGACCGTTTGCATCCCTAAAGCTACAATCCTCGCTTTCCATCCAAAATACCTCCAACTCAACGTAATCTTTAATCAAGGTCATCATTCATTCTAATAAGCATCTTTTTGTACTCTTGCATATGTATTATTGAATTGTATGCAGTAAATCATGTTTAGTCCAATGATAGGCCAACATACTATAGTTTTTGAGCCTTGTCTTGGTCGAGTCTTAACCCATCATAGGTATTGTTGCTTGCTTGGGTACAAGGAAACATTTTACCAATAACTCTATCTTTAATTTCCGAGTCAAACTTTGAATATGAATTTTGGGTAGAGCGTCGCATCAGCATGGTTTTCCCAATAGTGTTGGGATGTTTATGTTTATATTATCTTAATTCTTTTTCTATATACATGCACATACGAACACTTCCATCTTTTATGATAATCCGTTAGAAAGATTATTCTATTAGATAGGTATGTTAGGTCGTCAATAGTACCACTCTTAGGTAGTTTCTAGATATGTAAGTCCTTCAAGAACCTCCAGTTCCTATGTCGTTAGGCGTCACCCTTACTACCCTAGTTCAGCTCGCTTCTTGGTATATGGATATGAGCCATCCAAGCTTTTAATGGACCCTGTTGACTATGAGGCCACTATATTGACTTATAATAGGTAGAACTAATCAAGGTCTCTCCTAGTATCAAAGTGAACCTTCTTTTGCCTACTTTTGAGCAATGGGAACATACTCCATCAGAAGGGCGTATGGACTATTCTCGCATTACGCTGCAGGAGTGTGAATACCCTACCTCTATACCTATAATATCCAAGAGTATCATAAATTAATAAGGTTAGATAATATAAAGGATGAGGCTCTATATGGGGAACATACATGAATATTCCCTTGGACTAATGCTCTTAAATATCAAATCATCGAATATATAACTCACATATATGTACATATTATTGATACTAAGAAATAAGAAAGTGTCTTTCAAGGAAGAAAATACATTATATAAAGAAAATATCAGAGAACACAAAGTCAATCATAGAGATAACATATATAATGTTGTAAAGATACAAATCATCACAATTTATCTCAGTGGATATTTTTCATGCAACGTAGTAGAATATAAATGTAATGAAATGATAAATATCATACATCATCCTGCTATATGCCTCCTCTAAGCCTAATAAAAAGTATTTTGGTCATATCGTGCATGTATCTAAAATGTCTCGGATCACCCGAGTACTATATATATAATACAGAGTCAAAATATATCTAATGAACTATCTACATTAGGGGTAACATGATATGTACAAGTAATGATAATATGATAACACTAATCGAGATAACCATTAAAGACAACCAAGGGAACATGTGCAGGGAATACAATTATAATATCATAGACAACCATTAAAGAGTTACATTACACAAACAACTTAAACATGTGATCGAGGATGCCATATCATGTGCAAGAAGAAACTAGGTCTAATATTATTTTGGATTTTTCCTCGAGTCAAATAGTTTATCAACGTTGGTTTTTTTCCTAAACTCTTCTCCTACTATTGTGGATTTATAAACCATTTTTGAGAGTGCACAGATAATTCGAGTAGGCTTACGTTGTAACAACCCGTATTTTTATAACATATTAAAACAAGAAATCAAGATAGAATTAATTTTTAAAACAAGAATCAAGGGAAACGGGTTGCGCCATTGCGTTCGTCTTGAAATTCTGCTTGGAAACAAGTCCGAGTTTGCGAGAACCGGAGTCCGTATGAGGGAGATGTGACCCTCCGAAGTTTCAGGAATTTTCAGAATCAAAAACAGCTCGAAATTCGAATTCGAAATTCGAATTCAAACCCCGCAGCAGGCAGGGCGGGAAAACTCCCGCCGTTAGACCAGGTCGACCTGGGGGTCAACCATAGTGTCGACCTCCCAGGGACCAGGTCGACCATAGTGTCGACCTGGGGCTCGACCTGCCTCCCGAACCTATTTCCTGAACCAGATGCATTCTGATGTATTTAGACTTGTTTCGTGACCAGATTCGTCTGCCTAACCCTATATAAACAGCCCCCTAGCCTCATTCTCTCTACACCATTTCATTCTGTCCTTATTCTATCTCTATGAAAATCAAAATGATAATATTTAAATTAAAAGAGACTACTTCTTCTTCGTCAAGACAACGGTTAGGAATTGCAAATTGGGGGTTTTCAACTAGAACAAGACTAAACAAATAGAGATTCAACAACTGCAATAACCGTTTCCAAAATCAAATCTCTGCACTCTAATTCTCGATCCACGCTCTGTAAGTTCTAGTTACTTTGAGATTGAAACTTGTTAAATTTGATATGGACATGGAATAAAATGAAATTGGACCTAAGCTTGATTATATATTTGGATTTGTTCTTGTCTCTTCTTGAATCTATGATTTTGGGTTATTTCTTATCGACTGAATCATGCCCATTCATGTTGTTGGACCTAGTTTATTATTCAAATGCTAGATTGTAACATAAATTCTTGGATCTTGACTTGTGGTAACATTTCTATTTGGGGCCTATTCATGTCGTAAATCAAATTCTTTCATGTCTATAAACCTTAATATGCCTATGAGACTGTTGACATAAGGTTTTGCTTATGCCTATGACTATGACGACGGACATAAGACTATGCCTATGACTGTGAACATAAGACTATTCCCATGCCTATGACTGTGAAAATAAGACTATGCCTATGACTATGACAAGGACAATTGTGGTTAATCACCTATGACTCTTGACTATGAGAATTATTAACTATGATTATGAACATAAGGCCATTATCTTTGACCATGACTTTGAAACTATTGCTGTTAATTGCCTATGACTATTTACCTAGAGCTATTTTTGATAATTATCCATGATTATTGTGATGAGTCGCTTATGATTCATAACTATGAGATTTCTACCTATGACTATTGGGGTTAATTGCTTAAGACTATTATAGTTGATTGTTCATGCCCATAACACTATAGTTGAAAACCATGTTGTACACCGATTGGCATTTTGTTGGATCGTATACCTAGGGTGTGACTCGCTTAGTTTATTCGCAATTATGTACACCAAAACCACTGGATCCATTATCCTTGTATTTGGCTTGCTTTTGCATGCCTATTCTTTTATGTCAGCGTTTATCATGACCATCACCTTATCTTGCTAGATTTGAAATCCTATATGCCAGTGATGTTGTAACCAATTATCTCAAGTTATATCATACTAGTCTTATAACCCCTTTTATCGCTTTATGCTAGTCCCTTTTGCTTATCATAGTTTTGATGCTATTCCCTCTATTTCGAGATTTGGATTTATTTGTAGTATAGATCGATTCACGTTCAAGTGCGATGGGAATACGATTTGGGTAGATTAGGAAAAACATGAATTGGTTATGAATATGAATCATTAACTTGATAATAGGAATAAGTGAAAACATGAAACTTGAAACATGAACATTGTTATAACTTGAATCTGGATGTGGGCATGAAACTTGACACAAACTCGACATGAAACTTGAACATGGACATGACACTTAGAATGAACTTGAAAATGGCCAACTCGAGGTTGGGTTGAGTTTGCAGTGTAATTCCGCCTGGAACCGCCCGGCAAATCCAGTTACTGCAAACAATAGGATCCAATGTGGGTAGTTGGTCATATCGCACTTGAAAACCCAAGGTCAGACTGAGTTGTGGTGTAATTCTGCCCGGAACTGCCCGGCATATCCAGTGACCACAACAACAGGTTTGATGTGAGAGGTTGGGGTGCATTAATGAATTAATGCCACATGATAGGGTTAAGTCATGAACCGCTTGAATATACTTAACCAATTTGACACGACGATTTGATAGGGTTAAGTCATGAACCGCGTGAATATACTTAACCAATTTGACACAACGATTTGATAGGGTTAAGTCATGAACCGCTTGAATATACTTAACCAATTTGACACGATGATTTGATAGGGTTAAGTCATGCACCGCTTGAATATACTTAACCAACTTGACACATGATTCGTAGGGCTAAGTCGTGAACTTGAACGACAACACTTAGCCAATTTGACATGGCACGTAGGCGGGTTAAGTCACGAACTTGAATGACAATACTTAACCAACTTGACATGCTAGACTGATGGGGTTAAGTCTCGAATTTAAATGACAACACTTAACCTACTGGACGAAAACCCTAGTTACGCGGTCCTTTTCAGCAGTAACCCACTAGATGTATCACGGTACCCTGGAACTAGGCATGGTGGGGCACGATTATTGGGCTGATTGTAAGCGACCAGAACGACGGCTGAGTTGGTGCGCCATTGTAGGTTCAAGCGGACTATGGTCGTGCACGTAGTCTGGAGTTGAAAAAGCAGGCATTGGGCACCGGTAGGTTTACACTGTGCGTGCTTGATTCGTGTTGGTGGTTGGCACCCTAGGGCTTGATACACCCGATGGTGGACCTAGCACAGGTGACTACATTTCGTGATTGGGCCGTATGACACAGACATATGAACGAGCTAGGACTTGTAGGGCGTCGATCGATCAATAGATCGTTACGTGGAATTCGTTAGGTAGCATAATCCCTAGTGGTCCTAGGTGGCATAAACCCTAATCGAATCTAGAAAACATTCAATAGGTAGCATAATACCTAGTGGTCCTAGGTGGCATAAATCCTAGTTGAACACATCGATAGTTCATGATAAGGAAACCTAGCCAAAACAAGGGTGGCGGTCCAAACGATTTCAAGAATGATAGCACTACTTTGAAGTAGTATAGAAATATGTGATGAAACCCGTACGATATACGACAAGGGACTGTACATATACATGGAAAGGATGATACGGGTTGGGGGTACTAGTACAATTGGTGCAGAGAATATAGGAAATCAAAGAAAATAGGGGAATGGTGAAGCTTAGAAATCTTGCGATGTTATACTTAATAGAAACCTTGCAATGTGATACTTAGTAGGAACCTTGTGATGATACTCTTGATAGGAAGCATGGGATGTTATACTTGATTCATCGTGCCTGTAGCTTACCTTGTCATCATGTTTATGTTTACTTTCAGTTTATTCATGCCATATTATCTTCACCTGTTTTTATGCTGAAAGGCACTAGGACTTACCCAGTCTTTATGACTGACCCAGTTTGTTTCACCTCGTTTTCTTTCGTCCCCCCCCCCCCCCCAGGTTCGCAGGGTGGGAATACAACTTAGTTCGGATCTTACCAAGCTCCAAGGCTCTTTCATGTACTGCTTGGATTTCTCTTGGCTATGGATTGCTTTGCTGCTTTATTTGGGGAATGATTTATGACTATGGTTTTATGCTTCTTTACTATTGCAAGACAGATTTCGATGTAATGGATTTAATGGCATTTTGATGTAAAAAGGCTTTTGACCTTTCTAGATTTTAAAGCAATGAAATTTGGTTCTTCTTCCGCTGTTTTATATGTTCTATCTTGTAATATTTCTGTGTATGTTTACCTAGATAATGCTCCACCAAAGCTAGTGCATTCCCTTTGTGAGTGACCCTACCAGAGGTGGGGTGTTACATTTGGTATCAGAGCAGAAGGTTACCAGACTAGGCAAAAGTTTTTAAAACCTTTTGCAATCATTTTCAAAAACCATTTACAAAGAAGCATTTTTCAAGAAAAGTTTTATTTTTAAAGGTTATTCCCCAAAGGCCATTAGCATTATCCTTTGTTTCTTTGTTTGAATCCCTTTTCCTTTCTTTCCTCCATCTGTAGTCACATTAGTTCCATCTGCGACTAACCTTATTTCAAGCTTTGAAGGGTTGCTGTGCGATGGAGGTAGTTCTCGAGAGACCTATTAACACGTTAAATAAGAGGGGATAAGGGTGGTTAAGGCGAATGAGGCTCAGAATAAGAAGGTAGAAATGTTTCTGTAGGAAAGCCTAGTTTATCTTCCTATCCTGTCCGTACCCTTTTTGATTATGGTACATCGCATCCTTTTTATTTCTGCTTCGATAGTTAAGTCTCTGCACCTTCGTACTAGCGTAGTAGAGGATCCCGTTTTTGTCTCAAATCATGTGGGGAATCGGCTCATTTATTCATGACTTGTTTGGATTTGAGGATGTCTATGCTAAGTGTTGAGTTTAGAAGTAATGCTTATGTTTGTGGGCAATGGGTTGATTCTAGGGATGGAGTGGTTTTCCAAAAATGATACCATTTTCGAGTATGAAAAGAGGGTAGTTAGACTCTTGACTTGCCCTAGTAATGTCCTCGAAGTCTAATGTAACCCTTAGGGTTCTGCCATGCTTAGTTACCTAGAATCTCTTGACATATTTATTGATCCGCATGAGTAGTGTTCGCCACCAAGGCGGATAGTTCATCTCGCTTATGCATGAGTTATAGAAAATCACCCTAGTAAGTACTCTTGGCAACATGGTTGGCATTTGTTTATTTTCAAGAGATAATTCATTTATGTGGAATACCTTTTAGTAAGTGAACGAGATCCGAGATTCACTAGTGAATTTTGGAGAGCTTGCATGGAACGATGAGTACGCAGTTATGTTTAAGCCGAGTATATGTAACACCCCACGTCCATTAATGTCACTCACAAAGGGAATGCATTAACTTCCATGGAGGTTTTACGTGAATATAGAACAGAAAAATTACAACAAGACAGATAATAAGTAGTACTTGGAAATCTAAAACTTTATTTCATTGCAGCGGAAATTAAACATGTTTGTTACATCAGAAAACCATAAATCAGAGTCAAGTACAATATCCATTTTGATAAAACAAAATACATAACCCCATTACATAAATAGCCATTAAAGAAGATAACAAGCTGGACTTTACTTCAGGGGTCCAAGCTTTCCAAAAAGAGAGATAAAGCAATCCAATCAAACTCCGCTAGAGCTGGGCCCACCCTGAGGACCTGGAGGGGGAAAAGGATAGAAATGGAGGGGGTCATACATAAAGTCTGGCGAGTATGATAATTCTAACAATACTATTATCAAAATAATTAGACTAAGGCACAAGCTGGAAAGTAAGGAAATGTCTATGAACTATTAGGTATGGAAGAGCAGATAAAGATAACGTTAAAGGCACACCTAATTACTAACGAATAATTACTACACTGCACTACACCAGTCACCCTAAAGGTTAATCCCACTTGCTTCACTTAGAATTTATATAAATAGCTTCGTGTACCCCTAGCTGACTACATAGGTGCTGCCTGCCCCTATCTCCGCTAGGTGTACCCCACTACCCACTTTCGATCGGCTCCCTACTCGTAGATACCCGTGCTGGCCCCATAGTGGAGTGTATCACTCCCCTAAAGTGGCAACCCGATACAACTTGAGAGTGCACGACTTATACCTACACGATGCAACAACGTCTTACCTACCAGCCCGGGTCCACACACGCATATGAAACCCGTTGGACTTGCGTTGCCACCGCTACCCCGTTTGGCCTCTTATAGTCAAGCCCAGTATGCGTGTCCCGTCCTCGACTCGGGTCGAGCCCACAAAGATACGTTTGGGTAACTGGTTGAAATGGGGCCCCATAAGCTATCCACCTAAGCTTGTCCCCACTAGTATATCCCACTTAACGCTCTTAGTCATGTTCACTTACATGTGTGTTTGGTTAAGTCTTACTAATCGTATTTCAAATGCCACTAAAGGCACTCACTAGATTCCTCATGCCACCCAAGGCACCTACTTAACCCCCATGTCCCACTTCACATGTTTATCTGGTTAAGTATTTCTTAATTCATTCAGGCCATAACCTCATAAAGACCTCTCACATTAGACTGGCATTTATGGCAACTGGATTTGCCGGGCGGGTCCGGGCAGTCTTACACCATAAAAGAGTCTAACCTTGTGTCTTTACAACTACTATGCTTTAATTTGGACCTAGGACCTCTCACATTGGGCTGACATTTGTGACTACTGGATTTGCCGGGCGGGTCCGGGCAGTTTTACGTCACAAACGAGTCCAACCTCGTGTCCTAAGCATTGATTAACACTTATAATCTTTTACCCCAGTTTTAAATATATCCCTATTCAAATCATTAATTAATTCCAATTTTAATGATGTCCATAATTGACTCAATTATGGCCATCCACTTATGGTATGCAAAATCATATCAATTGCACCCCAATTTCTTAATATTAATTCCTTAATATTACCCCTACCCCACGTCATACGTTCGCTTATTCAACGCAAAATATACGTTAGACTCGAATAGTCTAACTCATAGCACAAAGATAAATTATCACAACATATAGACAAATAAAATAGATCTAATCATAATAGGGGTGAAACTTGCATGTGTGATAGATGTCCAACACCTAAACTTGCATAGGCAAAAACTACAACTTGCATAAAGCTACACATGTCATGGATCTAAAGGTGTCAACTTGTTTGGTAAAATGTCACAATTTACATAATATGATCATAATCCAAATTCATGTGTAAACTTGCGTATGTGGTTTATGCAACATAATGATGGTGTGAACTAGAATCTAACCCATAGAACTCACACATGTCATAGCACAATTCTAGATCTAAATAGATGTCATGGCATATGTTCATAATCTTTACTAATCAATCTAAACTTGCATACATGATTTGTCATATAGATCAACATAGCCCAAATAATATCAACATTATGATTTGATTAACATGAACTAATTAGCATAGATAATAACATCATGACTTTTTAACATGTATGATTTATCACAACTTAGCATAGAAAATTACAACCTATACAATATCATCATAGCATGATTTACAACATATAGGATATCATCATCACATAACATAGGATTTACAACATACATGATAGCATAAGGTTTTCAACAACATATATGACAATTCACATCATTTTCTTATGATCCATATCACATCTTAATCTAATTAATTTGCTAATAATCTTGTTAAGATCATCATACTCACAATTAGAGAAGAAAGAGAGTCTTGATTTGCTTTAGAGTTGAGTAGAATTAGAGTTTTGATTAGCTTTCTTCCTTCTTAGTTGGCGGCGGCTACACTGAGTTCCATGGCAATGGCATGACGACGGCTATTCTATTTTTCATGTGAATTAGAGTGGGACACTACCTAGGTATATATAGAGTTTAGGATTTATTTAGGCCGTCACATCAACTCAGAACTAACCTGAAGCGTTTAATTTGCCAACTCAGCCCTAAAGACACATCAGCAGCTCAAGATTGGGCTCAGTCAAACCCTAGCCGACTGGACCAGGTCGACTGCCCAGTCGACTCCCCAGTCGACCTGGATGGGGGGGTGTCGACTGCCCAGTCGACTCCCCAGTCGACCTGGGGTGTTGGGCGGGAAATTTCCCGCCTAGCCTGTTTGACTTCGAATTTTGAATTTTAAATTTTCTGAAATCTGTTTTGAATTTTCTGAAACTTCCGATGGCCATATCTCCTTCATATGAAGTCCAAATCACGCAAACTCGGACTCTATTTCAACCAGAATTCCGAGACGAACACAATGGCGCAACTCGTTTCCCAAAATTCTCACGTCTAAGATTAGTTATTCTTTAATTTGTGAATATTAATATTAACAGAATTACGGGGTGTTACAGTATACTAGAAAAAGAATAAGTGAAAGTGGAACGAGAAGCGACAGTGAAATGAGTTCCAACTCATATTTTGGAAATAGGAATTAAGAAGCTACGAAATTGTGAAGCTCCAAGCACAATGGAGTTAAGCTCAAGGAAATGCGACTTAGAAGATTGAAGACTAGATACGCGCATCATATCTCTTTTTAAGAGTATATCCTTGATCCCTCTTTTCCTATAGAGATTACTTGTATGCTATCTTTTAAGTATAAGCTCTCGGTCCTTTTCTCAATCCTATTTCTGTTGCAAACCCCAAAGGGAGTATGACTTATTTGTTAGTAATACATGTTAGGGCTTGAGGGTGTCCGTTGGGTTGACTAAATTTTTTGGGTTTTATAGGATATGGGCTGGTGCTTAGGGAGTTCTTCTCCTATTCAGTATATATGTGACGTAGATTTCCAGCTTTGACATTGCCTAATGGGCACAAAGTTTTTACTTGCTTCTATCATTCGGCTCTATCTTTAGGTGGGAACAATTGGGTGAAACATGTGTTTGAGACATGTTATGATTGATGGTTGCAAGTGGCTGCTAGTGGTTGCTCGTGATTGCATAACACACATTAGGCACTAGATCGGCTCAGACACATTTCCATATTGCATATGCATGAGTGTTTATACTTGTTTATGGATGAAATTGGATGTGTTATCATATGGATGATACATATGGATGGATGTTTGTACACACATATAGTGTTTATGTGACTAGGACTATTTGCATACATGTTGGACTCATTGCACTAAACATATTCTGCATTAAGAAGATCAATCAGGCCTGATCATTTGCAATAGACAAGGAACATATACACACACTTCTTGCATATGTTCATACAACAATAGAAATCTTTTAAGGACAATGGTTGCTTGTGAATGATGGTTGAGTAGATGGTTTATTGGATGGTAGGACACATTCTTCTTAACTTGAAGATTTCGGGGACGAAATCCTTTAAGGAGGGGAGAATGTAACAACCTGTATTTTTATAACATATTAAAACAAGAAATCAAGACAAAATTAATTTTTAAAACAAGAATCAAGGGAAACGGGTTGCGCCATTGCGTTCGTCTCGAAATTCTGCTTGGAAACGAGTCCGAGTTTGCGAGAATCGGAGTCCGTATGAGGGAGATATGACCCTCCGAAGTTTCAGGAATTTTCAGAATAAAAAACAGCTCGAAATTCGAATTCAAACCCCGCAGCAGGCAGGGCGGGAAAACTCCTGCCCATAGACTAGGTCGACCTGGGGGTCGACCATAGTGTCGACCTCCCAGGGACCAGGTCGACCATAGTGTCGACCTGCCTCCCGAACCTATTTCCTGAACCAGATGCATTCTGATGTATTTAGACTTGTTTCGTGACCAGATTCGTCTGCCTAACCCTATATAAACAGCCCCCTAGCCTCATTCTCTCTACACCATTTCATTCTGTCCTTATGCTATCTCTGTGAAAATCAAAATGATCATATTTAAATTAAAAGAGACTACTTCTTCTTCGTCAAGACAACAGTTAGGAATTGCAAATTGGGGGTTTTCAACTAGAACAAGACTAAACAAATAGAGATTCAACAACTGCAATAACCGTTTCCAAAATCAAATCTCTGCACTCTAATTCTCGATCCACGCTCTGTAAGTTCTAGTTACTTTGAGATTGGAACTTGTTAAATTTGATATGGACATGGAATAAAATGAAATTAGACCTAAGCTTGATTATCTATTTGGATCTGTTCTTGTCTCTTCTTGAATCTATGATTTTGGGTTATTTCTTATCGACTGAATCATGCCCATTGTTGGACCTATTTTATTATTCAAACGCTAGATTGTAACATAAATTCTTGGATCTTGACTTGTGGGAATATTTCTATTGGGGGCATATTCATGTTGTAAATCAAATTCTTTCATGTCTATAAACCTTAATATGCCTATGAGACTGTGGACATAAGGTTTTGCTTATGCCTATGACTATGACGATGAACATAAGACTATGCCTATGACTGTGAACATAAGACTATGCCCATGCCTATGACTGTGAACATAAGACTATGCCTATGACTATGACAAGGAAAATTGTGGCTAATTACCTATGACTCTTGACTATGAGAATTATTACCTATGATTATGAACATAAGGCCATTATCTATGACCATGACTTTGAAACTATTACTGTTAATTACCTATGACTATTTTCCTAGAGCTATTTTTGATAATTATCCATGATTATTGTGATGAGTCGCTTATGATTCATAACTATGAGATTTCTACCTATGACTATTGGGGTTAATTGCTTAAGACTATTATAGTTGATTGTTCATGCCCATAACACTATAGTTGAAAACCATGTTGTACACCGAATTGGCATTTTTTGGATCGTATACCTAGGGTATGACTCGCTTAGTTTATTCGCAATTATGTACACCAAAACCACTGGATCCATTATCCTTGTATTTGGCTTGCTTTTGCATGCCTATTCTTTTATGTCAGCGTTTATCATGACCATCGCGTTATCTTGCTAGATTTGAAATCCTATATGCCAGTGATGTTGTAACCAATTATCTCAAGTTATATCATACTAGTCTTATAACCCCTTTTATCGCTTTATGCTAGTCCCTTTTGCCTATCATAGTTTTGATGCTATTCCCTCTATTTCGAGATTTGGATTTATTTGTAGTATAGATCGATTCACCTTCACGTGCGATGGGAATACGATTTGGGTAGATTAGGCAAAACATGAATTGGTTATGAATATGAATCATTAACTTGATAATAGGCATAAGTGAAAACATGAAACTTGAAACATGAACATTGTTATAACTTGAATCTGGATGTAGGCATGAAACTTATCCTTGAAACTTTACACGAACTCGACATGAAACTTGAACATGGACATGACACTTAGAATGAACTTGAAAATGGCCAACTCGAGGTTGGGTTGAGTTTGCAGTGTAATTCTGCCCGGAACCGCCCGGCAAATCCAGTTACTGCAAACAATAGGATCTAATGTGGGTAGTTGGTCATATCGCACTTGAAAACCCGAGGTCAGACTGAGTTGTGGTGTAATTCTGCCCGGAACCGCCTGGCATATCCAATGACCACAACAACAGGTCTGATGTGAGAGGTTGGGGTGCATTAATGAATTAATGCCACATGATAGGGTTAAGTCATGAACTGCTTGAATATACTTAACCAATTTGACACGACGATTTGATGGGGTTAAGTCATGAACCGCTTGAATATACTTAACCAATTTGACATGATGATTTGATAGGGTTAAGTCATGAACCGCGTGAATATACTTAACCAATTTTGCCCGACGATTTGATAGGGTTAAGTCATGAACCGCTTGAATATACTTAACCAATTTGACACGATGATTTGATAGGGTTAAGTCATGCACCGCTTGAATATACTTAACCAACTTGACACATGATTCGTAGGGCTAAGTCCTTGAACGACAACACTTAGCCAATTTGACATGACACATAGGCGGGTTAAGTCACGAACTTGAATGACAACACTTAACCAACTTGACATGCTAGACTGATGGGGTTAAGTCTCGAATTTAAATGACAACACTTAACCTACTAGACGGAAACCCTAGTTACGCGGTCCTTTTCAGCAGTAACCCACTAGATGTATCACGGTACCCTGGAACTAGGCAGGGTGGGCACGATTACTAGATTGATTGTAAGCGACCAGAACGACGACTGAGTTGGTGCGCCATTGTAGGTTCAGGCGGACTATGGTCGTGCACGTAGTCCGGAGTTGAAAAAGCAGGCATTAGGCACCGGTAGGTTTACACTGTGTGTGCTTGATTCGTGTTGGTGGTTGGCACCCTAGGGCTTGATACCCCCTATGGTGGATCTAGCACAGGTGACTACATTTCGTGATTAGGCCGTATGAAACACACATGAACGAGCTAGGACTTGTAGGGAGCCGATCGATTAATAGATCGTTACGTGGAATTCGTTAGGTACCATAATCCCTAGTGGTCCTAGGTGGCATAAACCCTAATCGAATCTAGAAAACGTTCAATAGGTAGCATAATCTCTAGTGGTCCTAAGTGGCATAAATCCTAGTTGAACACGTGATAGTTCATGATAAGGAAACCTAGCCAGAACAAAGGTGGCAGTCCAAACGATTTCAAGAATGATGGCACTACGTTGAAGTAGTATAGAAATACGTGATGAAACCCGTACGATATACGGCAAGGGACTGTACATATACATGGAAAGGATGATACGGGTTGGGGTACTAGTACAGTTGGTGCAGAGAATATAGGAAATCAAAGAAAATAGGGGAATGGTGAAGCATAGAAATCTTGCGATGTTATACTTAATAGAAACCTTGCAATGTGATACTTGGTAGGAACCTTGTGATGATACTCTTGATAGGAAGCATGGGATGTTATACTTGATTCATCTTTCCTGTAGCTTACCTTGTCATCATGTTTATGTTTACTTTCAGTTTATTCATGCCATATTATCTTCACCTGTTTTTATGCTGAAAGCCACTAGGACTTACCCAGTCTTTATGACTGACCCAGTTTGTTTCGCCTCTTTTTCTTTCGTTCCCCCCTAGGTTCGTAGGGTGGGAATACAACTTAGTTCGGATCTTATCAAGCTCCAAGGCTCTTTCATGTACTTCTTGGATTTCTCTTGGCTATGGATTGCTTTGCTGCTTTATTTGGGGAATGATTTATGACTATGGTTTTATGCTTCTTTACTATTGCAAGACAGATTTCGATGTAATGGATTTAATGGCATTTTGATGTAAAAAGGCTTTAGACCTTTCTAGATTTTAAAGCAATGAAATTTGGTTCTTCTTCCGCTGTTTTATATGTTCTGTCTTGTAATATTTCTGTGTATGTTTACCTAGATAATGCTCCACCAAAGCTAGTGCATTCCCTTTGTGAGTGACCCTAGCGGAGGTAGGGTGTTACATACGTCTTACATTTATGGATGGCTTATATTACTTAAAGCTCTCAGATGACAAAGAAAGGCTTAGTGTTTTAGAGGTTGCGCCTTCCATTATTGGATGAAAACCTTTCATTATAACTACATGGAGTGCTTCTACCAACAGGGTTCATAAGCAAGTGCTATTATTCCTGTTTGAACTCAGTTTACACACATTCCGTCTGTTTTATAGCTCGTTCTTGGTTTGAACTAGTTGGCTTGTCATATTGGCTAGCTTAAGTGTTTCAATCCAATACCATAGCCAGAAAGAATCTGGTATATGTTAGAGCGTTAATTGAAACTACGCCGATCAAGCCTCTCCCTACTCATACAAGAGTGCATAAATGGCCAAAATTTCGTTGTCGATGTGAAATATAAGTGAAAACCGGATATCCGCACCATGTGCAAGTCTTTTGGTCAAGTTATTGGGTCATATATGGTGGATCCTTCTCCCTGTGCAAAAGTTCCCCTACCTAGGCCTCTGCCAGGAAATGGGTTCCCAAAACCAAGGTGATTGTTCCTGAACCATCTTTGGTTCCCTTGGTTAAAGTGGATGTAGAGGATATGCCTATTATTAAATGGAATGACAATGAAAAAAACATGGGAACATTCCAGTACGGTGATGCATTGTAATTTGGACTTTACAAGTATGTTGGTGGATTTAGAGAGCATGGAAGACTATTTTATCAGCCCGTTGGAAATGAATTAGTTTTATGGAACGAGGGAGAGGTTGGTAAGGTTATTGACTTGCTCATGCTAGATGATTCCTCGGATAGGAAACTCTTATATGACAAGGACTCAATAGACTGCAAGTAAGGTCTTGTTCTTCTTTTTGACAACTTTATTAAGTATATGACGCCTTCCACTTCTTTTCTAGGCGCATGTTCCTTGTGATGGTGGAACCTTAGGTCTCTTATTAGTAGTAACCTTGCTCCACTCCTACTTGTACATTTACAGTGTTTTGGCACTTCAAACTTGGTTTTTGTGGGTTGGACACTTTATACCCAACATAGTTGTTCTGTGCATGTGCAGAGCATATGTTTTTTCTTATTTATACATTGTGGTACGACCACTATAAAACCGATCGGCTTTGCTAAAAAAACTAAGTTCTTAATCATTTATTAGATTAATCAACAATTAAAAATTCTCTAATAATACCAACAAACCCACTCCTTTCGTTTAGCTCCTCAAAATAATTCGTGAAGTTAAATATTATATATAAAAGTTATTAATAATTTTCTATTATTAAATACAATTTTTATATAATTTTAAACATCTAAATCCATTTAATATATTTTTCTTGAAAAAAATCCTTTAGAAGCTTCAGAATATCAATTAAAATGATTTCATAAAATTCTAAAACTTTATTGGATTTATATGAATTTATTAAAATCAAATCTATATTTTTATTAAATAATCAACATTTAAATTATATAAAAAAATTATCTAAACTTTTTTATGTAAACAACTTTTTTATTCGAAATTTTTTCATTTATATAACTATTAATATATATATATAATAATATAATTTTATAAAAAATGCACATATGAAAACACATAAAAATTCATAAGCGGTTATAACCACCGGTCAACCACAAGCGGTCGACTGATTGGCACATAAAAGGTCGATCATTTATGTCACTCCTAATGTGAATTCCTTTTTTATATCATCCTGATTCAGATATCTTCTTCTCCGCTATCAATCATTTATCCTTTAATCCAAAGCATAAACACGAAATTTTCTCATTCATCAATATAGGAAACACATAAACACACACACACACACACACATATATATATATATCACGATTTCGGTTATTTAAAGCTTTAGCATAAGTTTGTGAGTGAAAGATCTCACACCTACACTATTTTTCCTACTCCTCCCACTCCTCCCTTCGAACTTAAGAACTGTAATACCCTGTAATTTTAACAACATTAAGGATGGTAAATTAAAGAATAATTAATTTACTATTCAGAATTAAGTGAAATAGACTGTGCCACTGCGTTCGTCTCAGAATTCTGGTCAAAATAGACACCTAGTTTGCATAAAACGGACACCGTATGAAGAAGTTATGAAGGTTTGAAGTTTGAATACACGCAAGAATATATGTATATATAGTCCAGAAATTCAAAAATTAGTCCCAGAATTCAAAATCATGCAGAATTGGGGAGGCGGGAATTTTCCTGCTCAAGGGTGTCGACCCCTCAAGGGGGTGTCGACCCTTGGGTTGACCCCTCAAAGGGGGTGTCGACCCATGGGTCGACCCCATAAGGGGGGTCGACCACCCTGCGTCAGATCTGGCAGATTAGGATTTTGGGGCATCTATAAATATGGCCTCATTTCTCATGTTTTTGCACAGCAAAAACAATGAAGAACTAGATGCTGCCTCTGCCTAGATCAAATCAAGTTTTTTCTTCTTCTGCAATCAAGTCTGTAATGACTTGGAAAATTCAACGCTTGAATTTTAACAATAATACATAATTGTGTATTACTTGCCAAAACCCCAAGTATCGGATCCTAGATTGTTAATAGAAAGAAGTTCGAGGTTAAGAAAGAGAGAGAAAGAAATATTAGATAAGAAGAATGAGAAGATCATAGTCTCACTGCAGAATGGACAAAATATAATATACAAATGCTTTATATAAAAAGAACTGTATATACATATAACACAATATTAGAGTACATACTCCGTTCAATACAACACACACAACGGAATAATTATATTACTAGTAAATACAAGTATACATCTCGACACCAGCTCCTCTTCTGAAGCTCCAAGCGGAAATTTAACCTGATAATATACCTGGTCTGACCCGAGCACATTTGAAGCAAAGCAAAATTCACCCGGATCAGTCTGGAATAATTTCAGTGATAAATTCACATAGCAAAAAACTTGTTTAACTTCAGAAATCCTTTTTGAAAGAAAAGGATAATAGTAAGACCAACACCGACTTAAACACGGACGGTTTTACCTTACTATAACCCAAAACATTTTTGATACATCAAAATCCAATGATATTATTATAGCGTCTATCAAATCAGAAATAAACAACCATCTAGCAGAACGCTTGCATCTCACGCTCTACATATTCATTATATAATCGAAAACCACATAGCGCTTATTGGAGGTTGGATTCCAACTATGACAAGGTATGAGACCACCTTCCGATCAGTGTACTCCAAAGAAGATACACTGGGGTTCAACAAGAACATCTTGCAACCCGGCCACACATAACCGCCCACTCATTTAGCTTGAGTGTAGTTAATGTATTAACACCCGATGGTTTTAAGGGCCCACCATCCATCCGTGGAGATACATAATTGAAAGAAGAACAAATAAGGAATTTCTCTAGATGGTGATAATACACCCTGCATGGGTATGACCCACCCAGCCATGCTGCCTGCCCGATTTTTTTCATTTCCCTATTGATGAGGCTTTGGGTCTTGTTTTATCTTTCATAGAACATCTCATATCTTCGAATGCCACATCGTAAGATCCGTTAAATCACTAATTGAAGTCTGCAAATATACTTTGGGTGTTAATCAAGAGAATTTCTCCGCCACCCAACTTGGTATATTTTTAAAAATTCAATGTACATGACCTATAGGAAATACTCTGTCGGGCATTTGTCCATACAAGTCATCCAGGAATAGGATGAACCGAAGTAACCCTCCTACTACATCCTATACGGGAATAACCCGAGGGATCAGTAGCGAGAAGTCCTTCCAATCCGAAGATTTCAATCACGACAAAATCACAAGTCAAAATATCTCCAGGAGTGACCTAGACATATCCAACGAGTAGTTCTTCCTTTCATGAAGATCAATAGTCTTCAATGCTCCATCTTTATACACATGCATGTTAGTCGCGAGTGCACAGTTGATTCAAAGTGGTTTTGGATCTAGTTCCCATCCCAGTCTCTTCGAAACAACATCAAGAGGTCCAATAACAGTATTCATTGATAGTTGGGGTTTTAACTATCAACTCAAACAGTATCGATCGGTACCCTGGCAGCTCGCGACCTTTTATTTCAAACCATTTATTCAAAATCATTGTATCGATTTTGAAATCAATTTTCTAATTTATTTCAGCTAAAATCCTTTTACCTCCCTTATCTGTTCAAACTAATATCATCTCTCGATAATAGTGAAATATTTCAAATTGGGGTATTCTAATTACCTCTCAAACCTTGATCGACAACATTCTTATCTTAAGATAGATAGAAGTTTATAACTCAAAATCCGGGAACATTAATATCATATTAATTCCGACCAAACCATATTAGTTTACTATGTCTCATATTTCGAGGTTAACAAAGAGAAAGAGAAAGAAATATTAGAATAGAAGAATAAGAAGATCTGATTCCGACCAAACCAGCTCAACAGTGTAGATTTCATCCTTGCGGTCCCAACCGTCTCTTGTTCCAATTGATTCTGTTATGATACGAACAAGATATCGAATAAACACGGTTTGAATAAATCATCGATTATTAACTTGGTAAACTAATAACTAAATAAAACCTTAATTACTGTGTTTAGTTAACCATGTCATTAGCACGTTCGTAATCCATTTTCCTCATCGCGTTTCACCTTATTATTTTCCCATTTGAAAACACGGAACAAACTTCCTTTTAAAACGATCACCACGCCTTACCATACCTGGATCCCATACAGTACCCATGTCCTCTCTATAAACGCTTCCCAGCAGTGCTCTATATGCCAACTCCATCAACTAGTGCACACTATATTTTTTTTTCTCCAACGTTCTTCTTAGGATGCATGCATCCACAACTCCTTATGCAAAATAACATTACCCACTTCACTGTATTAAACCCATGCCCACTTAAGTTAGCCCATCATTTTGAAACAAACAACTGCAGCTCCTCCGATACGTTCCTACTCCATCATCCTTCTCTGGCGTCATCAAACCCTTACGCCTCGCTACAGATATAAAGCCCAAATTCTTACATCTCCTTCTCACCTTCAATGCCCCCTCATGATTCTCCTTGTATATTTATGATAAAACTTCCACAAAGCCCACATTCTTTTCTTTACATTTCATCTTCATTCCAGGAAGTTGCTATCCCAAAAAAAAATTACATGCAGAAGATCCTTCTTTGTTTCAGTAGTAGCCTGCAACCGTATAAACCCATGCAAGTATAAATTCCTCCTTCCCTTTTATTTTTTTCACGTCCTTCTTTGTATTTCTCCCCTTCTCCATGCAGTACACAACACAAACTTCCCACTGGTAAAAAGAAAGCAACACCCTCCTTCACACTGTGTACCACTCCTAACTAGCACTACTACAACCTGTCCCACTCGCGCCTCCTTCCTGACGTTACTGCTACCACCTCATGCATCAACTTCAAGTCAATTTGCACTTTTTTATGCGTTTATAATTATTTTGAAGAATCTAAATGCATCTTAATTTCTACTTTGAAATGTTTTATGTGTGTACATGCATTAAATAGTAGAAAGGAAAGTTGTTTAAGAAACAAGGAAAGAGAGAATGGAATAAGAGTTGTTGTGCCTTTTATTTCATTCATACGCATGCAAAGATGAGAAGAAATGGGAAAAATCATGTTTTGTGGTGTCTCCAATTTATCAATGCGTGATCCCTCCCTGATACTTGCGTTTTCAACAGGAAGAAAGAAAGTGTAAAAATAACAAAGACCCCTCCTCCTTATACTTTCTTTTTTATACATGTATATGCACTAATATTATCGTTCTAAAGCCAAGTAACAACCGTGTACATCTATTCTTTTTTTTTGATATATTATTCTTACTTTTATTTTTATTAGATAGGCCATAGCTGTGTAAATGCGAATAGAAGATAAGATATGCAGATATCAAGCATGTGCAGAGATATTCAAATAAAGATAAGGGGCACAGAAGATAACACTGATGTACGTAGCCAATTGTATACGCACACTTGTGCAACTATGTTACACAGTTTTCAATATATTTGTAGAGGGCCTTGCTGTTTTCAAAGTTACCGCTAGGATGGAAACAACTTTACATTTATTCTTTGCTGAAATTTTTGACCAAGCATTGGCAGAAGACTACTAGGATAAGAGATAATATTTTGTTGTACATCTGCTGAGATTTTGAAAGTGATTTTTTCCATTTTATGCAGCATAAATTGATCTGAATTTTTGACTTTGGATCACAAGTAACATGCAGAAATTTATTTAGAGGATTGGATTAGATCCATCATCAGACTTTTGTTGAGATTTTTAAAACGTTAGCTACGATATTTATTTCGCTTTGTACTTTTGGTTTCAGCCTGAGAATGCATGCACTGGGATTTGATTAGAGATTTATTCAGCAGAAGTTTTTTTACTATATGGGATTTGGCTACAGATTCGTTGAGTCGTAATATATCCTTATTTCTACCTCATATTATAAAACTAAGATTTTATAATTAATATTCTAGATCAAAAGATTATCATACATTATATGCAAAGATGTTTGCATGCTTTGTAAAGATTGTAGGCTGAGAAAATGCTTACATCTTTAAAGATTCAGGAAGATTTAGGTCATATTTTTGAAAACGACGTTCCCGAAAGTGATTCTATTTTATTTTAGGCGCTATTAACTTGCATTGTTTTAAATTTGCTCAATCACATTTGAAGTCCTTTGAAACGAAATTAAAAATCAATTTTAAATCTTCAACTTAACGGATAAAAAAATATGGGTCGTTATATATTCAAGCTTAGAGATCTATGATTCAACGCCAGCAATTCCTTATCTATTTTTCTAGATCCAAACACTGTGAGTTAAAGTTACTTTTAGATTTAAATAATTAAAAAGTTAATCTTGACATGACTATAACTTGGATCTATGCCTGTGACTGCTTAAATCATATCAGATCTATTATAACTTTGGTATCTATGATATTCTGACATGACTATGACTTTAGATCTCAACCTCTATCATATCAGACCTACCACTTTTGTAGATCTAGTCCATTGTTTAGATCACATCGTGCTTGTTACCATTCTGTTTGTGGCTAAATCGTATTTGTTATAGTTAGTTATCTAATTCATTAGATCTGACCATGCCTGTTATGACATCCTTATTATATTAGAATTAGCTCAATTATCGCATGTTCATCAGCTATGTTCCTATATGCTTATCTTGTCGTTATGCCACTATATGTTTATGCCATTACATGTCAACCTTTTTAGTATGATCATTTATGTCATCTTCCCTTTATCCTTTCCCTTTTTATTTTTATATATAGCCAAGCTACTTCCTAGGCATGTCGCTAAAATATGCGAATGCGTTAAACTGGGAACAAGGGGAAAACGGTATAATTTGGGGCATAACTTGTAATTGGAAATTCGGCATAACTTGAAAGAAATATAATAATATGAATTTGGGGCATACAGTTTATTATGAACATGACTTATGAAAGGGGCATGAAAACCTATAACGACATAGGAATAATTGGTTGATAATGGAAATGCCTAGGATTACAGTAATTACAAACTGTAACTATGCTTAGACACGAGGTTAGATTACACTTGTGGTGGAAGTCTGCCCGGAACCGCCCGACATATCCAGCGACCGCAAGTGGTATATCTAATGTGAGGGGTCTAAGTGCATAAACACGAGACGTGCTAAGAAACGAGGTTAAGTCCGACTTGTGGAAGAAGTCTGCCCGGAACCGACCGTCATATCCAGCATCCACAAGTGGTAGGCTTAATGTGGGAGGTCTAGCACATTATAACCATAAATGAATATGGCAATAAAGTTGAACACTTAACCTAGTTGAATCCATAGGGATTGTATAAACATGTAAAACTGAATAGTGGTTAAGTAAACTTGTTTCAAATAGTGGGTGGGTAAAGTATATCTTGGGTAGGTGGGTAATATTTATACACATATAGGCCCACAAACTTAACCTGTTGGAATTACGCAATTTTAGGACACAGTAGGTAGGCATAATCTGTGGAAAACCTAGTAGTGGGGATGCAAGACAAAGGGGAGAGCTTGCATCATCTTGTGTGTAGGACCCGTTTCAGTCAGTAACCCATATATAGGTATCAAACGAGTACTCCAAACTGGGTCGGAGTTGGGGCAGGTTTACTTGGCTGATTGTAAGAGATCCAAAAGTGGGGACGATGTCTGACGGCGCGTTCCATTAGGGTCATGTGCATGGATGACTCCGCCTACTCGGGAAAATAAGACATTATGACATTAGTAGATATGGCCAGGGGCGTACCCACGTTAAGACCAGTGAGCCCCCCCCCCCCCACTGGATTTTACTATTTTTGTAGTTTCTTATAGCTTGCTTTGGTATCGGGCCTAAAGACTAGACCGACATGCACATCGAAGCAGTGTTTTTAATAATGCTTTATTCTATTACATGATCGGCATTGTTTGGGCCGCAACCATCTTACTTTTTTTTACTTTCTGCTATATGTATATATCATGCTTTGTACAACGTTATTACACAATGTAATTTCTATTGCATGTGCAACTTATGTATACATAAAACTGTAAACTTATGACTATGTGGTAATGGTTTCATATCTAATTTAGGTCATCTTTGTACTGCATCATGAGTCTATGCTGCAGCCAGCTTTACCAATTTAAGTAACTGCAAGATGTGGTTTTTTCATCATCTACACTTATATGTTGTGTGCATTGTAATGCACTATTTACAACTGGAACTGCACTACTGATCCTTGGCTTATTAATTCAACTTCTATCATAATACTAACTGCCCAACTATGTCTACCTGCTATCTATTGCCATAAATCAGTTAACCTGCTATCTTCTATGGTGGAGTGGATGATTTGATATTTTGCCGATAGGACTAATGTACTTATACAAACTAAAATTTCTCTTTCCATTACAAAGTTAAACTTTCAAACTGATGAGATAAAATTTCTCTTTTCATTACAAAGTTAATCATGATCTTTAGGACTAATGTAATTATATAAGCTAAAATTATCTTCATGGTAACACAGTAAAGTCATTAGAGAATGAATTCATTTACTTTTCACATAAAGAACAATAGAGTGCTTTCAATTTTATGAAGCAAAGATACCTCTTCAAATTTGAAAACCGAAAATAATGATTTTTAGCTCTCCACAATTCTGACAAACAAAGAGGCAACTATTTTCTTCTGAAATTGAAAACTTTAAGATAGTAAAATTTAATGATTTTTGCCATATGAAATCAAATTTCAATGATGCTTTCGTATTTGTCTTTTGATTGGTTTTTAGGAACTTTTTTAGCTAAAAAACAAAATAATATGTTGAGTTATTTCACATATTGTAATATTTTGTTACGCTTACATTGAATAGTAATATATGGACCCAAATTATGTTGATTTTTATTACGAATTATGGTTTTTTAAAGTTTCGCCCTCATTGATCCAAATCTCTGCATACGCCACTGGATATGGTTGTTCACATCCGGGAAATCAAGGGTTGCCACTTTAAGGAGTGATACATCCTATTGTAGGGCCAGCATAGGATATCTGTGGAGTAGGGAGCCAATAAATTAGGGTAGCAGTTAGGGTATATCTAGACTATGGTAAGTTTAGGAGCCTTTTATTGGGCTGCCTGTTGATTGTATAGGGTTAAAACCTCTCACCAAAAAGCACATCTAAGTCTACGTCTTATACATATTGGGGATCATCTTATTCTGGATATACTAGTACTGGTGCAGAGGAATCATTAGAAAAGCGTATACACTCTATCATGTTTATCATGTTTACCTTTTCATACCTGCCTTTTATGACGTTATCTATCTTATCCTCTTTATATGTCTGTCATGATACTTTTACTTATTTATATGCTAAAAGTAACTGGATTTGCCAGACATTATGTCTGACCCATTTTGTTTCCTCTTCTTTCTCTTCCATTTCCCCCCAGGTTCTCAGGGTGGAAATACTCAAGCTTGATCAGGATTCTGTTATCATCTTGCTTGGAGTTGCTTAGATGTATTGCTCGAGGTCTTATCTTTTCTACTATGGCTATTTCTTTTGGGGATTATGCTTCTTTTATTATTGTACTCTGATGTTTTAAGTACAAGACAGAAATTTTAATGATGTACTGGCTTATGTATTTTCAAACTTATGATGTTTTGAACCACGATGCTTTATGATTAATAAAGCTTTTAAATTCCGCTGTTATTTTATATCTGTCTTGTAATGTTTCTGTATCTGTTTACATACAATGCTTCACGAAACTTAAAGCATTTACTTAATGAGTGACATTAACGGACATGGGGTGTCATAAGAACGTAGGTCCAATTTGCCATAAAAAAGTTAATATCATTTTCACTATAGAAAATATGAGATACGAAAAACCACATTCCTAAATTTTATAACTTATACTAGTTAATACGTGTGACAACTCACCTTTTCGTACGGATTTAAATCGATAGTATACTATACATGTCCTATTCAAATCATTCAAAAAGATAAACTACCAATGGGTTTGTTCTAAGGAAATAAAATTCAGAAGAACGAATACAGAATCTCGTTGCGGAAGGATTAAATTATAAAAACCAAATATCATAATTACATAAAACAGTTCACGAAGCTATTTACATTTGATTCACTTATACACAATACACCGAATTATACAATTTCCTGATAGAATAAGCAATGCTAATATAGTAATAATTAGGGCTTTGGACTCTGTCTTCGTTTTCTGAAACCAATGTCGCCACTAAACAAAATTACTTTGTCTAACCCGAGTGTAATGCAAAAAAAAAACACTCGAGTCAGGATTATTATTCTTATGCACGTAAAACCAACAAAAAATAAATGTTTAGGTGACATATACAAGTAACAATGGAATATTCACAAGATTCTGACATCATATTTCATCTTATTAATTGGTTTATAATAAATATCATTTCACCATCATTTTTCGAAAATTAAATCAACATTCAGAAATTCAGATTTCAAATCGCAATTCAACTTCATATATTAGTTTAACTTCAAACTCTAATTTCCATGTTCCAAGAGGATTCATTATTCAAAAACTTCAGTTTGATTTAGATTTCAATCACACTTATCTCATTTAAAATCTTTATATTCGAATGATTTGGACTCAATTGCTCGGACTGGAAGTAGACTTTAAATCAACAAATTCTATGGCTAAAATAGTAAAATTAAATGTATGTATATACAAAAGTTTAAATTAAATAGTTAATAAAAATTATAAATCAAATAGAAAATTTAATATAATATAAATATTTCAATTAAGATAATCATAAATAAATAGTTGAGTAAAATAATTTATTTAAAATAATTTTAAGTAAAATAGATAAATATAATATAAAGTATTTTAGTTTAAAATAATTATAAAACAAAACGGTTAAAATTTAATCAAAAATAATTTAATTTAAAATAATTATATATAAAATAGTTAATTAATGGGTTAAATAGAGTTGCTAATATAAAATAATATTAATTTAAGCATTTCCAAAATCCAATCTGATTCAATTTGATTCAGTATCAAACATTTCTAAATCCGTCTTAATATCAATTCAAGTTCAAATTTCGAACTTAATTAATCAATTCAATCTCTGAAGTTTAAATTATTAATATTAAATCTTTAAATTTAATAATTTAATTAAGTATCATTTTATCAGTTAAACAAACCAATAAAATATTAAACTTAAATATTGTCCTAAAATCAAATTGGATAATTCATCAGTTCAAATCAAAATATTATTAAATCAAACAAGTTTAAATCTTAATTTAAACTTAGATTTTTATTAAATCAATTTAATCAACACAAGTTTATTTCAAAATTGAATGGTCTTATTGAATAAGTTTAAATCAAATCAGGTTAAATTCTAAATACTTTCATTTAATTAAATACATAATTAACAACTTCAACTCTTAAATTTAAATCTTCATATTTAATTAAATATAAATATCCAATCAATTCAAAACTTTTAAGATTAAATTTAACCTTTAAATCAACAAATTTAATTTAAAATTAAATATCAAATTGGATTAGTTATCTAAAATTTCAATCTTTCGCTAAATAACTTCTTTTAATAAATCATAAATTTAAGCTTAAATTTCTAAGTTCAAAACTAAATTCAAATTTAAAAGTTTCCATTTAATTTTTAAATTGGTGCATTTAATCAAGAATTTAAGTATATATATAATTTCAACCCATATCCAAATTTCTACAAAATTCCATATGATGTCGGGAACTTGAAGATATGATAGAATGGGTGATAAATAATCAAAACAACAAACATACAACAATCACCAAAATCACAATACATAAATTAAACACTATTATCGCATATACTAATCAATAGTTGTTCATATAAACTATCAGTTATTATTTCATGTGATTAACAATTCAAGAGATTATTAACTAGTAATTCAAATCATTTCAACAACCAATTCATAAAATTACGGATAACTATTTAACAATTGAAACTTATGAAATTAACATCTAACTAATGAAGTAATTTTAAACGAACATGTAACAACCTGGAAAATTTGACGCTCGAATTTTCGACATTAATACATAAACTCCGTATTACTTGCAAAAACCCAAGTATCAAATCCTAGATTGTTAATAGAAAGAAGTTAGAGGGAAAGAGAAGAAAGAAATATTAGAGTAGAAGAATAAGAAGATCAGAGTCTCATAGTGGAATGGACAAAATATAATAATCAATAATACTTTATACAAAAAGAACTGTATATGCATATGATTACAACATCAGAGTATACATTCATATCTATACAACACACAACGAAAATAAACTAGTACCAGTAAATATATGGAATATGTCTGGACTTCAACTCACTTTTCTGGAACTCCAAGTAAATCCTAACCTGGAAATATACTCGGTCTGACCCGAGCACATTTGAAGCAAAGAAAAATTCAACCGAATCAGTCTAGAATACTTTCAGTGATAAATTCATAACACAACAACTCGCTTAACTTTGAAAATCCTTTTGAAAGAGAAGGATTATAGTCAGACCAGCCCACACATAAACACGGACGGTTTTTACCTTACTATAATCCAAAACATTTTGTTATACGAAAATCCAGTGATATAATAAAATGTCCAACAAACCACAAATAAATAACCATCTAGTAGAACGCTTGCATCTCATGCTCTACATACTTAGTATAAAATCAAAAACCGCGTGGCATTTATTGGAGTTTGGATTCCAACTATGACAAGGTATGGGATCACTTTCTGATCAGTGTACTCAAGAGGGTATACACTCGGGTTCAACAAGAACATCTTGCAACCCATCCACACATGACCGACAACTCATTTAACTTGAGTGTATCGAATGTATTGTAACCATATGGTTTCATGAGCTCACCATACTTCCGTGGAGAAACAAAAACAAAAAAAGAACAAATATGAATTTTCTCTAGATTGTGACAATCACCCTACTTAGGAATGACCCACCTAGCCATGCTGCCTATCCGATTTTTTGTCATTTCCCAGTTTTGAGGCTTGAGGCCACATTTACCTTTTCAGAACATCATCATTTACTATGAATGCCACATCGTCATATCCGTCAAATCACTAATTGACGTCCATAAATATACTTTGGGTGTTAAGCAAGAGAATTTCTCCGCCACCAAACTTTGTGTATTTGTAAAAATCAACGTACGTGAGTTTTCAGGAAATACTCTATCATACATTTGTCCATAAAAGTCATTCAGGAACAGGATGAACTGAAGGCACCCTCCTACCGCATCTTAGGAATCACCCTATAGATCAGTAGGGAGAAGTCCTTATGATCTATAGATTTCAATCATGACATAATCACTACCGAAATATCTCAAGGGATCAGCTAGAGAAATTCAACAAGTAATTCTTCCACTCATGAAGATTTACGGCCTTCAATGCTCCATCTTTATACATAACTCTACAAGTTAGTTTCGTATGCAACGTTGATTCGAAGTGGTATTGGGTCTAGTTCCCATCCCGGTCACTTCGAAACAACACGTCAAAAATGTCCAATAATATTTTATTGATAGTTGGTGTTTTAAGTATCAATTATAACAATACGGTCAAGTTTATGGCAACTTCAACCTTTTTATTCAAACCCATTTATTTAAACTATCCCATCAATTCTTAAAAATCGAATATATATATTCTTATTTCGAAAAATCTTCTTTGTTGTCGTAATTTGAAAACAATGTCTCTTCTTAATTTCAAAATAAACGTATGTACCAAATCCCTTCTTTACTTCAAAAATATTTTCTTCTAACCATTCTGTATTTCTTTTACTTTGGAAATATTTGCATATATGATTAGCACACGATATAAATTCATTTGTAGTTCTTATATAGGCCAAACAACGTCAACTTATATACTGTTTACTTTAAAACCAAATAATCTTACTTATATTTCAATAGTTCGCAACTCGTGTTGCATTGTTATTTATATTTCAATTCTCGAAACTACCGTTGCAATATTCCTTTATGAAACTATCAAATTAAACTCAATGTCTTTACTGTTACAAACTAATATCATTCCTCGATAATAGTGAAGCCATTTAAGTTAGGGTATTTTATTTACCTCTCAGACTTTGATCAACAACATTCTTATCTTAGAATAGATAGATGTTCATAACTCAAACTTTCGTATCATAACACCATCAAAACTTATTTTCTGTTTTATTTAAACCATGGTTTTACAACCATAACCTTACTTTGAAAACTCGGTCGATTACGACCATTCAATATTAACACCTAGTTATACAAATTCATTCTATAATTGGAATTATATTGCGACAATCCGTTTATGGAATACTTAACATCGAATATCATATTATAAAACTAATTAGGATTTTTGTAATCAAAAATGCATTTAATGATTTAAAAACCATTAACATCATCCTTTGTTGTCTTTCCGACCATCTCTTTTGATTCAAATCATTTACTTAATTCAATTTAAGTAAACACTTTATCGAAGATTATATTTTGTTTCTTTTGATAAACTCTTCCTATAATGTTTGGAAGAAAACCTCTTTAAAATTGTTTTCAAAGTCAATTTAAACCTTATTACAACTCGGTTGCTCTCTGAAATGAATATCACTTAATAAATAATTACTTTAAGGATTATTAATTAGAATAATAATCAACTTTCCTATTTACCAGAGTAAAAACAGTTTACTTCTTCGTTAACTAAAAATAAACTAGTTAATTGCCTTTAATATTATAAACAATAATTGACTACATTAATCATTTCAATAACTTTAAAACATCATTAATAAAAGTAAATTATAGTTTAAGAAATCTTATTAAATTTGAACGACTGTTCATTAATAACCACTTTTGAACAAACAGTTGACTTAGTCAACTTTAAACCATCGGTTAATTTGTTAACTGATTTCAATTATCTCTTCCTATTAGATAAATAAAATTAATCTAATAATATTGCTAATTAGTTTACGTAATTATAATTACTCCAAATATTAATCCGTAGGTTAATTACAACTTCATTTTCTTATAAAACTGATTCAAACATCAAATCCTTATTATATAATCATTTTAAAATATCTTATAAAATCCAATTTATAAACATCGATTTATTTTTAAAACATATTTATAACGTATACAATATAATTAAAAACTTGCTTCAGTTTTAAAATAAATTTTATAATTAAACTTCATTAATTCGCCTGATGGCAAATCAACTTATTAACCAAAAAGGTGGATTTTAGGCCATTTGCTACCAATCTCTCAATCAATACCATTTATTGATTTAAATCACAACATCATTGAATTTCAATTCAACGTCAACATCCAAATAGGTTTTCAATGCCTTTAGGGTCCAATCAATTCATATATAAATAATATAAAACAAACAACATACATAATAGTAGAGGATTCCGGTTGGATCCCTCCAACCTGTTCCTCCCAGCATCACAGCTTATTATTACATTCCATAACAATATATGAAAAATGGAAATTTCACCCAAAAAACTTCAAATGATGTAAATATATTTAATGTCATCCAATAACAGACAAATAGCATCCACGACACTCAATCAACCAATTTATACTATCAACGATAAGTTATATTTTTATATGAATTTAACACATCATAGGACTCCAGAATGCGTGAGAATTAACTCATCTTTGTTTTCGATCGACGGTTCGCGCGTCGTATAATTTGAAACATACGTTTAAAATTACATGAAATTCCAACTACTTCCATTTCCGACCAAATCAGCTTGCACACATAGCCTCCGTCACCACGATCCCAAGAATCTAGTTTCGTAAGATTCTGATAACGTGAGAACAAGTTACGCGCGTTATGAGTTTTAATTTGTTTATATAATAATATAATTAAATAATATTTTAGTTAAACTTCTAATTGGCCTTATAACTTATACACGTCAATAGCCTATCATACTTCACGCGTTTACCGCTAATGCGATTCTAGAGCCCGATCTTCTCCCTCTCCCTTATTTCTTCCACCCGACATCACCTAATAACCCAACCTCGTCACCATCAGATCCCTACTTCCCCGCCGTTGCTTGAGCTGAGACCGCCCCCTCAACCTTTTACTGTGACGCCGCCACCGTAGGCCATCCTCGCCTGCAACACCACCACCCAACTCGTCCTCCCTGGCCAGAAATTGACGTTCGAACGGAAACTGCTCCTTGACCATAATCCGCCGCCTCACTCCACCTCAGACCGCCGCACCACCGTCAAACCGTCGGCCTCACCACCCCCTTCAATTGTTCTTCAACCCATATCATCCATCGTTGCCTCCTCCGGCCAGAATCCGCCACCAACTGATCGCCACTTCAAAAACTCAACCCATAAATCAACTAACAACCACGACCACCACACGCAATATCAGACCTTCGTCCAAAAGGAAAATTGTAGCTCTACCTCCCCTTAACAACTTCTCTTTATACACCATCATCAAACAACTCAAACTCCTCCAAAATCCAGAAATACGAAATTTGGTTTTGACTATAAATGGCGATTTCTGGCCACCTCAGGGCACAATTGGCCATGAAATTTTTACTAGAGGTAGCTGGCATCGTTATTTTCAACTTTCATGTAGAAAGTTTCCATTTATTTGATCCAGAATTTGAATTATAAATTATTTCGTGGATTAGGGCTTATATGCAAGTTCTGTTGATGGTGAACGTTTTAGTTGGGAGGCTGAAGAATTTGGCTGAACGGTGGGTTGAATATATAATGAAATTTATATTGTTTTATTTCGATTTGACTAACGATTTTTATTCAAGTGACGAACGATTTTTATTCTTGCCTATCGCCATTTTTGAGCGTTGCTTATTCGATCCTGTGCTCACATACAAACTCTGTTCGTGATGAAAATGGACGTCATGGTATAATTTGAAGTTATGGTCCTAATGAAACTTGTTTCGTTGAATTCCGAATCTGTTTGCTCAAATGGCGCTCGTTCGAGTCCATATAGTCGTTTTATTTGTATTTAATTTTTCTATGCTAAAAAAATAACTCCAATTGACGCGAAACTTAAAATCTAGCAATAATTAGCTATTATGGTCTTAATAAAATTGGTTTCGTTGAAAATGGAGGCTGTTTGAATGAAGTTCCTCTTTAAGGGTCCTATTTAAATTAAAATAAACCAATTTTAAAATACCTCAATATAATAATATTAAAATATTATTATTGGCCATACTTGACCAGAATTTCATGTAGTTTCATAATAATTTATCTCTGGTTGAATTCCAAACCAAATCGATATTAAATAAAAATAAAAATCCTTTATTTTTATATAAATAAATGTTATAATTTATAAACGAATTTCATAGCGACTATTTGAAAAATTGATTTGGACATAAAACAAAATCTAAAATATGGAAAATCGATTTTTCTCTTTCATTAGAAAAATATTATCCAATAGATTTGGACGTTTCTTGTTTCTAGAAATTCCGACTTATATTGGATCCTGTACGACCAATTAAAGTTCAAAACGTCATATTACGAACTACCGCCGCTGCAGTTCATTTTATATTTAAATTAAACTTTCCAACGTCGTTTAATAAACAAAACTATTAATATATTTCAAAACTATACAATATTAAATTCTTTTAAAAAGCCAATTTACATTATATTGCAAATCCAACAAATTCCGACCAGTCCAGAATTTAAATTATTATTTTGTTATTTATATTAATAAATATTCAAAATTATTGAATTCGAGCTAATTAAATTTCAAAACAATATTTAAATATTAAATAAGACGGTAAAAAATCTGGGCCATTATACAACAATTCAAGCATTTATCAACCAAACGAACAAAAAATAAATCTAATATCATATCATATGATGTTAGTTTCTAGCGTATGAATATTAACCATCAGAGATTCTCATCTGGCATGGCAAAATAGAAGGAGATGTAAATTGAGTCGATACAAATATGAATGAGTATGATGAATCCAAGCGAACATGATTGCACCAAATGACAATCTTGAACCCGAACAATAATATCACAAGTACGGAAAAATACAAGCAGCGCTGGTTACAAGTTCGAATTAGTTCAACCATCAATTCATGTTTCAACCCAAAATCCTTTCCCTACTTTTTTTCATCAAGTAATTTTTATTTTTTTTTGCATAAATCTTCCCGATTAACATAGCAAAGTGAAATCTTCTTTTCAGTATATATAGAATGTGTTGATACCAAAAACGGGTTCAACACCCAGAGAGAAGAATTTGTAGAGAATAGGTGAAGATTAATAACAATAAACAATGCACAGGAATTGAAAAGATCACTCACAGAGTTTTTATAGTGGTTCGGCGAAGACGGTGCCTACGTCCACTTTATATATTATTTCTTTTTTTGATTACAATTACCATACTTTTTCTGAATTGAAACACAGGTATTTATAGATGATACAACACTTAGCCATTATCTACATGTGTCACTGGATCCAAAAGAATAGTTATGGCTGAATGATTCAGTATCTGCTGAAGAATCGGTGCTCTTTCCCAAATATCTGGTATAAGGCGGCCTGCAATCCGTCTGCTTTGGGCGATTTGAACTGGAAAGATCTGCCAATGAACTATTCTTCAAGCTAGCTTTTTGAACTTTAAATGAACGAATTGCAACTGATCAGGCTTGGTCATCTCAAGCTCCTCCTGGGTCGCACTCTACGGACAAAGTGGCCTAGGAGAATGGGCTTTCCCTATTTACTTCGAAGACTTTGTATACGGATCTACCGCGTTGCTATGCCTTGATGAGCAGTCTGAAAGGCCCATCAACACTTTGCCCCCCAAAGTATGGTTTGTTTAGTAAGAAACATACTTTATTGTTATATATCTCAAGTCAGATTCTGTATGCCGATTGTCTCACCGGTTACTTTAATTTTCATTCAATGGACATTGTAAATTGCTTCGAGTCCCATCAACTGTTTCAAAACTATGAACTAGTTCAGATAATGATGACGCTCCCAGTCTTCCCGTCTTATCAATTGGTCTCCAGCCCTCCAACTTCTTTACGTGTCCGCTTGCTCCAATCATATTGGCTAAATTGGAATAGTCGCTCTTCCTTTTTTATAAAAGTAAAATCCCCTTTACCTTTTTCGTTTTACTTTTAATCTCTACAGGGGCTAATTTACCGTTCCAGAAAGAGAGACGATTAGCGATCATCACCTTCACCTAAAGTCATCTTTTCAGGTATGAACCATCCTTTATATCAAATGCCACTCTTGCACGGAGTCTCCCCTCCTCGTTCGTTATAATTTAGGGTTTGATTAGGTCCAATCGTCGGAGGCTTTCCGCATCAAACCGCCAGAGTCAGCGGTGGTGCGGTTCCCCAAGGCAAGGCTTCTGTCCTTTGGATAAGACCCACTGATGACGAAACCCTGATTTTGATGGTAGGTTAAAAAGATCCCGCCTTTTCCAAGCATTTTTGTGAATCAAAGTGTCTTCGAACCCTAAGGCACGTGACCATGCTAAAAAGGGCGACGTAGGGGATACCGATTCATGCATAATCTAAACTGCATCACTTGTTTATTCACGGTTTACTGAGGCTATGCTTATAGAAGGAAATCCTCACTTTATTTCTTCTTTTGTGCTTTTCTTTTATCTTTACGACACAAGTTATTTGTAGGTCAATGGTTATAACATGTGATACCCGTAAGCAAGAATCTGGTGGAGAGATTCCTTTCTCTATGAGACTGGACAGTTCTTCAGAGTCTTCGGGTCAATCTGAGCCTACTTTTGGCAACGACCCTGAAAGTCGTTCGATGGATCCATTGTCTGTTCCTCCAATAGCAGTCGAGCTAGTTGAAGCGGTACCCATTCCGCTGGCACGCGATATGCTCCCAGGCGTGGAGATTTTGAGGAATCCTCCGGAAGCGGAAGAATCCAAAATCACCCTCAGACGACTTTAGCATTTAACCGCAAAGCACAATATTTCATTTAACGATGTTTTTGTTCCTGAGAAGGCTGCAAGACCTCACAATCCCCCGGATGGCTACATGGCGATCTCCCTTCCGATGTGCAACGTGGGAGCCATTCCCCCCTTTCCTTCTTACATTTTCGATTTTCTGTGTCGGATGAATTTAGCACCGATGCAATTTCATCCAATAGCCTATGGAATTTTGCTATCGACCTGCTATTTATATCTAAAATATCTGGGTTATCCTCCGACCTTTGATGACATAGCCTTTCTCTTTAACTTTAGACACAATAAGAGGCAGCCTCCCTCTTTACTCTATTTTGAAGCTATTCGGGGCTGGATGATTGTCGAGGATGTCCCAAGCAAGGCAGGTGATCCCAAGCGAGATTGGTTTTGGATTAAGCAGCAACCGGGGTGTGCTCGATACTGGCTCAAATGTGGTGGGTTTTCCCCTTTTCTTTATACGCTCCTATTCCATAAAGATTTTTCTTTCTGATCATCCTATTTTATATATTGAGGCCGAGCCTGTAAGACCTGAGGATGAAATTTTTAAAGAGCGCCACGAGCGATTGATCAGGATAAAGAAGGAGCGACGACAGTTTTGGAACTGCCTGACCGATAAAAACTTGCACCGATATGCCCTACTCGACCGAAGTAGGACAAGGGGATCGGAAAAAGACGGACTTGACCCTACAGTATCAGCTCAAGACGAGGTGCCCCCAGTCACGAAGGGGTCGGAGGACAAACATGCAATTCGTTCGACTGAAAAATCCCCCACTCGCCCTCTGTCTGGAAAGAAAGAGAAATCCAGTTTGAAGAAGCCCGCTTTCAAAAGGCGGATTCAAAAGGTCAAGTTTCAAGAAGTTGCTCGTGATGAGGTCGGTCGTTGACAAAAATAAAAGGTTGCTACCAAGAGAACTCCCAAAGAGGCTCAAAGGGGAACAAACGAAGAGGAACCTATCGGGGTTCATCCGAAAGATTCGGGAATTGAGGATGACTTCCCCTCGACTCATGACCTACAAGCGGGGCTTGAAGCAACACCTCTTCCAGGGTTGGAAAATTTTCAAATGCCTAACATTATTCTCTCACCTCAAAGCTTAGACCCAAATCGATTCTTTGCCAACCAATCTGAAGGAATGTCCTTTCCGGACAGACATGGCGGTATCGAACCGATAATCTTGTCATGATTAGAAGGTTTATTGCACGTCACAACATCAAATGCTTATGTATAAATCGAGGATCACTTGCTTCATTTTGCTTTCCTTGCAGGTGTTAATGAAGAGTTTTATGGAGATCTATTTGCCTCCTTCCCAATGGACACTGGGTTGGGGGAGACTACTTTGCCACGCACTGAAAAAGGTGGCAATGAAAAAGACAATAATAGCAAAAGGAGGGAGACAGAAGACGTGAGAGGAGACGAGGAAGGAAAAAAGGAAGAATCTAGGAAGAAGGAAAGAACGAACTGTCCGAGGATCAGGATGGACAGAAAAAGAGACGCTTGAGAAGACACAATCGAACGTCGGGAGATATGGAAGAGTTGGATCGTGCGCCCAAGAAAAGGAAAAAAAGATAATTCTCACAATCTCGCGGAGAGAAAAGGAATCGAGCCATCTCGAACAGTGATACATCGTCCCAGTCTTACAGTTGGAACTTCTTCCCCGATTGATTCCATGAATTGGAACGAAATTTTCCCGATCTCATTTTTTCTGAGATTGGGCCACCCCCCGAAATACAACCATTAACCCATAGCTTTCGTCGCCGCATGCGCAATAATTTGGAATATGCCCTATCTCAATATGGCGCTATGCTGGAATATGCCGAGCAAGTGAGTAGAGCATTAAAGGGTAAGCTCGCCGAGATCGCATGTTTAAAAAGGGATGTTGACAGTGGTAAGAGGACCTTTGGGTTCCTAGAGAAGGAAATCAAGGATCAAAAGCTACAGGCGGCGGCAGATAAAGAAAGGCATGGGAGAGAGGTCGAAGTTTTAAACATTCAGGTTCAACAGAGAGGACAGGAATGCAATTCTATGAGAGAAGAGATTGAAGCCTTGAAGAAGGATAGAGCTCGACTTCATCTTGAAATTCAGAATCTAAAGGCTACCCTTCATTCATCCGAGTTAGCCAAGGATCAGACTGAGAAGAATACTGCCGCAGCGATCAAGTCTGCTAGCAATTTGAAGCTTCAACATGATGTTGAAATCGAGACCCTTAAGGCTGAGCACGTCCGAGAGAAAGTTGATTTGAAGAAGGGACATGCTCGCCAAGTTCTCTTGTTTTGCGCAAATTTCCTTCGTCACAGGGATTTGTCTTGGATGCCGGGATTTCCCAGGTCGTTGGTCGATGTATGGAAGGAACTCTTATGGGAAGAGAAGAAGACGACACAAGGACGTCTAGTGGATGAAGCATCATTAATGACCCATATTCTGAATGATAGGGAACGTGCCATCGTGGTGGAGGCACAAAATAAAGAAAAGAGAATAGCAGAAGCGGATCACCTCAAGGCGAAAGGAAAATCGGTTTCCCAAACCGAAGCTAGTGACACTCAGCCCTATGCTCCCGCCCGCATCTTCTGCACACACGGTTATGGAAAAGGGTTTCTCTTCTACTTTTTCATCTGACAAAGTCAAGGCCGCGGAAGGACAGGTGGCCGGCTCTAACGTGGAAGGCAAGCCCCCGCTTCCCCCTCTTTTTTTTAAAATCCATCATCTCCTCCTAATCTGTGTATATTTTTTTTCTGTAGGGACTTTTCCGGTTGCTGACAGTGGAGATGAAGGATCTGCTGTTGAGAAGAAAGGCACCACGGATGGAACGGACAAGGCTGCAGGAGTGGAGGAGATCGACTTTGTATCTCTTGATGTCGAGATCGTCGAGGAGTTCAAAAGAGAGGATCGCCCATCCATGGCCAAGATCAAGGATCAGGAAGACAAGGGAATTTTTGCCGCAAAACTAGAACCTATCTAAGATCATGTGATCGCCAGGCCTCTCTAGTTTGTTCCTCCGACCATTCTTTCCGCGGCTCCATTCCCTGATACCTCGAAGAATCCACAGGCTTTTGCTTCAACTCCTCGTCCCTTTGGTAGCACACTTGGAGGGTCGAGACATGTGATGACCCCCGAAGAAATGCTGGAGATGATCAGGCAGAAAGAGTTGGCTGAAATGGTGGAGCGAGGACTAATGCCACCTCCCGTTTAGGACTTTATTTTTCTGTGTAACTGTCTAATGATGTATCTCTGATATCGTTGTTTGAATGGTACCTATCATGCAGTAATATTTTGTGATGATATCAGGGTATTATGAATGAAAATCAACTTATTTCATAAGTAATGATAACATGTGTAACATAGATGCCGTATGAATCTCATGGTTATGTTTTCAATGTCAAGGGTGAGTCACCCTTTACCCTTGTCGGGGGCGCTTTCTATTTCTTTTGCCCCCAGTGTCGGGTAGATACTTGAGTGATGATCTCCCCGTTGAACTCAAGAGGTCCCATCCTTAATCGAGGTTTGGGTGCAATTAAGTAGGGGCGCCATCAGGCTTTTATACTTATCCTTTGGTCAATAAAGGGTAAAGTTTTATTATTTGAGCGGTCTTTTGTCAAGGTGCACCATTCACGCTCGATTGTCGTTTATACTCTTCCTCAAGTCAATGAGGTCAGGAGTTGAGTCCTGATGGTCGATCAGTATGCCCGGATGGACATCGACTTTTATCCTAGATTTATTCAAGGTAAAAGTTGTAAGATAAGTCATTCAATCGCAATCACTAGCTCTTTATAATTACAACAAATCAGAGCAGGAATGGAGGCTCTTATTAATATGCTAGCGTGATTAATGTTGGTTGCTTATCACAATGCTAAGAAACAAATAAATCAACAATCTAAATGCAGAAAGAAAGCAAAAACATAAATTCTAAGACAGATAATGTCATAAATGCTCCGCATTCCATGCTCTTTGAAATGGCTCGCCATCCACAGTTGTTAATCTAAAACTTCCATTATCGAGCTTTCTCTGTATGACATAAGGTCCTTCCCACCTCGGGCCCATATGCACGGGGACTGGAAAGAATCATTTAAAGACCAGGTCGCCTACTTTAAAGGTCTTTGGTCGGACTTTTTGGTTATAATATCGAGCGATTCTTTGTCTGTGGGCTTAGGAACAAAGGTTCGCTTCCTCTCTTTTTTCGTCGACCATGTTCAAGGACGTCAAGAGAAGTGCCTTATTAGTCAGGGGATCATAGTAGGTCGTCCGGTGAGTCGGGACTTCAAGATCGATCGGAAGGACTGCTTCAGACCTGTATGACAAAGCAAAGGGGGTATGCCCTGTAACGGTCTTATGGGTAGTGCGATATGCCCATAATGCCAAGGGTAACTCGTCGACCCATTTTCCTTTAGCGTGTTCCAGCCATTTCTTCAAAATGGTTTTAATGATCTTATTGACCGCTTCAACTTGACCATTGGATTGAGGATGCGCGACTGCGGTGTATTTCTTTTCAATATGATATTCCTCACAAAAATCTCGAAATTCCAGGCTATCAAACAGAGTTCCGTTATCTGTGACAATGGTTCGAGGTCCATATCGACATAAAATGTTCCTGACGACAAAGTTGATAACCTTCTTTTTTGTAATCGTAGTCATCTGCTCGGCTTCTGCCCATTTTGTGAAGTAGTCTACCGCCACAATCGCGTACCTAGCACCCCCTTTCGAAATAGGCAAAGTTCCGATGATGTCAATTCGCCACATAGCGAATGGCCAAGGGCTTGTCATCTGGGTAATATTCGTTGGGGGCGCCCGTGGGATTGGCGCAAACTTCTGGCACTAATCGCACTTTTTGGCATAGCTGGCGGCATCCTTATTAACGGTCGGTCAGAAGTATCCATAGCGCAGTATTTTCCAGGCTAGGGCTTGCCCCCCGATGTGTGCTCCACAATCCCCCTCATGTACTTCCTGCAGTATTTTTTTGATGTCATTGTTGGCTACACATCGAAACATAGGAACAGAAAACCCTCTTCTATAGAGTTGGCCTTGCTGAACAAGATACCTGGAAGCTTGTCGTACCAAAGCTCGCCTTTCGTTTTTCTTTTCGGGCAACTGCCCGTGGAGAAGGAAATTTTTGATGGGAGTCGTCCATGATTCTTCTTCGTGTTCGACATCCATCTGATTGGCATCCATCTGGTCAATGCTTGGTACTTTCAAGATTTCTATGGGAACCAACTCTGTCTCGTTTGGATAGTCTGAACTGACCAGTTTTGCTAGCCTACTGCTTTCTGGTTTTCTACCCGAGGAATATGGGAAATACTGTATAGATTGAAGTCCCGTAGCAACTTCTCGACTTCTTTGAGGTAAGAAGTCAGTCGTTCTCCTCGGGTAATGAATTCCTTTAGGACTTGGCAGACTAAAAGCTGTGAGTCACAAAAGATGTCGAGCGATGTTATCTTCAGGTCTTTCGCTTGTTTGAGCCCAGCAATCAGGGCTTCGTACTCAGAGTTGTTATTGGTTGCCAAAAACTCTAACCTCTGAGCATAATAAATCGAGCGCCCTTCAGGGGACAAAAGTACTAAGCCGGCTCCCTAACACTATTTATTTCGGGCCCCATCCGTGTAAAGCTTCCAGCTGATTGGCTCCTGATCGACCTTCATAGGCTTGGGGTCATCATCTTGACACTCTTCCTCCGGGGTCGTAAATTCTGCTATGAAATCAGCTAAGGCTTGTCCTCGGATTGACTTCCGAGGAATAAATGTTAGGTCAAACTGGCTTAATTCAATATTCCATTTTAGCAGTCTCCTGCTTGCTTCTGGTCGTTGTAAGATTTTTCGAAGAGGCTGATCAGTGAATATTTTAATTGGATTGGCCTTGAAGTAGTGCCGAAACTTCCTCAACGTGATTAGTAAACTATAGGCCAGTTTTTCGATTCTAGGATAATTACGTTCGGCTCCGATCAATTTCTTACTCACATAATAGACCAGTCATTGCACTCGATCCTCTTAGCGGACTAGGACTAAGCTAATTGCATGTGCGGATACTACTAAATAGACGAACAAGTCTTCATGGTCGACAGGTTTTGATAGAATAGGAGGCTTTCCAAGATGGTTAAGCAGATTTCGGATGGCTTCGACACAGTCGGGCGTCCAAGCAATGTTCAGTTTCCCCCTTTTTATCAGTTCAAAGAAGGGCAGGCATTTATCAGTGGCTTTTGAGATGAATCGTCCCATAGCTGCTACCTTTCCTGCTAAACTCTGAACATCCTTTTTCCGGCGAGGCTCCTGAATTCTCTTAAGGGCTGCAATTTGATCAGGATTGATCTCGATTCCACGGGAACTTACAATGAAGCCGAGGAATTTGCCTGACGCCACTCCAAAAGAACATTTTAACGGATTTAGTTTCATTCCGTATTTCCGAAGGATGTTAAACATCCTTGACAGGTCGTTCACATGCTCGGATGATTATTTCGACTTTACCAACATATCATCTATATACACCTCCATCCTTTTCCCAATTTGATCATGAAACATTCGATTAACTAGCCTTTGATAGGTAGCTCCTGCGTTTTTTAGTCCAAAAGGCATCACCACATAATAATATAGTCCGAGGTCAGTTATGAAGCTAGTATGTTCTTAATCAGGGACGTGCATCGCGATCTGGTTGTATCCGGAATATGCATCCATGAATGAAAGTAGCTCGTGCCCGGCAGTGGAGTCGACTAACTGATCTATTCTCGGCAACGGGAAGCTGTCCTTAGGACATGCCTTATTTAAATCGGAAAAGTCAATACAGGTTCTCCACTTCCCATTAGCCTTCTTCACCAATACCGGGTTGGCTATCCAGTTGGGATAGGTTGAATCCCGGATGAATCCATTGGCTTGTAACTTCTCGATCTCCTCTTTTAAAGCTCTTGACCTTTCAAGGCCCAACGTTCGCCTTTTCTGTTTTACAGGAGTATACTTTGGGTCGATGATGAGGGAGTGAGTTATAATTGACGGAGATATCCCACACATGTCAGCGTGGGTCCAGGCGAATATGTATAAATTTTCCCGGAGGAATTCACTTAGCTCCTTTATCTGGAAGGGATTAAGATAAGACCCGATCTTTAGAACTTTATTAGGATCACGGTCATCGATCGGGACTTCTATAGTGGCCTCATTTGGAGCCGCTTTTCTATACCCCGACTCATCGTCATCCCATGGGTCGATGTCTTCAACCTCATAGGACGATGGTCCTGGCCAAGGTGTTTCCTGTAATTGCTATGCTTCCTTCCCCTCCCCTGAGGGAGAAGATTTTTCAGATTCCTTGTTGCCGCTGCTCCTTAACTCCTTCCACTCTTCCATATAACAGGCTCGGCCTGTTACTTAGTCTCCTCGCACAGTTCCAATCCCACTGTCGGTAGGAAACTTCAAAAGCAAACACCAAGGGGCGATACAGGCTCGGAATACTGCCAGGGCAGGTCGTCCCAATTATAGTGCGAGTTGATATTCATTACCACAAATGGTAGAATCCTAACTCTTCGTCTTTCTCCATCTCCTAACTCCACCGATAGTCTGACCTGGCCGATAGGTTCAGTGGACGCTCCATTGAAACCACGTATTTGACCTTCATATAACTCTAATTCCTTTGTTTCTAATTTCATTTGGTCGTAGGTTTGTTTGAATAGGATGTTCACTGAGCTTCCATTGTCTACCAGAACCTTTCGGACAGTAGTTGGGCCGATGATGGCAGTTATCACCAATGGATTGACCATTGGGGTTTCTATACCAACTGGATCGCGACCACGAAAGATGATATCCTCGCCCATTGTCCTTCTTTGTTTGACGGGACTCGCGGCCTTGTGCGGGTTTACTTCTTCGACATCGATGTGTTTTGCGGCATTGACATTTCGTTCCATGGCCCTAATGCTATGCCCCGCCGGATGTGGTCCTCCCACAATGGTGTTAATAACAATTCCTTTCCCTTTTTCTTGAGGAGTAGCACGAGGTGCTGGCTGACTTTGCTTGGGTAATGAAGTTCCTTGGCCCCTGTCCCTTGGAGCCATTTTATATTCGTCGAGTTTTCCTTCTCGAATCAGCTTTTCAACAATGTCCCTATGATGTCGGCACTCGTTGGTCGTATGCCCGTAAATGTCATGGAATAAGCAGTACTTCCCAGTTGCTCGTTCCTTCTCCATAGGCTCTCGTGGGGGCGGCTTCTTATACTGCATCGTACTACAGGTATCGAGATATATGTTCTCTAACGTATCATTTAATATAGTATACGTGTCAAACACCTGGAAGCGAGGGTGCTTTCAAGATTTCCCTCTTTGCTTTGAATTTCCGTCGTTTTCTCTCAGCCCTTCACTATTGCGCTTGCCACAGTTTTCAACATTCACCTCGACTTTCCCCGAGTTATCCCCAGATTGTTTAACAGCGACGTTGTTTCGAGCTAACGGATCGACAACGCCCGTCTGACCATCTCCTTCCTCCAGCTGTGCATCTTCTCGCCTCAATCAGATGTGAGCCTTTTCATAGAAAGCTTCAATCATGGTAGGTGGCTTTCCAATCAAATATTTTCCAAACTCGGTTCGTTTGTCGATGCCATCAACCATGGCCATTAAAACAGTTTCGTGGTTGGGGTTGCTGACCTCGGTTGCCTCCCGATTGAACCAATTGAGATAATTCCTTAGGGATTCACCTCTTCCCTGCTTAACTGTTGATAAAGCCATGACATGTTTCGATTTGTTGGTGTGAAGGCGGAATTGAGTTAGGAATTTTTCACTCAAATCTTTAAAGCTAGGAACTGACTTTGCGGGCAAACGGACAAACCACATAAGGGCAATCCCACTTAAGAAGATTGGAAAAGCCTTGCATCTAATTGTGTCAGGAGCAACTGGTACTTCCATGTGCAAAGAATATCTCATCAGGTGTTGCTGAGGGTCTGTAGTTCCATCATATTGATTCATTTGGGGCATATTGAATCTCCTGGGAAATTCGGCTTGCAAAATGTCATCAGTGAATGGCGTATGGCTTCAGTCGACTCCCCAGTCTTCGTTCCTATGCCCACGATTGTCGTTCATGATTTGTCGTACCATAGCGGCTAAATTTGGTGGGACGACCGTATCCGGGTCGACCTCATTAACCGATGGACTTCTTCTACCCCCTCCATCAGGAAATGCCGTTTGGGCGTTTCTTCTCCTCCGGTTTCCTTGGTCAATCACAAGATTCTGGGGAGGATGTACAGGGGCCCGATTTCTTCGACCAACATTTGGATTTGCAAAAGGGGACGCCTCCCGATGACGCGGGGCTATGGGATCGACAACCTCTAACTCGGCCTGATCAGCATGCCCTTGGTCAAGTTCATCTGGCGGATGCTGAGGTTCTTCTGTCCGTGGTTGCCGGATGTTTTCAATTCTCTCTAACGGACGTCGAAGTCGACGTCCGTCTCTGCCTTCTTCCGATGAAGATGAACTTCATGACACTCGATCCAGCCGAGGGGAAGGGAGATGATGACCCCGAGCATCATGAGCTTGATTCTTGAATTCCTCCCATTGCCTCGCGATGCGAGTCATGTCTTCATGCATAGCGGTGTTCTCTTGAGAGTGGGCCCTTAGGGCATCTGTGGTTTCCCTAAGACGATCTACTATAGCCATGAATTCGTCTCGAGTGGCAAAAGCAGAAGATGGAGCTATATCCCCTCCAGGGGGTAATGTAGGCTGATTCGAAGTAGCTTCAGGGTCAGCTGTCCTGCCAGCTGCTTCCATCGATCTTCCACCTTGTGGATTCTTTCCGGTATTGCGAACTGTTTTTCCAGCCATTGCTAAATTAATGCAATGACAAAAACGAGATTTCCGTCTTGGACTTGGTGATCCAAAAGTAAAGCGAAAATACGGATTGACCTATAAAATCTATTCTCAGTGAAAGCACCAAAATGTTGATACCGAAAACTGGTCCAACACCCAGAGAGAAGAACTTAGTAGAGAATAGGTGAAGATTAATAACAATAAACAATGCATAGGAATTGAAAATATCACACACAGAGTTTTTATAGTGGTTCGGCAAAGACGGTGCCTACGTCTACTTTATATATTATTTCTTTTTTTTATTACAATTACCATCCTTTTTCTGAATTGAAACACAGGTATTTATAGATGATACAACACTTAGCCATTATCTACATGTGTCACTGGATCCAAAAGAATAGTTATGACTCAATGATTCAGTATCTGCTGAAGAATCGGTGCTCTTTCCCAAATATCTGGTATGAGGAGACCTGCAATTCGTCTGCTTTGGGCGATTTGAACTGGAAAGATCTGCCAATGAACTATTCTTCAGGCTAGCTTTTTGAACTTTAAATGAATGAATCACAACTGATCAGGCTTAGTCATCTCAACCTCCTCCTGGGCCGCACTCTATGGACAAAGTGGCCTAGGAGAATGGGCTTTCCCCATTTACTTCGAAGACTTTGTATACGGATCTACCGCGCTGCTATGCCTTAATGGGCAGTCCGGAAATCCCATCAACAGAATGGAAAAAAGAAGGAAAGAGGCTCCAGCTAAATAGATAAGATGGGTTGCTATAGGTTTGACCATGGGGGAAATTGGAGGTGCAATGGTCGCTAGGTGGCTCGGGTGATCGCTGGTCATTTATTGGTGACTTGGATTGGGGATTAGATGCCTGGTGATGTTAAGGAGGTGGTCGCGCAGAGGGGAGGAGGGGATCAAGCCAAAAATGGGTTTAGGTGCTTATGTATTTAACTACGATAGGAAAGGACAATGGTTAGTCCAGGGGCGGTAGAGGTGGTTTCTACATGGCCGAGGGGTGGGTGGTAGCATTGCGCAGATCTTGGGTTTGGGAGGGGTACGGTGTTTGTAGATATATGGTTTTGGCTTGTGTCGTTGGTTAGAAATAGGGTGGCGGTGGAGGGAGACATAGAGGAGGACCAGGCTCTGTCAGCATCGTCGCCGGTGAGAAAAATTAGGTGTGCTACGGTTAGGGGGTGGAAGAGACACAGGTTTGGAGTTGGATTTTCACCAAAAACGGTTGGAGGGGGTCGGTGGACAAGGAGCCAAAGCAGCCTTAGGGAGGAGTAGCAGCTGTGTGGAGAGAGAGGTTGGTGAGATTTAAAGAGCATTCAATTTTATTTTAGGATAGTTCATTTTTTATTTGTTTAAGGAAGAGGATGGGAAAACCAACAAGTTCTTATTTTTTTATAAGCATACAAGCGAAAGAAGAAAAGTGCTAAATGAAGAGAGAGTGATGCAAAAATTTCAAATCCTAGGCATTTGTTCGCATTTTTCATTTCATGAAACATTGGTTTGACCGATTCTTTCATCTTTTTTTAAATTGAATGAGTGGATTGGAATCCGAGAAGATCTCAAAAAGGAACATGAACTGGCTTCACCGGCGAGAAATAGTATATGTTACTATTTCCATTTTTAGTACATACACACCATTGACATTTCATTTTTTCATGCATTTGAAATTATATGGCAAACACGTTTTTTTTATATGTATGCATGGATGGAAGTAAGGTTCAGGTGAAAAAATAAAGTCTTAAGAAAAGCATGCATACATGAATGAATGAACGCATGCATGAGAGAATGACACTACATGTTTAAATATATATTTTACTTTTTTTCGACAAAATCGTACTTATGGTTATCCGAATGTTCAAATGTCATAAAAGAAAAAAAATGACATTCTCTTCAGAATACAATCTAGTTTTTTAAATGAAATCGCTCAAATTCCGATAACATTGCATTCATAGCAGTTTATTAAATGTTTAATTAAATTAACACGAACAGAACAAACTTGCGTATTTTTCTACGAAATTCATTCCACTGTTAGGTCTCATTAAATGCATCTCAAATATTAAATTTTGGGTTTTTATTCAAATTTTAAAATTGTATTATTATTTACGATATATTGGTTGCTGCTACCATAAATCAATCGTCAAAATCGATTCAAACGGAGCGATCGAACTTTGACGTTTCTGATATATAATTGTTTAGATCACTTCTATTTGAAAATAATAAATCTTAAGAATCAACATTTCATTATAAATCGATTTCATGTTTTAATTTTCAAATAAATGCATTATAAATTAAATTTATTGTTTAATTCTTATTTTCAAATCAAATGTACCTTATATAATGTTGGCACTCAGCTTCATGGTAATTTCATATTAAAAAGGCATATCGAATTGTTCCTTATTATTAATTGTCGAATTTACTCCAATATTAATGTTTCGAAAAATCAACGATTCATCAGTTAAATTTATTTACGATAGTTCAAAGTTAATTATTCGAAATACACATATAATTTGATAATAGTTTCCATTGTTAAACTCACCATTCATCTTATTATAAAATGTTGTTTATTAGAAATAAATTTAAAATCATTCATTAATAATAACATAAATTTAATTTTAAAACCATTTTAAAATAAGTATTAAATTTAATTCAACAACTAAAATGGCTGTAATTTTAGGGATGTTACAATCTTCCCTACTCATAAATATTCGTCCTCGAAAAGGAACGCAGTAAGAAAATTAGTAATTAAACGATATACCATTCATACGTATATAAACTTCGATTGCTTATTCAAATACAAAAATTTTCTATAAATTAGTATTGGTTACCTGATCACTTTAGTGCGGATTTTTGATTTGACTTCTTGATTAGAAACTTCTATTCTCTTTGCATAGAAATAAACTATGACAAAAATATTTATATTCATATAAAAAATTCTTACCAGTGTCTGTCATCGAGAATCAAGAGAGCAAGTCTATTTAGAATCAAAATTGTACATTAAAAACTAAACCAGGTCTGTCATGCGAATAGAACGTATTTATTCCATTAGCTCCTTTCCTTTTCGGGGACGAAAATTAGCGTTTAGATATATTTCAAACTTGTGAACTTGCAAAACATTTAAACTTCTTTCTTAGTTTATTATGGTGAAGTGATATAATATTAAAATTTCATGTTATTGATTTATTATTTAAAGTCAAAATACTTTTATAACTCATAGTCGTAACAAGTTAATTTTCATTCTTATATAATTTAGATATACATTGATCACACGCATGACTAAAAATCTCTAAATACTTAAGACTTATTTCAATTTCCAGAGAAAACACTTAAAAACTCTTAAAAATAGATATGGAAAACACATTCTTCCATAGATCACAGTTACACAGTGGTTATGCCACTATCCCAGTGGAATTACTTGTAACTGTAGATATTACACCCCTCGAATTACACCATGGTTATTGCGTATATTTCAATTACTTAGCGGTTACGCCTAGCCCAGTGAAATCACTTGTAACTGTAGACATCCGCCCCTCGAGTTGCCCTATAGTTATAGATCGCAATTACACAATGGTTACGCCATTATCCCAGTGGAATCGCTTGTAACTATATGCATCCCGCCTCTCGAATTTTGCTGTGGAACTTATCAAATTAGTATAACCAATCAAAGTGACCCCACTGAGTGGGATTCTAGTTTGTGTTCTTATCGAGTAGGACCCTGGTTTCCAATGGATACTTCCGTTAAGTGGAGCACCAACATAGCCTTTATCGAGTGGTTTGCGATTTGCAATGGATACTCTGTGTGGAGTTCCAATGCAACCCTATTGAGTAGGATCCCGATTTTCAATGGAACACCCAATATCTTCGATTTGAAATCATATGATACAATACATAGTATTTCATTTCACTCCGCATATATCATACTTATATAAAATTTCATTTATATAAGATTTCTCAAATCATATTTCAACATATCATTCTTATATAAGTTCCAATATATATAAGATCATCATTTCATATCGACTAACTTTAAAATCAATAGTTTTGAATTACCTCATTCTTATACAAGTCATTTATATATAAATTCAAAAGCTTCTACATCAAGATACTTCTAAAATTAGAGGTTTTTATAATTTATCAATTTTGATATCGGTTCATATTCGATGTCGTATATGGTTTCAATTTCCTTTTCTACAAATCAAATATCTTTCAGTTCAGATCTCTCGAAACTTTAAACCAATATTTTAGGAAATTCACTTATATTTCGAAGGTCATGTAAAATAAAAAATCCCTTTTCTTTTAGATAAATTTTTTCCGGATCTTTCTCTAATTTGAAAGATTTTAATGATAAATAAATTCCAAACTTACTAGTTTCACTCTCGTATATATACAAATTCATAAATTTTCATGTTTTTTTAAAGTTAATAGTTTGAATTCGATTTCACACCACTCTAAGTTCGCTTTATGTACGAATTCAAAGGGAAGCATTTCAATATGATTTATCCAAAGGTGTATATTGATTATCACACCAATTATGTCAAAATTTTATGTCTAAATAGACTTTTTCATATATAAATATCTGATTGTAAAAATGCAGGTCATTACAAAAAAATGAATATATGACAAATATAAAGTCCCGAGTAGATTCAACTATAAAGAACGACGGTGTACAAAGTCCTGAATAGTCATTTATATCATTAGTTTGCTTCTTAAAGAACTAGATTTGAGTTGACCGAAAATTTAGTGATTAAGTTTTGAAAAGACTAAAATCATACAAGTGTATTACTCATCGGAACTATTCAGAACTAATATACGACTTTTGGATGCCATTACGAAGTGAAATGCTATAAAGTTAAACTTTCTATCCTAAGGCTAAGTCGAAAAGGAGGGGTCAACGTTAACATTTTCCATTATGTCGCACATGATAGAGTATGGGGTATACATATGATAGGTGCAATTACATAATTTGTTGTATTAGCCAAAATATTCTTCGAACAAAAGGTATGAAAGAAAGATGACAAAGAGGCCAAGCGACCAGCAACGACGATAAAGGATTACCTAGGATGTCAACAGAGCAAGCCTTGGGAGGTAATCGAAGCAGCCTCTGGTGGTGTTAAGCACAATCTGTTAAGGCATCAGGATAAAGAAGGCAGGAAGAGCCTTCGGGAAGCCCAGAGAGCGCCTCTGGGATAATCAGAAAGGCATCACCGAAAATGTCAAAGGAGGGAAAGTCCGAAAACAAGCTTTCGAAGGGTTAAAAAGCTTTCGAAGATACTAGGCCAAAACTGCAAAAAGCAATGTGACCATAAACAATAGAGAATCATAAGGAAGTTCACAAGAGCGACCATCTATGTAACAACCCGGAAAATCCGAACCAATTTAAAATTTTTATTTTAGGCAATTTTAGTGAATTTGGAATATTTAAAATGAATTGTTTTAAATAATAACGATGAGAAATTTGTTTTGAATAGAATTAGAGCATATATATTTATTTGAATCGACGTTAGAATATAAATATTTTATTTTAATTATAAAATGAATTGAAAATGGCGCGGTAGTTTGAAAATACGATTACAAATTTCAAATGAATGTACAGGATTCAAAATAAACCGGATTTTAGCAAAACTAAAAATATTTGAATCTATTTGAAAATGTCTTTCCAACGAATCCGAAAAATTGAAATTTCAAAGTGGGAATAAAAAGTTATGTCCAATTGAAAAATCAGAATAGTCGCTATGCAAATATAGCCCTTAAAAATAGCGATTTTGCAAACGACCTCTGTTTTAGATGAAACCAGTTTTTTGGATCCGGGATGTCAAGTTATTGCTAGATTTCAATTTTCATAATTTTCTGAATCAACATGTGTGCGTGGCGAAGTAAAGCGTGTTTTGACAGTTTTAGTCAATTTGGATCGACCAGAAAATGGCCATTTTTCAAACGGTCTCCAAATTCGACGAAATTAGTTTTGTTAGGACTGTATCATCAATACGAAGCTAGAAATAATTTTTCTATAATTTTTAGAGTCCGTATGTGACCTAGTAATTGAAATGTGCGTTCAAATTCAATATATAGATTTATATTTTGATTTTGACGAAAACTGATCGTAACTGCTGAATTAGCTTGCGAAACATATCCCATTGTGTTCGGAATGAGGGTAAGTAGCTAGGAGCGACGGTCGTTGGGCCTCGTTTGGAGACCGGATATAAAAGTTGACTTTTGGAGAAAATTAAAAATAAATTAAATATATTTTCATATAGGGCCCTCCTTCTCTTTCTCTCCTTCACTTTTCCAAAATCGTTCACCGTAGAAATAGAAAAAAATGGCCCAAACCCGATCCCGCCCTACCTCCTTCGCCACCGCCAGTCGCCGCACCCCCCCTTCCTTCTCCAGTCGCGAGCTCCCCCTTCCTCTTCTCCCTCTAAACCGAAAAAGCCCTAAACCCTACCCCCATACCCGCGATTTCAGAATCGCCGGTATCCTCCTTCGGCCCTATAGCCGCGCGCTGCCAGAAGGAACCCCTCCACCACCACTGCTGATCGTCGCTACACCCTCCCCCACGTCAGCTCCAACCACTCCCTTCGCAAACCATTGAGCTTTTGTTTATTTTAGTTACTTTATTTTATTCCTATTTAAAATCTAAAAGCAAAGGCGATTTTTATATGAAAATCTGAAAATAAAAATGCAATTATGGATATGGGAAAATGTGATTTTTATTTGCTTAAAGAACTGATTTTTATTTTTGTTTAAAATTATGATTTTTAAATGCAAAAGGTTCGATTTTTATTTATAAGAAAGGTTCGATTTTTAATATGAAGAAAGTTTGAATTTTTATATAAAGAAAAGCTAGGATTTTTTTTTAAGAAGTATATAAAGATTTGATTTTCACTATATAATGATATGATTTTAAGATTAGATAAAAATGTGATTTTTATTCTATGTAAGGAATATTTTTAATTGATAAAAATATAATTTTTAGTCGCATAAAAATAGGAAGTGGCAATATAAAAATACGATTTTTATATACATGAAGATATGATTTTCATATGAACGATATGGATTTAAAAATATGATTTTTATATTATATAGATAATAAAAATATGATCTTTATAATATGAATGGCGATAAAAATATAATTTTTATCTTGTAGGAAGAATTGTAAAAACGCGATTTTTATAAATAAAAATACGATTTTTATGAAGTTTTCATTATGATAAAGATACGATCTTTATATGGATATCATTAAGATAAAAATTCGATTTTTATTATACATGAAGCGAAATAAAAATTCGATCTTTATATAAGCGATAGAAATATAAAAATATAATTTCTATATAGAAAGAAGTGTTGTAAAAATATATGAAGTAGAAATAAAAATATGATTTTTATTTATTGGAATGAAGCGATAAAAATGTGATTTTTATATATGAAAAGCGGGAAAAGGTCGCATTGGAATTTTTGGCATATCCGAACCGTTCAGAAATAAATAATGGTGGAGTGGAACCCCAAGGTGAGAACTTCTCACTTTTATTTTATTTTCTAGTTAAAATATATACGAGGATGCAGATGGTGCTTAGCAGTACCCGACATCCGTCTTCCACAGACCATGGGCGGCTTGTTTGTTTGATTGATTGTGTTATGAAATTGATTGTGTGATGTGGAATGGAATAAAATATTTTATAATTAAAAATATTTATAGTTAAAAATATAATTTTTAACATGTATATGAATAAAATAAATATTTATAAACAAATCGAACGATTTGTTTATGTACACACATTTGACTAATATTGATTGGGACGATAAATTTTACACATCACCCAACTGCACAAATAAAATTCATTATTTGGTGATTAAAACCACACACGGGAATTGGGATGATATATGACATACACTAGTCCCAATAATCAGTTGTATGTCAATCGATTGATTGACAGGCTGTATGAGCATTGAATATTTATATTTAATGCTTATACAGTGTAGAATGCACTTTGGACGATGGTTGATTGTTTATCGTTGTTGTTGCGTACATGTGTGTATGAAATCCATATAAATCAAATTATATGGTAGTTGATTTGTCTGATCCCAGTTCAGAAAGAATAAATATTTTGAAATAACGATTATTTTAAAATGACGAATATTTTTAAATAATATTCAGTAAAAGATCAAAATTTGGTTTTGATGTCCGATTTGGGATGGACACGAATATATTTAAATATATAAAGCCGTGTTGATTAGATTAACGCCATTTTGATGTAAACGATTTTTATATAGATTTTATTCATTGTTATAATGAGTATTCAAAATGAAATGATTTCGAAATATAATTTTTTGAAAATACTATCTTATTTATATCGATGATATGGACTATTCAATTTTGATTTGAAATTGAATATGAAGTTGAAATCATTTTGAAAATGAATTTAAAACGATTTATAAAATACGTTATAAATGGAAATCGATGAAATATATATAATATATTATATATATATAATATTATATATATATAATGACCTGAATAGAACGTGCAGCGCTGCGGCAGTTCGCGAATTTCGACCGTTGACTTCGAACGAACATTACGGGAGATCCGACCGTCGAATTCTCCTAAAGCTGGAACCGTTGGGTTCATATCGAAAAGAGCTTTCCAATGAATATTATAGATTTGAAATCTAACGGTTGGATTTGGAATTATGTCCAAATCAAATTTGAAAAAGGTTGTTGTAAGTGCAGTTCGACGACGTTTATGGAAATCGATTGTACGGGCCTTGACAAAATTATTAAAAAAATCAATAATTTGTATAAAATCATATTAAATGATTTGGAAAGAATTGGGATGAAAAATTCCATATTTGAAAAGATAATTTTTTTTTATCGAAATGAACTAGAATTATAAATCCAATATTTTTAAAATAAATAAATTGGATTTGAAATGGTTTTAAAAATAACCAGGATTTCCAATATATGAATTGGAATGGATTTGAATCGAAATTATCTTTGGAATATTTCGATATTGGATTTCGTGATTATATGGATATTATGGAGGAATTTGGAAGATATATATATCGTTATTCCAATACGATATTTGTTGATTTCAGAATTTGATATTGAATATAAGCTGATATATTTTCTATTCAGAGCCTTGTATTTAATATCAAATTGGATTTTGGGTTTGTCGTGAATGGTATCTTTAATAATACTGTTCTTGAACCGAATAGAGTTAAGAAATTTAGAAACTGACTGGAGGTTAGTTAAGTTGAATGGTTTGCTGGGTACTGATCCGATGTTGGTTTCAGCCTTCGGGGTTAATACTTAGGGAATTGCTCTCTTACTAATTTACAGTAAGAGACTGATTGGATTTTGGGTTTGTTGTGAACTGTGTTTTCAATGATATTCGTTCTTTAACCCGATTTACAGTGAAATGAGATTTGGAATTTATAAATCTATTTATTAAGATTTAACGGGAATTTTCCAAAGTAAAGTTTTCCAATTTAATATATTTAATTGGAATTGAATTGAAATTGGTCTTTGGGTTTACCGTGAACGGTGTTTTAAATAACACTAGTTCTTTAACCTGATTAGCAATGGAGTTAAGAGAATCAGAAACTAGCCGGAGATTAGTTAAGTTGAATGGTTTCATGGGTATTGATCTGATGTTGGTTTCGGCCTTCGGGGTAAAATCTTTGGGGGTTGTTCACTTGCTAATTTACGGTAAGAGGCTGATGGAATGGAATATGATTTGGGTTTATAATGAACTGTGTTTTAAATGACATTAGTTCTTTAACCCAGTTAAAGACAGAATAAGGTTTGAATTGAAATCCAAAGGAAGGTTAAAGAATAAATTTTAAAGAATTTATCTTTGATAAATTTAATGGGAACCTTTCCCAAAATGTGTGAATATTTGAATAAAAGAATATTCAGAATTGAAATAAGGCGTATGTTGTGTTTTTATAGCACTTGTTTATTATATACGCGAGTTATTCGGAAAGGTCGGGTTTATACACATTTTGAATAACTGATTCGACGATATGTTGACGATGAAGACGGTGGTTGAAGACCGGAGGTCTTCACATTGTTTGGATGATTACTGATGTCTTGATTGGGCTGTACACCTAAGAAGAGGTAATAAGTGGTGATCGTCCAGGCGTACTTGGAGATCGACGGATATGCGAGGACCTCTTCCCTGTATTGGACATGTGGGGGAGGAATAAGGTGCCTCCAGTTTCGTTCAGACCCAGAACAGACTTATAAATGGATTGTGTATCTGACATTGGATTTTATTCTGTGCTGATTGATTTCTATTAAATATATATTTGTTTGGCTACGGAGAATTTATTCTCTTGCTTAACGCTCTTCTCTGAGACGTACGAGCTCAGAGGTTATATATCGATAGATATCAGTCGGATGGCGTGAATTGCCTGTGTGGCATGCTGAGATGCAGTGATCAAGGCTTTGGTTGAAAAGCAGAGTTTTGTGGTGGATGATCAAAGCATGGCTTTAATACAACATAGCTTTGTGTGTAGCATTGACTCGCGAGCCTCACACCTCGGTATGAGTTAAAAACGGGATAAGGACCGCTGGGAGAACACGACGTTTCTTTCTAGTTATGGGTGGTGTCAGCATTTTACTAGCCCTGGCATCGTTGATTATTATACCATTGTGGATGTTGGAATGCGAGGCGCCTCGGATATATCGGTCTCTTTGTAGCCGATGGATAGGTCTTATAGGACCGTGAAACGTGTGTACAAGAATAACTAATCCTCAAACGTAACAGAGGACCGACCCAGCCGATTCCAACAGCTACCCAGAGTGTGTAGTCCTGGAACATTTGTTAGAGTGTCTCGAAGCCGGTGTGGTGCTTTCCCCTTTCCTCGCCTCATGATGGAAATCCAATTTCCAATACGTGAAATTTCGATTTTGATTGTAGAGCCTAGTGTTGGTGACATGATAGATGGTACCCATGCCGCCGAGGATTGATACATTTATATTTGAAGTTGTTTTCACACTATACACTTATAGTAGTATCAAATGATTTATTTTAAACGTATCAAGCATTATTTGGCTATTATAAGGGAAAACCCTATCCTCCGGCTTGTGTTGCATTGTGTGATGGGACCTGGGTCTTATAATAGCTTCATTTTTCCAAAAAGCATTGCGTTGTTTATTCTATGCACCAGTATTCTTGGGAGGAAACCCGTTCTGTGTCACACAGCGTGGTCCCTTGATTTACTTTATTTTTAAAGTAAAGATTTAATAACTGTTTTAGTTCTCACACCAGTCACATGACTGACCTGGAGTTTATTGTTTTAGCCTAAACTCTGGGTGCCCCTATTTTCCACATGGACAGCTAGTAGTTTTGGTTTTGCATATTTATATTAACCGGATCCTTGTTTACAGCTGGAATGATATTCGGAAAGCTCCGTATCTGTATATCTCCTTCAGTTGTATTTTGTATTATTTCCCGCTGCTATGTAATGTATTTAAATCTCTGATAATTATCAAATGTGTAATATTTATTCATACTCTGGATATTCTTGTATTCTGTTGGAATTGTTGTAATAAACAATGAAATATGCTTCTGTTTGTGTTTTGATTCGGCTTGTTCTCAATTCAATCCGTTCTTTCCTTCACGGGGAAGTTTGGGTCGTATCACTTTGGTATCAGAGCTTTGGTTTACATAGCTCAAGAACAAGACACATTAGAACCATATGAAAGAATTCATCAGAGATTGGATTAGCAATATCCAATGAGAACGACTCGTTAGAGATGGGATCAGCATTATCCTAGAACGAGTGTGAAGAGTAGTGTTTTTAAAATAAAAATGTAAACAAATATTGTTTTGAAAATTTAAACCATTTTATACGTATTTGAATATTTATTTGTGTTGAATTTGGACAATCCAATATATAAAGATTTGGCATATACGCCTTGCAAACGTGTATTTGAAGTTTTAATATACTGGATAGATATAGAATCACACCCTAGTCGCCCGGAGATGGTTCTGATGATCGCTATAGTACATACATCATCGGAATTCATATTCGAGTTTCAAAGGTGGGATTTCTATATATTTCCAATTGACTGGTGTAAGAACCAAAACTAGATAGGATTTATTGTTGTGATTTGACACACAAAATATGATTTTCGTGTACATATAAAAATTTATCTGTTTGAAAAGCTAATCAACTAATTGATTGCTGGTTGTGTTGTTTGATTATTGGTTAACTAAAGGAATCATTGAAACCAATTAGTAGATGTATGGTAAATTTGGGCCAAATTATAATCAAATATTGAACTGTATTAAAAATTGTTTGGAAAGGCATGCATATACATGTGTATCCATTGAACAGGTCATTGCAAGGAGGCTAGAGCAGAGGAATAAAATTGTTTGCCCGACAAATAGGTACATGTTTATTGTATTTCTTGGGGTTTTTGATGATTTTATGAACCGAGTGGCTAGCCGCTTGGTTGTTTCTTTTTTTTTGGATTGGAGAGGCCTATATGGCGATTTCAGGATTTTCCCAGTGCTCCCGTATATGGGACGTTATGGCGAAATTTTTCGAAAATTTAGGGTGTTAGCCAAATTTTTGAAAAATTTGAAAAGTTCTTAGAAACTGAAAAGTTGAAGAACTTAAGCCATAATGAAAATAATGAAAGTTGAGTTGGTTTTTTAAACAACTTTCAGCTCTGTTCCTTTTCGAGGACGAAAAGATTTTAAGTGGGGGAGATTGTAACAACCCGGAAAATCCGAACCAATTTAAAATTTTTATTTTGGGCAATTTTAGTGAATTCGGAATATTTAAAATGAATTATTTTAAATAATAACGATGAGAAATTTATTTTGAATAGAATTAGAATGTATATATTTATTTGAATCGACGTTAGAATATAAATATTTTATTTTAATTATAAAAGGAATTGAAAATGGCGCGGAAGTTTGAAAATTCGATTTCAACTTTCAAATGAATGTACATGATTCAAAATAAACCGGATTTTAGCGAAACCAAAAATATTTGAATCTATTTGAAAATATCTACAAATCCGAAAAATTGAAATTTCATAGCGGGAATAAAAAGTTATGTCCAATTGAAAAATCAGAATAGTCGCTATGGAAATATAGCCCTTAAAAATAGCGAATTTGCAAACGACCTCTGTTTTCGATGAAACCACTTTTGTTGGATCCGGGATGTCAAGTTATTGCTAGATTTCATTTTTCATAATTTTCTGAATCAATATGTGAGCGTGGCGAAGTAAAGCGTGTTTTGACAGTTTTAGTCAATTTGGATCGACCAGAAAATGGCCATTTTTCAAACGGTCTCCAAATTCGACAAAATTAGTTTTTTTAGGACTGTATCGTCAATACAAAGCTAGAAATAATTTTTCTATAATTTTTAGAGTCCGTATGTGACCCCAGTAAATTGAAATGTGTGTTCAAATTCAATATATAGATTTATATTTTGATTTTGATGAAAAATGATCGTAACAACCAAACTGGCTTGCGAAACATATCCCATTGTGTACGGAATGAGGGTAATTAGCTAGGGGCGACATTTGTTGGGCCTCATTTGGAGATCGGATTTAATAGTTGACTTTTGGAGAAAATTAAAAATAAATTAAATATATTTTCATATAGGGCCCTCCTTCTCTTTCTCTCCCTCACTTTCCCAAAATCGTTTACCATAGAAAAAGAAAAAAAATTGGCAAAACCCGATCCTGTCCTACCCTCTTCGCCACTGTTAGTCGCCGGACCCCCCCCCCCCTTTCCTCCTCTAGTCGTGAGCTCCCCCTTCCTCTTGTCCCTCTAAACCGAAAAAGCCCCAAACCCTATCCCCAGACCCGCGATTTCAGAACCACCGCACCCTCCTTTGGCCCCACATCCACGCGCCGCCGGAAAGACCCCCCCCCCCCCCCCCCCCCCCCCGCTGCTGATCGTCGCTACACCCTCCCCTCGTCAGCTCCAACCCCACCCTTTGCAAACCGGTGAGCTTTTGTTTATTTTATTTACTTTATTTTATTCCTATTTAAAATCTAAAAGCAAAGGCGATTTTTATATGAAAATCTAAAAATAAAAATGCAATTGTGGATATGGGAAAATGTGGATTTTATTTGCTTAAAGAACCGATTTTTTTTTTTTAAATTATGATTTTTAAACGCAAAAGGTTTTGATTTTTATTTATAGGAAGGGTTCGATTTTTATTTATAAGAAAGATTCGATTTTTATTTATAAGAAAGGTTCGATTTTTAATATGAAGAAAGTTTAAATTTTTATATAAAGAAAAGCTAGGATTTTTTTTAGAAGTATATAAAGATTTGATTTTCACTATATAACGATATGTTTTTTAGATTAGATAAAAATATGATTTTTATTCTATTTAAGGAATATTTTTAGTTGACAAAAATATAATTTTAGTCGCATAAAAATAGGAAGTGGCAATATAAAAATACGATTTTTATATACATGAAGATATGATTTTCGTATGAACGATATGGATTTAAAAATATGATTTTTATAATATATAGTTAATAAAAATATGATCTTTACAACATGAATGTGATAAAAATATAAATTTTATCTTGTAGGAAGAATTATAAAAATGTGATTTTTATAAATAAAAATACGATTTTTATAATGTTTTCATTATGATAAAGATACGATCTTTATATGGATATCATTAAGATAAAAATTCGATTTTTTTTATATATGAAGCGAAATAAAAATTCGATCTTTATATAAGAGGTAGAAATATAAAAATATAATTTCTATACAGAAAGAAGCGTTGTAAAAATATATGAAGTAGAAATAAAAATATGATTTTTATTTATTGGAATGAAGCGATAAAAATGTGATTTTTATATATGAACAGCGGGGAAAAGGTCGCATTGGAATTTTGGGCATATCCGAACCGTTCAGAAATAGATAATGGCGGAGTGGAACCCCAAGGTGAGAACTTCTCACTTTTATTTTATTTTCTAGTTAAAATATATACTAGGATGCAGACGGTGCTTAGCAGTACCTGACACCCGTCGTCCACAGACCATAGGCGGCTTGTTTGTTTGATTGATTGTGTTATGAAATTGATTGTATGATGTGGAATGGAATAAAATATTTTATAACTAAAAATATTTTATAGTTAAAAATATAATTTTTAACATGTATATGAATAAAATATATATTTATAAACAAATCAAACAATTTGTTTATGTACACACATTTGACTAATATTGATTGGGACGACAAATTTTACACATCGCCCAACTGCAAAAATAAAATTCATTATTTGTTGATTAAAACCCCACACGGGTATTGGAATGATATATAAAATATACTAGTTCCAATAATTAGTTGTATGTCGATCGATTGATTGACAGACTGTATGAGCATTGAATAATTATATTTAATGCTTATACAGTGTAGAATGCACTTTGGATGATGGTTGATTGTTTATCGTTGTTGTTGTGTACATGTGTGTATGAAATCCATATAAATCAAATTATATGGTAATTGACTGTGTCTGATCCCAGTTTACAAAAAATAAATATTTTGAAATAATGATTATTTTAAAATGACGAATATTTTTAAAATAATATTCAGTAAAAGATCAAAATTTGATTTTGATGTCGGATTTGGGATGGACACGAATATATTTAAATATATAAAGCCGTGTTGATTAGATTAACGCCATTTTGACGTGAATGATATTTATATCGATTTTATTCATTGTTATAATGAATATTCAAAAGGAAATGATTTCGAAATATAATGTTTTAAAAATACTATCATTTATATATTGATGATATGGAATATTCAATTTTGATTTGAAATTGAATATGAAGTTGAAATCATTTTGAAAACGAATTTAGAACGATTTATAAAATATGTTATAATTGGAAATCGACGAAATATATATAATATATATATAATGACCTAAATAGAATGAGCCGCGCTGCGGCAGTTCACAAATTTCGACCATTGACTTCGAACGGACATTACGGGAGATCCGACCGTCGGATTCTCCTAAAACTGGAACCATTGGGTTCATATCGAAAAGAGTTTTCCAATGAATATTATATATTTGAAATCTAATGGTTGGATTTGGAATTATGTCCAAACTAAATTTGAAAAAGGTCGCTGTAAGTGCAGTTCGACGACCGTTTATGGAAATCGACTGTATGGGCCCTGATAAATTTATTAAAAATATCAATAATTTGTATAAAATCATATTAAATGATTTGGAAAGAATAGGGATGAAAAATTCCATATTTGAAAAGATAAAAATATTTTTTTATCGAAATGAACTAGAATTATGAATCCAATATTTTTAAAATAAATAAATTGGATTTGAAATGGTTTTAAAAATAACCAGGATTTCCAATATATGAATTGGAATGGATTTGAATCGAAATTATCTTTGGAATATTTCGATATTGGATTTCGTGATTATACGGATATTATGGAGGAATTTGGAAGATATATATATATATATATATATATCATTATTCCAATACGATATTTGTTGGTTTCTGAATTTGATATTGAATATAAGCCGGTATATTTTCTATTCAGAGCCTTGTATTTAATATCAAATTGGATTTTGGGTTTGTCGTGAATGGTGTCTTTAATAATACTGTTCTTGAAACGAATGAAGCAAAGAAAATTAGAAACTGACTGGAGGTTAGTTAAGTTGAATGGTTTCCTGGTATTGATCTGATGTTGGTTTCAGCCTTCGAGGTTAATGCTTAGGGAATTGTTCTCTTACTAATTTACGGTTAGAGACTGATTGGATTTTGGGTTTGTTGTGAACTGTGTTTTCAACAACATTCATTCTTTTACCCGATTTACAGTGAAATGAGATTTCCAATTTATAAATCTTTTTACTAAGATTTAACGAGAATTTTCCAAAATAAAGTTTTCCAATTTAATATATTTAATTGGAATTGAATTGAAATTGGTCTTTGGGTTTATCGTGAACGGTGTTTTAAATAACACTGGTTCTTTAACCCGAATAACAATGGAGTTAAGAGAATCAGAAACTAACCGGAGATTAGTTAAGTTGAATGGTTTCCTGGGTATTGATCTGATGTTGGTTTCGGCCTTCGAGGTTAATACTTAAGGGGCTGTTCACTTGCTAATTTACGGTTAGAGGCTGATGGAATGGAATATGATTTGGTTTATCGTGAACTGTGTTTTAAATGACATTAATTCTTTAACCCAGTTAAAGAGAGAATATGGTTTGAATTGAAATCCAAAGGAAGATTAAAGAATAAATTTTAAAGAATTTATCTTTGATAAAATAAATGGGAACCTTTCCCAAAGTATATGAATATTTGAATAAAAGAATATTCAGAATTGTAATGAGGCGTATGTTGTGTTTTTATAGCACTTGTTTATTATATATGCGAATTATTCGGAAAGGCCGGGTTTAAACCCATTCTGAATAACTGATCGACGATATGTCGACGATGACGGTGGTTGAAGACCGAAGTTCTTCACATCGTTTGGATGATTACTGATGTCTTGATTGGGTTGTACACCCAAGAAGAGGTAATAAGTGGTGATCGTCCAGGCATACTTGGAGATCGACGGATATGCGAGGACCTCTCCCCTGTATTGGACATGTCGGGGAGGAATAAGGTGCCTCCGGTTTTGTTCAGACCCAGAACGTAGTTATAAATGGATTATGTGTCTAACATTGGATTTTATTCTGTGCTGATTGATTTTATTAAATATATATTTGTTTGGCGGCGGAGAATTTATTCTCTTGCTTAACGCCCTTCTCTGTGATGTACGAGCTCAGAGGTTATATATCAATAGATATTAGTCGTATGACTTGAATTGCCTGTGTGGAATGCTAAGATGTAGTGATCATGGCTTTTATTGAAAAGCAGAGTCTTGTGGTGGATGATCAAAGAACGGATTTAATACATTTTTGTGGGTGTTGACCATTCTACAGCTGCCTACTTACGAAATCCATTCAAGAATGTTCCTTCTTTTGGGTGTTGACCATTTTTGTGGTTAACATTTTGGCGCTAGGAGGGCTTGAACCTCCTCTTTGACATAACACTCCTTTTTTGTTGCAACTAATTACAAAAGAATTAAATCTATTAAGATGGTTAGACTACGAAAGAGTATCTTCATAGAAGCTGTTTGACCCGGAACTTTAGAGAATGATCATATTTTCAATATTTTTGAACATTGGTATGCTTTTATTAAATGTTGAAATAACAGTACATTGTCAAGTTAGCATACTACTTGCTTTACAAACAAAAACTAGGAATAAAACATTAAATACATAATCGAAGACAAACAGAAATGAAATACAAATAAAAAGCAAGACCCATGATACGATCTACTTTTGTCAAGTCTCGCATCGTGCATATTCATTGCACTTCCCCTTGCATCTAACAAACTGATATAGTTCTTGCATCTAACAAACTGATGTAGTTCTTCCATATATCACCCAAGAAGTTATTCCATCATCCCATGTTCTTCACGTGGAAACTGCCCAAATGAAAACAAATTTCTTCCCACTTCTTGCATAACTACCGCGCTTGTGGTTGACTAATTCCAAATTAAAAAACATTTGTAGCAACTACTATGTATTGAGGTCGAATAGAAGATATGAGCACATAATTTTCTCCGCAAATTTAACATTAGCACCATGTACTATCAACTAACATAATCACATTTTCAGACTAAGTAATTTATTTCAGATCACATACATTATCAAAACTGCCGATTGATGGTTGAACTGATCATGTAGACCAAAAATCAATTACAAAAATAACTCAAATAATCCCCATCAACCATATTAAAGAGATTTCCTTAAGCTACTTCGAAGAACAAAAATTGGTACACGATTTTGTAAACAGCTGTAGCGAGTTGTCAAAAAAACAGTATATGGACATGAGTTTTACAACAAACCATAAACATAAATTGCTGCTTTTGATCAACTGTAATCATCAAAACCATGATGTATTGTCTAAAGTCTGAAGTTGTGATAAATTCCTAACATATGGCTTTAATTTACAGCCATCCAAAGGTGTAAATCGAATTATACATGCAGTTGTGCATCAAAAAGATATGGCTCGTTTTACATCTTGAAATGTAAAATAGATATCAAAGTTACTTTCTCTAAAAAAACGATTAGATCTAAATTTGAGTAAAAAGAATCCAAAAGGTGTAAAACTGGTGAAAGAGGCTGGTTTTACATCTTGCAGCGTAAAACTTTGTTCCACAAAAGAAATATGTATCAAAGTATTTTCTGGTAACTACATTTTTGAATGAACGAAATCCTCATGACATCGAAGTAGACCAAAAAATCTAAATACTTGATTTATTTGGGCACTCCAAATCGTAAGTTACCAAAATTACCTTTCAAAGACTAAATCGAAGTCGCTTGTTCTTCCAAATTAAAGAGAATCGGTTAAGGGACTAAGAAGTACTGATATTGAATGTCGCAGTTAAATCCATTTCACCGGTTCTCACTTGTCCAGATGGTCTGATATTCAGTAAGAAGACTATCAGAATCGGATTGATGGTGAACGGTAGTTGCGATTTTAAGTTTGGAGTTGTAAGTCGAACCACTCTTATGTAGGAGAAGACCTCGGATTTTATTCGGATTTTATTCGGATTTTATATCGATGAAGAGGTTTCTTCGAGATATGGCTTGAAACCGAAAGTTTATGTATCAGGGGTCGAATGACAGATCCGTAGATGTGGATCAAAAAACTAGCGGTTTCGGTTGTTTAGTGGCTGGAAATCAAACGGTTTAAGTTGGTAAGGCATTATTTTTTGTGTGGATCGCCTTTCCTCTCTCTCCATTAGAGAGAGAAAGCAATTACCAACATTTTCAATATCAATCAAACAAATATGGAAATTGAGCAATCTTCAATTTTGATGAAACAATCTATTAACGAGGCAGAGATTCTAGGCCTAACTTTCCAAATTGATGCCACGAGGAAGCTTATCGAGGAAGACATTCAAAAAGCATATAAAGAAAAATTGAGAAAGACAAAACTAAATATATTTGAAAAATTCTACTTGAACTCACCAAATAGCTGAGTTGTCCCCCCTTTTAATTAAATTTTTCGATGATAAGTTTACCCTTTTCGTGTTAATAATTTTTTTCAAGTCGTCAGGTTATCACGGAGCGGAGCTGCGTGGTTCCTTCACAAACCACGCAGTTTCACTACGTGGTACACTAAGCAACCTCGTAGTGCCTCTACGAGGTTTCTTAGTGTATCACGTAGCGACACTACGTGGTTTGTGAAGGAACCACGCAGAAGCAATACGAGGGAGGGCATTTTCGTCTTTTTTAAAATTGGGGGAAAACTCAGAAAAATGGGGGAATCGCTGATTTTCTGGAATTAAGGGGGGCAATTTAGTTATTTAGTGAGTTCAAATAGAATTTGCCAATATATTAATACCTCAAAGTTGTGAAAGTCAAATAAAACTTGCATCTGAGCAATTGAATAATACTAGGTGATCCGAGGATAGGCAGGCATTTAATAGTTCCCAACAAAATAAAAGATCCCAAGATGAAAAGCGGTAGAGAACCTCAAGGAATTTCTCTTTCAAAGGAAATCGTGGTCGAAAGGGTTCCAACGAACATCAGAGATAAACACATTTCCACTTTCGAAAACTATATGAACTTATAAAATGACACTGATTTTGTTCAGTGCAAGGATTTCTTGACAACCCTTTGAGAAGCAGTCAATGAATGGGGTAGGCATTATCAAAGACCTATCATTAGCACATGGAAGCAATTAACTTTTATATTTAATACACACTTCCATATGCGTAAATATCTGACACTTAGACCTCACGAAGTAGCCAAGAGTGAAAGAATCACTTAGTAACTACTTAAGAAGATTTCACGAAGAGTCGTTAAAACCAACACATGCCATTGATGAGGAAAAGCTAACAATGGTGTATTCGAGATTGCACTAAACATCATTATTCAAGAAAGACCTATGTTTGGAAGAGCCTAATAGACTCTAACTTCTATTTACGAGCCAATAAATTTATTCGTATGGGAGAAGCATCAAACTCACTAGAACCAAAGCAAAAAAGGAGAATGTTATCTACTATGGTCCATCATCTTGAAAGTCCAAAAGAAGCGAAAGTAGAAGGGAAATCAGGGAAAAGGTCTATTAAATTAGCCTTGCAAATATAAATCTCCCTCTTGCGTAATTATATGCTTTACGAAGGGATGTTGGAAGTTTCACAATTCCTCAAAAGTAAAATATGAATGTTGAGCTAATACACAGAAGGAAATATTGTGATTATCACAAAGTAAACGGACATGACACAAACAACTATTGAGCTCTAGCAATAGCAGTACAAGGGATGGTCGAAATTGGGATTTTGCAAGAATTCTCTGAGGGGCCTCAATAAGTTCATAAGGAATGAAGAAGAGAAAGCTAACGTGATGTTGCTTATTAAAAAATTAACGGCTACTTCTATATCTCCTTGCTTCAATATTTTGTTTACAATGTAGCACATATACAATCATGTGCTAATAAAAATTCAGTGGATGTTAATGTAGGAAAAAGGAAGGTCTGTGCTAAATTAAAGGTTGACTAAGACTTATTTGTATAAAGAAATGATAATACATAACCAAAAGTTCTATAAAGGAGATAAATTGGAACATCTAACCAATGTTATCATAACCGGACGGTCAATCGAACCGTCATGCTCTAAGGTTCAAGGTTATGAAGATCTGACCGGTCGAACCGTCATGTTATTTTTTATTGAATATGAAGTGAAATGCTCATTATTATAATTATCAAAGTATTAGAAAAGGACTGCACAAAGCACGTTACGTCAGGTAACAGAATACAGGTTAATAAAATTGGATTCAATGCTAAATTATTGAACTACTTAGAGCTAAATGAAAAAGTTAAACAGACAAATGTAAAAAAAGTTGTAGGCTTACAACTATATTTCCAGGTAGCTACGGTGCTTATAGTCCATCATTCCTCAACATCACATGGTAAATTATTCAAGATAGCCCATCCTTTCTATCCCTAATCTGTGCGTTCAATCTTGATTTCAAATCCAAATTCAAGTCAATTCCATCTCACATAGTAAACGATAGCAAGCGGCATCAATTTCGGAATTAGGGTTCTAAGCAATTTCTGCCGTCGTGGCTTAGGGTTCACGGTTCTTCACGGTCGGACCATGATCAGGTCCAGACGTGATAACTATGCATCTAACAACCTTTATCATTTGGCATAAATGACAATTGTCTCTAACTCTGTTTATCTTATTTTCAATTTTCATGAGATCCGTATACTAACAATAAATTATATTGTGTGAGAACCCAAATATCTTTATAGGGAAAAGCAAGGCCTCCTAGCACCTCGAAATTTGTCATTCATCCCAAAAGGGAGCCTAAAGCCTCCGAGAGAGAGGTCAAATAAAAAAGAACATCTAGAGAAGATGTCACGTCTGAAGCCTCATAAAGAGAGGCCAATTTAAAAAGAGTCTCTAAGAAGCTAAAAAAAAGAACCTCTAAGAAATAGGTCAAATCAACCAAAACCTCCAGAAGAGAGAGCAATTTGATTTCACCTCCGTATGCTTATCCTGGAGCATACCCGCCTGTTGTTTAGTCTAGAGCACATCCGCCTTCGTCGTGCAGACCAAAGCACACCTGCATTCGTTATGCAGTCTGAAGCACACCACCTTCGATGTTCATTCCGAAGCACGCTTGCTTTCATTGTCCATTTCAAAACACCAACCTCCATGAGAAGGGTTAATCTTACAAATTAAGAATCATTCATTACATTCGAAATGGTAATTTACACTGCATTCCATCCCAGTACGAAGGTCATCCTCCAAATAAAAAATCATATAAGATAACATCGTATAAAGAGAAATTCGAAGTTTGCGGTTGATTACCATAATATACTGGACATTCCGACTAAGGTGGGACAACTATATAATTTACCAAAAGATTGGCATCTGGCCATACACGAAAATACCAATAATTAAGTTAAAATTTAAGGATTGAATGTTCAAGATTAAATGCTCGTTAAGTGATTGAAGAATGGGAACAAGAATATTGGTTTTCACCAAAAAGAGAACTTAATGGGATTTATCAACAGGCAGGGTTTGGTCTTTTATAATTTGCATAGCCGAAAGCGATGGTAGAAAGCTTTATGACCTACTGCTCTCAAGATAAATTGAAGATTAAAATGAGGAGTTAGTAGCTTAAAAACTGGATAGCTGAAAAATACTAGTTGTATGATTAGATAGTTGGTGGCAGATATTATTAAGTAATTCTAGACATATTCAATTGAACTTCCGAAAATTGTCTTTCGGAATAATTAAGATCCTTTTGACTTCATGTCTTCTCTAGGTGCGTTTAATTATGCTTCCAAGGAACCTCAGATGATTTGTGTTATTCGATAGTGTGACGACCCCATTTCCCGTACAGACGGAGACAAGGGTTATCTTTGGAATATAACACAGAAACAGATAATAGCAGAACAGAATTAAATAAATACACCAGATAATGAACAATAGAATATACTGGATAAAAGGAATCATCAGAGTTACACAGTATACAGGATCATACTTAGCACAAATACAGTTCAGCTATACATAAATGTCTACAGCGGAAACAAACAAAATATGTACAACAGGAGCTGAACAGCATAAAAAGAGATAAATAATAGAATCCATCTTCAGCTCCAGCTATCCAGAGAAAGCCAGCTAAACCTGAATACAAGGCTGCCCGTGTAGAAAAAGGGGCACCCGAGTTTGAAAGTGAAACAAACTACGAGTCAGTCATGGGACTGGTATGAGAAATCTACTCAACACATTTAATATATGGCTAATCACAGGACCACACCACTTTCGTGGAACGGGTTTACTCCATTGGATTGCCAGTGCTTTAAAACAAATCATTCTTTTAAACATCACAATGCTTTTTTATAAAAATGAAGCCATTATAAGACTCAGTTCCCATCACACAATGCAACACAAACCGGAGGATAGAGTTTTACCTTATAATGGCCAAAATATGATTGATACGAATAAAACAAAAGCATTTGATATTATTACTAGTGTTTATATGTTTCAAAAACAATTTCAATCATAACTATCAATCATAGACGGCATGGGTACCATATATCATGTCGCCATATATATATACATATATACAGTCAAAACCGCACAGTCACGTATTTGGAAATTCGATTTCCGTCATGAACCAAGGCAAAAGATAGTCCTTACCGAATTCGAGACAATCTAGCCTACCATGTCTCAGGAACAACCGCAACTGCCCCCTGGATCGTCAGGGCCGGTCCACCGATGTGGATTATTATGCCTGAACAATACGTCTCCCCGCCCTATGGGGCGCAAATGAGCCAACGAATGACTCCATCGGACCCGGATCGTCCGATCTAACCGAGGTGCCTCGCAACAGTAACAACCGCATAAGTAAAATATCAGGCCGTGTAAAAACACCGACACAACTCCTAGCTAGAAAGAAACACATGCCCACCCTGAGGTCCTTCTCCCGTTTCTGGTTCATACCGGGGTGTGAGGCTCGCGAATTCACGTTATACACAAAGCTACGCCACACAGGCGGTGCTTTGATCATCACCACAAGACTTTGCTTTTCAACAGAAGCCATGTTCATTTTCCACTTAGGCATGCCACACTAGCAATTCATGCCATGCGACTGATGTCCATCGATATACAACCTCTGAGCTCATGCGTTTCAGAGAAGGGCGTTAAGCAAAAGAATAAATTCTCCGCCGCCAAACAGATGTATATTTAATAGAGATCAATCAATACATAATAAAATCCAATGTCAGACACACAGTCCATTTACAAGTCCGTTCTGGGTCTGAACGAAACCGGAGGCACTATATACCTCGCAAACCCATCGATCACCACGTACGTCTGGACGATCACCACTCGTTATCCATATTTCGGGATGCCTCCCAATCAGGACCTCGGTTACCATCCAAACGAGGTGAAGATCTCCGATCTTCGACCACCGTCTTCATCTTCGATTTCTTATCGCCGATTCAGTTATTCAGAATGGGATAAACCCGGTCTTTCTGAGCAACTCGCGTATATAATAAACAAGTGCAACATTAACATACATACGCATCATTTCAATTCATTAGTCACTAACCGTCAATCAGTAAGAGAACGATTTCCCAAATATTAACCCCGAAGGCCGAAACCAACATCAGATCAACACCCAGGAAACCATTCGGCTTAGCCAACCTTCAGTTAATTTCTTAATTTCACATCCATATCATTTATAATATTTTACAACGATCTATCGCTATTTTTATTTATTTTAAAATAGCCAATTTATTCAAATCGCGCTTCGGGCCCTAACGCGGCCGTGGCGCTATTTTTCATAAGATTTGATTTACACATATCTGAAAATCTAACCGTTGGATCTTCACAAAATTTACATCATTAGTAAGATCTTTTCAAAACGAATTCAATGGTTCCAGTTTCGGGAAAATCCGGCGGTCGGATCTCCCGGTATAATCGTTTGAAGTTTCGATTCCAAAATACGAACTGCAGCGTCGTTATTCGATTAAATATAACTATATATATATATATATATATATATATATAATCGATTCTGGCGCTGTTTTTCTTCGGATTTGAATTAAACATTCCAGACAATCCAACCGTGGGATTTTTACAAAGTTGGTGCCGTTGGAAAGATATTTCCAAAGCGAACCCAACGGTTGTGATTTCAGGAAAATCCGATGGTCGGATCTCCCGTACTAATCATTTGAAATCACGGTTTCAAAATACGAACTGCAGCGTCGTTATTCGATATATTTCAATTCTATTTATATATATATATATATATATATATCGATTCTTCGTTTTCGAAACTATTTTCATTTCATACATTTGATAAAAATGATGGTTTTATCTAACTGTCTTCTATTTCAACACTTCACTATTTTTAACAATTCGTGTATATAATAAAATGTGATTTTTATTGTAAAACAATTCATTTCAAAACTCTATTATTTTGTATAGTTCATATAGGTAAGAAAAATAGGATTTTTATTATAAAACAATTTATTTCAAAAGGAGATTATTTTATATAGTTCATATAGGTAATTAAAATAGGATTTTTATTATAAAACAATTTAATTTCGAAATATGAATACCATTCAACACATGAATTTCAAATCAACGAATGAATTTCGATTCAACACATGAGGCTTTTCTATAGTTTATATAAATAGATAAAATTGTGATTTTTATATTTAAAACACGAACACCATTCAACACATGAATTTCTATTCAACGAATGAATTTCAATTCAACACATGAAGGTTTTTTATTCAATTAATAAATATAGTTTCAGCAAATGAAAATAATTCAAACACATGAATATTATTCAAAATTTTGGCAACATAACGGCAGGGTAGTTAAAACCGGGACCGTCCCTAGTACGGCTCCTCGCTCTACCTCAAAACCTCGCGGTTTTTGACAATGGGGATCATGCATCTAGTTCGCACGCAGGCGGCATGTATATATTTATTTCATTTCCACAAACTAATCCTATGTGGTTTCAACCAAATATTTCTCAACCACAAATGGGTATTTTTCAACCACAATCAATCAATATCAACCACAAACAATTCCAATCAACCATTCGCTATCAATCAATTTTTCACACCAATCACAACCAATAAATATCGTCCATAGTTTGTGGACGAGGGGCATATATATATATATTTATATATAGCAATTCACTTCTATTTCAACAAATATATAATTTTTACAACGCATATACAACTTATACATCGAACGTACAACTTATACAACACTTATACAAGAGGTGTACAACGCTTATATAACTCATACGTCGACTATAATTTATACATCGTCGTTTTCCATATCGTTTATAAATTAGAAATCTCACATTGGGTTCCACTCCACCAAAAATAGCAGAAGGCTCAGAAAAATATGCGGTCTCTTCTAGAAGGTAGAAGACGTCCACACGAGTCCACTGTCTCTTGTTTCACTGAATTTCGTTAACAAAGCAAAAAGATATGATTTTTCAAAGTTTGCAACGGTTTAAAGGTGTTAAAACAGTTGAAAATAAAATAAGCCGTACCTCAGCCGAAAGGTTCAAAACTAGGTTTGCAATTTTCGATCAAACCGTGAATCTATAGGATGATCGGCCGATGCAGCGACGAAGAGGGGGGAGACGCGCGCCTGCGCGTGGTGGTGGGGTCCAGCTTGGTGGTCCCAGGCGGCGGCGGCGGCGGGTTGAAGTCGCCAACTTCCAAGCGTCGATTCGCACTCCACAGGCCACGAAAAATTCCAAACTCTATATGGATTTGACGATCTCGAGGAGCTCTACAAAATCTTCAACTGGAGGAGGGGCTAATTTTGCGTGGATTGATCGGAAAATGAATGGGAAGATTTGAACTACTTCCGCCGTGCGTCGATGAACATCGGGGAGAGAGAAAACTATCTGGCCCAATGATTTTTTTTTATTTTATTTATATATTTTCAAAATTCTAAAATACCCCTTTCACACACGAACCCCAATCCAAACCCAACGACTGTCGTCCCTAGCGTTTTACCCCCATTCCGAACACAATGGGATATGTTTCGTAGGTCCATTCGACTGTTTCAGTCAGTTTTCCTTCAAATTAAAATATAGAATATTCAATATTTGATTTGAACGTGCATTTCAATTTGCCAGGGCCGCAAACTGATTCGAAAAATTCCAGAAAAATAAATCTGGCTATGTTTTGACGATACGGTCCCAACAAAACTAGTTTCGTCGAATTCTGAGACCGTTTGCAAAAAGGCCAATTTTTGGTTGATCCAATTTAACTGCAATTGACCAAAACACGTTTTCCTTTGCCACGCTCACATACTAACTTCAAAAATTATGAAATTTGAAACCTAGCAATAACTTCACATCCCGGATCCAACAAAAGCGGTTTCATCGAATTCCGAGGTCGTATGCAAAATGGCCAATTTCACGGGCTATATAAATTCCATAGCAACCTTTCAGAAAATTCATTTGGCCATAACTTTTGCTTTCCGCTATGAAAATTCGATTTTTTAGATTCGTTAGAAAGGTATTCACTAACAGATTTAAATATTTTTTGTTTCACTCAAATCCGTTTTGTTTTGCACCCGGTACAGTTCGACAAAGTTTGAATTCAAATTTTGAAACTGCAGCGCCATTTCAGGCCTTGTTTATAATTAGAATTAATTATATTCATTTTCAATTGTCGATTCAAACTCAGTTTTCATTGCTATTATTTAAAATATTTATTTTAAATATTTAAAATCCATTATTTTAGCCAATTAAAATTTTTTAAATTGGTTCAAATTTTCTGGGTCGTTACAATCTCCCCCACTTAAAACTTTTCGTCCCCGAAAAGGAGCAAAGTCGAAAGCGGTTTGATTAATCAACTCTACGTTCGATCCGGCTTCAATTCTCCAACTTTTCAGTTTCTGAGAATTTTCAAATTCTTAAAAAATTTGGCTAACACCCGGAATTTTCGAAAAATTTCGCCATAACCTCCTTTGTACGGAGAGAGGTTTGGAAATTTATTGTGCCGTATTAGGTACCCAATAAATCCTAATAAGCATACACATATTTATAGTGATATATTCTGGTGTTTACAGGGGAGTGTGTATTGATAATAACTCCAGAGAATGAATTCTCGTCACCCTGTCAAAGCCTGAGGTAGTGTGTATTTTTAATGCTCCAGAGGATAAATCCTCGTCACCTCGTCCCGTGTGGGAAATAAATAGTCCATGTGCCGTATCTAATGACTAGAGAGACGTGATTATTGTCAACTCCAGACCCGTGTTTTTTTTTTATTAATCTGGCAATTTTATCGTTATACTTTAAATAGTCTATATCAGTCATCAGTTCAACCTGTAAAATATAGTCATCGCCATACAAGCCTCTCGCTCGTATGGTAAATCTTCCACCTCGTCACACAAGCTCCAAATGCTTATGTGGTATATGATGAAGTATTCCTATCTTCCAGAAGTATGTCATGTAGTGTAGTTCAAAATTAATTGTTACTATCCTATGGCGACGTTTATTATTTCACACAGAAAAACCCGCACTCCGCATCCAATGGCGTTCACAGGAGTTGATATGCATCCAATTCATTATGGTTTACCTATTTGTCGGGCATACAAATAAAATCTTTACTCAACAGCTAATCCATTTACCTGTTCAAACATATATAATGCACATGTATATATTTCTATCTACTTTCTAATCAGTTCAATGGGTGATATAAATGAATAAATTCTATCATTATTTTATTGTTGATTAAATTAACTATCGTTTTAATAATTTAATTAATCGAATCTACTATCACACAACACAAACAACAATCAAATTGTTTTTAACTTTTCAAAATCATACAAATCAATTCCTATATTCTTTTAAAATCATTCAGACTATAGAATTAAAAGTGCACATCCATGGAAAGAAAATAACAATAGAGTATAGAACTAATTGGTAATGCAAAGTATGGAAAATGTACCTTGCACCGGAGTCAATCAGAGATATCTACTCGGCATCTAGGATAAGCTTTCTGAATGCTCTCCTCAGTTTCCCAAGTACAATCTCGTGGATCTCCACTCCATTGCACTTTGACTAAGTGAACTTTCTTGTTCCTCGGCTCTTTGGTTTCTTTGCCGATAATCTTTAGCGGCTCTCTTCTCACAGCTAGTTCTGGAGTAATTTCAATATCCTGTTGAGCTGCTTCTTCCACGATCAAGTCTGGATCATGAACGTGCTTTTGAAGTTGAGATATGTGAAATACATCATGCAATCCAGGTAACCAATCAGGCAATTTAACCTTATAAGCGAGAGTTCCGATCCGTTCCAGAATAGGAAACGGACCAATGAATTTGGGCGACAACTTTCCAGTTTTACCGAACCGGATAACTCCTCTCATCGGCGATACTTTCAAATATACATAGTCGCCAACAACAAAGGATATATCTCTTCTTCTCCTATCGGCATAGCTCTTTTGTCGGCTTTGAGCGGCGAGTAATCGCTTCTTAATAAAGTCGACTTTGTCGGCAGCTTCTTGAATCATGTCTGGCCCCAACACAAGTCTATTACTGGGTTCGACCCAACAAGCAGGAGATCGGCACGGTCTACCATACAATGCTTCGAATGGCGACATTGTCAGGCTCGTTTGGTAGCTGTTGTTATAAGAGAATTCAGCCAAATGTAAATGGTCTTCCCATGATCCACCGAAATCTAGAACACAAGCCCGCAATAGATCTTCTAAAATACGATTCACCCTCTCAGTTTGACCGTTTGTATGAGGATGATAAGCGGTGCTCAAATTCAACTTCGTTCCCATCTCGACTTGAAATGCCTCCCAGAATTTGCTAGTAAATATTGTATCTCTATCACTGACTATAATGAGCGACACTCCATGTAGTCTAACAATTTCTTTGAAATAAATCTGCGCCAGACTCTGAGCAGTTCTGTTTGATCTGACAGGTATGAAATGGGCGGTCTTCGTGAAGCGATCTACAATCACCCAAATACTGTCATTTCCTTTTCTGGTTCTGGGCAGACCATCAATGAAATCCATAGAAATATGTTCCCACTTCCAACCTGGAATGTCTAGCGGTTGTAACAGTCCAGCAAGCTTCTGTTGGTCGCTTTTGACTAGCTGGCAAGTAGGGCATCAGCTAACATATAGAGAAATGTCCCTCTTCATCGACCTCCACCAGAAAGTGCGTTTGATGTCATTATACATTTTGCTTACTCCCGGGTGGATACTAAGTTTTGACTTGTGGCATTCATCCAGCACTTCCTTTCGAAGCTCAGGAATGTTAGGAACACATATTCGACCTTTCAGCCTTAGAAACCCCTCATCATCAACTTGAAAACTCGAGGGTTCGCCTTTCTGAATTATCTCTCTGATCTCCTGAATGAAGCGATCATCCTTTTGAAGAGCAGATATTTTATCCATCAATGAAGTCGTGATAATAAAACTGGCGATCATCTCATTCTTTCGGCTTAACGCATCGGCCACGACATTGGCTTTCCCTGGAGTGTATATAATTTCAAAGTCATATGCTACAAGAAACTCCAGCCAACGTTGCTGCCTCAGATTCAAGTCCTTCTAGGTGAACAGATACTTCAGCGACTGGTGATCTATAAACAGTTCAAATCTCTCACCCAGGAGATAATGCCTCCAGATTTTCAAAGCGAATACTATCGCCAATAACTCAAGATCATGAGTGACGTAGTTTTTCTCGTGCGGCTTCAGCTGACGGCTAGCATAAGCAATCACTTGACCCCTTTGCATTAGCACTGCGCCAAGGCCTTCTCTAGAAGCATCAGTCCATACTTTCAAATCCTGATTGCCATCGATGATGGTTAACACTGGAGCTGTCGTTAATCTTAACTTTAGCTCTTCGAAAACCTCTTCAATTTCTGGAGTCCATTTGAATTTAGAGTGCTTCTTCGTAAGCTTCATTAAATGACCAGATATCTTCGAAAAGTTTTTAACGAACTTCCGGTAATAGCTAGCCAATCCGAGAAAACTGCGGACTTCAGTGGGGGTACTGGGCTGTTTCCAATTCTGAATAGCTGTGATTTTGCTTGGATCCACAGCAATTCCTTCTTTAGATACGACATGGCCCAGAAATTTTACTTCATCCTGCCAGAATATACATTTGGATAGTTTGGCTTTCAATACATTCCTTCTGAGGATTTCCAGGACCTGTTCCAAATGCTTTTCATGTTCGGCCTTCGATTTAGAGAAGATTAGAATATCGTCAATGAAAACCAGAACAAATTTATTCAAAACCCCTCTGAACACTCTATTCATCAGATCGACGAAGTAAGCAGGAGCGTTACATAAGCCGAACGGCATTACTAATCACTCGTAGAATAAGTCGGGACCTCTGAATGCTGTCATTGGAACACACTCTTCGGCAATTTGAAGTTGATGGAAGCCTGTTGCTAAGTCCATCCTTGAGAATACTTGTGCTCCATTTAATCGATCCAACAAATCATCTATTCGCGGCAATGGATATTTGTTCTTTATGGTCTGCTTGTTCAAATCACGATAATCCACACATAGCCGTAGAGTACCGTCAGATTTTGGGATAAACACCACCGCTGCTCCCCAATCAGAGAAACTGGGCCTGATCAGACCCTTCCATATGAGCTGTCGTGTTTGATTGTCTAATTCCTCTTTCTCTTTTAAGGACATTCTTCGAATAGCGTGAACTACCGGCCTTGCATTCGGAATTAAAGCAATTTTGAAATCTATTTCTCTCTGCGGAGGCAAGCGAACAACTTCTTCAAACACATCCGCATAATTTTTGACGACTGGAATGTCTTTGATGAGGTCAGGAATATTCTCTGTGACTTCAGGGCTATGTTCTATTTGGGCTGGAGAAACATCGAGAGCTGCCCAGAAGTCTTTTCTATTAGCATTCTGACCCTCACAGGGAATGGTTATATAATCACATGATTTAATCTTCGCCTTTACGACTCTGTCGGCGCATTTAACTTTAGCTTCATATTTGGTCAACCAGTCTAACCCCAAGATAAGATCAAATTCTTTGAAATTCGTAACGACCGCGATGGTAGGAAACCGATAACGAGAGAAAGAAACTGGCACTCCACAAACCCAACTGAGATCAATGAAACCACCAACCGGATTCTGGACAGTCATTGGTTCCTTGAGCTTTTTCAATTTTAAATCCAGTTTCTTAGCTGCATTCTTTGCAACAAAGCTTCGCGACGCGCCGGTGTCAAACAGTACTTTAACTGGGATATCTTTGACCGTGAGCGTGCCTTCTAAAACATCTGGCCTTTACGGAGTAGACGAAGATGCAGGCACTTCTGCCACTTCATTTATCTGAGCCTCTTTGGTCTTTTTCAATAGCCAGCAATCCTGCTTTACATGACCAGCCTGTTGGCATTGACTGCACTTTCTATTCTCTTGAAAATTCATCCCGGATTTAGACCCATCACCCTTTCGTTTGTTCGAAGATCTACAGTTTCTCATTGAATGCCCTTGCTGATCGCACTTTAGACATACGACTGCCTTTACCTTTTTCTGATTGATCTTTGGCCTCTTTTTGACTTCAGCCTTCGTACTTGCCTCAGGCTGCACACTTGTCTCTGGGCTGTCAGCTTCAAATTTTCTTTTTCTCCTAGAACTGATTTCTTCTTCGTCTCGCAACATGCCTTTCATATGGAGATCTTCATACTGATAAGCCATATAAACCATTTCTGAAAAAGGAAGCTTCACATGCCCCATTACTTTATTCTGGTATTTCCTTTGAAGCCCGTATATAAATCTCAGATTCTTTCTCTTCATATTCTGAATTAGATGGGGAGCAAAGTGAGAAAGTTCATTGAATTTCTTATGATATTCTGGAATGGTCATATCTCCTTGTATCAGATAAGAAAATTCATCGCATAATCGCTCAGTCGCTTCAGGAGGAGTAAATCTTTCCAGGAAAATCACTTTGAATCTATCCCAGGTGATATCACCTTCTGGATTATCCTTAATTACTGAATCCCACCAGAACAAAGCTTCGTCTTCGAGTGCCCAGGAAGCCAGTAATCTTTTCTGGTCATCCCTCAGCTTTAATGCTTCGAAGATTTTCTCAGCCGAACGAATCCAAGCTTGTGTTCTCATAATAGATTCTTCGCCTGAGAAGGGTTTTCCACCCAGATTTCTATATTTCATAAATAGAGCTTCAATATTCGGGTCAGTATTACTTCTTCTGTTTCTGGCACTCATTTTCTAGTAATTCTGCAAATAGCAGATCAAGTGTCAGGTCAATAGAACAGATATTTCAAAATACAGAGACAAATACTTGAATGTAAATGTGTCTATCGAGATGTTATTTCATTCTTCTACTCATACTAGGATATTACTGATCCTATCTGTAATGAGTTGCCCATCCTAGAACACTACTGGTTCTATTTCTGACGAGTTCGTTAATATGTTATATTCCAGAACTAAGCTTAACCAAAGCTCTGATACCACGCTGTGACGACCCCATTTCCCGTACAGACGGAGACAAGGGTTATCTTTGGAATATAACACAGAAACAGATAATAGCAGAACAGAATTAAATAAATACACCAGATAATGAACAATAGAATATACTGGATAAAAGTAATCATCAGAGTTACACAGTATACAGGATCATACTTAGCACAAATACAATTCAGCTATACATAAATGCCTACAGCGAAAACAAACAAAATATGTACAACAGGAGCTGAACAGCATAAAAAGAGATAAATAATAGAATCCATCTTCAACTCCAGCTATCCAGAGAAAGCCAGCTAAACCTGAATACAAGGCTGCCCGTGTAGAAAAAGGGGCACCCGAGTTTGAAAGTGAAACAAACTACGAGTCAGTCATGGGACTGGTATGAGAAATCTACTCAACACATTTAATATATGGCTAATCACAGGACCACGCCACTTTCGTGGAATGGTTTACTCCATTGGATTGCCAGTGCTTTAAAACAAATGATTCTTTTAAACATCGCAATGCTTTTTTATAAAAATGAAGCCATTATAAGACTCAGATCCCATCACACAATGCAACTCAAACCTGAGGATAGAGTTTTACCTTATAATGGCCAAAATATGATTGATACGAATAAAACAAAAGCATTTGATATTATTACTAGTGTTTATATGTTTCAAAAACAATTTCAATCATAACTATCAATCATAGACGGCATGGGTACCATATATCATGTCGCCATATATATATACAATCAAAACCGCACAGTCACGTATTTGGAAATTGGATTTCCATCATGAACCAAGGCAAAAGATAGTCCTTACCGAATTCGAGACAATCTAGCCTACCATGTCTCAGGAACAGCCGCAACTGGCCCCTGGATCGTCAGGGCCGGTCCACCGATGTGGATTATTATGCCTGAACAATACGTCTCCCCGCCCTATGGGGCGCAAATGAGCCAACGAATGACTCCATCGGACCCGGATTGTCCGATCTAACCGAGGCGCCTCGCAACAGTAACAACCACATAAGTAAAATGTCAGGCCGTGTAAAAACACCGACACAACTCCTAGCTAGAAAGAAACGCATGCCCTCCTTGAGGTCCTTCTCCCGTTTTTGGTACATACCGGGGTGTGAGGCTCGCGAATTCACGTTATACACAAAGCTAAGCCACAAAGGCGGTGCTTTGATCATCACCACAAGACTTTGCTTTTCAACAGAAGCCCTGTTCATTTGCCACTTAGGCATGCCACACTAGCAATTCATGCCATGCGACTGATGTCCATCGATATACAACCTCTGAGCTCATGCGTTTCAGAGAAGGGCGTTAAGCAAAAGAATAAATTCTCCGCCGCCAAACAGATGTATATTTAATAGAGATCAATCAACACAGAATAAAATCCAATGTCAGACACACAGTCCATTTACAAGTCCGTTCTGGGTCTGAACGAAACCGGAGGCACTATATACCTCGCAAACCCATCAATCACCACGTACGTCTGGACGGTCACCACTCATTATCTATATTTCGGGATGCCTCCCAATCAGGACCTCGGTTACCATCCAAACGAGGTGAAGATCTTCGGTATTCGACCACCATCTTCATCTTCGATTTCTTATCGTCGATTCAGTTATTCAAAATGGGATAAATCCGGTCTTTCTGAGCAACTCGCGTATATAATAAACAAGTGCAACACTAACATACATACGCATCATTTCAATTCATTAGTCACTAACCGTCAATCAGTAAGAGAACGATTTCCCAAATATTAACCCCGAAGGCCGAAACCAACATCAGATCAACACCCAGGAAACCATTCGGCTTAGCCAACCTTTAGTTAATTTCTAAATTTCACATCCATATTGTTTATAATATTTTACAACGATCTATCGCTATTTTTATTTATTTTAAAATAGCCAATTTATTCAAATCGACGCTTCGGGCCCTAAAGCGGCCGTGGCGCTGTTTTTCTTCAGATTTGATTTACACATATCTGAAAATCTAACCGTTGGATCTTCACAAAATTTACATCATTAGTAAGATCTTTTCAAAACGAATCCAACGGTTCCAGTTTCGGGAAAATCCGGCGGTCGGATTTCCCGGTATAATCGTTTGAAGTTTCGATTCCAAAATACGAACTGCAGCGTCGTTATTCGATAAAATATAATTATATATATATATATATATATATATAATCGATTCTGGCGCTGTTTTTCTTCGGATTTGAATTAAACATTCCAGACAATCCAACCGTTGGATTTTTACAAAGTTGGTGCCGTTGGAAAGATATTTCCAAAGCGAACGCAACGGTGGTGATTTCAGGAAAATCCGATGGTCGGATCTCCCGTACTAATCGTTTGAAATCACGGTTTCAAAATACGAACTGCAGCGTCGTTATTCGATATATTTCAATTCTATTTAAATATATATATCGATTCTTCGTTTTCAAAACTATTTTATTTTCATACATTAGATAAAAATGATATTTTTATCTAACTGTCTTCTATTTCAACACTTCACTATTTTTAACAATTCGTGTATATAATAAAATGTGATTTTTATTGTAAAACAATTCATTTCAAAACTCTATTATTGTATATAGTTCATATAGGTAATAAAAATAGGATTTTTATTATAAAACAATTTATTTCAAAAGGAGATTATTTTATATAGTTCATATAGGTAATAAAAATAGGATTTTTATTATAAAACAATTTAATTTCGAAATATGAATACCATTCAACACATGAATTTCAAATCAACGAATGAATTTCGATTCAACACATGAGGGTTTTCTATAGTTTATATAAATAGATAAAAATGTGATTTTTATATTTAAAACACGAACACCATTCAACACATGAATTTATATTCAACGAATGAATTTCAATTCAACACATGAAGGTTTTCTATTCAACGAATAAATATAGTTTCAGCAAATGAAAATAATTCAAACACATGAATATTATTCAAAATTTCGGCAGCATAACGATAGGGTAATTAAAACCGGGACCGTCCCTAGTACGGTTCCTCGCTCTACCTTAAAACCTCGCGGTTTTTGACAATGGGGATCATGCATCTAGTTCGCACGCAGGCGGCATGTATATATTTATTTCATTTCCACAAACTAATCCTATGTGGTTTCAACCAAATATTTCTCAACCACAAATGGGTATTTTTCAACCACAATCAATTAATATCAACCACAAACAATTCCAATCAACCATTCGCTATCAATCAATTTTTCACACCAATCACAACCAATAAATATCGTCCATGGTTTGTGGACGAGGGGCGTATATATATATATATATATATATATATATATTTATTTATATATAGCAATTCACTTCTATTTCAACAAATATATAATTTTTACAACGCATATAAAACTTATACATCGAACGTACAACTTATACAACGCTTATACAAGAGGTGTACAACGCTTATATAACTCATACATCGACTATATAATTTATACATCGTCGTTTTCCATATCGTTTATAAATTAGAAATCTCACATTGGGTTCCACTCCACCAAAAATAGCAGAAGGCTCAGAAAAATATGCGGTCTCTTCTAGAAGGTAGAAGACGTCCACACGAGTCCATTGTCTCTTGTTTCACTGAATTTTGTTAAAACAGCAAAAAGATATGATTTTTCAAAGTTTGCAATGGTTTAAAGGTGTTAAAACAGTTGAAAATAAAATAAGCCGTACCTCAGCTGAAAGGTTCAAAATTAGGTTTGCAATTTTCGATCAAACCGTGAATCGATAGGAGGATCAGCCGATGCAGCGACGAAGAGGGGGGAGACGCGCGCCTGCGCGTGGTGGTGGGGTCCAGCTCGGTGGTCCCAGGCGGCGGCGGCGGGTTGAAGTCGCCAACTTCCAGGCATCGATTCGCACTCCACAGGCCACGAAAAATTCCAAACTCTATATGGATTTGAAGATCTCGAGGAGCTCTACAAAATCTTCAACTGGAGGAGGGGCTAATTTTGCGTGGATTGATCGGAAAATGAATGGGAAGATTTGAACTACTTCCGCCGTGCGTCGATGAACATCGGGGAGAGAGAAAACTATCTAGCCCAATGAATTTTTTTTATTTTATTTATATATTTTCAAAATTCAAAAATACCCCTTTCACACATGAACCCCAATCCAAACCCAACGACTATCATCCCTAGCGTTTTACCCCCATTCCGAACACAATGGGATATGTTTCGTAGGTCCATTCGACTGTTTCAGTCAGTTTTCCTTCAAATTAAAATATAGAATATTCAATATTTGATTTGAACGTGCATTTCAATTTGCAGGGTCGCAAATTGATTCGAAAATTCCAGAAAAATAAATCTGGCTATGTTTTGACGATACGGTCCCAACAAAACTAGTTTCGTCGAATTCTGAGACCGTTTGCAAAAAGGCCCATTTCTGGTCAATCCAATTTAACTACAATTGACCAAAACACGTTTTTCTTTGCCACGCTCACATACTAGCTTCAAAAATTATGAAATTTGAAACCTAGCAATAACTTCACATCCCGGATCCAACAAAAGTGGTTTCGTCGAATTCCGAGGTCGTATGCAAAATGGCCAATTTCACGGGCTATATAAATTCCATAGCGACCTTTCAGAAAATTCATTTGGCCATAACTTTTGCTTTTCGCTATGAAAATTTGATTTTTCAGATTCGTTAGAAAGGTATTCACTAACAGATTTAAATATTTTTTGTTTCACTCAAATCCGTTTTGTTTTGCACCCGGTACAGTCCGACAAAGTTGGAATTCAATTTTTGAAACTGCAGCGTCATTTCAGGCCTTGTTTATAATTAGAATTAATTATATTTGTTTTCAATTGTCAATTCCAACTCAGTTTTCATTGCTATTATTTAAAATATTTATTTTAAATATTTAAAATCCATTATTTTAGCCAATTTAAATTTTTTAAATTGGTTCAGATTTTCTGGGTCGTTACAGATAGCCTTCAATGATGATTGTTTTGCTTAACATTATCCATATGGATGATCTCAGGATAACTCTTAAGAATCTTTAATGTTGTTATCGAAGAAAGTATTTTTCTAATGTTTACTAAGTGAATCCCAATTAGGATGATTTTTAAATAACTTTGGATAAGTCTTATTCAGGGTCGGTTGGGAGTATTGGGTGGCCCTAGATAATAAAGAGGGGAGGTTTCCCTAGACAAGAACGGAGGGGGCAAAAAATGTTAGTAACAACAGCAGTAGGCAAAAATAGAGGAGGAAACAAAAATATCACTGACAGCAGAAGGAATCAAACAACAAACCTTAAGGACAACATAACTGAATTAATTATTACAACCAGCTAAGCCACAAGCACTTCTTGCTAACAAATACTAGTGATATTGTAACGAGTACCGCGAAATCCGGTAGGCTTTGCAACCATCCCTTCATCCTCCAGTATAGTAGGTAAAACCCACCGTGGCTTACAGTTGTACCCCAGACACCTTGTTTTACGGCGACCCTTTCGGGATCCCCCGGCCGCAGCCTACCAACCCTAATCAGGGACATGTGGGGGTAAGAGTCTCCCGTTCGCCACCAAACCGCGAAGCGAGAACCCCCATCATGCTGCATCCTATTACCAGGCATGCCAAACAAGGACTGGTGTGAGAATTCTTAACTAATTTCACTAGTAACAATAAGGCAAATCCAAGGACCACGCCGCTAACGTGGAACTGGTTTATTCCAATGGATTGCCGTGCATAACTTAAAGTGAATCGTCAAAACAACGCAATGCTTTTTGGAAAAAATGAAATCACCATAAGACTCAGGTCCCATCACACAATGCAACGCACACCAGAGGATAGAGTTTTACCTTATGGTGATTAACCATGCTTGGTACGATAAAAACGGATTTGATATTATTATTAGTGTGTATATGTTTTAAAAACAATTTCAATCATAATGTATCAATCCTAGGAAGAATAGTATCCCATACTACTATGCCTCCATGATAGTAATACAATAAAAACCGCATGAGGTCGTATTGGAAATTGGGTTTCCATCATGAGTCAAGGCTAGGGAGGAGCTCCTTACCGATTCGAGACACTCTAGCTAATGTCTCAGGATTCCTCGCAGTTAACCCTTGGATCCTGCAGGGCCGGTCCACACATACAGCTTCGTGGATTGGCAATTCCCGAACACACGTTTCCCAGTCCTATAGGACCTATCATCCGAGGCGCCTCATTCCATCATCCACATAAGTAAAATGTCGGGCCGTGTTAAAACCCAAACACCACTTCTAGCTAGAAAGAAACGTGCTGCTCTCCCTGCGTTCCCTTCTTCCGTTTTAGACTCCGCCGGTGTGTGAGGCTCGCGAAGTTACGTTATACACGAAGCTATGCCTAAACAGGCTATGCTTTGATCATCCCACAAGGCCTGCTTTTCAACAAAGCCTTGATCATATGCATCTTAGCCCTCCATATCACACTACCAATCCTTTGCCGAAATATACGAACGGGTGTTAAGCAAGAGAATAAATTCTCCGCCACCAAACATCCATACATTCGACAGAAGATTAATAACATGATATTTAATGGAGTACGATGTCAGACACACAATCCATTTATAAACTTATGCTCTGGGTCTGAGCGAAAGCCAAATCCGTACAAATCAACACTACATCCGGACGGCCACCACTGTAGCCCCTTCAAGGTAGCTACTCCAATCACGGGCATCAGCAGTCGTCGTCCATTCGATGTGAAGATCGTCGGTCTTCAATCGCCGTCTTCAACTCTTGAATTTTAAACGTCGTTCAAATTATTTGGAATGAGATAGACTCGGACTTTCCAAATAATTCTCGTATATATATAAGTTGGAAATCATTTCATATCGTTATTAGTAATTTGTAACGATTTATCTTTATTTTTATCTATATAAAGATAACTAATTTCCATTTCCTTAACGTAATTTACACAACAAGTAATAAATGTTTTGTTTCACAATCTATCCATATGTTCATAATGTGTAACGACCCAGATTTTTGAACAGTTTATTTTAAATATTTAGTATGATTTTAAATATTGAATATATAATATAAATGAATTTTTATTATTTTATCGATTTAATAATCGGTATATGAATAAATATCTAATATATTTAATTATCATATTATGGAAACGATAAATAATTGGATTTAGAATTTAAAACTGAAGAAAAAAAAAGAAAAAAAAAGATTCAAATGGCTAATATAAAGTATATATTGAATTATAACGATAGTTATCGATAATTTAAATTGTTTGAAACCATTGTTATATTTTAGATTGAATTTAATTTAAATTGTTATTTCCTTTATTTAGTCGAATTAAATTACAGAGTCAGTTCCGTGAATTTTAAAATAACACCATAATCTGAAGACGTAAATCGCTACGTTGAAAATAGCAGTTCGGGGTTTTAAATTAAAAAGACCGCGATATAGTTTAATTTTAAAAATCAAATCAAAACTTTAAGAAGCCGACCTATCTTCTGTTAAACGCAGACCTAAAATTTTCTCGAGCCACAAATTCTGCTCCCCAGCTTCGTTGCAAAGTAAAGCACCATTTTAATGGCGAGTACGAATTGTTCCCTCCCTCTTTTCTATAAATTGCGACACTCCTCCGTCTTCAATTCATTTTGGGTCCTCAGCAAAAATCGAACTCAAAAGCTTCAATGATTATATACCGCACCTACCCTCCTATTTAATCCTCTCTTCTGTTAAAACTAAAATGGCATAACTCCCCTATTTAAATTAAAATCGGTCAACGCAAATTAGGGTCAGCTCGATTTCGATTTCTCGGGTTTAACTCTAGGGTTTGTGAGCGACGTGGGGGGGAGTGTGGAGCTTTTCGCGTTCAAGTATGGATGGGCGACACTGATGTGGAGTCGCGATGGGTTACAGTCGAGCTGATGGTGGCGCGGAGGATCTGGCTTAATGGGAAGAACTTCGGTGATCTCCAGAACAACGTGATGCTTCGATGGTGGAGCGAGGGATGTAGCGACGTGTCTGGAATGGTGCGCGATAGGGTAAAAGGCCATTCGAAGCTCCAGACCATCGATCGATTTGCTGTAGCACTCATGGGTTCAAGATGGAGTCGCGAGTGGGTGGGAAGTACTGTCGATCTGTGGTAGGGTTCAGGATTGGAGAATTCAAAGTAATCAGAGGTGAACCCTTACTTGAATTTGTTTTACTTATTTTGCTTTGTATATTAGTTAAAAACCAAAATTTAGTATACAGTTAAAGGAAATGTTATTAACTGTTAAGCTAGAATTGGGAAATTGAAAAGGGAAATTTATTCAGCGAATCAATTGATAAAATAATAAATTAGATGAATGAAAAAGGAAATGTATATATATATATAAGAAATTTATTTATTCGTTAAATTAAATAAATGTTGATTAGTGAATTTAAATAAAATTATCATAGGTGAAGATTTCATTCGAGAAGGTTCATAGCCGGTTATTTGGAAATAAACAGGATATTTGACAGCTGCAATTTTGGTGAGTAAATCTCACTCACCTTTAGAATTATTTTTATTTAGTTAAAAATATTTGTTTATGCTTGTGTGAATGCTTTCTGCTTGCTTTATATATATTAGTTATTTAGGCTATATATATATATATATTGGGTTGATTGGTTGGTTGGATTCCCGCAGTCTCATTAGCGGATGCCCGCAGTTTCATAGCGGATGATTACCCTATACGCCCCACGCTATGATTAGTGGATGACCTTCTATACCACGATATTCTGCCACGAAGCAGAATAGGTATTATTTATGTGCTAACATCTGTGGATGCAGGAAAACAGGTTGGAGGAATCCAACTGGATTCCTCAAAAATATATTATCTGTTTGTTTATTTGTTTGCATATATATATTGTTATATATGATGTGTTAGAAAAATAAATAATTCGTTGCTTTGTGTGTTTAAATATCACTGGGCCAATTAAAAGGACATTTGAGATTTTAAAAAGGGAAAATTCTATTTTAAAATAGAATTTGAATTTTAAATGGAAATAGAATTTTAAACTTGTTTTTTTTAAAATAAAAACCAAGTAGTTCTTTTTAAACGAAGTTTAGAAATAATTCTTTTATAACGAAGTTATAAATAAAGTGAAAAGAATTATCCTTTGATAATTCAGAAATAGAAATACAAGTGCGAAACTGGAATTTGAAATGAAATTTCAAAATAAGATGTGTAATGAAATTTTTGAATGAAGTTTGAGTATAACATTTGAATTTTTTTAAAAAAAGGAATTTAAATATTTGAATAGAAAAGAAAAGGAGTTTGAATATTAGAAATTCAAATCGAAGTTCAAATGGAATTTGAATAGACGAAATTACAATGAAAAAAATAGAATTTGAATTCGGGAGGTTAAAATAAAATTTGAATTCAAAGGAATTCGAATAAAGAAATTCAAATAGATTTGAAATATAGAATTTCAAAGAAGAATAGAACAGACTTTGAAATATAGAATTTCAAAGAAAAATCGAATAAGATTTGAAATATAGAATTTCAAAAGAAGAATTGAAATATGAAATTTGACTAGAGTTTTGAATGGAATTTAAATATGAAATTTGAATTGAGATTTGAAATAGAAATTCAAGTGTTGAATTTGAACATGGAATTGAACATAGAAATTCAAGTAGAAATTTGAATATGAGATTTCAAAATAGAATTTGAAATAAACTTTGAAAATAGAATTTCAAAGTAGAATGGGAAATGGAATTTCAAATAGGATTTCAAATAGGAAATCCAAAGGGTTTTGAAATGGGATTTGAATTCAAGGGAATTCAAATGAATTTGAATATTAGAAATTCAAATGGTGTTAATGAATTTGAATATTAGAAATTCAAATGGTGTTGAAAATGAATTTGAATATTAGAAATTCAAATGGGGTCGGAAATGGAAAATGGAATTTGAATATAAGAGATTCAAATTGAATTCAAATAGGATTTAATCTATGGGATTTGAATATGAAATTCAAATGGGTTTTAGATTATGGAATTCTGAATATAGAATTTAAAAAGGAGTTGAATATTTGAATTTCAAATAGAATTCAAACATAGAAATTGGAATATAGAAGTTAAAATGGAATGTAAAAATAGAGTTTGAATAAAAGAATTCAAATGAATTCAGGTATTGAATTTGAATTGAAATAAGGATTCAAATATTGAATTTGAATACCAAATAGAAAAGGAATTGGAATTTGAATTTAGAATTCAAATAAAAGTGAGATTTGAATTTGAATCAAGCAGAGTTAAATGGAGTTGAATTTATATTTAAAGAAGTTTAGAAGCTTTAAAAAGTTTATATATATAAATATAATTAAAACGAACTCGCCGCAGCGCTGCAGTTCGTAAAATAGCGATTCGAACTTCAATTGAATATATAGAACTCGATTGAAGTCGGAATTCTTTGAAATAAGAAACGTCAGGACCGGTTTGATAATAGTTTTCTAATGAAAGAGAAAAATCTGAATTTCGTCGTATAGATTTTGAGTTATGTCAAAATCAAATTTTCAGAAAAACAGCGCCAGAATCGTTTAAAACCATAATGGTTTATTTAACATTATAAAAGGATTTTAAGAGAGGAAATCCGAAGTTCTATTTAGAAAATTTCAGAATTGAGTTGCAAAATATATGCGAATTCAAGTTGTGTAAATGAATATGATTTTTGAAACAGAAACCAGATTTTTGATTTATTGAGTGGAATTAACTAAATTGAATAGAAATTAGTTAAGGCGATTTCGAATGGATATTGGGGTTTGAACAAGTGAATTCGATTTGAAAATTTATATTCGAAATCAAAAAGAAAACTAGAATTGAGATTGAAATTCAATTTGGTTGTGAGCCAGTTAAATATTTTATTTGAACATGTTATGTTCAAACCAAGAAGTAAATAGGCAAAATGACTAATTAAAGAAAAATGGAGCGAAACTGAATTCAACCGATTCAAAAATTGAATTCAAACGAATGGGTTGAGTTGAATTGAATTGGAAAACAGGTGAACATGTGTTAAACAGATATGGGATGGAGTATATGAAGATTTTTATGTGCCCGACAAAAAGGTACATGTTTAAATTCATATATGGGTTTTATGCGCCGTATCGGCAAGCCGCTTGGCTTTTTCCTTTTTCTTTTGATTGAGGAAGATACCGGGAAGCTATTTGCAATTTCCCGATGCTCCCGATACAGGGGAGGTTATGGCGAATTTTTCCGGGAATTTAAGGAGTTAGAATATTTTTAAGATATTTTGATAATTTGAAATCATTGTATCGACGTATTGAATTCGATAGGAAAGTGAATATAAAAATCGAATGTGGTAAACAAAAAGGGATAAAGATAAGTGATTGAAATTTGTTTTCAATTGCAAATAGAGATTTTTCTAATATATAGAAAATAAAAGAAGTTGATATTTGGAAACGTTTTCCAAATGACATAAGAGGCCGAGATGATTATTGAAAATATTTGGTTAACAAATATTGATAGAGAAAATAGAGAAGTGGTTTAATTAATGAAATATTAATTAAAGAGCCCAGTGATTTGTTTGATATGTTGGATGAACACTTGTTTTTATTCGATAGTTAAATCACAGACTATCAAAGTTTTGACCATCGTTGTCAATATGGAGAGACCGGTTGGATTATTATCCGAGAACCACTCCGTATCGGCATAAGCGTTGCGAACCAAATATGCTGAATATATTGAAGACGGAGTAAAGTGCAAGGACTTTTCTATTTATAGAAATAGTGCCTTCGGTGTCGTTCAGTCCCAGAACGAACGTAAATGGACGAATGTCTGACAGAGTATTTCCAATGATCAAATGGGTTGGTCTGTATGAATATATATGGTTGCAACGGATTTATCCCTTAGCATAATATCCAGAATATTTGTGCAAACTCAATTAGTGATTAACGGATCTGACAATGTGGCATTCAAAGTGATTGTGTTATCAATGAATGGTAAGTATGCGTAGCCTCAGGCCTCAACAACCGGGAAAGGACAAAAATCGGGCAGGCAGCATGGCTATGTGGGTCGCACCCATTAGGGTGTATAATCACCTATCTAGAGAAATTCCTTTTGTTTCTAAATCTATCGATTCTGCCCATTCGGGAAACGGTGGTTTGAGTCCAACCGTTGGTGATATACATTCGATACACTCAAGCGAAATGAGTGGTCGGTCATGTGTGGGCCGGGTTGCAAGACGTTCTTGTTGAACCCAGGTGTATTCGCCTCTAGAGATACATCATCGGAAGGTGGTTCCATACCTTGTCATGTTGGAAATCCAATCTCCAATAAGCGCCATGCGGTTTTTGATTTTATACTATGTATGTGGAGCGTGAGATGCAAGCGTTCTGCTATTTGATTATTTACTTGATGTAGACATTATTATAATATCACTGGATTTTTATATCAAAGTGTTTTGGGTTATAGTAAGGTAAAAACCGTCCGTGTTTATGTGTGGATTGGTCTTACTATTATCTTTTCTTCCGAAAGGATTTTTAAAAGTTAAACAAGTGGTTGAAGTTTACTCACACCAGTCCCATGACTGACCCAGAGTTTATTTTGTTTTGTTTTTTCCTAAACTCTTGGGTGCCCAAATTTGTACGGGCAGTCAAGTGTTTCAGGCTTTTACAGATACACTTGGAGGAGCTTGAAGCTGGAGGCTTCAACGTTAGTTATTTAGAGTTACTTCCGCTGAATCAAATGTTATGTATACTCTGATGATGGTATGTGTATATGTACAAAACACATTTGTATTTCAAAGCTTATGTTATAGAATGTATTTTATTCGTTCCGCTGTGAGTTGTGATCTTCGTTTTTCTTCTATTCTAATATTTCTTTCTTTCTATTTCTCATCCTCTAACTTCTTTCTAATAATGAGTCGTATTTCTGTGTTATTTGGGTTGGACGTGTGGTGTATTTAGTCAACTCATATAGCACGGATTTGCGGGCCTTTACAGGTGGTATCAGAGCTTAGGTTGAGCGAACACCTAGGCTTGTGTAGCATGTGCTCATTAGAGATAGGGTCAGTAGTACCCTAGAATGAGTTGAGTGTATAGATACGAGAGAGCGTATTTGTAAATTGATATAAAAATTGTTTTATATTGTGTTGGCTAGTCTGTTGAGTGGTTTATGAATTCTGGTCGAATCGTGGGACGCCACGAAGTCGATAGGGATTTCTAAACACTTGGGCAGAAGAATCGACATAATATTGTTTTAAAGTGGGTGAATGAAATAATTTTACCCAAAATTCTATTTGATATAGAAAGAATAATTTTCTAGAATTATATTATATGGATGTGTTGAATGTTGATTTTATAATCAAATGAGATTATGAAATTAAAATGGTTATTTATAACCAAATAAAATTTGTATAGGAATTAAATATACAAATGAGATGAATTAGAATTTAATTCAAACCAGAATTTGGAATTTAATCCTGGGAAGTTGAAAAATATTTTTCAAAGTATATTAAAATAATATAGATTTGTTTTAAAAGGATTTGAAAGAAAATCATTTTAGATGGATTTTGAAATAATAAAGCACTGAACTCACTTCAGTGGCTGGGAAATAATTCTGATGATAGTCGCGACATCATCAGTGTTCATTTTCGAGTTCCTGAGTGATGAATTGCTACCTTAGAAAAAGTTTTGATGGAGATTTGTTTGAAAGAAAACAAATTGGTTTGAATGTTCAAATGTTTTGAATTTGAAATGAAAATAAATATACGTATATATTTATGGGATTTCAAAAGAATTTGAAAAGAAAACCCAGGGATTTGAATTCTGGAATTGCAATTTAACTTAAACAAGTTAAATGGGTAGAAGTGAGTGAATTGATTAGAATCAATTTGAATAGGTTTAATGGAATATAGATTGGATATAAATGGATTGATCGTAGATCATTCGAATCAAATGTGTGAAGACCAAAAGTTTTGGTTGGAGTTAATTTGTTGAAATATGAGGAGTTGAGTTTCAACATAAGTGGATTGTTGAAAGGTAATGGATTTGTACCATTTTCCTACTTTAGCAATTTCGAGGACGAAATTATTTTAAGGGGGGAAGAATGTAACGACCCAGATTTTTGAACAGTTTATTTTAAATATTTAGTATGATTTTAAATATTGAATATATAATATAAATGAATTTTTATTATTTTATCGATTTAATAATCGGTATATGAATAAATATCTAATATATTTAATTATCATATTATGGAAACGATAAATAATTGGATTTAGAATTTAAAACTGAAGAAAAAAAAAGAAAAAAAAAGATTCAAATGGCTAATATAAAGTATATATTGAATTATAACGATAGTTATCGATAATTTAAATTGTTTGAAACCATTGTTATATTTTAGATTGAATTTAATTTAAATTGTTATTTCCTTTATTTAGTCGAATTAAATTACAGAGTCAGTTCCGTGAATTTTAAAATAACACCATAATCTGAAGACGTAAATCGCTACGTTGAAAATAGCAGTTCGGGGTTTTAAATTAAAAAGACCGCGATATAGTTTAATTTTAAAAATCAAATCAAAACTTTAAGAAGCCGACCTATCTTCTGTTAAACGCAGACCTAAAATTTTCTCGAGCCACAAATTCTGCTCCCCAGCTTCGTTGCAAAGTAAAGCACCATTTTAATGGCGAGTACGAATTGTTCCCTCCCTCTTTTCTATAAATTGCGACACTCCTCCGTCTTCAATTCATTTTGGGTCCTCAGCAAAAATCGAACTCAAAAGCTTCAATGATTATATACCGCACCTACCCTCCTATTTAATCCTCTCTTCTGTTAAAACTAAAATGGCATAACTCCCCTATTTAAATTAAAATCGGTCAACGCAAATTAGGGTCAGCTCGATTTCGATTTCTCGGGTTTAACTCTAGGGTTTGTGAGCGACGTGGGGGGGAGTGTGGAGCTTTTCGCGTTCAAGTATGGATGGGCGACACTGATGTGGAGTCGCGATGGGTTACAGTCGAGCTGATGGTGGCGCGGAGGATCTGGCTTAATGGGAAGAACTTCGGTGATCTCCAGAACAACGTGATGCTTCGATGGTGGAGCGAGGGATGTAGCGACGTGTCTGGAATGGTGCGCGATAGGGTAAAAGGCCATTCGAAGCTCCAGACCATCGATCGATTTGCTGTAGCACTCATGGGTTCAAGATGGAGTCGCGAGTGGGTGGGAAGTACTGTCGATCTGTGGTAGGGTTCAGGATTGGAGAATTCAAAGTAATCAGAGGTGAACCCTTACTTGAATTTGTTTTACTTATTTTGCTTTGTATATTAGTTAAAAACCAAAATTTAGTATACAGTTAAAGGAAATGTTATTAACTGTTAAGCTAGAATTGGGAAATTGAAAAGGGAAATTTATTCAGCGAATCAATTGATAAAATAATAAATTAGATGAATGAAAAAGGAAATGTATATATATATATAAGAAATTTATTTATTCGTTAAATTAAATAAATGTTGATTAGTGAATTTAAATAAAATTATCATAGGTGAAGATTTCATTCGAGAAGGTTCATAGCCGGTTATTTGGAAATAAACAGGATATTTGACAGCTGCAATTTTGGTGAGTAAATCTCACTCACCTTTAGAATTATTTTTATTTAGTTAAAAATATTTGTTTATGCTTGTGTGAATGCTTTCTGCTTGCTTTATATATATTAGTTATTTAGGCTATATATATATATATATATATTGGGTTGATTGGTTGGTTGGATTCCCGCAGTCTCATTAGCGGATGCCCGCAGTTTCATAGCGGATGATTACCCTATACGCCCCACGCTATGATTAGTGGATGACCTTCTATACCACGATATTCTGCCACGAAGCAGAATAGGTATTATTTATGTGCTAACATCTGTGGATGCAGGAAAACAGGTTGGAGGAATCCAACTGGATTCCTCAAAAATATATTATCTGTTTGTTTATTTGTTTGCATATATATATTGTTATATATGATGTGTTAGAAAAATAAATAATTCGTTGCTTTGTGTGTTTAAATATCACTGGGCCAATTAAAAGGACATTTGAGATTTTAAAAAGGGAAAATTCTATTTTAAAATAGAATTTGAATTTTAAATGGAAATAGAATTTTAAACTTGTTTTTTTTAAAATAAAAACCAAGTAGTTCTTTTTAAACGAAGTTTAGAAATAATTCTTTTATAACGAAGTTATAAATAAAGTGAAAAGAATTATCCTTTGATAATTCAGAAATAGAAATACAAGTGCGAAACTGGAATTTGAAATGAAATTTCAAAATAAGATGTGTAATGAAATTTTTGAATGAAGTTTGAGTATAACATTTGAATTTTTTTAAAAAAAGGAATTTAAATATTTGAATAGAAAAGAAAAGGAGTTTGAATATTAGAAATTCAAATCGAAGTTCAAATGGAATTTGAATAGACGAAATTACAATGAAAAAAATAGAATTTGAATTCGGGAGGTTAAAATAAAATTTGAATTCAAAGGAATTCGAATAAAGAAATTCAAATAGATTTGAAATATAGAATTTCAAAGAAGAATAGAACAGACTTTGAAATATAGAATTTCAAAGAAAAATCGAATAAGATTTGAAATATAGAATTTCAAAAGAAGAATTGAAATATGAAATTTGACTAGAGTTTTGAATGGAATTTAAATATGAAATTTGAATTGAGATTTGAAATAGAAATTCAAGTGTTGAATTTGAACATGGAATTGAACATAGAAATTCAAGTAGAAATTTGAATATGAGATTTCAAAATAGAATTTGAAATAAACTTTGAAAATAGAATTTCAAAGTAGAATGGGAAATGGAATTTCAAATAGGATTTCAAATAGGAAATCCAAAGGGTTTTGAAATGGGATTTGAATTCAAGGGAATTCAAATGAATTTGAATATTAGAAATTCAAATGGTGTTAATGAATTTGAATATTAGAAATTCAAATGGTGTTGAAAATGAATTTGAATATTAGAAATTCAAATGGGGTCGGAAATGGAAAATGGAATTTGAATATAAGAGATTCAAATTGAATTCAAATAGGATTTAATCTATGGGATTTGAATATGAAATTCAAATGGGTTTTAGATTATGGAATTCTGAATATAGAATTTAAAAAGGAGTTGAATATTTGAATTTCAAATAGAATTCAAACATAGAAATTGGAATATAGAAGTTAAAATGGAATGTAAAAATAGAGTTTGAATAAAAGAATTCAAATGAATTCAGGTATTGAATTTGAATTGAAATAAGGATTCAAATATTGAATTTGAATACCAAATAGAAAAGGAATTGGAATTTGAATTTAGAATTCAAATAAAAGTGAGATTTGAATTTGAATCAAGCAGAGTTAAATGGAGTTGAATTTATATTTAAAGAAGTTTAGAAGCTTTAAAAAGTTTATATATATAAATATAATTAAAACGAACTCGCCGCAGCGCTGCAGTTCGTAAAATAGCGATTCGAACTTCAATTGAATATATAGAACTCGATTGAAGTCGGAATTCTTTGAAATAAGAAACGTCAGGACCGGTTTGATAATAGTTTTCTAATGAAAGAGAAAAATCTGAATTTCGTCGTATAGATTTTGAGTTATGTCAAAATCAAATTTTCAGAAAAACAGCGCCAGAATCGTTTAAAACCATAATGGTTTATTTAACATTATAAAAGGATTTTAAGAGAGGAAATCCGAAGTTCTATTTAGAAAATTTCAGAATTGAGTTGCAAAATATATGCGAATTCAAGTTGTGTAAATGAATATGATTTTTGAAACAGAAACCAGATTTTTGATTTATTGAGTGGAATTAACTAAATTGAATAGAAATTAGTTAAGGCGATTTCGAATGGATATTGGGGTTTGAACAAGTGAATTCGATTTGAAAATTTATATTCGAAATCAAAAAGAAAACTAGAATTGAGATTGAAATTCAATTTGGTTGTGAGCCAGTTAAATATTTTATTTGAACATGTTATGTTCAAACCAAGAAGTAAATAGGCAAAATGACTAATTAAAGAAAAATGGAGCGAAACTGAATTCAACCGATTCAAAAATTGAATTCAAACGAATGGGTTGAGTTGAATTGAATTGGAAAACAGGTGAACATGTGTTAAACAGATATGGGATGGAGTATATGAAGATTTTTATGTGCCCGACAAAAAGGTACATGTTTAAATTCATATATGGGTTTTATGCGCCGTATCGGCAAGCCGCTTGGCTTTTTCCTTTTTCTTTTGATTGAGGAAGATACCGGGAAGCTATTTGCAATTTCCCGATGCTCCCGATACAGGGGAGGTTATGGCGAATTTTTCCGGGAATTTAAGGAGTTAGAATATTTTTAAGATATTTTGATAATTTGAAATCATTGTATCGACGTATTGAATTCGATAGGAAAGTGAATATAAAAATCGAATGTGGTAAACAAAAAGGGATAAAGATAAGTGATTGAAATTTGTTTTCAATTGCAAATAGAGATTTTTCTAATATATAGAAAATAAAAGAAGTTGATATTTGGAAACGTTTTCCAAATGACATAAGAGGCCGAGATGATTATTGAAAATATTTGGTTAACAAATATTGATAGAGAAAATAGAGAAGTGGTTTAATTAATGAAATATTAATTAAAGAGCCCAGTGATTTGTTTGATATGTTGGATGAACACTTGTTTTTATTCGATAGTTAAATCACAGACTATCAAAGTTTTGACCATCGTTGTCAATATGGAGAGACCGGTTGGATTATTATCCGAGAACCACTCCGTATCGGCATAAGCGTTGCGAACCAAATATGCTGAATATATTGAAGACGGAGTAAAGTGCAAGGACTTTTCTATTTATAGAAATAGTGCCTTCGGTGTCGTTCAGTCCCAGAACGAACGTAAATGGACGAATGTCTGACAGAGTATTTCCAATGATCAAATGGGTTGGTCTGTATGAATATATATGGTTGCAACGGATTTATCCCTTAGCATAATATCCAGAATATTTGTGCAAACTCAATTAGTGATTAACGGATCTGACAATGTGGCATTCAAAGTGATTGTGTTATCAATGAATGGTAAGTATGCGTAGCCTCAGGCCTCAACAACCGGGAAAGGACAAAAATCGGGCAGGCAGCATGGCTATGTGGGTCGCACCCATTAGGGTGTATAATCACCTATCTAGAGAAATTCCTTTTGTTTCTAAATCTATCGATTCTGCCCATTCGGGAAACGGTGGTTTGAGTCCAACCGTTGGTGATATACATTCGATACACTCAAGCGAAATGAGTGGTCGGTCATGTGTGGGCCGGGTTGCAAGACGTTCTTGTTGAACCCAGGTGTATTCGCCTCTAGAGATACATCATCGGAAGGTGGTTCCATACCTTGTCATGTTGGAAATCCAATCTCCAATAAGCGCCATGCGGTTTTTGATTTTATACTATGTATGTGGAGCGTGAGATGCAAGCGTTCTGCTATTTGATTATTTACTTGATGTAGACATTATTATAATATCACTGGATTTTTATATCAAAGTGTTTTGGGTTATAGTAAGGTAAAAACCGTCCGTGTTTATGTGTGGATTGGTCTTACTATTATCTTTTCTTCCGAAAGGATTTTTAAAAGTTAAACAAGTGGTTGAAGTTTACTCACACCAGTCCCATGACTGACCCAGAGTTTATTTTGTTTTGTTTTTTCCTAAACTCTTGGGTGCCCAAATTTGTACGGGCAGTCAAGTGTTTCAGGCTTTTACAGATACACTTGGAGGAGCTTGAAGCTGGAGGCTTCAACGTTAGTTATTTAGAGTTACTTCCGCTGAATCAAATGTTATGTATACTCTGATGATGGTATGTGTATATGTACAAAACACATTTGTATTTCAAAGCTTATGTTATAGAATGTATTTTATTCGTTCCGCTGTGAGTTGTGATCTTCGTTTTTCTTCTATTCTAATATTTCTTTCTTTCTATTTCTCATCCTCTAACTTCTTTCTAATAATGAGTCGTATTTCTGTGTTATTTGGGTTGGACGTGTGGTGTATTTAGTCAACTCATATAGCACGGATTTGCGGGCCTTTACATAATGTGTAATGAAATGTATTTTATTGCACTATATCTTGCTAACAACAAATATCCTCATTTATATCAAATATTGATATATATCATGACACCCAACAATGTTTTTTTTTTCAATTTTCCATACATATCATATACACAAAATGTATATTTTGTGTACCATTCCAATTACAACAAAAATGAATATTTTTGTGTCACTTATAATTTAACAAAAATGAGTATTTTTATGTCATTCAACTCCTAACCAAAAATGCAATATATTTTGGTGCCAACTTCATTTCTATACAAATGAAAATAGTTTTGTTTGTTTAATTTCAACGTAACAAAAATAATAATTTTGCTACTCTTTTAATGCCAAACAAAAATAATAATTCTTTTCTCTTTCAATGCAAAACTAAAATGATCTTTTTAATTTAATCTTCAATCTTTATTTATCCATATTAAACCAAATTATGGTTTATCCAATCTAATCAGAATTTACGCCTTATCGAAATAATTATAAATTAATTAATCCCCATCCCGATCTTTTATCCCAATTGGTTCAGGTAAACTTAATTTCCATTACCCATTTAAATCTAATTAAAGATTTAATTAACGCATGGAGTTAAACTGGTGGAACTCCATTTTCGATCCTTAATTCAGTAATTTTATTTACTTAATTCCTCTCCAATCTAATTAAAGTTTTAATTAAAACCTTATTTCTTTTTAACCTTCCAAAGTCATTATTAAATAGTTAATCAAAAATTACGAAATTAATCCCCTCATTAATCCGGGTTAAAGAATAAATGTTATTTAAAACATAATTCACGATAAACCCAAATTCAAATTTCATTGTAAATCCGTGGTTATAATAAAACCATTTTTAATTCCTTTTATTTATTTTAAAATAAATAAACCATTTATTCTGATCAAAATATCATTTCTCTTATTAAAGCATTATTTTCAAAATATTAATTTTGAAATTAACTCTTTTAATATTCATTATAAAATGGATAATATAAGTTATTAAACTTATTCAGGTTAAAATGATATTTCTATTTAAAATGGATTAAATAATCCAATTCGTTATATTATCCATTTATCTTTTATAATGGGCCAGACTTCTCACATTAGGCCTACAACTTGTGGATGCTGGATATGCCGGTTGGTTCCGGGCAGACTTATTCCACAGTTGGGCTTAACCTCGAGTCAAAACCCAATTTGTATTCGTGTACTTGGACCTCTCACATTAGGCCCAACATTTATGGCTGCTGGATATGCCGGTTGGTTCCGGACAGACTTCCGCCATAAGACCTAACCTCGTTTCCAAGAATAATTATAATTATAATTATTTTCTAAAAATATTATTTTAAAGTATTTCATATTTTAAAAATATCTAACTTCTAAAATATCATATGTTCCAAAGTATAACTTTACATTGAAATATACTTTATATTGCCTTTCCAATTTTCAATAAATATCGATCTTTCCATATTATTATAATATGATAATAATTACTTCAAAAATGGTTTTAATTACGATATCAAAACCTAGCATTCCAACTTAAATGAAATCTTTTCCAATCAACCCATTTATGTTAAATTTTGAAATCACATCTTTTAAATTTAGTGTTAACATAAAAACGAAAGCTTTTCAATTCAAATCTTCTTGTTATATTTGGAATGTAATTTTACTAATTTAATATTTCATTAAAACTTTCTAAATAATAGAAATTTAGTTTCCTTAATTCAAGTGTCAATTAATTCCATTAATTGAATAATAAATGAAAATTATTTCTTTCATTCAAAATTGGAATGAGACCCACACCATTTCCATATAATTCAATTATACAGATTTCATTCATTTACCTCATAACAATTATCAAACATCCATTAACAGCCAAAGTGCATTTCTAATTAACCACAAGGGTGACGTGTATTCAAATGTCAACCCCTGACCCGTGTGGGGTTTCAACCAACACAAGTTCGAATAAAATAAACTGTGCTTCTGGAAGATGTGTGAAAATTGGTCGTCCAATCACATAAACAAGTCAGGTCACTTGTAAATGGCAGTGTATACATGTGCTTAAATAGAAACATACATAACATACACAATTTGGCATGTTCACAATTTTCAAGTTTCAACTATTCGATGTCAAATTTTCATGTTGAACAAGATGATAATAACACGACTTATGTTGCAACACATTTCTTTTAACTAATTTAAAATAAAAATAAAATCTTTTATTTCAAGAACAAAAATCAAAAATTTAATTATTCAAAAATAAATATCAAAACTTATTTTAATCATTTCAAAATAAAGAACAAAAATTTATATATTTTGATCGTTTCAAAATAAAGATGTAATCTTTATAATCAAAACAAAGATTAAACTTTTTATTATAATCTTTCTACTTGACATCGAATAATAATTCCCATAATCAATTCCAACACCAATCATACAACACGTCAATAACAATACAGGCCACAAACATCAATTCCCACCATACAACAATTTAATCCGTACAACATTCATTTTATATAATGATAATATAATTAAATAAAATTAATTATATAAAAAAATAGAATCTCACTTCAATTTGGCTTAAAATTGAAAGTGCTCCTTTTCAGCTCCAGTCAGCGCCATCGCGAAGATCTTAATTTTGTGATTCCAACGCAATTTACGGTTTGTCAAACGGACCTCGTATGAGAGAGTTATGTATTTTTAAAGATTGGAAAATTAAAATATTAAAATAAATAAAATAATATTTGAAATATGCGGACCTTTCTTCCACCGTAACATGCTTCAGCCGAACCCATGAAGCCGCCGTCCTCCTTCTGCACGCACGCCAAACGGAGCACCCCGGAGCCGATCAACCACCGTCACCCGAACCACCATGCCAAAAGCCGCCTACACCACCCACCGCCTGAAGCTCGGCCTCTCATCTCGCCCAGAAAACACCAAAAACCGCAGCCCCTTCTCGGTCATAATTCGCAAAATCCGTGAATCAAAACCCGATCTTGACCGTAAAGATTTGTAGCTCTCTGAATTCTCTTCGATTTGGTATATTATACGTCGATTTTCGTTGAACAGATTGAGAGATCTAAGAATTTGAAAATCGGAGCTTTTCAGCCCTTGAATTCTGGGTGGCAGCTGCCATTAGGGTTTCAGCCCGAAAATTATATATTATTTTAATAATAAATCTCGAAATTCGTGTAATAAAGTGGGATTTTCGGACTTTCTCCGATTTGGGCTTGCTTACTGTCGTTCTTAACGTTTTGAGGCCTTCTGAACGCAATGGGATATCTCTCGGGCCCCAATTCTGATGTCTGTAGCTTTTTTATTTAAAATCCCATTAAAAATTAATTAATTAAATATTGACCGTACATTTAAATATGCCGGGGCCACATATGACCTCAGAAAATTCTAAAAAAAATAATTTTAGCTTTCTTATGACGATACGAATCCAACAAAATTGTTTTTGTCGAATTCTGAGACTGTTTGAAAAATGGCTATTTTTAAGGCGTTTAAATTTAACTGAAATAGTCAAAACACATTTTCTTTTGCCATGCTCACATATTAATTTGAAAAATTCTGAAAATTGAAATCTAGCTATAATTTGACATTCCGATTCCAACAAAAGTAGTTTCGTTGAAAACAGAGGTCGTTTGAAAAATGACTATTTTTAAGGCCAATATATTTAATATTAAAAATACATTTTTAAACAAATAAATCCCGAAACTCAAAATATATAAGTGTTTACTGTTTTTCAATGCAAAAACATCATTCTGAACTCAATGGAAGTGGTTTCGAGTCCAAGTTCCTTCATATGCAAAAAGTGGCATTTTTGACCTTTATATATTTCATAGCGACCTTTCTAAATTTTAAACTGGGCATAACTTTTGATTCCCGCTATGAAATTTCGATTTTTCGGATTCGTTAGAAAGATATTTTTAAATAGATTCTAATATTTTTGATTTCACTAAAATCCGTTAAATTTTGCATCCTGTACGGTCAGTCAAAGTTCAAGTTTGACTTTTCAAACTACCGCGTTGTTTCTAACTTCTTTTATAATTAAAATTAAATTATTTATTCTGACTTTGATTAAAATCAACCCTTAATCATTATTATTTTAAATAAACTATTTTAATCATCAAAAACCTCATTAAAATTACTTAAAAATAAAATTTTAAATTGGCCCCAAAATTCAGGGTTGTTACAGTCTCCCCCACTTTAAGAACTTTTCGACCTCGGAAAGGAACGAAGCTAAAGTGTTTAATTATCCTACTCCATTTTTCCACTCTTATTGGTTTAAATAATTTTATAGTTGATTAACTTTCAAATATATAATCTTTTATCCATTCAAAATCATATTTTCTAAAATAGATTATAATTACAAATATGTATATTATAGTCTTGTTACTCTCAACTCATTCTAGGGCATTACTAACCCCATCTCTAATGAGTTTTCTGATTCTAGGATACTGCTGATCCTATCTCTAATGAGTATTCTTATTGGATATTACTAATCCAATCTCTGATGAGTCTTTTGTTTAGTTCTAATGAGTTGTACCCCAAAGATTTGAGCTAACCAAAGCTCTGATACCAACTGTAACGAGTACCGCGAAATCCAGTAGGCTTTGCAACCATCCCTTCATCCTCCAGTATAGCAGGTAAAACCCACCGTGGCTTACAGTTGTACCCTAGACACCTTGTTTTACGACGACCCTTTCGGGATCCCCCGGCCGCAGCCTACCAACCCTAATCAGGGACATATGGGGGTAAGAGTCTCCCGTTCGCCACCAAACCGCGAAGCGAGAACCCCCCATCATGCTGCATCCTATTACCAGGCATGCCAAACAAGGACTGGTGTGAGAATTCTTAACTAATTTCACTAGTAACAATAAGGCAAATCCAAGGACCACGCCGCTAACGCGGAACGGGTTTATTCCAATGGATTGCCGTGCATAACTTAAAGTGAATCGTCAAAACAACGCAATGCTTTTTGGAAAAAATGAAATCACCATAAGACTCAGGTCCCATCACATAATGCAACGCACACCAGAGGATAGAGTTTTACCTTATGGTGATTAAACATGCTTGGTACGATAAAAACGGATTTGATATTATTATTAGTGTGTATATGTTTTAAAAACAATTTCAATCATAATGTATCAATCCTAGGAAGAATAGTATCCCATACTACTATGCCTCCATACTAGTAATACAATCAAAACCACATGAGGTCGTATTGGAAATTGGGTTTCCATCATGAGTCAAGGCTAGGGAGGAGCTCCTTATCGATTCGAGACACTCTAGCTAATGTCTCAGGATTCCCCGCAGTTAACCCTTGGATCCTGCAGGGCCGGTCCACACATACAGCTTCGTGGATTGGCAATTCCTGAACACACATTTCTCAGTCCTATAGGACCTATCATCCGAGGCGCCTCATTCCATCATCCACATAAGTAAAATGTCGGGTCGTGTTAAAACCCAAACACCACTTCTAGCTAGAAAGAAACGTGCTTCTCTCCCTGCGTTCCCTTCTCCCGTTTTAGACTCCGCCGGTGTGTGAGGCTCGCGAAGTTACGTTATACACAAAGCTATGCCTAAACAGGCTATGCTTTGATCATCCCACAAGGCCTTCTTTTCAACAAAGCCTTGATCATATGCATCTTAGCCGTCCATATCACACAACCAATCCTTTGCCGAAATATATGAACGGGTGTTAAGCAAGAGAATAAATTCTCCGCCACCAAACATTCATACATTCGACGGAAGATTAATAACATGATATTTAATGGAGTACGATGTCAGACACACAATCCATTTGTAAGCTTATGCTCTGGGTCTGAGCGAAAGCCAAATCCGTACAAATCAACACTACGTGCGGACGGCCACCACTGTAGCCCCTTCAAGGTAGCTACTCCAATCACGGGCATCAGCAGTCGTCGTCCATTCGATGTGAAGATCGTCGGTCTTCAATCGCCGTCTTCAACTCTTGAATTTTAAACGTCGTTCAAATTATTTGGAATGAGATAGACTCCGACTTTCCAAATAATTCTCGTATATATATAAGTTGGAAATCATTTCATATCGTTATTAGTAATTTGTAACGATTTATCTTTATTTTTATCTATATAAAGATAATTAATTTCCATTTCCGTAACGTAATTTACACAACAAGTAATAAATGTTTTGTTTTACAATCTATCCATATGTTCATAATGTGTAATGAAATGTATTTTATTGCACTATATCTTGCTAACAACAAATATCCTCATTTATATCAAATATTGATATATATCATGACACCCAACAATTTTTTTTTTCAATTTTCCATACATATCATATACACAAAATGTATATTTTGTGTGCCATTCCAATTACAACAAAAATGAATATTTTTGTACGTCACTTATAATTTAACAAAAATGAGTATTTTTGTGTCATTCAACTCCTAACCAAAAATGCAATATATTTTGGTGCCAACTTCATTTCTGTTCAAATGAAAATATTTTTGTTTGTTTAATTTCAACGTAACAAAATTAATAATTTTGCTACTCTTTTAATGCCAAACAAAAATAATAGTTCTTATCTCTTTCAATGCAAAACCAAAATGATCTTTTTAATTTAATCTTCAATCTTTATTTATCCATATTAAACCAAATTATGGTTTATCCAATCTAATCGGAATTTACGCCTTATCGAAATAATTATAAATTAATTAATCCCCATCCCGATCTTTTATCCCAATTGGTTCAGGTAAACTTAATTTCCATTACCCATTTAAATCTAATTAAAGATTTAATTAACGCATGGAGTTAAACTGATGGAACTCCATTTTCGATCCTTAATTCAGTAATTTTATTTACTTAATTCCTCTCCAATCTAATTAAAGTTTTAATTAAAACCTTATTTCTTTTTAACCTTCCAAAGTCATTATTAAATAATTAATCAAAAATTAGGAAATTAATCCCTGCATTAATCCGGGTTAAAGAATAAATGTTATTTAAAACATAATTCACGATAAACCCAAATTCAAATTTCATTGTAAATCCGTGGTTATAATAAAACCATTTTTAATTCCTTTTATTTATTTTAAAATAAATAAACCATTTATTCTGATCAAAATATCATTTCTCATATTAAAACATTATTTTCAAAATATTAATTTTGAAATTAACTCTTTTAATATTCATAATAAAATGGATAATATAAGTTATTAAACTTATTCAGGTTAAAATGATGTTTCTATTTAAAATGGATTAAATAATCCAATTCGTTATATTATCCATTTATGTTTTATAATGGGCCAGATTTCTCACATTAGGCCTACAACTTGTGGATGCTGGATATGCCGGTTGGTTCCGGGCAGACTTATTCCACAGTTGGGCTTAACCTCGAGTCAAAACCCAATTTGTATTCGTGTACTTGGACCTCTCACATTAGGCCCAACATTTATGGCTGCTGGATATGCCAGTTGGTTCCGGGCAGACTTCCGCCATAAACGTGACCTAACCCCGTGTCCAAGAACAATTATAATTATAATTATTTTCTAAAAATATTATTTTAAAGTATTTCATATTTTAAAAATATCTAACTTCTAAAATATCATATGTTCCAAAGTATAACTTTACATTGAAATATACTTTATATTGCCTTTCCAATTTTCAATAAATATCGATCTTTCCATATTATTATAATATGATAATAATTACTTCAAAAATGGTTTTAATTACGATATCAAAACCTACCATTCCAACATTAAACGTAATCTTTTCCAATCAATCCATTTATGTTAAATTTTGAAATCACATCTTTTAAATTTAGTGTTAACATAAAAACGAAAGCTTTTCAATTCAAATCTTCTTGTTATATTTGGAATGTAATTTTACTAATTTAATATTTCATTAAAACTTTCTAAATAATAGAAATTTAGTTTCCTTAATTCAAGTGTCAATTAATTCCATTAATTGAATAATAAATGAAAATTATTTCTTTCATTCAAAATTGGAATGAGACCCACACCATTTCCATATAATTCAATTATACGGATTTCATTCATTTACCTCATAACAATTATCAAACATCCATTAACAGCCAAAGTGCATTTCTAATTAACCACAAGGGTGACGTGTATTCAAATGTCAACCCCTGACCCGTGTGGGGTTTCAACCAACACAAGTTCGAATAAAATAAACTGTGCTTCTGGACGATGTGTAAAAATTGGTTGTCCAATCACATAAACAAGTCAGGTCACTTGTAAATGGCAGTGTATACATGTGCTTAAATAGAAACATACATAACATACACAATTTGGCATGTTCACATATTTCAAGTTTCAACTATTCGATGTCAAATTTTCATGTTGAACAAGATGATAATAACACGACACTTATGTTGCAACACATTTCTTTTAACTAATTTAAAATAAAAATAAAATCTTTTATTTCAAGAACAAAAATCAATACTTTAATTACTCAAAAATAAAGATCAAAACTTATTTTAATCATTTCAAAATAAAGAACAAAAATTTATTTATTTTGATCGTTTCAAAATAAAGATGTAATCTTTATAATCAAAACAAAGATTAAACTTTTTGTTATAATCTTTCTACTTGACATCGAATAATAATTCCCATAATCAATTCCAACACCAATCATACAACACGTCAATAACAATACATGCCACAAACATCAATTCCCACCATACAACAATTTAATCCATACAACATTCATTTTATATAATGATAATATAATTAAATAAAATTAATTATATAAAAAAATAGAATCTCACTACAATTTGGCTGAAAATTCAAAGTGCTCCTTTTCAGCTCCAGTCAGCGCCATCGCGAAGATCTTAATTTTGTGATTCCAACGCAATTTACGGTTTGTCAAACTGACCTCGTATGAGAGAGTTATGTATTTTTAAAGATTGGAAAATTAAAATATTAAAATAAATAAAATAATATTTGAAATATGCGGACCTTTCTTCCACCGTAACATGCTTCAGCCGAACCCATGAAGCCGTCGTCCTCCTTCTGCACGCACGCCAAACGGAGCACCCCGGAGCCGATCAACCACCATCACCCGAACCACCATGCCAAGAGCCGCCTACACCATCCACCGCCTGAAGCTCGGCCTCCCATCTCGCCCAGAAAACACCAAAAACCGCAGCCCCTTCTCGGTCAGAATTTGCAAAATCTGTGAATCAAAACCCGATCTTGACCGTATAGATTTGTAGCTCTTTGAATTCTCTTCGATTTGGTATATTATACGTCGATTTTCGTTGAACGGATTGAGAGATCTAAGCATTTGAAAATCGGAGCTTTTCAGCACTTGAATTCTGGGCGGCGGCTGCCATTAGGGTTTCAGCCCGAAAATTATATATTATTTTAATAATAAATCTCGAAATTCGTGTAATAAAGTGGGATATTCGGACTTTCTCCAATTTGGGCTTGCTTACTGTCGTTCTTAACATTTTGAGGCCTTCTGAACGCAATGGGATATGTCTCGGGCCCCAATTCTGATGTCTGTAGCTTTTTTTATTTAAAATCCCATTAAAAATTAATTAATTAAATATTGACCGTACATTTAAATATGTCGGGGCCACATATGACCTCAGAAAATTCTAAAAAAAAATATTTTTAGCTTTCTTATGACGATACGAATCCACCAAAATTATTTTCGTCGAATTCTGAGACTGTTTGAAAAATGGTTATTTTTAAGGCGTTTAAATTTAACTGAAATAGTCAAAACACATTTTCTTTTGCCATGCTCACATATTAATTTGAAAAATTCTGAAAATTGAAATCGAGCTATAATTTGACATTCCGATTCCAACAAAAGTGGTTTCGTCGAAAACAGAGGTCGTTTGAAAAATGACTATTTTTAAGGCCAATATATTTAATATTAAAATTACATTTTTAAACAAATAAATCCCGAAACTCAAAATATATAATTGTTTACTGTTTCCCAATGCAGAAACGTCATTCTGAACCCAATGGAAGTGGTTTCGAGTCCAAGTTCCTTCATATGCAAAAAGTGGCATTTTTTGACATTTATATATTTCATAGCGACCTTTCTAAATTTTAAACTGGGCATAACCTTTGATTCCCGCTATGAACTTTCAATTTTTTGGATTCGTTAGAAAGATATTTTTAAATAGATTCTAATATTTTTGGTTTCACTAAAATCCGTTAAATTTTGCATCCTGTACGGTCAGTCAAAGTTCAAGTTTGACTTTTCAAACTACCGCGTTGTTTCTAACTTCTTTTATAATTAAAATTAAATTATTCATTCTGATTTCGATTTAAATCAACCCTTAATCATTATTATTTTAAATAAACTATTTTAAATATCAAAAACCTCATTAAAATTACTTAAAAATAAAATTTTAAATTGGCCCCAAAATTCAGGGTTGTTACAGATATTTACAAAATATTGAACTAATTAATCATCATTTCCTCCACCAACTCCTCCACCTGCCATTGCCCCTTGGTGGTGGGTTGCCCTATTCGGCGGCCTAGCCCGCCTAGCCCTAAAACCGTCCCTGATCTTGTTGCCAACTGAACAACTGATATTTCTCTGAATTCTAATTTTTCCTTCCTATAAGTTTCTGCCCCTGGGATGGTCGCTTTATGTGAAATCCAGCGTCTATGTTATTTTGTGATTTCTGCCCATGAGTTACCAATCTCACTTTGAGCACACAAATAAATGTTTTTTGATGATCTTGTTATAGACTAGGATGATGGCGATGATTGTTTTAATGACAACAATCTTGTTTTAACTATTATTATAAAATATACACTAACACTATTATGTGTGTATTTATATATATATATATATACACATTGATTTTGAAGATTATACGATTTAAAGTTGAAAGATTCAAGGTTACAAAGAAGAAGAGTTCAAGATTGAAGACTTGTGAGTAACAAGAGTTCAGGATAAGTAGTAGAATCTAGAACTTTTATTAAAGCTTCGAATATCACTTAAATCCTTATTCCAATTTCTCATCATATTAGCCTTATAATATTCTAAATGCTCTTAACTTTTATTTTTATAATTAATTTTAAAATTACTTCCTATTTAAAATATATCTCTTGTCCGCAACAGTAGTCCAGCGGTTAAGGACTGCGCCATGGTAACAGTGGCGTGGGTACAAAATCCAGAATGACATGCTAAGAGCTTACCATATGCACATGCTAAGATCAACCACTTATGTGGTGCTCGCGGACCGGGCTAGGTGCACTAGGGAGGGTTTTATGACCCCGGTCGGCTTCCCTTCTGAACAAATTCAAAAAAAAATCTATTAATATTTAAATTTATCTCTTGGGTTTTAATATAACTCCTGATTTAAATATTTTAGATTTTCTTGTTAATTTTAGTTTTAAATATATATATATATATATTTGTGTGTGTGTGTGTTTACTTGATTTTTAATATTACCTTATATTCATATATATATATATATGTAGTTTTATATTTTTAAGTTTCTCGTATTTACATTTATAATTTTATATTAAATTTTAAATCATTTTTATTAATTATAAATATATGTGTTTAATTTATGTTCTTAATTTATTATACTACTGTAATTTATGAGAAAATAGTTTGTTTAAACTCTAGAATTTCCTTGATTTATTTAAACATCATTTACATTGTTTTCAAAAACTTAAATTTCAAAATTCTCTAAGGGATGTCGACATCCTCTCCCCCCATCTCGAGATGGTTGTCGTTATTTAAAAAATATATTCAAAAGATGTGTTTATGTGTTTAAAACTTTTCCTGAAGAGACATGACTGTTTATTCCATATAAATACCCATATAAATTCTAATTTTTTAACAACTATCATTATTTTCTTCTTCTTTTTTCTCCCCTTCGTTAATACTCTTAAATTTCAAGTTTTTATAATCAAACTCTACCGAAATTCAAAGAGAATTAAACCAATTCATTTCTAGTTTGATTCTCTACCTTCCTCTCTCAAAGAATCAAGTGTTATTCAGAGTTATATGAGCATTTGTAATCAAAGATCGCAAGATCAAAATTCCATCGAGTCTTTTTTCCAAACTGGTACTGAAAAGGTGTGGTTGTATCCCATTCAAACCAACTAGGTGTGATTGTATCCCATTAATCAATGGGGTGTGATTGTAGCTTGGAAAATCAATTAATTCTCACTATACTCTGCAAATTGGTAGGGTATACCTCATGGCTTATGAAATCGAGATTGTAATTTGAAGATTATTTGAAAAGAAATCTGCATCAACCCAGAGTTGTGTGGAACTACAAATTTCAAACTCCACGTAGGAAGTAAAATAACAAACTCCACGTAGGGAGGCAAAACCAACACAAATTTCGTGGAATAAATTACAATAGTACATGTAGACTTAGTAACTAGGAAACAACAAGTACATAATACATAGAGCTGCATGAAAGGCTTCACATCAAGCAACATAACATGTATCTGTAACAAGCTAGACATCCACCGACCTAAAACATAGCACTGTAAACTATAGAGCACGGAAACATCACAAAAGCATTCCCTACATAGTCTTTACTTAAGAGAACGCCTCCTCAAAAAACTGACAAGAACAAAATATAGGAAGAAGCAAGGCATTGACATGCTCGAAGATCAAACTAAAAGAATGATCAAACTGCATAAACATATATGACAAATTATAAATGGAACAAAATAAATGGAGTAGAGACAACCCGAAGTCACAAAAAATTACAAAGCTCATATCTTCAACAATGAAGAAATAGAATCGTGCACCATAGTGAAAAATATAGGTGAAGCCAACACGACACATTAGCAGCCAAGCGATTGCTTTACCGTCACCTATATATATGACATGGAAAGGGAGCGTGTCGAGGGAACCACCACCATTCTCAGTAAAAATAATGAGAAAAATGATGGTTGATAATCAAAATAGCAGCATACCTACCAAAGTATAGTAGCAAAAAGAATCCATAAACCCAATGCCAAAGAGATAAGGACCAAACAGAAATCTAGAAGACCAACACCAACTAAAACAAAAAATACAGATAAACCCCAAACTTCAACCCACAAACCTCAAGTTGAACAAAACTCAATACCTAAATACCAAAACAAAAAAATATTAGACGAGAAAACCAAACAAACCAAGCTAAAACAAAAACCACAAGCATCCACCAGAAAACTTAGAATAACGAAAATCACCAGCACATCACAAGCGATCCATATCCCAAAAGGGACTACCTTTCGGTGATTAACAGTGCAAATTAAACCGGAAAAATATGTGTTTCGAATTAGTTGGTCGCGATATGATTTGCCTGAGTGTCTAAGGCATTGGGAGAGTAAGGCACCACGTGGAAGAGGAAAGATAAATGAAACATGTCGCTCTTAGATCTGAGAGGATAAGGTCGAATCAAGAGGAACCGGTCAACTGAAAAGAAATAAGGGCAAGGGAAACTAAGATTTAGATCCACGCTAACAAAACCTAGAAGGGAAAGAAATGAACAGACGAGGTGAGGGGGCGAAGGGGAAGGGAACGAATAGCTAAAGAATGAAGAAGAGAACAAAGATAAAGAGCATAGGTCTTATCGCCATTAACAAATCCAAGAGAACGAAGAGAAAGAAGGTAGAAGTAGAGAGTAATTTTAGATCTTCAAAATAATCAAAATTGATATGAACAAGTGAAAGAAAGATTTCCCTCCAAATGTAATGGCTAGTTTTTAAAACTGAAAAGACATTTTTGAGATATCTTATGATTATATCTATAAAGTAGTAAATTGTTGACATCAAAAGTTTGCCTAGTGACAGTCAACCCCAAAGTGTGTAAGCCATGCACAGTCACAATCACATAATGCAAGAAAGTAAATAAAAACCGGGAGCTCAATAGAATTTTTATAGTGGTTCGGCTTCAACCAAGTCTATTTCCACTTTATAATCTTTGTTTATACTATCAATTATAGGTTACAGTTGTTTTGATTGAAATAAAGTGGAGGGAGAGAAGTTGTTTATACAAAAAATCCTTTTGTTGTAAAGCTGAATAATGCACGGTAGGCTATTTTAGGAGTGTCGAGCATGAGCTTTTGTGTAGTGAATCCAAGATTTTTCAAGATCTTTTGATTTCTGGTAAGAAGGGATTTATAGGTGAGAAGGTTGGCCGAGCTGAGTGCAATGGCATGCATCTTTTTCGGGATTGATTGAGTCACTCCTGGAAGATCGGATCGAGCCTGGAATACCAGATCAAAATATCAGGCTAGATTATATGCTACAAGACAAATTCCAATTCCCAAGGCTACAAAATCGGTCAGCTTTGACATGCACCAAATCTCAAACTCCATGTATGCCAATTCTGAGGAGGGACATCTTTGGTTGCTATGAAGTAGGTTCAGTTCGAACCACAGCCAATTGATCCAGAATGAAAGTCGATTCCAGTGACAGAGGGTTTGACTGACATCTGATAATGAGCCTCGATCTTGAGTTGTGATGACTTTTGCCAAAAGTCTGGTTAACACAAATCTTAAGGAGTTGTAATTAATATTTATTATTGAAAGTTTGGATTTTTTTTAAAGAATAACAATTATTTTTTAATTTTATAGTTTTTTTTATAAAATCGACTATATACTTTGAAAACATGGCAAATAATATAAAAATGAAGTAGCATGTTTTAAATCCAAGAAATAGTTTGCCTATTGCCAAGTACATATTCTGGTTATCTGAAAACTTATGCTGCTTTAATGCAAATTCTTTTATGCCTGCTATGGTGATTTGCCTCAAATTCTAATTGAGTATCTGGCATAAATTTGCTTTTTGGGGTTTGTGGTGGTAATTAGGTTTTGAGTACATATGCGATTCCATTTCTCAATTGTAAGTTCATACTTTCATGTTGTGTTGTTGAATCTGTAATAAGGAGTTGCTTTTGGCAGATGCTGCCTCAAACTGAACCGTCGCATCTCTCTATATGGAAGATGAAATACGGAATCATCGAAAAAATTAAGTAGGACTCGTGCTATCCATAAGTGGATAACGACTGTAATGACCCGGATTTTTAGTCGATTATTCTTATATATTTAATATTGTTTTAAATATTGAGTTGATAATGTAAATAAATTTGTATATTGAGTTATCGATTTAATAATCGAAATACGATTTATTTTGAGAGTGTATAATTATTGTAATACAAAAATAAAAAATAATTCAATTTAAAACTGAGTCAAAGTGATTCAAATGATTTATAGAAATTCTATTGGAATATAATCGATAATAATAATAATTTATTATCAAGGAATTAATTTTTTTGAATTTAATCAATTTAAATTTATATCTTCTTCATATAATCAAATGAGGCTTCGAAACCTGTTCCAGTATTTAGAATAGTGGTATAACCCTGGTAATGATAGTTGTTACGCTTAAATAGGGATTCAAAATTACATGATAATTTAAATTGAATTAATTCACATCAGGTCCAAATCAATATATAAAAATATTAGTTTAAAACTTTCCTTCCTACCGAAGTATGTACTGCAAACCTACTCTTAGCTATAGCTACTTCCCCCCTTTCACTTCGCGTACTATATTGCTCCTCCTTCGTTGCTAAGCAATCAGATAATTTGTGGTTTTGTGTACTTCTATTTTCCCAATTTCGATTTTTAATATGCACTAGTTCTCCCTGTCCAATTTTTCCATTTCGTTCCTTCAAACTACATAATATTGATGCCTCTTTAATTTATTCTGAAATTAATTGCCGCTTCCTTTATAAGCCTTCTCCCTCAATCTTCATCAATTCGAAGTAGCACCATCCATTTTATCCTCCGCAACCAAATCGATTTCCTCTTCTAAATAAAAAAAGAAATCGAAAATGGAGATTCAATCGTGGAGCGCACAATTAGGTATCGTGATTTAAACCGCGAACTTCCTGAAGCTCAAATCTGAATCTCGACATCGGCCAGGGAACAATCGCGACTTAAGGAGTTAGTTTGGCCAAGGATTGTGGGGTATCGATCTTGTCTGGTGGTGAATTGCGGTTGCGATGGGTGGAAGAGGCGACGCAGGATTTGGTGAAGGGTCTGTAGCGATGTCAAGATACATCGATGCAGTGTAGTGTGGGTTGCGATTTCAGCTTGTCCGCGATGAAGTGGTGGAAGCGTGGGACAAGAGTGAACTCAGAGTGGTGCAGGTTACCACGAGCATGGAGGATTCGGCTGTAACAAATTACCGTGAGTCTCACTAGCTGTGCGAATTGAAAAGGGTGTAGGGGAAGCTCCAAGCTGCAGATGTTATACGCGAGTTGTTGAGGTAGAAAAGGAGAGGTAATTCATGAGCTCAGATTTTTTTATGAGTACATGGCTGGTTCGAACAAATTTACACTACAAGTTTGCAATTCAATTTGATAATTTCATCCTATTTTTATAGTAATAGCTAAAAAAAACTACAGAACTGTTTATTTCCTGTACCTTAAACATATTATAAAAAACATAACAAATTCAAAATTGATGTCATAAAATTTAAAAGGGTTAAAGTTAACATATTATTTACTTATTTATGTTAATTATAGTAATTAGGATATTAATAGTAAATTTAAATTATTTAAAATAGTTTATGAAATTGTAAAGCTAATATCTATTTTGTATGATATTAGAATCAGACGAAATAGGATTCGTTGGACTCGTGTGGACGTAAGCGATGCTATGGGGCAAGTTCGGTTAATTTTGATGCTAGCAGGGATTGCAACATAAATTTAATTTGAACGCGATACCGACAATAAAAGATCAAGGTGAGTAAACTCACTCCCTGGTTCATTTATAATTTATTATAAATGAAATTTATTTTAAATAATTTTCATATGTTGTTTGTTGGTTGTTTGGTTGCATTTAAATATTATTGTGGCTGTTTTAAATATATTAGTTATTTAGGCATGATGTATGTGGCTATATATATATATATATATATATATATATATATATATATATATATATTGGTGGTTGGATATTTCCCATAGTATCGTTAGTGGATGGCCCTATGCGCCCTACAATATGATAGTGGATGACCTTATATACCGCGATATCCTGCCTCGAAGCAGGATGGGTATTATTTATGTTGGCTAACGTCTATGGATGCAGGCAAATAGGTTGGAGGGATCCAACCGGATCCCTCAAAAACATTTATTATTTGTTTTCATATATATTATTATATATGATGTGTGAAAACCTGTGATAGATAATTGAGTGTTTTTGAATGTTTAAATATCACTGGGCTTAAGTGTTGATTTACAAAAATATCGTGAAAAAGGGATTTTGAGATTTAAAAGGGAAAATCTATTTTTGTAAAATAGAATTTGAATTTCGAATGGGCTAGGAAACATTAACTTGTTTTGAATAATAAAAAAAAGTAATTAATTCGTAAATGGTGTTTATAAATTAAATGGAATAATTTTCATTAGATAATGTGGGGAATTGAAATGAAATTATAAAAGGTGTTTATAAATGAAGGGAAATAAATTATCATTGGATAATATGAATATTTAAATTCAAATGTGAATTAAAATGAGAATTGAAAATCGTTTTAAATAGTAAACGATGAAATTTATTCCGATGTTCGGAATGGAAATTAAATTGAATAAATCCATAGGATTTATGTTTAAACTCGATTATGTCGGATTTATAAAAATAAATTATTCCCAAATAGGATATTTAAATTCTATTAGATAGAAACTGACATAAAATATGAAAATAGATTCCATATTTATATATAAGATATAATAAATAGAATATTCCACAATAAGATTCTGGTTTTTAATAGATATTGAAACGGAACTTGTTTGAATATATAAACCAAGTAAATTTATAGACGATGTTTATAAATGTGGTGAATTAATTATCAAAAGGTAATCTGTAACTTTAAATTCGAATTAGTAACTTTAAATTTGAGTGTGAGTTTAAAAATAGAATTTGAAATCTTTCGAAAAGGGAACGACGATTTTTATCCTGGAATTCAGAATATAAAAGGAATTGAGTTTCAAATAGATTTTGAAATGAAGCTTGTTTTAATTTATAAAACAAGGAAATTAAATTATAAATGATGTTTACAAATATAGTGGAGAAAACTATCAAGGGATAATTTGGAAGTTATATTTTTAACGTGAATGTAAAAATGTATTGGAAATCGTTTCAAAAAGGAGAACGATTGATTTTATTTCAAAATTCGGATTTAAAACTGAATTGAGATAAACCAAATGAATTATAATTAGAATTCGATTATATCGAATTTTATAAATAATCTATTTCCAAAGAAATTTGAATTAAATATAGCGAATTAAGTTATAAGCAAAATTTAAAAATTGAATTATAAAATATCGAGAATTTAGGATAATCGAAAAATTAAGTTGGATTTGGTAAACTAGTTTAATTTATATTTAATATTCAAGCAATGGAATTGAAATTTATATAATAAACGAAGTTTAAACATTTATATTTAAATATACCTAAAAATAACTCGCCACACTGCGGTAGTTCGTAATTTGAAGTTTCGAACTCCAATTAAGTATATATAACTCAATCTAAGTCCGAATTCTTTGAGACAAGAATCGCTGGGACTGTTTGAATAATAGTTTTCTAATGGAAGAGAAAAAATTGGATTTTGTCTTATAGATTTTAAGTTATGTCAAAACCAAATTTCCAGAAAAACTACGCTATAACCATTATAAAACCATAACGGTTTATGTAAATTAATAAAAGGATTTTAAGTAAATAAAATCCAAATTTCCATTAGAAAAAACTAGATTTGAGTTAGAAAATAAATATGAACTCAAGTGGAATAGACGAAGTGATTTTTGAAATAAAAAAAAATCAGATTTTTGATTATTGAATAGAATTAACTAATTTGAAGAATAATTAGTTAATGACAATTTGAATCGAGATTGGGCTTGGAATACGTAAAAAGGGGTTGTAAATTTATATTCAAAATCGGATATGAAACTCAAGTTGAAAATGGAATTCGGTTGGTTTATAAGAAAATTAAAATTGTATATGAATGTGATATGTTCAAATAAATAGTGGAATATGCAAAAGAGCTAATTAAAGATAAAATTGGCAAATTGAGTTAAAAATGATTGGATTAAATTGGGTATGGGTATATATGTGGAATAGATATGGAATGAAGAGAATGAAGATTATAATTCGAGTGCCTGACAAAAAGGAACACGTTTAAATTCCATATGAGATTTTATGCGCCAAATCGGCAAGCCGTTTGGCTTTTTTATTTTCTTTTTGAATGGAAAGGGCCTAAAGAGGCGCGTTGGAGTTTGAGCTTTTGACCGGTACAAAGGAGGTGCGGGCTAAATTTTCTGGAAATTTAAGGAGTGGAATATTTTTAAGAAAATTTGATAATTAGAAATCAATATATCGATATATATAGAATTAGTTAAGGAAACGAACTTAAAATAGAATATTATAAACAAAAAGGAAATCTATTATTATATCCGGTTAAAATAGAAAAAAGAAACATATATACGTTTTAAAAATGAATAACTAGTTTTATATGATGTTGATTATTCGAGATAAGTAGTCTTGTCCGTTTTGAAGTTAAGATTGTTGTTTAGTCCAAGTCAGAGAGGTAGTTATATTACAACTTGGTAAATTTCATTATTAAATGATAAATAGAAAGATTCAGTCTCGAAGATCAATATGCAAATAAGATTTAGTTGAATGCAGTATTTTGGTTTGTTGTAACGATGTTTTACACAACATTCTTTTTAACTCGGGTAAGTGGAATTTTGGAAATATAATATTAAATTTTTCCTGAGTATAGAAATGAATGGTCGTGAAAGGGAGTAATTGGAATAAATTTCAATCATAAATATAAAATATTTTCCAAGTATTGAAAATAGTAGAAGGTGATATATGGAAATGTTTTCCAAATAGCATAAGAGGCCAAGATGATCGTTGAAATATTGGATTAACAAATATTGATAAGGAAATGGAGAAGTGATTTAATCTTTGAAATATTAATTAAGGGGCCCAGTGATTGTTCGATGTTATGGATGAATGTTTTTTTTGTTTTTCTTCGATAGTTAAATAACCGACTATCGAAGTATTTGCCAATATCGTTGTTAATATAGAGAGACCGGTTGGATTGTTATCCGAGAACCACTCCGTATTTGCAGTAGCGTTGAGAATCAGATTTCATAAAGACAATCGAAGACGAAGTAAAGTGCAAGAGCTTTTTTTTGTTAATCCTAGGTAGAGATTGCCTAAGATGGATTAATGGAAATTGTGCCTTCGGTTTCGTTCAGTCCCAGAACGAATGTGTATGGACGAGTGTCCGACAGAGTATTTCCAATGATCGCATATGTTGGTCCGTACAAATATACATCTGGTGGCGGAGAATTTATTCTCTTAGCATAATATCCAGAACATCTTTGTGCAAATCAATTAGTGATTAACGGGTCTGACAATGTGACATTCAAAGTGATTGTGCTATCAATGAAAGGTAAGTAATCGTAACCCCAAGCCTCGCAACCGGGAAATGGTATAAAATCGGGTAGGTCGTATGACTAAGTGGGTCGCACACAAGTAGAGTGTATTGTCACCTGATCTAGAGAAAATCCTTTTTCTTCGTTATTCTATCGCTGTTGTTGCTTCGGAACGGTTGCTGATCCCAACCGTTGGTGACAATACATTCGGTACTCTCAAGCAAAGTGAGCGGCCAGTCATATTTAGCCTGGGTTGCAAGATGTTCTTTTTGAACCGGTGTATTCCTCTCTAGAGATACGTTGTCGAAAGGTGGTCCTATACCTTGCCAGTTGGAATTCATTCTTCAATAAGAGCCTACGGTTTTGACTGTATACTATATATGTAGAGCGTGAGATGCAAGCATTTTACCAGATTGTTATTTACTTATTTTTAGACACTATTATGATATCAGAAAAGTATTGATTTTAAAAGAATGGTTTCGGTTATCGTAAGGTAAAAACCATTCGTTTTATGTGTGAATCGGTCTTACGATTATCTTTTCTTTCGAAAAGGATTTTAAAAAATTTAAAACCAAGTGGTTGGAGTTTATTCACGCTAGTCCTGTGACTGACCCAGAGTTTATTTTGTTTTGCATTATCCTAAACTCTTGGATGCCCAAATTTGTATGGGCAGTCAAGGAGTTTAGGTGTTTAAAGTGTACTTGGAGGAGCTTGAAGCAGGAGGCTTCAGCATTATATAGTTACTGTTATTTTGTTGTGTCGTAATTGTTGTACTCTAACAATGGTATGTATGTATAGTTAAAATTTTGTATCCCAAAAGTTGTTATATATGTATATATATATATTATATTTTATTGCGCTACGATGTGAGATTCTTTGTTGTTGTTCAGTTCTTTCTTCTATCTTCTCCTATTCTAATTTTTTTTCTATTTCTCACCCTCTAACTTCTTTTTATTAATGATCCGATAATTTATGGTATTTGCTTAGTCAATATGGTATTTGTATCGATAATCAGGATCGGGAAAATGTCGGTTCGTTATAGCGGCGATGCACAGCTGGGGAAGTTGTCCAAGCACATGAGTGTATGAGGGCCATGTCATAAATTTATATTATACTACATCAAACTCGTTTAGATAGAACATAACATTACTTTTGGGAGTATACGTTGTGCTCTTCATCCCAATCAGCATAATAGACAAGAGAAATATGAATTATTGGATATCAGAATAAGTATTCGTAATCAAATAATGCAGTAAATATACCTAGCACCATAGACAATGATTTATCAACATCAGGTCTCTTCATAGTCATTCTCTTGACTGGAAGATAAGTTCAACATCATAGCTGTGGAAATGTATATAGATAATATTTCAGGGTATATAATGATAAAAATTTATGTATAAAAAGGGAAAAGTGCTATTACTTGTACTAAAGTCATACAACTTCCAATAGATGTACTCTCATGTTAGATTAGCCTAGTCATCTAGGCTTACGTATATGCCAACATGGTATTATCCCATAAATGCTGGCAACATATATCAAAGTTCTCTAAACAATAAAGCAACCTGAGTTGGATACAGGTCTTAAAATGATCACAGTCCAAATGCAAAGTTATGATATGAAGTAAAATAATTTGAGCGCGCTGCTTATTCTAAATCTGCGAGGCATCTGCTGCAATGTACCCACAAGTTGCTCCCCAAACCAAGAGGTAACTATCATCTCGTTTGCCTACCACTGATTGGTAAAAGAACATAGATCTAACAGACTCGTGCATATTTTTGAGCAATAAGCTGTATTGGATTGCTCAATGGAACATCATCGATGAGTAAACCGAGAGACATAGTTATGTCAACAGATGTGATGTTCATTTCTCTGCATTTAAGTTGGTGTTATGTAACGATAGTTGGAACAAAAGCCCCCTTCCTTCCAGTATAGGGCACATGCATATGAGTTGGAACACACATCCTTATAACAAAATGAATCCCTGTTGTTACATGCCTACCAACTCATATTTGTACTCCACTCATTCAATTTATTCCGTGATGTGGGACTATTTATTCAAACTGTCATTTCTACCTTAACAACATGCAAGGCAATCCTATCAGTCTCCCCCTTGGCTCGCATCCTACGAGTTTCTTTTAAGAGCACTATCTTGCCTACATGGCCCAGTCTGTAACCTCCGGCTATGATACCACCGTTATGTAATGACGGTCGGAACAAATCCCCCTTCCTTCCACATAGGATGCACGCATATGAATTGACACACACATTCTTGTAACAAAAGGAATCTCTGATGTTACGTGCCTACCAACTCATATTTGTACTCCACTCCTTCAATTTATTCTGAGATGTGAGACTATTTATTCAAACCGTCATTCCTACCTTAACAACATGCGAGGCAATCCTAACAGTTTGTCTCCCACTTGACTCGCATCCTGTAAGTATCTTTTGAGAGCATTGTCTTGCCTGCATGGCCCAGTCTGTAGACTTCGGGTCTAATACCACCGTTATGTAAAACGGTCAGAACAAAAGCTCCCTTCCTTCCAACATAGAGCGCATGCATATGAGTTGGCACACACATCCTTATAACAAAAGAAATCATTGTTGTTACGTGCCTACTAACTCATATTTGTTCTCCACTCCTTTACTTCATTTCGTGATGTAGGACTATTTATTCAAACCATCGTTCTTACCTTAACAACATATAAGGCAATCCTAACAGGTGGAATGTAGACGTCTTCGACCTCCTTCTATCCACAAAGAAAGTGATAAGATGACGACCTAGTTGGATGTAACAAAACTGAAATATAGGTAAGAAGCTTACTCGATCTAATAGTTCTATCATGGTTGGATGAAAAGAAATCAACGCCTTCTATGATGACAGTGATTGATGGTAGTAACTTGAGCTTTTGCTTTTCACAGAAACAACAAAAAATTTGTACTTAGTATAACAAAGATCAATGTATATTTGTATCACTTACGAAAGTGTATTACCACTGTCAAAGTGTTGTTGGTTGATAACGTTTTTGTAAGTATAATGCGCTCCCATTAATTGGTTCGTGTAACATCTCGAAATAATATACAACGAATTTTAACAATTTTAACATATTAAATTTTCTAAATTAATTTGTTAACCAACGGTTTTAAATTCAGATATAAAACTTCTAATGTTAACAAATTCTATGTTCAATAACGCAAAATCAACAGATTTGCGAATTTCAAACTACATAAAAATTGAAACTTGAAAATTTACAAAAATCCTAATTTGTTAATAAAATTTAGGTAAGTTGTAAAATCGATACGTATAGAAACTTCAGCATTTATGAACAAACCATGCTTTAATTTGGAAAAGAAATTAACGAAAATATTGATTGACTTTGATTTTGAGGAAAGTTTAGAAATAAGTTTGTTATTCAAAGATAATAAATCGTTGAAAAATAAGAGAGAAAGAAAAGCATTTTGAGGTGAAGTAAAAGCGCTGGCGCATTTTTTTTTAAAATGATAACGAAGGCGTAATTTTAACTTGCACCTTCATGGAAAAAAAATATAGTAGTGCAATTTGAAATTGCACTTCGTTATCCTTTTTGGAAAAAAAAAGCTCCAGCGCTTTTACTTCAACTTAGAATGCTTTTCTTTCGTGAAAAAAAAATATCAGTGCAATATGAAAATGTGCTAGTGCACACGTTAGCAAAAAGAATTAATGTTTACTAGCATAACTTCAAATTATGACAATACATTTTGGACAGTTTAGTTTTGAGTTGGTCAAAAAAGGCTACGAATGTAAATGTTTCTGAAATAAGACTACTTGCGAAATAAGTTTGTAAAGCAAGCATATATTGAAAAAAAAAACTTGATATATTGTTCTTTTTTTATTACAACTAATAATTTGGCATGCTCAAAATCAAACAATAGGGTACTTATAGGCTTGAGTGTCGGTGCAAAACTTCTCTTCTACCGTATACATAACTCACTCTATTATATAAGCCTTTGTGTTTGGATACTAAACTGTTTGCTAGTACTGACATACCTAATGTTTTGTTGCGACGTTTCATCACAATTAGTGCCTTCATAAATTTTACTCGTTTTAGTTTGCATCATAGATGATAGATGAAATCATTATTGTTTGTTCATCATCCAACTTTTTTGATGTATTACGACTAAGTATAACAAATTATACTGCAAAAAAATGACTCTAAATAATTCAAAAAGGAAAAATTAAAACATGATAAAGCACAAAGCTATGAAAATGGAAAATAATATATAAATGCAAGAGTAACCGCGCAACAATCAACAGACTCTATTAATGGATGACTCTGGTTGGGATGTACAATTGTCTTTTGAGTTGGTAAGCTACATACTAACATAATTTCAAGAGTAATAAATATTCAATTTTTAATAGTAATATCAATTCAATTTTTTGCTGAGAAAGTATATGGAGAAAAAAAGGCGATGATAATGAAGATAATCAAGATGAAATTTTGTATCATCAAATAAATATTTTTTTATCCTTTTTAATAAGACAAATATTTATATTTAGTATTATTGTTATTCATGCTATACTGTTATTTTTTTAATTAACGTTTGCTTTCATTAAGTATATGTGATTTTCCATTCTTTGATACTATAGAAGTTATTATGTATAATAAACAAATTTAGAGTCTTATTAATCATATTTATATTTCTAACATCATTGCATATAAAAAGTTGGATGCTTAAAGAAAGCAAAATAGAAGATCAAATGCTTAATTCTACTTTGGACAAGAGAATATAATAGGTAAAGAGCTAGAGAACAATGACAAGAGATAACATTGAAGGAAAGAAACTCATATCTTGCTCAACACCTCTACGCTTATAGATTACTCGAGATAGGCTTCAAAATAGGTCTTCAACTAGAAATTCAAATGAAATAATCAATAAAAATTTGAATGATAGACATCAGCCAACGTCACAAGCAGATAACCAGATAATAAATTCTTATAAATCTAAAGAAACATGAATGATGATTATAGAGACAATTAACTTAAGTATCGCAACTGATCAGGTAAATAAAGAATATCATTGTTAGTTCCAAAAGTGTAACGACCCACTTTTACCATACAGTTTAAGCCAACATTTAACAACCATGTCAACTCAAATTGCACTGAAAAGCAGATAGTTATGAGAAAGAAATTAGATGGTGAGAGAAGAAAGAAAGAAATATTAGAATAGAAGAATAAGAAGATCAGAGTCTCACAGCGGAATGAACAAAATATAATGTAGCAAATGCTTTATACAAAGGGAAATTGTGTGTATATATATATATTACTTACAATTAGAGCACAAAATCATTGCAATACACATCACATAACGGAATAATATAATACCACTAAATATGGCTATACATCTCAACTCCAACTCCTCTTCTGAAGTTCCAAGCGAAACCTAACCTGGAAATATACTCGGTCCGAACCAAGCACATTTGAAGCAAATCAAAATTCACCCGGATCAGCCTGGAATGCTTTCAGTAGTAAATTTACATGGCAAACAACTTGATTAACTTTAAAAAACCTTTTGAAAGAAAGGATAATAATAAGACCAGCCCACACATAAACACAGATGGTTTTTACCTTACTATAACCCAAAACATTTTTAATATATCAAAATCTAGTGATATTATAATAGTGTATATCAAATCACAATTAAATAACCATCTAACAGAACACTTGCATCTCACGCTTTACATATTCATTATATAATCAAAAACCACAAGGTGCTTATTGGAGATTAGATTCCAACTATGACAAGGTATGGGACCACCTTCCGATCAATGTAATCTAGAGGGGATACACTGGAGTTCAACAAGAACATCTTTCAACCCGAACACACATGACCGGTTACCCATTCAACTTGAGTGAACCGAATGTATTATCACTCTACGGTTTTATTCTTCAAAGTGGTTTTGGGTTTAGTTCCCATCCCGGTCTCTTCGAAACAACAAGACAAAAATCCAATGACAACCATTTATTATTAGTCGGATTTTTAACTATCAATTTACATAGTACAGTCTAGTATATTGGCAACTCTGATCCCTTTACTTAGATTCATTTATTAAAACTATTTCATTGATCCTTAGAAATCGATTTCGTATTCTTATTTCAAATCCCATTGTTTTAATTACGTTATAAACAATAACATACCATTGTTTACCAAACCCCATTCATTGCTTCACTTTGAAACATCACTATATTCACCAAATCCTTTACTTCCTTTACTTCGGAAAAATCACCATATATATAATTCCAAGGTATAAATATATTCACACTTCAAACTGGAGTCAAACAAATGTTTGTTTATACATCGTTTTATTTTAAAACAAATAGTTTCAGTTACATATGAAATCTTGAAAAACGTTGCAATATGCTCTTAAACAAATCTCAACACTTTTATCGTTACAAACTAATACCATCCCGTGATAATAGTGAAGTCATTCAAGTTGGGGTATTTTAATTGCCTCTTAGACCTTGATCGACAACATTCTTATCTCGGGACAGATAAAAGTTTGAAACACAAACTAATATTAATACTATCGCTTCCCTTTACTATTTAAAAATATGGTTTTATAAGCATTCCTTATATATGGAAATTTTATTCTCGATTTAAATCTCATTTACTTTTGATTTAAGAAAACTTACTAAACGCAACTCGTTTTCTTTTAACTTCTTTCATATAACTCATTAACAATTGGATTTGTTTCAAAATCCATTTACTAAGTCTTTTACAAAATTCAACTAAGCCTCTTCCTTTCTGCAAACCTTCTTTAGTTTTGATCCAATACCTTAAGTAAAACTTATTTTAATACCCACGCCTGAGTTTAACTTTATTATAAACATCGTTTATGAAATTTGGATTCGATTCTAAAATCTTCTCCCTTAGAAACCGCATTTCAGTTTACCTTTTTTCACTTAAAAACCTATTTAAAACTTGATATTCACTTACCAGCCTCCTCTTCGATTTATTTAACTTGAATTCAAATCCTAAATCTTCTTACGGAACCTGTTTATCATTTCTTTTTTGAAATCATATTTCGCTTTATTTTACTTAATTAAATAATTAAGTAAAAAATATTTATTGAAATCTTTGCATTACTCGTCTCTTTATAAACTTACAATTATAATTTGGATTTTATTATCCAATCTCTTATGAAAATCTCTTTCCAATTTCCTTGCTTATACTTAATTCGATCATTAAGTAACGATTACTTAAAAACGACATATTAGCTTTGCAACTTATTTTATAACTTGGGTATAACACGATTCATTTTTAAGTCGATCACTTCTTAATTTACTTCCATTTAAGACATAAATTACTTTAATTATTACTAATTAATTTCAATATTATCTGAGGTGAAATAGTTTACTTCATTAAAAATAGATCAGCTAATCACTTACCGATATTATTAAATGATAAATACTTCATTAATTTTTTATCAATCGATAAGCAACTTTAAATATCATTAAATAAAAATATAATTAAAATTTAATAAATATTATTACAAATAAAAACAATTATTCGTTAAATTATTTTCCATTAGATTAATCGAAGAACGATCTATTCCAATTTTCTAATTAAACAGCCAACTTCATCAAATTAAACATCAATTATTTACTAGCTGATTTCGACTACTTCTCTTATTAGATTAATATAATTAATCTAATTATATTATTAAGTGTTTTCTCAAAATAGTAATTCCCAAATATTGGCTCATAGGTTCATTTCAAGCTTTTATGCATATGAAATTTATTAAAACATTGAAATTACTATGTATAATATTTGTAACAACCCGGAATTTTGGAGCCAATTTAAAATTTATTTTTAATTGATTTTCACAGAAATTTAATATTTTAGATGAATTATTTTGAGAATAAAAAACTAAAAATTTATTTAAAGAAAATATAGAACTTATAAATTTAATATTTATATAAAACGAACTCGAAATGGCGCGGTAGTTTGAAAATTTGATTTTTGAACTTTAAATGAATATATAGTATTCAATATAAAACAGAATTTGATAAAACAAGAAATATTGAAATATTTTGAATTTTAATTTTAATTTTCTAACAAATGTAAGAAATTGAGATTTCACTTTACAAATTGTAAGTTATGTCTAAATTAAAATTTAGAATAGTCGCCATGGGCTTTAAATATATTTTAAAGGGTATATATAGCCCATAGAAAAGTCACATTTTGCATACAAATGAATTTGAACTCGAAACCACTTCCATTGTGTGACGACCGCCCATAACCCCTGCACTAAACAAGAGGAGAAGTGTGCTAGAAGATGTGCCAAACAGCTATGGACGATCATCAAGGTAGGTAAACCAAAGCGGAACCTGTCGTAAATCTCACAACGCATGGATAAAATATAATAGAACATATACAACAGGTAATATTAGTGAAGCATATTTGAGAAAAAATCTCAAATTTTCAAAACAACAAGAGAATATATCCTTCCACCAAGATTGCAACATATATCTATACAAATTTTCCTCACTACAACACTCATAGTAGAATAACAAATAGTGAAAACCCAAATATTATATAGTAAGAGAGATAGTTCGCCAGCCTCCTGCTTGTCTCTGAACTACTACATCGTCCTTACTATGCTATCACCTGTCACCTAGTATGCCCATCCAAAATTGGATGAACAGCCCAAGGTAATAAAAGGGAAACATAAAACCTTGAGTCAGACAACAGTCTTAGTGAGCGATAAAACGGCTAACAAACTTTAACGATAAAGTATATAAGAATGGGTAAATAAACTAACTAATTTACCCACAACATCAGAGAAGAACACAACTCCTATCTTCCCCACATCAGACAGTGATAGCCTTTACTGTCCATAACATTCAAGGTAACAACAATTCGTCCATGGAAATCTAAACAACCATTGATAACATTCAGATTACATAGGTCTCATACAGACAATCCTAATCGAGTTTAACATCCCTCAAGTACTCTCCCTATAGGCCTAAACCAATATCAGTCAAGCACTTAAGGAACATCTCCCTCGACTTTGGATAATCCACGTAAGATGGTACAAACATAACAACCGATCATTCATGACTGACTCTGGCTATCACCGCCAATCCTGCTTCGAAACCACCGTTAATCATATGACTGGCCCATATTGCCATCCGTCAAGGGCTAATGGTAACCTCGGTTCTGGCAAAAACCCCATACACCTTGCAACCGATACATATCTAGGCCTTTTCAACTGATACTTAAGGTACTCGACCTTCAGTATCTCTGGCCATCTTCACTTGCGACTATCCATGGGCTCGGAACACTTTAGAGCAACCATTACTTCGCACAAGCTCGATGCATCCTTGAGTCGTTCTTTCACATGAACTCAATACATCATTGAGTCATTTCCTCATTCGTTGTATACAACAAACAACGAACAAATCACATCACTCCGGACATCCTCATCTGGACTCTCATTGAGGCCACCACATCATCGAACCAAACAACTTCAATATAAGGTTCAATATAGTCTCTACCTTTATCACCCTACTTAGGACAACTTTGAGTTGTCATACCATTCATTGTTCTACACTGATCAACAAACACCTTCAACACTTCGAATATTCCTACTTGAGTCCACTTCGAAGTCACGTTCCACCAATCCTCCCATCCGACTGATCATCCGGACCGATCTCCCTAGACCGATCTCCATCGACTGATCTCCCTAGACCGATCTCCTTATACCGATCTCCCTGGACCGATCTCCCTATGCTGATCTCCCTTTTCGCTTGCTTGACCGATCTCCCTTTTAGCTCGCTCGACCGATCTCCCTTTTGGCTCGCTCGACCGATCTCCCTTTTTTCTTACTTTCCAAAAAAACCACCCTACAGTGCGCGACCGACCATGGATGTACGACCCAAAACCCGCATTTCTCAAATGAGACTCCAATTTCGACCAAAACTTCACCAGTTGACACAATCGACAAAACCCACTCATCCAATCCATTCAACACAATCATGAACATGTTATGAAACCACTAACATCACCAATTTGGTCATTCCATCAATAATTATGTGAAATCCATCAAAATCATTACAAATGTAAATATGAACAAAACAATAGATCTAACTTACGTATACACATGAAATAACATTAAAATCATTAAATTAAACTTGCTAAAATAGATCATAGGGTGATTCATGAACTTAAAATGGCTTAGATCTATGATAAAACACTTAAATATGATGAAAAACTTGATCAAACATTCATGTACTTCATTGCATCCATGTGAGAGATGTAAATCACTCACCGATTTGCCAAAACAAGCTAAAATTGATGAAATAAGAATCCAGACAGCAAGCACGTCGCACCAAATCCCTTAATCTGATGAATCCTTGCTCCAATTGATGTAGATCTAGTCTTTAATGGTGTAGATCTATGATTTCCCTCCTTGGATTTTGATTTTTAATGGTGGAAAGGTATTAGAGGAAGAAGGAGCTCATGGCCACCTAATGAAAGAATGGGGAAGTAAACAATTTCCCATACCTCTCACCCTCTTATTATAGTTTCCATCAGCCCACCACTTGGGCCTTCTCAAATCAGCCCAATGTGGCGGAAAATCCTGAACAGCCAACTGAATAAACCTTAAAACAGCGATTCCTCCTAAACCGCTAAGCAAATCTTTAATGTAACCAGTATACGGAAAGGCAATCATCAATTTCTTTTCAATGGCATAGGTCTCACCCTCTAATTCGACTTGAGTCTACAAGACTGACAGGGGCAAAATGGTCACAAACAAAATTGATAAAAATTATGGACATGTCTCACATCCCCATAAGCAACATATCAAATGATGAGAATGATCCAACCCTCAGGAAATAACATAAAAATAGTTTACGATCTTCCGATACGTAAAATGCGGGATGTTACATTCCCCCCCCCCCCCCCCCCAAGAGTTTTGCCCCCGAAATTCCAAGCAAAGACAAGCAACCCAAACAATTCCATGTGCCTATCCATAAGCGACCAATTCTATCATCAAGATTAACAGCCATCAAACCATGCATCCATATCCCTATCCTAGCACGCGGAATTCTAACAACAACAACAAAGATAACAATAATAATCCCAAGTAATAATAATAATAACAGCAAGTAATAATGATGTAGTGATGGCATGATATCAATGGGTCGTACGGTTGAAGAGTTTTGTATGGGTCATCTTTATACTTTCCTCCGTCTCCATGTACCATCTTCCCCCAATCCATTTCGTGTGAATTGCCACAAAACAAAGTGGCTTACGAGGTCTCGCAACCACAACTTCGACTTCTAGGTTTTCGTATTGTTCCGGAGATACTACCACATCCAGATTATACACACACTTCATAAAAACGATTCATGAAAAGCGTTATGCACACACGACATCTTCTCGAGTAACTCTAATCTACATACGAGCCCTCCAATTCGCTCGGCTATCGGAAATAGTCCAACAAACCTAACCACATGCTTTAATGGCGGGTCCTTCATGAGAACCATATTGCCAACGTCGAATTCCAAATCCTTTTAACGCTTATCAGCATAATTCTACTGACGATGTCTCTCCTATTATCTCTTGCCCAAGTATCAACTTATCTTCGGCTCTAACCAACATGCTGGAGAATTACGTGGTCTACCATACAACGCCTCGTATGGTGCCATTCCAATGCTTTTTGTAGACTCTACCAAAATCCACTCGTGAATAATAGTTGTCGATCACTCACTATGCTCTTCAGGATATCATGGAATCGAACTATCCATTTCACATAAAGTTCAGCCAATTTTGATGTTGTCCTAGTCGATTTGACAGGAATGAACCTTGCACTTTTAGTCAAGCAATCCGTGATGACCCAAATCCCTTCGTTTCATGCCCTAGTTCTAGGTAGTCCATCAATAAAATCCATCGATATCTGCTCCCACTTCCACGTAGGAATTTCCAATGGTTGAAGCAAACCACTCGGCTTCTTTTGTTCGGCTTTCACCAACTGACAGTTCACATACTTGGAAATGAACTTTCCAATATCACTTTTCATCCCTTCCCAGTAATAGACTCACTTCATGTCCTGATACATCTTATTACCACCTTGATGAATCGTCAACTTCGAGTGATGACATTCCCTTAGAACCCCATCTCTCAATCTATCGATATCATGACAACTAACCGCCCTTGCTTTCGAAGTCATCCTTATCAATCGACCTCGAACTCTTTATCTTCTCATTTCAACTTCTGGACAACTCGACAAGCTTGGCATCTCGCTTTTGGCTCTTGCCAATCCTTTCAATGAGAGTAGGTCTTATCGATAAGCTTACCAACATTTCAGGTTCCAATTCACACTGTGGCCTGAGATCGAACCTTGCCAAATACTCGAGGCTCTCCCATTCCGAAAATAACGCTCCCAAACATGAATGTCTTCGATGCACTATCCCTTATCACTCGCAATTGGTGAAATTCCATTGGCAAATCCATTTGAGAGAAAACACTTTGGTGTCATAAAGCTGATTGAACAAGTCATCGATCCTTGATAACGGATACTTGTTCTTTTTGGTCATCTTGTTCAGCACACGATAGTTCTTACACAATCTCTACAAGCCACCAGACTTGGTTACAAATACACTAGTGCAACCTATTCGGAAACATTCATTCAATTGAATCCTTTCCTCAGAAGTTACGAATGTGCGCCTCTAACTCTTGCTGTCCCTTAGGCGCCATCCGCCTAAATAGCATAACTGTAGGTCTAACACCCTCGACCAAATTGACCCTAAACTTAATGTCACTATGCGGCGACAACTCTTTGACTTCGCCAAAGATATCCTCAAACTCACTTGTGGTTAGCATGGATGACAAGCCTTCTTGTGGAATTCCAAGCGAATACAACAACTCACGAAAATACCATCTTCGGGTTACCCCGAATCAACATCTTTTGCCCTTTCACATTCCCAACTCTCACCTCTAGGTTTTCGCAACTCACTCTTGTCGCACACCTCTTGGGCTAATCCATACCCAAGATGATTTCAAACCCATCGAAAGTTACACCTAAGCAACGACTCATAAATGAGCATCCATGATCAAGCAATACTCGATCACCACAATTGATGCAAAGAGCAGATGAACCCATACAAGATTGATCCAGGCTCTTTTCCGGTCAGAGCCTGGACTGTTTGGACTTCGTTTTTGACTTTTCTGTTCTCTAATTCATAGATTTGAGCAGTTCAATTCTTGCGAAATCGTTTTTATAAATCATCAATTAAAGAATGATGGAGTGGAAACCAATGTTGAGAATTCTCTCACTCAAATATTTTGTACAGCTATTTATATATTCTTATAACTGAATATATGTTGACCGCTTGTGATTGCAATATTTGTTTGGTGGACGATGGATATTACAGTTTTAAATGTTATCATTATTAGACTATGAAAATAATAGATAAGTTTACATGGATCATGATGTAAACCCCACATGGGTATTAGGACGGTAATTTTATACATCGCCCAAGTATGTAAATAACAATCATTGGATGTTGATTGAAAACCCCACACGGGTCTGAGGATGATAATAACTTCACACAACTCCCTTGTGCTTAGTTGTATGTCAATCAATTGATCGACAGACTGTAGTATGAGTTAATTAATTATTTAATGCTTATACTATGTAGATTACACTCTGGATGTGAATTGGATGTTTAATAGTTGCTCATCGCTATTTTTGAATACATGCGATGTATGGAATCCATATAAATAAATTATTTGGTAATTGATAAAGTCTGATTCCAATTCAGAAATAATGAATATTTTGAAATAATATTCAGTGAAGAATCAAAATATGATTTTGATGCCCGATTTTGGATGGGCACAGAAAGAATGAAATATGAAGCCGAGTTAAGCTAGTAAGCGCCACTTTAATTCGAATGGAGTTTTCTATTGTTTTCATTTATTTTTATAATGAATATCAAGAAAGGAGATTTCAAGATTTGATATTTTGAAAATATTATTATTTTGATATTATAGTAATATAGGAAGTTCAATTTTGATTTAAAATTGAAATGGAAGTTAAAATAAGTTTTAAAAGAAGAAATTGACGAAAAATATTATATATATTTAAGTGATCTGAATAGGGTGTATCGAGCAGCGACCGTTCGTGAATTTCAACCATTAACTTCGAATTTGCATAAAAGAGAGATCAGACCATTGGATTCTCCTAAAATAGGAACTGTTGGGTTCGTATCGAAAAGATGTTTCGAGTGACGATAAGAGATTTGAAATCTAATGGTAAGATTTAAAATCTGTCTAAATCAGTTTTGGAAAAGGTCACTGTGGATGCAGTTCATGGCTAATGTTGGAAACCGACTGTACGGGCTTTAATAAAATTATTTAAAAATTTGAATAAATTGGATTTTGGGTTTGTCGTGAATAGTGTCTTTAATAACATTGTTCTTAAACCTAGTTGAGAAAAGAATAAATCTTTTAGCTAAGATTTAAGGAAGTTTCCAATTAATACATATAATTGGATTAAAATGAAGTCGATTTTGGGTTTATCGTGAAATATGTTTTAAGTGACATTGATTCTTTAACCCAGTTAAAGATAGGATTAATTTTCCCAAGATTGAATAATCATTAAATAATGATTTTTGAGATTAAAACTAAATGGAGTTTTGATGAATCTTTAATTAGATTAGAATGTGAATAATTTAATTAAATTTACCGAATTCATGAAATAATCGAGAATGGAGTATCACTAGTTTTACTCCACGCGATAGTCGAATCTTTAATTAGATTTGAAATGTGAAATGGTAATTAATTTTACTGATAACACTGTGGGTGTTATATGTGGAGTACTACAAGTTTCGCTCCATGGGATGAATAGGTTGGGATTGGGATTATAAAATAAATAACTACTTCGATAAGATTCGATAATTCCAACTAGCTAATAAATCTTAATTGGGTTTAAGTTGAGAAAAGATAAAATAAAGTCTTTGAAATGATATCCAAAGGAAGATTAAAGAATAAGTTTAAAAGAACTTATCTTTGACAAAATTAATAGGAACATTTCCCTAAAAATGTGAATATTTGAATAAAAGAATATTCTGGATTGGAATGAGATGTATGCTATCTTTGTGTATTTGTCACATGAATATAAAGATACGTGAGTTGTTCGGAAAGTTTGGGTTTAACCCACTCTAAATAACTAATATGATGACTAAAAGTCGACGAAGAAGACGGTGGTTGAAGACCGTAAATGTTCACACCGTATGGATGATTACTGATGTCTTGATTGGGTTGTACACCCAAGACAAGGTAATAAATGGTGATTGTCCAGACGTACTTGGAGATTGACTAGATAGGGAGGACCTCTCTCCTGTATTGGACATATGGGATGAGGAATAAGGTGCCTCCGGTTTCGTTCAGACTCAGAACGAATTTGTAAATGGATTATGTTTGACATTGTATTTTTTCTGTATTGGTTGATTTCTGTTAAGTATGTATTTGTTTGGTCGCGGAGAATTTTTTCTCTTGCTTAAACCCCTTCTTTGAGACGTATGAGCTTAGAGGTTATATATTGATAGAAATCAGATATATGGCATGAATTAACAATGTGGCATGTTAAGATGCAAATGATCAAGGCTTTTGTGAAAAGCAGGGCCTTGGGGTTGATGATCAAAGCATGGATTTAATTATCATAACTTTGTGTATAGCGTTAATTCGCGAGCTCCACACCTCGGTATGAGTCAAACACAGAATTAGGGACACAATGAGTGCATACGTTTTTTCTAGCTAGAAGTTGTGTCATGGTATGGAGCCCAGACATTTTACTTATGTGGATGATAGATTGCGAGGTGCCTCGGATATCGATACGATTAAAAGGCTCAGAGATAGGTCTAATAAGACCGGGAAACGTATGTTTAGGAATAACCATTCCTCAAAAGTAAGGGAGGACCGACACTGCAGGATCCAAGGGATCGCCAGCGTACGAGTCCTAGGTAATCTTGCTAGCAGTGATCTGAATCGGTAAGGAGTACATCCCTTGTCTTGACTCATGATGGAAATCCAATTTCCAATAGGCGACTTTTCGATTTTAGTTGTAAACCTATATGGTGACGTAATAGGATGGGGTACTATGCCGTCTATGATTGATACATTTATATTTGAAGTTATTTTGACACTAAGCACTTATAGTAATATCAAAATGATTTGATTTAGAGTGTACCAAGCATGTTTGGCTATTATAAGGTAAAACTCTATCCTCCGGCTTGCGTTGCATTATGTAATGGGACCTGAGTCTTATAATAGCTTCATTTTTCAAAAAAAAAGCATTGCGTTGTTTATGAATTGTTGTATTTCAGATTATTCATGGGAGTGAACCTGTTCCATGACATCCGGCATGGTCCCGTGATATAACCTAATTTAAACTAAAAGTTAATATCTGTTTTAGTTCTCACACCAGTCCGATGACTGACTCGGAGTTTATTATTTCTGCCTAAACACTTGGTGCCCATATTTTCCACATGGGAAGCTAGTAGTTTTGGTTTTGCAGATCTTTCTTTTCACAGGATCCTGAATTACAGCTGGAGCTATATTCGGAAAGGCTTGTATTCGTGTATTTCTTTCAGTTGTGTTAGTTGATGTACTTCCGTTGTGCATTGTATTTATACGTTGCTATGTATTTTATTCTTTGATATTATTTTTCGGCTGTATATTATTTATTTGAACTATGATATATTCTTGTACTTTGATGTAAACTGTTGTAATAGCAAAGAAATATTCTCATGTTCGTGTTCTGATGCGTCTTATTCTCATACAATTCGCGTTCTTTCGTCTCTTCGGAGATCGGAAAATTTTGGTGTGTAATAGTTTTTGTATTAGAGCTTTGGTTTACAAAGCTAGAGAACAAGACACTTTAGAACCGAATGAGAGAATTCATCGGAGGTAGGATTAGTAATATCCTATAAGAATAACTCGTTAGAGATAGGGTTAGTAACACCCTAGAATGAGTTCGAAGAGTATTGTTTGTTAAAAACAAATTTAGTTTTGAAAAATATGTCTTATTATACGTATTTGAGTACATTATTTTATATTGAATTTGGACTATCAAGTATAAGTAGATTTTTCATATACGCCTCGCGAACTTATATAGAAAGTCTCAAATATACTAGGTAGATATAGAATCACACTCTAGTCGCTCGAAGATGATTTTAATGATTGTAGCTACATCATCAGTATTTACGTTCGAATTTCGAAAGTGGGATATCTATATATTTTCAATTGGCTGGTGTGAGAACCAAAACTTAGTTAGGGCTTATATTTGTGATTTGGCATTGAAATATGATTTTTTTATTATATAAAAGTTAAATATTTGAACAGCTAGTCAACCAATTGATTGCTGGTTATGATGTATGATCGTTAGTTAACTAATAAAAATAATGGAATAATGAAACCAATATAAAAATGAATGGTAAATTAAGCCAAATCAAATCAAATATTGAACTAAATTGAAAATTGATTGGAATCAGATACATATAAATGTATATATATGGAACGGGTCATAGCATGGAAGCTAAGAAGAGGAATAAAATCGTATGCTCGACAAATAGATACATATTTACTATGTTCATTGGGTTTGATGATTTTATGAGCTGACTGACCAGCCGCTTGGCTTTTTGATTTTCTTTTGATATATGAGAGCCTGTGGAGGCCATTAGTAGTTGTACCGATCATCCCATACAAAGGAGTTTATAGAGAAATTTTTCGAAAATTTAAGGCGTTAGCCAAATTTCGAGAAATTAGAAAGTTCTTAGAAACTGAAAAGTTGAAGAACTTGAGCCAAGCGACGGTTGAGTTGGTTAAGTAAACGACATTCAATACCTTCTTCCATTTTGAGGACAAAAAGATTTTAAGTGAGGGAGATTGTAACAAACTCGGAATTATGAAGCCAAATTAAAATTTATTTTCAATTGATTTTCATAGAAATTTAATATTTCAGATGAATTATTTTGGGAATAAACAATTAAAAATTTATTTAAAGCAAAGTCAGAACTGATAGATTTAAAATTTATATAAAACAAATCGAAATGGTGCAGTAGTTTGAAAATTTGATTTTTGAACTTTGAATGAATATATTGGATTTAATATAAATCAGAATTTGATAAATCAAGAAACGTTGAAATATTTTGAATTGTAATTTTCTAACGATTGTAAGAAGTTGAGATTTCACTTTATAAATTGTAAGCTAAGTCTAAATTAAAATTTGAAATAGTCGCCATGGACTTTAAATATATTTTTAAAGGGTATATATAGCCTGTAGAAAAGTCACATTTTGCTTACGGATGAATTTGAACTCGAAACCACTTCCATTGAGATCAAAATGCCATTTTCGTGTTCGAAAACTATAAGCTTCGATACCTTTGGAGTTGGAGAAATTTTGGTCTTTTTCATTGGATATAAGACCAAAATATCATATTTTGCATACAAACGAATTTGGACTCCAGACCACTTCTATTGAGTTCAAAACGTCGTTTACATTCTCAAAAAGTATAAACTTCGATATATTCCAAGCTTTGGAGTTTTGGCACTTGGGTTGGGTCATGGTTTGGCTAAACCTAGCCCACCATATAGGCCCAAATAGCCCACTCTCCTGATTCACTTCCTCTCTTCTTCAAAAATATAAAATGGGGATTGGAAAAGGGAAATTGAAATTCCTAGGCTAGGTTTTGCAATTTGGAGATCAAACAAGAGGAAATCAAGCATTGGAACTAGGGTAAGCTTCTCCAACTCCATTCCTTTTCAATTTCTTATGATTTCATAAAGCTAACTCTTAAGAAATTGGTTTGTTTTGTGTATGGATTGAAGATGACCAATATTGGAAGAGAGGTTGATTTTGCTTGCTATTGGATCTATTCCTTGTTTCTAATCAAGCAAAGGTGAGTTCTTTAATGAACCTACATCCATTCCACAAGCCTAGAGGCTTGTAAAGTGTAATTTAGTTTTATTTAGTGTTGTGTATATGCATATGAACTAGTTAGATGAGTATACACTTTCCGGTTCATTAGTTTTAGCTTCAAAGAATTGGAATTTCTCGTTTTGATTGTGCACACAATCAAACGCACGTGCTATGAGTTGTTTAGGCGATGTTGTGAAGCTCCGTTGTCGCACCGGCAAGTTCTAAACTTCATAATTCACTTAAATCACCTTTGATTGCCTTTGTTTGATATTTTGTTCATTTTGGAATATATGATATTAATACAATCTTATGTATATGTGTTTGTGCATGTGTTAGTGAGTTGTTTCGACGAGCTTATGAGGCCTCATCATCATCTAACTCAAGTATATAGCCTCCATGCTTTGCCGGAACGATTTATAGAAAAGAAAAAAAGAGTTGATTGAGCTGTTTAACAGCAGACAGTCGACTGGTCCATAATGGACCAGTCGAGTGATAATGACTTGGGCAGAAGCCCAGGTCTCTGACCAGTCAACTTGTAACAACCCATATTTTCAATAACCTGTTATGACGTAAATCGAGGCAGAATTTAATTTAAAAATCTAAATCAAGGGAAACGGGCTATGCCATTGCGTTCGTCTCGGAAAAATACGCAAAATAGAGTCCGAGTTTTCGAAAATCGGAGTCCGTATGACCCGATTAAGGCCCAACGAAGTTTTCAGAAAATTTCAAAGTAAAAACAGATTTCAAATTCAAGTTTAAATTTGAAAAATTAGGTCAGATTGGGCTAGGCGGGAAAGTTCCCGCCAGAGCACCCAAGTCGACAGCCCTGTCGACTTGGGAGTCGACTTGGTTGGACCCAAGTCGACAGCCCTGTCGACTTGGCTGTCGACTTGGTCCAGCCTCGACTTGGCTGTCGACTTGGTCCAGCCGGGCTGTTTAGCCTGGTGCACCATTTGGAGATTGTGTTGAGCTTGGGGGCCAGATTCGGTTTTAAGGGCTGAGATTGGAACTAGGGTTTAATCCTAAGGCTAAAATTAGTCCTAATCTCTATAAATAAGGCCCTAACCTAACCCTAAATCATCATTAATCAATCCTACAACTAAACTATGGCAAAATTTTACCTCTCATGGCCTCCACTTTCTTCATAAAATTCCTAAGTCATTTCTATAAGAGATTTTCCATGCATACAAGTGTTTTCAAGCTTGTATGAGCATCATTAGCTTGCATTCAAGTCAAGTTTCTATATTTGCATCATAAAGCAAGGGTTTTGATCATTCTTGCTCAAGGGTTTTTCTATTGAAGCTTGCATTTTGGGTTTAATTGATATCATAAGGGCTTTGTCATATTTTTGTGACTTCCTAAGCATAGTAAGCCCTATTCTACTTTCATACTTAAACTCTAAAGTTAAATGTATGATATGCAAGTTTGCCATGATATGCAAGTTTACTATGATGTATTATGCAAGTCTATTATGTTATGTTATGCAAGTATGCCATGTTATGATATGCAAGTTTACCATGTTATGCTATGCAAGTTTGCCATGTTATGTTATGCAAGTTTTCCATGTTATGATATGCAAGTTTACCATGTTATGCTATGCAAGTTTGCCATGTTATGATATGCAAGTATGTTAAGCAAGTTTGGGATGGTCATCTTGTTCATGTTATCATGTTATGCAAGCTTATCTTGAGTATGTGAACATAAAGCTTCAAGCTTTATGCTCAAGTTTGCATTTTGGCAACATGTAAGTTATCATATCCCTTATGATAACTTGCATGTGAGGCTAAATTCGAACTTATGGACATTTCTACATGTCATTTATCACCAATATGCTAAGTTTGGTTTTATGCATGCTTTTGAGGCCAAAATATGTAATATGCAAGTATATGAACATATGTACATTTCATATGCCACCATGTTAAACTTGTGGCTTCAACACCCTTATGTCATGATTTATGCCAAGTTCCCTCTTTCTATCCTTTATGCGCTATTGCGATATGTAAGCGATGGGATTGCATTTGGGGTTGGGTAAACTTAAAAGACATAAAAACATAAGCTTGGGAATTTACCTATTAAGTTAGGTCTACTCTTTGGGAATTTACCTATTAAGTTAGGTCTACCCAAATGCTTGAAAACTTGTAACATGTTTTGGAACATGATGGACATGACACTTAGAAAAGATAAGTGTGACCAACTCGAGGTTGGGTTGAGTTTGTAGCGTAAACCTACCCGGAACCGACCGGCTTAACTAGTTGCTACAAACAATAGGACCCAATGTGAGAAGTTGGTCATGTTGTACCTTGAACCCGAGGTTAGACCAAGTTGTGGTGTAAAGCTACCCGGACCCGCCCGGCTTAACTAGTAACCGCAACAAAGTCTAATGTGAGAGGTTAAGGCGCATTAAATTAATTAATGCCTCATGAGTAGGGTTAAGTCATGGTCCACTTAGTACTTAACCAATTTGGGCTCGGTAGATTAATCGGGGTTAAGTCGTGAACTCATCGTTACACTTAACCAAGTTAATCCATGATTAGCAAGAGGGTTAAACCGTACTTAACCCACTAGAAAAATCCTAGCAATGGGGGTCCACTCCAGCAGTAATCCCAAGTTAGTATCATCATGACCCTAGGGACTAGGCTAGGGTGGGGGCACGATTACTGGACTGGAGGTAAGTGACCAAAAACGACGGCAGAGTGGTACGCCGGTGTAGTTCCGGGCGGACCATGATCGTGCACATAGTCCGAAGCCGGCGAAAGCATGCACGGGTACCAGTAGATCGAGACTGTGCACTCATGTTTATGGTGTCCAGGGGTTGCCACCCTAGGGCTTGATACACCCGACGGGAGACACGGCACAGTCTGACTACAATTATGTTTGGGCCGCATTGACACCAACACGTGACGAGTTAGGCTTAAGGAGCCGATCGACTAGACCGTTTGGTTGGACCTCGTAGGGTCATTTCATGTTATTGGACCGCGGGTTAGGGTCACTTCATGTTATTGGGCCAAAGCTTGGGCCAAGGGATCAATACTTGTTTATTCAAGTCATGTTAGTTTGCTAGTACACCTGTGGTGCAAAACCTTAATCCTGATTATGCGATGACACCTTTATCTACCTTGTTAGTTAATCATCATGCTAGTATGTTGTTATCCTTATGTTCATCCCTGCTGCTCATGCCAGTTAACTTTATCAGTTTACATTGATTGTAGTAGGGCTTACTCAGTCTTTTTGACTGACCTGTTTTTATTTCGCCTCTTTTCTTCCGTTCCCCCCCCCCCAGGTTCTCAGGGAGGGAATATTGGAGCTTAGCTTGGATTTCTGATAGCTTGCTTGTGGGATTTCAGCTCATGTACGGTTTCGACATGAAGCTAGCTATGGTTATCACTTATTTGGGGATAGTACTTACGTATTTCAGTTTTTCAGTTGATGTTGTTTTTATCTAGACTTGTTTATTTGGAAAGCTATGTTGTACCAGACTTGTTTTGAAATAGTATGAAATCTTCCGCTGTTTTATCTATGTTATTTACTATGTTTACATATATACCTATGTTCTTGTTCTGCCTTGATATATCATTATGCATGTTTACCTGATTCAAACGCCCCTCCAAAGTCAGAGTGCTTGCAAGAGCCACCCTGGCGGAGGCGGGGTGTTACATTTGGTATCAGAGCATATGGTTTACGAGAAGGAATAAAAAAAAGGTTTTTAGAAAACTTTTGGAAAACTATTTTCAAAACCAAGTATAAAGTATTTTCCAAAGAAAAGTCTAGTTTATTTTTAAAGGCTATTCCCCAAAAAGCCATTAGCAAAAATTCCTTCGTTTTTCTCCATTCTGAATCTGTCTTTTTCTTCATTTTCAGTATGGCCGATAACTTTGCTCTTCCGGAGGGAGTACACGTACCTGTTTGGTATAGGAGACTTTTGGAGGCTAGGGCGACCGAAGCCGGCCCCGCGGACGTTCCTCCTCCTCCTCCAGTAGTTAATGCTCCTCCTCCTCCAGTAGTTAATGTTCCTCCTGCTCCTGTCGCTGAGGTTCCTCTTCCTCCTCCCCCTCAGCATCCTCAAGCTGACTTCGCAAAGACTTGCAAGGATTTCAAAGCAATGGGTGGCAAGAACTTTCAAGGCACTGAGACTTTTGTAGAGGCCAGAAATTGGTTGAAAGAGACCGAGGATTTATTTGCTATCTTTGGGTTAGACGATCAGAGGAAGGTCTTGTTGGCGGTTTGGCTTATGAAGGATGAAGCCGCTTATTGGTGGGAAGTCACCAATGGTATTAGGCCTGTTGAGACTTGGGGCCGATCTCAGGGCAAGGTTCGTGCTTAAGTTTCTATCTTCTGCTGAGGAGAATCTGCAAATGGAGAGGTTCATAACTTTGAAACAAGGAGATATGTTTGTCAAAGAATATGTGAACAAGTTCAATCAGTTAGCTCGTTTTGGCTTGGATATGGTGAATACTCCTCAGAAGAAGGCTCTTCGTTTTGCTAGAGGATTGAATGAGCCGTTAAAGGGATTGGCTATGTCACATATTCCCCATGGGGCCACGTTTGAGAGCTTGGTTGATATGGCGTTACTTCAGGGAGATGTCAAGAAAGAGATCAAGATGAATGATACTCAAGCCAAGAAGACTGATTCCCAGGGGAAAGGAAATCAAGGAAATCCAAGTGGTCAGAGCAGCCAAGGCAATCAGAACAAGAACAAGAACAAGAGTCAAGGCAACAAGGGGAACAACAACAAGGGCAAGAACAACAAGGGGAAGTGCCATTATTGCGGTTCAGTTGGGCATCTTATTAAGGATTGTAAGAAGAGAAAAAGGAAGAATGGCGAATGCTTTTTCTGCGGTGAGACTGGACATTTCAGTAAGGATTGCCCAAAGAAGCAAGGGCAAGGCCAGGGTCAGACTCAGCGTGCTGGACCTTCAGGAGGGCAAGTTCATGCTCTCAATACCGCTCCAGTTCCCGATTGAGGTAGTATTTCTATTGAGAGCCTTGTATATATTTCTGATTTTCCAGTTCGTACCTTGTTTGATTCTGGTGCATCACATAGCTTTATCTCATCTGATCTTGTTGATAGTTTGCACCTTAGTACTAGCTTGGTAGATGATCCTGTCTGTGTCTCAAATCCTATTGGGGGTTCCGCCCATATGTCTATGCTATGTGGGGATTTGAGGATCTCTATACTGAGTGTAGATTTCTTGTGTAGTGCTTATGTTCTTGGTTTTAGGGGATACGGATTGATATTGGGCATGGATTGGTTGTCCAGATATGGAGCCATCCTTTATTGTGAGCATAGGGTGGTGAGGCTCGTGACTCGCCTCGGAAACACCCTAGAGATTTCTTGTGATCCGAGAAGTCCCGTCATGTTGTGCTATCTTGAATCACTCGACTCGTCAATGGAAACTCTTCAGTCTGTGAGAGTGGTTCGAGAGTATCCGGATGTTTTCGATGAAGTTAGGGGGTTGCCCCCTAAGCGAGAGATTGATTTCCGCATTTATCTGGTGGATAATGCAAAGCCGGTTTCTTTGCCCGTTCGGCACATGGCTCCGCGTGAAAGGCGGGAGCTAAGTAAGTAAGTGAAGGAGTTGCTTGAGAAGAACTTCATTAGACGAAGTATATCTGAATGGGGAGCGCCTGTGGTATTTGCTACCAAGGCAGATGGTTCTCTCCGACTTTGTGTGGACTATCGAGAGTTGAATAAGCTGACTAAGAAGAACAGACACCCGTTACCGAGGATTGATGATCTCTTTGACCAGCTTGTCAGTGCTTCTGTTTTCTCTCAGCTTGATCTTGCTACTGGATTCCATCAGCTCAGGGTAGCTGAAGATAGTATAGACAAGACTGCGTTCAGAACTCCAGATGGATTCTTCGAATGGCTTGTCATGCCGTTCGGCTTGACTAATGCACCCGCATATTTTGTGGACTTGATGAGTAGGGTGTTCAGGGAGTTCTTGAACAAGTTTGTCGTGGTCTTCGTAGATGATATTCTGATCTTATCTAAGGATGAGGAAGAGCACGCAAGGCATCTCGTGGAGGTGATGGATACGCTTAGAGCGCATCAGTTGAAGGCCAAGTTCTCCAAGTGTCACTTTTGGAGAAGGGAAGTTAGATTCCTTGGGCATATAGTATCTAAGCAAGGCTTAGCGGTGGATCTCGCTAAGGTAGTTGCAGTTCAGGATTGGAAGACTCCAAGGAATGCAACCGAAGTGAGAAGTTTTCTAGGTCTTGCAGGCTTTTACCGGAAGTTCATCAAGGACTTCGCGAAGATTTCCGCTCCTCTCACTAAATTGACGAAGAAGAATTTAGTTTTTGCTTGGAGCATAGAATGCGAGCTTGCTTTTCAGAAGCTCAAGAGAGCCCTCACATCAGCACCTGTTCTAGCTTTGCCCGATGGAGGGAAGTTATTTACAGTATACACCGATGCATGTAGCACAGGGTTAGGAGCTGTTTTGATGCAAGAAGGAAGGGTGATATGCTTTGGCGGTAGACAACTCAAAGTGCATGAGAAGAATTATCCCACTCATGACTTAGAGTTGGCAGCAATAGTATATGCACTCAAGGCTTGGCGCCATTATCTTCTGGGAGAAAGATTTGAGCTTTATACCGATCACAAGTCACTGAAGTATCTCTTTTCTCAGAAGGATCTGAATCTGAGGCAACAAAGATGGATGGAATTCTTGGCGTCCTACGATTTTGAGATAGCTTATACCCCTGGCAAGGGGAATGTGGTAGCAGATGCATTGAGTAGAAAAAGGTTGACTCTGAGTCCTCTATTCGTTGAGATGAAGAATTTAGAGTATGTGGCAACCTTTGATTTTTCTTTGGCGATTGAGTCGACGACCGGTTCTTTAGCATCTCTGGAACTCAGACCTACCCTTCTTGATCAAGTTGGGGCTTCGCAGAGAGAAGACCCTCAGATAGTTGAGATTATGGATAAGCTGATTCGAGGAGAGGCGTCTAGTCATCTCGCTCGATATTCTATTGATGACAAGGGTTGGCTGAGGAGAGACGGAAGGTTATGTGTTCCAATGGTAGAAGATTTGGTAAGAAAAGTTCTTGAGGAAGCGCATCGCTCTAAGTTGACTATACATCCGGGCGTAGATAAGATGTATAAAGATATGAAGCGCATTTTCTTTTGTCCTGGGATGAAGAAGGATGTGGCAGAGTTTGTCTCTAGATGTATCATTTGCCAGCAAGTTAAGGCCGAGTCGAAGAAGCCCGGTGGGCTATTGCATCCTCTAGACGTTCCACTTTGGAAGTGGGAGAGTATTTCCATGGATTTTATCGATGGGCTACCAAGGTCAAGGAAAGGGAATACGAGCATTTGGGTTGTTGTGGGTAGACTTACGAAGAGTGCTCATTTCATTCCGGTGAAGAGCAAGAGGACCGCATCTTGGCTAGCGTCTGTATATCTTCGTGAGATTGTGAGACTACATGGAGTCCCTTCTAGTATAGTCAGTGACCGTGACCCAATCTTTACAAGTCAATTCTGGAATAGCTTGCAAGAAGCTATGGGCACAAGGTTGGATCTAAGTACGGCTTATCACCCACAGACGGACGGTCAAACCGAAAGGGTGAATAGGGTACTTGAGGATCTGTTGAGGCTTTGTATTCTGGATTTTGGTGGTACTTGGGAAGACCATCTTCCTCTTGTTGAGTTTGCATATAATAACAGTTATCAGGCAAGCATAGGGATGGCACCATTCGAAGCTTTATATGGGAGGCCGTGCAAGTCGCCTACATGTTGGTGGGAGACTACAGATGAGCTTATACTTGGGCCTGATATGATCAGAGATACATCCAAGAAGGTCGAGTTGATTCGGAGACGGATGAAAGCGGCCCAAGACCGACAGAAATCCTATGCTGATAAGCGAAGAACTGATTTGGAGTTTGATGTTGGGGATATGGTTTTCGTGAAGGTTTCTCCTTTGCAGAATGTGGTCCGATTTGGAGCCGTTGGGAAGTTAGCACCGAGATTTGTTGGACCATTCCCTATTATAGAGAGGATCGGGCATATGGCTTATAGAGTTGAGTTGCCCGAGAAGCTTGCCGGAGTACACGATGTTTTTCATGTCTCGCATCTTCGGAAGTGTTTACATGAATCAGCCGAGGTTGTTGAGTCAAGTGTTCTGAAAGATGTGGAAGTGGAGAAAGAGGCTACCTTGAGGAGAGCTCCGATTCGTATCTTGGGGATGGAGACCAAGAAGCTAAGGAATCGAGAGGTCAAGTTGGTGAAGGTTCAATGGGGTGAAGCCGAAGAAGACGCAACTTGGGAAACCGAGGAGAAGATGCGTGGGCTTTATCCATTCCTCTTTGAGGGTACACTCTCAATCTCTTTTCTTTGTTAGCATATCTTTCTCTTTGCTATCCATGTTTATCTAGTTTATCGTGTTAATCTTGTCATGAGAACCTTAGGTAGAAACCCTTTGGATGAAACATGTGTATGAAACATGTTATGCTTGATGGTTACAAGTGGTTGCAAGTGGTTACTCGTGGATGCATTATACACGTTAGGCACTAGATCGGCTCACACACTCCTCATATTGCATATGCATGAGTGTTTATGCTTATTCATGGATGAAAATTTCTGTGTTACCACATGGATGTTGCATATGGGTGTATGTTATGTGCACACTTGTAGATGTTATATATTAGAAATTGCATACATATGGATTCATTTCACTAATATAATTTGCATTGATGATATTTGCATTAGATAAGTACATATACACACACCTTTGCATATGTTCATACAACATTTAGAATCTTGTAGGGACAATGATTGCTCGTGGATGATGTTTTGAGTAGATGGATGATTGGATGGTAGGATACGTTCTTCCTAACTTGAAGATTTCAGGGACGAAATCCTTTAAGGAGGGGAGAATGTAACAACCCATATTTTCAATAACCTGTTATAACGTAAATCGAGGCAGAATTTAATTTAAAAATCTGAATCAAGGGAAACGGGCTATTCCATTGCGTTCGTCTCGGAAAAATACGCGAAATAGAGTCCGAGTTTTCGAAAATCAGAGTCCGTATGACCCGATTAAGGCCCAACGAAGTTTTCAGAAAATTTCAAAGTAAAAACAGATTTCAAATTCAAGTTTGAATTTGAAAAATTAGGTCAGATTGGGCTAGGCGGGAAAGTTCCCGCCAGAGCACCCAAGTCGACAGCCCTGTCGACTTGGGAGTCGACTTGGTTGGACCCAAGTCGACAGCCCTGTCGACTTGGCTGTCGACTTGGTCCAGCCGGGCTGTTTAGCCTGGTGCATCATTTGGAGATTGTGTTGAGCTTGGGGGCCAGATTCGGTTTTAAGGGCTGAGATTGGAACTAGGGTTTAATCCTAAGGCTAAAATTAGTCCTAATCTCTATAAATAAGGCCCTAACCTAACCCTAAATCATCATTAATCAATCCTACAACTAAACTATGGCAAAATTTTACCTCTCATGGCCTCCACTCTCTTCATAAAATTTCTATGTCATTTCTATAAGAGATTTTCCATGCATACAAGTGTTTTCAAGCTTGTATGAGCATCATTAGCTTGCATTCAAGTCAAGTTTCTATATTTGCATCATAAAGCAAGGGTTTTGATCATTCTTGCTCAAGGGTTTTTCTATTGAAGCTTGCATTTTGGGTTTAATTGATTTCATAAGGGCTTTGTCATATTTTTGTGACTTCCTAAGCATAGTAAGCCCTATTCTACTTTCATACTTAAAATCTAAAGTTAAATGTATGATATGCAAGTTTGCCATGATATGCAAGTTTACTATGATGTATTATGCAAGTCTATTATGTTATGTTATGCAAGTATGCCATGTTATGATATGCAAGTTTACCATGTTATGCTATGCAAGTTTGCCATGTTATGTTATGCAAGTTTGCCATGTTATGATATGCAAGTTTACCATGTTATGCTATGCAAGTTTGTCATGTTATGATATGCAAGTTTACCATGTTATGCTATGCAAGTTTGCCATGTTATGATATGCAAGTATGTTATGCAAGTTTGGGATGGTCATCTTGTTCATGTTATCATGTTATGCAAGCTTATCTTGAGTATGTGAACATAAAGCTTCAAGCTTTATGCTCAAGTTTGCATTTTGGCAACATGTAAGTTATCATATCCCTTATGATAACTTGCATGTGAGGCTAAATTCGAACTTATGGCCATTTCTACATGTCATTTATCACCAATATGCTAAGTTTGGTTTTATGCATGCTTTTGAGGCCAAAATATGTAATATGCAAGTATATGAACATATGTACATTTCATATGCCACCATGTTAAACTTGTGGCTTCAACACCCTTATGTCATGATTTATGCCAAGTTCCCTCTTTCTATCCTTTATGCGCTATTGCGATATGTAAGCGATGGGATTGCGTTTGGGGTTGGGTAAACTTAAAAGACATAAAAACATAAGCTTGGGAATTTACCTATTAAGTTAGGTCTACCCTTTGGGAATTTACCTATTAAGTTAGGTCAACCCAAATGTTTGAAAACTTGTAACATGTTTTGGAACATGATGGACATGACACTTAGAAAAGATAAGTGTGACCAACTCGAGGTTGGGTTGAGTTTGTAGCGTAAACCTACCCGGAACCGACCGGCTTAACTAGTTGCTACAAACAATAGGACCCAATGTGAGAAGTTGGTCATGTTGTACCTTGAACCCGAGGTTAGACCAAGTTGTGGTGTAAAGCTACCCGGACCCGCCCGGCTTAACTAGTAACCGCAACAAAGTCTAATGTGAGAGGTTAAGGCGCATTAAATTAATTAATGCCTCATGAGTACGTTTAAGTCATGGTCCACTTAGTACTTAACCAATTTGGGCTCGGTAGATTAATCGGGGTTAAGTCGTGAACTCATCGTTACACTTAACCAAGCTAATCCATGATTAGCAAGAGGGTTAAACTGTACTTAACCCACTAGAAAAATCCTAGCAATGGGGGTCCACTCCAGCAGTAATCCCAAGTTAGTATCATCATGACCCTAGGGACTAGGCTAGGGTGGGGGCACGATTACTGGACTGGAGGTAAGTGACCAAAAACGACGGCAGAGTGGTACGCCGGTGTAGTTCCGGGCGGACCATGATCGTGCACATAGTCCGAAGCCGGCGAAAGCATGCACGGGCACCAGTAGATCGAGACTGTGCACTCATGTTTATGGTGTCCAGGGGTTGCCACCCTAGGGCTTGATACACCCGACGGGAGACCCGGCACAGTCTGACTACAATTATGTTTGGGCCGCATTGACACCAACACGTGACGAGTTAGGCTTAGGGAGCCGATCGACTAGACCGTTTGGTTGGACCTCGTAGGGTCATTTCATGTTATTGGACCGCATGTTAGGGTCACTTCATGTTATTGGGCCAAAGCTTGGGCCAAGGGATCAATACTTGTTTATTCAAGTCATGTTAGTTTGCTAGTACACCTGTGGTGCAAAACCTTAATCCTGATTATGCCATGACACCTCATCATCATCTAACTCAAGTATATAGCCTCCATGCTTTGCCGGAATGATTTATAGAAGAGAAAAGAAAAAAAGAGTTGATTGAGCTGTTTAACAGCAGACAGTCGACTTGTCCATAATGGACCAGTCGAGTGATAATGACTTGGGCAGAATCCCAGGTTTCTGACCAGTCAACTGGTCAAAAAGGGACCGGTCGGCTGGTTTAGCAGTTTTTTACTTTGGATCATAGGACCTCGGTCCACAGTCTAGATTGGTCCGGCCTCTTTCCCGATCGGAGCCCGGACCGTTTGGACTTCGTTTGTGACTTTTCAGTTCTCTAATTCACAGATTTCGGCATCCTAACTCTTGCGAAATCGTTTTTATAAATCATCAGTTAAAGAATTATGGAGTGGAAACCAATGGTGAAAACTCTCTCACTCGAATATTTTGTACAATTATTTATATATGTTTATAACTGAATATATGTTGACTGCTTGTGATTGCAATAGTTGTTTGGTGGATGATGGATGTTACAATTTTAAATGTTATCATCATTAGACTGCGAAAATAATAGATAAGTTCACATGGATTGTGATGTAAACCCGACATGGGTATTGGAATGATAATTTTACACATTGCCCAAGTATGAAAATAATAATCATTGGATGTTGATTGAAAACCCCATGTGGGTCTGGGGATGATAATAACTTCACACACCTCCCTTGTGTTTAGTTGTATGTAAATCATTTGATCGAGAGACCGTAGTAAGCGTTATTTAATTAATTAATGCTTATACAGTGTAGATTACACTCTGGATGTGAATTGGATGTTTAATAGTTGTACATCACCATTTTTGGATACATGCGATGTATGAAATCCATATAAATAAAATTATATGGTAATTGATTGAGTCTGATTCCAATTCAGAAATAACGAATATTTTGAAATAATATTCAGTGAATTGATGCCCGATTTCGGATGGTCAAAGAAAGAATGAAATATGAAGCCGAGTTAAGCTAGTAAGTGCCACTTTAACTCGAACGGAGTTTTCTATTGATTTCATTTATTTTTATAATGAATATCAAGAAAAGGGATTGCAAGATTTGATATTTTGAAAATATTATTATTTCGATATTATAGTAATATAGGAAGTTCAATTTTGAATTAAAATTGAAATGGAAGTCAAAATACGTTTTAAAAGATGAAATTGACGAAAAATATATATATTTAACTGGTTTGAATAGGACGTATGGCGCAACGACCGTCGGCGAATTTTAATCATTAACTTCGAATTTGCATAACGGGAGATCCGACCATCGGATTCTCCTAAAACCGGAACCGTTGGGTTCGTATCGAAAAGAGATTTCGAGTGATGATAAGAGATTTGAAATCTAACAGTAAGATTTTAAAATATGTCCAAATCAGTTTAGGAAAAGGTCGTGATGGATGCAATTCGGTGGCCGATATTGGAAACCGACTGTAATGGCCTTAATAAAATTATTTTAAAATGTGAATAAATTGGATTTTGGGTTTGTTGTGAATGATGTCTTTAATAACATTGTTCTTAAACCAAGTTAAGAAAATAATAAATCTTTTAACTAAGATTTAAGGAATTTTTCCAATTAATACATATAATTGGATTGAAATGAAGTCGATTTTGGGTTTATCGTGAACTATGTTTTAAATGGCATTGGTTTTTAACCTAGTTAAAGATAGGCTTAATTTTCCTAAGATTGAATAATCGTTAAGTAATGATTTTTTAGATTAAAACTAAATGGAGTTTTAATGAATCTTGAATTATATTAGAATGTGAATATGGCAATTAAATTTACCGAATTCATGAAATAATCGAGAATGGAGTATCACCAGTTTTACTCCACGCGATAGTTAAATCGTTAATTAGATTTGAAACGTGAAATGGTAATTAATTTTACCGATGACACTGTGGGTGTTAGATATGGAGTGCTACCAGTTTCGCTCCATGGGATGAATAGGTTGGGATCAGGATAATAAAATTAATAATTACTTCGGTGAGGTTCGATAATCCCGACTAATTGATAAGCCTTAATTGGGTTTAAGTATAGAAAAGATAAAATAAAATCTTTGAAATGATATCTAAAGGAAGATTAAAGAATAAGTTTGAAAGAACTTATCTTCAATAAAATTAATGGGAACATTTCCCTAAAAATGTGAATACTTGAATAAAAGAATATTCTGGATTGGAATGAAATGTGTGCTATCTTTATGTATTTATCACATGATTATAAAGATACACGAGTTATTCGAAAAGTCTGAGTTTAACCCATTCTGAATAATTAATACGACGACAAAAAGTCGACGAAGAACACGGTGGTTGAAGACCGAAGATCTTCACATCGTATGGATGATTACTGATATCTTGATTGGGCTGTACACCCAAGACGAGGTAATAAGTGGTGATCATCTAGACGTACTTGGAGATTGACCGGATATGCGAGGACCTCTCTCTTGTATTAGACATATGGGACGAGGAATAAGGTGCCTCCAGTTTCGTTCAAAGCCAGAATGAACTTGTAAATGGATTATGTTTGGCATTGTATTTTATTCTGTATTGATTGAATTCTATTATATATGTATCTGTTTGGTGGCGGAGAATTTATTCTCTTGCTTAACACCCTTCTTTAAGACGTATGAGCTTAGAGGTTATATATTGATAGAAATCAGTTGTATGGCATGAATAGACAATGTGGCATGTTAAGATGCAAATGATCAAGGCTTTTGTTGAAAATCAGGGCCTTGAGGTTGATGATCAAAGCATGGCTTAAATTAACATAGCTTTGTGTAACGTCCCGTATTTTTGGGATTTAATAATTAATTTTATTTAATTATTTAAATAATTAGTTGGCAATTAAATGGTTTAAATTAAATAATATTGAATATTTAATTAATATAAATAATATATTTATCTTTAAAATAATCGGAAATAACAGAATTCACAATATTATATGAATTTGACAATTTAAAATATATAATTCAGTTTAGAATTGAATTATATTAATGAATTTATAATTTATAAATGTCAGTTGAACGTATAATTTATATTATAATTATAATCGAGCTCGAAATGGCGCAGCAGTTCGTAATTTGGCGATTCGAACTTTAAACAAATATACAGAACCCGTTTTGAGTCGGATTTCTATGAAATAAGAAACATTCAGAGCCGGTGAAGTATATTTTTCTAATGGAAGAGAAAAATCGAGATTTCGTCGTGTAGATTGTGAGTTGTGCCCAAATCAAATTTTCAAAAAGTCGCTATGCAATTCCTTTATAATTTATAATGATTTATATATATTATAAATGGATTTTCAATATGAATTGAATACTGATTTAATCTTGATTTGAAATGTCGAGTTATAAATTCAAATAGGAATATTCTGGAGCTGTATGATATTCTATTGTGAATATATATGATAATATTAATTTATTAATATTGAATTAATATATTTTTAAATATATTAATATTTAGAAGGGTTTATTTTGAACTTTAAAAATAGCCAGTTTTGCAAACAGCCTCCGTTTTCGATGAAACTAATTTTGTTGGATCCGGAATATTAAATTATTGTTAGATTTCAATTTTAGTGATTTTTGGAGTCAGTATGTAGTTGTATGGGATTTTAATGTGAAAAACAGTTAATAATTTGACTTTAAAAATACGCTGTGTGAGCAAATAGACTCAGAATTCGACAAAACAAGTTTCGTTAGGTCCATAGTATCGAACTGTAGCTGCATGCCCATTTTCATGATTTTTGGATGTTGTATGTGGTCGCAGGGATTTTTAAATGACAAATGAAGGTTACGATTCAATGAAATTAATAAACAAGTCAAATAAAATAATAATATATGTATACTATATATATCACTTTATATCTCATAACCCTAATAATTCATTTTCTCTGGTCAAATTGTGCACCGCCATCAGTTTTGCTAAAAGTTAGCAACTGATCTTTGAAAATCCAAATAAACTCAGAATAAAATCAATAAATCATTATATATATATATATATATTTATGGATTCATCAAGGGAAGCTCTTCAACGCAGTAGTATATTTGGGGAGCTCGACATCAGTTTCCGTCGCTAGTTTGTTGCTCGCGGGAGTTCCAGGGTTGGAATTTGGGAAAAATATGAGCACCGATGCATCGAATCAATGTTAGTGTTGGGTTTATTATAGGATTTGGGATTGGAGTGCATGTTTTGGTGAGTTTTGCTGTCAAATGTTGTCGCGACTGTTTATTGGGGGAAACGGATTTCCTGTAGTCGCGATTGAAAGAGAGACCGCAGGTTCGAAGTTGGGGGGTTGATCGAAGAGGAGGAGGAGGAGTAGAGTGCAACGGTATTGTTAGATTTGGGTTTTCGTGAAAGAAGCAGGCCATTGGAATGGAGATTTTGGCTTCGAGAAGTACAGGGGTGCAGGTAAATTCGTGAGGAAGACAAGGAGGAGCCGAATGCATCAGCGTAGGTATGCACTGCAAGAGGATTCTAAGAGTTATTTCCGGTGGTGTTTGTTTCCAAATTAACAAAGGATATAAGAGGAACCGAAAGGGAAGTGATGGTCATTTTTCCTGCATCGTGGATACTAGGCGGAAGTCTGGGAATGTATGGACAGAAGGAAGATGATGAGTGCTGATTATAAGGTATAAACATGGATTTATAATGTGGTTAAAGTTTGCAACGTAATTAAAGACTAATGATGTGTTTAAATAGTCATGTAAAAATATAGGAGGTAGGTATCGATGATGGAAGAATATGGTTTGAAATGTTTATAGTAGCGGGTTCATTTTCTTCGATAGGAAGAAGGATTAACATAGGAATTTACTAAATTTATACGGTAATTATAAATAATGGTGATTAAGAATTTTATTAATTAATTATTGTTAACAATACTTAAATTAGTTTAAACTGGTAATAAGTTTAACTTTGACATATATTATCAGAATTGGGCAAAACATGATCCATTAGGATCGTATGGATGGTGGCTATGCAATGGAACTGACTGGGAGTGAATTAGAGATCGTTACAATTTATAGCAGAATAAATTGTTTATCTGAATCAACCAACAGTTATCGTTATTTAACGATGATCGTCCAATGTGAGTAAATCTCACTAACTCTGTACAGTTTATATTTTTATAAATATAATATAGTGTGATGATTGATTGTTGTGTGTTGATTGTTTGGTTGAATTGCTGATTTATTGGTTGAAATTATAAATAACGATATATATATATCGTTAACCAAATATTGATTCTGTTTATCAGAACATTTCATATTGAAATGAAATCGATGTTATTTATGTTGTTTAACGTCTGTGATGCAGGGAAACAGGTTGGAGGGATCCAACTGGATTCCTCAATATTTATAATACTGCTTGTTTTCATATATTGCGATATGTGATGTGATCTAAAACATGTGATTGATTATGATGACACTGGTCTGGTTAGTTGGTATTTTAAATACCATAAGAAATACTGGAAGGTAAAAAGGGAATTTTTAAAGTGTATTTTGAAAATGAAATATTTATAGGAAATAAACATGATATTGAAAATGGAATATTTATTTGGAAAATGAATAGAATTATATAAAAGGATTTATATAAAATAAATAGAATTATATAGAAGGATTTATATAAAATATATAGAATTATATAAAAGAATTTATATAAAATAAATATAATTATATAAAAGGATTTATATAGAATAAATAGAATTATATAAAGGGAATTATAAGTGAGATTTAAATGTTGGAAATAAAATAAGATTTGTATGAATAATTCTGCAAATAAAAATATAAATAGAATTTAGGTCTGAGATATTGTTTTTAAATACGAAATCAAATTGTTTTGATTATATAAAGAAATATTATTCACATTCTATGTAAAAAATTAGATTAAAGTAAATATTTTGCAAATAAAATATTATAAAGAATTTGGGGTTTGAATTAGAAATTTAAATGGAATTACTGAAATTAGAAACTGACTGGAAATTAGTTGAGTTGAATGGCTTTCTGGGTATCGATCTGATGTTGGTTTCGGCCTTCGGAGTTTATACTTGGGAAGTTGTTCTCTTACTAGTTTACAGTTAGAGACTGATAGAGGTGCAAAGATGTTGATGCATGAATCAGAAATGGAAACGTTTTCCAAAGTTAGTAACGTATATTTTTTAATTTTAGAAAATAAGGAATTTATGAATATATGGAAACGATAAATGGGAAATTGGGAAATCAAATGATGATTGATTGGTAAGATTTCCATTTGGGAATACGACCGTTGTTTGTACACATGTTTTCCTTTGATAGTTAAATCACCAACTATCAAAGATTTTGACCATTTCCGTTGTCAATACGGAGAGACCGAGATCAAATATTTTATCTGAAAACCACTTCGTATGGCATTAGCGTTGTGAATCAAATATGAGAAAGATTATTGAAGACGGAGTTATGCAAGTGCTGTTCAGTAAATCCTAAGTAGAAATTGCCTAAGATGGATTTACAGAATTGTACCTTCGGTCTGTCCAGTCCCAGGACGACATGTATGGAAGAATGTCTGACAAAGTATATTTAACATATCGCGTTAGAAGATCTCTTAAAACGTACTTATGTTTGGTGGTGGAGGAATTCATTTCTCTTAGTTGTATACCCATTGTATTTTTGAGGAAATCAATTTGTGATTTGGCGGGTATGACGATGTGACATTCAAAGTAAATAAATGTGTGATCTATACATTTTGGCCTCAAGCCTCACAACCGAGAAATGGTATAAAATCGGGTAGGTTGCATGGCTAATTGGTTAGCTACCAATTAGGGTGTATTGTCACCTGATCTAAAAAAAATTTCATTTACTTCTTTAACCTATTTCGATGTTGTCCCTTTCAGGAAACAGTTGCTGATCCCAACCGTTGGTGATAATACATTCGGTACACTCAAGCGAAATGAGTGAGCTATCATGTTTGGCCTGGGTTACAAGATGTTCTTGTTGAACCCGGTATAATCCTCTCTAGAGATACACTATCGGAAGGTGGTCCCATACCTTACCAGTTGGAATTCATTACCCAATAAGCGCCTGCGGTTTTTGATTATATATTATGTATGTGGAACGTGAGATGAAAGCGTTCTGTTAGATGATTATTATAATATGGTTGATAGACACTATTATAATATCCAAAGAGTTTTTGATATAAAGATCATTGTTTCTTTCAAAAGGATTTTGAAATGTTAAATCAAGTGTTTTGGATTCTCATAAGGGAAAAACACGTTCCGTGTTATACAGCGTGGTCTTATGAGATATCATTTATTTTCTCAAACTATTTTAAATTGTTTACTCACACCAGTCACATGACTGACCCAGAGTTTATTTTGTTTTGTTTTCCCTAAACTCTTGGGTACCCAATTTTGTACGGGCAGTCAAGTAGTCAGGATTTTACAGATATACTGAGAGCTTGGAGCAGGAGGCTTCAGGATTTTATAGCTATTGTTTATTTTCGATGTGTTGTAAATATTATAATCTAATAATGGTATTGTATATGAATACTGTTTTATTTCAAAGTTTTGTTCTGAAATATATTTATTCGTTCCGTTGTGAGATTTGTGTTTACTCTGATGTTGTGATCTTCTTCTTCTTCTTTTCTAATTTTCTATCTTATATATCCTCACCCTCTTGCTTCTTTCATTAACTATCTAGTATTTCCGATGCTTGGATAGTCGACATTGAGTTTATGTCGATAACCAAGGTCGCAAATTCCCTGGGCCGTTACGCTTTGTGTATAGCGTTAATTCGCGAGCCTCACACCTCGGTATGAGTAAAAAACGGGATAAGGGACGCTGTAAGTGCATATGTTTCTTTCTAGCTAGAAGTTGTATCATGGTATGTAGCCCAGACATTTTTACTTATGTGGATGATAGATTGCGAGGCGTCTCGGATATCAAGCCGATTAAAAGGCTCAGAGATAGATCTGATAGGACCGGGAAACGTATGTTCAGGAATAACCAATCCTCGAAAGCAAGGGAGGACCGACACTACAGGATCCAAGGGCTCGCCAATGTCTAAGTCTTGGGTCATCTTGTTAGAGGTGATCTGAATCGGTAAGGAGTACGTCCCTTGCCTTGACTCATGATGGAAATCCAATTTCCAATATACGACTTTTTGGTTTTATTTGTAAACATATACGACGACATAGTATGATGGGGTATTATGCCGTCTATGCTTGATATATTTATATTTGAAGTTGTTTTGACACTATGCACTTATAATAATACTAAAATGATTTGTTTTAGAGCGCACCAAGCATGTTTGGCTATTATAAGGTAAAACTCTATCCTCCGGCTTGCGTTGCATAGTGTGATGGGACCTGAGTCTTATAATAGCTTCATTTTTCAAAAAAAAGAATTTCGTTGTTTTTGAATTGTTGTATTTCAGAGTATTCATGGGAGTGAACCCGTTCCATGACATATGGCGTGGTCCCGTGCTAATTTAAACTAAAAGTTAATATCTGTTTTAGTTCTCACACCAGTCCCATGACTGACTAAGAGTTTATTGTTTCTACATAAACACTTGGTGCCCATATTTTCCATACGGGTAGCTAGTAGTTTTGGTTTTGCATATCTTTCTTTTCATAGGATCCTGGATTACAGCTGGAGCTATATTCGGAAAGCTTTGTATCCATGTATTTCTTTCAGTTGTGTTAGTTTATGTATTTTCGCCGTGCATTGTATTTATACCTTTTAAATTTCCGCTATTATGTATTTTATTCTCTTATATTATTTTTCCACTGTATATTATTTATTTGAACTCTGATATATTCTTGCACTCTGATTTAAACTGTTGTAATAGCAATGAAATGTTCTCATGTTTGTGTTCTGATGCGTTGTGTTCTCATTACAATCCGTGTTCTTTCGTTTCTTTAGAGATCGTGGAAATTCGGTGCGTAACAATATTATTTTATAAAAACCATTTTTAAATATCACTTACCTTAAAAAAATTATAAAAAATAAAATAAAATTTGAAGCTTAACTTCAGTTATAAAAATAAATTTAATAACTTCAATCGCGTTAATTCGCATGACAACGAACTAATGTATTAAAAACAATGTTTTAGATCATTCGCTACAAATAACTTGATCAATACCGTCTATTGATTAAAATATCACATCATCGTTGAATTTCAATTCAACATTCAATATATAATCAACCATCAATATTCAATTAGAATATAACCTTGTTTGGGATAAACAGTTCATTTTTTGACAATATGGACAAATAAACAACATACAATATATTTGAGGAATCCGCTCGGATCACTTCAACCTGACCTTCCCTACATCACAGATAATAATATTTGATAATAAAATATGACAATTATTTAAAATAGATCATCCAATACGACATTATATAAATGTCGATAATCATTAAACAGTCAATCAACAACCAAGACATCCAATCATCCAATAATTTTCATCAACGATGAATTATATTTTAATATGAATTTAATACATCATAGAATTTCAGAATAGTGTAAGAGTTAACTCATCATTTAACTTTCGATTGACGATTCATGCATTATTTCATTTAATTTTAAATAGCGTTTAAAATTAGATGAAATTCTGATAGCTTCCAATCTTATCCGAACTTGCCCGGCAGTGTAGTATTCTTCAGCGTGACTCCAACGTGACTTGTTTCTCTGAATTCTGATTAAAAACGAACAACTTATCATGGTTACAACTTTATATTAAAATTAAATATCTTAAACCTTGATTATAATAATTAATTAACTAATTCTTATTATTACCATTAATGGCCTCTTAATTACTTCATTAAACCTTGATAATCATTGTCCCACAGAAGATAAATTTCACGCGGCTTCTCCCCTTCATCAAACCAAACCCCGTCTGTCTTCCCCAAATTGATTTCTAGAACCTCGATACTCTTTGTTCTAACCCAAAGTCGATACTTCAAAGGATTATCGCACTCGCCAGAGATCGCCAATGACTACCTAACTCCGCCACCGACCATGCAGTAGCCCCCTCCTCCTTCGCCAGAAGCGGCGAGCCCCTAGTCAACTTATTTTCGCTAGAATTAGTCCCCGACTGAAACTCAAACAATCCCAAAATCCCACCACCTCAGGTCATGGCTACCGACCAGACGGCTGCCAAATGATCGGTATGACAACAACATATGAACACAATTCGCGACAAAAATGGACATCATAGTATAATTTGACGTTACGATCCTAATGAAACTTGTTTCATTGAATTCCGAGTCTATTTGCTCAAATGGCGCTTCTTTAAGCTTAACTGTTCGATTTATTTACATTTAATTTAGCTATGCTCACAAAAAAACTCCAATTGGTGCAAAACTTGAAATCTAGCAATAATAAGCCATTACGGTCTTAACAAAATTTGTTTTGTTGAAAACGAAGGTTATTTGAATAAAGTCCCCTTTTAAGGGTCCAATTTAAATTAAAATAAAGCAATTTTAAATACCTCAATATAATAATAAAATATTATAATACGATATACTCGTGTAAAATTTCATATAGTATCAAAATAAAATAGTTTGGGTTGAGTTTCAAGCTAAATCGGTATTAAGTAAAATAATAATCCTTTATTTTTTATGTAATAAATCGTTATAAATTATAAACGAATTCCAAACGACTATATGAAAATTTGATTTGGACATCAAACAAAATTTACAAGATGAGAACTCGATTTTTCTGCTTTATTAGAAAAATATTATCCAATAGATTCAGATGTTTCTTGTTTCAAAGAAATCCGACTTAATACCTAATAATATATCGGTCACCTCGGATAAACATCACCAGAAAATTAAGCAAGAATTAGTATGGATCGAACCTAAGAACGGATTAATCAAATCCTGAAATCAACTTCATTTGTAGCTACAAATCATTATAGATTTCACAATGAAGAAATGAACATAAATTGGGTTCCAAAATCCATCCTTTGAGCGGTTATGAACTGTGTACTGTCAACTGTGTGCTACGCAGAAAAACAGAGAAATTATATAAAGGCCCATTCAGTTGCAGTTATACTTTTATTCAATACATGAAAGATAATAAGATTTTTACATTTTAGTAGAAAAGTAACAGTAGAAATATATTGCTCATAACTCAAATACTAGTGCACAGTATGTGGACAACTTGAAATAAGTACCGTATATATCTATTTAGTACTTGGCATTACTCCTCTAGCAAGAAAACTAGTACTTCGGCGACGAAGCAAAAGGAGTAGGAGGAGGCGATGGCTTATGGTGAATCGGCTGTGGGTAGAGAGTAGGAGGAGATGGTTTATGGTGTGTGAGGGCCAGAACCGTGGACGAGGGCTGCGAGTCGTACCAAATGGGGGATGACGTGGAAGAGAAGTTTGATGCAAGTGTTGGTTAGTTGAACGATCGCAGCTGGAGAAAGCAGCAAGGTAATTTCCATGCGTTAATGGTGAGGAGTAGAGCTGTAGTGGATTCTTTCGTAGTAGAAGACATATCATAAATTAATTAAAGGTTAATTAATTATTATTTAATCGCTAATGATGTTTAATTCGTATTATAACTTGTGATATTAATAACTTTGTCCTAAGTTATCAGAATTGGATGAAACAAGAAGCGTTGGGATCGTTTGAGTACTACAAATAAAAAATGAAGTAAAGTGGACTTGAGCTATTCTGAATTTTGTTTAATTTTAAACGCTTGTTTAGAATTAAATGAAATGACGCTGAATCGTGGATGAAGGACTGGTGAGTTGTAAACTCACACTTTCTAGAATGATATTTAAATTATATCGTGTTATTAATATCTTTTGTTTAATCGATATTTATCTATATGATATGATTGGCTAATTGTTTGGATGATTGGTTGTTATTATTTGAATGATTGTTTGGATTAATTTTTGTTTATTGCTTGGATTGTTTGGTTATAGTTATAAATTTCCGTCTATGAACGGTGTAACGACCCGACTTTTCCGTACCGTTTAAGCTGACATTTAACCAGGTCCAACTTAAAGGCACATGAAAGTAGATAATTAATGGAAAGAAATTAGAGGGTGAGAAGTAGGAAGAAAGAAAGAAAGGTTAGAATATAAGAGGAAGAAAACATCAACACTACAAAATTAGAGTATATTAGAATATCAAAGCAGAGCAAACAAAATATAATATATCAAAACTCTTTACACAAAGAGAAAACAATATATATATATATATATAAAGAAAGTCAAGTGACTTAGAGTATGATCGACTTATATGGAATATGCGGAAGTGTACATGATAACCTAACCTATAGTTATGTAATTAAATATTAATTAATATAAGATACCATGGATAATTAATGAAGTAAATAAAAACGACGCCAGGAAGTTTTATACTAGTTCGGAGCACCGTCCTACGTCTTCTCCCAGACTCCTTTTGGAATTCAACTATCAGCATCCTCTCTTCACCCAGAGGAACAGGTTCACAATGCACTCGAGCAAACAAACATGATTTTCTCTGCCTTAGCAACCGAACAGGACTTTCAACAATACAACAAGATTTTGACTTTGATTGTGTTCTTGAATAACACTGAGTAGCCAACAGTTTGAGTAACAATAGAAACTATGTCCATAGAAGAAAGAGAACAATATCTAGTTCACAGTTGAGATTCTTATCGATAAAGAGGACAAATTATGGAAAATGACAATCAAATGCAAAGACATCAAGGTTTGCTTACACATAATAACTCTTAGCATTACAAAAAATTTCGAAGACTAAAATAAAATGAATTTCGAAAACATTCATTACAACAACCAAAATTTTGTTTATATTGCTCAACAAAAATATTTGAGTATTTTCTATGTAATGAGAACGGATGGACTAACTACCCCATTGCAATCACAAGTTGAGCTGCTCAACCTTTACACCAGCACAGATAATGATGATGTACATTTATAAGTAATATTCAATCATATAATCATGCGTTTTCTTTCACTTTAATGGGAGTTCATATTGGCAAAAAATAGGCAAACGCAAAAGATGGGGAGTCTACACTTTTCATATTCAAAGATGTGCATATTATCATATTGGCAGTTTGTTGCTTCAAGGACATAAACCAAGGCTTTTGCAATTGTATATATACAACACTGATCATGAAATTGAAAAATCTTATGATAGAAAATGGATAGTTGTATAGAAGAATAGTAGAAAATATACAATGTACATTAGAAGGAAAAAAATGATTTCATGCAAAATTTCCATTGAAATTAACAACTTTCTACAACTCATGATTGTATATTTATAACAAAGAATAACCATTACAGTGACAATATGCACTTTTGCTTCACAAGTTGTAGAGATTGTGGTAGACAATAAGAAGAGTATCACAATCTTTAAGGATATGGTTTTACAAACAATATTATTGGCATCTTATGAGAGTACCGAAGACACATGGTCTTATGATCCTTTACAATATCCTCTTTTACTTAATGGAAATAATAGCTGAGATCGAAGTAGTCGTAATGAATAGTACTCATGTTGCATGTCAATAGTACTATGCTTATCGCTTAAAAGTATGAAAATTGATCATAAATTAATTTATATTCATTCTAATCTTAGTATTAACCATGTAGAATACTTGATTTTTATTAATCTTAATAAAATACATATATAATTAATGAATATTCTAACTATAGATTTGATAGGAAAATACATTTCTTTTACTACTTGGTGGACTTGTTATAGCAATATATCATAGATGGTTAGCTAAAAATCATTTAAATCCTAAAAATGTAACGAGCTTGCTTTTCCGCACGACAACCAGGGAACTCTAATTTTGCCTCCTCCTTTATTTTAGATCTATTCCCCTCTACTTCTGGTCCTTCGCATCTCTCTATATCTACTACGTCCTCTCCTTTCAACCGATCCATCCATCCCCTAGCTTTCTCCTTTGTGGTTCAGCAGTTCTGCCACCAGATCTAATTAAACGCGTTTCATTTATTGCCTCCTAATTCATCTTCGTATCCACCGCTTCCTCCTCCCTCTTCTCCACCTATACGGTGGCTTTCTAGCTATTTTCCTCTTTCAATTAAACCCTAGTTTAGCGTCCCTTGAATCTGTATCGTGAATCCGTTTTCTTCTAATCCTTTCACCTATCACTAGCTTTGGTTTCTCTGCAGACTAGTATTAATGCTAGTGTTGTATTGAATGAAGCCGGTGCTCCACACAGGTTTCTTCTTCTGGCATTATTTCTCCATGCCAGGCTCTATTGCGCGTGACAAGAAGGACATTGTTGAAGCTTACTCGGTAGGTATTTTGGATTTTTAGTCTAGTGTTGGCTGTTGAGTTGAGTCTGTTGGTTGCTGCTGTTTCGAAGGTTCCTTTGAGGGTGGTATTGTCTTGTTGTGTGTACAGTCTTGTGTGGTTCTCTGCTTGGAGGTGAGGGTTGTTGGTTTGGAGATCCTTGTGCTGTTGGGTTTCTTTTTGGCTTTCTGTTGGATCTTTCTTTGAAACCATCATTTATGTGTGCCTATCATGCCAAGTGGTAGCTTATTTAGCTGTGAACCGAGGTTCCCTTCAAAACTCTGCTTCCACTTCAACTATCTTCTCCTTGGTTTTGTGCTCTGCAAGTTTACTTGTAGGATGTGATTCTCTGTGTCTAGCTCGAAGTTTAATAATTGTTCTGTATCGATAATGCCTCCCTAGTGTATGCTAGAAGGTTATAGTCTTGAGGATTTCTTAATTGCATCCTAGAAAAATATTTGTATTTGATGAAAGGTGAAACAACCAAACTCGCTCTTACGGGAAAGCCTGGATTGAGTTGAGAACACGAAAATCAGAACGCAAACAGAAGAACATTTCATTGCTTATTACAACAATTTACATCAGAGTACAAGAATATACAGAGTATGAATAAATAATATACATTGGAAAATATCAGAGATTTAAAATTACAATGCAGCGGAAAAATAATACAGAACACAGATTAAAGAAATACACGGATACAGAGCATTACGAATATAGCTTCAGCTGTAAATCCAAGATCCTGAAAAAGAAAAATCCGCAAAACCAAAACTACTAACTGTCAGTGTGGAAAATCGGGGCACCCAGAGTTTAGGTTTAAAACAATAAACTCCAGGTCAATCATGGGACTGGTGTGAGAACTAAAAAAATTATTAACTTGATTTTAAAGTTAGGTGAATCAAGGGACCACGCCGTATAACACGGAATGGGTTTACCCCTAAGAATACCAGTGCATGAAACAAACAGCGCAATGCTAATTAAAGAAAATGAAGCTATCATAAGACTCATGTCCCATCACACAATGCAACGCAAGACGGAGGATAGAGTTTTACCTTATAATAGCCAAATAATGCTTGGTACGTGAAATTTTATCTTTTATTATTACTATAAGTGAAGAAATCAACTTCAAATATAAATGTATCAATCATAGGCGGCATGGGTACCATCTATTGTGTCGCCATACTAGGCTCTACAATCAAAACTGAAATGTCACGTATTGGAAATTAGATTTCCATCATGAGTCGAGGCAAGGGATGGCTCCTCACCGCTTCGAGACACTCTAGCAAATGTCTCAGGATTCCACGCAGAGAACCATGTGATGCTTCAGGGTCAGTCCTCCCTTACGTTTGAGGAATGGTTATTCCTAAATACATGTTTCCCGGTCCTATCGGACCTATTCATCGGCTCCGTAGTAACCGATATATCTGAGACGCCTCGCAATCCAACATCCACATAGGTAAAAGTATAATAAATGTCTGGGATCCATACGTGACACAACCCATAGCTAGAAAGAAACGTCGTGCACTCCCTGTAGTCACGGTCTCGTTTTTGACTCATACCGAGGTTTGAGGCTCGCGAATTAATGCTATACACAAAGTTATGCCCTTTAAGGCTGTGCTTTGATTATCAACCACAAGACTCTGCTTTTCAACAGAAGCCTTGATCATTTGCATCTTCTCATGCCACACTGGGAATTCACGCCATGCGACTGATGTCTATCGATATATAACCTCTGAGATCGTATGTCTCACAAAAGGGTGTTAAGTAAGAGAATCAATTCTCCGCCACCAAACAGATATATATTTAATAAAGATCAATCAACACAGAATAAAATCCAATGTCAGACACGCATCCATTTACAAGTTCGTTGTGGGTCTGAACGAAACCGGAGGCACCTTATTCCTCGTCCCATACGTCCAATATAGGAGAGAGGTCCTCGCATATCCGGTCGATCTCCAAGTATGTCTGGACGATCACCACTTATTACCTTGTCTTGGGTGTACAGCCCAATCAAGACATCAGTAATCATCCAAACGATGTGAAGACCTCCAGTCTTCAACCATCGTCTTCATCTTCGACTTATCGCCGAATCAGTTATTCAGAATGGGTATAAACCCGGCCTTTCCGAATAACACACGTATATTATAAACAAGTGCTATACGAACACAGCATACGCCTCATTCCAATCCAGAATATTCTTTTATTTAAATATTCATATCTTTTGGGAAAGGTTCCCATTAATTTTATCAAAGATAAATTCTTTGAATTTATTCTTTAATCTTCCTTTGGATATCAATTCAAACCAAATTAAGGTTTATAACTAGTCGGAATTAGCGCACCTTACCGAAATATTCATTAGTTTAATTTCCCAATACCAACCTATTCATCCCATGGAGAAAAACTGGTAATACTCCATATCTAACACCACGGCGTTATCGGTAAATTTAATTACCATTTCACGTTCAAATCTGATTAAAGATTTAACTATCGCTTGGAGTAATACTGGTGTTACTCCATTCTCGATCTTTTCCTGAATTTGATTATTTAAATTATCGCATTCTCTTTTCAATCTAATTAAAGATTCATTAAAACTCCACTTAGTTTTAATCTTCCCAAAAATCAATATTAATGATTATTTAACTTTGGAAACACGAACATGCCGCACCGACAATCTACACCGTACTATTGATTTCTGCCGATATATAACCTCTAAGCTCGTACGTCTTAGAGAAGGGTGTTAAGCAAGAGAATAAATTATCCGCCACCAAACAGATATATATTTAGCGGAGATCAACATACATTTCGAAATACAATGTTAGACACGTAATCCTGTCTTTAACTAGGTTAAAGAACTAATGTCATTTGAAACACAATTCACGATAAACCCAAATCACATTCCATTAATTATGGAATCTTCACGAAAAACGGATCAGTATATAATCGATATCAATTTCCGTATCCGACTAATAATATAAATGGAATAACGACAAAGCCTTTTAAATTCCATATATATTAACAGTCTTCCTCCACAGAAGCTCACTTCGATTATTCTCAAATCGAATTCAATTCAATCCAATTTAGTATATTAAATTGGAAAACTTTATTTTGGAAAATTCCCATTAAATCTTAATAAAAAGATTTATAAATTCCAAATCACATTTCACTGTTAATCGGGTTAAAGAACAAATGTCGTTAAAAACATAGTTCACAATAAACCCAATTCACATTCCATTTTATTCCAATTAAATGTTAATTAACTGGAAACTCTAATAATCTTAATTAAAAGATTTGTTCTTTTCCCACGGGGTTTAAGAACAGTGTTATATAAGACACCATTCACGACAAACCCAAAATCCAATTATTTTATTCAATTCCAATTAAATATTAATTAATTGGAAACCTTCACTAAATCTTAAATTAAAGATTAATTCTTTTCTCAACTGGGTTTACGAACAGTGTTATTTAAGACACCGTTCACGACAAACCCAAAATCATATCAAATACAAGGCTCTAAATAGAAATTATATCGGCTTATATTCAATACCAAATTCTGAAACCAACAAATATCGTATAGGAAATAACGATATAAAATATATCTTCCAAATTTCCATAACAATATCCGTATAATCATGGAATGCAATATCGAAATATTCCAAAGATGATTTCCATTCCAATCCATTCCAATTGTGATATTGGAAATTTCTAGTTATATTAAAACCGTTCACAAATCCAATTTATTTTATTTAAAAATTATCGGATTTCAAATCTAGTTAATAATTAGTTCATTTTGATAAAAAATATATTTTTATCCTTACAAATATGGAATTTTTCATCCAAATTCTTTCCAAACCATTTATTATAATTTTACACAAATTATTAATATTTTTAATAATTTTATTAAGGACCTTTCAGTCGATTTCCGTAAACGGACATCGAACTGCACTTACAGTGACCTTTTCCAAATTTGATTTGGACATAATTCCAAATCCACCGGTTAGATTTCAAATCTATTATATTCGTTGGAAATATCTTTTCAATACAAACCCAACGGTTCGGTTTTAGGAGAATCCGACGGTCGGATCTCCCGTAATATCAATTCGAAGTCAATGGTCGAAATTCGCGAATGGTCGCAGCGCGGCGCGTTCTATTCAAGCCATTAAGTATATATAATATATATTATATATATTTCATCGATTTCCATTTTAAAACGTATTTTATAAATTGTTTTAAATTCGTTTTAAAAATGATTTCAACTTCATATTCAAATTTAAATCAAAATTGAATACTCCTTATCAATATATTATTTAAATGATAATATTTTCAAAATATCAGATTTTGAAATAATTTCCTTTTCGATATTCATTATAAAAATGAATAAAATCGATATAAATACTGTTCACGTCAAAATGGCGCATATCTAATCAACACGGCTTCATATATTTCAATATTTTCGTGTCCATCCCAAATCGGACATCAAAATTATATTTTGATCCATTACTGAATATTATTTTAAAATATTAATTATTTTAAAATATTAATTATTCGTCATTTTAAAATATTCGTTGATTTAAAATATTCATTCTTTCCGAGTTGGAATCAGACACAGTCAATTACCATATAATTTTATTTATATGGATTTAATACACGCATGTATACAACAATAATCAAACACAGTCAACCATTATCTAGAGTGCATTACACAACTGCATAAGCATTAAATGTAAATAATTAACGCTTAAAAATTTTTGTCAACCAATCGATTGACATATAACTAAATAATTGGGATTAGTGTATGCCAAATATCATCCCAATACCCATGTGGGGTTTCAATCAACACACATCAATTTTATTTGTGTAGTTGAGCGATGTGTAAAATATATCGTCCCAATCAATATCAGTCAAATGAGTGTACATAAACAATTCGTGCGATTTGTAAATGAATATTTTTTCATTCATATACTCATTAAAAATTATATTTTTAACAATAAAATATTTATTTCAATACATGAATATTTTATACAGTTCATTTATACAATAAAAATGATATTTTTATTATTCTAACATTTTTAGAAAATTTCGGCAGCATAACGGCGTGATACTAGAACCAGAATAAGGTCTAACCTTATCCATCGCCTAACACTGGCTCGTGCCATACACATACCAATTCTAATCAATTCGTTTCACATCCCAAATCAAATTCAAACAAATCAATCAATCCAAAAATCAACTAAACATCCATGGTTTCAAACAAAGGTGTCGGGTGCTACTAAGCACCGTTTGCTTCCTAGTATATATTTAACTAGAAAACAAAATCAGAATGAGTAGTTCTCACCTGTGGGATCCACTCCTCCAGTTCTAATTCTGAATTTCTGAGCCGTTTGGATTTTCCTGAAATTCCAACGCAATCTTTTCCACGCTGTTCATAGTAAAAATCACATTTTTAATATGATGTTTATATATATAAAAATCCCAGTTTTATATCGCTATATATACATTGAATCGTATTTTTACAATGCTATTATATATATAAAAATCGTATTTTTATATTGTTATTCATATAATAAAAACCATATTTTCAAACCGCTATTATATTATAAAAATTATATTTTTATATCGCTACTTCATATATAAAAATTATATTTTAATATCGCTACATCATATATAAAAATTATATTTTTATATCGCCATTCACATAATAAAAATCATATATTTATATCGCCATTCACATAATAAAAATCATAATTTTGTCTTGTTATCATATATATATATATATATAAAATTTCTCTTATGCTATACTATATATGAAAATCCCATTTTTATACTTCTATACATATTTATTAAAAATCATATCCTTTCATATAGAAAAAATCATACCTTTATGTTAATCAAAATCATATCTTCACTTATTTAAAATCATGACTTTACATATTTTAAAAATCAGAAAATAAACCATGTTAATTAAAATGAAAAACTGAAAACAAAATTCAGTGTTGACCTATCTTCTTCGCTGGACCGGAGAAACCCAAACCCCCATATCATCAATCCATCTACGCGATGGGGTGTTGGAGCTAGGGGAGCGTAGTAAGGCGGTGGCGGCGGTTGTGTGGACTGGTGGTGGCTAGGGCATGGGTTTTTAGGGATTGGATTGAAGAGGAGAGGGAGGAGGCATTAGAGGAGGAGGTTCGATCAGCGGCGGCGCCTGGGGCAGCTTGGCGGTGGGCGATGGCGGCTGGATTGCGATGGGTGGAAGCTCCGTCGTTTTCCTTTTTTTCTTAACTGTTGGTTTGACTGAGTGGAGGAGACAAAAGGGGTTTGACCTCCTTTATATATATATATATATATATATATATATATATTATTTATCTAAATCCATATATGCTCGTATGTCGATACGAACTCCAAATTGAACCCACGGACTGTCGCCCATAGCTAATTACCCCTATTCCGAACACAATGGGTGTAACAATCCGGAAAATCCGAACCAATTTAAAAATTTTATTTTGGCAATTTTGATGAATTTTGAATATTTAAAATGATTTATTTTAAATAATAATGACAAAAAATTTATTTTGAATAGAATTAGAACGTATATATTTATTTGAAGCAAAGTTAGAATATAAAATATTTATTTTAATTCTAAAAGGAATTGGAAATGGCGCGGTAGTATGAAAATTCGATTTCAAAGTTCAAATGAATGTACAGGATTCAAAATAAACCGGATTTTAGCGAAACCAAACATATTAGAATCTATTTGAGAATATCTTTCCAATGAAATTGCAAAATTGAAATTTCATAGCGGGAATAAAAAATTATGCCCAATTGAAAATTGAGAATAGTCGCTATGGGATTTTAGCCCTTAAAAATGGAAATTTTGCAAACAACCTCCGTTTCCGATGAAACCACTTTTGTTGGATCCGGGATGTCATTTTATTGCTAGATTCCAAAATACATAATTTTTCGAATCAATATGTGAGCGTGGCGAGTAAAACGTGTTTTGACAGTTTCAGTCAATTTGGATCGACCAAAAAATGGCCATTTTATAAATGGTCTCCAAATTTGACGAAATTAGTTTTTTTAGGACCATATTGTCAATACGAAGCTAGAAATAATTTTTATGAAATTTTCAGAGTCAGTATGTGGCCCCGGTAAATTAAAATGTGCGTTGAAATCAATTTTGAACGTTATATTAATTTATATTTTAGTTTTGATAAAAACTGATTGAAACTAGCGAATTGGCTTACCGAACATATCCTATTGTGTCCGGAATGTGGGTATTTATTTAGGGGTGATAGGTGTTGGGCTCGATTTGGAGTTCGGATTAAAAAATAACTTTTGGATAAAATTAAAATAATAGAATATATATTAAAACTTTGGTCAACCCTTTATCCCTATTCTCCCATTCCATCATTCAACAAAAATCAAAATACAGAAAAAAAACCGCACGTGCCCTAAACCATGTCGCAGCGCCTCCTCCACGACTCCAACCCCATAGACGATCTGCGTCGCTCCTCCCTTCCACCATCTCCATATCCCAATCGAACCTCCTCCATCGCGATGTCTGAAATCGCGAGACCCCCCACCCCGTCGCTCGCAACCTCGCACGTCAGCCTTCCGACATCGCTTCCCCCCATCTTCTTCAAGTTCGCTGCTCCTCCAAGCCCCCTCCTCTTGAAAAAAAACCCTGTAAGTTTTAATTTTTTTTTATTATTCTTTTTATTCTCAATTATAGCAAAAGAAAATCAGTTTTTTTATTTATAGTATAGCAAAAGAAAATTTGGATTTTTATATACACTATAGTAGAATAGAAATTTGATTTCTTATATATATATAAATAGGATAAATAATTAAAAATTTTATATTTACATACAATAAGAATGATATGATTTTTATATAGAAAAAGTTGAGATTTTTATATAGAAAAAGTGGAGATTTTTATATAGGAAAATTTAGATTTTTATATAGAAAAAGTTGAGATTTTTATATAGGAAAAGTTTAGATTTTTATATAGAAAAGGTTTAGATTTTTGTATAGCAAAAGTTTAGATTTTTATATAGGAAAAGTTTAGATTTTTATATAGGAAAAGATTAGATTTTTATATAGACCAAGATTAGATTTTTATATAGGAAAAGATTAGATTTTTATATAGAACAAGATTAGATTTTTATATAGAACAAGATTAGATTTTTATCATGAACAAGATTTGATTTTTATAAATGAAAAGATTATATTTTTATAATAGGAAAGGTTATATTTTCGAATATCGAAAAGAAGTGATTTTTAAAATGAAAAGGAAGTGATTTTCAAAAATGAAATGGTAAGATTTTTTTTTTGATTGGCATATAAAATATGATTCTTATATACGTAACGTGGAAATAAAAATGTGATTTTATAGCATTGAAATAAAAATGTGATTTTTAATATAAAAATCGTGTGAAACAGATTGCGATGGAACCAACGGGAAATGAATCCAAATCCAAACCATTCAGAAATAAAGAATGGAGGAGTGAAAACCCAAGGTGAGAACTCCTCCCTTTAATTTTCTTTATACAGTTATTTATTTTATAACTGCATAAATGAACTGTTCCCCATTGTCCACAGACCGTGGACGACTTGTTTGATTGTTTGGTTTGGTTGATTAGATTATTTGGTTGAATTTGGTTGTTTGGGTGAAATGAATGGATTAGAATTGTTATATGTGTATGGCGCAAGCCAATATCAGGAGAGGGGTAATGCTAGACATTACCCGATTTTGATATTGCTCCGTTATGCTGCCAAAATTTTCTAAAATATGTTAGAACAATAAAAATGTAATTTTTATTGTGTAATTGAATTCAATAAATATTTTATTGTTAAAAATATAATTTTTAATGTGTGTATGAATAAAATAAATATTCATTTACAAATCAGATGATTTGTTTATGTACACCCTTTTGACTGATATGGATTGGGACGATAAATTTTACACATCGCCCAACTGCATAAATAAAATTCATTATTTGTTGATTGAAACCCCACACAGGTATTGGGATGATATTGGACATACACTAATCCCAATAATTAGTTGTACGTCGATCTATTGATTGACAGACTGTCATAAGCGTTAAATATTTATATTTAATGATTATGCAATGTAGAATGCACTCTAGATGATAGTTGACTGTGTTTGATTGTTGTTGAGTACGTATGTTGTATGAAATCCATATAAATCAAATTATATGGTAATTGACTGTGCCTGATTCTAGTTCAGAAAGAATGAATATTTTAAAATAACGAATATTTTGAAATAATGAATATTTTAAGATAATATTCAGTAATAGATCAAAATCTGATTTTGATGTCCGATTTGGGATGGACACGAATATATTTAAATATATATAAGGCCATGTTGAATAGATTAACGCCATTTTTACGTGAACGATATTTATATCGATTTTATTCATTTCTATAATGAATATCGAAAAAGAATTGATTTCAGAATATAATGTTTTAAAAATACTATCATTTATATATCGATGATATGGAATATTCAATTTTGATTAGAAATTGAATATGAAATTGAAATCATTTTGAAAACGAATTTAAAACAATTTATAAAATACGTTTTAAATGGAAATCGATGAAATATTATATATATATATATATATATTATATAATGGCCTGAATAGAACGCGCCGCGCTACGGCAGTTCACAAATTTCGACCGTTGACTTCGAGTGGATATTACGGGAGATCCGACCGTCAGATTCTCCTAAAACTGGAACCATTGGTTCGTATCGAAAAAAGCTTTTCAAATAATATAAGAGATTTGAAATCTAACGGTTGGATTTGGAATTATGTCCAAATCAAATTTGGAAAAGGTCGCTGTAAGTGCAGTTCGATGGCCGTTTATGGAAATCGACTGTACCGGCCTTGATAAAATTATTAAAAATATTAATAATTTGGGTTAAATCATAAGAAATGATTAGGAAAGAATTAGGATGAAAAACTCCATGTTTGAAATGATAAAAATATATTTTTATCGAAAGGAACTAGTTATAAACTAGAATTATAATCCAATATTTTTAAATAAATAAATTGGATTTGAAATGGTTTAAAAAAATTAACAGAATTTCCAATATATAAATTGGAGTGGATTTGAATCGAAATTTCCTTCGGAATATTTCGATATTGGATTTTGTGATTATACGGACATTATGGAGGAATTTGGAAGATATATATATCAATATTCCAATACGGTATTTGTTGGTTCCAGAATTTAATATTGAATATAATCCGATATATTTTCTATTCAGAGCCTTGTATTTAATATCAAATGAGATTTTGGGTTGTCGTGAATGGTATCTTTAATAATACTGTTCTTAGACCCAATGGAGTCAAGAAAATCAGAAACTAACTGGAGATTAGTTAAGTTGGATGGTTTCATGTGTAATGATCTGATGTTGGTTTCGGCCTTCGGGGTTAATACTTAGGGAATTGTTCACTTGCTAATTTACGGTTAAAGACTGATGGAATGGAATGAGATTTTGGGTTGTCATGAATGGTATCTTTAATAATACTATTCTTAGACCCAACAGAATTAAGAAAATCAGAAGCTAAATGGAGATTAGTTAAGTTGGATGGTTTCCTGGGTATTGATCTGATGTTGGTTTCGGCGTTCGGGGTTAATATTTAGGGAATTTTTCACTTGCTAATTTACGGTTAAAGGCTGATGGAATGGAATGTGATTTTGGGTTTATAGTGGAACGTTCTTTAAATGACATTGGTTCTTTAACCCAGTTAAAGACAGGATATGATTTCCCAAGTTAAACAATCATTAATATTGATTTTTGGGAAGATTAAAACCAAGTGGAGTTTTAATGAATCTTTAAATAGATTGAAAGGTGAATTTGATAACTAAAATTATCAAATTCAAGAAATGATTGAGAATGGAGTATCACCAGTTTTGCTCCAAGCGATTGTTAAATATTTAATTAGATTTGAATGTGAAATGGTAACTAAATTTACTGATAACACCGTGGTGTTAGATATGAAGTATTACCAGTTTTGCTTCATGGGATGAATAGGTTGGTATTGGGAAATTAAAACAAATGATTACTTCGATAAGGTGCGCTAATTTTGACTAGCTTGGATAAACCATAATTTGGTTTGAATTTATATTCAAAGGAAGATTAAAGAATAGATTTAAAGAATTTATCTTTGATTAAATTAATGGGAACCTTTCCCAAAGTATAAGAATATTGGAATATAAGGAATATTCTGGATTGGAATAAGGCGTATGTTGTGTTTTTATAACACTTGTTTTTATTATATACGCGAGTTATTCGGAAAGACCGGGTTTATCCTATTCTGAATAACTGAATCGACGATGTGTCGAGAATGAAGACGGTGGTTGAAAACCGAAGGTCTTCACATCGTTTGGATGATTACTGATGTCTTGATTGGGCTGTACACCCAAGACAAGGTAATAAGTGGTGATCGTCCAGACATACTTGGAGATCGACTGGATATGCGAGGACCTCTCTCCTGTATTGGACATACGGGACGAGGAATAAGGTGCCTCCGGTTTCGTTTAGATCCAGAACGAACTTGTAAATGGATGTGCGTCTGACATCGGATTTCATTCTGTGTGATTGATAGACATCGGTTGCATAGCATGAATTGCTAGTGTGGCATGCTGAGATGCAAATGATCAAGGGTTCTGTTGAAAAGCAGAGTCTTGTGGTTGATGATCAAAGCACGGCTTTAATATAACATAGCTTTGTGTAGCATTGATTCGCGAGCCTCACACCCCGGTGTGAACCAGAAATGGGAGAGGACATCAGGGAGGACATGCGTTTCCTTCTAGTTAGGAGTGGTGTCAGCGTTTTGCAAGCCCCGACGTTTTACTTATGTGGATGACGGATAGGAGGCGCCTCGGTTATATCGGTCGTTTCGGGGCCAATAGTTTGGTCGGGATATGACTAGTTTTCGCCCTATAGGGCGGGGAAACGTAGTCTTCAGGCATTTTAATCCACATCGAGTGGACCAGCCCTGACGATCCAAGGGCCCACCTGAGTCTAGGTCCTGAGACATTGTTGGCTAGATTGTCTCGAAGCGGTAAGGATTATCCCTTGCCTTGGTTCACAGATAGAATCCAACTTCCAATATGACATTTCGGTTTTAGTTGTAATCCTATATATGGCAGCATAGTGGGATGGGGCACTTATGCCGTCTATGATTGATACTTATGATTGAAATTATTTTGACACTATACACGCATAGTAATAGTAAAACATGAAATTTCACATACCAAGCATTTTTGGCTATTATAAGGTAAAAACTCTATCCTCCGGCTTGTGTTGCATTGTGTGATGGGATCAGAGTCTTATAATAGCTTCACTATTCTTTATTTAGCATTGCGCTGTTTTTTTTTATGCACTGGTATTCTTGGGAGGAAACCCATTCCGCGTTATACAGCGTGGTCCCTTTATTTACCTTACTTAAAACCAAGATTAATAACTATTTTTAGTTCTCACACCAGTCACATGACTGACCTGGAGTTTATTGTTTTAACCTAAACTCTGGGTGCCCATATTTCCACGCGGGCAGCTTGTAGTTTTGGTTTTGCAGATTTATATTCATAGGATCCTGGTTTACAGCTGGAATGATATTCGGAAAGCTCTGTATCCGTATATTCTTTTCATTTGTGTTTTGTATTATTTTCCGCTGCATTGTAACGTGTAAATCTCCAATATTTAGTAAATGTGTAATATTTATTCATACTCTGCATATTTTTGTATTCTGATGTAAATTGTTGTCATAAGCAATGAAATGTTCTTTTGTTTGTGCTACGATTCATCTTGTTCTCAACTCAATCCGGGCTTTCCTTATGGGGAAGTTCGGGTTGCTTCATTTGGTGCCAGAGCTTTGGTTTGCAGAGCTCGGAGAACAAGGCACGTTAGAACCAAACGAAAGAATTCATAAGAGATTGAATTAGAAATATCCAATGGGAATGACTCGTTAGAGATGGGATCAGTAGTATCCTAGAATGAGTCGGAAGAGTGTTATTTTAAAATAAAATTCGTTTGAAAATTTAAACCTTATCATACGTATTTGAATATTTTATTTTAAATTGATTTGGACAATCAAGTATATAAAGATTTTGCATATACGTCTGATCCATGTGTATTCGAAGTTTTAATATACTGGATGGATATAAAATCACACTTTAGTTGCCCGGGCATGATTCTACTGATGACGTACGGCATCAGTAGTCTGTTTTAGAGTTTCAAAAGTGGGATATCTATATATTTCCAATTAACTGGTGTGAGAACCAAAACTAGATAGGATTATTTGTTGTGATTTGGCATCAACAACATGATTTTTGACTATGTATTAAAGTTATATGTTTGAAACGATAATCCACTAATTGATTGATGGTTGTGTTGTATGATTATTTGTTAACCAATAAAACCATTATGTGAAAGAACGGTACATATCACCAAATTGTATCAAATATTGAAAATTGTTTGAAATTACATACACGTACATGCATATATATTGAACAGGTCATAGCAAGGAGGCTAGAGAAGAGGAATAAAATTGTTTCCCTGACAAATAGGTACATGTTTATTATATTTCTTGGGGTTTTTGATGATTTCATGAGCCGATTGGCTGTTTCTTTTTCTTTTTGATTGGATAGACCTGTGTGGCTATTGGGGATTTTCCCGGTGCTCCCGTACAAAGAAGGTTATAGCGATTTTTTTGAAAATTTAGGGTGTTAGAACCAAATTTTTGACAAATTTGAAAAGTTCTTAGAAACTGAAATGTTGAAGAACTTAAGCCATAATGAAAATAATGAAAGTAAAGTTGATTAGGTAAACAACTTTAAGCTCCGTTCCTTTTCGAGGATGAAAAGATTTTAAGTGGGGGAGATTGTAACAAACCGGAAAATCCAAACCAATTTAAAATCTTTATTTTGGCAATTTTGATGAATTTTGAATATTTAAAATGATTTATTTTAAATAATAACGACAAAAAAATTATTTTGAATAGAATTAGAATGTATATATTTATTTGAAGCGATGTTAGAATATAAAATATTTATTTTAATTATAAAAGGAATTGGAAATGGCGCGGTAGTTTGAAAATTCGATTTCAAAGTTCAAATGAATGTACAGGATTCAAAATAAACCAGATTTTAGCAAAACCAAAAATATTAAAATCTATTTGAGAGTACCTTTCCAACGAATCCGAAAAATTGAAATTTCATAGCGGGGATAAAAAGTTATGCCCAATTGAAAATTCCATATAGTCGCTATGGAATTTTGGCCCTTAAAAATGGAAATTTTGCAAACGACCTCCGTTTCCAACGAAACTGCTTTTTTTGGATCTAGGATGTCAAGTTATTGCTATATTCCAAAATTCATAATTTCTCGAATCAATATGTGAGCGTGGCGAAGTAAAACGTGTTTTGACAGTTTCAGTCAATTTGGATCGACCAGAAAATGGCCATTTTTCAAACAATCTCCAAAATTGATTAAATTAGTTTTGTTAGGACCGTATTGTCTGTACGAAGCTAGAAATAATTTTTCTGGAATTTTCAGAGTCAGTATGTGGCCCTGGTAAATTAAAATGTGTGTTGAAATCAATTTTGAACGTTATATTAATTTATATTTTAATTTTTATAAAAACTGATCGAAACTGGCGAATTGACTTACAAGACATATCTCATTGTGTCCGGAATGGGGGTATTTAGCTAGGGGCAACAGGCGTTGGGCTAGATTTGGAGTTCGGATTAAAAAATAACCTTTTGGATAAAAAAATAAAAGAATATATATTAAAACTTTGGTCAACCCTTTATCCCTGTTCTCCCATCCCATCTTCAACAAAAATCAAAAAAAAAATTCCCGTGCCCTAAACCTCGTCGCAGCGCTTCCTCCACGACTCCAACCCTATCGACGATCAGCGTCACTCCTCCCTTCCACCATCTCCATCTCCCAATCGAACCTCCTCCATCGTGATGTCTGAAATCGCGAGACCCCCCTACCCCGTCGCTCATAACCTCGCGCGTCAGCCCTCCGACGTCGCTTCCCCCCAATCTTCTTCAAGTCCGCCACTCCTCCAAGCCCCCTCCATTTTGAAAAAAAAACTTGTAAGTTTAATTTTTTTATTATTCTTTTTATTCTCAATTATAGCAAAAGAAAATCAGTTTTTTTATTTATAGTATAGCAAAAGAAAAATTGGGTTTTTATATACATTATAGTAGAATAAAAATTTGATTTTTTTATATATAGATTGGATAAAAAATTAATTTTTTTATATTTACATACAATAAGAATGATATGATTTTTATATAGAAAAAGTTAAGATTTTTATATAGAAAAAGTTGAGATTTTTATATAGGAAAAGTTTAGATTTTTATATAGAAGTAGTTGTGATTTTTATATAGGAAAGGTTTAGATTCTTATATAGAAAAAGTTTAAATTTTTATATAGAAAAGTTTAGATTTTTATATAGGAAAAGTTTAGATTTTTATATAGGAAAAGATTAGATTCTTATATAGAACAAGATTTAGATTTTTAAATAGGAAAATATTAGATTTTTATATAGAACAAGATTAGATTTTTATCATGAACAAGATTTGATTTTTATAAATGGAAAGATTATATTTTTATAATAGGAAAGGTTATATTTTCGAATATCGAAAAAGAAGTGATTTTTAAAATGAAAAGGAAGTGATTTTTAAAAATGAAATGGTAAGATATTTTTTTGAATGGCATATAAAAATATGATTCTTATATACGTAACGAGGAAATAAAAATGTGATTTTTATGGCGTTGAAATAAAAATGTGATTTTTAACATAAAAATCGCATGAAACAGATTGCGATGGAACCAACGGGAAACGAATCCAAATCCGAACCGTTCAGATATAAAGAATGGAGGAGTGGAAACCCAAGGTGAGAACTCCTCCCTATAATTTTCTTTGTACATTTATTTATTTTATAACTGCATATATGAACTATTCCCCGTCGTCCACAGACCAATGGACGACTTGTTTGATTGTTTGGTTTGGCTGATTAGATTATTTGGTTGAATTTGATTGTTTGGGTGAAATGAATGGATTAGAATTGTTATGTGTGTATGGCGCAAGCCAATATCAGGAGAGGAGTAATGCTAGACATTACCCGATTTATATATTGCGCCATTATGCCGCCAAAATTTTCTAAAATATGTTAGAACAATAAAAATATAATTTTATTGTGTAAATGAATTGAATAAATATTTTATTATTAAAAATTTAATTTTTAACATGTGTACGAATAAAATAAATATTCATTTACAAATCAGACGATTTGTTTATGCACACCTATCTGACTGATATGGATTAGGACGATAAATTTCACACTTGCCCAACTGTACAAATAAAATTCATTATTTGATGATTGAAACCCCACACGGGTATTGGGATGATATTGGACATACAATAATCCCAATAATTAGCTATATGTCGATCGATTGATTGACAGACTGTCATAAGCGCAAATATTTATATTTAATGCTTATGCAGTGTAGAATGCACTCTGGATGATGGTTGACTGTGTTTGGTTGTTGTTGAGTACATGTGTTGTATGAAATCCATATAAATCAAATTATATGTTAATTGACTGTGTCTAATTCCAGTTCAGAAAGAATGAATATTTTAAAATAACGAATATTTTGAAATAATGAATATTTTAAGATAATATTCAGTAATAGATCAAAATCTGATTTTGATATCCGATTTGGGATGGCCACGAATATATTTAAATATATATGAAGCCGTGTTGATTACATTAACGCCATTTTTAGGTGAACGATATTTATATCAATTTTATTCATTTCTATAATGAATATCGAAAAAGAATTGATTTCAAAATATAATGTTTTGAAAATACTATCATTTATATATCGATGGTATGGAATATTCAATTTTGATTAGAAATTGAATATGAAGTTGAAATCATTTTTAAAACGAATTTAAAACAATTTATAAAATACGTTTTAGATGGAAATTGACGAAATATATATTATATATATTATATATATAGTATATTGGCCTGAATAGAACACGCCACGCTGCTGTAGTTCGCAAATTTCGACCATTGACTTCGAGTGGATATTACGGGAGATCCGGCCGTTGGATTCTCCTAAAATCGGAACTGTTGGGTTCGTACTGAAAAGAGATTTTCAAATAATATTAGAGATTTGAAATCTAACGGTTGGATTTGGAATTATGTCCAAATCAAATTTGGAAAAGGTCACTATAAGTGCAGTTCGATGGATGTTTATGGAAGTCAACTGTACGGGCCTTGATAAAATTATTAAAAATATTAATAATTTGGGTAAAATCATAAGAAATGATTTGGATATAATTGTGGGTAAAATCATAAGAAATGATTTGGAAAGAATTGGCAAGCAAAATTCCATGTTTGAAAAGATAAAAATATATTTTTATCGAAAGCAACTAGTTATGAACTTGAATTATAATCCAATATTTTTAAATAAAGAAATTGGATTTGAAATGGTTTTAAAAATAACCAGAATTTCCAATATATAAATTGGAATGGATTTGAATCGAAATTGTCTTCGGAATATTTCGATATTGGATTATGTGATTATACGGATATTGTGGAGGAATTTGGAAGATATATATATCGTTATTCCAATATGGTATTTGTTGATTCCAGAATTTGATATTGAATGTAAGCCGATATATTTTCTATTCAGAGCCTTGTATTTAATATCAAATGAGATTTTGGGTTCTCGTGAATGGTATCTTTAACAATACTGTTCTTAGACCCAATGGAGTTAAGAAAATCAGAAACTAACTGGAGATTAGTTAAATTGGATGGTTTCCAGGGTATTGATATGATGTTGGTTTCGGCCTTCGGGGTTAATACTTAGGGAATTGTTCACTTGCTAATTTACGGTTAAAGGCTGATGGAATGGAATGAGATTTTGGGTTGTCATGAATGGTATCTTTAACAATACTGTTCTTAGACCCAACGGAATTAAGAAAATTAGAAACTAACTGGAGATTAGTTAAGTTGGATGGTTTTCTAGGTATTGATCTGATGTTGGTTTCGGCCTTCGGGGTTAATACTTAGGGAATTGTTCACTTGCTAATTTACGGTTAAAGGATGATGGAATGGAATGTGATTTTGGGTTTATAGTGAACCGTGCTTTAAATGACATTGGTACTTTAACCCAGTTAAAGACAGGATATGATTTCCCAAGTTAAATAATCATTAATATTGATTTTTGGGAAGATTAAAACCAAGTGGAGTTTTAATGAAAACTTTAAATAGATTGAAAGGTGAATTTGATAACTAAAATTATCAAATTCAAGAAATGATCGAGAATGGAGTATCACTAGTTTTGCTCCAAGCGATAGTTAAATATTTAATCAGATTTGAACGTGAAATGGTAACTAAATTTACCGATAACACCATGGTGTTAGATATGAAGTATTACCAGTTTTGCTTCATGGGATGAATGGGTTGGGATTGGGAAATTAAAACAAATGATTACTTCGGTAAGATGCGCTAGTCCCGACTAGCTTGGATAATCCATAATTTGGTTTGAATTGATATTCAAAGGAAGATTAAAGAATAGATTTAAAGAATTTATCTTTGATAAAATTAATGGGAACCTTTCCCAAAGTATAAGAATATTGGAATAAAAGGAATATTCTGGATTGGAATAAGGCGTATGTTGTGTTTTTATAACACTTGTTTATTATATACGCGAGTTATTCGAAAAGATCGGGTTTATCCTAATCTGAATAACTGATTCAACGATGTGTCGAGAATGAAGATGGTAGTTGAAGACCGGAGGTCTTCACATCGTTTGGATGATTACTGATGTTTTGATCTGGCTATACATCCAAGACAAGGTAATAAGTGGTGATCGTCCAGACGTACTTGGAGATCGACCGGATATGCGAGGACCTCTCTCCTGTATTGGACATACGGGACGAGGAATAAGGTGCCTCCGGTTTCATTCAGACCCAGAGCGAACTTGTAAATGGATGTGTGTCTGACATCGGATTTCATTCTGTGTTATTGATAGACATCGGTTGCATAGCGTGAATTGCCTGTGTGGCATGCTGAGATGCAAATGATCAAGGCTTCTGTTGAAAAGCAGAGTCTTGTGGTTGATGATCAAAGCACGACTTTAATATAACATATCTTTGTGTAGCGTTGATTTGCGAGCCTCACACCCCGGTGTGAACCAGAAACGGGAGAGAACATCAGGGAGGACATGCGTTTCCTTCTAGCTAGGAGTGGTGTCAGCGTTTTGCAAGCCCTGACGTTTTACTTATGTGGATGATGGATAGGAGGCGCCTCAGTTATATCGGTCGTTCCAGAGCCGATAGTTTGGTCGGTATATGGCTAGTTTTCGCCCCATACGGCAAGGAAACGTATCAGACATTTTAATCCACATCGAGTGGACCGACCCGGACGATCCAAGGGCCCGCCTGAGTTTGGCTCCTGAGACATGGTAGGCTAGATTGTCTCGAAGCGGTTAGGACGATCCCTTGCCTTGGTTCACAGATGGAATCCAACTTCCAATACGACATTTCGGTTTTAGTTGTAATCCTATATATGGCGACATATTGGGATAGGGCAATTATGTCGTCTATGATTGATACTTATGATTGAAATTGTTTTGACACTATACACGTATAGTAATAGTAAAACATGAAATTTCACGTACCAAGCATTTTTGGCTATTATAAGGTAAAAACTCTATCCTCCGGCTTGCGTTACATTGTGTGATGGGACCTGAGTCTTGTAATAGCTTCATTGTTCTTTATTTAGCATTGCGCTGTTTGTTTTATGCTCTGGTATTCTTGGGAGGAAACCCATTCCGTGTTATACAGCATGGTCCCTTGATTTACCTTACTTTAAAACCAAGATTAATAACTGTTTTTAGTTCTTACACCAGTCACATTACTGACCTTGAGTTTATTGTTTTAACCTAAACTCTGGGTGCCCCTCTTTCCGCACGGGCAGCCTTTAGTTTTGGTTTTGCAGATTTATATTCACAGGATCCTGGTTTGCAGCTGGAATGATATTTTGATAGCTCTGTATCCGTATATTCTTTTCAGTTGTGTTTTGTATTATTTTCCGCCGCATTGTAACTTGTAAATCTCTGATATTTAGTAAATGTGTAATATGTATTCATACTCTGCATATTCTTGTATTCTGATGTAAATTTTTGTCATAAGCAATGAAATGTTCTTCTGTTTGTGTTCTAATTCGTCTTGTTCTCAACTCAATCCAGACTTTCCTTCATGGGGAAGTTCGGGTTGCTTCAATGGTATATGTTTCGTAAGCCAATTCGACCACTTTGATTAGTTTCCGTTAAATTTAAAACATAAATCAATATATTTTAAATTCAAATGCACATTTTAATTTACCAGAGCCACATATGGACTCCAAAAATTCCCGAAATTAAATCTAGCTATGTTTTGATGATACGGTCCTAACAAAACTAATTTCGTCGAACTTGGAGACCGTTTGAAAAACAATCATTTTTCAGTCGACTAAATTCAAACTAAAATTGCCAAACACGTTTAAATTCACCACGCTCACATATTAATTCCAAAAATTATGAAAATTGGAATATAGCAATACTTTGACATTCCGGATCCAACAAAAGTGATTTCATCGAAAACGGAGGTCGTTTGCAAATTTGCTATTTTTAAGGGCTCTATATTATACGAAGTTCCATAACGACTATTCTGAATTTTCAACTGGACATGACTTTTTATTCCCGTTATGAAATCTGGATTTTTCACATTCATTGGAAAGATATTTTCAAACAGATTCAAATATTTATGCTATTACTAAAATCCGGTTTATTTTGAATCTAGTACATTCATTTGAAATTTAAAATCGAATTTTCAAACTACCGCGCCATTTCTAATTCCTTTTGTTATTAAAATAAATATTTATATTCTAACTTTGGTTTAAATAAATTTATACGATCTAATTCTATTCAAAATAAATTTCTAGCCGTTATTATTTAAAATAAATCATTTTAAATATTCAAAATTCATAAAATAGCCAAAATAAAAAATTTAAATTGGTTCTGATTTTCTGGATTGTTACAATATTCCCCACTTAAAATCTTTTTGTCCTCGAAAAGGAACAGAGTTGAAAGTTGTTTAACTAACCAACTCAACTTTCATTTGGATTTCATTCTTCAACTTTTCAGTTTCTAAGAATTTTCCAATTCTTTAAAAATATGGCTAACACCCTAAATTTTTGAAAAATTTCACCATAACCTCCTTTGTACGGGGATACATTTAGAACCGCAACTAGCCATGCAGGTCCCTCATCATCCAAAAAGAAAAAGAAAACGCCAAGCGGCTAGCTAATGAGCTCATAAAATCATCCAAACCTAAGAAATATAGTAAACATGTACCTATTTGTCGGGAATACAATTTTATTCCTCTTCTTAGCTTCCTTGCTATGACCTGCTCACATATATATATATATATATATATATATATATATATATATATGTACATGTATGCAATTTCAAACAATTTTTAATTCAGTTCAACATTTGGTTTAATTTGGCCAAATTTTACCTTTCCTTTACATAATGGTTCCAACATTTTAATTAGTCAAACTAATTATCATACAACACAACCATCAATCAATTAGTTGATTAGCTTTATAAGTTCATAATTTTTTATATACTCAAAAATAATGTTTTTGATGCCAAATCACAATAATAACCCCATCTAAATTTTGGTTCTCACACCAGTCAATTGGAAATATATAGATATCCCACTTTCGAGACTCGAACATACATGCTGATGATGCTTTAGCGATCATCATAATCATCTCCAGGCGACTAGAGTGTGATTCTATATCTATCCAATATATTTGAGACTTTGAATACACGTTAATTACGCATATATTCGAAATCTTCATATACTCGATGTCCAAAATCAATTTAAAATAAATATTCAAATACGTATAATAAGATTTAAATTTTCACAACAAAATTTGTTTTTTCATTTTTATTTTAAAAACACTACACTTCACACTCGTTCTAGGATATCCTATCTCTAACGAGTCATTCTCATTGGATATTACTAATCCAATCTCTGATGAATTCTTTCGTTCGGTTCTAATGTGCCTTGTTCTCGAGCTTTGTAAAACCAAAGCTCTGATACCAACTGAAACAACCCAAACTCATTCTTATGGGAAAGCCTGGATTTAGTTGAGAACACGACAAATCAGAATGCAAACAGAAGAACATTTCATTGCTTATTACAACAATTTACATCAGAGTACAAGAATATACAGAGTATGAATAAATAATATACATTGGAAAATCTCAGAGATATAAAATTACAATGCAGCGGAAAAATAATACATAAAACAGCTTAAAGAAATACACGGATACAGAGCGTTCTGAATATAGCTCCAGCTGTAAATCCAGGATCCTGAAAAAGAAAAATCTGCAAAACCAAAACTACTAGCTACCCGTGTGGAAAAAAGGAGCACCCATTAAAACAATAAACTCCAAGTCAGTCATGGGACTAGTGTTAGAACTAAAACAATTATTAACTTGATTTTAAAGTTAGGTGAATCAAGGGACCACGCCGTATAACACGGAACGGGTTTACCCCCAAGAATACCAATACATAAAACAAATAGCGCAATGCTAATTAAAGAAAATGAAGCTATTATAAGACTCAGGTCCCATCACATAATGCAACGCAAGCCGGAGGATAGAGTTTTACCTTATTATAGCCAAATAATGCTTGGTACGTGAAATTTTATCTTTTATTATTACTATAAGTGAAGAAATCAACTTCAAATATAAATGTATCAATCATAGGCAACATGGGTACCATCTATCATGTCGCCATACTAGGCTCTACAATCAAAATCAAAATGTCGCGTATTGGAAATTGGATTTCCGTCATGAGTCGAGGCAAGGGATGGCTCCTCACCGCTTCGAGACACTCTAGAAAATGTCTCAGAATTCCCCGCAGAGAACCCTGTGATGCTTCAAGGTCGGTCCTCTCTTACGTTTGAGGATTGGTTATTCCTGAGCACACGTTTCCCGGTCCTATCGGACCTATCCATCGGCTCTGTAATAACCGATATATCCGAGGTGCCTCACAATCCAACATCCACATAGGTAAAAATATAATAAATTTCTGGTCTCCATACAATGACACCACCCATAGCTAGAAAGAAACGTCGTGCACTCCCTCCAGTCACGATCCCATTTTTGACTCATACCGAGGTGTGAGGCTCGCGAATTAACACTATACACAAAGCTATGCCCTTTAAGGTCGTGCTTTGATCATCAACCACAAGACTTTGCTTTTCAACAGAAGCCTTGATCATTTGCATCTCTACATGTCACACTAACAATTCACGCCATGCGATTGATGTCTATCGATATATAACCTCTGAGCTCGTACGTCTCAGAGAAGGGTGTTAAGCAAGATAATAAATTCTCCGCCACCAAACATATATATATTTAATAGAGATTAATCAACACAGAATAAAATCCAATGTCGGACACACATCCATTTACAAGTTCGTTCTAGGTCTGAATGAAACCAGAAGCACCTTATTCCTTATCCCATATGTCCAATATAGGAGAGTGGTCCTCGCATATCCGGTCGATCTCCAAGTACGTCTGGACGATCACCACTTATTACCTTGTCTTGGGTGTACAGCGTGATCAAGACATCAGTAATCATCCAAATGATGTGAAGACCTCCGGTCTTCAACCACCATCTTCATCGTCGACTTATCGCCGAATCGGTTATTCAGAATGGGTATAAACCTGGCTTTTCCGAATAATTCGCGTATATTATAAACAAGTGCTATACGAACACAACATACGCCTCATTCCAATCCAGAATATTCTTTTATTTAAATATTCATATCTATTGGGAAAGGTTCCCATAAATTTTATCAAAGATAAATTCTTTGAATTTATTCTTTAATCTTCCTTTGGATATCAATTCAAACCAAATTAAGGTTGATCAACTTGTCGGGATTAGCGCACCTTACCGAAGTAATCATTGGTTTTATTTCCCAATCCCAACCTATTCATCCTATGAAGCAAAACTGGTAATACTCCATATCTAACACCACGGTGTTATCAGCAAATTTAATTACCATTTCATGTTCAAATCTGATTAAAGATTTAACAATTGCTTGGAGTAAAACCGGTGTTGCTCAATTCTCGATCTTTTATCGAATTTGATAATTTAAATTATCGCATTCTATTTTCATTCTAATTAAAGATTCATTAAAACTCCACTTAGTTCTAATCTTCCCAAAACTCAATATTAATGATTATTTAACTTTGGAAACAAAAACATGCCGCATCGACAATCTACACCGTACTATTGATTTCTGCCGATATATAACCTCTAAGCTCGTATGTCTTAGAGAATGGTGTTAAGCAAGAGAATAAATTCACCACCACCAAACAAATATATATTTAGCAGAGATCAACCATACAGTTTGAAATACAATGTTAGACATGTAATCCTGTCTTTAATAGGGTTAAAGAACTAATGTCATTTAAAACCCAGTTCACGATAAATCCAAATCACATTCCATTAATTATGGAATCTTCACGGAAAACAAATCAATATATAATCGATATCAATTTCTGTATCTGACTAATAATATAAATGGAATAACAACAAATCCTTTTAAATTCCATATATATTAAAACTCTTCTTCCACAGAAGCTCACTTCGATTGTTATCAAATCGAATTCCATTCAATTCCAATTTAATATATTAAATTGGAAAACTTTACTTTGGAAAATTCTTGTTAAATCTTAATAAAAAGATTTGTAAATTCCAAATCACATTTCACTGTTAATCGGGTTAAAGGACAAATGTCGTTAAAAATACAGTTCACAATAAACCCAATTCACATTCCATTTTATTCCAATTAAATGTTAATTAATTGGAAACTCTAGTAATCTAAATTAAAAGATTTATTTTTTTCACACAGGGTTTAAGAACGGTGTTATTTAAGACACCATTCACGGCAAACCCAAAATCCAATTCTTTTATTCAATTCCAATTAGATATTAATTAATTGGAAACCTTCACTAAATCTTAAATTAAAGATTTATTCTTTTCCTCAACTGGGTTTAAGAACAGTGTTATTTAAGACATCGTTCACGACAAATCCAAAATCCAATTCGATATCAAATACAAGGCTCTAAATAGAAGTTATATCGGCTTATATTCAATATCAAATTCTGAAACCAACAAATATCGTATTGGAAATAACGATGTAAAATATATCTTCCAAATTTCCATAACAATATCCGTATAATCATGGAATCCAATATCGAAATATTCCGAAGATGATTTCCATTCCAATTGTTATACTGGAAATTTCTGGATATATTAAAACCGTTCACAAATCCAATTTATTTTATTTAAAAATTATTGGATTTCAAATCTAGTTATTAACTAGTTCATTTTGATAAAAAAATATTTTTATCCTTACAAATGTGGATTTTTTCATGCAAATTCTTTCCAAACCATTTATTATGATTTTACACAAATTATTATTATTTTTAATAATTTTATTAAGGCACTTTCAATCGATTTCCATAAACGGTCATCGAACTGCACTTACATCGATCTTTTCCAAATTTGATTTGGACATAATTCCAAATCCACCCGTTAGATTTAAAATCTCTTATATTCGTTGGAAAGCTCTTTTCGATACGAATCTATGGTTCCGGTTTTAGGAGAATCTGATGGCCGGATCTCCCGTAATATCAATTCGAAGTCAATGGTCGAAATTCCCGAACGGTCCCAGCGTGGCGAGTTCTATTCAGGCCATTAAATATATATAATATTTGTATTATATATATTTCGTCTATTTCCATTTTAAAATGTATTTTATAAATCGTTTTAAAAATGATTTCAACTTCATATTCAAATTTAAATCAAAATTGAATTCTCCTTATCATTATATTATTTAAATTATAATATTTTCAAAATATCATATTTTGAAATAATTTCCTTTTCGATATTCATTATAAAAAATGAATAAAATCGATATAAACGCATATCTAGTCAACACGGCTTCATATATTTCAACATTTTTGTGTCCATCCCAAATTGGACATCAAAATCATATTTTGATCCATTACTGAATATTATTTTAAAATATTACTTATTTTAAAATATTCATTATTCGTCATTTTAAAATATTCATTAATTTAAAATATTCGTTCTTTCCGAATTGGAATCAGACACAGTCAATTGCCATATAATTTTATTTATATGGATTTCATACACACATGTACACAACAATAATCAAACACAGTCAACCATCATCCAGTTTTATTTCTGAATTTCTGAATTGTTTGGATTTACCTGAAATTCCAACGCAATCTTTTCCATGTTGTTCATAGTAAAAATCACATTTTTAATATGATGTTTATATATTTAAAAATCTCATTTTTATATCGCTATATATACATTAAAGTCGTATTTTTACAATGTTATTATATATATAAAAACCGTAGTTTTATATTGTTATTCATATAATTAAAATATATTTTCAAACCGCTATTATATTATAAAAAGTATATTTTTATATCACTACTTCATATATAAAAATTATATTTTTATATCGCTACTTCATATATAAAAATTATATTTATATATCGCCATTCACATAATAAAAATCATGTTTTTATATCGCCATTCACATAATAAAAATCATATTTTTGTCTTGCTATCAAATATAAATCAAATTTCTCTTATGCTATACTATATATAAAAATCCCATTTTTATACTTCTATACATATTTATTAAAAATCATATCTTTTGATATAGAAAAAAATCATACCTTTATGTTAATCAAAATCATATCTTCACCTATTTAAAAATCATGTCTTTACATATTTGAAAAATCTGAAAATAAACCATGTTAATTAAAATGAAAAACTGAAAATAAAATTCAGTGTTGACCTTTCTTCTTCACTGGACCGGAGAAACCCAAACCCCCACTTCATCATTCCATCTGCGCGCCGGGGTGCTGGAGCTAGGGGAGCGCAGTCAGGAGGTGGCGGCGGTTGTGTGGAATGGCGGTGGCTAGGGCACTGGGTTTTAGGGCTTGGATTGAAGAGGAGAGGGAAGAGGCGCAAGAAGGGGTTCGATCGTCGGCGGCGGCGCCTTGGGTAGCATGGCGGTGGGCGACGGTGGCTGGATCGCGATGGGAGGAAGCTCCGTCGTTTTCCTTTTTTTCTCAAATGTCGGTTTGACTGGGTGGAGGAGACAAAAGGGGGTTTGACCTCCTTTATAATATATATTTTAATTATTTGATTCCTTATATGCCCGTGTGTTGATACGAACTCCAAATTGAACCCACTGACTATTGCTCACTTCTAATTACCCCCATTCCAAACATAATGGGATATGTTTCTTAAGCCAATTCGACTACTTCGATTAGTTTCCATTAAATTTAAAATATAAATCAATATATTTTGAATTCAAACGCACATTTTAATTTACCAGAGCCACACAATGACTCCAAAAACTCTCAAAAAGTAAATCTAGCTATGTTTTGACGATACTGTCCTAACAAAATTTAGTTTCGTCGAATTTGGAGACCGTTTGAAAAACGGTCATTTTTCAGTCGATTAAATTCAAACTAAAATTGCCAAACACGTTTAAATTCACCACACTCACATATTAATTCCAGAAATAATGAAAATTGGAATATAGCAATACTTTGACATTCCAGATCCAACAAAAGTGGTTTCGTCGAAAACAAAGGTCATTTGCAAAATCGCTATTTTTAAGGGCTATATATTATATAAAATTCCATAGTGACTATTCTGAATTTTCAGTTGGACATAACTTTTTATTTCCATTATGAAATCTGGATTTTTCACATTCATTAGAATGATATTTTCAAACAGATTCAAATATTTCTGGTTTTACTAAAATCTGGTTTATTTTGAATCATGTACATTCATTTGAAATTTAAAATCGAATTTTCAAACTACCGCGCCATTTCCAATTCCTTTTATTATTAAAATAAATATTTATATTCTAACTTCGGTTTAAATAAATTTATATGTTCTAATTCTATTCAAAATAAATTTCTAGTTGTTACTATTTAAAATAAATCATTTTAAATATTCAAATTTCATTAAAATAACCAAAATAAAAATTTTAAATTGGTTCTAATTTTCCGAGTTTTTACAAAAGGTAATGTATCTTAGTTGCTACTAGTTCATGAGACAGTCGAGAAGAAGATTCTTTCAGTCCTCTGCACATTCAGTTGTCTACATCTCTACTTCTTGTAGCTGTATCTGGTAACTGGCAGTAGCCAATAAGCATTGGTTTTCAAGTGATCACTTTAAGGACTGTTAGCAGCTTGGAAATTAAGTTATATGTGCAATTTTTGCAAGGTGTAAGGTCTTGTATGCTTTCTAGCTATTACTGAAACTCATTATGCCCTACATGGTGTTAGAATATAGTTTAGGTTGTAGTTAGAGCATATCATGTCTGTAGCAGATCGACAATCCATCTACCTCCTATTATGTACTCATTAACTTTCTATAACGAAAAATTGTTATGGATCAATATAAAAACCGGTTGACTTTGCCCCAAAAAATCATTTAAATTCGCAAATGTCAGGCCCCAAAGGCCTTGCTCTCCATGGTACGATGAAATACTAAAATCCTCTTTAGGCTAGTTTTCGATCTTTGCTCATTCTTCTATCCTCCGGCAGTGAATCTCGCACTTGCTGATGTCGTATCCTCCAACCTTATCATCTAAGCACCTATCCCAGTATCTTCAGTGATGACCGGGGTTATGCAAGCCTTGGCGTGGTTCTCAGGAAGGAGTTGCCTCTTGTGTCATCTTTGCTTATGGTGGTTGGAGCTGGAAGTTGATGTTGTCGAGTGCTTTGCTTGAGATTTGATCTAGCTTTTTATTCTTTAAATTCATCGAGCCTTGATCTATCAATGACGAGCAACTAGCATTTGTGATTGATTTTATGCTCAAAAGATTAGTTGACCTTGGGGAAATTATATTTTTATTTATGTCATTGGGTCACATCCTTACTATATTCATCTTTAAGTGAGTGTGGAAACCAGTGGGTAGTAAGTTTGAGATTTTGCTATGCAAAATGGTCATTTCTTTATCACATTTGAGCATGTTGTGGATTTAGAGAAAATTTTGAACGATGTCTTTTTTGATTCGAGAATGGTATTGCTGAAAAAAAGGATTCTCAGTTTGAGTTATTCTGGAGATGTATTCAATTCCTTGGGTGAAATTGGATATGCCGAAGGAAATGTGGGATCATGAAGTCATCTGTGTGATGGCTAGCGTGTTGAGAGTCTTGTTTGAGATGAATGATATCACGGAAAATGCTTCAAAGACCGAATTCAAATGAGTATTGATTCAAATCGTTGTCCTCTTTAAATTCACCTAACATTTAATGTCAATGTAAAACCATTAGGTGTTTCAATGTTTTACGGTTGTAATTCATTGTGTTGTGACAACCGTTGTGCATTTAACCATCTTTTTCACCAATGTAAGGACCTGACCTGTTTGTGGGTTCCTAGTCTTCCGGTGTTGCTTCGTCGAGCGCAGTCCCCCAGGCTCTAGTGGCAATGCGAGGGTCTTTTATTCAGTCCCTAGCACTGTTGCTTGGTCATTCAATAGTGAAAGTTTTGTGCATGCTCGTGCATAAACCCCAGCTATGCATGAGCATGTCCATGCAGTTGATGCAGTTTCCCCTTCGGTTGTGACTTCTAATGGCTTTGTATCGACTCCCCTTCTGCTTCAGAGTGTGCCTTCTGATAGGCAGCAGTTCGATGGCTAATGACGTTGTTGTTTCTAGTTGTTCTGATCTTTCCTCTAACATTTTACTTCCATTTATGTCTTTGGTTTTAAACATAGAGCCAATTCTTGATGAGTACGATTCAGTTCTTCTTGCGCCTACATTCAGTGATTACTCCTCCTTTAATCATGCACTTGTCACTTTTACAATTCTTATTTTAAGTTTGGCCTCTGCACATGTTGTTGCTTTAGTTCTTGTTCCTCCTAAAGCTTCATCCTTCGGTTCACAAATGTTTTTTTCTAGGATTTCATTTCCTGGACGATGCATCGCTGATCACTTCAGTGGTCGAGTGTTCACATGCTTCAGTGTCCTTCTCTGGTTCTGAAAGTATCGCTTTCCCCCTTTACGCTCAAGCACTTCTTCAAATGTTTCACTTGAATCAAACGATCATTGTGCAGTTTTTGGTGATGTGGCTCTATTTCTTCTTGATGTGGTTGTTCTCGTAACATTGGTTTTCTCCATTATATGTTTTGGGGACAATATTTTGTGGGAGAAAGTTATTCATAAATCCGATCGAGCTTTGGACTTTAAACATGGTCATGTCTCTCACAACTATGGTCCGGAGCATTACACAAGCGGTTATTGGATTCACATAATTTATTGCGCATTCTTGATTCTGAGGCTGGGAAGTTTAAGTTGTTATTTGATAGATTTTAGTGTCATCGGCTTGAGGGGGTGCTCTATTCACTAGCTCTTGGCTGATTGATTTCAATTAGATTGACTTAAATGTGTGTTGCTTGCCTTGTGAATCAGTTCATGGTCTTTCCCTCATGGTTATCTGTAACACCCCGTAATTCTGTTAATATTAATATTCACAAATTAAAGAATAACTAATCTCAGACGTGAGAATTGTGGGAAACGGGTTGCGCCATTGTGTTCGTCTCGGAATTTTGGTGAAAATAGAGTCCGAGTTTGCGTGAATTGGACTTCGTATGAAGAAGTTATGGCCATCGGAAGTTTCAAAAAATTCAAAACAGATTTCAGAAAATTTAAAATTCAAAATTCGAAGTCAAACAGGCTAGGCAGGAAAATTCCCGCCCAGCACCCCAGGTCAACTGGGCAGTCGACCCCCTCCCAGGTCGACTGGGCAGTCGACCTGGGTGTCGACCTGTCCAGCGGCTAGGGTTTCGCTGGTGTGTCTTTAGGGCTGAGTTGGCAAATTAAACGGTTCAGTTTAGTTCTGAGTTGATCTGACGGTCTAAATAAACCCTAAACTCTATAAATACCTAGGTAGTCTCTCACTCTAATTCACATGAAAAATAGAATAGCCATCGTCATACCGCCGCAGTGTAGCCGCCGCCAACTAAGAAGGAAGAAAGCTAATCAAAACCCTAATTCTACTCAACTCTAAAGCAAATCAAGACTCTCTTTCTCTTCTAATTGTGAGTATGATGATCTTAACAATATTATTATTGAACTAATTAGATTAAGTTATGAATGGATTATGAGTGAATGATGTGAATTGTCATATATGTTGTTGTAAACCTTATGCTATCATGTATGTTGTAAATCCTATGTTATGTGATGATGATATCCTAAATGTTGTAAATCATGCTATGATGATATTGTATAGGTTGTAATTTTCTATGCTAAATTGTGATAAATCATACATGTTATAAAGTCATGATGTTATTATCAAGGCTAATTAGTTCATGTTAATCAAATCATAATGTTGATATTATTTGGGCTATGTTGATCTATATGACAAAATCACATATGCAAGTGCAGATTGATTAGTAAAGATTATGAACATATGCCATGACATCTATTTAGATCTAGAATAATGACATCTAGAATTATGCTATGACATATGTGAATTCTATGTATTAGATGCTAGTTCACACCATTATTATGTTGCATAAAACCCCATATGCAAGTTTATACATAAATTTGGGTAATGATCATATCATGTAAATTGTGACATTTAACAAGTTGACACCTTTAGATCCTTAACATGTGTAGTTCTATGCAAGTTTCACCCCTATTATGATTGATTATTTTATTTGTCTATATGTTGTGATAATTTATCTTTGTGCTATGAGTTAGACTATTCAAGTCTAACGTATATTCTATGTTGAATAAGCGACCGTATAACATGGGGTAGGGGTAATATTAAGGATTTAATATTAAGAAGTTGGGGTGCAATTGATATGATTTTGCATGCCATGAATGGATGGCCATAATTGGGTCAATTATGGACATCATTAAAATTGGAAGTAATTAATGATTTGAATAGGGATATATTCAAAACTGGGGTAAAAGATTATAAGTGATAATCAATGCTTAGGACACAAGGTTGGAATCGTTTGTGACGTAAACCTGCCTGGACCCGCCCGGCAAATCCAGTGGTCACAAATGTCAGCCCAATGTGAGAGGTCCTAGGCCCAAATTAAAGCATAACAGTTGTAAAGACACGAGGTTAGACTCTTTTATGGTGTAAGACTGCCCGGACCCGCCCGGAAAATCCAGCTGCCAAAAATGCCAGTCTAATGTGAGAGGTCTTTATGAGGTTATGGCCTGAATGAATTAAGAAATACTTAACCAGATAAACATGTAAGGTGGGACATGGGGGTTAAGTAGGTGCCTTGGGTGGCATGAGGAATCTAGTGGGTGCCCTTAGTGGCATGTGAAATACGATTAGTAAGACTTAACCAAGCACACATGTAAATGAACATGACTAAGAGGGTTAAGTGGGATGTACTAGTGGACAAGCTTAGGTGGGTAGCTTGTGGGGGCCCATTTCAACCAGTATCCCAAACGTATCTTTGTGGGCTCGACCCAAGTCGAGGACGGGACACGCATGCTGGGTTTGACTATAAGAGGTCAAAACGGGGAGCGGTGGCAACGCAAGTCCAACGGGTTTCATATGCGTGTGTGGACCCGGGCTGGTAGGTAAGACGTTGGTGCATCGTGTAGGTATAAGCCGTGCATTCTCAAGTTGTATCGGGTTGCCACTTTAGGGGAGTGATACACCCCACTGTGGGGCCAGCACGGGTATCTACGAGTAGGGAACCGATCGAAAGTGGGTAGTGGGGTACACCTAGCGGAGATAGGGGCAGACGACACCTATGTAGTCAGCTAGGGGTACGCAAGGCTATTTATATAGTTTCTGTGTGAAGCAAGTGGGATCAACCTTTAGGGTGACTGGTGCGGTGCAGTGTAGTAATTATTCGTTAGTAATTAGGTGTGCCTTGAACGTTATCTTTATCTTCTCTTCCATACCCAATAGTTCATAGACATTTCCTTGTTTTCCAGCTTATGCCTTAGTCTAATTATTTTGATAATAGTATTGTTAGAATTATCATACTTGCCAGACTTTATGTCTGACCCCCTCCAGATCCTCAGGTTGGACCCAGCTCTAGTGGAGTTTGATTGGATTGCTTTATCTCTTTGGGAAAGCTTGGACCGTTGAAGTAAGGTCCAGCTTGTTATCTTCTTTAATGGCTATTTGTGTAATGGGATTATGTATTTTGTTTTATGAAGATGGATATTGTACTTGACTCTGATTTATGGTTTTATGATGTAACAAACATGTTTAATTTCTGCTGCAATAAAATGAAGTTTTAGATTTCAAAGTACTACTTATTATCTGTCTTATTGTAATTTTTTTGTTCTATATTCACTTAAAACCTCCATGGAAGTTAGTGCATTCCCTTTGTGAGTGACATTAATGGACGTGGGGTGTTACACGTGGTATCAGAGCTTAAGGTTACCAGAACAGATAAAAATTTTAGAAAAACTATTTTTCTAAAGTATTTTTGGAAGAAGTGTTTTCAAAACATGTCTTGATGAGTAATTTAAAGAGGAAAGTTTTTCAAAAAACATAATCCCTAATAGCCATATATCTTTATCCTTCGAATTCTCCATTTTGAATCTTTCCTTTTTCGTTTCAGCATGGCTAAAGATCTTAACCTTCCGGACGGTGTAACGATACCAGGATGGTATAGGAGGCTATTAGAGGCTAGGGCCGCTGTAGGTCCAGCCAATGTCCCTCCACCACCAGTTGCACCCGCTCCTCCTCCTCCTCGCGTAGATACTTTTGCAAAGACGTGCAAGGAATTTAAGGCTATGGGCGGAAAACGTTTCCAAGGGTCAGAAACGGTTGTGGAAGCTAGAGATTGGCTTAAGGAGGTGGAAGAATTGCTAGAAATCTTTGAAGTAGAAGAAGGGAGGAAAGTCAAATTAGCAGCTTGGTTAATGAAGGGAGAGGCCTCGTTTTGGTGGGAGGTCACTAATGGGGAGCGTCCTGTTAATTCTTGGGCGGATTTCAGACGTAGGTTTGAGGCAAAGTTTCTCTCAAGGGCAGAAGAGAATCTATATATGGAAAGGTTCTTGACATTGAAGCAAGGAAGCTCATCAGTGAAAGAATATGTCAACAAATTTAATCGGTTAGCAAGGTTTGGCTTGGACTTGGTGAACACGCCGGAGAAGAAGGCTCTGAGGTTCGTTAATGGATTGAATGAACCGTTGCAAGGGTTGGCTATGACCCACATCCCTATGGGGGCCACATTTGAGAAGCTAGTAGACATGGCACTCATGCACGAGGAGAAAGGCGCTAATGCTAATAAGGCACCCGAGAAGAAAGGGGATTAGAAGAAACCACAACAGCAAAACAAGAAGGGTGGTAAAGACAATAATGGCAAGGGAAAGAAGAAATGCTTTAACTGTGGGACACCAGGCCATCTCAGCAAGGATTGCCGAAAGAAAAAGAAGGCTGGCTGTTTTCACTGTGGTGAAGCGGGACATCTAGTGAAGGATTGCCCAAAGAAGGGGCAGAGGGCAGGGTCTACCTCGGGAGGACAGGTGCAGGCTCTTATGGCACCAGGGTAGGCAAGGGGACAAGTTCAGACACTCGCGGTCCCACCACTGCAAGAACGAGGTAGAACCATTTCTGTTGAAAGCTTAGTTATTATGTTTGATCATCCTGTCCATATTTTATTCGATTCGGGCGCATCGCATTCGTTTATCTCTACATCATTAGTTGAATCACTGCACTTAAACACTAGTTTAGTAGAAGATCCCTTAGTTGTTTCGAATCCAATTGGGGGCTCAGCTTATTTGTCCATGATGTGTTTGGATTTGAAAATTTCTATACTTAGCGTCGAGTTTAGATGTGATGCTTATGTTTTGGGTTTTACGGGCTATGGGCTAATTTTTGGAATGGATTGGTTATCCAGAAATGGGGCCGTTCTTGATTGTGAAAAGAGAGTAGTTAGGCTCGTGACTCGCCTTGGCAACACTCTCGAAATCTTTTGTAATCCCATAAATTCTGTTATGCTAAGTTATTTAGAATCGCTTGACGCGTCTGAGGAAAATCTACGATCTGTTAGAGTGGTCCGAGAATACTCGGATGTGTTTGAGGAGGTGAAGGGCTTACCTCCGAAGCGGGAGATAGATTTTCGAATATATCTTGTGGATAATGCAAAACCAGTATCTTTGCCAGTACGCCACATGGCTCCACGTGAAAGGAGGGAACTCAATAAGCAAGTGAAGGAGTTGCTTGAGAAGGGGTTCATAAGACGTAGTATATCGGAGTGGGGTGCTCCAGTAGTATTTTCCACGAAGGAGGATGGGTCCCTTAGACTTTGTGTGGACTATAGAGAACTTAATAAGCTTATTAAAAAAAATAGACACCCACTGCCGAGGATTGACGATCTCTTCGATCAGTTAGTTGGCGCCTCAGTGTTTTTGCAGTTGGACTTAGCCACTGGTTTCCATCAGTTGAGAGTGGCTGAGGATAGCATTGACAAGACTGCCTTTAGGACTCCGGACGGTTTCTATGAATGGCTAGTGATGCCCTTCGGTTTGACAAATGCCCCCGCATACTTTGTTGATTTGATGAGTAGGGTGTTTAGGGAGTACCTTTACAAATTCGTGGTAGTCTTTGTAGACGACATCTTGGTCTTTTCTAAGGATGAAGAAGAGCATGCCCTACATCTTAGGGAAGTGTTGGAGACCCTACGAGCGCATAACCTTAAAGCTAAATTTTCTAAGTGTCACTTCTGGAGGAAGGAAGTACGATTCTTAGGGCACGTGGTTTCCAAGGAAGGGATAGCTGTGGATCCCGCGAAGATGGTGGCCATCCAAGATTGGAACGTCCCTAAAAATGCTACCGAAGTGAGAAGTTTCTTGGGGTTGGCTGGCTACTATAGGAAGTTTATCAAAGACTTCGCAAAGATATCAGCTCCGTTGACACGCCTGACGAAGAAGAACCTAGTTTTCACATGGGACGTAGATTATGATGATGCGTTCCAACGGTTGAAGAGAGCTTTGACCTCAGCTCCAGTCTTAGTATTGCCAGATGGGAGTAAGCCATTTACTGTTTATACCGATGCTTGTGGGACAGGACTAGGCGCAGTCTTAATGCAAGAGGGAAGGGTAATAGCCTATGGTGGAAGGCAGTTGAGAGCGCATGAGAAAAATTACTCTACACATGACCTAGAGTTAGCCGCTATTGTTTTCGCGCTTAAGTCTTGGCGCCATTATCTTCTTGGCGAGAAATTTGAATTATTCACTGACCACAAATCTTTAAAATACTTGTTCTCTCAGAAGGACTTGAACTTAAGGCAGCAAAGGTGGATGGAGTTCTTAGCATCCTACGACTTCGAGATAGCATATACCCCTGGCAAGGGTAACGTAGTGGCAGATGCCTTAAGTAGAAAAAGATTATCCTTAAGTCCTTTGTTTGTTGAGCGGCGAAGCTTAGAATTCATCTCTATGTTTGACTTTAGACCTTCCGTTGACTTTGTACCCGGTTTGCTAGCATCCTTAGAGGTCAGACCTACGCTTTTGGGATGGATTGGCGAGGCACAGCGAGACGACCCACAGTTGGTTGAGTTAGTAGAAAAGCTCAAAAGAGGGGAGTCATCAAGCCATCTCCATAGGTACACCCTAGATGATAAGGGTTGGTTACGTAGGGACGGTAGACTTTGTGTACCAAAAGACGATGACCTAAGGAAGACCATTCTTGATGATGCACATCGTTCGAAGATGACCATTCATCCCGGCGGGGACAAGATGTACAAAGACATGAAGCGAGTTTTCTTTTGGGCCTGTATGAAGAGGGATGTGGCCGAGTATGTCGCTAGATGCTTGGTGTGCCAACAAGTAAAAGCGGAGCAAAAGAAACCCGGTGGGTTGCTTCACCCATTGAAGGTTCCACTACGGAAATGGGAAAGTGTCTCGATGGACTTTGTGGATGGATTACCAAGATCAAGGAAGGGTAATACGGGGATTTGGGTTATAGTAGATAGACTTACTAAGAGCGCCCATTTCATTCCTGTGAAGAGTAAGAGGATTGCTCCATGGTTAGCTTATGTATATGTTCGAGAAATAGTTCGTTTGCATGGTGTTCCTTCTAGCATAGTGAGCGACCGCGATCCTATCTTCACTAGCGAATTTTGGAAGAGCTTACAAGAAGCGGTAGGGACTCAGTTATGTTTGAGCACCGCGTATCATCCTCAGACGGACGGCCAAACCGAGAGGGTGAATCGCATTCTAGAGGATCTTTTGAGGCTATGTATCCTAGACTTTGGGGGTATAGGGGAAGAGCATCTTCCGTTGGTAGAGTTCGCATATAATAATAGCTTTCAGTCTAGCATTGGCATGGCACCTTTCAAAGCTCTTTATGGACGACCTTGTCGTTCACCTACATGTTGGTGTGATTCTACGGATAAGATCTTACTTGGGCCCGATATGATTAGGGAGACTTCAGAGAAGATCGACTTGATTCGAAGAAGGATGAAAGCAGCGCAAGATAGGCAGAAATCTTATGCGGACAAGAGGAGGATAGATCTTGAGTTTGAAGTTGGGGACATGGTCTTTATCAAAGTGTCTCCATTACGGAACATTGTTCGCTTTGGGTCCGTTGGGAAATTAGCACCAAGGTTCGTAGGGCCGTTTCCTATTAAGGAGAGGATTGGGCAGATGGCGTATAGAGTGGAGTTGCCTGAGAGACTTAGTGGTGTACACGACGTATTCCATGTGTCACATTTGAGGAAGTGCTTGCACGAGACCGCGGAAGTGGTAGAGCCGAGCTTGCTTAGAGAGGTGGAGATCGAGCGTGATGCGACGATTCGACGAGCTCCTACATGCATTCTTGGGTCGGAGATCAAGAAGCTGAGGAATCGAGAGGTCAAACTAGTCAAAGTACAATGGGGAGATGATGGGAGCAACGCTACTTGGGAGACGGAAGAAAAGATGCGTTCGTTGTACCCTTTTCTTTTTGAGGGCAAGTCCTTTAATTTCTCCTTTATCGTTTATCCTGTACTTATCTTACCTTTAGAGTATCCTCTCGCTAGTATCTTTGACCTTTAGTTAGGATAATCCTATGGTTTAAACATGTGTTTGAGACATGTTATGTATGATGGATGCAAAGTGGATGCAAGTGTTTGCTAGTGGTTGCTCGTGGATGCATATACACACACTATTAGGCACTAGATCGGCTCAGTCACTTCATATTGCATATTGCATATAAATGGATGTATTTAGTAAAATGGATGTATGAGGATTTTTTTTATCATATGGATGCTGCATTCAGATGATGATTGTGCACGCATATAGAGACAATATGTAGCATTAAGGAACTTTTGCATACATAATGGACGCATGGCACTATCATGATTTGCATTAAGGCGGTCAACTGAATCAGTGGACCGCCTGATTTTGCATTAGATATGGATATATACACACACTGTGCATTTAAACATGAAAGCATTAGAAGTCTATAAGGACAATGGATGCCTGTGTTTGATGGTTGAGTAGATGGACGATTGGATGTTAGGATACACATTCTTCTTGACTTAAAGATTTCGGGGTCGAAATCCTTTAAGGAGGGGAGAATGTAACACCCCGTAATTCTGTTAACATTAATATTCACAAATTAAAGAATAACTAATCTCAGACGTGGGAATTGTGGGAAACGGGTTGCGCTATTGTGTTCGTCTCAGAATTCTGGTGAAAATAGAGTCTGAGTTTGCGTGAATTGGACTTCGTATGAAGAAGTTACGGCCATCGAAAGTTTCAGAAAATTCAAAACAAATTTCAGAAAATTTAAAATTCAAAATTCGAAGTCAAACAGGCTAGGCGGGAAAATTCCCGCCCAGCACCCCAGGTCGACTGGGGAGTCGACTGGGCAGTCGACACCCCCCCTAGGTCGACTGGGCAGTCGACCTGGGTGTCGACCTGTCCAGGCGGCTAGGGTTTGGCTGATGTGTCTTTAGGGCTAAGTTGGCAAATTAAACGGTTCAGTTTAGTTCTGAGTTGATCTGACGGTCTAAATAAACCCTAAACTCTATAAATACCTAGGTAGTCTCTCACTCTAATTCACATGAAAAATAGAATAGCCACCGTCATACCGCCGCCATGGAACTCAGTGTAGCCGCCGCCAACTAAGAAGGAAGAAAGCTAATCAAAACCCTAATTCTACTCAACTCTAAAGTAAATCAAGACTCTCTTTATCTTCTAATTGTGAGTATGATGATCTTAACAAGATTATTATTGAACTAATTAGATTAAGTTATGAATGGATTATGAGTGAATGATGTGAATTGTCATATATGTTGTTGTAAACCTTATGCTATCATGTATGTTGTAAATCCTATGTTATGTGATGATGATATCCTATATGTTGTAAATCATGCTATGATGATATTGTATAGGTTGTAATTTTCTATGCTAAATTGTGATAAATCATACATGTTATAAAGTCATGATGTTATTATCTATGCAAATTAGTTCATGTTAATCAAATCATAATGTTGATATTATTTGGGCTATGTTGATCTATATGACAAAATCACATATGCAAGGGTAGATTGATTAGTAAAGATTATGAACATATGCCATGACATCTATTTAGATCTAGAATTATGACATCTAGAATTATGCTATGACATATGTGAATTCTATGTATTAGATGCTAGTTCACACCATTATTATGTTGCATAAAACCCCATATGCAAGTTTATACATAAATTTGGGTTATGATCATATCATGTAAATTGTGACATTTAACAAGTTGACACCTTTAGATCCTTAACATGTGTAGTTCTATGCAAGTTTCACCCCTATTATGATTGATTGTTTTATTTGTCTATATGTTGTGATAATTTATCTTTGTGCTATGAGTTAGACTATTCGAGTCTAACGTATATTTTACGTTGAATAAGTGAACGTATAACGTGGGGTAGGTGTAATATTAAGGATTTAATATTAATAAGTTGGGGTGCAATTGATATGATTTTGCATGCCATGAATGGATGTCCATAATTGAGTCAATTATGGACATCATTAAAATTGGAAGTAATTAATGATTTGAATAGGGATATATTCAAAACTGGGGTAAAAGATTATAAGTGATAATCAATGCTTTGGACACGAGGTTGGACTCGTTTGTGACGTAAACCTGCCCGGACCAGCCCGGCAAATCCAGTGGTCACAAATGTCAGCCCAATGTGAGAGGTCCTACGCCCAAATTAAAGCATAACAGTTGTAAAGACACGAGGTTAGACTCTTTTATGGTGTAAGACTGCCCGAACCCGCCCGGCAAATCCAGCTGCATAAATGCCAGTCTAATGTGAGAGGTCTTTATGAGGTTATGGCCTAAATGAATTAAGAAATACTTAACCAGATAAACATGTAAGGTGGGACATGGGGGTTAAGTAGGTGCCTTGGGTGGCATGAGGAATCTAGTGGGTGCCCTTAGTGGCATGTGAAATACGATTAGTAAGACTTAACCAAGCACACATGTAAATGAACATGACTAAGAGGGTTAAGTGGGATGTACTAGTGGACAAGCTTAGGTGGGTAGCTTGTGGGGGCCCATTTCAACCAGTATCCCAAACGTATCTTTGTGGGCTCGACCCAAGTCGAGGACGGGACACGCATGCTGGGTTTGACTATAAGAGGCCAAAACGGGGAGCGGTGGCAACGCAAGTCCAACAGGTTTCATATGCGTGTGTGGACCCGGGCTGCTAGGTAAGACGTTGTTGCATCGTGTAGGTATAAGCCGTGCATTCTCAAGTTGTATCGGGTTGCCACTTTAGGGGAGTGATACACCCCACCGTGGGGCCAGCACGGGTATCTACGAGTAGGGAGCCGATCGAAAGTGGGTAGTGGGGTACACCTAGCAGAGATAGGGGCAGACGACACCTATGTAGTCAGCTAGGGGTACGCAAGGCTATTTATATAGTTTCTGTGTGAAGCAAGTGGGATCAACCTTTAGGGTGACTGGTGCGGTGCAGTGTAGTAATTATTCGTTAGTAATTAGGTGTGCCTTTAACGTTATCTTTATCTGCTCTTCCATACCCAATAATTCATAGATATTTCCTTGTTTTCCAGCTTATGCCTTAGTCTAATTATTTTGATAATAGTATTGTTAGAATTATCATACTCGCCAGACTTTATGTCTGACCCCCTCCATTTCTATCCTTTTTCCCCCTCCAGGTCCTTAGGTTGGACCCAGCTCTAGTGGAGTTTGATTGGATTGCCTTTTCTCTTTGGGAAAGCTTGGACCGTTGAAGTAAAGTCCAGCTTGTTATCTTCTTTAATGGCTATTTGTGTAATGGGATTATGTATTTTGTTTTATGAAGATGGATATTGTACTTGACTCTGATTTATGGTTTTATGATGTAACAAACATGTTTAATTTCCGCTGCAATAAAATGAAGTTTTAGATTTCCTAGTTCTACTTATTATCTGTCTTGTTGTAATTTTTCTGTTCTATATTCACTTAAAACCTCCATGGAAGTTAGTGCATTCCCTTTGTGAGTGACATTAATGGACGTGGGGTGTTACATTATCTTCTTGGGAACCTATCTCATTTTTCCCTTTATTTTTTTTCCTTTTTCGGTATATTGTTACCTTGAGCTGGGAAGCTCATTTATGTGGTAATATACTATATCCTTTTTTCTCTAGAAAAAAGTTAAGTAAAAGTTGAAATTAGCATAAGGATATGATTTCAGGAAAAAAATGTTATATTAGATCGGAACTGTACGTTGATATATAAGATGCACTGACTGCTGGAAAGAATGACGCAGATATGTGAAACCTATTTACATTTCCCAATAAAATAAATATATACAATATGATACACACACATATATATAAGCATGTATGCATATATAATTTCATCATTCTGAAAATGATTTGAAAATTAAACATAGGAAACATCGGAAGAAGAAGAATATTGCCTGCTTCATTTAATGAAAGCCCAGACAACATAGACCAACACTACAAAGCTCTTATGGATTTGGTGCAGAAGTTTGAAAAGTCTGACCTTTCCATTATGATGACATGCAATCCTTCGTGCGATGAAATACATTTGTAGTTTGAACTACCAGTGGGCAATCATCTCAAGATCACAAGAATCTTTCCTGCAAAATATGAACAACCAAAAAATGATATTTGTAACAAACAAGTCTTTGTTTCAACTGCAACACATGTGCACGTTATATACTTTTAAAAAGTAAACTTCCTCATGCTCATATATTATCATATCAGATGATGAAGATAAACCTCTTAGCTTTAATGATTATGATGCTGTTGTAAGAGCCGAAATTCTAAACCATAACAAACAAGTAGAATTATATAGCATTGTAACAAAATGGATTCTTCCCGGAGCATGCGAAAGACATTAATCAAATGCATCATGTGTGAAAGATAGGAAATGCAAAAAGGATTACCCAAAATAGTTTTCTCAACTACTCTTCAGGGCAATGATTCATATATCATTTACCGTAGACGAGATAACTAGAAGTGTTGTATTACACAATGATAATGATTGTATTATCGACAATGGTTGGGTTGTTCAATGTAATCCATGGTTGCTATAAAAAATTGCCACATTAACGTCGACATTCGTAGTAGTATCACATATGTCAAGTATTTATACAAGTATGTTTACAAAGGTTTGGATCTTGTGACAATTGAAGTTGTCTAGGAAGAGACTATGATTAAAATTTAAAGGTTTGCTGATGCAATATGGATTTGTCCTCAAGAGGCGTTTTGGAGATTTTATTTATTTATTTATTTTCACTACATACAATTTATCTTTCTATTCAATTGTTACAAATAAACTCACCAAGTAAGCAACAAGTCACATATCATTCTGATTAAATAATGTTTGATATTCTATTTGATAAAGTCTCTTTACAAAATGCTAATTGACTCTCGTAAGATCCTGAAGCAAGACAATACTTATATCCTGAATTTCCATAAAAGTATAGGTAGGTAACAAATATAAAAAATGGAGGCGTAGAACATCATCAAAAAAGTCATAAGATGTATTTAAAATGTTTCACCATCAAAAAGGGAACCTTAATACCTAAGAATTCTTTTGAATTATGTAAAAGGACCAACCTTATTTGTCAATCTTCTAATAGTGGAATGTGTTAGATATCCAACATTTTAGAATACAATGGAGAATATTGGACTGTTGGAGGAAAATCGGAGCATGTTTATAGGAAGCATTAGCCATTGGAATGCCATCAACTTTTAGAAGACTACTCTCTATAACCTAATTTACTGTGCATCAATAGGAATCGAAAGATTGCTAGATGATTTTTCTACCACATTATAGAAGATTATTCAAATTCAAGTATAACAAGTCAAGTTATCCTTAAAAATCAGCTTCTAAAAGGTCTCAATGTTTTACTGATGACATTATAAAAAAAAAATCTGATTCTGAAGGTGCTATAGATGATCGTTCATTAACTACGAGATTATCAAATGAATAATATTCAATTAAAACACTAGAAGTTTATTCGACTTTTGCTAATAAGTCGAATTATTCACAATTTCATGCATATACTATAATTATGAACGCCGGTAAAATTAAGGAGAGCAGAATTTATTTTATTGATGGTCCTGATGGAACAGGAAAGTCGTTTCTCTATCGAGCAATACTTGCAATACTTCGACAAGAAAGTTTGACTGCACTTGCAAATTGCAACAAAAACATTTGGGATTGTTGTGACTTTACTAACAGGCCGTTGAACGATGCATTCAAGATCTAAAAATCTCATTTAGTCCAACATCTAAATCAAAGTGTGTGATATCAGTTTGTTAATCTTTTACGTTAAGCACCCGTTCTTATTTAAAATGAAGTGGCTATGACTCATAGATATGCTGCCAATGCCTTGGATTGATCTCTTAAGTATATCATGTGGAATAACATGCCATCTAGAGGAAATACTCTTGTTCTTGCAGGGAATTTCCGACAAGGCTTATTAGTTGCACAATATGAGACAACAGCTATAACGATCCGAAATCCCCCGATCTCCGAAGAGACGGAAAAGGACGGATTGAGTTGAGAACATGATAAATCAGAACACAAACAGAAGAACATTTCATTGTTGTTACAACAATTACATCAGAGTACAAGAATATAACCAAGTATGAATAAATAATATACATCAGAAAAATCTCAGAGATTAAAATACAATACATTAGCAGTGGAAAAATAATACATAACACAACTGAAAGAGATACACGGATACAAAGCTTTCCGGATATAGCTCCACCTGTAAACCAGGATCATGTAAAATAGAAATCTGCAAAACCAAAACTACTTGCTGCCCGTGCGGAAAATAGGGGCACCCAGAGTTTAGGTTAAAACAATAAACTCCAGGTCAGTCATGGGACTGGTGTGAGAACTAAAACATTTATTTAAAACTTTACTTTGAAGTTAGGTATATCAAGGGACCCACGCCATATAACATGGAACAGGTTTAGCCCCATGAATACCAGTGTATAAAAATAAACAGCACAATGCTTTTTGAAAAATGAAGCTATTATAAGACTCAGGTCCCATCACACAATGCAAACGCAAGCCGGAGGATAGAGTTTTCCCTTATAATAGCTAAACATGCTTAGTATATTTAAAACAAATCATTTTGATATTATTATAAGTGGTGTCAAAATCAACTTCAAATATAAATGTATCAGTCATAAACGACATGGGTACCATATATCATGTTGCCATACTAGGCTCTGCAATTAAAACCGAAATGTAACGTATTGGAAATTGGATTCCATCTGTGAACCAAGGCAAGGGATCGTCCTTACCGAATTCGAGACAATCTAGCCTACCATGTCTCAGGATACAGCCACAACTGCAACTAGGAACCACAGGGTCGGTCCTCCCTTACGTTTGAGGATTATAACTCCTGAACAATGCGTTTCCCCGCCCTATGGGGGCGTAATGGTCAGTATATTGACCATATCATCCATCGTCCCCGTAGTGACTGATATATCTGAGTTGCCTCGCTTCCCAACAACCAAATAAGTAAAATGACCATGACACCACTCCTAGCTAGAAAGAAATGCACGTTCTCCCTATATCCTTCATCCCGTTTCTGGTTTATACCGGGGAGTGAAGCTCGCAAATTAACGCTACACAAAGCTATGCTATTTAAGCCATGCTTTGATCATCAACCACAAGACTTACTTTTCAACAAAAGCCTTGATCATTTGCATCTCAGCATACCACACTGACAATTCACGTCATGCAACTGATGTCTATCGATATATAACCTCTAAGTTCGTACGTTTCAGAGAAGGGTGTTAAGCAAGAGAATAAATTCTCCGTCACCAAAAAGATATATATTTAATAGAAATCATCAAAAAAGAATAAATTACAATGTCAGACACACATCCATTTACAAGTCCGTTCTGGGTCTAAACGAAACTGAAGGCACCATATTCCTCGTCCCATATATCCGATACAGGAAAGAGGTCCTCGCATATCCGGTCGATCTTCAAGTACGTCTGGACGATCACCACTTATTACCTTGTCTTGGGTGTACAGCCCAATCAAGACATCAGTAATCATCCAAACGATGTGAAGATCTCCGGTTTTCAACCACCATCTTCATCGTCGACTTATAGTCGTCGTATTCATTTTTCAGAATGGGTTAAAGCCGGTCTTTCCGAATAACTCACGTATTTTATAATTAATTATCAAGTGCTATAAAAACACATCATACGCCTCATTCCAATTTAGAATATTCTATCATTCAAATATTCACATCATTAGGGGAAGGTTCCCATTAATTTTATCAAAGATAAATTCTTTAAATTTGTTCTTTAATCTTCCTTTGGATATCAATTCAAACCAAATTAAGGTTTATAAACTAGTCGGGATTATCGAATCATACCGAAGTAATCATTTTTTTTATTATCCCAATCCCAACCTATTCATCCCATGGAGAAAAACTGGTAATACTCCATATCTATCACCACGGTTATCGGTAAAATTAATACCATTTCCCGTTCAAATCTAATTAAAGATTTAACTATCGCTTGGAGCAAAACTGGTGATACTCCATTCTCGATCATTTCCTAAATTTGATAATTTAAATTATCTCATTCACATTTCAATCTAATTAAAGATTCATTAAAACTTCACTTAGTTTTAATCTTCCCAAAAATCATTATTAATGATTATTTAACTTTGGGAAATCAAACATGTCGCATCGACAATCTACACTGTATCATTGATTTCTGCAAATATATAAACTCTAAGCTCAAACGTCTTAGAGAAGGGTATTAAGCAAGAGAATAAATTCTCCACTACCAAATAGATGTATATTTAGCAGAGATCAATAATACAGTTCGAAATACAATTTTAGACATGTAATCCTGTTTTTAACTAGGTTAAAGAACCAATGTCACTTAAAACATAGTTCACGATAAACCCAAAATCACATTCCATTCATTATGGAATCTTCACGGAAAACAGATCAATATATATAATCGATATCAATTTTCGTATCCGACTAATAATATAAATGGAATAACGACAAAGCCTTTTAAATTCCATATATATTAACAGTCTTCCTCCATAGAAGCACATCTCGATTATTTCCAAATCGAATTCCATTCAATTCCAGTTTAATATATTAAATCGGAATACTTTACTTTGGAAAATTTTCATTAATCTTAATTAAAATATTTATAAATTCCAAATCACATTTCACTGTTAATCGGGTTAAAGAACGAATGTCATTAAAGACACAGTTCACAATAAACTCAATTCACATTCCATTTTATTCCAATTACTAAATATAATTGGAAACTCTATTAATCTTAATTAAAAGATTTATTCTTTTCACCATGGGTTTAAGAACAGTGTTACTGAAGACACCATTCACGACAAGCCCAAAACCCAATTTAATATCAAATATAAGGCTCTAAATAGAAATTATATCGGCTTATATTCAATATCAAATTCTGAAACCAACACATGTCGTATGGGGAATAACGATATATATTTATCTTCCAAACTCCTCCACAATATCCATATAGTCACGGAATCTAATAGCGAAATATCCCGAAGATGATTTCTATTCAAATCCATTCCAATTCATATATTGGAAAAAATCTGGTTAGATTAAAACAATTTCAAATCCAGTTTATTTATTTAAAAACATTGGATTAATATTCTAGTTAATAACTAGTTCATTTTGATAAAAAATATATTTTTATCCTTTCAAATATGAAATTTTTCATCCTAATTCTTTCCAAATCATTTATTATGATTTTACACAAACTATTAATATTTTTATTAAGGCTTGTACCCGTACAGTCGGTTTCCAATAGTGGCCACCGAACTGCATCCATAGCGACCTTTTCCAAATTTGATTTGGACATAATTCCAAATCCAACAGTTAGATTTCAAATCTCTTATATTCTTTGGAAATCTCTTTTCGATACGAACCCAATGATTTCGGTTTTAGGAGAATCCGACGGTCGGATCTCCCGTAATGTCAATTCGAAGTCGATGATCGAAATTCGCGAATGGTCGCGGCGCGGCATGTTCTATTCAGGCCATTATATTATATATAATATATATATTTCGTCGATCTCCATTTAAATTGTATTTTATAAATCGTTTATAAATTTGGTTTAAAACGATTTCAATTTCAATTTTAAATCAAAATTGAATATTCCTTATCATTATAAAATTTAAATGATAATATTTTCAAAATATCTGATTTTGAAATCATTTCCTTTTCAATATTTATTATAAAATAAATAAAATCGATCGATAAACCCATTCGGGTTAAGATGGCTACACTACTTAACTCGCTTCGTATATTTCGATATTTTCGCGTCCATCCAAAATCGGACATCAAAATCATATTTTGATTCTTTACTAAATATTATTTTAAAACTATACATTATTTCTGAATTGGAATCAGACCCAATCAATTACCATATCAATATATTTATATGGATTTTCATACATCGCATGTATTCTCAGTAATGATAAATAATCATTAAACATCCACACATCATCCGGTGTGCATTCTACCACTGTATAAGCATTAAAACAAATAAATAACGCTCATCACAGTCTGTCGATCAATCGATTGACATATAATTAAATTCAGGGGAGACATGAATAAATTATCGTCCCCAGACCCGTATGAGGTTTTTAAAATATCAAACAAATATTATTATTTGTACAATTGGGCGATGTGCAAAATTATCGTTCCAATACCTGTGTGACGTTTACATCAAAATCCGTGTGAATTTTATTTATAATTTATAAATATATATAATCATAGTTTAATAATGATAATAATATTAAAACTGTAAACAACCATCAGTCATCACAATCAAAACACAATACAGTCAATCAAATCGTCCACGGTCTGTGGACGAGGGAGGTGAGCTAACAGGCACCGTATACAATTTATAATGATTAAAACTGATAAAAGTCTACACTAGTAATTCTATATCTTTTTATACATGAATACATTAACATGATAAAATATAATTTAGTGAGAAGGAGTTCTCACATTGGATTCGACTCCGTCAGACTTTAACTGATGATTTCAGTATAGTTTGGATTTGAATTTGCCTGAAATTCTAATCTTCTCCGTTTTTGTCCAGGTCAGTTCCATGGTATAGTATTTTTCCATTACGATTCCAGTGCAATTTGAATCGTTCGATTCTGAATTCGAACAAAAAGGATATGAACATTTTAAACTTTAGTTACAATTTAAAACAATTAAAATGTTATTAATTTAATTAATCTCCCTCTTAACCTGAATAAAAAAAATTGACCGTCGTTTTCTTCTTCTAGGACTGAAAGAACCCATGCCTCACACCTTCTCTCTCCTCCCAGCGCGCACCTTAGACTACCGGCCTTGGATCGGATCCCACCACGGTGAAACTCCCTCGCTATCGCCCCTACGCCTGAAGCACCGCCACGCTCGGTCTCCTCCTCCTCTCTGAAATCACCTCGAAACACACTGCCTTTGAACCCAAAATTTGAGCACCACACACTTCAATAATCGATCAACCGGGTATGGAACGATAGATCCTTCCTAATATTAGGATTTCGCTTAAGGAAATTTTTGGAAACACTGCGAGGATTTTGCGAAAAATAGTGGAGAAGTTTTGAATGATTTATTGCCCTTGATTTTTATTTCCGGCGGCTCAGATAATGTGATATGGAACTTAGGGTTTTAATTTTATTTTATTTATATATATATATATATACTAATTTTATTTCCAAAAATGCCAACGTAACCATATGAACTTCAAATCAACCCTAATGAATGTCGTCCCTTGCTAAATACCCCCATTCCGGACACAATGAGATATGTTCCGTAAGCCAATTCGACTGTTTCGATCAGTTTTCTTTTGAATTAAAATATAAATCAATGTATATTGAATTCAAACGTACACTTTAATTTACCGGGACCACATACTGACTCCAAAAATTACAGAAAAATTATATATAGATTTGTTTTGACAATACGATCCTAACAAAACTAATTTCATCGAATTTGGAGGCCGTTTGAAAAATGATCATTTTCTGGTCGATCCAATTCACACTGAAATTACCAAACAAATTTAAATTCGCCACGCTCACATATTAATTCCAAAAATTATAAAAATTGGAATCTAGCAATAATTTGACATTCCGGATCCAACAAAAGTGGTATCATCGAAAACGGAGGTCGTTTGCAAAATGGCTATTTTTAAGGGCTATATATTATATTAAAATATATATAAATTCCATAGCGACTATTCTGAATTTTAAACTGAACATAATTTTTAATTTATAAAGCGAAATCTCAGTTTCTTACATTCGTTAGAAATATATTATTAAACAGGTTCAAATATTTCTGGTTTCGTCCAATTATGACTATATTGAATTATGTATAATCAATTGAAATTAGAAATCGAATTTTCAGACTACCGCGCTATTTCAGGCTCGTTTTATAATAAATATAAATTTATACGTTTTAACTTCGATTAAAATAAATTTTAAATCGTTATTACTTAAAATAAATCATTTTAAATATTCAAAATCCATAAAATTAGCTATTTTTTTTAAAAAAATTGGTTCTGAAAATCTGGGTTGTTACAGCAGCTGTAACGATTGATGCATGCATCATTAAATCACCATTATGAATAACGTGGAATTCATCCAACTTACTCAAAATACGAGACCGATAGAAGATTATTTTTTCAATTTAGTTTTCCTATTATGTATTGGTGATGGAAATGAGTCGCATATCGTAGAATGATGAATGTTCAATAACCACACTTATAAATATAATATATTTTTTTGGTTTACATGAAAATGTATTCCAAAGGAATATATTTTGATAAGGGCTTTAATTATATCTCACAATGAATGCGTTGATAGGTTGAATAACAAAGTTATCGATTTATTTCTTAGAGAGTTACATACGTTTTACTCATTTGATTTCGTTGAGACGGTAAAAGAAATCCATACCAATTTAAATACCTTATTCCAATTGCTCTATGTGGTTTGCCTCCACGTAAGTTAGTTTTAAAGAAAGAAGCGCTAATAATTCTACCTCGTATTCTATGTGGTTTGCCTCCACATAAGTTGGTTCTATAACCATTACTTTTGAATTCATTTATATTATTTTGTAATTTATGCATTATGGAATATCTGTACAAATCAGTTTTTCTTGTATATGTAAAATACATAATATTTAAGGAGCAACAATCCACGCTACTAAGTTAAGTTACAAATAAAATGAATTTGTATGCTGTGCTTGTCGTAGAACTTTCATCAATTGCGGTGTCAATTAAGACCTTGCGATTAAATTTGGATTAAAGCCCAACTGTTTTCGTCAATGTTGCATCAAAAAGCCCACTAGCATTAAGCTGCGTACATCTGTGCAGATACCAAATTACCCTTTGACCTTGTCTACCGCACTCCTCCTTCCCGTAACCCCAAAAATGAATCCAACCCAAAACACAAACCCTAACTCCAGCTCCGAAACGGAAGTTAACCTCACCACCGCCACAAAGCTCCTATCCGCACGAGATTTCGCCGGAGCCAAGCGTTTAGCCGAACTAGTTCTCGATTCCTCTGCCGTATCCTCCGATGACCGCGCCGACCAGATCCTTGCAATCGCCGACGTCCTCACCGCGGACCAGAACCGCTACACCGCATCTGGAAACGTTCCCGACTACTACGCCGTCTTACAGATCCCCAGAAACAGCTTCGAAGAGTCCCTGCTCAAGCGGAACTACCGCCGCCTCTCCCTCCTCCTGCACCCCGACCGCAACCGGTTCCCGGGCTCCGACGAAGCATTTCGAGCGTTGACCGATGCATTCAGCGTCATGTCGGATCCAGTCAGAAGATCCGAAGTTGACTCGATTTTCGCAGGGTTTTCAGGGCAAGAAGGCACATTCTGGACCGTCTGTAAGTTTTGCCTACACGCACATCTTTACAGTCGTGCGTACATGAATCAAATGCTCAAATGCCAGAATTGTAAGAAGGCATTTGAGGCCACAGAGGTGGGTACTCCGCCTACTGTGGTGCCAGGTACTGATAAGTACCATGCAGTTTGGGGTTTCTTTCCTATCGGGTTCGCAAACCCAGGTAGCACAGACGTGGATCAATTTGTACCGCTTCAGCCGGATGGAAATGTTAGCGGCGATCGGAAGCAGAACGTAGATGATCGGAGGCAGAATGCGGACATGCCTCCTGGTCAGCCTGTAAGTGGAAGAGGAGGAAGGAGGAAGAGGGCGGCTAGGAAGTCCGTGATAAGTCCATTGACGACTCATTCTTTACGAAGGGACGCGGGGAATGGTAGTTGTAGTAGCACTGGTAATGGGGAAGAGATGGGAGAGGATGATTAACCTCAATTGTGGTGCAGGCTGGATATGTATAATGTGTGACTCAGAATGTGTTTTATTTCCACTCAGCCTCGTCAACTACTGTAGTGTTTTACAAAGCTTTGTCATGCCCCTTCTTATGTTGATTTCCTTGATGTTTGTATCACTTGTGCTAACAGTGTTTGTTTCCATGTATGATTCCTTAATATAAAGTGTGACTGTTAAACGATACACCAATTGTGGATAAAGAAGTATAATTTTTGGTGGATTCTACCAAAATGTAGAATTATGGAAGAGGCATGATGAATGGAATCAAATCATAAGATTTTTTTTTTTTTTTTTTTTTTTTTTTTTTTACCACCGTTGAATCATGTTGGTCAACGCTCTGTCGTAAATTGAAAAAAAGAAAACGATGAATCGAAAACATAGGAAGTGTTTTGTTTGAAAAACATAAAACGGTCGTGGTTCACTGAAAAAGTGCATAATGATGTACTGTCTAATGAGGGTAACTAGTATTACCGTACAATGGTGGGAAAACCGACTTTGTAATGATATACAATAAAAGAATTTATTTTGTTATATTTTTTTAAATATTTGAAACTACATGCAAAAGGCAATATATGAAAGAAAATTCCATATATTATTAAAAAAACAAAAATAAATATTTTAATCAATCATATAAGCGCAAAGATTTAATACACAAATAAATATTAATGAAAAATGTCAAAAAAGAATGATATAGTAATTCACATATTGCAAAACTTTGATATCTTAGTAATAACATAATTATTTATGAAATGTTGTATTCTGTTTGAAGTCCATCCGTAATAGGTACGTGTGAAGTTTCATAACATCTGAAAGTTAAGAAGAATAACACATGAGTTTTGTAAATGTATCAAAAATTACCAAATTATTAGAAAAAAGAATAGGATCACTATTCATATTCATAGTAATATTAGTTCATTCGTAGTACATTTTAAGTCGAATATGAGATAGCTTTCGACCCTATTTTCAACATATTTAACTGAATTTCCGTCTATTTTCTATACGTTGTACCAAATTTTCCTTCTAAATTATTGAAATGAGTAAAGGACATGATTGCTATTTAAACCAATTGCACAGGAATTGCTAGAATGCTTCAAATGTGCTAAAGAACAGTATCAAATGGCTAAAAAACTGTCAATAAAAACTACATAATTAAATAAAAAGTTGCACCATTATATCACTATAATGCATAACAAAGCAAAAAACTGCAACAAAAAATAAAAAACTGAATCATATATATAAAAAAACAAAAAACTGCATCACATGATTAAAAAAAAATGAAATATGGGAGGTCGACACAATTACAGACTACCACATTGGAAATTAAAGATTCAACGTGACACATTTTTAGACAAGAAACTCTATAACTGGATGCAAACAATACATCAAAATAAACAAAGTAAACTGCACTAAATACCACAAAAATAGCAGGACTAATAAAATTACAATATAATTGAAAGTTCTACAACAATTAAGCAGTCCTATAGTCTTGAATACCCCTTGAGAACAGCCTTGTTTGTAATCCTGAAACGACACAAGCAATCGACCCATGAATGAATATTGTATAATGATATAAGTTTGTTCATAAGTAGTGTAATATGTTCCTACATACTCATACAAACAAAACTCATAACTCGCTGATATTTGCTTATATTGCTCCAAGATGGTTGGTATATTGTTATAGCTTGATACTCAAAATAAAATTATTTGGACATGTACAAAATATAATGCGACGACGTATTGTTGAACTGTTCTCAATTCTCTGTTTCTTTTGAACTCTCTCACTGGTACAGGTTTATTACACTTCATTTTAGCTATATCTATAAAACAAGTCATGTATTACGCAAACAAACTGAAGCCAAATTGAAGTGAAAAAAAAAGTATATTACACATTTAAAACATACCTGTCAGGATCACCATATGCATAATCCCTGATAATAATTTTCCATTTGACTAGAATAATCAAAAGAATACCAGTTTCCAATTCTTCAATTAGTCAGTAAAACAAAGCACTCATCTTGAGTTCTTTCAAGATATTCTGTAGAACAAGGGGCATCCATTCAGGAGCAATAACTGACAACACAAAAACTTAATCATCAGCAAAACAGAACCAATCATTCATGGAGAATACAAAATATGTGTTACTTACAATATAAGCTTGTTATGAAGAATACAATATTGCAAGAATTTGTATCGAAATGCGTTTTGAACCTGTTGATCAATACACATTTGACTGAAACTCTGTTTTCCTAAAATGTTTCTATGTTCATTCAAAATTTCATGTTCTTGATACATGCTTTCAATAAGACCGTGTATGTATTTTTAAACAATGTTTTAAAGGTTCATTAGTATAACATGCTTTCACACATCAAAAGTTACATTTGGAATTTGTAAGTGCATTTTTAGCATCAATGCTAAAAAAAATTCAGAGCCAGATATAAAAACTTAAATACATTAAGGTTGATGGATTTATATTCAAAATTTTGGTATTATGTTACCTTACACCAATTACCCTGACATGTAGAAAACTTGTCATATGCACTTTATATTTCAAAAGCTTATCCATATATATGAAATTCAATGGTCCATATACTTGAAAATTGAAATCTGAGTACGAGTATTCATTCAAAGTCTCATGTCAAATAATCTGAGTACATGTATTCATTCAAAGTCTCATGGCAAATATAAAAAATTATCCATGAATCCCTGAAAAACCTGGTGTATTATGGACTGTCATGTTTGTAAAAGTTAATGCATGTAGTTATACACCCATATATACAAATTGATGTCGATTCAAATGCTGCAAAACTTAGCAGAAACTTCTTCTTTTATTATAAAATCATACATACTAAGATCAGTACAAACATAGTATTATATTCATAAAATGGTTCCTAAAGCTTTTTATATTTTAGCAGTGGAAACTATGCTTTACATTTTTAATGCATTTTAACGATGTGAATATATGAACACTTGCTACATGTGAATAGTTGTGTGTGTGTATGTGTCAGTATAGCAAGTGTTTGTGCATTGTGGTTTGAATTTCGCTATTTCTGGGTCTCTGATGCTCCAGTTGCTTGTTCAAATGAATCTTTTTTGTTCCAATTGCTTGTTCAAATGCTCCAGTTGCTCACACGATTTTTTTTATTTGCTTTGGTGATAATGGCAATTAAACTTATAAAATATTTACTACACCTTTTCACGTGTACTTAATCTTCTTGCTATGTGTCAGTAAAAATTTGTCATGTCAATTTGTTTTCTTTATGGTTAAGAGAAATTGATCAAAATGTTAAAATGATCATTTCAAATGATAATTTGATTTTTCTTCCCTGGTTAATAAATGATAATTCGTTTTCTTTATGGTTAAGACCAATTTATTCTTTACATGCCAATTAGTTGAATGGATTTCTTATGTAATACACCACTATTCTTTACATGCATAAAGTATGAGTCGTACTTCATTGTTTACAGAAGATGAACAAATTAGTCGAGTCCAAAAAAAAGGAAGTGGATTTGTTCATTAGGAACAGTAAAGAAGACAAAAAATATCTAAAGAGCTTTAACCCCAAAGTTAAAAAATTATAGCCAGAAATTTCACGTGCAACGATGAAAACACTAGCAAAACAAACATCAAAAATTAAAAGTCAAAAACAATAACAAACTAAAGCAATAATAATAACAATGTGCAACAACACTTATGTATATTAAGCGGCGACAAAGACAGATCGTCTCAAACAAGATTGGCGAATGCGGTGTTTTCCAAACAACGAAAGAAGAGACTTCTTTAAACGGTTGTCATTAGGTATATGCAAACTTACTTTGAAACTGAGGTATAAGCATTTTTTTTAATAGAATAAAATAGGAGCACAGCTATTGACTAATAGGATAAAATTGATCCATGGTAGGTTTACACCCTTTTTGATTGGAGAAGCCATTCGTTCAATGTAAAAGTAAAAGAAAGAAGGTAAGTGAACATGTTTGTTGCCACCGGTCTAAGTTTTTGTTAATGATTCATGTTTTGCTAGACCTGATGTAACAGAAGTTACGGAACATTAATAATAGTATTTATCTTACGTAGAATCAGTTAGCCAATTTTAAATATTATTGATGATGATTAGGACACGAAGTTTACCCATAAGTTTTCGATGCATTCATCTCTTTGTTTCAACCAGTGTATCTATCACCAATGATAGATATACTACATTACCTTTGCTTATATTATGCAAACATTGTCAAAGGGAGCATAACAGTGGTCTGATCAGTAAAATCAACGCTCTTTACGATGATGGCAAACATTTTACTAAAAATCTCTGAGCCACCATCACAGATCATATTCTACGACAATAGCATTTTTATGACAGCAAAATAAAATTATGTAGCTGAAACAAAGAGATGTCGGTTCAAAATTTCTCTACGCCAAAAATTCTATGCGCGGATAATGAAAAAAAAATTCAAGCTTTTATAGATTCAGAGGGGATTTTTGTTATGCAAATTTAGCTAAAGATGAAGCAATCAACTATTAAGTTTATTTCAGTAATTACTTTAAATATTTTTCAGCCTTCTGATCTTCATATCTAAATATTTTTCAGCCTTTTATGCTAGCCTTAACTCGATAACAATATATTTTCAAACCTACAAATTATTCAAAACTAAATTTGAGTAGTTTATTTTAATTAAATTCATTTTATTTTAACGTAAAATGAATAAGCGCAGGACTGAAACACAACATGATTGCACAGCCGTAGGTCATCAAAATTCATTACTTCCAAAATATGAAACGTAGTCCTAATTACCTGGCCTGATTGTAAAGCGACAAGACTGTCTCCGACCAATGCGAGGGGCTGGAACCCTAATTACTCATTCACAAAAATACCGATTCACAAAAATAAATGAAAAAGTGATCGAATCATTCAGCTTGACCAAAGATTGAAGCAATCGATAAACAAAGAAATAAAAATTGAAATTACCTGATTTTAGGATAAAATCGGAAGAACGAGGTGATTTGGCAAGCGGCGTCAATGGAGGAGGAAGCGGATCGGATTTGAAGAGGAAGAAGTAGATTTGAGGATTGGACAGAATAAACTAAGTTTGGCGAAATATATTGAATGCGCGAGAAATAGGAAGAATACGAAGAAACGTATATTAGGGAAAGAAGATGTCAAATGACGACGAGGGTGAAAGGATATTTCGAAGAAATGGGTAAACGCGAAAGACATGGCTGTATTTACTGCGAAAATTTCCGTTTCTATTTGTGCAGTTGAATTAAGAGAAACCGACAAAGTCGGTTTGATAATGGAATTATACTTGGTTTATTTTATTTTTTCAGAACAAATGGGTACCCAAAGGGGGGTTACAAGAAGGTTTGAGCTAGGTAAAAATTGATACTAAAACAAAATAAATACTATACAAAGTGGAACCTAACACCAGCTCTAAAACATACTACATAACATGACCAGGGAAAACAAAAGAACAGTACAATACAATACACAGCCCAAACTCGAACAGACTAAAAAAAAACTACCACATCATCCCAGACAGGGCACTACTTCATAAGAAGAAGACATCAAACACCAGAGATGCAAACCCACAAGCTCAGCAAGACACCAAAGAAAACCACCAGATGCAAGACATAGCATCACTGAAAATACACCAAAAAAGAAACCCGGAATCACCAAACAAAATATTCCAGATCAACATCAATGCAGATCAGAATAGAAGAAGCACAGCAGCAAAACAAACAAGGCCCATAACCAAGCCCAGAAGGCCCCAAAAATAGGAAAGCTCCAAACAGACTCAGCAGCAAGCACATCTGAATCAAGATTCAACAACTAACTCACCACTGTAATAGCAGTATCAAACTATAAATAAGCACATTACCAAATCACCAAAGTCAAAAAACTCTCCCTATGCACCTAACCCGAAGTCATGAAAATAACCATCATTTTATCCAAAAATGAAGTTCCTTTGAGAATGATGTTTTAGAATTGTTCTTATCATGCACATGTAATAGTCAAATCTTTCTAATTAGATATTGCAAAAGCAAATAAATGGAAGTTGGTAAACTTTTAATTCTTTATTTAGTTTGTTTAGTATGTATGATTCGTCTTTCCTCAAATGAGATTGCGATGGGGATTGTTAGCAGGACTCGAATGTTGGTTAAGGAGAGGGGGACTTAAGGGGACTCCTTATTTATCTTTTGTTTGAAGGAGATGGGGTGGTTATAAAAAAATAAAAATAAAAAGTGATGAGTGCCCTCTTCCTATATCATCACGTGCTTCACTTAAACTCTAATAGTATATAAATTATTCATACTGTTAGATCTAAAATTGGGTCTAACACCCGAATTATTCTAATTTGGGGGAGATTAATATCAGAAAAATGCAAGAAAAAGCAGAAAAGACACAAGGTTTATAGTGGTTCGGCGTTAATGAGCCTACGTCCACTTTATATTAATAATTATACTTAAGATTCGAGTACAACCAATGATTAATCTCTCAATCTCACTTTTACAATATTGATTCACTCAGTAAATTCAAGATAACTCTGAGTAGAAATAATGGAGATATGATAATGGTGGAATCAGAGCTCCGAATTGCCAAAAGATCCTCAAAAATGCCAAATCTGGGACTATTTATTGCTGATTTCTTCAGGCGGATCGTGGTCATACGTGTCACAAATCCCGATGATCTCGGACGGGTTCGCAGCTTGGTGGAGAAATGGTCAAAATGACAGTTATGGACAGGTGGCATAAGATCCTTCATCTTCGGATCGTGAATGACTTGGTCATGACCTTCATCTCTTAGTTTTAGGGACCGTATCGTGGTAATGACTCAGGTGTGGATGGATCGGATAGGTATAGGGAACCGCGATCGAGGTGGCGTAGCAGTAGTGCCACGATCCGGCAAGGGCTTGGTGACCACGATCGGGGTTTCATGGCTTTTATGAGTAAAACTCCATATGTGTGAATCTTGGTGGCTTGATCCAAAAGCTAGCCAACATTTTGCCCCCTCGAAGTATGTTTTATCAAGGATGGGACAGGCTTCGAAAGCACTACGCTATCTTTTCATGAAGCGATGTGAATCAGTGGTCGTGTCTGTCTGAAATGTCGTATTGCTTCAGGAAGTTGCGTTCCTTGACTGGTATAAATATTGGGTTGTATCATCAGTCATTTCTTTGTTCATCGAGTGATTTTCATCTTTTGAATTCCTGGAGATATTGCTAGGGCTGTCAATGGATATCCGAAATATCCGAAATCCGTCCGCATCCGTATCCGAAAAGCGGATAAATATCCGATATCCGGGGAAGCGGATGCGGATGCGGATATAGGCATATCCGTATCCGAAAATTATCCGTCCGCTTTTTTTCCCGATTATAGCTTAAATTATGTGTATTTTAACATAATTAAATATGTTAATTTATTAATTTGCAAAATTAAAAGTCTACTAAACGCATGTTAATTGCTCAAAATTATATGTTATCATCATATTTATTTGTTTTTAGCAATTTAGTAATCAATTAGGTTGAAAAAGATTAATATTAAGCTAAAAAAATTCATTTATATTCATTGATTTATCGATTATTGGCGGAGCGGATAATTATCCGATATCCGTCCGTATCCGCGGATACGGATATCCGATATCCGAAAATGGTTTCGGATGCGGATACGGATATGGCACTATCCGTATCCGAAAGTATCCGTTGACAGCCCTAGATATTGCTATCAAATCGCCAAGTAAGTCTCAAAACTCCCTGTAAGAAGTAGCACTTAATAACTTTTGTATTTCTGCAAATATGGAACTCTGTCATTTCTGATTTATCGGTCACGCTAGTGCTTGGATCGTCACCTCAAGTCTTGGGTCGTAATGGACCACCTCGCACCTTCGAGTAGAGTCGTCCTATGGGCTTCGGATCGTAGCGTGAAGGGGGCCTGGTACGGGCCCTGGTGGGCTTTTCGCCTGCTCATGGCCCATGATGGCCTGGCGAACCATACAGGACAAAAAAGGGGATGCCAAGAGTCTTCTCTTTTTACTATATAAACGGGTTTACTCTCCCTTTTTAACTTTTTACTTTTTCTTTTACTAGCTGCCGCTCTCTTTACCTTTAACCTTCAAAACACTAACTCTGACAAATCGAGACTTTCTTTCAATTAAAAAGGTAATAATAATGATAACTTTGCTTGTATCTCTTCTCTTCTTTTTGAGTATCGATTCAGGTTCAATTTTCATTGGGTTTTTCTTCAATGGCTCGAGATTACGCGGCAGTTCCGTGATCTTTAATGGGCTTGCTGTTACATAGTGGAGCTAGAAGAATTGGAGAGGAGAAACGAGGGAGAAGAACAGGAGCGGGTCAGGTCGGCTCATAACTGAGGTTCGGGTTCGGGTCGCGATAGCAGTGGGATAGAGGAACGCGAGGTGGAGCTGGTGTTTATCGCAGCAACGGATCAGATCGCCATATGTTGGGGGAATACTGGCTGATGGAGACTGTAACACCCTACATCCGTTAGTGTCACTCACAAAGGGAATACACTAAGTTCTGTGGAGCATTTTAAGGTAAAAGATGCAGATGAATTACAAGACAGACAAAAATTAGAACAGCGGAAAATAAAACCTTGCTTTATTGATAAAATAGTTTGTACAATGATTTCTTTACAATATCAGAGTATCATCTGTCCTACAAAATAAAGAAGCATAAAACAACATTTATATTCCCCAATGTAGCAAGAGCCAGCCATAGCATCTGAAAAGAGAATCCAAGCAAAACTTCGACAAATCTTCAAGCTGGGAAAGAGTGACAGTCCAACTTAACCTGAGCTATACTATTCCCTCCTTTACTACCTGGGGGGGGGGGGAACGGAAGAAAAGAAGACGAAAGAAAAACAGAGTCAGACATAAAGCCTGAGTAAGTTCAGTTACTTCTAGCATGTGAACATGAAAAAAAAACGACATGAATTAACTGAATACAAGATAACACCATGATGATAGGATCAGCAAGATTAGACAAGCTTAACACAAGATATGCTAAGACAAGATAAACTGGATATGCTCTAATTCTTTCGCCGCTTCGCTATTTCCTTGTTATACTGGTTTCTATATCTCTGCACCACCTATCTAGCGTCCCAACTAGTAATGATAATGTGATCCCAATCCCGGTAATTTTGGTTGCCTTCAGGCATACATTTATTATCTATTACCTAGATCTAATCTAGGGTTTTCTATTGAGTGCTTCCTAGATTCAACTAGGGTTTACGCGACTTGTCTAATGCTTTACAGATTCAGGGTTTATGCCACCTAGGTCCACTAGGGATTACGCTACCTGTCGAACGATGCCCCTAGTCTAGGACACACTACCTAGAGTGGTATATGTTCCTAGACTTTCCCACGTATGTATCGCGAATCGTTTATCGCAGTCTAGATGCACATGTCCTGAAATGTGCGACCCGAGTCCCGTGGCAGGGCTACTCTAGAAACACGGAACTCGGTCGGGAGCTTTTCAGATATCAGCCGGTGCAGATGCTAAGGTCTGTTTTTCTACCAGTGGTTATGGTCCCACGTGACCCCTCCCTCAACTAATGAAAGGCACACCTTGAAAAATGTGAATTATACGTAGGCCCTCTATGCCCCCACTAACCTATGGCCATCCTCACCCATAACTAGATAGCAAGTATATGGTCTTGTGGAGTTCTCCGCCTTTCCACTTTACGTATCTCAACTGACTCAAAATGGTAGGTAGACGACGAGTCGCTATCACAGGGCTACTGGTCTCGCCGAATCACGCTGGTCCATCCTAGTCTTTAGGTTGCCATATATTGCAACCAAGGCACACCCTTGGTTCTTCTCACGCAGACCTTAACCTCTGTGAGCCCAGGTGGATCATCTGCATTCTCACAGAGGGATACCAAGAGTACCCTTACGTCCCCTCGAAGCCTCGGGCTTCGTAACCCAATTCGTTGGAGCCTTCTTTAAGATCAGATGGACGTTCGCTCCTCTTCGTGTTATACTAAGTATTACTACTTAGTTTTTCTAACTAAGGTTTACCACTTAGTTTATTGAATCGTCGTTTTCTTAACTAAGGTTTACGACTTAGTTCATATTAACTAAGGTTTACCACTTAGTTCTTGTTCTTGTCAAGTTGGGTTGGTTAAGTGTCATTAGTCAATTCGAGTCAACTTAACCCTTTCGTTTGCCATATAAAACTGGTTAAGTGTTATCAGTAGTTCATGTTGACTTAACCCTTACCACAAACCGAGTTATATTGGTTAAGTATTTTCTTATTACTTAACCCTACCCATTCATCTTGTATTGGTTAAACGTTCCCTTTAACCTAACCTTGCCCATCTGTTTTAACTGACATGTTATAGCGGTTAAGTGTTCCCTTAGCTAACTTAACCCTAACATCTGTTTAATTAACATGTTCTAATGGTTAAGTATTGTCCTTTCATGTTTTTAACTTAACCCTGTTCATTTATCCTGCTATGATGACTAAGTGTTCCAAGTTTACTTAACCCCACCTTCTAGTCTTAGTTAACATGTTAAATTGGCTAAGTGTATTAAACTTACTTAACCCCACCTTCTAGTCTTAGTTAACATGTTAAACTTGCTAAGTGTATTAAATTTACTTAACCCCTACAAGTCTTGTCTTGTTAACATGTTAAGTGGTTAAGTGTCCAGATTAGCCTAACCCCACTCATCGGATTTAGTTAACATGTTGAGTTGGTTAAGTGTTGTAGTTAACTTAACCCTACCATTCTTGTTCTAGATTTAATTAATAAATTAAAGCCACGACCACTCACATTAGACAGATATTGTTGCGATTACTGGATGTTCCGGTTGGTTCCGGGCAGGTTTGTATCGCAACTCAGTCTAACCTCGGGTTAGGCATATTCGTGTTTTCTAAGTTCAAAGGGTTTTGATTAATTTTCAAATCAGGTTTTGAAAGTAACCATCCCGTCCGTCGGATCAGTTAGGGATAGCCAGGGAGAGCAGGAAACTTGTATTTTCCAAACCCAAGCCTAGACACTATCCTCTCTGTCACCCTAGAACTTTCTGGTGTATGTATTATTAAAAGAGATGTTATTAATAAACCTTTCTTTTGTATATATATAAATTGTTAACAATTTATCCTCAAAGTGTAACCATTTATCCTCAAAGTCTATTTTCCCTTTTTAAATAAATTTGGCCTATACCATATTCAATTGCCATGCCCACTAATGGACTTATATTCTAGGCCCAAATCTTGATTTGCCTATCTTACAGTTTATAACAATTTAGATCCAACATCCTCATTTACAGTTCATGCCAAAACTTGATTTTATATTCTAGTTTACAGTTTATGCCCAAAACTTAATTTGCATACCAACTACCTACTTTGTGGCCCATTTAACCATTTACCATTTACGCCTAATGTATGTAAATTATTCACAATTATGCTAATATACTTATCATGCTTAATTTAGCCACCCAATTTTGATTTAATATTCTTATTTCAGTTCATGTCAAAACTAGACTTTTTATTCTAATTTTCATCTTAATAGTCATGCTATAATGCATGTTCCCAAATTATGCCAATTTCCAAGTTTAGTCAATTTCATGTTTTCCCCCAAAACGTATTCCCATCGTTCGTATAATCGTGATTCAACCTAGATTATAAATAAATCTAGATTCAACGATAAAAGGGAATGAACCAAAATGCCATGAAAGAATAGACATAATAACTGGCATAAGATGATAATTCACGGGCATATAGATCTGGTAATATTACGACATGAAAAGGGTAGAATAGTATAGGTTCAGGAACATGGGTAGACCTAACTTAATAGGTAAATTCCCAAGATCAAGATCCAAGGATAACTAAAAATAAACTGAAATAGAAAGTCAAGCCTAGATCCAATATAATGCCAGTTTGGGGTACAACATGGTTTTGTAACTACAGTGTCATGGGCATAAATAATAATCTTATATCCATAGTCATAGGCAATAAACCCTCATAGTTAATGAATCACAGTCGTAGGCGATGTTCATAGTCAAAGGAAAATAATTCTCACAGTCATAGGCAATGTTCATAGTCAAAGAGGCATATGGTTTTAAGGTCCATAGTTTCATAGTCACAGTCTTATTGGTCATCGAATCATAACAGTTCTTAATTAGGTCCAAGGATATAAGCACTGATTCGAACAGAAAGATTTGGCATATTCTTTTATTCCTTTAATTTCATGTCACGAATAGAGAAAACGTTCAAATCTAAAAAGTAACCGACTTACAGAGATTATATTAGATTCGTAGAAAAACAGTCGTTGAAGTCGTTTGAATCTTCACTTGAATCCTAGCTTGTTTTGAATCTCCTCTTGAAAGTCTTGGGCAGCATTTCCTCGTCTTGAATTATTTTACATATTATTTTATTTATTATTTAATTTAGTGGAGGAGAAGAAGCCATGTCCACCAAGAATCTTTGCAGCATAAGGTTAGAGAAGAATTGTGAATAGTGAAGTAGACTAGGGGCTGTTTATATAGGATTAGGCGGACGAATCTAGGCAGAAAACGAGACCAGGTACATCAGAATGCACCCAGGCCCAAAAGTGGGTTTTGTACCCAGGCCCAAAAGTGGGTTTTGCACCCAGGTCGACTGCCCAGTCAACCTGGTCAGGGGGGGTCGACTACCCAGTCGACCGGGGTCCTGGGCAGGAACTTTCCCGCCCAGCCCGCTTCTGTGTTTGAATTCGAATTTCGAATTCGAATTTCGAGCTGTTTTCGATTCTGAAAATTCCTGAAACTTCGGAGGGTCATATCTCCCTCATACGGACTCCGATTCTCGCAAACTCAGACTTGTTTCCAAGCAGAATTTCGAGACGAACACAATGGCTTAACCCGTTTCCGTTAATTTTTCCTCTAACATTTTATTATACCTTAATTTGTGAAACTTAATGTTACAGAATTACGGGGTGTTACATTCTCCCCCTCTTAAAAGGATTTCGTCCCCGAAATCTTCTAGTTAGGAAGAATGTGTCCTACCATCCAATCATCCATCTACTCGACCATTCAATCACAGGCATTTATTGTTCTTAAAAGATTTCTAATGCTTGTATGTTCATATGCATAGTGTGTGTACATGTCTTTATCTAATGCAAAATCAGGCGATCTACTGATTCAGTTGACCTCCTTAATGCAAATCATGTCAGTGCCATGCATCCAATATGTATGCAAATCCTAATGATACATATTATTTCTATATGAGTGCACAATCATTCACTCAAATGCGACATCCATATGATAACACAGTAAGTTCAATTCATAAACAAATACATATATGTAAATGAAATATGAAGGCGTCTGAGCTGATCTAGTGCCTAATACGTGTGTATATGCATTCACGAGCAACCACTAGCAACCATTCGCAACCATCAACCATAACATGTTTCAAATACATGTTTACATCCAAAAGGGTTTCTACCTAAGGATCGATGATACGTCCTAGAGGATATACCTTAAAAACTAGAAACTAGTATGCACAGAATTCCTAGAAAAAGGAATCAAGGATGTACCCTTAAGAAAAAAGGGTATGAGGCGCGTATGCCTTATCTTCAATCTCCCGTATCACGTCTTCTTGAGCTTTACTCAACTGTACCTTAATAGATTCAACTTCACGATTGCGAAGTTTCTTGACCTCCATTTCCAGAATAAATAAATGTCAACCATGATACTGAGTGTATATACCAGGATGATCAGAGGTCTCTCCTCTTAGCTTATCCATCATGCCATAACTATGAGGGGCAAAAGGTCACTACGTACTTTTTACCTCCCTTAAGGTTAGTCCTTCTCTATATAGAGCGCCTGCCACAACTATTCATCTCTCAAGCAAACCATCCTAGTCGAACTCGACATCCCTCAAGTACAAGCCCCAAAGGCCTAAACTAATATCAGACAAGCACCCGAGGAATGTCTCCTCCGAATTTGGACGATCTACGTGAGATGATCTAAGCAAAAACAACCAAACACTTAAGCACTAGTTGGGATCTTTTACTATACAAGTACTAAGGTGCAGAGACTCAACTATGGAAGCAAATATGAACAAATGCGAAGTGCTAAAACCAAAAAAAGAGTATAAATAGAAAAGCTAGACTCTTCCAATAGAACTTAACTACCTTTCTCCTAGGTATGCTTAGTGGTGAAAGCATGTTCTTGCCCTTCTGAAAATCTTGTCCTTTGTTCTTAATTATATGCCCTATTCTGCCATAGTAAAGATACTTCCTCTTGTCTTAGGTTTTATAATCCCTTCCTCCTTCGTGAGCCAAGTCTACATCCATGAATTCCTCATCCTTGGGTTGTGCTCCTTAGCCAAACTCCTCATCCTCTTTCATGTGTAATCATGTTGACAAATCTCTCGAAAGCTGCCTCCATCGTACAGAAAACCCTACTAAGCTTGAAAGAAAACAAGCCGCAGGTGAAACTACTACGGTTATAGATGGAAGTCGGGCACTACTTCGCCCTTCGATGAGGTTACCTCCCAGAAAGCCAGGAGCCCCAGAGATTCAAGAAAGAAGGGGACAAGAATTCAAACAGAGAATCAGAAGATAGTGCGTATGGCTTTTGGGGAATATGCCTTTAAAACAAAACTTCTCTTTTGAAAATGCTTCATTTAAAACTGTTTGAAAATAATAATTTTTTTCTTCAAATCTTTTATCTGATCCGGTAACCTTCAGCTCTGATACCAAGTGTAACACCCCACATCCGTTAGTGTCACTCACAAAGGGAATGCACTAAGTTCTGTGGAGCATTTTAAGGTAAAAGATGCAGATGAATTACAAGACAGACAAAAATTAGAATAGCGGAAAATAAAACCTTGCTTTATTGATAAAATAGTTTGTACAACGATTTCTTTACAATATCAGAGTATCATCTGTCCTACAAAATAAAGAAGCATAAAACAACATTTATATTCCCCAATGTAGCAAGAGCCAGCCATAGCATCTGAAAAGAGAATCCAAGCAAAACTTCGACAAATCTTCAAGCTGGGAAAGAGTGACAGTCCAACTTAACCTGAGCTATACTATTCCCTCCTTTACTACCTGGGGGGGGGGGACGGAAGAAAAGAAGACGAAAGAAAAACAGAGTCAAACATAAAGCCTGAGTAAGTTCAGTTACTTCTAGCATGTGAACATGGAAAAACAAAACGACATGAATTAACTGAATACAAGATAACACCACGATGATAGTAGGATCAGCAAGATTAGACAAGCTTAACACAAGATATGCTAAGACAAGATAAACTGGATATGCTCTAATTCTTTCGCCGCTTCGCTATTTCCTTGTTATACTGGTTTCTATATATCTGCACCACCTAAATAGTGTCCCAACTAGTAATGATAACGTGATCCCATTCCCGGTAATTTCGGTTGCCTTCAGGCATACATTTATTATCTATTACCTAGATCTAATCTAGGGTTTTCTATTGAGTGCTTCCTAGATTCAACTAGGGTTTACGCGACTTGTCTAATGCTTTACAAATTCAGGGTTTATGCCACCTAGGTCCACTAGGGATTACGCTACCTGTCGAACGATGCCTCTAGTCTAGGACACACTACCTAGAATGGTATATGTTCTTAGACTTTCCCCACGTATGTGTCGCGAATCGTTTATCGCTGTCTAGATGCACATGTCCTGAAATGTGCGACCCGAGTCCCGTGGCAGGGCTACTCTAGAAACACGGAACTCGGTCGGGAGCTTTTCAGATATCTGCCGGTGCAGATGCTAAGGTCTGTTTTTTTACCAGTGGTTATGGTCCCACGTGACCCCTCCCTCAACTAATGAAAGGCACACCTTGAAAAATGAGAATTATACGCAGGCCCTCTATGCCCCCACTAACCTATGGCCATCCTCACCCATAACTAGATAGCAAGTATATGGTCTTTTGGAGTTCTCCGCCTTTCCGCTTTACGTATCTCAACTGACTCAAAATGGTAGGTAGACGACGAGTCGCTATCACAGGGCTACTGGTCTCGCCGAATCACGCTGGTCCATCCTAGTCTTTAGGTTGCCATATATTGCAACCAAGGCACACCCTTGGTTCTTCTCACGCAGACCTTAACCTCTGTGAGCCCAGGCGGATCATCTGCATTCTCACAGAGGGATACCAAGAGTACCCTTACGTCCCCTCGAAGCCTCGGGCTTCGTAACCCAATTCGTTGGATCCTTCTTTAAGATCAGATGGACGTTCGCTCCTCTTCGTGTTATACTAAGGATTACTACTTAGTTTTTCTAACTAAGGTTTACCACTTAGTTTATTGAATCATCGTTTTCTTAACTAAGGTTTACAACTTAGTTCATATTAACTAAGGTTTACCACTTAGTACTTGTTCTTGTCAAGTTGGGTTGGTTAAGTGTCATTAGTCAATTCGAGTCAACTTAACCCTTTCGTTTGCCATATAAAACTGGTTAAGTGTTATCAGTAGTTCATGTTGACTTAACCCTTACCACAAACCGAGTTATATTGGTTAAGTATTTTCTTATTACTTAACCCTACCCATTCATCTTGTATTGGTTAAACGTTCCCTTTAACCTAACCTTGCCCATCTGTTTTAACTGACATGTTATAGCAGTTAAGTGTTCCCTTAGCTAACTTAACCCTAACATCTGTTTAATTAACATGTTCTAATGGTTAAGTATTGTCCTTTCATGTTTTTAACTTAACCCTGTTCATTTATCCTGCTATGATGACTAAGTGTTCCAAGTTTACTTAACCCCACCTTCTAGTCTTAGTTAACATGTTAAATTGGCTAAGTGTATTAAACTTACTTAACCCCACCTTCTAGTCTTAGTTAACATGTTAAGCTTGCTAAGTGTATTAAATTTACTTAACCCCTACAAGTCTTGTCTTGTTAACATGTTAAGTGGTTAAGTGTCCAGATTAGCCTAACCCCACTCATCGGATTTAGTTAACATGTTGAGTTGGTTAAGTGTTGTAGTTAACTTAACCCTACCATTCTTGTTCTATCTTTAATTAATAAATTAAAGTCGTGACCACTCACATTAGACATATATTGTTGCGATTACTGTATGTGCCGGTTGGTTCCGGGCAGGTTTATATCGCAACTCAGTCTAACCTCGGGTTAGGCATATTCGTGTTTTCTAAGTTCAAAGGGTTTTGATTAATTTTCAAATCAGGTTTTGAAAGTAACCATCCCGTCCGTCGGATCAGTTAGGGATAGCTAGGGAGAGCAGGAAACTTGTATTTTCCAAACCTAAGCCTAGACACTATCCTCTCTGTCACCCTAGAACTTTCTGGTGTATGTATTATTAAAAGAGATGTTATTAATAAACCTTTCTTTTGTATATATATAAATTGTTAACAATTTATCCTCAAAGTTTAACCATTTATCCTCAAAGTCTATTTTCCCTTTTTAAATAAATTTGGCCTATACCATATTCAGTTGCCATGCCCACTAATGGACTTATATTCTAGGCCCAAATCTTGATTTGCCTATCTTACAGTTTATAGCAATTTAGATCCAACATCCTCATTTACAGTTCATGCCAAAACTAGATTTTATATTCTAGTTTACAGTTTATGCCCAAAACTTAATTTTCATACCAACTACCTACTTTGTGGCCCATTTAACCATTTACCATTTACGCCCAATGTATGTAAATTATTCACAATTATGCTAATATACTTATCATGCTTAATTTTGCTACCCAATTCTGATTTAATATTCTAATTTCAGTTCATGTCAAAACTAGACTTGTTATTCTAATTTTCATCTTAATAGTCATGCTATAATGCATGTTCCCAAATTATGCCAATTTCCAAGTTTAGTCAATTTCATGTTTTTTCCCAAAACGTATTCCCATCGTTCGTATAATCATGATTCAACCTAGATTATAAATAAATCTAGATTCGAGGATAAAAGGGAATGAACCAAAATGCCATGAAAGAATAGACATAATAACTGGCATAAGATGATAATTCACGGGCATATAGATCTGGTAATATTACGACATGAAAAGGGTTGAATAATATAGGTTCAAGAACATGGGTAGACCTAACTTAATAGGTAAATTCCCAAGATCAAGATCCAAGGATAACTAAAAATAAACTGAAATAGAAAGTCAAGCCTAGATCCAATATAATGCCAGTTTGGGGTACAACATGGTTTTGTAACTACAGTGTCATGGGCATAAATAATAATCTTATATCCATAGTCATAGGCAATAAACCCTCACAGTTAATGAATCACAGTCGTAGGCGATGTTTATAGTCAAAGGAAAATAATTCTCACAGTCATAGGCAATGTTCATAGTCAAAGAGGCATATGGTTTTAAGGTCCATAGTTTCATAGTCACAGTCTTATTGGTCATCGAATCATAACAGTTCTTAATTAGGTCCAAGGATATAAGCACTGATTCGAACAGAAAGATTTGGCATATTCTTTTATTCCTTTAATTTCATGTCACGAATAGAGAAAATGTTCAAATCTAAAAAGTAACTGACTTATAGAGATTATATTAGATTCGTAGAAAAACAGTCGTTTGAATCTTCACTTGAATCCTAGCTTGTTTTGAATCTCCTCTTGAAAGTCTTAGGCAGCATTTACTCGTCTTGATTTATTTTACATATTATTTTATTTATTATTTAATTTAGTGGAGGAGAAGAAGCCATGTCCACCAAGAATCTTTGCAGCATAAGGTTAGAGAAGAATTATGAATAGTGAAGGAGACTAGGGGCTGTTTATATAGGATTAGGCGGACGAATCTAGGCAGAAAACGAGACCAGGTACATCAGAATGCACCCAGGCCCAAAAGTGGGTTTTGCACCCAGGCCCAAAAGTGGGTTTTGCACCCAGGTCGACTGCCCAGTCGACCTGGTCAGGGGGGGGGGGGGTCGACTACCCAGTCGACTCCCCAGTCGACCTGGGTCCTGGGCGGGAATTTTCCCGCCCAGCCCGCTTCTGGGTTTGAATTCGAATTTCGAATTCGAATTTCGAGCTGTTTTCGATTCTGAAAATTCCTGAAACTTCGGAGGGTCATATATCCCTCATACGGACTCCGATTCTCGCAAACTCGGACTCGTTTCCAAGTAGAATTTCGAGACGAACACAATGGCGTAACCCATTTCCCTTAATTTTTTCTATAACATTTAATTTTACGTTAATTTGTGAAACTTAATGTTACATAATTACGGGGTGTTACAGAGACACGGAGTAGGGCGGATCGGGGGAGTGGTCATTGACTGGATCGTTCTGCGATCCGTAGCCTACATCATGAGGCGATGCTGCCTTGCTAGCATAACTTGCCAGCGATTGGATACCCACGATCTGATCCTAGTTCCATGCATTGACATTTATGCCGCGATCCGATCCCCAAGACTCCAATGAACCATCTTTGTTAACGATCTCAGACACATATTAACTTAAGCAATGCATTATATGACAATGGATAGTTAGGCTAGAACCTTCGCGATGAACTTTCGGGACTGTGTGACTTAACTTGATGGCATATCATGACCAATATCCTGTTCATTTAACTAACTTCATGTTTTTCTTGTATGTACGCACAGGCACACACTTGCACTTACACACACGGGGAACGGGTAACTTGTGTTCTAATTTTTACTTGCCAACACAGCTATGTCTGATAAACAAGTGACTGAGACACCAAACGAAGGTACCGAATCAGATACATCGGTACATCACGACCCTGATGTGCTTCCCTCAGATTCAAATGGGGAAAAATCCGACCCTGATTACGAGACGGATACCGATATAGAGTCAACGACTTCTGAGAGCACATCCCTTGAAGATGGGGATGATCGAGCTCCTGACGAGATTCCAGGTGTTAAGGAAATAGAGAAGCTCACCGATTCTCTACCTTCCAAGTTAGACGATATAAAACTTAAGAAGATATGCTTAAGACACGGAATTCCCTGGGACAATGTGAAAACTCCAGAAAGCCGAGATAGACCTCATTCTACCCCAAAGGGGTACATGACTGTTAGTCGGCTCATGTGCTGGGTAGGAGCTATTCCTCCCTTCCCTCCACTTGTTGTCGATCTCTTAAGACAATTACACATTGCCCCCATGCAACTCTACCTTCCAAGTTAGACGATATAAAACTTAAGAAGATATGCTTAAGACACGGAATTCCCTGGGACAATGTGAAAACTCCAGAAAGCGGAGATAGGCCTCATTCTGCCCCAAAGGGGTACATGACTGTTAGTCTGCTCATGTGCTGGGTAGGAGCTATTCCTCCCTTCCCTCCACTTGTTGTTGATCTCTTAAGACAATTACACATTGCCCCCATGCAACTCCATCCGAATGTCTACGCGGCTCTGTATACTCTGTATATTGCTTATATGGAGATTCTACAGACCGAACTTACCCTTAAAGATCTGAAATTCTATTACCATTTCAAGCATCGTTCCGCAGGGGCTCCTAATTTTTCTTTCTTTGAATCAGTTGCCAACAGAAAAGTTGTGACGTATGGTTATAGTAATATAGGGGATATCAAATCTGACTGGTTCTATATAAAACATTAAGCTGGATGTGCGAGGAAGTGGCTACAAGCAAGTACGTTTTCAACTTTCCCACGTTTACTTCGAATGCATAATTTCAGTGCCAATGAGTCATTTTGTTCCATACAGATCACAACTTTGAGAGAATGGAAGGATCGATATACGAAGACCGAATGTCCTGCCTTCTCAAAAGTAACTCAGGTTTCTTAAGGATCAAGAAATGTATTACCAACGAGAACCTTCACAAACACCATCTTTTATATATAAGATTCGGACTTGGAGCGGGTGGCAAACCTTACAAGTATATGCCTCCGACTGAGGAAGAAGGAACTTCTCAAGCCGTAGAGACAACCAACCTTCGCAAGAGTCCTTCGCCGATGATCAATCAGGATGATGAAGATTTAAACGTATACAAAGGAGGTCCCGACCTCTGAGGGGCAGTCTCCCTTAAAAACTTCATCACTGGTTAAGTCTGTCGCTCAGGATGAGTTAACGGAGGAACAAATACTCGGGTAATTGAATAAGATTCCTTCACCAGACGATATCTATACTCAGGAAAACTTCGGAGGGGAACCATTTTTTCCTATCTCTGAGGAGATGAATGCACCAGTTGGAGAAAAAGGAGTCACACAAACGAGCTTAACTCTGGGCCCTGGTCCGTTAAAGGGGGATTTCACGGGATGCACAAATCACATGCACCATTTATCATAACACTCTTATACCACTGACATTCATAGTTTTAACATGCACCTGTTTCTTTTGTAGGGGATGTAAACGGTCTTATTCTTATCGTTCCCTTCGTGTGGGTACACCAAGCCTCCTTCCAAATCCCGAGCATGTTCATAGTGATAGTCGAGGAAGAGATAGTCATCGGCCCTGTGATTCTCATCAATCTTATTCTACACGATCTCGATCTCCATCAAAGCAATGTTCCGGAAAGCCTTACAGTCGTCCATCACTACCGGCTGGGGGTAAGCAACTTCCTAGGGATTTGATCCCTTTGAAAAGTACGCCTTCTCATATCCAGTCTTTTAAAAAACACCACGAGCCAGAGGGAAAAAACAAAGATGAGGGCAAGATCGTGGAGAAGAGAAAGACATCTCATGTTTCCTCTAGTGAGCATGACTTGGATACCATCGCTGCACAGAATATTGCTCCTAATTCTGAAATTCAGGCCAGGCTGGAGTGCTTGCGAAAGTAATTCCCTAATATTTTCTTTGAGAGGATGATGTTCGTCCTGTATCTTAAACCGGTACCTGAGGATTGGGACACAGAGGTGATAGGGTACGTATGCCATGTGGCTAAACAATATGGGGTAATGAAGAAGCATGTTGCAACACTTTCTAGTGCCATCCGCCACCTGGAGACGGAAGCAGCCAGAGCCAGAGTGAAGATTGATAATGATGCTAGGGCTAGTAGCAAAATGGAAAAAGAACTAGAGGATGCACAGGCCCAATTGGCTTTAGCTCGGCGAGATACAGAGAATTACAGGTCTGAGCTAGAAAGTGCTAGGGAGCATTTTTGCAGTGAGCTTGATTCAAACAGCCAGGAACGAGTGGCTCTGAGGAAGGAAGCGGAAGATCTTAGGGCAATTAACGATGAAATGAAAACAGCACAGGTACGCTTTGCTGCTGAGAAAGCTGCCTGGGAGAAAGAGAGGGCGAGCTTAAAAGACGACCTCGCTCTTGCAAAAAAAGAAAACGGAGTTTTAAATGATCAACTTGTCCAAGCTGAGGAGCGGGCAGCTCTCGCTGAAAGTAACGCCAATAATGCTCTTGAATCGGCCACTGCTGCTGCTGCTGCTGATAAGCTCGCTGAAAAAGAGAAAGAGATAGCTGGTTTTGAGGAAATGTTGCTCGACTTCTTTGGTCAAGTCATCAAGACTCGAGACATCTCTTGGATTCCGGACTACCATGTTACTCTGGCCAATGCATGGGATGCAATTATCGAAGGCGAGAAGCGGTGATTGATGGTCGACGAGATTGATGAAAGCCAGCTGATGCAGACCTTTCTCAGAGGTGAAGAACCCGAGGCTTTGGAGAAAGGCAGACGCCTAATCCATGAAGAGATCGAGAGGGAGAAGATTAAGCTCAAGGGCAAGGATAAGGTTGACGAAGGCTCGAGCTTGGTGGTGGAGCCAAAACCTCCGAAGTTGAGGAATATAACCCTGATGATTTGTTGATTCCCTTGGCTCCAACCCCTCCAGTTGTCGGAGCCACTATTACAATTCTGACGATGAGTCGGCTGAAGGTATCTCCATATTCTCTCCACAGTTCATCAAAGCAGTCGTAGCTTGTCGTCATCTCACGGGGCAAACAACTGATATGGCCACATCTTCTCCCGATTCACTAACATTTGCTTCTCATGGTGTAGGTATCAAACCGGTCGAGAAAGATGCAGAGGAGAAGGTAGTTGCATAGAAAGTTGATGTCCCCTCGGGCACTGATGTTGAAGTTTTCGAGATTCCAAAGCAAACCGAGGGTAAAAATCACTGTTGCACCCGTGGAATCTGGCACCCGTGCTCCTGCGGACGCTGAAGTTATTGCGGCTTTGCAAGAAAAAGATGGTGGACATGGAGATGAGGAAGAGAAAGTTGTCATCACAGATGAGGCCAAGGATGATGATAGTGAAACCTTGGCTGACATGCAGGCTAGCAAAGAAAAGCAGTTGGTTCTTAAGAAGGGGGAACATGACCCTGTATACATGCCCCCTATCTCTGAAGTCGACCCCAAAACTGGGTTGGTTATAAGATTCTCTTCCAAATCAATAACTACTCAGCTTGGATCCCAGCCTTCTAGTTCTCCCCCGAAGTCTCTTCTTGATAAGAGAAAGAGGAAGAAGAGTGACCGCTCTGATGCTGGAAAAGAGGAGTTGGAGAAACAGAAGAAGGAAAAGAAGTCAAAGTCGTCTCTCAAGCGTAAATAGAATGTACTTATTTGCTCATATGTTTGCTTTTAGGCTTTCCACTAGCAAAAAAATGTAGTTGTGAGAGTGGCCCTCACTTTTGTTTAGCTTCATGTTCTTGTAAACCTGCTTTTAGTGAATGAAAATCTATTTCTTTTACACCATTGTGTACTTGCAAGTTTACCATGTTTACAAAGTTTATTATCCTAAATCACAAAATTTAAAAGTAATCGCAACCGAAACAATCGTAACTAAATACTAAAATCATGAATGATAATCACTGAAAAGTTCATGTACTAAGTAAACGTGTAGTGTTGACGAATGCAAAGTGTCGTATGCACATGCCCCCAATCAATCATTAATACTGTGCCTGACCAGGTTTTATTGAGGATTGATTAGAGTCATAAATGTGAAGCCCCCCATTCCCGGAAATGAGGGGTTCGGGCCCCCTTTTTCATTCTTGTCCCCACTCGTGTGGTGGGATGGGAGCCCTTGAGTGGCATATGTCACTGTGCCTTTATATTCTCCCGATCTTTCAGCGGGGTAAGATTTCTTGTGGTGCTAAGTCTCTAACACCTTTATACTCTCCCGATCCTTCAGCGGGTTAGAGTTCGAGTGGCGCGACCTTTATACTCTCCCGATCCTTCAGCGGGTTAGAGTTCGAGTGACGCTAAGTCTCTAGCACCTTTATACTCTCCCTATCCTTCAGCGGGTTAGAGTTCGAGCTCGATTCTTGGTCTGCTCACCGATCCTTTAGCGGGGTAGAAGTTCTGGGGGCGCTAAGTCTCTAGCGCCTTTATACTCTCCCGATCCTTCAGTGGGTTAGAGTGTTATCAAGGCAGTTTTATCGCGGTGCACCTGAATGCCTTGGGGACGTTATTTTTGCGTTCTTCATACTCTCTCCCTAATCTTGAGAGTTAAAGTGCAAGAAGTAGTGTGATTTACCTTGCCGCACCTTTTGAAGCTTTAGTTACCGTTAGTCTTCCGACCTGATAGTTGGCGTTTTGAATTCGGTATATTGTGATCGCTGCCTAGCTTAAAACAAATATCAAAATGGTAATGATCTATTTTGATTAAAATAAAAGAGCAGACAGGAAACAATGCAGAAAAAGACGCGATATTTTTATAGTGGTTCGGTCGAATCATGACCTACGTCCACTTTATAATCTTTTGTTCAAGTAACCAGACTGTTCTAGGCAAGTCGAGCCTTCTTACATGGCCCTAAAAATAAAAGAGTAAAACTGACAATTTCATGTCAGATAAGGCCACAAATGCTGGGCATTCCACACTCTGGGGATTTCATCTCCATCCACGGTTGCTAGCTTGAAGGTTCCATTATCAAGCCTTTGTAAAATGGAGTACGGTCCCTCCCATTTCGGGCCTATATGCACTGGGGGTGGAAAGACGCACTTCAGAACCATGTCTCCGGGTTCGAATGTTCGAGCTCGGATTTTCTTGTTGTAATACCGAGCAACTTGTTGCTTGTGCCTCAAGGCGCGTAGATCGGCTTCATCCCTCTTTTCTTCAACCATGTCTAAAGAATCAAGGAGCAGCCCATTGTTGGTCATCAGATCATAATAAGTGGTTCGATGAGATGGTACTTCCAACTCGACCGGAATGACCGCTTCAGCTCCAAAAGCAAGGGAAAACGGGGTATGACCCGTCGCTGACTTGTATGTTGTCCTATAGGCCCATAGTGCCAAGGGTAATTCATCAACCGACATGGCTTTGGCCCTCTTCAATCTTTTCTTTAGAATGGATTTAATCACCTTGTTTGCCACTTCGACTTGCCCGTTCGATTGCGGATGTGCCACAGAGGTGTATTTTTTCTCAATATGATACCTCTGACACAAATCTCGAAACTCGGTACTGTCGAATTGGGTCCCATTATCGGTTACGAAAACTTTTGGAATCCCAAACCGACATACAATGTTCTTGACAACAAAAGTGATCACTCGCTTGGTTGTGATCGTGGTCAAAGGCTCTGCTTCTAACCATTTAGTGAAATAATCCACGGCCACAATAACGAACTTTGCTCTGCCATTTGCTATGGGAAGGCTCCCAATAATGTCAATCCCCCACATAGCAAAAGGCCACGGGCTTGTCATTGTCTTTAACTGGCTAGGTGGCGCCCTAGGTATCTTGGAAAATTTCTGACAAGCATCACAACGTCATGCATACTTGGCTGCATCCTTGTTTATGTTAGGTCAGAAATAGCCATACCGTAATATCTTCTTCGCCAGCATTTGCCCACTAGTGTGATCGCCACATTCGCCTTCATGGACCTCTTTCAGCACACGCTTGATGTCATCATGGGCGATACACCGAAGGAGGGGGCATCGAGAAACCTTGTATGCATAGGACATTTCCTTGTAATACATATCAGGAAGCTTTTCGTATAACTGCATGCCTCTCACTTTTCTTCGTTGGAAGCATTCCATTTATCAAAAACTTCTTTAGAGGATTCATCCATGACTCCCTCTCAGGTTCAATCTCTAGTATCAGATCAACTTCCATCTGATCTATGCTAAGAGACTGTAGTACTTCAATTGGGACCAGCTCTGTATGTTGAGGATTATCTGAACTAGCTATTTTCGCTAACTTTCTGCCTTTTGATTCTCCGTTCGGGAATATGAGATATGCTGTGGTGGTTAAAACCATCCAGCAGCTTCTTCGCTTTTTCCAAGTATGATATCAGCCTTGGACTCTTGGCCTGAAACTTTCCAATGACCTGGTTTACGACTATCTTGGAATCGCAAAAGATGTCTAGCTTTGTGATATCCAATTCCTCTACGAGTTCCAGCCCGGCAATTAGGGCTTCATACTCGGAGTCTTTATTAGTGGCGTGGAACTCCAGTCTAAGAGCGTAATAAATTAACCGTTTCTCTGGAGTTTCGAGAACCACTCCGGCGCCAAATCGTCTGTCATTTTTGGCTCCATCGGTGTAAAGTTTCCAGCCATTAGGGTCGAGGAGTAGCTTTGGCGGATCATCTTCTTCAGTTACTACATTATCTTCTGGGATGGTGAGCTCTGCCATAAAATCTGCAAGTGCCTGCCCTCTTATCGACCTTCGGGGTTGGAAGTTCAGGTAGAATTGACTCAACTCGATGTTCCATTTGAGCAACCTTCCTGATGCTTCTGGCCTTTGCAGAACTTGCTTTAGTGGGTGATCGGTGTACACAGTAATGGGATGAGTCTGGAAGTAGTGGCGAAGTTTTCTAGATGCAATTAGTAAGCTATACGCCAACTTTTCTATTTTTGGATAATTCCGTTCTGCGGCCGCCAATTTCTTACTCACATAGTACACCGGCCTTTGTACCTTATCCTCTTCTCTTACCAAAGCCGAACTGATTGCGTAAGATGACACTGCCAAGTACACAAATAAATCCTCGTGATCCACAGGCTTAGACAGTATCAGAGGTCTTTCCAGATGGTTCAATACATTCTGGAATGCTTCTATACAATCGGGAGTCCATTTAAACTTGCGCTTGCCTCGCTTTATCAGCTCGAAAAATGGGATGCATTTATCTGTAGCTTTGGAGATGAACCTACTCAGCGCCTCCACCTTTCCAGTGAGGCTTTGGACATCCTTAATCTGCTTTAGTTCTTGGATATTTTGGATTGCTGTAATTTTATCTAAATTGATTTCGATTCCACGCGAGCTGACGATGAATCCTAGGAATTTTCCAGATGCTACTCCAAATGAACATTTCAAAGGATTCAGCTTCATCCCATACTTCCGGAGAATCCCAAACATCTCTGCCAAATCGGTAGTATGATCTAACGATTGTCTGGACTTCACCAACATGTCGTCAACGTATACTTCCATACTTTTCCCGATTTGATTTTAGAACATTCTATTCACTAACTACTGATATATAGCGCCGGCATTCTTCAAACCATAAGGCATCACCACATAGCAGTATAATCCCAAATCTGTAATGAAACTGGTATGCTCTTGATCTAGGACATGCATGGGGATTTGATTGTACCCCGAGTATGCATCCATAAAAGAAAGAAGTTCATGACCCGCAGTTGAATCTACCAACTGATTGATTCGAGGTAACGGAAAGCTGTCCTTTGGGCAGGCTTTGTTTAGATCTGAGAAGTCGATGCATGTTCGCCGCTTTCCATTGGCCTTTTTTTTATACCAAAACCGGGTTTGAAATCCAGTCAGGGTATGTTGAATCTTTAATAAATCCATTACTCCTCAACTTTTCGACTTCTTTCTTCAAGGCGGCAGACCTCTCTGGGCCAAGCATTCACCTTTTCTGTTTGATAGGAGGATGTTTTGGGTTGATGCTTAACGAATGACTCATAATCGAGGGAGATATCGCACACATGTCTGCATGGGTCCAGGCGAATACATCCAAGTTAGCTTTCAGGAAATTTTTAATTCTTTGGCTCGAACAGGATCCAACTGGGATCCAATCTTCAGGACCTTCTCTGGGTCACTATCATCGATTGGTACATCCATAGTCGCTTCATTGGGAGTCGCCATTCTTCCCCCAGGCTCTTCATCCTCTCTGGGATCTATGCCCTTGGGCAACTTTCTGGGCAACCCTCCTGGAGGTATTTTCTTTAGTTGCTACGACGATTCCTCCCTCGGAGGGGAAGAACCACCTTTTGTTTCTACATCTTTCCCTTTGAGGAGCAACTTTAACTCTGCAATGTAGCATGCACGTGCAACAACTAGATCTCCTCTGTCTATGCCTATGCCAGCATCCGTCGGGAACTTCAACAACAGGCACCAAGGAGCAATGCATGCCCTGAATTTGGTTAGGGCCAGCCGGCCCAAAAAGGTATTGTACGGTGACTCAATGTCCAGGACTACAAAAGGGAGAATTCTCACTCTCTGGCGTTCTTCTTCCCCAAGGGTTACTGAAAATTCCACGTATCCCATTGGAGCGGTCGAGGCTCCATTAAATCTGCGTATCCAACCCTCGCATGGTTTTAAATCCTTTGGCTCGAGTTTCATTTGGTCGAATGTTTTCTTGAACAGAATGTTGACCGAACTCCCGTTATCCACTAATACTTTATGAACTATAGCTGAACCGATGGTGACGGTGATCACTAATGGATCTTTAGTTGGGGAGTGAACCTCAATACTCTCTCCCTCGTGAAATATAACATCATCAGACATCGTCTTTTGTTGCTTAACCAGAGCGTTATTCAGGGGTTGCCACATTCTCCTACTTCAAAATGTTGTTTAGCTGCATTCACATACTGATCCATAGCTCTGAGACTGTGCCCTGCCAGATGAAGCCCACCAACTATGGTATTGATAACGATATTTTTTCCTTTTTGCTGAGCCGTTGGTTTGGCAGCAGGTTGGATTTGGTTCGGGGCTTGTACAGCTTGTCCCCTGTCCCTAGGAGTCACCTTATATTCATCAAGCTTTCTTTCTCGGAGCAGTTTTTCAATCACATCTCTTAAATGATGACATTTGTTTGTAGAATGACCATGAACCTGATGAAAAAGACAGAATTTCCCAGTTTCACACTCTTTTTCTGTAGAATCTCTCGGAGGAGGCCTTTTGTATTGGAGGACATTATATGTATCCAGAAAGATGTTTTCCAACGTATCATTTAATGGTGTGAAGCTCTCAAACGGTCTGGGCCGGGATCTTCTCTGAAAGTCATTTCCTTGATTTCTCTTCCGATTATTGTTATTACTATTCCCGATTGGCGACCATTGCCTTGATTCTTGTTCCCGACATTAACTTAACTTCAACTTTTCCTCTCGACGCATGCAGATGTTGGCCATTTCGTAAAATATATCTCTGGTTAACGGTGGTTTACCGGCCAGGTATCTTCCAAACTCAGTATCCTTATCCACTCCATCAATCAAAGCCATCAAAACAGTTTGTTCTTGGGGATCTCTAACCTCTGTGACCGCTAAATAGAAGCGATCTAAGTAGGACCTCAAAGATTCGTCCGGACGTTGCTTAATGAGGAACAACTCAATGACATTCTTAGATCTCTGGGTATGTAATCGGAGCTGATTTACAAACTGTTCACTTAACTCCCTGAAAATGGAGATCGATCGCGCTGGCAAACGAGTGAACCACATTAACGTTGTATCCTCCAGGAATATCGGGAACGCCTTACACTTCACGACATCAGAAGCGGCAGCTGCATTCATGTACCATGAATATCTCATCAGGTGCTGAACTGGATCAGCCTTTCCCGCATAACGGTTCATGGATGGCATGTTAAATTTCCTAGGGAATCGAACCTATAAAATATCATCTGTAAAAGGTGAATGACTACAACCTATACCCCAATCTTCGGTTCTTTGTCCGCGACTTTCCACCATCATTTTCCTGATCATGGCTTCGACATCTGCATGGGTCAAAGTGGATTCGGGATCAGCACTTCTTGCCCGGCGAGCCCCTCCAGCATTTCTTTGACGTGCTGCTGCAAGGTCTGGATCTAGGACAGTACTCCCTTGCCCCCTATTGCCGCGATCAGTCGCACGACGAGCAGGAGGAACAAATCGATTCTGAGTAAGATCAATAACGCCTCCATTCCTAGGCGACAGAATGGGCTCATTTAAGTTACAGTTATTGGTTTCCTGATTAAGCACTTCTATATTCTCAGACCTTTCCAATGGAGGCCATCGCCGGTTTCTCCGAGGTTCTTCAGACGAGGATGTATGTTCCGGGAATAAAGGGTAAGCTGGAGGTGGCGAAACCTGCCTTTGAATATCATCAATTCGTCTGCCTAAGGCAGTAATATTCTGACGCATCAACGAGCTCTCCTTCCTTTGAGCGGCCAATTCATCAGTTTGTCTGTCCAATGCTTCAAGTATCCGAGTCAGATGTCCTTCGGTAACTGGAGCAGAAGGGTCGAATTGGTCATCTTCATCTTCTCTTATACGCAAGGAACTCGAACCGGGTTAAGATGAAGTACCAGCATGAGCGGAATGAGCCATAATTTCCTTCCCAGGTCGGGTAGTAGTCTGATTGTCAGTTCGGATCGTAGTCCTCCTAAGCTGGTGGCTCCTGGTACTCCCTTGATGTCGGTTCGTGGTGATAGGTGCAGGAGGGATCGCGGAGTGGTCCTGCGATCGGGTAGTAACTCCTTCAGCTGTTTGATTTGTTGCACCATCATTGGATCAGATCGCCCCTATATTACCACGATCCGAGAGCTCTTCTTCGACCTGTTGGTGCACGCTTTCTTCAATTTCTTCGTTTGCAGCTTCATTCGCCTGCGAAGTTCGTACTTCCTTAGACTTCTTTCCAGCCATGATATCTGAGCTTTACTGAAATCTTCAAAAATCGAAACAATGGAGTTTTGGACTGTTTTCTTCGGACTTGACTATCCAAATAATAGAACTACAATCCAATATGCTGAGACTCAGGTTCTCAGTGAAAGCACCAAAATGTTAGATCCAAAATTGGGTCTAACACCCGAATTGTTCTAATTTGGTGGAGATTAATATCAGAAAAAATGCAAGAAAAAGCAGAAAAGACACAAGGTTTATAGTGGTAAAGCGTTAATGAGCCTATGTCCACTTTATATCAATGATTATACTTAAGATTCGAGTACAACCAATGATTTATCTCCCAATCTCACTTTTACAATATTGATTCTCTTAGTAAATTCAAGATAACTCTAAGTAGAAATAATGGAGATATGATAATGGTGGAATTAGAGCTCCGAATTGCCAAAAGATCCTCAAAAATGACAAATCTGGGACTATTTATAGCTGATTTCTTCAAGCGGATCGTGGTCATACGTGTCACAAATCCCGATAATCTCGGAGGGTTTGCAGCCTGATGGAGAAATGGTCAGAATGACAGTTATGGATAGGTGGCATAAGATCCTTCATCTTCGTATCATGAATGATTTGGTCATGGCCTTCATCTCTTAGTTTCAGGGATCGGATCGTGGTAATGACTCAGGTATGGATGGATCGGACCGCTGTAGGGAATTGCGATCGAGGTGGCGTAGTAGTAGTGTCACGATCCGGCAAGGGCATGGTGACCACGATCGGGGTTTCATGGGTTTTATGAGTAAAACTCCATATGTGTGAATCTTAGTGGCTTGATCCAAAAGCTAGCCAACACATACATCGATCATAACAAATCGCATGTAACAGCCCGCCATTTTGACCGCCATAAGTCGATGATTAAACCAACTCGAAGCGTTCAAAACGACTGATTGTTATTAGCTTACTTGGTTTAAACAGAATTAACACAAAATCACAGAGTATAATAACTACAGTGAAATAAAATTTTATACAAATGGTAGAGTTTACAATATATTTTGTACAGTAGAAAAATAATGTAAATTTATACATAAATTTCTTTAAACAAATTTGCAGTCTTTGTCGTGCTTTGCGTGCATATGCGTCTTCCCGTGTCTCTCCTTTTAAGAGCTGGAATCTAAAACATGCAACACTCGTATCTTTAAAAAAGCTACTTCATTTTTAAGCCAGGGAAACAATATAAATCTAAAAGCTAAAGATGACTTGTATGTTCTACAAGACTCTAAGAAAGAATATTAAAGGAAATTTGTTGTTCCAAAAATTTGTATCAATGTTCACTTTAGTGATAACAAGTAATAAAGAAATATGATAGATTATCATCTTATATAATGTAATTGTATGATAATGTACATTTTGCATGAATCAAAGGTCGAACACATCAAAAAAAAATCAAAAAATCATGACAGTGGTCTGACAACAGACAATACCTTACACGCCTAGCTTCTTGACTTACTTTTAAAGTTTGTCCTTCTGAATTTCAAAATAAAAGAGTGGTTATAAATGGTCAAAAATACTGACATTAGTGTTTGAATTAAATAGTTTCATGCACCCATATTAATTTGGGTTCAGCAATGGTAATTGAATACATTATAGATGCTTGAGATCTATAACACTAATGACAGGTTCACCATGTTGGAAAGTAATTAATGCGGATTTATTTTCTTTTTTTCAACTTCTCCTCTTTATTAACATGTTGAGGTTAAATTTAAGGACCACGTAAGTGTACCATCTAAGAAAAATGAATGTAGTACTTTTATCCAGCAATTCTCTTCTAGTATGGATATTGCAGTACATTGAACACCAACAAATCACACATAAATTATCGCCCAACCAATCAAATAGACCTGACCTCTCTTAATATGTCCACATTTTTGTACTTTTAATATGCATTCTTCCTCAAACAGATGAGTAAAATTGAATATGGGAAAAACAAATTCTATACACAGCTAACACTCAAGCATGAATTATTACTGACCAGACCAGTACATGTAAACACAAAGGAAGGAGCAATGATACATGATTCAGCAAAACTCATATGAATGGCCAAGGCAAATAACATGCACAAGTACATGCGCATGCAACATGATGTTTTAGCTCAAGTTCACAACAGTGGCGGTAAGCACATGATCAAGGGTGCATACACGATGGTGGTTTAACTCAAATACAAATGATCTGTGAAACTATATGAATATACATGGTGTAGAAGTCCTGAGAGGAAAGCACAAGTTCAAATCAGCAAACCAAGGAAGAAAATAATAAATGATTCCTTGAATGCTATGACAAAAAGAAAGCTTCCAGAAACTGCAGTGGACAATAAATTTTTTGGCAATAGACATCATAATTTTGGGAAATATTTATTTCCAGAAATTAATTCAATCAAGGAACATTTTTGGCAAATCTACAATCTACACGTGAGCAAATTCATTCTTTATTTCAAAGCATGTTATTAAATCCGTGGAAAACAGAATGTCAAACATTTCCGGAGATCCATCATTAAATCATGCATGGGACCAGTTAATTTGATGCATTGCATTTGATCATATATGGGAAGTCTTGCACAAATCAATTCAACATATTTCCAGATTTTAAATGCACAATTTTTGGCAAGTTTTCAAAAATGATTCCAGAAATCATGCCTGGAATTCAAAGTAGTGGACAAGCAGTTTAAATTCGAACAAGGCAACATCTTTCATTTAGTTCCCAGCTTTTTCATCAATCAGTTTAAATCAAGGGAATCAAAAAGAGGAAACCGCACAAATCAGGGGCAATCAAATTCAAATCATATGACGAAATCAGAGCGATTTAAGGATTTGAAATCCTATAGAAACACCATTCACATCACAGGAAAAGAGAAGATCGAATACTCAAAAATTCAAAAGAAAATTAAAAGAATAAATTCAGAGAACTCACTAATTTATTCGATCTCCAATTCCCAAATCGTAGAGAAGCAAGCCACAAGTTTTCGAATCCATCAGAGATTCATTTTTCCCAACAATCATTTGCGTGTTTGGGAATCAAAGAAACCCTAGAAGAAAAGCCGCCGCCATCTTTTTCTAGAGAAAGTAAATCAAAGAGAGGCCGACCTTTCCAGAGACGATAACCAAGGGACCGCTCGAAATCTTTTCCTCCTCCCTGATAAAAGTTGAGGAACCGAATGTGCCTCCCCTCATCGAATAAAGGAACAGTGTAAAATAAGAACAATATCGAAGACTCCAGAAGACGCGACCCTCATCGAATGAAGGAACAGTGTAAAATAAGAACGACATCGAAGACTCCAAAAGACGCGATACATTAGAACAGTTCGGGACTATCCCAACCGGTGGCAAAACGATAAATGAATGTTTTCTACTAGTATAAATTATTTTGAATACTATGTGTATGCAACAAAATGGGTATTTACATTCCAAATACAAATCTTGTTTTCAACTTTTTTTTTAAAACCAAAATTCAAAAATAAATTCTCAAGTTAAATTGAGAAATCAAATTTATAGTTCTCTAAAGTATTAACATCGTTTGGTGACAGACTATGATAATCGCTCATGTTAAAATAAATCTACAAAAAGGGATTCCATTTTAAAAGTACATGCAAACAATAATTTTCCTTCAACTCAGAAATTAATATTCAAATAAATTCATATTTATAACATTTATCTTTCTACACCGTTCGTATTAAAGTAACAAAAGAACTCTAATATCACTGTAAATCCCATTTATTAGACAAAATTTCCATAATTTTACAAAAAGGAACCAATATAGAAATAAACTCAAATATCGTCAAAAATAGATAATTCCCAATATAAATATTTATTTGCACGTTAAATCTTAATTAATTTCATATTTTAAGTATCGAAATCTCTGAGTCGTTACTATCACCCTCCAAAAATCCGGGTTGTTACAGACTCCCCCTTAAAGAAATTGCGTCCTCGCAATTCAAACAGACAAAATACAACATTTCAAAATTCCAATGCCGCATCTTAATTTCTTTCCCGATTTATTTTGATCGTTCAACAGGAAATTTCCAATTTTGACTACTCACTTTTTGCAAAAATTTCAATTTTTATCCCAAGTAAAATATTATTTTATATCAATATGATACTCATCATAATCAAGTCAGAGTATCATAACTCAATAAAATCCTCACTGCATTTATCATATAAAACAGTATAACAAATCAAATCAGATTATCACATATAAATCAACAAGATACTCATAACACTTTTATATATAAAACAATATGATCAAAAAAGGGAGTACCTCACTCCTAAACGTCCAGATCTCACAATATGATGGATTAGAACTCCAAATGCACTCTGCAAATGTAGGATCATCTCGACCGAGTTAAAATCATTAAATTCAACTTATAAAAGAAATTATAAGTAATGTGCACATGCAATAATAACAAAGCCCTTCCCAAGCTATAATTTTGTTCATCTTGAGAAATAGGCAAGTATTAGCAAATGAAAATCACCAACATCAAATCATAACATAAAAATCATCATAAATAACATGCACGTGCTATTAAGTAAATTATAGCCCACCCCGAGCTATAGTATTGCTCATCCCGAGCAGTGGCCATGTATTATCAAATGAAAATCATCAAAATCATCATATAACTCGAACGAGTCAAATAACACGAAAGGAGCATCACACTCAAATATAGGAAGTCACAAAATGTTTATGTAAATTTAAAATCCAATAATCTTGAATGTATGATCGTATAGATCAAATCACAAAGTATCATCACAATATGGATCCATTAGAAATAATTATGCACGTGCAACCATATGATAATATACCTCCCCCCGAGCTTAGCTTGGTACTTATACATCTTCAAGTTAGGCGCATGTCACTGTGACTCCCGGTCGAGTGTATCTTGACCCCCCGGTCAAGTGAATACGTGACTCCCCCCGAGTCTCGGCTTCCACTGCGACCCCCCTCCCCCCCAGCCGAGTGTATCCTGACCCCCCCAGTCAAGTGAATACGTGACTCCCCCCCGAGTCTCGGCTTTCACTTCCACCCCCTGGTCAAGTGAATACGTGACTTCCCCTGAATCTTGGCTTTCACTGCGACCCCCTCCCGGTCGAGTGTATCTTGACCCCCCCGTCAAGTGAATACGTATACGCGACTCCCCCGAGTCTCGGCTTCCCCCACCCCTGAAGCAAAGTACTGGCTTAACAAACACAATATGCGTCACTGACTCACAGTCAGTAACCCAAGTAGTGGTAATAGTACGTCCCATACCACACGTTCTCACTGCTTGGTTTACTTGCCGCTCATCATCTCCGTATTGGAAAACATCGAGGGTATGATATGGATGTTGATGTATGTTACAAATGGAAACCTGCTATATGCGTTGCTTGCCAATTTTTTGGACATATTTCCTCTTCCTTTTTTGTTGGTTCTTTGCCTGCTCTAGTTAAAACCCCTTTGCCTATGCCGATCTTGAGACGGATTCCTATGGCTCCACTAAATGTGGAGCCAGCTGCTCTTGAGACTAGACCAGATGATCATGAGGAGCCAGTTGCTCTTGAGATTACTCTAGATGTTCCTATAGAGGTCACTTCTATCGATGTTTCTCCTTCAGACAGCACTATATGTTGGGTTCCTGAAGAACCTTCTTGGGTACATAAGGCATCAGAGATGAGATATGACCCCAGTATTGACGAATTTCATATGTATGTTGGTAAGGATGAAGAAACCCTTAGGCTTATGTATCATGAAGAGGAAGGTGGTCTTACCTTGACTACTGTTGGAGATGATGGATAACGCAAGTGGCATCTGTTTTTACAGAATACATAGGATATAGGATACCTTTACCATTCTATATTGTGATCCTTTGCTTATTACTCTGTCGTTCGGCATGTCATTAGTCCGATTACTGATTCTGACATCAACGACGATGCCTTTTAAATTTTAAATAATAGTATTTCTAGCACAATCGATTTTGTGTTCTTCTCTCTATGATTGCTATATTTCAAAGAATACATGTCTTGTTGTAAACATGCCGTAATTTGAGGTGAAGTCTGTCGATATCAGCTTCCGCTATCAGTTCTCAGTATGAAAGCATGAATTGATTAATCTAGGGGGATAGGATGGAAATAAATTCTTTGAGTGTCTAAGTTTGCTTAGTAATTTCAATTCTCATTTGATATAATGCATGACACTACCTCTAATCAACAATGCATGATTTTGACGCCTCACCTTAGTTTTTATTCATTTATTTTTCTTCGTAGGGTTTGGCTATCCCTACTGCTATTTCTCTTGTTGTCCCTCTGGCTCTTATGTCACTAAACAGGTATGCTACCACATACAATCAAATGCCTTATAATTTTGTATTTCTTAGATACCAATCTCCATAGTGTGGCTACCTTATATTTCATGTTATTTCCTCTTCTTATATGAGTGAAAAACAGAATTATATAGACTATTGTTGGGATAGAACATTGCATCTAATATAATCTTATGTAACTTTATTATTATTGTTATATTAAAAAAAAACTACAGTGAAGTTAGTGGAGATGATCAGAAATCCTATAATGTTCTGGCATCAGAACAAATGGCGCCTAGAGGACAACTGGTGTTTGTTGTTTCAATTGGAGCTGTAGTATTTGTTCCTGTATTTAAAGCAGCAACAGGCTTACCACCATTTATGGGCATGTTGCTTGGTTTAGGCTTTCTATGGATGTTAACGGATGTGATCCACTATGGAGATTCTGACAGGCAAAAATTAAAAGTACCACAAGCTTTGTCCCATATTGATACTCAAGGAATTCTTTTCTTTCTAGGCATACTGTTATCAGTGAGCAGGCATATTCTTTTTCTTTTTGGAAACTGGAATGAAAAATGATACATAGTGATACTGGGTTATTCCATCATTTTTCATCCTAGAATATGCTGGCATTTTGTGCGAACTAGCAAATTATCTAGATGCTCGCATTCCTAATGTTGAGCTAATTGCTAGTGCAATTGGTGTTGTATTAGCTGTAATAGATAATGTTCCACTATTTGCAGCAACCATGGCAATGTATGATCTGACCTCTTTTCCCCAAAATTCAGAGTTTCCCAATCCTATTTGACCTTTAAAATGGTCAGTACGTCTACCATATGAGCCTTTTATAGCCCTATATCCAAGGCGCCTCGCTTTCCATCATTAATATAAGTAAAATATATGGTACCACCAACAACATCCTGCATGAGTGGTCTTCTCTCCTGCGGGAACTTCTTTTTCTCTCCTCACACAAGATGTCTTGGGCATAAATCTTTCTACTAATGATGGATCTAGAGAAGAAAAGTTTAGTTCCGAACATCTACCCATTTTGTCTGCATAAAGAAGAAGGAAATCATCTTCGAAAGAACTGACCATGATTTCAACCAAGATGGTTTGGAGAAAATAGGAAATCCTCAGTTTAGTATCATTCACCACTCTGGCATAGTTGGCCAATAAGGTATCCTTCCTTCCAAGCTCAGCCTTGAGAAAGTCATTCTCTTTTTCTAAGAATGTTGCCTCTGTAAAGAAGAACAATGACATTCAAGCGATGAAACGTTTTCTTCGGTCTTTTCCAAAGTTTCCCTCAAAGCCCTAACTTTCTCAGCCATGGCTAAGCGAGATTCCATTACCATGATATTTGAGTTCTTTATTTCCTCTAAAATCAATTTCAACTCACTCTGCTCCGCCGCCAAAGCTTCTCTAGCAAGGGTAAGAGCGTCATTTTTCCTTCTTAGAGACGTGTTTTCCTCTTTAAGCCGCCACAACTCCAAAGAAGACTCAGAGGAGTTATCATGTGTCAAAAACCACTGCTTAATGACCTATAAAAAGCACAATTGGCCTACATAAGACAATCAAATGGAAAGGCAGGTGAACACGATAGGTAAAGATTCATACCAGCAGAAGTTGTTCGATCAGAGCCTAACCACCACAGGGAAAGTTAGGTGGAAGATCAACGTTAGAAAAGGTAGGAGAGGAAATAATCTACTCGATCAGTTCATTGAAGCTATCATTAACAGGAGGATTGATAGAAGCGGGAGGAGCGATGTCCTCATAAGAAGAAGAAGAAAATCCCATAGCATGGTGCATTTCATTAGAAACCTCGGAAGATCCAACAAGATGATTACTCGAACAAAGGGCCTTCTTCGGAGAAGTTACTTCTGAGGAGTCAGAAACCGCGTCGAAGCAAAGAGATAGACCTACCGAATTATTTGACTTTTTTGGAGAAGGATCTTCTGAACTCTTTTCCATAAGCTTCCTTTTTACATTCTCCCTAGACCTTAATAATGCACCCTTAGGAGAAGAAACTCCATCCATTAGAAGCAAGGAAACGGAGCCAGTCTTACTGGATTTGGTACGTATGGCTCCTAATATACAACAAAAGAAAACCGAGTGAAATCTCAATTAAGACTCCATGTTAAAAATACTGCATAATGGGTGTACCGGGAGCATCAAGAAATAAAAAGGAGTTAGGAGATAAAGAGGCGTTTCTTCCCAATGACAATGAAAAAGTCCCTTTACTAAAAAAGATCTGGGGTGGTTGCCCAAGATTGACCGGCCGGCAATAGGGAGTGCCTACGAAGGGTAGAAGAAGTAAGTAATGATGACCTATTATTGTATTGTCCAGAAGCAGAGCCAAGGAGATCAATGACTTTCTTATGTGCAATGCTCGGCAAATTGGACGCATAATCTACAAAAGCACACATGAAAGGTTAAAAAAAGGAGAGAAGAGGAGGAAAAGTGCTTTCGGACATACTCGGAGTACTGAAGCTACCGTAAATACCGGGAGGGCAGCAAACAAAGAAAAATTGTGTTTCCCGACCCTTAAATCTCGTTGTTCCCTTGGATAACAACTTCTTTGTAGGGTTTGCACAGAAGATTTGACGGTTTGTGTCACTGTGCTTGGAAGGACGAACCAAGTAATCAAGTAAAAGGGATTAAAGAACCATTGCCCGATTCCAAGGATAACAATTCTAGGCCTGGCAAATAGGTATAAGTATTGGGAGAAAGTTGGATGGGAGCAATTCCGAAATATTATAGATACCGATGGAGGAAGCCGGGAAAGGCCATTTGTAACAGATTACTTTCTTGTTTGAACTGTTAGGATTTCTTAATTTGTTGGCTTTTGGCTTCTTCTTACATGGTTTGAATTTGGTCCATTTCTTGAGATGATTAACAACCCTAGCAAGCATTTCGATAAGATCTTCCACATTTTTATCACTTTCAATAGTGTTATTTAAGGCTGTTGACTTCTTCTTTGAATTAGACTTATTGCATTTTTCTCTTGCCTTCAACTCCATTTCTTATATCATCAAATTTCCAATCAGCTCTTCCATGCTCAGTTTGTTCAGATCCTTTGATTTTTAAATTGCCGTGACTTTATCCTTAAAATTCATTGGCAATACCTGTAAAATTTACCTTACTGGTTCCCCTTCAGTGTAAACCTTTCCAAGAGCTCTAACATTGTAAAGCAACATTGAAAGCCATACATGTCTTTTATACACTCGTCCTTTTGCATTGTCATGTTTTCGTTTTCATTGCTGAATAAGGCAAGTCGAGATTCTTCCAATTGAGATGTCCCTTTGTGTGTGACCTCCGAAATATGCCATATTTTCTGCATAGTTACACAATGAGATATTCGATTAAACTCGATTTTATCAAGAGCACAGAAAGGAGCATTCATAGTTTTAGCATCTAATGAAAACAATTTTTTATCAGAAGCATCCCACCTTTCTTTGGGTTTAGGAAATTCAACAGCATTAATAATCATAGTGGGAGACTTATGACCTGTTTCAATAATATCCCACACATCATAATAAAATAAACATAAACAAATCTTCATCCTAGCTTTCCAAATCTCAAAGTCAGTACAATTAAACATATATGGCCTAGCTGTTGACTGACCCATAGAAAAAGCATTATTAGACAAATTCACGACTCTAGAATTAAAAAATACCTGCTTTTATACCACTCGTAGGATCTAAATCAAACCTAGGAGGAGGTGAATAGTGTTTGTTATAATTTTCGCGGAATATAAGAATTATCACAGCATAGATCATAATAGAATAAATAAATGCAGAAAATAAACGATACAGAATTTACCTAGCTTCAGAAAAACCTTACCTACTACGGCATTCCCCAAAATTTCTACTAGATATTAAAAGCAATATCCCGCATACAACACTTGTACACTCGCGATCTCTCGCCATTATTCCAACCCTACGTTCAAAACCATGCATTAGTCTTAAACCCTGAGATCAGATTTTCCCTAACTACAAACCCTGTAGTTACACGACCAAAAACTGACAAATAGGAACTAAAAAGAAAACGCACTAAAAGTAAATAATTCCTACGTTATCGAATATCAGTTTTTTTAGGTTTTGTTGATATACTAACTGTCTATAAACTCGATTATGCTCTTGGATTTCTGCTTACTCCTTATTCTTTTTGGTATGCATTTTTCCATATTTTGGTTCATTATTATTCGAATTAAAGAGATCTTTTTAACTTGTACTCTCGTTCGTTTATGTTATTCATATTTTCATTTTGGTTAACTTTTTCATTTTTTATATTTACTCCTTCGTTTATATCCACGGATCCAATGATGTGTCCTTTCATTTTTCAGTTAATAGGATCCATATTTTCATTGCAAATAAGAAATGATGTATAAGGTAGAAATATTTATCCAGATTTATAACTATGTGAAGCCTAGTTATCCAGATTCATAGTATTGCAAATAGGAAATGAACCTGTAAAGCTCTGTTATCTAGATTTATAACTATGTGAAAACTGGGCTATAAAATTACTCATCTCAAAGGAAATAAATTTTTAGCCTCAATAGCTTCAACCTATGAGATATAGTTCTACAATAATATACAAGGTAGAAATATTTTAGTATCTTAAGCTTTACGAGTTTGAACTGTGTTTTCATTGCAAATAGTAAATAAATTATAATTATAGTATTTATTTGTATTTAAATTGGTGAGGTTAAAATGTAATTTATAATATTCATTATTATTATTAGTATGGGCATAAAAGTCATTATTATTAAGTTCATAATAATAATGTTGTCATCCTATTTTTCTTCTTTTATTATAGAATTCTACAGGCTATGGATAGCTTCTACCTAAATTGATGACTTCATTACTGTTTGGCTTTGTTTTATTCTTTTACACTACCGACATCTATTATATGTTTAACAATTTGATTTATTTTAGACAAACACAAAAGGTATAGGGTCGCATATTATGCATTTTGCATAAGGCAATCTGATTAGCACTGCCAAAATGAAAAAAACTTTCAGTTTTAGATTCCTTTTTAATTTCAAACTGATTACAAATTAGCGAGATCATTTGTTTGAGGATATTTAGTTTGCTTTTAAGTAATCAAAGTAGAAAGACGACAACTAACTAATATCTGTCCTATTCGCATTTCCAAGAGCTACCTATTATTCAATTACTGTAAGTCGGTTGCTCGCAATGAAGATACATTTCATTTTTGCTGCAATTGGCGGTTGTAACAGCAAGTATGTAACATTTAATCATAATACTGTTTTATAATTATGTTATGAAAGTATAATGTTAACTATTTTTCTTCTATGTTTTCTAGCTAATTATTATTTTTGTAAATTTCAAGCATTTAATATACTGAATTTATCTACATATTTCAGTCATAATAATAATTACATAGGATAAAATAGACTATTCGTTTACATGTTACCAACCATTATGCATTTCAAAACACCATTTCTGCTTGACTAGGGTATTAAAAAATACTTTTACTCTAACTAACAATAGTTAAATTTCCTAACTATCATTGCAGCTAGCAATGTGATGTAAAGATAAATAACATCTATTTAATAAAATTGTTTGTCTTTTGTGGGTAACTACTAACATAAACGTTGATTTTTCCTCCAAAATGCTACTGAACTTATTTTTTTCATTAAATGATTTATTTACGCAAACAGAGACAAGGTATTATATATCACTCCTTTCATCTTCATTGGGTCTTAGGAGCATCTAGCCACGTCCTTGTAAGCTAAAAGCATGGGAAATTGCCTCTAAAACAATCTAAGGTGAGTTGTGAGACTCACACTTTCTAGTTTACTTTTTTTGTTTATCTGGGATGAATCTGAGAATATACATAGGTTTCTGTCTCTGTTTGTGATGAATTGTTGTTTCTATGTCACTTAGTCTAGTGCCCTCTTTGAAAAAATAAAATTCCCTCAATTCTCCATGAATTGTTGTCAAACTTGTCCCAGATTATTTTCCGGTTAATTCTCTGTACGCATGCATAATTTGGTATGTTTCTGGTGAAGTTTGGACCTAGAAATAAGTCCTTGAAGTTTCGTTTATAATATATTAATATAATAATCTACTCGGATTGTTTTATGCTTGGATTTCAATTTTCCTCGAAAATGGAGGTCGTATGGGCTTGGTCGAACATAATACTTCATGGTTAAGTTTCGTTTATAATATATTAATATAATAATCTACCCTCCTTATAAATACTCCAACTAAAAACAATAATTTGGTCAAAAATTTCTTTGCGTGGTTAAAACGCAGGAGTGCCTCCAATTTATTCAATGAGCGGACCAAACCACTCTGATCTTCCCGGTGATTTTTCCTTAAATCTATTAACCGAATTAAAATTGTTTCAATTATGAAATTATCAAGCTCCACAGAATAATTAACATCAACGGTCGTGATGCGATTTGGATTGGTCAATTAGGAGAAATCAACGTTGAAAGGCGGGGGGTTCGACTTCGATTTATGGAGCCTAGGGAGTGTCGAGTTCCACCATTCTTATGATGTAGGAGGAGGCAGCGGTGAGCTTTCGAACGTCGGTTGGATGATGGGCTCCGTGGTCTGAGTTTCGAATGACATTGGATCAAGGTTTTGCATGATGGGTTTCATGAAACAGCGGTGTGTGAGAGAACGAGGAAAAGAGGCGGGTATGTTTGGTTTTAGGGTGAATAAAGGGAACATTAGGGATTTTTGTACATGGGTATAAAAGAGAAATTAGTTTGGCCCTATTGATGTTTATCAAAGTAACTGGGCTGAAAAAATAACCAAAGGAAAAGGGGAAGATGTTTGGAGGAAACAAACATGAATGCAGTAAAGAAGTGAACGGTTGAACGATGTGAGTGGGAGCAGCATACTGGAAGTAATCACGTGAAAGAAAAGGAAAAAATTGGGGCTATTCATTTCAGATTCAAATTGTAATTATTATATTACTTTAGCTTAGGAGTAAATTATTATTTATTAATCATTAACTTAAATTGTTTATAACTTCTTATTATATTATCAAAGTTTAACAAACAAGAAGCATCATGATTGTGGCGACGAGCATAACATTCTGGAATTCACAAAACATCCGTTTAACCCAAGCAAGTGGAAATTTGGAAAGATAAAAATAAATATTTCCTAAGAATAGAAATAAATAAGTTTAGGAAAGAGATAAGTAATTGGAATTTTTTCCAATTAAAATAGAAGATATTTCCAAAGTATAGAAAATAAAAGAAGGTGACATATGAAAATGTTTTCCAAATAGCGTAATAAGCAAGATGAATGTTGAAAATATTAGGTTAACAAATATTGATAAGGAAATGGAGAAGTGATTTAATTAATGAAATATTAATTAAGGGGCCTAGTGATTATTTGATGCTTTGGATGATTGTTTGTTATTCTTCGATAGTTAAATAACCGACTATCAAAGTATTGGCCAATATCGTTGTCAATATGGAGAGACCGGTTGGATTATTATCCAGGAAACACTCCATATTGGCAATAGTGTTGCGAATCGGATTATATGAAAACAAATCAAAGACGAAGCAAAGTGTAAGAGTTTTTTCTGTTAATCCTAGGTAGAAATTTCCTAAGATGGATTAATGGAAATTGTGCATTCGGTTTTGTTCGGTCCCATATTGAACCTATATAGACAAATTTCTAACAGAGTGTTTCCAATGATCGCATATGTTGGTCTGTACAAATATACATCTAGTGGCGGAGAATTTATTCTCTTAGCATAATATCCAGAATATTTTTATACAAATCATTTAGTGATTAATGGATCTGACAATGTGACATTCAAAGTGATTGTGCTATCAATGAAAGGTAAGTAATCGTAACCTCAAGCCTCACAACCGGGAAATGGTATAAAATCGGGTAGGTCACATGGCTAAGTGGGTCGCACCAATTAGGGTGTATTGCCACATGATCTAGGGAAAATCCTTTTGCTTCTTTATCTTATTGTTGCTATTACTTCGGAACGGTTGCTGATCCCAACCATTAGTGACAATACATTCGGTACTCTAAAGCGAAGCGAGGGGCCAATCATGTTTAGCCTGGGTTTCAAGATTGAACCCGATGTATTCCTCTTAAGAGACACGCTATCGAAAAGTGGTCCCATACCTTGCCAGTCAGGATCCATTATCCAATAAGAGCCTGTGGTTTTGATTGTATAATATGTATGTAGAGCGTGAGATGCAAGCGCTCTGCTATATTGTTATTTACTTGTTTTAGACACTGTTATAATATCAGAAAAGTATCGATTTTAAAGAATGTTTTGGGTTATCGTAAGGTAAAAACCATCCGTGTTTACGTGTGGATCGGTCTTACAATTATCCTCTCTTTTAAAAAGGATTTTTAAAGGGTAAACCAATGGTTAGAGTGTACTCACACCAATCCCATGACTGACCTAGAGTTTATTTTGTTTTGGTTTTACCCTAAACTCTTAGGTGCACAAATTTGTACGGGCAGTCAAGTAGTTCAGGTATTTAAAGATACCCTTGGAGGAGCTTGGATCAGGAGGCTTCATTGTTAGTTATATAGAGTTTATTCTGCTGTGTTGTGAATGTGATGTACTCTGATAATGTATGTAAGTACAATTTTGTATTTCAAAGATTGTTATATATATATATATATATATATTTTGTATTTTATTCCGGTGCGATGTGAGATTATGTAACACCCCGTAATTTGAACATAAAAATTCACAAATTAAAGTATACTTAATTTAGTGAAATGGGTTGCGCAGAGAAATATATATATATTGATATATATATATATATATATATGTATATAATTGAAAATTAAATAAATAAATATGCAAAAATGTTCAAAACAGCGAATTGGGAGAGGGGAATAACCGAACCGGCCGATTTTTGAGGTCGACCCAAGCTCGCTGGGTCGACTAGGGGTTAATCCAGGGTGTTTGGCTGTCAACCCGTGGGCCGATTCGCTCAAATGCAGATTTTGCATTTGAATGGTTCTCATGGTTCAGCTTTAATCTAAAGGCCCTAGATGGTTCCTACACTTGACTTCTTCCCCAAGGCATGCTTTGATGGCTTGGATTGAATATAGGGTTAATCCTATGGCTAATACTATCCTAATCCTCTATAAAAAAGACCCCTAAACCTAGCCTAAATCACCATTATTCAATCCTACAACTAAACTATGTCAAATTTGTTCCTCTCATGGCCTCCACTCTCATGCTAAAATTCCTAAGCCTATTTCTATGAGAGATTGTGAGTTCATACAAGTGCTTTCAAACTTGTATGAGTGTTCTTAGTTTGCATTCAAGTCAAGTTGCAACATTTCTATTTCAAAGCAAGGATTTTTATTGATTTGGCGCAAGGGTTTTTCAATTGGGGCTTTCATATTTTGGTGCTTGCATAAGGGCTTCGTCTCAATCTTTATAATAAATATTCATTTGTGTCTTCATAGCGTAGTAAGCCCTTTTCTACTTTCTTTCTTTGAACTCCAAAGTTAAATGAATGATGCAAGTTTGGGGTTGATCATTATGATATGCAAGTTTGGTTGATCATTATGATATGCAAGTTTGGTTGATTATTATGATATGCAAGTTTGGTTAATCATTATGCTATGCAAGTTGGTTTAATCATTATGTATGACACATATTGCTATGTTATGCAAGTTAAACTTGATGTTGTGAGCATAAAGCTCCAAGCTTTATATCAAAGGTTGCATTTTGGCAACATGAAAGTTATCATATCCCTTATGATAACTTGCATGTGAGGCTAAATGCGAACTTCTAGCAACTTCTACATGTCATTTATCACCATGTATCACTCATATGCTAAGTTTGGTTTTATGCATGCTTTTGAAGCCTAACAATGCAATATGCAAGTATATGAACATATGTACATCTCATATGCCACCATGATAAACTTGTGGCTTCAACACCTTTTTGTCATGATTATGCCAAGTTCCCTATTTTACCCATTATGCGTTGTTGCGATTATGTAAACGATGGGATTACGTTGGGTTTGGGTAAAATTATGACATGAACATGATTTTTATAACATAACGTGATATGTTAACTTGTAATTATGTTTTGGAAACATAATGGACATGACACTTAGAAAATATGAGTGTGGCCAACTTGAGGTTGGGTTGAGTTTGTAGCATAAATCTACCCGGACCCGCCCGGCTTAACTAGTGGCTACAAACAATAGGACCCAATGTGAGAAGTTGGTCATGTTGTGCTCGAACCCGAGGTTAGACCAAGTTGTGGTGTAAAGCTACCCGGACCCGCCCGACTTAACTAGTAACCACAACAAAGTCTAATGTGAGAGGTTAAAGCACATTAAGTTAATTAATTAATGCCTCCTGATTAGGGTTAATTCATGGTCCACTTAATGCTTAATCAATTTGGGCTTGATGGGTTAATCGGGGTTAAGTCATGGATCTTGGGTACACTTAACCAATTTAATCCACGTTTGGATCGGGTTAACCACATTTAACCCGATAAGGAAACCCTAGTTGCGTGGTCCTTTTCAGCAGTAACCCTCTTGATAGTATCATAAGACCCTAGGACTAGGCTAGGGTGGGGCACGATTACTGGGCTGACATGTAAGCGACCAAAACGACAGCTGTGTAGGTACGCCGGTGTAGGTCCAGGCGGACTATGATCGTGCACATAGTCCGGCGTTGGAGAATCAGGCACGGGTACCAGTAGATCTAGGCTGTGCATACTTGATTGGTGTCCGAGGTCTACACCCTAGGACTTGATACACCCTGGGGTGGACCTAGCACAGTTAGCTACATTTCATGTTTGGGCCATATGACACCGACACTTGACGAGTTAGGCTTATAGGGAGCCGATCGACTAGACCGTGTAGTTGGACCTTAATTTAGGTCACCTCATGATGATGGGCCAAGCTTGGGCCAAGGGATCAATTCTTGTTTTTACTTGACATGTTAGAATGCTAGTATACCCGTGGTGCAAAACTTAACCTTAATTATGCGATGACACCTTTATCTATCTTGTTAGTTAATCATCATGCCAGTATGTTGTTATCCTTATGTTCATCTCAGCTTCTCATGCCAGTTAACTTTACTAGTTCATAGACAGATAGTAGTAGGGCTTACCAATCTTTTTGACTGACCTGTTTTCTTTCGCCTCTTTTCTTCCGTTCCCCCCCCCTCAGGTTCTCAGGGTGGGAACATTGGAGCTTAACTTGAATCTTTACAGCTTGCTTACTGTATTTGCTCATGTACGGTTTTGGACATTGAGCTAGCTATGGTTTATCACTTCATTTTGGGGATAGTACTTTATGTATTTCAGTTTTTCAGTTTATGCTTTTATCTAAACTTTGTTGTTGGAAAATAATGACCAAGTACTTTGTTGTAACATGACTATGGTTTTGAAATGCTAAGTTTTATCCGCTGCTTTACTACTCTGTTTTACTTATATGTTCTATCTTGTGATATCTGCATGCATGTTTACCTTGTTTAACACCCCTCCAAAGCTAATGTCCTTGCAAGAGTGGCATTGGCGGAGGTGGGGTGTTACAGATTATGTGTTGTTGTTTTTGTTCTTCTTCTTCTTCTATCTTTTTCTTCTTATTTCATAATGATTCATATTTCTGTGCAATTCAGGTTGGACGTCTGATGTATTTAGCCAACTCAAATAGTACGGAAATCCGGGCCATTACAGAAAGGATAATCATAAGACTAATCCATACATTAATACATATAGTTTTACCTAACGATAACCCAAAACATTTTTTTGAATCCATAATATTATGGTGTTATAATAGTGTCTAAATCAAATAAATAGCAATCTAGCAGAACACTTGCATATCACGCTCAACATACATAGTATACAATCAAAATAGCAGACTCTTATTGGAGAATGGAATCCAACTATGGTAAGGTATAGGACTACCTTCCGATAGTGTATTTCTAGAGAAGAATACACTAGGTTCAACAATAACATCTTGCAAATCGAGTAAGCATGACCATCCACTCACTTCACTTGAGTGTTCCGAATGTATGTAACCAACGGTTGGGATCAACAACTGTTACCGAAAACATACAACAATGATAGAATAAAGAAGCAAATGGATTTTCTCTAGATTAGGTGGTAATATACACTAATGGGAGCGACCCACATAGCCATGCGACCTACCCGATTTTATAAATTTCCCGGATGTGAAGCTTGTGGCCCTACTTACCTTTTTAATACCACAAAAATCATTCACTTTGAATGACACATCATCAAACCTGCCAAATAATTTATTGATTTCTCCAAAAATATCACGGGAATAAAGCTAAGGGAATCGAATTCCTCCACTACCAACATAGAAACGTTCGAAGAGATCAATGTAGATGATCTGTTAGGCATACTCCATCAGACATTCGTCCATACAAGTTTTCCTGTGACTGGACAAACCGAAGACACTATTTCCATTAATCCGTCTTAGGCAATTTTTACCTAGGATTAACAGAAAAATCCCTTGCACTTTCTCTGTCTTCGATTATCTTCAATATAGTCTGATTCACAACGCTTATACCCATATAAAGTAGTTTTTGGATAATAAATCCAACCGGTCTCTCTGTATTGACAACAGAAATATAAAATGGGTCAAAACTTTGATAGTCGGTTATTTAATTATCAAAGAAAACATCCATACAACCAATGATCCAACTTCCAAATGGAAATTCTATCAATGAAGCATCAAGCAACACCAAGCTCTTTAAATTAATTTCTTATTAACCAATTAATTTCCCCAATTTTATCTTTAATATCTTTACCTAGATATTTCTCAAACCCGTTTGGCCTATCACGATTCTTAGAAAATATTTCCATATATTCATAAACTATTTATTTTCTATACTACAGAAAATATCTCTTATTAACATCGAAAAATATTTCAACATATAATCACACTTTCTTATTTTCTATATTTAATCGGAAAACATTTCCATTTTTAGTAATGCATCACTATTCTTCCACATTCATTAGTCGTTAACCGAAAACTAGTAAGAGAACAACTCTATAAGTATCAACCTCGAAGGCTGAAACCAACATCAGATTGACACTCACGAAGCCATAACTTGAATAATCTCCAATCAATTTCTAATTTTAGAAATTCCCTTTAGTGGAATGTCGATCCTTTGAAGGCTCGCGTCAACTGGTAACCTGTCATGGAGAATCCCAGATAAATCTTCGGGGGAGTACAAACATCCCAGATGAATGAAAAGATATGAAGCATAGGAGAAGGGGTCCTGATCGAGCTCCAAGCCGCCCTAAGCGAGAAAGGCCCACCATCCATCCTGACCTGCCACTATGTGAATTAGAAAACGACATCATGTATTGCATCCATTTTCATGTCTCATTAGCGTATGACAGGGTGCCGGTGAAATTCGTGACCTGAAGTCTACGGTATTTAGCATGGAGAAAATGGGTCGAAAGAAATTCATTCGCTTCGAACATAACCCACAACTTGCAAGCGTAGGAAAAGCGGATATCTCTAGAATTTCGAAGGCCTAGGCCCCCTTCGCTTTTGGGATGACAAATGACTTCCCAAGAAATCCAATGATGACGATTAGTATAGTACATTTTACCCTGGAAAAGGACAAAGCCAGGGACCGATAAGAGCGGAAGAAGGAGAAAGTTGGAGTCATAGCAGCGAAGATGTGCAATCCTATAGAGTCAAGAATGGACTTTATGAGAACCAATCTTCCTACCTAAGAAAGAAGGGTCATGTTCCACTTAAGAATCTTATCCTTGGCTTTGTCCATCAGGGAATCAAAGATAACATTGAGATTACGGCCACGATATATGATAATACCGAGGTAGGGAAATGGGAGAGAAGCGGCCTTGAAACCAGTTAGGTTTTCGATCCAAGAAGACTGTAATGTCCCAGAATTTTAGCGATCTAATAATTAATTAATTTAATTATTTTAATATATTGATTCGATAATTTAAATGGTTTGAATTCAAATATGTTGAATATTTATTTAATATAAATAGTGGAACAACATAATTTATTCTAAAATAGTCGGAAATAGCTGAATTGGCAATATCATGTAATTGGATAATATATGATATTTAATTGAACTTAGAACTGAGTTATAATAACGAACTTTATTAATAAACGATGTTTGAATGTATAAATTTTAATATAATTGTAAACGAGCTCGTAATGTTGCGGTAGTCTGTAATGTTGAATTTTGAACTTCAAATAAGTATACAAGATTCTTTATTAGTCGGATTTCTTCAAAATAAGAAATGTTTGAATCTAATCGATTATACTTTTCTAATGGAAGTGAAAAATCGAGATTTCATCTTATAAATTGTTAGTTATGTCCAAATCAAATTTTCAGAAAGTCGCTATGGAATTGTTTATTAATCATAATGATTTATTTAATATAATAAAATATTTGTTTTATATTTGGATAAGATTTTTGAGACGTAGTTATAATTTAATTTATAGAATTTTACTGTAATTTTTAATTCATAAAATAAGTAACTTTTTGTTTAACGTATTTTACACCATATAATGGCATTTTTGGTACTTCACAAGATAAGTTTTCTTGCCTATTTTATTATATTTTTGAAATCATTGCACATCGCTCAATTCAACATTATTTTTATTTTTGTTACTAGCAGCTCGTTGTGAACGAGATTTTACGTAGTAGGGTGAGCAAAATGTTAGAAGAAAAAGAAAAGTACTCTCTATCTTTCCCAGTACACTTAACAGCGTACTCTTTACGGTTTCTAAATCGTGCCTGCTAAGTGATTACAAAACCGTGCATAGCATGCTTCCAAAACCATGAGCAGCATGCTTCTCAAATCTATATAAAACAAACAAGCCGATGCTCTCTTCTTTTTCTTGCCTTCAGCTGTCACAAAAAAACTTCTCCCAAACAAAATAACTGTGCCTTCAAAATTCAAGAAAAAGAATCAAAATAAATTATTAGAAATTGCAAGTTCACATCATTGATTTCCTAAAGGCCTTCTTTTCAATGGGAGGTTGCGCAGGTTTTCTTTTTGAAGCTGCAAATATTAACGGAGAAATTAGAAGCAAAATTGAGTTAATGTTGGAGTTAAGGTGGGGTGGCACACCGACTCACCAAGTTTCAGAAATCTTCAAGAGAAAATTTATCGCTTGAAGCTACAGGAACTGCGACATGTCTCGGGGTCAGGAAACACATGATGTCGCCGTGTTCAACCTGCCATACTTCTATGTGAAGAGCGTGAAGGCTGGAAAACTAAGAGCATCCGACTGTCTCAATTTGGTGTAAGGACCAAAAGAAAAATAAAATATGGAAATAGAGAAAAAGTGGAACGTAAATTTGCGGGACAAAGGAGCAGGTGTTTAAGTTTTTTGGAAGAAGCCATTTCACATGAGTGTGAAGACGTCGGTTGCCGTAAACATAATAAGGCTCAACTATTTTATAAATATAAATTTAACTTAATTTAAATTATTATATTAACTTATTAATGTGATATCACGGGAATACGAACTCAGTTTGATGAATGGTCGACTGTCACGTTAGAATTATATGGGCGCAGGCTACGCTATGAAGATGGTTCAGAACCATTTGGAGGTCTTTTAAATTTATGACAAATTCAAACGTCTGATTTAGTTGACCGAAATTAATCGTATTCAATGATTAACGACCAAGGTGAGTAAACTCACTAACTCTGTCAAGTTTAAAAATATTATAAACATATTTTTTTATTCATAAATGATGATTACATGCTGTGTGATGGTTGTTTGGATAAATTGCATAATAACTAGTTAAAATGATATATATATATATATATATATAGTTATATATATAAATCGTTGACTGAATATTTGATTTCGTTTATTATTATAATTCATATTATTATGAATTTGTGTTATTTAAGTTGACTAACATCTGTGGATGTAGGGAGATAGGTTAGAGGGATCCAACTGGATTCCTCAACAATTATGTTATTATTATTGTTTTCCATATACAACATTATATGATTTGACAAATAATCTGTAGCTGATTTTTTTGTTAGGATACAGAATTACACTGGCCTTGAAACAATTGGTATTAAAATGCAGTGAAAACATATTAAAAATGAAATTGAATTTTGAAAGAGGAAATCTACTTCTAAATGGGAATTGAATTTTGATTGAGCTAGATCTAATAACTAGTTTAATTATATAAGAATGAGTAGTTTGGTTTATAAACAATGATTATATATGGAATGAAATAATTATTTAGAAATATAAATTCAAGATGATTTGAAATTGAGAAATCAGTTAAAAGGGGAACTGAAATTTATTTCGAGTGTTCAAAATATGAGTAGAATTGAACAAATCCATAATGATTTCTAATGAGGATTCGACTATGTCGAATGTTTTAAAAATAATTTACTTTTACAAATTATAATTATATATATTATATAATTTAGAATTTGATATGATATTAAATATTTGGTTTAAAACCTATAAATTAATATTAGAGTATGGAATTGAGATTAAGTTATAAACTATATATATAAGTAATGGGAAGTTGTTCGTAAATGGAGTTTATGAAGCGAAGTTGGATTTTAAATTTAGGAAATGGCTTGTTGGATGAAATTTTAAATTGTAATGATATTTATTTATGAAACCAAGTTTAGGTTGATTTAACGAGATCAAATTCTATAAGAAATAATATTCACGTCTTAAAGTGAACAATGTTTTAAAGCAAACATTTTGTAGGTTAAAATGGTTATAATGGAAACTGGAAATGTTTTCCAATGGGAATAAATGTATACTTCTAAAATGAAGAAATAAATGTGGAAAAAAATGGAAATAATTTCGGACATTAGCAAAGAATATTTTCTGGAATATGGGAAAAATATGAATTTATAAAATTTGGAAATGTTTATCCAAGAAGCGTGAAAGGTTAAACACGGTTTGAGAAAATATTTCGGAAAAATATGGGAAGGTAGAAAAATTAATGTTAATTAAAAAGGGGCAGTGATTGTTTGATGCGTAGTTGTTAATTTAAATGGATGTTTGTTTTTCTTTGATAGTTAAATCACCGGCTATCAAAGATTTTTGACCATCATTGTCAATATGGAGAGACCTGTTAGATTTATTATCCGAAAACCACTCTGTATAGACATAGGTGTTATGAATTAGATCATGCTAAAGATAGTTGAAGACAGAGTGAAATACAAGGGTTGTTCTATTTGTCCGATCCCAGGACAACTTGTTTGGACAAATGTATGATAGCGTATTCCTTACAGATCACATAAGATGTTCTTTTCAGGGTATTACGTTTGGTGGCAGAGGAATTCGTTTCTCTTAGCTTTTTATGCCAGTAATACTTTTGGGAATATCAACTAGTGATTTGACGGGTTTGACGATGTGGCATTCAAAGGGAATGGTGACTAGATGTTCTAAGAAGAAAAACGTAGCCCCAAACCTTACAACAGGGAAATGAAAAAATCGGGCAGGCAGCATGGCTAGTTGGGTCATACCCAAGCAGGGTATATTTATCACCGATCTAGAGAAAATTCATTATTTATTCTTTTTTTTCGATTCTGTACCTTACGGATTACGTTTGGATGGCCAACAACAGTGGGTGACAATATATTTGCTACACTCAAGCTAAATGAGTGGGCGGTCATATGTAGCCGGGTAGCAAGATGTTCTCATTGAACCCCAGTGTATCCCCTCTAGTTTACAATGATCCGGAGGTGGTCCCATACGTTTTCATAATTGGAATTCAATCTCCAATAAGCGCCCTGTGGTTTTTGTTTTTATACTATATATGTAGAGCGTGAGATGCAGCGTTCTACTAGACGGTTATTTATTTGATTAGATATTATTACAATATCACTGGATTTTTATATCAATCATGATTTGGTCATAGTAAGGTAAAAACCTCCCATGTTTATGTGTGGGTTGGTCTTACTATTGCCTTTTCTTTCAAATAATTTTCATAGTTAAAAAATATGGTTGGAGTTTACTCAAACCAGTCTCATGACTGACCCAGAGTTTATTTTGTTTATTTTTCCCTAAACTCTTGGGTGTCCAAATTTTACGGACAGTCGAGTGTTTTAGACTTTACAAGTACACATGGAGGAGCTTGAAGTAGGAGGCTTCACCTTTATTTATTTAGAGTTATTTCTACTATGATGTATATGTATTATACTCTGGTATTGGTATGTAAATACAGATACAAGTTTTGTATTTCAAAGTTATGTTATATAATATATTTTATTCGCTCCGCCAAAAGATTCGAGTTTACGTTGTGTTTATTCTGTTACGTTCTTCTTATTGTATTCTAAATTTCTTTCTTTATATTTCTCTCCTTCTAACCTCTTTCTATTAATGACCCGGTATTTCCGATACTTGAATAGTCGACATGGTGTTTTATGACGATAATTAGGAGTCGAAAATCCTCGGGCCGTTACAGTGCTATCAGAGATGAAGGTTAAGTGATTACCTCGGCTCAATGGCATGACTTAATAGAGATAGGGTTAGTAATACCCTAGATTAAGTTTGAGTGTATATATATCAGCACATATTAGTAAATTGATATAAAAACTGTTTATATTGTGTTGATAAGTTTGTTGAGTGGTTTATGAATTCTGGTTGATATGGTAGTGAACACTATATCGAATTTTTTTTATAAACTCTTGAACAGAGTTATTCGACACGATATGGTTTTAAATGCTGGGTAAATGAAATGATTTTACCCAAATTATATTTTGATATAAAAAGAAGTATATATCTTGAGATTATTATAGTATTTGGATGTGTTGGTTGTTACTATAATCAAATAAAATTATAATTGAGATGGTTATAAATAACCAATCAGAATTCGTAAAAATATAATATATAGCATCAGAAGGATTAAATCTGAATTTAAAACCAGAATTGTAATAAAACTCTGGAAACTTGGAAAAGTTTTTGGATACTGGATTAAATATATAGAATTTTTAAAATCTTGGGAGGATTTAGAAATATTTTCCATGTATTGTGAAGGATATTTTGAATTAATTTTAAAATGGAAGTGCTTGGAAATGGTTTTGAAAGTGATATAGCATTGAACTCACTTTGGTGGCTGGAATATAATACAGACGATGGATCGCGACATCATTAGTATTCATTTTCAAGTTTTTAAGTAATGGATTACTATCAAAGATTTTGTTTTTGAATTGTTTTGAGGAAATAAGTTGTTTAGAAATTCAAATGTTTTGAATTGTTATTGTTTTGTATAAATATATATGATTTCAAACTAATTTGAATAAAACCCAGGGATTTGAATTCTGAAACTTGAATTTAACTTATGAAATTAAATATATAAAAATGGTAAAAGTGAATAAATAAATTAGAATTCAACTTAAATAGAATTAGGTTGGATTATAGATAATCTGAAATGGAATTGGATTGTTGAGTAAGAATTTGGAATTGAGATTGGAACTGGAGTTGAAATGAAATTCGTCTTGGTATAAGAGGATGATTGGGTTGTGGGTTAATTGAGCATAGATCAATATGGAATGCATTTGCATAGGTCGGATTGGTAGCAAATGGAAGAGATAGAGTTGAATGCCCGACAAAAAGGTACACGTTTATATTACGTTTGAGTATGAGATTTATGAGCTTATTTAGTTAGCCGCTTGACTATCTGTTTTCTATTGGATTGATGAATGCCTAGAAAGGCAAGTTGTGGTTGTACTGATTGAGCTGTACAGAGGGGATGCTACAAAAATTTCCCGGAAATTTAAGGTGTTAGAAAACTTTCAGATTTTTTTCTAAAATTATATTCGTTAATAAGAAGAAATTAATATTTTAATTGAAATTAACTGGTTCATTTGAAACTGGAGATAAGAGGTAAAAAAAATTCTTAACCTGGTTATAATAAAGTTCGTAGTAATTTTCCTACCTTAGTAATTTCGAGGACGAAATTCTTTTAAGCGGAATGGAATGTAATGTCCCAAAATTTTAGCAATTTAATAATTAATTAATTTAATTATTTTATTATATTGGTTTAATAATTTAAATGGTTTGACTTCAAATATGTTGAATATTTAATTAATATAAATAGTGGAACAATATAATTTGTTCCGAAATAGTCGGAAATAGCTGAATTGGCAATATCATGTAAGTTGGATAATATATGATATTTAATTGAATTTAGAACTGAGTTATAATAACGAACTTTATTAATAAAAGATGTTTGAACGTATCAATTTTAATATAATTATAAAGGAGCTCGTAATGTCGTGGTAGTTCGTAATGTTGAATTTGAACTTCAAACGACTATACAAGATTCGTTATTAGTCGGATTTCTTCAAAACAAGAAATGTTCGAATCTAATCGATTATATTTTTCTAATGGAAGTGAAAAATCGATATTTCATCTTATAAATGGTTAGTTATGTACAAATCAAATTTTCAAAAAATCGCTATGGAATTGTTTATAACCATAACAATTTATTTAATATAATAAAATTTTGGTTTTATATTAGGACAAGATTTTTGAGACGTAGTTATAATTTAATTTATAAAATTTTACTATAATTTTTAATTCTTAAAATAATAACTTTTTGTTTAACGTATTTTACACAGTATAACAACATTTTTGGTACTTCACAAGATAAGTTATCTTGCCTATTATATTATATTTTTGAAATCATTGCACGTCGCTTAATACAACATTATTTTTATTTTTGTCGTTAGCAGCTCATTATGAACGAGATTTTACGTAGCAGGTTGCACAAAACGTTAGAAGAAAAAGAAAAATACTCTCTATCTTTCTCGGTATGCTTCCACAACGTACTCTTCACGGTTTCTAAATCGTGCCTGCTAAGTGATTACAAAATCGTGCGTAGCACGCTTCCAAAACCGTGAGCAACATGCTTCTCAAATCTATATAAAACAAACAAGTCGATGCTCTCTTCTTCTTCTTGCCTCCAGCTGCCATGAAAAGACTCCTCCCAAAAAAATAACCATGCCTATAAAATTCAAGAAAAAGAATCAAAATAAATTATTATAAATTGCAAGTTCACATCTTTGATTTCTTAAAGGCCTTCTCTTCACTGGGAGGTTGCACAAGTTTTCTTTCTAAAGATGTAAATATTAATGGAGAAGTTAGGAGCAAAACTGAGTTGGCATTGGAGTTAAGGTGGGGTGGCACACCGATTCACCAAGTTTCGAAAATTTTCAAGAGAAAAATTATCGCCTAAAGCTATAAGCACTGCAACATGTCTCGGGGTCGGGAAACACATCGTGTCATCATGTTCAACCTTGTGGACTCCTATGTGAAGAGCGTGAAGGCTGGAAAACTTAAAGCATCCGACTGTATCAAATTGGTGTAAGGCCCAAAAGAAATAAAAAATATGGAAATAGAGAAAGGGTGGAAGGTAAATTTGCAGGACAAAGGAGCGGGTGTTTAAGTTTTTGGGAAGAAGCCATTTCACATGAGTGTGAAGACGTGGGTTGCCGTAAACATCACAAGGCCCAACTATTTTATAAATATAAATTTAACTTAATTTAAATTGTTATATTAACTTATTATTGTTATATTGCAGGCATACAAACTCAGTTTGGCGAATGGTCTATCACGTTGGAATCATACGGGCGTAGGTACACTATGAATATGGTTCAGAACCATTTGGAGGTCGTTTAAATTTATGGAAAATCCAAACGTCTGATTTAGCTGACCAAAACTAATCGTATTTAACGATTAACGACCAAGGTGAGTAAACTCACAAACTCTGTCAAGTATTAAAATATTATAAACATATTTTTACATTTATAAATGATGATTACATGCAATGCAATGGTTGTTTGGATAAATTGCGTAATAACTAGTTGAAATGACATGTGTGTATATATATATATATAGTTAATCGTTGATTGAATATTTGATTTCGTTTATTATTATAATTCATATTAATATGAATTATTATTATTTATGTTGACTAACATCTGTGGATGCAGGAAGACAGGTTGGTGGGATCCAACTGGATTCCTCAACGTTTATGTTATTATTATTGTTTTTCATATACTGCATTATATTATGTGACAAATAATCTATAGCTAATTTTTGTTTGGTTAGGATATGGAATTACACTAGTTCTGAAACAATTGGTATTAAAATACTGTGAAAACATATTAGAAATGAAATAAATTTTGAAAGAGAAAATCTACTTTTAAATGGAAATTGAATTTCGATTGAGCTAGATCTAATAACAAGTTTAATTATATAAGAATGAGTAGTTTGGTTTGTAAACAATGATCATATATGGAATGAAATAATTATTTAGAAATATAGATTCAAGAATGATTTGAAATTAGGAAATCAGTTAAAAGGGGAATTGAAATTTATTTCGAGTGTTCAAAATATGAGTAGAATTGAATAAATCCACAATGATTTCTAATGAGAATTCGACTATGTCGAATGTTTCAAAAATAATTTACTTTTAGAAATTATAATTATTTATATATATAGATATTATATAATTTAGAATTTGATAAGATATTAAATATTTGGTATAAAACCAATAAATTATAATAGAGTATGGAATTGAGATTAAGTTATAAACTAGATTTATAAGTAAGGAGAAGTTGTTTGTAAATGGAGTTTATGAAGCGAAGTTGGATTTTAAATTTAGGAAATAACTTGATGGATGAAATTTTAAATGGTAATGATATTTATTTATAAAACCATGTTTAGGTTGATTTAACGTGATTTAACTTGTATAAGAAATATTATTCATGTCTTAAAGTGAATATTGGTTTAAAGCAAACAATTCATAGGTTAAAATGGTTATAATGGAAATTGGAAATGTTTTCCAACGGGAATAATGTATATTTCTAAAATGCAAAAAAAAGAAATGTGGAAAATGATGGAAATGTTTTCGGACGTTAGTAAAGAATATTTTCTGGAATATGGGTAAAATATGAATTTATAAATTTTGGAATGCTTTTCCAAGAAGTGTGAAAAGTTAAGAGGGTTTGAGAAATATCTGGAAAGATATGGGAAGTTAGAAAAATTAATGTTAATTAAAAAGGGCCAGTGATTGTTTAATGCCTAGTTGTAAATTTAAATGGATGTTTGTTTTTCTTTGATAGTTAAATCACCGACTATCAATTTTTTTTGACCATCTTTGTCAATATGGAGAGACCGGTTGGATTTATTATCCGAAGAGCACTTCGTATAGGCATAGATGTTGCGAATTAGATCATGCTGACGATAGTTGAAGACGGAATGAAATACAAGGGCTATTCTGTTTGTCCAGTCCAAGGAAAACTTGTATGGACATATGTTTGGCAGCGTATTCCTAACAGATCACATAAGATGATCTTTTCAAGATATTACGTTTGGTGGCGGAGGAGTTTGTTTCTCTTATCTTTTTATACCAGTAATATTTTTGGGAAGATCAACTAGTGATTTGACGGGTTTGACTATGTGGCATTCAAAGGTTATGGTAACGAGATGTTCTAAGAAGAAAAATGCAGCCTCAAGCGTCACAACCGGGAAATGACAAAAATCGGGCAGGCAACATGGCTAGTTGGATCATACCCAAGAGGGTATATTTGTCAATGATTTAGAGAAAATTCATTATTTTTTATTTTTCTCGATTCTGTATCTTACGGATTACAATTGGACGACCGACAACCGCAGGTGACAATATATTTGATACACTCAAGCTAAATGAGTGGGCGGTCATGTGTAGTCGGGCTGCAAGATGTTCTTGTTAAACCCCAGTGTATCCCCTCTAGGGTACACTGATCCGGAGGTGGTCCCATACCTTGTCATAGTTGGAATCCAATCTCCATAATTGCCCTGCGGTTTTTGTTTTTATACTATATATGTAAATCATGAGATGCAAGCGTTCTGCTAGAAGGTTATTTATTTGATTGAACATTATTATAATATTACTGGATTTTGATATCAAGCATGTTTTGGTTGTAGTAAGGTAAAAACCTCCCATTTTTATGTATGGGTTGGTGTTACTATTGCCCTTTCTTTTAATGAATTTTCAAAGTTAAACAATATGGTTGGAGTTTACTCACACCAGTTCCATGTCTGACCTAGAGTTTATTTTGTTTGTTTTCCCCTAAACTCTTGGGTGCCCAAATTTTACGGGAAGTCGAGTGTTTTAGGCTTTACAGATACACGTGGAGGAGCTTGAAGCAGAAGGCTTCATCGTTAGTTATTTAGAGTTATTTCCACTGTGATGTATATGTATTGTACTACGATAATGATATGTGAATACAGATACAAGTTTTGTATTTCAAAGTTATGTTATACAATATATTTTATTTGTTCCGCCGTGAGATTCGAGATACTCTGATTCTATTTAGTTACATTCTTCATCTTCTTCTATTCTAAATTTTTTTCTTTCTATTTTTCACTGTCTAACTTCTTTCTGTTAAAGATCCAGTATTTCCGATACATGAAGAGTCGACATGGAGTTTTATGACGATATTTCGGAGTTGAAAAACCCCGGGTCGTTGCAGAGACCTAATCGGAGACAAGTCTTTCGCAGGAGAAACAATTTTTGGCAGAGTTGACGAGTTGGCCAGAGCACCTTTTGTACTGGTGGATGAAGCTAAGCAGACGATGGACGGAGTGACGGTTACCATTAGTGAAAATGATGATGTCATCCACGAAAAGATGAGGGGTAACCATTGGGATGCCAAATCTTTGAACCTAGCCAACTATCGTAAGAGCATGCAAACCTCTGATGAAAGCTTCAGCGGCTATGACAAAAAGCATTGACGTTCGGGGTTCTCCCTAGCGAAGACCCTAAGCAGACTTGAAGAAATAGTTAATCGATCCATTAATTAGAATGGAGAACCAACAGTTGGAAATGAGTCTCTAAATAGAGTTTATAAGGGATTCCGGAGAGCCGAATGCCCTGAGGACCTTGATGATGACAAACCAGGACATACGATCGTAAGCTTTAGCCATATCTATCTTGATGACCACATTAGAACCCTTGAATGTACGATCAATCTAAGAAATCAGTGCCTGAGCTAAAAGGACATTGTCAATGATCATGCGTCCTTTGATGAACCCATCCTGAGAGAAAGAGATGACATGATCTAGAAAAGTTGCTAGCCGAAAAGTTAGTACCTTGGAGATAACTTGTTGAGAAGTTACATAGGCTGAATGGGCAGAAATCCGCATAAGAGCGGGGATTTTCGCACTTGGGGATGAGGACAAGATTGGTAGAAGTACATCCCATAGGAAGGGCGCCACCGGCGAAGAAAATTTGTATCTCATGACAGAAGTCTACCTGAATGATAGGCCAAATGTTCCTGTAGAACAGACCGTTGAAACCGTCTGGGCCACAAGCACTGTCCTTGCTGAGAGCGAAGACGCAACCCTGGATTTCTTTTGGTGTAGATGGAGCAGAAAGGTCGACGTCATCAGACCGAAGAACCACATTGGGATAAAAGCTAGAATAGAAGGATCATAGACATTCGCCGATGGTTCACCCAAAAAGGACTGGAAATGGGACACAATCGTATCTTTGATTTCCTCCGGAGAGGAAGTCAATGAGAGATTGGGATGCTGAATTTGGTGAGTGAAGAGGATATTATTCTTCTTACGAATAGACGAATAGAAGAACTTGGACTTCGTATCGCCGTCAACGACCCGCTTGATTCTTGCCTTTTGGCGAAGGAAGTCGTTCTCTATGCGAAGATCCGAGGAGAAGGTCAGTTGGGCTAGGGCCCAAGCCTCAGAAATTCAAACTCCTCATAATGTAGAAGGACAATTCCATTATTATCCTCAAGACCAAGTCAATTTCATATCTCAAAATAGTACTTATTCATCTTCGTGTAACCCTAATTGGAGAAATCATCCAAATTTCTCATGGTATAATCCCAATAATGCTGCAAATCCATTTCACATGATACCGAATTCGAATTACCAAGCTCCATTTTCTTCTAGTCCTCAAGCTTCCCAAGTTTTACCTCAATCTAAGCCTTCAAATCAACCACATAGGCATTTTAACTTTCAGTCGTCAACTCGGTCTCCTTCATCTTCTGAAACTTCAAATGAAATTGTTCAATTAGGAAAACAAATAAATAATTAAGATGTTAAACTCGAACAAATGATGAATATGATGAAGAAACTAATGAAAAGTAACGAGAAAGGAAATTTGCCTAGTCAACCCGAGGTGAATCCAAAATATAACTCGGTCAACTCACTCACCATACTTTTGTCCGGAAAAACAACTGACAATAATGTCGGCAATTTAGAAAACCTTTAAAGACAACCCCTATCTGAAAGCTTGAAACTCTTCCGATAGCAACTAAGGCCAATTCTTCTGAACCTTCCAAATCTCCATCTTCTCCGAATGTTGGTAATCCCAACATCTCTTCTTCTGATGTCGGCAACCCCGACAATATCTCTTATTCTAATGTTGGAAATCCAAACATCTCATCTTCGATAACTTTACCTCCCTCAATTCCCTTATTGAAACCTTCTTCTTTTAACAATAAAATTTCTAAAAGAATCTATAAACCAGTAACTCCATATCCTCATAGACTTAACAATAAGAAGGATGCAAATTTCGAAATAATTCTTTAAATCTTCGAACAAGTTTGTGTCAATATTCCAATCTTAGACACCATCGAACAAATTTCACAATATTCCAAGTGTCTCAAAGAGCTAATACCCGAAAACATGCCACTAATTTCCTAAAAACGCCTTCTTGACTGGGAACACTAATTCTATTTTCTCAAATTCATCACCAATCAAGTATTAGGACCACGACTGCCCTACAATCGGTTGCAAAATAGGAAATACTCACATTAATCATGCCCTACTTGATCTTGGTGCAAGTGGCAATCTTCTTCCCTACACTGTTTATCGTCAACCTTGACTAGGGGAATTCAAATCCAAGAACATAACAATTCAACTGGCCGATCGATCTGTAAAAATCCATTGGGTACAATTGAAGATGTTTTGATTCAAACTGAGCAATTTTATTTACCTATCGACTTCACTGTTCTTGAAACCAAGCCTGTTTCGAATCCTGATTTTCAAATTCCATAGATTTTGGGTCGTCCCTTCTTAGCTACCTCGAATTCTATCATGAATTGTAGGAGCGACCAACTTCCCCTATCATTTGGGCACTTAACCACTGAATTGGATATTTTTCATTAATACAAAGAGTCCGAAATAGGAGAAGTCGACATAATAGAAATAGCCTTGGATGACACGTCTGATTCATCTCCTCAGAAAGCTTCACTTTCCTCAATAGACGTGTCCACTGTCTTTTGAAGAATTATTCAAATATGAGCTTAAATTTTAAATGATGAATTGGCAGTATGTCTCCAAGATAATCTTAGTTCCATACCATTGAATGAAATTATTGTTAAAAACTAAAGTTTATGGGATTATGATAATATTAAGTTGAATGGTATAAATCATTGGCACGACAAAATTTTCATTAGAAGGATTTTGATTTCGTATTTGACTGATTTGCCCTATTGTTAGGGTTTCCCCAAGATCACTAAACAATTAGATTTTGAAAGAGGAAAGAAGATAACAATAACAAGAAAATTCCTCCAAACAAACCTTTATTAATCCACCAAATTATTAAAATGAAAGCCTAAAAAAATAATCGAGAATTTATCTCAATCCCAAAAAACAATTTGTTTCCTTCAAGTACCCAATCTTTGCTTTCATCTGATCTATTCGGTCAAATAATAAATCTTTGTACATTATTTTCAATATAGGCAAGTGTGGGGCGAAAAGGAAAAATGAATTTTCACGGAACATTCATCATCGTCGTAGATTTCATTTTGCATATGATTTTCATTTGCATATAGTTATTAAATTGCATTTCATTTTACAAATTATTCTCCATCTAATCCACATTTTGGTACTATCTTTCAAATTTAGGAAACATGTTTATAGTGTGGACACTGTTTATATCTAATGTGTGTGTGTGGGGGGGGGGGGGGAGGGGTCTGAATTACATGCTTTTTATTTTTCTTTAATTTATTTTCTTTTCAATTTCATGCGTTTAGCTAGGACCATCATGCATTTTAAGTCGCAGTAACGTGCCTATTTTTTTTTTTTTTTGAAATACGGCTCATTGTAGAATGGTACAACAAAGCAAGTTAACAATTTTTTTAGTCAGTTGATAGTAAATTTTTTTCCTCTCAGCTAGGATCAAATAAGAAATATAATGAAAGTTGAATTACGAGGGATAATAGTGTAACCGGTACATAGGAAGATTCTTAGGTGATGACCATGAAATTTATTCTAAATTATAGTCTTTTTTTAATGAGTGGAAGACTTAAAATGTTAATATTGGCTTTTCGAATCTTTAAAACTAAGCTGCGTAAAGTTGAATTTGCCTAACTCTTCCTTCTACTTATGTTCAAAAATAATAGTAATCCAAAGGTATCCAACATTGCTTGTAACTATGCAGTTAAAGCCTCGTTAAATCCCCGCAATATCCGCGCTATAGCCCGTAGCGCTCTTCAACCGCTATGAATTACATAATAAATACGTTAGAGAATAAGGTTAGAAGTTTGAAATGTCCTTATATAAATTGTTGTTTGTGTGTGCATATGAAATGTCTTATTTATATAAATAATGACACACAGACACGAGGTTAGTCATCATTTTTGGTAGAAGTTTTCCTAGAACCAATCGGAAAATCCAACAACCACAAGTGGGTTCGACAAATGTGAAAGGTGTTGGTGTCATGGGCCATTTGTTTAGTACACCATGACACGAGGTTAAGCCCACTTGTAGTAGAAGTCTTCCCTGAACCACTTGACATGTCCAGCATCTACAGGTAGACTGTTTAATGTGAGAGGTCTAGTGTATATATATACCTCTTATGTGTGTAAACAGGTAGGCATACCGTGCATTGTGAAGGTCTTAAGTAGTTGACTTTCTTCTTATCTAGTTTGGGTCTTAAGTGGTTAGGACTAGGACTATTCCGAAGGTTTATTCCTTGGATTTGGACCAAAGTTATTGGATCCTCCCTTATTAGATTTAACATTGGTCTGTGGGTCCTCCTTTCTAGAAGTGGTTTAGTCATGGTAATAATGGAGTAGGGATGTTTATCGGAATGTCCATTCCTACAGGAGGTTTGTGAGGGCCACCATAAGGACAAAGTTAGCATATGTGGGACGTAACATGCTATTTACTTCACTAACTATCTATGGGAAGTCTTAAGCGGCATATGTGTTCTACTGTAATATCATTTAGGTAGTAACATGAGGTGTCGGCCGAAAGGGTCTTCAATGGCTATGTGCGGGCCTACCCAAAACCGTTACTAAGCGACAAGATACTATTTCTCATATTACTTGTGAGAATATATATTTAAGAACGTTGACATACTGGGATGGGTCTTAAGTGGCTAGGGTCCGCCTTAGGGTTATAAGAGACCATAAGAATCCACCCTCAATTAATGTAACGACCTGCATGTTCGTACCTTTTGAGTCGACCAAATACAATACAAGTCCAACCCAAATTGCACGAAATACGAACCATTAATAGAAAGAAGTTAGAGGTTGAGAAATAGAAGGATAGAAAATTAGAATAGAAGAATTAAGATAGAAGAAAGATCTGAATAACATTGAATCTCATAATTGCAGTTGCAGCGGAATAAAATATAATATAGATTTAAGCTTTGGAAAATACAAAACTGTATCTGAACTTACATACAACATCATAGTACATCATATATACATCACAACGGAAATAAACCTTATATAACTAATGCTGAAACCTCCTGCTCCAGCTCCTTTTAGATTATCTGAAAAATCCTAAACTACTTGACTGCCCGTACAAATTTGGGCTCCCAAGATTTAGGGAAAACACAGAAAAATAAACTCTGGGTCAGTCATGGGACTGGTGTGAGTAAACGATTTTAAATAGTTTGTTTAACATGGAAAAATCCTTTAGAAAGAAAAGATAATCGTAAGACCGATCCACACATAAACATGGATGGTTTTTACCTTACGATAACCGGAAATATTTTGAAATCATAATTATTATGATATTATAATAATGTCTAGGGTCTTCCACAAATAAATTAGAATATAGCGGAACGCTTGCATCTCACGTTCCACATATATAGTATATATATAAAAAAAACCGCTTGGCGCTTAGGGATAATGGATTTTCAACTATGACAATGTATGGAACCACCTTCCGATAGTGTATCACTAGAGAGGGATATACTGGGTTCAACAAGAACGTCTTGCAACCTGGCCCACACATGGCCGACCACTCATTTCTCTTGAGTGTATCGAATATGTTGTCACCTTACGGTTGCTAGCAACATAACCGTTCCCGGGAGATACAGAAGCAAAGAAGTAACAAAATGAATATTCTCTAGTTGGTGACAATATACCCTAATGGGAGCAACCCACATAGTCATGCTGCCTGCCTGATTTTTGTCATTTCTCGGTTGTGAGGATTGAGGTTAGAACTTACCGTTTGTAACAACACATCTTTATTTACTTTGAATGCCACATCGTCAAACCCATCAAATCACAAATTGACTTCCCCAAAATCATGGGTAAAAAGCTAAGAGAAATAAATTCCTCTGCCACCAAACATAGTTTTGAAAAGATCAACTTACATAATCTGTTAGGTATACTTTGTCAGACATTCGTCTATACAAGTTGTTTTAGGGCTGGACAAACTGAAGGCACTATCCTGTAAACAGAACAACCCTTTCATAAACTCCATCTTTAGGGGTCTTCATCTTGACTTTAGACTAATCAATGCCTAGGTCAAAACAAAGTGGTATTTGGATTTCATTTAGACAACCAATCCCGATCTCTTTGAATCGATGAACGTTAATATCTTTTAGGGCCAAGTGATACTTAAAGGAAACAAATCAATATATCTCATATGAGTTTCCATATCCTTAATTGATTATCAAGACTTATATACTGAAAATATTTAACATATAAGATTCCATATTTCAATAGTGGTTTGTATAAGTCAATGTTAAAAAGATGTGACTGAACATGTTAGTTGGCATGACACAACATTACAATCAATCAAAACAAATCAATTATCACAACAAATCTGAACTATCCCAATTCAACAATTTAAATAAATGTCATTGATTGATATTGGAAAATAATTATTTTCACTTCATATCTATTTAAGATTTAATTCCATTTTACGAATCCCATTTATTTATATTGATTACAATAGTATTGTTATCATCCATACTTCAATATCTACGACTTTAAAATAAAATTATCTTTTTATTTCCTTAGATTAATTCACTACATATAATTTGTTTATATATTTCTTAAAATGGAAAGTAAACGTCACTTTTCTTAATCGATTATAATTTCAGAATCACTTATAGATTCATTTATATATCCCATTTATTTTCTGAACTTCAGAATAGTCTTATCGGTACCAATCTTATCAAATTCCTTTTACCGATATCCCTCAAAACCATTCTAGTTTGCAAATCACTTTCTTTTACAGTTATTTAATTTGGATTGTGAATATTATTTCTTCTGGACTTGTTTATCACATCAACTTGATCCCATTAATAATTACTAGAACGTAGTCAAATTCTGTTTATCTAGTCCCCATTCACACAATTTTTCCTTATTTCGTTTAACCACCATTAAATTCAACTTTTAAATCATGTCTTGAGATAACCATCGATCTAAATCGATTACAAATTTAAAATAACATTTTAATTAGTTCATCTCAAAACATTTGAGTTCACCACAACACAATATTTATTGACGATCGGCTATTTTTCATTGACTAAAATATTGTTTATTATAGTTCAACTAATACGACTTGAACCCGTTTATCTGGATTCTTAGATTAAGTGGATCCATATTTAATTAGATTAATTAATTCAAAAAGAAATAATTCTATTCTATTCTATTTATTTAAATAATTTAGTTAAATTTGGGAGGAATACAACTTTGTTTACAACTATTACTGTCTGGTCATCTACATTCTTTACCCCAAATTCCAGTCTCCATACTAACAGTGCTTTCCTTTAAATCCTTTTGTCAAAAATATATCTTTAATATTAGATTTATTCACAAGAAATTATTCCATTTTATTTCCTGCAAATTCTATATGCTTTAGTTTCAAATTTGTTTCTTTGATTAACCTTCATTTTCTTTTATTACTTAGCCCATTGGCCCATTTTGTTCTCAAGGCCCAAACATTTCATGTGCCACAAATCCTTTTTCCTGTTAGCCTTTTCGTTCTTATATCCCACTTCAGCCGACATGTAAGCTCCTCACTCATTCTTTTTTTTTTAAATTGGGCCAAAACCCAGGACCCAAAATTTACGCACCCAAACTTTCCCCTTTCTCTTTACACTGCTTCTGTCAATTTCTTTCCAGATGTACATGCCGCTCACCTCTCCTTCCGCGCAACAAGTTTCCATGTATCCCGTACTCCAGTCGTGCCACTCATTCCTTATTTTCTTCTCCTTCCTATTGCGTGCTCTCCTTTCTACTGTGTTTCTACATTCCGGCCATTGCCTCCATGTCAACACTCCTCCGGCTCCCTGCATATACACGTTCCGACATATATATGCTGGCGTGCATCATGCAACCAAGGGCGCATACTCTGCTCACCACCGAAAACCCGTGTACGCCTCGTATGGCCATCACCGTTCCACCACATCCACCCTTATTGATCATACGACATCCCCGTCCTTTCATATGTATTAACTACCACGTCCAGTCCTCTCGGAAGGAACAGGTGCTGCGTGGAGATGAAATGTTAGGCGGATTTACGTTGGGTAGAAGTTAAATGGTAAGGCACTGTTAATGGTCACTAACCTGAACATAGTGTGCATGATATGTTCTTCTTTCTCTCTCTTTTCTTTAGCTCCTATTTTTTTATACTAGTTTCTACTTTTTCCTTCTAGATTCTTACATGATACATATATATTTATTCATATATGTTGCATAATAATCAATATACAATGGCCAGTTTCCTCACAACAGTGTTTCACAGTTTTAGATACTTTCTCTCATTTCACAGTTTTGCTAATTCCAGCCTTTAACAAGGAATACAGCATATGAATGTACACATAGCTTGTTTCCTCACAACAGTGTTTTCACAGTTTTAGATACTTTCTTTCATTTCACAGTTTTGCTAATTCAGGCCTTAACATATCACGATCAGTATAAACGGGGAAGGTGTACTCAACAATGTCGGTTTCCCAGTTTATTCACAAATGTGAGTTCCCAAATTTTTGCTATTTTGGGTTCCCAGATCCGGGTTTAATTTTTTAGTTCACTTTAGTAGGGCTTAACCAATGTTGAGAAAAGTTAAAGACCAGAGCAAATACTATTTCGATAAATACCAAAAAGAATTTCTAGCAACCTTTGTGTTTCATGAAATAATTATTCATTAATGGGAAAACAAGTAAGGACTATTAAAATCCGTGTATCTTTAGATTGACTCTGTGAGTAAAGCGACACAAGGAGGAAATTACTTCAGGATTATTATCATTACTTTTTTTGTTCTTTTTTTTCAATCTGGTCCTAGTTCCAAAATTTGCACTTTCAAGTGAAGTTTTATTCCTAAATTCCGTCTACTGTTTTCTTTTCTTTCTTCAGTTTTAAGCAACCACACACTCAACATCTCAGTCATTCTACTTAACTCAATCATCCATGTTTAGTCACCATAATCCATATGTAAAATGATCCGTATACAATTAAGGTTAAATGGAACAAAAAAAGGAATGTTTACTCACATATATGCTCTCCTATTTCCAGTTTTCCTCTCCTCTTTTCAAGTCTGTCTCGGCCATAAACTTCTCTCTTAGTTTAACACATTCAAGCTGGTTCTAAGTTATGAAATCATATTGGTAAAGCCGGGTATTTATAAATGGAATGGTGTACAGTTTTTAGGCTGTGCTAGGGAAATTCCATAGGTTGTCTCAGTGTTGATGGATGGGATACCCAATACTGTTGCTTCCTATTTGATTAAAACAACATGAGATGGAAGTTGATGGGGAAGAATAACTATAGTATAGAGGTGCAGATGTGTATATTTGAGGAAATGGAGCAATATAGATTTGTAGTTGATTGATGGGAACACTAAGAGTTCAGCTATGTCCAGTTGCATCAATAAAACAGCCATAGCGATATGCATGCTCTTTGTTCGATGATGTGCAAATGGCCTGGCTCATAGGGTATAGCTGCTTGGTTGATGAAAAGGAAGTGTTGTTTTGATAGGGCTTCACACTTAGTCCTAGAAGAAGGCACAGCTAAGCCTGGTGGAGGGGGGGGGGGACAACACATGTGTAGGTCTGTCTTCTTGTTTGTCTTAGTTGTTAAGTAAACTAAACTAATCAATTGCTCATACATTTACTGTCATAAAATGCAGTCCACGGTACAACAACACATGTACATTAAATGTTTTGATTTTTATAGATTCTAGGCTATATGGATTTCTAGTTACTACTGGCAATACTTTATAACGAAGCAAACAACCCATATTGAAAAGATTTGATGTGAATATACAAATGCTAGTGTACTCCATAAATGTAAAATGGAAAAACAAATGTGAATAACACTATTTTCCAGTAATTGCATTTGATTCATTCCCATTATAATTGTTATATGATGTGTTCTAGTCTTACATATACATATGTGAAGAAATAGAACGTTTACACAAGTATAAACAAAATTACTATCTTAAGTTACATATCTATATATGTATATACACATACTAAAGACCATATAACAAGAAATATTTATATTCTCTCAAATCTAAAAATTTACTTTTACTTAAGCTCTATATTTACATAAATAAAAATAAGTTTTTAAATGCAAAAGAAAATGTTAAAATAACTTTTACCTGTGTATACATATAAAACTCAGTTTGAAAATATACATAGGATTATAAATTAATGATTATTCAAGTTTATCTAATTTATTCAAATTAAATATTATTCAATAGAATTTATTTTCTAGCAAAAATCTAAGATTTACATATTACAAAGTTGGTCAGAAATCCGGGACATTACTATCTACCCCTCTTAAAATAGTTTCGTCCTCGGAATTTAAAAGTAATGGGAAAATTCCAGTTAAAATTAAAATCATAACTTATATTAACTCACAAACAAGGGTCATCCACTAGTAATCAAAATTAACCGACCATCCAAAACACACTGCTTGATTTATTAAATATTTCACAACAATCAAAGCATTCAATATACATTAGCAATCAACCAAACACATTCCGAATATACAGTCTTTAGCCTCTTATCTTAAAATTTCTTTGTTCCCGATAAATCGTTGATGAAATCTGTATTTATTTAAATCAATTATTGCTCTTTTTAATTATCTAGTTCTCAATAAATCAATTCTTAGTTATCAAAATTCTCTTAAGAATTAAATTCTTAAATTTTCGAGAAATTTATAGTGCCTCTCTCGTACGGCTCCATCCAGAAGTTTCAAGAGAGAGAGAGAGAGAGTACAACGTATTTTAATAGGTCTTGGGCCTTGGAACTGTGTTGGTTTTAAGCCCAGTTTTCCTTAATTTTGTTTCAACCAATTTCCAAGAGTTTAACTATTATTTAATTCTCAAATAGTTCCCGATATGGTATACATTTATTCCCATCCAGTTTTGTAATTTACAATCTTGTTAATGGATATTTTAATCAATCTGATGCTTGCCTATTTTTTTATTAATTCATCGCTCAATAAAATATATATTATCTTATCTGTTTGTTTTTAAAATTATTTATAGTTCTAAAGCTATTTTATATTCGTTGTCATTTAATACGCATCTTGTTCGATAAGCTCACGCATACATTTTATTTTAACTAGACGCTCGATGTTTATTTCATGATCCAACATTTAATGTAAGAAAATTATATTACCATTTTATTTCAAGCGTATATAAAATAAAATCATTTAACATTATTATGACTGCTTTATCTAATTTAACTCGTACATTTTGTTAGCAAGATCGTCATAATTCAAATTCAATGCTTTTATTTGAATTAAACACACACTGAATTTTAGACGAAAAACAGGGTTGTTACAGACTTCTCCTCTTAACAAAATTGCGCCCTCGCAATTTCTTATAGGGAAAAGTAAATAACTTACATTCTAATCCTTATGTACTATGTATACCCTACATAAGTTGCTTCAATTTGTGGCTTATATGCCCGATTCAATTGAAGACAAATAAATTTCAACTGGACTAACTTTATTTTCTATATGCGATTTTTAGTTTATGAAAATTTTCTAGAAATTTCTCTAACTCCCGAAATTTCGGAAAATTTCAGCAGAGTCTCCTTTGTACGGAGGACGTTTCGGAAAATCCGAATATAATATAAACAAAAAATATACATCTCCAAAGAGGCATCCCAACACTGGGCACCCAGAAACACGGGGAAAACAAATAATAACTCAACATAACATTTTGCAACATTTAATCCGAAAACATAACTTTTTATTTAGCATTTTTAGCAATTTACATTGTTTTTCATGCGTGCGAACCAAGCAGACTTCGTCGCTAGCAATGCATCAAGCCTCCAGAATACCAACCTTAATTGTAAATATCAGTTGCATATAAGAAATATTGTAAATATTAGTTGCATGTTATATTCCAACGTGCAAAAGCGAGCAAATACCATCAATTTGTCTAATAACTTCATATGCACCTGTGCTTATCTCGAATATAAATGTCAGTCGCATATAAGATACAAAATGAATATAAACTAATTTAAGGGATAATTAGCATGACATTTTATGACAATTTTTTTTTTATTTTTATTGTTTATCAACACATCGAAACACTTGAACATCAAACAAAGCAAAGAGTTGCACTAAAATACACTAAATTTCCAAATCTGAAACATGACTACGTGTAGGACAGTGCTATAGAACCTCATTTTTGAGCCATTAAACAGTGAAATTTTGAAAATCATTACAAACGTAAGTTGTAGCTTAGGTTTTGAGCTTTCCAAAATGTACAAGATCATCAAAATCGGATAAGCGGTTCAAAAGATAAGGTCAGTTTAGTATAGGCCAGTTTTAATAAAAAAATCTTTTCAAGACAACGACAAAATGAGTTTTTCTACCTATTAAATATCAAAGTTTCACCAAGTATTCAAAATATATGTCGCGGTATAAGTTCTAAGCACTCCGGAAAGTATAAGGTTGCTAGTTTCAGATAAGTTTATCAAAAGTTATCTTCATTTTAGCAACATCAGTTTCAGCAAAGACGGTACACACATAGCAGGTCAGCACTAGAAAAGCGCGTTTTTTAACATAATAAATGTCAAAATTTTGTTAAACATCTCGAGCATAACTATTATCACTTTTTCTTCCTTTTAATGAGAAACTATAAATTTATACTCAAATTGGGGTTCATTTTCACCATCAATCCTAAGCCACTACTATATCATTGTTCCTAGTTTATTAATGCTACTTTATTTAAGCATTGCGCCAAACTATCTCATCCTAGCGATTAAGAACATTTATCGAGTACGTGTGCACCCATATCAGTTAATTTTCTCAACACCTAAACGAATAAATTGACACCAATATTCCATATCTTGTATAAACATCACATCTTGAACTGTATATTTATTTGATAATAACAACAATATTCGAATATAATTACATCTTACTTTTACCTATCACTTATTATTATTATTATTACTATTATTATTATTATTATTATTATTTATTTTTCCTTATAATAATGTGTCAAATTGTCTCGCACAAGTATTTAATAATCTCTATCGACAAGATTGATCAGACGTATCGACCAGAATTCTTACATTACCCAACGGACGAATCAACTCAAAATTAATTCCTTTAACCATTAAGTTATTGGTATATTCATTTAACGAATTGGCTTCATTATTAGTTTTGTTGTCAATTTATTTGATTGAATTTAATAATTATTTCCAACTCGCTTTTACAATAAATTCAACGTCTATATCACCAATTAAATAATCAACAATTAAATAACAACAAACGATGCCTTTAGAAGCAATTTATATATTAATTTCCGCTGCGTAACATCTTATTTCTTAACCACACACAAAATTATATAAATTCCAAGTAAAATTAAATATGGAATTTGTGGGGGAAGAAGATTAATATTTTACTATATAATAGAAAATTAACAAATACGTTCTCTAATGATTGTCCTAGTAATCATCATATATTTCTATAATAATACAATTTATAATAAAATCTACCGCGCACCCACAGAAGCAGAGACTCTAAGTCAATTCTAAGGTCTAGACTCGTATCTCTTATATATATTTATATATAATGTAGTGCTCTAACCTGGCTCTGATACCATTTTGTAACGCCCCACCTCTATACCCATATTATCCAAGAATATTACAATGTAATATTGTCAGATAACATGGAGAATGGGGCTGTTTGGGCACATACGTGTAAATTCTCTTATATCAACACTGGTACGTTTAAAATTTCTGAAATATAACTTACTTATACGTACACAATACCGGTACAAAACAATAACACGTGTGCCTCAAGGATAAAACAATAGAGAATATACAGAAATACCGAGATCATATAGTCAGTCGCAGCGATAAAATATAATAAATATAATATTTAACATTTCATATACATTAACTTATCATACACCAAAATATATATACATCATTCGATTTAATACATGGTAATAAATAATTTAGTAGATTACTATACTCCTCTAAACCCAGTAAATTACCAATTGGTCTCTGTGTCCCAGCACCTGTAATGTCTCGGTCTGACCCGAGTATTATATAAATAATAAACGTGTCAGTCTATGTTTAAATCCGTTATATTTAATATATAATGTTTGGTTGCTCTAAACAAGAATAATAACATAAAAAGGTACAACATTATTTAATCCACAACGATCATTCAAGTCATAAACCTGATCATTCAGTTCACTCAAATATCGACATTAATGATTCATGCCTCATAGCTAAATATTATGGAAGCATTATCATATATGAACATATGCAAACGACATCATAATCTTATTCAAACGAATCTCGTTCAAGAGTTATAATGCATTATGAAATCGCCAAAATATCACAATCACACGATAGCTCACAGGACATCAAAATACAATAACATGATGAAATCATAAACAAGAATCATCCCAATCACACGATAGCTCACAGTCCATCAAAATACAATAACATAATTGTAACACCCCACCTCCGTTAAGGTCACTCACAAAGGGAATGCCTTAACTTTGGTGGAGCGTTTTAGTAGACAAAACAGAAATTTACAAGACAGATAAACAATACTTGAGAAATTATAACTTTATTATAGCGGGAAACAGAAATCAATTTGGTTACATCTTTACCAAAAACTCAAGTACATAAATATCAGTCTTGTTCAGAAAAACCATCAGAGTACAAAACTTTTAAAGTCATAATCCCCACAGAAGCTGCCATAAAGAGTCAAGCCATACTTTAAGCACTCTGAGTACTTCAAGCAGAAGAAATCCGGATCAAGCTAAAGTATTCACTCCTTGGGAAAACCTGGGGGGAAACGGAAGAAAAAGGGGCGAAAACAAGCAAGGTCAGACATAAAGTCTGGCAAGTCCAGTGACTTTCAGCATATGAACATATAATAATAATAATAATAATAATGACATGAAAATAAAACTGGATGCGAGATGACAGTATCAGGAGTAGCAGATATACTTAGGTTAAACAGAAAAAGAACAGAATGATGTAAGCTCTTGCTTTTCACTTCTCTGCACTAATACTAGTATAACATGATTAGGTGTCACCCTAATGTCTAAACTGAAGCAGAATCAGGAACATAATAATTTCCATAGAAACAGAAACAGATTTATCCCTATAGAAACAAAATGTAAAATTAGGTGTACACTAGTAAATGGGCCTTTACCTCCCGAACAGACAGTACCACACAGACAGGTGTTGCCACCCAACAGAAACAGACGGTACCAACAGAAACAGACAGAACTAAGTGTAACCTAAAACCCTACCCCAAGTGATCGGCTCCCTAAACATAAATACCCTGTGTCGGCCCCATAGTAGGGTGTATCACTCCCTAAAGTGACAACCAATTGGCACAGACCTATTTACAGATGTCACGGCGTCTTACATCCACAGAGGCAGGCCGAGATCCATGCACGCACATGACCCGGTTGGAACGCACCAACAACACCCCTCGCCATTATCAGAATGAACCACTTATAATTAGTTCAGTAAGCGTGCCCGGACCCTACCTACTGTTGGGTCAAAGTTTTGATACCAGAAAGGGTTACTGACTAATATGGGTCCCAAACAACAGATGACACAAGTAATTTCCCTCCTAACCTTGTGTCCCCAGACTAACAGATTTTAGATTAACTTGTTTACAAGTTCAGACATACAGAATTCAGATCAACCAGTTCACAGATTAGACAAGTTTTTAGACCAACGGATCAGATATATGGATTTAACAGACTTATAGATTAACCGGTTACAGATTAACAGACTTACAGATTGTCTAACTTTGTATTGGGCCTACAAACTCATGAAATGGGTTTATTAATTTCATCAGTCTAGTTGGTTTAACCCTATCCACCCAACACGTTTTAGACATCATATTTATCCAGATTTTCATTAATTAAATATTAATGCCCAGACCTCTCACATTAGACTGACCATTTGCGGCTACTGGTTAGGCCGGTTGGTTCCGGGCAGGTTTCTGCCACAAACTGAGTCTAACCTCGGGTTTCAAGCACGTTATGACTAACTTCTCATATTATAACCTATTGTTTGCGGCCACTGGATGTGCTGGGCGGTTCCGGGCAGAATTACGCCGCAAACTCATTCTAACCTCGAGTTAGCCATGTTTATCTTTGCAGCCAATTAATTAATAATTTACCATTTATTCCCATGCCTAATATACATGTCAATTATTCATAACTATAGCCAATTCAGATTATGTCAATAACAGACTAAATGTATCAACTCAAAAGATATGGCAGATAACAGATTTCGCAGATTAGACGACTTAACGGATTTAGCAGATTTAGCATATATCAGATTAGGCATTTTCAGCAGACTTAGCAGATGACAGATTTAGCAGATGAATAGATCTAGCAGGTTAGGCAATATAACAGAACTAGCAGATTAGGCAATATAACATAACTAGCAGATTAGGCCATATAACAGAACTAGCAGATTAGGCAATATAACAGATTTAATCATTCCTTAAAGTTTCATCAACATATCTTGCCCTATTGCAAATTTGGCCTAAGTTTGCATGCCTAAATAGTTGTCATGATTCACAATATGATCATATACCCCGCGTTTGCATTGAATTTACATGGCACAGATTATGGTCATAATTTACCATATAACACATGTCCCAATTTAGTTAAACTTTCCTAGTACAAGAGATTCACATATAAATTATACCAAATATAGCCATCAATCTCAATGCATGTCATATATTCAAAAATCTCCCACTTAGGTATTATTCACATTTAATAGTTATCAAATCTTAATATAAACCTTCACACCTAAGTCATATTCTCTTTTTATCCCAAATCATGAATTGTTATATAAACAATATGCCCAACAGCCTAGAACTTTAAATTATAACAGATCTTGATTCAAAATATGCGTTATGTCAACGCCTCAAGTCATATGTTAACATACAGTGGTTCCTCTTCTTCCAATTCACATAATATGCATAGATCTAAATCTAGTTTACAACATATGTCCTTTTAGTCACAGATTAGCCATGTCCAATTATGCCATCGTACATTATTTGTCCCAAAGGTTAGCGTTTGTGCGTTAATCTCTTATGAGATTTGGCGCAGGCTCGTGGTGGCCTGGCTATAGAACAGAAAGAAGAAAGAGATACAGAATAAAATAGATCAGAACAGAACATACACAACCTCAAATTCAGATTTAAAATCATGTCACAATTATAATTACAGTTTATAGCGGAAAAAAATTGTACTTGCCTTGATTGGATTAAAGAAGAAGAAGAGTTGCAGTTGTTCTCTTTTAATCTTAATCAGTTTGGAAGAAGATGCTTTAGTCCTAGTTCTAGTTCAGATTTCAGCAGAGTAGCGACGCCATTTTTATTTTAATTAGAACAGAGGCAGAGCATAGGCAGAATGAAATGGTGTGGAGAGAATGAGGCTAGGGGTGAGTTTATATAGGATTAGGCGGACGAATCTAGACAAAAAACGAGTCTAAATACATCAGAATGCATTAGGTTCAGAAAGTGGGTTTCGGGAGCAGGTCGACCCCCAGGTCGACACTATGGTCGACCTGGTCCCCCCCAGATCGACACTATGGTTGACCTGGCCTGGGGAGGTCGACTACCCAGTCGACCACCCAGTCAACCTGGGTCCTGGGCGGGAAATTTCCCGGCCAGCCCGCTTCTGGGTTTGAATTCGAATTCGAATTTCGAGCTGTTTTCGATTATGAAATTCTCTGAAACTTCGGAGGGCCCTATCTCCCTCATACGGACTCCGTTTCTCGAAAACTCGGACTCGTTTCCAAGCAGAATTTTGAGACGAACGTAATGGCGCAACCCGTTTCCCTTGATTCTTATTTTAAAAATTAATTATTCTCTGATTTGTTACTTATACGATCACAGAAAATACGGGGTGTTACATTCTCCCCTCCTTAAAGGATTTCGTCCCCGAAATCTTCAAGTTAAGAAGAATGTGTCCTACCATCCAGTCATCCATCTACTCAACCATCATCCATAAGCATCCATTGTCCTTAGAAAACTTCTATTGTTGTATAAACATATGCAAAAGTGTGTGTATATGTTCCTTATCTAATGCAAAGATCAAGCGGTCCACTGATTCAGTTGACCTCCTTAATGCGAATTATGTTAGTTCCATGAGTCCAACATGTATGCAATTTTCCTATTTGATACATATCATTCTTATATGAGTGACGACCATTCATTCATATGCAACATCCATGTGATGAGTCAATCATTTTGCATCCACAGAAATTGAAAATGCTCACACATCCATATGCAGTATGAGAGTGTTTTCGAGTCGATCTAGTGCCTAGTGTGTGTATATGCATCCACGAGCAACCACTAGCAACCACTTGCATCCACTTGCAACCTTCAAACATAACATGTCTCAAACACATGTTTACACCCATTAGTTTCTACCTAAAGTTCGAAGATTCGATCGATAGGATATAGTTGAATGATGGAAGCGAGTACAGATGAAACAAAAACTTGGTTTCCATTAGTCATTAGTTGAGGGAGTAATTCCCCTAAGTATCGTCCCCAAGGACCGAAATCAACATCAGATTGATACCCATAGGATTACCGTCTTTAGACAATGTCAAAACTAGAAATCTAAATCTTATCAGAAATATTCAGATACGTACAGACTACTGGTACAGATCAGATTATCGAATGATTCTTAGAAAACTAAGCATGATAAAACCCAGAATGTATACGTCCTACTTGACGCCTAACACAGATATCTCTCAAACCCTAATCTATCACAAGCAGATGAGTCATAATCCTTATGGGTTTGAGCCTACAGTGGAATCAGAAACAATACTAGTATTAAAGTGCAGAGTATCAGTTACAGAATCAAAATGCCATAATCAGAAAAGAGTTTCAACTCAACAATCAGATAAAGAAATTAAACCTACCACAGAAAGTTTTCCTAATTCTATCCTATCCACTAGCCCCGAGAGTCTTCGCCTGACCTCCAGAAGTTGGTCCTGCCCTCTGCCCTTGCCCTCTTTTTTTCGGGCAGTCCCTAGTGAAGTGTCCCATCTCACCACAGTTGAAGCAAGTGCCCTTCCTTTTTCTGCAATCCTTGTTCAGATGAGTCGAGCTCCCACAGGTAAAGCACTTTTTCTCCTTCTTATCTTCAGACTTCTCAATCTTCTTTTGGGTATCCTTTTTGGGCCAGGCTTTCTTGTTCTGTGGTTCTTCCTTCTTTGCCTCTTTCTTGTCGTTGTCTTCCTCGTGCAGTAGTTCCATATCCACCAAACTCTCGTAAGTAGCTCCCATGGGTACATGGGTCATGGCTAGGCTGTGCAGTGGCTCGTTCAATCCTTTAACAAAGCGGAGAGCCTTTTTATGCTGGGTGTTGACTAAATCCAGCCCGAACCTAGCCGGTTGGTTGAACTGATTGACGTATTCCCTGACCGTCATACTTCCTTGCTTAAGAGATAAGAAATTTTCCAGTTGTAGACTTCGTTAAGCTTGCAAGAGTAATTTCGCCTCAAACCTTGTTCTGAAATCCATCCATGTTTCAAATGGATTCTCGGCGTTAGTGACTTCCCACCAATAGGAAGCTTCATCCTTGAGAAACCATACCGCCAATTATACCTTCTGCCTATCGTCCACCTCGAAAATAACAAACAGATTCTCAGTTTCTTTGAGCCAGTTCCTCGCTTCTACGAATGATTCAGTTCCCTTGAAATCCTTTCCACCCATGGCCCTAAAATCTTTACAGATCTTTGAAAAAGCAATTGCACGAGGAGGGGGTGGAGGAGGAGGAACCATACTGACGGTGGCAAGGGTAATCCTTGGAATATAACACATAAACAGATAATAGCAGAACAGAAATAAATAAATACATCTGATAATGCACAATAGAATATACTGGATAACGTAAACATCAGAGTTACACAGTATACAGGATCATACTTAGCACAAATACAGTTCAGCTATACAAAAATGTCTACAGCGGAAAACAAACATAATGTACAATAGGAGCTGAACAACATAAAAAGAGATAAATGATAGAATCCATCTTTAGCTATCCAGAAAGAACTAGCTAAACTTGAATACAAGGCTGACCGTGTAGAAAAAGGGGCACCCGAGTTTGAAAGTGAAACAAACTACAAGTCAGTCATGGGACTGGTATGAGAAATCTACTCAACACATTTATAATATGGCTAATCACAGGACCACGCCACTTTCGTGGAACGGGTTTACTCCATTGGATTGCCAGTGCTTTAAAACAAATCATTCTTTTAAACATCGCAATGCTTTTTATAAAAATGAAGCCATTATAAGACTCAGTTCCCATCACACAATGCAACGCAAACCGGAGGATAGAGTTTTACCTTATAATGGCCAAAATATGGTTGATACGAATAAAACAAAAGCAATTGATATTATTCTAGTGTTTACATGTTTCAAAACAACTTTGAATCATAACTATCAATCATAGACGGCATGGGTACCATATATCATGTCGCCATATATATACAATCAAAACCGCACGATGTCGTATTTGGAAATTGGATTTCCGTCATGAACCAAGGCAAAAGATAGTTCTTACCGAATTCAAGACAATCTAGCCCATGTCTCAGGCACAGCCGCAACCGTACCTTGGATCGTTAGGGCCGGTCCACACGAAGTGGATTATAATGCCTGAACAATACGTCCCTCCGCCCTTTGGGGCGTAAATGAGCCAACGAATGACTCCATCGGACCCGGATCGTCCGATCTAACCGAGGCGCCTCGTAACAGTAACAACCACATAAGTCAAACTCGTCAGGGCATGTAAAACCACTGACGCCACTTCTAGCTAGAAAGAAAACGCACGTCCCCCCTGAGGTCCTTTCCCGTTTCTGGTTCATACCGGGTTGTGAGGCTCGCGATTTCACGTTATACACAAAGCCATGCCACACAGGCGGTGCTTTGATCATCACCACAAGACTTTGCTTTTCAACAGAAGCCCTGATCACTGCATCTTAGCATGCCACACAGGCATTTCACACCGTGTAACTGATGGCTATCAATCACACAGAATAAATTCCAATGTCAGACACACCGTCCATTTGCAAGTCCGTTCTGGGTCTGAATGAAACCGGAGGCACTATATACCTCGCAAACCCATCGATCACCACGTACGTCTGGACGATCACCACTCATTATCCATATTTCGGGATGCCTCCCAATCAGGACCTCGGTTACCATCCAAACGAGGTGAAGATCTCCGGTCTTCGACCACCATCTTCATCTTCAATTTCTTATCGTCGATTCAGTTATTCAGAATGGGATAAACCTGGTCTTTCTGAGAAACTCGCGTATATAATAGACACGTGCTACACAAACACTACATACGCATCATTTCAATTCATTAGTCACTAACCGTCAATCAGTAAGAGAACGATTTCCCAAATATTAACCCCAAAGGCCGAAACCAACATCAGATCAATACCCAAGAAACCATTCGACTTAGCCAACCTTCAGTTAGTTTCTAAATTTCACATCCATATTGTTTATAATATTTTATAATGATTTATCGCTATTTTTATTTATTTTAAAATAGCCAATTTATTCAAAACGACGCTTCGGGCCATAACGCGGCCGTGGCGCTGTTTTTCTTTAGATTTGGTTTACACATATCTGAAAATCTAACTGTTGGATCTTCACAAAATTTACATCATTAGAAAGATCTTTTCAAAACGAATCCAACGGTTCCAGTTTCGAGAAAATCCGACGGTCGGATCTCCCGGTATAATCGTTTGAAGTTTCGATTTCAAAATACGAACTGCAGCGTTGTTATTCGATTAAATATAATTATATATATATATATATATATATAAATATAATCGATTCTGGCTCTGTTTTTCTTCAGATTTGAATTAAACATTCCAGACAATCCAACCATTGGATTTTTACAAAGTTGGTGCCATTGTAAAGATATTTCCAAAGCGAACCCAATGGTTGCGATTTCGGGAAAGTCCGATGGTCGGATCTCCCGCACTAATCGTTTGAAATCACGGTTTCAAAATACGAACTGCAGCTTCATTATTCGATATATTTCGATTCTATTTATATATATATATATATATATATATATATATATATATATATATATATATCGATTCTTCGATTTCAAAACTATATTCTTTTCGTACATTTGGTAAAAATGATATTTTTATCTAACTGTCTTCTATTTCAACACTTCACTATTTTTAACAATTCATTTATATAATAAAAATGTGATTTTTATTGTAAAACAATTCATTTCAAAACACTATTATTTTATATAGTTCATATAGGTAATAAAAGTATGATTTTTATTATAAAACAATTTATTTCAAAATGAGATTATTTTATATAGTTCATATCGATGATAAAAATTGGATTTTCATTATAAAACACTTTCTTTCAAAATTTGAATACCATTCAACATGTGAATTTCAATTCAACGAATGAATTTCGATTCAAGACATGAAGGTTTTCTATAGTATATATATATATCGATAAAAAGGTGATTTTTATATTTAAAACACGAATACCATTCAACACATGAATTTCAATTCAACGAATGAATATCGATTCAACACATGAAGGTTTTCTATAGTTTCTATATATAGATAAAAAGGTGATTTTTATATTTAAAACACGAATACCATTCAACACATGAATTTCAATTCAACGAATGAATATCGATTCAACACATGAAGGTTTTCTATAGTTTGTATATATATATAAAAAGGTGATTTTTATATTTAAAAACACGAATACCATTCAACACATGAATTCTATTCAATGAATGAATTTCAATTCAAGACATGAAGGTTTTCTATTCAATGAATAAATATAGTTTCAACAAATGGAAATAATTCTAACACATGAATATTATTCAAAATTTCGGCAGCATAACGGTAGGGTAGTTAAAACCGGGACCGTCCCTAGTACGGCTCCTCGCTCTACCTTAAAGACTTGCAGCTTTTGACAATGGGGAACCATGCATCTAGTTCGCACGCAGGCGGCATGTATATTTATTTCATTTCCACAAACTAATCCTATGTGGTTTCAACCAAATATTTCTCAACCACAAACGGGTATTTTTCAACCACAATCAATCAATATCAACCACAAACAATTCCAATCAACTATTCGCTATCAATCAATTTTTACACCAATCACAACCAATAAATATTGTCCATGGTTTGTGGATGAGGGGCGTAAATATATATATATATATATATATAGCATTTCACTTCTATTTCAACACATATATAATTTTTACAATGCATATATAACTTTTACATCGAACGTACAACTTATACAACGCTTATACAAGAGGTGTACAATGCTTATATAACTCATACAACGACTATATAATTTATGCATCGTCGTTTTCCATATCGTTTATAAATTAGAAATCTCACATTGGATTCACTCCACCAAAAATAGCAGAAGGCTCTGAAAAATATGCGGTCTCCTCTAGAAGGTAGAAGACGTCCACACGAGTCCATTGTCTCTTGTTTCACTGAATTTCGTCAACACATGAAAAAGATATGATTTTTCAAAGTTTGCAACGGTTTAAAGGTGTTAAAACTGTTGAAAATAAATATAGCCGATACCTCTTTTCGATGTTCAAAACTAGGTTTAAGGTTTTCTTCGAATCCGTGAAGTTGTAGCTCGATCAGAGGATACAGCGTCGAAGAGGGAGGAACAGGCTTCTCGGCGATGAGGGTCTTGGCCAGCTCGACGGTCCCAGGCGGCGGCGGCGGCTTGAAGCTCCGAACTTCGTGGGTTTAATTCGCACGCAACTCGAGATGGTAGGGGGCGAGGCCTACACGGATTTGAAGAGGGGAGTGAGGGCTACCGAAAGTTTAACTGCGTCGATGGTCAATGATGATCGGAGCGGCCGTAAATCGCTTGGGAAGCGGCGATGCGGTTTTCGTCGTTCGTTCTGATGGGTTACGGTGGGAGAGAGAATTCCTGCCAATGAGAGTTTTTTTTATTTATATATTTTAAAAATCCCAAAAATACCCCCTGTTCCACATGAACACCAATCCAAACCCAACGACTGTCGTCCCTAGCGTTTTACCCCCATTCCGAACACAATGGAATATGTTTCGTAGGCCCATTCGACTGTTTCAGTCAGTTTTCCTTCAATTTAAAATATATAACATTCAATATTTGATTTGAACGTACATTTCAATTTTCCAAGGCCACAAACTGATTCGAAAAATTCCAGAAAAATAAATCTAGCTATGTTTTGACGATACGGTCCCAACAAAACTAGTTTCGTTGAATTCTGAGACCGTTTGCAAAAAGGCCCATTTCTGGTCGATCCAATTTAACTGTAATTGACCAAACCACGTTTTAATAATTTTAATTAATCAAATCTACTATCAGTTTCATTTTCATTATAAAGCACTTTCTTTCAAAATATGAATACCATTCAACACATGAATTTCAATTCAACGAATGAATTTCGATTCAACACATGAAGGTTTTCTATAATTTATATATATCGATAAAAAGGTGATTTTTGTATTTAAAACACGAATACCATTCAACACATGAATTTCAATTCAACGAATGAATATCGATTCAACACATGAAGGTTTTCTATAGTTTCTATATATAGATAAAAAGGTGATTTTTATATTTAAAACACGAATACCATTCAACACATGAATTTCAATTCAACGAATGAATATCGATTCAACACATGAAGGTTTTCTATAGTTTGTATATATATAAAAAAGGTGATTTTTATATTTAAAAACACGAATACCATTCAACACATGAATTCTGTTCAACGAATGAATTTCAATTCAACACATGAAGGTTTTCTATTCAACGAATAAATATAGTTTCAACAAATGGAAATGATTCTAACACATGAATATTATTCAAAATTTCGGCAGCATAACGGCAGGGTAGTTAAAACCGGGACCGTCCCTAGTATGGCTCCTCGCTTTACCTTAAAGCCTCGCAGCTTTTAACAATGGGGAATCATGCATCTAGTTCGCACGCAGGCGGCATGTATATTTATTTCATTTCCACAAACTAATCCTATGTGGTTTCAACCAAATATTTCTCAACCACAAACGGTTATTTTTCAACCACAATCAATCAATATCAACCACAAACAATTCCAAACAACCATTCGCTATCAATCAATTTTTACACCAATCACAACCAATAAATATCGTCCATGGTTTGTGGACGAGGGGCGTATATATATATATATATATATATATATATATAGCATTTCACTTCTATTTCAACACATATATAATTTTTGCAACGCATATATAACTTATACATCGAATGTACAACTTATACAACGCTTATACAAGAGGTGTACAACGCTTATATAACTCATACATCGACTATATAATTTATGCATCATCGTTTTCCATATCGTTTATAAATTAGAAATCTCACATTGGGTTCCACTCCACCAAAAATAGCAGAAGGCTCCGAAAAATATGCGGTCTCTTCTAGAAGGTAGAAGACGTCCACATGAGTCCACTGTCTCTTGTTTCACTGAATTTCGTCAACACACGAAAAAGATATGATTTTTCAAAGTTTGCAACGGTTTAAAGGTGTTAAAACTATTGAAAATAAATATAGCCGATACCTCTTTTCGATGTTCAAAACTAGGTTTAAGGTTTTCGTCGAATCCGTGAAGTTGCAGCTCGATCGGAGGATACAGCGTCGAAGAGGGAGGAACAGGCTTCTCGGCGATGGGGGTCTTGGCCAGCTCGATGGTGCCAGGTGGCGGCGGCGGCTTGAAGCTCCGAACTTCGTTGGCGCGATTCGCACGCAACTCGAGATGGTAGGGGTGAGGCCTACACGGATTTGAAGAGGGGAGTGAGGGCCACCGAAAGTTTAACTGCATCGATGGTCAATGATGAACGGAGCGGCCGTAAATCGCTTGGGAAGCGGCGATGCGGTTTTTGTCGTTCATTCTGATGGGTTACGGGGAGAGAGAGAACTCCTGTCGAATGAGAGTTTTTTTTATTTATATATTTTAAAAATCCCAAAAATACCCCCTGTTCCACACGAACACCAATCCAAACCCAACGACTGTCGTCCCTAGCGTTTTACCCCCATTCCGAACACAATGGGATATGTTTTGTAGGCCCATTCGACTGTTTCATTCAGTTTTCCTTCAATTTAAAATATATAACATTCAATATTTGATTTGAACATACATTTCAATTTGCCAGGGCCACAAATTGGTTCGAAAAATTCCAGAAAAATAAATCTAGCTATGTTTTGAGGATACGGTCCCAACAAAACTTGTTTCGTCGAATTTTGAGACTGTTCGCAAAAAGGCCCATTTCTGGTCGATCCAATTTAACGGTAATTGACCAAAACACGTTTTCCTTTGCCACGCTCACATAATAGCTTCAAAAATTATGAAATTTGAAACCTAGCAATAACTTCACATCCCAGATCCAACAAAAGTGGTTTCGTCGAATTCTGAGGTCGTATGCAAAATGGCCATTTTCACGGGCTATATAATTTCTATAGCGACCTTTCTGAAAATTCATTTGGCCATAACTTTTGCTTTCCGCTATAAAACTTCGATTTTTCAGATTCGTTAGAAAGTTATTCACTAACAGATTTAAATATTTTTGGTTTTACTCAAATCCGTTTTGTTTTGCACCCGGTACAGTCAGTCAAAGTTTGAATTCAAATTTTGAAACTGCAGCGCCATTTCAGGCCTTGCTTACAATTAGAATTAATTATATTCGTTTTCAAACGTCGATTCAAACTCACTTTTCATTGCTATTATTTAAGATATTTATTTTAAATATTTAAAATCCATTATGTTAGCCCATTTAAAAAATTTAAATTGGTTCAGATTTTCCGGGTCGTTACAATCTCCCCCACTTAAAACTTTTCGTCCCTGAAAAGGAACAAAGTCGAAAGTGGTTTGATTAATCAACTCTACGTTCAATCCGGCTTCCATTCTCCAACTTTTCAGTTTCTGAGAATTTTCAAATTCTTCAAAACTTTGGCTAACACCCGGAATTTCCGAAAAATTTCGCCATAACCTCCTTTGTACGGGGAGAGGTTTGGAAATTTATTGGGCCGTATTAGGTACCCAATAAATCCTAATAAGCATACACATATTTATAGTGATATAATTTGGTGTTTACAGGGGAGCGTGTATAGATAATAACTCCAGAGAATAAATTCTCGTCACCCTGTCAAAGCCTGAAGGAGTGTATATTTTAAATGCTCCAGAGGATAAATACTCGTCACCTCGTCCCGTGTGGGAAATAAATAGTCCATGTGCCGTATCTAATAACTAGAGAGACGTGATCATTGTCAACTCCAGACCCGTGTGGGGTTTTTATTAATCTGACAATTTTATCGTTACAATTTAAATAGTCCATATCGGTCATCAGTTCAACCTGTAAAATATAGTCATCGCCATACAAGCCTCTCAATCGAACGGTAAATCTTCCACCTCGTCACACAAGCTCCAAATGCTTATGTGGTATATGATGAAGTATGCCTATCTTCTGAAGTATGCCATGTAATGTAGTTCAAAATTAATTGTTACTATCTTATGGTGATGTTTATTATTACACACAGAATAACCAGCACTCCGCATCCAATGGCATTCACAGGAGTTGATATAATAATATTTCGCATCCAACTCATTAAGGTTTACCTATTTGTCGGGCACGCAAATAAAATCTTTACTCAACAGCTATCCATTTACCTTTTCAAACATATATAATGCACAAGTATATATTTCTATCTATTTTTAAATCATTTCAATGTGTGAGTTAAATGAATAAATTCTACCATTCATTCTATTATTGATTAAATTAACTATCGTTTTAATAATTTTAATTAATCAAATCTACTATCACACAACACAAACAATAATCAAATTGTTTTTAACTTTTCAAAATCATACAAATCAATTTCTATATTCTTTTAAAATCATTTATACTATAGAATTAAAAGTGCACATCCAATGAAAGAAAATAACAACAGAGTAGAGAACTAATTGGTAATGCAAAGTACGGTAAATGTACCTTGCACCGGAGTCAATCAGAGATATCCACTCGGCATCTAGGATAGGCTTTCTGAATGCTCTCCTCAGTTTCCCAACTACAATCTCGCGGATCTCCACTCCATTGCACTTTGACTAAGTGAACTTTCTTGTTCCTCAGCTCTTTGGTTTCTTTGCCGATGATCTTTAGCGGCTCTCTTCTCACAGCTAATTCTGGAGTAATTTCAATATCCTGTTGAGTTGCTTCTTCCACGATCAAGTCTGGATCATGAACGTGCTTTCGAAGTTGAGATATGTGAAATACATCATGCACTCCAGGCAACCAATCAGGCAATTTAACTCTATATGCGAGCGTTCTGATCCGTTCCAGAATAGGAAACGGACCAATGAAGGGCGTCAACTTCCCAGTTTTACCGAACCAGATTAATCTTCTTATCGGCGATACTTTCAAATATACATAGTCGCCAACAACAAACGATATATATCTTCTTCTCCTATCGGCATAGCTATTTTGTCGGCTTTGAGTGGCGAGTAATCGTTTCTTAATAAAATCGACTTTGTCGGCAGCTTCTCGGATCATATCAGGCCCCAATACAAGTCTATTACCGGGTTCGACCCAACAAGCAGGAGATCGGCACGGTCTACCGTACAGTGCTTCGAATGTTGACATTGTCAGGCTCGCCTGGTGGCTATTATTATATGAGAATTCAGCCAAATGTAGATGGTCTTCCCATGATCCACCGAAATCTAGAACACAAGCCTGCAATAGATCTTCTAGTATACGATTCACCCTCTCAGTCTAACCATCTGTCTGAGGATGATAAGCGGTGCTCAAGTTCAACTTTGTTCCCAGCTCTACTTGAAATGCCTCCTATAATTTACTAGTAAATATTGTATCTCTATCACTGACTATACTGAGCGGCACTCCATGCAGTCTAACTATTTCCTTGAAGTAAATCTGCGCCAGACTCTGAGCAGTTCTGTTTGATCTGACAGGTATGAAATGGGCGGTCTTCGTGAAGTGATCTACGATCACCCAAATACCGTCATTCCCTTTTCTGGTTCTGGGCAGACCATCTATGAAATCCCTAGAAATATGTTCCCACTTCCAACCTGGAACGTCTAGCGGTTGTAACAGTCCAACAAGTTTCTGTTGGTCGCTTTTGACTAGCTGGCAAGTAGGGCATCGGCTAACATATAAAGAAATGTCCCTTTTCGTTGACTTCCATCAGAAAGTGCGTTTGATGTCATTGTACATTTTGCTTACTCCCGGATGGATACTAAGTTTTGACTTATGGCATTCATCCAGTACATCCTTTTGGAGTTCAGGAATGTTAGGGACACAGATTCGACCTTTGAGCTTTAGAATCTCATCATTATCAACTTGAAAACTCGAGGGTTCGCCTTGTTGAATTATCTCTCTGATCTTCTGAATGAAGTGATCATCCTTCTAAAGAGCAGATATTTTATCTATCAATGAAGTCGTGATAATAAAACTGGCGATCATTTCATTCTTTCGGCTTAATGCATCGGCCACGACATTGGCTTTCCCTGGAGTGTATATAATCTCAAAGTCATATGCTGCAAGAAACTCTAGCCAACGATGCTGCCTCAGATTCAAGTCTTTCTGGGTGAACAGATACTTTAGGGACTGGTGATCTGTAAACAGTTCAAATCTCTCACCCAGAAGATAGTGTCTCCAGATTTTCAAAGCGAATACTATAGCCAATAACTCAAGATCATGAGTGACGTAGTTTTTCTCATGCGGCTTCAGCTGACGGCTAGCATAAGCAATCACTTGACCCCTTTGCATTAATACTGCGCCAAGGCCTTCCCTAGAAGCATCAGTCCAGACTTTCAAATCCTGATTGCCGTCGATAATGGTTAACACTGGAGCAGTAGTTAATCTTAACTTTAGCTCTTCAAAAGCCTCCTCACTTTCTGGAGTCCATTTGAATTTAGAGTGCTTCTTTGTAAGCTTCGTTAAGTGACCAGATATCTTCGAAAAGTTTTTAACGAACTTCCGATAATAACTAGCCAATCCGAGAAAACTGCGGACTTCTGTAGGAGTACTGGGCTGTTTCCAATTCTGAATAGCTGTGATTTTACTTGGATCCATAGCAACTCCTTCTTTTAATACGACATGGCCCAGAAATTTTACTTCTTCTTGCCAGAATATACATTTGACAAACTTTGCTTTCAACACATTCTTTCTGAGAATTTCTAACACTTGTTCCAAATGTTTTTCGTGCTCGCTTTCTGACTTAGAGAAGATAAGGATATCATCAATGAAAACCAGAACAAATTTGTTCAATACTCCTCTGAATACTCTATTCATTAGATCGACGAAATAGGCTGGAGCGTTACATAAGACGAAGGGCATTACTAACCACTCATAGAATAGGTCGGGACCTCTGAATGCTGTCAAAGGAACACACTCCTCGGCGATACGAAGCTGATGGAAACCTGTAGCTAGGTCCATTCGTGAAAATACTTATGCGCCATTTAATCGATCCAACAAATCATCAATCCGCGGCAATGGATATTTGTTCTTTATTGTCTTCTTGTTTAAATCACGATAATCCACACATAGCCGTAGAGTACCGTCAGATTTTGGGACAAACACCATTGCTGCTCCCCAATCAGAGAAACTGGGCCTGATTAGACCCTTCCATACTAGTTGTCGTGTTTGATTGTCTAATTCCTTTCTCTTTCAAGGACATTCTTCGAATAGCGTGAACTACCGACCTTGCATTCGGAATCAAAGCAATCTTGAAATCTATTTCTCTCTGCGGAGGTAAGCGAACAACTTCTTCAAACACATCCGCATAATTTTTGACGACAGGAATATCTTTCACTAGGTCGGGAATATTCTCTGTGAATTCAGGGATATTTTCTATTTGAGCTGGAGAAACATCCAAAGCTGCCCAGAAGTCTTTTCTATTAGAATTCTGACCTTCACATGGAATGGTTATATAATCACCTGATTTAATCCTTGCTTTAACGACTCTGTCGGCGCATTTAACCTCAGCTTCATACTTGGTCAACCAGTCTAGCCCCAAGATAAGATCAAACTCTTTAAAATTCATGACGACCGCGATAGTAGGAAACCGATAACAAGAAAAAGAAACCGGCACTCCACAAACCCAACTGAGATCAATGGAACCCCCAACCGGATTCTGGACAGTCATTGGTTCCTTGAGCTTCTTCAAATTCAAATCCAGCTTCTTAGCTGCATTCTTTGCAACAAAGCTTCGTGACGCGCCTGTGTCAAACAATACTCTAACTGGAGTATCTTTAACAGTAAGCGTGCCTTCTAAAACATCTGGCCTTTCCTGAGCAGATGAAGATACAGGCACTTTTGCTACTTCATTTACCTAAGCTTCTTTGGTTGTTTTTAACAGCCGGCACTCTTGTTTTACATGACCAAACCGATGGCATTGATTGCATCTTTTACTTTCCTGAAGCTTCTTGCCGGATTTAAACCCATCATTCTTTTGTTTCTTCAGGGATTTGCACTTTCCTTGCAAATGCCCTTGCTTATGGCAGTTATTGCATATGGCAGTCGTTGCTGGTTCCTTTTTAGATCTGGCCCTTTTCCGATTGACTTTGGGCTTGTTACTGACCTCAGACATCGTACTGGCCTCAGGACGATCAGTTTCTGACTCAACTTTCTTACTCAAAACTGGAATGAGGCCCAATCAATTACCATATAATGTTAATTATATGGATTTTCTACAACACATGTATACAATAACAACGATGAATAATCAACCATCATCCAAAGTGCATTCTACACTGTATAAGCATCGAATATAAATGTTTAACGCTTGTAACAGTCTGTAAATCAATCGATCGACATACAACTAACTATTGGGATTAATGTATGTCATATATCACCCCAATACCCGTGTAGGGTTTTCAAACAATCAAACACAGATTTTATTTGTGCAGTTGGGCGATGTGTAAAATTTATCGTCCCAATCAATATCAGTCAAATGTGTGTATATAAACAAATCGTCCGATCTGTTTATTTTTATTTCATTTTACATACACGTTAAAAATTATATTCTTAACTATAAAATATTTTCAACTATATAAATGTTTTATTTTCATTTCACATCACATCACACAATCAACTACACAGCAAAATCAAACTAACAAGCATACAAACCGTCCATGGTCTGTGGACGACGGGTGTCGGGTGCTACTAAACACCGTCTGCATCCTAGTATATATTTATATAACTAGAAAATAAAATCGAAAGTGAGAAGTTCTTTTTGTTCGATCTGAATGGAATTGAACCGGGAGGGGGGGGGGGGAGGGAGAGGAAGGTATAGAGAGAGTGTTGAGGGATTTTTTTAATTTATTCATTAAAGCAACCTTCTATTTCAAACTCGAAACGAGACCCACCGGTAAATGAGACGACCCCAAACCCCGTATGGACGGCGACAAGGGTAATCCTTGGAATATAACACATAAACAGATAACAGCAGAACAGAATTAAATAAATACACCAGATAATGAACAATAGAATATACTGGATAAATGTAATCATCAAAGTTACACAGTATACAGGATCATACTTAGTACAAATACAGTTTAGCTATACATAAATGTCTACAGTGGAAAACAAACAAAATATGTACATAGGAGCTGAACAGCATAAAAAGAGATAAATAATAGAATCCATCTTCAGCTCCAGCTATCCAGAAAGAGCCAGCTAAACCTGAATACAAGGCTGCCCGTGTAGAAAAAGGGGCACCCGAGTTTGAAAGTGAAACAAACTACGAGTTAGTCATGGGACTGGTATGAGAAATCTACTCAATACATTTATAATATGGCTAATCACAGGACCACGCCACTTTCGTGGAACGGGTTTACTCCATCGGATCGCCAGTGCTTTAAAACAAATAATTCTTTTAAACATCGCAATGCTTTTTATAAAAATGAAGCCATTATAAGACTCGGTTCCCATCACACAATGCAACGCAAGCCGAAGGATAGAGTTTTTACCTTATAATGGCCAAAATATGGTTGATACGAATAAAACAAAAGCAATTGATATTATTACTAGTGTTTACATGTTTCAAAACAATTTCGAATCATAACTATCAATCATAAATGGCATGGGTACCATATATCATGTCGCCATATATATATACAATCAAAACCCCACGATGTCGTATTTGGAAATTGGATTTCCATCATGAACCAAGGCAAAAGATAGTCCTTACCGACTTCGAGACAATCTAGCCTACCATGTCTCAGGAACAGCCACAACTGCCCCTTGGATCGTCAGGGCCGGTCCACCGATGTGGATTATTATACCTGAACACTACGTTTCCCCGCCCTATGGGGGCGCAAATGAGCCAACGAATGACTCCATCGGTCCTGGATCGACCGATATATCCGAGGCACCTCGATATCCATTATCCACATAAGTAAAATGTCAGGCCGTGCAAAAACACCAACACAACTCCTAACTAGAAAGAAACACAGGCCCTCCCTGATGTCCTCTCCCGTTTCTGGTTTATACCGGGGTGTGAGGCTCGCGAATTCATGTTATACACAAAGCTACGCCACACAGGCGGTGCTTTGATCATCAATCACAAGACTTTGCTTTTCAACAGAAGCCCTGTTCACTGCATCTTAGCATGCCACACCGGCAATTCACACCATGCAACTGATGGTTATCAATCGCACAGAATGAATTCCAATGTTAGACACACAGTCCATTTGCAAGTCCGTTCTGGGTCTGAACGAAACCGGAGGCACTAAATACCTCGCATATCCATCGATTCCCACGTACGTCTGGACGATCACCACTCATTATCCATATTTTGGGATGCCTCCCAATCAGGACCTTAGTTACCATCCAAACGAGGTGAAGATCGGTCTTCAACCCCCGTCTTCATCTTCGACTTCTTATCGTCGATTCAGTTATTCAGAATGGGATAAACCCGGTCTTTCTGAGCAACTCGCGTATATAATAAACAAGTGCAACACTAACATACATACGCATCATTTCAATTCATTAGTCATTAACCGTCAATCAGTAAGAGAACGATTTCCCAAATATTAACCCCGAAGGCCGAAACCAACATCAGACCAACACCCAGGAAACCATTCGACTTAGCCAACCTTCAGTTAGTTTCTAAATTTCACATCCATATCATTTATAATATTTTATAATGATTTATCGCTATTTTTATTTATATTAAAATAGCCAATTTATTCAAAACGACGCATTGGGCCATAACGCGGCCGTGGCGCTGTTTTTCTTAAGATTTGATTTACACATATCTAAAAATCTAACCATTGGATCTTCACAAAATTTACATCATTAGAAAGATCTTTTCAAAACGAATCCAACGGTTCCAGTTTCGGGAAAATCCGACGGTCGGATCTCCCGGTATAATTGTTTGAAGTTTCGATTCCAAAATACGAACTGCAGCGTCGTTATTCGATAAAATATTATTATATATATATATATTTATATTTATATATATAAATATAATCGATTCTGGCGCTGTTTTTCTTCAGATTTGAATTAAACATTCTAGACAATCCAACCGTTGGATTTTTACAAAGTTGGTGCTGTTGGAAAGATATTCCCAAAGCGAACCCAACGGTTGCGATTTCGGGAAAATCCGATGGTCGGATCCCCCGGTATAATCATTTGAAATCACGGTTTCAAAATACGAACTGCAGCTTCGTTATTCGATATATTTTAATTCTATTTATGTATATATATATATATATATATATATATATATATATATCGATTCTTCGATTTCAAAACTATATGAATTTAATACATTTGATAAAAATGATGTTTTTATCTATCTGTCTTCTATTTCAACACTTCACTATTTTTAACAACTCATGTATGTAATAAAAATGTGATTTTTAATGTAAAACAATTCATTTCAAAATGAGATTATTTTATATATTTCATATTGGTGATAAAAATAAGATTTTTATTATAAAACAATTTATTTCAAAACGAGATTATTTTATATAGTTCATACTGATGATAAAAATAAGATTTTTATTATAAAACAATTTATTTCAAAATATGAATACCATTCAACACATGAATTTCAATTCAATGAATGAATATAGATTTAACACATGAAGGTTTTCTATAGTTTATATATATAGATAAAAAGGTGATTTTTTATATTTAAAACACGAATACCATTCAACACATGAATTTCAATTCAACGAATGAATATCGATTCAACACATGAAGGTTTTCTATAGTTTATATATATATAGATAAAAAGGTGATTTTTATATTTAAAACACGAATACCATTCTACACATGAGTTTCAATTCAACGAATGAATATCGATTCAACACATGAAGGTTTTCTATAGTTTGTATATATCGATAAAAATGTGATTTTTATTGTTAAAACAGTTTATTCAACACACGAATTCCACTCAACACATGAATATGATTCAACGAGTGAATTTCTATTCAACACATGAAGGTTTTCTATTCGACAGACGAATATAATTTCAAAACAGGAAAATAATTCTAACACATGAATATTATTCAAAATTTCGGCAGCATAACGGCAAGGTAGTTAAAACCGGGACCGTCCCTAGTACGGCTCCTCGCTCTACCTTAAAACCTCGCGGTTTTTAACAATGGGGAATCATGCATCTAGTTCGCACGCAGGCCGCATGTATATATTTTTCATTTCCACAAACTAATCCTATGTGGTTTCAACCAAATATTTCTCAACCACAAATGGGTATTTTGCAACCACAATCAATCAATATCAACCACAAACAATTCCAATCAACCATTCGCTATCAATCAATTTTCACACCAATCACAACCAATAAATGTCGTCCATGGTTTATGGACGACGGACGTGTGTGTGTATATATATATATATGTATATATGTATATATATATATACAGCAACTCATTTCTATTTCAACACATATATAATTATTACAACGCATATATAACTTATACATCGAACGTACAACTTATACAACGCTTATACAAGAGGTGTACAACGCTTCTATAACTCATACTTCGATTATATAATTTATACATCGTCGTTTTCCATATCATTTATAATTTAGAAATCTCACATTGGGTTCCACTCCACCAAAAATAGCAGAAGGCTCAGAAAAATATGCGGTCTCTTCTAGAATGTAGAAGACGTCCACACGAGTCCACTGTCTCTTGCTTCACTGAATTTTGATAACACAGCAAAAAGATATGATTTTTACAAGATATTCATGTTTTGCGACACTTTAAAGATGTTGAAATCACTTAAGAAAATAAACAGCCGTATGTTTTCATAACTGTTCAAAACTAGGGTTTAAATTTGCATCCAAACCATTGCTCGATGTTGAGATCCATTCGCACCACGTCGGAGACCTCCAAGCGGCACGCAGATCGATGGGACCCACATCCAGTTCGGTGGCGAGACAGGGTGGCGGCAACGCTCCGACTCTGCTGACTTCGGGGAGGTGATTCCAGAGAAATACGCCACGATAATTTCCCAATCTTATATGGATGCGTAGAGGAGGATTAGATCTTCGAAATGAATCCAAAATGGCGTGATTTCATTGAGAGATCGGAGAGAAAAAGAGGAGAGAAGATTGGAGGTAGGTTCCGCTTGCGCGATTGGTGGATCGGGGAGAGAGAAAGATGTAGTGGCCAATTAGATTTATTTATTTATTTATATATTTTAAATTTCGAAAATACCCCCTTTCACACACGAACCCCAATCCAAACCCAACGACTGTCGTCCCTAGCGTTTTACTCCCATTCCGAACACAATGGGATATGTTTCGAAGGCCCATTCGAATGTTTCAGTGAGTTTTCATTCAATTTAAAATATATAACATTCAATATTCGATTTGAACGTACATTTCAATTTGCCAGGGCCACAAACTGATTCGAAAAATTCCAAAAAAATAAATCTGGCTATGTTTTGATGATACGGTCCCAACAAAACTAGTTTCGTCGAATTCTGAGACCGTTTGCAAAAAGGCCCATTTCTGGTCGATCCAATTTAACTATAATTGACCAAAACACGTTTTCCTTTGCCACGCTCACATACTAGCTTCAAAAATTATGAAATTTGAAACCTAGCAATAACTTCACATCTCGGATCCAACAAAAGTGGTTTCGTCGAATTCCGAGGTCGTTTGCAAAATGGCCAATTTCACGGGCTATATAAATTCCATAGCGACCTTTCTGAAAATTCATTTGGCCATAACTTTTGCATCCCGCTATGAAACTTTGATTTTTCAGATTCGTTAGAAAGGTATTCACTAACATATTTAAATATTTTTGGTTTCACTCTAATCCGTTTTGTTTTGCATCTGGTACAATCAGTCAAAGTTTGAATTCAAATTTTGAAACTACCGCGCCATTTCAGACCTTGTTTATAATTCAAAGTGATTATATTTATTTTCAAACGTCGATTCAAACTCACTTTTCATTGTTATTATTTGAAATATTTATTTTAAATATTTACAAACCACTTTTTTAGCTAGTTTTAAAATTTTTAAATTGGTTCAGATTTTCCGGGTCGTTACAATCTCCCCCACTTAAAACTTTTCATCCCCGAAAAGGAAAAAAGTTGAAAGTGTTTTGATTAATCAACTCCATGTTCGATCTGGCTTCCATTCTCCAACTTTTCAGTTTCTGAGAATTTTCAAGTTCTTCAAAAATTTGGCAAATGAAACACCCCACCTCCGTTAGGGTCACTCTCAAAGGGAATGCCCTAATTTTGGTGGAGGTTTATAAGTACAAGTCACAGATATACAAGACAGATATAAGAACACATATTTGTAAACAGCGGAAGAACAACAAACTTTTATTTCATAAAGTCAAATACGTGTTACAACTACATCCTTTCCAAAAACATAACATAACACTTTCATAATCTGTCTTGAGTACATGATTTAAAGAAGCATAAATAAAACATAGATAAACTGCAAAAGCCCCTTGGTGGATTGTCCAAAGCCATAGTTCAAAACAGGAAAGTCCAAGCAATACATTTCTCTTCTTCAAGCTGGATGTTGAGGCTGGTCAAGCTGCTGTGTTCCCTCCCTGAGGACCTGGGGGGGGGGGGGGGGAAACGGAAGAAAGAAGACGAAAGAAAAATAGAGTCAGACATAAAGCCTGAGTAAGTCTAGTACTACTTTGTCTATGAATAAAGAACTGGGTATGATAAGTAAAACAGGAAGTGGGCAAACACTATGAACTTGGTTAAGTTACCTAGGGTCGAATATACTATCGTACCCCATGTTAATCTCTGAACCCATATAAACTAGTTTCCAATTTGCACCCCATAATCAGGGTGATGTGATCCATTCAATGATGATCGGCTCCTACTCGCAAAGTTACATGTGTCTTACGGCCACCGATGTCTGTAGTTACCTATGCTGGTCCCACCATGGGGTGTATCAAGTCCCATAGTGGCAACCCGACACAACCTTAGAGTGCACAGGTATGCTACTGGTGTCCAGTGCCTTATTTTTCTGCGCCGGAGTGTGTGCACGCCCGCACTCCGTTAGAACCTACACTGCTACACCACCGCCGTCGATTTGACCTCTTACAATCAGCCCAGTAATCGTGCCCCACCCTGCCTAGTTTCAGGGTATCCTGATACACCTTTTAGGGTTACTGCTGAAAAGGGTCCCCCGTTACTAGGTTTTCTATCTCTAGCCAACATGCTAAGTTGGTTAAGTGTTTCCTAACCTAACCCCACCAGTCCGTTTAGTTTAGCATGTTCCATTTTGATTAAGTCTTTAGTCCACTTAATCCTAACAATCCTGACTCAGCCTTAATTGTCTTATTAAGGCCCTGACCTCTCACATTAGACAGGTATTGTTGTGGCTGCCTGTTGCCGGTTGGTTCCGGGCAGTCTTACACCACAACTCAGTCTAACCTCGGGTCCTTGCTGGGCTCCATGTTTAACCTCCCACATTGGATAGGTATTGTTGTGACTACTGGACAGCCGGGCGGTTCCGGGCAGGTTTACATCACAACTCAATCCAACCTCGGGTTAAACACATCGTATGTTCTACATTTACATATTTTGTCATTCTTCTTTATTTATATGTAAATATTTGCGGCCCATTATTAAGTTAATGGTGTAAAGGTTACACCAATCATGGGCCCAACCCATACTTGAATTTGGGCCCTTCTACTTTAGTTTTCATTCATTAGTAATTTTAACTCAACATTATTTTCCCCCGTTTTACACGTCCGTTTATATATATTGGGCTTAGCCTTTTAAAGCCCAATTTAGCCATGCGAAAAGGGGAGGCTTAAAGCGTGATTACATACACAAAGAGGGGAAGGTGAGCGCATGAACTTGCATATGACGTTGGAAATACATAATAGAAACTGGTGTACTTGCATAGTGGTAACATAGGTGACATGAATCAAAGCATGTGAACTTGTAATTGAGATATCATTATTGACCCATGAACCTATATTTTTACTTAGGCATAATGTCAAACATAAGCATGGCATAAATACTTTTAGCATAAACATGGCATAATGTCAAACATGGCATAAATACTTCTAGCATAAACATGGCATAATGTCAAACGTAAGCATGGCATAAATACTTCTAGCATAAACATGGCATAATGTCAAACATAAGCATGGCATAAATACTTCTAGCATAAACATGGCATAATGTCAAACATAAGCATGGCATAAATACTTCTAGCATAAACATGGCATAATGTCAAACATAAGCATGGCATAAATACTTCTAGCATAAACATGGCATAATGTCAAACATAAGCATGGCATAGGTATAGTTAAATTTGTTCATGACATAAATATAAACAAGTCATGTTCATAAGGTTTCTACATGTTTACAAAGAGGATACTTTGTTACTAACACAAAAGCATAGTTCAACTTAATTAAATTTAATCACATAACGATGGTATACTTATGCATAAATATTCCTAATCATGGTGTTTGCTTTTAACTTGCAAAAAAGGGATTTTTGTGTCTAACTTAGCCATGTCTCACATATGTCATCATATAATTCTTTTAAACAAGATAGACTTAATCATGAATTTCAATTATGCCCAATATCATTCATAGCCTAGCCATATTCATAAGTTTTGCAAAAGCATGACTTAATACATGGATTATGGTGTCAAAATTCCAACATAGTTTCACATGAACTATAACAACCAAACTTGTCTCAATTACTTGCAAAATGATTTATGCACAAAATAGACATCATGATGGCATAATAACAAAGCCCCAAACTTGCATGAATTTCAATCAACTACATACATGTAGCTTCAACATAGACTACATAATTTGCGCAATATTCCAAACGTATATTTGCATAGAACTACCGCATGTAGTTCTTTATAATTGAATGACATAATTCAGAATATCCAAAAGTATATAAATCGCACAAATACGAATTTCATTGCCACAATTCAAGCATACATATCTACACAATCATTTGTTCATACCAAAGTAATACTCTACTTACAATGGTTGCGGCAAATTCTCTAATTAAGAGATATGATTCCTTTGTTGAATTGATTAGCTTTAGGTTGCTTGAATTGCTTTAGGCTTTAGAACTTTCTCCCTAATCCTCTCTCTCTAGATGGCGGCTACTCTTAGTCGTTCCTCAGCAACATGGCGGCTATGCTCTTAATTTGAATGAATAGATTAGGGTTTAGTCTAGGATTGTTTATATAGAGGTTAGGAATTGATTAGAACCATTGATGTTGCTAGGTTAGATCGTAGCCATTCATTCGATAGAGAGACCAATTAAAACTTGCCACCTAGCCCTAATGACATAGGAACCCACAGAAATTCGACCAAACACAGACCAGGCTAGCCAGGAGGGACTGGGTTCGATTTTCAAAAATTAAACTTTAAATTGAGCTGTTTTAGTCTGTTTGAATTTTATCTATTGTATACATATATTTTTGCATATATATATATATATATATATTCTCATATATATATACATATATTTTCTTTATTTCCTTATATGTACGTTCTTATCCTTTCAAAATTTGAATTTGTATACGTACATGTATTTGCATGCTCAGTTGGCCCTCTCTAAAACAGAGATAAAAATTATGTCGCCGCCGAGGTTCGAACCCCCGACCTCCATGCTACAAATCCAATGCCTTAACCAACTGAGCTACAGAGGCTTTTGTTAATAAGTCTTAGAATAATAATAATTATTGTCCTCTCCTTACTTCTCTTTTTCATGTTTTGCTGTAATATTTAAATTAAAGATATCTTCTTCATACGTTATCCGTTTTGCGCAAACTCGGACTCTATCTCAAGCAGAATTCCGAGACGAACGCAATGGTGATGTCCGTTTCCCTTAATTTTTCTGTTACAATTTAATTATACTTTAATTTGTTAATTTACTGTTAATGGAAAAATCCGGGGTGTTACATTCTCCCCCACTTAAAAGGATTTCGTCCCCGAAATCTTCAAGTTTAGGAAGAATGTAAATCCTAACATTCAATCATCCATCTACTCATCCATCAAACACGAGCATCCATTGTCCTTAAAAGACTTCTAATGCTTCATGATCATATGCGAAGTGTGTGTGTTCATGAACTTATCTAATGCAAAATCAGGCGGTCTACTGATTCAGTTGACCTCCTTAATGCGAATCATGTAAGTGCCATGAATCCATTATGTATGCAGATTTTTCCTATTCATGATTCTACATGAGTGCACAATCATTCAATACAAATGCAACATCCATATGACAACACATTACAATTCAACCATATACGAGTGCAAACATATATGCATATGCAATATGAAGTGACTGAGCCGATCTAAAACCTAGATTGTGTGTGTATATGCAGCCACGAGCAACTACTAGCAATCACTTGCAACCACTTGCAACCATTCATACATAACATGTTTCAATTACATGTTTTCATCCAAAAAGATTCTACCTAAAAGATAAGGTCGAGGAAATATACCTAAAAAGATAGATAAAAGCGCAACTTAAGGAAAAAGAAAGATCAAAGATGTACCCTCGAACAGAAAAGGGTAGGCTGCGCGTATTCTAGCTTCAGTTTCCCAAGTCGCGTCTCCCTCGGCGTCGCTCCACTGGACTTTGACGAGCTTGACTTCGCGGTTGCGTAGCTTCTTCACTTCCGTTCCTAAGATGCGGGTTGGAACTTTTCTTATGGTTGCTTCGCGTTCCACTTCGGCCTCTTCGAGGATGTTTGGCTCTACCACTTCAGCTGACTCATGCAGACATTTTCGGAGATGTGAAACGAGAAAAACGTTGTGGACTCCAGCCAACTTCTCGGGTAGCTCTAATCTATAGGTCATCTTCCAAATTTTCTCGATGATAGGGAATGGTCCTATCTAAAGATATAGTCGAATGATAGAAGCAAGTAAAAACTTTGTGCCCATTAGGCAATGTCAAAACTGAAAACCTATGCCACATATATATTGATTAGGAGAAGAACTCTCTAAGCATCAGCCCCGAAGACCGAAATCAACATCAGACTGACACCCAAAGAGTTACTCAACCCAACCACCATATATGATTCTAGGCAACTAAGCATGATGGACTCCTTTTAGGTCACAAGGGAGTCCCTTCCTAAGACCAATCCGTAGCTTCTTAATTCTTGTTTCCAAAATATGAGTTGGAACCTATTTCTCGTTCCTCTTTCACTTATTCTCCTTCTAGTATACTTGGCTTAAGCCTAACTGCGTACTCATGGTTCCATGCAAGCTCTCCAAAATTCATTAGTGAATCTTGGATCTTGTTCCCTTACTAGAAGGTATTCCACATAGATGAATTATCTCTTGAAAATAAACAAATGTCAACTATGTTGCCAAATGTACGTACTAAGGTGATTCTCCACAGCTCATTCATAAGCGAAATGAACTTTCTGCCTTAGTGGCGAACACTACTGGAGCGCCCCACTCTGAAATGCTCCTCCTAATGAACCCCCTTCTCTAGAAGCTCTTTAATCTGTTTACTGAGCTCTTTCCTTTCTCGTGGAGCCATATGTCCACGGGCAACGCAACGGGCTTTACATTATCTACAAGATATATGCGGAAGTCTATTTCCCGCTTCGGAGGCAAGCCCTTCACCTCTTCGAAGACATCCGGATATTCCCGGACCACTCTAACTGATTGCAAATTTTCAACAGAGGCATCTAGCGATTCAAGATAACTAAGCATAACCGCATACGAGGGATTACAAGAAATTTCCAAAGTATTACCGAGCTGGGTTAGGAGCCTAACAACTCTTTTCTCACAATCAAGGATGGCCCCATTACTGGATAGCCAATCCCCGCCCAAAATCAAACCATACCCCGAAAAGCCCAAAACAAAGGCACAACATTGAAATTCTACACTTAGAATAGAAATTTTTCAATCCCACACAGATCATAGACAAATGAGCTGGGCCCCCAATTGGGTCTGAAACAATTAAGGGGTCCTCTACCATACTAGTTTTTAGGTGCAGAGATTCTACTAAAGCAGACGAGATAAAGGAGTGTGATGCGCCGGAATCAAATAAAGTGCGAACGGGGTGATCATAAAGATAAACTACACTTTCTACAGAAGTATTTGTACCTCGCTGTTGCAGAGGTGGCGCTTCCAGCACATGAACCTGTGCCCCTGGGGTGGATCCAACGCCCTGCCCCTGTCCTCGTTTCTTTGGGCAGTCCTTCGCCCTATGGCCTGTCTCACCGCAAGAAAAGCACCCACCATTCTCCTTGGCCTTCTTTTTCCCGCAGTCCTTTACTAAGTGCCCCACTTTGCCACAGAATTTACACTTCCTCTTCTCTCGGGACTTGTTGTCTTTCCCGCCCTTCTCAAAGTCTGTCTTCTCAGGGCAGTCTTTGCTGATGTGTCCAGTCTCCCCACAATGAAAACATTCACCTTGCTTTCTTCTCCTCTTTCTACAATCCTTGGCTATGTGCCCCTCCGTACCACAAAAATTGCATTTCCTTTTTTTCTCGTTTCTTATTATTACTGTTACGATCCTTTCTTGTTTGACTATTATTCGTCTTCCTACTCTGGGACTCTTCCGCTTGCTGGTTCACATGGAGGAGGAGGAGTGAAAGCGTTAGCAGCTGGGGAGTAAGGTCTCCAGACATGCTGAAACCGAAAGGATAGATTCAAAACGAAGGATAAGAGATAATACCTATGGCTTTGGGGACTTTGCCTTTTAAAACAAAATAATATTTTATCTTTTAAAAAATGCTTCTTTAAATTTCCTTTTTGAAATTAATTTTTCAAAACTTTTTATCTTATCTGGTAAACCTATGCTCTGATACCAAGTGAAACACCCCACCTCCGTTAGGGTCACTCTCAAAGGGAATGCCCTAATTTTGGTGGAGGTTTATAAGTACAAGTCACAGATATACAAGACAGATATAAGAACACATATTTGTAAACAGCGGAAGAACAACAAACTTTTATTTCATAAAGTCAAATACGTGTTACAACTACATCCTTTCCAAAAACATAACATAACACTTTCATAATCTGTCTTGAGTACATGATTTAAAGAAGCATAAATAAAACATAGATAAACTGCAAAAGCCCCTTGGTGGATTGTCCAAAGCCATAGTTCAAAACAGGAAAGTCCAAGCAATACATTTCTCTTCTTCAAGCTGGATGTTGAGGCTGGTCAAGCTGCTGTGTTCCCTCCCTGAGGACCTGGGGGGGGGGGGGGGGGGAAACGGAAGAAAGAAGACGAAAGAAAAATAGAGTCAGACATAAAGCCTGAGTAAGTCTAGTACTACTTTGTCTATGAATAAAGAACTGGGTATGATAAGTAAAACAGGAAGTGGGCAAACACTATGAACTTGGTTAAGTTACCTAGGGTCGAATATACTATCGTACCCCATGTTAATCTCTGAACCCATATAAACTAGTTTCCAATTTGCACCCCATAATCAGGGTGATGTGATCCATTCAATGATGATCGGCTCCTACTCGCAAAGTTACATGTGTCTTACGGCCACCGATGTCTGTAGTTACCTATGCTGGTCCCACCATGGGGTGTATCAAGTCCCATAGTGGCAACCCGACACAACCTTAGAGTGCACAGGTATGCTACTGGTGTCCAGTGCCTTATTTTTCTGCGCCGGAGTGTGTGCACGCCCGCACTCCGTTAGAACCTACACTGCTACACCACCGCCGTCGATTTGACCTCTTACAATCAGCCCAGTAATCGTGCCCCACCCTGCCTAGTTTCAGGGTATCCTGATACACCTTTTAGGGTTACTGCTGAAAAGGGTCCCCCGTTACTAGGTTTTCTATCTCTAGCCAACATGCTAAGTTGGTTAAGTGTTTCCTAACCTAACCCCACCAGTCCGTTTAGTTTAGCATGTTCCATTTTGATTAAGTCTTTAGTCCACTTAATCCTAACAATCCTGACTCAGCCTTAATTGTCTTATTAAGGCCCTGACCTCTCACATTAGACAGGTATTGTTGTGGCTGCCTGTTGCCGGTTGGTTCCGGGCAGTCTTACACCACAACTCAGTCTAACCTCGGGTCCTTGCTGGGCTCCATGTTTAACCTCCCACATTGGATAGGTATTGTTGTGACTACTGGACAGCCGGGCGGTTCCGGGCAGGTTTACATCACAACTCAATCCAACCTCGGGTTAAACACATCGTATGTTCTACATTTACATATTTTGTCATTCTTCTTTATTTATATGTAAATATTTGCGGCCCATTATTAAGTTAATGGTGTAAAGGTTACACCAATCATGGGCCCAACCCATACTTGAATTTGGGCCCTTCTACTTTAGTTTTCATTCATTAGTAATTTTAACTCAACATTATTTTCCCCCGTTTTACACGTCCGTTTATATATATTGGGCTTAGCCTTTTAAAGCCCAATTTAGCCATGCGAAAAGGGGAGGCTTAAAGCGTGATTACATACACAAAGAGGGGAAGGTGAGCGCATGAACTTGCATATGACGTTGGAAATACATAATAGAAACTGGTGTACTTGCATAGTGGTAACATAGGTGACATGAATCAAAGCATGTGAACTTGTTATTGAGATATCATTATTGACCCATGAACCTATATTTTTACTTAGGCATAATGTCAAACATAAGCATGGCATAAATACTTTTAGCATAAACATGGCATAATGTCAAACATGGCATAAATACTTCTAGCATAAACATGGCATAATGTCAAACGTAAGCATGGCATAAATACTTCTAGCATAAACATGGCATAATGTCAAACATAAGCATGGCATAAATACTTCTAGCATAAACATGGCATAATGTCAAACATAAGCATGGCATAAATACTTCTAGCATAAACATGGCATAATGTCAAACATAAGCATGGCATAAATACTTCTAGCATAAACATGGCATAATGTCAAACATAAGCATGGCATAGGTATAGTTAAATTTGTTCATGACATAAATATAAACAAGTCATGTTCATAAGGTTTCTACATGTTTACAAAGAGGATACTTTGTTACTAACACAAAAGCATAGTTCAACTTAATTAAATTTAATCACATAACGATGGTATACTTATGCATAAATATTCCTAATCATGGTGTTTGCTTTTAACTTGCAAAAAAGGGATTTTTGTGTCTAACTTAGCCATGTCTCACATATGTCATCATATAATTCTTTTAAACAAGATAGACTTAATCATGAATTTCAATTATGCCCAATATCATTCATAGCCTAGCCATATTCATAAGTTTTGCAAAAGCATGACTTAATACATGGATTATGGTGTCAAAATTCCAACATAGTTTCACATGAACTATAACAACCAAACTTGTCTCAATTACTTGCAAAATGATTTATGCACAAAATAGACATCATGATGGCATAATAACAAAGCCCCAAACTTGCATGAATTTCAATCAACTACATACATGTAGCTTCAACATAGACTACATAATTTGCGCAATATTCCAAACGTATATTTGCATAGAACTACCGCATGTAGTTCTTTATAATTGAATGACATAATTCAGAATATCCAAAAGTATATAAATCGCACAAATACGAATTTCATTGCCACAATTCAAGCATACATATCTACACAATCATTTGTTCATACCAAAGTAATACTCTACTTACAATGGTTGCGGCAAATTCTCTAATTAAGAGATATGATTCCTTTGTTGAATTGATTAGCTTTAGGTTGCTTGAATTGCTTTAGGCTTTAGAACTTTCTCCCTAATCCTCTCTCTCTAGATGGCGGCTACTCTTAGTCGTTCCTCAGCAACATGGCGGCTATGCTCTTAATTTGAATGAATAGATTAGGGTTTAGTCTAGGGTTGTTTATATAGAGGTTAGGAATTGATTAGAACCATTGATGTTGCTAGGTTAGATCGTAGCCATTCATTCGATAGAGAGACCAATTAAAACTTGCCACCTAGCCCTAATGACATAGGAACCCACAGAAATTCGACCAAACACAGACCAGGCTAGCCAGGAGGGACTGGGTTCGATTTTCAAAAATTAAACTTTAAATTGAGCTGTTTTAGTCTGTTTGAATTTTATCTATTGTATACATATATTTTTGCATATATATATATATATATTCTCATATATATACATATATTTTCTTTATTTCCTTATATGTACGTTCTTATCCTTTCAAAATTTGAATTTGTATACGTACATGTATTTGCATGCTCAGTTGGCCCTCTCTAAAACAGAGATAAAAATTATGTCGCCGCCGAGGTTCGAACCCCCGACCTCCATGCTACAAATCCAATGCCTTAACCAACTGAGCTACAGAGGCTTTTGTTAATAAGTCTTAGAATAATAATAATTATTGTCCTCTCCTTACTTCTCTTTTTCATGTTTTGCTGTAATATTTAAATTAAAGATATCTTCTTCATACGTTATCCGTTTTGCGCAAACTCGGACTCTATCTCAAGCAGAATTCCGAGACGAACGCAATGGTGATGTCCGTTTCCCTTAATTTTTCTGTTACAATTTAATTATACTTTAATTTGTTAATTTACTGTTAATGGAAAAATCCGGGGTGTTACAGCAAACACCCGGAATTTTCGAAAAATTTCGCCATAACCTCCTTTGTACGGGGAGAGGTTTTGAAATTTATTGGGCCGTATTAGGTACCCAATAAATCCTAATAAGCATACACATATTTAAAATGATATATTCTGGTGTTTACAGGGGAGCGTGTATAGATAATAACTCCAGAGAATAAATTCTCGTCACCTTGTCAAAGCCTAAGGGAGTGTGTATTTTAAATGCTCCAGAGGATAAATCCTCGTCACCTCGTCCCGTGTGGGAAATAAATAGTCCATGTGCCGTATCTAATAACTAGAGAGACGTGATTATTGTCAACTCCAGACCCGTGTGGGGTTTTTATTAATCTGTCAATTTTATCGTTACAATTTAAATAGTCCATATCAGTCATCAGTTCAACCTGTAAAATATAGTCATCGCCATACAAGCCTCTCGCTCGTATGGTAAATCTTCCACCTCGTCACACAAGCTCCAAATGCTTATGTGGTATATGATGAAGTATGCCTATCTTCAGAAGTATGTCATGCAGTGTAGTTCAAAATTAATTGTTACTATCCTATGGCAACATTTATGATTACACACAGAATAAACAGCACTCCGCATCCAATGGCATTCACAGGAGTTGATATAATAATATTTCGCGTCCAACTCATTAAGGTTTACCTATTTGTCGGGCACGCAAATAAAATCTTTACTCAACAGCTAATCCATTTACCTATTCAAACATATATATATATATATATATATATGCACATGTATATATTTCTATCTATTTTCTAATCAGTTCAATGTGTGATTCAATCGAATAAATTCTACCATTCATTCTATTATTGATTAAATTATCTATCGTTTTAATAATTTTAATTAATCAAATCTACTATCACACAACACAAACAACATCTAATTGTTTTTAACTTTTCAAAAATATACTAATCAATTTCTATATTCTTTTAAAATCATTCAGACTATAGAATTAAAAGTGCACATCCATTGAAAGAAAATAACAACAAAGTAGAGAACTAATTGGAAATGCAAAGTATGGCAAATGTACCTTGCACCGGAGTCAATCAGAGATATCCACTCGGCATCTAGGATAGGCTTTCTGAATGCTCTCCTCAGTTTCCCAAGTACAATCTCACGGATCTCCACTCCATTGCACTTTGACTAAGTGAACCTTCTTGTTCCTCAGTTCTTTGGTTTCTTTGCCAATGATCTTGAGTGGCTCTCTTCTCACAGCTAATTCTGGAGTAATTTCAATATCCTGTTGAGCTGCTTTTTCCACGTTCAAGTCTGGGTCATGAACGTGCTTTCGAAGCAGAGATATGTGAAATTCATCATGAACTCCAGGCAACCAATCAGGCAATATAACCCTATAAGCGAGAGTTCCGATCTGTTCCAGAATAGGAAACGGACCAATGAATTTGGGCGCCAACTTCCCAGTTTTACCGAACCGGATAACTCCTCTCATCGGCGATACTTTCAGATATACGTAGTCGCCAACAGCAAATGATATATCTCTTCTTCTCTTATCGGCATAGCTTTTCTGGCGGCTTTGAGCGGCGAGTAATCGTTTCTTAATAAAATCGACTTTGTCGACAGCTTCTCGGATCATATCAGGCCCTAACACAAGTCTATTACCGGGTTCGACCCAACAAGCAGGGGATCGGCACGGTCTACCATACAATGCTTCGAATGGCGACATTGTCAGGCTTGCCTGGTAGGTGTTGTTATATGAGAATTCAGCCAAATATAGATGGTCTTCCCATGATCCACCGAAATCTAGAACACAAGCCCGCAATAGATCTTCTAAAATACGATTCACTCTCCCAGTCTGACCATCAGTCTGAGGATGATAAGCGGTACTTAGATTCAGCTTTGTTCCCAGCTCTACTTGAAATGCCTCCCAGAATTTACTAGTAAATATTGTATCTCTATCACTGACTATACTGAGCGGCACTCCATGTAGTCTAACTATTTCCTTGAAATATATCTGCGCCAGACTCTGAGCAGTTCTGTTTGATCTGACAGGTATGAAATGGGCGGTCTTCGTGAAGCGATCTACGATCACCCAAATACTGTCATTTCCTTTTCTGGTTCTGGGCAAACCATCAATGAAGTCCATGGAAATATGTTCCCACTTCCAACCAGGAACGTCTAGCGGTTGCAATAATCCAGCCAATTTCTGTTGGTCGATTTTGACTAGCTGGCAAGTAGGGCATCGGCTAACATATAAAGATATGTCCCTCTTCATCGACTTCCACCAGAAAGTGCATTTGATGTCATTATACATTTTTCTTACTCCCGGATGGATACTAAGTTTTGACTTATGTCATTCATCCAGTACTTCCTTTCGAAGCTCAGGAATGTTAGGGACACAGATTCAACCTTTGAGCCTTAGAATCCCATCATTATCAACTTGAAAACTCGAGGGTTTGCCTTGTTGAATTATCTCTCTGATCTTCTGAATGAAGTGATCATCCTTCTGAAGAGCGGATGTTTTATCTAGCAGTGAAGTCGTGATAATAAAACTGGCGATCATTTCATTCTTTCGGCTTAACGCATTGGCCACGACATTGGCTTTCCCTGGAGTGTATATAATCTCAAAGTCATATGCTGCAAGAAACTCCAGCCAACGTTGCTGCCTCAGATTCAAGTCTTTCTGGGTGAACAGATACTTTAACGACTGGTGATCTGTAAACAGTTCAAATCACTCACCCAGAAGATAGTGTCTCTAGATTTTCAAGGCGAATACTATAGCCAATAACTCAAGATCATGAGTTACGTAGTTTTTCTCACGCGGCTTCAGCTGACGGCTAGCATAAGCAATCACTTGACCTCTTTGCATTAGTACTGCACCCAGGCCTTCTCTAGAAGCATCTGTCCAGACTTTCAAATCCTGATTGCCATCGATGATGGTTAACACTGGAGCTGTCGTTAATCTTAACTTTAGCTCTTCAAAAGCCTCTTCACTTTCTGGAGTCCATTTGAATTTTGAGTGCTTCTTTGTAAGCTTCGTCAAGTGACCAGATATCTTCGAAAAGTTTTTAACGAACTATCGGTAATAACTAGCCAATCCGAGAAAACTGCGGACTTTTGTAGGAGTGCTAGGCTGCTTCCAGTTTTAAATAGCTGTGATTTTACTTGGATCCACAGCAATTCCTTATTTCGATACGACATGGCCTAGAAATTTCACTTCATCCTGCCAGAATATACATTTGGATAGTTTGGCTTTTAATACATTCCTTCTGAGGATTTCCAGAACCTGCTCCAAATGTTTTTCATGTTCGGCCTTTGATTTAGAGAAGATTAGAATATCGTCAATGAAAACCAGATCAAATTTATTCAAAACTCCTCTGAACACTCTATTCATCAAATCGACGAAGTAAGCTGGAGCATTACATAAGCCGAACGACATTACTAACCACTTAGAATAGGTCTGGACCCCTGAATGCTGTCATAGGAACACATTCTTCGGCAATACGAAGCTGATGGAAGCCTGTAGCTAGGTCCATCCTTGAAAATACCTGTGCTCCATTCAGACGATCCAATAAATCATCGATTCACGGCAATGGATATTTATTTTTTATTGTTTGCTTGTTCAAATCACGATAATCCACACATAGTCGCAGAGTACCGTCAGATTTCGGGACAAACACCACTGATGCACCCCAATCAGAGAAACTAGGCCTGATCAGACCCTTCCATACTAGCTGTCATGTTTGATTGTCAAGTTCTTCTTTCTCTTTTAAGGACATTCTTCGAATAGCGTGAACTACCGGCCTTGCATTCGGAATTAAAGCAATTTTGAAATCAATTTCTCTCTGCGGAGGTAAGCGAATAACCTCTTCGAACACATCCGCATAATTCTTGACGACAGGAATATCTTTCACGAGGTCGGGAATATTCTCTGTGACTACTGGGGTATTTTCTATTTGAGCAGGAGAAATATCGAGAGCTGCCCAGAAGTCTTTTCTATTAGAGTTCTGACCTTCACACGGTATGGTTATATAATTCCCTGATTTAATCCTAGCCCTAACAACTCTCTCGGCGCATCTAACCTCTGCTTCATATTTGGTTAGCCAATCCAATCCCAGAATAAGATCGAATTCATTAAAATTCATAACGATAGAGATAGTAGGTAATTTATAGCAGGAAAAAGAGACAGGTACTGCACAAACCCAACTGAGATCGATGGAACCCCCGACCGGATTTTGGATAGTCATTAGTTCTTTAAGCTTCCTCAATTTCAAATCCAACTTCTTAACTGCATTCTTGGCAATGAAGCTTCGTGACGCGCCTGTGTCAAACAGTACTTTGACTGGAATGTTTTTGACAGTAAGCGTTCCTTCTAAAACATCAGATCTTCCCTGACTAGCTGAGGGTGCTGAAGTTTCTGCTACTTCATTCACTTGAACTATTTTAGTCTTTTTCAACATCCAGCAGTCTTGCTTTACGTGACCAACCCGATGATAAAGATTACATTCTCGGGATGAATGAAACTTGTTCTTGGATTTAGATTCATCCTTTCTTCGTTTGTTTGAAGATCTACAGTTTCTCATCGAATGCCCTTGCTGATCACACTTTAGACATACAGCTGTCTTTACCTTTTTCTGATTGATCTTTGGCCTCTTTATGACTTCAGCCTTCGTACTGGCCTCAAGCTGCACACTTGCCTCTGGGCTATCAGCTTCAAATTTCCTTTTGCTGCTAGAACTGATTTCTTCTTCGTCTCACGACATACCTATCCTATCGAGATCCTCGTACTGGTAAGCCATGTATATCATTTCAGAAAAGGGGAGCTTCACGTTCCTCATTACACTGTTCTGATATTTTCTTTGAAGCCCGTTGATGAATCTCAAATTCTTCCTCTTCGGATTTTCAATTAGATGAGGAGCAAAGTGAGAAAGTTCGTTGAATTTCTTATGATATTCTGGGATGGTCATATCACCTTGTAGCAGATAAGAAAATTCATCACATAATCGATCGGTTGCTTCGGGAGGAGTAAATCTTTCTAGGAAAATTACTTTGAATCTATCCCAGGTGATATCACCTTCTGGACTATCTGTAATAACTGAATCCCACCAAAAAAAGATTCTTCTTTGAGTGCCCAAGATGCCAGTAATCTTTTCTGATCATCTCTCAGCTTTAAACCCTCAAAGATTTTCTCTGCAGAACGGATCCAAGCTTGTGTTTCCATAAGGGACTCTTTGCCTAAGAATGGTGATCCACCCAGATTTCTAAATCTCTTGAATAGAATTTCTATATCTGATTCGGGCCGAGGGAGCACAACTGGCTCATTAGCTGGTCGAGCCATACGATTATTTCTTCTGTTCCTCTCACTCATTTTCTAGTGCGTCTGCAATTAGCAGACAAAGTGTCAGGTCAACAGAAAAGATATTTCAAAATATAGAGACAAATACTTCAATGTAAATGTGTCTACTGGGGTGTTTTTCATTCTCCTTTACTTATACTAGGATATTACTAATCCTATCTATATAGAGTTACCCATCCTAGAACACTACTGCTTCTATTTCTGACAAGTTCGTTCATATGTTATATTCCAGAACTAAGCTTAACCAAAGCTCTGATACCAAAATGAGATGACCCCAAACCCCGTACGGACGGCGGCAAGGGTAATCCTTGGAATATAACACATAAAAAGATAACAACAGAACAGAATTAAATAAATACACCAGATAATGAACAATAGAATATACTGGATAAACGTAACCATCAAAGTTACACAGTATACAGGATCATACTTAGTACAAATACAGTTCAGCTATACATAAATGTCTACAGCGGAAAACAAACAAAATATGTACAATAGGAGCTGAATAGCATAAAAAGAGATAAATAATAGAATCCATCTTCAGCTCCAGCTATCCAGAAAGAGCCAGCTAAACCTGAATACAAGGTTGCCCGTGTAGAAAAAGGGGCACCCGAGTTTGAAAGTGAAACAAACTACGAGTCAGTCAAGGGACTGGTATGAGAAATCTACTCAATACATTTATAATATGGCTAATCACAGGACCACGCCACTTTCGTGGAACGGTTTTACTCCATCGGATCGCCAGTGCTTTAAAACAAATAATTCTTTTAAACATCGCAATGCTTTTTATAAAAATGAAGCCATTATAAGACTCAGTTCCCATCACACAATGCAACGCAAACTAGAGGATAGAGTTTTTACCTTATACTGGCCAAAATATGGTTGATACGAATAAAACAAAAGCAGTTGATATTATTACTAGTGTTTACATGTTTTAAAACAATTTCGAATCATAACTATCAATCATAGACGGCATGGGTACCATATATCATGTCGCCATATATATATATATACAATCAAAACCGCACGATGTCGTATTTGGAAATTGGATTTCCATCATGAACCAAGGCAAAAGATAGTCCTTACCGACTTCGAGACAATCTAGCCTACCATGTCTCAGGAACAGCCTCAACTGCCCTTTGGATCGTCAGGGCCGGTCCATCGATGTGGATTATTATACCTGAACACTACGTTTCCCCGCCCTATGGGGCGCAAATGAGCCAACGAATGACTCCATCGGTCCCGGATCGACCGATATATCCGAGGTGCCTCGCTATCCATCATCCACATAAGTAAAATGTCAGGCCGTTTAAAAACACCAACACAACTCCTAGCTAGAAAGAAACTCAGGCCCTCCCTGATGTCCTCTCCCGTTTCTGGTTCATACCGGGGTGTGAGACTCGCGAATTCACGTTATACAGAAAGCTACGCTACACAGGCGGTGCTTTGATCATCAATCACAAGACTTTGCTTTTCAACAAAAGCCATGTTCACTGCATCTTAGCATGCCACACCAGCAATTCACACCATGCAACTGATGGTTATCAATCGCACAGAATGAATTCCAATGTCAGACACACAGTCCATTTGCAAGTCCGTTCTGGGTCGGAACGAAACCGGAGGCACTAAATACCTCGCATATCCATCGATTCCTACGTACGTCTGGATGATCACCACTCATTATCCATATTTCGGGATGCCTCCCAATCAGGACCTCAGTTACCATCCAAACGAGTTGAAGATCGGTCTTCAACCCCCGTCTTCAGCTTCGACTTCTTATCGTCAATTCAGTTATTCAGAATGGGATAAACCCGGTCTTTCTGAGAAACTCGCGTATATAATAAACAAGTGCAACACTAATATACATACGCATCATTTAAATTCATTAGTCACTAACCGTCAATCAGTAAGAGAACGATTTCCCAAATATTAACCCCGAAGGCCGAAACCAACATCAGATCAACACCCAGGAAACCATTCGACTTAGCCAACCTTCAGTTAGTTTCTAAATTTCACATCCATATCGTTTATAATATTTTATAATGATTTATCGCTATTTTTATTTATTTTAAAATAGCCAATTTATTCAAAACGACGCTTCGGGCCATAACGTGGACGTGGCGCTGTTTTTCTTTAGATTTGATTTACACATATCTGAAAATCTAACCGTTGGATCTTCACAAAATTTACATCATTAGAAAGAACTTTTCAAAGCGAATCCAACGGTTCCAGTTTCGGGAAAATCCGATGGTCGGATCTCCCGGTATAATCGTTTGAAGTTTCGATTTCAAAATACGAACTGCAGCGTCATTATTCGATTAAATATAATTATATATATATATATATATATATAATCGATTCTGGCGCTGTTTTTCTTCAGATTTGAATTAAACATTCCAGACAATCCAACCGTTGGATTTTTACAAAGTTGGTGTCGTTGGAAAGATATTTCCAAAGCGAACCCAACGGTTGCGATTTCGGGAAAATCCGATGGTCGGATCCCCCGGTATAATCGTTTGAAATAACGGTTTCAAAATACGAACTGCAGCTTCGTTATTCAATATATTTTAATTCTATTTATATATATATATATATATATATATATATCGATTCTTCGATTTCAATACTATATGAATTTCATACATTTGATAAAAATGATGTTTTTATCTATCTGTCTTCTATTTCAACACTTCACTATTTTTAACAACTCATGTATGTAATAAAAATGTGATTTTTAATGTAAAACAATTCATTTCAAAACAAGATTATTTTATATATTTCATATTGGTGATAAAAATAAGATTTTTATTATAAAACAATTTATTCCAAAACGAGATTATTTTATATAGTTCATACTGATGATAAAAATAAGAATTTTATTATAAAACAATTTATTTCAAAATATGAATACCATTCAACACATGAATTTCAATTCAACGAATGAATATCGATTCAACACATGAAGGTTTTCTATAGTTTATATATATAGATAAAAAGGTGATTTTTTATATTTAAAACACGAATACCATTCAACACATGAATTTCAATTCAACGAATGAATATCGATTCAACACATGAAGGTTTTCTATAGTTTATATATATAGATAAAAAGGTGATTTTTGTATTTAAAACACGAATACCATTTAACACATCAATTTCAATTCAACGAATGAATATCGATTCAACACATGAAGGTTTTCTATAGTTTGTATATATCGATAAAAATGTGATTTTTATTGGTAAAACAATTTATTCAAAACACGAATTCCACTCAACACATGAATATGATTCAACGAGTGAATTTCTATTCAACACATGAAGGTTTTCTATTCAACAGATGAATATAATTTCAAAATAGGAAAATAATTCTAACACATGAATATTATTCAAAATTTCGACAACATAACGGCAGGGTAGTTAAAACCGGGACCGTCCCTAGTACGACTCCTCGCTCTACCTTAAAACCTCGCGGTTTTTGACAATGGGGAATCATGCATCTAGTTCGCACGTAGGCGGCATGTATATATTTTTCATTTCCACAAACTAATCCTATGTGGTTTCAACCAAATATTTCTCAACCACAAACGGGTATTTTTCAACCACAATCAATCAATATCAACCACAGACAATTCCAATCAACCATTCGCTATCAATCAATTTTCACACCAATCACAACCAATAAATATCGTCCATGGTTTGTGGACGAGGGGTGTGTGTGTATATATATATATTTATGTATAGCAATTCACTTCTATTTCAACACATATATAATTTTTACAACGCATATATAACTTATACATCGAACGTACAACCTATACAATGCTTATACAAGAGGTGTACAACGCTTATATAACTCATACATCGATTATATAATTTATACATCGTTGTTTTCCATATCGTTTATAATTTAGAAATCTCACATTGGGTTCCACTCCACCAAAAATAGCAGAAGGCTCAGAAAAATATGCGGTCTCTTCTAGAATGTAGAAGACATCCACACGAGTCCACTGTCTCTTGTTTCACTGAATTTCGATAACACAGCAAAAAGATATGATTTTTACAAGATATTCATGTTTTGCGACACTTTAAAGATGTTGAAATCACTTAAGAAAATAAACAGCCGTATGTTTTCATACCTGTTCAAAACTAGGGTTTAAATTTGCATCCAAACCGTTGCTCGATGTTGAGATCCATTTGTACCACGTCGGAAAGCGGCGCGCAGATAGATGGGACCGACATCCAGTCCGGTGGCGAGACAGGGCGGCGACGACGCTCCGAATCTGCTGACTTCGGGGAGGTGATTCCAGAGAAATACGCCATGATAATTTCCCAATCTTATATGGATGCGTAGAGGAGGATTAGATCTTCGAAATGAATCCAAAATGGTGTGATTCCATTGAGAGATCGGAGAGAAAAAGAGGAGAGAAGATCGGAGGTAGGTTTCGCTTGCGCGATTGGTGGATCGGGGAGAGAGAAAGATGTAGTGGCCGATTAGATTTATTTATTTATTTATATATTTTTAAATTTCAAAAATAGCCCCTTTCACACACGAACCCCAATCCAAACCCAACGACTGTCATCCCTAGCGTTTTACCCCCATTCCGAACACAATGGGATATGTTTCGAAGGCCCATTCGAATGTTTCAGTCAGTTTTCATTCAATTTAAAATATATAACATTCAATATTCAATTTGAACGTACATTTCAATTTGCCAAGGCCACAAACTGATTCAAAAAATTCCAAAAAAATAAATCTAGCTATGTTTTGACGATTCAGTCCCAACAAAACTAGTTTCGTCGAATTCTGAGACCGTTTGCAAAAAGGCCCATTTCTGGTCGATCTAATTTAACTATAATTGACCAAAACACATTTTCCTTTGCCACGCTCACATACTAGCTTCAAAAATTATGAAATTTGAAACCTAGCAATAACTTCACATCCCGAACCCAACAAAAGTGGTTTCGTCGAATTCTGAGGTCATTTGCAAAATGGCCAATTTCACGGGCTATATAAATTCCATAGCGACCTTTCTGAAAATTCATTTGGCCATAACTTTTGCATCCCGCTATGAAACTTCGATTTTTCAGATTCATTAGAAAGGTATTCACTAACAGATTTAAATATTTTTGGTTTCACTCAAATCCGTTTTGTTTTGCACCCGGTACAGTCAGTCAAAGTTTGAATTCAAATTTTGAAACTACCGCGCCATTTCAGGCCTTGTTTATAATTCAAAGTGATTATATTTATTTTCAAACGTCGATTCAAACTCACTTTTCATTGTTATTATTTAAAATATTTATTTTAAATATTTACAAACCACTATATTAGCCAATTTTAAAAATTTTAAATTGGTTCAGATTTTCTGGGTCGTTACAGCTGCAGCTGGAGGAGGAATATCTGCTGGGCCTGCATCGTTGGCCCTAGCCTCTAAGTACCTCCTGAACAAGCCAGGTATTGGCACGCCCTCTGGAAAGTTAAGATTCCCAGACATGCTGGAATGAAAGAAAAAGATTTAAAACGGAGAACGGAAAAGATAGATATATGGCTTTTTGGGGATTATGTTTTTCAAAATAAACTTTATTTTTCGAAAATACTTCCTTTTCAAAACCTTTTTGAAAATAGTTTTCAAAACTTTTTATCGAATCTGGTAACCCTCAGCTTTGATACTAAGTGTTACACCCCACCTCCGTTAACGTCACTCACAAAGGGAATGCCTTAACTTTGGTGGAGCGTTTTAGTAGACAGAACAGAAATTTACAAGACAGATAAACAATACTTGAGAAATTATAACTTTATTACAGCGGGAAACAGAAATCAATCTGGTTACATCTTTACCAAAAACTCAAGTACATAAATATCAATCTTGTTCAGAAAAACCATCAGAGTACAAAACTTTTAAAGTCATAATCCCCACAGAAGCTGCCATAAAGAGTCAAGCCATACTTTAAGCACTCTGAGTACTTCAAGCAGAAGAAATCCGGATCAAGCTAAAGTATTCCCTCCTTGGGAAAAACTGGGGGGGGGGGGGGGGAACGGAAGAAAAAGGGGCGAAAACAAGCAAGGTCAGACATAAAGTCTGGCAAGTCCAGTGACTTTCAGCATATGAACATATAATAATAATAATGACATGAAAATAAAACTGGATGCGAGATGACAGTAACAGGAGTAATAGATATACTTAGGTTAAACAGAAAAAGAATAGAATGATGTAAGCTCTTGCTTTTCACTTCTCTGCACTAATACTAGTATAACAGGATTAGGTGTCACCATAATGTCTAAACTGAAGCAGAATCAGGAACATAATAATTTCCACAGAAACAGAAACAGATTTATCCCTACGGAAACAAAATGTAGAATTAGGTGTACACTGGTAAATGGGCCTTTACCTCCCGAACAGACGGTACCACACAGACATGTGTTGCCACCCAACAGAAACAGACGGTACCAACAGAAACAGACAGAACTAAGTGTACCCTAAAACCCTACCCCAAGCGATCGTCTCCCTAAACATAAATACCCTATGTCGGCCCCACAGTGGGGTGTATCACTCCCTAAAGTGACAACCAATTGGCACAGACCTATTTACAGATGTCACGGCGTCTTACATCCACAGAGGCAGGCCGGGATCCATGCACGCACATGACCCAGTTGGAATGCACCATCAACACCCCTCGTCATTATCAGAATGAACCACTTATAATTAGTTCAGTAAGCGTGCCCGGACCCTACCTACTGTTGGGTCAAAGTTTTGATACCAGAAAGGGTTACTGACTAATATGGGTCCCAAACAACAGATGACACAAGTAATTTCCCTCCTAACCTTGTGTCCCCAGACTAATAGATTTCAGATTAACTTGTTTACAAGTTCAGACATATAGAATTCAGATCAACCAGTTCACATATTAGACAAGTTTTTAGACCAACGGATCAAATATACGGATTTAACAGACTTACAGATTAACCGGTTACAGATTAACAGACTTACAGATTGTCTAACTTTGTATTGGGCCTGCAGATTCATGAAATGGGTTTATTAATTTCATCAGTCTAGTTGGTTTAACCCTATCCACCCAACACGTTTTAGACATCATATTTATCCAGATTTTCAATAATTAAATATTAATGCCCAGACCTCTCACATTAAACTGACCGTTTGTGGCTACTGGTTAGGCCGGTTGGTTCCGGGCAGGTTTCTACCACAAACTGAGTCTAACCTCGAGTTTCAAGCACGTTATGACTAACTTCTCACATTAGAACCTATTGTTTGCGGCCACTGGATGTGCCGGGCGGTTCCGGGTAGAATTACGCCGCAAACTCATTCTAACCTCGAGTTAGCCATGTTTATCTTTGCGGCCAATTAATTAATTATTTACCATTTATTCCCATGCCTAATATACATGTCAATTATTCATAACTATAGCCAATTCAGATTATGTTAATAGCAGACTAAATATATCAACTCAACAGATATGGCAGATAACAGATTTCGCAGATTAGGCGACTTAACGGATTTAGCAGATTAAGCAATTTAGCAGATTTAGCATATATCAGATTAGGCATTTTCAGCAGACTTAGCAGATGACAGATTTAGCAGATGAACAGATCAAGCAGGTTAGGCAATATAACAGAACTAGCAGATTAGGCCATACAACAGAACTAGCAGATTAGGCAATATAACAGATTTAATCATTCCTTAAAGTTTCATCAACATATCTTGCCCTATTGTAAATTTGGCCTAAGTTTGCATGCCTAAATAGTTGTCATGATTCACAATATGATCATATACCCCGCGTTTGCATTGAAATTACATGGCACAGATTATGGTCATAATTTACCATATAACACATGTCCCAATTTAGTTAAACTTTCCTAGTACAAGAGATTCACATATAAATTATACCAAATATAGCCATCAATCTCAATGCATGTCATATATTCAAAAATCTCCCACTTAGCTATTATTCACATTTAATAGTTATCAAATCTTAATATAAACCTTCACACCTAAGTCATATTCTCTTTTTATCCCAAATCATGAATTGTTATATAAACAATATGCCCAACAGCCTAGAACTTTAAATTATAACATATCTTAATTCAAAATATGCGTTATGTCAAAGCCTCAAGTCATATGTTAACATACAATGGTTCCTCTTCTTCCAATTCACAGAATATGCATAGATCTAAATCTAGTTTACAACATATGTCCTTTTACTCATAGATTAGCCATGTCCAATTATGCCATCGTACATTATTTGTCCCAAAGTTTACCGTTTGTGCGTTAATCTCTTATGAGATTTGGCGTAGGCTCGTGGTAGCCTGGCTATAGAACAGAAAGAAGAAAGAGATACAGAATAAAATAGATCAGAACAGAACATACACAACCTCAAATTCAGATTTAAAATCATGTCACAATTATAATTACAGTTTATAGCGGAAAATAACTGTACTTGCCTTGATTGGGAAGAAGAGTTGCAGTTGTTCTCTTTTAATCTTAATCAGTTTGGAAGAAGATGCTTTAGTCCTAGTTCCAGTTCAGATTTCAGCAGAGTAGCGACGCCATTTTTATTTTAATTAGAACAGAGGCAGAGCATAAGCAGAATGAAATGGCGTGGAGAGAATGAGGCTAGGGGTGAGTTTGTATAGGATTAGGTGGACGAATCTAGACAGAAAACGAGTCTAAATACATTAGAATGCATCAGGTTCAGAAAGTGGGTTTCGGGTGCAAGTCGACCCCCAGGTCGACACTATGGTCGACCTGGTCCCCCCCAGGTCGACACTATGGTCGACCTGGCCTAGGGAGGTCGACTACCTAGTCGACCTGGGTCCTGGGTGTAACGACCCAGAAAATCTGAACCAATTTAAAATTTTTAAATTGGCTAAAATAATGGATTTTAAATATTTAAAATAAATATTTTAAATAATGGCGATGAAAACTGAGTTCGAATCGACATTTGAAAACGAATATAATTAATTATAATTATATATAGAATTGAAAATGGCGCGGTAGTTCGATAATTCGATTTCAAACTTCAATTGAATATACCGGGTGCAAAACAATCCGGATTTTAGTGAAACCAAAAATATTTAAATCTGTTAGTGAACATCTTTCTAACGAATATGACCAATCGAAATTTGATAGCGGGAATCAAAAGGTATGTCCAATTGAAGATTCTGAATAGTCGCTATGGAGTTCAGGCCCTTAAAAATGGACATTTTGCAGATGACCTCGGATTTCGACGAAACCACTTTTGTTAGATCCGCAGTGTCAAGTTATTGCTAGATTTCAAATTTCATAATTTTTCGAATCAATATGTGAGCGTGGCAAAAGAAAACGCGTTTGACCAGTTTCTGTTGAATTTAATCGACTGGAAATTGGCCATTTTTCAAACGGTCTCAGAATTCGACGAAACTAGTTTTGTTAGGACCGTATCGTCAATACGAAGCTAGAAAATATTTTTCTGGAATTTTTCTAGTTAGTATGTGACCCCGGTAATTTGAAATGTGCGTTTAAAATTCAATATAATGATTTAAATGAAAATTCAAAAGGAAACTGACTATAACGATCAAATCAGCTTGCGATACATATCCCATTGTGTTCAGAATGGGGGTGAAACGCTATGGGCGACAGGCGGTGGGCCTCGTTTCGAGGTCGAGTGTAACAGTCAACCTATTTGCAAAAATAATAATTGAATAATAATAAAAAAAAAATTTCCCTCCCTCCCCTTTATTCTCCTGCCTGGCCCCCCGACTTCATAACAGAAACAGTTCGGATAATAAAAAAAAAAAAAAGGAAGAAAACCTAGATCGAAGCCGCCGCCCCCCCTAACCTCGAACGCCGACGAAGCCGCCCCCCCTAACCTCGAACGCCGACGAAGCCGCCCCCCCTAACCTCGAACGCCGACGAAGCCCCCCCCTAACCTCGAACGCCGACGAAGCCCCCCCCCTCGCTGACAACGCTGAACCGCCGACCGCCACCCTCGAGAGCCCGCCTCCGACGATCTGCAGACCCCCCTTTTATTTGTAAGTATTTTCATTTTTTTTTTTTTTTTGAATTCTTGTAAAACTGAGATTTATTAAAAGTATAAAAACTTGAATTTTAAAACAGAAAAAAAATAATAAACTGATTTTATTTTAGCCTATTAAAAACTGAATTTTTTTTATACAGTTAAAAAACTGTTTTTTTAATAAAAAGTAAAAACTGATTTGAAAAGATTTTTTAAAACTGATTTTGGTTTTAGAAATTAAAAACTGAAATTTTTTTTTAAAAAAAAAGTATAAAACTGATTCTGTTTTTAAAGTATTAAAAACTGTTTTAAAAATAAAGAAATAAAACTGTTTTGTTTTTAAAGTTTAAAACTGATTATAAAAGAATTTTTAAAACTGGATTTTTGTAAAGAGAGCATAAAAACTGATTTTGTTTTTAAGATAAAAACTGATTTTAAAAAGCCAGGAAAAACTGATTTTAAAAGCGAAGTAAAAATCATATTTTTATATGTTGAAAGCAAAAATAAAAATCATATTTTTATTTATTGAATAGCATGGTAAAAATTCTATTTTTACATATGCAGAGAATACGGGTGAAAGCGACAAATAGGCGAAGATTTCTATTAGGAAGTGTCGTGCAGTTGGATAGCTATTGGTGAGATTTCTGATTTAAAATTTATATATATATGAGTTGAAAATGAAAGTGAATAGCTATATATAAATATCTATATATCTATATATATATATATATATATATATATACGCCCCTCGTCCACAAACCATGGACGATATTTATTGGTTGAAATTGTTGTGAAAATTTGATTGATAGCGAATGGTTGTTTGGGATTGTTTGTGATTGACATTGGTTGATTGTGGTTGAAAAATACCCATTTGTGGTTGTGAAATATTTGGTTGAAACCACATAGGATTAGTTTGTGGAAATGAAATAAATATATACATGCCGCCTGCGTGCGAACTAGATGCATGATTCCCATTGTCAAAAACCGCGAGGTTTTAAGGTAGAGCGAGGAGCCGTACTAGGGACGGTGCCGGTGTAACTACCCTGCCGTTATGCTGCCGAAATTTTGAATAATATTTGTGTGTTTGAATTATTTTCATATGCTTAAACTATATTTATTCATTGAATAGAAAACATTCATGTGTTGAATTGATATTCATTCGTTGTTTAGAAATTCATGTGTTGAATGGTATTCATATTTTGAAATAAATTGTGCGATAACAAAAATCACATTTTTATCTATATATAAAAACTATAGAAAACATTCATGTGTTGAATTGATATTCATTCGTTGTTTAGAAATTCATGTGTTGAATGGTATTCATATTTTGAAATAAATTGTTCGATAACAAAAATCACATTTTTATCTATATATAAAAACTATAGAAAACATTCATGTGTTGAATTGATATTCATTCGTTGTTTAGAAATTCATGTGTTGAATGGTATTCATATTTTGAAATAAATTGTTCGATAACAAAAATCACATTTTTATCTATATATAAAAACTATAGAAAACATTCATGTGTTGAATTGATATTCATTCATTGTTTAGAAATTCATGTGTTGAATGGTATTCATATTTTGAAATAAATTGTTCGATAACAAAAATCACATTTTTATCTATATATAAAAACTATTGAAAACATTCATGTGTTGAATTGATATTCATTCGTTGTTTAGAAATTCATGTGTTGAATGGAATTCATATTTTGAAATAAATTGTTTGATAATAAAAATAACCTTTTATCGACTATATGAACTATATAGAAAAATAGTGTTTTGAAATGAATTGTTTTACAATAAAAATCACATTTTTATTGTATGCATAAATCGTTGAAATGTGAAGGGTTAAAAATAGCCACTTGTTCAAAATAAACATATATGAGTTGAAATATTCATTAATTAGCTAATGAAATGATTTGCACCTATTTATGTAACATTAGAATGAATGGAGTTTTTAAACCAAATAGAAATCGAATATGAAGTCGAATAGAAAATGAAAAATGATATGGACTGTATATATATGTACATGCATATTCATTGAACAGGTTATAGCAAAGGGGCTAGAGAAGAGGAATAAAATTTGTGCCCGACAAATAGGTACACATTTACTGATTTGTTTGGGTGATGATTTTGAGCCTGTTGGCTAGCCGCTTGGCTTTTTCTTTTTCTTTTTGAGATTAGAAGGACCGGGACGCTATTTGCGATTTCCCGACGCTCCCGGTACAGGGGAGGTTATGGCGAAATTTTTCCAAAATTTAAGGTGTTAGAAAAAATTTTGAAGTGAAAACGATATTGAAATCGTTGAATGAACTATATTTATATAACTATATAAATATAAATAAAATTAAAACGAAACGAAGCCGTGCAGTTCGTATTTTGAAACCGTGATTTCAAACGACTAGTACGGGAAATCCGACCATTGGATTTTCCCGAAACCTCAACCGTTGGGTTCGCCTTGGAATAATCTTTCCAACGGCACCAACCTTGTAAAAATCCAACGGTTGGATTGTCTGGAATGTTTAATTCAAATCTGAAGAAAAACAGCGCCAGAAACGATTATATTTATTTATATATATAAATAAAATTATATTTAATCGAATAACGACGCTGCAGTTCGTATTTTGAAATCGAAATTTCAAACAATTGTACCGGGAGATCCGACCGTCGGATTTTCCCGAAACTGGAACCGTTGGATTCGTTTTGAAAAGACCTTTCTAATGATGTAAATTTTGTGAAGATCCAACGGTTAGATTTTCAGATATGTGTAAATCAAATCTGAAGAAAAACAGCGCCACAGCCACGTTATGGCCCGAAACGTCGTTTTGAATATATTAGCTATTTTAAAATAAATAAAAATAGCGATAAATAGTTATAAAATATCGTAAGCGATATGGAATGGAAATGAACTGAATTTGCTTGATTTATGTGATGTTTGATGGTTGAATGTGTTTGGTGTGAAAACTATATAAAGAACACAATTGGTGTTGTCGAATAATTTAACCATTGAAATAAATCGATTTGAAATTCTAAATATACGTGAATGATTTGAAAAGGCCGAGTTAATTCTCATTTCGAATAATCGACCGACGATTGAAATTCGAAGATGAAGACGATGGTCGAAGACCGGAGATCTTCACCTCGTTTGGATGGTAACCGAGATCCTGATTGGGAGGCATCCCGAAATATGGATAATGAGTGGTGATCGTTCAGACGTACGTGTTGATCGAAGGGTTTGCGAGGTATTTAGTGCCTCCGGTTTCGTTCAGACCCAGAACGGACTTGTAAATGGACTGTGTGTCCGACATGGGAATTTGTTCTGTGTGATTGGTAGCCATCAGTTGCACGGTGTGAATTGCCTGTGTGGCATGCTAAGATGCAATGATCAGGGCTTCTGTTGAAAAGCAAAGTCTTGTGGTGATGATCAAAGCACCGCCTGTGTGGCGTAGCTTTGTGTATAACGTGAATTCGCGAGCCTCACACCCCGGTATGAACCTAAAACGGGAGAAAGGACCTCAGGGAGGACATGCGTTTTCTTCTAGCTAGGGTGGTGTCAGTGACCTACCAGCCCTGACATTTATATACTTTTCACCTATGTGGTTGTTGCTGTTGCGAGGCGCCTCGGTTTGATCGGACGATCCGGGTCCGATGGAGTCATTCGTTGGCTCGTCGACGCCCCAAAGGGCGGGGAAACGTATTGTTCAGGAATTTTAATCCACATCGGTGGACCGGCCCTGACGATTCTAGGGTCACTCGAGCTCTGATCCTGAGACACGGGCTAGAGCGTCTCGAATTCGGTAAGGACTATCTTTTGCCTTGGTTCACGACGGAAATCCAATTTCCAAATACGACATCGTGCGGTTTTGATTGTATATATATATGGCGACATGATATATGGTACCCATGCCGTCTATGATTGATAGTTATGATTGAAATTGTTTTTGAAACATATGAACACTAGTCATAATACCAAATGCTTTTGTTTTATCCGTATCAATCATATTTTGGCCATTATAAGGTAAAACTCTATCCTCCGGTTTGCGTTGCATTGTGTGATGGGAACTGAGTCTTATAATGGCTTCATTTTTATAAGAAGCATAGCGATGTTTAAAAGAAAGATTTGTTTTAAAGCACTGGCAATCCAATGGAGTAAACCCGTTCCACGAAAGTGGCGTGGTCCTGTGATTTGCCATAATATATATGTGTTGAGTAGATTTCTCATACAAGTCCCATGACTGACTCGTAGTTTGTTTCACTCTCAAACTCGGGTGCCCCTTTTTTTTCCACACGGGCAGCCTTGTATTCAGGTTTAGCTGGTTCTTTCTGGATAGCTGGAGCTGAAGATGGATTCTATCATTTATTCTTTTTATGCTGTTCAGCTCCTATTGTACATATTTTGTTTATTTCCGCTGTAGACATTTATGTATAGCTGAACTGTATTTGTACTAAGTAAGATCCTGTATACTGTGTAACTCTGATGATTACTTTTATCCAGTATATTTTGTTGTTCATTCTGGTGTATTTATTTAATTCTGTTCTGCTATTATATGTTTCTGTGTTATATTCCAAAAGATAACCTTGTTTCCGTGAGAACGGGAAATCGGGTCGTCTCAACGTGGTATCAGAGCTTTGGTTAAGCTTAGTTCTGGAATATAACATTTGAACGAACTCGTCAGAAATAGAACCAGTAGTGTTCTAGGACGGGTAACTCTATACAGATAGGATCAGTAATATCCTAGTATGAGTAAAGCAGAATGAAATTACACCTTGATAGACACATTTACATTTGAAGTATGTGCTTCTATATGTTAAACTATCTTTTCTGTGACCTGACACTTGATCTGCTAATTGCAGAAGTACTAGAAAAATGAGTGCCAGAAACAGAAGGAATACAGAACCCGATCTAGAGGCTCTATTAAAGAAATATCGAAATCTGAACGGAGCGCAGTTTTCGGGCAATGAATCTATTATTCAAACTCAAGCTTGGTTGAGTTTTGTCGAAAGAATCTTTGAGCATATCCAGCTGAGAGATGACCAGAAACGGTTAGTAGCATCTTGGGCGCTCAAAGAGGAAGCTTTAATCTGGTGGGAAACAATCATCAAAAACAATCCAGAGGGTGATATCACCTGGGACAGATTCAAAGTGATTTTCCTAGGAAGATTTACTCCTCCCGAAGCAACCGAGAGATTGTGTGAAGAATTTTCTTATTTAATACAAGGTGACATGACCATTCCCGAATATCATAAGAAATTCAATGAACTTGCTCACTTTGCTCCTCATCTAATTCAAAATCCGAAGAGGAAAAATATGAGATTTATTCACGGACTTCAAAGGAAATACCAGAATAAAGTATTGGGGCATGTGAAGCTTCCTTTTTCTGAAATGATATATATGGCCTATCAGTATGAAGATCTCCATAAGAAAGGAATGTTGCGCGACGAAGAAGAAGTCTGTTCTAACGACAAAACAGAGTCAGAAACTGATATTCCTGAAAACAGTACGAGGTCAGAGGTCAATAAGAAGCCCAGTGCCAATCGCAAAAGGGCTGAATCTGAGAAAGGGCAGGGAACGACTACCATTTGCAGTAACTGTAAGAAGCCCGGGCATTTGTCGATTAACTGCGGACCCTTAATGAAGCGATTAAGAGGCGGGTTTCAATCCAAGAAGGGATTTCAAGAGAATAGAAAGTGCAGTCAATGCCATCAGTTCGGTCATCTTTCAAAGGCCTGCCCGCTATTCAGAAAGCCTAAAGCAGTACATGTAAACGAAGTGGCAGAAGTGCCTGCATCTTCGTCTATTCAGGAAAGGCCAGATGTTTTAGAAGGCACGCTAAATGTCAAAGACATCCCAGTTAAAGTACTGTTTGACACTGGCGCGTCACGAAGTTTCATTGCCAAAGATGCAGCTAAGAAACTGGATTTGAATTTGAAAAAGCTCAAGGAACCAATGACTGTCCAGAATCCGGTTGGGGGTTCCATTGATCTCAGTTGGGTTTGTGGAGTGCCGGTTTCTTTCTCTCGTTATCGGTTTCCTACCATCGCAGTCGTCATGAATTTTAAAGAGTTTGATCTTATCTTGGGGTTAGACTGGTTGACCAAATATGAAGCTGAAGTTAAATGCGCCGACAGAATCGTAAAGGCAAAGATTAAATCAGGTGATTATATAACCATTCCTTGTGAAGGTCAGAATGCTAATAGAAAAGACTTCTGGGCGGCTCTAAATGTTTCTCCAGCCCCAATTGAAAATGTTCCTGAAATCACTGAGAATATTCCCGATCTCATCAAAGATATTCCTGTCGTCAAGAACTATGCGGATGTGTTCGAAGAAGTTGTTCGCTTACCTCCGCAGAGAGAAATAGATTTCAAGATTACTTTGATTCCCAATGCAAGGCCGGTAGTTCACGCTATTCGAAGAATGTCCTTGAAAGAGAAGGAGGAATTAGACAATCAAACACGACAGCTAGTATGGAAAGGTCTGATCAGGCCTAGTTTCTCTGATTGGGGTGCAGCAGTGGTGTTTGTCCCAAAATCTGACGGTACTCTACGTCTATGTGTGGATTATCGTGATCTGAACAAACAGACAATAAAGAACAAATATCCATTGCCGCGAATAGATGATTTGTTGGATCGATTAAATGGAGCACAAGTATTCTCACGAATGGACCTAGCTACAGGTTTCCATCAACTTCGAATTGCCGAAGAGTGTGTTCCAATGACAGCGTTCAGAGGCCCCGACTTATTCTACGAGTGGTTAGTAATGCCGTTCGGCTTATGTAACGCTCCAGCTTATTTCGTCGATTTAATGAACAGAGTATTCAGAGGAGTATTGAATAAATTTGTTCTGGTTTTTATTGATGATATTCTAATCTTCTCTAAATCAAAGGCCGAACATGAAAAGCATCTGGAACAGGTTCTAGAAATTCTGAGACGGAATGTATTAAAAGCCAAGTTTTCCAAATGTATATTCTGGCAAGATGAAGTGAAATTTCTGGGCCATGTCGTATCGAAAGATGGAATCGCTGTGGATCCAAGCAAAATCACAGCTATTCAGAATTGGAAACAGCCCAGTACTCCCACTGAAGTCCGCAGTTTTTTCGGATTGGCTAGTTATTACCGGAAGTTCGTTAAAGACTTTTCGAAGATATCTGGTCATTTAACGAAGCTTACAAAGAAGCATTCTAAATTCAAATGGACTCAAGAAAGTGAGGAGGCTTTCGAAGAGCTAAAGTTAAGATTAACGACAGCTCCAGTGTTAACCATCATCGATGGCAACCAAGATTTAAAAGTCTGGACTGATGCGTCTAGAGAAGGCCTTGGCGCAGTGTTAATGCAAAGAGGCCAAGTAATTGCTTATGCTAGCCGTCAACAGAAACCGCACGAGAAAAACTATGTAACTCATGATCTTGAGTTATTGGCTATCATATTCTCTTTGAAAATCTGGAGACACTATCTTCTGGGCGAGAGATTTGAACTGTTTACAGATCATCAGTCATTAAAGTATCTATTCACTCAGAAGGACCTGAATCTGAGACATCAACGTTGGCTGGAGTTTCTTGCAGCATATGACTTCGAAATTATATATACTCCAGGAAAGGCCAATGTCGTGGCTGATGCGTTAAGCAGAAAGAATGTAATGATCGCCAGTTTTATTATCACGACTTCATTACTAAATAAGATATCTGCTCTTCAGGAGGATGATCACTTCATTCAGAAGATCAGAGGGATAATTCAACAAGGCGAGCCCTCGAGTTTTCAAGTAGACAATGAGGGGATTCTAAGGCTCAAGGGTCGAATATGCGTTCCTAACATTCCTGAACTTCGAAAGGAAGTACTGGATGAATGCCACAAGTCAAAACTCAGTATCCATCCGGGAGTAAGCAAAATGTATAATGACATCAAACGCACTTTCTGGTGGAAGTCGATGAAAAGGGACATTTCCTTATATGTTAGCCGATGCCCTACTTGCCAGCTAGTCAAGAGTGACCAACAGAAATTGGCTGGATTATTACAACCGCTGGAAGTTCCTGGCTGGAAGTGGGAACATATTTCTATGGATTTCATTGATGGTCTGCCCAGAACAAGAAAAGGGAATGACAGTATTTGGGTGATCGTAGATCGTTTCACGAAGACCGCCCATTTTATACCTGTCAGATCAAACAGAACAGCTCAGAGTCTGGCGCAGATATACGTCAGGGAAATAGTTAGACTACATGGAGTGCCACTCAGTATAGTCAGTGATAGGGATACAATATTCACTAGTAAATTCTGGGAGGCATTTCAAGTCGAGCTGGGAACGAAGTTGAACTTGAGCACCGCTTATCATCCTCAGACAGACGGTCAGACTGAGAGGGTGAATCGCATTTTAGAAGATCTATTGCGGGCTTGTGTTATAGATTTCGGTGGATCATGGGAAGACCATCTGCATTTGGCTGAATTCTCTTATAACAACAGCTATCAGGCAAGCCTGACAATGTCGCCATTCGAAGCATTGTATGGTAGACCGTGTCGATCTCCTGCTTGTTGGGTCGAGCCTGGAAATAGACTTGTGTTGGGTCCCGATATGATTCGAGAAGCTGCCGACAAAGTTGATTTTATTAAGAAGCGATTACTCGCCGCTCAAAGCCGACAAAAGAGTTATGCTGATAAAAGAAGAAGAGATATATCATTTGAAGTTGGCGACTATGTATATTTGAAAGTATCGCCGATGAGAGGAGTAATCCGGTTCGGTAAAACTGGAAAGTTAGCGCCCAAATTCATTGGTCCGTTTCCTATTCAGGAACGGATCGGAACTCTCGCTTATAGGGTCAAACTGCCAGACTGGTTGCCTGGAGTTCATGATGTATTTCATATATCTCAACTTCGAAAGCACGTTCATGATCCAGACTTGGTCGTGGAAGAAGCAGCTCAGCAGGATATTGAAATTACTCCAGAATTAGCTGTGAGGCGAGAGCCGCTAAAGATTATCGGCAAAGAAACCAAAGAGCTGAGAAACAAGAAGGTTCACTTAGTCAAAGTGCAATGGAGTGGAGATCCGCGAGATTGTACTTGGGAAACAGAGGAGAGCATTCAGAAAGCTTATCCTAGATGCCGAGTAGATATCTCTGATTGACTCTGGTGCAAGGTACATTTACCCTACTTTGCATTACCGTTTAATTCTCTATTCTGTTGCTATTTTCTTCCCATGGATGTGCATTGTTTATTCTATACTCAGAATATTAGAAACAAATTGGTTGTTGTGTTGTATGATTGTAGATTTATCAAACCACTTTCGACTTTATTCCTTTTCGGGGACGAAAAGTTTTAAGTGGGGGAGATTGTAACGACCCAGAAAATCTGAACCAATTTAAAATTTTTAAATTGGCTAAAATAATGGATTTTAAATATTTAAAATAAATATTTTAAATAATGGCGATGAAAACTGAGTTCGAATCGACATTTGAAAACGAATATAATTAATTATAATTATATATAGAATTGAAAATGGCGCGGTAGTTCGATAATTCGATTTCAAACTTCAATTGAATATACCGGGTGCAAAACAATCCGGATTTTAGTGAAACCAAAAATATTTAAATCTGTTAGTGAACATCTTTCTAACGAATATGACCAATCGAAATTTGATAGCGGGAATCAAAAGGTATGTCCAATTGAAGATTCTGAATAGTCGCTATGGAATTCAGGCCCTTAAAAATGGACATTTTGCAGATGACCTCGGATTTCGACGAAACCACTTTTGTTAGATCCGCAGTGTCAAGTTATTGCTAGATTTCAAATTTCATAATTTTTCGAATCAATATGTGAGCGTGGCAAAAGAAAACGCGTTTGACCAGTTTCTGTTGAATTTAATCGACTGGAAATTGGCCATTTTTCAAACGGTCTCAGAATTCGACGAAACTAGTTTTGTTAGGACCGTATCGTCAATACGAAGCTAGAAAATATTTTTCTGGAATTTTTCTAGTTAGTATGTGACCCCGGTAATTTGAAATGTGCGTTTAAAATTCAATATAATGATTTAAATGAAAATTCAAAAGGAAACTGACTATAACGATCAAATCAGCTTGCGATACATATCCCATTGTGTTCAGAATGGGGGTGAAACGCTATGGGCGACAGGCGGTGGGCCTCGTTTCGAGGTCGAGTGTAACAGTCAACCTATTTGCAAAAATAATAATTAAATAATAAAAAAAAAAAAATTCCCTCCCTCCCCTTTATTCTCCTGCCTGGCCCCCCGACTTCATAACAGAAACAGTTCGGATAATAAAAAAAAAAAAAAAAAAAGGAAGAAAACCTAGATCGAAGCCGCCGCCCCCCCTAACCTCGAACGCCGACGAAGCCGCCCCCCCCCCTAACCTCGAACGCCGACGAAGCCGCCCCCCCTAACCTCGAACGCCGACGAAGCCCCCCTAACCTCGAACGCCGACGAAGCCCCCCCCCTCGCTGACAACGCTGAACCGCCGACCGCCACCCTCGAGAGCCCGCCTCCGACGATCTGCAGACCCCCCTTTTATCTGTAAGTATTTTCATTTTTTTTTTTTTTTTTTTTTGAATTCTTGTAAAACTGAGATTTATTAAAAGTATAAAAACTTGAATTTTAAAACAGAAAAAAAATAATAAACTGATTTTATTTTAGCCTATTAAAAACTGAATTTTTTTTATACAGTTAAAAAACTGTTTTTTTAATAAAAAGTAAAAACTGATTTGAAAAGATTTTTTAAAACTGATTTTGGTTTTAGAAATTAAAAACTGAATTTTTTTTTAAAAAAAAAGTATAAAACTGATTCTGTTTTTAAAGTATTAAAAACTGTTTTAAAAATAAAGAAATAAAACTGTTTTGTTTTTAAAGTTTAAAACTGATTATAAAAGAATTTTTAAAACTGGATTTTTGTAAAGAGAGCATAAAAACTGATTTTGTTTTTAAGATAAAAACTGATTTTAAAAAGCCAGGAAAAACTGATTTTAAAAGCGAAGCAAAAATCATATTTTTATATGTTGAAAGCAAAAATAAAAATCATATTTTTATTTATTGAATAGCATGGTAAAAATTCTATTTTTACATATGCAGAGAATATGGGTGAAAGCGACAAATAGGCGAAGATTTCTATTAGGAAGTGTCGTGCAGTTGGATAGCTATTGGTGAGATTTCTGATTTAAAATTTATATATATATGAGTTGAAAATGAAAGTGAATAGCTATATATAAATATCTATATATCTATATACATATATATATACGCCCCTCGTCCACAAACCATGGACGATATTTATTGGTTGAAATTGTTGTGAAAATTTGATTGATAGCGAATGGTTGTTTGGGATTGTTTGTGATTGACATTGGTTGATTGTGGTTGAAAAATACCCATTTGTGGTTGTGAAATATTTGGTTGAAACCACATAGGATTAGTTTGTGGAAATGAAATAAATATATACATGCCGCCTGCGTGCGAACTAGATGCATGATTCCCATTGTCAAAAACCGCGAGGTTTTAAGGTAGAGCGAGGAGCCGTACTAGGGACGGTGCCGGTGTAACTACCCTGCCGTTATACTGCCGAAATTTTGAATAATATTTGTGTGTTTGAATTATTTTCATATGCTTAAACTATATTTATTCATTGAATAGAAAACATTCATGTGTTGAATTGATATTCATTCGTTGTTTAGAAATTCATGTGTTGAATGGTATTCATATTTTGAAATAAATTGTGCGATAACAAAAATCACATTTTTATCTATATATAAAAACTATAGAAAACATTCATGTGTTGAATTGATATTCATTCGTTGTTTAGAAATTCATGTGTTGAATGGTATTCATATTTTGAAATAAATTGTTCGATAACAAAAATCACATTTTTATCTATATATAAAAACTATAGAAAACATTCATGTGTTGAATTGATATTCATTCGTTGTTTAGAAATTCATGTGTTGAATGGTATTCATATTTTGAAATAAATTGTTCGATAACAAAAATCACATTTTTATCTATATATAAAAACTATAGAAAACATTCATGTGTTGAATTGATATTCATTCGTTGTTTAGAAATTCATGTGTTGAATGGTATTCATATTTTGAAATAAATTGTTCGATAACAAAAATCACATTTTTATCTATATATAAAAACTATAGAAAACATTCATGTGTTGAATTGATATTCATTTGTTGTTTAGAAATTCATGTGTTGAATGGTATTCATATTTTGAAATAAATTGTTCGATAACAAAAATCACATTTTTATCTATATATAAAAACTATTGAAAACATTCATGTGTTGAATTGATATTCATTCGTTGTTTAGAAATTCATGTGTTGAATGGAATTCATATTTTGAAATAAATTGTTTGATAATAAAAATCACCTTTTATCGACTATATGAACTATATAGAAAAATAGTGTTTTGAAATGAATTGTTTTACAATAAAAATCACATTTTTATTGTATGCATAAATCGTTGAAATGTGAAGGGTTAAAAATAGCCACTTGTTCAAAATAAACATATATGAGTTGAAATATTCATTAATTAGCTAATGAAATGATTTGCACCTATTTATGTAACATTAGAATGAATGGAGTTTTTAAACCAAATAGAAATCGAATATGAAGTCGAATAGAAAATGAAAAATGATATGGACTGTATATATATGTACATGCATATTCATTGAACAGGTTATAGCAAAGGGGCTAGAGAAGAGGAATAAAATTTGTGCCCGACAAATAGGTACACATTTACTGATTTGTTTGGGTGATGATTTTGAGCCTGTTGGCTAGCCGCTTGGCTTTTTCTTTTTCTTTTTGAGATTAGAAGGACCGGGACGCTATTTGCGATTTCCCGACGCTCCCGGTACAGGGGAGGTTATGGCGAAATTTTTCCAAAATTTAAGGTGTTAGAAAAATTTTTGAAGTGAAAACGATATTGAAATCGTTGAATGAACTATATTTATATAACTATATAAATATAAATAAAATTAAAACGAAACGAAGCCGTGCAGTTCGTATTTTGAAACCGTGATTTCAAACGACTAGTACGGGAAATCCGACCATTGGATTTTCCCGAAACCTCAACCGTTGGGTTCGCCTTGGAATAATCTTTCCAACGGCACCAACCTTGTAAAAATCCAACGGTTGGATTGTCTGGAATGTTTAATTCAAATCTGAAGAAAAACAGCGCCAGAAACGATTATATTTATTTATATATATAAATAAAATTATATTTAATCGAATAACGACGCTGCAGTTCGTATTTTGAAATCGAAATTTCAAACAATTGTACCGGGAGATCCGACCGTCGGATTTTCCCGAAACTGGAACCGTTGGATTCGTTTTGAAAAGACCTTTCTAATGATGTAAATTTTGTGAAGATCCAACGGTTAGATTTTCAGATATGTGTAAATCAAATCTGAAGAAAAACAGCGCCACAGCCACGTTATGGCCCGAAACGTCGTTTTGAATATATTAGCTATTTTAAAATAAATAAAAATAGCGATAAATAGTTATAAAATATCGTAAGCGATATGGAATGGAAATGAACTGAATTTGCTTGATTTATGTGATGTTTGATGGTTGAATGTGTTTGGTGTGAAAACTATATAAAGAACACAATTGGTGTTGTCGAATAATTTAACCATTGAAATAAATCGATTTGAAATTCTAAATATACGTGAATTATTTGAAAAGGCCGAGTTAATTCTCATTTCGAATAATCGACCGACGATTGAAATTCGAAGATGAAGACGATGGTCGAAGACCGGAGATCTTCACCTCGTTTGGATGGTAACCGAGATCCTGATTGGGAGGCATCCCGAAATATGGATAATGAGTGGTGATCGTTCAGACGTACGTGTTGATCGAAGGGTTTGCGAGGTATTTAGTGCCTCCGGTTTCGTTCAGACCCAGAACGGACTTGTAAATGGACTGTGTGTCCGACATGGGAATTTGTTCTGTGTGATTGGTAGCCATCAGTTGCACGGTGTGAATTGCCTGTGTGGCATGCTAAGATGCAATGATCAGGGCTTCTGTTGAAAAGCAAAGTCTTGTGGTGATGATCAAAGCACCGCCTGTGTGGCGTAGCTTTGTGTATAACGTGAATTCGCGAGCCTCACACCCCGGTATGAACCTAAAACGGGAGAAAGGACCTCAGGGAGGACATGCGTTTTCTTCTAGCTAGGGTGGTGTCAGTGACCTACCAGCCCTGACATTTATATACTTTTCACCTATGTGGTTGTTGCTGTTGCGAGGCGCCTCGGTTTGATCGGACGATCTGGGTCCGATGGAGTCATTCGTTGGCTCGTCGACGCCCCAAAGGGCGGGGAAACGTATTGTTCAGGAATTTTAATCCACATCGGTGGACCGGCCCTGACGATTCTAGGGTCACTCGAGCTCTGATCCTGAGACACGGGCTAGAGCGTCTCGAATTCGGTAAGGACTATCTTTTGCCTTGGTTCACGACGGAAATCCAATTTCCAAATACGACATCGTGCGGTTTTGATTGTATATATATATGGCGACATGATATATGGTACCCATGCCGTCTATGATTGATAGTTATGATTGAAATTGTTTTTGAAACATATGAACACTAGTCATAATACCAAATGCTTTTGTTTTATCCGTATCAATCATATTTTGGCCATTATAAGGTAAAACTCTATCCTCCGGTTTGCGTTGCATTGTGTGATGGGAACTGAGTCTTATAATGGCTTCATTTTTATAAGAAGCATAGCGATGTTTAAAAGAAAGATTTGTTTTAAAGCACTGGCAATCCAATGGAGTAAACCCGTTCCACGAAAGTGGCGTGGTCCTGTGATTTGCCATAATATATATGTGTTGAGTAGATTTCTCATACCAGTCCCATGACTGACTCGTAGTTTGTTTCACTCTCAAACTCGGGTGCCCCTTTTTTTTCCACACGGGCAGCCTTGTATTCAGGTTTAGCTGGTTCTTTCTGGATAGCTGGAGCTGAAGATGGATTCTATCATTTATTCTTTTTATGCTGTTCAGCTCCTATTGTACATATTTTGTTTATTTCCGCTGTAGACATTTATGTATAGCTGAACTGTATTTGTACTAAGTAAGATCCTGTATACTGTGTAACTCTGATGATTACTTTTATCCAGTATATTTTGTTGTTCATTCTGGTGTATTTATTTAATTCTGTTCTGCTATTATATGTTTCTGTGTTATATTCCAAAAGATAACCTTGTTTCCGTGAGAACAGGAAATCGGGTCGTCTCACTGGGCGGGAAATTTCCCGCCCAACCCGCTTCTGGGTTTGAATTTGAATTTTGAATTCGAATTTCGAGCTGTTTTCGATTCTGAAATTCTCTGAAACTTCGGAGGGCCATATCTCCCTCATACGGACTCCGTTTCTCGAAAACTCGGACTTGTTTCCAAGTAGAATTTCGAGACGAACGCAATGGCGTAACCCGTTTCCCTTGATTCTTATTTTAAAAATTAATTATTCTCTGATTTGTTACTTATACGATCACAGAAAATACGGGGTGTTACAATAATAAAATCATAAACAAGAATCATCACGATCACTTTAGCTCATAGGCCCTCAAAATACAATAACATGATGAAATCTTAAACAAAAATCATATATGTAAATCACATTAAAATATATGAATAACCATAAAAAATCATATGGATCCATATCAACATTGGCGAGACTCAGCAACGCCGCATGCATATTAACACTGGCAAGACTCAACAATGCCGCACGCATATCGACATTGGCGAGACTCAGCAACGCCGCACGCATATCAACAGTGGCGAGACCCAGCAACGCCGCACATGTAATGAAAATATTATATACCAGTACTAAACAATTTTGATGCCTATAATGGAAGACACTCAGATCTCTATAAGTTAGACTCTCAGATCCAATATGGCATAGGCACTCAGGGCTACCTCGATAGCCGCTCAGGACTATCTAGTATTGGTAAGAAGATAGTCGCTCAGGACTTCTCAGTATATAAAATGGTTCATGTACGTTATCAACTCACGGTTAGTAACCCGAACAGTGGTAACAGTATGTCCAAACCACACGTTCTCACTGCTTGGTTTACTAACCGCTCATCAACTCCCCGTTGAAAAACTCAAAAATATTTAATCACAAAAATATCAGGAATCACAACATCAACTCAATATCTTCAATCAACCGAAATAGGAAATTAACCGAGTGCGTATAATACGCTTACCCTTCAATACTCTATATAACAAGTCTTGTAAATAACCACAATAGTGATACCGAAAGTCCTATACCAGACGGTTTCACTAAACCGTTTATTCAAATTTCTCATTATACAGAATATATCCATCTCATAAAATCACAAAAGAGATCATCACTTTATCGTTTTCATATTATAACTAACTCAATATCAATAGTGAGTCATTCATAAACCATAAATGCATATAAAAGAAAAGGAAAATAAATAAATCAAACAACGAATCAAAAAAAATAAGAATATATAATAAAAATCATATTCAAATTTTTTTAAACAATCTAAATGATAAATTAATTCAAATCATAATAACAATATTCATAAAGCCTCCAACTAGAATATGTATTTAAACATTTAGGCGTAAATATTTATATATACATAGTTATATAAGTATGCAATAAAAATTACTTTGTTAAATAAATTTCTTTTTAAAACTAATATGATTTTACTACAATACATAATCTAAGATGGAATAAACTTATCAAATAATTTAATTAAAATTAAATATGGTTTGATTTTGAATAATTTAGTAAAATCAAGTGAAATTGTTCAGAGTATAAATTTTCAATTCAATGAATAAACCAAGTGGAATTTGCATAATAAATTTAATTTAACCCATTCATATATACATTAAAATATTGTTTAAAATACTTATATTTACCTCAAATATATTTTCCAGGATAAATTTGTTAATGACTCAAGCTATAATTTAATACTTGGAAACCTAATAAGTGTACTTAAATTTATATCATAAAATATTAACAATTTGTACAACTTTCCGTTATAATTTAAAATCATGAAATTAACCCAATGTCAAACATTCAATAAATTCCATAACTCGAAATTGGTTATTATTCAAAAATAAATTGGACAACATCTACTTTGTATTTTCAATATCCAATAAATCCAACATTCACAGTGAATGCTACAATCTTATTCAACAAATTTAATTACACAAAATTCAACCATTCATTAAACTTTGTGTATTTCAGTGCCATAAAATTATCAAGTATTTCAATGCAATATAATTATCAAATGATCCAACAAGCTCATGATTTCAATATCAATCATCAATAACACCTAATAACACAACCAAACAACTATTTCAATCAAGCAACGAATTCAATCATGGATGACATTTTAAATTTAACCATCCAAGCAATCCAATTCAAATTAGACAAGATATGCTAATAAATAAATACATAACTTTTATGGAAGAAAACTTAGATGCGAGTGAGGGAAAACTCACCTAATTGACGCTCGAAACAACGATATCCACTGTTGCTATGGTTTCCTAAACCATTCCTGCATTGCTACTATTTTGCTACTTCAAGGTCTCAATCATCAATTGTCTCTTGTATTTTTTCCCTCATAGCCAAACCTCAATCACTAGCACACAACTCAGAGGACTTATATCCCCTAAACTCCTCACTGGCTCCCCTCATACGCTCTAAATCGGCCGCAACAGCCAAAGGTCCAACACGTTGCTTACTTGAACTCTAGCGTGATAGACAAAATTTGCAACCTCCAACCTGGCTTCATCCTTACCGTTGCTCAACTCCATCCTTCATAAGACCATCACTTCACACATCCATCGCACATGCCATTGCGCGTTACCTCCCTTCTATAAGCGACGCTAGTCGCGTTCCAGATCGCGCCTCCCTTCTTCTCCTTGTTTTTCCATCGGCATCGTTTTTTTAGGGATTGAGGAGGAAACGGGAAAATGGGGTTTTCATTTTTGCTGCCGTGAATTGTTCCCCCGGACCCATCGAGAGGCTTCCAGGGAGAGAGTACAACGTAGTTATAATGACACGAACTTCCCCGGTCTCTGAAGAGAAGAGAAAGAACGGATTGAGTTGAGAACACGACAAATCAGAACACAAACAGAAGAACATTTTATTGTTTATTACAACAATTCCATCAGAATACAAGAATATACAGAGTATGAATAAATATTACACATCATAAAATATCAGAGATTACAATATATTACATAGCAGCGGAAAAATAATACAATACACAACTGAAAGAGATAAGCGGATGTAGAGCTTTCCGAATATCGTTCCAGCTATAAACCAGGATCCTGTGAATACAAATCTGCAAAACCAAAACTACTAGCTGCACGTGTTGAAAATAAGGGCACCCAGAGTTTAGGTTAAAAGAATAAACCCCAGGTCAGTCATGTGACTGGTGTGAGAACTAAAATAGTTATTAATCTTTATTTTTAAAGTTAGGTAAATCAAGGGACCACATAACACGGAACAGGTTTCCTCCCAAGAATACCAGTGCATAAAATCAATAGCGCAATGCTAAATAAAGAACAATGAAGCTATTATAAGACCCAGGTCCCATCACACAATGCAATGCAAGCCGGAGGATAGAGTTTTACCTTATAATAGCCTTGATATGCGAAATTTAATCTTTTATTATTACTATAAGTGAAGAAATCAACTTCAAATATAAATGTATCAATCATAGACGACATAGTGCCCTATCCCACTATGTCGCCATACTAGGCTCTACAAATAAAATCGAAATGTCACATATTGGAAATTGGATTTCCATCATGAGTCGAAGCCAGGGATGGCTCCTCACCGATTCGAGACACTCTAGCAAATGCCTCAGGATCTCCCGCAGAAGACCCCTAGATCTTCAGGGCCAGTCCTCCCTTACATATGAGGATTGGTTATTCCTGAACACACGTTTCCCTCTCCTATCGGACCTATATCCATCGGCTCCGAAGAGACCGATATATCCGAGGCGCCTCGCAATCCAACAACCACATAGGTAAAATAACAACAATGTCAGGGCTAGTAAAACGCTGACACCACCCATAGCTAGAAAGAAACATCATGCACTCCCTGTAGTCACGATCCCGTTTTTGACTCATACCAAGATGTGAGACTCAAGAATTAACGCCATACACAAAGCTACGCTGTATTAAAGCCGTGCTTTGATCATCAACCACAAGACTCCACTTTTCAGCAAAAGCCTTGATCACTGTATCTCAGCATGCCACACAGGCAATTCATGCCATGCGACTGATATCTATCGATATATAACCTCTGAGCTCATACGTCTCAGATAAGGGCGTTAAGCAAGAGAATAAATTCTCCGCCGCCAAACAGATATATATTTAATAGAAATCAATCAACACAGAATAAAATCCAATGTCAGACACACAATCCATTTACAAGTTCGTTCTGGATTTGAACAAAACCGGAGGCACCTTGTTCCTCGTCCCATATGTCCAATACAGGAGAGAGGCCCTCGCATATCCGTCGATCTCCAAGTACGTCTAGACGATCATCACTTATTACCTCGTCTTGGGTGTACAGCCCAATCAAGACATCAGTAATCATCCAAACGATGTGAAGACCTCCGGTCTTCAACCACTGTCTTCATCGTTGACTTATTGTCGAAACAGTTATTCGAAATGGGTATAAACCCAGCCTTCCCAAATAACTCGTGTATATAATAAAAAGTGCTATAAAACACAACATACGCCTCATTCCAATTCTGAATATTCTTTTATTTAAATATGCACATCTTTAGGGATTTTTTCCCATTAATTTTATCAAAAACTAATTCTTTAAAATTTATTCTTTAATCTTCTTTTGGACATCATTCAAACCATATTAAGGTTTTCCAAACTAGTTGGGATTAACACAACTTAACGAAGTAATCATTTATTTAATTTCCTAATCCCAACCTATTCGTCCCATAGAGCAAAATTGGTCATACCCTATATCTAACACCACTGTGTTATTTGTAAAATTAATTACCATTTCCCATTCAAATCTAATTAAAGATTTAACTATCGTTAGGAGCAATGTAGTAACCCGTAATTTCCCTGTGAAGGAAAGAGCGGATACTTTGAGAACAACACACAAATGAATGCAGACGGAAGAACATTTCATTGCTATTACAACAATTCCATCAGATACAAGAATATACATAACATAAATGAATAAATTACATTCGATAAATATCAAAGATTACAATAAATTACATAGCAGCGGAAAAATAATACAGCACACAACTAGAAGTAATACACGGATACAGAGCTTTCCGAGTATCGTTCCAGCTGTAAATCAAGATCCTGTGAATATAAATCTGCAAAACCAAAACTACTAGCTGCCCGTGTCGAAAATAAGGGCACCCGGAGTTTAGGTTAAAGCAATAAACTCCAGGTCAGTCATGTGACTGGTGTGAGAACTAAAACAGTTATTAAAACTTTATTTTAAAAGAGAGTAATTCAAGGGACCACGCTGTATAACACGGAACGGGTTTCCTCCCAAGGATACCACTGCATAAAATAAACAACGCAATGCTTTTTCGAAAAATGAAGCTATTATAAGACCCAGGTCCCATCACACAATGCAACGCAAGCCGGAGGATAGGGTTTTCCCTTATAATAGCCAAATATTCTTGGTACGTTTAGAACAAATCATTTGGTACTATAATAAGTGTGTAGTGCCAAAACAATTTCAATCATAAATATCAATCATAGACGGCATAAGCGCCCCATCCCACTATGTCGCCATACTAGGCTCTACATATAAAACCGAAATACACGTATTTGAAATTGGATTTCCGTCATGAGTCGAGGCAAGGGGAAAGCTCCCCTCCGCTTCGAGACACTCTAGCAAATGCCTCAGGACTACACACTCTGGGTAACCCCTGGGATCCTCCAAGACCGGTCCTCTCTTACGTTTGAGGATTAGTTATTCCTGAACACACGTTTCCCGGCCTTATAGGACCTATAATCGAGGCGCCTCGCATCCAAACCACAAAGGTGAAAAGTATATAAATGTCAGGGCTGGTAGGTCACTGACACCACCCATAGCTAGAAAGAAACGTCGTGCACTCCTTGGGTCCTCATCCCGTTTTTGACTCATACCGAGGTGTGAGGCTCGCGAATCCACGCTACACACAAAGCTGCCACGTAGGCCGTGCTTTGATCATCAACCACAAGACTTTGCTTTTCAACAGAAGCCTTGATCTATGCAACTCAGCGTGCCACACAGGCAATTCATGCCATGCGATTGATATCTATCGATATATAACCTCTAAGCTCGTACGTCTCAGAGAAGGGCGTTAAGCAAGAGAATTAATTCTCCGCCGCCAAACAGATATATATTTAACAGAAATCAATCAACATAGAATAAAATCCAATGTCAGACACACATCCATTTACAAGTTCGTTCTGGGTCTGAACGAAACCGGAGGCACTTTCCTCGCATATCCATCGATCTCCAAGTACGTCTGGAAGACCACCAACTATTTCCATCCTCTTGGGTGTACAACCCAATCAGGATCATCAGTAATTATCCAAACGATGTGAAGACTTCCGGTCTTCGACCACCGTCATCATCTTCGACTTATCGTCGAATCGGTTATTCAGAATGGGTATAAACCCGGCCTTTCCGAACAACCCGCGTATATAGTAAACAAATGTTACACAAACACAACATACGCCTCATTCCAATTTAGCAGCCACTAACCGTAAATCAGCAAGAGAACAATTTCCCAAATATTAACCCCGAAGGCCGAAACCAACATCAGATCAGTACCCAGGAAACCATTCTTCTTAGCTAACCTACAGCTAGTTTCTAAATTTCATATTCTCAGGGAAAGGTTCCCATTAATTTTATCAAAGATAAATTCTTTAAATTTGTTCTTTAATCTTCCTTTGGATGTCATTTCAAATCAAATTATGGTTTTCCAAACTAGTCGGGATTAGCGAACCACACCGAAGTAATTATTTATTTTATTTCCCAATCCCAACCTATTCATCCCATGAAGCAAAACTGGTAGTACTCCATATCTAACACCATGGTGTTATTGGTAAAATTAATTACTATTTCACGTTCAAATCTAATTAAAGATTTGACTATCGTTTTGGAGCAAAACTGGTGATACTCCATTCTCGCTCACTTTCTAAATTTGATAATTTAAATTATCAATTCACATTTCAATCTAATTGCGGATTCATTAAAACTCCTTTTACTGGGATAAAGAACTAATGTCATTTAAAACACAGTTCACGATAAACCCAAATCACATTCTATTTATTATCGGGTTAAAGAACAAGTGTTATTTAAAACACCTTTCACGATAAACCCACAAATCAATTCTATTTAAAACCCATTTCAAATCCAGTTTATTTATTTAAAAATAAATGGGTTTTAATTTTAGTTCAAAACAAGTTCATTTCGATAAAAATCTATTTTTATCTTTTCAAATATGGAGTTTTTCATCCCAATTTTTCCCAAATCATTCCTTATGATTTTACACAAATTATTACTATTTTTAATAATTTTATCAAGGCCCGTACAATTGATTTCCATCAACGGCCATCGAACTGCACTTACAACGACCTTTTCCAAATTTGATTTGGACGTATCTCCAAATCCAACCGTTAGATTTCAAATTTCTAATATTCGTTAGAAAGCTCTTTTCGATACGAACCCAATGGTTCCAGTTTTAGGAGAATTCGACGGTCGGATCCCCCGTAATGTCCGTTCGAAGTCAATGGTCGAAATTTACGAACTGCCGCGGCGTGGCGCATTCTATTCAGGCCATTATATATAATATATATATATATATATATATATATATATATATTATATATTTCGACGATTTCCCTTTTTAAAGGAATTTTATAAATCGTTTCAAATTTGTTTCAAAAACAGTTTCAACATTCATTTCAAATTCAAATCGATTTCAATTCCATTTCAAATTCGTTTTCTATTCAATTCAATTCGAATTCGTTTTCTATTCAATTAAATTCGAATTCATTTTCTATTCAATTCAATTCGAATTGATTTTCTATTCAATTCAATTCGAATTCATTTTCTATTCGATTTAATTTGAATTCATTTTCTATTCGATTCAATTCGAATTCATTTTCTATTCGATTCAATTCGAATTCATTTTCTATTCAATTCAATTCGAATTCATTTTCTATTCGATTCAATTCGAATTCATTTTCTATTCAATTCAATTCTAAAAACGAATATAATCGATATAAATATCGTTCGCGTCAAAATGGCGCATCTCTAATCAACACGACTTTATATATTTCAAAAATCCCGTTATTCTATTCAACAAATGAATATTTATTCTATTCAATACGTAAATCTATATTTTTGTCAACACATGACTAATCTCAACGAATGAGTACTGTCCACGTGTGACTATTTTTATTATTTAATATATTTTATGAAAATTTTGGTATCTTTCGTTTGATTTCAAATCAGACTCCAACCGTAAATTAGTAAGAGAACGATTCCCTGAATATTAACCCCGAAGTCCGAAACCAACATCAGATCAATATCCAGGAGACCGCTCATCTTATCTATTTCCCAATTAGTTTCTAATTTTATATATGATAAAGATGTAAATTTTATTATTAAAATATTTCGTTCAACACATGACTAATCTCAACGGATGAGTACTGTCAACACATGAACCTTTATTTTATAAAGAAGTTAGTTTCTAATTCTGTATATAATAAAGATGTAAATTTTATTATTAAAATATTTCGTTCAACACATGACTAATCTCAACGGATGAGTACTGTCAACGCATGAACCTTTGTTTTATAAAGAAGTTAGTTACTAATTCTATATATAATAAAGATGTAAATTTTATTATTAAAATATTTCGTTCAACACATGACTAATCTTAACGGATGAGTACTGTCAACACATGAACCTTTATTTTATAATATTCTTTATTTTCTAAATTGGAATGAGGCCCAATCAATTACCGTATAAAGTTAATTATATGGATTCCGTACAACATATGTATATAATAGCAACGATAAATAATCAACCATCATCCAAAGTGCACTACACTGTATAAACATCAAATATAGATATCTAACGCTTATAACAGCCTGTCAATCAATCGATCGACATACAACTAATTATTGGGATTAGTGTATGCCGTATTTTATCCCAATACCCGTGTGGGGTTTCAAACAATCACACACAAATTTTATTTGTGCAGTTGGGCGATGTGTAAAATTTATCGTCCCAATCAATATCCTTCAAATAGGTGTACATAAACAAACCGTTCGGTTTGTAAATGAATATTTTATTTATTCACATTCACGTTAAAAATTATTTTTTTAACGACCAAATAATTCATTTCAACACATTTACAATTTATTATCGATTTCACATCAACATCACAAACAATTTTCACACCACAACAAACAAGCATACAAGCCGTCCATGGTCTGTGGACGACGGGTGTCGGGTGCTACTAAACACCGTCTGCATCCTAGCATATATAATAATATAACTAGAAAAAGGAATTTTAAAAGGTGAGAAGTTCTCACCAAAGCTATCCCAACTCCAAGACATTTCTATTGTAGGAAATCATCACTGTTCTTGCCTTTTGTCACTTTCGTTGCCCGTAGCCACTACATATATAAAAATCACATTTTTATATTCTCTTTACTTCACGATAAAATAAAGTTTAGATTTTTATTTCACTTCATATATTTACAACGCTTCTTTCTATATAAAAATTATATTTTTATTTCTAATATAAAGATCGAATTTTTATCGCTACTTTATATATATAAAAATAACGTCTTTCCTTATGTAAAAATAAAGATTTCGCCTTTTCAATATTATTTAATCTTCACATCATATAAAAATTATATTTTTAACCTTATGATAAAAATCATATTTTTATACCGTTACTTTGCAAGCAAAGATTATATTGCCACTTTTATATAAAAGATCATATTTTTATAATAATACTAGAAGGATAAAAATCGTATCTTTATCTTGATGTCATATGTATATATATATATATAAATCGAATTTTTCCTAATCTATATAGATAAAAATCATATTTTTACCTAACTACCTATACAAAAATCACATTTTTATATTCTCTAGTATGTAAAAATTATATTTCTATTACTCTACCTTAATAAAAATCATATTTTTATTATTCTACATCAATAAAAATCCTATTTTTATTTCACCTTTCTTTATATATAAATATCGCCTTTCTTTGTATAAAAATATCGCTTTTCTCTTTACAAAAATCTCGCCTTTTATTGTTTCAAAAATCAAACCTTTTATGTATTATATAAAATAAAAATCTATCCTTTACCATGAATGAAAATCCATTCTTTACCATGAATAAAAATCCATTCTTTACCATGAATAAAAATCCATTCTTTACCATCGAAAACCATATTTTTATCAACGCTGCCCATACATGAAAATCTTATTTAAATTAACATACATAGATAAAAATTATACTTTTACATAATTAAAAATCTTATTTTTATACATGATTATATAAAAAGTGAAAAATCAGATTTTTATACCTTTTTATATAATAAAAACTGAAAATAAATAAATAAATGTAAATAAAATAAGGGAAAACTTACATTACGAATCGGGAGTGGGGAAGATGGCGGCGACAGGTGGTCTTTGGGGAGATACAGTGGCGGTGGTGGGCCCTGCAGTCGGCGGTGGTGGTCAGGGCGTGGGGTAGAGGGCTGCGCCGGGTTCAAATCGAGTTGGGGGGGAGGGGCTCGTGGTCTTTGCGTCGGGTTCGTACAGGTGAGGGAGGAGGGAGAGAATCGAGTGGAGGGAGATGGATCGAAGAAGGGGGGAATGGCGCGGTGGTGGAGGCGCTCCTCCGGTGGCGGCTAGGGCTGCTTCCATCGCCCTTCTTCCATTTTTTTATTTGTTTTTTTCTGAGTCTGAACGGGAAGGAGAAAGGTAAAAAAAGGGGGGGTGTTAATTATATATTTTATTAATATTTTTAATTTAATTTTGAATTCTATAAAATACCCTTTTCATTCAGAATCGAAATCGAACCTACCGACTGTCGTTCCTAGCTAATTACCCCCATTCCGAAAACAATGGGATATGTTTCGTAAGCCAGTTTGGCCGTTTCGATCAGTTTTCATCAAATTTAAAATATAAATAAGTGTATATTCAATTTGAACGCACATTTTAAATTACCGGGGCCACATAAAAACTCGAAAAATTCCAGAAAAATTATTTCTAGCTTCGTATTGATGATACGGTCCTAACAAAACTAATTTCATCGAATTCTGAGACCGTTTGAAAAATGGCCATTTTCCAGTCGATTAAAATCAACTGAAACTGGTCAAACGCGTTTTCATTTGCCACGCTCACATATTGAATCGAAAAATTATGAAAATTGGAATCTGGCAATAACTTGACATCACGGATCCAACAAAAGTGGTTTCGTCGAAATCCGAGGTCGTTTGCCAAATTTCCATTTTTAAGGGCCTGAATCTCATAGCGACTATTCAGAATTTTCAACTGGACGTATCTTTTGATTCCCACTATGAAATTTCAATCTTTCGGGTTCGTTGGAAAGATAGTATCAAATAGATCCTATTATTTTTTGGTTTCACTAAAATCCGGTTTATTTTGCATCCAATACATTCAATTGCAGTTTGAAATCGAATTATCGAACTACCGCGCCATTTTCAATTCCTTTTATAATTAAAATAAAATATTTATATTCTAATGACGACACGTATAAATATATTCGTTCTAATTTTATTCAAAATAAATTTCTCGTCGTTATTATTTAAAATAATCTATTTTAAATATTCAAAATTCGCTAAAATTGCCAAAATAAAATTTTAAACTGGCTCGCATTTCCGGGTTATTACAATCTCCCCCACTTAAAACTTTTCGTCCCCGAAAAGGAACGAAGCCGAAAGTTGTTTAACAATTCAACTCAACTTCCAGTATTTTGATTACGGCTTAAGTTCTTCAACTTTTCAGTTTCTAAAAACTTTTCAAATTTTTCAAAAATTTGGCCAACACCATAAATTTTCGAAAAATTTCGCCATAACCTCCCCTGCACCGGGAAAATCCCGAAATTGCCATACAGGCCCTCTGATCTCAAAAAGAAAAAGAAAAAGCCAAGCGGCTAGCCAATCGGCTCATAAAATCATCATCACCCAAACAAAATAGTAAATTATGATAAACATGTACCTATTTGTCGGGCAAACAAATTTTATTCTCTGCTCTAGCCTCCTTGCTATGACCTGTTCAATGTAAATACATGTATATGCTAGCAAATGCGACCAATTTTCAATACAGTTCAATATTTGATTCTATTAGGCATAGTGGTTCAAAAATTATCAAACAACTAAACAAACAACACAAACATCAATCAATTAGTGGATTAACGTTTCAAATTCATAAATTTGATATATAGTCAAAAATCATGTTTTTGATGCCAATTCACAACAATGTACTCTAGCTATATTTTGGTTCTCACACCAGTCTAATGGAAATATATAGAAATCACACCTTCGAAACACGAACACAAATTCTGATGATGATATATCAATCATCAGAATCATCTCCGGGTGTCTAGAATGTGATTCTATATCTATCCAGTATATTAAAACTTCGAATATACATTCATGACGCGTATATGCAAAATCTTTATATACTCGATTGTCCATATTCAAAATAAATAAATATTCAAATACGTATAAAGCGATTTAAATTTTCATTTTGAAAAATATACTCTTCACACTCGTTCTAGGATACTACTGATCCTATCTCTAACGAGTCATTCTAATTGGATATTACTAATCCAATATCTAATGAATTCTTTTCGTATGGTTCTAATGTGTCTTGTTCTCGAGCTCTGTAAACCAAAGCTCTGATACCAAATGTAGTAACCCGTAACTTTCCTGTGAAGGAAAGAGCAGATACTTTGAGAACAACACACAAATGAACGCAGACGGAAGAACATTTCATTGCTATTACAACAATTCCATCAGATACAAGAATATACATAACATAAATGAATAAATTACATTCGATAAATATCAGAGATTACAATAAATTACATAGCAGCGGAAAAATAATACAGCACACAACTAGAAGTAATACACGGATACAGAGCTTTCCGAGTATCGTTCCAGCTGTAAATCAGGATCCTGTGAATATAAATCTGCAAAACCAAAACTACTAGCTGCCCGTGTCGAAAATAAGGGCACCCAGAGTTTAGGTTAAAACAATAAACTCCAGGTCAGTCATGTGACTGGTGTGAGAACTAAAACAGTTATTAAAACTTTATTTTAAAAGAGAGTAATTCAAGGGACCACGCCGTATAACACGGAACGGGTTTCCTCCCAAGGATACCAGTGCATAGAATAAACAACGCAATGCTTTTTCGAAAAATGAAGCTATTATAAGACCCACGTCCGATCACACAATGCAACGCAAGCCGGAGGATAGGGTTTTCCCTTATAATAGCCAAACATGCTTGGTACGTTTAAAACAAATCATTTGATACTATAATAAGTGTATAGTGTCAAAACAATTTCAATCATAAATATCAATCATAGACGGCATAAGCGCCCCATCCCACTATGTCGCCATACTAGGCTCTACAAATAAAACCGAAATACACGTATTGGAAATTGGATTTCCGTCATGAGTCGGGGCAAGGGGCAAGCTCCCCTCCGCTTCGAGACACTCTAGCAAATGCCTCAGGACTACACACTATGGGTAACCCCTGGGATCCTCCAAGACCGGTCCTCTCTTACGTTTGAGGATTAGTTATTCATGAACACACGTTTCCCGGCATTATAGAACCTATAATCGAGGCGCCTCACATCCAAACCACAAAGGTGAAAAGTATATAAATGTCAGGGCTGGTAGGTCACTGACACCACCCATAGCTAGAAAGAAACGTCGTGCACTCCTTGGGTCCTCATCTCGTTTTTGACTCATACCGAGGTGTGAGGCTCGCGAATCCACGCTATACACAAAGCTGCCACGTAGTCCGTGCTTTGATCATCAACCACAAGACTTTGCTTTTCAACAGAAGCCTTGATCCATGCAACTCAGCGTGCCACACAAGCAATTCATGCCATACGATTGATATCTATCGATATATAACCTCTAAGCTCGTACGTCTCAGAGAAGGGCGTTAAGCAAGAGAATAAATTCTCCGCCGCCAAACAGATATATATTTAACAGAAATCAATCAACACAGAATAAAATCCAATGTCAGACACACAATCCATTTACAAATTCGTTCTGGGTCTGAACGAAACCGGAGGCACTTTCCTCGCATATCCATCGATCTCCAAGTACGTCTGGACGACCACCAACTATTTCCATCCTCTTGGGTGTACAGCCCAATCAGGATCATCAGTAATTATCCAAACGATGTGAAGACTTCTGGTCTTCGACCACCGTCATCATCTTCGACTTATCGTCGAATCGGTTATTCAGAATGGGTATAAACCCGACCTTTCCGAACAACTCGCGTATATAGTAAACAAATGTTACACAAACACAACATACGCCTCATTCCAATTTAGCAGCCACTAATCGTAAATCAGCAAGAGAACAGTTTCCCAAATATTAACCCCGAAGGCCGAAACCAACATCAGATCAGTACCCAGGAAACCATTCTTCTTAGCTAACCTACAGCTAGTTTCTAAATTTCATATTCTCAGGGAAAGGTTCCCATTAATTTTATCAAAGATAAATTCTTTAAATTTATTCTTTAGTTTTCCTTTGGATGTCATTTCAAACCAAATTATGGTTTTCCAAACTAGTCGGTATTAGCGAACCACACCGAAGTAATTATTTATTTTATTTCCCAATCCCAACCTATTCATCCCATGAAGCAAAACTGGTAGTACTCCATATCTAACACCACGGTGTTATTGGTAAAATTAATTACTATTTCACGTTCAAATCTAATTAAAGATTTGACTATCGTTTTGGAGCAAAACTGGTGATACTCCATTCTCGCTCACTTTCTAAATTTGATAATTTAAATTATCAATTCACATTTCAATCTAATTGCGGATTCATTAAAACTCCTTTTACTGGGTTAAAGAACTAATGTCATTAAAAACACAGTTCACGATAAACCCAAATCACATTCTACTTATATCGGGTTAAAGAACAAGTGTTATTTAAAACACCCTTCACGATAAACCCACAAATCAATTCTATTTAAAACCCATTTCAAATCCAGTTTATTTATTTAAAAATGAATGGGTTTTAATTTTAGTTCAAAACTAGTTCATTTCGATAAAAATCTATTTTTATCTTTTCAAATATGGAGTTTTTCATCCCAATTTTTCCCAAATCATTCCTTATGATTTTACACAAATTATTACTATTTTTAATAATTTTATGAAGGCCCGTACAGTCGATTTCCATCAACGGCCATCGAACTGCACTTACAACGACCTTTTCCAAATTTGATTTGGACGTATCTCCAAATCCAACCGTTAGATTTCAAATTTCTAATATTCATTAGAAAGCTCTTTTCGATACGAACCCAACGGTTCCGGTTTTAGGAGAATCCGACGGTCGGATCCCCCGTAATGTCCGTTCGAAGTCAATGGTCGAAATTTACGAACTGCCACGGCGCGACGCGTTCTTTTCAGGCCATTATATATATAATATATATATATATATATATATATTATATTCCAACGATTTCCATTTTTAAAGGAATTTTATAAATCATTTCAAATTTGTTTCAAAAACAGTTTCAACATTCATTTCAATTTCAAATCGATTTCAATTCCATTTCAAATTCGTTTTCTATTCATTTCAATTCGAATTCGTTTTCAATTCAATTCAATTCGAATTCATTTTCTATTCGATTCAATTCGAATTCATTTTCTATTCGATTCAGTTCTAAAAACGAATATAATCGATATAAATATCGTTCACGTCAAAATGGCGCATCTCTAATCAACACGGCTTTATATATTTCAAAAATCCCGTTATTCTATTCAACAAATGAATATTTATTCTATTCAATACGTAAATCTATATTTTTGTCAACACATGACTAATCTCAACGAATGAGTACTGTCCACGTGTGACTATTTTTATTATTTAATATATTTTATGAAAATTTTGGTATCTTTCGTTTGATTTCAAATCAGATTCCAACCGTAAATTAGTAAGAGAACGATTCCCTGAATATTAACCACGAAGGCCGAAACCAACATCAGATCAATATCCAGGAGACCACTCATCTTATCTATTTCCCAATTAGTTTCTAATTTTATATATGATAAAGATGTAAATTTTATTATTAAAATATTTCATTCAACACATGACTAATCTCAATGGATGAGTACTGTCAACACATGAACCTTTATTTTATAAAGAAGTTAGTTTCTAATTCTATATATAATAAAGATGTAAATTTTATTATTAAAATATTTCGTTCAACACATGACTAATCTCAACGGATGAGTACTGTCAACACATGAACCTTTATTTTATAAAGAAGTTAGTTTCTAATTCTATATATAATAAAGATGTAAATTTTATTATTAAAATATTTCGTTCAACACATGACTAATCTCAACGGATGAGTACTGTCAACACATGAACCTTTATTTTATAATATTCTTTATTTTCTAAATTGGAATGAGGCCCAATCAATTACCATATAAAGTTAATTATATGGATTCCATACAACACATGTATATAATAGCAACGATAAATAATCAACCATCATCCAAAGTGCACTACACTGTATAAGCATAAAATATAGATATCTAATTCTTATAACAGCCTGTCAATCAATCGATCGACATACAACTAATTATTGGGATTAGTGTATGCCGTATTTTATCCCAATACCCGTGTGGGGTTTCAAACAATCACACACAGATTTTATTTGTGCAGTTGGGCGATGTGTAAAATTTATCGTCCCAATCAATATCCTTCAAATAGGTGTACATAAACAAACCATCTGGTTTGTAAATGAATATTTTATTTATTCACATTCACATTAAAAATTATATTTTTAATGACTAAATAATTCATTTCAACACATTTTCAATTTATTATCGATTTCACATCAACATCACAAACAATTTTCACACCACAACAAACAAGCATACAAGCCGTCCATGGTCTGTGGACGACGGGTGTCGGGTGCTACTAAACACCGTCTGCATCCTAGCATATATAATAATATAACAAGAAAAAGGAATTTTAAAAGGTGAGAAGTTCTCACCAAAGCTATCCCAACTCCAAGACATTTCTATTGTAGGAAAGCATCACTGTTCTTGCCTTTTGTCACTTTCGTTGCCCGTAGCCACTACATATATAAAAATCACATTTTTATATTCTCTTTACTTCACGATAAAATAAAGTTCAGATTTTTATTTCTCTTCATATATTTACAACGCTTCTTTCTATATAAAAATTATATTTTTATTTCTAATATAAAGATCGAATTTTTATCGCTACTTTATATATATAAAAATAACGTCTTTCCTTATGTAAAAATAAAGATTTCGCCTTTTCAATATTATTTAACCTTCACATCATATAAAAATTGTATTTTTAACCTTATGATAAAAATCATATTTTTATACCGTTACTTTACATGCAAAGATTGTATTGCCACTTGTATATAAAAGACCATATTTTTATAATAATACTAGAAGGATAAAAATCGTATCTTTATCCTGATGTCATATGTATATATATATATAAATCGATTTTTTCCTAATCTATATAGATAAAAATCATATTTTTACCTAACTACCTATATAAAAATCACATTTTTATATTCTCTAGTATATAAAAATTATATTTTTATTACTCTACCTTAATAAAAATCATATTTTTATTATTTTACGTCAATAAAAATCCTATTTTTATTTCACCTTTCTTTATATATAAATATCGCCTTTCTTTGTATAAAAATATTGCTTTTCTCTTTACAAAAATCTCGCCTTTTATTGTTTTAAAAATCAAACCTTCTATGTATTATATAAAATAAAAATCTATCCTTTACCATGAATAAAAATCCATTCTTTACCATGAATAAAAATCCATTCTTTACCATCGAAAACCGTATTTTTATCAATGCTACCCATACATGAAAATCTTATTTAAATTAACATACATAGATAAAAATTATACTTTTACATAATTAAAAATCTTATTTTTATACATGATTATATAAAAAGTGAAAAATCAGATTTTTTATACTTTTTTATATAATAAAAACTGAAAATAAATAAATAAATGTAAATAAAATAAGGGAAAACTTACATTTTGAATCGGGAGTGGGGAAGATGGCGGCGACAGGTGGTCTGAGGGGAGGTACAGTGGCGGTGGTGGGCCCTACAGTCAGCGGTGGTGGTCAGGGCGTGGGGTTGAGGGCTGCGTCGGGTTCAAATCGAGTTGGGGGGGCTCGTGGTCTTTGCGTCGGGTTCGTACAGGTGAGGGAGGAGGGAGAGAATCGAGCGGAGGGAGATGGATCGAAGAAGGGGGGAATGGCGTGGTGGTGGAGGCGCTCCTCCGGTGGCGGCTAGGGCTGCTTCCGTCGCCCTTCTTCCATTTTTTTTATTTGTTTTTTTCTGAGTCTGAACGGGAAGGAGAAAGGTAAAAAAGGGGGGTTAATTATATATTTTATTAATATTTTTAATTTAATTTTGAATTCTATAAAATACCCTTTTCATTCGGAATCGAAATCGAACCTACCGACTATCGTCCCTAGCTAATTACCCCCATTCCGAACATAATGGGATATGTTTCGTAAGCCAGTTTGGCCGTTTTGATCAGTTTTCATCAAATTTAAAATATAAATCAGTGTGTATTCAATTTGAACGCACATTTTAAATTACCGGGGCCACATACAAACTCAAAAAATTCCAGAAAAATTATTTCTAGCTTCGTATTGATGATACAGTCCTAACAAAACTAATTTCGTCGAATTCTGAGACCGTTTGAAAAATGGCCATTTTCCAGTCGATTAAAATCAACTGAAACTGGTCAAACGCGTTTTCATTTGCCACACTCACAAATTGAATCGAAAAATTATGAAAATTAGAATCTGGCAATAACTTGACATCACGGATCCAACAAAAGTGGTTTCGTCGAAATCCGAGATCGTTTGCAAAATTTCCATTTTTAAGGGCCTGAATCCCATAGCGACTATTCAGAATTTTCAACTGGACGTATCTTTTGATTCCCGCTATGAAATTTCAATCTTTCGGGTTCGTTGGAAAGATATTATCAAATAGATCCTATTATTTTTTGGTTTCACTAAAATCTGGTTTATTTTGCACCCGGTACATTCAATTGCAGTTTGAAATCGAATTATCGAACTACCGCGCCATTTTCAATTCCTTTTATAATTAAAATAAAATATTTATATTCTAATGACGACGCGTATAAATATATTTGTTCTAATTTTATTCAAAATAAATTTCTCATCGTTATTATTTAAAATAATCTATTTTAAATATTCAAAATTCGCTAAAATTGCCAAAATAAATTTTTTAAACTGGCTCGCATTTCCGGGTTATTACAAGCAAAATTGGTGATACTCCACTCTCGATCATTTCCCAAATTTGATGATATAAATTATCAATTTCCATTTCGATCTAATTAAAGATTCATTAGAACTCCACTTTGTTTTAATCTTCCCAAAAATCAATATTAATGATTATTTAACTTTGGAAACACAAACATGGTGCATCGACAATCTACACTGTACTATTGATTTCTGCCGATATATAACCTCTAAGCTCGTGCATCTCAGAGAAGGGTGTTAAGCAAGAGAATAAATTCTCCGCCACCAAACAAATATATATTTAGCAGAGATCAACCATACAGTTCGAAATACAATGACAGACATGTAATCCTGCCTTTAACTGGGTTAAAGAAATAATGTCGTTTAAAACACAGTTCATAATAAACCCAAATCACATTCCATTAATTATGAATATTCACGGAAAAACAAATCAATATATAATTGATATCAATTTCCGTATCCGACAAATAATATAAATGGAATAACGACAAAGCCTTTTAAATTCCATATGTATTAACAGTCTTCCTCCACAGATATTCACTTCGATTATTATCAAATCGAATTCTATTTAATTCCAATTTAATATATTAAATCGGAAAACTTTACTTTGAAAAGTTCCCTTTAAATCCTAATAAAAATATTTATAAATTCCAAATCACATTTCATTGTAAATCGGGTTAAAGAATGAATGTCGTTAAAAACACAGTTCATAATAAATCCAATTCACATTCCGGTTTCAATTCCAATTAAATGTTAATTAATTGGTAATTCTCCTTCAAATCTTGATTAAAAGATTTATTCTATTCAAACGGGGTCCAAGAACAGTGTTATTTAAGACCATTCACGACAAACCCAAAATCACATTCCATTGTTAATTGGGTTAAAGAACAAGTGTTATTTAAAACACCGTTCACGATAAACCCAAAAATCAATTTCAATTCAATTCCAGTTAAATACTAATTAATCGGTATACTTCATTAAATCTAAATAAAAAGATTTAGTCTTTTCTCAACTGGGTTTAAGAACAGTATTAATGAAGACACCATTCACGAAAAACCCAAATCCCATTTGATATTAAATACAAGGCTCCGAATAGAAAATACATCGGCTCATATTCAATATCAAATTCTGAAATCAACAAATATCGTATTGGAATAACGATACATAAATCTTCCAAATTCCTCCATAATATCCGTATAATCACGGAACCCAATATCGAAATATTCCGAAGATAATTTCGATTCAAATCCATTCCAATTCATATATTGGAAATTCTAGTTATTTTTAAAACCATTTCAAACCCAATTTATTTATTTAAAAATATTGGACTTTTAATTCTAGTTCATAACTAATTCATTTCGATAAAAATATATTTTTATCTTTTCAAATATGGAATTTTTCATCCCAATTCTTTCCAAGTCATTTATTATGATTTTACACAAATTATTGATATTTTTAATAATTTTATCAAGGCCCGTACAGTCGATTTCCATGAACGGCCATCGAACTGCACTTACAGCGACCTTTCCAAATTTGATTCTGACATAATTCCAAATCTAACTATTAGATTTCATATCTCTAATATTCTTTGGAAATCTCTTTTCGATACGAACCCAACGGTTCTGATTTTAGGAGAATCCGACGGTCAGATCTCCCGTAATGTCCGTTCGAAGTCAATGGTCAAAATTGACGAACTGCCGCGGTGCGGTGCGTTCTATTCAGGCCATTATATATATAATATATATATTATATATATATTTCGTTGATTTCCATTTAAAAGTTATTTTATAAATCGTTTTAAATTCGTTTTCAAAACGATTTCAACTTCATATTCAATTTCAAATCAAAATTGAATATTCCATATCATCGATATATAAATGATAGTATTTTCAAAACATTAAATTTTGAAATCAATTCCTTTACGATATTCATTATAAAAATGAATAAAATCGATATAAATATCGTTCACGTCAAAAGCGCGTTAATCTGATCAACACGGCTTTATATATTTAGATATATACATGTCCATCCCAAATCGGACATCAAAATCAGATTTTGATCTTTTACTGAATATTATTTTAAAATATTCGTTATTTTAAAATAATCGTTCTTTTTAAATATTCATTCTTTCTGAACTGGAATCAGACATAGTCAATTACCATATAATTTGATTTATATGGATTTCATATACACATGTACACAACGACAATCAAACACGGTCAACCATCATCCAGAGTGCATTCTACACTGCATAAGCATTAAATATAAATATTTAATGCTTACACCAGCCTGTCAACCAACCGATCGACATACAACTAAATATTGGGATTAGTGTATATCCAATATCATCCCACTACTCGTGTGGAGTTTTCAAACAAAAACACAGATTTTATTTGTACAATTGGGCGATGTGTAAAATTTACCATCCCAATCAATATCATTCAAATGTGTGTACATAAACAAATCGTCCGATTTGTTTATAAATATTTATTTTATTGATATACACGTTAAAAATTATATTTTTAACTATAAAATATTTTATTCCATTCCACATCACGCGATCAATTTTCACAACACAATCAATCAAACAAACAATTCGTCCATGGTCTGTGGACGGTGTCGGGGGTACTGCTAAGCACCGTCTGCATCCTAGTATATTTTTAACTTGAAAATAAAATAAAGTGAGAAGTTCTCACCTTTGGGTTCCACTCCGCTGTTCTTTATTTCTGAACGGTTCATATTTGGATTTGTTTCTCGTCCGTTCCATCACACTCTGTTTCACGTGGTATATGTTAAAAATCACATTTTTTATATGACGATCTTGGTAAATAAAAATCACATTTTTATTTCTAAGCTATATGGATAAAAAATCATATTTTTATTTTCTCTATAATATAAAAATCATATTTTTATTATCTATGTAATATAAAAAATCATATTTTTACCTTGCTATATATGCTATAAAAATCGAATTTTTATCACGCTTCATATAAAATAAAGTTCATATTTTTATTTCGCTCCATAAATAATAAAGTTCATATTTTTATTTCAACAAAAACCATAACTTTATATTGTTAAAAATCAAATCTTTTCGCTATTAAAAATCTAATCCTTTCACTATTAAAAATCTCATCTTTCTATGTCAAAAATATAATCTTTTCTATTTTAAAAATCAAATCTTTACTTCATGAACACCCTATAAAAATCAAATCTTTATCTTTTTTAAATGCTTTATATACAATAAAGATTATATTTTTATTTCATATCTAAACATTTGAAAATCGTATTTTCATATCGTTATTTTATATATAAAAATTATATTTTTAAAATGTTGTTTACATTATAAAAATCACATTTTTTTATTATAAAAAAACCATATCTTTATTATAAAAATCATTTCTTCATACCCTAACTATATAAATAATAATCGTATATGTTTGTCAATGTCCTAATATCTATAAAACTGATTTTATTTAATTACTAAAATCTATTTAAACTAAATAGATAAATAAAATAAAAAACTCACTTTTTCGAATGGAGTAAGGCTTGGCGGCAGGGGAGGGCTTCATCGTCGGAGCTGACGTGGCAGATGGGGTCGGCGGCAGGTCCCAGGGTGGCGGTAGTGAGTTTGGGCGGATAGGGGACTTCGATTTGGGAGGAGGAGGAAGGGGGTGTTGTGCTTCGTCGGAGCGGAGCGGAGGTGAGGGCGGGTTAGCCGGAAGGCTCGCCGGCAGTAGGCATGGTGCTGTGGTGGCGGTATGGGGCGGGGAGGCGCGATGGGTTCGTCAGTTTTTTTTCTAATCGTGTTTGGACTGAGGCGTGAGGGTGAGAGGAAACAAGGGGAGGGGGTTTGACCAAGGCACATTAATATTTAATTTAATTTATTTATTTTTCACCAAAAAGTTACTTTTTATTTCGAACTCCAAACGAGACCCAACGAATGTCGTCCCTAACTAATTACCCCCATTCTGAACACAATGGGATATGTTTCGCAAGCCAATTCGATCGTTACGATCAGTTTTCTTTAAATTTAAAATATAAATTTATATAATAGTCAAACTTGACTTTAACGCACATTTTAATTTACCGGACCCACATATGAACTCCAAAAATTTTAGAAAAATAAATCTGGCTATGTTTTGACGATACGTTCCTAACAAAACTAATTTCGTTAAATTTGGAGACCGTTTGAAAAATGGCCATTTTCTGGTCGATCCAAATTGACTAAAATTGACAAAACACGTTTTCCTTCGCCACGCTCACATATTAATTCCTAAAATTATGAATTTTGGAATATAGAAATAACTTGACATCCCGGGTCCAACAAAAGTGGTTTCATCAAAAACGGAGGTCATTTGCAAAATTGCTTTTTTTAAGGGCTATGTTTTCCATAGCGACTATTCTGAATTTTCAACTGGGCATAACTTTTTATTCCCGCTATGAAATTTTGATTTTTTGGATTCCTTGGAAAGATATTTTCAAATAGAATCTAATATTTTTTGTTTTGCTAAAACTGGTTTATTTTGAATCCTGTACATTTATTTGAATTTTGAAATCAAAATTTTCAAACTACCGCGCCATTTCTAAAATTAAAATAAATATTTATATTCTAACGTCGATTCAAATAAATATATACTTTCTAATTCTATTCGAAATAAATTTCTCATCGTCATTATTCAAAATAATTCATTTTAAATATTCAAAATTCATTAAAATTGCCAAAATAAAAAATTTAAATTGGTTCGGATTTTCCGGGTTGTTACAGTTGTTTAATAGATCTTGGGCCTTGAACTGTGTTGGTTTTAAGCCTGACTTTCCTTAATTTTGTTTCAACCAATTTCCAAGAGTTTAACTATTATTTAATTCTCAAATTATTCTCGATATGGTATACATTTATTCCCATCCAGTTTTTTAATTTACAATCTTGTTAATGGATATTTTAATCAATCTAATGCTTGCCTATTTGTTTATTAATTCATCGCTCAATAAAATATCTATTATCTTATTTGTTTGTTTTTAAAATTATTTAACAATTCTAAAGCTATTTTATATTTGTTGTCATTTAATACGCGTCCTGTTCGATAAGCTCACGCATACATTTTATTCTAACTCGATGCTCGGTGTTTATTTCATGATCCAACATTTAACATAAGAAGATTATATTGCCATTTTATTTCGAGAATATATAAAAATAAAATCATTTAATATTATTATGACAGCTTTATCTAATTTAACTCGTACATTTTGTTAGCAAGATCGTCATAATTCAAATTTAACACTTTTATTTTAATTAAACACACACTGAATTTTAGACGAAAAACAGGGTTGTTACAGACTTCCCCCCTTAACAAAATTGCGTCCTCGCAATTTTTTATAAGGAAAAGTATACAACTTACATTCTAATCCTTATGTACTATGTATGCTCTGCATAAGTTGCTTCAGTGTGTGGCTTATATGCCCGATTCAATTGAAGACAAATAAGTTTCAACTGAACTAACTTTATTTTCTATTTAACATTTTTAGTTTATGAAAATTTTCTAGAAATTTCTCGAACTCCAGAAATTTTGGAAAATTTCAGCAGAGTCTCCTTTGTTCGAAGGACATTTCGGAAAATCCGAATAAAATATAAATACAAAATATACATCTTCAAAGAGGCATCCCAACATGGGGCATCCCGGAACATGGTGAAAACAAAACAATAACTCAACATAACAACATTTTGCATCCAAAAACATATCTTTTTATTTAGCGTTTATAGCAATTTACAACGTTTTTCATGCATGCGAACCAAGCGGTCTTCGTCACTAGCAATGCATCAAGCCTCTAGTATACTAACCTTAATTGTAAATATCAGTTGCATATAAGAAATATTGTAATAACCCAGAAAATCGGAACCAATTTAAATTTTTTTTTATAGAAATTTTAATGGATTTTGAATAATAAAAATGATTTATTTTAAATAATAACGATGAAAATTTTATTCTAATCGAAGTTAAAAAAATACATTTATTTTAATTATAAAAGGATTTAGAAATAGCGCGGCAGTTTGAAAATTTGAACTTTGACTGAATGTATAGGATTCAAAATAAATCGGATTTCAGTAAAACCAAAAGTATTTAAATTTGTTTAAATATATCTTTCTAACGGATGTGAATAATTTAAATTTCATAGAGGGAATAAAAAGTTATGGCCAGTTAAATATTCAGAATAGTCGCTATGGAATTTAATATAAAATATAGCCCTTATAAATAGCCATTTTACAAACGACCTCCGTTTTTGACGAAACCACTTGTTTGGATTCGGAATGTCAAATTATTGTTTTATTCCAATTTTCATAATTTTTGGAATTAATATGTGAGCGTGGCAAAAGTAAGCGTGTTTTGTCAATTTCAGTTGAATTGGATCGACCAGAAAATGACCATTTTTCAGTCGGATTCCAAATTCGACGAAATTATCGTATCAGCTAAACAAAGTCATATATAATTTTTATGGAATTTTCGGAGTCAGTATGTAGCTCCGGTAAATTAAAATGTGCGTTTGAATTCAATATATATTGCTTTATATTTTAATTTTGATAAAAATTGACCGAAGCAGTCAAATGGGCTTACGAGACATATCCCATTGTGTCCGGAATAGGGGTATTTAGCTAGAGGCGATAGCCGTTGGGTTTGATTTGGAGTTCATAATGATAAACAGGCATTTTTGGATTAATTAATTATTAAATAATATTACTAAAATTTAAACCGTATTCTTCATTACAACGTCACCCGTCACCAACAAACGAGCGATTAATATCGTTCGAAATTCTCTTTAAAATTACGCTCAATCCATGAAGTAAAAATTAAAACTTGTAGAAGGAAATCAATAGAGCGTGATGAGATCTCCATGCTGTACGGTCTTGATCTAATATGGTGCTGAATACCATTCGAAATCATGGCTCAATGACGCATTCTTCGTGTGCCATTTCAGGTGCGAGCAGGGAGCTGAGCTCGTCGAGTTTCTTGGAGGTGAAGGCGCTGGTCAACGCGTGTGAGGGGGTTGCGTCAGATCGGTGGATGGTGGCTCATGTGGTGGTGCGCAGGCTAGGGTTCCAGTTGAAGATGGGTTATGTATTGCGTGTCAGGAAGCAGGAAGAAGACGATGACTAACAGAGGTTTAAGGAAAGTGTTAAAAATTGCATTGTTTTTAAATGAAAAATCGCATTGATTATAAAAATATGATTTTTATGAAATCGCATCGTTAATAAAAATATGATTTTTATAATTTAGTTTTGAAATAAAAATATGATTTTTATAATATAGATTTGAAATAAAAATATAATTTTTATTATATAAACATTGTATAAAAATATGATTTTATATAACTAGTGTTGTAATAAAAATTGGGTTTTTATATGTACAACTTAGAAATAAGAATATGATTTTTGGGCATATGTCATTGAGATAAAAATATGATTTTATTTGTATGAAGAACATTATAAAGATCGGATTTTTATACATAATAAAATAACAATAAAAATGTGATTTTTATGTATATAGCGTTAAAATAAAAATATGATTTTTAATATAAAAATCGTGTGAAACGGTTTTCGATGAAACTGACTAGAAGCAATGCAGAATTCAAATCGTCCAATAAAATGACGGAGTGGAAACCAAAGGTGAGAACTCCTCACTATAACTTTTGCACAGTTATTTATTTATATTCATAACTGAAAAATATATAGAATTGTCAGTATATATTTTATCAGTTTAATCATTATGAACTATATGCGGTGCCTGTTAGATCATCTCCCTCGTCCACAGACCATGGACGATTTAAATTGACTGTATTGTATGTTGTTTGTGATGTTGAAATGTTGAACATATTGAAAATAATGTTAACATTAATGTGGTAGTTGAAATTAAATTATAAAAATTTATTTATAATTTAAAACAGTGAAAATTGGTTAAATAGAAAATAATTCAATCTGAATTAGAATTGGTTAAATTTATTAACCAATGATTTATTTAAAAAAACTGTAGTTGTTTGAAAACCCTACACGGGTGTCGGGATGGTATATGACATACACAGGTCCCAATATTTAGTTGTATGCCAATCGATGGATTGACAATCTGTGATGAGCATTATTTATTTATTTTAATGCTCACACAGTTATAAATTTCACTCTGGATGTGAATGCATTATTTGATGATTATTTGTCATTATTGTTGCATACATGCGATGTATGAAATCCATATAACAAAAATTATATGGTAACTGATTGAGTCGCATTCCGATTCAGAAATAAAAGACATTTTAAAATAAAGGACATTTTTAAATAAAGAATATTTTTAAAATAAAGAATCTTTTAAAATAAAGAATATTTTAAAATAAAAAATTTAACAATTAAAATCACATTTTGTATGTATAAAAAATAAAAGAAATGATTTCAAAATTAAATATTTTGATAATAAATCAGTCATATGTTGAATTATATTTTTGTACATTAAAAATGTAATCTTTAACATGTTAATGAGAATAAAATGTTTGAACAGTAAGAATATCATTTTTATTGAATGTATAAACCATATAAAATATTCATATGTTGGATAAAATATTTGAACAATAAAAATATCATTTTTATTAAATGTATAAACTATATAAAATATTCATGTATTGAATAAAATGTTTGAAACATAAAAAATAGTTATATAGTTAGATGCCATTTTAAACCCGAACGGGTTTATCGATCAATTTTATTCATTTTATAATGAATATCGAAAAGAAATGATTTCAAAATCTAATATATCAAAAATATTATCATTTTATTATTATAATAATATAAAATATTAAATTTTGATTTAAAATTGGAAAAGAAGTTGGAATCGTTTTAAAATGAATTTATAAATATTTTATAAATACGATTTAAATGGAAATTGATGAAATATATATAGTATATATATTATATATAATGGCCAGAATAGAACGTACCGCGCTGCGACCGTTCGCGAATTTCGACCATTAACTTTAAATTGATGTAACGGGAGATCCGACCGTCGGATTCTCCTAAAACCAGAACCATTGGGTTCATACTGAAAAGAGCTTTCCAATGAATACAAGAGATTTGAAATCTAATGGTTGGATTTGGAATTATATTCAAATCAAATTTGAAAAAGGTCGCTGTAAATGCAGTTCGGTGACCATTATTGGAACCCGACTGTACGGGCTTTAATAAAATTATTAGAAATATGGAAAAATCATGTAAAATCATAATAAGTGAGTTGGAAAGATTTTGGACAAAAAAATTCATATTTTTAAAGATAAAAATTTATTTTTATCAAAATGAACTAGTTATTAACTAGAATAATAATCCAATGGTTTTAAATAAATAAATAAATTGGATTTGAAATGGTTTTAATCTAACCAGGATTTTACAATATATGAATTGGAATGGATTTGAATAGAGATAATCTTTGGAATAATTCAATATTAGATTTAGTGATTATAAGGATATTGCTGAGGAATTTGGAAGATATATATCGTTATTCCCAATACGATATTTGTTGATTTCAGAATTTGATGTTGAATATAAGCCGATATAATTTCTATTCAAAGTCTTGTATTTAATGTTAAATTGGATTTTGGGTTTGTTGTGAACGGTGCCTTAAATAACACTGTTCCTAAACCCGTGTGAAAAGAATAAATCTGTTAATTAAGATTATTAAAGTTTCCAATTATATTTAGTAATTGGAATAAAATGAAATGTGAATTGGATTTATTGTGAACTGTGTTTTTAAAGACATTCGTTCTTTAACCCGATTATCCGAGAAAATATAATTTGGAATTTATAAATCTTTTATTAAAAATTTATAAATCTTTTATTAATATTTAAATGGAAATTTTCCAAAGTAAAGTTTTCCAATTTAATAGAATAAATTGGAATTGAAGAGAATTCGATTTAATAATAATCGAGATAAGCTTCTGTGAATGAAGACCGTTACAATATATGAAATTTAAAAAGGCCTTGTCGTTATTCCATTTATATTATTAGTCTGATATGGAAATTTATATTGATTATATATTGATCCATTTTCCATGAAGATTCCATAGTTAATGGAAGTTGATTTGGGTTTACCGTGAACTGTGTTTTAAATGACATTAGCTCTTTAACCCAGTTAACGATAAAGATTAATATCCTAAATTTGAAAAATCATAAATTAATGATTTTTAATATTAAAACCAAGTTAGTGTTTTAATAAATTTCTAATTAGATTGAAATGGGAATGAGATAATTTAATTTATCGAAATCTTGAAATGATCGAGAATGGAGAACCACCAGTTTTACTCCAGGCGATAGTTTGATTTTTTAATAGACATAAATGTGAAATGATAATTAAATTTACCGATAACACTGTGGGTTTTAGATATGGAGTGCTACTAGATTTTCTCCATGGGGAGAATAGGTTGGGATTGGGATAATAAATATAAATAAATGATTACTTTGGTAAGGTTCGGTAATCCTGACTAGTTAATAAAATCTTTTGAAATAGATAACCAAAGGAAGATTAAAGAATAAATTTAAAAGAATTTATCTTTGATAAAATTAATGGGAACCTTTCCCTAAAAATATGAATATTGGGATAAAAGAATATTCTGGATTGGAATGTGGCGTATGATGTGTTTTTATAGCACTTTATTATTGATTATAAAATACGTGTGTTATTCGGAAAGACCGGCTTTAACCCATTCTGAATAATTACTACGACGACTGAAGTCGACGATGAAGATGGTGGTTGAAGATGGAGTTCTTCACATTGTTTGGATGATTACTGATGTGTTGATTGGGCTGTACACCCAAGACAAGGTAATAAGTGGTGATCGTCCAAACGTACTTGGATATCGACCTGATATGCGAGATGGGACGAGGAATAAGGTGCCTTCGGTTTCGTTCAGACCTAGAACGGACTTGTAAATGGATGGTATGTCTGACGTTGTATTCCTGTATGCTGTATTTGTTGATCTCTGATAAATATATATATATATATATATATATATCTGTTTGGTAGCGGAGAGTTTATTCTCTTGCTTAACCCCCTTCTCTAAATCGTACGAGCTTAGAGGTTATATATTGGCAGAAATCAATGGTATGGTATGGATTGACAATGTGGCATGCCAAGATGCAAATGATCAAGGCTTTTGTTGAAAAGCAGAGCCTTGTGGTTGATGATCAAAGCACAGCTTATTTAGGCATAGCTTTGTGTATAACATTACTTCGCGAGCCTCACACCCTGGTATGGACCAGAAACGGGAGGGAACTGTAGGTAGAACATACGTTTCTTTCTAGCTAGGAGTGGTGTCATGGTATGGAGCCCAGACATTTTACTTATGTGGATGATGGAATGAGGCGCCTCGGATATTGAGTCCCTAGTGGCTCAAATTTATGCCCCATAGGGCAGGGAAACGTATTTTTCAGGCATTACTAATCCACTAAACTATTTGTGGACCGGCCTTGAAGATCCAAGATGCAGTTACGGCTATATTCTGAGACATGGTAGGCTAGATTGTCTCGAATTCGGTAAGGATGATCCCTTGTCTTGGTTTATAGATGGAAATCCAACTTCCAATATGACATCATGCGGTTTTGATTGTAGAACTAGTATGGCGACATGATATATGGTACCCATGCCGTCTATGGTTGATGCATTTATATTCGAAGTTGTTTTTAAACACTATGCACCTAGAGTAATATCAAAATGATTTATTTTATACGTATCAAGCATGTTTGGCTATTATAAGGGAAAACTCTATCCTCCGGCTTGCGTTGCGTTGTTTTATTTTAAACTAAGATTCATGTGGAGTAAACCCGTTCTATGTTATATGGCATGGTCCCATGATTTCCCTAACTTTTAAATTAAAAGTTAATAATTATTTTAGTTTTCACAGTCCCATGATTGACCTAGAGTTTATTATTTTAACCTAAACTCTGGGTGCCCATATTTTCCACACGGGCAGCTAGTAGTTTTGGTTTTGTAGATATTATATTCACAGCACCCTGGGTTACAACTGAAGCGATATTCGGAAAGCTCTGTATCCGTGTATTTCTTTCGGTTATGTTTTGTATTATTTTTCCGCTGCTATGTATTCTAAAATGTAATTTAAATCTCTGATATTGTATTTCCAATGTGTAATAATTATTCATACTCTGGAATATTCTTGTGCTCTGATGAAAATTGTTGTAATAACAATGAAGTTTTATTCTGTTTGCGTTCTGATTTTTCGTGTTCTCAACTCAATCCGGGCTTTCCCGAAAAGGGAAGTTTGGGTCATTTCAAATATTGTAAATATTAGTTGCATGTTGTATTCCAACGTGCAAAAGAGAGCAAATGCTATCAATTTGTCTAGTAACTTCATATGCACCTGTGCTTTTCTTGAATATAAATGTCAGTCGCATATAAGATGCAAAAAGAATATAAACTAATGTAAGGGATAACTAGCATGACATTTTGTGACATTTTATTTTATTTTTTTAATCATTTCTCAAGACATCGAAACACTTGAACATCAAACAAAGCAAAGAGTTGCACTAAAATACACTAAATTTTCAAATCTGAAACATGACTATGTGCAGGCCAGCGCTATACAACCTCATTTTTGAGCCATTATACAGTGAAATTTTGAAAATAATTACAAGCGAAAGTTGTATCTTAGGTTTTGAGCTTTTCGAAATGTACAATATCATCAAAATCGGATAAGCGGTTCAAAAGATATGGCCAGTTAAGTACAACCCAGTTTTAATAAAAAAAACTTTCCAGGACAGCGACAGAATGAGATTTTCTATCTATTAAATATCAAAGTTTCACCAAGTATTCAAAATGTACATCACGGTATAAGTTCTAAGCTCTCCGTAAAATGTAAGGTCCCTAGTTTCAGATAAGTTTATCAAAAGTTATCTTCATTTTAGCAACGTCTGTTTCAGCAAAGATGGTGCGCATATACCAGGTCAGCGCTAGAAAAGCGCGTTTTTTAACATAATAAACGTCAATATTTTGTTAAACACTTCAAATAGAAATATGTATTAAAAATATGTGATAACAATATCCAACTATGTTTCAGCTTAATACAAGTTAGTAGCCTTTATTTTCTATAATATACACCATTTCAAAATTATGGTTGAGCATGAATTTTCATAGACTATTAATTTATCTCGAGCATAACTATTATTACTTTTTCTTCCTTTTAATGAGAAACTATAAATTTATACTCAAATTATTGTTCATTTTCTCCATCAATCCTAAGCTAGTGTTATACCATTGTTCCTAGTTTATTCATGTTATTTTATTTAAGCATTGTGCCAAACTGTCTCATCCTGGCGATTAAGAACATTTATCGAGTACGTGTGCACCTATATAGGTTAATTTTTCTCAACACCTAAATGAATAAATAGACACCAATTTTCCATATCCCGTATAAGCATCACATCTTGAATTATTTATTTGATAATAACAACAATATTCGAATATAATTACATCTTACTTTTACCTATCACTTATTATTATTATTATTATTATTATTATTATTATTATTATTATTATTTATTTTTCCTCTATATGTGTCGAATTGTCTCGCACAAGTATTTAAGAATCCCTATCGATAACGTTGATCAGACGTATCGACCAAATTCTTACATTACCCGGACAAATCAACTCAAAATTAATTCCTTTAACCATTAAATTATTGGTATATTCATTTAACAAATTGGCTTCATTATTATTGTTGTTGTCAATTTATTTGATTGAATTTAATAATTATTTCCAGCTCGCTTTTAAAATAAATTCAACATCTATAACATCAATTAAACAATCAGCAATCAAATAACAACAAACAATGCCTTAAGAGGAAATTTATATATTAATTTCTGCTGCGCAACTTCTTATTTCATAACTATACACAAAACTATATAAATTCCAAGCAAAATTAAATATCGAATTTGTGGGGGAAGCAGATCAATATTTTACTATATAATAGAAAAATAACAAATACATCCTCCAATGAATATCCTAGTAATCATCGTATATTTTTATAATCATAAAATTTATAATAAAATCTACCACGCACCCATGGGAGCAGGGACTCTAAGTCAATTCTACGGTCTAGACTCGTATCTCTTATATATATATTTATGTATAATGTATTGCTCTAACTTGGCTCTGATACCGTTTGTAATGCCACCTCTGTACCCATATTATCCAAGGATATTACAAAGTAATATTGTCATATAGCACAAAGAATGAGGATGGGGGCACATACGTGTAAATTCTCTTGAACCAACACTGGTGCATTTAAAATTTCTGAAATATAACTTACTTATACGTACACAATACAAGTACAAAACAATAACACGTGTGCCTCAGGATAGAACAATATAGAATATCATAAATACAGAGATCACATAGTCAGTTACAGCGATAAAATATAATAAATATAATATTTATCATTTCATGTACATTAACTTATTATACACCAAAAAATATATACATCATTCTGTTTAATACATGGTAATAAATAATTCACTAGATTACTATACTTTCTAACCCGGTAAATTACCGATTGCTCTCTGTGTCCTGGCACCTATAATGTCTCGGTCTGACTCGAGTATTATATAAATAATAAACGTGTTAGTCTATGTTTAAATCCATTATAGTTAATATATAATGTTTAGGTGTTCTAAACAAGAATAATAACATAAAGAGGTACAACATTATTTAATCCACAATGATCATTCAAGTCATAAACTGATCATTCGTTTCACACAAATATCCACATTAGTGATTCATGCCTCATGGATAAATATTATGGAAGCATTATCAATCATTAACATATGCAAACAACAACTTAATGTTGTTCAAACGAATCTCATCCATGAGTTATAATGCATTATGAAATCGCCAAAATATCACAATCACACGATTGCTCATAGGCCATGAAAATACAATAACATAATGAAATCATAAACAAGAATCATCCTAATCAGATGATAGCTCACAGGCCATCAAAATACAATAACATAATAAAATCATAAACAGGAATCATCACGATCACTTTAGCTCACAGGCCATCAAAAAATACAATAACATGATGAAATCATAAACAAGAGTCATATATATAAATCACAATGAAATGTATGAAAAATCATAAAAAATCATATGGATCCATATCAATATTGGCGAGACTCAATAACGCCGCACGCATATCAACACTGGCGAGACTCAGCAACGCCGCACGCATATCAACATTGGCGAGACTCAACAACGCCGCACGTGCAGTGAAAATAATATATACCAGTACTAAACAATTTTGATGTCTACAATGGAAGATACTCAGATCTCCATAAGTTATACTCTCAGGTCCATTATGGCATAGTCACTCAGGACTACCTCGATAGCCTCTCAGGACTATTTAGTACTGGTAAGGAGATAGTTGCTCGGGACTTCTTTGTATAGACAATGGTTTATGTACATCATCAACTCACAGTTAGTAACCCGAACAGTGGTAACAGTGCGTCCCATACCACACGTTCTCACTGCTTGGTTTACTAACCGCTCATCAACTCTACGTTGGAAAAACTCAAAAATCTTTAATCACAAAAATCTCATGAATTACAACATCAACTCAATAGCTTCAATCAACCGAAATAGGTAATTAATCAAGTGTGTATGATACGCTTACCCTTCAATACTCTATATAACAAGTCTTGTGAATAACCAGAATAGTGACACTGAAAGTCCCATACCAGACGGTTTCACCAAACCGTTTATTCAAATTTCTTGTTATACGGAATATATCCTTCTCATAAAATCACAAAAGAGAAAATCACTTTATCAGTTTATATGATAACTAAATCAATATCAACAGTGAGTCAATCATAAACCATAAACGCATATAAAAGAAAAGGAAAATAAATAAATCAAACAACGAATCAAAACAAATAAGAATATGTAATGAAAATCATATTCAAATTTTTTAAAACAATCTTAATGATAAATTAATTCCAAATCATTATAACAACATTCACAAAGCCTCTAGCTAGAGTATGTATTTAAACACTTAGGCATAAATATTTATATATACATAGTTATATAAGTATGCAATAAAAATCACTTTGTTAATTTCTTCTCAAAACTAAAATGATTTTACTACATTACATAATCTAATATGGAATAAAATTATCAAATAATTTGATTAAAACTAAATATGGTTGTATTTTATATAATTTAGTAAAATTAAGTGAAATTGTTCAAAGTATAAATTTTCAATTCAGTGAATAAACCAAGTGGAATTCGCATAATAAATTTAATTTAACCCATTTACATATTCATTAAAATATTGTTTAAAACACTTATATTTACTTCAAATATATTTTCAAGGATAAATTTGTTAATGACTTAAGTTACAATTTAATACTTGGAAACCTAATAAGTGTACTTCAATTTATATCGTAAAATATTAACAATTTGTATAACTTTCCGTTATAATTTAAAATCACAAAATTAACCCAATGTCAAACATTCAATAAATTCCATGACTCGAAATAGGTTATTATTCAAAAATAAAATGGACAGCATCTACTGTATATTTTCAGTATCCAATATCCAACAAATTTAATTACACAAAATTCAACCATTCATCCAAATTTGTGTATTTCAGTGCGATAAAATTATCGAGTATTTCAATGGAATATAATTATCAAACAATCAAACAAGCTCATGATTTTAATATCAATCATCAATAACACCCAACAACACAACCAAACAACTATTTCAATCAAGCAACGAATTCAATCATGGATGACATTTTAAATATAACCATCCAATCATCCGAGCAATCCAATTCAAATTAGACAAGATAAGATAATAAATAAATATATAACTATTATGGAAGAAAACATAGATGTGAGTGAGGGAAAACTCACCAAATTATGCTTGAAACAATGATAGCTACTATTGCTATGGTTTCCTAAACCATTCCTAATTTGTTACTGTTTTGCTACTTCAAGGTCTCAATCATCCATTGTCTCTTAAATTCTTTCCCTCATAGCCAAACCTCAATCACCAGCACACAACTCAGAGGACTTAGATCCCTTAAACTCCTTCACTCACTTCCCTCATATGCTATAAATTAGCCACAACAGCCAAAGCTCCAACACGTTGCTTACTTGAACTCTAGTGTGATAGACAGAATTTGCAATCACCAACCTGGCTTCATCCTTACTGTTGCTCGCCTCCATCTTACATTAGACTGTCGCTTCGCACCTCCATCGTATGCGCCATTGCACGTTACTTCCCCTTCATAAGCGACGCCAGTCGCGTTCCAGATCATGCCTCCCTTCTTCTCCTTCTTCTTTTTTCCATCTTCTTCTTCTTTTTTCCATCGACATCATTTTTTTCAGGGATTGAGGAGGAAATGGGAAAATGGGATTTTTGTTTTTGCAACCGTGAATTGTTCAGCCGAACCCATTCAGAAGCTTCCAGGGAGAGAGTACAATGTAGTTTAATAGGTCTTGGGACTTGAACTATGTTGGTTTTAAGCCCGGTTTTCCTTAATTTTGTTTCAACCAATTTCCAAGAGTATATCTATTATTTAAGTCTCAAATTATTCATGATATAGTATACATTTATTCCTATCCAGTTTTGTAATTTACAATCTTGTTAATGGATATTTTAATCGATCTGATACTCTCCCTTTTATTTATTAATTCATCGCTCAATAAAATATCTATTATCTTATCTATTTGTTTTTAAAATTATTTAACAATTTTAAAGCTATTTTATATTCGTTGTCATTTAACACGCGTCCTGTTCGATAAGCTCATGCATACATTTTATTTTAACTCGATGCTCGGTATTTATTTCATGATACAACATTTAATATAAAAAGATCATATTCCCGTTTTATTTCAAGCATATATACAAATAAAATCATTTAATATTATCTTCAAGTAGAGCTTTCGTTTGGCTAAAACGGACTTACGGTTTGGAAGTTACACCCATTTTCTTGAACGCACTCAGAACCGAGAACTTGGATCCTGGCACTGGCTCGCCCCCTCCCCCAGGCTTGCCCCCACTCGGCTCGTGGTGCACCCTCGGGCCATGACCCGCTCGTGACACACCCATGGATCACGACCCGCTCGTGGTGCACCCCTAGATCACGACCCGACCCGACCGTCTCCACCAACTCCTCACTTCAGCTCATGACAGAAGCTCGTGGACACCACCTCGTGAAGCACCTTCCTCGGCTCGTGCACCCACCTCCGGCTCTTGGAGAACACATGGACCACGAACCGAGCCTTGGACCTGCTGATACACATGTATATCGTGACCTATTATCAAGGCTATTAGCACTCCTACTTTCCTGGGTCGGGTGCCACGTGCCTCATAACTACCCGGCCTCCCTATGGGCTTGCCTACAGCTATAAATACACCACTACACGGCAAATGAAAGGGACTTTTGGCCATTCTTCTTCAAGGCTTCCACCATTATCAACACAAGGACTTTGTGTGCTTCTCAAGGACAATTTGACTTGGTCTAACACGAGGATTTTGTGTATAAAATCACTCTCGTTTCTCCACTTCTTCATAAAAATACACGGACGTTGTATGTAAATGGATCTCACGGAAAGTGAGACGGCATTGTAATTGCAATTTCTCATGATCTGAGAAAATATAAAGTGGACGTAGGCTTGGTTCAAGCCGAACCACTATAAAAATATCATGTGTCCCTTTTTTTTATTACTTTTTCTGCACTCTGTGGTCTGAAATTTGTGATTGTGAGGAAATCATACTGCATTTGGGTGTTAGGCCCAGATTTTGGTCTAACAAGAAACAATAGATCCATACAACTTAGGATGATATTTCTGTACAAAGGTCCTCACTACTTCCCTCAGAGCATATCATCAAACAACAGAAGCAATATAAATACTAGATAGAAATAAACTGGTATGCAACCCTCCTGCTCGTCATCGCTCAGTTTCCTCGCCTCACTAAGATCCATTACATTTAACCTGCTACTCAGTCTGCCCATCCACATCGGATGAACATACCAAGTTAATAAGACGGAAACATAAAACCATGTGTCAGACAACAGTCTTAGTGAGCGATAAAATATCTAACATATAGCATCAATAAAGTATATGAGAATGGGTAGATTTACCAACCACTAACCAACACCATAGAAGAACTAACACCCGTCTTCCACACCCCCGACAGTGATAGTCTTTACATTAAGCAATTCAACCATTCATCCATGGAAACCAGAACACCCATTCTATCATGGTAAAACACCAATGACATCCAGATTATATATATCTCATTTAAAGCATCCTAATCAAATCCAATATCCCAGAAGCACAAGCCCCAGAGGCCTAAACCAATATTAGACAAGCACCCAAGAAATATCTCCTTCGACGTTGGACAATCTACATGAGATGATCCAAACATAGCAACCAAACAATCAAACATCCATGAATGACTCTGGTTATCACCACCAATCTTGCTTTGAAACCATTGTTAATCGTATGACGGCCCATCATGACTGCCATATGTCAAAGGCTAATAGTAACCCCAGTTCTAGAACAAATCCATACGCCTTCATGACTCGTATGTTTGTCTTCTCAAATCGCGACAACTAGGCCCTTCACGACTGCCCAAGGTATGCGACCATTCATGACTGCCTAAAATACCCCTGCTTTGAGTCTACTAGAACTTATGATAACGATGATCTCTCGGCCTTCGCATCTCTAGTCGTTATCACTGGCGACTAATCTCAAACTCCCCAACACCTTTTGAGCACATTCATTTCTTTTCACCGTTCAACGAACTTATCACATCACTTCGAACAACCCCTTTTGGACTCTCGTCGAAGCCATCATTATGGTCGAACCAAACAATCATCAATATAAGTTCAAAACGATCCATTGCATTCATTCACACAAGTTAAGGAAACCAACCACAACCACAACACTCATGCCATCTACCACAGCATTTAGGAACGCTGCTAAAAATCCATCACAACTAGCCAGATGACCGACCCGCCTATTGGATCGACCCGACCCATTGTGACCGACCCCCTCCCTAGAACCATGCCATTACACTAGCCCGACCGATCCAATATGACCGACTTAGTTACACCCGACCCGGTTCCTTCCTAGTTTGATCGGCCTGGTTTCTCCACATGACCGACCTGACCCAAACTTTATTCGATCGACCCGACCAGCTACCAACCGACCGACCCGACCAGCTACCCGCTTACCAACCTGACCTAATCACCAACCGACCGTCCCGACTAGCATCCACCTGACTTTTTCTCCAAGACAGAGACGACCGACCCGACTGGGATGGTTACGACCGGCCCGACCCAAACTAGGCCGACCTAATACCTGCATATTGCAATTTCAACTCCGATTTCAACCAAAACTTCGCCAAACGACAAATTCGACGAAACCAACTCAATTAATTCACCGAATGCACCCGTAAACATGTCATAACATCGCTAACAACATGAATATGATGATTATCACTAAAATGATGTAAAATATCACCAAATACAATTAAAATGAACATATGGTCAAAATGAGAGATCTAACTTGCATAAACATATGAAATGGCATGGAATTAACCAGTTAAACTTGCTAAATTAGATCATAGGGTGATTCATATGGAAATGGACATATAATGATATAGATCTTGGGTAAAACACTTGCAATTGATAAAAACATGCACAAACACTCATATAATTTATTAAATCCATGTGAGAGATGTAAACCACTCACCGATTCTACAAAACAATCTAAATGATAGAAATATGAATCCAGACAGCAAGCACCTCGCACCCAACACCTTGATATGATGAATCCTTTCCTTAATTGATGTAGATCTAGCCTATAATGGTATAGATCTCTAACTTCCCTCCTTGGATTATGATTTCTAATAGTGGAAAGGTGTTAGAGGAAGGAGGAGCAAAAAGCACCAAATGGGAGAATGGAAAACTAAAACCATTTCCCATATCCCTTACCCCCTATTTATAGCTTTCACCAACCCACTAATGGGCCTCCCCCAAATCAGCCCATTAGGCTCCCAAAACCTGGACAACCAACTGAAAAACCTTAAAACAACGATTTCTCCCAAACTGATTAACCAAACCTTTAATGTAGCCACTCTACAGAAAGTTAACCATTAATTCCTCTCCAATGGCACATGTCTCACCCTCTGATTCGACCTATGTCAAAAGTTATGCCCTATACAAGGCTGACAAGGGCAAAATGTCACAAACAAAATAGGTAAAAATTATGGACATGTCATACATCCCCATATGCAACACATTAAAAGATGAGAATGATCCAATCCCCAGGGAATAAAATAAAAACATTTTACGATCTTCCGGTACGTAAAATGCGGGCTGTTACATTCTCCCCCCTTAAGAATTTCGTCCTCGAAATTCTAAGCAAACATAAGCAATCACAACAATTCCACATGCCTATAATCCATGAGAAGCCAATTCTATCATCTAAACTAGCAACCATCAAGCCATGCATCCTTAGTCTTATCCTAGCACGCGAAATTCTACCAAACAACAACAAGATACAACGATATAACGATGATACGATAACAAAGGGTCCTACCGACAAAGAATTCTGGATGAGTCGCTTTCATGCTTTCTACCATCTCCCATGTACAATCGTCCCCATCTTTACTCCATTGTACCTTGAATAGCTTCACCGTCTTCCTCCTAAGCTGTTTCATGTCATTCCCCACAACACGAAGCGGCTTACGAGGTTTCGCAACTACTCAACTTCCAAGTCTTCATATTGCTCTAGAAATACCACTACATTTGAATCATACACGAATTTCTATAGAAACGACACATGGAAAACATTATGCACACTCGACATCTTCTTAGGCAACTCCAATCTATATGCGAGCTTTCCAGTTCGCTCGACTAACGAAATGGTCCAACAAACCTTGGAGCTAATTTCCTTTTACTACCGAATCGAACCACATGCTTCAATGACAAAATCTTCATGAAAACCATATCGCCAATGTCAAATTCCAAATTTTTTTTATGCTTGTCAGCATAACTCTTCTGACGATCTTGGGCCGCCTGCATTCGTTGCTGAACAATCTCGATACAATCCGGGGTCTCTCTAATCTTCTCTGGACCAAGTACCAACTTATCTCCAGTCTCTAACCAACAAGCTGGAGAATTGCATGGCCTCTTATATGATGCCTCGTATGGTTCCATCCCAATACTTGACTGGTAACTATTATTATAAGCAAACTCAACTAGATGTAGATGATCTTCCCATGATCCTCTGAAGTTTAACACACAAGCCCCTCAGGAGATCTTCCAAAACTCGATTGACCCTCTTGGTCTGACCATCAATTTGGGGATGATACGTCGTACTCAAGCATAACTTAGTTCCCAAAGCTTCTTGCAAACTTTTCCAAAATCCGCTAGTGAACAACGGATCCCGCTTACTGACTATACTTTTTGGGATACCGTGGAATCGAACTATCCATTTCACATAAAGTTCAGCCAATTTCAATGTCATCCTAGTCGACTTGACAGGAATGAATTTCGCACTTTTGGTCAAGCGATCCACTATGAACCAAATTCTTTCATTTTCTGCTCTCGCTCTAGATGGTCCATCTATAAAATCCATCAATACTTGCTCCCACTTCCGTGTAGGAACGTCCAATGGCTGAAGCAAACCACTCAGCTTATTCTATTCATCTTTCACCAACTGACAGTTCATGCATTTGGAAATAAACTTTCCAATATCTCGCTTCATCCCTTCCCAATAGTAGACTCGCTTTATGTCTTGATACATCTTATTACCACCGGGATGAATCGTCAATATCGAGTGATGACATTCTCTCAGAACCTCATTTCTCAATCCATCGATATCAGGAACAACTATCGTTCTTGCTTTCGAAGCCAACCTTCTCGATTGACTTCGAACTCTTTATTCTCTGGTTCTAATCCCTGAATAAACTTAACAAGCTTAGCATCTCGCTTTTGGCTTTTGCCAATCCTTTTGATAAAAGTAGGTCTTATCGATAAGTTTGCCAACATTTCAGGTTCCAACTCGTACCTTGACCTGAAATCAAACCTTGCCAAATACTCGAGGCTCTTCCATTCTGAAAACATCACTCCCAAACTCGAGTTTCTTCGACTCAACGCATCTATAACTGCTTTGCCCTTGCCAAGAGTATAGGCTAAACCAAAATCATATGACGCCAGAAATTCTAACCATCATTACTGCCGAAGATTCAAATCCTTTTGGGGTAAAAGATACTTTAGCGATTTGTGGTCCGTAAACAACTCGAACTGAACCCGCAATAGGTAATGTCTCCACATCTTTAGAGCAAATACAATTGCCGCCAGCTCTAAATCATTAGTTGGATAATTTTTCTCATGTGACTTCAATTGTTGACTCACGTAGGCCACAACCTTATCCTTCTGCATTAGCACTGCTCCAAGTCCAGTACCACATGCATCGGTGTCCACCACCATCTCTTCATTCCCACTTGGGATGGTAAACACAGGAGCACTCATCAATCTCTCCTTCAGGATTCTAAACGCTTGTTCTCACTTCGCATCCCATGTAAACACTTGGTTCTTCTTTGTCAATCCTGTTAACGGTGTAGCTATCTTGGAGAAATCCTTGATAAATCATCGGTAATAACCAGCCAACCCAAGGAAACTTCTCACATCTATCACATTCTTAGTTCTATCCTAGTCCTAGATTGCTTCCACTTTAGCAGGGTCAACCGCTATCCCATTTCCAGAAACAAAATGCCCTAAGAACCTAACTTCATTCTTCCATAAGTGGCACTTCGAAAACTTAGATCTCAGATGATGCTTTCGCAAGATCTCTAACACAACTCTCAAGTGCGTCTTATGTTCTTCCTCATTTCTGGAGTAGACCAGAATATCATCGACGAACACAAGCACGAACTTGTTCAACTGATTTCCGAATACTTTATTCATAAGATCCACAAAATACGCTGGAGCGTTAGTCAACCCGAATGGCATCACCAACCACTCGAAAAACTCGTATGGTGTCCTAAAGCAGTCTTTGGCATACTATCCTTAGCCATCCTCAATTGGTGAAATCTCGTTGCCAAATCCATCTGAGAAAACACTTTGGCTTCGTGAAGTTGATCGAACAAGTCATCAATCCTTAGCAACGGATACTTATTCTTCTTAGTCCCCTTATTCAGCTCATGATAGTCCACACACAATCTTAATGAGCAATCCGCCTTGGTTGCAAATACAACCGGTGCACCCCATTCGGAAGCACTTCTCCGAATGAATCCCTTTCCTAGAAGGTCACAAACTTGCACCTCCAACTCTTGTTGTTCCTTAGACGTCATCCGTCTAAGAGGCATCATAAGTGGTCTAGCACCATCGACCAAATCGATCCTAAAATCTATCTCACGATGCGGCGAAAACCCTTTAACCTCGTCAAAGACATCTACATACTCATTAGCGATCGACACTGATGACAGGTCTTCTTGTGGAATCCCAAGCAAATATAATAACTCACGAAGACCCCGTCTTCGTGCTTACATCTAATCAACACCTTTTTCCCTTCCACTTTCCCGACCCTCACCTCTAGCTTCTCGCAATTCACCCTTACGGCATACCTCTTGAGCCAATCCATGCCCAAGATAATCCCAAACCCAGCGAAGTTCAATACAAAGCAATTACACACAAAAGAGAAACCACGACTTGACAACACTAAACCATGGCAAATCATGCACAAACTAGACGAACCGCTAACTGGATTAGCCACTACGAAAGGTCTATCACAAATCTCAGGTTTCAAACCCAAGCGGCATACAAGCTCATTGCAAATGAATGAATGCAATGCTCCAGTATCAAATAACACACGAACTGAAACACCATTAACAAAAGAGTACCTTACATCACGACACCCTTTCCCTTTTTATCACCAGTAGGAGCCTTTGAAGAAGATGGCATGGCTTATAAAGCATATGCCTTCACAACCTACTTACCGTTATCAGATTCTGGACAGTCCTTCTTGAGATGCCCAGGCTTGTGGCACTTCCTTTCAACTTCCAGATTTTTACACTCGTTAGCAAAATGGCCTTTCTGCTAGCAGTTGGCTATTCTTCCCTTTCTGTTGTTGCTGCTTCCTTTTCTTGTTGTTGCCACCTTGCTGTGGTTTCTGTGCTTCTTTGGTTGCAACGACAACATTGGCCTCTTTAGGAAACAAACTCTCATGGCGAATAGCTTTCTCCACGAGCTTCTCAAATGAATCATCGAGATGATCCACCAATGGCTTCCTAATATAATCACCCGGACCCAAGACAAATTTCCCGTTCTTATGATAGGGTGTATCAATGTATGAACGAGCATATCTAGACAAAGCTTCGAAATCAGAGATATAGTCAAGAACTGATATGCCATTATGCTTCAATTCTACAAACTTCTTGAAGAGAATGGACTTCTGAGCAGTGGAAATAAACTTCGCTTCAAACTTAGCTTGGAATTGATCCCATGAAATATCCTCCTCTGGAGTCTCGAGTGTGATAGAATTCCACCATTCTATGGCCCTGCCTTGCAGTTGCCTTGATGCAAGCTTTCTCTTTATTGCATCCTCAATACCCATGTCTTCAAAGATTCATACACATGAATCCATCCACCTCTAAACCTCTTCAGCTGGTTCAGTTCCTTGAATGGTATTCCTCCTAGAGTTGCAAAGTCCTTATGCAGCTTTGCAAAATTTACAACTCCAGGAACTCGCACGCCTAAATCTACTGTTGCCGCTACTGGAGCGGGTACCCTTCGCATGATTGCCTCTGCTATGGCTTCAAACATGGCCGGGTAATTTGGTTCACCGCCATTTCCCCCTCCAGTATTTGCTCCCCTTGCAGTGTGTTTTGAATCTCATTTACTTATTCTAAATCTGCAATTTTGAATAATTAGCAACTTTTCAAGAAAAACTGCAAAAGAGATACAACCGCTACTACTATGTATGCTAATATATACAGTAAGCATCCAACTGAAATCTACAAGTACATCTCTCATACGTGATAACGTCCTTAAACTTTGGCCAAAATCGGTTACCAGAGGTCTGATACCAAATGTGACGACCGCCCACAGCCCCTGCACTTAACAAGGGGAATAATGCACTGAAAGGTGTTCACGGCCACTATGGGCGATCACCAAGGTATGATACATAAGTGGAACCTGTCGTAAAACTCACAGCGCAAGGATAAAATATAATAGAATATATACAACAAGAATAATAGTGAAACCCAATTGCGTAGAAATTGAAAAGTCTAAACAGAACTAGTAGATCCATACAGCTTAGGATAATATTTCTATAAAAAGGTCCTCACTACATCTCTCAGAGCATATCATCAAAAAACTGCGGAAGAAGAAATACTAGATAGAAATAAACTGGTATGCAAGCATCCTGCTCGTCATCGCTCAGCTTCCTTGCCTCACTAAGCTCCATTACCAATAACCTGTTACTCGGTCTGCCCATTCACATCGGATGAACAACCCAGGGTAATAAGAGTGAAACATAAAACCTTGAGTTAGACAACAGTCATAGTGGGCGATAAAACATCTAACATACTTCATTAATAAAGTATATGAGAATGGGTGGATTTACCAAACACTACCTAACACTAGAGAAGAACTAACACCCGTCTTCCCCACCTCTGAAAGTGATAGCCTTTACATTAAGCAATTCAACCATTCATCCATGGAAACTAGAACACCCATTCTATCATGGTAAAGCACTCATGACATCCAGATTATATATATCTCGTGTAAACCATCCAAATCGAATTCAACATCCCTCAAGCACAAGCCCTAGAGGCCTAAACCAATATCATACAAGCCCCCAAGAAATATCTCCTTCGACGTTGGACAATCTACATGAGACGATCCAAATAGAGCAACCAAACAATCAAACATCCATGACTGACTCTGGCTATCACAGACAATCTTGCTTTGAAACCATCGTTAATCGTATGATGACCCATCATGACTGCCATATGTCAAGGGCAAATGGTAACCAGTTCTAGCACAACTCCATACACCTTCGTGACTCGTATGTTTGTCTTCTCAAATCTCGACAACTAGGCCCTTTACGACTGCCCAAGGTACACGCCCCTTCATGACTGTCCAAAGTACCCCTGCTTTGAGTCTGCTAGATCTTACGATAACGACGCTCTCTCATCCTTTGCATCTCTACTCATCATCACTGGCGACTAATCTCAAACTCAAGTCCCACTTGAGTAGCCATTATCCACAACCCAACACTTTTTGAGTTATCTGCACATTCGTTGCTTTTCACCGATCAACGAACTTATCACATCACTTCGAACATCCCCTTCTGGACTCTCGTCGAAGCCATCATGATCGTTGAACCAAACAATCATCAATATATGGTTCAAAATAATCCATAGCATTCATTCACACAAGCTAAGGAAACCGACCACAACACTCGTGCCATCTACCACAGCATTTAGAAACGCTGTTAAGAATCAATCACAACTAACTAGATGACCAACTCACCTATTGGATCGATCCAACCCATTATGACCGACCCCATCCCCAGAACCAAGCTATTACACTAACCCGATCGATCCAATACGACCGACCTAGTTACACCCAATCCGGTTCCTTCCTAGTTGACAGGTCGGGTTGCTCTACATGACCGACCCAACCCAAACTCCATCCGATCAACCCGACCAGCTACCCACTGACCGACCCGACCTAATCACCAACCGACCGACCCGACCTAATCACCAACCGACCGACCCAACCAGCTACCCACTGATCGACCCGACCCAATCACCAACCAACCGACCCGACTAGAATCCACCTGACTTGTTCTCCAAGACAGAGACGACCGACCAGTCCAGGATGGTTACGACCGACCCGACCCAAAACCTGCATATTACAATTTCAACTCCGATTTCGACCAAAACTTCGCCAATAACAAATTCGACAAAAATAACTCAACTAATTCACCAAATTCACCCGTAAACATGTCATAACATCGCTAACAAATGAATATGATGATTCTCACTAAGATGATGTAAATATCACCAAAAACCATTAAAATGAACATATAATCAAAATGAGAGATCTAACTTGCATAAACATATGAAATGGCACGGAACTAACCGGTAAAACTTGCTAAATTAGATCATAGGGTGATTCATATGGAAAAGGACATATAATGATATAGATCTATGGTAAAACACTTCAACTGATGAAAAACATGCACAAGCACTCATATAATTCATTGCATCCATTTGAGAGATGTAAACCAATCACCGATTCTCCAAAGCAACCTAAATGATAGAAATATGAATCCGGATAGAAAGCACCTCGCACTAAACACCTTAATCCGATGAATCATTGCCTTAATTTGTGTGGATCTAGCCTCTAATGGTATAGATCTCCAACTTCCCTCCTTGGATTATGATTTCTAATGGTGGGAAGGTGTTAGAGGAAGGAGGAGCACAGAGCATCAAATGGGAGAATGGAAAACTAAAATGATTTCCTATATCCCTTACCCTCTATTTATAGCTTCCACCAACCCACTAATGGGCCTCCCCCAAATCATCCATTAGGCTCCCAAAACTTGGACAACCAACTGAAAAACCTTACAACAACGATTTCTCCCAAACCGCTGAACCAAATCTTTAATGTAACCATTATATGGAAAGGAAACCATCAACTCCTCTCCAATGGCATAAGTCTCACCCTCTGATTCGACCTAAGTCAAAAGTTACGCCCTGTACATGACTGATAAGGGCAAAATGGTCACAAACAAAATCGATAAAAATTATGGACATGTCTCACATACCCATAAGCAATACATTAAAATATGTGAATGATCCAACCCCTAGAGAATAAAATAAAAATATTTTACGATCTTCCGATACGTAAAATGCGGGTTGTTAGTGTAATGCCCCACCTCTATACCCATATTATCTAAGAATATTACAATGTAATATTGTCAGATAACATGGAGAATGAGGCTATTGGGGAACACACGTGTAAATTCTCTTGGACCAACACTGGTATGTTTAAAATTTCTGAAATATAACTTACTTATATGTACACAATACCGGTACAAAACAATAACATGTGTGCCTCTAGGATAGAACAATACAGAAATACAGAGATCACATAGTCAGTCGCAGTGATAAAATAAAATAAATATAATATTTAACATTTCATATACATTAACTTATTATACACCAATATATATATACATCATTCTATTTAATACATGGTAATAAATAGTTTACTAGATTACTATACTCCTCTAAACCTAGTAAATTACCAATTGGTCTCTGTGTTCCGGCAGTATTATATAAATAATAAACGGGTCAGTCTATGTTTAATCCATTATATTTAATATATAATCTTTGGGTGCTCTAAACAAGAATAATAACATAAAGAGGTACAACATTATTTAATCTACAACGATCGTTCAAGTCATAAAACTAATCATTCGGTTCATCAAATATCGACTTTAATGATTCATGCCTTATGGGTAAATATTATGGAAGAATTATCATATATGAACATATGCAAACGATAACATAATCTAATTCAAACGAATCTCCTTCAAGAGTTATAATGCGTTATGAAATCGCCAAAATATCACAATCACACGATAGCTCATAGGCCATCAAAATACAATAACATGATGAAATCATAAACAAGAATCATCCCAATCACATGATAGCTCACATGCCATAAAAATACAATAACAAAATAAAATCATAAACAAGAATATTCACAATCACTTTAGCTCATACGCCATCAAAATACAATAACATGACGAAATCATAAACAAAAGTCATATATCTAAATTGTAACACCCCACCTTCGCTAGGGTCACTCACAAAGGGAATGCACTAGTTTTGGAGGAGCGTTATCGAGGTAAGCAATCACAGAAATATTACAAGACAGACATAAATAAAACAGCGGAAGAGTCAAAAGATAAATCTCATTACTTTCAAAATGGTCAAAGCCTTTTTACATCCAAAGTACCAAATAGCCAAAGTCATTATTTTCCATTACAACAAATTCTGTCTTGCATAAATAAAGAAGCATAAACTTAAAACAACAAAAGTAGCTTAATTCCCCAAGGTAGCAGAAATGCAGCCATAGCATAGCTCAATATCAAACCGTACATGAGCTGAACCGAAAGCAAGCAAAATCCAAGCTAAGTGCTAGAGTTTCCTCCCTGAGAACCTGGGGGGGGAGGGAACGAAAGAAAAAGAGGCGAAAGAAAACGGGTCAGTCATAAAGATTGGTAAGTCCTAGTGACTTTCAACATAAAAACAGGTAAAGGTAACATGACATGTATAAACTGAAAGTAAACATAAGGATGCTGTCAAGATGGGCAAGATAGACTAAGATAGCAAGATAATTCAAATATAAATCAAGTATAGTATCGCATGTTCAAGGTTCGTTGCACCAACTGTACTAGTATCCCAAACCCATGTCATATATTAACCATGAAATGATCCCTTGGCCCAATATCATGAAATGACCCATTACTAGGTTCAACGGAACGATCCATTAATCGATCGGCTCCCTACAAGTTCTAACTCGTCATGTGTCTGTGTCATACGGCCCTATCACGAATTTAGTTACCTGTGCTAGGTCCACCATAGGGTGTATCAAGCCCTAGGGTGCCAACCATCGACACGAATCAAGCACACATAGTGTAAACCTACTGATGCCTAATGCCTACTTTTTCAACTCCGGACTACGTGCACGACCATAGTCCGTCGCTTACAATTCAGCCTAGTAATTGTGCCCCACCCTTCCTAGTTCCAGAGTACCATGATACATCTAAGTGGGTTACTGCTGAAATGGACCGCGTAACTAGGGTTTCCGTTCAACAGGATAAGTGTTGTCATTTGAATTCGCGAGTTAACCCTTATCAGTCTAGCATTGCAAGTTGGTTAAGTGTTGTCTTTCATGTTCATAACTTAACCCTATCATGTGGCATTAATTCATTGATGCACCCCAACCTCTCACATCAGACCTGTTGTTGTGGTCACTGGATATGCCAGGCGGTTCCGGGCAGATTTACACCACAACTCAGTCTGACCTCGGGTTTTCAAGCGCGATATGATCAACTACCCACATTGGGTCCTATTGTTTGCAGTAACTGGATTTTCCGGGCGGTTCCGGGCAGAATTACATGCAAAATCAACCCAACCTCGAGTTGGCCATTTTCAAGTTCATTCTAGTGTCATGTCCATATTCAAATTTCAGGTCAAGTTCGTGTAAAGTTTCATGGCAAGTTTCATGTCAAATTTCATGTCAAGTTTCAACTTATGCCTATTATCTAGTTTATGATTCATGTTCATAACCAATTCATGTTTTTTCTAATCTACCCAAATCGTATTCCCATCGCATGTAAACGTGAATCGATCTAAATTACAAGTAAATCCAAATCCAGAAATAAAGGGAATAACATCAAGACTATGATAGGCAAAAAGGACGAGCATAAAGTGATAAAAGGGATTACAAGACCAGCATGACATAACTTGAGATAATTGGTTACAACATCACTGACATATAGAAAATAATAGGATTTCAAATCTAGAATAATAAGGTGATAGTCACGGCATAAGGTGATAGTCCAAAGTTGTAAATAATAGACTGGTTCAACATCACAGGCATGATAATGTTATGGACATGAAAGAGTTTGATTTACAACATGAATAAGTCCAAACTGATTTCATAGCAATATTCCCAAATGTCAAGATCCAAGATGGAAACTGGAATAGATGTAAATCATTATCATACTTAAGTCCAATTTCACTTTATCTCATGTCCAAATTACATTTAACAAGTTAAATCTCAAAGTAACTAGAACTTATAGATCATGGTCTAAGAAATTAAGATGCAGAAGTTGAATCTATAAACTAGTCGTCGAATTGTTGAATCGTTGAATCTTGATTTGATTGTAGAAGCAAATTCTCAATATGAAATTCCTAGCCGTAGTCTTCAAGAAATAGTCTTATTTTAATTTATCTTAATTTAATTTATAGGAAGAAGAAGAAGCCATGTCCATCAAGACTTTGTGCAGCATAAGGTTAGAGAAGAATGGTGTAAAGAGAATGAGGCTAGGAGGCTGTTTATATAGGATTAGGCGGACGAATCTGGACTGAAAACGAGACCAGAAACATCAAAATGAACCCAGGCTCAAAACTGGGCTTCAGCACCAGGTCGACTCCCAAGTCGACCATAGGGTCGACCTGGTCCCTGGGAGGTCGACCACAGTGTCGACCCCCAGGTCGACCTGGTCCTGGGCGGGAAAATTCCCTCCTAGTCTGCGCTGGTGTTCGAATTCGAATTTCGAATTCGAGCTGTTTTTCTGTCCTGAAAATCCTTGAAACTTCGGAGGGTCATATCTCCCTCATACGGACTCCGTTTCTCGAAAACCCGGACTCGTTTCCAAGCAGAATTTCATGACGAACGCATGGCGCAACCCGTTTTCTTTGATTCTTATTTTAACATTTAATTCTACCTTGATTTATGGTTTTAACATGTTATTAAAATTCGGGTTGTTACATTCTCCGCTCCTTAAAGGATTTCATCCCCGAAATATTTAAGTTAAGAAGAATGCATCCTATCATCCAATCATCCATCTACTCAACCATCATCCACAAGCAACCATTGTCCTTAAAAGATTTCTAATGTTGTATGAACTTATGCAAGAGTGTGTGTATATGTACTTATCTAATGCAAAAGATCAGGCGGTTACTGATTCAGTAAACCCTCTTAATGTAAAATATGTTAGTGTAATGAGTCCAACATGTATGCAAATTCCTAACATACTTTATAATCTCTACATTAGTGCACAAACATTCATTCATATGCAACATCCATATGATAACATATCAAATTTCCATCCATATACAAGTATAATCACCCATGCATATGCAATGTGAAATATGTGACTGAGCCGATCTAGTGCCTAATGTGTGTTATGCAACCACGAGCAACCACTTGCAATCATCAACCATAACATGTTTCAATCACATGTTTACATCCAAAAGGGTTCTACCTAAGGTTCTCAAGATAGGTTCGAGAAGATAACAAGACAAATATGGATAGCAAAAGCTTGTACATGATACGAAGGTATGTAAACTTATAGGAAAAAGAGATCGAGAATGTACCCTCAAAAAGAATTGGGTATAGCGCACGTATCTTCTCTTCGGTTTCCCAAGTTGCGTCTTCTTGGGCTTCACTCCACTGTACTTTAACTAGCTTGACTTCTCGATTCCTTAGCTTCTTGATCTCCGTTCCTAAGATACGAATCAGAACTCGCCTCAATGTTGCTTCCTTTTCCACTTCTACGCCTTCAAGGATGCTTGGCTCAACCACTTCAGCAGACTCATGTAAACACTTTCAGAGATGCGAAACGTGAAGGACATTGTGTACTCCGGCCAACCTCTCGGGTAACTCTACCTTATAGGCCATCTGTCCAATCCTCTCAATGATAGGGAACGGTCCTACGAACCTCGATGCTAACTTTCCAACCGCTCCAAAGCGAACCACATTGCGTAAAGGAGAAACTTTTATAAAGACCATATCTCTGACTTCGAACTTTAGGTCTATCCTTCTCTTGTCCAAGTAGGATTTCTGTCTATCTTAGGCCATTTTCGCCCGTCTTCGTATCAACTCAACCTTCTCGGAAGTGTCCCTTATCATGTCGGGTCCAAGTATGAGCTTGTCTGTCGACTCCCACCAACAAGTTGGTGACTTGCACGGTCTTCTGTATAAAGCTTCGAATGGTGACATTCCTATGCTAGCTTGGTAACTATTATTATACGCGAACTCAACGAGGGGTAGGTGATCTTCCTAAGTACCACCAAAGTCAAGAATGCATAGTCTCAAAAGATCCTCTAGTACCCTATTTACCCTTTCGGTTTGTCCATCCGTCTGTGGGTGATAGGCCGTGCTTAAACTTAGTCGTGTACCCATTGCTTCTTGTAAACTATTCCAAAATTTGCTAGTGAAAATCGGGTCACAATCGCTAACTATACTAGAAGGAACTACGTGCAATCATACTATTTCTCGAAGGTATAAAGACGCTAGCCATGATGCGGTCCTCTTGCACTTCACATGAATGAAGTGAACGCTCTTCGTGAGTCTATCTACTATAACACGTATGCTAGTATTGCCCTTCCTTGACCTAGGCAATCCATCCAAGAAATCCATCGAGACACTCTACCATTTCCATAGCGGAACCTCCAAAGGATGCAATAGCCCACCGGGATTTTTCGACTCGGCCTTTACTTGTTGGCACCCTATGCACTTAGAAATGAATTCCGCCATGTCCTTTTTCATCCCATTCCAAAAGAAAATGCTTTTCATATCCTTGTATATTTTATCCCCTCCGGGATATATAGTCATCTTCAAGTGATGCGCCTCTTCGAGAACTCTCTTAACTAAGTCTCTCACTTGTGGGACACTTAGTCTCCCATCACGCCTTAGCCATCCCTTGTCATCCATGGCATACCTACTGAGGTGACTTGACATCTCACTCTAATCAACTTGTCCAAGATCTTGACTATCTGTGGGTCTTCCTTTTGTGAAGTCCCTACTTGGTCTAGAAGCGTAGGCCTTAACTCAAGAGATGCTAACGTTCTAGCCAATGACTCAACAACAGGTGTGAAATCAAAGGTTGCTATAAACTCTAGACTTTTCCTTTCAAAAAACAAAGGACTCAAAGTCAACCTTTTCCTACTTAGCGCATCCGCCACCACGTTACCTTTTCCAGGGGTATAAGCTATATCGAAGTCATACGATGCCAAGAATTCCATCCACCTCTGTTGCCTTAGATTCATATCTTTTTGCGAAAAGAGGTACTTAAGCGATTTGTGATCGGTATACAACTCGAACTTCTCACATAGAAGATAGTGGCGCCAAGACTTAAGCGCAAAAACAATCGTGGCCAATTCCATGTCATGTGTGGGATAGTTTTCTAGTGAACTTTAAGTTGTCTACCCCCATAGCGTATCACTTTCCCTTCTTGCATCAGGACAGCGCCTAATCCCGTGCCGCACGCATTTGTGTACACCGTAAACATCTTACCTCCGTCAGGTAATGCCAAAACTGGAGTAGTGGTAAGGGCTCTCTTAAGCCTTTGAAAACAACATCACACTCTATGTCTCATGCAAAATCTAGGTTCTTCTTCGTTAACCTAGTAAGAGGGGCTGAAATCTTAGCAAAGTCCTTAATGAACTTCCTATAGTAGCCCGCCAAACCAAGAAAGCTTCTCACTTCCATTGTGTTCTTAGGGACTTTCCAGTCTTGCACCGCAGCAACCTTTGCGGGGTCCACAGTTATACCTTGCTTAGAAACTAAATGTCCAAGAAACCGAACTTCTTTTCTCCAAAAATGACACTTGAAGAACTTAGCCTTTAACTCGTGTGCTCTAAGCGTATCCATGACTTCCTTGAGATGTCTAGCATGTTCTTCCTCGTCCTTTGAGGAGATCAAAATATCGTCCACGAAGACCACCACAAACTTGTTAAGAAACTCCCTAAACACTCTACTCATCAGGTCTACAAAGTATGCGGGTGCATTCGTCAAACCAAACGACATGACGAGCCATTCGAAGAAACCATCCGGAGTCCTAAACGCAGTCTTGTCAATGCTATCCTCGGCCACTCTAAGCTGATGGAATCCTGTAGCTAGATCGAGTTGAGAGAAAACAGACGCTCTTACAAGCTGGTCGAACAAGTTGTCGATTCTTGGTAGTTGGTGCTTATTCTTCTTAGTCAGCTTGTTTAACTCACGATAATCTATGCATAATCGAAGCGAACCGTCTGCCTTAGTAGTGAATAACACCGGAGCACCCTATTCAAAAATGCTTCGCCTAATGAATTTTTTCTCAAGCAACTCCTTAACTTGCTTACTAAGCTCTTTTCTCCCTCGCGGGGCCATGTGTCTAACAGTAATGCAACTAGCTTAGCATTATTAACAAGATATATACGGAAATCTATCTCGTTTAGGGGGTAACCCCTTAACCACATCAAAGACATCGGGATATTCTCGGACTACCTTTACTGATTGCAAATCATCGATTGACGAGTCAAGAGATTCTCGATAACATAACATGACATGACCCATAGGGTTACAAGAAATTTCAAGGGTATTACCAAGGCGAGTCACAAGTCTAACTACCCTTCATTCACAATCGAGAACGGCTCCATTATTGGATAGCCAATCCATGCCTAGAATCAAACCGTATCCCATAAATCCGAGAACATAAGCATTACACGTGAATTCTACGCTTAAGATAGAAATCCTCAAATCCAGACAAATCATAGATAAATGAGCAGTGCCACCAATTGGATTTGAAACAATAACGGGATCCTTAACTAGACAAGTACTTAGGTGCAGAGTTTCAACAATATTAGAAGAAATAAAAGTATGCGATGCACCAGAATCAAACAAGGTTCGAACAGGATGATCAAAAAGATAGACTAAACTTTCAACAGAAATATTTCTACCTTTTTCTTGCGGAGGTACCGTGAGAGTGTGGACTTGTCCTCCAGAAGAAGGTCCAGCTCCCTGCCCTTGCTTCCTTGGGCAGGCCTTAGCCATGTGTCCTGTCTCACCACAGTGGAAACAACCACCCATCTTCCTTTTCTTCTTCCTGCAGTTTTTGACCAGATGTCCAGGAATTCCACAGAAATTACACTTTCTCTTCTCACGGGGTTTGTTGTTCTTCCCGCCTTTCTTTGGATCAGCCTTCTTGTTCTGTGACCCTTCCTCCTTCTTATCTTGAGGCACTTCTGCTTTTGCCTCATTCTTGCCCTTGTCTTCCTCATTTAAGAGTGCCATGTCTACTAACCTTTCGTAAGTAGCCCCCATAGTTATGTGGGTCATAGCCAAGCTGTGAATTGGCTCATTCAATCCCTTGACAAAACAGAGAGCCTTCTTATTAGGTGTATTCACTAAGTCCAGTCCAAACCGGGCCAGCTGATTGAATTGATTGACGTACTCCTTGTCCATCATACTCCCTTGCTTAAGAGATAAGAACTTTTCCAGCTGTAAACTTCGTTCAGCTTGTTAGAGGAATTTCATCTCAAACCTTATTCTGAAATATATCCATGTTTCAACCGGCCTCTCAGCGTTAGTGACTTCCCACCAATAGGAAGCTTCGTCCTTGAGCAACCATACTGCCAACTGTACTTTCTGCCTATTGTCCACCTCGAAGATAACGAACAGATCCTCAGTTTCTTTGAGCCAGTTCCTCGCTTCTACGAATGATTCAGTTCCCTTTAAATCCTTTCCACCCGTGGCCCTAAAATCTCTACAGATCTTTGAGAAAGCGTTTACATGAGGAGGGGGCGGAGGAGGAGGAACCGCTGTAGCTGGAGGAGGAATATCTGCTGGGCCTGCATCGTTGGCCCTAGCCTCTAAGTACCTCCTGAACCAGTCAGGTATTGGCATGCCCTCTGGAAGGTTAAGATTCCCAGACATGCTGAAATGAAAACGAAGAGATTCAAAACAAGGAAACAAAGGATAGTGCTAATGGCTTTTGGGGAACAACCTTTAAATAAAATAAGACTTTTCTTGAAAAAATCTTCTTTGTAAATGGTTTTGAAAATAGTTTTAGAAAGTTTTAAAAACTTTTGGCCAGTCTGGTAACCTTCTGCTCTGATACCAAGTGTAACACCCTACCTCCGCTAGGGTCACTCACAAAGGGAATGCACTAGTTTTGGAGGAGCGTTATCGAGGTAAGCAATCACAGAAATATTACAAGACAGACATAAATAAAACAGCGGAAGAGTCAAAAGATAAATCTCATTACTTTCAAAATAGTCAAAGCCTTTTTACATCCAAAGTACCAAATAGCCAAAGTCATTATTTTCCATTACAACAAATTCTGTCTTGCATAAATAAAGAAGCATAAACTTAAAACAACAAAAGTAGCTTAATTCCCCAAAGGTAGTAGAAATGTAGCCATAGCATAGCTCAAGACCAAACCGTACATGAGCTGAACCGAAAGCAAGCGAAATCCAAGCTAAGTGCTAGAGTTTCCTCCCTGAGAACCTGGGGGGAGGGGGGAGAAAGAAAAAGAGGCGAAAGAAAACGGGCCAGTCATAAAGACTGGTAAGTCCTAGTGACTTTCAGCATAAAAACAGGTAAAGGTAACGTGACATCTATAAACTGAAAGTAAACATAAGGATGCTGCCAAGATGGGAAAGATAGACTAAGATAGCATGATAATTCAAGTATAAATCAAGTATAGTATCACATGTTCAAGGTTCCCTGCACCATTGTACTAGTATCCCAAACCATGTCATATATTAACCATGAAATGATCCCTTGGCCCAATATCATGAAATGACCCATTACTAGGTCCAATGGAACGATCCATTAATCGATCGGCTCCCTACAAGTTCTAACTCGTCATGTGTTTGTGTCATACGGCTCTATCACGAATGTAGTTACCTGTGCTAGGTCCACTATAGGGTGTATCAAGCCCTAGGGTGCCAACCATCGACACGAATCAAGCATGCACAGTGTAAACCTACTGATGCCCAATGCCTACTTTTTCAACTGCGGACTACGTGCACGACCATAGTCTGCCTGAACCTACACTGGCTCACCAACTCAGCCGTCGTTCTGGTCGCTTACAATTCATCCCATTAATCGTGCCCCACCCTGCCTGGTTCCAGGGTACCATGATACATCTAAGTGGGTTACTGCTGAAATGGACCGCGTAATTAGGATTTCCGTCCAACAGGTTAAGTGTTGTCATTTAAATTCGTGACTTAACCCTTATCAGTCTAGCATGTCAAGTTGGTTAAGTGTTGTCTTTCATGTTCATGACTTAACCCTATTATGTGGCATTAATTTCATTAATGCACCCCAACCTCTCACATCAGGCCTGTTGTAGTGGTCACTGGATATGCCGGGCGGTTCCGGGCAGATTTGTACCACAACTCAGTCTGTCCTCGGGCTTTCAAGCGCGAAATGGCCAACGACTCATATTGGGTCCTATTGTTTGTAGTAACTGGATTTGCTGGGCGGTTCCGGGCAGAATTACACTGCAAACTCAACCCAACCTCGAGTTGGCCGTTTTCAAGTTCATTCTAGTGTCATGTCCATGTTCAAATTTGAGGTCAAGTTCGTGTCAAGTTTCATGTCAAGTTTCAACTTATGCATATTATCAATTTCATGATTCATGTTCATAACCAATTCATGTTTTGCCTAATCTACCCAAATCGTATTCCCATCGCATGTAAACGTGAATCAATCTAAATTACAAGTAAATCCAAATCCAGAAATAAAGGGAATAACATCAAAAATATGATAGGCAAAAAGGACGAGCATATAGTGATAAAAGGGATTACAAGACTAACATGACATAACTTGAGATAATTGGTTACAACATCATTGACATAGAGAAAATAATAGGATTTCAAATCTAGCATAATAAGGTGATAGTCACGGCATAAGGTGATAGTCCCAAACTTGTAAATAATAGATCGATTCAACATCACAGGAATGATAATGTTATGGACATGAAAGAGTTTGATTTACAACATGAATAGGTCCAAACTGATTTCATAGCAATATTCCCATATGTCAAGATCTAAGATGGAAACTAGAATAGATATGAATTGATTATCATACTTAAGTCCAATTTCACTTTATCTCATGTCCAAATTACAATTAACAAGTTTAAATCTCAAAGTAACTAGAACTTACAGATCGTGGTCTAAGAAATTGATATGCAGAAGTTGAATCTATAAACTAGTCATCGAATTGTTGAATCGTTTAATCTTGATTTGATTGTAGAAGCAAATCCCCAATATGCAATTCCTAGCCGTAGTCTTCAAGAAATAGTCTTCGTGTTTTATTTTAATTTATCTTAATTTAATTTAGAGGAAGAAGAAGAAGCCATGTCATTTAACAATTTGTGCAGCATAAGGTTAAAGAAGAATGGTGTAAAGAGAATGAGGCTATGAGGCTGTTTATATAGGATTAGGCGGACGAATATGGACTGAAAATGAGACCAGAAACATCAGAATGAACCCAGGCTCAAAACTGGGCTTCAGCACCAGGTCGAACATAGGGTCGACCTGGTCCCTAGGAGGTCGACCATAATGTCGACCCCCAGGTCGACCTGGTCCTGGACGGGAAAATTCCCGCCCAGTCTGCGCTGGGATTTGAATTCGAATTCGAATTCGAGCTATTTTTCTGTCCTGAAAATCCTTGAAACTTCGGAGGGTCATATCTCCCTCATACGGAATCGGTTTCTCGAAAACTCAGACTTGTTTCCAAGCAGAATTTCGAGACGAACGCAATGGCACAATCCGTTTCCCTTGATTCTTATTTTAAAATTTAATTCTGCCTCGGTTTGTGGTTTTAACATGTTATTAAAATTCGGGTTGTTACATAAATCACGTTGAAATATACGAAAAACCATAGAAAATCATATGGATCCATATCAATATTGGTGAGACTCAACAACGCCGCTCGCATATCAACACTAGCAAGACTCAGCAATGCCGCACGCATCTCAACATCAGCGATACTCAGCAGCGCCGCACGCGTATCAACATCAGCGAGACTCAGCAACGCCGCACATGTAATGAAAATAATATATACTAGTACTAAAAAATTTTGTTGCCTATAATGGAAGATACTCAGATCTTCATAAGGTGGACTCTTAGGTCCAATATGGCATAGTCACTCAGGACTACCTCGATTGCTGCTCAGGACTATCTAGTACTGGTAAGGAGATAGTCGCTCAGGACTTCTCAGTACAGACAACGGTTTATGTACGTCATCAACTTATAGTTACTGACCCGAACAGTGGTAACTGTGCGTCCCATACCATACGTTCTCACTGCTTGGTTTACTAACTGCTCATCAACTCCGCACTGGAAAAACTCAAAAATCTTTAAGCACAAAAATCTCATGAATCACAACATCAACTCAATAGCTTCAATCAACCAAAATAGGAAATTAACCGAGTGCGTATAATACGATTACCCTTTAAAACTCTATATAACAAGTCATGTGAATAACCAGAATAGTGATACCGAAAGTCCCATACCAGACGGTTTCACCAAATCATTTATTCAAATTTCCCATTGTACAGAATATATCCATCTTATAAAATCACAAAAGAGATCATCACTTTCTCATTTTTATATAATAACTAACTCAATTTCAACAGTGAGTTATTAATAAACCATAAATGCATATGAAAGAAAAGGAAAATAAATAAATCAAACAACAAATCAAAACAAATAAGAATATGTAATGAAAATCATATTCAAATTTTTTAAAACAATCTTAATGATAAATTAATTCCAAATCATTATAACAACATTCGTAAAGCCTCCAGCTAGAGTATGTATTTAAACAATTAGGTGTAAATATTTATATATACATAGTTATATAAGTATGCAATAAAAATCACTTTGTTAATTTCTTTTTAAAACTAAAACGATTTTACTACATTACATAATCTAAGATGGAATAAAATTATCAAATAATTTGATTAAAACTAAATATGGTTTTATTTTATATAATTTAGTAAAATCAAGTGAAATTGTTTAAAGTATAAATTATCAATTCAATGAATAAACCACGTGGAATTCGCATAATAAATTTAATTTAACCCATTTATATATTCATTAAAATATTGTTTAAAACACTTATGTTTACCTCAAATATATTTTCCAGGATAAATTTGTAAATGAATCAAGCTAAAATTTGATACTTGGAAACCCAATAAGTGTACTTCAATTTATATCGTAAAATATTAACAATTTGTTCAACTTTCCGTTATAATTTAAAATCACAAAATTAACCAAATATCAAACATTCAATAAATTCCATAACTCGAAATAGGTTATTATTCAAAAATAAAATGGATAGCATTTACTTTGTATTTTCAATATCGAATAATCCAACATTCACAGTGAACGCTACAATCCTATCCAACAAATTTAATTACACAAAATTCAACTATTCATCCAACTATATGTATTTCAGTGCCATAAAATTATCAAGTATTTCAATGCAATATAATTATCAAACAATCCAACAAGCTCATGATTTCAATATCAATCATCAGTAACACCCAATAACACAACCAAACAACTATTTTAATCAGGCAACAAATTCAATCATGGATGACATTTTAAATTTAACCATCCAAGCAATCCAATTCAAATTAGACAAGATATGCTAATAAAAAAAATTATAACTATTATGGAAGAAAGCATAGACGTGAGTGAGGGAAAACTCACCGACTTGACGCTCAAAAAAACGATATCCACGTTTCCTAAACCATTCCTACATTACTACTATTTTGCTACTTCAAGGTCTAAATACTCGATTGTCTCTTGAATTATTTCTCTCATTGCCAAACCTCAATCACCATTACACAACTCGGAGGACTTAGATCCCCTAAACTCCTCCACTGGATTCCCACATATGCTCTAAATCGTCCACAACATCCAAAGCTCCAACATGTTGCTTACTTGAAATCTAGCGTAATAGACAAAATTTGCAACCACCAACCTGGCTTCATCCTTACCATTGTTCGCCTCAATCCTTCATGAGACTGTCGCTTCGCACCTCCACCGCGCGCGCCATTGCGCGTTACTTCCCCTCTATAAGCAATGCCAATCGCGTTCAAGAACGCACCTCCCTTCTTCTACTTTTTTTCTTTTTCCATCGGCATCATTTTTTTAGGGATTGAAAAGGAAAAGGGAAAATGGGGTTTTCGTTTTTGCTGCCGTGAATTGTTCCACTGGACCCATCCAGAAGCTTCCTGGAGAGAGTACAACGTAGTTTAATAGGTCTTGGGCCTTGAACTGTGTTGGTTTTAAGCCCGGTTTTCTTAGTTTTATTTCAACCAATTTCCAAGAGTTTAATGATTATTTAATTCTCAAATTATTCCCGATATCGTTTACATTTATTCCCATCCAGATTTGTAATTTACAATCTTGTTAATGGATATTTTAATCAATCTGATGCTTGCCCATTTGTTTATTAATTCATCGCTCAATAAAATATCTATTATCGTATTTGTTTGTTATTAAAATTATTTAACAATTCTAAAGCTGTTTTACAGTCTTTGTCATTTAACACACGTCTTGTTCGATACGCTTACGCATATATTTTATTTTAACTCGACGCTCGGTGTTTATCTCATGATCCAACATTTAATATAAGAAGAATATATTACCATTTTATTTCAAGAATATATAAAAATAAAATCATTTAATATTATTATGACAACTTTATCTAATTTAACTTGTACATTTTGTTAGCAATATCTTCATAATTCATATTCAACGCTTTTATTTTATTTAAATACACGCTGAATTTTAGAAGAAAAACAGGGTTGTTACAGACTTCCCCCTTAACAAAATTGCGTCCTCGCAATTTCTTACAAGGAAAAGTTAACAACTTACATTGTAATCCTTATGTACTATGTATACCCTAGATTCAATGTGTGGCTTATATACCCAATTCAATTGAAGACAAATAAGTTTCAATTGAACTAACTTTATTTTTTATATGCAATTTTTAGTTTATGAAAATTTTCTAGCCTTGTTCTGCCCATCAAAAATGTCCTCTCTCGCCGCTCTAGCCTTATCCTCCTCTCCCATCGCCATACCTCCTCCTCTTGCAAACCCTTCCACTTCCATTCCTTGTCCAATCCATCAACCTCAGCCTCCTGTGCCTATCCCTCCACCTCCGATTCCCTTGCAGCCTGTCCCGTCGTCCTTACCCTCTGCGTTACCCAACCCTCGTTCTTTTGTCTCTTTGTTTTAATATAAACCTAGAAATACAGGGACTTATGCTCCTGTCCACTTTGACGTGCCCTATTTTTGAAAATCAATTGACCCTCCTGAGGTGGTTATTGATGGGGGTATCAAAAAGTGGTCGGGATGCATGGTTCATTTTTGGCAGGCAATGTTAATTTCATGGCAGTTAAAATGCATTTGGAAAGGAATTGGAGGCTTAAGGGTCACTATGATGTCTTCTTTGGCAAACAAAATTACTATTTTGAATTTGCGTGTGAAGAAGACATGAACTTTGTCCTTTGCAAGGATGCAGTGTTCATCAGAGGTTAGATGTTCATCATTTCCAAATGGGCTCCGTCGCTGTCGTCTGTGCAGGAGGCAATTAAAGCAGTTCCAATTTGGGTGCATTTATACAAAATCCCAACTTTGTTGTGGTCCTTAATTGGTATTAATTGGTTAAGTTGCCACATTGGAAAATTTATTTGCTTTGATGGAAATACAGAGAAAATGAAAAGAATTGATATGCGAAGTGCTTGATTGAAATTACACCAGATAAAGAGTTACCTAATTCCTTGGTGGTTAGTGATGATACTTGCCTGGATGTTGTTATTGAGTACTCGAGGAAACCCCTCATTTGCACTGAGTATAAGATTTTCGGGCATGGCACTGAGCATTGTGAAAAAAGCAAAGCTGGAAAGAAGGACACAATAAATAAAACAAATGATGAAAGCAAGGGTAATAATATTAAAAAATTACAAGGTGGAAAAGATAAGAGATTGGATAAAAAAATTGGAAATTTGTTTTTAGGAATAGAAGGAAAATTGGTAATGTAAAGAAGTTTTGGAAAAGTACTGGCAAAATGGCTAATAACGGAAAGAACATTAGTGAAAACGGTGATACTGGAACTGTCAATGATAATTCTGAGCAACCAAATGTCAGGGAACAAAGTGTAACACCCCATGTCCATTAATGTCACTCTTAGAGGGAATGCATTAACTTTCATGGAGTATTATTGGTGTATAGAACAGAATATAACAAGACAGATACATATATCGGTACTTGAAAATTTTAAAACAACTTTTATTGCAGCGGAGAAATAGTTCAGTTACAACAACATCAAAAACCAACAATAAAACCAAGTACACTTAGTGTCCATCTTGACAAATTGTTTTTTGAGTACATAAAATAAAAAGCATAACCCCAACATTAGTAGCCATAAAAGAGATGAGCTGAACTTTACTTTCAACAATCCAAGAACTTCCAAAAGAGAGAGAAAGATCCAAATCAAGCTCCACTAGTACTAGTCCCACCATGAGAACCTGGGGGGGGGGGGGGGAGGGGGAGAGGAGAAAACAAAGGGGGTCAGACATAAAGTCCGGCGAGTCCAATAACTTTAACAATATAATTATTAAGTAATTAGGATAAGGTATAAACCGATAAAAAAGGAATGACTGTGAAACAAGTGGGCAAGAGAAAACAAACAAGAGGAGTATTCTGGCGTTAATCTCGTTCCTAATCACTATAGGACAATTATTATACTACACCATTACCAGTCACCCTAAATGTTTGTTCCCGCCTTTTGAACATAATAATCATAATGGTAGTTTCGTGTATCCCTAGCTGTCTTCATAGGTGTCGCCTGCTCCTATCTCCACTAGTTGTACCCACTACCCTACCTATTCTAATTACAACATTTATTCATAATATGGTAGTTGGACTCCTAACTGTCTTCATAGGTGCCGCCTGTTCCTATCTCCACTAGTCGTATCCACTACCTTCCCCATTCGATCGGCTCCCTAACTCGTAGATACCCGTGCTGGTCCCACGGTTGGGTGTATCACTTCCCAAAGTGGCAACCCGATACCACTAAAGATGCACGACTTATATCTACACGATGCAACAACATCTTATCTACCAGCCTGGGCCCACACACGTACATGACCCCGTTGGACTTGCATTGCCACCGCTAACCCGTTCTGACCTCTTACAATCAAGCCCAGTAAGCGTGTCCCGTCTTCGATCTAGACCGAGCTCACTTGGATACTAAATTGGTTCCTGGTTGAAAAGGGTCCCCACGCTTGACACAAGCTTTCCACCTATGCTTGGTCCCACTAGGATTTTCCACTTAACCCCCTCTTATTCATGTCTTCTTACATGTTTCAACTTGGTTACTTGTTTATAATTATATCCCACATGTTACCCACTTATCAAATCAACATGTGTTTATTGGTTAAGCTTGTCTTAACCCTATCCGCTTATCAGACCAATATATATATTATTCGTTAAGCTGGTCTTAACCCTATCCATTTATATATTATTGGTTAAGTTGGTCTTAACCCTATCCACTTATATATTGTTGGCTAAGTTAGTGTTAGCCTTACCCACTTATCAAATTAATATTATTGCTTAAGATGGTCTTAACCTATCCACTTAACAAATCAATATTGGTTAAGTTTATCTTAACCCTATTCACTTATCAAATCAATGTTGGTTAAGTTTGTCTTAACCCTATTCACTTATCAGATTAATATATTAATGGTTAAGCTGGTCTTAACCCTACCCACTTATCATGTTTTATGTGTCATATATATATATATATATCGTATAACATATTTTTACTTAATTTATGATTAAGTGCATCTTAGTTCACAAATACATTGATTAAGAGAATAACTCCCTAAGTATCAGCCCGGAAGACCGAAATCAACATCAGATTGGTACTCAGAGAATTACTCAACTCAACTAAACTTCTGATTGTCATTCATATTCATCTTTGATCAGCATTAATTAATTATTAATGCATAGACCTCTCACATTAAGTCGATTGCTTGTGGCCGCTGGATATACCGGGTGGTTCTAGGCAGACTTCCACCACAATCCAGACTTAACCTCATGGCTAAGCATCTTTTAACTATGCCTACGACCTCTCACATTAGACTGACGTTTGTGGTTGCTGGATGTGCCGGGCGGGTCGGGGCAGTCTTATACCACAAACGAGTCTAACCTCGTGTCTTAGGCATTTATTACTCATTTAATTTATGCCTTTGACCTCTCACATTAGACTACCGTTTGTGGTTGCTGGATGTGCCGGGCGGGTCCGGGCAGTCTTATACCACAAACGAGTCTAACCTCGTGTCTCAGGCATTTATTATTACACATTATTATTCAACCCCAATTTAAATTAATATCCCTATTTCAAATTGTCAATAACTTCCAAATTAATCTATGCCCATAATTATCACCTAAATTATGTCCATAATTTCTATGCATTTAAATTAGGCCAATTAATGTCTCAAATTTATTATATGTTTTTGAGCCATTTTGTGCCAATTTTCACAATATTAATATTTAATATTTTCCCATTGCCCCCACGTTGTTCGTACATATAATACGTAGGCTAGCAAATAGCCTAACTCACAAAAACATCACAACTTGTATAACACTTAAAAATAGATCTAACTCGCAAATAAAAATAGGCTAGCATGGATCAAAACTTTTTTTTTGGCAAGGCCGACCGGTTTTTATAGTGTTCCGTAACACTCTTTTATTTATTTCAAAATAAAAATACAAATGAGTACAGGTGATATGCTTTGTACATATCAACTAATTCGGTTTTTAAGGTGGACCGTCCACCACGTACGAAGTTTATAGTGTTCCGACCACTCTATCTATCAAGCTTACAGCTCAGGAGCTAGTTAAATTACTAGACTACAATAAAAAATTTCATACGTACTCCACACAGGGAGACATTACAATACATGGATTACATTCTTTACATGGAAGCACATTACATTCGAATACTAAAAAATAGATAAACAGAAGAACTGCCTACACCATTCAAGCCCATGGTATATGGAGATTGACGAACCGGTCACAACATTACATTGTGAACAGTGATATGACATGTAGATAGCTACAGGAAAAATTAGAGTGACCATACAGCTGTAGCTGAAATATCTTGAGCACCACACCTTGCACAGTACTGCTACCTGAAAACTTCCATACCACCCACGCAAATAGTCCATCGAGCTGTAGATAAATTTGCTCAGACAACCTCCACTGAATATTCGAACTACGGTCAGTGCCTCAGGCATCTCGTGTGTAGTCAAACAACAGCATAGATTACCCCAACAAACAATGGAAAACAGATGGACAACATGGCAGTGGCAACGATTGCATAAGAAAGGACCTAACAAATCTCTAGCAATTTCATAGAAAAAATGACATAAGCTCCACCAAAAATTCACTTAACAACCAAGAAAAGCACCAGAAAACCATCGACACAGGAAGATCGATACTACAACTCATCAGTTGTACCAGAGCTGACCAAAAACAAACCGAAAACAACCACAAAGAGTAAAACTAACCAGCAACGTTAACACGTTCAATTCTGAGTCCATCACTCAAGGAGTAGGGCTGGGAACGCCTTTCGGTAGTTTACAGTTTGAAGTCGTCTTCAACGCTGAAGGAACAACACTGAGCTCAGGAGCATCACCGAACAAACACTGAGCCGAAGGTAGTGGATGAACGGCGTCAAGGCGTAGGCCATTAAGAGAACTAAGACGAGAAACCAACCGAAAATCCAGGAGAAAATGAACAGATCTGACAAGATGCAAGCACCAAGATAACTGTCTTGCCTAACCAGCAACCCGAAAAAGCGGGGCTCAAGAGCAACAAGTAGAAAAGATGCAGTCTTTTAGATCTGAAGAAGGAAAAAAAAAAGGAAATTTTCAATTGGTAAAGGGCTTGACTCAATGGACAAGGAAGAAAGCTAGGGGAGGATGCAGATAGAAGATGAGAGAGAAGTTAGACGAGCGTTTAGAGGAGAGTTGGTCTGAGGAAGAAAAGGGCGAAAGCCCTAGTCCCCATGGCCAAAAGAGTACAAGCCCTTTGAAAACGTGCATGGATCAAAACTTGCATGATTGTAATTTATATAATCATAAATTTGCAAAATCAGTAACTTGCATCGGCAATAGGCATAATTTGCATAAACTACAAACTGGCATGGATCAAATTATACAAGATATGATTTGCATAGATCTATACACATAAAGGTGAACTTGCATATATGAACATGATTTTCGCATAAACTTGCATATGATCTACATACAAACTTGTATTAAACTTGCATATGCAATTTAGACATGTAAATTAAGACTTACATATGATTCGCATACAATCTTACATATAAACTAGCATATGATTCGCATCCAAACTTATGTATAAACTTGCATATATAATTTAGACATGTAAATTAAGATTTACATTTACACTTGCACATGATTTAGACAACTTGCATATGATTTAGACATGTAAATGTCACAAAATGAATCAAATCTAGCATACGTGTGACATATGAACCAACATCATGAATTTAAACATTTAAACTAATATCACATGCTTTTTCATATAAATAGCATATGTTATACTTGATTCACATATAAATTTGTGTATAATTAGCATACAGACTTGCATAAGATTCACAAACAAACTAGCATATGTAAAAACAGACTTGCATAAGATTCATATACAAATTAGCATATGATTTAACATCCCAAACTTGCATATAAACTGATGTCATAAAATGAATCAAGTTAAACATATGTGATTGGACATATGAAATACATCTACCAACATAAATTAACAAAACTGTCATATGTTCACCAACAGACGATAACAAAGTTAAGTAACATCACATGATTCAACAGACATGTTCTCATAATCCCAATTATAACTCATCATAATTAATTTATTAATTATTTTATGAACGAAATTGTACCCACTAAGACAGGTTAGAGAAGAGAATAATTCGTTCGTCTTTTGAATTAGAACTCTGATTTGCCAATCCCTAAGCTTTAGGAAGAAGAACTACTCTAGCAGTAGCATGGTGGCCAAGAGACTAATTTATTTAGGTTTAGGGTTTGAGTCTAAGCGTGATTTTATAGAAGTTTAAATCAACCTAAGCCGTTAGATTATAATAGGAGCAATCCCAACCGTCCAGACTAGATAGAGTTATTTAGAATTGCCACCTCTGCCCTAGTGACTCAGCAACAGGTCAGGTAAGACTCAACAACAAGTCAGGATCGTCAAATTTCCAATCTGCCCCGGGGGGTAGGTCGACCCCCAGGTCGACCCCCAAGTCGACCCTCTGGTCGACCTGTATAGGGGAGGTTGACCCCCGATCGACCTGGCCTTGGGCGGGAGAAATCCCGCCCAGCCCGCTTCCCAGTTTGAATTTTGAATTTCAAATTTTTACTCTGAACTGTTTTTATTTATATAAAATTACTGAAACTTCCGAGGGCCATAACTTCCTCATACAAAGTCTGATTTACGAAAAATTGGACTCTATTCCAAGTTGAATTTCGAGACGAACGCAATGGCGTAACCCATTTCCCTTAATTCTCACTTTAACAAATAAGTATTCTTTAATTCGTTAATTTTAATATTTAAAATTATGAGGTGTTACATTCTCCCCTCCTTAAAGGATTTCGCCCCCGAAATCTCCAAGTAAAGGAGAATGTATATCCTAACATCCAATCATCCATCTACTCAACCATCAAACATAGGCATCTATTGTCCTTACAAGATTTCTAATGCCATATGAACATATGGAAAAAGTGTGTGTACATGTTCCTTATCCAATGCGAAATCAGGCGGTCTACTGATTCAGTTGACCTCCTTAATGCAAATCACGATAGTGCCATGCGTCCATTATGTATGCGAAAGAATCATGACGATACATATTACTTCTACATGTGTGCACAACCATTCATAAAAATGCAGCATCCATATGATAACACAACCATTATACATCCATTGATTTAAATATGCACACATATTTATATGCAATATGAAAGTGATTGAGCCGATCTAGTGCCTAATGTGTGTGTACATGCTTCCACGAGCAACCACTTCCAACCACTCGCAACCATCAATCATAACATGTTTCAAATACATGTTTACATCCATTGGTTACTACCTAAGGATAAAGAATAGGACCGAGGAGATATACTTAAAAGATAGATATAAGCATGAATAAAATTATGGAAAAAGAGATCAAGGAGGTACCCTCAAAAAGAAAAGAGTAGGCTGCGCATATTTTTCTCTTAGTTTCCCAAGTCGCGTCTTCCTCAACGTCACTCCATTGAACTTTAACAAGCTTGAATTCACGGTTGTGTAGCTTTTTGACTTCCGTACCCAAGATACAGGTTGGAATTCATCTCACTGTCGCCTCTCGTTCCACTTCTACTTCCTCTAGTATACTTGGCTCCACCACTTCCGTAGACTCATGTAAGCACTTACGCAAATGCGAAGCGTGAAACACGTCGTGAACATCACTATGCTCGTTTCCTATTCTCATGTCCCTCCAAAATCTAGGATACATAACCTCAAAAGATCTTCAAGGATTCTATTCACCCCTTTCTGTTCGTCCATCCGTCTGTGGATGATAAGCGATGCTCATACTTGCCACCTTTTGCATATCACCTTTTTCTCTTGCATTGAAAGCTGCTCCAAGCCCTGTCCCGCAAGCACCGGTATACACTGTGAATGGCTTACTTCCATCTGGTGAAAATAAAACTGTAGCTGTCGTCAAAGCCCTCTTTAAATGCTGGAAAGCATCGTCACGGTCAACATCCCAAGCAAAAGTCAAGTTCTTCTTCGTTTACCGAGTAAGTGGGGCTGATATCTTCGTGAAATCCTTAATGGACTTCCTATAATATCCCGCCAACCCTAAAAAGCTTCTTACTTCTGTTGCGTTCTTAGGAATCTTCCAACCTTGGGTTGATCCACAGCTATCCCCTCGTTAGAGATCACGTGTCCAAAGATCCTCACTTCTTTTATCCAAAAATGGCATTTGGAGAACTTAGCTTTAAGTTGATGCACTCGTAGGGTCTCTAAGACTTTCCTATGATGTAGGGCATGCTCTTTCTCGCTTCTAGAGGAAACCAAAATATCATCCACAAAGACTACCACAAACTTGTTTAGAAACTCCCTAAACTCCCTACTCATTAAGTCAACGAAGTATGCGGGTGCATTCATCAAACCAAAAGGCATGACGAGCCACTCGAAGAAACCGTCAGGAGTTCTAAATGTAGTCTTATTTATGTTGTCTTCAGCCACCCTTAGCTGATGAAATCTTATAGCCAAATCAAGCTGCGAGAAAACCGAAGCACCAACCAACTAATCGAATAAATCATCTATCCTCGGCAATGGGTGTCTGTTCTTCTTGGTGAGCTTATTCAGCTCTCTATAGTCCATGCACAATCTAAGTGAACCATCAGCCTTTGTAGCAAAAATAATTGGAGCACCCCATTCCGAAATGCTTCTTCTTATGAACCCCTTCTCAAGCAACTACTTTACTTGCCTACTGAGTTCTCTTCTCTCTCTCGGAGCCATGTGGTGCACCGGTAATGCAACTGGCCTTGCATTATCCACTAGGTATATTCGAAAGTCTATCTTATGCCTCGAGGGTAAACCCCGAACTTCATTAAAGACGTCACCATATCCACGGACCACACGAACGGATTCCAAGTCATCATTGGATATGTCAAGAGATTCTAGGTAGTTAAGCATCACTGGACCCCTGGGTCCCAAGAAATATCAAGGGTCTTGCCACAATGAGTCAACAATCCAACTACCCTTCTTTCACAGTCTAGGATGGCACTGTATCTAGCTAGCCAATCCATGCCTAGAATCAAGTCGTAGCCTATGAAGCCAAGAACGAAGGCATTGCATTCAAACCCAACGCCCAAGATAGACACTCTCAAATCCCGACAAATCATCGAAAGATGAGCCGAACCGCCAATAGGATTTGAGATTACTATGGGATCCGTAACTAGACTAGTATTTAGGTGCAGTGTTTCAACTAACGAAGCAGATACAAACGAGTGGGAAGCGCCAGAATTCAAACAAGGTTTGAACAGGATGATCAAAAAGAAAAAACCAAACTTCCAACCAAAATATTTCTACCTCTATCAGATATGCCAGCCGTGAGGGAACGCGTCTGCCCTCCAAAAGATCATATACTTTGCCCTTACCTTTACCTTTTGCTTCTTTGGACGATCCTATAAGATGTCGTGTTTCTCCGTAACGATAACAACTAGTCTTCTTCTTCTTTCTAACGTCTTTATTTAAGTAGTCATGTATTTCACAAGTGTGGCCCTTCCTTTTCTCTTGGCCCCTTGTTATCCTTACCGCCTTACTTTGGGTCTACTTTCTTATCGTGTGTCCTATTCATGTCTCTCCTGCACATTCTCCATTCGTGACCACTTACCAAAATGAGGCTTCGTCCTTTATTAACCAAGCAGCTAATTGAACCTTCCTCCCATCGTCTATCTTAAAGGTACCAACAAGTCCTCCGCTTCCTTCTAGCTTTGACAAACGTCCCAGTCCTATGAAGAGGTTTTCCGCCCATTCTTACATATCTTTGAAAAAGCGTCTATACGTGGAGGAAGAAATTCAAAAAGGAAAGAGGAAGAGATTCAAAATGGAGAATCAAGGAAATATATATGGCTCTTGGGGGTTATGTTTTTAAAACAAACTTTTCTTTTGAAAATTCTCTCCTTAAAACATATTTTAGAAAGTATTTCTTTAGAAAATGCTTTTGAAAAACATTTTTTTTTTTCAAAATCTCTTATCTGTTCTGTTAACCTTCAGCTCTGATACCACGTGTAACACCCCACGTCTATTAATGTCACTCTGAAAAGGAATGCATTAACTTTCATGGAGTATTATTGGTGTATAAAATAGAATATATCAAGACAGATACATATACTGGTACTTGAAAATTTTAAAACAACTTTTATTGCAGCGTAGATATAGTTTGGTTACAACAACATCAAAAACCAACAATAAAACCAAGTACACTTAATATCCATCTTGTCAAACTGTTTTCTAAGTACTTAAAATAATAAGCATAACCCCGACATAAGTAGCCATAAAAGAGATGAGATGAACTTTACTTTCAGCAATCCAAGCGCTTACAAAAGAGAGAGAAAGATCCAAATCATGCTCCACAAGCCCTAGTCCCACCCTGAGAACATGGGGTTGGGGGGGGGGGGGGAAGGAAGAAAAGTGGCGAAAACAAAGGGGGTCAGACATAAAGTCTGGCGAGTCCAATAACTTTAACAATATAATTATTAAAGTAATTAGGATAAGGTATAAACTGGAAAAACAAGGAATGACTGTAAAACAAGTGAGCAAAACAAAACAAACAAGAGGAGTATTCTGGCATTAATCTCGTTCCTAATCACAATAGGACAATTACTATATTGCACCATTACTGACCACCCTAAATGTTTTGATCCCGCCTTCTGAACATAATAATCATAATGGTAGTTTCGTGTACCCCTAGCTGTCTTCATAGGTGTCGCCTGCTCCTATCTCCACTAGTTGTACCCACTACCCTCCCCATTCTAATTACAACATTTATTCATAATATGGTAGTTGGACTCCTAGTGTCTTCATAGGTGCCGCCTTCCCCTTTCTCCACTAGTCATACCCACTACCTTCCCCATTCGATCGGCTCCCTTACTCGTAGATACCCGTGCTGGTCCCACAGTTGGGCGTATCACTTCCCAAAGTGGCAACCCAATACCACTAAAGATGCACGACTTATATCTACATGATGCAACAACGTCTTACCTACCAGCCCGGGCCCACACACGCACATGACCCCGTTGGACTTGCATTGCCACCGCTAACCCGTTTTGACCTCTTACAATCAAGCCCAGTAAGAGTGTCCCGTCCTCGATCTAGACCGAGCTCACTTAGATACTAAATGGGTTACTGGTTGAAAAGGGTCCCCACGCTTGACACAAGCTTTCCACCTATGCTTGGTCCCCACTAGCTTTTTCCACTTAACCCTCTCTTATTCATGTCTTCTTACATGTTCCAACTTGGTTAAGTGTTTATAATTATATCCCACATGTCACCCATGTTACCCACTTATCAAATCAACATGTGTTAATTGGTTAAGCTTGTCTTAACCCTATCCGCTTATCAGATCAATATATATATATATATGTATATATATGTATATTATTGGTTAAGCTGGTCTTAACCCTATCCACTTATATATTATTGGTTAAGTTGGTCTTAACCCTACCCACTTATATATTGTTGGCTAAGTTGGTCTTAGCCTTACCCACTTATTAAATTAATATTATTGGTTAAGCTGGTCTTAACCCTATCCACCTATCAAATCAATAATGGTTAAGTTTGTCTTAACCCTATTCACTTATCAAATCAATGTTGGTTAAGTTTGTCTTAACCCTATTCACTTTTCAGATTAATATATTATTGATTAAGCTGGTCTTAACCCTACCCACTTATCATGTTTTATGTATCATATATATGTATATATATATATATCATATAACATGTTTTTACTTAATTTATGATTAAGTACATCTTAGTTCAGAGATACGATGGTTAAGAGAATAACTCCCTAAGTATCAGCCATGAAGACCGAAATCAACATTAGATTGGTACTCATAGAGTTACTCAACTCAACCAAACTTCTGTTTGTCATTCATATTCGTCTTCGATCAGCATTAATTAATTATTAATGCACAGACCTCTCACATTAAGTCGATTACTTATGGCCGCTGGACATGTCGGGCGGTTCCGGGTAGACTTCCACCACAAGCCATACTTAACCTCGTGTCTAAGCATCTTTTAATTATGCCTACGACCTCTCACATTAGACTGACGTTTGTGGTTACTGGATGTGTCGGGCGGGTCCGGGCAGTCTTATACCACAAACGAGTCTAACCTCATGTCTTAGGCGTTTATTGCTTATTTAATTTATGCCTTTGACCTCTCACATTAGACTACCGTTTGTGGTTGCTGGATGTGCCGAGCGGGTCCGGGCAGTCTTATACCACAAACGAGTCTAACCTCGTGTCTTAGGCATTTATTATTACACATTATTATTCAACCCCAATTTGAATTAATATCCATATTTCAAATTGTCAATAATTTCTAAATTAATCTATGTCCATAATTGTCACCTAAAGTATGTCCATATTTTCTACGGATATAAATTAGGACAATTAATGTCTCAAATTTATTATATGTTTTTGAGCCATTTTATGCCAATTTTCACAATATTAATATTTAATATTTTCCCATTGCCCCCATGTTGTTTGTACATATAATACATAGGCTAGCAAATAGCCTAACTCACAAAAACATCACAACTTGCATAACACGTAAAAATAGATCTAACTTGCAAATAAAAATAGGCTAGCATGGAGCAAAACTTGCATGATTATAATTTATATAATCATAAATTTGCAAAATCAATAACTTGCATCGGCAATAGGCATAATTTGCATAAACTACAAACTGGCATGGATCAAATTATACAAGATATGATTTGCATAGATCTATACACATAAAGGTGAACTTGCATATATAAACATGGTTTTCGCATAAACTTGCATACGATCTACATACAAACTTGTGTTAAACTTGCATATGCAATTTAGACATGTAAATTAAGACTTACATATGATTCGCATACGATCTTACATATAAACTAGCATATGATTCACATCCAAACTTATATATAAACTTGCATATATAATTTATACATGTAAATTAAGATTTACATTTACACTTGCATATGATTTAGACATGTAAATGTCACAAAATGAATCAAATCTACATATGTGTTCAGACATATGAACCAACATCATGAATTTAAACATTTAAACTAATATCACATGCTTTTGCATATAAACTAGCATATGTATATACTTGATTCACATATAAACTTGTGTATAATTCGCATACAAACTTGCATAAGATTCACATACAAACTAGCATATGTAAAAACAGACTTGCATAAGATTCACATATAAATTAGCATATGATTTAAAATCCCAAACTTGCATATAAACTGATGTCATAAAATGAATCAAGTTAAACATATGTGATTGGACATATGAAATACATCTACCAACATAAATTAACAAAACTGTCATATGTTCACCAACAGACGATAACAAAGTTAAGTAACATCACATGATTCAACAGACATGTTCTCATAATCCCAATTATAACTCATCATAATTAATTTATTAATTATTTTGTGAAAGAAATTGTATTCACTAAGACAGCTTAGAGAAGAGAATAATTCGTTTGTCTTTTGAATTGGAATTCTGATTTGCCAATCCCTAAGCTTTAGGAAGAAGAACTACTCTAGCAGCAGCATGGTGGCCAAGAGACTAATTTAGTTTAGGTTTAGGGTTTGAGTCTAAGTGTGCTTTTATAGAAGTTTAAATCAACCTAAGCCGTTAGATTATCATCGGAGCAATCCCAACCGTCCAGACTAGATAGAGTTATATAGAATTGACACCTCTGCCCTAGTGACTCAGCAACAGGTCAGGTAAGACTTAGCAACAAGTCAGGATCGTCAAATTTTAGATCTGCCCCCGGGGGGTAGGTCAACCCCCTGGTCGACCTGTATAGGGGAGGTCGACCCCCTAGTCGACCTTGCCTTGGGCGGAGAAATCCCGCCCAGCCTGCTGTCCTATTTGAATTTTGAATTTCAAAATTTTATTCTAAACTGTTTTTATTTATATAAAATTACTGAAACTTCCGAGGGCCATAACTTCCTCATACGAAGTCCGATTTACGAAAGCTTAGACTCTATTCCAAGCAGAATTTCGAGACGAGCGCAATGGCGCAACCCATTTCCCTTAATTCTCACTTTAACAATTAATTATTCTTTAATTCCATAGTTTTAATATTTTAAAATTACGGGGTGTTACAAAAAGTAATTTTGATGTACAATTAGATCAAGTTGTCCTTGAGACAGAGAATGGTGATCCCATTGACAAAGTGCATGATAACACTAATGACGAGGTTATTGATAATTCAAATAATGAAGCTAATGAATCTTATAATTTACTCCTTGTTGATTCTCTCCATGGGGACAACCATGATCAGTTAAACAGTTTGTCCATGACCATGCACACCTCTGCTAACCTTGCCGTTCAAAACTCCCTAATCATTATGTCTCATTCCTCTCCAAGTATTATCATGCACAGCGCCAGTACTGCTATTAATTCTGGTGGTACAACATCTCATATGTACTCTTTAGCCAAGTCCATTCACATTTAAAACCGGGCATCTCAACCTTCTCTTATTCGTAATTCTACATCATCTCTTCGTGATTCAAATCTTGAAATGCAATCGGGTCCTCATCTCAACAGTCCTTATAATGATCTAAACTTACCTACCGATATCTTCAAGGATATAGCTGTTACAAAAAACCCCGTGTCCCCCCTTCTTCTTCGCAAAGGAAAGGAGGGAAAAAGAAAAAAAGCCTGCTCTATCCTTTATGTCTGATCTTGATAACGGAAATGATTTTCCCTTTGGGCATACTGGTATCTTACCAATGCCTTCATCCAAAGATTTCCTTCCTTATCCCTCTAGTGTAAGAACCAGAGCCTCTTCTTCCCATTGATTTTAATGATTGATAAAATTTCTTTTTGGAATATTAGAGGTGCCAATTCCATTGATAAGAAACTAGACATCGATAACCTTATCTCTCGCCACAAAATTGACCTTATGATCATTGCGGAAACCAAGCTCAATCATGAAACTACTATCAAAGTAGTGCAAACTATTAGACATAACTGGCCTTACCTTCACAAACTTTCTCAAGCTCCTTTTGGGGGGCTTCTCCTATTTTGGAACCCCTCAATCTTTGTTATTTCTTCTCATACTATCCACAGACAATTCATTCACTCTAAGATTTTACACTTACCTTCTTCCACATCCTTCATGCTGACTGCTGTGTATGCTGACAACAGTGTTTCTCAAAGACAAATTTTCCTCGAATCTCTTCCTTCACTGCAACAGTCTTCTTTGCCTTGGATTTGTCTAAGGGACCGGAGCTGTATGCAATTGTCTACTGAGAAGAAAGGTGGTGTTCCCCTTACTTTTAGAAAAACCTCTCCTCTTAACAGTTAACAGTGCCATATATGATGCTAATCTTTTACCCATTCCGTCCAATGGTGAATTCTTTACATGGAATAACTCTATTACGGCTGGCTTGACAGATCTTACCAAAACCTAAATGCCCTTACCTTGTGGCCTAACCTTGTTACTAATATTCCTCCACCATCCCTTTCTGATCACTCTCCGTTAATCCTGGATTGGGGCTTAAAACGTGAGAGAGGACAACCCACATTTTCATTTTTTAATAACTGGGAAAAACATCTGGATTTTTCAAATATTTTGCAAGTTAACTGGAACATCAACATTTTTGGCAATCCAATGCTTATCTTGCAGGCTAAACACAAGCATTTAAAGATTATTTTAAGGAAGTGGGCAAATGATTAATTTGGTGATGGTCAGCAACTTTCCTTTACTACCAGAATTAAATTACATCAGGTTCAGTACGAGATGCAGTCTACCTTATCTATTCTTGTTAATGCTAGACTAGTTGAAGAAGAAGCTTGCCTTTTTAAGGTGTTGTCCGCAGCGCTGGTTGAAGAAAATAATATGGAGAAGTAGAAAATCAAACACATATAGCAAGTTAATGGTGATAGGAACTTCGCTGTGTTCCACAAAATGCTTAAAATTCAAAACTCTAATCAGTATACTTCTAGCATTCAAGATAAAAATGGAGTGGTGTGTACCTCTCAAACTGATATACAAAATGCATTTATTGACTACTTTCAGAACTCTCTTGGATCTTCTCGTTCCTTCTTCACTTTTCTTGATTAATTTGACATGTACCATCTTCCTCCCATTTCAGAATCCATGAGTAATAGGCTTATTGAAGTTATTTCTGATATGGAAATTAAAAATGCTATCTTTGGAATGAAAGCTTTGAGGGCACCTGGATCCGACGGTTTTAATGCTTGTTTCTTTAAAGAAGCATGGACGGTTATTGGTGAAGATGTGACTAAAGCTATTAAGAGTTTCTTCATGCACAGCCGTATGCTCAATGGTATTAATGCAACAAGATTGGCGTTAATACCCAAGATTCTGCAACCCACAATTGTTTCACATTTTAGACCCATTGCATGTTGTAGTGTGGTTTATAAATGTATTGCCAAAATTCTTTCTCAGAGATTGAAGTGTATTATTTCTCATATCATATCCCCCAATCAAAGTGCATTCATTCATGGTAGAGATATCACTGATAACATTCTTCTCTCTGGTGAATTATTAAAGGTATACAATAGGAAAAACATTTCGCCGCGGTGTGTGCCTAAACTCGATCTGCAAAAAGCTTATGATTCAGTGCATTGGAAATCTATTATTTATGCGTTATACAAGATGAAATTTCTGATGTCGTTTCTTTGTTGGATCTTTACCTGCATATCCACTGTGGATTATACACTTTACAGTAATGGTACTAGTTTTGGTTATTTCAAACCAACTCTGGGTATTCGCCAGGGTGACCTTATTTCACCTTATCTTTTTGTATGTGTCATGGAACTTTTTACTGCAATTGCGAAGCAAGCGTTTTCTAACCAATTATTGGATTATCATCCTATGTGCAAGAAGCTTAACCTCTCAGCTTTATTATTTGCTGACAACTTGTTACTATTCTCTAAACTTAATCATAATTCTATCGTTGGGGTTAACTTCATTCTTAAAAAGCTTCATTGTCTCACTAGTCTATCTATCAACAAAAACAAATCTAAAATTAGGATTGTTGGTGTTACTGAGCTTGTGAAAACTGCCATTTACACTACTACTGGTTTATCCCCATTCAATGAGAATGAGTCTTATCTTGGTGCTCCGATGTGTACATCTAAAATCAAAAGTGCGCAATGCCTTCAACTTTATGAAAAGATCATTGAGAAAATTTCTAGTTGGCTTAGTGCTAAATTTTTTGTTGTGGGTAGGTTTGTTATTATCAAGTCAATCGCTACCTCAATGTGCATTTATTACGCTAGAACTTTCATTCTTCTGTCCAAGCTAATCAATATGATAAATTCAACGCTTAATCATTTCCTTTGGCACGGCAACCCCTTCTCCAAAAAATTGATTCCTATATCTTTTAAACATGTTTGCTGGCCTAAAGAGAAAGGGGCCTTGGAATTATGAATGTGATGAAATGGAACAAAGCCTCCTTGTCCGCAAGATTTGATAAAATTCTTAGATTTGATAATAATATATAGGCTTCTTGGGTGTGAACTTATCTTATAAAAGGTGATTGCTTCTGGACTATGACGCCAAGTGCCGAGTGCAGTTGGACTTGAAGGAATATATTAAGAAATAGAAGTGTCTTTCTTCCTATGGTGCAGATTGGTATGAAGTGCATGGATAGTGTTGCATTTTGACATGACCCTTGGGTTGCTAAAGGGCTTATTCTTTGTGACATTATTATGTATGATCAACGTGTGATGTCTGGGATCCATGATAAGGCAAGGGTTAAGGATTTCTGGTGTGATGGTATGGTGAGCCTCCCCAACAGTAGTTCGTTTGCTGTTAGAACTGCATGGAATATTATTCAAAATAATGGCTACAGTGACACATCTTTGTATGCTTCTTGGAATGGTGGAGCCCACAAAATCAGTTTGATTTATAAAGCTTCCTTATTCGATGATAACTTAGTTATGTTTCCTTGGCATACGAGGATTTGGGATTGTGGCGCTGCGCCTAAACATAATATCATGATGTGTAAGGTTCTAAATAACGGTTTATTTACTCTTGGAAGGCTGAATAGGTTACACATTATTGTCAATGCAAACTGTTGTCTTTGTGGGAGGGGGGATGAATCGATTAGCCATTTGTTTTTTGAATGTGTTTATTCTTATTTTGTTTGGTCTAAAGTGCTGCTGCACTTCCATCTGCATGTGCCTTCTCGAAATTCAAGGATAAAGTGGTTTACAATTTTCAAATCTACCAGACGGAAAAATGCAGAAGGAAAATTACTTTTGAAATTGTTTAAGTTATTTATATATTTGTTATGGATGGAGAGGAACATGCGAGTGTTTAATGGTGTTACTTCTAGCAAACACTCAATGGTGCTCTCTATAGTTAGACATATGTACTGATTTTTTGTTAGTGTATTGGCACTTCAAACCAGTTTATGCACTGAGCTTGTCCAGTGTCGCTCTCTTCCTCTTCTTCTAATAAAAGTGGCATAGTCCACTATAAAAAGCGGCTTGCCTTTCAAAAAAATTCTAGGAATTTCTCTAATTCCCGAAATTTTAGAAAATTTCAGCGGAGTCTCTTTTGTACGGAGTACGTTTCAAACACAAAATATACGTCTCTAAAGAGGCATCCCAACATGGGGGATCCCGAAACACGGGGAAAACAAAACAGTAACTCAACATAACAACATTTTGCAATATTTAATCAGAAAACATAACTTTTTATTTAGTGTTTTTTAGTAATTTACATCGTTTTTCATGCGTGCGAACCAAGCGGTCTTCATCGCTAGCACTTCATCAAGCCTCTAGGATACCAACCTTAATTGTAAATATCAGTTGCATATAAGAAATATTGTAAATATAATTGTAAATATTAGTTGCATTTTATATTCCAATGTGCAAAAGTGAGCAAATGCCATCAATTTGTCCAGTAACTTCATATGCACCTGTGCTTATCTCGAATATAAATGTCAGTCGCATATAAGATACAAAATGAATATAAACTAACGTAAGGGATAATTAGCATGACATTTTATTTTATTTTTTAATCGTTTCTCAACACATCGAAACACTTGAACATCAAATAAAGCAAAGAGTTGCACTAAAATACGTTAAATTTCCAAATCTGAAACATGACTATGTGCAGGCCTGCGCTATAGAACCTCATTTTTGAGCCATTAAACAATGAAATTTTGAAAATCATTACAAACGAAAATTGTAGCTTAATCATCAAAATCAGATAAGCTATTCAAAAGAAATGGCAAGTTTAGTACAACCCAGTTTTAATAAAAAAATCTTTTCAAGACAACTACAAAATGAGTTTTTCTACCTATTAAATATCAAAGTTTCACCAAGTATTCAAAATATACATCGCGGTATAAGTTCTAAGCTCTCCGGAAAGTATAAGGTTGCTAGTTTCAGATAAGTTTATCAAAAGTTATCTTCATTTTAGCAACATCTGTTTCAGCAAAGACATTGCGCACAAAGCAGGTCAGCGCTAGAAAAGCGTGTTTTTTAACATAATAAATGTCAAAAAAAATTAAACTTTTCAAAAAGAAATTGTAGCTTAAGTTCCTAGCTTTCCTAAATGTGTAAAATTATCAAATTCGGATAAGCCATTCAATAGTTATAAGCAAAATTGTTTCAGCCTTGCTTATGCGTAAATTTTTCATAAAAATTGCCACCGTATATACCTGCCTACATATTCACATATAGTCACATTCCACTATGTATAAATACATCTAAAATCTTACCACACTCATCCAAATTACATATTCAAAATACACAAATGCATACACAAATTACACACTCAGACATACACAAAGGCATACACACACAAATATAACACACTTTTTTTTTGAAGTCTTCTTTTCCAAGTTGAAAGTATAGAGTAACCTATTATTTTGTTTTGCATTTATATTAATATGAAAAAGGGGGGAATAGATAAGAAATATGTATTAAAAATATGTGATAACAATATCCAACTATGTTCATCTTAAAACAAGTTAGTAGCCTTTATTTCCTATAATCTACACCTTTTCAAAATTATGGTCGAGCCTGAATTTGCATAGACTATTAAATTATCTCGAGCATAACTATTATCACTTTTTCTTCCTTTTAGTGAGAAACTACAAATTTATACTCAAATTGGGGTTCATTTTCGCCATCAATCTTAAGCCACTACTATACCACTGTTCCTAGTTTATTCATGTTATTTTATTTAAGCATTATGCCAAACTGTCTCATCCTAGCGATTAAGAACATTTACCGAGTACATGTGCACCCATATCGGTTAATTTTCTCAACACCTAAATGAATAAATTGACTTCAATTTTCCATATCCCGTATAAGCATCACATCTTGAATTATATATTTATTTGATAATAACAACAATATTCGAATATAATTACATCTTACTTTTACCTATCACTTATTATTATAATTATTATTATTTCCACATAATAATGTGTCGAATTATCTTGCACAAGTATTTAAGAATCCCTATCAATAACGTTGATCAGATGTATCGACCAGAATTCTTACATTACCCAACAGACAAATCAAATCAAAATTAATTCCTTTAACCATTAAGTTATTAGTATATTCATTTAACAAATTGGCTTCATTATTGTTGTTGTTGTCAATTTATTTGATTGAATTTAATAATTATTTCCAACTCGATTTTACAATAAATTCAACGTCTATAGCATCAGTTAAACAATCAACAATCAAATAACAACAAATAATGCCTTCAGAGGAAATTTATATATTAATTTCCGCTGCGCAACTTCTTTTTTCTTAACCACATACACAATTATATAAATTCCAAGTAAAATTAAATATCGAATTTGTAGGGGAAGCAGATCAATATTTTACTATATAATACAAAAATAGCAAATACGTCCCCCAATAATTATCCTAGTAATCATCGTATATTTCTAAAATCATACAATTCATAACAAAATCAACCGCGCACCACGGGAGCAGGGACTCTAAGTCAATTCTAAGGTCTAGGCTCGTATTTCTTATATATATATATATATATATATATCGTATTGCTCTAACCTGGCTCTGATACCATTTTGTAACGCCCCACCTCTGTACCCATATTATCCAAGAATATTACAAAGTAATATTGTCAGATAACACGGAGAATGAGCCTGTTTGGGGCACACACATGTAAATTCTCTTGGACCAACACGGGTACGTTTAAAATTTCTGAAAAATAACTTACTTATACGTACACAATACCAGTACGAAACAATAACACATGTACCTCCAGGATAGAACAATACAGAATATACAGAAATACAAAGATTACATAGTCAGTTGCAACGATAAAATATAATAAATATATTAATTAACATTTCATATACATTAACTTATTTTACACCAAAATATATATTCATCATTTTATTTAATACATGGTAATAAATAATTTACTAGATTACTATACTCCTCTAAAACTAGTAAATTAGAAATTGGTCTCTGTATCCTGGCACCGGTAATGTCTTGGTCTGACCCGAGTATTATATAAACAATAAACGTGTCAGTCTATGTTTGAATCCATTATAGTTAATATATAATGTTTGGGTGCTCTAAACAAAAATAATAACATAAAGAGGTACAACATTATTTAATCCACAACGGTCATTCAAGTCATAAACCTAATCATTCGGATTACCCAAATATCGACATTAATGATTTTTGCCTAATGGCTATATATTATGGAAGCATTATCATTTATGAACACATGCAAAAGACAACATAATCTTATTCAAACGAATCTTGTTCAAGAGTTTAATGCATTACGAAATCGCCAAAATATCACAATCACATGATAGCTCATAGGCCATCAAAATACAATAACATGATGAAATCATAAACAAGAATCATCCCAATCAAACGATAGCTCACGGGCCATCAAAATACAATAACATAATATAATCATAAACAAGAATCATCACGATGACTTCAGCTCATAGGCCATCAAAATAAATAAAATGATGAAATCATAAACAAAAATCATATATGTAAATCACATTGAAATATATGAAAAATCATAAAAGATCATATGGATCCATATCCACATTGGCGAGACTCAGCAACGCCGCACGCATATCAACACTGGCGAGACCCAGCAATGCCGCATGCATATCAACATTAGCGAAACTATGCATATCAACATTGGCGAGAATCAACAATGTCGCACGTGTAATGAAAATAATATATACCAGTAATAAACAATTTTGATGCCTATAATGGAAGATACTCAGATCTCCATAAGTTAGACTCTCAGGTCCAATATGGCATAGTCACTCAGGACTACCTCGAAAGCCGCTCTGGACTATCTAGTACTGGTAAGGAGATAGCCACTTAGGAATTCTCAGTATAGACAATGGTTTATGTACGTCATCAACTCACAATTAGTAACCCAAACAGTGGTAACAGTGCATCCCATACCACACGTTCTCACTACTTGGTTTACTAACCGCTCATCAACTCCGCACTGGAAAAACTCAGAAAAATTTAATCACAAAAATCTCATGAATCACAACATCAACTTAATAGCTTGCGTAAATATTTATATATACATAGTTATATAAGTTTGCAATAAAAATCACTTTGTTAAATAAATTTATTTTTAAAACTAATATGATTTTACTACATTACAAAATCTAAGATGGAATAAAATTATCAAATAATTTGATTAAAACTAAATATGGTTGATTTTATATAATTTAGAAAAATCAAGTGAAACTATTCAAAGTATAAATTTTCAATTCAGTGAATAAACCAAGTGGAATTCGCAAAATAAATTTAATTTAACCCATTTGTTTAAAACACTTATATTTACTTCAAATATATTTTCCAAGATAAATTTGTTAATGACTCAAGCTACAATTTAATACTTGGAAACCCAATAAGTGTACTTCAATCTATATCATAAAATATTAACAATTTGTACTACTTTCCGTTATAATTTAAAATCATAAAATTAACCCAATGTAAAACATTCAATAAATTCCGTAACTCTACATAGGTTATTATTCAAAAATAAAATGAAGAGCATCTACTTTGTATTTTCAATATTCAATAAATCCAACATTCACAGTGAATGCTACAATCCTACCCAACAAATTTGATTACACAAAATTCAACCATTCATCTAACTTTGTGTATTTCAATGCCATAAAATTATCAAGTATTTCAATGCAATATAATTATCAAATGATCCAACAAGCTCATGATTTCAATATTAATCATCAATAACACCCAATAACACAACCAAACATCTATTTCAATTAAGAACGAATTTAATCATGGATGACATTTTAAATTTAACCATCCAATCATCCAAGCAATCCAATTCAAATTAGACCAGATATGCTAATAAATAAATACATATCTATTATGGAAGAAAACATAGGAGTGAGCGAGGGAAAACTCACCAAATTGATGCTCGAAACAACGATATCCACTGTTGCTATAGTTTCCTAAACCATTCCTAGTTTGCTACTATTTGGCTACTTCAAGGTCTCAATCATCCATTATCTCTTGAATTCTTTCCCTCATTTTCCAAACCTCAATCACCAACACACAACTCGGAGGACTTAGAACCCCTAAACTCCTCCACTGGCTTCCCTCATACGCTCTAAATCAGCTACAATAGCCAAAGCTCCAACATGTTGCTCACTTGAACTCTTGTGTGATAGACAAAATTTCCAACCACCAACCTGGATTCATCCTTACCATTGCTCCCCTCCATCCTTCATGAGACTGTCGCTTCGCACCTCCACCGTGCACGCCATTGCGCGTTACTTTCCCTCCATAAGTGACGCCAGTCGCATTCCAGATCGCACCTCCCTTCTTCTTCTTTTTTTCCTTTTTCCATCGACATCGTTTTTTTAGGGATTGAGGAGGAAACGAGAAAATGGGGTTTTCGTTTTTGCTGCCGTGAATTGTTCCATCAGACCCATCGAGAAGCTTCTAGGGAGAATGTACAACGTAGTTTAATAGGTCTTGGGCCTTGAAATGTGTTGGTTTTAAGCCCGGTTTTCCTTAATTTTGTTTCAACCAATTTCCAAGAGTATAACTGTTATATAATTCTCAAATTATTCCCGATATGGTACACATTTATTCCCATCCAGTTTTGTAATTTACAATCTTGTTAATGGATATTTTAATCAATCTTATGATTGCCCATTTGTTTATTAATTCATCGCTCAATAAAATATCTATTATCTTATCTGTTTGTTTTTAAAATTATTTAACAATTCTAAAGCTATTTTATATTCATTGTCATTTAACATGCGTCCTGTTCGATAAGCACACGCATACGTTTTATTTTAAATTGACGCTCGGTGTTTATTTCATGGTCCAACATTTAATATAAAAATATTGTAACACCCCGTATGTTGAATAACTTGTTATAATATAAATCAGGGCAGAATTAAATTTTAAGATCTGAATCAGGGGAAACGGGCTATGCCATTGCGTTCTTCTCGGAAAAATACGCGAAATAGTGTCTGAGTTTTTGTAAATAGGAGTCCGTATGACCCAGTTATGGCCCAACAAAGTTTTCAGAAAAATTCAAGTTCAAAACAGATTTAAATTTCAAGTTCAAAATTCAAAAATCAGGTTAGGCGGGCTAAGCGGGAAAATTCCCGCCAGCCACCCTAAGTCGACTTGGGAGTCGACATAGCAGGACCCAAGTCGACTGCCCAGTCGACTTGGGAGTCGACACAGGTGGCCGGGCAGGTTGGCCTGGGTGCAGACTGAAGGGGTTTGGGCTGTGTTTTGGGGCTTGTGACGAGATCTGATGGCTCTAAACTAATCTAGGGTTAATCTAAGGGCCTAAACTACATCCAAAATCTATAAATACACCCTAAGACTACCCTAATCCATACTAAAAATAGATACAACGTCATCATGCCATCAAAATGCAACTTAGAAGGGGCCTCCACAAATTAGAGAGGAAGATAGCTTCTCAAATCAACTTCTAATCAACTCTAGCAACTAAATCTTCTTCATAGGAGTGCTATTCAACAAGTTGTGAGTTTCTATGCCTTTAGCAAGCAATTGCTAAACTAATTATGATAGGATGTAATGAGGTTATGGTTATGAATGTGGATCAATGCAAGTTATGTTATCATATGCTATGTGCTCATGATGTTAGTTATGCAAGTTTTATGCTATATGTCCATGATGCTAGTTATGCAAGTTTTATGCTATATGTTCATGATGCTAGTTATGCAAATCACTATGATAAACATTGATCCATTATGACACCATGTTATGCAAGTTTGGTGTTTGATTATATGCAAGTTCATATATGACATGTTATGCAAGTTTGGTGTTTGATTATATGCAAGTTCATATATGACATGTTATGCAAGTTTAGTGTTTGATTATATGCAAATTCATATATGACATGTTATGCAAGTTTGGTGTTTGATTATATGCAAGTAACATGTGCAAGTTTACACCTTTGTATGATATGCATACATATGCAAGTTTACCCCTTTGTATTTCATGCATATATATGCATGTTTACCCCTTTTTATGATATGAGTAACATATGCAAGTTCATCCCTTTTTAGACCTATGACATGTATGTTTATCCCTTTATGATAGGTCTATGACACGAACATCTATGCAAGTTACCCTCTTTATGACATATGTGATTCATGCAAGTTTGGGTTGATTATCTATGCTAGTTGGGTTTGATGCTATGGTCATATATGCAAGTTGACACCTTTAAAACCCATGATGATGCTAATGTTATGCTAAGTTGAACCCATTGTATTTGTGATGAATATTCCCTTTTAAGTATGTCATGTTAGCGTATTACGTGGGGAACGATGGGGTTAATATTCATGTTAACAAAATTGTGGTGAAATTGGTATGATGTTGCATACCATAAGTGGATGGACATAATTGAGTCAATTATGTACATCATTAAATTGGAATTAATTAAGGAAAATTAATTCAAAATATGGGGGTGATTAATTAGGTGTAATTAACCGACTAAGACACGAGGTTGGACCCTTTTGTAGCATAACACTGCCCGGACCCGACCGGCAAATCCAGCGGCTACAAATGATTGGCCCAATGTGAGAGGTCTTAGGCATAAACTAAATACGTGACAAGTGTAAAGACACGAGGTTAGACTCTGTTATGGCGTAAGGCTGCCCGGACCCGACCGACAAATCCAGCTGCCATAAAAGACAGTCTAATGTGAGAGGTCTTTACAAAGGTTACGGTCTTAATCAATTAAGAAACACTTAACCAGAGAAGCATGTAGTGGGGCATGAGGGGTTAAGAGGGTGACTTGGGTGGCATGTGGAAATCTAGTGGTTGCCTTGGGTGGCAATAGAAAGTACGATTAGAATACTTAACCAAAGTGGAAACATGTAATTAAACATGATTAAAGGGTTAAGTGAGATGCACTAGAAAATGGACAAGCTTAGGTGGGTAGCTTGTGGGGGCCCATTTCAACCAGTAACCCAAAACGTATCTTTGTGGGCTCGACCCAAGTCGAGGATGGGACACGCATACTGGGTTTGACTATAAGAGGCCAAAACGGGGTAGCGGTGGCAACGCAAGTCCAACGGGTTTCATATGCGTGTGTGGGCCCGGGCTGGTAGGTAAGACGTTATTGCATTGTGTAGGTATAAGCCGTGCACCGTTGGTTATATCGGGTTGCCACTTTGGGGAGTGATACACCCCACTGTGGGGCCAGCACGGGTATCTACGTTATGGAGCCGATCGCTTGAGGAGTAGTGGGTACACCTAGTGGAGATAGGGGCAGACGGCACCTATGTGGTCAGCTAGGGGTACACGAAACTACTAGTTATATTTTCTAAGTCCATGGGTGGGATCAACCTTTAAGTAGGAATGACTGGTGTGGTGCAGTGTAGTAATTATCCTTGGGTGGGTAGATGCGTCTTTACCGTTATCTTCGTTCTTCCTATGTCTAGTTGGCTGCTTAGTGTAGTCATTTATCCCCAGTCGTTACCGTACCAAGTTTATATCATACCCTAATTACTTTAATGATTGTATTGTTAAAGTTATAGGACTCGCTCAGACTTATGTCTGACCCTGTTGTTTTTATCTTTTTCCCAACCCTCAGGTTCTCAGAGTGGGCCTAGCACTAGTGGGCTTTGATCAGATTGCTTTATCTATCTTTTGGAGCTTGGACCGTTGATGTAAAGCTCAGCTTATCTTTTCTATTATGGCTATTAGTTATGTAGTGGGATTATGTACTTATGTTTTTATCAGGATGGATGTTTAGTACTTGACTCTTGTTTTATGGTTTTGTAACCAAACATGTTTACCTTCTGCTGCAATGAAATGATGTTTTAGTCAACAAGTATTATTTATATCTTTCTTGTTGTAATTTTTCTGTTCTATATTCACTTAAAATACTCCACCGAAGTTAAGGCATTCCCTTAACGAGTGACCTTAGCGGGTGTGGGGTGTTACACGTGGTATCAGAGCTGAAGGTTACTAGAACAGATAAAACTTTTAGAAAAACTATTTTTCTAAAAACATTTTCGAAGGAGTATTTTCAAAAACATGTCTCTTCGAGAAAAGTTTTTGAAAGAAAAGCATAATCCCCAATAGCCATATCTTTATCTTTCGAATTCTCCGTTTTTAATCTTTCCTTTTTCGTTTCAGCATGGCTGAAGATCTTAACTTTCCGGAGGGTGTAGCGATACCAGTATGGTATAGGAGATTGATGGAGGCTAGGGCCGCCGCTGCGGGTCCAGCAGATGTTCCTCCACCACCATTTGCACCCGATCTTCCTCCCCCTCCTCCTCCTCGCGCGGATACTTTTGCTAAGACTTGCAAGGAATTTTAGGCTATGGGAGGGAAACCTTTTCGAGGATCAGAAACTTTTGTGGAAGCTAGGGATTGGCTTAAGGAAACGGAAGAGTTGATAGATATCTTTGAGATGGAAGAAGGAAAGGAAGTCAAGTTATCTGCTTGGTTAATGAAGGGAGAGGCCTCGTTCTGGTGGGAGGTCACTAATGGAGAGCGCCCTGTTGAATCTTGGGCGGACTTCAGACAATGGTTTGTGGCAAAGTTTCTCTCAAGGGCGGAAGAAAATCTGTATATGGAAAGGCTCTTGACTCTAAAGCAAGGAAACCTATCAGTGAAGGAATATGTCAACAAGTTTAATCAGTTGGCAAGGTTTGGCATAGACATGGTGAATACACCGGAGAAGCAGGCTTTGAGGTTTGTTAAAGGCTTGAATGAACCGATGCATGGATTGGCTATGACTCACATCCCTATGGGGGCCACCTTTGAGAAGCTAGTAGACATGGCACTTATGCATGAGGAAGAGAAGGGTCCCAATGCTAATAAGGCACCCGAGAAGAAAGGAGACCAGAAGAGACCTCAACAGCAACAACAAAACAAGGGTGGGAAAGGTAACGGTGGCAAGGGAAAGAAGAAGTGCTTCAACTGTGGGACACCAGGCCACCTCAGCAAAGATTGTCGGAAGAAGAAGAAGACTGGCTGCTTCCACTGTGGCGAAGCAGGGCATCTAGTGAAGGACTGCCCTAAGAAGGGGCAGAGGACGGGATCTACCTCAGGAGGACAGGTGCAGGCTCTTATGGCACCAGGTCAGGCAAGGGGGCAAGTTCAGGCTCTCGCGGTTCCACCGATTCGGGAAAGAGGTAGAACTATTTCCATTGAAAGTCTGGTTTTTCTGTTTGATCATCATGTCCGTACTTTATTCGACTCTGGCGCATCGCATTCGTTTATCTCATCATCATTAGTTGAGTTACTGCACTTAGACACCAGTCTAGTAGATGATCCCTTGGTTGTTTCAAACCCAATTGGGGGCTCCACTTATTTGTCCATGATATGTTTGGGTTTGAAGATTTCTATACTTAGCGTTGAGTTTAGATGTGATGCTTTTGTTTTGGGCTTCACGGGCTATGGGTTAATTTTAGGCATGGACTGGTTATCCAGTAATGGTGCCGTTCTTGATTGCGAAAGGAGAGTTGTTAGGCTCATGACCCGCTTGGGGAACACTCTCGAGATCTCTTGTAATCCCATGAATTCTGTTATGCTAAGTTATCTTGAATCGCTTGACGCTTCGGTCGAGAGTTTGCGATCTGTTAGAGTGGTCCGGGAATATTCGGATGTGTTTGAGGAGGTGAAGGGTTTACCTCCGAAGCGGGAGATCGACTTCCGAATATATATGGTGGACAATGCTAAGCCAGTATCTTTGCCAGTGCGCCACATGGCTCCTCGTGAGAGGAGGGAACTCCATGAGCAAGTAGGGGAGTTGCTTGAGAAGGGGTTCATAAGACGAAGTATATCGGAGTGGGGTGCTCCAGTGGTTTTTGCCATGATGGCGGATGGGTCCATCAGACTGTGTGTAGACTATAGAGAACTCAACAAGCTTACAAAGAAGAATAGACACCCATTGCCGAGGATTGATGATCTCTTTGATCAGTTGGTTGGCGCCTCGGTGTTTTCGCAGTTGGACTTAGCCACGGGGTTTCATCAGTTGAGAGTGGCTGAGGATAGTATAGAGAAGACTGCCTTTAGGACTCCGGATGGTTTCTATGAGTGGCTGGTGATGCCCTTTGGTTTGACGAACGCCCCTGCATACTTTGTTGATTTGATGAGTAGGGTGTTCAGGGGTACCTTAATAAGTTCGTGGTGGTCTTTGTGGATGACATCTTGGTCTTTTCTAAGAGTGAAGAAGAGCATGCCCTACATCTTAGGGAAGTGTTGGAGACTCTTCGAGCGCATAGCCTTAAGGCTAAATTCTATAAATGTCACTTTTGGAGGAAGGAAGTGCGGTTCTTAGGGCACGTGGTCTCTAAGGAAGGGATAGCTGTGGATCCCGCTAAGGTAGTATCCATCCAAGATTGGAAGGTTCCGAAGAATGCTACCGAGGTGAGGAGTTTCTTGGGGTTGGCAGGCTACTATAGGAAGTTTATCAAGGACTTCGCGAAGATATCAGCCCCATTAACTCGCTTGACGAAGAAGAATCTAGTCTTCACATGGGACGTAGATTGTGATGATGCGTTCCAACGGTTAAAGAGAGCTTTAACCACAGCTCCAGTCTTAGTGTTGCCAGATGGGAGTAAGCCATTTGTTGTTTATACCGATGCTTGTGGGACAGGACTAGGCGCAATCTTAATGCAAGAGGGAAGGGTAATAGCCTATGGGGGAAGGCAGTTGAGAGCACATGAGAAAAATTACCCTACACATGATCTAGAGTTGGTCGTTATTGTTTTTGCGCTTAAGACTTGGCGCCATCATCTTCTTGGCGAGAGGTTCGAATTGTTCACTGACCACAAATCATTGAAGCACTTGTTTTCTCAAAAGGATTTGAACTTAAGGCAACAAAGTTGGATGGAGTTCTTAGCATCCTATGATTTTGAGATTGCATATACCCCTGGCAAGGGTAACGTGGTGGCAGACGCCTTAAGCAGAAAAAGGTTGTCTTTGAGTCCATTGTTCGTTGAATGACGAAGCTTGGAATTTATCTCGATGTTTGACTTCAGACCTTCCGTTGACTTTATACCCGGTTTGCTAGCATCCTTAGAGGTCATACCTACTCTTTTGGGACGGATTGGTGAGGCACAGCGGGACGACCCACAGTTGGTTGAGTTAGTAGAGAAGCTCATAAGGGGGGAGTCGTCCAGCCATTTGAGTAGGTACACCTTAGACGATAGGGGGTGGTTGCGTAGAGACGGTAGACTTTGTGTACCGCAAGACGAGGGTTTGAGGAAGGCTATACTTGATGATGCACATCGTTCGAAGATGACCATTCATCCCGGTGGGGACAAGATGTACCAAGACATGAAGCGAGTTTTCTTTTGGGCCGGTATGAAGAAAGATGTGGCCGAGTATGTCGCTAGATGCTTGGTGTGCCAACAAGTGAAAGCGGAGCAAAAGAAACCCGGTGGGTTGCTTCACCCATTGGAAGTTCCGCAGTGGAAATGGGATAGCGTCTCGATGGATTTTATTGATGGGTTACCGATATCGAGGAAGGGTAATACGGGAATTTGGGTTGTGGTAGACAGACTTACTAAGAGCGCCCATTTCATACCCGTGAAGAGTAAGAGGACTGCTCCATGGCTAGCTTCAGTTTACCTTCGAGAGATAGTTCGATTGCATGGTGTACCTTCTAGCATAGTGAGTGATCGAGATCCCATCTTCACTAGCGAGTTTTGGAAGAGTTTGCAAGAGGCGGTAGGGACTCAGTTGTGTTTGAGCACCGCATATCATCCTCAGACGGACGGCCAGACCGAGAGGGTGAATCGTGTTCTAGAAGACCTTTTGAGGCTATGTATCTTAGATTTTGGAGGTACATGGGAAGAGCATCTTCCATTGGTGGAGTTCGCGTATAATAACAGCTTTCAGTCTAGTATTGGCATGGCTCCTTTCGAGGCTCTTTATGGAAGGCCTTGTCGGTCACCTACATGTTGGTGGGAATCTACGGATAAGATCTTGCTTGGGCCCGATATGGTTAGAGAAACTTCGGAAAAGATTGATTTGATTCGAAGAAGGATGAAAGCGGCGCAAGACAGATAGAAATCTTATGCGGATAAGAGGAGAACAGATCTTGAGTTTGATGTTGGGGACATGGTCTTTGTCAAAGTATCTCCATTACGGAATGTTGTTCGCTTTGGGTCCGTTGGAAAGTTAGCACCAAGGTTTGTAGAACCTTTTCCTATTAAGGAAAGGATTGGACAGATGGCATATAGAGTGGATTTGCCCGAGAGACTTAGTGGTGTACATGACGTATTCCATGTGTCACATTTGAGGAAGTGCCTACATGAGACCGCAGAGGTGGTAGAGCCGAGCTTGCTAAGAGAAGTGGTGGTAGAGCGTGATGCGACGATTCGACGAGCTCCTACTCGCATCCTTGGGTCAGAGATTAGGAAGTTGAGAAACAGAGAGGTTCAACAAGTCAAAGTACAATGGGGAGATGATGAGAGCAACACTACTTGGGAGACAGAAGTGAAGATGCATTCTTTGTACCCATTCCTTTTTGAGGGTATGTCTTTTAACTTCTCCTTTATCGCTTATCTTGTGCTTATCTTATCTTTAGTATGTCCTCTCGTTAGTACCTTTGACCTATAGATAGGGTAAACCTATGGTTGAAACATGTGTTTGAGACATGTTATGATTGATGGATGCATGTGGATGCAAGTGTTTGCTAGTGGTTTCCCGTGGATGCATATACACACACTTTAGACACTAGATCGGCTCAGTCACTTCATGTTGCATATTGCATATAACTGTGTGTAGGTAGCTATATTAATGGATGTATAATGGTTGGATCATCATATGGATGATGCATTTTGGTGTATGGTTGTGCACACATGTAGAGATAGTATGTGTCGATAGGGTTCTTTCGCATACATATTGTATGCATGGCACTATCATGGTTTGCATTAAGGAGGTCAACTGAATCAGCAGACCGCCTGATTTTGCATTAGACAGGGAACATATACACACACTTTTTGCATATGTTCATACGTCATTAGAAATTTTAAGGACAATGGATGCCAATGTTTGATGGTTTAGTATATGGTTGTTTGGTTGGTAGGATACGTTCTTCTTGACTTAGTGATTTCGGGGACGAAATCCTTTAAGTAGGGGAGAATGTAACACCCCGTATGTTGAATAACTTGTTATAATATAAATCAGGGCAGAATTAAATTTTAAGATCTGAATCAGGGGAAAATGGCTATGCCATTGCGTTCGTCTCGGAAAAATACACGAAATAGAGTCCGAGTTTTTGTAAATTAGAGTCCGTATGACCCAGTTATGGCCCAACAAAGTTTTCAGGAAAATTCAAGTTCAAAACAGATTTAAATTTCAAGTTCAAAATTCAAAAATCAGGCCAGGCGGGCTAAGCGGGAAAATTCCCGCCAGCCACCCCAAGTCGACTGGGGAGTCGACTTGGGAGTCGACACAACAGGACCCAAGTCGACTGCCCAATCGACTTGGGAGTCGACACAGGTGGCCGGGCAGGTTGGCCTGGGTGCAGACTGAAGGGGTTTGGGCTGTGTTTTGGGGCTTGTGACGAGATCTGATGGCTCTAAACTAATCTAGGGTTAATCTAAGGGCCTAAACTACATCCTAAATCTATAAATACACCCTAAGATAACCCTAATCCATACTAAAAATAGATACAACGTCATTATGCCGTCAAAATGCAACTTAGAAGGGGCCTCCACAAATTAGAGAGGAAGATAACTTCTCAAATCAACTTCTAATCAACTCTAGCAACTAAATCTTCTTCATAGGAGTGCTATTCAACAAGTTGTGAGTTTCAATGCCTTTAGCAAGCAATTGCTAAACTAATTATGATAGGATGTAATGAGGTTATGGTTATGAATGTGGATCAATGCAAGTTATGTTATCATATGCTATGTGCTCATGATGTTAGTTATGCAAGTTTTATGCTATATGTCCATGATGCTAGTTAGGCAAGTTTTATGCTATATGTTCATGATGCTAGTTATGCAAATCACTATGATAAACATTAATCCATTATGACACCATGTTATGCAAGTTTGGTGTTTGATTATATGCAAGTTCATATATGACATGTTATGCAAGTTTGGTGTTTGATTATATGCAAGTTCGTATATGAAGTGTTATGCAAGTTTGGTGTTTGATTATATGCAAGTTCTTATATGACATGTTATGCAAGTTTGGTGTTTGATTATATGCAAGTAACATGTGCAAGTTTACACCTTTGTATGATATGCATACATATGCAAGTTTACCCCTTTGTATGTCATGCATATATATGCATGTTTACCCCTTTTTAAGATATGAGTAACATATGCAAGTTCATCCCTTTTTAGACCTATGACATGTATGTTTATCCCTTTATGATAGGTCTATGACATGAACATCTATGCAAGTTACCCTCTTATGACATATGTGATTCATGCAAGTTTGGATTGATTATCTATGCTAGTTGGGTTTGATGCTATGGTCATATATGCAAGTTGACACCTTTAAAACCCATGATGATGCTAATGTTATGCTAAGTTGAACCCATTGTATTTGCGATGAATCTTCCCTTTTAAGTATGTCATGTTAGCGTATTATGTGGGGAACGATGGGGTTAATATTCATGTTAACAAAATTGTGGTGAAATTGGTATGATGTTGCATACCATAAGTGGATGGACATAATTGAGTCAATTATGTACATCATTAAATTGGAATTAATTAGGGAAAATTAATTCAAAATATGGGGGTGATTAATTAGGTGTAATTAATCAACTAAGACACGAGGTTGGACCCTTTTGTAGCATAAGACTGCCCGGACCCGACCGGCAAATCCAGCGGCTACAAATGATTGGCCCAATGTGAGAGGTCTTAGGCATAAACAAAATACGTGACAAGTGTAAAGACACGAGGTTAGACTCTGTTATGGCGTAAGGCTGCCCGGACCCGACCGGCAAATCCAGCTGCCATAAAAGACAGTCTAATGTGAGAGGTCTTTACAAAGGTTACGGTCTTAATCAATTAAGAAACACTTAACCAGAGAAGCATGTAGTGGGGCATAAGGGGTTAAGTGGGTGCCTTGGGTGGCATGTGGAAATCTTTTGGTTGCCTTGGGTGGCAATAGAAAGTACGATTAGAATACTTAACCAAAGTGGAAACATGTAATTAAACATGATTAAAGGGTTAAGTGGGATGCACTAGAAAAGGGACAAGCTTAGGTGGGTAGCTTGTGGGGGCCCATTTCAACCAGTAACCCAAAACGTATCTTTGTGGGCTCGACCCAAGTCGAGGACGGGACACGCATACTGGGTTTGACTATAATAGGCCAAAACGGGGTAGCGGTGGCAACGCAAGTCCAACGGGTTTCAGATGCGTGTGTGGGCCCGGGCTGGTAAGTAAGACGTTGTTGCATCGTGTATGTATAAGCCGTGCACCGTTGGTTGTATTGGGTTGCCACTTTGGGGAGTGATACACCCCACTGTGGGGCCAGCACGGGTATCTACGTTTGGGAGCCGATCGCTTGGGGAGTAGTGGGTACACCTAGTGGAGATAGGGGCAGACGACACCTATGTGGTCAGCTAGGGGTACACGAAACTACTAGTTATATTTTCTAAGTCCATGGGTGGGATCAACCTTTAAGTAGGAATGACTGGTGTGGTGCAGTGTAGTAATTATCCTTGGGTGGGTAGATGCGTCTTTACCGTTATCTTCATTCTTCCTATGTCTAGTTGGCTGCTTAGTGTAGTCATTTATCCCCAGTCGTTACCGTACCAAGTTTATATCATACCCTAATTACTTTAATGATTGTATTGTTAAAGTTGTAGGACTCGCTCAGACTTATGTCTGACCCCGTTGTTTTTATCTTTTTCCCAACCCTCAGGTTCTCAGAGTGGGCCTAGCACTAGTGGGCTTTGATCAGATTGCTTTATCTATCTTTTGGAGCTTGGACCATTGATGTAAAGCTCAGCTTATCTTTTCTATTATGGCTATTAGTTATGTAGTGGAGTTATGTACTTATGTTTTTATCAGGATGGATATTTAGTACTTGACTCTTGTTTTATGGTTTTGTAACCAAACATGTTTACCTTCTGCTGCAATGAAATGATGTTTTAGTCAACAAGTATTATTTATATCTGTCTTATTGTAATTTTTCTGTTCTATATTCACTTAAAATACTCCATCGAAGTTAAGGCATTCCCTTAGTGAGTGACCTTAGCGGGTGTGGGGTGTTACAAATATTATATTACCATTTTATTTCAAGCATACATATACAAATAAAATCAGTTAATATTATTATGACAGCTTTATCTAATTTAACTCGTACATTTTGTTAGCAAGATCATCATAATTCAAATTCAATGCTTTTATTTTAATTAAACACACATTGAGTTTCAGATGAGAAACAGGGTTGTTACAGTTATAGTGATGCCCAAGATCAACACACGTGACCAGTGGGAGCGCCCAGGCCGGCCCACACTTACTTTTATGTATTGGTTATTCCTGAACGAAACGTTTTCGGGTCCTATCTAACCTCTAAAATGGTCAGTACGTCTACCATATGAGCCTTTTACAGCCCTATATCCAAGGCGCCTCGCTTTTCATCATCCACATAAGTAAAATGTCTGGGCTCCATACCTTGACATCACTCCTAGCTAGAAGGAAATGCACGCCCTCACTGTTGCTGGGGTGTGAAGCCCGCGAATCAACGCTATACACAAGCTACACTAATCAGTGATGCATTGATCATCATCCACAAAGCTTTGCTTTTCAACAAAAACCTTGATCATTGCATCTCAGCATGCCACATTGTCAATCCATACCATGCCATACCATTGATTTCCACCAATATATAAACTCTAAGCTCCTATGTCTCAGAGAAGTGTGTTAAGCTAAGAGAATAAATTCTCTGCCACCAAACAGATATATATTTAGTAGAGATCAACAAATAAAGTGTGAAGCACAATGTCAGACATACAATCCATTTGCAAGTTCATTCTGGGTCTGAACGAAATCGGAGGCACACCTTATTCCTCATCCCATATGTCCAATATAGGAGAAAGGTTGTAATAACCTGGAAAATCAGAACCAATTTAAAAATTCATTTTAAGGAAATTTTATTAAAAATTGTGCCAGAATTTAAAAATTCCATTTTTAAATTAAATTATTGAATTTAAAAAAACTTCTAAATAAAATTATGATGTTATTAATGAACGATTTAAAATTTTATTTGTGACAAACAACAATTTATAATTTGTTAAATTGTGATCGATAATAATGGAAATTAATAAATTGTTTATACATTTGTACTAGCTAACTTTAAACTATTGTTGAAAAGTAATATGGTTATCATAATTTTTATGTATGCATCATTGTCTTGTTCAAATTGATGGCTGCTAATGAAGACGACGTTGTTTGTTGAATAGCTGATTGTTTTGTTTATTTGATGAATCAAATAATTGAATTTTTGTTGTGCTTTAAAATGTTCAAACACAGATTTGTTTTCAAATACTCAATATAAATGTAATTGTTTGGATCTAATAACTTTCTTGTTCAAGTAACATATTGTTTTCTTCATTTCGTTAAACAAAAAAACTAAATCTATATAAGTTCTAGTACAATGATTCATTTTAGATCATTGGTTTATAAATTTAATTTGGAGTCCAACTTTTAGATCTAAAATTCTATGTTCATGTTAACGGATTAAATTATATCATAAAGGTTTATTTAAACTTTATACTCAATTAGCTTAATGTTAGATTTTTAGTCCATGTTTTATCTTTCATAACTAAGTGTAACATTAGGCTTGAAAGTATATATATATATATATACATAATATTTTCAATTAGATATTTGGATTTTATAAAAGGGGTTTTGTCAATACACAAATATTTTAAAACTGATGGTTGTAATTATGCAATTTGTATTATTAGGGAGTTTTGATTGAATTTAACTCATACATACATATATATATAGTTAAATCTACATTCATGTTTTCGTATAAAATTTATTTCAATCTTGATAATATGAAATAATTTCTTTTCTTTAAAAGTTAAAAGAGGAAAAAAAATTAAACACATGCTTTAAACATTGGCTATATTTATACTTGCATCATGATGTTTGTTAATTTCATTGATATTCTGCATCCTAATGAGGAATCCAATTAATCGTACATGTTAACTTTTATTTATTCCTCATTTTATTGACCATCTACTGATTCAAATTATATGTCTATACTTTTCTATCACTTTATAGCACGTACCACATGTTGCGCTTACAAAAATTACATTATCATACATTTGTTTGTACTAGCATCTATGTCACATGTTTGTTAAATCAAATTGATAATAAATAAAAGGTTTCTCCCTCTACACAAATAATATTCTCTTTGTTAATTAAATAATTTAAAGAAAGGAAATGAAACATTTTTCTCTCCCCCTCATTAATTGATTGCATTAAACGAAAGGAAATGGAAAGTTTCATCTCTAAATAAATTTAAGTAGCAAATAATTTTTAAAAAAAAATTAAAAAAAAAGAGAATTAAATAAATTTATAAATACCCAAAAATTAAACCAAAACCCTAATTCATATCATGAGTCGCCGCCACTCACCTTTTACAATGGCCATTATCTTCCAAAACAAATCCAAAAATTCCTTCTCTCTCTCTCTCAATATTTTCAAACACAAATAATTGCAAAAATCTTTGTCTAAATGAGATGCTTCTAATTGGTGATGGTGGATCGGGTTCAAGTGGCTCCGGTTGGCGTGCGCTCTGGGTATGGTAAGGTCGAAGTTGGATTTGAAAAGGGGACGATGTTTGGGGTAACAAGATAGGAAACGGTCATTATGAAATTTTTAAATAATTAAACTATTTTAATTTATGTATGAAATGCTTGTAACTTTCACAAATGAAAACAGAATCGAGCGAGACGACTTGCATTGGAATCACCTTAAAGAACACTTCGCTGTGAAACCAATTTGATTGGATTTGGAGCTAGTGGTGATTTTTGACTAAATTAAATGAACAGTTTAATTTAGTGCAAAACAATCGTTATATAAACGATCTTTGAAAGCCTACAGTGAGATTTCTTATTTAAATAATTAAAAATAAATTAAGTATTATTGTGTTTGGAAATTCTTACATGTTGTGATTTGAGTTAAATTGTTTGATGCTGTTTATTGATCTGTTGATTTGATGGAATAATTTTGTTGTATTAGAATCGACAAAATATAAAAATATCATTTTTATGTGAATTAGAATTATCACATAAAACATCCTTTTTATACGTATTAGAATTGTCACATAAACATAACATTCTTATGTGAATTAGAATTGTCATATAAAATTATATTTTTTATATGAATTAGAATTGTCACATAAAAATATCCTTTTTATATGAATTAGAATTGTCACATAAACATATCATTCTTATGTGAGATTTCTCGATTTAAAAAAATATATTTGAATTGAATTTGATTGTGATAAAATATATATGCTATATAAAACAATATAGGCATTGAGAAAAATTGGAATTGATTTTCCTTGCTCGCGATGGATTGTTAGATCAAAAATACGTTGATAGTTAAAATATTGTCTTTACCATTTCAGTTTAGAACAAAAATATTCATTTGTTAATTTTATTTTTGTTAGTCAAAAATATTCATTGTTGAAATAAAAGAATATATCTTTTAAAAATGTAAAGTTATTAGAAAATGTCATTTATTAGTAATGCCATGTTATTAGAAAATGTCATTTATTAGAAATGCCATGTTATTAGAAAATGTCATTTATTTGAAATGTCATATTATTAGAAAATGTCATTTATTAGAAATGCCATGTTATTAGAAAATGTCATTTATTAGGAATGCCATTTTATTAAAAGAATGACATTTATTAAAGATATGTTATTTTGTTGTATGCATACTTTGTAAACAAAATATGTCATTTAGTTGTATTCATACCTTGTAAACAAAACATGTCATTATATATATGAATAAAATATTCATCATTTGAAAAATGCTCATACATTAGAAATCACATTTTTATTATATGCATGAGTACACAATATATTCATTGTTTTGAAAAAAAGATGTTAATAAAGAAAATCATGTTGAAACATGTATGACATTAAAAAGTCATCTTTTATGTTAGATTAGAAATAAAGAAAATCATGTTAAAAACATGTTTATCACTAAAAGGTCATTTTTAATGTCAGATTAGAAATAAAAAGAATCTTGTTATATCAACATTTGAATATCATTTTTATTAAATCGTGTTATGTTAACATTAAAGGTAACAATTTTGTTAGAAGATGTTTTTTAGATTAAAGATAACATTTTTATTAGAAATGTTTATTTAGATTAAACATGTCATTTTTATTAGAAATGTTTATTTAGATTAAACATGTCATTTTTATTAAAAATGTTTATTTAGATTAAACATGTCATTTTCATTAGAATTGTTTACATTAGAAATAAAATAACGTTTTTGTTATAACATGTTGCATTTGAAATAAAATAACATTTTTGTTATAAAATGTTGCATTAAAAATAAAATGTTTTGCTAGAATAAAGATGTCACTTTAGATAAAAATGTCATGTTAGGATTAAATTATCAATTTAGTTAAAATTGTCATTTTATAATAAATATGTCATTTAAAGTAGAAAACATATTTTATAATAAATATGTCATTTAAAGTAGAAAAATATTTTATAATAAATATGTCATTTAAAGCAGAAAACTTATTTTATAATAAATATGTCATTAAAAGTAGAAAACATTTTTATAATAAATATGTCATTTAAAGTGGAAAACATATTTTATAATAAATATGTCATTTGTAGTAGAAAACATATTTTATAACAAATATGTCATTTAAATTAGAAAACATAGTATATAATAAATATGTCATTTAAAGTAGAAAACATATTTTGTAATAAATATGACATTTAAAGTAGAAAACATATTTTGTAAACAAATATGTCACTTAAAGTAGAAAGCATATCTTGTAAATGAATATGCCATTTATTTAGAATAATGATTTGTCAAATAAATATGTCATTATATTAAAAATGTTATATTAGAAATGTCATTCATTTAGGAATGTCATTTCATTTAAAAATGTCATTCATTTAGGAATGCCATTTCATTTAAAAAAGTCATTCATTTAGAAATGTCATTTCATTTAAAAATGTCACTTTATATAGAAATGTTACATTAGATTAGAAATGTCATTTTATATAGAAATGTCATATTGGATTAAAAATTTCATATATTTAGATTTTTTCATGTTACATCAAGATATATGTTTGTTAAAATTAAATTATAAATTTCCATTTATAATTTAAACAGTGAAAATACGTTAAATAGAAAATAATTCAAACCGAATTATATTCGAATAAATTCATTATCCAATGATGTATTTATGTAGCCTGTTGTTGTTTGAAAACCCCACGGGTATTGGGACGACATTTGATATACACTAGTCCCAATATTTAGCTGTATGTCAATCGATGGATTGACAGTCTGTGTTGAGAATTATTTATTTATTCATTTTAATGCTCACAAAATTATAAATTTCACTCTAGATGTGAATGGATTGTTTATTGATTATTTCTCATTATCGTTATATACATGTGATGTATGAAATCCATATAACTGAAAATATATGGTAATTGATTGAGTCACATTCTGATTCAGAGTATCTTTTAAATAAATAATATTTGAAAATAAAGAACATTTTTATATAAAGAATAGCTTAAAAATAATGAATATTTTTTAGTGAAATAATTACAATTAAAAATTTTAATTGCACTTTTGACATGAGGTTAGGTTGCATTTATGATGGAAGTCTGCCCGGACCCGACCGGCATATCCAACAGCCACTAATGCTGAATCTAATGTGAGAGGTCTAAGTGCGCAAATACGAAGCGGGCTATGACACGAGGTTATGCCCAACTTGTGGGATAATTCTGGCTGGACCCGACGAGCATGTCCAACATCCGCAAGTTATAGGCCTAATGTGGGAGGTCTAGCCCATTATAAACCATAAACGGACATGGTAATGAATTGGACTATTTAGCCCATTATAAGTTGAAAGTCATTTTGACCCGAACGGGTTTATCCATCGTTTTTATTCATTTTATAATGAATAGAATAGAAAGTTAGTAATTTCCAAAATCTAATATTTTGAAAACATTATTTTAATAAAGAAATAGAATAAATCTTTAATCAAGATTTAATGGTGTTTTCTAATTAATTAATATTTATTTGGAATTAAATAAATTGGATTTTTGGGTTTGTCGTGAATGGTGTCTTCAATAACACCGTTCTTCATCCCAGTTGAGAAAAAAATAAATCTTTTAATTAAGATTATTAGAGTTTCCAATTATATTTAGTAATTAGAATAAAATGAAATGTGAATTGGGTTTATTGTGAGCTATGTTTTAAGCGACATCTGTTCTTTAACCCAATTGACAGTGGAAATGTAATTTGGAATTTATAAATCTTTTTATTTAGATATAATGGAAATTTTCCAAAGTAATGTTTTCTAATTTAATATATTGAATTGGAATTGAATTGGAATTGAATGGAATTCGATTTAATAATAATTAAGATAAGCTTCTGTAAAAGAAGCGATACTATATACGGAATTTAAGAGGTTTTGCCGTTATTCCATTTATATTATTGGTCTGATACAGAAACTTATATTGATTATATATTTATTTGATTTCTGTGAAAATTCCACATTTAATGGAAGACGATTTTAGGTTTACCGTGAACTGTGTTATAAATGACATTAGTTCTTTAACCCAGTTAAAGATAAGATTATTCTCTTTAATTTAAATAATCATTAAATAATGATTTTTGATATTTAAAACCGAAATGGAGTTTTTTAGTAAATCTTTAAAGGTAAGATTTAAGAATAAATTTAAAAAATTATCTTTGATAGAATAATGTGAATATTTTATTAAAAGAATATTCTGAATTGGAGTGAGGCATTTGATGTGTTTTTATAACACTTGATTTTTTATTACAAAATAAGCAAGTTATTTGGGAAGATCGAGTTTAACCCATTCTGAATAATTATTGCGACGATTAAAACTCAAAGATGAACACAGTGGTTGAAGACCGACGATCTTCACATCGAATGGATGACTACTGATGCCCTGGACTGATTTGCTCCCAAGAAAGGGTTGAAGTGGTAGTTGTCTAGACGTGCTTGTTGATTGTCCAGATAAGCGAGCACCCCTCTTCCGTATTGGACATACGGGATGTGGAATAAGGTGACTCCAGTTTCATTCAGACCCAGAGCGGACTTGTAAATGGATGTGTGTCTGACATTGGATTTCATTCCATGTAAATTAAATTGATTTCTATTTAATATATATCTGTGGTGGCGGAGAATTTGTTCTCTTGCTTAATACCCTTCTCTGAGACGCACGAGCTCAGTGGTTATATATTGGTAGTTATCGATCGCATGGAGTGAATTGTTAATGTGGCGTGCCAAGATGCAAATGATCAAGGCTTTTGTTGAAAAGCAGAGCCTTGTGGTTGATGATCAAAGTATAGCCTATTTCGGTATAGCTTTGTGTATAGCATTACTTCGCGATCCTCACACCCCAGTATGAGTCAAAAAACGGGACAAGGTAACGTAAGGAGTGCACACGTTTCTTTCTAGCTAGAAGTGGTGTTAGGGTTTTCACAAGGCCCGACATTTTTTATACTTATGCGGTTGATGGAATGAGGCGCCTTCAATAGGACCGGGAAGCATGTGTTCAGGAATTGCCAATCCACTAACGTTATTTGTGGATCGGCCCTGCAGGATCCAAGGGTTCACTGCTGGGGATCCTGAGACATTGCTAGAGTGTCTCGAATCAGTAAGGAGATCGTTCCTAGCCTTGACACATGATGGAAATCCAACTTCCAATACGACACCATGCGGTTTTGATTGTAAAACTAGTATGGCGACATAGTATATAGTAGCTATGACGTCTATGATTGATACATTATGGTTGAAATGTTTTTGAAACCTATATACACTAATAATAATAATAATATCAAATCCGTTTTATCTTATCAAGCATTTTTGGCCATTATAATGTAAAACTCTATCCTCCGGTTTGCGTTGCATTGTGTGATGGGACTTGAGTCTTACAATGGTTTCATTTTTCTAAAAAGCATTGCAATGTTTAACGGTTTACTTTATTTCATGCACTGGCAATCCAATGGAGTAAACCCGTTCTGCGTTAGTGGCGTGGTCCTGTGATTAGCCATATTGTTAGAAAAGTTAGGAAAGATCTCTCATACCAGTCCCATGATTGACCCGTAATATGTTTCACTTTGCAAACTCGGGTTCCCTCTTTTACACACGGGCAGTCGAGTAGATTATTTTGCAGATATATTGAGCAGGATTCTGGATCGAAGCTTAAAGCTGTGTCCAGAGAATTGATAGACTTCCGCTGTATCAGTTTATTCATTTCCGCTGCAATGTATTAAATTATTGTAAATTATCTTCCGTTGTATTTTATCGATGTACTCTGATATTCTGTACTCTGATGTAACATTATTGTAATGTTTATAAAAGTCTTCTGTTATTTTTTCTGATGTGTTGTATTCCCAGAGTTAGCGTATTCGGGTTTTGAATGGTCTTTGTCGATTTAGCGGTCGATTAGGTCCGGGTGAAATCCGAGTCGTTACAATTGGTATCAGAGCTCTGGTTAGCTCAAATCTTTGGGGTTCAACTCATTAGAACTGAACAAAAGACTCATAAAATGTAGGATTAGAAATATCCTATAAAAGAATACTCATTAGTGATAGGATCAGTAGTATCCTAGAATGAGAAAACTCGTTAGAGATGGGGTTAGAAATGCCCTAGAATGGGTTCAGAGTGACAAGTCTATGATTAACGTATTTGTGATTATATATATAATCTGATCTTAGAAAATATGATTTTTGAATATATAAAAGATATATATATTTTTAAAGTTAATCAACTAATTAGTGGATGATTGTGTCGTGTGATTATTAGTTCAACTAATAAAATTATTGAAACCAATAAAAAAAACTTGAGTTGGTTAATTAAACAACTTTCAGCTCTGTTCCTTTTCGAGGACGAAAAGATTTTAGGTGGGGGAGATTGCAACAACCTTGAAAATCAGAACCAATTTAAAATTTTATTTTAAGGAAATTTTGTTAGAAAATGTGTTAGAATTTAAAAATTCCATTTTTAAATTAAATTATTGAATTTAAAAAAAGCTTCTAAATAAAATTAGGATGTTATTAATGAACGATTTAAAATTTTATTTGTGATAAACAACAATTTATAATTTGTTAAATTGTGATTGATAATAATGGAAATTATTAAACTGTTTATACATTTTGGACTAGCTAACTTTAAACTATTGTTGTAAAGTAATATGGTTATCCTAATTTGTATTTATGCATCATTGTCTTGTTCAAATTGATGATTGCTAATGAAGATGACGTTGTTTGTTGAATAGCTGATTGTTTTGTTTATTAGATGAATCAAATAATTGAATTTTTGTTGTGCTTTAAAATGTTCAAATACAGATTTGTTTCCAAATCTTCAATATAAATGTAACTGTTTGGATCTAATATCTTTCTTGTTCAAGTAATGTATTGTTTTCTTCAATGTGTTAAATAAAAAAAACTAAATCTATATAATTTCTAGTGCAAGACTCATTTTAGATCATTTGTTTATAAATTTAATTTGGAGTCTAACTTTTAGATCTAAAATTCTATGTTCATGTTAATGGATTAAATTATATCTTAAAGGTTTATTTGAACTTTACACTCAATTAGTTGAATGTAAGATTGTTAGTCCATGTTTTATCTTTCATAACCATGTGTAACATTAGACTTGAAAGTTTTTATATATAGATAATATTTTCGATTAGATATTTGGATTTTATAAAAGGGGTTTTGTCAACATACAAATATTTTAAAATTGATGGTTGTAATTACGCGATTTGTATTATTAAGGAGTTTTGATTGAATTTAACTCATACACACATATATGTAATTAAATCTACATTCATTTTTTCATATAAAATTTAATTATTTCAATCTTGATAATACGAAATAATTTCTTTTCTTCAAAAGTTAAAAGAGGAAAAAATTAAACACATGCTTTAAACACTGGCTATATTTATACTTGTATCATGATGTTTGTTAATTTCATTGATATGCTGCATCCTAATGAGGAATCCAATTAATCATTTATGTTAACTTTTATTTATTTCTCATTTTACTGACCGTCTACTGATTCAAATTATATGTCTATACCTTTCTATCACTTTATAGCACGTACCACATGTTGTGCTTACAAAAATTACATTATCATACATTTGTTTGTACTCGCATCTATGCCACATGTTTGTTAAATTAAATTGATAATAAATGAAAGGTTTCTCTCTCTATGCAAATAATATTCTCCCTGTTAATTAAATAATTTAAAGAAAGGAAATGAAACGTTTTTCTCTCCCCCCTCATTAATTGATTGCATTAAACGAAAGGAAATGGGAAGTTTCATCTCTAAATAAATTTAAGTAGCAATTAATTTTATAAATTAAATAAAAAAAAGAGAATTAAATAAATTTAAAAATACCTAAAAATTAAACCAAAACCCTAATTCATATCATGAGCTGCCGCCACTCACCTTCTTCAATGGCCATTATCTTCCAAAACAAATCCAAAAATTCCTTCTCTCTCTCAATATTTTCAAACACAAATAACTACAAAAATCTTTGTCTAAATGAGATGCTTCTAATTGGCGATGGTGGATCGCGTTCAAGTGGCTCCGGTTGGCGTGCGTTCTGGGTATGGAAAGGTCGAAGTTGGGTTCGAAAAGGGGACGATGTCTGGAGTAACGAACGAGATAGGAGAAGGTCATTAGGAAGTTTTTAAATAATTAAACTATTTTAATTTATGTATGAAATGCTCGTAACTTTCACAAATGAAAACAAAATCGAGCGAGACGACTTGCATTGGAATCACCTTGAAGAACACTTCGCTGTGAAACCAATTTGATCAGATTTGGAGCTAGTGGTGATTTTTGACTAAATTAAATGAACAGATTAATTTAGTGAAAAAAATCGTTATACAAACGATCTGTGAAAGCCTTCGGTGAGATTTCTTATTTAAATAATTAAAAATAAATTAAGTATTATTGTATTTGGAAATTCTTACATGTATGTGATTTGAGTTAAGTTATTTGATGTTGTTTATTGATCTATTGATTTGATGGAATAATTTTGTTGTATGAGAATCGAAAAAATAAAAAAATATCATTTTTATGTGAATTAGAATTGTCATATAAAAACATCCTTTTTATGTGTATTAGAATTAAAAATAAACATATCATTCTTATGTGAATTAGAATTGTCATATAATAATATTTTTTTTTCTGCGAATTAGAATTATCACATAAACATATCCTTTTTATGTGAATTAGAATTGTCACATAAACATATCATTCTTATGTGAGATTTCTCGATTTAAAATATATATATATATATATATATATATATATATTTGAATTGAATTTGATTGTGATAAAATATATATGCTATATAAAACACATATAGGCATTGTGAAAAATTGAAATTGATTTTCCTTAGTCATGATGGATTGTCGGATCAAAATATATGTTGATCGTTAAAATATTATCTTTACCATTTCAGTTTAGAACAAAAATATTAATTTGTTAATTTTATTTTTGTTAGTCAAAAATATTCATTGTTGAAATATAAGAATATATCTTTTAAAAATGTCATCATATTAGAAAATATCATTTATTAGAAATGCCATGTTATTAAACAATGTCATTTATTAGGAATGCCATGTTATTAGAAAATGTCATTTATTAGGAATGCCATGTTATTAAAAGAATGTCATTTATTAAAGATATGTTATTTTGTTGTATGCATACTTTGTAAACAAAATATGCCATTTAGTTGTATTTATACCTTGTAAACAAAACATGTAATTATATATGTAAATAAAATATTCATCATTTGAAAAATGCTCATACATTATAAATCACGTTTTTATTATATGCGTGAGTACACAATATATTCATTGTTTTGAATAAAAGATGTTAATAAAGAAAATCATGTTGAAACATGTATAACATTAAAAAGTCATCTTTTTTGTTAGATTAGAAATAAAGAAAATCATGCTAAAAACATGTTATCACTAAAGGTCATTTTTAGTGTTAGATTAGAAATAAAAAGAATCTTGTTATGTCAACATTTGAATATCATTTTTATTAAATCATGTTATGTTAACATTAAAGATAATAATTTTGTTAGAAGATGTTTATTCAGATTAAAGATAACCTTTTTTATTAGAAATGTTTATTTAGATTAAACATGTCATTTTTATCAAAAATGTTTATTTAGATTAAACATGTCATTTTCACTAGAATTGTTTATATTAGAAACAAAATAACGTTTTTATTATAAAATGTTGCGTTCGAATAGAATAACATTTTTGTTATAAAATGTTGCATTAGAAATAAAATGTTATGCTAGAATAAAGATGTCATTTTAGATAAAAATGTCATGTTAGGATTAAATTATCAATTTAGTTGAAATTGTCATTTTATAATAAATATGTTGTTTAAAGTAGAAAACACATTTTATAATAAATATGTCGTTTAAAGTAGAAAACATATTTTATAACAAATATGTCATTTAAAGTAGAAAACATATTTTATAATAAATATGTCATTTAAAGTGGAAAACATATTTTATAGTAAATATGTCATTTAAAGTAGAAAAAAATATTTTATAATAAATATGCCATTTAAAGTAGAAAATATATTTTATAACAAATATGTCATTTAAAGTAGAAAACATATTTTATAATAAATATGTAATTTAAAGTAGAAAACATAATTTGTAATAAATATGTCATTTAAAGTAGAAAACATAATTTGTAATAAATATGTCATTTAAAGTAGAAAACAAATTTTGTAAACAAATATGTCATGCATGTTGGAAGACATGTTTTGTAAACAAATATGTCATTTAAAGTAGAAAGCATATCTTATAAATGAATATGACATTTATTTAGAATAATGATTTGTCAAATAAATATGTCATTATATTAAAAATGTTATATTAGAAATGTCATTCATTTAGGGATGTCATTTCATTTAAAAATGTCATTCATTTAGGAATGTCATTTCAATTTAAAATGTCATTCATTTAGAAATGTCATTTCATTTAAAAATGTCATTTTATATAGAAATGTTACATTAGATTAGAAATGTCATTTTATATAGAAATGTCATATATTTCGATTTTGTCATGTTACATCAAAATATATGTTTGTTAAAATTTAATTATAAATTTCCATTTATAATTTAAACAGTGAAAATATGTTAAATAGAAAATAATCCAAACCGAATTATAATCGGTTAAATTCATTATCCAACGATGTATTTATGTAGCATGTTGTTGTTTGAAAACCCCACACTGGTATTGAGACGACATTTGATATACACTAGTCCCAATATTTAGCAGTATGTCAATCAATGGATTGACAGTCTGTGTTGAGCATTATTTATTTATTCATTTTAACGCTCACACAATTATAAATTTCACTCTGGATGTGAATGGATTGTTTATTGATTATTTCTCATTATCATTATATACATGTGATGTATAAAATCCATATAACTGGAAATATTTAGTAATTGATTGAGTCGCATTCTGATTTAGAATATCTTTTAAATAAATAATATTTGAAAATAAAGAACATTTTTATATAAAGAATAGTTTAAAAATAATGAATATTTTTCAGTGAAATAATTACAATTAAAAATTATAATTGCACTTTTGACACGAGGTTAGGTTGCATTTATGGTGGAAGTCTGCTCGGACCCAACCAGCATATCCAACAACCACTAATGTTGAATTTAATGTGAGAGGTTTAAGTGCGCTAATGCGAAGCGGGCTATGACACGAGATTAAGCCCAACTTGTGGGATAAGTCTGGCGGGACCCAACCGACATGTCTAGCATCTGCAAGTTTTAGGCCTAATGTGGGAGGTCTAGCCCATTATAAACCATAAATGGACATGGTAATGAATTGGACTATTTAGCCCATTATAAGTTGTAACGTCATTTTAACCCGAACGGGTTTATCGATCATTTTTATTCATTTTATAATCAATAGAATAAAAAGTAATAATTTCCAAAATCTAATGTTTTGAAAACATTGTTTTAATAAAGAAATAGAATAAATCTTTAATCAAGATTTAATGGAGTTTTCCAATTAATTAATATTTATTTGGAATTAAATAAATTGGATTTTTGGGTTTGTCGTGAATGGTGTCTTCAATAACACCATTCTTAAGCCCAGTTAAGAAAAGAATAAATCTTTTAATTAAGATTACTAGAATTTCCAATTATATTTAGTAATTAGAATAAAATGAAATGTGAATTGGGTTTATTATGAGCTATGTTTTAAGCGACATCTGTTCTTTAACCCAATTGACAGTGGAAATGTAATTTGGAATTTATATATCTTTTTTTTAGATTTAATGAAAATTTTCCAAGGAAATGTTTTTCAATTTAATATACTGAATTGGAATTGAATGGAATTCGATTTAATAATAATTGAGATAAGCTTCTATAAAAGAAGACCGATACTATATATGGAATTTAAGTGGCTTTGTCGTTATTCCATTTATATTATTGGTCTGATACAGAAATTTATACTGATTATATATTGATTTGATTTCTGTGAAAATTCCACATTTAATTGAAGACAATTTTGGGTTTACCGCGAACTGTGTTTTAAATGACATTAGTTCTTTAACCCAGTTAAAGACAAGATTAATCTCTTAAATTTAAATAATCATTAAATAATGATTTTTGATATTTAAAACAAATTGAAGTTTTTTAATAAATCTTTAAAAGAAATATTTAAGAATAAATTTAAAGAATTTATCTTTAATAGAATAATGTGAATATTTTATTAAAAGAATATTCTGAATTAGAATGAGGCGTTTGATGTGTTTTTATAACACTTGATTTTTGATTACAAAATACGCGAGTTATTTGGGAAGACCAGGTTTAACCCATTCTGAATAATTACTACGATGAATAAAAGTCGAAGATGAAGACGGTGGTTGAAGACCGACGATCTTCACATCGAATGGATGACTACCGATGCCCTTGACTGATTTGCTCCTAGGAAAGGGTTAAAGTGGTGGTTGTCCATACGTATTTGTTGATTGTCCGGATAAGCGAGCACCTCTCTTCCGTATTGGACATACGGGACGAGGAATAAGGTGACTCCGGTTTCGTTCAGACCCAGAACAGACTTGTAAATGGATGTGTGTCCGACATTGGATTTAATTCCATGTAAATTAAATTGATTTCTATTTAATATATATCTGTGGTGGTGGAAAATTTATTTATAACGACCCGAACTTCCCCGTAAAGGAAAACCCGGATTGAATTGAGAACACGACAAATCAGAGCACGAACACAAGAACATTTCATTGTTTATTACAACAATTCCATCAGAATACAAGAATATACAGTGTATGAATAAATAATATACATTCGATAAATATCAGAGATTTACAAATTACAATGCAGTGGAAAATAATACAAAAACACAACCGAAAGAGATAAACGGATACAGAGATTTCCGAATATCATTCCAGCTGTAAACCAGGATCCTGTGAATATAAATCCGCAAAAACAAAACTACTAGGTGCCCGTGTGGTAAATAGGGGCACCCAGAGTTTAGGATAAAACAATAAACTCCAGGAGAGTCATGTGACCGGTATGAGAACTAAAACAGTTATTAGTCTGATTTTAAAGTTAGCTATATCAAGGGACCACGCCGTATAAGACGGAATGGGTTTCCTCCCAAGAATACCAATGCATAAAAACAACAGCGCAATGCTAAGTAAAGAACAGTGAAGCTATTATAAGACTCAGGTTTCATCACACAATGCAACGCAAGCCGGAGGATAGAGTTTTTACCTTATTTATAACGGCCCGCCCCTCACCAGCCGACATTTCCAATGAAAGTGCGTTGTGCCGATGTCCAACCAGCACGGGACGGTCGTCGAAGAAAGGAAAAGTAAGGAATTTGAACTAGCAAGAAACTTGTAGGATGTCTCACAGCGCATGGGACAAAATATAATAATAACATACTTTGACATAAACAGGCGAGACAGTGTATAAGCTGAAAAATAAACATCATAGTAGCAGAAAATCCAAATACAGCTTATGTTCCACATCATCATTGTTACAACTTTTGAAAACTGTCCCTAAAGCAAAGTAAAGGAAAGGTACACTAATAATGCCCAAAGTAGTGACCAGCAGCGACACAGGGAGAATATCTATATATATCATACGTGGAAGCCTCCTGCACGTTCCGGCACGGCTACTCGTGCATACCACCTAACCTGTCTCTAGCATGCCCGTTTAAGAGCACCCAGAGTAATAAGAAGAGATATAAAACTCTGGGTCAGACATCAGTCTGGTATGAGCGATAAGTAGCAAAATAGAACAATAACGGGTATACTAAACCATACCTGAACCTGGACCAGCAACCAAAGAGTTAGCACTACATACTGTACAATACTCTAAGGTACCACTAACATATGGTGTAAAGAATACGGGGTGGGAGTGTGCATGACATAGTGATGGCAAACAATCAATCATAGCAACCATCCTCACATCTCTCATTCAATGCATAAAGCATACGATATCCACCACTTTGATCACTAGACCCATCGAGGTAGTGACGGAGTCCGACTTGTATAACTGTTGCTACCACCAAGCTTGCCCCATGGAGTCACAACTAAATCCTCACAAATGACCCCACCTCATTGGTCCACAGCCAATAGCCCTACCTAGGCCACTGCGGCTCTGAATCCGTCCACATACCCCGCACTCCATAGTGATCCAAAGTTAAAGACATCGATAGCCCCTTAGCACACGTCCCGTAGCAAAGCCTAACTCATGAAGTTAATCCATTTGTTCCCAATTGGATCCTGAGTACAAAATTCCTACTTGGACTAGTTTGCATCTCGGGTTTTGGTCATCGTCTGTGGATCGGTCTTCATTCAGTTTGTGATCATCATCTAGGCTCGGGTTCCCATCGGTTCGTAGCACCCTCTCCGGATCGGTTCGGTTCGTGGTGTCCTTCCTCCACCGATTCGGGTCGTGGAGAGCTCCCCTGGTTCGGTCCTCCTTCCCAAGCACTCCGAATCGGGTCGAGTCCCTCAAACCCACTCGTGGTACATCGGTTCGTGTCGGTATACCTATCGGTTCGGTCTCCCTCTTCAGCTTTGGGTCGAGACTTCATGGCACACCCTAGGAGAACGGTACAGATCGGAGCTTCAAGCGCAAGCAGGTCGGATCGTATGGCTCTCCAAGTGAGAGGGTCGGTTCGGTGCCACCATCCACGAGCGGTTCGGTTCGGGGTTCAGGGGATCCTATCCGATCTCTGTACACTTCCTGCACTTTGTCCAGCGACCTGTTTACGCCATTCGACGGCGTTTTCGACCAATCTAACTTTTCTAAACAATCACAAATCATACCAAACAGTCATAGCAACATGTATAATTTACCACAAACACTAAAACAACAATTTGATATGTTAAAACGGATCAAACATAGCCAAAATCTCATATTTTCCCTTAAGCATGTTAAGGCTAAACTAATGATAGGATTCGTAAAAATTAACCAAATTAACCAAAATTTTCTAACAGAGGCCTAAAACAATATTTCGAAATTTATAAATATGTTTCCAAAATTTAATCATGTTTAAATTCGCTAATTAGCACTAATTACCCTTAATTAACCATAATTAGTGAGGAACTATGCAAATCACTCACCTTAGCCACAAATAAACTTTCAAAACTGAACTATGCTCTGATTTGGCGTTGTTCTCAAGACAACACAGTAGTTCTAACCTTGCTTTGGTGCTATTTCCCTTTGATTTGACGTAGATTAGGCTAATACTTGATTAGAAAGTGATTAGAGGAGATTCTAAATATTGGAGGCCATTGTTAGGGTTAGGGAAATGTTTTAGGCGGCTGAGAAAATGAAAATAGATCGTTCTCCAACTGTTCTTAGCCTATCCATAACCCTAATCCTGAAATGGTTTATGGGCCCTCTTGCTAATCGCCCTAATTAGGCCCGGTTAAGCAGTTTTCATCTTCCAAACCTTATTTCAGTCATATCTCCCAAATGGTAAGCCCGTTTTTCACATATGACCACTCTACGGAAAGGTAAACCATCATCCGGACCTAATGGTAGTGGTTTTAGGTCAAAACTCCTTTCCAATCAAAAGTTATGACCAAAACAAGATCAGCTAGGGGCAAAATGGTCATTTAAAAATCGAAAAAAATCAAGAACATGGGAAATGACCCCAATAATCGTCTCCCAAAGTTACATGACCATATGACTTCGTATGTGGAAGAAATAAATATTCTACGATCCTTTGATGCATAGAATGCGGGTCGTTACATTCTCTCCCCCTTAAGAATCCCGGTTGCCGACCAGCCATATGCAACAATCAAACACGCAAAACAAACAAAATAACCCTATCCTAGCATGCGGAAAGACTAAATCGAAACTGAAACCTTACCAGGCGAAGAGTTCTGGATACGTCTTCCTAATGCTCTCCTCTGTCTCCCAAGTACAATCATTCTCATTCTCTCCCCACTGAACTTTGACTAATTTCACCGCCTTCTTTCGAAGTTGCTTTGTATCGTTCCCAACAATACGCATAGGCTTACGGTTCCCAACCGCCTCGGGTTCAACCTTGATATCATCCAACTGATCAGGTGAAATAGTCACATCGGGGTCTTTCACAAACTTCCTTAATTAGGAAACATGAAATACATTGTGAACTCCCGCCATCTTCTCTGATAATTCAACTTTATATGCCAAATTCCCAATTTGCTCAAGAACTGGGAATGGACCAACAAATCTTGGTGTTAACTTGCCTCTCCTGCCAAATCATATCACGCCCTTTAACGGAGAAATCTTGACAAACACCAAGTCGCCAATGGAGAACTTTAATTCTCTTCTCCTCTTATCAGCATAACTCTTCTGCCTATCTTGGGCTTCCTTCATTCGCTGTTGAATAATCTTGATCTTGTCTAAAGTTTCTCTTATCACATCTGGTCCAAGCACAAACTTCTCACCAGTTTCTAACCAACATGACAGTGAGTTGCACGGTCTTCCATACAAAGCTTCAAATGGAGCCATACCAATACTGGATTTATAACTATTATTATATGCAAACTCTACTAGATGTAAATGGTCATCCCATGATCCACCAAAGTCTAATATGCAAGCTCTCAAGAGATCTTCTAATACTCGTTTCATCCTCTCTGTTTGACCGTCGGTCTGAGGATGATACGTGGTACTGAGATGTAATTCTGATCCTAATGCCTCTTGTAAGCTCTTCCAAAATCCACTAGTAAACAACAGATCCCGGTCACCCACAATGCCTTTGGGTATTCCATGAAACCTCACTACCCACTTTACATATAGTTCTGCTAACTTAGCTGTCGTTCTATTCGACTTGACGGGTATAAATCTTGCACTCTTGGTCAATCGGTCCACAATCACCCAAATGCTATCATGGCCCGATCTAGTCCTTGGTAACCCATCAATGAAATCCATTGAGACTTGTTCCCATTTTCATTCTGGGATTTCTAATGGTTGCAAAAAACCACTAGGCTTCTTTTGTTCAGCTTTAACTAGCTGGCAATTCATGCACTCGGAAATAAACTTCCCAACGTCTCTTTTCATTCCTTCCCAGCAGTAGGTCTGCTTCATGTCTTGATACCTCTTGTTACCACTGGGGTTTATAGTCAGTTTTGAGTGATGAAATTCTCTAGGCACTTCATCTCTTAATACATTGACATTGGGTACAACTAGTCTTCCATTCTTTCTAAGCCATCCATCTTGATCAAGCCCATACTTGTTCATCTCTTCGTCGATTCCCATCTCTAACTTTGAGATGATTTCCAATAGGTTAGGATCGTCCCTCTGACTGGAAACGATCCGCTCAATCAAAGTGGGTCTGACCGTCAAACTTGCTAACATTTCTGGATCCAATTCTCACTTTGGTCTGAAATCATACCCAGCGATGTACTCCAGTTGCTTCCACTCAAGAAACATACCCCCTAAACTGGCATGTCGTCTACTCAATTCATCAGCTACTGCATTTCCCTTTCGTGGTGTGTATGCGATATCGAAATCGTAGGAAGCCAAGAATTTTAACCATCTTTGTTTTCGGAGATTTAGATCCTTCTGAGAGAAGAGATACTTTAACGATTTATGATCGGTAAACAACTCGAATCTTTCTCCCAAGAGATAATGTCTCCACATCTTCAACGCGAATACGATCACTGCTAATTCCAAATCATGGGTAGGGTATCTTCTTTCGTGCAGTTTCAATTGCCGACTTGCATAAGCTACAACCCTACCTCCTTGCATCAGTACAACACCTAGTCTGGTACCACATGCATCTGTGTATACTGTCATCTCTTCATTCCCTTTAGGAATGACTAATACCGGTGCACGCATCAACTTTTCCTTTAGGCTCTTGAATGCATTCTCGCACTTTTCGTCCCAGACGAAAGCTTGATTTTTCTTAGTCAACTAAGTCAACGGTGCTGCTATCTTGGAGTAGTCTTGGATAAACTTACGATAATATCCAGCTAATCTCAAGAAACAACTTACATCTATTGCATTCTTGGGCGTAGACCAATCCTGTACCGTAGCTACCTACGCAATATCCACGACAATACCATTCTCTGAAACAACATGGCCCAAGAATCTCACTTCCCTCCTCCAGAAGTGACACTTAGAAAACTTTGCTTTCAATTGGTGTTTTCTCAACACCTCCATCACTATCCTCAAGTGTTCCTTGTGTTCTTCTTCTGTCCTCGAATAAACAAATATATCGTCCATGAACACAAGAACAAACTTATTCAACTTATATCTGAATACCCTATTAATAAGATGCACAAAATATGCTGGTGCATTGGTCAACCTGAATGGCATGACCAACCACTCATAGGATCCAGACGTCGTCCTAAATACCGTTTTAGCTATACTCTCAGCTTCCACTCTAAGCTGATGAAAATCCGTTGCGAGATCCAACTGGGAGAACACTCTCGTGCCACTCAACTGATCAAACAAATCATCTATCCGCGGTAGAAGATACTTATTCTTTCTCGTCACCTTATTCAATTCTCGTTAGTCCACACACAAACTGGTGCTCCCCACTCAGAAACACTTCTTCTGATAAATCCCTTCTTCAAAAGATAGCTTACTTGCACCCCGAACTCTCGCTGCTTCCTTGGCGCCATACGGCGAAGTGACATCACTATAGGTCTGACATCTTTCACTAAATCAATACGGAACTCAATCTCTCGGTGTGGTGGAAGTCCAGTCACTTCCTCGAAGACGTCCAGATACTGGCCAGCCACGAGCACATCTGACAACTCATCATGCGGGATGTCGAGGGAATTTAGAAAACTAGCCATTACCCCATCACTAGGTAGACCACCAAACACTACCCTCCGCCCATCATCCGCTCTAACTGTCACCAAAAAGCCCTCACAGTCTACCACCACCCCGTATCTTTGGAGCCAACCGACTCCCAAAATAATGCCAAACCCAGTAAAGCCCAAAACAAAGCAAGCACAAATAAACATGCATCCATGACTCAATAAAACCACATTACGACAAATCATACAAAGGCTAGTCGAACCACCAATCGGGTTCGTCACTGCTAAAGCTCTATCGACTATCTCGAGTTCCAATCCCAACCTATCTACCGAGTCACTAGATATGAAGGAACGGGAAGCTCCAGTATCAAACAATACTTGAACAGGAACATCATAAACAGAAAGCATACCTTGAATAACAACATTCTTTCCTTTCTCCGCTGCGGTTGGGGCATTCGACGAAGAAGGAACAACATTGATAGCATATGCTTTCACAATCTTCTTTTCTTTAGGGGGTTGCGGACACTTATCCTTATGATGTCCCACCTAGCCACAATTGAAGCACTTCCTATCCGCTGGCTTGGCCCGACATTCTTTGGCATAGTGGCCCCTCTTACAACAACTGAAGCACTCAACATCTTTCTTATTCTTTTTCTTTTGGCCATCCTTGGTCTGATTCTGCTTTCTCTTATTCAGAGAACCATTCTTGCCTCCACCGCTTGCTTGCGGCTTTGGCTCCACTGCAGATGCAACCTCAGTCTTCGACATAAGGTATAGACTCTCTGATCTCAAAGCTTTCCCCACAATCAATTCAAATGTCTCATCGATGTGGTTTATAAGCCTTTACTCGCAAGTACTAATCTAAGCCTGTTATGAACTTTTCATTTTTCTTCTCGGTAGTATCAATAAGGGACAATCCATATTTCAATTGAGTATCGAACTCTGCAATGTACTCCGAGACTGCTCTACCATTCTGCTTAAGATCCAGAAATTTCCTAAACAATTCTGACTTTTGGGCAGCTGGGATGAACTTATCACTGAATCGGGCCTTAAATTGATCCCATGTAACTTGATCTTTGGAGTAGTTGCCTTAATAGCATACCACCAATTCATTGCCTGCCCTTGCAGCTGCCGGGATGCTAGCTTTCTCTTCATCGCATCCTTGATACCTAAGTCTTCGAAGATACGCTCAAAGCTATCCAACCACTCTTGAACATCCGTGGCCGATTCCGTTCCATGGAACGACTTTCCACAAAGACTAGTGTAACCCTTACATAGCTTGGCGAAATCGGCCCTAGGCTCCTGCACCGTTGCACCACCACCGTTAGCAGCATTAGGAACTTCCCACTGAACGTCCCTAAGCATCTCTCTCATGAAGTTAGTGAGCATAGTCCTTATGCCAGGAGCATTCCCATTATTGGCTCCTCTACCATCACCCCTCGTATATTGGCTCATCGTTCAATCTATAAAGAGAAACGATTAACCATCCTCTTTGTGGTGTTAGTGCAGTGCGACTTCATACTTAGCTATACTAATAGTGTATATATATAGCTTTTGAAAACCAAAATAATCACAAATACGCGCTCTTATATACGTATTATCTCTCCCTGGTGTCTTTCCCTAGGTTAACTACGCAACCTAGAGCTCTGATACCAAAATGTGACGGCAAACCCCTCACCAGCCGACATTTCCAATGAAAGTGCGTTGTGCCGATGCCCAACCAGCACGGGACGGTCGTCAAAGAAAGGAAAAGTAAGGAATTTGAACTAGCAAGGAACCTGTAGGATGTCGCACAACACATGGGATAAAATATAATAATAACATACTTTTATATAAACAGGCGAGACAGTGTATAAGCTGAAAACTAAACATCATAGCAGCGGAAAATCCAAATACAGCTTATGTTCCACCGCATCATTGTTACAACTTTTGAAAATTGTATCTAAAGCAAAGTAAAGGAAAGGTACACTACTAATGCCCAAAGTAGTGACCATCAGTGACACAAGGAGAATATCTATATATACCATACGTGGGAGCCTCCTGCTCGTCTCCGGCACAGCTACTCGTGCATACCACCTAACTTGTCTCTAAACTGCCTGATTAAGAGCACGCAGAGTAATAAGAAGAGACATAAAACTTTGGGTCAGACATCAGTCTGGTATGAGCGATAAGCAGCAAAATAGAACAATAACAGGTATACTAAACCATACCTGAACCTGGACCTACAACCAAAGAGTTAGCACTACATACTATACAATACTCTAAGGTTCTAACATATGATGTAAAGAATACAGGGTGAGGGTGTGCATGACATAGTGATGGCAAACAATCAATCATAGCAACCATCCTCACATCTCTCACTCAGTGCGTAAAGCATACGATATCCATCACTTTGATCACTAGACCCATCGAGGTAGTGACGGAGTCCGACTTATATAACTGTTGCTACCAACAAGCTTGCCCCATGGAGTCACAACTAAATCCTTACAAATGACCCCACCTCATTGGTCCATAGCCAATAGTCCTACCTAGGCCACTACGGCCCTGAATCCGTCCACATACCCCGCACTCCTTAGTGATCCAAAGTTATAGACATCGATAGCCCCTTAGCACACGTCCCGCAGCAAAGCTCAAGTCATGAAGTTAACCCGTTGGTTCCCAACTGGATCCTGAGTACAAACTTCCTACTGGGACTACCTTTGTATCTCGGGTTTTGGTAATCATCTCCGGATCGGTCTTCATTCAGTTTGTGATCATCATCTAGGCTCGGGTTCCCATCGGTTCGTAGCACCCTCTCCAGATCGGTTCGGTTCGTGGTGTCCTTCCTCCAGCGGTTCGGGTCGTGGAGAGCTTCTCTGGTTCGGTCCTCCTTCCCAAGCACTCCGGATCGGGTCGAGTCCCTCAAACCCACTCGTGGTACATCGGTTCAGGTCGGTATACCTATCGGTTCGGTCTCCCTCTTCAGCTTTGGGTCGAGACTTCATGGCGCACTCTAGGAGAACGGTTCGGATCGGAGCTTCAAGCGCAAGCGGGTCGGATTGTATGGCTCTCTAGGTGAGCGGGTCGGTGCCACCATCCACGAGTGGTCTGGTTCAGGGTTCAGCGGATCCGATCCGATCTCTGCACACTTACTGCACTTTGTCCAGCGACCTGTTTATGCCATTCGTCGGCGTTTTCGACAATCTAACTTTTCTAAACAATCACAAATCATTCCAAACAAACATAGCAACATGTACAATTGACCACAAACTCTAAAACAACAATTTGATATGTTGAAACGGATCAAACATAGCCAAAATCTCATATTTTCCCTTAAGCATGTTAAGGCAAAACTAATGATAGGATTCGTAAAACTTAACCAAATTATCTAATAGAGGCCTAAAACAATATTTCGAAATTTATGAATATTTTTCCAGAATTTAATCATTTTTAAATTCGATAATTAGCACTAATTATCCTTAATTAACCATAATTAGTGAGGAACTATGCAAATCACTCACCTTAGCCATAAATAAACTTTCAAAACTGAACTATCCTTTGATTTGGCGCTGTTCCCAAGACAACACAGCAGTTCTAACCTTACTTTGGTGATATTTCCCTTTGATTTGACGTAGATTAGGCTAATACTTGATTTGAAAGTGATTAGAGGAGATTCTTTATGTTGGAGGCCATTGTTAGGGTTAGGGAAATGTTTTAGGCAGCTGAGAAAATGAAAATAGATCGTTCTCCTACTGTTCTCAGCCTCCCCATAACCCTAATCCCGAAATGGGTTATGGGCCCTCTTGCTAATCACCCTAATTAGGCTCGGTTAAGCAGTTTTCATCTTTCAAACCTTATTTCAGCCATATCTCCCAAACGGTAAGTCCGTTTTTCAATATTACCACTTTATGGGAAGGTCAACCATCATCCGGACCTAATGGAAGTGGTTTTAGGTCAAAACTCCTTTCCAATCTAAAGTTATGGCCAAAACAAGATCAGCTAGGGGCAAAATGGTCTTTTAAAAATCTACAAAAACCATGAACAAGGAAAATGACCCCAATAGTCGTCTCCCAATGTTACATGACCATACGACTTCGTACGTGAAAGAAATAAATATTCTACGTTCCTTCGATGCGTAGAATGCGGGTCGTTACATTATAATAACCAAAAATGCTTGGTACGTGAAATTTCATATTTTACTATTACTATAAGTGTATAGTGTCAAAACAATTTCAAATATAAATGTATCAATCATAGACGACATGAGTGCCCCATCCCACTATGTCGCCATACTAGGCTCTACAATCAAAACCACAATTGTCACGTATTGGAAGTTGGATTTCCCTCTGTGAACCTAGGTAAGGGATCTTCCTTACCGCTTCGAGATGCTCTAGCCCGTGTCTCAGGACCCAGACTCAAGTGGGCCCTTGGATCGTCAGGGCCGGTCCACACGGAGTGGATTAAAATGCCTTAACACTGCATTTTCCTGCCTTATCGGGTGTAAACTGGTCATATCCCGACCAAACCATCGGCCACGGAATGACCGATATAACCAAGGCGCCTCGCTAACCATCATCCACATAAGTAAAACGTTTGGACTTACAAAATGCTGACATCACTCCTAGCTAGAAGGAAACACATGCCCTCCCTGATGTCCTCTCCCATTTTTGGTTCACACCGGGGTGTGAGGCTCGCGAATCAACGCTACACAAAGCTATGCTATATCAAAGTCGTGCTTCGATCATCAACCACATTACTCTGCTTTTCAACAGAAGCCTTGATCATTTGTATCTCAGCATGCCACACGTGCAATTCACCCTATGCAACAGATGTCTTTCAATCACATAGAATGAAATCCAATGTCAGACACACATCCATTTACAAGTTCGTTCTGGGCCTGAACAAAACCGGAGGCACTTTATTCCTCGTCCCATATGTCCAATACAGGAGAGAGGCCTTCGCATATCCGGTTGATCTTCAAGTACATCTGGATGATCACCACTTATTTATTACCTAGTCTTGGTATACAGCCCAATCAAGACAACAATAATAATCCAAACGATGTGAAGACCTCCAGTTTTCAACCACCATCTTCATCCTTGACATATCGTCGAATCAGTTATTCAGAATGGGATAAACCCGGTCTTTTGGAATAACTCGCATATACAATAAACAAGTGCTATAAAAACACAACATACGCCTCATTCTAATCTAGAATATTCCTTTATTCAAAGATTCTTTTACTTTGGGAAAGGTTCCCATTAATTTTATCAAAGATAAATTCTTTAAATTTATTCTTCAATCTTCTTTTGGATTTCAATTCAAACCAAACTGTTGTTTATCCAAACTAGTCGGTATTAGCGAACCTTACCGAAGTAATCATTTTTTTAATTTCCCAATCCCAACCTATTCATCCCATGAAGTAAAACTGGTAATACTTCATATCTAACACCACGGTGTTAACGGTAAAATTAATTACCATTTCGCATTCAAATCTAATTAAAGATTTAACTATCGCCTGGAGCAAAACTGGTGATACTCCGTTCTCGGTCATATCTTGAATTTGATAATTTTAGTTATCAAATTCACCTTTCAATCTATTTAAAGATTCATTAAAACTCTAAATCAGTTTTAATTTCCAAAAATCATTACTTAATGATTATACAAAGTTAAGAAATAAATCTTATCTTTAACTAGGTTAAAGAACTAATGTCATTTAACACACAGCTCACGATAGACCCAAAATCACATTCCATTAACAATGGAAACTTCATGGAATACAGATCAATATATTTAATCGATATGAACTTTCATATCCAACCGATACTATAAATGGAATAATGGAAAAGTCTCTTAAATTCCATATATAGTAATAGTCTTCCTCCACAGAAGTCCACTTCGATTATTACCAAATCGAATTCCATTCCATTCCAATTTATTTTATTAAATTGGAAAACTTCACTTTGGAAAATTTCCTTTAAATCTTAATAAAAGATTTATAAATTCCAATTCATATTTCACTGTAAACCGGGTTAAATAACGAATGTCGTTAAAACACAGTTAATGATAAACCCAATTCACATTCCATTGTTGATTGGGTTAAAGAACAAGTATTATCTAAAACACCGTTCACAATAAACCCAAAAACCAATTTTAATTCAATTCCAATTAAATGTTAATTAATTGGTAAACTTCTTTAAAGCTTAATAAAAAGATTTAACCTTTTCTCAACTAGGTCTAAGAACAGTGTTAGTGAAGACACCGTTCACGACAAACCCAAAATCCCATTTGATATTAAATACAAGGCTCTGAATAGAAAATATATTGGCTTATATTCAATATCAAATTCTGAACTCAACAAACATCGTATTGGAATAACGATATATATATCTTCCAAATTCCTCCGCGATGCCCATATAATCACAGAATCCAATATTGAAATATTCCGAAGATAATTTCGATTGAAATCCATTCCAATTCATATATTGGAAATTCTGGTTATTTTTAAAACCATTTCAAATCCAATTTATTTATTTAAAAATATTGGATTATATTTCTAGTTAATAACTAGTTCATTTCGATAAAAATCTATTTTTATCTTTCCAAATATGGGATTTTTCATCGCAGTTTTTTCCAAATCATTAATTACGATTTTACACAAATTATTGGTATTTTTTAATAATTTTATCAAGGCCCGTACAGTCGATTTCCATAAACGGCCATCGAACTGCACTTATAGCAACCTTTTCCAAATTTGATTTGGACATAATTCCAAATCCAACCATTAGATTTCAAATTTCTAACATTCGTTAGGAAGCTCTTTTCGATACAAACCCAACGGTTTCGGTTTAAGGAGAATCTGATAGTCGGATTTCCCATAATGTCCATTCGAAGTCAATAGTCGAAATTCGCGAACTGCGCAGCATGACACGGTCTATCTAGGCCATTATATTATATATATAATATATATTTCGTTGATTTCCATTTAACATGTATTTTACAAATCATTTTAAATTCGTTTTCAAAATGATTTCAACTTCATATTCAATTTCAAATCAAAATTGAATATTCTATATCATTAATATATAAATGATAATATTTTCAAAACAATAGATTTTGAAATCACTTCCTTTTTTATATTCATTATAAAAACGAATAAAATCGATATAAATATCGATCATGTCAAAATGGCGTTATCTAATCAACACGGCTTTATAAATTTCAATATATTAGTGCCTATCCCAAATCGAATATCAAAATCATATTTTGATTCTTTACTGAATATTATTTTAAAATATTCATTATTTTAAAATATTTATACTTTCAAATATTTCTAAATTGGAATCAGACACAGCCAATTACCATATAATATTATTTATATGGATTTCATACATCACATGTATACAACACCAATCAAAATCAATCAACCATCATCCAGAGTGCATCACACAACTGTATAAGTGTTAAGTATAAATAATTAACGCTTATAACAGCTTGTCAACCCATCGATTGACATACAACTAAATAGCTGGGATTACTGTACATCAAATATCATCCCAACACCCATGTGGGGTTTTCAAACAACAAACACCGATTATTATTTGTGCAGTTGGGCGATGTGTAAAATTTATCGTCCTAATCAATATCAGTCATATAGGTGTACATAAACAAATCGTTCGATTTGTAAATGAATATTTATTTCCATTCATGTATATGTTAAAAATTATGTTTTTAATGATACGAACTACAAATCAAACCCAACGACTATCGCCCCTAGCCAAATACCCCCATTCAGAACACAATGGGATATGTCTGGTAAGCTAATTCGGCTGGTACGATTAGTTTTTATCAAAATTAAAATATAAATCAACATATATTAAATTTAAACATGCATTTTAATTTACCGAGGTCACATACTGATTCTAAAAATTCCAAAAAAATTAAATATGGCTATGTTTTAACGATACGATCCTAACAAAACTAATTTCGTTGAATTTGGAGACTGTTTGAAAAATGGCCATTTTCTGGTCGATCCAATTGACTGAAACTATCAAAACCCGTTTTCTTTTGCCAGCTCACATATTGATTCCAAAAATTATGAATTTTGGAATTGAACAATAATTTGACATTCTGGTTCCAACAAAAGTGGTTTCGTCGAAAACGGAGGTCGTTTGCAAAATGGCTATTTTTAAGGGCTATATTTCCATAGCGACTATTTTGAATTTTCAACTGGTCATAACTTTTTACTCCCGCTATGAAATTTCAATTTTTTGGATTTGTTGGAAAGATATTTTAAAATAGATTCTAATATTTTTGGTTTCGCTAAAATCTGGTTTATTTTGAATCCTTTACATTCATTTGAAATTCGAAATCGAATTTTCAAACTACTACACCATTTCCAATTCCTTTTATAATTAAAATAAATATTTATATTTTAACTTCGATTCAAATAAGTATATACATTCTAATTCTATTCAAAATAAATTTCTAGTTGTTATTATTTAAAATACATCATTTTAAATATTCAAAATTCATTAAAATTGTCAAAATAAAAAAATTTAATTGGTTTTGATTTTTCGGGTTGTTACAATCTCCCCCACTTAAAATCTTTTCGTCCCCGAAAAGGAACGGAGCTGAAAGTTGTTTAACTAACCAACTCAACTTTCATTCTGGCTTTCAATCTTCAACTTTTCAGTTTCTAAGAATTTTCTAATTCTTCAAAAATTTGTCTAACACCCTAAATTTTCAAAAAAATTCGCCATAACCTCCTTTGTACCGGAAGCATCGGGAAAATCCCCAAACCGACACACATGCCCTCTCATCTCAAAAAGAAAAAGAAAAAGCCAATCGGCTCATAAAATCATCAAAATCCCAAGAAATATAATGTACATGTACCTATTTGTTGGGCAAACAATTTTATTCCTCTGCTTAGCTTCCCTGCTATGACCTATTCAATTTATATACATGTGCATATATGCAAATGCAATAAATTTCAATTCAGTTCAAATTTGACTTGATTTGGCTAAATTTACCTTTCATGTACATATTACTTTCAATAATCTCATTAGTTAAACTAATAATCAAACAACACAACCATCAATCAATTAGTTGATTAACGTTTCAAATTTATAATTCTGATATACATACAGAAAATCATGTTTTTGATGCCGAGTCTTAACAATATATTCTAACTATATTTTGATTCTCACATCAATCAATTGGAAATATATAGATATCCTACTTTTGGCACTCAAATACAAACAATGATGATGGCGCGCCATCATCAGAATCAGACCCAGGCGACTAGAGCGTGATCTTATATCCATCCGGTATATTTGAGGCTTTAGTACATGTGGATCATATGTATATTCAAATCTCTATATACTTGATTGTCCAAATCAATTTAAAATAAATATTCAAATACGAATAATGAAGTTTAAATTTTCAAAACAAAATTCGTTTTCATTTTTATCTTAAAAAATAACACTCTTCCGACTCATTCTAGGATATACTGATCCCATCTCTAACAAGTCATTCTCATTGGATATTACTAATCCAATTCCAGATGAATTCTTTTGTTTGGGTCTAACGTGCCCTGTTCTCGAGCTCTGTAAACCAAAGCTCTGATACCACTTATAACGACCCGAACTTCCCCGTAAAGGAAAACCCGAATTGAATTGAGAACATGACAAATCAGAACATTAACAGAAGAACATTTCATTGCTTATTACAACAATTCCATCAGAATACAAGAATATACAGAGTATAAATAAATAATATACATTCGATAAATATCAGTGATTTACAAATTACAATGCAGTGAAAAATAATACAAAAACACAACCGAAAGAGATAAATGGATACAGAGCTTTCCGAATATCATTCCAGCTGTAAACCAGGATCCTGTGAATATAATCCGCAAAACCAAAACTACTAGCTGCCCATGTGGAAAATAGGGGCACCCAGAGTTTAGGTTAAAACAATAAACTCTGGGTCAGTCATGTGACTGGTGTGAGGACTAAAACAGTTATTAATTTGATTTTAAAGTTAGGTATATCAAGGGACCACGCCGTATAACACAGAACAGGTTTCCTCCCAAGAATACCGGTGCATAAAAACAACAGCGCAATGCTAAGTAAAGAACAATGAAGCTATTATAAGACTTAGGTCTCATCACACAATGCAACGCAAGCTGGAGGATAGAGTTTTTACCTTATAATAGCCAAAAATGCTTGGTACGTGAAATTTCATATTTTACTATTGCTATAAGTGTATAGTATCAAAACAATTTCAAATATAAATGTATCAATCATAGTCGGCATGAATTCCCCATCCCATTATGTCGCCATACTAGGCTCTACAATCAAAACCGCAATTGTCATATATTGGAAGTCGGATTTCCATATGTGAACCAAGGCAAGGGATTGTCATTACCACTTCGAGACGCTCTAGCCCATGTCTCAGGACCCAGACTTAGGTGGGCCCTTGGATCGTCAGGGCCGGTCCACATGGAGTAGATTAAAATGCCTGAACACTGCGTTTCCCTGCCCTATGGGGCATAAACTGGTCATATCCCAACCAAACCGTCGGCCCCGGAACAACCGATATAACTGAGGTGCCTCGCTATCCATCATCCACATAAGTAAAACATCAGGGCTTGCAAAACGCTGACACCAGTCCTAGCTAGAAGGAAATGCATGCCCTCCCTGATGTCCTCTCCCGTTTCTGGTTCACAACGGGGTGTGAGGCTCGTGAATCAACGCTACACAAAGCTATGCTATATCAAAGCCTCGCTTTGATCATTAACCACAAGACTCTTCTTTTCAAGAGAAGCCCTGATCATCTGCATCTCAGCATGCCACATAGGCAATTCACGCTATGAAACCGATGTCTATCAATCACACAGAATGAAATCCGATGTCAGGCGCACATCCATTTACAAGTTCGTTCTGGGCCTGAACAAAACCGGAGGCACCTTATTCCTTGTCCCATACGTCCAATACAGGAGAGAGGCCCTTGCATATCCGGTCGATCTCCAAGTACGTTTGGACGATCACCACTTATTACCTTGTCTTGGGTGTATAGCCCAATCAAGACATCAGTAATCATCCAAACGATGTGAAGACCTTCGGTCTTCAACCACCGTCTTCATCCTCGACACATCATCAAATCAGTTATTCAGAATGGGATAAGCCTGGTCCTTCTGAATAACTCGCGTATATAATAAACAAGTGCTATAAAAACATAACATACGCCTCATTCCAATCCAGAATATTCCTTTATTCAAATATTCTTTTACTTTAGGAAAGGTTCCCATTAATTTTATTAAAGATAAATTCTTTAAATTTATTCTTTAATCTTCTTTTGGATTTCAAATCAACCAAATTGTGGTTTATCCAAACTAATCGGGGTTAGTGAACCTTACTGAAGTAATCATTTGTTTAATTTCTCAATCCCAACCTATCTATCCCATGAAGTAAAACTGGTAATACTTCATATCTAACACCATGGTGTTACCAGTAAAATTAATTACCATTTCGCATTCAAATCTAATTAAAGATTTAACTATTGCCTGGAGCAAAGCTGGTGATACTCCATTCTCGATCATTTCTTGAATTTGATAATTTTAGTTATCAAATTCACCTTTCAATCTATTTAGAGATTCATTAAAACTCTAATTCAGTTTTAATTTCATTACTTAATGGTTATTCAAAGTTAAGAAACAAATCTTATCTTTAATTGGGTTAAAGAACTAATGTCATTTAAAACACAGCTCACGATAGACCCATAATCACATTCCATTAACAATGGAAACTTCACGGAATACAGATCAATATATATAATCGATATGAACTTCCATATCCAACCGATACTATAAATGGAATAATGGAAAAGCCTCTTAAATTCCATATATAGTAACAGTATTCCTCCACAGAAGTCCACTTCGATTTTTACCAAATTGAATTCCATTCCATTACAATTTATTTTATTAAATTGGAAAACTTCACTTTGGAAAATTTCCTTTAAATCTTAATAAAAGATTTATAAATTCCAATTCACATTCACTGTAAATCGGGTTGAAGAATGAATGTCGTTAAAACACAGTTCACGATAAACCCAATTCACATTCCATTATTGATCGGGTTAAAGAACAAGGGTTTTTTAAAACATTGTTCATGATAAACCCAAAAACCAATTTCAACTCAATTCCAATTAAATGTTAATTAATTGGTAAACTTCATTAAATTTTAATAAAAAGATTTAACCTTTTCTTAACTGGGTTTAAGAACAGTGTTAGTGAAGACACCGTTCACGACAAAACCAAAATCACATTTGATATTAAATACAAGGCTCTAAATGGAAAATATATCGGCTTATATTCAATATCAAATTCTGAACTCAACAAACATCGTATTGGAATAACGATATATATATATATATATATATCTTCCAAATTCCTCCGCAATGCCCGTATAATCACGGAATCCAATATCGAAATATTCCGAAGATAATTTCAATTCAAATCCATCCTGATTCATATATTGGAAATTCTGGTTATTTTTAAAACCATTTCAAAACCAATTTATTTATTTAAAAATATTTGATTATAATTCCAGTTAATAACTAGTTCATTTCGATAATAATCTATTTTTATCTTTTCAAATATGGGATTTTTCAGCCCAATTCTTTCCAAATCATTTATTATGATTTTACACAAATTATTGATATTTTTAATAATTTTATCAAGGCCAGCACAGTCGATTTCCATAAACGGCCATCGAACTGCACTTATGTCGACCTTTTCCAATTTTGATTTGGACCTAATTCCAAATCCAACTGTTAGATTCCAAATTTATAATATTCTTAGAAAGCTCTTTTCGATACGAACCTAACGGTTCTGGGTTTAGGAGAATCCGACGGTCTGATCTCCCGTAATGTCCATTCGAAGTCGATTATATAATATATATATATATAATATATTTCATCGATTTCCATTTAAAACTTATTTCATAAATCGTTTTAAATTCATTTTCAAAACGATTTCAAATTCATATTCAATTTAAAATCAAAATTGAATATTCCATATCATTAATATATAAACGATAATATTTTCAAAACATTAGATTTTGAAATCACTTCCTTTTCGATATTCATTATAAAAACGAATAAAATCGATATAAATATCGATCACGTCAAAATGACGTTAATCTAATCAACATGGCTTATATATTTAAATATTCATGTCCATCCCAAATCGGACATCAAAATCATATTTTGATTCTTTACTGAATATTATTTTAAAATATTCGTTATTTTCAAATATTTCTATTTTCAATTATTTCTAAATTGGAATCAGACACAGCCAATTACCATATAATATTATTTATCTGGATTTCATACAACACATGTATACAACACCAATCAAAATCAATCAACCATCATCCAGAGTGCATCACACAACTGCATAAACGTTATCTATAAATAATTAATGTCTACAACAACCTGTCAGCCCATCGATTGACATACAACTAAAATGTTGGGATTAGTGTACGTCAAATATCATCCCAACACCCGTATGGGGTTTTCAAACAAAAAACAATGATTATTATTTGTGCAGTTGGGCGATGTGTAAAATTTATCGTCCCAAGCAATATCAGTCAAATGGGTGTACATAAACAAATCGTTCAATTTGTAAATGAATATTTATTTCCATTCATATATTCGTTAAAAATTATATTTTTAACAATAAAATATTTATTTCAACATATGAATATTTTATACAGTCCATTTCACATCACAATACAATTTTCAAACAACACAATACAATCAAGCATACAAGTCGTCCATGGTCTGTGGACGACGGGGAGCAGTTCATATATGCAGTTATGAAATAAATAACTTTACAAAAATTATAGTGAGGAGTTCTCACCTTTGGGATCCACTCCATCATTCTATAATTCTGAACGGTTTGGATTCTATTCCTTTCCCGCTTGTTGTGTCCTCCACCGTGTTTTCAACGAAATGTGTTTCACATAGCTTATATGAAAATCATTATTTTATTTCAACGCTATATGGATAAAAATCATACTTTTAATAACCCTTCATATATAATAAATATTATATTTTTATCCTCTAACAATAATTTCTTATATACGATAAAAATCCTATTCTTATCTGACTAAAAATATTTTCCATACATACGGTAAAAATCGTATCTTTTTTATTAAAGCTATTTCATTATAAAACAATCTGATTTTTCTACAATGCTAATTTTATTTCAAACCATATGCTAATTTTTCTATCTTAAAAACAATGTTCATTCTCTATTTTAAAAACAATACAATGCTCATTTTCTATTTTAAAAGTAATACAATGTTCATTTTTTATTTTAAAAGCAATACAATGTTCATTTTCTATTTTAAAAGTGATACAATGTTCATTTTCTTTTTTAAAAACAATAAAATGTTCATTTTCTATTTTAAAAACAATATAATGTTCATTTTCTATTTTAAAAACAATATTATTGATTTTTATTTAAAATCATACTTTTATATATAATAAAATTCTCGTTTAAATTTTAATTAACTAATTACTACACTTTGGACAATTGTATGATTAAATTAAACTAAACTAATCTCTTACCCATCTTCTTTCCTTTTCTGTAATCCTTCTTCCCCGTTTACGGATGCTCCAGGACCATGAACCCCTCCCTTTTGACAAAATCGCACGCTAAACATATCACCGGAGTTCAATCCCGAGGTGCCACCACGTCGGCCGTCGCAAGGGCTGCCACCGCCGCCGGTATGGTTCAACTCGACGGCCCATCGCAACCCCAATCCCCAGCTAAACGACGACGCTTCATACGAGAAATCCGCCTGCCACAGTGAACGAAATACAATCTCCACCGTTCATCTTGGCGAGCTCGAGGAGTTCTTCAATCTTTCCTTTATAAACCTCATAAATCATTGATCAGATTTGTGCAATTTGGGGAACAGATTTCGAACGATTTGAATAGTTCGATGCTAAAAGTCGACGTCCTGAGTAATGGGAAGCTAGGGTTTCGAAAATTGTGTATTTATAATATTTAATATTATTATTTAATTCATTAAATACATGCTTATTGATAAGAACTACAAATCTAACCCAACGACTGTCACCCCTAGCCAAATACCCCCATTCCAAACACAATGAGATATGTCTGGTAAGCCAATTCGACTGTTACGATCAGCTTTTATCAAAATTAAAATATAAATCAATATATATTAAATTTAAACATACATTTTAATTTACTGGGGTCACATACTAATTCTAAAAATTCCAGAAAAATAAATCTAGCTATGTTTTGACGAAACGGTCCTAACAAAACTAATTTCATCGAATTTGGAGACCGTTTGAAAAATGGCCATTTTCTGGTCGATCCAAAATGACTATTCCGAATTTTCAATGAGACATAACTTTTTATTCCCGCTATGAAATTCCAATTTTTCGGATTTGTTGGAAAGATATTTTAAAATAGATTCTAATATTTTTAGTTTCGCTAAAATCCAGTTTATTTTGAATCTTGTACATTCATTTGAAATTCGAAATCGAATTTTCAAACTACTGCGCCATTTCCAATTCCTTTTATAATTAAAATAAAAATCTTTATATTCTAACTTCGATTCAAATAAGTTTATACGTTGTAATTCTATTCAAAATAAATTTCTAGTCATTATTATTTAAAATACATCATTTTAAGTATTCAAAATTCATTAAAATTGTCAAAATAAATTTTTTATTTGGTTCTGATTCTCCGGGTTATTACAATATTCTCTTTCTTAACACCCTTCTCTGAGACGCACGAGCTCATAGGTTATATATTGGTAGTTATCGATCGCATGGCGTGAATTGTCAATGTGGCATGCCAAGATGCAAATGATCAAGGCTTTTGTTGAAAAGCAGAGCCTATTTCGGCATAGCTTTGCGTATAGCGTTACTTCGTGAGCCTCACACCCCTGATATGAGTCAAAAATAGGACAAGGGAACGCAGGGAGTGCAACGTTTCTTTCTAGCTAGAAGTGGTGTTAGGCTTTTCACAAGGTCCGACATTATTGTACTTATGTGGTTGATGGAATGAGGTGCCTCGGATTTATTGGTCGATTGTAATCATTTTATAGGTTCAATAGGACCGGGAAGCATGTGTTCAGGAATTACCAATCCACTAACGTTATTTGTGGATCGGCCCTGCAGGATCCAAGGGTTCACTGCGGGGGATTCTGAGACATTGCTAAAGTGTCTCGAATTGGTAAGGAGATCGTTCCTAGCCTTGACTCATGATGGAAATCCAACTTCCAATATGACGCCATGCAGTTTTGATTGTAAAACTAGTATGGCAACATGGTATATGGTAGCTATGCCTTCTATGATTGATACATTATGATTGAAATGTTTTTGAAACCTATATACACTAATAATAATATCAAATCTGTTTTATCGTATCAAGCATTTTTTACCATTATAAGGTAAAACTCTATCCTCCGGTTTGCGTTGCATTGTGTGGTGTGACTTGAGTTTTATAATGGTTTTATTTTTCTAAAAACCATTGTGTTGTTTAACGATTTACTTTATTTCATGCACTGGCAATCCAAAGGAGTAAACCCGTTCCTCATTAGCGGCGTGGTCCTATGATTAGCCATATTGTTAGAAAAGTTAGGAAAGATTTCTCATACCAGTCCCATGACTGACCCGTAGTTTGTTTCACTTTGCAAACTCAGGTGCCCTCTTTTCCACATGGGCAGTCGAGTAGCTTATTTTGCAGATATATTGAGAAGGATTCTGGATTGAAGCTTAAAGCTGTGTCCAGAGCATTGATAGACTTCTGTTGTATCAGTTTATTCATTTCCACTGCAGTGTATTAAATTATTGTAAATTATCTTCCGTTGTATTTTATCGATGTACTCTGATATTCTGTACTTTGATGTAACATTATTGCAATGTTTATAAAAGTCTTATGTTATTTGTTCTGAAGTGTTGTATTCCCAGAGTTAGCATATTCAGGTTTTGAATGGTCTTTGTCGATTTAGCGGTCGATTAGGTCCGGGCGAAATCCGAGTCGTTGCAAAGGTCCTCGCATATCCGGTCGATATCCAAGTACGTCTGGACGACAACCACTTGTTACCTCTTCTTGGGTGTACTGCCCAATCGAGACATCAGTAATCATCCATACGATGTGAAGATCTTCGATCTTCAACTACCTTCTACATCTACGACTTTTAATCGTCATAACAGTTATTCAGAATGGGTTAAACCCAGTCTTTCCGAATAACTCACTTATCTTTAAAATCAAATGATAAATAAAGACAGAACACATCTCATTCTAATCCAGAATATTCTTTTATTCAAATATTCACTACTCTAGGAAAGGTTCCTATTAATTTTATCAAAGATTTAAATTATTTAATCTTTTGTTAAATCATCCTTTGGATATCATTTTAAAAGACTTCATTGTATCTTTTCAGAAGTTAAACCAAGTTAAGGTTTTTATAACTAGTCAGGATTGTCAGGCCTTACCAAAGTAATCATTTATTTTACTATTCCCAATCCCAACCTATTCATCCCATGGAGCAAAACTGGTGGTACTCCATATTTAACATTCATCATGTTATCGGTAAATTTAATTACCATTTAATGTTTAAATCTAATTAAAAATTCATCCATCGCATGGAGTAAAACTAGTGATACTCCATCTCGATCATTTCTTGAATTCGGTAAATTTAATTACCTCTTTTTACATTTCTATCTAATCAAATATTTATTAAAACATTAGTTTAGTTTTAATATACAAAAATCATTATTTAATGATTTTTTAATTTTTAGGAAATTACTCCTGTCTTTAACTGGGTTAAAGAAAAATGTCATTTAAAACATTGTTCACAATAAACCTAAAATCCTCTTCCATTTAATATGGAATCTTACGGAAATCGGAACAATTTATAATAGATATATATTTCTATACCTGACTAATACTATAAGTGGAATAACGACAAAGCCTTTTATATTGTAAATTACGATATTAAATGGGAACTAAGATAAAGTCGGAAGTGGTATGTGGATGTTTCGAGCTACCAAGTATGCAACTATCCCAGCAGCATAACCAGCTAATGTAAACCCACTTACCTATAAATAAATAGATATTAATTGATGATGATTTAACTAATCAAAAACCGATGATGCTGAAACTAGTGTTCTTTTCTAAAAATAGAAAAAAAAAGAAATTGTAGCTATGCAGTTGAGAAAGCTATAAAACCTTAAGTCCATTTTGTGTTTGTAACATTCACTACAAAATATGAGAAGGGGAAAAGATTTAATATTCTAAGCCACTGCGATGATAATAGGGGGACGATGGAGAGGATGAATAAAACGATGAAAGAATGAATGCAGATAACCTTTTTTTTTGATATGTTGACTTTGTTATTTAAATTGGTTATTTTCCACCAAATACTTGCATTGTGCATATTTTTGTACTAATGAAATACTAAAAGTGAAAAACCAAGCAAGGCATGTGTTTTCTCTACATTAAAGCTATAATTTCTATTCTTCAAGATTAACCTAATAATCATATATATGTAGCTATATTCCCCTCGTCTCAAGGTACTCCCCATAGCACCCTACTCGAGTGGTCTCCATAACCGTACTGCAGGAATGTACTAGATCTCCATTGGCATGATACAAAAGCATACTAGACCATGTTACAAAGGCGCACTAAGCCTCCATCATTGTGCCATGAAGTTGTTCGAGAAATTTTTGACCTATTTGAGCCCGTCTTAGGACTGTCTCCTAAGCGAGCAATCGAGTTCTGAATCAATCTAATCCCCGGAGCTCTACCTATTACCCATCCTCCCTATCATATGTCCAACAAGGAGAATAAAGAGATGTGAAGGAAATTATCCAAGTTAGAGGAGAAGCAGTTTATTCGCTCAAGTTCCTCGCTGTAACACCCTGAATTTTCTGTGACTATTAAAAGAATAAATTAAAGAATACTTAATTGTTAAAGTGAGAATTAAGGGAAACGCGTTATGCCATTGCGTTCGTCTCGAAATTTTGCATAGAATAGAGTCCAAGTTTTCATAAATCGGACTTCGTATGAGGAAGTTATGGCCTTCAGAAATTTCAGTAATTTAAATAAAAGTTCAGAATTAAAGTTTAAAATTCAAAATTCAAACGAGGGAGCGGGTTGGCGGGATTTCTCTCGCCCAAGGCCAGGTCGACCAGAGGGTCGACCTGGGTGTCGACCTACCCCCGGGGTAGATCTGGAGTGTGATGATCTGACTTGTTGATGAGTCTTTCCTGACCTATTGCTGAGCCACTAGGGCATAAGTGGCAATTCTGGATAACTTTATCTAGTCTGAACGGTTGTATGATAATCTAACGGCTTAGTTTGATTTAAACTTCTATATAAGCACGCATAGACTCAAGCCCTAAACCTAAACTTAATTAGTCTCATGGCCTCTATGCTGTTGCTATAATAGTTCTTCTTCCAAAAGCTTAGGGATTTGCAAGTCAGAATTCTAATACAAAACGACGAACAAATTATTTTCTTCTCTAACCTGTCTTTGTGAGTACAATTTCTTTCACAAAATAATTAATAAATTAATTATGATGAGTTATAATTTGGATTATGAGAACATGGTAGTTGAATCATGTGATGTTATTTAACTTTGTTATCGTTTATTGGTGAACATATGACAGTTTTGTTAACTTATGTTGATAGATCTATTTCATATGTCCAATCACATATGTTTAACTTATGACATCAGTTTATATGCAAGTTTGGGATGTAAATCATATGCTAGTTTGTACGTGAATCTTATGCAAGTCTATTTCTATATATGTCTTGAGTTTGTATGTGAATCTTATGCAAGTCTGTATGCGAATTATACACAAGTTTATATGTGAATCAAGTATATACATATGCTAGTTTATATGCAAAACATGTGATATTAGTTTACATGTTTAAGTTTATATGCAAGTTTGTAGGAATCCATATGCAAGTTTGGGTGAAAACTATATTCCATATATGCAAGTTTAGGTGAAAGATATATTCACATTTTTAGGAGGAAAACTATATTCACATATGCAAGTTTGGGTGAAAACTATATCCCATATATGCAAGTTTAGGTGAAACCCATATTCATATATGCAAGTTCACAATTTCATGTTTAAATATATATTTAGATCCATCGTAGTTTATGCAAATTTATGTTCTATATGTCCATTGCCTATGCAAGTTATTGGCTATGCAAACTTATGTTATAATTCTTATTTGCAAGTTAGATCTATTTTATGTGTTATGCAAGTTGTGATGTTTCTTTTCTTTTTTGTGAGTTAGACTATTTGCGAGTCTAACATATATCATATTAAAACGTACGAATAGCGTGGGGACAATGGGAAAAATATTAATTATGCGAATTATGAATTGGCATAAAATGGCTTTAAAGGCATATAATTAACTCAAGACATTAATTGGTATAATTTATATACCTAAAAAGTATGGACATAATTTTGGTGACAATTATGGACATAGTTCAATTTGGAAATATTGATAATTTGAATAGGGATAATTAATTCAAATTGGGGTGAAATAATTATGTGTAATAATAAATGCCTAAGACACGAGGTTAGACTCATTTGTGGTATAAGACTGCCCATACCCGCCCGGCAAATCCAGCAACCACAAACGGTAGTCTAATGCGAGAGGTCGAAGGCATAAACTAAATGCGTAACAATTGTAAAGACACGAGGTTAGACTCGTTTGCGGTATAAGACTGCCCGGACCCACCCGGCAAATCCAGCAACCGTAAACGGTAGTCTAATGTGAGAGGTCTTACATGGTTACGGTTATAATGAATCAAGTAACACTTAACCAAGACAAACATGTGGTGGGACATGGGGGTTAAGTGGGTGACATGGGTGACATGTGAAATACGATTAGAAACACTTAGCCAAATTTAAACACGTAAGAAGACATGAATAAGAAGGGGTTAAGTGGGAAATCTTAGTAGGGACCAAGCATAGGTGGAAAGCTTGTGTCAAGCATGGGGGACCCTTTTCAAACCAGTAACCCATTAAGTATCTTTGTGAGCTCGAGTTAGATCGAGGACGGGACACACTTACTGGGATTGATTGTAAGAGGTCAAAACGGTTTAGCGGTGGCAACGCAAGTCCAACGGGGTCATGTGCGTGCGTGGGCCCGGGCTGGTAGGTAAGACGTTGCATCGTGTATATATAAGTCGTGCATCTTTAGTGGTATTGGGTTGCCACTTTAGGGAGTGATACACCCCACTGTGGGACCAACACAGGTATCTACGAGTTAGGGAGCCGATCGCATGGGGATAGTGGGTACAACTAGTGGAGATAGGGGGAGGCGGCACTTATGAAGACAGCTAGGGGTACACGAAAATACCATTATGATTATTATGTTTAGTAGGCGGGATCAACTTTTAGGGTGACTAGTAATGGTGCAGTATAGTAATTATCCTATAGTGTTGGAGGCGCAAATTAACATTATCTTATTCCTCTTGTTTGTTTTATCTTGCCCACTTGTTTCACAGTCATTCCTTGTTTTATCAGTTTATACCTTATCCTAATTACTTTAATAATTATATTGTTAAAGTTATTGGACTCGTCAGACTTTATGTCTGACCCCTTTGTTTTCGCCTCTTTTCTTCCTTCCTCCCCCGCCCAGGTTCTCAGGGTGGGACTTGTGCTAGTGGAGCTTGATTTGGATCTTTCTCTATCTTTGGAAGTGCTTGGATTGCTGAAAGTAAAGTTCAGCTTATCTCTTTTATGGCTACTTATGTTGGGGTTATGCTTTTTTACTTTATGTACTCAGAAAATAATTTGTCAAGATGGATATTAAGTGTACTTGGTTTTATTGTTGGTTTTTGATGTTGTTGTAACCAAACTATTTCTCTATTGCAATAAAAGTTGTTTTAATTTTTCAAGTACGAATATATGCATTTGTCTTGTTATATTCTGTTCTATACACCAATAATGACCCATGAAAGTTAATGCATTCCCTTTGAGAGTGACATTAATGCACGTGGGGTGTTACACATGGTATCAGGGCTGAAGGTTACGAGAACAGATAAGAGATTTTGAAAAACTATTTTTCAAAAGCATTTTATAAATAAATACTTTCAAAAGTATGTTTTAAGGAGAGTATTATCAAGAGGAAAGTTTGTTTTAAAAACATAACCGCCAAGAGCCATATGTCTTTCTTTCGATTCTCCATTTTGAATCTCTTCCTTTTTCTTTTCAGCATGTCTGGGTTACCCGAGATACCGAGGGAACACCGATACCAACCTGGTTCAAAAGGTATCTGGAGGCTAGGGCCACCGCCGCAGGCCCAACAGACATCCCTCCTCCCCCAGCTGCAGCCGCTCCTCCTCCTCCCCCTCCACGCGTTGATACTTTTTTGAAGATATGCAAAGACTTTCAGGCAATGGGCGGGAAACCTTTTCATGGGTCAGAAACGTTTGTTGAAGCTCGAAATTGGCTTAAGGAGGTGGAATATTTGTTTGGTATCTTCTAGATAGAAGATGGAAGGAAGGTCCAATTAGCTGCTTGGTTAATGAAGGACGAAGCCTCGTTTTGGTGGGAGGTCACGAATGAAGAGCGTCTAGTGGAGAAATGGATGGATTTCAGGCATAGGTTCGAGATGAAATTTCTCTCACGAGCAGAAGATAAGTTATGCATGGAGAGGTTCTTGGTGTTGAAGCAGGGAAATTTATCAGTAAAGGAGTACGTCAACAAGTTCAATCAGTTGGCGAGATTTGGCTTAAACTTGGTGAACATGCCTGAAAAGAAGGCCCCGAGATTCGTTAAAGGTTTGAGCGAGCCTCTACATGGGTTGGCTATGACCCACATTCCTATGGGGGCTACCTTTGAGAAACTGGTTGACATGGCGCTTATGCATGAAGAGGAGAAAGGGGCTACTGCTAATAAGGCACCGGAAAAGAAAGGGGATCAAAATATGTCATAGCAGCAACCTAAGAAAGGTGGTAAGGATAACAATAGCAAAGGAAAAAAAAGGTGCTTTAATTGTGGAACACCAGGCCATCTGAGCAAGAACTGTAGGAAGAAGAGGAAGACTAGCTATTTCAACGGTGGTGAGGAAGGACATCTGATTAAAGACTGCCCGAGAAGACAAGGGCAGAGGACAGGTTCTACTTCTGGAGGGCAGGTTCAGGCTCTCATGGGACCAGGGCAGGCAAGAGGGCAGGTTCATGCTCTCATGGCACCAGGACAGGAGAGAGGTAGAAACATTTTTGTTTAAAGTTTGGTTTTTCTGTTAGATCATCCTGTTCGTACTTTGTTTGATTCTGGCGCTTCACACTCGTTTGTGTCTGCTTCATTAGTTGAAACACTGCACCTAAATACTAGTTTAGTTACGGATCCCATAGTAGTCTCAAATCCTATTGGTGGTTCGACTCATCTTTCAATGATTTGTCAGGATTTGAGAGTGTCTATCTTGAGCGTTGAGTTTGAATGCAACGCCTTCGTTCTTGGCTTCACAGGCTATGGGTTGATTTTAGGCACGGATTGGTTATCCAGTAATGGTGCCATCCTCGATTGTGAAAAGAGAGTGGTTAGACTTATGACTCGCCTCGGTAACACTCTTGAAATCTATTGTAATCCCATACATTCTTTTATGCTTAGCTACCTAGAATCTTTTGATGCGTCTATTGAAAACTTGCAGTCGGTTAAGGTAGTCTGTGAATACTCAGATGTATTTGAAGAGGTAAAGGGCTTACCTCCGAAGCAGGAGATAGACTTTCGCATATACCTTGTATATAATGCAAAACCCGTAGCTGTACTCGTTAGAAATATGGCTCCAAGGAAGAGAAAAGAGCTCAGCAAGCAAGGTCAAAGAGTTGCTCGAAAAAGGGTTTATAAGGCGGAATATTTCTGAATGGGGTGCTCTAGTAGTATTCGCAACCAAAGAGGATGGTTCACTTCGCCTATGCGTTGATTATAGGGAGCTAAACAAGCTGACCAAGAAAAATAGGCACCCACTTCCAAGAATAGACGACTTGTTTGATCAGCTTGTAAGTGCGTCGATTTTCTCCCAACTAGATTTGGCTACCGGGTTTCATCAGCTAAGAGTGGCTGAAGACAACATTGATAAGACCGCGTTCAGAACCCCGGATGTTTTCTTCGAATGGCTTATCATGCCTTTCGGCTTGACAAACGCACCCGTTTACTTCGTTGACTTGATGAGCAGGGTGTTCATGGAGTTCCTTAATAAGTTTGTGGTGGTCTTCGTAGACGACATTTTGATTTTCTCGAAGAATGAAGAAGAGCATGCTTTGCACTTAAGGGAAGTCATGGATACTCTTCGTGTACATCAGCTGAAAGCCAAATTCTCCAAATGCCATTTCTGGAGAGAAGAAGTGAGGTTTCTTGGACATGTGTTATCCAAAGAGGGGATAGCTGTGGACCCCGCAAAAGTAGTTGTGGTGGAAGATTGGAAGGTTCCCCGGAACGCAACCGAAGTTCGAAGCTTTCTCGGTCTAGTAGGCTTTTACCGAAAGTTCATTAAAGACTTTGCAAAAATCTCAGCCCCACTCACAAGATTGACAAAGAAGAACCTAACCTTCGCTTGGGATTTGGATTGCGATATTGCTTTCCAACGTTTGAAAAGGGCTCTAACAACCGCCCCAGTTCTGACATTGCCTGATGGGAGCAAAATGTTTACCATATACACAGATGCATGCGGTACAGGGTTGGGCGCTGTCTTGATGCAAGAAGGCAAGGTAGTTTGTTATGGAGGAAGGAAATTGAAGGTACATGAGAAGAACTACCCAACTCATGATTTGGAGCTAGCTGCCATTGTTTTCGCTCTGAAGTCATGGCGTCATTACCTACTAGGAGAAAGGTTTGAATTGTTTACTGACCATAAATCATTAAAGTACATTTTCTCACAGAAAGACCTTAACCTAAGACAACAGAGGTGGATGGAATTTTTGGCCTCATATGACTTTGAGATTTCCTATACCCCTGGCAAGGGCAATGTGGTGGCAGACGCCTTGAGTAGGAAGAAGCTGACCTTGAGTCCTCTCTTTGTAGAAAGGAAAAGCTATGAGTACATAGCAAACTTTAACTTTAGACCCTCCTCTGAAATTGTACCTGGTCTGTTTACATCGCTAGAGATGCGGCCTACTCTTTTGGACTCAATAGGAACCGCGCAACGAGAAGACCCTCAACTAGTTGATGTGATGGATAAGCTAGTTAGGGGCGAGACTTCTAGTCACCTCCACAGATACTCCATCGATGATAAGGGCTGGTTGAGACGGGATGGAAGGCCATGCGTCCCACAAGTAAGGGATTTAGTGAAGATGGTTCTCGAAGAAGCGCACCATACTAAGCTAAACATACACCCAGGCGAAGACAAGATGTATAAAGATATAAAAAGTTTTTTTTTGGAATGGCATGAAGAGGGATGTAGCTGAGTTCATCGCTAAGTGCTTGATATGCCAGCAAGTCAAAGAGGAGCAGAAGAAGCCTAGTGGTCTGCTTCATCCTCTAGAGGTCCCACAGTAGAAGTGGGATAGCATTTCGATGGATTTTGTTGATGGGTTGCCTAGGTCAAGAAGGTGGGATACCAGTATTTGGGAAATAGTGGACAGGCTCACTAAAAGCGCTCACTTTATACCTGTTAAGTATCGAAGGACTGCCTCCTCCCTAGCATCCATTTATCTTAAAGAGATAATTCGACTCCATGGGATACCCTCCACCATAGTGAGCGATCGAGATCCTATCTTTATGAGCGAGTTTTGGAAGATTTGCAAGAGGCTGTAGGCACACAATTATGCTTAAGCACGGCCTATCACCCCCACACCAATGGTCAGACGGAAAGGGTGAACAGAGTATCGGAAGACATCCTGACATTGTGCATTCTTGACTTTGGAGGAACATGGGAGGATTATCTTCCTTTGGTGGAATTCGCTTACAACAATAGCTACCAAGCCACCATAGGCATGGCACCCTTCGAAGCTTTATATGGAAGACCATGCCGATCACTAACTTGTTGGTGGGAGTCTACACACAAGCTCGTACTTGGGCCAGACATGATTAGAGAAACCTCAGAAAAGGTGGACTTGATAAAAAGGCGGATGAAGGCTGCACAAGATAGGAAAAAGTCCTACACAGACAAAAGAAGGACCGACCTTGAGTTTGAGGTTGGAGATAGGGTGTTCCTTAAAGTATCTCTTTTGAGGAATTTCATTCGCTTTGGGTCCATAGGAAAGCTTGCACCAAGATTTGTAGGACCATTTCCTATCAGTGAAAGGATTGGGACGATGGCTTACAGAATAGAGCAACCCGAAAGACTGGCTGGAGTTCATAATGTTTTTCTTGTTTCTCAACTACGAAAGTGCTTACATGAGTCTACGAAGTGGTGGAGCCAAGTATACTAGAGGAAGTAGAATTGGAACGAGAAGCGACTATGAGAAGAGTTCCAACTCATATCTTGGGTACGGAATCAAAAAGCTACGCAACCATGAAGTCAAGCTTGTTAAAGTTCAATGGAGTGATGCTGAGGAAGTTGCGACTTGGGAAACTGAGAGGAAAATACACGCATCCTACCCTTTTCTTTTTGAGGGTACCTCCTTGATCTCTTTTTCCATAAGTTTATTCTTGCTTATATCTATCTTCTAAGTATATCTCCTCGGTCCTATTCTTTATCCTTACGTAGAAACCAATGGATGTAAACATGTATTTGAAACATGTTATGATTGATGGTTGCGAGTGGTTGCAAGTGGTTGCTAGTGGTTTCTCGTGGATGCATGTACACATACATTAGGAACTAGTTTGGCTCAATCACTTCATATTGCATATAAATGTGTGTGCATATTTAAATTAATGAATGTATAATGGTTGTGTTATCATATGGATGCTGCATTTTGATGAATGTTTGTGCACACATGTAGAAGAAATATGTATTGTTAGGATTCTTTCGCATATATAATGGACGCATGGCACTATCATGATTTGCATTAAGGAGGTCAACAGATTCAGTGGACCGCCTGATTTTGCATTAGATAAGGAACATGTACACACACTTTTTACATATGTTCATACAGCATTAGAAACATTGTAAGTTCAAGACAAATATAGTAATAGAGTCTAGTTTGTATGAAAGACTCTAAACAACACTCCGGGTTTCAAATTCAAATTCTGATTTTCAAATTCTTCTTTGAAATTCAAATTTCTGATGTTCAATTTTCAAATTATTTTCTATCTTAAGTATGATTTCAAATATAAGTTTTAAAGTTTTTATATATTTATATAGTTGTATACTTTTATAGTTTTAAACCTTATAAATTTATAAATATGTTTATATAATATATTTATGTTTCTACATGGTTTTATACTTTAGAATACTCACTTACATCACTAAGTTTTAAGTTAGGAATTTCCAGAATAGTATATATACTTAAACACTTGAAAATGTTCAAAATTCAAATTTTTTAATTACATATGTCGACATAGATATGTTGCTATGTCGACATACAACTGTCGTTTTTACAATTTTTAAAGGAAATGTCTTTTCACTATTTGTAATGTTCCAGAAGCGTTGCAACCTTTCAAATCTTATAAATAGGGTTGAATTCGAATTTTTTAACCATTCTTCTTCTCCATCTTCATCCCTCCATTAATATTTCTTATTTTATTGATTTGTACACTTCTACTTTACCAATTTTTACTTAAATTAAATAAAACTTCTTCTTTTCTCACTCTCTATCTACTACTCTCTGAATTGAAGTGCTATTGAAGAGTTACAGGGCTGTTGTAATCATTTGGGAAGTATTTGGGAAAGGGTTCGTTCCTTGTAGACCTGAAATTAAGGAAAGGGAGTGGTAGTAATCTTGTAACCGTGAAATCAAGAGTGGTTGGAGCGGTGTTAACTTTGTAGCCGAAAAATTAAGGGGACTGTACTTGGATATTCATATAGTAATAAAACTCTGCGCAATCCAACGTCACGTGGGAATGGACGTAGGAGTAATCCGAACCAGTATAAAATCTGGTGTGTTCTTTCCTTTTGTGCATTTTATTTTTGTTTATTTCTGTGTTTGTATTTGATTATGTGTCTGTGATCATCTCTAGTGTGTGTAATTCATATAGTGGATCATATAAGTTTTAGATTTTCATAAATTCTTATAAACACTATTCACCCTCGCTCTAGTGTTAATTTTGCCTTAAGATCCACATTTCGCAATCCCTAATAGGAACTTCCAATGGCTGAAGCAACCCACTCGGCTTTTTTTGTTCATCTTTCACCAACCGACAGTTCATACACATCGAAATATATTTTCCAACATCCCTCTGTATCCCTTCCCAGTAGTAGGCTCGCTTCATGTCCTAATAAATAATATTACCACCAGGATGAATCGTCAACTTCAAATGATGACTTTCTCTTAGAACCTCATTTCTCAATCCATTGATATTAGGAACAATCCATCATCCGTTCTTATGAAGCCAGCCCTCTCAATCAACTTCAAGTTCCTTATTCTCTGGTTCCAAATTATGGATAATCTCGACTTGTTTTCCATCACACTTTTGGCTTTCACTAATCTTTTCGATGAGAGTACGTATTATCGATAAGCTTACCAACATTTTAGGTTCTTATTCACATCGAGGCCTGAAATCAATCCTGCCAAGTACTCGAGGTACTTCCATTCCGAAAACGTAGCTCCCAACCTGCATGTCTTCAACTTAACGCATCAGCCACCTTGTTACCCTTACCAGGAGTATAGGCTATACCAAAATCATACGATGCCAGAAATTTTTACCACCGTTGCTATCAAAGATTCGAATCATTTTGGTAAAAGAGATACTTTAACGACTTGTGATCCGTAAAAAACTCGAATCGTACTCCCAACAGGTAATGTCTCCACATCTTTAGAGCAAACATGATCGTTGCCAACTCCAAATCATGAGTTGGATATTTTTTCTCATGCGGCTTCAGCCGTCGACTCGCGTAGGCCACAACTCTATCCTTCTGCATCAGCACTGCTCCAAGTCCAGTACCACATGCATAGGTGTATACCACCATTTCTTCATTCCCACTTAAAATGGTCAAAATAGGAGCACTCTTCAATCTCTTCTTCAAGATTCCAAAAGCTTGCTCACACTTAACATCCCATGTGAACACTTGATTCTTCTTCGTCAATCCTGTTAATGGTGCAACTATCTTGGAGAAATCCTTGATAAACCAACGATAATACCCCACCAACCGAAGAAAACTCTGAACATTTGTCGCATTCTTAGGTCTATCCTAGTCCTGGATTGTTGCCACCTTAGCGGCGTCAACCTCTATTCTATTTCCAGAAACAACATGCCCTAAGAACCTCACTTCGCTCTTCTAGAAGTGACACTTCAAAAACTTAGCTTGCAATTGATGATTTCGCAAGATTTTCCAAAACAACTTGCAAGCGCATCTTATGCTCTTTCTCATTTCGGAAGTAAACCAGAATATAGTCCACGAACATAAGCATGAACTTGTTCAACTGATCTCTTAATACCCTATTCATAAGGTCCATAAAATACGTTGGCACATTAGTCAATCCAAATGGCACCACCATCCATTCTCAGAAAATCGGATGGTGTCCTTTAAGTAGTCTTTGGCACACTATCCTTCGCCATTCTCAACTGATGAAATCCCGTTGCCAAATCCATTTGGGGAAAACTTGGACTCGTGGATCTGATCGAACAAATCATCTATCCTCGGCAATGGATACTTGTTCTTCTTGGTCACCTTGTTTAGCTCACGATAATCAAGACACAATATTAAAGACCCATTAGCCTTGGTTTTAAATAAAACTAGTTCACCCCATTCAGACACTCTTCTCTGAATAAATCCTTTTCCCAAAAGGTCGCGTGCTTGCATCCCTAACTCTCGCTGTTCCTTAGGCGCCATCCACCTAAGAGACATGACGATAGGTCTGGCACCTTCGACCAAATCGATCCTGAACTCAATCTTGCGATGCAGCGACAACCCTTTGACCTCGTCAAAGACATCATCAGGCTCACAAGCGATCGACACCTATGACAAATCTTTTCATGGAACCACAAGTGAATATAAATAGCTTACAAAGTCCATCTTCTAGCTTACATCGAACCATAATCATTCGCCCTTCCACATTCCCGACTGCACCTCGAGCTTCTCGCAATACATTTTTGTCACATACTTCTTAAGCCATTCCATACTCGAAATGATCCCATACCCAGCAAAGTTCAAAACAAAGCAATCACACACAATGGAGCAACCATGTTGTGACAACACTAGACCATGACAAATCATACATGAACTAGATGAACCCCCAATTGGATTAGTCACAATCAATGGTCTATCACAAATCTCGGGTTCCAAACCCAAGCGACACGCAAGCTCATTACAAATGAAAGAATGTGATGCTCCGGTATCAAACAACACTCAAACTAAAAAATCTCTAATAGAAAGAGTACCTTGAATGACAATACTCTTCCCATTCTCCTCCGCTGTAGGAGCCCTTGAAGAAGATGGCACAACTTCCAAAGCATATGCCTTCACAACCTGCTTTCCCTTAGTTGGTTCTGGACAATCCTTCTTGTTATGACCAGGCTTCCCACAGTTAAAGCGCCTCTTCTCATCTTTTAGATTCTCAAGCAGCCATTATCCATGAACTCACAACTTTGAGTCATCTTCACATTTTTTTTTCATTTCGACGATCAACGAACACTTCACAACACTTCGAACATTCCACCTTGAATTTATGTCGAAGCCACAACCATCGTCGAACCAAGAACAAGCTTTGTTTGGTCGATATTTGATACACAGCTTCTAATTCACCTTTTTCTATGTATCACATTCCACAACGTTTAATTCACCTTTACACAGTGCTTCCAAAACGATGTGGTATATAATGCGCGATCCATCCGATCACTCAATCCATTGGTGTATCCCTTGCCAGATCACGCTTTTCCACGTGTGCACTCTATCTGATCATTATGCCGATCCATTAATATTTAGCCACTGATCCATGAATCCATAACGCTTATGAAATCGCTACCGATCCATCACATTATTCGTAGCCGATCCATCAAGACCCCATGCTCGATCCATCAGCTAGAAAGAAGGTTGATCCATCAATGTCTCTGATCCGATCCATAAATAAATTCCTTGTCGATCCATCAATGAAGGTAAGCCAATCCATAGCTTGCCAAGCACTACCGATCCATTCAAAAATGCCACCAATCCATCAGTTTTGAAAGATGTTGATCCATCTTTTTTGGCTTGCTAATCCATGCCATTTTACACTGCTGATCTATCATTTTTGGCATGTCGATCCATGCCACTTTACTCTGCCGATCCATCATTCAAAAGACCTACTGATCCATGCCCCAAACTCCACCGATCCAACCAAATTCCCTTTCCCGATACATGGTTCAAACTCCACGACTGATCCATCGAAAACATGGTCGATCCATCATTTCTTGGCAAACTAACCATGATCCATCTCGATGCAACTTATTTGCGCGATTACAACTTAACTCGATCATCACACAATCAATTTCAAACATCTGTTCGATAACACCATCGAGCGATCACCAAACGAACATTAATATATCAAATAATAATCAATCAAACAAATTAAATTCACCAAATCATGATTAAACAATAAACAGATCAATTAAATGGATCTAAATTGCATAAACAAAGATTTACCATATGAAATTTAACTTTGTAAGTTGTTAGATTAGATCATATGGTGATTCAAACTGAAATCATACTTACATTGATTAGATCTAGGTGAAAACAACTTGTAACGATGAAATTAGATCAAACAATCTATACGCTCAATTAAATTCGTGCGAGAGATGCTTATCACTCACCAAATTCACAATTAGTTTTAAAACAATGATCTACTAATCCTAATAGCCAATAACGATCTTCAAATCTCCCAATTTGATGCGATCTACTCTCTCTTGACATTGATCTTCAATGTACTAATCTAGATCTATGAGTTAAATGAAGTGGAGAGGTATTTGATTGGAGTAGGGAGAATCACAAACCCCAACCAAATAGAGAAATGAAGAAACTAAACAATTCTCCTTACCTTTACCCTTCTATTTACAGCCAACAGTCCCTAGCCTTAATGGGCTTCACTAATCTGCCCAATAATGACTAATTAGTCTGTCCTGAAATTGTGTTGTACTAAAACAACAATTCCACCCAAACCGCTTAACTAAATCTTTAATGTGACCACTCTATGAAATTGGAAACATCATTTCCTTTCCAACGAAATCGATCTCAGCACCTAATTCGACTCTAGTTAAAACTTATTCCCTGTACAAAACTGACAGTGGCAGAATGATCACAAATAAAATTGGTAGAAATTATGGACATGTCACACATCCCCAAAAATAACATATAAAATATGAGAATGATCCAACCCTAAGGGAATTAAATAAAAATATTTTACGATCCTTCGATACGTAAAATGCGGGTCTTTACATCGTGCCTGCCTCGAAGAGGGTCGACCCACCTTATATGTGGGTCGACATATGGGTCGACCCATATGTGGGCTGGGTCGCTCTTTTATCGTTGCTTTATTCTAATTTGTTTATTTTTTTTTAATTTCAAACTTTGATTGATGATAACTTGTTCACTTTTTGTCCGATTTACAAAACTAAAAGTCTATCTGAATCAAAATTTCGTAACGAAAGCAATGATAAAATCCATTTTATCCAATTCTGAATATAATTTTAATTAATATTGATTTGTTATTCTTCTTCGTATGTTTATTGTTTATTAATATTTGGGGTGTTACAATTAAGGCATGCTTATATTTAGTTTACCAATGTTTTTTATTTCCCTAATTACAAATGCATTTGATGTCAAGATCTTTAGACAAACAAATTTTTTTTGGGGCATTCCTTTTTTGTTTTTGTTCATACCCATTTGAATACTTGGTGTAGTTGGAAAACCTTTGCAATCTGACAATTGATATTTCACACAACAATTTTGAATAATTGCTTTGTTTAAGATTAATAATTCACCATTGCAATAATGAATTTTGTTTTAAATTATCGCAATTTTTCCTTTGAGTTGATATACAACAAATGCATGGTCAACGCTAGAAAATCAACCATGGACCATAAAGTTGAGTTATTGTGTTATAGGGTGATGTGGTGGTTATTTGGTACAACATTGCTAAGTCTCGATAGATTATTTTTTTGGTGGTTCCTAAGCATGTAATTGGTATCATGTCAGATAGGTTATTTTTTCTAGTATAAAATTAAACTAAAATGATAGGTTATTGTTTTATGTTCACGAGCAATTCCAAATATCTATTCTGCATATTAACTTTCTACTCCATGATTGCACGACAAATTATTTTAAGCTGCCTCCATAAGCACTTGTTCTGTCTCACTTAACTTCGTTATGCCCAATATACTTCACAAACAACTGCCTATACCCAAATTATTTTAAACTAATGTGTTAACTGTAGTTAGTATTTATATCTTTATAACCCAGGTTACATGCTTCAATTTTCTTATTTGACGAATTTTCATAATATTCAGTTTATATTCTACATTCAGTTCAAAATTCGTTCGCTTCAGACTATAACTGTTCTTAATTGTTATTATTGTTGAATGCTATTTTATTGCTTCACTCTTTGTTTAATTTGTTGTAAAAATCGATGCTTGCAGTTGTATTATTCTTATTTTGGTCTTCTGCAAATGTGGATGCGTATGGCCGTTACTACTGTCTAAGCCTTTGTTGCACCACATTCAACTGAATGTGACAGAATTGGTTGCTATTGTTAATTGTTTTCTTTAGCCATATCTTTGGCTTAGCTTAGTCCATTTTAGATAAATGTACATGTGTTCTTCTTAGTAATAATCTCAAATAGCATGTGCTTCATCACATAAGTGGTGTTTCTTCTTTTTATATATTTTAGGAAATCCCTATATTACGACCCGCCCTCGGGCCCGCCTCTAGCCGGTGGTCAGCCCACTCGAAACATTCTCAAAGGCAGATTGTTATGAGGATGCGGCACATCGAAACAGAGCACAAGAGAACATTTCATTGCTATTACAACAATTTTACATTAGAGTACAAGAATATATTATAGATAATAAATACACAGTGAAAAAATATCAGAGGATAATAAATTACTATGCAGCAAAAACATAAATACAAGTAGCGGAAGACTACAAAATGATCCAGGGTATAGCTCCAGCCATTTCCAGGATCCTATTAGAGAATATCTGCAAAACCCAAAACTACAGAATGCCTGTATGGAAAATATGGGCAACCAGAGTTTAGGTGGGAAACAATAAACTCTACGTCAGTCATGGGACTGGTGTGAGGACTAAATACAGTTATTAAACTTTATTTTTAAAGTTCGATAAATCACTGGACCACGCCGTAGGACACGGAATGGGTTTCCTCCTCATCAATACTAGTAAGTAAAACTCGCAATGATCTTTGAAAAATGAAGCTACTATAAGATTTAGGTCCCATCACACAATGCAGTGCAAGCCGGAGGATTGAGTTTTAATTATAATATCCAAACATGCTGATATGTAAAGTTTCTCATTTATTGTTACTAGTGCATAATGTAGAAATAAATTTTGAAAATAAATGTATCAATCATAGACAACATAATAGCTATCATATTATGTCACCATATAGTTTTACAGCTGAAATCGTAAGGTTCGTATTGGAAGTCGAATTTCCATCAATGACCAAGACAAAGGATCTTCCTTAACCGATTCAGACCATCTCTAGCAAGATATCAAGAACTCGAACGCTGGCGAGCCCTAGGAGCGGCAAAGCCAATCAACCAATTCTCGGTGGATTAAGGTTACTCCTGAAAAAACATTCCCTGGTCCTATCGGACCTTTATACTGGTTAGTTCATCGACCATCATCTGAGGTGCCTCAATTCCTAAACCTACATAAGTAAATTGTCTGGGCTCTATACCATTGCATCACTTTTAGCTAGAAGGAAATGCATGTCCTTTCTCTGTCGTCCTTCATCCTTTTTTCAGTCATTCCCGGGTTGTGAGGCTTGCCGAAATCACATTTCAACACAAAGCTATGTTATAACGGTCATGCTTTGATCATCAACCACAAAGATCTTCTTTTTAACAAAAGCTTTTATCAATTTGCATTTTAGCATGCCACGTTGTCATTCTACACTACACAACTGATGTCTATTAATGTATAACATCAAAGCTCATACGTATTAGAGAAATTGTTAAGCTAAGAGAATAAATTCTCTGCCACCAAACAGATATATATTTAGTAGATATCATTTAATACAACATAAAATACAATGTCAGATACAATTCATTTGCAAGCCTGTCCTAGATCTGAGTGAAACCGAAGGCACCTTATTCCGCGTCCCATACGCATAATACATGAGAGAGACCCTTGCATATCAGGTCGATCTCCAAGTACGTCTGAACGATCACCATTATAACCTCATCTTAGGTGTATGACCCAATCGAGACATCAACCATAATCCAAATTATATGAAGATCTCCGGTCTTCAACCACCGTCCTCAATATCTTTGACTCTTAATCATCGTATTAGTTATTCAGAATATTCTTTTATTAAGAGTCAAAGATATTGAAGATACTGAATCTTATCAACTGAATTACTGTTGTATTTAACAACAACATTCACATCAACAAACATCAAATTCAGTTAATCAATCCCAGTTAATATCCAATAATCAATGATATTTCATCATTACAAACTATACGCTTATCCAGTTTTCTTGACTTAAACACAGGATACTTAGTAAATCTTTTGAACTTGAAAGGGGGTAACTAACCCTAACACAACTACCATAAACATTTTAACAGTGTGTTAACATGCTAATTAACCCAATTTCATATCCAAATCATATCACAGTTCATCGCTAATTCAACCATATAGCAACCAAACATTTCACAGCATAAACTACACAAGCTACAATATACTGAACTAATTAACCAAATTAAACAAGAAGTTCTCGCCCCAACAATTCCTACAACTCGATACTTCACTGTAGGATCTCTCACGACTCTCAACGAACCAAAAATTGCTTCTTTTCACCTAGCTACTACACATATACACCTGAACACACTACAATTTGGAGTTTTAAAAGGAAAATAGGACTTTTTATTGGGTTATAGGGTTTAGGGGACATAAGGGGCCCATGATTTGGGCTGTAGAGGGGAAACACGCAGGTGGAGGTGATGGACGCTAGGTGTGGGGTCCTTTGGTGGTGGTTTAGGAAGTTGTAACTTGAAATTAGGTTAAAAGGAAGTTCCTTTTTGGGAATTGAAAAGGGGAAAGGGGATTTGAGATTAAGAGACCCACAGATTCGGGGGAGAAGAGGAAGGTGGCTGGTAGAGGCGGTGGTGGGGCTGACTTGGGGTGGTGTGATCTTAAGGACGGAGAAAAGGAGTGGTAATCGAGTTTTTAAGGTTAAGGGAGGAAGTAAAGGAATTAAGAAATGGAAAATAGAAATAAAAGAAACGAGGTACATACCTTAAGTACAATGAAAAGAGGGTCACTAGGAAGCACTTGGCAAGTGGGAAATGTACAGTTTGTTGTCTAATTATGGTAGCTTATAGAATTTAGTGAAATGGAATTAATTATCTCCTTAATTAATTAAACAATGTAAATTTTGTTCTCGCGTATGACCATGCACTAACTTCAAAAAACACAAAATTTGAAATCCTGCTAAATTAAGTAATTACGTATCTAACAAGCCTAGTCTCGTCGAATTCGGAGACCATTTGAAAAATCGCAATATTTCTAGCTTTTACCGAAATTCAACTAATTTTTCAACTTATGTTTATATACCGTACACTTACATATTAACTCCGTTCGTCTTGAAATTTTAAATCCTGCAATATTTTGACATATCTAATCCAATAAAAGTAGTTTCGTCAGATTCTGAGACTGTCTCAAAAATGGTCCTTTTACAGGTCATCAAAATAGCATTAAAATATTGATTTCCAAAATCTTCACTTTTAAATTGATTTAACTTTTTTACTGATTTGTTTTAAGTAAAATAAAATGTAAAACCAAGTTAAAATTTATTTTCAAATTTTATTAAGTCCAAATTCAGCAATTTTCCATTTTAAAATATTAAAATGGATTAAAATTCATATTTTAAATTAATCAAAAATATGGGTCATCACAATCTCTCCCGCTTAAAAACTTTTCGTCCCAGAAAATGAATGAAGGAAAGAAGAGAACATAAAAGCAATACCGAAACATTTATAAACAAAAAAGTATCATGTCATATCATATATATCATCATGTCACAACCAAAATATCAACTATAATCACAAACATAACCTATTATCTAGTGTAAAGTGCCACTTATGGTGTAAGCTATGTATATGCATCTGACTATGCCAACCTAAGTACAGCTACATACTTAAGGCGGTCTATACAATGCCAAAATAATGTTATACCCAAAATATACAACAAGTGCCTAGACTTTACCAAAGGAGACCTCCTACATATACATCATATATACAACTAGCAACATCCAACCCTCTACACCTCTCTGGAGCTATGATTTGAAGGCCCAGACATCGATAACCCCTTCGTCTCCTACTCCTACTCCCACTCTGGTGTGTCTAAATGCCAACCAAGTGTTATCTCCTCCTCAATCCAAAATTCATATGGCTCACATCATAGCTCCCATGGTCAGTCCAGTACATGACCACATCATCGTCATCCTCCTTATCTGCCTCATAGTCCGCCCCTCAACCTCTTACTCAACCAGCGGCTCAATCTGTGGCTCGATTAGCTGTGGCTCGTCTGCATCGTGTAACTCAGGTGCAAGATCCCATGCGGGTGGCTCCTCTGGTGCCATGTACTAAAATCATCCATGACGATATCCATCTCGAGGAGCCAACAGCAGCTCATTCCATATAAGTAAATCCAGCTTAAGCTGTGGTAAGACATGTAAACCAAAATCTGCCTCATGATACACTATCTCAGGGACTACCTCTAGAAGGCAGTCTTGGATAATCTCCACCATTAAGGGTGGCTGCATATCTGTTGCTTGAGGTGCTACAAGGACCGGGTCCCCCGTCACTACATAATCGTATGCATCCAACACAAATCCATCATCACCTCCAACAACCAATCGTCATATGCTCCTGAATCCTCGGACTCATCGGAGTACAAGTTCATAGAGGCATCATTTGAGTCTGAATTTGTATCCATAACCTCAAGTGGTCTATAAACAGATGTAGCATCGGACATAAAATCACGGGCACTTCGTGACTAGAAACACTATCGATGCTATTGGCATACAATGAGGCTGAAGAACTGTCATCTGAACTGTCAGATAAACTACTGGACAAAGAAGAAGACTATATAAACTGGGCCACATACTGTCTAACTAGAAAGTTCTTACCTCTCCATAATTTAAAATAAAGAATTTCAAATTAGAACATAAGTTTAAACTAATTCTTGAAGTAAAACAATGAGTGGTTTCATGTAAATTCATTGTCCAAAATCGTGAATGTAATTTCCTTTATAAGTTTAACCCTAATGTGTGCCAGAATTCATCGATTGTCCAAAATTGCCGAAAAATCCGTTTACTTATCCTAATCAGACTTCTTAACTTCATAACCAAATCTTAAGTAGTCAAACTAGCAATCGTGCATCACATCCATCAATCAAATAATTAATTGACTTTTCAAACAATATGTTGTCAAAACATAAGTCTTTTTGTATACCCAATTTCAAAATCAGATTATATATATAAGTTATTCACAAATACGTCACTTATAAACATACAACTCTCGACTCATTCTAGGGTATTACTAACCCCATCTCTAATGAGTCACTCATTCTAGAATACTACTGATCCTATCACTAATGAGTATTCTTTTATAGGATATTACTTATCCTACCTTTGATGAGTTTATTTATCTTATTAAAATGTGTTGTATCCTCAAAGCTTTGTAAACCAAAGCTCTAATACCAAACTGTAACGACCCGCCCTCGGGCCCGCTTATAGCCGGTGGTTAGCCCAGTCGAAATGTTTTCAAATGAGGATTGTTATGAGGATGCGACACATCAGAATAGAGCACAAGAGAACATTTCATTGCTATTACAACAATTTTACATCAGAGTACAAGGATATATTAGAGTAAAGATAACATATACACATTGAAAAAATATCATAGAATACTAAATTACTATGCAGTGGAAACATAAATATATAAATACAAACAGTGGAAGACTACAAAATAATCCAAAGTAAAGCTCCTGCCATAATCCAAGATCATGTTAAAGAATATCTACAAAACCCAAAACTACTGATTAACAATGTGACGACCGCTTATAACCCCTGCACTTAACAAGCTAGAGGAAAATTGCATTGAAAGACATGCCAGGCAGCTATGGAAAATCATTAAGGTAGGATAACATAAGCAAAACTTGTCGTATAACTCACAGCGCAAGGATAAAATATAATAAAACATGTACAACAGGTAATAATAGTGAAGCAAAATTGAACAGAATTTCAAACTTTCATATCAACATGAATTATCCAAACACCAAACTGGATACAACTCAAATTCTGTATAAATTGCCTCACTATAGGTTTACTCAAAGTAGCATACATCAACCATAAGCAGAAATAGTAAGATGTATAGTAGAACATAGTACATAAGCCTATTACTCGTCATTGCTCTATAACATTGTCCTCATCAAGTCCTATCACCTGTCACCTCCTACCTAATCTGGCCATCCAACACATTGATGGACAACCCAAGGTAATAAGTGGAAACATAAAACCTTGAGTCAGACAATAGTCTTAATGAGCGATAAAACAACTATCTAACATCATCAACAAAGTATAAGAGAAGTCGGCAGATTAATCGTTCAATCTACCAACACATCAACGGAGAAGAACCCCTATCCATCTCCTCTACGCCCGACAGTGATAGCCTTTACAAACAATCAGATAGAAACAAATAGACATTACAACTAATTATCCAACATAGTCCATCCTGATCGGGATCAATATTTCCCAAGCACATGCCACGAAGACTTAAACCAACATCAGACAAGCACCTAAGAGATGTCTCCTTCATCTTCGAACAATCTACGCAAGACGATACATGCAAAACAATTAATATCCATGACTCTGGCTATCACCGCAAATCATGCCTTGAACCCATCATTAATTATATGACTAGCCATCTGTCAAGGGCTAATGGTAACCCAGGTTCCAATCATACTGCTGCACGTCCCACGTACATTTGCCTCCTCGAGAAAACTAGGCCTTTCAACGATACCTAAGGTACTCGACTAGTTATACTAGTCTTTTAGGCGTCCTTATTATACCTCTGCTTTGAGTCCGCTTGAACCTACGACAACGATAACTCTTCGGCCTTCGATATCTCTAGTCGTCGTCATCGGCGACTATCCATAAGCTCAAATCACATTGAGCAGCCATTATCCATGAGCTCAAACACCCTTGAGTCATCTTCACATCGAAGCTACAACCAACATTGAGCCGAAGTAGCACCATTTAGTCAAAATTTGATTCACAACGTTTCGTCCACATATTCATAGCATTTCAGAAATGTTGCGACCCATCATGGATCGTCCCACAATCCATCGACCCGAACCTTCCATCGTACTTCATGGGTGTCGATCCATAGAATGACAGATCCATCCCTATAGCAGCGATTCCCCACAAATACTACCGATCCATTACTGGTAGGCGTTGTCGATCCATTAAGCAACTGCTACCGATCTATCAATCAAATGCTATAGCCGATCCATCATAAAACTGTCGACCCAATCCATCGAAATGTCAGGCACCAAACCATATATATATATATATATATATTCCAGTCAGTCCATTAATGGATTGGTGATCGACCCATCACCAAGCATGACCGATCCATGGAAAAACATTGCCGATCCATGCTATGTGCACATCATTGATCCATGCTTTTTCCCTTCAGCCAATCCACAACTTCCAATCCATAGCTTCCGGCCCATAGTTTCTTGCATTTCCACTTCACCACTCCCAATCCATCAATATCGATGTCGATCCATCTAAGTTTCTTGCACAACAAGACGCGATCCAAACTCGATGCCACTTTGATTCAAACTTTTGCAGTTTCAAACAACCTGTAATGACCCGCATTGGCAGGGGTATTATGATTTATTTATTTAATTATATCAATGGTGGTATAGTGAATTAAATGGTCGTGGAATAATATAATGGTGATTATTTAATTAAAATAATAAATTAAATAATATATTTATTTATGAAATAATCAGAATTGGCTGAAATGGCGATATGGTGTGAACTAGATCATCTGTGATATTTAATTCAGTTTAGAATTGAATTAGAATAACGAATATATTTAAATAACGACAGTTTGAACGTATAATTATATTATAATTAAAATCGAGCTTGAAATGGCGCTGCAGCTCGCTATTTGGCGATTCGAACTTCAATTGAATGTACAGGATTCGTTTTAAGCCGGATTTCTGTGAAACAAGAAACGTGTGGAGCTGGTGGAGTATATCTTTCTAGTGGAAGAGAAAAATCAGGATTTCGTCGTGTAGATTTTGATTTATGTCCAAATCAAATATTCAGAAAAACAACGGTATATTCGTTCGTGGCCATAACGGTTATTTAAAAATATCTGAATATCGGGTTTGAATTTAGACAAGGTTCTTTTTGGAAATAGTGATAATTTAATTTTTATAATTTTACTGTAATTTTTAATAATTTTATAAGCAACTTTTTATTTGAAGTATTTCGCACCCTGAAATCAACATTTTGAAGTTTCAAAATATGAGTCCATCTACCGGTATTGTTATATTATTGGAATCCTGGCACATCGCTGATCACAACGGTATGGTTATTACTGTCTATAGCAGTTCGTAAACAAACGAGTTTCATGAAATGAAGTACCCATAGTAAACGTATATATAAATGTGATTCCTTAACCTATCCGCGTTCCACCCTTCTAAAACAACCGTTACTTGTGGTTTCTAAAGAAAGAACGTGGCCTAACTCTTTCCTTTAAACATTTCATGGTGCATAGCAAGACAGCAACTCCCACTATATCCTATATAATGGTTTAACTTCTTAAAAACCTAAAATCATTTCTCAGCACAAAACCGTCCAAGCGCTTTCTGCCGCCATTCATTTTCAACGAACAGCATCGTTCGAAAATCCCTGCTCTCGATCTCCTTATTCACTCAACAAATCAAACATCCCCAACTACCAAAGCCTTAAGCTCTACGAGATCCGTCAACTGACCCATCATGATCGGATCTGAAGACCTACGGTAACCAGAAATGGAAGCTACAGGCGTGGCGTTTGGGGCGACTTTACTTGGTATTGGAGGAGCAAGGCGAGGCGGGATTGGGGTCGGAAGTTGAGAAAAGTGCGGCGCTCCGTCTGCGATGAGGGATGGAGGACCTATGGTCAGTCTTGGTGAGCGACAGGGTTTGGAGTTTGTTACTGGAGGAGTTGTATGGGAAGGACACGGGTTTATGTTGGTGCTTAAACGAAGAGGGAGGTGAAGAGGAATCGAAGTGGAAATATATGGTTGGATTTGTTCGAGTTTTAGTGGACTGTAAATGGAGTAGTACATTTGGTTTTTTTTTTTGGGTTTTCGAAAGTTTCCAGAAGCATGGGAAGAAAGAATAGATGGAGGAAGGGGACCGTATACAAGTGTGGGAGTGGTGCAATAGTGATGTACAGTCTTGGGTTTTAAAGAAAGTTTGACGTGACAAACATTTGTGAAAACGTTTTGTTGTTTCATAAAAGGATGCAAGAAGAAATGTATTGCAAGTTATATATAAATGGTACAGTGATGAAAACAAAGAGGACTTGTGAAACAAAAATGAATAACGAAATGGGTAACATAAGAGGAAGTTAAAATGGTGTTTTGTGAATTGTGTTTGGGTTAGTAATGTGATTAGAGGGAGCAGCTTTTGGGATTCGACTATGGTCATTTGAGATGAGGAGTGAGGTCGGGTTTCCTTCCAGGAGAAAGAAGGGTTATTTACGAATGCGGGTCTGGGCATTTAGAGATGGAGATGAGCCAGTATAATTGGAATTTCGAACTGTCAGATCCGCTGGGACCGTATGGACGAGGACTACACACTGGAACTGATTTGGAAGCGAATCAAAGTTCGTTTGAATTTACGGCGAAATAAATTGTTTGATTCAAATCAAACAACAGTTTATCGTTCTTTAACGATGAACTGCCCAAGTGAGTAAATCTCACTAACTCTGAACAGTTTATAATTTCATGTTGTATTTTTAGAACTGTTAGATATTGGCTGGTTGACTGTGTGTTGATTGTTTGATTGAACTGCTAGTCAGTTAGTTGAAGTTCTATATTGATTCTGTTTAACAGAATATATCATATGGAACTGAAAAGTGATGTTATCTATATTGTTTAACATCTGTGATGCAGGGAAACAGGTTGGAGGAATCCAACTGGATTCCTCAACATTTATTTTACTGTTTTCATATATTGTGATATATGATGTGTTATATAATCAGTTATGGATTATGTGTGTGGGAATGATGTTGATCATTGTTATTCGATATTTTAAATATCATAAGAAACCCTGGGACGTAAAAAAAAGAAGTATTTCAATGTATATTGAAATAAAGGAATTTTATAAAATCACAGGATTTTATAAAAGGAAATATTTATAAAACGAACACGGTTTTATAAAAGGGATAATTATTTAGAAAATAAATAGAAATAGAAAAGGGATATTTATTTAGAAAATAAATAGAAGTTATAAATAGGAAATATTTGTAACGGTAAATAGAAGTTATGAATAGGAAATATTTGTAATGGTAAATAGAAGTTATGAATAGGAAATATTTGTAACGGTAAATAGAAGTTATAAATAGGAAATATTTGTAACGGTAAATAGAAGTTATAAATAGGAAATATTTGTAACGGTAAGTAAACGTTATAAAAAGGAAATAGTTGTAACGGAAAACGTAGTTTATCAAAAGGAGTTAATCGATGTTAGTTAATCGATTAGTGATAAAGTTAATAGAAGTTAATCGATGTTAGTTAATCGATTAGTGATAAAGTTAATAGAAGTTAATCGATGTTAGTTAATCGATTAGTGATAAAGTTAATAGAAAGTAAAATGAGTAAATCGAATATAGTTTATTCGAATAGAAAGTAAAATGAGTTAATCGAATATAGTTTATTCGAAGAAAGAAAAGGGAGTTATCGAATATAGTTTATTCGAAAGGAGTTAAGTGGAATGAGTAAATCCAATAGTGTTAGTCCAATAGAGTTAATTGATAAGGGTTAATCGAATAGAGTTAAGTGAAAAGAGTCAATTGAATATAGCTATTCGAAGAGGGTTAAGTAAGGAAGTTAGTAAAAAGAACAAAGTGAACTTTCCCTATTTCAAAGTTAGAAATGTTGTTCAGTTAAGGTCTGAGAGGTAGTTCTACCCCAACTTGATTGGCTTCGTTTTAACTAAGGGATAGTTAATGTTCGGTAGCAAAGGAAATGGTTTGAGTTGGCATCGCGATGGTTTGTTTAAACATCTGTCTAAGTCCAATGAAGAAGCTCTGGAAATGTTTTTCCAAATAAGAAACCAGAAATGTTTTCTAATAAAGAAAACAAGAAATGGAAATGTTTTCCATTGTTAATGACGTATATTTTCCAAATTTAGAAAATAAGAAATACTGAATATAGGGAAACATGAGATGAAAAAATGAACTAAAGAGATCAATGTTGAGTGATGTTTGATCGATATAATTTCCATTTGGAAATAATATCGTTGTTTGCACACTTGTTTTATTCGATAGTTAAATCACAGACTATCGAAGTTTTGACCATTTTAACGTTGTTAATATGGAGAGACCGGTTGGATTATTATCCAAAGAACCACTCTGTATTGGCATAAGCGTTGCGAATCATATATGCCAAAGGAAATTGAAGACGGAGTTATGCAAGGGCTATCCTGTTTACAGAATAGTGCCTTCGGTTCATCCTGTTCCTGGATGACTTGTATGGACGGATGTCTGACAGAGTATGCCCAGACGACCACGTATATTGATTTCTCCAACTGTACCAAGAGTGGAAGCGGAGAAGGAAACTTCTTTAGCTAACACATAATGTATGGTTGAGGACGTCAGTCGGTGATTTGATGGATTTGACGATGTGGCATTCAAAGTGAATCTGGTATGATGATAAAGCGTAGCTTCTAGCCTCATCATCCGGTAAATGACAGAAATCGGGCAGGCAGCATGGCTAAGTCGGTCGCACCGAAGTAGGGTGTATAATCACCTGATCTAGAGTTTCATTTACTTCTAAAAATCTATTGTTGATGCTGTCCCATTCGGGAAACGGTTGCTGATCCCAACTGTTGGGGATATACATTCGATACACTCAAGCGAAATGAGTGGTCGGTCATGTGTGGCCGGGTTGCAAGATGTTCTTGTTGAACCCAGTGTATTCTTCTCTAGAGGTACACAAGCGGAAGGTGATTCCATACCTTGTCATAGTGGGAAATCCATTACCCAATACGTGCTTGCGGTTTTGATTGTATACTATATATGTAGAACGTGAGATGAAAGCGTTTCTGCTAGATGATTATATATACTGTGATTGATAGGCATTATTATAATATCAAAAGATTTTTGATATAAAGTTATTTTGGATTCTCATAAGGGAAAAACCCGTTCCGTTATGCGGCGTGGTCTTATGAGATATCGTTTACTTGTTCGAACTGTTTTTAAACTGTTTTACTCATACCAGTCCCATGACTGACCCGGAGTTTACTTTGTTGTTTTCCCTAAACTCTTGGGTGCCTAAATTTGTATGGGCAGTCAAGTAGTCGGGATTTACAGATACATTGAAGAGCTGGAGCAGGAGGCTTCAGGATCATATAGCTATAGTTATTCCGTTGTGTTGTAAGTGCTGTACTTTGATACTGATATGTATATGCAAGTACAAATGTATATTTCAAGTTATGTTATATATATTATATGTTATTCGTTCCGCTGTGAGGTTCGTGTTACTCTGATGTTGTCTTCTTCTTCTTCTATTCTAAGTTTCTATCTTATCTTTCCTCATCCTCTAATTTCTTTCACTAATTACCAGGATTTTTCGGTGTTTTGGTTATCGACACCGTGCTTATGTCGATAACCAAAGTCGCTCGAAATTCGGGTCGTTACGCAACCATTCAACAACAAAATCAAGCAGTCATTAACAAACAACAATACCTCAAATAATTATCATTCAAGAATATAAAATTCACCAAATCACGATAAAACAATGGATAATCAAAAAATGGATCTAAATTTGCATAAACATATGAACTAACATAAGAATTTATTGATTTGAGTTGCTAGGTAAGATGCTAAGTTGATTCGAATGAAAATATTCATACGATGAAGTGGATCTAGGTGAAATCAACTTGAATTGATGAAAATAAGATCAAACAACCCATATACTCGATTAAATCTGTATGAGAGATGCTTATCACTCACCAAATCTTCAAATTAGCTTGAAACCAACTAAACTCTAATTCGGACAACGAAGAACGATCTTTAAATCAACCAATTTGATGTGATCTACTCTCTCTTGATGTTGATCTTCAATCTTCTAATGCAGATCTAAGAATTAAATGAAGTGGAGAGGTGTTTGACTGGAGTAGGGAGAATCTAAAACACCAATCAAATAGAGAAATAAAGAAACTAAACAATTCTCCTTTCCTCTACTCTCCTCTTAATAGCCAAAAACCCCTAGCCTTAATGGGCCTCACTAATCAACCCACTAATGACTAATTATTCTATCCAGAAATTGTGTAGCACTAAAATAGCAATTCTCCCAAACCGTTGAACCAAATCTTTAATGTGACCACCCTACGGAATTGGAAATATCATTTCCTTTTCGATGAAATCGATCTCAGCACCTGATTCGATCCCAATAAAAACTTATGCCCTGTACAATACTAATAGGAGAAAAAATGGTCATAAATAGAATTGATAAAAATTATGGACATGTCTCATATCCCCGTAAACAACATATCAAAATATGAGAATGGTTCGACCCTCAGATAATTAAATAAAAATATTTTATGATCCTCCGATACGTAAAATGCGGGTCGTTACTACCCATATGGAAAATATGGGCACCTAGAGTTTAGGTGGGGAACAATAAACTCCAGGTCAGTCATGGGATTGGTGTGAGAACTAAAAACAGTTATTCAAATTTATTTTTAAATTTGGGTAAGTCACAGGACTACGCCATAGCACACGGAACGGGTTTCCTCCACATGAATACAAGTAAATAAACTCGCAATGCCTTTTGAAAAATGAAGCTGCTGTAAGACTCAGGTCCCATCACACAATGCAAGTGCAAGCCGGAGGATAGAGTCTTACCTTATAATAGCCAAACATGCTTGATACAGAAATTTCTGTATTATTATTACTAGTGCATAATGTAGAAATAAATTTCGAAAATAAATGTATCGATCATAGACTGCATAATACCCCATCCCATTATGTCCCCATATAGGTTTACAACTGAAACCGTAAGGTTCGTATTGGAAGTTGAATTGCCATCAATGACTAAGGCGAATGATCTTCCATAACTGATTCATACCATCTCTAGTAAGATGTCCAGACTCGGACGCTGGCGAGCCCTTGAAGCAGAAAAGGTGGTCCACCAATTCCCAGTGGATTATGGTTACTCCTAAACAAAACATTCCCAGTTCCTATCAAACCTTTATATTGGTCAATACGCTGACCATCATCCAAGGCGCCTCAATTCCAACTTCCACATAAGTAAATTGCATGGGCTCCATACCATGGCATCACTTTTAGCTACGGTCATTCCAGGGATGTGAGGCTTGCCGAAATTGTGTTTCAACACAAAGCTACGCTATATCAGCCATGCTTTTATCATCAACCATAAAGCTCTGTTTTTCAAAAAAAATCTTTGATCAATCTGCATCTTAGCATGCCACATTGTCATTCCATACTATACAACTTATATCAATTAATACATAACCTCTAACCTCATATGTCTTAGAGAAGGATGTTAAGCTAAGAGAATAAATTCTCCACCACCAAACAGATATATATTTAGTTAAGATCAATTAATACAACATAAAATACAATGTCAGGCATAAAATCCATTTGCAAGTCCATTCTAGGTCTGAACAAAACCAGAGGCACCTTATTCCTCATTGCATATGTCAAATACATGAGAGAGACCTTTTCATATCCGGTTGATCTCTAAGCACATCTGGATGATCACCACTTTAACCTCATCTTGGGTGTTCGACCAAATCGAGACAACGACAATAGTCCAAAAGATGTGAAGATCTTCGGTCTTCAACCACCATCTTCAATATCTTTGACTCATAATCATCGTATTAGTTATTCAGAATGAGTTGAAAACCCAGTCTTTCCGATTAACTAGTGCATCATTAAAATTAAGTGATATATAAACATATCATAAGTATCATTCCAATTCAGAATATTCTTTTATTAAAGAATATTCTTAATCGTCGTATTGGATTATCGAGCTTACACGAAAGATAATATCTTATATCGTTTCCCATTCCCAACCTATTCATTCCATGGAGAAAAAATGGGGGTACACCATATCTAACAACCATCGCGTTTCGGTAATTCTAATTATCTTTTTCCATCTCAAATCTAATTAAAGATTGACTACAACTCTAAAGCAGGTTCAAATCTCAAAAACCATTATTCGATGATCATTCAACTTTGGAAATCAATTACACTAAATCTTAGTTAAAAGATTTATTACATAAATTCCGTTTTCAACCAGGTTTAAGAATAGTGTTGTTGAAGACACCATTCACAACAAACCCAAAATTCAATTTGATATCGAATACAAGGCTTTAAATAGAAATCGTATCGACTTATATTCAATCATCAAATTTTGAAACCGACAGATATCATATAGGGAATAATGATATCTATAGCTTCCGAATTCCTTAAGATAGTATTTGTATAATCACAGAATCCAATGTTGATATATCCAAAGATTATTTCCATTCAAATCCAATCCAGTTTTTACGTTGGAAAAATCTTTGGTTACATTCAAACCCTTACAATCCACTATGTTATTTTAAAGCATTGAATCATTTGTTTATAGAAAACTTTGTTTTTTCTTTGTCAAATATCTGATGTCCTTTCTGTTTTTCCCACCCCCTCCTAACGGAATAGTTTCCAGTTATATGTCATAGGTGGTACTCGATTGTACTCTTAGGAATCACCGCATATTTCTTTTATTTCTTTATTCTAGTTGTTAAGTAGCTCATTCAGATAAAATATCTTTTATCTTTCCAAAACTTGTAATATTCCATCCATAACCTTTTTAAATCATTTATTATGATTTATTACATTTATTACATTTATACATATTTTTAATAATTTCATTAAGGCCTTTACAGTCGGTTTCCAATTCCGGGTCACTGAACTACATCCATAGCAACATTTCCCAAAATAGATTTAGATTTATTTTAAAAACAAACCATCGGGTCTTAAAAATTCTTATTATGTTAGAAAACTCTTTTCATTTCAGACCTAATAATTTCAGTTCCGGGAGAATTCGATGGTCGGATCTCCCGGTACGTCGATTTAAAGTTACGAGTTGAAATTCGCAAACTACTGCTACACGACAAGTACTATTCAGACCCAATTCAATTTATAATTAAAAATTAACTGAATCGCTTCCAAAATCATTTATTAATTATATAAAATATATATAATTATCATTGGGAATTTTATTTATATTATTTCCCTCTAAAATCAAATATCTTAATATTAGGTCATTACTATTTAAATCATTAAAATAATATTATTTTCAAAACTCATTATTTTAAGTCCAAATTTTCCTAACATTCATTATAAAAATAAATAAGATAATTTTGAAAAGAAATTTCTTTAAAAAAGTTTTCTAAATAACCTAACTGAACTTCACTTTTGACTATTACTATTTATTTACAAAATAAAACTTTTATAGACCATATCGATATGAAAATTACTTCAAAATATCTTGTTACAGTTATAAGTATTCGTCGATATCTTATAATGTTCGCGTCCATCCAAAGTCGGACGTTAAATGTAACACCTCATAATTTTAACAACACTAAAGATGATAAATTAAAGAATACTTAATTTAATTTTCAGAATTAAGTGAAAGGGAAGCGCTATTGCATTTATCTCATAAATCTGGTTAAAATAGACACTTGGTTTGCGTAAAACGGACACCTATGAAGAAGTTATTAAGGTTTGAAGTTTGTATACATATAAGCCAGTTATATATGAATAAAATAAGTCTAGAAAATTCAAAATAGTTCAAAATCGAGTGGCAAGAGGGAGCGGGAAAAATCCCTCCCATGGGTGTCGACCCTATCAAGGGGGTGTCGACCTATGGGTCGACCCCACAAAGAGGGTATTGACCCCTGGGTCGACACACCAAGGTGGTCAACCCATGTAGATCTGGGCATATTTCTGGTTTCTTACGTGGACTGATTTCTGTGCCAGATTCGTTGGCTGATGGCCATAAATAAGACCCCATTTCTATTTGTTTTTACAAACCAAAAACAATGGAGAACTAGTGAAAGTGCATGCGTGTACTTGTCAAGTATAGTACACTCACAAGGATCGTGTAATATGACAAACAATATTCGAGTATAAAGTAATAGCTAATCACAGAACAGTAGCATAGCAAATGCAGTAAAAATGGAAAAATCACACCAGGGCTTTTTATACTGGTTCGGAGCACCGTCCTACGTCCAGCCCCAGACCTCTCTCTGGATTTTCACTAATCAACAACCTCGCTTCACCCGGAGGAACAAGTTCACAACACCCGAGCAGCCGAACGGAATTTCATGCCTCTAACAACACGAGGACTTAAACACTTGCCTGATCACACACAAGACTTCAACACTTTCCTGATCACACATAGGACTTCAACTTATACAATGGTTTCGACTTCTGCTTTGTGTTCTTGATTCAACACGGATAGTCAACAGTTTGAGTACAATTTCCTATAATCTGATCCTCAAGTATATACTTTGAATGCGTAGATTTAAGGAAGTATATTACTTATTAAATGAAGAAATATGAAATAATTTCAATGATTCAATAAGCAATTGAAATATTTGAGAGCTTTTAGAATGCAAAAATATTTAGAAAGTAAGATCAGAATTTAGAGCAAGAATCGGTGATTTGAAAGTTGATTTCAAGTCTATTTATAGTGTAGAATAGTTGCATTCCTTCATGAAGAGTTTCTACAAAAGATTGCATCCGTTTCCATTGAAAATTGAAGAGAAAACTCTTGATGAATGGAAGCAACCCTTCATAAAAAAGCTTGTTTTTTGGAACCGGTCGATTGGTTGAAAATCACCGGTCTACTGGTTAAGTTTCTGGAAATTTAAAGAATAAAAAAAATAGCCGTTATGTGCAAACACAGTAAAACCGGTCGACCGGTCCTGTTTTGGCGGTCGACCGTTTTCTGGCTATGGACAGGAGGACCTCGGTCCATAGTCTATATCACTCTGCACTATTTCCCAGTCGGAGCCTGGACCGTTTGGGCTTTTTCTATGACTTTTCATTTCCTCAAATATACAGATTTCAGCAACGAAGATATGATATTGTTTTGTGCATTCATGTTATACTTTGAGGATAGATTTTAACATATTTCTAACACAACTCAAAGTAAAAAAACCTTATCTCTATGAAATGATCTTCTCTGCACCTTTATATGTTGGCATCGATCAAAATCTTGTCTCAACATTCTCCCCCTTTTTGATTGATGACAACACCTTGGATTTTCTCCCTTTAAATATAAAGCTCCCCCTGAATTTCTGCAACATTTGTTAGTTCATAATATAAATAATCTTACCTTTTGATTCCTGCATTAACAAATGTTAGATCACATACACTATTACCATGTTAAGCACATAATTTTAAATGATAGTATATGTAACATATTTGAATAATCATAAGTGAAAATATTTCTCCCCCTTTGTCATCGATTAAAAAGAATAAATACCATAATAAACACAGTAATCGAGAGTAGTAGAGAATACAAATAATTAGCATCTTTAGGGAATATTGAATCATGTGATTTATTTTTTGATAAGCTGAGTTTTCAACGATATTCACAGAGGTCGAATAACCTTCTCTTTATTGTGGTGTACCTGCAAAAGTATAAGATATATAGTTTGGTACCCACTTGCTTTGTTTTGGGTCCATGGGTTAGATGGAAGGTAACCATACCCAAGAGGGTTTAATGGAACCTTTAAAGATAAAATTTTCATTATTAACCACTGAATAAAAATAATCATCGATATATTTTTCAATGTTTTTCCAACTTACAGGAACCCAAATACTTAAGTAATCTCTATTGATATTCCTTTTCATACTTCTATATTTATTATAAATACCACTAGTCATAGAAGTATTCGAATTTCTATAATAATTGGGTCTTAGATGTGCATTAGTACTAGTAGTGATATTCTTATTGTACATAAAAGCATATCTAATACTGTTTCTATTATTGGTTTTATTATATCCTATACCACTTTTATCGTGTAAAGGTCTAGAGAAGGATAAAATATCATTTAAATCATTTTGACCTTTATTAAATTTCGCGAACTTATTTGTACAATTTTCAAATTCGATTCATAAGTCGCGAGTGACATTTTCAAAGGAAATTTTGTTATTACCAATTTCCTTATTTAATTCAGAATTTTTTTATTTCAAAGTACCGTTCTCAATTTTGAGACCAAAATTTTGAGATTTTGAATCAAAAGGAGATTGTAATTTTTCAAAATTTTCTTTTGTGTCAAAATTTTCATTTTGCAAAATATTATTATTCACCTTTAAAATCTCATTTTCTTTAGATAATTCTAAATTCTTTTCAGTTAAAGCTCCATTCTCTTTTTCAAGAGACGAAATTAAAGAACTAGAATTATTTAAAGAATCTTCTAATGAAATATTTCTGTTTGCAAAAGATCTATTTCCTTTAAAAGAACATTGTTTTTATCTTCTAGTCGTCATTTTCTTTTTGAAGGAAATCTTTTTGAGAAACAAGCTCTTTTAAGGTATTTTCAAAACATTTGGTTTGTTTTACCAAACGATTGTTTTCTTCTTTTAATTTGGAATTTTCTTGCTTGTAATTTTTTGACATAGCTAAAAAGACTGTATTGAGTTTCAATAATTTTTCATGGTCTAACAAAAGATCTTTAAATAATGAATATGTACATACCGATTGTGATCTGACTTTAGCCATGAGACGCTTGTTTCCTTGCTCTCCTGATTTTGCTTTGTTGCTCTTCCACTTTCTAATCCCTTAACTAGACTTCTTTATTTCCATTTGTTCTAAGATGTTGTTACGATCTCTAGAACACCAGGCTCTGATACCAATTGAAAGTGCATGCGTGTACTTGTCAAGTATAGTACACTCACAAGGATCGTGTAATATGACAAGCAATATTCAAGTATAAAGTAATAGCTAATCACAGAACAGTAGTATAGTAAATGCAGTAAAAATGGAAAAATCACACCAGGGCTTTTTATACTGGTTCGGAGCACCTTCTTACGTCCAGTCCCAGACCTCTCTCTGAATTTTCACTAATCAACAACCTCGCTTCACCCGGAGGAACAGGTTAACAACACCCGAGCAGCCGAACGAGATTTCACGCCTCTAACAACACGAGGACTTCAACACTTGCCTGATCACACACGGGACTTCAACACTTGCCTGATCACACACAGGACTTCAACTGATACAATGGTTTTGAATTCTGCTTTGTGTTCTTGATTCAACACGGATAGTCAACAGTTTGAGTACAATCTTCCTATAATCTGATCCTCAAGTATATACTTTGAATGTGTAAATTTAAGGAAGTATATTACTTATTGCATGAAGAAATATGAAATAATTTCAATGATTCAATAAGCAATTGAAATAATTGAGAGCTTTTAGAATGCAAAAATATTTAGAAAGTAAGATCGGAATTTAGGGCAATAATCGGTGATTTGAAAGTATGATTTCAAGTCTATTTATAGTGTAGAATAGTTGCATTCCTTCATGAAGAGTTTATACAAAAGATTGCATCCATTTGCATTGAAAATTGAAGAGAAAACTCTTGATGAATGGAAGCAACCCTTCATAAAAAAGCTTTTTGTTCGGAACTGGTCGACTGGTTGAAAATCACCGGTCGACTGGTTAAGTTTCTGGAAATTTAAAGAATCAAAAAAATAGCCGTTATGTGCAAACACAGTAAAACCGGTTCGACCAGTCCTTTTTTGGGCGGTCGACCATTTTCTGGCTATGGACCAGGGGACCTCGGGGACCTCGGTCCATAGTCTATATCACTCTGCACTCTTTCTCGGTCGGAGCCTGGACCGTTTGGGCTTTTTCTGAGACTTTTCAATTCCTCAAATATACAGATTTCAGCAATGAAGATATGATATTGTTTTGTGCATTCGTGTTATACTTTAAGGATATATTTTAACATATTTCTAACACGACTCAAAGTAAAAAACCTTATCTCTATGAAATGATCTTCTCTGCACCTTTATATGTTGGCATCGATTAAAATCTTGTCTCAACAACTAGATGCTGCCTCTGCCTAGATTAAATCAAGCCTTTTCTTCTTCAGCAATCAAGTCATTCAAGTTTAGAGATTTGTGATTCAATATCTGCAATCTCTCTTTTATTTCTTAGATCCATTCACAGTGAGTCTATGTTATTTTTAGACCTAAATACTTAAAAGTTTATCTTAATATGACTATAAATTGAATCTAAGCCTATGATATTTTGAATCATATCAGATCTGCCATAATCTGTGTATCTAAGTTATTCTGACATGACTATAAACTAGATTTAAGCCTATGACTACTGAATCATGTCAGATCTATCATCATTTGTAGATCTAATTAACTGTTTAGATCTCATCATGCATGTTACTATTATGATTAATGGTTAAATCAGTGCTATAGTCACAACAGATATGTTATTAATTGGGTATCTAATTCATTGTTTAGATCTCATCATGCCTGTTTATGATGTCCCTATTATGATAGAATCAGTTCTACTATCACATGTTCACCAGATATGTTCCTATATGCCTATCTTGTCATTATGCCCAACTTTGTCACTATATGTTTATTAGTTGCTATGCCTATTTTTGCCATTATATGTCAATCTTGTTATTATGTTCATTTCTATCCTCTTCCCTTCTTCTTTTCCCTTTTATTTTTATAGCGAGGCTACCATCGAGCCTAGGCATGCCGCTAAAATATGCGAACGCGTGAAATTGGGAATGAGGGGAAAACGTTAAAATTAGGCCATAACTTATATTGGGAAATTTCGGAATAACTTGAATTAATAATATGAATGTGGATTTGGGGCACAAACCAAAATTATGATTAAAGATCTTAATTTGGAGCATATGGTTCATTCTGAACATGACCTGGAAAAGGGGCATGAAAACCTATAATGACATAGGAATAATTGGTTAATAATGAAAATGCCTAGAATTATAGTAATTAGAAATTGTAACCGCGCTTAGACACGAGGGTAGATTACACTTGTAATGGAAGTCTGCCCGGAACCGACCGACATATCCAGCGACCATAAGTGGTGAATCTAATGTGAGGGGCATAAGTGCACAAACACTAGACGTGCTAAGACACGAGATTAAGTCCGACTTGTGGAAGAAGTATGCCAGGATGCTCTCGGCATATCCAGCATCCACAAGTTGTAGGTTTAATGTGGGGGTCAAACACATTATAACCATAAATAAAAATGTGGTAATGAACTGGAATACTTAAGCTAGTTGAATCCATAGGGATTGTATGAACATGTTAACTTGGTAGGGGTTAAGTAAACTTGTATGAATCAGTGGGAGGGTTAAGTATATCTTGGGGTGGTGGGATATATATATATATATATATATATATATATATATATATATATATATATAAGCCCACAAACTTAACCTGTGGGGTTATGCAATCTTTTTACTCTATTATAGCATAACCTATGGAAAACCTAGTAGTGGGGATACAAGCCTAGGGGGAGCTTGTATCATCTTGTGTGGAGGACCAGTTTTAGTCAGTAATCCATTTTTTTAGGTATCAAACGAGTACTCCGAACTAGGTCGGAGTTAGGGCACTCTTACTAGGCTGATTGTAAGAGATCCAAAAGTAGGGGACTGTGTGGGCAGCGCATTCTAGGGGGTCATGTGCATGCATGGGTCCGTCATAGGAGGTTTAATGTTGCAACATCGGTAGATATAGTTGTGCACATCTTGAAAATAAAGGGTTGCCACTTTAGGAAGTGATACATCCTACTATGGGGCCAGCACAGGGTGTATACAGAGTAGGGAGCCAATTGATTGGGGGTAGTAATTAGGGTACATCTAGACTCTGGTATGTTTAGGAGCCCGTTAATATCCTTAGGGATAACTCTGGTATGTTTAGTTGGGCTTCCGGTGTATTGTATGGGGTTAAACCTCTCACTAGAAGTACGCCTAAGTCTATCATCTTATAGTTGTTGGGATCATCTCATTCTAGTTATACTAGTATTGGTGTAGAGAAAGAGAAAGTAGTAGAGGAGCACAATGCATGTTCTATTCACTTTATCTTGTTACCTTGTCATACCTGCCTTTTATGATGTTATCTCTCTTATCCACTTTATTTGCCTATCATGATGCTTTTACTTATTTATACGCTAAAAGTAACTGGACTCGCCAGACTTTATGTCTAACCTATTTTGTTTCATCTTCTTTCTCTTTAGTCCCCCCAAGGTCCTCAGGTTGGGAATACTCAAGCTTGATCAAATTTCTGCTTTCATCCTGCTTGGAGGTGCTTGGATGTACTGCTTGATCCCATATCTCTCTACTATGGCTATGTTTTGGGGATTATGCTTCTTTTATTATTGTACTCTGATGATTTAAGTACAAGACAAAAGTTTTAAATTGATGTACTGGGTTTTATATATTTCAGACTTGTGATGTAACTATGTTTTGAACTATGATGTTTTCTGCTTAATAAAATTTTAAATTCCGCTGCTATTTTATATATGTCATGTAATGTTTCAGTTTACCTGTAATGCTTCACGAAACTTAACGCATTCTCTTAATGAGTGACATTAACGGACGTGGGGTGTCACATTTGGTAGTAGAGCTGAAGGTTACTTGTGACACCCCACGTCCGTTAATGTCACTCACAATGGGAATGCAATAAGTTTCGTGAAGCGTTATAGGTAAATAGACACAGAATATTACAAGATAGATGATAGAATAACTGTGGAATAAAAACTTTATTTATCATAAGATACATTGGTCCAAAAACATCACACGTCTGAAACATAAAAGCCCATTACAACATAAAAGTTACCGTCTTGTACTTCAAAAATATCAGAGTACATAAAAGAAGTGAAATTCCCTAAGAAAAAAAATGTAGCCGTAGCAACAAGGGCAGGAGCTTGAGCCATACATATCAGCTGCTCCAGCAAAATAAGCAGAGTCACGGTCACGCCTGAGTGTTTCCTCCCTGAGAACCTCGGGGGAAATGGAAGAAATAAAGAGAAAGAAAAAGGGTCAGACATAAAGTCTGGCGAGTCTAGTTACTTTTAGCCAGTAAATAAATAAAAGTAGCATGACAGGTATATAAAGTGGATAAGAGAGATCACTACATCAATGGCAGGTGTGATATGGTAGACATGATAAGGTGTATATGCTTCTCTAACGATTACTCTGCACTATTACTAGCATAACCAGAATGAGATGATCCCTTCCACTATAACGTGGTAGACTTAGGGCATACATCAAAATATACCCTAACTACTACCCTAATTGATCAGCTCCCTACTCCATAGATACTCTGTGTCGGCCCCACATTAGGATGTATCACGTCCTAAAGTGGCTACCCTTCACTGTTATGCACGGCCCTATATCTACAGGTGTCACAGTCGTCTTATCCCCTTCGGCCCGGCTCATGCACGCACATGACCCGGTCGGTTTGCGCCGCCAACACCGCCTCCACGTTTGGATCTCTTACAATCAGTCAGTAAGCGTGCCCCACTTTCGACCTAACTTGGAGTTCTCTACTCGATATATACTCCATGTTACTGACTGAAATGGGTCCCATACAATATGATACAAGTCTCTCCCCTTTGTCTTGTATCCCCCACTAGGTTTTCCACAGGTTATACTTACCCTAAGGGTGTCTTTAATTATATAACCCCAATCTTTCTACCAGTTATGCTTACCTTGAAGGTGTCTTTAATTACATAACTTTATTATTTCCTCCAGTTATGTATACCACTAGGCGTCTTTAATTACATAACGTTATCGGGTTAAGTTTGTTCGCCTATATGTAAATATTACCCACCCCCTCCAGATTTTCTTAAGCCATCCACTATCCAACAAATTTTACTCAACCCTAACTTTAGTTCATAATCATACAATCCCTATGGATTAGACTTGGTTAAGTAGTCCAATTTATTACCATGTCTATTTATGGTTTATAATGGGCTAGAGCTCTCACATTAGGCCTACAACTTGTGGATGCTGGATATGCCGGTCGGGAAAGGGAGGTCTTATTCCACAGTTGGTCCAAACCTCGTGTCTTAGCCTGATTCATATTTGCGCACTTAGACCTCTTACATTAGATTCAACATTAGTGGCTGCTGGATATGCCTGTCGGGTCCGGGCAGACTTCCACCACTAATGCAACCTAACCTAGTGTCATAAGTGCAATTACAATTCCTAATTGTAATTACTAGATATTCCATTTTTTATTCAATTCTTACCTATGTATTAATAAGTGATTATGTCCCCACTTTCCCCTTCTGAATTATATGTCCAGCTCATGTTTATATTCAAATTATGTCAATATTAACCTTTTTCCCTCTCCGTTCCCTAAGTAGCGTGTTCACACAATTTACGGAATGTATAGGCTAGATAATAGACTAATCATAAACAATAAAAAGGGAAGGTAATGGAAATATGACAAAGGTGAATGTTCTAACATAACTAGCATAAACATATACTAACATGGTGAACATATAGCATAGATCTAATGAACTTGTAGCAGTTAACTTGTTGTAACATAGCAAAGGTGATAAGATGAACATGACAAGATCTAAATTTAATTTAGATGTCCAACAAGTTCAGATCTAATATGAGAAGCACAAGGGGATCCAAATAATAGACTAGATCTGATTAATAATTTAGGTGTCCACATAATACAGATCTAATAGGTAAAAGTAGATCTAACAATTAGGGATTAAGACCAACATCATAGAATGTCCATATAGTTAGGATGACATTGTAGCTGTTTAGATCTAAATATGGATTCACATGTCCAATTTATAACATATTTAAATTGACCACAACATGATAGTTGAAAGGTGATTTACATAAAGAATTAGATCTAACCAATGTTGTAACTATCCAAATTAACATTAACCAAATATAGTTACAAATTAAGATCGACAAGGCAACATAATAGAATAACCACAATTGAATTAGATCTTGAGAAGTAGATCTGTCATGACATATTATAATATTTAACACTAGCATAGATTCGTAGTTTACAATATATCCAAATCACAGTCTTTCACAACTTACTTTTATTCATTTAAACCTAAAAATAACCAACTCACAGTTTTTGGATTGTTAAGAAGATAGAAAAGGAGCTGGTGTCGAATCTATGCTTGAATCTCATAATTTGATTTGCAAAACTGATAGTTAAAGAAGATACGTGTAACACCCCACGCCCGCTATGGTCACTCACTAAGGGAATGCCATAGCATCGGTGGAGTATTTTAGTGAATATAGAACAGAAAAATTACAACAAGACAGATATAATTAGTACTTGAAATTTAAAAAATATCATCTCACAACAGCGGAAATAAACATGTCTGGTTACATCATAAAACCACGATAAAAGTCAAGTACAATATCCATCAAAATAAAGAAGTACATAATCCCACTCTCTCATACAATAGCCATAACAAAAGAAAAGATAGCTGGATAACTGGAGCTTTACATCTACCCAAGCTCCTAAAGACTGGAACAGCAATCCGATCAAGCTCTACTACCGCTAGGATCCACCGTAGGACCTGAGGGTTGGGAAAAAGATAAAAACAACGGGGTCAGACATAAGTCTGAGTGAGCCCTACAACTTTAACAATACAATCATTAAAGTAACCAGAGAAGACATAAACTTGACCTACGGTAATATCTGGGGATGAATGGCTACACTAAGCAGCTTGGTAAACTTAGGATAAACTAGGATAACCGTAAGGACGCATCTACCCACCCAAGGATAATTACTAACTGCACCACACCAGTCATTCCTACTTAAAGGTTGATCCCTTCCAAGGACTTGGAAAATTTCCCCAGTAGTCTTGTGTACCCCTAGCCCACTACATAGGTGCCGTCTGCCCCTATCTCCACTAGGTGTACTTTGTAATTTCACCCAGTAGTTTCGTGTACCCCAACATAGGTGCTGTCTGCCCCTATCTTTATTAGGTGTTCCCACTACTCCCCAGCGATCGGCTCCCTACCGTAGATACCCGTGCTGGTCCCACGATTGGGGTGTATCATTCCCCTAAAGTGGCTACCAGATAATATCAACAGTGCACGGCTTTATATCTACACGATGCAACAACGACTTACCAACCAGCCCGGGTCCACACACGCATATGAAACCCGTTGGTCCCGCGTTGCCACCGCTAACCCGGTTTGGCCTCTTATAGTCAAGCCCAATATGCGTGTCCCGTCACTCGACTTGAGTCGAGCCCACAAAGATACGTTTGGGATATTGGTTGAAATGTGCCCTCACAAGCTACCACCTAAGCTTGCAATTTTATCTAGTGCATCCCACTTAACCCCTCTTTATAATCATGCCCACTTACATGTTAAGTTTTGGTTAAGTCATCTAATCATATTTCAATTGCCCCTTAAGGCACCCACTAGATTCCTACATGCCACCTAAGGCACTTACTTAACCCTTTAATCATGTTTACTTACATGTCCCACTTTGGTTAAGTATTCTAATCGTATTTTCACATGACACCCATGGCACTTACTTAACCCTTTAATCATGTTTAATTACATGTTCCAGTTTGGTTAAGTATTCTAATCGTATTTTCACATGCCACCCATGGCACTTACTTAACCCTTTAATCATGTTTAATTACATGTTCCACTTTGGTTAAGTATTCTAATCGTATTTTCACATGCCACCCATGGCACTTACTTAACCCTTTAATCATGTTTAATTACATGTTTCACTTTGGTTAAGTATTCTAATCGTATTTTTCTATTGCCACCCAAGGCAACCCACTAGTCTCATCATGCCACCCCAAGGCACCCACTTAATCCCTCATGTCCCACTACATGCTAATATGGTTAAGTGTTTCTTGATTCATTAATTAAGATCATGACCTCATAAAGACCTCTCACATTAGACCGTCTTTTATGACTGCTGGATATGCCGGTTGGTTCCGGGCAGACTTCTGTCATCAAAAGGGTCTAACCTCATGTCTTTACTTTAATCATGTATTTAATTTATGACTAAGACCTCTCACATTGGGCCAATCATTTGTAGCCACTGGATGGCCGGTCGGTTCCGGGCAGACTTCCGCTACAAAAGGGTCCAACCTCGTGTCTTAGTTGATTAATTACACCTAATTAATCACCCCCATATTAATTATCCCTAATTAATATCAAATTTTCCATAACATGGGTAGACCTAACTCAATAGGTAAATTCCTATGGGGTAGACCTAACTCAATAGGTAAATTCCCACTTATGGTAATTTATTTTTATGGTATGCTTAATCATACCCAATCATATTTTTATTAACATATTTACCAACCCCATCGTTCCCCACGTAAATCGTTCTCATTTCATGACATAAATAAGGGGAAGATCATCACAAATATCATGGGTTTAGCATACAACTTTGTCATGGGTTAAGAGGATGTCAACTTGCATATATGAGCATATATTAACCCAACTACATATAACCCAAACTTGCATATTATCATACACATATCTTGCATAACATGTTGATCTTGCATATAAGCATTCACATGACTTGCATAACATATTGCATATAAGCATCCTCACAACTTGCATAATATGTTAAACATGCATTTAAGCATACACATAACTTGCATAAGCATTCATATTCTTGCATAAGCATTCACATTCTTGCATAAGCATTCACATACTTGCATATTAACTCTTAAACTTGCATAATGTGTCATCATGAACTTGCATATTAACAAACATGTAACTTGCATAGCATATCTTGCATATTAACATACATGTAACTTTCATAGCATATCTTGCATATTAACATACATGTAACTTTCATAGCATATCTTGCATATTAACATACATGTAACTTTCATAGCATATCTTGCATATTAACATACATGTAACTTGCATAGCATATCTTCATGAACTTGCATAACATGCATATGATCACATAGTCCACAACTTGCATATTTAGCATCATGTAAACATAACATACATCATACTAAACTTGCATAAACTTACATACTCAACATGCATAAACCCACTTGTTAAACATGCATAAACCAACTTATTAATCATGCATAAATCCACTTATCAAGTATGCATAAACCAACTTATTAAATATGCATAAATCCACTTATCAAGTATGCATAAACCAACTTATTAAATATGCATAAACCAACTTATTCAATATGCATAAACATAGAAAAACATAGAGTAACATATCATTACAAATGATTCAAACTCACTAATCCGCATTCAAGACCATAAGTCTCATTACACCTAATCTACTTGCTTTAACAATTGATGTTAAAGTGATAGAAACTCACTACTAGCAATTTGCACTCCAAATGAAGAAGATTAAGATGCTTAGAATGGATTAGAGGTTGATTAGAGAGGTTGATTAGCTTGCTTTCCTCTTCATTGATTTGTGGTGGCCATGATCAAGTTTCATTTTACCATAGTTTAGTTACAAGATCTAATTATGAATGAATTAGGATAGGGTTAGGGTCTTATTTATAGGATTAGGTTGCATTTTAGACCCTTAGATTAACCCTAGATTGGTTTAGACCCGTCAGATCCAAGAAGCTTCCAGAACCAGCCCTCCAAGCCAGCCCAAGACTCTAAACTGGTGCACCCAGTTTTACTGGGCGTCGCCCCCCTGTCGACAGGCAAGTCGACAGGCAAGTCGACCCCCCTATCGACAGGCCTGTCGACAGCCCTGTCGACATGGGTAGGGCGGGAATCTTCCCGCCTGGCCCCGCTTACTCAATTTTAAAATCTGGTTTTAAATTATTAAATCTGTTTTTATCTTTAAATTTTCTGCAAACTTCATTGGGCCTTAACTGGGCCATACGGACTCCGATTTTCGAAAACTCGGACTCTATTTCGCGTATTTTTCCGAGACGAACGCAATGACGCAGCCCGTTACCCCCAATTCCCACATCTGAGATTATTTATCCTGTAATTAGTGAATTTTAGTGTTAACTAAAATTCGGGGTGTTACATTCTCCCCTCCTTAAAGGATTTCGTCCCCGAAATCTCTAAGCTAAGGAGAATGCATATCCTACCATCCAAACAACCATCTACTCAATCCATCAAACACGGGCATCCATTGTCCTTAAAACAATTTCTAATGATGTATGCGTATATGCAAAAAGTGTGTGTATATGTTCCCTATCTAAGGTATGAACATATGCAAACCATGATAGTGCCATGCATCCATTATGTATGCGAGAGAACCCTATAGACCCATACAATATCTATATGAGTGCACAATCATTCACCAAAATGCATCATCCATATGATAACACAATCATTAAGCATCCATAAATATAGCTTCCTACACACAATTTTATGCAATATGCAATATGAAGTGATTGAGCCGATCTAGTGCCTAGAGTGTGTATATATGCATCCACGAGCAACCACTAGCAAACACTTGCATCCACATGCATCCATAATTCATAACATGTCTCAAACACATGTTTCAACCATAGGTTTACCCTATCTAAAGGTCAAAAGTACTAACGAGAGGACATACTAAGGATAAGATAAGCACAAAATATGTGATGAAGGAGAAGCAAAAGGACATACCCTCCGAAAGAAAAAGGGTACCTCGAATGCATCTTCGCTTCCGTCTCCCATGTAGCATCGCTTTCTTTATCTCCCTTTTTTGTACTTTGACTAGTTGAACCTCTCTGTTTTCTCAGCTTCCAAATCTCTGACCCAAGGATGCAAGCAGGAGCTCGTCGAATCTTCGCATCACACTCTATTTCCACTTCTCTAAGCAAACTCGGCTCTACCACCTCTGCGGTCTCATGTAGGCACTTCCTCCTATGGAATACATCATGTACACTACTAAGTCTGTCGGGTAACTCCACCAATGGAAGATGCTCCTCCCGTGTACCTCCAAAATCCAAGATACATAGCCTCAAAAAGGTCTTCTAAAATATGATTCACCCTCTCGGTCTGGCCGTCTATCTGAGGATGATATGCGGTACTTAATTACAACTGAGTCCCTACCGCCTCTTGGGAACTCTTCCAAAACTCTCTAGACTCTCTAGTGAAGATGGGATCTCGATCGCTCACCATACTGGAGGGTACACCATGCAATCTAATAATCTTTCGAATATAAACTGAAGCTAGACATGGAATAGTGCTCTTGCTCTTCCCGGGTATGAAATGGGCACACTTAGTAAGTTTATCAACCATAAGCCCAATCCCCATATTACCCTTCCTTGATTTTGGTAATCCATCGAGACACTATCCCACTTCCTATTACGGAACTCCCAACGGGTGAAGCAACCCTCCGGGTTTCTTTTACTTTGCTTCCACTTGTTAGCACACCAAGCATCGAGCGACATACTCGGCCACATCTTTCTTCATACCGGTCCAGAAAAACCCTCTTCATGTCTTGGTACATCTTGTCCCCACCGGGATGAATGGTCATCCTAGAACGGTGTGCATCATCAAGAATAACCTTCCTCAAACCCTCGTCTTTCGGTACACAAAGTCTACCGTCTCTACGCAAGCACCCCCTATCGTCTAGGGTGTACCTACTCAAATGGCTGGACGACTCCCTCCTTATGAGCTTCCCCACCAACTCAACCAACTGTGGGTCGTCCCTCTGTACTTCTCCAATCCGCCCCAAAAGAGTAGGTCTAACCTCAAAAGAAGCTAGCAATCCAGGTATAAAGTCAACGGAAGGTCTAAAGTCAAACATAGAAATAAACTCTAAGCTCCGTCGTTCAACGAACAATGAACTTAAGGACAACCTTTCTCTACTTAAGGCGTCCGCCACCACATTACCCTTGCCTTGGGTATACGCTATCTCAAACTCATAGGATGCTAAGAATCCCATCCCAAAATCATCACAATTGTCCATCTCTCACGCAGACCACCCTAGTCGAACTCGACATCCCCCAAATGCAAGCCCCAAAGGCCTAAACCAATATCAGACAAACACCCAAGGGATATCTCCTTCGAGTTCAGGCGACCTACGTGAGATGTGTAACAACCCGTATTTTCAATAACCTGTAATAACATAAATCGAGGCAGAATTTAATTCTAAAATGGGAATCAAGGGAAACGGGCTATGCCATTGTGTTCGTCTCGGAAAAATACGCGAAATAGAGTCCGAGTTTTCGAAAATCGGAGTCCGTATGACCAAGATATGGCCTCGCGAAGTTTCACGAAAATTCCTAAATTAAAGTATACTTAATTAAGTGAAATGGGTTGTGTAGATATATATATATATATATTGATATATATATATATAATTGAAAATTTAATAAATAAATATGCAAAAATGCTCAAAACAGCGAATTGGGAGAGGGGAATAACCGAACCGGCCGATTTTTGAAGTCGACCCGAGCCCGCTGGGTCGACTAGGGGTTAATCCAGGGTGTTTGGCTGTCAACCCGTGGGCCGATTCGCTCAAGTGCAGATTTTGCATTTGAATGGTTCTCATGGTCCATCTTTAATCTAAAGGCCCTAGATGGTTCCTACACTTGACTTCTTCCCCAAGACATGCTTTGATGGCTTGGATTGAATCTAGGGTTAATCCTATGGCCTAAAACACTTGCCTAATCTATAAATAAGACCCTAACCTACCCTAATTCATTCATAATTAAACCTAGTGACTAAACTATGGCAAAATGCTAGCTCTCATGGCCTCCACTAATTTTATGAAGAGGGTTGCATACTAATCACTCTCTAATCAACTTCTAATCCCTTCTTAGCATCTTAATCTTCTTCATTTGGTGTTCAAAATTGCTAGTTGTGAGTTTCTATCACTTTGATGATCTTTTGGTAAACTAATTAGATGAGATGTGATGAGATTTATGGTTTTGTATGTGGGTTAATGAGCTTTGAATCATATGATATGATGTTAGCATTAATCTTATGTTTATGCATGTTGAGTATGTATGTTTATGCATGTTGAGTATGTAAGTTTATGCAAGTTTAATATGATGTATGTTATGTTTGCATGATGCTAAATATGCAAGTTGTGGGCTATGTAATCATATGCATGTTATGCAAGTTCATGGTGATATGCTATGCAAGTTACATGTTTGTTAATATGCAAGTTACATGTTTGTTAATATGCAAGTTACATGTTTGCTAATATGCAAGTTACATGTAAGTAAATATGCAAGTTACATGTTTGTTAATATGCAAGATACATGTTTGTTAATATGCAAGTTACATGTTTGTTAATATGCAAGTCACATGTAAGTAAATATGCAAGTTACATGTTTGTTAATATGCAAGTTACATGTATGTAAATATGCAAGTTACATGTTTGTAAATATGCAAGTTATATGTTTGTTAATATGCAAGATGACACATTATGCAAGTCTATAAGCTAATATGCAAGTTTGTTATGCAAAATGAATATGTAAGTTATGTGACATATTATATGCAAGTTATGTGACATGTTATGCAAGTTCATATGCAAGTTATGTGTTTGTTAATATGCAAGATGGCACCTTTGAAACATGTTCATTCATATGCAAGTTGACACCTTTTATATGTGTTATATCATGAACGAAATTACGTGGGAACGATGGGGTAATTAAATGCATAAGTTAATAAGATTGTGTGAAATTAATATAATTATGCATAACACAAAATAAATAAACATAGTATGGGAATTTGCCTATTTGGTTAGGTGTACCCATACTATGTGTTGGGAATTTACCTATTGAGTTAGGTCTACCCCATGGGAATTTACCTATTAAGTTAGGTCTACCCATGTTAAGAAAACTTGATTAATTAGGGATAATTAATATAAAATTATGAGGGTGATTAATTAGGTGTAATTAATTGACTAAGACACGAGGTTGGACTCAGTTGTAGCGTAAAACTGCCCGGACCCAACCGGCTTAACCAGTTGCTACAAATGTTAGCCCAATGTGAGAGGTCTTAGGCACAAACTAAATACGTAATTAATGTAAAGACACGAGGTTAGACTCTGTTATGACATAAGGCTGCCCGGACCCAACCGGCTTAACCAGCGGTCATAAAAGACAGTCTAATGTGAGAGGTCTTTACAAAGGTTACGTTCTTAATTAATTAATTAAGAAACACTTAACCACATTAGCATGTAGAGGGACATGAGGGGTTAAGTGGGTGCCTCGGGTGGCATGAGAAAATCTAGTGGTTGCCTTGGGTGGCAATAGAAAATACGATTAGAATACTTAACCAAAATAGAACATGTAATTAAAACATGATTAAAGGGTTAAGTGGGATATACTAGAAAAAGGGACAAGCTTAGGTGGGTAGCTTGTGGAGGCCCATTTCAACCAGTAACCCATACGTATCTTTGTGGGCTCGACCCATGTCGAGGACGGGACACGCATACTGGGCTTGACTGTAAGAGGCAAACGGGTTAGCGGTGGCAACGCAAGTCCAACGGGTTTCATATGCGTGAGTGGGCCCGGGCTGGTAGGTAAGCCGTTGTTGCATCGAGTAGATATAAGCCGTGCACCTTTAGTTTCATCAGGTTGCCACATTGGGGAATGATACATCCCACGGTGGGGCCAGCACGGGTATCTACGTTAGGGAGCCGATCGAATGGGAAGTAGTGTGTACACCTAGTGGATTGTAGGGCCCCGTGGCGCCTACTTGGTCACCTAGGGGTACGCAGGTACTAATTAGTAAATTTTATAAGTCCTTGGGTGGGATCAACCTTTAAGTTAGGAACGACTGGTGTGGTGCAGTTTAGTAATTTACCTTAGGGAGGGTAGATGCGTCTTTATCCTTTATCTTCGTTTAGTTGACTGCTTAGGGTAGCCATTCATCCCTATATGTTACCGTATATCAGTTTATGTCTTCTCTGGTTACTTTAACGATTGTATTGTTAAAGTTATAGGACTCGCTCAGACTTATGTCTGACCCTGTTGTTTTTATCTTTTTCCCAACCCTCAGGTCCTACGGTGGATCCTAGCAGTAGTGGAGCTTGATCGGATTGCTGTTCCAGTCTTTAGGAGCTTGGATAGATGTAAAGCTCCAGTTATCCAGTTATCTTTTCTTTTGTTTGGCTATTGTATGAGAGTGGGATTATGTACTTCTTTATTTTGATGGATATTGTACTTGACCTTTATTGTGGTTTTATGATGTAACCAGACATGTTTTACTTCCGCTGTTATGAGATGATGTTTTAAAATTTCAAGTACTATTTATATCTGTCTTGTTGTAATTTTTCTGTTCTATATTCACTAAAATACTCCACCGATGCTATGGCATTCCCTTAGTGAGTGATCATAGCGGGAGTGGGGTGTTACACGTGGTATCAGAGCTTAAGGTTACCAGAACAGATAAAATTTTTGAGAAAAACTACTTTCTAAGAGTATTTTCGAAGAAAGTATTTTTAAAAGCATGTCTTCTAAGAGAAAAAGTTTTTGAAAAAGAAAAGCATAATCCCCAATAGCCATATCTTTATCTTTCGGAATCTCCTTTTTGAATCTTTCCTCTTTCGTTTCAGCATGGCTGAAGATCTTAACATCCCGGAGGGTTTAGTTATACCACTATGGTATAGGAGGTTGCAAGAGGCTAGGGCCGCGGCTGCGGGTCCAGCTAATGCTACTACACCAGAGACAACCGCTCCTCCTCCTCAGCCTAGAGTGGATAATTTTGCTAAGGTTTGCAAGGAGTTCAAGGCTATAGGAGGAAAACCTTTTCTTGGTTCAGAGACTTTCGTAGAGGCTAGAGATTGGCTTAAGGAAGTGGAAGAGTTGCTAGATATCTTTGAAGTGGAAGAGGGAAAGAAAGTCAAGTTGGCGGCTTGGTTAATGAAGGGAGAGGCCTCATTCTGGTGGGAGGTCACTAATGAAGAACGCCCTGTTGACTCTTGGGCAGATTTTAAGCAAAGGTTTGGGGCTAAGTTTCTCTCAAGGGCGGAAGAGAATCTGTTTATGGAGAAGTTCTTGAATTTGAAGCAAGGGAATCTCACGGTGAAAGAATATGTCAACAAATTCAATCAATTAGCAAGGTTTGGCATAGAGTTGGTGAATACACCGGAGAAGAAGGCTTTGAGGTTCGTTAAAGGCTTGAACGAACCATTGCAAGGAATAGCTATGACTCACATTCCTATGGGGGCCACCTTTGAGAAGCTTGTCTACATGGCACTTATGCATGAGGATGATAAGAATTCTAAGGCACCAGAGAAAAAGGGGGATCAGAAGAAACCGCAACAGCAACAACAAGGCAAGGGCGGAAAAGGCAATGGTGACAAAAAGAAGACGAAGAAGAAGTGCTTCAATTGTGGAACACCAGGACACCTCAGTAAGGATTGTCGCAAAAAGAAGAAGACCGGTTGCTTTCATTGTGGTGAAGCAGGGCATCTTGTGAAAAACTGCCCAAAGAAGGGGCAGAAGACGGGGTCTACCTCAGGAGGCCAGGTGCAAGCTCTTATAGCACCACCTCAGTCAGGGGGGCAAGTTCAGGTTCTCTCAGTTCCACCGATTCAGCAGAGAGGTAGAACTATTTCCGTTGAAAGTCTGGTTTTTCTGTTTGATCATCCAGTTCGTACTTTGTTTGACTCTGGCGCATCGCATTCTTTTATCTCATCATCGTTAGTTGAGTCACTGCACTTAGACACCAGTCTAGTTGATGATCCCTTGGTTGTCTCAAACCCAATTGGGGGCTCCATATATCTGTCTATGATATGTTTGGGTTTGAAGATTTCTATACTTAGCGTTGAGTTTAGATGTGATGCTTTTGTATTGGGCTTCACGGGCTATGGGTTGATCTTGGGCATGGACTGGTTATCCAGTAATGGTGCCGTTCTTGATTGCGAAAGGAGAGTTGTCAGGCTCATGACCCGCTTGGGTAACACTCTCGAGATCTCTTGCAATCCCATGGAATCTGTTTTGCTAAGTTATCTTGAATCGCTCGATGCTTCGGTCGAAAGTTTGTGTTCTGTCAGAGTGGTCCGGGAATATCCGGATGTGTTTGAAGAAGTAAAGGGTTTGCCTCCGAAGCGGGAGATAGATTTCCGAATTTATTTGGTGGATAATGCCAAACCAGTGTCTTTGCCAGTGTGCCACATGGCTCCTCGTGAGAGAAGAGAACTTCATAAGCAAGTAGGGGAGTTGCTTGAAAAGGGGTTTATAAGGCGGAGTATATCGGAGTGGGGAGCTCCAGTAGTATTTGCCACAAAGGCGGATGGGTCCCTCAGACTTTGTGTGGATTATAGAGAACTTAATAAGCTCACAAAGAAGAATAGACACCCATTGCCGAGAATAGATGATCTCTTTGATCAGTTGGTTGGCGCCTCAGTGTTTTCGCAAATGGACTTAGCTACAGGGTTTCATCAGTTGAGAGTGGCGGAGGACAGTATAGAGAAGACTGCTTTCCGGACTCCGGATGGTTTTTATGAGTGGCTAGTGATGCCATTTGGGTTGACAAACGCCCCCGCATACTTTGTTGATCTCATGAGTAGAGTGTTCAGAGAGTATCTGAATAAGTTTGTAGTAGTTTTTGTGGATGACATCTTGGTCTTTTCCAAGAATGAAGAAGAGCATGCCTCACATCTCAAGGAAGTGTTGGAGACTCTTCGAGCGCATAGTCTTAAAGCTAAATTCTCTAAATGCCATTTTTGGAGAAGAGAAGTGCGATTCTTAGGGCATGTGGTCTCTAAGGAAGGGATAGCTGTGGATCCCGCAAAGATAGTATCTATCCAGGATTGGAAAGTTCCTAGAAATGCTACCGAGGTAAGAAGTTTCTTGGGGTTGGCAGGATATTATAGGAAGTTCATCAAAGACTTCGCGAAGATATCAGCCCCATTAACCCGCTTGACGAAGAAGAATCTGGTTTTCTCATGGGATGTAGATTGTGATGATGCTTTCCGACGGTTAAAGAGAGCTTTGACCACCGCTCCAGTTTTAGTGCTTCCAGATGGGAGTAAGCCGTTTGTTGTTTATACCGATGCTTGTGGAACAGGATTAGGCGCAGTCTTGATGCAGGAGGGAAGGGTAATAGCCTATGGAGGGAGACAATTGAGAGTGCATGAGAAGAATTACCCTACCCATGATCTAGAGTTGGCCGCGATTGTTTTCGCACTTAAGTCTTGGCGCCATTATCTTCTTGGTGAGAGATTCGAGTTGTTCACCGACCATAAATCATTGAAGTACTTATTCTCTCAGAAGGATTTAAACTTAAGACAGCAAAGGTGGATGGAGTTCTTAGCATCCTATGATTTCGAGATAGCGTATACCCCTGGTAAGGGTAACGTGGTGGCAGACGCCTTAAGTAGAAAAAGGCTATCTTTGAGTCCATTGTTCGTGGAACGACGAAGCTTGGAGTTTCTTTCTTTGTTTGACTTCAGACCTTCTGTTGATTTTGTACCTGGTTTGTTGGCATCCTTGGAGGTTAGACCTACTCTTTTGAGACGGATTGGCGAGGCTCAGCGAGACGACCCACAGTTGGTTGTGTTGGTAGAGAAGCTTATAAGAGGGGAGTCGTCCAACCATTTGGGTAGATACACCATAGATGATAAGGGATGGTTGCATAGAGACGGTAGACTTTGTGTACCGCAAGATGAGGGTTTGAAGAAGGCTATTTTGGATGATGCACATCGTTCAAGAATGACTATTCATCCCGGTGGAGACAAAATGTACCAAGACATGAAGAGAGTTTTCTTTTGGGCCGGTATGAAGAAAGATGTGGCCGAGTATGTGGCTAGATGCTTAGTGTGCCAACAAGTTAAAGTGGAGCAAAGGAAACCCGGTGGGTTGCTACACCCATTGGAAGTTCCACAGTGGAAGTGGGATAGTGTCTCGATGGATTTCATCGACGGGTTACCGAGATCGAGGAAGGGCAATACGGGAATTTGGGTTGTGGTAGACAGACTTACAAAGAGTGCCCATTTTATACCCGTAAAGAGTAAGAGGACCGCTCCATGGCTTGCTTCAGTCTATGTTAGAGAGATTGTTAGATTGCATGGCGTACCATCCAGCATTGTGAGTGATCGAGATCCTATTTTCACTAGTGAGTTTTGGAGAAGTTTGCAAGAGGCGGTAGGGACTCAGTTGTGTTTGAGCACCGCATATCATCCTCAGACGGACGGTCAGACCGAGAGGGTGAACCGTATCTTAGAAGATCTTTTGAGGCTTTGTATCTTGGATTTTGGAGGTACATGGGAAGAACATCTTCCTTTGGTGGAGTTCGCATATAATAACAGCTTTCAGTCCAGTATTGGTATGGCTCCTTTCGAAGCTCTTTATGGAAGGCCTTGTCGATCTCCTACATGTTGGTGGGAATCTACGGATAAGATCTTGCTTGGGCCGGATATGGTTAGAGAGACTTCAGAGAAGATTGATTTAATTCGAAAAAGGATGAAAGCAGCGCAAGATAGACAGAAATCTTATGCGGATCGGAGAAGGACGGATCTTGAGTTTGAGGTTGGGGACATGGTTTTTGTCAAAGTATCTCCATTGAGAAATGTTGTTCGCTTTGGGTCCGTAGGGAAGTTAGCACCGAGATTTGTTGGGCCGTTTCCTATTAAGGAAAGGATTGGACGGATGGCATATAGGGTGGAGTTGCCCGACAGACTTAGTGGTGTTCATGATGTATTCCATGTATCACATTTGAGGAAGTGCTTACATGAGACCGCGGAGGTGGTAGAGCCGAGCTTGCTTAGAGATGTAGAGGTAGAGCGTGATGCGACGATTCGACGAGCTCCTACTCGCATCCTTGGGTCAGAAACTAGGAAGTTGAGGAACAGAGAAGTTCAGCTAGTTAAAGTGCAATGGGGAGATGACGAAAGCAATGCTACTTGGGAGACGGAAGCAAAGATGCGTTCTTTGTATCCATTTCTTTTTGAGAGTATGTCTTTTAACTTCTCCTTTATTGCTTGTCTAGTACTTATCTTATCTTTAGTATATCCTCTCGCTAATACCTATGACCTTTAGATAGGGTAAAACCTATGGTTGAGACATGTGTTTGAAACATGTTATGGTTGATGGATGCATATGGATGCAATTGTTTGCTAGTGGTTGCTCGTGGATGCATATACACACACATTAGGCACTAGATCGGCTCAGTCACTTCATGTTGCATATTGCATAAATGGATGTGGTAGTTAGATTGATGGATGTATCATGGCTGTGTTATCATATGGATGATGCATTTTTGTGTATGGTTGTGCACGCATGTAGAAATTTGTATGTGTCAATAGGGTTTCGCATACATATTGGATGCATGGCACTATCATGGTTTGCATTAAGGAGGTTTACTGTATCAGTAACCGCCTGATTTTCGCATTAGGTAAGTACATATACACACACTTTTGCATATATCCATCCAGCATTTAGAATCTTGTAAGGACAATGATTGCTCGTGGATGATGCTTTGAGTAGATGGATGATTGGATGGTAGGATACGTTCTTCCTAACTTGAAGATTTCGGGGACGAAATCCTTTAAGGAGGGGAGAATGTAACAACCCGTATTTTCAATAACCTGTAATAACATAAATCGAGGCAGAATTTAATTCTAAAATGGGAATCAAGGGAAACGGGCTATGCCATTGTGTTCGTCTCGGAAAAATACGCGAAATAGAGTCCGAGTTTTCGAAAATCGGAGTCCGTATGACCAAGATATGGCCTCACGAAGTTTCACGAAAATTCCCAAATTAAAGTATACTTAATTAAGTGAAATGGGTTGTGTAGATATATATATATATATATATATATATATATATATATATATATATTGATATATATATATATATATAATTGAAAATTTAATAAATAAATATGCAAAAATGCTCAAAACAGCGAATTGGGAGAGGGGAATAACCGAACCGGCCGATTTTTGAAGTCGACCCGAGCCCGCTGGGTCGACTAGGGGTTAATCCAGGGTGTTTGGCTGTCAACCCGTGGGCCGATTCGCTCAAGTGCAGATTTTGCATTTGAATGGTTCTCATGGTCCATCTTTAATCTAAAGGCCCTAGATGGTTCCTACACTTGACTTCTTCCCCAAGACATGCTTTGATGGCTTGGATTGAATCTAGGGTTAATCCTATGGCCTAAAACACTTGCCTAATCTATAAATAAGACCCTAACCTACCCTAATTCATTCATAATTAAACCTAGTGACTAAACTATGGCAAAATGCTAGCTCTCATGGCCTCCACTAATTTTATGAAGAGGGTTGCATACTAATCACTCTCTAATCAACTTCTAATCCCTTCTTAGCATCTTAATCTTCTTCATTTGGTGTTCAAAATTGCTAGTTGTGAGTTTCTATCACTTTGATGATCTTTTGGTAAACTAATTAGATGAGATGTGATGAGATTTATGGTTTTGTATGTGGGTTAATGAGCTTTGAATCATATGATATGATGTTAGCATTAATCTTATGTTTATGCATGTTGAGTATGTATGTTTATGCATGTTGAGTATGTAAGTTTATGCAAGTTTAATATGATGTATGTTATGTTTGCATGATGCTAAATATGCAAGTTGTGGGCTATGTAATCATATGCATGTTATGCAAGTTCATGGTGATATGCTATGCAAGTTACATGTTTGTTAATATGCAAGTTACATGTTTGTTAATATGCAAGTTACATGTTTGCTAATATGCAAGTTACATGTAAGTAAATATGCAAGTTACATGTTTGTTAATATGCAAGATACATGTTTGTTAATATGCAAGTTACATGTTTGTTAATATGCAAGTCACATGTAAGTAAATATGCAAGTTACATGTTTGTTAATATGCAAGTTACATGTATGTAAATATGCAAGTTACATGTTTGTAAATATGCAAGTTATATGTTTGTTAATATGCAAGATGACACATTATGCAAGTCTATAAGCTAATATGCAAGTTTGTTATGCAAAATGAATATGTAAGTTATGTGACATATTATATGCAAGTTATGTGACATGTTATGCAAGTTCATATGCAAGTTATGTGTTTGTTAATATGCAAGATGGCACCTTTGAAACATGTTCATTCATATGCAAGTTGACACCTTTTATATGTGTTATATCATGAACGAAATTACGTGGGAACGATGGGGTAATTAAATGCATAAGTTAATAAGATTGTGTGAAATTAATATAATTATGCATAACACAAAATAAATAAACATAGTATGGGAATTTGCCTATTTGGTTAGGTGTACCCATACTATGTGTTGGGAATTTACCTATTGAGTTAGGTCTACCCCATGGGAATTTACCTATTAAGTTAGGTCTACCCATGTTAAGAAAACTTGATTAATTAGGGATAATTAATATAAAATTATGAGGGTGATTAATTAGGTGTAATTAATTGACTAAGACACGAGGTTGGACTCAGTTGTAGCGTAAAACTGCCCGGACCCAACCGGCTTAACCAGTTGCTACAAATGTTAGCCCAATGTGAGAGGTCTTAGGCACAAACTAAATACGTAATTAATGTAAAGACACGAGGTTAGACTCTGTTATGACATAAGGCTGCCCGGACCCAACCGGCTTAACCAGCGGTCATAAAAGACAGTCTAATGTGAGAGGTCTTTACAAAGGTTACGTTCTTAATTAATTAATTAAGAAACACTTAACCACATTAGCATGTAGAGGGACATGAGGGGTTAAGTGGGTGCCTCGGGTGGCATGAGAAAATCTAGTGGTTGCCTTGGGTGGCAATAGAAAATACGATTAGAATACTTAACCAAAATAGAACATGTAATTAAAACATGATTAAAGGGTTAAGTGGGATATACTAGAAAAAGGGACAAGCTTAGGTGGGTAGCTTGTGGAGGCCCATTTCAACCAGTAACCCATACGTATCTTTGTGGGCTCGACCCATGTCGAGGACGGGACACGCATACTGGGCTTGACTGTAAGAGGCAAACGGGTTAGCGGTGGCAACGCAAGTCCAACGGGTTTCATATGCGTGAGTGGGCCCGGGCTGGTAGGTAAGCCGTTGTTGCATCGAGTAGATATAAGCCGTGCACCTTTAGTTTCATCAGGTTGCCACATTGGGGAATGATACATCCCACGGTGGGGCCAGCACGGGTATCTACGTTAGGGAGCCGATCGAATGGGAAGTAGTGTGTACACCTAGTGGATTGTAGGGCCCCGTGGCGCCTACTTGGTCACCTAGGGGTACGCAGGTACTAATTAGTAAATTTTATAAGTCCTTGGGTGGGATCAACCTTTAAGTTAGGAACGACTGGTGTGGTGCAGTTTAGTAATTTACCTTAGGGAGGGTAGATGCGTCTTTATCCTTTATCTTCGTTTAGTTGACTGCTTAGGGTAGCCATTCATCCCTATATGTTACCGTATATCAGTTTATGTCTTCTCTGGTTACTTTAACGATTGTATTGTTAAAGTTATAGGACTCGCTCAGACTTATGTCTGACCCTGTTGTTTTTATCTTTTTCCCAACCCTCAGGTCCTACGGTGGATCCTAGCAGTAGTGGAGCTTGATCGGATTGCTGTTCCAGTCTTTAGGAGCTTGGATAGATGTAAAGCTCCAGTTATCCAGTTATCTTTTCTTTTGTTTGGCTATTGTATGAGAGTGGGATTATGTACTTCTTTATTTTGATGGATATTGTACTTGACCTTTATTGTGGTTTTATGATGTAACCAGACATGTTTTACTTCCGCTGTTATGAGATGATGTTTTAAAATTTCAAGTACTATTTATATCTGTCTTGTTGTAATTTTTCTGTTCTATATTCACTAAAATACTCCACCGATGCTATGGCATTCCCTTAGTGAGTGATCATAGCGGGAGTGGGGTGTTACAAGATGATACTAGTAAAAATGGCTAAACAATTAAGCCTTTGACCAACTTTGGATGTCCTCTCCAGTCTCGCTCCAAAACCACTGTTTATCCCATAACTGGCTTTGCTCATCCTATTGAGCACATACGAAAACTTATTCCGCTCCTAGAAAAGACCAAGATGTCATTTACAAAGACCATCACGAACTTATTTAGGTACTCCCTGAACACCCTTCTCATCATAAGCGGGGGCGTTCGTCACACCAAATGGCATCTCCAGCCACTATAAAAAAAACCATTCGGAGTCCTAGAGGCGGTCTTCTCTATACTATCCTCAGTCATTCCCAACTGACGAAACCTCGTGGTTAAGTCCAATTGCGAAAATACTGAGGCGCCCACTAACTGATCAAAGAGATCATCAATCCTCGACAATGGGTGTCTATTCTTCTTTGTGAGTTTATTTAGCTCTCTTTAGCCTACACAAAGTCTGAGGGACCCATCCGCCTTTGTGGCAAAAACTACCGAAGCACCCTACTCCGATATACTTCGTCTTCTAAACCCCTTCTCAAGCAAATTGCCTACTTGCTTATGGAGTTCCCTCCTCTCACGAGGAGCCAAGTGGCACACTGGTTTGGCATTGTCTACCAGATATATTTGGAAGTCAATCTCCCGCTCCGGAGGTAAGCCCTTCACCTCCTCCAAACACATCCGAGTATTCCCGGACCACTCTATAAATTGCCAACTCTCAACTGACGTGTCAAGCGACTCTAGATAACTTAGCATAACAGATTCTATGGGATTACAAGAGATCTCGAGAGTGTTACCCAAGCGGGTCATAAGCCTACAACTCTCCCTTCAAAATTAAGAACGGTACCCCTACTGGATAACCAGTCCGTGCCCAAAACTAACCCATAGCCCGTGAAGCCCAACAAGCATCACATCTAAACTCAATGCTAAGTATAGCAACTTTCAAACCCAAACACATCGTGGAGCCCCAATTGGGTTTGAAACAACTAAGGGATCATCAACCAAACTGGTGTTTATGTGCAGTGACTCAACTAACGATGAGATAAAAGAACTCAATGCGACAGAATCAAATAAAGTACGGACAGGATAGTCAAACAGAAAAACTAGACTTTCCACGGAAATAGTTCTACCTCTTTCTCGAATCGGTGGAGCTGCGAGAGCCTGAACTTGCCCCCTTGCCTGAGCTGGTGCCACACGAGCTTGCACCCGTCCTCCTGAGGTAGACCCCGTCCTTTGCCCTTTCTTAGGACAGTCTTTCACTAGATGCCCTGCTTCGTCACAGTGGAAGCAGCCAGTCTTCTTCTTCTTGCGACAATCCTTGCTTAGGTGGCCTAGTGTTCCACAACTGAAGCACTTCTTCTTTCCCTTGCCACCGTTGCCTTTCCCACCCTTGTTTTGCTGTTGCTGTTGAGGTCTCTTCTGATCTCCTTTCTTCTCGTGTGCTTTATTAGCATTGGGACCTTTCTCTTCCTCATGCATATTTTCTTCCGCTTTTGAGAGAAACTCTGCCTCAAACCTATGCCTGAAATCCACCCAAGAGTCAATCGGGCGTTCCCCATTAGTGACCTCCCACCAGAACGAGGCCTCTCCTTCCATTAACCAAGCGGCCAACCTGACTTTCTTTCCCTCTTCTACTTCCAAGATTTCCATCAATTCTTCCGTCTCATTAAGCCAATCCCTAGCTCCCACAAAAGGTTTTCCTCCCATAGCCTTAAACTTCCTACAAGTCATAGCAAAAGTATCCGTGCGAGGAGGAACGAGTGCAACGGGTGGAGGAGGAACATTTGCTGGACCTGCAGCGGTGGCCCTAGCCACTAACAACCTCCTATACCATACTGGTACCGCTACACTATCCGGAAGATAAAGATCTTCAGCCATGCTGAGACGAAAAAGGGAAAGATTCAAAACGGAGAATTCGAAAGATAAAGATATGGCTATCGGGGATTATGCTTTTCTTTCAAAAACTTTTCACTTTAAAGACATGTTTTTGAAAATATTTCTTCCAAAAATGTTTTTAGAAAAATAGTTTTCTAAAAATTTTATCTGTTCTGGTAACCTTTGCTCTGATACCACGTGTAACACCCCACGCCCGCTATGGTCACTCACTAAGGGAATGCCATAGCATCGGTGGAGTATTTTAGTGAATATAGAACAGAAAAATTACAACAAGACAGATATAATTAGTACTTGAAATTTAAAAAATATCATCTCACAACAGCGGAAATAAACATGTCTGGTTACATCATAAAACCACGATAAAAGTCAAGTACAATATCCATCAAAATAAAGAAGTACATAATCCCACTCTCTCATACAATAGCCATAACAAAAGAAAAGATAGCTGGATAACTGGAGCTTTACATCTACCCAAGCTCCTAAAGACTGGAACAGCAATCCGATCAAGCTCTACTACCGCTAGGATCCACCGTAGGACCTGAGGGTTGGGAAAAAGATAAAAACAACGGGGTCAGACATAAGTCTGAGTGAGCCCTATAACTTTAACAATACAATCATTAAAGTAACCAGAGAAGACATAAACTTGACCTACGGTAATATCTGGGGATGAATGGCTACACTAAGCAGCTTGGTAAACTTAGGATAAACTAGGATAACCGTAAGGACGCATCTACCCCCCTGTCGACAAGCAAGTCGACAGGCAAGTCGACCCCCCTGTCGACAGGCCTGTCAACAGCCCTGTCGACATGGGTAGGGCGGGAATCTTCCCGCCTGGCCCCGCTTACTCAATTTTAAAATCTGGTTTTAAATTATTAAATCTGTTTTTATCTTTAAATTTTCTGCAAACTTCATTGGGCCTTAACTGGGCCATACGGACTCCGATTTTCGAAAACTCGGACTCTATTTCGCGTATTTTTCCGAGACGAACGCAATAACGCAGCCCGTTACCCCCAATTCCCACATCTAAGATTATTTATCCTGTAATTAGTGAATTTTAGTGTTAACTAAAATTCGGGGTGTTACAATACGGGTTCAGTTCATACAGTGGCAGAGTTTGGCCACCATGAATTCTCAATGAAGAAAATATGAGGAATGGCTACATATACATAGCTGCAAAACCCTCTGAAACTGACTGCCACCTCAGCCATAGGGGTATCGACACCCCTATAGGCGGGTCGACCCATGGGTCGACACCCCTTTTGGTGGGTCGACACCCCGTTAACGATTCGGGGTTTTCGCGATCCTAGTTATCGACATAAACTCAATGTCGACTATCCAAGCATCGGAAGTACCAGAAAGTTAATGAAAGAAAATAGATGGTGAGAATAGATAAGATAGAAAATTAGATAGAAGAAGGAGAAGAACATCAAAACATTAGAGTAAACACAAATCTCACAGCGGAACGAATAAATATATTTCATAAAATAACTTTGAAATAAATTGTGTCTATATACAATACCATTATTAGAGTATAACACTTATAACACAGCGGAAATAACAATAGCTATATAATCCTGATGCCTCCTGCTCCAGCTCTTCAAGTATTTGAAAAATCCCGACTACTTGACTGCCCGTACAAATTTGGGCACCCATGAGTTTAGGGAAAATAAAAAAAATAAACTCTGGTTCAGTCATGTGAGTGGTGTGAGTAAACTCCAACCATTTGTTTAACTTTTAAAATCCTTTTAAAAGAAAGAATAATCATAAGACTAATCCACACATAAATACGGATGGTTTTTACCTTATGATAACCCAAAACATTTTTTTATAGAAAAAATACTTTTCTAATATTATAATAATGCCTAAATCAAGTAAATAGAAATCTACTAAAACGCTTTCATCTCACGATTTACATATATATTATACAATCAAAAACAGCGAGCTCTTATTGGGTAATGGATTTACAACTCTGACAAGGTATGGAACCACCTTCTGATCAGTGTACTCTAGAAGCGATACACTAGAGTTCAACAAGAACATCTTGTAACTCAGTCACACATGACCGACCATTCATTTCGCTTGAATGTTCCGAATTTATTGTCACCTTATGGTTGGTATACCAACATAACCATTCCCGGGAGATACAGAATTGAAAGAAGTAACAAATATGAATACTCTCTAAATGGCGACAATACACCCTACTTGGGTGCGACCCACTTAGCCATGCTGTTCGCCCAATTTTGTCATTTCCCAGTTGATGAGGCTTAAGGTCATAACGTATATTTTAACAGATCACTCCTTCATTTACTTTAAATGCCAAATCGTCATACCCGTCAAATCACAAATTGATTTCCCCAAAAATACCATGGGTGTAAGCTAAGAGAAATGAATTCCTCCGCCACCATTGTAAATACGTTTGAAATGATCAACTTACGCGATCTACCAGATATACTCTATCTGGCATTCATCCATTCAAGTTGTCCTGGGACTGGACAACCCGAAGGAATTATTCTGTAAATCCATCTTAAGTAATTTTTACCTTGGATTTACTGAACAGCCCTTACATAACCTCGTCTTCAATTATCTTCATCATATTTGATTTGCAACGCTAATGCCATAAGGAGTGGTTTTCAGATAATATATCTGATTCCAGTCTCTCCGTATTGACAACGGAAATGGTCAAAATCTTTGATAGTCGGTGACTTAACTATCAAAAGAAAACATGTGTACAAACAATGGTCGTATTCCCAAATGGAAATCTTACCGATCAATCATCATTTCATTTCCCAGTTTCCCATTTATCATTTCCATATATTCATAAATTCCTTATTTTCTAAAATTAGAAAATATACGTTATTAACTTTGGAAAATGTTTCCATTTCTGATCACGCATCACTATCTTTTCACATATATCAGTCTCTATCTGTAAACTAGTAAGAGAACAACTTCCCAAGCCTAAACCCCGAAGGCCGAAACCAACATCAGATCAATACCTAGATAGCTGTTCAACTTAACAAATCCCCAGCCAGTTTCTAATTCCTTTAACTCTATTTTTAATTCCTATTCCAAACCCTGTTTCCTTTATAAATATTTTATTAGCAAAATATTTACTTTAATCTAATTTTTCACATAGAATGTGAATAATAATTCTTTATATAACCAAAATAGTTTGATTTCGTATTTGAAATAATATCTCAAATCCAAATTCTATTTATACTTCTATTAGCAGAATTATTCATGCAAATCTTATTTCATTTCCAACATTTAAATCTCATTTATAATTCCCTTTATATAATTCTATTTATTCTATATAAATCCTTTTATATAATTCTATTTATTCTATATAAATCCTTTTATATAATTCTATTTATTCTATATATAAATATTTCATTTTCAATATTCACTTTGAAATTTTCCTTTTTTACATTCCAGTATTTCATATGGTATTTTAAATACCAAATAACATGACCAGTGTCATCATAATCAATCACAGATTATATATCACATTATATATCACAATATATGAAAACAAACAGTATTATAAATATTGAGGAATCCAGTTGGATCCCTCCAACCTGTCTCCCTGCATTCACAGAACTTAAACAGTATAAATAACATTGATTTCATTTCAATATGAAATATTCTGGAAACCAGAATCAATATTTGATTAATGATTTATATATATATATATATCGTTGTCTATAATTTCAACCAATAAATCAGTAATTCAACAAAACAATCAACATACAGCAATCAATAATCATTTATCAATACTAAATTAATTTGTAAAATATAAACTGGATAGAGTTAGTGAGATTTACTCACATTGGACCGTCACCGTTAAATAACGATAATCGGTTATCGATTCAGATCAGCCAATTTATTTCGGTATAAATTATCACCGACTCCAATTCACTCCCAGTCAGTTTCAATGTGTAGCCGTCGTCCCTACGATCCCAACAGATCCTATTTCGCTTAATTTCGATCACGTATGATGATGTTATTTAAATTACAAGTTCATATGCTTTTCAATTTAAATAAAACTTGATTTAAATAATTACTTTGGGCCTCACCACAATTTAGCCCATCTCCTTCACCCATACCCACTCAATACGTCTTCTCTTCTTACTGCTTCTCAAAACTTAACCCGTAGTTCCTCTTCACCATTCTCGCACGATTCCACCCTTCTCCTGTCCTCTCTACTCCATATAAATTCGAACTAAAATACACTAAATTCCTATTATCGAAATCTCTTCCTCCCCATATTGTCTTTGTAAAACTCGCACTCTCGGTTTAAACTGCGAACGCCAAGCACGGTGTTGCTGTACAGCGAGCTATCAAACTCGAGTTTCACCAAAATCGCTAACAAAACCATAAACTCTTCGATTCCCCACACTGAGCAAAGAAGAGGTCCATCGAATGTTATAAAACCACCACCCGATTGAAGAATACCTCTTATAGATCACATACATAAATATCCTGGAATTTTTAGATCTTGTTTTTGATTTTCTATGATTTTTTTTGCTTGCGTTTTGGTTGAGAGAAAGAAGAAAAGTGACGACGGATATTTATGTTGACTTGGGAGGAAATGAATTAGGTTAGGAAAGGTAAGGGGGATTTTATAGTATAAGTATAATATTTTTAATTCAAATTTTATATTAACATATATTAAACTGTTGTCTATATATGATGTTTAAAAATCCCTGTGGTCACACATTATATCCAAAAATCACGAAAATCGACACACAACTGCAGTTTGAGATTACAGACCCAACGAAACTTGTTTCCATTGAATTCTGATTCTGTTTGCTCACACAGCGTATTTTTAACCGTTAAACTACTGACTGTTTTCACATTAACAATCCGTACGGCCACATACTGACTCCAAAAATCATGGAAATTGAAATTTAATAATAATTAAGTATTCAGGATCCAACAAAATTAGTTTCATCGAAAACGGAGGTCGTTTACAAAAACAACTATTTTTACAGCTCAAAATAAACCCATTTAAATATTAAATATATTTAAAAATAATTAAATTAAATATTTATAAATAAATATTATCGTATATATTCACACAAAATATAATACAGCTCCAAAATAAATATATCGTGATTTATAACTTGATGTTTCAAATCCGGATTAAATCGATATCCAATTTATATTGAAAATCCATTTATAATATAATTAAAATCACTATAAATTATAAAGGAATTCCATAGCGACTATTTTAAAATTTGATTTGGACATAACTCAAAATATACACGACCAAATCTAGATTTCTCTCTTCCATTGGAAAAATATACTTCACAAGCTCTGAACGTTTCTTGTTTCACAGAAATCCGATTTAAAATGGATTCTTTATATTCAATTGAAGTTCGAATCGCCGAATTACGAACTACAACGCCATTTCGAGCTCGATTTTAATTATAATATAATTATATGTTCAACTATCATTTATATAATATATTCGCTATTATAATTCAACTCTAAACTGAATTATATATTATATACGATCCAATTCACACAATATTGTGAATTCCACTATTTCGGAATTATAATATTTTTTTATATTATAAATATTAACTAAATATTCCATAAAATTTAATTAAACAACCATTTTAATTCTCCAAATCACTATTTAAATAATTAAATAAATTAATTACTATATTGTAAAAATATGGGACATTACATTCTCCCCCCTTTAAAATAATTTCGTCCTCGAAATTTCTAAGTAGGAAACAACACTATTCACTGGGTAAAAATTACTTATTTACTTATTTAATTACGATTTCAACTGAACAAATAAACTTCAATTAAAAAATTAATTAATTCTTATCAACGAAAATTTTCAAAAAATCCTGAAAATTTTATAACACCCGAAATTTTCGAAATTTTTTGCCAGCACCTCCTTTGTATGGCTCAATCGGTACAACTACAACTTGCCTCTCTGCGCCTTCTCCAACCCAAAAGAAAATCAATCAGCCAAGCAGCTTGCCAATTTGGCTTATAATTCACCAAACTCGTATAAAATATAAACTTGTACCGTTTTATCGGACATTCAACTCTATCACTTCCATCTATTATCAATTCAACACAAACAAATGTCATTTCAATCAAATTCCAATCATCTGTCCTCAAATCCAGTCATTCACTTATATCCAAACCAAATTTCATTTCAAGCTCCTATCTCAAATTCCAAACTTTTAACTTATCCATCCAATATCATTTCAAATTCCTATGTCACACATCCAATTTTATTCGATGTTTTCTCTTTTAATTTAATTTCTACTTAACTGGTTTCAATTCGATTCCAATTCGCTTTCACAAATTTCAATTTATTTTTTTTTAATTCAAACAATCTCTTCCTGGGAGTTTTAAGCAATTTATCCTTTTCAGAAATCAAACAATCATTTCAGAGTATCAAACCACTTGTTTTCCTCAAAACAATTCAAAAACAAAATCTTTTTAGTAGTAATCTGTCACTTACACTCGAAAAATGCAGCTGTCATCATCGGAATCTACTTTCCAGCAATCGAAGTGAGTTCAATACTATATCACTTTTCAAAACCATATCTAACATTTCCACTTTGAAATATATTTCAAAATACCATTCACAATGCTTGTAAAACAATTTAAAATCTCCCAGGTTTTTAAAATTCTCTTATATTAATTCCAAATCCATTTATAAACACCTTTTCAACTTTTAGAAATTTTAATTCCATTTCTGGGTTAAATTCAGATTCAATTCATCTTGATTTAATATATTTCACTTAAAAGAACTCTGATTGGTTATTTACATAACCATTTCGATTAAAATAAACCAACACATCCAATATACTATATTTCCAATATATATATATATATATATTCTTTATATTAAAATATATTTTGGGTAAAATTATTTCACTTACCCTTTTTTTCAAAACATATTGTGTTGGTTCATCGTATTTGAGTGTTTAGAAACTCTTACCGATACAGTGGATCAAACTGATCGATCAGAACCCATAAACAACTCAACCAATAAATCTACACAATATAAAACCATTTTTATATCAAATAACAAATACGTGCTCATATATATACACTCAACTCAATATAGGGTATTACTAGCCCCATCTCTACTGAGTCACGACACAGAGCCAAGGTAATTCGCTTAACCTTAAGCTCTGATACCACTTTAACGACCCGGGGTTTCCGCGATCCTGGTTATCGACATAAACTCAATGTCAACTATCCAAGCGTCGGAAATACCGGATAGTTAACGCAAGAAAATAGAGGGTGAGAATAGATAAGATAGAAAATTAGACTAGAAGAAGGAGAAGAACATCACAACATCAGAGTAAACACAAATCTCATAGCGGAATGAATAAATATATTTCATAACATAACTTTGAAATAAAACAGTATCTATATACAATACCATTATTAGAGTATAACACTTACAACACAGCGGAAATAAAAATAGCTATACAATCCTGAAGCCTCCCGCTCTAGCTCTTCAAGTATCTGAAAAATCCCGACTACTTGACTGCCCGTACAAAATTGGGCACCCAAGAGTTTAAGGAAAACAAAACAAAATAAACTCTGGGTCAGTCATGTGACTAGTGTGTATAAACTCCAACCATTTGTTTAACTTTTAAAATCCTTTTAAAAGAAAGAATAATCATAAGACCAATCCACACATAAACACGGATGGTTTTTACCTTATGATAACCCAAAACATCTTTTTCTAAAAACAATACTTTTCTGATATTATAATAATGTCTAAATCAAGTAAATAGAAATCTAGTAGAACGCTTTCATCTCACGCTCTACATATATAATATACAATAAAAAATAGCGGGCTCTTATTGGATAATGGATTTCCAACCCTGATAAGGTATGGAGCCACCTTCGATCAGTGTACTCTAGAAGCGATACACTGGAGTTCAACAAGAGCATCTTGTAACTCGGCCACACATGACCGGCCACTCATTTCGCTTGAACGTTCCGAATATATTGTCACCTTACGGTTGGTATACCAATATAATCATTCCCGGGAGATACAGAATTGAAAGAAGTAGCAAATATGAATCTTCTCCACATGGTGACAATATACCCTACTTGGGTGCGACCCACTTAGCCATGCTTCCTGCCCGATTTTTGTCATTTCCCTATTGATGAGGCTTGAGGTCATAACGTATCTTTTAACAGATCACTCCTTTATTTACTTTGAATTCCACATCGTCATACCCATCAATCACAAATTGATTTCCCAAAAAAAATACCATGGGTATAAGCTAAGAGAAACGAATTCCTCTGCCACCAACATAAATACGTTTGAAACGATCAACTTACGCGATCTACTAGATATACTCTGTCAGACATTAGTCCATTCAAGTTGTCCTAGGACTGGACAACTCGAAGGAATTATTCTACAAATCCATCTTAGGCAATTTCCACCTAGGATTTACTAAACAGCCCTTACATAACTCCATCTTTAATTTTCTTCATCATATTTGATTCGCAACGCTAATGCCATAGGAGTGGTTTTCAGATAATATATCTAATCCTGGTCTCTCCGTATTCACAATGGAAATGGTCAAAATCTTTGATAGTCAGTGATTTAACTATCAAAGGAAAACATGTGTACAAACAACGGTCGTATTCCCAAATGGAAATCTTACCGATCAATCATCATTTCATTTCGCAGTTTCCCATATATCGTTTCCATATATTCATAAATTCCTTATTTTCTAAAATTAGAAAATATACGATATTAACTTTGGAAAACGTTTCCATTTCTGATTCACTCATCACTATCTTTTCACATATGTCAGTCTCTAACTATAAGCTAGTAAGAGAGCAACTTCCCAAGCATAAACCCCGAAGGCCGAAACCAACATCAGATCAATACCTAGACAGCTGTTCAACTTAACTAATCTCCAGTCAGTTTCTAATTCCTTTAACTCTATTTTTAATTCCTATTTCGAACCCTATTTCCTTTATAAATATTTTATTAGCAAAATATTTACTTTAATCTAATTTTTCACATAGATTATGAATAATAATTCTTTAAATAACCAAAACATTTTGATTTCGTATTTGAAATAATATCTCAAATCCAAATTCTATTTATACTTCTATTTGCAGAATTATTCATACAAATCTTATTTCATTTCAAACATTTAATTCTCATTTATAATTCCCTTTATATAATTCTATTTATTCTATATAAATCCTTTTATATAATTCTATTTATTCTATATAAATCCTTTTATATAATTCTATTTATTCTATACATAAATATTTCATTTTCAATATTCACTTTGAAACTTTCTTTTTTACATTCCAGTATTTCATATGGTATTTTAAATACCAAATAACATGACCAGTGTCATCATAATCAATCACAGATTATATATCACATCATATATCACAATATATGAAAACAAACAGTATTATAAATATTGAGGAATCCAGTTGGATCCCTTCTACCTGTCTCCCTGCATTCACAGATGTTAAAAAATTTAAATAACATCGATTTCATTTCAATATGAAATATTCTGATAAACAGAATCAATATTTGATTAACGATTTATATATATATATATATATATATATATCGTTATCTACAGTTTCAACCAATAACTCAGCAATTTAACCAAACAATCAGCACACAACAATCAATCATCATTTATCAATATTAGATTATATTTATAAAAATATAGACTATAAAGAGTTAGTGAGATTTACTCACATTGGACGATCATCGTTAAATAACGATAATCGGTTGTCGATTCAGATCAGACAATTTATTTGGCTATAAATTATCACGAGCTCCAATTCACTCCTAGTCAGTTCCATTGTGTAACCGTCGTCCCTACGATCCTAACAGATCCTGTTTCACTGAATTTCGATCAAGTATGACGAAGTTATTTAAATTACAAGTTCATATATTTTTCAATTTAAATAAAACTTGATTTAAATAATTACTTTGGGCCTCACCACAATTTAGCCCATCTCCTTCACCCATACCTGCTTAATATGTCTTCTCTTCTTACTGCTTCTTAAACTTAACTCGTAGTTCCTCTTCACCGTTCATGCACGATTCCACCCTCCTCCTGTCCTCTCTACTCCATATAAATTCGAACTAAAATGCACTAAATTCCTCTTATCGAAATTTCTTCCTCCCCGTACTGTCATTGTCAAACTCGCACTCTCGGTTTAAACTGCGAACGCTAAGCACGTTGTAACTGTACAGCGAGCTACCGAACTCGAGTTTCACCAAAATCGCCAACAAAACAACAAACTCTTCAATTCACCACACTGAATCCCAATCTGAACTCAAAAGGATTTATAACTTCATTAGTTTTGTAACAGATTGAACCCTAGATGTATACACCTTCGCTGGAAATTTCTGAGCGAAGAAGAGGTCCATCGAATATTATAAAATCACCACCAGATTGAAGAATACCTCTTATAGATCACATACATAAATATCCTAGAATTTTTAGATCTTGTTTTTGATTTTCTATGATTTTACGTGCTTGCGTTTTGGTTGAGAGAAAGAAGAAAAGTGACGGCGGATATTTCTGTTGACTTGGGAGGAAATGAATTAGGTTAGGAAAGGTAAGGGTTTTTTTATAGTATAAGTATAATATTTTTAATTCAAATTTTATATCAACATATGTTGAACCGTTGTCTACATACATTGTTTAAAAATCCCTGTGGTCACACATGATATCCAAAAATAATGAAAATGGACATACAACTAAAGTTTGACATTACGGACCCAACGAAACTTGTTTCGTCGAATTCGGACTACGTTTGCTCAGCGTATTTTTAACCATCAAAATACTGACTGTTTTCACATTAAAAATCTGTATGGCCACATACTGACTCCAAAAATCATGGCAATTGAAATCCAACAATAATTTAATATTCGGGATCCAACAAAATTAGTTTCGTTAAAAACGGAGGTCGTTTGCAAAAATGACTATCTTTACAGCTCAAAATAAACCCATTTAAATATTAAATATATTTAAAAATAATTAAATTAAATATTATCATATATATTCACACAGAATATAATACAGCTCCAAAATAAATATATCGGGATTTATAACTCGACATTTCAAATCCGGATTAAATCGATATCTAATTTATATTGAAAATCCATTTATAATATAAATAAAATCGCTATAAATTATAAAGGAATTCCATAGCGACTATTTCAAAATTTGATTTGGACATAACTCAAAATCTACACGACGAAATCTCGATTTCTATCTTCCATTAGAAAAATATACTTCACCAGCTCTGAACATATTTTGTTTCACAGAAATCCGATTTAAAACGGATTCTGTATATTCAATTGAAGTTCGAATCGCTAAATTACGAACTATAGCGCCATTTCGAGCTCGATTTTAATTATAATATAATTATACGTTCAACTGTCGTTTTTATAATATATTCGTTATTATAATTTAACTCTAAACTGAATTATATATTATATACGATCTAATTCACACAATTCCCTATTTCCGCTATTTCGGACTTACAATATATTTTTATATTATAAATATTAATTAAATATTCCATAAAATTTAATTAAACAACCATTTTAATTCTCCAAATCACTATTTAAATAATTAAATAAATTAATTATTATACTGTAAAAATACAGGACATTACACCCCACTAGGGGGGTCGACCCCCTAGAGCGGGAAATCTGCCGCCACTTTTCATTTTTCAAATTTGAACTGTTCTGCATAAAATTCTAACTCATCTCTGACTCATGTATATATATATATATATATTCTTTCTACGTGTACACAAACTTAAAACTCTCATAACTTCTTCATATAGTATCCGTTTTATGCAAACCAAATATTTATCTTGACCTGAATTTCGATACGGATGCAATGGTGCAGTCTGTTTCCCTTAGTTCAGAATATTAAATTAATTATTATTTAATTTATCCTCTTTTAGTGTTGTTAAAATTTCGGGGTGTTACATTACTAGATTGGATAAAAGATTTTGAAAAATATTTTCAAAAAGGTTTTAAAAGAAAGCATTTTCAAAATGAAAGTCTATTTTGAAAACATATTCCCCAAAGCCATATGTATTTCGATTCTTTATTTGAATCCCTTTTCCTTTTCTTTTCAGCATGTCTAGGGAACCTAATATTCCTGAGGGCGTTATGATACCAGGCTTGTTCCGTAGGTATCTAGAGGCCACGGCACCCGCCGATAGTCATGCGGACATTCCTCCCCCAACTGCACCCGCAGTTCCTCATCCTCTTCCTCCGCGAGTAGATAATTTCTCTAAAATCTGCAGAGATTTCTGTGCTATGGGTGGAAAGCCATTCCGAGGAACCGAAATTTTCCTAGAGGCAAGGAAATAGCTTAAAGAGATGGAGGATTTGTTTGGAATTTTTGAAGTGGGCGATCGTAGGAAGATTTAGTTAGCCACTTGGCTACTGAAAGATGAGGCTTCATTTTGGTGGGAAGTGACGCAAGCAGGGCGTCCAATGGAGACTTGGAATGATTTCAGATAGAGGTTTGAAATGAAGTTTCTTTCTCAAGCTGAAAAAAGCGTGCAAAAGAAGGAAGAATGCTTGTTTCAGTTGTGGAGAGGTCGACACTTTTCTAAGGAGTGCCCGAAGAAGTATGGACAAGGTCAAAGGGCAGGAGCTTTTGGAGGGCAGCTACATGCTCTCATGACGAGTGCTCCAGATAGAGGTAAGAAACTATCTGTTGAAGTTTTGAAATCTCTTTCCAATCATCCAGTTAGAACTCTTTTTGATTCTGGCGCTTCACATTCTTTTACATCTGATTTTGTGGTTGAGTCTCTACACCTTAGTACTAGTATTGTTTTGGATCTCATTGTAGTCTCAAACCCCATTGGTGTTAAGACTCATTTATCTATGATTTGTTGGGGGTTTGAGAATATCTGTGTTAGGCTTCAAATTTGAATGCGATGCATATGTGCTTGGTTTCATGGGCTATGGATTGATTCTAGGGATGGATTGGCTAGCCATGTATGGTGCCATTCTGGAATGTGAGAGGAGTGTCATTAGACTTTTGACTTGCCATGGGAGGACCCTTGAGATTTCTTGTGACACAAAAGGGTATGTCATGCTTAGTTTCCTAAAGTCACTTGATGCATCTATCGATGATCTATGATCTATACCAACAGACTGTGAGTATCCTGATGTTTTTGAGGAGGTTTGGGGCTAACCTCCGAGGCACGAGATCGATTTTCGTATATACTTGGAGAATAATGCAAAGCCGGTTGCATTGCCTGTGTGCCATATGGCTCCAAGAGAAAGAAGGGAGCTCAACAAGCAAGTAGGGGAGCTACTTGAGAAAGGATTTATTAGACGAAGCATATCTGAATGGGGTGCTCCGGTGCTATTTGCAACTAAGGCGGATGGTTCGCTTCGCTTATGTGTGGATTATAGAGCGTTAAATAATCTACTAAGAAAAATAGGCACCCACTTCCGAGGATAGATGATCTATTTGACCAGCTTGTTGGTGAATCTGTTTTCTCTCAGTTAGAGTTGGCCACGGGGTTTCATCAGTAGTGGGTGGCCGAGGATAGTATAGACAAGACCGCTTTAATAACTCCAGATGGTTTCGTTGAGTGGCTCGTTATGCCTTTCGGGTTGAATAATGAACCTACCTATTTTGTTGATCTGATGAGTAGGATATTTCGGGAGTTTCTAAATAAGTTTGTGTTGGTCTTTATTGATGTCATCTTGATTTTCTCCAAGAACGAGAAAGAGCATGCCTTACATATAAGGGAGGTTTTGCGCACCAGCTTAAGGCAAAGTTCTCTAAATGCCATTTTTGGAGAAAAGAGGTGAGATTTTTAGGGTATGTGGTTTCTAAAGATGGGATAGTAGTAGATCCATCAAAGGTAGTTGTAGTTCAAGATTGGCAGATACCAAAGAATGCAACGGAGGTGAGAAGTTTTCTGGGGTTAGCAAGCTATTATAGGAAGTTCATTAAGGACTTCACAAAGATATCAGCCCCACTCACTGGGCTAACGAACAAGAATTTGATGTTTTCGTGGGATATAGATTGTGGTGTTTCTTTCCAACGATTGAAGAGGGCTCTGACAATAGCCCTAGTCTTGACCTTGCCCGATGGGAACAAAGTTTTCACAGTATACACAGACGATTGTGGTATAGGGGTTGGTGCGTTTCTGATGCAAGAGGGAAGAGTAATATGTTATGGAGGAAGATAGCTAAGGGTTCATGAGAAGAACTACCCTACCCATGACTTAGAGGTAGCTGCTATAGTATTCACGCTTAAGACTTGGCGCCACTATTTATTTGGAGAGAAGTTTGGGTTTTACACTGATCATAAATCTCTCAAGTACTTGTTCTTGCAGAAGAATATAAATTTAAGGCAACAAAGATGGATGGAGTTCCGAGCATCCTATGATTTCGAGATTGCTTATACCCCTAGCAAGCGTAATGTGGTGGCTAACACATTGAGTAGGTAGAGGGTGGCCTTAAGTCCTCTATTTGTGGAGAGGAAAAGCTTGGAGTTTATATAAACTTTTGATGTTATACCCTCCACCGAGTTTTTACTTGGTTTATTGGCATCACTAGAGGTGTGACTTACTCTTATGGATCAGATAGGAGCTTCATAGCAAGGGGATCCACATATTTCAGACATCTTGGATAGACTTAGTAAAGGGGAGACTTCTAGTCACATCAGTAGATATTCCACTGATGATAGAGGATGGTTGCGATGAGATGGAAGGCTTTGTTTTCCCCGTGTTGGGAGTCTGTTGAAGATAATCCTAGAGGAAGCCCATCATTCTAAGATGACTATTCATCCAAGTGGGTATAAGATGTATAGAGATATAAAGAGGGTTTTCTTTTGGGCTGGGGTGAAGAAAGATGTGGTGGAGTTTGTTTCTCAATGTTTGATTTGCTAGTAAGTTAAGGCTGAGCAAAAGAAGCTCGGTGGTTTACTTTATCCTTTGGAGGCCCGTAGTGGAAGTGGGAGAGCTTCTCTATGGATTTCATTGATGGTTTGCCTAGATCGAGGAAAGGCAACACCAGCATTTGGGTTATACTACATAGGATTACTACGAGCGCTCATTTCATTCTAGTTAAGAGTAAGAGGACGCCCGCATGATTGGTAGCAATTTAAGTTCGTGAGATAGTCCGTCTCCATGGAGTACCTTCCAATATCGTAATTGATAGTGACCTTATTTACACATGTGAATTTTGGAGGAGCTTGCAAGAAGCATTAGGTACACAGTTGTGTTTGAGCACCGCTTATCACCCTCAGATCGATGGACAGACGGAAAGGGTGAATAGAGTCCTTGAGGATCTTTTAAGGCTGTGTATCCTAGACTTCAGAGGTACTTGGGAAGAGCATCTTCCTTTAGTAGAGTTTGCCTACAACAACAGTTATCAAGCTAGTATTGGCATGACACCCTTTGAAGCATTGTACGGACGGCCATGTAGATCACTGACTTGTTGGTGGGAGTCTACAGAAAGACTTCTACTTGGACCAGATATGGTTAGAGAAACTTCCAAAAAGATTGACATCATCTACAGACGTATGAAGATAGATCAGGATAGGCAAAAGCCCTATGCAGATAAGAGAAGGACTGACATTGAATTTGAGGTGGGAGACATGGTTTTCATCAAGGTATCACCATTAAGGAATGTAGTCCGTTTTGGATCTGTAGGGAAATTGGCACCAATATTTGTAAGGCCATTTCCCCATAACAGAAAGGATCAGCCAAATGGCCTATAGAGTAAAGCTACCAGAAAGACTATCCGGTGTCCATGATGTTTTCCACGTTTCGCATTTGCGGAAGTGCTTGCATGATACCGCAGAAGTAGTTGAGCCGAGTAAGCTTGAGGAAGTAGAGGTGGAACAGGAGGTGATAATTAGACGAGTTCCTACCCATATTCTTGGACCAGAGGTTAAGAAAGTACGCAACCGAGAATTTAAGTGATGAAGGTCCAGTAGGGAGATACTTGGGAGACCAAAGACAAGATTCTTGCTTCGTACCCTTTTCTTTTCAACGGTATGTTCTTAACTTCCTTTCCAAAACTTTTATGCTTGTTTCTATCATTCAAGTATATCCTATCGATCGAATCTTTGACCTTTAGGTAGGAATCCCATGGATGAAAACATTTGTTTTGAGACATGTTAGGTTTGATGGTGCAAGTGGATGTAAGTGTTCGCTAGTTGTTAATCATGGATGCATATATACACACATTAGGCACTAGATCGGCTCAATCACCCTCATACTGCATATGGATGTGTGTAAATTTTTCTTTTTTAATGGATGAAAGTGGGTGTATCATCTTATGGATGTCGCATTTGGATGAATGACTGGGGACACATATATAACTTACATGTTATGATAGGATTATATGCATAAATGTTGGATTCATGGCACTAACATATATTGCATTAAGGAGGTTAATTGAATCAGTAGACCTCCTGATCTTTCGCATTAGTGTAGGGACATATACACACACCTTTTCATATGTTCATATAAGCATTAGAAGCCTTTAAGGATAATAGATGCCTGTGATTGACGAAAGAGTAGATGGGTGATGGATGTTAAGGTATACATTCTTCTTAGCTTAGAGATTTCGGGGACGAAATCCTTTGAGTAGGGGAGAATGTAACACCCTGTAATTTTAACAACACTAAAGATGATAAATTAAAGAATACTTAATTTAATATTCAAAATTAAGTGAAACGTACTTCGCCATTGCGTTCGTCTTGAAATTCTGGTCAAAATAGACACCAGGTTTGCGTAAAACGGACAACGTATGAAGAAGTTATTAAGGTTTGAAGTTTGTATACATATAAGCCAATTATATACGAATAAAACAAGGCCAGAAATTCAAAAACAGTTCAAAATTGAGTGGCAGGAGGGAGTAGGAAAAATCCTGCCTATGGGTGTCGACACCATCAAGGGGGTGTCGACGTCTAACCCCCACGCAGATCTAGGCAGATTTCTGGTTTCGTATGTGGACTGATTTCTGTGCAAGATTCATTTGCTGATGGCTAAAAACAAGACTCCAATTCTCTTGTTTTTACACAACAAAAACAATGGAGAACTAGATGCTGCATCTGTCTAGATTAAATCAAGCCTTTTCTTCTTCAACAATCAAGTTATTAAAGTTTAGAGATATATGATTCAATATTTGCAGTCTCTCTTCTATTTCTTAGATCCAGTCACGGTGGGTCTACGTAATTTTTAAATGTATATACTTAAAAGTTTACCTTGATATGACTATAAACTGGATCTAAGCCTATGATTATTTGAATCATATCAGATTTATCATATTCTTGTATCTAAGTTATTCTGACATGACTATAAATTAGATCTAAGCCTGTGAATATTGAATCATGTCAGATCAATCATTATTTGTAGATCTAATTCACTGTTTAGATCTCATCATGCCTGTTCCTATTATGATTAGTGGTTAAATCAGTGCTATTGTCACAACAAATATGCTATTAGTTGGGTATCTAATTCAATTTTTAGATCTCATCGTGCCTATTTATGATGTAACTATTATGATCGAATCAGTTCTATTATCACATTTTCATTAGATCTGTTACTGTATGCCTATCTTGTCATTATGCCCAACTTTGTCACTATATGTTTATTAGTTGCTATGCCTATTTTTTCCATTATATGTCATTCTTGTTATTATGTTCATTTCTGTCCTCTTCACTTCTTCTTTTCCCTTTTATTTTTATAGTCAGGTTACCTTCGAGCCTAGGCATGCCGCTAAAATATGCGAACGCGTGAAATCGGGAACGAGGGGAAAACATTAAAATTGGGCTTAACTTGTATTGGGGTATATGGTTCATTATGAACATGACTTCGGAAAGGGGCATGAAAACCTATAATGACATAGGAATAATTGGTTAATAATGAAAATGCTTAGAATTACAGTAATTAGAATTTGTAATCGCACTTAGGCACGAGGTTAGATTACACTTGTGTTGGAAGTCTGCCCGGAACTGACTGGTGTATCCAGCGACCACAAGTTGTAGGCTTAATAATGGAGGTCTAGCACATTATAACCACAAATAGAAATATGGTAATGAACTAGAATACTTAACCTAGTTGAATCTATAGGGATTGTACGAACATGTTAACTTGAGTAGGGGCTAAGCAATCTTGTATGAATCTGTGGGAGGGTTAAGTATATCTTGGAGTGGTGGGTGTGTGTGTGTGTGTGTGTGTGTGTGTGTGTATATATATATATATATGCCCACAAACATAACCTACGGGGTCATGCAATCTTTTTACTCTGGTATGGCATAACCTATGGAAAAACTAGTAGTGGAGATACAAGCCTAGGGGGAGCTTGTATCATCTTGTGTGTGGGGCCCGTTTCAGTCAGTAACCCATATTTAGGTATCATACGAGTACTCCAAACTAGGCCGGAGTTGGGACATGCTTACTAGGCTGATTGTAAGAGATCCAAAAGTGGAGGGCGGTGTAGGCGGCGCAATCCGACGGGGTCATATGCGTGCATGGGTCCGCCAGAGGAGGTTTAGATGTCGTGACATCAACAGATATGGTTGTGCACATCCTGAAAATAAAGAGTTTCCACTTTAGGAAGTGATACATCCTACTGTGGGGCTAGTACAGGATATCTACGGAGTAGGGAGTCGATCGATTTGGGTAGTAATTAGGGTACATCTAGACTCTGGTATGTTTAGGAGCTCATTAATATCCTTAGGGATAACTCCAATATGTTTAGTTGGGTTGCCTGTTGATTGTATGAGGTTAAACCTCTCACTAGAAGTACGCCTAAGTCTACCATCTTATATTTGTTGGGATCATCTCATTCTGTCTATACTAGTATTGGTGCAAAGAAAGAGAAAGTAGTAGAGAAGCATAATTCATGTTCTATTCAGTTTATCTTGTTACCTTGTCAAACCTGCCTTTTATGATGTTATCTCTCTTATCCACTTTATATGTCTGTCATGATGCTTTTACTTATTTATATGCTAAAAGGAACTGAACTCACCAGACTTTATGTTTGACCTAATTTGTTTCCTCTTCTTTTCTTCCGTTACCCCCAGGTCCTCAGGGTGGGAATACTCAAGCTTGATCAGGATTCTGCTTTCATCGTGCTTGGAGCTGCTTAGATGTACTGCTTGATTCCGTACTACTATGGCTATGTTTTGGGGATTATGCTTCTTTTATTATTGTACTCTGATTATTTATGTACAAGACAGAAGTTATATATTGATGTACTGGGTTTTATATATTCCAGACTTGTGATGTAACAATGTTTTAAACTACGATGTTTTCTGCTTAATAAAATTTTAAATTCCACTGTTATTTTATATATGTCTTGTAATGTTTCTGTTTCTATTTACCTATCGCGCTTCACGAAACTTAATGCATTCTCTTAATGAGTGACATTAACGAACGTGGGGTGTCACATTAAATTTAAACTTTTATTTTTCACCAAATATTTTACTATTAAAATAATCAATTTTATTTTGAAATGGAATGAAATTCAACTAATTACCACATAATTCCATTTATATGGATTTCACACATCATATACATCCAACAATTGTGGTAAACAACTATTAACATCCAATAATCACACATTAGTTCATTGACTAAGTGTCAAGTATATTAACACTTAAACCCGGATCAACCATTGTTAAATCATATATTGAATCTTATTAACCCAATTACTATTGTATTTAACAACATCGTACATATCAAAAAACATCAAATTCAATTAATCAATCCCAGTTAATATCAAATAATCAATGATATTTCATTATTATAAACTATATGCTTATCCAGTTTTCCTGATTTCAACACAAGATACTTAGTAAATCTTTTTAACTTGAAAAGGGGCGATTAACCCTACCACAAATACCATAAACATTTTAACAGTGTATTAACATGATAATTAACCCAATTTGACATCCAAATCATGTCACGATTCATAACTAATTCAACCACACAGCAACCAAACATTTCACAATATAAACTACTACACAAGCTACAATATACGGAACCAATTATCCAAATTAAACAAGGAGTTCTAATCCCATCCATTCCCACACCTCGATACTTCACTATAGGATCTCTCACGGTCTCAATGAACCCAATATTGCTTCTTTTCACTTCAATTCACCTAGCTACTACACGTATTGATTGACATTGAAAAGTGTTTATTTTATGACTCTTATGCTTTACCTTTTGTAAATAAATAAATGATACTTCGGGTATTTTTTATGTGTTTTTACAGATTTCAAGCGTTGCCTCCTTCATTTCAAATCAAAGACCAACTACAAGAAAGAGCTACTTCCTCACATCAAATTCCTTTCAATTGCAAAAGAAGTAGTAGCTCACTGGTAAAGGCATAGGAATTGGTGCTAAGAGACCTGAGTTCGAACCCCGTCAAGCTCACTTTTTGCCAAAGAAATGGAGCGCGTTCACACTGGCCCTTTGCTTTGAGAAATATCTGGATTAGTGTTATGTTATATATATACATACACATATTCATGTGTATGTATTTATGATGTGCACCAATTAACATTTCGGCAATAGCCATATTCTTATCATGGAATCAAATTCAAATCATTCAATTTCAATTAGAAGAATTTCTGATTGAATTGTTGCCAAGAAGAAAAATCAATTTTGAAGATTTTATCTTATATTGCCTTTGGAGTCTGATAAGCGTCCTTGTTTGGAATAATTAATTAGATGCAATCTTCTATCAATCAAGCCACATGGGAAAAGTGAAAGATATGGAAAATATTTACCATGATATGCCCAGATTTTCTCCAATCAAGTTAGTCAAGGAAGGCAAGAGATATTCATGAATGAGGAGGCCCATTTATTCATAGACCTAATTAGGGTTTTCCCATTCTCATCTATAAATATGTGATTGTAACCATTGAAAAATTCATTCTTCTGTACTCTCCTTTAATCTTAATAAAGCTTCCTTTTCTTTAGTTCTGCATTTTATTTTCATGGCAAATTGTGTTGTCTAGTCAATTAGATTTGCTAGAACACAATTTGCTATTGCTTCTATTTTTCTTACTAGTGATTGACCATCTGATTAGATTCAGCGGTAATCCTAGTTTTTATTTTCAGTTGTTGATTTCTTTCCTGCAATTTTATTTCCAGTGTTCTATTTTATTTTAATCATTGAATTTATTACAGATCCGATTAGATTCGAATCTGTAGTGAATTTAATTGCATCTTTTAGTCGTAGTTTCAGTTTTTATTTTGCTTTGCGAAAAAAAATCAACCTCTAAGCTTTGTCTAACTCGCCCAAGAGATTAGATGAATAATTGATTTAATTCACCTCCCTGTGTTCGACCTGTATGCTACACACCTGTATGCTTGCAGAATTTAATTTAAATGTCGCGCTTTTCTGACTCATAGATTAGCGACGATCACGTATATACCTAAACACGCTTCAATTTGGAATTTCAAGTGGAAAGATGGAATTTTTATGGAGTTTTAGGGTTTAGGGGACATGTGGGACCCATGGTTTGGGCTGTTGGGAGGGGACGCACACAGGTGAGGCGATGGAGCCCTAGGAATGGGAGTGTGGGTTCTTAGGAGGTGGTTTGGAAAGTTGTAACTTGAAATTAGGTTAAAAGGAGGTTCCTTTTCGGAAATTGAAAAAAAGGAAAATCGATTTGAGTTTATGGGGACCATGGCTTGGAGAGAAAGGAGGAGGGTAGCTGGTGGAGGTGGCACAAGGTGGAAGAGGCGGTAGTAGGGGCTGTCTTGGGGATGCGCGAGCCTAAAAAGGGAGAAGAAGAGTGGTAATGAAGTTTTTAAGGTTAAGGAGGGAAGTAAAGGAATTAACTAATGGAAAACAGAAATAAAAGAAAGGGCTTTAAGTACAATGAAAATAATGTCATTAAGAAGCACTTAACAAGTGGGCAAAGGTACAATTTGTTGTCTAATTATGGTAGCTTATAGAATTTAATGAAAAGGAATTAATTAAACAGCGTAAACTTCGTTCTGGTCGTATGACCACACACTAACTCTAAAAATTACGAAATTTGAAATTTCACTACGTTACGCAATTATGGTTCTAACGAGCCTAATCTCGTCGAATTTGGAGACCTTTTGAAAAATATCCTTATTTCTAGCTTATACCGAAATTCAATTGATTTTTCAACTTACGTTTATATACCGTACGCTTACACATGAACTCTATTTGAGTTGAAATTTTAAATCCTACCATATTTTGATATTCCGGATCCAATAAAAGTTGTTTCTTCGGATTCCGAGACTATCTCAAAAATTGTCCTTTACAGTTATCAAAATAGCATTAAATATTAGTTTTCAAAATCTTCATTTTTAAATTGATTTAAAAAGTTTACTGACTATGTTTTTAGTAAAATAAAATGTAAAGCCAAGTTCAAATTTTTTTCAAATTTTATCAAGTCCAAATTGAGCATTTCTCCATTTTAAAATTCATTAAAATAGACTAAAATTTATATTTTAAATTAATCAAAAATATGGGTCGTCACACCCTATGAGTGTTGCACATGCTTCATTTAGTTCAAGTTGCAAACATAACCTTTTATTTCTTTCTCCTTATTATGGAAGTTTTGTTTTTCAACCTTGATTAATTACTGCAACTCTGGTTTCACCTTAAGCTGTGCACCGATACTTGCATTACTAGGAGGAGTCTTCCAATAAGAAGTTATTAGTTTGTTGCATATAAAAAGATATGCTTGATGTGTTCTATCTTTGGTGTGTGAACCAATTTTTCAAAGTCAAAAATTGTAGTAAATATGTGAAGATATATACTATATTTGGAAGATTCCACTGTCTATACATTATTGTTATCTTGGTTCAATCTGTTTTCACTATTATTGGATCTAGATTCAACATACAGTAGAGAATACGATAATTTCTTTTGGTATTATGCATATTCATCCTTATTGTTTACTTATATTACAATGATTTCTCAATAATAAAAATACTTAAAACATGGCTAAAGCTCCACTAGTTGGAATGACCCAGCAACGGATTATTGGCTCGGCTCACTAGCCTTAGATTAGTTTAGGAAAACATAGCCTACTCTTCTTAGCAGTGAAATGTCATTTGTTTATTTGGCCCACTATAAAAATACATAAATACTAATAATAATTATTTTAATAATAATAAATTTATAAAAAAAATTTATAAATATTTAATTAAGTCAATTGAGTTTTGTGAAATTTAACTAAATGTATATAAAATTTAACTAAGTTAATTGAGTTTTATAAAATTTAAATAAAGGTTTATAAATATCAATAAATGATAATAATATAATTGTAATATAATAATAATAAATTTATAAACTAATTTAATAAGAGTAATAATAATATAATAATTGTAATAATAAATTTACAAACTACTAAGTTAATTGATTTTTATGAAATTTATCTAATAGTATATAAAAACTAAATAATAATAAATTTATAAATCAATTTTATAGATATTTAACTAAGTTAATCGATATTTATAAAATTTAACTAAAGGTGTATAAAAATTAAAATAATATAATATGATACGATATAATAATATAATATAATAATTATAGTAATATAATAATAATGATAATAAATTTATAAAATAATATTATAAATATTTAATTAATAATATAATAATTATATATAAATAATATAATTATAATAGTAATAATAAATTTGCAAACTAATTTTATAAATATTTAACTAAGTTAACTGATTTTTATGAAATCGATTTAAAGGTATATAGAAATTAACTAAGTTGATTGAGTTAAAGGTATATAAAAATTAACTAAGTTAATTAATCTTTATAAAAATTAATTAAATTTCGTTTTTCAATTAAATTAACTAAAGTTTACGAATATTAACTATGTTCAATAAAAATTAAGTTAGTTTTATAAAAATCGTGTTTTCTATTTTGAAATATTTGTTAAATTGTTATAAAAGTTGACTAAGTTTAACAAAAAAAATTAAGTTAACTAAGTTTTATAAAAATTAACTAAGTTAACTAAGTTTTATGAAGAATAATTAAGTTTATAAAAGCTAACTAAATTTATAATAATAATAATATAATTGTAATAATAAAGTAACTAAGTTTAAAATAAGTAACTAAGTTAATTAATTTTTCAAATAATTAAATAAAAATCTATTTTCTTATATTAAGTTTATAAAATTTAGTTAAGTTTTATAAAATTTAATAATTTTATAACAATGGACAACCAAGCAAATAAATACATCGCAAATCACAGAACAAAGGCAAGTAAATATGATACATCGCTATTAAATAACATGTGCACTTCATGTGGGTTATCTTCAATACATGAGTAGCTATCGACCCTATTGTCCATATGTTTTGTGTTAGCCTTGGATGTTGTGGATTTATCCATTGTTTTTGTCCATTTTAGAGAAACTGACTTCCTTTACCCATTTGCTGCATATAAAGAAAAAATTGGATATTAAAATGCGTTCAAGGTTAAGAACAAAGAGAAAATGAAGTCTCATGTCAAAATGCAATTAACCAAGCTTTTCTTGCAAGTTTTTTTCAAGTAGATGAATCAATAAGTGACCATATTAATTAAAAATCAAGATAGTAACAATTACTTGTGTTTTGCTTTGAAGATAGAAAAATGAAATAGCATCAACCAACTCACAATAAAATAAATGCTTGAACAAAAAGCAATAAAACAAAGACAACAAACAATAGCACAAAAATGAACACAGAGTATTCACAAACAAATGCTTTGAAAAACAAAAACCAAATAAACTATCTACCTCCTTTTCTATATATTCTGTTAAATAGCTGAAAACCCACTTATGTATACTCATATATATACTTTGTTTAGCAATTGCTTCTGTATGCACACACACACATATACATATATAATCTATTTAGTAATTCACGCCCCAGACATACATGTACATCTTATGTATGCTGAAAACTCATTTATGTATGCACATATGGCGGAACATCAAACTGCTTATGCAATATACATATATTAGCTGTCACTTTTGAGTATTATTTTTTTACTATAGTTACTTTCCTCTATATTTTGCTACATGTGATAGTTTATCTTTACATTTTATGACTAATAGATGTAAGTTTTTTCCGATAGGCACTTTATGATGACTTAGGTTTACGCTCTGGTGAAAGGCATGAAAAAATAGTTTGTCACAATCATTCTCCTTCAAACGTATTTTGCATCGATGTTAATACATCTTTACTAAAGTATCATTTTGGTTAGCTATAATTGTATGGATTGTCATTTTTTAGTATGTATTGTTTTGGTTAGCAATGATTGTAAGAGTTGCTAATTTTGATCACAAATATTTATATGCTTCGAACTTTGTATGACATACTTTCGATCACAAATATTTTTATCCTTAATATTGTGCATGAAATACTTTTAATAATGGCTATACATATTATAACATTATGCTAGTGCAATACAAATATTCTACAACGATTAAACATCTTTCGTGTCAAGTAAATAATGCTATAAAATATTAAACTAAACTTTCTATAGTGTTGTTGTAGCATTTATAGTTGCTATAATAATCAGGCAATGAAATATCTACAACGTCTGTAGTTGTTATAATAATCAAGCAATCTTTATTTACATCGTTTATGGTTGCCATAAATAGCAATTAAATGACATCATAAATATTAGCAATATAAACCACAACTCTATGTAAAAGTTTTATAGCAAGTTATAAGCTCTGTAGATAGGAATTTGTATGTTACAAACTATCCATTTAATAGCAATCCAAAAACACTATGAACAACATCATTTATAGCAATTTTTTATACCGATTATTAGGTTGCTATTATAGGCCCCTGACATATTACAACATGTTTATATACAGCATTTACAAAAATGCCATTTTATCCTTTCATAGCGTTTTTTAAACTCTATGAAGAGGTGTTTTCTTGTATTGTTAATAAATTCCAAAAATTCAATTGTTTATATGTTCAAATTAATTAAATATTTAAAATCCAATTACTAAAATTTTGGGTTGTTACAAATATCCTCCTTTGATAGTCTCAAACTTGTATGTCTAGCTTTTATTCTTATTTTCCTTGTTTTTAGCTGCTGATGAGAGTATGGCTCACGCCTGTTTTGTACGCATAGTGCGCCAGACACTATACTCTAGTTTAGTTGTTATGTTTAAGAACACTTGTTTGTCCAATTAGTAAAAAGTGGTGTGACCACTAGAAAACCAACTAGCCTTGCTAAAAAAGCTGTTATATTAATTTCTTAAAAATAATAATGTTAATCGTTGTTTGGACTAGCATCCCAAATCGATAGGAAGACAGTAAACAAATGAAAATGGAAGAAATATGAAGAGAAATGTACTAGAGAATAGATGACATTCTCATAATATTTTGCGAAATCGTTGGCCTATTTTGACTTTATTTTTATTTATTACTATATGCTAGAATCACTATATTTGCAATGTATTTTGAGACTCAATCTCCGAGTGCCAAAAATGGCAGCTTTTTCTCCTAGTAAAAGGCAGCATAGGTCCAAAGGTCTTTATTGATGATGTTGGCTATTATAGCTAGATTGACTTACTCAAAACTTAGAAATATGGCAGATTCAGTTTGAAATCGTCAATTAATGAGATCTGTAACATGCAGAGAGAAATCAAGTTAAAATATCTACTCGTGGATATGGTTGGGAATTTATATTTTTTTCGCAAATTCCTTAGTTTTTAATGCCTTAACGTTTCGGGGTTAAATGGATTTTTTGATGGATTGATACCGGTTCATTATCCATACCTAAAACATCTTCTTTTCTCCAACTTGGCTTAGAGATCTATTATGCAATGGGTGATGTGGAATTATTGATGGATTGACATTGATCTACCCACGGATCAATATAGATTAATGACATAGCTAGAGGTATCTAAAATTTTCTTTTATCCTTCGTTATTAATCGTCTTCAAGTAGAAAAGCTCATTTTTTTCATTTTTTATAATCCAATTTCAATGAAATGTAAGTGGAGTTAAATGATTGATAACATGGTCTAATAAGGAAAAATGAGATGATATGTCATTATATAACGATATCTTGGTCACGGTAAGTATGATTTAGGCGTGGTTTAGACCACCATTTATTACTTTTCGTTATTGAAGATGATAATGAGATTCTGCAAAAAAAAAAAAAAAAAAAAAACAGATAATAAATATTTTATGATTTCTACAAATTATTTTAGCAAATCATTTTTATAAAACCTGAAGTGACAATTTGATAACCCTTAGCTGTGAAGCTATCCCTTGGTGATATTCATTCAGTTAAATATTTAAAGCTGTTATGCAATGATGTTCGGAGCAAAGCCCTAATTCCTTGCACATATGGCATACACATATGAGTTGGCACACACATCCTTATAATAAAAGAGAATAACTGTTTTTACATGACTACCAACTCATATTTGTACTCAACTCATTTAATTTACTCCATGATATTTTATTCAAACAGTCATTCTTAAATTAACAATATGCGAGACAATCCAAACAAAAGCTACTGTAGAATTTGTTAACGCACAGTTATAGACATGTTATGGTGCTTAAAATGATGTATGTGAAATCCAATCTTTTATAGTAATATATTTTTCAAGTTTTCTCTTCATTATCATTATATCACTTAGATATATGAATATTGGTTAATGGTTAGGACTGTAATAATATTCATGTTTGATTGCAAGGTCTAACAGTAAATGCATGATTCGATCAAATAGACTTATCAGTTAACTGATTTTCGCTGACTAAAGAGTTTGACATTACGTCAACTACCAACTATAGGGGTTCAAATCCTCTAGTCCTAAATCCCTCTGGTCCCCTGGACCCAACCATTAAGGCCTCCTGATTTCAATATTTTTGCAATTAAACCATAAAACAATGTGGGTTTAATTTGTTAACTTTTTCTTGCGATTTTATTCACAGTAGTCGGATTATGTGCAAGGAATAAAAGTTACACCAAGAATTGCATTTAAGAGATTTTATGACTTTTTTTAATACTTCTCTCCTGACATTAATAAATAGAGTTTTAGGTTGCTATAAATACGTAACATATACCAAAAAAATGAACTGCTTATGAAATGATTGGCAATATCAAAAGATAGAGTTATATAATTGCACTAAAAATCCAGCTGTAACATCCAAAGTTTTTGACTGTTCAAATCGACAATGATCCTCAATGTTGACACAAACAAATAAAAAATAAGGATAGTTATTGGGATTTATATAAGAAAAGGAAGAGAAGAAGAAAAATGAACACAGAATCTCACAGCGGAAGGACAAAATATAATAATTAAATAACAATTCATGAAGCTGTTAAAACATAAATTTGATTATATTTGATGACAATTATCAGAGTTAACTATAATAAACATACCAACATTTGCAGCAGAAATAAGTAATAATACATCTAGAAAGTTCCATCTTAATCTTTATAACGTCATCTTCAATAACTGAAAACTCTAGCTGACCCGAGCACAAATGAAAAGACAAAATTACTCGAATCAGAACTAAAATCTTCTCATATTAGTTAAATCAAATTCATGCGATATTACGAGTGCAATTACAGGAATTTCCATCTCCTAAGGATCCGTTAAACTAGATACTATATAAAATAATATGCTATTATAATAGTGTCTATGTTTAAAAATAAAATATTAAAATAGCTTAAACGGGATTACCATTATTACCCTTACACCGTTTATAATACCGTAGCCTATACAGATACCGTAAAGTCCACAGTACGTAGTGGCTATCAGAGGGCACTCCATAGGTATGGTACAAATCAAAGTCATAGAGGGCTCGATCAGGATAATATGACAAGGCACATGAGGAATGCCCAGAGTAGGAATATACTAGTTGCATGCCCGGACTGGTCGTAACGCATAGCTGCGACTACCGCCCAACTCGAACAACACTCCCAAATCACGGATGCGCATCAAATCAATCAAACCAAGGGACTATAGTAATAAAGGAAGAAGTGATGCTGATGGAGGTAGCTAACCCCACTTGGTCACGGTATAACCCTGTTTTAGTCATTTTAATTATGACCCGAAGGTCAAGGATATCCATCATCTTTCTCTTTCTTTAAATCCAGTAATCGCCTCCAAATCAACCTACTTCATTCTGGAACTCCACTGCATACACAGTTGTTAAAGTGGTTTTTGGTATTAGTAGAGAGTATGACAATATCCGGTATCGGTCTCTTTAACAACCAATCGTTTACATTTTTCACACCGGTCAGTTCTTTTACATTTCAAAAGGGTTCCTACTTCATATCGAAAATATCACATTTTCTAAAATCATTTCAATAGTCAAAATAGAATATTTCATAATGAAATCTCCTTTTAAAACCAAACTTAAATCTTGAACAATTCCAACTTTTAAAATAATTAGAAATAGTTAAAATGGTTAAAATAATATTTGAAATAGTTTAGATATATAATTAGAAATAGTTGAAAATAAATAGTTTATAATAAAGATAGAATTATCAAATTTAGTAAAATTTATAGTTAAAATATTAGAATAATTTGTAAAATAAATAGTTAATTATAAAATGATTTATTTAAAATAATTTATAAAAATAAAATATTAATAAAGTAAAATAGTTTATAAAGAAAATATAATTATTATTAAAATAGTTTATAAAATGGTTTTGAAATACTATAGTCAGAATTAGAATCGTTTCTCTAAAAAATTTCCACTTAGACTTTAAGTCATATTTCAACCTTAAGTCAATCAATCTCAATTTCAATATTTCGATCAATTTAAATTTCCATTTTTTCATTAATTTAAATTAAATCCATTTACCTCCAAATAGTTAAATTCCAATTCAGATCCCCATTTTCAATTATTTCAATTTATAACAAATATTGAATTCACAATTCAGATATAATTTAAATCAATGTTGATTCATAATAAATTTCAAAGGTGGGTGAAACAATTCAATTTCAACAAATTCTATTTACATTCAATTTCACTTTTATTTAGCTTCAGTTACAACACTAATTTATTCCCCTCCCCAACCCCCAGTTTATATTTCAAAAATTCAAAGTTCAAAGAAAAATAAACCATAAAACATAACGTATATTGTCTTTAAAACAATATTTAAAAGTTCATGGTTAAAAAAAATTTGTCTAACCAACCAGTGTTCGTATATAATTTTCTATCATATGGCCAAGTGATACTTAAATTTAATTTTACTACTTTGAGAAAGGATATATATCATTTCAATCCAAATCAGGGTCATAGGTATTTATCATTTCAACCTACATTCTTAATTCATTTTAATGATTAATCCCGGGTTTATTTGATGCCTGTAACATTTAAGGTAAATGATTGGGATTAATTGGCACAGACAATGGTCAAATACGAATAAATGTGAATATTAGGTAAATTCACACAATTAACATCAATTTGTCAAACATATAAAATTCAAGCCATTCATCACACAAAATATACAAATAGTTTAACATCGTAAATTTTACTAGTTATCAGAGGATGGTTTTTTTTAACTGGCAATTAAATGTCAAATTTTAACTTAATTGTAAAACAGTCAAATTTAACTACACTATCGATGCAAATAAATTTAATTATGCAATTTAAACTGCCAAACATCAATCCATACAATCATATCATGACATGATATTAATTTAACTAATATTAAAATATTTTAGTTAGATGTGAGTGGGTTTAATCACTCAACTTTGGTTCAAACGAGATTGAAATCCAATTTTTAGCCCAAAATTCAACATTCTCATAATCAGCCCAAACCAGAGGCATCGCGAAGAGCTCGTCGATACGATTCTAATGCAACAAACCATGTGTCAAACTAAAATCTTATGAAGAAGTTATTCACGTTTTAGTGATCAGAAAAAAATAAATTAATTAAAAACGAAAAATGGAACAAAATCATCAATACTTGCCACGTCACCAAGCTATATCTTTTCTTTACTCCTCCTTCACGCATGCATTTGCTCCAGGAAAAATAGACACCACCGTCATTGCTATCCAATCCCAAACCGCACCATCCATTCGTCCACTCGAATCCGATCGGACGTCATCACCGTGTTAGCCATTGAAAACTCCACCTGCGCCCCAACTGCCTTCCCTTCCGGTCACCCATAACGCCGCCAAAACGCTGAAACTTGCGCAAGCTTTGAGACCAAATTCTGGAAAATTTGTGAAGAGATGGATACGATCCACCTTATGGATCTGAAAAACTTGTAACGCTCTACAGTTTTGCCTCATAAATCGTTGAATTTCATTGATAACTAAAGGAGAAATTAATCAATGAAGTTTCAAAAAAAATTCAGTCATTGAAAATAAAGTGGTGACTGTAGGAATTAGGGTTTCGAAAAGTAATAAAATATTATTATTATTATCGTTTGCATGTATTTAAGCCAAAATTCGGACTGAGACCAAGTCGGGCCCACTTACTGCCTAACAATAGGTTTTGATGCCTTCCGAACGCAATGGATTATGTTTCATAGCCTAATTCCAAAGTCTACAACAGTTTATTCTAAAACACGATTGTTTAATTGAATTATACACACAATTTTCTACCATTTTTAATTTATTACGATCAAACAAAAATTCTGATAGCTACGAAATTTTTGTTCATAAAATAATTTACCAATTCTGATCCAATAAAATAAATTACACCGAATTCTAAGATTATTCACAATAATGTCAAATTTCAATATTTATAAATAAAATATTCAAATTTAGCTTCTAAAATTAAATTCAACACTTATAAAATCTCTAATTAAATCAAAAATAAAATTCAAATAAATTTCATAAATAAAATTTTCCTTTTATGGGAATTCCGTATTGATTATCAAAATACGTCAAATTTTATATTTCAATTACAAATCACATAAATCAAAATATTTCAACATATAAGTTTCAAATATCATTATAAATGACATAAAAAATTAAAATTTTTTATATTAAAATAATTTTGTTCAAAATACACAAAAATTAAAAAAATTGCAAAATCTTGGGATGTTACACTCTCCCCCACTTAAAACTTTTCGTCCTTGAAAAGGAACGTAGAAATGAAGTGACAAAATAAAGTTGAAATAATATAGAATTTCTACTAAACATAGAAAATTTAACTTATACAAAACTCAAATTTTCATAAATTTTCTAAATCATAAATTCACAAAAAATTTCATTAGAGTCTTCTTTGTACGGTTAGGTCCGAAAAACAATAATAAATATATAATAATAAATATACATCTCATCTCAATGATGAGGCATCCCAAAATTGGGGAAAATAATATAAAATGGCAAAATACAATATATAAATTCGATATCCGTACCTTTCATTTGCGTTATTAGCGATTTATTTATTTTTTTTCAGCAAGGAAAAAGCAAAATTTTATGTGCAAGTAGCTCTAATGCAAGCAAGTTTCCTTCAGTGCCTACTAAGCACTCAAAAACATATAAAAGAAATAATATATATGTGTGTACAGTAAACAGAAATGAATTTAGCAGTTTGAACTAAAACATAAATAATATATCCAATCAATTATATTCATTCAACCAAGCAATCTAACAAATATTTTCGATGTCACTTTTTATTAGCATAATTTCATTATTTATTTCACTTTCAAATAATTCATAATTTCATTTGTTATATTTCATTCTCAAATTCATTTCCGATGTCAACACTTGATTTATTTTATTTATTACTCCATATCATTGTTCAAGTTATGAGTTGTTGCCGTTTTAAATAAACAACAAAATTTTCCACTTCATATTTAGTTGACTTACATTGAATTATGTTTCATATTTAGTTCAATATCCTTCAAGACTTCTATCGACCAAATTTAGAGTTCGTTTAAACTTAATTATCGTCCATTTTATTTAATTTTTAATTTTAAATCATGAAATTCCTTGGCGCTTTTTTTCTGGAATTTTGATTTACACATATCTTCAAATTTACAAGTTGAACTTTAAAAATTTCTTTTTCATTAGAAAACTGTAATCTAATAGAACTGGAAGATTCTTGTTTCAAAGAATTCCGACTTATTTTGGATTCTATACATTCATTTAAACTTCAATTTGGAAAATTACGAACTGTAGCTACGCGACGAGCTCGTTTTAATTAAATTTAATTAATTCGTTCAGTCTTCGTTAAGTTTATAAATTTTAGGCTGATTCACTTATATTTTCACAAACCCAAACATTAATATCAATACATTTAGTTTATTATCAAATATTTCGCATAACTAATTCTTCATTGATTCGGTTAATTCATGTTACTTAGTTAAATTGAATTTCACAACGTAACTAAGTACATCGTCTTATTACATAACCTAAATTTTATTTATTAATATAATTGATCAAAATTTCCACTTTCATTATCCATTCAAATACTTGTGCATTATTTTATTGCTTATTCTTATAACATTCAACTCCTTCATTAATTGGTAAGTTATTTATGCTATAGAAAAGAATTAATTATTACACAAGTTTCAGTGGTTACCATTCGTTTCAATTTATTATCCAATTCTTAAGAATTTTATTTTAATTATAAATCTCTTAATATTCAGAAATTTCAATTCATTACTTATTCAAGATTTCAAGAATTACATTTTCGGGTTCTTTTTTTTTTGCTTTTTTTCATGTAATATATTGTTTACATAAAACCATATTACAAAAGGGATTTAAATAAAGTACAATTTCGTAAAACAAAATACAAACTATTAAATGTCTCCCTACTTAGACTCTTGAAAATAAACAACGATGATGCGTGCACTCATCACCGAAATCATTTTCAAAGAAAAGAGGGTATACACTTTTTTTCCAATAATTCATTTAAAACAATTTCTATATGCAACACTTTTAAAATATAAATATATTATTTCAACCATTTGCAAATCAATATTACAAAATCACTCGAAATCAAATTCTCAAATTCATATTTTACTTCTTATTCGTTATAAATAAATTTTCAATATTTCACTTTTCTTAAATCATTCAATAACCAATAATTTTAATTATTAATTAATAGAATAATAAATGATGAAAATTTAATATTATCATCAATAAAATCAAAATTCATATGTTTTCAAATAATTATATATATATATATAATTCAAGACAATATTATGTCGATAAGCCCTGTTCGAGTGTTTAGAAATCCCTATTGATGTCTTGCCGTCCCAAGTACCAACCAGAATTCATAAATACTCAACAGAACAGACCAACATAATCCAAAATCATTTTATATCGAAATTAAAAGTACGCTCTCTCATATACGCTCAAACTCATTCTAGAGTATTACTACCCTATCTCTAATGAGTTAATACCAAATAGAGCCAAGGTTTTCGCTAAACCTGGCCCTGATACCAAATGTAACATCCAGAGTTTTTGCTAGTTCAAATCGACAGTGATCCTCAATGTCGGCATAAACAAATAAAAAATACGGATAGTTATTGGGATTTATATGGAAAAGGAAGAGAAGAAGAAAAACAAACACAGAATCTCACAGAGGAAGGAAAAAATATAATAATTAAATAATAGTTCATGAAGCTGTTAAAACATAAATTTGATTATATTTTAAGACAATTATCAGAGTTAACTATAATAAACATACCAACATTTGCAGTGGAAATAAATAATAAAACTTCTGGAAAGCTCCATCTTCATCTTTATAACGTCGTCTTCAATAACTGAAAACTCAAGCTGACCTGAGCATAAATGAAAAGACAAAAATACTTGGATCAGAACTAAAATCTTCTCATATTAATTAAGTCAAATTCATGCGACGATATGAGTGCAATAACTTAAGAAGAGATGTTACGGGAATTTCCATCTCCTAAGGGTCCGTTAAACTAGATACTATGTAATACAATACGCTATTATGAGAGTGTCTATGTTTAAATATAAAATATTAAAATAGCGTAAGCGGGATTACCATTATTACCCTTACACCGTTTATAATACCGTAGTCTATACAGATACCGTAAAGTCCATAGTACATAGTGGCTATCAGAGGGCACTCCATAGGTATGGTACAAATCAAAGTCGTAGGGGACTCGATCAGGATAATATGACAAGGCACACGAGGAATGCCCAGAGTAGGAATATACTAGTAGCATGCCCGGACTGGCGGTAACGCATAGCCACGACTACTGCCCACCTCGAACAACACTCCCAAATCACGGATGCACGTCGAATCAATCAAACCAAGGGACTATAGTAATAAAGGAAGAAGTGTTGCCGATGGAGGTAGCTAACCACACTTGGTCACGGTATAGCCCTGTTTTAGTCATTTTAATTATGACCTGAAGGTTAAGGATATCCATCATCGTTCTCTTTCTTCAAATCCAGTAATCGCCTCCAAATCAACCTACTTCAATCTGGAACTCCACCACGTACACAAGTGTTAAAGTGGTTTTCGGTATTAGCAGAGAGTATGACAATATCCGGTCCCGGTCTCTTTAACAACCAATCGTTTACATTTTTCACACCGGTCAGTTCTTTTACATTTCAAAGGGGTTCCTACTTCATATCGAAAATATCACATTTTCTAAAATCATTTCAATAGTCAAAATAGAATATTTCATAATGAAATCTCCTTTTGAAACCAAACTTAAATCTTGAACAATTCCAACTTTTAAAATAATTAGAAATAGTTAAAATGGTTAAAATAATATTTGAAATAGTTTAGATATATAACTAGAAATAGTTGAAAATAAATAGTTTATAATAAAAATAGAATTATCAAATTTAGTAAAATTTATAGTTAAAATATTAGCATAATTTATAAAATAAATAGTTAATTATAAAATGATTTATTTAAAATAATTTATAAAATAAAATAGTTATAAAGTAAAATAGTTTATAAAGAAAATATAATTATTATTAAAATAGTTTATGAAATGGTTTTGAAATACTATAGTTGGAGTTAGAATCGTTTCTCTAAATTTTGTCCACTTAGACTTGAAGTCATATTTCCACCTTAAGTCAATCAATCTCAATTTCAATATTTCAGTCAATTTAAATTTCCATTTTTTTCATTCATTTCAATTAAATCCATTTACCCCTAAATAGTTAAATTTCAATTCAGATCCCCATTTTCAATGATTTCAATTTATAACAAATATTGAATTCATAATTCAGATATAATTTAAATCAATGTTGATTTATAATAAATTTCAAAGGTAGGTGAAACAATTCAATTTCAACAAATTTGATTTACATTCAATTAGACTTTTATTTAGCTTTAGTTACAACACTAATTTATTTCCCCCTCCCCTTATTTAAATTTCAAAAATTCAAACTTTAAGTTCAATGAAAAATTAACCATAAAACATTGCGTATATTGTCTTTAAAACAATATTTAAAAGTTCATGGTTAAAGCAAATTTTATTTAACCAACCGGTGTCCGTATATAATCTTTTATCCTATGGCCAAGTGATACTTAAATTTAATTTTACTACTTTGGGAAAGGATATATATCATTTCAATCCGAATCAGGGTCATAGTTATTTATCATTTCAACGTACGTTCTTAATTCATTTTAATGATTAATCCTGGGTTTATTTGATGCCCGTAACATCTAAGGTAAATGATTGGGATTAATCGATACAAACAACGGACAACGGTCATATACGAATAAATGTGAATATCAGGTAAACTCACAAAATTAACATCAATTTGTCAAACATATCAAATTCAAGCCATTTATCACACCAAAATATACAAATAGTTCAAAATTGTAAATTTTACTAGTTATCGGAGGATGGGTTTTTAAAAAAAAACTGGCAATTAAATGTCAAATTTTAACTTAACTATAAAACAATCAAATTTAACTACACTATCGATGCAAATAAATTTAAATATGCAATTTAAACTGTCAAACATCAGTCCATACAATCATATCATGACATCATATTAATTTAACTAATATTAAAATATTTTAGTTAGATGTGTGTGGGTTTAATCACTTACCTTTGGTTCAAACGAGATTGAAATCCAATTTTTAGCCCAAAATTCAACTTTCTTAGAATTAGCCCAAACCAGCTGCATCGCGAAGAGCTCGTCGATATGATTCCAAAAGCAACAAACCGCGTGTCAAACTGAAATCGTATGAAGAAGTTAATCAAGTTTTAGTGATTAGAAAAAATAAATAAATTAAAAATGAAAAATGGAACAAAATCATCAATACATGCCACGTCACCAAGCTATATCTTCTCCTTACTCCGCATTCTAGCATGCGTTTGCTCCAGGAAAAATAGAACCCACCGTCATTGCTATCCAATCCCAAACCGCACCATCCATTCGTCCACCCGAAACCGATCGGACTTCATCACCGTGTTCGCCAATGAAAACTCCACTTGCGCCCCAACCGCCTTCCCTTCTGGTCACCCATAACGTCGCCAAAATGTTGAAACTTGCGCAAGCTTTGAGACCAAATTCTTGAAAATCTGTGAAGAGATGGATACGATCCACCTTATGGATCCGAAGAACTTGTAACGCTCCAGAGTTTTGCTTCATAAATCGTTGAATTTCATTGAGAATCGAAGGAGAAATTAATCAATGAAATTTCAAAAAATTTCAGCCATTGAAAATAAAGTGGTGATTGTAGGAATTAAGGTTTCGAAAAGTAATAAAATATTATTATTTTTATCCTTTTGTGTGTATTTAAGCCAAAATTCGGACTAAGTCCAAATCAGGCCCACTTACTGCCTAACAATAGGTGTTGACGCCTTCTGAACGCAATGGAATATGTTTCATAGCCCAATTCCAAATTATATAACAGCTTATTCTAAAACACTATTGTTTAATTGAATTATACACACAATTTTCTACCATTTTTTAATTTATTACGATCAAACGAAAATTCTGATAGCTATGAAATTTTAGTCCATAAAATAATTTACCATTTCTGATCCAATAAAATAAATTTCATTAAATTCTGAGATTATTCACAATAATGTCAAATTTCAATATCTATAAATAAAATATTGAAATTTAACTTTTAAAATTAAATTAACACTTATAAAATCTCTAATTAAATCAAAAATAAAATTCAAATAAATTTCATAAATAAAATTTTCCTTTTATACGAATTCCATGATGATTATCAAATACTTTAAATTCTGTACTTCAATTATAAATCACATAAATCAAAATATTTCAATATATAAGTTTGAAATATTATCATAAACAACATAAAAAATTAAAAATTTTAATATTAAAAATTTTTGTTCAAAACACACAAAAATAAAATAAAGAAATTATTGCAAAATCTTGGGATGCTACAGCAGCTGTTGAAGAGATGACACATACTGAGTTTTCCTTATACTCCTCTTACATACTCAAAGGCACAAATCAATATGCATTCATTGTTTCATCGAGAAATGGAAGTTTACACTAATTAACTTTCTCTTCCTTCCAAGCAGGTTTAGCAAATATGAAAGCAATCAACTCTTACTTCTCCTACATGTCCTCTAACTGTGAATGAGAATTACTAAGGAAAGTCACATTAAAGCGACTGTAGAAAAACTCGCTGACACGTGGAAGTACGAAACTGTGATTATTTTTCCATATCTTTCGTTTCAACAAACCAAAGACATAATAATACTATATATATAATTATTATTATTCAGATTACACAAGTTGCTGAAACATGCAACAAAAAAAGAAGATGAAAAATAATATATGTACATGATGTGGCTGCGTTGATTAGATGGAGAATCAGCTTTCTTTTTAGTGAATCAAAAGCATAATATATATAATTATTATTACATAGATTATACAAGCTGCTGAATATTTAGTACGTTAGATACACAAGTTGTTGAAATATACAGCAAAATGTAATAATAATTATATATATTATGTCTTTGATTTGTTGAAACAAAAGATACAAAATAATCATAGTTCCATACTTCCATGTGTCGGCAAGTTTTGCTACAGTCACTTTAACGCGACTTCCCTTAGCAATTCTCAACTATGAATATGCTCATATCACCATCTGAGTTTCTCGGCTATTCAATTCCATCAACTTGATAACTAGCTAAGTTTTTGGCTTATATTGCAAGCTATGGACTCGGAGTTATTGATTTACTTTTGGTACTTTATTCAATTTTTTAATTACAAGGTTGTTTCCTTGAGAACCATGTAACTCACATCATTATATGTAATATTAATAAAACTTATTCATCATTGCAATATTTGTCTGACAGTGATAATTTCTAATAATGAATTCTTATCATGTATGATTATATACTATACTCAAAATTATATGATTTGTAACAGCCCTCATTTTATGTATCGAAAGATCATAAAATATTTTTATTTTATTCCCTGAGGGCTAGATCATTCTCATCTTCTAATATGTTGCTTATAGGGATGTGAGACATGTTCATAATTTTTACCGATTTTGTTTGTGACCATTTTTCCCTTGTCAGTCTTGTGTAGGGAATAACTCTTGACTCAGGTCGAATCAGTGGTGAGACCTGTGTCATTGGAAAGGAAATGATGATTGCCTTTCCGTAGAGTGGATACATTAAGGATTTGGCTCAGCGGTTTGGGAGGAGTCGCTGCTTTACGGTTTTTCAGTTGGTTGTTCAGGTTTGGAGAGCCACAATGGGCTGATTTGGGAAGGCCCATTAGTGGGCTAGTGGAAGGGTATAAATAGGGGGTAAAGGATATGAGAAATGATTTTAGTTTTCCATTCTCTCATTTGGAGGCCTTGTGCTCCTCCTTCCTATAACACCTTTCCACCATTAAAAATCATAATCCAAGGGGGGAAATTATAGATCTACGCCATTGGAGGCTAGATCTACATCAACCGAAGAAAAGATTCAATGGATCAAGGTGTTTGGTGCGAGGTGCTTGCTGTCCGGATTCATATTCCTTTGATTTTTACTTGCTTTGGTGAATCGATGAGTGATTTACATCTCTCACATGAACGCAATGAAGTATATGAGTGTTTGTGCATGTTTATCATCAAATTCAAGTGTTTTCCATAGATATATGCCATATTAAGTTCATTTTCATAGAGTTCAACCTATAATCTGATCTTGCAAGTTTAGATAGGTAATTTCTATAACATTTCATATGAATGTGCAAGTTAAATCCATGGTTTTGCTCATATGTACATTTATGGTGATTTTGGTGAATTTTACATGTTTGTTGATGGAATTGTCATATTGGTGTTATTGTTGATTTCATATCATACTTGTGATCATATTTACTGGTTGAGTTAATTTCGTCGAACTAATCGTTTCGGCTAAGTTTTTTCGAAATTGGAGTTGCATTGGAGGATGCAGGTTTTTGGTCGAACATGATGGATTGGTCGGACCATGAAAAGATTTCTTGGAGGAAAAGAAACAGGCTTGGTAGGTCAAACATGCAGGGTTGAGCACAGCAGGTCAGTCTTGAAAGGAGGGTCGAACATGAACGGGTCGGTCTGAAGCATGTGTCGGTCAAGATGTAGATGTGGTTAGGGTCGGTTGTGCACCCATAATCTGTTCGATCATGCTTTAGGTCGAGCAAGCATATAGGGTCAAGCATGGACCTGGTCGAGCCACTCTGGATCGACCAAAATGGTTGGATCGGTCTCTGTTGTATGGGTCGGTCATGAACCTAAATGAAGGGTCAGTCGTACACCCAAGTAAGGGGTCGGTCGAAAATGGCAAGGGATCGATCACAGGGTCATTTTCTGATGTTGTAACTTCGAAGTGGACTCAAATAGGAATATTTGAAGTGTTGGAGGTGTTTGTTGATCGGTATAGAACAACGAATGGTATGACAACTCAAAGGTGTTCTGAGTGGGCTGATAATGCTATAGACTATATTGAACCTTATATTGAAGTTATTTGGTTCGATGGTGATGGTGGGTTCGACGAGAGTCCATAGGAGGATGTTCAAAGTGATGTGATTTGTTCGTTGTTTGTCGTATACGACGAATGTGGGAATGACTCAAGGACGTATTGAGTTCATGTGAAAGAACGACTTAAGGATGTATTGAGCTCGTGTGAAGTAATGATTTCTTTAAAGTGTCATAAGCTTACAGATAGTCGTAAGTGAAGATGACCAGAGATACCGAAGGCCGAGGAATTACCATTGTCGTAGATTCTGATGGGCTCAAAGCAGGGGTGCAATATGGGCTTACCTAAAAGACCGGATGTTGGTCGAGTACCCTGGGTAATGGTTGAAAAGGCCTAAATACGTATCAGTTGCAAGGCGCATGGGTTTTTGCTAGAACTGGGGTTACCATTAGCCCTTGACGGATGGCAGTATGGGCCAGTCATACGATTACGGTGGTTGCAAAGCAAGGTGGGCAGTGATAGTCAGAGTCTGTCATGGATTGTTTGTACCATCTCATGTAAATTGTGTGACGTCGAAGGAGATATTTCTTGGGTGCTTGTCTAGTATTGGTTTCGGCCTTTGAGGCTTGTACTTGAGGGATGTTGAATTCGATTAAGATGGTTTACGTGAGATCTATAATCTGGATGCTATGAGTGTTACTGATTGGTTTCTTCTATTTACCATGACTGGATGGTCGTTCTGAGTACTATGGATGAATTATTGTCCCTTTGGTCGTATGGGTTGTAAAGGCTATCACTATCCGATGTGGGGAAGATGGGAGTTGTGTTCTTCTCTGATGTTGTGGGTAAATTAGTTAGTTTATTTACCTATTCTGATATACTTTATTGATGAAGTTTGTTAGCTATTTTATCGCTCACTAAGACTATTGTCTGACTCAAGGTTTTATGTTTCCCTCTTATTACCTTGGGTTGTTCATCCGATTTTGGATGGGTAGACTGGGTGGCAGGTGACAGGTGATAGCTTAGTAAAGACAATGTAGCGGTTCGGAGGCAAGCATGAGGCTAGCGTACTATTTCTTACTATATATTATTTGGGTTTCCGCTGTTGGTTATTCTATTCTGAGTGCTGTAGTGAGGCAAATTTGTACAAACATATGTTGTAATCCTGGTGTATGGATATACTTCCTAGTTGTTTTGGAAATTTGAGATTTCTGCTCAAATATGCTTCACTAATATTACCTGTTGTATGTATTCTATTATATTTTATCCTTGCGCTGTGAGATTTATGACAGGTTCTGCCTGTGTTATCATACCTGGATGATCGCCATAGCTGCCTGACACACCTTTCAGCGCACTTTTCCTCTTGTTTAGTGCAGGGGTTGTGGGCGGTACTTACATTTGGTATCACAGATCTGGTTAACAATTTTAGCCAAGATTCTAAGACGTAATTACGTATGAGAGACGTATTTGTATATTTCAGTTGGATATTTACTATATATATATATATATATATATATATATTAGAATATAGAGTAGTAGCGTTTGTACTTCATTAGTAGTTTATCTTGTAGGTGGACTAATCATTCTATTTTAGATTTAGAATGAGTCGTCAAACCTCTAGGAGTGAGTTTGGAACTGAAAGAGTAGGAGATGAAAGCCAATTAGGAGCTTTAGCCATTGCACCATAATATTTGGTCATGCTTGAGGCAGCCATGATGGCAACTGCTATGGTAAAGATACCCATTCCAGAAGTGACATTGGAGCATGGGGTTCCTGTGCAAGTACCCAGAAGGGATTCATTCAGAGAAGTTTTTCCAGATAGGGTGCACCAGTCGTGTTTGCAACCGAGGCTGGTGGCTCGTTAAGATTATGTGTGAACTATCGTGAGCTGAACAAGGTGACTAAGAAGAATAAGTATCCTTTGCCAAGGATTGATGACTTGTTCGATCAGCTTCACGAAGCCAAAGTGTTTTCTCAGATGGATTTGGCAACGGGATTTCACTAGTTAAGAGTGGTGAAGGTTAAAGTTGTGGACGACGCATGTCGATAGCTAGAGCCGCATGAGATGAACTGCCCAACATGATTTGGGGTTGGTGGCGATTGTGTTTGCTCTGAATATGTGGAGACATGACCTGTTGAGAGTTCGATTCGAGTTGTTTGCGAATCATAAGTCGTTGTAGTATCTTTTCTCCTAAAAGATCTCGAATCTCTGGCAGCTACAATGGTTAGAGTTTCTAGCATCGTATGATTTTGGTATAGTCTATACTCCTGGCAAAGGCAACGCAGTTGCAGATGTGTTGAGTCAAAGACACGCAAGTTTGGGAGCGAAGTTTTCAGAGTGGAAGAGCTTCGATTATTGGCAAGGTTTGATTTCAGGCCAAGGTGTCAGTTAGAACCTGAAATGTTGGTGAGCTTATCGATAAGATCTACTCTCATCGAAAGGATTGGCGAAAGACAAAAGCAAGATGTTAAGCTTGTTGAGTTTATCTAAGGATTGGAAAGTGGAGATAAATAGTTCGAAGTCAATAGAGAAGGATGGCTTCGAAAGCAAGGATAATTAGTTATTCCTGATATTGACGGATTGAGAGATGAGGTTCCGAGAGAATGTCATCACTCGAAGTTGACGATTCATCCTGGTGGTAATAAGATGTATCAAGACATGAAGCAAGTTTACTACTGGGAAGGGACGAAGTGAGGTATTGGAAGGTTCATTTCCAAGTGTATGGATTGTCTCTTAGTGAAAGCTGAACATAAAAAGCCGAGTGGTTTGCTTCAGCCATTGGAAGTTCCTACGTGGAAGTGGGAGCAAGTATCGATGAATTTTATCAATGGACTATCTAAAACTAGGGCAGAAAACGAAGGATTTTGGGTCATCGTCGATTGTTTGACAAAAAGTGTGAGATTCATTCCTGTCAAGTCGACTAGGACAGCTTCAGCGTTGGTTGAGCTTTATGTGAAGTGGATAGTTTGATTCCATGTAGTCCCAAAAAGTATAGTAAGTGACTGAGATCCATTACGTACGAGGGGATTTTGAAGAAGTTTGCAAGAAGCTTTGGGAACTGAGTTGTGCTTGAGTACGGCTTATCATCCCCAAACTTATGGTCAGACTTAGAGAGTCAATCGATTTTTGGAAGATCTCCTGAGGGCTTGTGTGTTAGACTTCGGAGGATCATGGGAAGACCATCTACATCTAGTTGAGTTTGCGTATAATAATAGCTACCAGTCTAGCATTGGGATGGAACCGTATAAGGCATTGTATGGGAGAACATGTAATTCTCTAGCATGTTGGTTAGAAACTAGAGATAAGTTAGTACTTAGGCTGAAATGATTAGAGAAACCTCGGATTGCATAGAGAATATTCAGCAACGAATGAAGGCAGCTCAAGATCATCAGAAGAGTTATACGGATAAGCATCAGAAATATTTGGAATTCGAAGTAGGTGATATGGTTTTTGTAAAGATTTCGCCATTTAAGAATGTGGTTCGATTCGGAAGTAAAGGAAAGTTAGCTCCTAGATTGTTGGACCGTTTCCGATAAATGAGCAAATCGGAAAGCTCGCGTAAAGATTCATTTTACGCGAGAGATGTATAGTGTGTACAATGTTTTTGTGAGTCGTTTTTGTGAAAATATTCGCATGGTCCGGATGTGGTAGTACCTTCGGAGTAGTATGTCGACCTTAAAGTTGAGTTCATAGTTATGAAATCTCGTATGCCGCTTCGTGTTATGGCGAATGATACGAAACAGCTTAGAGAAAAGATGTTTAATTTAGTTAAGATGCAATGGAGTGGGGATGGCGACGATGTTACGTGGGAGACGGGGAGACTATAAAGACGACCCATCCAAAACTCTTCATCTGTATGACTCACAGATGTTGCGCCATCATTATTACTTGTTGATTTTGTTGTTATCTTTTTTGTTGTTGTCGTTAGAATTCCGCATGCTAGGATAGGGATATGGATGCATGGTTTGATGGTTGTTAATTTTAATGATAGAATTGGATGCTCATGGATGATAGGCATGTGGAATTGTTGTGAATGCTTGTGTTTGCTTGGAATTTCGGGGGTGAAATTCTTAAGGGGGGAGAATGTAACAGCCCACATTTTACGTATCGAAAGATCGTAAAATATTTTTATTTTATTCCCCGAGGGCTGGATCATTCTCATCTTCTAATATGTTGCTTATAGGGATGCTAGACATGTTCATAATTTTTACCAATTTTGTTTGTACCAATTTGCCCTTATCAATCTTGTACAGTGCATAACTATTGACTCATGTCGAATCAAAGGCTGAAACCTATGTCATTAGAAAGGAAATGATGATTGCCTTTCCATAGAGTGGTTACATTAAGGATTTGGCTGAGAGGTTTGGGAGGAATCGCTATTTTAAGGTTTTTCAGTTGGCTGTTCAAGTTTGGAGAGCCACAATGTGCTGATTTGGGAAGGTCCATTAGTGGGCTATTGGAAGGGCATAAATAGGGGTAAAGGATATAGGAAATGGTTTTAGTTTTCCAATCTCTCATTTGAAGGCCTTGTGCTCCGCCTTCCTCTAACACCTTTCCACCATTAAAAACCCATTATCCAAGGGGGGAAATCATAGATCTACACCATTGGAGGCTAGATCTACATCAATTGAACCAAGGATCCATCAGATTAAGGTGTTTGGTGCGCGGTGCTTGCTATTTGGATTCGTATTCTTTGATTTTTGCTTGTTTTGGAGAATCGGTGAGTGATTTACATCTCTCAAATGAATGCAATGAAATATATGAGTGTTTTTGCATGTTTCTCATCAAATTCAAGTGTTTTTCCATAGATCTATGCCATATTAAGTTCATTTTCATACAGATCACCATATAATTTGATCTAGCAAGTTTAGATAGGTAATTTCTACACATTTTCTATGAATGTGCAAGTTAGATCCATGATTTTGCTCATATGTACATTTATGGTGATTTTGGTGAATTTTACATGTTTGTTGATGGAATTGTCATATTGGTGTTACTGTTGATTTCGTATCATTTTTGTGACCATATTGGATGTACTGGTTGAGTTAGTTTTGTTAAATGAATCGTTTTGGCGAAGTTTTGGTCGAAATTGGAGTTGCACTGGAGGATGCAGGTTTTGGGTCAAACATGGTGGGTCGGTCGGACCGTGAAAAATATTTCTTGGAGGAAAAGAAATAGGCTTGATTGATTAAACATGCAGGGTCGAGCACAACTGGTCGGTCGTGCAAGGAGAGTCGAGCATGAACGGTCGGTCTGAAGCATGGGTCGGTGAAGATGTGTATGTGGTTGGGGTCGGTTGTGCACCCATAATCTGGTCGGTCATGCTTTGGGTCGAGCAAGCTTATGGGGTCGAGCATGGACCTGGTCGAGCCGCTCTGGGTCATGTAGAATGGTTAGGTCGGTCTTTGTTGTGTGGGTCAGTCATGAACCTTAATGAAGGGTTGATCGTACACCCAGGTAAAGGGTCGGTCGAACATGGCCAAGGATCGGTCACAGGGTCATTTTCTGAAAATTTATACTTTCGGATACGACTCGGATTTGAATAAAAAGCTTGAAAAAATATATTATTTCGTGAGAAACCCCTAAACCTAGCCGCGGTGCAGTGATGTAATTTGACTCAGTGATGTTGTAAATTCGAAGTGGACTCAAGTAGGAATATTCGAAGTGTTGGAGGTATTCGCCGATCGGTGTAGAACAACGAATGGTATGGAAACTCAAAGGTGTTCTAAGTAGGGTAATAATGCTATAGACTATATTGAACCTTATATTGAACTTGTTCGGTTCGATGGTGACGGTGCCTTCGACGAGAGTCCAGAGGAGGATATTCGAAGTGATATGATCTGTTCTTTGTTTGTCGTATACAACGAATGTGGGAATGACTGAAGGATGTACTGGTTTCATGTGAAAGAATGACTCAAGGATGTATTTTGCTAGTCCGAAGTAATGGTTACTCTAAAGTATCCTGAGCCTACAGATAGTCGTAAATGAAGATGACTAGAGATACTGAAGGCTGAGGAAATATTGTTGTCGTAGGTTCTAGCGGGCTCAAAGCAGGGGTACAATAGGGGCTTACCTAAAAGACCAGATGTAGGTCGAGTACCCTGGGTATTGGTTGAAAAGGCCTAGATACGTATCGGTTGTAAGGCGTATGGGGTTTTTGTTAAAACCAGGGTTACCATTAGCCCTTGACAGATGGCAATATGGGCAAGTCATACGATTATGGTGGTTTCAAAGCAGGAGTGGCAGTGATAGTCAGAGTCTGCCATAGATGATTGGTTTCTTTGTTTGTACGGTCTCATGTAAATTGCCTAACATCGAAGGAGATATTTCTTGGGTGCTTGTATGATATTGGTTTTGGCGTTTGGGGCTTGTGCTTGAGGGATGTTGAATTCGATTAAGATGGTTTACATGAGATCTATAATCTGGATGCTATGAGTGTTACTGATTGGTTTCTTCTATGTACCATGACTGAATGGTCATTCTAATTACTATGGATGAGTTATTGGCCCTTTGGTTGTATGGGTTGTAAAAGCTATCACTGTCCGATGTAGGGAAGATGGGAGTTGTGTTCTTCTTTGATGTTGTGGGTAAATTAGTTAGTTTATTTACCCATTCTCGTATATTTTATTGATGAAGTTTGTTAGATGCTTTATCGCTCACTAAGACTGTTGTCTTACTCAAGGTTTTATGTTTCGCTCTTATTAACTTGGTTTGTTCATCCGATTTTGGATGGGCATACTGGGTGGCAAGTGACAGGTGATAGCTTAGTAAAGATGATGTAGCAGTTCAGAGGCGAGCAGGAGGCTAGTGTACTATCTCTTTTACTATATAGTATTTGGGTTTTCGCTGTTGGGTATTCTACTCTGAGTGTTGTAGTGAGGGAAATTTGTACAGACATATGTTGCAATCTTGGTGTATGGATATACTTCCTAGTTGTTATGGAAATTTGATATTTCTGCTCAAATATGCTTCAATAATACTACCTGTTATATATTATATTATATTATATTATATCCTTGCGTTGTGAGATTTACGGCAGGTTCCGCTTGTGTTATCATACCATGATGATCGTCCATAGCTGCCTGGCACACTTTTCAGCCCACTTTTTCTCTTGTTTAGTGCAGGGATTGTGGGCGCTCGTCACATGATCGCAATAAAAAAAGTTAATGATAATTACAGTGGCTTCTACTTTGCATGTAATATAATTCAAAAATAGTAATACATGTTTCATTTTAACTTATTAAAATGAAGATGTATGCAAGTTGACTGCAAATGCAAACGAATTTATTTTTTTATGTATGACTCTTATTGTAAGGTTCAGTTATAATCCATGTGCATAACATAGAATTGCCTCTATTTTTTGCAAAATTATGTTCATTGGGGAAGTATAGAAATTTACACCATACTTTCCTCCCTAACATCTCATATTATAACCTCAAATTTTTTCTATTCTTTCATTTTTATGTTTAGTGCTTCGGTTTTAGCCTAGAAATATTTTTCCTTTCAACAAAATTATATAATCTGATTGATGGTCAAATCAATGTGCTTTGCACTAATTTTTGGCTTAGGATATAGGGTTGTTCAAGTATTTCACAGTATTTAATAATGTTAAGACTTAAGTGGAAGTAATCTATTGATTTATCTGTCTACTTCTCAAATTTCACTATTTTATTTGAAGGCTTTTGTTAATAAAGAAGGCATGCAACTCTATTTACTAATGGAAAATGATTCATTATTTAGTTGTAGTCTTCCAAGGTGCAGCAAAACCAAATGACTTTGGTTTATCCTTAATTAGTCAATCCATCTATCCTTACATTTTAATGATGGTTGAACAACCAAACTTTTTATGGAGTGATTGAATAAAAAGAAATTAAAGTTGGAAAGTTAGAAGAAGTGAAAATATAGAATGATCAATATATGAAGATGTTGCGTTGCCTCATCAATTTCATGTGTAACAACAATACAAAGTATTAAGCTGTAAGTAATGTTATTTATTTTGCAGGAGCAGTAGGAGACCAAAGTTTTGTTGCATCTATAAGCTTTTTTGGGCCAGGAACGTTTGTGCCAACATCAGTAAGCTTTTTTTGTTTTCAACATATTTGACTATTCTTTTTAGCTTTTTAAACCTGGAAAAGTTTCAAATATTAAATATAATTCCAACATTACCCATACATGAAGCACTGTTTACATACTACCATAGCTTAAAAATACAGTTGAGCAATTTTGATTAATTAGTTACAAAACATAAACTATTGCAGTAATTTATGCAGACTCACAACCCATATTGTTTTCATTGTATCATTTACTACAAACTACAGATTTGATTGTTTTTTGACGCTTAATTAATCATAGCACGCTTTTTAGCAGCCATTATAGCCCTATCATGTTGCCTTTGACTCCTCCCTCATGGCACAAGTAATCCTAAAAATTCTCCTTTCCGCCAAAGAGAACTATCCAAAACGGCCATGCCGAAGCCGCCCCAAATTACTGTCGTCGAGGATAGCAGTGACCATTTTCTGTAAATCATGTTTTTGTTTGACTATTTTTTTTTGGTCAATGACGCTACCCCCAAACTATTCTTTTTAGTTATAGTAGTAAGGGTTAAAGTTTTGTTACAACTATAAACAATGTTACCTATTCTTTTTGGTTGTAACATCAGTAGGATTTTTTTGTGGCTGCATACTTTTATGTCAAGATTTCATTGTTAAGGCACATTGTTTCTTTAATGCTTTCAGTTCCTTTCGTTATTTCTTTAATGTTTTAGGTTTCTTTAACATGTTTGGGTGAGCATTATGTTGTCAGTGACTGCAATTTCATTTACCCCATTTGAAACTGTATGGGTTGAATACTGTAAAAAAACTAATGTTTCTTGTCAAATTTAATTGGATAATTCACCCATATAAGCCTGTTTGTGAAAGTATAACGCAAATAGGCTAGTTCCAGAAAATATAACAAACATAGACCTATTTGTATTATGAAGGCGTGATTTGGAAACACGCCTGTGTATTTTAATGAAGGCGTATTTCCAAAACATGCCTTCGACATTACCCTGCATAAACAGGAACCAGACACCCTTTTTCCCCAGCCGACCTCACATTTTCTGAATACTCCTCTTCAGATCTGCTGCGAAAAAAATCAACTCAACTCCATTTTCACCCATTTTTCATCCAATCCGTTCCGAAAAACTACAATGGCTAGCACATCCGGCATACGACATGAAATCGGTAAAAATCTAAACCCTAATTTTCAATTTTGAAATTAGGTCATACATTATTAAGAATTATTGGTTATGGAGTTGATTGTGGCTTACTAGTGAGAAATTTGTACATTGTTGTGTACATTGTTCGCAATTTTGATTTGGAGGTTTTGGTGTGTATATTGTTCACATTATTGAATTGGTTTTTTTTACATAATGGTTATTGGATGTCATGTACTGGATATAGTATGGATTGAGGTATTGCGGTTAGTTACGAACGAAGTTGCATGCATTTGGGTGTAGGCTAGTAAACTTGTTTGTTTGAAGCTAGTATCGTTGAAACACGATTTTGACGACGCATTTAAGCTATGTACTGTATAGATGTGGCAAAAAAAAAAAAAAAAATTATTGGTTTGGAATTGTTGCCATAGATATATTTCTTTGTTTATGGAGTCGATAGAAAATTGTAGCATGTTTTAGAAAAATATACTTATATAAATGTTTATAGTAGTTAATTCTGCATTTTTTCAGAGTATTTTGAGACAGATCCCGGACCAATAGATCCGACGTGTTAAATATGCAGTCGTAACATAGGACATCTAATGTTGTTCGTACGGAGGTAGCAATTTGTTACTAATTTCATTTTTTGATGTTTAGTTTTCTTTCTACATTAGACGTCAAAGCTCCATTTTTTTATCTATTAAATTTCTAGAGTGTCATTACTGAGTTTGTCATTGACCACTCGTCATCACTTTCGAAAGTGACATCCGAGGATCCTCGCGTACTTGCTGAGATCCAGAGGGCTGGATTTATGCATATTTTTCTCTTAGGTTACATCCAACTCGATCATTGCCTTGTCAGTGCTTTACTGGATAGGTGGAGGACTGAGACACCCACGTTTAACCTACCAGTCGGTGAAATAACTATCGCCTTGGAAGATGTGGTTGTTTTACTAGGATTGCCTATTGAAGGAAATGCTATTGCCTTCGATGGTGCGGGATATGATTATTTGCAGCTATCTCACGACCTACTTGGGCTGGATCGACCAGACCATCAAGTTTGGGGTGGCGTGTCCGTTAATATCAGATGGTTCCATAATCAGTTGACAGATGATATTTCTGCAGATGTAACCCAGTTATAGGTTGAGCAATGGGCTCGTTGCATTTTACTACTCATTATTTTTTGTAGAATGATGGTCGATCATGCCAAGACCCGTATAGATTTGAGATGATTAACTTTTTAGCTGATCTAGGGCAATGTCATGCATATTTGTGGGGTAGTGCAGTGTTGGCCTATACATATCAGGAATTGTCTAAGGTCGTGCTACAACAGTTTAACTATATTGCCGATTGCCCGACACTAATTCAGTTATGAACTGAATTTCTATAATTTACTGTTATACAATGTGATGCATCATTCTCTTGTATTAATAGTATATTTTCAAATGCAGCTTTGGTCCTGGACTTATCTTCCCATCAGAACATTAGCAGTGATGTCTGATCCCATTGACCCATCGATGCCGCTTGGAGTTAGGTACACTTATTTGATCATTTATTTTATTAAACACAACACATACCATTTCCAATATATGTACCTTTTAATATCGTGTAACAGGTGGGTTGAGAAAAAAAGTACGCGACATACACTACGGCGAGAGTTGGCATTTTACTGCAATGAGTTGGACGTCCTTACAGACGAAAAGGTTACATGGTATCCGTACACACAGGAGGTACTTGCCCCACTACCAGTCATGTGCAGAGCTTATAGGTACCTTTGGACGGCGAGAGTGCCTATGATAGCCTACAGCTTAGCACCTTCCCAATAGGATAATGAGACAGTTCGGCCTGATGCAGCATATACCGGATGATGCACCTCCCTACATTCGGGGTTACAGTGCGCAAGAATTTCACATGTTTCTTGCTATGTGGAATGATCGTGAGAACCATATTGAGTTCATGAAGGAGCCTACCATATCCACGACACAGTACATGAGCTGGTACTAGAACATAACATGACGCTACGTCCTTAATCCCAGAGTAGATTCTGCATTTGCACCGTACATTTCTAGAGAACCAATAGAGAGGAACATGGTAAGTTGATGTGTGTACTATTAAAAACAATCAATTTCATTTATTCATTGTATCTAATTTTCTTTTGAATTTGCAGGTTGTTGGTATTTACCGTGCATGGGATGAAGCAGAAAAGCTCAGACAGAGACAGATAGACGAGGAGGGAAGGACAATGTGCATGAACATACAAAAGATTTTAGATGTGATTTTGTGTAGGAACAAACGAAATCGGCTGAAACCACCATCTCCTCCACCGCCTCCTCCTCCTGCAGGTTCTCCTCCTCCTCCTATTCGTGTAGGTTCTCCTCCTCCTCCGGCAGTAGCACATGAGGAGATTGCGCATGGCCTATCACAACTAGCACCTACATTATCCCATTCCAGCAGTGCACGACGCACTAAATGCAGCAGCGGTAGTGGTTCGTCTTCAACTTCCACCCAATAGTCAGGCAGCCGAGGCGAAACTAGTACATGTTTGCTTGGTTGTAGTATTAGTGCATGTCTAATTAATTAGATAGTAGTCTTTGTGTAATTATTTGCCATGTTTTGGTACATTTTTTTATTTCTTAGCTTTGGATAAAAGTAGCATATGTATAATTATCTGGTACGTTCATCTATATGTCATTCAGTTTTCTTGTTTGCCATCCGTATTTTTAGTTTTGATATTCGTATTAACTAAACGACGTTTGAACGTATAAATTCTAATATAATTAAAAACTAGCTCCTAACGTCGTGGTAGTTCCTAGTTTTACGCATTGAACTTTAACTGAATATATATATGATTCGATCTAACTCGGATTTCTTTGAAACAAGAAACGTTCGATTCTACTGAACTATATTTGTATAATGGAAGAGAAAAATGAAGATTTCATATTATAGATTTTTAGCTATGTCCAAATCAAATCTTCCGAAAGTCGTTATGGAATTGTTTATAAAGCATAATGATTTATTAATAGTTTATGCATAATTTTATAAAATATAAACTGAGCGTCGATTTTAATGTACAAGGGAGTAGTCAACATAGCACTACGTCACCATGTTGTGTGTAGACTACATTGAATATGGTGTTGTGTGTATGATAGTTTGAATGTGGTGTTATATGGAAGTTTTTTAGGGTGGGGTTTTACTAAAGGCATGTTTTGGAAATCGCCTGTGTATTTTACTGAAGGCGAGTTTCCAAAACTTGCTTTCAATACACAAACAGGTCTACATTTTTTATTTTTTCCTAGAACATGGCTATTCAAGTTATTGTTTATAAAAACAAGGCTGAGTAAGTGAATTTTCCAATCTAATTGTCTCCACGTGTTTTTCCCTTTTAATCACTTAATACTATCCTCGTGTGTTTTAAAACTTTATCTTCCTCCAACATAATTACCTAAACATGCCTATTTACAATGCACAATTTTTCTACTGCTATCATCATCCATCAATGCATTATTGATTCATTGATACTGAATTCGTTTTATTCGTTACTTATAAAGTGCAACCTTGCCTGCTTCCATTCGCTGGTTTAAATTTTACCATCGAGTTGATTCAATGACATAATTTATACTTTGCCTTATGCATGTACAAATAAATATTCCAATCTAAGGCAGACGCCACATCCATAGGAATTGAACTACAACTGAATACTACCGATCTAAATGAGAAAAGACCAACCGACAAAATAATTTGATTCACCCATGTGCGAATGTGTTAGGTTGTCCCTATTTTGGTCCACTAATGCTTAATTTATAATTGATGTTATACTGTCTACACATTGCTTCAATGAGCAAGGGAAAATAACTGTAGGTTGCATGCAGTCTGGATTCGTATTTTTGATTGTCCTACGATGTTGTCGGATAACTAAATGACATTCATGATATTAAGGGTTTAAAGATTTTTGTTTAACTTTCTAATTAAATGGACTAACACAATAGTTGGCACAATGAATATTTTGGAAATGAATGCATTTAATGCATTAATGTTTTTTGATTTTACCACTGTACGGTCATAAAATAGACCAAATGTGCTATGTAGATAACCTGCTACAATGATTCCTCAAAACACACGCATTTCTAAAATATCAGTATGACCTAAGGCTTCATACATATATAATTCTCTGGGTGATAGTGTGCCTATTTGAGATTACTTAACTGAGACACATGGTCCATAATCATTTGAACTGAGAATTTTATAATGAGAAAGTAAATCTCAAAGATTATATGTTACTGATAATTTAAAATGAGATTATTAAGGAGGGTAAAATTAAAGACTGTACCATCATAGGCTCCATGTTTTATATGATGAAATGAACTAACACTACAAGAAAACACTGATTTTGCAGTGGACGAATATGTCGCAAATTCGTCACTAAACATGTATTAGCGATGGATTTGTGACGCACTAGTCGGTAAATTTCACGTCAGTATTTTAGTGAATGTTTTGCGATGGAAGTGAACGTCAATTCTTCGACACTTTACTGTCATTTATCAATATATTTAAATTTCATTTTAAAAAAAATTAACCGACATTTTACTGACAAATATATATTTCTTTAATATATGTTTTAAAAAAGTTCCGTTGGAGATCTCTTGCTAAACAGCAAGGGATTAGAAAACGGATAATTTCAATTTTTTGCTTCACCTTAGATATCTGTGGTAAGTCATCACAAATGCTAACATTTTAGCAAGGTTATTGGTGAGAATTGTTTTTATATCCGTTGGCAATCACACGCAGATTTGCAAAACCCACTCGTATTCCCTTCCTATTCCATCGGTAAATGTTACTATAATTAAATTCTAATTTACAACTGACTGACACCGATGTTAAGTAAGATACTTAGTTAATATGAACTCAAAAATTACACCATTCATAATCAAATAACGACATTAAATATCTGTAATGTCCCATATTTTTACGGCATAATAATTAATTTATTTAATTATTTACATTAAATGGTTGTTTAATTAAATTATATTGAATATTTAATTAAAATAAATAATTAAATAATATATTTAATTCTGAAATAATCAGAATTAGTGAATTGGCAATATAATGTGAACTGGGCAATTCAAATTTATATAATTCAGTTTATAATTGAATTAAACAACGAATATATTATATAAACGAAGTTTGAACGTATAATTCTATTATAATTAAATTCGAGCTTGAAATGGCGCGGCAGTTCGCTATTTGGTGATTTGAACTTCAATTGGATATACAGGGTCCGTTTTAAATCGGATTTCTGTGAAACTAGAAACGTTAGGAGCTGGCGAAGTATATTTTTCTGATGGAAGAGAAAAATCGGGATTTCTTCGTGTAGATTGTGAGTTGTGTCCAAATCAAATTTTCGAATATTCGTTATGGGATCGTTATCAACCATAACGATATATTTAATTATAATTAAATATTGGCCTCGAATTTAGACAAGCCCTTTGAGACGCGGTGATAATTTAATTTTTAGAATTTTACTGTAATTTTTAATTAATTAAATACGCAAATTTTATTTGCAGTATTTTGCACCCTTAACCAACATTTTTGGGTTTCACAATATAAGTTAATCTACCGATATTATTATATTTTCGGGATCGCGGCACCTCACTGAACATGACTATATTTTTATTTCAGTCTGCAACGCTCATATATGAATATAACCATACATAGTGGGGTAGGTAACTTTTTAAAATGATATAAATAAAATATCTTAACCTACTCTCTTTCTCTCACGGTCAAAAGGGTGCCACGCCACTTCCTTTCTTCCACACCAAAAAGAAAACGTGGAAAGGCCTCCTCCTCAGATAATCAAACAAACTAAATTTTAAATGCTATAAATAACCCTTAACTTCATTTCTAAACCTAATCCTCTTCAAAGTTTTCTCAGTCGCCAGCAGCAACAAAGGAGAACGAGAAAATCATCTTCAAAGAAAATTCCTCTAAAATCGAAAATAAATCCTAAAATTGTGGGATGGGTCTCGTTCTACTCAGCCTCAGTGGGACTTGGAGCTCGCATGAATTTCTCCTCAGTCGAGTTCATCTCTATGCGGGTCTCGAGACGTGATGGAGGCACGACGGTTGTTTACTAAGAAGGGGCGAGCTGTTCAATGTCAGTAGGGAGGAAGGGAACGGAGGCGAGCTGTGCGATTTGAAGGAAGGGAGACCGCCAGTCTACTGCAGTGCGTGGGATAGTTTGTGCAGGAGTAACAGCCTTACTAGTGTTGGTGTGGTGGCTTTGAACTGTGGTGTCGGTGAAGAAGGAAGCGGTCATTAGTAACAGAAATGATGGAGAAAGGGGGATGGGAAGGAGTCGAAAATGGCATGGAGGCTGTTCGAATAGCTGATAACGTTGGTGAGTTTTTGCAGAAGGGAAGGATGGGTTTACCGAGTGAAAATGGTGTTCACACTCTCTTGAATCAGTTTGGGGTAAGAGAAGACAGATGCTGTGTTGTTTCAAATACTGAAAACGACTTGTGAAGGGAAGTTTAAGGTTGGTACTATTATGAGTTGTTTTGCAGGAGCTTTTATAGTTGTTGGTGTATTGTTGTTGAGAACCAAGAAAGGAGAAGGGTGAAGCACGGTAACAGATGTGAGAAGGCATGAAGAAACGAGGTAAAAGGGAGGTTGTTGCAGACTTAAGCTCAGATATTGCGAGCTAGGTGATGAAGGTGTGGGTGAATGTTGGCCTTGGGTTTTTATTTACAGATTGAAGAAGACAGGCTGAATTCCTTGCGGGTGCAAATGGTTGTTTGGGCCGATATATCAAAAAAAACAGGATCCGATAGGATCGTATGGACGCCAACTACAAAATGCAACTGGTTTGGAATGATTTGGAGATTGTTGGAATTTATTGCAAAATAAATTGTCGAATCAGAATCAATGACCGTAAATCGTTAATTAACGATTATGGACAATGTGAGTAAAACTCACTAACTCTGCTCAGTTTATAATTTATAAACTGTACTTTATTTTTATAAATAATGATTGATTGTTGTGAATTGATTGTTTGGACTGTTAAATAGATTTGATTGAAAACGTAGAGATAGTTATATATAAAAACCGACAATCAAATATGGATTCTGATTATCAGTATATTTCATATTAAAATGAAATTGATATTATATATATATTGTTTAACCTTTGTGGATGCAGGAGAATAGGTTGGAGGAATCCAACTGGATTCCTCAACATTTATTTTACTGTTTTTTATATATTATTATAAATAATGTGATATATAGCCTGCTGTTGATTATATATGGTAGAATGATATTGATCAATTTTATATGGTATGTTAAACACCATAGAGAACACTGGAATGTATAAAGGGAAATTTCAATGTATATATATTGAAAGAAATTATTTATAAAATCAAAAGATTTTATAAAGGAAATTATTTATAAAATCAAAGGGATTTTATGAAAGAAAATAATTATAAAATCAAAGAATTTTATAAAAGGAATATTTATTTGTTTAAAAATAGAATTGAAAAGAAATATTTATTTGTTAAATAAATAGAATTGAAATGGAATATTTATTTAAGAAATAAATAGAAGTATAAAAGGATTATTTATTTAGAAAATAAATAAAAATAGAAAGAGAAATATTTGTAAACCATTTACAAATAGAATTGAAAAGAAAATATTTATAAACCATTTACTAATAGAATTGAAAAGGAAATATTTGTAAACCATTTACAAATAGAATTGAAAAGGAAATATTTGTAAACCATTTACAAATAGAATTGAAAAGGAAATATTTGTAAACCATTTACAAATAGAATTGAAAGGAAAATATTTTTAAACCATTTACAAATAGAATTGAAAGGAAAATATTTTTAAACCATTTACAAATAGAATTGAAAGGGAAATATTGGTAAAACATTAACAAATAGAATTTGAAGAAAAATATTTATTGGGAAAATAAATAGATTATAAAAGGAGATATTTATTTAGAAAATAAATAGAGTAATAAAAGGAAATGTTTATTGGGAAAATAAATAGAAATATAAAAGGAATTTATTGGAAAATGAAAAGAATGTCATATAAGGAAATATTTTGCAAATGAATAGAATTTTACATCAGGAAAGTTTAGACCCATGCTTCGCACACGGGTATAACATGATACGGATTTAAAGCAAAGATTTTAAATAGAATCTGTTGTAACCAATAGATTGAGAAGATTAATTTATAAATAATATTATATAAATTAAATAATATATTTATCATTGGATAAATAGAATATATAAGTAGGGCTTATATAGAGAAGCAAGAAACGATTTCAACATTGATATTAGAAACTAAAAATGGACGTAGAGTTAATCAAAGGAGTTAATCAAAATGTGTTAATCAAAATGAGTTAGAGGAGTTAATCGATTAGAGTTAGAGTTAATCGATTAGAGTTAGAGTTAATCGATTAGAGTTAGAGTTAACCAGTTAGAGTTGATAGATTAAACTTAATCGATTAGAGTTAAATTGAATTAGAGTTATTAAAATAGAGTTAATCGAGCAAGAGTTAATCGAGTATTAGTTATTCGAATAAAGTTAATTGAACTAGAGTTAGTCGGATTAGAATTAATCGAATATAGTTTATTCGAAAGGAGTAAATTGAATATAGGTTATTCGAAGTGAGATAATCGTATATAGTTTATTCGAATTAAAGAAAATCGAATATTAGTTATTCAAGGGAGTTAATTAAAAGGAGTTATTGAATATAGTTTATTCGAATAGAGAGAAAGAGTTATCAAATATTGGTTATTCGAAGGAGAGTTATCGAATATTGTTTATTCAAAAGAGAGTTAATCGAATATTGGTTATTCGAAGGAGAGTTATCGAATATTAGTTATTCGAAAAGAGTTAACCGAATATTAGTTATTCAAAAGGAGTTAATCGAATATTAGTTATTCGAAAGGAGTTATCGAATATTAGTTATTCGGAAGGAGTTAATCGAATATTAGTTATTCGAAAGGAGTTAATCGAATATTAGTTATTCGAAAGGAGTTAATCGAATATAGTTTATCCGAAAGGAGTTAATTGATAAGAGTAAACCAGTTAAAGTTAATTGACTATAGTGAATCAAGTAGGGTAAATCAAATAGAGTTAATCCAATAGAGTTAATCAAATAGAGTTAATAGAATTGAGTTAATCAAATAAAGCTAACTGATAAGAATAAATCGATTAGAGTTAATCGAATATTGTTAATTGAATAGAGTTATTCGAATATAGGTTATTCGAAGAAGAGAGATTATCGAATATAGTTTATTCGAAGGAAAGAGTTATCGAATAGAGTTTTTTTCGAAAGAGAGTTACATAAGGAAGTTTGTTAAAGATTTAAAAGATAAACTTTGACTATTTCGAAGTTAAAACGTTGTTCAGTTAAGGTCTGAGAGGCAATTATACCCTAACTTGATTGACTTCCTTCTTAACTAAGGAATTGTAAGGTTTGATAATGAACGATGGTTAAGTGAATTTAGTAAATGAGTGAAATGGTTTGAGTTGGCATGGCGATGTTTGATTTAAACATCAGTTTAAATCCAGTGAAGGAGTTTTGGAAATGTTTTCCAAATAAGAATCAGAAATGTTTTCTGATAATAGAAAATAAGAATTTAGAATATATGGAAATAGGAGATAAGTAAATTAATGAACTAAAGAGATAAATGTTAAATGATGATTGATCGTTAAAATTTCCATCTGGAAATAATATCGATGTTTGCACACGTGTTTTTCTTTGATAGTTAAATCGTAGACAATCAAAGTTTTGACCATTTTTCCGTCGTCAATACGGAGAGATCGGTTGGATTCTTATCCAAAGAACCACTCCGTATGGGCATTAGCATTTCGAATCAAATAGATCGAAGACAAATTGAAGACGGAGTAAAGTGCAAGGGCTGTTGTATAAGTCCTAGGTAGAGATTGCCTAGGATGGATGTACGGAATAGTGCCTTCGATTTGTCCAGTCCCAGGACAACTTGAATGGACGAATGTTTGACAGAGTATATCTGGTAGATCACGTAAGTTGATCATTTCAAACATATTTACGTAGGTGGCGGAGGAATTCGTTTCTCTTAGCTTAAACCCGTGGTATTTTTTGGGAAATCAATTTATGATTTGACGGGTATGACGATGTGGCATTCAAAGTGAATGAATCAGTAATCTGTTGGAAGATACGTTATGACCTCCAGCCTTATTAACTGGGAAATGACAGAAATCGGGAAGGCAGCATGGCTATGTAGGTCGCATCTATTAGGGTTTATAATCACCTGATCTAGAGTTTCATTTACTTCTAAAAATCTATTGTCGATGCTGTCCCATTCGGGAAACGGTTTTTGTTCCCAACTGTTGGTGATATACATTCGATACACTCAAGCGAAATAAGTGGTCGGTCATGTGTGGTCGGGTTGCAAGATGTTCTTGTTGAACCCAGTGTATTCCTCTCTAAAGGTACACTAGCGAAAGGTGGTTCCATACCTTATCATAGTTAGGAATCTATTATCCAATAAGCGCTCACGGTTTTGATTGTATACTATATATGTAGAACATGAGATGAAGCGTTTCTGCTAGATGATTATTATATTGTGGTTGATAGACACTATTATAATATCAATGAATTTTGATATAAAGACTATTTTGGATTCTCATAAGGAAAAAACCCGTTCCGTTATACGGCGTGGTCTTATGAGATATCGTTTAATGGCACAAACTGTTTTAAATTATTTTACTCATACCAGTCTCATGACTGACCTGGAGTTTATTTTGTTTTGTTTTCCCTAAACTCTTGGGTGCCCAATTTTATACGGGTAGTCAAGTAGTCAGGATTTTACAGATATACTTGGAGAGCTTGGAGCAGGAGGCTTCAGGATTATATAGCTATAGTTATTTCCATTGTGTTGTAAGTGTTGTACTCTGATAATGTTATTGTATACATATACTGATTTATTTCAAGGATATATTATCTATTATATGTTGTTCGTTCCGCTGTGAGATTCGTGTTACTCTGATGTTGTATCTTCTTCTTCTTCTTCTTCTTCTTCTATTCTAAGTTTTTATCTTATCTTTCCTCACCCTCTATTTTCTTTCCATTAGTTTTCTGTTTTCCAGTGCAATTGGGGCTGGACTTGTGTTATTTGGTCAGCTCAAATTGGACCAAAATTTTGGGACACTACAATATCAATTAAGCATAATACATAACCAATACTTTCATAACAATTATGGAATAACAAAAGACAATGTATATTTCTTAGTGAAATTATATAAATACCGAATACGAAAAAAGAATAACATAAAGGAGCACCAAAATTGACTCGCCAAATAACGCAAACTGCCAATAGAGATGGTTCCTAACCTGGATTTACATGGATACAAGTATATCATATTACAGAATATCGGTTACGATTAAACATTTTTTACTTAAATAAGTGAAGTAACCAACTATTGTAAGTATGACCTCTTTTTCAATACATACCTCTATAATATTTCACTTAGAAATTACTACACATCTAAAATATGAGCTCTTTATCAATACATACCGCTAGAATATTTCACCTAGAAATTACTACACATATAAAATATGAGCTCTTTTTCAATAAAGAAAAACTAGACATAGACACTGATACTCTATTACGGAAAAATAGAACTTTTGATAAACAGTACCAAATGGTTGGATAAAATACAGATATCTCTGGGCCCTTCTACAATCCTTCTACAGTGATGTCCCAACTTCTGCATGGCAGCTGCAATTCAACATATGAATAATTGGCTGCAAACCAAGATAGAAGGAATTAATTTAAGCCCATTAGCATTCAAAATCGGTCGTTGTCCCAGAAGACCGTCCTGTTTTGCCAAGATGAACCATCAATTTTGGATTTTCCTCTACTAAACCAATGTAAATATGATACAATGAAACTAAGGGTAAAATTAATCAACAGAATAGAATTAGATAGCTATTATTACATACCAACTAAATATAACTTTGTAAGAATTACTAAAATTAAATCAGGCATCAAACAATAAGCAAAGTTTAATCAAACTTGGTTATTCGGCAACAAGCATAAAACAATTGTCATTACCAGCCATTCAATAAAATAAAGAATGATAATAATAGCGAACAGGTAATAATCAAGCTATGAAGCTATGGATTTGGATTACTGATTTTTCTTAGAAATCTCGAATTGTGTTGAGATGTATTGGATTTGGATATTTTTTTAACATATCTTAACCAAATTTTATCTAAGCTGAAGTGAAATATTCCAAACATCTATGCTCGACATAATTTCAAAGCCATCAAAGTCAAGTCCATCAAAATCAAATAAAGTCCACCAATACAAATCATATGAGCAGGATTTAACCTAATAATAGGATATCATCTCGATAATTAAAGCTAACCCAAAAACAACTCCAAATCCTACATTACACTTTTTTTAGAGAAAAACAAAGAAATGATTATATGAAAACTGCAATAACACTAACCAACCAAACTGACCCTCCTCTGTTGCAATAGAAATCGCTGAGAAGGCATACTTTGGGGAAGAGAGACAGTACAAATCATTATGCTACACTCAAGTCCCAAGCAGACCCTAACTAGTTACGTGAAAACACGATACCAAAAGCCAGGAGTTGACATGATAAGATAACCTATGGGAAGCTGGGAGAAAGAAGTAAAGCCATACGAAAATCACCTGTCATCATTGTAGCAGGCGAAGTGATGGAGCACTTCCATCGAGCAACAGGAAGCCCTAATGCAAACCCCACAAAACAACACATAAGCCCAAAAGAAGATATTAAAACTAAGCAACTCACAAAACTAGCCTTGTACTAGAACAAAGACCAACCATCTCCACCACAACCAACGAGACAAAACCGAAAATGAAGTCCAACCACCAGCCCAAAAAACACAATCAAAAAATCGCTAGATCCACTGAGAATAGTTACTTTTGGCAAAGCATTTAGGAGAATTCACGGCAAAGTGGTTAAGAGGGTGGATCTAGGTGTTCAATAGAGGCTCTGACAGAGTTCGTTCATTAGATAAAACATTCAAGGCTGTTAGAAAAAGTGGGAATTTTAGATCTGAGAAATTAAAAAGGGCTTATGTGAGAAATGAACAACTTTAAAACAGTGATAGGAAAATCTAGGGTTATTGATGAGGCGATCGATGTGATAGAGAGCGAACGTGAAGAAAAAAAAACGAAGAAGAAAGGAACGGCGACGTGAAAGGAACCCTATTCCCATTAATGTGTAAAAGATGAAGCTTTTTGCTTTGAAATAAATAAAATTATTTTGAGATCCTACATTATAACAAGATTATAGACGATATAGAGTGGAAATAAACCTACTTTGTTGTGTTTGCTTGATATGTGATGGTTGAAGATATCTAACATGAAAATTATAACTAAAGAACTGAAATGTGAATGTTGAATAGTCCAAACATGTGATAAATTGATTTGAAAATCTAAATATACGTGGGTTATTTGAAAAGGCCGAGTTCATCTCATTTCAAATAATCGATCGACGTTGAGAAGTGGAAGAGTCGAAGACGGTTGAAGACCAATGATCTTCACATTGGATGGATGGGCGCTACTGATGCTCATGATCGGAGTAGCTACCTTGAAGGAGCTGAAGTAGTAGCCGTCCAGACATACTGTTGATTGTACGGATATGCGAGGAATTTGGTGCCTCCGGTTTCGTTCAGACCCAGAACGGACTTGTAAATGGACTGTGTGTCTGACATTGGATTTTGTTCTGTGCTGATTGATCTCCGTTAAATATATATCTGTTTGGCGGCGGAGAATTTATTCTCTTGCTTAACGCCCTTCTCTGATACGTACGAGCTCAGAGGTTATGTATTGACAGAAATCAGTTGCAAGGAGTGGATTGCCTATGTGGCACGCCTAAGTGGCATATGATCAAGGCTTCTGTTGCAAAGCAAAGTCTTGTGGTTGATGATCAAAGCATGGTCTGTGTGACGTAGCTTTGTGTATAACGTGAATTCGCGAGCCTCACACCTTGGTATGAGTCAAAAACGGGAGACGAACCGCTGGGAGAGCATGACGTTTCTTTCTAGCTAAGGTGGTGTCAGTGACCTACCAGCCCTGACATTATATATACTTTTCACCTGTGTGGTTGTTGGAATGCGAGGCGCCTCGATTATAGGTCTGTAAGGACCGGGAAACGTGTGTTCAGGAATAACTAATCCTCAAAAGTAAGAGAGGACCGGCCCAGCCGATTCCAAGGATCATAGTGGGGTCCTGGGACATTTGCTAGAGTGTCTCGAATCGGAGAGGAGCTTGCCCCTTGCCTCGACTCATGAAGGAATCCAATTTCCAATACAAAATATGCGAGTGTGATTGTATTACTAGTATGGCGACATGATATATGGTACCCATGCCGTCTAGGATTGATATTTATGATTGAATTTGCTTTTGAAACATATATGCACTAGTAATAATATCAAACACTTTTGTTTTATACGTATGAAGCATTTTTGGCCATTATAAGGTAAAACTCTATCCTCCGGCTTGCGTTGCATTGTGTGATGGGACCTGAGTTTTATAATGGCTTCATTTTATAAAAAGCATTGCGATGATTTAATCATTTACTTTATTTCATGCACTAGCACTCATTGGAGTAAACCCATTCCGCGAAAGTGGCGTGGTCCTTTGATTTGCCTTATTATTGTTGTTAATAAGTTAAGTAGATTTCTCATACCAGTCCCATGACTAACTCGTAGTTTGTTTCACCTTGCAAACTCAGGTGCCCTCATTTTCACACGGGCAGCCTAGTTACAGGTATCTGGCACTTTTGGCTCATGGCGAGGCTTGACTACACCGTGCTGACTTCGACTCTTTCCGCCATTATTGTATCTATATTATGATTCCGCCATTGGCGATGTAGACTGATATTTATTTTGTGTACTCTTTATGTATGATTCCGCCTCTGGCGATGGTGACTGATTATGTATTAGTATGCACTAAGTTGTATCCTGCACTTTGCTCTCTGATGTGATGATATCTATATGATTCCGCTGTCATATGTGTGTAAATTATTATATTTTCTGTTTATGCTATTATTTGTGATCTGCTAGTGATGATTAATGTGTTTTATTCCAATGATTATCCTTAACACCGTGTAACGGGGTTTTGGGATCGTCACAAAGATCATCCGACTTCCGAGAAGATCAAGTACATGAAACCTCAAAATTCAAAGCAAGCCCTTCATGGAGTGAAGACTTGGCTTCCTGAATATCCCCTTCGTCAAGCTTCACTTCCACCTAAGACGTGGGCATCGACAATCCATTCACCGATAGAATCTTCTCGCCTTTTCCATCCGTTTCGATCGCCAATGTAGGTCATCCGATACTATCCCTCCCATACCTCCTAGATTGGCTAACTACGATTGAAAAGCGAAAACAATTTAGGTGGTAACGTGGACGAGTAGATCCAGATCAAAGACATTTTGAGGAGGACAACATATATCTTGATTGTTATGAACGGGTCGGCTTGTGTTTGTCTCTATGTTGGATTTGGAATTTGCAATGGAGAAAGGAGAATTATGGTAAAGATTTGCGTTAAGACATATCAGATCTAGAGGCGAGGACGAATAAGGAGTTTTTGAGGTATTTGGTCTTGCATAAGGAGATGAATTGCGGTTTTGCTGGGGAGTGAAATAAAAAACGTACATGCGGATTAAAATCACGGAGGGAAAATATTTTAGAATTAGAGTTAAATAATTCGACGTGGCGGGAAACATAATTTTTATTAAACTTTCTTCAACATGGAAACGAAAAGAAGACTATAGTACAAGGTAATGTGAATGGATATTGCAAGGACGACTATCACGATTAAACGTAAATCGTGACATAAGGAAATTTGTCTATACCGATGTTCAATGGGCTAAATCTAAATTTGGCTTAGCCGGGTACTATTCTGGTGAAAGAAAGAAAGGATTAGTATGGTGTGATGAATGGTTTAACCACATTCGATGGTTAAAAAGGTATGTTATCAAGTTATAGTTTTCTTTTCTATACATAAGCCAGTTATTGCTGGGCCTGTACTTTATAATTTAATATTAAAAAAAATATAAGGAACTCATTTTCAATATCTATAGATTTATAAGTATGCATAGATTTATATATATGTGCTCATAATTATTTTTTAATTATGAATAAAAAAAAATGATAATTTGCGTCTTAATGCTTACTCTTTTGGAAACTTGACTTTTATAACATTTTTGGAATTTTATGAAATTACGAATATAATTATTAGAAACTAGTCTTAATAATCGATTATTACTTCTCAATTATCTAATAGTAATAATAAAATATTGAAAAATAGATATTAATTATCAACTATTATAACAATCTTTTAATAATAACTACAAATTACTAATTATCAACTATCAACTATTAAATAGCAATTATTTAATATTGTTTATTTATTAATTTTAATATCTATCCTTTAGTATAGAAATCTTTTAAAAATAATTACAAATTATTAAATAGTAATTATTCAATATTTATCCTTTATTATTGATATCAATTATTCATTATCAAAAATTAAGTTTGATTATTAATAATTAATTATCTGATAATAATGATGACTTATTATTTATTATTAATAGTGCTTATTAATATTTATTATTTCATAATTCAAATTAATATTTTATATTTAGTAATGATTATTTATAGAATAATAATTATCCATACTAATTACTAATAATATTTTAATTGACTATTTAATTAATAATTATTTAATATTATTATTTAATTTTAATTATCAACTATAATTATTGACTGTAATTATTAAATACAATTATTTAAAATTAATTATTGAATATTAAATATCATTTCATAAGTATTAAATTTTATTATTAATTATTAAATAATTATTATAATAAACTGATATTTTCATCTCTTGCAAATCCATTGGAATTCTATTGCAAAATAGCTTCGATAAATATTTGTCGGTATTCTACCTCAATTTGCAGCGGAAAATAGCGGTAGAAATTTTCCGTCGGTAATTTGAAGCAATTTGCAATGGCTTAGTGAGCGATGACAGAAGACTATGGTAATAAATAAAAGGAAAAAAGTTGGAAAAAAAAAACTATCCCTTGCAGATCACATGGGAATCCGTCGCAAATTAGCGCCGGAAATTTCCGCTTCTAAATATATGACGTTAAATCAGTGTTTTCTTGTAGTGCAAGAATCAAAGAAGTTCAACACACTATAACTCGATCTTCGCAATTGCACGCTTAAATACAATAAGCCTATTTCTTTTGCTTTATTTTTTCCATTTTCTATGCAATGTCAAACATGCACTTTGGGTTTGTTTCCTTGCTCGACATTATAGGAAGCCTAATAATATATTGACCAAAGCTAAGCAAAACAGAATCCCATCACATTTCAAATGTAAAAAAATAATATAAAAAAATATTGTTAATGTCTTTAACATTTTATATTTTGAATTACCATTGTGTATAACTCAAGTACATTGAATTTGAATGGATGGTCTAAAAGAAGTTCTCTATTAACAAGAAAACGTGTTTATTTTGTATATTTGCCATTATCATCTTAAGTAAAGTAGGATATTACAAATATTGCATTTAATATTTATTACTAATAGGAGTGCAAACTTAAAAAAAACTTTGTACATTAATCACCAACAATTGAATTTTCAAAATTTGAACTTTCACAATCCTATAATTTTTTACTAAATCGAAGCATTGTTAAATTAGCAATTCACATTGAAAGGAGTTCTTATGTTTTCCTTTATCATTTACATAAGTTTATTTTTTATTAAACCCTCAACCCGTGGTAGTTAAATAAGTTCTTGATAACTAATTCAATAAAATCCAAAGTTCAATTAGGCCAAAATAAAAAACAATAAACAAAACCTAGTAAACTTGGTGTCAATAACTACAATAAAATAGTAGAAGATGCATATAATTGGTAAATCAAGTTACAGTGAAGCATTATTTATTCGAGTAACAAATCTAGAATGAATGAGATAAGGAGTTTTTTCTTTCATGACAAATAAAGAATTCTATTGAAAATTGAAAGTGAGAAGTTTGGAATTTTGATAGTTCAAATTCAATGGAAAATGGTTCAAAGGCAATAATATAAATTGTATAGTATCGTTCATCCACAGATATATAGTTCTAACAAAAATTAAATCTCATCATTGTACATAATCGTTCAAAACGTTATAAATCCCAGGTGTACAATTTCAAGAACACCGAACTTGAAAATGCATCTTTCAAGTTTGTTTATGTTTGAGAACAATGTATCTTACTTTCTTATGTTGGAATGTAAAATGGATTATTATTTAATTGAACTTCATATTCATCCCCACATCATTGCAAGATAGAATGAAAACAATTCAAACTTTAGAGATAGATCCCCAAAATTTACAATTTTTTGTATACGTGCACACTGTGTAGCAGCCTTATTTGATCAAAAATTCATATTTAAGGAGATCTATATATTAGTGGTAAACCATTCGATTAATGTCTTTAGCAAAGAAAAAACAGAGGGAGGGCTTGCATGTCTTGGAAAGTTAACTCAATAATTATAGTATAGTATATATTACACGATATTTAAGGCTATATGCTTAGCCTTTATAGTTGAATTTTCCACAACTCTAGTATGGAATACCTTTAATCTGAATTCCGGTATAAAAGGTAAACATGAATTGAAGACTAACTTACTATACTCAGCATCACTTAAAAAGTTTTTGAATTCACAAGGAGTTTGTTGTCTCCATATATAATTCTCATGATGTTTATAAATACTCGAGAATACACCTAGCCACCATGTAGTGGTTTTAACTCGAACTTGATATTCGCTCATTTCACATAGTGTTGAAGTGATTTCAGCCTAGTACATAACATATATGATTATTCCTATTCCTTATAAAAAAGAATCCATCTTTCATGCTTCATATTAAACATTTAATGTGGTGCTGGTGTATGTCGATTAAGAATCCCAAGATCCACTTGTAATTGGCATAAAGGATGTCTCTTTTACCTACTTCAACAAGAATCTTTCACAAATTTTAACATGCATACATCATTACCAATCAATAGCATGTTCCCTAAGAGCATTCCCAGTAGTGTGGGGAATGGGTGAAAACGGGAAGAACTGGTGAAGCTCACGCTCCAGCAGTTGTGGGACGAGCGTGGGTAAGGTTTACAAACGGGGGCTATCGGCGTTTACAAATTTGAGCGGCATGCGTTAAACGGTTTACTGAATACCATATAAAGTCTAAACGGTTTTCATTAAAAATTTATAAACTAAACGGTTTTTTGAATACCATTTAGCTTATATACGGTATTTAGAAACCCCCTTTGCCTTGAACAGTGTTCATTACACCGTAGCTTGTTGTGATGTATTTTTTTTTTTTTTTTTTTTTTTTTTTTTGAGGTTCAGTGTTTTCTTGTGTTTTTGGTTTTTCCCTTTATATATGAAATCTACTTGATTTTTATTTATACTTTTGAAGTATTTGCAGTTTAATTTAGGTTGACAATTGTTAAATTTATACTTTATACTTTTTCCCTTAATATATGAAATTAGTTTACATTGACAATTGTTTAGTTTTTGTAGTTTAATTTATACTTTTTCCCTTAATATATGCAATATATTTTTAATTTATAGTTTAATTGTTCTAAGGATTTTTCTATTGGGTTTTTTATTTTTTGTGTAATTAATGTGTTACACCATAATTAATGTTATTTTTTGTATAATTAATGAAGACTATTTATTGTTATGCATAAATATTGTTTTATTTATTGTTATGTATAATTAATGTTACTCTTGTTTTTTTGTTGTGTAATTAGTGTTTTATTTATTGATATGTATAATTAATGTTACTCTTTATTGGTTTATTTTTGTTGCGTGTTAAAGTTATATGCACTCGTCGAATGGTTTTACTTTTTTAGTTTTACCTTCTTTTAGGTTTTTAAAAGGAAACACACCCAAATATAATATAAAAATTTGATAACACTAGATAATTTTTTTGATTACACACAAAATATTAAAACCAACACCGGAAAATAAATCTAGCAAACAAGAAACTTGAAATAGCATCATATAATTCAATTACATCCTAATGCTCCCTTCTTCTTCTTCTTCTTCTTCTTGGTATCGCAGCTGCTGAGCCCTTGGAATACTATGTTTTTTGGCTAAAGCGTACTCCAGAGCCTCTCTAGTTAGGTGGGATACATCTTTTGCTAGATACGCCTCCTCTTTTTCTTCCATTAAACATCTTTCACGTTTGTTGTTATAATCAGTTCTTCTGTTGAGTGCTTTAGTTCTCTCTACAGCTTGCTGTAGCTGCATCGCCATGATCTTTAGATGCTTATCTTTCTGAATTTTACGTTCGTCTTTTTTTGAGGCCGATGAAATTGAGATATCACTCAACAACGAAGTTAGCCTATCACTAGATGCTGCCATGTCGTTTGCATCCTTGTTTCTCAATAATGCTCTCTTGCTTGATTTTATCCCTTCGGGCCTTGTACCAACTCCATCGTACAACATTCCCGAAGTAGGAGTCAGAGGACTGATGTTGTTTCCATCTCCGTCAGTAGGCTTTGAAGATTCATTTGAATTTCCTGGGGATGAATCCATTGAAAATCTTGAAGCTACATTTCTCACATCAGAATCTGCGGCGTCTTCAAATTCTACAGAATTCGGTTTGCCAAGACTGGCCCAACGTGGTTCCAATTTTAGAATTTCAAACGCTTCATGAGCAATGAATTCACAGTTAAAAGTTGCTCGATAGATGGTTTCGTAATCTTCTTTCAAGTCCTTGAAAGTTTGACCACTACTCAGTATATCGCCCCTTTGTGCTATTATCCCTTTGTACCTTGTACACATGGTATTCAGGTTGTACCATGCAGTCTTTATGCTTTCAATTGTTCTTCTTGTCAGGCATTTGGGATCTTCATTGTATAGCTCGTTAACACGGTTGTAGAAAAACTTTCCGTTGGATCGGCCTGTTGGAACAACGGATGCTCTTGTCCATGCACCTGCTAGCACTTTATAGTCATTTGCTTTCCACATCTTACCAGCACTCGTAATTGGTTCCACACTACTTTGACGTTGCGATTCCTTCGGTTTTCTCTTGTTATATGCATGCTTTACCTTGTTTTTTCCTTTGTCGGGTATAGGGATAGGAGCAGCCGACGCGTGGTTTGGAACTGGAACATGAAACATGGGTTGTGAACCAAAGTAGGTGCTGGGTTGAGGAACTTGATTAAACATGGTACCATATTGTTGTGCGAGGTTCATTTGTTGGAGATATTGACTTTTTTGCGGAGTTAGAAAAGGAGATGGGATCATTGATGGGGCTTCAGCTTGTGATAATAAATTAGTAAAATTTGCGAGGTTATCATCGTTGAAGCTAGAGAAACTGTTGTTATTTGAATTGGCCATTGCTGGTTCTTGTTTTCTTTTCTGTAGAGGATTGAATATGGTGGAAGTGAGTACCAATTGACAGACAATAACCCACATTTATGGAGACATAGAAGGCTATGTGTCTTGGTCAAAAGATGTCTACTTGTCTTCTACAATGTATAGGCATAGACTTTATCGTGATATGTGCTTACTTTATCGATAATTGTGACAATCTTTATCGGTATGTGTGACATAGTAAAAACAAAGCTACAGCATAATGTATGGGTTAGTGTGTCGTATTTGTCTGTGTTCCTTTATTGGTAGATGTGTGTATAATCGTTAGCAGTGTGTAGTCAAATCGTATGGGGGAGGGAAATATGGACTGCATCGGAGTACTGGACAAACTTTATCGGCTTATGTGACATACTTTATTGAGAGATGTAACATACCTTTTTCAGCTATAAATAATGTACACAACTTATATTTTCCGTAATCACTTCAACATGACTTCCGAAACATGGAATACATCGGATCATTTAGTTTTGATTCAGGCTTACATTAAAGCAAATATTCTACATATGGAAGAAGAAGTGGAGCAAGATTTTTGGGTAACCCTAAATGAAAAGCATAATAGTCTTCCTGGGTGTAGAATGATGAGAACAAATTTAGCCACAAGAAGTGCATTCTACTTGTTTAGTAGAGATTGTGCAAATTACCGCAAAGTAATCGAAGAGGTGATTAAGGAGGATGTTTTCAAACTGGCACGCGCGACGTACGACTCACTCTACCTTTTCAAATACCGTTCAGACTTCGTCGGTCACGAAGCTTACGAGTTATGGTACAACCATATTATACAGTTTGAGTAACATCATTATGTTGTGTGCTTACAGTATTATGTATCTCGTGTTTTTATTGCCGAAATGTTGGAATGTATCCTTAGAGTAATATTTTAAAGTCATTGGTACCCATAGAGTATTTATCAAATTATAAATCATTTCTTCTGAAATAACAAACTGAAATACTGAAAATAAGATACAGTTGAACAAAGACGAAACAGTACATTAATTTTGCCTCCTAATGTTAAACCCATGAAGCTGGTTATGAAGTCTGCTAATTTCATTTTGCCATCCAATAGATTGAGTTTGCAATGTTGTTAGTTGATACTGTAATTCATTTGCGTAGTCAGCGCCACGACTAGGAAACGGCTCATCAATCCACTACCAAAAAGTACACCCAGTTGGATAAGCATGACAACGGTGATACCGAAGACCAATGTTAGCCCTCACTGAAATTACATCTTCAACCGTGGCATACATACATTCACAAATTACAAGTGGTGAGTCAACTTCTTGTGAGTTTACCAATTGAGTGTCTGGTTGTTGCCGACGCAAGGTAGCATGTCTTTGTTGTCGTTGCAGCCTCTCTGCACGTCGTCTTTCCACTTGGTTTTGTCTTTGAAGTTATTCTTGTTCTCGTTCATGCTCTCGCAAATCTTCATAGTGTTTGTCTTGCAGTTCAATCAAGAAGTCTATATCAGTTTGTGGTGACGATGGATTTACTGGTTCTGGATAATCCATGGTACCTTCGTAGGAGTATGATGTAGGAAGAGAAATCGGCATTATTTTAATACTATGAATCCTAAGTTACCAAAGCTTCTATAAATAGTTGGGAATCCGAAGATTCATTGAATAAAACAATTAATAATTATATGACTATTCATGGTGAGTATTAAAAGATGTGATGACTTGTTTAGTGGGTGTCAAACAGACAAATATTAACTTCACCTGCCAACTATTAAAAGATGCACTGACATGACTAGTCAATGCGATACTGGCAACAATTAAAGGTGTATGCAGGTTTCAAAAGAGGAAAATTAACCCATTTAGGCCGGTTTAGAAATAGTATTACGCATATAGCCTAGGCTACAACAGATGCTAATTAGGAAAATAATACGCCACCAAACTACATCTCACGTTCATGCTCTTGGGATGTGAAGTTTAATAATCATTACGGTTAAACCGCAACTGTTCAATAACATTTTGGAGACACTAAATCTCTTGTTCGAGTTCGTTTGCATATCTTATCCCCCATGGGCCTATCGGTTCGTCTATCCATTCCGTGTAGTAGCATCCATTCGGATAGGATGGACATTGTTGAATACGACGACCAGTATTGCTGCCTTCTTCCCGAACTACAACCACAACCGGATAATCGCAGTAGCAACAAACTTGATAAGAGTCACCTTCGTGTTCATAATGAATTGGAACATGTGTTACTTAATAAGAATGAACTTCTTATCTTGGTATAACGACCGGCTGTTCATGCGTGTGTTGAACGTTTGGTACTTGGGCTTGATGTGGAGGTTGGACGGGTCGTTGTTCGGATGGTGGTCCAACCCGAGAGCTCAGTTCGTTTAGAAAATCAAGTTTATATGCCAGCTCTTGAAGTCGCATCTGTTCGTACGCCTGTTCTTCAAAGTCTGAAGATGATGACCGAGAAGGCATAGTTGTGGTAAAGCACGAAGTAGTTGGAAACAAAGTTGTTGAAGTGAGGTGAGTTGTGGGTAATTCGACAGAGATATATAGCTGCGTAGTGTACAAGTGAATAACGAGTAAAACGAAGAATGATGGGAACAATCACTGGTACACTTTGCTTTACGTGCTACACAACACTGTTTCGTCTGGCATAATACTGTAGGGAATCTGCCTTACGTACTGCTTTAACCCTGCACTGACTACTCGTATCAGGAGTGATTCATCACTAATATGGTTTACGGGGTCGTCACATGCACACTAAGTTTGCATCAATGTTTACATTTTTTATCAGCAATATTCATACTTCTAGGAATTTTAATAGTTTGCATTACATAACCGAGAATTTTACAACGACAACGATTACAACGTCAAGAAACGCAAACTGCAATCATACGACTTACAACAAAGGAACAAACAAACATCAAAGTCGGAGTACAATAAAACACATAAAGGTAGTTTCCACATACATCTAGCATGGGCGTGGGTAAAATATTGCTCTAGGTGACTGAACTCCACGTTCGCACATCGGAGGGTCAATCCACTGCTTAAAGTAACAACAATCAATTTCAGCAGGAAAAACCTTGTGGTCCTCATAGGATTCAGAGAAGCTGCTATATATAACGGAAAATAGGGTCGTTCTCATCCACATATAATTTAAACATTTCAATACATATAGGAGTTAAAAAACAGGGTCGTCCCTATTCACATAAGCATTATTGTTGACAAATGTCTATCCAAAATGAATATAGTATGGTTACAGTGTATATTCTCTATCATGGCTACAGTACACAGTGATAACTGCATACTGAGTATTCCTATCACTTAAATTGACAATTGCATGCTGATTAGTCCTATCACTCACCACTCCTTGATTTACGGGTCGTCACATGCTTCAAACCAGCCTCTCTCCCTTCTTAAAGACCAACTACCCTCTCTTCCTTTCTTCATTACTCTCTGGTTTTTGTACCACTCTCTGGATTTTTGTGCATTAGTTCACTGTCATAATGTCTAATTGGGCATACGACGACGATACCATGGTTCAAATGTACGATGAGTATGAATGGGGTAAACAACCCACAGAAGATATCGAATTTGTGCCTGAAACGCAAATAGGAGTCCAAGGAGATGCAGCAGAGGTCGAGTCCGAACTATTAAGTGCAATGTAGCCAAACATTGCAGTCCAACGCATTGGACCTATTCAAAAATCACTCAATGCTCAGTTGAGGGAAGTTCTTTCTCGACAGAACCCCGATAGGTCAAGCTCCAGCATGACGGGTCGTTCAGTCCTTTGCTATTGTGGAGTCGAATGTAACGTGCTTGTTTCTAAAAGTCAAACGAATACAGGTCGTCGCTTTTACGGTTGCAAAGCGTACAATCATGCACAGAACCGCCAAAGGCTGCAGAGTTATAATTTTTTTTCATGGTGCAATCCACCTTTAACAGAGAGAGGTGTCCAGTACGCACTTGAAATGCAAGATGAGGTAAATCGCTTGGAAAGAATGAATGTGGCAATTAAGAATGAAATGCTTCATGGGTGCTGCGGTTCATTCCGAAGCTATGGGTCTTAGTAACGTTGTATCGGGTCGTGGTTAAGTTGTATTGTTGGGTCTAGGATACGTTTTATTGTGGGTCTAAGTTATGTTGTCTTGTTGGGTCGAAGTTATGTTGTCTTGTTGGGTCTATGTTATGTTGTCTGTTGTTCTTGTATTAATATTCCCAGTGGCGTCGTCCCCTAGTGGGACACTTTCACTATATGTGTTTTTGTTGTGTGAGTTATTAAAGTTTGGTCTTCCTCTTTTAATTGTAAATATGGAGTAGAACAAAAATGATACTACGAAACAACAATCAAATAGCATAAGAAACAAATTATAATTCAACTCAAACATAAACTTAGCATACATAAACATAAACTTAGCATACATAAACATTAGGCAACAATAAGCAAGTACTCCAACAAAATATAAACCAACTAAAACATAAATTACATCTGAGCATTCCCTTTAAGATGCCATAAATGCTCAACCAGGTCATCTTGAAGATTTTTATGTATCTCTCTACATCTTATTTTATGCAACCGGCTAAGGAAGACCTCAATAGTAGCTGGATTTCTATCAGCGACAACCGTTGCGGTGTTATCTGGATCGTAGCCCAAATAAGATGAGAAATTTCCTCGTTCTTCTTCAGTTATCATGTTATGTATTATAATACATGCTCGCATTATGTTGCTCAAAACCTTTGGGTTAAACAGTTTGATAGGGTTTTTAACAATGGCAAACCGAGCTTGCAAAACACCGAAAGCACGTTCAATGTCTTTACGCGCTGCCTCTTGCCTTTTATCATAATATTTTTCTTTTTCAGTGTCCGGGGCGGAAATAGTTTGAACGAGGATACCCCACGAAGGATATATGCCATCTGCTAAATAATAACCCATGTCATATGTGTTTCCCGCAATATTAAAATCATATGCTGGTGCTTTTCCATGTGTAAGATTTTTAAACAAATGGGATTGGTGTAGCACGTTAATATCGTTCATGGAACCGGGACATCCAAAAAAGGCATGCCAAAACCATAAATCATGGGAAGCAACATCTTCAAGTATCATTGTCGCTTTGGAGTAATGTCTAATAAACTGACCGTGCCATGTCGTTGGATAATTTTTCCATTCCCAATGCATGCAGTCCAGACTACCTAACATCCCCGGAAACCCCCTTTTGGCGCCTAACTTCTTCAATTTGTTGATATCGCTTTGCGTTGGTGAACGCAAATACTCCTCACCATATAATTCAATGATGGCTACACAAAACCGTTCGACACTTAAACTAATAGTGCTCTCACCCATTCGGACAACCTCATCAAACACATCTGGAGCTATGCCGTATGCTATAACATGTAATGCCCCTATAATTTTTTGGTATGGTGAACAACCTAAAGTTCCAGCACTATTACGTTTTTGAACAAAATAATTATCATTGCCGGCAACACCATTAAAAATGCGCATAAATATATTCTTGCTCATACGAAATCGATGGCGAAAGTCGTCATGACCATACGTACTAGGGTTGTTGAAATAATCTTTAAGTAATCCTGCAGTGCCTGCTTGATGGTCATGCATCTTTGTTTTTTCTACCCGGCCAAATACACTACCGCCTCGAGCAGCATTAGATGATCCTTCCAGTACGTAATTTTGAATCTTTATTTGTTGAACGGTTACAGCTTGCATCATCAATTCTAACTCATCGCTATCAGTCGTGCTGTCGGAAGATGTCTGTGCATCTAAACACTTCATCGTCTTCGTCAATATCAGAGTTGCTATCATCATAATCGTTCTGGCTGCTGTTGTCCGGCCCATCAACCGGCGCATCTGACTCATAACTTGTATAGTCGCTTAAAACATTTTGAGACATTTTTGTAAGATGATTCCAAGTGTATAAACTATCTCTGTTTTATAGCTGATTCAAACCAAAGTTACAACGGCTATATGTGTATATATATTATATTCATTAACGGCTATATGTATATATATATATATATTTTATATTCATTAACGGCTATATGTATATTTATATATTTTATACTCGTTAACGGCTACAAATATGATTCACCTATAAATATAATGCAACGGCTATATATGGACCTTTATATATGTTTTTTATATAATTTACCCTCTATACATCAATTATAAAAGTATATATAATATATAAATAAAAAACAACATGATAAAAGTATATATAATTTACCCTCTACTCATCTATGTTTTGAATTATAAATAAATCGCATATACTTCTCATTTATGTTCTGTAAATTATAAAAGTATATATAAGATTTAACGGGTATATATTTTGTTAAAAAAACAACATGATAATCGGATTTAAAAAAACGGTTTTTAAAAAACCCCTTATGCTCTAAACGGTTTTTAGAAAATCGTTTAGACTCTAAACGATTTTCTAAAAACCGTTTAGAGCTAAAGGGGTTTTTCCAAAACCCCATTACTGTTAGTTCATATCTAGACAGTATGCAATTTTACAGTTCGAACTCAAGTTTCCATATCACTAACACAACAGTTCGATGCTCAATTACATTATATTATGAAGTATAGTTCCCTTGGCACTTAATCCGGGCATACGACACAAGAACATTACACTAAAAACATAGAAAACAAGAACATTACATTACAAACAGTACATTACACTACAAACATTACATTACATAACATATAAAACATTAACATTACAACCCAAAAACATTACATCGCATAACCATATGAAACATTAATATTACATTACATAACAATACACACATATCGGTAAAATTATATTAACACTAAAGGTCCTCAATGCTTCGAATGGTAATCCCACTTCCTTTCTTCTTACTTCTTCCCGTTAATATTGATTTCATCTTGCTGACTATTCCACTACTCTTCTTTTTGCCTTTATCCACGCTCTTACCTGAACAAACATAATAGATATGGTTTTTATATTATACACGTAGTCAAAATAGTGAAGTTTTAATTTGTTATCCAGGCTTTTAAAGTGTTGTTACGCTTTGATGCATTACATAAAGATCCATGAGGATGAAGTTAAAGTCTTGAAATCATAAAACAAAATTCGGAAGTACCAAGCTTAGATGATGATGTGTTTCCAACTTTAAATCTAACACCATATTTATTAGTGCATACACCCCTTTCTTCGCCTCCATATTCTTCGGTGTTATCATCGTTTTGATCGTCCTCCTCTTCAGTCTCTTCCTCGTCACCTCATCATCTTCCTCATTACCCTCGTCCTCTTCTTCATTTTCCTCCATTTCGTCATCATCGCCTTCTTCTTCTTCTTCACCTTCCATCTGCACAATAGTCTTTCGTTTTTTCCGGTATTTCGTTCGTCCGCTCCTCTTACTAGACATATGCAACACAGGTTCCCTAATAACCTCCATGTTCTGTGCAAATGTCATAAAGAAACACATTGTCTGCTTATAAAATACCATTCATACATAGAATACATATGTATTAAAAAAAGATAAGTTAAGCACTTACCCATGAATCTGCAACTGTGTTAATTCTGTCCAGGCCTTCTTCATAATACTTTGACTGTTGCAGAGCTAGTTGCTGCATACCCATATTCAATTCCCATAAACTATCCACGGTGTAATGGGACGGAACCTGCGGTATATCCATCATATGTGGAATGGGTATTGGATCTTCTCATGTCCAGTGCATATTCCATCCAGGACCATCTGCCCAATCACTTTGTTGTGGTGGTTGATAAAACTGAGAGGCATAATTAACCTCTGAAGACGTTATGATGGGGGCTTCAACACCAGCCTTCAAAGCAGAAGGCCCAAAATAATCCATATTACCGATATGCACTGAAGCATCTAGTTACGGGCCAAAATCTCTTCCCACTGACTGCCAATATGTATTGTAATCCATGTCTGACTCTTTATATACATATTGTTGATAATCATCTTGGTAGAGGGCTTGTTGCATCTCCGCATAAGTTGAAAATGTCATATTGCGAGTCATGTGCACTAGAGGATCCATAGGAATCGTCGCCCATCCTGTAAGCTGATGCATGCACCTCTCGCTTAAATACATCTCAAAAAATATAAATGGTGGAACAATCAGTGGCAACCGTTTCATTGATAAGTTCCGTGCATGAACAACCTCAGCATTAGCGAACGCAATTGAATTATGCCACGGATTCCAATTTATATGGCTTGCATGTCGATGGTCAATATGGTACCGTGTGCTAGAAAACAGGTGAGCTGAGGTATCATGAGTGATGAGTCGATTTTTTTCTCACACGCTCTTAATCTTGGATAAGAAGATTGCTTAACCTCTTCTTTAACAATATATCCACACACAAACATATATTCGAAGAACCAATACTGCAAATCAAAAAGATGAGGTAGTAAGCAATAGAAAAAATAAACATTGATAAATAATTACATATTTCGTGTTTACTACATCTTCATACACTTGTAATAGTTCGATGAAACCGATAAGGTGTCCTCCCTTAGTTACAGCTAGGTCCAAACTCTGATACATATAACCCATTATAGCCGAACCCCAATCAAACCGTGCAGCTAGGTCCAAATCAAATACGGCTTCCAAATATTCAAGACTAATGGTATCATTCGTAGTCGTAAAAAGGGAGTTCCCGTCATAAATAAAACAAATATTAGGGCTATATATGATTTACTAACATTGGCCGCAAGCTTTTCATCATGAAAATACTTAACGAGATGCGATAGGGCAACGTTTCCAACCCTTATATCTTTCTGACCAAGAAGTGGCAATAGTTCACTTAGATTCTCAAATTTACCCCAACTCTCATTATACGATATCATTTCATTATTCTCAAATTTACCCCAACCCTTATATTCACACTAAAAGATCATAAGATTTATTATCGCTTGTATTGTTTTTGAGACATTCTGGACATTTGTGCAAATAGTCTTCTCAAAATCGTTATTTAGATGTTTTGTTTCAACATCAGCATGTCAAAACTTTTAGTCACGTTGTGCAATAATTTTTGAGTAGTATTTGAATGGACCAAAGCATGTTAATTGGATAAATAATTCAACTGATTTCAACGTTTGAAATTGACATGGTTATTTTCCATCAACATTGCTTTATACTTTGGCAAAATTCGTGATCTTCAACTTGAAGACTTGCTTGCATCGATGGATAATATCCTTTAACGTTCAATTTCCAAAACCAAACTTTGTCAGTTCACTTGGGTCCGTTTTTAATTTGAAGTATCAAGCATATAATGGAGTCTATTTTCTCTAGCTTTTCTATAACCAAGAAGATTGCTATTACCAATAACTCATTTTTTGTATTGAAAACAATACGCATATTTATCATTAGTCACAAGTACCATTATTTTAACAATTATTTGGTTAAAGACTAATTTCTCAAAGGCATGGATCAATCCGTGATCCTAAAGTATATATTAATTACAAACGTTACGACAAGGGCTTTACACATGATCGTAATACACGCATTGTGACGACCGCCCACAACCCCCGCACTATACTAAAGAAATAGTGCGCTGAAAGTTTTCCAGGCAGTTATGGACAATCATCAAGGTAAGTATATAAGCGGAACCTGTCGTAAACTCACAGCACAAATATAAAATATAATAGAATATATACAACAGGTAGTGATAGTGAAGCAGAAAACACTAAACTTTCATAACAATTAGAAAGTATTTTCCATACACGCGAATAACAACAATAGTGTTTGTACAATTAGCCTCACTACAACACTCTCAGAAATAGAAACAGTGGAAACAAATATTAGATAGTAGTAAAGATAGTACGACAGCCTCCTGCTCACCTCCGAACAGCAACACCGTCCTCATTTAAGCTACTTGTCACCTGCTACTTAGTCTGCCCATCCAACAATCGGATGAACAGCCCAAGGTAATAAGAGGAGACATAAAACCTTGACTCAGACAATAGTCTTAGTGAGCAATAAAACAGCTAACAAACTTCATCAATAAAGTATAAGAGAATGGGCAAATAAGCAAACTAATCTACCCTGCTCCAGAGAAGAACTCACAACTGCCCTTCCCACACCTAACAATGATAGCCTTTACGATCCATACACCCAAAGGAATAACAATTCAACCGTGGAAACTAGAACAACCATTCATACATAGCAATAGCAACTCAATCATGATCACAATAAAGCATCCAAACATCCATGATTGACTCTGGCTATCACCGCCAACCTTGCTTTGGAACCACCGTTAATCGTATGACTGGCTAAACAATTTGCCATCAATTGTCAAGGGCCATACAACAAAACCCCGGTTCTAGCTAAAACCCCACACACCATACAACGAAATGTGTCTAGGCCATACAACGAAACCCAGGGTACTCGACCTACAATTGGTCTTCAATTGTGCCCCTGCTTGAGTCCGCTAGAACCTACAACAACGATAATTCCTCGGCCTTTCATCTCTAGTCGTTATCAATTACAACTATTAATCAGCTCAGAACACCTTAGAGCAATGAACACTTTTCAACACTTCGAACTTCCCTAATTGAATTTACCTCGAAGTCACACCCATACCGGTCGGTCGGTCCTCCCAAAACATCACTGGTTGGCCCTCCCAAAACATATCGGTCGGTCCTCCCAAACACATCGATTGGTCTTCCCAAACACATCGGTTGGTCCTCCCAAACACACCTATCGGTCTTGAAAAACTAACCACCGGTCCTTCAGAAAACACTATAGTAATGGACGACCGGTTGGCACTGTAGCAATGGATGACCAGTTGACACGTAGCAATGGACGATTGGTTGGCACTGTAGCTATGGACGACCGGTTGGCACTGTGGACAACACTGCAGAAATGGATGACCGGTCGACATTGTAGAAATGGATGACCGGTCGGGACTGTAGAAATGGATGACCGGTCGACACTGTAGCAATGGCTGACCGGTTGGCACTGTGGAAAAGACTACAGAAATGGATGACCGGTCGGCACTATAAAAATGGATGACCGGTCGGCACTGTAGAAATGGATGACCGGTTGGCACTGTGGAAAACACTGCAGAAATGGATGACTAGTCAGTACTGTAGAAATGGATGACTGGTCGGCACTGTAGAATTGGATGACTGGTTGGCACTGTGGAAAACACTGCAGAAATGGATGAACGGTCGGCAATGTAGAAATGGATGAACGGTCGGCACTGTAGAAATGGATTACCGGTCGACACTGCAGCAATGGCTGACCAGTTGGCAATTTTGACCATAACTTTGCCGAATGATCATATCGACGAAATCAACTTATCCAATTCATCCAATAGAATCATAAGCATGTTACGAAACCACTAACATAATGAAAATGACGATTATCATCAAATTATGCAAATTCACCAAAAAATCATGAGAAATGAACATATGATCAAATGATGGACCTTACTCGTACATTCACATGAAATCTCATAGAAATTACTTACCTAATCTTACTAAACTAGATCATAAGGATATATATGAAAATGGACTTATAATGGTATAGATCCATGAGTAAACACTTGGATTTAGTGAAAAACATGCATAAATACTCATATAATTCATTGATTTCATGTGAGAGATGTAAATCACTCACCGATTCTCCAAACAAAGCAAAAATGATGAAATTAGATTCTGGATAGCGAAGAGATAACTGCTAGCCCTTCGATTTAATGAATCCACCCTCCTATTGATGCAGATCTAGCCTCCAAAGGTGTAGATCTATGATTTCCCTCCTTAGATTTGGATTTCTAATGGTGGAAAAGAATTTAGAGGAAGAAGGAAGTCAAGGCCTTCAAATGAGAGAATGGGAGAAGTAACCTACTCTCCATACCCCTCACCCCCTGTTTATAGACTCCACCAACCCACTAATGGACCTTCTCCAAATCAGCCCATTAGCTTTCTAAAACCTGGACAACCAACTGAAAAACCTTAAAACATCGATTTCTCTCAAACCGTTGAGCCAAATCTTTAATGTAACCACTATTCGGAAAGAGAATCATCAATTGTTTTCCAATGGCATAGGTCTCACCCTCTGATTCGACCTGAGTCAAAAGTTATGCCCTGTACAAGACTAACAGGGGAAAAATAGTCACAAACAAAATCGGTAAAAATTATGGACATGTCTCACATCCCCATAAGCAATATATTAAAAGATGAGAATGATCCAGCCCTCAAGGAATAAAATAGAAATATTTTACGATCTTCCGATACGTAAAATGTGGGTTGTTACATTCTCCCCTCTTTAAGAATTTCGCCCCCGAAATTCCAAACAAACACAAGCAACCACAACAATTCTGCATGCCTATCATCCATGTGAAGCCAATTCTATCATCCAAACTAGCAACCATCAAGTCATACATCCATAGCCTTATCCTAGAACGTAAAATTCTATTAAACAACAACAAGATACAATGATATTACGATGATACAATTAAAGGGTCCTACCGACGAAGAGTTCTGGATGAGTTACCCTCATGCTCTCTTCCGTCTCCCATGTACAATCGTCATAATCTTCACTCCATTGTACCTTAACTAGCTCAACCGTCTTCCTCTTAAGTTGTTTCGTGTCATTCCCCACAGCACGAAGTGGCTTACGAGGTTTCGCAACTGCTATTTCTACTTCTAGGTCTTCGTACTGCTCCGGAGGTACCACCACATTCGAATCATGCACAAACTTTCTTAGAAACGACACATGGAAAATATTATGCACACTCGACATCTTCTCGGATAACTCCAATTTATATGTGAACGTTCTAGTTCACTCGACTATCAGAAATGGTCCAACGAACCTAGAAGCTAACTTCCCTTTGCTTCTGAATCAAACCACATGCTTTAATGGTGAAAACTTCAAGAAAACCATATCGCCTACGTCGAGTTCTAAGTCCTTACGATGCTTATCAGCGTAACTCTTCTGATGATCTTGGGCTGCCTTCATTTGTTGCTGAACGATCTCGATACAATCCGAAGTCTCTCTTATCATCTCTGGCCCAAGTACCAACTTGTCTCCAGTTTCTAACCAACAAGCTGGAGAATTGCACGGCCTTCCATACAATGCCTCATATGGTGCCATCCCAATGCTAGACTAGTAGCTATTATTATACGCAAACTCAAGTAGATGTAAATGGTCTTCCCATTATCCACCGAAATCTAACACACAAGCCATCAGGAGATCTTCCAAAACTCGGTTGACTCTCTCAGTCTGACCATAAGTTTGGGGATGATATGTCGTGCTCAAGCATAACTCGGTTCCCAAAGCCTCTTGTAAACTTCTCCAAAATCCACTCATAAACAATGGATCTCGGTCACTTACTATAATCTTTGGGACACCATGGAATCGAACAATCCATTTCTCATAAAGCTCAGCCAATTTCGACGTCGTCCTAGTCGACTTGACAGGAATGAATCTCGCACTTTTGGTCAAGCGATCCACAATGACCCAAATTCCTTCATTCAATGCCCTAGTTTTAGGTAGTCCATTGATAAAATCCATCGATACTTGCTCCCACTTCCATGTAGGAACTTCCAATGGTTGAAGCAACCCACTCGGCTTCTTCTGTTTAGCTTTCACTAACTGACAGTTCATGCACTTGGAAATGAACTTTCCAATATCTGGTTTTATCCCCTCCCAGTCGTAAACTCGCTTCATGTCATGATACATCTTATTACCATCGGGATGAATTGTCAACTTCGAGTGATGATATTCCCTCAAAACCTCATCTCTCAATCCATCAACATCAGGAACAACTAACCGCCTTTGCTTCCGAAGCCAACCTTCTCGATCGACTTCGAACTCTTTATCTTTTGGTTCTAGCTTTTGGATAAACTCGACAAGCTTTGCATCTCGCTTTTGGCTCTCTCCAATCCTTTCGATGAGAGTAGGTCTTATCGATAAGCTTGCCAGTATTTTAGGTTCCAACCCACACTTTGGCCTAAAATCAAACCTTACCAAATACTCAAGGCTCTTCCATTCCGAAAACATCGCTCCTAGACTTGCGTGTCTTCTACTCAACGCATCTGTAACTGCGTTGCCTTTGCCAGGAGTACAGGATATACCAAAATCATATGACGCCAGAAACTCTAACCATCGTTGCTGCCGAAGATTCAAATCCTTTTGGGAGAAAAGATACTTTAACGACTTGTGATCCGTAAACAACTCGAATCGGACTCCCAACAGGTAATATCTCCATATCTTCAGAGAAAACACCCGCCAACTCCAAATCATGAGTTGGGTAATTCTTCTCATGCGGCTTTAGTTGTCGACTCGCGTAGGCCACAACCTTATCCTTCTGCATTATCACTTCTCCAAGCCCAGTACCACATGCATCAGTGTATACCACCATCTCTTCGTTTCCATTTGGAATTGTCAACACATGAGAACTCATCAATTTCTCCTTAAGAATTCCGAACGCTTGTTCATATTTTGCATCCCATGTGAACACCTGGTTCTTCTTCGTCAATCCTATCAATGGTGCAACTATCTTGGAGAAATTCTTGATAAACAGTCGGTAATAACCCGCCAATCCAAGGAAACTCCTCACATCTGTCGCATTCTTAGGCCTATCCCAATCCTGGATTGCTGCTACTTTAGCAGGGTCAACTGTTATCCCATTACTAGAAACTACATGGCTTAAGAATCTCACTTCATCCTTCCAGAAGTGACACTTCGAGAACTTAGCTTTCAACTGATGCTTTCGCAATATTTCTAACACAACTCTCAAGTGTGTCTTGTGTTCTTCCTCATTCCTGGAGTAAACCATAATATCATCCACGGACACAAGCACAAACTTATTCAACTGATCTCTGAACACCCTATTCATAAGATCTACAAAATACGCTGGCACGTTAGTCAACCCTAATGGCATCACCAACCACTCGAAGAAACCGGATGGGGTCCTAAAAGCAGTCTTTGGCACACTATCCTTGGCCACCCTCAATTGGTGAAATCTCGTTGCCAAATCCATCTAAGAAAACACTTTGGCTTCATGAAGCTGATCGAACAAGTCATCAATCCTTGGCAACGGATACTTGTTCTTCTTAGTCACTTTGTTCAGCTCACGATAGTCCACACACAATCTCAACGAGCCATCTGCCTTAGTTACAAATACAACCGGTGCACCCCATTTGGAAACAATTCTCCGAATGAATCCCTTCCTTAGAAGGTCACTAACTTACACCTCCAACTCTCGTTGTTCCTTAGGTGCCATCCACCAAAGAGGCATGGTCTAGCACCCTCGACCAAATCAATCCTAAACTCGTTCTCACGATGCGGCGGTAAACCTTTGACCTCGTCAAAGACATCCTTATACTCATTAGCGATCAGCACAGATGACAAGTCTTCTTGTGGAATCACAAGCGAATATAGATAGCTAACGAAGACACCATCTTCGCGCTTACACTTTATCAACACCTTTCGCCCTTCCACATCCCCGACTCTCACCTCTAGCTTCTCGCAATTCACCCTTGCCGCATACCTCTTGAGCCAATCCATGCCCAAGATGATCCCAAACCCAGCGAAGTTAAAAACAAAGCAATCACACACAAAAGCGCAACCATGACTCGACAAAACTAAACCTCGGCAAATCATGTAAAGATTTGATGAACCCCCAACCGGATTAGTTACTACGAAAGGTCTATCACATATCTCGAGTTCCAAACCCAAGCGGCACACAAGCTCGTTAAAAATGAATGAATGTGATGCTCCGGTATCAAAAAGTACACGAACTGAAACACCATTAACAGAAAGAGTACCTTGCACCACGACACCCTTTCCCTTTACCTCTGCAGTTGGAGCTCTTGAAGAAGTTGGCACGGATTCCAAAGCATATGCCTTAACCACTTGCTTTCCTTTTGCTGATTCTGTACAATCTTGCTTCTCATGTCCTGGCTTCACACACTTGAAGCACTTCTTCTCGGCTTTAGGATTCTTGCATTCACTAGCATAATGGCCCTTCTGCCAACAATTGAAGCAAGTTACTTCTCTCTTCTGCTTCTTTTGGACATCCTTTCCTTTCTGTTGTTGTTGCTTCCTTTTCTTATTATTACCACCCTGTTGTGGCTTCTGTTCCTCCTTAGGTGCAACAATAGACATCTTCTTAGGAAACAGACTTTCATGCCTCAAAGCCTTCTCGACGATCTTCTCAAAGCTATCATCGAGGTGATCCACAAGCTGATCCCCAAGATATTCATCCAATGCTAAGACAAACTTCTCGTTCTTTTGATAAGGAGTATCCACATATGAATGATCATACAACGATAAAGTCTCGAAGTCAAAAATGTAGTCAAGAACTTGGTGACCATTCTGCTTAAGCTCCGCGAATTTCTTAAACAGAATAGACTTTTGTACGGTGGAGATGAATCTTGCTTCAAACTTAGCTTGGAATAGCTCTCATGAAATATCCTCTTCAAGGGTCTCAAGTGTGACAGAGTTACACCAGTCCATTGCTCTGCCCGCTAACTGCCTTGATGCAAGTTTCCTCTTTGTTGCATCATCAATACCCATATCCTTGAAGATTCGGACACAAGTATCCATCCACCTCTGGACTTCTTCAACTGGTTCAGAGCCTTTGAACTGTTTCCCTCCCAATGAAGAAAAGCCTTTGCATAGCTTTGCAAATTCTATAGCTCTAGGCACTTGGACTCCAACATCAACCGTAGCTGCAACTGGGGCGGGGTTCCTTCAAAGGCATGCTTCAATCATATCTTCAAACATGGCCGGGTAATCTTGTGCCTCGCCATTACCCTTCCAGTATTAGCTTCCCTAGCAACGCGTCTTGGTGGTCGTCTACTCATTCTAAATCTACAATTTAGAATAATTAGACACTTCCAAGAAAAATTGCTAAAGAATACAACCGCTACTACAATATATGTTAATATATATAGTAGGAGCCCAAAAGAAATCTGCAAATACGTCTCTCATACGTGATTACATCTTCGAACTTTGGCTAAAATCGATAACTAGAGCTCTGATACCAAATGTGACGACCGCCCACAACCCCCGCACTGTACTAAAGAAATAGTGCGCTGAAAGGTGTACCAGGCAGCTATGGACGATCATTAAGGTAAGATATATAAGCGGAACTAGTCGTAAACTCACAGCGCAAAGATAAAATACAATAGAATATATACAACAGGTAGTGATAGTGAAGTAGAAAACACTAAACTTTCATAACAACTAGAAAGTATTTTCTATACACGTGGATAACAAAAATAGTGTTTGTACAATTTGCCCCACTACAACACTCTCAGAAATAGCAACAGCGGAAACAAATATTAGATAGCAGTAAAGATAGTACGCCAGCCTCCTACTCGCCTCCGAACAGCAACACCGTCCTCACTTAAGCTACTTTTCACCTGCTACTTAGTCTGCCCATCCAACAATCGGATGAACAACCTAAGGTAATAAGAGGAGACATAAAACCTTGAGTCAGACAACAGTCTTAGTAAGCTATAAAACAGCTAACAAACTTCATCAATAAGGTATATGAGAATGGGTAAATAAACAAACTAATCTACCTAGCTCCAGAGAAGAACTCACAACTGCCCTTCCCACACCTGACAGTGATAGCCTTTACGATCCATACAACTAAAGGAATAACAATTCAACCGTGGAAACCAGAACAACCATTCATACATAGCAATAACAACTCAATCATGATCACAACAAAGCATCCAAACATCCATGACTGACTCTGGCTATCACCGTCAACCTTGCTTTGGAACCACCGTTAATCGTATGACTGGCTAAACAATTTGCCATCAATTGTCAAGGGCCACACAACGAAACCCCCGTTCTAGCTAAAACCCTACACACCATACAACGAAATGTGTCTAGGCCATACAACGAAACCCAGGGTACTCGACCTACAATTGGTCTTCAGTTGTGCCCCTGCTTGAGTCCGCTAGAACCTGCGACAATGATAATTCCTCGGCATTCTCATCTTTATTCGTTATCAATTACGACTATTAATCAGCTCAGAACACCTTAGAGCAATGAATACTTTTCAAAACTTCAAACTTCCCTAATTGAATTTACCTTGAAGTCACACCCATACCGGTCGGTCGGTCCTCCCAAAACATCGCTGGTTCCAAAACATATCGGTCGGTCCTCCCAAACACATCGATTGGTCCTCCAAAAAACATTGGTTGGTCCTCCCAAATACATCGTTTGGTCCTCCCAAACACACCAGTCGATCTTGAAAAACTACCCACCGGTCCTTCAGAAAACACTGTAGTAATGGCAGACCGGTCGGTACTGTAGCAATGGATGACCGGTTGGCACTGTAGCAATGGACAACCGGTTGGCACTGTAGCTATGGACGACCAGTTGGCACTGTGGAAAACACTGCAGAAATGGATGACCGGTCGGCACTGTAGAAATGGATGACCGGTCGACATTGTAGCAATGGCTGACCGGTTGGCACTGTGGAAAACACTACAGAAATGGATGACCAGTCGACACTGTAGAAATGGATGATCGGGCGGCACTATATAAATGGATGACCGGTTGGCACCGTGGAAAACACTGCAGAAATGGATGACCGGTCGGCACTGTAGAAATGGATGACCAGTCGGAATTGTAGAAATGGAAGTCTGGTTGGCACTGTGGAAAACACTACAGAAATGGATTACCGGTCGGTTCTGTAGAAATGGATGACCGTTGGCACTGTAGAAATGGATGACCGGTCGGCACTGTAGCAATGGCTGACCGGTTGGCAATTTTGATCAAAACTTTGCCAAACGATCATATCGATGAAATCAACTTATCCAATTCACCCAATACAATCATAAGCATGTTATGAAACCACTAACATCATGAAAATGACGATTATCATCAAATTTTGCAAATTCACCAAAAATCATGAGAAATGAACATATGATCAAAACAATGGACCTAACTCCCACATTCACATGAAATCTCATAGAAATTACTTACCTAATCTTGCTAAAGTATATCATAAGGATATATATGAAAATGGACTTATAATGGTATAGATCCATGAGTAAACACTTGGATTTGATAAAAAAAACATGCATAAATACTCATATAATTCATTGATTTCATGTCAAAGATGTAAATCACTCACCGATTCTCCAAACAAAGCAAAAACGATGAAATTAGATTCCGTACAGCGAAGAGATAACTCCTAGCCCTTCGATTTGATGAATCCATCCTCCTGTTGATGTAGATCTAGCCTCCAAAGGTGTAGATCTATGATTTCCCTCCTTAGATTTGGATTTCTAATGGTGGAAAAGAATTTAGAGGAAGAAGGAAGTCAAGGCCTTCAAATGAGAGAATGGGAGAAGTAAGCTATTCTCCATACGTGACCCCCTATTTATAGACTCCACCAACCCACTAATGGGCCTTCTCCAAATCAGCCCATTAGCTTTCTAAAACCTAGAGAGGCAACTGAAAAACCTTAAAATAGCGATTTCTCTCAAACCGCTGAGCCAAATCTTTAATGTAACCAGTCTACTGAAAGAGAATCATCAATTTCTTTCCAATGGCACAGGTCTCACTCTCTGATTCAACCCGAGTCAAAAGTTATTCCCTGTACAAGACTGACAGGGGCAAAATAGTCACAAACAAAATCGGTAAAAATTATGGATATGTCTCACATCCTCGTAAGCAATATATTAAAAGATGAGAATAATTCAGCCTTCAAGGAGTAAAATAAAAATATTTTATGATCTTCCGATACGTAAAATGTGGGTTGTTACATGCGTCTTGCATGAATAATATTCTACAAGTTGTATATGTTAAAACTTTAAGAAAAAAGTTTGCATTAATATTTAGTCATATTTTTGATTGGTTGAAATCACGGGTAGTTGATTTGAATTTCTAGTTTTAAGCTAAAAAAACAATTTCTCTATTCATTTTAATCTTTATTTGTGTTGTTGATTAATAAAGAAAAAACTATAAATAAACTTTATTCATTAGTTTCTATTTTTAAGTAATAGTAGGATTTGATAATACTTCTAAATGGATGATTTGAATTCATAAAGAAAGTTATTTTTGATAGATCTTATTCTTAAATGATATAAAAATGACATTTTCTTTAGTTATTACTGATAACATAAAGGGTGAAGCACAAAATATATTACAAATATTATTAAAGATACGGGTTTATTTATTTAGAATGATCTTACATTTGGATACCTAGATAATTAGAATCGACATAGAGTTTGAACAAATATAAAATAATTGTAGGAAGATTTTATTTCCTAATTCATTGGGGAGATCTAATGAAATAACAATTTAATATTTAAAATTTTATATATAGGATTATTTCTGGAAGTTCATGGTTGGACCAAAAATTTGCGCTTTCAAACCAACTATTAATAAAGTTTTTGGAGGCTTTTGTATTTTCATATACCTAACTCGTTACTATTATTATGAAAACAAATACTTCCATAGGTTATCAAAACAAATTTATTTTGTAATATAAACATGTGTATGTGTGTTTGTGTGTGTGCGTGCAAGTATGCCTGTGTGTGTATGTGTGTGTGCGTATATTGTTTGCAAGAACCCGCCTTTTTGAACAATTTTAGATCGGCAATAAACCACACATGTCAGACCCAAACCAATTCAAAATGGTGAACTTTTAATGGGAATTTATATAAGAAATAAGAAGAAGAGAAAGAGACGGAACACAAAATATCATAGCGGATGGACAAATTATAATAAGAGCATTATTAAAACATAAATCAATTTATAATATGCACTTTCGAATATTAGAGTTGAATAACCTCAAAACATACCAATAATTGCAACGGAATAATACTAAATAAATATGTTTATCAAGCCTCTTCTTCTTCTTAATGAGTCTTCGCTAAATTAAAACAACTCAGGCTGACCTAAGCATAATGAAAAACAATACACTCGAGTCAGGACTAAAATATCTCATGTAAGTTAAATCAAACAAATGTAATATGAGTGTGGTAGCTTTAGAGACGTTTACAAGATTTTCCATCTCTTATTAATGTATAATGTGAGTGCAATAACTTAAGAGTGTTGGAGAATGGAGTTTTGATGACAACAATCTTATTTCAAATATCGTTATTAATTGATTATAAAATATGTACTAACATCTCTATCTAGAATGTACATATATATGTATATGTATATGTGTGTGTGTGTGTATATATATATGCAGGATTTGTAGACATGACTTAAATACTGAAGACTCTATAGTTTTAGAGTTTCAAGAGATTTAAGATTCAGAAGAGATTCAGGTTTCAGAAGAGATTCAAGACTCATGAGTTATCAAGATATCGAGATTTCAAGAGTTCAAGAAAAATATAGTAATATAGTTCAGTTTATATGTAAGACTCTGAATAGCACTCCAGGTTCAAATTCTGATTTTCAAATTTCAAATTTCAAATTCTGTTTTCAAAATTCAAATCCTGATTTCAAATTATTTTCTATATAGTTTCAAATTATTATCTTTCTTACGATTTCAAAATATATACGTTTATAAAGTTTTAAATATATATAGTTATATAGCTTAAAACCTTATAACTTTATAAATATGTCTATATAATGTATTATTATGATTTCATATGATTTTACACTTTAGAATATTCATTTATATTACTAAGTTTTGATTCAAGAATTTCTATAATAATACATATGTTTAAACACTTGAAAATAGTTTCAAAATCAAATTGCAAGGCATAGATTTATGCCTATGTCGACATACGACTGTCATTTTTTCAATTTTCAAACGAAGTGACTTTTCACTATTTGTAAAGTTTCTGAAATGTTGCAGCCATTGAAATGCTATAAATAGCGGCTGATTTCAAAAATAATAATTCATAATTCTTCTTCTCCATCTTCCCCCTCTTCATACCACCATTAATATTTTATTAATTTCTACACTTATACTTTGCCGATTTCTACTCAAATTATATAAAACTTCCTCACTTTTCAATCTCTATCTGCTACTCTCTGAATTAAAGAGTTATTGGTTGTGGTAATCATTTGGGAAGTGTTTAGGAAAGGGTATGTTCCTTGTAGCCTTGAAATCAAGGAAAGAGAGCGTTGTTAACTTTGTAGCCGTGAAATTAAGGGTGTTTGGAGTGGTGTTAACCTTATGGCCGTAAAATCAAGGAGTTATACTTGGATATTGATAATAATAAAACTCTAGCAATCCAGCGTTGTGTAAGATTAGACGTAGGAGTAATCCAAACCAGTATAAAATCCGGTGTGTTCTTTCATTTTCTGCATTTTATATTTACCTGTTTATGTGTTTATATTTGATTCTATGTTTGTGATCATCTCTGGTGTGTGTGATTCATATATATATCATTTAAGTTTAAGATTTACATAAATTCCTCATAACCCTCCTCACCCCAACTCTAGCGTTTGTTTTGCCTTAAGATCCGCATTTCGCAATCCCTAACATCTAGTGTGTGACCCGTGCTACGCACATGGGCACTTGATAATTTGAAAGTGTTGAGGATATTAACACCCTGAAACATATTATTTTTTATCTATTTTACAATAGAAAAATATTATGGTCCATATTTAATCCTATATGTAATTTAAACTAAAACATTGCATGGTATTTATTCTTTTGTGCACTATGTAGCGAATTAAAGTTTGTAGTAGGAACAGTAAAATAATATCAAATCTGAGATTTAATGGAACTTTGTTTATCTGCAAAAGTAGTTCGACAAATTAATGGCTCTATTAACGAACTATTGTCTTCTTCTCAGTTCAACATGTTATTAAAAATTGTTTTGTATATTTTCATTAATCATGATCGACGGTAGTATCAAATATAATACTATCAAGAATAAATTTCTATGTCTGAATAAAAAGATTAGATCGTTAATTAAAAAATTAGTGGAAATCACACTATACTCTATGATTGATGTTGGAAAACTAAATTATGTCCAACTCCATCACCAACATAAGGCCAAATGTTTTACAACAAAAACTAAACCACATTAAACAACATGTTTGTATCATTGTAAAACCTACATGAATAATTTTGATAAAAAACTGTTATTTACCATTTTAATATTCTAGTTCAGCCACTGGAAACTAAACATGAATCGTTGTTTGCCGATTTTATACTTACGTTGAAGTGCTCAAACAAATTTGAGATGTGTTGATTTGGAGAGGACAATTGTTAGTGAAAGTTAAGAAAAATAAATTAATGGCACGCAATAGAATTTTGAAGCCTTGGGCGCAATTAAAAGATAATATAGGACTGCTTAAGAATGTTTGCCAAATGTTTGCGGAGTTATAACACAGGTGCGATTTTCAAGGATTTTCTCTAGTTTACCATCTATGACCTTACATGTGGCACAAATAAGAATTATTCACGTAAAATGGGTTACATATAAAAATATGCAGAGCTATGCATTATGAGAAAAAGAGTTTGTATTGAAAAATTAAAATCTTTCATATGATGAAACAAAATTTAGCGTACTAAATTTTCAAGTAGTTGTTTATTTTATGGGCCTCAAATCAATTTACTATTACGTTTACATATATACATGCAAGGGGATATCAAGTTGTAAAGAGTCATTTTATGAAGCCCGAAGAGTATATCAGTAGGGAATACAATGCAGTACTTGGCTTTAGTTTCCCCAAAACCAAATAAAATAATGTGAAGTCTCCAAATCCTCCTTGTGATATTTCCTATGGAGAGGTGCTAGTGAATATCCCAAACATAGTCCCTTTATCTCATAGCATGAGGCACAACAATCAAATTATTCCTGTAATCAAATTAGTGAAAAGAATTAACCATCACAAATGATAATGCAATTAAATTTAGATATTTACCTGCGCTATTGCTAAAAGGACGAATGTAAATATACTAGAATGTATGCGGGAATGATATCAACTGAACAAATTTCATATTGTATATAGAAGTTACAATGCTAGAAATTATGTCATGAACATAAATTAATCGTAATGCAAAAATTGAATAGCAAATAAGTTAGAAGAAGTTAAAAAATATAAGTTGATGTTATTAGTTCACGATGTAATTTATGTTATTAGCTCAAGGTGTATGATGTGAATATAGAAGAATCAAAATTTAGAAAGAAATATCCAAGAAAATGCGTAGATAATGAATACAAATCCGTCCAACATAGAAATGTGGTAAAATAAATTTCATTCGATAGAAAATATCTTGCTCATATGGTAAAGAATCAAAAATGAAAAAAATGACATGACAGTAAAATGTGAAATAATTGCGCTTACTTGCTGAGGTATAAAGTGAAACAACTCACTGCCATAAAATCAGCTAATATCAAGTAGGAATAAATTCAAAATCATCCAAAGTTAATAAACAATAAAGATACAAATGAAAGGCGTGAAATGGATAATATAAAAGTAAACAACTACATAATATTTGCAACTTCATATGCAGTTAATATCATATCCACTTACCAATTTCAACAAAACACCAATGATATTCATATATAAGAATCCAAAAAACATTTTAGTGAACTAATATCTGAATAAATTTTTATGTAAAATCAGTTATGAAATGTAATTATAAAATATGTAGCAGTTTTTTTGGAATGAACCAAACATGCACTTAGAAAAAAAATTAAGTTTAATTAGTAAATATAGGATCCATAAAAGTAAAATTAAAAATAAGACAAATAAATTACAGTACTGCAACTTTTGAGGCCCAGGTTAAGAAAATCTTACAAAGATAGTACTACTATTCTGAAAAATATATGAATCCAAGGCTAGGAATAGAATAAATAATATGATCATAAAACCACCACGCTTGCTTTCACCGCAATGCACAACATAGGAATCTATCAAAGAAAAAATAACATGCTTCAATTTAGCTAGTTCAAAATAGTGGGAGAAACTTCAAACTTCAAATTGGGAACACGATTGGCAAAATTTGCAACAAACAAAATTATTGGAAAAATAGGAGGCTAACACATATGAGGTAACATTACGATGAATCTAGAGGAAGTTGTTTGATTTAAATCGTTGTTTGAAGTTTGGACTACATACCTTAAAACATTTTTCTTCGAAACATTTAAGTGACGTATGATGGAAACACAAATGCTAGGAATAAAAATAGCAAAATTTTAAAATATATCAAAAGAAACTTTTTTGTATGCTTATAAAGAATTAGCCAATTGGTATGTTCAATGTAATTATAGAAACATAAGCCAAACTTTTGGATAACTAACTAAGAAATTAAAACCGAGTTAAAGCTTTTTGATGTGAGGAAATACTAACAAAAAACATTTTTCGTTACAACCTCGCCAAGTTAAAATATTAAAAATAATATGTAATAGACTTTTATATTTCTTCTTTTGTTCCTAAATATATTATTTTCTTCATAATCTTGGTTAAGGGGAGTTAGATCAACATACTAAAGAAGTACCGTGGAGCTAAATGAAAACAAATCATACCCCTGATCTGGAATCATCATGCAATAAGAAAACTTTAAAGGTGTGACTATTCTAACATAATTAAGCAAAAAAATAATAACTCAGTTATGTATTTTGAATAAAAATACAAATTATTTGAGAAGTACCTATGGTTTTGACCATCGTAGTTCAGAGAACATTTGAAAATTGTAGTGAATATTCACTTTGAGAGTAAGTTTTGACCAAAAAATAAATCCTTGTTGCGTAAATTTTTAAATCAAAGTGAGTTTGACTTACTAGTAGTCTGTCAAGAATTTTGACATAATATGAGTTAGCTTTACCATCTTATTATAATTACCTTGACAAAAAAGATGCAACATTCATTTACAGTTTGCCTAATAATGTTGTTTTAAAACTTGTATTCACGTCATTTTAGAACATTAAAAAAACTTTCAAATTTGTATTAACTACTATAATTTATATGTAGTTATGAGTGACAACACATTATGAACTATAACAAACATACAGACCTTTATTTCAACGATACAATGGCTATTTACACTAATTTGTAGTTCAATCACTATCCATATCTATAAGCATCTGACTTAATATGAGTTCTTTTTAGTGTACGGCTGCCCGAACTAAATATTTATGGCATGGATTATGAGCACAAACAAAAAAGCGTTTAATAAAGTGGTACCTAATTAAAAATTGCGATCTGGGCACCTTTGCCCAACAATAAGCTCACCCAGTTAGTGATCTGGGCATCTAGGTTTGAGTCCAGAAACAACCTCTTGGCAGTGCGAGGGAAAGGCTGTGTACATTGAACTCCCTAGAGTCCGCTATTACGCGGGAGTCTCGTGCACTGGGTTCCACTTTCCTAAATAAAAATTGCAAGACTGTGTAGCTAAATACATATGAATGCAAAAGAAACTTTTACTATTTTAGAAGACTTGCAAAGAAAGTGATGTTATAAATCCAAGTTGATAATATAATTGTGCAAAGCATGCCTTGTTTTCGGGATTATTTAAATTAATAGAGAAACCGCATAATCAACAATTTCAAATTCATTATTGCAAGATTTTATGTTAAGTTAGCATTATGTTATCTAGTGCAATAATTCCTATAAAAAAACTCCATATTATTCTTCATTTATTTCAATCATTATGCTCAAATAGAAGAAAAAAGAAAAGAGTCACCATGGAAGGACTTGGAATGTAACGACCTGAAATCCCCTGATCTCCGAAGAGACTGGAAAGCCCGGATTGAGGTGAGAACACAACACGTCAAAAACAAACAATAGAACATTTCATTTCTATTACAACAGTTGATATCAGAGTACAAGATATCAGAGATTAAATAAACAATATACAGCAGAAAAATAAATATCAGAGATTTACAAATTACAAAGCAGCGGAAAATATATAAATAAATATAACGTACAGTGGAAATCATCTATAACCACAATTGAAAGAGATATACAGATACAAAGCTTTAGGAACATAGCTCTAGCTGTAATCCAGGATCCTATGAAAAGAAGTATCTGCGAAAACCAAAACAACTAGCAGCCCGTGTGGAAAATATGGGCACCAGAGTTTAGGTAGAAATAATAAACTCCGAATCAGTTATGGGACTGGTGTGAGAACTAAAACAATTATTAAATCTTTACTTTAAAACTGAAAAATTTCATGGGACCACGCCGTATGAAACGGAATGGGTTTACTCCACATGAATACCAGTTTAAAACATAAAACAACGCAATGCTTTTTGAAAAATGAAGCTATTATAAGACTCAGGTCCCATCACACAATGCAACGCAAGCCAGAGGATAGAGTTTTCCCTTATAATAACCAAACATGCTTGGTACGTTTTAAAACAAATCATTTTGATATTACTATAATTGTATAGTGTCAAAACAACTTCAAATATAAATGTATCAATCATAGGCATAATACCCTATCCTACTATGTCGCCATATAGGTTTACAACTAAAACTGAAAGGTCGCGTATTGGAAATTGGATTCCATCTATGAGTCGAGGCAAGGGATGACTCCTCCCGATTCGAGACACTCTAGCACATGTCTCAGGAACACACCTACGGGCAACCCTTGGATCTTAAGGGCCGGTCCACACTTACTTTAGCGGATTGGTTATTCCTGAACACACATTTCCTGGTCCTATCAGACCTATCTCTGAGCCACTAGGGACTCAATATCTGAGGCACCCCACAATCCATCATCCACATAAGTAAAAATGTCTGGGTTCCATACATGGCACTACTCCTAGCTATAAAGAAAAATCGTGCACTCCCGGTAATCATGATCCCGTTTTTGACTCATACCGGGTGTGAGGCTCGCAAATTAATGCTACACATAAGGCTACGCTATTTAAAGCCGTGCTTTGATCATCAACCAAAAGACTGTGCTTTTCAACAAAAAAACTTAATCATTTGCATCTCAGCGTGCCACACTGACAATTCACGCCATACAACAGATGTCTATCAATATATAACTACTAAGCTCGTATGTCTCAGAGAAGGGTGTTAAGCAAGAGAATAAATTCTCCGCCACCAAACAAATATATATTTAATAGAAATCAATCAATTTAGAATGGAATCTAATGTCAAACACACATCCATTTATAAGTCCTTTCTAGGTCTGAACAAAACTGGAGGCACCTTATTCCTCGTCTCATATGTCCAATCAGGAGAGAGGTCCTCGCATATCCGGTCGATCTCCAAGTACATCTGGACGATCACCCTTATTACCTTGTCTTGGTTGTACGGCCCAATCAAGACATCAGTAATCATCCAAATGACGTGATGAACTCCGGTCTTCAACCACTGTCTTCATCGTCGACTTTTAGTCGTCGTATTAGTTATTCAGAATGGGTTAAACCCGGTCTTTCCGAATAATTCGCGTATTTTATAACCAATATTCCAATGCTATAAAAACACATCATACGCCTCACTCCAATTCAAAATATTCTTTTATTCAAATATTCACATCTTTAGGGAAATGTTCCCATTAATTTTGTCAAAGATAAATTCTTTTGAATCTTCTCTTTAATCGTCCTTTTGATATCATTTTCAAAAGATTTTTATTAACTAGTTGGATTATCGAGCCTTACAAAAGTAATTATTTATTTTGTTTTCCGATCCCAACCTATTCATCCCATGGAGCAAAACTGGTAATACTTCATATCTAACACCCACTATGTTATCGGTAAACTTAATTACCATTTCACGTTCAAATCAAATTAAAGATTTAACTACCGCCTGGAGTAAAACTAGCGGTTCTCCATTCTCGATCATTTCCTAAATTTGATAAATTAAATTATCTCATTCCCATTTCAATCTAATTAAAGATTTATTAAAACTCCAATTGGTTTTAATCTTTCTAAAAATCATTATTTAATGATTATTTAACTTTAGGAAATCAATCATGCCTTTAATTGGGTTGAAGAACCAATGTCACTTGAAACACAGTTCACGATAAACCCCAAAATCATCTTCCATCAAAATGGAATCTTCACGGAAATCATAACAGTATATAATCGATATAAATTTTTGTATCAAACTAATACTATAAGTGGAATAGCGGCAAGGCCTTTTAAATTCCATAAATAGTAACGGTCTTCATTCACAGAATCTCATTTCGATTATTACCAAATCGAATTCCATTTTAATATATTAAATTGGAAAACTTTACTTTGGAAAATTTCCATTAAATCTTAATAAAAAGATTTATAAATTCCAAATCATATCTTCACTATTGATTGGGTTAAAGAACAAATGTTATTTTAAACACCATTCACGATAAACCCAAAATCCACTTTTAATTCAATTCCAATTAAATGTTAATTAACTGGTAAATTTCTCTAAATCTTAATTAAAGGCTTTATTCCTTTGTCAACTGGGTCTAAGAACAGTGTTATTTAAGACACCATTCATGACAAACCCAAAATCCAATTTGATATTAAGTACAATGCTCTGAATAGAAATTATATCGGCTTATATTCAATATTAAATTCTGAAACCATCGGATATCGTATTAGGAATAACGATATCTGAATCTTCCAAATCCCTCAACAATATCTGTATAATCACGAAATCCAATATCGACATATTCCACAGATTATCCCATTCCAATTTATTTATTGGAAAATTCTGGTTATTTTATAACCATTTACAAATCTAATTTATTTATTTCTATAATTAATTGGATTATTATTCTAGTTATTAACTAGTTCATTTCGATAAAAATGTATTTTTATCTTTTCAAACTTGGAATTTTTCATCCAAAATCTTCCAAATCATTAATAATAACTTTGCATAATTTTTCCATAATTTTAATAATTTTATTAAGGCACTTACAGTCGGTTTCCAATAACGGCCACCGAACTGCATCCATATGGACCTGTTCTGAAATTGATTTGGACATATCTCAAAATGTAACCATTAAATTTCCAATATCTTATATCCATTGGAAATATCTTTTCGATATGAACCCAACAGTTCCGGTTTAGGAGAATCCGACGTTCGGATCCCCCGTTACATCAGTTTGAAGTCAATGGTCGAAATTCGTGAATGATCGCTGCACGGCGTATTCTATTCAGGACTTTATATATATATATATATTTCGTCGATTTCAATTCATATAAATCATTTATAAATTCATTTCAAAACGATTTCAACTTCAATTTCAATTTTAAATCAAAATTGAATATTCCATATCATTATAATTTTTAAATGATAATATTTTCGAAATATCAGATTTTGAAATCCATTTCTTTTTTGTATTCATTATTAAATGAATAAAATCGACCGATAAACCCGTTCGGGTCAAAATGGCGTTTCAATACTTAAAACGGCTTCATATATTTTTATATATTTCTGTGTCCATCTAAAATCGAAAATCAAAATCATATTTTAATATTTCACTGAATATTATTTTAAAATATTCATTATTTTAAAATATTCATTATTTTAAAATATTCATTATTTTAAAATGTTATTTATTTCTGAATCGGAATGCGACTCAATCAATTACCATATAATTTTAGTTATATGGATTTCATGCATTGTACGTATTCAACAATAATGAAAAATAATCATTCAACATTCAAACATCATCCAGAGTGCATTTTACAACTGTATAAGCATTAAAATAAATAGATAACGCTCATCACAGCCTGTTAACCCATCGATTGACATATCAATACTTATTGGGATCGGTGTAAGTCAAATATCATCCTAATACCCGTGTGGGATTTTCAAACAACAACAGTTAATTTAAACAAATCATTGGTCAATAAATTTAACCAATTCCAATTCGGTTTGAATTATTTTTATAATTAACCAATTTTACTGTTTAAATTATAAATTGATATTTATAATTTAGTTTCAACCATCACATTAATGATAACATTATTACTAATAGGTTAAACAGTACAATCACAACACAAATCATCCAAATATATAAATATTCAACTACCAAACGCCATTTACGGCGCCATAAGTGGCCATTTGCGGAGTATAAAATCTGAGTGTTGGTAATATTCATACATCGCTTTCAATTTATTTGATTTGTGCGAATTCGAGTGTTGAACTCCATACAACAGATAAAAATCTATATTGGCAATTTCTATATATTTACAGTTATAAAATAACTGTACAAAAATTATAGTGAGAAATTCTCACATTGGGTTCCACTCCGCCATTCTTTATCTCTGATGGTTTTAGTAAAATTAAACTGTGCATTTAATTTTATCAAAATATGCAACTAGCACCAATCGCACTCCAGCCAGTTCTACGGTGTAGTGCTCGTCATCACGGTCTCAGCGAACTTTGTTTTGCTCAAATCTGTTTTCTTTTGACAAAGATACATGGTTTTAAACATTTGAACATTATTTTAAATCTATTTATTAAGAAAATTAAATTAATAATTTCCCTAATTAATTCACTAACATGTTAATCCTCCTCTTATCTCCCCCGTTCTTCACACATTGAGAAGAACCCATCGCTGCCACGCAACGTTTGATAACCGAGCCCAAATCTGTTGCTTGGAAGATGATCTACCACCACCAAGGCTTGCGCCCCACTCTCCTCTTCCTACGTCGGTGGTAGCTCCCCAATAGAACTCCCCTTCTGACCGGAAACCACCCCTAAACACGGCGCCTTTCAGGCATTTCGACCTCTACAATGATTGATTTTAGATCTCGACCGGTGAGTAGATATAACTCTCCTAGCTCTCGACTTTTTGCGTTGAAAGCTTCTCCTATTACTGTGTGGATTTTGAGATCTAAGGGGGAGAAGATAGTGTGTTGCTGGCCATAGAACGATGGGTGACGGCGTTGTTCAGTGTATGAGGGTTCGGGGAAATCTTGGGCTATTTATACCCTTATTATTTAATTATTTAATTCAATTATTTTCAATTTTTGAAATTTAAAATTCCGAACTCCAAATCGAACCCAACGACCATCGTTTCTAACTAAATACCCTCATTTCGGACACAATGGAATGTGGTTTGTAAGCCAATTCGATTGTTTTGACCAGTTTTCATCAAAATTAAAATATATATATATATATATATATATATATATATATATATTGAATTTAAAAGTACATTTATTTTACCGGGGCCACATACTAAGTCAAAAAATTACAGAAAAATTATATCTAGTTATGTTTTGATGATACGGTCCTAATAAAAATTAATTTCATCGAATTTGTAGATCGTTTGAAAAATGACCATTTTCGAGTCGATTAAATTCAAACTGAAATTACCAAACACATTTAAATTCACTCCACTCACATATTAATTCCAAAAACTATGAATTTTTAAACCTGGCTATAATTTGACATTACGGATTCAAGAAAAGTGGTTTCGTCAAAAACAGAGTTCGTTTGCAAAATGACTATTTTTAAGGGCTATTTATATTTATTTAAAATATATTTAAATTCCATAGAGACTATTTTAAATTTTAAACTAGACATAACTTTCCATTTATATTATGAAATATGAATTTTTCACATTCATTAGAAAGATATAATCAAACAAATTTTAATGTTTTTGGTTTTACTGAAATCTGATTTATTTTGAATTTTGTACGTTCAATTAGAATTAAAAATCGAGTTTTCAAACTACCGCGCCATTTCTAACTCCTTTTATAACTAAATTAAATTTATACATTCTAACTTCGATTTAAATAATTTTTTAGTCGTTATTATTTAAAATAAATTTTTTTAAATATTCAAAATCCATTAAAATAGCTAAAATAAAAAAATTTAATTGGTTTACAAATTCCGGGCTGTTACAATCTCCCCCACTTAAAATCTTTTCGTCCTCGAAAAGGAACGGAGCTGAATGTTGTTTAATTAACCAACTCAGCTTTCGTTCTGGCTTTCATTCTTTAACTTTTCAGTTTCTAAGAATTTTTTAATTTCTCAAAAATTTGGCTAACACCCTAAATTTTCGAATTTTTTTGCTATAACCTCCTTAGTACAGGCTGATCGGTAAAACCAAAACTTGCTTCACAAGGCCCTCATCCATCAAAAAGAAAAAGCCAAGCGGCTTGCCAATCGGCTCATAAAATCATCAAAACCCAATAAATACAGTAAATATGTTTCTATTTGTACAATTTTATTCCACTTCTTAGCTTCCATGCTATGACATTTTCACATGTATATATGTACATGTGTGCAATTCAAAAAAAAATTAGTTCAGTATTTGATTCAATTAGGCTTAATTCACTTTTCATTTTCATATTGGTTTTATTGTTCAAATATTTTAATTAGTTAACTAATAATCACACAAAACAAACAACAATCAATTAGTTGATTAGCTTTTCAAACATATATTTCTATATATACTGAAAATCATATTTTTAGTGTCAAATCACAAACAATAACCCTATCTAAGTTTTGTTTCTCACACCAGGCAATTGGAATAATATAGGTATCCCATTTTCGAAACTCGAACATAAATGCTGATGATGGAGCTCTCTCATCAGAATCATCTCCAAGTGACTAGAGTGTGATTCTATATCTACCTAGTATATTTGAGGCTTCGAGTATACGTTTGCAAGGCATACATGCAAAATCTTCTTATACTGATAGTCCAAATTCAATATAAAATAAAATATTCAAACACGTATAATAAGATATAATTTTTCAAAACTAAATTTGTCTTTATAACTAATACTCTTCAAACTCATTCTAGGATGCTACTGATCCTATTTCTAACAAGTCATTCTTATAGGATATTACTAATCCTATCTCTGGTTCTTTCGTTTGGTTCTAGTGTGTCTTGTTCTCTAGATTTGTAAACCAAAGCTCTGATACCAACTGCGATGAATCGAAATCCCCCGATCTTCGAAGAGACAGTAAAGCCCGGATTGAGTTGATAAGACGACACGTCAGAACACAAACAATACAACAATTGACATCAGAGTACAAGATATCATAGATTAAATAAATAATGTACAACAGAAAAATAAATATCAGAGATTTACAAATTACAAAGAAACGGAAAATATATACATAAATATAATATACAACGGAAATCATCTACAACCACAACTGAAAGAGATATACGGATACAAAGCTTTCTGAATGTAGCTCTAGTTGTAATACAGGATCCTGTGAAAAGAAGTATCTGCGGAAACCAAAACAACTAGCTGCCCGTGTGGAAAATATGGGCACCCGGAGTTTAGGTAGAAATAGAAAACACCGAGTCAGTCATGGGACTGGTGTGAGAACTAAAGCATTTATTAAATCTTTACTTTAAAAGTGGAAAGTTTCATGGGACCACGTCGTATGACACGGAACGGGTTTACTCCACATGAATACCAGTTTAAAACACAAAACAACACAATGCTTTATGAAAAATGAATCTATTATAAGACTCAGGTCCCATCACACAATGCAACGCAAGCCGGAGGATAGAGTTTTCCCTTATAATAGCCAAACATGCTTGGTACATTTTAAAACAAATCATTCTAGTATTATTATAAGTGTATAGTGTCAAAACAACTTCAAATATAAATGTATCAATATAGAAGGCATAGTACCCTATCCTACTATGTCGCCATATAGGTTTACAACTAAAATCGAAAGGTCGCGTATTGGAAATTGGATTCCATCTATGAGTCGAGGCAAGGGATGGCTCCTTCCGATTTGAGACACTCTAGCACAGGTCTCAGGATCACACCTGCGGGCAACCCTTAGATATTCAGGGCCGGTCCACACTTACTTAGTGGATTAGTTATTCTTGAACACATGTTTCCCGGTACTATCAGACCTATCTCTGAGCCACTAGGGACTCAACATCTGAGACGTTTTGCAATCCATCATCCACATAAGTAAAAATGTCTGGGCTCCATACCATGACACCACTCCTAGCTAGAAAGAAACGTTGTGCACTCCCTACAGTCGCTATCCCGTTTTTGACTCATACCGGGTGTGAGGCTCGCAAATTAACGTTATACACAAAGCTATGTTGCTTAAAGTCGTGCTTTGATCATCGACCACAAGATTTTGCTTTTCAGCAAAAGCCTTGATCGTTTGCATCTCAGCATACCACATTGACAATTCATGCCATGCAACTGATGTCTATCAATATATAATCTCTAAGCTCATACGTCACACAGAAGGGTGTTAAGCAAGAGAATAAATTCTCCACCACCAAACAGATATATATATTTAATAGAAATCAATCAACACAGAATGAGATCCAATGTCAGACACACATCTATTTAGAAGTCCGTACTGGGTTTGAACGAAACCAGTGGCACCTTATTCCTCGTCCCATATGTCCAATACAGGAGAGAGGTCCTCGCATATCCGGTCGATCACCAAGTACGTATGGACGATCACCACATATTACCTTATCATCAAGACATCAGTAATCATCCAAACAATGTTAAGAACTCTGGTCTTCAACTATCGTCTTCGTCGTCGACTTTTAGTCATCGTATTAGTTATTCAGAAGGGGTTAAACCCGGTCTTTTTGAATAATTTGCGTATTTTATAATCAATAATCCAGTGCTATAAAAACACATCATACGCCTCATTCCAGTTCAGAATATTCTTTAATTCAAATATTCACATCTTTACGGAAATGTTCCCATTAATTTTATCAAAGATAAATTCTTTTAAATCTTCTCTTTAACCTTCCTTTTGATATCATTTTCAAAAGATTTTAATTAACTAGTCAAGTTTATCGAGCCTTATCGAAGTAATTATTTATTTTATTTTTCGACCCTAATCTATTCATCCCATGGAGAAAAACGGGTAATACTCCATATCTAACACCCACTGTGTTATCGGTAAATTTAATTACCATTTCACGTTCAAATCTAATTAAAGATTTAACTATCGCCTGGAGTAAAACTGGCGGCACTCCATTCTCGATCATTTCCTGAATTTGAAAAATTAAATTATCTCATTCCCATTTCAATCTAATTAAAGATTTATTAAAACTCCAATTGGTTTTAATCTTCATAAAAATCATTATTTAATGACTATTTAACTTTAGTAAATCAATCCTGCCTTTAATTGAGTTAAAGAACGAATGTCACTTGAAACACAGTTCACGATAAACCCCAAAATCATCTTCCATCAGAATGGAATCTTCACGGAAATCATAACAGTATATAATCAATATAAATTTCCGTATCAAACTAAGACTATAAGTGGAATAGCGGAAAGGCCTTTTAAATTTCATAAATAGTAGCAGTCTTCATTCATAGAATCTCATTTCGATTATTATCAAATTGAATTCCATTCAATTCCAATTTAATATATTAAATTGGAAAACTTTACTTTGGAAAATTTCCATTAAATCTTAATAAAAAGATTTATAAATTCCAAATCATATCTTCACTATTGATTGGGTTAAATAAAAAATGTTATTTAAAACACCATTCACGATAAACCCAAAATCCACTTCTATTTCAATTCCAATTAAATGTTAATTAATTGGTAAATTTCTCTAAATCTTAATTAAATGATTTATTGTTTTCTCAACTGGGTTTAAGAACAGTGTTATTTAAGACACCATTCACGACAACCCAAAATCCAATTTGGTATTAAATACAAGGCTCTGAATAGAAATTATATTGTCTTATATTCAATATCAAATTCTGAAACCATCGGATATCGTATTAGGAATAACGATATTTGTATCTTGCAAATCCCTCAACAATACCTATATTATCACGGAATTCAATATCGACATATTCCTAAGATTATTCCCATTCCAATTTATTTATTGGAAAATTCTGGTTATTTTAAAACCATATACAAATCCAAATTATTTATTTCTAAAAATAATTGGATTATTATTCGAGTTATTAACTAGTTCATTTCGATAAAAATGTGTTTTTGTCTTTTCAAACTTGGAATTTTTCATCCAAATCTTTCCAAATCATTAATTATGATTTTGCATAATTTTCCATATTTTAAATAATTTTATTAAGGCCCTTACAGTCGATTTCCAATAACGGCCACCGAAGTGCAGCTATAACGACCTTTTCTGAAATTGATTTGGACATATCTCAAAATATAACCGCTAGATTTCAAATCTCTTATATTCATTGGAAAGCTTTTTTCGATACAAACCCAAGGTTCCACTTTTAAGAAAATCCAACGGTCAGATCTCCCGTTACATCAATTTGAAGTAAATGGTCAAAATTCACGAACAGTCACTGCATGGCGCATTCTATTCAGGCCATTTATATATATGATATAAATTATTTCGATTTCAATTCAAAATGTATTTTATAAATTGTTTATAAATTCATTTCAAAATGATTTCAACTTCAATTTCAATTTTAAATCAAAATTGAATATTCCATATCATTATAATTTTAAAATGATAATATTTTCAAAATATCAGATTTAGAAATCCATTTCTTTTTCGTATTCATTATCAACTGAATAAAATTAATCGATAAACCCATTCAGGTTAAAATGGCGTTTCTATAATTAACCCGGCTTCATATATTTATATATGTATATCCATGTTCATCCAAAATCGGACATTAAAATCATATTTAAATTCTTCATTGATTATTATTGTAAAATACTCGATATATTAAAATATTCTTTATTTCTGAATTGGAATGCGACTCAATCAATTACCATATAATTTTAGTTATATGGATTTCATACACTGTATGTATTCAACAATAATGATAAATAATCATTCAACATTCGAACATCATCTAAAGTGCATTTTACAATTATATAAGCATTAAAATAAATAAATAACGCTCATCACAGCCTGTCAATCCATATTTTGACATACCGATACTTATTAGGATCATTGTATGTCAAATATCATCCCAATACCCGTGTGGGGTTTTCATACAACAACAGTAAATTTAAACAAATCATTAGTTAATAAATTTAACCAATTCCGATTCGGTTTGAATTATTTTTTCAAATTAACCAATTTTACTGTTTAAATAATAAATTGATATTTATAATTTAATTACAACTACCACATTAATGATAACGTTATTATAAATATGTTAAACAGAACAATCACAACACAAATCACCAAATCATCCAAATAAATAAATACTCAACTACCCGATGCCATTTACGGCGTCATAAGTGGCCATTCGATGAGTATGAAATCCAAGTGCCAGTAATATCTATACATCGCTTCCAATTTATGTGATTTGTGGGAATTTGAGTGTTGAACTCCATACAGCATATAAAAATCTATACTGGCAATTTCTGTATATTTACAGTTATAATATAAATAATTGTACAAAAATTATAATGAGAAATTCTCACATTAGGTTCCACTCCGCCATTCTTTATTTCTAATGGTTTTAATAAAATTAAACCATGCGTTTAATTTTATCAAAATCTGCAACTAGCTCCAATCGCGTTCCAGTCAGTTCTTTAGTGTAGTGCTCGCCATCACGGTCTCAACGAACTTTGTTTCGCTCAATTCTGTTTTCGTTTGACAAAGATACATGGTTTTAAACATTTAAACACTTTTGTTAAATCTATTAATTAAGATAATTAAATTAATAATTTCCTAATTAATTCACTAACATGTTAATCCTCTTCTTATCTCCCCCATTCTTCATGCATTCAGAGAAACCCATCGCTGCCACCCAACGTTTGATAACCGAGCCCAAATCCATTGCTTGGAAGATGATCCACCACCACCAAGGCTTGCGCCCCACTCTCCTCTTCCTACGCCAGTGGTAATGCGCCATTTGAACTCCCCTTCTGACTAGAAACCACCCGTAAACACGGTGCCTTCCAGGCAGAATTCCGATCTCCACAATGATTGATTTCACATCTCAACCGTTGAGTAGATAGAGCTCTCCTAGCTCTCGACTTTTTGCATTGAAAGCTTCTCCTATTACTGTGTGGATTTTGAGATCTAAGGGGGATAAGGTCGCGTGTTCCTGGCCATAGAACGATGGGTGACGGTGTTGTTTAGTTTATAAGGGTTTGGGGAAGTCTTGGGCTATTTATACCCTTATTATTTAATTATTTAATTCAATTATTTCCAATTTTTGAAGTTTAAAATTCCGAACTCCAAATCGAACACAACGACTGTCGTTTCCAGCTAAATACCCCCATTACGGATACAATGGAATATGTTTCATCATCAAAATTAAAATATAAATATATATATATATATATTGAATTTAAACGTACATTTGAATTTACCAGGGCCACATACTGACTCCAAAAATTACAGAAAAAATATATCTAGCTATGTTTCAACGATACGGTTCTAACAAAACTTATTTCGTCAAATTTGGAGACTGTTTGAAAAATGGTCATTTTCCAGTTGATTAAATTCAAATTGAAATTACCAAACACATTTAAATTCATTATGCTCACATATTAATTCCAAAAATTATGAATTTTTAAACGTAGCTATAATTTGACATTCCGGATCCAACAAAAGTAGTTTCATCGAAAACGGAGGTCGTTTGCAAAATGACTATTTTTAAGGGCTATTTATATATTTAAAATATATATAAATTTCATAGTGACTATTTTAAATTTTAAATTGGGATAACTTTCCATTTATATTATGAAATCTGAATTTTTCACATTCATTAGAAAGATATAATCAAACAGATTCTAATGTTCCTAATTTTACTGAAATCCGATTGATTTTGAATTCTGTAAATTAAAAATCGAATTTTCAAACTACCACGTCATTTCAAACTTCTTTTATATTCAAATTAAATTTATACGTTCTAACTTCGATTTAAATATATATTTTAATTGTTATTATTTATAATAAATCATTTTAATATTCAATATCCATTAAAATAGCTAAAATAAAAATTTTAAATTGGTTCAAAAATCCCGGGTTGTTACAGTCTCTCACGCTTAAAACCTTTTCGTCCTCAAAAAGGAATGGAGCTGAAAGTTGTTTAATTAACCAACTCAGCTTTCATTCTGGCTTTCATTCTTCAACTTTTCAATTTTTAATAATTTTCTAATTTCTCAAAAATTTGGCTAACACCCTAAATTTTCATAAAATTTCGCCATAACCTCATTTGTACGGGCTTATCGGTAAAACCACAACTTGCCTCACAGGGCCCTCATCAATCAAAAAGAAAAAGAAAAAGCCAAGCGGCTCATAAAATCATCAAAACCCGATAAATACAGTAAACATGTACCTATTTGTCGGGCATACAATTTTATTCCACTTCTTAGCTTCCATGCTATGACCTGTTCATATATATATACACACACACACACACACACATACATACATGTATGCAATTCGAACAAATTTTCAATTTTGTTCAATATTTGATTCGATTAGGCTTAATTCACTTTTCATTTTCATATTGGTTGTATTGTTCTAATATTTTAATTAGTTAACTTATAATCACACAACACAACCAGCAATCAATTAGTTGATTAGCTTTTCAAACATATACATTCTATATACTAGTATGAACCCATGCTTTGCAGACGGTTTTTTGGGTATTTTAGTGTTATGATGTTATCTAATTGTTGATAATTTCGAATATCAAATCACTACCATTGTCGTAAATGAGAGCTATTCAGGCATGCAAATAGCTTGTTGAACATAGATGGTATCAAGATGTTGATTTTTATGTATTGAGATTACTCAAAGGGGGCAATAAAATAATTAAAGTATGCTAGTAAACAAAAATGAAGAAAGTGTTGTATAACTTTAGAAATTTATTTCCTAACCAAAATGCATGAAAGCATACACTGATCTTTTAAAAAGGATTCCCAAACCTGTATAAATAGAAGATTATTTTTTATGAACACAAAATCAAGTAGCAAATCACTGTCCAACTATCAATGTATGCATGATTGTAAGGAATGAGATGTATAACAGCATATTATGAAAGTCCAACAGACAAAAGAATGAAAATTTTCACAAACATAACCCATATCCAATTTCATATGAAGGTAATAAATCTATCATCTGAAAGCCAACATCACCAAAATTTTGAAGATCATCCCACTCACACTGGACAGCAAGCATCATATCCAAATTTCTTCATCAACGTATACTACTAGTGCCACGAAATCTTCCCAAGCCTATTATTTTCCAGATCCTGCCAAAAAAATCCATGTGATTCTAATACAATGAGTTGAAGTCTAAAAAAAAAAACCAATGTACTAACTGACAAAGGAGCCTAAGCATTGCAAACTCAAAGTAGATGATGGGATAGCCTAATCTGCAAGCACCTTTCTTCAAAAGACTATTGACAAAATAGGAGTTTATAAATAAGACACTCAGATAGACATGGTAGCATAATATTTGATTATCACCATTTCTCTAACAATCTACCATCATAATGGCTTTTTAACGCACACATATAAAAAGTCATTATATTGTTCTTTGCAATGTTTAAAAAAGGTAAATTTTCAAGTTGGTATACATAGTTTCATTTGAAATAAAAGCAATTTTATGTTGAAATAGTACAGTAGGTATGATGTTTTAAAGGATAACAATGGCATCAACATTTTCAGAATGGGATAAATCCTTCTTCTTTATCGTATATCTAAAAGTTTGAATCGAAAATGGACTAAATCATGAAGCATAGATTCACCATATACATATTTTAATATATATTTTATTTAAGTTATTATTAGGGTTATATTTTGGACTAACGAAATTAATTTTGATGCTATCATATGGAACTTATTTCATTTTTGCTTGCATTCTAAATCACTTTCGGGGGGTCAAATCAAAATTGAAAAGATCTCACTTGAAAAACAGCTCAAACAAAAGGATTTTTAGGAAGCTTGACAACAATGACTGCTAGTGAACCATTACATAGGAAGAACATAAGCTAAACTTCTTGTAGTAACATCTGGTAGTTTGATACTTAAAAATATGTTACTATTTATTTTGATGAATGTCAAACAATTTACAACTATCTTTTAGATATTTTCCATAAGCATGCCTGTAACTTTTACATAATCGACTATATTATATATATATATATATATATATATATATATACTGATATGACAAAGAAATAGATGGTATATATGAGTCACTTTCTGGTTTTAGTTTTAAATCTAATATAGTTGCATTTTTTATGAGTAGATTAAGGAGGAAACAGTTAATTCTTTGCATTGTAGATTGACCATTGAAGATGCTATGTATTCACGGAAAAATACATCTTATATAATAAAAAAACCATAAGCATATACAATTCATGGAATGTTTAAACGTCTAAATAAAAATACACTACAACTTTTATGTTTTAGGGGAAAATGAACATTTAAAATAAAGAATGTATAATACCATGAAATTGCTTAGGAGGTCATGTCTTATTTTCTTTTTGTTGTACGCTACTTCTTTCTTTTGGTCCTCTCGGAAGCTATAATGTTCGCAAATACCTAAATATAATATTGTTTTAAGATACCAGATGATAACATATGCAAAAGCCTTATAGAAAAAATTAAATAAGTGATATCCAATTGAAGACATCGGCTAATAAAAGGGAAGGAATTAAATGACCCTGCATCATGCACATTTTGATTTGTACTTAAACAACATTACTAAAAATAAAATCCCAATTTTAGTAAGCAAGAGTCAACATTAAATCACATGTACCTTTCCTTTTTTAGCGCATGAGCTTAACCTTAATCAAATTTTAACTATCAGAGTTTATCTTCACTGCTATAAGAGTACCTGCAAATAAAACTATCTATCATAATGGCAATCACCGACTAAAAGAGAAAACCATTGAATGGTAAAGATCATACTTTAGGTGTAAGCTTTTAACACATAGATACAATTTTGTCAAAAATGCACTCATGAACATAGGTTTACTTAAAATTTAATATGTTGCAACCAGCTATAATTTCAAATTTGTGCAATGTGGGTGCTTGTCAAAAAAGGTAATTACTACTCATGGTGTCCGCGTGCATAACAAAAAAAAACTGCACCAATATATTACCTTTTTAAATAAATCAAAATTGAATTTCAAAAGCATATATGTATCATTTACTGATCTCAAAGCTTAAGCCAATTTAATATTCATGTTGAATTTTTAAATAAAGCAATGGATTCTTATTCAAAACACTTAACCTTCATACATTTTACAATAGTTAAAAAATTAAACTGAATTGTCGCTATACCTCCTGGTGTATCTTGTTATTTCATTTCAGCCTTCTATTCAAAACTTAACTGCATTATACGCTAAAAAATTGCAATTGGCAAGCATCGAGACTCAATTAATTTAATTTCCCAATGCCATACTTACCTGACATAATTCAAAACATAAGTTGACATAACTATGCAAAATAATTTTGGCCTTAATGAGCCTAAAAATCTAAAATTGCAATGGTGGAAAGATGAAGGTGATTAGAATTTATCAAAAACATTATCTCAAATTCAAGAACTTAATCTGCTGACATCAAACTAAGATAAAATTAGAAAATTGCTACCCAAAAGAGGATGAAATATTAGGGATATGTTTACATGATGAAAAGATCATAAGTTAATAAAGATTAGTCACCTAAAACGCTAGAGAAGATACCATCTAGCATCCTATTTTGGAAACTGATGACATCTAGTGTTTGACAAAAACCAAGAAGTAACATGAATCTCCTTGTTTTATATAAAGTTGTTTGTTATTGAGTTCCATACAAATGAATTTCCATTAGGTTGGTAATAAAGCTTCTTATAAAGGTGCTACTTGCTCAAGTTTCCAAATTTTGAATAACATTTACTTCACGTTTTCTCTTCCAAAGCAGGGAAGAACAAAGTAGGGCAATGAAAATAGTAAAAGAATGGATTGTGATGAGAAATTGAGACTTGTTAGCAAATGCTGGGATGAGACATGCATAAATCCTCAAAGGTTGGAACTTTTTGGATGTTATGCTCATCAGGTATGTACTTAGTTTCACTACAATAACCCCTTTTATCAACCCCAAAATTGCCTACTTAGTATGGTCACCTAGCTATAGATGTAGATACTAAGGAATAAACTATGAATACCGAAAACTAAATATTGATAATGTAAGGAGTGATCAATCCCTTTCAGTGGAAAAACCTCAATAGGATCTTGCAATGATGTGATAGAACAAACAGCTTGAAATAAATATAAATCTCAGATCACAAAAAAAAATGCAACAGAGAACACACAAATTTATAGTGGTTCCACTATCGCGAGATAGTGTACGTCCACTTCAATGGGGAAGAGATTTTATTAATATATTCAAGAGATTACAGAGTTTTTTAATGTAGAGCAAAAGAAATGAAGAATACAATGATCTCTCACCACATGGCATTCTCTATATCTCTCTTTAAATAGAGAAAAAATTACTTGGGGATGAGACAATTGATTTATGTAAAATAAATCAATTTATGGAAAACAAATATCCCATTAATTAATTGACATATGATTGATTGGTAATTTCCCTTTTCTCCATCAATCAATCCCTTTTGCAATTTTAGTCTCTTTCCGTTTCTTTTTGTAACACCCCTAAGTCCCACATCGTGGAAGTCTGTGTGAAGTGGGTACTTATATAGTAGAGTCCATCTCTTACTAACGCCGAGGCCTAGTGATGGAAAACCCTACACCTGAGAGGTGGCAAAGTAGGGACAATATCGGTGTTAGTAGGGAGGTTGGCTCAGACTGTGTGGCAACGCCATGTGTTGGCAGATCTCGAAACTTAGCCGAGGCCTTTTGAGCAACAAAACATCACACCTATACGGTGGCTAAGTTGGGGACAATATCTTGCAGGAACGGAGGTGTGGGCTGTTACACTTTTCTTCATGAAACATGACAACTAATTAAATGACAAACATTTCCAATATCCCCTATTCATTAATATTCCTTCCATTTCTTTCCATTCATTCCTTGCACAAAACAGGTAACGAAATTACCATGCATATCTCCATAATTAATTAGATATGGAAATATTGTATCATTAAATTTCAATAATCTCCACCTTGATACAATATCTCATGCAACCTAGAGACTCCAATGTGAATGCTTCCCAATGAGTTCCTGCTAAAGCCACCTCTCATTGCACTTTGTTAGTGAACTCCGGCAAGGCCACCGCCCTCCAACAAAGTGTTAGAAGCATTCAAAAAACAAGGTAGACATTGTGCAACCAACTCCTATCTCTTCATACAAGAAGAACACCACATCTTCTATTGACTTCAACCAAGTCACTCTCTTTCCCATTGTGCCACCATGTAGCACCTAGCACTTCATCAAGTGAATCAAGTTCGAGCAATGCTCGAACTTAGTAGCAGATAATGCCTTCATAAACATGTCTGCTGCATTTTCATTTGTGTGTATCTTCTGAAGACGAACTAACTTCTCCTCATTCATAGGGATAAGGAAAGACTCTCTTACCTCTATATGCTTTGTTCTAGAACTGAAAGCCAGATTTTCAGCTAAATGAATTGCACTTTGACTGTCACAATTCACCAAATAAGCAACTTGCATGAAGCCCAAATCACACAATAACTTCTTCAAATAAAGCGCCTCCTTAGCTGCCTCAACTGCAGCTATCAACTCTGCCTCTGTAGTAGACAAAGTAACTATAGTCTGCAACCTCGCTCTCCAACTAATAGTTGTTCCTCCAAGTGTGAACACATAACCTGAGGTTGGCTTCCTTCTATCTCTATCTCCGGCATAGTCTGAATCACAGAATCCAACCAAGTTGAAATCCTTATTTCTACCACAAAAAACAAGCTCATAATCTGATGTTCCTCTAAGATATCTAAAAATGTACTTCACTGCCTCCCAATGCGATTTTTCCGGATTTGTCATGTATCTACTAACTAATCCAACAGCTTGAGCAATGTCAAATCTAGTGCACACCATAGCATACATCAAGCTACCTACTGCACTGGCATAAGGCACCTTCTTCATATAGGCCTTGTCCTTTTCTGTGATCGGAGAGCCCTGATTAGAAAGCTGTATATGCAAAGGCATGGGTGTACTAATAGCCTTTGCACCATCCATTCTAAACCGAGCAAGCACCTTTTGAATTGATCGTCGCTTTCCTATGAATTAGAAAAGCGCGACATTTGTAATAAATTCTGCAAGCATACAGGTGTGTAGCATACAGGTCGAACACAGGGAGGTAGATTAAAATCAAATTATTTATCTAATCTCTTGGGCGAGTTAGACAAACTTTAGAGGTTGATTTTGAAAATAAAACAAAAAAAATTAAAACTGTAATTTAATTCAGAACAGATCTAACTGAACCGACGATCAAATCACAATTTCAATGGAAAAGCAATGAGACCATGAATCAGATTCAAATCTAATCAAATCCAATTTAAACTATGAACGTGATTAAAATACAGAAAATAAAAGTGCAGAATATAAATAACAACAGGAAATAAAATTAGGATTATCGCTGAATCTAATCAGACGATCAATCACTAATGAAAAGAAATGCAAAATACAAATAGTGTTCTACCGAATCTAATCGTGTAGACAACACTAATTGCTAAGAAATAGAAAATTGCATAAAAAGAAAAATGAGTTTTATTAATGAAGAAGAGAATAGAATGAGATGTAGGATAGGATGGTGGCTACAATGCCATTACAAGGGTATATATAGGGTAGATAGCCAAACCCTAACCCTAACCCTAATGATAATTGGGCCTGGTCATTACATCACTAATTAGTTTACAATGAGAAACATAAATGGGCCTTTGATAATTAAAGCAAATTTGGGCCTTTTCTCTTTTCCTCTTGTTTCCTTGACACTTCTTCATTGATTTGTGATGTGCAAAGCCTTGTTATCAATCCTTTTCTTGTCCAACAGCAACTAGATGTGATATCTTCATCTACAATTCTTCAAAATGAAAATACATAGCAAATTGAACTCTATTTCTCTACATTTCTGGTTGCATGCGGGCTGGGTTGGAATATCTGTAAAAGTAACAAAACAATACCCAAGTAATATTTATTTATATATAGAAGATAAGATATAAAAGCATAAAATAAACACATTTCTATGTCAATCAAATACCCCCACACTTATCTTTTACTCGTCCTCGAGTAAAAAGAAAATGAAAAACTAACTAGATAGGTCGCACTTTCGTAGGAAACACGATTGCATTGAGCGCATGCAACAAGCCGTTAAACCTCTAGGTGTCCCTAGTAGGACGAGTGGTGTCTCGTGAGGGTTTTCAGCGGATACTACCCACAAAATCCAAATGTAGTATGCTACGATTCTAATGAAACTACATGAATGCAATGGACATATGCAAAAATAAAAACGAAAAATGACAACACGACTTATTTCAGGAAAGTGGTACAACAAATTAAGTTAATAATTTCTAACCATTTGATTTTATTTTAGATGCCTCGACTTGTCACAAATTTTCAATATAAATCAAGTTTTCAAATGTTAAATTCCAGTTTGGCCAGTTAGTTCGGTCGATAACATAGTGCAGCCATGAAATAAATTCTTAGTTTGCTTGGCACAGTTTGCAAAGTGGTATTCTAATTTTCTCATGTATGGCTAGTCAAATCAATAAGGTCAAGAAGTGTTTGGGTATCATCGCTTGTTCTTTATTCTATAAAATTTTAAGATTTATGATTAAGTACATACACCTAACTAAAAAGACCAAGGTTTACCACCCATGCACTGCCTCGCGGACTAACGGAGAGTGGGTAAAGAGCTTGGCGGATTGTGCAGGCCGACTTTGACTTTGTCAACAACGTGTCGGTAATCCTTAGGTGTCCAATCTCATAAAATGAGACCAAGATATTCCAACTTTGACTTTGTCAACAACGTGTCGGATAGAGCTTGGCGGGTTTGCACACCAACGCTCGATATACAAGCAATGTTGGATACCCTTGGAATATTATTATTATTGAAAATATAAGCACAAAAGAGAGTTACGCGAATTCAACTTAACACAACTTAGTTTTAAAGATTTGACAAGCCAATATAAGTATTTTAAGTCCTCCACTTATTTAAACAAAGTCTACAATATAGAATAGATTTCATGGCCATCAGCTAAGAATCTCCCTATGTACTGGTTACACTATTATCCCTCAGAATTAAACTTTTCATTATATTTCTTATTCGATCTAAGTTGAGAGAAAAAAAATACTATCAACTGGCTAACAATTGTTAACTTATTTTGTTGTATCAATCTAAAATGAGTCGTATTTTAAAAAAAAATGACATGTTACTACGATCTAAAATCCATAATTGTCCTATATGAAAAAAAAATTAAGAAAAATAAAAGGATGTAATGCAGACTCCCCCCACACTAGAACTAAACAGTGTCCACACTGTAAGAACGTTTCCTAAATTTGAAAGACCGAACCCAAAGGTGAATGGCTTGCAAAATTGTTTGTAAAATGAAATGAAGTTTAGCCACTATATACGAATGCCAATTATATACAAAATGATATCTATAATGATGATGAATGGTTTGCGAATAATGAAATTTCCTTTTTCCCCCACACTTGCCTCTATCGAAGACGATGCACAAAGATTTCTTATCTGATTTATGAGGCGCAACAGACATGTTAATGAATTCTGAAATGAAAACCTTTTGTGTGAAAATTGTCTCGTGCCAATGATTTAAAAGATTCAAATGCAGATTATCCCATATAAATTTCAAAGGCTTTTCTTCTTGGTCCTCGGTAAGATCAAAGACCAAGATTATGGTAAAAAATTTTGTAGAGTCCAAGTAAACATACTCAAGGTCTTGTGATAGGGGTTTGAGGTCCAATCTACGATGTTCTTGTGTGCTTACATTGGTCAACATTCCATGGTTAGATTCAAATGATGAAGGTTTCGAATCAAGTAGTTCATTTAATTCAGAAATATATTCAAGCTCATCGAGATCAGAGTTGAAATGGTTAAAACACATTTTCAAGGCTTCAGAAGTGTCAATAAAAGTTTCATCAACTGTGGTATGAATCATGTCAATTTTATCAATCTCAAAGTCCCTAGAAGAATTTGGGTGGCTAAGACTTTTCTCATTCATCGTTATCAAATGTGGAAAATCCAAAACTTAAATTTGACACAAGTAGCTGTTATTAAAAAATAAATAACATACTCAAGTATATTTTATTAGTTGATAATCTCGATTTGAAGGGGGAAGAGGGTCTTATGGCCGTTCACGTATAGTATAAATACTAAGGGATACGACCAATGTTTTACGGGTAGTATGCAACCTCTTTTGCTAGAAGTTCGGTAAATTGAACTAATATATATCCGCGATCAAACCCTTGAGGGAATCAATTTCACAAAATACACTTTTGTTGTTAAATATTTGCAGATCAAATCAAATATATTGTTGAAAACGATGAGACTGATGATTTCAAATATAAAAAATTTAGCCAATCACAACAATCAGATTCAAAAATTCCAATCACAGAATAGTCACAGAATAATAAATGACATAAATATTATACAAGCAAGCCGCTGCCCCTGTAGAAGATTTTTACAAGCAATGTCTATATTTTTTTTCTTTGCAGAGCACCTGTAGAGTTAAGAGAATTTTACAGTGGGGTATGACAGTCCGTCTAGTGCAATTGATAGCTTAAATGATTAAAATCTCACTGTTGCAAATCGCTCGATTGTTGAATTCCCTCTTTGTTGCTTGAACACTTTTCTCACGCTTGATCTTTGATTTTTGAGTGGCACTTTTTTTTTTGGAAAGAGGAAAAACAAAAGGGAAGGAGAAAAAAAAACAAACAAAAATAAAAAGGAATTGAAAATAAAAAAATAGAGAAAGAAGAGAAAAACTAAACTAGGAACTGAGCTAGAAAAAAAAACAAAGGAAAAACCGAACAAAAAACAAGGACTAGACGCGCACTCAACTCAGCCAATAAAATGGGGTTTCTCACAAAACAAACTAGGATTACACACTTCTTAGACGTATAAAGCAATGCAAATCACTCATGCAAATAATAAAAGCTTGAGAAAAACCTTTCCTTATTTCCCTTTGCCCACTTAATTTTATATAATAGTCCCACCTCACTTTCAACCCAAATAGGTCACGCACTCAACAGTTTCAGAAAGAATTGAAAATCACGCTCTTTCCTTTTTTTTAGCGACAAGAGAAGTCAAATCCAAAAATAAAATAAAAAAATACACCGCTTTTCCTCTTCAGGAATTGAATCATGTAAGAATTCAAGTTTTTTTTTTAATCGGTCCAAGTTGATTTGAAATTGAGGTTGAGTTTGCATGATGAAGCTGGCTTTGAGTTGGGTTCGAAGCTCGTGAGTGGATCGGCTGTTGATTGTATGTGAGGGAAGTGGTATGGGTTGTGTTGTAGAGGTGGTGGCTGTGAATATTGGTAATGGAAACTTCGACAGAGGAGATGTAAGGGGTAAGAATGGCGGTTTTGGTGAAGAGAGGATGAAGTACGGTGGAGTATTGGTTGATGTAGTCTTGACCTGTTGATGGTGGAGACTTTACGTACGATGAGGTGAAGACGACAATGAAGAGAGAATAGAAAAGAAAGTTTGTTTGTTTTTTTTTTTTTTGTTTATTTGAATTTTTGTGAAATTGTGAAAGGGGCAGATCGTGGAAGATTGGGAAGAAAGTTGAAAGAGGGAAAGAAATAAAGCAAAATTGAAAGCTTTTTTTTTGTGAAAATTTGTTAGGAAAAGAAAGGAAAGTGATGTAAAAGGGGAAAAAATTGCAAAAGGGGGAAGGGATCTAATTATTATAGTAGAGAATTAATTACAAGGCAAAAAGGAAAGAATCTAAAAGAGAATAATTTTTTTTTTTGAAAAGAGGAAAGAAATTGTAAAAAGAAAGAAATTGATTGGGGAAAAAAAGAAACAAATAAAAGAAAAATTGGCAAGATTTTTTTATTGCAAAGAAGAAAACAAATTTTACAAAGGAAAGAAATAGATGGAAAAAGATGAACAAAAAGAAAAGAAGTTGAAAAGAGGAAACAAATAAAAAAAATGGCAAGATTTTTTTTTCTTGTTTAGATGATTATAACACCAATATTTGATGCAAAATCAACTAATAAAGAACCCCCTTTTTTTTAATGAAAGCAAATGTAAAAAAGATAGAAAGAAAATAAAGAAAGGAAAGAATTGGAAAAACAAGCAAGTTTTTTTTTTTTTTTTTGAAATAGCAGAGGGAAAAATATAAAGGAAAAGAAATTAAAAAGAGGAAGGAAATAATATGAATGAGATCTATCTAATATTTTTTTTCTCTCTCTTGTTTAGTTCATGACAGTACCAATGCAATTGATACGCCACATCACTAATTGAGATATTTTTTTTCTATATATACAAGAAAACAATAATATATAAAAAAATAGAAACTAACACGAATCGAAAATTAAATAAATAATAAAATTTAATTGTTACCTCCCCGGCAACGGCGCCAAAAACTTGATCGTCGCTTTCCTATGAATTAGAAAAGCGCGACATTTGTAATAAATTCTGCAAGCATACAGGTGTGTAGCATACAGGTCGAACACAGGGAGGTAGATTAAAATCAAATTATTTATCTAATCTCTTGGGCGAGTTAGACAAACTTTAGAGGTTGATTTTGAAAATAAAACAAAAACAAAATTAAAACTGTAATTTAATTCAGAACAGATCTAACTGAACCGACGATCAAATCACAATTTCAATGGAAAAGCAATGAGACCATGAATCAGATTCAAATCTAATCAAATCCAATTTAAACTATGAACGCGATTAAAATACAGAAAATAAAAGTGCAGAATATAAATAACAACAGGAAATAAAATTAGGATTATCGCTGAATCTAATCAGACGGTCAATCACTAATGAAAAGAAATGCAAAATACAAATAGTGTTCTACCGAATCTAATCGTGTAGACAACACTAATTGCTAAGAAATAGAAAATTGCATAAAAAGAAAAATGAGTTTTATTAATGAAGAAGAGAATAGAATGAGATGTAGGATAGGATGGTGGCTACAATGCCATTACAAGGGTATATATAGGGTAGATAGCCAAACCCTAACCCTAACCCTAATGATAATTGGGCCTGGTCATTACATCACTAATTAGTTTACAATGAGAAACATAAATGGGTCTTTGATAATTAAAGCAAATTTGGGCCTTTTCTCTTTTCCTCTTGTTTCCTTGACACTTCTTCATTGATTTGTGATGTGCAAAGCCTTGTTATCAATCCTTTTCTTGTCCAACAGCAACTAGATGTGATATCTTCATCTACAATTCTTCAAAATGAAAATACATAGCAAATTGAACTCTATTTCTCTACATTTCTGGTTGCATGCGGGCTGGGTTGGAATATCTGTAAAAGTAACAAAACAATACCCAAGTAATATTTATTTATATACAGAAGATAAGATATAAAAGCATAAAATAAACACATTTCTATGTCAATCATGAATATATTCCTTTTGAGTAAGTCTCAAAAGTCCACGTTCTCTATCTCTTTGGATTTCCATCCCCAAAATTTTCTTTGCGTCTCCAAGGTCTTTCATATCGAATTCCGCTTTTAATTTCAATTTCAATGCATCAATTTCATCTTTATCCTTGGTAGCAATCAACGTATCATCCACATACAAAAGTAAATACACCCAATTTTATTCTTTTAAATGCTTAATATAAACGCATGCATCTTTAGTACTACGATTAAAACCATGTGAAAGCATAAAAGAATCAAACCTTTTGTATCATTGTCTAGGAGACTGTTTTAGACCATAAAGAGATTTCTTCAACTTGCATACCCAATCTGACTTTCCATCTACAATAAATTCTTCTGGCTGCTTCATGTAAATGGTTTCCTCCAAGTCACCATGCAAGAAAGCGGTCTTCACATCAAGTTGTTCTAACTCCAAATCGTAAGCGGCAACTATTGCAAGTAGGATTCGAATTGAAGTTTGTCTAACAACTGGAGCAAATATTTCATCATACTCTAGCCCTTTTCTTTGTGAAAACTCTTTGGCTACTAATCTTGCCTTGTATCTACCATCATTTTTTACCTTGAACACCCACTTGCAACCTATGGCTCGGCTTCCTTGAGGTAGTGGTACCAAATCCCAAGTCTTGTTCTTTTGCAAAGACTGTATTTCCTCTTCCATAGCGCAATTCCACTTCGAGTTGTCACTCGACTTCATGGCTTCTTCAAGGCTCAATGGTTCATCATGAATTACATGTAAAGCAAACTCAAATTGATCATCAAGGCTCAAATTTGCATACTGCCAATCTCCATATCTAATTGGAGCTCTCTTTGGTCTCTGACTAGCCCGAATGACTATATCGCCCGACTCTCCTTCAGCTCCAACTTGAACTCCACCTTGAGCTCCACCTTGAGTTGAATCATCTCTAGCTTCATGACCATCACCATCACTACTAGAGGAAATACGTGGACTATCATGTGATGTATCTTCAACTGCTCCGTCACTATTATCAATAGTGATAGCTCTACTTTGGGTTTGAAAACCGGGAATCTCGGTCTTTTCAGGCTTCTCATCAACTGAGTGTGAACCCTCTGATAAACCTTCCAAAGGTTTGAACATTGCTGACTCATCAAAAGTCACATGTCTGAAATGTATAACTTTCTTCGTAATTGGATTCCAAATTCTATATCCTTTTATGTCATCTGTATAACCAAGAAAAACACATTTGGAGGCCCTAGGCTACAACTTGTCATGTCCGGTATTATGAACATAAACTGTACATCCAAATATAACTTAATAAAGTGTTTTTACCTCTCCATACCTCCTCTGGAATCTTCCCATCAATGGCTGAGCATGGAATCCGATTAATAATATGTGCTGCAGTTAGGGCTGTCAATGGATATCCGAAATTCATCCGTATCCGCATCCGAAAATACGAAAAATATCCGATATCCGAAAAGCGGATACGGATACGGATAGTGCAATATCCATATCCGATAAATATCCGTCCGCTATGAAAATATATAGTTTTTGTATTTTTATATTTAGGTTATAGTAATTTATTATTTTATAAACTAATGGATAAAAAGTAAGTAGCAGAACACATTTAAATTAGTGTTGAATTTTATGTGATTGAATGTGCTATTGTTAAATCGGTATGTTTTATCATTTACGTATTATTTCAAAATTTTCAGCTATTTTTTAGTACCAAATGAAATATGCATCAGATTGTAACTTACATATTTTTAAGTTCGGATTCGGATATTTTCGGATATCCGGAAATATCCGTATTTGCTAAGCCGGATACGGATATTTTCGGATATCCGAAAATATTCGCGGATACGGATACGGATATTATTTAGTAGGTATCCACCGGATACAGATACGGATTCGAATACGGATTTTTATTTTCGGATACGGATACGGATACAGCACTATCCGCATCCCTTTGCATCCGTTTACAGGCCTAGCTGCAGTCGAAATAGCTTCAACCCAAAACCCTTAGACATACCCGCAGTCAATATCAAGCAACGGGCCTTTTCAAGTAGAGTCATATTCATTCTCTCATCAACCCCATTGGATTGCGGATCACCAGGTGTAGTAAAATGTCTTCTAATACCACGCTGTCTGCAGTAGTCGAGGAACTCTTTAGAGACATATTCGCCACCATTGTCGGATCTAAGAATCTTCAATTTCCTTCCTGTTTGGTTTTCAACAAGAGCTAACCAAACCTTAAACTTCTCAAATACTTCCGATTTAGCTTTCATTACATACACTCAAACCTTGCGTGAGTAGTCATCAATGAAGGAAACAAAATAATATGCTCCACCAATAGAAGCTGTAGAGTATGGCCCCCCAAACATCTGAATGCACATAATCAAGTACCCTCTTAGAAGTATGCTTGCCATCGCCAAAAGAAACTCTGGTTTGCTTTGCCAATACACACTCCTTGCAAAAAGTCCAACTTGTTGAAGATTTCTCCTTTGATCTTTTTCTTCTTACGAAGCAACTCTAAGTTCTTCTCTGAAGTATGATCTAATCTCATATGCCAAAGCTTGGTAGCATCCAAACTTTTAGAACTATCGACTCTAACACGTGATTCTCCACGGACAGTGGTACCCATTAGCAAATACAGATTTTGCACCTAACACCCTTCATCAATACAAGTGCCTCTCTAGAAATTCTCAAACCATCTTTGACAATGGTTATTTTGCATCCCAATGATGCCAATTGGCCTAATGATATCAATGACTTCTGAAGACCTGGGACATAGCGAACATTTGAAAGTGTGTGAACAATCTCATCATACATGCGAATGCGAACTGAACAAACTCCCATAGACTTGCATGTAGCATCGTTCCCCATAAGGATAGAACTTCCTTCTTTGGCATCGAAGGAAGAAAAACAATCCTTATTAGGAGTCATGTGAAATGATGCTCCAGAATCTAGAATCCAGTGTTCTACAACATCTGATACAACCGCTGTCAATAAGTCGCTACCGCCTTTCTCCATCGCAATAGATGAAGAACCATCAGTCTTCTTCTCCAAATCTGGACAATCTCTTCTCCAATGGCCTGGTTTCTTATAATTATAGCACTTTCCATCTTTAGACTTACTCCGCGAATTAGGCTTCCTAGAATTGGAACGCCCCCTATTATTCTTCACTTTCTTCTCTGCTCTTCCTCTCTCTGTAAATAAGCCTGAGCTACTACTTCCTCCACTGCTGTCACCAACACCAAACTCTTTCATCTGATCTCTCAACTCTTCACTGAGCAAACCTGTCTTCACATCATCTAATTTCAATGTGTCTCTACCATAGATAAGGCTGTTAGCGAAACCAGTGTATCGCTCTGGAAGCGAACACAACAGAACCATTGCTTTTTGTTCTTCATCAATCTTCAACTCAACAGACTTCATCAACAGGTCATCAAACTCACTTAGGTGTGTCTTAATTGAAGAAATTTCCTTCATCTTATAAGTGAAGAAAGTTTTCAATAGGATCAGGCGGTTAGTTAGAGATTTCTTTATGTAGAGGTCCTCCAACTTCTTCCAAATGCCTCTAGCTGTTGTCTCCTGACTGATTTCAGAAATTACATTTTTTCCCATAGCAAGCTGAAGAGTAGTAACGGCTCATTCTTCCATCTCTTCTAATTCCACTGATGAAATATCAGCAGACAATGTCTCTGTATCAAATACTACTCGATGAACGCGATTTCTTCTCAAAACTCCTTTTATCATCCACTGCCATTTTTCAAAATCTCCTTCACCATTCCATTTCTCTATCGTCAACTGTGATCCTGTTGCCACATAGGAGCCTCTGACGTATGGAGCAACTACTAGCACTGTCGTATAATTTGAATTGTTTTCATCTCCTCCTGCCATTCTACCAAACACCTTATTCGCGAATCTAGCTCTGATACCAGTTGTAAGGGGTGATCAATCCCTTTCAGCGGAAAAACCTCAATAGGATCTTGCAATGATGTGATAAAACAAACAGCTTGAAATGAATATAAATCTCAGATCACAAAAAAAATGCAACAAAGAACACACAAATTTATTGTGGTTCCACTATCGCGAGATAGTGTACGTCCACTTCAATGGGGAAGTGATTTTATTAATATATTCAAGAGATTACATAGTTTTTTAATGTAGAGCAAAAGAAATGAAGAATACAATGATCTCTCACCACATAGCATTCTCTATGTCTCTCTTTAAATAGAGAAAAGATTACTTGGGATGAGACAACTGATTTATGTAAAATAAATCAATTTATGGAAAACAAATATCCCATTAATTAATTGGTATATGATTGATTGATAATTTCTCTTTTCTCCATCAATCAATCCCTTTTGCAATTTTAGTCTCTTTCCGTTTCTTTTCTTCATGAAACATGGCAACTAATTAAATGACAAACATTTCCAATATCCCCTATTCATTAATATTCCTTCCATTTCTTTCCATTCATTTCTTGCACAAAACAGGTAACGTAATTACCATGCATATCTCCATAATTAATTAGATATGGAAATATTGTATCATTAAATTCCAATAGATAAAAGAGAATAAGTCCAAATAAGTAGGCTGTGTTAGCCAATGTACATGCTAGGTCATCACACGTGTTGACATGTTACAGCTTGGATTAGTGGAACCCATAAGAAAAAAAATCAGATCAAGGTACTTGGAAAATGTAATCATCCTATGAGATAAATTTTCATGAAATCCTATTTTAAAATCCCTCTGCCTTTTGTTACAATGCAGGAGATTATGCTAGTCGAATGGTTGTTGTTATAGTCGAGTCGAGTCCAAAGTTATGTTGTTGACCTGCAAAGTACATAACATTTGGAGGTTAAAATTTATTTGTTGTCTATTAGTAATTAATTTTCGACGAATTAGGCAATACTATTTGAGCTAAGTAATTTGAAACTACATTTCTTCACATAAATTATTACAGATGGAAAATGCACGAAATAATACATGGCAAATTATCCAGCTTTGAAAGGAGAAATAAAAGGGCATAGCACACATTGGACAAATCATAATTTACCAAATAATAAGCACAACATCGAATACAAACTAATCTTATGCAGGATAATATGATATAATGTTCACAGGAAAATTATATTATTTTTGAATAGCATGGTCTAACTTAGTAAGAAAGTTCAAGTTCAAGTGTGGACATCATAACAAAGAGGTTATTGTTGGGAATGCCAACCAAAATGATTAGAAGCATTATGGAAAATGGTAGTAAAATATTAGGCAAAGTGAACTAAAAATAAGTAGTTAATCGTAAAGCTTAATTCAGCAAGATATCATACTTTTGCTACTCCAGGCATGTTCCATGCAAGAATGAACACTATTTTTTGAGAATATTTTATACTTTAATTAATACTTGCAATGAATTCCCAAATACCTTAGAGAATTATCTAGAGATGAAAAAGACCTCAAATAAAATTGTAGTGGATGTTGAATAATAATAAAATAAAGGTTGTGTATTCAATCTGATTCGTAAGAGGCTATTTGAATTTTAGTTTAGAGCACGATCCAAAAATAAATTGTAAATGTATATATAATTAAAATACATATGTGTAAGCTTCACGAACAAAGATACTGATCCATAACTAAAAGTTATGTTATGATCTATGTACTATACATACACAATATTAAGACAGTTCAGATTAAACCACAAATAGATAATCAAGTTTCCTATTTGAAGGGGATAAAACTAAATAGAGTTTTAGTTAATGATCAAAAGAATATGACATAAAAAGGAAACGAGAATTTGTGAATTTATATATAGAATGAAAAGAAATGGAAAAGCGAAGTATCTTTTTTGGAAGGGAGTGAACTAAACGGGAAAAAAAAATTAATTATATGCTTCAAACCATCATTATTGTGATATTTTAGACTTTTAATAATGAATTAAACCACAATAAATTTTTGACTACTTAATTAGTTATTTTTTTCCAAAATTTATATTTTTGCGCTATATGTTTTGAATTTCGAAGTTTTTGCACATTTTTTATTTGCAGAATTGAAACATTGAAACCATATGATCATCAGAACATGAAAAGCCTGAATCAAAAATTCATAAACATTTAACTTTTGATAATCTAAATTTCTATTTGTATCTTATCATGACTGATACTTTCAAAATTTCCCCGTTTTCATGTTTTAATTTTTGAAATCTGTTGAATGTTAATTTTTATGAGTACTTTTCTCAAATCTTTTGCTTGTAGCATAATCTTCGAATTTGTGGTATCCTATAATTGGAGAAAAAAATAGTATGGCATTAGAGGTCATGTCCCAAAACTATTTGATTATTCAGGATTATATCTAACCAACATAGCATCAAGGTTATTAATCGGAAAAAAAAAAATGTACAGCTCACAGTCTTTGCACATACAAAAATTTGATGATCTATGCAAAAATATAATAAGAGAGTATGTATAAATTGATAAATTAAGAAATCAAGCTAAGTATGTGCCAAATTTACATATTCAAAACTGTTTGAAGTTGGCTTTAAGTAAATAATTATGTAAAGAGGATTGAATAAATATAGAGGAAATAAAAGGAGTTGTAATTTGTTGCCAATCAAGGGTACTTTCAATATGAAATCGAAAAATACACATGTAGTTGGTTAACGAAGGCAAAAGAAGGAAAAGTGGCATATGCTTCTTTAGAGATAAGAATAAAAAATAAAAAAATTAGATCACAACAGACTTTCCATTTCTTTTATTTTATGGCGATAGTTTTATTCCTTAATTGCTAATAATTTTCTCCCTGGTTGACTATCAAAAAATTAAAGTAAAATTCAAAGCGCAGACCTATTTGGTGGTTTACTAACTTTGAGATCTTGAACTTAAAAGTCCAACTTTTTTTTGTATGTTCAGCAAGTGATTTATAAGTTGATATCATATAATATAAAAGATGAAACACACATATAATATAAGTTAGTATCAGATATAAAAATGCTAGGTTCATTAATAAATATTTTGAATGCTCAGTACATGACATAATAAGGAAAAAACTGCAGCATGGACGTTGGGTTGGGGCAGTTCAAATCTTATAATGCAAAATGCAAGGACAATAATCCGTCCAAGCTAATTTCAACTACCAGTTGCCTAGTTATTGACGTACTTGATGAAATTTCCAAGCATATAAAATGCTACAGCCGAATCTCCTAAACCATATGGGATTTGGAAGTAAATAGATAACATACCATCATCATTAAAATAGTACGTTTTATCATAAAGAATTTGATCTCCATATTGTCATGCTGGTAAAAAGGGAAATGATATTTTGTAAAAACATAAGGCAACAAACTTATTTTCCATAACATATGAACCCAAAAAAGTTAATGAAAATTTGGATTAATATTTAGGAATTAGTAGTAGAAATATATAAATTATGCTCTGCTATTTTATTAATTATAAAAATATTTGCAATTTGAATATGCATTATCATCAATTGATGTGAATGACCAAACAGTACGCTCATGTTTGGCTGTGTGAAATCAAAAAACAAAAGTATAAGGGTTCTTTCTAAGAAAGGCAAGAATTTCAATGCCTAACCTAACTAAAAGTAAAAATTGTAATGAAATATGGTAAGATTGTGTTGTGGGATTTCCCCACACTATTGTATCTAAATATATTACAACATATGGTTTCTTCACAAAACCAACAATTTCACAAATTAGGGAATGCAATCGATTCATCAATGAGTAAACTAAGTGCAGTGAAATATGCTGACAGTACATACTTAAATCAGGCAGAACTGTGCATGTGAATTTAGTTATCAATTATACTATACATACAGAAATCAATGATGAAAGAGGAAGGTCAAAGTAAAAAAGGTAAGCAATAAAGTCATAAATAAGAAATAGAATAAGATGATATGAATTTGAATCCAAATAGAGCATAATTTTATTTCCTTAAATTCTAGCATTGATAAATGAACTGATAAATTCATAAAGGTATACTTAGACGATAGTTTATCACTGCTCCATGATTCCAACTGTTTGACTCATCCAAGATTATGAAAAAATAAGTGATAGTAGGAAATGACAAAATAATGATATACATGGCAGCCATATGCAAATTAATCTAGTAAATACGATGAGTCATGGTGTTAACTCTAATATAAGGTATTAAATATGTAAAATGCAGTTTCTCTCTGTTATTAGGTAATATATAAATGACAACATACAAAATATTTCATCCAAATTAGATTTAAAATACCAAGGATCATATAATTCATGTTTTAGCTGAAAACATACTGGGTCTCAATATAGCTACTAAGTGTTAAAATTTGATGGCTAAACTTTTAGCCACTAAGTTCACAGAAAACAAATTAGAAAAGTTTAAACCTTGTTGATACAAATAACTTATCATGCAGTTAATAGCTTGAATATCAATGCATATAGTGTAAGTTGCGATATGAAGGAGAAAAGAAATAATACCATCAATGAATAGTTGGATATAACCGACACCAACTTGCTCAATAGTTCTTTCGGTGCAAGATAAGGGTGTATGCAGCTGCCTCAACAATAAGAACAATAGTGTTGTGTAACCAATGTGCATTTGATTGACATAGAAATATGTTTATTTTATGCTCTTATATCTTATCTTTTGTATATAAATAAATATTGCTTGGGTATTGTTTTGTCACTTTTAAAGATATTCCAACTCAGCCCGCATGCAACCAAAAAAGTAGATAAATGGAGATCAGATTGCTATATATTTACATTTTGAAGAATTGTAGATGAAGATCTCACATCTAGTTGTTGTTGGACAAGAAAATGATTGATAAAAAGGCCACGCACATCTCAAATCAAGGGAGGCTTGTCAAAGAACCAAGAGGAAAAGAAGAAAAGCCAAAAATTTAATAGATTTAACTAAGGCCCATTTGAGATTCTCATTGTAAACTAATTAGTGATGTAATGGCTAGGCCCATTTGTAATTAGGGTTAGGGTTTGGTTATCTCCTATAAATACCCTTGTAATATCATTGTAGCCACCATTCTATTTTCTCTTCTTCTCCATTAATAAAGTTTATAGTTCTCCTTTATTTTTCTATATTTTAATTTTCATAGCAACTAGTGCCATCTACACAATTAGGTTTGGTAGAGTACTAGTTGTATTTTGCACACCTTTTCATTAGTGATTGACCGTCTGATTAGATTCAGCGGTAATCTTAATTTTAATTTCTGTTGTTATTTTTGATTTCTGCAATTTCAATTTCTGTTCATTTTACTACTTCCTTAGGTCAATTGGATTGAATATAGATTTGATTAGATTCAGATCTGATTCAATTCAATAATAGTTTAATTGCAGTTTCAATTTCGTTTGCTTTCAAAACCAACCTCGAAGATTTGTCTAACTCGCCCATGAAATTCTATAAATAATAATTTTTAGTTTTTCCTCCATGTGTTCGACCTGTATGCTACACACCTGTACGCTTGCAGAATTTATTACAAATATCACGCTTTTCTAGCGTCGATCAATCAAACCTGAAACATTTAACTATCAGGAATAAGTTGTCTACACATACATACATATATACCTATGTGTATACAGACAAACGTGAACCTGCACGCATAACTGTATACTCAGACGCATAAGTATGTGTGCCCTTCTATATGACAAACTTAACAGATATATAGAAAACTGTAAAGTACATAGAGCTACAGAAGAACTGGTACCTTTAATGACAAACTTAATAGGCCACCTTGCAAGCAACTCCTCAGACAATCAGAAGGTAAGGACACTCATCAATGAACTAATGGAAAGGGCAAGTGATTGTTTTAAGAAGCTACTTATCATGCGATTTGTTGGTGCAAGGCAGGTCATCATCTATAAATGACAACAATAACCAACTTATGATATGGTTGTGGAACAAAGAAGTTTCAAATCATCCTAAGTCGGATGAGTAAAAATATATGTCCAGGTTGACTCACGTTACCCTTTTTTCATCTATCACCCAATCAATTCGAATGTCTAATCAACATAATAACTTGCAGACTGACAGGTTGTGTGTACAAATTTCATCATTAAACGAACAAAGTACCGAAAACAGACTCTTTTCATTTCACAATTGAAAAAAAAATCGATTTAACGGATTATGAACATTACTCAGAGCAAGTACGTGTAATATCAGATTTGCATTATAATATATGTACTATACGCAGTTCACTTAAAATCGAACACAATTTTAACTACAAATAGGAAGACGACTGTAACACCCCACCTCCGCTAGGGTCACTCACAAAGGGAATGCACTAGGTTTGGTGAAGCATTATCGAGGTAAACATGCACAGGAATATTACAAGACAGAACATATATAAAACAGCGGAAGTAAAACAAATTTCATTACCTTATAAAATAAGGTCTAAAGCCTTTTACATCAGAATACATCAAAACCTGTTTTGCAACAATAATAAAGAAGCATAAAACCATTTCATGAATTATTCCCCAAGTAAAACAGTAAAGTATCCATAGCCAAGAAAAGTCCAAGCCATGCGTGATGACCTTCAAGCAGAAGAAATCCGAACTAGATAACATTGTTTCCTCCCTGAAACCTGGGGGGAAACGGAAGACAAAGAGGCGAAACAAAATGGGGTCAGTCATAAAGACTGGTAAGTCCTATCTACTTCCAGTATAAAAACAGGTAAAGGTAACATGACATGCATAAACTGAAAGTAAACATAAGGATGACTACAAGATAGATAAACTAAACCAGGGTAACAGGCTGAACTACTGTAGCAAGGTAAACTAAGATATCATGATAAACTACGGTGTCATGATAAATCAAGGTATCCCGTCGTCAGGTTTCTATCAAGTATAATATCCCAAGGTATCTATCCTGTATAACATCCCACGGTATCTATCATGTATATTTCTCAAGGTTCTAACATGTATATTTGTTCTGCACCTCTCGTACTAGTATCCCAACCCACGTCCTGTGTTAATTATGAATGTCCCTTGCCCAATGTCATGTAATGGTCCATGTCAACCTAATACATATAGCATATATAGGTTTTCCCCAACTCGTATGTTTCTTTCCATGTATAAGTTCAGTCCTTTGCCGTAGGCCATACGGGCTTTCCCATGTGAACGTTTTATCCTTGAGGTTATTTTGGACTTCTACCCTTGATCTTGTTATGTTTCCTTACCATGAACTATCGCGCGTTCCCTTAGGATTTATGCCACCTAGGACAACTAGGGATTATGCTACCTAATGAACGTTTCCGTGTCTCGGTTTGGGTTTTGGCCACCTAGGACCACTAGGGATTATGCCACCCGTCAACCGCGCCCTTTTATCCCACGTATGTATCGTGAACCGTTTTCCATGTCTAGATGCACATGTTCCTCAATGTGCCATCCGAGTTCCGTGCCAGGGCAAATCAAGAAATACGGAACTCGGTCAGGAGCTTTAAGTCGTCTGCTGATGCAGATATCAAGGTCTGTTTTTGTACCCGTGGCTATGGTTCCACGTTACCCCTCCCTCAACTACTGAAAGGCAATCCAAGAAAAATCATGTATGAGAACTATACTACGGCCCATCGATGCCCACTTCCAGATAGCCAACCTCACCCATAACTCGATAGCAAGTATATGGTCTGTTGGGAGTTCCCTGCCTTTCCGTACGTACACAATTGACTAAAGATGGTAGGTAGTCGGCGACATGCTATCCAGGGCAAAATCAAGTATCGTCGACTCCACGCTAATCCATCCCAGTCTTTAGGTCGCTCGCATAGCAACGAAGGCATACTCTTGGCTCTTCTATCGCAGACCTTAACCTCTGTGAGGCCGAGTTTCATGGACCATCTGCCACCTCACAGAGGGATACCAAGAGTACCCTCACGTCCCCCGAAGCTACCGCTTCGTCACCCAGTTCGTTGGAGCCTTTATCTAAGTCAGATAATCTTCTCCTCCTCGTATACTAAGCGATGACCTACCGTATTAGGTTACTCATCTCTTTATGAACTAGTCCCATGTCCTTAGCTAAGAATTATTACTTAGTTACCCTTAACTAAGGTTTACCACTTAGCTCCTCTTTCCGCTATCCTTGTTAACTACGATTTCCAACCTAGTCCCCTGAGCTAGGGTTTTGTCCAATGGGTTAAGTGTTGTTATCCAAGTTCATGACTTAACCCGCCTACTAATCATGTCAAGATTGGCTAAGTACTCAAGTTCAAGGTTTAGCCCTACAAGTTGGTTAAGTGTACTAAGAAGCTCATGACTTAACCCTATCAAGTGAAATTGGTTAAGTATTTATTTGCCTTAACCCTATCAGATTATCATGTTAGATTGATTAAGCATAGATTATCTTAATCCCATCTGATTATCGAGTCGGATTGGTTAAGTATGGGTTAGCTTAACCCCATCCACTAATCGTATTACAATGGTTAAGCCTAATTTTAAAAGGTCTTGTGACTTAACCCTATCAGGTCCACCTATTAGATTGGTTAAGTATAGGTTACTTAACCTCATCAAATCATCATGTATAATTGGTTAAGTATAAGTTACTTAACCCCATTAAATTACCGTGTTAAGTTGGTTAAGTATTGGTTACTTAACCTCATTGAATTACCATGTTTAGATTGGTTAAGTGTTTAACTTAACCCCATCGAATTACCGTGTTTAGATTAGTTAAGTGAAGGTTACTTAACCCCATCTAATTACCGTGTTTAGATTAGTTAAGTCTAAGTTACTTAACCCCATCTAATTACCGTGTTAGATTAGTTAAGTATGGATTACTTAACCTCATCTAATTACCAAGTCGGATTAGTTAAGCGTAAATTACTTAACCCCGTCCCCTAATTGTCTTGTATGGTTAAGTGTCATTAAGAAATCAAGCTCGTCCCACTTAACCTACCCATTCGTGTCATATCGGTTAAGTATCATTAGTCAAATTTACTTAACCTTATCATGTGGCATTAATTTAATTAATGCACTCTCAACCTCTCACATTAGACCTTGTTGTGGTTACTAGTTAAGCCGGGCGGGTCCGGGTAGTTTTACACCACAACCTAGTCTAACCTCGAGTCTTAAGCGCGACATGACCAACTTCTCACATTGGATCCTATTGTTTGTAGCCACTAGTTAAGCCGGGCGGGTCCGGGTAGATTTATGCTACAAACTCAACCCAACCTCGAGTTGGCCACTTTCATGTTTGGTCTAGTGTTTTTTTTTTTTACACTTACAACCCACCCATGTCTAGTTCAAGTTCCATGTTTTCCCACGTATCATGACCATATTTAAATGTATCATGAATGTCATGTTCTCATGTAAGCCCCATGTCAAGTTTTTCATGTCCTACCCACGTTTTTCCTAAGATACCCAAACGTATTTCCAACACAAGTGGAAGCGAGTCACATAGTAGGGTATTATGCCAACATATTGGCCACAACATGCATAGTATCATAAGGGAATTTGGCCACAAGCATGCATGACAAATCAAGAAGGGGTTGGCCACAAGCATGCATAACATAAAAAGGTGATTGGCCACAAACTTGCATATTATCATAAGGGGTTTCGGGTTCATATACTTGCATAAGCCCCAAGTTAAGTTCATGCACATATTTCACAAGCCCAAAGTGGTTCTAAGGTCTTATGCCCACATTCACAAGTTAAAGGTTCAATCTTTCATGATAGACTAGGCTAAACATAACATGAGTGACATGATATAGTCGCTAAAACATAGTTCCAAGTCATATATTCAAGGTAAGAGGCAAAACTAGGTTCACATAGGTTATAGCACTTATGTTTAACCGCATTTTATTCCATGCCATCATTAAACTACCGTTAACATCTCGAAGTAGCTAGAACTTACATAGCGTGGCTTAGAGATTTAGGAGCATGAATCGTCTTGTCGAAGAATCCATGTTGAGATGATGATCTAAACCCTTGATTTGGTGTAGAAAGCTTGCACCTTCGTCTTGGATCTAGTTTGAATGCATAGGCTCTTGAAGTTGGAGATGGAGGCCATGATCAATGGAGATTTGGGCAGCACTTCGTTGCAAGAGTGATTTGTGAGGGTTTAGGGTAGGCTTAGGGGTCTTTTTATAGAGATTAGGGGTAGTTTAGGCCGTTAGATTAACCCTAGGATAGATCCAAGCCCTCAAAAATCGTCACAAGCCTCCAAAACCGAGCCAAACAGCAAAACAGGTGCACCAGGCTGCCTGGGTTCGACCAGGCAGGTCGACCCCCAGGTCGACCCTGGGGTCGACTCCCCAGTCGACCTGGTCCCACCCAGGTCGACACCCAGGTCGACCCCCTGGTCGACCTGGACTGGGCGGGATTTTTCCCGCCTACCCTGATTTTCTGAAATTTGAATCTGTTTTGAATTTGAATTTTTCGTGAAACTTCGCGAGGCCATATCTCGGTCATACGGACTCAGATTTACGAAATTTCGGACTCTATTCCGCGTATTTTTCCCAGATGAACGCAATGGCGCAACCCGTTTTCCCTGATTCAGATTTTATAATTTAATTCTGCCTTGATTCTTGTCTTAATCATGGTGTTAAAATTCGGGTTGTTATTCTCCCCTCCTTTAAGGATTTCGTCCACGAAATCTCCAAGTTAGGAAGAACATATCCTACCATCCATCATCCATCTACTCAAAACATCATCCACAGGCAACCATTGTCCTTAGACGATTTCTAATGCCATATGAACATATGCAAAACGTGTGTGTATATGCTCCTTAGCTAATGCTAATGATCAGGCCTGAATAATCTTGATAATGCAAAATATGTTTAGTGTCATGAATCCAACATGTATGCAAATAGTCCTAGTCATATAAGTACTATATGTGTGCACAAACATTCATTCATATGCAACATCCGCATGATAACACATTCAATTTCATCCATAAACAAGTATAAATACTCGTGCATATGCAACGTGAAATGTGACCGCGTCAATCTAGTATCTAATGTGTATTCGCGCATCCACGAGCAACCACTCGCAACCATTTGCAACCATATCAATCATAACATGTTTCAAACACATGTTTACATCCATAGGTTTCTACCTAAGGTTCTCACGATAGGATCGAGGAGATAAACAAGGTAAACTCCTTACGGGGTTTGCAACCGAAACAGGACCGAGAGGATATCCTACCAAAAGATAACATGCGAGCAAGCTCTACTAGAAAAACCAGGGATCAAGGATACACTCTTTAAAAAGAGGTACGATGCGCGTGTCTAGCCTTACATCTTCTAAGTCGCGTTTCCTTGAGCTTAGATCCTCGGTGCCTTGACCATCTTTTTAACTTCATGATTTCGTAGCTCCTTGATTCCTATTTTCAAGATATGAGTTAGAACTCATTCCATTGTCGCCTCTTATTCCACTTTCACTTATACTTTCCCTAGTATACTTGTCTCAAACGTATCCACTTACTCATGCAAGCTCTCCAAAATTCACTAGGGAATTCTGGATCTCGTTTGGCGATGCCAATCCATGTTGCCAAGAGTACTTACTAGGGTGATTCCCATAACTCATGCACAAGCGAAACGAACCATCCGCCTTAGCGGCGAATTCTATTCGAACGGATTACCCACTACTGCATCCCGAGATTCTAGGTAACTAACCATGACAGAACCCAAAAGGTTACACGGGACTTCGAGGGTATCACCAAGGTGAGTCGAGAGTCTAACTACCCTCTTTCCAAAACCGAGAATGGCACCCCTTATTGGGTGACCACTTTATCCCTAAAATCCATCCGTGGCCGAGACATGTCATTCTCAAATCCAAACGAGTCATGAAGAAATGGACCAACTCTCCAACCAGATTTTTGGGACAAAAACGGGGATCCTCTACCATGCTAGTACTAAGGTGCAGAGACTCAACTATCCAAGCAGACTTAAATGATACGATGATCAAGACAAAGTCTGGACGGGATGATAGAAAAGAACGACTAAACCTTTACCAGAAACGGTACCATTTCTTTTAGGTACCCTAGAAATGGGAGCGTACAATTGCCCTCTTCGATGATCTTGTCCTTGTCCTCCTTGATGGACTAAGCCATACCAACAAGTTTCTTATCCTTAAGCTCGCGTCCTTTATCCTTACTCTTATTATCCTTCCTTGTACCACGGCAACAGGTCTCTCGAGAACCACCTCCATCGTACGGAAAACACCTACGTGGCTAGACAAAGATTAGTCACAGTTAGAACTACTGTGACTACAGATGGAGGAAAGAAAGGAAAAGAGATTCAATCAAGGAATCAAAGGATAGTGCTAATGGCTTTTGTGGAATAGTCTTCAAAAAAAATTCTTGAAAAATGCTTCTTTGTAAACGGTTTTTCAAATAGTTTTCAGAAGGTTTTAAAAACTTTTGCCCAGTCTGGTAACCTTCTGCTCTGATACCAAATGTAACACCCCACCTCCGCTAGGGTCACTCATAAAGGGAATGCACTAGGTTTGGTGAAGCATTATCGAGGTAAACATGCACAGGAATATTACAAGACAGAACATATATAAAACAGCGGAAGTAAAACAAATTTCATTACCTTATAAAATAAGGTATAAAGCCTTTTACATCAGAATACATCAAAACCTGTCTTGCAACAATAATAAAGAAGCATAAAACCATTTCATGAATTATTCCCCAAGTAAAACAGTAAAGTATCCATAGCCAAGAAAAATCCAAGCCATGCGTTATGACCTTCAAGTAGAAGAAATCCGAACTAGATAACATTGTTTCCTCCCTGAAACCTGGGGGGGAAACGGAAGACAAAGAGGCGAAACAAAACGGGGTCAGTCATAAAGACTGGTAAGTCCTATCTACTTCCAGTATAAAAACAGGTAAAGGTAACATGACATGCATAAACTGAAAGTAAACATAAGGATGACTACAAGATAGATAAACTAAACCAGGGTAACAGGCTGAACTACTGTAGCAAGGTAAACTAAGATATCATGATAAACTACGATGTCATGATAAATCAAGGTATCCCATCGTCAAGTTTCTATCAAGTATAATATCCCAAGGTATCTATCCTGTATAACATCCCACGGTATCTATCATGTATATTTCTCAAGGTTCTAACATGTATATTTGCTCTGCACCTCTCGTACTAGTATCCCAACCCACGTCCTGTGTTAATTATGAATGTCCCTTACCCAATGTCATGTAATGGTCCATGTCAACCTAATATATATAGCATATGTAGGTTTTCCCCAACTCGTATGTTTCTTTCCATGTATAAGTTCAGTCCTTTGCCGTAGGCCATACGGGCTTTCCCATGTGAACATTTTATCCTTGAGGTTATTTTGGACTGCTACCCTTGATCTTGTTATGTTTCCTTACCATGAACTATCGCGCATTCCCTTAGGATTTATGCCACCTAGGACAACTAGGGATTATGCTACCTAATGAACGTTTCCGTGTCTCGGTTTGGGTTTTGGCCACCTAGGACCACTAGGGATTATGCCACCCGTCAACCGCGCCCTTTTATCCCACGTATGTATCGTGAACCGTTTTCCATGTCTAGATGCACATGTTCCTCAATGTGCCATCCGAGTTCCGTGCCAGGGCAAATCAAGAAATACGGAACTCGGTCGGGAGCTTTAAGTCGTCTCCTGATGCAGATATCAAGGTCTGTTTTTGTACCCATGGCTATGGTCCCACGTGACCCCTCCCTCAACTACTGAAAGGCAATCCAAGAAAAATCATGTATGAGAACTATACTACGGCCCATCGATGCCCACTTCCAGATAGCCAACCTCACCCATAACTCGATAGCAAGTATATGGTCTGTTTCGAGTTCCCTGCCTTTCCGTACGTACACGATTGACTAAAGATGGTAGGTAGTCGGCGACATGCTATCAAGGGCAAAATCAAGTATCGTCGACTCCACGCTAATCCATCCCAGTCTTTAGGTCGCTCGCATAGCAACCAAGGCATACTCTTGGCTCTTCTATCGCAGACCTTAACCTCTGTGAGGTCGGGTTTAATGGACCATCTGCCACCTCACAGAGGGATACCAAGAGTACCCTCACGTCCCCCGAAGCTACCGCTTCGTCACCCAGTTCGTTGGAGCCTTTATCTAAGTCAGATAATTTGCTCCTCCTCGTATACTAAGCGATGACCTACCGTATCAGGTTACTCATCTCTTTATGAACTAGTCCCATGTCCTTAGCTAAGAATTATTACTTAGTTACCCTTAACTAAGGTTTACCACTTAGCTCCTCTTTCCGCTATCCTTGTTAACTACGATTTCCAACCTAGTCCCCTGAGCTAGGGTTTTGTCCAATGGGTTAAGTGTTGTTATCCAAGTTCATGACTTAACCCGCCTACGAATCATGTCAAGATTGGCTAAGTACTCAAGTTTAAGGTTTAGCCCTACAAGTTGGTTAAGTGTACTAAGAAGCTCATGACTTAAAACTATCAAGTCAAATTGGTTAAGTATTCATTTGCCTTAACCCTATCAGATTATCATGTTAGATTGATTAAGCATAGATTATCTTAATCCCATCTGATTATCGAGTCGGATTGGTTAAGTATGGGTTAGCTTAACCCCATCCACTAATCGTATTACAATGGTTAAGCCTAATTTTAAAAGGTCTTATGACTTAACCCTATCAGGTCCACCTATTAGATTGGTTAAGTATAGGTTACTTAACCTCATCAAATCATCATGTATAATTGGTTAAGTATAAGTTACTTAACCCCATTAAATTACCGTGTTAAGTTGGTTAAGTATTGGTTACTTAACCTCATTGAATTACCATGTTTAGATTGGTTAAGTGTTTAACTTAACCCCATCGAATTACCGTGTTTAGATTAGTTAAGTGAAGGTTACTTAACCCCATCTAATTACCGTGTTTAGATTAGTTAAGTCTAAGTTACTTAACCCCATCTAATTACCGTGTTAGATTAGTTAAGTATGGATTACTTAACCTCATCTAATTACCAAGTCGGATTAGTTAAGCGTAAATTACTTAACCCCGTCCCCTAATTGTCTTGTATGGTTAAGTGTCATTAAGAAATCAAGCCCGGTCCCACTTAACCTACCCATTCGTGTCATATCGGTTAAGTGTCATTAGTCAAATTTACTTAACCTTATCATGTGGCATTAATTTAATTAATGCACTCTCAACCTCTCACATTAGACCTTGTTGTGGTTACTAGTTAAGCCGGGCGGGTCCGGGTAGTTTTACACCACAACCTAGTCTAACCTCGGGTCTTAAGCGCGACATGACCAACTTCTCACATTAGATCCTATTGTTTGTAGCCACTAGTTAAGCCGGGCGGGTCCGGGTAGATTTATGCTACAAACTCAACCCAACCTCGAGTTAGCCACTTTCATGTTTGGTCTAGTGTTTTTTTTTACACTTACAACCCACCCATGTTTAGTTCAAGTTCCATGTTTTCCCACATGTCATGACCATATTTAAATGTATCATGAATGTCATGTTCTCATGTAAGCCCCATGTCAAGTTTTTCATGTCCTACCCACGTTTTTCCTAAGCTACCCAAACGTATTTCCAACACAAGTGGAAGCGAGTCACATAGTAAGGTATTATGCCAACATATTGGCCACAACATGCATAGTATCATAAGGGAATTTGGCCACAAATACGAATAGTATCATAAGGGAATTTGGCCACAAGCATGCATGACAAATCAAGAAGGGGTTGGCCACAAGCATGCATAACATAAAAAGGTGATTGGCCACAAACTTGCATATTATCATAAGGGGTTTCGGGTTCATATACTTGCATAAGCCCCAAGTTAAGTTCATGCACATATTTCACAAGCCCAAAGTGGTTCTAAGGTCTTATGCCCACATTCACAAGTTAAAGGTTCAATCTTTCATGATAGACTAGGCTAAACATAACATGAGTGACATGATATAGTCGCTAAAACATAGTTCCAAGTCATATATTCAAGGTAAGAGGCAAAACTAGGTTCACATAGGTTATAGCACTTATGTTTAACCGCATTTTATTCCATGCCATCGTTAAACTACCGTTAACATCTCGAAGTAGCTAGAACTTACATAGCGTGGCTTAGAGATTTAGGAGAATGAATCGTCTTGTCGAAGAATCCATGTTGAGATGATGATAAAACCCTTGATTTGGTGTAGAAAGCTTGCACCTTCGTCTTGGATCTAGTTTGAATGCATAGGCTCTTGAAGTTGGAGATGGAGGCCATGATCAATGGAGATTTGGGCAGCACTTCGTTGCAAGAGTGATTTGTGAGGGTTTAGGGTAGGCTTAGGGGTCTTTTTATAGAGATTAGGAGTAGTTTAGGCCGTTAGATTAACCCTGGGATAGATCCAAGCCCTCAAAAAATCGTCACAAGCCTCCAAAACCGAGCCAAACAGCAAAACAGGTGCACCAGGCTGCCTGGGTTCGACCAGGCAGGTCGACCCCCAGGTCGACCCTGGGGTCGACTCCCCAGTCGACCTGGTCCCACCCAGGTCGACACCCAGGTCGACCCCCTGGTCGACCTGGTCTGGGCGGGATTTTTCCCGCCTACCCTGATTTTCTGAAATTTGAATCTGTTTTGAATTTGAATTTTTCGTGAAACTTCGCGAGGCCATATCTCGGTCATACGGACTCCGATTTACGAAATTTCGGACTCTATTCCGCGTATTTTTCCCAGTCGAACGCAATGGCGCAACCCGTTTTCCCTGATTCAGATTTTATAATTTAACTCTGCCTTGATTCTTGTCTTAATCATGGTGTTAAAATTCAGGTTGTTACAACGACCATAAACTTTCTCAGTAGCATCAAATCAGTTAAATAATCCACGATTCACACATATTAGGCAGGACAAGAACAAATCTTAGGATACAATAAAGTGACAAAGGACATTACCGTTGACCAATGATTGGTAGATCCATGGGAAAAGGTTTGAAATAGCGACACTTGGAAGGCATGAGAGGTGCACGAGAGATGATGCAGGTGAATGATCGAGAACAATGTACGTTGGACAGCTCCAATTATTGCTACCCACAAGAAATGATCGTATAATTACCTGACTCGGCCGCAATCGAATTTAATTAGTCTAGAAAAAGGAAAACTGAGAGGAAGTGATTGTGCGGAGGAATATATGAAATGCAAAGGGGAAATGGCAGGGAGGATCTATGGTTGCAAATCAACTCTTGTAAGATGGAACCGAATAGCCCTAAGTTAATTTAGGGTTTGGGGAGCCAAAAAGCGGTAGGGTGAGAGAAAAAAAGTGGATGACGAAGGGAAAACAAAGATTGCACCGCATATTGCAAGCTGCATCTGTAGAAATGAAAGCAGGGCCTCGGGCACGAATGATCTGCATGGTAAATCATTGAAGGCGAATGGCGCAGAGGAGAAGAAAAGAGGTGGATGAGAACACGATGAAAGGAATGGGGAAAAAAAATTTAGTGTGCTTCTATTCACCCCCCATTTAAACTACTGACCACCTATACTAAAGACCACCTCTTTTTTATGTCTTTCTGCTCCTTTACACCACCTAAAATTTTCAAATTTTTAATTGGCTACCACCTCTCCTTTTGTTTCTTCGTCGTTCTAAAAAAATGTGTCTTCCTGAAATCGATTTCTAATCGGCTACCAACGCAAATTCAGATGTCCAATCAAGTGATAACGTTCGTGTCATGACAAGAAGAGGGAAGAAATCGTCTAAGTCAAGTAAGATTCGAACCCTAATTTTGTTTTTTTTTCTCAAATCGATGCTAGCTATAGGGCTTAGAAATGGGTTTGAAATCGTTGATAGTTGAAGTTTACAAATTGATGTGAGCGGTTGTTCATAATCGAACAGACCTGTTGACCGTCGGTTGCAAATAGCTGAAAATTGGCGTTAGGGTCGGTGGTGTCAAACCGAGCTGGTATAAGTAATGGAATCAACAAATTTGAGTTCTTCTGCCCATTTGTTCTACAAGCAGTGGACCTTTGATCGCTGCCTTGATGTTCATTTGATCGTTGTCATACACTTCATCAAATTTGAGTTCATTTTTTACAAATAAAGTTTGAGTTATTTTTTGGAGTAGTGTGGTTCTATGCTCAACATTTATTTGACTTCATTTTTGACAGCAAGACAACGATCAAATGGGCAAGGCAGTTCTATTTTAGCAGATGGCGTACATGAAGTCAAATTTTAGTTCATTTTTGATAGATAAAGCTTGAGTTATTTTTTGCAGTAGCGTGGTTCTATGCTCAACATTGCAAATACATAAATCATATCATTTTGTATAGTAAACATTCTATAAATGATAAATTTTAGTTTTCTCTACTGCTATCATTTGAGCTATAATTTGACAAATTAATTTTGAGTTCATTTTGGCAGTAGTGTTTTTGTATACTCAACATTGCATACAAAAACCAAACCTGTTAGAGTCAAGCAGTAGTGTGTTTGTATGCTCAACATTGCAAGTACATAACTAGTACGGAAAATATAAATTTTATGCAGCTGAAGTGACATATTTTTGATAGTCAACACTAAAAAATTGTATAACTATTAGTCATTAGATTGACTCTAATATATTACTACCACTTTTTAAATTTTTATTTATAATAACTTTATTTCAGTATTGCTAAAAATGTTCGTATTATAGATTCGTTGTAAGTAATCTTATTTCTTTTGTAGGAAAGGGTCGAGAAGCAATGACTGCTTCATTAAGACGCGCACGAGCCGCACAGCTAACGAAGAATAAGATGGTAGCAAAGAACAAGAAAAAGGCTGGTGTAGAAGAAGGTGAGAATGTTGAAGAAAATAGGGAAGATGAATTGAGGGATGAAGAAAATGTTTTGGAGGGTAGTTCTACTGCTTCTGGGGATGGTGAACGCAACGAAGAAGAAGACATGGAAGGATCATCTCAAACTGGTTCGGATAAGGAATCGAATGACGATGATGAATGCAATGAAGAAGAAGACATGCAGGTAGTTGTTCATCCTTTGAGCGCGCCATCGTCTAGTAAATCTCTGAGCAGGCCTTCTTCTAGTAAAGCTTTAGATTCAATGCCAATTAATACATCATTATTGAAAAGTTTCGAATTTCATATCGCATTTGCTATTTGGAATAAACATGAGGTAATTTGTTTATTGTCCTTTTCACTTTATGAAATAAATATCATAATATGTACGATAGTATTAAATATTTTGTTTATGTAGGAGCATGGCCCTTTAAAATGCATTTCTCATACAACGAAGTTGAAAGAATGGACTATAGATGATATGCCGAATGCGGTTGCTCAGATAATTAAAAATTCTGGTTTGTACACATTGGCACAATTTTCATACAAGTATGTTGATTATGTGACAATTTCAGCATTTATTGAGAGATGGCATCCCGAGACGAATTCTTTTCATTTGCCTTTCGAAGAAATGACGATAACGTTGGATGATATCGCACAAATTCTAAAAATACCGGTGGTCGGTAGTTGTATTTATGCAAAATCCGATGATCGTACTCCCACTGATTTGTTAACCGATTATCTTGGTTTTGGTCGGAATGTAGCGAGGAAACAACTCAACGATTCTAGTTCAGTCAAGTTACACTTCCTGCTGGAAACATTTAAAGAAAAGGCAAATAAAGAAGATGCAACCGAAGATGATTACGTAGTCGTTGCACGTGCGTATCTCCTATATTTATTGGGTTGCACGTTATCCTGTGATAAGTCTGGAACAAAGGTGCAAGTGCAGTATTTGAGATGTTTGGAGAACGTAAATAATCTTAGTGAACAAGCATGGGGAATGGGAGCATTAGCCTTCTTGTATCGTCAATTGGGGCTGGCTTCAAGACGGGATGTCAAGCAAATGGTTGGATACTTGACATTGTTAACTGCAAGATGTTCGACTCATATTCTCCAAATGTTTCTAATATTTATTAAGTATTGAATTTAGTACCACTTAAAATTGTTATAGGCTTGGATCTATGATCATTTTCCCATGATACCTAATGTTGTCCCTAGTAAAGATTATGATGATACGATGCCACGAATGTGTAGATGGCAACCAGCGAAACAATCAGGAGACACTACGTCGGCCATAATACGGCTTCGAGAACAATTAGACGACTTATCTCCACAAGACGTAAGTTAAATAATTGTTGTCTATTTTGATCTGCAACTTACAGAAATGTGAATGACATGTATAATGTTAGGTATGTTGGGATCCATACCATGCCGTTAGATCTCGTTATCCGTTGCCTGAAGTGACATTTTACAACGGCGTGCTTTTGTGTTTTGATGTTGCTGAGCCGTACTATCCCAACAGAGTGCTACGTCAATTCAGTATTGCTCAGCGCATCCCCAGAAGTCCAATGGTTCCGTGCAAATGCCGTAGAGGTCACAATGCAAATCAATATAAAGTTGTATTTGATATTGGATTCTGGTACTCAGAAAACTGGCAAGACCATTTGCTTTCCGTAAAATCACGGTCCACTCAGGTAGTCGATCCTTGGGATTGTACGGCTAAGTACATGCCATGGTATTTGAGTGTGTCGCATCCCGTTGTTCAGCACCCGGATGTTAGGAGAAGTAGCTCAAAGAAATCTGACAATGCTGAGAAGTTGGTGAGCACAAATTACTATTAATGCCTTGTTCTTCATTTTTTTTAGATTGTTTAAATCAAAATACAACAGTTTAAATCCCTAAAGGTTGCCTTAACCTGTGATGTCTGAATGTATTGGGGATATGTCCTTACGGGGTTCTCTTACATGCAGTCTTGTGTATTCGGATGTGCATAAATTTATATTTGTTAATGACATGCAGTCTTGTGTATTTAAATATATTGCTTAAATCTATGATTTTATTTATGTCATGAAATTTATATTTGTTTACAACTTTAATGCAGAGAATTGCTACGGTTAAAGTCGTGGAGAAATTAACGGAAAATTTGAAAGCAAGTCGCGCAAGAACCATTAATCGTTGTCTTGCTATGGAACGCGAAGCAGTGGACTTGTTGGAGGAAGCACTGAACGAGCCGGATAAACGGGAGAAACGTGCAAAAGCAAAGCATGATCGCTAAATTTAGATAGTTATTTGGTCGTGTTGATGTTTTTGAATGATATCAACTGTTTTCATGTTTTTTTGTTTTTCAAATCAATGAACTGATTCACAATTTGGTCAAATTTTGCATAGCATCTGTCATTCATTATTAGCTTTTTTTTCTTTGTCTACAGATTGCATTCTATTTCAAATTTTTCCAGAAGCTATGGTGAAGAATTGAAGGTTTTGTAGTGCTGAGCATCTAATGTCTGTTTGATTAATTTCATGTCATGTTGTGTTGTGTTTTAAACATCTCTGGTTGATTAATTTCATGTCACAATTGTGTCTGGCATGTCCTTTTTTCAGATTTTGAGAAGCACATTTATGCAAATATGTTCAGGCTTCTGTTGCTGCGTGATTAAATTATTCAACTAAGGTAGTTAAATTCAACTCAATATTTGTTGTTGTGATGGAAATGAGATGTAAATTTTATTAGGTGATATTTTTTATCATTTGTACAGGCTTTGAAATAAGTTTTATCCATGTGAACTGGCACTAGGGAACTATAAATACTTGCTGGAAACATGCTTGGTTTGGTGTAAGGGATTTATTTTCATTAAGTTTTACATTTTCTAAGGAAGATGTAAGGGATTTTTTTTTTTACTTGGTTTGGTGCAGCCTGAACGATTCTTGGAGTTGTAGTTTTCGAGTTGATTTCCTGCAGTACAAATTCTCCAACTCGAATGCATGCACCATGATCTTGCTTCTTCTCCATTTGTCACTGTGGAGATTTGATTAATCTGGATTTTCTTTCTTTATAACGAATGCACTGAGCTTTAACTGTTTCTTTTGCTTTCTCTCTCTTTATCCACTTTTCTTTATTTTGGACTTTTGGTTTATTTCGATGACCAGAGAAAATGAGATGACGATGGCGGAATAAACAACAGAGTGCATGTTACTCTCTGTTGGTTTATAGCTTGCATTTAAGTATCACAACATGATGATCTCCCCATTTGCAAAAATATTGGAAATTTTACAAATAACGTAATCTGTGTATATAATTTGTAGTGATATATGGCAGTTATGTTGTGGTCTTGTAGTATTGTAGTTCAGGAAACGTGTTGTATGTTCTTGTTGTGATATTGTTATCATATTTTATGTGAGCGGTCTACATGTCATACAATTTATTTTCAAATGTGTTTTTCAGTATTTTATATGATGCATCACCGTTCGTGAAGTGACCAGTATCTTTCTCTACTTAACATGTTAGGATTTTGTGGGGTTTACAAGTTAAACAAATTGAGTACAAAGAAAAAATAATATTCTTCCAAGTAGAAATCACCAAATTCTGTTGCATGCGGTGTAAATTTGTCATATTATGGTTTTGATTATCCTCTGTTCAGCTATTAACACGACCGTACGACAGCATCCTACCATGAGTTCAAAAAATGTTTCGGTAATAAAGAACTGTATGCACTGCTAAAATTTTATTTTCTCACTGGTCGGCTCTTTATACCACCGTACGGTTGATATATACCGTGCTGGTTTGAATTCTTTCGGTTAATAAACACTGATCTCTTGTTATTGCATTTTTCTTGTTTAAAAATCATGACGGTTGTTCCGTACGAGCTTTAATAGCCGAAATAATGAGTGCTAGCTCGGTAATTTTCAACCGATGAAAATATGACGTTAACCACACAAAATTTCATGTTCACTGTTCGGTTGCCTTTACAACCCTACGGCTTTTAATTGCCGAAGAGTCCTTAACTTTTTCGGTAAACTTTGTGTGAAATCCTTAACCGAAGTTAACCCAGCTGATATAAAGATTAATTAAAACACAAGTACGGTTCAATTAGAGCACATAAGAACAACTAAAATACAATAACCCAACAAATGGAACATCATTATAAATAATAGAACAATGTTAAAACAGTAGTATAAACTTACATTAAAGCACTACTAAAATAAAAAAATATTAAATCACAAGCACAGAATTTTCACTAACTTGAAAATAACTAGCATTCGGCTTGAATCAAGTGACAAAATTTTGAAGTTTACATTTCAATACATTATTAATTATCCTTTGTGGCTATATCAGGCGGACACAATTGAACAAAATGAATTTGTCGATCAACATATAGTTCGCTCCATTCTTTCGCTTCCTTGGTTGCCAATCTATTCCAAAAGCTAGCGACCGGTGGGATGGGTGCGTTTTCCTGAAGCGTTAACTTTATAAAGTGAGAGTCCATGATATTTGCGAACACAATAAATCAATGGTCGTGTGTTAATCCGGGCCCTCTTTCATGTGGGAAAAAGGTCAAACTTTGACGGTTGGATATATAAACCACAACTCTATTAAAAGCATTTGCAACCAAGTATCCAGTTTCAGGCATTATCATCCAATTAGCTTTAAAACAAGGAATAAGATCGCAATCGATAGCTGTTTTTAGTTCTTCGCAATTTGTTATGTCAAAATGTCTGACATACAACTCCCAATTTTTCATCAATTCAGCTAATACCGACTTCCTTGCTTCTCTCCAATCAGAATTTAGTTCGTCAACTTGTTCAGCAATGCAACGAAATCCACAATTGCCATCTCCCATGACATCTTCAATGTTTTCAATATATTGGTGTAGAAAAGCCAGCAAGTAAGCTAAATACTTAAAATCTGATTTTGTTGGAGGTACGTCGCACTCATCAAACTTCACGTTGGGGTTTTTACGTTTCGGAGGTAATTTTTTGTTAACGCTGGCTTGAGAAGGAATTTCAGTAGCGGTTTTTTCTAGTTCAAAAGCAGAGGGATTCCGTTTTGTTGATTTTTGGATTTTGACTTGCTTGTTAATCGACTTGTTTTTACTACCCATTGGTCGTCCTTTGTGTTTCTCTACTTTCGGTTCTAACATAGAAGTCGTGGTTGGTAATACAACTTCTCGTAGCTTCAATAGCATAGCTTCCCTTTCCTCAATCGTGCATGAATCAAAATATTTATTGATTAACGCAAACTCGGCTGTGTGGACAAACTCAAATGATTTTACAACTTCAGGAATATAATTTAACTTTCTCCAATGATCATCTATGATTTCAAGTGGGATTGGCATGCCATCGATGTGATATTTATATATCTCATGTGCACATGGAAGACCATACACAAATCGATTCAAATGATCACAAATCGATAGATCCAAAGCAACAGAACTAATTTTTCCTATTTCTTTGACAATTAAGTCCAATGCATAAAAAGATGTCTTACCCCGTAATTTTCTTAGCAATGGAACTTGATAATCTATCCGTACGGCTCCTAAACTTCTTTCGAAAGTGGCTTTAATTTCAGCATGTTGTAGACACAACATATTATCCATTTTCGACCATACTACAGCAAATGATGATCTGGATGAACCAAGATGTTTTTTCAATTGAGCATGGGAAGACTCAACTCGCGTTGTTGTTCTATTATCACGATGTTTTATTTTATTTGTCCATGGAAAAGCATAATACTCCTTGTATTCCAAACATTGATTCTGAATGTATTTCAAGCTTTTGGGATAGTCTATCCAATCTTTTTGAAAATCATTGCAGCACATCCAAAATTCATCTTCAGTCGGTGCGTGAATTACCTTCTTCCAACTTTCCAAAAACATTATGAAAACCTCATTTGTTTTAAACTCTGGTTTGCAATTCGTAATGACATTATTTCCCATGTGCCACAAACACATCAACAAGTTTGCCCGTGGAAATTTTTCTTGATCCCATTTATCAATGCCCATTCTCTATCCGTAACTATTACCTTGGGTTCTTTTTCTGGTAAATAAAAATGTTTTAACTTTGTTAGAACTCATTCGTAGTTTTCCTCACGCTCGTGTGCTAGGAATGCATGAGCAATACTAAATGTTCGACCAGTTGAAGTCATACCAACCATTTCCAACAAAGGCATATTATATCTGTTTGTCTTATACGTACAATCAAGCAGAAGAATGGATGGAAAACACTTACACAATACTGACGATTCCGGATGAGACCACATGATATCTGTCAAATGATCGGTTTCCACATCGACCCTACTAAAATACACATAGTGCTTCTCTGTAAGTAATTTCATTAGATGTTGCATCGCGGATCTACACTCCATCGCTGATAGTTGCATTTTATATTTAGCATTGTAGATAGTCTTCAAAGTCGAGTAGTTGTCTGGATATGATTTTTTAATCGTAACCAATACATCTCTTGGTGGCACACCTGCACTACTCATGTCTTCTAATACTTTTTTTCTCCTCATCCGTCAACCGTGTCGCAAAAGGATGTCCTTTTAACGTGTGAGGAAGTTCATGATTATGCAGCCCATTGAGTACAACTAATTTCCATTTATCTTCCTCTAAATACACACCCTTCAATCGAAATGGCAATTGCATTTTCTAGTTGCACTAGTTCTGGGTTGTTTCGCTATATTTTCCTTTATTGCTGCCTTAGGTTGATGGCTACGATAAACTCCAGCGCTTTCACAACCCAATTGTAACCTTGGTTTTCTTCTGGGTCCAAATTTATCGGATTTTATAATTACTACAGTATTCAACTTTTTTCCAGTTGTTTTACACCATCGAATCAGCGCATTCTGCGAATCAAATACCTGAAATCACATAGTTTAACAAAAAAATTAACATACTTCCAGTTTTACATGAATAATAGCGATTATAAATTAAGTACAAACTACATACTTCATCAGTTGTAAATTGATCTGTCAAATCAACTTTTGTGTCTTCAGCGGCATTTGACCGATCATCTTGCGGGCTATTGCTATCATCTTCATAATTCTCATTTGAAACAATAATAGCACTCTCAAGTTTATCGTCATTCACATTATCTTCCTACAAAAATTGAATAAAATTTATTAAAACGATTTTTTTTGCAAAATATGACGTATAAATTGTTGTTGTATGAAGAAAACCATAAAATTCAATAACTTACAATATTATTCTCTATTACAAAATCATCGAAATTAATGTCTTCCAAATTTGAAGTAGAGAGAAGGTTGAAAGAATGCTCCTACAAAAATTAAGTGTAAAACCCTAAAAAAAAATGTATAACAATAAAATAGATTATGCAGCATGATCTACAAAACTAACCTCTTTTTTGTCTTTATCTTCCATCCTCTACTCAGCCAAAATTAATTATTATTTTCTTACGGTTCAAGATTTAGGGTTTGATATTTGAGATTTTACGTTGTTTGAGAAAGAAAGAGAAGAGAGAGTACGACTGTTATTGACTGAGTGAAAGAATTAAAATGGTGGTAGGAAGTAGGTAAAAAATAATCAAATCTATTAATTTTTTAAAGGTGGCCAGTAGTCTAAATGGGGGTGTAAATAGTAGCACACAAAATTTATTTGAGAAAACCAGGAGACGGTTCAGTAAACAAATACACGTGTCATGCTCAGACGCCGTCCTAACACAAATTGAAGGGGCTTGAGAGCCACCGAAAATCAACTCATCTTTAATAGTATAGTATATATACTCCAAAATCATGTCAAATCACAAACAATAACCCTATCTAAGTGTGGTTCTCACTCCATCCAATTAGAATAATATAGATATCCTACTTTCGAAACTCGAACATAAATGCTGATGATGGAGCTCCCTCATCAGAATCATCTTCGAGCGACTAGAGTGTGATTCTATATCTACCCAGTATATTTGAGGCTTCGAATATACGTTTGCAAGGCGTATATGCAAAATCTTCTTATACCCGATAGTCCAAATTCAATATAAAATAAAATATTCAAATATGTATAATAAGGTATAATTTTTCAAAACTAAATTTGTCTTTATAAATAATACTCTTCAAACTCATTCTAGGATGCTACTGATCTTATCCCTAACGAGTCATTCTTATAGGACGTTACTAATCCTATCTCTGATGAATTCATTCGTTTGGTTGTAATGTGTCTTGCTCTCTAACTTTGTGAACCAAATCTCTGATACTAACTATGACGACCCGAAAACCCCCGATCTTCGAAGAGACGGGAAAGGTCGGATTGAGTTGAGAACACGACACGTCAGAAAAAAACAATAGAACATTTCATTGCTATTACAACAATTGACATCAGAGTATAAGATATCAGAGATTAAATAAATATTATACAATGGAAAAATAAATATCAGAGATTTACAAATTACAAAGCAGCGGAAAATATAAACATAAATATAATGTATAGAGGAAATCATTTACAACCACAACTGATTCCGAATATAGCTCCAACTGTAATTCAGGATCCTGTGAAAAGAAGTATCTGCGAAAACCAAAACAACTGATGCCCGTTAGAAAATATGGGAACCCGGAGTTTAGGTTGAAATAATAAACTCCAAGTCAGTCATGGGACTGGTGTGAGAACAAAAACAGTTATTAAATCCTTACTTTAAAAGTGGAAAATTTCATGGGACCACACCATATGACACGGAACGGGTTCACTCCTAAGGATGGCAAAAAAATCCGTACCCGCGGTTATCCACGGGTATAATCGGTCATGGATATGAAATAGACAGTTAAATGGGTATCCGTGGGTAAAATAAACGGGTTTTTTTAATATCCGCTAATTAATGGGGCGGATACGGATAGTAAGATATCCATGTCTGTGGGTACCCATGCCCGTATTGAATGTGATTTATTACCAATGGTCAATACAAAAAACATTGTTGTTGGTTGTTTGGTATTTGTGTGCATGCTTTTACTCAACAATTTATAACTGGCTATTGATATTTTGATGGATACTTCTGTTGTTGTCTTTTCTTTTCTGGATGTTGGTTTAAATATGTATTGGTATTTTGAGGTTAGCATTTGAGCATTAGTCTAATATTTTTTTTACCAAATTTACTTTTGAATAATTCCAATAAACGATTAAAAAATAAATTGAATAAATATACTGGATATCCACGAATACCCGTCATTACCCGCAACCTGTTTAAAACCCGTTTAATGGGTACCCATGTGGGTATGGGGCAGGCACGAGGCAAAAAATCACCCAATGGGACGAGTGATGGGGTGGTACTACCCACGCCCGCCCTGCCCCATTGCCATCCCTATATCACTCCACATGAATACTAGTAAAACATAAAACAACGCAATGCTTTTTGAAAAATGAAGCTATTATAAGACTCAGGTCCCATCACATAATGCAACGCAAGCCGGAGATAGAGTTTTCCCTTATAATAGCCAAACATGCTTGGTACGATTTAAAACAAATCATTTTGATATTATTATAAGTGTATAGTGTCAAAACAACTTCAAATATAAATGTATCAATCATAGAAGACATTGTACCCCATCCTACTATGTCTCCATATAGGTTTACAACTAAAACCGAAAGGTCGCGTATTGGAAATTGGATTCCATCTATAAGTCGAGGCAAGGGATGGCTCCTCCCAATTCGAGACACTCTAGCACATGTCTCAGGATCACACGTACGGGAAACCCTTGGAACTTCAGGGCCGGTCCACACTTACTTTAGTGGATTGGTTATTCCTGAACACACGTTTCTCGGTCCTATAGGACCTATCTCTGAGCCACTAGGGACACAATATCTAAGGCGCCTCGCAATCCTCCATCCACATAAGGAAAAATGTCTAGGGTCCATACCATGACACCAATCCTAGCTAGAAAGAAATGTCATGCACTCTCTGCAGTCATGATCCCGTTTTTGACTCATACTGGGTGTGAGGCTCGCAAATTAATGCTATACACAAAGCTATACTATTTAAAGTTGTGCTTTGATCATCAACCACAAGACTATGCTTTTCAACAAAAGCCTTGATGTAACACCCCGCCTCCGCCAGGGTGTCTCTTGCAAGCACTCTGACTTTGGAGGGGCGTTTGAATCAGGTAAACATGCATAATGATATATCAAGGCAGAACAAGAACATATGTATATATGTAAACAGAGTAAATAACATAGATAAAACAACGGAAGAATTTTAAACCATTTCAAAAACAAGTCTGCTACATCATAATGTCAATTTCCCAAATAAACAAGTCTAGTACATAAAACAACATCATCTGAAACTGAACAGAAAAACATAAGTAGCTATCCCCAAAGCAGAAAAACCATAGAGAGCTCAAGTCCCAAGCATACATGAGCTATCCAAGAAAGCAGGTAAAATCCAGCTAAGCTCCTGTATTCCCTCCCTGAGAACCTGGGGGGGAGGGGGGGAAACGGAAGAAAAGAGGCAAAAGAAAACAGGTCAGTCAAAAAGACTGAGTAAGCCCTACTACAATCAATGTAAACTGATAAAGTTAACTGACATGAGCAGCAGGTATGAACATAAGGATAACCTCATGATGATTAACTATCAAGGTAGATAAAGGTGTCATCGCATAATCAGGATTAAGGTTTTGCACCACAGGTGTACTGGCAAACTATCATGACTTGGATACGCAAGTATTGATCCCACGGCCCAAGCTTTGGCCCAATAACATGAAGTGACCCTCATACGAGGTCCAATAACATGAAGTGGCCCTACCACGAGGTCCAACCCAACGGTCTAGTCGATCGGCTCCCTAAGCCTAACTCGTCACGTGTTGGTGTCAATATGGCCCAAACATGAATGTAGTCGAACTGTGCCGGGTCCACCCGTCGGGTGTATCAAGCCCTAGGGTGTCAACCCCTGGACACCATAATCATGAGTGCACAGTCTCGGTCTACCGGTACCCGTGCTTGTTTTCTCCAGCTACGGACTATGTGCACGACCAGAGTCCGCCCGGAACTACACCGGCGTACCACTCGGCCGTCGCTTTTGGTCGCTTACCTCCAGCCCAGTAATCGTGCCCCCTCCCTAGCCTAGTCCCTAGGGCCTTGATGATACAAACTTGGGATTACTGCGGAGTGGACCCCCATTACTAGGATTTCTCTAGTGGGTTAAGTACAGTTTAACCCCTCTACTAATCATGGATTAACTTGGTTAAGTGTAACGATGAGTTCACCACTTAACCCCGATTAATCTACCGAGCCCAAATTGGTTAAGTATTAAATGGTCCATGACTTAACCCTAATCATGAGGCATTAATTAATTAATGCGCCTTAACCTCTCACATTAGACTTTGTTGTGGTTACTAGTTAAGTCGGGCGGGTCCGGGTAGCTTTACACCACAACTTGGTCTAACCTCGGGTCCAAGGTACAACATGACCAACTTCTCACATTGGGTCCTATTGTTTGTAGCAACTAGTTAAGCCGGTCGGTTCCGGGTAGGTTTACGCTACAAACTCAACCCAACCTCGAGTTGGCCACACTTATCTTTTCTAAGTGTCATGTCCATCATGTTACAAATTTTCAAGCAATTTGGTAGACCTAACTTAATAGGTAAATTCCCAATGGGTAGACCTAACTTAATAGGTAAATTCCCAAGCTCATGTTTTTATGTCTTTTAAGTTTACCCAACCCCAAACGCAATCCCATCGCTTACATATCGCCATAACGCATAAAGGATAGAAAGAGGGAACTTGGCATAATCATGACATAAAAGTGTTAAACCCACAAATTCAACATGGTGGCATATGAAACGTTCATGTGTTCACACACTTGCATATTACATTTTTAGGCCCAAAAAGCATGCATAACATGATAACATGAACCATATGACCATCCCAAACTTGCATAACATATGACAACTTGCATATCATACTTGCATAAACAAACTTGCATAACATATGACAACTTGCATATCATACTTGCATAAACTAACTTGCATAACATATGACAACTTGCATATCATACTTGCATAAACTAACTTGCATAACATATGACAACTTGCATATCATACTTGCATAAACAAACTTGCATAACATATGACAACTTGCATATCATACTTGCATAAACAAACTTGCATAACATATGACAACTTGCATATCATACTTGCATAAACAAACTTGCATAACATATGACAACTTGCATATCATGCATTTAACTTCAAAGTTCAAGTATGAGAGGAATAGGGCTTACAATGCTTATGCGGACTCAAATGAGTATAGCAAATGTAAGAAACCCCTTATGCAACTAATTAAAAACCCAAAAATGCAAGCAAACTTGATCAAGACTCCTCCTTTATGATGCCAATAGAGAAACAAGAATTTAATGCAAGCTAAAGAGGATCATACAAGCCTAAATACACTTGTATGCATGGAAATCTCTTAGAAATTTGTTTAGGAATTGTATGAAGAGAGTGGAGGCCAAGAGAGGTTTGATTTTGCCATAGTTTAGTTGTAGGAGATTAATGATGATTTAGGGTAGGTTAGGGTCTTATTTATAGATTAGGCTAGTGATTTAGACCATAGGATTAAACCCTAGTTCTCATCTCAACCCTCCAAATCGAATCTGGCCCCCAAGCTCAACACAAACCCAAAGTGGTGCACCAGGCAGAACTGGGCGTCTGAGCCAAGTCGACAGCCAAGTCGACAGGGCTGTCGACCTGGTCAGACCCAGTCGACTCCCAAGTCGACAGGGCTGTCGACTTGGGTACTGTGGCGGGAATTCTCCCGCCTGGCCCAAACTGGCCGAATTCCCAATTTCAGATTTGAATTTGAAATCTGTTTTTTTCTTAGGAATTTTCTGAAAACTTCGTTGGGCCTTAATCGGGTCATACGAACTCCGATTTTCGAAAACTCGGACTCTATTTCGCGTATTTTTCCGAGACGAACGCAATGGCATAGCCCGTTTCCCTTGATTCAGAAGTTTTTAGAATTAAATTCTGCCTCGATTTATGTTATAACAGGTTATTGAAAATACGGGTTGTTACATTCTCCCCTCCTTAAAGGATTTCGTCCCCGAAATCTTCAAGTTAGGAAGAACGTATCCTACCATCAAACATCCATCTACTCAAAACATCATCCACGAGCAATCATTGTCCTTACAAGATTCTAAATGCTGGATGAACATATGCAAAGGTGTGTGTACATGTACTTATCTAATGCGAATATCATCAATGTAAATTATGTTAGTGAAATGAATCCATATGTATGCAATTCCTAACATAATGTATACCATCTATATGTGTGCACATAACATACACCCATATGCAACATCCATGTGATTACACACAATTTTCATCCATGAATAAGCATAAACACTCATGCATATGCAATATGAGGAGTGTGCGAGCCGATCTAGTGCCTAACGTGTATAATGCATCCACGAGCAACAACTTGCAATCACTTGCAACCACTTGCAACCATCAAGCATAACATGTTTCAAACACATATTTCATCCAAAGGGTTTCTTCCTAAGGTTCTCATGACAAGATTAACACGATAAACTAGATAAATATGGATAGCAAAGAGAAAGATATGCTAACAAAGAAAAGTGATTGAGAGTGTACCCTCAAAAAGGAATGGATAAAGCCCACGCATCTTCTCCTCGGTTTCCCAAGTTGCGTCTTCTTCGGCTTCACCCCATTGAACCTTCACCAATTTGACCTCTCGATTCCTTAGCTTCTTGGTCTCTGTCCCCAAGATACGAATCGGAGCTCTCCTCAAGGTAGCCTCTTTCCCCACTTCCACATCTTCCAAAACACTTGGCTCCACAACCTCTGCTGATTCATGTAAACACTTCCGGAGATGCGAGACATGAAAAACATCATGTACTCCGGCAAGCTTCTCGGGCAACTTCACTCTATAAGCCATCTGCCTGATCCTCTCTATAATAGGGAATGGTCCAACAAATCTCGGTGCTAACTTCCCAACGGCTCCAAATCGGACCACATTCCGCAAAGGAGAAACCTTTACGAAAACCATATCCCCAACATCAAACTCCAAATCAGATCTTCGCTTATCAGCATAGGATTTCTGTCGGTCTTGGGCCGCTTTCATCCGTCTCCGAATCAACTCGATCTTCTCGTATGTATCTCTGATCATGTCAGGCCCAAGTATAAGCTCATCTGTAGTCTCCCACCAACATGTAGGGGACTTACACGGCCTCCCATATAAAGCTTCAAATGGTGCCATCCCTATGCTTGCCTGATAACTGTTATTATATGCAAACTCAACAAGAGGAAGATGGTCTTCCCAAGTACCACCAAAATCCAGAATACACAGCCTCAACAGATCCTCGAGTACCCTATTCACCCTTTCGGTTTGGCCGTCCGTCTGTGGGTGATAAGCAGTACTCAGATTCAACCTCGTGCCCATGGCTTCTTGCAAGCTATTCTAGAACTGACTTGTAAAGATTGGGTCACGGTCACTGACAATACTAGAAGGGACTCCATGAAGTCTCACAATCTCACGAAGATATATGGACGCTAGCCAAGATGCGGTTCTCTTGCTCTTTACTGGAATGAAATGAGCACTCTTCGTAAGTCTATCTACAATAACCCAAATGCTCGTATTCCCTTTCCTTGACCTTGGTAGCCCAACGATAAAATCCATGGAGATACTCTCCCACTTCCAAAGTGGAACGTCTAGAGGATGCAATAGCCCACCGGGCTTCTTTGACTCGGCCTTAACTTGCTGGCAAATGATACATCTAGAGACAAACTCTGCCACATCCTTCTTCATCCCAGGCCAAAAGAAAATACGCTTCATATCTTTGTACATCTTATCTCCGCCTGGATGTATAGTCAACTTAGAGCGATGTGCTTCCTCAAGAACTTTTCTTACTAAATCTTCTACCATGGGAACACATAACCTTCCATCTCTCCTCAGCCAACCCTTGTCATCAACGGAATATCGAGCGAGATGACTAGACGTCTCTCCTCGAATCAGCTTATCCATAATCTTAACTATGTGAGGGTCCTCTCTCTGTGAAGCGCCAACTTGATCAAGAAGGGTAGGCCTGAGTTCCAGAGATGCTAAAGAACCGGTCATCGACTCGACCGCCAAAGGGAAATCAAAGGTTGCCACATACACTAAATTCTTCATCTCAATGAATAGAGGACTTAGGGTCAACCTTCTCCTACTCAATGCATCAGCTACCACATTCCCCTTGCCAGGGGTATAAGCTATCTCGAAATCATAGGACGCCAAGAATTCCATCCACCTTTGCTGCCTCAGATTCAGATCCTTCTAAGAAAAAAGATACTTCAATGACTTGTGATCGGTATAAAGCTCAAATCTTTCTCCCAGAAGATAATGGCACCAAGCCTTGAGTGCATATACTATTGCTGCCAACTCTAAGTCATGAGTGGGATAATTCTTCTCATGAACTTTGAGTTTTCTACCGCCAAAGCATATCACTCTTCCTTCTTGCATAAGAACAGCTCCTAACCCCGTGCCACATGCATCGGTATATACTGTAAATAACTTCCCTCCATCGGGCAGAGCTAGAACAGGTGCTGATGTAAGAGCTCTCTTGAGCTTCTGAAAAGCAAGCTCGCATTCTATGCTCCAAGCAAAAACTAAATTCTTCTTCGTCAATTTAGTGAGAGGAGCGGATAACTTTGCGAAGTCCTTGATGAACTTCCGATAAAAACCCGCAAGACCTAGAAAACTTCTCACTTCGGTTGCATTCCTTGGAGTCTTCCAATCTTGAACTGCAACCACCTTAGCGGGATCCACCGCTAAGCCCTGCTTAGACACTATATGCCCAAGGAATCTAACTTCCCTTCTCCAAAAGTGACACTTGGAGAACTTGGCCTTCAACTGATGCGCTCTAAGCGTATCCATCACCTCCACGAGATGCCTTGTGTGCTCTTCCTCATCCTTAGAGAAGATCAGAATGTCATCTACGAAGACCACGACAAACTTGTTCAAGAACTCCCTGAACACCCTACTCATCAAGTCTATGAAATATGCGGGTGCATTCGTCAAGCCGAATGGCATGACAAGCCACTCAAAGAATCCGTCTGGAGTTCTGAACGCAGTCTTGTCTATATTATCCTCAGCTACCCTGAGCTGATGGAATCCAGTAGCAAGATCAAGCTGAGAGAAAACAGAAGCACCGACAAGCTGGTCAAAGAGATCATCGATCCTCGGTAACGGGTGTCTGTTCTTCTTAGTCAGCTTATTCAACTCTCGATAGTCGACACATAGTCGGAGAGAACCATCCGCCTTGGTAGCAAATACCACAGGCGCTCCCCACTCAGATATACTTCGTCTAATGAAGTTCTTCTCAAGCAACTCTCTCACTTGCTTGCTTAGCTCCCGCCTTTCACGCGGAGCCATGTGCCGAATGGGCAAAGAAACAGGCTTTGCATTATCCACCAGATAAATGCGGAAATCAATCTCTCGCTTAGGGGGCAAACCCCTAACTTCATCAAAAACATCGGGATACTCTCGGACCACTCTTACAGACTGAAGTGTCTCCACTGACGAGTCGAGAGATTCAAGATAGCACAACATGACGGGACCTCTCGGATCACAAGAAATCTCTAGGGTGTTCCCGAGGCGAGTCACGAGCCTCACAACCCTATGCTCACAATCAAGAATGGCTCCATATCTGGACAGCCAATCCATGCCCAATATCAATCCGTATCCCCTGAAACCAAGGACATAAGCACTGCACAAGAACTCTACACTCAGTATAGAGATCCTCAAATCCCCACATATCATAGACAAATGGGCGGAACCCCTAATAGGATTTGAGACACAAACGGGATCCTCTACCAAGCTAGTACTAAGGTGCAAACTATCAACAAGATCAGATGAGATAAAACTATGCGATGCACCAGAATCAAACAAAGTACGAACTGGAAAATCAGAAATATATACAAGGCTCTCAACAGAAATACTACCTCGATCGGGAACTGAAGCGGTAGCGAGGGCATGAACTTGCCCTCCTGAGGGTCCAGCACGCTGAGTCTGACCCTGGCCTTGCCCCTGTTTCTTCGGGCAATCCTTGCTGAGATGTCCAGCCTTACCGCATACAAAGCATTCACCATTCTTTCTTTTTCTCTTCCTACAATCCTTAATAAGATGCCAAACTGTACCGCAATAATGGCACTTCTCCTTGTTGTTCTTGCCGTTGTTGTTGTTCCTCTTGTTGCCTTGACCCTTGTTCTTGTTCTGATTGCCTTGACCGCTTTGACCACTAGTATTGCCCTGATTTCCCTTTCCCTGGGAATCGGTCTTCTTGACTTGAGTATCATTTTTCTTAACATCTCCCTGAAGTAATGCCATATCAACCAAACTCTCAAACGTGGCCCTATGAGGAATATGTGACATGGCCAATCCTTGTAACGGCTCATTCAATCCCTAGCGAAACGAAGGGCCTTCTTCTGAGGAGTATTTACCATATCCAAGCCAAAATGAGCTAACTGATTGAACTTGTTCACATATTCTTTGATAGACATATCTCCTTGCTTCAAAGTTATGAATCTCTCCATTTGCAGATTCTCCTCAGCAGAAGATAAAAACTTAAGCATGAACCTTGACCTCAAATCGGCCCAAGTCTCAACAGGCCTAGTACCATTAGTAACTTCCCACCAATAAACGGCTTCATCCTTCATAAGCCAAACCGCCAACAAGATCTTCCTCTGATCATCTATCCCAAAGATAGCAAACAAATCCTCGGTCTCTTTCAACCAATTTCTGGCCTCTACAAAAGTCTCAGTGCCTTGAAAGTTCTTGCCACCCATTGCTTTGAAATCCTTGCAAATCTTTGCGAAGTCAGCCTGAGGATGCTGAGGGGGAGGAGGAAGAGGAACCTCAGCAACAGGAGGAGGAGGAACATTGGCAACGGGAGGAGGAATATTAGCAACGGGAGGAGGAATATTAACTACTGGAGGAGGAGGAGGGACATCTGCGGGGCCGGCTTCGGTCGCCCTAGCCTCCAAAAGTCTCCTATACCAAACGGGTACATGCACTCCCTCCGGAATAACAAAGTTATCAGCCATACTGAAAAAGAAAAAGACAGATTCAGAATGGAGAAAACGAAAGGATTTTGCTAATGGCTTTTTTGGGGAATAGCCTTTTTAAAATAAACTAGACTTTTCTTTGGAAAATACTTTATACTTGGTTTTGAAAATAGTTTTCCAAAAGTTTTCTAAAAACCTTTTTGTTCCTTCTTGTAAACCATATGCTCTGATACCAAATTGTAACACCCCGCCTCCGCCAGGGTGTCTCTTGCAAGCACTCTGACTTTGGAGGGGCGTTTGAATCAGGTAAACATGCATAATGATATATCAAGGCAGAACAAGAACATATGTATATATGTAAACAGAGTAAATAACATAGATAAAACAGCGGAAGAATTTTAAACCATTTCAAAAACAAGTCTGCTACATCATAATGTCAATTTCCCAAATAAACAAGTCTAGTACATAAAACAACATCATCTGAAACTGAACAGAAAAACATAAGTAGCTATCCCCAAAGCAGAAAAACCATAGCGAGCTCAAGTCCCAAGCATACATGAGCTATCCAAGAAAGCAGGTAAGATCCAACTAAGCTCCTGTATTCCCTCCCTGAGAACCTGGGGGGGAAACGGAAGAAAAGAGGCGAAAGAAAACAGGTCAGTCAAAAAGACTGAGTAAGCCCTACTATAATCAATGTAAACTGATAAAGTTAACTGACATGAGCAGCAGGTATGAACATAAGGATAACCTCATGATGATTAACTATCAAGGTAGATAAAGGTGTCATCGCATAATCAGGATTAAGGTTTTGCACCACAGGTGTACTAGCAAACTATCATGACTTGGATACGCAAGTATTGATCCCACGGCCCAAGCTTTGGCCCAATAACATGAAGTGACCCTCATACGAGGTCCAATAACATGAAGTGACCCTACCACGAGGTCCAACCCAACGGTCTAGTCGATCGGCTCCCTAAGCCTAACTCGTCACGTGTTGGTGTCAATACGGCCCAAACATGAATGTAGTCGAACTGTGCCGGGTCCACCCGTCGGGTGTATCAAGCCCTAGGGTGTCAACCCCTGGACACCATAATCATGAGTGCACAGTCTCGGTCTACCGGTACCCGTGCTTGTTTTCTCCAGCTACGGACTATGTGCACGACCAGAGTCCGCCCGGAACTACACCGGCGTACCACTCGGTCGTCGCTTTTGGTCGCTTACCTCCAGCCCAGTAATCGTGCCCCCTCCCCAGCCTAGTCCCTAGGGCCTTGATGATACAAACTTGGGATTACTGCGGAGTGGACCCCCATTACTAGGATTTCTCTAGTGGGTTAAGTACAGTTTAACCCCTCTACTAATCATGGATTAACTTGGTTAAGTGTAACGATGAGTTCACGACTTAACCCCGATTAATCTACCGAGCCCAAATTGGTTAAGTATTAAATGGTCCATGACTTAACCCTAATCATGAGGCATTAATTAATTAATGCGCCTTAACCTCTCACAATAGACTTTGTTGTGGTTACTAGTTAAGCCGGGCGGGTCCGGGTAGCTTTACACCACAACTTGGTCTAACCTCGGGTCCAAGGTACAACATGACCAACTTCTCACATTGGGTCCTATTGTTTGTAGCAACTAGTTAAGCCGGTCGGTTCCGGGAAGGTTTACGCTACAAACTCAACCCAACCTCGAGTTGGCCACACTTATCTTTTCTAAGTGTCATGTCCATCATGTTACAAATTTTCAAGCAATTGGGTAGACCTAACTTAATAGGTAAATTCCCAATGGGTAGACCTAACTTAATAGTTAAATTCCCAAGCTCATGTTTTTATGTCTTTTAAGTTTACCCAACCCCAAACGCAATCCCATCGCTTACATATCGCCATAACGCATAAAGGATAGAAAGAGGGAACTTGGCATAATCATGACATAAAAGTGTTAAAGCCACAAATTCAACATGGTGGCATATGAAACGTTCATGTGTTCACACACTTGCATATTACATTTTTAGGCCCAAAAAGCATGCATAACATGATAACATGAACCATATGACCATCCCAAACTTGCATAACATATGACAACTTGCATATCATACTTGCATAAACAAACTTGCATAACATATGACAACTTGCATATCATACTTGCATAAACTAACTTGCATAACATATGACAACTTGCATATCATACTTGCATAAACTAACTTGCATAACATATGACAACTTGCATATCATACTTGCATAAACAAACTTGCATAACATATGACAACTTGCATATCATACTTGCATAAACAAACTTGCATAACATATGACAACTTGCATATCATGCATTTAACTTCAAAGTTCAAGTATGAGAGGAATAGGGCTTACAATGCTTATGCGGACTCAAATGAGTATAGCAAATGTAAGAAACCCCTTATGCAACTAATTAAAAACCCAAAAATGCAAGCAAACTTGATCAAGACTCCTCCTTTATGATGCCAATAGAGAAACAAGACTTTAATGCAAGCTAAAGAGGATCATACAAGCCTAAATACACTTGTATGCATGGAAATCTCTTAGAAATTTGTTTAGGAATTGTATGAAGAGAGTGGAGGCCAAGAGAGGTTTGATTTTGCCATAGTTTAGTTGTAGGATAGATTAATGATGATTTAGGGTAGGTTAGGGTCTTATTTATAGATTAGGCTAGTGATTTAGACCATAGGATTAAACCCTAGTTCTCATCTCAACCCTCCAAATCGAATCTGGCCCCCAAGCTCAACACAAACCCAAAGTGGTGCACCAGGCAGAACTGGGCGTCTGAGCCAAGTCGACAGCCAAGTCGACAGGGCTGTCGACCTGGTCAGACCCAGTCGACTCCCAAGTCGACAGGGCTGTCGACTTGGGTACTGTGGCGGGAATTCTCCCGCCTGGCCCAAACTGGCCGAATTCCCAATTTCAGATTTGAATTTGAAATCTGTTTTTTTCTTAGGAATTTTCTGAAAACTACGTTGGGCCTTAATCGGGTCATACGAACTCCGATTTTCGAAAACTCGGACTCTATTTCGCGTATTTTTCCGAGACGAACGCAATGGCATAGCCCGTTTCCCTTGATTCAGATTTTTTTAGAATTAAATTCTGCCTCGATTTATGTTATAACAGGTTATTGAAAATACGGGTTGTTACACTTGATCATTTGCATCTCGGTATGCCACACTGACGATTCATGCCATACAACTGATGTCTGTCAATATATAACCTCTAAGCTCGTACGTCTCAGAGAAGGGTGTTGAGCAAGAGAATAAATTCTCCGCCACCAAATAGATATATATTTAATAGAAATGAATCAACATAGAATGAAATCCAATGTCAGACACACATCCATTTACAAGTCTATTCCGGGTGTAAACGGAACTGAAGGCACCTTATTCCTCGTCCCATATATCCAATACAGGAGAGAGGTCCTCGCATATCCGGTCGATCTCCAAGTACATGTGGACGATCACCACTTATTACCTTGTCTTGGGTGTACGTCCCAATTAAGACATTAGTAATCATCCAAATGATGTGAAGAACTCCGGCTTCCAACCACCGTCTTCATCATTGACTTTTAGTCGTCGTATTAGTTATTCAGAATGTGTTAAACCCGGTCTTTCCGAATAGTTCCCGTATTTTATAATCATTAATCCAGTGCTATAAAAACACATCATACGACTCATTCCAATTCAGAGTAATCACATCTATAGGAAAATCTTCCCATTAATTTTACAAAGATAAATTCTTCTAAATCTTCTCTTTAATCTTCCTTTTGATATCGTTTTCAAAAGACTTTAATTAACTAGTCGGGATTATCAAGCCTTACCGAAGTAAATAATTATTTTATTTTCCGTTCTCAACCTATTCATCCCATGGAGCAAAACTGGTAATACCCCATATATAATACCCACTGTGTTATCAGTAAATCCAGTTACCATTTCACGTTCAAATCTAATTAAAGATTTAACTATCGCCTAGAGTAAAACTCACTATAAGAAAACCAACATTTAGTTACTTTAATCTGCGGCGTTTGTGATGCGTGTGCAACTAATATTAATTTTTCACTGTATGTTTTCGTTTTATTCCATCCCGCCAGCTATTTTGCCCTTCCCCGTCTAATACTAAAGAGTAGCATTTCTGAATACTAAAACCCTCGTTACATTTTTCCATCTCTTTCCCCATTGTTATGTTTTTTCCCTCATTTTTTTCATTTCTACTGGAACATTTTTTCCATCTCCGTTACTTCTCTCCCTTTACCAGCGCCTCTTCACCTCGTCCATCCGCTCTTCCTTCAGTCTGCTCCGTTTACTTAGGATTTGTTCACAAGCCCTAAATCAACAAATCGAGGTAATCTCAAAAACCCTAATTTAGCTAAGTTATTTTATTTTTCATACTATGTTCAGTTTTACTGCAAGAACCCTGGTTATTATATTTTGTTGTTATCATTTGAACTGATGATAGAATGAGGAAATTTCTTATGAAATCAATCACGATTTTTTTTATTTGCAAAAATCGATGGCAAAAGTTACTAACTGCTCGGTGTATGGATAATTAAGTGACAAAGTCACGAACTTTGCGTTATTTGAGGATTTAAGTGGCAAAATGTCAACAACATGGTAACAACTGCTATAATACAGTATCCAATGACTTCCTTTGACCGCTTCCATTTTTTGGATCCTTAGCAACTTTGTTTATGTGTGGATAAGATTAATGGGCTGCTTGCATCAACTAAATATTTGCAGAGCTGTAAAGTTATTTGTATTTATTTTGAATGGAAGCCAAATTATGAAAAGGACAGTCAAACAAATAAGGCACATACAGTTCTATTAGCTAGTTATTGTAATTTGACATGTGGACACTTTATAAAGATATAGCATGAGATTTTCATCAACAACATTTGGAATGAATAACAAAGCCACAAACTGGTGATGACTACATGTTTTTAAAATTGAAGCTAGTTATAAATAGTTGACTGACAACTTGGCAGGACATTTGAAAATGATGTGCATATCAGTTACTAATTTCAAATAATACTGTATTTACAATATTGCTAGTGGATGCATGCCATGAGCAACAACCATGAAGTAAATGTCTCTATCCATAATTAAGTGGTAAATGACTAGATCTAATTATAAGTACTAAGGATGTGGACTTCGTAACACATGTAGGTCGGTATTGTATAACATGATTCAATTAAATATGATTGAAATGCAAGTGACTACCATATATTGATGTGTCCTTGGTCTATTATTGCAATCATATACTTATCATGTTTGAATTTCTTGATCATCTATTTTTATTTGTTTGGTAATTAGTTAGGGTCAAAACTTTCCATGCTTTTGGAGGTGAAAGATTACATGCAAGACAAATGTGTTATCAACTGCTTAAATTTTGATAGTTGTCAACTACTTAAATTTTGATATATGATCTTTGCATTTATCTATTAAATCAGTATCTTTATCCAGACTTAATCAACTATTATTGTAGGAGTCTAGTTCCAACCGTAATCTATACAATATAATATGCGGTTTTACATCTTCATGCCGTACAACAGATATGTCTAAATATTTACACTCTAGAGGTTCGGGTTGAAATGAGAACTTATTTCAACTGTGGTCTGAGATGTAAAGTTGGCCAAGAAGTGCAATTATGTTGGTTCAGTGGATAATTATATTTATTGGATGAATCGTTAGATTCAAAATTTGCACTTAACTATTATTTATCATTAGATCATAAAACTGAATAACCTTATCTGATGGCATAAAATTAAGCCTGCTAGCTTAAGTTGGAACTAAAGTCGAAAGATCCATCTCCTTTATTTATACCAGCTCCTTTCCTCGTACTGAAATCTGGCAGTTGTATTTTTCAGATTTCTATTATGCATGTAGCGTCTGAGAATTGAGCATACATCTTTGACTTGATGAAGCTATACGAAGATGAGTCTAAGGTATTAAGTTACTGCATTAGCCACATTTTATGCTCTCCTAATGTTCTAAAGCTTGGTAAATTCATCTAACTGCATATTTGTTTTCCTTTTTTTCAAGCTTGTAAGCATGTCCCGAATTTCTTCTACAATAATTATAATTCGGCAGTTCTCACATGATTTATGTTTACTGACCATGAAGAAAATTAGGAGCTGGTCTAAACAAAACAAGAAGGAACAACGATTAGAAGCAGCGACCACTTGGTGCAAATCAGGTAAGCCAGGGAAATAAATACAATAGTTCTTTCCCTATGGAATATTAAAAGGGTGATTTAACCGTATATTAATTATGGATCGAATTCTATATTATTGGCATACCATGATTACTTGCTGATAGAATATGCTACACTTAATGTTGTTTTCCTTATTCACATATTTCGCCATGTGCACAATCAACCTCATTCTCCGGATAGGGATGAGCGAAGCAAAGGAGGGGGATGTTGTCTTGTGGATGATGCTTGAAGCGAAGTGAGTACCGTGGTGTTGAACCTTGGTCAAGGCAGAGAAGTCGACAGTTCGTGCTATAGGTTTAAGTCAAAAAAATGATAGAGGAGAATAGTATTTGAATTGTTTAACTTTTGTGTGTTTGGCGATGGAATTAGAGACGACGTGGTGGATCGATTTTCCGTTGGTGGTAAGGTGAAGGTGGTTGATAGTTTAACCAGTGGCGATTATGTTGATACTAGTGTCTTATCACGGGTGATTGCTGCAATTTGTAATGGTTTGAGAAAAGTGGTGATTTTTTGGTGGATTTTGAGGAGGAAAAAAAGGGGCATTCAAAAATTGTTTGCAGGGGTGTTGTGAAGATACCTGTTCTCTAGAAAATAAAACTAGAAAAGCTTTTGCACTGATATGATAATTATAGTGGCATTGCATGCTTAGAATAAACAAATTATTTAGTAATGTTATTGTAGCATTCTTTGTCTTGCCTCACTATCATAAGTTTTTCATAGCAGTTTGATGACCACAGATACCTAATGTGGCACAACATTCTTGTTTTGTAACTTCTCCCCTTTCTTTTTGATGACACTTCAGATGAAATTAAGTTACTGCTTGATCGCCAAGAGAAGCTTTATGATAGGCAGTTGGAGTTAAAATCTTTGTTGGAAGATCGCAAAGCATCTGAAGATGCTTTAGGTAATATGTTTCTGAAATCATTTGGTCTGGAGCTTTTGATTTGGACTCTCGTGCAGATGATTCAAGATTCAATATTTTTGTTATATCATCCTATCAAGCAAATCAACGAGAAGTGAGTAAAAAACAGTTGACTTGTCTCTTGTGTGTTTTTTTTAATTATAAATTAAATTAGTAAGCTTGTCCAGAAGGCGAGATATTCAGGATTATATTAGCAAGTGCTAATAGGTCTAAAAGCTTGATAACATTAATAAAACAAATAATCAAATAAGGTTTTCATCCATTCATCATTAAGTATGATGAACAATCGTGAGAGATCTGGGGGGCTTTAAAATGAACAGACAAATGCTCTGTTTATTTGCCTTGGTAAAGAAGTGCTTTTTTGTCATATATAAGTTGGTAAAGATGTTATAATTTAGCATTAGTTATTGGTTCATTCATTTTAGTACTGCACTTTTATTTTGTGAATCAGTCTACCAAATATCATTGTCCAACACACCTACTTTAATGGTGCTTTCCTATCTCACTTCTTACAATGTTATATAAATTTTTTAATTCTCTTGTAAGTTCTGCTTCACAGTTGTATGCCTGTAATTACATGGGAATTGTGTTTTCAAGAGTGAAATCTGAGACAATATGAACATGGAGAACAGCATGAAAAATGAGGGTAAATGACTTATTTTAGGAGCCACTCTTTAGGTTATACCTTGCCTTGATATATAACATGTTTTGTGTATTTTTTGGTAATTTCCATGAAATCTATTTAAAAGCAATGTAATGCATACTTTGTTCAATATTATTGGCTTTGGGAAATCTTAAAAACTCAGGAAGAAACATTAATTTATAGGTAGATAGATATAGAGCTCTTAATCCGGATCATTATCACCTTTAGAAAATATTAGTAAGGAAAAGTTGATTTGTATTTGCCAGGACTTCTAACCCTCATTGTTACTATTTAGTGCTTTTATCATCCTCAATACTATTATGTTTTTTGTGATATAATATTTTAATGTTTCTCACACAGTTATCAGATAATAAATGTTGTCATGAGTAAAAAAGACGTTTTGGTTATAATGGCTACTGGGGGTGGCAAAAGTCTCTGTTATCAACTGCCAGCGGTTTTACAAGATGGAGTTGCTCTTGTAGTCAGTCCTCTGCTCTCTCTTATCCAAGACTAGTACTCTGGTTTAATCACCATAAGTTATTGGTTGGCTGGCAACGAAATCTGGTGGAACTGTTCAATAAATGATCTTCTGTAAGAAATAATCAAACCTTTACCGAAATCAATTTACTATGATCGGGCCCAAATTTGTGTGTCCAAATCGGTTTCCCAACCGATTAAAGCGTTTTACTTATGCTGCTCAGCAGTTGAAGAATGCTCTTTTAACAGGTTCGTTCATTTCCTAACTCTCCCTTCTCCTAACGTCTAATTCAACACTTTCATTGCACATTGACAGAATAATACTGTTTAGGTAGTTGCTTAACTCACATTAGCAAAAATTGGTTCACTTTAATGTTTTCAATAACAAGAGGAAGTTTAGCTATGCATGATGGAAAATGGTTTAGCCGATTGTATGCAATTCGAAAACAAGAAGAAATAATTTTGCCATGAATGATTTAGCCCGATTTAGTAAAATGTTTATTTGGATGATCCTGTAAAATACAGTCCAAGGAATCAAAAGTCTGATTCAATCAGTCAATGCATCTTCTATAATAAACCAAAAAGCTTGGAAGCTGTTATCATTAATGCGCCTGATAAAGAAACATGTCCTTGCATTTTCATGTGTTTTTGACTTGTTGCATTCATATTTCACAATTCAACCTACATACCGCTTTGACATGTTGACAAATCAACTTCATTATTTCCTTTACTTCTCCTAATTTTTATCATTTTAAAGATTTAATCGTACCCTTGTTCAATGTCATCAACCTGTAACCCCTCCTTTATGATTTCAGTGCATCCTCCACGGCCTTGCATCAAGTCTAATATTAAAAAATATTTAAAAAATAAAAAAATAAACTTAAGAAAAGTAAGAATAAAAAATGAAAATAGAAGGAATGCTTTACTTGGTATTCAGAGATAAATTCATGACACTGGATTATGTCATGTGTTTATTAAAGGGTGCGTTTTTTACAGATCCCTATTAAGTTTCAAAATATAAAAAAAAACCGGTGATAAAAATAATATAGAATACATCCCTATTTTTGAATTTCCGCTAAAAAAATTCCAGATCTACCCTTATACACCTAAATAACTATCCAACAACTGTTTGTCCTCATTTACTCAGTCTATAGCTCCTATTATCTCGCTCATAAACTAAATCCTACAATTCTGGAAAACCGTCTATCACTCCAACAGCGATTTTTTTTACTTTTTTTTATTTTTACGAAAAACTAGAGAATTAGATACATATATTATGTAAAATTGCATACATATATTAATATTGTGCATAAAAAAATTATTAGTTTTGCGCAACAATGAAGTAGACGTGCATAAATTAATATTATACAGAAATAAATAATTAATTGAATGTAGGGACTACAATTTTTTTATTAACATTTTTGATTTTTACGAAAAACTAAACAATTACATACAAATGTTACTTAAAATTGCATAAATTTATGCAACTAAGTGAAATAATTGCATACATATACAAAACTGTACTACATAATTGCTGAAACAAAAGAAATGAAAAAAAAGTAAATACATATAATTATAACAAGATGCATATATATATATTTATATGCAAATAACAGAAATATGTGCATACATACATGAAAAATTTCATAACATTTACATATACTACATCAAAAAATATGTACAGACCACATTTTCATGTACTACATAAAAAATTTCAAAACATTTACAAAGCAGAGATGATGGTCTTTTGCAGAACAAGTAATTTTGTTAAGACCCAGTTTATTGCGCAAACCACATCTTATAGTCTCTGTAGAAACAACTGCAGATTTCAATCATTTGGAAAAAGATGGACGACCAAGCTTCAACAACACCACTACACCAATATCCGCCGGAACACTGTTAGCAAAAAAAAAAAAAAAAAAAATCAACATTAATAAGCTTAATGTGCAGTAACCTAAATTACAAAAATTGCTTCAGAATAATATAAATACATGCGTACAAATCAGCAAAATAACAATAATTTCTGAATATTTATATGCAAGTATTCCAGATATATGCATCGAAATATGAATATATTTGTAAAATAATATGTTTTTCTGTTTGTTTGTTAAAAAATTGCATACATATATGCGTATATTAAAATTAGCTGCATATTTGTCCGCAACTCTTTATCAGAAGTTCAGCAAAAATCAAAGATATTTTCCTACAGCTTACACAATAATTTCTGAATATTTATATGCAGGTATTCCAGATGTATGCATAAAAATATGAACATATTTGTAAAATAATATGTTCTTCTGTTTGTTTGATAAAAAATTGCATACATATATGCATATATTAAGAATAGCTGCATATTTGTCCGCAACTATTTATCAGAAGTTCAGCAAAAATCAAAGATATTTTCCTACATCTTACAGATCGCGATTTTGAATGTTTTTCTGTTTGTATTTTCATCAAAAATTGCATACATATATGCATATAATAAGAATAGCTGCATATTTGTCCGCAACTTTTTATCAGAAGTTCAGCAAAAAATCAAATATATTTTCCTACATCAAGCTATGCAACTCAACTCCAGTTTCATCAGAGCAGTACCATATAAAGTTTTTTTTTTTTGAAACATAAAAACTCCATTAGTTCAAAACAAATTTTTTTTTTTGAAACATCCATACAAAGTTAATATAGCGGAAAGTATAGTTCAATTTCAGACAAAACCTCAATTGACAACAAAGACACAATTTTTTACTTGTTTCAAAAAACAAAAGCATAAGAACTACACAGTACGTCCATAAGGAACTATGAAGCACCACTCAACCTCCAGATGTAAGGAAACATATCTCTCTCAAATTTGTTTTATGCTTGAAATGCATGCTGAAATTACAAACGATTACAGGAAAAAAATCCAAAAAAAATAAAATACTTGAGTTCAGTGAATTTCTCATCAAAATTAAACTTAGGCAACGAGAACAACCATAAACAAGTCACATGCAGATCAAATTACAGGTTCATAGTCCACACAAAAAGATTAAAGCATCCAACTTTCTATTGTTTAGCGACATATGAAGCCGCAGGTTACATTTAGGAAGATCTGTAACACCCGTTGCCTGAATTACTAACCCATACAAAAATCCATACAAATAGATTTTCAAATAACTGCATAATTAGGGTACTGAATTACTAACCCGTTGCCTGAACGAAGAAGAAGATGAAGATCACCAGCGGAGGAGCTTTCAATTTTGACTAAAATCGCGATTAGGAGGCTATCCAGGAATTGCGGATTCACCGATTAAGAAGATGCGGATCACGATATTGGTTGCTGGAAGTGAGGCTGACGAATTAGATTTATGCTGACGAATCAGGATTTGGATTGAGAAGAGATAACCTCAGGCGGCGATGGAGGAAGCAGCCACCGATTAGAGGAGGCCATGAATTTCATTGGAGCCGCCGCCGCCATGGAGAACGAAAATTAGGTTTCTGGAAAAGAAAAAAAACTAATTACGTAATGAGTAGATCCGACCTAGGTAAATACGGCGTGAATTAAGAAAAAGGGCATTTTTGTAAAAATATCAGACGCTGTTTGAAATTAGGGATGTAATTTATATGTTTTGAAACAGGAGGATGTGAGCCTAATTAAGTTTTATTTTAAGGATGTGACCCTAATTTTCACTTTAAATATACCGTCTAATAGATATATACATCTAAATAAATGTCCATAAAATAATAACTCTTATTAAATTATAGAAATTTTACTCAATAATATTCTCATGGTGTCTTTTCAAAAAATTTAAATTACCAATATTCATCAATGTAATTCCACGATTGGTTTGCACCATCATCTTTTTTCAATTGTCCATATATATATATATATATAATTAATTTATCATCAATACCAAAACCAGTGGCTGCCAGAAGCCATGCATCTATCACCACCACCACCACCATTTTGAAACACTCCATATATGTGTTTGAACTATAAGTATGTATGTACATTTGCTTTGGTTTTTTTAGTGTTTATGTTGCACTGTGCATGACAAATATTTAAGAGATCATGCATGCATGAAAATTAAAATCTGCTTGGATGGCTGATTGGTATATGTTACAGGCTTACGTATAGGATGGGAAGAAAAAAGCCTCAGGCTTGCGTATAGGACGGGAAGAAAAAAGCCTCAGGCTTGCATGAACTGAAGACTACATGGGTGAAATCTACAAGCTAGCACATGAACTGGAACATTGTGAAAATGGACATGTTGAGGTATGCAACAGAACTAAGTTGAGTAATGCTACATGCCTACCCTATTGAGGGAGTGAGCTCAATGACTATATGGGTTTACAAGCATTTAACCTTCATTTCAATGCACTTCACGCTGAGGTATGAGTTCCTGAGCTTTTAGTGTGATCTTTTGGCCACTAGCAAAACCTTCATTTAGCATTTTGATCTTTGCAATAACTTTTCCTTTGATAGCTTCTCCTTTATTGCACTCCATGTATGGCAGTTTTTTTTTTTGTTTTATATCTGACGATGTCTTATGGGACAAACCTACTATGATTAGAATTCTTAGTAGTAGAGGCAGAAGGCATGATAGCAGTAGGAGACATAGTAGGCATAATTACAGTTAGAATGATAGCTGGCGCCTGAGTAACATTTGGCTGTGGAGCATGATTCAGATTCATCTACTGCTGAGACTGATCTTCGAGTGGCTGGCCATCTTCTCTTACTCGAATATGAGGCAAAGATGATAAAGAAAGAACAGACGATGCAAATCCAAATGAAGAGTTCTTTTCAAACATGGGGGAGTTCGGTATAGAATTCAATTCTTGCTATTCTCTAAGCTTCTCACTTGATGAATCAGGGCTGCGGAATGGGACACATTCCACATCTTCTCTGTCAACTCCAACAACATTGTTGTTGTTAATGTTATCATTAGTAGTATTGGGAATGATGGTATTGGTTGACAATCCAAATTCGGATTTAGAATTAACAGAAAAATCATCTTCCAATCCAAGCAAATAATTAACATTGGCTGAATCAGTGGATCCTCGGGAATCGATCATCGCACTGTTCAAAGTGTCAACAAACCATGTTTCGGTCTTGGAATCATCAAGTAAATATCTGATGCTGGATGGAGTAGAGGAGACTGGTTTGTTCAAAAAAAGAAAGAATCTTATTCTGGTAGATTGGTAGATCCGCCGTCATTACTACTTCATGAATTCACAATCCTATCGTGTATGGCCACCGAGGTAGCAGATAGATTTATTAGTAGGACGGGGGATGATTCAACCACCATTGCTGCACATGAGGCGGAGTTTGGAGGGGAAGTAATCGTCGAAGGATTCGGTAATACCCCCGACATTTACCTAACTTAGATTGCTTGTTCAAACAGAAAAAATTGCCACACTTTTCTTTCATTAGGACTTTGCAGTCATATCAAAACTTGCAGCCTTTGCAGTCTATCTGGCTTAATGATGTTAAATTTCTATGAACATGCGATGGAGGCATTATTTTATGGACAACATCCTTGGTTTGTTTTCATATAACTTGGTTTCCTAAATAGCTAAACTATCTAGATATTTCTCCAAAAGTTGCCGTTTCTAAGCCAAAGCAATCATATCTGAAGAAAATTCAAAATCTAAGCAGGTTCAAAGTTCAAACTACATACGGGGAAAGCTCGGAATCTTTGTTGGTGGAAGGTGTTTATTCTATTTTAAGTACAATAAAATAACGCTATCATTACATGGTCAATCTCTATTTATTCCATTTCGAGTATCTTTCTTTTCAACATTTATTATTAGTTATAGGACACAATTTTGTGTATTTAGATGACAATCAAAAATAAGATTATTTGCAGTTTGTTTTGATTGTCTAACTCAGCTATGTTTTCTAGCTTACCCTTTTAAGGAAAGACAAATATGAGTTATCTCACTTCGCCAACACTAAAATGTGCTTGATCATAGTTGCAATACCTAAATCGATCGATTTCATTTATTATTGGATCAATCGGTGCCATTGTTAACACCAAACTGAATGATATTCCTTATCGGCACTGCTGCCATCAACCGAAGGCATTTGTTACCAACATACACCACATCGACTTTAGGTATATTGGACTTAACTATGATTTTGCTTTAGTTGAATTAACCTTTAAATGTTAAGTTTTAATAGTTGGTGCATTTCTTATATTGACGATTCAATAAGATTGTGGTTTTTTAATAAATGCTTAATTTAGCTTTAAGTTTATTTTTGCTAGAGGGATGCTAAGGCAATTTAAGAAAATAATTTGGATTTAGTAGTTTGATTTATTCTTCTTGATTTGCTTGCTTGATTGTAGATTCTTCAGTTTTTTTGGTCTGAAATGTATCAAATTTCTGATCTACAATTTCAAACAGTTGTAACTGATTCAGTGGAAACACTTTCTGTCCTGAAAGTGGTCATTCATGGAGAGATTTTACATTAAAGAGGCTTAAACATCTATTCTTTTGTTAGGGGATGACTACAGATGTGAAGAGGTTCATTAGAAGCTGGAAAATATATCAAGCAACTAAGTATGCTGTTGCTGCCAGGCCTACGTTGTCACATCCACTACTAATTCCCGAAGATGAACGGTATGATGTAACTATGTTTACCGGTTTGCCAATGTCAGCTGGTTTCAGATAATGTTCTTATTTATTTGGATTATTGTTTGTGAGAGAAGTAAAATGCTCATCTTATCCTGTGTGGATGCAATCATTTAATCATAGTCACTAAGCTAGTATATTTTAAGTATTTGCTAGAGATAATGATCTTTGCTTAATTATAAACTCATCAAGTCTCACGATTAAGTGTAACATGCTTCCAAATGTTAACAAAATACTCATCATCGTTAGCGACATAAGAGTACCTACGTTTTTGTGTCGATCATTAACTTTAAATACTTCTGTCTACATTCTTGGTAATTGCTTATCGATTTATAATATGGTCATTGCTTGGAGATTATAATTGTGATACACATAATTTCTAGGAAAAGGACTAAAATGGCTATTATGGAAATCTGATATTGAGTCCATTACAAGTAAAATAACCTAGACATTGCTTGGAGATGTAAAATAGGCAGGGAAAATATCACAAACAAAACACAGTAGAGAATCGAGCATATCTTCGAATACTTTACTAATTTGCTTGTGATGTACAATAGGGACGCAAGCCAGACAAATCCAAACACTCACTCGAAGCTAACAAAAAGACAGATCTGACGATACAGCGTCAACCAAACCGCAAAACTAACAGAGATGCAAAACCCGCTTTCAACATGCACACGTTGATTTTTCATTATATAAATGAAGAAGAAGAAGTAACAAAGAGAAATAATATGTTTCAGAAAACGAAGAAGGGAGAAAGGTTACAGAATATGAAGGAAGAATACGTGTGCACATGTGCATTTGAAAGCAGGTTTTGCATCGAACATGCTATTACATACTATATTAGATGGCTAAACGATGTGCAATGAAGTTAAATTAAATGTAAACCTCATAAAAGAACGTCATTAAACCTCATTTCACTAGGAAATGTAAAGCCAAGAGAGTTAACTGAAACTCTTTTTATATTTAATTTCAGGTTGGAGCATAAAGGAAAAGAGAATTGAAAGAGAATGAATTGACGGTTGGAGATGCTTTAATTAAAGGCTACCAAGGTAATTCTATTAGAGTATGTATGGTCATAGTTTCCAGCCTATTTGCATTAGTTCTACCTTGCAGTAGTGAAATCAGTCATATATTGTAAATCTTTTTTGTATTTAGGCTGCTATTAAAACAGTTGTTGCGGAAGGTGGAAGTACTCAAAACTTCATGGCAATAAGGAGATCCTTGATGATGCCCTACAGGAAAGATTATATAATTTGTATCCAATGATTATTTAGGTTGAGTTGATTGCTGAAAGCTTCTCCTGTTCTTTCTTTATTTCTATTATTATTCATATTGTTTTTATTATTATTAGTATTGTTATTATTATTATTACTATTACTATTATAAGTTGGAGCTGATATTGTCAAGCAGGGCTTTAAGATATACTTGGAAACCAGCCGTAAAGAATGTTGGACTGAATGGCAATTTAGTATAAAAAGCCTCTTTGCCTCGCTAATCAGGTAGTGATTCCAGATATGCCTCTGACATTTAACAACTGTATATTTTTGTACTTCGCAAATTTAATTCACAAAATTTACTATTGGGAAATTTTATCAAATAGTAGTTCATTATATTTTCTTACGGTGGAATTTCTTGCAATAACTCTCATCATGCTCCTCATTGTTAATATTTTTTAGTTCATTGTTGTATGTTGATTTTTTTTTCTTTTTGTGAATTGGAAAGAAAGCATTTTTCATGTATTTATTTTTAACGCACTAAGTTTCATATGGAAATGTTTCTTGGATTTTGGATAAAACAATCCGACGTACATTACAATTTATTAGTCAAATTTATAACAATAGGCTACTAAATTTATAATCGGACCCTGTTATTATTTGTTAAATTGCACATAATAATTACAATTTGACCATATTTTACTTTGTACCTGTTACTATTTAGTAGTCAAAGTTATAACAATAGGCTACTAAACTTATAATTAGACTCTATTACTATATGTTGAAAGCGGACGCATTGTTGAAATGTAATGTATAAATTTGAACAGAAATAAAAATGGACAAATTAATGATGAGGAGACCTTAACGTAAGAAAAAAATTTGTATGGAAATGAAATGAAATCAAGAATGTAATGTATTGAATGCAATGTATTAATATGAACATGCATTGCAATGCATTAAAATGAATGTAATGCTGACAGAAGTCGTTTGAATAAAAATGATAACAGATGATGCAATATTTTGAAATTCAGTCCAAATGAAATTGATATATAGTAAATTTTATATGTATGTAAATTATCAGGACTTGTATGTAATTCTAATTGTTGACCATTATGCTTGTGTACAGGTGACTAGCATTTCTGAAGTGAAGAACAGCCGCATCAAAACACTATCGGTAATTAAGTCATGCACAAGGCTTTAACTATTATGTATTATAATATTTTGTTCGTATTAGTTGTGTAGACTTGTTTGTGAATGGTTGTGGTTTGTAAATTGTTGTGGTATGTGGATTCTCTTATTTTGTCGAAATGATATTATTCAAATGATTATAGATATTATACTTGATCATGTGGTTAATGTATTTTTTTAATTATTTGAATATGGTGATTATGAATGTTGGTTTGGAAATGATAAGTACGTGATTGATTATTGGTTTTAATATGGATATTATATATAAGCGATTGTTGAAAATGATAGAAGCCACTAACAAGTAGCGGAGATTTGTATATCAACTAATAAGTTTTAGTAGCGTTTTGAAAGTGCTACAAGAAGGAAAAAAAAGAAGGGTGTAAGTACCATTTTGGTAGCATTTTTAAAACGCTACTAAAAAACCTTTTATAGGGTTTTAGAAACGCTGCAATATGTTCATTTTGGTAGCGTTTACTACAACGCAACTAAAGTTTTCAGATTTATAGTTGCATGTCGTGTCGCAGCGTTTACCGAAACGCTACTAAAAGTTTTAGCAGCGTTTTTTCAACGCTACGAAAAGCCTTTTTGGTGTAGTGACTAGCGGTGCTCCATCCTGGATCATTTCCTGAATTTGATAAATTAAATTATATAATTCCAATTTCAATCTAATTGAAGATTTATTAAAACTCTAATTGGTTTTAATCATCCTGGAAATCATTATTTAATGATTATTTAACTTTAGGGAATTAATCATGCCTTTAATTGGGTAAAAGAACCAATGTCACTTAAAACAAAGTTCACGGTAAACCCCAAAATCATCTTCCATCAAAATGGAATCTTCACGGAAATCATAACAGTATATAATCAATATAAATTTCCATATCAAACTAATAATATAAGTGGAATAGCAGCAAGGCCTTTTAAATTCCATAAATAGTAACAGTCTCCATTCATAGAATCTCATTTTGATTAGTGCCAAATCGAATTCCATTCAATTCCAATTTAATATATTAAATTGGAAAACTTTACTTTGGAAAATTTCCATTAAATCTTAATAAAAAGATTTATAAATTCCAAATCATATCTTCATTGTTGATTGGGTTAAAGAACAAATGTTACTTAAAACACCATTCACGATAAACCCAAAATCCACTTCTAATTCAATTCCAATTAAATGTTAATTGATTGTTAAATTTCTCTAAATCTAAATTAAATGATTTATTGTTTTCTCAACTGGGTTTATGAACAGTGTTATTTAAGACACCATTCACGACATACCCAAAATCCAATTTGATATTAAATATAAGGCTCTGAATAGAAATTATATTGGCTTATGTTCAATATCAAATTCTGAAACCATCGGATATCGTATTGGGAATAACAATATCTGTATCTCCCAAACCTCTCAACAATATCCGTATAATCACGAAATCCAATATCGACATATTCCGTAGATTATTGCCATTCCAATTTCTTTATTGGAAAATTCTGGTTATTTTAAAACCATTTACAAATCCAATTTATTTATTTCTAAAAATAATTGGATTATTATTCTAGTTATTAACTAGTTCATTTCGATAAAAATGTATTTTTATCTTTTCAAACTTGGAATTTTTCATCCAAAATCTTTCCAAATCATTAATTATGATTTTGCAAAAAAATTCCATATTTTAATAATTTTATTAAAGCCCTTACAGTCGTTTTCCAATAACGGCCACTGAACTGCATCCATAGCGACCTTTTCGGAAATTGATTTGGATATATCTCAAAATATAACTGTTAAATTTCAAATCTCTAATATTCATTGGAAATCCCTTTTCAAAACGAACCTAACAGTTCCGGTTTTAGGCGAATCCAACAGGTGGATCTTTTATTACATTATTTTGAAGTCAATGGTCGAAATTCGCGAACGGTCGTTGCGCGGTGCATTCTATTCAAGCCATTTATATATATATATATATAAATAATATTTTGTCAATTTCAATTCAAAGAGTATTTTATAAATCGTTTATCAATTCATTTCAAAACGATTTCAACTTTAATTTCAAATTTAAATCAAAATTGAATATTCCATATAATTATAATTTTTAAATGATAATATTTTCAAAATATCAGATTTTGAAATCCATTTCTTTTTTGTATTCATTATCAAATGAATAAAATCGATTGATAAACCCGTTCGGGTTAAAATGGCGTTTCTATACTTAACACAGCTTCATATAATTTTGTATATTTCCGTATCCATCCAAAATCGAACATCAAAGTCATATTTTAATTCTTCACTGAATATTATTTTAAAATATTCGTTATTTTAAAATATTTGTTATTTTAAAATATTCTTTATTTCTGAATCGGAATGTGACTCAATCAATTACCGTATAATTTTATTTATATGGATTTCATACATCGCATGTATTCAACAATAATGATAAATAATCATTCAACATTCAAACATCATCCAGAGTGTTTTACAACTGTATAAGCATTAAAATAAATAAATAAGTCTCATTACAGCCTGTCAACCTATCGACTGACATACCAATACATATTGGGATCACTGTATGTCAAATATCATCCCAATACTCGTGTGGGGTTTTCAAACAACAACGGTCAATTTAAATAAATCATTGTTTAATAAATTTAACCAATTCTGATTCGGTTTGAATTATTTTTCTAATTAACCAATTTTACTGTTTAAATTATAAATGGATATTTATAATTTAATTTCAATTACCACATTAATGATAACATTATTATTAATATGTTTAACAGTACAATCACAACACAAATCACCAAATCATCCAAATAAATAAATACTCAACTACCCGATACCATTTACGGCGCCATAAGTAGCCATTCGCGGAGTATGAAATCGAGTGTTGATAATATCCATACATTGTTTCCAATTTATGTGATTTGTGCGAATTCGAGTGTTGAACTCCATACAACAGATAAAAATCTATACTGGAAATTTTGTTTATATTTACAGTTATAATATAGATAGTTGTACAAAAATTATAGTGAGAAATTCTCACATTAGGTTCCACTTCGCTATTCTTTATTTCTAATGGTTTTAATAAAATTAAACTGTGCGTTTAATTTTATCAAAATCTGCAACTAGCTCCAATCGCATTTCAGTCAATTCTGCAGTGTAGTGCTCGTCATCATGGTCTCAACGAACTTTGTTTCGTTCAAATCTATTTTCGTTTGACAAAGATACATGGTTTTAAAATTTGAACCTTATTTTAAATCTATTTATTAAGATGATTAATTAATAATTTCCCTAATTAATTCACTAACACGTTAATCCTTTTCTTATCTCCCCCGTTCTTTACGCATTGAGAAAAACCCATCGCTTCTACCCAATGTTTGACAACCGAGCCCAAGTCCGTTGCTTGGAAGATGATCCACCACCACCAAGCCTTGCTCCCCACTCTCCTCTTCCTACGTCAGTGGTAGCACCCCATTCGAACTCCCCTTCTAACTGGAAACCACCCCTAAACACGGCGCCATCCAGGACAAATTTCGACCTCACAATGATTGATTTCAGTTCTCGACGGTTGAGTAAATAGAGCTCTCCTAGTTCTTGACGTTTTGCATACTGCATGGATTTTGAGATCTAAGGGGGAGAAGGTCGTGTGTTCCTTGCAATAGAACGATGGGTGACGGCTTTGTTTAGTTTATGTGGGTTTGGGGAAATCTTGGGCTATTTATACCCTTATTATTTAATTATTTAATTCAATTATTTTCAATTTTTGATGTTTAAAATTCCGAACTCCAAATTGAACCCAACGACCATCGGACTTAGCTAAATACTCCTATTCCGGACGCAATGGAATATATTTCATATGCCAATTCGACTGTTTTGACCAGTTTTCATCAAAATTAAAATATAAATATATATATATTGAATTTAAACGTACATTTTAATTTACCGGGGCCACAACTGACTCCAAAGATTGCAGAAAAGTTATATCTAGCTATGTTTCGACGATACGGTCATAACAAAACTAATTTCATTGAATTTGGAGACCGTTTGAAAAATAACCATTTTCTAGTCGATTAAATTCAAATTGAAATTACCAAACACATTTAAATTCATTGTGCTCACATATTAATTCCAAAAATTATGAATTTTTAAACCTAGCTATAATTTGATATTCCAGATCCAAAAAAAGTGGTTTCATCGAAAACGGAAGTCATTTGCAAAATGACTATTTTTAAGGGCAATTTGTATATTTAAAATATATATAAATTCCATAGCGACTATTCTAAATTTTAAACTAGACATAACTTTCCATTTATATTATGAAATCTAAAATTTTCACATTCATTAGAAAGATATAATCAAACAGATTCTAATGTTTCTTGTTTTACTAAAATCCGATTTATTTTGAATTATGTACATTCAATTGAAATTAAAATCGAATTTTAAAACTACCACGCCATTTCAAACTCCTTTTATAATTAAATTTATACGTTCTAACTTTGATTTAAATAAATTTTTTTGTCCTTATTATTTAAAATAAATCTTTTTACATATTCAAAATCCATTAATGTAGCTAAAATAAAAAAATTAAATTGGTTCAGAAATTCTGGATTGTTACATGGAAATTCTCCAATCCCTGTTGAAACAACTAAGAATATTGCACATAATAATAATTTAAAAACAACTTATAATAAAAAAATATTTGCATGCTTAGAGAGTTGAATAAAGTTTTATGAAGCATACAATTCAAAATGGGTGATAAATGGTTGAAAGGTATGAGAAATTTGCAACAACGAAATCATTAATGTTAGGGGTTTTCGAAAATATTCTTATATAGCACATAAACGGCTGGAAAAGCAATTTTTTTACTCCTCGTCTTCCCAAAAATCGGTACATAATCATTAACTGTATGTATTTAAAAATTTAGGTAGAAATCGTATCAATTAGAATATATTATGAGTAATTGAAATAAAGTCAAACAAATAATAACTAACAATGAATCCATGAGCAGACATCGAAGTTGAGAATAAAGATCACGTTTCTTATCTGATTTGAAGAATAACTCAGAACACCCAATCAATTGTATAAATTGAGAAATTAGGGTAAAAGTGAAATGATAGGAATGTACGATGAGATTGCAACAATTAGCCTACTACGTAGGTTTAAGAGGAAAGCTCAATCAGGATTATTTGCGAGCACCGGGCGATACATGAGGTTAATAAATTAAGCACGATATAATTAGATTATGGGTAATACATACACTTATTGTGAATATTTGGTGGACTGATGGCCATTTGATAAATGCGCTAAGGATTAATCAGAACTTCTTTTGTATAATTGACTGGCCAATTTTATAATATAGGTAACTACATGCATGACCGGACACAAACAACAACAAACCTACACAACTTCTTGCACTCACAAAGGTTAACTTGTTGACTGTTTTGCCTTATAAAATCATATCATTGATTTATGATAAAACACAACTCATAGGTTGTAGGTAAAAGTAAAGCAAGGACCACGTTCAGAGATAGACATAGTAAAATATTATTTTAAATTATAAAAGTTACATGTTCGTAAATTTTAGATAAGTACATAGATTGGATTCTAGCATTTAACATAAAATTACCTTTCATGCTTTTCAGTTAACCGATATAATTGTCAGGTTTATGTTTCATTACAATAGGTATCATGTTTGCTCTACAGTCTTTAGAGTTTCTATTTTTCTATTCAAACTTACCAAACTGTCGCTGGAATTAGAGATAAATCAAGAATCTGAAATCAGTTTAAGATCTACTGCAATTTTCTGAAGTATTTGTTACTTAGTAAATTTCACATGTGTAAAATTAAATTAAATTATATAACAGCATCACTTAAAACAATACTTTGAAAGTGAATTAAATGTAGTTAAATGATACCTCAAAACAGTTTATAATAGAAAATACAATTCTTTATGTCAATGCGCTTACCTAAAACATGCCTATATATTTTACACCAAGCAACAATCTCGAAAAGAAAATATAGTGGTGGTGAAGTATATTATTTTCATAAATTATTTTAATAGGCAACATTTTTAGATTTTTAACCAAATAACCGTATTTAGTCAGAATACAGTTGTTGAGAAATGGAATACCTAGGTTGGGAAGACGGGTATAACCGAATGTGTTATTTATTCTCAGGAAAAAGGCCTTTATTTACGAAAAAGGGTTGTTGTTTAGATTGGACAAATCTTGCTATGTAAAAATTCGGATTTTGATTTCCTATTTAAGTAATAATTGTATCGAGTGGATATATTAGTATCAGCAACACATGTAGAAGTTATAAAATTATAAGAATACATAATAAATTAAATTAACTATTCCATGTGAACTAAAATTATCTCTGAATTACAGTGGTAATTCAAGTCAACAACATATGTTAATAAACATAGATATTTGTGCACATAATAATTAGTATCAGCAACATATGTTGATAAACTTTCAAGTTTAACAAAAAGGTTTAAGTATAATTTAAATTATTAGTTAGTGATGACATAATAAGTTGATAGTGAAATTGGATGAAGTTAATTTGGTAAAACAAAGTTTATTGAAATATAGATTTAAAAATCCACTTATAGAAAATAGATTTTAAAAAATGGCAAACCAACCCCTTTTTATGAAATTTGCTGATTAAACAATATTTATAGATTATCGATACAGTCTACTGTAATTATTAGAGATGTTCAGAATCTAACATGCAATTGTAAGCCATATGTAACATCCCAGTTTTTGACTTATGATACAATTTATTTTACATTATTTCAATAATTGATTTAAATTATAAATTGTGAATAAGAATGTTTTTTTATTTTGTTTTGTATTTTTATATTTGTTGTAGCCCGTGTAAAAGAATATATATATATATATATATGTGTGTGTGTGTGTGTGTGTGTGTAAGATCGGATTTGATATTTTAGTAAACTTGAATAATAAATTTATAAATCCTATGAATATATATATATATATATATATACATACATATATATATATATATATATAATCTTAAGCAAATGTATGAATTTATAGGTATATATTTTTTTTAATAATTTTCATACATGTTATATTTGTTTTAGCATATAAATCTAATAACTCAAGTCAATTTTAATATAAATAATGCAAGTAAAATGTAAATTTACTTCATAAGAAAGCAAGATAACATTAAGTAAGAGATGTGCATTTTTTTATGTGCTTAGCAACCAAGTATTTGTTTTTATAATAGTTTACTTCATAAGGCTACATACTAATATTGTCACATACACAAACATATACTTCACATAGGCGATAGATTCATACATATCATATGGCCTGGAATAGCCAGGTACATATGGCTGCACAAGTTTAATACTTAATGTACATAGGCTGTACATACATATAACACATAGCCTGAAAGTTTCAAAAGTAAAATTCAGTATGTTTTTTGCATTTTGTACATAAGTCTGCACAAGGATTGGTTCTAAATGTGTAAACAAAAATATGGTTGTACATTTCCTTTCAAGTGAAGCAATAGCCTAACATAACCTCTCATTTCAACCATCAACAAGAGACTTCATGATATGGCATCTCATATAGGCTGCCATGCCTTGTCTTTTGAGACAATATAGGAGCAGCTAGCTATACTTTTCCAATCAATACACAGCTAACACTTCACTTCTTTCAATCCAACAAAAGACAGTTACCACTTTTCTTTTCCAAATCAACTAAGAACACAGCTATGACCTGGGCAACATAGCATTAAAAAGATTGTTGTAATGATGAGTTTCAGGAAACAGAAATGAAATAGAATTTTGAACTACTTTGATACAGCAGAACGTGTACATATATACATGTCCCCTTATTACATAGCAAATACCCGTATGGGCTTATATCTGAGATTACAATAACAGGAAGTAGGTTAGGCCCAATCAATCGCTGAGATATATAATATCATTTCTTATGCTCTGTAACCTTTCAATGTTTATTTCGCCCCTTCAAATTTATCTAGGGTTTTCCCTTCGACTTCATATGTCAACCGCCGTCAATAATCTTCCAGTCTCCTCTAAAATGATGCCATCAATAATCTTTCGATCCCCTCTAAAACGATGATCCGCCATTAATAATCTTCAGGTCTCCTCTAAAACAATGAAAGTTCTTTGCCGATAGTGCTTTAGTTAGCACATCTGCTCGTTGAAAGAGGGTTGGTACATGTCGTATGTCTAATTTTCCCTTCTCTATTTCTTCAGGCACGAAGTACAAATCTATGTCTATGTGCTTCATGCGTGAGTGCTGAATAGGGTTGGACGATAAGGATATAGTACTCGTGTTATCACACCAAATAATTGGCTTCTTATCAGTCGAAACTCCAATTTCTCTGAGGAGATAGCTAATCCACATCAGCTCCACTGTAGTGCTCGAAACTGCGCGATATTCGACTTCCATACTTGAGTGAGAGACTGTGGGTTGTTTTCTACAGTACCAGGAAATCGGATTTGAACCCAGGTATACATAATAACCGGTCGTAGATCTTCGGTCATCATGATCAGCGGCCCAGTTCGCATCACTGTAAGCATGTATATTTAAATTTTTGCTAGCATTTAATGATAATCTGTATTCAAGTGTCCCTTGCAAGTATCTTAGAATAAGTTTCACTGCCTTCCAGTGTTCAGATAATGGGCTTTACATATATTGGCACACCTTATTAACACTGAAACTTATGTCTGGGCGTGTAATTGTCACATATTGTAATGCTCCCATGATGCTTCTGTATAATCTAACATTCTCAATGGGTTCACCTTTAAATATAGACAATTATAGGTTGCTTGTCATGGGGGTAGGTAGAGGTTTAGCCTTATCCATACCTGCACGAGATAATATTTCTAATATATACTTCTTTTGAGATAAGAACATTTCAGTGCTGGATCTTGTTGGACTTGTATGCCAAGGAAATAGTTTAGTGTCCCAATCTTTTTGATAGAGAAACTTTTATCTAGAAACTTAATTATATTGTCAAATTCTCTCATCATTCCTTGTAATTAGGATGTCATTGACGTAAACCAGTATAAATACTATTGTGACTTTATCAATCTTCACATATAGAGAGCAATCTGATCTTGTCATATAGAACCCCAGTTTTGAAAAAGTGACCTTTAACTTCTCGTACCAAACTCTGTATGCTTGTTTTAATCCATAAATTGCTTTACGTAGCTTGCGTACTATGCCCTTATTTCTCTCATCAACATACCCTTTCGGCTGTTGCATATATACTTCTTCTTTCAATTCTCCATTCAGAAAAAGCATTATTCATGTCTAGTTGTCTAACTTTCCAATGGTTAGTCAATGCTACAGTCATTATGATTCTGATAGTTGTAGGCTTAACCACTGGTGAAAACGTCTCATTGAAATCAAATCCAAATTGTTGCGAGTAACCTTTAGCCACCAACCTTGCTTTGTATTTGCACACACTGCCATCACGATTTTTCTTTAATTTATACGTCCATCTACACCCCCACAATGTTTTTATGCTTTGGAGCATCCACTAATGTCCATGCGTTATTTCTGAGAAGTGCTTGGTATTCTGTGTCCATGGCTGTCTTCCAATTACTATTTGTAACTGCTTCTTCAAAATTGGTTGGTTCTTTATCAGTCGCATTTATAACATATGCATTGGGCTTGAAAATACCACATTTGCTTCTAGTAATCATGTGATGCTTGTTTCCAGTATCTGACCGATTCATGTCTTGATTATTGTCTAATGATGGTGAATTATTATTTTCATTGCTTTGATCTGATTGGTTTCTATTGTCTTCTTCGCTGTTACGCTGACTATCATGTAACTGTTGTTCCATAAAGTCATTATTATCACTGCTGTATCCAGATCTGGTGTTGGGTATGCTTTTCACCTCACTGTTTTCTTTATTTTGTCGATTATATTCAGAAACCTTTGACCAATCTGTTAGTGCTACTGGTGGTTGCATCATGTTTGTCGATTTGATCACTTTATTAGTAGTTTTCATGCATTTTTCTGCAAATGGAAAGACATTTTCATTAAAAGTAACGTGTCTAGAAATGTATAATCTACCATTACCGTCCAAACATTTGTATCCTTTTTGGTTTATAGGATATCCCAAAAAGGTACATGGGGCTAATCTGAAATTCAGCTTGTGTTTGTTATACACTCTTAGACATAGAAAGCACAAACATCCAAAAAAAATTAACCTACTATAGTCTGGTTTTGATTTGAAGAGAACTTCATAAGAACTTTTCAACTTCAAAACCTTGGTAGGCATTAGATTAATCAAATACACTTATGTTGCAAATGCCTCTGCCCAGAATTTAAGGGGTAGTGATGCTTGTGACATTAGTGTTAGGCCTGTGTCTACTATATGTCTTTGTTTTCTTTCCACTAAGTTGTTTTGTTCAGATGTATGTGGGCAGATGATTCAATGTTTAATACCTCTATCACTAAAATATTTTCTTAATGGCATAAATTCACCTCCCCCATATGTTTGAATACTCTTAACACTACAGTTAAACTGTTTTTCGATTGATTTTACAAAATAAACTGTTGTGTTAAGAGTTTCAGACTTTGACTTGGGAAAATTATCCAAGTATGTCTACTGTAGACATCTACAAAGGATAGATAGTTCATGTAACCTTGGTCTGTTATAAATGGCGATGGTCCCCACAAGTCTGCTGCAATAAGTTCGAATGGACTACTATATATAGTCTCAGAATCAAAGAATGGCAACTTATAACTTTTGCCAATTTGGCAGTGACTACATATAAAAGTATCAGGTACATTTTTGAAACTGATTTTATTACCAATCAAGAAATGTTTTGCAGTCTTAACATTGGGATGACCTAATTTTCTATGCCAAACATTGAAAACATCATCATTGCTACTGGTATTAATTTGCATATTATAACAGTATTTTTCATTTCTAGTGTCATCTCTAGCCTTGATTTTGCTGAACTTGTATAGTCCGTTATCCAAATTACCCTGTAACGGTATATTATTACTAATTAGGTCCTTAACTAAGCAAAACTTGGGGTGAAACTCAAAGTCTACGTTATTGTCATTGGCAAATTGTGAGACACTTATCATATTCTTTTTGATATTAGGAACTCTCAATGAATTGTTCAAGTATAGATGTCTCTTAGCATTTATATATCCATTACCAATGTGTGATATACTTATGGTTTCCCCATTACCTACTTGTATAAACTGTTTACCTGAATAGCTTTTGTTACCAAGATTTAAATTCTGAAAACTGCTTGTAACGTGGTTTGTAGCACCAGAATCTGGGTACCAGTTATCAACATTTATGTCATCACTCTTTGAATCGTCTGCGCTGTTGGTTTGATTTCTATTGTCTGCATTGCCACGTTGCTGATTTAATTGTGCCACGTTAACATTAGGTCTGTTTTGATTAGCTTGACCATGTCTCGCAACATTAAATTCTGAACTGAATCTGAAATAACATCTGCCACCAACATGACCAAATTTTTCACATATTTGACATTTGACATGGCTGTTGTTATTCCATCTACCACCTCTTCCTCTTTGAGGATGATTCCCTCTTTGCGCATTGTTATTTTGATTTCGGTTCCGAACTATATTATTTCTTTGTTGACCTTTATTCTTAGAAACAACAGTAAAATTCACTGAGTAATCTGGCTGACTTGATCTTCTTTGCTCTACCCTTCCTTTATATGCTAATAATGTGGAATGAACATATTGTATGTCTGGGATGGTTCTTTGTTAGGCAATGAAGGTAAAAAATGATTCATATTCATAATCCAATCGTCCAGTAATGTTGAGTACTTGTTCACTTTCTGAAATTTTATGCCCAGTAGTTGCTAGCTTGTCACACAAAACCTTTATCTTTGTCAAATATTCGCTCATACTCATATTATCTTTCTTGATGTTTTGGAGTTGACTACTATAGTGAATGATTCTTGACGTTGATTGAGAGTTGAAAATATGCTCTATAGCAGTCCAGATTTCATATGATGTACTAGCACCAATAATTTGTGATAATAGATTCGCACTTATTGATAAATTAACCAAGACGCAAGAAGACTATCCTATTTTTGATACATTATATGATCTTCATTGCTAATTAGGTTGTCGTCTTTATCTTGAATCATAACAGGTGGGATTGTCACTGTTCGTCTGATGAAATCTTGCAGACCGTAGCCTTTTAAGGCATTTTCGACTTGATATTTCCACATCATATAATTATCGTCATCTAATTGTATACTAGTTACATGACTTTTGGGTTTGACCAGGGTAATTGTTGATGATGAGTCCCTTGCAGTGTCAATTCTCGAAGTTACAGAACCGATTGTTTCATTATCTCCAGTCATGATGAAATAAGTTAACCAAAAAATTAGGCGAAAAAAATCTGAAAATAGGATGCTAGGACGATAGTAATTCTGCAACCAGCTAACTATTGATTCAGATAAGGAATTGTCGGATCTTGACCGGAAAGAGTAATCAAGAATACTTAACGAGCGGCTTTCTTGATGAATTGGGAAAAAATGACCGAAAAACAGATCAGAACAGCACTACACTATGATCGAAAGGCTTACTTCGATGATGAAGATGGATCGAGGATGGCAGGTTTGCAGAATTGTACTCACACAACCGGATTCTCTGAGGAGTAACCAAAAGGTCTTTCGATTCTTGTGTTGCAAGTGAAAAAGAAAATCTGATGTTTGAAATGTATGAATGATTTTTGATTCCTGTACTGAATTTGAGATGATGATCTTTCGATTCCTGTACTAAATTTGAAATGATCTGATATCTGTAATGTGTATATTTGCCACTAGGCTTTGATGTGCTCTGATACCATTAAAGAGATTGTTGTAATGATGAGTTTCAGGAAACAGAAATGAAATAGAATTTTGAACTAACTATTTTGATACAGTAGAACATGTATATATATATACACACACACACGTTCCCTTATTGCATAGCAAATACCCGTATGGGCTTATATCTGAGATTACAATAACAGGAAGTCGGTTAGGCCCAATCAATCGCTGAGATATATAATATCATTTCCTATGCTCTATAACCCTTCAGTGTTTATTTTAGCATCATAAGAGCAGGCAGCCTTGAACCAGTGAACAAAGGACTTAAACCTGCATCATGAATGCAAGAACAGAGAATGTAGAATGATGGGTAAACTTTCTTAAACTATCCTTGATTTATATACATACATACATACACATATATATGCCTATAAATATGTTATACAGGGTTGATTCAAAAACCTGGAATAGATATAAACAAGCTAAAGACGGTGAACAATTAATGTGAGAAAACTCCTGGTTTTAAAAATCAAATTTCAAAGTTATTTTGTAATTGATTTGGATATATGTACTGATAAGTTATATCATTTGGCTAGTTTTAGTTGAGACCCTATAAGCAAAACTGGAAGTGTGAAAACCAAAAGGGAAATCAGTGAGTAAGATAGTGAGAACAGAGGACCTTTCTTATGAATAAATTATGAGATACCCTGCTTTCAATCATCATTGAAGTGTAATATTGTTTGATAATTTAATTATACATATATATACATTCATCTTAGGAAAAAAATCCTTTGAATATATAGGGTATATTTAACTATGTTAACACATTTAAAAACTGCATTTGTGGAAGACTAGACAAGTTTATTTACCCATCTAACAGGAAAAGAAAAAAAAAATCAATACCCCGTTTGTAAAAGGTTATAGGGTTTCAATACCATATGAAGGAAATGTGTATGTGTCTGAAGCATTGTATAAAATTATCTATAACATGAATAATACAGTATGTTAATAGATAAAAATATATATACAGTAAAAAGGCGTATATCATAGAAATCCAAACGTTGTGATAATATAATTCAGACATATGAAACAATTCACATGTAGGAATAGTGAATTTTAATAGCAAAATCAAAAATTTTAACATAATGGTTGCCGAGAATCTCTGAGTTCATCAAGAAATGGAAATAGGGCGGTTATTAGCGATCTAGATGATCGGAAAATGGGGGAGGGGTGGTTGGATCTGGATGAACGTCAATGATCAGGGATGGTAGGAAAATTGTTGTAAAAAATTTCCATAGCTTAATCGAGGAGATATATCTCGTTTTGGGTTTTTGGTAGGTTGTCGAATATGGTTAGTTCGATGGTGAACATCACCGTGTTAAAAGCATCGAGTGCCACAATACGTGATGTGAGGTTGTGTTAGGGTTCGGAGAAGCCAACGGTGTAGGTAGCAGGGCATTACGACGGTCGGGATAGCTTGGGAAGGTCAATCAACGGTGATTGTTGTGATATGCGATACAATATATGTTAGATTGAAGAGGACGAAGATAGCTTCGAGTCGGAGGTGACCGTTCGCAAATCGGAGCTCGTATGGAGGAGATATGAGTAGGAAGGTGCAGTTTTCAGTGGTCTGGAGCGACAGACGTCTGTCATAGGGGATGTCAGACGTCTGACTGCAGGGAATTGGTTTCCCGAGGCCTCAGACAGACGTTTGACACTTCTCTTGCAGACGTCTGTGCTGAGTGGTTTTTCCCAAGTAATCTCTGGAAGAGGACAGACGTCTGTCAGGACGTTCGACAGACGTCTGAGCGGGTTTTGGGCTATTTTCGGGCTGAAGATTAGCAAACTGATTTGTGACTAATTCGGGGGGAATTGGGGTAATTGGCCAACCTCTATATAAACTATTTTTCTGAAGTGAATTAAAGAGAGCTTTGAGAGCTTGAAGACTTGATTTGGAATCAAGGGTTTATTCTCAAGGGAGAATTAGGGTTTATAGCCTAATTCCAATTCTTCAATTCTATTCTCCTCAAACTCTTTTTTCTGTACTGAAATATAGTGATTATTGGATCAATCTCTTGTATTCCTTTCATCGCGGTAATAAAATACTCTCTCTAAAGTGGATGTACACTAACAAGATGTTAGTGGAACAATTATAAATCCTTGTATGATTTATTTTTTTGCTACTTTATCATTAGTTTCTTGATTGTGATTGAGATTTGGATTGTTCGTGATTGGTTAATATTGGTTTGTGACTAGAGTTATTGCTTTGGTTGTTTTTGCAAGTCTAACAACGATCTAGTCTTCCGCTAGCGCTTTGTGGTTTAGATATCGGATTCGAGTGGTCTTGAATCAGATTAATCACAACGGTTACAACAGTTGGTATCAAAGCTGTTTTGGTGCTTGTTAGGTGTTTGTGAAAATGCCGGAGACGGATAGTAGCTCGGTAAGTCCTTCAACCGGAAGTCTGAATAGTGTGGCGCCATATGTACGGGGTTCGTATGCGGCGTCGGGTTCTCAATTGGTTATTGAAAAGTGGAATGGTGAAAATGGCTTTGAGAAGTGGCAATGGAAAATTAAAGCGGTTCTTAGGCGGAATCGGGTGCACCGAGTAGTATTTGATACCCACTTATTGCCAAGTGATATCCCGGATGTTGAGAGAGAGGAGATGGAGGAATGGGCTTACACTACTCTTCAACTTGCTATGGGGGAGAATGTGATCTCCGAAATTAGTGGTGAGACTACCGCTAAAGGTATTTGGGACAAGTTGGAAGATCTTTATATGAAGAAGTCGCTCACTAATCGTTTGATCTTGTTGCGAACGTTTTTCACCTTCAAGATGAAGGAGGGTAATTCGCTTAAGGCACATTTGAATGCCTTTGATGAGTTTCTCATGAAGATGAAGGCCGTTGATTTGAAGATTGAGGAAGAGCAAAAGGAGATGATATTATTGTGTTCATTGCCGGATCGCTATACGGGTTTCTCAAATAGTTTGATCTATGGTCGGGATACCTTGACTCTAGATGATGTCAAGACGGGTCTTCTTAGTGAGGAGTTGAGAGATCAAATGAAGGAGATGAGTGAGGGTAGTAGTGGAGCTAGTAGTAGTCACGGGTTGTTTGTGGAGAAAGAAAAGAATGTGAAGAAAGGAAACCGGGGGCGTTCTAAATCAAGAAAACCCGGTGGAAGAGGTAAATCGAAAGAGAGAAATGGCAAGTGCTTTATTTGCAAGAAACCAGGACATTGGAAGAATGAATATACGGACAAAGATAAGAAGTAAGTAGCATCTTCATCCGTGGTGGTGGAGAGTGGGGATGGTGAGATAGATGAGAATGTGTTGACAGCGGTAGCATCTGGTGTTTCGGGTAACGAATGGGTTCTCGATTCGGGTGCGTCGTATCATATGACGCCAAATAGAGATTGTTTTTCGTCCTTCGAGGTCAAAGAGGGAAATGCAATTGCTATGGGAAATGGTGCTATTTACAAGTCGATGGGTAGTGGCTCCGTGCAAATAAGGATGTTTGATGGAGTTGTTCACACGCTCACCCATGTTAGCTATGTTCTGGGACTTAGGAAGTCGCTTATATCTTTGGGGCAATTGGATTCTCTAGGATGCAAGATCACTATCTAGAAGGATTGCTTGAGGGTTTCGAAGGGAGCGCTTGTGGTTATGAAGGGTGCTAGGACTCATGGTATATATTTTCTTCAAGGTGTGACCGTAGGAGGTGAGACTTGTGTGGGTGCTGATAGTTCTCGTTTCGAGGTGGAGTGTTGTGATATGCGATATTATATATGTTAGATTGAAGAGGACGAAGATAGCTTCGAGTCGGAGGTGACCGTTCGCAAATTGGAGCTCGTATGGAGGAGATATGAGCAGGAAGGTGCAGTTTTGAGTGGTCTGGAGCGACATACGCCTGTCATAGGGGATGTCAGACGTCTTACTGCAGGGAATTGGTTTCCCGAGAGCTCAGACAGACGTCTTACACTTCCCTTGCAGACATCTGTGCTGAGTGGTTTTGCCCAAGTAATCTCTGGAAGAGGACAGACGTCTGTCAGGAGGTTCGACAAACGTCTGAGCGGGATTTGGGCTATTTTCGGGCTGAAGATTAGCAAACTGACTTGTGATTAATTCGGGGGTAATTTGGGTAATTGGCCAACCTCTATATAAGCTATTTTTCTGAAGTGAATTAAAGAGAGCTTTGAGAGCTTGAAGACTTGATTTGGGATCAAGGGTTTATTTTCAAGGGAGAATTAGGGTTTATAGCCTAATTCCAGTTCTTCAATTCTATTCTCCTCAAACTCTTTTTTCTATATTGAAATATATTGATTATTGGATCAATCTCTTGTATTCCTTTCATCGTGGTAATAAAATACTCTCTCCAAAGTGGATGTACACTAACAAGATGTTAATGGAACCACTATAAATCCTTGTGTGATTTATTTTTTTTCTACTTTGTCATTAGTTTCTTGCTTGTGATTGAGATTTGGATTGTTCGTGATTGGTTGATATTGGTTTGTGATTAGAGTTATTGCTTTGGTTGTTTTTGCAAGTCTAACAACGATCTAGTCTTCCGCTAGCGCTTTGTGGTTTAGATATCGGATTCGAGTGGTCTTGAATCAGATTAATCACAATGGTTACAACAGTGATAACCTAGAGCGTGTATTTCTGGTTTGATGGAGCTACAGGAGTGTTATTGTGCAGTTTTGGGACGAAGTAGGATTTGCAGGTAGGGTTGCGGAGGCTTACCGATCATCGGTAGTGGTGTGCACGTTCACAAGGGGACGAAGTGTGCTAAACTGTAGATGGAAACACAGAAGAAAAGAAAAGAAGAAGAATGAAAGGGAACGGTGGCATGTTTGTGAATATTGGTCTAGTGCGTGAACTCCTTTTTGGTGTGTGGTATCATCTGGATACATGCGGGCTTTTACTAGGCTTGGGCTCGGCCTAGATAAATAAAAATAAGAATAATATATGAAGTTAAGTATAATATGTTAAGGAGTATGGATATAAAATCGTGGTATGTTGCCTTGGTGGGCTGGTGGAATTGGGCTCGGCCGAGAAGAAAAGAAATTTTTAACAGAAATGAAAGTGTTCTAAGTTATGGTCTAATGAAACTATATATATATATATATATATATATATACATACGTTTAAAAATGCATTCAAAATGATTTTTGCACAAATATGCAGTCGAGTAAATCGATAGATAGCGTAACCGGGTAGATGTTGTATGTAAGTAATCCGACCAAATTTATCAAGTTTTAGACAATTTAACTTAAATTAAATTAATTCATCAAGAAATTAAGAATGGCTGAGATACCAAATATCTTTTGAAATTAATCTACTGCAATTTTGGACACCAAACTAAATTAACACGTAAACTGTTAAGACGGATCGATAATGATATGTAAATGCAATAAGCACTAAATCGGTTATTCAATTGATTGGTTGATTAACTTAGTTGTTCGAGATTATGTTAATCATAATTATATATTACAATAGGCATCTGTTAGAAGAAATAAACACCGTCTGCTATTATATTAGCTTGACTTATCTGATCAGTAATGGATGTTCTTAGGTTATTATTAGTTGATAATATTAAAATATATTCTCATCGGGTATTGTTATTGACACTCCAAATATTGTTAAGGGGAGGTCAATTTTTGTTTTCTTTCAAAAATTGTTAAGGGGAGTACCAATGTGGAAAGTAACCCCTTAACAAATAAAGGTAATTTTACCTTATTACCCATTTAGCCCTTTAACAAATAAATATAATTTTACCTTAACAAATATTGCAACGGTCATAGTATTTTTTTTTAACTCGGATATATCGTTTTTTAAAGCCTAAATATGCCGAATTTTTGTTGTTGACATAAATATGCTGATATTATAATTATGGAGGCAATACACCAAAATGATTATTAATTTTTGACATATCACTGTCGAATACATATATAAATGATTACGTGCTGCATTCGATGCAATAGTGATGAACTGCTTATTTTAATTCGATTTCCCTTGTCGAATATGTTTTTTTAATCTAATTTGAAGGGGCAATCCGGGAATATTGAATAGTGTTAAATAATAGGTTTGTGTAGCCCCTTAACAATTTTTCAAAGAGTGGAGTGTTTTTGAAAAATGACCTCCGTTAACAATAGTTGGAGTGTCAATAACAACACCCTTCTCATCTTTGTTTGTACAAAATTGATTTACAACTTGAATGTCATTAAGAACTGTTATATGTCGTTGGACCTGCTAAGTTATTATTTTTGTAGAGTAAATTAGGAATTTACTAAAATTGTAAATAGTTGAATAATTGTTTGAAGAAACAATTAAATGTGATTTTTTTAAATTAACTCTATTATTAGTTAATTTAAAGGGAAAGATTTATATTGTATTCTGTAAATCATATTGCTTTTAGATCGGTTTAAATCAACAGGGTTAAATGGAAGTTGGTTATTAGATTAATTTGTCTAATCAAATTAATAGAATAGTTTTAACACATATAGTTAAAACACAGAATATTTTATTAAAAGCTAATTAATATTGCATTAACAAATTTTGTTAAGATAAGCGTGTAGTCAAATAAAGAAGTTAAATTTGGTAAATTATCAAAGGTGATGTTTTAACTTGATAAATCCCTTAGTTTAGTAAATTTTAGAGATAATTAAATTAACAAAGAAAAGGGGAAGTAAGCCGGTTTATTTGATTAAGTTCCTTGGTTTTAAATATTTAAATTAACTTGATGAATGTTTTAAAAAAGGGAACGTTGGTTTGGAAATAGTTTAAGATTTGAAAAATCAAATGGATTTACGAATTCTGTTTGTCAAATATTTTGGATATCGAACTTCTACGAATCTAGACGATAAGAATGATTTGGACTCAAGGTCTGAGAGGTAATTAAAATACCCCAACTTGAACGATTTCACTATTATCCGATAGATAGTACTAGTTTATATTTGAAATAAATGTTAGGGTTGAATATCGTTTTAGCCATCAAAATGTGTATTCAAGAACGAGATTTTCACGAAAGAATTTATAATAAGAATATTCTGTATGAAGGAAGTACTTATGTTTTTCAGATAAATATAAAAAAAGTTAATACTTGAATTTAGTAAATTGAAGATTATTTAAATAAGGCTTAGTAGATCCAATGGAAATAAATTTAATCATTTTATTTTATATTTGATAGTTAAATCACCAACTATCAAATCTAGACCTTCCGCTATCGTTTCGGAGAGTCCGGGATTTAATTCCACTTCTACTTGATTTTTATGTGTCAAGTCAGAGATTATTGAAGACGGAGTCCATGCGAGGGCTGTTCTATTTACAGAATAGTGCCTTTTGTTTGTCCAGACTCAGGATAACTTGTATGGATGAATGTCTGACAGAGTATACCTAATAGATCGCGTAAGTTAATCTCTTCAAAACTATGTTTGGTGGAAGAGGAATTCGTTTCTCTTAGATTTTTACCCGTGGTTTTGGGGAAATAAATTTGTGATTTGATGGATTTGACTATGTGGCATTCAAAGTTAATGAAGATATGTTGTTACAAACAGTAAGTTCTGACGTCAAGCCTCACAACCGGAAAATGATAAAAATCGGGAAGGCAGCATGGCTATGTGGGTTGCTCCCATTAGGTTGTATTGTCACCTATCTAGAGAATATTTATATTGTTCTTCTTTCGTTTCTATATCTTCGGATAACGGTTATGTGGGCCCAACCATTGGTGGCAATATATTTGATACACTAAAGAGAAATGAGTGGTCGGTCATGTGTTGGTCGGGTTGCAAAACGTTCTTGTTGAACCCAATGTATTCCCCTCTAGAGGTACACTATCGTAAGGTGGTTCCATACCTTGTCATAGTCGGAATTCAATCTCTAATAAGCACCCACGGTTTTGATTGTATACTATGTACATGGAGTGTGAGATGCAAGCGTTCCGCTAAATTGCTATTTATTTGTATTTAGACACTAGTATAATATTAGAAGATATATATGATTTCAAAATGTTTTGGGTTATCGTAAGGTAAAAACCATCTGTATTTATGTGTGGATCGGTCTTACGATTGTCTTTTCCTTCGAAATGTTTTTGAAAGATAAAATCAAGCTGTTTAAAATAGTTTACTCACACCAGTTCCATGACTGACCCAGAGTTTATTTTTCTATGTTTTCCCTAAACTATTGGGTGTCCAAATTTGTATGGGCAGTCAAGTAGTTTAGAATTTTACAGATTCTATAGAGGGGCTTGGAGTAGGAGGCTTCAACATTAGATATATAGAGTTTATTTCCGTTGTATTGTGTATGTGTTATACTCTTATGATGTATGCAAGTTCAAATCCAGTTTGTATTACAAAAGTGATTTATATATCTATTATATTTTATTTTTTCCGCTTTGAGATTCGTGTTTACTCTGATTCTATTATTGTGGTCTTCTTTTCTTCTATTCTAACTTTTCTATCTTAACTATTCTCAGCCTCCAACTTCTTTATCCGACATCTAGGTTTTAGTATTATTTGGGGTGAACTTGTGTAGTATTTGGTCAACTCAAGCGATAATGAAATCTGGTTCGTCACACCATAAGTAGATAGCAATTTTTTGCTGGAAACCAAGACAATAAAAATAATAAAATAAACCAGAGTAAGATACCTATCAAAAGAGAAATCTAAGTGAGGATCCCATATCCATGTCGATTAAGCTCAATAACTATTTTGCCAATTAGGCAACTATATAGTTGTAAGTCTGAACTGACAGTTGATTTCTTATCTTCAATATTACAAAAGTGTGGTACAAACATAGTGAAAGATAATGGTGATGACTTGTACATAAGATTCAAAAATATAAATTAAGGCCTTACGTGTTTCTTCAGCAACAATGAATTCTGTAGTCATAACATGCAGCCTCAAAAAAAGGGGTGTTGGACACCTAATTCCTGTTGCCTTGGCCCTAATAAAAAATAGTAACATAACTATTAGGATTATGGTTGTTATGGCGGTAAGTCGAGTTGAGTTGATAGAGTCCAACTAGTCGGACTAGTCATATACTAGTCGATAAATAAATAAATATGTACATATATATTAATACATGAAAATTTCATTTTGTATTCTACTTCAGGTTACTTCTTCTCTATGTCATATTCCACTTCGTGATTTGCGGTCGATTTCGGGTTAATTAAGATGAGATCCTAAGTATAAATAAATCGACTTCGGGTTAATTCTTCTTCAATTTGTATTGGACTTGGGGTCGATTTCGACTTCGACTTCGTGATTTAGGGTTCAACTTCGTGATTAAGGTTCGACTTTTTGATTTAGGGTTCCCGTTCGACTTCATGATTTAGGGTTCCAGTTCGACTTCAACTTCGTGATTTTGGGTTCGAGCTCGACTAGTGGCAAGTCGACTCTTCCAGTCAATGCTCTGATGTCGACTAGTCGTCGACTAGTCATGACTAGTCGAGCACCGTAATAACACTGATTGGGATAATAAATTAGCATAGGATACACCATACAATGATGGAAACAATAATTATACTACTGAGCCAAAGAAGGTATAAAGGCGAGAAGGTGCGATTCTCTTCTTTTTTGGTGTCTTATTGTATGTATTGCAAATGACGAATTCAGCACATAACAAAAACCAATAATTCATGCAAACAAATTAAAATTCTGGAAGCCACATGGAGAGGTCCAAATTGGACTGAACAAAAAACCGTTGAATAAGAATTTGCAAAAAAAGGCAAGTTAGTAATTTATTTTTACTTTTTACCTCGGTAAATTACCGATCTGATATTAATTGCTGTAAAGCGACATGAGAGAAAAAAGCAGAAACTGATTGCAGAGCAAAGATTAGCGCATTAAATTAGAATATGGAAATATTTTTTTGAAGATGAATGATGTGAATCAATGCAGTGACATAAAAGCAAGGTAGTGAATTTGGGGTTAAATATAGGTTTATGTAAGTAGGTTTTTCCATATGTTTAATAAAGTTGAAAGGGGAGGAGCTGAGATGGTTATTAGAAAATGCGGTGAATATAGGTATGAGAGATGAACAGATTAACGAACGTGATGTGCGATGGTTTTTCCAGGATTAAAAAGGAGATATCATCAGAATGGGGATGGGTTATTGTAACGACCTGTATTTTTTGTTGTTAAACAATTAATATTTTTTTTATTTAAAATATCGATTTAGAATTTTAGATGAATTTACTATATATATAATTTGTTTATTAAATAATATGTAGACGTATAATTTATATATGGTTATGAAAGGGTTTTTATGTAAATAGAATATCACTTTAAAACCCAGAACGTTGATGGTTGAATTTTGAATCTTTATACTCTTTAGAATTTAAGTTGTTTGCTTTAATACGATGGTAATAATTTATTATCGTCATATGAAATTTAATTTACTTTAATTAAGGTTATAGGAGGTTAGGACAATAAACCAACCTTAAAGGAGTCTCGCCATAAAAAGGGTCGCGCCATAAAAAGGGTCGCGCCATAAACAACTTGAAACAAATACATCGTAGGTCATGCCATAAACATCAACAAGAATAAGCTTGAAACTGAAAGTACAAAGAACATAAAAACTAAAAATAAATATATGAATGCACATATAAAAGTAGGAAACGTATATACATACGAAACTGAGCACATATATACTTCCATCTCACCAGTTCAACAAATGAAAATATTTAAAATCTGAAATATACACAACATTGAACTTGAAATGTTAAAGCCCAAAATAACACATATATTCGTGAGAAGATTGTACATACATAAGTACAAAGGAATACAAAGAAAACAGTACACAATATTGACGGTACATTACAAAACAGAAATTGACATAGCAATTCATATATTTCTACACGCCTTGTTTTCTTTTCAGGAGGACAGTGAAACGAAATGTACGCCTTGATCCTGAGCTGCAAGAAACAGTAAACCTATTAGTATATAGGAAATATAATAATTGAACAGCTAAAAGGATAAGACAACACATAGCTGATAAAAATATATATATAGGTACAACGAAATCTTTGTATAGGAAATGAATTCATATACACTTTTGAACAGAAAACATACTCTCGAATCTATATAGATTTTGAAATATATTCATCAGAAATAAACGGCCAAGGTACATGCTATGGACAGCTCGAAACAGTAAAACATAACAGTGAATAAACAGCCATAGGATTGATAGGAACAGCTAAGAAAATCTAAAGTATATATATAGATATATTTTTACCAAGTCTGTACAAATGAGTGGATTGATACAGTCAAATCCTTGTTAAATGCATACAGTAACTACCATATTTTAAATAAAAAAACCCAATATAGATGCTACCATTTCAGAAAATTGATTTAAACAAGTCCTAACTCAATCTAACAAAATCTATACACATGCACAAGTGGGATCACTGTTCTTTATGAACAGACCAAATATAATATTTAATTCAACAAATCTATGATAAAATCTATACACAAGCACAAGTTCAATCGCTGTTCCTTCCGAACAAGACAATACTACGGACGTTCGAATCCAACAAATCTCGGCTAAAATCCATTTCGCAACCATCATTGTCCCTCATCAGTACAAAAATCTGAAAACCAATTGCCTAAGCTAGGAGTAGCTAAACCCATATTGATGGACGTTGATCTAATCCATTTTCAACCACACTATAAATACAGCAGTGTTTCAGCTATACCAGAACCCGTTCAAACCAACACAGCAAACCAGAAAACCCCATTCGAAAAACCAGAAGAAAAAAAAATCAAAACAAAATACTGTAATTCGAAATTGAAATAAAATACATAGCTTTACTCGAAGGAGCACGGATTCGATCTGAAGAGGCTTGGACCAATTTCTGTCGAAGCCGTTCGAATCCAAGGAGCAACGATCTGGCTATCGAAAGCTGGTAGCATGTGGAGGAGGCGCTCGCTCGTTTCGGGTTGACCGGCGACGAAGAGAAGCTCCGATTTGCTTTTGAAAAGGGGATTAGGGTTGATGATTTTCGGTTTTGGGATAAATTTTGTGGTGACGGCTGATGAATGAATGGAAGGATCGGTGGATTAGGTTTTAAAAAAGGGGAATGGGTTGGGCCGGCTATCAAAAGGTAAAAGCCCAACTATAATTCAAAAGGGAAAATCCAAGTTTTTAATTAAATTATTTATAAAATTGTTTATACGATTTCTTGAACATACGTTATCGGATTCAGGCGCGGTCAGTTGCATTGGGACCGTGGAGACGAGTACTTCGAGATGGAGTGGAGCTAGACCGGATCTGAAGAGACTGGAATTTCTATTCGAATTAAACGTCAGTTTAATTTGACTAAACTGTTTATCGACAAATCAAAAACCCAGGTGAGTTAAACTCACTCAGCTCTTCCCATTTATATTTTATATAAATTGGTTTTTTTAATTTGCGTGTTCTGGTTGTTAGTGATTAACTGTTTGCTAGTGATATATATTTATTGTTGATTCAATTTCTGAAATTAAACGGTTGTTTAATTTCAGTGAAACACCAATCGTGTTGATTTGACCCAAACAAAGTAATTCCCTTGATTGGTCACGTTTATAAACGTGCTTGAAAATGGTTGAACTGTTTGAATGATCTGTTGTTGATTGAGGACCGTGATAGAAATTCTCAGTCATATATAAAAGGGATGGTTGATTATTATTGATTGTTGAACCTTATTTCAACATTTGCTCTGATAATAACCAGTGGGTAGTGTGGTGGGGAAATCGACATCACTTGGATTATAAATCGATCGATTTATAAAATATGAGTTTTATCAATAGTGGATTGATAATATTCGAGTTATAAATATGTTTTATAACGAAAATATATTTTGGAAGTTACTACGTTGAAAGAATATTTAAAAAGGGAAATAAATATTTATTTAAAAGTTCGTATAGAAATTTTGAAATTTGTTTTGTAAAATGAATTCTTATGTTAATAAGAATTAAAAGCAAAGGGGTCAAGTATTTGATTTATTTCGTCTAAGGAATGTTTAAATAAAGTTATTTAAATTAATTACATTTTAATTAATTTAAAGAAGGAATTAAAAAGAGTTGGTTAGGAGATTAATCATGTTTTGGGTGAATGGAGTCGACCATTTGAACTTAGTTATACTTTAAATTAGTGAATTAACTTAATGAGTAATTGATGTACCCTCGAAAGGTATTAAAAAGGGAATTTATTATTCTAGTAAATAAAGGAGCAAATTGATTTAAATGATGAATGTTGAAATAAAGGAGTTGGTAATCACTAATGAAATATCTTTAAGAAACCAAGTTTGAAATGAAATGGTTTAGTGTTGGAAAAAGGCTAGTGATGAGTTTTATTGTTTGAACTCGAGTTTTATAGAGAAGCAACCAAGAGTTTTAAAACGAAGATTAGGCGTAAGTGTAGGTTTTACTTAACAATTGAATTAAGTAAAAGAAGGAGAAAATGCAAAACGGTTTATATTAAACCTAAGATTTATAAACGAAGTTTATAAATGGAATGTGAATTAAACGTTGGCTTTTAATTGGAAATACTTAATATTGGTATTAAGTTAAATTAATTCGAAAGGAGATTTCTAGAAAGAAAAAGGAAATTGGTTAAAAGGGATTTAAATGCGAGATTGGTAAACGGGATTGAAAATAGGAATTGAAATAATAATACAAGGTTTTGAATTACAACTTGTATTCATCTGAAGATAAGAACGTTGTCAATCAAGGTCTGAGAGGTAATTAAAATACCCCAACTTAAACGGCTTCGGGATTATTCAAGGATAATACTAGTTGGTAATGGCGAGAGTGTGCGATAAGTTTTCCAAAGTAAAGGAAATGATATAAGTTTATATTTTCCCTATTAATGTAATTAAAAAGGGAATTGGGCGAGAAGTTTTAAAAGCCAAGTGATACTGAGTACCAGTCCAGTAATTATATTTTTATGGTTTCATGGATGTTTACTTGATAGTTAAATAACCGACTATCTAGTCTGACCTTTACGGTTGTGGGTATGGAAAGACCGGGATCGAATGTTTATTCGAAAACCATTCCGACCAACAAATACGAGTATAAAGAAAAGATCAAGTGACGATCGAGATGGAGCATGTGAAGACCATAGATCTTCATGAAGCGGAAGAACCACTTACAATCTCTGATTCGACCCGGAGATATACTGGGGTTCTGTCGTGGTTGAAACTGTGGATTGCAAGGGCAATCGCTACTGATCCATGGGGTGATTCCTGTATTGGATGCAGTAGGAGAGTACCTTCGGTTCATCCTGTTCCTGGATGACTTGTATGGACGAATGTCTGACAGAGTATTTCCAATGGGCCACGTACGTTGATTTCTTCAAACGTATCATAGTTGGTTAGCTCCCAACTAGGGTATTTTTGTGGGCGTCAATTAGTGATATCCAGAGGATCTGACGATGTGGCATTCAAAGTAAAGGATGGCCAGATGTTCTGGAAGAAAATTCTAGCCTCAAGCCTCACAACCAGGAGATGACAAAAATCGGGCAGGCAGCATGGCTATGTGGGTCGCTCCCATTAGGGTGTATAATCACCTATCTAGAGAAATTCCTTTTGTTTCTTGTTCTATCGATTCTGCCCATTCGGGAACGGTGGTTTGAGCCCAACCGTTGGTGATATACATTCGATACACTCAAGCGAAATGAGTGGTCGGTCATGTGAGGGCCGGGTTGCAAGACGTTCTTGTTGAACCCAGTGTATTCGCCTCTAGAGACACACGAGCGGCAGGTGGTCCCATACCTTGTCAAGGTCGGAATCCAATCTCCAATAAGCGCCTGCGGTTTTGATTGTATACTATATATGTAGAGCGTGAGATGCAAGCGTTCTACTAGATTCTATTTACTTGTATTTAGACACTATGATAATATCAGAAAAGATATTGATTTCGAAAACTGGTTTGGGTTATCGTAAGGTAAAAACCGTCCGTGTTTATGTGTGGATCGGTCTTACGATTTTCTTTTTCTTTCGAAAGGATTTTAACTTTAAAAGCAAGATGTGTGATACCTTAATGCTGTGCGAGTTTTTCTCACTCTGGTTCACCAGACTGACCCGGTGTTTTGTAAATGCTCGAGTTAGACCGAGATGTACAGGTTCAGGTTATCAGGTACTGAAAAGTCCGGAGACGAGCTGAAGATGTTCAGATGAATGATATTCCGCTGTGTGATTATATATATATGAGGACAGATTATCAACACTGTCCAGATGTGTGTTGTACTCTGATATTGTAAGTATTTTCAAAAGCTCTCAATAAAGGTTTATTTCTGTATTATACTTTGTTCCGCTGCGATGTGAGATTCTGTGTGATGGTTCTTCTTCTTCTTCTATTCTAACTTTCTTTCTTTCTTATCCCACCCTCTAATTTCTTTCTAAACGTTCCAGTGTTTTCGGATGCTTGGAGGATCGGCATGAGTACGGTAAAGTGTATTTATGTCGATTTTCGAGGCCGAAATCCGCTGGGTCGTTACAGTGGTATCAGAGCTATTGGTTGAGTAGTAACCTTGGCTCTGTGGCGTAACTCAATAGAGATGGGGTTAGTAACACCCTAGATTGAGTTTGAGTGTATATATATGAGAGCGTATTTGTAAATTCTATATAAAAATGTTTTATATTGTGTTATTTGACCAGTTCGATTTTTGAATTCGCAACTGACACAATAATGCTTTATAAAAATGGTCAAATAAAATAATTTTGGCCACATTATAATTTTGTATAGAAAAAGGAACAATTTTATGATTGATTTTTAGTTGGTTGATTTGTTTGAATCAAAGTCGAATTAGACTATGAATTCAAAGTGGTCTAATATAAAACTAATTTTTATATATGAAATTAAAAAGGAAGAAATGTATAAAGTTGAAATTGAAATCAAAATTTGGGTTTGATATGGCAGTGTATAAATTAGAGAAGAAAATAGTTAATTGAATATGATTTTGAAACTTAAACGTGGTTAAGAATAGAATATTGGAATTGGAATTTGGAAATAAAAGTTGTTTGATTAGATAGATTGTGCATTGTCGATTGGTTGTTGGAAAAGTGGACTGGTGATTTGTTTTATAACCCTGAAAGGGTACTCGTTTGGGTTCTTGGTTTCTTGATCAAAGTGGGGCCAGAGGGTCGTTACAGTGGTATCAGAGCAATTTCGAGGACGAAATTATTTTAAGGGGGAAGGAATGTAACGACCCGTATTTTTTGTTGTTAAACAATTAATATTTTTTTTATTTAAAATATCGATTTAGAATTTTAGATGAATTTACTATATATATAATTTGTTTATTAAATAATATGTAGACGTATAATTTATATATGGTTATGAAAGGGTTTTTATGTAAATAGAATATCACTTTAAAACCCAGAACGTTGATGGTTGAATTTTGAATCTTTATACTCTTTAGAATTTAAGTTGTTTGCTTTAATACGATGGTAATAATTTATTATCGTCATATGAAATTTAATTTACTTTAATTAAGGTTATAGGAGGTTAGGACAATAAACCAACCTTAAAGGAGTCTCGCCATAAAAAGGGTCGCGCCATAAAAAGGGTCGCGCCATAAACAACTTGAAACAAATACATCATAGGTCATGCCATAAACATCAACAAGAATAAGCTTGAAACTGAAAGTACAAAGAACATAAAAACTAAAAATAAATATATGAATGCACATATAAAAGTAGGAAACGTATATACATACGAAACTGAGCACATATATACTTCCATCTCACCAGTTCAACAAATGAAAATATTTAAAATCTGAAATATACACAACATTGAACTTGAAATGTTAAAGCCCAAAATAACACATATATTCGTGAGAAGATTGTACATACATAAGTACAAAGGAATACAAAGAAAACAGTACACAATATTGACGGTACATTACAAAACAGAAATTGACATAGCAATTCATATATTTCTACACGCCTTGTTTTCTTTTCAGGAGGACAGTGAAACGAAATGTACGCCTTGATCCTGAGCTGCAAGAAACAGTAAACCTATTAGTATATAGGAAATATAATAATTGAACAGCTAAAAGGATAAGACAACACATAGCTGATAAAAATATATATATATAGGTACAACGAAATCTTTGTATAGGAAATGAATTCATATACACTTTTGAACAGAAAACATACTCTCGAATCTATATAGATTTTGAAATATATTCATCAGAAATAAACGGCCAAGGTACATGCTATGGACAGCTCGAAAACAGTAAAACATAACAGTGAATAAACAGCCATAGGATTGATAGGAACAGCTAAGAAAATCTAAAGTATATATATAGATATATTTTTACCAAGTCTGTACAAATGAGTGGATTGATACAGTCAAATCCTTGTTAAATGCATACAGTAACTACCATATTTTAAATAAAAAAACCCAATATAGATGCTACCATTTCAGAAAATTGATTTAAACAAGTCCTAACTCAATCTAACAAAATCTATACACATGCACAAGTGGGATCACTGTTCTTTATGAACAGACCAAATATAATATTTAATTCAACAAATCTATGATAAAATCTATACACAAGCACAAGTTCAATCGCTGTTCCTTCCGAACAAGACAATACTACGGACGTTCGAATCCAACAAATCTCGGCTAAAATCCATTTCGCAACCATCATTGTCCCTCATCAGTACAAAAATCTGAAAACCAATTGCCTAAGCTAGGAGTAGCTAAACCCATATTGATGGACGTTGATCTAATCCATTTTCAACCACACTATAAATACAGCAGTGTTTCAGCTATACCAGAACCCGTTCAAACCAACACAGCAAACCAGAAAACCCCATTCGAAAAACCAGAAAAAAAAAATCAAAACAAAATACTGTAATTCGAAATTGAAATAAAATACATAGCTTTACTCGAAGGAGCACGGATTCGATCTGAAGAGGCTTGGACCAATTTCTGTCGAAGCCGTTCGAATCCAAGGAGCAACGATCTGGCTATCGAAAGCTGGTAGCATGTGGAGGAGGCGCTCGCTCGTTTCGGGTTGACCGGCGACGAAGAGAAGCTCCGATTTGCTTTTGAAAAGGGGATTAGGGTTGATGATTTTCGGTTTTGGGATAAATTTTGTGGTGACGGCTGATGAATGAATGGAAGGATCGGTGGATTAGGTTTTTAAAAAGGGGAATGGGTTGGGCCGGCTATCAAAAGGTAAAAGCCCAACTATAATTCAAAAGGGAAAATCCAAGTTTTTAATTAAATTATTTATAAAATTGTTTATACGATTTCTTGAACATACGTTATCGGATTCAGGCGCGGTCAGTTGCGTTGGGACCGTGGAGACGAGTACTTCGAGATGGAGTGGAGCTAGACCGGATCTGAAGAGACTGGAATTTCTATTCGAATTAAACGTCAGTTTAATTCGACTAAACTGTTTATCGACAAATCAAAAACCCAGGTGAGTTAAACTCACTCAGCTCTTCCCATTTATATTTTATATAAATTGGTTTTTTTAATTTGCGTGTTCTGGTTGTTAGTGATTAACTGTTTGCTAGTGATATATATTTATTGTTGATTCAATTTCTGAAATTAAACGGTTGTTTAATTTCAGTGAAACACCAATCGTGTTGATTTGACCCAAACAAAGTAATTCCCTTGATTGGTCACGTTTATAAACGTGCTTGAAAATGGTTGAACTGTTTGAATGATCTGTTGTTGATTGAGGACCGTGATAGAAATTCTCAGTCATATATAAAAGGGATGGTTGATTATTATTGATTGTTGAACCTTATTTCAACATTTGCTCTGATAATAACCAGTGGGTAGTGTGGTGGGGAAATCGACATCACTTGGATTATAAATCAATCGATTTATAAAATATGAGTTTTATCAATAGTGGATTGATAATATTCGAGTTATAAATATGTTTTATAACGAAAATATATTTTGGAAGTTACTACGTTGAAAGAATATTTAAAAAGGGAAATAAATATTTATTTAAAAGTTCGTATAGAAATTTTGAAATTTGTTTTGTAAAATGAATTCTTATGTTAATAAGAATTAAAAGCAAAGGGGTCAAGTATTTGATTTATTTCGTCTAAGGAATGTTTAAATAAAGTTATTTAAATTAATTACATTTTAATTAATTTAAAGAAGGAATTAAAAAGAGTTGGTTAGGAGATTAATCATGTTTTGGGTGAATGGAGTCGACCATTTGAACTTAGTTATACTTTAAATTAGTGAATTAACTTAATGAGTAATTGATGTACCCTCGAAAGGTATTAAAAAGGGAATTTATTATTCTAGTAAATAAAGGAGCAAATTGATTTAAATGATGAATGTTGAAATAAAGGAGTTGGTAATCACTAATGAAATATCTTTAAGAAACCAAGTTTGAAATGAAATGGTTTAGTGTTGGAAAAAGGCTAGTGATGAGTTTTATGGTTTGAACTCGAGTTTTATAGAGAAGCAACCAAGAGTTTTAAAACGAAGATAAGGCGTAAGTGTAGGTTTTACTTAACAATTGAATTAAGTAAAAGAAGGAGAAAATGCAAAACGGTTTATATTAAACCTAAGATTTATAAACGAAGTTTATAAATGGAATGTGAATTAAACGTTGGCTTTTAATTGGAAATACTTAATATTGGTATTAAGTTAAATTAATTCGAAAGGAGATTTCTAGAAAGAAAAAGGAAATTGGTTAAAAGGGATTTAAATGCGAGATTGGTAAACGGGATTGAAAATAGGAATTGAAATAATAATACAAGGTTTTGAATTACAACTTGTATTCATCTGAAGATAAGAACGTTGTCAATCAAGGTCTGAGAGGTAATTAAAATACCCCAACTTAAACGGCTTCGGGATTATTCAAGGATAATACTAGTTGGTAATGGCGAGAGTGTGCGATAAGTTTTCCAAAGTAAAGGAAATGATATAAGTTTATATTTTCCCTATTAATGTAATTAAAAAGGGAATTGGGCGAGAAGTTTTAAAAGCCAAGTGATACTGAGTACCAGTCCAGTAATTATATTTTTATGGTTTCATGGATGTTTACTTGATAGTTAAATAACCGACTATCTAGTCTGACCTTTACGGTTGTGGGTATGGAAAGACCGGGATCGAATGTTTATTCGAAAACCATTCCGACCAACAAATACGAGTATAAAGAAAAGATCAAGTGACGATCGAGATGGAGCATGTGAAGACCATAGATCTTCATGAAGCGGAAGAACCACTTACAATCTCTGATTCGACCCGGAGATATACTGGGGTTCTGTCGTGGTTGAAACTGTGGATTGCAAGGGCAATCGCTACTGATCCATGGGGTGATTCCTGTATTGGATGCAGTAGGAGAGTACCTTCGGTTCATCCTGTTCCTGGATGACTTGTATGGACGAATGTCTGACAGAGTATTTCCAATGGGCCACGTACGTTGATTTCTTCAAACGTATCATAGTTGGTTAGCTCCCAACTAGGGTATTTTTGTGGGCGTCAATTAGTGATATCCAGAGGATCTGACGATGTGGCATTCAAAGTAAAGGATGGCCAGATGTTCTGGAAGAAAATTCTAGCCTCAAGCCTCACAACCAGGAGATGACAAAAATCGGGCAGGCAGCATGGCTATGTGGGTCGCTCCCATTAGGGTGTATAATCACCTATCTAGAGAAATTCCTTTTGTTTCTTGTTCTATCGATTCTGCCCATTCGGGAACGGTGGTTTGAGCCCAACCGTTGGTGATATACATTCGATACACTCAAGCGAAATGAGTGGTCGGTCATGTGAGGGCCGGGTTGCAAGACGTTCTTGTTGAACCCAGTGTATTCGCCTCTAGAGACACACGAGCGGCAGGTGGTCCCATACCTTGTCAAGGTCGGAATCCAATCTCCAATAAGCGCCTGCGGTTTTGATTGTATACTATATATGTAGAGCGTGAGATGCAAGCGTTCTACTAGATTCTATTTACTTGTATTTAGACACTATGATAATATCAGAAAAGATATTGATTTCGAAAACTGGTTTGGGTTATCGTAAGGTAAAAACCGTCCGTGTTTATGTGTGGATCGGTCTTACGATTTTCTTTTTCTTTCGAAAGGATTTTAACTTTAAAAGCAAGATGTGTGATACCTTAATGCTGTGCGAGTTTTTCTCACTCTGGTTCACCAGACTGACCCGGTGTTTTGTAAATGCTCGGGTTAGACCGAGATGTACAGGTTCAGGTTATCAGGTACTGAAAAGTCCGGAGACGAGCTGAAGATGTTCAGATGAATGATATTCCGCTGTGTGATTATATATATATGAGGACAGATTATCAACACTGTCCAGATGTGTGTTGTACTCTGATATTGTAAGTATTTTCAAAAGCTCTCAATAAAGGTTTATTTCTGTATTATACTTTGTTCCGCTGCGATGTGAGATTCTGTGTGATGGTTCTTCTTCTTCTTCTATTCTAACTTTCTTTCTTTCTTATCCCACCCTCTAATTTCTTTCTAAACGTTCCAGTGTTTTCGGATGCTTGGAGGATCGGCATGAGTACGGTAAAGGGTATTTATGTCGATTTTCGAGGCCGAAATCCGCTGGGTCGTTACAGTTATTTTGAAAATGAAAAGTGACGCGTGTGTACATGTCGGGGTGTTTGATTTCACGTTAAAACATCTTTACTAATAATCGGAATAGGTTTGGTGTCACACTTTTTCGGTGTACACCTGAACTGACGAAAATGCCCTTTACTGTCAGAATCCACATGAATCCCAGGTCATACATTTTTGGTTATTAATTAATATATATATATATATATCTTTACTAATAATCGGAATAGGTTTGGTGTCACATTTTTTCGGTGTACAACTGAACTGACGAAAATGCCCTTTACTGTCAGAATCCACATGAATCCCAAGTCGTACATTTTTGGTTATTAATATATATATATATATATATATATAATAGAATTATGGTAGGATGATGCATTCCTTATACTGAAAAACAATTCATTTGTATGATTATGGTAACATATAGCTACATTTTCAATATATTAATTTGTATGATTACCTTATATACCCTATATCATTCTATTAATTTTAAATAATCCAATTTCTAAAATGTATATCTTTATCTTTTTATTTATATTTATGTACATATATATATATATTATTTTATTAATAATTCTCTTTGAAGCACAAAGTTTTGGTTCGACCGTGAACATCCCAAAATGCCCTTACGTATGAACTTTTAAATATACAAAATTATTATTTAACCTAATATCCCCAATAAATTAGGCATTTAATGTCACTTAAATTAGGATCTAATAAACCTTTTCAACAAATACAAATTGCCTCTTTAATTTCACTCAAAAAGAGGATCTCTAAATAGGCTTTCATTTCAAATTTTAATTGCTTCCCATTTTAGTTGCTATTTAGTTTAGTATATGCATTTCATTGGTTCTAATGGTACGAATTTCCATGCGTAATTTACTGCATCCATTCAGGTTTTTATTATGCAATTAAAATTTTACATTCGACAACAGTTTGCTTAAAACCTTTATTATATGTATATATGTATGCACGATACTATTATATGTATAAACATGTTTGTGTTTAAAATTAGAACTAAGATCATTTATATTTGGCATACAGATCTATTAATTCAATTTATTTTCCATATATAGAAATTAATATTGACGTGGATATATGGCAATTAATTTGGCATTATATTAATAACAATTTTTTTTTACAATATTTAGGTGCTAAATTTAGAACAATTTTTGTGATTTAATTGCTATTTATTTTAGTTTATGCATTTTCATTGGTTCTAATGCTACGAATTTCCATGCGTAATTTACTGCATCCATTTAGGTTTTCATTATGCAATTAAAATTTTACATTCCAAAACTCTTTGTTTTAAACCTTTATTATATGTATACATGATACTATTATATATGTATAAACATATTTGTGTTTAAAATTAGAACTAAGGTCGCTTATATTTTGCATATAGATATACCAATTCAATTTACTTTTTCATATATAGAAATTCCTATTCATGTGGATATATGGCAATGTCTTATATGGTTAGAAAGCAAATTTGGCACTATATTGATGATAGTTATTTTTCCTATATTGTGTAGCTTGAAATTTTCATCCAATTCAATTTCAAATATAGATGGTACTAATAATTGGATTAAATCCCTAAAATTTCGCTGAGCCCAAAAATAGCATCCGTCTTACCATGTTTTATTCATAGCTAAAAAAAATAGCATCTTCTGCATTTGACTGGTTCTGAAATACTCTTGGCCTTTACCTACAAATGCGACATTTCTAGAACAAACCATACACCCCTTTAAATATCGTTCAAAATCTCCATTATATTCGCATTTCTCTCCTCATTTTCACTGCTCTTTGTTCAACATCATTGTTCTCTCTTCATTCACCCTTCCCTTCGTATTTTTATGTAGCACTTAAATGGGAACGATCGTTATACAACCAATTCATATTTTTTTAAAAGAAAATTGATGTGAAAGTTACCTCCAGAGAAGCTTTAATGTTGGACTCGATGGAACTGAAGAGTTTGGCAGAGCCGTCATCACCTGAGACATTGGGATTTGCACGATGCTTTTCAACATCGTATTTGTCGTATTTGTGGCAGATCGCTCAAAGCTCTAGGTTACTCATTTATTTTTAGTTCTTATTGTGTAGTTAATAAACTTTGGGAATATTTCAAAGCTTTAGGCTCATTAGTTAACTTTAGGCTCATTAGTTTCAATTTTCTCAGTGGTTTGCAATTTGTAGGTTTCTATGGCGCCTAGGGTTTGTAAATAGGAGTAAGAAGCAGAACGATTTGAAGGAGGGGTCAGGTTTCTTATTCTGCTTGCTAGAAATTTTCATGTAAGACTCCTCACAAATGGAGCCATTGTTCCTCCCATTGACATGCAGAATATAACCACCTGCCATAAATATAACAGTTTTTCTTCAAAAAAAAAATTGTGTACAAATACATACACAAACGCATATGTGTAACTCCATCTTCAACATTTTATGTAAATATACTTTCGAATTTGTTTATATTGTTAACTCTTTTTTTTTTTTGTAGTTTTACATAATATTGATAAGATACACAATATTTGAGGCATAACCACGCGCGAAGCGCGTGCTGTTACGCTCGTTCCTAGAAAGGGATAGATGTCACACTGTACAAACGCGTTGGTTTCTCCTTTGCTATTTACATAATAGATAGATTAGAACTACATAATAAAGAACTAATAATCAATTCTGCAATTCATATGTCAAGCCTTTTATATGGTTAACCTCTAATAGGACCTCCAATTTAAGTGCTAATTTACATATAACAAAGAAAACTTGTTCAGAAAGAAGTACCTTATTCTTGGCTACAACTCCATTGTTGTCAGTTTTTGTTTTTACTATTGAAAGAGTTAGAAATCAAATACTGTAAGTAAAAGAATTTGCCAATATAAACTTCTGGTAGTTAATGAGTGGTGGGATTGCAATGGTGGCAATAGTCGGATTACTACTTGAGTTAATGCGAGGTATCATATTTATTTACCTTTAATACCTCCCTTCAGTGTTTCAAACTTCCATTCGATAATGAAGATGGTTACATATTAAAAAGCAAGGGTGATTTTTTTATGGAAAGATATACTTGCACCACTATGTGTAACACCCCGAATTTCAATTAACACTGATATTCACTAATTACAGAATAAATAATCTCAGATGCGAGAATTGGGGGAAACGGGCTACGTCATTGCGTTCGTCTTGGAAAAATACATGAAATAGGGTCCGAGTTTTCGAGAATCGGAGTCCGTATGGCCCAGTTATGGCCCAATGAAGTTTACAGAAAATTCAAAGTTTAAAACAGATTTAAAATTCAGGTTCAAATTTCGAAATTGGGGCCATTGGGCGCAGGCGGGAAAATTCCCGCCTAGCTACCCAAGTCGACTGCCCTGTCGACTGGCCAGTCGACTTGGCTGGGACCAAGTCGACAGCCCTGTCGACTTGGGTGTCGACAGGGGGTGCTCGGCCAGTTTAACCTGGTGCACCATTTTAGGGTTTGGCTGTGTTTTGGGGCTGTTTCTGGAAGCTTCCGAGATCTGATGGCCCTAATCTAATTTAGGGTTAATCTAATGGCTAAAAACACTTGCCTAATCTATAAATACACCCTAAGCCTACCCTAATTCATACTAAAAAAAGAATCTATGCCATCATGCCGCCAAAATGCAACTTGGAAGGAGCCTCCACTAATTTGTGAAGAGGATTGCAAGCTAATCAACTACTAATCTACCTCTACTTCAACTCTAGCAACTATCTAAGGAGCTAATCTTGGAGTTTGTGAGTTTTTATCACTTTAATGACCAATTGCTAAACTAAGTAGATGAGATATGACGAGATCATATGGTTTTGCTTGCGGATCAATGGGTTTTAGGTCATATGTTATGATGCTAGTTTGCTAATCACTATGTTTAACACTTATTCATGATGACACTATGTTTATGCAAGTTAAGTGTTTGGTTTTATGCATGCTAAGTGTTTGGTTTTATGCATGCTAAGTGGTTGGTTTTATGCATGCTAAGTGTTTGGTTTTATGCATGCTAAGTGTTTGGTTTTATGCAAGTTAAATGCTTGGTTTTATGCTAGAATAATGTGTGAAATAAGTGACATGACATGCAAGTTTAACCTATGAGTTTGGATCTATAATATGCATAATCTATGCAAGTTGTTTGGATTAGTAATATACATACATATGCAAGTTCATATGTAACATGTAACGCAAGTTATGTGCATGATTATATGCAAGATCATATGTAACATGTTATGCAAGTTATGTGTTTGGTTATATGCAAGTTATGTGCATGATTATATGCAAGATCATATGTAACATGTTATGCAAGTTATGTGTTTGGTTATATGCAAGTTATGTGCATGATTATATGCAAGTTCATATGTAACATGTTATGCAAGTTATGTGTTTGGTTATATGCAAGTTATGTGCATGATTATATGCAAGATCATATGTAACATGTTATGCAAGTTATGTGTTTGGTTATATGCAAGTTATGTGCATGATTATATGCAAGTTCATATGTAACATGTTATGCAAGTTATGTGTTTGGTTATATGCAAGTTATGTGCATGATTACATGTGCAAGTTCATCCCTTTTTAGACCTATGACATGTATGCAAGTTGACACCTTTATGATAGGTCTATGACATGAACATTTATGCAAGTTACCGTCTGTGACGACCCGCAACCTCCCCGTAAAGGAAAGTGTCGGATAGTTCGAGAACAAACCACAACAGAACACATATAAAAGAACGTTTCATTGTATATTACAACAATGCATCAGATTACAAGAATATACAGAGTATAAATGAATATTACACAGAAATATCAGAGATTTAAATTACATTTAAATACATAGCAGCGGAAAAATAATACAATACACAACTAGAATGAGATATACGGATACAAAGCTTTCCGAATATCGTTCCAGCTGTAAACCAGGATCCTGTGAATATAAATCTGCAAAAACCAAAACTACTAGCTGCCTGTGTCAAAATAAGGGCACCCAGAGTTTAGGTTAAAACAATAAACTCCAGGTCAGTCATGGGACTGGTGTGAGAACTAAAACAGTTATTAATCTTTATTTGAAAGTTAGGTAAATCAAGGGACCACGCCGTATAACACGGAACGGGTTTCCTCCCAAGAATACCAGTGCATAAAACAAACAGCGCAATGCTAAATAAAGAAAAATGAAGCTATTATAAGACCCAGTTCCCATCACACAATGCAATCGCAAGCCGAAGGATAGGGTTTTTACCTTATAATAGCCAAGAATGCTTGATACGTTTAAAACAAATCATTTGATACTATATTAAGTGCATAGTGTATAAAACAACTTCAAATCATAAGTATCAATCATAGGCGGCATAAGTGCCCCATCCCACTATGTCGCCATACTAGGCTCTACAAATAAAACCGCAAATGTCACGTATTTGGAAATTGGATTTCCGTCTATGAACCGAGGCAAAAGATAGTCCTCAACCGATTCGAGACGCTCTAGCCCGCCCCTCAGGACCCAGACTCATGTGAGCCCTTGGATCGTTAGGGCCGGTCCACCGATGTGGATTAAACTTAAACCCTGGACATGCGTCTCCCCACCCTATGGGGTGTAAGTCTGGTCCGTCTGCCGACCAGAATGCATCGGCCGAAACCGATATAACCGAGGCGCCTCGCAACAGCAACAACCACATAAGTCAAACTCGTCAGGGCGTGTAAAACCACTGACGCCACTTCTTGCTAGAAAGAAACGCATGCCCTCCCTGAGGTCCGTCTCCCGTTTTTGGTTCATACCGGGTGTGAAACACGCGAGGTAAACGTTACACAAAGCTACGCCACAAAGGCCGTGCTTTGATCATCACCACAAGACTTTGCTTTTCAACAGAAGCCTCGATCAATTGCCACTTAGGCATGCCACACAGGCAATTCACTCTATGTGTTTGATATCCATCAGTATATAACCCCTGAGCTCGTACGTCTCAGAGAAGGGCGTTAAGCAAGAGAATAAATTCTCCGCCGCCAAACAGATATATATTTAATAGAAATCAAACACACAGACTAAAATCCAATGTCAGACACACAGTCCATTTACAAGTCCGTTCTGGGTCTGAACGAAACCGGAGGCACCTAGTACCCCGCACATCCATCGATCTCCAAGTACGTCTGGACGATCACCAACTGTTTCCATCTTCTTGGGTGTACAGCCCAATCAAGATCATCAGTTATCACCCAAACGACGTGAAGACTTCCGGTCTTCGACCACCGTCTTCATCTTCGACACCACGTCGAATCAGTTATTTAGAATGGGATAAACCCGGTCTTTCTGAATAACTCGCGTATATATTATAAAAGTGTTACACAAACACAACATACGCCTCATTCCAATTCAGAATATTCTTTTATTCAAATATTCCTATACTTTGGGAAAAGTTCCCATTAATTTTATCCAAGATAAATTCTTTACATTTATTCTTTAATCTCCTTTGAATATCAATTCAAACTAGTCGGGATTAGCGAACCACACCGAAGTAATTATTTATTTTATTTCCCAATCCCAACCTATTCATCCCATGAAGTAAAACTGGTAATACTTCATATCTAACACCACAGTGTTATCGGTAAATTCAATTACCATTTCACGTTCAAATCTAATTAAAGATTTAACCATCGCCTGGAGCAAAACTGGTGATACTCCATTTTCGATCATTTCAATCTAATTAAAGATTCATTAAAACTCCCCTTAGTTTTAATCTTTGACTGGGTTAAAGAATCAGTGTCATTTAAAACACGGTTCACGATAAACCCAAAATCACATTCCATTAATTATCGGGTTAAAGAACAAGTGTTATTTAAAACACTGTTCACGATAAACCCAAAAATCAATACCAATTCAGTTCCAATTACATATCGTTTAATTGGTACACTTCATTAAATCTAAATAAAAAGATTTAATTTTTTTCTCAACTGGGTTCAAGAACAGTGTTAGTGAAGACACCATTCACGACAAACCCAAATCACATCTGATATTCAATACAAGGGTCTGAATAGAAAATATACCGGCTTATATTCAATATCAAATTCTACGACTAACAAATGTCGTATTGGAAATAACGATATAAATATATATCTTTCAAATTTCCCTAACAACATCTGTATAATCACGAATTCCAACATCGAAATATTCCGAAGACAATTTCGATTCAAATCCACTCCAATGCAATCATTGGAAATTCTGGTTATTTTCAAAACCCTTTTCAAATTCAATTTATTTATTTAAAAATAAATAGAATTATAATTCTAGTTCAAAACTAGTTCATTTCGATAAAAATCTATTTTTATCTCTTCAAATATGGAGTTTTTCATCCCAAATCTTCACAAATCATTTCTTATGATTTTACACAAATTATTACTATTTTTAATAATTTTCTCAAGGCCCGTACAGTCGATTTCCATCAATGGCCATCGAACTGCACTTACAGCGACCTTTTTCAAATTTGATTTGGACGTAACTCCAAATCCAACCGTTAGATTTCAAATTTCTAATATTCGTTAGAAAGCTCTTTTCGATACGAACCCAACGGTTCCGGTTTTAGGAGAATCCGACGGTCGGATCTCCCGTAATGTCCGTTTGAAATAAATGGTCGAAATTCACGAACTGCCGCGGCGCGGCGCGTTCTATTCAGGCCATTATATTATATATATAATATATATAATATATACTTCGTCGATTTCTATTTAAAACGAATTATATAAATAGTTTTGAATTCGTTTCAAAAACATTTTCAACTTCCTTTTCAATTCAAATCACAATTGAATTCTTCTTTATAGATTCGTTTTAAAATTCATTTCTATTCAATTCAAATTTCAATTCAATTTGAATTCGTTTTCAATTCAATTCATTTCGAAATCGTTTTCAATTCACTTTGAAATCGTTTTCAATTCACTTTGAAATCGTTTTCAATTCAATTCATTTCGAAATCGTTTTCAATTCACTTTGAAATCGTTTTCAATTCAATTCATTTCGAAATCGTTTTCAATTCACTTTGAATTTGTTTTCAATTCAATTCATTTCGAAATCGTTTTCAATTCACTTTGAAATCGTTTTCAATTCAATTCATTTCGAAATCGTTTTCAATTCACTTTGAAATCGTTTTCAATTCAATTCATTTCGAAATCGTTTTCAATTCACTTTGAATTCGTTTTCAATTCAATTCATTTCGAAATCGTTTTCAATTCACTTTGAATTCGTTTTCAATTCAATTCATTTCGAAATCGCTTTCAATTCAATTCATTTCGAAATCGTTTAAAATCAATATAAATATCGTTCACGTCAAAATGGCGTCAAACTAATCAACACGACTTCATAAATTTCTATTTTCAAATATTCTATTTCAAATATTTCTATTTCAAATATTTCCATTTCTAAACTGGAATGAGGCCCAATCAATTACCATATAAAATTAATTATATGGATTTTCACACAACACATGTACATAATAACATTGAAAAATGATCAACCATCAACCAAAGTGCACTACACTGTATAAGCATCAAATAAAGATATCTAACGCTTATAAAAGCCTGTCAATCAATCGATCGACATATTTAATCAATCATGATGAGTGAACTTCAAATTTCATCCCAACACCCGTGTGGGGTTTCAAACAATCAAACATAGATTTTAGTTGTGCAGTTGGGCGATGTGTAAAATTTATCGTCCCAATCAATGTCATTCAAATAAGTGTACATAAACAAACCATCTGGTTTGTAAATGAATATTCTTTTATTCACTTCACTATTTTCATATTCACGTTAAAAATTATATTTTTAACGATAAAACATTTTATTTCAACCTATGAATTTCTATTCAATTCATTTATTCAATAAAATGATATTTTTATTTTTCTAACATATTTTAGAAAATTTCGGCGGCATAACGGCACGATACTAGAAACGGGACGAGGCCTAGCCTTATCCCCGGTCTAGTGAAGGCCCACGCCATTCACACATCAATCAAATCAATTCGTTATGCAAACCACAAATTTTGGAGTAAGAGTCTAACCTAGCCTTACTCCTTCGCCTTATAACGGCGCACGTCTAATCCTAACCAATTTATCGATTCGATTTTTCACACCACAAACCACATTCAAACCAATATCGCAATCAATAACCAAACAGCCAAACAAGCAAGTCCATTGTCTGTGGACGATTGTGTCGGGTGCTACTAAACACCGTCTGCATCCTAGTATATATATATATATATATAACTAGAAAAAGAAATTGAAAGGTGAGAAGTTCTCACAGATAGCTATCCAATCATCTTGACTCTTCTTTGATAGAAATCTTCATCGTCATCGCATCTTCGTTGCTGTAGCCACTACATATGTAAAAATCGAATTTTTACTTCGTTATTCAATATATAAAAATCGAATTTTTAGTTCGCTATTCAATATATAAAAATCGAATTTTTAGTTCGCTATTCAATATATAAAAATCGAATTTTTAGTTAGCTATTCAATATATAAAAATCGAATTTTTAGTTAGCTATTCAATATATAAAAATCGAATTTTTTACTTCGAAGTTCAATATATAAAAATCGAATTTTTACTACTATGTTGTATAGATAAAAATTATATTTTTATCACGCTATTTTCCATATAAAGATTTCGCCTTTTCTAAAATAAAGATTTCGCCTTTATAAAACATGGACTTCGCCTTTTCAAATTTAAAGATTTTACCTTTTCTAATTCAAAGATCTTACCTTTTCTAATTCAAAGATCTTACCTTTTCTAATTCAAAGAATTCTAAGTAAAAATCATTGCTTTATAACATAAAATAAAATCAGTTTTTAAATTTAACAAAAATCAGTTTTGAAATTCTTTAAAAAAAAACAGTTTTGAAATTCTTTAAAAAAAATCAGTTTTGAAATTCTTTAAAAAAAATCAGTTTTTAAGTAAATAAATAAATAAGATCAGTTTTTAAAGTAAATAAATAAATAAGATCAGTTTTTAAAGTAAATAAATAAAATCAGGGAACTTACAGAGGGGGGCTGTCGAGTGGTCGGGGGGGGGGGGGGGGGGGGGAATCTGGTGGCGCGTGATCCAAGGGGGCGGCGGAGGTGAAGATGGTGGTTGCGGGGTTCGTCGGTGGCGAGGGTTGGGCGCGGTGCGGTGACCATCAGGACGGGGGCGTGGGGTCACGATTGAAGGGGGAGGGGGTCGCGGCACCTGGGGAAGGCGAGGGGGGGTGTGCGCGCCAGGCGATGGCGCAGCGGCGGCATCGATCATCGGGAGGGGGGGGTGGCGGCGCTCCTCTCCGTCGCTCTCCTCCTTCTTCTATATATTTTTTTTTCCGAATTTGATTGAAAATGAAAAGGGGGCCAGAGCGGGTTTAAGGGGGTGGGATATTATATTTCTTTTTTTTTTTTTAATTTTTTTTTTTAATTGCAAAAAGTTGACTTTTACATACAACCTCTAAACGAGGTCCACCGCCTGTCGCCCATAGCGTTTCATCCCCATTCTGAACACAATGGGATATGTACCGCAAGCTGATTTGACCGTTTCGATTAGTTTCCGTTGAATTTACATTTAAATCACTATATTAAATTTTAAACGTACGTTTCAAATTACCGGGGTCACATACTAACTCTATAAATCCCATAAAAATATTTTCTAGCTTCGTATTGACGATACGGTCCTAACAAAACTAGTTTCGTCGAATTCTGAGACCGTTAGAAAAATGGCCAATTTCCAGTCGATTTAAAATCAACTGAAACTGGTCAAACGCGTTTTCCTTTGCCACGCTCACATACTGATTCGAAAAATTATGAAATTTGAAACCTAGCAATAATTTAACATCACGGACCCAACAAAACTGGTTTCGTCGAAATCCGAGGTCGTTTGCAAAATGTCCATTTTTAAGGGCCTGAATTCCATAGCGACTATTCAGAATTTTCAACTGGACATATCTTTTGATTCCTGATATGAAATCTTGATTTTTCGGATTCGTTGGAAAGATATTATCAATTAGATCCCATTATTTTTGGTTTCACTAAAATCCTGATTGTTTTGCACCCGGTACATTCAATTGAAGTTTGAAATCGAATTATCGAACTACCGCGCCATTTTCAATTCTATTTATAATTATATATAATTATTTATATTCTAACGACGACGCGTATAATATATACGTTCGAATTATATTCAAAATAAATTTCTCGTCGATATTATTTAAAATAATTCATTTTAAATATTCAAAATTCGCTCAAATCGCCAAAATAAAAATTTTAAACTGGCCCAGATTTTCGGGTTATTACAATCTCCCCCACATAAAACTTTTCGTCCCCGAAAAGAATCAAAGTCGAAAGTGGTTTGATTAATCAACTCTACGCTCGATCTGGCTTTCATTCTCCAACTTTTCAGTTTCTGAGAATTTTCAAATTTTCAAAAATTTGGCTAACACCCAAAATTTTCGAAAAATTTCGCCATAACCTCCCCTGCACCGGGAGCATCGGGGAATTTCAAATAGCTTCCCCGGTCCTTCAGATCTCAAAAAGAAAAAGAAAAAGCCAAGCGCCTAGCCAATAGGCTCACAAAATCATCATCACCCAAACAAAACAGTAAATTATGTAGTAAACATGTACCTATTTGTCGGGCAAACAAATTTTATTCTTCGGCTCTAGCCTCCTTGCTATGACCTGTTCAATGATATACAGGTATATGCAAGAAAATGCGACCAATTTTCAATATAGTTCAATATTTGATTCAGTTAGGCATAATGGTTCAAAATTATCAAACAATTAAACAAACAACACAAACATCAATCAATTAGTGGATTAGAGTTTCAAATTCATAACTTTGATATATAGTCAAAAATCAGATTTTTGATGCCAAATCACAACAATAGGCCCTATCTAATTTTGGTTCTCACACCAATCAATAGGAAATATATAGAAAGTCCACTTTCGTCACTCGAACATAAATTCGGATGATGATCGATCAATCATCAGAATCACCCCCGGGCGACTAGAGTGTAATTCTATATCTATCCAGTATATTAAAAATTCGAATACACGCGGATCAGACGTATACGCAAAATCTGTATATACTGGATTGTCCACATCAATATAAATAGATAATCAAATACGAATAATTGATTTTAAATTTTCAAAACAAAATTGTTTTCATTTTACAAATATACTCTTCACACTCGTTCTAGGATACTACTGATCCTATCTCTAACGAGTCATTCTAATTGGATATTACTAATCCAGTATCTGATGAATTCTTTCGTATGGTTCTAATGTGCCTTGTTCTCTGAGCTTTGTAAACCAAAGCTCTGATACCAAATGTGACGACCCGCAACCTCCCCGTAAAGGAAAGTGTCGGATAGTTCGAGAACAAACCACAACAGAACACATATAAAAGAACGTTTCATTGTATATTACAACAATGCATCAGATTACAAGAATATACAGAGTATAAATGAATATTACACAGAAATATCAGAGATTTAAATTACATTTAAATACATAGCAGCGGAAAAATAATACAATACACAACTAGAATGAGATATAGGATACAAAGCTTTCCGAATATCGTTCCAGCTGTAAACCAGGATCCTGTGAATATAAATCTGCAAAAACCAAAACTACTAGCTGCCCGTGTCAAAATAAGGGCACCCAGAGTTTAGGTTAAAACAATAAACTCCAGGTCAGTCATGGGACTGGTGTGAGAACTAAAACAGTTATTAATCTTTATTTGAAAGTTAGGTAAATCAAGGGACCACGCCGTATAACACGGAACGGGTTTCCTCCCAAGAATACCAGTGCATAAAACAAACAGCGCAATGCTAAATAAAGAAAAATGAAGCTATTATAAGACCCAGTTCCCATCACACAATGCAATCGCAAGCCGGAGGATAGGGTTTTTAACTTATAATAGCCAAGAATGCTTGATACGTTTAAAACAAATCATTTGATACTATATTAAGTGCATAGCGTATAAAACAACTTCAAATCATAAGTATCAATCATAGGCGGCATAAGTGCCCCATCCCACTATGTCGCCATACTAGGCTCTACAAATAAAACCGCAAATGTCACGTATTTGGAAATTGGATTTCCGTCTATGAACCGAGGCAAAAGATAGTCCTCAACCGATTCGAGACGCTCTAGCCCGCCCCTCAGGACCCAGACTCAGGTGGGCCCTTGGATCGTCAGGGCCGGTCCACCGATGTGGATTAAACTTAAACCCTGGACATGCGTCTCCCTACCCTATGGGGTGTAAGTCTGGTCCGTCTGCCGACCAGAATGCATCGGCCGAAACCGATATAACCGAGGCGCCTCGCAACAGCAACAACCACATAAGTCAAACTCGTCAGGGCGTGTAAAACCACTGACGCCACTTCTAGCTAGAAAGAAACGCATGCCCTCCCTGAGGTCCGTCTCCCGTTTTTGGTTCATACCGGGTGTGAAACACGCGAGGTAAACGTTACACAAAGCTACGCCACAAAGGCCGTGCTTTGATCATCACCACAAGACTTTGCTTTTCAACAGAAGCCTCGATCAATTGCCACTTAGGCATGCCACACAGGCAATTCACTCTATGTGTTTGATATCCATCAGTATATAACCCCTGAGCTCGTACGTCTCAGAGAAGGGCGTTAAGCAAGAGAATAAATTCTCCGCCGCCAAACAGATATATATTTAATAGAAATCAAACACACAGACTAAAATCCAATGTCAGACACACAGTCCATTTACAAGTCCGTTCTGGGTCTGAACGAAACCGGAGGCACCTAGTACCCCGCACATCCATCGATCTCCAAGTACGTCTGGACGATCACCAACTGTTTCCATCTTCTTGGGTGTACAGCCCAATCAAGATCATCAGTTATCACCCAAACGACGTGAAGACTTCCGGTCTTCGACCACCGTCTTCATCTTCGACACCACGTCGAATCAGTTATTTAGAATGGGATAAACCCGGTCTTTCTGAATAACTCGCGTATATATTATAAAAGTGTTACACAAACACAACATACGCCTCATTCCAATTCAGAATATTCTTTTATTCAAATATTCCTATACTTTGGGAAAAGTTCCCATTAATTTTATCCAAGATAAATTCTTTAAATTTATTCTTTAATCTCCTTTGAATATCAATTCAAACTAGTCGGGATTAGCGAACCACACCGAAGTAATTATTTATTTTATTTCCCAATCCCAACCTATTCATCCCATGAAGTAAAACTGGTAATACTTCATATCTAACACCACAGTGTTATCGGTAAATTCAATTACCATTTCACGTTCAAATCTAATTAAAGATTTAACCATCGCCTGGAGCAAAACTGGTGATACTCCATTTTTGATCATTTCAATCTAATTAAAGATTCATTAAAACTCCCCTTAGTTTTAATCTTTAACTGGGTTAAAGAATCAGTGTCATTTAAAACACGGTTCACGATAAACCCAAAATCACATTCCATTAATTATCGGGTTAAAGAACAAGTGTTATTTAAAACACTGTTCACGATAAACCCAAAAATCAATACCAATTCAATTCCATTTAAATATCGTTTAATTGGTACACTTCATTAAATCTAAATAAAAAGATTTAATTTTTTTCTCAACTGGGTTCAAGAACAGTGTTAGTGAAGACACCATTCACGACAAACCCAAATCACATCTGATATTCAATACAAGGGTCTGAATAGAAAATATACCGGCTTATATTCAATATCAAATTCTACGACTAACAAATGTCGTATTGGAAATAACGATATAAATATATATCTTTCAAATTTCCCTAACAACATCTGTATAATCACGAATTCCAACATCGAAATATTCCGAAGACAATTTCGATTCAAATCCACTCCAATGCAATCATTGGAAATTCTGGTTATTTTCAAAACCCTTTTCAAATTCAATTTATTTATTTAAAAATAAATAGAATTATAATTCTAGTTCAAAACTAGTTCATTTCGATAAAAATCTATTTTTATCTCTTCAAATATGGAGTTTTTCATCCCAAATCTTCACAAATCATTTCTTATGATTTTACACAAATTATTACTATTTTTAATAATTTTCTCAAGGCCCGTACAGTCGATTTCCATCAATGGCCATCGAACTGCACTTACAGCGACCTTTTTCAAATTTGATTTGGACGTAACTCCAAATCCAACCGTTAGATTTCAAATTTCTAATATTCGTTAGAAAGCTCTTTTCGATACGAACCCAACGGTTCCGGTTTTAGGAGAATCCGACGGTCGGATCTCCCGTAATGTCCGTTTGAAATAAATGTCGAAATTCACGAACTGCCGCGGTGCGTCGCGTTCTATTCAGGCCATTATATTATATATATAATATATATAATATATACTTCGTCGATTTCTATTTAAAACGAATTATATAAATATTTTTGAATTCGTTTCAAAAACATTTTCAACTTCCTTTTCAATTCAAATCACAATTGAATTCTTCTTTATTGATTCGTTTTAAAATTCATTTCTATTCAATTCAAATTTCAATTCAATTTGAATTCGTTTTCAATTCAATTCATTTCGAAATCGTTTTCAATTCACTTTGAAATCGTTTTCAATTCACTTTGAAATCGTTTTCAATTCATTTCGAAATCGTTTTCAATTCACTTTGAAATCGTTTTCAATTCAATTCATTTCGAAATCGTTTTCAATTCACTTTGAATTCGTTTTCAATTCAATTCATTTCGAAATCGTTTTCAATTCACATTGAAATCGTTTTCAATTCAATTCATTTCGAAATCGTTTTCAAATCACTTTGAAATCGTTTTCAATTCAATTCATTTCGAAATCGTTTTCAATTCACTTTGAATTCGTTTTCAATTCAATTCATTTCGAAATCGTTTTCAATTCACTTTGAATTCGTTTTTAATTCAATTCATTTCGAAATCGTTTTCAATTCAATTCATTTCGAAATCGTTTTCAATTCAATTCATTTCGAAATCGTTTAAAATCGATATAAATATCGTTCACGTCAAAATGGCGTCAAACTAATCAACACGACTTCATAAATTTCTATTTTCAAATATTCTATTTCAAATATTTCTATTTCAAATATTTCCATTTCTAAACTGGAATGAGGCCCAATCAATTACCATATAAAATTAATTATATGGATTTTCACACAACACATGTATATAATAACATTGAAAAATGATCAACCATCAACCAAAGTGCACTACACTGTATAAGCATCAAATAAAGATATCTAACGCTTATAACAGCCTGTCAATCAATCGATCGACATATTTAATCAATCAGGATGAGTGAACTTCAAATTTCATCCCAACACCCGTGTGGGGTTTCAAACAATCAAACACAGATTTTAGTTGTGTAGTTGGGCGATGTGTAAAATTTATCGTCCCAATCAATGTCATTCAAATAAGTGTACATAAACAAACCATCTGGTTTGTAAATGAATATTCTTTTATTCACTTCACTATTTTCATATTCACGTTAAAAATTATATTTTTAACGATAAAACATTTTATTTCAACCTATGAATTTCTATTCAATTCATTTATTCAATAAAATGATATTTTTATTTTTCTAACATATTTTAGAAAATTTCGGCGGCATAACGGCACGATACTAGAAACGGGACGAGGCCTAGCCTTATCCCCGGTCTAGTGAAGGCCCACGCCATTCACACATCAATCAAATCAATTCGTTATGCAAACCACAAATTTTGGAGTAAGAGTCTAACCTAGCCTTACTCCTTCGCCTTATAACGGCGCACGTCTAATCCTAACCAATTTATCGATTCGATTTTTCACACCACAAACCACATTCAAACCAATATCGCAATCAATAACCAAACAGCCAAACAAGCTAGTCCATGGTCTGTGGACGATTGTGTCGGGTGCTACTAAACACCGTCTGCATCCTAGTGTATATATATATATATAACTAGAAAAAGAAATTGAAAGGTGAGAAGTTCTCACAGATAGCTATCCAATCATCTTGACTCTTCTTTGATAGAAATCTTCATCGTCATCGCATCTTCGTTGCTGTAGCCACTTCATATGTAAAAATCGAATTTTTACTTCGTTATTCAATATATAAAAATCGAATTTTTAGTTCGCTATTCAATATATAAAAATCGAATTTTTAGTTCGCTATTCAATATATAAAAATCGAATTTTTTGTTAGCTATTCAATATATAAAAATCGAATTTTTAGTTAGCTATTCAATATATAAAAATCGAATTTTTTACTTCGAAGTTCAATATATAAAAATCGAATTTTTACTACTATGTTGTATAGATAAAAATTATATTTTTATCACGCTATTTTCCATATAAAGATTTCGCCTTTTCTAAAATAAAGATTTCGCCTTTATAAAACATGGACTTCGCCTTTTCAAATTTAAAGATTTTACCTTTTCTAATTCAAAGATCTTACCTTTTCTAATTCAAAGATCTTACCTTTTCTAATTCAAAGAATTCTAAGTAAAAATCATTGCTTTATAACATAAAATAAAATCAGTTTTTAAATTTAACAAAAATCAGTTTTGAAATTCTTTAAAAAAAATCAGTTTTGAAATTCTTTAAAAAAAATCAGTTTTGAAATTCTTTAAAAAAATCAGTTTTTAAGTAAATAAATAAATAAGATCAGTTTTTAAAGTAAATAAATAAATAAGATCAGTTTTTAAAGTAAATAAATAAAATCAGGGAACTTACAGAGGGGGGCTGTCGAATGGTCGGGGGGGGGGGGGGAATCTGGTGGCGCGTGATCCAAGGGGGCGGCGGAGGTGAAGATGGTGGTTGCGGGGTTCGTCGGTGGCGAGGGTTGGGCGCGGTGCGGTGACCATCAGGACGGGGGCGTGGGGTCACGATTGAAGGGGGAGGGGGTCGCGGCACCTGGGGAAGGCGAGGGGGGGTGTGCGCGCCAGGCGATGGCGCAGCGGCGGCATCGATCTTCGGGAGGGGGGGGGGGGTGGCGGCGCTCCTCTCCGTCGCTCTCCTCCTTCTTCTATATTTTTTTTTTCCGAATTTGATTGAAAATGAAAAGGGGGCCAGAGCGGGTTTAAGGGGGCGGGATATTATATTTCTTTTTTTTTATTTAATTTTTTTTTTAATTGCAAAATGTTGACTTTTACATACAACCTCTAAACGAGGTCCACCGCCTGTCGCCCATAGCGTTTCATCCCCATTCCGAACACAATGGGATATGTTATGCAAGTTATGTGTTTGGTTATATGCAAGTTATGTGCATGATTATATGCAAGTTCATATGTAACATGTTATGCAAGTTATATGTTTGGTTATATGCAAGTTATGTGCATGATTATATGCAAGATCATATGTAACATGTTATGCAAGTTATGTGTTTGGTTATATGCAAGTTATGTGCATGATTATATGCAAGTTCATATGTAACATGTTATGCAAGTTATGTGTTTGGTTATATGCAAGTTATGTGCATGATAACATGTGCAAGTTCATCCCTTTTAGACCTATGACATGTATGCAAGTTGACACCTTTATGATAGGTCTATGACATGAACATTTATGCAAGTTACCGTCTTTATGACATATGTGATTCATGCAAGTTTGGGTCTGTTATTTATGCAAGTTGGGTTTATGGTCATATATGCAAGTTGACACCATTTAAACCCATGATAATGCTAATGATATGCTAAGTTGAACCCATTGTGTGTATGATGAATCTTCTCTTTTGAAGTATGTCATGTTAACGTATTTACGTGGGGACGATGGGGTAAAAATTAATGAACACATAAAATTGTGTGAAGTGGGTATGATTAAACATACCATAAAGTGGATGGACATAATTGGGAATTTACCTATTAAGTTAGGTCTACCCATATTATGGAATTGGGAATTTACCTATTAAGTTAGGTCTACCCATATTCTTAAATATTTGTAATTAATTAGGGATAATTAATACAAATTATGGGGGTGATTAATTTGGTGTAATTAATCTACTAAGACACGAGGTTGGACCCTTTTTGTAGCATAAGACTGTCCGGAACCGACCGGCAAATCCAGCGGCTACAAATGATTGGCCCAATGTGAGAGGTCTTAGTCATAAACTAAATACGTGACAAGTGTAAAGACACGAGGTTAGACTCTGTTATGGTGTAAGGCTGCCCGGAACCAACCGGCATATCCAGCTGCCATAAAAGACAGTCTAATGTGAGAGGTCTTTACAAAGGTTACGATCTTAATTAATTAAGAAACACTTAACCAAATTAGCATGTAGTGGGGCATGAGGGGTTAAGTGGGTGCCTTGGGTGGCATGTAGTAACTAGTGGGGGTGCCTTGGGTGGCATGAGGAAACTAGTGGGTTGCCTTGGGTGGTAATAGAAAATACGATTAGAATACTTAACCAAAGTGGAACATGTAATTAAACATGATTAAAGGGTTAAGTAAGTGCCTTGGGTGGCATGTGGGAATCAAGTAAGTGCCTTGGGTGGCATGTGGAAATCTAGTGGGTGCCTTAAGTGGCAATTGAAATATGATTAAATGACAAGCTTAAGTAGTAGCTTGTGGGGGGCCTTAAGTGGAAATTGAAATATGATTAGATGACTTAACCAAACCTTAACATGTAAGTGGGCATGATTATAAAAAGGGGTTAAGTGGGATGCACTAGATAAAATGACAAGCTTAAGTAGTAGCTTGTGGGGGCCCATTTCAACCAGTAACCCATATGTATCTTATTGGGCTCGACCCATGTCGAGGACGGGACACGCGTACTGGGCTTGACTATAAGAGGCCAAAACGGGGGTAGCGGTGGCAACGCAAGTCCAACGGGTTTCATATGCGTGTGTGGACCCGGGCTGGTAAGTAAGACGTTGTTGCATCGTGTAGGTATAAGCCGTGCACCGTTGATATTATCAGGTTGCCACTTTGGGGAATGATACACCCCACTGTGGGGCCAGCACGGGTATCTACGTTAGGGAGCCGATCGCTTGGGGAGTAGTGGGTACACCTAGTGGAGATAGGGGCAGACGACACCTATGTAGTCAGCTAGGGGTACACGAAACTACTATTAAAAAATACTAAGTACACTTAGAGGGATCAACCTTAAGTAGGAATTAACCTTGGGTGGGTAGAACTGGTGTGGTGCAGTGTAGTAATTATCCTTGGGTGGGTAGACGCGTCTTTACGGTTATCTTAGTTCATCCTAAGTCTAGTTGGCTACTTAGTGTAGCCATTCATCCCCAGTCGTTACCGTATATCAAGCTCATGTCTTACTCTGGTTACTTTAATGATTGGATTGTTAAAGTTATAGGACTCGCTCAGACTTATGTTTGACCCCGTTGTTTTTATCTTTTTTTTTCCCAACCCTCAGGTTATCAAAGTGGGCCTAGCACTAGTGGGCTTTGATCAGACTGCTTTATCTATCTTTTGGAGCTTGGACCGCGGATGTAAAGCTCAGTTTATCTTTTCTATTATGGCTATTAAGTTATGTAGTGGGATTATGTACTTTTGTTTTATCAGGATGGATATTTTGTACTTGACTCTTGTTATGGTTTTGTGAGGTAACCAAACATGTTTTAGTTTCCACTGTAATGAAATGATGTTTTTAAATTTTCAAGTATTCTTATATCTGTCTTGTTGTAATTTTTCTGTTCTATATTCACTTAAAATACTCCACCGATGCTATGGCATTCCCTTAGTGAGTGACCGTAGCGGGCGTGGGGTGTTACACATGGTATCAGAGCAAAGGTTACCAGAACAGATAAAAATTTTAGAGAAACTATTTTCTAAGAATATTTTTGAAAGGAGTATTTTCAAAAAACATGTCTTTTAAGAGAAAAGTTTTTGAAAGAAAAGCATAATCCCCAATAGCCATATCTATATCTTTCAAATTCTCCGTTTTGAATCTCTTCCTCTCTCGTTTTGAGCTTCCCCTCCGTGTATAGATGATCTTTCTAAGATAGATAAGAATGAAAAACCACTTCAAGGGACTTAGACGTTAGTCGGATTAGAAGTTGGTTCAAGAAGGAGGAGGACTTGTAGGTACCTATTGGATAGACGATGGGAGGAAGGCTCAAATAGTTGTTGTTTAATGAAGGACGATACCTCATTTTGATGGGAGGTTACGAGTGGAGAATGGGAAGAAGAGGGCTAGTAGTTAACCTTTTGGAGGAATAGGACACCTTATTAGGATTGTCCAAAGGGGCATGGGCAAGGTATGGAATCTCCTGGAGGGTAGTTGAATTCCGTCACTGCAAGTGTACCAGATGGGGATAGGACCGTCTAGGTTGGAATTTGGATTTCTTTATTATCCGGTTCGAACTTGATTTGATTCTGACGCATCGAGTTCGTTTATCTCATCATTTTTAGTTGAGTCACTGCACTTAGACACCAGTTTAGTAGATGATCCCTTAGTTGTTTCAAACCCAATTGGGGCTCCATGATGTGTTTGGGTTTGAAAGTTTCTATACTTAGCGTTGAGTTTAGATGTGATGCTTTTTGGGCTTCACGGGCTATGGGTTAGTTTTGGGCATGGACTGGTTATCCAGTAGGGGTGCCGTTCTTGATTTTTAAGGGAGAGTTGTTAGGCTTATGACCCGCTTGGGTAACACTCTCGAGATCTCTTGTAATCCCATGGAATCTGTTATGCTAAGTTATCTAGAATCGCTTGACACGTCGGTCGAGAGTTTGCGATCTGTAACAGAGTGGTCCGGGAATACTCGTATGTGTTTGGGGAGGTGAAGGGCTTACCTCTGGAGCGGGAGATTAACTTCCGAATATATCTGGTAGACAAGGCCAAACCAGTATCCTGGCCAGTGTGCCACATGGCTCCTCGTGGGAGGAGGAAACTCCATAAGCAAGTAGGCGATTTGCTTGAGAAGGGGTTTAGAAGACGAAGTATATCGGAGTGGGGTGCTCCAGTAGTTTTTGCTACGAAGGCGAATGGGTCCCTCAGACTTTGTGTAGGCTAAAGAGAACTAAATAAACTCACAAAGAAGAATAGACACCCATTGCCGAGGATTGATGATCTCTTTGATCAGTTGGTTGGCGCCTCAGTGTTTTCGCAGTTGGACTTAGCCACGGGGTTTCGTCAGTTGAGAGTGGCTGAGGATAGTATAGAGAAGACTGCTTTTAGGACTCCGGATGGTTTTTATGAGTGGCTGGTGATGCCATTTGGTTTAACGAACGCCCCCGCATACTTTGTTGATTTGATGAGAAGGGTGTTCAGGGGAGTACCTAAATGAGTTCGTGATGGTCTTTGTAAATGACATCTTGGTCTTTTCTAGGAGCGAAATAAGTTTTCGTATGTGCTCAATAGGTTGAGCAAAGCCAGTTATGGAATAAATGGTGGTTTTGGAGCGAGACTGGCGAGAACATCCAGAGTTGGACAAGGGCTTAATTAGTTAGCCGTTTTTACTAGTATCATCTCACGTAGGTCGTCTGAATTCGAAGGAGGTATCCCTTGGGTGTTTGTCTGATATTGGTTTAGGCCTTTGGGGCTTGCATTTGGGGGATGTCGAGTTCGACTAGGGTGGTCTGCATGAGAGATGGACAGTTGTGATGATTTTGGATGGGGTAATATCCTGGTTTTCTCTAAAAGTGGAGAAGAGCATGCCCTACATCTTAGGGAAGTGTTGGAAACTCTTCGAGCGCATAGTCTTAGGACAGCAAAAGTGGATGGGATTCTTAGCATCCTATGAGTTTGAGATAGCGTATACCCATGGCAAGGGTAACGTGGTAGCGGACGCCTTAAGTAGAAAAAGGTTGTTCTTGAGTTCATTGTTCGTTGAACGATGGAGCTTAGAGTTTATTTCTATGTTTGACTTTAGACCTTCCGTTGACTTTGTACCCGGTTTGCTAGCTTCCTTGGAAGTTAGACCTACTCTTTTGGGACGGATTGGTGAGGCACAGCGAGACGACCCACAGTTGGTTGAGTTAGTAGAGAAGCTCATAAGGGGGGGGGGGAGTCGTCCAGCCATTTGAGTAGGTACACCCTAGATGGTAAGGGGTGGTTGCGTAGAGACGGTAGACTTTGTGTACCGCAAGACGAGGGGTTAAGGAAGGCTATACTTGATGATGCACATCGGTCGAAGATGACCATTCATCCCGGTGGGGACAAGATGTGGCCGAGTATGTCGCTAGATGCTTGGTGTGCTAGCAAGTGAAAGCGGAGCAGAAGAAACCCGGTGGGTTGCTTCACCCATTGGAGGTTCCGCTATGGAAGTGGGATAGTGTCTCGATGGATTACCGAGATCAAGGAAGGGTAATACGGGAATTTGGGTTGTGGTAGACAGACTTACTAAGAGCGCCCATTTTATACCCGTAAAGAGTAAGAGAACTGCTCCATGGCTAGCTTCAGTTTACATTCGAGAGATTATTAGATTGCATGGTGTACCTTCCAGTATAGTGAGCGATCGAGATCCTATCTTCACTAGAGAGTTTTGGAAGAGTTTGCAAGAGGCGGTAGGGACTCAGTTGTGTTTGAGTACCGCATATCATCCTCAGACGGACGGCCAGACTGAGAGGGTGAGTCGTATTTTAGAAGACCTTTTGAGGCTATGTATCTTAGATTTTGGAGGTACATGAGAAGAGCATCTTCCATTGGTGGAGTTGCCCGACAGACTTAGTGGTGTAATGATGTATTCCATGTGAGGAAGTGCCTACATGAGACCGCAGAGGTGGTAGAGCCGAGCTTGCTTAGAGAAGTAGAGATAGAGCGTGATGCGACTATTCGACGAGCTCCTACACGCATCCTTGGGTCAGAGATTAAGAGGTTGAGAAACAGGGAGGTTCTACTAGTCAAAGTGCAATGGGGAGAAGATGAGAGCAACGCTACTCGGGAGACGGAAGCAAAAATGCGTTCATTATACCCATTCCTTTTTGAGGGTATGTCTTTTAACTTCTCCTTGATCGTTTGTCTAGTACCTATCTTATCTTTAGTATGTCCTCTTGTTAGTGCCTTTGACCTTTAGATAGGGTAAACCTATGGTTGAAACATGTGTTTGAGACATGTTATGATTGATGGATGCATGTGGATGCAAGTGTTTGCTAGTGGTTGCTCGTGGATGCATATACACACACTCTAGACACTAGATCGGCTCAGTCACTTCACATTGCATATTGCATATAATTGTGTGTAGGTAGCTATATTTATGGATGAATAATGATTGTGTTATCATATGGATGATGCATTTTGGTGAATGATTGTGCACTCATGTAGATATTGTATGTGTCGATAGGGTTCTCTCGCATACATAATGGATGCATGGCACTATCATGGTTTGCATATGTTCATACATTAGGTAGGGAACATATACACACACTTTTTGCATATGCTCATACATCATTAGAAATTGTTTTAAGGACAATGGATGCCCGTGTTTGATGGATTGAGTAGATGGTTGTTTGGATGGTAGGATATGCATTCTCCTTAGCTTAGAGATTTCGGGGACGAAATCCTTTAAGGAGAGGAGAATGTAACACCCCGAATTTCAGTTAACACTGATATTCACTAATTACAGAATAAATAATCTCAGATGTGAGAATTGGGGGAAACGGGCTACGTCATTGCGTTCGTCTCGGAAAAATACGCGAAATAGGGTCCGAGTTTTCGAGAATCGGAGTCCGTATGGCCCAGTTATGGCCCAATGAAGTTTACAGAAAATTCAAAGTTTAAAACAGATTTAAAATTCAGGTTCAAATTTCGAAATTGGGGCCATTGGGCGCAGGCGGGAAAATTCCCGCCTAGCTACCCAAGTCGACTGCCCTGTCGACTGGCCAGTCGACTTGGCTGGGACCAAGTCGACAGCCCTGTCGACTTGGGTGTCGACAGGGGGTGCTCGGCCTTAACCTGGTGCACCATTTTAGGGTTTGGCTGTGTTTTGGGGCTGTTTCTGGAAGCTTCCGAGATCTGATGGCCCTAATCTAATTTAGGGTTAATCTAATGGCCAAAAACACTTGCCTAATCTATAAATACACCCTAAGCCTACCCTAATTCATACTAAAAATAGAATCTATGCCATTATGCTGCCAAAATGCAACTTGGAAGGAGCCTCCACTAATTTGTGAAGAGGATTGCAAGCTAATCAACTACTAATCTACCTCTACTTCAACTCTAGCAACTATCTAAGGAGCTAATCTTGGAGTTTGTGAGTTTCTATCACTTTAATAACCAATTGCTAAACTAAGTAGATGAGATATGACGAGATCATATGGTTTTGCTTGGGGATCAATGGGTTTTAGGTCATATGTTATGATGCTAGTTTGCTAATCACTATGTTTAACACTTATTCATGATGACACTATGTTTATGCAAGTTAAGTGTTTGGTTTTATGCATGCTAAGTGTTTGGCTTTATGCATGCTAAGTGTTTGGTTTTATGCATGCTAAGTGGTTCGTTTTATGCATGCTAAGTGTTTGGTTTTATGCATGCTAAGTGTTTGGTTTTATGCAAGTTAAATGCTTGGTTTTATGCTAGAATCATGTGTGAAATAAGTGACATGACATGCAAGTTTAACCTATGAGTTTGGATCTATAATATGCATAATCTATGCAAGTTGTTTGGATTAGTAATATACATACATATGCAAGTTCATATGTAACATGTAATGCAAGTTATGTGCATGATTATATGCAAGATCATATGTAACATGTTATGCAAGTTATGTGTTTGGTTATATGCAAGTTATGTGCATGATTATATGCAAGTTCATATGTAACATGTTATGCAAGTTATATGTTTGGTTATATGCAAGTTATGTGCATGATTATATGCAAGATCATATGTAACATGTTATGCAAGTTATGTGTTTGGTTATATGCAAGTTATGTGCATGATTATATGCAAGTTCATATGTAACATGTTATGCAAGTTATGTGTTTGGTTATATGCAAGTTATGTGCATGATAACATGTGCAAGTTCATCCCTTTTAGACCTATGACATGTATGCAAGTTGACACCTTTATGATAGGTCTATGACATGAACATTTATGCAAGTTACCGTCTTTATGACATATGTGATTCATGCAAGTTTGGGTCGGTTATTTATGCAAGTTGGGTTTATGGTCATATATGCAAGTTGACACCTTTTAAACCCATGATAATGCTAATGATATGCTAAGTTGAACCCATTGTGTGTATGATGAATCTTCTCTTTTGAAGTATGTCATGTTAACGTATTTACGTGGGGACGATGGGGTAAAAATTAATGAACACATAAAATTGTGTGAAGTGGGTATGATTAAACATACCATAAAGTGGATGGACATAATTGGGAATTTACCTATTAAGTTAGGTCTACCCATATTATGGAATTGGGAATTTACCTATTAAGTTAGGTCTACCCATATTCTTAAATATTTGTAATTAATTAGGGATAATTAATACAAATTATGGGGGTGATTAATTAGGTGTAATTAATCTACTAAGACACGAGGTTGGACCCTTTTTGTAGCATAAGACTGCCCGGAACCGACCGGCAAATCCAGCGGCTAGAAATGATTGGCCCAATGTGAGAGGTCTTAGTCATAAACTAAATACGTAACAAGTGTAAAGACACGAGGTTAGACTCTGTTATGGTGTAAGGCTGCCCGGAACCAACTGGCATATCCAGCTGCCATAAAAGACAGTCTAATGTGAGAGGTCTTTACAAAGGTTACGATCTTAATTAATTAAGAAACACTTAACCAAATTAGCATGTAGTGGGGCATGAGGGGTTAAGTGGGTGCCTTGGGTGGCATGTAGTAACTAGTGGGGGTGCCTTGGGTGGCATGAGGAAACTAGTGGGTTGCCTTGGGTGGCAATAGAAAATACGATTAGAATACTTAACCAAAGTGGAACATGTAATTAAACATGATTAAAGGGTTAAGTAAGTGCCTTGGGTGGCATGTGGGAATCAAGTAAGTGCCTTGGGTGGCATGTGGAAATCTAGTGGGTGCCTTAAGTGGCAATTGAAATATGATTAAATGACAAGCTTAAGTAGTAACTTGTGGGGGGCCTTAAGTGGAAATTGAAATATGATTAGATGACTTAACCAAACCTTAACATGTAAGTGGGCATGATTATAAAAAGGGGTTAAGTGGGATGCACTAGATAAAATGACAAGCTTAAGTAGTAGCTTGTGGGGGCCCATTTCAACCAGTAACCCATATGTATCTTATTGGGCTCGACCCATGTCGAGGACGGGACACGCGTACTGGGCTTGACTATAAGAGGCCAAAACGGGGTAGCGGTGGCAACGCAAGTCTAACGGGTTTCATATGCGTGTGTGGACCCGGGCTGGTAAGTAAGACGTTGTTGCATCGTGTAGGTATAAGCCGTGCACCGTTGATATTATCAGGTTGCCACTTTGGGGAATGATACACCCCACTGTGGGGCCAGCACGGGTATCTACGTTAGGGAGCCGATCGCTTGGGGAGTAGTGGGTACACCTAGTGGAGATAGGGGCAGACGGCACCTATGTAGTCAGCTAGGGGTACACGAAACTACTATTAAAAACTACTAAGTACACTTAGAGGGATCAACCTTAAGTAGGAATTACCCTTGGGTGGGTAGAACTGGTGTGGTGCAGTGTAGTAATTATCCTTGGGTGGGTAGACGCGTCTTTACAGTTATCTTAGTTCATCCTAAGTCTAGTTGGCTACTTAGTGTAGCCATTCATCCCCAGTCGTTACCGTATATCAAGCTCATGTCTTACTCTGGTTACTTTAATGATTGGATTGTTAAAGTTATAGGACTCGCTCAGACTTATGTCTGACCCCGTTGTTTTTATCTTTTTTTTTTTCAACCCTCAGGTTATCAAAGTGGGCCTAGCACTAGTGGGCTTTGATCAGACTGCTTTATCTATCTTTTGGAGCTTGGACCGCGGATGTAAAGCTCAGTTTATCTTTTCTATTATGGCTATTAAGTTATGTAGTGGGATTATGTACTTTTGTTTTATCAGGATGGATATTTTGTACTTGACTCTTGTTATGGTTTTGTGAGGTAACCAAACATGTTTTATTTTCCGCTGTAATGAAATGATGTTTTTAAATTTTCAAGTATTCTTATATCTGTCTTGTTGTAATTTTTCTGTTCTATATTCACTTAAAATACTCCACCGATGCTATGGCATTCCCTTAGTGAGTGACCGTAGCAGGCGTGGGGTGTTACACTATGGGTCTTGCCTCACAGGACATTTTTATTATGCAAAAATTGCGCGAATGCAGAAGTGCAATAAGCAGGATCAAGATTTGCCAATTGAACATCAACCTTATCAGATAGCAATTATTCTATTACATCAACAAAATAGTTAATAACTATAACAGAGAAACGAAGAGACACACAATATTTATATTGGTTCCACTACCATCCATAAGATAGTGTACGTCCAGTCCGAAAGAGAGAGATTTTATTCCACATGAGAGAATACAAGAGATTACAAAATAAGAGTTTACATATCTAAACCTCAAACAGGCTTAATAAGAAGAGACACCATTGGGGATCACTGGCTCCATGCCAGGATGGGTTTACACTAAAATCTACCCCTCAATATATAGCTAGTGCAAATCCATGTGAGTTATCAAATACTTTACCAACATATGGTAGCAATATAATGGAGGAAAATTACCATAGCAACAAATGTGCAAAGATAGAAAGTAAATCAATCTGTTTCTTTTGCATAGATGGAAGAAATTAATCCCTTCATTTATTTCTCTACCATCTCATCAAATGCAATCAATGCATTCTCATTATAAAAATATTTACTTTCCATTCTTTGCAACTTTGTTCCAATCAATTTGTGATTTTGTATCACCAAATTTAACACTCCACCTTGATGCAAAATCACATATCTGCAACACCCCACCTCAAATCAAATTCTCTTCACAACATAAAACTCTTCAAAAAAGAACTCCACCTTCAATCCAAATCTCACAATGAGATAGAAATCAAAAATGAATATTTGCCTAATGGGTTCCAGCAAAGCCACGCCCCATCACACCATGTTAACGAGCTCAGGCTATGTCCCCGCCCGCCAACGAAATGTTGCAAATATCCAAAATAAAAAAAGGCAGACACCAAAGTAATCTCAATACCGCCAAGCTAAAAATAATTCTCTCAATCACCAATTCAAATACAGAGTTAAAATCCAAATCTCTGTACGCACAAAAATCTCTCTTCTGCTACTTAGTTATTACAAACTTCACCCACGGCCTACAAAAAATGCATCTACCACCAAGAGCTGCACCACACATAAATCAACGGTCTAAAAGTGCTTGCAATAACATCGACACCTGTCTAACACTTAACCTGAGCTCCTTCCTCGATCACCCCGGATCCCTGGAGCATCATCAACGTGAAGACCCCTGTCTAAACCACAATGATCTCTGTCTCGACACCCATCTATCACTTAACCTGAGCTCCTTTCCTGATTATCTTGGATCCCTCGAGCATCATCAACATGAAGACCCCAGTCTAAAACATGAGAAAAAGTTCCCAAATCCAATGGATTCCTTCAACGTAGTAAACTCCATATCACGTCAAACTTCTCAGATTGGAACGCTCTTCACTCTCAACATAATCTCCTCCACTAAAGTCTTCCTTTTCTCCCAAAATAGTAATAGCATAATCACCACTGAATCTGCCAACCTTTGTAGAAATAATTGATGCACAATTTAAAACAAATCATCTCACTACGATACCGATATATTATGCAAAAATTGCGCGAATACAGAAGTGCAATAAGCAGGATCTAGATTTGCCAATTGAACATCAACCTTATCTGATAGCATTTATTCTATTACATCAACAAAATAGTAAATAACTATAACAGAGAAATGAAGAGACACACAATATTTATACTGGTTCCACTATCATCCATAAGATAGTGTACGTCCAGTCCAAAAGAGAGAGATTTTATTCCACATGAGAGAATAGAAGAGATTAAAAAATAAGAGTTTACATATCCAAACCTTAAACAGACTTAATAAGAAGAGACACCATTGTGGATCACTGGCTCCATGCTAGGATGGGTTTACACTAAAGTTTACCCCTCAATATATAGCCAGTGCAAATCCATGTGAGTCATCAATTACATTACCAACATATGGTAATAATATAATGGAGGAAAATTACCATAACAACAAATGTGCAAAGATAGAAAGTAAATCAATCCGTTTCTTTTGCATAGATGGAAGAAATTAATCCCTTTATTTATTTATCTACCATCTCATCAAATGCAATCAATGCATTCTCATTATAAAAATATTTACTTTCCATTCTTTGCAAATTTTTCCCAATCAATTTGTGATTTTGTATCACCAAATTTAACAATTTCAACATTGGCGAATATGTCGACTATGGAAGGTTAGGTAAGGCTGCAGTGTATGTAGGTAGTTCAATAGGATTGCCATTATTTAGTTTTAGAGGTCATAATGAATAGTCGTACAACTCATCCTATCATATTTATTTCATCATTACAAATAGCACTCCATTTTTAAGTATGGAAAATTGTTATATAGAGAGTGAACTGTGTTTATAAAGAAAGGTGTATTCATTTATGCACCTTGAGCAATTAAAACTCATGTATGCATATTGTTCAAGCTTGCATGGTACACTCATAATCCATGCAATGGTTATTTGGTAAACAGATACCCCATCCATGCCTTAGTATTGGAAAACATAAATATGGAAGCATAACAATTAATGTCCAAGGGATATCCACATGGGGAGTGGTATACCCCCTTCTTATATGGTGTTATAAGAATACTAAAATCAGCGTTTCATATAATGTATTGCAGCATAGTATATAATTTGTATTACATCTAAACTATTTCAAAAAATTGTCAGTAGGGCATTTAATAGAAGGATAATGTAGTTGTTAAAATAAGAATATTTAGTATATCATATTAAAAATTTGAACGATGTGGCATAAGCTCTGCTGTTATGTAACATGACAAACAAAACTCAAGGCACAAATACTGTATGTGTTGCACGGATGTAACGTTGTTACACTGTGCTCGTCCTTCTGTGAAAAGTAAAATAAAATTTCAATCCCAAGGGCCTATGATTTAATAATCCTGTGGGTGCTATGAAAGGCACTAAATTAATAACACAAAAATCTACATGAACGCATGGATAGGATCAGCATAAAGCATACAACTTTAAATTTATCCATTTATTCACTATGGATCAATCAAGTGGAATTCGACAAAATAAGAGACAACTTTTGCTCTTCATTTTTCCTTAAAGTTCCAAAAAGAAATATAAAACTATAAACATCCCAACTTTTTTTTTATTTCATTAAATTTTTACAGAAACAAAAACTAACATCCAAAATACACATGCAATACACTATATACTGCAGCCGTCATCCAGTGCAGCACTGCACCATTTGTAATTCCCTAATAAGAATTTATAGGAAAGATTAAAATTTGAGTGCTCCAATTTCAACATACACTACGTAATGCCCATTTAGTAACAAAATTACGAACAACTTAATCAATTCCAATTTGAATTTATATAGCCATAAACACACTGAATCAATCTGCACTGATACAAAAATAAAAATAAAATGATGAAAAAAATATAAAATCCTCTTACATCCATTCCTCATGACATCACTGCTGACAGTAACAGCCACCGCCCAACATTGCTCTCACACAGTGGAAAGGATTGCTAGAAGTTGTTGTCCATATATGAAAAAAGGACGAGTATCAAACACATTTATAAGATTACGAAAATATTACATAGTGTAGTGAAATAACAATACGAGCTGGGCACATGCACCTGACATGTTGCAGTAGTTGTATCTCATTAAAATGCACAATCTACATGTTAGCAGATAAAATCTGCCCAGCTTGTGGTGAACCCAGAAACTATTAGTTTTAGGAAAATTCAAAGTAGGTAGCACCTATGGGTTGACTCTGCAAATTATAATAAATCATAATTTGTTACACTACGTAACGGTAAGATTTTAACAGCTACAGTCGTGGATGACCAAAAGTAGGTACAACATCCATGCAAAATGATATAGGTACAAAATGGAAGAAAAGAGATGCAAATTTTATAGCTTATACCACGTTCAAAGGTTTTGAATAGTTTGACTGTTGCTAGGTTTTCAACAGTGTTGGTTAAGTTAGTTGAAATAGTTTTCAATTTAGCAGCAAAATTTGCTTAATTAAGAAGAATTATAAGGAAATCTAACAACAGCGAGCAGCGCATTAAGGAACATTATGTAAAATGAGCATGATAAAGGAAAATCATCTGGGAAGACATAATCATGTGAAAATAAATATAAACTATTGCATAAGTGAAGGAAGGAAAATGCAGTGCTATTGAATAATTAGTGCCATAATACTTGATCCATGTAAACTTGTAAGAATGTTTATTTAAATGTGGAATGAGGAAAAAAAGCCTAAAGCATATGCAATGTATTAGATTTGGATTATTTGTACACTAAAAATATAGTTGTAGAACACTTTTTTATGTGAAGGCAGCAAATTCAATGTAAATTTGACAAATAAAATATTTTTAATGAGACATTTTTAAGGCTTGGTTTCAAATTATGTAAGCAGGGTACAAACACAAATAAAAAAAAGCTGCAATCATCCAAGATCAGCATAGGAAAAAGGAATAATCAATAGTATATTATTTTAGGAATTCTAGACTGGAAGTAGATGTACTGATATTGATGAAAATATAAGTCCCACATCGGGAAATGTTCAACTAAAATCCTGGATATATACTAAGAAGCTACAGTTCACATCAACCAATTGGTTTTGTGAACAAACTATGTAGCTCTCTAAACTATAAAATGCCAACAGTGGTATCAGAGCCCAGGTCAACTAATTCAACTAGTTCAACTAATACGTATGTGCTTAACCGCCATACGTGCGCCACTCCGTCCAAAATAGCATGATCACGTAGATGGCTCAAATACGCCACACGTGAAGGGGGAGTGATGAAAATATAAGTCCCACATCGGGAAATGTTCAACTAAAATCCTGGATATATACTAAGAGGCTACAGTTCACATCAACCAATTGGTTTTGTGAACAAACTATGTAGCTCTCTAAACTATAAAATGCCAACAGATATCAATTGGATAATAATCAAGCCAGAGAAGCAGTTATCAATTACATATGTGAAAATATGAATACCAAACATCTGAAATAAGTGGACAGTAAAAAATACAGTACCCAAAACATCTAAAATGCAGTGATATTGTTGAAAAGTAAGAAATACAATCTTCGAAACATCTAAATCGAAAATCCCAAACTGAGGTAAATCAGTAAAATTCATTTACCTTAAATCCAACTTTCAAACTGTTTGGAAAAGGCCATGAATCGGTTGCATCAGTTTAAGCATCGACGTTGTTAGAGTACATATGGAAGGAATTTATGTCCATAACATTTTTAGACTGAATCATTCGTTAAAAAAGTGTGCTTCGGCGCCCTTTGTTCATGACAAAGGATATGTCACGATAGCATGTAAAATGGTGTAGGGTTATTAGCGGTGAAAAGGATGTGAAATCGGAAAAGGAGAAAATGGCATAAAATTGATTATGGAAGAATGGGCTTTTGCCAAGTTGGAGAATAATGATGAAGATAATAGTCCCACATCGGGAAATAATCAACTAAGATTCTGGATAAATACTAAGAGGCTATAGTTCACAACAACCAATTGGCTTTGTGAACAATCTATATAGCTCTCTAAAGTTAATAATAAAAAAAAAAGCTAACATGGTATCATAGCTCAGGATTAGAGCCAAAAAAAAAAAGTATGTGCTTAACCGCCATACGTTCTCCACTCCATCCAAAATACTGTGTTCACGTAGATGACTCAAAATACGCCACACGTGAAGGGGGAGTGATGAAAATAATAGTCCCACATCGGGAAATAATCAACTAAGATCCTGGATAAATACTAAGAGGCTATAGTTCACAACAACCAATTGGTTTTGTGAACAAAAAATATAGCTCTCTAAAGTTATATAAAAAAAATGCCAACAAATAACTGTTACGTTTAGGGCGTGAAACTGAAAAAGGACAAATATCGTGCTTCTAATGCTTCGGTTTCTACTTCGCAGTACAAGTAATAGATACATCTAAAATTTGAAAATATTAAATGGCAAATTTTGAAATGATTTATAACACTATTCTTAATTCTTGCATTGCATCAGTATTAGATATGTCTGCATTCTATTCTATTGGAAAATCAAGTTATCATAATTTGATTTTTTGAAAAGATTAATTGGCATTTTTTTTTATTTTTTTTTGAAATGATAGGTCATAGAATCATCATGTAGTTATTTAAAATTATAATTAGTTATTTTGAAAAGTCACTTGATTCTTTGAAAATTTGTGTTGTTTTATAGGGAAAGAAGTTATGATATTGGTCAAAGGACACCAAAATGTCCAGTCGTCAACCAAGAAGAAAAAGAAGAAAGACACCAATGTGTTCATTCATTTACAAGAAGAAAAAGAAGAATATTGACAATCTACAATGAAATCGGTACCTGACCTACAAAACTATTTTTCTTTGACAATGTGATTCATTACTGTACTTCTCTTCAAACTCTCCGCAATGCCTTTTGTGTCATATGAATCCATTAAAAAATGGCCAAGATATGATCCAATGAAGTTTTGATGCACAAAGGGAAAAAAGAAACCAAAACTGTCCACTGGTATTTCTCATATTTTGCCAAGATATTTGTATTATTTCATCCCATCTCCTTTTTCATAGTGTAGTTCTTGTTCTTGCTATCATTTTTATTGGTAGATCATCAAATTCCAATCAAAATTGAGTGAGATATAGCAGTTTGAAGTTGACTATTCAAAACATAAAATTATATACGGGATTTTTTGTTTTCCTCTCGCTGATTCAGCATACTGCATCATAATATCATTCAAATTCTTCACAAACCATTACTGAATCATAGCCCTTGCCTTCCTCTTCGATTTGTCGCTGGTTTCATCCAATTTTTTAAGAAATGAAGAAGTTATGCCCTCCGGAAGATTGATTGTTTGGATTGATTATTTGAATTGCTTGTTTGGATTGATTGTTTGAACTACTTGTTTGGATTGATTGTTTGAATGCTTTGTAAATGTTGCTAGGATTGTTTGTAAACATTTTTTACATCCTTAGTCTACATAATGCTAGTGTTCATAATCTTTTTATTTAATTAGACTAGTATAGTCATAATTTTAGGGGGACTTATAATCTATTAGGCATAGAATCATAGATTTAGAGGGAGATATAAGTATATAAGGATATTATAGAATAAGGGATAGTTATATCATTTATAGCATAGATTTAGGGTGAGTATTGTTAGATATATTTTTGATAATGACAAAGGAGGAGAAATTATAAAATAAGAGTTTGTTAGTCTTAGTTTAAGGGGGAGTATGTAGGATTCATGGTGAAAGGGGGAGTATTCAAAGAATCAGATCAACAAGTATTAATAGGTATGAATATTTTATATATCAAGGTTGTCATTATCAGAAGGGGAAGATTGTTGGAGAATGGAGTTTTGATGACTACAACCTTATTTCAATTATCATTATTAATTGATTAAAATATATACTAACATATCTATCTAGAATATATATATATATATATATATACACATAGGATTTGTATACAGGACTTAAATACTGAAGACTGTACAGTTTTAGTGTTTTAAGACGTTCAGGATTCAGAAGAGATTCAAGACTCATGGGTTATCAAGATATTAAGATTTCAAGAGTTCAAGAAAAATATAGTAATAGAGTCTAGTTTATATGTAAGACTCTGAATAACACTCCAGGTTCCAATTCTCATTTTCAAATTATGTTTTCAAAATTCTAATCCTGATTTCAAAATTCAAATCCTGATTTCAAAATTCAAATCCATATTTCAAATTATTTTCTAAATGATTTCAAATTATTTTATAAATGATTTCAAATTATTATCTTTATTATGATTTCAAATATATATATATGTTTATAAATTTATATATATATATATATATATAGTTATGTAATTTTATAGTTTTAAACCATATAAATATATGTTTATATAATATATTATTATGATTTCATATGATTTTACACTTTAGAATATTCATTTATATTACTAAGTTTTGATTCAAGAATTTCCATAATAATATGTAAGTCTAAACACTTGAAAAATAGTTTTAAAAATCAAAATGTAAGGCATATGTCGACATGCATTTATGCCTATGTCGACATACAACTGTCATTTTTTTAATTTTCAAAGGAAGCGTCTTTTCACTATTTGTAACATTTCTGAAACATTGCAATCATTGAAGTGTTATAAATAGGGTCTGATTTCGATTTTTTTTTTCATAATTCTTCTTCTCCATCTTCACCCCTCCTCATACCACCATTAATATTTCATATTTTCTTGATTTCTACACTTATACTTTGTCGATTTCTACTCAAATTATATAAAACTTCATCTCTTCTCAATCTCTATCTACTACTCTCTGAATTGAAGTGCTATTGAAGAGTTATAAGGCTGTTGTAATCATTTGGGAAGTGTTTAGGAAAGGGTGTGGTCCTTGCAGCCCTAAAATCAAGGAAAGGGAGCGATGTTAACCTTGTAGCCGTGAAATCAAGGGGTTGTACTTGGATGTTGATAATAATAAAAATCTACGCAATCTAGCGTTACGTGGGACTGGATGTAGTAGTAATCTGAACCAGTATAAAATCCGTTGTGTTCTTTCCTTTTCCGCATTTTATATTTATCTGTTTCTGTGTTTGTGATCATCTCTGGTGTGTGTGATTCATATAGTAGATCATTTACGTTTAAGTGTAATGTCCCGTATTTTTAGTGGTTAGATATTTAAATTTATTTTATTTATTTAAATATTTTATTTGGAATGTTAATGGATTTTAATATTGAATTCATTTATTAAAACGAAGTTGAATGTTAATTTATATATAATTATAAATTGAGCTCGTAATGGCGCGGTGGTTCGTAATATTGAGTTTTGAACTTCAACTGAATATACAGGATTCGATATAAGTCGGAATTCCGTGAAACAAGAAAAGTTTAAATCTAGTTGATTATAATTTTATATAAAAGAGAAAAAACCAGATTTCATATTATAGATTGTTAGTTATGTTCAATTCAAAATTTCAAATAGTCGTTATGGAATTCGTTAATGAAAGATAACGTTTACTAAATAAAATATTAAGAATTTATATATATATATATATATATATATATATATATATATATATATATATATATATCGTCTAACCCAGAATTTTAAATATTGAGTTTTAAAGATTTCATTTGGAAATATATGATCATAATAATTTATTATTATTTAAATTGAGCTGTTTTGGATTTTAAATATATTTTATCGATATTATACAAGCTTTAAAAATAGTTATTTTTCAAGCAACCTCCGTTTCGATGAAACAAATTTTATTGGAATAAGTATGTCTCCAGTTTGAAGCCAATTGGAGTTGTTTAATTTATGTGTGAATTTAAAAGTGAACCGATAAATAAATTAAAATTAAAATAACGTCGTTGTGCAAGCAAAATCAATATTCAACCAAACGAGTTCCAATGGGTTCAGAACGTTAAGACGTAGCAGTACGTCCATTTTCGTTCCGATCGGAGTTCAGGTGCGGCAATGCGTATTTTTAACGATCAACGGCGAATAGCGAATATATAAACTAACCGTAAAAAGAAATATATAAATAAATACTTCGTGGTTAAGGAATTATACTCAATAACTTTGGCATAATCAATGGTAGCTATCTAAGTGTAGCCAACCTATGACGTAGGAGATGAAGTCCTCATCTAAATTAAAATATATACCCAGCTACCCTAAATACAGAACATCCTACCTACCCCATTGTCATGCCTAACGTTATACTAAATGTCCCCTGTCCATTAAATAAAATTTAAAACAGCAAATATGAATTTAAACTGCACATGCCTAACCACCCTAATTTTTCCTTCACATTAAAATACACGTACATGCTAAAATAGAATGTGCAGACCTACCTATACCCTCTCATTACATTTAAAAGACGCACAACTTATATTTTTATTACAAAGCTACCTCACATTGTCCTTCTGGCCGCTATGCCCAACGCACATGCAGGTCTTACATCAAAATAAATATTATACGCAGCTAGCTTACAACCTTCACATACCTACTTTGTACTAACATGATGCCTAAACTATTCTTCCATATATATTCACATCGTTGGGTTGATTCATTCCTCTTCCCCTGCATAACAAATGAAATAGAAAGCAATTCTTTCTTTATTCTTCCACCCAAGCAAAATTAAACTGAACCAGTTTGTATACAAGAAAACGATATCAATATATATCAAGTAATTTACTTCAGTATGACATTATCATAGAACAGGAAAAAGAGTTACGAGGGGGTTGTTCCGAGATAATCTGGGTATTGACGAAGGGGATGCAGGAAGATGAAGAGGTGGGGTCAAGTTTGACTTTTGATGGTCGGTGGAGGCGTGGTCTTGACGATCAGCAGTGGGGGCGCAACATGGGGAGTTATGACATGTAGAGCGTGGTTGATAAAACCAAACTACTAGCTGCCCGTGTGGAAAATATGGAGACCCAGAGTTTAGGCAGAAACAATAAATTCGGAGTCAGTCATGGGACTAGCGTGAGAATTAAAACAATTATTAACTTGATTTTTATGTTGGGTAAGTCAAGGGACCACGTCGTATAACATGGAATGGGTTTTCTCCTAAGAATACCATAAAACAAACAACGTAATGCTAAAAAGGAAAAAACAAAGCCATTATAAGACTCAAGTCCCATCACACAATGCAAACACAAACCAGAGGATAGATTTTTACCTTATAATGGCCAAATATACTTGGTACGCAAAATTTATCTTTTATTATTATTATAAGTGATGAAATCAACTTCAAATATAAATGTATCAATCATAGACGGCGTAGTACCCCATCCTACGATATCGCCATATAGGTTTACAACTAAAACTAAAAAATCGCTTATTGGAAATTGGATTCCCATCTATGAACCAAGGCAAGGGATCTCCCTCACCGATTTCGAGACACCCTAGCAATTGCCTCTTGATCACACCTCTGGGCAACCCGAGGATCTTCACGGTCGGTCGGTCGTCACTGATTGGCAATACCATAAACAATACGTTAGTCGGTTCTATCGAACCTTCACAATGGTGAGTATGTCAACAAATCTGTCATTTTTCAACCAATCAAGAGACATTGGAGACTCAAATCAAATCCAAGGTACCTCGTTATCTATCAAATAATATCCAACATCCATATAAGTAAATGTTTAGGCTCCATACCATGACATCACTTCTAGGTAGAAGCTAACGTATGTTCATTTCCCTGCAATCACTCTCCCGTTTTTGGTTCACACCGAGATGTGAGGCTCGCGAATTAACGCTACACAAAACCGCGCTACTTAAAGCTGTGCTTTGATCATCAACCACAAGACTCTTCTTTTCAACACAAGTCTTGATCCATGCAACTCAGCATGCCACAATGTCAATCCATACCATACCATTGATTTCTACCAATATATAACCTCTAAGCTCGTACGTCTCAAAGAAGGGTGTTAAGCAAGAGAATAAATTCTACGCTACCAACAGATATATATTTAACAAAGATCAACGAATACAGCGCGAAATACAGTATCAAACATACAATCCATTTGCATGTCCGTTCTGGACATAAACGAAACTGGAGGCACCTTACTCCTCATCCCATATGTCCAATACAGGAAAGAGGTCCTCGCATATCTGGTCGATCTCGAAGTACATCTAGACGATCACCACTTATTACCTTGTCTTGGGCGTACAGTCCAATCAAGATATCAATAATCATCCATTCGATGTAAAGATCTCTAATCTTCTACCACCGTCTTCATCATCGACTTTTGATCGTCGTATCAGTTATTCAGAATAGGTTAAACCCGGTCTTACCGAATAACTCGTGTATCTTATAATCAAGTTCTATAATAACACATCATACGCCTCATTCCTATCCAGAATATTCTTTTATTCAAATATTCATTACATTGGGAATCATTACCATAAATCTTATCAAAGATTTAATTCACTTAAACCTCTTGTTTAAATCTTTCTTTAAAAACCATTGCAAAAGATTTTGTATTATCTTTTATCAATCTTAAACCAAATTAAGGTTTATCCAACTAGACGGGATTATCGAGCCTTATCGAAGTAATCATTTATTTTATTTTATTTTCCAATCCCAACCTATTCATCCATGGAGCAAAATTGGTAGTACTCCATATCTAACACCCACTGTGTTATCGGTAAAATTAATTACCGTTTCACGTTTCAAATCTAATTAAAGATTTAACTATCTCATGGAGTAAAACAGGTGATACTCCATTCTCGATCATTTCTTGAATTCGGTAAATTTAATTACCACATTTAGATTTCAATCTAAATAAAGATTTATTAAAACTCCATTTTAGTTTTAATCTCAAAAATCATTATTTAATGATTATTCAACTTAGGAAATAAATCATGTCTTTAACTGGGTTAAAGAACTAATGTTATTTAAAACACATTTCACAATAAACCCAAATCAACTTCCATTAACTATGGAATCTTCACGGAAAACAGATCAATATATAATCGAAATAAATTTTCGTATCAGACTAATAATATAAATAGAATATCAACAAAGCCTTTTAAATTCCATATATACTAATGGTCCTCCTTCCCAGAAGCTCTTCTCGGTTGTTAATAAATCGAATTCCACTCAATTCCAATTTAACGTATTAAATTAGAAAACTTTACTTTGGAAAAATTCCGTTAAATCTTAATTAAAAGATTTATAAATTCCCAATCATATCTTCACTGTCAAATGTTATTTAAAACATCGTTCACAGAGAACCCAAATTCTAATTTCAACCCAATTCCAATTAACTGGATTAATTGGAAAACTTCATTAAATCTTAATAAAAAGATTTATTATATTCTCGACTGGGTTTAAGAACAGTATTATTGAAAACACCATTCGCGACGAACCCAAAATCCAGTTTGATATTAAATACAAGGCTCTGAATAGAAATCATATCGACTTATATTCAACATCAAATTCTGAAACTAAAGGATATCGTACTGGGAATAACAATATCCATATCTTCCAAATTCCTCAACAATATTTGTATAATCACGGAATCTAGTATCGAAATATTCCGAAGATTATTTCCATTCAAATCCTTTCCAATTCATACGTTGGAAAATTCTGGTTATATTAAAACCATATAATTTCTTCCGGTTCTTCACTCAAGTTGATAAATAACTTATTCAGATAAAAATATATTCTATCTTTACAAACTTGGAATATTTCATCCATAATCATTTCAAATCATTTATTATGATTTTACATAATTTATTCATATTTTTAGTAAATTTATTAAGGCCCTTACAGACGGTCTCCAATATCGGCCAACGAACTGCATCCATAACGACCTTTTCCAAAACTGATTTGGACATATCTTAAAATCTAACCATTAGATTTCAAATCTCTTATTATCATTCGAAAGCTTTTTCAATACGAGCCCTATGGTTATGGTTTTAGGAGAATCCACCGACGATCGGATCTCCCGTAACGTCCATTCAAAGTTAATGATTGAAATTCGCAAACGGTCGCTGCTTTGCGCGTTCTATTCAGGCCATTTAAAAATATTTCATCAATTTCCATTCAAAAGGTATTTTATAAAACATTCATAAATTCGTTTTAAAAATTATTCCAAATTCCATTTCAATTCTAAATTAAAAATGAATAATCCATATCATTATAATATTTTCAAAATATCAGATTTTGAAATCAAATCTTTTCGGTATTCATTATAATATGAATAAAATCGACATAAAATTTTGTTCGAGTTAAAATGGCATATATTTACTTAATTCATATATTTCAATATTTTCATGTCCATCCAAATTCGGACATCAAAATCACATTTTCATTCTTCACTGAATATTATTTTAAAATATTCGTTATTTCTGAATTGGAATCGGACACAATCAATTACCATATAATTTTATTTATATGGATTCCATACACCACATGTATTCAAAAATAGCGATAAACAACTACTAAACATTCCATTCACATACAGAGTGCTATTTACAACTGTATAAGCATTAAATAACTAAATAACGCTTATAACAATCTATCGGTTGACATTCAATTAAATCCAAGGGAGGTGTGAGTTAATTTTCATCCTCAGACCCATGTGGGGTTTTCAAACAAATATTATTATTTGTATACTTGGGCGACGTGTAAAATTATCGTCCCAATACCCATATGGGGTTTACATCATAGTCCATGTGAACATTGTTCATAATGTAAACGTTTTATTTAACAACGTATATATTCACAGTTTAATAATGATAATAATATTAAAACTGTAAACAACCATCAATCACCAAACAAATATTGCAATAACAGACAATCAATATATATTCAGTTATAAAAATAAATAACTGTCCAAAATATTTGAGTGAGAGAGTTGTCACATTGATCGGTTTTCGAAATCGTTAAATAACGATCACTTTAACAAAATTAAACGGATGTTTAATTTTATCAAAATTTCCGACTGCTTCTGTTTTAGTTCTGGTCTGCTCTGAAATGTAGCGCTCGTCTTCACGATTCCGACAAGCCTGATTTTTTCCATTTCTGTGCCCATATGCAGAAGTACGACATTTTAAAGATTTAATTACTTTAAGATAAATAAAACTTAAGTAACTAAATTGATTATAATTGATTAATTGATCCCCTTACATTATCTTTTTCCTATATTTACGTTTCACCCTATAGACATGATGAACCCATTATCTTGAAGCCTAGGGTTCAAAATTGACATCGCCACACTACGCCAAACCTTGATCAGAAGTCGTCACCTTCTCCGTCTACACGAGCGCTCCCCCTAGCCAGAACGTCGGCAAACTTGAAGGCCCAGTAGCCTGGAAAAACATGCCAATTCTTGGCGACTTTGGCCACACATTTCGGTAATTACACTATACAATATTGGACTATCATCATATGGATCGAAAGAACTTTCCAAGCCTAACAATGTCTCAGTTGGAAGAATTACGAGTTGATTAGGGGATTGGGAGAAAATTCACGGAAAAGTTTTAAAGGATGTCGGCCATTGATAACGTAAGAGGCGGCTGGGTGAATGGTTGACCACGCAACATCTTTTGACTAGGGTTAGGAGAAAATAGATCATATATATTTATATAAATTAATATTTAATTCTCCAATAACTCGATATGTCTCCAAACTCCAAACGAATCACAATCACTATCGCCCTAGCCAAATACCTCAATTCCGAACACAATGGAATATGTTTCATAAGCCGATTCAATATTTCGATCAGTTTTTAGCCAAAATTAAAATATAATTCAATATAATGTTCAATATTGAATTTCAACATACATTTCAATTTACCGGGGCTGCACACTGACTCCAAAAATTATGAAAATTGAAATTTAGTTATGTTTTTCAATTACGATCTTAACAAAATTAATTTCATCGAATTTGGAGATCGTTTAAAAAATGGCCTTTTTAACTGGCTTTTTAAATTCAAACTAAAATTAAAAACGCGTTTAAATTTACTGCGCTCACATACTGATTCCAAATGACTTGAATTTTTAAACCTAACAATAATTTGACGATCCGGTTCCAAGAAAAGTGGTTTCGTCGAAAAAGGATGCCGTTTGCAAAATGACTATTTTTTAGGGCTATATATATTATAAAAATATACATAAATTCCATAACAACTATTTTAATTTTAAACTTGACATAACTTACGATTTATAGAGTGAAATCTTAAATTTTCACATTCGTTAGAAATATATTATTAAATAGATTCCAACGTTTCTTGTTTCATCAAATTCTGACTTATAACTAATTCTGTATATTAATTTAAAGTTCAAAACCAAATTTTGGAACTACCGCGCCATTTCAAGTTCATTTTAAGTAAATTTCAAGCTTATACATTCTAACTTCAATTTAAATGAATTTTAAATCGTTAATTCTCAAAATAAATTATTTTAATTCTTTAAATCCACTAAAATCAATTAAAAATAAATTTTAAATTGGTTCCAAAAATACATATTGTTACACATCGGGACAGACGCTTCATTCTGGAACAGATTTGAAGGCGGTTGGATGCAGTTGGAATTTTTATTTAAATTAACCGCGTGTTTAATTTAACTGAAAACAGTCGTTATCACGACGGAGGGTAATCAAGGTGAGTTAAACTCACTTAGTTCTTCCGACTTATATTTATATAAGTTGGGTTTTATAATTGTGTGCAATGGTTGCTAATGGTTGATTATTTGTTAATTTTATATTCATATGTTGATTGAACCGATGAAATTAAATGTTGTTTAATATCGGTGAAACACCAAATTGTTATTCTAACGATTGGAACCAATTGATGTAACTTATGTTGTTAGTCACGTTTATAATTTAAATGTGTTTAATTTAGTTGTTTGATTTGTTTTTGGTTGATGTTATATAGTGACTGTTATACAAATTATTAGTTTAAATTTAATAATTCTTATTTAATGATTTTATTTGAGGTAACTTATTTGGATGTAGAGAAAAACAAGTTGGAGGAATCCAACTCGATTCCTCAAATTTATTATTTAATTTTCATATTATCATTATATGAGCTATATGACCAACTTGGTTTGATGATTGATCTATTGATTGGTTGTTAAATCGTAATTCAACGGTTGTTATGATACTAACCAATGGGTAATATTGGTTGAGTAATTGGTGGCACATGGCAAAAAATACCAATCATTTTTAAATAAGGATTCATCGTCAGGTGAATCAACAAAAATGAAGCTATAAATATATTTTATAACCGAAAATAGATTCTAAAATATATTATTTTGAATGGAAGTTTATTAAAAGAAATTAATATTTAAGTTTATACGTAACTATTAAATGAGTTTTTAAAACAAATTCATATGATGATCAGATTTATAAGCAAATGAGTATAATTTAACCTAACAGTTAGGAGTTGGATTAATTATTTCCAAGAAACAATTAAATGGGGATATTCAACTTAAATATATTATTAATTTATTTGAAGGAATGATTAATTGGAATTGATTAACGAGATTATCATGGTGTGTGACGACTAATTCGATTATATTAATTGGAATTGGTTATTTGATTAATTTACTTTTAATTAATCAAATTGAATAGTTTAACAAATAATTATTTTAATGTTAATAAAACTTTAAAAGGAAATTTATTATTTATTTTAGTTAATAAAGTAGTTAACTAATTTTATAGTGGTAATGCAGAAGTAAATTTATTATTTTAATTTAGGAGATCAGTTTTTAATGGAAAATGATTTAACTACGTAATCGAGAGTGTAATGGAATATAGTTAAATTGTGAAAAGAATTTATGATCGGGTATATATTTAAAACCCGAGTTTTTTGTGAGTGAAGTTATGAAAGAGGTTGTAAGCGAATACAATGGTTTTAAATAGATGTTTACTTCATATTTAAATTAAGCAAGAAGAGATCGAGATAAAAAGGGTTTATATTAAAACCTGAGTTTTCTTTTTAAAACGGAATTTATAAAAGAGATGTGATGTTAAAGAGTTAATTTGACATTAACGTTACTTAGTTATGGAATTAGGTAAAATGGATGAAATTGAAATAAGATTCTAAAAAGGGAAACAGTTAAATGGTTTGGAAAAAAATGATGGTTAATTAGCATTTACTTATTCAACAAATTAAGTAATAATAGTTGTATTTGAAAAGGAGATTTTCAAAAATAAGAGATGGATTATAAAATCATGGTTTAAGTAAAATAGTAAATGGGATTTGGCTTGATATTAGAATAAATATCAATTTTTGAATCACAACTCATACCTATCTTAAGATAAGAACGTTGTTTATCAAGGCCTGAGAGGTGAATAAATACTCTAACTTGAACGACTTCAGAATTATTTGAGGATGATATTAATTTGTAATGGGAAAGTGATTAAGAATAATTTATTATTTCCATATAGGAAATAATAACACAACGTTAATTGCAAGATTCGAAAATATATAACGAGATTTCCAAAATAACGGAAATAAAAAGGTTCGCAAATATGTAGTGTGATTTCCAAAGTAACAGAAATGGGAAGATTTAAGAATATATATACACATATATAATGACATTCCCGAAGTAAAAGGAAATAAAAGGAGATTGTGTGAAATTATAAAAATATTTTCGAGGTAAAAGGAAATGAAAAGTGGAGTTTTGGAATGGGTTTATTCTGAAGGAATGAGGGTTGGTTATGGTTTTCAAAATAATGAAACAAAAAAGAATTCTTATCGTTGTTTTACGAGTGATTTTATGAATCGATTACCCAATATTGATGATGAGTAATAGTGTAGCAATGGTTTGAAATGATAGAATAACAGAAAATTAAATATGATTATAGGATATTTCCCTAAGTTTTAAAATAAAATAGTCTGGAAAATTATCTTATGTTAGATAAAAAGTGAAAAGCTATATTCGTAATTTTGAAAGATTTAGGAGTTTTAAATTAACATTCGTTAATTATTTTTAATTAAAGAGGCCAAGTAATGCTAAGTACTGAATCGGTGAACTCATTTTATTTTCATGATTTTTTTATTTGATAGTAAAATAACCGACTATCAAATCTGCCTCATACGATTATTGGTACAGAAAGACCGGGATTGAATTTATATTCGAAAACCATTTCGAACCAGCAAATACGTAAAGATGTTGATTGAAGATGGAAAATTTGAAGACCGTGGATCTTCATAACCAGAATGTGAGAACCTGTAACTTCCCCTGAAGGAAAGAGCGGATAATTTGAGGACAAGACAGATCAGAACACAAACAGAAGAACATTTCATTGTTAATTACAACAATTCCATCAATATACAAGAATAATACAGAGTATGAATCAATATTACACATCATAAAATATCAGGGATCACAATACATTACATAGAAGCGGAAAAAATAATACAAAACACAACTGAAAGTAATACACGGATACAGAGCTTTCCGAGTATCATTCCAGCTATAAAGCAGGATCCTGTGAATATAAATCTGCAAAACCAAAACTACTAGCTGCCCGTGTCGAAAATAAGGGCACCCAGAGTTTAGGTTAAAACAATAAACTCTAGGTCAGTCATGTGACTGGTGTGAGAACTAAAACAGTTATTGACCTTTATTTTAAAGTTAGGTAAATCAAGGGACCACGCCGTATAACACGGAATGAGTTTCCTTCTAAGAATACCAGTGCATAAAACGACAGCGCAATGCTAAATAGAGAACAATGAAGCTATTATAAGACCCAGGTCCCATCACACAATGCAAAACAAGCCGGAGGATAAGGTTTTACCTTATAATAGCCAAAGAATGCTTGATACGCTAAATTTCATCTTTTATTATTACTATAAGTGCATAGTGTCAAAACAATTTCAATCATAAGTATCAATCATAGACGGCATGGGTACCATATATCATGTCGCCAATACTAGGCTCTACAATCCAAACCGCAAAGTCGCATATTGGAAGTTGGATTTCCGTCTGTGAACCGAGGCTAGGGATCGTCCTCACCGCTTCGAGACAATCTAGCCTACCATGTCTCAGGCAAGCGCGCAGGCAAGCCTTGGAGCAACAGGGCTGGTCCACTCGATGTGGATTAAATTTAAACCCTGGACACTACGTCTTCCCACCCTATGGGGCATAAATGAGCCAAATGACTCCATATCCGAGGCGCCTCGCAACAGCAACGACCACGCAGGTGAAAATAATATAAATGTCAGGGCTGTTAGGTCACTGACACCACCCTCGCTAGAAAGAAACGCATGCCCTCCCTGAAGTCCTCTCCCATTTCTGGTTCACAACCGGGGTGTGAGGCTCGTGAATCAACGCTACACAAAGCTGTGCCATACAGGCGGTGCTTTGATCATCAACCACAAGACTTTTCTTTTCAACAAAAGCCTTATTCACTTGCCACTTAGGCATGCCACACATGCAATTCACTCCATGCGATTGATATTGTAACAACCCGTATTTTCAATAACCTATTATAGCATAAATCGAGGCAGAATTTAATTCTAAAATCTGAATCAAGGGAAACGGGTTATGCCATTTCGTTCGTCTCGGAAAAATACGCGAAATAGAGTCCGAGTTTTCGAAAATCGGAGTCCGTATGACCCGATTAAGGCCCAATGAAGTTTTCAGAAAAATTCAAAGTAAAAACAGATTTCAAATTCAAGTTTGAATTTGAAAATTAGGACAGATTGGGCCAGGCGGGAAAAATCCCGCCAGAACACCCAAGTCGACAGCCCTGTCGACTTGGGAGTCGACTTGGTTGGACCCAAGTCGACAGCCCTGTCGACTTGGCTGTCGACTTGGTCCAGCCGGGCTGTTTAGCCTGGTGCACCATTTAGAGATTGTGTTGAGCTTGGGGGCCAGATTCGGTTTTGAGGGCTGAGATTGGAACTAGGGTTTAATCCTATGGCCTAAAACACTTGCCTAATCTATAAATAAGACCCTAACCTACCCTAAATCATCATTATTCATTCATACAACCAAACTATGGCAAAATCAATCCTCTCATGGCCTCCACTCTCTTCATACAACTCCTAAATAAATTTCTAAGTGATTTTCCATGCATACAAGTGTTTTCAAACTTGTATGAGCATCATTAGCTTGCATTCAAGTCAAGTTTCTATATTTGCATCATAAAGGAAGAATTTTGATTATTTTGGCTCAAGGGTTTTGCTTGCATTTTGGGTTTGATTGATTTCATAAGGGCTTTGTCATATTTTTGTGACTTCTTAAGCATAGTAAGCCCTATTCTACTTTCATACTTAAACTCTGAAGTTAAATGTATCATATGCAAGTTTTCTATGATGTGTTATGCAAGTTCATCAAGTTATGTTATGCAAGTTTGATATGCAAGTTGTCATATGATACAAGTTATGTTATGCAAGTTTGATATGCAAGTTGTCATATGATATGCAAGTTATGCTATGCAAGTTTGGGTTGAACATTTTGTTCATGCTATCATGTTATGCAAGCTTATCTTGGGTTTATGAACATAAAGCTTCAAGCTTTATGCCAAAGGTTGCATTTTGGCAACATGTAAGTTACCAAATCCCTTATGATAACTTGCATGTGAGGCTAAATGCGAAATTATGGCCATTTCTACATGTCATTTATCACCATGTATCACCAATATGCTAAGTTTGGTTTTATGCATGCTTTTGAGGCCAAAATATGTAATATGCAAGTATATGAACACATGAACATTTCATATGCCACCATGTTAAACTTGTGGCTTCAACACCTTTATGTCATGATTATGCCAAGTTCCCTCTTTCTATCATTTATGCGCTATTGCGATATGTAAGCGATGGGATTGCGTTTGGGGGTTGGGTAAACTTAAAAGACATAAAACATAAGCTTGGGAATTTACCTATTAAGTTATGTCTACCCATTGGGAATTTACCTATTAAGTTAGGTCTACCCAATTGCTTGAAAACTTGTAATGTGTTTTGGAAACATGATGGACATGACACTTAGAAAATATAAGTGTGACCAACTCGAGGTTGGGTTGAGTTTGTAGCGTAAACCTACCCGGAACCAACCGGCCTAACTAGTTGCTACAAACAATAGGACCCAATGTGAGAAGTTGGCCATGTTGTACCTTGAACCCGAGGTTAGACCAAGTTGTGGTGTAAAGCTACCCGGACCCGCCCGACTTAACTAGTAACCGCAACAAAGTCTAATGTGAGAGGTTAAGGCGCATTAAATTAATTAATGCCTCATGATTAGGGTTAAGTCATGGTCCACTTAGTACTTAACCAATTTGGGCTCGTTAGATTAATCGGGGTTAAGTCGTGAACTCATAGTTACACTTAACCAAGTTAATCCATGATTAGCAAGAGGGTTAAACCGTGCTTAACCCACTAGAAAAATCCTAGCAATGGAGGCCCACTCCAGCAATAATCCCAAGTTTGTATCATTACGACCCTAGGGTCTAGGCTAGGGAGGGAGCACGATTACTGGGCTGGAGGTAAGCGACCAATAAACGACGGCAGGGTGGTACGCCGATGTAGTTCCGGACGGACTATGGTCGTGCACGTAGTCCGTATTTGGAGAAGTCAAGCATGGGTACCAGTAGATCGATACTGTGCACTCATGTTTATGGTGTCCAGGGGTTGGCACCCTAGGGCTTGATACACCCGAAGGGTGGACCCGGCACAGTTCGACTACAATTATGTTTGGGCCGTATTGACACCAACACGTGACGAGTTAGGCTTAGGGAGCCGATCGACTAGACCGTTTGGTTAGACCTTGTATTAGGGTCATTTCATGTTATTGGGCCAAAGCTTGGGCCAAGGGATCAATACTTGTTTATTCAAGTCATGTTAGTTTGCTAGTACACCTGTGGTGCAAAACCTTAATCCTGATTATGCGATGACACCTTTATCTATCTTGTTAGTTAATCATCATGCTAGTATGTTGTTATCCTTATGTTCATCCCTGTTGCTCATGCCAGTTAACTTTATCAGTTTACATTGATTGTAGTAGGGCTTACTCAGTCTTTTTGACTGACCTGTTTTCTTTCGCCTCTTTTCTTCCGTTCCCCCCCCCCCCCCAGGTTCTCAGGGAGGGAATACTGGAGCTTAGCTTGGATTTCGGATTGCTTGCTTGTGGGATTTCAGCTCATGTACGGTTTCGACATGAAGCTAGCTATGGTTACCACTTATTTGGGGATAGCACTTATGTATTTCAGTTTTTAAGTTGATGTTGTTTTATCTAGACTTGTTTATTTGGAAAGCTATGTTGTACCAGACTTGTTTTGAAATGCATTTGAAATCTTCCGCTGTTTTATCTATGATATTTACTCTGTTTACATATATACATATGTTCTTGTTCTGCCTTGATATATCATTATGCATGTTTACCTGATTCAAACGCCCCTTCAAAGTCAGAGTGCTTGCAAGAGCCACCCTGGCGGAGGCGAGGTGTTACAATTTGGTATCAGAGCATATGGTTTACGAGAAGGAACAAAAAGGTTTTTGGAAAACTATTTTCAAAACCAAGTATAAAGTATTTTCCAAAGAGAAGTCTAGTTTATTTTAAAGGCTATTCCCCAAAAAAAGCCATTAGCAAAATTCCTTCGTTTTTCTCCATTCTGAATCTGTCTTTTTCTTCATTTTCAGTATGGCCGATAACTTTGCTCTTCCGGAGGGAGTACACGTACCTGTGTGGTATAGGAGACTTTTGGAGGCTAGGGCGACCGAAGCTGGCCCCGCGGACGTTCCTCCTCCTCCTCCAGTAATTAATGCTCCTCCTCCGGTAGTTAATGTTCCTCCTCCTCCTGTCGCTGAGGTTCCTCTTCCTCCTCCCCCTCAGCATCCTCAACCTGACTTCGCAAAGACTTGCAAAGATTTCAAAGCAATGGGTGGCAAGAATTTTCAAGGCACTGAGACTTTTGTAGAGGCCAGAAATTGGTTGAAAGAGACCGAGGATTTATTTGCTATCTTAGGGTTAGATGATCAGAGGAAGATCTTGTTGGCGGTTTGGCTTATGAAGGATGAAGCCGCTTATTGGTGGGAAGTCACCAATGGTACTAGGCCTGTTGAGACTTGGGCCGATTTCAGGGCAAGGTTCGTGCTTAAGTTTCTATCTTCTGCGGAGGAGAATCTGCAAATGGAGAGGTTCATAACTTTGAAACATGGAGATATGTCTGTCAAAGAATATGTGAACAAATTCAATCAGTTAGCTCGTTTTGGCTTGGATATGGTGAATACTCCTCAGAAGAAGGCTCTTCGTTTTGCTAGAGGATTGAATGAGCCGTTGCAGGGATTGGCTATGTCACATATTCCCCATGGGGCCACGTTTGAGAGCTTGGTTGATATGGCGCTACTTCAGAGAGATGTCAAGAAAAATGATACGCAAGCCAAGAAGACTGATTCCCAGGGGAAAGAAAATCAGGGTAATCCAAGTGGTCAAAGCAGTCAAGGCAATCAGAACAAGAACAAGAGTCAAGGCAACAAGGGGAACAACAACAAGGGCAAGAACAACAAGGAGAAGTGCCATTATTGCGGTTCAGTTGGGCATCTTGTTAAGGATTGTAAGAAGAGGAAAAGGAAGAATGGTGAATGCTTTTTCTGCGGTAAGACTGGACATTTCAGTAAGGATTGCTCGAAGAAGCAGGGGCAAGGCCAGGGTCAGACTCAGCGTGCTGGACCTTCAGGAGGGCAAGTTCATGCTCTCAATACCGCTCCAGTTCCCGATCGAGGTAGTATTTCTGTTGAGAGCCTTGTATATATTTTTGATTTTCTTGTTCGTACCTTGTTTGATTCTGGTGCGTCGCATAGCTTTATCTCATATGATCTTGTTGATAGTTTGCACCTTAGTACTAGCTTGGTAGATGATCCCGTCTGTGTCTCAAATCCTATTGGGGGTTCCGCCCATCTGTCTATGATATGTGGGGATTTGAGGATCTCTATACTGAGTGTAGAGTTCTTGTGCAGTGCTTATGTTCTTGGTTTTAGGGGATACGGATTGATATTGGGCATGGATTGGCTGTCCAGATATGGAGCCATTCTTGATTGTGAGCATAGGGTTGTGAGGCTCGTGACTCGCCTCGGAAACACCCTAGAGATTTCTTGTGATTTGAGAGGTCCCGTCATGTTGTGCTATCTTGAATCACTCGACTCGTCAATGGAAACTCTTCAGTCTGTGAGAGTGGTTCGAGAGTATCCGGATGTTTTCAATGAAGTTAGGGGGTTGCCCCCTAAGCGAGAGATTGATTTCCGCATTTATCTGGTAGATAATGCAAAGCCGGTTTCTTTGCCCGTTCGGCACATGGCTCCGCGTGAAAGGCGGGAGCTAAGTAAGCAAGTGAAGGAGTTGCTTGAAAAGAACTTCATTAGACGAAGTATATCTGAATGGGGAGCGCCTGTGGTATTTGCTACCAAGGCAGATGGTTCTCTCCGACTTTGTGTTGACTATCGAGAGTTGAATAAGCTGACTAAGAAGAACAGACACCCGTTACCGAGGATTGATGATCTCTTTGACCAGCTTGTCGGTGCTTCTGTTTTCTCTCAGCTTGATCTTGCTATTGGATTCCATCAGCTCAGGGTAGCTGAAGATAGTATAGACAAGACTGCGTTCAGGACTCCAGATGGATTCTTCGAATGGCTTGTCATGTCGTTCGGCTTGACTAATGCACCCGCATATTTCGTAGACTTGATGAGTAGGGTGTTCAGGGAGTTCTTGAACAAGTTTGTCGTGGTCTTCGTAGATGATATTCTGATCTTCTCTAAGGATGAAGAAGAACATGCTAGACATCTCAAGGAGGTGATGGATACGCTTAGAGCGCATCAGTTGAAGGCCAAGTTCTCCAAGTGTCACTTTTGGAGAAGGGAAGTTAGATTCCTTGGGCATATAGTATCTAAGCAAGGCTTAGCGGTGGATCCCGCTAAGGTAGTTGCAGTTCAGGATTGGAAGACTCCAAGGAATGCAACCGAAGTGAGAAGTTTTCTAGGTCTTGCGGGTTTTTACCGGAAGTTCATCAAGGACTTCGCGAAGATTTCTGCTCCTCTCACTAAATTGACGAAGAAGAATTTAGTTTTTGCTTGGAGCATAGAATGCGAGCTTGCTTTTCAGAAGCTCAAGAGAGCTCTCACATCAGCACTGGTTCTAGCTTTGCCCGATGGAGGGAAGTTATTTACAGTATACACCGATGCATGTGGCACGGGGTTAGGAGCTGTGTTGATGCAAGAAGGAAGAGTGATATGCTTTGGCGGTAGACAACTCAAAGTGCATGAGAAGAATTATCCCACTCATGACTTAGAGTTGGCAGCAATAGTATATGCACTCAAGGCTTGGCGCCATTATCTTCTGGGCGAAAGATTTGAGCTTTATACCGATCACAAGTCATTGAAGTATCTCTTTTCTCAGAAGGATCTGAATCTGAGGCAACAAAGATGGATGGAATTCTTGGCGTCCTACGATTTTGAGATAGCTTATACCCCTGGCAAGGGGAATGTGGTAGCAGATGCATTGAGTAGAAAAAGGTTGACTCTGAGCCCTCTATTCGTTGAGATGAAGAATTTAGAGTAGGTGGCAACCTTTGATTTCTCTTTGGCGAATGAGTCGATGACCGGTTCTTTAGCATCTCTGGAGCTCAGACCTACCCTTCTTGATCAAGTTGGGGCTTCGCAGAGAGAAGACCCTCAGATAGTTTAGATTATGGATAAGCTGATTCGAGGAGAGGCGTCTAGTCATCTCGCTCGATATTCTATTGATGACAAGGGTTGGCTGAGGAGAGACGGAAGGTTATGTGTTCCAGTGGTAGAAGATTTAGTAAGAAAAGTTCTTGAGGAAGCGCATCACTCTAAGTTGACTATACATCTGGGCGGAGATAAGATGTATAAAGATATGAAGCGCATTTTCTTTTGGCCTGGGATGAAAAAGGATGTGGTAGAGTTTGTCTCTAGATGTATCATTTGCCAGCAAGTTAAGGCCGAGTCGAAGAAGCCCGATGGGCTATTGCATCCTCTAGACGTTCCACTTTGGAAGTGGGAGAGTATTTCCATGGATTTTATCGATGGGCTACCAAGGTCAAGGAAAGGGAATACGAGCATTTGGGTTATTGTGGATAGACTTACGAAGAGTGCTCATTTCATTCCGGTGAAGAGCAAGAGGACCGCATCTTGGCTAGCGTCTGTATATCTTCGTGAGATTGTGAGACTACATGGAGTCCCTTCTAGTATAGTCAGTGACCGTGACCCAATCTTTACAAGTCAGTTCTGGAATAGCTTGCAAGAAGCCATGGGCACGAGGTTGAATCTAAGTACTGCTTATCACCCACAGACGGACGGTCAAACCGAAAGGGTGAATAGGGTACTCGAGGATCTGTTGAGGCTTTGTATTCTGGACTTTGGTGGTACTTGGGAAGACCATCTTCCTCTTGTTGAGTTTGCATATAATAACAGTTATCAGGCAAGCATAGGGATGGCACCATTTGAAGCTTTATATGGGAGGCCGTGCAAGTCGCCTACATGTTGGTGGGAGACCACAGATAAGTTTATACTTGGGCCTGATATGATCAGAGATACATCCGAGAAGGTCGAGTTGATTCGGAGACGGATGAAAGCGGCCCAAGACCGACAGAAATCCTATGCTGATAAGCGAAGAACTGATTTGGAGTTTGATGTTGGGGATATGGTTTTCGTGAAGGTTTCTCCTTTGCGGAATGTGGTCCGATTTGGAGCCGTTGGGAAGTTAGCACCGAGGTTTGTTGGACCATTCCCTATTATAGAGAGGATCGGGCAGATGGCTTATAGAGTGGAGTTGCCCGAGAAGCTTGCCGGAGTACACGATGTTTTTCATGTCTCGCACCTCCGGAGGTGTTTACATGAATCAGCAGAGGTTGTTGAGCCAAGTGTTCTGAAAGATGTGGAAGTTGAGAAAGAGGCTACTTTGAGGAGAGCTCCGATTCGTATCTTGGGGACGGAGACCAAGAAGCTAAGGAATCGAGAGGTCAAGTTGGTGAAGGTTCAATGGGGTGAAGCCGAAGAAGACGCGACTTAGGAAACCGAGGAGAAGATGCGTGGGCTTTATCCATTCCTTTTTGAGGGTACACTCTCAATCTCTTTTCTTTGCTAGCATATCTTTCTCTTTGCTATCCATGTTTATCTAGTTTATCGTGTTAATCTTGTCATGAGAACCTTAGGTAGAAACCCTTTGGATGAAACATGTGTTTGAAACATGTTATGCTTGATGGTTGCAAGTGTTTGCAAGTGTTTGCAAGTGGTTACTCGTGGATGCATTATACACGTTAGGCACTAGATCGGCTCACACACTCCTCATATTTCATATGCATGAGTGTTTATGCTTATTCATGGATGAAAATTTTTGTGTTATCACATGGATGTTGCATATGGGTGTATGTTATGTGCACACATGTAGATGTTATACATTATGTTAGGAATTGCATACATATGGATTCATTTCACTAACATAATTTGCATTGATGATATTTGCATTAGATAAGTACATATACACACACCTTTGCATATGTTCATACAACATTTAGAATCTTGTAAGGACAATGATTGCTCGTGGATGGTGTTTTGAGTAGATGGATGTTGGATGGTAGGATACGTTCTTCCTAACTTGAAGATTTCGGGGACGAAATCCTTTAAGGAGGGAAGAATGTAACAACCCGTATTTTCAATAACCTGTTATAGCATAAATCGAGGCAGAATTTTATTCTAAAATCTGAATCAAAGGAAACGGGCTATGCCATTGCGTTCGTCTCGGAAAAATACGCGAAATAGAGTCCGAGTTTTCGAAAATCGGAGTCCGTATGACCCGATTAAGGCCCAACGAAGTTTTCAGAAAAATTCAAAGTAAAAACAGATTTCAAATTCAAGTTTGAATTTGAAAATTAGGACAGACTGGGCCAGGCGGGAAAAATCCCGCCAGAACACCCAAGTCGACAGCCCTGTCGACTTGGGAGTCGACTTGGTTGGACCCAAGTCGACAGCCCTATCGACTTGGCTGTCGACTTGGTCCAGCCGGGCTGTTTAGCCTGGTGCACCATTTAGAGATTGTGTTGACCTTGGGGGCCAGATTCGGTTTTGAGGGCTGAGATTGGAACTAGGGTTTAATCCTATAGCCTAAAACACTTGCCTAATCTATAAATAAGACCCTAACCTACCCTAAATCATCATTATTCATTCATACAACTAAACTATGGCAAAATCAATCCTCTCATGGCCTCCACTCTCTTCATACAACTCCTAAATAAATTTCTAAGTGATTTTCCATGCATACAAGTGTTTCAAACTTGTATGAGCATCATTAGCTTGCATTCAAGTCAAGTTTCTATATTTGCATCATAAAGGAAGAATTTTGATTATTTTGGCTCAAGGGTTTTGCTTGCATTTTGGGTTTGATTGATTTTATAAGGGCTTTGTCATATTTTTGTGACTTCTTAAGCATAGTAAGCCCTATTCTACTTTCATACTTAAACTCTAAAGTTAAATGTATGATATGCAAGTTTTCTATGATGTGTTATGCAAGTTCATCAAGTTATGTTATGCAAGTTTGATATGCAAGTTGTCATATGATACAAGTTATGTTATGCAAGTTTGATATGCAAGTTGTCATATGATATGCAAGTTATGCTATGCAAGTTTGGGTTGAACATTTTGTTCATGCTATCATGTTATGCAAGCTTATCTTGGGTTTATGAACATAAAGCTTCAAGCTTTATGCCAAAGGTTGCATTTTGGCAACATGTAAGTTACCATATCCCTTATGATAACTTGCATGTGAGGCTAAATGCGAACTTATGGCCATTTCTACATGTCATTTATCACCATGTATCACCAATATGCTAAGTTTGGTTTTATGCATGCTTTTGAGGCCAAAATATGTAATATGCGAGTATATGAACACATGAACATTTCACATGCCACCATGTTAAACTTGTGGCTTCAACACCTTTATGTCATGATTATGCCAAGTTCCCTCTTTCTATCCTTTATGCGCTATTGCGATATGTAAGCGATGGGATTGCGTTTGGGGGTTGGGTAAACTTAAAAGACATAAAACATAAGCTTGGGAATTTACCTATTAAGTTAGGTCTACCCATTGGGAATTTACCTATTAAGTTAGGTCTACCCAATTGCTTGAAATCTTGTAATGTGTTTTGGAAACATGATGGACATGACACTTAGAAAATATAAGTGTGACCAACTCGAGGTTGGGTTGAGTTTGTAGCGTAAACCTACCCGGAACCAACCGGCCTAACTAGTTGCTACAAACAATAGGACCCAATGTGAGAAGTTGGCCATGTTGCACCTTGAACCCGAGGTTAGACCAAGTTGTGGTGTAAAGCTACCCGGACCCGCCCGGCTTAACTAGTAACCGCAACAAAGTCTAATGTGAGAGGTTAAGGCGCATTAAATTAATTAATGCCTCATGATTAGGGTTAAGTCATGGTCCACTTAGTACTTAACCAATTTGGGCTCGGTAGATTAATCGGGGTTAAGTCGTGAACTCATAGTTACACTTAACCAAGTTAATCCATGATTAGCAAGAGGGTTAAACCGTGCTTAACCCACTAGAAAAATCCTAGCAATGGGGGCCCACTCCAGCAGTAATCCCAAGTTTGTATCATTACGACCCTAGGGTCTAGGCTAGGGAGGGAGCACGATTACTGGGCTGGAGGTAAGCGACCAATAAACGACGGCAGGGTGGTACGTCGATGTAGTTCCGGACGGACTATGGTCGTGCACGTATTTCGTATTTGGAGAAGTCAAGCATGGGTACCAGTAGATCGAGACTGTGCACTCATGTTTATGGTGTCCAGGGGTTGGCACCCTAGGGCTTGATACACCCGAAGGGTGGACCCGGCACAGTTCGACTACAATTATGTTTGGGTCGTATTGACACCAACACGTGACGAGTTAGGCTTAGGGAGCCGATCGACTAGACCGTTTGGTTGGACCTTGTATTAGGGTCATTTCATGTTATTGGGCCAAAGCTTGGGCCAAGGGATCAATACTTGTTTATTCAAGTCATGTTAGTTTGCTAGTACACCTGTGGTGCAAAACCTTAATCCTGATTATGCGATGACACCTTTATCTACCTTGTTAGTTAATCATCATGCTAGTATGTTGTTATCCTTATGTTCATCCCTGCTGCTCATGCCAGTTAACTTTATCAGTTTACATTGATTGTAGTCGGGCTTACTCAGTCTTTTTGACTGACCTGTTTTCTTTCGCCTCTTTTCTTCCGTTCCCCCCCCCCCCCCGGTTCTCAGGGAGGGAATACTGGAGCAGAGCTTGGATTTCGGATTGCTTGCTTGTGGGATTTCAGCTCATGTACGGTTTCGACATGAAGCTAGCTATGGTTACCACTTATTTGGGGATAGCACTTCTGTATTTCAGTTTTTCAGTTGATGTTGTTTTATCTAGACTTGTTTATTTGGAAAGCTATGTTGTACCAGACTTGTTTTGAAATGCATTTGAAATCTTCCGCCGTTTTATCTATGATATTTACTCTGTTTACATATATACATATGTTCTTGTTCTGCCTTGATATATCATTATGCATGTTTACCTGATTCAAACGCCCCTCCAAAGTCAGAGTGCTTGCAAGAGCCACCCTGGCGGAGGCGGGGTGTTACAGATATCCATCAATATATAACCCCTGAGCTCGTACGTCTCAAAGAAGGGCGTTAAGCAAGGGAATAAATTCTCCGCTGCCAAACAAATATATATTTAATAGAAATCGATCACCAAATGACGTGAAGACCTCCGGTCTTCGACCACCGTCTTCATCCTCAACACATCGTCGAATCAGTTATTCAGAATGGGATAAATCTGGTCTTTCTGAATAACTCGCGCATTTTATAAACAAGTGTTACACAAACACAACATACGCCTCATTCCAATTCAGAATATTCTTTTATTCAAATATTCTTATACTTTGGGAAAGGCTCCCATTAATTTTGTCAAAGATAAATTCTTTAAATTTATTCTTTAATCTTCTTTTGAATATCAATTTAAACCAAATTATGGTTTATCCAAACTAGTCGGGATTAACGAACCTTACCGAAGTAATCAATTGTTAAATTTCCCAACCCCAACCTATTCATCTCATGAAGGAATACTGGTAATACTTCATATCTAACACCACGGTGTTATCGGTAAATTCAATTACCATTTCACATTCAAATTTAATTAAAGATTTAATAATCGCTTTGGAGCAAAACTGGTGATACTCCATTCTTGATCATTTCAATCTAATTAAAGATTCATTAAAACTCCACTTAGTTTTAATCTTCCCAAAAATCAATATCCTGTCTTTTACGGGGTTAAAGAACCAGTGTCATCTAAAACACGATTCACGATAAATCCAAAATCACATTCTGTTCCATTAGCCTTTAACCGTAAATTAGAAAGCGAATAATTCCCTAAGTGTTAATCCCGAAGGCCGAAACCAACATCAGATCAATACCTAGGAAACCATTCAACTTAACTAATCTCCAGTTAGTTTCTGATTTTCTTAACTCCGTTGGGTCTAAGAACAATATTATTAAAGATACCATTCACGACAACCCAAAATCCCATTTCATATTAAATACAAGGCTCTGAATAGAAAATATATCGGCTTATATTCAATATCAAATTCTACGACCAACAAATATCGTATTGGAAATAACGATATAAATATATCTTTCAAATTCCCATAACAATATATGTATCATCACGAAATCCAACATCGAAATATTCCAAAGACAATTTCGATTCAAATCCATTCAAATTCAATTATTGGCAATTCTGGTTACTTCTAAAACCCTTTCAAATTCAATTTATTTATTTTAAAAATAAATGGATTATAACTCTAGTTCAAAACTAGTTCATTTCGATAAAAAAAACTATTTTTATCTTTTCAAATATGGAGTTTTTCATCTCAATTCTTTCCACATCATTTCTTATGATTTTACACAAATTATTACTATTTTTAATAATTTTATCAAGGCCCGTACAGTCGATTTCCATCAACGGCCACCGAACTGCACTTACAGCGACCTTTTCCAAATTTGATTTGGACATAATTCCAAATCCAACCGTTAGATTTCTAATTTCTAATATTCATTAGAAATCTCTTTTCGTTGAACCCAAGGGTTCCGGTTTTAGGAGAATCCGGCGGTCGGATCTCCCGTAACGTCCATTCGAAGTCAATGGTCGAAATTCACGAACTGTCGCGACGCGTTCTATTCAGGCCATTATATATATATATATATATTATGTATTATATATATTTCGTCGATTTCCTTTTAAAACTTATTTTACAAATCGTTTTAAATTCGTTTTCAAAACGATTTCAACTTCCTACTCAATTAAAAATCAAAATTGAATATTCCATGTCACCGATATACAAATGATAATATTTTCAAAACGTTATATTTTGAAATCACTTCCTTTTCTATATTCATTATAAAAATGAATATAATCGATATAAATACAGTTCACGTCAAAATGGCGCAAATCTAATCCACACGGCTTTATATATTTCAATAACTTCGTTATTCTATTCAGCAAATGAATATTTATTCTACTCAACGCATGAATTTATATTTCTTTCAACACATGAATATTCTCAACACATGAGTATCGTCAACACATGACTATTTTTATTATTTAGTATATTTTATAGAATTGTTCTTTATATCATTTAATTCTTAATCAGACTCCAACCGTTAATTAGTAAGAGAACAATTCCCTAAGTATTAACCCCGAAAGCTGAAACCAACATCAGATCAATACCCAAGAAACCACTCATCTTAACTGATTTCCAGCTAGTTTCTAATTTTATATATGATAAAAATGTAAATTTTATTGTTAAAATATTTCGTTCAACACATGATACTTTCAACACATGAATATATATTTTATTCAACACATAAATATTTATTCTGTTCAACACATGAACCTATATTTTTAATATTCTTTATTTTCCCGATTGGAATGAGGCCCAATCAATTACCATTAATGTTAATTATATGGATTCCATACAATACATGTATATAATAGCAATGATAAATAATCAACCATCATCCAAAGTGCACCACACAACTGCATAAGCATTAAACATAAATAATTAACGCTTACACAGTCTGTCAACCTATCAATTGACATACCACTAAACAATCGGGATTAGTGTACGTCAAATATCATCCCAATACCCGTGTGGGGTTTCAAATCAACAAGCACAGATTTTTATTCGTGCTGTTGGGCGATGTGTAAAAATTTATCGTCCCAATCAATATCAGTCAAATGGGTGTACATAAACAAATCGTCCGATTTGTTTATAAATATTTATTTTATATACATGTTAAAAATTATATTTTTTTAATTATAAAATATTTATTTCCATTCCACATCACACAATCAATTTTTCACAACACATCAATCAAACAACCAAGTCTTCCATGGTCTGTGGACGACGGGTGTCGGGTGCTACTAAGCACCGTCTGCATCCTAGTATATATTTCAACTAGAAAATAAAATAAAAGTGAGGAGTTCTCACCGATTAGCTAAACCAATTCACCATGACTCTTCATATGTAGGAAATCTTCACCGTGCTTTTTATCGAGATCTGTTTCATGCGGCATATGTTAAAATTATATTTTTAACAACGCTACTTCTAATATAAAGAGTATATTTTTATAACGTTAAAAACCGAAACTTTATATGATTAAAAATCGAGTCTTTACATAGTTAAAAATCGAATCTTTATATGATACATATATATATAAAATCACATTTTCATGACGTTATGTATACACTAAAAATCATATTTTTATTTTTCTATTATATAAAAATCATATTTTTATACTTTCTATTATATAAAAATCATATTTTTATACTATCTATTTTTATCACAACGCTTCATGTATAAAGACTTCACCTTTATATTCATAAAAATCTCATCTTTATGTTTATAAAAATCTGACCTTTTATACGAATAAAATCATGTCTTTATGCAAGAAAAGTCATGTCTTTATCTCCTTAAAAAACATGTCTTTATCACCTAAAAAATCAGGCCTTTATCACAAACTCTAGATAATAAAAAATCAAATTTTTCTACACGGTTATTATGTGTTAAAACTGGAAAATAAATAAATGAAAATAAATAAATAAAGATAACTCACGGTTTTTAGAGGGGGGTTTCAGTCGGTCTCGCACCAGCATCGAGGGGAGGTGGCTCGGCGGTGACTGCGGCGGAGGGGCATGGGGTCAGGCGACGCGAGTTGGGGTCTCGATTTGGGCTGTGGGGGGAGGAGAAGGGGGCGTATGGGGATTGCGTGTTGACTGGAGAAGAAGGGGGGAGGAAGAAGATGTGGCGAAGGCGAGACGCAACGACGGTTTTTAGGGCACGAGCACTTCCTCCTTTTTTTTATATTTTCGATCTGTCGGGGAGAATAAGTGTTGGGGGGTTAACTTGTTTTATTTTATATTATTTATTATTTAAGTTCTTTTACTTCGAAAATAATTTGTTTTATGTCACGTATCCCAATTCAAACCTGTTACCCCCATTCCGAACACAATTGGATATGTCCAGTAACCCCATTTGGCTCTTACGATTGGTTTTCATCAAAACTAAAATATAATCTATATATCTTCAATTTGAACGCACATTTCAATATATCGGGTCCACATGCGAACTCTAAAAATTCCCAGAAAATATTTTCTAGCTTCGCATTGACGATACGGTCCTAACAAGACTAATTTCATCAAATTCTAAGATCGTTTGAAAAATGGCCATTTTCCAGTCGATTAAAATCAACTGAAAATGGTCAAACGCGTTTTCCTTAGCCACGCTCACATATTAATTCAGAAAATTATGAATTTTGGAATCTAGCAATAATTTGACATCCCGGATCCAACAAAAGTGATTTTGTCGAAAACAGAGGTCATTTGCAAAATTTCCATTTTTAAGGGCTATATTTTCCATAGCGACTATTCTGAATTTTCATCTGGGCATAACTTTTTATCCCCGCTTTGAAATTTCAATTTTTCGGATTCACTGGAAAGATATTCTCAATTAGATTCAAATATTTTTGGTTTCACTAAAATCCAGCTTATTTTGAATCCTGTACATTCATTTGAACTTTGAAATCTAAATTTCCAACTACCGCACCATTTTCAATTCCTTTTATAATTAAAAATAAATATTTATATTCTAACGACACTCTATATAAATATATATGTGACAACCCGGATTTTTATAACGTGTTAAGACAAGAATCAAGGCGGAATTAAATTATAAAATATGAATCAGAGGAAACGGGCTGTGCCATTGCGTTCGTCTCGGAAAAATAAGCGAAATAGAGTCCGAGTTTTCGAAAATTTGAGTCCGTTTGACCAAGTTATGGCCCGTGAAAGTTTTCATAAAAATTCAAGTTCAAAAACAGTTCAAATTTCAAATCTGGAGCCAAACAGACTGGGCGGGAAAAATTCCCGCCCAATCCCCAGGTCAACTGGGTGTCGACTGGGGAGTCGATACGCCCAAGGGCAGGTCGATTGCCTAGTCAACACGGGTGTCGTCCTGGGTGGTCCGACCACTTTGGCCTGGTGCACCTGCTGAGTGTTTTGGGTCATGTTTTATGGCCTGTTTCGGGATTTGATGGTTCAGATCTAAACTAGGGTTAATCCTATGGCCTAAACTAACCTAAACTTCTATAAAAAGACCCCTAGACCTAGCCTAAACCCTCACAAATCACTCTTGCCATGAAGTGCTGCCAAAATCTCTCTTGATCATGACCTCCACCTCCAACTCCAAGGGCTTATGCATTCAAATCGGATTCAAATCAAAAGGTGCAAGCTTTCTACATCAAATCAAGGAAGTAGAGTGTCATCTCAACACCGTTCTATGACAAATGCTTGCTCATGAGTCCCTAGCCTCGCTTTGTAAGTTCTAGCTACTTTTATATCTAAACGGTAGTTTTAATTATGACATGGAATAAAAAAAAAGATGAAGCCTAAGTATGATCATCTATGTGAACCTAGCTTTGCCCCTTTTCTTGAACCTATGACCTTTGGGCTATTTCTTAGTGATTAAATCATGCCGCTCATGTTGTGTTTGAACTAGTTTATCATGCAAGATTGTATCTTTAACTTGTGGGATGTTGCAATGACGTTAATTTGGACCTATGAATGTTGCAAATCACTCTCTCATGTCCTTATCATGCATGTAATGATGATTTTCTCTCGGATCTTGTTTTATGCAAAGTCTCTACCTTCCCCTATTTATTTTCTTTTGATGAACCTTGGTCGATTTCGGACCTAGGCCTAAACTACGACTTACGTGCGATTTGTATACGGGGGAATATTGGGATTTCACCTATTTGGACATAGTTGTATGGTAAAATTGATCTCATAACATGAACAAAAGGGAAATTTGGGGTATTGCCATGTAATTTGCAAGTTTTGGCATACATGAATTGGCATACGAGTTAGACCACGAGTTTTGGGGGCTAAGTAAGTTAAATAAAGGGATTGGGCTTATATTAATTAGGCATAAGTGGAGTTGGGGACATGAACCATGATGTGGGTTTAGTTGGGCATGATCTAGACAACATGTAACTTTGGCTAGATCTTGATTTGGGAAAATTAGACATATGTAATGTGGCTAGTATTGGGTACACATTTTAATGAACATGTAATTGGGAACTTGGGCATTTGTTTAGTAATATGAAAAGTGGGGATTTTGACTTAAATGACATGAAAACATGAATATGAACATGATACGTAGTAAAACATGAAAGTGGCCAACTCGAGGTTGGGTTGAGTTTGTAGCATAAATCTGCCCGGAACCGCCCGGCAAATCCGGTAGCTACAAACAATAGGACCCAATGTGAGTTGTTGGTCATATCGCGCTTGAAACCCGAGGTCAGACTAGGTTGTGGTGTAAAACTGCCTGGACCCGCCCGGCTTAACCAGTAACCACAACAAGGTCTAATATGAGAGGTTGGGGTGCATTAAACTAATTAATGCCACATGATAAGGTTAAGTAACTTGATTAGACTAATGACACTTAACCGATATGAGATGGACGGGTGGGTTAAGTAACTTAGCTAGACTAATGACACTTAACCATACAACACGATTAGTGGAGGGGATTAAGTTAACCAACACTTAACCAATCCGACCCAATAATTTGATGAGGTTAAGTTAACCAATACTTACCCAATCTAATAGGATAATTTAATGGGGTTAAGTAACTTATACTTAACCAATTATACACGATGATTTAATGGGGTTAGGTTAACCAATTTTACTCGATAATTTTGATGAGGTTAAGTTAACCAATACTTAACCAATTTGACTCGGTAACTTGATGGGGTTAAGTTAACCTACACTTAACCAATCTAACATAGTGATTGGATAGGGTTAAGACACGAACCGCTTGAATATACTTAACCAACTCGACTCGGTAATTTGATAAGGATAATCTATACTTAACCAACCACGATAATGCGATAAGGTTAAGCCGTGAACTTCTTGATATACTTAACCAACTTGACATATAGTTTGTAGGGCTAAGTCTTGAACTTGAACACTTAGCCAATTTTGACATGCTTATAGACGGGTTAAGTCATGAGCTTGAATGACAACGCTTAACCCATTAGATAAAACCCTATTTCAGGGGGACTAAGTGGAAAACAGTAGTTAACAAGGATGACAGGAAAGGAAGCTAAGTGATAAACCTTAGTTAAGGATAACTAAGTAATAATTCTTAGTCAAGGAAATTGGACCAGTTCATAATAGATGAGTAACCCGATTCGGTAGGTCATCGCTTCAGCAAATACACGAGGTGGAGCAATATCTGATTTAGATAAAGGCTCCAACGAACTGGGTGACGAAGCGGTAGCTTCAGGGAACGTGAGGATACTCTTGGTATCCCTCTGTGAGGTGGTAGATGATCCTCCTGGGCTCACAGAGGTTAAGGTCTGCGGTAGAAGAGCCAAGGGTATGCCTTGGTTACTGTGCGAGCAACCTAAAGACTGGGGTGGATTAGCGTGGGGTCGGCGATATTTTTACGGTAGCCCTAGATAGCACATCGTCGGCCACCTACCATCTTTAGTCAATCGTGTACGTACGGAAACGCAGAGAACACCCAACAGACCATACTTGCTATCTAGTTATGGGTGAGGTAGGCCATTTGGGAGTGGGGCATTGATGGCCGTAGTGTAGTTCTCATACATGATTTTTCTAGTTTTGCCTTTCAGTAGTTGAGGGAGGGGTCACGTGGGACCATAACCGCCGGTAGAAAAACAGACCTTAATATCTGCATCAGCAGATAACCTAAAGCTCCCGACCGAGTCCTGTATTATGTCACGGAACTCGGATGGCACATTGAGATACATGTGCACATAGACATGGAAAAACGATTCACGATACATACGTGGGAAAAAGGGCGTGGTTGACGGGTAGCATAATCCCTAGTGGCCCTAGATGGTTTGAACCCAAACCGAGATACGAAAACGTTCATTAGGTAGCATAATCCCCAGTGGTCCTAGGTGGCATAAACCTTAGTTGAACACGCGATAGTTCTTGATAAGAAAACATAGTTAGATAAAAGATGACAGTCCAAATGATTTCAAGGATCAAATGGTACTACGTTGAAGTAGTGAGAAAGCCCGCACGAGGTACGGTAAAGGACTGAACTTATACATGGAAAGAAACACACGAGTTGAGAAAACCTATATATGCGATATATTAGGTCCACATGGACCATTTCATGACATTGGGCAAGGGACATTTTATAGTTAACACATAACACGGGTTGGGATACTAGTACGGGAGGTGCAGAACAAATATACATGATAGATACCTCGGGATTTTATACTTGATAGAAACCTGACAATGTGATACCTTAGTTTATCTTGATACAGTGGTCATCTTGTTATCTTAGTCTAGCTTATCTATCTTGTCATCATCCTTATGTTTACTTTCAGTTTGTGCATGTCATGTTACCTTTACCTGTTTTTATGCTGGAAGTAGATAGGACTTACCAGTCTTTATGACTGACCCCGTTTTCTTTCGCCTCTTTGTCTTCCGTTCCCCCCCCCCCCAGGTTTTCAGGGAGGAAATGCTGTTGTTTAGTTCGGACCTCTTATGCTTGAAGGTCATCATGTATATCTTGTTCTTCTCTTGGCTATGGCTGCTTCACCGCTTTATTTTGGGGAATAATTTATGAAAAGGTTTTATGCTTCTTTACTATTGCAAGGCAGGTTTTGATGTATTCTGATGAAAAAAGCTTTAGACCTTATTTTATAAGGTAATGAAATTTGTTTTACTTCCGCTGTTTTATATATGTTCTGTCTTGCAATATTTCTGTGCATGTTTACCTCGATAATACTTCACCAAACCTAGTGCATTCCCTTTGTGAGTGACCCTAGCGGAGGTGGGGTGTTACATTTGGTATCAGAGCAGAAGGTTACCAGACTGGGCAAAAGTTTCTAAAACCTTCTGAAACTATTTTCCAAACTGTTTACAAAGATGCATTTTTCAAGAAAGGTTTTATTTTTAAAGGCTATTCCCCAAAGGCCATTAGCACTACCCTTTGTTTCCTTGATTGAATCTCTTTTCCTTTCTTTCCCCCATCTATAGTCACAGTAGTTTGAACTGCGACTAATCCTTCCCTAGTTACCTAAGTGTTTTCCGGCGATGGAGGTAGTTCTCGAGAGACCTGTTGTCGCGTTATAAGAAAGGATAGTAAGAACAAGGATAAAGGATATGGGCTTAAGGATAAGAAACTTGTTGGTAGGGCTCAACCCATGACGAGAGAGTATTTTTGGTATTGTAAAACGGGACGGATAGTTAAGTATTATGGAACAAGGACAAGATCATCGAGAAGGCAATTGCATACCCTCACTAGCATACTTGAGAAGGATGGTAACATTCTTGTTGAAGGTTTAGTTATTCTTTTCTATCATCCTGCCAAGACTTTGTTTTGATCACCACATCATTTAAGTCCGCTTCGATAGTTGAGTCTCTGCACCTTAGTACTAGCGTAGTAGAGGATCCCATTTTGTCTCAAATCTTGTTGGAGAAGCAGTCCATTTATTCACGACTTGTTTGGATTTGAGAATGTCTATGCCAAGAGTTGAGTTTGGAAGTAATGCTTATGTTTTGGGCCATGGATGGATTCTAGGGATGAAGTGGTTATCCAGTAAGGGGTGCCACCCTCGGTTTTGATAGGAGGGTAGTTAGATTCTTGACTAGCCTTGGTAATACCCTCGAAGTCTCGTGTAACCTTTTGGGTTCTGTCATGATTAGTTACCTAGAATCCCTTGATGCCTTTATTGGATATTTGAAACACGATCGAGTGGTGTTTTCCAATAAGACGGATGGTTCATTTCACTTAGGCATAAGTTAAAAAAATCACCCTAGTAAGTACACATGGTAACCTGGTTGGTATCTATTTACTTTCAAGAGAAATTTCTTCTGCGTGTAATACCAAATAGTATGTAAATGAGATCCAAGATTCACTAGTGAATTTTGGAGAGCTCGCATGGAATCATGAGTATGCAGTCATGTTTGAATCAAGTATAATAGAAGAAGAATAAGTGAAAGTGGAACGAGAGGCGACAATAAAATGAGTTCCAACTCATATTATGGAAACAGGAAATAAGAAGCTACGAAATCATGAAGTTAAAAGATGGTCAAAGCACAATGGAACTAAGCTCAAGGGAATGCGACTCAGAAGGATGAAGACTAGATACACGCATGATATCTCTTTTTAAGAGTATATCCTTGATCCCTGTTTTCTGTAGAACTTACTTGTAGGCTATCTTTTATGAATATCCTCTCGGTTCTATTTTCGATCTTAGTTCAGTTGCAAACCCCATAAGGAGTTTATCTTGTTTATCTTCTCGATCCTATCTTGAGGACCTTAGGTAGAACCCTATGGATGTAAACATGTATTTGAAACATGTTATGATTGATATGGTTGCCAGTGGTTGCAAGTGGTTGCTCGTGGATGATTGAGTACACATTAGACACTAGGTCGATTCAGTCACATTTCATATTGCATATGCACGAGTATTTGTACTTGTTTATGGATGAAATTGAATATGTTATCATGTGGATGTTGCATGTGGATGAATGGTTGTGCACACATATAGTGTTTATATGACTAGGACTATTTGCATACATGTTGGATTCATGGCACTAAAAATATTTTGCATTTAGAAGATCACTTAGGCCTGATCATTTACATTAGATAAGTACATATACACACACTTTTTGCATATGTACATACAGCATTAGAAATTGTCTAAGGACATTGGTTGCTTGTGGATGATGTTTTGAGTAGATGGATGATGGATGGTAGGATACGATCTTCCTAACTTAGAGATTTCGGGGATGAAATCCTTTAAGAAGGGGAGAATGTAACAACTCGGATTTTTATAACGTGTTAAGACAAGAATCAAGGCAGAATTAAATTATAAAATCTGAATCAGGGGAAACGGGCTATGCCATTACGTTCGTCTCGGAAAAATACGCGAAATAGAGTCCGAGTTTTCGAAAATTTGAGTTTGTATGACCAAGTTATGGCCCGTCAAAGTTTTCAGAAAAATTCAAGTTCAAAAACAGTTCGAATTTCAAATCTGGAGCCAAACAGACTGGGCGGGAAAAATTCCCACCCAAGCCCCAGGTCGACTGGGGTGTCGACTGGGGAGTCGACACGCCCAGGGGCAGGTCAACTGCCCAACCGACACGGGTGTCGACCTGGGTGGTCCGGCCACTTTGGCCTGGTGCACCTGCTGAGTGTTTTGGGTCATGTTTTAAGGCCTGTTTCGGGATTTGATGGTTCAGATCTAAACTAGGGTTAATCCTATGGCCTAAACTAACCTAAACTTCTATAAAAAGACCCCTAGACCTAGCCTAAACCCTCACAAATCACTCTTGCCACGAAGTGCTGCCCAAATCTCTCTTGATCATGGCCTCCATCTCCAACTCCAAGGGCTTATGCATTCAAATCGGATTCAAATCAAAAGGTGCAAGCTTTCTACATCAAATCAAGGAAGTGGAGTGTCATCTCAACACCGTTCTATGACAAATGCTTGCTCATGAGTCCCTAGCCTCGCTTTGTAAGATCTAGCTACTTTTAGATCTAAACGGTAGTTTTAATTATGACATGGAATAAAAAAAAAGATGAAGCCTAAGTATGATCATCTATGTGAACCTAGCTTTGCCCCTTTTCTTGAACCTATGACCTTTGGGCTATTTCTTAGTGATTAAATCATGCCACTCATGTTGTGTTTGAACTAGTTTATCATGCAAGATTGTATCTTTAACTTGTGGGATGTTGCTATGACATTAATTTGGACCTATGCATGTTGCAAATCACTCTCTCATGTCCTTATCATGCATGTAATGATGATTTTCTTTCGGATCTTGTTTTATGCAAAGTCTCTACCTTCCCCTATTTATTTTCTTTTGATAAACCTTGGTCGATTTCGGACCTAGGCCAAAACTACGACTTACGTGCGATTTGTATATGGGGGAATATTGGGATTTCACCTATTTGGACATAGGTGTATGGTAAAATTGATCTCATAACATGAACAAAAGGGAAATTTGGGGTATTGCCATGTAATTTGCAAGTTTTGGCATACATGAATTGGCATACGAATTAGACCATGAGTTTTGGGGGCTAAGTACGTTAAATCAAGGGATTGGGCTTATGTTAATTAGGCATAAGTGGAATTGGGGACATGAACCATGATGTGGGTTTAGTTGGGCATGATCTAGACAACATGTAACTTTGGCTAGAGCTTGATTTGGGAAAATTAGACATATGTAATGTGGCTAGTATTGGGTACACATTTTAATGAACATGTAATTGGGAACTTGGGCATATGTTTAGTAATATGCAAAGTGGGGATTTTGACTTAAATGACATGAAACCATGAATATGAACATGATACGTAGTAAAACATGAAAGTGGCCAACTCGAGGTTGGGTTGAGTTTGTAGCATAAATCTGCCCAGAACCGCCCGGCAAATCCAGTAGCTACAAACAATAGGACCCAATGTGAGTAGTTGGTCATATCGCGCTTGAAACCCGAGGTTAGACTAGGTTGTGATGTAAAACTGCCCGGACACGCCCGGCTTAACCAGTAACCACAACAAGGTCTAATGTGAGAGGTTGGGGTGCATTAAACTAATTAATGCCACATGATAAGGTTAAGTAACTTGATTAGACTAATGACACTTAACCGATATGACATGGACGGGTGGGTTAAGTAACTTAGCTATACTAATGACACATAACCATACAACACGATTAGTGGAGGGGGTTAAGTTAACCAACACTTAAGCAATCCGACCCAATAATTTGATGAGGTTAAGTTAACCAATACTTAACCAATCTAACAGGATAATTTAATGGGGTTAAGTAACTTATACTTAACCAATTATACACGATGATTTAATGGGGTTTGGTTAACCAATTTGACTCGATAATTTTGATGAGGTTAAGTTAACCAATACTTAACCAATTTGACTCGGTAACTTGATGGGGTTAAGTTAACCTACACTTAACCAATCTAACATATTAATTGGATAGGGTTAAGACACGAACCGCTTGAATATACTTAACCAACTCGACTCGGTAATTTGATAAAGATAATCTATACTTAACCAACCATGATAACGTGATAAGGTTAAGCCGTGAACATCCTGATATACTTAACCAACTTGACATATGGTTTGTAGGGCTAAGTCTTGAACTTGAACACTTAGCCAATTTTGACATGCTTCGAGACGGGTTAAGTCATGAGCTTGAATGACAACGCTTAACCCATTAGATAAAACCCTTGTTCAGGGGGACTAAGTGGAAAACAGTAGTTAACAAGGATGATGGGAAAGGAAGCTAAGTGATAAACCTTAGTTAAGGATAACTAAGTAATAATTCTTAGTCAAGGAAATTGGACCAGTTCATAATAGATGAGTAACCCGATTCGGTAGGTCGTCGCTTCAGCAAATACACGAGGTGGAGCAATATCTGATTTAGATAAAGGCTCCAACGATCTGGGTGACGAAGCGGTAGCTTCGGGGAACGTGAGGATACTCTTGGTATCCCTCTGTGAGGTGGCAAATGATCCTCCTGGGCTCACAGAGGTTAAGGTCTGCGGTAGAAGAGCCAAGGTTATGCCTTGGTTGCTGTGCGAGCAACCTAAAGACTGGGGTGGATTAGCGTGGGGTCAGCGATATTTTTACGGTAGCCCAAGATAGCACATCGTCGGCCACCTACCATCTTTAGTCAATCGTGTACGTACGTAAAGGCAGAGAACACCCAACAGACCATACTTGCTATCTAGTTATGGGTGAGGTAGGCCGTTTGGGAGAGGGGCATTGATGGCCGTAGTGTAGTTCTCATACATGATTTTTCTTGTTTTGCCTTTCAGTAGTTGAGGGAGGGGTCACGTGGGACCATTACCACCGGTAGAAAAACAGACCTTAATATCTGCATCGGCAGATAACCTAAAGCTCCCGACCGAGTCCTGTATTCTGTCACGGAACTCGGATGGCACATTGAGATACATGTGCACCTAGATATGGAAAAACGATTCACGATACATACGTGGGAAAAAGGGCGTGGTTGACGGGTAGCGTAATCCCTAGTGGCCCTAGGTGGTTTGAACCAAAACCGAGATACGAAAACGTTCAATAGGTAGCATAATCCCCAGTGGTCCTAGGTGGCATAAACCTTAGTTGAAAAAACGATAGTTCTTGATAAGAAAACATAGTTAGATAAAAGATGACAGTCCAAATGATTTCAAGGATCAAATGGTACTACGTTGAAGTAGTGAGAAAGCCCGCACGAGGTACGGCAAAGGACTGAACTTATACATGGAAAGAAACACACGAGTTGAGAAAACCTATATATGCGATATATTAGGTCGACATGGACCATTTCATGACATTGGGCAAGGGACATTTTATAGTTAACACATAACACGGGTTGGGATACTAGTATGGGAGGTGCAGAACAAATATACATGATAGATACCTCGGGATTTTATACTTGATAGAAACCTGACAATGTGATACCTTATTTTATCCTGATACAGTGGTTCATCCTGTTATCTTGGTCTAGCTTATCTATCTTGTCATCATGCTTATGTTTACTTTCAGTTCATGCATGTCATGTTACCTTTACCTGTTTTTATGCTGGAAGTAGATAAGACTTACCAGTCTTTATGACTGACCCCGTTTTCTTTCGCCTCTTTGTCTTCCGTTTCCCCCCCAGGTTTTCAGGGAGGAAATGCTGTTGTTTAGTTCGGACCTCTTATGCTTGAAGGCCATCATGTATAGCTTGGTCTTCTCTTGGCTATAGCTGCTTCACCGCTTTATTTTGGGGAATAATTTATGAAAAGGTTTTATGCTTCTTTACTATTGCAAGGCAGGTTTTGATGTATTCTGATGAAAAAAGCTTTAGACCTTATTTTATAAGGTAATGAAATTTGTTTTACTTCCGCTGTTTTATATATGTTCTGTCATGTAATATTTCTATGCATGTTTACCTCGATAATACTTCACCAAACCCAGTGCATTCCCTTTGTGAGTGACCCTAGCGGAGGTAGGGTGTTACAATATACATTCTAATTCTATTCAAAATAAATTTCACGTCATTATTATTTAAAATAATTCATTTTTAATATTCAAAATTCATCAAAATTGCCAAAATAAAAAATTTAAATTGGCTCATATTTCCAGGTTATTACAATCTCCCACACTTAAAAAATTTCGTCCCTGAAAAGGAACGAGGCTGAAAGTTGTTTCAAAAATCAACACAACTTTCATTGTTTTCATTTTTGTCTTAAGTTCTTCAACTTTTCAGTTTCTAAGAACTTCTTAAATTTTTCAAAAATTTGGCTAACACCCTAAATTTTCGAAAAATTTCTCCATAACCTCCCCTGCACCGGGAGCTTCAGGATTCTTCAAATAGCCTCCCATGGCCCTCACCAATCCAAAAAGAAAAAGAAACGGCCAAGCGGCTAGCCAATCGGCTCATAAAATAATCAAAAACTCAAGAATACAATAAACATGTACCTATTTGTCGGGCAAACAATTTTATTCCTCTTCTCTAGCCTCCTTGCTATGACCTGTTCAATGTAAGTACATGTATATGCATGCAAATGTGATAAATTTTCAATACAATCCACTTTTTGGTTCAATTTGGGCAAAAGGTTCAACACTTAATTAATTGAACAATAATCAAACAACACAACCATCAATCAATTAGTTGATTATCATTTCAAATTCATATCTTTGATATATAGTCAAAAAAAATCACATTTTTGGTGCCAAATCACAACAATAAGCCCTATCTAGTTTTGGTTCTCACACCAATAAATGGAAATATATATAAATATCACACTTTCGGCACTTGAATATAAATACTGATGATGCGGTCGCATCATCAGAATTATCCCCCGGCAACTAGAGTGTGACTCTATATCCATCCAGTATAGTGGAGGCTTCCAATACACGTGGATCAAACGTATATTAAAATCTCTATATATGTGATAGTCCTAATCAATATAAATAAATATTCAAATACGAATAATTGAATTAAATTTTCAAAACAAAACTTGTTTTCAAATTTATTTTTCAAAACAACACTCTTTACACTTGTTCTAGGATACTACTGATCCTATCTCTAACGAGTCATTCTCATTGGATATTACTAATCCAATCTCTGATGAATTCTTTCGTTTGGTTCTAACGTGTCTTGTTCTCCGAGCTTTGTAAACCAAAGCTCTGATATCAACTGTGAGAACCTGTAACTTCCCCATGAAGTAAAAAGCGGATACTTTGAGGACAAGACAGATCAGAACACAAACAGAAGAACATTTCATTGTTAATTACAACAATTCCATCAGAATACAAGAATATTACAGAGTATGAATCAATATTACACATCATAAAATATCAGAGATCACAATGCATTACATAGCAGCGGAAAAAATAATACAAAACACAACGGAAAGTAATACACAGATACAGAGCTTTCCGAGTATCGTTACAGCTGTAAACCAGGATCATGTGAATATAAATCTGCAAAACCGAAACTACTAGCTGCCCGTGTCGAAAATAAGGGCACCCAGAGTTTAGGTTAAAACAATAAACTCCAGGTCAGTCATGTGACTGGTGTGAGAACTAAAACAGTTATTGACCTTTATTTTAAAGTTAGGTAAATCAAGGGACCACGCCGTATAACACCGAACGGGTTTCCTCCCAAGAATACCAGTGCATAAAACAACAGCGAAATGCTAAATAGAGAACAGTGAAGCTATTATAAGACCCAGGTCCCATCACACAATGCAACACAAGCCGGAGGATAGGGTTTTACCTTATAATAGCCAAAGAATGCTTGATACGCTAAATTTCATCTTTTATTATTACTATAAGTGCATAGTGTCATAACAATTTCAATCATAAGTGTCAGTCATAGACGACATGGGTACCATATATCATGTCGCCAATACTAGGCTCTACAATCCAAACCGCAAAGTCGTGTATTGGAAGTTGGATTTCCAACTGTGAACCGAGGCTAGGGATCGTCCTCACCGCTTCGAGACAATCTAGCCTACCATGTCTCTGGCAAGCGCGTGGGCAAGCCTTAGAGCAACAGGGTCGGTCCACTCGATGTGGATCAAACTTAAACCCTGGACACTACGTCTCTCCACCCTATGGGGGCATAAATGAGACAAATGACTCCATATACGAGGCGCCTCGCAACAGCAACAACCACACAGGTGAAAATAAAATAAATGTTAGGGCTGGTAGGTCACTGACACCACCCTAGCTAGAAAGAAACACATGCGCTCCCTGAAGTCCTCTCCCGTTTCTGGTTCACAACCGGGGTGTGAGGCTCGCGAATCAACGCTACGCAAAGTTGTGCCACACAGGCGGTGCTTTAATCATCAACCACAAGACTTTGCTTTTCAACAAAAGCCTTGATCATTTGCCACTTAGGCATGCCACACAGTCAATTCACTCCATGCGATTGATATCCATCAATATATAACCCCTGAGCTCGTACGTCTCAGAGAAGGGCGTTAAGCAAGAGAATAAATTCTCCGCCGCCAAACAGATATATATTTAATAAAAATCAATCACATAGAATAAAATCCAATGTCAGACACACAGTCCATTTACAAGTTCATTCTGGGTCTGAACAAAATCGGAGGCACCTTGTACCTCGCATATCCATCGATCTCCAAGTACGTATGGACGATCGCCAACTGATTCCCTCCTCTTGGGTGTACAGCCCAATCAAGATCATCAGTAATCACCTAAACGACGTGAGACCTCCGGTCTTCGACCACCGTCTTCATCCTCGACACATCGTCGAATCAGTTATTCAGAATGGGATAAACCCGGTCTTTCTGAATAACTCGCGTATTTTATAAACAAGTGTTACACAAACACAACATACGCCTCATTCCACATCAGAATATTCTTTCATTCAAATATTATTATACTTTGGGAAAGGTTCCCATTAATTTTATCAAAAATAAATTCTTTAAATATATTCTTTAATCTTCTTTTGAATATCAATTTAAACAAAATTATGGTTTATCCAAACTAGTCCGGTTTAACGAACCTTATCGAAGTAACCAATTGTTAAATTTTCCAACTCCAACCTATTCATCCCATGAAGTAAAACTGGTAATATTTCATATCTAACACCACGGTGTTATCGGTAAATTTAATTACCATTTCACGTTCAAATCTAATTAAAGATTTAACTATTGCTTTGGAACAAAACTGGTGATACTCCATTCTCGATCATTTCAATCTAATCAAAGATTCATTAAAACTCCACTTAGTTTTAATTTTCCCGAAAATCAATATCCTGTCTTTAACTGGGTTAAAGAACCAATGTCATCTAAAACACGGTTCACGATAAACCCAAAATCACATTCTATTCCATCAGCCTTTAACCATAAATTAGTAAGTGAATAATTCCCTAAGTGTTAACCCCGAAGGCCGAAACCAATATCAGATCAATACCCAGGAAACCATTCAACTTAACTAATCTCCAGTTAGTTTCTGATTTTCTTAACTCCGTTGGGTCTAAGAACAGTATTATTAAAGACACCATTCGCGACAACCCAAAATCTCATTTAATATTAAATACAAGGCTCTGAATATAAAACATATCGGCTTATATTCAATATCAAAATCTATGACCAACAAATATCGTATTGGAAATAACGATATAAATATATCTTTCAAATTCCCATAACAATATCTGTATCATCACGAAATCCAACATCGAAATATTCCAAAGACAATTTCGATTCAAATCCATTACAATTCAATTATTGGCAATTCTGGTTACTTTTAAAACCCTTCCAAATTCAATTTATTTATTTTAAAAATAAATGGATTATAACTCTAGTTCAAAACCAGTTCATTTCGATAAAAATCTATTTTTATCTTTTCAAATATGGAGTTTTTCATCCCAATTCTTTCCACATCATTTCTTATGATTTTATACAAATATTACTATTTTTAATAATTTTATCAAGGTCCGTACAGTCGATTTCCATTAACGGCCATCGAACTGCACTTACAGTGACCTTTTCCAAATTTGATTTGGACATAATTCCATATCCAACCGTTAGATTTCTAATATTCAATAGAAAGCTCTTTTCGGTACGAACCCAACGGTTCCAATTTTAGGAGAATCCGACGGTCGGATCTCCCATAACGTCCATTCGAAGTCAATGGTCGAAATTCGCGAACTGCCGCGGCGCGGCGCGTTCTATTCAGGCCATTATATATATAATATATATATTTCGTCGATTTCCTTTTAAACATATTTTACAAATCGTTTTAAATTCGTTTTCAAAACGATTTCAACTTCCTATTCAATTTCAAATCAAAATTGAATATTTCATATCACCGATATACAAATGATAATATTTTCAAATATATTTTGAAATCACTTCCTTTTCTATATTCATTATAAAAATGAGTATAATCAATATAAATATTGTTCGCGTCAAAATGGCGCAAATCAAATCCACACGGCTTTATATATTTCAGTAACTTCGTTATTCTATTCAACAAATGAATATTTATTTTATTCAACACATGAATCTATATTTCTTTCAACACATGAATATTCTCAACACATGAGTATCGTCAACACATGACTATTTTTATTATTTAATATATTTTATAGAATTGTGCTTTATACCATTTAATTCTTAATCAGACTCCAGCCGTTAATTAGTAAGAGAACAATTCCCTAAGTATTAACCCCGAAGGCCGAAACCAACATCAGATCAATACCCAGGAAACCACTCATCTTAATTTATTTCCAGCTAGTTTCTAATTTTATATATGATAAAGATGTAAATTTTATTGTTAAAATATTTCGCTCAACAAATGTTACTTTCAACACATGAATATATATTTTATTCAACACATGAATATTTATTCTATTCAACACATGAATATTTATTCTATTCAATACAGGAATCTATATTTTTAATATTTTTTATTTTCCCAATTGGAATGAGGCCCAATCAATTACCATATAATGTTAATTATATGGATTCCATACAACACATGTATATAACAGCAACGATAAATAATCAACCATCATCCAAAGTGCACCACACAACTGCATAAGCATTAAACATAAATAATTAACGCTTACACAGTCTGTCAACCTATCGATTGACATACAACTAAACAATCGGGATTAGCTTACACAGTCTGTGGACGATGGGTGTCGGGTGCTACTAAGCACCGTCTGCATCCTAGTATATATTTCAACTAGAAAATAAAATAAAATTGAGGAGTTCTCACTGATTAGCTAAACCAATTCACCACGACTCTTCATATGTAGGAAATCTTCACCGTGCTTTTTATCGAGATCTGTTTCATGTGGCATATGTTAAAATTATATTTTTAACAACGCTACTTCCAATATAAAGATTATGTTTTTATAACGTTAAAAACCGAAACTTTATATGATTAAAAATCGAGTCTTTACATAGTTAAAAATCAAATCTTTATATGCTACATATATATATATATATATATATATATATATATAAAATCACATTTTCATAACGTTATGTATACACTAAAAATCATATTTTTATTTTTTTATTATATAAAAAATCATATTTTTAAACTTTTTATTATATAAAAATCATATTTTTATACTTTCTATTATATAAAAATCATATTTTTATACTTTCTATTTTTATCACAACGCTTCATGTATAAAGATTTCACCTTTATATTCATAAAAATCTCATCTTTATGTTTATAAAAATCTGACCTTTTATACGAATAAAATCATGTCTTTATGCAAGAAAAGTCATGTCTTTATCGCCTTAAAAATCATGTCTTTATCACCTAAAAAATCAGGCCTTTATCGCCAACTCTAGATAATAAAAAATCAAAATTTTCTACACGATTATTATGTGTTAAAACTGAAAAATTAATAAATGAAAATAAATAAATAAAAATAACTCACGGTTTTTAGAGGGGGTTTCAGTCGGTCTCGCACCAGCATCGAGGGGAGGAGGCTCGGCAGTGACTACGGCGGAGGGGCGTGGGGTCAGGCGACGCGGGTTGGGGTCTCGATTTGGGCTGTGGGGAGAGGAGAAGGGGGCGTATGGGGATTGCGTGTTGACTGGAGAAGGAGGGGGGAGGAAGTAGATGCGGCGAAGGCGGGCGGTGGCTCCCCACCCAGGAGTCGCGACGACGGTTTTTAGGGCATGAGCACTTCCTCCTTATTTTTTTTTTCGATCTGTCGGGGAGAATAAGTGTTGGGGGGGTTAACTTGTTTTATTTTATATTATTTATTATTTAAGTTCTTTTACTTCGAAAATAATTTGTTTTATGTCACGTATCCCAATTCAAACCCAACAACTGTCGCCCCTAGCTAATTACCCCCATTCTGAACACAATGGGATATGTGCAGTAACCCCATTTGGCTGTTACGATAGGTTTTCATCAAAACTAAAATATAATCTATATATATTCAATTTGAACGCACATTTCAATAAATCAGGGCCACATACGAACTCTAAAATTCCCCGAAAATATTTTCTAGCTTCACATTGACGATAAGGTCCTAACAAGACGAATTTCATCAAATTCTAAGATCGTTTGAAAAATGGTCATTTTCCAGTCAATTAAAATCAACTGAAAATGGTCAAACGCGTTTTCCTTAGCCACGCTCACATATTAATTCAGAAAATTATGAATTTTGGAATCTAGCAATAATTTGATATCCCGGATCCAACAAAAGTGGTTTCGTCGAAAACAGAGGTCATTAGCAAAATTTCCATTTTTAAGGGCTATATTTTCCATAGCGACTATTCTGAATTTTCATCTGGGCATAACTTTTTATCCCCACTATGAAATTTCAATTTTTCGGATTCACTGGAAAGATATTCTCAATTAGATTCAAATATTTTTGGTTTCACTAAAATCCGGTTTATTTTGAATCCTGTACATTCATTTGAACTTTGAAATCGAAATTTCCAACTACCGCGCCATTTTCAATTCCTTTTATAATTAAAAATAAATATTTATATTCAAACGACACTCTATATAAATATATACATTCTAATTCTATTAAAAATAAATTTCACGAAATTATTTAAAATAATTCATTTTAAATATTCAAAATTCATCAAAATTGCCAAAATAAAAAATTTAAATTGGCTCATATTTCCGGGTTATTACAATCTCCCCCACTTAAAACTTTTCATCCCCGAAATGGAACAAGGCTGAAAGTTGTTTCAAAAATCAACTCAACTTTCATTGTTTTCATATTTGGCTTAAGTTCTTCAACTTTTCAGTTTCTAAGAACTTCTTAAATTTTTCAAAAATTTGGCTAACACCCTAAATTTTCGGAAAATTTCGCCATAACCTCCCTTGCACCGGGAGCTTCGGGATACTTCAAATAGCCTCCCATAGCCCTCACCAATCCAAAAAGAAAAAGAAACAGCCAAGCGGCTAGCCAATCAGCTCATAAAATCATCAAAAACTCAAGAATACAATAAACATGTACCTATTTGTCGGGCAAACAATTTTATTCCTCTTCTCTAGCCTCCTTGCTATGACCTGTTCAATGTAAGTACATGTATATGCATGCAAATGTGATAAATTTTCAATACAATTCACTTTTTGGTTCAATTTGGGCAAAAGGTTCAACACTTAATTAATTGAACAATAATCAAACAACACAACCATCAATCAATTAGTTGATTATCATTTCAAATTCATATCTTTGATATATAGTAAAAAAAATCACATTTTTGGTGCCAAATCACAATAATAAGCCCTATCTAGTTTTGGTTCTCACACCAATAAATGGAAATATATATAAATATCACACTTTCGGCACTCGAATATAAATACTGATGATGCGGTCGCATCATCAGAATTATCCCCAGGCGACTAGAGTGTGACTCTATATCCATCCAGTATAGTGGAGGCTTCCAATACACGTGGATCAAACGTATATTAAAATCTCTATATATGTGATAGTCCCAATCAATATAAATAAATATTCAAATACGAATAATTGAATTAAATTTTCAAAACAAAACTTGTTTTCAAATTTATTTTTCAAAACAACACTCTTTACACTTGTTCTAGGATACTACTGATCCTATCTCTAACGAGTCATTCTCATTGGATATTACTAATCCAATCTCTGATGAATTCTTTCGTTTGGTTCTAACGTGTCTTGTTCTCCGAGCTTTGTAAACCAAAGCTCTGATATCAACTGTGAGAACCTGTAACTTCCCCATGAAGTAAAAAGCGGATACTTTGAGGACAAGACAGATCAGAACACAAACAGAAGAACATTTCATTGTTAATTACAACAATTCCATCAGAATACAAGAATATTACAGAGTATGAATCAATATTACACATCATAAAATATCAGAGATCACAATACATTACATAGCAGCGGAAAAAACAATACAAAACACAACTGAAAATAATACACGGATACAGAGCTTTCCGAGTATCGTTACAGCTGTAAACCAGGATCCTGTGAATATAAATCTGCAAAACCAAAACTACTAGCTGCCCGTGTCGAAAATAAGGGCACCCAGAGTTTAGGTTAAAACAATAAACTCCAGGTCAGTCATGTGACTGGTGTGAGAACTAAAATAGTTATTGATCTTTATTTTAAAGTTAGGTAAATCAAGGGACCACGCCGTATAACACGGAACGGGTTTCCTCCCAAGAATACCAGTGCATGAAACAACAACGAAATGCTAAATGGAGAACAATGAAGCTATTATAAGACCCAGGTCCCATCACACAATGCAACACAAGCCGGAGGATAGGGTTTTACCTTATAATAGCCAAAGAATGCTTGATACGCTAAATTTCATCTTTTACTAATACTATAAGTGCATAGTGGCATAACAATTTCAATCATAAGTGTCAATCATAGACGGCATGGGTACCATATATCAGGTCGCCAATACTAGGCTCTACAATCTAAACCGCAAAGTCGCGTATTGGAAGTTGGATTTCCATCTATGAACCGAGGCTAGGGATCATCCTCACCGCTTCGAGACAATCTAGCCTACCATGTCTCAGGCAAGCGCGCTGGCAAGTCCTAGAGCAACAGGGTCGGTCCACTCGATGCGGATTAAACTTAAACCCTGGACACTACGTCTCCCTACCCTATGGGGGCATAAATGAGCCAAATGACTCCATATACGAGGCGCCTCGCAACAGCAACAACCACACAGGTGAAAATAATATAAATGTCAGGGCTGGTAGGTCACTGACACCACCCTAGCTAGAAAGAAACGCATGCCCTCCCTGAAGTCCTCTCCCGTTTCCGGTTCACGACAGGGGTGTGAGGCTTGCGAATCAACGCTACACAAAATTGTGCCACACAGGCGGTGCTTTGATCATCAACCACAAGACTTTTATTTTCAACAAAAGCCTTTATTATTTGCCACTTAGGCATGCCACACATGCAATTCACTCCATGCGATTGATATCCATAAATATATAACCTCTGAGCTCGTACGTCTCAGAGAAGGGCGTTAAGCAAGAGAACAAATTCTCCGCTGCCAAACAGATATATATTTAATAGAAATCAAAAACACAGAATAAAATCCAATGTCAGACACACAGTCCATTTACAAGTTCATTTTGGGTCTGTACAAAACCGGAGGCACCTTGTACCTCGCATATCCATCGATCTCCAAGTACGTCTGGACGATCACCAACTGATTCCCTCCTCTTGGGTGTACAACCCAATCAAGATCATCAGTAATCACCCAAACGACGTGAGACCTCCGATCTTCGACCACCGTCTTCATCTTCGACACATCGTCGAATCAGTTATTCAGAATGGGTTCATCCCGGTCTTTTTGAATAACTCGCGTATTTTATAAACAAGTGTTACACAAACACAACATACACCTCATTCCAATTCAGAATATTCTTTCATTCAAATATTCTTATACTTTGGGAAAGGTTCCCATTAATTTTATCAAAGATAAATTCTTTAAATTTATTCTTTAATCCTCTTTTGAATATCAATTTAAACCAAATTATGGTTTATCCAAACTAGTCGGGTTTAACGAACCTTACTGAAGTAACCAATTGTTAAATTTCCCAACCCCAAGCTGTTCATCCCATGAAGTAAAACTGGTAATACTTCATATCTAACACCACGGTGTTATCGGTAAATTCAATTACCATTTCACGTTCAAATCTAATTAAAGATTTAACTATCGCTTTGGAGCAAAACGGGTGATACTCCATTCTCGATCATTTCAATCTAATTAAAGATTCATTAAAACTCAACTTAGTTTTAATCTTCCCAAAAATCAACATCCTGTCTTTAACTGGGTTAAAGAACCAATGTCATCTAAAACACGGTTCACGATAAACCCAAAATCACATTCTATTCCATCAGCCTTTAACCGTAAATTAACAAGTGAATAATTCCCTAAGTGTTAACCCCGAAGGCCGAAACCAACATCAGATCAATACCCAGGAAACCATTCAACTTAACTAATCTCCAGTTAGTTTCTGATTTTCTTAACTCCGTTGGGTCTAAGAACAGTATTATTAAAGACACCATTCATGACAACCCAAAATCCCATTTAATATTAAATACAAGGCTCTGAATATAAAATATATTGGCTTATATTCGATATCAAAATCTATGACCAACAAATATCATATTGGAAATAACAATATAAATATATCTTTCAAATTCCCATAACAATATCTGTATCATCACGAAATCCAACATCGAAATATTCCAAAGACAATTTCAATTCACATCCCTTACAATTCAATTATTGGCAATTCTGGTTACTTTTAAAACCCTTCTAAATTCAATTTATTTATTTTAAAAATAAATGGATTATAACTCTAGTTCAAAACTAGTTCATTTCGATAAAAATCTATTTTTATCTTTTCAAATCTGGAGTTTTTCATCCCAATTCTTTCCACATCATTTCTTATGATTTTACACAAATTATTACTATTTTTAATAATTTTATCAAGGCCCGTACAGTCGATTTCCATTAACGGCCATCGAACTGCACTTACAGTGACCTTTTCCAAATTTGATTTGGACATAATTCCAAATCCAACCGTTAGATTTCTAATTTCTAATATTCGTTTGAAAGCTCTTTTCGGTATGAACCCAATAGTTCCAGTTTTAGGAGAATCCGACGGTCGGATCTCCCGTAACGTCCATTCGAAGTCAATGGTCAAAATTCGCGAACTGCCGCGGCGCGGCGCGTTCTATTCAGGCTATTATATATATAATATATATATTATATATATTTCGTCGATTTCCTTTTAAACATATTTTACAAATCGTTTTAAATTCATTTTCAAAACGATTTCAACTTCCTATTCAATTTCAAATCAAAATTGAATATTTCATATCACCGATATACAAATGATAATATTTTCAAATATATTTTGAAATCACTTCCTTTTCTATATTCATTATAAAAATGAATATAATCAATATAAATATTGTTCGCGTCAAAATGGCGCAAATCAATTCCACACGGCTTTATATATTTCAGTAACTTCGTTATTCTATTCAACAAATGAATATTTATTTTATTCAACACATGAATCTATATTTCTTTCAACACATGAATATTCTCAACACATGAGTATCGTCAACACATGACTATTTTTATTATTTAATATATTTTATAGAATTGTGCTTTATACCATTTAATTCTTAATCAGACTCCAACCGTTAATTAGTAAGAGAACAATTCCCTAAGTATTAACCCTGAAGGCCGAAACCAACATCAGATCAATACCCAGGAAACCACTAATCTTAACTGATTTCCAGCTAGTTTCTAATTTTATATATGATAAAGATGTAAATTTTATTGTTAAAATATTTCGTTCAACAAATGATACTTTCAACACATGAATATATATTTTATTCAACACATGAATATTTATTCTATTCAACACATGAATATTTATTCTATTCAACACATGAATCTATATTTTTAATATTCTTTATTTTCCCATTTGGAATGAGGTCCAATCAATTACCATATAATGTTAATTATATGGATTCAATACAACACATGTATATAATAGCAACGATAAATAATCAACCATCATCTAAAGTGCACCACACAACTGCATAAGCATTAAACATAAATAATTAACGCTTACACAGTCTGTCAACCTATCGATTGACATACAACTAAACAATCGGGATTAGCGTACGTCGAATATCATCCCAATACCCGTGTGGAGTTTCAAATCAACAAACACATATTTTTATTCGTGCAGTTGGGCGATGTGTAAAATTTATCGTCCCAATCAATATCAGTCAAATGGCTGTACATAAACAAATCGTCCGATTTGTTTATAAATATTTATTTTATATACACGTTAAAAATTATACATTTTTAACTATAAAATATTTATTTCCATTCCACATCACATAATCAATTTTTCACAACACATCAATCAAACAACCAAGTCATCCATGGTCTGTGGACGATGGGTGTCGGGTGCTACTAAGCACCGTCTGCATCCTAGTATATATTTCAACTAAAAAATAAAATAAAAGTGAGGAGTTCTCACCGATTAGCTAAACCAATTCACCGCGACTCTTCGTATGTAGGAAATCTTCACTGTGCTTTTTATCGAGATCTGTTTCACGCGACATATGTTAAAATTATATTTTTAACAACACTACTTCCGATATAAATATTATATTTTTATAACGTTAAAAACCAAAACTTTATATGATTAAAAATCTAGTCTTTACATAGTTAAAAATCGAATCTTTATATGCTACTATATAAAAAAAATCACATTTTCATGACGCTATGTATTCAGTAAAAATCATATTTTTAATTTTCTATTATATAAAAATCATATTTTTAAACTTTCTATTATATAAAAATCATATTTTTATACTTTCTATTTTTATCACAATGCTTCATGTATAAAGATTTCACCTTTATATTCATAAAAATCTCATCTTTATGTTTATAAAAATCTCACCATTTAAACGAATAAAATCGTGTCTTTATGCAAGAAAAGTCATGTCTTTATCGCCTTAAAAATCATGTCTTTATCACCTAAAAAACCAGGCCTTTATCACCAACTCTAGATAATAAAAAATCAAAATTTTCTACACGGTTATTATGTGTTAAAACTGAAAAATAAATAAATGAAAATAAATAAATAAAAACAACTCACGGTTTTTAGAGGGGCGGTTTCAGTCGGTCTCGCGCCAGCATCGAGGGGAGAAGCTCGGCGTTGACTGCGGTGGAGGGGCGTGGGGTCAGGCGATGCGGGTCGGGGTCTCGATTTGGGCTGTGGGGGAAGGAGAAGGGGGCGTATGGGGATTGCGTGTTAACTGGAGAAGGAGGGGAGAGGAAGAAAATGCGGCGGCGGCGGGCGGTGGCTCTCCCCAGGAGGCGCAGCGATGGTTTTTAGGGCACGAGCCCTTCCTCCTTATTTTTTTTTCTTATTTTTTTTTTTGATCTGTCGGGGAGAATAAGGGTTGGGGGTTAACTTGTTTTATTTTATATTATTTATTGTTTAAGTTCTTTTACTTCGAAAATAATTTGTTTTATGTCACGTATACCAATTCAAACCCAACGACTATCGCCCCTAGCTAATTACCCCCATTCCGAACACAATGGGATATGTCAAGTAACCCCATTTGGCTGTTACGATAGGTTTTCATCGAAACCAAAATATAATCTACATATATTCAATTTGAACGCACATTTCAATTTATCGAGGCCACATACGAACTCTAAAAATTCTCGGAAAATATTTTCTAGCTTCGCATTGACGATATGGTCCTAACAAGACTAATTTCCTCAAATTCTAAGATCGTTTGAAAAATGGCCATTTTCCAGTCGATTGAAATCAACTGAAACTGGTCAGACGCGTTTTCCTTAGCCACACTCACATATTAATTCAGAAAATTGTGAATTTTGGAATCTAGCAATAATTTGACATCCCGGAACCAACAAAAGTGGTTTCGTCGAAAACAGAGGTCATTTGCAAAATTTCCATTTTTGAGGGCTATATTTTCCATAGCGACTATTCTGAATTTTCATCTGGGCATAACTTTTTATCCCCGCTATGAAATTTCAATTTTTCGGATTCATTGGAAAGATATTCTCAATTAGATTCAAATATTTTTGGTTTCACTAAAATCCGGTTTATTTTGAATCCTGTACATTCATTTGAACTTTGAAATCGAAATTTCCAACTACCACGCCGTTTCCAATTCCTTTTATAATTAAAATTAAATATTTATATTCTAACGATGCTCTATATAAATATATACGTTATAATTCTATTCAAAATAAATTTCACGTCGCTATTATTTAAAATAGTTCATTTTAAATATTCAAAATTCATCAAAATTGGCAAAATAAAATTTTTAATTTGGCTCAGATTTCCGGGTTATTACACGGAAGGACTACCTGTCGAATTTCACTGGCTTGCAACCAGAGTTATTTGGTTTGTGATTCCGTCGTGATTGAGATCCGCGGATTGCAAGGACTACTCGCTACTGATCCATAGGGTGATACCTAGGATGTAGTATGAGGTTGCCTTCAGTTCATGCTGTTCCTGGATGACTTATTTGGACAAATGTCTAACAAAGTATTTCCTAAAAACCACGTATGTTGATTTTTACAAACATACCTAGTTGATGGCGAAGAAGGGAACTTCTTTTGCACCCAGAGTATATTTGTGGACGTCAACTAGTGATTTGGTGAATCTGACAATGTGGCATTCAAAGTGAATGGTGGCCAAATGTTTAAAAAGGATAATTATAACCTCCAGCCTCATCAACCGAGAAATGGAAAAAATCGGGTAGGTCCCAAGGCTTTGTGTGTCACTCCCATTAAGGTGTATTGTCACCATCTAGAGAATAATCGTATTTGTTTTTCTTTTCGCTATTGTATCTCCCGGGAACAGTTATGTTGGTACTAACCGTAGGAGGCAATATATTCGGAACATTCAAGCAAAGTGAATGGCTAGTCATGTTTAGCCTGGGTTGCAAGATGTTCTTGTTGAACTGGGTGTATTCCTCTTTAAAGATACATTGTTAGAAGATAGTCCCATACCTTGCCAGGAAATCCGTTTTCCGATAAGAGCTTGCGGTTTTGATTGTATACTATGTATGTAGAGCGTGAGATGCAAGCGTTCTGCTATATTGTTATTTATTTGTATTTAGACATTATTATAATATCAGGATAGATATGGTTTCAAAAAAATGTTTTGGATCATCATAAGTTAAAAACCATTTGTACTTATGTGTGGATCGGTCTTACGATTATCCTTTTCTTTCAAAAGAGATTTGTTAACTTTAAAATCAAGTTGGACGATACCCTTAAACTTAGTGTGTTTTCTCACTTTGGTTCACCAGACTGATCCGGCATTTGTAGTGCTCGAGTTAGACCGAGTTTTACAGGTTTAGACTATCGGATACTATGAAGAGACGAGCTGGAAGAGTTTAGACGTATGATATTATATAGTTAGTATTCCGTTGTATGATTGTATATGAGGACGGGTTACTATAACTATCCAGATGTGTTGGTGTACTCTGATGATTGTTAGGGATTTATTTCTATATTATATTTTATTCCGCTGCGATGTGAGACTCTATATTGTGTTGGTTCTTCTTCTTCTATTCTAATATTTCTTTCTTATCTCACCCTAGAATTTCTTTCTAATAATTATCATGTGTTTTTTGATACTTGGGTTTTAGCAAGTAATGCGGGTTTGTGTATTATTGTTGGAATTCGAGCGTCTAATTCTTTTACTGGGTCATTACATTAAGATTTTCATAAATTCCTCATAAACACTATTTACCCCCCTCTAGCGTTTGTTTTTCCTTAAGATTCGCATTCCGCAATCCCTAACAAAAAGAGTTAAGGGAATTTTCATCTCTTAAGGATCTGTAAGCTAGTTGCTATATAATACAATACGCTAGTATAATAGTGTCTTCTGTACATATTATATTAAAAATAGCGTAAGAAGGATTATACTTTTACCATTACACTTATAATGATGCAGTCTATATAGTACCGTAAATTAGTGGCATTAGACGGCACTGCATAGATATGACACAAATCAAAATCATTGGGGGCCCAATCAGGATAATATGATAAGGAAAACGAGGCAATACTTATGGTAGGAATCTACCAATTGCACTCCTAGATTAGTAGTAACGCATAGCTGCAATTACCGCCCACCTCAAACAACACTCCCAAGTTCATAGATGCACATCAAATCAAATGATACAGAGGTATTATAATAATCAAGGAAGAAGCATTGTCGATAGGGGGTAGCTAACCCAATTGGACGCAGTATAGCTCATATTTTAGTCATTTTAATTATGATCCAATGGTCAAGGATATCTATTATCGTTCTCTTGCTTTATATCATTAGCATTCTCCAAGCCATACTACTTCATTCTAAATTCATCCACCACCTACGCAATAATTAACTTAGTTCCCGGTATTGGCAGAGAGTATAATATTATTTGGCCCAGTTTCTTTAACAACAAAACATTTACATTTTTCACACCGTAGTCATTTACATCTGAAATCATATTTCGATGTTGTGAATCAATTTACTTCATTTATTGATTTATCTATCATTTAATTCGAATCAGTTCGGTTTCAAATTTTCAAATCTCATATTTCAGAGTGGTTCATTATAAAAAATTCAAGTTTCATATTTATATTTCAGTGTTTTGAACATTGTTATTCAAAAGGAATCTTTATAATCAAAATATGGACTTATTGCTAGGATTCAAAACGTATTATTAATTAAAAATAGTTAAATCTAATGCAATGAAATTTTCTTAAAAGAGTTATAAAATATAATAGTTAACTTAATATAGAGTAGTTTTATCAGAATAGTTATGAATATAATAGTCGATTTAACTAGTTATAAAATAAAATAGTTATATAAATGTAAAATAGTTTTATTAATATAGTTATAAATATAATATTTAATTTAAATAATTGTAAAATAAAATAGTTAATGTTTGCTCGCTTTTTGACCAAGCCACCCAGGATCATTCATAAGTGGAAAGCATGAAACCACGTTCTCCAGGAATATGAAGGAACGGATCGCACTCTATCGACTCGCCCACGGAGGATCGCGTCTCGACGGATCGCCCCCATCTCATCAGCGAACGACGCATCCAGGCGATCCGATCCAAACTTATATTGTTGCCCAGAGCGAACCGATCTGATCCCTTGGTGCATGGCGAACCCTCTGACCCGTTCAAGCGCGAGCTAGTCTTCAGCAATCCGAATCGCACGGATCTGGCGACACGTGTCCCTAACCGTCATCTGGACCAATTCTCCCCATCTGCACGATCCGATTTTCAAGCAGATCGCGACACCTGTCCACAACGGCTAATTTGACTATTTCTTCAACGGAGGCGATGCGATCCGATGTTCTCGGGATCTGTGCCACGTGTTATCACGACCCGCCTGACAAAATCAGCTATAAATAGCCCAGAGCTTGGCATTTTTTGGGATCTTTTTGGCAATATTGGGTACTGAATCCGCCATTGTTGTCAAACTACTGAAATATTGAGAGAAATCCTTGTTGTATTAGCTTTCAAAGCATAATCAATAATATATAAAGTGGACGTAGGCTCGTTAACGCCGAACCACTATAATTTCTGTGTGTTATTTTCTTTTTCCCCGTTCTTCATTTGAAATTCTATAACATTCAGAACAATTTGGGTGTTAGGTCCAAATTTTGATCTAACGTTTTTGGTGCTTTCACTGAGAAACTCAGTCCTAAAGTTTCACTATTCAGTTCTTTGAAGATTCCAGCGATTCAGATATCATGGCTGGAAAAAGATCTAAGGAGGTGCGAGCTTCACAGACCAACGAAACGATTGAGGAGAATGTACACGAACTGGGCAACGAAGAAACTCTGGATCGCGGAGCGCAGGGGGCGAACCGATCCGATGAAGACACCATGTTCCGAGTCGATGAGAACGAGACAATCCGGGCCGCTGAAGTGGTTGTTACTCGATCCCGAGGTAACACCTCGCAACCTCCGCGTACCACGACCGCGAGTCGACCTCAGGGGGGCGCAGCGAGTCGCCATCCACGAACCGCAGCTATCCGAACTGATGATCAGACTACAACTCGACCTGGAAAAGAACCTATGACCCGCTCCTATCGTCCTGGAACCTCTGCTCGACCCGGTTCGAGCTCTTTGCGCATAAGAGAGAGTGATGATGACCAATATGATCCTGCTGCTCCTGTCACTGAGGGGGATCTCTCTCGCTTCGCCGAAATGTGGGATAGATTGTTTGATGAGTTGGCTGCCCAAAGGCAGGAAAGTTCCATCCTGCGGCAAAATTTGACGGCTATGGATAGAAGACTTGATGAGCTAGTAAGGCAAAGAACATCGTCGGTTCGTCCACTCACCCTAGTATATTCTTCTTCGTCCGAAGAATCGCCGAGACCTCCGCGACGACCGTATGAGAGAGCCGAAAACATAGAACAGCTTCGGTTCGGAACCCTGCCATCACAGGAAGAAGAAGCGCTAGGGGCGGGGCCCTCAAACCGTAATGTGAATGATCAAGCTACGGCTCTCAGGACTCGAGATGTGAACAGTCCTATGCATAACAGACCACCTCAGCCCCGTCGCCGCATACATACTCATGATAATAGGGGGCAGCGAAGCCCTGTCCAAGCCCCGGATTTTGTGACTGCTCCCCGAAGAGAGATCAGAGAACCTCGTCGGGCCAGAGGCACTGACCCTGAACCTCCTTTGACCAGTGCAAATGTTGCAGCCATGGTCCACCAGATTCTGGCAGATAGCCGTGGACAACGGAACGAAGATTGGGGGATCGACCGCAGTCACACCCCTTTCACTGATGATATTTTGGATGCAACTTTTCCAAGGCGTTTCAACATGCCACAAATGAACCGATATGCGGGAAGATCTGATCCTGTCCAGCACCTAATGAGATACTCTTGGTCGATGACCGCTGCCGCAGCCTCTGACGCTGTTAAGTGCAAAGCGTTTCCCATATTCCTGGAGGACGTGGCTTTGTTATGGTTTAATCGCCTGCCGGCGAGGTCGATTTCTAGCTTCAGGGAGCTGAGCGAGAAGTTCGTAGAACAATTCCGTATCTACGCACAGAAGACAAAAAGTGTGATCGATTTGTTCCTTGTCAAGCAGCGACCAGGCGAGAGTTTAAAGGTGTACCTGGATCGTTTCAATTTGGCCGCTACTGAGGTTAAAGATCCCCATGAACCGACCGTTGTCGTAGCACTGATTGACGGAGTAGATAAGGACACTGAATTCGGGAGGTACATGGCAGGCAAACCGCCCCACACTAGAGAGTTATTCTACGAGAAAGCCAACGTACATTTACGCCGGGAAGAGGTATATGCTAACCGAAAGTCTAAAACAACTGATAAGGAGGAAATTCAGAGCAATGTCGCCATCAAACAGACGAGAGACAGCTCGGGGAAAGTTGAAGTTAACGTCGGAAATCAGAATCAGGGTGGTCGTCAGCCAGATAACAACAATAATAATGGTAACGGCAACAACCGGAAGAGGAACCGAGGGAACGACTCCCAGAGAAGGACTCGTCCCAGGGCCTTTGAAAGTTATACACCAATAAGTGATACTCTGGAAAATATCTTCATGGATGCGTACGAAGTCCTCCAGAATAAGAGGCCACCTCCCAGAGAGTCGACAGAGAAAGAGCGTGAAACAGGGAAGTTTTGTCTCTTTCATCAGATTCACGGCCATTCGACGAATGAATGTCGTCACCTAAGGTAGTCGAAAGGCTGCTTCGAGAAGGGAAGTTAGATGAATACAGAGTAACACCCCGGGACAGGGGGCAAGCAGTGCAGGCCCCGAATCAGAACCAAAATCAACTTGCTGCTAGGCCGACTGCTCAGCAAAAAGGAAAGAATATTGTTATCAATACCGTGATCGGAGGACTTTATCTCGCTGGGCACAGTTCCAAAGCATTGGATCAATACGTCAATGCGGCCAAACAACACCTCGAGGTAGGGGAATGTAGCAACCCCGAGGACAGTACCCCGGTGAAGCAGCAGAAGATGATGACCGATGATGTTGTTTTCCGAGAACGAGAAAGCATCGGAGTCCATGCTCCAACTGAAGATCCACTTGTAATTACAGTACCCATTGGGCCAGCCACTGTTCATAAGGTTCTGGTGGACAACGGGAGTTCCGTCAATATTCTTTTCAAAAAGGCCTTTGACCGGATGAATCTCGAAATAAAAGACTTGAAGCCCTGCCAAGGATGGATCCGTGGATTCAACGGAGCATCCACCGCTCCAATGGGTTATGTAGAGTTACCAGTTACACTTGGGGAAGGAGAACGCCAGAGAGTGAGAATCCTTCCCTTTGTGGTTTTGGATGTTGAATCGCCCTACAATGCCTTCTTGGGCCGACCGGCCCTCGCAAAGTTCAGAGCCTGTATAGCCCCCTGGTGCTTGTTATTGAAATTCCCCACAGAAGCTGGTATTGGTATCGTCAGAGGGGATCAAGTTGTTGCGCGAGCGTGTTATATTGCCGAACTAAAGTTACTTCGTAATGGAGGGGATATCGAAACTAAAGGCACCTCTCCCCCTTCGGGGGCGGAGACCTTATAGCAACCAAAGAGGATAGTCGTTGGAGAGTCGCCCAGAGAGATGCCCGAGGATATAGATCCCAGAGAGGATCAAGAACCCGGGGGCAGAATGGCGACTCCCAACGAGACAACTGTGGATGTACCGATCGATGACAGTGACCCGGAGAAGGTCCTTAAGATTGGATCCCAGTTAAGTCCGAATCTTGCTAAAGAATTGATGGATTTCTTAAAAAACAATTTGGATGTATTTGCTTGGACCCACGCGGAAATGTGTGGGATATCCTCATCAATCATGAGCCATTCATTGAGCATTGACCCTAAACATCCTCCAGTAAAGCAAAAAAGGCGAATGCTGGGCCCAGAGAGGTCCGCTGCCTTGAAAGAAGAGGTTGGAAAGCTAAAGAGTAATGGATTTATCAGAGATTCGACCTACCCAGACTGGATTTCGAATCCAGTCCTGGTAAAGAAGGCCAACGGGAAGTGGCGAACGTGTATCGACTTCTCAGATTTGAACAAAGCATGTCCAAAGGATAGTTTCCCGTTGCCCCGAATTGACCAGCTGGTAGACTCAACAGCAGGTCATGAGCTTCTCTCATTTATAGATGCTTATTCAGGATATAACCAGATTCTGATGCATGTTCCAGATCAAGAGCACACTAGTTTTATCACGGATCTGGGATTATATTGTTATGTGGTGATGCCCTTTGGTTTGAAGAACGCAGGCGCTACATATCAACGTTTGGTCAACAGGATGTTTTATAACCAGATCGGGAGAACAATGGAAGTATACGTCGACGATATGTTGGTTATGTCCAAGCAATCTTCTCAACACACTACTGACTTGGCAGAGATGTTCGGCATTCTTCGAAAGTACGGAATGAAACTCAATCCAACCAAATGTTCGTTCGGTGTTGCCTCTGGAAAATTCTTGGGATTCATCGTCAGTTCCCGTGGTATTGAGATTAATCCAGACCAGATCGCGGCAATCAGAGACATTCAGGAACCTAGGCAAATTAGGGATGTGCAAAGCCTTGCCGGAAAAGTGGCCGCACTAAGAAGATTTATCTCCAGGGCTACGGATAAGTGCATCCCATTCTTCGAATTAATAAAGCGAGGAAAACGCCACTTCAAATGGACACCTGACTGCGTAGAAGCGTTTCAGAATTTGCTCAGGCACTTGAAGAAGCCTCCGATTTTATCTAAGCCAATAGATCACGAGGATTTATTCGTGTATTTGGCAGTGTCATCCCATGCGATCAGCTCAGCATTGGTAAGGGAAGAGGATAAGGTCCAAAGACCTGTGTATTATGTGAGCAAAAAATTAACAGCTGCAGAGCGTAATTATCCACAGATAGAAAAGTTTGCGTATAGTTTACTGATCGCCTCTAGAAAACTTCGGCATTATTTTCAGGCACATCCTATCACCATATACACCAATCATCCACTCAAGCAAATTCTACAGAGACCGGAGGCATCTGGAAGGTTACTCAAATGGAATATTGAGTTAAGTCAATTTGATTTGAACTTTCAGCCCAGACGGTCAATTCGGGGGCAAGTGATAGCCGACTTCATAGCAGAGTTCACTGTCCCTGAGGAAGATATAGCAAACTAGGAAGTTGATCCTTCAAAGTTACTTTTCGATCCCAATGCCTGGAGATTGTATACTGATGGCGCTAGGAACGACGAAAGATCCGGCGCTGGAATAGTGCTTGAAACTCCCGAGAAACGATTGATAACCTATGCAATCCGAATGGAGTTTCATGCCACTAACAACGATTCCGAATATGAAGCTCTGATAGCCGGATTAAAGATTGCAAAGGAACTAGAAGTCACGAAGCTGAACATCTTCTGCGATTCCAAATTAGTTGTGAACCAAGTCACTGGAAAATTCTAAGCTAAAAGTGCAAGATTGATTTTATACTTAAAGAAAGTGAAAGAATTGCTGAACGATTTTGATCACTACAACATATCTCATATTCCGCGGTCAGAGAATCAGCAGGCAGACAAGTTGGCAAAGATGGCTAGTTCCGACGATCCTGAAGTAACTGGACTAGCCCCCGTTGAAATACTTCGGTCCCCTAGCATAGATCAAATGGAAATCGACCTAGTACTAGAGACGGAATCAGAAAGGGAGTCCTGAATGACCCCTCTAAAGAATTTCCTGATGGATGGAACGCTTCCGACCAAGAAAAGAGAGAGGCGTAAAGTGATTCGTAAAGCCGCCCGATACGTTCTGCAAGGCGGAGTTCTTTACAGATAAGGGTTTTCAATGCCCCTCCTTCGGTGTATAGCCCACGATGACATCAAACGTGTGCTTCAAGAAGTCCACGAAGGCGAATGTGGCGACCACACTGGAGGGCAAACTTTGGCAAAAAAGGTATTGCGGCATGGTTATTTCTGGCCTACCATAAACAAGGATGTAGTAAGATATGCACGACGATGTGATGCGTGCCAGAGATTTTCAAAGATACCTAGAGCGCCCCCAAGTCAGTTAAAAACAATGATGAGTCCATGGCCTTTCGCTATGTGGGGAATTGATATCATAGGAAGTCACCCCATAGCAAGGGGCGGAGCAAAGTTCGCTATTGTGGCCGTAGATTATTTCACTAAGTGGGTCGAGGCTGAACCACTAACTACAATCACAACCAAACGAGTGATCAACTTTATCATGAGAAACATCATCTGTCGATTTGGGATTCCAAAAATTGTAATAACAGACAACGGAACTCAGTTCGATAGTGCTGAGTTCAGAAACTTCTACCAAAAATACCACATCGAGAATCGGTACACCTCTGTGGCGCACCCACAATCGAACGGACAAGTCGAAGCGGCAAATAAAGTAATTAAGTCCATTCTGAAAAGAAGAATGAAGCGGGCTAGAGCCATGTGGGTTGATGAATTGCCCTTGGCACTATAGGCCTACAGGACAACATATAAATCGGCAACAGGACACACCCCGTTCTCCCTTGCTTTTGGAACGGAAGCAGTCATCCCGGTTGAGATAAAGGTACCTTCTCATCGGGTGACTTATTATGATCCAATGACCAATAATGAATTGCTCCTTGAGTCCCTGGATATGATCGAAGAAAAGAGGGATGAAGCAGACCTGCGTGGCTTGAGATGCAAACAACAGGTCGCCCGATATTACAACAAAAAGGTTCGAGCCCGAACATGGGAACCCGGAGACTTGGTTCTGAAGCGTGTCTTCCCACCCCCAACTCATATGGGAGCGAAGTGGGAAGGACCGTACTCCATTCTGAGCAAGCTTGATAATGGAACCTTCAAGCTAGCAACCGTAGATGGAAGGGAAATCCCCAGAGTGTGGAATGCCCAACATTTACGGCCATACTTAACATGAAAATTTCAAATCTATTCTTTTGCTCTATTGAAAATCATGTATAAGGCACGACTAGCCTAGAATAGTTTGATTCTTTGAAGTAAAAAATTATAAAGTGGACGTAGGTCATGATTCGACCGAACCACTATAAAAATACTGTGTGTCATTTGCCTTTATTGCATATTTATTTATTTGCCTGTTTATTTTTATGAAAATCAATGTGAATAATGCAGGTACCCGAAGTCCGGTGCCAACCGTTCCTCCCGTAGACTCATCGGAGGAACCCAAAGCCTTGGCAAAGGCTCCAACTGTTTGTCCGACTAGTTTTAATCCACGGAGCATGGGTTAAAGTATACACCTAGGATGAGTTTGATGAGCATGCATGATTGCAGACTGCTTGATCCGTGACTCTAACTCTCCAGAGTAGAGAGAGAGTATAAAGGATACGAAGATGACATCCACGAATAACGGCGGTGTACCATGATCGGAACTGCCTGAGCAAAAACTCTAACTCTCCAGAGAGAGAGAGAGTATAAAAGCATCTCCGATTGAGCGCTGAGAAATAGCTCCTTCCCCGCTGAAGGATCTGGGAGCGAATGAGTCGCTGAGCATGAACTCTAACTCTCCAGAGAGAGAGAGAGTATAAAAGCGTCTCCGATTGAGCGCTGAGAAATAGCTCCTTCCCCGCTGAAGGATCGGGGAGCGAATGAGTCGCTGAGCATGAACTCTAACTCTCCAGAGAGAGAGAGAGAGTATAAAAGCGTCTCCGATTGAGCGCTGAGAAATAGCTCCTTCCCCGCTGAAGGATCGAGAAGCGAAGGAGTCGTTGAGCATGAACTCTAACTCTCCAGAGAGAGAGAGAGAGTACAGAAGCGTCTCCGATTGAGCGCTGAGAAAGAACTCATTCCCTGTTAAAGGAATAAGGGCCGACCGCGCCACTGTTATCCCATGAAATATCCTAAGTCCCCCGTATTCAGAAATAAGGGGCAATCTGCCGACAGTGCTGATCAATCCTAAGTAAACCCTAGTCAGATGCTACAGTGACAACTGATTGGGGGGCACATACACTCGTATACATACACTGAACTTTGATATAGCAGTGTAACATAGCATGAAAATTCTTCTTCCTGTTGATTGACTGATTTGTAGTTATTATTAGTTAGCTAATGACTAAACATGGAAAGTTTATCTGAATACAGGTACACAATGATGCAAGGAGAGATAAACTTTTGTTTATATACTGCGAATCAAGAAAGTGAAAAACAACCGAGAAACAAAAGTGAGGACCAGTCTCACAATTACACTTCCTGGCCAGTGGAAAACCTAAAGACAAAATATCAACAAACAACAAAAATCCTATTTACGCTTTGGCCTCTTCTCTTGCTTCTGCTTCTCCAGCTTCGCCTTGTCGGAATCAGACGGATCCCCTTTCTTCCTCTTCCTTTTGTCAATAAGAGGAACATCTGATTCTTCTGAAGATTCCTCTTCCGCCTCTTTTCTCTTCCTTCTATCAGAAAGGGAAGCCGGGAAGTCATCGGGATTTGCAAAATGAAGTTGTCGGCTAATAGATTTGGGCTGAATCTTCACGGTCATCCCAGTTTTGGGATCGAATTCTGCAAGAGGGACTACGTCCAAAGCCTCATCCCCCAACTCTTTCTCCTGTCTAGCTTTTCGGTTGGCCAGGGTTTCCTCGTCGTCATCATCAGCCTTTTTGGCGCCGATAATGTCTTCTTCGTCATCTACATGGCGCCCATCCATGTCTTTCAAAGCTTCGATGGTCTCAGCATCTTTGGGTACATCAGTGCTAGGTGTCGGGATGCTTCTTTCAGCTGTTGTGACCTCGGCCTGCTTTAATACATCAATACCAGCACCTGGCAGGACAGCCTCCTTCTCCACTTCTTTCTCTTTTTCAGCACCCTTGTCGACGGGCTCGCCACCTGTATTACGAGAAACACACATTACTAATTCAATTGGTTGTTCTGCCAGACGACGACAATTCACAACTGCTCTAACAAATTGTGGGGAAAAGAGAGAAATACCTTCAGCAGATGCTTCTTCTTGAGTAGTTGCAGAGGCTCCAATGACCATGGGAGTTCGACCCAAAGGGATTAATGGATCATCGGGATGGTATTCCTCAACCCCGGAGGTCTTGGGCTCCACGGCCGAACTCGAGCCCTCATCAGCTTTGCCTTTACCCTTAGCTAGGGCCCTCTCCTTTTCCATCTTCGCCAGAATTAGGCGACGACCCTCTGCCAGGTCCTCAGGCTCATTGTCCCTTAGGATGCTCTTCATCAATTCATCCTCATCGATTTCTTCGGCCCCCGGTCTATGTTTTTCACCCTCCACAATGGCATCCCATAAGTTGGCCAAAGTAACATGGTAATCCGGGATCCATGAGATGTTGCGAGTTTTGAGAACCTGGCCAAGGAAATCGAAAATCATTTCTTCAAACCCCTCAATCTCCTTCTCTCTTTCGAGGAGCTTGTTGTTAGAAGCAGTGGCCAACTCGATGGCACTTTCAACATTCTTTTCGGCGAGAGCTGCCCGTCTCTCCGCGTCCGCGACCTGGTCATTCAAAATCACCTTTTCTGCTTTAGCCAAGGCCAAACTTTCATTTAAACTCGCTCTTTCTGCCTCCCAAGCAGCCTTCTCAGCTTCAAAATGGCCTTGTGCTGTTTTCAACTCGATGTTGGCCATTTTGAGATCTTCAACCTGCTTCTTTAAGGCCATTTTCTCTTGGCTATTGGAGTCCAGTTCTGAATGAAAGCGCTGCTTGGCATTCTCTAATTCAGTCTTATAATTTTCAGCGTCCCTCCGTGCTAAAGCAAGCTGGGACTGAGCATCTTCCAGGTCCTTCTCTAATTTTGTCCTAGACCTTTCGTTATTTTCAAGTTTTGCTTTAGATCTGTGTGCTTCTATTTCGAGTGTTCGGATGACTTCCTAAAGGTTAACTGCGTGTTTTTTCATCATCTCATATTGCCTGGCTGCGTGCTGGATGTGCCCGATAACTTCATTATCCCAATTTTTAGGGACCGGTTCCAAGGCAGGAACAAATACCATCCTGTCAAAGAATATGCCTGGAAATTGTTCCCGCAGCTTTTCCAGCCTACCTTGGATCTCGGGACCATGGACGTAATCCCGTGACCCGGGGGCAGCTAACTCTGATTGGCTGGTGGGGACAATGTCACTTCTCTCCTTCTCAGTCTCTTTGGATGAATCTTTGTCCCTATCTTTAGATTCGTGATGCCTTTTGTACGACCGACTGTGGGAAGGTGCACTCTTTGGAGGAGTCAACTCTTTTGGAAGTTTCTTTCCCCCTGTCAGAATTGTCGGATGACTTGAAGGCCTGGTAGAGGTTGATTTTGGTGGAGATCGAGGTTGCGAGGAACTCGGCCTATGAGAAGGACCGCGAGAGCGCTCAGTATCCGGGCGAAGGTTGGGTGTGCCCTCACGAAGAGAACGATACGAATAAGATTTCCTGCGGAACATCGTTCCTGCAAAAAAAAAGAGAAGAGCATATTAAAACTTTGAATACCCACGATATAAGAGTGCATGGTCAGATAGTGTGTGTGATGTGTGCATCCCATATAATTCCCCCTAACAGACCCGGGCCCGAAGACAGGCTCATCTGACCAGTTACTCGTCCTCTAGTTGGAACACTGATCTCTTCAGGAGCAAGGAAGAAAGGCCCCTCTTCAAAGTCTTTTTCTGTATATACAACATCGGGTAGAGGGATTTTATTCAGCTCGTCAAATAACTGCTCTTCTGTCAAGTCATCGGGAGCAACGGTTTCGATTGGAGCAGAGATGGGAATTTCCTTGGACACGTCATCGCGGACCTCATCCCCTCTGTATATGTTCAGATCCTCATCGTCTTGGATGACTATCGGAGAAGGACTCTTGCGAAACTTAGTTGTTTCTGCCGCTCGCGAAGTTCCCTCTCCTTCCGTTGGGGGCACATATTTATAAGGTCTGCCGCCAGTGCCAAGTCCAAATCTTCTGTCTAGAAGACGATGCTTATGAAGATTGTCATCAGTAATGCATTTTTTGATCCTTAGAAAGTCGGACCTGCTTTGATGAAGAATAGATAACCGATGGTTGTATAACGGACCCTTCGTTTTCGGGAAGATGTGATCTGTTTAAGACAAAGGAAAAGGCGGAAGAATGTTAATACTTAGACTCCTTGAGCAATATATTCGATTAGGTGATCAAAGTTTACTTGATTTGAGCCATCTTCGTGAGCATCCAGCCTGTTTCCTTATATAAAACCAATCGGACTTAGGATCCCCAATGTTGCTGTATCCGTCGTACAGAACTTTCCTATTCGCCACCGATTCAAAGAAAGAGAAATTTGGAGTTGCCGAAGAACGGTGCTTGAAAAGAAAGAAGAACACCAGATCTCTGAATTTAAGTTCGGCGTGTAGGATCGACGCATATGCAACATATAGAGAGTATAGAGATGCGTAGGCGTTTGGATGAAGCTGCATCGGAGCAATACCTAGTCGTCTTAGTTTCGATGGCAATCGGAGGAAACGGAGGAATAGCTCCTACTAGACACATTGTTCGACTGATCGCCATATACCCTTCCGGAGATAGGTGGGGTCTATCTTCGCTTCCAGGCATCAAGTCATCGTCCCAAAGAATTCAGTGTCTTAAGCAGATTCTTTTAAGTTTTATCTCGTCGAGCTTGGATGCTAAAGAATCAGAAAATTTATCTATCCCGAGTGCGCCTGGGATCTCGTCAGGAGCTCGCTCATCAATCTCAGAATCACCGCTAGATGAAGTATTTTCGGATGGATTTGATTCCGTGGCCTCGTACTCAGATCCAGAATCTCCACCTCTCGGATTAGTTGGGAGAATTTCTGGATTGTACTGCTCAGGAACCTTGGATTCTGCTTCTGTTGCGGATCTTGAAGAAGAGTGATCATTCGACATTGCTGCTAGGATGAGAAAATATGAACAATAAGATTAACACTACCCGTCCCCCGTGTGTGCAAGTACTGGTGTGTGTACTCGTGTGTGCATTAAAAATAAAGCGTGAAAGTAATCAAGATCATCAAAACATTAGTCGTCATATGCAGTCAAATTATGAGGTCATTTAGTCCAGAAAGTCCAACGTCAAGGCTCTAGCCTAACTGTTCAGAGTTTTATGGTGACAAGGCGTTGATTAAAGTCTGAAATTTTTTGTATCGTCAGCTATGAGTCGGATCGCAAGGCAGAGAGGTCGCCCCCTTTCGGATCGCATGGCAGAGGGATCGCCCCTTTCGGATCGCATGGCAGAGGGATCGCCCCTTTTGGATCGCAGGGCAGAGGAATCGCCCCCCCCCCCCATCGAATCGCCGGGCGAAGGGATCGCTCCTTCACGAACCGTTGCGACCCCCATGATGCGTCCCTTTGCTGCCACCACGATCTTTCGTCTCGCCACTCGCTTTCGTCTTCTCTTCTTGGCCACGACCCGAACCGGCCTTCCCTCTTCTTCTTCCTCCTTCGTTTTCCTCCTCTCCTTTCCATCCTCGAACTCTGAGCTCTACGTCAGTCAGCCATGGCGTTTTGATGATTTCGTCAGAAAAGCACAAATTTCCATCGTTTCTAGTCGAGAAAGTTCATGAAAGAGCGGCGTTCACGAATAAGAATACTTTTTGTGGAGTTACCTTTCTAAAAATTGAGAGAATGCTCGGATTTTCGAAGGTTTGGAAAAACTTGGGTTCGTTCTTCGATAGTGCAGGCGAAACGATTCGGCAGAAAGAAAGAGGAAGGAGAATGAAGAGGAGAGGGTCGGCTTATATAGGCAAAGAGGGCGACCGTTTGTCTCCCTTTCTTTGTCCTATTCGGTCCACGAAACACCATACAGGCCACGATCCAAAGCTTGTGTCGCATGGAAGCCCACGGACCGCCTCAGACGATGGCCCACCAAGCTCGAAGCCCGACACAGCTCGAAAAAAAGTCCGCCGCGTCTCGCACAAAAGCCTAGATACTCAGCTCGAGACGAGCACGTGACCACTCGGACCGTGGCGCTCTATTGCGATCCGATTCATGCGTACGTTGATTTGAACCAATGCGACTGTTGATTTGCGTCCCTTCAGGAAAAAGTAGATCAGAATCTTCGAAGCATGTTCCATTATCGATAAAACATACTTCGAGGGGGCAAAATGTTGGCTCGCTTTTTGATCAAGCCACCCAGGATCATTCATAAGTGGAAAGCATGAAACCACATTCTCCAGGAATATGAAGGAACGGATCGCACTCTATCGACTCGCCCATGGAGGATCGCGTCTCGACGGATCGCCCACCGAGGATCGCGTCTCGACGGATCGCCCCCATCTCATCAGCGAATGACGCATCCAGGCGATTCGATCCAAACTTATATTGTTGCCCAGAGCGAACCGATCCGATCCCTTGGTGCATGGCGAACCCTCTGACCCGTTCAAGCGCGAGCTAGTCTTCAGCGATCTGAATCGCACGGATCTGTCGACACGTGTCCCTAACCGTCATCTGGACCAATTCTCCCCATTTGCACGATCCGATTTTCAAGCAGATCGTGACACCTGTCCACAACGGCTAATTTGACTATTTCTTCAATGGAGGCGATGCGATCCGATGTTCTCGGGATCTGTGCCACGTGTTATCACGACCCGCCTGACAAAATCAGCTATAAATAGCCCAGAGCTTGGCATTTTTTGGGATCTTTTTGGCAATATTGGGTACTGAATCCGCCATTGTTGTCAAACTACTGAAATATTGAGAGAAATCCTTGTTGTATTAGCTTTCAAAGCATAATCAATAATATATAAAGTGGACGTAGGCCCGTTAACGCCGAACCACTATAATTTCTGTGTGTTATTTTCTTTTTCCTCGTTCTTCATTTGAAATTCTTTAACATTCAGAACAATTTGGGTGTTAGGTCCAAATTTTGATCTAACAGTTAAGTTAATATAAAATAGTTTTATTAGATGATTATAAATATAACAATTAAATTTAATATAAAATAACTTTAACTAATATAGTTATAAAATATAATATTTTGACTTAAAATAGTTAAAAAATAATTTAATTTAATTAATGTAAAATAGTTTTATTAAAATAGCTATACATATAATAGTTAAATTAATATAAAAAAATTATTAAAATAGTTATAGAAGTATAATAGTTAAATTAATATAAAAAGGTTCAATTGAAATAATTATAAAAGATGAAATATACATATGATAGTTTAATATGAAATGGTTATCAAAGATATAATAATTAAGTTTTATATAGAATAGTTTAGATACAAACTTCATCATCAGTTGTCTTATCTAAAAATGCTGACTAGGCCTTTCACCAACTCATCACCTTCTAGTCTTCCTTTTTTCCTCCGCCTTATCTTCTCTCAACTTCGTTCTTTTCATCTTAGACCTAGCTTTCGTGATTTTATTTGTTTAATCAATGGAGACCCCTGTAAACCCCTAAGTTATCCTCAGATCTACTTTTCTTTCTATCTTTCCTACTCGATTTTTATTTGTTTGATGACTCTTCTATGTCAATATCTACGATGGTTGTCGGATCCACCTTTTAAACAATGCTACGGCCATCAAGACCGCCCATAGCACCATTAGCGATTAAATATAGAGAAATTGGCTATGGTTGTTGTGCTTTCTGGCTTAGATGTTGAAATTTCGGTCATATGTGGCTCCACTAAGTTGATGTTCGATGAGCTAGGTTTCTTTTTAAATTCTGGTTGTGGTTTGAATGTTTTGTGGATCTGCGTTTCTAAGTTTTTGGTTTGGTTCGAGGAGTTTTATATGCTTGCTCATCCACAATGTGCCTCTCCGTCATAACCCATGGCGATAGCAAAAACTATAGTGGTCCTTTATTTTATCGATGCTATTCCATTTCCTTGAGCTCCTCTCGACATGTTGCCATGCCATTTCCTGTGCTAGCTGCATAACGAGGCTGTTGATATTTTTACGTTTCCATGTTGATGTTATGCTGGCAACTGGAATCTGGCGATTGTGTTTCCATGTCCAAACTCTGATACCAAATAATGAGGAGAATTTCGACTCAACACCGCTCAAATCAAAACCCCTAGCGTTGCGGAAGACGAGATCATGGTAAACATGAAAAAACAACCAATCAATATATCAAAACTTCTCAACTTAATCCACCAACCAATCACAATCACCAAACAAGAGAAATAATGGACAGACGTCTGTGCTGAAACAAGAGGATAACAGATGTCTAAGGCAAATTGGACAGACGTCTGAGTTTTCAGGAAAATTATCCCCAGACTTGCGATAGATGTCTGTCACACTGGAAAGAAGTTTGTACTGAAGCATGAATAATTTCAGAACCTGGTCATACATCTAAGGCGAATTTCAAGCTGTTTCGGGCTGAAATAATATAGGTTTATTTGTGAAGGATCCAGGGGCAATTTGGGAAATTTCTACATTCTATTCTCTCCCTATATTATAAGCTATTTTCAGGATTAGTTTATTACAACCAGAAATTAAGAGATTAAGATCCAGTTTTATTCTAATTAGCGTTTTGGCAACCCTAATCTTCTTCAATTCTTTCCTCCATAAAATCAAAATTTTCTAGTGAATTTGATCATTTTAATCAATCTCTTGTACTCTTCTGTAGATATTAATAAATTATTCTCTCTCAAAACGACGTACATTGACAAGACTTTGGTGGAATCACTATAAATTTCTATGTGATTTAGTTTATCATTATTGCTCTATTATTTCTCTTATTTGGTGATTGTGATTGGCTTGTGGATTGAGTTGAGAAGTTTTGATATATTGATTGGTTGTTACTGCATGTTTACCACGATCTCATCTTTCGCAGCGCTGGTTTTTTTTATTTGAGCGGTCTTGAGCTAGGGGTTGTGATCTGTGACATAAAATCACATATGTTGATGGAGACGAGGCATGGATGTGCTTGGCGATAGAGGAGATGGTGCAGCAGCAGAAAGAAGGCAAGAAGGAGTAGTTTTATGTCGAGCTTCAACTTAGACAACTGAGCCATGTCTGTCAGATGTCCGTGCTGTCAGGGTCTAGAACGTGAGAGCTTAGATAGATGTTTGACAAATATTGGTCAGACGTTTGAGCGAATTTTAATATATTTTGACCCGGTCTTTCTGTGACTTATTCTACAAGTTTTGAAGGGGCAAATTGGAAAATTTGCCAAGGCTTTCTATTATCCTATAAAAGAAGCATCTTAGGTTGGATTAAAAGCATGGAATTGAGACCGAGATAATTAATTCAAGGGTTTGCCATCATTCTTCATTGTTCTCCTTCTCTAATAAGAGTTGTAGTCATCTAGATATTCTTTCCCTTTCTCAATAAGGTTATTGATTCATCTTATTTTGTTTATTTTTGGTTGTTGATCCATCATATGTAAACAAAATTTGTTTTGTTGAGGGTGGTTGAGTGGTATCTTGTGTTTGCGCGTGCGATCTCATATCTGTGTTATTTTTCCATAGAAATCATCTTTAAGTAATTGGGTGAATAAGATATTGATCGCTTCCCCAAAGGCATAGTTTGCCCATCAATTGGTATCAAAGAAAGATCATCGCAAAGCTTAGAGTAATTTTGGATTGGAAAAATTGATTTTTGTTTGAAAAAACTGATTTTTTTTATTTTGAAAATTTTATTTTTTATGTCGGTTATGATGGCTTTTCCGAAGATGATTATTTTTGATGGAAGAAATTAGGGGATTTGGAAACCTAAGATGGAGGATGTGGTTTACATCAGTGATCTTCATGATCCAATTGATGGAGATGGGATGAAGCCCTCAAGTGTGGATGAAACATGGAAGAAGATGGATAAGAAGGCGATTGCCTTGATTTGGTAGTACCTTGATGATTGGATATTCCATCATGTGGTTAGTTGTGAATCCACGAAGGATTTGTGGGACAAGTTGGTATCTTTGTATGTGTCTAGGAGTGCTACAAGTAAGGCTTTTCTAATTCAAAAGCTTGTTCAGTTGAGACTGGATGAGGAGAAGTCTATTGCAAGGCACCTAAATGGATTTCAAGCTATGATCAATTAACTGGAAAATTTGAAGGTCAATTATGATGATGAGTTACAGGCTCTTTTGTTGGTGAGTTGCAGGATCTTTTGTTGACGAGTTCGCTTTCAGAAAGTTAGGAGACGTTAGTTGTTTCATTGAGTAATTCCAATGTTGATAGAAGTATCCCTTTGGAAACTATTCTAAGCAACCTTTTGAATGCGGAACTAAGGAGAAAAGAGTTGGGTTTGAAATCAGTTCAAGGTGAGGCTATGGTAGTAAGGGACTTGGGGAAAGATACAGGATAGAAGAAGAAGAGAGCTAATGGTAGAGGTGTTATCACTTGTTATTATTGTAAAAAAACAAGGTCACATACGCAATGATTGTTATGCTTATTAAAGGGACAAGAAGAAGGTTGTGGATGGTGATAGTAGTGATGAGGCACAGACAGGTCTTGCTGCAGGTTCCTTTAGTGATGCTTCTTATGAGGTCCTTTTTAGCGAAGTTAATCCTTGAAAGATGGGTTCGGGAGCCACTTTTCACATTTGTAAGGATGTGAAGTTTTCTTCTTATCAGAAGAATGTTGACATGATCAGAAAAACCAATGGAGTAGAGCTACCGGTTTATGGTATTGGATCTATCCAGTTTCGTATGCATGATGGCGTGGTGAGGGAAGTCTCTGGAGTTGGATATGTACCCGCTAGTTCGCATAACCTCATTTCTGCCGGTCAATTGGATCGTCGTGGTTGCACTTATGATACTCGTGGTGAAGCTTTGAGAGTGAAGAAGGGTGGTCGTATTATGATGAGAAGTGTCTAGGAGGTGGGAAACATGTATAGATTGGTTGGTTCTATTGTTGACTGTGGAAGACGAGCGACGGTTGAAGAACCTAGTCCACACAAGGTAGAGAACTTAATTTGGTCACTGCTAATGTGTTAGACATGGGTCTTCATGACGATGATGCTCGAGGGATCCGGGGTGATCAAGGAAGGAGCTCAGATCAAGTGGTAGATGAGTGTCTATGCGGAAAATCCATATGTGGAGATCCTTATGGTATTACAAGAACTTTTAGACCATTAGTGTTGTGTTGGTGCTTCTTGGGGGGTAGATGCAACTTTTGCAGACGGTGGGTTTTGTTTGTAATGAATTAATTAAGAGTAGGTGTCGTTGAAAGAGCTAGATGACTTGTGTGTTGGAAGTTTGCTTGATGATGTGATTTCTTATCAAGGTGGAGTGTTGTGATTTGTGACATCAAACCACATATGTTAATGGAGACGAGGCATGGATGTGCTTGGCGATAGAGGAGCTGGTGCAGCTGTAGAAAGAAGGCAAGAAGGAGTAGTTTTGTATCGAGCTTCAGCTCAAACGTCTGAGCCATGTCTGTCAGACGTCTGTGCTGTCAGGGTTTGGAACCCGAGAGCTTGGACAAACGTCTGACAAATATTGGTCAGACGCCTGAGCGGGTTTTGCTATATTTTGACCCAGTCTTTCTATGACTTATTCTGCAAGTTTTGAAGGGGCAAATTGGAAAATTTGCCTAGGCTTTCTATTATCCTATAAAAGCAGCGTCTAGGGTTGGATTAAAAGCATGGAATTGAACCGAGGTAATTAATTCAAGGGTTTGTCGTCGTTCTTCATTGTTATCCTTATCTAACAAAAGTTGTAGTCATCTAGGTATTCTTTCCTTGTCTCAATAAAGTTATTGATTCATTGTATTTTGTTTATTTTTGGTTGTTGATCCATTGTAGGTAAAAAAATTGTTTTGTTAAATCAATAAAGAGGGTGATTGGGTGTAATATCTTGTGTTTGCGCATGTGATTTCATATCTATGTTGTTTTTTCATAGAAATCATCTTTAACTAATTGGGTGAATAAGATCCTGATCGCTTCCGCAAAGGCGCAGTTTACCCATCACCATTTCATGTGCTGGCTACACCACGAGGCTGCTGATATTTTTGTGTTTCCATGTCGATGCTATGCTGGCAACTGGAATTTGGCGATTTCATTATGAAACGAAGTTCTCGTCGTGTTGTGTTTCTTGTGTTGCCTTGTTTCATCTTATTTGTGTAGCTTTTATTTTGTACAGTGAGGTTAATTCGATTATAGTGATGTTCATATATCATGTTTTCTCCATAGATTGTACTAGTATGTAATGTTACCTCTGGTGATGTTCCATAGCTATGCATTGCTATATCAATTACCCTGGAAATATGAAGTTGTTTGCTACATGGAACTGTCAACTTGCCTTCTTGTTTTGGTTATGGTTTGGTAATGTTATTCACACCTCTGTTTGGTGTATGTCATTTGTAATATGTACTCTGTTATGTCAATGTGCATGGGGATCTATGTTATATTAAGCGCTAAGCGAGGCGATGAAGGGATCGCTTCGTTTAATGGTGCTTAAGAGGTGCTTAAGCGATGCCTAAGTGCTAGATATATATGCATAGCCAAACTATGACTAAAGGTGCTTAAGCGATACTTAACTATTATACAAATAAGTCATCGCTTAATACCGCTATACAAGTTATAAAATTTAAGCGAGGTGCTATTAAGTGCTAAAAAGGCATGCTTAAGCGCTGATTCGCTTAAAGCCTTCCACTTTTCAGAAAATTAAGCGATGTAGTTGCAAATATCGCTTAAGCGTTGCTTAAGCACATTTTTCATAACATAGATTGAGATAGTATTTGATTCTCATCTCTAGAGTGTTGTTCTCTGCACGGGGATTGAATGCCATTTAGCAGTTTAGTCTTTTTTATATCTCTTGAGCTATAAACTAGTTTTTATTTTCTTTCTTAGTGATCAGTCCACCTTAAAAACTTATTGTAGTAGGCAGATAACAAGTCTATCCCTGTACTTTTTGTATTTTATTATTTGTTATAATAAATAGTGTTACGATTCACTTTAAAAACTGACCGACCTTGCCATAAAATAGTTTAAATTAAAAGAATTATAAAAAAATATAGAAGACTGAAAATAAGTAGTAAAGAAAAATTAATCTAAATACATTATTTTAATATAAAATACTTCATTTGACCACGGTGTCCATATTCCTGCTCTATGGCCAGTTGATCATTTAATTTAAATTTAAATTTATAAGCATATATCATTTCAACTCATACCTGCCATAGGTATAAATTATTTTAATCTATTTCTTAATTCAACTACATGATGTGCAAAGTATGAAAATTATCAGTTTATCTCATTTCAGTGACATATAAGGTGATGGGTATACATCATAATCAATAATCATCAGCAATAACATACAATCAATCATCATGATAACATAGGTCACAATAGTGTCAGCTATCAAATATCAATGGATAACTTGTAATTTAATTTTAGTATTAATTAAATATTGGTTCATATAAATGATAATTTACTAACAATTCTAATATGATCAATGTAAACATACATCCAATTTGTAAACAACCAATCAAACAATAATTTCCATACATACCAATTTAACATGTGTCAGATGTCAGTAATCAATTACAATCAATTTCGATGTCAAATTTTATTCTCAAATGTCAGTTAAACAAATTATACCATATTATAAATTTAATTTAACTTGCATAGATATTTCAGTATGTCACAAGTGTTTGAGTGGGTTAAAAACTATCCTTGGATTTTGCATCAAATCTAAAATCCAAATGAACACAAAAAACTGACCGCCACCAAATCCAACCATACCAACTTCATGCCATCTGAAATTTAGATACGAATTCTATGGAGAAAACCACATGTTAATCTTAATTTGTAAAGTTATTCACGTTAACGCATTTGAAATTTAAATAAATAAAAAAACAAAAAAAGCCACAAAATTACTTTCCACATTCTTTGATACCACGTCACCACATATGTGCATCCTCGTACCTACATTGCATCTTCCAGCTACAGCAAATCCATGAAAAAAACAACCCATTACAAACCAAAAGCCATGAGCTTTGATCATTGATTCTTGCTTCCTTGATGTGAACTAGCATCTCCGACCACTGCCAAACTAAAAAGCACACCGAGATCTTCCACCCGCACCTGACTATGTCGCCTCTGGCTGCCTCTAAGGCCCCGCATTTCATCCATTAAAGAGGGTTTTGATCCCTAAATCTAAGATTCTGACCACCATTCTTTATTTCAGGCGCTGCCTCAAACACCATTGCACTCCACTTGTCGAGCTTTTCAGTACCCATATTTTCAATTTGTCTAAAATAGCACAAATCAAAAATCCTCAAAATTGATGAGTAGGGTTACAGAAACACGAACTTAATCCTCGAATTAGGGATGAATAGAGCATCAAATCCAAAAACAAACTGTAGATCTGAGTTGCACACATCGAGACCTTTCAACGATATATAATATGATGGTGTCTAAAGATAAAAAAATTGATATTTATTTTCCAAATCTGCAATTGAAATTTCTCAATCAGAAATAATTACTTTAGTGGAGAAAAAATAAGAGATTTGAGAAAATGATATGACAGCTAGAGTTTAAGAAATTGCAGATATAAATATAAGTGACAACATATGTTGAAACACGGTTGTTGCATCTTAAAGTACCGTTTTATACGTTAAATCGAATTACGTCGTTCCATATATCGAAATACATGTTTTTGATATTTTTAAATGCAATGGAATTATCAGAATTTAGTAAAATACAATTCTATTCAAGTTTACATTTTGTGTTGTCAATTTGTAGCACTAAAATGATATTTTTATTTAACATAAAATGCGCATGTTTTTAGCTGAATTTAATGTTTTGGAGAGATAAATGTTCGAATTTTATGAAATGAAAAATACCAGCTTACTCAGAAAATGGTCTAGTATTTTAGAATGCAAATTTATAATTTCTGACAAAATTTTATTTTCAAAACGACTTATTCAAATTCAACTAAATTCACGAATAGAACAAACTTGCGTATTTTACTACGAAATTTATTCCTATGTCATGTTTAGTTATACACACCTCAAATTTTAAATTTCGAATTTTAATTCAAAATTTGAGTTATAACGTCAGTTATGATATATCGGTTGTCTCTGCACTAAATCGATTATATAAATCAATTTAAACAGAGCAAGCGAAAGTTGACGTTATCACTAAAAAAATTACTGGATCAATCTTATATGAAATTTATACTTTTTTATGAATCAATATTTTAATGTTTATATTATTAGTCAATTTCCCACTAGTTTCAAAGCAACTTATGTAACAACCTGTATTTTTCAACCATTTAAATTATTGAATGTAATATGATTCTTGAATATTTAATGGTTATAAAATTTAATGATTTAATTTTGTAAATTTTATTTGTAAACTTAATTTGATTGTTTATGTAATGAATTTCAACTTATTATAACAATAGTAACTTGTATTGCTTGCAAATAAAATTATGGTTTTAATGCTTCATTCTTCCATGATTTCGTCACACGTGCATTTCCCCGAAAAATTAATTCTCACCTACAGATCTAAGCTTTACTAAGAAAATTCTCATAGCTACTTTTTTCCCTAAAATCCCTCAGTCTCATCGCAACTCATCGAAGCTCACTAGATCCCTTTCTAATAACGCTCCTTCCCACTACTGGTGAATATTACATGCAACTACATGCTTCTTTCGAAGCTTGTTCTTCTACTGATAGTCTCGATAGTGGTTGGGGAATCGACACTAATGTGGAGTGTACTTGTAAGCAGTAACTCCTTTCTTTTTAATTTTTTTTCGCGTCTCGTCTTTGTGACTGTGATGGTACATTTTGCAATATGGGTATTCAATGTTAGCTCGTACCCGTCTCGTTGGTATCCCTTGGTGTCAGTTTGGGATTTTATGGGTATTTGTTTTGATTCGGTGTGTTTGGTTGCCTTGTTTGGATATTAGTAGCTTAGAAACATGTTATTGGTTCACTGCTCTTTCTATATTATGTTAATATCTTCAAGAGTCATGAATGTATGGTTGTATGGTTAGGTCGTCACCATCGATCGAGGGGAAAACACGAGATGTCTTTCGACACTTATCATTGTTATTGATTGTATGGTGGTGGTTCCTCCTCTATGCATTACTGGGTTTTTTGTGATGCTTCTAAGTGCAGTTTTACAATGAGAATTGTTCTAGTCAGTGGTCTGTTCCACAGGACCGTGTGTATGATGCTCTGGTACACTGCCTGGTCATCAGTGTTATGGTGAAACATGTGAAGCTCATGGATATCAACTTCACTGTCTCGATCGGTGTGCTTCAATATGATTTTCTTCCACTCCCAAATTTCTAATCAGAAGGGACACTACGCCAGATTTCTACTTGAAAATTGTGCATGATATTGTTTCTTACCTATATTGTGGAGTCAAGATTCTTGATAGGCTACTGTATGGAATAATTGAAGCTATAACACTTTTCTATATTGTACATACAGTGGGCAAGTCATGATATTTGTTGAATACCTATACTTTTATTCTAATAGTCTTGTGTTTTTCATGTGTATTCATATGTCTGATAATCTACTAACAATTACCTGTACCATATTGATTTTTTATTATTAGTTATAATAAAAAGTGTTTGCGGTCACCTTAAAAACCGGTTGGATATGCCAATCAAAAAAAAATATGGTTTAGTTTATATCGATATACATTGAAAGCTGAAATTTAATAGTGAGATATTTGAATGAAAGTGATTTGATGAATTTATAATTGAAATCCAAATCGAATTTGGTAAATAATCAGAATTGGAATTCAAAATAAATTAACTTTGATTTATAAAGTTAATTTGAACTCTATTTTGATTTGAATAATGGTTATAAACTTTTGAATTAAATTTAAAAGTGAACAAACGAAAACTAAATATTTTATTATATTAATACGGGTGTTAAAATAGCTATTTTGCAAACGATCTCGGAATTCAATGAAAGGAATTCAACGAAATTAGTTTCATTAAGTCCGAAATTGTAAATTATTATGAGATTTCAAGTTTCGTGTCAATCGGAGTTGTTATTTGATCATGCGCGATATAAACTTAAATCGATTAACGTTTTTAGATTTAAAAATAGCCATTTTTTAACGATCTCAGATTTCGACGAAACCAATTTTATAAAATCCATAATGGTAAATAATTATAGGATTTCAAGTTTTGTAACGATTGGACTTACCGTTTGGTCGTGCGACGCTAAAATGCATTGAAATTGATTTGAATGAATTAAACTGATTTAGCTTGAATTTGAACGACATTTTTTGAACACGATGAAATTAGGCCACGGGACTTGTTCCATTGGATTTAGAAATATCGAAAACATTACTTTTGATATGTAGATTATTCTAATTTGTTCAGAATTGTAAAATTGAGATTTTTGAATCTAAATGACAATTTGGGCCAAAATATGCTTTGAATATAATTTTATTTCTAACCTAAATCATTTGTTATCTTGAAACCCAGCCCATTTTATTATCTAACCCTAACCATAACAGCTTCTACTTCTCAATTGGTATGTACCGAGAACTTTTTTATTTTTATTTCTCAATGGCGATTAAACTCAAATCAAAATTTAACTCAAAACCAAATTTTTCAGAAAAATTCAAAAAAAAATATATATGTAAATAAAGATCTCGACAGTATAAATCAGGACAAGTGTCCGTTTTTTGAAATAGTGAATGGAATTATAAGAAATCAAAGTTATTAATTTTGTTGGCTAGTAATCTTCCAAACCTTCCTCCATCAATTTCTTCCAATCCATGCAACAATTCAAAGAAATTTCAACTACAAAGTTGTAGATCTTCGCGAGATCTTCAAATCAATATGAGTGATGATAGTTGATTTAAAATGGAATCGCCGGAATCTACAAAGGTAGGCAGCGCGGGTTTGGGCCGTTTGGAGGCATTCTGGTTGACCGGAGGTGGCGGCGTGTCGATCGGAGGTGGAGCGCGGGGGCGCCGAAGCAGGTGGTGGCATCGGATCGGGGACCGGTGGTCGAATAGAGGCACAGTTGGTGATTTAAAATGCAGCCCATGGGTTTTTGTGACCTGTAGATGAACGATGGGGGAGGGAAGAGAGGATGATGATGTTTCTTATTATATATAGGTTGAGGAGTGTTTAAATTATTTTATATTATTTAAATTTGAATATTTAAACATGTATAACTTGCTAATACGAACTCGGGTTGACTCACAGTTTGTTTGGTTAGGATTGTATAAAAATTTCAGACAATGTGGCACTAGTTTAGACAGATTGTAGACTATTCAATTTCGGGTCTATTTTTGGATTTCAAACGCATTCGAAACCAAAGTTAGTGATTAAACCCGCTCAGCTTAACAAAAATATTTGACTGTTAGTTAAATTAAAATCTTGTTGTGATATGATTGTATCGATTGCTCTTTGGTAGTATAAATTACATATTTATGTTGATTTGCATCGATAGTGTAATTTAATTTGACTTTTAGTTAAAATGTTACATTTAAGTTAAAATTGACATTTAATTGCTAGTTTAGCCGACATCTGACAACAAGTAAATTTATGTAATATTGAACTGTTTGGATGTATTTAATTTGAAGGATGCCTTGGATTGGTATGTTTGATATATCGATGTTTAATTCATCCTGTTTATATATGACCTTCATTTGTGTTGATTAATCCCAACTATTTAATCTAAATGTTATGGGAATCAAATAAACCTGGGATTAATCTTTAAAATGAATTAAAAACATGGGTTGAAATGATAAATACCTATGACCATGATTTTGATTGAAATGATATGTATCCATCCATGAAATACTAAAATTAGATGTTAGTATCACTCGACTATAAGATAGAAAATTATATACAGACACCGGTTGATTATATAACCTTTGAAATTGAACTTTGAATTCTAGAATTTAAAAGTTAAATGAAATTATTTAATGACGTAAACCGAAGCTAAATTTGAAATTAAATATGAATGGAATCTACTGAATTTTGATCGTTTTAAATTTATTTATATTAATTATCCATCCTTGAAGCTTATTTGATTTAAAATTATATTTGAATTATGAACTTGTAACAACCTGGAATTTCAAAACCAATTTAAAATTTTGGTTTAAGCTATTTTAATGAATATGGGAATATAAATTGGTTATTATTACTAATTAAAATTTGAGAATAATTAGAAAATTAGTTTTTATATTTTATTTTACTTAAAAAACTCAATAAAATTATTAAATTGATTTATAAGCTTTGTATTTGAAAATTTTGAAAATTCGATTTTTAAAATCATCGCATAACCCTTAAAAAGTGAAATTTTGCTAGCGAGCTCAGAATTCGACGGGACCAATTTTGCTGGATTTGGAATAATAAGTCATGGTAGTATTTCAAATTTCACGCGAACGGAGTTAGTTGTGGCCGGGAGAGGCAAACCCGTTTGGGGTAAAACTGACAATCAGTTTACAAAGGAACGTTAGTGAGACGATCCCAGAATTCGATTTCACTTTTTTTCTAAATTTGTATTGTCAAATAATGGTAAAATCTAAATTTTTGTAATTTTTGGAGTTAGCGTGTGGGGCATGCAAAAAGAAAATGTACGCTAAAATCGTATTTTTGAAGCTAATTTGAGCATATTTGAGAAATTAAACGGAAAGTCAAACGAACTCGAAATTCGATGAAACTTGATTCGTTGGATTCGTAATTACGTGTATTATCTGTGCCCAATTTTCATGGCGAACGGACATCATTTGCGGTTGGGCGATTGGAGAGAAATAAGCATATAATCTATTTTTCTCCATTCCATCATTTTTCTCTTTCTCCTTTTTTGTTCCTCCTTCAAAAAAATGGCCTCCTCCCTCCGCATAGCTACAGGTTCTCCTCGACCAGCCGCCGCAGCCACCCCAGCCACCGCTCCTTCCTTCGGCGCCACCTCCTCCTCCTCCTCTCCTCTTTCTCCTTTTTTCTGAAACCCTAGCACTTTTCCCTTCTGCCAAAGCTCCTCCATGGGCCCCACCACAGCCGCAGCCACCTCCCCTTCGGCCTGCCACCCCACGGCGCCGCCTGAACCGCTAGCAGCCCCATCCTTCCTTCGGCCATGGGTCCCATTTCGCTAAAATCCCCTCTTTTACAAAAAAATCCGTTTTGCAAATAAGCCCCTCTCCTTCTTCACACAATAACTTCTTATCAGAGCATTTCTGGCCAAGGCTCCATAAACGAAAGTCATAGATCTTGTTTTTCCCTTCAAAATGCACATATCAAAATCGAATTTTGAGGTTCAGAGCTGCTCTAAATCCGCAATTAAAGTTCATAGTCCTGGAGTGTATTTTTGCAATTTCCCGCGAATCTGTGCGTTTTCGGGAGAAAAGGAAATAGGCATAAGTTTACCGGAATGAAGTTTCTGTGTTGGTGACGAACTTTGGTGAAGATTGGAGGTCATACGCAGTATGTAGAGCCAGAATGGTGAATTTGAGTTGCGGAGAGCGATAACGGCAAGGGCACAATAAAAATCCTACATAAGAAGTGTCGTTGCGCTTGGTTTAGCTATTAGGTGAGAACTTTCTCACTCAAACTATTTTTACAGTTATTATAGCTGTGATTGAATATATATTAATTGTCTGTGATTGCAATATTTGTTTGGTGATTGATGGATGTTTACAGTTTTAATGTTATCGTTATTAAGCTATGATTATAAGTGTTGATAAATAAGACATTTATATTATAGATTATTTTGGGATGACAATTTACCCACCCGTCTCCCAAATAATGGATAAGTTCACATGTACTGTGATTTAAACCCCACAAGGATATTGGAACAATAATTTCACACATAGCCCAAGTGTAGAAATATTATCTATTTGTTGGTTAAAAAACCCACACGGGTATTAGGATGATATTTGATTTACATTAATCCCAAGTGTTTAGATTGGATGTTAATCGACTGATTGATAGACCGTTATTTAATTATTTAATGCTTCTACGGTTGTAGATGCACTCTGGATGCGAATTGAATGTTTAATAGTTGTTTATAGCTATTGTTGAATACATGCAATGTATGAAATCCATATAAGTCAAATTATATGGTAATTGATTGAGTCACATTCCAATTCGAAAATAACGAATATTTTAATATAGTATTCAATGAAGAATTATAGTATGATTTTGATGTACGATTTTAGATGAACACAAAAAAGGCCTACTTTTGAAATGATTAAAAATAGAGGGAAAAAATGTTAAATCATCATAGATGATTTGGAAAGATCTTTGGATGAAATATTCCACTTTTGTAAAGATAAAAGATATTTTTATCTAAATAAGTTGTTTATCAACTTGAGCAGAGAACTGAAAGGAATTATATGTTTTTAATATAACCAGAATTTCCAACGTATGAATTGGAATGGATTTGAATGGAAATTATCTTCGGAATATTTCGATATTGGATTCCGTGATTATACAGATATTGTTGAGGAATTTGGAAGATATAGATATCGTTACTCCGAATACAATATCTGCTAGTTTCAAAATATGATATTGAATATAAGCCGATATGATTTCTATTCAAAGCCTTGTTTTTAATAACAAATTGGATTTTGGGTTTGTTGTGAATGGTGTCTTAAATAACATTGTTCTTAAACCCAATTGAGAAAGGAGTAAATTGGAATTAAATGGAAGTTGAATTTGGGTTCAGTGTGAACGATGTTTTAAATGACATTAGTTCTTAGACCTAATTAACAGTGAAATTATCATTTGGAATTTATAAATCTTTGAACTAGGATTTAATGGAATTTTCCAAAATAAAGTTTTCCAATTTGATATACTAAATTGGAATTGAGTGGAATTCGATTTAGTGATAATCGAGATGAGCTTCCGTGAAGGAAGACTTTTACTATTTATGGAATTTAAAAAGCTTTGTCGTTATTCCAATTACAGTATTGGTCTGATACGAAAATTTATATCGAATATATACTATTACGATTTCCGTGAAGATTTCGTTTCGATGGAAGATGGGTTTGGGTTTATCGTGAACTGTGTTTTAAATGACATTAGTTCTTTAACCCAGTTAAAGACAAGATTAATTTCTTAAGATTGAATAATCATTAGGTAATGATTTTTGAAATTAGAACTAAGTGAAGTTTTAATGAATCTTTAATTAGATTGAAATGTGAATAAGGTAATTAAATATACCGAATTCAAAAAATGTTCATTAATGGAGTACCACTAGTTTTACTCCATGCGATAGTTAAATCTTCAATTAGATTTGAACGTTAAATGGTAATTAAATTTACCGATAACACAACGGGTGTTAGATATGGAGTACTACCAGTTTTACTCCCTCGGATGAATAGGTTGGGATTAGGATAATAAAATGAATGATTACTTTAATAAGGCTCGTTAATCCCGACTAGTTTGATAAACCTTAATTTGGATTAAATTGTGAAAAGATATTATAAAATCTTTTGAAATGATTTCCAATAAAATTCGAATAAAAGAATATTCCAGATTGGAATTGGGCGTATGATGTGTTTTTATAGCACTTGATTATAAGATACACAAGTTATTCAGAAAGACTGGGTTTAGCCCATTTTAAATAAATGATACGACTACTAAAAGTCGAAGAAGACTATGGTTGAAGACCAGAGATCTTCACATCGTTTGGATGATTACTGATGTCTTGATTGCGTTGTACACCCAAGACGAGGTAATAAGTAGTAATCGTCCAGACATACTTGGAAATCGACTAGATATGCAAGGGCCTCTCTCCTATATTGGACATATGGGACAAGGAATAAGGTGCCTCCGGTTTCGTTCAGACCCAGAACGGACTTGCAAATGGATTGTATGTCTGACATTGTATTTCGCGCTATATTCGTTAATATCTGCTAAATCTATATCTGTTTGGTGGAGAATTTATTCGCTTGCTTAACAAACTTCTCTGAGACGTACGAGCTTAGAGGTTATATATTTGTGGAAATCAATGGTATGGTATGGATTGACAATGTGGCATGCTGAGTTGCATGGATCAAGGCTTTTGTTGAAAAGTCGAGCTTTGTGGTTGATGATCAAAGCACAACTTTAAATAGCGCAGCTTTGTGTATAGCAATTATTCACGAACCTCATACGCCGGTGTGAACTAGAAACGGGATTAAGGGCCGTAGGGATGACATGCGTTTCTTTCTAGCTAGGAGTGGTGGCATGGTATAGAGCCCAGTCATTTTACTTATGTGGACGATGGATAGTGAGGTACCTCGAATATGGTCGACTGAAAGGCCTTGATGGTCGACATACTGACCAGACTTTTGATCTCATAGGACCGAGAAACATATTGTTTAGGAATTTCCAATCCACAAACATAAGACTGGACCGGCCCTACAGAGCTCCAGGTGCACTTGCGGGTGAGTCTTGAGGCACGGGCTAGAGTGTCTCGAATCGGATAAGGAAGATCCCTTGCCTTGGTTCATAGATGGAAACTAATCTCCAATATGTGACTTTTGATTTCAGTTGTAAAAGTATATGGCGACATAGTAGGATGGGGTACTATGCCGTATATGATTGATACATTTATATTCGAAATTGATTTCTGCACTATGCACTAGTAATAATAAAAGATAGATTTCGTGTATCAAGCATTTTTTCCATTATGAGGTAAAACAATATCCTCTGGTTTGTGTTTGCATTGTGTGACGGGACCTGAGTCTTATAATGGCTACATTTTTCCTTTTAGTATTGCGTTGTTTGTTTTATGGTATTCTTAGGAGAAAACATGTTCTATGTCATACTATGTGGTCCCTTGATTTATCTGACTTTAAAATGAAGTTAATAATTGTTTTAGTTCTCACACCAGTCCCATGACTGACTCGAAGTTTATTGGTTCCACCTGAACTTTGGGTGCCCATAGTTTCTACACGGGCAACTTGTAGTTTTGGTTTTCGCAGATATTTCTTTTCACAGGATCCTGGATTACTGCTGCAGCTACATTCGGAATGGTTTGTATCCATGTATTTCTTTCAGCTGTGGTATTTTATGTTTTTCGTCGCATATTATATATATATATATATATATATATATATTTTGTGTGTGTGTGTTTTCGATGTTTTGTAATTTAAATCTATGATATTTCCACTGTATATTATTTATTTGAACTCTGATATCTTGTACTCTGATGTAAATTGTGGTAAAAACAATGAAATGTTCTATTGTTTGTGTTATGATGCGTCATGTTCTCAAAGCAATCCGCTTTCTCATTCGATTCAGGCCGACCAGGAGGTGCGGGTCGTTTAAGAACTCGAGGTTTATTACAAATTGAAATGATTCAAATTGAGAATCCTAATTAGAAACTTTAATCTAAATTGAAATGTTCGAAAATAAATTGAAATTGAAATGAAAGTTGATTCCAATTGAAACATTGAAAATTGTTTGATTTGATACAGAAATCGAATATGACATTAAGATTACCTGAAATTTGGAAAAAGCAATTCTAATTCCAGCTATAGTATTTTAAACCATGATATAAACTATTTTAACAAATAATTATTTTACTTTATAAATAATTTTATTTTTAACTATTATGTAAAATACTATTTTAAATGAATTATTTTTAACGGGGAACTTTTTTATAAGGATAAATTATTTTAAAATTTTAGTCATAAGGACATGCGTAAAAAAATTTATTCATGAGAACAAATAATCTGGCTCAAAATAATGACATTCTTTTCTTTCGTTTATCCCTCTTTGTTTGATCTTCTACCATGCTACTTTTAAAAAAAAACATTTCTAACTTTATCAAAAAAGCACGAAATCAACTTTAATGGCAACCAAAACAAAATTTGCATTGTCTCCTACAGTCGAACCCCAGAGCTCAACTGAACAGCAAAAATCATCACCAAATCAACCACAACCGGAACTGCGCACGCAATCGGGAACGGAAACCCCAATTGAATGTGATAAAAATCTTCAACAAACAGTTGAAACCCTAGTTGAAGAAGAATTGCAAGTTAACCCGGAAGTTAAAATGGAATTTCAAACCCAAGTAGAACCTGAAGAAACCGTAGTTCATCCGAGTCGAATGAATGATCTCTCTTTGCTACGTCTAATGATAGCCTAACGATTTTCCTTTCTTTGAGGACAATGCAATGAAATATTATTGTTTAGGCATTTGTTCATATAATCGTACTAAAGACAAAGTCATTTTCATTGTTATAGCACCGTTGTTAAAATTAGGTTTGTCTGCCTAGGGATCGTTCTTGGTTGATGAACCACTTGACAATGAACTGCTAGTGAACAAAGAGAAAAGGGTGGAAACTAGATAAAGAAGAACGAAAAAACAATCAATAAAATTATAAAATAAAAAGAGAAAGACAAGGGAAGAAAATTAAGGTAAATGATACCTTAAAATATAAAAAAATTGATATGATTGTTATTATTGCGTAACAGTACGGAAAATATTAAATAGGAAATAGTAGAATAAAAAGGGCACACAAATTCAAACTAAAGATTCTAAAGATAAAGAACCAGATTCGGTAAGATCATAAGCAAAAATGATAAATATTATTTGTTTGGATAATATGGAATCTTTCGGGCTTTGAAAATGTTGGTTTAATATCATTAACCACAAAACAGATACTGTTGTAGTATTAAAATACATTGATGTCATATTAAATTTTGAAAAATGATACTCAGAATGTTACGAAAGAAAAACTGATATTGTTAAAGTATAAAAACTGATACCATATACCTGACAATAGAAGAATGTTTTTATTATTTTAGCAAATATGATACTATAAAACATGCAAAACTGATGTAAAAAACCTGAACATATTAGAATGATTTTTTATTCAAGCAAAAATGATACCACAACATAGGCATAACTAATACCATACACTTGAACACGTTAGAATGTCTCAATATTTTGGTAAAACTGATACCATATCACTTGCAAAACTAATACCATGTCATATGAAAAACTCGTACTATACACTTTTACATTTTATATATATGTATAACTGTTAACATACACCTTTACATTTTAGAATTATTCTGTTATTTTACAGACACTTTGTTGTTTTATAGACATTGATACCACAACACATGTAAAACTGACACCTGAAAGTTAAAAATTGCAAAACTAATACCACATTACATGTCAAAAGGATACATAGCAATGTACACATGCATATACATTAATATGCATGTATATGCTTTTTTTAGAACTGATACTCAAAATATTGTAATGTATTATTGTTTACAATCATACAAAATATATGTACCAATTCTATGCAAAAATGATACTAATTTTTTGTAGTAAATTAGGATGATGATTTTGTCGATCCTAGACAAGAGACAAAACAACAATAGAAAGTGTGGATCTGAACAAAGATTTATCCACAGTTGAAGAAGTTAAAATTGATATTGCATATAGATATGGACTTCAGGTTGGGTACCAGATAATAAAACTTGTTAAAAAGAAGAAGAAAAAAAAGCTTGAATAAGAATCAAATTGACTTCCTGAAAAGCACTCCTTTTTACCAATTTTTCAGTGTTTTCTATAAAGAAAAAATTTCTTTAAAGGAATTTAAGAAGCATTAATAAAATTCAAATTCTGTATATAGTTGTTATTCTCCAACTCAAGAAGCTTTCATCTTCAGAGAGGAAGAACTGAAAATAACAAAACAAGACATTAGTTTATTGTTCTATATGCCATTAGAAGAAAAGAACATTGAACCGGCACAAAAAATGACGAATAGAACAATACCTTCGGATTGCAAAGGTTTTGTCACAAGAAATTTTGGAGCAGCCTCATTTGTTACAAGAAACCTGATAGAAAAAAGAATCAAACAAGAAGTTAGAAAAGGGAAGAAGCAACATGATGAAGGCCCACCAATTCTTATCATTATGAGTACTTCTCACATTTTTCTTCCCCAACGACCAGCCAAAACTAAGATGGGGATTCTTGCCATTCTTATTTGATTTAGAAAAGATGAAGACTGTCTCATGGTCGTAAACAATCCAATATTTTTAACCAATTTTGTCAAAAAAAATATTCAGAAGCTTGGGAACATGTCAAGATGTTCAATGCTTTCTCTGGTAATATAAGTTATTTAATTATATATAGATATATATAATAGAAGATAAAAAATTGTATTCGTATTTACTTTCTTTTTATTTTTTATACGCAATACTGCATGTGTGAGAAGATGAAATTAATTAAAAGAAGGATCTTTAACGACATTTCCCATGATTTGGAAGATGAGATCTCAAAGGTCTAAAATTAATTGTCGTCAAAGATTTCTTGAATCAAATCAAATAAGAAAAGGTATGAAGTTTAATTTAACTTACTGGTTCATCTCTAGTTTTATATATAACACACTGCTTTTCAAAACTAATACCTCAGTCACTTCAATACTGATACCTAATCAGTAAGAAATTGTAATGTTTAGAAATATCGATACCTTAGAATCTTGTAAACTGATACCATGTAGCTATGCAAACTAATGTAACTAAAAAATAATAACTCATTATTACCAAAATTGATACACTATTTTTACATTACAATGTACATGAAAATAATGATACCTAAACTATTCCAAATTGCCACCTTATAAATAAGAAATATTTTATGTAGAAAAAACTTGTAACGACCCCGGTTTTTGTGATCTTGGTTATCGACATAAACTCAATGTCGACTATCCAAGCATCGGAAATACTGGATAGTTAATGAAAGAAGTTAGAGAGTGAGGATAGATAAGATAGAAAATTAGAATAGAAGAAGAAGAAGAACATACGATATCAGAGTAAACACGAATCTCACAGCGGAATGAATAAAATATAGTATACAACATAACTTGGAAATACAAATCTGTCACTTGAGTATTGAATGAGTCGGTATACGACTTAGGCAGGATCAGTAATATGGATATGCGGAATGTATGTGATAGACTAACTTGTATATTTACAGTGGTTATGCAAATGAATATGAGATAGTGAAATATATCACAAAATAAAAAGCAGTAAAGTAAAGTAATAACACCAGGGCTTTTTATACTGGTTCGGAGCACCGTCCTATGTCCAATCCCAGACCTCTCTCTGGATTTTCACTAATCAACCACCTCGCTTCACCCGGAGGAACAGGTTCACAATAGACCACTTGATTTCATGGGCTACAAGCTTACCCACTTGATTTCACGGGCCACAAGCTTACCCACTTGATTTCACGGGCCACAAGCTTACCCACCTAATTTGAACGGCTACAGGCTTACCGGAATTTCAATACAAAGTAGTTGATGATTGACTATATATTGTGTCTTTAATACACGGAATAGTCACTTGTAGTACACCCTTCCTATAATCTTATCCTCGAGTATATACTTTGAATGCATAGATTTAAGGAAGTAGAATGCTTGTTGAATCAAATGATATTAATTTAATTCAAGGATTCAACAAGTATTTGAAACTTGGAGACTTTTGTTTTACAAAGAATGTGAAAATGCAATTCAAAAATTAGAGAGAATATAGAATGATTTTTGGTAGTTGTAAAACAAGTTTGAAGTTGTTTATATAATAGTAGAAAGGTAGTAATTCTTCATGAAGAGTTTCTATAAAAAGTTATGTCCATTTCCTTAGATTATTGAATATAAATCTCTTCACAAATAGAAGCAACCTTTCAGAAAAAGCTTGCTGTTTGAAAACGGTCGACTGGTAAATTTCAACCGGTCGACTGGTTGAATTTAAAAAACCCGAAAAAATAGCCGTTATGTGCAAAAATACACAGACCGTTCGACTGGTCCGTATTCACCAGTCGACTGGTTCGGGTGAGAAAAGTTTTGTTTCCAAAACAGAAACATGAACGACCGACTGGTGGTATTTTGGGCGGTCGACCGTTTTATTGCTGTGGACCAGAGAACCTCGGTCCACAGTCTAGATCACTCTGCACTCTTTCCCGGTCGGAGTCTGGACCGTTTGGGATTTTTCTGTGACTTTTCAATTCCTCAAATATACAGATTTAAGCAACGAAGATATAATATTGTTTTGTGCATTCGTGTTATACTTTGAGGATAGATTTTAACATATTTCTAACACGACTCAAAGTAAAAAACCTTATCTCTATGAAATGATCTTCATTGCACCTTTATATGTTGGCATCGATCAAAATCTTGTCTCAACATTCTCCCCCTTTTTGATTGATGATAACACCTTGGATTTTCTCCCTCTGAATATAAAGCTCCCCCTGAATTTCTGCAACATTTGTTAGTTCATATTATAAATAATCTTACTTTTTGATTCTTGTATTAACAAATGTTAGCACACAAATACTGTTACCATGTTAATCACATATTTTTAAATGACAGTATATGTAACATGAATGATATGTATCATCATGAGAGAAAATATTTCTCCCCCTTTGTCATTGATTAAAAAGAATAAATACCATAATAAACACAGTAATCGAGAGTAGTAGAGAATACAAATACTTATAGCACCTTTAGGGGATATTGAATCATGTGATTTTTTGATAAGCTGAGTTTTCAAAGATATTTAGAGATACCGAATAACCTTCTCTTTGTTGTGGTGTACCTGCAAAAAATATAACATATATAGTTTTGGTACCCACTTGCTTTGTTTGGGTCCATGGGTTAGATGGAAGGTAACCATACCCAAGAGGGTTTAATGGAACCTTTAAAGATAAAATTTTCATTATTAACTACTGAATCAAAATAATCATCGATATATTTTTCTCTGTTTTTCGAACTTACAGGAACCCAAATACTTAAGTAATTTCTAGTGATATTGAAACACCTCACCTCCGTTAAGGTCACTCACAAAGGGAATGCCTTAACTTTGGTGGAGGTTTATAAGTAAAATCCACATATAAACTCAAGACAAATATAAATACACATATTTTAAACAACGGAAACCAAACAGACTTTTATTTCATCAAAATGTGTTCAAATGCAACATTTCCACAATTGTCTCAAAATACTTCCAACATTATAACCTCATTACTGTCTTGATTATTAAAGAAGCATAAAACATAAATAAAGTGACAAAAATCCTCATAGTGAGATCCAAAGCCATAGTCCGAGCAAAAGAGATCCAAATCATATATCTACGGTCTTGGAGCTTGTAAAGAGTCTGATTGAGCTGAGATGTTTCCTCCCTGTGGACCGGGAGGAGGGACGAAAGAAAAGAAGACGAAAAGAAAATAGAGTCAGACATAAAGCCTGAGTAAATCTAGTAACTCTTCAGTATATGAATAAGAAAAGGGCATGATAGATATATACTGAAAATAGGAAAGTGCCACAAGCTAAGGAAGTGTCGAATGTAATATCGCACCCATACTATATCTCTGCACCTACTTGAGTTTATTCCAACTGGCACCCCATGTTGAGGGTGAAGTGATCCCCATTTTCTAAAGATCGGCTCCTACTCGCGTTAACATGTGTCATATGGCCCTCAAGAATTGTAGATACCTATGCTGGTCCCACCATGGGGTGTATCAAGACCCATGGTGGCGGCCCCGACAAAAATTCTAAAAGGCATAGGTTATACTACTGGTGTCCCCAGTGCCCTGGTTGTCTGCTCCGGCGTGTGTGCACGCCCGCGCCCCGTTAAAACTACACTCTGCACCCATCGCCGTCATTTTGACCGCTTACAATCAGCCCAGTAATCGTGCCCCACCCTGCCTAGTTTCAGGGTACCGTTGATACCTAACTTGGGTTACTGCTGAAACGGGTCCCTCGTTACCAGGATTTTCTAATCAAACATGTTAAGTGGTTAAGTGTCTGTATTTACCTAACCCCACCCATCAATTCTTTTTTTTTTTTTTTTGAAAATTGGTTCTCTTTATTGCTAAACCAATCAAACCTATTTTATAAGCCTCGTTAAAACCTTGCAATCCCCCTAGTGGGTACCTTACAAGGAAAAAGAGTACTCATAAAATGGGGAAATACATAAGACAATCTAGTTCAACATAGTCAAAAGCAAATACATAGCAAAATACAAAAAAATTAAAAAGTCCAACTGCCTGGCCTACCAAGAGCCCAAATATTCACCGCCTCAAACTCCTTCAAACTTCTTCTTCAACCGGCATCTACCAGTTCGATACCCCACTTGTCTAACAGCTGGATCTTCCTCGAGCTTCGTGTTGTCTTCGAACCATTCATCTGAACTAGATCTACAATCTCTTTTACAATTCTCATGAGTAAAATTGAAGCAAGCGTTCGTTTATTCTGAAAGATCCTCAAGTTTCTTTCTCTCCAAAGATAATAAATTGCTGTAGTGAAAGCACCAAACGCTAGATCTCGTAGTTGGTCTTTGATAGGGAACCTCAGATACAGATTACGAGCTTCTTCTTTAACGTCTTCTAGAAGATCCAGTGGTAATTCCAATTTTCCTTTTAGAGATTTCCAGATAAACGAAGAAAAATCACACTGGAATAAGATATGAAATATGGATTCTGGATGATTATCGCACAAAGGACACAAGATGTTTTCAACAGGACTAAAACGAAGCAGGCGATCCTTTGTATTCAATCTTCCCAGAACAGCAAGGTAAGAAATAAAGGGCATTCTTCTACTGTTTTTATTATGCCATATTACTGAAAAAATAGTATCAGAAGGATCCTTTATTCTGATATAATCCCATGTTTTATGAAATGAAAAGTAACCACCTTCACACCATTCGTAAAAATCCTAACTTTTGTTTGTTTGAATGTGAATTGAATTGATTTCATCAATTAATTCTCTCGTTGCAGAGTGAATTTCAGGATGAAAAGCTTCGTTCCTAATGACCAGATCCACTGTTTGCTCTAGATGGCCAATGATATGCAGTCTGTCAAAACCCAGAAGATCAACCATACACTTGCAATTTATCCATGGATCAAACCATAGATAAGTTTTATTTCCATTTGCTATTTTCCTATTGAATAATTGTCTTGAGTTTGATCTAAGTTTTAGAAGAGCCTTCCATGTACTTGATGCATTTATATCACAGGCCATTGACCAGAAATATTCATTCTTACAATATTTATTGTGCATCCATTTACTCCGTAATGATAAATTAGATAAGAAATTCCAAAGTAGTTTAATACATGGTACTTTTTTTAAATCTGAAAGTTTTTTCAAACCAATTCCACCTTCCTTCTTGGGTTTGCAAAGAGTAGACCATGCAACTTTGTGAGCAGTTCCCCCCCGCCCCCCAAAAAAAATCAGCACATAAACTTTGTAATTTATCCAAAATGTATTCAGGAATCTGATAAATAAGTACCCAGTATAGAATAATTGGAGTAATTACTGAATTTATGAGTTCTGCCCTTCCTGCAAAACTCAATAGCTTGGTCTCCCAACCTTGAATTTTGCTCTGCACACTTTGAATCAATGAATTACACTCTGAATAATGCAAGTAATTAGAAGATAAAGGAACTCCTAGATACTTTACTGGCAAAGTACCATGCTCGAACCCCAAAATATTTACTAAATCTGAAGAATTAGTAACTGATGCACTAAAAAATATTTTAGTTTTTGTGGCATTAACATTCAGACCTGCAAACATGTTGAGCTTCTGGAATATCATTTTTAAACTGTTTGCATTTTGACATGAAGCTTTTCCAAAAACCAATAAATCATCTGCATATAATAAGTGAGAAATTATTGGCTGAACCTGATTGCTTGGCTGAAATGACTTAGAGATAATAGCTTCATCCATTAAATATGTGAAGTATTGCATGGCCAAAGCAAATAGGTAAGGAGAGAGAGGGTCACCTTGCCTAATCGCTCTTGTTGATGAAATGAACCCCTTTGGAATTCCTTGTATCATTATAGAAAAAGTGGCTGTTTCCATACATTCATAAATCAAGTTAATAAAATGATTATGAAAATGCATACACTCCATCACATAGCAAATGAATTTTCTATTAACTTTATCATATGCCTTCTGCAAATCCACTTTGACACTCATTTTAGGCATACTTGATTTTCTGAAATCTCTTAATAATTCATGTGCAAGTAGGATATTATCTCCAATATTTCTTCCTTTTATATATGCACTTTGATTTTCAGAAATAAAAAAAGGCAAGAAAGGTTTCATTCTATTACATGGAATCTTTGAGAAAATTTTGTTATAAACATTACAACATGAGATGGGTCTATAGTGAGCTATTTCTGATGGTCTATCATTTTTGGGTATTAGTGTAATAAAAGTATGATTTAAAGCCTTTGGTAATTTACCAGACTGAAAAATATCTGAAATTGCATTCAATAAATCAGATTTTATTAAATCCCAATGCACTTTAAAAAACTTGACACTAATACCATCAGGGTCAGGACTAGACTCATCATGAATAGAAAATACTGCCTCTTTTATCTCTTCAAGCTCAATTTTCCTGATTAATCTTCTTTGACCTTGTTCATTTATATATGCAATTGGCTGGAAACTAGGAAATCCATGTGCAGTTGGTCCATTGAACATAGAAGAGAAATAATTAATAGCCTCAATTTCTATGTCATTAGGTTTATATAGCAAGCTACCATTAGCATCTATTAAAGCTCTTATCTGATTAAAATATCTTCTGTTAGACATACGAGAATAGAAGAATTTAGAGTTTGTATCACCTTGTTGCAGCCAGGAAATTTTTGCTTGCTGTTTTAAACCTTTGAAAACAATATACTGAACCTTTTGGAAATCCTTTTTTGCATGTAGGTAATCATCATATAATTGAAGATCATCTGGATTAAGATCCACTTCAGATTCCAAAGAAGAAACTCTCTGCTCTGACATTTTGAGGTTAGAATCAATTCTACTTCTATTTTTATTCCAGTTTTTAAGCTCTCTCTTGCAGTTTTAAAGTTTTTGTTGGAACTGATAACTGTAAAAGCCCCAAACATTTGAATTTAGTCCTTTTTGAATTGCATCATGATATCCTGCATAGCAGCACCAATCATTCCTGTATCTCAATGGGAATCCCTTTACATCTTGAGTAGGGATTAGGTCCAATAGGATAGGATTATGATCACTAGATTTTTGAGGAAAAGAAAGGGCTTTCATATTTAGAAACTGATGTAAACACAGATTATTTACCAGAATTTTGTCAATGTTAGTGGCTATTCCTCTTCCACGCCAAGTAAAATTAAATCCCAATGGCTTAATGTCTGTCAGACCGGTTTGTATCATAAATTTTTGAAATTCCCTTATGTGCTGATATGGGATAGGTGCACCACCTTACCTATCATTAGGTGACATAGGATTATTGAAATCTCCCATTAGAATCCAAGCATATGAATAAGAAAGTGAATCTCTAACAAGTGCTTCCCATAAGACCAATCTGTCTGGAAATGAGTTACTTCCATAAACAACTGTGAATATCATTCTAAAACCACCTTTGTTTACTGCATTGACTGTCAAATACTGAGGAGAGAAAGAAATTAGATCTAATTGCCAAACTTTTGAATCCCAAATTAGTAAAATCCTTCCTGTACTTAAATCTGAATTATTAGTCAAACATTTCCAATCATTTGGCAACATTGAAGAAAACAAAACCAAATTAACTTGAGACAATTTTGTTTCAACTAAACCAACCATAGTCGATTTAGTTGATTTTAGGAGTGTGAATACTTCTTTCATTCGAAAAGAAGTATTCATACCCCTGACATTCCAAGTGATCAATGTCATTTAATTATTACTGAACTCCTGGTAGCTCTTTTAGCAGGAGAAGTATTTTTTGATTGTACAACTTTCAAGTAACTTTTGTTCTTATCAACTAAAGAGGAGGTATCAACTTGCTTTCCTTTATCCTGATGATTTACTCTTTCTGATTCTTCAATATAATCAGCCACATTATTTATCATATCAGGGATCAAAGATTCTGGAAGCTTAGTAGCATTCAAAACATCTGATGTATCAGAAGAAACATTACTTGATTGAGGAATATCAATTGTTTGAGATTCAATACCAACTGATTGATTAGCCTTTTGAGGTTCTGACTTTTCCTTTTGAGTCTCTAAGTTATCATGATAAGAATCTGATTCATTTTGTGACGGCCCGCCCCGCACCAGTCGACATTTCACTGAAATGCGCTGTACTGATGTCCAACCAGCACGGAACGGTCGCCAAAAGAAAGGAAAAGGAAAGGGATTTGAAGAATTGAATTAACACAGAACCTGTAACATATCTCACAGCGCATGGAATAAAATATAATAATAATATACTTGACATAAACATGCGAGACAGTGCATAAGCTGAAAACTAAATCAGAACCATTATAGCAGCGGAAATCCAAAATACAGCTTATTACAACTTAAAAATACTGTCTCTAAAGCAAAAAGGAAAGGTACACTACTAATGCCCAAAGTAGTGACCAACTGCGACACAGGGAGAATATCTATATATCATACGTAGAAGCCTCCTGCTCGTCTCCGGATCAGCTACTCGTGCATACCACCTAACCTGTCTCTAGTCTGCTCGTGTGAGCACCCAGAGTAATAAGAAGAGACATAAAACTCTGGGTCAGACAAAAGTCTGGTATGAGCGATAAGCAACTAAACAGAACAATAACAGGTATACTAAACCATACCTGAACCTGGACCTGCAACCAAAGAGTTAGCACTACATACTGTACAATACTCTAAGGTGCCTCAAAACAAGTGGTGTAAAGATACGGGGGTGGGGGTGTGCATGTCATAATGATAGCAAACAAATCAATCATAGCAACCATCCTCACATCTCTAACTCAGTGCGTAAAGCATACGATGTCCACCACTGTAAATCACTAGACTCATCGAAGTAGTGACGGAGTTCGACTCTGTACAACTACTGCTACAACCAAGCTTACCCACATGGAATCATGACCAAACCTTTTCAATGATCCCACTTCATTGGTCTATAGCTACTTTTAGTCGTACCTAGGTCACTACATACTGTGACCCTGAATCCGTTCACGTACTTCCCATACATAGTGATCCAAAGATACAGACATCGACAACTCCTTAGCACACGTCCCGCAACAAAGCCCAACTCATGAAGTGAACTCATTGGTTCCCAACTGGGTCCGGGATCCTGAGCTCTAACTTCCATTTGGACTACCTTTGCATCTCGGGTTATTGGTCATCACCATCGAATCGGATCGGATCGGCCTTCATCATTCGGGTCGGGTCGCATTTCGCTCCTCCCCTGGTCGGTCTGAAACCTCCTCTGGTCGGTCGCATTTCACCCATCCTGGTCGGTCTGAAGTTCCTACGGGGTCGGTCGGTCAGAAACCCCCCTGGTCGGTCCAAACTCGGTCGTTCGAAACTCCCTTGGTCGTTCCAGACTTGGTCGGTCGAAACTCCCTTGGTCGTTCCAGACTTGGTCGGTCTGAAACCTCCTTCATTCCTGGTCGGTCACTCTGTTTTTCCCCGGTCGGTCGAAATCTGGTCGGTCAAGAACCTGGTCGGTCGCTCTGTTTTCCCCCGGTCGGTCGAAACCTGGTCGGTCAAGAACCTGGTCGGTCAGAAGCCTGGTCGGTTTTTCGTGGTCCTAAAACCTACACCATTCCAGCAAGCTATTTTCGCCTCTCGATGGCGTTTTCGACCAATCTAACACTTCTAATCAACCACAAAGCATATCATACAATCATAGGAACTTAGGGAATCAACCACAAACACCAAAACAGCAATATGACATATCAAAATGGATCAAACATGACCAAAACCCCATTTTTTCCTTTAAGCATGTTTTAAGCAAAACTAATGATATGATTAGCAAAACTTAACCAAATGGAACGAAATTTCTATCAGAGGTCTAAAATAATATTTCAGAATTTATAAGTATTTTTCCAGATTTTTAACATGCATAAATTCGCTAATTATCACTAATTACCCCTTAATCCCCTAAATTCCGGGATTAGCAAAATTAGCCGAAATTAACCCAAATTCATATCAGAGGCATAAAATGATGTTTTAGAATTTTAGGAATTTTTCTAGAGTTTTCTGAGTTATAATTTCGCTAATCTTCGCTAATTACCCTAATTAGCCGTAATTAGTGTAAAACAAAGCAAATCACTCACATTTGCCACAATTTAACTTTCAGAACTGAAACTCCTCTGATATAGATCCAATCTCTATGTGTTCCAGCAGCTCTATTCCAAATCCTATGCTAATTCGCCTTGATTTGATGTAGTTTTGCTTAATCTTTGATTAGAAAGTGATTAGAGGTGATTTGGAATGATTCTAGATGTTGGAGGCCATGACTAGGGTTGAAGAAAATAAGTGGCGGCTGGAAAAATGAAGTAAAAACCGAAATCCTAACCCTAGCAGCCTTTATATACCACTAATCCCGAAATCCCCCAATGGGCCTAATTACTAACTACCCGGTTAAGCCCAATTAGCTGAAAATAACCCTTTAAACTTTAATTCAGCCATATCTCCCAAACGGTAAGTCCGTTTGGCTAATGTAACCACTCTACGGAAAGAGAAACCATCATCCGGAGCCAATGGAAGTGGTTTTAGGTCAAAATTCCTTTCCAATCAAAAGTTATGGCCAAAACAAGATCAGCTAGGGGAAAAACGGTCATTTAAAAATCGGCAAAAATCGTGAACATAGGAAATGACCCCAATAGTCGTCTCCCAAAGTTACACGACTATACGACCTCACACGAAAAAGAAATAAATACTCTATGATCCCATGATGCGTAGAATGCGGGTCGTTACATTCTCCCCCCCCCCCCTTAGGAAATTTCGTCCCCGAAATTCCTTAACCCAAAACATACAAAGGATCCCGCATGCCTATCAATCATTTACAAACAATAAAGCATACAAACCAAACAAAGCAAGCCTATCCTAGCATGCGGAATAACTAAATCGAAACCAAAACCTTACCAAGCAAAGAGTTCAGGATACGTCTTCCTAGTACTCTCCTCTGTTTCCCAAGTACAGTCACTCTCATTCTCTCCCCACTGAAGCTTTACTAGTTTCACCGCTTTTCTTCGAAGTAGCTTCGTATCGTACTCGACAATACGCATCGGCTTGCAGTTCCCTACCTCCTCAGGTCCTACTTCAGCATCGTCCAACTGACCAAGTGAAATAGTCATATCGGGATCGTGCGCAAACTTCCTTAACGAGGAGACATGAAATACATTGTGAACTCCTGCCATCTTGTCTGGTAACTCTACCTTATATGCCAAATTTCCAACTTGCTCAATAACCGGGAATGGACCAACAAATCTTAGTGCCAACTTTCCTCTTTTACCAAAACGAATCACACTCTTCAACGGAGAAATGTTGACGAGTACCATGTCACCCACGGAAAACTTAAATCTCTTCGTCTCTTATCAGTATAACTCCTCTACCTACCTTGAGTGGTCTTCTAATACTCGATTCACCCTATCTGTTTGACCGTCGATACCCACCTCCCTCCTAGAGATGATTTCCAATAGGTTAGGATCGTTCCTCTGACTGGAACCAATCCACTCAATCAAAATCGATCTAATCGTCAAGCTTACTAGCGTTTCTGAATCCAATTCGCTCTTAGGTCTAAAATCATATTCCGTGATATACTCTAGTTGCTTCCAACCTAGAAACATAACCCTTAGACTGACATGTCTCCAACTCAATGCACTCGATGAAAAATCGCCACAACTATTTATCTCTCATGTAAACCATCCTTGTCGGGCTCGACATTCCCAAAGCACAAGCCCCAAAGGCCTAAACCAATATCAGACAAGCACCCAAGGAATATCTCCTCCGAATACAGAAAATCTACGTGATATGATACTAGCAAAACAACCAAACAAAAGCTTGATTCTTCTTTGTCAACTGAGTCAACGGTGCTGCTATCTTGGAAAAATCTTGGATGAACTTACGATAATGTCCAGCTAATCCCAAGAAACTTCTTACGTCTGTTACATTCTTGGGCGTAAACCAATCTTTCGCCGTAGCCACTTTTGAAGGATCAACGGCAATACCATTCTCTGAAACGACATGGCCCAAGAATCTCACTTCGCTTCCAATTGGTGTTTTCTCAACACCTCCATGGCTATCCCTAAATGTTACTTGTGTTCTTCCTATGTCCTCTAGTAAACCAAGATGTCGTCCACGAACACAAGAACAAACTTATTCAACTGATCTCTGAATATCCTATTCATAAGATCCACAAAATATGCTGGGGCATGGGTCAGCCCGAATGGCATGACCAACCACTCATAAAATCCAGACGGCGTCCGAAATGCCGTTTTAGCTATACTCTCAGCTTCCACTCTAAGCTGATGAAAACCTGTCGCGAGATCTAACTGAGAAAATACTCTCGCGCCACTCAACTAATCAAACAAATCATCTATCCGCGGTAGAGGATACTTGTTCTTCCTCGTTACTTTATTCAACTCACGGTAGTCTACACACAAACGAAGGGAACCATCCGCCTTGGTAGCAAACACAACTGGTGCTCCCCATTCAGGAACACTCCTTTTGATAAATCCCTTCTTCAAAAGATCGCTGACTTGCACCTCGAGCTCTAGTTGCTCCCTTGGTGCCATACGACGAAGTGGCATCACTATAGGCCTGGCATCTTTTACCAAATCAATACGGAACTCAATCTCTCGGTGTGGTGGAAGTCCGGTCACTTCTTCGAAAACATCCGGATACTGGCCAACCACGGGCAAACCTGACAACTCACTATGCGGAATGTCAAGGGAGTTTAGAAAACTAGCCAATACCCCCTCACTGGGTAGACCACCAAACACTATCCTCCGCCAATCATCCGCTCTAGCTGTCACCAAAAAGCCCTCACAGTCTACCACCACCCCGTATCTTTGGAGCCAATCTACTCCCAAAATAATGCCAAACCCAGTAAAGCCCAAAACAAAGCAATCACAAACAAACATGCATCCATGACTCGATAAGACCATATTACGACAAATCATGCTAAGGCTAGTAGAACCACCAATCGGGTTCGTCACTACTAAAGGTCTATCGACAATCTCGGGCTCCAATCCCAACCTATCTACCAGGTCACTGGATATGAAAGAACTGGAAGCTCCGGTATCAAACAAAACTCTAACAGGAACATCTTAAACAGAAAGCATACCTTGGATAACAACATTCTTTCCCTCCTCCGCCGCAGTTGGGGCATTCGACGAAGAAGGAATAGCATTAAGGGCATATGCTTTCACCATTTGCTTTTCTTTAGGGGGTTGCGGACACTTGTCCTTGTGATGTCCCATTTGGCCACAATTGAAGCACTTCCTATCCGCTGGCTTGGCCCGACAATTACTAGCATAATGGCCCTTCTTACCACAGCTGAAGAACTCAACATCTTGCTTATTCCTTTTCTTCTGGCCATCCTTAGTCTGATTCTGCTTTCTCTTATTCTGGTAACCACATTTGCCTTCACCGCTAGCTTGTGGCTTTGGCTCACCTACGGATGCAACCTCAGTCTTCGGCTTAGGGAAAAGGCTCTCAGACCTTAATACTTTTCTTACAATAGACTCAAACGTCTCGTCAATATGTTTTACAATTCTTTCCCCCAAGTACCCATCCAAGCCAATTATAAACTTCTTGTTCTTCTTCTCGACTGTATCGATAAGGGACAATCCATATTTCGATAAAGTGTTGAATTCAGCAATATACTCCGAGACTGCCCTGCCATTCTGCTCAAGCTCTAAGAACCTCCTGAACAATTCTGATCTATGGGCAGCTGGAATGAATTTTTCGCTGAAACGAGTCATAAACTGATTCCAAGTAACTTGATTCCCTGGAGTAGCTGCCTTAATAGCGTTCCACCAATTCATAGCTCGTCCTTGCAATTGACGGGATGCTAGCATTCTCTTCATCTCATCCTCGATTCCCAAATCTTCAAAGATGCGCTCACATATATCAAGCCAATCTTGAACTTCTGTAGCCGACTCCGTTCCGTGGAACGGCTTCCCACCAAGACTAGTATAATCCTTGTTAAGCTTGGCGAAATCGGCCCTAGGCGCCTGCACCGCTGCACCACCACCATTAACAGCATTAGGGACTGCTCCTTGCACTTCCCTAAGCATATCTCTCATGAGGTTAGTAAACATCGTCCTCATCTCAGCAGCATCCCCATTATTAGCTCATCTACCAGTACCCCTCGTATATCGGCTCATCGTTCAATCTGTACAGAGAAAACGATTAACCCTCTTCTTTGTGGTGTCAGTGCAGTGCAACCTTATCTTTATCTATACTAGTAGTATATATATATATATATATATAGCTTTCTGAAAACCAAAATAATCACAAATATGCGCTCTCATATACGTGTACTATCTCCCCCTAGTGTCTTTCCCTAGGTGAACTATGCAACCTAGAGCTCTGATACCAAGTGTGACGGCCCGCCCCACACCAGTCGACATTTCACTGAAATGCGCTGTACTGATGTCCAACCAGCACGGAACGGTCGCCAAAAGAAAGGAAAAGGAAAGGGATTTGAAAAATTGAATTAACACAGAACCTGTAACATATCTCACAGCGCATGGAATAAAATATAATAATAATATACTTGACATAAACATGCGAGACAGTGCTTAAGCTGAAAAATAAATCAGAACCATTGTAGCAGCTGAAATCCAAAATACAGCTTATTACAACTTAAAAATATTGTCTCTAAAGCAAAAAGGAAAGGTACACTACTAGTGCCCAAAGTAGTGACCAGCTGCGACATAGGGAGAATATCTATATATCATACGTAGAAGCCTCCTGCTCGTCTCCGGATCAGCTACTCGTGCATACCACCTAACCTGTCTCTAGTCTGCTCGTGTGAGCACGCAGAGTAATAAGAAGAGACATAAAACTCTGGGTCAGACAAAAGGCTGGTATGAGCGATAAGCAACTAAACAGAACAATAACAGGTATACTAAACCATACCTGAACCTGGACTTGCAACCAAAGAGTTAGCACTACATACTGTACAATACTCTAAGGTGCCTCAAAACAAGTGGTGTAAAGATACGGGGGTGGGGGTGTGCATGTCATAATGATAGCAAACAAATCAATCATATCAACCATCCTCACATCTCTCACTCAGTGCGTAAAGCATACGATGTCCACCACTGTAAATCACTAGACTCATCGAAGTAGTGACGGAGTTCGACTCTGTACAACTACTGCTACAACCAAGCTTACCCACATGGAATCATGACCAAACCTTTTCAATGATCCCACTTCATTGGTCTATAGCTACTTTTAGTCGTACCTAGGTCACTACATACTGTGACCCTGAATCCGTTCACGTACTTCCCATACATAGTGATCCAAAGATACAGACATCGACAACTCCTTAGCACACGTCCCGCAGCAAAGCCCAACTCATGAAGTGAACTCATTGGTTCCCAACTGGGTCCGGGATCCTGAGCTCTAACTTCCATTTGGACTACCTTTGCATCTCGGGTTATTGGTCATCACCATCGAATCGGATCGGATCGGCCTTCATCATTCGGGTCGGGTCGCATTTCGCTCCTCCCCTGGTCGGTCTGAAACCTCCTCTGGTCGGTCGCATTTCACCCATCCTGGTCGGTCTGAAGTTCCTACGGGGTCGGTCGGTCAGAAACCCCCCCTGGTCGGTCCAAACTCGGTCGTTCGAAACTCCCTTGGTCGTTCCTGACTTGGTCGGTCGAAACTCCCTTGGTCGTTCCAGACTTGGTCGGTCTGAAACCTCCTTCATTCCTGGTCGGTCTGGAACCTGGTTGGTCGCTCTGTTTTTCCCCGGTCGGTCAAAATCTGGTCGGTCAAGAACCTGGTCGGTCGCTCTGTTTTCCCCCGGTCGGTCGAAACCTGGTCAGTCAAGAACCTGGTCGGTCAGAAGCCTGGTCGGTTTTTCCTGGTCCTAAAACCTACACCATTCCAGCAAGCTATTTTTGCCTCTCGACGGCATTTTCGACCAATCTAACACTTCTAATCAACCACAAAGCATATCATACAATCATAGGAACATAGGGAATCAACCACAAACACCAAAACAACAATATGACATATAAAAATGGATCAAACATGACCAAAACCCCATTTTTTCCTTTAAGCATGTTTTAAGCAAAACTAATGATATGCTTAGCAAAACTTAACCAAATGGAACGAAATTTCTAACAGAGGTCTAAAATAATATTTCAGAATTTATAAGTATTTTTCCAGATTTTTAACATGCATAAATTCGCTAATTATCACTAATTACCCCTTAATCCCCTAAATTCCGGGATTAGCAAAATTAGCCGAAATTAACCCAAATTCATATGAGAGGCATAAAATGAGGTTTTAGAATTTTAGGAATTTTTTCAGATTTTTCTGAGTTATAATTTCGCTAATCTTCGCTAATTACCCTAATTAGCCGTAATTAGTGTAAAACAAAGCAAATCACTCACCTTTGCCACAATTTAACTTTCAGAACTGAAACTCCTCTGATATAGATCCAATCTCTATGTGTTCCAGCAGCTCTATTCCAAATCCTATGCTAATTCGCCTTGATTTGATGTAGTTCTGCTTAATCTTTGATTAGAAAGTGATTAGAGGTGATTTGGAATGATTCTAGATGTTGGAGGCCATGACTAGGGTTGAAGAAAATAAGTGGCGGCTGGAAAAATGAAGTAAAAACCGAAATCCTAACCCTAGCAGCCTTTAAATACCACTAATCCCGAAATCCCCCAGTGGGCCTAATTACTAACTACCCGGTTAAGCCCAATTAGCTGAAAATAACCCTTTAAACCTTAATTCAGCCATATCTCCCAAACGGTAAGTCCGTTTGGCTAATGTAACCACTCTACGGAAAGAGAAACCATCATCCGGAGCCAATGGAAGTGGTATTAGGTCAAAATTCCTTTCCAATCAAAAGTTATGGCCAAAACAAGATCAGCTAGGGGCAAAACGGTCATTTAAAAATCGACAAAAATCGTGAACATGGGAAATGACCCCAATAGTCGTCTCCCAAAGTTACACGACTATACGACCTCACAGGAAAAAGAAATAAATACTCTACGATCCCATGATGCGTAGAATGCGGGTCGTTACATTCTCCCCCCCTTAGGAAATTTCGTCCCCGAAATTCCTTAACCCAAAACATACAAAGGATCCCGCATGCCTATCAATCATTTACAAACAATAAAGCATACAAAACAAACAAAGCAAGCCTATCCTAGCATGCGGAATAACTAAATCGAAACCAAAACCTTACCAAGCAAAGAGTTCAGGATACGTCTTCCTAGTACTCTCCTCTGTTTCCCAAGTACAGTCACTCTCATTCTCTCTCCACTGAAGCTTTACTAGTTTCACCGCTTTCCTTCGAAGTAGCTTCGTATCGTACTCGACAATACGCATCGGCTTGCAGTTCCCTACCTCCTCAGGTCCTACTTCAGCATCGTCCAACTGACCAAGTGAAATAGTCATATCGGGGTCGTGCGCAAACTTCCTTAACGAGGAGACATGAAATACATTGTGAACTCCTGCCATCTTGTCTGGTAACTCTACCTTATATGCCAAATTTCCAACTTGCTCAATAACCGGGAATGGACCAACAAATCTTAGTGCCAACTTTCCTCTTTTACCAAAACGAATCACACTCTTCAACGGAGAAATCTTGACGAGTACCATGTCACCCACGGAAAACTTAAATCTCTTCGTCTCTTATCACTATAACTCCTCTACCTATCTTGAGTGGTCTTCTAATACTCGATTCACCCTATCTGTTTGACCGTCGATACCCACCTCCCTCCTAGAGATGATTTCCAATAGGTTAGGATCGTTCCTCTGACTGGAACCAATCCACTCAATCAAAATCGATCTAATTGTCAAGCTTACTAGCGTTTCTGAATCCAATTCGCTCTTAGGTCTAAAATCATATTCCGTGATATACTCTAGTTGCTTCCAACCTAGAAACATAACCCTTAGACTGACATGTCTCCAACTCAATGCACTCGATGAAAAATCGCCACAACTATTTATCTCTCACGTAAACCATCCTTGTCGGGCTCGACATTCCCAAAGCACAAGCCCCAAAGGCCTAAACCAATATCAGACAAGCACCCAAGGAATATCTCCTCCGAATACAGAAAATCTACGTGATATGATACTAGCAAAACAACCAAACAAAAGCTTGATTCTTCTTTGTCAACTGAGTCAACGGTGCTGCTATCTTGGAAAAATCTTGGATGAACTTACGATAATGTCCAGCTAATCCCAAGAAACTTCTTACGTCTGTTACATTCTTGGGCGTAAACCAATCTTTCGCCGTAGCCACTTTTGAAGGATCAACGGCAATACCATTCTCTGAAACGACATGGCCCAAGAATCTCACTTCGCTTCCAATTGGTGTTTTCTCAACACCTCCATGGCTATCCCTAAATGTTACTTGTGTTCTTCCTCTGTCCTCTAGTAAACCAAGATGTCATCCACGAACACAAGAACAAACTTATTCAACTGATCTCTGAATATCCTATTCATAAGATCCACAAAATATGTTGGAGCATTGGTCAGCCCGAATGGCATGACCAACCACTCATAAAATCCAGACGGCGTCCGAAATGCCGTTTTAGCTATACTCTCAGCTTCCACTCTAAGCTGATGAAAACCTGTCGCGAGATCTAACTGAGAAAATACTCTCGCGCCACTCAACTGATCAAACAAATCATCTATCCGCGGTAGAGGATACTTGTTCTTCCTCGTTACTTTATTCAACTCGCGGTAGTCTACACACAAACGAAGGGAACCATCCTCCTTGGTAGCAAACACAACTGGTGCTCCCCATTCAGGAACACTCCTTTTGATAAATCCCTTCTTAAAAAGATCGCTGACTTGCACCTCGAGCTCTCGCTGCTCCCTTGGTGCCATACGACGAAGTGGCATCACTATAGGCCTGGCATCTTTTACCAAATCAATACGAAACTCAATCTCTCGGTGTGGTGGAAGTCCGGTCACTTCTTCGAAAACATCCGGATACTGGCCAACCACGGGCAAACCTGACAACTCACTATGCGGAATGTCAAGGGAGTTTAGAAAACTAGCCAATACCCCCTCACTGGGTAGACCACTAAACACTATCCTCCGCCCATCATCCGCTCTAGCTGTCACCAAAAAGCCCTCACAGTCTACCACCACCCCATATCTTTGGAGCCAATCTACCCCCAAAATAATGCCAAACCCAGTAAAGCCCAAAACAAAGCAATCACAAACAAACATGCATCCATGACTCGAGAAGACCACATTACGACAAATCATGCTAAGGCTAGTAGAAACACCAATCGGGTTCGTCACTACTAAAGGTCTATCGACAATCTCGGGCTCCAATCCCAACCTATCTACCAGGTCACTAGATATGAAAGAACTGGAAGCTCCGGTATCAAACAAAACTCTAACAGGAACATCTTAAACAGAAAGCATACCTTGGATAACAACATTCTTTCCCTCCTCCGCCGCAGTTGGGGCATTCGACGAAGAAGGAATAGCATTAAGGGCATATGCTTTCACCATTTGCTTTTCTTTAGGGGGTTGCGGACACTTGTCCTTGTGATGTCCCATTTGGCCACAATTGAAGCACTTCCTATCCGCTGGCTTGGCCCGACAATTACTAGCATAATGGCCCTTCTTACCACAGCTGAAGCACTCAACATCTTGCTTATTCTTTTTCTTCTGGCCATCCTTAGTCTGATTCTGCTTTCTCTTATTCTGGGAACCAACTTTGCCTTCACCACTTGCTTGTGGCTTTGGCTCACCTACGGATGCAACCTCAGTCTTCGGCTTAGGGAAAAGGCTCTCAGACCTTAATACTTTTCTTACAATAAACTCAAACGTCTCGTCGATATGTTTTACAATTCTTTCCCCCAAGTACCCATCCAAGCCAATTATAAACTTCTTGTTCTTCTTCTCGACTGTATCGATAAGGGACAATCCATATTTCGATAAAGTGTTGAATTCAGCAATATACTCCGAGACTGCCCTGCCATTCTGCTTAAGCTCTAAGAACCTCCTGAACAATTCTGATCTATGGGCAGCTTGAATGAATTTTTCGCTGAAACGAGTCATAAACTGATTCCAAGTAACTTGATTCCCTGGAGTAGCTGCCTTAATGGCGTTCCACCAATTCATAGCTCTTCCTTGCAATTGACGGGATGCTAGCATTCTCTTCATCTCATCCTCGATTCCCAAATCTTCAAAGATGCGCTCACATATATCAAGCCAATCTTGAACTTCTGTAGCCGACTCCGTTCCGTGGAACGGCTTCCCACCAAGACTAGTATAATCCTTGTTAAGCTTGGCGAAATCGGCCCTAGGCGCCTGCACCGCTGCACCACCACCATTAACAGCATTAGGGACTGCTCCTTGCACTTCCCTAAGCATCTCTCTCATGAGGTTAGTAAACATCGTCCTCATCTCAGCAGCATCCCCATTATTAGCTCCTCTACCAGTACCCCTCGTATATCGGCTCATCGTTCAATCTGTACAGAGAAAACGATTAACCCTCTTTTTTGTGGTGTCAGTGCAGTGCAACCTTATCTTTATCTATACTAGTAGTATATATATATATAGCTTTCTGAAAACCAAAATAATCACAAATATGCGCTCTCATATACGTGTACTATCTCTCCCTAGGTGAACTATGCAACCTAGAGCTCTGATACCAAGTGCGACGGCCATCCCCGCACCAGTCGACATTTCACTAAAATGCGCTGTACTGATGTCCAACCAGCACGGAACGGTCTCCAAAAGAAAGGAAAAGGAAAGGGATTTGAAGAATTGAATTAACACAGAACCTGTAACATATCTCACAGCACATGGAATAAAATATAATAATAATATACTTGACATAAACATGCGAGACAGTGCATAAGCTGAAAACTAAATCAGAACCATTATAGCAGCGGAAATCCAAAATACAGCTTATTACAACTTAAAAATACTGTCTCTAAAGCAAAAAGGAAAGGTACACTACTAATGCCCAAAGTAGTGACCAGCTGCGACACAAGGAGAATATCTATATATCATACGTAGAAGCCTCCTGCTCGTCTCCGGATCAGCTACTCGTGCATACCACCTAACCTGTCTCTAGTCTGCTCGTGTGAGCACCCAGAGTAATAAGAAGAGACATAAAACTCTGGGTCAGACAAAAGTCTGGTATGAGCGATAAGCAACTAAACAGAACAATAACTGGTATACTAAACCATACCTGAACCTGGACCTGCAACCAAAGAGTTAGCACTACATACTGTACAATACTCTAAGGTGCCTCAAAACAAGTGGTGTAAAGATACGGGGGTGGGGGTGTGCATGTCATAATGATAGCAAACAAATCAATCATAGCAACCATCCTCACATCTCTCACTCAGTGCGTAAAGCATACGATGTCCACCACTGTAAATCACTAGACTCATCGAAGTAGTGACGGAGTTCGACTCTGTACAACTACTGCTACAACCAAGCTTACCCACATGGAATCATGACCAAACCTTTTCAATGATCCCACTTCATTGGTCTATAGCTACTTTTAGTCGTACCTAGGTCACTACATACTGTGACCCTGAATCCGTTCATGTACTTCCCATACATAGTGATCCAAAGATACAGACATCGACAACTCCTTAGCACACGTCCCGCAGCAAAGCCCAACTCATGAAGTGAACTCATTGGTTCCCAACTGGGTCCGGGATCCTGAGCTCTAACTTCCATTTGGACTACCTTTGCATCTCGGGTTATTGGTCATCACCATCGAATCGGATCGGATCGGCCTTCATCATTCGGGTCGGGTCGCATTTCGCTCCTCCCCTGGTCGGTCGCATTTCACCCATCCTGGTCGGTCTGAAGTTCCTACGGGGTCGGTCGGTCAGAAACCCCCCCTGGTCGGTCCAAACTCGGTCGTTCGAAACTCCCTTGGTCGTTCCAGACTTGGTCGGTCGAAACTCCCTTGGTCGTTCCAGACTTGGTCGGTCTGAAACCTCCTTCATTCCTGGTCGGTCTGGAACCTGGTCGGTCGCTCTGTTTTTCCCCGGTCGGTCGAAATCTGGTCGGTCAAGAACCTAGTCGGTCGCTTTGTTTTCCCCCGGTCGGTCAAAACCTGGTCGGTCAAGAACCTGGTCGGTCAGAAGCCTGGTCGGTTTTTCCTGGTCCTAAAACCTGCACCATTCCAGCAAGCTATTTACGCCTCTCGATGGCGTTTTCGACCAATCTAACACTTCTAATCAACCACAAAGCATATCATACAATCATAGGAACATAGGGAATCAACCACAAACACCAAAACAACAATATGACATATCAAAATGGATCAAACATGACCAAAACCCCATATTTTCCTTTAAGCATGTTTTAAGCAAAACTAATGATATGATTAGCAAAACTTAACCAAATGGAACAAAACTTCTAACAGAGATCTAAAATAATATTTCAGAATTTATAAGTATTTTACTAGATTTTTAACATGCATAAATTCGCTAATTATCACTAATTACCCCTTAATCCCCTAAATTTCAGGATTAGCAAAATTAGTCGAAATTAACCCAAATTCATATCAGAGGCATAAAATGATGTTTTAGAATTTTAGAAATTTTTCCAGATTTTTCTGAGTTATAATTTCGCTAATCTTCGCTAATTACCCTAATTAGCCGTAATTAGTGTAAAACAAAGCAAATCACTCACCTTTGCCACAATTTAACTTTCAGAACTGAAACTCCTCTGATATAGATCCAATCTCTATGTGTTCCAGCAGCTCTATTCCAAATCCTATGCTAGTTCACCTTGATTTGATGTAGTTTTGCTTAATCTTTGATTAGAAAGTGATTAGAGGTGATTTGGAATGATTCTAGATGTTGGAGGCCATGACTAGGGTTGAAGAAAATAAGTGGCGGCTGGAAAAATGAAGTAAAAACCGAAATCCTAACCCTAGCAGCCCTTAACCACTAATCCCGAAATCCCCCAATGGGCCTAATTACTAACTACCCGGTTAAGCCCAATTAGCTGAAAATAACCCTTTAAACCTTAATTCAGCCATATCTCCCAAACGGTAAGTCCGTTTGGCTAATGTAACCACTCTACGGAAAGAGAAACCATCATCCAGAGCCAATGGAAGTAGTTTCAGGTCAAAATTCATTTTCAATCAAAAGTTATGGCCAAAACAAGATCAGCTAGGGGCAAAACGGTCATTTAAAAATCGGCAAAAATCGTGAACATGGGAAATGACCCCAATAGTCGTCTCCCAAAGTTACACGACTATACGACCTCACACGAAAAAGAAATAATTACTCTACGATCCCATGATGCATAGAATGCGGGTCGTTACACATTTTGTTGATCTTCTTTGTGATTATCATGAGGTTTCCATCTTGGATCTGAGAATTCTTCATGAGATTCATCATCATGTCCAAAAAGACAGCATTGAAGGCACTTCATAGGTACAAATTCATATTTAACTGCAATAACTAATGTGTTGGGCTTGTCACACTTCAGCCCAACTTTATAAACGTGAGAAAAAGGGGAAATCAAGAACATGTAATACCTAAAGGTGTGTGGCGCATGAACTTGCAATTTAGCAATTCAACTAACATATAATATGGGTCATGTGAACTTGCATTCAAATCAATGTATAACTAAGTAGGTGACATATGAAATGGCATAGTTTAGGCTTATACAAACTTGTATTAAAACATGTTTAACTTGGCATAATGTCAACCACAAAACTAGCATGTTGTATATTCACCAAAATGTCCAATTTTAACATCTAATCATATAGCCTGTTTCAACATGAACTTGCATAGTTTATGTAACCCAAACGATACTTAACAAAGATCCAATTATACTTGCAAATAAACATAAGAATGATATCATAGATTTTGGGTCATGTAGGCATAAAAGGTCTATAACATGTTTACATAAATTCTAACTTAGTCTAAGGGATTGTATATAGTCCATGCCATCGACATAAAAATAAAGGGATAAATTTCTAGTTTTTGCCACAAACTTGCAAGTGCCATTGTTTTCATATGCAATTGTTCAATAGGCTTGCATCAATCAATTTATGCCACAGACATCAATACACAAGTCATGATAGAACCATTATAATACACAGTATTTATACAATAACACAATTCTATTTTCATTTACATTGAATCACATCACAGTTTTTATTCATATTCTGAAAGGTCACTATACTTACAACGAATGCAGAATCTTGAATTCTGGATTCTGAATTCTGAAATTGAGATGCGCTCCTTTGGGTAGACTAACGTTGCGTTGATTAATTTGATTAAACTTTAATCTTCTTCTTAATTTGATTCGTCTCTAGGCTTTTCTCTCTTGATGGCTTTGTTCAATTCCTCCCTGGCAGCATGACGACTCCTTTCTTATTTTTTTGTGTGAATTTTCAGTTGAGACTTAGGGTGTATTTATAGATTTTTAAATTGTTTTGAGCCGTCAGATGAAGACAGGAGGAATCTAGGCCATACAAAGTTCAAAGAGCCAATCAAGAGGTGATACGTCAGCCCTAGTGACACAGAGCCACAGAAATTCGAGCCAGAGCCAGACCTAGCCAGCCAGGTCGACCAGGCAGGTCGACTGGCAGGTCGACTCCCAGGTCGACACTATGGTCGACCTGGGGTGGTTAGGTCGACCTGGGGAGGCCAGGTCGACACCATGGTCGACCCTATGGTCGACCTGGTCTCTGGGCGTAAATTTTCCCGCCCAGCCCAGTTTGAACCTGAAATTCGAATTTTGAATTTTAAACTGAGTTGTTTGAATTTAAATTTTATTCTGAAACTTCCGAAGATCATAACTCCTTCATACAAAGTCCGATTCGCGCAAACTCGGACTCTATCTCAAGCAGAATTCCGAGACGAACGCAATGGCGTAACCTATTTCCCTTAATTATTTCATTTATAATTAATTACACTTTAATTTGTGAAGCTTAACGTTATAGAATTCACGGGGTGTTACATTCTCCCCCCTTAAAAGGATTTCGTCCCCGAAATCTTCAAGTTAGGAAGAATGTATATCCTACCATCCAACAGTCCATCTACTCAACCAACAAACACAGGCATCCACTGTCCTTAAAAGACTTCTAATGCTTCGTGATCATATGCATAGTGTGTGTATATGTCCTTATCTAATGCAGAAATCAGGCGGTCTACTGATTCAGTTGACCTCCTTAATGCGAATCATGTAAGTGTCATGAATCCACTATGTATGCAAAATTTTCCTACTCATAATTCTACATGAGTGCACAACTTATTCATACAAATGCGACAACCATATGATAGCATATCAAGTTTCAACCATATACAAATGAGAATACATATATATGCATATGCAATATGAAGTGACTGAGCCAATCTATAACTAGGGTGTGTGTGTATATGCATCCACGAGCAACCACTAGCAACTATTTGCAGCCATCATCCATAACATGTTTTCAAATACATGTTTGCATCCATTTGTTTTCTACCTAAGGAGTTAGGAAAAGGATCGAGGAGATATACCTAAAAATATATATAAAGCATAACTTAAGGAAAATGAGAGATCAAAGATGTACCCTCAAAATGAAGAGGGTAGGCAGCGCGTATTCTGTCCTCAGTTTCCCAAGTCGCGTCTTCCTCAGCGTCGCTCCACTAAACTTTAATGAGTTTGACTTTGCGGTTGCGTAGCGTTTTCACTTCAGTTCCTAAGATGCGGGTTGGAACTCTCCTCAAAGTTGCTACACGTTCCACTTTGGCTTCTTCTAGAATGTTAGGTTCCACCACTTCCGTAGACTCATGCAAACACTTCTGGAGGTGAGAAACATGAAAGACGTTGTGAACTCCGGCCAGTCTCTCGGGTAGCTCTAATCTATAGGCCATCTTCCCAACCTTCTCGATGATAGGAAACGGTCCTACAAATCTTGGTGCTAGCTTTCCTGCAGATCCAAAACGAACGACGTTCCTTAAAGGTAATACCTTAAGGAAACCCTGTCCCCAACCTCAAACTCAAGGTCGGTCCTTCTTTTGTCGGCGTAGGATTTTTGTCTGTCTTGGGCTGTCTTCATCCTTCTCCGTATCAAGTCCACTTTCTCTGAAGTCTCTCAAATCATATCTGGCCCAAGTATAAGCTTATCTGTAGACTCCCACCAACAAGTTGGTGATTTGCACGGTCTTCCATACAAGGCTTCGAAGGGCGCCATACCGATGGTAGCTTGGTAGCTGTTGTTGTAGGCAAATTCCACTAAAGGAAGGTGATACTCCCACGTCCCTCCAAAGTCAAGAACGTAAAGTCTTAAAAGATCCTATAAAACTCTATTCACCCTTTCCGTCTGGCCATCAGTTTGGGGGTGATAGGCCGTGCTCAAACATAACTGTGTGCCTACATCTTCTTTCAGACTCCGCCAAAACTCACTTGTGAAAATAGGGTCTCGGTCACTAACAATGCTGGAGGGTATCCCATGGAGTCGAACTATTTCCTTGAGATAAAGAGATGCTAGAGATGAGGCAGTCCTTCTACTCTTGATAGGTATGAAGCGGGCGCTCTTAATAAGCCTATCCACTATTATCCAAATGCTAGTATTGCCCCTTCTCGACCTAGGTAGTCCATCAATGAAGTCCATTGAAATGCTATCCCACTTCCACTGTGAGACCTCTAAAGGGTGAAGTAGTCCTCTAGGTTTCTTCTGTTCCGCCTTGACCCGTTGGCAGGTCATGCACTTAGAGACGAAATCTGCCACGTCTTGCTTCATGCCACTCCAAAAGAAAGTCCTTTTTATATCCTTATACATCTTATCACCGCCAGGGTGTATAGACATCTTGGAATGATGCGCTTCCTCGAGAACCTTCTTTGTCAACTCCCTTGCCTATGGTACGCATAATCTTCCATCTCGCCTCATCCAACCCTTATTATCGTTGGCGTTTCTATTGAGGTGACTAGAAGTCTCACCCCTAATAAGTTTATCAATCACATCCACCGGCTGAGGGTCTTCACGTTGTGTAGCCCCTATTGAGTCTAAGAGAGTAGGGCGTACTTCGAGAGATGCTAACAAACCCGGTACAAAATCCGAGGAGGGCCTAAAGTTAAAACTGGCTATATACTCCAAGCTTTGCCTCTCTATGAAGAGTGGGCTTAAGGTCAGTTTCTTTCGGCTCAACGCATCTGCTACTACATTGCCTTTGCCGGGAGTGTAGGAAATTTCAAAGTCATACGAGGCAAGAAACTCCATCCATCTTTGCTGCCTCAAGTTAAGATCCTTCCGCGAGAAGAGATATTTCAACGATTTATGGTCAGTGTATAATTCAAACTTCTCACCTAGGAGATAATGGCGCCAAGACTTAAGCGCAAAGACGATGGCGGCTAACTCAAGATCATGCGTTGGGTAGTTCTTTTCATGAATTTTCAATTGTCTTCCACCATATGCTACTACCCTTCCTTCTTGCATTAGAACAGCGCCTAGTCCCGTTCCACATGCATCCGTGTATACTGTGAACATTTTGCTTCCATCTGGAAAAGTCAGAACTAGGGCTATTGTGAGAGCCCTTATTAATCGTTGGAAAGCAAACTCGCAATCCAAATCCCAAGTGAACACCAGATTCTTCTTTGTTAGCCTTGTGAGTTGGGCTGAGATTTTCGCGAAATCCCTAATAAACTTTCGGTAAAAACCGGCAAGCCCAAGAAAGCTTCGAACTGCGGTTGCATTTCTTGGTGTCTTCCAATCTTGCACTGCCACCACTTTCGCGGGGTCCAAGGCCAACCCCTCTTTGGACACTATATGCCCCAGAAATCTTACTTCTTTTCTCCATAAGTGACATTTGGAGAATTTGGCTTTTAGTTGATGAGCTCGAAGAGTTTCCATGATTTCTTTCAGATGCTGAGCATGCTCTTCCTCACTCTTTGAGAAGATTAAGATATCATCTACGAAGACAACCACAAATTTGTTGAGGAATTCTCTGAACACCCTGCTCATTAGGTCTACGAAATTAGCGGGTGCGTTTGTCAAGCCGAAAGGCATGACAAGCCACTCGAAGAAACCGTCTGGGGTTCTGAACGCCGTTTTATCAATACTATCTTCAGCTACTCTTAGCTGATGGAACCCAGTTGCTAGATCAAGTTGGGAGAAGACCGTCGCACCAACAAGTTGATCAAACAAATCGTCGATTTGGGGAAGAGGGTGCCTATTTTTCTTGGTCAATTTGTTTAACTCCCTATAGTCGACGCAAAGGCGAAGCGAACCATCCGCTTTGGTTGCGAACACCACTGGAGCACCCCATTCCGAAATGCTCCGTCTAATGAACCCCTTTTCGAGAAGTTCTTTAATCTGCTTACTGAGCTCCTTTCTCTCCCTTGGAGCCATGTGTCTGACAGGTAAAGCTAAAGGCTTTGCGTTATCCACAAGATATATGCGAAAGTCTATTTCCCACCTCGGAGGTAAGCCTTTCACCTCCTCAAAGAAATCCGGATATTCCCGGACTACTCTTACTGATTGCAAATTCTCATCAGAAGCATCAAGCGACTCTAGATAACTAAGCATAACAACATTCAAGGGATTACAAGAAATTTCTACAGTGTTACCAAGCCGAGTTAAGAGTCTAACTACTCTTTTCTCACAATCAAGAATGGCACTATGACTTGATAACCAGTCCATGCCTAAGATCAAACCATATCCCGAGAAGCCCAAGACAAAGGCATTACAACTAAACTCAACGCTGAGAATAGAGATTTTCAAACCCAAACAAACCATTGACAAGTAAGCGGAGCCCACAGTTGGATTTGTAACTACTAAGGGATCTTCTACCATACTAGTGTCTAGATGCAGAGAATCTACTAAGGCAGATGAAATAAAAGAGTGTAATGCGCCAAAGTCAAAAAGTGTATGAACTGGATGATCATAAAGATAGACTACACTTTCTACAGAAATATTACTACCTCGTTCCTGCTGAGGTGCCACTAGCGCATGAACCTGACCCTCTGAAGTGGATACAGCTTTCTGTCTCTGCCCTTTCTTCTTTGGGCAGTCCTTAGCTTGGTGCCCAGTCTCTCAATAATGGAAGCAACCACCCATCTTCGCCTTCCTTTTTCGGCAGTCTTTTGATATATGTCCCACAATGCCACAGAAATTGCACCTTCTCCTCTCACGGGGCTTATTGTTCTTCCCTCCTTTCTTGAAGTCTGTTTTCTTTGCTTATAGACCCTCTTTCTTCTCTTCCACCTTAGTTTCTTTCTTACCGTGGTCTTCCTCGTGTAGCAACGCCATGTCCACCAAGCTTTCATAAGTCGCTCCCGTGGATACATGGGTCATAGCAAGGTTGTGTAGAGGCTCATTCAAACCTTTGACGAAGCGAAGCTCCTTCTTGTGTTGGGTGTTTACTAAGTCTAGCCCAAATATGGCCAGCTGATTAAAGTGATTAACATATTCCCTGATCGTCATGCTTTCCTGTTTCAGAGTTAGAAACTTCTCCATTTGCAGTCTTCTTTCAGCTTGGGAGAGAAATTTCATCTCAAACCTTGTCCTAATGTATTCCCATGTTTCCACCTCCCTCTGAGCATTGGTAATTTCCCACCAATAGAAAGCTTCATCCTTAAGCAACCATACCGCTAGTTGTATCTTTTTCCTGTCATCAGCCCCGAAGATGACAAACAGATCCTCAGTCTCCTTTAGCCAGTTTCTTGCTCCTACAAAGGATTCTGTTCCATAAAAGTCTTTTCCTCCCATAGCCTTAAAGTCTCTACATGTTTTTGCGAAGGCATTTCCGGGAGGAGGAGGAGGAGGAGGAGGAGGAGGAGGAACCACGGCCACTGGAGGAGGGATGTCTGCTAGGCCCGCCATTGTCTCTTGCTTTTAAGTACCTCCTAAACCAGCCGGGAATCGGCACTCCTTCCGGGAGGTTAAGCTCTCCAGACATGCTGAAACAAAAAGGAAAAATTCAAAACGAAGGATAGAGATAGATAGATAGGGAACATGGCTTTGGGGGATTTTGTCTTTTTATAAACATAACACTTTTTTCTTGAAAAATGCTTCTTTAAACTTTCTTTTTGAAAACAATTTCAAAAACTTTTATCTTATCTGGTAAACTTATGCTCTGATACCAAGTGAAACACCCCACCTCCGTTAAGGTCACTCACAAAGGGAATGCCTTAACTTTGGTGGAGGTTTATAAGTAAAAGCCACAGATAAACTCAAGACAGATATAAATACACATATTTTAAACAGTGGAAACAAAACAGACTTTTATTTCATCAAAACGTGTTCAAACACAACATTTCCACAATTGTCTCAAAATACTTCCAACATTACAACCTCATTACTGTCTTGATTATTAAAGAAGCATAAAACATAAATAAAGTGACAAAAATCCCCATAGTGATATCCAAAGCCATAGTCCGAGCAAAAGAGATCCAAATCATACATCTACGGTCTTGGAGCTTGTAAAGAGTCTGACTGAGCTAAGTTGTTTCCTCCCTGTGGACCTGGGGGCGGGGCGAAAGAAAAGAAGACGAAAAGAAAATAGAGTCAGACATAAAGCCTGAGTAAATCTAGTAACTCTTCAGTATATGAATAAGAAAAGGGCATGATAGATATATACTGAAAATAGGAAAGTGTCACAAGCTAAGGAAGTGTCGAATGTACTATCGCACCCATACTATATCTCTGCACCTACTTGAGTTTATTCCAACTGGCACCCCATGTTGACGGTGAAGTGATCCCCATTTTCTAAAGATCGGCTCCTACTCATGTTAACATGTGTCATACGACCCCCAAGAATTGTAGATACCTATGCTGGTCCCACCATGGGGTGTATCAAGACCCATGGTGGCGGCCCCGACACAAATTCTAGAAGGCATAGGTTGTACTACTGGTGTCCCCAGTGCCCTGGTTGTCTGCTCCGGCGTGTGTGCACGCCCGCACCCTATTAGACCTACACTGTGCACCCACTGCCGTCGTTTTGACCGCTTACAATCAGCCCAGTAATCGTGCCCCACCCTGCCTAGTTTCAGGGTACCGCTGATACCTAACTTGGGTTGCTGTTGAAACGGGTCCCTCGTTACCAGGATTTTCTAGTCAAACATGTTAAGTGGTTAAGTGTCTGTATTTACCTAACCCCACCCATCAATTCTTGTTAACCTATTGAATTTGGTTAAGTGTTATAGTTGACTTAACCCTACCATCTGTCCTTAGCCTCTTAGGAGCACCTGACCACTCACATTAGACAGGTATTGCTATGGTTACTGGATATGCCGGTCGGTTCTGGGTAGGTTTACACCGTAGCTCAGTCTAACCTCGAGTCATTATTGGGCTCAAAGCTTAACCACCCACATTGGATAGATATTGTAGTGACTACTGGACAGCCGGGCGGGTCCGGGCAGGTTTACATCACAACTCAATCCAACCTCGGGTTAAGCATATCGTGTTTTCTAAATTTACATATTTTATTACTTCTCAATTATATATGTAAATGTCATGTCTTTTATTCTTGGGTATAACAATTCATACCGCTTTAAATGTCATTGTCGTTGGCATGTGCCAAACATGCCAACATATATTTTCAATGTTTTACACCCAACGTTATTACCCCCGTTTGTTCGCAACATTATAACATGTGTTGGGCTTGTCACACTTCAGCCCAACTTTATAACATGTGTGTGGCGCATGAACTTGCAATTTAGCGATTCAACTAACATATAATATGGGTCATGTGAACTTGCATTCAAATCAATGTATAACTAAGTAGGTGACATATGAAATGGCATAGTTTAGGCTTATACAAACTTGTATTAAATCATGTTTAACTTGGCATAATGTCAACCACAAAACTAGCATGTTGTGTATTCACCAAAATGTCCAATTTTAACATCAAATCATATAGCCTGTTTCAACATGAACTTTCATAGTTTATGTAACCCAAACGATACTTAACAAAGATCCAATTATACTTGCAAATAAACATAAGAATGATATCATAGATTTTGGGTCATGTAGGCATAAAAGGTCTATAACATGTTTACATAAATTCTAACTTAGATTAAGGGATTGTATATAGTCCATGCCATCGACATAAACATAAAGGGATAAATTTCTAGTTTTTTGCCACAAACTTGCAAGTGCCATTGTTTTCATATACAATTGTTCAATAGGCTTGCATCAATCAATTTATGCCACAAACATCAATACACAAGTCATGATAGAACCATTACAATACACATAATTTATACAATAACACAATTCTATTTTCATTTACATCGAATCACATCACAGTTTTTATTCATATTCTGAAAGGTCACTATACTTATAACGAATGCAGAATCTTGAATTCTGGATTCTGGATTCTGAATTCTGAAATTGAGATGCACTCCTTTGGGTAGACTAATGTCGCATTGTTTAATTTGATTAAACTTTAATCTTCTTCTTAATTTGATTCGTCTCTAGGCTTTTTTCTCTTGATGGCTATGTTCAATTCCTCCCTGACAGCATGACGACTCCTTTCTTATTTTTTGTGTGAATTTTCAGTTGAGACTTAGGGTGTATTTATAGATTTTTAAATTGTTTAGAGCCGTCAGATGAAGACAGGAGGAATCTATGCCATAAAAAGCTCAAAGAGCCAATCAAGAGGTGACATGTCAGCCCTAGTGACACATAGAGCCACAGAAATTCGAGCCAGAGCCAGACCTAGCCAGCCAGGTCTACCAGGCAGGTTGACTGGCAGGTCGACACCCAGGTCGACACTATGGTCGACCTGGGGTGGCCAGGTTGACACTATGGTCGACCTGGGGAGGCCAGGTCGACACCATGGTCGACCTGGGGAGGCCAGGTCGACACCATGGTCGACCTGGTCTTTGGGCGGGAATTTTCCCGTCCAGCTCAGTTTGAACCTGAAATTCAAATTTTGAATTTTAAACTGAGCTGTTTGAATTTAAATTTTATTCTGAAACTTCCGAAGGTCATAACTCCTTCATACGGAGTCCGATTCGCGCAAACTCGGATTCTATCTTAAGCAGAATTCCGAGACGAACGTAATGGCGTAAACCATTTCCCTTAATTCTTTCATTTAGAATTAATTACACTTTAATTTGTGAAGCTTAACGTTATAGAATTCACAGGGTGTTACAGATATTCCTTTTCGTACTTCTATATTTAGTATAAATACCACTAATCATAGAAGTATTCGAATTTCTATAATAATTGGGTCTTGGATGTTCATTAGTACTAGTAGTGATATTATTATTGTACATAAAACCATATCTAGTACTATATCTATGATTGGTTTTATTATATCTTATGCCACTTTTATCGTGTAAAGGTCTGGAGCAGGATAAACTATCATTTAAATAATTTTGACCTTTATTAAATTTCGCGAACTTATTTGTACATTTTTCAAATTCGATTCCAAAGTAATGAGTGACATTTTCAATGGAAATTTTGTTATTATCAATTTCTTTATTTTACTCAAATTTTTTTTCTTTCAAAGTACCATTCTCAGTTTTGAGACCAAAAATTTGAGATTCTAAATTAAAAGGAGATTGTAATTTTTCAAAATTTTCTTTTGTATCAAAAATTTCATTTTGCAAAATATTATTATTCACCTTTAAAATCTCATATTCTTTAGATAATTCTAAATTCTTTTTAGTTAAAGCTCCATTCTCTTTTTCAAGAGACGAAATTAAAGAACTAGAATTATTTAAAGAATCTTCTAATGATATATTTCTATTTTGCAAAAGATCGATTTCCTTTAAAAGAACATTGTTTTTTTCTTCTAGTCGCTCATTTTCTTTTTTGAAGGAAATCTTTTTGAGAAACAAGCTCTTCTAAGGTATTTTCAAAACATTTGGCTTGTTTTACCAAACGATTGTTTTCTTCTTTTAATTTGGAATTTTCTTGCTCGTAATTTTTTGATATAACTAAAATGACAGTATTGAGTTTCAATAATTTTTCATGGTCTAACAAAAGATCTTTATATAATGAATCAATACATACCGATTGTGATCTGACTTTGGCCATGAGGCACTTGTTTCCTTTCTCTCCTGATTCTGCTTTGTTGCTCCTCCATTTTCTAATTCCCTGACTAGATTTCTTTATAGCCATTTGTTCTAGGACGTTGTTACGATCTCTAGAACGCCAGGCTCTGATACCAATTGAATGAGTCGGTATACGACTTAGGCAGGATCAGTAATATGGATATGTGGAATATATGTGATAGACTAATTTATATATTTACAATAGTTATGCAAATGAATATGAGATAGTGAAATACATCACAAAATAAAAAGCAGTAAATTAAAGTAATAACCCCAGGGATTTTTATACTGGTTCGGAGTACTGTCCTACGTCCAGTCCCAGACCTCTCTCTGGATTTTCACTAATCAACCACCTCGCATCACCCGGATGTACAGGTTCACAATACACCACTTGCTTTCACAGGCTACAAGCTTACCCACTTGATTTCACGGGCCATAAGCTTACCCACTTGATTTCACAGGCCACAAGCTTACCCACCTAATTGGAACGGCTACAGGCTTACCGGAATTTCAATACAAAGTAGTTGATGATTGACTATATATTGTGTCTTTAATACTCGGACTAGTCACTTGTAGTACACCCTTCCTATAATCTTATCCTCGAGTATATACTTTGAATGCGTAGATTTAAGGAAGTAGAATGCTTGTTGAATCAAATGATATTAATTTGATCCCAGGATTCAACAAATATTTGAAACTTGGAGAGTTTTTGTTTTGCAAAGAATATGAAAATGCAATTCAAAAATTAGAGAGAATATAGAATGATTTTTGTGATTGTAAAACAAGTTTGAAGTTGTTTATATAATAGTAGAAAGGTAGTTATTCTTCATGAAGAGTTTCTATAAAAAGTTATGTCCATTTCCTTTGATTATTGAATAGAAATCTCTTCACAAATAGAAACAACCTTTCAGAAAAAGCTTGCTATTTGAAAACGGTCGACTGGTAAATTTCAACCGGTCGACTGGTTGAATTTAAAAAAACCCAGAAAAATAGCCGTTATGTGCAAAAATACACAGACCGGTCGACTGTTCCGTATTCACCGGTCGAATGGTTCGGGTGAGAAAAGTTTTGTTTCCAAAACAGAAACATGAACGGTCGACTGGTGGTATTTTGGGCGGTGGACCGTTTTATTGCTGTGGACTAAAGGACCTTGGTCCACAGTCTAGATCACTCTGCACTCTTTCCCGCAGAGCCAGGACCGTTTGGGCTTTTCTGTGACTTTTCAATTCCTCAAATACACAAATTTCAGCAACGAAGATATAATATTGTTTTATGCATTCGTGTTATACTTTGAGGATAGATTTTAACACATTTCTAATACTACTCAAAATAAAAAACCTTATCTCTATGAAATGATCTTCATTGCATCTTTATATGTTGGCATCGATCAAAATCTTGTCTCAACAAGTATAATACTTACATCACAACGGAAATAAATAATAGCTATATAATCCTGAAGCCTCCTGCTCAAGCTCTCCAAGTATATCTGTAAAAACCTGACTACTTGACTGCCCGTACAAATTGGGCACCCAAGAGTTTAGGGAAAACAAAACAAAATAAACTCTGGGTCAGTCATAGGACTGGTATGAGTAAACGATTTTAAAACACTTTGAGAAAACAAACAATATCTCATAAGACCACGTTGTATAACACAAAACGGATTTTTCCCTTATGAAAATCCAAAACACTTGATTTAACATTTCAAAATCCTTTGGCAAGAACGATAATATTTATATCAAAACTCATTTGATATTATAATAGTGTCCATTAACCACAACTAAATAATTATCTAGCAGAACGCTTTCATCTCACGTTCCACATACATAATATATTATCAAAGCCCGCAGGTGCTTATTGGATAATGGATTCCAACTGGCAAGGTATGGGACCACCTTTGACAGTGTATCTCTAGAGAGGAATACACCGGGTTCTACAAGAACATCTTGTAACCCAGGCTAAACATAACCAGTCACTCATTTCGCTTGAGTGTACCAAATGTATTATCAGCATTGAAATAGATTATAGAAGCAAATGGAATTTCTCTAGATCAGGTGACAATACACCCTAATTGGCAGCTAACCACTTAGCCATGTGACCTACCCGATTTGATACCATTTCTCGGTTGTGAGGCTAGAAGCCATAACGTATCCTTTTACAAATCACGCCTTTCTTCACTTTGAACGTCACATCGTCATACCTGCAAATCATAAATTGATTTCTCCGAACATATCACGGGTAAATAGCTAAGAGAAACGAATTCTTTCGCCAACAAACGTAAATACATTTGAAGATATCAACTTACGCGATCTATTAAATATACTCTATCAGACACTCTTCCATACAGGTTGTCCTGGGAATGGATAAACCAAAGGCACTATTCTGTAAATCCATCTTAGGCAATTTCTACCTAGGATTAACTTAACAGCCCTTGCATAACCCCGTCTTCAAATGTCTTCATCATATTTGATTTGCAACGCTAATGCCATACGGAGTGGTTTTCAGATAATATATCTAATCCCGGTCTCTCCGTATTGACAACAGAAATGGTCGAAATCTTTGATAGTCGGTGATTTAGCTATCAAAGGAAAACATGTGTACAAACAACGGCCGTATTCCCAAATGGAAATCTTACCAATCAATCAACATTTCATTTCCCATTTATATTTCCATATATTCATAAATTCCTTATTTTTTAAAATTAGAACATATACATTATTAACTTTGGAAAACGTTTCCATTTTTGATTCACGCATCAATATCTTCCTACCTCTATCAGTCTCTAACTGTAAACTGGTAAGAGAACAACTTCGCAAGTATAAACCCGAAGGACGAAACCAACATCATATCGATACCCAGAAAGCAATTCAACTCAACTAATTTCCAGTCAGTTTCTAATTTTAGTACTTCCGTTTAAATTCCTAATTCAAACCCCAAATTCCTTTATAATATTTTATTTGCAAAATATTTACTTAAATCCTTTATTTACATTAAGTGTGAATAATATTTCTTCTTTGCAATCAAAACAGTTTGATTTCGTATTTAAAAACAATACCCCAAATCCAATTTCTATTTATACTTCTAATTATAGAATTATTTATATAAAATTTCATCTTATTCTTCTAACACTTATAATCCCATTTATAATCACCTTTATAAATGCTGCTCAAAACCGATTCCTACTTCTCTGTATAAATTCAGTCTTATATATTTTGTTTATCAAATAAAAATATAAAACATTATTTATAAATTAATCTTCTCAATCTATTTGTTAAAACATATTTCTATTTAATATCCACTTCAAACAATCTTCTCGTTATTCCTTTATATCTCGTCAAATATCCCTTTTATAATTTTATTTACTTTCTAGATAAATATTCCTTTTATACTTCTATTTATTATCTATATAAATAATCCTTTTATACTTCTATTTATTTTCTATATAAATAATCCTTTTATAAAATTCTTTGATTTTATAATATTCCTTTTATAGAATTCTTTGATTTTATAAATGTTCCTTTCGTAAAATTCTTTGATTTTATAAATATATTATTTTCAATTTACACTTTGAAAATTCCCTTTTCACATTCTGATATTTCTTATGGTATTTAAAATACCAAATAACCATAATCAGCATCACCTACACACCCATAATCAATCACAGATTATATATCACATCATATATCACAATATATGAAAACAAACAGTATTATAAATATTGAGGAATCTAGCTGGATCCCTCCAACATGTTTCCCTGCATTCACAGATGTTAAACAATATAAATAACATCGATTTCATTTCAATATTAAATATTCTGATAAACAGAATCAATATTTGACTAACGATATATATATATATATATATATATATATATCGTTATCTATTATTTCAACCAATAAATCAACAATTCAACCAAACAATCAACACACAACAATCAATCATCATTTATCAATACCAGATTATATTTATAAAAATATAAACTGTATAGACTTAGTGAGATTTACTCACATTGGACAGTCATCGTTAAATAACGATAACTGTCGATTGATTTAGACAGACAATTTATTTAGCTATAAATTGTAACGAGCTTCAATTCACTCCCTGTCAGTTCCATTATGTAGCCTCGTCCATACTATCCCAATGGATCTGACTGTTCGTTAATCTGACACCATATGGCTAAGATATGAAAATTACAAGTTGTGTATATATTTTTAATTTAAATAAAACTTCATATATATATTTAGGCCTCACTAATGTACCATGACCCATCCACTACCGTTGAAGCCTATAAGCACACCCCTTCTTCCCTGATTAAATCCTCCCGTTACAGAAATGAAATTCTCACAGTATACTGCCATTTCCCAGACTTTGCATCTCCATTTCCACCTCATTACTTCATGAAACCACATGAGATCACCTCCGCTGCACTCCCTGCTTCGACCTCCACGTCCTCATACTTAACTGATCAAAAGCATACACACACATCGAAACGCGACTTCCAGGTCCACGAGCTACTCCATTGATTTCGAGCGACGCTTTTACTCGCGGAAATCCTCACAACTCCACCTCCGAGCTCGATTTCCCATTGTAAATTCAAATATCAACCCAGTTCATGCTATAAGTCCTTATATTTTGCCTAACCCCAAACCCTAGGAAACATTGTGATGATAGCTGAGTTTGAAACGAAGTGCGAAGCACAAAAAATGCATATTAGATTGACAAGCTTCTCATGATGAAGCTAAAAATACTTGTTTTAGATTTTATGGGATTTGATTTGAATTAATAAGAACTTATGAAGATCAGAAAAACAAATTACTGAATAAACTTGCGGCGGAATTTCTTAGTTGACCATAGAGTTGTGAACTAGGTTTAGGAGGATGAGGGGGTATTTACAGAACAATTTAATTATTTTTATATTCAAATTTTATATTTATTTATAATCAACCACTATTTGTTTTACTGTTTAAAAATTCATGTGATCACATACAACATCCAAAAATCATGAAAATGGGCACGCAGCTACAGTTCGACATTACGGACCTAACGAAACTTGTTTCGTCAAATTCTGAGTCTGTTTGCTCACATAGCGTATTTTTTAAAGTCAAATTATCGACTGTTTTTCAAATTAAAATCCCGTACGGCCACATACGAACTCCAAAAATTACGAAAATTGAAATCTAATAATAATTTAATATTCCGGATCCAAAAAAATTAGTTTCGTTAAACGAAGTTCGTTTGCAAAACTGACTATTTTTAAACCTCTAAATAAACCAATTTAAATATTACTATATTTAAAATAATTAAATTGAATATTAATAAATTAATATTATCATATATATTCTCATATAATATAATACAACTCCAAAATAAATATATCTGGATATATATAACTCCATATTTCAAAATCCCAGATTAAATCGATACTCCATTTATATTTAAATCCCTTAATAATATAAATAAATCATTATAAATTATAAAGGAATTCCATAGCGACTTTCCAAAAATTTGATTTGGACATAAATAAAAATCTACACAACGAAATCTCAATTTTTCTCTTCCATTAGAAAACTATACTTCACCAGCTCCGAACGTTTCTTATTTCACAAAAATTGGCTTAAAACGGATTCTGTATATTCGTTTAAAGTTTGAATCGCCAAATTACGAACTGCCGCACCATTTCGAGCTCGATTATAATTATAATACAAATTATACATTCAACTTCATTTAAATAATAAATTCGTTATTATAATTCAACTCTAAACTTAATTATATATTATAAATGATCCAATTCACACAATATTGTGAATTCCACTATTTCCGATTATTTTTGGAAATTAAATATATTATTCTATTATTTATATTAATTAAATATTCAGTATTATTTAATTAAATAACCATTTAAATCTCTAAATCACTTTTTAAATAATTAAATAAATTAATTATAATACCGTAAAAATACGGGATGTTACATTCTTTCCCCCTTAAAATAATTTCGTCCTCGAAATTGCTAAGGTAGAAAACAAGCCCTATTAACTGGGTTAAAATTTATTTGTTTACTTCTTAAATTTCAGTTTCAACTAAATTAATTGATTTCAATTAAATTATTAATTTATTCCTATTAACGAAAATCTTTAAAAATTCTGAAAATTTTCTAACACACGAAATTTTCGAAAAATTTCGCCAGCACCTCCTTTGTATGGCTCAATCGGCACAACTACAACTCGGCTCTCTAGGCCTTCTTCAACCCAAGGAAAATCAAATAGCCAAGCGGCTTTCCACATCGGGTCATAAAAATCTCATACCCATATGAAATATAAACTTGTGCCTTTTTGTCGGGCATGTCATTATATCACTCCCATCTGTTACCAATTCTGCAAATACCAATTATCCATTCTAATTGATCACCAATCAATTTATTCTCAACCAATTATTTGCTTATATCTAAACCATAATATCATTTCAAACTCGAGTTCCATCCTCGATTCCAAACTCTTAACATACCAATTCAACAAAATTCCAGATTCTTGTCTCACTATCCAATTTTTATTCTACATCTTATTTTTAGATTTGCTTTCACAAATTCTAATTTAGTTTGTTTTTCAAATCAAACAATCCTGGGTGTTTTAAACAGTTTACCATATCAAATATCAAATTTCCCTTTCAGGATTCAAAATAACTTGTTTTTCCAAAACAATTCGAAATCAATAACTTTGGTAATAATCTGTCACTTAGAAACTCGAAAAAGAATACCAATGATGTCCGGATCATAATTGGAATTATTTTTCAGCGACTGAAGTGAGTTCGATACTATATCACTTTCAAAATCATTTCGAAACATTTCCATTTTGAAATTATTTCAAAATACCATTCACACAGCTTGTAAAACAATTTAAAATCTCCCAGGATTTTAAAATTCTCATATATTTAGTCCAAATCCATTTACAAACACTTCTCCAAATTTCTAGGGTTCTAATTTCAATTTTGATTTAGATTTAATTTATTTCGTAACACTTATAAGAATTTTATTTAGTTATATATAACCATTTCACTTTATTTAATCTCATTCGATTATAATAACAACTAATACATCCAACATATTATAATAATTCCAAAATAAATCCTTTGTATCAAAATATAATTTGAGTAAAATTATTTTATTTACCCTCTTTTCAAAACATACTATGACGGTTCATCGTATTTTTGTGTTTAGAAACCCTTATCGATACAGTAGATCAAACTGGTCGATCCGAACTCATAATTAACTCAACTAAATCTCCATAATACAAAACTATTTTTATAAAATTTACAAATATGCTCTCTCGTACATATACACTCAACTCAATCTGGGGTATTCCTAACCCCATCTCTACGGAGTCACGGCTCAGAGCCAAGGTAATTACTTAACCATCAACTCTGGTACCACTATAACGACCCTGGTTTTCATGATCCTGGTTATCGACATAAACTCAATGTCGACTATCTCCCCCACTTAAAATCTTTTCGTCCCCGAAAAAGAACGACGCTGAAAGTTGTTTAACTAATCAACTCAACTTTCATTCTGGCTTTCATTCTTCAACTTTTCAAAATCATTATATATTGGATTGTCTAAATCAATTTAAAATAAATATTCAAATATGTATAAAATGGTTTAAATTTTTAGAACAAAGTTTGTTTTCATTTTTATTTTTAAAAGACTACTCTTCACACTCGTTCTAGGATACTACTGATCCTATCTCTAATGAGTCATTCTCAGTGGGTATTACTAATCCAATCTCTGATGAATTCTTTCGTTTGGTTCTAACGTGACTTGTTCTCGAGCTCTGTAAACCAAAGCTCTGATACCAAATGTAGCGACCCGATCTTTCCCGGTCTCCAAAGAGAAGAGAAAGAACGGATTGTCTGAGAACAAGACAAATCAGAACACAAACAGAAAAAAAGTTCATTGCTTATGACAATAATTTACATCATATTACAAGAATATACAGAGTATGAACAAGTTATATACATTTGACAAATATCAGAGATTTAAATACATTACGACAGCGGAAAATAATACATAATACAACTGAAAGAGATACACGGATACAGAGCTTTCCGAATATCATTCCAGCTGTAAACCAAGATCCTGTTAATATAATATCTACAACAGCCCAACTACTAGCTGCCAGTGTCAAAAACAAGGGCACCCAGAGTTAAGTTGAAACAATAAACTCTAGGTTAGTCATGTGACTGGTGTGAGAACTAAAACAATTATTAAATCTTTACTTTAAAAATAAGGTAAATCAAGGGACCACGCCGTATAACACGAAACGGGCTTCCTCCCAAGAATACTAGGGCATAGAACAAACAGTGTAATGATTTTTGGAAAAATGAAGCTATTATATGACCTAGGTCCCATCAGACAATGCAACGCAAGCCGAAGGATAGGGTTTTACCTTATAGATATGTTTAAAACAAATCATTTTGATACTATTATATTGTAAAGTGTATGAAAACAACTTCAAATATAAATATATCAATCATAGACGACATGATTACCATATATCATGTCGCTAATACTAGGCTCTATAATCAAAATCGAAATGTCATGTATTGGAAATTGGATTTCCGTCATGAGTCGAGGCAAGGGATGTACTCCTCGCCGGCTTCGAAACACTCTAGCAAATGCCTCAGGATCTCCCACAGAAGACCTCTGGATCCTCCAAGGCCGGTCCACACTTACGATAGTGGATTAATTATTCCTAAACGCACGTTTCCCAGACCTATAGGACCTATATCCATCAGCTCCCGCAGTAGCCGATATATCTGAGGCACCTCGCAATCCAACAAACAAATAGGTAAAAATATAACAATGATGTCAGGGATAGTAAAACGCTGACACCACCCATAGTTAGAAAGAAACGTCATGTTCTCCTTAGGTCCTTTATCCCGTTTTTAACTCATACCGAGGTGTGAGGCTCGCGAATTAACGCTATACACAAAGCGATGCTATATTAAAGCTGTGCTTTGATCATCAACCACAAGACTTTGTTTTTCAACAAAAGCTTTGATCTATGCAACTCAGCATGCCACACAGACAATTCATGTCATGCGACTGATATCTATCGATATATAACCTCTGAGCTCGTACGTCTCAGAGAAGGGCGTTAAGCAAGAGAATAAATTCTGCGCCGCCAAACAGATATATATTTAATAGAAATCAATCAACACAGAATAAAATCCAATGTCAGACACATATCCATTTACAATTCCGTTCCGGGTATGAACGAAACTGGAGGCACCTTATTCCTTGTCGATATGCCCATTACAGGAGAGAGACCCTTGCATATCTGTCGATCTCCAAGTATGTCTGGACGATCACCACTTATTACCTCGTCTTAGGTGTACAACCCAATCAAGACATCAGTAATCATCCAAACGATGTGAAGACCTTCGGTCTTCAACCACCATCTTCATCGTCGACTTATCGTCGAATCAGTTATTCAAAATGGGTATAAATCCGGCCTTTCTGAATAACTCGCGTATATAACAAACAAGTGCTATAAAAACACAACATACGCCTCATTCCAATTCTGAATATTCTTTTATTCAAATATTCACATCATTAGGGAATAGGTTCCCATTAATTTTATCAAAGACAAATTCTTTTATATTTATTCTTTAATTTTCCTTTGGATACCATTTCAAACCATATTAAGGTTTTCCAAACTAGTCGGGATTAATGCACCTTACCGAAGTAGCCATTTATTTAATTTCCCAATCCCAACCTATTCACCCCATGGAGAAAAACTGGTATTACCCCATAACTAACACCACATTGTTATTAGTAAATTTAATTACCATTCCAAGTTCAAATCTAATCAAAGATTTAACTATCGCTAGGAGCAAAACTGGTGATACTCCATTCTCGATCATCTCCCAAATTTGATAATTTAAATTGCCAAATCACATTTCAATCTAATTAAAGATTCATTAAAACTCCACTTAGTTTTAATCTTCCTAAAAATCAATATTAATAATTATTTAACTTTGGAAACACAAACATGTCACATCGACAATCAACACCGTACTATTGATTTCTGCTGATATATAACCTCTAACCTCGTACGTCCTAGAGAAGGGTGTTAAGAAAGAGAATAAATTCTCCGCCACCAAACAGATATATATTTAGCAGAGATCAACCATACGGTTCAAAATACAATGATAGACATATGATCCTGCCTTTAACTGGGTTAAAGAACTAATGTCATTTAAAACACAGTTCATGATAAACCCAAATCACATTCCATTAATTATAGAATCTTCAAGGAAAAACAAATCAATAGATAATCGATATCAATTTCCGTATCCGACTAGTAATATATATGGAATAACGACAAAGCCTTTTAAATTCCATATGTATTAATAGTCTTCCTCCATAGAAGTTCACTTCGATTATTATCAATCGAATTCCATTCAATTCCAATTAATGTATTAAATTGGAAAACTTTACTTTGGAAAATTCCCTTTAAATCTAAATAAAAAGATTTATAAATTCCAAATCATATTTAACTGTAAATCGGGTTAAAGAACGAATATTGTTAAAACATAGTTCACAATAAACCCAGTCCACCTTCCATTTTTAATCGGGTTAAAGAACAAGTGTTATTAAAAACACTGTTCACAATAAACCCAATATTCCAATTAAATATTAATTAGTTGGTATACTTCATTAAACCTAAATAAAAAGATTTAATCTTTTATCAACTGGGTTTAAGAACAGTGTTAGTGAAGATACCATTCACGATAAACCCGAATCCCATTTGATATTAAATACAAGGCTCCGAATAGAAAATATATCGGCTTATATTCAATATCAAATTCTGAAATCAACAAATATCATATTGGAATAACGATATATATATCTTCCAAATTCCTCCATAATGTCCGTATAATCACGGAATCTAACATCGAAATATTCCGAAGATAATTTCGATTCAAATCCATTCCAATTCATATATTGGAAATTCCATTTATTTTTAAAACCATTTCAAATCCAATTTATTTATTTTAAAAATATTGGATTTATTATTCTAGTTCATAACTAGTTCATTTCGATAAAAATATATTTTTTATCTTTTCAAATATGCAATTATTCATCCTAATTCTTTCCAAATCATTTGTTATGATTTTACACAAATTATTGATATTTTTAATAATTTTATCAAGGCCCGTACAGTCGATTTCCATAAACGGCCATCGAACTGCACTTACAGCGGCCTTTTCCAAATTTGATTTGGACATAATTCCAAATCCAACCATTATATTTCAAATCTCTTGTACTCTTTAGAAAGCTCTTTTCGATTCGAACCCAATGGTTCTGATTTTGGGAGAATCCGACGGTCGGATCTCCCGTAATGTTCGTTCGAAGTCAATGGTCGAAATTCGCGAATTGCCGCGGCGCGGCTCGTTCTATTCAGACCATTATATATATATATATATATATATATATAATATTATATATATATCGTCGATTTCCATTTAAAACATATTTTATAAATCATTTTAAATTCGTTTTCAAAATGATTTCAACTTCATATTCAATTTCAAATCAAAATTGAATATTCAATATCATCGATATATAAATGATAATATTTTCAAAACATTAGATTTTGAAATCAATTCCTTTTTGGTATTCATGATAAACATGAATAAAACCGATATGAATATCGTTCACGTCAAAATGGCGTTAATCTAATCAACACGGGTTTATATATTTAAATATATTTTCGTGTCCATCCCAAATCGGACATCAAAATCATATTTTGATCTTTTACTGAATATTATTTTAAAATATTCATTATTTTAAAATATTCATTATTTCTAAACTGGAATCAGACACGGTCAATTGCCGTATAATTTGATTTATATGGATTTCATATGCACATGTACACAATAATAATCAAACACAATCAACCATCATCCAGAGTGCATTACACAACTACATTAGCGTTAAATATGAATAATTAACGATTACAATAGCCTGTCAACCATTCGATTGACATAAAACTAAATATTGGGATTAGTGTATGTCTAATATCCTCCCAATACCCGTGTGGGGTTTTCAAACAACAAACACTGATTATTATTTTTGCAGTTGGGCGATGTGTAAAATATATCGTCCCAATCCATATCAGTCAAATGTGTGTACATAAACAAATCGTCCGATTTGTAAATGAATATTTATTTTATTCATATACACGTTAAAAATTATATTTTTAACTATAAAGTATTTTATTCCATTCCAAATAACACAATCAATTTTCACAACACAATCAAATAAACAAACAAGTCATCCATGGCTTGTGGACGACGGGTGTTGGGTGCTTCTAAGCACTGTCTGCATCCTAGTATATATTTTAACTAGAAAATAAAATTAAAGTGAGAAGTTCTCACCTTTGGGTTCCACTCCGCCGTGCTTTGATTGTCGATCTATGTAGTATACCTACGTTAAAAATTATATTTTTAACCAATCAATAATTATTTCTTTGTATGATTATTTTATAAATAACATACATAGGCTAAAAGTTATATTTTTATCTTTCTAAAAATAATTTCATATTTTAATAACAACGCTACATAGTCAAAAATCACATTTTTATACCGCTGCTATATAGATGAAAATCGAATCCTTCTGTCCCTAATGAATAATAAAAATCGGATCTTTCTATCGCTAATGAATATATAAAAATCATATTTTTCTATCGCTAATAAATATATAAAAATCATATCTTTCTATCACTAATTAATATATAAAAATCATATTTTTATTATCTCTATAATATAAAAATCATATTTTTATTATTTCTATTAGGGGTGAGCATTATTTGGTTAAACCGAATAAACCAACCAAACCAATTGAATTTGGTCTGTTTGGTTTGGTTTTGAAGTTAGAACGGTTTGTAATCGGTTTGGAAAAATATTTAGTTTGGTTATCAGTTTAACCGAAATAACCGAACTTTTATTATATTTTCAAAATTATCGATATTATAGTAAATATTTTAGGTTAATTTAGTTATCTAAATTCATTTTAATTATCACATATGTAACATAATTACTTTTGAGAAGCATAACAATCACAAGTAATAATACTTTAATCATACATTTATAATTTATTTCAAATTATAGTTAATGTTACAAGCATAAAGTCTAAAATAGTTTAAGTTCAGTTAAATCGAATAATCAACCGAACCAACTGATCTTAATCTGGTCGATTTGGTTTGGTTTTTATTTTTATCGGTTTTAGTTTGGTTTGACAATTTTCATCATTGGATAAACCAAACCAACCAAATGCTTACCCCTAATTTCTATAATATAAAAATCATATTTTTATTATCTCTGTAATATAAAAATCATATTTTTCTTATCTCTATAATATAAAAATCATATTTTTACTTCAATAAAAATCATATCTTTATAGCGTTACTACATACATGAAAACCTCTATTTTTATTTCAAAGTAGTTTATATATAAAAACTATTTTTTTATACACTAGAATAAAATAAAAATAAAGTAAAGTAATAAAATAAATAAAAACAAACACTTACTGTTTTTCGTTTCTTTGGGAGGTTGGAGTCGCGGCAGGTCGGGGGGGGAGGTCGCTGATGGGCTGTGGGTCTTATGGTGGAGCGACAGGTGTCGGGTCTCGAATTGGGCGTGAGGTTCTCGAGTAGAGGAGGGAAGGAGCTAGGGGCGCGGCATCGCCAGTAGGAGGAGGCGCGACAGGTGCGGCAGCGGCGGTGGCCCTCCTAGAGGCGCGGCGATCAACGAATTAGGCTGGGTTTTTTTTAATTTTATTTCAGAACGAAGTGTGAGGGAGAGAGGTGAGGATTATAATATATATATTTTTTAATTATTTATTCAATTCTAAAAAGTAACTTTTCCTTTTGAACTCCAGATCGAACCCACGGACTGTCGCCTATAACTAATTTCCCCCGTTCCAAACACATTGGGATATGTATCGTGATCCAATTCGGCTATTACGAGAAGTTTCTGTCAAAATCAAAATATAAATCTACATATTGAATTTGAACGCACATTTCAATTTACTGGGCCATATATGGACCCCAAAAATTCCAGAAAAATTATTTCTAGCTTCATATTGACGATATGGTCCTAACAAAACTAATTTCTTCAAATTTGGAGACCGTTTGAAAAATGGCCATTTTCTGGTCGATCCAAACTGACTAAAACTATTAAAACACGTTTTGTTTTGCCACGCTTACATATTGATTCCAAAAATTATGAATTTTGGAATCTAGCAATAACTTGACATCCCAGATCCAACAAAAGTCGTTTCGTCGAAAACGGAAGTCGTTTGCAAAATGGCTATTTTTACGGGTTATATTTCTATAGCGACTATTCTGAATTTTCAACTGGGCATAACTTTTTATTCCCACTATGAAATTTTAATTTTTCAATTTTTTTGCAAAGATATTTTCAAATAGATTCTAATGTTTCTGGTTTCACTAAAATCCAGTTTATTTTGAATCCTGTACATTCATTTGAAATTTGAAATCGAATTTTCAAACTACCGCGCCATTCCCAATTCCTTTTATAATTAAAATAAATATTTATATTCTAACGTCGACTCAAATAAATATATATGTTCTAATTCTATTCAAAATAAATTTCTCGTCGTTATTATTTAAAATAATCATTTTAAATATTCAAAAATCATTGAAATCGCCAAAATAAAATTTTTAAATTGGTTCTGATTTTCCGGGTTGTTACAATCCAAGCATCGGAAATAATGGATAGTTAATGAAAGAAGTTAGAGGGTGAGGATAGATAAGATATAAAATTAGAATAGAAGAAGAAGAAGAACATACAATATCTGAGTAAACATGAATCTCACAGCGGAACGAATAAAATATAGTATACAACACAACTTGGAAATATAAATCTGTCACACTTACATCACAGCGGAAATAAATAACAGCTATATAATCTTGAAGCCTCCTACTCCAACTCTCCGAGTATATCTGTAAAAACCTAACTACTTGAATGCCCGTACAAATTGGGTACCCAAGAGTTTAGGGAAAACAAAATAAACTCTGGGTCAGTCATAGGACTGGTATAAGTAAATAATTTTAAAACAGTTTGAGAAAACAATTGATATCTCATAAGACCACGCCGTATAACATGGAACGGGTTTTTCTCTTATGAGAATCCAAAACGCTTGATTTAACATTTCAAAATCCTTTGGCAAGAACGATAATCTTTATATCAAAACTCTTTTGATATTATAATAGTGTCTATCAACTACAACTAAATAATCATTTAGCAGAACGCTTTCATCTCACGTTCCACATACATAATATATAATCAAAACCCACAAGCGCTTATTGAGTAATGGATTCCAACTGGCAAGGTATGGAACCACCTTCCGACAGTGTATCTCTAGAGAGGAATACATAGGGTTCAACAAGAACATCTTGTAACCCAGGCTAAACATGACCGGTCACTCATTTCGCTTGAGTGTACCTAATGTATTATCACCAACGGTTGGGATCAGCAACCGTTTCCTGAAAGGGACAACATCGAAATAGATTATAGAAGTAAATGGAATTTATGTAGATCAGGTGACCATACACCCTAATTGGCAGCTAACCACTTAGCCATGCGACCTACCCGATTTTATACCATTTCTCGGTTGTGAGGCTAGAGGCCATAACGTATCCTTTTACAAACCACGCCTTTCTTCACTTTGAACGTCACATTTTTATACCTGCCAAATCACAAATTGATTTCTCCAAACATACCATAGGTAAAAAGCAAAGAGAAACGAATTCCTCCGCCAACAAACGTAAATACATTGAAGAGATCAATTTGCGCGATCTATTAAATATACTCTGTCAGACATTCTTCCATATAGGTTGTCCTGGGACTGGACAAACCGAAGGAACTATTCTGTAAATCCATCTTAGGCAATTTCTACCTAGGATTCACTGAGCAGCCCTTGCATAACTCCATATTCAATTATCTTCATTATATTTGATTCGCAATGCTAATGCCATAAGAGTGGTTTTTAGATAATATATCTGATCCCGGTCTCTCCATATTGACAACGGAAATGGTCAGAATCTTTGATAGTCGGTGATTTAACTATAAAAGGAAAACATGTGTACAAACAACGGTCGTATTCCCAAATGGAAATCTTACCGATCAATCATCATTTCGTTTCTATTTATATTTCCATATATTCATAAATTCCTTGTTTTCTAAAATTAGAACATATATGTTATTAACTTTGGAAAACGTTTCCATTTCTGATTCATGCATCAATATCTTCCCCCCTCTATCAGTCTCTAACTGTAAACTAGTAAGAGAATAACTTCCCAAGTATAAACCCCGAAGGCCGAAACCAACGTTAGACCGATACCCAGAAAGCCATTCAACTCGACTTATTTCCAGTCATTTTCTAATTTCAGTAATTCCATTTAAATTCCTAATTCAACCCCCAAATTCCTTTATAATATTTTATTTGCAAAATATTTACTTAAATCCCTTGTTCACATTAAATGTGAATAATATTTCTTCTTTGCAATCAAAACAGTTTGATTTCGTATTTAAAAACAATATCCCAAATCCAATTTCTATTTATACTTCTAATTATTGAATTATTTATATAAAATCTCATTTTATTCTTCTAACACTTATAATCCCATTTATAATTACCTTTATAAATGCTACTCAAATTCCATTTTAAATATCGGTGTTAAAACCGATTCCTACTTCTTTATATAATTTCAGTTTTATATATTCTATTTATCAAATAAAAATATAAAACGTTATTTATAAATTAATCTTCTCAATCTATTTGTTAAAACATATTTCTATTTAATATCCACTTTAAACAATCTTCTCGTAATTCCTTTATATCTCGTCAAGTATCCCTTTTATAATTCTATTTACTTTCTAAATAAATACTCCTTTTATAATTCTATTTATTTTCTATATAAATAATCCTTTTATACTTCTATTTATTTTCTATATAAATAATCCTTTTATTAAATTCTTTGATTTTATAAATATTCCTTTAATAAAATTCTTTGATTTTATATATATTCCTTTTATAAAATTCTTTGGTTTTATAAATATATTATTTTCAATTTACACTTTGAAAATTCCCTTTTCACATTCCATTATTTCTTATGGTATTTAAAATACCAAATAACCATGATCAACATCATCTACACACCCATAATCAATCACAGATTATATATCACAACATATATCACAATATATGAAAACAAATAGTATTACAAAGATTTAGGAATCCATTTGGATCCCTCCAACCTATTTCCCTGCATTCACAGATGTTAAAGAATATAAATAACATCGATTTCATTTCAATATGAAATATTCTGATAAACGGAATCAATATTTGATTAACGATTTATATATATATATCGTTATTTATAATTTCAACCAATAAATCAACAATTCAACCAAACAATCAACACACGTAAATCAATCATCATTTATCAATATTAGATTATATTTATAAAAGTATAAATTGTATAGAGTTAGTGAGATTTACTCACATTGGACGGTCATCCTTAAATAACGATAACTATCGGTTGATTCAGACAGACAATTTAATTTGCTATAAATTGTAACATGCTCTAATTCACTCCTAGTCAGTTCCACTATGTAGCCTTCGTCCATACGATCCCAACGGATCTGACCATTCATTAATCTCACACCATATGGCCAAGATATGAAAATTACAATTTGTGTATATATTTATATTTAAAATAAAACTTCATTTGTATATTTCGGCCTCACCAACGTACCATGGCCTATCCACTCCCACTGAAGCCCATAAGCGCACCCCTTCTTTCCTCATTAAATCCTCCCGTTCTAGAAATGAAATTCGCACAGTATACTGCCATTGCCCAGACTTTGCATCTCCATTTCCACCTCAATTCTTCATAAACCACATGAGATCACCTCCGTTCCACTCCCTGCTTCGACCTACATGTCCTCATACTGATCTGATCAAAAGCATACACACACATCAAATGTGACTTCCATGTCCACGAGCGGCTCTATTGAATTCGAGCGACACATTTACTCGCGGAAATCCTCACAACTCCACATCCAAGCTCGATTTCCCATTCTAGATTCAAATATCAACCCAGTTCGTGCTACAACTCCTTATATTTTGCCTAACCCCAAACCCTAGGAAATGCTGTGATGATAGTCGCGTTCGAAACGAAGTGCGAAGCACAAAAACTGCATATCAGATTGACAAGCTTCTCATGATGAAGCTAAAAATACTTGTTTTAGATTTTATGGGATTCGATTTGAATTGATAAGAATTTATGAATATCAAAAAAACAATTTACTGAAGAAACTTATGGCCAAATTTCTTAGATGACCATAGAGTTGTGAATTAGGTTTAGGAGGATGAGGGGGTATTTACAGAACAATTTAATTATTTTAGTATTCAAATTTTATATTTATTTATAATTAACCACTATCTGTTTTACTGTATAAAAATTCATGCGGTCACATACAACATCCAAAAATCATGAAAATGGGCATGCAGCTATAGTTCGATATTACGGACCCAATGAAACTTGTTTCGTCAAATTCCGAGTCTGTTTGCTCACATAGCGTATTTTTAAAGTCAAATTATCGATTGTTTTCACATTAAAATCCGGTACGGCCACATACGAACTCAAAAAATTACGAAAATTGAAATCTAATAATAATTTAATATTCCAGATCCAACAAAATTTGTTTCGTTGAAAACGAAGTTCATTTGCAAAACTTGCTATTTTTAAAGCTCTATATAAACCAATTTAAATATTAATATATTTAAAAATAATTAAATTAAATATTAATAAATTAATATTATCGTATATATTCACATAGCATATAATATATCTCCCTGACAAATATATCTGGATATATATAACTCCATATTTCAAAATCCCAGATTAAATCGATACTCCATTTATATTTAAATCCCTTTATAATATAATAAATCATTATAAATTATAAAGGAATTCCATAACGACTTTTCGAAAATTTGATTTGGACATAAATAAAAATCTAATCGACGAAATCTTGATTTTTCTCTTCCATTAGAAAACTATACTTCACCAACTCCTAACGTTTCTTGTTTCACAGAAATCCGGCTTAAAATGGATTCTATATATTCGTTTAAAGTTTGAATCACCAAATTACGAACTACCGCACCATTTCGAGCTCGATTATAATTATAATACAAGTTATACGTTCAACTTCATTTAAATAATAAATTCTTTATTATAATTCAACTCTAAACTGAATTATATATTATAAATGATCCAATTCACACAATATTGTGAATTCCACTATTTCAGATTATTTTCGGAAATTAAATATATTATTCTATTATTTATATTAATTAAATATTTAATATTATTTAATTAAATAATCATTTAAATCTCTAAATCACTTTTTAAATAATTAAATTAATTAATTATAAAACCGCAAAAATACGGGACGTTACAAAACCGATATTTAATTTTCTGTAAAATTGATATCCTGTTTCTTAAAAATGATACCTAAGTTAATACAAGAGCGATACCTTATTACTATGTAATATTGAAAAACCGATACCTTAATATTGGGTAGCATACTCTTATAAAAACTGATACCTAAATTACTGTAAAAATAACACCTTAATACTGCGTAGCATATTCTTATTCAAAAATTATACCATAATAATGGGTAGCATATTTCTATATAAAACTGATACTTAAATTATTACTAAAATGATACCACATTATTGTACATAATCATTTGATCAGTATGCTGTATAAATAAAAGGTACATATGTTATAATATTTTATTAATTTATCAACATATGCAGTTATAAGAAATAACAAATATCCAACCATATGAGGCTAAACTTTTGGAAACAATGGAAGCACTATAAACAAGAGCAAGAAAAGGGAAAGCAGTGTAAACCAAAAAAATAAAGTGGGGAACATCAGAAACCACTTGAATCATTAGAACAAGATGTGTCGATTAGAATATTACAATTGCATATTAAAGAGGTTGAAGAAAAGAACAAAAGGTTAAATGAGAAACTGAAAAAGAAAGAAGATTGAGAAAGAAGCAGTGTAAAAAAATACTCAACCTCCAAAAGCAGTTGAAATAAAAAAAATCAGATTCTAAAGACGAGCATGTTGAGAAAAGGGTATATTCTTAAGCAACAGGGGAAGATATTCCAGTTGTAAACAAGGCAAAAAAATATTGAAAAGGAAAAAAATGATATGAATATAGAAATTAGAGAGAAAAAAAGAAAACGAAAGTAGAGTATGACGGTTGATGAAAAAATACAGCTGAGAAGGAAGAAAAAATAGCTAAAAAACAACATGAACAAATTCCAACAAATGAAATTGAAATTGAGGAGGACAATGCCACAAATGAACAAACAATACAATCAATCCTCAAGCTCTCCCCTCCCAGTTTCGAGTTGAATATCACTCAAACCTTTGCTGAAGAAAAATAGATGAAGGTAACAAAGAAAAACCAACCCAGAAAAGAAAAAAAAACTAACCATCAAAAGAAAAACACCTTCTTATGTGAAGTGAGTGAAGGAAAGAGCAAGAAAGCCAAAAAGGAGTGATTCGTTTGAGTATTCAGAAAAACCAAGCAAAAAAGGAAACAAAACATTGAAATTCAAGATGAACTAGTCGGAGAAAAAAAGAAAACAATAGAGCATATTGTGAGAAAAAAGAAGAAGATAAGAAAGAAAGAAAAAACCAGAAATAGAAGAAGAATCACAACTGCCAATAGTAGAGCCACTTGCAGTAAGAGAACCTACATGGAGAGAACTACAATTTTCACACTAAAAAACTATCCATCATCTAAATCTTCACAATAAAGAGATAAAAAAATTCTAGTACAAAATCCGCAGAAAAGCAAGTGTACTACTTTTCTTTATCCTATTACATTTTGTTCACACACACACACATGCACGCACACACACACACACACACACGCACACACACACACACACACACACACATATATATATATATATATATATATATATATATATATATATATATATATTAGAAGAAAAAACAATCAAGTTGCATGGTCAAGTGATGATTCAGTAAAGGAGGATGCATTATTACGAAGGACATGCAAAAACATGTATTGGAAGTAATCTTCACCGATGGCCAGATAAATTACTTGTATCAAATTTGGAGACTGATACCTAACTTCATAAGAAACTGATACACAAAATCTATTTGTTAAATAGGATAAATATTTATAACGTTAAACTGATACCTAATTACATATTGAAATGATATTAAGAATAATTATATATATATATATATATATATATATATATGAAACTGATATCTAACTATATATGAAACCAATACCCAAAAACTGGGTATTAAATATAGAACCTTCAAAATATTGAAACTGGTACCTGAACAATAAAAAACCGATACCCACTATCTGCAATTGAAAATCTGATACTAAAACATATATTGAGCTTATGCCTCCACAACAATGACATTGTCTTATAATAGTAGGGTACTAAAATTGTAATTAATGATTTATACTCAAATTTAGTTTGTGTAACATTGATTTTCATTCATAACACATACTATTGACTGATTCACTTCAAAATGTTATTTGATGTGACTTGCTAGAAAATAATTACGTGATGAGTACAAAAATGACAATAAGTACAATTTCAATGCACAATTTTTTTTATGTAATTTGAATTACTGATTGAATATTAACATTCACTCTAATTTAAGCAAAACAGCGTGGTTGAAAAGAGGAATGAAACTGTAAATTATTTAGTTATTCCATTCTTAGAAGAAGCTGTGCTAAATAAGTTTACATATATTATATACTTCCCACTGCATTGTGGCAGTCACTGGACACTTATTACGCTAACATATGCAGCAATGCAATGGTCACATTTTGATTCTTTGCGCCTAAGACATTCGAATGTAAAAAATAATTCAAGTCTAAAAGAAGCGACAAAATTGGTATGGAATAATTTTCAGAATATTTTAAAAAAAGACACTAATGTATATTTTTTCAGAGAAGTGAAGTTAAAAATATATTGTAATAGCAGTGGAAGAAGCATAATATTCAATATATGGAGCTCAAAACAACTGAAATCCATCAATTAGAATTGCTTAGCAAGCTTCTGACAAGTAAACTTTTTATATACTTTTCTTTCTTATAACTTTCATTAGTACTTAGCAATTTTTGATACTGATACCTACAAAAATAAAAAATGAAACCAATAGAATTAAGCACTGATTCCAATAGAAAAAAAATCTGATATCCATCATCACCACGTTAGCTGTCATCACAATAGAAAAACAGAAAGCATCAATACCCCCCGAACACTGTCATCACCACCATCATGCATCACTTCAATTGATATTATCACTACAACTGACCCCACATCAAAACCGAATTCTTCTCCTATATAACATTTCAAACATGGCACATGCTATTCTTTCGTACCAGTTATTAAAACTGTTAGCTATACATGCTAATGCTTGATCATCAATCACACTTTAATGCTTAGGTTTGATTAGTTCCCTATTATCCTCACTTATATCATATACTACAATAATAATTTCTAACTAACGACATATTTCATTCTTGCAGGGTAGACTGTGGAATCTATGTCATGATTTTTATAGTATCATTGAATAGAACTTAAATACCATTGAAAGTTTCTACAACAACATGCTGAAAAAAAGAGCAAGAATAGTCTATGAAATACTTGTCGATACTGACTGCGATTAGAATTTGGTTGCCTTCATGTATAGATTTAGTAAAAATAATTGAATGTATTGTTGAAGTTGAATGAGATGTTGTAGAACAATGTTCCAAAACTGTGTCAAACTTGAACTTGTTGAACTTGAATTAGGCTAAAGGTGTTTGAACTGTTGAGCGACCTCTTTATGTGTAAATATACTGTGTTGAAAAACAATGTTACATGTCTTACTGTTATTATTTTAGTTATGATGTATTTCAGATATCTTTTGTGAAACAGTTTTATCGTTTCAGAGATTTTAAATGTCTTTCCTAATGGTTTTCTATGTTATATTTTGTATGTGTACATATTATTGTTGCTTCTATATATTTTGATGAATGAACTATTGATAATGTTATTTTTGTGCATGTATAATTATTGAACTGATACCTATTATAATGCAGTAGCGATACTGTGCAACTGCATGTGCAATCAAAAGTTTTAAAAACTGATACCTACAGAGCGATAAAACTGATACCCATTAACTATAAACAAAAAATAACATGACAAAACTGATACCTACATAAGTATAAAACTGATACCTACAGGAGTATAAAACCGATACCCAGTCATTGTAAACAAAAAGTAACACATAAAACTGATACCTGTAGAGTTGTAAAACTAATATCCAGTTGTTGTAAACAAAATATTAACATCACAAAACTGATACTAGTAAAATTATTAAACTAATAGCCAAGCACTTTTGACAGTAAATCAACATATAAAACTAATACTAGTATAGGTATAAAACTGATGATACCCACTTAATGTTAAAAGAGCATCAGAACAAGAAAAGATAAAAACCAGCGTACAAAACTGCTACCGGTGAGCATAAAAACTTGAGATCCTATTACACCAACAACATAATAGTGTAACGATGAAATAAAAACACTACAATATAAATAGTTTCAATTAAAACTATAAAAGGTTCAACACATTTCCAATATATCATATACCGATGTACTTATCTATCCAAATTTATTTGAAAATATGAAAATACACAAACACCCTAAAACAAATCTAAAAAAAATCATATCTTATTAGAAGCTTGACACTTACGCTTGTTGTGACCATATTATTTGCACGTGCCACATTTATTTTTTCTGTTTTGAAAGAATGCAAACACCCTTTTCATTTTGTACATAATCTCCCTACTCCACGTTTATCCTTTGGTGGTTTAATCACTTCTTCACTGCTAGAATCAACAGTGGGAGTATCATAGGTAGGAAAAGAATTAACAATGTTATAATATGAAGATCGATAAGCATCTACAGTAAAATAGTGTTCCACAAATTCATAAACATTTAGCTTCGATCTATTAATACATTTTATAACATAAGCATAAGGAAAACTTGTCACTCTCCACTGATTATAACTGCAATTCCAATCCATAAGATCAACGCGATGAGAGAACCAAGATTTCACTTCAAAAAGAAATACAAAATGTAACGACCCGTATTTTCAGTGATATAATAATTAATTTATTTAATTATTTGAATAGTAATTTATAGATTTAAATGGTTTAAATTAAATAATGGTGAATATTTAATTAATATAATAATTAAATAATATATTTAATTCTGAAATAATCAAAATTAGCTGAAATGGCAATATGTGAAAATTGAATCATTTAATTGATTTAATTCAATTTAGAATTTGATTTATAATAACGAATATATTTAGATAATAATAGTTTGAACGTATGAATTATAATATAATTATAATCGAGCTCGAAATGGCGTGGCAGTTCATTATTTGGCGATTTGAACTTCAACTGAATATACAGGGTCCGTTTTTAATCGGGTTTCTGTGAAACAGGAAACTTTCGGAGCTGGTGAAGTATATATTTCTAATGGAAGAGAAAAGTTGGGATTTCATTGTGTAGATTTTGATTTATGTTCAAATCAAATTTTAGAAAAGTTGCTATGGAATTCCTTTATAATATATATCGATTTATTTATATTTTAAATGAATTTTTCAATATAAATTGGATATCGATTCAACCAGGATTTGAATATCGAGTTATAAATCCAACTGGAGCTATAAGACATTCTGTGTGAATATATATACGATAATATATATTTATTTATATTTAGTTTAATTGTTTTTAAAAATATTTATATATTTAAATGGGTTATTTAGAGCTTTAAAAATAGCCACTTTTGCAAACGACCTCCGTTTGTGACGTAACTAATTTTGTTGGATCCGCAGTATTAAATTATTGTTAGATTTCAATTTCCGTGATTTTTGAAGTCAGTATGTGGCCGTATGGGATTTTAATGTGAAAAACAGTCGATATTTTGACGCTTAAAAATACGCTGTGTGAGCATACGAAGTCGAAATTTGATGAAACCAGTTTCGTTGGGACTGTAATGTCGAACTATAGTCGCGTATCCATTTTCATGATTTTTGGGTATCGTATGTGGTCACGGGAATTTTTAAGGACAAGTATAGTAGCGGTTGCTTAAAAATAAATATAATAATGAATATAAAAATAATATATTTCTTCTATAAATAACCTACACTAATTCTAAACCTAATTTCAATTCACTTCTTCTGGTCAACAAATATTTCCGCTACTGCCTTCTCTTCTTTATCTTCAGCAACGAGAGTTTGGAAAATCCAAACTAATCATATAAAATTCCTTAAATCAGCGGATAAATGTTAGTGTTAATTAGTTGAATTGCTAGTTAATTGGTTGAAATTTCGATAATGATATATATAAATCGTTAATCGAATATTAACTCTCTTTATCAGACTACTTCATATTCGTGTTATTTATGTTGATTAACATCTGCGGGTGCAGGGAAATAGGTTGGAGGGATCCAACTGGATTCCTCAACGTTTATTTTACTATTTTTCATATATTGTGATATATGATGTGATATATAATTTGTTGTTGATTATGTGTGTTTGGATAGTATTGATCCTTGTGATATGGAATGTTTAATACCATAAGAAATACTGGGATGAGAAAAGGGAAATTTCAAAACTATAATTTGAAATAAAATATTTATATAAAATTAAAGGGTTTTATATAAAAAGGAAATTGTCAAAGTGTATATTAAAATAAAAATATTCATATAAAATCGAAGTATGTTATAAAAAGAAATGTATGAAGTGAATATGGGATTTTGGAACTTTATAAAATCAAATGGACTTATTAAAAGGAGATATTTAAAAATTAAATAAAAGACTTCTTTATGAAGTTAACAATAGTTATATGGAAGTTTGAAAGACCGATTTGGTTAAAATACTAAATGAAAGTAATAAGAAGTAAATAAAGAACTTTATGGAGTAAATATAATATTTAGAAAAACAAATAGAATTGAAAGGAAATATTTCAGAAATCAAATTGAATTATGAAAGAAATTATTTGGGGAAATAAATAGAATTATAAAAGGGAATTAAGAAGATATAAAAGAACAGCGAGGAGATGGTTTCAAAGTAGATTTTTAAATAGATATCTGTTTTAACAGATAAATTGGGCAAAAAAATTTATAAACGATGTTTATAAATTAAAAAGAATATTTATCTTTTGATAAATGGAATATATAAGTCTGAACTTCTATAGAGAAGTAGAGATCGGTTTTTAACACCGATACTCTAAATAAAATGTGAACTCGGCATTTATAAAGGGAATTTTAAATGAGATTTAAGTGTTAGAAATAAAAGAAGATTTCGTATAAATAAATCTATAAATAGAAGTTGGAATTAGGATATTATTTTAAAATACGAAATCAAACTAAAGGGATTGTATAAAAGGGATATTATTCACGTTCAACGTGAAAAATGGAATTAAGTAAATATTTTAGAAATAAAAACATTTGTAAAGGAAATTGGGTTTTTGAAATAGAAGTTAAACAGAGATGGGATTTCAATTGGTTAGAAATAAATAACTTGTCAAATAAGGAAAACAAGTGTTGTGATTTATAAACCATGTTTATAAATAAACTAAAATATAATTATCAGTGGATAATTGAGATTTCAAATTCAACAGTAAATAAAATGAGAAATCTGGAGTTGTTTTGAAAAGGGAATGATGAAATCCATTTCGATACTTGAAATGTAAAAAGGGATTAAATAAAATCCGTAAAGATTTGTAGTTAGAATTCAACTAAGCTAATGTTTTAAAATGATTTATTAGAAGAAATTATATATTGAATAAATCGGGATTTTACAAGGAAATTAGTGTTCAGTTGGAAATCGATATTTGATTATCAAATATAAGTTATTCGAGAGAGATTATCGAATATAAGTTATTCGAGAGAGATTATCGAATATAAGTTATTCGAAGAAGAGAGTTAATCGAATATAAGCATCCGAAAGGAAGAGTTATCGAACATAGTTTATTCGAAAGAGAGATTATTGAATATAGTTATTCGAAGAGAGATAATCGAATATAGTTATTCGAAAGGGAGTTATAGGATAACGATTATTCGAGAGAGAGTTGTAAGTTGAATGTAATAACCCGGAAATCCGAGCCAATTTAAAAAATTTATTTTGGCAATTTTGATGAATTTTGAATATTTAAAATGAATTATTTTAAATAATAATGACAAGAAATTTAAAATGAATAGAAACAGAACGTATAAATTTATATAGATCATCGTTTGAATATAAATATTTATTTTAAATTATAAAAAGAATTGAAAATGGCGCGGTAGTTTGAAAATTCGATTTCAAAGTTCAAATGAATGTGCAGGATTCAACATAAACCGGATGTTAGCGAAACCAAGAATATTAGAATCTATTTGAGAATATCTTTTCAACGAATCCAAATTTCATAGCGGGGATAAAAAGTTATGTCCAGTTGAAAATTCAGAATAGTCGCTATGGAATTTTGGCCCTTAAAAGTGGAAATTTTGCAAACGACCTCTGTTTTCGACGAAACCACTTTTGTTGGATCCGTGATGTCAAGTTATTGCTAAGTTTCAAAATTTATAATTTTCTGAAGCAATATGTGAGCGGGGCGAAGTTAAACGTGTTTTGACAGTTTCAGTCAATTTCGATCGACCAGAAAATGGCCTTTTTTCAAACAATATCGGAATTTGACGAAATTAGTTTTGTTAGGACCGTATCATCAATACGAAGATAGAAAATATTTTATGGGAATTTTTAGAGTCCGTATGTGGCCCCGGTAAATTGGAATGCACGTTCAAATTCAATATATAGATTTATATTTTGATTTTGGCTGAAACTGATCCAATTAGTCGAATCAGCCTACAATACCTATCCCATTGTGTTCATAATAGGGGTAATACACTAGGAACGATAGTCGTTGGATGTCGATGGGACTTCGGATGAAAAATCATGTTTTAGAGAATTAAAATAAAATAATAATAATATAAATAGATTTCCTCTTTCCCACTTAACCCCCCCCCCCCCCCGGGTCTATTTTCTCTGAACATAAAAAAATAACTGAATTAAAAAGGGGCGGCCTCTATCGACTGCGCTCGACGATCCTCCACCCATCACCACCGCCGACCTTTACTTCACCCTTCCCCTTCATCCGCCGCCATCACGAAGATCAGCCGCCTCCTCCAATAAACCGACGCGCACATCCCTTCCCCCCCCCCCCCCATCGATGTAGACAGCTAGCGAGCACCGTGAACCCCCAACCCGTCGCTACCATAAATGCAGACCACCTCGCTTGCACCCGCGCCGGAGCGCCTCCCCAAGGCCATGGCTTTGATTGCAGACCCTCCTCCCTTTTCATAATAGAAATGTGAGTTTTTTAGCATCGAAAGGCGAGATTTTTATAATGTTAAAGACTAGATTTTTATAACTTCAAAGACTAATTTTTATAACTTTAAAGATCCGATTTTTATATATAATCTAGCAAGATAAAAATTTGATTTATATATATATGAAGTGAAGATAAAAATTCGATTTTTATATATAAGAAGTGGAAATAGAAATAAGATTTTTATGTCATGTAGCGTTATTAAAAATATGATTTTTATCATGAAGAGAACAATATAAAAATAGGATTTTTATCATGAAGGGAAGAATATAAAAATTAGATTTTTATAGAAGTAGCCAAATAAAAATACGATTTTTATTTATATAGTAGCTGTATAAAGGTGTCATTTTTATATGAATAGTACTGAAATAAAAATGTGATCTTTACAGTATAAGCATCATATTAAAAACGTGATATTTAATATGAACAGTGTAGAAATGACTACGTTGGAATGTTAGGCTAATCCCGACTGTTCTGAAGTTCAGAAATATGATATGGCAGAGTGGAAACCCAAGGTGAGAACTCCTCACTTTTAATTTGTTTTCTAGTTGAAATATATACTAGGATGCAGACGGTGCTTAGCAGCACCTGACACCCGTCGTCCACAGACCATGGACGGCTTGTTTGTTTAATTGATGTGTTGTGAAAATTGATTGTGTGATTGGAATTGAAATAAAATATATATTCATGTGTTGAAATAAAATATATATTCATGTGTTGAAATCAAATATATATTCATGTTTTGAAATAAAATAAATATTCATTTACCAATTGAACGATTTGTTTATGTACACCGATTTGACTGATATTGATTGGGACGATAAATTTTACACATCGCCCAACTGCACAAATAAAATCTGTATTCGATTGTTTGAAACCCCACACGGGTGTTGGGATGAAATTGGACATACACTAATCCCAATAATTAGCTGTATGTCAATCGATTGATTGACAGGTTGTTATAAGCGTTAAATTTTTATATTTGATGCTTATACAGTGTAGAATGCACTCTCGATGATGGTTGATTATTTATCGTTGCTATTATATACATGTGTTGTATGGAATCCATATAATTAACATTATATGGTAATTGATTGGGCCTCATTCCAATTTGGAAAATAAAGAATATTATAAAATGAAAATTCATGTATTGAATGAGAGAAAGTTCATGTGTTGAATAGAATAAATAGTCATGTGTTGACGATACTCATGTGCGGAGAATATTCATGTGTTGAAGCTTATCATGTGTTGAGTAAATTTTTTTAACAATAAAATTCTCAATTTTATCAAATATAAAATTAGAAACTAACTGGAAAACAGTTAAGATGAATGGTTTCCTGGGTATTGATCTGATGTTGGTCTCGGCCTTCGGGGTAAATACTTAGGGAATCGTTCTCTTACTAATTTACGGTTAGAGTCTGATTAAGAATTAAATGCTATAAAACACAATTTTATAAAATATATTAGATAATAAAAATAGTCATGTGTTGACGATACTCATATGTTGAGAATATTCATGTGTTGAAAGAAATATAAATTCATGTGTTGAATAGAATAAATATTCATTTGTTGAATAGAATAACGAAGTTATTGAAATATATATAGCCGAATGGATTAGATTTTTGCCACTTTGACGCGAACGATATTTATATCGATTATATTCGTTTTTATAATGAATATAGAAAAGGAAGTGATTTCAAAATATAACGCTTGGAAAATATTATCATTTATATATCGATGTATGGAATATTCAATTTTGATTAGAAATTGAATATGAAGTTGAAATCGTTTTGAAAACGAATTTAAAATGATTTATAAAATACGTTTTGAATTGAATTCTAAGAAATATATTATATATTATATATATATATATATATAATATAATGGCCTGAATAGAATGCGCCGCACTGCGGCAGTTCGCGAATTTCGACTATTGACTTCGAATTGACGTTGCGAAAGATCCGACTATCGGATTCTCCTAAAACCGGAACCGTTGGGTTCGTATCGAAAAGAGCTTTCTTAAGAATATTAGAAATTAGGAATCTAACGGTTGGATTTGGAATTATGTCCAAATAGTATTTGGAAAAGGTTGCTGTAAGTGCAGTTCGATGGCCTTTGATAGAAATCGACTGTACGAACCTTGATAAAATTATTAAAAATAGTGATAATTTGTGTAAAATCATAAGAAATGATTTGTGAAGAATTGGGATGAAAAATTCCAAATTTGGTTTGATAAAAATAGATTTTTATCGAAATGAGCTAGTTTTGAACTAGAATTATAATCCCATTTATTTAAAATAAAAAAAATAAAGTGGATTTGAAATGGTTTTGAAAATAACAAGAATTTCCAATATATAAAGTGGAAGTGGATTTGAATCGAAAGTGTCTTTGGAATATTTCGATGTTGGATTTCGTGATTATACAGATATTGTTATGGAAATTTGAAAGATATATTTATATCGTTATTTCCAATACGATATTTGTTGGTCGTAGAATTTGATATTGAATATAAGACGATATATTTTCTATTCAAAGCCTTGTATTTAATATCGAATGGGATTTGGGTTTGTCGTGAATGGTATCTTCATTAACACTGTTCTTAAACCTAGTTGAGAATAAGATTAAATCTTTTTATTTAGATTTAATGAAGTATACCAATTAAATGATGTTTAATTGGAATTGAATTAGAATGTGATTTTGGGTTTACAGTGAACCGTTTTTTAAGTGACGTTGGTTCTTTAACTCAGTTAAAGACAGGATATGATTTCCCAAGTTAAACAATCATTAATATTGATTTTTGGGAAGATTAAAACTAAGTAGAGTTTTAATGAAACTTTAATTAGATAGAAATGATCGAGAATGGAGTGTCACCGGTTTTGCTCCAGACGATAGTTAAATCTTTAATTAGATTTGAACGTGAAATGGTAATTGAATTTACCGATAACACCGTGGTGTTAGATATGAAGTAAGACCCGTTTTACTTCATGGGATGAATAGGTTGGGATTGGGAAATAAAACAAATGATTACTCCGGTGTGGTTCACTAATCCCGACTAGTTTGAATTGATATTCAAAAGAAGATTAAAGAATAAATTTAAAGAATTTATCTTTGATAAAATTAATGGGAACCTTTCCCAAAGTGTAAGAATATTTGAATAAAAGAATATTCTGAATTGGAATGAGGCGTATGTTGTGTTTTTGTAATACTTGTTTATTATATACGCGAGTTATTCAGAAAGACCGGGTTTATCCCATTCTGAATGACTGATTCGACGATGTGTCGAGGATGAAGACGGTGGTCAAAGACCGGAGGTCTTCACATCGTTTGGATGATTACTAATGATCATGATTGGGTTGTACACCCAAGAGGAGGGAATCAATTGGTGATCGTCCAGACGTACTTGGAGATCGATGGATATGCGAGGTACAAGGTGCCTCCGGTTTCGTTCAGACCCAGAACGAACTTGTATGGACTGTGTGTCTGACATTGGATTTTGCTCTGTGTTGATTTCTCTATTAAATATACATCTGCCTGGTGAAGGGGAATTCATTCCCTTACTTCACCCTTCTCTGAGACGTACGGGATCAGAGGTTGTATATCGATAGACATCAGTCGCATGGTGTGAATTGCCTGTGTGGCATGCCTAAGTGGCAAATGATCAAGGCTTTTGTTGAAAAGCAGAGTCTTGTGGTTGATAATCAGAGCACCACCTATGTGGCATAGCTTTGTGTAGCGCTGATTTGCGAGCCTCACACCCCGGTTGTGAACCAGAAATAGGAGAGGACATCAGGGAGGGCATGCGTTTCCTTCTAGCTAGGGTGGTGTCAGTGACGTACCAGCCCTGACATTTATATTATTTTCACATGTGTGGTTGTTGCTGTTGCGAGGCGCCTCAGATATATCGGTGACTGTGTGGAGCCGATGGAGTCATTTGGCTCATTTACGCCCCAAAGGGCGGGGAAACGTAGTGTTCAGTCATAATAATCCACATCGGTGGACCGGCCCTGACGATCCAAGGCTTTTATGCACGCTTGCCTAAGGCTCGGGCTAGAGAGTCTCGAATCGGTAGAGGACGATCCCTGGCCTCGGTTCATAGATGGAAACCCAATTTCCAAATACGTGACTTTGCGGTTTTGATTGTAGGGCCTAGTATGGCGACATGATATATGGTACCCATGCCGTCTATGATTGATATTCATGATTGAAGTTGCTTTATACACTATGCACTTATAATAGTATCAAATGATTTGTTTTTAACGTACCAAGCATGTTTTGCTATTATAAAGGAAAACCCTATCCTCCGGCTTGCGTTGCATTGTGTGATGGGACCTGGGTCTTATAATAGCTTCATATTTTCAAAAAGCATTGTGCTGTTTTGTTATATACACTGGTATTCTTGGGAGGAAACCCGTTCCGTGTTATACGACGTGGTCCCTTGATATATCTGATTTAAAGTAAAGCTTTAAATAACTGTTTTAGTTCTCACACCAGTCACATGACTGACCTGGAGTTTATTGTTTTAACCTAAACTCTGGGTGCCCTTATTTTGACACGGGCAGCTAGTAGTTTTGGTTTTGCAGATTTATATTCACAGGATCCTGGTTTACAGCTGGAACGATACTCGAAAAGATCTGTATTCGTGTATTACTTTCAGTTGTGTTTTGTATTGTTTTTCCGCTACTATGTAATTTATTGTAATCTATGATATTTTATATGTAATATTTATTCATACTCTGTATATTCTTGTATTCTGATGTAATTGTTGTAATAAACAATGAAATGTTCTTCTGTTTGCGTTCCGATTTGTCGTGTTCTCAAAACAACCAAGGGTTTCGAACGGTCTTGGTCGGTTTAGCGATCGATTCGGATCGAGCGAAATTCCCGATCGTCACATTGAAATTCGATTATATCGAATTAGGGAGAGAATACTTTCCGTCTTTAAATCAAGAGTTATTTATTAATAAATTAGTTGTTTGTTTATTTATTCAAATTAAGAAATAAAAGTTATATTTAAGTTATTTTATTTTGGAAGTATGAGATTTTAACACCATCGTTATAACCAAATGATTTTGGTAAAATAAGTGGATTCGTAAATAGAATCCGAGTTACGTATGGAAGTTGGTTAAAGGATTTAGAAGGGTGAACTTTGCCTATTTCGAGGTTAGAAATGTTGTTTAGTTAAGGTCTGAGAGGTAATTATACCCCAACTTGATTGGCTTCATTTTTAACTAAGGAATGGTTAAGGTTCGATAGTGAAGGTTGGTTAAGTGAATATAGTTAATGAGTGTAATGGTTCAAGTTCGCATAGCGACGTTATATTTAAACATCTGTTTAAACCAAATTAAAGAGTTTTGGAAATGGTTTCCAAATAAGAACCATAAATGTTATGTAACATAGAAAATAAGGAATGGGAACAAATATGGAAATGTTTTCCAATGATTAATAAAGTATATTTTCTAAATTTAAAAAAATAGAATTTACGAATATATAGAAATGGGTAAATGGGTAAATTAATGATAATTCAATCCAAAGAGATAAATGTTGATAGATCGATAGAATTTCCATCTGGAAAAAAATATCGTTGTTTGTACACGTGTTTTTCTTTGATAGTTAAATCACCGACTATCGAAGTTTTTGACCATTTTTCCGTCGTCAATACGGAGAGACCGGGATCAGATTCATTATCTGAAAACCACTTTGTATGGACGTTAGCGTTGCGATCAAATATGATGAAAATAATTGAAGACGGAGTTATGCAAGGGTTATCCTATTTACAGAATAGTGCCTTCGGTTTGTCCAGTCCCAGGACAACGCGAATGGACGAATGTCTGACAGAGTATATCTAACGGATTGCTTAAGTTGATCTCTTCAAATGTACTTACGTTTGGTGGAGGAGGAATTCGTTTCTCTTAGCTTTATACCCGTGGTATTTTTGGGGAAACCAACTTGTGATTTGGCGGGTATGACGATGTGGCATTCAAAGTGATTGGCGGTCAGGTGTTCCAAAAGATACGTCATGACCTCAAGCCTCATCAACCGGGAAATGACAGAAATCGGGCAGGCAGCATGGCTATGTGGGTCGCTCCCATTAGGGTGTATATCACCTTTCTAGAGAAATTCCATTTCATTCTTTTATCTATTTTCGATGTTGTCCCTTTTCGGGAAATGGTGGGTAGCTCCCAACCGTTGGTGGTATACATTCGATACACTCAAGCAAAATGAGTGGTTGGTCATGTGTGGGTCGGGTTGCAAGACGTTCTGGTTGAACCCAGTGTATTCACCTCTGGAGATACACTATCGGCAGGTGGTCCCATACCTTGTCATAGTCGAAATCAAATCTCCAATAAGCGCCCGGGTTTTGTTTGTATACTATATATGTGGAACGTGTGATGCAAGCGTTCTGCTAGATTGTTAATTACTTGTGATTAGACACTATTATAATATCAGAAAAGTATTGATTTTGAAAGTGTTTTGGGTTATCGTAAGGTAAAAATCATCCATGTTTATGTGTGAATCGGTCTTATGATTATCATTTATTTTGAAAAGGATTTTGAAAAGTTAAACCAAATGATTTGAGTTTACTCATACCAGTCCCATGACTGACCAGAGTTTATTTTGTTCTGTTTTCCCTAAACTCTTGGGTGTCTAAATTTGTACGAGCAGTCAAGTAGTTCAGATCTTTACAGATATACTTGGAGGAGCTTGAAGCAAGAGGCTTCAGGATTATATAGTTGTTGTTATTTTTGTTGTGTGTAAGTATTGTACTCTGATAATGTTATTGTATATATATACTGTTTTATTTCAAAGTTATGTTATAATATATTTTATTCGTTCCGTTGTGAGATTCATGTTACTCTGATTTTGTTCTGTGGTGTTTTTCTTCTTCTTCTTCTATTCTAATTTTCTATCTTATCTATTTTCACCCTTTAACTTCTTTCTATTAATGATCGGGTATTTCCGATGTTCGAATAGTCAACATGGCAGTTGTGTGTTGATTTCAGAGTCGAAATTCCCAGTTCGTTACACAAAAGATTTGCAAACATGCCATCCAAAATCTTCTTCAATGAACTCTTTCAACCAGTTTTTCATAGAAGGGCATAAATTTGTATTCCATAATCAGCATCGCTCTCTTTTTTTAGCCATTTATTTCACAACTTTATTACGAATTCCATCCAAGCACAATGTAACAGGTAATGCCCATTCATCTAAAATAAAACGTTAAAACTTTTAGCCATGTTAGAGCTATATTCCCCATACCGTTTACCCGGGGAAAATAAGTCAGCCCACTTATCAAATGGTTTGTCTTTCAAAAAAATCACAGTCCCAACACCACCAGTTTCCAAAAATTTAAAATGTCCGTCATCAAATTTATACACATTTGAAGCTCTAGAACATGTCTTAAACAACTCAACAATTGAAATGTTCACATTCCTTGACTTAACCGCTGAGAGCAAATTTTGTTCCATATGAAGGTAATAATAACTGTGAAATGTCACAGAAAAAACCTCGTGAATTTTTGAAGTTAAACCTTGATGATAAGTGGATATAATGTAGTGACCCGGATTTTGAGCGACTTTGGTTATCGACGTAAGCTCGATGTCGATAACCAAAAGATCGAAAAATCCCGGTAATTAATGAAAGAAATTAGAAGGTGAGAATAGATAAGATAGAACTTATAGAATAGAAGAAGAAGAAGAAGAAGAAGAACATCATCATCAGAGTAAACACGAATCTCACAGCGGAACGAATAAAATATAACATAACATATCTTTGAAATAACATCAGTATATGTATACAATAACACTTATCAGAGTACAACACTTACAACAACAGCGGAAATAATAATAGCTATAGAATCCTGAAGCCTCCTGCTCCAAGCTCTCCAAGTGTATCTGTAAAATCCCGACTACTTGACTACCCGTACAAATTTAGGCACCCAAGAGTTTAGGGAAAACAACAAAATAAACTCCGGGTCAGTCATGGGACTGGTGTGAGTAAAACAATTTAATACTTGATTTAATAAAGGATATCTCACAAGACCATGCCGCATAACGGAACGGGTTTTTCCCTTATGAGAATCCAAACAACTTTGTAAAGTAATATCATTTTGATATTATAATAATGTCTAAATACAAATAGATATCAATCTAGCAGAAACGCTTGCATCTCACATTACTACATATATAGTATACAATCAAAATCGCAAGCACGTATTGGATGATTGGATTTCCAACTATGACAAGGTATGGAACCACCTTCCGATCAGTGTACTCTAGGAACGATACACTGGAGTTCAACAAGAACATCTTGCAACTCAGCCACACATGACCGACCACTCATTTCGCTTGAGTGTATCGAATGTACATCACCAACGGTTGGAATCAGCAACCGTTCCCGTATATATATATATGGGACAGCATTGATAGATTAAAGAAGCAAATGAATATTCTCTAGATAGGTGATTATACACCCTACTTCGGTGCGACCGACTTAGCCATGCTGCCTGCCCGATTTCTGTCATTTACCGGATGTGAGGCTAGAAGCTACGCTTATCTTCACATCAGATTCACTTTAAATGCCACATCGTCATACCCGCCAAATCACAAATTGACTTATCCAAAAATAACACGGGTATACAGCTTAGAGAAACAAATTCCTCCGCCACCAATGGTGAATACGTTTGAACAGATCAACTTACGCGATCCATTGGATATACTCTGTCAGACCTTCGTCCATACAAGTTGTCCTGGGACTGGACAAACCGAAGGAACTATTCCGTATATCCATCTTAGTCACTGTTATCTAAGACTTATACAACAGCCCTTGCATTTTACTCCATCTTCAATTATCTTTGGCATATATGATTCGCGACGCTTATGCCAATACAGAGTGGTTCTATAGATAATAATCCAACCGGTCTCTCCATATTAACAACGTTAAAATGGTCAAAACTTCGATAGTCGGTGAGTTAACTATCAAAGAAAAAAACAAGTGTGCAAACAACGATATTATTTCCAAATGGAAATTATATCGAACAAACATCATTTAACATAAATCTCTTTAGTTCATTTATTTACTTATCTCCTGTTTCCCTATATTCTAAATTATTATTTTCTTTTATCAGAAAACATTTCTGATTCTCGTTTGGAAAACATTTCCAAAACTTCTTTACGATCAAACCTTACCATTTCTTAGTTAAGAAGGAAGTCACTCAAGTTGGGGTATAATTACCTCTCAGACCTTAACTGAACAACGTTTTAACTTCGAAATGGTCAAAGTTTATCTTTTAAATCTTTAATAACTTCTTTACGCCTTTCTCGGATCCAATTTTACTAATCTACTTCTATATTTAAAACATTGGTTATAACGATAACGCTATAATCCCTACTTTCGAATTATCTAACTTTAATTATAACATCTATTCTTATTAGTGAATAATTAACCTAACATTTATTTATTTATAAATAAATAAATCTCTATTTAAACACTGGAAAGTATAAGTACTTTCCCGAATTCGATATAATCGAATTTGCCGATTAGCTCTCTTCGAGAAATCTCTATTTGATTAACTCTTCTTCGAATAACCTATATTCTATTAACTCCTTCTCGAATAAACGATATTCGATAATCTCTCTTCAAATAACTAATATTCGATAACTCTTCCTTTTCAAATATCTCATATTTGAAAATCTCACTTCGATTAAACTATAATCGATAACTCCCTTCGATGAAACTAACATCGATAACTCCTTTCGATGAAACTAACATCAATAACTCCTTTCGATGAAACTAACATTGATAACTCCTTTCGATGAAACTAACATCGATAACTCCTTTCGATGAAACTAACATCGATTTATTTAACTCGACTAACTTAACTTGACTCGACTAACTCGACTTACTTGGTTCGACCAATTCGATTCGATTAACTAGGCTCGGCTAACTTGACTAACTTAACTTGACTTACTTGGTTCGACCAATTCGATTCGATTAACTAGGCTCGACTAACTTGAGTAACTTAACTCGACTTACTTGGTTCGACCAATTCGATTCGATTAACTAGGCTCGACTAACTTGGTCGAACCACCCGATCAACTTAACTTATTTAACTTAATGTAACACCCCACGCCCGCTATGGTCACTCACTAAGGGAATGCCATAGCATCGGTGGAGTATTTTAGTGAATATAGAACAGAAAAATCACAACAAGACAGATATAAATAGTACTTGAAATTTTTAAAACATCATCTCATAACAGCGGAAATAAACATGTCTGGTTACATCATAAAACCATGATAAAAGTCAAGTACAATATCCATCAAATATAAAGAAGTACATAATCCCACTCTCACATACGATAGCCATAACAAAAGAAAAGATAACTGGATAACTGGAGCTTTACATCTACCCAAGCTCCTAAAGACTGGAACAGCAATCCGATCAAGCTCTACTACCGCTAGGATCCACCGTAGGACCTGAGGGTTGGGAAAAAGATAAAAACAACGGGGTCAGACATAAGTCTGAGTGAGTCCTATAACTTTAACAATACAATCATTAAAGTAACCAGAGAAGACATAAACTTGACCTACGGTAATATCTGGGGATGAATGGCTACACTAAGCAGCTTGGTAGACTTAGGATAAACTAAGATAACCGTCAGGACGCATCTACCTACCCAAGGATAATTACTAACTGCACCACACCAGTCATTCTTACTTAAAGGTTGATCCCTTCCAAGGACTTAGAAAATTTCCCCAAGTAATTTCGTGTACTCCTAGCCCACTACATAGGTGCCGTCTGCCCCTATCTCCACTAGGTGTACTCAGTAATTCTTACCCAGTAGTTTCGTGTACCCCTACATAGGTGCCGTCTGCCCCTATCTTCATTAGGTGTACCCACTACTCCCCAAGCGATCGGCTCCCTACCGTAGATACCCGTGCTGGTCCCACAGTGGGGTGTATCACTCCCCTAAAGTGGCTACCCAATGCTAACGGTGCACGGCTTTATATCTACACGATGCAACAACGGCTTATCTACCAGCCCGGGCCCACACACGCATATGAAACCCGTTGGACTTGCGTTGCCACCGCTAACCCGTTTTGGCCTCTTATAATCAAGCCCAATATGCGTGTCCCGTCACTCGACATGGGTCGAGCCCACAAAGATACGTTTGGGATATTGGTTGAAATGGGCCCCCACAAGCAACCCACTTAAGCTTGTCAAATATCTAGTGTATCCCACTTAACCCCTTTAATCATGTTTAATTACATGTTTCCACTTGGTTAAGTATTCTAATCGTATTTTCTATTGCCACCCAAGGCAACCCACTAGATTCCACATGCCACCCAAGGCAACCACAAAATTTCCACATGCCACCCAAGGCACCCACTTAACCCCTCATGTCCCACTACATGCTAATATGGTTAAGTGTTTCTTAATTAATTAAGACCGTGATCTCCCATAAAGACCTCCCACATTAGACTGACTGTTATGACCGCCTGGTTAAGCCGGTAGAGTCCGGGCAGTCTTACGTCATAACAGAGTCTAACCTCGTGTCTTTACCTTAATCACATATTTAATTCATGGCTAAGACCTCTCACATTGGGCTGACACTTGTAGCAACTGGTTAAGCCGGTCGGGTCCGGGCAGCTTTACACTACAAATGAGTCCAACCTCGTGTCTTAGTCGATTAATTACACCTAATTAATCACCCCCATATTAATTATCCCTAATTAATATCAAGTTTTCCATAACATGGGTAGACCTAACTCAATAGGTAAATTCCCATGGGGTAGACCTAACTCAATAGGTAAATTCCCACTTATGGTAATTTATTTTTATGGTATGCTTAATCATACCCAATCATTCATTTATTAACATATTTACCAACCCCACCGTTCCCCACGTAAATCGTTCTCATTACATGACATAATAAAGGGGAAGATCCATCACAAATATCATGGGTTTAGCATAAAACTTTGTCATGGGTTAAGAGGATGTCAACTTGCATATATGAGCATATATTAACCCAACTACATTTAACCCAAACTTGCATATTATCATACACATGCTTTGCATAACATGTTGCATATGAGCTTGCATATTATCATACACATATCTTGCATAACATGTTGAACTTGCATATAGGCACTCTCATAACTTGCATAACATGTTAAACATGCATTTAAGTATACACATATCTTGCATAAGCATTCACATACTTGTATAAGCATCCACATACTTGCATAAGCATTCACATACTTGCATAAGTATGCATAACTTGCATATCATGTCATTTAAGCATATACATATCTTGCATAGGCATTCATATACTCGCATAAGCATGCATAACTTGCATATCACATAAATCTTGCATTTAAACATATACATGACTTGCATAAGCATCTATATACTTGCATAAGCATGCATAACTTGCATATCACATTAAACTTGCATTTAAACATATACTTAACTTGCATAACTCACTTTGTTAAACATGCATAATTCCACTCATTAAATATGCATAAACCCACTTGTTAAATATGCATAAACCAACTTGTTAAACATGCATAAATCAACTTATTAAGCATGCATAAACCAACTTATCAAATATGCATAAACATAGAACAACATAGAGTAACATATCATTATAAATGATTCAAACTCACTAATCCGCATTTAAGACCATAAGTCTCATTACACCCAATCTACTTACTTTAACAATTGATGTTAAAGTGATAGAAACTCACCAAACCCAAAATTAACCAACTTATGAAGAGGGATTAGTTGCTAATTATGAAGATGGTGATGATTAGAGAATGATTTGAGAGGAATTAGCTTGAAACTTCCTTCTTAGATTAATGGAGACTCCTTCTAGGATTTAATTTGGCGGCATGAGGCCTTCATTTCTATTTTTAGTATGGATTAAGGTAGGTTTAGGGTGTATTTATAGATTAAGAGAGTGTTTTAGGCCCTTAGATTAACCCTAGATTAATTTAGGTCCGTTAGATTTAGGAAACCTCTAGAACCAAGCCCAGCCCTAGCCAGAAAACCAGATCTGGTGCACCCAAGCACCCTGGTTCGACACGCCATGTCGACAGGCAAGTCGACAGGCATGTCGACACCCCTGTCGACAGGCCTGTCGACAGGCCTGTCGACAGCCCTGTCGACATGCTTAGGGCGGGAACCTTCCCGCCTGGCCCCGCTGGTTCTAAATTTAAATTTAAATTTAAATTCCTAAATCTGTTTTTTTTTAGCTCTAATTTTTCTGCAAACTTCTTTGGGCCATAACCGGGCCATACGGACTCCGATTCTCGAAAACTCGGACTCTGTTTCGCGTATTTTTCCGAGACGAACGCAATAACGCAGCCCGTTACCCCCAATTCCCCCGTCTGAGATTATTTATCCTGTAATTAGTGAATTTTAGTATTAACTAAAATTCGGGGTGTTACATTCTCCCCTCATTAAAGGATTTCGTCCCCGAAATCTCTAAGCTAAGGAGAATGCATATCCTACCATCCAAACAACCATCTACTCAAATCATCATCCACGGGCATCCATTGTCCTTAAACAGTTCCTAATGATGTATGAGCATATGCAAACAGTGTGTGTATATGTTCCCTATCTAATGTATGAACATATGCAAACCATGATAGTGCCATGCATCCATTATGTATGCAAGAGAACCCTATCGACACATACAATATCTACATGAGTGCACAACCATTCACCAAAATGCATCATCCATGTGATAACACAACCATTATACATCCATAAATATATTTTCCTACACACAATTTTATGCAATATGCAATATGAAGTGACTGAGCCGATCTAGTGCCTAGAGTGTGTGTATATGCATCCACGAGCAACCACTAGCAAACACTTGCATCCACTTGCATCCATCAACCATAACATGTCTCAAACACATGTTTCAACCATAGGTTTACCCTATCTAAAGGTCAAAGGTACTAACGAGAGGACATACCAAAGATAAGATAAGATAAGTACTAGACAAGCGATAAAGGAGAAAGTAAAGACATACCCTCAAAAAGAAATGGGTACAATGAACGCATCTTCGCTTCCGTCTCCCAAGTTGCGTTGCTCTCATCTTCTCCCCATTGCACTTTGACTAGCTGAACCTCTCTGTTTCTCAACTTCCTAGTCTCTGACCCAAGGATGCGAGTAGGAGCTCGTCGAATAGTCGCATCACGCTCTACCTCCACATCTCTAAGCAAGCTCGGCTCTACCACCTCTGCGGTCTCATGTAAGCACTTCCTCAAATGGGACACATGGAATACATCATGGACACCACTAAGTCTGTCAGGCAACTCCACTCTATATGCCATCCGTCCAATCCTTTCCTTAATAGGGAACGACCCAACAAACCTCGGTGCTAACTTCCCAACGGATCCGAAGCGAACAACATTTCTCAACGGAGATACCTTAACAAAAACCATATCCCCAACCTCAAACTCAAGATCCGTCCTTCTTTTGTCCGCATAAGATTTTTGCCTATCCTGCGCTGCTTTCATCCTTCTTCGAATCAAGTCAATCTTCTCAGAAGTCTCCCTAATCATATCAGGCCCAAGCAAGATCTTATCCGTAGATTCCCACCAACATGTAGGTGATCGACAAGGCCTTCCATAGAGAGCTTCGAAAGGAGCCATACCAATACTGGACTGAAAGCTGTTATTATATGCGAACTCCACCAATGGAAGATGCTCTTCCCATGTACCTCCAAAATCTAAGATACAAAGCCTCAAAAGGTCTTCTAGAACACGATTCACCCTCTCAGTCTGGTCGTCTGTCTGAGGATGATATGCGGTGCTCAGACACAATTGAGTCCCCACTGCTTCTTGCAAACTTCTCCAGAACTCGCTAGTGAAGATAGGATCTCGATCACTCACTATGCTAGAGGGTACCCCATGCAATCGAACTATCTCTCGAAGATATACTGAAGCTAGCCATGGAGCGGTCCTCTTGCTCTTCATAGGTATGAAATGGGCGCTCTTAGTAAGTCTGTCTACCACCACCCAAATTCCTGTATTACCCTTCCTCGATCTGGGTAACCCGTCAATAAAATCCATCGAGACGCTATCCCACTTCCATTGCGGAACCTCTAATGGGTGAAGCAACCCACCTGGTTTCTTTTGCTCCGCCTTTACTTGTTGGCACACCAAACATCGAGCGACATACTCGGCCACATCTTTCTTCATACCGGCCCAGAAGAAAACCCTCTTCATGTCTTGGTACATCTTGTCCCCACCGGGATGAATGGTCATCCTAGAACGGTGTGCGTCATCAAGAATAGCCTTCCTCAAACCCTCGTCTTGCGGTACACAAAGTCTACCGTCTCTACGCAAGCACCTCCTATCGTCTAGGGTGTACCTACTCAAATGGCTGGACGACTCCCCCCTCATGAGCTTCTCTACTAACTCAACCAACTGTGGGTCGCCCCTCTGCGCTTCTCCAATCCGCCCCAAAAGAGTAGGCCTAACTTCCAAGGAAGCTAGCAAACCGGGTACATAATCAATGGAAGGTCTGAAATCAAACATCGAGATAAACTCCAAGTTTCGTCGTTCCACGAACAATGGACTCAAGGACAATCTTTTCCTACTCAAGGCGTCTGCCACCACGTTACCCTTGCCAGGGGTATACGATATCTCGAAGTCATAGGATGCTAAGAACTCCATCCACCTTTGCTGTCTTAAGTTTAAATCCTTCTGAGAGAACAAGTACTTCAATGATTTATGGTCAGTGAACAACTCGAATCTCTCACCAAGAAGATAATGGCGCCAAATCTTAAGCGCAAAAACAATAGCGGCCAGCTCTAGATCATGGGTAGGGTAATTTTTCTCATGTGCCCTCAACTGCCTTCCACCATAGGCTATTACCCTTCCCTCTTGCATTAAGACTGCGCCAAGTCCTGTCCCACAGGCATCGGTATAGACAACAAATGGCTTGCTCCCATCTGGCAACACTAAAACTGGAGCGGTGGTTAAAGCTCTCTTTAACCGTCGGAACGCATCATCACAATCTACGTCCCATGCAAAAACAAGATTCTTCTTTGTTAAGCGGGTTAATGGAGATGATATCTTCGCGAAGTCTTTAATAAACTTCCTATAATAACCCGCCAACCCCAAGAAACTTCTTACTTCGGTAGCATTCTTCGGAACCTTCCAATCCTGAATTGATACTACCTTCGCGGGATCCACAGCTATCCCTTCCTTGGAGACCACGTGCCCCAAGAACCGTACTTCCTTCCTCCAGAAGTGACATTTAGAGAATTTAGCCTTAAGGCTATGTGCTCGAAGAGTCTTCAACACTTCCCCAAGATGTAGGGCATGCTCTTCTTCACTCTTAGAAAATACTAAGATATCATCCACAAAGACCACCACGAATTTATTAAGGAACTCCCTGAACACCCTACTCATCAAATCAACAAAGTATGCAGGGGCGTTCGTCAACCCAAATGGCATCACCAGCCACTCATAGAAGCCATCCGGAGTCCTAAAGGCAGTCTTGTCTATGCTATCCTCAGCCACTCTCAACTGATGAAACCCCGTGGCCAAGTCCAACTGAGAAAATACTGAAGCGCCAACCAACTGATCGAAAAGATCATCTATTCTCGGCAATGGGTGTCTATTCTTCTTTGTGAGCTTGTTGAGTTCTCTATAGTCTACACAAAGTCTGAGGGACCCATCCGCCTTCGTAGCAAATACTACTGGAGCACCCCACTCCGATATACTCCGTCTTATGAACCCCTTCTCAAGCAACTCCCCTACTTGCTTATGGAGTTCCCTCCTCTCACGAGGAGCCATGTGGCGCACTGGTAAAGATACCGGTTTAGCATTATCCACCAAATATATTCGGAAGTCAAACTCCCGCTTCGGAGGTAAGCCCTTCACCTCCTCAAACACATCCGGATATTCCCGGACCACTCTCATAGATTGCAAACTCTCGACCGAAGCGTCAAGCGATTCAAGATAACTTAGCATAACAGAGTCTATGGGATTACAAGAAATCTCGAGAGTGTTACCCAAGCGGGTCATCAGCCTAACAACTCTCCTTTCGCAATCAAGAACGGCACCATTACTGGATAACCAGTCCATGCCCAAAATCAACCCATAGCCCGTGAAGCCCAACACAAAAGCATCACATCTAAATTCAATGCTAAGTATAGAAATCTTCAAACCCAAACATATCATGGACAAATAAGTGGAGCCCCCAATTGGGTTTGAAACAACCAAGGGATCATCTACCAGACTGGTGTCTAAGTGCAGTGACTCAACTAATGATGATGAGATAAACGAATGCGATGCGCCTGAATCAAACAATGTACGGACAGGATGGTCAAATAGAAAAACCAGACTTTCAACGGAAATAGTTCTACCTCTCTCCTGAATCGGTGGAACCGCGAGAGCCTGTACTTGCCCCCTAGCCTGACTCGGTGCCATAAGAGCTTGCACCTGTCCTCCTGAGGTAGACCCCGTCCTTTGCCCCTACTTAGGGCAATCCTTCACTAGATGCCCTGCTTCGCCACAGTGGAAGCAGCCAGTCTTCTTCTTCTTGCGACAATCCTTGCTTAGGTGGCCAGGTGTCCCACAATTGAAACACTTCTTCTTCTTGCCCTTGCCACCGTTGCCTTTCCCACCTTTGCTTTGTTGTTGTTGCTGAGGTCTCTTTTGATCTCCCTTCTTCTCGGGTGCCTTATTAGCATTAGGACCCTTCTCTTCCTCATACATGAGTGCCATGTCAACTAGCTTCTCAAAGGTGGCCCCTATAGGGATGTGAGTCATAGCCAACCCATGCATCGGTTCATTCAAGCCTTTCACGAACCTCAAAGCCTTCTTCTCCGGTGTATTCACCATGTCTAGGCCAAACCTTGCCAATTGATTAAACTTGTTAACATATTCCTTCACCGAAAGATTTCCTTGCTTTAGAGTCAAGGATCTTTCCATATACAAGTTTTCCTCCGCCCTTGAGAGAAACTTTGCCACAAATCTTTGCCTAAAATCCGCCCAAGAGTCAACGGGGCGTTCTCCATTAGTGACCTCCCACCAGAATGAGGCCTCTCCCTTCATTAACCAAGCAGCCAACTTGACTTTCTTCCCTTCTTCCATCTCAAAGATATCTATCAACTCTTCCACCTCCTTAAGCCAATCTCTAGCCTCCACAAAGGTTTCAGATCCTTGAAAAGGTTTCCCTCCCATAGCTTTAAATACCTTGCAAGTCTTAGCAAAAGTATCCGTGCGAGGAGGAGGGGGAGGAGGAAGATCGGGTGCTACGGTTGGTGGAGGAACATTTGCTGGACCCGTAGTGGTGGCCCTAGCCTCCATCAATCTCCTATACCATACTGGTACCGTCACACCCTCCGGAAGATTAAGATTCTCGGCCATGCTGAAACGAAAAAGGAAAGATTCAAAACGGAGAATTCGAAGGATATAGATATGGCTATTGGGGATTATGCTTTTTCTTTCAAAAACTTTTCTCTTAAAAGACATGTTTTTGAAAATATCTTTTCCAAAAATGTTTTAGAAAAATAGTTTTCTAAAAAATTTATCTGTTCCGGTAACCTTTGCTCTGATACCACGTGTAACACCCCACGCCCGCTATGGTCACTCACTAAGGGAATGCCATAGCATCGGTGGAGTATTTTAGTGAATATAGAACAGAAAAATCACAACAAGACAGATATAAATAGTACTTGAAATTTTTAAAACATCATCTCATAACAGCGGAAATAAACATGTCTGGTTACATCATAAAACCATGATAAAAGTCAAGTACAATATCCATCAAATATAAAGAAGTACATAATCCCACTCTCACATACGATAGCCATAACAAAAGAAAAGATAACTGGATAACTGGAGCTTTACATCTACCCAAGCTCCTAAAGACTGGAACAACAATCCGATCAAGCTCTACTACCGCTAGGATCCACCGTAGGACCTGAGGGTTGGGAAAAAGATAAAAACAACGGGGTCAGACATAAGTCTGAGTGAGTCCTATAACTTTAACAATACAATCATTAAAGTAACCAGAGAAGACATAAACTTGACCTACGGTAATATCTGGGGATGAATGGCTACACTAAGCAGCTTGGTAGACTTAGGATAAACTAAGATAACCGTCAGGACGCATCTACCCACCCAAGGATAATTACTAACTGCACCACACCAGTCATTCTTACTTAAAGGTTGATCCCTTCCAAGGACTTAGAAAATTTCCCCAAGTAATTTCGTGTACTCCTAGCCCACTACATAGGTGCCGTCTGCCCCTATCTCCACTAGGTGTACTCAGTAATTCTTACCCAGTAGTTTCGTGTACCCCTACATAGGTGCCGTCTGCCCCTATCTTCATTAGGTGTACCCACTACTCCCCAAGCGATCGGCTCCCTACCGTAGATACCCGTGCTGGTCCCACAGTGGGGTGTATCACTCCCCTAAAGTGGCTACCCAATGCTAACGGTGCACGGCTTTATATCTACACGATGCAACAACGGCTTATCTACCAGCCCGGGCCCACACACGCATATGAAACCCGTTGGACTTGCGTTGCCACCGCTAACCCGTTTTGGCCTCTTATAATCAAGCCCAATATGCGTGTCCCGTCACTCGACATGGGTCGAGCCCACAAAGATACGTTTGGGATATTGGTTGAAATGGGCCCCCACAAGCAACCCACTTAAGCTTGTCAAATATCTAGTGTATCCCACTTAACCCCTTTAATCATGTTTAATTACATGTTTCCACTTGGTTAAGTATTCTAATCGTATTTTCTATTGCCACCCAAGGCAACCCACTAGATTCCACATGCCACCCAAGGCAACCACAAAATTTCCACATGCCACCCAAGGCACCCACTTAACCCCTCATGTCCCACTACATGCTAATATGGTTAAGTGTTTCTTAATTAATTAAGAACGTGATCTCCCATAAAGACCTCCCACATTAGACTGACTGTTATGACCGCCTGGTTAAGCCGGTAGAGTCCGGGCAGTCTTACGTCATAACAGAGTCTAACCTCGTGTCTTTACCTTAATCACGTATTTAATTCATGGCTAAGACCTCTCACATTGGGCTGACACTTGTAGCAACTGGTTAAGCCGGTCGGGTCCGGGCAGCTTTACACTACAAATGAGTCCAACCTCGTGTCTTAGTCGATTAATTACACCTAATTAATCACCCCTATATTAATTATCCCTAATTAATATCAAGTTTTCCATAACATGGGTAGACCTAACTCAATAGGTAAATTCCCATGGGGTAGACCTAACTCAATAGGTAAATTCCCACTTATGGTAATTTATTTTTATGGTATGCTTAATCATACCCAATCATTCATTTATTAACATATTTACCAACCCCACCGTTCCCCACGTAAATCGTTCTCATTACATGACATAATAAAGGGGAAGATCCATCACAAATATCATGGGTTTAGCATAAAACTTTGTCATGGGTTAAGAGGATGTCAACTTGCATATATGAGCATATATTAACCCAACTACATTTAACCCAAACTTGCATATTATCATACACATGCTTTGCATAACATGTTGCATATGAGCTTGCATATTATCATAAACATATCTTGCATAACATGTTGAACTTGCATATAGGCACTCTCATAACTTGCATAACATGTTAAACATGCATTTAAGCATACACATATCTTGCATAAGCATTCACATACTTGTATAAGCATCCACATACTTGCATAAGCATTCACATACTTGCATAAGTATGCATAACTTGCATATCATGTCATTTAAGCATATACATATCTTGCATAAGCATTCATATATTCGCATAAGCATGCATAACTTGCATATCACATAAATCTTGCATTTAAACATATACATGACTTGCATAAGCATCTATATACTTGCATAGGCATGCATAACTTGCATATCACATTAAACTTGCATTTAAACATATACTTAACTTGCATAACTCACTTTGTTAAACATGCATAATTCCACTCATTAAATATGCATAAACCCACTTGTTAAATATGCATAAACCAACTTGTTAAACATGCATAAATCAACTTATTAAGCATGCATAAACCAACTTATCAAATATGCATAAACATAGAACAACATAGAGTAACATATCATTATAAATGATTCAAACTCACTAATCCGCATTTAAGACCATAAGTCTCATTACACCCAATCTACTTACTTTAACAATTGATGTTAAAGTGATAGAAACTCACCAAAACCAAAATTAACCAACTTATAAAGAGGGATTAGTTGCTAATTATGAAGATGGTGATGATTAGAGAATGATTTGAGAGGAATTAGCTTGAAACTTCCTTCTTAGATTAATGGAGACTCCTTCTAGGATTTAATTTGGCGGCATGAGGCCTTCATTTCTATTTTTAGTATGGATTAAGGTAGGTTTAGGGTGTTTTTATAGATTAAGAGAGTGTTTTAGGCCCTTAGATTAACCCTAGATTAATTTAGGTCCGTTAGATTTAGGAAACCTCTAGAACCAAGCCCAGCCCTAGCCAGAAAACCAGATCTGGTGCACCCAAGCACCCTGGTTCGACACGCCATGTCGACAGGCAAGTCGACAGGCATGTCGACACCCCTGTCGACAGGCCTGTCGACAGCCCTGTCGACATGCTTAGGGCGGGAACCTTCCCGCCTGGCCCCGCTGGTTCTAAATTTAAATTTAAATTTAAATTCCTAAATCTGTTTTTTTTTAGCTCTAATTTTTCTGCAAACTTCTTTGGGCCATAACCGGGCCATACGGACTCCGATTCTCGAAAACTCGGACTCTGTTTCGCGTATTTTTCCGAGACGAACGCAATAACGCAGCCCGTTACCCCCAATTCCCCCATCTGAGATTATTTATCCTGTAATTAGTGAATTTTTGTATTAACTAAAATTCGGGGTGTTACACTTAACTTATTTCTCAACTCTATCAACTCGATTAACTCCTATCGAATAACTAATATTTGATTAAACTCCATTCGCTTGACTCTAGATCGCAGCGATCACAATGGTTACGCCTGACTCCCTCAGGAAACATCCGACCGCCGTAGGCTATTTACAGCCTTGCGAATTACGCTAGCAGTCATACAAGATGGCAACTTACCCTGAATACTATGTTTGACTAACTCTGTCTCAAATAACTATATTTGATTAACTCTAGTTCGTTTTAACTCTAATTGATTTACTCTAACTAATTAACTCCAACTGGTTAACTCTAACTGATTAACTCCAACTGGTTAACTCTAACTGATTAACTCTAACTGGTTAACTCTAACTGATTAACTCTAACTGGTTAACTCTAACTGATTAACTCTAACTGGTTAACTCTAACTGATTAACTCTAACTGATTAACTCTAACTGATTAACTCTAACTGGTTAACTCTATTTGACTAACTCGACTTGACTAACCCCTTTCGAATAACATATTCGATTAACTAACTTTTGAATACCATATTCGATTAACTCCTTTCGAATGTCTACATTCTATTAACTAACATCGAATACCATATTCGATTAACTCCTTTCGAATGTCTATATTCGATTAACTAACTTCGAATACCATATTCGATTAACTATATTCACTTTATAAAGATTTCCTTTTTAACAACGTTTTATTCATTTAAAAAGATTTATTTTTAAATAACGGTTCTATACTTTTAAAAAAATGATTTCCTTTTTATGACGTTTCCTTTTCAATTCTATTTGTAAATGGTTTACAAATATTTCCTTTTCAAATTTATTCTTGAAATATTCTAACTTCTTAAATTCCTGGGAAAATTCGCCATAACCTCCTTTGTATCGGGAGCATCGGGAAAATCCCCAAACCCGCCACACAGGCCTTTCCATTCAAAAAGAAAATAGTTTGAAATTATTTCCTTTTAGAATATCTCCTATTTATTAATATTCCCATTTATAAATATCGCTTATTTATAAATATTCCAGTTTATAAATATTCTGTTTTCAATATCACTTTGAAAATCTCCTTATCAATATCCTGTATGTTATGGTATTCAACATATCAAATCACGATGATCAATATTTGTCCAAACACATATAATCGACAACAGATTATATATCACATCATATAACACAATATATGTAAAACAATAAAATAACTGTTGAGGAATCCAGTTGGATTCCTCCAACCTGTTCTCCTGCATCCACAGATGTTACACAATAAAATTAACATCACTTGCAGTTCCTATATGATATATTATGATAAACAGAATCAATATGGAAATTCAACTAACTGACTAGCAGTTCAATCAAACAGTCAACACACAGTAAATCAGTCAATATCTAACAGTTCTAAAAATACAACATGAAAATATAAACTGTTCAGAGTTGGTGAGTTTTACTCACATTGGCAGTTCATCGTTAAAGAGCGATAAACTGTTGTTTGATTTGAATCAAACAATTTATTTCGCCATAAATTCAAACGAGCTTCAATCCACTTCCCGTCAGTCCCAGCGTGTAGCCACCGTCCATACGATCCCAACGGATCTTGTTTTCGCTCAATTCTGATATAGTATGAGGAAGTTATGATCGATACAAGTTATAGCGTGAATTTAATTCCTATATAATTAAATTCAATTCGGTAAATGAGCTTTACTAATAAACCAGGCCCACCTGCAAGCAACGTTTAAACCAGGCCGTTTTCTTTCCTTCTTCTACTCCTTGAACTCACGCAACCCGCTCCTCATCATCCTCCGACATTGCCGATTCTTCCACCTTCAAACACTCATCCAATACTTCACGAAATTGCAAACAAATTCCACCGAAATATTCTCCTACAAAACTCTTCGACTTCACACACTTACCTTCCCACTCGATCAAACCCTCCACCATCACGCTGCTGTCAAATTCGAACCACAATGACTTACCCTCTTCGATCCATTCTCCCTCATTCTGTCATGAAATTCCAAACCGTAACCACCGCAATACTTCTCTTCGAACCCTCCTTCTCGTCATACATAACACGCTCGACTCGCACCAGTATTTCCAATTCCGACTTCTTGGTAGAACCACACTGTTCAGTGCTACTTGCGACATCAAAGGGTTCGGAACTCAACAAGAAATCTCATACAGATGATATTTACACTCCTGAATTCAAAACAAATACTCGTTTCGTCTATTGATGCCTCCAACTGCCGATTACTTGAACCCTAGAAATCGCGGCTGTAACCTTCATTGACGGAAACATGTTGAGCTTCACAAAAGGACTGCTGCGCTGAAGAGCGTCACACGGTGAATCCAGAAATATAGATAAAATGATTTTAGGATTTTGATTTCATTTTCTAAAAATTTTAGAAATTCGGTTTTCCCCCTTGAAGAGAGAAAAAGAATGCGGCAGAACTTTCTGTTGACCAGAGGAAAATGAGTAAGGGTTTGAGGGGAGTAAAAGGTATTATATAGGATTTATTTAATAATTTAATATTCGATTATTAAATTCCTTTTTAAGCAAACGCTGTATATATTTCGTCCTCTAAAATTCCTGTGATCACATACGACACTCAAAAATTATGAAAATTGACATGCAGCTACATCTCGACATTACGGACCCAACGAAACTGGTTTCGTCGAATCCTGACTCCGTATGCTCACACAGCGTATTTTTAACCGTCGAAATACTGACTGTTTCTCACTCTAAAAATCCGTACGGCCACACAGTGACTCTAAAAATCACGAAATTGGAAATCTAACAACTATTTGACATTGCGGATCCAACAAAACTGGTTTCGTCGAATTCCGGCTTCGTTTGCAAAAGTGGCTATTTTTAAAGCTTTGAATAGCCCATTTAAATATATAAATATATTTAAATAAATTTAAATATTAATAATTTAATATTATCGTATATCTTCACATATGATATCGTACAGCTCCAGAATATCATATCAGAATATACAATTTGATATTTCAGGTTTATCGATATTCAGTTTATACCGAAAATCTATTTATAATGTATATAAAGCGTTGCAAATTATAAAGGAATTCTACAGCGACCTTTCTGAAATTTGATTTGGACGTACATCAAAATCTACCCGACGAAATCCCGATTTTTCTCTTCCACTAGAAAGATATACTCCACCAGCTCCACACGTTTCTTGTTTCACAGAAATCCGGCTTAAAACGAATCCTGTATATCCAGTTGAAGTTCAAATTGCCAAATAGCGAACTGCAGCGCCATTTCGAGCTCGTTTATAAATATATTATAAACTATACGTTCAACTGTCGTCGATTCCATATAATCGTTATTATATTTCGAATCGAAACTCCACCAAATCTCGTATGCTATTCAATTCACATGATATTGTGAATTTCACTATTTCTGACTATTTCGACATTATAATATATTTTATTATATTATAATTATTAATTAAATATTCAATATTATTTAATTCACGTTCTTGATATCGATAAATTGATATTTAATAATTAAATAAATAAATTGTTCAACAGCTAAAAATGCGGGTTACTACACATAAAAACCAAATCATGACTTTCTTGAAGCATTTCCTTTAAATGATATAAAAACCATCTCCAATTTTCCACGTTTTCTATAGAGATACATCCATTGCTAAAGGGAAAACATCTGCAAAAGAACTTCCAAAATCAAAAGTCAGAAATAAAAAAATAAAATAAAATCAATGATCATATAAAAAACTGCTACCATCAGAAATTAAATAGCTGGAACACTAAAAAATGATACCATCAGACATACAAAAATAATACCTAATAGCTATAACATAAAAAATAATACCATCAGACATGCAAAACTGCTACCTGATAGTTGTAAAAATATTGATACCATCAGACAAGCAAAAATAATACCTAATAGCTGTATAATACTAAAAACCGATACCATCAGACAAATGAAAATGATACCTAATCGCTGTAACACTAAAAACTAATACAATCAGACATATAAAACTAATACCTAAAATATTAACTAAAATCAGATACTAAATCACAATGAACTGATATTCACAATAAACATTAAAACATAAAAATGATACTATCAAACACAAAAAACTAATAGCAATGATCAACAAACAATAACATCATACCTTGGTTACCATTCTTTGCAGTAGTACCTGTCAATACACCTGACCTACCCTTTAAATGAGTACCATCTAATATCATAGGTTGACAATACTTAAACCCAAAAATATAAGCACTTAGACCGATAAAAATTCTCTTTAATTGGTTTTTAAAAAGATTAACATCCATGTCAACATAAGAACCTAGGTTATGATTTTTTAATGCCTCTAAATACTAGCTCAAGTCATTATAAGACATGACATTATCACCGTGCAATTCCGATAAAGCAGGTTGCTTTTCATAATAAGCAAAAGAGTAAGGCAACTGAAGATTGAACGCTTTACGAAAATCAAAGATGATATATTTAGGTTTCTTACTGGGATGATCTCGTATTTCATCAATTATCAAAGATTTAACAAATGAGCTAGAAAGATGAGGATAATTCAAATTTCTAAGCCTACCACTGCAAGAATGTTCAATAACCAAACCAAATTCAGAATAGAAAACCTACTAAGATATCCAGAATTACAAGAAGCATGCACTTTAAAAGGACATCCACTTGAAGACGAAGAGCAAACAACTGTAATCCTTATAGAATTATTCTTAAAAAATGTAACTAAAGTCCCATTTGAATTTGGTATACCATTGAAAATTCTCTAAAATCATTGGCGCCTCAAAACAAAAACCAATAAAATTGGAAAATGATAATGTAGATTATCTTTCCATCATATTTTCAAATAACTTTTCTTATGCACGACAATATTTGAACACGAAGATCTTCTAAATGGTAAGCACATTGAAACATTAGATGAAAGTGAAAGAGAACCATCATTGATGTTTTCAACTTGAAAATCTTTCATCTTGACAACAAAATAAAAAAACTAATAATAATGATCAACAAACTATAACATCATACCTTGGTTACCATTCTCTGCAGTAGTACCCATCAATACACCGACCTACCCTTTAAATGAGTACCATGTAATATCACAGGTTGACAATACTTAAACCCAAAAATATAAGCACTTAGACCGATAAAAACTCTCTTTAATTCGTTTGTAAAAAGATTAACATCCATGTCAACATAAGAACCTAGGATATGATTTTTTAATTCCTCTAAATACTAGCTCAAATCATTATAAGACATGACATTATCACCGTGCAATTCCGATAAAGCAAGTTGCTTTCCGTAATAAGCAAAAGAGTAAGGCAACTGAAGATTGAACGCTCTACGAAAATCAAAGATGATATATTTAGGTTTCTTACAGGGATGATCCCATATTTCATCAATTATCAAAGATTTAACAAATGAGCTAGAAAGATGAGGACAATTCAAATTTCTAAGCCTACCACTGCAAAAATGTTCAACAACCAAACCAAATTCAGAATAGAAAACCTACAAAGATGTCCAGAATTATAAGAAGCATGCACTTTAAAAGGACATCCACTTGAAGACGAAGAGAAAACAACTGTAATCCTTGTAGATTTTTTCTTAAAAAATGTAACTAAAGTCCCATTTGAATTTGGTATACCATTGAAAATTCTCTAAAATCATTGGCGCCTCCAAAACAAAAACCAATAAAATCGGAAATTGATAATGTAGATTGCCTTTTCATCATATTTTCAAATAACTTTTCTTATGCACGACAATATTTGAACTCGAAGATCTACTAAATGGTAAGTGCATTGAAACACTAGATGAAAGTGAAAGAGAACCATCACTGATGTTTTCAACTTGGAAATCTTTCATCTTGACAACAAAACAAAAAAAAAGGACTTATCTAGTTGAAAATAAACAATACTTAGAAAATCAGAATCAGTGTCAACATTTATAGTTTTGTTCTCAAGCACATGGCTAATCTCAATGAACAAGGGAGTTAGTTGAGACCAATGCCAACTTATCTCAATCCTCAAATCATAAATTGAGAAATCAACGGCCAATTAAGTGCTAAAAGAAAAATCATTGAAGACAAATAAAACTAGAAGACCATTTTCACCACTGTAAAAAAAAATTATGTTAATTCAATTAGCAAAGCAAACACAAAACTGATACCCACATAACACATTTCTGAAACCCACAGAAATAAACTGATACTAAATTAAATAAAACTGGTACCTAAAAATGCTATAATGTTAAAACAAAAAGGACATAACCAATACAAAAACTCTTTATATCACATATTGATTGATTAAAATATTAGAAGTTCGATTCAACGGTTTATAACAAAAGAAACAATATAAAGAAACATGATAACTACAGCATCAAAATTCAAAACAAAAAGTTGTTGTGTTAAAATAAAGTGATACTTAAGAAAATCAAAAACTGATGCCCAAATATTGAAATAAAACAAAAATAAAATAAACCTACTCATACTGCCTAAACAAACCATTAATCACTAAATGAAACAAAAATACTTGATCTCAATATATCAGATTAAATTACAACGATCACGATACAAACAAATTAACCGACATAAAATGAGAAAAAAATTAACTTAATCTTAACCGAGATCGATTTTGGAAGACAATATACGAGATTAAGATCAATCTTTGAAGATAAAATTCGATATGGAGATGGAGAACAATGAACTTGAACGCATGAAAAAAAATTGAAGAGGAAATGCGCAAGATCAATAAAAAATATCGAACCGATTGAAGAGGAAAAAAGAATTGCGTGCGCGAGATTTAGGCTTTTTAAACATAACAGTGCAATATCCTTCTGGTTAAATTATTAATGGGTTGTCTTTTGGTCTAAAAAAAACCATAAAATTGTCCTAATCAATATTTTCATGATAAGAAAAATTATATAGTTAATTTTTTCTATAAGTGCTCATGAGCTATCCGATCCCAACAAAAGTTTGCAGCTTCAAATTTCTTTCTACTCTATTTCTACTAACACACAGATGAATTTAAATAACACATTGAGTTCGTTGCAGTATCTATACTCTATCATTTCTCCTTATAGCTCTATGACTGTTCCCTACACAGTACAAAATTCTTGCTCATAATTTAATAACTTCCTTCCGATTTGTTTAATTAGATTTGAAATTCATATACTTCATATTACTTTGGTTACTAATTCCATATCAGTTTAACTATGCTACAATTTATTAATGTCCAATTGTAGTTTAGTATGATTATGGCCCGTCACTGATGGCTTAACTAATTTTTTTATTTTCCTTATATCAACAGTTTACATTTTTCACAGTTTACGACGTACACATATTATTTTCACCATCCCGTGGCGAAGCACTCACATCAATTTTAGAATATGGTAAATGAAATAATTTTACTTAGAAATTATTTTTTTTTTGTCTTTTTCACTAAAATGTAGTATTCATATGGTGCTTATATTTAGGAAATGATAACATTATGTTATCTAGTTTTAGTCTTGCTTTTTCAGCTTGAGCATTGGCTATTGTTAAAGTTACGCCAGTTTATTTTCGATTGGTTTTCAGTGATTTTGGACGACACTGTATTTTAGGTATTATTATAACATGTGCTTACAGGTTTTTTTCCACATCGATTTATAACCAACGAAACTGAGGTAGTATAATGTAACACCCCACCTCCGCCAGGGTGGCTCTTGCAAGCACTCTGACTTTGGAGGGGCGTTTGTACCGGGTAAACATGCATAATGATATATCAAGGCAGAACAAGAACATATGTATATATGTAAACAGAGTAAATAAGATAAGTAAAACAGCGGAAGATTTCAAACTATTTCAAAACAAGTCTGGTACAACATAATGTCAACTTTCCAAATACACAAGTCTAGATAAAAACAACATCACTGAAAAACTGAAATACATAAGTACTATCCCCAAAATAAGTGATAACCATAGCTAGCTTCATGTCAAGACCGTACATGAGCTAAAATCCCACAAGCAAGCGATCAGAAATCCAAGCTAAGCTCCAATATTCCCACCCTGAGAACCTGGGGGGCGGGAACGGAAGAAAAGAGGCGAAAGAAAAACAGGTCAGTCAAAAAGACTGAGTAAGCCCTACTACAATCAATGTAAACTGATAAAGTTAACTGGCATGAGAAGCAGGGATGAACATAAGGATAACTACATACTGGCATGATAGATAAAGGTGTCATCGCATAATCAGGTTTAAGGTTTTGCACCACAGGTGTACTAGCAAACTAACATGACTTGAATAAACAGGTATTGATCCCTTGGCCCAAGCTTTGACCCAATAACATGAAATGACCCTAATACGAGGTCCAATAACATGAAGTGACCCTAATATGAGGTCCAATAACATGAAGTGACCCTAATACGAGGTCCAACCAAACGGTCTAGTCGATCGGCTCCCTATAAGCCTAACTCGTCACGTGTTGGTGTCAATACGGCCCAAACATAATTGTAGTCAGACTGTGCCGGGTCTCCCGTCGGGTGTATCAAGCCCTAGGGTGTCAACCCCTGGACACCATAAACGTAAGTGCACAGTCTAGATCTACTGGTACCCATGCTTGACTTCTCCAAATACGGACTACGTGCACGACCATAGTCCGTCCGGAACTACATCGGCGTACCACTCTGCCGTCGTTTTTGGTCACTTACCTCAAGTCCAGTAATCGTGCCCCCCACCCTAGCCTAGTCCTTAGGGTCTTAATGATACAAACTTGGGATTATTGCTGGAGTGGACCCCCATTGCTAGGATTTTCTAGTGGGTTAGGTACGGTTTAACCCTCTTGCTAATCATGGATTAACTTGGTTAAGTGTAACGATGAGTTCACGACTTAACCCTGATTAATCTACCAAGCCCAAATTGGTTAAGTATTGAGTGGACCATGACTTAACCCTAACCATGAGGCATTAATTAATTAATGTGCCTTAACCTCTCACATTAGACTTTGTTGCGGTTACTAGTTAAGCCGGGCGGGTCCAGGTAGCTTTACACCACAACTTGGTCTAACCTCAGGTTCAAGGTACAACATGACCAACTTCTCACATTGGGTCCTATTGTTTGTAGCAACTAGTTAAGACGGTCGGTTCCGGGTAGTTTTATGCTACAAACTCAACCCAACCTCGAGTTGGTCACTCTTATATTTTCTAAGTGTCATGTCCATCATGTTTCCAAAACATATTACAAGTTTTCAAGAATTTGGGTAGACCTAACTTAATAGGTAAATTCCCAATGGGTAGACCTAACTTAATAGGTAAATTCCCAATCTTATGTTTTCATGTCTTTTAAGTTTACCCAACCCCAAACGCAATCCCATCGCTTACATAATCGCAATAGCGCATAAAGGATAGAAAGAGGGAACTTGGCATAAAGATGACAAATGGTGTTGAAGCCACAAGTTTAACATGGTGGCATATGAAATGTACATATGTTCATATACTTGCATATTGCATCATTAGGCCTCAAAAGTATGCATAAAACCAAACTTAGCATATAAGTGATACATGGTGATAAATGACATGTAGAAGTTGCCATAAGTTCGCATTTAGCCTCACATGCAAGTTATCATAAGGGATATGATAACTTACATGTTGCCAAAATGCAACCTTTAGCATAAAGCTTGAAGCTTTAAGCTCATAAACCCAAGATAAGCTTGCATAACATGAGCAAAATGATCAACCCAAACTTGCATAACATAACTTGCATATCATATGGCAAACTTGCATATCATAACATAGCAAACTTGCATAACATAACATGATAAACTTGCATATCATAACATAACAAACTTGCATAACATAACATGATAAACTTGCATATCATAACATGGCAAACTTGCATAGCATAACATGGTAAACTTGCATATCATAACATGGCATACTTGCATAACATAACATGATAAACTTGCATATCATAACATATCAAACTTGCATAACATGACATGGTAAACTTGCATATCATGGCAAACTTGCATATCATAATGATCAACCAAACTTGCATCATTCATTTAACTTTAGAGTTTAAATATGAAAGTAGAAAAGGGCTTACAATGCTTATGAAGACACAAAAATATATATAGATTGAGACAAAGCCCTTATGCAATCAAATAAACCCAAAATGCAAGCTCCAATAGAAAAACCCTTGAGCAAATGATCAAAACCCTTGCTTTATGATGTAAATATGGAAACTTGACTTGAATGCAAGCTAATGACACTCATACAAGCTTGAAAACACTTGTATGCATTGAAAATCTCTCATAGGAATAACTTAGGAATTTTATGAAGAGAGTGGAGGCCATGAGAGGAATGATTTTGCCATAGTTTAGTTACTTGAATGAATAATGATGATTTAGGGTTAGGTTAGAGGCTTATTTATAGAGATTATGATTAGTTTTAGCCTTAGGATTAAACCCTAGTTCCAATCTCAGCCCTCAAAACCGAATCTGGCCCCCAAACTCAACACAACTCCCAAAATGGTGCACTAGGCAAAACTGCCCGGCTGAACCAAGTCGACAGCCAAGTCGACAGGGCTGTCGACTTGGGTCCAACCAAGTCGACTGCCAAGTCGACAGGCCTGTCGGCTTGGTTGGCTTGGCGGGAAATTTCCCGCCTAGCCTTCCAGGCCCGAAATTCGAAATTTGAACTTGAAATTCAAATCTGTTTTGAACTTGAAATTTTCTGAAAACTTCATTGGGCCTTAATCGGGTCATACGGACTCCGATTTTCGAAAACTCGGACTCTATTTCGCGTATTTTTCCGAGACGAACGCAATGGCATAGCCCGTTTCCCTTGATTCAGATTTATAAATTAAATTCTGCCTCTATTTATGTTATAACAGGTTATTGAAAATACGGGTTGTTACATATAATTTTAGTGTAACTTTCAACCCATCAAATAGAGATTTTTTGAGAGGTTATAACATTTTTTTCTAGTTATGCCTTCACCAATTATGTTATGAAAATAATCTTCATAAAACCATGAAATAAATATATAGATATAAATGTCATGTTACTTTAGTGAAAAACCGTCGAAACCGGTATATGCTAAACTCTCAAGCATTGATCAATTATAACAATACTTCATTTAAACCTATCAAAACCGCTACGATCGATAATTATCAGAACCGATAATCTTAAAACCTGTCATAAAACTACCCGGAAACTCCTGAGGCGAACCCCCTAAGCGTTTTATTGACAGTTTCTTTTGTTGGTCGTTTCTTTGGAAGCTCATCTCCTTCATTTCTCCCCTTAAGAAAATGAATCGATGTCCTAAGATTATCTCCGCAGTCGTCATGTCATAAATGGAAGGGCCTGCATCCAAAGTTCGCGAAACTTTTATACAATGATTTGAATCGAAGTCCCACGTGAATTGGAGATCGAGTCTAGTGGTTTCTTTTCACATGACGACCCAAATCTGTTGTTCGTGAATGCCGGATTGAATCAGTTCAAGCCAATTTTTCTGGGTACGGTGAACCCAAACATGCCGTTAGGTAAACTTACCTGCACTTGTAACACGCAAAAGTTTATTAGGGCGGGCAGTAAGCATAACGATTTGGATGATGTGGGGAAGGACACATATCATCATACTTTTTTGAGATGCTTGGGAATTGGTCCTTTGGGGATTATTCCAAGGGTGTTACTATTCGTACCCCAGTTTCCACTGTCGGCCACCAGTCTCATTCGGCCGTTCACCACCGAACGACAGTATGCCAATTTTTGCACTGTTCGGCGTCTGTTAACGGCCGAAGAACATGAAGGGCGTTCACCATCAACCAACATTTTTTTGGTGGCCGAAAGAGATTTCTAGGGTGTCAATAGTCACACCCTATTTCAAAAAAGAGGCTATTGGATTTTCTTGGGAGTTACTTACTAAGGTATACAAATTACCAGCAGACAAGATCTATGCTACATATTTTGTTAGTGATGGAAAAATTAGGACTTGCTCTAGATGATAATGCTAAAAATATATGGCTCACCTATCTTCCACTAAACTGTGTGCTACCATTTGGTCGCAAGGATAATTTTTGGGAAATAGGGGATACTAGCCATGTGGGCCTTGTACAGAAATCCACTTTGATCGTATCGCTATTAGAGATGTTGCATCCTTGGTTAATAATGATAATCCTACCAGTATTGAAATCTGGAACCTTGTGTTTATTCAGTTCAATAGAGAACAAGATGGTAATCTTAAGTCCTTACCTTCAAAGCATCTAGATACCGGATTGGGTTTTGAGTGCTTAACTTTAATTTTTCAGGAAAAATGAGCAATTATGATACAGATGTTTTCATGCCTATTTTTAATGCTATGCAGAAAGCAACTAGTGTTCGACATATTCTGGAAGAGTTGGGAAAGATGATGTTGATCGAATTGAAATGGATTATCGAGAGGTTGCAGATCACATAAGAACTCTTTCATTTGCAATTGCTGATGGTTCTCAATCAGGAAACGAGGGACAAGAGTATGTTTTAAGATAAATTCTTCGTTGAGCTGTTCGATATGGAACTACAATAACTGATTTCTTGAAAGCAAAAGCAGGATTTTTCAGCAGTCTTGTAAGTGTTGTTGTAGAAGTAACAAGTGACATTTTTCCTGAGCTTAAGCAGCATGAGGCTAAGATTAAGGAAATTATTGCAGACGAGGAGACGAGTTTTGAGAGAACATTAGACAGGGGAAGAGAGAAATTTAAGAAGGTTGCTCTCGATGTTAAAGGAAAAATACTGAGCGGGCAGGATGCATTCGTTTTATGGGACACCTATGGATTTCCACTGGATTTGACTTAGCTGATGGATGAAGAAAAGGGACTTACAGTTGATGTCGTTTGTTTTGAAATCGCTATGGATGAAGCCAGGCAAGAAGCACACAGTGCCCAGAACAAATTTGTTGGTGAGACCATAGTTATGGATGCAGAGGCTACATCAAATTTGCGTAAGAAAAATGTGGATACAACTGACGATAGCTACAAATTTTCTTGGCACACGGATCATAAAACCATGGTGAAAGCCATTTATAATGGCTCCAGCTTTATAAACACTGCTGTATCTGGTTCTGATGTTCGCATTGTTCTAGAAGCACTAGTTTATATGCTGAACAAGGTGGTCAGATATATGATATGGGTCTACTGGAAGGCTCATTTAGGTCTTTTGATGTTAATAATGTTCAAGTTGATGGAGAACATGTTCTGCACATTGGCTCTTTCTCTACAGGGACCAGTAACTTCTCAGTTGGCGAAAAAGTTGTCTGTAAGGTTGATTATGGAAGACGTGCGCTCATTGCCCCTAATCACACATGTACCCATATGCTTAATTTTGCTCTTCAGGAAATACTTGGAAACCATATTGACCGAAAGGGGTCTATAGTTCTTCAAAAACTGCAATTTGATTTCTCACATGGTAAACCCATTTCACCAGAAAACTTGGGAAAAATTGTAGACATTGTTAACAGGCAAATCAAAAAAGAACTGGATGTGTTTGCTAAAGAAGCAGATATAAATGTTGCGAAACGTACTAATGAATTGAGAGCTATTTTTGGAGAAACTTACCCTAACCCTGTATGAATTGTGTCGATTGGTCGTAAAGTTGAAGATCTCTTAATGGATCCTGATAACAAAGATTGGTTAACTTACTCAACGTAACTCTGTGGAGGTACTCATGTATCAAACACTCGAGAAGCCAAAGCATTTGCGCTTCTTTGAGAGGAAGGAATTGCTAAGGGCAATCAAAGAGTAACAGCCGTTACCATTGATTGTGCCATCAATGCAAATAAGTTGGCTGATTCTTTTGATGTTGAGATAAGTGATGCTGCAAAAGCAGAAGCAAGTTCACTGCAGAAGAAAATTGCATCTCCTAAACATAGGTCAAATGCAGTGGCTATTCCAGCTGCTAGAAAAGCTGAGCTCAGGGCCAAAATATCCCAACTGTAGGCTCAACTTATTGAGGAGAAAAAAGGTCAAAGAGGAAAGTGTACAAAAGCGATCAATGTAGCAACTGAAACAGCGGAAGCTGCGGCCTCTGAAGGAAAACCTTTTTGTGTTGTTCGTTTGGACATGAGTGCTGATGTTGCTGCTGTGCAGTAGAAAGCGGTTCTTAAAAGTAAAGGATCAAAAGTGTTTAGCTGGTATGAATGTAAGCTTTGATGAATCATCAAACAAAGCACGTGTGTGTGCTGGAGTGCCTACAGATACATCAGAAGATGGCTTCTCCCTGCTGGAGCGGCTAAAAGCTTCAATCGGTCCGATAAAAGGAAAAAGGGGATGGGGATAAAAATGGAATTGCTCAAGGCCAAGGAACTAATATGTCTGGCATTGAGGAGGCTATGGACCTTGCTTCCAAATTTGCCCAACTGAAGTTGAGATGATTATTCATCCTAATGATAGGTATTGTGAAAATGGCCTTAACTTATTTTTTGGTTTCAAATTTGATTCCAACAGACACATGATACTAGTTATCACGTTTGATATTTCTTTATTTAGAATTAAATTTCTACTTTGATAGTTTTTGAATCACAGACAAAAGAATTCACACTCAATGATATTATTGTAATATAAATTGATGGTGCTTTTTGGCTTGAATTGAAAAACGCACGGACATGGCTATTTATACTACATTACTGGATGGTAGAAAAAAAAATTGAAATTGGGAAAACATTGGAGAAAACACCTTGCGAATTAAGTTTTACAATTTGACTATAAAGACATTCGATACCAATGGTAACTAGGATTTAAAATTGTAGATGAAGATAATCTGAGTAGGAAATTTGAGACTTTAAATGCTGGTGATTTCGAAAATGACTTTTTAAGTTATAAATGTAATAATAATATTACTTAAAAGAATTTTGGTTAATTGTAAAAGTTTCTGGAAAATAAATTATTTTCTTTGGTTAGACAGGAGGAAGAAGCCTCGATTTATTTTGTGATATTCAAAATATTCTTCTGTGTGACTGTCATATGTATGCTTAAGCGAAGGTAGTAAGACAATTAGTAAACTATTCAAACGAGTTCAAATCCAAATGAACCTAAAGCAAGTAAATAATAGATAATTTATAAATATATATAGTATTTAACTAGGATCTGGAAAAAAAAAAAAAAACTATTATAAGTTAACTAGTTCGAGTGATTTGAAAATAAGTTAAAAATGAGTAAGAGATGTGTTCAGATGGTAAACATTTTGCGTGAGTATTACCTTTCTTGGTAAGGTAATATATGACTTTATTTGGTTGTGCCTAGTTTCTTAGTATTATTTTAGAGTTACTCAACTATATCTATACAGATATTTTTATGATTAGAATGTATTACAGATATTTTTACGGTTAGAATATATAGTTTGATTTCAGGAATGAGTTTGAAATAAGATCTGGTATTTGGACCTTGAGTTCCCTTGGTAAAGTTAATTCATAAATTAAAATTTGAAACTAAGGTTAATTCATTGGCTGTGTTACTTGAATGGTTTTAGTCGGTATAGATATTGCTACTTATAGTATCAATAGGATGAGTGCATAGGTTGGACGTATATCGTTCTCTTTCTATATGGGTTTGATCTAAGAATTCATGTACATAACTTAGAGGTGTTTTACACCACTTCAAAAAAGAATTTATCACTCGATTCTTGAGGGTCAATACTGGGTAAGGATTTTTGACATGTGGCGAAAAAAAAATTCTGTCATAGTATTATAGCTATGTAAGGAGAATAGTTATCCTTATTCAAAAAATACGATCAGGGTCCGCGCTAGGGAATCAGTTGAATGATTCTGGTTGGAAGTGAGGTTATGTTTTCGAGTAGAGATTGACTATGGTTTTTCATATGAATGATCTATAGACATAACGCATGGTTATGTATAGCAATAGAGTGTACTATTGGTGAAATTTCGGGAATGAAATTCTTTAAGGGCGAAAGAATGTAGCAGTCCAGAATTTTATCATTTTGATTGAGAATAATTAAGTTATTTTGAAATATTTAAAATAATGGTTTTATAAGTAAAGTATCACTCTTTTAAATTATAGTAAACGATGAAAAAACATTTTTAAATTAGGTTTACAAAATCAAATAGTTCAAAGAAAAACAGATAATGTGACTAAAATAATTTTTTAGAAAGACTGATTTTTGATCGTGTAAATGCTGTTTAAAGTCCTTAAAATAAATAAATAAACATTTTATTTAAGTATAACTAAGTTAGATTAAGTTAAATAGTTATTAATTAAATTAATATAAGATTTGATTTAACTTATACTTTAATTAAGTGTGTGTGTGTGTGTGTGTGTGTGTGTATATATATATATATATATATATATATATATATATATATATATATATATATAAACTTTCCGTTTGTTTTACTTTTAATGGCGTCTGCTCCCAATTCGAGATCTACTTTCCATTCTACATCTGAAAAGCTTCAACCTAAATCAAATATTACAAATCCTATTACAGATCGAGCAGGGGATTTATTGGATCGATCTGCTCGTAGCTTATCATATGTGAAACCATCTGCTGATCATGTTTTCATCCCTAAGAAGATTTTCAATAAATCGGCTGAAGCTTGGAATAATACTATAGCACTAATTCCGATTCATTTCAGATTATCATCAATCAGGGTTAAAGACTTCATTTCAAAAGTTTGGAAACCACTTGGTAATTTTCACATTCATGTTTCTCCATCTTTTGATTTTGCTGTAAAATTTGAGTACCGATCTGACTTTTCTCGGATCTTAGAAAGCAACACATATTCTTATTTTGGTAGACCACTATTGATTGATAAATGGGTACTAGGGTATGATTATTCAAAGAAAATAAGTGATTCAGTTCAGATCTGGATTAGATTAATCGATCTGCCTATGGAGTTCTGGACATTAGATGCAATACAGATGATATCAAGTTTTATAGCAAGTCCAGTTCTAATAGATGAGAATACAACAAACAAAAAATATACAAAGTATGCTAGAGTTTTATTATCAATTGATACAATGTCAGATCTGAAATCTGAAATTCCTATTATATTGCATAATGGATCAAAAGTAAACATAGATGTGGAATATGAGTTTGTGCCTGCAAAATGTCTTGAATGTAAACTGTTTGGGCATGAAGACCTGTTTCATGAAGTGTCCATGGATCCACGTTGGGTTCCACCTGTTAGACAAGATGATGTTAATGAGAATTCTAAAGAATATGAGGCTGAACAAGTTAATACTGATAACATGAATTCTACAAATGATGTTGGTGGTTCTTTTTCAACTACAGTTGATGATTTGGATTTTTTGAATTCTAAACTCTCTGAAAATGTGTTGCCAGATGATTTAAACATAATTGCAGATGCAATTTCAGATCAAGACAAAGAAGTGAATAGAGACAAAGGCAAACAAATTGATGTGTCAAGTATGGTTGATAAAAATGTTAATTATGGAAAGGTTGACAGTGCAACAACATCATCAATAGCAAATCCTCCTTCTAAAAGAAATACAAGGAGTTCATCTTCAATTAAATGACACTACTTACGTGGAATGTCAGGGGGATGAACACTGTTTTCCATATGAAAGAAGTGTTATCCCTCCTGAATTTAACTAAATCAACTCTTGTTGGTTTAGTTGAAACAAAATTATCTTCTAATAATCTATTATTGTTTGCCTCAATGTTGCCTAGTTCTTGGAGATCGTTAACTAATAATTCATCAATATCATCTGGTAGAATTTTACTAATATGGGATACTAATGTATGGGATGTGTCAATTTCTTCATTCTCTTCTCAACATTTGACAGTAGATACTATCAATAAAGGGGGATTTGGGATGGTTTTCACAGTCACATATGCAAGTAATGTTTTTGCAGATAGGATTACTTTATGGCAAGATCTAGCAAATGTTTCAAGCTTAATTGATAATGCCTGGATCTTAATGGGGGATTATAATAATGTTTTGTCTGCTAATGATAAAAAAGGTGGCTCATCAGTTCCTTTTCAACAAATTAGAGAATTTCAGAAATTTATACTACAGACATCATTATCAGAAGTTAAACCATTGGGATTTAATTTTACTTGGCGTAGAAAGGGTATTGCTACTAGTATTGACAAAATCCTGGTGAATAATTGTTGTCTTCAATTATTTCTGCATATGAAAGCTCTTTCTTTCCCACAAAAATCAAGTGATCATAATCCAATTTTGCTTGATCTAATTTCTACTTCAGAGGTTAAGGGTTTTCCTTTTAGATATCGAAATGATTGGCATAAATTGGAAGGGTATAAAGAAGCTGTTCATAAGGTTCTTAATGCAACTATTTGTGGATTTTATGGTTTTCAATTTATGCAAAAACTCAAAAATTGCAAAAATGAGTTGAAGATTTGGAACAAATTAAGAGATAAACATTCTGCAAGTCTTAAACAAGCTGAAGAAATTTCGTTACAGTTAGAAAGAGCGGCTGATAATGATCCAGAGGACATTCTTTTGTATGAGAATTACCTGTCAGCCAAAAAAGAATATCAGAATTTGCAACAAATCCATTTCAATGGGCTTAAACAGCAAGCTAAAGTTTCTTGGTTGCAACAGTCAGACACAAATTCTAAGTTCTTTTACTCCAGAATGACAAATAGAAGATTTTTTAATCATATTAGAGCTTTAATTGATCAAAATGGAAATTTATTGTATAAAGCTGAGGATATTGAGTTTCAAGCTATCAATTATTTTGAAGGTTTGTTTAATGGTCCAAGCAATACAATTTTTCCTGACTTTCATCCTATTGCCACCATCAATTTAGAAGGACAGCATTTTCTCTTAAAAAATATTGAGCTATCAGAAATAAAAGATGTGTTATTTTCTATTCATGACGATTCCAGCCCTGGGCCAGATGGAATTAATGCAAAGTTTTTCAAAATTCATTGGGAAAATTTGAAAAATGAATTGTTTATGGCTAGTTCTGATATTTTCAGAACAGGTAAAATGCCAAAGTCTCTGAATCACACTTTTATCACACTAATCCCTAAAAATGATAGATCTTCTGAAATTGCACATTATAGGCCAATTGCCTGTTGTAATGTCTATTACAAAATATTTTCTAAGGTGTTATGTAATAGACTTAAACACCTTTCTGCCTCATTTAATCTCAGAAAATCAGAGTGCATTTATATATGATAAATACATTGGTGACAATATATTGCTAGCACATGAATTATTGAGGGATTTTAAAAAAAAAGGGATGCCAAAAATGTGTGTAAAAGCTGACTTGTAGAAGGCATATGACTGTGTGAATAGAAAGTTCATTTGCTACATCATGTCTTGTATGGGATTTCCTATTCTTTTCATAAACATCATTTTTGAGTGTATGTCAACTGCTACTTATTCAATTATGATACAAGGGGTTCCTAAAGGTTTTATCACATCAAATAGGGGTATAAGACAGGGTGACCCTCTGTCTCCCTATTTATTTTCTATGGCTATGTAATATTTCTCTTTTATGATGGATGAAGCAACTCAACAGAAGAAATTTCAGCCAAGCAGTACAGTCAACCCAATTATTTTTCACTTATTGTATGCTGATGATTTAATGATTTTTGGTAAAGCTTCTAGTCTGAATGCTCAAGTTTTAAAGAAGATTTTTCAGAACCTTAGTCTTTTTGTTGGACTTAATGTTAATGCTTCAAAGACAAAAGTGTTTTTCAGCAATTCAGTCACAAACTCTGAACAGATTCTACACATACTACAATTTCAGCAAGGCACTCTTCCTATAAAATATTTGGGGGTCCCTCTATCAACCAATTATTTACATTATTCTGAATGTAACTCTCATTCAAAGGATACAAGGAAAAATAAATGGTTGGGAAACAAAATTACTCAATTTTGCAGGGAGGGCTGAGTTGATAAATACAGTTATCACCCCCATTATTTTATATTGGATTTTCATTTATCAAATTCCAGAATTTACTATTGACAAGTTGAATTCACTCTATGCTGATTTTTTCTGGGGGGGTTCATCTCATAAGGTGTCATGGCATAATTTGTGTAGACCAAAGGCTGAAGGTGGTATTGGTCTAAAAAAAATTTCAGATCTTAAAAAAGCAGCCTGTGTGAAGTTGCTTTGGAAATTTTTAGCCAACACATCACTTTGGAGTAAATGGATCCATAGTAACTATTGCAAAAAAGACTATTTTTGGACAATGGATTTAGACAATAATTCTTCTTCTACATTGAAATCTATGTTAAGTTAAGAAGAAGATCTAAGCAGCTGTTTAATAAAGTCATTGCTAATTGTGCTGACACCTATTTATGGCATGAACCGTGGATAAATTGTAAAAATCTGGTTGATTTGCTTGGGTATAATAGACTAAAGCTAATTGGTGATACAAATCAGAAAGTGAATAACATCATCAGAAATGAGATGTTTATACCTGAAATTCATCCAGCTAATAGGGTATTGATTGATGAAATCTGCTCAATATCCACATATCCAAATAAAAGGCATGACTTTTACGAATGGTGTGATGGTGGTCAGTTTTCATTCCATAGAGTTTGGGATTATCTGCGAAATCATGATCAAAAAGAAGAATTTTTTTTTCCAGTTATTTGGCATGGTAAAAATAGTGAAAAAATGTCTTTTATCACTTACCTTGCTATTATTGGCAGATTGAACACGAAGGACAGAATTCAGAGATTCAACAACATAACGGATCCTCTTTGCCCCCTTTGCAACAATCATCCAGAGACTATCCAACATTTATTCTTTACGTGTGACTTTTCCGCTTTCATTTGGCTATCGTTGAAGAAAAAACTGGATATTGCCCCAAATTTATCAGATCTGAAGGAAGAAGCTTTGTTAATATATAACAATTTCAAGAATAAGGATCAATAGAAGGACCTGGCGTGTGCTACCTTTACTTGCTCTGTTTATTCCATCTGGAAAGAGAGAAACTTGAGAGTATTCCATGGCAAAAATTCGAGCTCTTCGTCATGTCTCTGGAAGATTGAAAGGGAAGTCAAATGGTTGGTGAATAATAATGGAAGTAAATGTTCTAGAGACGGGAGAAGTGAAGTAATACTGGGTAGATGGGGTATCGAGCTTACTGATACCGGTTGACTGACGAGCTGTCGGTTTTATGTTTTCAAACCATGGTTGGGCTTTAGCGTGTGATCTGTATTTGGCCTTTTCTTTTTTATTTATGATGTAATTTTGCTTTGTTATGGTTATATGTTTGTTCACCAAATTTATAAGTATTCTTTTTCCTTGTAAGGTAACCATCTAGGTTAGGGGGATTACAAGGTTTTAACGAGACTTATAAAGGAGGGCTATTGGTTTTTAGAAATAAAGTTAACCAATTTTCAATATATATATATAAAGAAAAAGGAAAATATGGTGCTTAAAGTGCCCTAAAAACATGCAAATCATTACATATATGTACTATAGTCATTATAGAAGTTGAAAGTGGGTGGGGAAGGGACCGTGGACGTGTCATTCAAGGAGGAAATGGAAGAGAAGAGTAGAGGTTAGGTCGCTTGGTTTGGGAAGGTTGTATTTTGGTAATTTCAAGTGCTATTTCAATTTTTATAAAACCTTTTTCTTTCTCTTCTTTCCACTTGTTTCTTTCTTTCATTTTATCCACCTTCTCCTCTCTTTTTCAAGCTTTTCAAAATCTTATTAATGGCTTCCAAACCTTTGAAAATTTTTAAATTATATTTTTATAAGCTAAAAATCTTTAAAAATTCAAGTTTAAATCGTTCTACTTTCATCTCTTCACTTCCTTCTTTGTTTTTATAATGCTTTCACCACATCTCAATGCTTGGATGAGCTCATTATGCCCATAGGATAAACCAAAATGTGCCTTTGATGATCTAAAGCACATTCCTTAGTGAAAATGTAAAGGTCTAGCTGTGTTTAGAAGATTGGGTGAAGTTAGTAAGCTCTACGGTGAGAAAACTTATATTTTTATGCAAGTTTCTAACTTTAAATTTGTTTTCATGTCTTGTTATAAAATCTCATGTTAGTATGATCTTTGAGACGTTAGTAATGGATGAAACATGTATTTTGGTTGTATGTTGTTTGGTTTCGAGTTCATGAAAGGTTAGTAAACAAAAAGTTGGTAAACATAAGGTTAGTAAGCAACGTTAGTTAGTTTGGGTATGAAAACAAATTATTTTACTAAGTTATTATTATAATTACCATATACTTAGTTACAAACCATTTTATGATGCATGAGAACTAAGTCTTGATTTGAAATTGAATTTGAGATATCTAAGGAAGATCGAAGCTTGTATTGATTTTTTTTTTTTATATGGAAAAATTTCCAAATTTTAACTTGTTTAAACATTTCAAAACATGAACTTTGGATTCTAATACATATTATTAAGTTTTTAAAAGTATAAAATACAAAAAAAAGGTTTTTAAAGTTGTTTATGTAAAAATCAGATTTTTTAGATTATAGACTTTATAGCAATCGTCGTTATAAGCGCAGTTCGCAAAAAACACTATTTTTGGTTTTAATCTCGCTTTTAACTCAAATATGTTCTTAAAAAATTTAAAACTTATTTTAAGTTAATAAGTGATTATCATTATTTAATTGGTTAATTATTTATTTAATGATTATTTTATTAAAAAAAATTGGGTAACTAGCACTTAATTACTAATTTATTATGTAATTTTGTACTTAAGTTTAATTTAAGTATGTTAATTATAATTTGATGATCAATGAAAGTTAATCATTATCCGATGACTTTAATTAAGTATTAAGTTTGATTCATTTTTATTTATTTATTTATTTATTTAATAAGGTCTTGAATAATTAATTATTATTTATAGAGTTAAGATTTGAATTTAGAACTTAACTGTAGTTTTCTTAATTAAAAATTAAAGTTTAAATGTTTAATTAATTAATTAATATTATTTTGGTATTAATTATTGCTATATGGAATATTTACTATTTTTTAATTATTTTTCAAAAATAAAATAAATGTTAAATTATTCATTTAAATGTGATAAGATATTTAAATATTTATTTGAATATTAATTTAGAGTACAATTTTTTCTTTTTTTGGAAAAGTTGTCGGGGTTAACTGAGCCTCTACCAATTTATTGATAAACTAATAGATTGTAAGAACATAAAAGAAAGCAAGTTTAAATGAACTCGGAAACTTGAGGAAGGAAAAACAAAGGAGCCTAGTGCCTCAATCACTAAGGAAGAAACAAAAAGAGAAAAGGAAAAAGTAAACACACTGTAAAAAACATAGAGAGGTGAGAGCCGACTAAACTAAAAACTATTCAGAGGGTAATCTGTGCAAAAAAGCAAGTATATCAGTGTCAAAACCAAAATTCACTTTATTCACACCTTCAACAATTTCACTATTAATAAATAATTCCAACTGCCTCGCGCTTTTCTTTATGCCAGCTTTAGATACTAAGTTGTTTCTCTCGGTCCATACTAGTTTAATAAACGTCTTAACAGCATATAGGGTTACTTTTGCATTGGATTGTTTAATAAGCTTTCGCTTTATTCAGACATAGACATTTCTCTCACATTCATATTTTTATCTCATTGATTCATTGCCTAAGGTTGGACCCAAAAAATTAAATATTTTTTAGAAAGAGAAACTTTTTTTAGATAAAAATATTAGACGTCACAGAACGAGATCTATACTGGCCATGGAGCAGTGATTATTTAGATTTTAAGTCATTTAAAAGTTTGGGATTTTTAATAGTTCTACTTGTAGTTTACTTACAGTTTTTAGTAAGTAATTTTCTGTAAATTATTTTCTATCACTATTTTTCTGTCTTTTCTTATAGTTTTTCTATAAATAGTTTTCTATAATTTATTTCTGTAAATATTTTCATGTCTCTTACTAAAGTCATGTAAGTTTGTTTTTTGTCATATTTTTTCCTTAATAGTTATTTTATTCCCATAAGTTATTTCAGATTCTCTGAAATTATTTAGATTTTTCTTAAAGCTGTAAATGTTAGGTTACAAACATAGTTTTTAATCAAATTTTCGCACGTAAAATAGAATATTAGCATAAAACTTTGCAAGTGGGGATTAAATAAGAATGAACTTAATATATAGTAAATACATGTATAAATTTCTTATTCAAAATAAAAAGGAAACGTACCGAATTAAGAAGATTTACAAAAAATTACAGTGAATTATGACCAGTACTGTAATTCATAAGAAGTAGACAAATAAGCAGGTTATTATGATAATTAGGAATGGAAAGAAGTATAATAAAACCTACCTTGATGCTAGTAATATTTTTACTCAGTCAAGAATTGGCTCAATAGGTTAGGCCTAGTATAGGATTGGGCTAAGAAAAAAAACACAAATTAGTAGATAGGATCTATTCCGACCATCTCCTATTTAGACAGGATCTGATGATCTCAAGAAGATTGGGTACGTTCAAATGGACCAGTGTTTGCAAGTGGTCAAAGAAAACGATTAGGTTAGGTAGCTAAACCATAGTTGTTTGTTACGACCCGTCCGACCACCTCCCCTTTAGACAGGATCTGATCGTTTCAGGAAAACCGGGCACGCCTAGGTGGAACAACGGTATAAGAGGTCAAAAGAGTTTGGTTAGTGTGACATTTAGTATTTTCTAAGCATGCAGATTTCGATTAGGGGCTATTATAACATGCGCTAGTTTATGTATTATTTTTTAATAAGTAGAACCTTCTAGTGGCATATTACCATAGAATGGTAGGCCACATGATGGAAAAAGAAAGGGGTAAGAGCCCATCAAAAGGTAGAATTAGGAAAACTAATTCAAATTAGAAGAATTTAGAATAGTAAAGTGCAAAGAATCAAACAGATATTTCTGCCATAAGCCAGATAACCTAAGTTCCTCGAATATTATTATAAGTTATGCACATACACAATTCCTTATAACACTATAACTATTATTAAGTTTATTAAGTTTACTCCTTTTACCTTACTTATCATGCTAGTAATTACTTTACTCATCAGACTATATGTCTAATCTACTCCTCATCGTCCCCCCTCCTCTTTAGGCTCACAGGATTGATATTGATTCATCCAGATTTCTTAGAAGAGCAAGCTAGTTGAAGTTCAATTTTGATTTCAGGTGTATCTCTTTTGCTATTTTTAATCATTTTTAGTTGGTAGATTTGTACGGTTACTTGAAAGGGGATTTTATGCAATTTGATTTTTCTAGTAAGTTTGAGTGAGGCACATGGTTTAGGATATAGTATTACTATTATGACTTGATGTTGGTTTCTAAAATGAATTATATTTTTGGAAATAAATAATAAGCTATGTTTTCTTTTATGTTTCCGCTATAACTATTTTTACATGTCTCGTACACTTTAGTCTCTGTGATTAGCTACAGGTATACCTATAAACGCTACACATATTTTATTGTTCATGTTTGAAGATATTAAGGGATGCGGGTGTTTCATGTACCATTTTTATATGGTTAGTATTTATGTTTGTATATTTCATGTGCATATCATGTTATTGTTGTTTTACGTTACCATGTTGTATTATATCAAATTTGTGTTATGTATCTTATATTTGAGAAACATAAACATTAAACTGAATAATATTTTATTATGACCATTAATTATTGAAATTTCACAAGTACAACATGAAAGACAGATATAACTTTGGCTTATTTAAATTGAAATGAAATGTTAACTAAAACTATAGAGTGGAGTGATAACTATAGTTTTTAATAGGATTGCCATTAAGATTAAGGACTGATTTGCTAAAATTCCTATTAAGTTTCAAAATGGACAAAACATCTTTGTGAAAAAATGTATGTAAATTAGGTACCTAGAATTAAGTTAACTAATAAATGTACAAATTTATGCAATTATTCAGTAAATAATAGTAGATATTTATGCGATTATATCCAAAAATTACGAAAATTTCCAAAATTATTCACCGAAAATTTGCGTAAATTTTGAAAATGTTGTATAAATTTTCGCAATTATTCACTAAAAAAATTACGAAAATATCTGCAATTATTCACAGAGTAGTTGCAGACATTTATGTAACTTTTTGATATAATTGCATAAATGTATGCGCATAAATGTCTCCAATTGTTCATGGATTAATTGATAATCATATGCAATTATCAAGTAATTAAAATTTTAGGAATCTAATTTACAATCTTTTTTTGGGAGGAGTTTTCATGTATTAAGTTTGATTTTAAGGGGCTAAGCTTAATATTCCCCTAAGATTACCTATGAGTGTTAATTAGGTTGTGAAACAATAGAAGCAGCAATATTTTATTTTACAGTAACTGCTACTGCTAAGTTTCGGTAATAAGTTCAAAAAGGCATTTTAGAAACTAAATGGTAAATTTATTAATTATCTAACAAAGTGATCTATATTGACTTAATTTTTACACTTCCTACATTCTCATTTATTCTTTCCAATCTCCCAAAGTTTGTTGTGTTTAGTAAATTTCTCCACTATCTCTCTCATTTTAGTAAATTATTTTCATAGCTATGGTACTTCATTTATTGTATAATAATAATTCATATCAATTACTATTAACAAGGAAATTAGCTATCATCGGAAGTCAAGAACTTCTTTTTCTACCAATTGTAACATTAGGATTTCACATTTATCTAAATCGTCTTACATGCAAAATTAACCTATTTTAACCTTATAAAATTTGTAAAAACTAGTTTACTTATGGGAAATTAACAAATTGAATACTCATTGAAAATTTGTCCGTATAGATATCATATCAAAGTTTTGAAATATTTTTTGAAAAACGTCCTTGTATGAACTAAGGTGTTGCATAGTAAAAAATAAAAAATTACGTACAGTTTGATTTGTAGTTGAAAAGTCTCATCATTATTCTTTTACATCAAATTTAAATTTATTTTGAAACAACAACAATAGTAGTAGTATTGATTTTTTTTAATCTTTTTTATTCTATGATTTCGTTGTACATTAAGTTGGAAACCAACTTTTGTCAACTATTTTCCAAAACCCTAAATCCTTTTCATTTTCCTAGTGTTGGTTTTCCATACTGGTCATGAAGCATCACAATGGCACAATTTGTTGTTGACCTGAATCCATGATTCGATAAAACGATATCATGATAAATTATACAAAGACTAGTATACCCTCCTATATGTTAGTCACAATCACAGACTTATTTACAATCTCAGGATGAAAATCTAATCTACACACTGAATCACTACAGATAACAAAATGTGTAGCTCCAGTATCAAACTAAACTCTAACAGAAATGTCTCTACCAGAAAGCATATCTTACACCAAGACGCCTTTCACTTTCACTAGCAGTCGGTGCACTATAAAAAGTTGGAACATAATAGCAAATTGAACCCATTTCCATAGCATTGCCTCAACCAACTGCCTCTCTCTAGCTAACACTGCGCACTCCCAACCAACGCGCGCTCTCCTATTGTTATTACAACACCATCCTTATAAATTTTGCAGTTCCTAACCATATGTCCACTTCCTTATAGGCGAAGCAAATTTGCCTAACCTTCCTTTTTTCTCGTTATTATTCTTTCTGGTCCTTTTTTATTCCTACTACTTCGTTGCGGCTTTGGTCCCTCCATTCCATTAGCATTATTGGTAACCACAGTTTGCTTAGGTGGCATGTTCTCATGATCTAGATCCTCTTCTAAAGTATCATTCATAATCTCATCCTTTCGATCCATGACTTGACGCCGTAGTTTCTTTAACGCTAGCCTTCTCATTATAATGTCTTCCTCATCGAAGCAAGAATAATCCTCATGCAACCTAGCAAAACCTGCCCTGTGTGCTTGCACAAGAAACCCGCAATCACCTAAAACTACTCTTGGAAGGGCGTAAGATGATGCCATCATACATCGAACATAGCATGGTAATCAAAAGTAGCCATGCCCTATCCTTATTCGCCTTCCGCTGTTGATGTAGAATTGTTCCCAGCTGTGTTTCTAGCGGCTCAACTCATTCTTAATTTGTAACAAGAATAGTCAGTCCCATCCCGAGAGAAGTAGCAATGATGTTCAAGTGCTAACTACTATATATAGTACATATTAAATCCACGAATTCGTCTCTCCTACGCGTATACGTCCTAAATCTTTTATTAAATTGTATAGCCAAAGCTCTAACACTACATGTGAAGACTGTCCATACCGCTTGCATGTAAACAAAAAAAAGTGTGCTAAAGAATGCCAAGCTAATATGGGCCAACCATCAAGTGTGATAATCAAAACTTGACCTCTCGTATATCTTATAGCACATAGATAACATATAATAAGAAATACATACAATAATGTTGTGAGTAATGACATAAGAGCAAAATAGCAAAGTTGCTGTCATATTACAGATTCATGTACATGAAATCCAAATATTTGAATACATGCTATCCTTACTACAATTCTCATAGTACACTTATAACAATGGAAAGTAAATATGTAGATATAGTATACGCTTTAGCTCTTCCAAGCTCTTCTCTGTTGCAACATCATCATATAACCTAACATGCTATCTTGTTTACCCATTGACAATGCCAGTCTGTCAATGACAATGTCGAAGAGTACCCAAGATAATAAGAAGAGACATAAAACCTTGGATCTGACAATTGTCTAATGTAAGCGATAAGGTCTATCAAAAGCTAAACTACATAACATGTAAATACACAGGTTGATTCTAAAATCAAACCTGCCTCGGCAACCAAAGAGTTAACACATAATAATAGTTTAATATGCCACTCAAAGAATAAATGCTACTCAAAGTAGTAAATTGAAATGGTCATAGTCGCATGATAGAAGAATTTACATGCCTTATATGGCCTTACTCCCCATATCCTTTTCCAGATCATATAGGTGATAGTCTACCTAAGAAGTAAAGGTTATAACTAACAAAGAAACCATAGAAAGCCTCATCCAAATACAATTTATTACCTTCTAAATTCGTGAATACGTCGGTAACCTCAGAGTCGGCCCTGGGCCTAGGTTGTATGTGCGACCGCCCAAGGCCTAGGTTGGTGGGAGGGCCCAATTAAAAAATGTTCGGTTTTAAAAAAAGTGGTAATGTGAGCTGTATTGTAGACATTATTAGTGAGGTTGGTTTGGTTTATGTTTGGAAACTGAGGGATTTCAAGATCGAAACCTGCGGGCTGCATGTGCCTCTATTTCATTTTGCAGACATCCACTTAATATCTTGCCACTTGTTTTGCCCAGGGCCTTAGTTACCCGTAGGCCGGGCCTGGGTAACCTATATTACAATCTTAGCCAGAGGATAATGGAAATCTCAGTTATAATCGAACTTCATGTCCTGCAAACACGTGCGCCCCATCCTAGGTTCCACACCCACGGTAAACGATCCCTCCAATTCTATTGGTTGTCCCCATGATACCCCTGCTTTGAGTCGGCTAGAACTCTCTGAGCTACAAAGGACTGCTTGGCAATCCACTATCAGAGTAGCTCTACTCTATTATAATAATTGAGTTCCCCTCGGTAAATCATATATCATGGAACTACGTTCTTTATAACAACTTTCATTCTTACAACATCCTGCCAAGAGCTATGTCCATATTCTCATCCTCCACGAACTGAATCTACGTCCATGCAGTGTCTTATACCACAAATTGTTTCATCACCATGTAAGAACGTTACCTTACATATTATCAATAGTCTCCCTTCAAACTATTCCATATCCGAGCATCCAATCAAAGAATTATAACTTGATAATGCTACAACTTCCAATCCATAGAAGCAAGTGACAAACCACGACCTCCAGCACGATCATAAAGCCCTCAGTTCTTTCTTCCATAGACCTTATGTCCTTTCGGCCACATGATGGAACTTCCGGAGGTCCATCACTTATGGACCACAAACAGTCCATACCCTTAGCCAAATTTTATGTAAATGTCTTCATTCCTCAATTCACCATGCCCAATCTTGAATTTATGTTATGTTTCATGCTCCCAAGCCTACTTTTGGTCATCTGTTCAGTTGATTGCCACATAATCAAATTTTGATTACTTCGCCTATCCAAACCCAACCAAACTTGCATCAGAATCTTCTAGAACCCCATCATGCTCCAGCTAAAATTTCATGAACAAATGAGCCAATGTCATGGATCGTATACGGTTCATTCCCTTTGGATGTGACGAACCTCCATTCACCATCGGTGCTCATAACTAAAAATTTGAATTGTACAAGCACCCGATCGGTATAAAGGAACATCAAGAGAAATAAATAGTAGAGAAGAATAAAAAGAAGAAAGAAAATAAGGGAATAAAAGAGAAAAGAGCGCATCAGATAAACATAATAATCAAATCACAGATATAAAACAACGAAATAGTAATAACTATATAAACTAGATAATTAGATTATTTAGGCTTATACAGTTAACAGTAATAAAGTTTGTACATGAGACAGATAAACCCAACATATAATTTGTCTCTAACAGAATACATAACACTGTCTAGGCTCCATAGTGTGACACAACTAAATAAACAATAATGATACAAATATGAATATATAAAAGGTCGCCTCCTACGAATCCACTTATGCAACTCTGAACAATATATGAACCTGTCACCGGGTCTGCTCATAAGCATCATCGATGAGCACCTAAGGTAATAATAGGGATATAAAACCTTAGATAAGACAAAATTGTGGTGTGAGCGATAAATAAACCTCGAAGTGCTTTAAAAATCGTAATAGTATATATGGCATGAAGGGTATGAAGAACCATACATGTCCTTCCCCTGCATCTACAAAGTTAGCACATAACAGTCAATATATGCTATACTATGACCACATCATATAAAACTAGTATGGTAGATGTCTAAGTACTGAGTGGTGATAAATAAGTAAATAATCATAACATCCATCAACCATCCTCACGTTTACTCATTCAGTGCGTAAATTATATGACATCTAGTACTTCGGTCACCCAATCAATTAATGCACCGGTAGGCCCCACCGCATGAGCTCCACCCGAATATCACTCTGCCCCACCGAATGAGTGATAACTGATAACCCTAACCAGTCCACATTGAATTACCTTTGGAGTCCAGGCCGATCAGTCCACGCCGCATTGGCTCTAAACCATTCTTGTGCCTCGTTCCCTATGGTGTACCGAAGGCATGAATACCAATAACCCTTTTGCACATGTTCTTCGCAGCAAAATCCATCACTAGACTGTCCGTAAGACTCCCATCCATAGTCGTCTCAATATGGGAACTATCCCCGACGGTCACGATATATCATAGGATATCATCCTGGTCTCCCATTTCTTTCTCACTCCGACAGTCATGTCAATGCGACTTAACATCGTCTTTCTTGCATCTCGCAGAAAAACATCAATAGCAATAGCTCGCTCCCCATCCTGGAATCACTATCGTCAAATGACGCATCACTACATAGAAGCACCACATCTCGTCTCAAGCCAAAGACACTGATTCAAGGGCATCGTATCAAAATTGCTATCGAACAAACCATCATATCCTACTCTTGGAACTCAAACCATCGTTCATGTCCAATTGGCCAAAATGGTCACAACAACAATAGTCGATATCGACCACTTCATAGTAATCAATAATGATTTATTTAACTAAAATTGGTTAAATACACATCCAAGGAAAAAGTCCGACAGTTGTTGCGAAATCCGGCTTGTCGCTAAGAAAAAAAATGTCGCCATGAAGGACTACTACCCATGAGTCTGACACCATTTTGCCTTTCCCTGGGTCGGTCAAACTAAATCCAGATTGACATAGTCGTTCCAGACTTGGCCACCTCTACCCGAATCGACATAGTCGATCCGGATTGGTCAAACCGGCTCTGGATCGACTATGTCAATTTAGGCTTGGTTAAATTGGAATTCTCTTCGTCCTTCGACTTTTTTCTCCATCCAAATCTTTAGACCTACTGTCGGGCTCCAATGTTGCTCTGTCGTCGAGTCCATCCATGCGCTCTAAAGCCTCGTCGAGAATATATCTCGCCCGTTCAAGTCTACCATCCATGTGAATTCAGCCGATATACACCAACTTGTGTATTCAATCTATAAACACCCTAAACTCTAACGAACGAAATATTTCCTAATGCTAGGTCATCTTCAAACGGCGTTTTAATCTAAACTAAGCAGATAATTCAACAGTGCATCCAATAGTAATCCAAATTTCTAAACAAGCATACAAGCAACCATAATAGTAGTACTAAATAAAATTGAACTAATCCATAGCAATCAAGGTAAAATAAATGCTCAAATAACCTTTGTCCAACAAAATAGTCAAAACAGTGCGCAGTAGCGCATAAACGTGTAAATAGCCAGCATAATAGCATGCAACTGGGTAAAATTTGATAATAATGGTCAAAACTACTTAAATCACTTTCTAATATTTTAATTTATTATTTACTAGGTTCAACTATCCTAGATATTACGTTTCATAAATAGAAATCAGTTTAAATCATTAAAACTAACAATACGAACAATAACAGTTTAGCGAGAGACAATATCACTCATCTTTTGCAAATCAGTCCAAACCAACTCTATAATGTAGAGATCATCAATATGAATCCAATGCATGATACTGCATCCAAATCCAACCTCGTATGAGAAAGTTATGCATGTTATTAGTTTATTGATTTTAAATTTACACAAATAAATCAAACATTATCGTATTTACCGAAAGGCCCCTCGACACATTCTTCCTCAATCCCTAATGTCTCAGGCAGTGCATAACCTGAGACACATTAAAATGGAGTGATATGGAGCTCAGATCATCAGGATCGTAAACCGTCGGTGCTATTGGTCTTCTCGTTCGAAGCTCGACATGGTTATGTGGTATTAGAGCAGGTATTTTTGTTTAACTCTAGAGTAATGGGTCATCCTAGCTGTCAGTCGATTGAGAGTCAGTCCAGTTCATCTCCAACTATTTTCAATGGAACAGATTTTTTAAACTGGAAATCCGAAATGGAATTTTATTTAAAATCTGTTAATATTAAATATTGGGATGTTATTATCAATGGATTTGATAGCGTAAATATTACTTTCAATACCCGTGTTATGAAAATTATATTTGATTATCTTAGTACTGAACAGTTTAATCTTATCTGCCATTGTTTATCTGCACAAGAAATCTGGGATACTCTCAATACGAAGTATGGAAGATCTGACAATGGTAGCTCAAAACCTAAGAAAGTCAACTCAGATTCAGAGTTTTGTATAACAGGATTTACAAATGAAAACTCAGAAAGATCAGATGATGGAGAGTCAACAGATGCTGAAACAGAAAATTTCTCATACGGAGATTTAGTTTACATGTGTCTTGATTTAACGAAATCTGTTGATAAACTCCAACTGAAAAATAAGTCTCTGAAATCTAAGAATTTTGAGTTGACCAGCAAAATTGATGATTTGGAATCACAACTTGAATATATTAAAAATTCTTCAATTTCAGTTTGCAAAAATTGTTTGAAATTGAAAACCAATCTTGTTCATCTCAATAAAAGTATTCAAAAGTTTGAAGATGAAATTTTGATCTTAAATGAGAACAAGACTGAGTTATCAAATTTGAATAACCTTCTGCAAAAGGAATTTGAAAATTTTAAAACAGATATATATTCCAAATTTGAAATTGCTGAAAATGAAAATTTGGTGAAAAGTGGTTTGGTTTTGAAAGAACTTGAAAATGAGATTGAAAAATCCAAGAATTTTGAATCTGAAAAACAAAAACGATTTGCACTTGAAATTTCTGAATCCCAAGCCAAAATTAAATTGCTTGAAAATGAGAATTTGGTTTTAAAACAGTCCAATGCTGAACAGAAGATCGCTATAAATAATTGCTCAAATTTATTAAAAGAAAATAGTGATCTAAAATTCAAAATTCAACAATTGGAATCAACTTTGGATAAATTTTCTAATGGGGAAAAATCGTTGAATATGCTGTTACAAAACCAAGTTTCTATTGGAAATAAATCTGGTCTTGGCTTCGGGAAAAATGATGCTTTTGGAAAACAAAATTCAAATGATTTGAAAAATCCCTCAAACTGTTTTGGAAAGAACTGCTTTGAAAATTTGAACTCTAAAAATTTCAAAGGCTTTTTGAATCAAAATTGTGATGAGAAATCGTTTTATGATAAACAATTTAAACATTCTTGGATCCCAAAAACTAAAACGGGCTTCGTAAAGTTCAAACAGATTTGGGTTCCTAAGGGTACGAAAGTTAATTCTAATGGTTTGTTGTATAAACAAGTCTGGATTCCAAAACATATGAATACAACTGTGAGTGGTCTTACAAATTTTGTTAAACCACTCGATCTCCTCAACTGTTAGGTACCAAAGGATGGCTGAGGAACTACTGTGCTGAAAAGAAATTTGAAATCAAGCTGGTTTATACTTCTGTATCATTTACAGTTCCTTTAGCCAAGATCTGATGAGTTAGAGATTCTGATTTTCATTTGATTCTGGTATGACCTCTAAACTCACCTTTGTAAATATTCTTTGTTTTTATTTTCTTAGTTTATTTCTCCTTCTATCCTTCTGCTTATTTTTTTGTTTTCTTTTGTTTTGATTTGTCACTGTCATACCTTTGTAACTTCTTAGGCTTCATTAACTTCATATTGCAGAATTCATATTCTTTTTGGAAAGTTGCTTCATTTCTATAAAATTCTGATGTGTTTAATCATGTCCAGATCTTGAATTTATTTTTGTAAATATCTGCAATTGATTTGAAGTTTGTTTTCTGATTCTTTGAATTCATAACAGTGTTGATGTATTCGTGCCATATCTTGAACACTGTTAATCTGAAATTCTAAATTGTTTTGAAGACCTGAAAATTATATGGAAATTCACACACCTTTGCTGTTCTAAGTTTATTCTAATTTTTTTTTTTTGAAAAGCTCAAAATATTATACTCATTACTGCACACTATTACTTATCAGTTGTGACAATTCCAGTAATTTTCAGATTGGCTTGATTTTTTTTTGAAATGTCTTGTCTCAGTGATACATCTTAAAATTCATTTTTATTCATGATTAGTACAGTTGAAATTAGTTTGTTTGAAATCATCTGAAATTTCTGATATTTTGAATCTCACACACCTCCTAAATTTGAAATTATCAACCTTGTGTGAGTGATTCATTATATTCTAAAACTTGACATCGATTTAAGTGATTTCAAATAAATTATTCTATTTTTCTGGATTATGAATACCTTTCAAAATTGATATAGATGATCTGAAATTTCTTTTAGGCTTGTCTGAATTTTTTGTGAAAATTTGATTTGAAAATCAAGTCTTAAAAATCACTGTTATTTCATGATAATTTATTTGAATATCTGTTTGTTTGAAATCATTTGAAATTATTGATTTATTGAATCTCACACATATCTTGAAGCTGAAATTAATAATCTGGTGTGATTGATTCATTGAATCCTGAAATCTGCATATTCCTCAAATGATTTCAAAGAAACAGTATTCTTTAATCATTGGTTCATGAATCATCTTGTGTGACCAACATCTTGTCAAGTCTGATTTGAAACTGTTTCTGTTATGCTGCTCTGATACTGTTTTTCAAAGAACTGCCTGTTTTAACCTGTCTGCTGCTTGGCTAATTTGTTATACTATCTGCTTGGTCTTTAAATTTCCGCTGACTGTGATATCTTGGTTTGTCCCCCGTATCTTTGTGATTAAAATTTATTAATAGAGACACCAAGTGGTATCAGAAGTGCCTTATATTTGTTTCACCCATCTGATATTGTTTTGAAAATATTCTGTAATTTCTTGTTTATGATCTGTTTGCAGCTCTGATAAATGTGCCAAATTTGTTAGTTTTGTTTACTTGGGCTTTGTGTTTGAAATTTCTTTAATCTGAGATATCTAGGGTGTGAATAAATTCCTCGATAAGGGAGACTACAATTGGTATCAACTTTTTCATCCATTTGTCTTGAATTTTCACTTTGTATAGACACCATACACATTTTTTTTCTTTGTATAAATCTGTATAAATTCCTCTTGTAATTGATTTTCAATTTTAAAATTATTTATTGATTATTCTTTCAGAAATTGAAATCAAATATCCAAATTGAACTGTATTTATAGTTCATCAAAATTATTATCAGATTTTGAAATTGTGATGAATTGTGACTGCAGTATATTCCACAACAAGAGGAGATTTTATTTGGATTTTCATGATGGTTGAATATTTATTATAATATCTTTGAACTGGCAATTATTTCACGACCATCTCCTATATCTATCAACCGTCTGCCATCCATCATGATTTTATATTAATGTGGAGAGTTAATTTTTTTTTTTAAAAAAAAGGAGGAAAAGTCATCTTGTGTTTAGAAACAGTGAAAATATTTGTGATAGAATTTGGACTATGTTATTATTCAGAATTAGTGATAATTGAAAATTTTCAATAATCCCGGTACAGTCGAGCTTATCTCATAATATAATTAATTTAGAAATTTATTTCACAGTCCATTTCTGTACCTACCACATTTCTATCATCCATATTGGTTTCATATACCGAGGAGTTTTTTCCTTTATAATGCTGAAAATAATAAATATAATTAATTTATAAAAGTGTCTCTAACCTCATTTAAAAATCCAAGCTCTGGTTATGCATGGTTATGAGACGTCTTATAATTTAAGCTGCGACTGATCCCATTTAAAAATCCAAACTCTGGTTATGCGTGGTCAGTGTGCTCTTAAATAATAATAATTAAAAAAAGGAAATAAAGTGCTAAAAATAGAAATTAATCTGAAATTCTCCTCAGTGTATAAAAACCAGCCTAGCAATCCATCTTTCTAATCTGTGAAATGTGTTGAAATATTATGACGTATTATGATTTGTTGATTGATAGATATTGGGATTTGAGATTATTCGATCTTGTTACTTAAATTGAATTATTAATTGTAGTCCAAATCCATTACTGTTTTTTGTGTTTTTTTTATAAAAATCCTTTGAAAATAATTGGAAATGAATTGTTTTTAAAACTCTCTCCATTTTATATAAAATTCATCGTATATTCGTCATTCTCTACAATGTGAAATATGCCACCTATTTTTGGATTATTATGATTTTTGTTTGATTGATAGAAATTTATGATGATCGTTCTTCCTCTTAAGCAGAAATTATATTTTTAGTCAATTTTCATTTCTATTTTAAAATCTGTATCCTTTTGATGATAACAAAAGGGGGAGAATGGAGAGATTAGATTTTGATTTATGAGTGAATATTATATATATATTTTTACTTTTGAAAATAGGAGAGATTAGATTTTGATTTATGAGTGAATATTTTATAGATATTTTTACTTTTGAAAATTCATTATCATTCAGTTCAATTCACTCATGCACAGTTATAGGGGGAGTTTTCTGTTGTAGGGGGAGCTAATAAATAGGGGGAGTTCATTTTTCACTGTAAAACACATTTGTTGGATTTAAATTTTTTATTTGTTTGTCATCATCAAAAGGGGGAGATTGTTGTATATAACGGTGTTGTATACACAATTATATGATTTTTTTTTGATGATAACAACCAAATATATTTTATAAATATGTTTGTTACTGTACTGCTCTATATTTACATCACAGACAGGAATGTAATATTTATATTTAAATAAAATACATCTGTACAGAAATTCAAATATTTACTGTATTTTATTTAAAAATATAAATATTATATTTCTAACTTTCAAATAGTACATCTATTTTAGCTCCACTATTTAATCACTTCACATATTTGTACTTATAAATAAACAGAATAGAATAGACAAGTCTGTTTGACAACAATGAAATATTATTTTTTTTCAAACAGATTTTGTTTATTACAAATAATCAGTGCAATCACTTTTTCATATGCATTAGCTCCTCACTATAACACTCATACATTCACTCAGTTTGCATTTCATATATAAATTTCATTTACACAGATTCGTATATATTTACACACACACACTGGCACTCTTCTTAGTTTCACTGTCTTCTGTCTTTTATCTTTTGTCTTCACAGCTTTCTGCATTCAGTCTAGTTTTCATACCTGTCATATACAGAAACACACACACAGTACACTGCAATAGAAATAAAAATTGAATACATGCAGATTTGAATTTTATTTTTGAAAATTTATTTGCCTCAGAATTTCGGTGTGTTTCTCATCATTTTTCTGACACGATCTGATTTATCCGACTGTGTCTAGACAACTTGTGATATTCACAGTGATACGCTGTAAATACCACAAGGCAGGCAACATATATATATATATAAATATATATATATATATCAATGCAGGGACAGGAAATCTCTTCTGATGGATGCATATACACACGTGTATAAATATACACGTGTGCACTGCCTCGCCAATCAGAATGTAGCGAGCAACTGAGGAGCAGCCGTGATGACCAACTCAACTCAGTGTATACTCAGCTAACATTAATAGTCAACAAAAAACTCATGAGTCAAGTAATCAAAGTCAACACATCTCAAAATACAAAGCAAAGTGGTCGAGGCAAGCAAACGGTCAAGGCAAGTTCTATTTTTCAAGTGCACATGTGCAGCATGTTCAAAGTGGTACAAGATCAAGTGACAACATGGTGTACAACATATCAGTGGTGAACGTAGCAGCATGGTGGAGCTAACATAGCAACTACAAGTGTTCATTTCAGTTCAGCAAATTCAACTTTTACAACCAGTGTGGCACAAGCACATGCAACAAGATGATCAAGTGAATAATGCAGATTTGATATTCATTCATATATACATGGAGTACATGTTTCAGCAGTAATTACAAAATGTACATGGTATTTTCCAAACAGTGAAGTGATCAGTGCCATGATAAAGCAGTTTATACATGAATGGTGATCCAGCAAGAGGGTCGAGCACAAATACAAGGCTCAGACAATCAGTACAAGAAAGCATGGGTCAAGCCAAAATACAGCAGTTCAAATTATAACATGGGTATGCATATGCATGGTGCTACAGGTCATATACGTGACAAATATGCATAGTCCAAATACAAGTTAGGATGATCAAGAATAAATCATATGGACACAGCTCAACATAGATGGCACAACAACAAGCAGGGATGGTCCAGCTACATGATGACAGAGCAAATCTAATGCAACATATATGGCTCATTCTCAAGACATGGTTATGGTGCAACAAGTTCAAAACATACCAAGTTCAGTGAACTCTCAACACACCAAATGAAGGCAGCAGATTTAAGTGAAAGTGCAGATCACATTCAAAACAGCATGGTACAGATTTTATTATGAACACATGCATGCTAGCATGAGTAAGTGTTAAAGTGAAGCAGGCTGAGCATGTGAAGTAAGTGTTAAAGTGAAGCAGGCTGAGCATGTGAAGAATTATACACAGTCTTATGTACACATATGTAATGGTAATCACATATGGACAAAGGGCAAAACTGCAGACCAGGTTTTCAGAATTGATAAATCATGTTTCCTGTTTTGGACAAAAATGATTCACTTCTCTTGCCAGAAAATCAAATTTGTTTTTGGTATTAAATCCAAGCAGCAAAGAGGGAAACAAAATCTGCTATGACAAAGGGGAGAAAATCAATTCGACATTGGATTCATGTTTCCAGAAATGAACCTCACATTTTAAATCGGCCAGAAAAAGTTTCAGACTTCACAATATTTCTTGGGCAACAAATCAGGAATTTTATTCAAGGAATCATCAAATAAATACTTTCCAAAATTTCACAATAGAATTACAAGGCAACAAATATTTTCCCAAGAAATACATTTCAATCAGGGATTTTTTTTTAAGGCCACTGTTTCAATTGAGAGCAGTAAAAAAGGGAAGCCAATGCAAATTCAGATCAAATCATTTAAATCGAAATCAGAGATGCAATAGGAATCCTAATTCCTATATATATACTATACCACATCATCACAGGCAATTCTTTATCGAAAACTACAATCAACTCGAGAGCAAAATTTTAAATCAGAGAAAACTCACAATTTTCCAATCGTTTTCGACCGAACAAATTCCAAATCGAAGTAGCAGAAAGCAACAGAGAAGTCGAGCATCAGAGAACTTCATTTCATCAAGAGATCGATTCGATTTGGGAATTTATTGGAGAAACCCTAGCCAAATTTCCAGCCGCCATTTTTATTCTCAGAGGAACAATTCCCAATCAACAACGAAGAGGAAGACATCAGACTCGAGCTTCAGAGATTAACAATTCCATCAAGCAACGAAACGATTTGGGGATTCCACAGAAACCCTAGTTTCTCAGTTTTGAAGCCGCCATTTTTTCCAGAGAAAAGAATAAAGACATCGGGCAAAGAGAGTTTCAAAAAGGGCCGGCCTACTTATTTGGCTAAGCCAAATCAAAAGCTTTTAAAAGGGGATGACCCCTCTTATTTAATCTCCTTTAGTTTATTCTAAATCAAGGGTTTCCATTTGTTTTTGTTTTTAATTTTGTATTGTGTTTTGTTTTTGTTTTTGTAAACCGAATTCAAACAGTGTCTAGATCTGTAAAGTCTAGGATATCAGTCAGGGTGTTGACTGTCAGTTTCAGAGTCCGTAAAATCTGAATTACGGATTACTGGGTTGTAATTCGGGGAAATCTGATCGAAGGGATATCGGTCAGTCTACGGTTTTGAGCGTAGGGTTAGGACAGGAGCAGGCGCTGCGAGTGTACATGGTCTTGTATGCGGGATCTGTTTATAGCACCTAGTAGAAACCTTAGGAATGCAGCAGTAGGCAGGGTTTTGCCGAAGCAGGGTATATCTGTGTGTGATTTATTTTCTGCACTTTTATTTCTGCTGCATTCTGTGATCTGTTTATTATTTTAATATCCTGTCAGATTTTCAATTCAGTTAAAAACTATGATAAACCCTATTCACCCCCCTCTAGGGTTAATCTAGATCCAACATTATGATCTCCAAAAATCCAAGCTCGGCTCCTTTACTCAAAATGCGTTCACCATGAATCTTACAGGAAAAGAGACATCCATTAATGTCACGCCACTCCGGAATGAACCATATTCCACTAAACTTTGACCATAGTTTCTCATCTCGATGCTCGATGGTGGTCTCGAAATCTCAAATTTTTGCCTATAAAAAGAGGAAACCCAAATCCTAGATCTGAACAGCCGAGTTCAACAACAACCATTCATGTTAAGATTAAAAGAGGAGATAGATATCCTCTACGATCTCAATGAGCCAAGAATCATGATTTGAGGATTGGTATTTGTTAGCAACGAATTATTGATGTGGAAGGTGATTGCCATTTTTATGAATGTAACAGTAACTGGGTTTCTAGGAGAAGAAACAATACGAATCGGGTTCAAAGGCAATGTAGACTATTAGAATACAATAATATTATTCTTTCTAATTTCCATTTCACATTCAAAAGAAGTTGACGTACATTTTTGTTTGCCACCATCAAAGGACCTATCCAAATGCTACGAAACTTGATTGCAGACATCACTTCGATGATATGGTTTCGGTGGTACAGTTTTCGTCAAAATTTGAGGTCTTTGCCCGGAATGATAATTTTTCGCGTATATTAAGACGTGTTTGGCCTATATATCCTAATCTCGAAATATAGCAATCCTTATACTTTGTATTCACGTAACCAACCATATGAACTCAACAGAACTAGTTTCGAGTCTCAATTTGATCATTTGTGAAAAATTGCCTTTTAGAACAATCAATTGAATAATTAACGATCAATATTTAGTTATTTAATCGTTAAAATATGGGTCGTTATTCCCTCCTCAAAGGATTTCATCCTTGAAATCCTCAAGGACAAAATAAAATAATCCAACGCTATCGAATAAGCAATGGCACAAGATATAGCGTCACATAATGTTCTCCACAACAACCATTGAAAGCAATTATAACAAAGGAAATCAACTCGGAAGTTGACATGGAGCCAACATTCCCATTTCTTTGTATAACCATAATCAAACTCGGGATCTACACTACCAAGCCAAACACCTAACTTGTAAATTTATTTTCTAAACCAATAAATATTGAAAAATAAAAGTGACAACTTACTATTTGGAAGACAATTCAGCATATCAACGCATATTGAATTTCCTTCCAAATATGGAAAAATTCACGGTAAATTACTACAGCATCTCCACTATATGGCTTGATTTGGAAAACTCCCAAATCTCCATAAACGGCTCATCTCAACAAAAGCCCAAAAGTGGCTACCTTTGAATGGGGCAAAAATCACTAAAAATGCACCAATGGCAAAAATCATAACCTTATCTACTACATGCCTCTTTTTATGCAGGCTTAGAATTTAGATGCGAATAATAGTGAATCAGCATCCAAAAAAATCTTGCTTCTTTGTATTTAGGCATGTACTCGAAAAAGAGGATTAGATATAATAGTAGAAATAATAAAAAGGGAATAGACATGTTAAATAAATTAAATTTATCTAACATAATAATGTCAAGTCTTGTATGGATTTTATTTCGAATAAACAAACGATACAATAATGTAATTATCTCGCATGCCTAACAAATATCGAAATATAAACAAACATGAGTGAAAAACAATAGCAAACATAGAAAATAACATTTATACTTATCCTAGCATGCAGGATACTAACCTAACTATTAGGACACATCCAATAATAAATTTAATCCTTATATGAATTGACAACTAGGTTGCCATTTCAAAAATATGGGATAGTAATCTAGCATCTCTCGTCAATAAATTGAGTATGACTCGAATGCTATCATACTATTCCTAATTCTTATGGCAACCTATCAATGGAAATCATCGGCAACTATTCATGCAACTACTTGGAAATCTCTAATAGTTATAGAAAACTATTTGATCCATCCCATCTAGCTATCTCTAGCTGACATCACATTCTTTTTGGATAAATGCGCGACAACCCCTTCTCATGATTCCGGAAACAAACAACACTCACTCCTTATGGAGCTAACATCAAGGTCGAGTCCATACTACTTTACCTCGAGTTATGAAGTCATATCTAGTAATAAATATAAGCGACATTCACCAAAGGAATATCTCTCCTGGACCGGTACTTCTCCAACTCGACGGATGCAAACAACTCACATTTATATACATACCTATAGGAAATATCATACACATAGGAGGCTAAGAATTTCAACCATTGCCACTAGAAAAGATCGAGTTCCTCTCAGGGAAGAGAAATTCTGATAACATGACATCACCAACGACTCTAGCCCCTTCGCTAATAAATAGTGCATCTAATTCACCAAAACGAACTCCATCGCCATTGATTCTAAGTTGTGAGTCGAACACCCCTGACATGGTTTTTGTTATTGACTAAAACACGATAACCCTCCATTCGGAAAACAACCACTCAAACCACCCACATAATTTAGTGAGTGCTATTGACTTCTGGTTCTTGCTTGAGATGGCAAATCGATATATTTATGGGTCAACCCTAATGTCCAAACCATCCGAATTCTCATAAGACTCTAAAGACATTCTACTTTAGACAACATGACCCAAGAACTCCATATTTCTCAACGAAAATTAAAACTCCAACAAATTAACCTCAAAATATGCCGACTCCCTGGTTGGTCTGAATGGCCCAACCAACTAATCAAAATCAAACCAGAATCTAAAATGTTGTAATTGGTATACATCAACCAACTCCTCACTATCGATAAAGTCCTCTTGGGACTCCCAATTGGCTGAACATCCGTAACTAGATCGATACGGAACTTGGCTCAAACATGGTGGCAATCTGGTCACCTCATCGAATGTGCCCAAATAATCTCTAGTTACTAGCTTAGGTCACGAATCACTACTAGAGATCTATCTCATCCCTCTATATCATAAGCGACTCACTACTAAAGATCTAAGTCTCAATCCACTATCACTAAACTGAAGACGACTCACTACTGAAGAACTTGTCTTAGCCCACTATCGTCACCAAAAACCTCTCACTACCACCTATATTATGTATCATCCTAGTAATTGAACTGCAAGACTCAAATATTAAGTCCAGCTAAAATCAACAACCAATAAGTAACCAATTTAGAAAATATACAACCATGACTTGATGACCTTAAGTTTTGACGAACCATGTATACTGCCAATTATAGATTAATTATGCCATAATACTCTACACCTCAAGTTCTGAAATTAATCTCTCGAATGCTGCAGTCACCTATAGTATTAAGTTCTGGCGACCAAACACGGGATGCTACACACACATATAATCTAACTAAGCCCTCAATATGGTAAGTCATAATCAAGGGAGAAAAATTAATTCATGAGTCCCAACTCGTTCCATCCATCATATCACACAACCAAATGGACGATGAAATCTTGATATCAAACTAAAACACGCATGGAAACATCATTAATGTAAATATATATCGAGTAATAACCTCGCTATTTAATGCTTCATTGATGGAGCAATCGACAGAACAGGAACAACAATCAACACATATGCCTCCATGATTCATCCCAAAAAAGTAGGATGAACTCCAATGCTAACTGGGTGCAAACTCAAACTTCGTGAGCTTACTCGATTGAATCCTCCAACAAACATTCCCTTGGAATGGAATAATCACCCTCTGAGTCGATCCCATAACCCAACCACAAACTCCAAACTTCGGAGTGATAAAGGAGAGAATTAGCGTTATTTGACATGACATTGGATGCAGTCATACTCTCCACCAGAACACATCGTCTAAATCGAGGAGTTTCTCATCGGCTTCTAAGAAATCGATACAAACCCCTTCAAAGCGAACTCTGAACTGGTCTCAAGCGAATCGATTTCGAAAACTCGAAACGATAATGACTCACAACTAATTCAAGCTCAACCTTGGAGTCTGTTAGGAGTAAACTCCTAATTCATTCAATTCTAACTCCAAGTCATTGAATAAAACCCTTGTGAGAACTTGAAAAACACCCGCATCACAACAATTGATTCCATTTTAAGGAACGGTATGCCACATGAATACATAAATGTCCACACAACGTGGCATAGTCGACTCACCGCACTTGAGTGCCATAATCAACTAGAGATTTCAGGATATGTCAGATAATGGATTGTACTATTATTGAAAACAAAAACTGTAAATCGAGACTATAAGTTCTCGATTCATCCCAACTCTCAACCCCAGAGATGGAGTAATTAGAAGTATTCCTCATTCACTAGATCGTTTGGGATAATAAGATGATCTGTCGCTAATAGAGAAAAATATTCCTGTTGGACTCGTGTGCAAAATAACCCATACTATATATATTAATAATATATAGATTTGAAAACCAAATTATACAAATACGTACTCTCTCATATATATTAACTCTTGAATTCAATACTGCTTAGGTTAAACAACGCAAGCTAAGCTCTGATACCAAGTGTGATGACCCTCCATACATCACCGATGCCCAGAACTAAAAATTCGCATTGTACAAGCACTCGATCGGTATAAAGGATTGTCAAGAGAAATAAATTGTTGAGAAAAAGAGAAAGAAGGAAGAAAAGAAGGGACTAGAAGATAAAGGAGAGAAACAGAACATAAACATAATCATAAAACCCGTTGTATATATCTCAGCGCATCAGATAACATATAATAATCAAATCACTTATATAAAACAAACGAGATAGTAATAACTATATAAACCAAATAATCAGAGTATATAAGCTTATACAATTAACATTAATAGATTTTATATAAGATATAAATAAACCTAAAAGATAAACTGTCTCTAACAGAATACATAACATTGTCTAGGCTCCACAGTGTGACACAACAGAGTAAACAATAATGATACAAATATGAACATATAAAATGTTGCCTACTGCCAATCCATCTGTGCAGCTCTGAATAATATCTGAACCTGTCACCTGGTCTACTCATCAGCATCGTTGATGAGCAATAAAGGTAATAAGAGGGAAATAAATCCTTAGGTCAAACAAAGGTCTGGTGTGAGCGATAAATAAATCTCAAAGTACTGTAAAGGTTGTAATAGTATATATGGCGTGGAAGGTAGGAAGAACCATACTCGTCCTACACCTGTTTCCACATAGTTAGCACATAACAATCGATATATGCTACACTTTGACCAACATCATATAAATCGGTGTGATAGATGTCCAAGTACTTAGTGGTGAAAAAGAAGTAAATAGTCATAACATCCATCAACCATCCTCACATTCACTCTCTCAATGCGTAAAGTATATGACATCTAGTATTTCAATCACCCAATCAATCAATGCACCGGAAGGCCCTACCACATGAGCTCCATTCGACTATCATTATGCCCCACCACATGAGCTATAGCTGTTACCCTACCAAGTCCACACTATATTGGCTCTGGGGTCCAAGCGGATCAGTCCATGCTGCATTGACTTTGATCCGTCCTTGTGCCTCTCTCTAAGGTGTATCGAAGTCATGAATACCAATAACCCCGTTGCACACGTTCTCCGCAGCAAAATCAATCACTAGATTGTCCATAAGACTCCCATTTGAAGTCGTCTTAATATGGAAACTATCCCTGACTGTCACTATATGTCGTAAAATATCAACCTGGTCTCCCATCTTTCTCACTTCGATAATTATCTCAATATGACTTAACGTCGTCTTTCCTACGTCTCTGAAAAAACCATCTGTCGCAACAACTTTCTCCGCATCCTGGAATTATCGTCATCAAATGACCTATCACTATATAGAAGCACCACATCTCGTCTTAAGCCAACGCCGTTGATCAAAGAGCTATCATATCAAAATCGTTATCGAACAAACCATCATATCATTCTCTTTGAAATCTCACCATCTTCCATGTCAAATTGGCCAAAATAAATACAACAATAGTAATCGATATCAACCATTTCATAGTAATCGATAACGACCACTCAGATCACCCATTTAACCAAAATTGGTTAAATACCCATCCAAGGAAAACGTCCGACAGTCGTTTCGAAATCCAACTTGTCGATAAAAAGAAATGCTGCCATGAAGATCTCATTCCCTTAAGGCCATTACTATGTTGCCTTTCTCTGGATCATCCTAACTCTGGTTCGACTTAGTCGAACCAAATCCAGATTAACATAGTCAATTCGGATTTGTTTACTTCTATCCAGGTCGTCATAGTCGATACGGGATTTGTTGAACCGACTCCAAATCGACTATGTCGATTCGGACTTGGTCGAACCGGAATCCACTTTGTCCTACTTCTTTGCTTCATCCAAATTTTCATACCTGCTTCCAAGCTCCAATGTTGATCTTTCGTTGAGTCCGTACATGCACTTTGAAGCTTCGTCAAGAATATATCTCGCCCATTCGAGTCTACCATCCTTAAGAATTCAATCTATATACGTCAACGTGTGTATTCGATCGATATACACTTTAAACTCTCACGCTCACGAATGAAATATTTCCTAATACTAGGTCGCTTTAAAATGGTGTTTTAATCCAAACTAAATAAACAATTCAACTATGCAACCAATAGTAATTCAAATTTCTAAACTTGCATATAAACATCTATAACAGTAGTAATAAATAAAATCGAACCTATCCATAGCAATCAAGGTGAAATAAGTGTCCAGATAACCTACGTCCAAAAATACACTCAAAATAGTGCGGAATAGCGCATAAATGGGTAAACAGCGAGCATAATAATAACACATAACTGGGTAAAATGTGGTAATAACTCCCAAAACTACTTAAATCACTTTCTAACATTTTTATTTATTATTTACTTGGTTCAACTATCCTAGATATTACGTTTGATAAATAGAAATTAGTACAAATCATCAAAACTATCTAGACAAACAATAACAGTTCAGTAAGAGATAATATCACTCAATTTGACCAAATTAGTCCAAACTAGCCTTAAAATGTAGAGCTCATCAACATGAGTCCAACACACGAAACTATGTCCAAATTCGACCTCTTATGAAAAGTTATGCATATTATAAGTTTACAGATTTTAATTTTACACTAATAAATCAAACATTATAGTACTTACCAAAGACACAGATTTTAATTTTGCACAAATAAATCAAACATTATAGTATTTACCAAATACCCCTCGACCCTTTCCTCCCCAGTCCCTAATGTCTCAGGCCGTGCATAACCAGATATAATCCAAGTAATGTGTGCACTAAAAAGGAGTGATACGGAGCTCTGGTCATCAATATCGAAAAACGTCAACGTCGTTGGTCTTCTCGTTCGAAGCTCGACATGCCTATCCCCTAAAAACCAAGCTTGGCCCCTTCAATGAAAATGCACTCACCATGAATCCTACAGGAAAATGTAGTAGCCATTAATTTTGCATGCCTCTTGGATGAACCATATCCCAACAAACTCCGACCGTAGGTTCTCCTCTTAATGGTCAGTGCAATGATGGTCTCGGAATTTCAAATCTCTTCTCGTGCGAAGAGGAAATCCAAACTCTAGATTTGAACGGTCGAGTTCAATAGCAACCATTCATGTTGAGATTAATAGGGAAGATAGATATCCTCTATACGATCTCAATGAGCCTAGAATTATGATTTTAGGGTTGGTATTTTGTTTGCTATGAATTTTGGAAGTGGAAGGTGCAAACGCCATTTTTATGAATGTAACAGTAATTGGGTTTCTGGAAGAAGAAACAATACAGGTCGGGGTTAAAGGCACTGTAGCATAGGCGAAAACAATAAAATTATTCTTTCCAATTTTGTTTTAAATTCAAAAGAAATCAACGAAATTTTAACTCACTACAATCAAATAACCTACCCAAATTCTACGAAACTTGACTATAGACATCATGTCGACGATACAGTTCCAATGGTACAAGTTTCACCGAAATTTGATTTATAGCTTATTTAAGACTGTTTTGTCCCTAAAATCATTCAATCTCGAAATATAGTGATTCATATACTTTTTATTCATGTAGCCAACCATACGAACTCAACAGAACTAGTCTAGAGTCCCGGTTCGATCGTTTGTACAAAATCTCCTATTGGAACCATCAACCGAATAATTAACGATCAATATTTAAATATCTAATCTTTAAAAAATAGGTCATTACAATGTATCTCCAGGAGGTCTATTCCCTATGGACCTCCAAGAGGTCTTTCCCCTATGAACCATATATAGTCCATGGACTTAGGATATTTTTGGATCAAAATGTTTGTGCTCCATCTCCATCTCTTCGAAAACCACTCCTAATAAGTTTCACCTCAATCCAATAAATTTTTAGCAATGTGGAGGTTTATGCCTTATGGACCTCCAGGATGTCCCCCAAGGACTATATACGATGTATGGACTTTAAATCAGATTTTTTTAATCTTCTTCCTATTGTCTTCTCAAGCCTGTCCCCTAAGCTTCATCTGATTCTAACAATCTGAACTCCCGATATGCTCTGATCTTCATTTTTAGTCCTAATTTCAAAAGTTCTAATGCACAAAATAAAATATAACATCCAAATAACAATTTCAACAATTCAAGCAGCAAGCATATGAGCTAACACTCATATAAAAACATCCAAATGCATAGTAAACATGTTTTAATCATATATTTACACAAATCCAATATGAATCTATATACAAATCAGTGTAAATATTATCGTTTTGTCATTTACATGTCCAACTAGGTTATTTTTAGGGTTTCAAATGCAAAGTAGATTTAAATGATCATATTTTAGGTGATTAAACATGCATAAGTGACAAAAAAGCCTAATTTAAATATATAACGAAATATAGTCTTGTGAAAGATCCAAATCACTCGCCCAACCCTAAAATCAAATCAAAATAGATGTGGATATGAATTAGACAGCGAAGGGAATGAACAATTTAAAATTGAAATGATGAGATATAGTCCCCTTAGATATAGTTCTGGTCTCTAGATGTAATTTGGAATTATTTAAATGAAGAAAGTTTAAATCCAGGGTTTGAGAGAATTAAGTCAGGCTAAAAAATTACAGACACCCAACTTAATGTGAGAATGAGGGAGAAAACTCTAATTCTCTTCCCTATAGTCCCTTCTTATAACTATAGGCCCTAATTTTAATGGCTAATATGATTTCAGCCCATTAGTTGTCCTGAAATATGTCCAGTACAAGTGAAATCTTAAAACAACAATTTCTCAAAAACCAATTACTCATTATCTTAATGTGAACAACCATCTGGATGTAATAGGACCAACTAGAGCACCTAATTCAGTCTATATCGAATGTTATGGATAAAATAGTAAATTATAAGGGTAAAATTGTCATAAAAAGATTCGGTAAAAATCATGCACATGTATCACATCTCCATTAACCACATATTAAAATATTAGAATGATACGACCACTTATGAATTAAATATAATTATTTTAAAATCCGCTAATACGTAAAATATGGGTCATTACAAAAATTAACTTATGTTACCGTTTGCAGATAGTATTATTATTCTGTCATTTATGTGGCGTCTGCATACAGTTTCACTCAAATAGTACACCGTTATAATTATCATTAGCTTAACAACTACCACCCAACTACTATGTGCCATTAGATTATTCAATATTAAAAACTTAACAACCTAATGATATTTATTTTTTCAGATGACAATACACCATAGATGAATAGTTAAAGGTGACAAAATAGAAGATCTAACATTTTAATTGATGCACAAAGAGAAATGCATCATATAAGAGATAGAGAATGAAATAGAGCTATGAGTCAAGGAAAAGAAGAATTTTATCCAACTTGATGTCGCGAAATGTATCAACAAAGAAGAGAAAGGTCTCATTATGTGTCTTTAGGAGCAAACATAAATAATATAATCGATGAACTCATAATTACCAAAAGGAAAGAAAACCAAGTACAGACTTTAAGAAATTGAAACTACATCTACTAAGGGAAGAAAACATATTTTAAGTGATGTTACGCAATCTTCCAAGAGCACATACTATCATCATAAATTAATAATCAATTGCAAAGGTGTCAAACTATCTGAAGAAATGTTAAAACTCATAATATTACAAAAAAAATCATAGATTGCATTGGATTTCTGAATTGAAAAAACCAACATTTTGCCAACATTTCTAAGAAAAATTATTCCAATATGAAACTGGATCATTGTGTTGTTTAAATGGAAGAACTACACTCCACTCAGTACATTCACCAGATGAGATCTTGAAGCTTTCCAATGATAAAAATGCTGATATGTACATTTTAAAAGTAATGTTCAATCATATAGCTATGTACTTTCCTTCACTTCAATGAGAGTGCATGTCTATGATAACCAAAAACGAGTGAAAGATTTGGTATTTACAAATTCTGTGTTCAAAGATGCATATATCACAATATTGGAAGTATACTTCTTAAAGAAGGAGACAGACAAAGACATAACATTGTACATATGATGCAAATCATGAAATTGAAAGTCGAATGATTGAAAATGAAGACTTGAATATATTTATATTGGAAAGGAAACGACGTATATTAGATGAAATAATTATTTTTCTTATTACTTTCATCGAGTTTCACAACTTTCCAGGATCCATAGTTATAAATCTATCATTAAAATAAACCCCGACAATTGTAATATGCACTACCTATATCTTCACAAGTTTCCGCAATAATAGATGGTCTGAATGAGAAAAGTCTTATAAATGGTAAGAATATTGTTCTACATACGACAACAACTCAGCTTATGAGAATTCTAGAAACACATAGTCATTATGACCCTCTATAATATCCTCTCCTATTATCTTATGGTTGGGATCTAAATAACCACAATGTGAGTGGAACTCTTGTTGCATGCCGTAACTGTTGTGCTTATATTTTGCATGTATCAATAGATATATCTTAATTCAGTTATAATTTTATATCTACCACCATCATATAGTAAAAAGCGATCAATTAAAGGATTTTGTTTGTTATTTCTAATCAACTTAAATTTCAGATTAAATCCAAAGATACTTCTCTTTTCTCGCGTTGAGGTAGTTTATTATAGCAATATGTCATGGATAATTATATGAAAACTGAAAGTGGTAGAACAAAATGGATTTGTCAAAAACAGCATCATATTAGATCAGAATTGTTTGTAGGATTTCAAAATGCAGTAAATGCTGTAGAAAATAATTCAAGTATGATACTTTTAACTTCTTTTTGTTATATTTATGTTATATATACATATATACATATACATACATATCTATACTTATACACATATTTATGTTAGTTTTTAATATATAATTAACATAGGCAATAGTGTAATATTTTCCTTTACGTTAAATAGAAGTCCACGTAATATGTACCAACGGTATCAAGATGCAATGAGTTTAGTACGAAAGTTTGGAAGATGTGATTTGTTCATTACATGACATGCAATCCAGCATAAGAGGAAATTACATCAAAACTGCCATATGGACAAACTTCAAAAGATAGCCCAAATCCTACTACTAGAATTTTCGTGTAAAATGTAAATAATTAAAACACAATATATATGATAAAAAATTCTTGTATTGGTTATAGCATATGCTCATGTCATCGAAAATCAAAACAAGAGGATTACCTCATGCATATATGCTTATTAATGTAGATAACGGAAATAAATAGCACAACCCCAAAAATCATGATGTTTTTGTAAAAGCTAAAATCCCAAACCGTAATAAAGAACAAGAGCTGTACAATGCCATCGCTAAATGGATGCTTCATGGATCAGGTGGAAGACAATGGCCAAATGCTCAATATATGGAAGACATAAATTGCATAAAAAATCCAAAGCAATTTTCATTATATACTATTCAAGGTAATGCTTCGTATTCTATTTATCAAAGGGGGATAACGACGTAAATATTGCATTAGACTATGGTGGTGATATTATAATGGATTATCATAGTGTTATTCTATATAAATCATGGTTGCTGAAGAAGTATATGTCATATAAATGTTGAGGTTTGTAATAGTGTTAAATCTATTGAATACTTATACAAGTATGTGTACAAAGGTCCAGATCAAGTGACGGTAGAAATTCGTCCGACGCCTAAAAACGATGAGATTCAAAAGTTTTTCGATACAAAGTGGGTAAGTACTCAAGGAACATTTTGAAGAATTTTTTATTCTCATAGCACACAATTTATCCTTTAGTTCAACGTCTATAAATACATCTACCAAGCAAGCATCAAGTGACTTAAGATGTTAACTAAATAGTATTTGATGTTTTATTGGATGATAACCTTTGTATATCAATGTTAATTGAATTATTCAACACAAAGTCATAAGATTCGGAAGCAAGGAATTTTTATACTATCAGTTTCCAAAGAACTAAAGAACTACACATGGGTGTCAAATATTAAACAATGGCCACCAAGAGCATCACATAAAAAGGTCATTAGACGAATTTACAATGTTTCCCTATTAGTAGAAGAGAGTTATTTTGTGCAGATTATTTTGAACCATGTAAAAAGACAAACATCATTTGACTATTTTCTAACCGTCGATGCTCACATACCCAACATTTCGACAAGCATCGGAAAACATGGGATTACCTGAAGAAAGTCAAAGTACAAGAGAATGTTTTGTTGAAGCAGCAAACATTCGAATGTCATGCACTTTAAGAAGATTATTTGCAATGATATTAATTTATTATGCACAAAGAGATTCAGAAAATTATGGGGAGAATTTCTTTACAATAAAGTCGAAGACTATCCTAGTTTAAGCATAATGGATCGATCTTTATTTGAAAATCGTTTTCTACATAATCTTAATAATCTGTTAATTAACTATTATAAACAAACATCTAATTTGACCTTCCGAGAGCTAAAAATTATATAGATGATAATTATCAAACTTTAAAATTAATGGAGGAGAAATTTTCAATTGTAACTCCTAAAGAGGACATTACATCTATCAAAAAGTTAAACAATTGTCAAAAATATGCATATGATTGTTGGGGAATCTCGGTCTTCCCCGCTTCATGAAGTTAAGATAGACACTTTAAGATTAAAAATACCAATGGGAGCACAAGAGTTTATAATTCTTCAGTATGGAGATTCTTCCACTATACAAAATCATAATATTATTACAAGAATAAGATCACAAAAGTAACTCACACTCGGTGGATCACTCAAGCTTATGGATAGATACATCCCAAGCTATCTCTCTTTTCTCTTAAAGAGGCCCTCTAACTCTCAAGTTTTTCTCACTCTAAGAAGTGGCTTCTTTCTTGGATGGATAGTAATGAAGGCTCCTTCTTCTATTTATACTACTCAACCTCTATAATAAATGGTGGAGATTACTTGTATCCGAGGGTGGAGATTGATTCTCTAGAATGTTCCATACTCTCTAGGAATCTCTTCAGTCTTCCATTCCCTTATGCATCCTTCCATACTCTTCTGTAAGGTTCTGGAAGGTTCCACACATCTCCGAAATATTCCAGAGGGTTCCACTCTCTTCCACAAACTTCTAGAGGGTTCTACATTTCTCTAGAGTTCTTCGGAACATTCTAGAGAATTCTAAATTTCTATAGAAAGATCTAGAATTTTCTAGAAACTCTTCAATTAAGGAGGGAACCCAATAAATCTCCCCCTCCCGACTTAATTGGGGGGTAGTAGTAAACCAACACATTGATAACAATCTCCAAACTACTTTATTGGTATTACCTTGGTCACCATGTCAAACCAGTTCTCATCTGTGTGAACCTTGTCAAGATGTTTTTTCTTTTCCTCTAGGTCACCATAAAGAAACGTCGTCTTGACGTCTAGTTGTTCAATCTCTAAATATTGCACGACTGCTAGGCTAAGGACAACTCGGATTGATGAAATCTTTACCACAGGAGAGAATATCTCTTCAAATTCAATACCTTTTTCTTTTCTAAATCCTTTGACAACTAACCGAGCTTTGTAATAAGGCTTTGAATAGTTCTCTTTGGTCTTGATTCTATACACCCACTTATTCATTAAAGCTCTTCTCCCTCCTGGTAGCTCCACTAGTTCATATGTGTTATTCTCGTGCAAGGATTGTACTTCTTCTTGTATGGCTATTCTCTACTCTTCTTTATGACAATCACTCATTACTTCTTTATAGCTTTGAGGCTTCCCTTCATCAGTGAGTGTAACGTACTCCTATGTGTTATATCAGGTGGATGGTCTTCCGTCCCTTGAGGATCATCTCGGCTCTGGTGCAGTTGGACTGCCAGATTGAGGTTCTTCCTGAACTAGTTCATCATGAATTTCATAATCTTCAGCATCACTACTTTCTTGTGTGTTATTATCTTCATGTCGAACCAGAGTAGGTTCGATGTTCTTACTGCGTCTCAATCTTGGCCTCTCTGAATTCTTGATACCTTCAATTGTTTGGACTTCGAAGAATACAACGTCTCTACTACGAACAACCTTCTTATTAATTGGATCCCATAGCTGGTACCCAAACTCATCCTTAGGTGACCGAAGATAGATACACTCCTTTATCTTTGCATCAAGCTTAGCTCTCTAATCTTTGGAGATGTAAACAAATGCCTTACACCCTGACACCTTGAGATGATTGTATGAAGCCTTCTTGCCCGTCCAAACTTCCTCGGGAATGGCCCCATCTAAAGGAACTGATGGTGTAAGGTTGACAATGTCGAGCACAGCCATTTTAGCTTCTCCCCAAAATGATTTGGGTAACTTAGCATGAGAGAGCGTACAATGAACTCTTTCTTCAATGGTTCAGTTCATTCTCTCAGCTAGCCCATTCAATTGCGGTGTCTTGGGTGGAGTCTTTTCTAGCCTAATGCCACATTTCTTGCAATGGACTTCAAAAGGACCTTTATACTTACCTCCGTTATCTGATCGTACACACCTGATCTTCTGTCCAGTCTCACGCTCCACTAGAGCATGGAATTATTTGAAGGCATCAAGCACTTGATCCTTTGATTTTAACCAGTGCAACCATACTTTCCTTGAATGATCATCAATGAAGGTGACAGAATGTAGAGCACCACCAATAGGTCTCTCAAACATCGAACATACGTCAGTGTGCATGAGGTATAGAATGTTCTTTCTCCTTGTGAGTGGAGAAGATCTTTAGAAAGCAACTCTGTGTTGTTTTCCTACTAAACAATGAGCACAACGATGAAGTGGTTTGCTTTTCACGTCAGGGAGGAGCCGAGCAAATATGTGAAGACATTTCCCACTAATGTGCCCAAGTCGTTTATGCCATGTGTCCATATCATCAGTATAGATGTTTTCCTCCACTTTATAGAGCTTAGCTTGCATTATGTACAATGATCCTACCTTCTTTTCTCGAGCCATTATTAAACTTTTTTTGGTGAGCTTTCACTTCCCTTCACCAAAGTAATTCATCAAATCATCTAGCTTTACAACGGAGATAAGATTGAGGCGCATGATCGGGACATGCCTCACATCTTTCAAAACAAGCTTGCACCTCGTGCTTTTATCCGAATGATGTCTCCTATTCCAACAATCTTGCTTCTATCTTGATTTCCCATTTGCACCGTGCCAAAGTCACCTCTTTGGTAGGATGAGAAGAAATTTTCATTTAGAGTAACATGGAAGGAAGCATCAGAATCAACAATCCAAGAACTCTCATCACAAGCAATATTTAGAATGTTACTTTCACTAATGAGATATAGCAGATATTCCTTTAATACTATGTCAGCAGTACTCTTTTCTTCTTGCATCCTTGTTGGGCTTAGGTTTGGCTTAACATTACCGACCTTTTGGTCTCTTTTGAAGGATCAACATTCCATTTTCTTGTGACCAATCCTTCCATAGTAATAGCATGCGATCTTCGAGCATGACTTGGATCCACCTCGAAATTGATGTGGATTTCGACTCTAACTACGCCCACGAGTTTCATTCCTATCCTGATTCTCAACAATATTAGCTTCGGGATGGATAGACTCACCTCGTTCCATTCTCCTTGCTTCTTCACCAAAAAGGATGTCACTGACGGCATCCATGGTTAACTTTCCTTACAGAGCTGAGTTACCAAGTGTAACTACGAGTGTGTCTCAACTTTCCAATAAGGAACTAAGGAGTATAAGAGCTTGTAACTCATCATTAATCTTTATATCAATTTTTGTTAGTTAATTTACGAGCCCCTTGAAATTATTCAAGTGCTCAATCATACTATGACCATCCTTATACTCCAGCTTCACCAATCGCCGAACTAAATTAGCCTTGTTACGAGGCGTTTTCTTATGAATCATGGACTCAATCTTTGTCTATAATTCATCGGTATTTGTATAAGTAGAAGCATGCTCGAAACGAGTTTTATCAATGTACTTACAGATCATAGCAATAGCCTTTTGGTTCAACAGTTCCTATTGAGCATCACTCTTCCCTTATACCTAATCTTTGTAGATAATGGGCTAATGTAAATTCTTGCAATACAAGTGGTCCTCCATCATCATATTCCAATAAGAATAGTTGTTGGCGGTGAGCTTGAACATGTCTCCATCAGAAGCGACATTATCCTCCATCTTGAACTTACATGAGCTTGTTACGGCCATAGATGAACCTCGCTTCGATCCACTGTTGGGGAATCTCGGTCTTTCCTGGTTCATGAAGTTAAGATAAGAACTTTAAGATTAAAAGTGTCAATGGGAGCACAAGAGTTTATAGTTCTCCAAATGGAGATTCTTCCACTATACAAATGCATAGTATGATTAGAAGAATATGATTACAAAAGTAACTCACACTCGGTGGCTCACTCAAGCTTAAGGATAGATACTTCCCAAGCTATCTCTCTTTTCTCTCAAATAGGCTCTCTAACTTTCAAGTTTTTCTCACTCTAATAAGTGGCTTCTTTCTTGGATGGATAGTAATGAAGGCTTCTTCTTCTATTTGTACAACTCAACCTCCATAATGAATGCTAGAGATTACTTGTATCCAAGGGTGGAGATTGATTCTCTAGAATGCTCCATACTCTCTAGAAATCTCTACACTCTTCCATTCCCTTATGCATCCTTCAATACTTTTTCGTAAGGTTACGGAAGGTTCCAAACATCTCCAGGATATTCCAGAGGGTTCCACACTCTTCAACAAGTTTCTAGAGGGTTCTACACTTCTCTAGTGTTCTCTGGAACATTCTAGAAAATTCTAGATTTCTCTAGAAAGATCTATAATTTACTAGAAACTCTCCAATTAGGGAGGAATCCCAATAAATATCCCAACAATGATAGCATCACTAATGTTGTTTATATTAAGAAGTGCAAAATCTATTTCATAGATGGCCCTAATAGGATAGGAAAGAACTTTGTTTAACGAGCAATATTTGCAAAACTCAAAGTAGATGGTTTAATTGCACTGGTGACAAACTGACAGCTACATCGGGATAACTCCACAAATCTTACCAGGAGGTCGAACAACATATTTACGGTTTGAAATACCACTCGATTCGACCTTCATCTCAATGTGTGCAATACCTAAACAGTCTTAGTTAGTTGAACTTATGCGATTAGCCATAGTGATTGTTTTGAATGAAGCAATAATGACCCATAAATATGCTTTTGAAGTATTGGATGGAACTTTAAGAGACATATTAGGAAATGAAATATCATTTTGAGTAAAGTTATAGTCATTAGTGAAGATTTTAGGCAAGTTACCAGTTGTACAAAATGGGATAATTCGAAAATGGTTGAAGCATGCATAGTTAAATCTTTGCTATGGAGCTATGCAGTTAATGCCTATCAAAATCCTCGTTATAGCCCATAACACTATTTGATTGCGACACTTTTTCAGTACTACACTAATGAATAGTACATCCATTTTACGCTCCGCTATTTTCCGTTGCATCCGCAAAATTAAGGCTTTTAGTATCCATTTTTGTGATATTAATATGCAAGATTGATTTGACAAGTTCTTTTTTAGAATAGATCAAAAAAGTTTATATAAAGAGGTAGTTTTAAGGCATAAGCATCCAACACAAAAATCTATTATAGTCACCTAAGCTAATGTGCATAACTATTATGTTCTTTGATTTTTTTTATATGAAATAAATAATATTAGTTTCATCTATAGAAACGTTATGAGAAAAATGATTAATTAATTTTAAATATATCATTTTACATCTAGTAAAACTTTTTGCACCTCTGTTATATCCTCGATATATCCCGCTTTATCCTAAATATAACTTCTTGCACCTTCATCAATATAGATCCACAAAGCGTTTTAGCTGCATAATTATGGAGACTTATTGAAGTGATCTATCTCACTTGTAATATCAGGGCAAAAGTAGACCCCTTTTGTGCTGATTTCCTACTATGGTTTGGTGATGGAAAAGAGCTACATATATTTGAGAGAAAGATAAGAATCCCATACGTAATGATAATACAATAGAAAGATGAAAAATCAATAACAACTTTAATATATTCAAATTTTCCATGTTTACATGTGAAAGCATTCAATACAAATTATACAATTACAAGAGTTTTAATAATCCCACTTAATAAAACCGTGGATATGCTAATGACCAAATTATTATTCTTTTCCTAGTTATCATCATGTCTACTACTTTTTCGATTATGTGGAAGATGATATAAGAAATTTATACCAATTCAGATATCTGACTTCACTAGATTTGAGTGGTTTACCTTTATACAAATTAGTACTGAAAAAGGGCGCACCAATAATATTGCTAAGGAACCTTGATCCCAAAAATGGGTTATAGAATAATACATGGCTTATCTGTCGTGAACTTCATAGAAACAACATATATGTAGAGACTTTCATTGATCACTTTGTAGGAACTCAAGTTTTCTTGCAACGAGAGCCTATGAAGCCTTTCGAAGATATCTGTTTATCGTTTACTTTATTTTATAAACAATTTCCTATAATACTAAGTTTTGCTTTTACTACTAATAAAGCACATAGACAAACAATTCCGATTGTGGAAATTTACTTATTGTATGAAGTATTCATCCATGGTCAATTTTATGTTGCACATTCAAAAGAAGTTTCAATGAAAATCACCAAAATTCTGATAAAAAATGGTGAAGTTCAAAAGCAATCTAAAACCGGTACTAGAAATATTGTGAACAACGATGTGCTAATATCTTCAAAAGAAATAATTGGATATCATTTTCCGTTAGTTATTTCTTTTTATGTTGTTTGACAGATAGTTCAGAAAATATTCATTTTTGTACATTTCTTTCGGCAATACAAGCTTAAAAAATAATTATCATCGCCAATGAAAAAAAATCTTAATCTTACATATTATATTATATTTAAACTTTGTTTTATCCATATCATTTGTAAGTCAGTTTACACTTTCAAATCATGCATTTTCCTATTGCCTACATATTCTTGCATCTCTAAAACATACGTTGTTTGTACTATTTAAACGCAATGCATGGCATATGCCGCTAAAACTTAAATGTAATAGATTTAATATTTCATTTTTTTGACATTAGCATAAACCTTCACAAATGTCCCTCTACAAATATTACCAAATGTTGCTTTCACTTAAATATAGAATATGACAATCATATTTTTTTTATTCAATTTCAATATGCATCATACATATATCACCGAACTTAATATTATCTTTATTTATGATCTAAAAATTAGACATCCTATAGGTTTTCGCTCTTTAATTATTGATGACAAATTCAAAAGTTCAACTTAACAAAAATTTAAATTTTCTGAACTCAAACTTAAATTCATTTTAATAACACATGAGCCAAACATAAAAAACATAGCTGAATACTTCTAAAAATCTTTTCTCTTAGATAAACACATAGAACTTTAAAAACAATCAATTTACTCTCGAAGCAAGTACTAACATCATTGGAAAATTGGGAACTTATACTAAAACTATCATTTATAAAATGTACTTATATTGGCTAAAAGATAAAATAATTAAATAACAATCCATTATCAAAGCACGTGCCACAATCACACGCGAAGCATTTACCATTATGCTCATATGTATGTGCATATGTGTGCACGCGTGTGTGTATATAATTGTCTTTCAAGCGTATTTTTTTGTTCGACCGTGAAGTGCCCAAATTGCTTTTCCATGTAGACAAAAGGTCGGCTGTTTGAATCCCACCATGAAAAAAATAAGATTTAGTTTCAAGCAGAATAACACAATATTTTGGTTTGATCAGGAATTTTTCAAAATGCTCTTCCACATAAACAACAGTTTTGGAATTGGAACCCCACCATGAACAATAATTAAAATATTTCTTCAAGCATAAATTTCCAAACATAAACAAGGTTCCAAGTTCAAAAATTATTTCAATAGAAAAACGAACTTTTTCTTTGTGTTTTCATTTCTTTTCATTCAACTACATAGAAATGAAGGTATATAGGGATGGATTGTACAATCTAAAAGGAAGCATATAAATGTGCTATTAAGTGTAATAAATTAAGATAGTAAAAATATGCAAAATATGGAAAATGCACACCAGAGTTTTATACTGGTTCAGACTTCCCGGCCTATGTCCAGTCCTAAAGCTTCCCTTTGGCATTCTACTCTCCACAAACCCTCGCTTCGCCAGGATGAATAAGCTTTGTTACAATAAAAGTTTTCTTGTCAAAGGTGTGCTCTAATATAATACAGATATTGACTGATAAGTGCACGAACTTCCAATATATCTTTGAAGTATTATTTGCTATGAAGTACAGGAGTATAAGAAGATTCAATTGATGACGTGAATTTCTAGAACGTTGATAGATAGATTCAGAGAGTATAGAATATAGAGATAGTTGAGTAAGTCAGATTAGTTGTTATTCTACTGAATCTTGATGCTTTACATAGTTGTAAGGACTTGTATTTGAATAGTGGTGGCCATTGTTGTTTATTCAAAAGTCGTCCTGATTGATGGTCAAGAGATGCAGCGAGAAGAAGCCAATATATCTTTTGAAAAAGTGATGGTTATAGTTCAATTCCTCTGGCCGAATCCCAGGTCAGGCGTCTGAAAATAATTTTAGACGTTTGAAGGGCTTGTCAGATTTTTCTTGAGTTTACCAGCAGACATCTGAAATAATTTCAAAATTTGAAGGTTGCTTCGGAAGCTTTCCTAAGTTTGGCAGCAGACGTCTGAAAATAATTTCATTGTAAGGGGTGATCAATCCCTTTTAGAGGAAAAACCTCAATAGGATCTTGCAATGATGTGACAGAACAAACAGATTGAAATGATTATCAATCATGAATCATAGAAAAAATAAAGGCAACAGAGAACACACAATATTTATAGTGGTTCCACTATCGTGAGATAGTGTACGTCCACTTCAATGGGGAAGAAATTTTATTAATGTTCAAGAGATTACAGAGTTCTTATAGTAAAGCAAAGAAATGAAGAAATACAGATGAACACTCGTAAAAATAACATTTTCTATGCCTATCTTTATATAGAGAAAAAAAATTACTAGGGGATAAGGTAATTGATTTATGTAAATAAATCAATTCATGGAAGTCTAATATTTCCATTAATTTTATTATCGTATGATTGATTGATAACTTTCTCTTTTCTCCATCAATCAATCATTTTTCCAATTTAATTTCTTTCCATTCTTCTTCCATGAAAGATGCCAACAAAATAAATGACGAATATCTCCAATACCCTTATCTATCTAATATTCCTTCCATTTCTTTCTTGCACAAAACGGCTAATCAAATTACCCTGAATATCTCCAAAATCTAATTAATTTTGGAAATATTGTACCACCAAATTCCAATAATCTGCACCTTGATACAATATCTCTTGCAACTAAGAGACTCCAATGTGAATGCTGCCCAATGAGTTCCTGCAAAAGCCACCACTCATTGTGCTTTGTTAGTGAGCTCTGGCAAGGCTATCGCCCACCAACAAGGTGTTCGAAGCATTAAAGAAATAAGGTAGACATCATGCAACCAATTCCTATCTCTTCATAAAAGAAGAATACCAAATCTTCTCTTGACTTCAAACAAGTCACTATCTTCTCCATAGTACCACCATATGGCACCTAGCACTTCATCAAGTGAATCAAGTTCGAGCAATGCTCGAACTTAGTAGCAGGTAATGCCTTCGTAAACATGTTCGCCGCATTGGTACTTGTGTGAATCTTCTGAAGACGAACTAACTTCTCCTCATTCATAGAGACAAGGAAATACTCTCTTACCTCTACATGGTTGTTCTAGAACTGAAAGCCAGATTTTCAGCTAAATGAATTGCATTTTGATTGTCACAATTCACCAAACAAGCATCTTGTAGGAAGCCTAAATCACACAATAATTTCTTTAAATAAAGTGCCTCCTTAGCTGCCTCAACTACAACTATCAACTCTGCCTCTGCAGTAGACAAAGCAACTATAATCTGCAACCTCGCTCTCCAACTAATAGTAGTTCCTCCAAGTGTGAACACATACCTGAGGTTGACTTCCTTCTATCTCTATCTCCAGCATAGTCTGAATCACAAAATCCAACGAAGTTAAAATCCTTATTTCTACCACAAAAAACAAGCCCATAATCTGATGTTCCTCTAAGATATCTGAAAATGTACTTCACTGCCTCCCAATGCAATTTTCCCGGATTTGCCTTATATCCACTAACTAATCCTACAGCCTGAGCAATGTCAGGTCTAGTTCACACCATAGCATACATCAAGCTACCTACTTCACTCACATAAGGCACCTTTTTCATATAGGCTTTGACCTTTTTTGAAATCGGAGATCCCTGGTTAGAAAGTTGTATATGCAAAGGCATGGGTGTACTGATAGCCTTTGCTCCATCCATGCTAAGCCATGCAAGCACCTTTTGAATATATTCCTTTTGAGTAAGTCTCAAAAGTCTAAGCTTTCTATCTCTTTGGATTTCCATCCACAAAATTTTCTTTTCTTCTCCAAGATCTTTCATATCGAATTCCGCGTTTAATTTCAACTTCAACGCATCAATTTCAGCTTTATCCATGGAAGCAATCAACATATCATCCACATACAAAAGCAAATACACCCAATTATTATTCTTTAAATGCTTAAAATAAACACATGCATCTTTAGTATCAAACCTTTTGTACCATTGTCTAGCTGACTGTTTTAGACCATAAAGAGATTTCTTGAACTTGCATACCCAATCCAATTTTCTATCTACAATAAATCCTTCTAGGTGCTTCAAGTAAATGGTTTCCTCCAAATCACCATGCAAGAAAGTGATCTTCACATCAAGTTGTTCTAACTCCAAATCGTGAGTAGCAACTATTGAAAGTAGGATTCGAATTGAAGTTTGTCTAACAAATGGAGCAAATATTTCACCAAACTCTAACCCCTTTTTTTTGTGAAAACCCGTTGGCTACCTATCTTGCCTTATATCGACCATCATCTTTCACCTTGAATACCCACTTGCAACCTATGGCTTGAATTCCTTGAGGTAGTGGTACCAAATCCGAAGTCTTGTTCTTTTGCAAAGACTATATCTCCTCTTCCATAGCGCAATTCCACTTCGAGTTATCACTCGACTTCATGGCTTCTTCAAGGCTCAATGGTTCATCATGAATTACATGTAAAGCATACTCAAACTGATCATCAAGGCTCAAATTTGCATACTGTCAATCTTCATATCTGATTGGTGCTCTCTTTGGTATTTGACTAGCCCGAATGGTTATATCGCCCGACTCTCCTTCAGCTCCACCATGAGCTGAATCCTCTCTAGATGCATGACCATCACCATCACTACTAGAGGAAATCTATGGACTATCACGTGATGTATCATCAACTGCTCTGTTAGCTCTACTTCGGGTTTGAAAATTGGGAATTTCGGTCTTTTTAGGCTTCTCATCAACTGAATCTGAACTTTCTGATAAACCATCCAAAGGTTTAAACATTGCCGACTCATCAAAAGTCACATGTCAGGAATGTATAATTTTCTTCGTAATTGGTTTCCAAATTCTATATTCCTTTATACCATATGTATAACCAAGAAAAACACATTTGGAGGCCCTAGGTTACAACTTGTCATGTCCTGTATTGTGAACATAAACTGGACATCCAGATGTATGAAAATAACTTAATAAAGTGTTTTTACCTCTCCATAACTCCTCTGGAATCTTCCCATCAAGGGTTGAGCATAGAATCCGATTAATAATATGTGCTGTAGTCGAAATAGCTTCAGCCCTTCCTTAGACATACCCGCAGTCAGTATCAAGCAATGGGCCTTTTCAAGTAGAGTCCTATACATTCTCTCATTAACCCCATTGGATTGCGGATCACCAGGTGTAGTAAAATGTCTTCTTATACAACATTGTCTTCAGTAGTCGAGGAACTCTTTGGAGACATATTCGCCACCATTATCGGATCTAAGAATCTACAATTTCTTTCCTGTTTAATTTTCAGCAAGAGCTAACCAAACCTTAAACTTCTCAAATACTTCCGACTTAGCTTTCATTACATACACCCAAACCTTGAGCGAGTATTCATAGGACTGTAAATTTTGTCCGAATGTTCGATGTCCGTTCGTGTCCGTGACCGAAATACGTCCGTCCGAGTCCGTCCGATTTTCATTTAGGACACGAGTTAGGACAACAAGATTTGTACGATAAAAAATCATGTCCGGTCCGAGCTCGTCCGAATTCGTCCGAATTACTTGAAATTTGGCGTATAGTTGAGAGAAAATCTAGTAAAATGTACAAAATGTGATGTAAATAGCCATGTCCGACCGAGTCCGACCTTGTTCGATCGTGTCCGTGTCCGACCGATTTTATTTAGGACACGAATTAGGACAATGAAATTTGTCCGAGAAATTTTTTGGCCCGGTCCGTGTTCGGTCCGATTTTTTTTAGGACAGAAACTGAACACACCTTTGTCCGGTCCGGTCCGACCGATTTACACCCCTAAGTATTCATCAATGAATGAAACAAAATAATATGCTCCACCAATAGAAGCTGTAGAGTATGGCCCCCAAACATCAGAATGCACATAATCAAGTACCCTCTTAGAAGTATGCATGCCATCACCAAAAGAACCCTGGTTTGCTTTGTCAATAAACACTCCTTGCAAAAGTCCAACTTGTTGAAGATTTCTCCCTTGATCTTTTTCTTCTTACAAAGCAACTCTAAGTTCTTCTCCGAAGTATGACCTAATCTCATATGCCAAAGCTTAGTAGCATCCAAATTTTTAGAACTATCGACTATAACACATAATTCTTCATAACAATGGTATCCATTAGCAAATACAAATTTCGCACCATAACGCGCCCTTCATCAATACAAGTGCCTCTCTAGAAACTCCCAAACCATCTCTGACAATGGTTATCTTGCATCCCAATGATGCCAATTGGCCTAGTGATATCATTGACTTTCGAAGACCTGGGACATAGCGAACATTTAAAAGTGTGCGAACAATCCCATCATACATGCGAATACGGACCGAACCAACTCCCATAGACTTACATGTAACATCATTCCCATAAGGAATTCTTTGGTATCAAATGAAGAAAAATAATCCTTATTAGGGGTCATGTGAAATGATGCTCCAGAATCTAGAATCTAGTGGTCTGCAACACCTGATACAACCGCTGTCAATATATCGCTATCATCTTTCTCCACCGCAATAGATGAAGAACCATTAGTCTTCTTCCCCAAATCTGGACAGTCTTTTCTCCAATGGCCTAGCTTCTTACAATTATAACACTTTTCATCTTTAGACTTACTCTGCGAATTAGGCTTCCTAGAATTGGAACGCCCCCTATTATTCTTCACTTTCTTGTCTGCACTTCCTCTCTCAACAAATAAACCTGAACTACTACTTCCTCCACTACTATCACCAATACCATACTCTTTCATCTGATCTCTTAACTCTTCACTGAGCAAACCTATCTTCACATCATCGAATTTAAATGTATCTCTACCATATATAAGGCTGTTAGCGAAACCAATGTATTGCTCTAGGAGAGAACACAACAGAACCACTACTTTTTGTTCTTCATCAATTTTCAACTCAACGAACTTCATCTTCATCAACAAGCCATCAAACACACTTAGGTGTGTCTTATTTGAAGAACCATCCTTCATCTTATAAGTGAAGAAGGTCTTAAATAGGATCAGATGGTTAGTTAGGGATTTTGTAACACCCCGCATTTTTAATAGAATTAAAAATTTACATAAATGTATATATACATAGCTAGGTAAATAATGGTGATGTACAATGAAAATTTATTAATATATGGAAGAGAAGGAAAATTTAATTCGATAACAGTGTACGTAACAGAGAAGATAATAAAATAAGGATACTTAATTTAAATATCAGGAATTAAGTAAAATAGATATCACCACTGCGTTCGTCTCGGAATTCTGCTTGGAATAGAGTCCAAGTTTTCAAAAATCGTACTCCGTATGAAAGAGTTATGGCCTTCAGAAGATTCAACAAAAAATCAGAATTTACATAGGAAAATACCCAGGCAGGTCAACCTGGTGGTCGACCTACCCAGGGAGGTCGACCTAGGGGTCGACCTACCCCCAGATTCGGGCATAATTCACTTTTTCGCACTTGGACGCGATTTATGACTAGATTCGTTGGTTCCTACCTATATAAACACCCCTAGACCTAGTACTTTCTCTACACAACTCCATTACGCCTCCACTCTGACCTAATCTAAAGAGAATTCTCTTCTTCTTCCTCCTCAATGGGTATAAACAATTCTTCTTCTCCACCAAATCTTAGATCCATATTCTCTCTTCACGAATCTATTCCTAAATTAAAAAGAATGAGATTTAGGATTTCAACTACCGCAAATAAAACAAATGGGAGATTCAGATCTAAAATACCGCGCAAGAAAAGAGGAGGGATTCAGATCCGCAACCTACGCCGCGAAAGGAAATCAAAGGAAGATCAGATCTGTAAATTGGGGCATGAAATCAATCCAAGTCAAATCAAATCCATGAATTGAAGAAGAAAATAAAAGATCAACGAATTGGAGCGCAAAAACACTGTGAGCAGGATTACAATAAACTTGTTGCATAATAGTATTATTATCTTTCGTCATTCCCCAGTTATAAATTCAATTCAAGATTAATGTTATAATAATTTTTCTTTTATTCTCCTTTCCCTTTTTAATTTTGGATCTAGGTTATCTCGAACCTAGACGAAAACCTTATTATACATACGTACGGTTGCAATAGGGGAATATTGGGCATAATCTATTTTATGCAATCGAGGAACATAATCCGTAATTTGGGATTTGTGGCATAACAATTATTATTGAAAATATTGGGAAATCATTGTGATATAGTTTGTAATTGGTAATTTTGGAGCGTAGTCCATAAAGAATCTTTGGATATGATTTGGGAGCGTGAATAGCACATAATCATAAATTCTGATATATGATGTTGACATGAAATTATGTAAATTTGATTGGAATTTTTGAATGTGGGATAGAATTGGGAAAAAGGTGATTTATTTCAAATCTAAATATTATGGGATTGAGGGTTTAGATTACAAATTGAATTGGAATAATAGGTATATCCTATTAACGAGATTATAAGCATGAACATAAATAGGGTTTTTTGGGTAAAGCTTGAATTTGAGACTTGAAAATTGGACATGCCGTTAGGATCCTAGAAACATAATTAAAAAATGGAATATGTTGGACAAACCATGTTTTTAAGTAATTATGGAACTCGACACAGAACATGAAATTGACAATATGGCATGAACACCCTTGTGAATTGATAAATGACGTTTGATATCAAGAATGAACAGGAACGTGCTTGGAAATTTATAATTGGCCTATGAAACCTAGAATAGACGTGAATTGTTAATTGGCTAAACATGAAACTTGGCTAACTCGAGCTTAGAATGAGTTTGTGGTGTAATCCTTCCCGGAACCGCCTGGAGCCGCCCGGCACATCCAGTGACCGCAAACAATAGATTCTAATGTGAGAAGCTAGTCAGAACGTGCTTGAAACCCGAGGTTAGATTGAGTTGTGGTGTAATCCTGCTCGGAACCAACCGGCACATCCAATGACCACAACAATAGGTCTAATTTGAGAGGTTGGGCATTAATAATTAGTTAATGCTATTAACACATGCTAGTACGGTAAGGTTAAGTCAACATGAAATACTAGACAACACTTAACCAATTCGACATGATATATGGGTGGGTTAAGTCAACGTGAACCGCTAGATAACACTTAACCAATTTGACATGATATATGGGTGGGTTAAGTCAACGTGAACCGCTAGATAACACTTAACCAATCTGACATGATATATGGGTGGGTTAAGTCAACATGAACTGATAGAGAACACTTAACCAATTTGGCATGGTACGTGGGTTGAATTGAATACGTGATTGGGGGTTAAGTCAACTTGGACACATGGGCAAACTTAACCAATATCAAAGCAAGGAAAAGTGGGGAATGATAAGATTAAATAATAAACAAACTTATCCTAAGGATAAGAAATGAATATGACTTAAGATGTAATACAAGACTCGAAGGGTGGGACGACTTATACCAAGAAATAAGTTAATCTAAGCTGGAAACGTGGAAAAACACCCGTACGCTATCATTTGATAAAGCGAACTTAAGTCATGCTTGGATTCATTAGTAAACCTTAGTTAAAAGGAACTAAGTAACAAACCTTAGTTAAAGAGAACTAAGTAACAGGAACTAAGTATCAAACCTTGGTTAAGAGAACCAAGTAATAAACCTTAGTTAAGAAAACGAACGATTAAGAGAAACTAAGTAGTAAACCTCAGTTAAGAGTACTAAGTAGTAAACCTTAGTTAAGAAAACGAACGATTCAGGAAACTAAGTAATAAACCCTAAATAAGAGAACTAAGTTGTAAACCTTAGTCAAGAAAGCCAAGTAGAACACGAGGAGGAGCGAATGTCCATCTGATCATGAAGAAGGCTCCAACGAACTGGGTTACGAAGCAGGCGTCTTCGAGGGGACGTGTGGGTACTCTTGCTATCCCTATGTGAGGTTGCAGATGATCATCCTAGGATCACAGAGGTTAAGGTCTGCATTAAAAGAGCCAAGGGTATGCCTTGGTTGCAATATAAGCAACCTAAAGACTAGGATGGGTCAGCGTGAGGTGGCGATATCTTGTTTAGCCCTATGATAGCACTCGTCTACCTACCATTTAGAGTCTGTCGAGTACGTAAAGCGGAAAGGCAGAGAACTCCAACATACCATATACTTGCTATCTAGTTATAGGTGAGGTTTGGAAAATAGGTTTGTGGGGCATAGGGGGCCTGTGAATAGTTCTCATTCTTGATTTTCTTAGGTGCCTTTCATTAGTTGATGGAGGGCTCAAGTGGGACCATAGCCACACACAGATAAAAACAGACCTTAGCATCTGCATCGGGAGATAACTTAAAGCTCCCGACCGAGTTCCGTGTTTCTTGATTAGCCCTGCCATGGGACTCGGGTCGCACATATAGAGGACATATGCAACTAGACATCGATAACGATTCACGACACATACGTGGGGAAAGTCTAAGAGCATATATCGCTCTGGGTAATGTGTCCTAGACTAAGGGGTATCGTTCGATAGGTAGCATAATCCCTAGTTGGACCTAGGTCGCGTAAACCCTGAATCCGAGAAGCGTTCAATAGGTAGCATAAACCCCAATGGCCCTGGGTAGCATAAACTCTGGTTGAATCTAGGAAGCGCTCGATAGTAAACCTTAGATCAGATCTAGATGACACACGGGATCTAGCAAGATTGATAGTGGTAGTCCAAACGATTTCGAGAATGGTGGCACTACACTAAAGTAGTATAGATTTACATGATGAATCCCGTACGACATACGGCAAGGGACTGTAAATATACATGGAAAGGATTAGCCGATTTGGGGGTATCTACATTACGTTGTATTAGGTTAACCTACTAGTGGGACATAAGTATAGCCTAAAGAGCTAATATCACGAATTACCTTATAAGCAAGAAAATATAACTGAACGGTATATGTAGGATTATACAGAAGTTTATTCTAAGTCCACTCACACAGAACTTATGTTCTGACCCCCTCCTCATTACATACTTCCAGCTTAGGTTCATGACAGAGATGGGGTATAGCATTGGATACTGGTTTAGTAGTATTGTTATTAAGGTAAAGAATTATTTGAGTATTATACTTTATTTCCTTCCGCTGTGAGATGCTTTACGAATTCTGACATGTTTCTTTATCTCTGTCTTTTTTTGTAGGATACCAGAGCACCCAACTCGGGTTTCGATGGATAGAATTTGAAAAATTCTGTCTATTGGAATTCGGGTTGTCACATCTGGTATCAGAGCTTCGGTTTAGTGATCTTAGGGAGATAATGAGTGAACGTATTTGTATTTTCTAAAATATAAATATATTATCTATATAAACCTAAATCCATATAGTAGTCCACTAGACATGAAAGAGTTGGGATATCTATTTTGTACACTCAAGGAATGAACATAGAAATTTTGGGACCCCTAAGAGGATTAGTTGGAAAGTGTACAATATGACTTGGCATTGGAGAAAGAAAGTATCCCATAAAGTGGAAACTGAAATGTTAGAATTGTGGGTTTAGAAGTGTAACCTTAGAAACTAGAAAAGGTTGAAATATGGAAAATGGATTAGGAATATATATAGTTAAGAGAATTGAATTTGTGAAGTGCCTAGGAAAGCCTAGTTGAGTTAAAGACCTACTTTGAGTCTAACCCAATGATACACTTTTAAGAACTTGAATTTGTAAAAGGATTTTTGGTATTTTCCAAGATTTAATCTTAAAAGTATTTTGATAAATGCATGTTGGGTTTTAAAGTAAAGTGGGGTATATTGTGTAAAATAATGATATCTTATTTCAAAAGAATTCTCTCATAAAAAGGTGCATATTATGGAGCATAAATAGCTTGCTAGTTTTCACATATGAAAAGAAGTTTTGAAATTCTATCCGGTTTCCAATAAATTTTGATTATTGATTTACGAAGAAATTTTGTTAGGTGGACAAAATAAGTTGTAGGAATAAAATAGATGTCTGCACCTTATAGCGAGTAGTTAAATTAACATTGTAAATATGAACAATTTAACCTAGATAGTTGTCCTTGTCACTCCAGTTTCGTGATTTGAAGAAAATGTTTTGCATTTTATTTTGTGACATGTTTTTTTAATTGTTTGTCAAAAGAAAGTTTTTGAGAAAAGAATAAAAGTTTTGCCACTTTTAGTTTTCGGAAAAAGAAAGTAATAAAAAGAAAGAAGGCCAAACCATGTTTTAAAATTGGAGTAGTTAAGGATTAAGGCCTAGAAAGAACGAGATAAAGTTAAAGCTATTAGAACCAATTGGGATTGGTTGAGTTGAGTAATTCTATGAGTGTCAATCTGATGTTGATTTCGGTCTTCAGGGTTGATACTTAGGGAGTTATTTTCTTGCCAATTTACCATCAGGGATCAGATAATATTGAACTAATGGAAAATTTCCCGTAGAATGCATAAGCATTGAGAAACCTAGGTTTGTTGCTTGAGAAAAAGGAAAAGGGATAGGCTAGTAATACACAACAAGAACTAGTATTGACTACTAAGTAGTAAAGGGCAAGTAAGTAGGTAGATCCTGTTGTGTGGACTCGCAATTGTCTGAGATGACAAGGTCCTAAGATTCTTAGGCCGTAGTAGTAGTTGTGTAGGATGTTGTTTGAGTTGAAAACAGAAAAAGCTTATTTGAAATAATAAACTTAAGTAATTGGATTAAGTCAAATAAGCTAAGAAAAAGGATAGCCTAACTAATAAGAAACAACAAATTGAGTAAGGCAATAAAAGTGACGGGAAAAGAAAATGAAAATCTTAAGAGGAATAAATATGAAATTTTTTCAAGATAAGTTGAAAAAGAGAAGAAATTTTTCTAATGTGCTTGGATAGGAAAATAGGAAATCTTCGTAGAATAGTCATATAAAAATCCAAGTACGATTAGAAAAGAAAAACGGAGGATGTGAATTTTTCCTTATACCTTTTCTTAACATAAGAAATCGAGTTTGGAAAATTAGATTTTTCTAAATTTCGAATTTAATGATGAATGGTAGGGTTTTGCATGCGACAATTGGGTGAACTATGCTCTTATTCTATAAGAGTATGGGAAAACTTGGATGAAAATTATTTTGATTTTTCAAGAATATTGCATTCATATAGAACTGCAAGTATATTTAGGATGTGAGCATCATGTTTTTTTAAAGTTTGCATACATATAGGTGGATCCAAATTAGGCATACATGATTTGCTACGATGTAATTCACTTTGCACATGTGCACAATGTTTGCAACAATTGGATGCACATTTGATGGATGGATATTGCGAGGGGTTATCTATTTTACTCTTATCGAATTTCGGGGTCGAAATTCTTTAGGGTGGGAGAATGTAACACCCTGCATTTTTAAGAGAATTAAAAATGTACATAAATATATATATACATAGTTAGGCAAATAATGGTGATGTACAATGAAAATTTATTAATGTATGGAAGAGAAGGAAAAATTAATTCAATAACAGTGTACGTAACAGAGAAAATAATAAAATGAGGATACTTAATTTAAATATCAGGAATTAAGTAAAATGGACATCACCATTGCGTTCGTCTCGGAATTCTGCTTGGAATAGAGTCCAAGTTTTCGAAAATCGGACTCCGTATAAAAGAGTTATGGCCTTCGGAAGATTCAACAAAAATTCAGAATTTACATAGGAAAATACCCAGGCAGGTCGACCTACCCAGGGAGGTCGACCTGGGGGTCGACCTACCCAGGGATTCGGGCAGAATTCACTTTTTCGCACCTAGACGCGATTTCTGACTGGATTCGTTGGTTCCTACCTATATAAACACCCCTAGACCTAGTACTTTCTCTGCACAACTCCATTACGCCTCCACTCTGACCTAATCTAAAGAGAATCTTCTTCTGCTTCCTCCTCAATGGGTCTAAACAATTCTTCTTCTCCACCAAATCTTAGATCCATCTTCTCTCTTCACGAATCTATTCCTAAATTAAAAAGAATGAGATTTAGGATTTCAACTACCGCAAGTAAAACAAAAGAGAGATTCAAATCTAAAATACCGTGCAAGAAAAGAGGAGGGATTCAGATCCGCAACCTATGCCGCGAAAGGAAATCAAAGGAAGATCAGATCTGTAAATTGGGGCATGAAATCAATCAAAGTCAAATCAAATTCATGAATTGAAGAAGAAAATCAAAGATCTACAAATTGGAGCGCAAAAACACTATGAGTGGGATTACAATAAACTTGTTGCATAATAGTATTATTATCATTCATCATTCCCCAGTTATAAATTCAATTCAAGATTAATATTATAATAATTGTTCTTTTATTCTCCTTTCCTTTTTAATTTTGAATCTAGGTTATCTCGAACCCATACGAAAATCTTATTATACATACGTACGGTTGGAATAGGGGAATATTGGGCATAATCTATTTTATGCAATCGAGGAACATAATCCGTAATTTGGGATTTGTGGCATAACAATTATTATTGCAAATATTGGGAAATCATTATGATATAGTTTTTAATTGATAATTTTGGAGCGTAGTCCATAATGAATCTTTGGATATGATTTGGGAGCGTGAATAGCGCATAATCATGAATTCTGATATATGATGTTGACATGAAATTATGTAAATTTAATTGGAATTGTTGAACGTGGGATAGAATTGGGATAAAGGTGATTTATTTCAAATCTAAATATTATGGGATTGAGGGTTTAAATTATAAATTGAATTGGAATAATAGGTATAGCCTATTAACGAGAATATAAGCATGAACATAAATAGGGGTTTTTGGGTAAAGCTTGAATTTAAGACTTGAAAATTGGATATGCCGTTAGGATCCTAGAAACATAATTAAAAAATGGAATATGTTGGATAAACCATGTTTTTAAGTAATTATGGAACTCGACACATAACATGAAATTGACAATATGGCATGAACACGCTTGTGAATTGATAATTGACATTTGATATCAAGAATGAACAGGAACTGCTTGTAAATTTATAATTGGCCTATGACACCTAAAATAGACATGAATTGTTAATTAGCTCAACATGAAACATGGCTAACTCGAGCTTAGAATGAGTTTGCAGTGTAATCCTGCCTGAAACCACCCGACACATCCAGTGACCGCAAACAATAGGTTCTAATGTGAGAAGTAAGTCATAACGTGCTTGAAACCCGAGGTTAGATTGAGTTGTGGTGTAATCCTGCCTGGAACCAACCGGAACATCCAGTGACTACAACAATAGGTCTAATGTGAGAGGTTGGGCATTAATAATTAATTAATGCTAATAACACATGCTAGTATGGTAAGGTTAAGTCAATATGAAATACTAGATAACACTTAACCAATTCGACATGATATATGGGTGGGTTAAGTCAACGTGAACCGCTAGATAACACTTAACCAATTTGACATGATATATGGGTGGGTTAAGTCAACGTGAACCGCTAGATAACACTTAACCAACTTGACATGATATATGGGTTGGATAAGTCAACATGAACTGATAGAGAACACTTAACCAATTTAGCATGGTACGTGGGTTGAATTAAATACGTGATTGGGGGTTAAGTCAACTTGGACACATGGGCAAACTTAACCAATATCAAAGCAAGGAAAAGTGGGGAATGATAAGATTAAATAATAAATAAACTTATCCTAGGGATAAGAAATGAATATGACTTAAGATGTAATACAAGACTCGAAGGGTGGGACGACTTATACCATGAAATAAGTTAATCTTAGCTGGAAACATGGAAAAACACTTGTACGCTATCATTTGATAAAGATAACTTAAGTCATGCTTGAATTCATTGGTAAACCTTAGTTAAAAGGAATTAAGTAACAAACCTTAGTTAAAGAGAACTAAGTAACAGAAATTAAGTATCAAACCTTGGCTAAGAAACCAAGTAATAAACCTTAGTTAAGAAAACGAACGATTAAGAGAAACTAAGTAGTAAACCTTAGTTAAGAGGACTGAGTATTAAACCTTAGTTAAGAAAGCGAACGATTCAGGAAACTAAGTAGTAAACCTTAGTTAAGAGAACTAAGTAGTAAACCTTAGTCAAGAAAGCCAAGTAGAACACGAGGAGGAGCGAACGTCCATCTGATCATGAAGAAGGCTCCAACGAACTGGGTTACGAAGCATGCGGCTTTGAGGGGACGTGCGGGTAATATTGGTATCCCTCTGTGAGGTTGCAGATGATCCTACTGGGCTCATAGAGGTTAAGGTCTGCGTTAGAAGAGCCAAGGGTATGCCTTGATTGCAATATAAGCAACCTAAAGACTAGGATGGGTCAACGTGAGGTGGTGATATCTTGTTTAGCCCTGTGATAGCATGTCGTCGTCTACCTACCATCTATTGTCAGTCGTGTACGTAAAGCGGAAAGGCGGAGAACTCCAACAGACCATATACTCGCTACCTAGTTATGGGTGAGGTTTGGCCAATAGGTTTGTGGGGCATAGCGGACCTGCGAATAGTTCTCATTCTTGGTTTTCTTGGGTGCCTTTCATTAGTTGAGGGTGGAGTCAAGTGGGACCATAGCCACACACATAAAAACAGACCTTAGCATCTGCATCGGCAGATAACTTAAAGCCCCCGACCGAGTTCCATGTTTCTTGATTAGCCCTGCCACGGGACTCGGGCCGCACATATAGAGGACATGTGCAACTAGACATCGATAACGATTCACGACACGTACGTGGGGAAAGTCTAGGAGCATATATTGCTCTGTGCAATGTGTCCTAGACTAGGGGCATCGTTCGATAGGTAGCATAATCCCTAGTTGGACCCAGGTCGCGTAAACCCTGAATCCGAGAAGTGTTCAATAGGTAGCATAAACCCCAGTGGCCCTGGGTAGCGTAAACTCTGGGTGAATCTAGGAAGCGCCCGATAGTAAACCTTAGATCAGATCTAGATGACACACGGGATCTAGCAAGATCTAGAGTGGTAGTCCAAACGATTTCGAGAATGGTGGCACTACACTAAAGTAGTATAGATTTACATGATGAAGCCCGTACGACATACGGTAAGGGACTGTATATATACATGGAAAGGATTAGACGAGTTGGGGTATCTACATATACGTTGCATTAGGTTAACCTACTGGTGGGACATAAGTATAGCCTAGAGAGCTAATATCGCGAATAACCTGATAAGAAAGAAAATATAACTGAGCGGTATATGTAGGATTATAAAGAATTTTATTCTAAGTCCACTCACACAGAACTTATGTTCTGACCCCCTCCTCATTACATACTACCAGGTTAGGTTCATAATAGAGATGGGGTATAGCATTGGATACTGGTTTAACAGTATTCTTAATAAGGTAAAGCAATATTTGAATATTATACTTTATTTCCTTCCGCTGTGAGATGCTTTACAAATTCTGACATGTTTCTTTATCTCTGTCTTTTTCTGCAGGATACTAGAGCACCCAACTCGGGTTTCGATAGATAGAATTTGAAAAATTCGGTCTGTCGGAATCCGGGTTGTCACAGATTTCTTCATATAGAGGACCTCCAACTTCTTCCAAATGTCTTTAGCTGTTGTTTCCTGACTGATTTCAGAAATTACATTCTTTCCCATAGCAAGTTGAAGAGTAGTAAAGACCCATTTTCCATCTCTTCTAATTTCACTGATGAAATATCAGTAGGCAATGAATCTCTATCAAATACTACTAGATGAACGCGATTTCTTCTCAAAACTGCTCTCATCATCCACTGCCACTTTTCAAAATCTCCTTCACCATTCCACTTCTCTATCGACAACTTTGATCCTGACGCCACATAGGAGCCTCTAGCGTATGAAGCAAATACTAGCACTGACGTATTATTTTCATCTCCTCCTGCAATTCTACCAAACACCTTCTTTGTGAATCTAGCTCTGATACCTGTTATAAGGGGTGATCAATCCCTTTTAGAAGAAAAATCTCAACAGGATCTTGCAATGATGTGACAAACATATTGATATGATTATCAACCATAAATCAGAGAAAAAAATAAAGGTAATAGAGAACACACAATATTTATAGTGGTTCCACTATCACAAGATAGTGTACGTCCACTTCAATGGGGAAGAGATTTTATTAATGTTCGAGAGATTACAGAGTTTTTACAGTAGAGCAATGAAATGAAGAAATAAAGATGAACACTCACAGGAATAATATTCTTTATGCCTCTCTTTATATAGAGAAGAAAATCACTTAGGGATAAGGCAATTGATTTATGTAAATAAGTCAATTCATGGAAGGCTAATATTCCCATTAATTTTATTGTCATATGATTGATTGACAACTTTCTCTTCTCTCCATCAATCAATCATTTTTCTAATTTAATTTCTTTCCATTTCTTCTTTCATGAAAGATGGAAAAAAATAAATGACGAATATCTCCAATATCTCTACCTCTTTAATATTCCTTCCATTTCTTTCTTGCACAAAGCGGGTAATCCAATTACCCTGTATATCTCCAAAATCTAATTAATTTTGGAAATATTGTATCACCAAATTCCAATATTTCAGATTTCTGATACTGTGTATTAGCAATTCCTTATCCATTGTGTGTACTCTTTGTTGCTTTACTTTATTTTCTCTTTCTTGTATTTCATTTGCTTGCTATCGACCATTAATGTCTTATCTTGTAGATAGCGTACATAAATATATTGTGTAAATATATATGATTTTTATTGCATAGTTATTCTCATCGAAACCTTAGAATGCATTTCCCAACATTCTCCCCCTTTTCGATGATGACAACTATAAAATGTACCTAAAAATATAATTTAGATTACCCCCACTGAATATATGAACTCCCTTGAATAAATCTCTCCCCCTTTGTCATTGTTGAAAAGGAGATGAATTTTTGATAAATATTTTACTTTAGATATCATATTCATACCATAAAAAATATATAACCAATCTTACCATGATATATTAAATCTTTCTAACTATTAGATAACATGTACACACCAAAGATTAAAGATATAATCAAGCATAGCATAACTAGCAAAATATTAACATTACATGGTTCCATAATATGTTCACACAACTTAACCATATTTACACAATTTCACATTATCATCATAGTCATAACTTAAAGTTTTAAATAATATATACATAGTTGACAAAATATAAAGTTTTAAACTATTCTTACGCAACGTCATTGTGTGTTTTGTTCTCCACCTCCTTATCTTTATCACTAATTTATGATGATTCCCCTTGGTGTACGTCCTTTTCTAGTGAGGAAAAGGGAGATGGTGGAGATAATGTCGGTGGTCGTGTACGTATTAGGAGTCCCTTAAGCGAAAATACCACTGTACTCATACTCTTTTCAACCGCTGCGAGTCGTGATGCAAAATTTAGTTCCATATTAGCGATTCGATTTCCTAAGGCCACTTGATTTTTGGTAAAGAATATGTTGATTTTGAACCATTAATTCACGAAGCAATTCATTAGGATGTATTTGAGTTTTAGGCGGAACTAAACTTTCTTTGGTTTGATATTCAAAGGAACAAGGAGGAGGAGGTTCGGGTTGAAGCCTTTTTTGATGCTCTTGATGATGTTCTTGTTGTCCTTGATATTTTTCTTTCGATTCTTCAAGCGTAACAAATGTAAGAGTTTCTTTTCGTAGGTACATAAGTTGGAAAACCTTTTTCGATGCTTCTTTAATCGGAACCTTTTCAAATGTAGATAAATGAGAAGGGACTTTATCTGACTGCAATAACCTCATAATATATCGAGCATAAATAATGTATCTACGTGATCGATTCCAAAAGTTCTTCATTTCATCAAATATAAATTGTGCCAAATTAATTCTTGTCCCACTGAAGATAACGTATAATGCTTTGTGCTCAAGATCATGTATTTTTTCATAACTTCCCAGATGGGGAATAATTGTATTTATAAGCATTTGAGTTTGAAGCCTAGTTTTAGGATGTAAAAAATTTGAAGCAAAGTGTGACATATGACCTTTCCAAAGTTGATGTATGTATTATCCTTTGGTTTGAATTTCATGTCGAGAATATCATAAAGATTTTTTCCAGTGTTAGAATATTGGAGAATACGTCCTATACTTTCAAGGATGTATCAAACCGTATTTCCATGCATGCTTGACCAAAGCCACTCACTTTCATTTTCAGTACTCTGAACAGTAGAACTATCCAAGTTAGCATAGAATAAGAATACCGAATGTTGATTAATTTGAACATTATTATGTGAGTATGAAATAAGTGTACCAAACCCAACATCTAGACATAGCCCATGTAGTTCATATAAATTAAAATCTTGTGGAGAATAGAACAGACCCATATGTAGATTTTTGTTATGGATTTCCTTGTATTAATCTATAGAAAAAGGAGCATTATTCATCCATTTCTCGATTTGGATTTGCAAGCATACTTGAGGATTTTGTTCAGGATTTTGGGGATTATATGAGGATCCTTCCTCTTCCTTTTTGTAGTAGTTTTACCCTTAAGCGCCATGAAATTGATGAATTTGGTAAATTAGGGTTAGGGATTTTGAGGTTTGAACAGAAAAATGAAGGAGGAAGAAGCAAAAAAAAAAGTCAGTGATAGGTTCAGAAAGGTAGCCAAACGATTTTTTAGACATCTGAGGTTAATTTGCAGACGTTTGTTAAGGTGGTTTGAAGTAGAGTTAGTAACCAAAAGATATTTCAGATGTTTGAATATTTTGGAAGATATTTGAAAGATTTGTTTTCTGTTCAATTTTTATCCCGAGACCATTTCAGACGTTTGGATATTTTTGTCAAAGGTTTGATATATGTGATTTTCGATTATATAATCTTAAGAGCATTCTTAGACTTTTGCTAAATTATTTAAGACGTCTATTCCATCAAAAATATTATGCCCGAAAGTAATTTCAGACGTCTGAAAGTTGTGACAGACGTCTAATAATTCCAGTTTTTGTGTATATATGAGTGGATGAATAAATTTATCCATGCTAAAATATTGTAATAAATTGTTACAATATTTTTATTGATGTATAAAAATTCCATTTTTAAATCAAAGAAAAAGGTTAATTTTCCCATGTGTAACATTTTAAACTCAATTTTTACACATAAATTTTCGTTGTTTGATCTAAAAATAATGCCATCAACATAGATTTGTACAATTAAAATATCATTATTTCTCGTTTAATAAAAAAGGTGATATCTATTTGTCCTATTTGAAAACTATAGGAGTTTAAATGGAAGTCGTTCGTACCATGCTCTAGGAGCTTGTTTTAAACAATATAAAGCTTTATTTAATTTGAAAACGTGATCGCGATATTTTTCATGAACAAAAAGTGGTGGTTTCTCAACGTATATATTTTCTTTAATAAACCCAATTAAGAGACACTTTTGACATCCATCTAGTATAGCCTGAAATCATAGTGACATGCAAAAGCTAAGAGTGTACGTATAGCTTCTAATTTAGCGACATGGACAAACATTTCATCATAATCTATTCCTTCTATTTGGTTATAACCCTAAGTTGCTAAACATGCTTTATTTCTAACTATATTACCTATTTCATCTGATTTGTTTTTATATACCCGTTTTGTTCCAATAACAGATTAATTTTCTGGTCTTGGAACTAATTCCCAAACAATATTACATTCGAATTGATTTAATTCTTCTTGCATTGCTAATATCCAGAAATCATCATTAGTAGCTTCTTTATAATTTTAGGTTCGAAATTCGATATGAGTGCAATGTGACTTACTTGAAGTTAATTTATAGGAAATCTTGTATTAAGATATCCGATAATGTAATCTTTAAGATGATTTCTTAGAACTCTTGGTGGTGAAGTTAAAATATTATTTTGAGCATTTTTCTCATTGTTAAAAAGATTTAAATTATTTTCTGTTATAGATATAGTTTCTTCATCATAATTAATTCAATTTTTAAGAAAATTTTCATAAAATGAAACCTGCAAGCTTTCCTCAATTATATTAGTTCGTTTATTGAAGATTCAATATTCCTTACTTCGATTTGGATATCAGACAAAGATTCCTTTATCGGCTTTGGATTGAATTTTTCTAGTTTGTCTATTGTATTTAATATAAAACACTTTGAACCAAATGTTTTAAAATATGATACTTTAGGTTTCTTACCAAAAAACATTTCGTAGCCAGTAAATTTTATTTTAGGACGTAATGTTACTCTATTTAAACATTATACGCCGCAGCAATAGCCTCAGCCAAAAAATGTTTTGGTAGGTTATTGTTATTTTGTAATGTTCATGCACATTCTTGAAGCATGTGATTGTTTTCTACTACACCATTTTGTTGTGGTGTACAAGGTAAATAGAAAGTATAATTTATTCCCTTTTTGTTATGAAAATTTGAAAAAAGTTCATTTTCAAATTTTCTGCCATAATCACTTTGAATATACTTTATTTTTAAATCCATTTGATTTTTGATTTTTTTAGCACAAATTTTAAATATACCAAAGGTGTCACTCTTACGTTTTATGAAAAGAGTCCAACTGTATCTTGAAAAATCATCTATTATTACAAAAACATATTTGTTATGATTTATAACACCGTACTTGAGTTGGACCAAATAAATCTACATAGAGAAGTACTAATGGTTGTTTTATGGAAATATCATTTTTGAATTTAAACGAACTTCATTTTAATTTACCAATTTTACATGAAACACATAAATTTTCTACTTTATAAGTTATTTTAGGTAATCCTTTTACTAACTCATGTTTTTCTAATTTATTATTATACTTGAAATTTAAGGGGCTTACCATGTGCATAAGCTTGATGACCCCGCGGGCCGGGTTAGGTGCACTAGGGGGAGTTTTACGGCATTGCCGGTTTCTCCCCTGAAAAAAATTCAAAAAAATATTAATATACTTGAAATTTATATGATAAAACGGATTATGCCATAACTATAGATCATCATGTTTGGCTGATAACATAAATTAGAATTTTGTTTTATATACAAATACTAAGTTATTATTATTATCAATAATATTACATTTATCTTTTTCAAATTTTATTTGAAAACCTTTAACGCATAATTGACTTATACTAAGAAGATTATGTTTCAAAATTCTAAACTAACATAACATTTTATAATAATAGGAGAGTTAGAAATACTAGAATTGATGACTTCCCCAATGCCGACAACATATCCTTTTGAGTTATCTCCAAAAGCTACTAGGCCTCCATCAAGATATGTTGTATTTGATAACATTTTTGCATTTTCGGTCATGTGTTTGGAGCAGCCACTATCAAGTATTCATTTCTCCATTTTTTTATTTTTTGTACCTACAAGATAAAATAATTTAATGAGTACCCACTTCCTCCTTTAGGGTCCTAAATTTTAGCCGGGTAGGTAGCCATACCCAAGTGGGTTTGGAGCCTTTAAAAGTATAGTTTGTGTTATAAACTACAATTTTTAAGAAACTACCAATATGCTTTTGTCTAAAAAGTTTATTATCAGATCTAGGAATCAATATCTTTATTTTCTTAGGTTTCAAAACCTTTTCTATTGATAGTCGTCTTTTTGACTTCTTTATAAAGAAAACTGTGGTTTTTAGGTTTTGAATTCGTTTTAAAACCTATTTCATTCCTATTTCCAAAAGGCTTGGAACTTTTGATTAAATTTTCTAAATTTTGTTCGCCTTAGTTGAATTTTGAAACATTTGTAATAATCTTATCTAACTCATTTTTGAGTTCTGAGTTTTCAGAGTGTGATATTTCTAGTTTATTTTCTAAAGTTATATTTTTATTTAAAATGTATTTACTTTCTAGTTTAACTTTTCCTAACTCTGTTGTTAATGAATCATTTTTCAAAGATAATTTTTTGTGCTTATCTTGGATATTTTCTAATCCTTATCCTATGATAGTTTTTTCATCTTTTACCATACCTATTTCAAGATCCATTCGATTCATTTTAGCCATATATTTTTTATTTAATTTTTTGACTTCTCTATATTTATCATCTTTATGTGCTAAGTTCTAATATCTATTACAAGTAAGTTCGGGACATACCTCATCGGTTTTTTCCATAAAGTATACATTAACTTGTTCTGCGTCACTATAACTGTTTGATGAGAAGAATCCAAATCATCCTAGGTGACTTCAAAAGATCTTCATTTCTTTTTGAATTTATTGTTTTTGCTCTTCTTCTGGTCATTATTGAGTTTTGGACAATCTTTCTTCATATGGCCAAATTCATCGCACTCATAGCATTTGATAGATGTTTCATTTATGGCACTTGCTTTTTCATGTTTTGAAATTTTGTCATCCTTCTAAATTTCCTTAATTTGTTTTGTTTTTGGCAATAAACATGATTTTATCTTCCTTCAAATCTAAGTCATCATTATTTGCTTGAAAAGCTATGTTCCTCTTCTCATTTTATTATTCCTTTCTAGCCTGCAGGTTAACTTCGTTGGACATTAAATTTGCTATCAGTTCCTCAACTTTGAGTGTTGAAAGATCATTAGATTCTTCTATAGCTAATATTTTTCTTTTCCACTCAAATGTTAAAGAATTGAGTATTCAAGATGCTAAATTAAATTGGTTAATTTTACTCCTAGAGCCATTAGACCATGTTGAATAGTTTGGAATCTCGAATACATATCAATTATAGAATCATTTTGTTTCATTTTAAAGGATGAAAATTGATTTTTGCAAAATTGAAATCTTAGTTTGCTTGACTTTGGTAGTACCTTCGTGTGTTACTTGTAAGGTATGCCAAATGCCATATGCAGTGTTACATAACATGACTCGTAAAAATTCATTTTTATCTAAAGCACAAAATAGAACATTCATAGCTTTTGAATTATTTGAAGCTGTGGTTTTTTGTGCATTGGTACATGCACTTATTTCAGTGGTAGGTGCTACATACTAATTTTTGAGTGGCAAACCAGATTTCTAATCCATTGGGTTCCATAAAAATTTGCATACGGGTTGACCAATATGCATAGTTAGAACCATTAAAAAGTGGGGGACATGCTGTAGACTGGCCTTCTTTAAATATACTTGCCATATTAGTCTGGGACAAAAACGTGTTACTATATTTTGATCAAAAACTATGCTCTAATACCAACTGAAAGTCTATAAGGATGGATCACATAATCTAAAAGAAAGTATATAAATGTGCTACTAAGTGTAATATACTAAGATAGTAAAAGTATGTAGAATATGGAAAATTCACACAAGAGTTTTATATTGGTTCGGACCTCCCGTCCTACGTCAAATCCCTAAGCTCCACTTTGGAATTCTACTATCAACAAACCCTCGCTTCGCCTTTGAGGAACGGGCTTTAATACAATAAAAGTTTTCTTGTCAAAAGTTTGCTCTAATACGCAATAGATATTGGCTGATGATTGCACAAACTTCCAATATATCTTCGTAGTAGTAATTGCTATGAAGTTCAGGAGTATATGGAAGATTTGATTGATGATGTGAATTTCTAAAGCGCTGATTGATAGATTCAGAGAGTACAGAATATAGAGATAGTTGAGTAAGTCAGATTAGTTCTTGTTCTATTGAATATTGATGCTTTATATAGTTGTGAGGAGTTTTATTTGAATTGTGATGGCCATTGCCATTCATCCAAAAGTTTCTTAATTGATGGTAAAGAGATGGAGTGAAGAGAAGCCAAGATGTCTTTTGAAAAAGTGATAGTTATAGTTCAGTTCCTCTGGACGAACCTCAGGTCAGCCAACTCAAAATAATTCTAGACGCTTGAAGGCTATTTTAGTTTTTTCCTGAGTTTACCTGCAGACATCTGAAAATAATTTCAGAAGTCTGAAGCCTGCTTCAGATGCTTTCCTGAGTTTGCCAGCAGACGTTTGAAACTAGTTTCAGACATCTGATACTGTGTATCAACAATTCCTTGTCCATTGTGTGTACTCTTCGTTGATTTACTAGATTTGCTCTTTCTTGTATTTCATTTTCTTGTTATCGAACATTGCTATCATATCTTATCTTGATCCAATCTTGTAGATAGCCTACATAAATATATATAGGAAAATTCACGTATCTAGGCCACTTTATAAAAATAAATGCACGTATAGCCATGTTTCAGATTTAATTACAAGTTTAGACCTGTTTGGGATACTGAAGGCAAGTTTTAGGAACTCGCCTTCGTTAAATCTCAAAGGCGAGTTTCCAAAACTCGCCTTCGTTACGAGTCTGCGTACAAATGAACTCAAGACCCTTTCCTCCTCGCAGCCTCCATCACTTTCCCCTTTCTCCCAGTTCCTTTCAGCACGAAAATAAATAAATAAAAACTCAAATCAACTGCATTTTCACCCATTTTTCATCCAAATCATTCCCAAAAACTCACAATGGCCAGCACATCCAGCGTACAACATGAAATCGATAAAAATCAAAATCTAACTCTTAATTTTGAAATTAGGTTATTATAATTTTATTTGTTACTCATTAAGAAACCGATTGTGGCTTACAAACACATAGCTTGTATGATGTAATTACAAATTTTGATGTGAAATTTTTTCACCGCATTGATTTTAGCATGTTGGTTGGTTATTGGGTGTTATGGTTTGAATTTAGTACGGTTTGTGGTAATGTGGTTGATTATGGGTTGGAATTTAACTGATTATGGCTTACAAGCACGTAGCTTGAATTGATTATGGATTTAGTACGTATGAAAATTGAAAAAAAATCATAGTATTGTTTGTGTAACATGTTTAAGGGAGCGTAACATGTTTACATTTGTTTTAAATTATATATCATGTTTTTGAAAATAATACTTTTATACACGCCTTTTGCAGAGTATTTTGAGATGGAGCCTGGACCAGTAGATCCGAGCATGTTATATCTTTAGTCGCAACATAGAACATCTAAACCTGCTCGTACGAAGGTAGCAATTTGTTACTATTTTCATTTTTTATGTTTAGTATTCTTTTCCGCATTAGACGTAAAACCCCCATTTTTTTTTATCTATTAAATTTCAGAGTGACGATACTGAGTTTGTCAATGACCACTCGTCATCACTTTTGAAAGTGACATCCGTAGATCCTTGCGTTCTTGTCGGGATCCAAAGGGCTGGATTTATGCATATTTTTCGTTTAGGTTACATCCAGCTCGATCATTGCCTTGTTGGTGCTTTAGTAGATAGGTGGAGGCCTGAGACATCCACATTTCGCCTACCAGTCGGTGAAATGACTATCACCTTAGGAGATGTGGTTGTTTTGCTAGGATTGCCTATTGAAGGTGACCCTATTACGTTTGATGGTGCGGGATATGATTATTTGCAGCTATCTCGCGACCTACTTGGGCTAGATCCACCAGCCAATCAAGTAAGGGGTGGCGAGTTTGTTCAGATCAAATGGTTCCGTAATTAGTTGACAGATGATATTCCTGCAGATGACACCCAGGTAGAGGTTGAGCAACGGGCTCGTTGCATTTTACTGCACATTATTTTTTGTAGAATGATGGTCGATCATGCCAAGACCCGTATAGATTTGAGATGGCTACCGTTTTTAACTGATCTCGGGCAGTGCCCTTTATATTCATGGGGGTAGAGCAGTGTTGGCCTATACATATCAGGAATTGTCTAAGGTCGCGCTGCAATAGTTTGTCTATATTGCCGGTTGTCGGACACTAGTTCAGGTATGAACCGAGCTATAATTTATTGTTATACAATGTGATGCATCATTCTCTTGTATTAATAGCATATTTTGAAACGCAACTTTGGTTTTGGACTTATCTTCCCATTGGAAGATTAGCAGTGACACCTGATCCCATCGATGTTGCTTGGAGCTATGTATATTTATTTGTTCGTTTATTTTGTTAAACGCAGTACATACCATTTCTAATATATGCACATTTAAAATCGTATAACATGTGGGTTGGAAAAAAGAGTACATGACATACACCGCGACGAGAGTTGTCATTTTACCATAATGAGTTGGACGTCCTTACAGAATAAAAGGTTACATGGTCGCCGTATGCTCAGGAGTTACTTGCCAAACTACCAGTCACGTGCAGAGTTCATAGGTACCTTTGGACGGCTAGAGTACCTATGATAGCCTACAACTTCACCGCTTGGCACCTTCCCGATAGGGTTATGAGACAGCTCGGCCTGATGCAACATATACCTGATGATGCATCTCCTTACATTCAGGGTTACAGTGCATAGGAATTTCCCACACTTGTTGATATGTGGAATGACCGCGAGAACCATATTGAGTTGGAGAGGGAGCCCACCATATCCACGGTGCAGCACATGAGGTGGTACTGGAACATAACACGACGCTATGTCATTAATCCCAAAGTAGATTCTTCGTTAGCACTGTACATTCCTAGAGCACCACTAGAGAGGAATGTGGTAAGTTGATGTGTGTAGTATTAAATACAATTAAGTTCATTTATTCATTGTATCTAATTTTCTTTTAAATTTGCAGACTGTTGGTATTAACCGTGCATGGGAAGAAGCAGAAAGGCTCAGGCAGAGGCAGGCGGACGATGAGGGAAGGACTACGTGCACAAACGTACAACGGATTTTAGACATGATCTTATGTAGAAACAAGCTTGATCGGCCGAAACCACCATCTCATCCACCTCCTGCAGGTCCTCCTTCTCCTCCTCTAGTAGCACATGAGAAAATTGGGCATGTCCCATCGCAACCTGCACCTGCATTACCCGGTTCCAGCAGTGCACGACACGCTAGAAGCAGCAGCGGTAGTGGTTCGTCTTCAACTTCCACACCACTAGTAAGGCGGCCGAGATGAAACTAGTGCATGTTTGATTGGTCGTATTAGCAGTGTATTTCTAATTAATTGGATAGTAGTCTTTGTGTAATTATTTGCTATGTTTTGGTACATTTATTTAGTTCTTATCTTTGGATAAAACTATCGTATGTATAATTATTTGGTACGTTCGGCTATTTGTCACTCGGTTTCCTTGTTTGCCATCTGTCTTTTTGGTTTCGATATTCTTATTAATTAAACGACTTTTGAACGTATAATTTATAATATAATTAAAAACGAACTCCTAACATCGCGATAGTTCGTAATTTTACGTATTGAACTTTAACTGAATATATATGATTTGTTCTAAGTCGGATTTGTTTGAAACAAGAAAGGTTAGAATCTACTGAACTATATTTTTATAACGAAAAAGAAAAATGAATATTTCATACGACAGATTTTTAGTGATGTCCAAATCAAATCTTCAGAAAGTCGTTGTGGAATCATTTATAAATCATAACGATTTATAGTTTATACAGAATTTTTATATAATATAAACTGAGCGTCGATTTTAATGTAAAAGGGAATGGTTAACATAGCACTACATCAGCGTGTTGTGTGTATGCTAGTTTGAATATGGTGTTGTGTGTAGGCTAGTTTGAATGTGATGTGGTGTGTAAATGTGTTAGAATGTGTTTTTGTTGAAGGTAACTTTTGGAAACTCGCTTTTGTATTGTACTGAAGGCAAGTTTCCAAAACTCGCCTTCGAAACCCAAACAGGTCTATATCTGTTATTATTTATGGAACATGGCTATTTGCATTATTGTTTACAAAAACAGGCCTGCATTAATGTGGTGTGGTGTGGTGTGTAAACACACACGCGCGCGCGCGCGCGCACACATACACACACACACACACACACACACACACACACACACACACACACACACACACACATATATATATATATATATATATATATATATATATATATATATATATTCCATTGTATAGTTGTTGTCATCGAAATCGTAGAACAGATTTTCTAACAAGAAACTACGAATTTAATAAAGAACTTTATATGCATGAGCATCGCCTGTGTGTGTATATCGAAATGTGAGAGATTACCTTTTAATTTATCAAAAGAGGAGGAGGAATTAATAGTTGGTTATAAATAAAATATTATGGTATTAAATATGATTTATTTTACTTTACTTCTTTCCTTAATTTATTAGTTTATGCATTGTTTATAATAGTTTTTATTTAGATGGATTGAATTTCTTTATTCCGTATAACTTCTTGAATTTTTTTGGAAAATAAATAAAACACAGACATACACATAACTTGGATTTTATTTTTTCTTGGAACCCTTAATTGAAGTGGTCTTTTAACGTAATGTCTTGCAAATCACATCTAAATCATTAGATGTAAAACAAAAGGGACGTTGGGAAAATAAATCTGAAACATTACCTCAAGTGGCTGAACTAATACTCGTGCAACTGTTGGGCAATAAAACATGCGTGGGACCTGTGTTTAAGTTAATTCAAAATAAAAAAATATGTTTCAGCCAATCGAAATAGCGAGTATGACGAGTGCGCGAGTATTGATAGTAGGGGTGTTATGGTTATGGCAACCATCAATTTTACCTCCAACCGTAACCGCAACTATTGTTGACGGTTAACAAATTTTATAACCGTTGTCATAACCGTCTAACCATTACTGTAATCATTACCGTAAATTTACATTGTTATTCATAATTAATTCAATTCTAACTTTTTTTCCTCCTAAAAATCAGTTTGTTTGTCTATGAAACAAATCATCTATATGTATGTTGTCTGTAAATAAAAATGCTAATAATTTATATATATGTTATTTCTCTAACTTAAATTATTAAAAACATATTTTTTTATGAAATACTACAAAAAAAAACATGTGCGGTTGGTACGGTTTACCATGGTTTTCAAAATCCACAACCGTTACCGCTACCGTTACCATAGCAGACGGTAATCGTACAAACGGTTAGTACGGTTTGACGGTTGAACGGTTCAACCGTAATTGGCCTAATTGATAGCACTTCTCATGAATTTAACTTTATATTGCAAAGTCAAATGGGTTTTCCTTGCAATAATGAGACAACCAGTAAATATACGTATTGGTACGAAGTTATCAAAAGCAAGCATTTAGTTGAGTCAACCACTGTTCAAAGTCTCATGCATGCTACCTGACTTCCTGTTTAAAGCATGTAGCATTTGCAACACTAGGGTACTACATAAATATGAGTTTTATGTAAGAAAAATCACTAGCAGTAAATTCTTGGATTTTACTAGTGCATACATGGACAGTTTGAAGGATTAGAACCAGAAAACATATGCCTCTCAATCATTTATGATCTTAATTCCTTGAATGAACATGAACATGAACATGACAATATAATACTAGTTGTGAATTATCACCGATATGAAATGTTCATGTATTCCAGGCTAACATAACAGACCTTCTACATTAAAACACAATATTACCAGAATAAAACGCTGACAAATATTCTTTCCATGACCCATAAGTTGATTCTCGAGGCACCCAACAAAGAAAACTACTTATACCTAATTGCATCACAAGGCATAGGTCTGCAAATTTCATGCACTTCGTTGGGATCTCCCATGGTCATTTTTTAAGTTAGCAGATGCACCTTACTTTATCTATACACAAATTAGAGCCGGCCCTTGTCCAGCTAGTTGATAGAAGGCCCATGACCTGCTTTGATGATGGATCACATAATTTTTAGTTTATGTTTTAAAAATAGCAGATAAGTATATTACTTTCATAAAACAATGCTACCTCAAGATGTTTTACTTGTTTACACAAGAATTAAGGAATCAATTTACACTTTACACCAAACCACCACTGCCTTTAGACTTTAGAGTCTCCATTTTCCTTTTCTTTCTTTTTTCATTGAATTGAGTGTATATTTTATTTTAATATCACTGTCATGTTGATTATGAATATTTGATTATTTGTATCATTATTATTTGATGACTTGAATGTCGTAATATGTATGATGTCATTTGTATTTTGTCATCTTAATTTAAGTGTACGCATTGTTGTTGCTGGATGCTCATGTGAAATGTGGATTTGAATGCTCATGTACTGTATCTTATGTTTATATTTTGCTAAATGCAATTCTGAAATGCATAATGTTTTTAAGAATACAGTCAAGTAAACGGGTTTATGAGTCAACTGTTTAAGCTGACCCAACCCGTTTAAATAAACAGGTTGCACGGGTCACGTTGGATCAACCCGTTTATAAACGGTTTCGGTACGGGTTGAGAAAATATGACCTGTTTAATAAACAGGTTGACCCGACTCATTTAAAAATTGACCTAAACCTAAGTTAGCCAGACCTGAGCCCGACACGACCCATTGACAGCCCTAATGTATATATAGTATAGATAGATTGTAGAGGGGAGAAGATCGTCTGGATCATATTTTGTCTGGTCCAACGGTCCAATTTGCTGCCATGTGTTCTCTATAATTTGTAACTTGAATTTGTAACTATATGATGTTCAACAAAATGTATCATTTCTTGTCTTCACCTTTTATATTTCAACAATAAAATTATGCTGCTACCTTTCTCATTTTCTCTTTCTTCTACAAATCTAAAAGTAGTTCCCTATTCCATTCTGAAGCAGCTCTTTATTTGGCTGTTTGAAACATCTTAAGGTAAATTTTCTTACATCCAAGTTCTCCATTAATTCATGTTTTGTTATTGTTATTTTTTGACAAGTACATCCCACTACAACAAAATGACCCTATTACAATGGTGAAACACCGTTGTAATATACATTTTACAACGGTGAACAAACCGTTGTGTATTAAGAAGTTGTAATAGACTAATATCTTTTACAACTTTTTTGCACTATTGCAACACGATTGTAATATGTATATTTTACAACTTTTTTCCACCGTTGTAATAAACTTTATTACAACAGTTATGCACCATTGTAATAAAATCTACTACAATGGTTATGCACCATTGTGATTGACATTTGAGTTTTTAAAAAAATAAACATGTAAAGTCCCGCCATTTTTACTGCTTCAAATTGGTAATTAAACCAACTTAAAAACGTTTCAAAACGACGGATTGTTATTTAGCTTATAAAGTTTAAACACAGAATCAACACGGAGAACAAAGTATAAAGAAGAATACAGTATTGAACAGCGGATAAAACTTCTATCTATTATTCAAAATTTTGAATACAAGATATTTATATACAGCGGAATTAAAAATACAATAGAATACTGAAAAATATTTACTGTTTAAAATCTTCAAAACGCGCATGACTTCGGAATCCCAGCTTTTCCAATCTTTGAATCCTAAGTTGTAATCTATAATCTGTAACACTTGGGTCTGACCCGAGCGTTCCACGCAAAAACATAAAACATTCGAGTTAGGATTAAATCATTGTTCAGGTAAATTAACTTCAACATAAACTGAAATATAACGATTAATCCAACATAACAACTTGGGACGAACAAGTCAGGACACCATGTATCTTTATACATATATACGTATGTCGATGACATATATATACACATACGGTGGTATGTACATACATATGTGTACAACGGGGTACGTAAATATCTGAGTGCTAAGTATATTATCGCTGCATATCAAATTTTATTTCAGGGACGAGCGATCACGAAAGTCTGCACATGCACACGTGTACAAGTACAAGTGTGCATTGCCTCAACATCCCGTGACCCCTAATAACCAGTACAGAGAAGTCACTGAGTGTGCACATAATATGCTATCAAACAGGCAATGGGAATGAGGTGAACGGGCACCAAGTCAACCCAATGGAACGACAGGTGCAAATGTCAAGGGTTCAGGCAACTAGCCCAAATTTGTATAAGCAAAGTGGAAATAACAAGGGTACTAAAATCAAAGGACACGCATTTAGTGTACTATGCATAGTATGTGACACGTTTAAATTTCCCAGTTTTACAAAGCCAATAATATCCCTGCCCCCTTCTGGCATATCATTCTTTCTTGTTCACACACAAAAAAGGTTGCTAAGTGGGTCCACTTGAAAAATAAATCATCTGTATTACCATGGGTTATAACCTCAAAACTATATACATATAGATATGCAGTGAGAATCATATCCAGTTTACAACTTCCTCAAATCAAGCGGAACAGTTACCCATACTAACTAAGATAACAAGGTCTAATATGAAGAGTGTATATCCTTATTCATCACCATTCTTTACAGATAGGTGTATATACCTAAGTGTTTATATAACAAATCAGGGTTCAAGTTAAACCAGCATAGGAATGCTTCCAATTTCCAAAACAGTATGGCATAGTTTCGGATTTAAGAATGTGGGTTATATATGAAATATTCTACTTTGAAACGAATGGCATTTCGCATAAATATACACACTTATATATGGATACAAATATAGAACGCATGTGGCAAACCAATGCTAACGGCGACAATTCAAGTGCCCGGTTAAAGATTTTTAAGATATTCAGAGTGTAAACCGTGCAGAGATGCATGTCAGGCTAAGTGTATTTCTTATTTTCCAAATATGGACACATAATCTCAAGGTACCATAGGGCCACAAAAATAAACACATATATCAAATGAAACCATGACAAGTAAATACACAAAACCGATATCAGATAAGCTTATGGCAAATACCCAACCAATAAGTGTAACAGCAAGCAATACGGTATAGAATCAAGGAAGGTCGGCAATAACTCAACAGGGACAGTAGGAAATATAAAAACGAAGTGCCCAATCATTTAATAATCTGCACCGTGTAGCCTCAGCGGCCAATTTAACATATATTTTGCCATTATAATTTAGTTTAATATTGAAGTTATGATTCTTGAACTAAGATAAATCGTGAGTTATGAAACTCGCCTTTAAATCCGCAAAGAAGTTAAGAATAAGGGATGGTGGTAGCTTCGGCTGATTCCAAGGTGACGCGGCGGCTAGGGCTGACGCAAGGCACGGATTTTGAGATGAAAAGAGGTGGCGGCGATTCGAAGCTAAAGCGGACCTTCGATTTTTGGGGGGAAATTTTGATTTTGGAGGAGCGCAGATGGAAGGAAGTGAAATGAAAGCGTGGAACCATCAATATTTGGCATAAGCGGCTGGAGATTATTAGCATCGATTTGGGGAAGAAAGAATTGGGGATTGGTTTTGATTTAGGGTTAGTAGCGTGAGAGAATAAAATACGAGACCGCCAATCTTTGGAGCCAAAATTTCGCAATTTCCCACCTAAATTTCATTGCTAACATTTGGAGACCATCGATCTTTTCATTGTTCGTTTCACCGAGATGTACAGAACTAAATGTTACAACCTAGAACCAGTACAAATTTATGGAATATAATATTTAAATGTTACAACCTAGAACCAGTACAAATTTATTAAATATAATATGGATGTGTTAGAAAATATTTTGCTGAAGCATTAGATATTGCTTATTAATAATAACTATTGTTAACTATTCCTTATTTCTTCTTATTTATAATTAAATATAACTGATTTAAAGTTTATTAAGTATATTTTACTAATAATTATTCATTATTAAATACTTAACAATCATTATTAAAAAACTATTTTTTACTTCATAATTAGTGATTCTTACTTCTTATTTATTGATTACTAAAATTAATTATTCATTAATAAAACCTAATTTTTATTTATTTATTTTTAATTTCTAACAATGATACATAATTATTATTTATTAATTATTATATAGCGAAAAGAAATTATTAATATTAGTTATTACATATTTTCAAATAAACTGTCTATTATTATTATTAAATAATAGTTATTGAGTATTAATATTTTTTATTAATTATCGAATTTTTATTAATTATTAATATGGTCTTTTTGTTGTAGTGTAGTCATATATTACAACAGTCAAAAAATAAAAGTTGTGATAGGCTTTTATTACAACTGTCAAAATAACATAGTTGTTAAAAATAAGTTTATTACAACTTTTCTGGAAAAAAGTTGTAAAAAACCACTTATTACAACGGTGATTTTACCACCGTTGTAAAATTAATGTTGTAATATGGTGTTTTTGTTGTAGTGTCCATAAGCAGCAATGCAAAGCCAATCCTTTTGTGTCCAAAAATACTTATTAAAGTGACTCAACTAAAAAAAGTTGTGAATGATGTTCATGTATTTTAACATTTAGAGTGAACAATATATTTAAGGCTCTTTTAATGAAAAAATCAAGTACTTGTTGTTTCTTAAATTTCATTGTTAACTTACTATGGTAAGGCTATATATTCAGAAACAATATGCATGATGAAGAGCAACTTTCACAACATGAAACTCAAGCATGTCACAGACTAAATTTTAGAATCGATATTGACATGAATGAATCTCTAGAAGTTGATGATGATGAACAAGATATTTCAAATTCTCCAAGTTCAAATGTGGACATATATGATTCACTCTAGAATGCGCAAAGAGTTATTCCTGTAATATGCATGAAGTTCGACAACGAAGATGATGCATATAAGTTCTATAATGATTATGCATATCATTTTGGGTTTAGTACTAGAAAAAGTAAAATTCATTATATGCGTGATCATTGCAAGATAAAGAATAGATTGTTTTTTTGCTTAGCAGAAGGCAAACATGAAAAGGACAAATATGACGCATATGTTAAATCTCATCGAGCCGAAACACGATTTGATTGTTTAGCAGGAATGAAGATTGATTATTGTCATTAGAGTAATAAATACAATGTTGTTGCATTAATTCCACATCACACGCAAAAAACTTCAAGTCCGTCTGAAAGTCATTTTTTCAGGTCTCATAGAAAAATGACTACTGCGCAAATATCTCAAGTAGATATGGCTGATAACTCCGGAATAGCACCAAAAGAGGCCATGGAGTTTTTTATTAAACAAACTGTTGGTCATGAACGTCTTGGATTTATTCCTATAGATTACACAAATTATTTAAGTTCAAAACAAACAAGAAAAATGAAGGTTGAAGACACTGGTAGTGTGTTGGAGTATTTACAGAAGATGCAATTGAAAGATCCTAATTTTTTCTATGTTATACAAGTGGATGAAGACGATCAAATTACAAATATTTTTTGGACCGACGCGAAGATGATGGTGGATTATGATTATTTTGGTGATGTTGTGTGTTTTGACACAACTTATAGAAAAAACAAAGAAGGAAGACCATTTGCAATGTTTGTAGGAGTGAATAATCATAAGAAAACGACCATATTTGGTGCGACATTATTGTATGATGAGACGGCTGAAACTTTCGTATGGTTGTCCGATACATTTGTGAAAGCAATGTCAGGGAAGTCACGTAAAACTATTTTCATGGACCAAGACATTGCTATGGATAAAGAAATAGCATTTCAATGGCCTAAAACAGTCATCGATTGTGCATTTGGCACATATAGAAAAATGCAGCCAAGCTTCATGGTCAATTTTTTGAAAAGTACTCCAATATTTCTAAATATTTCAGTAGTTGTGTATATAACTTTGAAGATGAACTAGAATTTTCAGTTTCTTGGAAGAGCATGCTTGAAAAGTATAATCTTCAAAACAATGAATGGTTAAATCCGCAATTTGATATAAAAGAAAAACGGGAATTAATATATGGTCGTGAGTTTTTTGACATTACTACCACACAACGAAGCGAAAACATGAATAGTGCATTGAAAAAGTATGTTAGTTAAAAATATAATTTGCCACCTTTTTTTGAGAATTTTGAAAGATTGGTGTATGATCGTCGATACGAAGGGTCAAAGGGCCAATTTAAAACAAATCAAACTTCTCCAACATTGTCACTTCCAGTGAACATACTACAACGTGTAGCGATCGTTTATACACCGCCAATCTAAAAATATTGCAAAATGAATTATGCAAGGCTCATGATTGTACTTTAATTTTATTTGGCGTAGCTGGCACAACATCCAAATATGAGGTAGCACCTCATGGGAAGAACGTCAAACATGTAGTGACTTTTAACTCAATGGGTAATAGTATTTTGCGTAGCTGCAAGAGGTTTGAGTTTGTAGGAATCATTTGTTATCATGCTTTAGAAGTCCTCTCAACCAAAAATATTACAGGAATCCCTGATCAATATATTTTGCGTAGGTGAACAAAAAATGCAAAGACAAACAATGCTACAATAAGTTGTCAATCAACATGTACAAACGATCCAAAGATAGAGACCGTTAGATGCTACAAAAAACTTATGTAGGTTGTATACTCAACTTACATTAAGAGCCATTAAATCCGAAGAGGCATATCAAATTGTTATGTCGGGACATACTAAAATACTATATGGCATAGATGAATCATTCAAAACAAAGGCTAGACGTGGATCTTTCCAAGTTGTCGATGAATCTGCAGGTATTTCAAAAGTTGTGCATGACCATCGAGTGAGAGGTATAAATATAAAAGAAAAAGAAAAACCTGCTACTTGTACTAGACGAAAAAGTGCTTTGGAAAAGGATATAAAGGGAAAAAAAAAAGGAAAAGAAAAGAAGAAATGCAACATATTTCAAATGTTGGAAGTGCTTCTCACCAATCTTTGACACTTACACAGGTATTGTCTTATCTTGCTAGCACTTTATGTATGATTCAGGATAATATATGTTGTTTATAATATAACTTTTGCATATTAGGAATAAGAAATAACATTAAATTATGTGAATCAAAATCATCATCTTTTGCACGGGATAATTACACATTCTCGGGTATTCAAATTAATCACTTATCAATTCAAGCGCTACTTTGCTCCAGTAATTAAACTATTTTCTTTTACTTCAATGATTTATTTTCTTTTCGTGTACAAGGTATCAACTAAGTATAACTCAAGTGTGAAGTTTGCACCAAACATGTTGAATGCAATGTCACTCCCGCTGCAGCCCATACACTCAATTCAATTTGTACAAGTATCAATCTTATAATTCTTTTGTATGTTATTCATATTGATGTAAGCAGTAAAGTAAAAAAATTGCATGTTCGAACAATATATGATTTCTTTTCTGTTTTTTTGTATGTGTAGCCAAATTACATTGACATGGCAAGAAGATATCAAGATTATTCTATAAACATCACAAATTTAGTTAAGGCATTTCTCAGTTATGCATATCTTGCAAAATGATGTAATATCTAAAATAATCTTGATTGTCACTTAGCTTAAAATTTATATGTACAGATCTCAATGGATATAAACCAAATGCAAGCTTTCAAATTAGAATAACGAATATGCAGAATCACAGCTTCAAGTGGTGAAAAACAATAAAACTATTAAAATACTTTATGTTTTGTACTGGGCTTATGTTAATGAAACATTTTTCTTGTTTTACCTCAAGTGATATGGTGCTTTTAGTAGGTAAATCTAAATATTTTTAGTGGTTTGATTAAATGTCTAAGGTTTTTTGGATAAACATTAAGATGTCGGGATGTTGAGTTTGTCCTTGTTTCATAAGAAATATATGTAAGCTATGTTTGGTTTTTAGTTTTATGGAGTTCATATTTTGTTACTTCTATAATGGAATAATGCATGCATGGTTTATTAATAATATCTGCTACCTGATTGGTCACAATAAAGCATTTCAAATTGCATGTACAGGTTAGTTTGGCAAAAATTTGTAGCTTCCACAGCCTATAAAAATTTGCATGCAGGCTTGTATGTTTTCTTTTATACATGTCCTGGTAGTTTAATTTTAAAAAGCTTCTGCAGCCTCAGATAACCAACACTGCCACGTCATTCATTCCAACAGCCCTTCCCTTTGCCGCACAGCTTGCACCTCACCTTGAAATAATTTGCAATTTGCAATACACAAACATTAAAATAAACAATGTTGTAAATGTGAAATAATTTTATAAGGTAACAATTAAAGAAAGATGGGTTACGAGAAATAAATGCTGAAAGAAAGAGAGGGGTCATAGCAGTTAGCAGATACTTACAAATTCAAGTTGCAAATTGTAGTGGACAACTGGCAGCAAATAATTGGGTGGACTATTGGAGCAGACAAAACATGGTCTAGACGATATTTACCTATTGTAGATATCGTGTGGACCATTTTTTGTCTGGTGCTATGGTCCACCTAGTTACTTGCTGCCAATGTCCTCTACAATTTGTAACTATACGCTGTCACGTCTCTTTTCTTTTAGCAATAATTACACCGTGTTCCACATCTTTATTCATTTTTCGTCCTCACCTTTTATATTTCAACAAAATAATTATGCTACTGTTGTGCGAGAACATTGTGCTAATGCGGAAGCACAATAAACAAGATCTGGATTTCCAATTGAACATTAATCTAATCTGACAGCAATTATTCTATTACATCAAACAAATAGTAAATGACTATAACAGAGAAACAAAGAAACACACAATATTTATACTGGTTCCACTATCATCGAGATAGTGTATGTCTAGTCCAAAAGAGAGAAATTTTATTTCACATGAGAGAATTACTAGAGATTACAAAGATTTTACATATCCAAACCTAAAATAGGCTTAACAAAAAGAGACGCCATTGGGGATCACTGGTTGCATGTCAGGATGAGTTTACAAAGAAGCCAACCCCTCAATATATAGCCAACGCAAATCTATGTGAGTCATCAATTAAATTACCAACATATGGTAAAAATAATGGAGGATAATTACAATAGTTGCACACATAGAAAGTAAATCAATCCCTTTTCTAAGGGTAAATGGAAGAAATTAAATTCTGCATTTATTTCTTTTCATCTCATGTGAATGCAATCAATTAATTCAAGCATTCCCATATTAAATAAATATTTACTTTCCATCTATTTATGATTTTGTATCACCTAAATTTAACAGCTGCCATCTTTCTCAAATTCTCTTTCTTCCACAAATCTAAAAGTCGTTCCCTATTCCATTCTAATGTAGATCTTTATTTGGCTGTTTGAAACATCTTAAGGTAAATTTTCTTACATGCAAGTTCTCTGTTAATTCAGTTTTTGTTATTGTTATTTTTTGACAAGTACATCCATAAGCAGCAATGCAAAGCTAATCCTTTTGTGTCCAAAAATACTTATTAAATTAAGTCAACTAAACAAAGCTATGAATGATGTTAATGTATTTTAACATTTAGAGTGAAATATATATATTTCTGGCTCTTTTAATGAAAAAATCAAGTACTTATTTCTTAAATTTCATTTGTTAACTTACCATGGTAAGGCTATATTTTCAAAAACAATAAGCATGATGAAGAGCATCTTTCACAACATGAAACTCAAGCATGTCACAAAATGAATTTTGGAATGGATATTGACTTGAATGAATCTCAAGAAGTTGATGATGATTAATAAGATAATTCAAATTCTTCAATTTCAAATGTGGACGTAATTCACTTAAGAATGCGCAAAGAGTTTATTCCTGTAATAGTCATAAAGTTTGACAACGAAGATGATGCATATAAGTTCTATAATGATTATGTATATCATTTGGATTTAGTACCAGAAAGGTAGAATTCAATATATGAGTGATCATGACAAGATAAATGATAGATCGTTTTTTTGCTCAGTAGAAGGCAAACGTGAAAAGGACAAATGTGACGCATATGTTAAATCTCATCGAGCCGAAACACAATTTGATTATTTAGAAAGAATGAAGATTGATTATTGTCATGAGAGTAATAAATACAATGTTGTTGCATTTATTCCAGATCACACGCATAAAACTTCAAGTCGACCTAAAAGTCATTTTTTTAGGTCTCATAAAAAAATGACCATTGCGCAAATATCTCAAGTAGATATGGCTGAGAACTATGGAATAGCACCAAAAGAAGCCATGGAGTTTTTTACTAAACAAGTTGGTGGTTATGAAGGTCTTAGATTTATTCCTATAGATTATAAAAATTATTTACGTTGAAAACGAATAAGAAAAAAAAGAAGTTTGGAGACACCAGTGGTGTGTTGGAATATTACAGAAGATGTAATTGAAAGATACTTATTTTTTCTATGTTATACAAGTGGATGAAGATGATCAAGTTACAAATATTTTTTGGACCGACGCGAAGATGATGGCCGATTGTGATTATTTCCGTGATGTTGTGTGTTTTGACACAACTTATAGAAAAACAAAGAAGGAGGACCTTTTGCAATGTTTGTTGGAGTGAATAATCATAAGCAAACGACCATATTTGGTGCGACATTATTGTATGATGAGACATCTGAAACTTTCGTATGGTTGTTCGATACATTTGTGAAAGCAATGTCAGGGAAGTCACGAAAAACTATTTTCAAGGATCAAGACATTGCTATGGATAAAGCAATAGCATTTCAATGGCCTAAAAAAGTCATCAATTATGCATTTGGCACATATGTCAAAATGCAGCCAAGCTTCTTGGTCAATCTTTTGAAAAGTAATCCAATATTACTAAATATTTCAGTAGTTTTGTATATGACTTCGAAGATGAACTAGAATTTCTAGTTGCTTGGAAGAGCATGCTTGAAAAGTATAATCTTCAAAACAATGAATGGTTAAATCCGCTATTTGATATAAAGAAAAATGGGCATTATTATATGGTTGTGAGTTTTTTAGTGCGGACATTACTACCACACAATGAAGCGAAAACATGAATAGTGCATTGAAAAAGTATGTTTGTTAAAAATATAATTTGCTACTTTTTTTGAGCATTTTGAAAGACTGATGGATGATCGTCGAAACGAAGAGTCAAAGAGACGGTTTTAAAGCAAATCAAACTTCTCCAACATTGTTATTTCCAATGAAAATACTACAACATGCAGCGATCGTTTATACACCACCAATTCTAAAAATATTGCATAATAAATTATGCAAGGCTCCTGATCGTACCTTAATTTTATTAGGCGTAGCTAGCACAACATCAAAATGTGAGATAGCGCCTCATGGGAAGAACGTAAAACATGTAGTGACTTTCAACTCAATGGGTAATAGTATTTTGTATAGCTGCAAGAGGTTTGAGTTTGCTGGAATCTTACGTGCTCATGCTTTAAAAGTCCTCTCAGCGGAAAATATTACAAGAATTCCTTATCAATATATTTTGCGTAGGTGGACAAACAATGCTACAATAAGTCGTAAATCAACATGTACAAATGATCCAAAGTTAGAGATCGTTAGACGCTATGAAGACTTATTTAGGTTATATAATCAACTTGCATTAAAAGGCGTCGAATCTGAAGAGGCATACCAAATTGTTGTATCGGGACATACTAAAATACTATTTGAACAGATGAATCATTCAAAACAAAGGCTAGACATGGATCTTTCCAAGTTATCGATGAATCTACAGGTATTTCAAAAGCTGCGCATGACCATCAAGTGAGAGATATAAAAATAAAAGAAAAATCTGCTACTTATACTAGACCAAAAGGTGCTTTGGAAAAGTCTATAAAGAAAAAAAAAAGGAAAAGAATAGAAGAAATGCAACATATTTAAAATGTTGGAAGTGCTTCTCACCAACATTTGACACTTACACAGGTATTGTCTTTAACGAAATAATGGAAAAGCAATGGTCACATGCCTATTATAACACTGCAAAGGTCACATTTCCATTATAACATAGCAACGGTCGCATGCCTATTATAACAATACAACGGCCATATTCCCATTATAACAATACAACGGTCACATTTTCATTATTCAAGCCTATTTTTATTTATTTATTGTATTATAAATAGAGGTCATCTATATACAGTTTGTATCATCTTACAATGGCAATTCATCAATAATAAAACTTCTCTTCAATCTTGTTTCTTCTATTTTATTTTCTAACATGGTATCAGATCACCAAATTGCCGAAAGACATTAAAAAAAATCCTGAGCCATCGTTCTTTTTTATCTTCGTTGTTCTTCACAAAGCTGCAATCTAATATTGCCTCACCATGGCCAACGATAATGAAGAAACTTCTGTTGTATCTAGCAGCAACGCTAATGGCTTCTCTCCAAACATCATGAACCTGATCAAACCCAAAAGGAAAGTTATTACCACTTCGTTAGATAAAGATAATTATATTTTATTGAAATGTCAAGTAGTGATTGCTCTCAAAGGTTACAGACTACTAGATTACATCAAAAGGATATTAATTATTCCACCTATAGTGATCACCGATGAAGAAAGAAATATTGTACCAAATCCAGAATACGCCAAATAGAAAAGACAAGATAACTTATTATCATCATGGCTTTTATCTTCTATAAATCCTAATCTTTTGTCACAGATCGTTGGGTGCAACTCGTCGTATGAAATTTGGACTACTGTCGAACAAATTTTCATCCCGCAATCCGCAGCCAGAATCATAAAATATAGAAGGGAACTTCAAAATTGAAGAAAAGTAGATACTAGCATGAAAGATTATTTGGGCAAAATTAAGAACATATGTGACAAACTAAGTGATGTTGGGCATAAAATCAGCGATAATGATCAAATACTTTTTATTACCGGAGGGTTTGATGAAAAATATGAATCTTTAGTAACGGTCTTGGCTACTCAACAAACTTTACCTGATCTGCAGTTCGTTCAATCTGCACTCCTTGCTCATGAAGGAAGAATTGATCAAAGAAAAACAACACAGGGTGAGTTTTCTACAAATTATGATGTAGATAAAAATAAGCAATCATAGGGAAGCAACAACAGCATTAATGCAAACATACAAGAAAATCAGTATCCAAGGGGTCTTCAACAACAAAGAGGAAGTTTTCAGCCACAAATAGGTCGAGGACGAGGAAAATGGAGCAACAACGATCGAGTAAAGTGCCAAATATGCCAAAAATTTGGTCACATGGCAAACAAGTGCTATTTCAGATATAATAATGACAGTGGCCAGCAATATAATCATGCTAATGTTGTGATTTGTGACATGAAATCACATATGTTGATGAAGACGAGGCATGGATGTGCTAGGCGTTAGAGGAGATGGAGCAGCGGCAGAAAGAAGGCAAGGAGAAGCAGTTCTGTTTTGAGCTTCAGCTCAGACGTCTCGGCCATGCCTGTCAAACGTCTGAGTTGTCAGGGTTTTGGTAACCCGAGAGCAGGGACAGACGTCTGACTAATCTGGGTCAGACGTCTGAGCGGGGTTTCCTGCGTTTTTGACTTGGTCTTTTCTGTGACTTATTCTACAAGTAATGAAGGGGCAAATTGGGAATTTTCCTAGGTCTTCTATTCTCCTATAAAAGCAGCACATAGGGTTGGATTAATATATGACCGAATAGAGTGGCGGCTGCGTGCCTCTAGGGCTTGGTGCCCTAGAGAGGATTGGTGCCTCCAGTTAATCCAAGGGTTAGCCGTCGTTCTTCATTGTTCTCCTTCTCCAACAAAGAGTGTTAGTCATCAAGATATTCTTTCCCTTTCTCAATAAGGTTATTGATTTTTGTAGTTTGTTTATTATTGTTTGTTGAACCAGTGTGCGTAAACAAAATTCGTTTTGAGAATCAATACAGAGGGTGGTTGGGTGTAATATTTTGTGTTTGCGCGTGTTATTTCATATTTGTGTTTGTTTCCATAGAAATCATCTTTAAGTAATTGGGTGAAGAAGACCCTGGTCGCTTCCGCAAAGGCGCAGTTTCATAACAGTTGGTATCAGAGCTAGATCATCGCAAAGCTTAGAGTGATTTTGGATTGAAAAATTTTGATTTTTGTGACGTTGGATATGATGGCGCTGTTGGTGATGACTAATTTTGATTGGGGATTTGAAGGCCTCAATGATTTGGTTGATGGAGATGCGAAGAAGCCCTCAGGTGTGGATGAGGGAAAATGGAAGAAGAAGATGTTGGCAATTGGTTTGATTTGCCTATACCTTGGTGATTCGGTTCATGTTTTCGACAGGGGTCTTCACGTTGATGATGCTCGAGGGATCAGGAGTGATCGAGGAAGGAGCTCAGGTCAAGTGGTAGACGGGTGTCGATGTGGAAGGCGAGTGACGGTTGAAGAACCTAGTCCACAGCAAGGTGGAGAGGTTAATTTGGTCACTGCTGATGTGTTCGACAGGGTCTTCATGTTGATGATGCTCGAGGGATCCAGTGTGATCAAGGAAGGAGCTCAGGTCAAGTGGTAGACGGGTGTCGCTGTGGAATTGCAAGCACTTTTAGACCGTTGGTTTATGCACGGTGCAACTCAGGTGGTAGATGCATCTTTAGCAGGTGGTGGGTTGTGTTTGTAATTGAGGTGTGGTCGTAGTCCTTTCAAATCGACTGGGTGTGATTGTTGCCCTGAAATCAATTGAGTCCCTGTACTCGGAACAGGTGGGGTGTATCTCGTTGCCTGGAAATCGAGGTTGGTTTTAACTGAGAGAAGGTGTCGCTGAAAGAGCTAGATGACTTGTGTGTTGGAAGTTTGTTTGATGTGATGCGATTTCATATCAAGGTGGAGTGTTGTGATTTGTGACATGAAATCACATATGTTGATAAAGACGAGGCATGGATGTGCTAGGCGTTAGAGGAGATGGAGCAGCGGCAGAGAGAAGGCAAGGAGAAGCAGTTCTATGTTGAGCTTCAGCTCAGACGTCTGAGCCATGCCTGTCAGACGTCTAAGTTGTTAGGGTTTTGGTAACCCGAGAGGAGGGACAGACGTCTGACCAATCTGGGTCAGACGTCTAAGTGGGGTTTCCTGCGTTTTTGACTTGGTCTTTTATGTGACCTATTCTGCAAGTAATGAAGGGGCAAATTGGGAATTTTCCTAGGTTTTCTATTCTCCTATAAAAGCAGCACATAGGGTTGGATTAATATATGACTGAGTAGAGTGGCGGTTGCGTGCTTCTAGGGCTTGGTGCCCTAGAGAGGATTGGTGCCTCCAGTTAATCCAAGGGTTAGCCGTCGTTCTTCATTGTTCTCCTTCTCCAACAAAGAGTGTCAATCATCTAGATATTCTTTCCCTTTCTCAATAAGGTTATTGATTCTTGTAGTTTGTTTATTGTTGGTTGTTGAACCAGTGTGTGTAAACAAAATTCGTTTTGAGAATCAATAAAGAGGGTGGTTGGGAGGAATATTTTGTGTTTGCGCGTGTGATTTCATATCTGTGTTTGTTTCCATAGAAATCATCTTTAAGTAATTAGGTGAAGAAGATCCTGGTCGCTTCCGCAAAGGCGCAGTTTCATAATAGCTAATTCAACACAGAAGGCACCACAAGTCAATATGGTCGTGATGAACTCAAATAGAAACAACAATGATGCTAATAAAAATCAAAATATTGGCAATGATGATACTAGCAAAGGTGAAGACAACAATTTTGAAGAATGGTACCCGCATCCGGGTGCCCCTCATCACATAACCAACAATCTCAAAAATCTCAATATTGGAAGTAGAAACTACTCAGGTACGAAATCTTTACATATGGGGGATGATAAAACTGCACATATAACACACATTGGCAAGGGCACTATCTTAGGAAAAAGGCAACTTAATTTAAACACACTTCTTAGAGTACCCTCTATTAATAAAAAATTGCTAAGTATATCAAAATTTGCTAATGATTATCATGTGTTTCTTGAATTTCACCAAAATTTTTGCGTAGTTAAGGATTTACTGAGCCACGAAATATTATTATGGGGTAATCTACATGATGGACTTTACAAATTTGACAACTTGAAGATTGGGGATACTAGTGGAAAATTCTGGTGTAATAATGTTCACTCAAGTAATAATGATTGTAATAGGAGTATTAATGTTAGCAGCAGTAATAAAGATGGTAAACAATGTAATCTTGATTTATGGCATAGGAAATTAGGACATCCTAGTATTGAAGTTGTTAAAACTATTTTATGCAATAATAATCTTTCTTTTAATAACAGTGTACCCGCCAAACACACATGCACACACTGCCAAATTGGCAAAAGTCATAAAATTCCTTTTAGAGATTCTGAAACTAGATACAATAAACCTCTCGAGCTGATAGCTACTGATTTATGGGGACCAGCACCACTGAATTCATATCAAGGACATAGGTATTATCTTTCCATTGTGGATGCCTATTCGAGATATACTTGGATATATAAGTCAGAAACATGTAATACTGTCATATAATTCATAACTCACGTTGAAAAACAAACCAATTGTAGTGTTAAAAAATTTCAAACCGATGGTGTGGGAGAGTTTAAACCTTCGACTAATTATTTTGCTAAAAGAGGAATAAAACATAGGTTGACTTGCCCTCACACATCTAAACAAAATGGTTCGGTAGAAAGAAACCACAGACACATAGTAGAGATGGGTCTAACATTAATGTCTCAAGGCTCAGTGCTAATGAAATATTGGAATGAAGCTTTTTACACTTCACTTTTTCTCATCAATAAATTACCAGCTAAAGTTCTAGATAACAAAACTCGATATGAGATGATATATAATGTTAGACCAAACTATAATTTTTTGAAAACATATGGTTGTCTGTGTTTTCCATGCCTAAGAGATTACAATAGGCACAAACTAAGCATGAAATCAAGCCCATGCACTTTCACTGGGTATGCACAGAACCAAAATGGATATAAATGGTTAGACAAAAATGGGAGAATTTACATTTCCAGATACGTTGTTTTTGATGAAAATACATTTTCCCTCGTAGGTAAACAGGAAATTAGGGAGAATCATGCAGAAAATCTTGTCAGGAGGGAGCAATTCAAGCAAGTTTTTGCAGAATCATTGACTGGTAACATTAGTGAAGATCATCAAGACATAATTAATAAAAAATTACAAAATTCCTCCATGGAAGAAACAAATGCGCAAACAGCAAGGATAAATGATAATTCAGAAAGTATGGACACAAATCAGATCAATCAAGACATGTAGAGCAGTAGTGAGGCAGAAATCAACAACATTGCAGATACAAGAACAAACAACAATACTGAAACACATCAGCAGCCAGCAGCAAATGCGCACAGGGCATCACATGACAACGAGGTCAAAAAGTGGGATTTCCAAACCTAAAGTGTACAATACCTCAGTGATTGAAATAGAACCAACCAACTTTGAGCAAGCAATAAAATTAGAAAAATGGAAAGAGGCCACGAATATTGAATATCACGCACTCATGAAAAATAATACATGGAGTTTGGTAACACCACCAAAACACAAAAACATCATTGGATGTAGATGGATATTTAAGATTAATAGAAAAGAGGATGGATCTATTGACAAATACAAAGCTAGATTGGTCGCTAAAGGTTATGCATAGCAATTTGGATTTGATTTTAACAAAACTTTCTCTCCAATCATAAAGCCCACAATAATTAGAGTCATATTAACCATTGCTATAAGTAAAGGATGGAATATAAGGCAACTAGACGTCAACAACGCTTTCTTAAATGAGGAGTTGACTGAAGACGTTTACATGTATCAAGCTGAAGGCTATAGCTATAGCAATAAAGTATGCAAGTTACATAAGGCTATATATGCTTTAAAGCAAGCTTCAAGAGCTTGGTATGCGAAACTTAAGTTAACTTTGTCCAACATGAACTTCACACAAGCCAAATCAGATAATTCACTATATATGAAGAGAGGGCATATGGAAATATCTATATCTTGGTATATGTTGATGATATGTTGATCACAGGAGATGACAATCAAGAAATAAATAACATCATACGAAGACTTGATCAAAACTTTGCCATAAAAGACATGGGGGAACTAAAAATTTTCCTTATTAAGAAGAATGACAGAGAATTAATTTTATCTCAATAAAATTACATTTTAGAAATTCTTCAAAGGGCAAAAATGCATCAGGCTAATTCCTTGCCGACCCCTATGATTAGCAACCTAAGACTGTCAAAATATAAAGGTGAAGCTATCGACAATTCCAAACAATATAGAAGCATAATTGGAGTTGTGACGGCCCGCCCCGCACCATCCTGCATTTCCTCCGAAGGTACGCTGTACACATGCCCGACTAACACGGAACGGTCGCCAAAGAAAGGAAAGAAGAGAATGAACTAACAAGGAACCTGTAGAATGTCTCACAGCGCATGGAACAAAATATAATATTAACATAATCTTGACATAAAACAGGCGAGACAGTGCATAAGCTGAAAGCTAAACCAACATAGCAGCGGAAATCCTAATACAGCTTATGATCCAACATCATTATTACAACTTTAAACTGTCTATAAAGCAAAAAAAACTAATGTAGAAGATGCACTACTAATGCCCAAGTAGTGATCTTCAACAACACAGGGAGAATATCAATATGTATCATACGTGGAAGCCTCATGCTCGTCTCCGGATCAGCTACTCGTGCATACCCAGCTAACCTGTCTCTAGTCTGCTCGTGAGAGCACCCAGAGTAATAAGAAGAGACATAAAACTCTGGGTCAGACAAAAAGTCTGGTATGAGCGATAAGCAGCTAAACAGAACAATAACAGGTATACTAAACCATACCTGAACCTGGACCTGCAACCAAAGAGTTAGCACTACATACCGTACAATACTCTAAGGTGCCACTGAACAGATGGTGTAAAGATAACGGGGTGGGGGTGTGCATGTCAGAATGATGGCAAACAAATCGACCATAACAATCATCCTCACATCTCTCACTCAATGCATAAAGCATACGATGTCCACCACTGTCAATCACTAGACCCATCGAAGTAGTGACGGAGTTCGACTTGTACAACTACTGCTACTACCAAGCTTACCACATGGAGTCATGACCAAATCTTTACAAATGATCCCACTTCATTGGTCTATAGCTCTTTAGTCGTACCTAGGCCACTATGGCTCTGAATCCGTTCCCTTACTCCCTTCACATAGTGATTCAAAGTTACAGACATCGACAACCCCTTAGCACACGTCCCGCAGCAAAGCCCAGTCATGAAGCTCACTCATTGGTTCCCATCTGGATCCTGAGTCAAAGCTCCTCATTTGGACTTCCTTTGCATCTCAGCCTTTGGTCGAATTGGAGTTGGTCTTCAAAAGAGTCGTCACGATGAGGTAAAAGTACACATTTGGTTCGGTTCGGTAGTCCTGAACCGGTTCGCTTCCGTGGTCCTGGCTCATGCCTTGATCAGTGCTCCATTCCTCCTCGGTTCGGTCCTCCAGCTCTGGTTCGGTTCGAATGCCTTATACCTGGTTCGGTGGTTGCTCCCTCCTAGATGTCCCGATCCGATCCGGTGCTTCGCTCCAACTCCAGCTCCAAGCTTGGTCCTCCGATCTGATCCCGCTCCTTGGTTCTAGCCCGATCCGATCTCCACGCCCTTGCTTCCGATCCAATCCCCTGTTGGTCTCTCCGATTTGATCCCCTGCCCAACTACAACTCTAAACAAATGACATCCTTCTCGCCAAGCCTCTTATGCTAGGTTCCATTCCGAATTGAGTCCACTTGCCCGGTTCTCCTATCCGATCCGAGCCCAATAATCCGATCCGGTCCGGTTCGAAACCCTGCATATTCCCTGCGACTTTCCAGCGACTGTTTTAGCCATACGACGGCGTTTTCGAGCAATTTAACAGTTCTAATCAATCAGACAACATACCATACAGTCATAGCAACATAGAGAATCAACCATAAACATCAAAACAACAACCATAGCATGTAAATTGGATCAAACATAGCCAAAATCCCCTATTTTTCCCTTAAGCAGATTTAAGCAAAACTAATGATATGATTAGCAAAACCTAACCAAATCAAACCCAATTTCTAACAGAGGTCTAAAACATTATTTCCGAATTTATAAATACTTTTCCAGAATTTATTAGTGTATAAATTCGCTAATCAACACTATTTACCCTTAATTAACCGTAATTAGTGAGGAACTATGCAAATCACTTACCTTAGCCACAAATAAAACCTATAGAACTGAAACTCTACTATTTGGGCGCGAATACCAATGCAACACAGCAGCTCTACCTTGATTCTTGTGATAATCCGCCTTGATTTGATGTTGCTAAGCTTAATCCTTTATTCGAAAGTGATTTGGAGGTGTTTTAGAGGTTGGAGGCCATTGTTATGTTGAAGAGAGGGTTTGTGGCGGCTGGAAAATGAGTGAAAAACTGAAATCCTAACCCTTAGCAGCCCTCAAATACCTCTAATCCCGAAATCCCCCAATGGGCCTAGCTGTAAATCACCCGGTTAAGCCCAATTAAGCTGTTTTTCACTATCTGAAACTTGTTTCACTATCGGCAAAAATCATGAACATGGGAAATGACCCCAATAGTCGTCTCCCAAAGTTACATGACCATATGACTTCGTATGTGAAAGAAATAAATATCCTACAATCCTATGATGCGTAGAATGCGGGTCGTTACACTCCCCCCTTAAGAAATTTTGTCCCCGAAATTCCTTAACCCAAAACATACAAAGGATCCCGCATGCCTACTAGCTACAAACAACAATCAAACATGCAAAATAAACAAAACAAGCCTATCCTAGCATGCGGAAAGTCTAAATCGAAATTGAAATCTTACCAAGCGAAGAGTTCTGGATACGTCTTCCTAATGCTCTCCTCTATCTTCCAAGTACAGTCATTCTCATTCTCGCCCCACTGAACTTTGACTAGATTCACCGCTTTCATTCGAAGTTGCTTCGTATCGTTCCCAACAATACGCATAGGCTTGTGGTTCCCAACCGCCTCGGGTTCAACTTCGATATCATCCAACTGATCAGGTGAAATACTCACATTTGGGTCGTGCACGAACTTCCTTAACTGGGAAACATGAAATACGTTGTGAACTCCTGCCATCTTCTCTGGTAATTCAACTTTGTATGCTAAATTCCCAATTTGCTCAAAAACTGGGAATGGACCAACGAATCTTGGTGCTAACTTGCCTCTCCTGCCAAATCGTATCACGCTCTTTAACGGAGAAATCTTGACAAACACCAAGTCACCAATGGAGAACTTTAATTCTCTTCTCCTCCTATCAGCATAACTCTTCTGCCTATCTTAGGCAGCCTTTATTCGTTGTTGGATAATCTTAATCTTAGCTGAAGTTTCTCTTATCACATCGGGTCCAAGCACAAACTTTACACCAGTTTCTACCCAACATGACGGTGAGTTGCACGGTCTTCCGTACAAAGCTTCAAATGGAGCCATACCAATACTGGATTGATAACTATTATTACATGCAAACTCTACTAGATGCAAATGGTCATCCCATGATCCACCAAAATCCAATACACAGGCTCTTAAGAGATCTTCTAACACTCGATTCACCCACTCTGTCTGTCCGTCGGTTTGAGGATGATACGCGGTACTGAGATGTAATTCTGATCCTAACGCCTCTTGTAAGCTCTTCGAAAATCCACTAGTGAACAACGGATCTCGGTCACTCACAATGCCTTTGGGTATTCCATGAAATCACACTACCCACTTTACATATAGTTCAGCTAACTTAGCTGTCGTTCTATTCGACTTAACGGGTATAAATCTTGCATTTTTGGTCAATCGGTCCACAATCACCCAAATGCTATCATGGCCCGATCTAGTCATTGGTAACCCATCAATGAAATCCATTGACACTTGTTCCTATTTCCATTCTGGAATTTTTAATGGTTGTAGCAAACCACTAGGCTTCTTTTGCTCAGCTTTAACTAGCTGGCAGTTCATGCATTTGGATATAAACTTCCCAATGTCTCTTTTCATCCCTTCCCAGTAGTAGGTCTGCTTCATGTCTCGATACATCTTGTTACCACCGGGATGTATGGTCAGTTTTGAGTGATGACATTCTCTAAGCACTTCATCTCTCAATCCATTGACATTGGGTACAACTAGTCTTCCATTCTTTCTAAGCGATCCATCTCGATCAAGCCCATACTTGTTCATCTCTCCGTCGATTCCCATCTCTAACTTTGAGATGATTTCCAATAGGTTAGGATCGCTCCTCTGACTAGAACCAATCCGCTCAATCAAAGTGGGTCTGATCGTCAAACTTGCTAACATTTCTGGATCCAATTCGCACTTTGGTCTAAAATCATACCCAGCGATGTACTCCAGTTACTTCCATTCAAGAAACATAGCTCCTAAACTGGCATGTCTTCTACTCAATGCATCAGCTACCGCATTGCCCTTTCCTAGTGTGTATGCGATATCGAAATCATAGGAAGCTAAGAATTCTAACCATCTTTACTGTCGGAGATTTAGATCCTTCTAAGAGAAAAGATACTTTAATTATTTATGATCGGTAAACAACTCGAATCTTTCTCCCAAAAGATAATGTCTCAACATCTCCAACGCGAATACGATCGCAACCAATTCCAAGTCATGGGTATGGTATCTTTTCTCATGCGGTTTCAGTTGCCGACTTGCATAAGCTACAACCCCACCTCCTTGCATCAATACAGCACCTAGTCCGGTACCACATGCATCCATATATACCGTCATCTCTTCATTCCCCTTAGGAATGACTAACACTAGTTCACATGTCAACTTTTCATTTAGACTCTTGAATGCATTCTCGCACCTTTCGTTCCAGACGAAGGCTTGATTCTTCTTGGTCAACTGAGTCAACGGTGCTGCTATCTTGGAGAAGTCTTGGATAAACTCACGATAATATCCAGCTAACCCCAAGAAACTTCTTATGCCCGTTGCATTCTTGGGCGTAGACCAATCTTGTACCGTAGCCACCTTCGCTGGATCCACGGCAATACCATTCTCTGAAACAACATGGCCCAAGAATCTCACTTCCCTTCTCCAGAAGTGACACTTAGAAAACTTTGCTTTCAATTGGTGTTTTCTCAACACCTTCATCACTATCCTCAAATGTTCCTTGTGTTCTTCCTCTGTCCTCGAATAAACCAAAATATCATCCACGAACACATGGACAAATTTATTCAACTGATCTCTGAATACCCTATTCATAAGATCCACAAAGTATGCTAGGGCATTGGTCAGCCCGAATGGCATGACTAACCACACATAAAATCCAGACGGTGTCCGAAATATCGTTTTAGCCATACTCTCAGCTTCCACTCTAAGCTGATGAAATCCTGTCGCGAGATCCTACTGGGAGAATACTCTCACGCCACTCAACTGATCAAACAAATCATCTATCCGCGGTAGAGGATACTTATTCTTCCTCGTCACTTTATTCAATTCGCGGTAGTCTACACACAATCGAAGGGAACCATCTGCCTTGGTAGCAAGCACAACTAGTGCTTCCCATTTAGAAACACTCCTTCTGATAAATCATTTCTTCAAAAGATCGTTGACTTGCACCCTGAGCTCTCGCTGCTCCCTTGGTGCCATACGACGAAGTGGCATCACTATAGGTCTGGCATCTTTCACTAAATCAATATGAAACTCAATCTCTTGGTGTGGTGGAAGCCTGGTCACTTCCTCGAAAACGTCCAGATACTGGCTAACCACGGGCAAACATGACAACTCACTATGCGGGATGTCGAGGGAATTTAGAAAACTAGCCATTACCCCATCACCGGGTAGACCACAAAACACTACCCTCCGCCCATCATCCGCTCTAGCTGCCACAAAAAAGCCCTCACAGTCTACCACCACCCCGTATCTTTGGAGCCAATCGACTCCCAAAATAATGCCAAACCTAGTAAAGTCCAAAACAAAGCAATCACAACCAAACATGCATCCATGACTCGATAAGACCACATTACGACAAATCATGCTAAGCCTAGTTGAACCACCAATCGGATTCGTCACTACTAAAGCTCTATCGACAATCTCGGGCTCCAAACCCAACCTGTCTACCAGGTCACTAGATATGAAAGAATTGTAAGCCCGGTATCAAACAAAACTCTAACAGGAGCATCATAAACAGAAAGCATACCTTCTTCCCTTCTCCGCCGCAGTTGGGGCATTCGACGAAGAAGGAATAGCATTAAGGGCATATGCTTTCACCATCTGCTTTTCTTTAGGGGGTTGCGGACACTTGTCCTTGTGATGTCAGCACTTCCTATCCGCTGGCTTAGCCCGACAATTACTAGCATAATGGCCCTTCTTACCACAGCTGAAGCACTCAACATCTTTCTTACTCTTTTTCTAGCCATCCTTATTCTGGTTCTGCTTCCTCTTATTCTGAGAACCACTCTTGCCTCCACCACTTGCTTGCGGCTTTGGCTCCTCTGCAGATGCAACCTTAGTTTTCGACTTAGGGTAAAGACTCTCTGACCTCAATGCTTTCCCCACAATCGACTCAAACGTCTCATCGATGTGGTTAATAAGCCTTTCCCCCAAGTACTGATCCAAGCCAGTAATGAACTTCTCGTTCTTCTTCTCAGCAGTATCAATAAGAGATAACCCATACTTCGACAAAGTGTCGAATTCGGCAATATACTCCGAGACAGCTCTGCCATTCTGCTTGAGCTCCAAAAATTTCTTAAACAGCACTGACTTCTGAGCAGTTGGAATGAATTTATCGCTAAAGCGAACCTTAAACTGATCCCAGGTAATCTGATCTTTGGGAGTAGCTGCCTTTATAGCATTCCACCAATTCATTGCCCGTCCTTCGCCTGACGGGATGCTAGCCTTCTCTTCATCGCATCCTCGATACCCAAATCTTCGAAGATATGCTCGAAGCTATCCAACCAATCCTGAACATCTGTAGCCGACTCAGTTCCGTGGAACGGCTTCCCACCAAGACTAGTATAATCCTTGTTCAGCTTGGCGAAATCGGCCCTAGGCGCCTGCACTATTGGACCACCACCATTACCACCAATGGGAGTTTCCCTTTGCACATCCCTAAGCATCTCCCTCATGAGGTCAGTAAACATCGTCCTCATGTCAGCAGCATTCCCATTATTGGCTCCCCTACAGGCACCTCTTGTGTATTGTCTCATCGTTCAATCTGTAAAGAGAAAACAATTAACCATCTCCATAGTGGTGCTAGTGTAGTGCGACTTCATCCTCAGCTATACTAATAGTATATATATAGCTTTTTAAAAATCAAAATAATCACAAATACACGCTCTCATATACGTATACTATCTCCCCATAATGACTTCCCTAGGTTAACTATGCAACCTAGAGCTCTGATACCAAGTGTGACGGCCTGCCCCGCACTAGCCTGCATTTCCTCCGAAGGTGCGCTGTACACATGCCCGACTAACACGGAACGATCGCCAAAGAAAGGAAAAAAGAGAATGAACTAACAAGGAACCTGTAGAATGTCTCACAGCGCATGGAACAAAATATAATAATAATAACATAATCTTGACATAAAACAGACGAGACGGTGCATAAACTGAAAGCTAAACCAACATAGCAGCGGAAATCCAAATACAGCTTATGATCAAACATCATTATTACAACTTTAAACTGTCTCTAAAGCAAAAAAAGCTAAATTAGAAGATGCACTACTAATGCCCAAGCAGTGATCTTCAACAACACAGGGAGAATATCTATATGTATCATACGTGGAAGCCTCCTGCTCGTCTCCGGATCAACTACTCGTGCATACCCAGCTAACCTATCTCTTGTCTGCTCGTGAGAGCACCCAGAGTAATAAGAAGAGACATAAAACTCTGGGTCAGACAAAAAGTCTGGTATGAGCGATAAGCAGCTAAACAGAACAATAACAAGTATACTAAACCATACCTGAACCTGGACCTGCAACGAAAGAGTTAGCACTACATACCGTTCAATACTCTAAGGTGCCACTGAACAGATGGTGTAAAGATAACGGGGGTGGGGGTGTGCATGTCATAATGATGGCAAACAAATCGACCATAGCAATCATCCTCACATTTCTCACTCAGTGCGTAAAGCATACGATGTCCACCACTGTCAATCACTAGACCCATCGAAGTAGTGATGGAGTTCGACTTGTACAACTACTGCTACTACCAAGCTTACCACATGGAGTCATGACCAAACCTTTACAAATGACCCCACTTCATTGGTTTATAGCTCTTTAGTCGTACCTAGGCCACTATGGCCCTGAATCCATTCACGTACTCCCTACACATAGTGATTCAAAGTTACAGACATCGACAACCCCTTAGCACACGTCCCGCAGCAAAGCCCAATCATGAAGCTCACTCATTGGTTCCCATCTGGATCCTGAGTCAATGCTCCTCATTTGGACTTCCTTTGCATTTCGGCCTTTGGTCGAATTGGAGTTGGTCTTCAAAAGAGTCGCCACGATGAGGTAAAAGTACACATTTGGTTCGGTTTGGTAGTCCCAACCGCTTCGTTTCGGTGGTCCTGGCTCATGCCTTGATCAGTGCTCCATTCCTCCTCGGTTCGGTCCTCCAGCTCTGGTTCGGTTCAGATGCCCTATACCTGGTTCGGTGGTTTCTCCCTCCTATATGTCCCGATCCGATCCGGTGCTTCGCTCCAACTCCAGCTCTAAGCTTGGTCCTCCGATCCGATCCCGCTCCCTGGCTCTAGCCCGATCCGATCTCCACGCCCTTGCTTCCGATCCGATCCCATGTTGGTCTCTCCGATCTGATCCCCTGCCCAACTCCAACTCTAAACAAATGGCCTTCCTTCTCGCCAAGCCTCTTATGCTAAGTTCCAATCCGAATCGAGTCCACTTGCCCGGTTCTCCTATCCGATCCGAGCCCAATAATCCGATCCGGTCCGGTTCGAAACCCTACATATTTCCTACGACTTTCCAGCGACTGTTTTACGCCGTACGACAGCGTTTTCGACCAATCTAACAGTTCTAATCAATCACAAAACATATCATACAACCATAACAACATAGAGAATCAACCATAAACATCAAAACAACAACCATAGCTTGTAAATTGGATCAAACATAGCCAAAATCCCCTATTTTTCCCTTAAGCATGTTTAAGCAAAACTAATGATATGATTAGCAAAACCTAACTAAATCAAACCCAATTTCTAACAGAGGTCTATAACATTATTTCCGAATTTATAAATATTTTTCTAGAATTTATTAGTGTATAAATTCGCTAATCAACACTAATTACCCTTAATTAACTGTAATTAGTGAGGAACTATGTAAATCGCTCACCTTAGCCACAAATAAAACTTTTAGAACTGAAACTCTACTGTTTGGGCGCGAATACCAATCAACACAGTAGCTCTACCTCGATTCTTGTGCTAATCCGCCTTGATTTGGTGTTTCTAAGCTTAATCATTGATTAGAAAGTGATTTGGAGGTGCTTTAGAGGTTGGAGGCCATTGTTAGGTTGAAGAGAGGGTTTGTGGCGGCTGGAAAATGAGTGAAAACTGAAATTCTAACCCTAGCAGCCCTCAAATACCTCTAATCCCGAAATCCCCCATTGGGCCTAGCTGTAAATCACCCGGTTAAGCCCAATTAAGCTGTTTTTCACTATCTGAAACTTGTTTTAGCCATATCTCCCAAACGGTAAATCCGTTTGGCTAATGTGACCACTCTACGGAATTGTAAACCATCATCCAGAGCCAATGGAAGTTGTTTCAGGTCAAATCTATTTTCCAACCCAAAGTTATGGCCAAAACAGTATCGGCTAGGGGCAAAACGGTCATTTAAAAATCAGCAAAAATAATAAATATGAGAAATGACCCCAATAGTCGTCTCCCAAAGTTGCATGACCATACGATTTCGTATATGAAAGAAATAAATTTTCCTACGATCCTATGATGCGTAGAATGCGGGTCGTTACAGAAGCACTGCAATATGCAACGATTACAAGACCTGACATATGCTATAGTGTTAACAAGCTAAGTCAATACATGCAGAACCCCCCTATCAGAACACTGGAATGCACTAAAAAGAAGTCTACGATTCTTGCAAGGCACAAAAAATCATGGCATAATTATAAATCCTGAAAAAGAGCTCAACTTATAGTGTTTTAGTGATGCAGATTAGGCCAATGATATTGATGATCGAAAATCTATTTCAGGGTACTGTGTCAACCTTGGCTCCAATATTATTTCTTGTTGTACTAAAAAGCAGCAGACCACTTCCAGGTCTAGCACAGAGGCGGAATACCGAGCAATAGCAAGTGCGACAGCAGAAGTTAATTAGATTGAATCGTTGTTGCAAGAATTAGGGTTTGCTCTAAATCGAAGAGCCGTCATTTGGTGTGATAACAAGAGCACGGTTTCTTTATCACTCAACCCGATTCAACATTCGAGGACGAAGCATATTGAAATTGACCTTCATTTTCTTAAAGAAAAAACTCAGATAGAAAATCTGGCGGTTTGTCATGTCCCCACGTATTATCAGCGTGCTGATGCACTTACAAAAGCATTGTCTACCAAGAATTTTATGAGATTGAGGGAGGAACTAAAGGTCGTTGATGGAGGCGGAGATAGAAATGGGAACCCTAGTTCGGTTTGAGGGAGAGTAACGAAATAATGGGAAAGCAATGGTCACATGTCTATTATAACACTGCAATGATCACATTCCCAGTATAACATAGCAACAGTCACATGCCTATTATAACAATGCAACAATCACATTCCCATTATAACAATACAACGAACACAGTCCCATTATTCAGGCCTATTTTTATTTATTTCTTGTATGATAAATAGAGGTCATCTATATACAGTTTGTATCATCTTACAATGGCAATTCACCAATAATAAAACTTCTCTTCAATCTTGTTTCTTCTATTTTATTTTCTAACAGTCTTATCTTGCTAGCACTTTATGTATTATACATGATAATATAAGTTGTTTATAATATATCTTTTGCATATTAGGAAAAATAAACAACATTGAATTATGTGAATCAAAATCTTCATCTTTTGCATGGGGACAATTACACTTTGCTCCGGTAATTAAACTGTTTTCTTCTACATTAGTGATTTATTTTCTTTTTGTGTACAAGGTATCAATTAACTCTAATTCAAGTGTGAAGTTTCCACCAAACATGTTAAATGCATTATCGCTCCCACAACAGCCCATACACTCAATTCAATTTGTACAAGTATCAATCTTATAATTCTTTTATATGTTATTCATATTAATGTAAGCATGAAAGTAAAAAAATTGCATGTTTGAACTATATTTGATATCTTTTATGTTTTTTTTGTCTCTGTAGCCAAATTACATTGACATGGCAAGAAGACATCAAGATTATTCTGTAAACATCAGATACTTTGGTTAAGGTAATTCTCAGTTATTCATATGTTGCGAAATGATGTAATATCAAAAGTGATCTTGATGGTCACTTAGCTTAAAATTTTATATGTACAAATCTCATTGGACAATGAACCTGATGCAAGCTTTCAGATTGGAAGAACGAATGTGGAGAATCACAGTTTCAAGTGGTGAAAGACAATAAAAATATTAAAATACTTTATGTTTTGTTCTGGGCTTATGTTAATGAATCATTTTGCTTGTTTTGCCTCAAGTGATATGGTGCTTTTAGTAGGTAAATATAAATATTTTTAGTGGTTTGATTAAATGTATAAGGTTTTTTGGATAAACAATAAGATGCTGGGATGTTGAATTTGTCCTTGTTTCATAAGAAATATGTGTAAGCTCGGTTGGGTTTTTAGTTTTATGTAGTTTGTATTCTGTTACTTCTATAGTGCAATAATGCATGCATGGCCTGATAATAATATCTGCTACCTGATTGGTCACAATGAAGCATTTCAAATTGCATAGCCTGTAAAAATCTGCATGCAAGCATATATGTTTCTTTTATACATGTCCTAGTAGTTTAATTTTAAAAAGCTTCTACATCCTCAAACAACCAATACTGCCATGTCATTCATCCCAGTAGCCCTTACGTTGTCGCATAGCCTGCACCTCGCCCTGAAATAATTTGCAATTTGTAATACACAAACATTAAAATAAACAATGTTGTAAATGTGAAATAATTTTATAAGATACAATAAAAGAAAGATGGGTTACAAGTAATAAATGTTGGAAGAAGGAGAGAGATGACAGCAAATACTTACAAATTCAAGTTGAAAATTGTAGAGGACAGCTGGCAGCAAATAACTGGGTGGACCATTGGACTAAAACATGGTCCAGACCAACATCAGCCCTGGCCCTAGGCCTATAGGCAATGGCCTATGGCCCAAAAATAGGGGGGGCCCCAGAAAAAAAATACAAAATCACTACTGAAAAAAAACACAGAGTTCAAGCAGCATGCATATTTTGGGGAAGGAAGAAAACGCAAGTAGCAAAGAAGAAAACGCAGGCAGAGGAGGGGAAAAAAATCGAACAACAAACAAAACAATTTAGAAATCAAAGACATTTTAGGAAATAATGATAAGGAAAATGGAAGAGATTTTAGGAAATAATGATGGGAAAGATGAATAACGAAGAGGGCAAGAAAGTGGATGCAATGTGATTATGGGAAAGTAGGAGATGGAAAACGTGAATAGGTTTGTGGACATATATACGTTAAGCCAATGAAAAGGGAACTGTTTTGAAATTGGAAAGGCGACTTTTGAAGGTAATATGCATTGGAAAATGAAGGCACGTAAGCTTTGGAGTTAGGAAAGAAAAGGAATGGATAAGTTGAAATTTGAACGGTGCTATAGAAATATATGCGCCTATTGACATTATTGACTATTCGGGCGCCCTACAAACTATACAAACAGGATTTGCAGACCCAAAAAGATTACAAAATATGCTAAATCAAAATAGGGACACGAAGAAATCAACTTGCTTTGTTTTAAAGTGAACTACGTAAATCTTTTCACAATTTCGTCGTGACCGAGCTCCAAAATTGACAAACGAATATACTGCGCTAGTCAACACGATGAGACAAACGCAGCGGTATACAGTTTGCATTGTCACGATGCTTCGTTCTAAAATATGTTACAAACCCTTTAAACGAAAAATTCACACCGGAAGACAATTAAACGGAGATCAAAACGTCTGATTTTGTCGAAATGAATTACAGATTAAAGAATAGAAGGAGGAAGGAAAATTTTCATGTTGGGACATTTCGGTTTCGGAAAGATTTTTATTGGTGAAAATTCTGCATCATAAAATATTTTTATTAACCTCGAAACTTCCAATTTTCGCGAAATAGATTGCATCACTGGATTCGTGACAACAAAAAAAATATTTTTCATATTTTTTCGAAGTAATTTCGGAGAGATTTTACAGTCGCTTAAATTTGAATTATTATGCGTAGCTTTTCGCTGAAAATTGCGTGACCGACAAACATTCAAAATTTTCAATGAAATTTTCACAACTTCTATGTCTCACTGAACGTATTCCAAATTCCCGTTACTAGGAATTATAGAATATTTTCAAAATAAAAATTCAATTTAAATCCAACTTTAAATCATTAAAAATAGCGGGTCCTTGCAACCTCGACTAAGAGAAGCTTTTCGTAATTGAAACTAATTAAATATTTTCTTCAGACAACTATGTCGCAAGAAAGATTGAGTCGATTGACGACAATATCCATTGAAAAAAGATTTTGGAATCGCTTGATTTAAGTGTTTTACTTAGTAATTTTGCAGCTCAATGTGTAAGAAGATTAAATACGATGTAAACTTCTTTTGTAAATGTCTTTTGTGATATTTCTATGTAATCACAACTATTATTTTGCATGAATGAAATATTCTTTCTTTCTTATTTTCTCTATTCATCATATTTTCAAATGTGGGGGCCTCAAAAAATTATTTTGTCTAGGGCCTTCGATGACTCAGGGCAAGCCCTGGTCCAGACGATCTCTACCCATTGTAGAGCTTATGATAGTGGAGGTTCAGGTTACATCACCTCTAATTTTATGAAATTCTATTATACGCCAAAAGTGAGTTGCACTTTAAGTATTTTTCTTAGTTGCTCAAGGCCTAAATTTACCTCAGACCTGATTTGGATAGGTATACTACTAATAACAAAAAAAAACATGTAAATAAAAATTAGGACAAAGTTAGAGAAAAATCTATTGACAAGGACAAGAAGTTTGGATTTTAGGCTGAAGTACACTTTTTAGCGTAAATGAGGAAATGATAGTATGAGTATTTTCTTTTAAAGAACAAACTTTGAAAAAAAAAATAGTGAAATGTATGGGAATTTCAAAATTAGGGAGAAGGATACATTTATAATAAAGGTGGAATTCAGGGGGTCCACTAACCTTTTCCCATTTTCACTATCATTTGGCCTTCTCACTAAATTTTGAACTTTCTATACTTTTCACCAATTTTTTTGTTAAGTTTGTTCTTCTCCCTATTTTCCACATGATGATAGTGGCCCTTAAATTCCTATATTTACACTAAAAGTGTCCTTCAGACTAAAATCCAAACTTCTTGTCATTTGCACTAAATTTTTCTCTAAGTTTGTCATTTTCACTAAAAAAGGGTCCTTCACACTAAAATCTAAACTTCTTGTTCTTTCCTATTAAGTTAAGGTAATGGTACCGAATTTTGGAAATTACTTAGCGATTACTTTAGCTTATCTACCTATGTTATGGCCGGCAAGAAACATGTACTGATTTTTCTCAATATTTATCGTCACAATCACCTGCTTTACTAACATTTCTCACTCAACATTAAAAATAAGTGGCGGGTCCTGAATGAAACTTTATTAAAGGTGGATCCATATGTAATGTTAATTCTAATTTTTTGCTTCAATGCTTACAAAAATTATGTAAATTTTAGAATAAGGTTATTGAAAAAGGAAAAAAGTGCAGAAATGTCAATAGTAAAAGTGCAGATATAACTGCAAATATTACATTAGAATATGCATACATGTTTTCAATTTCAACGGTCTAAAAGACTACAGACATATCAACAATTATTCAGTAAATATGCATTTTTGTCTACATTTTTTTGGAAGTGAGTTATTTTTTTACTGTATTTTTCATTAATTACTTATTGATTTTTCCACAAAAATGCAATGTTGAATAAGCATAGATGTTGAATTTGAAATTTTGAAGCATTAAGCAAAAAATGCATAAAAGTATGCAATTATTATGTTGCTGTAGTTTTTTTGGAAAACTTCATGTTTTCCAAGCGTTAAATTTTGTTTTTTTTAAGTTTCTTGCAAAAATACAAAGATAATTATAAACTAAATCATATTTTGAAGTTCGGTAATGTTTTACGTTTTTTTTTTTTTTTTTTTTTTTTTTTTTTTTTTTTGATGATTTTCAATACCGAATTTACATATGTTTTTTAGTACATAATATTTTATGTACGTAGAAAGTTAACAGTGACCTTAGTTAAACTATCCCAAAAAAAACTCAAACCTTTTAACCCTGGATCAACTGTCGGAAACCCATGTTGCCTTCTATGTTAGAGCTTACTTTTGAAATGGCGGCATCGACTAATTGTTAGCCTTTATTCAAGTACTTCCATTAGCTTTTGGATTTTCTTTTTCGTTTTAGCCTCTCTTTTTTCTTCATTAATAGTCTTGTTTTACAAAAAAATTGCAAATATAGTCCACTTCTAGCCAACTCAGATGTACTGGTGCAATCCAGGATTGCGCATGTACATGTGTACACTAGGGCAATCCAGATTGTGCTAGTGTTAGAAAGAAAGAAAAAAATGCATCGGGGCACAATTCAGGATTGTGCCTCAATGCACTTAGTTTTAACATTGATTGGCCAATCTGAATCGACACGGGCTGATCAATGGACAGCTATGTAGTAGGCAACAACTATATTACTTTTACTTTTTTGACCAAGACCAAGGGCTCTTGTCCTAATTCATTCCTCCTAAAGGCTTCACACCTTCATATATAGACATGGCTGTTCTCATTCTTGTGCTATCTCATTATTTTATTACTAATACTAACTGCCTTCTTGGTCATCATCTATAGACTCTGATGAACCACCATATAAATAGATGAGACTTCAGAAGCTTGCGAACAAATTCTCACATCTAAACCTAATGAGACCTTAGGATGAACCACCGTATGAACAGGAGAACATACAACCTCCACATGAAGCTCAAGTACCACATGTTCAACTTTCGTATGAACAGCCGGTCGCTTAACCACGACAAGAAGTAAAGGTATATCAAGTACCACGTGTCCAAATTTCTTATGAACAGGAAGTTGATTCTTATCTAGTTTATTGCTACTGCGGTTATGCAGTCGAAGTTGTGGTTCGAGCAGATGGCAACAATATAGGTCGGCTCATTCAGAAATGTCCATCCTATCCGAATGGATGTAATTATACCGAATGGATAAACGAACCTTTGTGCCCAAGGGGAATAGCATATGCAAACGAATTTGAACGAGAGATAAGACATCTCCAAAATGTTATTGAACAATTGCAGTTTGACCGTAATCAGTAGTTTGTTTGCCTATGTTAAGTGCAATGGGTACAATATTAAGGTTGTTTTAATATTGTTTCACTCGTTCTAGTTCATTTGCATAACTTAAGTGCAATGATTTGTTCTAAAATGTAGGTGGACTATATTAATGTTGTTCGTATTATTGCTTGTTTATTTGTCGCAAATTTCTGTATTTTTGTGCGATTGTTTGAACAGTGTATACACAGAAGGATTGCGCCTCTTTTTCGTATTTTATACAGGGGAGGAATGCTGGAAATTGCTCGGGGCGCAAATCAGGATTGCGCCCCAGGCATATTTATTTCAAGATAAACAAACGTTCGAGCAAACATGCTCTCTGTGTGCTTACAGGCGGAATCCTAGATTTGGCCCCGAGAGTTGGCTCAATCCAGGATTCCGCCTATTAGCAAACAGAGTGCATGTTTGCTCTCACATTTGTTTGTCTTGAAATAAATATGCCTGGGGCATAATCTTGAATTGTGCCCCGAGCAATTTCCAGAGTGTAATTTGCTATCTGGTCGACCATTCTAACCAAAACATGTCGACATTCATTCAACTAATCGACTTTCAATCCACCAAATTACATCACAACATTATAGTAAGCATTCAAACAGAAACACACATACATTCATTGAACAAGACAACATTCAATCCACCAATCACTTAACCAATTAGCTCAAATTGTATCACATCACAACATTACAATATTAGATCAACAAATCGATGTTTAAACATACACAACAACCACCAAATTAAAACATGTCAAAGTACATAACAAATTAATGCAAGTTCCAAGTTAGAACAAATCAAAATTCTACTACTGCAACTACTTTCTACTTTTCTTATGGGTGCCTATTTTCCCCCGTCGAGTCCTGGAAGGCCATGGAGTTGGATCCGGCGAGTCAGTTGGCTGTGAAGGACCATGTTCGATCTCCGTTTGGGATGGTTGAGAAAATGAAGATAGACCCTTTCCCTTGTCTCTACGGGTGGACTTTCGAATAGGACCAGGAGGCTGAGATGGAGGCAGTGGTGGTCTTGCAAGCTTGTTCTTCCTCAAAATCGACTCGAGAATGCGTTTAATGCTCACACACTTTCCCTTTGACGGCTCCGACACCTCTCGCACTAACTCGTCAACCAACTCGGCTGCACGGTAAATTCCATCTGACTGTAAAACACACGTTATGAAGTTCAAAAGAAGTACGGACATGAAAAGAACACAAAATACCAATGTACAAAGCCATGGTAGTCGCAATAACATAATAAGATGTAACAGGTATGATACAAACACCACAAGCATTTTAAGTTCAGCCAAGCTTATACTAAAGTAGTGGGTATGATACAATCATAATAAGATGTAGCAGGTATGATATAAACACCAAAAGCATTCAAAGCATTTCAGGTTCGGTCAAGGCATACACATGCAACAACACGACCAAGCTTATACTAAAGTGACAAGCATATACTAAAGTAACAAAATGTAAATACCACATTTTGCTCAAGCGACTCTCTAGGATGCATGGTTCAGTGCCTTAAGGAACATCTTGAGGAACATTTAGCAGAGGGTTTATGGCAAGAATAATATATCGACCAGTGATGTTCCAATATCATGTGTAGTGTTAACCCCATTGTTAAAACGCAGTTTAAGAAATGAGTATGTCATAATATGGGTCGTTAATACTAGGAAATGGCATATATGCTGCTAGCTGGTACATACAAATGCTTCATAGACTATGTGCACAAAGTATTGATCAATTGTGGATGTGATCGAGTAACACACGATTGTACAGAAGTATTAACGTTTACATCGATCTATTCTGAAGGATATTGGGTAAAGGTGATGCCACATAAGTATATATGGATCGGTCAAATACTGTGAATAACAAATTGCATGATAATAAACATGGAGTACATGTAGCTGGAGCGTGCAAATGTGGGTTGTTCTAGCTAAATGAGATATGTATGTGAACGCATGGCACTTTAAACGTTCACGCATAGTATATTTAAAATATAAATGGCAAACAAAAGAGCTGTTGGAACAAAGACATAGACCATGTGTTATTATATGGATCGGCTCCAGCAAGGTTTCCATTGGTCTTTCAGTACCCATGCTCGTGGGTCGAGCAGCACCTTCAGCCATGGGTCGAGCAGATTCTTTATCAGTAATCATGCATATTTTGGTCGTGCATCGGAAGGCTGTTCGGTCGAGCACATCAGTGGGGTCAAGCAACATCTCCTTGTGACAAGGGTCGAGCAGTGTTCCTGCATGATGGGTCGAGCAGAACACCTGAATGGTCGAGCACGCTTTCGCTTATATATTAACACATGAAGTAGCTACATATAAAATGAAGAACGCGTGGAGCATAAATAATTGGGCAGACACGCAAAAAAATAGAAAAGGCAGTAGCATGTACAATAACGTACATATGGACCAAACATAAAGTATTAGAAATGATGCACACTATTAACATGAATATGGGTTGGTCAGGCATTATGACACGTAGATCTGCTATGTTACAAAAAGACGGGTTACTCACATACTATTATATACGGTCGTGTATTATATAAGCTGGTCGGTCGTGCGTTCTAACAGCTGCTCACTCGTGCATGAATATTTTCCGGTCAGTCATGCAACACATATATGGTCGGTAGTGCATATTACAGCTGTGTACAACTGTCCAGTGGCATTTTCATAAATACTCTTATGACCGACCCAAGCCCTGCACATCATAATTACAACTCTGCCACTACCCTCAAACTACACCTATAAATACCCCACTTCTTAACCATTAAAGGGACGGATTTTTGGACCACGAAGGGATGCCATTTTCACTTCTCCTCCATTCTAATCTCCTCTAAACCTCTCTAACCTCCATTAATTATCTCTAAAGCCTAGATCCAACATAAACTCACCATGGAACTAATGAAGATGTAACACCCTGAATTTTTAACGACACTAAAAGAGGATAAATTAAATAGTAGTTAGTTTAATATTCAGAATTAAGGAAAAGGGATTGCGCCATCGTGTCCATCTTGAAATTGTGGTCAAGATAAACATTTGATGGACACCGTATGAAGAAGTTATGAGGTTTTAAGTTTGTATACGCGCGGAAAGGACATATATACACATATGAGTCATATATGAGTCAAATATGAGTCGGACCCTATCCAGAACAGTTCTAAATCAAAAATTTGTCAAGGCGGAAAAATTCTCGCTCTAGGGGGTCGACCCCCCTAGAGTGGTGTCGACACCGGGGTCGACTCCCCCTTAAGGGGTGTCGACCAATGGGTCAACCCATCCACAGGACTTTCGACACCCCTAGGGATGAGGTGGCAGTCGGTTTCAGAGGGTTCTGCATCTATAAATATGTGCTCAATTCTCAAATTTCTTCATTGGAAACTATGGAAGCCATATGCTACCGGTGTGCAAACTGAGACGGATTCGTTTTCTTCAACAACATTCAACTTTGCAAATCAAATCCAGAAATTCAAGATCCATTCTTTCTCTATTCTCTAAACCTAATGCTATGAGTTTCTAGCTGCTTTTAGGTTTAGATAAATAGAAGTGAATTATGAAAGACTGTGAATTGGATATGTCGTAAACTATAAATCTATGTTATTGTTAAATCTTATACTATGTCATGTTGGATCTACACTTTTAGATCCAATGCAACTGTGGTTATTCTATTATGTTACCTATGTGGATCTTGGCTTGTAACTATGTTGTGGTGAATGTAAATCGGTTAATTTGGACAGTTGCAACATTGGTTAGATCTAAATCTTTATGTAAATCACCTTTCACCTGTCATATTGCGGTCAACTTAGATATGTTGTAAGTTGGACATGTGAACCCATATTTAGATCTAAACATGCTATTATGTCATTCTAATAGTGTTAGATCTATTTTAACCCCTAGTCTGAAATATGTGATATAATTTACCACCTTGTGTTATCATGTTTGATCTAAACCAATTGGACATCTAAACTGCTAATTTAGATCTTACTATGTTTATTGTGACATCGTAGTTATATTGACTGCCACCAGTTCATCAGTTTTACGTCCACCTTATTATGATGTTAATTACATGTCCATGCCAGTATGTATGTTCACCTTGTCATCATGCTGGTTTATGTTTATGCCAAGATGGTCACTTTGGTTATATTCCCATTATTTTCCTATTATCGTTCATAACTAGGCTATTGACTAGCCTAGGCATGCCACCAGTTTATGAGTGCACTAGTTAGGAAACGGGGGAAAAAGGGTTAATATTGGCATAATTTGAATATGAACATTTTTGGATATATAATTCAAATTATTGGGTAAAATAGGCATTAACACCTATAAAGGGAAAGGCTTAATTAATTGATTAATTAACTAAAAATGGAATGTCTAGTAATTATAATTAGGAATTGTAATTGTACTTATGACACGAGGTTAGGTTGCATTAGTGGTGGAAATCTGCCCGGGACCGACCAGCATATCCAGTAGCCATTAATGTTGAACCAAATGTGGGAGGTCTAAGTACGCCAATACGAATCAGGCTAAGACACGAGGTTAGGCCCAACTGTGGAATAAGTCTGCCCGGACTCGACCGACATATCCAACATCCACACGTTATAGGCCTAATGTGGGAGGTCTAGCACATTATAAACAATAAATGGACATGGTAATGAATTGGACTACTTAAACAAATCTAATCCATAGGGATTGTTTGATTATAAAATAAAGTTAGGGTTAAGTAAATTGATTGGATAGTGGATGGTTAAGCAAATCTGGAAGGGGTGGGTAGTATTTACATATAGGCCCACAAACTTAACCCGATAAGGTTACGTAATTAAAGACACCTAGTGATATACATAATCAGAGGAAAGTATAAAAGTTATGTAATTAAAGACACCTTTTAGGGTAAGCATAACTAGTATAGGGCTCTGTAATTAAAGACATCTAATGGTATACATAGTCAGTGAAAAACCTAGTGGGGGATACAAGACAAAGGGGAGAGCTTGTATCATATTGTGTGGGACCCATTTCAGTCAGTAACCCGGAGTTAGTATCATATAAAATACTCCGTACTAGGTGGAGAGGGGACATGCTTACTGACTGATTGTAAGAGATCCAAACGTGGAGGACGGTGTGGGTGGCGCAAACCAATCGGGCCATGTGCATGCATGAGCCGGGCAGAGGGGGATAAGACGACCGTGATACCAATAGATATGGGGTTGTGCATAACAGTGAGGGGTTGCCACTGTAGGACGTGATACATCCTACCGTGGGGCAGGCACAGAGTATCTACGGAGTAGGAAGCCGATCGATTGGGGTAGTGGTTAGGGTATATTTGGGCATATGCCCTAAGTCTACCACCTTATAGTGGAAGGGATCATCTCATTCTGGTTATACTAGTAATAGTGCAAATTAATCATTAGAGGAATGTATATACCTTACCCTGTCTACTTTGTCACACCTGCCATTTATGTTGTGATCTCTCTTATCCACTTTATATCCCTATCATGTTACTTTTTTTATTTACTGGCTAAAAGTAACTAGACTTGCCAGACTTTATGTCTGACCCTTTTGATTCTCTTTCTTTCTTCTGTCCCCCCCCCCCAGGTTCTCAGGGAGGAAACATTCAGGCTTAGTCAGGACTCAGATATCATCTTTCTAGGAGCTACTTCTGAAGTATGGCTCAAGTTCTTGTCTCTACTATGCCTTAACTCTTTCAATTGGGGAATTATATTGTTTTATATTCTTATGTACTTTGACGATGCAAGACAGAAGTTATTTTACTGTAATGGTTTTTGTGACTTATTGTATTGTGGACCACGATATTATGATTTATGTTTGAAATAAAAATTTAAATTTCCGCTGCTATCTTATTTATATTTGTCTTGTAATTATTCTGTGTCTATTTACCTATAACGCTTCACGAAACTTAATTCATTCCCTTAGTGAGTGATATTAACGGACATGGGGTGTCACAGAAGATCATCTAAGTGATTAAGTGGTTAAATATCTACACATCCGCGATGACTACTCAAGAGATCTCATCCATGCCTTCATGAATTCAAGTGGATCAAGAGCAAAAAGAGAGCAAATAGAGAGAAAAAATTTGTAAAAGGGATAAAGTGAATAGCATGAGTGAAACCATGTATTTTGTAATCTCCATGGTAATGAAATCTCCTTCTACAGTGGACGTAGGTCAAAATTAGACTGAACCACTCTAAATCGCTTGCACTTTATTTTCCCCGCCTTTATTTGTACTTAGCTTTGTGTTTGATCAAATTTGAAGTGTTGACAAGCAATTTTGGGGTGTTAGTGCCACTTTTTGCATTAACATTTTTGGCACCCACCGTGGGGCTAGAACCCACGACCACAAGATTAAGAGTCTTAGTGGGGGATTGCTAAAGTGTCAAATTGAAGCCTGTCATTCTACTATAGATCTTCACGATCTAGAAGTCAAGCCGTTCAAAAAGATCTCTACCAAAATTAAAAAAGTTGCACAAAGTTATGCCTTTACCGAAGAAGTACGACAACAAGTCCGTTGGAAGTTCGAGGATTGTTGATCGTGAAGCCATCACCACTCCACGAGCTAATCTTCCAAATATTGATCGATCCTTGGGAATTCAAAATGGAATTGGCATAACTCGAGATCAGTTGGATACAGTTGTGGATGACTTGCATCGACAAATGGAGATTTCAAACAAAACCTTAATGGATAAGCTTGATATTCTTCTGGCCACTCAAATGAATCTCGTATCGTTAAAAGTTAATTCGCAAAAATGCAGTAAAGCTGCAAAGGATGTCCCCGCCATTCCACCAAACAATAACCCGACTGTCGCTGAAACTGTGGAAGCTAAAATAACCCATGGCAAGGTGAAAGCTATTGTCACCGATTTCAACAAGCAAAATAAAGCTTTCATGGATAAGACAGAAGCTCTCCTCTCTGCTTAAGCCAATTCGGCACCTCATAAAGTTGAGATCGACCTAAATGGGAATGTGCGCTCATCGGTGTTAGATAGCAATTATGATAACGACGTAAAGGAAGCTGATGATTGGTCGAATGGTGGAAATGAAACCAACATTGAAGATTCGAAGGCAAATCTCAAAGTGATCAAACAAACCCCATCAAGGAAGGGACACGATAACAAAGATGTTTCCCAAAAAATTGCTGGTCCTAATAAAGGGGCATCTACAAAACTAGAAGTACAAGGTCTCGGTTTTCTAGCTACCATCGCTTGCCCAAACAAATGTCAAAGAAAAGGGACGATGTCTGCCTCATAGGACAATGCAAAGACAAGGAGCATATCTCAGAAAATAACATTAAGCTTGTAGGGATCTCAAGCAATGTTATTATGGATGTTTCTATTGCTTCCCAAGCCAACAATCTAACCGCGGATGAAACTCCGAGAGATTATGTAACTCGAAAAGAATTTGTTGTCGTTGTGACCAATTTGTACCAGAAAATAGATGCTTCGAATAAGATGTGACTAGATCAAATATGGGCTCTCGGTGTCGCTCAAGCCAGTCTCATGAACCGTGTAGTACAACTTGGTGTAGAAAGGAGCACGTACCCCATTACTTCGGATCTTCACATGGAGAAGTGTGATTATCATGATAATGAGGAAAACAAGTCCAAAACAACCATTCTTCCCCATCAATCTGGAAAGCAACAAGAAGGATGTCGAGGGAGGAAAAAGGGCATATGAAGGCAAAGAGGAAAAAGGGAACAAGGGATTGCACTTTTTCAAGTTTGAAGAGTTAACTCCACTAAATGATAACCTGGAGAACATCTTCTTTGCTACTAGAAGCACAGGGTCCTTTCCGGAGTCACCACCAATATTAAAGATCTCGAATAAAGCAACGATGTCTGGAAGTTTCTACCGCTATCACAATCAGCCTAGCCACGATACTAATGATTGTAGACATCTAAAAAGCTCGATCGAGATGTTAGTTAGGAAGAGCAAGCTATAACAATATGTCAGGAAATCGCATGCAACAAATCCTCTTACAACTCCTCAGGGGCAAAGCATACCTACCAATCGACCAGGTCCAGATGGAAAGGCTCCAATAGAGAATAGTGCAAAGCTAATGTTTAACACCGTAGCGAATTGTTCTCGTTCATTCAATAAAAGTTGAGAGGAGTTGCAAAGCTACCAAATGCTCGGGAGTACAGTCCGACAAAAACAATGGCTCCTATGAAATTAGAAGCTCCTGTTCATCCAATGATCGCTAGGCACTTTCGTACCAAAGCTCGTTAAAGGCCGGTGTTGTAGTATTTAAGCATAACTGACAAGGGTCATATGTCATCAGTCAAAAACTTCTAGATGGCATCTACAAATTGTCAACTTTTGGTGGAGCTTTAATACCAAGAATCTGGAATAACGAACGCTTGTGTTAACATTCTGCATAAAAGCACTGCTTAGTTCTTATGAAAAATTGTTATGCTTTCCTTTAAAAATATTAACCTCCTATGGTAAAAAGGGGATTGTAATTAAGCAATTATTATGTCAATTTCCATATAATAAGAAGTCTGCGTTTGCTTTATTTCGATTCTTCCAATGGATTGGAAGTCATTAAAATCAATTTAACAATGCAGGCTATTAAAATGGCGCTTACTGACACATGCTCTGACAAGACCTGGTGACCCTTACCAGCATATCCCAATAGGAAAGATCAATGTTGAGTACAGGAAGCATTACATTGCATAAGCATGGAGATGTAGAGCACCGCCTTGCAAATCAAAAGAAGGAGTCACTAGGAGTTAAACGATGAAAAGCTCAGCAAGTGGCCACAAGGGCGAAAACCTGCACGCTTCAAGTAGAAGGAGATTTCCAAAGTGAGGAGTTAAGGACGTTGAATCACCAGCTACGAGTGCATGCCAAGATAAGCATCCACTTGAAAGATTGGCTTTTGCGTCTTCCCCGTGAAGCAGTGCAGAAAATAAAGCAACTCAACCCAGCCAAAAGCCAAGAGGTTGTATATTCCACCGTAGGGGAATCTTCCAAAGAGCAAGGTCTAGGGCCTCGGTTCTCTAACTGCGACTGTTTGCCAATGTAAAACATCTAGTAGAAGGGCTAGTGTCCGCCCCGTGGAACGATACAGGACCAGTCGGAAGGACCGGTGAACAAGCTGGAAGGACCAGCACCGTACCGAAAGGACTGGTGAACAAGCTAGAAGGACCAACACCATACCGGAAGGACTGGTGAACAAGCTGGAAGGACTAGCACCATGCCGGAAGGACCGGTGAACAAGGTGGAAGGACCAGCACATATAAAAATCCTAGCTGGTAGGCAGCCTCTAGGTTAGTTCCTTCTAGGCTCGTCTCAATGGGTCGAAGGAAAGCTATACCTGGGCTGGCTGAATGGGGGCATCCATGGTAGTTCCTTCGAGGCCTGGTTTAACAGATTGGAGGAAAGCTGACCCTGGACTCAAGTTGGAAGGACCAACACCATGCTGGAAGGACCGGTGAACAAGCTAGAAGGACCAGTACCATGCCGGAAGGACCAGTGAACAAGCTGGAAGGACTTGCACTATACCAGAAGGACCGCTGGCCAAGCAAGAAGGACCAGCACTATGCCGGAAGGACCGGTGAACAAGCTGGAAGGACCAACACATACTAAAATCCTAACTGGTAGGCAGCCTCCAGGTTAGTTCCTTCCAGGCTCGGCTAAACGGGTCGAAGGAAAGATATACTTGGGCTAGCTGAACGGGGGTGTCCATGGTAGTTCCTTCGATGCATGATTTAATAGGTCGGAGGAAAGCAGACCCTGGGCTCAAGATGGAAAGACCAGCACATATTGAAATCCTAGCCGGTAGGCGATATCTTGGTTATCCCCTTCGAGGCCTGGCTTAACAGGTCGAAGGAAAGCTAAAGCTTTAGCTCGTTGAACGGGTGTGTCCGGTTTAGTTTTGATGATGTTAGATTTATCCAACGGGAATGAAAATAAACAGCGGATTAAATACTGGAAAGACCAATAAACCCAAGTTGGAAATACCAGCACAAACAAAAATCTCAGGCCAAAAGGGGGTATCCATTGTAGTCTCTCTGAGTCTTGATCAATCAGGTCAGACAAGGTGAGCATTGGATTGAATTCGAAACTAAGACCTCTCCGGGGGCATGTGCTCAATGTAATCTCCAAAGGGCGTGGACTGCCAGGTAGTGAATTAAATGATGAATGCATTTTAAACATAAGACCTCCCAAATGGGGGCGCAAAACAAGACCTCTTCGGGGGCATGTATTCAATCTGATCTTCGATGGGTCCGGACTGCAAGGTTAATGAGAAACATGATTGAACGCACCACAAAATCCAAGACCTCCCGAGCGGGGTACGAAATCCAAAAACCTCTTCGGAGGCATCCATTATTTCAGTCAACACTCTGGTGTCTCGAATTGTGACGATCTGTGGACTTAAAAGACCTTTTTGGAGGCGTCCAGAAGTTCGGTTAGCACCCAGAGATTTTGAGTTGCGACGGTCGGTGGACCAAAAAGAACCCTCCGGGAGCACCCAACGTAGTCACCAATGCTAAAGTCAATCAGTTTAATTGCAAACGAAAGTATCTAATACTTGAAATAACTAGAAAAATGGCAGACAATCATTGGGCCAAAATATAAGACCTCCCAAGTAGAGGCACGAAAGCTGAAAATTCCTTCAAATAATGGCAAGAGTTTTATCAACCAAGCTAGATTTCCTCCTTAACCAGCAAACTGAGAAGTTCCGAGCATAATGACGAAAGCAAGAGACCAAACCATTAAAGAAGGAACTTCCAGTATTTTAGCCATAACCAAGGAAACCCAGTAAAGTTGATTACACCCGGCCTAAGAAGTCTGTGATGACCTTTGGTATGGGGGCGTCACCACTACATTAAGGCAAATTATTATTGCTCATAGTATATACCATAAGCTTGTCACGACTTCACACACAAAGAAAAGACTTGTAATATAGAAGACCTGTAAAACAAAAGCAAGTCTTAATAAAGTTCGTAAGTGTAAGCATGGTCTGGCACTCACAAAACATCCGGTCAAAGCAAAGAAAATGGCCAAAAGCCCTATTTTTCTTCTTCCCATATCTAGAAGAGCCACTAGATCTCAAAGGCTAGTAAGGGAATCAATACGGGGCACATCAAAATCCTTAAGATCAAAAACAATAATATCAGTAGAAGCAGCATCGGCAGCGACGGCAGTTGTGCCCGAGGCAGGTTCCCCAAAAGGCCCAGCTCCAACTGATAAGCCACGCTCTCTCATAACTGTTTTTCCCCTTTAGAAAGAGCAATATGGGATTCCTCGTCTAGATAATATTCAATAAGCTCCTCCTCTAGATAACTATTGTCCTCAAAATCAGCACGGACCAACTCCCATACCTCAACTAAGCCAAGGGCATAGCAGGATCCAAATACTTTTTCAATGCAAACTCTTCGTTGGTATTTTCCAATGCAGCATCTTCGTCAGAGGCCGGGGTATCCGATGCTTTGGGCATACAGCGGGAAGAAGAAGAAATTCCTCGAGAGGGAAAGAATCGAGTTGGTGCAAATAGTCTAAACTCACGAAGAAATTCTTCTGTGATAAGAAACTTCTTAGTCCTATATTTCTCATTGAGAAGGAAGCGCATAGATGGCTACTATAGCTAAGTTTCCTAGATATATTGGCATGCTCAGAAGCTCTAAATAAGCCGGTAAAAGCAAAAAGATTTTGCCAACGAATTAGAAGCTTCTAGTGCGACAATTTGAATCAAGGAAATTCAGCAAAGTTGATCACATTCATCTTATGCAATTAGTGACAACCCATGGTAAAGGAGTAACACGGCCACATTAAGAATTGGACAATGTTCGGAAAACATATCATGGGTTCATCACGACATCACAATAAACAAAAACTCGATTTGCACTCGACCAAAAGGAAAATATACTCAGAAACACGTAAGCCAAAGTGTGCAAACAATGAGAAATCTATCCTTGGAAGCTTGATAAAAAGACTCAGCCTTCAAAAAAAATTAGGGCATTTATTTTTTTTGATAAAATCAATATGACTTGATACATCAATAAACCTCAATATGATCGACATTGAAGGCTCAATTAATTAAGCATCGACTAGTTCTGAGCCTCTTAAATAAGAAAAGGTAGGTACATCAGTCAAGTCGGATCAAAAGAAATCTCTTATGGGATAAAGTCCTTCGTTAAGAAAATCTAGAGTGCCTCAACACGAATCCTTCCTTGACTGCAAATCCCTAATTGTAAATAACTCAGAGAACCCGACAGTATTCTGCTTCAAACTCGAAGATAAGCGATGCTCAAAAGGTGACTGTGCGAATATAACATAGTTTGAATCCGGTAAAGCAGTAACGCTTCCCTAGGAACTGAAATTAATATCCATCAGCGTAGTTTGTTATAAAAAATAAGCAATACTAATGCGCTGGGGCAAGCCGTCGTGAAATTAAGATCCAAAGTTTTCTATAGCCCTGGATGGTCCATAATATCAAACATTGTTGGAGGAGATGACAATAGCGCAAGGCTGCGATAAACTCCTAACCATCTCAGAATACGAAAAAAGCCAATATGAGCAAATGCAGGAATAATGCAAGAAGCGATTCATTACTATACAACATTCAAATTCCAAGACCAAGTTCCATGGCTTAAGATCCTCAGGATGGATACTGCAGAAGCAGCATATAAAATGTTGGCTCGGCACAATTTATTAAGCAATGCACGTAAGCTACTCAGTTTCCCGAAAATCCTACGGTCATGGTCATCCAAGAGGATTGGCGGAGAGCACGAGACAAGCTGACTGGGGCATCACTAATAATTGTATGTGTCAGTCTATACTCAGAATTCCATCAGATAAATTGTCAGATGCACGCCTCTCATGAATATTAAATCTAGTGCAGTAACAATTCAAAAGATATTGCTCAGATTTCATAGCCCAAAACCGAGACCGACAAATCTCGAGTATAGTCAATAAGCAAATTAAGTGTATTACCAATGTGACCTACGTCTACCAAGTCATAAATTCCTAGATAAAAGCAGCTTCACATTGATAGCACATTCAAATCTATAAATGATTCTCATGATTTATCTTCTTTTACTAGGATAATCCGTTGTCATCTTGAGCAATCAACAATGAATTCGTCGCCAAATGCACGCAAAAGCTCCTTACTACAGGTTCTCCGGACAAGCACATAAGCCAATAGAAACTCTCCAGTAAAATTGGGTCGATATTGTGCCATTGTTCATCAAAATAAGGCAAAAGGTTCCAAACGAGTCTAGTGTGCATCGTCAAATAGTTCAAAAATCATGTGCACATTAAGAGCTCATATTTTCGAGCCCGACAAATATCGAGGAACTCAGAGGCTACTGCAACAAATTCATGAGGCGAACGATTAGCAAATTCCTCTTTCCCTAACAATATTGTGCCAAATTCGGAAATACCAAGATGGATGCAAGCTTGGTTAAAAACACATCTAGCTAGCACGGAATGGCATGTCTTTGAATGGTTATCAAGGTAATGGGGAACAAAAAAGGACTAATATACTTTCGACCATAAAGATGCAATCGCTCTAGCCGCAAAAACTCAAATAGAAGCTTCAGTGCTAGCAGAAGGGATTTCCTTTCCAGAACAACAATTGTTCGTCTGTCTCGTATTCACTTTGCACATGGAATCTTGTTTTAAAAAGCAACGTACATGCACACATTTCATAAAATATGAACTGTTGTGCGGAATTATATAAGTCATTAAATAATGAAGCTTAAAATCCATAGTCGGCTTGTGCTGATTAGTTTATCTCAAGCGATGGTGTGAATTCGAGTTAGAATGTCGTGTTTGTGCAGATAATATTCGACGAATTACCAGCAGTTGAATAAAAAATGAATTTCTGTATAAACACTTCATTCAATTCAATTCAAAAAATTACCATAGCTAAGCTTTTTAAACTGACTAATCTGTTGTCGACATGGGCAATCGATAACAAAATATTAGCCTGGAAATGTGCAATGTTTTGTTCTTACAGAACAGGTTGGTGGATTGCTTGGGTAAAATTTAAAGGTTAGAAGAGTTCGTAAAACAAGTAATTTAGCGTGAATTGGTCACCGCCGTTTCAATGAAAATATGGTATGCCCAATCCATCGCGAATTTCACTTGTTTCACATACTATAGCCTGAACTAAAACAGGGGCATTTGCACACCGGTGCGGCGGTATTAATGACAAATGCTTGAATTCAAAACTGGATCGTCTATTGCACGATAAGATTCGTGCAATAGAGCATTTCTGGAGTGGATTTGAGTTCGAATCATCACCAACAAGCTCTTTAAGTGCTTGACATTCAAACTTGACAAATTAGAGGTCAAAGAATTTGACAAGACAAGATAAGAAGCATAGCACAAGTCCTGCAAAATACGATAGCCGAGTTTGATTGCTACAAACTTCCCAAATTGGAAAATGATTACGTGAAAAGTTTCAAACTGAAGTTCGTCAAGATCTAAGCATGCATTGCCGAAGTATAGATTGAACTGTTTCATAAGTCCAAATTGGACAATGGATTGCTAAATTTAGTTGAATCTAAATTTCAAGATCAAGTTTAAATCAAAGTCTGACCAGATTTGTTTTCAAATACAAATCACCGAGTCAAAATACACTCAATCATAAAAGTCTAAAATCCGATTCAACAGTGAATGCATTGATGATCAAGAAAACAAGAATGGTCTACTACAATTTCTGCATAATAACTCATCTGGTACAAATGGTTACGCCCTGTCAGAATTAGTTTTCAACAATCCATGAATGTGCAGAAGCGAGATGTGTTAAAACCAGTCATTTCGGAGCCTGTATTTCTGTCGGAAAATACAAGATCCGAAGGGCAAATGTTAACCCCGTTGTTAAAATGCAGTTTAAGAAATCATTATGTATTGATATGGGTCGTTAATACCAGGAAATTGCATACATGCTGCTAGCCGGTACATACAAATGCGGCATACTCAATGTACACAAAGTAATGATCGATTATGAATGTGATTGAGTAACATACGAATGGGCACAAGTATTAGTGTTTGCATGGATCCATTCTGAAGGATGTTGGGTGAACGTGATGCTACATAAGTATATATGAATCAGTTAAATATTGTGAATAATGAATTGCATGATAATAAACATGAAGTACATGTAGCTGGAGCATTCAAATGTGGGTTGTTCCAGCTAAGTGAGATATGTATGTGAACACATAGCACTATAACGTTCATGCATAACATATTTACAATATAAATGGCAAACAAAATTGCTGCTAGAACAAATACATGGACCACGTATTATTATATGGATCGGCTCCAGTAAGGTTTCCATTGGTCGGTCAGTACCCATGCTCATGGGTCGAGCAGCACCTTCAGCCATGGGTCGAGCAGCTTCTTTATCAGTAATCGTGCACATTTCTATCGTGCATTGGAAGGCTGATCGGTTGAGCACATCGGTGGTGTCGAGCAACGTCTCCTTGTGCCAAGGGTCGAGCAGTGTCCCTGTAGGATGGGTCGAGCAGAACAACTCAATGGTCGAGTACGCTTTCACTTATATATTAACACACGAAGCAACTACATAATAAAGTGAAAAACACGTGGAGCATAAATAATTGGGCAAACACGCAACAAAATAGTAAAGGCATTAGCATATACAATAACGTACATATGGACCAAACATAAAGTATTAGAAAGGATGCACATTATTAACATGAATATTGATCGTTCAGGCATTATGCCACGTGGATCTGCTATGCTACAAAAAGATGGGACACTCACATACTATTATATACGGTCGTGGATTATATAGGCTGGTTAGTCGTGCATTCTAACAGCTATTCGCTCATGCACGAATATTTTCTGGTTGGTCATGCAACACATATATGGTCGGTCGTGCATATTACACCTGTGTACAGCTGTCTAGTGGCATTTTCATAAGTACTCTTATGACCGATCCAAACCCTAAACACCATAATTACAACTTTTCCACTACCCTCAAACTACACCTATAAATACCCCACTTCTTAACCACTAAAGAGACGGATTTTTGGACCCCGAAGGGCTACTACTTTCACTTTTCCACCACTCTAATCTCCTCTAAACCTCTCTAACCTCCATTAGTTCTCTCTAAAGATTGGATCCAACACAAATTCACAATGGAACTAATGAAGATCATCTAAGTAATTAAGTGGTTAAAGATCTACACAACCGTCATGACTACTCAAGAGATCACATCCATGCCTTCATGAATTCAAGTGAATCAAGAGCAAAAAGATAGCAAATAGAGAGAAAATATTTGTAAAAGGGAGAAAGTGAATTAAATGAGTGAAACCATGTATTTTGTAATCTCCATGATAATGAAATCTCCTTCTACAGTGGAGTAGGTCAAAATTAGACCGAATTACTCTAAATCGCTTGCACTTTACTTCTCCCTCCCTTTATTCGTTCTTAGATTTGTGTTTAATCAAATTTGAAGCGTTGATAAGCAATTTTCGGGTGTTAGTGACACTTTTTGCTTTAACATGTAGTATTCCAAATCTCTTATCGCTGCCTCACTTTACTGTTGCATATACCCGTAGCGCTGATTCCATGAATTGATTGCCAATTGACAGGCTTCTGTCCGCGGGATCAATCATGTAGTGCATGGGTTGCTCGGGAATATGCTGCAATAGGCCAAACTATCTTATCACTCTATCTGGACGATGAAATGCGACGTCCCCAAAAAAAATAGAGGCACATGTGTTGTCTAAAGATGCATAGAGGCAACGCAAAAAGGGGGTAGATGAGGAAATGCCTAGGTGTAAGGGTTCCATGAAACATCATCGTAATCGAGTACATCGAACTCATTACGACCGAACTTAACATTGCGTCTGGGCGATGACAACGTGATCTTCGGACCAACCCACCTATTAAGAACACTAACTATTTATTACCACATTTTAAAAAATAAATATGTACAATTTATAATTCTCGTAATGGTACCTTCCAACATATGGCAAAAAAATATCAAAATCCGATCACTTCATAGATATTCTCCCAACCGGAAGATACGTCCAAGACCAAGTCTGCATACAAGTATACATATAGTTAAACATAAAATGCAACGATAAATTAATATTCGTGAAAATTAGTAACTTGCAATTGTAATACCTACACCAATGTTTGGCAGCCTCCAATGGAATCATCGCGTTGTAAAGCCATCCGTGACAGCTCCGCATATGTGAAACCCAGCATGGCGCCACCCTAATCATACCGACGACATAGATCGAAGTCCTCCAAATAATGAAGACATCTGAGACATACACGAGATATCGAATGGTCACATACCAAACAAGATGTGATTATGTGGATTATAATAGCTCGCGCATGATGCTCTATCTATACTTGAGAAGCATTCGCAGGAATGTCACCAGCTAGATGTTCCCTAAACCACTTCATATTAATCATCTCAGGCCCTACCACTGATCACCTGGCGGAGATAAGCCTAGTAGTCTCTCACACATCTCCGCATAATCTGCGGATTCTGGATTGGTGAATGGACGTTCATTGATGGGTATGCCGAGCAATACCGCTACGTCAGCCAATGGATTGTCATTTCACCGCATCGAAGATGAAATGACGATGTATCTGGTCTTCATCGATCAAGCAAAGCCGTGATAAGATGGTGGTCAAGTTGTACGTATGCGAGCCGATATACTCGTTGAACTAGCGCTAACACACCGACATGTTTTGAATCGACGAACTTTAACGAAGATGAGTGATCGATGGTAATAATAGGAGTTTTGCTTTGCAACACATAAACAAAATTGGATTTTCAATTAGTTAATACACACATAAATTAAAATATCTACTCAAAATATATATATTTGATTACCCCCATCAAACTCACATTGCTTGAACGATGTTGCTGCTGCAAGTATAAGATGCTCCCTTCTATAGGTCTGGGCAACATCTACGCGTACTCTACAATAATTCATTGTTAACATATTCAATATTATGTTTTTCCCAAAACATATACACAACTACCAATCTTCAATTCTACACAAATAAATGAGTTCCAAGATAATTCAATCGAAACAGATATGATATACTACATAACTCATCATTGTTTGAATATAGTTTCACCAATACGATATGATATGCTACATAACTCATTAATGTCTGAATATACATTCACCAAAACGACATGATATCATATTCAATCTTCATTACAAACCCATGGTGACATTTTTAAACCTCATTACATACCGTTATTCTTGTGTCATCAGCCACAACAAAAATTCTCCAAATCAAATGACTATAGTTTCCAACCTCAACATAACTTTCATGAAATCAACTATTGCATATATTAAACAACTAAAAAACACAATAACTAGCATTAGAACAACCATAAAAAAAATCCCTAGAAATCCATAAAACCCTAAACCTAAATTCTAAAAAAACAAGAGAAAGAATACTGAAATAATTACCTGTAGCTATTTCTTGTGACGAAGAGCATGCCATATTTAAATTGAAAATTATTGAAGAAATTTCGTATTTGGTTTTTTTAGGGCTAGGGGTTTTGGGTTTGAAAAGGGGGAAGTTGAAGGAGGAGGAATGAGATGGAGTCGGGTGGTTTTATGCACCGAAGCGCAATCCTGAATTGTGCCCTTGTGCATTTGTTTTTTTTTCTCTTTTTAACACTGGCGCAATGGGGGATTGCGCCAATGTACACGTGTATAGGAGCAATCCTAGATTATGCTAGTACATTCTGGCCTACTCAGCGTTGAGTTGGTTAGAAGTGGACTATATTTGCAATTTTTCTAAAAAATGGGCTATTAGTGAAAAAAGAGAGGCTAAAACGAAAAAAAACCTAGAATTTTTTATATGCATGAATTTGTTTTGTTATTGAAGAATTCTTGTTGTTGTCTAATTGTTACCCTTTTTAAATAAATGGTTTCAGTAGCCATTCATGAATTTGCAGTTATGAGACATACGTTTGATCATTTTTCTAGCAAACCTTTTTAGTACTTAACTTTGTATAATATAATTACCATGCTCATATTGAAATTTATGTTTTTCTTGGTATATTGATTTACAGCTAATGTAACCTATAGTTGAACATTGATCAGACTATTTTAATAATATACCTGATGTGGAAAAAGAAATTATGTTCAATTTAGAAGAAGTTCAAGGAGTAGATGTTGGGTTAAAATCCTGTTGTAGGCGCATATGTAAAAATGTATGGTGCTATTATAATAAATATAAGGTATAAAATAACAAATGTTATTTACAATTTGATTAGGGGCCAAATTATAAGTATTACATAACTAATTTTTATTTGTTAATAAAAATGTTTGTGGTCCTCGAGAAACAATGTGCTCTTTTTTATTTTCTTTCTTCCCCGTCAAAGAGAAACTATGCAAAGAAGTATAATAGTATTCTTGGAAGATCTAATTTTTTTATTTAATCAACTCAATGGTTTCTGGTAAGCTTCCGCAAATCTCTGTTTACTTAGTTGTTTTAATTTTCTTGAATTAATCAGGATAAATTAGGGCTAAATTGAAATTCCTATAATTGGTATCAGATTTCAGAGTAGCCCTAAATTAATTTTCGAGGATTTACTGGTAGTGTTATGATCTTACCGTTCAGATCTGTTTTCACACTAAAAGACACAATTGTGATGCATCAAATTATGTTATCATTTACTATTTTGAAACAGATTCCATCTGCATAACTGTTCTAAAAAAATTATGATGAATCCGGAAAAGTATAGAACGATACTGAGTTTTTGATGGTATACGATACAATTATTATCGTTCTATACTGTTCTAAGTTGATGTATACAAAATAAAAGAATCACTGTATGTCATGGCCAATAATTTACGTACAGACAATTATTAGGATAAGGATGGAAACATGTGAATTCTTTAATTTATTGTTAACTTATGTATCGTTTGTTAAAATTACAGAATGTTGAATGCTGATCGTTGATTGCTGAATACTGAAAAGTGAGTGCTTAGTGTTGAATGTTGATTGTGAAAATGTTGTTTGATTAAGTGCTGAATGTAAATATTGTTTTTTTTTTGAAAAAAAATTCCCTTCATGGTTAATTCGTGTATTATTCGACATGAACAATGCAATTACGTGTCTTGAGTTATTACAAACTACAAATGGAAATATTTTTCATTTACTGCCTACATGAAATTAAAATCAAAGCAACTTATTAACAGTACTACTAGATTAAAAAAACTAGAGAAGATCTGCAATTTGATCATGCAAATTTGACATAAAAGATTGTGACTTGGATGAAAATGTTGAAAACAAGATTTTGATTAATGTCAACAAGAAGTGCATTGGAAATCATGTCATAGAGATAAGCTTTTATACATACACACAAACATACAGTGAGTCGTGTTAGAATTATGTTAAAATATATCCTCAAGTATAACATGAGTATAAAACAAAGCATGTATACACACACACACACACACACACACATTTCAAATGACATGAAACAGTTTGACTGGGCAAAAATGCCTAAACCAGTCGACTGGTCCAAAACTAACCAGTCGACTGGTCATGTAATTTTGCTCCAGTAACAGCTAGTTTCTGAATATTTTAAATATATATGATTTCATACTTTTTTTAAATAGTCGACTGATGATTTTTAACCATTCAAATGATTCGAAACAGCACATATTTTCTGAAAGGTTGTCTTCATTCATGAAAAGAAATCTCTTCATTTCTGAAAGGAAATGGAAGCTTCTTTTGGTTCAAACTCTTCATGAAGCATTGCTATCTTTCAACTATTATATAAACACTTTAACCATGATTTACAATCACCGAAAGATTCTCTATTCTATCTATTTTCTAAATTGCACTTATATATTCTTTGCAAACAAAAAGCTCTCTCAATTCAAGTTACTTGTTGAATCCTTGATAACACTTCTCATATCTTGATTCGACAAGCAACTAACTTCCTTTAATCTTTTCAAACATTTCAAATACTCGAGGATAAGATTATATGAAGGATGTACTTAAACCGTTAACTATCCGTGTTGATTCAAGAACACAAAGCAGAAGTCAAAACACTTGTAATTGTTGAAGTCCTGTATAGTTGCTCAGGCGAGAGGCATCCTTGTTGGAGCTCTGGTGTACTGACCTATTCCTTCGGGTTAAGAGAGGGCGTGATAGAGAATTCCAAAGAGGAGCTTCGGGACTGGACGTAGGGCGGGAAGTTCGAACTAGTATAAAATACCTGGTGTCGTTTCTTATTGCATTTACTTTTGATATATTTCTATATCTTAGCTTTTTACCTGCGTAACTATTATATGTTAGTTAGTTAGTATATCATCTACATTTCTTCTACATCCATATAGATCCTGCTTAAGTCGTACACATCGACTCTTTACATTTGGTATCAGAGCAAGGCTATCATTTAACCGTAAAACCGTTATCTGATATTTAGACAATATGGATAATAGCACTAATACTAGCATTAATACCGGATATACTGAAGCCCAATCAACTAGACCACCTTTTTTAATGGCATGAACTATAGTTATTGGGCTACACGAATGAGGATATACATGTAAGCAAATAGTTATGATGCATGGAACATTACATAAAATGAGTACACACAACCTACTACTTTATACACTGAATGGTCCATAAATGAAAAAGCAGAGGCTACTGCAAATGCTAAGGCTATGAATATGTTGCATTGTTCTTTAGATATAAACGAGTTTAACCGGATTTGTATATCCAACACAACATATGAAATCTGGAGAACACTCAAAATTACTCATGAAGGAACTAACAAGGTTAAACAAAGCAAAATATCTATGCTTAAGAATCAGTTTCAAAATTTTAAGATGAATGAAAATGAATCCATAAATGATATGTATTCACGTTTCCAAAACATTTATCACTCATTGTTAGGATTAGGAGAAAAATATTCTGATTTCGATATAGTGTCAAAAAATTTAAACTCTTTAACGGACGAATGAGAGAGAAAAGTATTAGCAATCAAAGAAGCTAATGATCTCTCTGCCATGAAACCAGAAGAGTTGATCAGTAATCTAATATCTTATGAAGTTAATTTGCAGGCAAAGAAAGCACAAGTACATGATAAGAAAAATTTAGCTTTCCATGCTGAGAAAGAAGATTCTGATTCAGATGAAGAATATATTACTTTCGTAGCAAAGAATTTTATAAAATTTCTAAAATACAGAAAATGTCAAAGCAAAAGTGTGAAAAAAAATTCATCAAAAGAGTCTAACCCTGCACTAGTAGAATGCTTTAACTGTCACAAGACTGGGCATTATCAAAAGAATTATCCAGAATTGAAGAAACATCGCAAAAAGGAAAAATCAAAGAGACAAGCATTTTCAGTCACATAGAACAACTCGGATTCATCTTCTGAAAGTGACAGCGATAATGACAGTGAGCAAGCAAATGTATGCTTCATGACTAAGGATAATGTGTAAGTGATTTTTCTTTTGATGAATTAGTAGAAATTGATACTGAAATCTTAGAATATAGGAAAATGTTTAAGCGAAAGTTTAAACAAGCTAACGAAGATAAAAAAGCAAAATTTGAGAGAGATCTTTTAAAAGATAGAAAGAAATTTTAGAAAACGAAATTAGAAAATTACAAGAATCTCTTTTAGTATCAAATTCTCAAATTTCTATGTTGAGTCAAGAAGTTGAGACTCAAAAGAATAAAAATGATTTATTAGCTTCTGAAAATCATGATTTAAATACTAAAGTTAAATTTATAGAATTGGAAAATTCTTGTTTAAAAATTAAGTTAGAGAGCATTTTTGAAAATGTTAACAACTTTAACAAAGGTAGAGAAAATTTATCTAAGATATTAAAAAACTCTCAACCGGTGTTTTGTAAAAAAAGGACTCAGATATAATGAAAAAGTTAGATCAAAATCCAGTTCCAAAAATTCTACTATTAAACCAAAAATTTCTAATAGTAAATTAAATACCTCTGCTAAGATAAAATATTCGGAAAATATTAGTATATGGGTTAGAAAAACAAATAATGTTCTTATTAGGAATAAATATATTAAAAAATAGATTATGTTCATTATAATGATAATTATTTCTTCAAAAAGGATCCTGAACCATCTTGGGTTTGGTTTCTAAGACTTAACCCTTAGGACCCTAACGGGGGAAGTGGGTAGCAATTTAATTTCTAGTTTTTGCAGGTACAACAAATATTTATGTTTATAACTGGCTCGACCAAAAAGGAGTTCTCAAATACTTACTCATTTCTGTAAGTTATTTTTTAGTTAACATATACTTCTAAAAATGCTACTATATATATATATAGTTTAATTAATATAGTTTATCTTACACTAAAATAGAAATACTATACTTTAGCTCCTTATCCAACAGACAACCCATTCATCAAATATCAAGTTTCTAGCAATTTTATTTCGGCTTGAATGGAATGGTTAATATTAGCTTTGCCATTCATTTGAGATTCTATATTTAGTATATACTCTTGTATAAATTCTAAAGAAAAGTGTTTTCTGCTTTAAAACAAATAAGAAAACGATAACCAAAAACCTTGTTATATCATGTCAAAGAAAGAAAGTTCCCCATAAACACCAACCAAATCATGTGGAAAAACTTCGTCCGATTCAATTAACATCATCACGTCCCCGACTCCAAATAAAGAACCGACACTTCGATGGCAAGACTACCGAACCAGATATACGCCAGATGCCAACAAAAGAAGAGAAGTTGCGATGTCTCCATCTATGAAAGATAAAATAAATGAAATTCGACATTATCAATATGAACAAATGAGATTACAAAGAGAAATATTATATGAGCAAAAACAGACATCGGATAGGTTGACGTTTTTGGAAATAGTTACACTCCGTGTATGTGGTAAATCAGTTGTAGTTGAACCGAGGCACCATCCTCTCTCTATGACTCCTGAAACACCAAGACCATCTACATCATGGAATCCTTGGAAAAAATCTCCAAAGATCAAGAAGGATAGCCCGAATTCTTGGGAAAAGAACTATCAAGAGAATGAGGGGGCTGGTCCTAAAACTACAAGAAAATCAACCTCATCTGAAGAACAATAATACGTTAATTTCAGAAATATTTTTTTTTTCTTTGCTCAAATAAGACTTGCATTGATGAAAATGTAAAATCTCAAGTCTTGTTTGTTTTCGTTGCAATAATTATGTATTTTTGTTATATTAATGAAAATACATAATTGCTTATCAAGAAACTAATCACAAGAAGTCAAAACAAGAATAACAAATCAAAATTCTTTAAAAAGGGGCTGCTGTTCATAATAATAGTAACCAGTCGACTGGTAAGAAACACACCAGTCGACTGGTAAAGGAAAACCCGAATACTTGGTTCCTGCTGTGTTCGTTGCCTCTTAAACCCACTACTTCTTATTTTCCTCACTTTTCAACTTATCCAAAAACATCTAAAAACCCTAGAAACTCCGAAATTCTATCATGGCACCTCTTAAAAGTCAACGAGACACTGGATCATCTCCTAGAACGAGATCAAAGAAGCCAATTGAACCATCTATTGATCAATGGCTATGGAATGACCTAGCAAATAAAAGATGGAAGCTTTTATCAAATATAAAATTCATCCCAGGCCTTTTGCCAAACTTGAAGACTTTAATTCCTATGGATTACAACAACTAGCTCATCAAGGTAGACTTGAACCACTCTTAGATTATTCCCAAATCAATATCAAAATCAATATCATCTTGATAAAGCAATTTTTGGCCAATATGAATTTGGATCATCAAAATCCCTCTAATTCATAAAATTATGTCTGGAGTATTGTTTGTGGGCAACCTATCTTCATTTCTATTGAAAGACTTGAAGAGGTTTTAAATTCACTTACGGATGGAATAGCTTTATCCGACTTAAATTCTGAATATGGTGTAAGAGATGAAGTAAGTCATCTCTTTATTGATGATGACTCGTATGGATATCGAACCAAAGGGCGACGACCTAATTCAAGAATTCTTCACCATGTTATTACTCGAACTATACTACCAAGATCCGGAACACATGATCTTGTGTATTCGGATACTTTTCGAGCTTTGTATGCAACTTTTGGTCATGTAAAAATTAATTGGATGCGAACAATTATGGACCATCTTCTTCTTTATACACAAGGAGAAGCTACATATTTTCATTATGGAGAATACTTAATGAGGGCCTTTGAAAGTGCAAAAATTCCAAAACCGAATTCGGAGACAATTGAAGTAAAAATATTGGATGAGAAGAATTTGAAACAAATGCATACGCCTCCTCCAAACATTCGTATCATGAGTTTAGAAAGTTGGAAAAATAGAAGTTTGGATCAACCATCATCGAGTACTACTCATGCTAATCCCGAAGATGTCCGACTGACGGAACCATCTCATATGTCAAGACAAGCATTTGATGTAGTCGCATGTAACCAACTTCTTGTAGAAGCAAGGCTTAAAAGAATGGACAAGAAATCGGATAAACAGTTTGATAAAATTAAGGGTTTTCTTGGAAGGATGTAGGAATCAGTTTCATGCTCTCTTGCGGCTACTGGACATGTGATGGATCCGGGAAAATGACCCATATCTCCTCTCAATTGGACTTCTTCTGAAAGTACCGAATCCGCTGACATTTAGCTTAGTAGTACGTTATGTATGTTATCTGCTTTAGTATCTTTTTATTTCGAACTTGTTATTTATGCTTTTGGTTGTGTAATAACTTATGGTAGGAACCTCTATGTTTTTCGGTTGTATTGAACATTATGCACGCTTGAAATGATTATGTTTTTATTTTAGCATCAATTTGTTATTTGATTACTTTGTGCTTATAATGTCTTAATTTCTTTTTAACCGATGACAAAGGGGGAGAAATATCTCTCTTATGATTCCATGCTATTGGAATATATGTGCTAACATTTTTTTTGTTGCAGGAATTAAATGGTAAGTTTATAAATTTATGAACTAACAAAATATTGCAGAAATTCAGGGGGAGCTGAACATTCAGGGGGAGAAAATCGGAAGTGGTGTCATCAATCAAAAAGGGGAAGAATGTTGAAAACAAGATTAATGTCAACAACAAGAAGTGCATTGGAAATCATGTCAAAGAGATAAGGTTTTATATATATATATATACACACACACACACACATACACACACACATTGAGTCGTGTTAGAATTATATAAAAAATCTATCTTCAAGTATAACACAAGTATAAAACAAATATAAAACAAAGCATATATATATATATATATATATATATATATATATATATATATATACACACACACACACACACATACATACATTTCAAATGACATGAAGCAGTCTGGGCAAAAATGCCTAAACCAGTTGATTGGTCCAAAACTAACTAGTCGATTGGTCATGCAATTTTGCTCCAGTAACGGCTAATTTCTGAATATTTTAAATATATACGATCTCTTACTTTTTTTAACCAGTCAACTAATGATTTTTAACCAGTCAAATGACTCGAAACAGCACATATTTTCTGAAAGGTTGTCTTCATTCATGAAGAGAAATCTCTTCATTTCTGAAAGGAAATGGAAGCTTCTTTTTGTTAAAACTCTTCATGAAGCATTGCTATCTTCAATTATTATATAAACACTTTAACCATGATTTACAATCATCGAATGATTCTCTATTCTATCTATTTTCTAAATTGCACTTATATATTCTTTGCAAACAAAAAGCTCTCTCAATTCAAGTTACTTGTTGAATCCTTGATAACACTTCTCATATCTTGATTCGACAAGCAACTAACTTCCTTCAATCTTTGCAAACATTTGAAATACTCGAGGATAAGATTATAGGAAGAGTGTACTTAAACCGTTGACTATCTGTGTTGATTCAAGAACATAAAGAAGAAGTCAAAACACTTGTAATTGTTGAAATCCTGTGCAGTTGCTCAGGCAAGAGGCATCCTTGTTGGGGCTTGGGTGCACTGACTTATTCCCCTGGGTTAAGAGAGGGCGTGATAATGAATTCCGAAGAGGAGCTTCAGGACTGGACGTAGGGCGGAAAGTCCGAACCAGTATAAAATTCCTGATGTCATTTTTTATTGCATTTACTTTTGATATATTTCAATTGCTTAGCTTTTTACCTGCGTAACTATTGTATGTTAGCTAGTTAGTATATCATCTACATTTCCGCTATATCCATATAGATCCTGCTTAAGTCGTCCACATCGACTCCTTTCAGAAAACACTTCATTGTGAGTTGGTTGAGCCTGTGGTGGCTCTTGATTATCAATTCCATTGCTTGTTTCCTCATTTCTGGCATCTTCTTCTTGCTCAGCTTCCAAAAATAATTCATCATCAAGCGAGACGCAACGTAAAAAGTTGTGTATTTCCATGCATGCAATAACAATATCTCTTTGGTCAGAAAATTTATATGAAGGCGTTTTACTTAAAATAGGGATTCTTTTCTTTAAAACACCAAAACTTCGTTCGATGACGTTTCTTAATCGCGCGTGTGCATGATTAAATCTTTCTTTTTTGTTTGTTGTTGACTTATTTCTGTAGTTGTTCAACCAATAACGTGTGTTCCGATAAGGAGATAGAAATCCTCTGGTATTTGTGTAAGTCGCATCACAAAGGTAATACTTTTCTGTAACAGAAGAGGAAAAATAAGCATAATACATCAACGGTTCATTTTGAACGTAAACATGTGTAATTTACTTACATAATGGAGGTATAGGAAAGTTATTAGCAGGATTATGAATTGTTTCTTTGAGCACCCTTGAATCATGAGCTACTCCTTCCCATCCTGCTATCACATAGACAAATTTCATATCGAAATCACATACAGCCATAACATTTCGATAGCAGTTACCCCGTGCCCTGCATCTGAATGGAATTTGTTCACATAATGGAATATTTGCATATATTAATGTACCATCCAATGCCCCGATTGCACCTTTGAAAGGACCTTCTCTTAGTGGTACATGAGACTGTAGATTTTCAATTGGTTTGTCAGAATTTGCCGGAAGTATCATTTCTCGAGCAAAGTCTCTCATAGCCGTCAATACCTCATGAAAATACTTATTAACCGTTTGACATGAATGTTGAAAATGATATCTAATAATCTGATTTCTAATGTTGTGGCATAGATGGATACAAACATTGTCATTTTCTCTTCAACATCAACATATTTTCTATCTTGAAGCCAATTCTTATCTCGAAAGCAACAACACAGCTTCACAAACGATGATTTATCCATTCTAAATTTATCATACATCACAACCGAAGGATCATTCAAGAGCTCTTTCATGTACTCTTTTCTAGAAAGGGATGAAGTTAGAACCTTCTGTCTAGCATTTTTATGTTTCTTGTTCTTAAGTAATACTGAAAGTGCTAACAACATCATTAAGAGCCTTTCTTTAGACATCATCCTGCAGTAACATAAATATAACATATCTGTATTACTTAAAGATCATATATTAAAGTGATGAAAGGCAATCATAATATAACTAAATATCATCACTATTTATTACGATCTATATAAGCTTCATATCCAAAATGAAATATGTATGAAATGAAAACCAAAAGTAACTTCAAATTTATTCATGAAAATATCAAAGACATACCTAAATACAACATGCTAAGCAGACACAAATAATTAGTTCAACTCTAAACAATTATTCATTTCAAAATAAAACCTAAAAGGTCCATCATCTCCACCATAACAAGAAAATCGTTTTTAAACGTCTAATACATAATTCAAAAATTCAAGTCTGTTAACTATGTTCTCCTCATCCAAAAAAGCTACCCTCAACTCTTGTTTGTCACAAAATAATATCTTAGCTTTCATATACTCCTGCTGAGATATAACAATCAGTCCCTTAATTCCTTTCATGCAACAATTACGACATTGATTGAACGTCCATTTGCAGCTTCCTTCTTTTCAATTTGGCCTTTTATAACTCCAACTAAATCTTCAATTTGTTTATCCGCTGGTTCACCACATGAACTGTTGCGTTTTCTTTTCGTAGACGAACTAGGTTTGAATTTAGGTGAGTCGTTTTCATCTGCCTTTCTCTTAGGTGGAATATTTTGCGCTCCAGTTACTGTGACACCTTCAAAAAACTCATCTTCCACATAAGTAGGCAAACGTTCTTCTTATACCTCTGCATTAGCTTCATTTCTATTTTCATCTTTTGCTTGAGCGTTGTCTGTATTAGGAGGCGGATCAGATGATGCAGATGACCATGCATTTTCTCCTTTTGCAATAGTACTCTCAAATATCTCCTTCAACATGTCAACATTTTCTAAAGGGTTATTTCTAAATTTCCGTGCTTTAGGATATTGCTGTTAAGTGCAGTAAACAAGATAAATCATTTTCAAAGTGTGAGAAAATAATAAAATTTCTATTAAAATGCTATAAAACATAATGAAGTTGCCTGAATGACATCATCCCAATTTTCCGACGGCCAAAGTATGGTATTCGTCTTAACATTGAATCAATGTCCAGACAGCCTAATTATTTTAGTCCACAGTAAATAATCTTCTTTTAAATGGCTATAATGATTATTGAATTGCTTATGTTCATAGTTGATATTCTACTTTGTACTAAACTCTTTATCCAGTTTTTTCCATGAATCTAAAATCAAAGCACCTTTATATCCTTGCTTAGTCAGTTCTAGTACACATGACTGAAAAAAAAATATTTTTCCATTTCAGGATTTAATGCAAATGTGGCCCTGCTCTTGGAAGCTTTATTTGCTTCGTTACCCATATTTTTACTATTTGAGTTCCTATGTGATGTCATTCCTACAAATTGCACGTGGACATTTAAAAACTAAAACATGTCATTTGTGCACAAACTGCACATGGACACTTCTAGTAAATCTTTAAACACATTGGTCTCAACAAGTAGGTAATAAAAATAATCGCTAATGCATGCTAATGTGAACTAGTACAGGGAAAAATGTAATATTGACCACACTTGGCTTCGACTTGAATATTTTATCCTGACTATTACCCTTCAGTAACCTGTTTCCCTGATGTTGAACTGACTATGAGATGAAAAATAATCTTTACTCAGATCTTTGAACCATTAGCTTATTCACCTATTAAACGGTCCTTTATGTTTTACCATGGACTTCACTCTATATTATATATTACTTGTCTTGAGCATCCTAACATGATAACAGTCGGATTCGTAACACATGCTTAAAATCCAGTTTCAATTATTTTTCTTTGTTATTGATTAATGTAAATTATATTTCTTATTTTGGATTAGGTATATCAAACATCTTATTTTGGATCATATTTCTTTGTTATTGATTAATGTAAATTATTTTTCACTTTCTTCCTTCTTTGTTATTGATTAATGTAAATTATTTTTCTTTGTTATTGATTAATGTAAATCATATCAAAAATATTCCAACCAAACGTTCTTAATACGAATGTATTAAGCAATTTGATTCAACACTTAAAAAGCACTTTTCCTCTAAATAAACGCAGCCTTAATAATCAGAATAGGTAGGCATTGGAATATGTGCATTTTTTTCTTTCTTGCTTGGATTATGTATCATGACATTGGTTTGTGACTTATGGATAAATTACTTTCGATTAAATAGTATTAAACATGTTGGGTTCATCCTCCATGCGTTATTACTACAGACAAAATATTACAAAATATATGGGTGAGGTGTTAATGTGTTTTCACGTAAACAATATGTGCGCCCTCCATTTATGTCTATATTTTGTAGCTTACAATCCAGTTTCAATTGCATGCATCCGAATATGGCTGAATGTTAACAGTTTACCTATACTGCATGTATTTAATGTAGCTTGGTCATTGGAAAAGGACGTACAGCAATGTCAATCACATAAATGGCATGAACTTAAAACTTGTATTGTTGCTTACACACACACATATTGCGTTTCATTTTCAAACAATTACTGGATTGTGCTTCCATCAATGGAGAATTAAAAAAAGATTAGCTTCCTTAACATTGGTTGTATAGCATTTGGATAATAATGTGTATAAAAGTGGATAAAGTTTAAAAAAAAATCAAATTTGGTTTCTGTGAAAATTCAATATTTTAAATAAAAAATTGAAACAAATGTCACCAAAGTGATCAATTTTATGTAGACTAATTTAGTTAAAATACCAAAATAATCGTGTATATAGTTTATGCATTTAATAACGAATTCAATGGTAAATTAGTATTTGACCGAGTTTCATACATGTTTGTGATGATAAATGTGTGACAATAATAAAGTATTTTGTGTTAACAATAAGATAATCCAAAGATTGCATATTGTTTGACAAAATTTTTTTGTCAATGTTTAATTGCTACAACAAAAGTACCGCTTATAATTAATATTACTATCCAAAGACTTGATATTAATGATGAGTTTGGTATCTTGAAGTGAGATTAACCATTATTTGAATTAGTTATTTTAAATGAAGCCTCTAAGAGCAAGTAATTTATATAATTGTAATGTTCGTTTTCTTTTTCAGTTGTTGCTACTGTATCTGCTAACCTTAATTCAATACCGGTTCTTAATGGTAATAACTTTAAGGACTGGAAGGAGAACATATTAATTGTTTTTAGTTGCATGGAACTTAACTTTGCATTACAGATCGATCGCCCTACTTCACTTGCGGATGTCAGGTCCTTCGAAGAAAGGAGGGTTTTTGAGAAATGAGACTGTCCAAATCGCATGAGTATTATGATCATCAAAAGCAGCATACTTACGACATTTAGGGGTGCAGTTTTTGAAGAAATCATCGATGCCACAATTTTATGGAAACAAGTACTCTTTTAAATTTAGAAGCGCTTTGCAAAAAGCAATAAAGCGGAAACAAATACTCTTTTAAAGAAACTTATTTCCATAAAGTTCAAGGACAAGGAAAACATAAGAGATTATATTATGGGAATGTCTCACCTTACTTGAAAGTTAAAGGCACTAAAGCTTGAGCTTTTCAATGACTCGTTTGTGCATTTAGTGCTTATCTCTCTTCCTTAACAATTCAGTCAATCAAGATCAGTTACAATTGACAAAAGGAGAAGTGGGTACTTAATGAGCTCATGTCAAATTATGTTCAAGAGGAAGAAAGACTAAAGCAAGATAAGATTAAAAGTGCACATTTGACAAGCAGCTCTAAAGTTAAGAGCAAGAAAAGAAAAATTAAAAATGAAGCTGCTAAGAATCCAGATCAAAAGAAACAACAAAAAGAAAAAAGATGATTGTTTCTTCACAAACCTGGACATGTGAAGGAATGTACCAAATATCATGCATAACGTGCAAAGAAAGGTATGTTGCTCACTTTGATCTGTTCTGAGGTTTATTTCAGCAACTAGAAACACTTGGTTGATAGATTCTGGTGCTATTACTCACATACGTGTTTATATGCAGGGTTGCCTGAGTTATCAAAAACTAAGTGATGGTGAAAGGCGCATCTTTGTGGGTGATGGGCAATCGTAGAAGTGGAAGCAATTGGGTATGTTAGATTGTTATAAGGAACCGGTTTTTATTTGGATTTGAAAGACATTTGTTGTACTATCATTTAAACGTAATTTGTTTATGTTTCTGTATTGGACAAATTTGGATATTGTTGTTCATTTGGAAACAATCAGTTTATTTTTTCTTTAAATTCAAATGTTGTTGGAACTGGTTATTTAAATGCATATTACAATCTTTATTTGTTGGAAACTGTTGCATCATATAATGAAACCTAACATGTAGCATCGTGGGGTACTAAACGTAAATTAAGTAATGAAAATTTAACATCTTTATAGCATGAGCGCTTAGGTCATATCTCAAAATGTAAAGTTGAGCGCTTAATATCTGATGACATTTTAAAATCTCTTGACTTCACAAACATTGATGTTTGTGTAGATTGCATCAAGGGAAAATAAACCAAAACCAAAGGATTGGGTGCTAATAGATCTTCAGCCCTCTTAGAATCAATTCATATGAATATTCCTTGCTCCTTATCTTCTTCTTCTGTCTCGCCTCCTCTTCTTAGTAAAGCCGAGATAGCGATCATTAATGATCGCCTATCTCGGCTTACTAAGAATTCTTGCCCCTCTTGCTCTTCGTTATCGGCCTCTAGTCGTTCCGCCTCGGGACTGCAGTGCTCTTTAGGATTCGCTCGTTCTAGTGAGCTGCCACCTCTTTCTTCTACCCCCTCCTCGCGCCGAAGTCGTCGTGCGACGCCTCGCACTCCCCGTACTATTCGCACACGCTCTGTAGCGGCGTCCGAGCAGATCATTAGATCTACTCGACAAACTCTTTACCGTATCTGAGCTTCCCTGTGCGTTCGCCCTCTGGCTCTTTTCTCCTGTGGGTTCGTTTTTCTTGATTTTGTTCCGCATGGAGAGCTTTCTTTTCTGGAATGTTCGGGGTATAGGGAATGATGCGTCCAGAGCAAGACTCAAACGCATTGTTCGGAAACACTCCATCTGCTTGGTTGCGTTGCTGGAGCCTCTTATGGGATAGGACACAATCACCTCTTCAGTCTTATCTCTTGGTTTTGGCGGTGCCTTAACAAACGCTTCCGGAAAGATTTGGATCTTGTGGTCCAAAGGGGTGGTTGTCCACCCGATCTTCGATTCGGATCAGCTTTTATCTGTGGCTTGTTCCTTTCCTTCCCTATCCTCGTCCTTTCTTTTTTCCGTGGTATATGCTAAGTGTGATCGGATTGATAGGAAATCCCTTTGGGCAGACATTCACTCTCTTTCCGACTTGGGTTTCTCTGTGTCTGTGCTGGGTGGCGACTTTAATGTCGTCGCCAGTCAAGTGGAAAAGCGTGGTGGAAATGCTGTGAACCGTTTAGCGGTTGCGGATTTCAACGCTTTCGTCGTCTCTTCTGGTCTCTCAGAAGTGCCTTTTGTGGGGTCGGCATTCACTTGGTACAACAACCAAGAAGGTCCGAACCGAATACTGAGTAAACTAGACAGAATTTTCGGCTCTGAAGGATGGTTCAGCCTGCCCTTCATGTTCTCCATCTCTCATCTTCATCATACTTTCTCTGACCATGCTCCTATGCTCCTTAGTTGTTCTCCCCTTTCCCTATCTGGGCCGTCCTCCTTTAGGTTCCAAAACATGTGGCGTTCTCACCATTCTTTTCTTGGTTTAGTAGAGGAGTCCTGGTTATCCCCTACGAGTGGTTCCCCTTGTGTTGTGTTCTCTCGCAAGCTGAAGCGTCTTAAGAATCTCCTCAAGGAGTGGAATCTACTGGTTTTCAAGAATATTTTCGACCGCGTCAGAGCGGCTGAAGAAATTCTCGTTCTAGCAGAAGCTTCTTTTGATGAAGAACCCAGCGCGGCCAACCGTGAGGCTTGGGCACTGGCACAGCTTGCCTTCTCGTCGGGGCTTCGTATCGAACACGACCACCTACGCCAAAAAGCCAGAATCAAGAGTATTGTGGAGGGTGATACGAATTCCAAACTCTTTCACTCGACCATCCGGAAGAAGAACGGCCTCCTCACCGTTCGTCAGATCCGTCGTCCTGATCTTTCTCTGGTTTCTTCTCCGGAAGAAGTCAAAGAGACTATTATATCCCACTTCCAATCCTTCCTCTCTTATCCTTCGGCTACGGCTTCTGACCCGTCCCTTCTTGCTTTCATTCCTAGGCTGATCCTTCCGTCGGACAACGCTGACCTTGCCGCACCTCCTTCCTCAGAAGAAATACGTGCTTGCGTATTTGCTCTAAGCAAGGACAGTGCTAGTGGGCCAGATGGTTTCAATGGAGTTTTTTTTAGGAGTGTGTGGCCCATCATTCAGGTGGACTTTTGTCTTGCCATTCAATCCTTCTTTTCTGGTGGTGATCTCCCCGATGGATGGACCTCCACCAATATAGTTCTTATCCCGAAATGCGATTTTCCTTCTTCTTGTGATGACTTCAGACCAATCAGTTTGTGTAACTTCTCTAACAAGGTCATTTCCAAAGTGGTAACTTCTAGGCTAGCACCGTTTCTTGAGCGTCTTATTTCTTTGTCGCAGGCTGGGTTTGTCAAAGGACGGCTTATCACAGATAACGTCCTCCTAGCCCAGGAGCTGATTTCACAGATTGATAAGAAGGTTCGTGGCTCTAATGTGGTAGTTAAGATTGATATGGCCAAGGCTTACGACCGCATGTCGTGGTTCTTCATTATCAAGGTTCTGAGGGCTTTCGGTTTTCCGGAACCTCTTATCGACGTAGTCTGGAGACTTATATCCAACTGCTGGTTTTCAGTTCCAATCAATGGATCAGCTACAGGGTATTTCAAGTCCGGGAGAGGTCTGCGTCAGGGTGACCCCCTATCTCCTTCCCTTTTCGTCATCGCTGCCGAGGCATTCGTTCGTGGACTACATTTCCTAACGTTAGTTGGGCAGATTCATCGTTTCGGTATCCCGCGAGGTTGCCCTCTAGTCTCTTCCTTATCTTTTGCTGACGACATTATCATTTTCACAAATGGTAATCGTCGCTCAATTCGTTGCCTGCTTAACCTTATTCGGCGGTATGAGAGTTGCTCGGGGCAACTCGTGAACGCGACCAAGAGCTGTTTCGTTCCCGTGAAAGACCTGTCGATGACAAGATCCTCGTGGATTGAGTCGGGCACAGGCTTTAAGGCTGCCTCTCTCCCTTTTCCTTATTTAGGCGTTGAGCTTTATCGTGGTAGGAAGTTGAACGCTATCTTTGACCCCCTAACTGACAAAGTTAGGGGTAAGATTATCAGGTGGAATGCTTCTCTCATCTCTCAAGCTGGCAGACTTGTTCTCATTAAGTCTGTCCTTGATTCAATGGGATCTCATATCTTCGCAGCTATGACTCCCACTGATTCCTTCTTCCGCTCTTACCGGTCCCTAGCTTCGTCTTTTTTCTGGGGAAACAAGGACAAAGCTTCTCACCATCACTGGGTTTCTTGGAACTCAATTTGTCGTCCCAAAAGTGAGGGAGGGCTTGGCCTCCGCAACCCTAAGGATATTTGTTTGGCCTTTGCTTGTAAGCTATGGGCAAGGTTTGGAGAGAACAACTCCCTTTGGGCGATGTTCCTCCACGCCAAGTATCGTACTCTTTCCGGTTCGAATTTCACGGAAATTCCATCCTATGCTAGTGAGACGTGGAAACGTATGCAATCCGTGAAAGCTTTAACGGATTCCCATGGGGATGGTTCCAGCTGGGACGGCAACCCCTTTTCCCTTAAGGCGGCATGGGAGACTATCCGTACGCCGGGCCCTCAGGTCCTTGTTTTCAGCCTCATCTGGAATGTTCGAATTCCGCCGAAGATTTCAATTTTTATGTGGAAAACCTTGCAAGAGGGTCTACCAATAGATGTGAACCTTCAGCAAATCGGGATCCCTCTCGTGTCCAGATGTAGATGCTGCTACGCTGGAAGCATCGAGACCTCTTTTCATCTGCTGATTTCTGGTTCTTGTGCCAGGCCTGTTTGGAATTACTTCGGGAATCTGATGGGTTGTCGAGGTAATGCCACCTCTTTGGAAGGTTTACTGAGCTTCTGGTGGGCTGGAAACTCTGGTAAATCTTTCCGGTCTATCCTACTTCGACTGATCCCCTGTTTGATTTGCTGGCACATCTGGTGCTCTAGGAATAAGACAGTATTTGACGAGGTGGCAATGGACCCTCCTTCTATTATCCGGAAAGTGAGGAATGATGTGTTCCTTGCATTCCGTGGTCGACCTTTCCGGGGTGTGTTGGGAGACCGTGCTAGGCGACTGGCTGTTTCTTTTGATATTACTCCTTTGGCTGCCAGCAACAGGTCCGGTATAGGCTGATTTGGAGGTTATGGTTTTTCCGGTTTTTTCTGCAATGCTTTGGTTCTTTGTTTTTAGGTTTCTTCCGGGTTTCTTTTATTCCCTACCCACTCCCCCACCCCCCCCTCCCCCGGCTTACGTTGTTTACTAGTTATGCAGGTGATGTTTTTAGGTGGCTGGTTTTGGTTTGCTTGGAGCTTGTTGGAATTTTTCTTGGTTGGCCTTTGGAGGTCCTTCTACTGAGGATGCTTGGTGGCGCAGCTTTCTTCGTCTCTCTTCTAGCAGCCCTTACTGTATTCCAGGCTTTGGACTTCCGGCTTCTGTGGAGGAGAGTGCACAACGCTGGCACTTTATGCTTTGGAGTTGTCTAAAGAGTAGATTTGGAGAGCTTTTGTGTTGTTCAAAGATCATGTATTTGTTGTATTTAGTTTGGAGTGACTAGTTTAATTTATAGGAGTAGATATACTTCACTATCGGGTGGTGGCCTTGCCGGAATTCGATAGTGTAGTATGATGGGCGGTGGTTAATCCGGAGCTCATCTATCTACTATCCTATACATACTTATTAAAAAAATAAAAAAAAATATAGACAAATATTTTATTGAAAAAAAATACTACAAGGAAAAAAAGCATGATGTAAATACACTGCAGAAATGTCTGTATGCTTTATATCTTCTCATACACTGGAGAGATGAACATGAAGTATCACCGTCTCTCTTCCCTTGAGAATAATAATTATAACCGTTAGGTAATTCCAAAAAAAAATTCATATGAATATTTGTGGACCTTTCCCTATGGCAACTTGGAATGATCAACAATATTTCATAACATTCATAAACGATTACTCACTATGACATAGATGGCCTACTGCAACGAAAATGCAAGGTGTTTAGCTACAATGTAACAATAGGTATGCTGATTTTTTGTCTATTGCGACTTCCAGGTGTTAGCATAGAAAATTCAAGATGTTGCAGTAGCTACGTGAATAAAATTATCAATCCTGGTGATTACGATCCAATGGTCCACGTTACCTATCTGCATAAAATAATCTTTTACGTTGGACGCAAAAACAAAAAACAAACCAGTAAAACACTTAGCAAAATATTCAAGGGTTTCAATCGAAAACTTAACAAAATACTCTGCCACTCAACCTCTCAAACACTCTCACTTGCAGGTTCAATTAGGGCTAAAAGTTCAAGTTTACAAGCTTAATTGGGGTTCGATTACGGCAAGTTCGAGTTCAAGTTCAATTAGGGTTTCGGTGTTTCAATTAGGTCTTCAATTGGTGTTTGTTTGAGTTTCGAATTTCAGTTAGGGCTTCGATTTAATCTACTGCTTAAGGTATCACTCAATGTATATTTCAAGCATTTCCTAATTTGATTGTTGTGTTGCCTGATTTATTGATTTACTTGTGCGTCCAGGTGTAATCATATTCTTGATTTTATTTCTATGTTTGTCTATGTAACAAACTTATGTTAAATAGTGCTTATATGATATTATTGTGTTTTTTTGCCTTATAGTCACGGCTAAATAATATTTGCGAATGTGTTTTTGTGTGTAAATTAGTGATGAACGAGAAAAAAATATGAGCAAAACTTTCTAAGTTCAGATGACTGCATGTTATTTGTGTGTAAATTTAGGCATCGATTACCAAAGAATACATACATGTCCAAATAACTGAATGCTATATTGGGAAGAAAATGAAAAGGAAAGTAACTGTAAAACTTGTAGTGTTTAAAGGTGGGTTATACTAGAAAAAATGTACCAAATTTAAGTAAGAAAATGTTGTTTCTTCCTTGATTAATTGTTGTAACTGATGTATCATATTTGTGGCTTCTTTTTATATCTTTTTTACTATTTCTGCCTATATTACATTTTAGTGAAGTGATTATTTTATTTTATAATGCATTTGGTTTATTTTATTTCGTAATTATGTCATTCTAATGTTAATTTCTCCATTTTGTGTAGGATGGAGGCAAATCTTAAATTCCACCACAAGGGAAAATTTGGTAAGACTGTATATGTTGGTGAAGAAGAGGCTGTTGTCAAGGGAGTTGATCTGGATATATTTTCATACACAATACTGATGGAGTTCAGTACACCGAAATTGGAGGAGTATATGCATGGAAAGGTCCAACGAGTGGGTGGAAATTGGTGGCCGATGATGTAGATCTGTTGTTTATGATGCAAATAAAAAACAATGGTGATTACATTAATTTCTATGTTGACGTTGTAGTCGATGATAAAGCTGAGCCAGTGAAACAAATTCAGCCATATGTCATCGTACGCCCAAGGAAGAATCTGTTTCCAGGTATAAAAATATCTTCTCATTTGTACTATTTTGATGAATTGGGTCATTTTGCAGAATATGTTTTTCATTTAGCTGATTTTACTGTACATAAATTTTTTGTGCATTTATATTTGAATATTAGGATTTGTTTGATTTTTAGTGCACTTAGCAGAATAATAAAGAACTTGTATGTTGCAGCTGCGAAATCACAGAAATGACAGTTTATCACTGCTCACCATCTGTAATAGGTAGCAAATAAGAAGAAGCAGACTGATCAAGTCTTTTCTCCTAGAAAGTCGGCACAACTAAACAATCCACAAGTGATCAACGAAGCTGCTGTGAGTCCACCTATCAACAACAAGAAGACAGAAGTCTTTACTCCTAGAAAGTCGGCGCGGCTAAATAATCCAGTTACCAACAATTCAGAAGTGATCGGCGAAGCTGCTATGAGTTCATGTATCAACAAAAAAAAGTTGGTCAGCAAGAAATCAACTGGAGTTAGTAGTTTGATAAAGTTACCAGGGAAGGAAAATCCAACTGAATTCAACATTGCGACTTTGAATATCAACTCAATAGGTGTCAAGAGTAAATTGGATTTCCATAATTCTCCACATGAAGAGGAAAATATGGATGAAAATGAGATTCTGGTAAGAAGATTACATTCTGATCTTCTAATTTGATCTACATATTTTGCTAATATTTACAATAATATCTTGTTAAATTACTTTCAGAGCGATGATATATCACCTCTGCCACCTCCGTCGCTTACAGAATACAAAAGGGAGAGAGACAAAAATATCTCACTGAGTAGTGTTTTTGAAAAATTTAGGATGTCTAAATTAGTTACTGGACTGAGAAATGAATTTGAAAAAAATAAAGTAAAATCAAAGATGGTTGCTGAGGGTAGCGAATATTATGTTCCAGAATTTGATGAACGTAGTGAAGATGACACTTCGAAAAATCAAGCAAATGCGTGTTATAGCTGAAGATTTAATTTTATGTTAGTAATTGTTGACTACCTTTATTATTTTTTTATTTTATTGTTTTTGTGTGCGTATTTTAGAGAACCAAAAAGGTTACGGCAACAAAGCCTCGGCCTGGACCAATAACTCGTTCACGAGCCAATGCTGAATCTGCAACTGATAAGAATGCAACTCCGAAGGCAGGGGAAAATCCAGTTCGTACACAAACTGATGGTCCACCATGTAGCGTTGAGTTAGCACACAATGAAGAAATAGGAACAATGGCTACTTATTTGGCAATGCGAGAATCGCTAGAAGAATAACAGTAGTGGAAGTGGAAGCGCAAGGAATAAGGCTGTTGTCGAAAATGTCTCGATAATTATAGGAAACAAAGAAGATGAAGTAGAAGAAGTTGAAGGTATTATCTAATTGAGTTCTGATTTTAATAGTTTTGTTCTCATTTATGTTATGTCTAGCCTTCTCATTTCTATTGTACGTACTTTGTAACGGTAGCCGGAGCTCGCAGAAGGCTCAAGGGAGAAACAAAGATGGATAAAGTTCATTCAAGGCCATATGACAAACGATTTATAATCCAAATGAATAACCGAGGCCAACCAATTTCAGATGAAGACCAGATAATTTCTGAACTGAGTTATTTTTTGGAACACTGAAGAGGAGGGTTCCACTTACTTACAATCTTGGTTTGATGTTCCTTCAAGTTTGAAAGGCACGCTTGGAACTATGTCAAGGTAATTTACAAACTTAGTTGAACTTTACTTAAATATATGAAACTTGTCACAAAAGTAGCATGACTGTTTTTTAACGTTTGATTTGTATTTAAGCAATAGTATATTATTAAGGATGAATGTGAATATTGGGCTTTGAGGTCAATTCGTGATGCTTGGAGGGGTTACAAGAGTTGTATTTAAAAGGCACATTATGCGGCTTATGAAACTAATGAAGAGAGGCTTGAAAATAGGCCGAACGAAATTTCACTTGAGGATTTCAAAGTACTCTTGATATTTTGGAAAAATAAAAAAATTGAGGTATAATTCTAAGTTTTATAACATAATTTTTCCCTTTTTATTCATTCAAATCAGGTAGATAAACATTTTTATTTCATGTTTTTGTAGTCCAAGGCCCTTACAAATTCTGCAAATCAGAAATCGTATACTGACACACACACTGCTGGTCCAAAACTTTTTTCCCAAATTCGACATAAGATGGTATGTATTTTGCTTGTTTAACTTGAATGCAGTATCCTTATTTAATTTGTGAATAAACTGCATATATCAATGAAGATTCAAATGAAGAAGTTTTTTACTGTCTAATTTTTTTAATATTAGTGATATATATTCTGGAATAATTGGTTTTATATCCCTTTACTGTCTAATGATTTTGTATCGGTCCAAGGAATCAGATGGAGAACTTTTTGTTAAAACTCGCAAGCGGAAAGAAGGAAAGGTGTATTAGACCGATGCTTCAGTAATGAACAACTGAATTGTAAAAAAAAAATAAAATAAATAAACCTCTCCAATTAGATGTAAAAAAAAGCTTCATTTTGCACATGATCAACATTATTATAGAATTAGATTATGTTTTGTTGAAACCGATAGCAGGATATCTACAGGCATTTACTCAGCATACACTTGTATTAGACTGAAGCACGTGTTGGTTTGTAACGGAAGCAATGACTCGGTTCGCAGTTGAAGCAATGGTTGAGCTTGTACTTAAATGAATCGTGGCATAGTTATACTATGGGATAGATTTGCAACTGAAATGCAACTGAGGCATGCATACCTCCCATTTTGTGTTGAAATATAAACGAGGCATTGCCTCAATTTGTAACCGAGACATGCATGACTTTGGTTGTGATGTAATAGTGTATTTACGGTTGAAATATTAGTTGTACAAAAGAGTTACTCATATTTTATTCATTAACGATGTCACATTTTGAAACTGCTTTATTTTGCATGAGAAGATTGAAAAAGTAATAAGTGAAGGAGGCAGCGATGGAGTTGTTCAAGAACTTGTTTCTAATGGAAATTCGCACGGTCCATCATGGCTTATAGGATGGCACACAAAGTCTTCAAAAGTTTTAAAAGCTGCTCCAACAACAAGCTCATACACACAGGAGCTGTCAACGAAGATAAGGGAAGATATAGCTGATGAAGTCGAAGCAAAGGTGAACAAGATGGTCCAAGATGAATTTGATGCAAAGGTGAATCAAAAAGTTCAGGGTAACTTGACAAGGATGCTTAAGAAATTAGGTGAAGCAAACCCTGACATGCACATTGATATTGGGGATCTTTGTGCAACAATTCGCAGTGAAGGCACTGAAACTAAACGTACTCCTAGTCATTGATATTGGGGATCTTTGTGCAACAATTTGCAGTGAACATGAATTGATATTTAGCACGTACTGGTTGTGTTTGTAAGTACGGCCTGTAAACATGAATTTACTGGCTATGTTTGTAAGTACTATTTGTGTTGCTTGTTAATCTGAGATGAGATGTTCTTTGTTTAATTCAGTGTGATGTTAAATTTTATAATGTTGCGGTATGTGATGTAACGTTACAGTATGTGACGTTAAACGTTGCCTTAGCTATGATATATTATTGTCATTGGATGGTAAAAGTGTTGTAATAGATTAATGCATGTGGACCCCACAACAGGATTCATGATCTTGGGCTACAGCCCTAACAGGATTCCATGAACCCGGGCTACATATTTTAGAGGGCCCCACATTTTTGTAAATTTAGTAACTACGGCAACACCTGCACCGATGCTGTCTTGGGGTCGCAAAGATGTTGCATTTGGCTTTAAGGCATCACGACAAAATGCAACACCGAGAAAGTGTTGCCACATATCATTTTTGGCCTATAGCAACATTTTTTGGCATTTGCTGCATCACTTATCTGGTGTTGCAATATACAATCTATGGCGTAGTGACTCGCATTATAGGAACCTATATCTCATTCGTTTTTTTTTTTTTTTTTGAAAAGCTAAAGGTGGTGAATCAAGTTGATTCACGCCTTCATATATTCACAAACGTGGAACCAAACGTAGTACATATCAGCATATCATAACATAGCAGCAAATATATATACACCGCATGCAATAAATAACATACATAGCCTGCCAAAATAAACATAACATAGTAATAAGAACAACTGATACATTTTAGCCCTCCCAAAATGATAGAACAGCCGTGACCATAAGCTTCAACGCATCAAGCAGGTGGAACTCTGCTACCGCGAGCTCTGTCGTGAACCCTTGCTGCTATTGTGTCAACAAACTTCCCGCTAGTGCTAGTTCCTGTCCATTCGAAAACAAAATGAAGAATGGAGTAAATAACTTTGTTAGGACTTCTAGATTTGAGCTTAAATTTTCTGTAATTTCTTTCTTGCCACATCATCCACATATAAGCAAAGTTGAGTATCACAAATAAATTACGTTTAGGATGGCCTTCTAACATGGGGAGTGTGTAATGCCAAAAATCGAATTGATCACTGATATATTCACGCCATTCTAAGTCAATATCAAGGAAAATAATGCATTTAGTCCAAACATAGAATGCATAGTCACAGTTGCAGAAAAGGTGCTGGTAGTCTTCATTTATTTCATCGCAAAATGCGCAACCTCCCTCTACATTCACCCCCTTCCTTCGAAGTGTACTTGTGGTATTCAGTCTACCATGAATGACTAACCACATATGCCTCTTGACCTTGGGAGGAACCTTAAACTTCCACATATACTCGAATCCCAACCACCTTCTTCCGGAGAAATTCAGTAAATTGTACAAACTTTTTACGCTGAATCTCTTTTTCTCGCTATTCATCATCCAAATGAATTCATCCTTTTCATTGTTTAGAGTAACTTGCTCAAGCAGACAAAACAGACGACGTAATTGCAAAAAAGCGTTGTCAGCCACAATTCTACAGAAGGATAATTTCCATTTGAAGTTCACCGCACTCTCGTTATACATCTCCAGAACTGTATGATGCTTGTTATGAGCAATCCCATAAAGGTCCGCAAACTCTATGCACAATGGAATTGGGGTTAACCAGCAGTCCCGCCAAAATGAGATATTATATCCGTTTTTTACTACAATCTTGGTACCGAGCTTTATCCATTGGGAGTTACTCATGACTCCTCTCCAGAAGGCAGAGCAGTGCGTAAAATCAGTGTTCCAATCAAATCTTCCATTGTAACAAGTATTAATGATCCATTCTTTCCAAAATATCTGTTTATCGCTCATCATCGCCCAGAGCCATTTGCTTAAGAGGGAGGAATTCATATGTCTTAAGTTGATCACACCAAGTCCTCCTTGATCAGTAGACTTGCATACCTGTTCCCAAGATATCAAGCAGCTCAACTTCTTTGTTTCTTTGCTCCAGTCCAGAAGAAATTCCTTCGTATCGTATCAATTTTGTCAATCACCCAACCGGGACATCTATAATAAGACATCCAATACAGTGGAGTAGAGGAAAGCACTGAATTGACCAACACTAGTCTTCCTGCTCTTGAAAGGGAGTTTCCTTTCCATCTTGCTAATCTCACGTCCACTTTTTCTAACAAGTGTTGCCAATCCTGCTTCATGAGCTTCTTTGGCCGAATGCACATCCCCAAATAGTTTAAAGGAAAGTTGTCTGCTTTGCAATTGAGCAGCTCAGCACATTTCTGGTTCAAATCTGCACTACACCCTAAAGTGTAAACACTGCTTTTGTGAAAGTTAATTTTTAAATCCGACAAACTTTCAAAAGCATACAAAATAAACTTAAGTGCAGCAATGTATTTGCATTCAGGACTACTAAAAATAATAGTGTCATCAGCATAGTGTAAAGAATTAATACCCCCCACGACATGCTCAGCTCCAAAGCTTCTGGTAATGCTATTTGCACTGCTGACATTTAGAATTTGTGAAAACACATCTGCTGCAAGATCAAAGAGTAGTGGAGATAGTGGATCTCCTTGTCGCAACCCCTGTTTGGATATAATGGTAGATCCTGCGACTCCATTAACACAAATGTTTGACCTGCTCGACGTTAGAATCATTGAGATCCATTGCACCCATCGGCTAGGAAATCCTCTTGCATTCAAGACCTCAATCATGAATCTCCAGTCAATGGTGTCTGTAACGACCCGTATTCTACGCATCATGCGATCGTAGAATATTTATTTCTTTCACATATGAAGCCGTATGGTCATGTAACTTTGGGAGACGACTATTGGGGTCATTTCCCATGTTCATGATTTTTGTCGATTTTAAATGACCGTTTTGCCCCTAGTTAGTACTGTTTTGGCCATAACTTTTGACTGGAAAGGAGTTTTGACCTGAAACCACTTCCATTGGATTTGAATGATGGTTTCTCTTTCCGTAGAGTGGTTACATTAGTCAAACGGACTTACCGTTTGGGAGATATGGCTGAATTAAGGTTTAAAGGGTTATTTTCAGCTAATTGGGCTTAACCGGGTAGTTAGTAATTAGGCCCATTCGGGGATTTCGGGATTAGTGGTAATTAAGGGCTGCTAGGGTTAGGATTTCGGATTTTACTTCATTTTTCCAGCCGCTACTTATTTTCTTCAACCCTAGTCATGGCCTCCAACATCTAGAATCATTCCAAATCACCTCTAATCAATTTCTAATCAAAGATTAAGCAAAACTACATCAAACCAAAGGGGATTAGCACCAAATTAGATAGAGAGTTGCTGGAATACATAGAGATTGGATCTACATCAGAGGAGTTTCAGTTCTGAAAGTTTAATTGTGCCAAAGGTGAGTGGCTAATTAGGGTAATTAGCGAAGATTAGCGAAACTATAACTCAGAAAAATCTAGAAAAATTCCTAAAATTCTAAAACATCATTTTATGCCTCTGATATGAATTTGGGTTAATTTCGACTAATTTTGCAAATCCCGGAATTTGGGGGATTAAGGGGTGATTAGTGGGAATTAGCGAATTTATGCATGTTAAAAATCTGGAAAAATATTTATAAATTCTAAAATATTATTTTAGACCTCTGTTAGAAAAATTGGCTAATTCGGTTAAATTTTGTTAATCCTATCATTAAGTTTGCTTGAACATGCTTAAGCGAAAAATATGGTTTTTGGGTATGTTTGATCTATTTCACTTGCTATAATTTATGTTTTGGTGTTTGTGATCGATACTATATGTTGCTATGACTGTATGGTATGCTTTATGATTGTTTAGAAGTGTTAGTTTGGTCAAAAACGCCGTCGAATGGCGTAAACAGTCGCTGGAAAAAGTTGCAGAAAGTTGTGCAGGGTTTCGGATCGGATCGGGTATGGGCTCAGATCGGATAGGGAGCTGGGCAAGGAATCCGACCCGAACTGGAATCTGGCACAAAGAAGGTTGGCAAGAAGGAAGGCCATTGCTTTGAGTTGGACAGAGGATCGGATCGGAGCCATGGAGCAGGATCGGATTAGAGTGGGCTAGGGAGCGAGATCGGATGGAGGAGGCAAGCGAGGGGGATCGGATCGGAGCTATGGAGCAGGACCGGATCGGAGTAGGCCAGGGAACGAGATCGGATCGGAGCAGGCAAGCTAGAGAAGGAGGGACGAACCGAACCGACTGGAGCGTGACATCCGAACCGAACCGACTGGAGCGTGACATCCGAACCGAACCGACGTCTAAAGGGGAAGGATCACCGAACCGAACCGCACGCAGGAATACACCATGGAGCATTGCACCGAACCGAACCGTGTTATACGTATATATCCGAACCGAATCGAATTCAGGACCACTTCTATGCGACGACTCTTTTGAAGACCAACTCCAATTCGATCAAAACCCGAGATGCAAAGGTAGTCCAAATGGAAGTTAGAGCTAAGGATCCCGGACCCAGTTGGGAACCAATGAGTTCACTTCATGATTGGGCTTTGCTGCGGGACGTGTGCTAAGGAGTTGTCGATGTCTGTATCTTTGGATCACTATGTATGGCAAGTACGTGAACGGATTCGGGGTCACAGTATGTAGTGACCTAGGTACGACTAAAAGTAGCTATAGACCAATGAAGTGAGATCATTGAAAAGGTTTGGTCATGATTCCATGTGGTAAGATTGGTAGTAGCAGTAGTTGTACAAGTCGAACTCCGTCACTACCTCAATGTGTCTAGTGATTGACAGTGGTGGACATCGTATGCTTTACGCACTGAGTGAGAAATGTGAGGATGGTTGCTATGATTGATTTGTTTGCTATCATTATGACATGCACACCCCCACCCCCGTATCTTTACACCACTTGTTTTGAGGCACCTTAGAGTATTGTACAGTATGTAGTGCTAACTCTTTGGTTGCAGGTCCAGGTTCAGGTATGGTTTAGTATACCTGTTATTGTTCTGTTTAGTTGCTTATCGCTCATACCAGACTTTTGTCTGACCCAGAGTTTTATTTCTCTTCTTATTACTCTGGGTGCTCACACGAGCAAACTAGAGACAGGTTAGGTGGTATGCACGAGTAGCTGATCCGGAGACGAGCAGGAGGCTTCTACGTATGATATATAGATATTCTCCCTGTGTCGCAGCTGGTCACTACTTTGGGCATTAATAGTGTACCTTTCCTTTTTGCTTTAGAGACAGTATTTTTAAGTTGTAATAAGCTGTATTTTGGATTTCCGCTGCTATAATGGTTCTGATTTAGTTTTCAGCTTATGCACTGTCTCGCATGTTTATGTCAAGTATATTATTATTATATTTTATTCCATGCGCTGTGAGATATGTTACAGGTTCTGTGCTAATTCAGTTCTTCAAATCCCTTTCCTTTTCCTTTCTTTTGGCGACCGTTCCGTGCTGGTTGGACATCGGTACAGCGCATTTCAGTGAAATGTCGACTGGTGCGGGGCGGGCCGTCACACTCAAAAGCTTTAGCAAAATCTAATTTAATAATTGCACACAGCACATCAAAACGATCACAATGAGATATAACCTCTCCAACCATCACAGCTCCATCATGGATGAATCTGCCTTTAACGAACGCTGATTGTGATTTGTCAACTAAATCCTCCATCTTTTCTTTCATCCTGTTAGCTAGCACTTTTGTAATAAGCTTGAAGCTACTATTCAGCAGGATGATGGGTCGAAAATCCACCGCTGATACGTTGCCTTCTTTCTTCGGAATCAAGACCACATTGGCATAGCTGAGAATATCTAACCTCAAAGATCCATTATAGAACTCATCGAAAATTCTCAACACATCCTTCCTTAACAAATTCCAGTATTTTTTAATGAAGAAATTCGGAAATCCATCTGGGCCTGGTGCTTTATCATTGGGCATTTCATTTAAAGCAGCCAAAATTTCTTTTTCAGAAAAAGCTTCATCAATTTTTGTCAGATCAGATTTTGTGGGGTAGAGTTTCATCCAGTCAATATCAATGCGAGTTTCCTTACAGTCGCCAAAAATGCCTCTATAAAAATCAGTAAATGCTTCACTAAGTTGTTGCTGATCACATATCTCAATCTCGTCCCTCCAAATGCTACTGATCATTTTAGTTCTTCTCCTTCCATTGGCCATTTTATGGAAGTAACTAGTGTTTCTATCTCCTTCTTTGATCCACTGAGATCTAGATCTTTGCCTCCAAAAGATTTCTTCCTGATCCATTACTTTGTTCAATTCCTTTTCTTTTATGCGCAACAACTCTTTTTCATCTTCATTAAGATTTCTTTCCTCCTCCAAAACATTGAGTTCCAGGATATCCTTCTCCAGTTTTTCTTTTTTAATTCTAATGTTTCCAAACACTTCTTTATTCCACCTAAAAAGATACTTACGTAGCAGTTTGAATTTTCTGCAAATATTTCTCGCAGCATCCCCTTTGTCACCAAACTCCTCCCACTTCTTAGTGATCATGTCGTCAAAGTTATCCTCCAAGAACCACATCTTTTCAAAGCGAAAAAAAGGTTTTTTTTTTGTGTTGTCTCTCCCGTGTCCAGCACAATAGGACAATGGTCAGAAATGATTGATGATAAACCCTTTTGAAAAGTGAGCGGGTGTAAATCTTCAAACTCCGAATTTATTAAAAAACGGTCAAGGGGGGGGGGGGTTCTACCATCGCTCCATGTGAATCGTCTATTTACAAGAGGAAGGTCAATTAAGCCACATTCCCTCACAAAATCGCTAAAATCAGCCATATCTCCAGCATAGTTTGTATTTCGGTTACTTCTTTCAAAATCAAAACGAGTGGCATTAAAGTCTCCTCCAATAACCCAAGGGCCATACATCAAAGTATGAAACTCAACCCCCTCATTCCATAGCTTCATTCTATCTCTTCTGTTGTTGGGTCCGTACACATTTGATATGAAATATAGCGTCTTTGTTTTTCTACATTCCAAGGAAACATGTAAACAATAACTGTGTATGATCTCTTGTTTTAAGTTCCAGAGGTTACCATTCCAACCAGTGAAAATACCACCAGCGCTCCCCACGGCTGGAATGAAGCACCAGTTGTCGATGACCCCCCAACCTAGACATCTAAAAACATATGGTTCTGGCTTTTCAAGTTTAGTTTCTTTAAGCAAAACAATATCTGGCCTAATAGATTTAAGGTAATTTTTAACCCTAAAGCATTTATCATATGTGCCTAGGCCTCTAACATTCCAAGAAACAATAATCATAAAGAAACTTTAGCCCTCTCTAGTTCTTTGTTTTGAAAATCACTTATGTCATCATCAGTTAACTTAAAACCAGAACTAGTAGAAAGTGCATGAATTTGTTCACTAGATAAAGAATTAAGTAAGGCAGGGACAAAAATGCTACCTTTAAGCGGATGAGGGAGACCTCTGGCACTTCGCCGGAGCATCACAACCCCAGTGCTCTCAGGTGCACGCTTGCCCAAACCAATTCTTTTAGTGCCTGAGCATTCCCCAGATTCAGATCGTGCCAAGGCAATATCATCTTCGTTGGCCTTTCCTCCATCATCAGTAGCATGCATGTTATTGTCACCAAGGTCGTTAAGATCGGCAAGGCCAATGCCATCGACATTAACATTGCCTGCTCCAACTATGTCTCCCCTAGCATTCACTTCGACCTGCTCCCCTCCACCATATTTGACTAAGAAATTACCATCATTGCCTTCAACAACAATTCCCACATTTTCGTTCTCAACCATATCAGATGAGACAATAATGGGATTATCTTCAACTCCAACAGCTACATCGTCATGGGCATCATGCATGTCTGCCTTGTCTCCACCATTGCCATCGCACACCTCTCTATACCCATGCCTCATCAATCTACCATCTTCACCAGTGGTAAAGACACATCTCCTGAATTCTCTGACATCAAAGTTGCCTGAAGAGTCATCATCACATTTTTCGAAGAAGACTTCATGGAAAGAGTTTTCAATTGGCACCATTACAGACGAAGGAAGCTCCAGAGTTTCGTCAACAGTGATTTCTGCTCTCAAATTAGTAAAATCAGCCTCATGCAAAGCACCATATTGTAACTTGTTAACATAGCCCACTTCTGCAAAAGCCATCCTGAGCACATCAATACGACGGCAAACCAATGGCGCATTCTTCAACTCAATTTTAAATGTCACTTTCCTCTTTTGGCAGCATCTCATTTCGGAGCTCCATCGTTTTAGAGTGATTGCTCCTCTCCAATTGCCCGTGGTATAATGAAAATTCTCAATCAAGAGCGTTGAAGGAAATTTAGCCATGAATTCGTCTCCCCACTTCCTTACAGTCCATTGCCAACCTGGGGCTCGATTAGCAAATCGAGATCTGAGAAGTTCTTCCAATTGCATGATTAAGAAAGCGCCTCGAGTGATCGTGATGACAACCATAGATCGAGCCCAACGAAAATCGTTTGGGAAAAGATCCGGTGTAATTCGTGTATTTTTATTTGCGTTCGCCATTTTTGAAGAGGAGTTTTTGGTGAGAGAAGAGCAGTTAAACCCATTATGACCGGTTTTGTTACAATTGAAGCATATGATAGGGTTTCTACATTCTCTGGCCCAATGATCTGATGCCCCACATCTGAAACAGCCATTTTTGGATCTGATTGTTCTGATTTTTTCAGAATATTTGCTCGAGAAACGAGACGTCGATTGGGAAAAAGGTTTTTTGAAATTATTATAGTGATTGTTTCGATTTACATGTGTCCTCATCAATACATCCTTGTACGTGGGAGGATTGGTTTTGTCTTTCCTGAGATTGTCATCATGCAAGGAAGAGATCTGATTGGAGAATGAAGACGCAAGATTTGTAAAGGCGATTTTTGAATTCGCCACTAGGGTTTTGAACGTCCCCATTACATAACATTATAATTAAAATTTCCAACATGCTTTTCCTATATCTCATTCGTGAAAAGTCAAAGTCGCTGGATGTGCTTAAGATGAAGCATACTTGTATATCTAACTCAACTATGCTGTCAGAATTGATTGCATTAGCAGATGCATGTAAGGAAGTAGAATTGCTTAGGAAATTGTTAATGGAAATTTCATTGTGGAAGAAGTCATCTCCAGTAGTCCTGATTAACTGTGATAATCAAGCAACGATATATAATGTTTCTAATAAGACATAATGGAAAGTCTAGGACATGCGAGTCTAAGACATTAGATGGTAAGACAGTTACTCAAAAGTGGAGTTATAACTGTTGACTACATAGAAACAAAGAAAAACTTGACTGACTCACTTACAAAAGGTCTTCCAAAGGAAATGATTTCTATAAAATCAAAAGAAATGGGACTAAGGCCTGTGAATGAAGATTGATCATCCTTAACAGAAATCCAACTTTTGTCTTGAAAAGGATAGACAAAGTTCAATGGGTACCAACAAGTTAGAGTATGGTATTGCAACACTAAATCAATTATCCCATAATATTTAGTGTTCAATTCTACAAGAATAAAGGATGGATAAATGTCCTTAATAAATATATAAACCTTAAAAGGTGTATCGCAGAAACACCTTAAGAGACTTACCTATATAAGTATGGAAATCAGGTCGTGTCCTAGGAAGTAAGATCTCTTTCTAAAGTAGACTCATGAACCAGGATCAAAGCACATGGTCATTAATGTGTTGAGCAATATAGAACACTCTAACTAAGAAAATCAACATGTGTGATTGTTCTGGTTTTATCGTAAGGGATACTTGGTTCAAAATTCGTTCACCATAGAATCTCGATAGAGCTTTGAATGATTTACATTAAGTAAAGCTTTAAATCCAAAAGATACCTTTTATTTATGTGTTGTTTCCACGATAGTGCAAAACTTTAGCTTAGAACTACATAAGCTTGATCTCACTTGAGTATGTAGAAAGTCACACTAGTGATTCAGCCGCCCACTTACTTATTTTTCTTATTTTGAAAATTGGGAGAGATTGTTGTAAATTATCAAATGGATTTTGGGGTCTGTTTTGAAGAAGAACGAAAGATGGAAGAAGAAAAGGAAAAATTGATTAATCCCACATTGTAAAAGATTAAAAGATATGCTAGTATATGCATAGCATTCTCAAGTGGATGCTGGGGCCTTGGTGATCCAAATGTTTACCTTGTTGTGAGGAGTGAGACCATGCATCTCCACCACACACGCGCGCGCCGCCGCCGTCGTCCGTCTACCGAACCGAACTGGACCGGGTGCGGATGCGGATCAGATAGCAATATTTTTTGGACATAATTTATAAACTGTAACGGGCCGAATTTTTACCCATTACGGACCCGAATGAAGTTCAAATGAGGTTGAAACTTTCTCTAGCTGTTGGAAAACAAATGGATGCAACTATTTGCAAAGTTTTCTAACCGTTGCAAATGAAAAGATGCATCGTTTCGAATTTGAAAATGTTGTTAAACTATCACAAACAGACCGGCCCGACATTTGAATGAATGGACGTTTCTCTTCGCTGCCTATAAAAGTCACGCTGGAATCATATTCAAATAATTCCAAAAACTTCTTCTTCTTCCAGAATTCTACAGGAACACCATTGTCAACATTACGAAAGTGTTGCAAATTTTCGAATTTGCAACGCTTGTAAACTGTTGTAGAATTGTTCTTCTTCCTCCTCTTCGTTCTCTTTCTATTCCTGCATCATCAAATAATCAAAATCAAAGAGTTCCGGGTCGGATCAAAGGCGTACAAACTTTGAATCCGATTACAATGTTCTAAGGCTTTATTGAATTCTGAAAGTCGATAGTTCGATAACTCGTTTGTACCGGTTGGGTTGAACTATTGTCTGAAAGAATCTATTATATAGATCCTTAGAGGCTGAAGTACGACAATCAACTTCCTCCAATAGACTCCAACCGCAAAATTTCCCAACAGATCAAACGACGAAAATAAATTCAAGCACTATCAACTCAAACATTAGATGTAAATAATATTTTGTGCATATACTATCGAACGGTGATCATCCGCCGCCTAAACGATATAAGTCATGGTAGTTAATCACCGGTCGAAAGAAGGGTTTCCAGCTAGCAATCGCCGTTCAAACATTGCCACTCACAGCAACTAAAACGCGCTGCAAACTTCAATAAAACCAAATTTATGGTTAGTAACTAACGTGATTGACTTGACTAGGTGAGACTTTGATGTACCAACTGCTGTCTTCATCCTCGATATTGCGGCGTCGAATTCGTTGATTGGTAATAGATCTAGAATTTAGCTTGTTGATCGTTTTTAAAAATGATGATGAACGAATATCGAGAGAAATAGAAAAATGATAAAGAAGTGTGGTAGCCCCATTTTTGAAGTGCGTGGTATTAAGAAAAGTATAATACTAATTCTTGTAATTTTTTTTAGTTGTGGTACTAAGAAGAACATATTGGGGTGTTCTTAGCACCACGCTTGTTTATTGAAATTCAACGAAGGTGCGGCCCAACTCCACGTATAAAAGAGGTTAACTTGGGTGAAATCGCATTTATTGGACACTGCTGCAGTGCTGCATATGAGCACGAAATTTATTCTGGCAAAATCGCAACTAATGGTAGCCAACATGTATAGACGTATATGAAAATTAAACCCAATATCTAATTATTTGTATATCCCTCCAGCTATATTTGTTTTACCATACATGTAGAGGGAAAGACGCATGGAATATTCTAATCTACATAATTGCAAATGTGAATTGTGATCAGCATTACAAGGTTTAGGGCTTTGACTGGTATCGTTAAGAAAGTCTCTTTTCTTTTGGTTGATTAAATCAAGTCAGTTGCTGCAGTTCAAAATTCTGAACATGTTCCTGTAACATAAGAATCTACCACGCTTATAAATAATGAATCTGTCAATTATTTTGTAGAACAAGAGGAGACTCTTGACCAATTGACTTATTCCATGTCACAACTTAGTACGCATTCAAACTTCAGTACTCATCCTGTCTTTCAGAAAGAATGGACAACTTCCACAAAAAGAAGAGTAAGCACCTTATAAGAACAAATGCATAGAAAGCTAGAAACAAGTGTTTCTGAAACCAGTTGGTAATACAAACATCGGACTCATTATATATATATGCACAAAACATGACATAAATTGCTCAATGTGGGATAAGACTAACAAAGGGAACAATTATATAAAACAAAAGGTGCTGCAAATGGTCATATAAGTTCATGACATTGGACAGGTACAATGAATCAATGATGAATGTTTTGGCAATATATACATGTTACTATGAAGAAGATGACCATATTAAACCCAGATCATCTTCGAGAATGATGCATTGTTAAATTCCTACATAGGGGGTATTATGCAATTATTTAACCCTTCATATAAGCGTTTTTAATATATAAGCAGTAAGAATCCAAATCAAGCATAATAAAATATGGGAATCTCAATCGGCCGGAATGAGAAAACAATCTAAGCCATCAGCAGAAACTAAAAAATTTGTTAAACTTGCAATAAAACTGAAAACAAAAAACTTAGTGGATTATATTAGTAAACAATAGTTAATTAAAAGAGGAATTCTGATATTACACACATGCGATGCATTTATGATTTATATTTTATATTATTACCAAACTGAAGACCGTAGGCAATAATTGACCGAGTCCTTGTAATTGTATCAATCAAACAACCTAACTACAAAAAAGAGAACGTGCACGACATAAGGAAAGAATGGGCACTACATTCACCTACAGATAATAAAATAATCGTTAGTGCTCCCTAACTAACAAAATTACCTACAAATGAAATTGGAAAACACAAACGTACGTAAATCATAAGCAAGATGCAAGAAGCTACGATATAACACATACATGTACTAAGAATACCTTTCTATGAATATATTGGTTTATGATTGTTCTTTGTTTAAAATATGATAATCTGAAGATAAATTAGCTATTATACAAGCTCCAGTATATAGTTTATAAGGTTGTAATTAACTATTATACAATCTCAGAAACTGATATTACATATGCATGTGTTTCCTCTGCTACATGAAAGAAAAGAAGGGAAATAGTATTGACTGATTTTAACCGTCAAAGATGCCCTTCTATTTTATATGAAAGTACATGGAACTTCTTCATAAAAATTGCTTGAACAAATACCTAACAGTACAACCATAACTAATTATGTATTACATTCAACTACCAATGCACAAGTCGTTCAAGCCAACTTGCATCACAAACATTGAACTTTTCATTATCTTTGGTTTTGCTGAGTCAGAGTCAAGACGAAAAATTCAGGATCAGACTGCCATTGTTTCATATATAAACTCTGCATCATCCCCTCATCATATTACAAAACTTCGAAAAATAGAAATTTCTTCTCAAAAATCAAGCACTTCATAATGCAAATAAACCTTCCTGCAACTCTCACTAATATGCTACACATCTTCACAGATCACAACTACCTTAACACGCTTCCAACTCCTACTACCGCCAGAAGAACGCCCACCTTATCTCCTAAAGAAGATATTACTTCATTCTACCCTCAAATTCATGGAGAAGAAGACTTGTCTTCTCTCCTTGATCCTCTACATCCATGTCTACGCCGAGAGATCATCAAGTATGGAGAGTTCGCACAAGCCACGTACGACTCTTTCGACTTCAACCCGTTCTCCGAGTTCTGCGGCAGTTGCCTTTACAACAAGCATAAGCTTTTCGCCGAGTTAAACCTTACTAGAAGTGGATATGATGTGACAAGCTATGTATATGCTATGTCTCATGTAAGCGCTCCCAGGTGGATTAAAAGGTCAATCCATTCAAACCCATGGAGCAATGATTCGAATTGGATGGGGTATGTAGGGGTTAGCAATGATGCAGAATCGAAAAGAATAGGAAGTAGAGATATTGTTGTTGCATGGAGGGGAACGATTGCGCCTTTGGAATGGGTTGAAGACATCAAAGTGATGCTCGAGTGCTTTAAAGTAGGCAATGAAGATCATGATCATGTCGTGAAGGTTAGTTTTAGATCTTTTATTTTTTAAATTCAGACACTCAAACGTGAAAGAAGGGATTATACACATATGCACCGTTAATATCTTACGATCTTATAGTAAATTTGATTTATAATTTTAACAGGTCGAACATGGATTTCTAAGCGTATACACTTCTAAGAGCGAGACAACTAGATATAGTAAAACTAGTGCATCTGAGCAGGTCATGAAAGAGATTAAAAGTTTGGTAAATTTCTACAAGGGTAGGGGTGAACGTGTAAGTTTGACGATCACAGGCCACAGTTTAGGTGGTGCTCTAGCTTTGCTTAATGCTTATGAAGCAGCAGCGACAATACCTGAATTAGACGTAACGGTGATCACTTTTGGAGGACCGAGAGTAGGCAATGCATCATTTAAAGAAAAGATGAAGGAACTGAAGGTGAAAGTGCTTAGAGTTGTGGTTAAGCAAGATGTAGTGCCAAAAGTCCCTGGAATTTTGTTCAATGAAGGGTTGGAAAGGATTGAAGGAATAACTGGAAATATAGACTGGGTGTATAAACACGTGGGGTTGGAGTTAGGGCTCAACTCAAGGATTTCACCTTATTTGAAGCATGATAAAGATTTGGGAGGACATCATAGTTTGGAAACTTACTTGCACTTGGTGGACGGGTTTTTGAGCACAGATTCAGGTTTCAGGGAAAGAGCGAAAAGAGACTTTGCTTTAGTGAACAAGAGCACCGGAATGTTGAAAGAACGATTAAAAATCCCGGAATCGTGGAATCAGCTGGAAAATAAAGGGTTGATTCGTAATGCGTATGGAAGATGGGTTCTGCCTAGAAGGGAGCCAGAGGATATACCATCTCCTTACAGGAATGGACCTTCGCTTGGTAGATTTGATAGCATAACTGAATAATTTATGTGTATTGCATTGCATATATTTCGTGTTACGTATTGTGTTTTTAGTGCTGTAAAGATTTCATTCATTTATTTAATAAGTTGCATGTAAGAATTATTTGGTGGGAAAGTGAATTCAATTTATATTGCCCTCTGTGTGTACAATATATATTGTTAACAGCATTCATATGGCTTGATAATGTTGTAGTAAACTTCAATCAAATAGACGGTGTTACGTGCACCAGGTAATTAAACTAGTAAACCGACAACAATATGAGAGATTCAAACTTCATTCTCAATTCATATTTAAGCAAAATGCAAACAAAAAATTTCTGCATACCTGAAATCGAGCAAGTCACCAAAAAGCAAAGTGGGTAATTTCATAATGAAAGATCAGCAGAAGTCATTACCAGATATCACTGAGGGGTAGTCAATTAAGAATCTATCACGTAATAATACAATTGAAATGTCAGTTAACAATAGCCCTCAACTAGCACGCATGCAAAAGGTAAGGGTATACAACATACGAAATGAGAAGTTACAACTTTTGAATAACGCATTTAAAATCAAGTAGATTTGTTTAAATCAAAGAAGCATAATTGTTGAATGCTGACTCGATTTAAACGTGTTTGCAGTCAGTCAAATTTTCATGCTTATTAACTGATTAATCTTTTTTGTTAATACTGAATAGTTATAATCATTTAAGAACCACTTATTGCAGCAAATGGTTAATGACATCAAGCGTTTCCATCGACAGAAACACAGTCTGATTCCCGGAAACACCATGTTGTAATGTTAACATGAAAATTGGATCGACGTTCAAATAAAAAATAAAGCAAAAAAAAAAAGAAAAAAAAAAAAAAAAACTGAATTTTTATAGTGATTCGGCATACTACAACATACGCTCACTTCAATCCGTCTCTCCGAATTACAACTAGTTCCTTCAAGATCTAAATTACAATGTAGTTAGAGTAAGTTTGGATGAGAAAAGAGGTGCAAAAGATTTCGCATAGTTCCGAGAAGAAGAAGCAGCAAAGATAGCACATAGTTGAAGGTATAAAGAACTGAAACAACATGGATCAGTGATCTAATAGGTGCGAGGTCCAGAAGATATCACAAAGCCCCACTAAAAAGCCTAAGCCAAGCCGAATCATAATTATGATGTTGGGAAATTACGCAAATTTCCTTATGATTATATTTGTAGAGAAAAGAAATGAAATGTAGAATGGTAAGAGACACACAAATTTGATAACGGAGTTCGGCCAATTATGCCTACGTCTCCCGGCTGCTGCAGATCTTTTATTTCAGAATATTACAAAGTGATTACACAGAACACTTTATACACAACACTCGATCTCACTCTCTTCTTGCTCTCCTCTTCTTCTTAGTGGATTTGGAATGAGATTGGGATGAGATATGAATTATGAAGAGGAGGGATGTATATATAGGTGAGAAATGGTTGGTGGGGGTTGGTGGCCCGGTTGGTGGTGGTTGGTGCATGAGGTTGGTGGCACACCATGTTGAACACATGGGTGGCTTGGTTGTTGCTACACATGCAACATTCCTAACAATCTCCCACTTGAAGACTGATTTCAATCCATCTTCACACCTTGATCGATGCAACAACCATTCTGCTATTTTTACTCTAGCAGACCAACTGAAGTTGAACACAACTTCAGTTTATCGTTAGTTACCGTTTTTGTCAACATATCTGATGGATTCTTGCTTCCTTCGATCTTCTCCAGTATTGACACATCATCTTCTAGCAGAGATCTGATGAAGTGATAACGAAGTCCGATATGTTTGGTTCTGGAATGAAATGCTGAATTCTTCGCCAAATGTATTGCACTTTGACTATCACTGTATAAAACATTCATTTCCTGTTTGAATCCCAGCTCAGTTAACAAACCTTGAAGCCATATCATCTCTTTACTAGCTTCGGTGATTGCTACATACTCAGCATCTGTAGTGGATAAAGTGACAATCTTCTGTACCTATGACATCCAACTAACAGTTGTAGTTCCAACCGTGAATACATAACATGTAGTACTTCTTCGATGATCGACTTTGCCTTCAAAGTCTGCATCTACATAACCTTGAGCTTTAACCTGCCCTTTACCAAAGTACAAAGAGTTATGTACGGTACCTCGTAGATATCTCAAAATCCACTTGATTGCTTCCCAATGAGCTTTCCCTGGATTTGACATGAACCTGCTAACAACTCCCACTACATAGCCAATGTCTGGTCTCGTACAGACCATGGCATACATTAAGCTTCCAATAGCCGAGGAATAAGGAACACCATTCATGAAATTTCTTTCTTCCTCGGTTTGCAGGGACTGATCCTTGGATAGGCGAAAGTGACTGGCCAATGGTGTACTGACTGACTTAGCATCGTCCATGTTGAATCTCTGCAAAACACGATTGATGTAATCTGCCCGAGATAGCTGCAAGAGTCCTTTCTGCTTATCTCTAGTGATTTGCATTCCGAGATTCTTCTTTGCTGGGCCTAAGTCTTTCATGTCAAACTCTTTTGACAGTTGCTGCTTCAACCTTCTGATATCATCCATATTTGATCCTGCTACTAACATGTCATCAACATAAAGTAGTAAAATGATATAACTAGACCTATATCGCTTGAAGTAGCAACAATGATCAGCATTGCACTTTTGGAACTCCTTGTGCATGAATCCATCAAACTTTTTGTACCATTATCTTGGGGCTTGTTTCAGGCCATACAAGCTTTTCTTTAGTCTACACAGCATGTTCTTCTTTCCTTTCTCGAAGAAACCTTCTGGTTTGTGCATGTATATCTCCTCATCCAAGTCTCCATGAAGAAATGCGGTCTTCACATCTAACTGTTCAAGATGAAGGTCTTCAATAGCAACAATACTTAATACTGACCTGATAGTATTGAGCTTCACAACGGGAGAGAAAATGTCAGTGTAGTCCACTCCTTCCTTCTGTTGGAATCCTTTGACAACTAGTCGAGCTTTGTATCTCTTGGAACCATCATGCTCCTCTTTCACGCGATACACCCATTTGTTGTGAAGTGCCTTCTTTCCTATAGGCAACTCAACTAGTTCCCATGTCTGGTTGGAGATAAGAGACTTCATCTCATCTTCCATGGCAAGCTCCCACTTACTACCATCTTCGGTCTGAGATGCTTCATCATAGCATTTAGGTTCCCCTGCATCAGTCAGCAACAAATAATTCATGTATCTTTTGTTAGGTGCATGAGGTCGAGAAGATCTTCTCAATTCAGGAACTGGAGTAGGATGTTGTAGTGTGTCAGACTGGTCCACACTACTCAGATCAACGATTTCATCAGGCTGAGCACTTTCTATAGTCGGTTCTATGATGAGACTATCTGGAATATCGTTTGCTTCTGCAAATACTGACTCACTCTGCTTTGAGTCATTGACTTCTATTTTGTGTCTGTCTTTGTACATTACTCTTTCGTTAAAAATCACATCTCGGCTACGGATCAGCTTCTTGTTTTCATCATCCCAAATGCGGTAGCCAAACTCGTTTTTGCCATATCCGATGAGAGTGCATTTCTTGGATTTGGGATCAAGTTTATTCCTGCCTTGATCACTAATATGCACATATGCTATGCAACTGAAAACTTTTAAATGTGATAATTTTACCTCTTTTCCACTCCATATCTCCTCTGGTATTTTATGCTCTAATGGAACCGAAGGATCTCTGTTGATCAAATAAGCTGCTGTGTTGACTGCTTCTGCCCAAAATTGCTTTGGTAGACCTGATTGTATACGAATGCTTCTGGCTCTTTCTGTCAACGTTCGGTTCATACGCTCAGCTACACCTTTGTGTTGAGGCGTACCCGACACGGTTCTCCGCATTTTGATTCCGTGCTCATAACAGAACTGCTTGAATCTGGTGTCTTCATATTCACCTCCATTATCAGTTCTAAGCTTTTTGATCTTTAGATTTGTCTCATTTTCAACCATAACTATCCATATCCTGAAAGCCTCGAACACTTCAGATTTATACCTTAAAAAATAAACCCATACCTTTCGCGAGTGATCATCGATGAAAGTAACGAAGTAATGCTTTCCACCGATGGATGAGATGGTCGTTGGCCCCCAAACATCGGAATGAACAAGCTCCAGCTTTTCCTTCTTTGGGGTTTTACCACTTATTTGAAAGCTGACTCTCTTCTGCTTTCCAAATATGCAATTTTCGCACATGCCTATTTCCACTGACTGTAGACCTGGAAGTTTCCCCTTCGAGTGCATAATCTTCATTCCCTTTTCACTCATATGGCCTAGCCTCTGGTGCCATATGTTGGAATTTTCGTTGCTGGCTGCAACAGTGATCGAATATCGCGCTCCTGATGTCATGTAAAGAGTACCACTCTTCTTGCCTTGAGCAATCGTCATCGCACCCTTCGAAATTTTCCAGTCATCACCATGGAAGGTCGTAGTATAGCCTACACTAGCTAATTGTCCTACGGAGATCAAATTCTTTCTCAAGTCTGGTATGTGTCTGACATCCTTTAGCTCCCAAACTGACGCATTCAGCTTAATTTTCACAGAACCTTTACCAACAATATCACAAGGTTGATCGTCACCAAGATATACCTTTCCAATATTTCCAGAGGCGTACCTTTCGAAGAATTCTTTCTGCGAAGTGGCATGAAACGATGCTCCAGAGTCTAGCACCCAAGACTCTTCCTTGCTCTCTAAAGAGCATATCAACGCTTCATCTCCTCCTGAGGTAGAAGTAACATTTGCCTCTGCCTTCGCCTCATGATCCTTTGGTGCACTTCTGCATTGATTTTTGTAGTGCCCGGTCTTGCCGCAGTTCCAACACTCAATGGTCTTTGAGCCATTGGGATTTCTGTATTTAGATCTCCAGTCCTTCGACCTACCACGGTAGTTCAATTTGCTACGTCCATTTCCTCGTGTTGAATTTCTTCCTCTTGATTATGTATGCAAAATTGAAAAATTTGATGACTCACCAGAATCTCTTCGCCGGATCTCTTCACTGAGAACCATATCACGAATATCATCAATTTTTAACTTATTGCTTCCCGACGAGCTACTCACTGCTGTGACAGTAGCGTTCCAACTTTCTGGCAGGGAAGACAAAAGTATCAACGCGCGTACTTCTTCATCAAACTCAATTTCAACTGACCTTAACTGAGTAGTAACTGTATTCAGTTCATTGAGATGTTGAGCTACCGATGCACCTTCTGTCATCCGCAAATTGAACAATCGCCTCATCAAATGAACTTTGTTAGAGGCCGATGGCTTCTCGTACATACTGGAGAGAGCCGCCATAAGACCTGTCGTGGTCTTTTCCTTTGCTATGTTGAAAGCAACATTGCGAGATAACGTCAATCGAATAACTCCAAGAGCTTGTCTATCAAGAAGAGTCCAATCTTCATCCTTCATATTCTCTGGTTTCTTTTCTGAGAGAAGTTGATAAAGTCTTTTCTGATATAGATAATCTTCAATCTGCATTTTCCAAAAGCCAAAGTCGGCTCCGTCAAACTTCTCGATTTTCACCTTTCCTTCATCTGCCGCCATCGCTCCCACTCGAATTTAATTTCTTTTCTAACAAATTTTGGCTCTGATACCAGTTGTTGGGAAATTACGCAAATTTCCTTATGATTATATTTGTAGAGAAAAGAAATGAAATGTAGAATGGTAAGAGACACACAAATTTGATAACGGAGTTCGACCAATTATGCCTACGTCTCCGGCCTGCTGCAGATCTTTTATTTCAGAATATTACACAGTGATTACACAAAACACTTTATACACAACACTCGATCTTGGTATCGGAACACAGTAGCGTTTCCATCGACAGAAACACAATCTGATTCCCGAAAACATCATGCTGTAATGTTAACATGAAAATTGGATCGACGTTCAAATAAAAAATAAAGCGAAAAAAAAAAACTGAATTTTTATAGTGATTCGGCATACTACAACATACGCTCACTTCAATCCGTCTCTCCGAATTACAACTAGTTCCTTCAAGATCTAAATTACAATGTAGCTAGAGTAAGTTTGGATGAGAAAAGTTGTGCAAAAGATTTCGCATAGTTCCGAGAAGAAGAAGCAGCAAAGATTGCACATAGTTGAAGGTATAAAGAACTGAAACAACATGGATCGGTGATCTAATAGGTGCGAGGTCCAGAAGATATCACAAAGCCCCACTAAAAAGCTTAAGCCAAGCCGAATCATAATTATGACTCATGGCCGACCTAAGCCCATAGGCCGGATCCAAGTTATAACCCTTGGTGCTATGTTGACAACCCCACTTACAGCTTGTTCCTCTGTCCAATTGAGTTGTTTGATCCATCTTTCCGTTGTATTTCAGTTAATTGTTGCCATCTTCTATTGATCATACTTAGTTCAATATCCTCTCTTTAATCCATAAAAATAACTTGCCAAATCCTTAAAGTATCACCTGAACATGAGCCAATGGAATAGCATAAAGAATGAGAGTGTGAAGTTGTGGAGGTGGAATGATGGAAACTTATAGGTCGACGGACCCAACTTATAAGCTTGACGCGGTCCAAGATTAATTTTTTAGTCCAATCCTAATGAAACTTCACTTGGTGCATTTTTATCTTCTAAGTACTCATCACGTTTCAAGTCGTTACAATTCCTTTCTATTATAAGTCCAATTAAAGTTGTTTTGGTTCAAAAGCGGACTAACACTTGCTCCCTCCCTCCACTCGAAGTACACCCCTTATAAATGTAAAGCATGTTTGGCCCAAGAACAAATACCAACAGTAATCAGTCTTCGACTTTTGAGCGCTCTGACTATTACAATCGAGCACTCTGACTATCTTAATCCTAATCAATAATCTGAAAGGATCATTGTCAAAATTGTGCAATATAGCCTAGAGCAGATGGTAGATGAATAGGATGTTTAAACACTTGTAGATAAATAACGAGGAAACATAAATGCGATAAGCAAAGAACGTACAAATGTACCCAGCTTCGATCACTAGTTCGTTAGCGCCTACTGCTCCAAAGTTACTGCGAGAATTATATACTCAAAGCTTGCAGCACCTGTAAAATTCGCACACTCTTGCTAAAATATACTAACCACATGCCTATCCCAGTCTGGAATTAATCCACTGAGACCAGAATCCCTGAACAACAAATCTTGTAGCCCAATCCTAAACAAAAATTGTAGAGTTAAAAATAGACTGAAATACAAATACAAGATCAAAAGCAATTGAGATTAAATAAAAATGAGCACTCTCCATCTAAACCACGTGATCATCATAATGCTGCACTAAATTTATTTTCTCCTCACATAATCAAATTTTCCCTAATCGTCGTTAACCCAAAAAATCTGATTTCCTCAAAAGAAATTGTTTTCTCAAAATTGCTCCACCCAAAAGAATTTTTTCACCACTTCGATATCTTGAATTTCCAATGGCTTATCTCATCCACGATTTGGAGATGCTTCTACGGTGTTGAACACCAAAATTTGTTGCGCCAAAAAATCAAAGTCGTCCACAAGATTGTCATCGTTGGGAGTTCATCACCGCAGCCTAAAGTTCAAGTTTTCACGCTCACGTCATTCGTCTTTACCTTGGTCCGTGATATTGAAGATCGTTGAACCGGAGTTAAGATTTTTCCCATATACGGGATTTTGCATGACTCCCTCAAGTGTTAACAGAAGATGATTCTGCTACCATAATTATCAGTACCACGTGATAATGATCTCTTGCTGCTGATGCTTTGCGATTGAGTCAAAGCTACCTAAAATTGCTTGCCATTGTAGTTCCCCAAGCTCGATCTGAAGTTGTGCCTGGTTTTTAAATGTTGCTTGGATGAATAGGCTACAAGTGATACTGGTTTTGAATTTAGCTATTTAGAGCATACCCAGCAGGGTAGATTGTGGAGAAAATGGGAAAGATCCACGCTTTTTCTTCCTCCATCGCGCTACAGCAGTGGGGATTCAAGTGTGAGGAAGAAGAGAAAGTTGGGAATCCTCACACTGTTTTTTCTGAGTGGGGATCCCTAAAAGGATTTCTGATTACCGTTTAGGGATGCGTAGACAAAAAAAAAATTACATAGTTAAACAGCAAACTGTTTGCCGTTTAACCATTATACATTAAAAAAATAAAAAACTCGCAGAATCCCCACTTTGCTGCTGGGAGAGAGTGACGTGGCCACGCTAATTTTTCCTACTCCTCACACTAGAATCAACATGCTGCTGTAAGTGCTTTTAGGGTTGCTTTTATCACAAGAGTCGGGATGGAGTTGGCTTGGCTTCACTATTTGGTTGATGTGATTCTGTTTGGTTGAAGTTGCCTTGTGTAAAGTGTTGTGTTAAAGTTGCATATGGCGTTCAATGATGCATTGAACAGAGCTGCTGCAAAGGTCTGCTGGATACACTGCTGAAATTCGAAAGCTTGAAATATACGTGGTCAAAGATCAAAAATTCACCAGAGATGAAATGTGTGATCAACAGAAATGAAATGCATAGTGTGAATCACAAGTCGACTGAAAGCAAAAATTGAACTTTGTGGTTTTTTAAATTATAACACATTCAAAAGAAAATTCAAGTATAAAAAATGTAGCAATTGCAATCTCTACCTCTTGATGATAACAAACAAGTTAAGATTTGAAATACGCGTGTTGTGTGTGTACTGTAAATATGTGGCGTATAAGTTCTCAAATAAAGTATTAAACCAATAATATTTCTTTCAATATTAGCAGTAAATTTATAACGCCACCAAACCTTAACCGATCCCTCCCTATTTATTTTTCATCAAAAGTAAGTATCAAATTACCATACGAAGAAAATGATATCTACAAATGAAAGCCAATGAAAATATGATAAAATATTTAATGAAAAATCAAGTGTGAATCACAATAACTATATCAATTGAAGCTATATCCCATAGGCAGAGGAGAGTTACCAAAAAGTGTAATTATATGAAGTAGAATTCAAATGACATTGCCCATTAAATGTTTGGCAATTTAATTAGCTGTGATAAGTTAAAAAACTTATCCCTAACTCATCATAGTGGAGATCGTGATCCTTCCATCCATGCATTGCCACAAGGTCTCAAAGGTGAGAATGGACGTTACTTGACTATAACTGCTATACCTAAATAGAAGACATGTTGGGGTTTAGGAAGCCTATTATATCATATTTGTAAAAAAATCCTTTCATAATCTTTTAATAAATACCGAGCCAATTTAGTCAACTCATAAAAGAATAATAACAACAGCGTCAAAAGAGAACATGAGGTCAGCACATAAAGTATAAATGGTAGATTCAAAGACGATATAAGATATTCAGCACCTAAAAATAGACATTGCAACTTATGCTTGATTATCAAAAATATTCCATTGTCACTATTTAATCAGGTATATATTTAATCCTCTGCATGATCAATATATACACTTCCAAAAATACATAAGAAAGTTCAATCGATTGTGATATGATTTCAATAATAAATCTCCATAAAACCCTCAAAAATATCTTCAGTTATATGTACTCTCATTAAGAATTTCAAAATTACTTTGTTTTAGAGCTATCTACGTAAAGAGAAGCACTTGATCTAAGGTATACATGTATATGTATACGTATGTGTGTGTGTATGTGTGTGTGTACACACACACACAACAAACATTGAAGGCTCAATCTCGGAGAATTTCATCATAAATCTCAAAATAATTTCTCCATCAATCATCTCAATGTTTGAATATCAAAACTCATCTCTAGAAGTTCATCATTAAATTTTCATTTCACAAACTTGTTTCCAAGAAGTATTCCTAGCATAAAAGAATATCAACTCAAGAAATTCCAACAATTTTCATATCATAGAATTGTCTAGAAGTGTTTTGGGGGTTTTAATAAGATAAAATAAAAACCATATGCAAGCTCTCCACATGTACAAGAAATAAAATATGTGATATCAACTAATCTATGAAACACCTAACTATAAAATTGGTCAATGTAGAAAATCACAGAATTTAGAAGTAGTAAATAGAAATGAACAAAAAAAATCTCACAATACCGTTTGTTACTTGGGCTACTGTGGTGACCAATGGTATCTCTAACACTGATTTTATATTTGAAATTTTGAATTATCATCATCAAATATTAACCAATTTTTTTTTTATCAAACAAGCATGCTACATACTCAACAATATCAACTGAAATCGCTTCAATGCACGAATTCTTCAACAGAGTTGTGTTTGAAGTAAAACCTATACTCATCATAGTTATCTAAGATGCATGGAATTTCACTTCATATTTTTTAAGCTAAGGAACGTAATAATTACCGCTTATCAAAAGTATAAAACAACTCAAAGTCTGTCTCTACTGCATTTGTTTAACACCATTAAGAACCCAAATTTTCCTAACACAATTGCATTAGTTTATTTTCCAACTAAAATTCTAAAGAGACCCTTTAGAAATCCAAAAAATTTCTAACATTTCTGCACTTGGTCCTGTACCAACGTTTATTGAAACTGTCCAATTTAACCACGATATATACACTTTGAGAACATGCTTCTACCTCGAGCATTATCAGATACATTTTCCTTATTTCTTTGTAATTTACCAAAACCAAATCATCTTCTATTGTTCGCATATAGTTGATTTCCAAAAGTATATTGACAACCTTTCACCTTTAAAAATTTATTAATAGTTGATTCAAGAGTTTGGGCATGAGATTTAAGCAATGTATTCTCTTCAACTGGCATAACACATCTGTTAATGAAATTTTCTCTCTTTGCTTCATCATTTTTCTTCGGAATTAATATCTCATCTCTTAGAGTGTCAAGGCTTGTTCTACATTCATCCAAGTCGCTTTGAAATATTGACCTCTTTCATACTCAAGTATCCAAGCTTTTATAGTTTTCTCTATATTGGTTTCTAGCTGATCATTTATGTGAAGGAGTTAAAATAAAATCCTAGTATGTATAATTTGATACATCATTGGAGTCATCATAACTGTCATCATGAGATGAATGTCCCATCAAACATAGATTTTCTTGACTTATCACTATCGGTACACTCTTCTCCTTCTTCATCATTTCAAGTTGCAGTGGAGGCTCTCCTTTTTTTTTTTTTTTTTCTTCTCACTTTGAATCAGCACAGTTGGGCCCGATATGACCTAGTACATTGTACTTTGTAGCAAACGATTTATTCATCCTAACTTTGCAAACTTTTTGACCGCTTTAACTTAACAACTTTTCTTTTTACTGAGAACTTGGAATCTTTTCTGGACCAATTTTTAAAACCACTAATTAACCTTATTAGCTTGATAATAGGATTGTTCTCATTATTATTATCAAGAATACTAAGTGCAATCGATTTCTTAGAATCTGAATTGCCATGATCATCCCAAGCTTTTAATTCCATTACATCCGTCATCAGATTTCTAATCAGTTCTTCCATGCATTATTTCCTCAGATCTTTGGATTCTTGTATAGCGGTCACATCATCTTCAAAATTCTTTGGACTTAGAATTGTTTGAACCAACTCAACTTCAATGTATATTTTGTTATGCAAAAATTGCACAAATGCGGAAGCAATGCTAAAATAGATCTAACTTGTCGATTAGTTATCAACCACTAACTCAATAAAAATAATCACCAAATAAAAAGAACAAAAATAGAAGAGAAGGAGAAGACACAAAAGATTTAACGTGGTTCGGATATGAATATTCTACGTCCACGGAGACCCAACAACTTCTTTATTTCTTTACTTCAAGAGGAGGTTACAAAAATGAGAAGAATTACAACAAAAAACTCAATACTAATTCTCATCCTATAATAGATACAGAAAATAGGGATCTATTGAGGAATAATATGGAGAGATATGTTTTCTTGTGTTGATACAAAAGTGAGCAAATGACTTCATATATATAGGAGGAATAGAGAATTCTAAAAGATAAGGATGAAGATGTTTAGGAATTTCCTTGATTTTATCCACCACAAATCTTGCGCATTAATTTGGTTTCCACCTATATAAATTCTTCGTTGATTCTCCAAATCAATTAATTGTTTCCCATATTTGCCTTGATTATGGGAACAATTAATGCCTCTCTTACCCTACCAATTCTTGATTGATTCTTTAAATCAGTTGCCTTCTCTACATTAATTTATTTCCCATAATTGACTTGATTATGAAAACAAATAATGTCTTCTCATTAATATATTTTAATCGCCAAAATTTAACACTCCACCTCGATTAAATCTATTCATCAATCACCAAAAATCAACAAAATTGTTGGGTCTATGCCATCTAGCTCAATGTGAACTATTATGGGCAATATTGCCCAAACAGAGCTTCCAAATCTTTTTCAAGCATAAGAAAGATAATATGCACATCAACAAGCAAAATGCATATGAACAAATATCAAAAATTTTCTGAAAATCCGATGAAGGAGACAAACTTGTAGATACAGAAATCTGAGAGACTAATGGAGATATCATAGCGCGCTTCACCTTCTCCATCTTACATTGAGTGAGGACATACTCAATATTATCTACTTCAACCTCCTTTTCAAGAATTTTACTCGACTTCACCAAGTCTACCTTATCAAACTCAACACCAAGCTCCGCAGCATTCAAAGCATAAGATGAATAATCATCATTACAAATATGCTTACCAATAGGGCCAACTGAACTAAAAGGCCTTAACTGCGACCGAGCTCCACCTAGAGTCTGAACCTTTGAAATCTTCTCACCAACCATGATACCATCGGAAATACCACTTTCTCTCTGAATATGGAAACAATATGATGACTCCAAATGTGTTTGGGGATTTTGTGTCCTCCTAATGTCATCACTTGATAGAGGCTCCACCTTCAATAAAGACCTCTCATCAAATATTACATGTCTGCTAGTCACAATTTTCTTGGTTGTTTTTGCACCACAACCTATACTTCTTCATTCCTTCTCCATAGCCTAACAAAATGTGCTTGCTTCCTCTAGGCTTCAGCCTATCATGTCTCTCATCTTCTAAATAAGCTGAACAACCAAACACTTTAAGGAATGAATAATCAACATACTCTCTTTTCCATACTTCTTCTGGGATCTTCATATCTATGGCAATAGAAGGTGTACGGTTGATGAGAAATACTGCCATAGATATCGCTTCTGCCCAAAATCCCTCTTCTAGACCAGCAGTCAGTCTCAAGCTCATAGCTCTTTCCCATAATATCCGACACATGCTCTCCGCCACTTCAAAAGAATGTGACTTCGTAGAAAAATCTCTAAGTACATGCTCGGACGCACAATAGTTAGTGAATTCTTGTGACGCAAATTCACTACTATTGCCAACTCTAAGATCTTGCAGTCGCTTTCCTGACTTCTTTTCAATTAAGGTCTTCCACTTCTGAAATTGGGTAAATATTTCGGATCTAGTCTTCATGAAATAGACCCAAACCATACGCGAGAAATCATCCACAAATATGACGAAGAAACTGACTCCACCTAAAGATGCAATTGGGGTGGGTCCCCAAACATATGAATGAACATACTCTAGAAACTCTGTAGCTCTAGGTCTTCCAACATCAAATGTGACATGTTTTTTCTTTCCAAAAGAACAATATTCACAAGAGCTAGGCTATAATTGAGAATCAACAACAATTAACCTACGCTTTTTCAATACTTCCAGGCTCTCCTCATCAACGTGACCTAAACGAATGTGCATAATTGAGTAGAATCTGGAACACTACAATCAGTAGAAACTACTGAATCTCCAAATACTGTCTCTCCACGAAGCATATAAATATCATCGACTCGCACCCCTTTCATCACTACTAAGGAACCCTTCGCCACTCTTAAATTCTCCCCATCTATTATTATCTTAAACCTCCGTGATAGTCCTAATAACACCATCATGCATCTTAAACCTCACACTACCAACGCCCACAACATGGCAAGATGTGCCATTCTCCAAATGAACTGCTCCGCCATCAATTTTCTCATAACTGACAAAACAGCTCCTATCTGACGTCATATGAAAAGAGGCTCCAGAATCAATCACCCAACTTGTACTCTCTAAAGGTGGAATGGTGGCTGAAAATAATGATGTATCACTATCACATCTATCTGCATCTGATCTAAATGTTGTCTGAATTGAAGCTTTCTCCTTCTTCTCTTTCTTCTTTCTCAGGGCTGAACAATTTCGTATAAAATGTCCCTTCTTCTTACAATAATAGCAAGCACCTCTTCTAGAACCCAAGAAGTGGAATCTATGCATATCTCATTTAAGGCTCTGCTGCATCTTATCTCTTCCTCTAAGTGAATGAAGTTGTTACTGAAGAACACCGTCATTAGTCTTCACTTTGACCTTCCATATCCCAAAAACTTCTCTTCTAACAAATTTGGTGAAGCCATAATTTTCCATACAACTACTAGAAGAATTAGCCATTGGTAACTAATCTAGAACAAGACAGCTAGCTCCGATACCAAACTGTTGTGCAAAAATTGCACAAATTCGGAAGCGATGCTAAAATGGATCTAGCTTGTTGATTAGTTATCAACCATTAACTCAATAAAAATAATCACCAAACAAAAAGAACAAAAATAGAAGAGGAGGAGAAGACACAAAAGATTTAACATGGTTCGGATATGAATATCCTACGTCCACGGAGACCCAACAACTTCTTTATTTCTTTACTTCAAGAGGAGGTTACAAAAATGAGAAGAATTACAACAAAAAACTCAATACTAATTCTCACCCTATAATAGATACAGAAAATAGGGATCTATTGAGGAATAATATGGAGAGATATATTTTCTTGTGTTGATACAAACGTGAGCAAATGGCTTCATATATATAGGAGGAATAGAGAATTCTAGAAGATAAGGATGAAGATGTTTAGGAATTTCCTTGATTTTATCCACCACAAATCTTGCGCATTAATTTGGTTTCCACCTATATAAATTCTTCATTGATTCTCCAAATCAATTAGTTGTTTCCCATATTTGGCTTGATTATGGGAACAATTAATGTCTCTCTCACACTACCAATTCTTGATTGATTCTTTAAATCAGTTGTCTTCTCTATATTAATTTATTTTCCATAATTGACTTGATTATGGAAACAAATAATACCTTCTCATTAATATATTTTAATCGCCAAAATTTAACACAATTTTCCCAAAGCTCTTGAATTATATACCAACACAATAAAATGTCCATACATCTCTTTTATGCATTCGCGCTTTAACATCGTAAAATTCTCACATTCATGAGCAGAGCAAGATGTGGTTTCTTGACTTAAAATGTACTTCGTATGCGACCTCTAAAGTATACCAAATTTCCTATGCAATCAAATAGTGAGAAATTCGATTAAATTCAGCCTTGTTGAAAGCACAAATTAAAAAAATCATAGTGTTAGCATTTAATGAAACTTGTTTCTTATCAATTGCTTCCCACTTGTCTTTTGTCTTAGGAAATTCCACATCCTTGATAATAATTGCAAATGGAGTGTACCATGTCTCTACTATATCCCTAACATTACAGTCAATAGAGATCAAATGAATTTTCATCCTAACCTTCAAATAAACATGATCAGTTAAATTAAACATAGATGACCCAACTATTGGCATACCCTTAAAAAAAAGTATTATTAGATCTAAGCATACCTTTATGGTAAAACTACCACTTAGGCTCTGACACCATTCGTTTGGATCATGCAGTGTATCCCAAAAATGGTGAAAAATTTATTTAGAATTTTCGTAGATAAACAAATAATGCAGAAATGGAATTGCAAAATGTAATGAACATGCGGTTACACCGAACTTCAGTCACTAACAGTCTAACCCATTAGTGCCTACTAATGCCCCAAAGTTACCACTAGGATTATGTACTCATTGCTTATAGCACCTGTAATTCGCACTTCGTGCTAGAATATACTAACCCTATGCCTAGTAACCAGGGGCGTAGCTAGGAATCATAGAGTGGGGGTGCCAAAAAAATTTAAACATCTTACGGCATTGTTATGGGGCAGCATGATGCAAGCAACTATTTGAAGGCGGACATTAATAAGAAGTAGAGGAAAAGAATTCAAAGAGGAAGAAGATTCATAAATTTTTCATATCCTCTTATAGCTGCTGTAGAGGAATCCTAGCCATTCATTTGTAACAACTAAAGGAAAGTGATCCATATACTTTATTTCAGGTGTAACCACGATTTGCTAAATACAAAAAAAAAAAAAAAGACACTGGTATTCCTTGCATGCTGCCATTCTGAAATTCTTGAGGACCATGGCCCCCACTGGTCACCAAAGGGCTACGCCCCTGCTAGTAACCTTGTCCAGACTCAATCCTATAGACCAGAATCCCCAACTTTCAAATCTCCAAGCTCAATTCTAATTTTAAAAAAATCTAGTGTTCAAAATAAATGAAATACATGTAAGACTAAAAGCAATTAAGATGAAATAAAAATGAACACACCCTTTTTAAAGGGGATTGTTAAAGGGACTCCATTTTTGGTTAAGGAAGGGACAATTTTCTTATTTTTGATGTATTGTTAAGGGAGGGACAAAATAAGTTAGCTCCCCCTTAACCATATAATTAAAAATTCCAATACTATCCCTATAATCCTCTTATACCTGCACATATACATACACAGGAACTCACACCAGCATTGCCCATATACATACAAATACGTAACATATAATCCTATATAATCCCCCCTAACAGAGCAAAACTAATGCATACTTGCACATAACTATATAAATTAAAACACTTAAGCATAAGTCAGACTACACTTGCATGAATTCAAACGCATAAGCATAAGTCAAACATCACTTATTAACACTTCTTAGTCTAATAAGATACATGAATAATTAACTATGTAAATTGCAAAATAAATTTAGAAACAATATACAGTGACCTTATATAATTCAACTTGAAAGGAAAATACAAAGAAATAACAATCGGACGAAGGTCCACCTCTTTCAACTCCCCCTAATTCAAACAAAGTTCATATAATCTCAGTAATCCAGTTTAAATCATGCATTTATCACTCATATATATAAATAAATAATAAAAAATAATAAAAAATGATAATTACAGTTGCATGCGCCTTCTATTTGGTGATGATATTAATAGCGTAGATGATTCCATGCAAGTATCCAAAGAAAGTCAACATCAAACATATCCAAAACTCAGCCTGGAAGTATGAGAAGTAATTAACAAAGGCTAATTCTATTTAAACACTAAAAATTGCTAAACATATACCAAAAACTATAATAAACTACTATACACCATATATTACTTTACATACACCGTTTCTTTTACTAAATTATCCATATTCTCATCTTCTTCTTTTTTCCTCTTTCAAATTTAAAACACAATTACCTAAATTTAGAAATTCTTTGCATCATATTGCGTAAAATTTAACAAAGTGAAACTTAATTCTTTTACTAATATTGTAACTTTTATAAACTTTTTGAAAAAAAAAATCAATTTCTACAAAATTACTATAATTTTACAAAATAAATCAACACTTCTAAATTAGGCCATTATTTCTGAACGTTGTCTTAATTGAAATTTTAGATTTCATGATTAAATAATTCATTAACATATATAGTTTGTTTCAAGTTTTAATACTTTTAAAAATAATTTGACTTTTTATATGCAAAAGTTTTAAAAATGAAACTATGAGAAAAGAGTAATTTAGTAATAGAATTTTATAGAAAAGCAATGGTGTATGTTAAGTGATGTTCGGTGTATATATGGAATTTGCCATTATCAAATTAAAATATAGTCAATCACTGCATGTTTAATTAATTAAGGTTACGATGGGCAGTTTAGTCCATGCTAATTTTAAAATAAAACAAACCAAACCCTCCCTTAACGATTTTTCTTTTAAGGTGGAGTCCCCTTAAAAATGTCCCCCCCTTAACCAAAAATGGAGTCCCTTTAACAATCCCTTTTTAAATCATGTGATTGCCATAACGCTTTAGCAAATTTTATTTTCTCGTCACACAATCAAATTTCATCTAATCTTCACTAACCAAAAAATTTTGATTACCTCAAAAAGAAATCGTCTTCTCAAAATTGCTCACCTCAAAAGAAAAACTTCAGCACCACTCCTTGACGTTGATGTAAGAATTAAAATTTGTCACCTTCAGGTACTGAAATATCATCGCTTATCACCTTCACGATCTGGAGATGTTTCCACTGACTCAAACCCTAACATAAAAGTCAAAGTCATCTACAAGATTGTCATTCCCGGGAGTTCAATACAACTTCCTAAAGTTGAAGTTTATCGTGCGCACGTTATTTGATTTGATGTGCGATATTGAAGATCGTCATCGAATTGGAATCGAGCTTCTACCATTTTGCATGACCTCCATAAGGCTCGATAGAAGATGATTTTACTACTACCGTGATTATCAAGGTCGCGCAATGATGATCTCTTATTGTCGATGCTTTGCGATGGAATTAAGCTGCCTAGAGTTTCTCGTTCAACCTCCTAATGTTGTAGTTTTGAAACTCGATCTAAAGTTGTGCTTGGTTTCTGGATGTTGAACGGACGAATGGATTACAGGCGATATTAGTTTTCGTATTTAGCTGTTTATGGTTGCTTGTATCACAAGTGGTTTGTGCTTTGTTGAAGACTTGAAGTTGCATTGTGCAAAAATGCTCAGTTAAAGTTGGTTATGTTGTCGATGACATATCGAATTGAGTTATGGTAGAGGTCTGGATGCACTACTGAAATTCTGTAGCCTAGGATATGTGTGGCCAGAGATTACAAATTCCCCATGGATGGTTTCTTGAGATAGCAAGTTTTTTACTGATGAACCTTTGGTTGAAGATAATCCGAAGTGGATAAAGCTTAAGAATCAATTACAAGCCCGTTCAAAAACAAGGAAATGTGGATATTCAGGCAGTGACAGACCCAGCTTTGAAAGTTAGGTAGAGCAAAAAAGTAGAACACGTAAAAGTACAGCATTTATAACAAGAAATCACATTTCTTTTCGAACATAAGCAGCCCAAAAATAATAATGTTATGTGCCTTGCAGCAATGATAGAAAAGTATTATCTAGTTTATATAATGGGCTAAGTGGGCTGAATAATGAGTGAGATAAGGTAGGGCAAAGAGCAAAATTTGTCTATTCCTCATTAAATTTTGACGTGTTAGCTAAGGCCTCTGCCCTAGCTCAAGAGAAGGTAGGTCCGCCCCTGTATTCAGGTTAGTCTTCAGATTAGATGCAGCTTTTCTATCGATTAGAAAGAATAAGTGTTTTGTTTGTTCATTGGAGATGCAGTTCTTTAATTTTGTAGTTTTTGATTGTGAAGCTGGTTTTGTCTTTGTTTAAGAGACTTTAAGTTTTCTATTAACGCTGCATGGTTTGGGTATATAGCTGTTCAATGTACTGATGTGGATTCTGTCATTTTCTGATGGTCTTGGGTTTCCATGGTAGTGTGTCTTCTTGGCTGTGTGGAGGCAGTTCTCTGCTATTGGTTATGTTTTCTCTGTGTTTGTTGTAGTTGCAGCTTTGATGGGCTTACTGTTGTTTATGTATGGTGTTTAGCTGTGTCTTGAAGATCAAGCTTGTTTTTTTAGGTTATGTACAGTATTTGTTTTAGCTGGTGTGTGTTGTACTTCTTTTCCAGCTTGATCCTTTTCATGTAACATATTTCATGTAATATAAGTACCTTTTTATTTCAAAAATAATAATAATAATACTTGAAATGTATTAAGAAGTTCAAGCTTTGAAAGTGACTACTTGGTAGCCGATAAATTTTCTTTTGACGCAATTGTGGGTCTATATAGGTTAGCATAGATCCTTGTGTACGGAAAGGTACGTAAGATATGGTATATAAAGAAATAAACTATTTATGCAATAATTTGTTTTCATTTGTAAATGATAGAAACCAGTACAATGAAAAGCAGAATCTAAAAGATCTTCACTTTGTATCTCAAATTTAGATCTTTATTCGCTTCCGTTCTGGCAAACTTTGTAACCGTAAAGTAATAACAATTCCTCTTTGCTTAGATCAATCGTTATTTTCATCCAATGGCGAGAATAGTTAACCTTTTTTTACAACAAACCATCACCCCTAGATCTAGAAATTATAACCCGACATCTAAAGTGTGTAAATCTCTTTTCGCTCTTTTTGTTTAATATAACATCAATTGGGAATAAGTCATTTTAGATGAATTTCATCCTAAACATCTTTTAAATCATAACTCTTTTTTTCATGATGTTTATTTTACAAGAATTTTTACTTACTTTGAAGTTGATTTCAAAGGAGAAGAATTAGTTCAAAGAAAACTTTTCACTCAACCCAATATTTCTTCAATGCAAATTCCTTTAATCTTCGTTCCTTATGAATTGCTTACCAAATAGAGGCAAGATTAGCTTTTCAGGAAGAGGCAGAAATGGAGGAAGAAGAGAAAGGAGTGTTGCGAAAAAAAAAACGGGATAGGAACGGATTGATGGTGAGGCAAAACAAACAACAGATAGTCACCAGCAAAGCAATCACAGATATAGCAATAAAAGAAATAACACAAGAGGTTTATAGTGGTTCCACTAACGTCTTGTTAGTGTACGTCCACTTGGGGAGAGGAGATTTTATTACTTTTCTCAATAAGAAAAATTACAAGACTAATTGTAGGGAAGAAGAACTTTTAGAGATGATCCACCTCACATTTTTGAGATGATGATACATTCACCTAATCTTTATCCTTATATAAAGATTAATGCTTGGGGTTGAAGTAATTGACTTATGATATAAATCAATGCATAATTAATTCTCCAATTCTCCTGATAGGCTTTCTTGTTTAATCAACCAATTATGGAATTAATTCCTTACTTCACTATCCCAAAAAGAAATCCTCCTTCAAATCCTTCCACTTATGTAGGTAATTTATTGCCTATCCCTTTTACAAATAAAAGAGCAATAAATTTCTGGTATCTTCCAAATCTTCTGCAAATTGGAAATATTATATTCCCAAATTAACAATATTTCCCAAATCTTCTCTAATTGGAAATATTCTATCACCATAATCAATAATATCTTCCAAATCTTCCACAAATGGAAATATTGTATCACAAATTCTAACAATCTCCACCTTGATACTATATTTCCTTGAAGCATACCAACTCCACCTACATCAAGGGCTGTCAATGGGTCGGGTTGGGTCGAGTTCGGGTCAGGTCAAGTCGGGTTCGGGTTGAGTTCGGGTCGGGTCAGCTCAACCCGTTTATTAAACGGGTCGGGTTCGGATTGACCTGTTTATAATCGTGCGAGTTTCGGGTTTGATACGTGTAACCCGTTAAGAAAAATAATTGTATAAAAAGGTGTGAATGAACATTTTTTTTTCAATATAAATGAGAGGTAGTGCTCGCAATCGGAGCTGGAGGAGTGGTGCTCGCAATCGGAGCTGGCGCCGGTGGAGATGTTGCAACGGTTGGAGGAGCGACTGCCACTAGCGCCTTTGTTGGTGTGGGTTTGGGTTGCAGCTTCGTAGGCGCGATGGTAGCTCTTGAATAAATCTAAGAGGTCTACGTAGTACTTTTTGTCATGGAAATGCCATTTTAGAATTCCTGGTATGTGGTTGCAAAGTATAATCCCATCATTTGCGGCTATCATTCCAACATACTAACCATTAGCCAAATTGTTGGTTACTTTATCAAGGTCAATTTGTAAAATAATAAAATAATAAACACCATTATATTATACAACCAAGAGTTTAAAGTCCACATTCATTTTCGTAAAAGATACAGTGCTCCAAAATATATACAAGTAATGAACAATACTTCAACAGTGACGTCTTATTCTAAATATGCATACATAAAAATACGCAGCGTTCTCTTCATAGACACAATACACATCAGTCATGTCTTCCTCTTTTTATTCAGAACCTGCATACATAAAAATAACATAAGCATTGTGAAAATATTGTCATATGCAATCCCATACCATTAAAATCTACTAAATATTGTCTGAACTACAATTTATGCATCTTTCATATCCATTAAAATTTACTAAATATTGTCTTATGCAATCCCATACCACAGTGACGTCTATATCCTTGTGAGCTTTTGCAATAAGTCAGATGCCCGTTTTGACTTGCAAATTGGCATATAATCAACCTCTTATTAAAAATTAGTGTGCTTTTGCGATGAATTGAATTTCAAATAATTTTGTTGTTCTTGATGACATTTAGTAGATTTTAATGGAGATGAAAGATGCATAAATTGTAGTTCAGACATAGTGTACACTAACAACATACATAAAAAATTAACAGTATGGAAGAAATACAATATATAATCGGGTTTGACGGGTCAAAATCGAGTTAGCGGGTCAACCCTAAACCCACCCGTTTGTAAACGTGTCAACTTCGGGTTGACCCAAAAATGACCCGCTAACTAAACGGGTCGGGTAACCTGCTAATTTCCGTGCGGGTTACGGGTCGGGTAGGAAATTGACGGCCCTACGGCTACATCCTCTTACTCTAAGCATCTTCTCGGATAAGACACCATGGTTACTTTCTCCAATGAGCTTCGGCATGGCCATCACCTATTGCACTTTGTCAACAAACTCCGGCAACGCCACCGCCTGCCAACAAAGTGTACAAAGTAACCCCTTCAAGTAAGACCTATCAATCTTCACCATGAAAACAAACGTCTCCATGAACCATCTCAACCCTCTCCCCACACCGTGCCACCACGTGGCACCTAGCATTTCGATAAGCGATTCCAGTTCGAGCAACGCCCGAACTTAGCAGTCTGCAAAGACTTATGCATATCCACTGCTTTCTCTTTTGATCTCCGATCAACTTCAGACGATCCCTTCTTCTGCTTATCAAGCACATCCTCTTGGCAAAATCCCACTTTGTTGATGCTTTCCCCTTTGATCATATTCTGCCTATGCAGAAACTCAAAGTCCCTTCTCGTGTGCCTAGTTTTGACATCTTCTCCACGAGAACTGTAAGCTCCAACCCTTGACTCTCCAAGTACAGTGCTTCCCCTCATGAGATACAAATTATGAAACATATCTCCCTTCATCACTACAAATGCACCCTTAGAAACCCTTAGACATCCTTATCAATAGTCACCTCGCATCCTTTCGATGCCAACTGCCCAAGAGATATCATTGACTTCCGAAGAGCTGGAACATAACAGACACCTGTCAAGGTGCGTATTGCCTCGTCATACATGCGAATATGCACAGTACCTTCGCCCATGACTCTACAACTAGCATCATTGCCCATAAGAATTAGTTTACCTCCTTTTCTTTTAAAAGAACTGAAATAATTCTTTTTAGGTGTCCTATGAAAAGACGCCCCCGTATCTAGCACCCAATGGTCTGATACATCTGATACTACTGCTGTCAACAAGTCATCAGATAAAAATTCCTCCATCGCAACCGATGAATTTCCAGCTACAATCTTTTTCTTCGAGTCTGGACAATCTCTCTTCCAATGGCCTGGTTTCTTGCAAATGTAGCATTTCCTATCTCTTGACTTTGTTTTCTTCTTCTCCCCTTTCTCCATACCAGCTAATAAGGCTTCCGTACTACTTCCTTCTCTACCTTCACTCAACCCCTTCATCTGATCCCTCAAGTCCTCAGATAGAAGACCTGCCTTCACATCATCTACTGTTAGTGTATCTCTGGCATAGATAAGACTGTTAGCGAAACCTGTGTATCGCTCCGGAAGAGAACACAAAAGAATCATTGCTTTTTGCTCCTCATCCACTTTCAAGTCAACAGTTTTCATCTTCATCACGAGATCATCAAAGAAGCTTAAATGTGCCTTCACTGAAGTACCCTCTCTCATCCGCATGGTGAAAAACGTCTTCAGCAAAATCAGACGGTTGGTTAGTGACTTCTTTAGATAGAGTTTTTCCAGCTTGGTCCAAATGTCCTTAGCAATGGTCTCGCCGCTAATCTCTGAAATGACATTTTCTCCCATTGCCAATTGTAAAGTAGTAAACGCCCATCGTTCCATCTCCATCCTTTCCACGGCTGAAATATCATCCGTCAACTCCTCAGGAGCAAACACTATAGGATGAACATTGTTTCTCATCAGAACAGCTTTCATCCTCCATTGCCACTTCTCAAAGTCTTTATCCACATTCCATATTTCTATTGCTAACCGAGATCCTGCTTCCATATATGTCCCTTTGACATATGGCCTTGATACAATTGTTGAATTATCCTTATCTCCTGCCATAATGCCTAACACCCTTTCTCAATCAATCTCGTAGCTCTGATACCAATTGTTGCGGAAAAAAATTGAATAGGAACGGATTGATGGTGAGGCAAAACAAACAACAGATAGTCACCAGCAAAGCAATCATAGATCTAGCAATAAAAGAAATAACACAAGAGGTTTATAGTGGTTCCACTAACGTCTTGTTAGTGTACGTCCACTTGGGAAGAGGAGATTTTATTACTTTTCTCAATAAGAAAAATTACAAGACTGATAGTAGGGAAGAAGAAGAACTTTTAGAGATGATCCACCTCACATTTTTGAGTTGATGATACATTCACCTAGTCCCTATCCTTATATAAGGATTAATGCTTGTGGTTGAAGTAATTGATTTATGATATAAATCAATGCATAATTAATTCTCCAATTCTCCTGATAGGCTTCCTTGTTTAACCAACCAATTAGGGAATTAATTCCTTACTTCACTATCCCAAAAAGAAATCCTCCTTCAAATCCTTGCACTTATGTAGGTAATTTATTACCTATCCCTTTTACAAATAAAAGAGCAATAAATTTCTGATATCTTCCAAATCTTCTGCAAATTGGAAATATTATATTCCCAAATTAACAATATTTCCCAAATCTTCTCTAATTGGAAATATTCTATCAGCATAATCAATAATATCTTCCAAATCTTCTGCAAATGGAAATATTGTATCACAAATTCTAACAAGGAGGAGGCATGGAAATAGACGAGAAGAAAGAGGAAGAGGAGGAGGATACATCCTTGGTGAGTATTGAAAATCAACCAAAACTCTCCTTAGAAATTAAGAGAAAATAGTCCATAATCAAAAGATGCTTAAGAGGTCCATAAGCAAGAAATTCAAAATATTTCAAGCAAAATAGACAAATTCTTTGGGAAAATTATTCGTAAACTTGGCCTCTCTTCATCTACCACGTTCTAGAGTTTTTATATTGTATCAACTAGTAGTTTCTAATCGTTTTATAAGTTTAATTTCTAGTTTCTATGCATTGTATCTCTTGTTTTTTTATGTTGAATGTAATCATTATCGATTATTAATGAAATTTCCTAGTTTATTATGTTTATTGTCATCAATGTAGTCCCTGGAAAACGATAAAACCATTCACAAGGTCAACTCAAAATTTTAACATAAGCTAAAACAAGAAAAAGTACACTACATATATCTATATACTCATATACACCATGTCGACATACAACATTCAATTTTTTGAAATTTGAAATTTTGATAAATAACCCAGGTCCTTTCAGTTCAAACTAGGGCTGTCAATTTCCTACCCGACCCGAAACTCGCACGGAAATTAGCAGGTTAACCCGACCCGTTTAGTTAGCGGGTCATTTTCGGGTCAACCCGAAGTTGACACGTTTATAAACGGGTGGGTTTAGGGTTGACTCGCTAACCCGATTTTGACCCGTAAAACCTGATTATATATTGTATTTCTTCCATATTGTTAATTTTTAATGTATGTTGTTAGTGTACACTATGTCTGAACTACAATTTATGCATCTTTCATCTCCATTAAAATCTACTAAATGTCATCAAGAACAACAACATTATTTGAAATTCAATTCATCGCAAAAGCACACTAATTTTTAATAAGAGGTTGATTGTATGCCAATTTGCAAGTCAAATCGGGCATTTGACTTGTTGCAAAAGCTCAAATGGATACAGACGTCACTATGGTATGGGATTGCATATGACAATATTTAGTAGATTTTAATGGATATGAAAGATGCATAAATTGTAGTTCAAACAATATTTAGTAGATTTTAATGGTATGGGATTGCATATGACAATATTTTCACAATGCTTATATTATTTTTATGTATGCAGGTTCCGAATAAAAAGAGGAAGACATGACTGATGTGTATTGTGTCTATGAAGAGAACGCTGCGTATTTTTATGTATGCATATTTAGAATAAGACGTCACTGTTGAAGTATTGTTCATTACTTGTATATATTTTGGAGCACTGTATCTTTTACGGAAATGAATGTGGACTTTAAACTCTTGGTTGTATAATATAATGGTGTTTATTATTTTATTATTTTATAAATTGACCTTGATAAAGTAACCAACAATTTGGCTAATGGTTAGTATGTTAGAATGATAGCCGCAAATGATGGGATTATACTTTGCAACCACATACCAGGAATTCTAAAAAGGCATTTCCATGACAAAAAGTACTACGTAGACCTCTTAGATTTATTCAAGAGCTACCATCGCGTCCATGAAGCCGCAACCCAAACCCGCACCAGCAAAGGCGCTAGTGGCAGCCGCTCCTCCAACCGTTGCAACATCTCCACCGGTGCCAGCTCCGATTGCGAGCACCACTCCTTCAGCTCCGATTGCGAGCACCACCTCTCATTTATTATTGGAAAAAAATGTTCATTCACACCTTTTTATACAAATATTTTTCTTAACGGGTTACACGAATCAAACCCGAAACCCAAACGATTATAAACAGGTCAACCCGAACCCGGCCCGTTTAATAAACGGGTTGAGCTGACCTGACCCGGACTCAACCCGAACCCGACTTGACCCGACCCGAACCCGACCCATTGACAGCCCTAGTTCAAACTATTTAAATCTTCTATAAATACACCATTTCAACCTGGATTTTGACCAAAAACTTCATTATCTTCTTCCTTACCCATCTCTTATCCAAATTTTATTTTGGAAAACCCGATTCGTAATATGGCCGAAAACTTAGAACAAACTCTTGAATCTTTCAAAAATGTTCTCTCATTTATCCGAAATCAAGGTCATCTAGAACTAAACTAAATGCAGATAATCAAGAAGCAAGAAAAGCATTTCTTGCGATTCGATGATGATGTTCTCCTTAACCAAGAAAATGTGAATCAAAACCTAGAATGCATTATAAACAAAGATGACGAAAAATGAGATGCCATTAAAGCAGATCCAATATTTGGAAAAGATGGATGGGTTGAAGTTCCTAGAAATATTTAAATATGTGTGTAAATAAGTTTAAGATTCATATTATGTGATTTGAATTGATTGATTTGTATATATGAATTGGTTTGGATTAGATTGATTTAGATTGTTTAATTGTATGTGTGTTTATATATATATGTGTGTGTGTGCGCGTGCGCGCGCATGTGTATATAACTTGGATTTGTATAAATGGATGGTTTGTGTTAACACCATTGTGAATACACGGTTCAAAACATAGTGCGTCGAGGTTGTCTAAGTCGTTGACACGACATGAAACCATATCGACCAAGTTGTCCACACCAAATTGTTGAGTGCGTTCATATCGCTAATTCCATGTCGTTCGAACTCAAGCCGTATGTGCTTAAAATCATGCCGCGAGCGGCACACCTTGTCTTGTGCCCAACATGACTCATGTCGCAAGAACCTTCATGATGTCTACATCACTAAGTCGCTCACATAATGTTTAAACATCAAGTCGTCGGCTCCTTCAATCAAGTCGCAAAGGACTTATAACGTTCGAGGAATCCATGTCATGTGACATAGTTAACACCACACAAGGACCATTCATACCATTAAAGGGAATTAATCCATTACAATCGGCATGCCGTTCTGTATACTTGAGGCGCCAAGTCATTGTAACCGCGTCATTGTTTGTAGTCACACCATAGTTCGTCCATGCACTTGACCCATGGTATGTAGTTCCATTCAAGTCGTCAGTAACACCAAGCCGTGAGTCCAACTATGCATAATCATGTCGTGCCGTAGTATATATAATGTTAAAGCACGTCGTATGTCGTACCAACTAGAATTATGTCACGCAAACCTTCCCATATGGATAACAATGGATGAGCAAATATATATCTATAGGTGACCGTATAGAAACCGCTAGTTGGAATAAGGGAGAGGCCAGCTGTTCTAACACGTATGAAACCGTAAATTGAAGCCATGTAGAAATAAAGCAAGCCATGTGTCCAGTTGAATATTTGGACATATTCTAATTCTAGTATTAAGAAACACATTGTATTATATAAAGTGGCATGCCATGCCACGCGCGTTAAAATGGTATTTCATAGTCAAGCTGTATGAAAACTCAAGTCGTGTAGACAGCTGGCCAATGAAGGACACGTGAGCAAGATAACAATACGTGGAAGGTGCATTTCAGAAAGTCACGTAAGGCTAGCTTCTATCAAGCCGTTAAGATGAATTAACTGGAATCATTCAAGCCAAGAAGCCAAGTCATGTCTAACATAAATGGACCCCAAGTCATTAATGAGAAAAAAAAGCATGTCGCTGGATCATTTGGAAGTCAAGACGCAAAGTTCAGTGGGAGCCAGCCTATCAACAGCTATAAAGAAATAAAAGGCAAGCCGCATCATTTAACCTTAGGACATGTCGCTGGATCATGTAGTTGTAAAGAGATAAAGCATGTGGGGATCATTTAAGTCGTGAGGACCGTACCATTGGTCATTTTCATGTCGCAATTCCTTATACCATAAGTCGCATGCCACCTAACAGCTAAGGCCAGCTGTAAAGCACCTTTTGCCAGTTGTACCACTCTTATTTACAAGTGTGCCACTCCTGACTAATACCATCTATAAATACCCCCATACCATATACTTGAAAGGAGGAGGGAATTTCATTCATATGATGAAGTGCTACCAAATTTGAAGTTCTCTTCTAACTTCATTAACACTTCCAAGGATCAGTCAACCTTCATGCAACATCAAATGGATCAAATCTCCTTCAAACTACATTAGAAATCTCTCCAACACAATTTAAATGATCTCTAATCTCCTCCAAAACCTCTCTAAAGCCTAGATCTAACAATAAATTGCTATGGAATCCATGAAGATCATTCAATTGCTAAAGTGATTGAAGATTCATACATCCACCATCACAAAGCAAGTGATCTCTCCAATTCCTTTGCCAATTCAAGTGTAATTTAGATCCTAGAAAGAGAGAAAAGAGAAATGAACAATATGAGAGAATTCATGTATGTTGTAAAATGAAATATCATGACGAGAAATGATTCAAAAGTGGACGTAGATCTATTTTAGATCGAACCACTATAAAAATCATTGTTCTTCATTTTTGCCTTTTATTTTGTGATTGTGGTCTTACTCTAACCGTTTGGTGAAGTGTTTATATAACACCTTTTGTGTTGAAATCAAATTTCTGGTTTTAACATTTGGCGTCCACCGTGGGAACACATTCGCACTTCTCTCAATCTTAAGAGCCTACCATTGAAGTTCTAAGCCTACTACCACCATAGATTCACCAAGTCTACGGTCTAGATATAGACCAGTCGATGAATTCTTGTCAAAATTCAAAGCCTTGTCTGAAATCATGGCTAAATCTTAAAAGACCGCAAGTAAGACCGCTGAAGAAAATGACAATGTTGCTAACAGCGAAACTACTCCACTTACCAACTGCTTTGAAGTTGGAGAAAATTCAATGAGTGGAGCCGGAGTAACCAAGGTTGAATTAGATGTCGTTGTCGTTAACTTGAGCCAACGAATGGAAACTTCCAACAAAACTTTAATCGATGCTAGTAAAACTCTATTGGATGCTAATCAAGCTTTAATAAATAAAATGAGTGCTCTCCTAAACACTCAAGCAAATCCCTCTCCGTCTCCGAAAATCCATATCAACCTTGAAGAAAATGCAAATTCATCAGCTTCGATCATCATAATGACAACTTGGAAGGACTTTTTGAAAAAGGAAGTACTAGTATCGAAGAACCAAAAGTTGAGAGCTAAAAACCATTCCGATTGAAATACCCAACAAGTTGTAAGTCCCGTTACGAGGGCACCTTCCCATAATGAAGGTAAAAGACCTAGATCCTCTAGTCGCGATCGCTCGCCATGACGAGCATCCGGAAAAGAAATCGAAGTCCGCTCTCTGAAACGACACAACTCGAAGGAATATATCGCAGATATGGTAAAGCAAATCATGAACGATAACATGGCTCACAAGGACATTGAAAGAGAATGGGGCTTCTCCCCCAGCAAAAATCCATTCACGAAGAGGATCCGCATTGCTGAATTCCCTAAGAAGTTTACTCATCCTACTCAGCCTTCATACAATGGGACTTCTGATCTGAATCACTACCTATATAGATATGAATGGTATATGAATGCAGCCAAAGCAACAGACGATATCAAGTGCTTGTGCTTCCGTATTTATCTAGAAGGTGTCGCATCACTATGGTTTACAAGGCTACCGCCCAAATCCGTCGACCGATTTGATGATTTGATTCTGAAATTCAAAGAGCAGTTCAGGTTGCAAGCGACGAAGGCTAAGAGCATTATTTCTCTTACATCAATGAACAATAATCCAGGAGAATCTATCAAAGCTTTCCTCAAAAGATTCAATGCTGCTATATCTGAAGTAGGGAATCCAGAGCCCTGCATGATTTTAATGTCACTGATCAACGCCACAGATGAGAAGAGCAAATTTGGTAAATGGATTAAAATGAAAGAGCCAAGCATGGTTGAGAAATTCTATAAAAAGGCCGAGGAATACATGAGATTAGACTTGAAGCTCCCAAAAACGCTGCTACCCAGTACAATCAGAAAAATCCCGAAGGTCAGAAAAGAGGAAGCGACGGGAAAGACAATCGAGACGGCAAGAAGCCTCGCTTTTCCAGCCCATCAGAGCTAACGCCTTTAAATGATACTCTAGAAAACTTCTTTGCTGCGACTAAAGACACCGAAGATTATTCAATACCAAAACCTCAGAAAGTAAGTGACAATCAAGCGAGCTCTGGAAAGTTCTACCGGTTCCATAATCAACCAGGCCACAATACCAACGAATGTAGACATCTAAAATCACTAACCGAAGAGCTGATTAGGAAGAATCGTCTGCAACAATATGTGAAAAATCCACAATCCTCAAACGTTGTTCCGATTCCCCAGGACCAGAGGGCAACAAGCAACGAAGCTCTTGCTCAAACCAATCCAAGGCTGATCATCAATTGATAACCGCTAATTGTGCTCCAATTTCAATGGCTCAGAATAAGTGATCAACATCACCATCGCTTTATTCCATGCTCTATTTCCTTCTATAGTTCATGCTTTACTTCATGTTTTACTTTCTGTTATATTCAAAAAATTCTTGTTAATAGTCTGCAATAATCTGCAAGTGATGCACTGAACATTAGCTCTACGAATACGAGCATATATGTCTGAATGAATTTCTTACTTGCAAAATTACATGTCAAATCAAAACTTACTTAAAAGAAATTTTCATATTGCAGGCCATCTGTCGAGCGCTTGTTCCTGTAACATCGCGACCCAACAACGCTAGTTCAAGTGCCAAATGCTGTAAATATCAACATGCACAAATGCAAAAATAGAAAAGCACCACCACCTTGAAAAGTGAATGGGAAGAGTCGCAAAGATTCAAACAATGAGCGAGCGCCACAACAAACATGCTGGAAGAACCAGCACCGTGTCGTAAGGACTGACAAACCTGGTGATCGAAAGTACCGACATCGGGCCGGAAGGACCGACAAACACGTTGGAAGGACCAGCACCGTGTCAGAAGGACCGACACACCTGGTGATTGGAAGTATCGACAATAGGACGGAAGGACCGGCAAACACGCTGGAAGGGCCAACACTATGTTGGAAGGACTAACAAACCTGGTTATCGGAAGTACCGACATCAGGCCGGAAGGATCGGCGAACGAGATGGAAGGACCAACACAAACCAAAGACCTCTCCGGGGGCACCCAATTGATCGTCATTATCAGGAAGTACCTGATCCGATTACGACAAACATTGAGGTTCTAACCAAAGACCTCTCCGGGGTACCCAATTGATCGTCAGTATCAGGAAGTACCTGATCCGATTACGACAAACATTGAGGTTCAAACCAAAGACCTCTCCGGGGGCACCTAATTGATCGTCAGTATTAGGAAGTACCTGATCCGATTACGAAAAACATTGGGGTTCTAACCAAAGACTCTTCGGGGGGGACCAATTTATCGTTAGTATCAGGAAGTTCCTGATCCAATCATGACAAACATTGGATCTTAACCAAAGTCCATTCTGGGGGAATTCCTTCTGAATCTGCCGACGCTTGGATTAATCAGTATAATTGAGTGACGAAAGTATCCAATGATTGATTTAACCAAGCTGGATTGTAGACGGAGTTTGGACATTAACCAATTAACTTGCGTAGTGTCCGAAAATCTCAGACATGAAAAGTGTTAGATCTTAGCCCAAGAAGGGGCATGAAATCCAAAGTAATTCCCGTAGCAAGGACTAATAACGATCTCCTAAGCAAGGAGCACGAATATCAAAGCTTCTCAAAGAGGAAGCAGAAAATGGATCACAGATATGCATTTCCCAATTGAGAAATGACATGTATTATCATACGAATTGTTAAAACAATGACGCTTGAGCTCCACAATCGACTTTAGTCGACTAGATGATCTTTAGCGTTAACGCGAATTTGAATTATAATATTGTATTTGTGCAGACAATATTTAATGGGTTATAAACCGTTGAGTAAAATAGTCCTATGCAAACACTTTATTCAATTCAAAAGTAGAATTCGCTATAATTCATTTTCTAATGATTAAACTAATCTGTTATTGATGTGGACGATCAATGACAAAGTACACGTCCAAAATCGTGCAATGTTTTGATTACAGAACGGGCAGCATGAAGTGTACAAATTCAAAGTATGACTTGCCATAGCAATCAAGAAAACTACGACTGGATCTCAACGCAAATTGCGTTCATTTCGAAACCCGCATTTCTCACAAGCAAGAAATGCAAGCTTCGAGGGGCAAATGTTAACCTCGTTGTGAAAACACGGTTCAAAACATAGTGCGTCGAGGTTGTCTAAGTCATTGACAAGACATGAAACCATATCGACCAAGTTGTCCGCACCAAATTGTTGAGTGCGTTCATATCACTAATTCCATGTCGTTCGAACTCAAGCCGTATGTGCTTAAATTCATGCCGCGTCCGGTACACCGTGTCTTGTGCACAACATGACTCATGTCGCAAGAACCTTCATGATGTCTACATCACTAAGTCGCTCACATATGGTTTAAACACAAAGTCGTCAGCTCCTTCAATCAAGTCGCAAAGGACTTATAACGTTCGAGGAATCCATGCCGTGTGACATAGTTAACACCATACAAGGACCATTCATACTGTTAAAGGGAATTAACTCGTTACAATCATCATGTCATTCCGTATACTTGCGGTGCCACATCATTGTAACCGCGTCATTGTATGTAGTCACACCATAGTTTGTCCATGCACTTGACCTGTGGTATGTAGTTCCATTCAAGTCGTCAGTAACACCAAGTCGTGAGTCCAACTGAGCATAATCATGTCGCAGTATATATAATGCTAAAGCATATCGTATGTCTTACCAACTTGAATTATGTCACGCAAACCGTCGCATACGGATAACAATGGATGAGCAAATATATATCTACAGGTGACCGTATAGAAACCGTTAGTTGGAATAAGGGAGAGGCCAACTGTTCTAACACTTATGGAACCGTAAATTGAAGCCATGCAGAAATAAAGCAAGCCACGTGTCCAGTTGAATATTTGTCCAGATCCTAATTCAAGTATTAAGAAACATGCCGTATTATATAAAATGGCATGCCATGCCATGCGCGTTAAAATGGTGTTTCACAATCAAGCCGTATGAAAACTCATGTCGTGTAGACAGTTGGCCAATGAAGGACACGTGAGAGAGATAACAATACATGGAAGGTGCTTTTCAGAGAGTCACGTGAGGCTAGCTTCTATCAATCCATTAAGATGAATTAACTGGAATCATTCATGCCAAGAAGCCAAGTCGTGTGTAACATAAATGGACCCCAAGTCGTTAACGAGACAAAAAAGCATGTCGCTGGATCATTTGGAAGTCAAGGCGTAAAGTTCAGTGGGTGCCATCCTGTCAACAGCAATAAAGAAATAAAAGGCTAGCCACATCATTTAACCTTAGGACATGTCGCTGGATCATGTAGCTGTAAAGAGATAAAACATGTGGGGATCATTTAAGTCGTGAGGACCATACCGCTGGTGATTTTCATGTCGCAATTCCTTATACCGTAAGTCGCATGCCACCTAACAACTAAGGCCATCTGTAAAGCACCTTTTGCCAGCTGTGCCAGTCCTATATACAAGTGTGCCACTCCTCACTAATACCATACCATATACTTGAAAGGAGGAGGGAATTTCATTCATATGATGAAGTGCCGCCAAATTTGAAGCTCTCTTCTAACTTCATTAATGGCTTCCAAGGATCAATCAACCTTCATGCAACATCAAATTGATCAAATCTCCTTCAAACTACATTAGAAATCTCTCCAACACAAGTTAAGTGATCTCTAATCTCCGCTAACCTCTCTAATGCCTAGATCTAACACTAAATTGCTATGGAATCCATGAAGATCATTCAATTGCTAACGTGATTGAAGATTCATACATCCACCATCACAAAGCAAGTAATCTCTCCAATTCCTTTGCCAATTCAATTGTAATTTAGATCCTAGAAAGAGAGAAAAGAGAAACGAACAATATGAGAGAACTCATGTATGTTGTAAAACGAAATATCATAACAAGAAATGATTCAAAAGTGGACGTAGATCTATTTTAGATTGAACCACTATAAAAATCATTGTTATTCATTTTTTCTTTTTATTTTGTGGTTGCAGTCTCACTCTAACCATTTGGTGAAATGTTTATATAACACCTTTAGTGTTAAAATCAAATTTTTGGTTTTAACAGTTTGAATGAGTAAGACATGTTTTAATTGAATTCAATACTTGTTTATATTAGATTGAAATGCTTGAACTAAAATACTTAGATATAATTCAAGTCCAATAGTATTAAGGTGTAATCGGCCAGAGGACTTACTGTTTGGAATTAGTATTGCTTGTACCTATTTGAATTTTTTTTATAGATGACAAAAGGGGGAAAATTTTAATATGGTGTTAGAGTAATGAGAGTTTTTGAAGTAAAGGGGAGTTAAGAAATATATTTCATAAAAATGTTGTCATCACCAAAAATAGTGAGATCGACAGTGCAAGGATGTTTTGATGCACTATGCCATAGATGGCCTACTGCAACAAAAATCTAAGGTATTGCTAGCTAAAATGTTGCCACAACTATGCTGATTTTATCTATTGCAACGCACACTTCAATGTATTAGAATAGATATAAACCATGTGTTGCAATAGCCGCATGAATAAAATTATCAATCCGCATCAACATGATTCAACAGTTCACGTTATTGATCCGCGTCATTCTAATTTTCCTTCATCGCCTCACCTCCTTTGCTCTAAATTTTCATTTTGTCGCTGAACATAATTCACGTTATTTTTCACTTGAGAAAAAATACAGCCACTTCCTTTTCAATGGCGATGGAAAATTAGGGTTTTTCCCTCTCCAACAAATCGCGACTTCATCTTCTTTCATTTGGGATGATCATTTGATTGCTTCAAATTACAATTTCTCCTCTAATCATCGATTTCTCGAATGCTACTGGTGCTCCGATAATCTTCGATCTTGCTCTTGTTGAAATGAAATCGAACTCTGAAATTAGTACGTGATTTTGCCCCTTTTTACTTTGATTATTGTTTTGTTGTTCGATTTCAATCCCTCCTTTGCCTAAGGCGAATGCGTGCGAATATAGGGTTTTGAATTCCTAAATAATTTCTGATTTCAACATTAGATTTTACTGTGATTTGTAGCTCTGATTTTGTTTACTTCATGGAGTTTAATTTTGTGATGAATGAACCGACTGAAATTAGATTTTTCTGGGATTAAATTTTTGAAATTATATGTTGATTAATGGAAGATGAATTTTGGGGAAATCGATATATTTGCAGTTTCAAAGATAAACTTTGGATGAATTTTGGCCAAGGATGGTAAGTTTTTTTTACTGGTTATACCTTGCTTGTGCACTTAAACATGTTTGTGCACTCTTCCTTATACCTTGTTATTTGCTACCTATCCTTGTGTTTGAATTGCTGCTGACCTGCTTGTGAGTTTATTGAATTGTTGTGTACTTGTGTATGCTACACTTTGGTGTCTCACCAGTTTAATCTTCAACTTGCCATTTGAAATAACATACAAACTCGTAACCATGAAGAACTGGTCTGAATTATTTGAAGGTGATCAAGTAAGCTTATTTTATTGATTAGAATACGTCATTGCATAGATTTTATGTATGTATGTGCAGTACTTAAAGGCCTTTACTTGAATCTTACTGCAGCTAAAGTGAGAACTAAGGATCCTATTGTTTGGAACTAGAATTGGAATGAAACAACATACTAACTTGTTTGTACGCATCCTCTTGTTTTCTCTACTGCACTACATTCAATTGTTTATTGGTTTTGTTTGATAATAACTTAATATTTATGTATTACTAGGTGTGATCATATCCTATTGTTTGGAACTGGAATGATTAAACTACAGAAGAAGAGTGTAGTATGCAGGGTATGCGATGATGTGCAATTTTGATAAGTGCAATATGCAGGGTATGTTTGCGGTGGTGCTTAAGGAGGATAAGTGCAGGCGATGGGACACAAGGTGTTTGTGGTCAGAGAGGATGTAAGTGTGTTACGGAAGTGGAAGTTTAATGTTTGTTGTTGTTGTTTAAGGCTTTGGGTAATGACGGACTTGGTGTGCAGCGTTTTAAAGAAGGCTTGGTCTTCCGAAATCGGATGAATTCAGCGGTGCCCACTTGTTCAACCTGTGGGTCCCCGGACCTCCACTGGCGTTGCACCCGGACCCATTGACGGCTCGACTTCGGCTCGACATATATTTGTCAGTGTTAGTGTCTGTATGAATTGAAACTGCATATGTAATGAGTGAACTGAGTGATTTAGTAAGGAATAAATGTATATGTGAATAATCAAAGTTGTAGTAAATCACTGAGTTGTAAATAGTTGAAGTCATAATTTGTACTATTTCAGTTGTAGAAATAAAATATTTTATTTAATAAAACACCGTTTGAATTCAAATTGTATGCATTAGTATTCTATTAAATAATTATTTAATCCTATAAAAGTGTTGCTATTGGATGGTAAAAATGTTGCCATTGGATGGTAAAAGTGTTGCTATAGATAATGTGGGGCCCACTTTTAAGTAAATTTAGTATCTGTGGCAACACCATGAAAATGTCGCCATTGGGTCGCAAAGGTGTCGCCTTTGACTCTGAGGCAACGCGACAAAATGCAACACCGAGAAAGTGTTGCCACATATCATCTCTTGCCTATAGCAACATTTTTTGGCACTTCCTGCATCACTTCTCTGGTGTTGCAGTATGCAATCTATGACGTAGTGATTATAACAACAACAAGTATTGGTATAAAATATAGTTGTTGCTAATGATTATATATAGTGTATAGTACATGCTTTATCACAGGTGTTGATAATCAAGACTGTACAGTAACAAGACCTTTTTTGATACTATAGATATGTTGATCAAAGACCGGTGTTGCAAATCAAGACTCGTGAGTTATCAAGAGTTCAAAAATTCAAGAATAATAAAGACATGTATTAGAGTCTTAAATATATATATATTTAAAACTCGACTGCACTCATCTAATCTCTTTTCAAATTATTTTAAAAGTATTTTTTTCAAACATCTTTTAAAGCATATATTCTAATTGTATTTAAGATTTAAAGTTTAAATTAACTTTGATAATTTATGTTTCAAATTTAAAAATTTATTTATTATTTCGATTTTAATTATATTTCGTATTATCTATTTTATTTTTAAATTATATTTGATATTACATTTTATTTTGTTACTTTATGTTTGTAGTTTGATATTATTTGTGCTATATGTACTGTTTTGAATATTTAGTTTTAGATTTTAATTTTACTTTAAATATTGATTTGGTTATATAATATATATTTAAGTTTAAATTGTTTAAAAATTTTATGGCATGGTAACCCTTATTTGAAAAAACTTATTTCGGTTTCCTTCAAGAATGTTTGCAAATCTTTTGTTAGTTGTGGTCTGGGTATTCTAAACCTAAGGGATTGGAATAGAGCTGCAGTTACTACAAGGATAGATAAGTTATCTAATTATGATTCTAATCTTTGGGCTTCTTGGTGTAGAATTAATCTGTTAAAGGAAAAATGTTTTTGTTCAATGCATATCCCAAGTGATTGTAGCTGGGCTTGGAGAAATATGTTGAAGATCAGGGACATGGTTTTGCTAGTGTTTCAAAGTGGAATGAAATATAAAAATAATGTCTCCTTCTGGTTTGATCCTTGGAGTCACGCAGGTACTATTCTTTTGGATTTGGGGGAATTTTGCACAAGATCTGTTGCTGGTGTTAGAGAAGGAGCGAAGGTGGGTAATATGCTTGTTAATGGTTCGATTCGACTGCCTTGAAGTGCTTCAGGTTTGGTAAATTCTGTTTGGACGAATATATTAAACAATTTTAATCCTACCTTTTCCATGCATGCACTTTGGAATTCTAAGCCGCACAGTATTTCCTCAGTTTACTCAGAAGTAGTTCGGCACCAGTTTGTATTTCCTCAGTTTACTCAGAAGTAGTTCGGCACCAGGTTGTATTTCCATAGCATACAAGGATTTGGTCTGCTAATTCTATACCACGTGAGAATGTATTTATGTGGTGTATATTAATGAACACAATACATACCAAGAGTAAACTAATGAACATGGGAATGATAGATGATGATAAGTGTGTTTTATGTGGTGGTGGTCCAGAAACAGTGAGGCATCTTTATTTTGAATATGATTACACAAGATTTGTATGGCAGAAAGTGCTTCTTCATTTTAGTTTACATACTCCTAGTGTTTATTCAGCTGAAGAATGGTTCTTAATGTTAGCTGAAGAATGGTTCTTAATATTCAAGTTTACTAGATGGAAGAATATTAGTGTAGCTTACTTTTGAAGATTCTCAAGAAAATGCTTCATTTACTTTGGATGGAGAGGAACATTAGGGTGTTTTGTGGCAATTTGTCTCCTAAACATGTAATGGTCCTTTCTATTATTCGTTGTATTTGTTGAATTTGATTGATCTTTGTATTTCGTTGTTTTTAATAAATATGGTAGGGGCCATTTAACCCCGCGTGCTATGCCAAAAAAAATTGTTTAAAATTTATCTTAATAAATTTTCTTAAGTATTCATATATCTAAAATTCTCTTTTACTATGTGTTGACCCGCCTATTTACAAGGCAGTCACGCTTCAGAACTCTGGCTATTAGAGTGCTCAGATTCGAGTGCGGACTTGGAAAAAACATGGAGCGATTTGGTCAAAGTCGCGGAATGCTAAAAAACATGGAAACTTGGATAATTATCTCGTGATCATATTTTCTCTAAGCAACTCCCAAGATCGGTAAAAAATCCCCAAGCATGATCGGTGCAACTCAAAGTGAATTGGTAAAATGTTTCTAAGTCCCGGGATCGGTATTCACATTTTCATACCCCAAGATCGGTAGGGTCTTTTCGTGTCCCTTGGATGTCTTCGGGAATCTGTATTCAAGATGGAATGGATTTATCAAAGGCTTTCGCATTCTAACTTTACACTTAGTTGGTGGATTAGTATTGGTGGCAGAATTCTGGATCGGTTTTATATCTTCTTCTTCTTCTGGATTTCTGGTTTTTGTCTTTAGTGAATTTAGTATCCTCGGATATGAAATGGTGATGGGCATGGCATGAAAGCTTTAAACTGAAGCACATGAATTTGGCTAAGTCCTTCCGGACTAGTATTTGTCCCGGGTTTGATACCGGTCCGGGAGGCGAATTTCTTTGGCCTCGAGCCCATTTCCATCTACATTTATAAATAGCTCTGTTGTGGAATGGTTTCGAGAGCAGTTGGGAACTGGTGTGTCTACACATAGTATTGGATGGATCTCAAGGCTATCCAGACACTAAAGGGGTGAAGAGTATTTACTATATCTATTCAAATTGAAAACAGAAAGAAATAAGTAATAAAATAAAATGCAGTAAAGTAAATAAACACTAGGATTTTTATACTGAACACCTTTACAGTCTTGATTTCACATGCCATAAAATACACCTTCTCTTTATCAACACCAACAAACTATGGCAAGTATCATATCTTCAATACAAATTTCTGCAGATTCTGTACAATGATCCTATAGAACTCCAAAGGTAATATATCTTTGAATTCTTTGAGGAAATAGGATGATATCAGAGAGAGACTGGTGTGAATTCAAGTACAAGTCTTTAATATTGTGCAACTTGCAAATCAATGAAGAATTGGAGTGAAAGAGAGTGGATTTGCAAGGATAATCGCAAAGTAATTAATGGATTTGTAGTGCAAATGTATGGAGAAGGAGTAGAAGAAAATGAGAAAAATTGATAATGAAATTCGTTTTCAGAAGCCTTTAAATAGTGGTTGAAGAGATGCACCTTTGGTGAAAGGATGGAGGGAAATAACTCTTTATTTGAAATTTGAAAATTTGAAAAACCGTTGTATGCCGACGTACCAAAACCTATACATCGACATGATATTGCAAAATATGAACAGCAACACTTATAAGTGTTGCAAATTTTCTACACTTCAAATATCCTTATATTTGTGGATTTTGGTGATTCGGTTGAGGTCAATGGTTGATTGTTTTTAAGTATAATTGCCATGGGATCTTTAACCAGATATTCTAAGGTTCAACCAACTCCTCATCACTTCAAACACCTACGTTTTCAGCATTCTTCTCTTATAGGCTTTGGTCTTCAATTGTTCTAATTATCCTCTCTGATTAACCTTAATCTATAATTCTTCTTTTGTATCCTTGTTTATCTCTATAAATGTCTTCATAATATATCTGATGTAACTTCACAACTTGAGGATATGTTAGTATTAATATTCATATGATTGTTTTCATCAAAATCAATACCTAGGGTATTAACATGAGCTTTTTTCTGAACTCGAGATTCTTAGACTTAGAGCATTTTAATGGGTTCCTATATGGCTTCAGGGACTTTGGAAACTTCCTTGGACTTGTGAACTGCTTCCTTTTGTATTTACTTGGATCCTTTGGACACTTGGTTTGCTACTTGCACTCTTTTGGACATAGAGGCATCTTCTTGGACTTTTGGACATTAAAGCTTCATCTGGGTCATTTGGACATTGGAGAGGATTTTTTGGCTCTAAGCAAGGACTTTTTTTTAGAATGGCAGAAAAAAAATATTTACACATGAAAGATTACATGGTTCATTATAATACAACAAAAAACTGCCTAAAGCACGAACTGTACAACTGTAACTGTCAACAGTTCATATACACAATACAAAACATTACTTAACAAAAAAGGAATGTTGTGCAACCGAGCTAAAGAAAAGTTCTTCGAAAAGGAAGGATTCAACTAATGCCATATTTCAAATTCTTCAATATCTTCCTGTGTACAACAACAAATAGCTCATTCGAATTCAACATCCCCAATCCAAATACTCTTTTATTCCTTTCAGCCCAAACTTCATAAATAAAATGCTTTAATATCTTTAATAGCATCCTACTTTTCTCTATCTTCCAACGCGCGACCTTAAAGATATTAAACCGTTCAATCCTACTAACATCCGATGGCCTATATAAACTGCCATTCATTAAGATTCTAAACCAAATTTGGTAAACATATGTACACTCAAAAAATATATGTGTGTTAGTCTCATCTTCAACCCTGCACAAAACACACAAACTATCTTGAATAATACCTATATATGCAACTTCTTTTTAGTGTTTGAAGCGTTAGACATGACTTTTCATAATAGATTTTTTTTTTAGCCGAGCTCTTCATGTTCCAGATGCTATTATGCCATGGAAAAATTGTTTTATCACCTTGCAACAATTTGTACACATATCTAGTAGCATGTTGTTTACCCTTCCAAACTAAAGAAACATTACCGTTGATGTTTAAACTCGCACTGAATTCACTTCATAGCTGCCTCAATAAAGATGAACTAGTGTATGGCAGATTTAGCATCCCATCATGTATAAAATCATCAACTACAGTAGATTCTGATATGCCAGTATTTCTTCTCATATTGTAATCAACTAACTCACTTAAAATCAGACCTCTTCCTGCCCATGGCGAATTCCAAAAAGAAAGATCCTTAATCACTCTACTGTTAAACTAAAGAAATTGTAAGAAAAATGCTCCTAATTTTAAAACGTGCCTCCATCTCCAGCTACAACTTTGTGGGATTTCCATGGTCCAAAAGTTTTTCTTACCAATTAAATTGTTAATGACAAATTGAGACCATAAGCATTTTTTTTCTGAGAAGAGTTTATTGATATACACCGAAATTGCTGCTTTATTCCATTGAATTAAGTTTGTGATAACTAACCCTCCATGCTTCTTTTCTTCATACAGTTTACTAAAAGAGATAGGAATCATTTTCTTTGCTAATGGATCTTCATGCCACAAAAACTTATTCATTTCACTGGTCACAATACTGACTAGCTTCACTGGTAGAATATAATGCCTCATCCAGTAATTAGTCATAGCTTTACATGATGGCCACTGCTTTAATTTATCGATAATTCTTTCGAACATTGGCATGCATTTATCCTTGGTAACTGTGGAACTAAAAAGAGGTAGGTCTAGATAAGAAGCGTCAGGAGGCAATTCCTTTAGACCAGAACTAATAATAATGTCATTCTTTTGATTATCAGGGAGGCCTGCTATCTTAATGTGAGATTTACTCACATTTATTTGAAATTCAGTAATCTCATAGAAGATGTGAAGGGTGGATAATATGCACTGAATATTCTTAAGTGTAGGCTTCGTGAAAATGATCAAATCATTAGCAAAAAGTAAATGAGTGATTATAGATTTCTTACATTTTGGATGAAGGTCAAGATTCCTATTTACCACTTGAACAGAGAGCAATGAATTGAGAAGCTCTATTACAATAATAAAGAGATGACTTGAGATGGGATCTCCCTGTCTAATTCCATATTTTCCCTTAAAGTATCTGTGAAGACCTCCTTTTCTTGATATGGAAAAATATGGGGATGAGATGCAAGTACAGATCCAAGAAAGAAAAGGTCTGGGAAAATTCATTTTAGACATGACTGCCAATATGGAGTTCCAAGAAACTGAATCAAATGCTTTCTTAATGTCTAACTTCAGCATGCACCCTAGGATAAATATGTTTCCCGTCATAACCATGCAGTAACTCTTATGTAATCAAAATATTATCACTTATGGATCTTCCACTAATAAATGTTGATTGATTATTTGATATAACTATGGGAAGAACCATTTAAAGCATGTTTGCAATCACTTAAATATCACCTTATAAAATACACTACAATAGGAAATAGGCCTAAAGTCTGAAACCATGGAAGGGTTATCAATTTTTGTATTAACGCAATTGCAGTAGTAGTCAAACTTGATGGCAAGGAACTCTGCATGAAAAAATATTGAACTGTATCCAAGATATCACTTCCAATTACTGGCTAACATTTTTGCAGAAAAAATGCGTTGTAACCATCGAGCCCACCGCAACTTGACACATATAAATTGAAAACAACTTCTTTAATTTCATCTCTTGTAACCATAGTAATTAGCTCATCTGATTGCTGATTTGAGATAGTGGAAACCATAAGGTGAAAAAGTGGTTGCACATTAGAATGTTGGGGAATCTGAGGTGCTAAAATCGAAGTGAAAAACTTGATAAAAGCTTCGTTTATATCAGAGTCAGTGGAATGAGAAATTCCATCAACATCTTTGATCATAAAACAAGAATCCCTGACCTTCTAAATCTTCAATGAGTTGTGAAAATACTTGGTTTTTCTATCAGCCTCCAACTCTTTCCTAGAAATGAACTCTGCTTAGTTGCTTGTAGTTCTATATCCGAAGCATCTTTCAATCTATCTTGTAAATTTAAATCAGCTCTTTGTAGCTGAATGTCAAATAGATTCCTATGCAAAGCCTCCTGCATACTTAAAAGCTCGGCTCTTACGATAGAAGATTTCCTCGAGCCTTTACCAAATTGAAAAGATGGCCATGCTTTTAAGTTAATTTTGAGAAGCTTCAACTTATACAAAAGTTTGTCCATAGGATTATTACCAAAGCATTTTGACCACAAAATATTAGAAAATTTTGAATGCGAAAACCAAAAATTTAAAATTTTAAAAGTGGACTTCCCTTTACTAATAACATCATCAAATCCTTAATTTAAGAGAAGAGGACAATGGTCAAAAATGGAGGAAGGAAGAATATGATATAAAGATTTAAGCCAAAGTTCAAGAATTGGGAGTTAACAAAGATATGACCTAATTTGCACAGAGTTGGCCAACCTGATTTACTTTTATTAGACCAAGTTTAGTCAAAACCATAGCTATTGAGAGGAGTGAGATTAGATTTCATCAAAGCATGATTTAATGGAGCTATGTCATTGATGGATAAAGCAAATCCACCCACTTTATGCGTGGAAGAGAACATACAGTTAAAGTCTCCCCCTATTAACCATGGATCTGATGATGACTGAATTAAGTTCATGTTATTTAGAAAAATGCTGCTTAGAGAAACAACATTATAAGTATACACAAAAGTCAAGAAGACGGTGGATTCTGAAGGTAAGTGAGCACAATGAAAATGAATAAACTGATCAGATGAAGATAACTTAGAAAGCTTGAAATAGAGAGGATTCCACGTAGTTAATAATCTGCCAAAACTCGCATCAGCGAGATTTTGGTCAAATTGCCAACTTGGTGAAATAAATGACGTGGCTTCCAAGGCTGAGTTCAAATCTAATTTGGTTTCAGAAAGACAGAGCAAATGAATATTCTTTTCCTTGATAAACACTTTGATTTCACTTTGTTCAGAGGGAAAATTCATGTCTCTAACATTCCAGAATGTTATATTGTGCATCATTTAGATATAATTGGATCTGTTAAAGGAGCTGGATGCTTCCTTGTATGCCTTTTTGAAGGAAATTTTTGACTGCTCGAAGGCAATACTTCATCAAGCTTATATTCAATTCCATCATCTAGATCATCCTCTACTGATGAATTCTTCTTAGATTTATTTTTCCTTCCCTTAGCTGATTTACCATTAGCTTCTGATTGCTCAGGGGACTTATTAGTTGCAAGTGAGTGATCACTGTCTAGTGGGGATGGATTTTCATGGAGATGTGCATGGTTTAAGTTGTTGGCAAGAGAAGCTGAATGATCAATAACAGAGGAGGTAGTTAAACTTGAGGAGTTTGTGGCTAGTGAAGAAGATAAGTTTGTGACAGATAGTGACTTGGGAGGGGGTAGAATGATATGAGAAGGTAGAGATAGGTGAGAGTATGGAGATGAATTTGAAGCAAAATGAGAGTTCACTTTGTAGCTAAAAGATGAATTTGAGGGAACTTAATAACTAAAAGATGAAGAATAGGAAGATGATAATGTGGCAGATGATGAGACATAATTAGAAGAGGAGGACATATTGCTTGAATGAGATAAAGATGAAGTGGAATTTGATGAATCAATATTGGGTTGGTCATTGAGAATTGAGAAACAATTTTGAACATTGAATTCATTTTCTATTGCATCTTTAAGTAAAGCATCAAAAACTTTGCTATCATGCTTCATTGTATTCTGCTTCAAATCTTCATTACTAGTTGAAACCAGCTTCTCCAAAATGTTGACCTTTATCATTCACCAAATAAACCTTCCTCTTATTATTATACTTTTCATCATTATCATTGTTCATTTCCACTGTACAATTCTGCTCACCAACATAAGCAAGAGTACCATTACCAACTATTTCCACCACTTCATCCATTGCCTTATTTATACCACTTTCAACATCAGTATTAAATCCTGTCTCTTTTTTCTTCCGTACTTTCTTCTTTTTCGTAACAACATTTTTCCATTCATTCTGAACACGAGATTTCTGATTATTACCTTATATCTGTCTATTTGTCATATTTTATTTTACATCATTCTCTTGATAATGCTCCTTTAGATTAACCTCCATGCTACCCTTAATCCTAACAAGAAACTCACATTTATTAGTATGGTGGCTAAAAACTTTACAATGAGTACATATACTTGGTCTCCAGTCATATGGCAGCCTTATTGGTGGACATTTTTCTCCTAATCCATCTATTTCTATATACTCTGGCAGCTCAAAATATGGTGATATCTCAACTAACGCCTTTTCATACTTAAATCTTTGTAACATTTATGTACTATTATCAAAACAAATCAATCTCCCAATGTTGCATGCTAACCAGTTGATGCTTAATAATGTCCAAAAAATAGTAGGAATGCGATGAAAATGAATCCATATATGTACTTTTTTAACTTGAGATTGCGAGCTACCAATGGTTGGATCCCACTTAGTGATAATGAACATTCGACCTCCAATAAAAATTGGGTCTGAATGAAGTATTTTCTCTCTATCCAAATCACTCAAAAAAACAAAACAAAAATTGAAACCATCGGATTTAATATTTACTTCACCGTGTAGTTTCCGATATTGATTTAGAAAATTAACCACTGTAATGTAAGAGAGAGTACCATCAAGAAAAAATTCCACAAAGTGCTTACTCCAGTATTTGATTCCATCTCCTTTCACTAAATCTGGCATTTTCCTGGGCACACCATCCCTTGGAATTTCAAATTGCAAAGGGTTAAAGATTCCCGTATTTCGAAGGAGAGCTTTAAAAAGAGATACAAAATTGAATTTGTCTTGGGTTTGGTTGGATTGCAGGGTGTTTGTCAAAATATTACTAGGTAGAGTAGTGTTCGACACATTGCCACAAGAAGAATTTAAGATCGAGGAGTTACTATCAAAACAAGAAGAATTCAAAAGTGATGGATTGACAAGTTTTGAATTAGGTTCATCAGATTTATTAGCAGAATTGATATTGACAAGATTTGGAATCGAAGATGAAGATAGATTTGCTAAAGAGGTTGTATTAGCAGGGACTTTTCCATTGCTAATACTTAACATTGTAATCAAAAGGATTGTACTTGTAACCATACAGTATAAATATTTGAAGTTGTATTGAAGTGGACATAGGCACACTTATCGGACAACTATAAATTTGTGTTGTTATTTACTTTTTCTGTAATCTGTGTATGGATTGCTTAGATTATTTGGAATTGGGTATCGATCTGGGAAGTGACCACTTTCCCATGTCAACATTTTTGCGCATCAGGATGAGGAACAAACAACATTGGATTGATAATGATTTGGGTTGCTCGGAATTTTAGAATGGTTAAAAAGAAGAATGATGCTACTTTAGCTCGTTCTGAAGGAGCTGGAATAGAGGGAATCTAGATGGTTTCCTCTACTGGAGATCCATCAAACTATCTAACTAGAAAAGAGATGGATGGATTGGCTAAGGATTTGCATGCATGAATGCAACGACAAGAAGAACTTATTACAAGGCAACAAGACATGATTAATAGATTTTTTACTTGGATCAAAGGATTTGGAAGGCCAACAGGCCAAGGAACTCAGGTTGGAATGAGTGCACAAGGCGCTCAAGGTTTGCAGGACTTGGGGGCAGTTCCCTTAAATCATTCCCAAGCCAATGTGGCTCAGCTAGGGGGCACCTCTCCCAATCCTGATGGAAGTGTGGTTCATGATGCTTTGGATGGTCAGGTTAGGGGATCTGGAGTTGAAACTATGACTCAACACCGGTGCATGAGTGTACTGATGCTGGAAGAACTCCTACAACTCTGAAAGTAAGGTTTGCACGCGTGACTGCTCCTCGGGTCAGGACTGAAGCAGATGTTCATGTTGGAAATCAATAAATGGCTCATATTAGATTGGATGCCGAGGGCACCGATGTTGGTGTAGAAGATTAGAGGAAGTTGCTTGATAATGGAAATCGAATTGTGGATGTGATTCAATGGTTTACTTGAGGCAAAGCATTTCACTTAAATTTGAAATTTGTTAATCGTAGCCCATTCACTCAGCCTATAAGGAATTCTCAGAACCCACCGGATTTCAAGTTGCCAGTTTTGGATGTTTATGATGGTAGGAAGGATCCTACCATTTACTTGATGTGATATATGCGCTACATGGAAGTGCAATTAGCATCGAATTATGTCATGGCGAAATGCTTTCCACTTTACGTCATTGATATTGCTGCTATTTGGTTTCAGCAATTGGAATCAAAAAGTATTGGAAGTTGGAATGTCTTGGTTGAAAATTTCGTTGAACAATTCAGGGCCTACATTTCTTGACACAAGAATATTATGACTCTCACGATGATTAAGGAAAGGTCAGGAGAAACTTTGTGAAAATTCTTGGAAAGGTTTAGTACGACGATGGCGTCGGTCGATCTACCACACCCATCTATGGTACTTATGGCTGTAGTTTCTAGAATTCTGGATAAGACAGATTTCAGGATCTCACTTCAATGGGGTCCACCAAGGAACCTTGGTGAATTTTACTTTAAAACAAATAGGTTTCTACGAGAAGAGGATGCTAAGACCAATAAAGAAATTACCAACGTTAATACGGTTAAGGGCAAAGGACCGTTTGAATCAGGCAAGGATAGGTACAAAGGTAAGGTCTCATTTGGAAACAATCAAAATACACAAGAATGGAGGTAACAAAAATTCCCTTCATACATGGAACTTACTTCTTCTCTAGAGGAACTTTACTTGGATATTCGCCCAACCACTCTTTTAAGAAAGCCTCCTACGAGGGAGCCAACTCAAAGGAAAGGGATTATTTTAGACATTGTTTGTTTCATGAGCTTGATAGCCATAGCACAAACAATTGCAGGCAACTTCAGGATATGATTAAGGAACGTGTCAGACGTGGAGAGATGATACAATATGCTAGGAATCAGATAGTTGTAGCAGAATAGGCACATCCGCCTATTCCAGCTCGAGACAGGAACGAGCACGGACATGGCCCGCATGGATTGATCATACATTGATTTGGAATTCTGTGGACTCTCTGGATTTGCGGCATGTGGATTTTGATTTTTTGGCACTATGGTTTTGGCATCCTAAGTTTTTGATTCTTTGGTTTTTCAGCTCTTGGATTTCTAGTACTTCGGTTCTCTAGCTGTTGGGTTTTAGCATTTTGGTCTTTGAATTTTGGACATGGCTCTCTTGATTTCTGGCTTTTGGATTTTTTTACATGGTCACTATGATTTTGGCTTTTGGAATTTGGGATTTGGTTGTTTGGGCTTCGAACTTTTGGGTGTTGTTCTTTGTTTTCTGGTTATTTGGCTTCGTCTAGCTAAGCTTGTTTACCCATCTATGGGAACCACCGAAATCCCTATGCATGCTCTTTCCAAATAAAAAACCATTCGCCACTTAATTAATAAATGTGTAATCAAGTAATTTGGATTTGGACTTTGGATGGCTAAGTATGCCTACCCATGTACGGAAACCAGCGAGATTCCTAAGCATGCTCTTTATTGACGAAAAATCATCCAATCTCTTTTACTTAATGAACTTGTAATTATAAATGGCTATGTTGGCTCATCCATGTATGGGGTTAGGAATTTAACACCCAGGCGTACTCTCTGCCTAGCAATAAACCTTTAGGTTTTCTTTTAGCTTTAATAAAAACTTAGAACTTTTCCAAAACTTCAACAAAATTACTTAAGCTATATTGACTATGCTTCTGAAGTATGAAGTCGAGAATTGGAATTTCTAACTTTAAGGATTTAGTGAATATGGACTATGCTCGTCAAATATAAAACTCTAGCTCTAGATCCCTAAGAATGGACTATGCTTAGGAAGAAATGGGTCGTCTTGTAAGGACTTAACAATATCGCTTGGTTAAGGCTCGGTAATATACTATACACAATTGGTTGTGGGTTGTTCTGTCGGGACTTTGAAAAATGATTCACTTAGTTTTTTTTTTTGCAAGTATGGATTATATTTACTCAGATTAGGCTCTTTGAGGCTGCGGTCTATCGAATTTCTTGGGCTTTTTGGATATTTGGATTTCTTGGATTCGGATTTTGGATATTCTAGACTTGGCTATAAAATAATCTGGAGTGGTCGTTGGATTTATTATGTTTTCAGATTTTAGTTTTCTATCGATACAATCCAGCGTGATCATGGTTTTCTATATTTCTAGTTTTTGGTTATTTAACTTTGGTTGGACTACCTTCGGACTATGGCCTCTGGATTCATGGATTTATGGAATTTACAAAACACGTCTCCTATTGAAAGACATATTTTGAGGGGCGAGTCCTGACCCGCCCTTTTACAAGGCAGTCACGCTTTAAAATTCTAGCTATTGGAGTGCTCAGGACTTGAGTACAGACTTAGGAAGAACCTAGAGCGATTTGGTCGATGTCACGGATTGCTCGAAAGCATGAAAATTTGGCTAAGTATCTCGAGATCAGTATTTCTTGAACCAACCCTAGGGATCAATAGAAAATCCCCAAGCAGGATTGGTGCAACTCAATGTGAATTGGAAAAAATATTTCTAAGACCTGGTAGGTATTCACATTTTCATATCTCTGGATCGATAAGGGATTTTCCTATCCCCTGGATGGCGTCGGGGATCGGTATTCAGGATGGCATATATTTGTCTAAGGATTTCAAGATTAGTTTTTATACTTATTTTGTTAGATTGGCATTGGTGGAAGCCTTTTCGAGCGGTTATATATACCTTTTTCTTCAGGATTTTTGTTTTTCATCTTTGGTGAATTTCCTATCCCTGGATATGAAATGGGGATGGGCATGGCATGAAATCTTCAAAATGATGCACAGGAATTTGGCTAAGTCCTCCCGGGTCGGTATCCATTCCGGGAGACGAATTTATTGGGCCTCGAGCCCATTTCCACCTACACCCATAAATAGCCTTGTTATTGACTGGTTTCAGGAGCTTCTTTTCCAAACTTGAGATTCTTGGACTTGGAGCGTTTTAATGGGTTCCTACATGGCTTTATGGACTTTGGAAACTTCTTTGGACTTGTGAACTTCTTCCTCTTGGATTTACTTGGATAGCTTGGACGCTTGGCTTGCTATTTGCACTTTTTTGGACTTAGAAGCATCTTCTTGGACTTTTGGACACTAAAGCTTCATCTTGGTCATTTGGACATGGGAGAGGACTTGTTGGCTCTAAGCAAGGGCTTTTCCATTCCTAACACTTAACATTGTAATCAAAAGGGATTGTACTTGTAACCATACAGTATAAATATATGAAGTTATATCAAAGTGGACGTAGGCACACTTGTCGAACCACTATAAATATTTGGTGTTATTTACTTTTCATGCACTTTGTGTCTGGATTATTTGGAATCGGGTGTTGATCTGGGTTGTGACCACTTTACCACGTCAATAATGTGTATAATAGTTTCCAAAAGTTTAAGGTTTAATTATATAGTTTTGTATTTTCAAAAAAACATTCAAATAAGATTTCAAATTTTGAGACAATAATATGTCGACGTGGCCATATTTAATATGTCAATATAGTGTCCTTTTTATTCAAAAATCAAATTTTCAAAAGAAGTGCTTATCATATTCTCTCATAAATAAACGTGACCGTTATTTCTCTATAATCAGCAATAGTTTCAGAAGATATTTTAACCATACTTTCATAATCTTCTTCTCTTCTTTCTTCTGCATTGTTTCTAATCAAAATCTTATTTACATTCCGCTAAATTCTCAAGTGAATCCAATTATTTCTACTTATTTTTTTATTCTTTATCATCCTCTCCATAATATATTTTTTATTACAAGGATGTTTTGATGATAATAACTACAAGTATAACAGGTAAAACAAGTATTGGTATAAAATATATTTATAGTTATTTGTGATTATATTAACAATTATTACTAATGTTTATATATATATATATATTATATAGTACAGGTTTATAACATGTGTTGATTTTCAAGACTGTACAGTAACAAGATTGTTTGTAATGCTGATAAAGACTGATGATTCAAATCAAGAGTTTAAGAATACTAAGGACATATATTAGAGACTTATATATCTATGTTAAAACTCGTTTGCACTCATATGCTCTCTTTTCAAATGTTTTGCGAATGAGTTTTCAAAATGATTTTCAAATAATTTTCAAATGGCTTTCAAATAGGTTTTAAAAAAAATTCAAACACGTTTCAAATGTTTTGCAAAATAAAGTTTTAAAAGTATTTTCGATGTATAAATTTTATAATTATTTTTAAATTTGATATTTTAAGTTTTAAATCTATTCAATTTCAATTATAATATATTTTAATATTTATCTAATTTATTTTTGACTATATGTAACGAGCCAGATTTTTCGGTCATTTAAATTTAAATATTTAAATTTGTTTTAAGTATTATATTTGGAATATTAATGGACTTTTATATTGATTTCGTTTATAAAATGAAGTTTTAACGTTAAATTTATATTTAATTATAAACAAGCTCGTAACCTCGTGGTAGTTCGTAATATTGAGTTTTGAACTTCAACTGAATATACAGGATCCGATATAAGTCGGAATTCTGTGAAACAAGAAACATTTGAATCTAGTTGATTATAATTTTTTAATGAAAGAGAAAAATCGAGATTTCATACTATAGATTGTTAGTTATGTCCAAATTAAATTTTCAAATAGTCGCTATGAAATCGTTTATAAACGATAACGTTTATTTAATAAATTCGTAAGGGTTTTCATATAATTTGGATGACGTTTAACTCGAAATCTCATAATGTTGAGTTTTAAAATGCATAATAGTTTATATTTGAAGCTGTATATATATTCCATTTGGATATTTACGATAATTATAATTTATTATTATTTTATCTGATTATTTTGGAATTTAAAAATATTTTATCGATATTATTATATGCCTTTAAAACAAACATTTTGCAAACAACCATGGTTTTTGATGAAATCAGTTTCATTGAAATCCTAACGTTAAATTGTTGTAGGAAAACAAATTTCGAGGTATTCCAATGTCATATGTGACAACGATAGCCATAAACGCCCAATCGTTTTCTATAGCGCGTAATTAAATAATTTAATTTGAATAGATGGGTATTTGTGTGTAACTTAAGCAAACAACCGAATTAGGCTATGAGACCAATTCCATTGAATTCGTATCGATGATTAGAGTCAAGATAGGTAGGTAGTTTGTTATTTTCGAAGACTGGTATTTTGGTGTCCAAAATAACATCGTTTTGCGTATAAAATAGCGTTTCGGGAGCAGTCTCGGAATGCGATAGAACTTATGTCATTAGAACCGTATTAATAAGTTATTACAGGATTTCAAATTTCGTACCGATCGGATTTACCGGTTATTTGTAAGAGTAGCAAACGCCTATATTTCTATTTAATCGTTTTATCGATTTATTATGGAATTTAAGAATAACCAGTTTTCTAAAGAAATCCGTTTTTAGTGAAACTAATTTTATAAAATCCGTGGTAATTTATAATTATAGTATTTCAAATTTTAGGTTATTTGGATTTATTTTGTGATTGTACACAATTTAAACGCATGTCGATTCATATATATGAGTTATAAAGAAACTTTTACAAACGATCTCGAAATTCGACGAAACCTGTCGTATCGTGTTCGGAATATCAATTTATGCTTGGATTTCAATTTTCATCCAAAACCTAGGTCGTATGTGCTTGTTTTAAAATGATACTTCGTGTCTACGTTTTATATATTAATATTATATTCCAACCTTACTATATATGTACCATCATAAAGCCAAATACCCTAATTTTTTTGGTGTATGGTCAATGAATATTCTGGCTGCCATTTCATGAAATGAACGATCAGTATTGCATTCTCTTCCCACTCAATTTTCTTGTAATCCATGAATCGAGATGAGAAACCTCCAACTGCAAGTTTCGAGATCTAGGCGAGAACAATAAGTTGATCGACGGTGATCTTGACCGGAGCCGAGGTGAGGTGTGAAATTGGGGATGTAGGAGACACATTTCGCAATGATTTGCACACATTTGGGAGAGCTTAGTTGCATGAAACTCAGAGCGACGGCAGGAGGCGGTGACATGCATCGGGGGCCGGTCTCTGATCATCTTCCAGTGGAGGAATGTGGCCGCGGTGGAGGAAATAGATAAAATTAATTAATAATGTAAGGACGGATTTCTGTATTTGAAATCCTATAATTTATTTTGTTCCCAACTTACTAAAATTTGTATAAGTAAGTAAAAATATTTTGTTATATACATAAGATTTTTTTTAACAAACTTTATTTTCGAGGACGAAAAGTTCTGAGTGGGGAAGATTGTAACATCCCATTAAATTTAATCATTTAAGTTATTGAATTTAATTTAGTTATTGATTTAAAATGGGTTTAAAATAAGCAATAAATGATAAATGTAACTTAGAATGTATTGGTTTAAATTAGGAAATCGGTTTATAATGAAAGGAAAGTTAGTATCAGAGCTTTGTATAATTGGAAGGCAACGTATTTTTGGGATGAGCTCTGAAGCTTGGAACGGGAATAACAAAGGGAGGGTAACGAAAAGAATCGTCCCGCTTCTGTGTAAATAAAAGAAAAAAAAATTAACGGCCTGATTTGGTTAATGAACGTGTTTAGTGAAATTTAATTAAGTTACTTAATTAATTTAAAATCATTAACTTAAAAATATTAATAACTTATTGATATAATATTAGGATTGAACGATTCAAGATGCATTGGACTCGCATGGACGAGCACTATGCCATGGAACAGACTTGGACAGAATTGAAATTAATTGGATTTTTTAGTTAAATTAAACACTTGTTTAATTTAGCTGAAACCAGTTTTTTAAACAATGAATCAGATTAAGGTGAGTAAAAATCACTCAGTAGTCTTGCTTATATTTAATATAAGTCGGGTTTAATATTTGTGTGCTATAATTGTTATTGTTTGATGATTTCTGAATGATATATATATTGACTGGACCAATTAAATTAAACAATTCATTTAACTTAATTAAAATCAAATCGTTATTTTAACAATTGGACCCAATGGAGGTAACTTACCTTGTTGGTCACATTTACAAAATAAACGTGTTTAATTTAATGAATTGTTCGAATTGTTTTGTTAATGCTAAATTAATTGGTTGATGTGAAATAGTCGTTATTTGCTGTTATAGAAATTATCAATTAAATTGAATTGAATGATTTTATTTGAGGTAGCCTATTTGGATGCAGGGAAAAACGGGTAGGAGGGATCCAATTGGATTCCTCACTAGTAGTTGTTAAATTTTATATATATTATAATATATATGTTGAGAAAATTAATCTATGATGCAGGGATTGACAGGTTGGAGGAATCCAACAGGATTCCTCATTGATATTGATACTGTTTATCAATATGATTTGTTGTGTTCATTGGGATGTGAATTTGGTTTATATTTCACGGTTTGGTACTTTAGTAGATATTTACCTCTTTAGCACCGTCGATAAAAGAAAAGATTTTGGAATCGATGTTAAATCAATTCCGAGCATTTTCGAAGTTATTTTCATATATTTACTTAAAATACGATGTTTATTTTAAAAATAAATGTTGAAGTTTTTATATATGTTATTATAACTATTTAAATTATAAATTAATGAAATTTCCAAGAAATTAACAAATAAATGGTTAAACAGTATAAACTAGAATTGGAGTGTTAAAACAATTGCGAAGAAAGGCTTATGTGGCGTAAATGGAATATTAAAAGATTTTAAAATGTGGAAATAGACTAATGAAATTGGAAGTGTACGGAAATTAATTTTAAAGGAACAAAAGGTGATTTTTCGTAACTAATGAACGTTTTTGTGAACATTGGTTAAAACTATACGAAATGTGATAAAATGGGATTTCGTGAATGAGATCATTAAATAAATGGGATTTAAAGTAGAATATGAATCTTGACGTATAACTGGAATTGAGACTAATATCAAATAAATGAGATTTCAAGGTAGGATTGCAAAGGAGTTATAAAAGGAAATACGTATAAACTGAGTTATATGGAAAGAGTTAAATTTTTACTTACAAATAAGAAACGAATTTTTAACTGAAAGGTTAATTAATTTATAAACGAAAGGTTAAGGAATTTAAAAACAAATGGTTAAGAATTTTGTAAATGAAAGGTTAATTATTTTATATATTAAAGGTGAAGTGTTTTTGAAATGAAATCTGTAATGTTTGTTTATAGAAGCTAAGTTTTATGATATGATATTTTGAATAAAATTGGAAATGATTAGGAGACTATAAGAACATATAACCGTTTTAAAATAATATGATGTGGTCTTTAAATAAACTGGAATATGTTGTACGTTGATTGAGATGAGTAACTCTCGGGTTGTCAATCTAATGTTGGTTTCGGCCTTCGGGGTTGAATACTTAGAGATTTATTCACTTACCAATTTACAATAACGATCTAATGGATAGAAGTGGAATGATAATTGAATATTCTTATATTAAATAAGAAAAGGGAAATGTTTTCCAAATTAGAAGTTTTAATAATTAATTAACTACTAGTTAATTAAAGATGCTAAATGATGCTAAGTACTGAATCAGTAAATTTATTTATTTTTATGGATGTATGATTATTCATTTGATAGTTAAATAACCAACTATTAAATCCGATCTATACAATTGTTGGTATGGAAAGACCTGGATTAAATTTATATTCAATAACTATTCTGAACCAACAAATACGTAAAGGTGAAAGACGCTGACTGAAGATGGAGCAATTAAAGACCGTTGATCTTCAAGAGCGGAAGGACTACTCATTAAATTTCTCTGGCTTGGCCGCCAGAGATATTTTGGTGTTGATTCTATCGTGATTGAAATCTTCGGATTTGCAAGGACTACTCGCTACTGATCCATAGGGTGATACCTAGGAAGTGGTAGGAGTGTGCCTTATGTTTGTCCTGTCCCAGGACAACTTGTATGGACGAATGTCTGACAAAGTATTTCCAAAGAATCGCGTACATTGATTTGTACAAACATATTTCTGTTTGTGGCAGAGGAATTCGTTCTTATTGCTTAGACTCCTAGAGTATTTTTGTAAATATCAATTAGTGATTTGGCGGGTCTAACGATGTGGTATTCGAAGTGAATGGTGGTCATATGTTCTAAAAGGAAATTTTAACCTCAAGCCTCTTCAACCGGTAAATGGTGTAAAATTAGGTAGGTCGCATGGCTTAGTGGGCCGCTTCCAATTACGGTGTATTGTCACCATCTAGAGAAATTTCATTTGTTCTTCTTTTCATTTTTGTATCTCCTAGGAATTACGGTGGTCGTGACAAAAAGCCGTAAGGTGACAATATATTCGGAACATTCAAGCGAAATGAATGGCCGGTCATGTTTAGCCATGGTTTCAAGATGTTCTTGATGAACCCTAGTGTATTTTCTTAGTGGTACACTATCGGAAGGTGGTCTCATACCTTGCCATAGTTGGAAATCCATTCTCCAATAAGATCCAGTGGTTTTGATTGTATACTATGTATGTAGAATGTGAGATGCAAGCGTTCTGCTAGATTATTATTTATTTGTTGTAGACACTATTATAATATCAGAAAAGTAAAGATTTTTAAAATGCTTTGGGTTATCGTAAGGTAAAAATCGTCCGTATTTATGTGTAGATTTGGTCTTACGATTATCTTTTTCTTTTGAAAAGACTTTGACTTTAAAATCAAGTTGGATGATGCCCTTAAAATTAGTGAGTTTATCTCACGTTGGTTCACCCGACTGATCCTGGCGTTTGCAATGCTCGGGTTAGACCGAGTTTACAGGTTCAGGTTATCGGGTGCTACGAAACGATGAGCTAGAAGAGTTCAGACGTATGATATTATATAGTTATTATTCCGCTATGTGATTGTAGATGAGGACAGATTGTTATAACTGTCTAGATTTGTTGATGTACTCTGATGATTGTAAGTTTTATTTCAAACTCTCAATAAAGATTTAACTCTATATTATGTTTTGTTCCACTACGATGTGAGACTCTGTGATGTGTTGGTTCTTCTTCTTCTTCTATTGTAATGTTTCTTTCTTTTCTCACCTTATAATTTCTTTCTATTAACTATCTGGTGTTTTTGATACTAATTTTTTGGCAAGTAATACGAGTTTATGTTTTATTGTCGGAATTCGAGTGTCGAATTCTACCAGGTAGTTACAGTTGTATCAGAGCATAAGGTTTAGCAATAACCTTGGCTCTGTGGCGTAAATCGATAGAGATGGGGTCCGAAAATACCCTAGATTAAGTTTAAGTGTATATATATGAGAGTGCGTATTGTAGATTTTATATACAAGTGTTTTGTATCGTGATTTTCGATTGGTTCAATTTTGAATTGGCAATGGACACAATATTGTTTTGTAAAGAGGGTAAATGAAATAATTTTATCCAAATTATATTTTTGTGTAGAAAAAGAAATAATTTTATTTAATTACTGAAATGTTGACATGTTTGATTGAATTGAATGTAATTCAAATGAGATTAAAAAAATTTGAAATGGTTAATAAAGCAAAAAGAGAATTTCAGTGTGAAACTAGTAAATGAGATTGAATGGATCAGAATTTGGATTATGAAATGATAGTGAACTAATTAGAAAAATCAATTAGTAAATTGGATTTAAGATTGATATTTAACTTGGTTAAGTGGAGTTAAGAATGATATTGGAGTAAATAATATAGATTTGGAATTTGGAAATTGAATCAATGGTAATTAAATAAAAATCAATTGGATATTAACCAATTGATGTTCAAATATGTTAAACCAAAGTAAATAATAATGTTGGATATGTATTCAATTGATTTAGTTGTATGGGTTGAGCATTGTTTGATTGTTTGTTAGACTGGTTTAATATAATTCGTCAATAGTTAAATAAATTTGAATGAATGAATTGGAAATCAAAGAAATGAATTCCATTGTAATCAAATTAAATTAAAACCGCATTTGAGCCAAAACTAGATGATATAACCCTGTATTGCATACACCTTTTAAAATGAATGAATGCTACCTGTTTGAATTTGGAATTAGTTTAATTAGACTTGTTGATCAATTAATAATATTTAAGAATTTCATGAAATTGTTAATTACATGGTGAGTTAAGTTAAATAAAGGTGCCAAAAGGCATTGGGATTGATTTTGATTGCATAATTGCATGTAAGTTGAGCAAATATGCTCAACAACGCTCGTATAAGGTATGCCTATGCGAAAATATAAATTTTTACTGTTTGAATTTTATTTTCCGACCGTGTAGGTCGATGTATATATATTTATTGTTCCTGCGATATCACAGAAGTCCCTCTGTACAAGGGAGACACTGTCGAATTTTTCCGAGAATTTAAGTTTTAGAAATTTTTGGTTATTTTTGAAAATTTTAATTAACAATAATGAATTGGTTTTTGATTTAAAATAAATTGGATTTTTGAAAAGATAATGGGTTTGTGGCATTTTTCCTACTTTAGTAATTTCGAGGACAAAATTCTTTTAAAGGGGGAAGATTGTAACGAATCAGATTTTTCGGTCATTTAAATTTGAATATTTAAATCTGTTTTAAGTATTATATTTGGAATATTGATGGATTTTTATATTGAATTCATTTATAAAACGAAGTTTGAACGTTAAATTTATATTTAATTTTAAACAGCTCACAACGTCGCGTAGTTCGTAGTGTTGTGTTTTGAACTTTGGCTAAATATACAGGATCCGATATAAGTCAGAATTCTATGAAACAAGAAATGTTTGAATCTAGTTGATTATAATTTTCGAATAAAACAGAAAAATCGAGATTTCATATTATAGATTGTTAGTTATGTCCAAATCAAATTTTCACATAGTCTCTATGAAATTGTTTATAAACAATAACATTTATTTAATAAATTGATAAGGGTTTTTATATAATTTGAATAACGTTTAACTCGAAATCTCATAATGTTGAGTTTTAAAATCCATATTAGTTTATATTTGAAGCTGTATATATACTCCATTTGGATATTTACGAAAATAATAATTTATTATTATTTTATTTGATTATTTTGGAATTTAATAATAATTAATCGATATTATTATGAGCATTTAAAATAGCCATTTTGCAAATAGCCTCGGTTTTCGATGAAATAAGTTTCATTGGAACTGTAACGTTAAATTATTGTAGGAAACCAAACTTCACGGTATACCGATGTTGTATGTGACAACGGTAGTCATAAACGCCCAGTCGTTTTCTATAACGCTAATTTAATTTAATTTGAATATATTGGTATTGTGTGTAACTTGAGCAAACGATCGAATTAGGCTACGAACCAATTCCGTTGAATTCATATAGACAATTAGAGTCAAGATAGGTAGGTAGTTTGTTGTTTTTGGAGACTGGGTATTTTGGTGTCCAAAATAACATCGTTTTGCATATAAAATAGCGTTCGGGGAAACAGTCTCGGAATGCGACGAAATTTGTGCCGTTAGAACCGTATTAATATGTTGTTGCAGTATTTCGAGTTTCTTATCAATCAGATTTATCGGTTATTTGTGAGAGTAGTAATCGCCTATATTTTTATTTAATCGTTTTATCGATTTATTATTGAAATTAAGAATAACCAATTTTCTAACGAACTCCGTTTTCTGCAAAACTATTTTTATTAAATCCATAGTGATTTATAATTGTAGTATTTCAAATTTCAGCTTATTAAGATTTATTTTGTGTTTCTGCGCGATTTAAATGTGCATCGATTCTCTTATATGAGTTATAAAGGAATTTTTACAAATGATCTCGGAATTCGACGAAACCTGTTATGTCGTGTCCGGAATATCGGCTTATGCTAGGATTTCAATTTTCATCCAAAATGAAGGTCGTGTGTGCTTGTTTTAAAATGATACTTCGTGTCTAAGTTATATATTAATATTATATTCCAACCTTACTATATATATATACCGTCATAAGGTCAAATACCCTAATTTTTTTGGCGTATGGTCAATGAATATTCTGGCGCACATTTCATGAAATGAACGATTAGTATTTCATTCCTCTTCCCACTCAATTATCTCACAATCCATGAATCGAGATGAGAAACCTCCAACTGCAAGTTTCGAGATCTTTGCGAGAGCAATAAGTTGACCGACGGTGATCTTGACCGGAGCTGAGGTGAGGTCGGAAATCGAGGATGTAGGCGACGTAGTTCATGGTGATTTGCAAGCGATTGGGAGGGCTTGGTGGCACGAAAATCAGGGCGATGGAAGGAGGCAGTGACGCGCATTGGAGGCCGGACTCCGATCATCTTCCAGTGGAGGAAAGTTGCACGGTGAAGGAATGTTCGAAGGTAGCGTATTTTTGGGATGAGATCTGAAGCCTGGAAGGGGAATAACGAAGGAATGGTAACGAAAAGAATTAGCCGACTTTGGGTAAATAAAAGCAAAAATTTTAATGGTCTGGTTTGGTTCATGAACGTGATTAGTGAAATTTAATTAAGTTAATTAATTTAAAACCACTAACTTAAAAATATTAACAAATTTTTCCTATAATATCTGGATTGAACGATTCAAGATGCGTTGGACTCACATTAACAAGCACTACGCCATTGTAACGGCCCGAATTTCCATACCATTTGAGTTGACTAATGACACCACATGTCCAACCCTAATTACAAAGAAATACGAAACATTAATAGAAATAAGTTAGAGGACGAGAAATAGAAGAAAGAAAAACTAGAATATGAGAATACGAAGAACACAAATCTCACAGCGGAACGAATAAAATATATCATTTAACATAGCTTGAATACAAATCAGTTACTGTATATACATACCATCATCAGAGCACAACAGTTATTCTTGGAACAGTTATAAACACCTGTTTTCAGATAAAACATAGTACACAACAGAAAATATGATATTCTATAGCTAACTAATGAAGCCTCCTGCTTCAACCTCCTCCAAGTGAACCTGTAAAATCCTGACTACTTGACTGCCCGTACAAATATGGACACCCAAGAGTTTAGGGTAGAACAAAAACAAAATAAACTCTGGGTCAGTCATGGGACCGGTGTGAGTAAACTCCAAACATTTGTTTAACTTCAAAAACCTTTTCGAAAGAAATGTTAATCGTAAGACTGATCCACATATAAACATGGATGGTTTTTACCTTACGATAACCAAAAATATTTTTGATATTAAATCCAGTGACATTATAATAGTGTCTAAATTAAATAAATAGCAATCTAGAGAAATGCTTGCATCTCACGCTCCATATATAACATAAAATCAAAAACCGTTGGGCACTTATTGAAGAATGGATTTCCAACTATGACAATTTATGGGACCACCATCCGATAGTGTATCTCTAGAGAGGAATACACTGGGTTCAACAAGAACATCTTGCAACCCGACCACAAATGGCTGGCCACTCATTTAACTTGAGTGTACTGAGAATATTATCACCAGCGGTTGTGATCAGCAACTGTTACCAAAAGCATACATCAGCGAATAGAATAGGAAGCAAATGAAATTTCTCTAGATCTGGTGATAATACCTTAATGGGAATGACACCCTTGGTCTTGCTGCCTGCCTGATTTCTGTAATTTTCCGATTGATGAGGCTTGAAGTCACGATTATCTTTTTAGAACACTTTCCATCATTTACTTTGAATGTCGCATCTTCAGATCCTTCAAATCACCAATTGACGTCCACAAATACGCTTTGGGTGCTAAGCTGAGAGAATAAGTCTCCCGCCACCATACTTGGTATATTTAAAGAAACCAATGTACGATGACCATCTAGAAATACTCTGTCAGACATTCGTCCATACACGTTCCTGGGACTAGACAAACAGAAGACACCATCCCATCAATCCATCTTGGGCAATTTCTGTAATGTCCCGTATATTTACAGTAGAATAATTAATTTATTTAATTATTTATATAGTGATTTAGAGGATTTAATGGTGGTTTAATTAAATAAATTTGAATATTTAATTAATATAATAATTAAATAATATATTTAATTCTGAAATAATCAGAATTCGCTGAAATGGCAATATTGTGTGAATTGGGAAATTCAATATATATATATATATATTCAGTTTAAAATTGAATTATGATAACGAATATATTATATAAACGAAGTTTGAACGTATAATTATATTATAATTAAAATCGAGCTTGAAATGGCGCGGCAGTTCGCTATTTGGCGATTTGAACTTCAACTGAATGTACAGGGTCCGTTCTAAATTGGATTTCTATGAAACAAGAAACATATGGAGCTGGTGAAGTATATTTTTCTAGTGGAAGAGAAAAATCGGGATTTCATCGGGTAGATTTTGAGTTATGTCCAAATCAAATTTTTGAAAAGTCGCTATGGAATTCCTTTATAATATATATCGATTTATTTATATTTTTAAATGGATTTTAAATATAAATCGAATATCGATGTAACACTGGATTTGGAATATCGAGTTATAAATCCCATATGGAGCTGTGTGATATTCTATGTGAATATATATAGGATAATATTTATTTGTAAATATTTAATTTAATTATTTTTAAATATATTTATATATTTAAATGGGTTATTTAGAGCGTTAAAAATAGCCACTTTTGCAAACGAGCTCCGTTTTCGACGAAACTTATTTTGTTGGATCCGTAATATTAAATTATTGTTAGATTCCAAGTTTCGTGATTTTTAGGGTCAGTGTGTGGCCGTACGGATTTTTAATGTGAAAAACAGTCAGTATTTTGATGGTTAAAAATACCATGTGTGAGCAAACGGAGTCGGAATTCGACGAAACCAGTTTCAATGGGTCCTTAATGTCAAACTGTAGCTGTGTGACCATTTTCATGATTTTTGAATATCGTGTGTGATCACACGGATTTTTAGAAAGCAAAAATGGATTAAAATAAAATATAAAAATAATATCCCCTCACTATAAATACCCCTCTCTTTACTCTAAACCCTTATTCTTTAACTCCTCCAGTCAAAGAAATTTCCGCCGCCAGTTTCTTCCTCAAAAAACCAACAAATCGTGACAATGAAAAATTCAAAGAAATAGAAAGAGAATTCAATAAATCTTAATTCGTATATATTCAAGTTCCTGGAGTTATGCTCTTCGATTGGGTAACCCTTCTGTCGTGCTAGATTGTGCTGGGTCGACGCTCGTTCTTGTTCTGCGATCTAGGGTTGGCGATTGTAGGTTCTTGAAGCATCAACGGGTAATTTTGATGTTAGATTTGGATTCAAGGAGTATGCTAGCACCTGCATACAATCTTTTGAGGGATTCAAAGAGGGAAATTATTGATTGAAAAACAGGGAGGGCTCGACACAGTAGTATCGACGCGTTTGATTTCTGAGTTCGAGTTCAATTTGAATTCGATGAGTTGTAGAGGGAGTATGGGTAGTGAGAAAGTCAGTAATGGCAATTCTATTTTGCGTGTTCCTGGAGCAAGAATTTGGGAACGACAATGTGTTAATAAAAATGTGTTAATCAAAATGAGATAGAGGAGTTAATCGAATTATAGTTAATCGATTAAAGATAGAGTTAATTGATTAGAGTTAATCAAATAGAGTTAATCAAATAGAGTTAACCAGTTGGAGTTAATCAGTTAGAGTTAATCAGTTAGAGTTAACCAGTTAAAGTTAATCAGTTAGAGTTAATCGATAGAGTTAATTAAAAAGAGTTAACCGAATATAAGTTATTCGAATAGAGTTAAATAGAGTTAATCGAATATAAGTTATTCGAATAGAGTTAATCGAATATTAGTGATTCGAATAGAGTAAAAAGGAGTTATCGAATATTAGTGATTCGAATAGAGTAAAAAGGAGTTATCAAATATTAGTTATTCGAATAGAGTTAAATTGAGTTAATCGAATATGGTTTATTCGAAAGGAGTTAATCGAATATTACTTATTCGAAAGCGAATTAATCGAATATAGTTTATTCGAAAAGAGTTAATCGAATATTGTTATTCGAAGAAAGGAGTTATCGAATATAGTTATTCGAAGTGAGTTTATCGAATATTAGTTATTCGAAGTGAGTTAATCAAATATAAGTTATTCGACGAGAGATAATCGAATATTAGTTATTCGAGGAGAGTAAATCCAATATAAGTTATTCGAAGGGAGTTAATCGAATATTTGTTTTTCGAAGGAGTTAATCGAATAAAGATTACTCGAAAGAGAGTTATACGTCGAATTCGATTATATCGAATTCGGGAAAGTATTATTTACTTTCCGGTTTTTAATCAAGATTTGTTTATTTATTAATAAATTAGTTGTTGGTTTATTTATTCAAAATAAGAATTTAAGTTAGATTTCTAAGTTAGATATTTTAGAAGTAGGGTTTATAACGTTAGCGTTATAATAAATGTTTTTCATAAAAGAAGTGGATTCATATTCTGAATCAGAGAATTTGCATAAGCAAATGATTGTAAGAATTGGAGCGGTGAGCTTTGTCTATTGCAAGGATAAGAACGTTGTTCAGTTAAGGTCTGAGAGGTAATTATACCCCAACTTGATTTACTTCCTTACTTAACTAAGAAATAGTTGAGGTTCGATGGCGAGAGTTAGTTAGAAATACAGTTAAGTAATAAGTGATTAATGGATTGAGCGGTCATAACGATGTTTTATAAAACGTTAGTTTGGAATCCATATAAATGAGTTGGAAACGTTTAACAATATAGAATCAGAGATATTTTCTAAATATAGAAAATGGAATGTTTTATTTATAAGGAATTAAGAAATGGAGTTAAGCTAAATTAGAAACTGACTAGAGATTAGTTAAGTTGAACGGTTTTCTAAGTGTCTATCTGATGTTGGTTTCGACCTTCGGGATTTGATACTTAGGGAATTGTTCTCATACTAGTCTACAGTCAGAGACTGATAGATGTGGAAGAATAGTGATATGTGAATAAGCAAATGGAAATGTTTTCCAGTGTTAATAACATATATTTTCTAAACATAGAAAATAAGGAAAAATGAATGAATATATATATATGGTTGATGATTTGATCGATAATTCCATTTGGAAATAAGATCGTTGTGTGTACACGGACATTTTTCATTTGATAGTTAAATCACCGACTATCAAAGTTTTTGACCATTTTGACGGTGTTAATATGGAGAGACCGGTTGGATTATTATCCGAAGAACCACTCCGTATTGGCATAAGCGTTGCAAACCAAGTATGCTAAATATATTGAAGACGGAGTAAAGTGCAAGGGCTGTTGTATAAATCTTAGGTATAGATTGCCTAAGATGGATGTACTGAATAGTTCCTTCGGTTTGTCCAGTCCCAGGACAACTTGTATGGACGAATGTCTGACAGAGTATTCCTAACAAATCATATATGTTGATCTCTTCAAACATATTACGTTGGTGACGGAGTAATTCGTTTCTATTACCTTCATACCCATGATACCGTTAGGGAAATCGATAATGATTTAGCGGGTATGACGATGTGGTATTCCAAGTAACTGAAGATATGATATGTAAAAAGATAAGCGTAGCTTCTAGCCTCACATCCGAAAATGACAATAGTCGGGCAGGCAGCATGGTTATGTAGGTCGTACCTATTAGGGTGTATAATCACTTATCTAGAGAATATTCATTTGCTTCTTAAATCTATCAATGCTGTCCCTTATCAGGAAATGGTTGCTGATCCCAACCGTTGGTGATATACATTCGATACACTCAAGAGAAATGAGTGGTCGGTCATGTGCGGTCGGGTTGCAAGATGTTCTTGTTGAACCCAGTGTATTCCCCTCTAGAGGTACACTATCAGAAGGTGGTTCCATACCTTGTCATAGTTGGAAATCCATTATCCAATAAGTGATTGCGATTTTGATTGTATACTATGTATGTAGAACGTGAGATGAAAGCGTTTCTGCTAGATGAATATTATATTGTGGGTGATAGACACTATTATAATATCAAAAGAATTTGATATAAAGACTATTTTGGATTCTCATAAGGGAAAAACCCATTCCGTCATATGGCGTGGTCTTATGAGATATCTTTTTATTGCTCAAACTGTTTTAAACTGTTTTACTCACACCAGTCACATGACTGACCCAGAGTTTATTTTGTTTTGTTTTCCCTAAACTCTTGGGTGCCCAATTTTGTATAGGCAGTCAAGTAGTCGAGATTTTATAGATATACTTGGAAAGCTGGAGCAGGAGGCTTCAGCAGCGTTTATTGTAATGACCCGCATTGGCAGGGGTATTATGATTAATTTATTTAATTGTATAAATGGTAGGTTAGTGAATTACATGGTCGTTGAATAAAATAATGGTGAATATTTAATTAAAATAATAATATATTTAATTCTGAAATAATCAAAATTGGCTGAAATGGCGATATGATGTGAACTGGATCATCTGTGATATTTAATTCAGTTTGGAATTGAATTTGAATAATGAATATATTCAATCGTCGACAGTTGAACATATAAATTATAATATAATTATAAACGAGCTCGAAATGGCGCTGCAGTTCGCTATTTGGCGATTCGAACTTCAACTGAATGTACAGGATTTGTTTTAAATCAAATTTCTATGAAACAAGAAACGTGTGGAGCTGGGGGAGTATATCTTTCTAGTGGAAGAGAAAAATCAGGATTTCGTCGTATAGATTTTGAGATATGTCCAAATCAGATTATAAAATAGTCGCTATATAATCGTTTATGGACCGTAACGGTTTATTCGATATAACTAGAGATCGGGTTTGAATTTAGACAGGGTTCTTTTGAGACATAACGATAATTTAATTTTTAGAATTTTACTGTAATTTTTAATTAATTAAATAAGCAACTTTTTATTTGAAGTATTTTGCACCCTGAAATCAACATTTTGAAGTTTCAAAATATGAGTCCATCTACCGGTATTATTATATTTTTGGGATCATGACTCATCGCTGGACACAACCGTATGTTTACTTCTGTCTATAGCGGTCCGTAGAAACATAGGGAATTTTATGTAACGGACACACGAAACTTGTAGAATATAAAATATATAAAACATTCCTTTATGACCAAAAGTGGGCAAGACTTCTCTGTACAAAGTATGAGTGTTCTATCCTAGTTGCAACGTACAAACACAGGAGGAACCAGCTATTGAAAACGCATGGCAGTTATCAAGACAGCCCGTACATCCCATCGAATGCTCCTCAATACCACACATTCAACCTACCAACGCGTAACATGATTTATCATCACATGTTACATATTACTCAACCATGAAGGAACTGTGCCTACATATACTTGATCTCACACAAGAGAAAGAGGTTTTCATTTTCCAGAGAGACATTTCGTTTATGCTCTTGCAGATAGGAGTATAGCTTCCCACTCCCTTCTCACCGCCGCAAATGTTTCACACAGCAAGACAAAAATCGAAGAACAAAAAATCAAAAGAATTCAAAGAAATATCTATAAATCGAAGTACATATGTATTTGGATCCCTGCTTCCATTCTCTTCATCCCAGCGTGGTCATTTTGATGTTCGACGCTACTTTCTGGTTTGGGCGAAATTGACAGCAGCCCTAGGGCTTGATGTCGCTCGAAACCGAAGAACTTTGGTATCTCTTGGCGTAGGTATTTGAGTCCCTGACGTCGAGGAGCAGCTTTTGGCAAAGTTTGGGGTGATACGGTCATGAAACCCGTCGCGACCTGCACAGTTCAGATGAGATCGGGTTTTGCTACCTGACGTCGAGTTCGTCATGTTAGGGACAGGGCGGTGGAGGAGTTGATGAGGAGGAGAATGGTTGCATTGGTGTTGAGTTTAGTGATGAGTTGATGGAGAGGTTCAAGGTAGAAGCTGCGGCCACGTCTGATGTTTTTACTGGAGTGCGATGGTAGTTGGAGAAGGAGAAGGGCGGGTCTGGGTTATCAAAGAGTGGATTTGGGCTGGATGGGAAGGTTAAAGCCCGTTTGATTTTTATTTAATTCATGTTATGATTTTATAAAATACATAACTTTAAAATGTTATAACTTAGTCATATAAAATCAGAATCACAAACCGTAAGTTGCGTTGGGATCGTATGGACGGGAGCAACACAATGAGACTGACCGGGAGTGAATCCGAGCCCGTTACAATTTATAGCAAAAAAATTGTCCGATCTGAATCAAGCGATGGTTATCGTTATTAACGATGATCGTCCAATGTGAGTAAATCTCACTAACTCTGAACAGTTTATAATTTCATGTTGTATTTTTAGAACTGTTAGATATTGGCTGATTGACTGTGTGTTGATTGTTTGATTGAACTGCTAGTCAGTTAGTTGATTTCTATATTTGATTCTGTTTAACAGAATGTATCATATAGAACTGAAAGTGATGTTATCTATATTGTTTAACATCTGTGATGCAGGGAAACAGGTTGGAGGAATCCAACTGGATTCCTCAACATTTATTTTACTGTTTTCATATATTGTGATATATGATGTGTTATATAATCTGTTATGGATTATGTGTGTTGAAATGATGTTGATCATTGTTATTCGATATTGTAAATATCATAAAAGACCCTGGGATGTAAAATGAATTATTTCAATGTATATTGAAATAAAGGGAGTTTATAAAATCAACAGATTTTGTAAAAGGAAATATTTCGAAAGTAAATAAAAAGGGAAATCATTTGTAAAGTGAAGAACTGTTACTAAAAGTAAATCTTTATAAATGCATAGTTTATTCGAATAGAAAGCAAAGGAGTTAATCGATGTTAGTTAATCGATGTTAGTTAATCAATGTTAGTTAATCGATGTTAGTTAATCGATTAGAGAATAACGTAAAAGGAGATAATCGATGTTAGTTTAATCGATTAGTGTTAAAGTAAAAGGAGTTAATCGATGTTAGTTAATCGATTAGAGTTAAAGTAAAAGGAGTTAATCGATGTTAGTTAATCGATTAGTGTAGAAGTTAAAATGAGTTAATCGAATATAGTTATTCGAATAGAAGCAAATGAGTTAATCGAATATAGTTTATTCGAATAGAAGCAAATGAGTTAATCGAATATAGTTTATTCGAATAGAAAGTAAAATGAGTTAATCGAATATAGTTTATTCGAATAGAAGCAAATGAGTTAATCGAATATAGTTTATTCGAAGAAAGAAAAAGGAGTTATCGAATATAGTTTGTTCGAAAGGAGTTAAGTGGAGTGAGTAAATCAATAGCGTTAGTCAAATAGAGTTAACCCAATAGTGTTAGTCCAATATAGTTAATTGATACGGGTTAATCGAATAGAGTTAAGTGAAAAGAGTAAATCGAATATAGCTATTCGAAGGAGGATTAAGTAAGGAAGATAGTAAAAGGAATATAAAGTGAACTTTGCCTATTTCAAAGTTAGAAATGTTGTTCAGTTAAGGTCTGAGAGGTAATTCTACCCCAACTTGATTGGCTTCGTTTTTAACTAAGGAATAGTTAAGGTTAGGCAGTAAAGGAAATGGTTTGAGTTGGCATAGCGATGTTTGTTTAAACATCTGTCTAAATCCAATGAAGAAGCTTTGGAAATGTTTTCCAAATAAGAAACCAGAAATGTTTTCTAATAAAGAAAACAAGAAATGGAAATGTTTTCCATTGTTAATAACGTATATTTTCCAAATTTAGAAAATAAGAAATATTGAATATAGGGAAACAGGAGATAAGTAAATTTATGAAATAAAGAGATGAATGCTAAATAATGTTTGATCGATATAATTTCCATTTGGAAATATTATCGTTGTTTGCACACTTGTTTTTATTCGATAGTTAAATCACAGACTATCGAAGTTTTGACCATTTTAACGTTGTTAATATGGAGAGACCGGTTGGATTATTATCCAAAGAACCACTCTGTATTGGCATAAGCGTTGCGAATCATATATGCCAAAGGAAATTGAAGACGGAGTTATGCAAGGGCTATCCTGTTTACAGAATAGTGCCTTCGGTTCATCCTGTTCCTGGGTGACATGTATGGACGGATGTCTGACAGAGTATGTCCAGACGATCACGTATATTGATTTCTCCAACTGTACCAAGAGTGGAAGCGGAGAAGGAAACTTCTTTTAGCTAACACATAATGTATGGTTGAGGACGTCAATCGGTGATTTGATGGATTTGATGATGTGACATTCAAAGTGAATTTGGTATGATGATAAAGCGTAGCTTCTAGCCTCACCATCCGGTAAATGACAGAAATCGGGCAGGCAACATGGCTAAGTCGGTCGCACTGAAGTAGGGTGTATAATCACCTGATCTAGAGTTTCATTTACTTCTAAAAATCTATTGTTGATGCTGTCCCATTCGGGAAACGGTTGCTGATCCCAACTGTTGGTGATATACATTCGATACGCTCAAGCGAAATGAGTGGTCGGTCATGTGTGGCCGGGTTGCAAGATGTTCTTGTTGAACCCAGTGTATTCCTCTCTAGAGGTACACGAGCGAAAGGTGGTTCCATACCTTGTCATAGTTAGAAACCCATTACCCAATACGTGCTTGCGGTTTTGATTGTATACTATATATGTAGAACGTGAGATGAAAGCGTTTCTGCTAGATGATTATATATACTGTGATTGATAGGCATTATTATAATATCAAAAGATTTTTGATATAAAGTTATTTTGGATTCTCATAAGGGAAAAACCCGTTCCGTTATGCGGCGTGGTCTTATGAGATATCGTTTACTTGTTCGAACTGTTTTTAAACTGTTTTACTCACACCAGTCCCATGAATGACCCGGAGTTTACTTTGTTGTTTTCCCTAAACTCTTGGGTGCCTAAATTTGTATGGGCAGTCAAGTAGTCGGGATTTTACAGATACACTTGAAGAGCTTGGAGCAGGAGGCTTCAGGATCATATAGCTATAGTTATTTCCGCTGTGTTGTAAGTGCTGTACTTTGATAATGATATGTATATGCAAGTACAAATGTATATTTCAAGTTATGTTATATATATTATATGTTATTCGTTCCGCTGTGAGGTTCGTGTTACTCTGATATTGTGTTCTTCTTCTTCTTCTATTCTAAGTTTCTATCTTATCTTTCCTCACCCTCTAATTTCTTTCACTAATTACCAGGATTTTTCGGTGTTTTGGTTATCGACATCGTGTTTATGTCGATAACCAAAGTCGCTCAAAATCCGGGTCATTACAGTTGGTATCAGAGCTTAAGTTGAGAATTACTTGGCTCTGTGGCGTGACTCGGTAGAGATAGGGTTAGTAATACCCTAGACTGAGATTGAGTGTATATATACGAGTGAACGTATTTGTTATTGATATAAAAATTTGTTTTATATTGTGGAGATCCAATGGTTGAGTTGTTTGTGAATTCTGGTCGATCAGTTTGATCCACTGTATCGGTAGGAGTTACTAAACACTTGAATACGATGAACCATCATGGTATGTTTTAAAGGAGGGTAAATGAAAACAGTTTACCCAACGTATATTTTGATATATATTAGATATATTGGTTGCGATTATAATCGAGTAAGATTATAAATTAAATGGTTATGTAAATAACCAATCAGAATTCATATGAATGAAATACGTGAAATCAGATGAGTTAAAATCTGAAATTTAAACCAGAAATTGAAGTTAAAACTCTGGAAAATTGGATAAGTGTTTGTAAATGGATTGGGATTAAAAATAAGGAAAATTTAAGATCCTGGGAGATTTTAAATTGTTTTACAAGCAGTGTGAATTTTATTTTGAAATGAATTTCAAAGTGGAAATGTTTAGAAATGGTTTTATAGTATTGAACTCACTTCGATTGCTGGAAAATAGATTCTAATGATGACAGCTGCATCATCAGTATTCATTTTCGAGTTGTAAGTGACGAATTACTATCAGAGATACTGTTTTGAAATTGTTTTGGGAAAGACAAGTTGTGTTGAATTTCAAATGGGATTTAGAATAATAGAATTTGAATAATAGAATTTGAATAATAGAATTTGAATAATAGAATTTGAACTTTTAAATAGATTTGAAATATTAACTCGTTTTAAAAGAAATAAAACGAGAAGTTCCTTTATAAACGAAGTTTATCAATGAAGTGAAAAGAATTATCATTGGAAAATTCAGAAATAAAAATACAAATGTGAAGTTGAAGGGGAAATCTATTTTCCAAAGGTAGAGATATCGATTTCAAAAGGAAATGAAATCGAGGCTTATTTAAAGAATAAATAAAGAAAGTTGAAAGGGAATTTAAATAAAGGAAGTTCAAACATAGAAATGAATATAGAAAATTCAAAGGGGATTTGAATGTAGAAAATTCAAAGGGGATTTGAAGACAGAAATTCAAATGGCGTTTGGATATAGAAAATATAAGAGATTTCAAATATAGGATTTGAATATCGAAAGTGAAATGAAATTTGAATGTAGAGGATTCAAATATAATTGAAAACGAAATTTGAATGTCAAGGATTCAAATAGAATTGAAAATGAAATTTGAATAAAGTGGATTCAAATAGAATTAAAATTGAAATTTGAATATAGACGATTCGAAGGGAATTGAAATGAAATTCAAATATGGAATTTGAATAGGAGAATTGAAATGAAATTCAATTAGGTTATAAGTAAGTTAAAATATATTTGAACATGTTATACTCAAATATGAAGGTGAAATGGGCAAACCAGTAATTTGAAAATCACTTAACGAACTAAGTTAAAACGATTGGATTAAGTTGAAATGAATTAGAAATGTATGGATATACATGAGACAGGTTTGGAACAAGGTATGAAGGTATATAAATAGAATGCCCGACAAAAAGGTACGTATTTAATTCATATATGAGATTTTATGCGCCGTATCGGCTTGCCTCTTGGCTTTTTCTTTTTCCTTTGGATTGGTGAGGGCCATGGGAGGCTATTTGAAATATCCCGATGCTCCTAGTACAAAGGAGGTTATGGCAAATTTTTCCGGGAATTTAAGGAGATAGAATATTTTTAAGATAATTTGATAGTTAGAAATCAACGTATCGATATATATAGAAGTCGATAAGAAAACGAACTTATAAATAGAATAGTAAAATCAAAAAGGAAGACTAAGAATAAAATCTAGTAAGAATAGAAAGAGGAGGTGTATATGTGTTTAAAAGTGAATCAGTAGTTGTATGGTATTGATTATTCGAGTAAGTAGTCATATCTGTTTGACGTTATAAATGTTATTCAGTCAAGGTCTGAGAGGTAGTTATACCCCAACTTGATTGATTTCATTATTAACAAATAAATAGTAAGATTTCAGGCTCGAATATCAATGTCGAATAAGAGTTAATTGAATATAGTATTTGGGTTGTCGTAACGATGTTTTACACAACATCCGTTTTAACCCAAATAAGTGTAAACTTGGAAATAGAAAAATAAATATTTCCTAAGTATAGAAATAAACGAGATCGGAAAAGAGATAAGTAATTGGAGTATTTTCCAATTATAAATAGGATTATAAAGGTTATTGATTTAGAAAATAAAGGAAGGCGATATTCAGAAATGTTTTTCAAATAACACAAAAGGGCAATATGGGTACTGAATATATTTGGTTAACAAATATTGATAAAGAAATAGAGAAGTGAATTAACTAATGGAATATTAATTAAGGGCTCGGTTGAATTTCAAAAAGGAAAATTTGATTTTTGAAAAGGTAAACTGTTTAAAATTCCCAGGAAGAGACTGTTTGAATTAAGAACAAATGTAAATAGAAGTTTGCAGAAATAAGCTGAAATTGAATTGAAACAGTTAAGTGAAAACTAAATGGAAACAGGACGATATCAGGAAAAAATTGTTCTTGAATAAAATTGGATTGTCGAGATAAGAATCTGAAATGAAAACTGGATTGGGAAGTTAAGAGTTTGAAATCGAGAATGGAACTCGAATTTGAAATACAATTCGACTTAGGATATAAGTGAATGGTTGTGTCGTGGATAAAAGCAGATGGGAATTTGATTGGGATGACCCTTGTATCCGCTGAATTGATAACATGTGGAAAGGATATAATGATATGCCGACAAAAAGGGTATCAGTTTATATTTCTATTAGAGATGAGATTTCGATGAGCCGAATTGGCAAGCCGCTTGGCTGTTTGATTTTCTTTTGGGTTGAATATTGCCCAGAGAGGCGAGCGGTGGTTTGACGTATTGACCAATACAAAGGAGGTGCTGGCGAAATTTTTCGAAGAGTTAAGGTGTTAGAAAATTTTCAGGATTTTTGAAAATTTTCGTCGATAAGAATTAATTAATATTTTAATTGAAATTAAATTGGTTCAGTTGAAACTGAAGTTAAGAAGTGAACAAATATGTTCTAACCAGTCGATAGGGTCGTTCTCTACATTTTAGCAATTTCGAGGACGAAATTATTTTAAGCGGGGAAGATTGTAATGACCCGCATTGGCAGGGGTATTATGATTAATTTATTTAATTGTATAAATGGTAGGTTAGTGAATTACATGGTCGTTGAATAAAATAATGGTGAATATTTAATTAAAATAATAATATATTTAATTCTGAAATAATCAAAATTGGCTGAAATGGCGATATGATGTGAACTGGATCATCTGTGATATTTAATTCAGTTTGGAATTGAATTTGAATAATGAATATATTCAATCGTCGACAGTTGAACGTATAAATTATAATATAATTATAAACGAGCTCGAAATGGCGCTGCAGTTCGCTATTTGGCGATTCGAACTTCAACTGAATGTACAGGATTTGTTTTAAATCGAATTTCTGTGAAACAAGAAACGTGTGGAGCTGGAGGAGTATATCTTTCTAGTGGAAGAGAAAAATCAGGATTTCGTCGTATAGATTTTGAGATATGTCCAAATCAGATTTTAAAATAGTCGCTATATAATCGTTTATGGACCGTAACGGTTTATTCGATATAACTAGAGATCGGGTTTGAATTTAGACAGGGTTCTTTTGAGACATAACGATAATTTAATTTTTAGAATTTTACTGTAATTTTTAATTAATTAAATAAGCAACTTTTTATTTGAAGTGTTTTGCACCCTGAAATCAACATTTTGAAGTTTCAGAATATGAGTCCATCTACCGGTATTATTATATTTTTGGGATCATGACTCATCGCTGGACACAACCGTATGTTTACTTCTGTCTATAGCGGTCCGTAGGAACATAGGGAATTTTATGTAACGGACACACGAAGCTTGTAGAATATAAAATATATAAAACATTCCTTTATGACCAAAAGTGGGCAAGACTTCTCTGTACAAAGTATGAGTGTTCTATCCTAGTTGCAACGTACAAACACAGGAGGAACCAGCTATTGAAAACGCATGGCAGTTATCAAGACAACCCGTACATCCCATCGAATGCTCCTCAATACCACACATTCAACCTACCAACGCGTAGCATGATTTATCATCACAAGTTACATATTACTCAACCATGAAGGAACTGTGCCTACATATACTTGATCTCACACAAGAGAAAGAGGTTTTCATTTTCCAGAGAGACATTTCGTTTATGCTCTTGCAGATAGGAGTATAGCTTCCCACTCCCTTCTCACCGCCGCAAATGTTTCACACAGCAAGACAAAAATCGAAGAACAAAAAATCAAAAGAATTCAAAGAAATATCTATAAATCGAAGTACATATGTATTTGGATCCCTGCTTCCATTCTCTTCATCCCAGCGTGGTCATTTTGATGTTCGACGCTACTTTCTGGTTTGGGCGAAATTGACAGCAGCCCTAGGGCTTGATGTCGCTCGAAACCGAAGAACTTTGGTATCTCTTGGCGTAGGTATTTGAGTCCCTGACGTCGAGGAGCAGCTTTTGGCAAAGTTTGGGGTGATACGGTCATGAAACCCGTCGCGACCTGCACAGTTCAGATGAGATCGGGTTTTGCTACCTGACGTCGAGTTCGTCATGTTAGGGACAGGGCGGTGGAGGAGTTGATGAGGAGGAGAATGGTTGCATTGGTGTTGAGTTTAGTGATGAGTTGATGGAGAGGTTCAAGGTAGAAGTTGCGGCCACGTCTGATGTTTTTACTGGAGTGCGATGGTAGTTGGAGAAGGGCGGGTCTGGGTTATCAAAGAGTGGAGTTGGGCTTGATGGGAAGGTTAAAGCCCGTTTGATTTTTATTTAATTCATGTTATGATTTTATAAAATACATAACTTTAAAATGTTATAACTTAGTCATATAAAATCAGAATCACAAACCGTAAGTTGCGTTGGGATCATATGGACGGGAGCAACACAATGAGACTGACCGGGAGTGAATCCGAGCCCGTTACAATTTATAGCAAAAAAATTGTCCGATCTGAATCAAGCGATGGTTATCGTTATTAACGATGATCGTCCAATGTGAGTAAATCTCACTAACTCTGAACAGTTTATAATTTCATGTTGTATTTTTAGAACTGTTAGATATTGGCTGATTGACTGTGTGTTGATTGTTTGATTGAACTGCTAGTCAGTTAGTTGATTTCTATATTTGATTCTGCTTAACAGAATGTATCATATAGAACTGAAAGTGATGTTATCTATATTGTTTAACATCTGTGATGCAGGGAAACAGGTTGGAGGAATCCAACTGGATTCCTCAACATTTATTTTACTGTTTTCATATATTGTGATATATGATGTGTTATATAATCTGTTATGGATTATGTGTGTTGAAATGATGTTGATCATTGTTATTCGATATTGTAAATATCATAAAAGACCCTGGGATGTAAAATGAATTATTTCAATGTATATTGAAATAAAGGGAGTTTATAAAATCAACAGATTTTGTAAAAGGAAATATTTCGAAAGTAAATAAAAAGGGAAATCATTTGTAAAGTGAAGAACTGTTACTAAAAGTAAATCTTTATAAATGCATAGTTTATTCGAATAGAAAGCAAAGGAGTTAATCGATGTTAGTTAATCGATGTTAGTTAATCAATGTTAGTTAATCGATGTTAGTTAATCGATTAGAGAATAACGTAAAAGGAGATAATCGATGTTAGTTTAATCGATTAGTGTTAAAGTAAAAGGAGTTAATCGATGTTAGTTAATCGATTAGAGTTAAAGTAAAAGGAGTTAATCGATGTTAGTTAATCGATTAGTGTAGAAGTTAAAATGAGTTAATCGAATATAGTTATTCGAATAGAAGCAAATGAGTTAATCGAATATAGTTTATTCGAATAGAAGCAAATGAGTTAATCGAATATAGTTTATTCGAATAGAAAGTAAAATGAGTTAATCGAATATAGTTTATTCGAATAGAAGCAAATGAGTTAATCGAATATAGTTTATTCGAAGAAAGAAAAAGGAGTTATCGAATATAGTTTGTTCGAAAGGAGTTAAGTGGAGTGAGTAAATCAATAGCGTTAGTCAAATAGAGTTAACCCAATAGTGTTAGTCCAATATAGTTAATTGATACGGGTTAATCGAATAGAGTTAAGTGAAAAGAGTAAATCGAATATAGCTATTCGAAGGAGGATTAAGTAAGGAAGATAGTAAAAGGAATATAAAGTGAACTTTGCCTATTTCAAAGTTAGAAATGTTGTTCAGTTAAGGTCTGAGAGGTAATTCTACCCCAACTTGATTGGCTTCGTTTTTAACTAAGGAATAGTTAAGGTTAGGCAGTAAAGGAAATGGTTTGAGTTGGCATAGCGATGTTTGTTTAAACATCTGTCTAAATCCAATGAAGAAGCTTTGGAAATGTTTTCCAAATAAGAAACCAGAAATGTTTTCTAATAAAGAAAACAAGAAATGGAAATGTTTTCCATTGTTAATAACGTATATTTTCCAAATTTAGAAAATAAGAAATATTGAATATAGGGAAACAGGAGATAAGTAAATTTATGAAATAAAGAGATGAATGCTAAATAATGTTTGATCGATATAATTTCCATTTGGAAATATTATCGTTGTTTGCACACTTGTTTTTATTCGATAGTTAAATCACAGACTATCGAAGTTTTGACCATTTTAACGTTGTTAATATGGAGAGACCGGTTGGATTATTATCCAAAGAACCACTCTGTATTGGCATAAGCGTTGCGAATCATATATGCCAAAGGAAATTGAAGACGGAGTTATGCAAGGGCTATCCTGTTTACAGAATAGTGCCTTCGGTTCATCCTGTTCCTGGGTGACATGTATGGACGGATGTCTGACAGAGTATGTCCAGACGATCACGTATATTGATTTCTCCAACTGTACCAAGAGTGGAAGCGGAGAAGGAAACTTCTTTTAGCTAACACATAATGTATGGTTGAGGACGTCAATCGGTGATTTGATGGATTTGATGATGTGACATTCAAAGTGAATTTGGTATGATGATAAAGCGTAGCTTCTAGCCTCACCATCCGGTAAATGACAGAAATCGGGCAGGCAACATGGCTAAGTCGGTCGCACTGAAGTAGGGTGTATAATCACCTGATCTAGAGTTTCATTTACTTCTAAAAATCTATTGTTGATGCTGTCCCATTCGGGAAACGGTTGCTGATCCCAACTGTTGGTGATATACATTCGATACGCTCAAGCGAAATGAGTGGTCGGTCATGTGTGGCCGGGTTGCAAGATGTTCTTGTTGAACCCAGTGTATTCCTCTCTAGAGGTACACGAGCGAAAGGTGGTTCCATACCTTGTCATAGTTAGAAACCCATTACCCAATACGTGCTTGCGGTTTTGATTGTATACTATATATGTAGAACGTGAGATGAAAGCGTTTCTGCTAGATGATTATATATACTGTGATTGATAGGCATTATTATAATATCAAAAGATTTTTGATATAAAGTTATTTTGGATTCTCATAAGGGAAAAACCCGTTCCGTTATGCGGCGTGGTCTTATGAGATATCGTTTACTTGTTCGAACTGTTTTTAAACTGTTTTACTCACACCAGTCCCATGAATGACCCGGAGTTTACTTTGTTGTTTTCCCTAAACTCTTGGGTGCCTAAATTTGTATGGGCAGTCAAGTAGTCGGGATTTTACAGATACACTTGAAGAGCTTGGAGCAGGAGGCTTCAGGATCATATAGCTATAGTTATTTCCGCTGTGTTGTAAGTGCTGTACTTTGATAATGATATGTATATGCAAGTACAAATGTATATTTCAAGTTATGTTATATATATTATATGTTATTCGTTCCGCTGTGAGGTTCGTGTTACTCTGATATTGTGTTCTTCTTCTTCTTCTATTCTAAGTTTCTATCTTATCTTTCCTCACCCTCTAATTTCTTTCACTAATTACCAGGATTTTTCGGTGTTTTGGTTATCGACATCGTGTTTATGTCGATAACCAAAGTCGCTCAAAATCCGGGTCATTACATTTATATAGCTATGGTTTATTTCCGCTGCGTTGTAAGTGCTGTATTTTGATAATGATATGTATATTCAAGTACAATGTTTTATTTCAAAGTTATATTATATTTTATTCGTTCCGCTGTGAGATTCGTGTTACTCTGATATTGTATGTTCTTCTTCTCCTTCTATTCTAAGTTTCTATCTTATCTATTCTCACCCTATATATTCTTTCTAATAGTTTTCTGGGTTTCAGTGCAATTTGGGTTGGACTTGTGTTATTTGATCAGCTCAAATTGGACCGGAATTTCGGGACACTACAGTTGGTATCAGAGCTTAAGGTTAAGTGATTTACCTTGGCTCTGTGGCGTGGCTCAGTAGGGATGGGGTTATTAATACCCTAGATTGAGTTGAGTGTATATATACGAGTGAACGTATTTGTTATTTGATATAAAAATGATTTATATTGTGGAGATTGATTGATTGAGTTGTTTATGAGTTCTGGTCGATTATTTGGATCCACTGTATCGGTAGGGGTTTATAAACACTTGAATACGATGGACCGACATAGTATGTTTTAAAGAGGGTAAATGAAATAATTTACCCAAATTATATTTTTGATATAAAGGATTTATATTGAAATGATTATAATATATTGGATATACTGGTTGTTATTATGATCGAGAAAGATTATAAATTAAATGGTTATGTACATAACCAATCAGAATTCATATAAGTGTAATATATGGAATCAGATGGATTAAATCTGAATTTAGAATCAGAATTGAAATTAAAAGTTGGATAAGTGTTTATAAATGGATTGGATTAAATATATGAGAATTTTTAATCCTGGGAGATTTTAAATTTGTTACAAGCATTGAAAATGATATTTTGAACTGATTTCAAAATGGAAGTGTTTAGAAATGGTTTTGAAAGTGATATAGTATTGAACTCACTTCGGTCGCTGGAAAATAAATTCCGATGTTGATCCGGACATCATCGGTGTTCATTTTCGAGTGTGTAAGTGACGGATTACTACCAAAGAGATGATTTTTGAATTGTTTTGAGAAAAGCAAGTTGTTTGAATTCCGAAAAAGATATTTGATTTTTGGAAAGGCTAAGTTATTTGAAATTCCCTGGGAAGGATTGTTTGAATTAAAACAAATTAAATATGAATTTGTGTAAACAAATTGAAATTGAATTGAAACCAGTTAAGGGAAAATTGTATTGAAATAGAAGGGTATCAAATAAAATTAGAATATTGGAATGATATCGAGTAAGCTGGATTGATGATATAAGAATTTGGAATCAAGAATAGTACTTGGGTTTGAAATAAAATTTGGCTTGGAAAAGAAAATGATTGGGTTGTGGATAAAATTGGTTGGAGATTTATTGGGATGATATTGGTATATGCTGAATTGGCAGCAGATGGAAATGATATAATGATATGCCCGACAAAAAGGTACCAGTTCATATTATATATGGGTTTGAGATTTTCATGAGTCGAATTGGCAAGCCGCTTGGTTGTTTGATTTTCTTTTGGATTGAAGAAGGCCTAGAGAGGCGAGTTGGAGTTTGAGCTATTGACCAGTACAAAGGAGGTACTGGCGAAATTTTTTCAAAAAGTTAAGGTGTTAGAAAATTTTCAAGATTTTTGAAAATATTCATTAATAGAAATGAATTAATATTTTAATCGAAATAAATTGGTTCAGTGAAACTGGAGTTAAGAAGTAAACAAATAATTTTTACCAGTTAATAGGGTTTGTTTTCTACCCTAGCAATTTCGAGGACGAAATTATTTTAAGGGGGGAAGAATGTAATGTCCCGTATATTTACAGTATAATAATTAATTAATTTAATTATTTATATAGTGATTTAGAGGATTTAATGGTGGTTTAATTAAATAACTTTGAATATTTAATTAATATAATAATTAAATAATATATTTAATTCTGAAATAATCAGAATTCGCTAAAATGGCAATATTGTGTGAATTGGGAAATTCAAGAAATATATATATAGTTTAAAATTGAATTATGATAACGAATATATTATATAAACGAAGTTTGAACGTATAATTATATTATAATTAAAATCGAGCTTGAAATGGCGCGGCAGTTCGCTATTTGGCGATTTGAACTTCAACTGAATGTACAGGGTCCGTTCTAAATTGGATTTCTATGAAACAAGAAACATATGGAGCTGGTGAAGTATATTTTTCTAGTGGAAGAGAAAAATCGGGATTTCATCGGGTAGATTTTGAGTTATGTCCAAATCAAATTTTTGAAAAGTCGCTATGGAATTCCTTTATAATATATATCGATTTATTTATATTTTTAAATGGATTTTAAATATAAATCGAATATCGATGTAACACTGGATTTGGAATATCGAGTTATAAATCCCATATGGAGCTGTGTGATATTCTATGTGAATATATATATGATAATATTTATTTATAAATATTTAATTTAATTATTTTTAAATATATTTATATATTTAAATGGGTTATCTAGAGCGTTAAAAATAGCCACTTTTGCAAACGAGCTCCGTTTTCGATGAAACTTATTTTGTTGGATCCATAATATTAAATTATTGTTAGATTCCAAGTTTCGTGATTTTTGGGGTCAGTGTGTGGCCGTACGGATTTTTAATGTGAAAAACAGTCAGTATTTTGATGGTTAAAAATACCCTGTGTGAGCAAACGGAGTCGAAATTCGACGAAACCAGTTTCAATGGTTCCGTAATGTCAAACTGTAGCTGTGTGACCATTTTCATGATTTTTGGATATCGTGTGTGATCACACGGATTTTTAGAAAGCAAAAATGGATTAAAATAAAATATAAAAATAATATCCCCTCACTATAAATACCCCTCTCTTTACTTAAACCCTTATTCTTTAACTCCTCCAGTCAAAGATATTTCCGCCGCCAGTTTCTTCCTAAAAAAACCAACAAATTGTGACAACGAAAAATTCAAAGAAATAGAAAGAAAATCCCATAAATCTTAATTCGTATATATTCGAGTTCCTGGAGTTATGCTCTACGATTGGGTAACCCTTCTGTCGTGCTCGATCATGCTGGGTCGACGCTCGTTCTTGTTCTGCGATCTAGGGTTGGCGATTGTGGGTTCTTGAAGCATCAATGGGTAATTTTGATGTTAGATTTGGATTCAGGGAATATGTTAGCACCTGCATACAATCTTTTGAGGGATTCAAAGAGGGAAATTGTCGATTGAAAAACTGGGAGGGCTCGACACAGTAGTATCGACGTGTTTGATTTCTGAGTTCGAGTTCAATTTGAATTCGATGAGTTGTAGAGGGAGTATGGGTAGTGAGAATGTTGGTAATGGCAATTCTGTTTTGCGTGTTCCTGGAGCAAGGATTTGGGAACGACAATGTCTGTTGGTTGATCGAAGTTGGCCATCGCAGGTAGCAGGGATGAATGGAAATACTGATAAGGGAGGAATTAAAACTGGAGCGTGTTTTTCTTGTATGGAAGAGGAGCCACAGGAGCATGCAGTAATGCTTTACGGATGGGAAGGAGAAATATGTTGAAGAGTTTGCTGAAGAAAAACGTGATGATAGGGAGAAATGGTGTAAGAATATGCAGATCATGGCATAAGGAAAAGGAAATTGGAGCTTGTAACGACCCGCCTTTTTTCCCAGTTCTTGCCGGTAATTAAACCGACTCAAACCGTTCATAAAGACGAATTGTTATGGGTACATACATATATTGAACAAAATAATCGAACTTTTCATTGCAAAATACAATGTTACATCAGAGTTACATAGAATATTACAACACATACAGCGGAAGAAAAGAAAATATACTCTCAACGGAAGAAATCGTATGATATAGCGGAAGCTCCAAACTCTAGCGTGGACTCCAACTCTAAAAGCGCTACGAATCCTGCTCCAACGATCTATAACTGCAAAACTAAACTACTAGCTGCCCGTGTGGAAATTAATGGGCACCCAGAGTTTAGAAAGGAACAATAAACTCCAGTTCAGTCGTGGGACTGGTGTGAGAACTCAAAACAGTTATTATTAGCTTCTTTTTAAAGTAAGGAATTTCACCGGACCACACCGCTAACGCGGAACGGGTTTACTCTATGTGAATTCCAGTGCATCGAAATTCGTTATGACTTTGGAAAATGAAACTATCATAAGCTCGTCCCATATCACACAATGTAAGCGCACACCAAATGAGCGAGTTTTGTCTTATGATAACCAAAAATGCTTTCATACGTGAAAATCCTCTTTTAATACTATCACATAGTGTGGAAAACAATTTCGCAAATAAATGTATTAATCCTAGACGGCATAATACCCCATAATATTATGTCGCCATATATATATATATATATGTATATATATATATATATGTATGTATATATATATATATATATATATATGTACAATCAAAATCGTATGGCTCGTATTGGAGATTTGGGTTTCCAACTTGATGATTCCTGGCACGAAAGATCAATCGGAACACAAACGAATGTAATCACGGGTTTTTCATCCAGACGCGGACACCAATACAAATCGCGAGGTAGATCAACAGTTTTCGACCAGACACGGCCCCCCGAACATACCCTATTCCATAAGTCACAAGTGGTTTCCCACTGCTGCAGCGGCCATCATCAATTCATATATATATACACACATAACATAACTGCTAGTTTCTCATCATCCGGGGTGTGAGGTTTGTCGATGTCACGTCATACACAAAGCTACGCTTCGATAAGCCATGCTTTGATCATCACTAGCTCGTTTCATAACTCAAGTATGCCACATTGACAATTCATGACATATCACTGATTTCAATCAATGCATACCCTCTAAGTTCATATGACTTAGAGACGAGGATAATATCTTTGCCACAAATCCGATATATATTAACGCAAAATAGAGCTATGCGGTCAATTTCAACGTCAGACACACCATCCATACAAGTCCGTTCTGGGTCTGAACGGAACAACAACCTGAAAATACTTGAATATGTTCAGGTCTCATGCAACTCATACCTCGTATCGGGTGGCCTACCCAACCGAGACATTAATCAACAATCAATCTGAACAATTCAAATATTCCTGGTCTTTATTCGTCATTTACCAAGTCTTGAATTACTTTATAACGTCATATTATTACTTGGAATGGTTTTGGAACATATATTCGATCCCGGTCTTTCCAAGTAATAAGTGCACGTAAAACAGTAGCTATGGTTTACACAGGCTTTTCAATTCAAATCTCCTTCCAAATAGCTATCAATTTATTTATGACTCAAGATTTGAATAAGTATGAATTCCATTCATCTCATTATCATCTTAACTCTTCTTTGAAATCAAAGATTATACCCTCGCTTCAATTTTTTTCTTTAATTCCCTCGAATCAAAGATTTGATTAAATCCCCAATTACGATATGAATTTCCACCATTCAATCTCATCGGGTTTCAAGAATGATATTATTGAAGATACGATTCATGACAAAAACCCAAATCAATCGATATTGAATCATAAATTACACAGAAATTTTATCCACATATATTCGATATAAATTCTCAAAATCAACGAATATTATAAGTAGAATAATGATATAATAATATCTTCCAAAATTCCCCAGATAGTATTCATTTACACCATGAAATTTTATACCAAATATCGAAGATTATTTCTATCTAACTTATTTCAATCAGGTGGAGGAACCCATATCTTAATTAAAAGATTTATTCAACTCTTTGATATTTGATCTGGATAGAAATCCCATCAGCTTATCTTCAATATTAATCTCCGTATCCAACTCCTATTATAAGCGGAGTAACGGTGAATTACCTATAAAATTCCTCAGATAATAAGAATTCTCGTTTACCAAATTAATATCAAACATCCGAAGATTTATCTCCAACCATATCCAAATTTTTAACTTTGGAAAACCCAATTCAATTCCATATAAATATTTCCAATACTTAAATAATCTTCGAAACTATTCTTATAGTCAACTAATAGTTCACGCTTATAAATTTCAAAACCAATAACTACATTTTGGAGTGTTACCAAAAGCACTACTGTTAAAATATCCATTTAAATCAAATAGATTTAAAATTTATTCGAAATTCAAATATTCCAATTTCAATTCGCCTTTGAAATTTATAAATAGGAATTATCATAAATTTCTCCAATTTAATAAACTTGTTTTATTCGACTTCTGGTATGATTGCCAACTGCATGTATAGTGATCTTTCCGAATTTGTTTTAAATATAACTTGAAAAATCGAAAATTTCCTTTCTATTCAAATACTATTATTATTTGAAATCCAACATGCCTTATTTCAAGTCAAGTCAATTTAGAATAATCAAGTCGTAACCATTCGAAGTTTGAAATCGATGTTTACAACTGTCACACCGGAGCACGTTCTATTCAAGCCATATAATGATTATTAATCATTCACACACTTTTCAATTTAATTTATATTTCCAAATCATTTGAAAAACAGTTTCAGATTATATTTCAAATTAGATTTCGAATTTACCATCCCGTTGTCGAACCAATTAGGGATAGCTAGGGAGAGCAGGAAACTGAATTTCCAAACCCAAGCCTAAACACTATCCTCTCTGTAATCGAAGAACGTACTGATGTATAAAAGAGACATCGTTAATACATATTTAAAAACCATATTCAAATTTCAAAATCTCATTTCGAATTTAAATTGAAATATTATATATTTTTACCAAAACCAGTTTCAAATAGATATAAAGATCATTATACAAAAATCAATACATAATTCAAATCATTTCCAGTCCTAATTCAATATTTAAAAAGTTGATATTTAATTCAAAACTAACAATTAAATATTATTTAACAATTGAATAAAATCGTATATAGGAAGGAGATTCTAAATCGATCACCCATATATTTCCACAACCACGGTGTATTTTTGTGTGTGTGTGTGTGTGTAATATCATGCAATGCAATCATATTTATCCAAATGAACCATATGATCAAATGGATATGAATTCATTCATCACAACAAATATTTAACTGTGTACAAGCGTTACAGACAATAACGCTTACCAGTGTTTAGTGTATTTTCTAATTATATGAACAACCATTCAAACATCAACATCCATCACACAATCATCATAAGTTAATCCAATCTAATCATAATTAACTAATTTAAATAAATAATTTAAATTAGAAGTTCTCACCATTCGAGCTCCAAACCTTTCACTATCAGAGATTCCTTACGGACGGGCCAACGAATCCTGCCATCATAACTCGTATTGTTTCCAATCCACTCTTATCAACAGCTGGTAATTTCTGCTGATTTTATAAAATTAAATTAATAACGTTACTCATTATATATATATAGTTATATATATAAGGACCTTCATTTTTTTTATATAAGTTTATACTTAAAAAAATTTCTAATATTTATATTCACGGCGTTCTATTTTCAGATACGATTCTAACGCTTCTGACGATGAGCAAATCCGATTTAAAACGAGTGAGTTAGAGTGGTTTAAAGTTTGAACTATTAAAAAAAATAAAACATACCTATTAACTAGGCCCAAACCCAAAAGCCCAATAGCTTTTATCACGCACCAACCCGGCCCGTGCTCTCCCTCTTCTTCTTCTTTCCTCCCACGTCTCTCTGTTCTTTCCTGGAACCCAAACAGACCGTGCACCCTGTGCACATACACCCATCCACCTGACCACCATTCTTCAAACCAAGACCATCCGCGAATTTCTTTCCCTCTCCTCATACGATTGCATCACCTTTCCATTACTCCGGTGCCTTGGTTCAAATTCCGACGTGAAATCCGAGAACCTGAAGCATGCAAAAATCCGCGTGAACCATATCTCGCACTCCTCATCGTTCCACCGAAATCCACCAAACCTTCACTCCATTGAAGCTCTTTCCAATCTCCTCGCAATACCATACTCTTATTCACCAACCATCGCTTCAACCACCGACAATTTCCAACCCTAAATTCCGGCCATCAAAGGTGTCGACACGGAATCGCACCAAATTCGCACTAAAAATACTACGTTCCTTGCTGATCGCAATGGTGCTGGCGGCGTCGATCAATTCGAAGCGGATTAAGAGATTTTATTTTCTGAAGTTTTCAACACAAATTTTCATTTCTATGTAAAACCAAGATTTCTCTTTCGATATATGATGAAATTTCGATTCGTCAGTTTGTAAAAATAAAAAACAATGATCCAAACATTATTCGCGTGGATCATTCATGCTAAAATTGAATGGATTAAGAGGAATAGATTTTTGATTGAGAGGAAATGTATATTTCTCTTTACTGGACAATGCAAAATGAAAGGAGAAAAGGCACGGGAGGAAGCTGATGCATTCGAACTTGTTAATAGTTGAAGTGTGGAGTACAATGGAGCCTAACCTTCCATTAAATATGCAAATCTAAGGGTATTTTAGGAATTTTGATAAGGGAGACTTGTCTTCTTCATGAAACTAATCTCATCCATGTATTACACATATAAGGCTACTTGGCACCATACCATGAATAACTCCATGCATCATGACACCTAAGTGGACAACTCACCATACTTCTTGTCTTAAGGAGATTTTAAAATTAATTTATCTTTGTAACACTTTTGAATGTAGCCAAATTTAGTTATACACATAAATGCAACATTTATAGATCTTATCTATATCAAAATCATAAGTTATCACATTTTAAATTAATTATTCCAAAATACCTATCAAATATATGTACATATAATTTACAAAAACAAATAATTGAAAAGAAATGCTTATCAAATATGGAAGTCCTTAAAAATCTTAAATATGGTCTCAAATAAATACATAACAATTTTTAAAAAATTTATAAATACCATTATAATTTATCAAAATAAATAAAATATTAACAATCATCCTAGTAAAATCATAAAATAAATTATCCTTTACCAAATTTATATTTTACAAATCAATATTATCAAAGTCAGAAAATTCATTACTTAAACATAAAACTTATAAATTAAATATAAATTTTTCAAAAATAAGTTTTTTTTCTTATATAAAAATCAAAATACTTATTCAAAGTAAAAATTTAGATTCAATCCTTATAAAATAAATTTATATTCAGAAAATCAAAAATTATATAATAAAAATCCAAATCAAATTTAGTTGAAATTCTGGGATGTTACATTCACCCCCCCCCCTTTTAGAAACTTTTCATCCTCAAAAAGGAAGTCGAGTAAATTTAAACTCCTTAACCAATTTTATATTCCCTTTTCTCTCTTAACATATCGGGAATGTAATGGTTGGAACCACGGCTCATATCATTCTCAGGGTACTCTATCTGATTCTCACTAAAGGTAGAGTCTAAGGAAATTTCTATGATCTCGTGATTGTTGGGTCATCACGGGTCATGATTAAAATCAAATTATCTGAGTTAGACTCAGAACTGCTACCCCTACCCAAAGGAGAAAGTAGGATAGATACTGTCTAGTACTTAGAGGTCTATGACCCTAAGAAAATTTTAAAGTTTGGAATTATCATTCTAACTAACTCTTACAGAACACAAGGTTTTCTTAACAATTCTAAGACCAAGTGTTTAAATTAGAAATTTAAATCTAAATTCTCAAATAATCCTTTCCCTAATTATTCAATTATCCTGCAAAATACCATCTTGGTTAAATTTAATATTTGGAATTCTGTTGCTCTCAATACAAGTTCAAGTTCAATTTAAGAGGTAATTCAAAATACTGGTTTCAAATCTAAATTAATTCACTTTTCCATGGCTTTATCAGAGCAGGGCAAAGGAAGAATTCAAAAATAAAGTTGGACAGTTAAATTTCAAGCACGACAATTCGGGGTGATAATCAAAAGATGTTATGGTTCGAGCAAAACCCAGCGACAAGAGAAGAGATAGAATTTTATTTCCGAAACACTCATTCTATTTCAAAATTTTATTCCAATCGTTTCCAATCTCATATCAACCTATTTATAAGTTAAATTTATACTCAGTTGAAATTCATATTTTGGTTGTCATATTCACCTAATCGAATATCACTTTTTCTAAACCCACTTCAAAAATTCAATATATATATAATCTCATTTTCATTCTTATTTAAATATCAAATCTTGTTTAGAAAAAATTTCTTACTCAACTAGCCAGAAAATTTCTTAAAATAGTTTTATTAAAATACCATCACGCTTCCTCTGCGCATTCTGATTATGCGTACACAGGTTCAAGCTAGGGTTGTTTTCAAATATTAATCTTAACATTTTCAGAACTTACTTCTTTAAATTTAATATTTCAAATATCCAAATTTTTCCTACTTCGATGTTTGTTACGATTTAAATTAACTTTCTAAACTTATTCTTAACTTAAGTCAAAATCATCTCTTTAAACAAATTCTTTAACTTAAGTCTAAATCATTTTCAGATTCCTTAAGGGGTGGTATTGATATAATCTCTTAATGAATTTTACACTTACGTGTTCTTTCTAATTCTTAAGTATAGTTTACTTCTACAATACCCCTTTTTATTATTATCAAAATAGATGGTTTTGCATCTATAACATATTGTCCTTACATTATATTCCTTTGAATATTTCTAACATATCGAAATGGTTCAAGTATTCCTCGACATCTTAAATCGAAACCATATAGTCATCCCACTTTCGAAACTCGAAAATTCAACAGAATTATCCTCAAGCGACTAGAGTGTGACCCTACATCTACCTAGTATATATTGGGCTTCGCATATACGTTTGTAATGACCCGCATTCTACGCATCGAAGGATCGTAGAATATTTATTTCTTTCACATACGAAGTCGTATGGTCATGTAACTTTGGGAGACGACCATTGAGGTCATTTCCCATGTTCATGATTTTTGCCGATTTTTAAATGACCGTTTTGCCCCTAGCTGATCTTGTTTCGGCCATAACTTTTGATTGGTAAGGAGTTTTGAACTGAAACCACTTCCATTAGATCCGGATGATGGTTTATCTTTCCGTAGAGTGGTCACATGTGAAAAACGGACTCACCGTTTGAGAGATATAGCTGAAACAAGGTTTAGAAGGTGAAAAACAGCTTAACCGGGCCTAATTAGGGTGATTAGCAAGAGGGCCCATAACCCATTTCAGGATTAGGGTTATGGAGAGGCTGAGAATAGTAGGAAAACGAATTTTATCTCATTTTTTCAGCCGTCTAAAACTTTTCTCTAACCCTAGCCATGGCCTCCACCTTTTAATTTCGTCCCAAATCACTCCTAATCGCCTTCTAATTGAGGATTAAGCTAATCAACATCAAACCAAGCCAAGATAGCATCAAATCAGAGTTGGGGCTGCTGCTAAGCATTGGGATTCGACCCAAAATAGAGGATATTTCAGATCTATAGTTTAATTTGTGGCAAAGGTGAGTGATTTGCATTGTTTTTCACTAATTATGGTTAATTACAATAATTAGCGAATATTAGCGAAATTATAACTCAGAAAAATCTAGAAAAATTTGTAAAATTCCAGAATATTATTTTATGCCTCTGATATGAATTTGGGTTAATTTGGACTAATTTTGCTAATCCCGGAATTTAGGGGACTAAGGGGTGATTAGTGATAATTAGCGAAATTTTGCATCATAAAAATCTGGAAAAATTTTGTAAAATTCTAAAATATTATTTTAGGGCTCTAAAAGAAATTTGGGTTGATTTGGTTAAGTTTTACTAATCTTATCATTAGTTGTTGTTAAACATGCTTAAGAGGAAAATAAGGATTTTTGGGTATGTTTGATCCATTTTGACATATCATATTGTTGTTTTGTTGTTTGTGGATGATTATACATGTTGCTATGATTGTATGGTATGTTTTGTGATTGATTAAAAAGGTTAAATTTTTCGAAAACGACGTCGAATGGCGTAAAACAGTCGCTGGAAAGTAGTGCAGGAAATTAGCCGAACTGGATCAGATCGGAGAAGGGGAGCACGATCTGAACCGTGGAGCACCATGCAGCTCCGACCCGACCCGTTCTCCTGGAGTGCGCTACGAAGTCACGATCCGACCCGCCTCTGAACCTGTGTACTCATCTGAACCGATCCGCTTGAGAGGAGGAGCCACGAGCTGGTCAGGTGCCACGATCCGATCCGACGGAGGAAGCACAAATCGATCCAATGGAGGGAGAGCATCACGATCCGACCCGAACCCAATGGGTGTCCACGATCCGAAGCAGAGGAGTTGACATGGACGAACCGATCCGAAGCAAAGTGAAGAGAGAAGATCGAACCGATCCGGAGACGACTAAAACCCGAGATGCAAAGGTAGTCCAAATGGGAAGTAGAACTCAGGATCCAGTTGGGAACCAACGAGTTAACTTCATGGTTGGACTTTGCTGCGGGACGTGTGCAAAGGGGTTATCGATACCTATAATTTTGGATCACCACTGAGAGACGGATTAGGGGCTTGTAGTGATAGTTATACGGGGTTGGACTCCGTCATGGCCCAAAGATTAGGTGACCAAAGTAGTAGATATCGTATGCTTTACGCACTGAGTGAGAGATGTGAGGATGGTTACTATGCTTGATCATTTGCCATCACTATGACATGCACACCCCCTCCCCCGTATCTTTACACCATATGTTAGTGGCACCTTAGAGTATTGTACAGTGTGTAGTGCTAACTCTTTGGTTGCAGGTCCATGTTCAGGTATGATTGGATTATACTTGTTATTGTTCTGTTTTGTTGCTTATCGCTCATACCAGACTTTTGTCTGACCCGGAGTTTTATGTCTCTTCTTATTACTCTGGGTGCTCCTAAACGAGCATACTAAAGACAGGTTAGGTGGTATGCACGAGTTGTTGTACCGGAGACGAGCAGGAGGCTCCCACGTATGATATATAGATATTCTCCCTGTGTTGTTGAAGGTCACTGCTTGGGCATTAGTAGTGTACCTCCTTCTTTTACTTTCTTTTGCTTTAGAGACAGTTTTAAAGTTGTAATAATGATGTTGGATCATAAGCTGTATTTTGGATTTCCGCTGTTATGATGATGATGGTTTTAGTTTTCAGCTTATGCATTGTCTCGCCTGTTTTATGTCAAGTATGTTACTATTATATTTTATTCCATACACTGTGAGACATTCTACAAGTTTCTTTGTTAGTTCTTTCATCTTCTTCCCTTTCTTTGACGACCGTCCCGTGCTAGCGGACATGTGTACAGCGCACTGTCGGAGGAAATGTCGGTTAATGCAGGGCGGGCCATCACACTTGGTATCAGAGCTCTAGGTTGCGTAGTTAACCTTGGGAAGTCATCAGGAAGAGATAGTACACGTATATGAGAGCGCGTATTTGTGATTATTTTGGTTTTCATATATATATATACTATTAGTATAGCTAAGGATGAAGTCGCATTGCACTAGCACCACTATGGAGATGGTTAATCGTTTTCACTTTACATACTGAACGATGAGCCGATATATGAGTGGTACTGGTAGAGGAGCCAATAATGGGAATGCTGCTGAGATGAGGACGATGTTTACTGGCCTCATGAGAGATATGCTTAGGGATGCTCGGGTAGCCATTCCTAATGCTGCTAATGGTTGTGGTGCAGTTGTGCAGGCGCCTAGGGTCGATTTCATCAAGCTAAACAAGGATTACACTAGCCTTGGTGGGAAGCCGTTCCACGAAATGGAGTTGGCTACAGAAGTTCAAGATTGGAAAGATAGTTGTGAGCGCATTGTCGAATATTTGGGAATCAAAGACGCAATGAAGAGGAAGCTAGCATCGCGTCAACTACAAGGACGAGCTATGAATTGGTGGAATGCTATTAAGGCAGCTACTCCTGAGGATCAAGTTACTTGGGATTAGTTTAAGACTCGCTTTTGTGATAAGTTTATTCCAGCTGCTGATAAATCAGAATTGTTCAGGAAGTTCTTGGAGCTTAAGCAGAATGGTAGAGCAGTCTCGGAGTATATCACTGAATTTGACACTTTATCGAAATATGGATTGTCCCTTATCGATAAAGTTGAAAAGAAGAACGAAAAGTTCATAACTGATTTAGATGGGTACTTGGGGGAAAGACTTATAAACCATATCGATGAGACGTTCAAGTCTATTGTAGGAAAGGCATTAAGGTCAGAGAGCCTTTTCCCTAAGTCAAAGACCGAAGTTGCTATTGCATCTACAGAGGAAGCAAAGCCGCAAGCAGGTGGTGAAGGAAAGAAGAATTCTCAGAACAAGAGGAAGCAGAACCCGACCAAGGATGGTCAGAATAAGAAGAATAAGAATGGTGGCGAGTGCTTTAGTTGTGGCAAGAAGGGCCACTATGCCAGAGATTGTCGAGAAAATCCTGGGTAAAAGAAGTGCTTTAACTGCGGCCAGGCGGGACACCACAAGGATGATTGTCCACAACCTCCTAGGGAGAAGCAGATTGTGAAAGCGTTTGCTATCAACACTATTCCCTCTTCGTCGAATGCTCCAACTGCGGCGCGGAAGGGAAAAAGCGTCATTATCAAAGGTATGCTTTCTATTTAAGATGTTTCTGTTCGAGTATTGTTTGACAAACCCGAGAAAGACGATAGACCTTTAGTAGTGACAAACCCGGTTGGTGGTTCGACTAGCCTTAGTATGATTTGCCGTAACGTGGTCTTATCGAGTCATGGATGTATGTTTGTTGTGATTGTTTTGTTTTGGGCTTTACTGGGTTTAGCATTATCTTGGGGAGTCGATCTACTCTAAAGGAATATGGTGGTATTAGGTACCTACCTAGTGATGGCGATAGTAACTGGAATTAAGGAAGATGAGAGGTTATCGTTGTAATAAGTTTTAGTTGTCTCTTGGAGGAAAATGAGTGCTCCAGTGCTTAGTTGTTTTGCTAGTATCACGTCACGTGGATTGTCCGAATTTGGAGGAGATGTTCCTTGGGTGCTTGTCTGATATTGGTTTAGGCCTTTGGGGCTTGTGCTTGGGGAATGTCGAGTTCGACTAGGATGGTTTGCGTGAGAGATAAATAGTTGTTGCGATTCTTCATTGGATGATATCTTGGTTTACTCGAGGAGTGATTGGCAGCAGCGATATGATAAGACTGTTCAATGGTATAGACTGCCCCGAATTAGACTCGATAGGGTTATGAGATGGCTCGACTGGGACTCGAGAAAGATGCAAAGTAATGGATTGTTTAGGACCCTATGCTGATGTTCTCTTTGGATAGTAGAACTTTGAAGAAATAGGATGTGTTCGTTGATCATGGAGGATGCAATGAAGATTAGGACGATTCAAGTTGGACTTGAACTCGTAAAAGAAAATGGGTGTTCGTTGATCTTGGAGATGCAACGAATAGGGAGACGACTCACGTTGGACTAGAGTTTGTCGGTAATGGATACTCAAGACTGGGTCTGAGTTATAGATTGACTCGATTTGGATTCGAGAAGGCTGCAAGGAATTGGATTTGGCTCGAGTTGGACTCGAGAGGGCAGAAAGATAATGGATAGACTTGGGTTTGTAATGACCCGGATTTTTGTCGACTATGGTTATCCACATAAACTCGATGACGACTAACCAAACATCGAAAAATCCCAGTAATTAATGAAAGAAATTAGAGGGTGAGGATAGATAAGATAGAAACTTAGAATAGAAGAAGAAAAGAAGAACTTACATTATCAGAGTAACACGAATCTCACAGCGGAACGAATAACATACAATATATAACATAACTTTGAAATATAACAGTTATGTATACAATAGCACTTATCAGAGTACAACACTTACAACACAGCGGAAATAAACTATAGCTATATGATCCTGAAGCCTCCTGCTCCAGCTCTTCAAGTATATCTGTAAATCCTGACTACTTGACTGCCCGTACAAATTTAGGCACCCAAGAGTTTAGGGAAACAAAACAAAATAAACTCCGGGTCAGTCATGGGATTGGTATGAGTAAAACAGTTTAAAACAGTTTGAACAAGTAAACGATATCTCATAAGACCACGCCGTATAACGGAATGGGTTTTTCCCTTATAAGAATCTAAAATATCTTTATATCAATAACCTTTTGATATTATAATAATGTCTATCAACCACAGTATATTAATCATCTAGCAGAAACACTTTCATCTCACGTTCTACATATATAGTATACAATCAAAACCGCAAGCACGTATTGGATAATGGATTTCCAACTATGACAAGGTATGGAACCACCTTCCGATCAGTGTACTCTAGGAACGATACACTGGAGTTCAACAAAAACATCTTGCAACTCAGCCACACATGACCGACCAGTCATTTCGCTTGAGTGTATCGAATGTACATCACCAACGGTTGGGATCAGCAACCGTTTCCCGTGTATATATATATATATATATGGGACAACATTAATAGATTAAAGAGGCAAATGAATATTCTCTAGATAGGTGATTATACACCCTACTTCGGAGCGACCGACTTAGCCATGCTTCCTGCCCGATTTCTGTCATTTACCGGATGTGAGGCTAGAAGCAACGCTTATCTTTTCCATATCATATCTTCATTTACTTGGAATAACACATCGTCATACCCGCCAAATCATTATCGATTTCCTTAACGGTATCACGGGTATGAAGCTAAGAGAAACGAATTCCTCCGCCACCAAACGTAATACGTTTTGAAGAGAACAACATATATGATTCGTTAGGAATACTCTGTCAGACATTCGTCCATACAAGTTGTCCTGGGACTGGACAAATCGAAGGCACTATTCAGTATATCCATCTTAGGCACTGTTATCTAAGATTTATACAACAGCCCTTGCACTTTACTCCGTCTTCAATATATTCAGCATACTTGATTCGCAACGCTTATGCCAATACGGAGTGGTTCTTCGGATAATAATCCAACCGGTCTCTCCATATTAACAACGTAAAATGGTCAAAACTTTGATAGTCGGTGATTTAACTATCAAATGAAACACACAACGATCTTATTTCTTATTTCCAAATGGAAATATCGATCCAATCATCAAACATATATATATATATATATATATATATATATAAATTCACATTTCCTTATTTTCTATGTTTTAGAAAATATATGTTATTAACACTGGAAAACATTTCCATAGCTTATTTACGTATCACTATCCTTCCACAACTATCAGTCCCTAACTGTAAACTAGTATGAGAACGATTCCCTAAGTAAAAACCCCGAAGGCCGAAACCAACATCAGATCGATACTCAGGAAACCATTCAACTTACTAATCTCTAGTCAGTTTCTAATTTTGCTTAACTCTTTTTCTTTAACTCTATTCGTTTAACTCTATTTCTAAACTAATATCTGTTTTTATTTTATTTCGAATAGCTATATTCGATTTAACTCCATTCGCTTGACTCTAGATCGCAGCGATCACAATGGTTACGCCTGATTACCTCAGGAAACATCTGACCGCCGTAGGCTATCTGCAGCCCTGCGAATTACGCTAGCAGTCGTGCTAAATGGCACTTATTCTGAATAACTATGTTTGACTAACTTCTTTGAATAAACTATATTTGATTAACTTCTTATCGACTAACTCTTTCCTATCTCGTTAATTTCCTTTTATCCTATTTATTTTCTAAATAAATGTTCCTTTTAAAATTCCATTTATTTTCTGAATAAATATTCTCCTTTATAATATCCTATGATTTTATAAATGCTTTATTTTCAAATTATTCCCTTTTATAAAATCGGTTGATTTTATAAAATTCCTTTATTTCAATATACATTGAAATATCCCTTTTTACATCCCAAGGTCTTTTTATGATATTTAAAATATCGAATATCAATGATCAATATCATTCAAACATACCAAATCAACAACAGATTTTATAGCACAACATATATCACAATATATGAAAACGGTAAATTAAATGTTGAGGAATCCAGTCGGATCCCTCCAACCTGTCTCCCTGCATCCACAGATGTTACACAGTATAATATACATCAATTTCATTTCAATATGAAATGTTCTGATTAACAACATCAACATATATTTAACGGTTTATATATATATATATATATATATATATATATTTGTATATATATATATAATTTCAACTAAATGACTAGTAGTTCAATCAACCAAATCAACACATAGCAATCAACAGATGATTAACAGTTATAAGAATACGTTGTAAAATTATAACTGTTCAGAGTTGGTGAGTTTTACTCACATTGGAAGATCATCATTGATAACGATAACCATCGCTTGATTCTGACGGACAATTTATTTTGCTATAAATTGTGACGTGCTCCGATTGACTCACGGTCAGTTCCATTGCGTAGTGTCCGTCCATACGATCCCAACGCAACTTATGGTTCGTCAAACTGATAACGTATGAGAGAGATATGCGTTATACAAGTTTGTATACTTATTTAACTTAAAATTAAACTAAAATTTTAAATCTCCTTAAACCAACTTAGACCTTATCTATCCACGTCAGCCATTATCCCCTTACCCGCTCTCACGTGACCAGCACCCTCCCTCCTTCTTCCTTCGTTCTCACAAATCCCGTCCTCAAGAAAAAAACACAGCCAAAACCCGATCTTTGACCTCCTTACACCATTACTCCGACCATTCATCTACACCGCCGACGCCACCACAACATTCACCACCTCCTTTGTACAGCCCAAATGGTAAATCCACAACTCGCCTCTCTCGACCATCTCCAACCCAAAAGAAAATCAAACAGCCAAGCGGCTTGCCAATTCGGCTCATAAATTTCATGCTTATATCAAATATAAACTTGTACCTTTTTGTCGGGCATATCAACTCTATTACCTCACCTGTCATCAATTCAACATATACCAATGTAATTCCAACTTGGTCTCAAATCAATTTGTCTTTAACACAACCATTCGCTTATACCTAAGTCGAATTTCATTTCAAACTCAAGCACTACCAATTTCAAATCCTTACCTTACCAGTCCAATATAATTCAGATTATCTCTAATCAAGTCTAACTCTTCTTGACTCCAATCTATTTCAAATGATTTTCACTTAACTGGCTTTCAATTCAAATATCAATTTACCTCCACAAATTTCTATTTAATTTGTTTTAATTCAAATAATCTGTTTCTGGGAGTTTTTAAACTGCTTAGCCTTTTCCAAAAATCAAACAATCCTCTTCGAATTCCAAACCACTTGTTTTCACAAAACAATTCAAAAACAAAAATCTTTGGTAGTAATCCGTCACTTACAACTCGAAAATGAACACCGATGATGTCATGATCATCATCGGAACTTATTTTCCAGCGATCGAAGTGAGTTCAATACTATATCACTTTCGAAACCCATTTTTAAACATTTCCACCTTGAAATCAATTCCAAATATCCTTTTACAATGTTGTAAACAAATTTAAAATCTCCCAGGATCTTAAAATTCACATATATTAAATCCAGATTCATTTACAAACACCTTTCCCATTTCTGGGATTTTAAATTCCAATTCTGATCTAAATTTAGATTTAATTCATTTCAATTTCATATAATTCACTTGTATAAATTCTGATTGGTTATATATAACCATTTCACATTTTATAATCTTATCTGATTATAATTACTACCAACACATTCTATATATGATAATATATCATATATCCATACTGTGTCGGTCCATCGTATTCAAGTGTTTATTTACTCCTACCGATACAGTGGATCAAACTGATCGACCAGAAATCATAAACAACTCAACCAATGAATCTCCACAATATAAAACCATTTTTATATCAAATACAAATACACACTCGTATATATACACTCAACTCAATCTAGGGTATTACTAACCCTATCTCTACCGAGTCACGCCACAGAGCCAAGGTAATTCTTAACACCAGCTCTGATACCAACTGTAATTACCAAGATTTTTCGATGTTTGGTTAGTCGTCATCGAGTTTATGTCGATAACCAAAGTCGACAAAAATCCGGGTCATTACAGGGTTGGACTTAAGTATTTTAGGCGGACTTAAAGCAGGGGTATCTGGTGATGCCAATTACCTTGGATCCGTTGGACGTGATCTAGTTATCCTTGGAGGATAAAATGTACATTGGACGTACGGTAGTCCGTTTGGAGGCTGGGCTTCCATTAGTTCTTGATGTTGGTTGGACCAGACATACAAGAATCGACATATTGGGATTGGTTAGACCAGTCATGTAGGTGTCGACGTGTTCATGGCTTTAGCAGGTGATAGGTAGGACTTGTTTGATGGATGTTATGGTTGCTATGTTTGTTCCTATCTTTCTTCTCTTGAGTAGACTATCACCTATAGGGTTCTAGCGATGGGAACAAAGAGATGGTAGTATAGACGGACATTAGGCTACGTATCAGTGCAGTGGGGTAGTCATTACTCCATTGGGCAGAGTGATCGTAGCAAGGCTATGAGCCAATGTAGTGAAGTTGTCATGACTTCATGGGGCAGAGTGGACATAGCAAAGGATTTAGGTGTGGTGACAGTTGCATTGAGTATGAGGCATGCCAGTCTAGAGGTTATGTTTCTAGGTTGGAAGCAACTAGAGTATATCACAGGATATGATTTCGGACCCAAGAGTGAATTGGATTCAGAAACGCTAGTAAGCTTGACGATTAGATCGATTTTGATTGAGTGGATTGGTTCCAGTTAGAAGGACGATCCTAACCTATTGGAAATCATCTCTAGGGTAGAGATGGGTATCGATGGAAAGAGAATGATCAAGCAAGGATTTGATCGAGAAGGATGGCTTCGAAAGAATGGGGGACTAGTTGTACCCAACGTAGACGGACTGAGAGATGAAGTGCTTAGAGCATATCATCACTCGAAACTGACTATACATCCCGTGGTAACAAAATGTATTGAGACATGGATCAGACCTACCACTGGGAAAGGATAAACAAGGACATTGGGAAGTTTATGTCCAAATGCATGAATTGCCAGTTAGTTAAAGTTGACCAAAAGAAGCCTAGTGGGTTGCTACAACCATTAGAAATTCCTAAATGGAAATGGGAACAAGTCTCAATGGATTATATTGATGGTTTACCAAGGACTAGGTCAGGTCATGATGGTATTTGAGTGAATCGTATACTAGAGGATATTTTGAGAACTTATATATTGGATTTTGGAGGGTCATAGGATGACCATTTGCATTTGGTTGAGTTTGCATATAATAATAGTTATTAGTCCAGTATTGGTATGGTTCCATTTGACGGAAGACCATGCAACTCACCATCATGTTGGTTGGAGACTGGTGAGAAGTTTACACTTGGACCAGGTATGATAAGAGAAACTTCGGATAAGATCAAGATTATCCAACAACGAATGAAGGTCGCTCAAGATTTGTTGGTCCATTTCCAGTTCTCGAACGAATTGGAAATTTGGCATATAAAGTTGAGTTACCAGACAAGATGGCGGGAGTTCACAACGTATTTCATGCTTCCCAGTTAAGAAAGTTTGTGCACGACCCTATCAGTTGGATGATATCGATGTTGAACCTGAGGCGGTTGGGAACCGCAAGCCTATGCGTATTGTTGGGAACAATACGAAACAACTTCGAATGAGGGTGTGAAACTAGTCAAAGTTCAGTGGGGTGGTGATGAGGAAGATTGTACTTGGGAAACAGAGGAGAACATAAGGAAGAAGTATTCAGAACTCTTTGCCTGGTAAGGTTTTATGTATCTGTATAGTACTCCCTTGTTAGTAAACCGCATGCTAGGATAGGCTTGTTGTGTTGTTTTGTATGCTTTATTGTTTGCAAATGTTTGGTAGGCATGCGGGATCCTTTGGTATGTTTTGGGTTAAAGAATTTCGGGGACGAAATTTCCCAAGGGGGAAAGAATGTAACGACCCGCATTCTACGCATCGAAGGATCGTAGAATATTTATTTCTTTCACATACGAAGTTGTATGGTCATGTAACTTTGGGAGACGACTATTGAGGTCATTTCCCATGTTCATGATTTTTGCCGATTTTTAAATGACCGTTTTGCCCCTAGCTGATCTTGTTTCGTCCATAACTTTTGATTGGTAAGGAATTTTGACCTGAAACCACTTCCATTAGATTCAGATGATGGTTTATCTTTCCGTAGAGTGGTCACATGTGAAAAACGGACTCACCATTTGGGAGAAATGGCTGAAACAAAGTTTAGAAGGTGAAAAACAGCTTAACCGGGCCTAATTAGGGTGATTAGCAAGAGGGCCCATAACCCATTTCGGGATTAGGGTTATGGGGAGGCTGAGAACAGTAGGAAAACAATTTTATCTCAATTCTTCAGCCGCCTAAAACATTTCTCTAACCCTAGCCATGGCCTCCACCTTCTAATTTCATCCCAAATCACTCCTAATCGCCTTCTAATTGAGGATTAAGCTAATCAACATCAAACCAAGCCAAGATAGCATCAAATCAGAGTTGGGGCTGCTGCTAAGCATTGGGATTCGACCCAAAACAGAGGATATTTCAGATCTATAGTTTAATTTGTGGCAAAGTGAGTGATTTGCATTGTTTTTCACTAATTATAGCTAATTAGGGTAATTAGCGAAATTATAACTCAGAAAAATCTAGATTTTTTTTTTAAAATTCCAGAATATTATTTTATGCCTTTGATATGAATTTGGGTTAATTTGGACTAATTTTGCTAATTCCGGAATTTAGGGGATTAAGGGGTGATTAGTGATAATTAGCGAAATTGTGCATCATAAAAATCTGGAAAAATTTTGTAAAATTCTAAAATATTATTTTAGGGCTATGATAGAAATTTGGGTTGATTTGGTTAAGTTTTACTAATCTTATCATTAGTTGTTAAACATGCATAAGGGGAAAATAAGGGTTTTTGGGTATGTTTGATCCGTTTTGACATATCATATTGTTGTTTTGCTGTTTGTGGATGATTATACATGTTGCTATGACTGTATGGTATGTTTTGTGATTGATTATAAAAGTTAGATTGGTCAAAAACGCCGTCGAATGGCGTAAAACAGTCGCTGGAAAGAAGTGCAGGAAATTAGCTGAACCGGATCGGATCGGAAAAGGGGAGCACGATCCGAACCGTGGAGCACCATGCAGCTCCGACCCGACCCGTTCTCCTGGAGTGCGCCACGAAGTCACGATCCGACCCGCCTCCGAACCTGTGTACTCATCTGAACCGATCTGCTTGAGAGGAGGAGCCACAAGCTGGTCAGGCGCCACGACCCGATCCGATGGAGGAAGCACGAGCCGATCCGATGGAGGGCGAGCACCACAATCCGACCCGAACCCAATGGGTGTCCACGATCCGAACTAGAGGAGTTGACATGGATGAACCGATCCGAAGCAAAGTGAAGAGAGAAGACCGAACATATTCGGAGACGACCAGAACCCAAGATGAAAATGTAGTCCAAATGGGAAGTAGAGCTCAGGATCCAGTTGGGAACCAACGAGTTAACTTCATGGTTGGAATTTGCTGTGGGACGTGTGCAAAGGGGTTATCGATACCTGTAAATTTGGTTCACCACTGAAAGACAGATTAGGGGCTTGTAGTGATGGTTATACGGGGTTGGACTCCGTCATGGCCCAAAGATTAGGTGACCAAAGTAGTAGATATCGTATGCTTTACGCACTGAGTGAGAGATGTGAGGATGGTTGTTATGCTTGATCATTTGCCATCACTATGACATGCACACCCCCTCCCCCATATCTTTACACCATATGTTAGTGGCACCTTATAGTATTGTACGGTGTGTAGTGCTAACTCTTTGGTTGCAGGTCCATGTTCAGGTATGATTGGATTATACCTGTTATTGTTCTATTTTGTTGCTTATCGCTCATACCAGACTTTTGTCTGACCTAGAGTTTTATGTCTCTTCTTATTACTCTGGGTGCTCCTAAGCGAGCAGACTAGAGACAGGTTAGGTGGTAAGCACCTGTACCGGAGACGAGCAGGAGGCTCCCACGTATGATATATAGATATTCTCCCTGTGTTGTTGAAGGTCACTGCTTGGGCATTAGTAGTGTACCTCCTTATTTTACTTTCTTTTGCTTTAGAGACAGTTTTAAAGTTGCAATAGTGATGTTGGATCATAAGCTGTATTTTGGATTTCCGTTGTTATGATGATGATGGTATTAGTTTTCAGCTTATGCACTGTCTCGCCTGTTTTATGTCAAGTATGTTACTATTATATTTTATTCCATGCACTGTGAGACATTCTACAAGTTTCTTTGTTAGTTCTTTCATCTTTTTCCCTTTCTTTGACGACCGTCCCGTGCTAGCGGACATGCGTACAGCGCACTGTCGGAGGAAATGTCGGTTAATGCGGGCCGGGCCATCACACTTGGTATCAGAGCTCTAGGTTTAACCTAGGGAAGTCATCAGGGAGAGATAGTACACGTATAAGAGCGCGTATTTGTGATTATTTTGGTTTTCAAAAGCTATATATATATATACTATTAGTATAGCTAAGGATGAAGTCGCATTGCACTAGCACCACTATGAAGATGGCTATGATGATGATGGTTTTAGTTTTCAGCTTATGCACTGTCTCGCCTGTTTTATGTCAAGTATGTTACTATTATATTTTATTCCATGCGCTGTGATACATACTACATGTTTCTTTGTTAGTTCTTTCATCTTCTTCCCTTTCTTTGACGACCGTCCCGTGCTAGCGGACATGTGTACAACGCACTGTCGGAGAAAATGTCGGTTAATGTGGGGCGTGCCGTCACAACGTTGATCGGACTTATATTCAAAACCTTTACATACTTGATAGTCCAATCATGATGTCGAATAAAACACTCGAAACCCTTATTTCCAATTAAATTTCAAAAATATATTTCAAATAATTATTGTTTTCAAAATGATTTACTTGTTCAAAAATACTTTATGTAGATTTCAAAAATACGCTCTCTCGTCATAATATTCCAAAATCTCATTCTAGGGTATTTCTATCCCCATCTCTAATGAGATATTATAGCTCTGACGAGTCCTATCTTTTGTTCAAATATATCGTACACTATGGCTTTGTATAACCAAAGCTCTGATACCACGATGTTACAAACCGCCTTTTTGCCCAGTTCTTGCCGGTAATTAAACCGACTCAAACCGTTCATAAAGACGAATTGTTATGGGTGCATACATATATTGAACAAAATAATCGAACTTTTCATTGCAAAATACAATGTTACATCAGAGTTACATAGAATATCAGAGTTACAACACATACAGCGGAAGAAAAAAAAATACTCTCAGCAGAAGAAACCGTATGATATAGCGGAAGCTCCAAACTCTAGCATGGACTCCAACTCTAAAAGTGCTCTGAATCCTACTCCAACGATCTATAACTGCAAAACTAAACTACTAGCTGCTCGTATGGAAATTAATGGGCACCCAGAGTTTAGAAAGGAACAATAAACTCCAGGTCAGTCATGGGACTGGTGTGAGAACTCAAAATAGTTATTATTAGGTTCTTTTTAAAGTTAGGAATTTCACTGGACCACGCCGCTAACGCGGAACGGGTTTACTCCATGTGAATTACAATGCATTGAAATTCGTTATGACTTTGGAAAATGAAGCTATCATAAGCTCGTCCCACATCACACAATGCAAGCGCACACCAGATGAGCGAGTTTTGTCTTATGATAACCAAAAATGCTTTCATACGTGAAAATCCTCTTTTAATACTATCATATAGTGTGGAAAACAATTTCACAAATAAATGTATTAATCCTTGACGGCATAATACCCCATAATATTACGTTGCCATATATATGTACAATCAAAATCGTATGGCTCATAATGGAGATTTGGGTTTCCAACTTGATGATTCCTGGCACGAAAGATCAATCGGAACACAAACGAAATGTAATCATGGGTTTTTCATCCAGAAGCGGACACCAATACAAATCGCGAGGTAGATCAATGGTTTTCGACCAGACACGGCCCCCCGAACATACCCTATTCCATAAGTCATAAGTGGTTTCCCACTGCTGCAGCGGTAATCATCAATTCATATATATATATACACAACCTAACCGCCAGTTTCTCATCATCCGGGGTGTGAGGTTTGTCGATGTCACGTCATACACAAAGCTACGCTTCGATAAGCCATGCTTTGATCATCACTAGTTCGTTTCATAACTCAAGTATGCCACATTGACAATTCACGACATATCACTGATTTCAATAAATGCATACCCTCTAAGTTCATATGACTTAGAGACGAGGATAATATCTTTGCCACAAATCCGATATATATTAACGGAAATCAGTGCTATGCGGTCAATTTCAACGTCAGACACACCATCCATACAAGTCCGTTCTGGGTGTGAACGGAATAACAACATGAAAATACTTGAATATGTTCAGGTCTCATGCAACTCATACCTAGTATCGGATGGCCTACCCAACTGAGACATTAATCAACAATCAATCTAAACAATTCAAATATTCCCGGTCTTTATTCGTCGTTTACCAAGTCTTGAATTGCTTCATAACGTCGTATTATTACTTGGAATGGTTTTCGAACATATATTCGATCCCGGTCTTTCCAAGTAATAAGTGCACTTAAAACAGTAGCTATGGTTTACATAGGCTTTTCAATTCAAATCTCCTTCCAAATAGCTATCAATTTATTTATGATTCAAGATTTGAATTACTATGAATTCCATTCATCTCATTATCATCTTAACTCTTCTTTGAAATCAAAGATTATACCTTCGCTTCAATTTTTTTCTTTAATTACCTCGAATCAAAGATTTGATTAAATCCCCAATTACGATATGAATTTCCACCATTCAATCTCATCGGGTTTCAAGAATGATATTATTGAAGATACGATTCATGACAAAAACCCAAATCAATCGATATTGAATCATAAATTACACAGAAATTTTAACCACTTATATTCGATATAAATTCTCAAAATCAACGAATACTATAAGTGGAATAACGATATAATAATATCTTCCAAATTCCCCAGATAGTATTCATTTACACCATGAAATTTTATACCAAATATCGAAGATTACTTCTATCTAACTTATTTCAATCAGGTGGAGAAACCCATATCTTTATTAAAAGATTTATTCGACTCTTTGATATTTGATCTAGATAGAAATACCATCAACTTATCTTCAATATTAATCTCCGTATCCAACTCCTATTATAAGCAGGGTAACGGGGAATTACCTTTTAAATTCCTCAGATAATAATAGTTCTCATTTACCAAATTAATATCAAACATCCGAAGATATATCTCCAACCATATCCAAATTTTTAACTTTGGAAAACCCATTTCAATTCCATATAAATATTTCCAATACTTAAATAATCTTCGAAACTATTCTTATAGTCAACTAATAGTTCACGCTTATAAATTTCAAAACCAATAACAACATTTGGGAGTGTTACCAAACGCACTATTGTTAAAATATCCATTTAAATCAAATAGATTTAAAATTTATTCAAAATTCAAATAATCCAATTTCTATTCGCCTTTGAAATTTATAAATAGGAATTATCATAAATTTCTCCAATTTAACAAACTTGTTTTATTTAACTTTCGGTATGATCGCCAACTGCATGTATAGTGATCTTTTCGAATTTGTTTTAAATATAACTTGAAAAATCATATATTGAAAAAACAAAAATTTCCTTTCTATTCAAATACTATTATTATTTGAAATCCAACGTGCCTTATTTCAAGTCAAGTCAATTTAGAATAATCAAGTCGTAACCATTTGAAGTTTGAAATCGATGTTTACAACTGTCGCACCGGAGCACGTTCTATTCAAGCCATATAACGATTATAAATTATTCACACCCTTTTCAATTTAATTTATATTTCCAAATCATTTGAAAAACAGTTTCAGATTATATTTCAAATTAGATTTCGAATTTACCATCCCGTTGTCGGACTAGTTAGGGAAAGCCAGGGAGAGCAGGAAACTGAATTTCCAAACCCAAGCCTGGACACTATCCTCTCTGTCATCCTAGAACGTTCTAATGTATAAAAGAGACATCGTTAATATATATTTAAAAACCATATTCAAATTTCAAAATCTCATTTCGAATTTAAATTGAAATATTATATATTTTTACCAAAACCAGTTTCAAATAGATATAAAGATCGTTATACAAAAATCAATACATAATTCAAATCATTTCCAGTCCTAATTCAATATTTAAAAAGTTGATATTTAATTCAAAACTAACAATTAAATATTACTTAACAATTAAATAAAATCGTATATAGGAAGCAGATTCTAAATCGATCACCCATATATTTCCACGACCACGGTGTGTTTGTGTGTGTGTAATATCATGCAATGCAATCATATTTATCCAAATGAACCATATGATCAAATGGATACGAATTCATTCATCACAACAAATATTTAACTGTGCACAAGCATTACAGACAATAACGCTTACCAGTGTTCAGTGTATTTTCTAATTATACGAACAACCATTCAAACATCAACATCCATCACACAATCATCATAAGTTAATCCAATCTAATCACAATTAACTAATTTAAATAAATAATTTAAATTAGAAGTTCTCACCATCCGAGCTCCAAACCTTTCACTATCATAGATTCCTTATGGACGAGCCAACGAACCCTGCCATCATCACTCGTATTGTTTCCAATCCACTCTTATCAGCAGCTGGTAATTTCTGCTGATTTTATAAAATTAAATTAATAACGTTACTCGTTATATATATAGTTATATATATAAGGACATTCGTTTTATTTTTTATATAAGTTTATACTTTCCAATATTTATATATCACGGCGTTCTATTTTCAGATACGATTCTAATGCTTCTAACGACGAGCAAATCCGGTTTAAAACGAGTGAGTTAGAGTGGTTTAAAGTTTGAACTATTAAAATAAAATAAAACATACCTATTAACTAGGCCCAAACCCAAAAGCCCAATAGCTTTTATCATGCACCAACCCGGCCCGTGCTCTCCCTCTTCTTCTTCTTCTTTCCTCCCGCGTCTCTCTGTTCTTTCCTGGAATCCAAACAAACCATGCATCGTGTGCACGTACACACACCCATCTGACTACCATTCTTCAAACTGAGACCATCCACGAATTTCTTTCCCTCTCCTCATTCGATTGAATCACCTTTCCATTACTCCGGCGCCTTGGTTCAAATTCCGACGTGAAATCCGAGACCCTGAAGCATGCAAAAATCCGCGTGAACCATATCTCGCACTCCTCATCGTTCCACCGAAATCAACCAAACCTTCACTCCATCGAAGCTCTTTCCAATCTCATCGCAACGCCATACTCCTATTCACCAACCATCGCTTCAACCACCGACAATTTCCAACCCTAAATTCCGGCCATCAAAGGCGTCGACACGGAATCGCACCAAATTCGCAATAAAAATACTACGTTCCTTGCTGATCACAACGGTGCTGACAGCGTCGATCAATACGAAGCGGATTAAGAGATTTTATTTTCTGAAGTTTTCAACACAAATTTTCATTTCTATGTAAAACCAAGATTTCTCTTTCAATATATGATGAAATTTCGATTCGTCAATTTGTAAAAATAAAAAACAATGATCCGAACATTATTCGCGTGGATCATTCAAGCTAAAATTGAATGGATTAAGAGGAATAGATTTTTGATTGAGAGGAAATGTATATTTCTCTTTACTGGACAATGCAAAATCAAAGGAGAAAAGGAACGGGAGGAAGCTGATGCATTCGAACTTGTTAATAGTTGAAGTGTGGAGTACAATGGAGCCTAACCTTCCTTTAAATATGCAAATCTAAGGGTATTTTAGGAATTTTGATAAGGGAGACTTGTCTTCTTCATGAAACTAATCTCATCCATGTATTACACATATAAGGCTACTTGGCACCATACCATGAATAACTCCATGCATCATGACACCTAAGTGGACAACTCACCATGCTTCTTATCTTAAGGATATTTTAAAATTAATTTATCTTAGTAACACTTTTGAATGTAGCCAAATTTAGTTATATACATAAATGCAACATTTATAGATCTTATCTATATCAAAATCATAAGTTATCATATTTTAAATTAATTAGTCCAAAATACCTATCAAATATATTTACATATAATTTACAAAAACAAGTAATTGAAAAGAAATGCTTATCAAATATGGAAGTCCTTAAAAATCTTAAATATGTTCTCAAATACATACATAACAATTTTTATACAATTTATAAGTACCATTATAATTTATCAAAATAAATAAAATATTAATAATCATTCTTGTCAAATCATAAAATAAATTATCCTTTACCAATTTTATATTTTACAAATCAATATTATCAAAGTCAGAAAATATCATTACTTAAACATAAATCTTATAAATTAAATATAAATTGTTCAAAAATAAATTTTTTTTTCTTATACAAAAATCAAAATACTTATTCAAAGTAAAAATTTAGATTCAATCCTTATAAAATCAATTTATATTCAGAAAATCAAAAATTATATAATAAAAATCCAAATCAAATTTAGTTGAAATTCTGGGATGTTACAAAGCTGGAGTTGGATTAGCGTGAGAGAGGAAGAAGCATTCAAAGTCTTCAATACTGGCACGTTTTGAGGGGCAGTTTTGGGAAGTTTTTATTTTCTTTTATTTGCAAAAATCGGGGGAGCAGTTAATTGTTGGAAGTAGGGCTGGTGGTTTGAATGTTATGGTGAGAAAGGAGAAGGAAGAATGGTTGAGAAGAGCTTGTGGTCATGAAGGGATAAGGGGGCAGCAGGATATTTGATGAACAGGGAAGAAATGGTTCACCAGCAAAACGTAATTTGGGTGGATAAGCATGGTAATTAAGAAAATTAATGGTAATTAGTTAATATATATTTAATTTGAATCATATAGGATTGTAATGATCATATCTTTATCGTACCTGATCAGAATTACACAAAATTTGATCCGTTGGGATCGTATGGACGAGAGCTCCACAATGGAACTGACTAAAAGTGGATAGGAGCCCGTTACAATTTATAGCAAAATAAATTGTCTGTTTGGATCAACAGACGCAAATTGTTATTTAACGGTTAACGTGAAATGTGAGTAAAATTCACCAACTCTGAACAGTTATATTTTTATAACGTATTCTTAGAACTGATAATTATCTGTTGATTGCTGTGTGTTAACTGTTTGGTTGAATTGCTTATGTATTAGTTGATATTATAGATAACGATATATATATAAATCGTTAATCAAATATTGATTCTGTTAGCAGAATATTTCATATTGAATGAAATCGATGTTGATTATATTGTTTAACACCTGTGATGCAGGGAAACAGGTTGGAGGGACCCAACTGGGTTCCTCAATATATAAAATACTGTTTTGTTTCATATATTGTGATATATGATGTGCTATATAATCTGTTGTTGATTTGTGTGTTTGAATGATATCGATCATTGTTATTTGGTATTGTAAATACCATAAGACTGGAATGTAGAAAAGGGGATTTTCAAAGTATATTTTGAAAATAAATTATTTATATAAAATCAATTGATTTTATATATAAAAGGAAAAGGATTTTTTTAAAAGGAAATAATTATAAAATCAAAGAGTTATAAAAGGAAAATATTTGTAAAACAAATAAAAAAAGAAAATATTTGTAAAACAAATGTAAAAGGAATATTTATTTAGAAAATAAATAGAATTATAAAAGGAACATTTATTTAGAAAATAAATAGAATTATAAAAGAAATATTTGGAAAATGAAAAGAAATTTATAAAAAGAGAATTTTAAGTTTGAAAGGTTTAAACCCGTGCTTCGCACATGGGTATAACATGGTACAGATTTAAAGCAAAGATTTTAAATAGAATCTGTTCTAACCGATAGATTGAGAAGATTAATTTATAAATAATATTTTATAAATAAAATAAAATATTTATCATTGGATAAATAGAATATATAAGTTAGGACTTATATAGAGAAGTAAGAATCGATTTCAACATCGGTATTTGAAACTGAATATAAACGTAGAGTTAATCAAAGGAGTTAATCAAAATGTGTTAATTAAAATGAGTTAGAGGAGTTAATCGAATTATAGTTAATCGATTAAAGTTAGAGTTAATTGATTAGAGTTAATCAAATAGAGTTAATCAAATAGAGTTAACCAGTTAGAGTTAATCAGTTAGAGTTAACCAGTTAAAGTTAATCAGTTAGAGTTAATCGGTAGAGTTAATTAAATTGAGTTAATCGAATATAAGTTATTCGAATAGAGTTAAATAGAGTTAATCGAATATAAGTTATTCGAATAGAGTTAAATAGAGTTAATCGAATATTAGTGATTCGAATATAGTAAAAATGAGTTATCGAATATTAGTGATTCGAATAGAGTAAAAAGGAGTTATCAAATACTAGTTATTTGAATAGAGTTAAAAGGAGTTAATTGAATATAGTTTATTCGAAAGGAGTTAATCGAATATTACTTATTCGAAAGCGAATTAATCGAATATAGTTTATTCGAAAAGAGTTAATCGAATATTGTTATTCGAAGAAAGGAGTTATCGATTATAGTTATTCGAAGTAAGTTAATCGAATATTAGTTATTCGAAGTGAGTTAATCGAATATAAGTTATTCGAAGAGAGATAATCGAATATTAGTTATTCGAGGAGAATAAATCGAATATAAGTTATTCGAAGGGAGTTAATCGAATATTAGTTATTCGAAGGAGTTAATCGAATAGAGATTACTCGAAAGAGAGTTATACGTCGAATTCGATTATATCGAATTCGGGAAAGTATTATTTACTTTCCGGTTTTTGTCAAGATTTGTTTATTTATTAATAAATTAGTTGTTGGTTTATTTATTCAAAATAAGAATTTAAGTTAGATTTCTAAGTTAGATATTTTAGAAGTAGGGTTTATAACGTTAGCGTTATAATAAATGTTTTTCATAAAAGAAGTGGATTCATATTCTGAATCCGAGAATTTGCATAAGCAAATGATTGTAAGAATTGGAGCGGTGAGCTTTGTCTATTGCAAGGTTAAGAACGTTGTTCAGTTAAGGTCTGAGAGGTAATTATACCCCAACTTGTTTGACTTCCTTACTTAACTAAGAAATAGTTGAGGTTCGATGGCGAGAGTTAGTTAGAAATACAGTTAAGTAATAATCGATTAATGGATTGAGCGGTCGTAACGATGTTTTATACAACGTTAGTTTGGAATCCATATAAATGAGTTGGAAACGTTTTCCAAATATAGAATCAGATATATTTTCTAAATATAGAAAATGGAATGTTTTATTTATAAGGAATTAAGAAATGGAGTTAAGCTAAATTTGAAACTGACCGGAGATTAGTTAGGTTGAATGGTTTTCTAAGTGTCTATCTGATGTTGGTTTCGACCTTTGGGATTTGATACTTAGGGAATTGTTCTCATACTAGTCTACAGTCAGAGGTTGATAGATGTGGAAGAATAGTGATATGTGAATAAGCAAATGGAAATGTTTTCCAGTGTTAATAACATATATTTTCTAAACATAGAAAATAAGGAAAAATGAATGAATATATATTTATATATGGTTGATGATTTGATCGATAATTCCATTTGGAAATAAGATCATTGTGTGTACACGGACATTTTTCATTTGATAGTTAAATCACCGACTATCAAAGTTTTTGACCATTTTAACGGTGTTAATATGGAGAGACCGGTTGGATTATTATCCGAAGAACCACTCCATATTGGCATAATCGTTGCAAACCAAGTATGCTGAATATAATGAAGGCGGAGTAAAGTGCAAGGGGTGTTGTGTAAATCTTAGGTAGAGATTGCCTAAGATGGATGTACTGAATTGTGCCTTCGGTTTGTCCAGTCCCAAGACAACTTGTATGGACGAATGTCTGACAGAGTATTCCTAACTAAACATATATGTTGATCTCTTCAAACGTATTACGTTGGTGGCAGAGGAATTCGTTTCTCTTAGCTTCATACCCATGATACCGTTAGGGAAATCGATAATGATTTGGCGGGTATGACGCTGTGGTATTCCAAGTAACTGAAGATATGATATGTAAAAAGATAAGCGTAGCTTCTAGCCTCACATTCGGAAATGAGAAAAGTCGGGCAGACAACATGGCTATGTTGGTCGCACATATTACGTTGTATAATCACCTTTCTAGAGAATATTCATTTGCTTCTTAAATCTATCAATGTTGTCCCTTATTGGGAAACAGTTGCTGATCCCAACCGTTGGTGATATACATTCAATACACTCCAGAGAAATGAGTGGTCGGTCATGTGTAGCCGGGTTGCAAGATGTTCTTGTTGAACCCAGTGTATTCCTCTCTAGAGGTACACTATCAGAAGGTGGTTCCATACCTTGTCATAGTTGGAAATCCATTATCTAATAAGTGTTTGTGATTTTGATTGTATACTATGTATGTAGAACGTGAGATGAAAGTGTTTTTGCTAGATGATTATTACATTGTGTTGATAGACACTATTATAATATCAAAAGAATTTGATATAAAGACTATTCTGGATTCTCATAAGGGAAAAACCCGTTCCGTTATATGGCGTGGTCTTATGAGATATCGTTTTATTGCTCAAACTGTTTTACTCACACCGGTCACATGGTTGACCCAGAGTTTATTTTGTTTTGTTTTCCCTAAACTCTTGGGTGCCCAATTTTGTACGGGCAGTCAAGTAGTCGGGATTTTACAGATATACTTGGAAAGCTGGAGCAGGAGGCTTCAGCAGCGTTTATATAGCTATGGTTTATTTCCGCTGCGTTGTAAGTGCTGTATTTTGATAATGATACGTATAATCAAGTACAATCTTTTATTTCAAAGTTATATTATATTTTATTCGTTCCACTGAGAGAGTCGTGTTACTCTGATATTGTATGTTCTTCTTCTCCTTCTATTCTAAGTTTCTATCTTATCTATTCTCACCCTCTATATTCTTTCTGATAGTTTTCTGGGTTTCAGTGCAATTTGGGTTGGACTTGTGTTATTTGGTCAGCTCAAATTGGACCGGAATTTCGGGACACTACAATTTCTAACTAAGATTAACAGAATAACCCTTTCCCTTTACTCCTTCAATCTTCTTCAGCATAAGTTGATTCGTAACGCTTATGCCCATACAGAGAGATTTTCAGATAATAACCTGATCCTGGTCTCTCCGTATTGACAACGAAAGTATAAAATAAACCAAAAACTTTGATAGCCGGTGATTTAACTATCAAAGAAACATCCATACAATCAACGATCCTATTTCGAAATGGAGATTCTACCAATCAAGCATCAAACAACACTGGCCCCCCTAAATCAATTTCTTATTAAATTATTAATTTCCCAACTACCCATATCTTCCCAGATATTTCTCAAAACTCGTTTAGCTTTCCACAATTCTATAGAAAAACATTTCCGTTCATTTAAACTCTTTGATTTCCATGTCCAGGAAATATACATTATTATTGTCAGAAAACATTTTCATTTCTTTACATTTATAGATTTATATTTTTAGAAAATACACGTTATTAACATTGGAAAATATTCCCAGTTTCCATTTCTTAACTTTTCATTAACCAAAACATTCCATTTTCTGTACTAAAATGTATCTCTAATTTGATTTGGAAACCATTTCCAAAATCACTTTATTGGATTAAACTGATGTTATATAAAATATTGTTATAATAACTCAACCCATTAGTCTTTCACTAACCAATCCTATCCACCGAACCTTAAACATCCCTCAGTCAATCATAATGTCAATCAAGTCGGGGTATAATTACGTCTCTGACCTTAACTGAACAACATTCTAACTTCGAAATAGTCAAAGCACCCAACTAAAATCTTGACAAACATTGCTTATGCCACTCTCGAATTCAACTTAAGAACCCATTTCTTTTACCGAATATGTTGATTATAATGCTAGCGTTATAATCTTTGCTTCCGAAATATTTAATTTTAGAATACAATTGTGATTCGTTAATTTGGATAAATAAATAAATCAGTTAATATAAGTAAGTAAATTAATAATTTAAATTTTTAAATCTTTATTTTAAACGGAAAGTAAATAGTACTTTCTTGAATTCGATGGAATCGAATTTTAATAAATGACTCTCTTTCAAATATTCTACATTCGATTAATATTCCGAACTTTAGAATAAATCTACTATTTCAGGTTAACTCAAATTGTCATATAATTGTTTCCATTCGCAAAACATTTGCTTCCAAATCTTTATTCACTTTCAAACATGAATATCATTCCTAAATAGGAATCTAGACTCGTTTATCAACTCAACTTGAGTTTTATTTGTAAACATCATTACAATTTCAAATCGAGTACTTAATAAATTCACATCATATTCTACATTATTTATAATTTCCGTTTATAAACCGCTACTAACACCTTCCTGCTTATATAACAATCTAAATTTTCTTCTTAAAACGTATTTACTCATTATACATTCCATAACTTTGAAACCATCTTCATTTGATTTCTTCAAACCCCTTCTCATTCAAAATTTTTAATTTAACATAATATTAAATTATTCCAACATATAGTTGTATTTCCATAGTTATAAGATTAGCTTCTTAACATATTTCATTTAATTTATTATTTTGTACTAAATGAAGTTTAAATCCCTTTTTTAAAATAAATCGTTATAGTAAAATTCGACATGGTCGAATTCTAATTATAAATTCATGGAATTTGCCTCAATTCATTTATATTCCAAACTTCGTAAAAACCTATAATTTCCTTTCGAAAATGATTCTCTTGTTCAAATTTTCCATTTGAATTCATATTTCCTTCAAAATCGCTAAGTTCCAAACCCAATTACAAATATTGGTTTCAAAACTCATTTGCACTTTTCTATATAAATTCAAACTTGAATTTATATCTCAACTTATCCAACAATAAATATTTTCTTAATTTATAAACATTGTTAAAATCAACTTCTTGTTTTTATTCACTAAGCAAGTTCCCATTTTTAAGTCGATTGGAAATTGATTTCTATTTTGGAAATAAATGAATTTCTTATTTCAAATTCCTTTTTTCTACATTCGAAAATATTTTACGGTATTTAAATACCAAAATACTAGGGCAAGTGATAGTTAAATACAACAAAATCAGTCATGGAATGTATATCACAACATATATCATAGTCAGTGAAAAGTAGTAATATAAATGTTGAGGAATCCAGTTGGATCCCTCTAACCTGTTTCCCTGCATCCATAGATGTTAATCAACATCGATAACATCAAATTCATTTAAATAAGAAATGTCATGGTAATTGGAATCAGTATTTAATCAATGACTAATATATATATATATATATAACTAATCAATCATTTCAACCAATTTTATCAACCATTCATCCAAACAAGCATCACACAATATAAAATTACTATATATAAAGATTTAAAACTCGTTTATATAAAATATAAATGAGTCAGAGTTATTGAGTTTACTCACATTGTTTTGCAGTTGATGATTCTGCTTTTGTCTCGTTTACAATCAAACAAGAGTTTGATTTTGTCACGAAATTCCAAAAGATTTATTTTAAGTCACGTCAGTCCCACAATATAGATCTCGTCGTTACGATCATCAAGGGATTCTGTTTCGTCGAATTCTGTATACGGGTGAAATAAATATCAATGTTACATGATTGAATATACATTATATAATTAATTTGTCACTAATATTACTAACTTCCTTTAGTTCACATATTATATAATTACTTATGTTTTTAATTAAGCTAAACCTTGCTTAGTCCACGCATTTTGTTCTTCCGAGGCAAAATTCCCCGATGCTTCACTTTGCTGCTCAAAAGCCATGACCATACTTTTTTAACCCCTCAACCACCGCCTTCCAATACCCAAAACCAACGACTACCTGAACCTTTCCTAACCACAAATTCAATACTTAATTACCTTTTATTAATACGAAACCCTAATCATCGTTCATTAGCCACTGAGCAGTGAGCACGACACTGCTATCCCTAGGAATGTAAACTTCGAACAGATGAAGTCACATCGATCAACTCCACACCGTCCCACCTTTGGCTTACCTGACCCCACTGGAACTCCACCACAACGTCACCAGTTCCTCCATCTCACCGAGACGCACCACCGCCTCAACCCTGAACCTCCATCTCGTTGCCCTCTCTCCATAACTATTTTAAACCCAAAAACTCTTCAACCTATAATTGCTTCGCCTCCACCTTGCCGGTGATGACCGGACCACCTCCATCCCTAGCGCCTCTTTCTTCTCTTCCATCCTCGTTCAAACACCATAGCCCAAAATCCCATGTATCGTCATCAACGGTGAGCCATAGCAGACGCTGCCACGAAACCAGGTTTTCTAAAAACCGATCGCTTCTTGTAAAAATAGCTGAAGTTAAGCTTGCCATTCCAGTGATTTAATGAATCGATTATCAGATTTTCATATTTTCATATTTATTAATTGATTTTAAAAGTGGAAACTTTCGCTGTTTGTTTTACTGGAAAAATAAGAACGGGAATGGGGATAGTGAATTTGGGGAAATAGTGATTCACGACTTCCTTAATATATAGAAGGAAGATATATTATTCTATTTGAATAATTTATTAATTTATATAAATTCGTGCCTACCACAATTCTATTTTATCGTTTATTTGTTCGTACTATCACATATGAAATCCAATCGCGTAAAAAATGAACCTCTAGTTGTAATTTGACATTCTGGACCAAAAGAAACTTGTTTCGCTGAATCCGATTTCATTTGGAAAAATAGCCAAATTTTAAATATTAAATTTGTTGACTGATTCACATTTAAATTTTGTACACTCACAAAAAAATTCAATTGTCTCGAAACTTGAAATCTTGCAATAATAAAATGTCCTGGACACAATGAAACCTGTTTCATCAAATTCCGAGATCGATTGGTATAACTCCCTTTTTGAATAATAACGTAAATTCATACATGTTTAGGTCTCGCATTATGATCAAAATAACTCCAATTGATCCCAAACTTGAAATCTTACAATAATTAACCATTATGGATTTTATAAATTTGGTTTCGTTGAAATCGAAGATCGTTTAAAAATTGGTTACTCTTAAATTCTATATTAAATCGATAAAATGATTAAATAGAAATTTAGGCATTTAGGGTTACCGCGGTCATATATGATATCGAATCAACACGAAATTTATTTTCTTACAATAATTTAATATCGGATCCAGTGAAACTAATTTCATTGAAAACGTAGATGGTTTGCAAAAAGGCTATTTTTAAGGCTTAAATAAATCGACTAAAATATTAATTAATTCCAAAACAATTCAATTTTATAGTAATAAATTATTATTATCGTATATATCCTATTAGAACATCATATAGCTCCAAAATAAACATATCTATATTTGTAACTCGATATTTCAAATTAAAATGACGTTCCGATTATTTAAAATCGATTTATGTATATAATAAATCATTATAATTTATAAACAATTCCATAGCAACTATATGAAAGTTTGATGTGGACATAACTCACAATCTATAAGACGAAATCTCGATTTTTCTCCTTCATTAGAAAAGTATAATAAAATAGATCCAAGCATTTCTTGTTTCAAAGAAATTCGACTTATATTGGATTCTCTATATTCAATTGAAGTTCAAACGTAATATTACGAACTACCGCAACATTACGAGCTCAATTTAAATTATATTATAAATTATATGTTCAAACTTCATTTTTAATAAATAGTTCCTTATAGAAATCGTTTTATATTTCCAATACAACATTTAAAACTAATTTAAATGTTTTAAAATTGACGGCAAAAAATCCGGATATTTACAGCCATGGAACAGACTTGAACAGAATTGGAATCAACTGGATTTTTCAGTTAAATTAAAAGCTTGTTTAATTTAACTGAAATGAGTTGTTTAAACAACGAATCAGATCAAGGTGAGTAAAACTCACTCAGTTGTCTTGCTTATATTTAATATAAGTCGGGTTTAATATTTGTGTGCTATGATTGTTATTGTTTGATGATTTCTGAATGATATTTGAGTGTACATATTATATATATATATATATATATATATATATATATATATATATATATATATATATATATAGACTGAACCAATTAAATTAAAGTGAAAATTAGTCATGCATCCTTAAAAAGTTTGAAAATAAGAACGGCATCCTCCCTATGTTTCATTTTCAAAGTGGGTCCATATTTTGCAGGTTACGTGTTTTCTGGAAAAAAAAATGTGTGCTGCTATATTAAAAAAATTGAAAAATTGCAAATTGTCCCAAAGGATTTCGAAAAAAAATTGTATACTTGTCTGCAAGTAAACTCAGTAGTTGCATACATATATGCAACAATTCAAGAAGCATTTTACACTGAAAATCTGCATGAATTCTTTCATGCATATATGCATCTATTCTGTTTTATTGCATACATGTATGCAAATAAACATGAACTAATATTTATGCCTACAGATTGTTGCATACATGTATGCATTTATTTTCAATATTTGCATACATGTATGCAAATAAATACGAGCTTATATGCATGGCCACGAATATATGCATACACGTATGCATTATTCTGTACTACATGCATGCATGTATACATAAAAGTTAAAACAGATAATGAACTGAAATAGTTGCAGAAATGTATGAAAGAATTTCGAATATATGCATTATTTGATGCATAATACTGCAGTTTCGTTGTTTTTTGTATTTTTTTGTTTTTGATGTGTTTTCTGTTGTTTTTTCATCTGAATTTTATTATGTTTACACGTTTAATTTAAATATGAATTTACGTGATTTTTTTATTTTTTTATGAATTTTCGTAAAATAAGGATGTAATTTATAATAAGTTTAAGAGCGGACCTAAGCCTAATTTCCAAACCTATTAGGGACCTAAAACAAACGTACTAAACGATTCGTTTAATTTAATTAAAACAAAATCATTATTTTAACGATTGGACCCAATGGAGGTAATTTACCTTGTTGGTCACATTTATAAAATAAACGTGTTTAATTTAATGAATTGTTTTGTTAATGCTAAATACATTGTTTGATGTTAAATAGTCGTTATTTACTATTACAGAAATTATTTGTTAAATTGAATTGAATAATTTTATCTGAGATAACCTATTTGGATACAGGAAAAAAATGGTTGGGGGGATCCAACCAAATTCATCACCAGTGGTTGTTAAATTATATATATATATATAAATATATTATAATATATGTTGAGATAATTAATCTGTGATGTAGAGATTGATAGGTTGGAGGAATCTAATAGGATTCCTCACTGATATTGATACTGTTTATCAATATGATTTGTTGTGTTCAGTTGGATGTGAAATTGGTTTATATTTCATGGTTTGGTACTTTAGTAGATATTTACCTCTTTAGTGACGTTGATAAAAGAAAAGCTTTTGGAATTGATGTTGAATCAATTCCAAAAAATTTCAAAGTTATTATTATATATTTATTTGAAACACGATGTTTATTTTAAAAATAAATGATGAAGTTTTTATATATGTTTTTATAACTAATTAAATTATAAACTAATGAAATTTCCAAGATATTAATAAATAAATGGTTAAATAGTATAAACTAGAATTGGAGTGTTAGAATGATTGCGAAGAAGGGCTTATGTGGCATAAAATGGATTTTGAAAAGATTTTAAATGTGGAAATGGACTAATGAAATTGGAAGTGTTAGGGAATTAATTTAAAAGGAATGAAAGGTGATTTTTCGTAACTAATGAATGTTTTTGCGAACATTGGTTATAAATATACGAAATGTGATAAAATGGGTTTTCGTGAATGAGATTAGCGAACAAATGGAAGTGAAAGTAGAATATGAATCTTGACAATAATTGGAATTGAGACAAATATCAAATAAATGAGATTTCAAGGTAAGATTGCAAAGGAGTTATAAATGGAAATACATATAAATAGTGTTATATTGGAAGAGTTGAATTTATATTTGCAAATAAGAAAGGAATTTATAAACGAAAAGTTAAGGAATTTATAAATGATTGGTTAAGAATTTTATAAATGAAAGGTTAATGATTTTGTAAATTAAAGGTGAAGGGTTTTTGAAATGAAATCTGTATTATTTGTTACAGAAGCCAAGTTGAACTATTTAGTTAATTTTATGAAATGATATTTCAAATAAAATTGGAAATGATTAGTGAGATTATAAAAAAATATAATTGTTTTAAAATAATATGATGTGACTTTTAAATAAACTGGAACCTGTTGTACGTTTGTTGGGTAACTTTCGAGGTGTCAATCTGATGTTGGTTTCGGCCATCGAGGTTGTATACTTAGAGATTTATTCACTTACCAATTTACAATGAGGATCTAATGGGTAAAAGTGGAATGATAATTGAATATTCTTATATTAAAATAAGGAAAAGGAAATGTTTTCCAAATTAGAAGTTTTAATAATTAATTAACAACTAGTTAATTAAAGAGGCTAAATGATGCTGGGTACTGAATCAGTAAATTTATTTATTTTCACGGATGAATGATTGTTTATTTGATAGTTAAATAACTAACTATCAAATTTGACCTATACGATTGTTGGTACGGAAAGACCGAAATCAAATTTATATTCGAAAACCATTATGAACCAACGTATATGTAAACATGAAAGATGTTGATTGAAGATCGAGCAATTAAAGACTGCTGATCTTCATGAGAGGAACGACTACTTGTTATATTTCTCTGCTTTGGCCGCCAGAGATATTTTGGCGGTGATTCTATCGTGATTGAAATCTTCGGATTTGCAAGGACTACTCGCTACTGATCCATAGGGTGATACCTAGGAAGGGGTAGGAGTGTGCCTTATGTTTGTCATGTTCCAGGACAACTTGTATGGACGAATGTCTGACAAAGTATTTCCAAAGAATCGCGTACATTGATTTCTACAAACATACTTCTGTTTGTGGTAGAGGAATTCGTTTTTATTGCTTAGACTCCTAGAGTATTTTTGTAAATATCAATTAGTGATTTGGCGGGTCTGACGATGTGGCACTCAAAGTGAATGGTGGCCAGATGTTCTAAAAGGAAATTTTAGCCCCAAGCCTCTTCAACCGGGAAATGGTATAAAATTGGGTAGGCTACATAGCTAAGTGGGTTGCTCCCAATTAGGGTGTATTATCATCATCTAGAGAAATTTCATTTTTTATTCTTTTCATTTCTGTATCTCCGGGGAATTACAGTGGTCGCGACAAAAAGCCGTAAAGTGACAATATATTTGGAACATTCAAGCGAAGTGAATAGCCGATTATGTTTAGCCAGGGTTGCAAGATGTTCTTGTTGAACCATATGTATTTTCTCTAGAGGTACACTATCGGAAGGTGGTCTCATACCTTGCCATAGTTGGAAATCCATTTGTAGCGACCCGAAAAATTCGACACTCGAATTTTCGACATTTACACAAACTGTGTCCCATTCGAGTATCGAATCTCCAGAAAGCTAGAAGGAAGAAGTTGGAGGAAGAGAAAGATAAGATAGAAATATTAGAATAGAAGAAGTAGAAGAAGAACAAAGACAACACAGAATCAGAGTCTCACATCGCAGCGGAACAAAATATAATATGGAAATAAATCTTTATTGAGAGCTTTCAAAATTACTTACAGTATCAGAGTACATCAACATATCTGGACAGTTATATAACCTGTCCTCATATACAATCACACAGCGGAACAGTAGCTATATATATAACCATACGTTTGAACTCTTCCAGCTTGTCTCTGGACTTCGCAGCATCCGGTAACCTGGACCTGTACACCCCGGCCTAACCCGAGCATTTACAAAACACCGGGTCAGTCTGGTGAACCAGAGTGAGATAAACTCGCACAGTATTAAGGTATCACACAACTTGATTTTAAAGTAAAAATCTTTTCGAAAGAAAAGGATAATCGTAAGACCGAATCCACCCATAAATACGGACGGTTTTTACCTTACGATAACCCAAACAGTTTGAAATCAATAACTTGTCTGATATTATAATAGTGTCTAAACACAAGTAAATATAAATCTAGCGGAACGCTTGCATCTCACGCTCCACATATATAGTATACAATCAAAACCGCAGGCGCTTATTGGAGATTGGATTCCGACCTTGACAAGGTATGGGACCACCTGCCGATAGTGTATCTCTAGAGGCGAATACACTGGGTTCAACAAGAACGTCTTGCAACCCGGCCCTCACATGACCGACCACTCATTTCGCTTGAGTGTATCGAATGTATATCACCAACGGTTGGGCTCAAACCACCGTTCCCGAATGGGCAGAATCGATAGAATAAGAAACAAAAGGAATTTCTCTAGATAGGTGATTATACACCCTAATGGGAGCGACCCACATAGCCATGCTGCCTGCCCGATTTTTGTCATTCACCGGCTGATGAGGCTTGAGGCTACGCTTTATCAGCACATCTCATTCACTTCGAATGCCACATTGTCAGATCCATCAGAATCACTAATTGACGTCCACAACAATACATTACGTGTTGGCTAAAGAAGTTTCCTTCTCCGCTTCCACTCTTGGTATGGTTGAAGAAATCAATGTACGTGACCTTTTCTGGAAATACTCTGTCAGACATTCATCCATACAAGTCACCCAGGAACAGGATGAACCGAAGGTACTCCCCTACTGCATTCTAGGAATCACCCTGAGAATCAGTAGCGAGAAGTCCTTGCAATCCGTAGGTTCCAACCACGACCGAATCACAGTTTATCTCTGGTTGCAAGTCAGAGATTTTAAGTAATCCTTCCGCTTATGAAGATCCACGGTCTTCGATAGCTCCATCTCGAATCAGCATCTTCAACGTATTCGTATTTGCTGGACGGAATGGTTTTCGAATAAATTCGATCCTGGTCTTTCCGTACCAACAATCGCATGGGCTAATTTTGATAGTCGATTATTTAACTATCAAATAAAAACAACCATTCATCCATAAAAGAAAATGGATTCACTGATTCAATACTCAGTATCATTTAGCCTCTTTAACTAAATGTCCGTTAATTATATTTTTTCCATCTTTCAATATTTGAACTATCGCTTTTATTTCTTATTATAAAATAAGAATATTCTCCAAATTCATGTTATAAACTTTCGAAAACAGTTTATAATATCATTTACGGAAATCATAGCTTATGTTTTCCTCAACTACTCTCGTTTATAAACTAATATCATTCTTGGATAATCATGGAGTCGTTCAAGTTAGGGTATTTTATTACCTCTCAGACCTTGACCAACAACATTCATATCTTCAGGACAAATAGAAGTTTATTAACCACACGTTTCCCTTCGAAAACCCATTTAAATCTCCTTCACGTTTACTTAACTAATTATTAAGTAAACTCTCCTTAACTCTTTTAAATTATGTTAATAATCCTTTACAATATTATATGAGCTTCGATTCTATTATAAATAGAATCCTTATAAAAATGTCTTAATATCTCTTTATTGTTATATTACAAATTTTTCCAACAACTTAATTTCATTTACTTAAAAACAAAGATTTTATATTTATCTTATACAATTATATCGATACACTTTTCAAATCCTTATTTTGACATTTATCGAACAATACAACTTATATTTATCACACTTCTTTTAAAACATACTCGAACACTTATTTGTTGTTTAAATCATATAATAATTCTTTAAACCATCTTATGCCTAAAAATGCTTCATCTCATTTGTAACAAATATTACAAATCCCATTCATAAACCCTTAATTTTATAGCTCGATTCCATTTACAAACTTTAAATTTCCATTTACAAAATCTCTTGTAAATTTAGTGCGACAATTCGCCATTCGTTTCATGTTCACATCTTTAACTTGGTTTACCCATCCCATTTGTAATTTCATTGTCGACAACTAAAACTCGTTGTCGTTATCCCAAAAGTTTACTTCATTTATACTTCCGCCTTCAGTTAACATTCCGACCTTCGGAATATCACATTCCGAACCTCGGAATAAGCTCGCTTTGATTAATCATTTCAAAGTTCGAAATACTACATTTCGAATTTCGAAATACAACTCACTTCCATTTGTTTACTCAATCCCATTTATAAATCTCAATCCTATTTATAAATCTCAGTTATAAATGTATATCCATATTTCCAAATGCGATTTCATTTGATAAATCCAAAATCTCATTCCTAAATCACTACTCATTTCCAAATCCACTGATTTGTAAATCTTATTCACGAAATGTTATCACATTTCGTAGAATTTTAATCAACATTTGTTAAAATGATTATTTAAGACAAAATATCACTCTTAAGAACTCTTTTATAAATTCTCGTATAATTTAGGATTCCATTATTTCAATTCGCTATTTGAAATCCGTTTAAACTTCCTTTTACGATCGTTAAACCATTTTAAAAAAACCATTTCAAATACGATAAGTTCGTATCGTTTAACTGTTAATAATATCTTTTATCTCTACAAGTTATATTTATAAAAATTATAAATTTAATTTCGACTATTATTTTTACAAAATCATATTTCAAAACCATATAAAAATGTGTTTCTCTCTTTAAAACCATTCGAAATCCATTTCATATCAATTTCGAAAAATCACTTCTTTTAATTGACGGTGCTAAAGAGGCAAATGTCTACTGTAGTACCAAACCGTGAAATATAAACAAATTTCACAATCCATAACAAACAATTTGATCATATTGATAAACGTTATCAATATTACCCAACCTGTTATTCCCTGCAAAACAGCGGTTACCCAATTCAGTTCAATATTCGTTTTCATCTAGACAGATGAAATAAAACAGTTGAATAATAACGGTCAATAGTAACTATAACAGTCAATACTGGGGTAATAACAACAGTTCAAGCATTCAACTATTTGATCATAACGTTTATAGTGTTATAAACGTAACCACTGAGGTAAGTTACCTCACTTGGATTCAATCGTTATAAATAACGATTAATTAAATTAAGCGAACGTTTAATTTAATTAACTCTTCCAGTCAATATATGAATATAAAATCAGCAAACAAATAAACAAGCAGCAACCATAGCACAAAATTATAAAAACCACTTATATAAAATATAAGCAGGGAGAACTGAGTGAGTTTAACTCACCTTGGGTTTCTACTCGTCAATTGGTTGGTTTTTAATTAAATTAAACTGGCGTTCAATTTAATTAAAAATCCAGCTGCTTTCAACTCCGTTCATTCCAGCTTCATATTGTTTCGTCCGTCGATATGGTTCCAACGCGCTGGCTCTGTTCGATTCTGTTAATACATAATCATGTTATTAATATTTTGAGCAAACACTGTTTAATTATACTAATTAATTCCTTGATTATTCATTTATTTATAAAATTAATTATGTTTATGAGTCCGGATTGTTTGGTATAAATAGCTTATCTTTCCCCTAATCTTATATAATTAAACTATTTGTTAAACACCTTTTTATATAGTTATTGCTTCTTATCAAAAATTTAAAATATAAATAAATCTTTTGCATAGCATATATATGGGTGATGATAAGAAATAGAACACTGCGGAATAAATAAACGTTAATCTTGTGTTTCCATTGAGTAACTGATTTCTAACCAAAATTGGCGGGTGGTTCATTGCATTGATTAGGCATGCAATAAAATAGGTTATTGTTCATCATATAAATCATACCCTTACACAACAACTTACGTTAATTTAACTAAGATTAGGCAACAAAAATGGTTTTGGCATATACTAATTTCGGTTGGGCACATTCTATGCTTAGACGGCATAACATATGCATAAATTATTTAATTAAGCACAAAAGAATGGCTGGACACCCCTAAACTCAGTTAGGCATATTTTAATAAGGTTTAGGCACTTTATGAAAAAATTATATCCAAGCAACTCACTGTTTACCTTCTCCACTGCTTATTCTCCTCTGTTTCAGCACGCCACTTCCCTTCTGAACCTCTCAACTCACGCACCTTCTTCCTATGTATGAAAGGATTTCATGAAACCAGAGTCTCCCCACACGTGAACTGAACTGCCCCTCCATTTCCTCCAAGCATGCGCCTCCAGCCTTGAAACGACCCGCAAATCCGTACCCTTTGAGTCGACTAAACATACCACACGTCCAACCCAAATTTGCACAGAAATACGCATCATTTTTAGAAAGAAGTTAGAGGATGAGGAATAGAAAGAAAGAAATATTAGAATAGAAGAAAACGAAGATCACAACTCCCAGCGGAACGAATAAAATATATTAGATAACATACTTTTGAAATATGACTGTATATATACATACCATCATCAGAGCACAACAGTTATCTTGGGAACAGTTATAAACACCTGTTTCCAGATACAACATAGTACACAGCGGAAAATATGATAGTCTATAGCTAACTGGTGAAGCCTCCTGCTTCGAGCTCCTTCAAGTGAATCTGAAAAATCCCGACTACTTGACTGCCCGTACAAATTTGGGCACCCAAGAGTTTAGGGAAAACAAACAAAAATAAACTCTGGGTCAGTCATGGGACTGGTGTGAGTAAACTCCAATCATTTGTTTAACTTTCAAAAATCCCTTCAAAAGAAATGATAATCGTAAGACCGATCCACACATAAACACGGATGGTTTTTACCTTACGATAACCCAAAACACTTTGGAAATCATATATTATCTGATATTATAATAATGTCTAATCACAAGTAATTTACAATCTAGTAGAATGCTTGCATCTCACACTCTACATATATAATATACAATCAAACTCGCAGGCGCTTATTGGAGATTGGATTCCAACTTGACAAGGTATGGGACCACCTTCCGAACGTGTATCTCTAGAGGCAAATACACTGGGTTCAACAAGAACATCTTGCAACCCGGCCCACACATGACCGACCACTCATTTCGCTTGAGTGTATCGAATGTATACCACCGACGGTTGGGATCAGCAACCGCCTCCCGAAAAGGGACAGCATCGATAGATTTAAGAACAAATGGAATTTCTCTAGATAGATGATCATACATTCTAATGGGTGCGACCCACATAGCCATGCTGCCTGCCCGATTTTTGTCCACTTCCGGGTTGTGAGGCTTGAGGTTTGAATTATCTTCCAGAACATCTGGCCATCATTCACTTTGAATGCCACATCGTCAGATCCATCGGAAATCACTAATTGATTTCCACAAAAATACTCAGATTGTTAGGCTAAAGAAGTTTCCCTTCTATGCCACCAACTTCGTACATTTGAAGAAATCAACGTACGTAATCTCCTTTGGAAATACTCTGTCAGACACTCGTCCATACAAGTTGTCCTGGGTCTGGACAAACCGAAGGCACTAACCCGTAAACAGGATAGCCCTTGCATAACTCCGTCTTCAAGACATTCAGCATACTTGATTCGCAACGCTTATGCCAATACGGAGTGGTTCTCTGGATAATAATCCAACCGGTCTCTCCATATTAACAACGTTCAAATGGTCAAAACTTTGATAGTCGGTGATTTAAGTATCAAATGAAAACATGTCGGTGTGCAAACAATGATATTATTTCCAGGAGGAAATTCTATTGACCAAACATCATTCAACACCGGGCCCTTTTTATATTAGTTCTTTATTACATTATCATTTCCCATTCCCATTTCCCATCTTTCGTGTTCTTTCAAAGCACTATTTTCCATCTCGATCATTGGAAAACATTTCCAATATTATAATTCCTTTCTTGAGAAAATATCTTTTTCTCCAGTTAGAAAACATTTCTAAATCCCTTGAATTAACTGATGTTATAAACATCGTTATTATAACTCAAATCATAAATCATTCGTTAACTAACGATATCACTAACCAACCCTTGCTATCGAGCCTTAACCATTTCTCCATCAATAATGCAGTCAGTCAAGTTGGGGTATAATTACCTCTCAGACCTTAACTGAACGACATTCTTAACTTTGAATTAGTCAGAGCTCATAACTTTAAACCAAACATTGCTTACGAGACTCTCGGATTTGATTTACGAACACACCTTCTTAAAAATGTCGATTATAACGGTAGCGTTAAAACCGCTGTCTTCAAATGTTTGATTTATAAAACATTGCTTTCAACAACAGCGTTAAACCCGCTGTCTTAGCATTATAGAACACTTATCATAACCATAGCATTAAGATTGCTATTAAAACAGTTATTATAACGGCAGCGTTAAAATTGCTATTTAGATTTACCAAGACATTTATTATAACAGCAGCGTCTAAAATTGCTGTATAGATTTACAACATCTATTATAACAACAGCGCTAAATCGCTGTTTAGTTTTATAAAAGCATTTCTTACAAGGACAGCATTATAGTCGCTGTTTAAAACTTAAAAGCATTTCTTATAACAACAGCGTTATGATTGCTGTTTTGAATAAAATACCGTGTGCGACGCACACGCTTCCGTTGTTCATTTATAAACTCTGTTTATTTTAAACAATTCAAGTTCTCCTTTAAACATATCTATAAACTATACATTTTCCTAACCACTTAATTCGATTTCTATAAATCCCCTTTTTATATACATTTTATTTGCAAAATATTTCCTTGTTTAAACTATTTATTCCTTAACCTTAAGCATTTGAAAATCTTTCTTTAAACTTTCCTCTATATTTTGCTAAATTCGGATCCATCTCCAAATATTGGTTTCAAAACCGATACTCACTTTCAAATATACATTCATATTTGAACCCACCTTTTAATTTATCCAATGGTTAATGATCCACTTAATTTATATCTTTATTTATAACATTTTCCTTGGTTTACCCAATGGAATAGGTTTCCGTTTGTAATTCAATGAAAAAGAAATTATTTCTAATTTGGAAATAAACTCTGCTTTTAAATTCTAATTTCCTTTTTCACATTCGATGATATTTTACGGTATCTAAAATACCAGGTTCCTAAGGCCAGGGTAACCAAACACACAAATTCAACCATGAATAATGTAGCATAACATATCACCATCAAATAAAATAGTAAATAAAATGTTGAGGGATCCAGTTGGATCCCTCCAACCTGTTTCCCTGTATCCACAGATGTTAGTAACATCAAAAATATCGCATTAATGGAAACATCAATCAACAATGTGATTATATCAATCAATTTATCAACTATTCAACCAAGCAACCATTTCACATTATAAAATAATTTTAAACGAGTGAGTTTACTCACCTTGGTTCGCAGCTGACGAGTCTGCTTTTGTTTCATTTAAAATGAGACATGCGTTAAATTTTCCCTACCAAAATTCCAGTAGTTTTGTCATCAGCCACGTCAGCTTCACAGCGTCGGTTTTGTCGTTATGATTCCAACATGACCGATGGTTCACTTCTTTCTTTTCGGTCCGAAATGAATAGTGAAACCGCAGGTCCTCATTGTCCGCTCCGTTCATTTCCTTTACCTCGTGACCCATTTACATCTTCACATCCTTAATCATTTTTATTAACTAATTACCACATATGCTGCGTCTTCCACCTGCCTTCTTTTCAAAATACAGCACGTCCTTCTTATATATTCTTTATAAACCAACGGTGAAGCCTCTCAGACCCTCTAATTTCTTTTCACACCATTCAGTTTTGAAACCGACAAATGGAAATGGATTTCTTTTCATTTTTTTTTTTTTAATTAGACTTTCGTTCCAAAACCAGTAAACCACGCCTAACTTTCGACTGCATAATCCACGTTTAATACTCCAATGCCTCTTCTTCCACATACATCATTTCGGCTGTCCTTTACTCCCGTTCCAGGTAAATGCCCATCACCGAATTCCTTTCACCCCATTCTCCACGGTTTCATGGCCCAAAGTTCCTCACGTTTCTCCTAACCCAGACTTGTTCGCACCCTCTTAATGAGGTCCCTTCTCCCATACATAACATAAAGTCTCAGCACAGCAAACACTCCATGGATCACCGCATCCACCAACTTCCACTCCTTCTCATTTACTCTCAGTCATCTACTTTTCATCAAGCCTGCACTCCTCAACAACGCCACTAAAACAACCACCAAGCCGTCCATTCTTCTCCTCCTAACCACCTCTACCTCGCTGTCATCTCCGCACTGAACTCGAGCACTCACAGTAAACCCATAAAATCTATCTAGCACAAACGAAATCCAACCACAAGATTAAAACAAAGCCTCAAATTTGAAATCCATACCGTCCTTGAACAAACCCAAGCCTTAGTTGCTGGTTCGAAAAATCGAACAGCGGTGGACACTTTTCCGGCTTGAAGCTTTTTCCGAGGAGTAGACCACTCGATCCAAGAATAACTGAATTCATTCGATGTTTGATTTTTGAATTAGTTAAGAGGCTTGTGAGTAGTTTCTGTAAAATGGAAGAAGACAACGGAAGCTGTATTTATAAAGCCAAATTACTTGGCGGGCACGTAGTTGAGGTTAAGATAGGTCTGCGTCCCTTTGCTCTAGGCATGTGCGATCCTTTAATGAGCGGTCATTTCAAACAGATATGCTGAAAATGGCAATTCGCAGTGTATTAGACTAGGCAAACTAGCTGTGCAATATTTAATGCGGAAGAGAAGTAGTATATATTTTATTTTATATTATATTATACGAAACTTCGTAGTGAAGTATCAAGTAAAACTAACCACCGTCGACTTCTGTCTACTGATAAAAAAACTTATCTTGGTGTAAAAAGGTATTCTGAACCCAATGGGACAAGTTTCGTCGCATTCTGACATCGTTTGAAATTTTTTCCTTTATAAAACCAGAAATCAACACGCGTTTAAATTTTTCACGATCACCAGATAAATCAAATCAACTTGAAACTGCAAACACTGACAATAACTTTTCGATACGAACCCAACGGCACTAGTTTCATCGCATTCTGAGACTGTTGCCCCGGTAGGCTGTTTTTGGCGCGTACCGCACTGCCCTTCTGAACACCAAATTTGCCGATCTCTAAAAATAACAAACTATATACCTACCCTGACTAAAATCGACGATACAAACTCATCGGAACTGGTTTCGTGGCTTGATTCGATCGTCTGTTCAAGTTACAATCTAATATCCCTTTATTCAGTTGAATTAATTTAATTGCACTGAACGAGCATTTACGGCTATCGTGGTCACATACGACATCGGTTTGCCACGCCATTTAACACCGTACAATAATTTAACGATACGGTCTCAATGAAACTGATTTCATCGAAATCTGAGTCCGTTTGCAAAACGGCTATTTTAAAGGCCTATTTTTAAATGGCGATTTCCATAGCGACTATTTGAAAATTTGATTTGACCATAACTAACAAATTATAACACGAAATCTGAATTTTTCTCTTTCATATGAAAATTATCATAAATATGACTCCAACGTATCTTGTTTCACAGAAATCCGATTTATAACGAGTTCTGTATACCCAGTTGAAGTTCAAAACTCCATATTACGAACTGCCTCGCCATTTTCGAGCTCGTTTTATATAAATAAACTCACGTTCAAACTTCATTTTATAAACAAATTCGTTATAAATTCTTATATGTAATTCAATTAAAATTCTTAAAACAAATTTAAATATTCAGAATTCAACGGCCAAAAAATCCGGGTCGTTACATTCCTTCCCCCTTAAAATAATTTCGTCCTCGAAATTGCTAAGTAGGAAAAATATCACATACCCTATTAACTCGATCCACAAATCCCTTTTGTTCACTTCCTAACTTTAGTTTAACTGGGCCAATTTATTTCAGTTAAAAATATTTATTTATTCATACTAACGAAAATTTTCAAAAATTCTGAAAATTTTCTAACACTTTAAATTCTGAAAAATTTCGGCAGCATCTCCTCTGCATGGCTCAATCAGTACAACCACAATTCGCCTTTCTAGGCCTTCTCCAATCCAAAAGAAAATCAAAAAGCCAAGCGGCTTGCCCCCATAGGCTCATAAAATCATTAACCCAAACAATATTGTAAACATGTACCTTTTTGTCGGGCATAATTCTATCTCTTGCACTTTCTTCCATTCTGCTCAGCATACATATATCTATTTCCAGTTGGTTTCAAATCAATCCAACCTTTGATCTTTATCTTCTGATTGGATCACTTCTATTCACTAATCCAAACTGAGTTCTATTTTCCAAAGTCAACCCTCTTATTCTGCTTGGGCTCAAAAATAACTTAACTCCAATTAACGACATACAATATAAGTATTCAACTTGTTTAGTATAAGTCGAATCTATTTTAATATTTCGAATTTCAACATCTCTATACTTAATTTCATTCGGGATTACTTCTAATTCAATCCAGTTTTATTTAACTTAAGTTAATTCCCAATTCATTTGATACATTTTGACCATTTTCAATCTATTCAACTTTTTCAAGTTAAAACATTTCAGAATTCAAATTCCTGGGTTTTATTTCAACTAGTTTGGAATTATATATATGTACATATATATTTATAATCAAATCAATTCAAAACATTTGAATTTCTAAATCATCTTGTCCTTTTCAAACAGATTTTCATTTTCAAATTACTATGGTAGCAATCCGTCACTCAGAAACTTGAAAATGAATACCGATAATGTCGCGACCCATTATCCGAATTATTTTCTCGCCACTGAAGTGATTTCAATGCTTAATCGCTTTTAAAATCTATTTAAAACATTCTAATTCAAAAATTTCTTCAAACCAATGCCATATTACCTTTAAAATACTTCAAGGAATACTTTCAAAATATCCGGGATTTAAATTCCAATTATGGCTTGAATTAAATTTCAGTTCAGCTTATTTGTATATCCTATTCTTATACAAATTCAATTTGGTTTTATACAACCATTTCAATATTTTATAATTTCCTTTGATTGTAATAACAATCAACACATTCGATAATTTCAGAAAATTATCCCTTTATATCAAGATAACCTTTTGGGCAAATTATATCACTTACCCACTTTAAAACAATACTGAGTCGATTTGTTCTGTTCGAGAGTTTAGAAACACCTATCGATACGGTTGTACTTCCTGTATCGACCAGAATTCATAAACCGATCAACAAACCCGTCAACACAATATAAAACAATTTTATATCAACTCTACAAATACGCGCTCATATATATACACTCAAACCCAATCTAGGGTATTACTAACCCCATCTCTATTGAGTTACGCCACAGAGCCAAGGTAATCACTTAACCTTCAGCTCTGATACCAAATGAAACGACCCACAAATCCGTACCCTTTGAGTCGACTAAACATACCACACATCCAACCCAAATTTGCACAGAAATACGCATCATTTTTAGAAAGAAGTTAGAGGATGAGGAATAGAAAGAAAGAAATATTAGAATAGAAGAAAACGAAGATCACAACTCCCAGCGGAACGAATAAAATATATTAGATAACATACTTTTGAAATATGACTGTATATATACATACCATCATCAGAGCACAACAGTTATCTTGGGAACAGTTATAAACACCTGTTTCCAGATACAACATAGTACACAGCGGAAAATATGATAGTCTATAGCTAACTGGTGAAGCCTCCTGCTTCGAGCTCCTTCAAGTGAATCTGAAAAATCCCGACTACTTGACTGCCCGTACAAATTTGGGCACCCAAGAGTTTAGGGAAAACAAACAAAAATAAACTCTGGGTCAGTCATGGGACTGGTGTGAGTAAACTCCAATCATTTGTTTAACTTTCAAAAATCCCTTCAAAAGAAATGATAATCGTAAGACCGATCCACACATAAACACGGATGGTTTTTACCTTACGATAACCCAAAACACTTTGGAAATCATATATTATCTGATATTATAATAATGTCTAATCACAAGTAATTTACAATCTAGTAGAATGCTTGCATCTCACACTCTACATATATAATATACAATCAAACTCGCAGGCGCTTATTGGAGATTGGATTCCAACTTGACAAGGTATGGGACCACCTTCCGAACGTGTATCTCTAGAGGCAAATACACTGGGTTCAACAAGAGCATCTTGCAACCCGGCCCACACATGACCGACCACTCATTTCGCTTGAGTGTATCGAATGTATACCACCGACGGTTGGGATCAGCAACCGCCTCCCGAAAAGGGACAGCATCGATAGATTTAAGAACAAATGGAATTTCTCTAGATAGATGATCATACATTCTAATGGGTGCGACCCACATAGCCATGCTGCCTGCCCGATTTTTGTCCACTTCCGGGTTGTGAGGCTTGAGGTTTGAATTATCTTCCAGAACATCTGGCCATCATTCACTTTGAATGCCACATCGTCAGATCCATCGGAAATCACTAATTGATTTCCACAAAAATACTCAGATTGTTAGGCTAAAGAAGTTTCCCTTCTATGCCACCAACTTCGTACGTTTGAAGAAATCAACGTACGTAATCTCCTTTGGAAATACTCTGTCAGACACTCGTCCATACAAGTTGTCCTGGGTCTGGACAAACCGAAGGCACTAACCCGTAAACAGGATAGCCCTTGCATAACTCCGTCTTCAAGACATTCAGCATACTTGATTCGCAACGCTTATGCCAATACGGAGTGGTTCTCTGGATAATAATCCAACCGGTCTCTCCATATTAACAACGTTCAAATGGTCAAAACTTTGATAGTCGGTGATTTAAGTATCAAATGAAAACATGTCGGTGTGCAAACAATGATATTATTTCCAGGAGGAAATTCTATTGACCAAACATCATTCAACACCGGGCCCTTTTTATATTAGTTCTTTATTACATTATCATTTCCCATTCCCATTTCCCATCTTTCGTGTTCTTTCAAAGCACTATTTTCCATCTCGATCATTGGAAAACATTTCCAATATTATAATTCCTTTCTTGAGAAAATATCTTTTTCTCCAGTTAGAAAACATTTCTAAATCCCTTGAATTAACTGATGTTATAAACATCGTTATTATAACTCAAATCATAAATCATTCGTTAACTAACGATATCACTAACCAACCCTTGCTATCGAGCCTTAACCATTTCTCCATCAATAATGCAGTCAGTCAAGTTGGGGTATAATTACCTCTCAGACCTTAACTGAACGACATTCTTAACTTTGAATTAGTCAGAGCTCATAACTTTAAACCAAACATTGCTTACGCGACTCTCGGATTTGATTTACGAACACACCTTCTTAAAAATGTCGATTATAACGGTAGCGTTAAAACCGCTGTCTTCAAATGTTTGATTTATAAAACATTGCTTTCAACAACAGCGTTAAACCCGCTGTCTTAGCATTATAGAACACTTATCATAACCATAGCATTAAGATTGCTATTAAAACAGTTATTATAACGGCAGCGTTAAAATTGCTATTTAGATTTACCAAGACATTTATTATAACAGCAGCGTCTAAAATTGCTGTATAGATTTACAACATCTATTATAACAACAGCGCTAAATCGCTGTTTAGTTTTATAAAAGCATTTCTTACAAGGACAGCGTTATAGTCGCTGTTTAAAACTTAAAAGCATTTCTTATAACAACAGCGTTATGATTGCTGTTTTGAATAAAATACCGTGTGCGACGCACACGCTTCCGTTGTTCATTTATAAACTCTGTTTATTTTAAACAATTCAAGTTCTCCTTTAAACATATCTATAAACTATACATTTTCCTAACCACTTAATTCGATTTCTATAAATCCCCTTTTTATATACATTTTATTTGCAAAATATTTCCTTGTTTAAACTATTTATTCCTTAACCTTAAGCATTTGAAAATCTTTCTTTAAACTTTCCTCTATATTTTGCTAAATTCGGATCCATCTCCAAATATTGGTTTCAAAACCGATACTCACTTTCAAATATACATTCATATTTGAACCCACCTTTTAATTTATCCAATGGTTAATGATCCACTTAATTTATATCTTTATTTATAACATTTTCCTTGGTTTACCCAATGGAATAGGTTTCCGTTTGTAATTCAATGAAAAAGAAATTATTTCTAATTTGGAAATAAACTCTGCTTTTAAATTCTAATTTCCTTTTTCACATTCGATGATATTTTACGGTATCTAAAATACCAGGTTCCTAAGGCCAGGGTAACCAAACACACAAATTCAACCATGAATAATGTAGCATAACATATCACCATCAAATAAAATAGTAAATAAAATGTTGAGGGATCCAGTTGGATCCCTCCAACCTGTTTCCCTGTATCCACAGATGTTAGTAACATCAAAAATATCGCATTAATGGAAACATCAATCAACGATGTGATTATATCAATCAATTTATCAACTATTCAACCAAGCAACCATTTCACATTATAAAATAATTTTAAACGAGTGAGTTTACTCACCTTGGTTCGCAGCTGACGAGTCTGCTTTTGTTTCATTTAAAATGAGACATGCGTTAAATTTTCCCTACCAAAATTCCAGTAGTTTTGTCATCAGCCACGTCAGCTTCACAGCGTCGGTTTTGTCGTTATGATTCCAACATGACCGATGGTTCACTTCTTTCTTTTCGGTCCGAAATGAATAGTGAAACCGCAGGTCCTCATTGTCCGCTCCGTTCATTTCCTTTACCTCGTGACCCATTTACATCTTCACATCCTTAATCATTTTTATTAACTAATTACCACATATGCTGCGTCTTCCACCTGCCTTCTTTTCAAAATACAGCACGTCCTTCTTATATATTCTTTATAAACCAACGGTGAAGCCTCTCAGACCCTCTAATTTCTTTTCACACCATTCAGTTTTGAAACCGACAAATGGAAATGGATTTCTTTTCATTTTTTTTTTTAATTAGACTTTCGTTCCAAAACCAGTAAACCACGCCTAACTTTTGACTGCATAATCCACGTTTAATACTCCAATGCCTCTTCTTCCACATACATCATTTCGGCTGTCCTTTACTCCCGTTCCAGGTAAATGCCCATCACCGAATTCCTTTCACCCCATTCTCCACGGTTTCATGGCCCAAAGTTCCTCACGTTTCTCCTAACCCAGACTTGTTCGCACCCTCTTAATGAGGTCCCTTCTCCCATACATAACATAAAGTCTCAGCACAGCAAACACTCCATGGATCACCGCATCCACCAACTTCCACTCCTTCTCATTTACTCTCAGTCATCTACTTTTCATCAAGCCTGCACTCCTCAACAACGCCACTAAAACAACCACCAAGCCGTCCATTCTTCTCCTCCTAACCACCTCTACCTCGCTGTCATCTCCGCACTGAACTCGAGCACTCACAGTAAACCCATAAAATCTATCTAGCACAAACGAAATCCAACCACAAGATTAAAACAAAGCCTCAAATTTGAAATCCATACCGTCCTTGAACAAACCCAAGCCTTAGTTGCTGGTTCGAAAAATCGAACAGCGGTGGACACTTTTCCGGCTTGAAGCTTTTTCCGAGGAGTAGACCACTCGATCCAAGAATAACTGAATTCATTCGATGTTTGATTTTTGAATTAGTTAAGAGGCTTGTGAGTAGTTTCTGTAAAATGGAAGAAGACAACGGAAGCTGTATTTATAAAGCCAAATTACTTGGCGGGCACGTAGTTGAGGTTAAGATAGGTCTGCGTCCCTTTGCTCTAGGCATGTGCGATCCTTTAATGAGCGGTCATTTCAAACAGATATGCTGAAAATGGCAATTCGCAGTGTATTAGACTAGGCAAACTAGCTGTGCAATATTTAATGCGGAAGAGAAGTAGTATATATTTTATTTTATATTATATTATACGAAACTTCGTAGTGAAGTATCAAGTAAAACTAACCACCGTCGACTTCTGTCTACTGATAAAAAAACTTATCTTGGTGTAAAAAGGTATTCTGAACCCAATGGGACAAGTTTCGTCGCATTCTGACATCGTTTGAAAATTTTTCCTTTATAAAACCAGAAATCAACACGCGTTTAAATTTTTCACGATCACCAGATAAATCAAATCAACTTGAAACTGCAAACACTGACAATAACTTTTCGATACGAACCCAACGGCACTAGTTTCATCGCATTCTGAGACTGTTGCCCCGGTAGGCTGTTTTTGGCGCGTACCGCACTGCCCTTCTGAACACCAAATTTGCCGATCTCTAAAAATAACAAACTATATACCTACCCTGACTAAAATCGACGATACAAACTCACCGGAACTGGTTTCGTGGCTTGATTCGATCGTCTGTTCAAGTTACAATCTAATATCCCTTTATTCAGTTGAATTAATTTAATTGCACTGAACGAGCATTTACGGCTATCGTGGTCACATACGACATCGGTTTGCCATGCCATTTAACACCGTACAATAATTTAACGATACGGTCTCAATGAAACTGATTTCATCGAAATCTGAGTCCGTTTGCAAAACGGCTATTTTAAAGGCCTATTTTTAAATGGCGATTTCCATAGCGACTATTTGAAAATTTGATTTGACCATAACTAACAAATTATAACACGAAATCTGAATTTTTCTCTTTCATATGAAAATTATCATAAATATGACTCCAACGTATCTTGTTTCACAGAAATCCGATTTATAACGAGTTCTGTATACCCAGTTGAAGTTCAAAACTCCATATTACGAACTGCCTCGCCATTTTCGAGCTCGTTTTATATAAATAAACTCACGTTCAAACTTCATTTTATAAACAAATTCGTTATAAATTCTTATATGTAATTCAATTAAAATTCTTAAAACAAATTTAAATATTCAGAATTCAACGGCCAAAAAATCCGGGTCGTTACAAGCCTAGCTTTTCCCTTTGCTTTTTTTTTTCTTTTTTTTTTAAAAAAAAAGAAAGAATTGGAGCTTTTGTTTTCTCGAAGAGGAGTATGGTTTGTCTATTACAGAAGAAAACAAAATGCGCACCCTGTATTTATAAAGCAGAACACCGTGGAGACCAAGCTATTTAGATGTGTAGGTATGCAGAAAATAGGGTAGCTGATACCTTGATTGGCACGGTAGAGAAAGTTTGGCATGCAAGTAAGGATTTAGTTTGGGTCGCAAGGAAGTAAACGTGCGGAAGTAAGAAAGACAAAATATAAAAGGGGGCGCAAGTAAAAGGAATGAGGACCGTAAGTAAGAACTAACATTCTCAAAGTGAAGTGGGAAGGTTTAATAATAAAATAATAAAGCGAAACTTGCACGTGAGAAATCAAGTTAAAAATCGCTACTTATGATCTCTAATCGAAAAAAGACACCTATTTCTAACATAAAAAAATATTCCGGATCTAATGAGACAGGTTTCGTCGAATTCCGGCACCGTTTGCGAAAATCCTTTAGAAAATATCGATGAAAAACACCGAGCAATAATTCCTTAAAATTACAGAAAAAATCCTAAAAATATGAGGCCTTGACGTTTCACTAGACCTCTTCCTAAGGTTTCGTATGAAACTTGTTTCGTTGAATTTCGAGTCCGTTTGACCAGTTAACCATTCAGTTTAGTTTGCTTTAAGTTAAAAACATAGCGTACCCCACTATGAAATATTCTTTTCACGTAGAAACAGTTATGGACAGAAATAAAAATACCATTTAAATGAGTAATGTGCTCTGGTCCCAAAAATGTAATAATACCGGTAGATGAACTCATATTGTGAAACCCCGAAATATCGATACAGGGTGCCAAATACTCCAAATAAAAAGTTGCTCATTAAATTAATTAAAAATTACCATAAAATTCTAAAAATTAAATTATCACTATTTCCCAAAAGAACCTTGTTTAAATTTACACCCGATATTCAAATATTCTTAAATAACCGTTATGGCCACGAACGAATATACCGCTGTTTTTTCTGAATATTAAATTTGGACATAACTTCCAATATATACGACGAAATCTCGATTTTTCTCTTTCACTTGAAAAATATACTTCACTTGCTCCGTACATTTCTTGTTTCACAGAAATCTGATTTAAAACGGGCTCTGTACATTCAGTTGAAGTTCAAAACTCTATTTTACGAACTGCAGCGCTGTTCTGAGCTCATTTTATTTTATATATGAATATATATCGTTCAACTTTGTTTAAATAGCGATTTAAATATTAAAACCCTTTAATATCCCAAATAAAATATTTAAAATAATAATTTAAATATTAAACTACCAAAAATTCGGGACATTACATTCTTCCCCCCTTAGAATAATTTCGTCCTCGAAATTGCTAAGGTAAGAAAAGAACGTTACAAATCCCATTTATTTCCAAATCCAAATTATTTTAAATTAGAAACCTATTTCAATACCATATATGGATATTTCCAAAAATATTGAAAATTTCCTAACATCTTAAATTTCCGAAAAATTTCGCCAGCACCTCCTCTATACGGCTCAATCGGTACAACTACAACTTGCCTTCTTAGGCCTTCCCCAATCTAAAACAAAATAAAACAGCCAAGCGGCTTGCCAAATAAGCTCATAAATCACCAAACCCATATAGAAATAAACGTGTACCTTTTTGTCGGGCAAATCATTATATCCTTTCCATCTGCTGCCCTGTCAGCATATACAAATGCATCCCCAAACAAAATACCAATTTTATCCTCAGAATCAAATCCTTCACGCATTCAAGCCAAATCCCATTCTTAACTCAATTTCCATCCATTGTCAATTCCAACTCTTAACTTACCAGTCCAACACCATTTCAGATTCCTGTCTCGCAATTCAAAATCTGATTTTGCTTAATATATTATATCTTGATTCAATTTCCCGCTAGTTGGTTTCAATTCAATTCATATTCAGTTTCATTCCAATTTTTGACACTAGAATTTATTTTCCATACCTTTGTTAAACCATTTAATGAATTCTATTCAACTACTTGTCATCCAATAACAACCAATTCACAACCATCAACCAATACACAACCAAATAAACAAAATTTATTGAATTCACATTCCATATTAATATTTATTTTGGCTTCACTCATTTGATTACCATTCATTCATTTAATTTCCAATTTATTTAATTTAATTACAATATCATTCTGAATTTAATTACATTTAACCAAGTTAAGTATCAATTCAACTTTTTAATTCGATTTGAATCCCATTCAAATCGATCAAACACACTAATATCTCAATGATTTAATAAAATTTCCTTTCTATACAAAAATATATTTTGGGTAAAATTATTCCATTTATCCTCTTTTCAAAACAGTAATGTATCGATTGCCAGTTCTATGCTTTTCAACACTTGAACCGATCAACAAACACAATATAAAACATTTGTATATAAAATTTACAAATACGCTCTCATATATATACATACACTCAATCTCGATCTAGGGTATTACTAACCCCATCTCTATCGAGTTACGCCACAGAGCCAAGGTTATCACTAAACCAATAGCTCTGATACCAACTGTAGCGACCCGGAAAATTCGACACTCGAATTTTCGACATTTACACAAACTATGTCCCATTCGAGTATCGAATCTCCAGAAAGCTAGAAGGAAGAAGTTGGAGGATGAGAAAGATAAGATAGAAATATTAGAATAGAAGAAGTAGAAGAAGAACAAAGACAACACAGAATCAGAGTCTCACATCGCAGCGGAACAAAATATAATATGGAAATAAATCTTTATTTAGAGCTTTCAAAATTACTTACAGTATCAGAGTACATCAACATATCTGGACAGTTATATAACCTGTCCTCATATACAATCACACAGCGGAACAGTAGCTATATATATAACCATACGTTTGAACTCTTCCAGCTTGTCTCTGGACTTCGCAGCATCCGGTAACCTGGACCTGTACACCCCGGCCTAACCCGAGCATTTACAAAACACCGGGTCAGTCTGGTGAACCAGAGTGAGATAAACTCGCACAGTATTAAGGTATCACACAACTTGATTTTAAAGTAAAAATCTTTTCGAAAGAAAAGGATAATCGTAAGACCGAATCCACCCATAAATACGGACGGTTTTTACCTTACGATAACCCAAACAGTTTGAAATCAATAACTTGTCTGATATTATAATAGTGTCTAAACACAAGTAAATATAAATCTAGAGGAACGCTTGCATCTCACGCTCCACATATATAGTATACAATCAAAACCGCAGGCGCTTATTGGAGATTGGATTCCGACCTTGACAAGGTATGGGACCACCTGCCGATAGTGTATCTCTAGAGGCGAATACACTAGGTTCAACAAGAACGTCTTGCAACCCGGCCCTCACATGACCGACCACTCATTTCGCTTGAGTGTATCGAATGTATATCACCAACGGTTGGGCTCAAACCACCGTTCCCGAATGGGCAGAATCGATAGAATAAGAAACAAAAGGAATTTCTCTAGATAGGTGATTATACACCCTAATGGGAGCGACCCACATAGCCATGCTGCCTGCCCGATTTTTTTCATTCACCGGTTGATGAGGCTTGAGGCTACGCTTTATCAGCACATCTCATTCACTTCGAATGCCACATTGTCAGATCCATCAGAATCACTAATTGACGTCCACAACAATACATTACGTGTTGGCTAAAGAAGTTTCCTTCTCCGCTTCCACTCTTGGTATGGTTGAAGAAATCAATGTACGTGACCTTTTCTGGAAATACTCTGTCAGACATTCATCCATACAAGTCACCCAGGAACAGGATGAACCGAAGGTACTCCCCTACTGCATTCTTGGAATCACCCTGAGAATCAGTAGCGAGAAGTCCTTGCAGTCCGTAGGTTCCAACCACGACCGAATCACAGTTTATCTCTGGTTGCAAGTCAGAGATTTTAAGTAATCCTTCCGCTTATGAAGATCCACGGTCTTCGATAGCTCCATCTCGAATCAGCATCTTCAACCTATTCGTATTTGCTGGACAGAATGGTTTTCGAATAAATTCGATCCTGGTCTTTCCGTACCAACAATCGCATGGGCTAATTTTGATAGTCGATTATTTAACTATCAAATAAAAACAACCATTCATCCATAAAAGAAAATGGATTCACTGATTCAATACTCAGTATCATTTAGCCTCTTTAACTAAATGTCCGTTAATTATATTTTTTCCATCTTTCAATATTTGAACTATTGCTTTTATTTCTTATTATAAAATAAGAATATTCTCCAAATTCATGTTATAAACTTTCGAAAACAGTTTATAATATCATTTACGGAAATCATAGCTTATGTTTTCCTCAACTACTCTCGTTTATAAACTAATATCATTCCTGGATAATCATGGAGTCGTTCAAGTTGGGGTATTTTATTACCTCTCAGACCTTGACCAACAACATTCATATCTTCAGGACAAATAGAAGTTTATTAACCACACGTTTCCCTTCGAAAACCCATTTAAATCTCCTTCACGTTTACTTAACTAATTATTAAGTAAACTCTCCTTAACTCTTTTAAATTATGTTAATAATCCTTTACAATATTATATGAGCTTCGATTCTATTATAAATAGAATCCTTATAAAAATGTCTTAATATCTCTTTATTGTTATATTACAAATTTTTCCAACAACTTAATTTCATTTACTTAAAAACAAAGATTTTATATTTATCTTATACAATTATATCGATACACTTTTCAAATCCTTATTTTGACATTTATCGAACAATACAACTTATATTTATCACACTTCTTTTAAAACATACTCGAACACTTATTTGTTGTTTAAATCATATAATAATTCTTTAAACCATCTTATGCCTAAAAATGCTTCATCTCATTTGTAACAAATATTACAAATCCCATTCATAAACCCTTAATTTTATAGCTCGATTCCATTTACAAACTTTAAATTTCCATTTACAAAATCTCTTGTAAATTTAGTGCGACAATTCGCCATTCGTTTCATGTTCACATCTTTAACTTGGTTTACCCATCCCATTTGTAATTTCATTGTCGACAACTAAAACTCGTTGTCGTTATCCCAAAAGTTTACTTCATTTATACTTCCGCCTTCAGTTAACATTCCGACCTTCGGAATATCACATTCCGAACCTCGGAATAAGCTCGCTTTGATTAATCATTTCAAAGTTCGAAATACTACATTTCGAATTTCGAAATACAACTCACTTCCATTTGTTTACTCAATCCCATTTATAAATCTCAATCCTATTTATAAATCTCAGTTATAAATGTATATCCATATTTCCAAATGCGATTTCATTTGATAAATCCAAAATCTCATTCCTAAATCACTACTCATTTCCAAATCCACTGATTTGTAAATCTTATTCACGAAATGTTATCACATTTCGTAGAATTTTAATCAACATTTGTTAAAATGATTATTTAAGACAAAATATCACTCTTAAGAACTCTTTTATAAATTCTCGTATAATTTAGGATTCCATTATTTCAATTCGCTATTTGAAATCCGTTTAAACTTCCTTTTACGATCGTTAAACCCTTTTAAAAAAACCATTTCAAATACGATAAGTTCGTATCGTTTAACTGTTAATAATATCTTTTATCTCTACAAGTTATATTTATAAAAATTATAAATTTAATTTCGACTATTATTTTTACAAAATCATATTTCAAAACCATATAAAAATGTGTTTCTCTCTTTAAAACCATTCGAAATCCATTTCGTATCAATTTCGAAAAATCACTTCTTTTAATTGACGGTGCTAAAGAGGCAAATGTCTACTGTAGTACCAAACCGTGAAATATAAACAAATTTCACAATCCATAACAAACAATTTGATCATATTGATAAACGTTATCAATATTACCCAACCTGTTATTCCCTGCAAAACAGCGGTTACCCAATTCAGTTCAATATTCGTTTTCATCTAGACAGATGAAATAAAACAGTTGAATAATAACGGTCAATAGTAACTGTAACAGTCAATACTGGGGTAATAACAACAGTTCAAGCATTCAACTATTTGATCATAACGTTTATAGTGTTATAAACGTAACCACTGAGGTAAGTTACCTCACTTGGATTCAATCGTTATAAATAACGATTAATTAAATTAAGCGAACGTTTAATTTAATTAACTCTTCCAGTCAATATATGAATATAAAATCAGCAAACAAATAAACAAGCAGCAACCATAGCACAAAATTATAAAAACTACTTATATAAAATATAAGCAGGGAGAACTGAGTGAGTTTAACTCACCTTGGGTTTCTACTCGTCAATTGGTTGGTTTTTAATTAAATTAAACTGGCGTTCAATTTAATTAAAAATCCAGCTGCTTTCAACTCCGTTCATTCCAGCTTCATATTGTTTCGTCCGTCGATATGGTTCCAACGCGCTGGCTCTGTTCGATTCTGTTAATACATAATCATGTTATTAATATTTTGAGCAAACACTGTTTAATTATACTAATTAATTCCTTGATTATTCATTTATTTATAAAATTAATTATGTTTATGAGTCCGGATTGTTTGGTATAAATAGCTTATCTTTCCCCTAATCTTATATAATTAAACTATTTGTTAAACACCTTTTTATATAGTTATTGCTTCTTATCAAAAATTTAAAATATAAATAAATCTTTTGCATAGCATATATATGGGTGATGATAAGAAATAGAACACTGCGGAATAAATAAACGTTAATCTTGTGTTTCCATTGAGTAACTGATTTCTAACCAAAATTGGCGGGTGGTTCATTGCATTGATTAGGCATGCAATAAAATAGGTTATTGTTCATCATATAAATCATACCCTTATACAACAACTTACGTTAATTTAACCAAGATTAGGCAACAAAAATGGTTTTGGCATATACTAATTTCGGTTGGGCACATTCTATGCTTAGACGGCATAACATACGCATAAATTATTTAATTAAGCACAAAAGAATGGCTGGACACCCCTAAACTCAGTTAGGCATATTTTAATAAGGTTTAGGCACTTTATGAAAAAATTATATCCAAGCAACTCACTGTTTACCTTCTCCACTGCTTATTCTCCTCTGTTTCAGCACGCCACTTCCCTTCTGAACCTCTCAACTCACGCACCTTCTTCCTATGTATGAAAGGATCGCATGAAACCAGAGTCTCCCCACACGTGAACTGAACTGCCCCTCCATTTCCTCCAAGCATGCGCCTCCAGCCTAGCTTTTCCCTTTGCTTTTTTTTTTCTTTTTTTAAAAAAAAAAAAAAAAAGAATTGGAGCTTTTGTTTTCACGAAGAGGAGTATGGTTTGTCTATTACAGAAGAAAACAAAATGCGCACCCTGTATTTATAAAGCAGAACACCGTGGAGACCAAGCTATTTAGATGTGTAGGTATGCAGAAAATAGGGTAGCTGATACCTTGATTGGCACGGTAGAGAAAGTTTGGCATGCAAGTAAGGATTTAGTTTGGGTCGCAAGGAAGTAAACGTGCGGAAGTAAGAAAGACAAAATATAAAAGGGGGCGCAAGTAAAAGGAATGAGGACCGTAAGTAAGAACTAACATTCTCAAAGTGAAGTGGGAAGGTTTAATAATAAAATAATAAAGCGAAACTTGCACGTGAGAAATCAAGTTAAAAATCGCTACTTATGATCTCTAATCGAAATAAAGACACCTATTTCTAACATAAAAAAATATTCCGGATCTAATGAGACAGGTTTCGTCGAATTCCGACACCGTTTGCGAAAATCCTTTAGAAAATATCGATGAAAAACACCGAGCAATAATTCCTTAAAATTACAGAAAAAATCCTAAAAATATGAGGCCTTGACGTTTCACTAGACCTCTTCCTAAGGTTTCGTATGAAACTTGTTTCGTTGAATTTCGAGTCCGTTTGACCAGTTAACCATTCAGTTTAGTTTGCTTTAAGTTAAAAACATAGCGTACCCCACTATGAAATATTCTTTTCACGTAGAAACAGTTATGGACAGAAATAAAAATACCATTTAAATGAGTAATGTGCTCTAGTCCCAAAAATGTAATAATACCCGTAGATGAACTCATATTGTGAAACCCCGAAATATCGATACAGGGTGCCAAATACTCCAAATAAAAAGTTGCTCATTAAATTAATTAAAAATTACCATAAAATTCTAAAAATTAAATTATCACTATTTCCCAAAAGAACCTTGTTTAAATTTACACCCGATATTCAAATATTCTTAAATAACCGTTATGGTCACGAACGAATATACCGCTGTTTTTTCTGAATATTAAATTTGGACATAACTTCCAATATATACGACGAAATCTCGATTTTTCTCTTTCACTTGAAAAATATACTTCACTTGCTCCGTACATTTCTTGTTTCACAGAAATCTGATTTAAAACGGGCTCTGTACATTCAGTTGAAGTTCAAAACTCTATTTTACGAACTGCAGCGCTGTTCTGAGCTCATTTTATTTTATATATGAATATATATCGTTCAACTTCGTTTAAATAGCGATTTAAATATTAAAACCCTTTAATATCCCAAATAAAATATTTAAAATAATAATTTAAATATTAAACTACCAAAAATTCGGGACATTACACCATTCTCCAATAAGATCCCGCGGTTTTGATTGTGTAGAGTGTAAGATGCAATCATTCTACTAGATTGTTATTTATTTGTTGTAGACACTATTATAATATCAGAAAAGTAAAGATTTTTAAAATGCTTTAGGTTATCGTAAGGTAAAAACCATCCGTATTTATGCGTTGATTTGGTCTTACGATTATCCTTTTCTTTCGAAAAGATTTTGACTTAAAAATCAAGTTGGATGATGCCCTTAAACTTAATGGGTTTTTCTCCCGCTGGTTCACCCGACTGATCATGGCGTTTGCAATGCTCAGGTTAGACCGAGTTTTATAGGTTCAGGTTATCGGATGCTATGAAGAGACGAGCTAGAAGAGTTCAGACGTATAATATTATATTGTTATTATTTCGTTATGTGATTGTAGATGAGGACAGATTGTTATAACTGTCCAGATGTGTTGATGTACTCTGATGATTGTAAGTTTTATTTCAAGCTCTCAATAAAGGTTTATCTCTATATTATATTTTGTTCCGCTGCGATGTGAGACTCTGTGTTGTGTTGGTTCTTCTTCTTCTATTCTAATATTTCTTTCTTTCCTTTCTCACCCTCTAATTTCTTTCTATTAACTATGTGGTGTTTTCGATATTTGAGTTTTGGAAAGTAATACAAGTTTATGTATTATTGTCGAAATTTGGGAGTCAAATTCTACTGCGTCGTTACTCTATATTTGATATTATATTTAATTTTGATTATATATTTGCTGTTATACTTTAATATTTATCTATTTTAGTTTTTGATTATATTTGATATTATATTTTTTATACTTTGATTTTTTTAATACATATAATTTATACACTCTATATCATTTGAATTATATATTACTATTTTAAACCTTATTTAATTTTGAATTTTGATTTAGTTTATACTAGTTTTTACTGTATTTTTTTAAAATTTATCTTAATAAGTTTTTAAGCATTTTTTATTTGTTAAACTTATGTATAATAGTTTCTAAAAATATTAGGCTTAAAATAGGTAGTTTATATTTTCAAAACAAATTTCAAAACAAGGTTTTTAAAATTTTATTAATAAGTATGCCAACATGCTCAACTATAGGTTATCAAAATAGTGCCCTTTATATTTCAATTTTAAAAAAAAAAGTCTATTAGTCATATCTTTTCGCCAATAGACATAACCATTATTCCACTATTAATTTGGTAGTTTTCCAACGAATTTTTAATCATAATTTTGTCTTCTTCTTTCCTCGTCTCTTCTCCATTTATCCTTAATCAAATTACACTCGAATTCTGCCAAAATCTCAAGTGAGTCAAACCAAATTTACTTAGTTATTAATTCTTTATCATCCTCTCCATGCTCTCTCATGATCAGAGGGAAAATCAGAGTTATTTGGATGTTGAAATCAAGATATCAAAATCAAATCTACATTCCATTGTAAAATCCTCTCAAATATACTCTAAAGGGTGTGACTTATTAGTCCGTAAATCAAGTTAGGTCTGATTGTACTTGTAAAGAAATTAGATGTGTCGTGTTGGCTGGGAAATACAGGATTGTTGTGTCTAGAGGTATACATTCTAGAGGGTGTCTACTTGTAGCCTTGAAATCAAGGAGTGTAAAAGATTTCGAAGATAATAAAAAACCATATGGCTTTGATGCAAGACTGGATATATGGGAACTCTGAGCTAGTATAAAATGCACTGTGTTTGTAATGACCTACTGTTCAACCACTTCAAGTCGGTAATTAAACCAACTTAAATCGTTTGAAACAACATATTATTACTGCTTGTGAGGTTTAAGAGAATCAAATCACAGAATCAAAGACACATAATAAAATAAAATATCTCACAATGAAATAAATAATTCATTTTTACCAGAGTTACAAAATGTTATACATAAAAAGTATATAAATTTTATAGGCATATAAAGCTGACAGAAATAATAGAACCAAGACTAAATCTTCACAAATCTCTAGCTTTGTCAGTTGCAAAGCTCAAACTGAAATACTTGGTCTGACCTGAGAGTTATGAAAAAAACACAAAACACTCAAGTCGTGATTAACTTTATTTAAGTAAATCAACTGCAATAAAATACTTAAAATATAATAGTTAATCCGAACTTATATTCAGTTACTAAATTTTCGAATATGTTTCCAAACTACCAAGTAATCACTGTTAGCATAAATTTAGTATAGGGATCAAAGCAACGTGTTGTTTTCAAGTTAAAAAATACGACAAGGATACGCTCCAAATTTTCCCAACAAGGCAGAGTTGTGTATAATATACAAGTTCAGGTTTCAAGATAGGTCAGCCACGTATGTGATCCATTCAGATTGTTGGTTTCAAAACAAGGCAAATAGTGTGTTTCAAGTTTTACATAACACGGCAAGGGATCAGAAAACAGAACAGTGCACACAAGTACACAACATTTTAGGTCATATCATGGAAAATTCAAATAATGACCAAGTAAAAGAAAAAAAATTCAGATACTTAAGGATATCAATAATTATAGGCATGAAATATTGAAATAACTAATGCACAAAACAGGCAGGTTAGGTGTATGGCAGAACTCAGGCTAGAATAACATGATGCAAACAACAAGCATTCAAGATAGTAAGCAACACCAAGTACTATAAATTATATAGGTGCTAATGTTTCTAGCAACACATATAAGAGCTCAAAGCAACAAGTACAAGACCATGGAAAATAACATCAAGGTCACAAGAACATCAATTACAATACAGTGGTGCACAAGACACAAATGAACGAGGCCATGGTAGTGACTATCAAATTACAATGCACATGAAGCAGATGCAACGCAGTGGAGTGTTTATCAAGTTTGCTATATAGGGCAAACAGGGTAGACCACCACGTCTGCTTTCAAAGTATGTGAATAAATACATGTGTTTCAGGTTCTACATTTGACAGGTGAACAAAATTTTGACTATAAACCATTTGAAGTAATTGTATATACAGGTGTAATAATACATGTTTATATATACATACATGTATATATATATATATATATATACGCACACATAAAAGCATTGCCATATATATACACAGTCGTAAATTATGGATTTCGACGGCATAGTCAGGGATTTTCATAAATAGTTTGATCTTCAAGTCTGAAATGCACAACACTCTAAATACGTAGATATGCATATATACATATATAGTGCACGTAGCAAGACAGTTCTAACAACAAAACAAGCAAATGGTAGGTGCAGCTCGAGGGTCAAGCATGTGCAACAATACAAAATGACCGGAAGATCAAATAAGGGTGCCACGGTATGTAAAATAGCTAAGTAAAGGTGGAGTATATAGCAGTTCCTAGTTGATTCAGGTACACAATGCTAGCAATTATACAATGGACAAAACCAAGATATGGCAACAAAGCATAGTAGCAAGTGTAGCGGTTGTGCTAAATAGTTCAAAATGACATATTTCATGGTAAATATGGAAGAAAGACAAGTGCCAAGAATTACAGGTCATAAGCCATGCACAAGACAGGCTAGTGATGGTCAACATAATTACAAAGGTTAGGTATGGAATGACTATATGTCAACAAGTGCAAAATGATAAGGTATATCCCAAAGACACAACCGTAGTGCCAAGCCACACAAGTTTACAAACAAGGCTAACAGGTTGAACTCAATTGGCTTTAGGCATTTACACAGGGAAGCAACTCGCATGCATATGCGTGATAATCACATGTGTACATTTTTTTTTGAAAATTGTCACGCCTTTATTAGCTGTTAGAAAAGCACATAATAAGGTTTGCATGCTAGCCTAAATACAACTGAGATAAACTTAATAAGACATAGAAACTTCAAACAACCCAAAAGAAACAATAAATTTAAAAGGTTGGACCCATGATGAGGTCACTTTTTCACACACGCATAGTGAAAACCAGTCCTACACCATTGCCCATAAATCAGGCTATTCCATTCTCCAGAACTCAGTGCTTCCTATCATATGCATGAACAACTCTTTCATAAACAACAGCAATTACTTCATGTAGAAATGAAATTAGTGACCATCGAAATCAAACCCCATATCTTGCTCTCATGTCCATCAAATGGCTACACATAAATATGATTTGTAGCTATATAGTTTGTAAAGCCAGTTTTTGCTGAAGCATCACATGAAGTATAACTGCCATATCCCCAAAAGTAAAGCAAAGATACTGAATCTGAAATACATTCAATCCAAAAATAAGAAATCTGGGATCCAAATATACCATTAATCGCTTCATCTTCCCATTAGATATATAGTTTAGGGGTTAGTTCAGAACACCCCAAGTTTGAAATAAAGTATGAATCGCATATAAGCACCTTGTCGGTATGCTACATCTTCATGCGTCGATAGAGCTTTAACATTGGTAAACAAATTTCGCCGTTGAAAATGATTTGATTTCCTTCACAGTCGATATGCAGAAGAAATCAGTTTTTTTTTTACATACTATCCAATTCAATAGTCGGTACAAGAAATGCCATGGATTTTGCAATTGAAATTGTGACAACTCAGATAGTGTATATAAATTACACCCAGGTCAATGTTCGACGAGGAATATTCTATCAATTAGAAATCTATAGCGAATTGTATTAAACCGTAAGCACACTACGTACACTTGTAGTACGTAGCGAATACGGGTCGATACTTGGAGAAAGAAATAATTTTAAGTTTTACTCAATTGATTTATACCACTTGAGATTTTGGTTAACTAAAAATTACAAAACTAACAAAAAGAACAAGTTGAAGGTTAACAAATGAAATGAGAGCAATTTAGAAGCAACGTCACCCTCTGGACCATATAAATCAACATATAATTATTTCATGGTCTCTTCATTGATCTTTTGTATAATTAGTTAGCGTATTTATCATAAGCACGAACTAATTGTGATATTAGTTAACACACTTAAACGGTCAAACGTTAATACACTCTCTAATCTACATTTATATTTTCATGAAATGACAACCAAAAATGAAACTAAAATTTACTTTAAGTATACTCTATTTACTATTAATTTAGTAGCATAGAGTATCAAAATTGAATTTTAATCACACTTTAACTACCATAATCATATGTAGATGATGAGGCAATCTTGTGTTTATGTTGACTAAGCATAGCCATGTGTTGTTAACAACATAGACTATCAAAACCAAAACTTAAACAACAATATAATTACTAATTCAACCATTCCAAGCATAAAAGAGATCATAAAAATCAAAATATGTTGCATCTACATAATCAAGAGGGCTTCATTACCCTTAAATCAAAGGGATCAGCCTCTCATGTTCGTTATTAATTCAACAAAAGTAGATTGCAAAATTAAACAAAATCAAAAGGAAGGAGAGAACTAAAGAACAAGAATAAACTAATCTACTTGCATGAAATGTAAATCTACACTAATTGCATTAAATAAATATAAGCTATAAAAAACAAAAGGAAAGCATAGAAATTAAAATAAGCGTAAGAATGGCATAAAAGAAAGAGGCTTGGAAGCCATTTTTATTCACTTGATCAACTTACACTCTCATGAGATAAAAAGAAGATCCAAATTACATGAAACGTAGGGGTATATATTGATGTGCACATAAATGTGCACATTTATATTCAAACATTTATTCTTATTTTAATTAAATAAATAACATAATTGGCTATTTTTACATGTTTTAAACCAAATCCTAAAATTCTCAAATTGTCATGCATTCATCCTCATTTAAGGTGTAAAATGGTCACTTGTGCATGTTTTAATTTGTGATTGCATTTACTTGTTCTTCGTATTCGTCTCTTATAGGAATTTTGGAGCACAAAAAATGCATACACATGAAGATTTGGAGCACACATTCATGCATACAAAGGAATGAGGAGGAAATAATTTTCATACATGATCATGGAGGACCCCACCTCTCAACTTACCCTCTTTCTCTTAAGCTTCTTATTAACGACTAATTGAATAAGACAAAAGGTCTCATGCATCCTACATGACTCATTAGTGGCTAAGAGAGGATTAGAAGCTTCATGAAGGGGTACTTTGGGGAGTTCCCAACAAAAGTGATTAGGGTTTTAGGGTTTCAAACATGTATATATACCCCTTTATGTGATGTAAATACTCTCTCCTCTTCTCTTCTCTTTTATCCCCTTCTTTAGTTTAGTTGAGAAGAGCACAAGCTCTCTTGTATTTACATGGCTACTTAGCCATTTCCTTTATGTAACTTCTTTGTTTTAATGCAATTTAATTTTTATGCTCTTTACTTTCATGTTCATAGCTTATATTTACTTTCATGTTCTTAGTTTAGTTCTCTTCTTGTTGTACTTAGTTTTTCTTTCATTTTGCTTTATATTCTAATGTTGAAACTTACATGTGTTGATATGATAACACATATGAGTGGATAATCCCTTGATTTAGGGGTAATGATGCTCTCTAACTTTATGTAAGTTCAACATTTGTATGATTTGTGATCTCTCATTTTGTGCTTCTTGATAGTAGATATTGATGAAAGTTTATACATGTGAGTTTGATAGCTTATGTTGCATTAGCAAATGAGCTATTCTTATTCAATATAAACACAAGTTACATCAATATTTGCTAAGTGGTTATTGATTTTGAAATGAAAGTAAAAACAAAAATTGATGGTCTATAGTTTTAGTTAATAATTCATAGGCCATACTTAAAATAGTTTTGCTTTAGTTTTGTGTTCATGAGAATCATAAGTGGTTTAAATGTTGCATTTATATTACTTAATGGAGATCATAAATTGTATGTTTGTTAATTTACATAAATATGAGAGTTGATTTGCTTCTAAATTGCTTTCATTTCATATTTAGCTCTCAACTTATTTCTTGTTTTCATTAGTTTATGTTAGTTTAAGCAACCCAAAGTTTGGTTTAATTTGAGTGAATAAAATTGAAATTACTTCTTTCCCTATGGATCGACTCACACTCACTACGTATTACAATAGTACGCCGTGCACTTGCAGTATTATCATGATATTTCGTGCGATAGTTTTCTAATTCGAAAGAAAATCCGTTTAGCGAACAAGTTTTTGGCGTCGTTGCCATTTATTGAGGACTACCAAAAATACCCTCTTCATTAATCTTCCATTTATCTTTAGCCACTAATGATTCATTAAAAGTACATGAAGCTTGTTTTGTCTCTATTAGCTAATACATCAGCCTCTAAATGTAGCATTAGAGAAAGAGGGATAATGGGTATATGGGGTGCTCCACTAAGTTGTGTGTGAATTAATTCCATCTTCATTCCTTTATATTCACTTTGTGCATGCATACCTTCATGTAACTTCACAAAAATTCACCAAAATTTCTACAAAACAACATGAAAATTAACAAGTAAATTTTATTAAACAATTAATACATGCACAAATGTCCGTTTTGCCCCAATATGAAGACGAATGCATGATAATTTGAGTATTTTGGATTTTTTTGTTAAAACATGTAAAAATAGCCTAATATGTCATTTATTTAATTAAAACAAGAATAAATGTGAGAATAAAAATGTACACATTTACGTGCACATCAGTCAAGAACGTTCAATCAAATTTTAACCTTTTTCCTTAATCGGTTTGTGGAGTGGCCCTAAATCTATTCGAACAATATCAAATGAAAGAACGCAAACAAACAACATAAGATATAGCAATCTGAGATCACTTTCGCCAGAAATTCCGCTTCTCTAATGGCTTGATATTTGCAAAATGAAAAGCCCTTCAATCACGATTTTTAGATACAACGAATTCAATTTTCAATCGAAAGAACTTCGGTTGGTAATCTGAGAGAAGATTTGTTAAGAGACCATGAGAATTATCGCATAACTGATGATAAAACATGAAGTAATGCGTCAAATTTGTATGAATTAGGAATCGCCCTCTTCCTCTCCCCAAGGGAGAGGAAACCATTCAATCTAATAACATGTGTACATATACATGCATGTATATATATATACACACACACACGCATGCACATATAGCCATACATGTATATACACATGCACAAGGTTGAGACTCTTACATAAAAGTTCAACATTCAAGTACAAATTCAGTACATAAGGGGAATAGATAGTAAATCTACCAAATCAAGGTATCTACTATATTTTCGATCTATTATTGATGTCAATAAACTTGTATAAAAGGAATCGTGAGTAAAAAAATATCACCTTTACTGTGCTTGTCCTAGAGGTGATTGTTTTAGAGTACTGGCGTAGCTCGTCAATTGGTGGTTGTCATCGAACTTCGGTTGACTATCAAATTAATGATGGAACCCATCAAGTGTTGCCCTTACTTGGATCTGGTGGCAAATCAGTGGGGAAAGCAAAGCTGGGAGGAACAAATGAGGAGAGGAAATCTGGAGCAACCCCACAGTGATGAGAAAATGGAAGAACAAAGGCCGGTGTAGTCGGTTTATGGCGATTCGATTTAAGGAATAAGCGGGATTTTAGGGAAAGTAACTTTGGTCGAAGATTAAAGAATGGAGAAAGTGGGATGATTTAGTTTTTCACTATTTTCTTTTATATGAAGAGAATTGGGACGCAGTAGAGAAGAGAAGCACGTGGCAAGTAGTTCAGAAAAATCAGGATAGATGTAAACCAGGGTGACAAGTGTTAAGGAGTAAACTTTTAAATCTTGCAAGCGTGCACATTGATTATTTATTAAAGTTTATTTTTGAAATGATTATATACATGTTAGTTTATAATGGAAGAATATTCAAATAGAACGAGGTACACAAACAAACGTTGTCTTTTTTTACACGTTTTTGACCCAAAATTAAAGATTCGGGACAATAAATGTCTGAATTTACGAAATGAAAAATATCGCTCTTCTTGGAATTCAGTCTTGTATTTTTAGTTCAAATTCACTCAAATTCCGATAACGTTTTATTTTCAACGATTTATTCAATGTTTAACTAAATTGATGTGAACGGAACCATGCATCATATTTTACTATGAAACTTGTTCGTCCGTTATGTTTAGTTAAACTTATCTCAAATATTAAATTTCGTAATTAAATTAAAATTTTACATTTCTGACACTAATTACAATATAAAGGTTGTTGCTACCACAAATCGATTGTATAAGTCGGTTTAAACGGAACAACGAACTTAGACATTTTTTCTATAAATTTATTTAGATCATTACTGTATAAATATTCAAGTTTGCGAATCAATGTCTTATTGAAAACTCGGTTTCACATTTATTGTTAATTAAAAAAGTTTATGTACAACTTATCGGTTTAAATTCTTATTTTGAAATCAATACACATATCTTAAGTTTTTATTCAAGGCCAAATTCAAACAGATTAGATTTAATTTTCTAAGATAAATTCCAAGCATAAACATTTCTTTCATCATTATATCTTAAATTAACTTCATATTTAGACATCGAAATTATTGGGTCGTTACAACCTCCCCTACTCAAAGCTTTCGTTCTCGAAAATGAACGTCGTTAAAATCGTATTTATGCATAGTTAAACAGAATATTCTTGCTTGTGCAACTTTTACTTATCTTAAAACTTAGTAGGTACAAAATAAGTTATAGGATTTTATAAAAATTCATACAATTCGTTCTTATATGGGTAATAACTTACAAAGTCCGTATACTATTAAATTTATTCATTATATTTTCCATAATCTTTATTTAAATGTTTAAATTCTTTTTATTTAAAATTTAATTTGCAAAATTTAAAACTTGAACGTAAAATCTTTACATTGTAAAAGGTTTGGAAAGAACAAAATAAGAAAATTAGTATTTTTCTTTATTTCAAAGCTGTAAACAAGGAAAACATTTAAATTTTCTTTCTTAGTTTATTAAGTTGAAGTTATTGATTTGTTATCTAAAGTCAAAAATACTTTATAACTCGAAGTTTAACAAGTTATTTTTATTCCTATAGGATTCAGTCGTACTTAAAATCTCCAAATATTGAATATATTTGTTTTAACTCTCAATGAAAATACTTAAAAACTTTTGATAAAAATTGATAAGTGAAGTACCAACCAATATCGACGAATGAAACTATTCATGAATCGTAGATACAAGTTGTTACATCTGTTGAGTCATACTTTTGATTCATGACACGAAGAACAACTAGTACGGCGACAAAAAGAGAACATCAATAAACAAGGTCTCGAGCTAGTATATATTTGATGAGTTTCGAGTCTTGAGTCACACGTTAATATTTGTTAAAATCTCTTCTCTGAAAATATGTATATATATTTAAATTATATTTATATATATAAGCACTAATTTTGTGCATACTGCACAAAATATAACAGGTCAGTCGACTGACCTATACAACTTTGTGCAATATGCACAAAATGCGCGCACACACACACACACACACACACACATATATATATATATATATATATATATATATATATACACACACACACATTTGAATATTCAGTTGACTAACCTAGAACTTTAGTCGACTGAATTTCTACAATGACTATTTTCTGAAAAGTCACCATTTCGGTGAAGAGATACGATCTTGAGTCAAAGGTTTTAGACATTATTTTTCATCGAATATCTTCACCATGAGTTACAACTATTTATACATTATATATATGTGATCTAAACATCAAACAAATCACCTTTTCTTACTTCTGATCTTATCTACATATATTCTTCTGATATTCTTTTTTCTGCATTCTGGAAATTGCTTGAACATACTTTCATACTCTATATTCGAGCAATATCTTTCTTCCTTATCATCTTATATAACAACTATAAATACATATATTCGAGGAGAAGATTATAAGAAGGGTGTACTGGTAAAGAGACAAATCAGTCTTATCAAAGAAGACAAATAGTCTACGAAGTTTTCTTTTTATTATAAAGTCCTGTTATGCTGCTTAAGCGCGTCAAGTCCTCTACGACTGCAGAGGCAAAATCCTGTTCCATTGCTCAGGTCCCTGTTTCGCTGCTCGGGGGTTGTATATACCAATTTCTCTGGGTTAAGAGAGGGTTGTTGCTTGGTAAAATTCCAGAAGGATTCTGAGACTGGACGTAGGACGGTGCTCCGAACCAGTATAAAAAATCCTGGTGTCGTTTACTTTATTTATTACATTTACATATTTCTTATCTATGATATCTTAATATTTATCTCATTAAATTGTTACTTGTATAACTATATCAACATATAGTATATCACATTATTAACACTTCTGCATTTACACTTAACTCCATATTTCTCGATCTTACTCTAGCTGTTTTTTCATTTGGTATTAGAGAAGGACATTATATAATCGTAAACCAGTTATTTGATACTTCGATAATATGGAAAATAACATGAACACTAAATATAGCTCAAACACAAATTTCATAGAAGGTCAATATACTGTACGACCTCTGTAATGACCCGGATTTTTGGTCAATTAATTTTAAATATTTAATGTTGTTTTAAATGTTGTGTTGATAATATGAATGGGTTTTATATGGAATTTATCAATTTATAATCGATATACGATTTATTTCGAATATATTGAATTGTCGTAATACGAAAACGATAATAATTGAATTGAAGATAAAACTGAATCGAAACAATTCAGATGATTAATATAAATTCTACTAGAATATAAATCGATAATAATAATAATAATAATAATAATTTATTATCTAGGAATTAATTGTTTCTGAATTTAAATTATATTATATTGATTTAATATGGTTATTCTATATATACGTTCAAATTAAAATTCAAAATATATTCTATTGAGTTCAGCATAGTGTTATAACGTTGAAACGTCAATTGTTACGTTAAAATAAGAATTCGTGATTTCAAGTTATGAACCCAGAAATGTTTTTAACGGATAAGAACGAAGTCAAAATCAAATTAAATTTACATGTACTTAACCTATCACATAGGATGTACCTTACGCAAACTAAAAATACGTAGTGCCCAAGTGTTATTCATGTATAAACCACACGCATTCTTCCCATTTCTCTCTTTCAACTTGTTCATACTCAAACAAATTAAAATGGCGACCCTTTCCTCTATTAAAAACAAATTCAATCAGACCCCGTACCATTCTTCTTTTTCCTTTTTTAAACTCGACCCCTCCTTTCAATTGCAAAAATCAACAAGAGATTCCGAATGAAAAAATGGTCGTCGTTCTTATAATTCAAGCAAATCAAAAGATAATTCCAAATTTGATTATTTCATTAGGTTTCTGAGATCGAGCATTTCAATTTGGCAACCTCGTTTTCGAGTTCGATTCCTCTTCCTGGACAACGATGTATTCCATGCTAGCTAGGTTTGCCAAAAATTCTTCGTTCATGATGTTTTAGCCAATATCGAGTTTAAGTTTGCATCGAAGGATCGAGTGGCATCAGTTGTGAGATTTCGGGGGATTTCCACATCTAAAACTGTCGCTCCAATTTGCGAGCTATAGTTGAAGTCGCGCATGGATCTGCGAACGAAAATCTCAAGGGAGGGCTTCGAGTTGTGTACGGCTATGGCGAGATTCTCTTGGGTGAGCTCGAGTTTGATAAGGGCAAGGTGCTGTGGATTTTGGTGAGGTACACATAATAAATTAAAATTAATAAATCTATCTTGCAGTATGCTAATAACCTATCGTTGGAATGGTCCTTTTACCTAGCATAGTTAACTGTTTATCAGGTGTTGGAAGTTGATCGTGTATTTTGTTGAGGATGAGATTGCAGAATTGGTTGGTAAGGGAGAAATTTACTTGTGGTGACTGGATCGGATAGGAATGTGGTGTAGTAAATTTAGGTTATATGTCGAGGAAGAAGAAGTAGCGTGAAAATAAGGGTGATTAAGGTAAGTTATGTTATTAATAATTTTTTAATTAATAAGTTAATAACTATTTAAGTTATATCAAATTTATAATACATACATACATACATATACATACATACATACATACATATATATATATATATATATATATATATATATATATATATATATATATATATATAAAATATGATAGCAATTTCGAGCAAAACAGAATGCATTGGATTCGTTGTGATATAGGTTTCAAGATGGAACTAATTTAGAAACAATTGGAGCTAGCTGTGATTTTCAATTAAATTAAACATCTGTTTAATTTAATTGAAAACAAATTGAATTTCGATAAATAAATCAATGTAAGTAAACTCACTCTCTAGTTCGTTTGTAATTTAATTATAAATGAATTTTTATTTTAAATAATATTTATATGCCGTTTGTTGGTTGTTTGGTTGCATTGATATTATTGTGGCTGTTATATATATATATATATATATATATATATATATATATATATATATATATATATATATATATATATATGTTATTTAGGCTTGGTGGTTGTGGTTATTATATATGTATATATTGATGGTTGGATATTTCCCACAGTATCATTAGTGGATTCCCGTAGTATCATTGGAGGATGACTCTATGCGCCCTACAATATAATAGTGGATGACCTTCTATACCATGATATCCTGCCTTGAAGCAGGATGGGTATTATTTATGTTGTTTAACATCTGTGGATGCAAGAAAACCAGTTGGAGCGATCCAACTAGATTCCTCAAAAATTTATTATTGTTTGTTTTCATGTATATATTATCATATATGATGCGTTAGAAGACCTGTGATTAATAATTCGGTGTTTTGGATGTTTAGATATCCCGGCCCTAAATGTTGATATATAAAAAATATCGTGAAAAGGAATTTTGAGATTTAAAAGGAAAATCAATTTTCCAAAATAGAATTTGAATTTCGAACGGGATAAGAAATATTAACTTGTTTTGAATAATAAAACAACTAATGAATTTATTAACGATGTTTATAAATAAAATGGAATAATTTTCATTGGATAATGCGGGGTATTGAAATGAATTTATAAACGGTGTTTATAAATGAAGGAAAATAAATTGTCATTGGATAATATGAATATTTAAATTCAAATGTGAATTTAAAATGAGAATTGGGAATCGTTTTAAATAGTAAACAATGAAATTTATTCCTATGTTCAGAATGTAAATAGAAATGGGATAAACCCATACAGATTTATAACTAAAACTCATCAATATCGATTTATATAAAAATAAATTTCCCGAAAGGATATTGGAATTGTATTATATAGAAACTAAAATGAAATATGTAAACAAATTATATGATGTATAATAAAATATTCCAAAAATTAGAATTTGGTTTCAAATGGGTATTTGAAAGAAAACCTTGTTTTAATTTATAAAACAAGGGAAATAAATCATAAATGATGTTTATAAATGTAGTGAATTAATTATCATGAGATAATTTGGAATTTTAAATTCAAGTATGAATAAAAAAATTAGAATTTTGAAATTGTTTCGAAAAGGGAACGACGATTTTTTTTTGGAATTCGGAATATAAAATGATTTGAGTTTCAAATAGATTCTTGAAATAAAACTTGTTTTTAATATATAAAACAAGGAAGTTGAATTTCTAAACGATGTTTATAAATCTAGTGAAATAAATTATCATTAGATAATTTAGATGTTTAAATTCAAGTATGAATTTAAAAATGAATTGAAAAACGTTTTGAAATAAAACGATTGATTAAATTCTGGAATTCGGAATATAAACAGAATTGAGAAAAATCCAATGGATTTATAATTGGAATTCGATTATATCGAATTTTATAAAATAATTCAATTCTTACGGAATGAGAAGTTAATATTAAAAATGGAGTTGTGATTGGATTTATAACTGAGTAATGAGATGATTGACGATTAGGAATAATCGAAATATTAAGTTAGATTTGGTAGATTGGTTTAATTTACATTTAATATTTAAGAATTGGAATTTATATAGTAAACGAAGTTTAATGATTATATTTAAATATAATTAAAGCGAACTAACCGCAACGCGGTAGTTCGTAATTGAAGTTTTGAACTTCAAATGAGTATTTAGAACTCAATTTAAGTCGGATTCTTTGAAACAAGAATCGTCAGGACCGATTGAATAATAAATTTCTAATGGAAGAGAAAATTCTAGATTTCGTCTTATAGATGTTTAGTTATGCCAAAATCAAATTTTCAGAAAAACAGATTCATAATCGTTTAAAAACCATAATTGTTTATTTAAATTAATAAAAGGATTTTAAGTAAATAAAATCCGAATTTCCATTAGAAAAACCCAGAATTGAGTTATAAAATAAATATGAACTCAAGCGAAGTAAATGGGTTAATTTTTGAAATAAAAATCAGATTTTAAATTACTGAATAGAATTAACTAATTTGAAGAATAATTAGTTAATGGAGTTTTGAATCGAAATCGGGTTTTGGATAAGTGAATTGGATTTGTGAATTCATATTCAAAATCGAATATCAAACTTGAATTGAAAATGGAATTCGAATGGTTTATAAGTAAATTAAAATTGTATATGAATATGATATGTTCAATAAAAAAATGAAATGGGCAAAAAGAGCTAATTAAAAAATAAATTAGCAAATTGAGTTAAAAAGGATTGGATTGAGTTGGAATAAATTGGGAATGAACGTATATAAATAGGTATGGAATGCGGAGAATGAAGATTTTAATTCGAGTGCCCGACAAAAAGGTACATGTTTAAATTCCATATGAGTTTTTATGCACCGAATCGGCAAGCCATTTAATTTTTTATTTTCTTTTTGAATGGAAAGGGATTAGTGAGGCAAGTTAGGGTTTGAGCTATTGACCAGTACAAAGGAGGTGCTGGCAAAAATTTTCGGAAATTTAAGAAGTTAGAATACTTTTAAGATAATTTGACAACTAGAAATCCATATATATACATAGAATTTGATAAGGAAACGAACTTAAAATAGAATATTATAAACAAAAAGGAAATCTATAAATTAAATCTGGTAAAAATAGAAAGAGAAACATATACACGTTTAAAAGAAATGGATAATTGGTTTATTATGATGTTTATTATTCGAGATAAGTAGTCTTGTCCGTTTTGAAGTTAAGAATGTTATTCAGTCAAGGTCTGAGAGGTAGTTGTATCCTAACATGATTGGTTTTCATTAGTAACCGATAAATAGAAAGATATAGTCTCGAAGATCAATGTATAAATAAGATTTAGTTGAATGCAGTATTTTGGGTTGTTGTAACGATGTTTTACACAAAATTCGCTTTAACCCAAGTAAGTGGAATTTTGGAAATATAAAATTAAATATTTCCGAAGTATATAAATAAATGAGTTCGGGAAAGAGATAAGTAATTGGAATGTTTCCCAATTATAAATAGAAGATATTTTCTAAGTATAAAAAATAAGAGAATGTGATATATGAAAATGTTTTCCAAATAGCGTAAGAGGCCAAGATAATTGTTGAAATATTGGGTTAACAAATATTGATAAGGAAATATGGAAGTAATTTAATTAATTGAATATTAATTAAGGGGCGCAGTGATTGTTTGATGCTTTGAATGAATGTTTTTCTTCGATAGTTAAATAACCGAATATCGAAGTATTTGCCAATATCGTTGTCTATATGGAGAGACCGGTTGGATTATTATCCGAGAACCACTCCGTATTGGGAGTAGCGTTATGAATCAGATTATATAAAGACAATCAAAGACGGAGTAAAGTACAAGGGCTTTTTCAGTTAATCCTAGGTAGAAATTTCCTAAGATGGATTAATGGAAATTGTTCCTTCGGTTTCGTTCAGTCCCAGAACGAAAGTGTATGGATGAATATCTAACATAGTATTTCCAATGATCGCATATGTTGGTCTGCACAAATATACATCTGGTGGCAGAGAATTTGTTCTCTTACCACAATATCCAGGATATCTTTGTGCAAATCAATTACTGATTAACGGATCCGACAATGTGGCATTCAAAGTGATTGTGCTATCAAGGAAAGGCAAGTAACCGTGACCTCAAGCCTCACAATCGGGAAATGATATAAAATGGGGTAGGTCGCATGGCTAAGTGGGTCGCACCCAAGTAGGGTGTATTGTCACCTGATCTAGAGAAATTCCATTTGCTTATTTAATCTTTCAATGTTGTCCCTTTCTGGAAACGGTTGCTGATCCCTACCGTTGGTGACAATACATTTGATACTCTAAAGCGAAGTGAGGGGACAGTCATGTTTAGCCTGGATTGCAAGATGTTCTTGTTGAACCCAGTGTATTCCTCTCTAGAGATACACTCTCGAAAGGTGATCTCATACCTTGCAAGTTGGAATCCATTCTTCGATAAAAGGCCGCGGTTTTGATTGTATACTATGTATGTGGAGCGTGAGATGTAAGCGCTCTGCTAGATTGCTACTTATTTGTTTTAGACACTATTATAATATCAGAAAAGTATTGATTGAAAAGAATGTTTTAGGTTATCGTAAGATAAAAACCATCTGTGTTTATGTGTGGATCGGTCTTACGATTTTCCTTTCTTTTAAAAAAGATTTTTAAAAGTAAAACCAAGTGGTTGGAGTTTACTCACACAAGTCCCATGACTGACCCAAAGTTTTTTTGTTTTTTTTTACACTAAACTCTTGGGTGCTGTGACGACCCAAACTTTCCCGTAAAGGAAAGCCTGGATTGCTTTGAGAACAACACACATCAGATCATAAACTGAAGAACATTTTATTGTTGATTACAACAATTACATCAGAGTACAAGAATATAACAGAGTATGAATACATATTACACAATAGAAATACAATAATATCAGAGTTTTCAATTACACTTAAATAGTAGCGGAAAAATAATACAAATATACAACCGAAAGGAATACACGGATACAGAGCTTTCCGAATATCGCTTCAGCTGTAAGCCAGGATCCTGTAAATATATCTGCAAAAAGCTACTCAACTGCTTGTGTGGAAAATATGGGTACCCGAGTTTGCCAGTGAAACAAACTACAGGTCAGTCATGGGACTGGTATGAGAAATCTTGCTTAAACTTATCTAATAATAAGGCTAATCACAGAACCACGCCGCTAACGCGTAACAGGTTTTCTCCATTGGATTGCCAGTGCATGAAATAAAGTAAATCGTTAAACAACGCAATGCTTTTTAGAAAAATAAAACCATTATAAGACTCAAGTCCTATCACATAATGCAACGCAAACCGGAGGATACAGTTTTACCTTATAATGGTCAAAAGATGCTTGATACGATAAAACAGATTTGATATTATTATTAGTGTATATATGTGTTTAAAAAAAACAACTTCAATCATAATGTATCAATCATACACGGCATAGCTACCATATTCTATGTCGCCATACTAGTTCTACAATCAAAATCACATGATGTCGTATTGGAAGTTGGATTTCCATCATGAGTCAAGGCTAGGAACGATCTCCTGACCGATTCAAGACACTCTAGCAATGTCCCAGGATTCGGACGATGCGAATCCTTGGATACAGCAGGGCCGGTCCATAAATACTTTAGTGGATTAGTTATACCTGAACACACGCTTCCCGATCCTATTGGACCTATAAATTGGCCATGGGCGACCAATAAAAATAATCTGAGGCGCCTCAATAATCCATCAACCACATAAGTAAAATGCCAGGGCTGATAAGTCGCTGACATCACTTCTAGCTAGAAATAAACGTATGCACTCCCTGCGTTCCCTTGCTCCGTTTTTGACTCTACCGGGGTGTGAGGCTCGCGATGTAACGCTATACATAAAGCTATGCCGAAATAGGCTATGCTTTGATCATCCCACAAGGCTCTGCTTTTCAACAAAGGCCTTGATCATTTGCATCTTGGCGTGCCACCTTGACAATTCACGCCATGCGATTGGTAACTATTAACACACAACCTCTAAGGGTGTTAAGCAAGAGAATAAATCCTCCGCCACCAACGGTTGTATATTAATAGAAATCAATTTACATAGAACGAAATTCAGCGTCAGACACACATCCATTTACAAGTCCGTTCTGGGTCTGAACGGAACCGGAGACACCTGAGAGGTTTTCGCACAACCGGGCAATCAACACGTACGTCCGGACGACTACCACTGAAGCCCTTTCAAGGTAGCTACTCCAATTATGGGCATCAGTAGCAACACATCCATTCGCTGTGAAGATCGCCGGTGTTCAACCACCGTCTTCATCTTCGACTCTTCATCGTCGTAGTAATTATTCGGAATGGATTAAACCCAGTCTTTCCGAATAACTTGCGTATTTTTATAATTAAAAAAAATCAAGTGCTATAAAAACACATTCAACGCCTCATTCCAATTCAGAATATTCCTTTAATAGAATATTCATATTATAGGGAAAGATTCCCCATAATTTATATCAACGATAAATTCTTATAAATTTATTCTTTTAAACATTCATTAAGACTCCAATTTGATTTTAATATCAAAAATCATTATTTTATAATTATTCAACTTTTAAGGAATTAACCTTGTCTTTAATTGGGTTAAAGAATCAATGTCATTTAAAAACATTATTCACGATAAACCCAAAATCAACTTCCATTAAATATGGAATTTTTACAGAAATCATGTCAATATATATAATTGATATAAATTCCTGTATCAGACCGATAATATAAATGGAATAACGGCAAGGCCTTTTAAATTCCATATATAGTAACAGTCTTCTTTTACAGAAACCTATCTCGATTATTATCGAATCGAAATCCCACTCAATTCCAATTTAATATATTAAATTGGAAAATTTGACTTTAGAAAAGAAATAAATCTTAATAAAAGATTTATAAATTTTAAATCGTATTTCTCTGTTAATTGGGTTAAAGAACAAATGTCGTTTAAAACACAGTTCACGATAAACCCAATTCACAAATCAATTCAATCCAATTACTAAATATAATTGAAACTCTAAAAATCTTAATTTAAAAGATTTATTCTTTAATACAGGGTTTAAGAACAGTGTTTATTTAAGACACCATCCACGACAACCCAAAATTTAATTCCAATTAAATATCAGTAAATTAGAAGTCTTCCTTAAATCTTGATTTAAAAGATTTATTCTAATTGATAATTAGTTCATTTCAATAGAAATATATTTTTACCATTTGTCCATACAAGAACGGACATAGAAATCATCATTTTATTCTCCGTTGAATATTATTTTAAAATATTCGTTATTTAAAAATATCCTTTATATAAAAAAATTCTTTATATTACAATATTCTTTATAAAAAGATAATCTTTATTTAAATATTCTTTATTTAAAATATCCTTTGTTTAAAAGAAATCCTGAATTGGAATGCGACTCAATCAGTTACCATATAATTTCAATTATATGGATTTCATACATTGCATGTATATGACAACAATAATGATAAATAATCATTAATCATCCAAATAACAACCAGAGTGCATTTTACAACTAAATATTGGGATTAGTGTATGTCAATTTTCAACCCAATACCGGTATGGGGTTTCATCCAACAAACAATTAATAAATTATTTGTGCACTTGTGCGATGTGTGAAAATTATCGTCCCAATCACATAAACAAGTCGGGTAACTTGTAAATGGAAGTGTAATATACAATATATAACACGACGATAAAAATGTCAATTTTATATTGTATACAATTCTATTACAATGAATGAATGAGAATAATAACTTTGTCTTTGTTGACAACTTCTATTTTGTCAATCCTAATTCAAACAAAAATGTTTTTTTTTTTTGGGCAATTCCAAGGCGACAAAAATGATAATTTTTGTTTTTGACCAATCTAATGCGACAAAATTACAATAAAACATAATATTAAATTTTATATTCTTTTTAATGCAATCTAAACTACATTAAAAATGTAATTTTTTATGTACAATTTTTTTATTGTCTCTAATTTAAAAGTAAAAATGATACTTTTAATCATATTCTCTTATTTACATCTAAAGTGTAAATAAAAATATAACTTCTTAAACTATGTTTTTATTTGCATCTAAAATGCAAATAAAAATGTAACATTTTTAAACTGTGTTTTCATTCATATCTAAGATACAAATAGAATTGTAACTTTTAATTCATGTTTTACTTGCATCAAGAAATGCAAATAAAAATGCCACTTCTAATTTTCATGTTTTATTTGCATCAAGGAATGCAAATAAAAATACAACTTTTACTATGATGTTTATTTGTATCTAAATTACAAATAAAAATGTAACCTTTTATATAGTGTTTATTTGCATCAAAGAATGCAAATAAAAATACAACCTTTTTTCTTATTCATGATTTATTTGAATCAAGGAATGCAAATAAAAATGCAACTCCTAATTTTCATGTTTTATTTGCATCAAGGAATGCAAATAAAATTACAACTTTTGCTACGATGTTTATTTGTATCTAAATTACAAATAAAAATGTAACTTTTTAAATGTACAAAAACGTTTATTTTTATCTAATTCTATTTAATGTATAAAAATGAGTAATTTGGTTTCACTCTTTTAAAATGACCAAAATGTCTATTTTTAATTCATTCTTTAAAATGACAAAATTGTTATTTTTAATTCAACTAACATGTTTTGACAAAAATGAATGTTTGGAATTTAACTATCATGTTTCTAAATAAAATATGTATTTTTATTCACATGACATGTTTTACGAATCTAATGTCTAAATAAAAGAAGTATTTGTTCACATAACATATTCTGATGTTTACATGACAATAAAAGGATAATTTATTTACCTACATCTTTCCATGCCCTTTAATGACAAATAAGAATTAAATTTTATTTGTATACAAAATCCAAGTTTCTAATGATAAATAAAAAGGAATTTTATTCGCTTAACAAGTCCTAAGTTTCAAATGACAAATAAAAAGTAAGTTTTATTTGTTTAACAAATCCTAAAGTCGACTACTTTGCTTAAAACCGGTATTCTCGGTTTACTTGCTTTAAGAATATGTTTCTCGGTAGGAGTTAGATCTTCCACTTTCAAATGACAAATAAAAAGCAAGTTTTATTTGTTTAACAAATTCTAAGTTTCAAATGACAAATAAAAAGTATGTTTTATTTGTTTAACAAATCCTAAGTTTCAAATGACAAATAAAAAGTAAGTTTTATTTGTTTATCAAATCCTAAGTTTCAAATGTAACAGAATAATGACTTTGTTATTATTTCAACGCAAAACAAAAATAATAATTTTGAGTTAATCTTCCCTTACAAACAAAATAATGATTTTGTGTGTCAATCTTTTCTATACAGACAAAATGATAATTTTGTTTTTAAAAACGAATTTAAGTATTTTATAATGCGACCAAAAGATTATTTCATTTTATCCATTTTAAATTTCGACCATATAATTTTCAGTGAAAATCTATTTACATGAAAATGTAAATCTCATACCTTTATTCGTTTAATGAAAACCTATTTACATAAAAATGTAAATTTACATTGATATAATTTTCATTGAAATGTATTTACATACAATGTAAATTCCGTATCCTAATTCTTTTTAGTGAAAATCCATTTACATAAAAATGTAAACATCATATCTAAACCTTTTTAATGAAAATGTAAATTTTCTCTTTAAATCGTTTAACATGAAAATGTAAATTTATCCTTAAATCTTAATTACATGAAAATGTAATTTTCTTACTTTTAATCTTAATTACATGAAAAATATAAACTTTCCTACTCTTAATCTTATTTACATGAAAAATGTAAACTCTTCTTCTTTAAATCTCATTACATGAAAAATGTAAACTTTTCTTCTTTTTTTAATCTTAACACGTGCAAAATGTAAACTTCATAATTTTAATCTAATTACATTAAAATGTAACTCTCCTTTTATACCAATTGACATTAAAATGTAACTTTTCTTTTTATACCAATTTACATTAAAATGTAATTTTCTTTTTATACCAATGACATTTTCTTTTTATACCAATTTACATTAAAATGTAACTTTTCTTTTTATACCAATTTACATTGAAATGTAACTTTTCTTTCTTTTATAACAAACATGACGGTGAATCTTTTTTTCTTTTATAACAAACACAATGGTGAAAATATTCATTTCATAATAAACACATGACGATGAAAATATTCATTTCTAAATTAACACATAACGGTGTAAAAATTGTAATTTTTATTATTTCAACTAAAATCAATGTTAATGTCATTACTTTCTTTTTAACAAAAATGATACTTTTGTTCTTAGCTTCATTACACACCAAAAATGAAACTTTTTGTCTTATTTTCATTATACACAAAAAATGAAACTTTTTGTCTTATTTTTATTATACACAAAAATGAAACTTTTCATTAATAAACAAAGATAAATTCTTTTCATTAACAAAACAAAAGTAAACTTGAGTAACAAACAAAGTTGAAATCTTTTTAATTAACAAACAAATGTTTATTCTTTTTTTTTTCTTTTTTTTTCCTTTTTCAACCAAATGTAAATTCCATTAATTTACAAACAAAGGTGTTCATTTTCTGTGATGATAATTTTCATCCAAACAATAACAAACTGCATGATTATGTCAATTTCATAATAACATAACATTGATTTACATGTCGGTGACAATTTCATCATAACATTAACATACCATCACTAAATTAACAGATCTACACGCAATCACTGATAAAATCATGAATCACAACAAATAAGAATTAACTAAGCATTTATGATAATACAATTAATATTATTTCTAATTATTTAGGAAAAAGAAACAAAAACAGAATTCTCACATCGTTATTGAGTTCTACGTTGTTCAGGTCCAAAATTTGATAAAAATTCAACTTGCTCAGAATCTGGTCTAGTCAGTTTCATCACGAAGATCTCGGTCTCACGATCGTGGCGCACCTGAAATTGTTCAAATCCGAGTCCGTACGAGCAAGATATGGTTTAATTAAGATTGGTAAAATTGAATTAATGTAATTAGTCAACTATAATTTGAAAAAAAAGTCAACCCACCCTTATCTTCTTCCTCCATCGTTCCAAACCGTTCAATGAAACCCATAGCTTCAAATCTAGGGCTGTACTTATCTCAAAATCCGTGACACTTGAAGGAGATCGGATTGTGGCACTTCGAAGAGGAGGGGAAGGGGGTGTGGGCGCCGAGGGTAGGGATAGGCGCGGTGGTGTCCACAAGGGGTGGTGGGGCTGAGTTGGGCGTGGGTAGAGGAGGAAATTCCGGCCAGTTTACAACTCTAAATCCGATCATCACCTTATGCAATCGAAGGTTTTGAAGAGCACTACAATATTGTCTAAGAAGGTTTGATTTTTTATTTTATGGATGGAGAGAGATTAGAGGATGAAAATTGGATGTTCTTAGCCATAAAAGAGAGGGGAGGTGGATGATTTCTAGAGGAAGGGGATTAGGGTTTGGGGATAAGGTGTATATTTATATTATTATATTAATTAATTACCCAATTAAGGCCCGATTTGGCCCGAACTCATAATTAGGCCTGCTCACAGTCTAACTATAGGTTTTGACGTCTTCCGAACGCAATGGCGCTAGTGACGAAGCCCAATTCCGAAGTCTACATCATGCTTACTTAATTTTTAAAATATAAATCATTAATTTTTAATTCATTCGTACAAATAAATTCACCGGGGTCACAAATTAACTCCGAAAAATCCCAAAAAAAATTTTTAGCTATGTTTTGACGATACGGTCCTAACAAAATTAATTCCGTCGAATTTGGAGACCGTTTGAAAAATGGACTTTTTCAAGTCGATTAAAATTGACTGAAATTGACAAAACACATTTTCTTTTTGCCACGGTCACAAATTAATTCTAAAAATTATGAAAAATTAAATTTAACCATATTTTGACATTTCGGATCCAACAAATGAGGTTTCGTCGAAAACAGAGGTCATTTGCAAAATGACTATTTTTAAGGTCAATATATTATATTAAAATATATATAAATTCTAAAGCGACTTTTCTGAAATTTAAACTGGACATAACTTACAACTTTTAAAGTGAAATTTCAATTCCTTACATTTGTTAGAAAGATATTATTAAACAAATTTAAATATTTCTTGTTTCGCTCAATTCTGATTTAAAATGAATTCCGTATATTAAATTGAAATTTGAAATCGAATTATCGAACTGCCATGCCATTTCAAACTCCTTTTATAATTAAATTTATTCGTTTTAACTTCAGTTAAAATAATTTTTTTAGTTGTTATTATTTAAAATAAACTATTTTAAATGTCCAAAATCTTTTAAAATTTCTAAAATAAAATTTTTAAATTGGTTCAGAATTTGCGGGTTGTTACAGGTGCCCAAATTTGCACGGGCAGTCAAGTAGTTTAGGTATTTACAGATACCCTTGGAGGAGTTTGGAGCCGGAGGCTTCAACGCTATAAAGTTATTGTTATTTCCGCTGTGTTGTAATTGTTGTACTCTGATGATGTTATGTATATATAGGAAAAAAATTGTATTCCAAAAGCTGTTATATATATTATATTTTATTCTGCTGCGATGTGAGATTTTGTGTTGTTGTTCAGTTCTGTCTTCTATCTATTTTCTTCTATTCTAATTTTCTTTTTTTCTATTTCTCATCCTCTAACTTCTTTCTATTAATGATCTAGTAATTTATGGTGTTTGGTTAGTGGATATGTTATTTGTATCGGTAATCAAGATCGGGAAAACGTTAGTTTGTTACAACCTCCAGTTTTTGATGGCATGAATTATAATTACTGGGCTACACGAATGAGAATTTTTATGCAAGACAACGAATTTGAAACTCTGATTATTACATAGAATGAATATACTATTCCTACTGCCAATTATTCTGAATGGTCAAATTCACAAAAAAATGATGCTACCTCAAATGCAAAAGCAATGAATATGTTGCATTGTGCGTTGGATAGAAATTAGTTTAACCGTATATGCATATGCTATACTGCATATGAAATATGGAGAACACTCAAAGTCACTCATGAAGGTACTATCAAGGTTAAACAAAGTAAGATATCCATGCTTAAAAATCAATTTCAGAACTTCATAATGAATGAAAATGAATCCATTAATAATATGTACTCTAGATTCCAAATTATTTATCATTCATTACTAGGATTAAGAGAAAAATATTTTGACTTTGACATAGTATCGAAAATCCTGAATTCTTTAACGCAAGAATGAGAAAGAATGGTCTTAGCAATTGAATATGGAAGTGATCTTTCAATCATGAAGCTGGAAGAGTTAATAGGAAACTTAATGTCTTATGAGGTTAACTTACAGGCAAAACGAGTACAGGCACAGGTTAAAAAGAATGTAGCATCCAATGCAGAACAAGATGAATCAGAATCTGGCAATGATGATCTAGCATTCATTTCCAAAATTTTCAAAAAGTTTTTGAAATATAGAAAGAACAACATAAATAATGGCAAGAGGAGTACCAACTCAAACAAACCATCATCATCAGTAATGGAATGCTATAACTGTCATAAGAATGGACACACATCAAAAGATTGTCCATAGAAAAAGAAGGAACATCGCAATAAACACATAAGGATAGAGTTGAAAAGAAGGCCTTTTAGTCACTTAGGATGATTCAGATTCTTCCTCTTCAGAAAGTGATGGCGACAGTGAAAGTGAACAAGCAAATGCATGTTTCATTGCAAAAGATACCATGATCAGTGATTTTTTTTTGAAGATATGGTAGAAATAATTACAGAATTATTAGAATCTAGAAATAACTTCAAAAGAAAATATAAACAAGCAAATGAGGATCAGAAAAAGGATGAATTCAAAAGAGATATGCTGAAAGGTGAACAAGAGATATTAGAAGAAGAAATTATAAAACTTCAAGAATCTCTTTCTGATGCAAATTCTCAACTTTCTTTATTGAGTTAGGAAATTGAAACCCAAGAAGAAAAGAATGACATGCTTACTTCTGAGAATCATAAGTAAAAAAATGAGGATTAAAGTAGTAGAATTAGATAATTCAAGTCTCAAGAACAAACAGGATGGAATTACTAAAAATGTCACTAATTTTAATAAAGGTAGAGAGAATTTATCTATAATAGAAAATTCTCAGTCAGCATTCAGTAAAATGGGATTAGGAAATAAGTGAAACATAAATATTTCTAAGAAGACAAACAAAAGGAAATCTAATAAGTTTGTAACGACCCATATTTTTGACCGTTCAAATCGACAATAAACCATACATGTCGACCCAAACAAATCTCAAATGCAGGAAGTTATTGGGAAAAGAAGAAAAAAAAAAAAGAGAAAAACAATCGCAGAACCTCACAGCGGAAGGACAATATATAATGAATAACTAACAGTTTAAAGGCAGTTGAAATATATACATTTGGCTATAACATTCCATGGTTATCAGAGTTACACTTGTATAAATCATTCAGTAATGCAGCGGAAATAAAGTGCAGCGGAACATACATGTAATATATATATATATATATATATATATATATATATATATATATATATATATATTCCGAATACTCGTCTTCATCCTCCAAGCTGTTGAGAAATCTTCGCTAACTGCAACATCTGCTGACCCGAGCGTATTGTATAAAAAGAAAACACAACAAACACCCGGATCAGCACTAAATCATTCTCATATTAGTCAAATCAAAAGACGAAATAACTTGAGTGTCATGGGTGCAGTAACTCAAGAGATGTTATGGGATTTTTCCATCTCTCAAGGATCCGTTAAACTAATACATAGATAGTATAATACGCTATTATTATAGTGTCTACTCAGTAAAGTATAAATACTGAAAATAGCGTAAGCGGGATTACATTTTTACCCTTACACCGTTTATAATACCGTAGTCTATACAGTACCATAAACCCACCGTAAACGATGGCATCAGAGGGCACTCCATAGGTACGATACAAATCAAAATCGTATGGGGCTCGATAAGGATAATATGACAAGGCACTCAAGGCAATGCCCAGGGTAGGATTCTACCAATTGCACTTCCGAATCGGTGATAACGCATAGCAGCCACTACCGCCCACCTCGGAACACACTCCCAAAAATCATAAATGGGCCCAAATCATCATCATCATCATCATAGTCATAGAAATAGTATCGAAGAAGTGTGTCCGATCAAAGGTGCTACCTCAATTAGTCACGGTATAGCTCCTGTTTTAGTCATTTCAATTCTGACCTGAAGGTCAGGGCTATTTCGTCATCATTCATCTCCTTCGATTCAATAATTGCCTCCAAGTCATCATACTTATTCTGGATACGTCAAAACGTTCACAGTTGTTAAAGTGGTATCGACATTGATAGAGAGTATGCCTTATGTCGATTCCGGTCTCTTTAATAACCAACACTTACAAATTCCACATCGGTTGGTTCTTTTACATTCACAAAGGTTCGTTTCAAATCAAAATATCATATTTTGTTCTCGAACCAAATTTTTATATTCAAAAGAATATAATTTCATATCAACATATCATAAATCATACCAAACCGATTATATTCCAACTAGAATATATTTCATTTCATTATATTATAATCATATAATATTTCACCAACTCGATTTATATTCAAGTAGAACCAACTCCATATCAAAGATTGTAATTATCTCAAATCGATTTGAATTCGAAATCCATTCATATTCAATAGAGTATAAATTCCCCATAACACTCATTCATATCATTTATGGAATCCATTATATTCGAATAAAAATATCAAACACATTTCCATGTAAAATTGGTTAAAGTCGATTCATATTTGAATACATTATCTCGACTCCAACTCGAACTAGGGTTTAATTGCAGCACTTTCCATTCAGAAGAAATTTACGATTATTTAATATACTTGAAAATAGATGTTTAAATAAAACCTTTATATAAACATATATGTATAGAAAAAAAAATTGGTTAAACAAAATAAGATAATTTAGATCATTATGAATATATATATATATATAATAAAACTTACTAATTAGTTTAAATAAATAAAAAAAATTAAAAAAAATTAAGCCAAATTAAATAGTCTATAGGTAAAAGTTAAATAATAAATTTTAAGGAAAGAATAACTTATTTGAAATCAAACATTGTAAATATATATATATATATAAAATTTATTTAATCAAAATTTCTCCTTTCTTCCGAACTTCTAATACTTGAACCCATACCCCAGTCTCAATGGAGTTACATAATTTAATATCTCGTTTTAACCACCATTCAAACCAATTTTTCAATTTCAAGCATTCAAATCAATATTCAAAACTGAGTTTAACAACTTAGAATACCTCGATTCCCTTATTCAAAATTTAATTTAATAAGCATTTATTTTATTCAAATCCACCCCATAAATCTGAATAATCCCAAATCATATTCAGATCCCAATTTAAGAATTTCCACTTTGTTTTGGAAAAATTTCCTTAACCCTTTTTAGTAACATCCCAAGTTCAGAATCTTTAAAGAATGGATTTATCGAGTATCGGCACATTCTTCCAAATAAAAATCCTATCGAATAAAATTTCCAAATATTTAAAATCATTTAACCAACCGATATCAGTATTTAATTATCTATCCAATGGCCAAGTGATTTTAAATTTAAATTCTCGACATTTCAGGGATGGATCTATCATTTCAATCCAAATCAGGGTCACAGAGATTTATCATTTCACTCTGTGTTCTTAATTTTTTTAAATCGATAAACCCCGGGTTTATTCGATGCCCGTAACATCAAAGGTAAATGGGATTAATCGTAAACTAAACACATAACACCCATATACTGAAAAAAACATTTCAGGCAATATCAATTCAGAAATCAACCAATGCACCCATTTCAACCATTTTATTTAAATGGTAAACATTAAATCATTTCACGGGTTAACATGTGTCGGAATTTCTAACTAGAAATTAAATTAAATATAATTAACTAATTATCGACTTTCATTTGCATGAATCACACTTGCATGTCAAATTTTTAAGCAACCAATCATCAATCAAACACAACCATGCAATCAAACTTATTTCACAATTTAATTTAATAAATATGGTAATAATTCAGTATTTCGTAAGTGATAAAATCACTCACCTTTGGATCCTTAGTGGATCGGACGTCCAACCAAAGCCCAAAATTTCATAGTCTTCAAATGTAGCGAAACCAGTCTCAGATCGACCGCAATCTCGCCACGATCCCAACGCTCCCAACCGCTTCCAAATCCGAGTTAAAACGAGAAAGTTATCAGTGTTTTAGCGTTCAGAATTTAATTTATAAAATTAATTTAAATAATTAAGCAACTAATAGTACCCTGCCACGTCATCTCCTCCTTGAACCCTTCCTCTCGCTCTTCTCTTCTTTGTGCTACAGTAAACCAACGAAAATGAACCCAACACGCTCAACTTTGACCATGATTTCCTCTCAGCTCCGGCCATCAGAAGGGCCAAGACCACCACTAAAATGCTCGGCATTGAAATCCGCATCCATCCTTACCCGAAACCCCGAATCCGGTGCCCTCTTCCTCTCGCGGCGGCGAGGCAAACGAAGGTGATTTTCGCGCTTTAATGACCAAATCCCGGCGCCCTACTTGACTAAAACCCAAACGAACACCATCGTTTCACTCGGATGAACATCCTCTACTATACCCAGATCGTTGATTTGTCCATAAACTCCTAAATCAAAAACCCCCAATTCAACCTCTAGGGTTTCGATTTCCAGAGACTTTGACCACAAATTTCGGTTGAACCACTGCTTGCATGCAAAAACGAATTATAGATCCGGGTTCTACTCGTTGAAAGCTTCGATTTGATAGGTAATAAGCTATGGTTTGAGAAGATTAAATTTTCAGCCTGGATTTTATTTTGCTCTAGGGTTTTGAAAAAAAAGTTTTCTACCATTAGAGAAAAAGTCGGCAGATAGAAATATATGTAAAGTGAGAAATGGCTGATGAGGTGTTAAGTGGGTTTTATTTATATTAAATTATAAGGCCCAAATATGAGAAATACCCAATTATCCATTTACAATGATCTCGTTCACATTTTCTCTCGTACGATCAAACGGTAAGTCGGATTGTAACGCAAATTGAAATCCTATCATAATTCACCGTTCCGGATCCAATGGCGTCAGTTTCGTCGAATTTTGAGATAGTCGCCAAAACGGTTAAATTCTACAGTTAATTTAATTAATAAAATATTCAATTATTCATTTAACCGTTTTTATTCAATTTAAATATTCATAAATTTCCATTTTAACCAAATTTTAAACTTAATTAAACCTTATAAATTAATTTTACAGATTTAAGTTCCCGAATTTAATTACCTATCAAAATAAAAATTTATTTCAGTTATAAATTAAACAGCTCAAAATTTCACCATTTAACAAATTAAATTAGGATTCCAATTATAAATTAAACCACTCAAATTCAATTCAAATCCATAAATATTAAATTGAACTTCCAATCCTTAATCAATATGAACTAATTTAAATTCTTTTTTATACTTAATGTAAGTCATTACATAACAAAATCATTAAACTTAAATTTAACCATTTTTACTTAGTTCATTCAAGTAAATTCAAATTTTAAATATACAGAAAATCTTGGTTTGTTACATTCTCCGCCACTTAAAATATTTTCATCCTCGAAAAGAGAACGAAATAAGGTATTGAACAAATCATACTTATAAGATTAGCATTTATAAAATAAGTATATAGTTGTAAAACCTCATAAATTTTCTAACTCCCAAAATCACGGAAAATTTCGGCCGCATCTCCTTTGTACGGAGAGGCCCGGGAAAAATCCCAACATACATATAAACACAAATATCATCTCATCATATGATGAGGCATCCCAAAAATGGGGAAAAACACAAAACAAAACCGCAAACCTTATTTAATCCCAAATACGTACCTCTTTTAGCGTTTATATGCAAATTTTATTTATCTTTAGCACTTAGCATTTAGCGCAAGCGATCTCCAAGCATAATGCCATTCCTTGCACCTTCTAAAACACTCAAATATATATAAGAATCAAACATATAACATTGTATAGCGATATCATATAACCTACACAACATATCAAACATTTCAACTACATAACAATCATGTTGATAATAGGCCAGCAAACAAATGATGTGTTTAGACCCCTAGATGTTGGAATTGGACTAAGACACAATAGTGATAAGTTTAAGCATTTGTTTCAGGCTTTCCGAATTGTCTAGATTTGTGGAATTCGGATAATTTTTTTAAAAGTTGTGACCGTTTTAGTAAAACCGAACGCTTCAGCCCGTACCCTGTAAATGCAGGTCTGAAATGGTCTAACCAGTTTTTAACCCTTTAAACAACAAAATTTTACCCAGAAAAATAAGGAAAAGTTTTAGTTCAGATCTTGGGCTTTCCAAATTGTGCTCACATATTAAAATCCGACGCTCCGTTAGGAAGTTATGACCAAAACAACATTGGTGTTTAGTTCAGATTTTTATTTTCTGCGTATACAACTACGACTAATTCTCAGACTTCAACCTAATAAACATGAAAATTAGACAAGGCCCTATTAGCAAAAGTTTTAGTTCAGTTTCCGAGGTTTCCAAAAAGTCCGGAATTGTTAAATTCTGATCATCCATTCAAAAGTTATGACTGTTTTACTTCAGCCTATTGAAAATTTCAGATTTTCACATCTCATCGGTTTATTTATTTGTAGTTTCAATCTTTTCAGATTCCAAAAATTTAAGCAACGCTTAACCATCTAAAAGGGGTCACATTAAGCACATAATGTGATTCACACTTTATTGCCTAAATATATTCATGTTCATTTCACTTATCTTAATTGAATTTCATTTACTTATGTTCCATTTCCGTCCATCTTACTTAAGTTCAATTTAAATTCACCCATTTATATTGAATGGATTTCCGACCAAATAACATTTTCAATATAAAAAAATGATTTACTTCGTTATCCGAGCAATGGATTCATATTCAATTGCTTATTTCATTCCAATATATTTCTATTCGTTTCTCATTCATTTTCAAGCATTACATTCCGAATAAACTTGAATTCATTGAACGTTTCCAACAACTATATTATATTAAATCTTTAATTTATCATCAAGAATCAACTTGCCAAAATTTACAACTTATTTCTTTTTCTAAGTATTAAATTCTCAATCAACCTTTATGTGGTCTTCTAAATTAACTCTTATCGAGTCAATTCACTTGGCTCGACTAAATTTTTGCTTCCTTTCATTTCTCAAAAGCTTATTCATTCTATAAATGTTAAATCATTAATCATTTGGCCCTCTATATTCATTTAAATCTAGTTATAAATCGTCCAATTTAAATTTCACGAGTCTAGTTCCTTTATACTAGTTCGTTCGACTTAGTTGAATCCATTTAGTTTCCATTTTTCGATCTTTAATTCGTTTTTTCTTTTTTTCCATTTTAAATCAAACTTATCCCATTAACCCAAATTCATTGGTTGACCTACCAATCATGAATTGAATTATGGCTATTTACTACTTAAGTTTATTCTTAGTTCTCAATCGTCATTATCTGAGCAATAGATTTGTTTAATGATTATTTTAATCCAAATGAACCAAATTTTATACTTGCATCACATTTCCTTTGTTTGGCTCTTCCATTCTTACCTTTTACCCCTTTTCTTATTTCAATTTCCAATTTTAAATTGAACCTTATTGAAAATTCACATTTTATCGACGACATAATTTCCTTTTAACTCTTTTCGACTAACTTAACATACTTATTAATTAGCTAAGTCGTGGGTTATCACTCTTATTTCACAACCAAATCTTAAATTTCATTTTGGTCGACTTTAATTGGTTTTTATTCCATAGTTAATTTAATTTTCTATAACCCCTTTTTCGGCCAAACTTGGGATTCCTGAAGTTAACCATTGTCCACGCTTAACGGTTTAAATAACCATTTCTCTCTCTTAGTACTCAAGTTCATTTTCTGGTTTCAGAACCAAGAATTCTAATGAATCGAGTTGTCTAAGATCCCAAATCAATATTATTAGTTAAAATGAGCCTAAATGCCTTGATTCCGGGTTATAACTAAGTTTTAAATAATATGTGAGTTTATACTATTTAGGAAAACCATACCCTATAAAATTCTAAATCCAAACTTTTAATTAACAAAAGCGAAGAAATTCAAATCTTGGTTTAATCTTAAACTCCCCTTTACATACCCTTGGAATTTATATCCAAAATTCTTTTCAAACAAGTTATGAAGGTACGGAGTGGTCTCCCCCACTTAGACACTTCATAATAAATGTCGATAATGTGTGCACTCATTACCGAAGTCATTTCCGATGTCCGAGAAAGGATTACACACTTATTTCGTTTGAAAACCATTTGAAAACCACTTCCAAAACTATTTCTTGTCATACGATATTATTTTCAAACATTAGCAAACTATCTTCAAAACCACCCCAGGATCAAGTTTCAAGTTCATTTCTATTTTAATCACAAACCTTTCTCACCTAATGATACTTAAAGATATCATTTCATTTTCAAATGTCTCTAAGACCATTTAATTTTCTTATTAGATTTACTATTGAATCAACCGTAATAGGTATTAACTTAATATTATTATGTACCAACGACCAATGATTTACACATAAAACCACTAGTAGATATATAATATATATAAAACATAATCGAAAAACCATATTATGTCGATCATTCTATTTGATTATTTGGAAATTCCTATCGAATCTATAGCGTCCCGTATATCGACTAGAATCCATAAATATTCAACAGAACAAACCAACACAACGGAAAACTAATTTATCAAAAATACAAGTATGCTCTCTTATATCACTCAAACCCATTCTAGGGCGTTTCTAACCCCATCTCTAATGAGTTAATTCCCAAACAGAGCCAAGGTTATCGCTAACCATTGCTCTGATACCAAATGTAACGACCCATATTTTTGACCGTTCAAATCGACAATAAACCATACAAGTCGACCCAAACAAATCTCAAATGCAGGAAGTTATTGGGAAAAGAAGAAGAAAAAAAGAACGAAGAGAAAAACAATCGCAGAACCTCACAGCGGAAGGACAATATACAATGAATAACTAACAGTGTAAAGGCAGTTGAAATATATACATTTGGCTATAACATACCATGGTTATTAGAGTTACACTTGTATAAATCATTCAGTAATGCAGCGGAAATAAAGTGCAGCAGAACATACATGTAATATATATATATATATATATATTCCAAATACTCGTCTTCATCCTCCAAGCTGTTGAGAAATCTTCGCTAACTGTAACATCTGCTGACCCGAGCATATTGTATAAAAAGAAAACACAACAAACACCCGGATCAGCTCTAAATCATTCTCATATTAGTCAAATCAAAAGACGAAATAACTTGAGTGTCATGGGTGCAGTAACTCAAGAGATGTTACGGGATTTTTCCATCTCTCAAGGATCCGTTAAACTAGTACATAGATAGTATAATACGCTATTATTATAGTGTCAACTCAGTAAAGCATAAATACTGAAAATAGCATAAGCGGGATCACATTTTTACCCTTATACCGTTTATAATACCGTAGTCTATACAGTACCGTAAACCCACTGTAAACGATGGCATCAGAAGGCACTCCATAGGTACGATACAAATCAAAATCGTATGGGGCTCGATAAGGATAATATGACAAGGCACTCAAGGCAATGCCCAGGGTAGGATTCTACCAATTGCACTCCCGGACCTGTGGTAACGCATAGCAGCCACTACCGCCCACCTCGGAACACACTCCCAAAAATCATAAATGGGCCCAAATCATCATCATCATCATAGTCATAGAAATGGTATCGAAGAAGTGTGCCCGATCAAAGGTGCTACCTCAATTAGTCTTGGTATAGCTCATGTTTTAGTCATTTCAATTCTGACCCGAAGGTCAGGGCTATTTCGTCATCGTTCATCTCCTTCGATTCAATAATCGCCTCCAAGTCATCATACTCATTCTGGATACGTCAAAACGTTCACAGTTGTTAAAGTGGTATCAACACTGACAGAGAGTTTGCCTTATGTCGATTCTGGTCTCTTTAACAACCAACTCTTACAAATTCCACATTGGTAGTTCTTTTACATTCACAAAGGTTCGTTTCAAATCAAAATATCATATTTTGTTCGCGAATCAAATTTTTATATTCAAAAGAATATAATTTCATATCAACATATCATAAATCATACCAAACCGATTATATTCCAACTAGAATAAATTTCATTTCATTATATTATAATCATATAATATTTCACCAAATCGATTTATATTCAAGTAGTTACTACTCCATATCAAAGATTATAATTATCTCAAATCGATTTGAATTCGAAATCCGTTTATATTCAATTGAGTATAAATTCCCCATAACACTCATTCATATCATATATGGAATCCATTATATTCGAATAAAAATATCAATTACATTTCCATGTAAAATTGGTTAAAGTAGATTCATATTTGAATACATTATCTCGACTCCATCTCGAACTAGGGTTTAATTCCAGCACTTTCCATTTAGAAGAAATTTACAATTATTTAATATACTTGAAAATAGTTTTTAAATAAAACCTTTATATAAACATATATGTATAGAAAAAAAATTGGTTAAACAAAATAAGATAATTTAGATTATTATGAATATAAATATATATATATATATATATAAAATAAAACTTACTAATTAGTTTAAACAAATAAAATAAAATAAAATATAAGAAAAATTTAAGCTAAATTAAATAGTCTATAGGTAACAGTTAAATAATAAATTTTAAGGAAAGAATAACTTATTTGAAATCAAACATTGTAAATATATATATATATAATTTCTTTAATCAAAATTTCTCCTTTCTTCCGAACTTCTAATACTTGAACCCATACCCCAGTCTCAATGGAGTTACATAGTTTAATATCTCGTTTTAACCGCCATTCAAACCAATTTTTCAATTTCAAGCATTCAAATTAATATTCAAAACTGAGTTTAACAACTTAGAATACCTCGATTCCCTTATTCAAAATTTAATTCAATACGCATTTATTTTATTCAAATCCACCCCATAAATATGAATAATCCCAAATCATATTCACATCCCAATTTAAGAATTTCCACTTTGTTTTGGAAAAATTTCCTTAACCCTTTTTAGTAACATCCCAAGTTCAGAATCTTTAAAGAATGGATTTATCGAGTATCGACACATTCTTCCAAATGAAAATCCTATCGAATAAAATTTCCAAATATTTAAAATCATTTAACCAACCGATGTCTGTATTTAATTATCTATCCAATGGCCAAGTGATTTTAAATTTAAATTCTCGACATTTCAGGGATGGATCTATCATTTCAATCCAAATCAGGGTCACAGAGATTTATCATTTCACTCTGTGTTCTTAATTTATTTAAATCGATAAACCCCGAGTTTATTCGATGCCCGTAAAATCAAGGGTAAATGGGATTAATCGTAAACTAAACACATAACACCCATATACTGAAAAAAACATTTCAGGCAATATCAATTAAGAAATCAACCAATGCACCCATTTCAACCATTTTATTTAAATGGTAAACATTAAATCATTTCACGGGTTAACACGTGTCGGAATTTCTAACTAGAAATTAAATTAAATATAATTAACTAATTATCGACTTTCATTTGCATGAATCACACTTGCATGTCAAATTTTTAAGCAACCAATCATCAATCAAACACAACCATGCAATCAAACTTATTTCACAATTTAATTTAATAAATATGGGAATAATTCAGTATTTCGTAAGTGATAAAATCACTCACCTTTGGATCCTTAGTGGATCGGACGTCCAACCAAAGCCCAAAATTTCACGGTCTTCAAATGTAGCGAAACCAGTCTCAGATCGACCACAATCTCGCCACGATCCCAATGCACCCAACCGCGTCCAAATCCGAGTTAAAACGAGAAAGTTATCAGTGTTTTAGTGTTCAGAATTTAATTTATAAAATTAATTTAAATAATTAAGCAACTAATAGTACCCTGCCACATCATCTCCTCCTTGAACCCTTCCTCCCGCTCTTCTCTTCTTTGTGCTATAGTAAACCAATGAAAATGAACCCAACACGCTCAACTTTGACCATGATTTCCTCTCAGCTCCGTCCATTGGAAGGGCCGAGACCACTACCAAAATGCTCGGCATTGAAATCCGCATCCATCCTTACCCGAAACCCCGACTCCGGTGCTCTCCTCCTCTCACGGCGGCGAGGCAAACGAAGGTGATTTTCGCGCTTTAATGACCAAATCCCGGCACCCTACTTGACTATAACCCAAACGAACACCATCGTTGCACTCGAATGAACATCCTCTACTATACCCAGATCGTTGATTTGTCCATAAACTCCTAAATCAAAAACCCCCAATTCAACCTCTAGGGTTTCGATTTCCAGAGACTTTGACCACAAATTTCGGTTGAACCACTGCTTGCATGCAAAAACGAATTGTAGATCCGGGTTCTACTCGTTGAAAGCTTCGATTTGATAGGTAATAAGCTATGGTTTGAGAAGATTAAATTTTCAGCCTGGATTTTATTTTGCTCTAGGGGTTTGAAAAATAAAGTTTTCTGCCATTAGAGAAAAGAGTTGGCAGATAGAAATATATGTAAAGTGAGAAATGGCTGATGAGGTGTTAAGTGGGTTTTATTTATATTAAATTATAAGGCCCAAATATGAGAAATACCCAATTATCCATTTACAATGATCTCGTTCACATTTTCTCTCGTACGATCAATAATTGCCTCGGAACACAATCCCAAAAATCATAAATGGGCCCAAATCATCATCATCATCATCATCATAGTCATAGAAATAGTATCGAAGAAGTGTGTCCGATCAAAGGTGCTACCTCAATTAGTCATGGTATAGCTCCTGTTTTAGTCATTTCAATTCTGACCTGAAGGTCAGAGCTATTTCGTCATCATTCATCTCCTTCGATTCAATAACTGCCTCCAAGTCATCATACTCATTCTGGATACGTCAAAACGTTCACAGTTGTTAAAGTGGTATCGACACTGATAGAGAGTATGCCTTATGTCGATTCCGGTCTCTTTAATAACCAACACTTACAAATTCCACATCGGTTGGTTCTTTTACATTCACAAAGGTTCGTTTCAAATCAAAATATCATATTTTGTTCTCGAACCAAATTTTTATATTCAAAAGAATATAATTTCATATCAACATATCATAAATCATACCAAACCGATTATATTCCAACTAGAATATATTTCATTTCATTATATTATAATCATATAATATTTCACCAACTCGATTTATATTCAAGTAGAACCAACTCTATGTCAAAGATTATAATTATCTCAAATCGATTTGAATTCGAAATCCATTCATATTCAATAGAGTATAAATTCCCCATAACACTCATTCATATCATTTATGGAATCCATTATATTCGAATAAAAATATCAATCACATTTCCATGTAAAATTGGTTAAAGTCGATTCATATTTGAATACATTATCTCGACTCCATCTCGAACTAGGGTTTAATTCCAGCACTTTCCATTCAGAAGAAATTTACGATTATTTAATATACTTGAAAATAGATGTTTAAATAAAACCTTTATATAAACATATATGTATAGAAAAAAAATTGGTTAAACAAAATAAGATAATTTAGATCATTATGAATATATATATATATATATATATATAAAATAAAACTTACTAATTAGTTTAAATAAATAAATAAAATAAAAAAAAATTAAGCCAAATTAAATAGTCTATAGGTAAAAGTTAAATAATAAATTTTAAGGAAAGAATAACTTATTTGAAATCAAACATTGTAAATATATATATATATATATATATATAATTTATTTAATCAAAATTTCTCCTTTCTTCCGAACTTCTAATACTTGAACCCATACCCCAGTCTCAATGGAGTTACATAGTTTAATATCTCGTTTTAACCACCATTCAAATCAAATTTTCAATTTCAAGCATTCAAATCAATATTCAAAACTGAGTTTAACAACTCAGAATACCTCAATTCCCTTATTCAAAATTTAATTCAATAAGCATTTATTTTATTCAAATCCACCCCATAAATCTGAATAATCCCAAATCATATTCACATCCCAATTTAAGAATTTCCACTTTGTTTTGGAAAAATTTCCTTAACCCTTTTTAGTAACATCCCAAGTTCAGAATCTTTAAAGAATGGATTTATCGAGTATCAGCACATTCTTCGAAATAAAAATCCTATCGAATAAAATTCCAAATATTTAAAATCATTTAACCAACCGATATCAGTATTTAATTATCTATCCAATGGCCAAGTGATTTTAAATTTAAATTCTCGAAATTTCATGGATGGATCTATCATTTCAATCCAAATCAGGGTCACAGAGATTTATCATTTCACTCTGTGTTCTTAATTTTTTTAAATCGATAAACCCCGGGTTTATTCGATGCCCGTAACATCAAGGGTAAATGGGATTAATCGTAAACTGAACACATAACACCCATATACTGAAAAAAACATTTCAGGCAATATCATTTCAGAAATCAACCAATGCACCCATTTCAACCATTTTATTTAAATGGTAAACAGTAAATCATTTCACGGGTTAACATGTGTCGGAATTTCTAACTAGAAATTAAATTAAATATAATTAACGAATTATCGACTTTCATTTGCATGAATCACACTTGCATGTCAAATTTTTAAGCAACCAATCATCAATCAAACACAACCATGCAATCAAACTTATTTCACAATTTAATTTAATAAATATGGTAATAATTCAGTATTTTGTAAGTGATAAAATCACTCACCTTTGGATCCTTAGTGGATCGGACGTCCAACCAAAGCCCAAAATTTCATAGTCTTCAAATACAGCGAAACCAGTCTCAGATCGACCACAATCTCGCCACGATCCCAACGCTCCCAACCGCTTCCAAATCCGAATTAAAACGAGAAAGTTATCAGTGTTTTAGCGTTCAGAATTTAATTTATAAAATTAATTTAAATAATTAAGCAACTAATAGTACCCTGCCATGTCATCTCCTCCTTGAACCCTTCCTCTCGCTCTTCTCTTCTTTGTGCTACAGTAAACCAACGAAAATGAACCCAACACGCTCAACTTTGACCATGATTTCCTCTCAGCTCCGGCCATCAGAAGGGCCGAGACCACCACTAAAATGCTCGGCATTGAAATCCGCATCCATCCTTACCCGAAAACCCGAATCCGGTGCCCTCCTCCTCTCGCGGCGGCGAGGTTAACGAAGGTGATTTTCGCGCTTTAATGACCAAATCCCGGCGCCTTACTTGACTATAACCCAAACGAACACCATCGTTTCACTCGGATGAACATCCTCTACTATACCCAGATCGTTGATTTGTCCATAAACTCCTAAATCAAAAACCCCTAATTCAACCTCTAGGGTTTCGATTTCCAGATACTTTGACCACAAATTTTGGTTGAACCACTGCTTGCATGCAAAAACGAATTGTAGATCTAGGTTCTACTCGTTGAAAGCTTCGGTTTGATAGGTAATAAGCTATGGTTTGAGAAGATTAAATTTTCAGCTTGGATTTTATTTTGCTCTAGGGTTTTGAAAAAAAGTTTTCTACCATTAGAGAAAAGAGTCGGCAGATAGAAATATACATAAAGTGAGAAATGGCGGATGAGGTGTTAAGTGGGTTTCATTTATTGTAACACCTCGGATTTTTGAATAATCGAATTAACTAAAATAAAGAATAATTAATCTCAGACGTGAGAATTAAGGGAATGGGGTTGCGCCATTGTGTTCGTCTCGGAATTCTGGCTGAAATAGAGTCCGAGTTTGCGGGAAACGGGTACCGGATGAAGGAGTTATAGACGAACGAAGTTTGGTGGCAAAAAAAAAACTGCACTGGCGCACTTGGGAAGTGCGCCATTACAAATTTACATTGGTGCACTTCCCAAGTGCGCCCAGGCCGAGGGAAAAATCTGCACAGCTTTCTGGTTCAGTCCGATCTGTGTTGTGACTCATTGCTGAGTCCTTTCTGACTCCTTGCTGAGTCATTAGGTCTGACTCATCACCCTATCTTGACTGAATGGCTATGAATAACCCTAAGATCATCCAACGGCTTAAATTAATTCAAAACTCTATAAAAAGACACATAGACTCAAACCCTAAATCAGAATTAAAATTGAAACTATGGTCGTCATGCTGTCGTCTTGAACCCTAGAGTAGCCGCCACAAATTAAAGAGGAAGAACAACAAATCAAATCAGTCCCATTCAACCCTAACAACGAATCTTCTTCAAAGGAGAGCTAATACAACTACAGAATTCAGAACTCAAGGCCGCTTTTGAGTTGTGAGTTCGATCACTTTAACAAAATAATTGCTAAATCAATTATGATGTGATATACGTTGGATTGTAAGTTGTGGTTGTGAATCTAATTCATATGTTTAATTATGTATGTTAACTTGATTCATATTATATGATGTTATGCAAGTTTTATATATGATGTTATGCAAGTTTCACATATGATGTTATGTAAGTTTTATATATGATGTTATGCAAGTTTCACATATGATGTTATGCAAGTTTTATATATGATGTTATGTAAGTTTCACATATGATGTTATGCAAGTTTTATATATGATGTTATGCAAGTTTCACATATGACGTTATGCAAGTTTCACAGATGATGTTATGCAAGTTTTATATATGATGTTATGCAAGTTTCACATATGATGTTATGCAAGTTTTATATATGATGTTATGCAAGTTTCATGTATGATGTTATGCAAGTTAATATGATTATGCAAGTTTCATATATGTTGTTATGCAAGTTAATATGATTATGCAAGTTGTACATAGGATGTTATGCAAGTTAATAAGATCACGTAAGTTGTATGCGAGTTATACGATGTTATGTAAGTTTGGATCTAAAATATATACCAGTAGTTCATGATGTTAACTTGTGTCAATGAATCCCTTTTTATAATCCAATCACCTAGGTTTATAACATCAGTTTTTATGCGAATATGGATGTGGAACATATGCTAGTTCGTATAAGTATTATGTTCATATGCAAGTCTAAGTGATAATTGGATTCACATATATACAAGTTCACACCTTTAAAGTTTAGATCCATATTCAAGTTGACATTTTATGTTGAAACTATGACATGCATAGTTATGCAAGTTAACACCTTTTATGTGGATCCATAGTTTACTCATGGTTAACACCTTTTATTGGATCCATAGTTATGCAAGATGACACCTTTATGTTTAGGTTGACAACATACATAGTTTATGTAAGTTTGTGATAATTACCTAGGCTAGTTGGGTATAAAACTATGTTCATACATGCAAGTTCACACCTTTTAGATCTATGATTTTTGGATCCTTGATAATACAAAGACTATGCAAGTATGTTGTAATTCTTAATTTGCAAGTTAGATAGATCTATTATTGTGTGTATGTGACTTTGTGACGTTTACTCCTTTTTTTTAAGTATTAGACTATTTGCTAGTCTAATATGTATATGACGTGTTAAGTGAACGAATGACGGGGGTACGATGGGGATAATAGTGGATACACACATATTGTGAATTTGGCATGTAATGGCCTAAAAAGGCATGTAATTAATTTTAAAGGAATAAAATATAATTGTGGTGAAAATTGGTATGATTTTACATACCATAAATGGATGGAAATAATTGAGTCAATTATGGGCATCATTAAATTTGGAATTGATTGATAATTCTAATAGGGAAAGTAATTCAAATTGGGGAATGATTAATTAGGAGTAATTAATCGTCTAAGACACGAGGTTAGACTCATTTGTGGTGTAAGACTGCCCGGACCCGCCCGGCAAATCCAGCTGCCACAAATGCCAGTCTAATGTGAGAGGTCTTAGGCACAAATTAAATACGTAACAGTTGTAAAGACACGAGGTTAGGCTCGTTTGTGGTGTAAGACTGCCCAGACCCGCCCGACAAATCCAGCTGCCACAAATGCCAGTTTAATGTGAGAGGTCTTTATGAGGTTACGGTCTTAATGAATTAAGAAACACTTAACCAGATAAACATGTAGTGGGACATGAGGGAGTTAAGTGGGTGCCTTGGGTGGCATAAGGAAATACGATTAGTAACACTTAACCAAGGTAAAACATGTAAGTGGGACATAGGGGTTAAGTGGGTGCCTTGGGTGGCATGTGGAATTACTAATGGAAACCCTTAATCAAATTTAAAACATGTAAGTGGACATGAAGGGGGTTAAGTGGGATATACTAGAGGGGACCAAGCTTAGGTGGATAGCTTGTGTCAAGTAATGGGGGCCTGTTTCAACCAGTAACCCATTCGTATCTTTGTGGGCTCGACCCAAGTCAAGGACGGGACACGCATACTGGGCTTGACTGTAAGAGGCCAAACCGGGTTAGCGGTTGCAACGCTAGTCCAACGGGTTCATATGCGTGTGTGGACCCGAGCTGGTAGGTAAGACGTTGTTGCATCGTGTAGGTATAAGCCGTGCATCATTGGTGGTATCGGATTGCCACTTTGGGGAGTGATACACCCCACTGTGGGGCCAGCACGGGTATCTACGAGTTAGGGAGCCGATCGAATGGGGCAGGGTAGTGGGTACACCTAGTGGAGATAGGAGCAGACGACACCTATGTAGTCAGCTAGGGGTACACGAAGCTACCACTATTATTAATAATTATTAAGGGGGTACACCTAGTGGAGATAGGAGCAGACGGCACCTATGACGTCAGCTAGGAGTACGTGGAATTACCATTATTACTTATTGAAGGGGTACATCAAGTGGAGATAGGTACATGCTGGGTACCTATGATAGCAACTAGAGATATACAGTCAAACATGGAGGATAGTTGGTACATCTAGTAGTACACGAAGCTATCATCGTTCTATTTAGCCAAGAGGGATCAAATTTCTAGAGTGACTAGTAGTGGTGCAGTTAGTGTTAAGTGCAGTACAATATGGTACAGTACGGTAGAGTATAGTAATTATCCTATATTGATTAGGAAGCGCCATTAACGTTATCTCTGTTTCTCTGATTGCCTTGCCATACCCATGTGGTTCTCACAGTCATTACCTTATTTTCCAGCTTATATCTTATCATGTTGCTTTAATAATTATGTTGTTAGAGTTATCGCACTCGCCAGACTTTATGTCTGACCCCCTTTGTTTCCACCTCTTTTCTTCCTTTTCCCCCCCAGGTTCTAAGGGTGGGACTAGTACTAGTGGAGCTTGATTGGGATCTCTTTGGGAGCACTTGGATTTGGATTGCTGAAGTAAAGCTCAGCCTATCATTTTCTTTATGGCTATTTGTAGTAGTGGGATTATGTACTTTGTTTTATCAAGATGGATTTTATGTACTTGACTTTGGTTTGTGGTTTTTGATGATGTAACCAAACATATTTACCTTCTGCTGCAATAAATAAAGTTTTAAATTTTCAAGTACTGCTTTATATCTGTCTTGTTGTGATTTTCTGTTCTATATTCACTTAAAATTCTCCATGGAAGTTAATGCATTTCCTTTGCGAGTGACATTAATGGACGTGGGGTGTTACACGTGGTATCAGAGCTGAAGGTTACCAAAACAGATAAGATATTTTGAAAAACTATTTTTCAAAAACATTTTTATAAAGAATACTTTCAAAAATATGTTTGTATAAGAATATTTTTGAAAGAAAGGTTTATTTTAAGAACATAATCCCCAAGAGCCATATATCCTTCCTTCGATTCTCCGTTTTGAATCTCTTCCTCTTTCTCTTTTTGAGTTTCTTCCCCCCCCCCTCTGCGTATAGATGCTTTTTTCTTAGATAAATAAGGACTTCCGTACGAAGGACAGAAAACCACTTCAAGGGACTTAGACGTTTGTCGGGCTAGAAGTTAGTGCAAGGAAGTGGAGGCCTTGTTGGTACCTTCAAGATAGACGATGGGAGGAAGGTTCAAATAGCTGTTTGGTTAACAAAGGACGGAACCTCATCTTGGTGGGAGGTCACGAATGGAGAATGTGAAGAAGAAGGATAGTTGTTTTGGAGAAATAGGACACCTTAGTATTTTCCAAAGAGGCAAGGACAAAGTACATGATCTTCTGGAGGTTAGCTGTATTCCCTCACGGCTAGTATACCTGATGGGGGTAGGACCGTCTAGGTTGAATTTGGGTTTTCTTTATCATCCTGTTTGAACTTTGTTTGATTCTGGCGCTTCATACTCGTTAGTAACTGCTTCGTTAGTTGAAACACTGCACCTAAATACTAGTCTTGTTAAGGATCCCATCCTAGTCTCGAATCCTGTTGGTGGTTCGGCTCATCCTTCAATGGTTTGTCGGGATTTGAGAATGTCTATCTTGGGCGTTGGATGTAACGACCCGTATTCTACGCATCATAGGATCGTAGAATATTTATTTCTTTCACATACGAAGTCGTATGGTCATGTAACTTTGGGAGACGACTATTGGGGTCATTTCCCGTGTTCATGATTTTTGTCGATTTTTAAATGACCATTTTACCCCTATTTGGCACTGTTTTGGCAATAACTTTTGACTGGAAATGGTCTTAGATCTAAAACCACTTCCATTGGCCCCGGATGATGGTTTACAATTCCGTAGAGTGGTCACATTAGCCAAACGGACTCACTGTTTGAAAGATATGGCTGAAACAAGTTTCAGATGGTGAAAAACAGCTTAATTGGGCTTAACCGGGTAATTAGCAGCTAGGCCCAAAGAGGATTTTGGGATTGGAGATGTATAGGGGCTGATTAGGGTTAGAAAACATTTCTTTCAGCCGCCACTTTCATTCTTGGAACCGTAGCAATGGCCTCCAACACCCAAATCACTTTCTAATCAAGTTTTGGCTTAATCTACATCAAATTAAGGAGGGAAAACACGAAAGCAAGGTTAGAGCTGCTGTTAGACACCAGTATTCACCCATATCAGTGAGGTTTCAGTTCTGAGAATTTTATTTGTGGCCAAGGTGAGTGATTAGCATTGTTTTGACACTAATTACAGTTAATTAATTGTAATTAGTGAAGATTAGCGAATTTACACACTAATAAATTCTGGAAAAATATCTATAAATTCGAAAATAATATTTTATGCCTCTGGTAGAGATTTGGTTTAATTTGATTAAGTTTTGTTAACCCTATGATTAGTTTTGCTTAAACATGCTTAAGGGAAAATATAGGGTTTTGGGTATATTTGATCCATTTTGACATGTAAATTCATTGTTTTGGTGTTTGTAGTTAGTTTGTTATGTTGCTATGACTGTTTGGGATGATTTTTGATTGATTAGTATAGTTAGATTTGTCGAAAACATCGTCGAATGGCGTAAACAAGTTGCTGGAAAAAGTTGCAGAAAGTTGTGCAGGGTTTCGGATCGGATCGGGTATGGGCTCGGATCGGGTAGGGAGCTGGGCAAGGAATCCGACCCGAACTGGAATCTGGCACAAAAAAGTTTGGCAAGAAGGAAGGCCACTGTTTCGAGTTGGAGTTGGACAGGGGGATCGGATCGGAGCTATGGAGCAGGATCGGATCGGAGTAGGCCAGGGAGCGAGATCGGATCGGAGGAGGCAAGCGAGGGGGATCGGGTCGGAGCTATGGAGCAGGATCGGATCGGAGTAGGCTAGGGAGCGAGATCGGGTCGGAGCAGAAAAATTGGAGCAGGAGGGACGAACCGAACCGAATGGAGCGTGACATCCGAACCGAACCGACGTCTGAAGGGGAAGGATCACCGAACCGAACCGCACTCAGGAATACACCATGGAGCATTGCACCGAACCGAACCGTGTTATACGCATATATCCGAACCGAATCGAATTCATGACCACTTCTATGCGACGACTCTTTTGAAGACCAACTCCAATTCGATCAAAACCCGAGATGCAAAGGAAGTCCAAATGAGGAGCTTTGACTCAGGATCCAGCTGGGAACAAATGAGTGGGCTTCATGATTGGGCTTTGCTGCGGGACGTGTGCCAAGGGGCTATCGATGTCTATGACTTTGGATCACTATGTATGGGAGGTACGTGAACGGATTCAGGGCCACAGTGGCCTAGGTACGACTAAAGGGTTATAAACCAATGAAGTGGGGTCATTTGTAAAGATTTGGTCATGACTCCATGTGGTAAGCTTGGTAGTAGCAGTAGTTGTACAAGTCGAACACCGTCACTACTTCGATGGGTCTAGTGATTGCCAGTGGTGGACATCGTGCGCTTTACGCACTGAGTGAGAGACGTGAGGATGGTTGCTATGGATGATTTGTTTGCCATCATTATGACATGCACACCCCACCCCCGTATTCTTACACTATTTATTATGGCACCTTAGAGTATTGTACGGTATGTGGTACTAACTCTTTGGTTGCAGGTCCAGGTTCAGGTATGGTTTAGTATACCTGTTATTGTTATGTTTAGATGCTTATCGCTCATACCAGGCTTTATGTCTGACCCAGAGTTTTATATCTCTTCTTATTACTCTGGGTGCTCACACGAGCAGACTAGAGACAGGTTAGCTGGTGATGCACGGGTAGATGATCCGGAGACGAGCAAGAGGCTTCCACGTAATGTATATATAGTATTCTCCATGTGTTGTTGAAGATCACTGCTTGGGCATTAGTAATGCATCTTCTACTTTAAGCTTTCTTTGTTTTAGAGACAGTAAATTTGGAAAAGTTGTAATAAGCTGTACTTGGATTTCTGCTGCTCTGATGTTGATGTTGATTTTAGTTATCAGCTTATGCACTGTCTCACCTGTTTTATGTCAAGTATGTTATTATTATATTTTATCCCATGCGCTGTGAGACATTCTACAGGTTCCTCGTTAGTTAATTCTCTTCTTTCCTTTCTTCTGACGACCGTCCCGTACTAGTCGGGCATGTGTACAGCGCACTTTCGGAGGAAATGCAGGCTGGTGCGGGGCGGGCTGTCACACTTGGTATCAGAGCTCTAGGTTGCGTAATTAACCTAGGGAAGTTATCAGGGAGAGATAATATACGTATACGAGAGAGCGTATTTGTGATTACTTTGGTTTTCAAAAGCTATATATATATATATATATATATACTATTACTAGTATAAGGATGAAGTCGTACTGCACTAGCACCACTATGGGGTCGTTAATCGTTTCCTTTTACAGATTGACGATGAGCCGATATGTTAGAGGTACCGGTAGAGGGGCCAATAATGGGAATGTTGCTGACATGAGGATGATGTTTACTGACCTCATGAGAGAGATGCTTAGGGATGTGCATAGGGCAGCTCCCAATGGTGGAAATGGTGGTGGTCCAATAGTGCAGGCGCCGAGGGTCAACTTCGCCAAGCTAAATAAGGATTATACTAGCCTTGGTAGGAAGCCGTTCCATGGAATGGAGTCGGCTACGGATGTTCAGGATTGGTTGGATAGTTGCGAACGTATCTTCGAGGATTTGGGCATCGAGGATGCGATGAAGAGAAAGCTAGCGTCCCGTCAGCTGCAAGGGCGGGCAATGAATTGGTGGAATGCTATAAAGGAAGCTGCTCCCGAAGATCAGATTACTTGGGAGAACTTTAAGGTCCGCTTTAGCGAGAAGTTCATTCCAGCTGCTCAGAAGTCAGTGCTGTTTAAGAAATTCTTGGAGCTCAAGCAGAATGGCAGAGCTGTCTCGGAGTATATTGTTGAATTCGACACTTTGTCAAAATATGGGTTATCTCTTATTGATACTGCCGAGAAGAAGAATAAGAAATTCATAACTGGTTTGGATCAGTAATTGGGGGAAAGGCTTATTAACCACATCGATGAGACGTTCGAATCGATTGTAGGGAAAGCATTGAGATCAGAAAGTTTTACCCTAAGCCGAAGACTGAGGTTGCATCCGTAGATGAGCCAAAGCCACAAGCAAGTGGTGGAGGCAAGGGTGGTTCCTAGAATAAGAGAAAGCAGAATCAGACTAAGGATGGCCAGAAGAAAAAGAATAAGCAAGATGTTGAGTGCTTCAGCTATGGTAAGAGGGGTCATTATGCTAGTAATTGTCAGGCCAAGCCAGCGGATAGGAAGTGCTTCAACTGTGGCTAAATGGGACATCACAAGGGCAAGTGTCCGCAACCCCCCAAATAAAAGCAAATGGTGAAAGCATATGCCCTTAATGCTATTCCTTCTTCGTCGAATGCCCCAACCGCGGCGGAGAAGGGAAAGAATGTCGTCATTCAAGGTATGCTTTCTATTTATGATGTTCCTGTTAGAGTTTTGTTTGATACCGGGGCTTCCAGTTCTTTCATATCTAGTGACCTGGTAGATAGGTTGGGATTGGAGCCCGAGATTGTCGATAGACCTTTAGTAGTGACGAACCCGATTAGTGGTTCGACTAGCCTTAGCATGATTTGTCGTAATGTGGTCTTATCGGGTCATGGATGCATGTTTGTTTGTGATTGCTTTGTTTTGGGCTTTACTGGGTTTGGCATTATTTTGGGAGTAGATTGGCTCCAAAGATACAGGGTGGTGGTAGACTGTGAGGGCTTTTTTGTGACAGCTAGAGCGGATAATGGGCGGAGGATAGTGTTTGGTGGTCTACCCAGTGAGGGGGTATTGGCTAGTTTTCTAAACTCCCTCGACATTCCGCATAGTGAGTTGTCAGGTTTGCCCGTGGTTGGCCAGTATCCGGATGTTTTCGAAGAAGTGACCGGGCTTCCACCACATCAAGAGATTGAATTCCATAATGATTTGGTGAAAGATGCCAGACCTATAGTGATGCCACTTCGTCGTATGGCACCAAGGGAGCAGCGAGAGCTCGAGGTGCAAGTCAGCGATCTTTTGAAGAAGGGATTTATCAGAAGGAATGTTTCTGAATGGGGAGCACCAGTTGTGTTTGCTACCAAGGCGGATGGTTCCCTTCGTTTGTGTGTAGACTACCGCGAGTTGAATAAAGTGACGAGGAAGAACAAGTATCCTCTACCGCGGATAGATGATTTGTTCAATCAGTTGGGTGGCGCGAGAGTATTTTCTCAGTTGGATCTCGCGACAGGTTTTCATCAGCTTAGAGTGGAAGCTGAGAGTATAGCTAAAACGACATTTCGAACGCCGTCTGGATTTTATGAGTGGTTGGTCATGCCATTCGGGCTGACCAATGCCCCAGCATATTTTGTGGATCTCATGAATAGGGTATTCAGATATCAGTTGAATAAGTTTGTCCTTGTGTTCATTGATGATATTTTGGTCTATTCGAAGACAGAGGAAGAACACAAGGAACATTTAAGAATAGTGATGGAGGTGTTGAGAAAACACCAATTGAAATCAAAGTTTTCTAAGTGTCACTTCTGGAGGAGGGAAGTGAGGTTCTTAGGCCATGTTGTTTCAGAGAATTGTATCGCCGTGGATCCTGCGAAGGTGGCTACGGTGCAAGATTGGCCTACGCCCAAGAATGCAACAGATGTAAGAAGTTTCTTGGGATTAGCTGGATACTATCGTAAGTTTATCCAAGATTTCTCCAAGATAGCAGCACCATTGACCCAGTTGACCAAGAAGAATCAAGCTTTTGTCTGGGATGAAAGGTGCGAAAATGCATTCAAGAGTCTAAAGGACAAGTTGACATGTGCACCAGTGTTAGTCATTCCTAAGGGGAATGAAGAGATGACGGTATACACGGATTCCTGTTGTACCGGATTGGGTGCTGTATTGATGCAAGACGGTAGGGTTGTAGCTTATGCAAGTCGGCAATTGAAACAGCACGAGAGGAGATACCCTACCCATGATTTGGAATTGGCAGCGATCGTGTTCGCGTTAAAGATGTGGAGACACTATCTCTTGGGAGAAAGATTTGAGCTGTTTACAGATCATAAATCGTTAAAGTATCTCTTCTCTCAGAAAGATCTAAATCTCCGGCAGCAAAGGTGGCTAGAATTCTTGGCTTTCTATGACTTTGACAAAGCATATACACTAGGAAAGGGCAATGCGGTAGCCGATGCGTTAAGTAGAAGACATGCCAGTTTGGGGGCTATGTTTCTTGAATGGAAGCAACTGGAGTACATCGCTGGGTATGATTTCAGACCAAAGTGCAAATTGGATCCAGAAATATTAGCAAGTTCGACGATCAGACCCACTTTGATTGAGCGGATCGGCTCTAGTCAGAGGGACGATCCTAACCTATTGGAAATCATCTCCAAGTTAGAGATGGGTATCGATGAGGAGATGGACAACTATGGGCTTGATCGAGATGGATGGCTTAGATAGAATGGAAAGCTTGTTGTACCCAATGTCAATAGATTGAGAGATGAAGTGCTTAGAGAATGTCATCACTCAAAACTGACTATACACCCCGGTGGTAACAAGATGTATCGAGATATGAAGCAGACCTACTATTGGGAAGGGATGAAAAGAGACATTGGGAGGTTTATATCCAAATGCATGAATTGCCAGCTAGTTAAAGCCGAGCAAAAGAAGCCTTGCAACCATTAGAAATTCCCGAATGGAAATGGGAGCAAGTCTCGATGGATTTCATCGATGGTTTACCAAGAACTAGATCGGGACATGATAGCATTTGGGTAATTGTGGATCGATTGACTAAGAGTGCAAGATTTATACTAGTCAAATCGACCAGAACGGCAACCAAGTTAGCAGAATTGTATATGAAGTGGGTAGTGAGATTTCATGGAGTACCTAAAAGCATTGTGAGTGACCGAGACCCGTTGTTCACTAGTGGGTTTTGGAAGAGCTTACAAGAGGCTCTAGGGTCAGAGTTACATCTCAGTACCGCATATCATCCTCAGACCGACGGTCAGACGGAGAGGGTGAATCGTATCTTGGAAGATCTCTTGAGAGCATGTATATTGGATTTTGGTGGATCATGGGATGACCATTTGCACCTAGTAGAGTTTGCATATAACAATAGCTACCAATCCAGTATCGGTATGGCTCCGTTTGAAGCTTTGTACGGAAGACCGTGCAACTCACCATCATGTTGGATAGAGACTGGCGAGAAGTTTATTCCTTGACCAGATGTGGTGAGGGAAACTTCAGGCAAGATCAAGATCATTCAGCAATGAATGAAAGCTGCCCAAGATAGACCGAAGAGTTATGCTGATAAGAGGAGAAGGGACTTAAGATTCTCCGTTGGTGACTTGGTGTTTGTCAAGATTTCTCCGTTGAAGAGCGTGACACGATTTGGCAGGAGAGGCAAGTTAGCACCATGATTTGTTGGCCCATTCCCTGTTCTTGAACTAGTCGGGAATTTGGCATATAGAATTGACTTACCAGAGAAGATGGCGGGAGTTCACAACGTATTTCATGTTTCCCAACTAAGGAAGTTCGTTCACGACCCAAATATGACTATTTCACCTGATCAGTTAGAGGACTTCGAAGTAGAACCCGAGGCGGTTGGGAACCGCAAGCCGACCCGTATTGTCGAGCACGATACGAAGCAACTTCGAAGGAAGGCGGTGAAGCTAGTCAAGGTTCAGTGGGGCGAGGACGAGAATGATTGCACTTGGGAGACAGAGGAGAACATTAGGAAGACCTATCCAGAACTCTTTGCTTGGTAAGATTTTAACTTCGATTTAGTTTTCCGCATTCTAAGGTAGGCTTGTTTGTTTGTTTTGCATGTTTGATTGTTGTATATGGCTATTAGGCATGCGGGATCCTTTGTATGTTTTAGGTTAAGGAATTTCAGGGACGAAATTTCTTAAGGGGGGGAGAGTGTAACGACCCGTATTCCACGCATCATAGGATCGTAGAATATTTATTTCTTTCACATACGAAGTTGTATGGTCTTGTAACTTTGGGAGACGACTATTGGGGTCATTTCCCATATTCATGATTTTTGTCGATTTTTAAATGACCATTTTACCCCTAGTTGGTACTGTTTTGGCCATAACTTTTGACTGGAAAGGGATTTAAACCTGAAACCACTTCCATTGGCTCCGGATGATGGTTTACAATTCCGTAGAGTGGTCACATTAGCCAAACGGACTCACCGTTTGGGAGATATGGCTGAAACAAGTTTCAGATGGTGAAAAACAGCTTAATTGGGCTTAACCGGGTATTAGCAGCTAGGCCCAAAGGGGATTTCGGGATTGGAGATGTATAGGGGCTGATTAGGGTTAGAAAACATTTCTTTCAGCCGCCACTTTCATTCTTGGAACCCTAGCAATGGCCTTCAACACCCAAATCACCTTCTAATCACTTTCTAATCAAGTTTTGGCTTAATCTACATCAAATTAAGGAGGGAAAACACGAAATCAAGGTTAGAGCTGCTATTAGACACCAGTACTCACCCAAATCAGCGAGGTTTCAGTTCTGAGAATTTTATTTGTGGCCAAGGTGAGTGATTAGCATTGTTTTGACACTAATTATAGTTAATTAAGGGTAATTAGTGAAGATTAGCGAATTTACACACTAATAAATTCTGGAAAAATATCTATAAATTCGAAAATAATATTTTATGCCTCTGGTATAGATTTGGTTTAATTTGATTAAGTTTTGTGAACCCTATGATTAGTTTTGCTTAAACATGCTTAAGGGAAAATATGGGGTTTTGGGTATATTTGATCCATTTTGACATGCAAATTCATTGGTTTGGTGTTTGTAGTTTGTTTGTTATGTTGCTATGACTGTTTAGGATGATTTGTGATTGATTAGTATAGTTAGATTTGTCGAAAAACGTCGTCGAATGGCGTAAACAAGTTGCTGGAAAAGTTGCAGAAAGTTGTGCAGGGTTTCGGATCGGATCGGCTATGGGCTCGGATCGGGTAGGAAGTTGGGCAAGGAATCCGACCCGAACTGGAATCTGGCACAAAGAAGTTTGGCAAGAAGGAAGGCCACTGTTTCGAGTTGGAGTTGGACAGGGGGATCGGATCGGAGCTATGGAGCAGGATCGGATCGGAGTAGGCTAGCGAGCGAGATCGGATCGGAGGAGGCAAGCGAGGGGGATCGAAGCTATGGAGCAGAATCGGATTGGAGTAGGCTAGGGAGCGAGATCGGGTCGGAGCAGACAAACTGGAGCAGGAGGGACGAACCGAACCGAACGGAGCGTGACATCCGAACCGAACCGACGTCTGAAGGGGAAGGATCACCGAACCGCACTCAGGAATACACCATGGAGCATTGCACCGAACCGAACCGTGTTATACGCATATATCCGAACTGAATCGAATTCAGGACCACTTCTATGCAACGACTCTTTTGAAGACCAACTCCAATTCGATCAAAACCCGAGATGCAAAGGAAGTCCAAATGAGGAGCTTTGACTCAGGATCCAACTGGGAACCAATGAGTGGGCTTCATGATTGGGCTTTGCTGCGGGACGTGTGCCAAGGGGCTATCGATGTCTATGACTTTGGATCACTATGTATGGGAGGTACGTGAACGGATTCAGGGCCACAGTGGCCTAGGTATGACTAAAGGGTTATAAACCAATGAAGTGGGGTCATTTGTAAAGATTTGGTCATGACTCCATGTGGTAAGCTTGGTAGTAGCAGTAGTTGTACAAGTCGAACGCTGTCACTACTTCGATGGGTCTAGTGATTGACAGTGGTGGACATCGTACACTTTATGCACTGAGTGAGAGACGTGAGGATGGTTGCCATGGATGATTTGTTTGCCATCATTATGACATGCACACCCCACCCCTGTATTCTTACACTATTTATTATGGCACCTTAGAGTATTGTACGGTATGTGGTACTAACTCTTTGGTTGCAGGTCCAGGTTCAGGTATGGTTTAGTATACCTGTTATTGTTCTGTTTAGATGCTTATCGCTCATACCAGGCTTTATGTCTGACCCAGAGTTTTATGTCTCTTCTTATTACTCTGGGTGCTCACACGAGCAGACTAGAGACAGGTTAGCTGGTGATGCACGGGTAGATGATCTGGAGACGAGCAGGAGGCTTCCACGTAATGTATATGTAGTATTCTCCCTGTGTTGTTGAAGATCACTGCTTGGGCATTAGTAGTGCATCTTCTACTTTAAGCTTTCTTTGTTTTAGAGACAGTAAATTTGGAAAAGTTGTAATAAGCTGTACTTGGATTTCCGCTGCTCTGATGTTGATGTTGATTTTAGTTATCAGCTTATGCATTGTCTCACCTGTTTTATGTCAAGTATGTTATTATTATATTTTATCCCATGCGCTGTGAGACATTCTACAGGTTCCTTGTTAGTTAATTCCCTTCTTTCCTTTCTTCTGACGACCGTCCTGTTCTAGTCGGGCATGTGTACAACGCACTTTCGGAGGAATTGCAGGCTGGTGTGGGGCGGGCTGTCACACTGGATTTGAATGCAATGCCTTCGTCCTTGGTTTCACGGGCTATAGTTTGATTCTAGGGGTGGATTGGCTAGCCAGGCGGGGTGCCATCCTAGATTGTGGAAGGAGGGTAGTTAGACTATTGATTCGTTATGGAAAGACCCTCATATTTCTTGTGACCCTAGGGATTCAATGATGCTTAGCTGCCTAGAATCTTCTGACGCATCCAATGATGATTGGGAATCTGTTTGTGTGGTCCGTGAGTATGGAGACATCTTTGATAAAGTGCGGGGTTTACCCAGAGGCGCGAAATAAGTTTTCGTATGTGCTTAATAGAATAAGCAAAGCCAGTTATGTGATCAACGGTGGTTTTGGAGCAAGACTGGCAAGGACAGCCAGAGTCGGTCAAGTGCTCAAATGGTTAGCCGTCTTACTAGTATCATCTCACATAGGTCGTCTGAATTCGAAGGAGGTATCCCTTGGGTGTTTGTCTGATATTAGTTTAGGCCTTTGGGCTTGCACTTGGGGGATGTCGAGTTCGACTAGGATGGTCTGTGTGAGAGATGGATAGTTGTCACGATTTTGCATGGGATAATATCCTGGTTTTCTCTAGAAGCAGAGAAGAGCATACCCTACATCTTAGGGAAAGCTTAGGGACCCTACAAGCGCACCAGCTTAAAGCTAAGTTCTCCAAAATACCACTTTTGGAGGAAAGAAGTGAAGATTTTAGGGCATGTGGTCTCTAGGGAAGGGTGATATGTTATGGTGGATGGTGTTCTTGGCGTCCTACGATTTCGAGATAACATATACCCCTGACAAGGGTAACGTTGTGGCGGATGCCTTGAGTAGGAAAAAAATTGACATTGAGTCCTTTGTTTGTCGAGCGGCGTAGCTTAGAGTTTATCTCTACCTTTGACTTTAGACCATCCATTGATTTTGTACCCAGTTTGCTAGCGTCCTTGAGGTCAGACCTACGCTTTAGGGACGGGTTGGAGCTGCACAGCGTGATGACCCACAGTTGATGGAGTTAGTAGAGAAGCTCATAAGAGGGGAGTCATCAAGCCACCTAAGTAGGTATACCCTAGAAGATAAGGGTTGGTTGCGTAGGGACGGTAGACTTTGTGTACCACAGGACGGGAATTTGAGGAAGACCATTCTTGATGATGCCCATCGTTCGAAGATGACCATCCATCCCGGCAGGGACAAGATGTACATGGACATGAGACGAGTTTACTTTTGGGCCGAGTATGTCGCTAGATGCTTGATGTGCCAAAAAGTAAAAGTAGAGCAAAAGAAGCCCGGTGGATTGCTTCACCCATTGGAGGTCCAACAATGGAAGTGGGAAAGTGCTTCGATGGACTTTGTTGATGGATTACCAAGATCGAGGAAGGGTAATACGGGGATTTGGGTCGTGGTAGATAGACTTACTAAGAGCACCCATTTCATTCCCATGAAGAGAAAGAGGACTGCTCCATGGTTAGCCTCCGTATACATTCGAGAGATAGTTCGTTTGCACGGTGTTCCTTCTAGCATAGTGAGCGACCGCGATCCTATCTTCACTAGCGAATTTAGGAAGAGCTTACAAGATGCGGTAGGGACTCAGTTATGTTTGAGCACCGCATATCATCCTCAGACGGACGACCAGACCGAGAGGGTGAATCGTATTCTGGAGGACTTATTGAGGTTGTGTGTCTTAGATTTCGGAGGTACATGGGAGGAACATCTCCCGTTGGTAGAGTTCGCATATAATAATAGCTTTCAGTCTAGCATTGGCATGGCACCGTTCGAGGCTCTTTATGGACGGCCGTGTCATTCGCCTACATGTTGGTGGGAGTCTACATATAAGATCTTGCTTGGACCCGATATGAGTAGAGAGACTTCGGAAAAGATCGATTTGATTCGAAGGAGGATGAAGATGGCGTAAGATAGACATAAATCTTATTCGGATAAGAGGAGGTCAGATCTTGAGTTTGATGTTGGGGACATGGTCTTTGTCAAGGTGTCTCCATTACGGAATGTCGTTCGCTTTGGGTCCGTTCGGAAGTTAGCACCAAGGTTCGTAGGGCCATTTCCTATTAAGGAAAGGATTGGGCAGATGGCGTATAGAGTGGAGTTTCCCGAGAGACTTAGTGGTGTATACGACGTATTCCATGTATCACATTTGAGGAAGTTCTTACACGAAACCGCGGAAGTGGTAGAGCCGAGCTTGCTTAGAGAGGTGGAGATCGAGCGTGATGCGACGAGCTCCTACGTGCATTCTTGGGTCGGAGATTAAGAAGTTGAGGAATCGAGAGGTCAAACTAGTCAAAGTGCAATGGGGAGATGATGAGAGCAACGCTACTTGGGAGACGGAAGCGAAGATGCGTTCATTATACCCTTTTCTTTTCGAGGGTATGTCTTTTAATTTCTCCTTTATCGCTTACCTTGTACTTATCTTATCTTTAGTGTGTCCTAGTACCTTTGACCTTTAGATAGGGTAGTCCTATGGTTGAAACATGTGTTTGAGACATGTTATATATGATGGATGCACGTGGATGCAAGTGTTTGCTAGTGGTTTCTCGTGGATGCATATACACACACTTTAGGCACTAGATCGGATCAGTCACTTCATATTGCATATTGCATATAAATGTGTGTACATATTTAAGTTAATGGATGAATAATGATTGTACCATCATATGGATGTTGCATTTTGGTGGTTGGTTGTGCACACATGTAGAAATGATATGAATCGATAAGGTTCTTTCGCATACATAATGGACGCATGGCACTATCATGGTTTGCATTAAGGAGGTCAACTGAATCAGTAGACCGCCTGATTTTGCATTAGATAAGGAACATATACACACACTTCTTGCATATGTTCATACAACATTAGAAATTTTATAAGGACAATGGATGCCCGTGTTTGATGGTTGAGTAGATGGTTGTTTGGATGGTAGGATATGCATTCTCTTTAACTTGGAGATTTCGGGGGCGAAATCCTTTAAGGAGGGGATAATGTAACATCCCGGATTTTTGAATAATCGAATTAACTAAAATAAAGAATAATTAATCTCAGACGTGAGAATTAAGAGAATGGGGTTGCGCCATTGTGTTCGTCTCGGAATTCTGGTTGAAATAGAGTTCGAGTTTGCGGGAAACGGGTACCGGATGAAGGAGTTATAGACGAACGAAGTTTGGTGGCAATAAATAAATAAATAAATTGCACTGGCGCACTTGGGAAGTGCGCCAGTACAAATTTACATTGGTGCACTTCCCAAGTGCGCCCAGGCCGAGGGAAAAATCTGCACAGCTTTCTGGTTCAGTCCGATCTGTGTTGTGACTCATTGCTGAGTCCTTTTTTACTCCTTGCTGAGTCATTAGGGCTGACTCATCACCCTATCTTGACTGAATGGCTATGCATAACCCTAAGATCATCCGACGGCTTAAATTAATTCAAAACTCTATAAAAAGACCCATAGACTCAAACCCTAAATCAGAATTAAAATTGAAACTATGGTCGTCATGCTGTCGTCTTGAACCCTACAGTAGCCGCCACAAATTAAAGAGGAAGAACAACAAATCAAATCAGTCCTATTCAACCCTAACAACGAATCTTCTTCAAAGGAGAGCTAATACAACTCCAGAAATCAGAATTCAGAACTCAAGACCGCTTTTGAGTTGTGAGTTCGATCACTTTAACAAAATAATTGCTAAATCAATTATGATGTGATATACGTTGGATTATAAGTTGTGGTTGTGAATCTAATTCATATGTTTAATTATGTATGTTAACTTGATTCATATTATATGATGTTATGCAAGTTTTATATATGATGTTATGCAAGTTTCACATATGATGTTATGCAAGTTGTATATATGATGTTATGCAAGTTTCACATATGATGTTATGCAAGTTTTATATATGATGTTATGCAAGTTCCACATATGATGTTATGCAAGTTAATATGATTATGCAAGTTTCACATATGATGTTATGCAAGTTTTATATATGATGTTATGCAAGTTTCACATATGATGTTATGCAAGTTTTATATATGATGTTATGCAAGTTTCATGTATGATGTTATGCAAGTTAATATGATTATGCAAGTTTCATATATGTTGTTATGCAAGTTAATATGATTATGCAAGTTGTACATAGGATGTTATGCAAGTTATATGATGTTTTGTAAGTTTGGATCTAAAATATATACCAGTAGTTCATGATGTTATCTTGTGTCAATGAATCCCTTTTTATAATCCAATCACCTAGGTTTATAACATCAATTTTTATGCGAATATGGATGTGGAACATATGCTAGTTCGTATAAGTATTATGTTCATATGCAAGTCTAAGTGATAATTGGATTCACATATATACAAGTTCACAACTTTAAAGTTTAGATCCATATTCAAGTTGACATTTTATGTTGAAACTATGACATGCATAGTTATAAAAGTTAACACCTTTTATGTGGATCCATAGTTTACTCATGGTTAACACCTTTTATTGGATCCATAGTTATGCAAGATGACACCTTTATGTTTAGGTTGACAACATACATAGTTTATGTAAGTTTGTGATAATTACCTAGGCTAGTTGGGTATAAAACTATGTTCATACATGCAAGTTTACACCTTTTAGATCTATGATTTTTGGATCCTTGATAATACAAAGACTATGCAAGTATGTTGTAATTCTTAATTTGCAAGTTAGATAGATCTATTATTGTGTGTATGTGACTTTGTGACGTTTACTCCTTTTTTTTAAGTATTAGACTATTTGCTAGTCTAATATGTATATGACGTGTTAAGCGAACGAATGACGGGGGGTACGATGGAGATAATAGTGGATACACACATATTGTGAATTTGGCATGTAATGGCCTAAAAAGGCATGTAATTAATTTTAAAGGAATAAAATATAATTGTGGTGAAAATTGGTATGATTTTATATACCATAAATGGATGGACATAATTGAGTCAATTATGGATATCATTAAATTTGGAATTGATTGATAATTTGAATAGGGAAAGTAATTCAAATTGGGGAATGATTAATTAGGAGTAATTAATCGTCTAAGACACGAGGTTAGACTCTTTTGTGGTGTAAGACTGCCCGGACCCGCCCGACAAATCCAGCTGCTAAAAATGCCAGTCTAATGTGAGAGGTCTTAGGCACAAATTAAATACGTAACAGTTGTAAAGAAACGAGGTTAGGCTCATTTGTGGTGTAAGACTGCCCGGACCCGCCCGGCAAATCCAGCTGCCACAAATGCAAGTCTAATGTGAGAGGTCTTTATGAGGTTACGGTCTTAATGAATTAAGAAACACATAACCAGATAAACATGTAGTGGGACATGAGGGGGTTAAGTGGGTGCCTTGGGTGGCATAAGGAAATACGATTAGTAACACTTAACCAAGGTAAAACATGTAAGTGGGACATAAGGGTTAAGTGGGTGCCTTAGGTGGCATGTGGAATTACTAATGGAAACCCTTAACCAAATTAAAACATGTAAGTGGACATGAAGGGGGTTAAGTGGGATATACTAGAGGGGACCAAGCTTAGGTGGATAGCATGTGTCAAGTAATGGGGGCATGTTTCAACCAGTAACCCATTCGTATCTTTGTGGGCTCGACCCAAGTTGAGGACGGGACACGCATACTGGGCTTGACTGTAAGAGGCCAAACCGGGTTAGCGGTTGCAACGCAAGTCCTACGGGTTCATATGCGTGTGTGGACCCGGGCTGGTAGGTAAGACGTTGTTGCATCGTGTAGGTATAAGCCGTGCATCATTGGTGGTATCGGGTTGCCACTTTGGGGAGTGATACACCCCATTGTGGGGCCAGCACGGGTATCTACGAGTTAGGGAGCCGATCGAATGGGGCAGGGTAGTGGGTACACCTAGTGGAGATAGGAGCAGACGACACCTATGTAGTCAGCTAGGGGTACACGAAGCTACCACTATTATTAATAATTATTAAGGGGGTACACCTAGTGGAGATAGGAGCAGACGACACCTATGACGTCAGCTAGGAGTACGTGGAATTACCATTATTACTTATTGAAGGGGTACATCTAGTGGGGATAGGTACACGCTGGGTACCTATGATAACAACTAGAGATATACAGTCAAACATGGAGGATAGTGGGTACATCCAGTAGTACACGAAGCTATCATCGTTCTATTTAGCCAAGAGGGATCAAATTTCTAGAGTGACTAGTAGGGGTGCAGTTAGTGTTAAGTACAATACAGTATGGTACAGTACGGTAGAGTATAATAATTATCCTATATTGATTAGGAAGCGCCATTAACGTTATCTCTGTTTCTCTGATTGCCTTGCCATACCCATGTGGTTCTCACAGTCATTACCTTATTCTCTAGCTTATATCTTATCATGTTGCTTTAATAATTATTTTGTTAGAGTTATCGCACTCGCCAGACTTTATGTCTGACCCCCTTTGTTTCCACCTCTTTTCTTCCTTCCCCCCCCCAGGTTCTAAGGGTGGGACTAGTACTAGTGGAGCTTGATTGGGATCTCTTTAGGAGCACTTGGATTTGGATTGCTGAAGTAAAGCTCATCCTATCATTTTCTTTATGGCTATTTGTAGTAGTGGGATTATGTACTTTGTTTTATCAAGATGGATATTATGTACTTGACTTTGGTTTATGGTTTTTGATGATGTAACCAAACATATTTACCTTCTGCTGCAATAAATAAAGTTTTAAATTTTCAAGTACTACTTTATATCTGTCTTGTTGTGATTTTCTGTTCTATATTCACTTAAAACGCTCCATGGAAGTTAATGCATTCCCTTTGTGAGTGACATTAATGGACGTGGGGTGTTACATTTATATTAAATTATAAGGCCCAAATATGAGAAATACCCAATTATCCATTTACAGTGATCTCGTTCACATTTTCTCTCGTACGATCAAACGGTAAGTCGGATTGTAACGTAAATTGAAATCCTATCATAATTCACCGTTCCGGATCCAATGGCGTCAGCTTCGTCGAATTCTGAGACAGCCGCCAAAACAGTTAAATTCCATGGTAAATTTAATTATTAAAATACTCAATTATTCATTTAACCATTTTTATTCAATTTAAATATTTATAAATTTCCATTTTAACCAAATTTTAAACTTAATTAAACCTTATAAATTAATTTTACAGATTTAAGTTCCCGAGTTTAATTACCTATCAAAATAAAATTTTATTTCAGTTATAAATTAAACAGCTCAAAATTTCACCATTTAACAAATTAAATTAGGATTCCAGTTATAAATTAAACCACTCAAATTCAATTCAAATTCATAAATATTAAATTAAACTTCTAATCCTTAATCAATATGAACTAATTTAAATTCTTGTTTATACTTAATGTAAGTCATTACATAACAAATTCATTAAACTTAAATTTAACCATTTTTACTTAGTTCATTCAAGTAAATTCAAATTTTAAATATACAGAAAATCTTGGGTTGTTACAAAGTTTGATCTTAGAAATCATCAATATCATCTAATAAGGAAAAAGGTTCTAAAACAGTTAATATATGGGTTCCTAAAACGAATAATTATCCGATTAGGAATAAATATATAAAAATGTTCTTAGAAACCATACATAATAACAAGGATTATATTTTTAAAAGGGATACTGAACCCTGTTGGGTTTGGTTCCCTAAGACCTAACTCTTAGGACCCTAACAGAGGAAATGGGCACCAACTTCATTAAAAAAATTTGCAGGTACCACTTAAGAAAAAAGGAAAATGGATACTCGATAGTGGTTGCTCAAAACACATGACAAGAAACAAAGATATGTCAACTAACATTACTTACTCAGAGGGAGGATGTGTCACTTTTGGAGACAATTCCTAGGGATATATCATCGGCAAAGGTGATGTGAGCAATTACGGTACATCTAATTTACCTCTTATTTCGAATGTTTTGCTAGTTAAGAACCTTAAACATAATTTATTAAGTATAAGTCAGTTATGTGACATGGGTTTTTAAATCATGTTTTCAGAAAATAAATGTAATATTCTCAATCAGAATAATAATCTTATTTTCGATGGTAATAAAGATAGAAATATTTATATTTTAAATATGAAATTTAGTAATAATTCAAACATGTGTTTATTATCCAAAAAAATGATCCTTGGCCATGGCACAAAAGGTTTTGTCACATGAATTTTAAATCAATTAATAAGATTTCAAAAAACGAACTTGTAAAAGGTTTACCCAAAATGAATTTTAAACTTAATAACCTTTGTGACGCATGTTAACTAGGAAAATTAATAAAATCACCATTTAAATCTAAAAAGGTAATTTCAACATTACAACCATTAGAACTACTACATATGGATTTATTTAGGCCAACTCAAATAGATTTTATAAATCACAGTGGATATGTATTTGTAATAGTTCATGATTTTTCTAGATATACGTAGCCGATATTTTTGAAAAATAAAAGTGACACCTTTGATCATTTTAAGATGTTTGTTAAACAAATCCAAATTTTAAAAGGTTTGAAAATTAAAAATATAAGAAGTGATTATGGAGGAGAATTTGAAAATGAAATTTTTGATCTATATTGTAAAAAGAAAGGAATTTTTCATAATTTCTCGTTTTGCTAGAACTCCACAACAAAATGGAGTCGTAGAATGGAAAACTCAAGCTTTACAAGAGTGTACAAGAATGTTATTGAACGGAACCATGTTACCAAAACAATTCTGGGCAGAAGCAGTTGCAACATCCTATTATGTTTCAAAACATCTTTTTATTTGACCTCTTACTAAAAACACTCCATACGAACTTTTTAACAGTAGAAAACCAAATATTTCACATTTTAGAGTTTTTGGATCAAAATGCTTTATTTTAAATACTAAAGATCAGGCTGGAAATTTTGATTCAAAATCCGATAAAGGAATTTTTCTAGGATATTCAGATCGAAGTAAAGCTTATCGTATTTTCAGTAAAAGATCAAATAAAATCAAAGAATCTCTTCATGTTTATTTTGACAAAAAATTATTCATATTCTTACAATAATGAGATTTTGAAAATTAGGAATTCTTATGATGATGATAACTTTGATTATATTAGAGAAGTTGAAAACGTTATTCAAAATAATAATGAAAATATTACTGAAAATCGGGATAGTTCTGATAATATTGATAATAGAGAAGATGAAAACATTGTTTATAATAAATATAAAGTAAGATCTCCACCAAGAATATTGCGAGATCATCCAGTTCAAAATATTATTAGTGACATAAATTCAAATGTAAGTACCAAAAATCAATTAAATCTAGTAAGTTACATAGCACTTTTATCCAATATTGAACCTAAAAATCCTAAAGAAGCATCCTCCGTAACACCCCGAATTTCTAACGACACTAAAAGAGGATAAATTAAATAATAATTAATTTAATATCCTGAATTAAGGAAAACAGACCGCGCCAATGCGTCCGTCTCAAAGTTTTGGTAAAGATAGACATTTGGTTTGCATATAACGGACACTGTATGAAGAAGTTATGAGAGTTTTAAGCCTATATGCATAGAAGAATTATATATATACACACATGAGTCAGAGATCAGTCGGAATCTTATCCAAAACAGTTCGAATTTGAAAAATAAAAAGTGGCGGCAGATTTCCCGCTCTAGGGGGTCGACCCCCCTAGAGGGGTGTCGACCCCCCTTAAGGGGTGTCGACACCAGGGTCGACCCACCCACAAGGGTGTCGACACCCCTAGGGCTGATGTGGCAGTTGGTTTCAGGGGGTCTAGCAGCTATATATACGTGGTCATTTCTCTTGTTTTCTTCGTTGAGAATTCATACTGGCCAAACTCTACCGGTATCTGAACTGATCTGAATCTGTTATCTTCTTCGACTAAAGCAAATCAATTGGAGATTCAAGATCCAATATTTTCTAGTTCTATATTCTAATCCTAACAGTACGTTTCTAGATGCTTTTAGATTTTAATATTTAAAAGTAAATATGACACGACTATGACTTGGACTTGTTCATATGCCTAGATTATATCAGATCCATTGTAAATTCTGATTATGTGACATTCTAAATTGGTTAGGATTTGGATCTAAATCTTTATCTTATTGGATCTATTGTAACTTCTGTGGCATTCCATGATGTGAATCTTAAACCTTAATTGTGTAGATCTACTTTTAAACTATTAGATCTAAATTGTGTGGACATTTAATTTGTTAATCAGATCTAGTTTATCATCTTGTGCATATTATGTTAGATCTGAATGGTTGGACATCTAAATGGTTAATTTAGACCTTATTATGCTCACTATGACATCATAGTCATGTTAGAACTAGTAATTGCTACAAGTTCATCAGATTTATGCTCATATGCCCACATTATCACCATGCTAGTTTAAGTTTATGCCAAGTTATGTTAAAACAATCACTTTGGTTATATTCCGATTACTTTCCCTATTATCGTTAATGACTAGGCTATTGTCTAGCCTAGGCATGCTGCCAATTTTGTGAGTGCGCTAGTTAAGGAACGGGGGAAAAAAGGTTAATATTGGCATAATTTGAATATAAACATCATTGGACATATAATTCAAATTTTTGGGTAAAACTGGGCATTAACACCTATAAGGGCATATGTTTAATTAATTGATTAATTAATAATGATTGCCTAGGATTACAATTAGAAATTGTAATGGCACTTATGACACGAGGTTAGGTTGCATTACTGGTGGAAGTCTTCCCGGACCCGACCGACATATCCAGCAGCCACTAATGTTGAACCAAATGTGAGAGGTCTAAGTGTGCAAGTACGAATCGGGCAATGACACGAGGTTAGGCCCAACTTGTGGAATAAGACTGCCTGGACCCGACCGGCATATCCAGCATCCACAAGTTGTAGGCCTAATGTGGGAGGTCTAGCCCATTATAAACCATAAACGGACATAGTAATAAATTGGACTACTTAACCAAATCTAATCCATAGGGATTGTATAATTGTGAACTAAAGTTAGGGTTAAGTAAAATTGGTTGGATAGTGGATGGGTTAAGCAAGTCTGGCGGGGGTGGGTAATATTTACATATAGGCCCACAAACTTAACCCGATAAGGTTATGTAATTAAAGACACCCAGTGGTATACATGACCGGTTGGAATAATAAAGTTATGTAATTAAAGACACCTTTTAAGGTAAGCATAACTTGTAGAAATAATAGGGTTATGTAATTAAAGACATCTAGTGGTATACATAGCCAAAGAAAACCTAGTGGGGATACAAGACAAGGGGGAGAGCTTATGTCATCTTGTGAGGGATCTGTTTCATCCAGTAACCCGGAGTAGGTATCAAAACATGTACTCTGTACTAGGTCGAAGAAGGGGCACGCTTACTGGACTGATTGTAAGAGATCTAAACGTGGAGGATGGTATGGGTGGCGCAAACCGACCAGGCCATGTGCGTGCATGAGCCGAGTAGAGGGGGATAAGACGACCGTGACACCTGTAGATAGGGGGTTGTGCACATCAGCGAGGGGTTGCCACTTTAGGACGTGATACATCCTACGGTGGGGCCGTTACAGAGTATCCACGTAGATTAGGGAGCCGATCGATTAGGGTAGTAGTTAGGTTACATTTGGACGTATGCCTAAGTCTACCACCTTATAGTGGAAGGGGTCATCTCATCCTGGTTATACTTGTAATAGTGCAGAGTAGTCATTAGAGAAGCGTATACACCTTATCCTGTCTACCTTGCTACACCTGCCATTTGGGTAGTGGCCTCTCTTTTACACTTTATATGCCTGTCATGCTACTTTTATTTATTTACTTGCTAAAAGTAACTAGACTCTCTAAACTTTATGTCTGACCCTTTTGTTTCCTCTTCTTTCTTCCGTTTCCCCCAGGTTCTCAGGGAGGAAACACTCAAGCTTAGTCAGGACTCAGATATCATCTTATTAGAGCTGCTTTCGAAGTATGGCTCAAGTTCTTATCTCTACTATGGCTTTTTCTCTTTTATTTGGGGAATTATGGTTTCTTTTAAGTATTTTTGTACTCTGATGGTAAAAGACAGAAGTTATATTGTTGTAATGGTTTTTGAGACTTATGGTATTTTGGACCACGATGTATGATTTGTGTTTGAAATAAAAATGTGAATTTACGCTGCTATCTTATTTATATCTATCTTGTAATATTCTGTATCTGCTTAGCTATAACACTTCACGAAACTTAATGCATTCCCTTTGTGAGTGATAGTAACGAACGTGGGGTGTCCCACTTGGTATTAGAGCTGTGGTATCAGAGCAGAAGGTTACCAGATTAGAAAAACGTTTTTGAAAATTATTTTCAAAAAGGTTTTAAAAGAAAACATTTTCAAAAAGAAAAGTCTGTTTTGAAAAACATTCCCCAAAAAGCCACACGTAATATCCTTCGGTCCTTTGTCTAAATCTCTTCCTTTTCCTTTTTCAACATATCTGGGAAACAAAACATTCCTAATATCCCAGAGGGCGAAACGGTACCCGGATGGTTCTGTAGGTATTTGGAGGCCACGGCGCCTGACGAAGGCCAAGCAAATGTTCCTCACCCAGTTGCACCAGTCATTCCTCCTCCTCCTCCAAGAGCAGATAATTTCGCTAATATCTACAAGGACTTTCGTGCTATGAGAGGGAAGCCGTTCCATGGGAACGATACATTCGTAGAAGCACAAAATTGGCTCAAGGAGACCGAGGACTTGTTCGTAATCTTTGAAGTAGAGGATAGAAGGAAGATTCAGTTAGTTGCTTAGCTGCTGAAAGATGAAGCCTCATTTTGGTGGGAAGTCACCCAAGCTGGACGTCTAATGGAAACTTGGAAAGATTTTATAAAAAGATTTGAAATGAAATTTCTCTCCCAAGCTGAGAGAAGCATGCAGATGGAGAGATTCTTAGCACTCAAGCACGAAAAATTGACGGTGAAAGAGTATGTGAACAAATTCAACCAGCTAGCAAGATTCGAGTTAGAGCTGGTGGATACGCCGCACAAAAGGAGTTTGCGATTTGCTAAAGGGCTAAATGAACCCCTTCATGGGTTAGCCATGTTCCATATCCCAATGAGAGCCACTTTTGAAAAGCATGTCGATATGGCCCTAATGCATGAGGAAGACAAGGGAGAAAGGAAGGAAGTAAAGGCTGAGGAAACATCGCAAAATAAGAAGGTGTGGCCCAAGAAGGGGCAATAGCAACAACAACAACAGTATAAGAAAGGTGGAAAGAATGACAAGGGCAGGGATAAGAGAAAATGTCACAATTGTGGGAAAGAGGGTCACTTGGTCAAAGACTGTAAGCAAGGAAGTACTCTTGATACCAATGTGGAGAGCTTGGCACTTTGCTAGGGAGTGCCCGAAAAAACAAGGATCGTAGAGACAAGGTCAAAGGGCAGGAACTTCTGGAGGGCAGATGCATGCTCTTGCTGTCAGTGCTCCTGATAGAGGTAGAAAAATTTCTATGGAAGGTTTAATTTCTCTTTCTAATCGTCCAATTAGAACACTTTTTGATTCTGGCGCTTCACATTCATTTATATCTAGTTCTGTGGTTGAATCTCTATATTTAATTACTAGTATGGTAGTGGATCCCGTAGTGGTTTCAAACCCCATTGGTGGTTCGGCTCATTTATCTTTGATTTGTTGGGTTTGAAAATATCTGTGTTAGGCGTCGAGTTTGAATGCGACGCGTATGTGCTCGATTTTATGGGCTATAGGTTGATTCTAGGAATGGATTGGCTTACCACGTATGGTGCCATTCTAGATTGTGACAGGAGGGTCGTTAGACTTTTGACTTGTCATGGAAGGACCCTCGAGATTTCTTGTGACCCACAAGGGTCGGTTATGCTCAGTTTCCTAGAGTCTCTTGATGCATTTATCGATGATCTGCAATCTATTCCAGTAGTCCGGGATTATTCTGATGCTTTTGATGAGGTACGGGGCTTACCTCCAAGGCACGAAATCGATTTCCTTATATATCTGGTGGACAATGCAAAGCCATTTGCATTACCAGTGCACCATATGGCTACAAGGAAAAGGAGGGACCTGAGTAAGCAAGTAGGGGAGCTGCATGAGAAGGGGTTTATCAGACGAAGCATATCTGAATGGGGTGCTCCAGTAGTATTCGCAACTAAGGCGGATGGTTTGCTTCGTTTGTGTGTTGACTATAGGGAGTTGAATAAACTCACCAAGAAGAATAGGCACCCGCTTGCGAGGGTTGATGATTTATTTGATCAGCTTGTTGGTGCCTCGGTATTTTCCCAGTTAGACTTGGCCACGGGGTTTCATCAGTTGAGGGTGGCTGAGGGCAGCATAGATAAAACTGCTTTTAGGACTCCAGATGGTTTCTTTGAATAGCTAGTTATGGCTTTTGGGCTGAGGAATGCACCCGCCTATTTTGTTGATTTGATGAGTAGGGTGTTTTGAGAGTTTCTAAACAAATTTGTCGTGGTCTTTGTTGACGATATCTTGATCTTCTCCAAAAGCGAAGAAGAGCATGCCAAACATTTGAGAGAAGTTTTAAAAACTCTCTGTGACCATCAGCTTAAGGCAAAGTTCTCCAAATGCCATTTTTGGAGAAAGGAGGTGAGATTCTTAGGGCATGTGGTCTCCAAAGAAGGGATAGCTGTAGATCCCGCAAAGGTGGTTGCAGTGCATGATTGGCAGATTCCTAAAAATGCAACCGAGGTGAGAAGATTCCTTGGGTTGGCAGGTTATTATAGGAAGTTCATTAAGGACTTCACAAAGATATCAGCCCCACTCACCAGGCTGACGAAGAAGAATTTGGCATTTTCATGGGATATAGATTGTGATGTTGCTTTCCAACATTTAAAGAGGGATCAGACAACAACCCCAGTCTTGACTTTTCCCGATGGGAACAAAGTGTTTACTGTTTACACTGATACGTGTGGTACAGGGCTTGGTGCAATTTTGATGTAAGAAGGGAAAGTGGTGTATTATAGGGGTAGACAGTTGAGAGTTCATGAGAAGAACTACTCCACCCATGATCTAGAGCTAGCTGCCATAGTATTCGCACTTAAGACGTGGAACCATAATTTACTTGGAGAGAAGTTCGAGTTATACACCGATCATAAATCTCTCAAGTGTCTGTTCTCGGAGAGGTATCTCAATTTAAGGCAACAACGGTGGATGGAGTTCCTAGCTTCTTATGATTTTGAGATTTCTTATACCCTAGGCAAGGGTAATGTGGTGGCAGACGCACTAAGTAAGAAGAGGATGGCCTTGAGTCCTCTATTTGTGGAGACGAAGAGCTTGGAGTTCATATCAGCTTTTGATTTTAGACCCTCCAACAAGATTTTGCCTGATTTGTTTGCATCCTTGGAGATACGACCAACTGTTATGGATCAGATAGGAGCTTCGCAATAAGGTGACCCACATATTTTAGACATCATGGAAAAGCTCATAAAAGGGGAGACTTCTAGTCACCTCAGTAGATATGCCACAGATGAAAAGGGGTGGGTTGCGACGAGATGGAAGGCTTTGTGTTCCTCAAACTAGAAGCTTGATAAAGGCAGTCCTAGAATAAGCCCACCATTCTAAGATGACTATTCATCTAGGCAGTGACAAGATGTATAGAGACAAGAAAAGGGTTTTCTTTTGGGTTGGGATAACGAAAGATGTGGCAGAGTTCTTTTCTCAATGTTTAGTTTGCCAGCAAGTTAAAGCTGAGCAAAAGAAGCCCGGTGGTCTACTTCATCTTTGGAGGTTCCTCAGTGGAAATGGGAGAGTGTCTCTATGGATTTCATAGATGGTTTGCCTAGGCAACACCAGTATCTGGGTTGTGGTAGATAAACTCACTAAGAGCACCCACTTTATGCTAGTTAAGAGTAAAAGGACGACATCATGATCGGCAACAATTTATGTTCGGGAGATAGGTCGTCTTCATGGAATACCTTCCAGCATCGTAAGCGATCGTGACCCCATCTTTACTAGTGAATTTTGGAGGAGATTGCAAGAAGCATTAGGTACATAGTTGCGTTTGAGCACCGCTTATCATCCTCAGACCGATGGACAAACGGAGAGGGTGAACAGAACTCTAGAGGATCTTTTGAGGCTGTATATCCTAGATTTCGGAGGGACTTGTGAATAACACCTTCCTTTAGTGGAGTTTGCCTATAACAACAGCTATCAATCCAGCATCGACATAGCACCCATTCGAAGCAATGTATGGACGACCCTGTAGATCACCAACTTGTTGGTGGGAATCTACAGAAAGATTATTACTTGGACAAGATATGGTTAGGGAAACGTCCGAAAAGATTGACCTCATTCGACGGTGGGTGAAGACAACTCAAGATAGGAAGAAGTCCAATGCAGACAAGAGAAGGACTGACATCGAATTTGAAGTGGAGACTTAGTTTTTATCAAAGTATCACCTTTGAGGAATGTGGTTCGCTTCGGGTCAGTAGGGAAGTTAGCACCTAGGTTTGTGGGACCATTTCCCATAACTGAGAGGATTGGCTAGAAGGCCTATAGAGTAAAGCTCCCAGAAAATCTATCCGGTGTTCATGATGTTTTCCACGTTTCTCATCTGCGGAAGTGCCTGCATGACACCGCAAAAGTTATTGAGCTGAGTGTATTGGAAGAGGTAGAAGTGGAACGGAAGGCGACAGTCAGACGGCTTCCTTCCCGTATCCTTGGATCAGAAGTTAAGAAGCTACACAATAAAGAGATCAAGTTGCTAAAGGTTCAACGGGGAGATAACCCAAAGGATGCGACTTGGAAGACCGAAAACAAGATTCGTTCTTCATACCCTTTCCTTTTTTAGGGTACATTCTTAACTCTTTTTTCTAAAGTTTTATTTGTGCTTGTTTCTATCAATTGAATATATCTTATCCATAGTATTTTCGACCATTAGATAGGAATCCTATGGATGTAAACATGTGTTTGAGACATGTTATGTTTGATGGATGCAAGTGGATGCAAATGTTTGCTATTGGTTGCCTGTGGATGCATATACAAACACATTAGGCACTAGATCGGCTCAATCACTCTCATACTGCATATGAGTGTGTGTGCATTTTATTTTTGTTTTATGGATGGAAATGGATGTATTACCATATGAATGTTGCACTTAGACGAACGAGTGTGCACACATATAGAACTTACATGTTATAATAATTTTATTTGCATATATATTAGATTCATGGCACTAACATACATTGCATTAAGGAGGTCAACTGAATCAGTAGACCGCCTGATCTTCGCATTAGTATTGGGACATATACGCACACCTCTGCATATATTCATATAAGCATTAGAAGTCTTTAAGAACAATGGATGCCAGTGATTGATGGATGAGTAGATAGGTGATGGATGGTAGGATATGCATCCTTCTCAACTTAGAGATTTTGGGGACGAAATCCTTTGAGTAGGGGAGAATGTAACACCCCGAATTTCTAACGACACTAAAAGAGGATAAATTAAATAAAAATTAATTTAAAATTCAGAATTAAGGAAAATGGACTGCGCCATTGCGTCCGTCCCGAAATTCTGGTCAAGATAGACATTTGGTTTGTGTAAAACGGACACCGTATGAAGATGTTATGAGAGTTTTAAGTCTGTATACGCGCAAAAGAATTATATATATACACATGAGTCAGAGATGAGTCAGAATCTTATCCAAAATAGTTCAAATTTGAAAAATAAAAAGTGGCGGCAGATTTCCCTCTCTAGGGGGTCGACCCCCCTAGAGGGGTGTCGACACCAGGGTCGACCTACCCACAGGGGACTCGACACCCCTAGGGTTGATGTGGTAGTTGGTTTCAGGGGGTCTGGCAGCCATATAAACGTGGTTATTTCTCTTGTTTTCTTCATTGAGAATTCATGGTGGCCAAACTCTACCAGTATCTGAACTGATATGGATCTGTTATCTTCTTCAACTAAAGAAAATCAATTGGAGATTCAAGATCCAAAATTTTCTAGTTCTATTTTCTAATCCTAACACTGTGAGTTTTTAGTTGCTTTTAGATTTGAATATTTAAAAGTAAATATGACATGACTATGACTTGGACTTGTTTATATGCCTAGATTATATCAGATCCGTTGTAAATTCTGATTATATGATATTCTAAATTGGTTTGGATTTGGATCTAAATCTCTATCTTGTTGGATCTATTGTAATTTTTGTGGCATTTTATGATGTGAATCTTAAACCTTAATTGTGTAGATGTACTTTTAAACTATTGGATCTAAATTGTGTGGACATTTAATTTGTTAATCAGATCTAGTTTATCATCTTGTGCCTATTATGTTAGATCTGAATGGTTGGACATCTAAATGGTTAATTTAGATCTTATTATGCTTGTAACAACCCTGAATTTTGGGGGTAAATTTTAAAATTTATATTAAGTAATTTTAATGAGTTTTTGACATTTAAATAATTTATTTAAAATAATAATGATTAAAAATTGATTTAAATCAAAGTTAGAATGAACAATTTAATTTTTATTAGAAAAGGAATTAGAAATAACGCGGTAGTTTGAAAAGTCAAACTTAAACTTTGACTGACTGTACATGATGCAAAATTTAACGGATTTTAGTGAAACCAAAAATATTAGAATCTATTTAAAAATATATTTCTAACGAATTTTAAAATTTGAAATTTCATAGCAGGAATCAAAAGTTATGTCAAAATTAAAATTTAGAAAGGTCGCTATGAAATTTATAAAGGTAAAAAATGCTACTTTTTGCATACGAAGGAATTTGGACTCGAAACCACTTCCATTGAGTTCATAATGGTGTTTCTGCATTGAAAAACAGTAAACACTTATATATTTCGAGTTTCAGAAATTATTTGTTTAAAAATGTATTTTTAATATTTAATATATACGCCTTGAAAATAGCCATTTTTCAAACGACCTCTATTTTAGACGAAACCACTTTTGTTGGATTCGGAATGTCAAATTATGGCTAAGTTTAATTTTTCATAATTTTTAGACTTTATTTGTGACCGTGGCAAAAAGATTTCAGTTTGGTTAATTTCGGTAAATTTTAATCGATTTGAAAAATGCCATTTTTCAAACGGACTCAGAATTGAACGAAATTAATTTTTCTAGGTGCGCAGCGTCAAAACATAGCTAAATATATTTTTCGGGAATTTTTAAAGTTAATTTGTGGAGCCGGTGAATTTTTATATACGTTTGAATTTTAAATAAATGAATTACATTTTAAAACTAAGAAACGGGGGTCAAGATGATCATTTGGGCCTGCGAAACATAGCTAGATGGTTCCGGAGTAGGGGTAAATAGATAAGAACGATAGTCGTTGGGCCTAATTCTGAGATAGTGTCTAAACGGGCCTTTAAGGTGGTTAACGGGCTAATTAATATTATTATATTATAAATACAACTATTAGAAACCCTAGCCCATAAGAGTTCAACCGCCGCCCTTTATTTTGAATGGCCACCATCATCCGATTTTAATCCATTAAATTCTACCAAATCCTCTCGAATTAAATCTCAACCCCATAACCAAATCAAAGAACAAATCGAGGGCATCAAGATGGTACGGGAGTGATCGGACTTAGTGAAGCATAGGGGCGGGTTTCTAGCCACGAAGTGCCGACGCTTGGAGGGGTTTTCGAGGCACAGGGGGGCAGCGAGTGGGGCCCACTGCTGGGCGCAAGGAGGGGTCGGCGCGGGCTTCGAGGTGAGGGTCTCCGATCGGCGCCTAGTTGGCCGGAGCGAGGTGCGACGGCGGTCAAAAGTTGGAGCTGATGGGTTTTTGTGTGGTACAGGGTATACGAAGAAGAAGGGTACGACTTGATCAAGTTTGAACGGTGGATTTTAAGTGTGGTATATTATTTATAATTAAAATTGAATTTGTTTGTATAATATAAATGAAATCTTGTAAATTCAATAACTTTGCCATATGAAATCGAAATTCAGAAATTTCAGAAGCGTTTGGATCGTGTAAACGGGATCTACGAGATGGAACAGACCAGATCTGAAACCGAGAACTTTGGAAATTCAGCCAGAAATGCACATGAACAATTTCTGAAAACCGATCAATGTGAGATTTCTTTTCTTTTTAAAATTAAAATTAATAAAAAAAAATTCAGTTTGTGTGTGATGTGAAAACTCTGATTTAAAAATTAAATTAAATTTTAATTATTTATTTCTCGCTTTAGAATCATATCACTTTTGTGTTATATTAGAAGTGTTGTGTAAATATATAACTTGTACGCTATATGAGAATTGCCCTATGAACATATCATTTGTACGTGAATTAGAATAGACAAATATAAACATATCACTTTTATATGGAATTTCTGATTTGAATAAATAAAAATAAATTACTTATTATTGTGTTGAATAATTCATACATATTCATTATTGGATTTTAAAAGTTTGTTGCTGCTTGTTGTTCTGTTAATTTGGTGAGATATTTTTGTCGTATTTAACTTGACAAAATAAACATGTCATTCATGTTGAATCCACCTTGACAAATTAGAACTGTCATTTTAATCAGTATACGTTGTGTTAAAATAAAACGATTATTTTTGTCAATATACATTGTATGAAAGCAAATATGCCATTTGTTATTATAGAATTTATGAAAATGTCATTTATGGTAAAGGGAAATTTGTCATTTATGTTGAGACGAATTTGTCATTCATGGTAGAATATTTTAATGTCATTTATTTTAAATGCCATTAGATTAGAATGTCAATAGATTTATATGTCATTAACTTAGAATATAAATATTGTTTATGTTAGAATTGATAAATTAGAATATAAAGAACTAGCGACAAAAATCATATTTTTGTCAATATAAAGAAGAAGCGACAAAATCATATTTTTGTCAATATAAAGAAGTAGGGACAAAAATCATATTTTTGTCAATATAAAGTAGTAGCGACAAAATTCACATCTTTGTCAAGATAAAAGAGTTAAAACAAAAACTGCAATTTGGTTACAAAAAGAATGATAAAAATGTAAAAGAAAGGAAATGTAATAACGTACATTTTTCAATGTAAAAGAAAGGAAACGAAATAACTTACATTTTTATTAATGTAATTTAAGGTGAATGAAAAGTTACATTCTTTATTAATGTAATTTAAAATGAATAAATAATTACGTTTTCAATGTCATAAAAAGAATGAATTCAACCTTGAAATAGAATTTACATTTTTATGTAAATATAATAAGAAAAATGAATTATGACATTAAATTAGAATTTACATTTTTATTTAATCAATTAAGATATGATTTTGCCATGGAATGAAATTTACATTTTTATGTAATCAATTAAGATATGATTTTGCCATGTAATGAAATTTACATTTTTATGTAATCAATTAAGATATGATTTTGCCATGTAATGAAATTTACATTTTTATGTAATCAATTAAGATATGATTTTGCCATGTAATGAAAATTACATTTTTATTAGGTAATTAAAGAGTAGAATTTACATTGTAAAATAAAAGGACATTTTTATTATGTAAAGAAGAAAAAGCAAGATTTGACATGAAATGTTAATTACATTTGTAATGTAATTAAAAAGTAAAAAATTTTTGACATGGAGGCTGATGTGATTAAAAAGGTGAAATTTTGACGATGAAGCACACATGCATTTTCAATTGAAGTAAAAAGATTAGAGTTTAATGTTTACGTTTTAATGCAAGTAAAAGAATGAAATGTAGCGTAGTGATTTTATTTACATTTTTGATACAAATAGAAAAATGAAATTTAGTGTAGTATGTTTATTTACATTATTTTAATGTAATAAAAGATTAGAATTTAGGATTGCATTTTTATTCACATTTTTAATGTAATAAAAAGAGTAGGAATTCGACGCTGTATTTTTATGTACATTTTTAATGAAATAAAAGATTAGATTTTGTTAATGCATTTTACATGTATTTTCAATGAATTAGAAAGAATGAAGTTTATTGTAAAGTAAAGAATGAAGTGTAGTGTTGCATTTTTACATGGTTAATGTAAATAAAAGATTAAAATTTTGTGTTGTATTTTTACTAAATTAAAAGGAATGAAAGTTTATGTGCATTTTTAACATTAATAAGAGGGTTAAATTTAGTGTAGTGTTTTTATGTGCATTTTTAACATTAGAGAAAGAATGAAATTTAAAGAGGTACTTATATTTACATTTTTCATGTAAATAAAAGAATAAAATTCAGCATAGTACTTTTTATTGGCATTTTCAATGACCGCATTTTTAGCGTTATGTCAATTTAGAGAAAATGAACGCATTTTTAGCGTTATGTCAATTTAGAGAAAATGAACGCATTTTTAGCGTTAGGTCAATTTAGAGAAAAGGAACGCATTTTTAGCGTTATGTCAATTTAGAGAAAATGAACACATAGTTAGCGTTATGTCATTTTACTAAAAATGAACATATTTTTTGTGTAAACGTTAATATATTAAAAAGAACAATATATGAGGAAAACTTTATTAACATTTTCTATGTAAATAAAATGAACATATTATTAATGAAAATTTAATTTACATTTTCATATGTAAATAAAAAGAATTATTTTAGATGACACTTTCATTTAAATTTTCATCTAAATAGGATATGTAGAAGTGAAAGATAACATTTATTTACATTTAAGTAAATAAATAAGCAAAAGAAATGTTTTTAAATGACATTTTCTATGCATTAAATGAATTGAAAGTTACATTTTAGTTGTTGTTTATTAACAAATAAAATGAGGGAAGGGAATTGAACTGTTTATATAACATGATATCTTGATATAAACATGTCACATTACATCATTGTATGATAGGAACATGATTGTGCGCTGTTAGCCTACTTTGTGAACTAGGCAACACAAAGTCGAGATGTCAAGTGTTGAAGAACTTTTCTTCTTAGAAAGCATCGGGTCGGATCGGAGAGCTGTTGCCAGTCACATCGGAGGGCTACTACCAGTTCGGAACGGAACATAGCAAAATGGATAAGGACTCAGTTTCAGCTCAGGTCGGGTCGGATCGGATGCCCCGATCCGAACCCCTTCTGCTTTCTCCTCCGAACCGAACCCAACACACCATATCCCTTCACCCCACAATCTCCTGAATGTTCGGAGCGGTTATGACCATTTCCTACCCACGATGACCACTACTCTGATGCGCTGTCAGCACTGGAATCCATCCGATCCCGAGAACGATGGGATGGAAGACACGTGGATCCGACCCGGACCGAATTCTGAGTGAATTTCCACCTATAAATACCCCGCCAAGAGACAATTAAAGGGATCTTCTTTTTGGCATTTTGAGAGTTCAAAAACCTTCAAAAACCGAATTCCAGCATTCCCAGATAATCCAAATCATCATTCAACATTTATTTTTAGACAATTGAATGAATGTACGTGAATTGTGAGTGAAATTGAGTGGATATCTCGTTGTATTTGCATCTATATCATCGAGGATAGTGATTACAAAGTGGACGTAGGCTTTTCAACGCCGAACCACTATAAATTCTGTGTCTCTATTTTACTTTTGATCTTATTTTACTTCGATTTTAGTCAATTTGGGTGTTAGAACCACTTTTTGGTCTAACATGCGCTGTTGGTTTGGTTGATTTATTACCCTTATATGTTAATGACATGTAATGGCGTTGAAATGCAAATGAACTTTTTTCATCAAAATAAAAATAGTGATAAGTAATAACGTTATGAAATAATTTAAAGGATAATTATGCGAAGATTATTTGAAAAGACCGAGTTATACTCATTTGAAATAATCATACGACGTTTTAAATGGAAGAATTGAATACGGCAATTGAAGACCGACGATCTTCACATCGAATGGGTAACTAGTGTTGAGGCCCTTGATTGATTTGCTCCCAAGACGGGGCTAAGATGGTAGTTATCCGGACGTAGTGTTGATTTGTACGGATTTGGCTTTCGCTCAGACCCAGAGCATAAGCTTATAAATGGATGTGTGTCTGACGTTGAATTTTGTTCTATGTAAATTGATTTCTATTAATATACGACCGTTGGTGGCGGAGAATTTATTCTCTTGCTCAACACCCTTAGAGGTTGTGTATTAATAGTTATCAATCGCATGGCGTGAATTATCAACGTGGCACGCTAAGATGAAGATGATCACGGCTTTGTTGAAAAGCAGGCCTTGTGGTTATAACGTTACTTCGCGAGACTCACAACCCGGTTGAGTCTAAAACGGGAGAAGGGAACGCAGGGAGAGCAACATGTTTCTTTCTAGCTAGAAGTGGTGTCGGTGCTTAAACTGGCTGATATTTTACTTATGTGGATGATGGAATGTGGCGCGCCTCGGATAATAGGTCCTACAGGATCGGGAAACGTGTGTTCAGGAATAACTAATCCACGAAGCTGTATGTGTGGACCGGCCCTGCAGCTTTCCAAGGGTTCACTGCGGGGGATCCTGAGACATTAGCTAGAGTGTCTCGAATTGGTAAGGAGCTCCTCCCTAGCCTTGACTCATGATGGAAACCCAATTTCCAATACGACCTCATGCGGTTTTGATTGTAGAACTAGTATGGCAACATAGTAGGATGGGGTACTATGCCGTCTATGATTGATACATTATGATTGAAATTGTTTTTGAAACATATATACACTAATAATAATATCAAATCCGTTTTTATCGTATCAAGCATCTTTTGACCATTATAAGGTAAAACCCTATCCTCCGGTTTGTGTTGCATTGTGTGATGGGACTTGGGTCTTATAATGGTTTCATTTTTCTAAAAAGCATTGCGTTGTTTTAACGATTTACTTTATTTTTATGCAAGGTAATCCATTGGAATAAAACCCGTTCCGCGTTAGCGGCGTGGTCCTTGGATTTGCCTTATTACTATTAGTTAAATTAGTTAAGAATTCTCACATCAGTCCCATGACTGACCCGTTGTTTGTTTCCACCTTTACAAACTCGGGTGCCCTCTTTTCACACGGGCAGTCGAGTGGTTTGTCTATAGGTTCTTATCTCGAGCAGGATTCTGGATTGAAGCCTAAAGCTGTGTCCAAAGCATAGTTGTCTTCCGCTGCCTTAGTTATTTTATTTCCGCTGCAATGTATTAAAATATTGTAATTTATCTTCTGCTGTAATTTATTTCGATGTACTCTGATATTCTGTACTCTGACGTTACGTTATTATGATGTAATAAAAGTCTGCTATTATTGTTCTGATGTTGTTGTATTCCCAGAGTTAACGTATGCAGATTTCGAACGGTTTTAGTCGATCTAGCGATCGATTAAGGTCGGGCAAAATGCGTATCGTTACAGTTGATATTATAGCTTTGGTTAGCTCAAATCTTTGTGATACAACTCATTAGAACTGAACAAAAGAATCGTCAGAGATTGGATTAGTAATATCCAATAAGAATACTCATTAGAGATAGGATCAGTAGTATCCTAGAATGAGAAAACTCATTAGAGATGGGGTTAGTAATGCCCTAGAATGAGTTGAGAGTAACAAGCTTATAATTTACGTATTTGTAATTATAATCTATTTTAGAAAATATGATTTTTGAATATATAAAAGTTATAAATATTTAAAAAGCTAATCAACTAATTGATTGATGATTGTGTAGAGTAAGTATTAGTTCAACTAATAAAATTATAGTAACCAATTGAGGAAGAAAATCAATAAAAAGATGAGTAGGATAATTAAACACTTTTAGCTTCGTTCCTTTTCGAGGATGAAAAGTTCCTAAGTGGGGGAGACTGTAACAACCCTGAATTTTGGGGGTAAATTTCAAAATTCATATTAAGTAATTTTAATGAGTTTTTGATATTTAAATAATTTATTTAAAATAATAATGATTAAAAATTGATTTAAATCGAATTTAGAATGAATAATTTAATTTTTATTATAAAAGGAATTAGAAATAACGCGGTAGTTTGAAAAGTCAAACTTAAACTTTGACTGACCGTACATGATGCAAAATTTAACGGATTTTAGTGAAACCAAAAATATTAGAATCTATTTAAAAATATCTTTCTAAGAATCTGAAAAATTGAAATTTCATGGCAGGAATCAAAAGTTATGTCAAAATTAAAATTTAGAAAGGTCGCTATGAAATTTATAAAGGTCAAAAATGCTACTTTTTGCATACGAAGGAATTTGGACTCGAAACCACTTCCATTGAGTTCAGAATGGTGTTTATGCATCGAGAAATAGTAAACACTTATATATTTCGAGTTTCGAAAATTATTTGTTTAAAAATGTATTTTTAATATTTAATATATACGCCTTGAAAATAGTCATTTTTCAAATGACCTCTGTTTTCGATGAAACCACTTTTGTTGGATTCGGAATGTCAAATTATGGCTAAGTTTAATTTTTCATAATTTTTAGACTTTATTTGTGACCGTGGCAAAAAGATTTCAGTTTGGTTAATTTCGGTAAATTTTAATCGATTTGAAAAATGTCATTTTTCAAACGGGCTCGGAATTGAACGAAATTAATTTTTCTAGGTGCGCAGCGTCAAAACATAGCTAAATATATTTTTTGGGAATTTTTAAAGTTAATTTGTGGAGCCAGTGAATTTTTATATACGTTTGAATTTTAAATAAATGAATTACATTTTAAAACCGAGAAACGGGGGTCAAGATGATCATTTGGGCCTGCGAAACATAGCTAGATGGTTCCGAAGTAGGGGTAAATAGGTATGAACGACAGTCATTGGGCCTGATTCTGAGATAGTGTCTAAACGGGCCTTTAAGGTGGTTAACGAGCTAATTAATATTATTATATTATAAATACACCTATTAGAAACCCTAGCCCATAAGAGTTCAGCCGCCGCCCTTTATTTTGAATGGCCACCATCATCCGATTTAAATCCATTAAATTCTACCAAATCCTCTCGAATTAAATCTCAACCCCATAACCAAATCAAAGAACAAATCGAGGGCATCAAGATGGTACGGGAGTGATCGGATTTAGTGAAGCACAGGGGCGGATTTCTGGCCACGAAGTGCCGGCGCTTGGAGGGGTTTTCGAGGCACAGGGGGGCAATGAGTGGGGCCCACTTCTGGGCGTAAGGAGGGGTCGGCGCGGGCTTCGAGGTGAGGGTCTCCGATCGGCGCCTGGTTGGCCGGAGCGAGGTGCGACGGCGGTCAAAAGTTGGAGCTGATGGGTTTTTGTGTGGTACATGGTATACGAAGAAGAAGGGTATGGCTTGATCAAGTTTGAACGGTGGATTTTAAGTGTGGTATATTATTTATAATTAAAATTTAATTTGTTTGTAAAATATAAATGAAATCTTGTAAATTCAATAACTTTGCCGTATGAAATCGAAATTTAGAAATTTCAGAAGCGTTTGGATGGTGTAAACGGGATCTACGAGATGGAACAAACCTAATCTGAAATCGAGAACTTTGGAAATTCAGCTAGAAATGAACATGAACGGTTTCTGAAAACCGATCAATGTGAGATTTCTTTTCTTTTTAAAATTAAAATTAATAAAAAAAATCAGTTTGTATGTGATGTGAGAACTCTGATTTAAAAATTAAATTAAATTTTAATTATTTATTTCTCGCTTTAGAATCATATCACTTTTGTGTTATATTAGAAGTGTTGTGTAAACATGTAACTTGTATGCTATATGAGAATTGCCCTATGAACATATCACTTGTATGTGAATTAGAATAGACAAATATAAACATATCACCTTTATATGAAATTTCTGATTTGAATAAATAAAAATAAATTACTTATTATTGTGTTGAATAATTCATACATATTCATTATTGGATTTTAAATGTTTGTTGCTGCTTGTTGTTCTGTTAATTTGGTGAGATATTTTTGTCGTATTTAACTTGACAAAATAAACATGTCATTCATGTTGAATCCACCTTGACAAATTAGAACTGTCATTTTAATCAGTATACGTTGTGTTAAAATAAAACGATTATTTTTGTCAATATATATTGTATGAAAGCAAATATGCCATTTGTTATTATAGAATTTATGAAAATGTCATTTATGCTAAAGGGAAATTTGTTATTTATGTTGAGACGAATTTGTCATTCATGGTAGAATATTTTAATGTCATTTATTTTAAATGCCATTAGATTTGAATGTCAATAGATTTATATGTTATTAACTTAGAATATAAATATTGTTTATGTTAGAATTGATAAATTAGAATATAAAGAAATATCGACAAAAATCATATTTTTGTCAATATAAAGAAGAAGCGACAAAAATCATATTTTTGTCGATATAAAGAAGTAGCGACAAAAATCATATTTTTGTCAATATAAAGAAGTAGCGGCAAAAATCATATTTATGTCAATATAAAGTAGTAGTGACAAAATTCACGTCTTTGTCAAGATAAAAGAGTTAAAACAAAAACTGCAATTTGGTTACAAAAAGAATGATAAAAATGTAAAAGAAAGGAAATGTAATAACGTACATTTTTCAATGTAAAAGAAAGGAAACGAAATAACTTACATTTTTATTAATGTAATTTAAGGTGAATGAAAAATTACATTTTTTTATTAATGTAATTTAAAATGAATAAATAATTACGTTTTCAATGTCATAAAAAGAATGAATTCAACCTTGAAATAGAATTTACATTTTTATGTAAATATAATAAGAAAAATGAATTGTGACATTAAATTAGAATTTACATTTTTATTTAATCAATTAAGATATGATTTTGCCATGTACATTTTTATGTAATCAATTAAGATATGATTTTGCCATGCAATGAAATTTACATTTTTATGTAATCAATTAAGATATGATTTTGCCATATAATGAAATTTACATTTTTATGTAATCAATTAAGATATGATTTTGCCATGTAATGAAATTTACATTTTTACGTAATCAATCAAGATATGATTTTTCCATGTAATGAAAATTACATTTTTATTAGGTAATTAAAGAGTGGAATTTACATTGTAAAATAAAAGGACATTTTTATTATGTAAAGAAAAAAAGCAAGATTTGACATGAAATGTTAATTACATTTGTAATGTAATTAAAAAGGAAATTTTTTTTTGACATGGAGGCTGATGTGATTAAAAAGGTTAAATTTTGACGATGAAGCACACATGCATTTTCAATTGAAGTAAAAAAGATTAGAGTTTAATGTTTACGTTTTAATGCAAGTAAAAGAATGAAATGTAGCGTAGTGATTTTATTTACATTTTTGATACAGATAGAAAAATGAAATTTAGTGTAGTATGTTTATTTACATTTTTTTTATGTAACAAAAGATTAGAATTTAGGATTGCATTTTTATTCACATTTTTAATGTAATAAAAAGAGTAGGAATTCGACGCTGCATTTTTATGTACATTTTTAATGAAATAAAAGATTAGATTTTGTTAATGCATTTTACATGTATTTTCAATGAATTAGAAAGAATGAAGTTTATTGTAAAGTAAAGAATGAAGTGTAGTGTTGCATTTTTACATGGTTAATGTAAATAAAAGATTAAAATTTTGTGTTGTATTTTTACTAAATTAAAAGAAATGAAAGTTTATGTGCATTTTTAACATTAATAAGTGGGTGAAATTTAGTGTAGTGTTTTTATGTGCATTTTTAACATTAGAGAAAGAATGAAATTTAAAGAGGTACTTATATTTACATTTTTCATGTAAATAAAAGAATAAAATTCAGCATAGTACTTTTATTGGCATTTTCAATGAACGCATTTTTAGCGTTATGTCAATTTAGAGAAAATGAACGCATTTTTAGCGTTATGTCAATTTAGAGAAAATGAACGCATTTTTAGCGTTAGGTCAATTTAGAGAAAATGAACGCATTTTTAGCGTTATGTCAATTTAGAGAAAAGGAACGCATTTTTAGCGTTATGTCAATTTAGAGAAAATGAACACATAGTTGGCGTTATGTCATTTTAGTAAAAATGAACATATTTTTAGTGTAAACGTTAATATATTAAAAAGAACAATATATGAGGAAAACTTTATTTACGTTTTCTATTTAAATAAAATGAATATATTATTAATGAAAACTTAATTTACATTTTCATATGTAAATAAAAAGAATTATTTTAGATGACACTTTCATTTACATTTTCATGTAAATAGGATATGTAGAAGTGAAAGATAACATTTATTTACATTTAAGTAAATAAATAAGAATAAGGAAAAGTAAACTTATTCACATATGGTGTAAATAAATAAGCAAAGGAAATGTATTTAAATGACATTTTCTATGCATTAAATGAATTGAAAGTTACATGATAATTTAAATGATAATTATGAAATAATTTAAATGATAATTATGCAAAGATTATTTGAAAAGATTGTGTTATACTCATTTCAAATAATCATACGACGTTTTAAATGGAAGAATTGAAGACGGCGATTGAAGACCGACGATCTTCACATCGAATGGGTAACTAGTGTTAAGGCCCTTGATTGATTTGCTCCCAAGACGGGGCTAAGATGGTAGTTATCCGGACGTAGTGTTGATTTGTACGGATTTGGCTTTCGCTCAGACCAAGAGCATAAGCATATAAATGGATGTGTGTCTGACGTTGGATTTTGTTCTATGTAAATTGATTTCTATTAATATACGACCGTTGGTGGCGGAGAATTTATTCTCTTGCTCAACACCCTTAGAGGTTGTGTATTAATAGTTATCAATCGCATGGCGTGAATTGTCAACGTGGCACGCTAAGATGAAGATGATCAAGGCTTTGTTGAAAAGAAGGCCTTGTGGCTATAACGTTACTTCGCGAGCCTCACAACCCGGTTGAGTCTAAAATGGGAGAAGGGAACGCAGGGAGAGCAGCACGTTTCTTTCAAGCTAGAAGTGGTGTTGGTGCTTAAACTGGCTGATATTTTACTTATGTGGATGATGGAATGTGGCTCGCCTCAGATGATAGGTCCTACAAGATCGGGAAACGTGTGTTCAGGAATAACTAATCCATGAAGTTGTATGTGTGGACCGACCCTGCAGCTTTCCAAGGGTTCACTTCGGGGATCCTGAGACATTAGCTAGAGTGTCTCGAATCGGTAAGGAGCTCCTCCCTAGCCTTGACTCATGATGGAAACCCAATTTCCAATACGACCTCATGCGGTTTTGATTGTAGAACTAGTATGACGACATAGTAGGATGGGGTACTATGCCGTCTATGATTGATACATTATGATTGAAATTGTTTTTGAAACATATATACACTAATAATAATATCAAATCCGTTTTTATCGTATCAAGCATCTTTTGATCATTATAAGGTAAAACCCTATCCTCCTGTAACACCCCGAATTTCGGTTAATGCTAAAATTCACAAATTAAAGAATAACTAATCCCAGATTTGGGAATTAGGGGAAACGGGTTGCACCATTGCGTTCGTCTCGGAAAAATACGCGAAATAGAGTCTGAGTTTTCGAAAATCGGAGTCCGTATGAAGAAGATATGGACGAACAAAGTTAGGCAGAAAAACCGAAAACAAGCAAGAATGCACTGGCGCACTTGTGAAGCGCGCCAACACAAAAATGCACTGGCGCACTTGTGAAGCGCGCCAACACAAAAATGCACTGGCGCACTTGTGAAGTGCGCCAACACATTTTTACACTGGCGCACTTGGGAAGTGCGCCCGTGTCGGGACAGGAAACCTGCACAGTTTCTAGAGAGTTCTGTGGTTGGGTGCACCAGTTTGGGGTTTGGGCTTGGTCTTAGGGCTGGTTTCTGGAAGGTTCCGAAATCTAAGGGTCCTAATCTAATTTAGGGTTAATCTAATGGCCTAAAACACTTGCCTAATCCTATAAATAAGACCCTAAGCTAGCCCTAAATGGTCATAATCCTATCTCCTAACTAAACTATGCCAAAATTTTCTATGATCATGGCCTCCACTCAAAACCCTAGCCTCCATCCTATTTCTAAACTATTTCTATGAAGGCTTTCATGTGCATACAAGCATCTATGAGTTGTATGAGTGATCATTGGCTTGCATTCATCATCAAGTTGCAAGCTTTATGTTCAAGGCTAGAGTTTTTGGGTGATTTGTGGCAAGGGTTTGCTTATTGGAGTTTAGTGGTGAGTTTCTATAGACTTAACAATCAATTGTTAAATTGATTATGATAGGATATGATAAGATATGGCTATGTTTGTGGAATCAATGTGTTTATGCAAGTTTAGTATAGTGTATGTTGTGTGCTATATGCAAGTTTAATGCTATGTTTTATGATGCAAAACACTATGTTGAACATTGATTCATATGTAACATGTTATGCAAGCTATATGGGAGATTATATGCAAGTCTATATGTAACATGTTATGCAAGTTATGTATTTGGTTTTATGCATGCTAAGTATTTGGTTTTATGCATGCTATGTATGTGGTTTTATGCATGCTAAGTATTTGGTTTTATGCATGCTAAGTGTTTGGTTTTATGCAAGTTTGTCTCTTTTTATGATATGCATAATATATGCAAGTTATGATACATATTCATATGCAAGTTATGATGCAAGTTCATATGCAAGTTATGATACATGTTCATATGCAAGTTATGATGCAAGTTCATATGCAAGTTATGATGCAAGTTCATATGCAAGTTCATATGCAAGTTATGATACATGTTCATATGCAAGTTATGATGCAAGTTCATATGCAAGTTTATGTGCAAGTTCATATGCAAGTTGTCTCTTTTATGATATGCATAATGCAAGTTTGGGTTAAATACTAGTTGGGTTTAATGTATGTTCATATATGCAAGTTGACACCTTTTGAACCCATGATAAAGTTACATGCTATGTTGGCTAAACCCATGACCTTTGTGATGAATCTTCCCTTTATTATGTCGTGTTATGAGAACGAACTACGTGGGGAACGATGGGGTTAATATGCATGTTAATAAAATGATGTGAAATGGGTATGATTAATCATACCACAAATTAAATGGACGTAATTTGGAATTTACCTATTAAGTTAGGTCTACCCATATTATGGAGTTGGGAATTTACCTATTAAGTTAGGTCTACCCATATTATGGAGTTGGGAATTTACCTATTAAGTTAGGTCTACCCATACTATGGAATTGGGAATTTACCTATTGAGTTAGGTCTACCCATATTCTTAAAAATGTGTAATTAATTAGGCATAATTAATTCAAATTATGGGGGTGATTAATTAGGTGTAATTAATCAACTAAGACACGAGGTTGGACCCTTTTGTAGCGGAAGTCTGCCCGGAACCGACCGGCCATCCAGCAGCTACAAATGATTGGCCCAATGTGAGAGGTCTTAGTCATAAATTAAATACGTGATTAAAGTAAAGACACGAGGTTAGACCTTTTTATGACAGAAGTCTGCCCGGAACCAACCGGCATATCCAGCAGTCATAAAAGATGTCTAATGTGAGAGGTCTTTATGAGGTCATGATCTTAATTAATTAAGAAACACTTAACCATATTAGCATGTAGAGGGACATGAGGGGTTAAGTGGGTGCCTTGGGTGGCATGTGGAAATCTAGTGGGTTGCCTTGGGTGGCAATAGAAAATACGATTAGAATACTTAACCAAAGAGGAACATGTAATTAAACATGGGTAAAGGGTTAAGTAAGTGCTTTGGGTGGCATGTGGAAATCTAGTGGGTGCCTTAAGTGGCAATTGATATATGATTAGATGACTTAACCAAACCTTAACATGTAGGTGGGCATGATTATAGAAGGGGTTAAGTGGGATACACTAGATAAAATAACAAGCTTAGGTGGTAGCTTGTGGGGGCCCATTTCAACCAATATCCCAAACGTATCTTAGTGGGCTCGACTCTAGTCGAGTGATGGGACACGCATATTGGGCTTGACTATAAGAGGCCAAAATGGGTTAGCGGTGGCAACGCATGACCAACGGGTTTCATATGCGTGTGTGGACCCGGGCTGGTAAATAAGACGTTGTTGCATCGTGTAGATATAAGCCGTGCACCGTTAGTTTTATCAGGTTGCCACGTTGGGGAATGGTACACCCCACGGTGGGGCCAGCACGGGTATCTACGTTAGGGAGCCGATCGAATGGGGAGTAGTGTGTACACCTAGTGGATTGTAGGGCCCCGAGGCGTCTACTTAGTCACCTAGGGGTACGCGAGAACTATTAAGTTAATTTTATAAGTCCATGGGTGGGATCAACCTTTAAGTTAGGAATGACTGGTGTGGTGCAGTGTAGGAATTACCCTTGGGTGGGTAGATCTGGGGTGGTGTAATCCAGTAATTATCCTTGGGTGGATAAATGCGTCTTTTCGGTTATCTTAGTACGTCCTGTGTTTAGTTGGCTACTTAGTGTAGTCATTATCCCCAGAGGTACCGTACCTTGTTTATATCATACCCTAATTACTTTAATGATTGTATTGTTAGGGTTATAGGACTCACTCAGACTTATGTCTGACCCCGTTGTTTCTTTATCTTTTTCCCAACCCTCAGGTTTTCAGAGTGGGCCTAGCACTAGTGGGCTTTGATCAGACTGCTTTATCTATCTTTTGGAGCTTGGACCGTGGATGTAAAGCTCAGTTTATCTTTTCTATTATGGCTATTAGGTTATGTAGTGGGATTATGTACTTTCGTTTTTATCAGGATGGATATTATGTACTTGACTCTTATTTATGGTTTTGGTGTAACCAAACATGTTTTACTTTCCGCTGAAATGAAATGATGTTTTAAATTCTCAAGTATTACTTATATCTGTCTTGTTGTAATTTTTCTGTTCTATATTCACTTAAAATACTCCACCGATGTTATGGCATTCCCTTAGTGAGTGACCGTAGCGGGTGTGGGGTGTTACACGTGGTATCAGAGCTTAAGGTTACCAGAACAGATAAAATTTTTAGAAAAACTATTTTCTAAGAATATTTTTGAAAGGAGTATTTTCAAAAACATGTCTTTTAAGAGAAAAGTTTTTGAAAGAAAAGCATAATCCCCAATAGCCATATCTATATCTTTCGAATTCTCCGTTTTGAATCTCTTCCTCTCTCATTTTGAGTTTCCCCTCCGCGTATAGATGACCTTTCTAAGATAGATAAGAATGGAAAACCACTTCAAGGGACTTAGACATTAGTCGGATTAAAAGTTGGTTCAAGAAGGAGGAGGACTGGTAGGTATCTATTGGATAGACGATGGGAGGAAGGCTCAAATAGTTGTTTGGTTAATGAAGGATGAAACCTCATTGGTGGGAGGTTACGAGTGGAGAATGGGAAGAAGAAGGCGAGTAGTTATCCTTTTGGAGGAATGGGACACCGTATTAGGATTGTCCAAAGGGGCATGGGCAAGGTATGGAATCTCCTGGAGGGTAGTTGTATTCCCTCGCGGCTAGTGTACCAGATGGGGATAGGACCGTCTAGGTTGGAATTTGGATTTCTTTATTATCCGGTTCGAACTTTATTAGATTCTGACGCATCGAGTTCGTTTATCTCATCATTGTTAGTTGAGTCACTGCACTTAGACACCAGTTTGGTAGATGATCCCTTAGTTGTTTCAAACCCAATTGGGGCTCCATGTTGTGTTTGGGTTTGAAAGTTTCTATACTTAGCGTTGAGTTTAGATGTGATGCTTTTTGGGCTTCGCGGGCTATGGGTTAGTTTGGGCATGGACTGGTTATCCAGTAGGGGTGCCGTTCTTGATTTTGAAGGGAGAGTTGTTAGGCTTATGACCCGCTTGGGTAACACTCTCGAGATCTCTTGTAATCCCATGGAATCTGTTATGCTAAGTTATCTAGAATCGCTTGACACGTCGGTCGAGAGTTTGCGATCTGTTAGAGTGGTCCGAGAATACTCGGATGTGTTTGAGGAGGTGAAGGGCTTACCGCCGGAGCGGGAGATTGACTTCCGAATATATCTGGTAGACAATGCTAAACCTGTATCTTTACCAGTGCGCCACATGGCTCCTCGCGAGAGGAGGGAACTCCATAAGCAAGTAGAGGAGTTGCTTGAGAAGGGGTCCATAAGACAAAGTATATCGGAGTGGGGTGCTCCAGTAGTTTTTGCTACGAAGGCGGATGGGTCCCTCAGACTTTGTGTAGGCTAAAGAGAACTAAATAAACTCACAAAGAAGAATAGACACCCATTGCCGAGGAATGATGATCTCTTTGATCAGTTGGTTGGCGCCTCAGTATTTTCGCAAGTTGGACTCAGCCACGGGGTTTCGTCAGTTGAGAGTGGCTGAGGATAGTATAGAGAAGATTGCCTTTAGGACTCCGGATGGTTTTATGAGTGGCTGGTGATGCCATTTGGTTAGACGAATGCCTCCGCATACTTTGTTGATTTGATGAGAAGGGTGTTCAGGGAGTACCTAAATAAGTTCGTGATGATCTTGGTGGATGACATCTTGGTCTTTTCTAGGAGCGAAATAAGTTTTCGTATGTGCTCAATAGGTTGAGCAAAGCCCGTTATGGGATAAACGGTGGTTTTGGAGCGAGACTGGCAAGGACATCCAGAGTTGGACAAGGGCTTAATTATTTAGCCGTTTTTACTAGTATCATCTCACGTAGGTCGTCTGAATTCGAAGGAGGTATCCCTTGGGTGTTTGTCTGATATTGGTTTAGGCCTTTGGGGCTTGCATTTGGGGGATGTCGAGTTCGACTAGGGTGGTCTGCGTGAGAGATGGATAGTTGTGACGATTTTGCATGGGAGAATATCCTGATTTTCTCTAGAAGTGGAGAAAAGCATGCCCTACATCTTAGGGAAGTGTTGGAGACTCTTTGAGCGCATTGTCTTAAGACAACAAAGGTGGATGGAATTCTTAGCATCCTATGAGTTTGAGATAGCGTATACCCCTGGCAAGGGTAACGTGGTGGCAGACGCCTTAAGCAGAAAAAAAGGCTGTCTTTGAGTCCATTGTTCGTGGAATGGCTAAGCTTGGAGTTTAATTCTACGTTTGACTTTAGACCTTCCGTTGACTTTATACCCGGTTTGCTAGCCTCCTTGGAGGTTAGGCCTACTCTTTTGGGGCGGATTGGCGAGGCTCAGCGAGACGACCCACAGTTGGTTGAGTTGGTAGAGAAGCTTATAAGGGGGGAGTCGTCCAGCCATTTGGGTAGATACACCATAGATGATAGGGGATGGTTGCATAGAGACGGTAGACTTTGTGTACCGCAAGATGAGGGTTTGAAGAAGGCTATTTTGGATGATGCACATCGTTCAAGAATGACTACTCATCCCGGTGGAGACAAAATGTACTAAGACATGAAGAGAGTTTTCTTCTGGGCCGGTATGAAGAAAGATGCGGCCGAGTATGTGGCTAGATGCTTAGTGTGCCAACAAGTTAAAGCGGAGCAAAGGAAACCCGGTGGGTTGCTACACCCATTGGAAGTTCCGCAATGGAAGTGGGATAGTGTCTCGATGGATTTCATCGATGGGTTACCGAGATCGAGGAAGGGCAATACGGGAATTTGGGTTGTGGTAGACAGACTTACCAAGAGTGCCCATTTTATACCCGTGAAGAGTAAGAGGACCGCTCCATGGCTTGCTTCAGTCTATGTTAGAGAGATTGTTAGATTGCATGGCGTACCATCCAGCATTGTGAGTGATCGAGATCCTATCTTCACTAGTGAGTTTTGGAGAAGTTTGCAAGAGGCGGTAGGGACTCAGTTGTGTTTGAGCACCGCATATCATCCTCAGACGAACGGTCAGACTGAGAGGGTGAACCGTATCTTAGAAGATCTCTTAAGGCTTTGTATCTTGGATTTTGGAGGTACATGGGAAGAACATCTTCCTTTGGTGGAGTTCGCATACAATAACAGCTTTCAGTCTAGTATTGGCATGGCACCTTTCGAAGCTCTTTATGGAAGGACTTGTCGATCTCCTACATGTTGGTGGGAATCTACGGATAAGATCTTGCTTGGGCCAGATATGGTTAGAGAGACTTCAGAGAAGATTGATTTGATTCGAAGAAGGATGAAGGCAGCGCAAGATAGACAGAAATCTTATGCGGATCGGAGTAGGACGGATCTTGAGTTTGAGGTTGGGGACATGGTTTTTGTCAAAGTATCTCCGTTGAGAAATGTTGTTCGCTTTGGGTCCGTTGGGAAGTTAGCACCGAGGTTTGTTGGGCCGTTTCCTATTAAGGAAAGGATTGGACGGATGGCATATAGGGTGGAGTTGCCCGACAGACTTAGTGGTGTTCATGATGTATTCCATGTATCACATTTGAGGAAGTGCTTACATGAGACCGCAGAGGTGGTAGAGCCGAGCTTGCTTATAGATGTAGAGGTAGAGCGTGATGCGACGATTCGACGAGCTCCTACTCGCATCCTTGGGTCAGAAACTAGGAAATTGAGGAATCGAGAGGTCCAACTAGTCAAAGGACAATGGGGAGAAGACGAGGGCAATGCTACTTGGGAGACGGAAGCGAAGATGCGTTCATTGTACCCATTCCTTTTTGAGAGTATGTCTTTTAACTTCTCCTTTATCGTTTGTCTAGTACTTATCTTATCTTTAGTATGTCCTCTCATTAGTACCTTTGACCTTTAGATAGGGTAAACCTATGGTTGAAACATGTGTTTGAGACATGTTATGTTTGATGGATGCATGTGGATGCAAGTGGTTGCTAGTGGTTGCTCGTGGATGCATGTATACACACTCTAGGCACTAGATCGGCTCAATCACTTCATATTGCATATTGCATAAAATTGTGTGTAGGAAGCTGTATTTATGGATGTATAATGATTGTGTTATCATATGGATGATGCATTTTGGTGAATGATTGTGCACTCATGTAGATATTGTATGTGTCGATAGGGTTCTCTCGCATACATAATGGATGCATGGCACTATCATGGTTTGCATATGTTCATACATTAGATAGGGAACATATACACACACTTTTTGCATATGCTCATACATCATTAGAAACTGTTTTAAGGACAATGGATGCCTGTGTTTGATGGATTGAGTAGATGGTTGTTTGGATGGTAGGATATGCATTCTCCTTAGCTTAGAGATTTCGGGGACGAAATCCTTTAAGGAGGGGAGAATGTAACACCCCGAATTTCGGTTAATGCTAAAATTCACAAATTAAAGAATAACTAATCCCAGATGTGGGAATTAGGGGAAACGGGTTGCACCATTGCGTTCGTCTCGGAAAAATACGCGAAATAGAGTCTGAGTTTTCGAAAATCGGAGTCCGTATGAAGAAGATATGGACGAACGAAGTTAGGCAGAAAACCGAAAACAAGCAAGAATGCACTGGCGCACTTGTGAAGTGCGCCAACACAAAAATGCACTGGCGCACTTGTGAAGTGCGCCAACACATTTTTACACTGGCGCACTTGGGAAGTGCGCCCGTGTCGGGACAGGAAACCTGCACAGTTTCTAGAAAGTTCTGTGGTTGGGTGCACCAGTTTGGGGTTTGGGCTTGGTCTTAGGGCTGGTTTCTGGAAGGTTCCGAAATCTAAGGGTCCTAATCTAATTTAGGGTTAATCTAATGGCCTAAAACACTTGCCTAATCCTATAAATAAGACCCTAAGCTAGCCCTAAATGGTCATAATCCTATCTCCTAACTAAACTATGCCAAAATTTTCTATGATCATGGCCTCCACTCAAAACCCTAGCCTCCATCCTATTTCTAAACTATTTCTATGAAGGCTTTCATGTGCATACAAGCATCTTTGAGTTGTATGAGTGATCATTGGCTTGCATTCATCATCAAGTTGCAAGCTTTATGTTCAAGGCTAGAGTTTTTGGGTGATTTGTGGCACGAGTTTGCTTATTGGAGTTTAGTGGTGAGTTTCTATAGACTTAACAATCAACTGTTAAATTGATTATGATAGGATATGATAAGATATGGCTATGTTTGTGGAATCAATGTGTTTATGCAAGTTTAGTATAGTGTATGTTGTGTGCTATATGCAAGTTTAATGCTATGTTTTATGATGCAAAACACTATGTTGAACATTGATTCATGTGTAACATGTTATGCAAGCTATATGGGAGATTATATGCAAGTCTATATGTAACATGTTATGCAAGTTATGTATTTGGTTTTATGCATGCTAAGTATTTGGTTTTATGCATGCTATGTATGTGGTTTTATGCATGCTAAGTATTTGGTTTTATGCATGCTAAGTGTTTGGTTTTATGCAAGTTTGTCTCTTTTTATGATATGCATAATATATGCAAGTTATGATACATATTCATATGCAAGTTATGATGCAAGTTCATATGCAAGTTATGATACATGTTCATATGCAAGTTATGATGCAAGTTCATATGCAAGTTATGATGCAAGTTCATATGCAAGTTATGATACATGTTCATATGCAAGTTATGATGCAAGTTCATATGCAAGTTATGATGCAAGTTCATATGCAAGTTTATGTGCAAGTTCATATGCAAGTTGTCTCTTTTATGATATGCATAATGCAAGTTTGGGTTAAATACTAGTTGGGTTTAATGTATGTTCATATATGCAAGTTGACACCTTTTGAACCCATGATAAAGTTACATGCTATGTTGGCTAAACCCATGACCTTTGTGATGAATCTTCCCTTTATTATGTCGTGTTATGAGAACGAACTACGTGGGGAACGATGGGGTTAATATGCATGTTAATAAAATGATGTGAAATGGGTATGATTAATCATACCACAAATTAAATGGACGTAATTGGGAATTTACCTATTAAGTTAGGTCTACCCATATTATGGAGTTGGGAATTTACCTATTAAGTTAGGTCTACCCATATTATGGAGTTGGGAATTTACCTATTAAGTTAGGTCTACCCATACTATGGAATTGAGAATTTACCTATTGAGTTAGGTCTACCCATATTCTTAAAAATGTGTAATTAATTAGGCATAATTAATTCAAATTATGGGGGTGATTAATTAGGTGTAATTAATCAACTAAGACACGAGGTTGGACCCTTTTGTAGCGGAAATCTGCCCGGAACCGACCGGCCATCCAGCAGCTACAAATGATTGGCCCAATGTGAGAGGTCTTAGTCATAAATTAAATACGTGATTAAAGTAAAGACACGAGGTTAGACCTTTTTATGACAGAAGTCTGCCCGGAACCAACCGGCATATCCAGCAGTCATAAAAGATGGTCTAATGTGAGAGGTCTTTATGAGGTCATGATCTTAATTAATTAAGAAACACTTAACCATATTAGCATGTAGAGGGACATGAGGGGTTAAGTGGGTGCCTTGGGTGGCATGTGGAAATCTAGTGGGTTGCCTTGGGTGGCAATAGAAAATACGATTAGAATACTTAACCAAAGAGGAACATGTAATTAAACATGGGTAAAGGGTTAAGTAAGTGCTTTGGGTGGCATGTGGAAATCTAGTGGGTGCCTTAAGTGGCAATTGATATATGATTAGATGACTTAACCAAACCTTAACATGTAAGTGGGCATGATTATAAAAGGGGTTAAGTGGGATACACTAGATAAAATAACAAGCTTAGGTGGTAGCTTGTGGGGGCCCATTTCAACCAATATCCCAAACGTATCTTAGTGGGCTCGACTCTAGTCGAGTGACGGGACACGCATATTGGGCTTGACTATAAGAGGCCAAAATGGGTTAGCGGTGGCAACGCATGACCAACGGGTTTCATATGCGTGTGTGGACCCGGGCTGGTAAATAAGACGTTGTTGCATCGTGTAGATATAAGCCGTGCACCGTTAGTTTTATCAGGTTGCCACGTTGGGGAATGGTACACCCCACGGTGGGGCCAGCACGGGTATCTACGTTAGGGAGCCGATCGAATGGGGAGTAGTGTGTACACCTAGTGGATTGTAGGGCCCCGAGGCGTCTACTTAGTCACCTAGGGGTACGCGAGAACTATTAAGTTAATTTTATAAGTCCATGGGTGGGATCAACCTTTAAGTTAGGAATGACTGGTGTGGTGCAGTGTAGGAATTACCCTTGGGTGGGTAGATCTGGGGTGGTGTAATCCAGTAATTATCCTTGGGTGGATAAATGCGTCTTTTCGGTTATCTTAGTACGTCCTGTGTTTAGTTGGCTACTTAGTGTAGTCATTATCCCCAGAGGTACCGTACCTTGTTTATATCATACCCTAATTACTTTAATGATTGTATTGTTAGGGTTATAGGACTCACTCAGACTTATGTCTGACCCCGTTGTTTCTTTATCTTTTTCCCAACCCTCAGGTTTTCAGAGTGGGCCTAGCACTAGTGGGCTTTGATCAGACTGCTTTATCTATCTTTTGGAGCTTGGACCGTGGATGTAAAGCTCAGTTTATCTTTTCTATTATGGCTATTAGGTTATGTAGTGGGATTATGTACTTTCGTTTTTATCAGGATGGATATTATGTACTTGACTCTTATTTATGGTTTTGTTGTAACCAAACATGTTTTACTTTCCGCTGAAATGAAATGATGTTTTAAATTCTCAAGTATTACTTATATCTGTCTTGTTGTAATTTTTCTGTTCTATATTCACTTAAAATACTCCACCGATGTTATGGCATTCCCTTAGTGAGTGACCGTAGCGGGTGTGGGGTGTTACACCTCCGGTTTGCGTTGCATTGTGTGATGGGACTTGGGTCTTATAATGGTTTCATTTTTCTAAGAAGCATTGCGTTGTTTTACGATTTACTTTATTGTTATGCACGGTAATCCATTAGAATAAAACCCGTTCCATGTTAGCAGCGTGGTCCTTGGATTTGCCTTATTACTATTAGTTAAATTAGTTAAAAATTCTCACACCAGTCCCATGACTGACCCGTTGTTTGTTTCCACCTTTACAAACTCGGGTGCCCTCTTTCCATACGGGCAGTCGAGTAGTTTGTCTACAGATTCTTATCTCGAGCAGGATTCTGGATTGTAGCCTAAAGCTGTGTCCAGAGCATAGTTGTCTTCCGCTGCCTTAGTTATTTTATTTCCGCTGCAATGTATTAAAATATTATAATTTATCTTCCGCAGTAATTTATTTCGATGTACTCTGATATTCTGTACTCTGATGTTACGTTATTATGATGTAATAAAAGTCTGCTATTATTGTTCTGATATTGTTGTATTCCCAGAGTTAACGTATGCGGATTTTGAACGGTTTTAGTCGATCTAGCGATCGATTAAGGTCGGGCAAAATGCGTATCGTTACAGTTGGTATTAGAGCTTTGGTTAGCTCAAATCTTTAGGATACAACTCATTAGAACTGAACAAAAGACTCATCAGAGATTGGATTAGTAATATCCAATAAGAATACTCATTAGAGATAGGATCAGTAGTATCCTAGAATGAGAAAACTCATTAGAGATTGGGTTAGTAATGCCCTAGAATGAGTTGAGAGTAACAAGCTTATAATTTACGTATTTGTAATTATAATCTATTTTAGAAAATATGATTTTTGAATATATAAAACTTACAAATATTTAAAAAGCTAATCAACTAATTGATTGATGATTGTGTAGAGTAAGTATTAGTTCAACTAATAAAATTATAGTAACCAATTGAGGAAGAAAATCAATAAAAAGATGAGTAGGATAATTAAACACTTTTAGGATAATTAAACACTTTTAGTTTCGTTCCTTTTCGAGGACGAAAAGTTCTTAAGTGGGGGAGACTGTAACAACCCTGAATTTTGGGGGTAAATTTTAAAATTTATATTAAGTAATTTTAATGAGTTTTTGATATTTAATAATTTATTTAAAATAATAATGATTAAAAATTGATTTAAATCGAAGTTATAATTAATAATTTAATTTTTATTATAAAAGGAATCAGAAATAACGCGGTAGTTTGAAAAGTCAAACTTAAACTTTGACTGACCGTACATGATGCAAAATTTAACGGATTTTAGTGAAACCAAAAATATTAGAATCTATTTAAAAATATCTTTCTAAGAATCTGAAAAATTGAAATTTCATAGCAGGAATCAAAAGTTATGTCAAAATTAAAATTCAGAAAGGTCGCTATGAAATTTATAAAGGTCAAAAATGCTACTTTTTGCATACGAAGGAATTTGGACTCGAAACCACTTCCATTGAGTTCAGAATGGTGTTTATGCATTGAAAAATAGTAAACACTTATATATTTCGAGTTTCGGAAATTATTTGTTTAAAAATGTATTTTTAATATTTAATATATACGCCTTGAAAATAGCCATTTTTAAAACGACCTCTGTTTTCGATGAAACCACTTTTGTTGGATTCGGAATGTCAAATTATGGCTAAGTTTAATTTTTCATAATTTTTAGACTTTATTTGTGACCGTGGCAAAAAGATTTCAGTTTGGTTAATTTCGGTAAATTTTAATCGATTTGAAAAATGCCATTTTTCAAACAGGCTCAGAATTGAACGAAATTAATTTTCTAGGTCGGCAGCGTCAAAACATAGCTAAATATATTTTTCGGGAATTTTTAAAGTTAATTTGTGGAGCCGGTGAATTTTTATATACGTTTGAATTTTAAGTAAATGAATTACATTTTAAAACTGAGAAACGGGGGTCAAGATGATCATTTGGGCCTGCGAAACATAGCCAGATGGTTCTGGAGTAGGAGTAAATAGGTAAGAACGACAGTCGTCGGGCCTAATTCTGAGATAGTGTTTAAACAGGCCTTTAAGGTGGTTAACGGGCTAATTAATATTATTATATTATAAATACACCTATTAGAAACCCTAGCCCATAAGAGTTCAGCCGCCGCCCTTTATTTTAAATGGCCACCATCATCCGATTTTAATCCATTAAATTCTACCAAATCCTCTCGAATTAAATCTCAACCCCATAACCAAATCAAAGAACAAATCGAGGGCATCAAGATGGTACGGGAGTGATCGGATTTAGTGAAGCATAGGGGCGGATTTCTGGCCACGAAGTGCCGGCGCTTGGAGGGGTTTTCGAGGCACAGGGGGGAGCGAGTGGGGCCCACTTCTGGTCGCAAGGAGGGGTCGGCGCGGGCTTCGAGGTGAGGGTCTTCGATCGGCGCATGGTTGGCCGGAGCGAGGTGCGATGGCGGTCAAAAGTTGGAGCTGATGGGTTTTTGTGTGGTACAGGGTATACAAAGAAGAAGGGTACGGCTTGATCAAGTTTGAACGGTGGATTTTAAGTGTGGTATATTATTTATAATTAAAATTGAATTTGTTTGTATAATATAAATTAAATCTTGTAAATTCAATAACTTTGCCATATGAAATCGAAATTCAGAAATTTCAGAAGCGTTTGGATCGTGTAAACGGGATCTACGAGATGGAACCGACCAGATCTAAAACCGAGAACTTTGGAAATTCAGCCAGAAATGAACACGAACGATTTCTGAAAACCGATCAATGTGAGATCTCTTTTCTTTTTAAAATTAAAATTAATAAAAAAATCAGTTTGTATGTGATGTGAGAATTCTGATTTAAAAATTAAATTAAATTTTAATTATTTATTTCTCGCTTTAGAATCATTTCACTTTTGTGTTATATTAAAAGTGTTGTGTAAACATATAACTTGTATGCTATATGAGAATTGCCCTATGAACATATCACTTGTATGTGAATTAGAATAGACAAATATAAACATATCACCTTTATGTGAAATTTCTGATTTGAATAAATAAAAATAAATTACTTATTATTGTGTTGAATAATTCATACATATTCATTATTGGATTTTAAATGTTTGTTGCTGATTGTTGTTCTGTTAATTTGGTGAGATATTTTTGTCGTATTTAATTTGACAAAATAAACATGTCATTCATGTTGAATCCACCTTGACAAATTAGAACTGTCATTTTAATCAGTATACGTTGTGTTAAAATAAAACGATTATTTTTGTCGATATACATTGTATGAAAGCAAATATGCCATTTGTTATTATAGAATTAATGAAAACGTCATTTATGCTAAAGGGAAATTTGTCATTTATGTTGAGACGAATTTGTCATTCATGGTAGAATATTTTAATGTCATTTATTTTAAATGCCATTAGATTAGAATGTCAATAGATTTATATGTCATTAACTTAGAATATAAATATTGTTTATGTTAGAATTGATAAATTAGAATATAAAGAAGTAGCAACAAAAATCATATTTTTGTCAATATAAAGAAGTAGCGACAAAAATCATATTTTTGTCAATATAAAGAAGTAGCGACAAAAATCATATTTTTGTCAATATAAAGTAGTAGCGACAAAATTCACATCTTTGTCAAATAAAAGAGTTAAAACAAAAACTGCAATTTGGTTACAAAAAGAATGATAAAAATGTAAAAGAAAGGAAATGTAATAACGTACATTTTTCAATGTAAAAGAAAGGAAACGAAATAACTTACATATTTATTAACGTAATTTAAGGTGAATGTAAAATTACATTTTTTATTAATGTAATTTAAAATGAATAAATAATTACGTTTTCAATGTCATAAAAAGAATGAATTCAACCTTGAAATAGAATTTACATTTTTATGTAAATATAATAAGAAAAATGAATTGTGGCATTAAATTAGAATTTACATTTTTATGTAATCAATTAAGATATGATTTTGCCATGTAAAGAAATTTACATTTTTATGTAATCAATTAAGATATGATTTTACCATGTAATGAAATTTACATTTTTATGAAATCAATTAAGATATGATTTTGCCATGTAATGAAATTTACATTTTTATGTAATCAATTAAGATATGATTTTGCCATGTAATGAAATTTACATTTTTATGTAATCAATTAAGATATGATTTTGCCATGTAATGAAAATTACATTTTTATTAGGTAATTAAAGAGTAGAATTTACATTGTAAAATAAAAGGACATTTTTATTATGTAAAGCAAAAAAAGTAAGATTTGACATGAAATGTTAATTACATTTGTAATGTAATTAAAAAGGAAAAAAATTTGACATGGAGGCTGATGTGATTAAAAGGGTGAAATTTTGACGATGAAGCACACATGCATTTTCAATTGAAGTAAAAAGATTAGAGTTTAATGTTTACGTTTTAATGCAAGTAAAAGAATGAAATGTAGCGTAGTGTTTTTATTTACATTTTTGATACAAATAGAAAAATGAAATTTAGTGTAGTATATTTATTTACATTTTTTTAATGTAATAAAAGATTAGAATTTAGGATTGCATTTTTATCCACATTTTTAATGTAATAAAAAGAGTAGGAATTCGACGCTGCATTTTTATGTACATTTTTAATGAAATAAAAGATTAGATTTTGTTAATGCATTTTACATGTATTTTCAATGAATTAGAAAGAATGAAGTTTATTGTAAAGTAAAGAATGAAGTGTAGTGTTGCATTTTTACATGGTTAATGTAAATAAAAGATTGAAATTTTATGTTGTATTTTTACTAAATTAAAAGGAATGAAAGTTTATGTGCATTTTTAACATTAATAAGAGGGTGAAATTTAGTGTAGTGTTTTTATGTGCATTTTTAACATTAGAGAAAGAATGAAATTTAAGGAGGTACTTATATTTACATTTTTCATGTAAATAAAAGAATAAAATTCAGCATAGTACTTTTATTGGCATTTTCAATGAACGCATTTTTAGCGTTATGTCAATTTAGAGAAAATGAACGCGTTTTAAGCGTTATGTCAATTTAGAGAAAATGAACGCATTTTTAGCGTTATGTCAATTTAGAGAAAATGAACGCATTTTTAGCGTTATGTCAATTTAGAGAAAACGAACGCATTTTTAGCGTTATGTTAATTTAGATAAAATGAACACATAGTTGGCGTTATGTCGTTTTAGTAAAAATGAACATATTTTTAGTGTAAACGTTAATATATTAAAAAGAACAATATATGAGGAAAACTTTATTTACATTTTCATTGTAAATAAAATGAATATATTATTAATGAAAACTTAATTTACATTTTCATATGTAAATAAAAAGAATTATTTTAGATGACACTTTCATTTACATTTTCATGTAAATAGGATATGTAGAAGTGAAAGATAACATTTATTTACATTTAAGTAAATAAATAAGAATAAAGAAAAGTAAACTTATTCACATATGGTGTAAATAAATAAGAAAAAGAAATGTATTTAAATGACATTTTCTATGCATTAAATGAATTGAAAGTTACATTTTAGTTGTTGTTTATTAGCAAATAAAATGAGGGAAGGGAATTGAACTGTTTATATAACATGATATCTTGATATAAACATGTCACATTACATCATTGTATGATAGGAACATGATTGTGCGCTGTTGGTTTGGTTGATTTATTACCCTTATATGTTAATGACCTGTAATGTCATTGAAATGCAAATGAACTACTTTTATCAAAATAAAAATAGTGATAAGTAATAACGTTATGAAATAATTTAAATGAAAATTATGTGAAGATTATTTGAAAAGACCGAGTTATACTCATTTCAAATAATCATACGACGTTTTAAATTGAAGAATTGAAGACGACGATTGAAGACCGACACATCGAATGGGTAACTAGTGTTGAGGCCCTTGATTGATTTGCTCCCAAGACGGGGTTAAGATGGTAGTTATCCGGACGTAGTGTTGATTTGTACGGATTTGGCTTTCGCTCAGACCCAGAGCATAAGCTTATAAATGGATGTGTGTCTGACGTTGAATTTTGTTCTATGTAAATTGATTTCTATTAATATACGACCGTTGGTGGCGGAGAATTTATTCTCTTGCTCAACACCCTTAGAGGTTGTGTATTAATAGTTATCAATCGCATGGCGTGAATTGTCAACGTAGCACGCTAAGATGAAGATGATCAAGGCTTTGTTGAAAAGCAGGCCTTGTGGTTATAACGTTACTTCGCGAGCCTCACAACCCGGTTGAGTCTAAAACGGGAGAAGGGAACGCAGGGAGAGCAGCACGTATCTTTCTTTCTAGAAGTGGTGTCGGTGCTTAAATTGGCTGATATTTTACTTATGTGGATGATGGAATGTGGCGCGCCTCGGATGAAAGGTCCTACAAGATCGGGAAACGTGTGTTCAGGAATAACTAATCCACGAAGCTGTATGTGTGGACCGGCCCTGCAGCTTTCCAAGGGTTCACTGCGGGGGATCTTGAGACATTAGCTAGAGTGTCTCGAATCGGTAAGAAGCTCCTCCCTAGCCTTGACTCATGATGGAAACCCAATTTCCAATACGACCTCATGCGGTTTTGATTGTAGAACTAGTATGGCGACATAGTAGGATGGGGTACTATGCCGTCTGTGATTGATGCATTATGATTGAAATTGTTTTTGAAACATATATACACTAATAATAATATCAAATTCATTTTTATCGTATCAAGCATCTTTTGACCATTATAAGGTAAAACCCTATCCTCCGGTTTGCGTTGCATTGTGTGATGGGACTTGGGTCTTATAATGGTTTCATTTTTCTAAAAAGCATTGCGTTGTTTTATGATTTACTTTATTGTTATGCACGGTAATCCATTGGAATAAAACCCGTTCCACATTAGCAGCGTGGTCCTTGGATTTGCCTTATCACTATTAGTTAAATTAGTTAAGAATTCTCACACCAGTCCCATGACTGACCCGTTGTTTGTTTCCACCTTTACAAACTCGGGTGCCCTCATTCCACATGGGCAGTCGAGTAGTTTGTCTACAGGTTCTTATCTCGAGCAGGATTCTGGATTGAAGCCTAAAGCTGTGTCCAGAGCATAGTTGTCTTCCGCTGCCTTAGTTATTTTATTTCCGCTGCAATGTATTAAAATATTGTAATTTATCTTCCGTTGTAATTTATTTTGATGTACTCTGATATTCTGTACTCTGATGTTACGTTATTATGATATAATAAAGTCTGTTGTTATTGTTCTGATGTTGTTGTATTCCCAGAGTTAACGTATGCGGATTTTGAATGGTTTTAGTCGATCTAGCGATCGATTAAGATCGGGCAAAATGCATATTGTTACAATGCTCACTATGGCATCATAGTTATGTTAGAACTAGCAATTGCTACAAGTTCATCAGATTTATGCTCATATGTTCACCTTATCACCATGCTAGTTTATGTTTATACCAAGTTATGTTAAAACAATCACTTTGGTTATATTCCTATTACTTTCCCTATTATCGTTTATGACTAGGCTATTGTCTCGCCTAGGCATGCCACCAAATTTGTGAGTGCGCTAGTTAAGGAACGGGGAAAAAAAGGTTAATATTGGCATAATTTTAATATAAACATCATTGGACATATAATTCAAACTTTTGGGTAAAATGGGCATTAACACCTATAAGGGCATAGGTTTAATTAATTGATTAATTAGTAATGAATGCCTAGGATTACAATTAGAAATTGTAATGGCACTTATGACACGATGTTAGGTTGCATTAGTAGTGGAAGTCTGCCCGGATCCGACCGGCATATCCAACAGACACTAATGTTGAACCTAATGTGAGAGGTCTAAGTGCGCAAATACGAATCGGGCCATGACACGAGGTTAGGCCCAACTTGTGGAATAAGACTGCCCGGACCCAACCGGCATGTCTAACATCTACAAGTTGTGGGCCTAATGTGGGAGGTCTATCCCATTATAAACAATAAATGGTCATGGTAATAAATTGGAAAACTTAACCAAATTTAATCCATAGGGGTTGTATGATTGTGAACTAAAGTTAGGGTTAAGTAAAATTGGTTGGATAGTGGATGGGTTAAGCAAGTCTGGAGGGGTGGGTAATATTTACATTTAGGCCCACAAACTTAACCCGATAAGGTTATGTAATTAAAGACACCTAGTGGTATACATGACCGGTTGGAATAATAAAATTGTGTAATTAAAGACACCTTTTAAGTTAAGCATAACTTGTAGAAATAATAGGGTTATGTAATTAAAGACACCTAGTGGTATACATAGCCAAAGAAAACCTTGTGTGGATACAAGACAAGAGGGAGAGCTTATATCATATTGTGTGGGATCCGCCAGTAACCCGGAGTAGGTATTAAAACATGTACTCCGTACTAGGTCGGAGAAGGGGAACGCTTACTGGACCGATTGTAAGAGATCCAAATGTGGAGCACAGTGTGGGCGGCGCAAATCGACCAGGCCATGTGTGTGCATGAGCCCGGCAGAGGGGGATAATACGACCGTGACACTTGTAGATATGGGGCTGTGCACATCAGCGAGGGGTTGCCACTTCAGGAAGTGATACATCCTATAGTGGGGCTAGCACAGAGTTTCTACGCGGATTAGGGAGCCGATCGATTAGGGTAGTAGTTAGGGTACATTTGGACGTATGCCTAAGTTTACCACCTTATAGTGGAAGGGATCATCTCATCCTGGTTATACTAGTAATAGTGCAGAGTAATCATTAGAGAAGCGTTTACACCTTATCCTGTCTACCTTGTTACACCTGTCATTTACGTAGTGGTATCTCTTATCCACTTTATATGCCTGTCATGCTACTTTTATTTACTTGCTAAAAGTAACTAGACTCGCCAGACTTTATGTCTGACCCTTTTGTTTCCTCTTCTTTTTTCCGTTTCCCCGCAGGTTCTCATGGAAGAAACACTCAGGCTTAGCCAGGACTCAGATATCATCTTGTTAGAGCCGCTTTCGAAGTATGGCTCAAGTTCTTATCTCTACTATGGATTTATCTCTTTTATTTGGGGAATTATGTTTTCTTTTAAGTATTTATGTACTCTGATGGTAAAATACAGAAGTTATATTGTTGTAATGGTTTTTGTGACTTATGGTATTTTGGACCATGATGTATGATTTGTGCCTCTGATGAAAATTGGATTATTGCAATGCAAGAAGAATTAAACCAGTTCAAATGCAATAATGTATGGGAATTAGTTCCTAGATGGAGTAATCAAGCTGTTATTGGTACAAAATGGATTTTCAAAATAAAACTGATGAATTAGGTAATATAACTTAAAAAGCTAGATTATTAGCAAAAGGTTATAATCAAGAAGAAGGAATTGATTATAAAGAAACGTTGCTCTAGTCGCTAGACTAGAACCAATACGAATTTTATTAGCATATGCTTGTTTTAATAATTTTAAACTTCATCCAATGGACATTAAAAGTGCATTTTTAAATGGTTATATCAAAGAAAATGTTTATGTTAAACAACCACCTGTGTTCGTTCATGAAAAATATGCAGATCATGTGTATAAACTTAAGAAAGCTTTACACGGTCGAAAACAAGCTCCATGAACTTGGTATGAATAACTCAAAAGCTATTTAATTAATTTTGGATTTGAAATTGGCAAAGTTGATCAAACTCTTTCTATAAAACGTTCTAAATATGATATGTTAATAGTTCAAATTTATGTATATGATATTATTTTTTGGTCAACAAATGAAAATTTATGCAAGAATTTCTCGATATAATGATTAAAGAATTTGAGATGTCACACATGGGTGAATTATCTTAATTTTTAGGTCTTCAAATTAAATAATTACAAAATGGTATTTTTGTAAATCAAGAAAAATATTGTAATAACTTAATAAAACATTTGGGAATGGAAAATACTTCATGTAAACCAACAACCATGAGTACAACTACACACTTAGATGAAGACGAAAATGGAAAAAATGTCGATAAAAATTACATCGTAGCATGATAGGATCTCTTTTATATTTAACAACAAGTAGATCGGATATTATGATGAGTGTTTGTTTATGTGCGCGATTTCAAGCCAATCCAAATAAATCACATTTAAGAGCAGTGAGATGTATATTATGTTATCTTAGCAAAATCAAAGATTTCAGACTCTTTTATCCGAAAGACAGTTCCTTTGAATTAGTATCCTATAGTGATGCTAATTTTGGAGGATCACGTATGGATAGAAAAAGTACCGGTGGTACATGTCATTTTATTGGCAAATCATTAATCTCTTGGTTTAGCAAGAAACGGAATTGCGTGTCACTATCAACATGTGAAGTAGAATACATATATGCAGCTTTGGCTTGTGCTCAAGTCGTTTTCATGCAAAAAACGATTAAAGATTTTGGAATTGATCTACAATTTATTATGATGATTGTAGTACAATTAACTTGTCAAAAAATCTGGTTAATCATTCAAGAACTAAAAACATTGATATTCGACACCATTTCTTACAAAATTGTATTGAGAAAAATCTAATAGACTTAGAATTTGTTTCATCAGAAAATCAAATAGCCGACATATTTACCAAACTGTTACTTGAAAACACTAATAAAATTAAGATGGAAACTCGGTATTATGTCCGCTAAAGATGTATACCAATTTTTTGATTTAAAAATAAAATTGTTTTGAAATTTTCAAAATTTCAATTTTCTAAACCAACCACGACTCGAACTCAAGACCTCTTGGTTGACACTAAAATATCTTAACCATTTGAGCTATATGTGTTTCTTATTCAAGTCACTCTTATATATGTTTATTACCCATTAAAAACTCTTCATAATATAAACATATACATGTCTATATATTTTTACAATTCAACTATTTTTTCTGTAATGAAATTGTCAAATTCTTATTTGCTGATTATACAAAATTTTCTCATTTAAAAAGTCTTCGTTTCCATTTATTCTAATATAAGCTCTATATTTAACATAAGCCATAGTTTTTTTTCCTATTTTTACTCATCCAATCTCTATAAATAAACAAACTTATCTTTAATTGTTTGCTTACTCTTCTACGACTTACTCAATCTCAAAAATATGTCTTCTCCAACTCCCTCATCTGACTTTTTCATCAATATCATCACCTCTCCTGAAGCAAATCAAAAAACTCCATGTCATACCCGTACACGTACTCATATCGGATACACTTTGGAAAAAGAAAAGACTAAGATTGTATTATTTGGAGGTTCACCATCAACATAAACTAAGGTATTGACGAAATGCATCATTACCAATGTGAATCGCTTGAATTACAACGCGAAATGTACTATGAGCAGAAATTTAACTCACAACGTCTTGGGATTATTGGGCATATTGCATGATATTTTGTGGAGCTTCATCTCACTAGTCGATGATCAAGTGTTAACTCCAATCCGTTGACCAATCATTCCTTCTCCCCAGTGACCACCAGTATCGCCAAACTCTTGGGTTAAAATTAAGAATCAAACTAGAGGAGGAAAAAGGAGTTCAAAATGCCTAGTCCGAAAAACTAAACTTAAGTGTTATTTCAATTTTGAAAAATAATCTTGGTGTTTGAATTTACTGTATTTATTTTATGAGTCATAATAATATTCATCTTATTTTGGTTAAATAGTAATAAGAATACAATATATATATATATATATATATATATGTAAACTTTTATTACAAAAGTAGGGGTACTAGAAATACAGTCCCAGGTCAGTCGAATGACCCAGGGGTACCAGTCGACTGACCCAGAACCTAAAAGATTCTTAGGTATGGTTTAGTCGACTGACCACCTAGTTGAGTCGATTGAATCATGAATTTTCTAGACATAACTACCCTATCTACCTCTTACTACCCCCTTTACTACTTCACTTTATCACATTTACCCCATTTCTCCAAAATTCTCAAACATTACCCTTATTTTGCTATTAACCCTACTCCACCAAAAATCAAATCTTTTCAATTCAAATTCAATCAATATACCTCCTAAGAGACAAAGAATTGCTCAACCTTCCAGACAACCTACTATTAATCTACAAATTCGTCAATGGCTCTACAATGACACGGCGGTGAAGAGATGGATGAAGATGCACAATTCCACAATCTTTGGAGGTTCTTTCATGAAGTTTAAAGACTTTGCTTCATACGGTATTCAATCCATAGCTAGATGAAGTAATTTAGAATCTCATTTTAATTTCAATGATAACAACTTGAAAATTAACAACATTATGGTCAAGTTGTTTTATGCCAATCTCTAAATCATCAACAAGTAGCTAAACAAGAAGATTGTGTTTGGTTTGTGGTATGCTAATTTTTATATATCTAGATCGAATGGCAAACATTTTTCACTCACCAAACGATGGCATACATCTAAATGATGTTGATTGTGATATGATTGTGCATGATGAAGTAAGCTATAGATTTTTAGAAGATAACATGCATGACCTTAAGTCCACTTCTTTAAGACCGGTTGCACGAGTTGTGCATAAAACATTAATGTGCACAATTACTCCAAGATCCGGAAGTTATGAGCTTGTATATCAACACAACTTCAAGGCTCTTTATGCAATTTATGGAAATATAAAGATTAATTGGCTCTGACTCATTCTAGACGAGTTTCTTAGCTTCAACAACGGTTCATGAATATCATCTACTACGGTGAATATATCATGCGAATGCTCAAAATAGGAGAAATTCCAACGCCCGACTCTCCATTCACTGAAGTACGCACCATCACTTCCAAAACCTTATCCCTTATGAAACTTCCCAAAAATGTGCCACTAAGAATTATCTCCTTTCAACAATGGGTTCAACGCCAACAAGGACCACAACCGGCACAAGAGCCTCCCAATCCCACTAGACACGCACAATCCACCGTCTGTGATGAAGACAAGATAGTGAATGTAGATCCAACACTTGATGCACACAAATCTATTGCTATAATATGTCGCAATAAAAAAAATTTAGACTCTCAGATTACGAAGGTTGAAAAAAAATGGACAAAATCTAAGGATTTTTCAATCTGCTTTGGGTTGCTATTTGTAGCACTTCAAGGGGACCCAAGAAAACGTCCAGCTTTTAATGGTCTACATCGGAAGAACATGAGATTAATGAAAGCTCGAATGACGGAGGTGGTGGCTTTGGAGTTGTTGGATAAACTCACATGCAAGAAAGGGTAAAACATCATGGAGTAAGCCTTTTATGTATCTTTAAGTTGCTATTTTAATATATCTAAGACTTAAACAGGACTTGTACTAAATAGCTTTGTTAGTATGCTTCATTTTAGTTTGTATTATGAACTTCTTATGTTGTCACTTTGGTACTGTATCTATGTTATGGATATGTCGTGCTTCAGATGTTTATCTTGTGTTGTACCTTCCTTTTTGTCGATGACAATGGGGGAGAAAATCCATTATTGACTAACAAATGCAGGAAATAATGTCGTCACACATTCAAGAGGAGTAAGTATAATTTTTTTACTATATGTTCTCGAATAGCATCTCTAGTTTATAGGTTGTCATCAATAAAAAAGGGGGAGAATGTTGAGTCATAGTTTTGATTCATGACACGAAGAACAACTAGTACGACGACAAAAAGAGAACATCAACAAACAAGGTCTCAAGCTAGTATATATTTGATGAGTTTCGAGTCTTGAGTCTTGAGTCATAGGTTAATATTTGTTAAAATCTCTCCTCTGAAAATATGTATCTTCATTTAATATATATATATATATATATATGTATATGTATATATATATATATACATGCACTAATTTTGTGCATACTGCACAAAATATACAGGTCAGTTGATTGACCTGCTCAGCTTTGTGCAATATGCACAAAATGCGTGTGCACACACACACACACACACACACACACACATATATATATATATATATGTTTGAATATTCAGTTGACTGACTTATAACTTCAGCTCATTGAATTTCTACAACGGGTATTTTTTGAAAAAAGTCACCACTTTTCGTGAAGAGATACGATCTTTAATCAAAGGTTTTATACACTATTTTTCATCAAATCTCTTCACCATAAGTTACAACTATTTATACATTATATATAGGTGATCTAAATACCAGACAAATCAACTTTTTTTTACTTCTGATCTTATCTATATATATTCTTCTAATATTCTATTTTTTGTATTCTGAAAATTGCTTGAACATACTTTCATACTCTATATTCGAGCAATATCTTTCTTCCTTATCTTCTTATACAAAAACTATACATATATATAATCAAGGAGAAGATTATAGGAAGGGTGTACTGTAAAAAGATAAATCAGTGTTATCAAAGAAAACAAATAGTCTACAAAGTTTTCCTTTTATTATAAAGTCCTATATTGCTGCTCAGGCGCGTCAAGTCCTCTTCGGCTGCTGAGGTGAAATCATATTCCGTTGCTCAGGTCATTGTTTCGCTACTCAGGGGTTGTATGTACTTATTCATATAGGTTAAGAGAGGGTTGTTGCTTAGTAAATTTCCAGAAGGAGTCTGGGATTGGACGTAGGATGTTGCTCTGAACCAGTACAAAAATTCCTAGTCTCGTTTACTTTATTTATTGCATTTACATATTGCTTATATGTGATATCTTAATATTTATCTCATTGTTTTTTTTTACTTGCATAACTATATCAAAATATAGTATATCACATTATTGTCACTTCCGCATTTACACTTAACTCAATATTAATCGATCCTACTCTAGCTGTCTTTTCAACGTCTAGGTCCTCTAGGAAGCATCTTTTCCTACAAATTTCATCATGAACGAATCAACATAATCCATCTAAAGAAGAGTAGAAAAACCTGAGACCACCACAGAGCATAGCTCCTTAGCTCGCTCTATCACCAGGTCGAGAGGACAAAGTGTTGTGGCCAAAGGTGGCAAAGTACCATTCGCATTTCGCCATAATACCTCAACACATTTGAATGAATCGCAGTCTACATCTAGTAACACTAGTGGTTACATCCCTTTCACCCGTAGACCTCGGGTAATCACTTCCCTCGAATTACGCCAAGTGGACCGCAAATACATAATGGTTGCACCTGGATCACCATGGAAATATCCATACCCATAGTCTTTCGCAGCCTTGTGGATTTCAGCATCGTAAAATGACCATGGACTGAAGCAAACATAATGGTTGGGTCTAGTACCCCCATGAAACATTCGTCCCCGTAGGCCTTCATTGCACTGCGAATTTCGCCATGCCGCCGAGTTCAAGGAAACTCATGAATATTACGTCCCAACAACCAATCATCACATGCAGGACTTGCGGAATAGGCCCGTCATTTCGAAGGAAGGTATTTCTTTTACCTTAAATTTTTGGGAAAATAAACATATGTCATACTTTCGAATATCATTCTCTTATATATTTCATTATTATAAGATTTTGGTTTCCTTATCCAATTCCGTTTAAATCAATAGTTTTTGAATTAATTTCACACTTATACAAATCATATATATAAGTTTGAAAACTTTCATTTCCAATATCAAGATTCTAGAAATTCCATTTCAGTACCAATTCAGTTTGACTTTGAAATATGATTTTTCTGTCATCTCTTCAAATCGGATAAATTCAAACCTTCAGAATTTCGATATCTATAATTTCAGAAATTTGCTATAAAAATCACATTTCAAATTTTGTTTTAAAACTGTTATTCTATTCGAAATATTTCTAAAAGCAAAATTTCATATATAACACATAAAATCTTTCAAGATTTTTGAATCTATACTTTAGAAATTAGCTTATGATTCATAAATTCATATTTGTACAAAATAAGTTTTTCCTTTTAAAATGTTACTTTGCCAAATATATGTCTTAATAAATTTCATTTAGGAATTTCAAAATGTTAAATATAATGTTTTATTCTTTTCCATTTCCGATATTTATTGATTTGAGTTTATATAGATTATACCTAACTTAAAAATTAAGTCTCGTTTTTGAAGGTCATATTTGTTTAAATAGTCGGAAAATCAAATTTCTATTCAATAATTGGAAATCAATCGATCATTTTTTGATACATATCTTCGAGTTGTACAATCAGACTGTCCTAATATATAAGACTATATCATCCAACCAAATCTTGAGAATCAAATCCGGATTTTATTTCAATCATTGGAATTATATACACATTTATATATTAAATCATGCTTCAAAAAAAAATCATTCAATAAACACAAACAAGTAGCGAGGTTATCATGGTGGTCTCCCCAATTTGAAACCCGAAAATGAATTCCGATGAGGTAAAGTTATCAACGAATTTTTTTCTAGCAACATAAGTTGATTCTCCATTCATTTATTTTTCTTTTGAAAATTACTTGAAACATTTCGGTCTCGAAATACTCGTATATGCTACTAGTATTGTTTCTCTTATTAGAAATCAAATTCAAAATTCTCGGAATCATATTTACAACTTTTAGTTGAATAATTTTTTCATTATAAATATCATCTTCTTATTTTATTTAAAATTTGGACTTATTTGGTTAACTCAAATACATAACTTCATTTTTTTAATGGTTTAACACTTTTGACTTATTCATCTATTTGATGTATACATATTATTTGTTAACATTTCAATAATATAAACTTAAGGATACTATTTATGATGACAAAACAAATTTATACTTCGAAATAAAGTTTCCAATTAACTTTCATGAGTTAAAACAGTTTTTAGACTTGCATAAAAAAAATAGTTTTTAGATATGGTTTCCTTTAAACATTATGAATAACTAATATTATCTAATTTCTCATGTTAAATCTTAAATTGGAGGCTTGCATAGTACTTATTGAATACTAAATTTCATATTCCTCCTTACGGCGAATACTTCCTTCGTTACAGGTGACCATTAGGTACTTAATTATACATAGTTTTGTAGCAATAATGACCACATGTTTATGGAATCTAGGGATACAAAAGATAAGATCTCATATGAGGAGTCATCAGTCAAGGTTTCTAAGATCCAGAACTATTGAGATCTATCCTATTCTTCTTCACTATTCTGCATTTTCGCATAAACGACTCCATGGTATTTATCCTTTCAAGAATCTCCACAAAAGGATTAGTTCATTCCACATCAATGTGTCCCCAATTCTTGCAATTTCTACAATGATACAAGATAGTACGATCTTCATTTGCATAACTCATGGTTTTTGTTCTAGCAAGACACAACAAGGCTTGCCTTCCACGCTGCCCCACAGAATAGTTCCTAGCTATATGTCCAACTTGCTTGAAATGGTAGAAGGTGATTATTTTTTGGGTTGTTACAGCAAGGACGAGCATTTTCTTTTCATCTCAAGGAATCATCATCTTAGAAAATGTCCCTTCTTTCGGCATTTAAAATAGAAAATTTCGGTTGTCTTCCTTCTTCTGACATTGTCTCACTCTACGCAAATAGCCATATAATATCCCTTTTTCTGACATCGATATCATATGACATTATCTTAGGGACTAGTTCCTTTTCTTTCCTTAATCCTTCTTTCGTATTCCGCAATGCCTCCTTTGCTTCCCTAGGGGCAATTGCTCTTGCTTCTCGGACATACAATTTTCTATGCATTAGTTCTTGCCATTTAAATTAATGAGACGGTTTATTGAGATTTCCAATCAAAATTTTTGAGTTTTCACCAACTTATGTTCAAATCATTTTTCTTTACATGAATTAACGTTTCCACCTTATTAATCCATTCAACATATATACTTTACTTGTTAAAATTTCAATAATATATACTTAAATGTACTATTAATGAAGATGGGAACCAATTTAATGGCTTCAAATATATTCTTTGGAAAAATAGTTTTAATTATATTTCAAATCATTATTTCTTTACACTTTTTTAAGTATAAAGTTAACATTTCCAGTAAATCTTATCTGCTGTGATTTCCTTTAATAAAATTCTTCAAATACCAAAACCATTTTTTCATAGTGAAGATTTCCAAATTACTTGCTTCAAATACCAAAACCATTTTTTCATAGTGAGTTTTCACCAACTAACCTGTTAATTACTCTTCTATCAGTCCTTCTATCAAACCAACTCGCTTGTTGTCTGACTCAGTGCACGATATTCAGCTTCTGTTGAATTCTTAGAAGTAACTTTTTGTTTCTTCGTCTTCTATGAAACCAAAGAATCACCCAAAAATATACAAAATCTAGTAAGAGATTTTCCTGAATATACACAGGTTCCCCAATCAGCATCACTGTATGCTTTAAGTTGCAGTGCATTGTTAGCTACATAGAACAAACCATTATTTAAGGTACCTTTCAGATATTCTAGCACATGCACAGCTGCTGAAAAATGTGGAGTCCTTGGCTCTTGCATAAATTGACTAAGTTGTTGGACTGCATAAGATATATCAAGCCTTGTCATATTCAAATAAAGAAGTTTGCCAATTAATCTCCTATATACTTCTGGATTGACCAACGTTATACCAGTTTAAAGCTTTTTGGAAGAGGAAATGGTGCAACTTTAGAATTTTTCATGTTTGCTGAACCAATCATATCCAGTATGTATTTTCTCTGATTTAAAAGAATTCCTTTATCTGTTCTTGTAACTTCAATACCCAAAAAGAAAGTCAGGTCCCCCAAATCTTTAATTGTAAATGCTTTATGCAACTCTTTCTTGACTTCAGATATAATTTGAATATTTGAACCAGTGACAAGTAAATCATATACATAACACACTATAACAGTGAAATCTTTACCATCACATCTGGTAAAAAAAGAACAGTCTTGTTTTGATTGAACAAATACAAAATTAATGAGAAAACCTTTTTGATTCTTATTCCACTGTTTAGCCGCTTGCTTCAAACCATAAATTGATTTTCTTAACTTGCATACTTGACCAGATTATGCTTTTATATAACCAGGAGGGACTCTCATGTATAATTTCTCATCAATAAATCCATGCAAAAAAGCATTATTGATATCGTAACGACCCGACTTTTTGCCTGGTTTTCGCTGGAAATTAAACCAACTTAAACCGTTCACAAAGACAGATTGTTAGGGATACTTTCACATTTGCACAAAATAAAAAGAACTTTTCCATTATCATTACAATAATATTACATCAAAGTTACGGGAGAAACATCAGTGTGCATCGATTACACAAAGGAAAAGATACTAAACTCAGAGGAAGAATGTGCATGCTTCAAGATATAATAGCTCCAGCTAAACCAGCATCCTGCTCAAACCACTCCAAGTCTAAACAGAAAACCAAACTACTAGTCTGCCCGTGTAAAAATTATGGGCACCCAGAGTTTAGGTGTCGGAACAATAAACTCCAGGTCAGTCATGAACCGGTGTGAGAACTTGAAACAGTTGTTTGTAGGGTTTATTTTAAAGTTAGGTAATTCATCGGACCATGCTCCTAATGCGGAATGGGTTTACTCCATGTGAATACCAGTGCATAGAAATTCGCAGTGACTTTTTTTGGAAAATGAAACTAACATAAGGCTCGTGGGACACACACAATGCAAACACACACATGGGAGAGGATTCTCCTTATGCAGTCAAAAATGCCTTTGATACGTAAAATCCTCTTTCAATACTATAATATAGTGTGAAAAATCCTTTCGAAAGTAAATGTATCAATCTTAGCCAGCATAGGTACAATATACTATACTGACGTATGGTATACAACTAAAATCATACAGGTTCGTAGCGGAGATTGGGTTTCCAACAATGACCAGGCAAAGGAACTTCCTTCCGAACCGAATTTTGAACACCTATAGAGGGATGTCCGAGGATCAACAGTGATGCTCCCCATGCCAACACAAGGCCGAGTCACCTTTGTAACTAGGTAACTTAGAGTAATCCTGAGTATGTCATCTCCCGGTCGTTACCGACCTTTCCGAGCACGCGTCAACAATAACCACAAAAGTAGATGATTTTACCACATAGGTTAATACCTGGGCTCCATACCATAGTACACCTTTTATCTAAAAGGAGACAACACCCCATAACCCTGTAGCATTTCTTCCTGTTTTGGCCACTTACCGGGGTGTGAGGCTTGCCGAGGTCCTAACATACAAAAAGCTACGCTTAAATAATCCATGCTTTGATCATCCATAGCTAATCACATAACTTAAGTATGCCATATTGTCCATTCACAATGCATCACTGATTTCTATCAATATATAAACTCTAAGCTTATACTTCTTAGAGAATGGTGTTAAACAAGAGAATAAATTTTCTGTCACCAAACAGATATATATTTAATAGAGATCAGTGCTACGCGGTCAATTGCAATGTCAGACACACAATCCATATAAGTACATTCTGGGTCTGAACGAAACCACAATCCGGAATTCCTTCACATACGTTTGGGCTTCTTGCCACTTAGCTGACATAAAATCTGTCTGCAAAGGGGAGCTACCCATTTGAGACATTCAGCAAGTCATCCTTACGATATGAAGGGTCTTAGTCTTCAGTATTGTCTTCAATTACTCCACAACGTCATATTATTACTTGGAATGGTTTACGGACATACATCTGATCCCGGTCTTTCCAAATAATAAGCGAAATTTGAGAAACATAATAATAGAACACACAGGCTTTTAACCAAATCTCCTTCCATCTTGGATTTTGTCAAATTAAACTTCTTTAAACCTATCCCCAAATTATAATAAAATCCATATTTAACACACCTTTTAAATCAAAGACAATTTAGACTCAAACCCCTAATTAACTTCCCATTTGATAACTTTTTATCAAAACCTCAGTTTCCTTTGAAAATCCTTACCTACATTTCAATCATAGTTTCAAATTAAATCGGCTTCCCAACATTCAATTCTTTAATCTTAACTAAAAGATTATACTTGCTTCCCAATTTCATACTATTAATTTTCTCAAACCAAAGATTTAATTAAATCCCAAATTACGATATGAATTTCCACAGCTCAATCTCATTGCATTTCAAGAATGATATTATTGAAGATACGATTCACGACAAAACCCAAATCAATTGATATTGAACATAAATTACACAGAAATTGTATCTACTTATATTCGATATCAATTCTCATAATCAACGAATACTATAAGTCGAATAATGATATAATAATATCTTCCGAATTCCTCAGATCGTATACGTTTACATCACAGAATTTCATACTAAATATCCGAAGATTATTTCTATCCAACTTATCTCAATCAAATTGGGAAACCTGTATCTTAATTAAAAGATTTATCCAACTCTTTGACATTAGATCTGGATAGAAATATCACCAACTTATCCTTAATATTAATCTATGTATCCAACTCACACTATAGGCGGAATAACGGTGAACTACCTTTTAAATTCCTCAAATAGTAAGAGTCATCATCTACCAAATTAATATCAAACATCCAAAGATTTATCTCCAACCATATCCAATTATTTAAAATTGAAAACCCGTATTAATATCAATTTAAATTCCATATAAAATATTTCCAATACATTTAAACCTTTGAAAACATTCCACAAATCAATACTTATAGGTCGAAAAATAGTTTACGGGTCAAAACTTCAAAATAAATTGTTTTCGAAGAAAGCGTTACAAAAGCGTTATCTTAACTATTTTGATCAAACTATCGTTTATCTTAGCCAAAACATAAAATTTACTCAAAACACTTTTACATAATTTATAATGACTTTACAATTTTTTCCATAATTTTAAAACATTAAAAATAGCTATTTATAGTTAGGGTCGACTACTGCTCTTACCATGACCTTTTTCAAAACGGTTTTAAATATAACATGAAAATTACAACTCGAAATTAAAATCTTCTTTCACTCATTTGAAAGCTCTTGTTGATGGAAATCAAATATTTTTCATTTCTTGGAAATCCGATTTTAATTGCATAAGTTATAAGCATTAAAGTTTGCATCAAAAATTCACAAATTGCCGTCGTGCGACAAGCTCTATTTTGACCATAATAACCATTATTTTGCGATACTTCAAAATACCTTAGAAAACCATTATATCCTCATATAACCCTTTTAAAATCATTTAAATTTACTTTCCAAATTTTTTTGGATCTATAATTCAAATTTTATTTTACACTAAGTAAAATATTAAATTAAAATCCAATTTATTTTTAAATTCAAAAAAAAACTTTAAATTAACCATCCCATTCGTCGGATCAGTTAGGGATAGCCAGAGAGAGCATGAAACTATATTTCCAAACCCAAGCCTAGACACTATCCTCTCTGTCATCCTAGAACGTTCAGGTATTTATTTATTCATCTCATGAAACTTTATCAATGTATATGAATTTATATATATGTGTCTTTTCTAATTATTAACCTTCAATTTCAATGATAATATTGCTTCTAATTACGAAGGAGATTTGTCGATCACCAATGTGATACCATAATTGTCGCAACAACGTCAACAACTATTATAAACATCCATAGCAACCATCATCAACATAATTAAATAAATCATAACTGTGCACTAGCATTATAACATTAACGCTTAATAGTGTGTGTTCTAAACTGCGCATCCATCATCCATCACAACAAACATCAATCATCATTAATCACTAATAATTCATCACTATATTTAAATTAGTCTAACTACTAATTAAATATATAAACCATGGTTAAAGAGTTCTCACCAACAGCTTTCCAAATTTCATGGTGGGCGATCCTAGCTGAGCGAACCGTCGGACAGTATTTCGGAGTAACGTCTTCTTCACCAAAATATATATACTAATCTCTCTCTATCGTAAGAGGAGGAGGAGGATGACGACGAACTTTGGCAAGGTGGTGGTGGAAAAGAGGAAAACTTATGCCATGGAAACCATTGCCATAAGCTTAAGAAGAAGAAGGAAGATAGGAAAAATGAAAATGGATGATAAAAAATGAAGTAAAGAGCTTCTTATATAGGAAAGGAGGAGTAAGGAGGTAAAGACACATAAGGGGACAAGTGGAAACCATGCATGGAAGCTTACATGCAAAATTACAAGTGTCCATACACTTGTCTAAAGAAGGAGAGTTAACTTTAGGTAGCATCTTCCCTTAAAATGCTATGAAAACTAAAGGTAACACTTAATTCTAACGCTACTAATTCATGTTATGGTTTGAAAAATCCGATCAAACGACAAATAGTGTTAATAAATCCAAACTTATTAATATTCATTCTCATCCGTTAAATTTATAATTCAAATAAAATCTATTATATAACTAATCAAAATTATTAAATATACTTAACCATATATATTTATGTTAAATTCAAATTGAGTAATAAAAATTCCAATTTTAAACTGGTTAGAAATTCTGGATCGTTGCATTCACCCCCCTTAAAACTTTTCGTCCTCGAAAAGGAAAGGGAATCGCAATTACTCATTCGACATCTTGTAGATTTTCAGACATAAGATTAAAATTCTTTATACCAAAGCTCCCTGTTCTCATAATGAATATACAGGGTAGAATATACTTACACACATATTTATAGACAACCATATCTACCATGTCCTCCAATGAAAAATTCCAATTACCCTTATATTCGATTCACCATTTACTGGAGCAATTTCTTATACTTAACCATTTACTTCTTTCAAAAAAAATTAGAGTTATAAATTTGTTCTCTTAGATCTTATCTTCCAAATTAAATGGTTATAAAGCTTACTCCCTTTCGGTTCCATAAAATTATTATTATTCTTTGTACAAAAAACTTGATCATCTCAGATATCAGCTTGTCTAAACGTTTCAGTTTAGATAATTTCTTTATTCTTGCTTGCCAAAATTTTTGAAACCTAATTCACAGGGTATCCATTCTCACTTAAATAGTTCCTTTTATGACCGCAATATACTTTAGAACTTATCGACCGTCCAAAATCGCCGATAATTCCAAATTTTAGTTCCTTATATTGTTTAATTTTGGCTATCCTCATTAATTATTCCAATTTCAAGGTTACAAAACATATTTCCTTCAAACTTTAGAGAAACTATTTAGATATATTTTTATTAACATCTTTAATCACTGTAGTCCTTAACCAAAATATCGTCAAATATCGTATAGTCATATTGTGAAACTGAATTCTCAAGTTATTTGTATTTTAAATTTAATCAGTTGGAGAGGACTAATTATCAAATATCCTGATTGATTAATTCTAACTTAGCCTTTAAATCATGCCCAAACTACCTTTTATATTTGGATTGTTTAAGTAAATTACAACTTTACATATACATCTTTTAATCAACTAAGAAATTCCAATCACAAGATGTCCATGCTCAAGTTTTTATTTGCAAATATTTTCAAAGACCCTTTTTCCTTTATATTGAAAATATATTCTTTCAAAATCAATTCCAAAAATTAATTTCAAAATAATCGGCAATTCTTACTCAAAATTTTGATTTGAATTTTCAAACTATATATCTTTTCAAAACCATTTTTTTGTATGACAAATACACTTTCTCATATACTCTCTGCTTAATTCATTGGCTTACCCTTATTACAGGTTTAACTAGTATAATTCTTACAACACTATCAAATTTTCAAGATCTCGCTTACTTATTCAAATTCACATCAATTTACACAACATTTTCAAACACTTACGTAAATAGGTTTAACTATATATTGATGTTTTAATCGAAATCATATAATCATCCCACTTTCGAAATTCGAAAATACATACTGATGATGATGCAGGCAGCAACAGAATTATCTTCAAGCGAGTAAAGTGTGATTCTTTATCTATCTAGCATACTTAAGATTTCGTATATATGTTAGCTAGGCGTATATTCAAAATCTTCTTTTACTCGATAGTCCAACCTCAACATCGAATATAATACTCAAATTCTAATTCTAACTCCTAACTCCTAACCATATTTATTAGCTACCTTAGGGGAGAATTACCTTAATAAATTTGACCCAAGTTCATCAATATTTCGAAATGTTACCAATATTGAAATTAAATCCAAAAGGCATTTATACTTAGATCATTTTCTAGATCAGTGGAAGGGACTTAATTATCATGCCATAAGAAGTATTTTATGTGTATTTATAATCACAAAATGTAAAGTTAACCTTAATCGTTTGATTAAGTATCCATGTTATAATTAACCATATATTTTCAAAATATGTTTCTTTCTTAAAATATAACTTTACAAAACTAACTTCATATTTCAAATACGCTCTCTCAAATATAATAATCCAAAATCTCATTCTAGGGTATTACTAACCCTATCTCTAATGAGATATTATAACTCTGACGAGACTTTCCTTTCAAATGTGTCGTACCCCATAGCTTTGTATAAACCAAAGCTCTAATACCAACTGTAACGGTCTAATCTTTTTTAACCATCGGACAACGGCTAATACTCCACCGCAGCATTACAATGGTACCCCAACACCTTGTTTTACGGCCAGCCTCTCGATTGTCGCGGCCCCATGCGTAACCAACCCCTCTTGGGACGTGTAGAGGTAAGAGTCCTCCGCTCGCCACCAAACTAAGAGCGAGAACCCTCTATCACGCTGCCTTATGTCAAACAAGGACTGGTGTGAGAACTTAAAACAGTTATTTTTAGGGTTTATTTTAAAGTTAGGTAATTCACCGGATCACGCCGCTAATGCGGAGCGGGATTACTCCATGTGAATACCAATGCACAGAAATTCGCAATGACTTTTTTGAAAAATGAAACTAACATAAAGTCCCGAAGCACACACACAATGCAAATGCACACATGGGCGAGGTTTCTCCTTATGCAGTCAAAAATGCCTTTGATACGTAAAATCCTCTTTAAATACTATAATATAGCGTGAGAAATCATTTCGAAAGTAAATGTATTAATCTTAGCCAGCATAGGTACCATATACTATACTGACGTATGGTATTCAACTAAAATCGTACGGGCTCATAACGGAGATTGGGTTTCCAAAATGACCAGGCAAAGGAACTTCCTTCCGAACCGAATTTTGAACACCTATAGAGGAATGTCCGAGGATCAACAGTGATGCTCCTTATGCCAACATAAGGCCGGGTGTAACACCCCACCTCTGTTAAGGTCACTCGCATAGGGAATGCCTTAACTTTGATGGAGCGTTTTAGTAGACAGAACAGAATATTACAAGACAGATGAGTAGTACTTGAAAAAGTATAGCTTTATTACAGCAGAAGAAGAAATAAATTTGGTTACATCTATCTAAATCACAATACCTAAACTCAAGTAAACAATTATCAGTCTTATACAAAATGTAAAGTTTCAAAGCCATAATCCCCAACATAAACTGCCATGGAAAGATGGAGTCAAAGCCAAGCAATACTTCAAACACTTCAAGCAGAGAGAATCTGAATCAAGCTCCTATGTTTCCACCCTGAGCACCTGGGGGGGGGAACGGAAAGAAAAGAGGCGAAACAAACTAGGTTAGACATAAGTCTGGTGAGTCCAGTGACTTTCATCATATAAACAGATAATAGTATCATGACATGTAAATAAAACTGATTGAGAGATAATCGTAACAGAAATAGCATGTTAACAGAAAAAACGGAATGATATAGGCTAAGCTAAGCTTCTTACTTAGTTTTCACTTCTCTGCACTAATACTAGTATAACAGGATTAGGTGTTACCCTAATGTCCAAACTAAAACAGAAACGGAAATAGAAAAAACTAAACACAAACAGAATGCTAGTAATGGGCCTTTACCACCACAACAGACAGAAGGTACAGAAGTAGAATACTAATAATGGGCCTCTACCACCTCAACAGACAGAAGGTACGAAAACAAAATACTAATAATGGGCCTTTACCTCCAAACTAATGGGCCTTTACCACCCCAACAGACAGAAGGTATGGAAACAGAATCAGAAACGGAATCAGAGAGGGAAACAGAATAATCCCTACGGAAACAGAATGTTAGAATTAAGTGTACACTAGTAATGGGCCTTTACCACCCCAACAGACGGTACCACGCAGAAACAGACAGGTGTTACCACCCAACAGAAACAGACGGTACCAACAGAAACAGACAGAACTAAGTGTACCCTAAGTCCTACCCCAAGCGATCGGCTCCCTAATACATAAATACCCTGTGTCGTCCCCACAGTAGGGTGTATCACTCCCTAAAGTGGCAATCTATTGGCACAGACCTATTTACAGATGTCACGGTGTCTTACATCCTCAGAGAAGACCGGATCCATGCGCGCACATGACCCGATTGGAACGCACCATCAACACCCCTCGCCATTATCAGAATGAACCGCTTATAATTAGTTCAGTAAGCGTGCCCGGACCCCTACATAGCGTAGGGTCAAAGTTTTGATACCAGAAAGGGTTACTGACTAATATGGGTCCCAAACAACAGATGACACAAGTATTTCCCCTCCTAACCTTGTGTCACCAAACTAACAGATTTCAGCTTAACTTGTTTACAAGTTTCAGACATACAAAGTTTAGATTTGCTAGTTTACAGATCAGACAATCAAATTAACAAGTTTTCAGACTAACGGATCAGATGTACAGTTTTAACAGACTTGTAGATTGTCTAACTTTGTATTAGGACTACAGATTCACGAAACGGTTTTGTTAGATTCATCAGTCCAGTTGGTTTAACCCTATCCACCCAACACGTTTTAGACATCATATTTATCTCAGATTTGCATTAATTAAATATTAATACACAGACCTCTCACATTAGGTCAGTAGCTTGTGGCCGCTGGATATGCCGGGCGGTTCCGGGCAGACTTCTGCCATAAGCCAGACCTAACCTCTTGTCTAAGCATATTTTAGTTATGCCTACGACCTCTCATATTAGACTGACAGTTTGCGGTCGCTAGTTAAGCCGGTAGGTTACGGGCAGGCATCCACCGCAAACAGAGTCTAACCTCGTGTCATAGCCAATTTATTCCAATACAGATTATACAGATATCAGACTAATTATATCCATTTAACAGATTAAACTTCTTTACAAGTTACAGCAGATTAATCAAATTTCCATGTTTTACTCAATCTTAGATCGAGCCTATGGATTTTCATACCCAAATTACAATTATTCAGCTTTCAACAGATTAGGCAATTCAACAGATAACAGATCTAGCAGATTAGGCAATTCAATAGATTTAGCAGATAACAGATTTAGCATATCAATTCAACAGATTTAGCAGATAACAGATTTAGCAGATTAGGCAATTCAACAGATTTAGCATTTCTAAAATTCTATTTACATATCTTGCCTAATCATAAATGAAGCCTAAAATTACATGCTTAAATCATGGTCATAATTCATAATACAACATATGCCCAAATTTTTAGTTAAACTTTGCACAGTATAGAATATTCTCTAAAATCCCCGAATCATGATATACCATATGAATTATGCCAAATTATAGCCTAATGCCAAATATCCAAAAATCTACTTTTAGGCGTATTCACATTGATAGTTATCCTATTATAATATAGGTCTCTACGCCTAAGTCACATATTCCTTTTTCAAGTCATGAATCCAAAAATCTAGATCTTTAAATTATATCCTCTCAAAATCAGATCTTAACTTTTATATGCATTATGTCCCCAAGTTTCAAGCCATATGCTATCATTCAATGATTTCTCTTCTTCCAAATTACAGAGTATGCATAGATCTAGATCTTATTTACAACATATGTCCATTTCTCAAATCAGTCAAAGATCAGTCATGTCCAATTATGCATTATCCATTATTCGTCCCAAAATTTAGCGTTCGTGCGTTAATCTCTTATGAGATTTGGCGCAGGCTCGTGGTAGCCTGGCTATAAACAACAAGGAAGAAAAGAGGGAACAGATACAGAACAGTCACAATAATATTAACAAGATAGATCCACAGAAAAGTATGCATAACCTCAGATCCAGATTCACAAAAAATTCAAGATAATAATTAAATTTCATATCTGAAAATAATTGTACTCACAATCAAAAAGGAAAATCTTGATTTCTGGGATCTGTATTCTGACACTGAATAGCTCTCCTTTGGCGTAGACTATCGATTAGATTAGAAAATAGTTGTTCTCTTTTAACTCTATTCAGACTGGAAGAAGATGCACTAGTTCTAGTTTTGATTCCAACAGAGTAGTGACGCCATTTTTATTTTTAATTAGAATAGAGGCAGAGTATAGGCAGAATGAAATTGTGTGGAGAAAAGGCTAGTTTTGGGGGTGTTTAAATAGAATAGGGGTCACGAATCTAGTCAGAACGGGCGTCTAAATACAGAAAAATGCATCTGTCCACGGATCTGAAAATAGGGGGGAGGTCGACCATAGTGTCGACCTGGGTCCTGGGCGGGAATTTTCCCGCCCAGCCCGGGTGTATTTTTTAAATTTCGAAATCTGAATTTTTGAATTTCAGGCTAGTTTTTATTGAAATTTCTCAAGGCCATATCTTCTTCATACGGAGTCCGATTTACGCAAACTTGGACTCTATTCCAAGCAGAATTTCGAGACGAACGTAATGGCGTAACCCGTTTCCCCTTAATTCTTCTGTTACAATATAATTATTCTCTGGTTTGTCATTCTTATGTTCACAGAAAATACGGGGTGTTACATTCTCCCCTCCTTAAAGGATTTCGTCCCCGAAATCTTCAAGTTAAGAAGAATGAGTCCTACCATTCAATCACCCATCTACTCAACCATCATCCACAAGCATCCATTGTCCTTAGAAACTTCTAATGTTGTATGAACATATGCAAAAGTGTGTGTATATGTTCCTCATCTAATGCAAAGATCAGGCGGTCCACTGATTCAGTTGACCTCCTTAATGCGAATTATGTCCGTGCCATGAGTCCAACATGTATGCAATTTTCCCATTTGATACATATCATTTCTATATGAGTTCACAACCGTTCATTCATATGCAACATCCATATGTTGAGTCAACCATTTTGCATCCATAAAAATTTAAAAAATGCACACACATGCATATGCAGTATGAGAGTGTTTTTGAGCCGATCTAGTGCCTAGTGTGTGTATATGCATCCACGAGAAACCACTAGCAACCACTTGCAACCATCAAACATAATATGTATCAAACACATGTTTACACCCATTAGTTTCTACCTAAAGGTCGAAGATTCGATCTATAGGATACAACCGAGTGATAGAAGTAAGTACAATTAAAACAAAAGCTTTGTTCCTATCAGACATCGGTTTAAGAGAATAACCCCTTAGTATCAACCCCGAAGACCGAAATCGAAATCAGATTGATACTCAGAGAATCACTCCCATTAAACAAATGCCCAACTGGAAATCTATTTCACGCTTCGAGTAAAAACCCCTATCCTTTTCAGAAATATTCAGATACTTACAGACTACTGGTACAGATCAGATTACCAAATGATTCTTAGGAAACTAAGCATGATAAAAACCTAGAATGTATGCGTAATGAAAGAAATTGTGTGTATATGTGCCAAGTATAATACACTAATAAGGATCGTGTAATATGGTGTATAACACTCAAGTATGAAATGATAGCTAATCAGAGATATAAGATAGTAAATGCAGGAAAAATAGAAAAATCACACCAGGGATTTTTATACTGGTTTGGAGCACCGTCCTATGTCCAGTCCCAGACTTCCTTCTGGAATTGCACTAACAATCTCCTCACTTCACCTGGTGGAACAGGTATACAACACCCGAGCAGCCGAACGGGAATTTCACGCCTCTATCAACACGAGGACTTCTCAACTTGCCTCTGACAACACGGAGGACTTCAACACTTGCCTGATAACACACAGGACTTTAACTAATACAATGGTTTTGACTTCTGCTTTGTGTTCTTGATTCAACACGGATAGTCAATAGTTTGAGTATAATATTCCTATAATCTGATCCTCGAGTATATACTTTGAATGCGTAGATTTAAGGAAGTAGAATGCTTGTTGAATCAAATGATATTAAATTGATTCAAGGATTCAACAAGTATTTAAATTTGGAGAGCTTTTGTTTTGCAAAGGGTATGAAAATGCAATTCAGAAATTAGAGAGAATATAGAATGATTCAGTTATTGTAAAACAAGTTTGAAGTTGTTTGTATAATAGTAGAAAGGTAGTAATTCTTCAAAAAGAGTTTCTATAAAAAGTTATATCCATTTCCTTTGATTATTGAATAGAAATCTCTTCACAAATAGAAGCAACCTTTCAGAAAAAGCTTGCTGTTTGAAAACGGTCGACGGGTCAAAAATCACCGGTCGACTGGTTGAATTTAATTAAAATTTCTAGAAAAATAGCCGTTATGTGCAAAAACATATTGACCGGTCGACTGGTGAGTTTCGACCGGTCGACTGGTTGAACTGAGAAATGTTTATTTCGAAACAGAAACATGAACGGTCGACTGGTGGTATTTTACCGGTCGACTGGTTCTTTTTGGGCGGTCGACCATTTTATTGTTGTAGACCAGAAGACCTCGGTCCACAGTCTAGATCGCTCTGCACTCTTTCCCGGTTGGAGCCTGGACCGTTTGGGCTTTTTCTGTGACTTTTCAAATCCTCAAATATACAGATTTCAGCAACGAAGATATGAGCATTCGTGTTATACTTTGAGGATAGATTTTAACATATTTCTAACACGACTCAATGTGTGTGTGTGTGTGTGTATATATATATATATATATAACCTTATCTCTATGAAATGATCTTCATTGCAACTTTATATGTTGGCATCGATCAAAATCTTGTTCTCAACACGTCATAGCCAACTTAACGCCCAACACAGATACCCTCAAACCCCAACTTATCACAAATAGATGAGTCATAACCCTTATGGGTCTGAGTCTACAGCGGGATCGGAAACAAGACTAGTATTAAAGTGCAGAGTATCAATTACAGAATCAAAATGCCAGAATCAGAAAGAGTTTTAACTCAAAAATCAGATAAGAAAATTAAACCTTCTATAGAAAGTTTTCCTATTTCTATCCTATATATCAGCCTCGAGGGTATTCGCCTGCCCTCCAGAAGTAGGACCTGTCCTCTGCCCTTGCCCTCGTTTCTTCGAGCATCCCCTAGTGAAGTGTCCCATCTCACCACAGCTGAAGCAAGTGTCCTTCCTCTTTCTGCAATCCTTGTTCAGATGAGTCGAGCTTCCACAAGTAAAGCACTTTTTCTCCTTCTTGTCTTCACTTCTTTTGTGTTTCCTTTTTGGGCCCCGCCTTCTTGTTCTGTGGTTCTTCAAGCTTTTCTTCTTTCTTCTCACTTTTGGTTTCCTCTTCATGCATCAATGCCATGTCAACTAATTTCTCGAAGGTAGCCCCCATAGGAATGTGGGACATTGCCAATCCATGTATCGGCTCGTTTAAACCTTTAGCAAACCTTAGTGCCTTCTTATGCGGTGTATTTACCAAATCTAAGCCGAATCTCGCCAACTGATTAAACTTGTTGACGTACTCTCTCACTGATAAATTCCCCTGCTTCAACGCCAAGAACCTCTCTACATATAGACTCTCTTCCGCTCGTGAGAGAAATTTCATCTCGAACCTATGCCTGAAATCCATCCATGTCTCTACCGGACGCTCTCCATTTGTGACCTCCCACCAAAAAGAAGCTTCGTCCTTAAGAAACCATACCGCCAACTGTATCTTCTGCCTATCGTCCACCTCGAAGATAACGAACAAATCCTCAGTTTCTTTGAGCCAGTTCCTTGCCTCCATGAAGGATTCCGTTCCATTGAAGTTCTTCCCACCCATGGCTCGAAAGTCTCTACATATCTTCGGGAAAGTATTCACGCACGGAGGAGGAGGAGGAATCGCTGCAGCTGGGGGAGGAGGGACGTCTGCTGGGCCCGCATCATTTGCCCTAGCTTCTAGGTACCACCTGAACCAGCCAGGTATCGGTATGCCCTCCAGAAGGTTAAGATCCCCAGACATGCTGAAACAAAAGAAAAGGAAAGATTCAAAACAAAGGATAGAAAGATAGACATATGGCTTTGGGGATTATGTTTTTCAAAATAAGCTCTACTTTTGAAAATACTTCCTTTTTAAACCTTTTTGAAAATAGTTTTCAAAAACTTTTTATCAAATCTGGTAACCTTCAGCTCTGATACCAAGTGTAACACCCCACCTCTGTTAAGGTCACTCGCAAAGGGAATGCCTTAACTTTGATGGAGCGTTTGACAGAATAGAATATTATAAGACAGATAAGTAGTACTTGAAAAATTATAACTTTATTAAAGCAGAAGTAGAAATAAGTTTGGTTGCATCTTTCTAAATCACAATACCAAAACTCAAGTACACAATTATTAGTCTTATACAAAATGTAAAGTTTCAAAGCCATAATCCCCAGCATAAACTGCTATGGAAAGATGGAGTCAAAGCCAAGCAATACTTCAAACACTTCAAGCAGAAATAATTTGAATCAAGCTCCAATATTTCCGCCCTAAGCACCTGGCGGGGGAGGGGGGAACGGAAAGAAAAGAGGCGAAACAAACTAGGTCAGACATAAGTCTAGTGAGTCCGGTGACTTTCAGCATTTAAACTGATAATAGTATCATGACATGTAAATAAAACAGGATGAGAGATAACTGTAACAGGAATAGCATGTTAACAGAAGAAACAGAATGATATCGGCTAAGCTAAACTTCTTACTTAGTTTTTACTTCTCTGCACTAATACTAGTATAACAGAATTAGGTGTTACCCTTATGTCTAAACAGAAACAGAAACGGAAACAGAATAATCTATACAGAAACAGAATGCTAGTAATGGGCCTTTACCACACCAACAGACAGAAGGTACAGAAGCAGAATACTAATAATGGGCCTTTACCACCCCAACAGACAGAAGGTACGGAAACAAAATACTAATAATGGGCCTTTACCACCCAACTAATGGGCCTTTACCACCCCAACAGACAGAAGGTACGGAAACAGAATCGAAAACGGAATCAGAGACGGAAACGAAATAATCCCTACAAAAACAGAATGTTAGAATTAGGTGTACACTGGTAATGGGCCTTTACCACCCCCAACAGACGGTACCACGCAGAAACAGACAGGTGTTACCACCCAATAGAAACAGACGGTACCAACAGAAACAGACAGAACTAAGTGTACCCTAAGTCCTACCTCAAGCGATCGGCTCCCTAATACATAAATACCCTGTGTCGGCCCCATAGTAGGGTGTATCACTCCCTAAAGTGGCAACCTATTGGCACAAACCCATTTACATATGTCACAGTGTCTTACATCGTCAGAGCAGACCGGATCCATGCACGCACATGACCCGGTTGGAACGCAACATCAACATCCCTCGCCATTATCAGAATGAACCGCTTATAATTAGTTCAGTAAGCGTGCCCGGACCCCTACATAGCGTGGGGTCAAAGTTTTGATACCAGAAAGGGTTACTAACTAATATGCGTCCCAAACAACATATGACACAAGTAATTCTCCTCCTAACCTTGTGTCCCCAGACTAACAGATTTCAGATTAACTTGTTTACAAGTTTCAGACATACAGAGTTCAGATTTGCTAGTTCACAGATCAGACAATCAAGTTAACAAGTTTTCAAACTAACGGATCAGATGTATAATTTTAACAGACTTACAGATTGTATAACTTTGTATTGGGCCTACAGATTCACGAAACGGTTTTGTTAGATTCATCAGTCCAGTTGGTTTAACCCTATCCACCCAACACGTTTTAGACATCATATTTATCTCAGATTTGCATTAATTAAATATTAATGCACATACCTCTCACATTAGGTCGATAGCTTGTGGCCGCTGGATATGCCGGGCGGTTCCGGGCAGACTTCTGCCACAAGCCAGACCTAACCTCGTGTCTAAGCATATTTTAGTTATGCCTGCGACCTCTCACATTAGAGTGACAGTTTGCGGTCGCTTGTTAAGCCGGTTGGTTCTGGGAAGGCTTCCACCACAAACAGAGTCTAACCTCGTGTCATAGCCAATTTATTCCATTATAGATTATACAGATATCAGAATAATTATGTCCATTTAACAGATTAAACTTCTTTACATGTTACCGCAGATTAATCAAATTTCCATGTTTTACTCAATCTTAGATCGAGCCTATGGATTTTCATACCCAAATTACAATTATTCAGCTTTCAACAGATTAGGAAATTCAACAGATAACAGATCTAGCAGATTAGGCGATTCAATAGATTTAGCAGATAACAGATTTAGCATATTAGGCAATTCAACAGATTTAGCAGATAACAGATTTAGCAGATTAGGCAATTCAACAGATTTAGCATTTCTTAAATTCTATTTACATATCTTGCCTAATCATAAATTATGCCTAAACTTACATGCCTAAATCATGGTCATAATTCATAATACAACATATGCCCAAATTTTTAGTTAAACTTTGCACAGTACAGAATATTCTCTAAAAGCCCCAAATCATGATATACCATATGAATTATGCCAAATTATAGCCTTTAATGCCAAATATCCAAAAATATACTTTTAGGCGTATTCACATTGATAGTTATCTTATTATAATATAGGTCTCTATGCCTAAGTCACATATTCCTTTTTCAAGTCATGAATCCAAAAATCTAGATCTTTAAATTATATCCTCTCAAAATCAGATCTTAACTTTTATATGCATTATGTCCCCAAGTTTCAAGTCATATGTTATCATTCAATGATTCCTCTTCTTCGAAATTATAGAGTATGCACAGATCTAGATCTAATTTACAACATATGTCCATTTCTCAAATCAGTCAAAGATCAGTCATGTCCAATTATGCATTATCCATTATTTGTCCCAAAATTTAGCGTTCGTGCGTTTATCTCTTATGAGATTTGGCGCAGGCTCGTGGTAGCCTGGCTATAAATAAAAAGGAAGAAAAGAGGGAACAGATACAGAACAGTCACAATAATATTAACAAGATAGATCCACAGAAAAGTATGCATAACCTCAGATCCAAATTCACAAAAATGTCAAGATAATAATTAAATTTCATATCTGAAAATAACTGTACTCACAATCAAAAAGGAAAATCTTGATTTCTGGGATCTGTATTCTAACACTGAATAGCTCTCCTTTGGCGTGGACTATCGATTAGATTAGAAAATAGTTGTTCTCTTTTAACTCTATTCAGATTGGAAGAAGATGCACTGGTTCTTGTTTTGATTCCAGCAGAGTAGCGATGCCATTTTTATTTTTAATTAGAATAGAGGTAGAGTATAAGCAGAATGGAATTGTGTGGAGAGAAAGCTAGGTTTGGGGTTGTTTAAATAGCATAGGGGTCACGAATCTGGTCAGAACGAGCGTCTAAATACAGAAAAATGCATCTGTCCACGGATCTGGAAATAGGGGGGAGGTCGACCCTAGTGTCGACTTGTTTGCCTAGGTCGACCCCCAGGTCAACCCTGGTGTCGACCTGGGTCCTGGGCGGGAATTTTCCCGCCCGCCAGGGTGTCTGTTTTGAATTTCGAAATCTGAATTTTTGAATTTCGGGCCGGTTTTTGTTGAAACTTCTGAAGGCCATATCTTCTTCACACGGAGTCCGATTTACACAAACTTGGACTCTATTCCAAGCAGAATTTTGAGACGAATGCAATGGCGTAACCCGTTTCCCCTTAATTATTCTATTACAATTTAATTATTCTCTGGTTTGTCATTCTTATGTTTATAGAAAATACGGGGTGTTACAGCGGGTTACCTCTGTAACTAGGTAACTTAGAGTATGCCTGAGTATGTCATCTCCCGGTCGTTACTGACCTTTCCGAGCACGCGCCAAAAACAACCACAATAGTAGATGATTTTGCCACATAGGTTAATACCTGGGCTCCATACCATAGTACACCTTTTACCTAAAAGGAGACAACACCCCATGACCCTGCTGCATTTCTTCTTGTTTAGGCCATTTACCGGGGTGTGAGTCTTGTCGAGGTCCCGATATACACAAAGCTACGCTTAAATAATCCATGCTTTCATCATCCATAGCTCACCACATAACTTAAGTATGCCACATTGTCTATTCACAACGCATCATTGATTTCAATCAATATATAACCTCTAAGTTCATACTTCTTATAGAAGGGTGTTAAGCAAGAGAATAAATTCTCCGCCACCAAATAGATATATATTTAATAGAGATCAGTGCTACGTAGTCAATTACAATGTCAGACACACAATCCATACAAGTACGTTCTAGGTCTGATCGAAACCACAGTCCGGAATTCCTTAACATACTTTCATGCATCTTGCCACTTAGTTGATATAAAATCCATCTACAAATGGGAGCTACACATTTGAGACATTCAGCAAGTCGTCCTTATGATATGAAGGGTCTCGGTCTTCAATACTGTCTCTAATTACTCCACAATGTCGTATTATTACTTGGAATGGTTTTCGGACATACATCTGATCCCGGTCTTTCCAAATAATAAGAAAATTTTTAAAAACACAATTATAGAACACACAGGCTTTCAACCAAATCTCCTTCCATCTTGGATTTTGTCAAATTAAACTTCTTTAAACACATCCCCAAATTATAATAAAATCCATATTTAACACACCTTTTAAATCAAACATAATTTAGACTCAAACCCTTAATTAACTTCCCATTTGAAAACTTGTTATCAAAACCCCAGTTTCCTTTCAAAATCCTTACCCACATTTCAATCATAGTTTCCAATTAAATCGGTTCCCAAACATTCAAATCTTTAATCTTAACTAAAAGATTATACTTGCTTCCCAATTTCGTACTTTTAATTTTCTCAAACCAAAGATTTAATTAAATCCCATATTACAATATGAATTTCCACGGCTCAATCTCATTGGGTTTCAAGAATGATATTATTAAAGATACGATTCACGACAAAACCCAAATCAATCGATATTGAACATAAATTACATAGAAATTATATCTACTTATATTCGATATCAATTCTCATAATCAACAAATACTATAAGTGGAATAACAATATAATAATAATATTTTCCAAATTCCTCAAATAGTATACGTTTACATCATAGAATTTCATATCAAATATACGAAGATTAGTTCTATCCAGCTTATCTCAATCAAATTGGGAAACCCGTATCTTAATTAAAAGATTTATCCAACTCTTTCACATTAGATATGGATAGAAATATCATCAACTTATCCTCAGTATTAATCTCTGTATCCAACTCACACTATAAGCGGAATAACGGTGAACTACCTTTTAAATTCCTCAAATAGTAAGAGTCATCATCTACAAATTAATATCAAACATCCTAAGATTTATCTCCAACCATATCCAATTACTTAAAATTGAAAACTCGTATTAATATCAATTTAAATTCCATATAAAATATTTCCAACACTTTTAAACCATTGAAAACATTCCACAAATCATTACTTATAGTTCAGGAAATAGTTTACAGGTTAAAACTTCAAAATAAATTGTTTTCGAAGAAAGCTTTACAATAGCGTTTCAAAAGTGTTACAAAAGCGTTACAAAACAGTTATCTTAACTATTTTAATCAAATTATCCTTTATCTTAGCCAAAACTTAAACTTTACAACTCAAAACAGTTTTACATAATTTATAATGATTTTGCAAATTTTTTTTCCATATTTTTAAAATATTTAAAATAGATGTTAATAGTTATGGTTGACTACTACTCTTACTGCGACCTTTTTCAAAAGGTTTTAAATATAACTTGAAAATTTAAACTCGAAATTAAAATCTGCTTTCACTTATTTGAAAGCTCTTGTTGATGGAAATCAAATATTTTTCATTTCTTGGAAATCCGATTTAAATTGCAAAAAGTTATAAGCGTTAAAGTTTGCATCTAAAATTCACAAATTGCCGTTATGCGACAAGCTCTATTTTGACCATAATAACCATTATTCTGCGATACTTCAAAATACCTTAGAAAACCATTATATCCTTATATAACCCTTTTAAAATCCTTTAAATTTACTTTCCAAATAATTTTGGATTTAAAATTCAAATTTTATTTTACACTAAGTAAAATATTAAATTAAAATCCAATTTATTTTTAAATTCAAGAAAAAAACTGTAAATTAACCTTCTCATTCGTCGGATCAGTTAGGGATAGCCAGGGAGAGCAAGAAACTATATTTCCAAACCCAAGCGTCGACACTATCCTCTCTGTCATCCTAGAACATTCAGGTATTTATTTATTCATTTCAAGAAACTTTATCAATGTATATGAATTTATATATATATGTGTTTTTTCTAATTATTAACCTTCAATTTCAATGATAATATTGCTTCTAATTACGAAGGAGATTTGTCGATCACCAATGTGATACCATAATTTTTGTGTCATAGTGTGTGCGTAACAACATCAACAACTATTATAAACATCCATAGCAACCATCATCAACATAATTAAATAAATCATAACTGTGCACAAGCGTTATAACATTAACGCTTAATAGTGTGTGTTCTAAACTACGCATCCATCATCCATCACAACAAACACCAATCATTATTAATCACTAATAATTCATTACTACATTTAAATTAGTCCAACTACTAATTAAACATATAAACCGTGGTTAAAGAGTTCTCACCAAACAACTTTCCAATTTTCTTGGTATGCGGTCCTAACTGAGCGAATCATCGGACAGTATTTCGGCGCAACGTCTTCTTCACCAAAATATATATGCTAATCTCTCTCTATCTATCGTAAGAGGAGAAGGAGGATGACGACGAACTTTGGCAATGTGGTGGTGGAAAAGAGGAAGACTTATGCCATGGAAACCATGGCCATAGGCTTAAGAAGAAGAAGGAAGATAGGAAAAATGAAAATGGATGATAAAAAATGAAGTAAAGAGCTCCTTATATAGGAAAGGAGGAGTAAGGAGGTAAAGACACATAAGGGGACAAGTGGAAACCATGCATGGAAGCTTACATGCAAAATTACAAGTGTCCATACACTTGTCTAAAGAAGGAGAGTTAACTTTAGGTAGCATCTTTCCTTAAAATGCTATGAAAACTAAAGGTAACACTTAATTCTAAGGCTACTAATTCATGTTATGGTATGACAAATCCGATCGAACGACAAATAGTGTTAATAAATTCAAACTTATTAATATTCATTCTCATCCGTTAAATTTATAATTCAAATAAAATCTGTTACATAACTAATCAAAATAACTAAATATACTTAACCATATATATTTATGTTAAATTCAAATTGAGTAATAAAAATTCCAATTTTAAATTGGTTAAAAATTCTGGATTGTTACAGATATCCAATTGATGCAAATGCCAACTACAAATGCAGCTATAGCAATGATAATTCTAACTGTTGTAAATCTAGTTACTGGACTATAGGTATATTTAAAATCTTTACCTTTGATTTGCTTATCCCCTTGGCTACAATTCTGGCTTTACATCTCTCAACATCTCCATTCTTTAAGAATTTTGTCTTGAATACCCACTTGCTGCCTATTGTAGTTCTGTCAGATGGCAGTTCCACCAAATCCCAAGTATGATTTCTCTCCATATTGCTTCAATTTCTTTTTGCATTGCTTCTACCCACCTAGGGTCTTCTTTTGCTTGGCTATATGAAACAGGTTCCTTTGTAGACAACATTTTTTTGAGATTAACTAGATTTTCAGGTTTTGAATGAGATAATGATTCTTCTGCAAACACATTAAAACTCATGGATGAAGAGGATGAATCATGTGGAGTAGAGAGTGGTTTAATCTGTTGAACTTCATAATCTTTGAATTTGGAAGGTAATTTTATTTGTCTTGTGGATTTTCTTTGTGGAGGAATCATAGACTCATGTTGAATATTAATATCAGAATCTTGTTGCCGAAATTGAGTGGAAGAGGTAGGAATTTCTAAAATTGCCTCACTAATTGGAGAAGGATTATGTGGGGATGAAAAAGGAGGAATATTTAAGTCTTAGCCACAAATTTGTTCATCATGAACAAAAAATTTAAATTGAGAAGGTTGACATTGAGACTGAGTTTTTGTATATGGATAAGATTTTGTATCATGATAAGGAAATATAGACTCCTCAAACACAACATCTCTGCTAAGAACAATTTTGTAAGTATCCAAATCATATAGTTTATAACCTTTCTTAGTATATGTGTATCCAAGCATTATACATCTTTTTTCTCTAGGAGCAAATTTATCAATTAATTTCATGACTGGATAACATAAACAACCTATTACTCTAAGATGTCTATATTCAGGTTTTTTCCACATTAATTTCTCATATGGTGTTTTCCATTGAATAACAGCACTAGGCATCAAACTAATTAAATGTGCAGCTGCTAAAACACAGTCTCCCCAAAACTTAACAGGTAAATTAGCATGTATTTTTATTGATTTAGCAGTTTCCAAAAGATGTTTGTGTTTTCTTTCTACGCTTCCATTTTGTTGAGGCACCCCTGGTATACTTCTTTGATGAATGATTCCTTTTTGAGCAAATAAAACACTACAAGATTCATTAAGGATTTCAGTTCCATTATCATTCCTAAATATTTTGACTTTGCTAGAAAACTGAGTTTCAACATAAGCCAAAACAATCAGAAATTATCATATACACTTGTTGCTTGTTGTGTTAAAGATGAACCCATGTAGTTCTATTAAAATCATCCAAAATAGTCAAAAAATAATGTGCACCAGATAAGGTAGGTGTTCTATAAGGTCCCCATAAATCCACATGAATCATTGACTGAGCAGGAATATATGAAGATAACACAAAAGGCAGTAATGATGTTTACTTAAAATGCATGCTTCACAACTAAAATCATCACTTTTATTGTTATAACAAGGAACAATTAAATGTTTGATAGTAGATAAACTCATATGTCCTAGTGTAGCATGAAGAAGATTAAAACTAGGTATAGCAGTAAAACTGTTTCCTCAGATGTTTCACTGATGGAATTATGAATATTGGATAGAAATGAAGAAGAAATACTAGGAATAGAACTTAAAATCTCTCCGTTGAATTTGTATAATCCATCCTCTCTCTTTCCAGATCCTTGCACTTGTTTAGAGTGTAGGTCCTGAAATAAACACTTTGTTTGATCAAAATAAACTACAAGCTTATTATGATCAAGTAATTTTCCAATGGATAAAAGATTATGCTTGAAATCAGAAATGTAAAGGACATTTTTGAGGATTATTTGAGGTGTGGGATAAATTGTTCCAGATTTTGTAACATTTTTAACAGTTCCTTCAGGAAGACTAACATTTAAAGGATGTTTTAGTATTTGAATTGAAGCAAAAAAATTTAAATCATACGCCATGTGGTCATATGCACTAGAATCTATGACCCAATTAATATAACATGTAGCATTTGTATTATGAATAACACTTGAAGCTATTATACCTGCAAAATTCACTGCAGCATAACTTTGTGACAGAAGATCAGAAGAAGATTCCTGTTGCATCATGTGAACAATTGTTTGTAAAATTTAGCAACCATTTTTTGCTCAAGCTGAGTTCCTGAACTACTGCCCTTCTCATCATTCTGCATAGGAGAATTTCAAAGAATTCCAGAACTTGGTGCATTTGCTACCACCTTAGTAGTTGATTTTATATTTTTTCCTTTATGAAACCAATCTGGATATCCTATCAATTTGAAACACTGCTCAATAGAATGACCTTTCATCTTGCAATGTTCATAATTCAAATCATTCTTGATTTTCTTGAAGTCTCGTTTTCCAGTAATTTGTGGTGAAGTCCTCTGCAAATTTTGCTTTGTAACTTGTACTTGAAGAGCACTCGTCTCAATAGTAAAATTGCTATTTCCATTCAAATTCTGTCTCTCAACTTGTTGCAAGATATTATAAGCTCGATTAACAGTTGGAAAAGGATCTGAAATGAGCAAGTTAATTATGACCTGATCATAGTTCTTATTGAGTCGAGACAAAAATTGAATCAATTTCATTCTCTGATCAGCTTCTATTAATTTCTTAAGAATTCCACAAGTATAATCTTTCATTATACCGCAAGTACAATCAGGAAATCCGTCAATAATCTGTAACTCATCCCAAACTCCCTTCATTTTATAGTAATATTCAGAAATTGATAGATCTCCTTGTTCAATTAGCATCAATTGACGGTGTAAATCATACAACCGTGTAACATTTATTTTACCATATCTTTCAAGAATTTCAGTCCATAGTTGATGAGAAGAATCACAGAAAATGAAAATTTCAGAAATTGACTTATCAATAGAATTTGACAACCAATTCATGACAACATAATCGTTTCAGATCCATTTTTGATAATCGGAAGAAGTTACCTCAGGTTTTGGTAGGATTCCATCAATAAACCCTAATTTATTTCGAGTAATCAGCGCCATCCTTATCGCCCTGCTCCAATTGATGAAACTGCTTCCGTTAAAAACATAGCTAACAATCGGAATTGTTGAAGTATCTCCAGCGGTGAGGAAGTATGGATCGTTGTAATTGATTATGACATTGCTTGGTTGTGGAGCGGAAAAATTAGAATTCTCTTATTCATTCATCTTTGAGAAAAAAATCCAATAGAAATTATACAAAAAGAAGAAGAATTAGGTACAGATCTCGATCTGCTCTGATACCATGATAAACTCCATTAAAACGGAAAACAGAGAAAAACTTTTATTCATGACTTAATGAATCTCATTACAGACCTATTGGGTTTTTCATATACCTTAAGTATATTACCGAACAAAATGCAAAATATACTAAAACCATAAGGCCCTATTACAAAGCCCAAAACAAAATAACAGCATAAATAAACTTCTATTTACATTATTACAAAGAAACACTAACACTAACAAATTAACATCAATATACTCAACATTCTTATACTGCATTAGATTAAACCGACTAGCTGACTGTTTTTAACATACCAATTATTTATGCAGTTTCGAAGAAAAACTTGTACATGACTGCATTATATAATAAATTGCTGGATACATATTACTATCATTCTTTTAATAAGATTTTCAAATACATTTCTATTTTTCATTTTTTCTACTATTATTCTAACCATTAATGTTAAGGTATGATACAACTAATTATCTTGTATGTAGTTATATTTTGCGGTAGTCTTTACTTACCAAATAATTAATGGTATCCACTAGAAGACCTAACTCAAAATTTTACAGGAACATTGTATAATTAGAGAGTTAAAGAGCCTCCCATGATGATATTACCAAAAGAGATTAATAGCTCCGTGTTGTGCTCAGGTTTACAATGGTATGTTTGTCGATGACTTCTTTTTACTGCTATTATTTTCATCTTTGAATTTATTTTTTGAAATGTAATTGCATCATATTTTATTTTATGGTCATTAATGTTTACCAAATATTTCAGCAATTACCACTTAAGTACTGTTTAATAGATAATCTCAAATTTTGCAGGGTATAAGAATGGAAAACGAAAATGCCTCCATTGATGACTAAATCAGTTATCACTGTGACTTCATAAACAAAAAAATTGATAGCCAATGTTGTGCTATGGCCTTTCATGGTATGTCAAAAGACGTTTCTACTTTAATTTCAGTTGTTTTGATATATTAAATTGTTAGATGATATAGTTGATTATAATGTTGGATTGATATTTTATTTTATGATGAAGATAATTAATGCTTACCAAGTATTTAGAAGAGATTCTTAGCATGTATATCCTAGACAGACAATTTTGCAGTTTCTATAACTAATTTTTATTTAGTTTCCAATTACACCAATGAAATTCATCTTTGTAAAATAGATGTCAAAATGGACCTCTCATTGTTCAAATCAGTATCATTTTTTGCAAATTTGGACGTGCTCATGAACTGGAATAACATCTATGCGTTTCTTTTAACCTCATTTCCCTATGTTTTGAATTTTCTTACATAGTAGAACATGCTCACTAAAAAATTCCTTTTGTCCATTTTTGTAATGAGTTATCTATTTGAAATTCTTTGCATACTTTCCATATATTCATTTTTTTAAAGTCAAAGATTTAAACACATCTCTATTTGACTAGCTTAGCTTGAGGTTTCCCATGCATTTGTTAATTAATTATTCCATTTTCATTGCTTACAATCCTCTATCATGTCAAATCTTATTTTTGATAGTACATCTCTACATATAAAATGCACTAAATAACAATATTCACTTGCTACATAATACATGTTACAATCACTTTTTAGTAATATTTTCAAATACTCAACACAAAATTTTAAAGGAACATTGTATAATTAGATAGTTAAAGAGCCTCCCATGATGATATTACCAGAAAAGATTAATAGCTCCGTGTTGTGCTCAGGTTTATAATGGTTTGTTTGTAGATGTTTCTTCTTTTGCTGCTATTGTTTTCATCTTTGAATTTATTTTATGATACGCTTAATTGCAACATATTTTTATTTTATGGTCATTAATGTTTACCAAATATTTCAGCAATTACCACTTAAGTTCTGTTTTATAGACAATCTCAAAAAATTTGCAGGGTATATGAATGGAAAATGTAAAGGCCGCCACTGATGACTAAACCACTTATCACTGCACTTCATCAACAAAAAAATTGATAGCCAATGTTGTGCTCTGGCCTTTTGTGGTATGTTAAAAGACGTTTCTAATTTAATTCCAGTTGTTTTAATATATGAAATTGTTATATGATACAGTTGATTATATTGCTGGATTGAAGTTTTATTTTATGATGATGATAATTAATGCTTACCAACTATTTAGAAGAGATTTTAAGCATGTATATCCTTTACAAACAATTTCACAGTTTCTATAGCTGATATTTATTTAGTTTTCAATTGCACCAATAAAATTTATCTTTGAAAAACAGATGTCAAATTGGATCTCTCATTGTACAAATCAGTATCATTTTTTGCAAATTTCGACGTGCTCATGAACTGAAATAACACCTCTGCTCTTCTTTTATCCTCATTTCCCTATGTTTTCAATTTTCTTACATAGTAAAACATGTTCACTAAAAAAAATCCTTTTATCCATTTTTGTAATAAGTTATTTATTTGAAATTCTTTGCCTGATACTTTCTTTATATTCACTTCGTTTTTAAGTCAAAGATTTAATACCATCTCTATTTGACTAGCCTAGCTTGATACTTCCCATGCAATTGTTAATTAATTATTTCATTTTCATCACTTACAATCCTCTATCATGTCAAATCTTATTTTTGATATTACATCTCTACATATATAGTGCACTAAATAACAATAGGCTAATTCTATTCATGCACCTATAATTTCTTAACACACACCGTAAAATGAAATTAAATAGCGTACACCAAAAATTTCTTTTCATACACCATGTATTTCACAAAATTACCCTTTTATACTTTCATCACCTTTTCTCTTTAACTTTAAAACTAAATTACATAAAACTGCGAATTCATTGTAATATATTTACCTAAAATAAAAAAACTTTAATTTTAAACACTAGTATTTTATATTATTTGATTGTTTTATTTTAAATCACTTTTAATTTTAGATGATGGAAATTTGATTTTTTTTTAAATATTAGAAAATTAAACTAGTTAAATTTTGGTGTTAAATTTAAACATGATTAGATTTGAATGAAAGATTGAAGAATTTTCAGTACTCTGTATAACATTAATTTTAGTAGTTAGTTTTAAATTTTAGTTTTTATATTTAATTAAAGTGAAAACTGTTAAAATTGACTGTATACAAATGTTGTTATAACGATATGAATATATTTTGATCCTTAAAAGAAATATAAATTCAATTTAACAAGTGATATAAATTAATTTATAATTTACTAACTTTAGAAGAGAAATTATATTGAGTATACATAATGCAAACAAGGGAGAATTGTATATATTTTCATTCTTTAATATTGATATTTTTTTAATAAGGTCATTTTGGTCTAAAGTTTTATTTAAAATCTCATGGTGTAAGTAAAGCAATTTACGGTGTTTGAATAGAATTTGCCATAACAATATTCACCGCATTCATCCCTCCAATTTTACGTCAATCCAGGGACGGAGCCAGGAATTGGCTCAGTGGGGGGGGGGGGGGGGGGGGCGGATTCGAAGAGAGGGGCATTTTTTTTTATACTAGTTTACCATGAATTTATCTTAATTTCAACCTATAATGTCTTATATTATCAAGTTTTAAGAAAAAATATTGTGTAAATACTAATAAAAATGCCTTAAAAATGGTCAATTTTGTATTAACAGAGTAAAAAAAATTGTACTTATATTTTAAAATTAAGGGGGGGCCATAGCCCCAACTTACCCAACCTTACCTCTGTCCTTGCGTCAATCCTAATCATGTTTAATAAGTAATAATTTAATTTAATAATATTTATATTTATCCAAATATTTTATTTGTTTCCACAAAAAAAAACTTTGATAGATAATACCAAACATACCTCTAGCAGTTACTAATTTTTCCATCTACACTGATTATAAAAAAACATTTATTACTTAATATAATCCTTAGCTGTCAATTGTACAGTAACTGATGTTTTTACTTTTATGGATGTTGATTTTAGCTTTACTTTTTTGTATGAGATACACATGCTACTGTTATGGTTTCAAATTTCGAAATTCATACATTACATGTTTAAAATTCTTTGCTTCATACTTGCCATAACATGTATTCAATTTTTCCTAATTACAACGACTATGCAATAATATATTAAGTATTTGTTCCCAACATTAACTGCATGCTCATTAAATATATTTCCTTTTGTGTATTTCCTTATTCTACGCAGTGATTTAAATACATTCTCCACTTAATATTTCTTTGTTCATACAGACCATACTTTCACTGACTATTTATTGGATTACATCACTAGACCAACAATTAACATTTGAAAACATGTACTTACCAAACTTATTTGAAGTTTCCAATGTTAGGTCCTATGGATTTTCTGGGCTTCGGTCAATAAAATGGGGTTTGATCGTAGATCATTGAACATGCACTATAGTTAATATTTAATATAATTCATATGGAAAAAAGTTATACCTGATGAATGAGAGCGGGACATTATTCTATGATTCAAAATACAAGCAATCACTGTATTAGTTTTTCCAAGTTTACTAAAATCCTAATTAAGTGTAGTGACTTAAATTTACTTTACGATTGTTTTTTTTTTTGGTACCAAATATCCACTCTTTTTCTAGAAAGGATATGTTTAATCAATGATACCAAATATAGTTTATCAATTACTGCTTTCTATATCTACATTACTTTATCAAAAAGATTAATTACTTAATAATATACTTAGGCATTCAATGGTATGCTAACCAATATTTCTTTTTTTATTTTTCATCTTCATTTTTTTTTTGTATGACACACATACTATTTTTATCATTTTCAAATTTATTATTTGTTATGTGTATGTTTTTATAATAATTTTGCACTGTTCTATTCTGCTCCATTTCTCTAATTCCGTATTTAGATCTTGCTTTTTTACTATATGCGAACATTACACTATATTCAAATAATTTGTTTCTCCTAAAATTTCATGACACATTGATTGAAAATAATTCAATGTTTGTTGCTTTTAGATTCGAATGCATTTTCTAATTAACAATCGTTGATTGATACTATTGCATATTTTTGGGATTAGATTACTGGATATGCAGCGAAATATTCACTATTTTTTTCATTCAAAATTAACAAAATGCTATTATATGTTTTCATCTTTCTTTTTCTGTGACATTAATTTAATCTCAATATTTCAGCAGGGAGAAGCAATGGAAAAATGGAGAATCCGACTTTCAAGAGGTAATACCATTTATTTATTACTAGCTGCAGGTAACTTGCAAAATCACTCCTGCACCATTATATTGTTTACCACAGACCTAAATATGATGTATACCTTATTGATGATACTTTGCTTATTATTGCTTTTGGTTCATGGGATTCATCATCTATCTATCACATAGTATTAACTAAGCATTCTGCATGGATGAGTTTAGTTAATACCACTGCACATGAGCATTCACACCTAGATATCAATTCATACTCATGTTTAAAATTAATTTTATAGTGAAATGTTTTCAAAACTGCCGAATATTAGCAGCTTACTTTGAACGATAACCCAAAAAACTAACATTTTACATCAACAGAACTAGCAACGATGAGTAAATGGACATGTGCATTGAAGACAGCTGCTTCAACATTACACTTTTTTGGGAATCGTTCCTTTTTGTGCTTGGTACTACAATTATGAAACACACTTGCTCGGAGGCCAAAAAATGAAGACTTTGGTGACTTTGTTTACTGTTGTTTTGTTCTAGTTCCAATGACTGGTCAATATTACGTCCTCATTGTCATATACTGAGACAACTTCATTGTATTCCAAAAGTAACAATGCATTTAGCTTCTAGTCATGTAGTTTGAATTTACTAAAATGGTGTAGTGCTGTCAGCAGAGCAAGCATTGTACGTTTTTTGAAATTTGTTTCCTGGGCCATGCTTTGTATGGCTTAACTATCTTCTTTTTGCTGCTATAATATTTATTTTCAACATGTATGCAAATTTATTACTACTGTTTCCAAAGGTATTTCATATTTTTGTGCATGAATGGTTTCCCTAAATTTAGTTCTACAATCTGTACATTGCTAATGATTTTGGCGGTTTATGTGCTTCCTTTCCCACCAATCTCTATGCATAACCCATCTTTACTTTGATTGTCTATGCACACGTCCATTCGGACGTGCCTTCGTACTGGTATACACACACACACATATATATATATATATATACACACATACATATATATATACATACATACATACACACACGCATAGTGTCATAAAATATAGATTTCGATGGCATAGTGAGAGATTTTCATAACTGGTTCGATATGCAAGTCTGAAATGCACATCACTCTGCATACATAGATATGCATATATAGTGCATGTAGCAAGACAGTTTTAACAACAAAATAAGCAAATGGTTAGTGCGGCTCGAAGGTTAAGCATGCACAACAATACAAACTGACCAGAAGATCAAATAAGGGTGTCGCGATATACAAAATAGACTAGTAAGGGTGGAATGTATAACAGGTCCTAGTTGATTCAGGTATACAATACAATGGACAAAACCAAGATATGGCAATGCATAGTAGGTCAAAACGAAATATTTCATGGTAAATGCAGCCGAAAGACAAGTCTCAAGAATAACAGGTCATAAATCATGCACAAGACAGGCCAGTGAAGGTCAACGACATTACAAATGCTAGGTGCGGCATGACTATATGTCAACAAGTGCAAAAAGATATGGCGTTGACCAAAAACACAATAGTAGTGCTAAATCTCACATGTTTACAAACAAGACTAACAGGTTGAACTCAATTGACTATAGGCATTTACACAAGGAAGAAACTTCTCTCTCTCTCTCTATATATATATATATATATATATATATATATATATATATATATATATATATGTATATGTGTGTGTGTGCGCGCGCGCGCGCGCCAGTTATATATGTACATATACATACATTTAAATATATATGTATACACACATACATACACGTATGGTCACACATATATATACACAAGCACATGGTTGAGACTCGTATATAAAAGTTCAATATTCAAGTTCGTAATGCCTAGCGACATACACGTATAGATATATGTATATATAATTAGAATGTGCAGTTGCATGAAATAAACCAGGATAGGTCGGATAGATAAACCAAAACAAGTGACACAAATAGCAAATATTTCAGGTCCATGGAGATAGCGGTAGGTGTAACGACCTGGCAAGAATTCAACTCCCGAAATCCGTCAATAATACATAAACTGTATTACTTTCCAAAACTCAAGTATCGAAAACACGAGATAGCTATTAGAAAGAAATTAGAGGGTGAGATAAGAAAGAAAGAAATATTAGAATAGAAGAAGAAGAAGAAACAACACAACACAGAGCCACATATCGCAGCGGAACAAAATATAATATAGAAATAAATCTTTACAGAGAGCTTTTAAAAATACTTACAATCATCAGAGTACATCAACACATCTGGATAGTTATAATAATCTGTCCTCATATGCAACACACAGCGGAATAGTATCTATGTAATATCATACGTCTGAACTCCTCCAGCTCGTATCTTCACAGCATCCGATAACCTGGACCTGTACAACCCGGTCTAACCCGAGCATTTACAAACGCCGGATCAGTCAGGTGAACTAGAGTGAGAAAAACACACTAGGTCTAAAGAATATCATCCAACTTGATTTTTACGTTAAAATCTTTTCGAAAGGAAAGGAAAATCGTAAGACCAAATCCATACTTAAAATACGTACGGTTTTTACCTTACGATAAACCAAAACGTTTTTGGAAATCATATCTTTTCTGATATTATAATAATGTCTAAATACAAATAAATATCAATCTAGCAGAATGTTGTCATCTCACGCTCTACATATATAGTATGAAATCAAAACCGCGAGCTCTTATTGGAGAACAGATTTCCATGGCAAGGTATGGGCAACCACCTTCTGATAGTGTATCTTTAGAGACGAATTCACTGAGTTCAACAAGAACATCTTGTAACTCAGGCTAAACATGACCGACCCCTCATTTCGCTTGAGAGTACCGAATGTATTGTCACCTTACGGCTTTTTGTCGTGACTGTAGTTCCCAGGAGATACAGAAATGAAAAGAAGTAACAAATATGAATATTCTATAAATGGTGACAATACGCCCTTTTGATGGGTGCGACCCACATAGTCATGCGACCTACCCAATTATTACCATTTTCCGGTTGGTGAGGCTTGAGGTTATAATCTTCTTTTAGAACATCTGACTACCATTCACTTTGAATGCCGCATCGTTAGATCCGCCAGATATCACTAACTGACGCCCACAAAAATTCCCTGGGCATATAAGCTAAGAGAAAGGAATTTCTATGCCACCAAAAGAAGTACGTTTGTAGAAATCAACGTACATGACCTTTTGGAAATACTCTGTCAAACATTCGTCCATACAAGTCATCCAGGAACATGATGAACCAAAGGCACTCTCCTACTACATTGATGTAGCGCACCATGGAAGATGCTTGTATGCGAGCTATCAGTCGTCCAACGACCTAAGGCAGTCGTTTAGTGACCTAGAACGAAAGGGAAGGAAGAGCAGATCGTCCGTAAAGCTGAAGTTGGAAGAAGTGGAGAACCGGTCGTTCAACGACATAACCGAATCGCTCAGTGAGGCGATGAATCAGGGAGAGAAGCCTAGTGATCCAACAAGGTCGTTCTTCAGTTTGAATAAAAGGGACAGGTTTGAGAAAGAATTGATAAATCGTGCGAGGAATGGGTCGTTCGCCTTTGAGTCACTCACTCTAGAGTCGATCAATCTTGGATTATTCGCTAATGGCTCACTCGCTTTATATTGTCCGCACCTAAGTCGTTCATTTTGAATAGTTTGCTATCGATTTGATCACCCTTGGGCTGCTACGGGCTGAAGATAATAAGAGTTATTAAAAGATAAGATCATACAAGGGTCGCTCGTTCATTTTTTTGTATTTTCATAGTTGAGTCGTTTGATCTATTATTTGTACCGTATTAAAGGATCGCGTATCGTAATAAGTTGGCCACTTCAATTGGGTCATTCTCTTGTACTCGAGTCGTTTGTTTGGACAAAGCATGTTGTAAACCCTATAAATAGGGGTGTGGCGTGAGTTGTAAAGGTTGTTGAATTTTGATTAAAATCCCTTGTGTGAGCTTTGTTCCACCATTAAAATTGGAAGTTGAGTTTAATCTCCTTTCTCCATTTTCGGACATTCGAGTGCACTCGAATCAACGAATTTGAAGCCGATTCACGGTATCACTTGTGAGTGATCAACGTTCAAAGAATCGTAGATCGACAACGCGGTATCTTGCGAGATCAACGTGTTGAAGATAGCGAGATTCCAGCACCGAAAGATCAACGGAGTTGAGCATTTACCTCATCCTTGGTTTGATTTCCACGAATTCATCCATTCGTGTGGAGTTGAGATCCTGGAGCTACGCCAATCATGATAGAATCACCCTAAGGATCAGTAGCGAGGAGTAGTCCTTACAATCCAAAGATTCTAATCACGATAGGATCACTGCCGAAATACCTCTGAGAGCTAACCAAAGAAATTCAACAAGTAGCCCTCTCGCTCTTAAAGATCCACGGTCTTCAATTCCTCCATCTTCAATCGACATCTTCCATCTTCCGTGTAACACCCCGCGTCCATTAATGTCACTCACAAAGGGAATGCATTAACTTTCATGGAGCATTTTAAGTGTGTATAGAACAGAAACTTAACAACAAGACAGATATAAACAGTACTAAAACTTTAAAACTTTATTTCATTGCAGCGGAAAATACATAAGTTTGATTACATCATCAAAACCAGAGTCAAAGTACATAATATCTGTCTTGACCAACTCAAAGTACATAAATTGAAAGACATAATCCCCAATACAAAATAGCCATAAATAAGAGAGGCTGAACTTTACTTCAGCGATCCAAGCAATCTTCTAAAAGCAAGAAATACAGCTGTCCAAAATCAAGCTCCACTGGTGCTAGTTCCAACCTGAGCACCTAGGGGGAGAAAGGAAGAAAAGAGGAGGAAACAAAGGGGGTCAGACATAAAGTATGGCGAGTGCGATAACTTTAACAATATAATTACCAAAATAACCAGGCTAAGGCATAAGTTGGAAAATAAGGAAATGACTGTGAACAATTGGGTATGACAGAGTAAACAAGGAAATAAGATTGAACCAACATAACGTTAAAGCGCACCCTAACCACTATAATATAATTGCTATACTGCACCACCACTATACGATATTTGTTATACTGCACCACCACTATACTATACTGCACCACCACTAGTCACCCTAAGGTTGATCCCGCCTACAAAACTTGATAATGATAATGGTAGTTTCGTGCACCCCTAGCTGCCTTCATAGGTGCCGCCTGCCCCTATCTCCACTAGGTGTACCCACTACCCCCATGCGATCGGCTCCCTAACTCGTAGATACCCGTGCTGGCCCCACAGTGGGGTGTATCACTCCCCAAAGTGGCAACCCGATACCACCAAGAATGCATGGCTTATACCTACACGATGCAACAACGTCTTACCTACCAGCCCGGATCCACACACGCATATGAACCCGTTGGACTTGCGTTGCCACCGCTAACCCGGTTTGGCATCTTATAGTCAAGCCCAGTATGCATGTCCCGTCCTCGACTTGGGTCGAGCCCACAAAGATACGTATGGGTTATTGGTTGAAACGGGCCCCCAATACTTGACACAAGCTATCCACCTAAGCTTGGTCCCCTCTAGTACATCCCACTTAACCCACTTCTTATTCATGCTCGCTTACATGTTTCAATTTTGGTTAAGTGTTTCTAATCGTATTTCAAATGCCACCCAAGGCAGCCACTAGATTCCACATGCCACACAAGGCACCCACTTAACCCCCTCATGCCCCACTACATGCTTATCTGGTTAAGTGTTTCTTAATTCATTAAGACCGCAACCTCATAAAGTCCTCTCACATTAGACTGGCATTTGTAGCAACTGGATTTGTCGGGCGGGTTCGGGCAGTCTTACACCACAAAAGAGCCTAACCTCGTGTCTTTACGATTGTTACGTATTTAATTTATGCCTAAGACCTCCCACATTATACTGGCATTTGTGGCAGCTAGATTTGCCGGGTGGGTCCGGGCAGTCTTACACCATAAAGGAGCTTAACCTCGTGTCTTAGACGATTAATTACATCTAATTAATCATCCCCCAATTTGAATTTCTTTCCCTATTCAAGTTATCAATTAATTCCAAATTTAACTAAGGCCACAATTGACTCAATTATGTCCATCTATTTATGGTATGCAAAATCATACCAATTTTATTTTATGCCTTTTAAGGCATTTATCTCAATTAAATCTTTTAATGTTATCTCCTTTACCCCACGTTGTACATTCGTTTGTTTAACGTAAAATATACGTTAGACTCGAATAGTCTAACTCATGAGATAAAGAGAAAACATCACAACATACATATAGATAAAACTAGATCTAAACATAGGGGTGAACTTGCATGTGTGAATGATGTTCTACATCTAAAACTTGCATAGGCCAAAGTTACAACTTTGCATAAAACAACATATGTCATAGATCCAAATCTAAAGGTGTGAACTTGTTTAAATGATGGTCACAAACTTGCATAAATCATGTATGTCATAGATCTACATCTAAAGGTGTAAACTTGCATAGGCAATAACCACAAACTTGCATAACATGATTCATATTCCAAACTCGTATATTTATATAAACTTGCATATGTGATTTATGCAACATAACAATGGTCTAAACCTGCATCTAAACATGTAAACTAGCATGTAGAATTTAACATATAACTCACACATGTCATAGCCTAACTTTAGATCTAAAATAGATGTCATGAAACATGTAAAGTTATACATAATCTCTACTAACCTGCATATGATCCACATCTAAATCAACACTTAAACTTGCATACATACATATGATTTATCATACGAATCAACATAACCAAACTAGCATATGAAACATGATGATTTGATTGTATATAAGCAAATCATAGGATTACAACATGGATGATAACTGTAACAACCCGTATTTTCAATAACCTGTTATAACATAAATGGAGGCAGAATTAAACTGTAAAATCTGAATAAAGGGAAATGGGCTATGCCATTGCGTTCATCTCGGAAAAATACGCGAAATAGAGTCCGCGTTTTCGAAAATCGGACTCCGTATGACCAAGATATGGCCTCGCGAAGTTTCACGAAAAATTCCCAAATTAAAGTATACTTAATTAAGTGAAATGGGTTGCGCAGAGAAATATATATATATATATATATATAATTGAAAATTAAATAAATAAATATGCAAAAATGTTCAAAACAGCGAATTGGGAGAGAGGAATAACCGAACCGGCCGATTTTTGAGGTCGACCCGAGCCCACTGGGTCGACTAGGGGTTAATCCAGGGTGTTTGGCTGTCAACCCGTAGGCCGATTCGCTCAAATGCAGATTTTGCATTTGGATGGTTCTCATGGTTCATCTTTAATCTAAAGGCCCTAGATGGTTCCTACACTTGACTTCTTCCCCAAGACATGCTTTGATGGCTTGGATTGAATCTAGGTTTAATCCTATGGCCTAAAACACTTGCCTAATCTATAAATAAGACCCTAACCTATCCTAAATCCTCATTATTCATTCATGCAACTAAACTATGGCAAAATTTTACCTCTCATGGCCTCCACTCTCTTCATAAAATTTCTAAATGGTTTCTATGAGAGATTTTCCATGCATACAAGTGTTTTCAAGCTTGTATGAGTGTCATTAGCTTGCATTCAAGTCAAGTTTCTATCTTTGCATCATAAAGCAAGGGTTTTGATCATTTTGGCTCAAGGGTTTTAATGTTAGAGCTTGCATTTTGGGTCTATTTGATTGCATAAGGGCTCTGTCATATCTTTTGTGCCTTCATAGCAATGTAAGCCCTTTCCCTACTCTTAGATATTAACTATGAAGTTAAATGTTCATGTTGCAAGTTTGGGTTTGATCATTGAGTATGATACATGCTATCATGTCATGCAAGTTTATGAAGTCATTATCTTGATCTTGTGAGCTAAAAGCTACAACCTTTATGTTGAAATGTTGCATTAGGCAACATGAGAACCCTCATAACCTTTATGTCAACTTGCATATGAAGTCATAACCCTTATATGATGATATATGCGAGTTACTAGTCATCATTCCATATCTTTTGTCACCATGATTCGCTTATGTGCCAAGTTTGGGTTTATGCATGTTTTGAGGCTTAAGAATGTAACATGCAAGTTAATGAACACATTTGTGCCTCATTTGCCACCATGATTAACTTGTGGCTTAATATCTATTTTTGTCATGCCTTTGCCAAGTCTCTTCTTTTAATCCATTACGTTGTCGCGAAAGTATATGCGAGTTTAAAAGCGTTGGGTTATGTTATGGGTAATTTCTAATGACATGAAAATACAACTTGAAAACATGACTTGAAATATAACATGGAAGTTGACATGTAAGTATGCATAAAAACATAAGCTTGGGAATTTACCTATTAAGTTAGGTCTACCCTTTGGGAATTTACCTATTAAGTTAGGTCTACCCAAATGCTTGAAAACTTGTAACATGTTTTGGGAAACATGATGGACATGACACTTAGATAATATAAGTGTGGCCAACTCGAGGTTGGGTTGAGTTTGCAACGTAAAACTACCCGGAACCGACCAGCCTAACTAGTAGTTGCAAACAATAGGACCCAATGTGAGAAGTTGGTCATGTTGTGCTTGAACCCGAGGTTAGACCAAGTTGTGGTGTAAAGCTACCCGGAACCGACCGGCTTAACTAGTAACCACAACAAAGTCTAATGTGAGAGGTGAAGGTGCATTAAGTAATTAATGCCACATGATAGGGTTAAGTTAATTTGATTAATGACTCTTAACCAAATATGACATGGACAAATGGGTTAAGTAATTTGATTAGGCTAATGATACTTAACAAAACATGACAAGGTTGGGTAGGTTAAGTAACTTGATTTGCCTAATGACACTTAACCATTTTTATATGACTAGTGGATGGGGTTAAGTTAACCAACACTTAATCAATCCAACGCGATAACTTGGTAAGGTTAAGTAAGTTTTCTTAATGACGCTTAACCGAAAAATACGGTTAACGAATGGGGTTAAGATTAGACTCAACTAGTCTAAACATGGAAATCGGATGGGGTTAAGTTAGCCTAGACTTAATTAATCCCACTTGGTAGTTTAATGGGGTTAAGTTAAACACTTAACTAATCTAAACATGATGAATTGATGTGGTTAAGTGACCTATACTTATCCAATCTAACTCGTTAATTTATTGTGGTTAAGTTAACCAATACTTAACCAATATAACGTGAAAACATGATAAGGCTAAGTCACGAATCGCTTGAATACACTTGACCGATTTGACTAAGTAAATTGATAGGGTCAAGTTAATATATACTTAACCAATCTAGAATGATAATTGGACGAGGTTAAGTCGTGAATTGCTTAATATACTTAACCAACTTGAGCATGGTTTGTAGGGTTAAGCCTTGAACTTGGATACTTAGCCAATTTTGACAGGATTTGTAGACGGGTTAAGTCATGAACTTAAGTGACACTTAATCCATTATGTAAACCCTAGTTCTGAGGATTAGGTGGATAACCGTAGTTAACAAGGATAACGGGAACAATGCTAAGTGGTAAACCTTAGTTGAAGAATAACTAAGTAATGATTCTTAGTCAAGGAAATTTAGACCAGTTCATAGATAGATGAGTAACCTGATACGGTAGGTCATCGTTTAAGTATACGAGTAGGAGCAAGTATCTGATTTAGATAAAGGCTCCAGCGAACTGGGTAACGAAGCAGCGTCTTCGGGGAACGTGAGGATATTCTTGGTATCCCTCTATGAGCTGCCAGGTGATTATACTAGGCTCATGAGAGGTTAAGGTCTGCGTTAGAAGAACCAAGAGTATGCCTTGGTTGCTATACGAGCGACCTAAAGACGGGGATGGATAGGGGATAGTCGACGATACACGGTCGTACCCTAGATAGCATTTCGTCAGGCTACCTACCATCTTTGGTCAAGCGTGTACGTATGGAAAGGCAGAGAACACCCAAAAGACCATAATTGCTATCTAATTATGGTTGCGGTAAGGCTTGGATGTGGGTTGGCTAGTGTTGTGTTCTCATACAGGATTTATCCTGTCTTGTCTTTCACTAGTTGAGGGAGTAGTCTCGTGGGACCATAGCCACGTATAAGAAAAACAGACCTTAGCATCTGCATCGGCAGATAAATCGAAAACTCCCGACCGAGTCCTGTATTTCTTGATTTGCCCTGTGACAGGACTCGGATGGCACGATGTGATACATGTGCATACAGTCATGGAAAAGCGATTCACGATGAATGCGTGGGAAAAAGGGCGCGATTGGCGGTTATCGTAATCCCTAGTGGCCCTAGGTGGTTGAACCCAAACCGAGATACGAAAACGTGCAATAGGTAAGCATAATCCCTAGCAGCCCTAGGTAGCATAAGTCCTAGTTGTACAAACAATAATTCATGTTGGAAGACCCTAGCTAGGTTTAGGGTAACAGTCCGAACCGATCTTAAGGATCATGGAACTATGTTAAAGTAATATAGAATCTCATGGGAAAGCCCGTATGGTCTACGGCAAGGGACTGAACATTTACATGGAATAAAACATACAAGTTGAGTAACCTATATATGCGATATATTAGGTTGACATGGACCATTACACGACTTTTGAGTGAGGGTCATTCTTGGTTAACACATGACACAGTGGGGATACTAGTACGGTAGGTGCAGAGCTAAAATACAGGATAGATATCACGGGGCGTTATACGTGATAGATATCTTGGGGATATTATACTTGATAGAAACCTGACGATGTGATACCTTGTTTTATCTTGACATCGTAATTTATCATGACACCTTAGTTTATCTGAGTTCAGTAGTTCATCCTGTTATTTTGATTTAGCTTATCTATCTTGTTATCATGCTTATGTTCATCTCAGTTTCTCATGTCAGTTAACTTTACTAGTTTTTATGCTAATAGTAGATAGGGCTTACTCAGTCTTTTTGACTGACCCGTTTTGTTTCGCCTCTTTTCTTCTGTTTCCCCCCAGGTTACAGGGAGGAAATACTGTTGTTTAGTTCGGACTTCTTCTACTTGAAGGTCATCATGGATGGCTTGGACTTTTCTTGGCTAATGGCTACTTTACTGTTTTTTTTACTTGGGGAATAATTTATGAAAATGTCTTTATGCTTCTTTACTATTGCAAGACAGGTTTTGATGTACTCTGATGTAAAAGGCTTTAGACCTTATTTATTCATGTTATGAAAGTTTGATTTTACTTCCGCTATTTTATATGTTCTGTCTTGTGATATTTCTGTGCATGTTTACCAATAATGCCCCTCTAAAGCTAGTGCATTCCTTTGCGGGTGACCCTAGCGGAGGCGAGGTGTTACACGTGGTATCAGAGCAGAAGGTTACCAGACTAGGCAAAAGTTTTTAAAGACCTTCTGAAAACTATTTGAAAAAAAAAACCGTTTACAAAGAAGCATTTTTCAAGAAAATTTTCTTTTAAAAGAAAAAGGCTATTCCCCAAAGGCCATTAGCACTATCCTTGTTTCCTTAATTGGGTCTCTTTTCCTTTCTTTCCTCCATCTGTAGTCACAGTAGTTTTAACTGCGACTAGTCTTTTCTACCTACGAAAGTGCTTTCCATACGATGGAGGTGGTTCTCGAGAGACCAGTGGCCGCGTTATAAGAAAGGATCGTGAGAAAGAAGGATAAAGGATACGAGCTTAAGGATGAGCAACTTGTTGGTATGGCTTAGTCCTCAAAGGAGGGAGAAAGATGAACAATGAAACCCATGACGAGAGAGTACCTTTGGCATGGTAAAACGGGGCGGATAGTTAAGTATTATGGGACAAGGACAAGATCATCGGGAGGGCAGTAGTATGCTCTCATTTCTAGAGTACCTCGGAAGGAGGGTAACGATCTTGTTAAAGGTTTAGCTTTTCTTCTCTATCATCCCGTTAGGACTTCGTTGTTTGTATCATTTAAGTCTGCTTCGATAGTTGAGTCTCTGCACCTTAACTACTAGCGTAATAGAGAATCCCATTTTTGTCTCAAAGTCCTATTGGAGAATCAGTCCATTTATACATGACTTGTTTGGATTTGGGAATGTCTATGCCAAGTGTTGAGTTTGGAAATAATGCTTATGTTTATAAGCTATGGATGGATTCTAGGGATGAAGTGGTTATCCAGTAGGGGGTGCCACTCTCGGTTTTGATATGAGGGTAGTTAGACCTTTTGACTAGCCTTGGTAATGCCCTCGAAGTATCGGGTAACCTTTTTGAGGTTCTGTCATGACTAGTTACTTAGAATCCCTTGATGCCTTTATTGGAAATTTGAAGCCCGATCGAGTGGTGTTCGCCAATAAGACGGATGGTTTACTTCATTTATGCATGGGTTATAGAGATCACCCTAGTAAGTGCGCATGATAACCTGATTGACATCTGTTTACTTTCAAGAGAAAGTTCTTCTACATGGAATGCCTTATAGCATATAAACGAGATCCAAGATTCACTAGTGAATTTTGGAAAGCTTGCATGAGATCATGAGTACGCAGTCATGTTTGCGTCAAGTATTCTAGGAAAAGGATAAGTGCAAGTGGAACGAGAGGCGACGAAGAAATGAGTTCCAGCTCATGTTATGGAAACAGGAATAAGAAGCTATAAAATTGCGAAGTTAAAAGACGACTTTGATGGTCAAAGACTAGATACGCGCATGATATCTCTTTTTGGGAGTATATCCTTGATCCCTGTTTTCTGTAGAGCTTACTTATAGGCTATCTTTTGTGGACATCCTCTCGGTCCTATTCTCCGTTACAAACCCTGTAAGGAGTTTGTCCTGTTTATCTTCTCGACCCTGTTTCTGGGAATTCTAGGTAGAACCCTATGGATGTAAACATGTATTTGAAACATGTTATGATTGATATGGTTGCAAGTGGTTGCTCGTGGATGCGCGAATACACATTAGATACTAGCTCGACTCGGTCACATTTCATATTGCATATGCACGAGTATTTATACTTGTTTATGGATGAAATCGAATGTATTATCATGCGGTTGTTGCATATGAATGAATGATTGTGCACGCATATAGTATCTACATGACTAGGACTATTTGCATACATGTTGGATTCATGGCACTATACATATTTTGCATTAGAAAGATTATTCAGGCCTGATCATTAGCATTAGCTAAGGAACATGTACACACACGTTTTGCATATATTCATACAGCATTAGAAATCATCTAAGGACAATGGTTGCTTGTGGATGATGTTTTGAGTAGATGGATGATGGATGGTAGGATATGTTCTTCCTAACTTGGAGATTTCGGGGACGAAATCCTAAAAGGTGGGGAGAATGTAACAACCCGTATTTTCAATAACCTGTTATAACATAAATGGAGGCAGAATTAAACTGTAAAATCTGAATCAAGGGAAACGGGCTATGCCATTGCGTTCGTCTCGGAAAAATACGCGAAATAGAGTCCGAGTTTTCGAAAATCGGAGTCCGTATGACCAAGATATGGCCTCGCGAAGTTTCACGAAAAATTCCCAAATTAAAGTATACTTAATTAAGTGAAATGGGTTGCGCAGAGAAATATATATATATTGATATATATATATATATATATAATTGAAAATTAAATAAATAAATATGCAAAAATGTTCAAAACAGCGAATTGGGAGAGGGGAATAACCGAACCGGCCGATTTTTGAGGTCGACCCGAGCTCGCTGGGTCGACTAGGGGTTAATCCAGGGTGTTTGGCTGTCAACCCGTGGGCCGATTCGCTCAAATGCAGATTTTGCATTTGGATGGTTCTCATGGTTCATCTTTAATCTAAAGGCCCTAGATGGTTCCTACACTTGACTTCTTCCCCAAGACATGCTTTGATGGCTTGGATTGAATCTAGGTTTAATCCTATGGCCTAAAACACTTGCCTAATCTATAAATAAGACCCTAACCTATCCTAAATCCTCATTATTCATTCATGCAACTGAACTATGGCAAAATTTTACCTCTCATGGCCTCCACTCTCTTGATAAATTTCTAAATGGTTTCTATGAGAGATTTTCCATGCATACAAGTGTTTTCAAGCTTGTATGAGTGTCATTAGCTTGCATTCAAGTCAAGTTTCTATCTTTGCATCATAAAGCAAGGGTTTTGATCATTTTGGCTCAAGGGTTTTTATGTTAGAGCTTGCATTTTGGGTCTATTTGATTGCATAAGGGCTTTGTCATATCTTTTGTGCCTTCATAGCAATGTAAGCCCTTTCCCTACTCTTAGATATTAACTATGAAGTTAAATGTTCATGTTGCAAGTTTGGGTTTGATCATTGAGTATGATACATGCTATCATGTCATGCAAGTTTATGAAGTCATTATCTTGATCTTGTGAGCTAAAAGCTACAACCTTTATGTTGAAATGTTGCATTAGGCAACATGAGAACCCTCATAACCTTTATGTCAACTTGCATATGAAGTCATAACCCTTATATGATGATATATGCGAGTTACTAGTCATCATTCCATATCTTTTGTCACCATGATTCGCTTATGTGCCAAGTTTGGGTTTATGCATGTTTTGAGGCTTAAGAATGTAACATGCAAGTTAATGAACACATTTGTGCCTCATTTGCCACCATGATTAACTTGTGGCTTAATATCCATTTTTGTCATGCCTTTGCCAAGTCTCTTCTTTTAATCCATAACGTTGTCGCGAACGTATATGCGAGTTTAAAAGCGTTGGGTTATGTTATGGGTAATTTCTAATGACATGAGAATACAACTTGAAAACATGACTTGAAATATAACATGGAAGTTGACATGTAAGTATGCATAAAAACATAAGCTTGGGAATTTACCTATTAAGTTAGGTCTACCCTTTGGGAATTTACCTATTAAGTTAGGTCTACCCAAATGCTTGAAAATTTGTAACATGTTTTGGGAAACATGATGGACATGACACTTAGATAATATAAGTGTGTCCAACTCGAGGTTGGGTTGAGTTTGCAACGTAAAACTACCCGGAACCGACCGGCCTAACTAGTAGTTGCAAACAATAGGACCCAATGTGAGAAGTTGGTCATGTTGTGCTTGAACCCGAGGTTAGACCAAGTTGTGGTGTAAAGCTACCCGGAACCGACCGGCTTAACTAGTAACCACAACAAAGTCTAATGTGAGAGGTGAAGGTGCATTAAGTAATTAATGCCACATGATAGGGTTAAGTTAATTTGATTAATGACTCTTAACCAAATATGACATGGACAAATGGGTTAAGTAATTTGATTAGGCTAATGATACTTAACAAAACATGACAAGGTTGGGTAGGTTAAGTAACTTGATTTGCCTAATGACACTTAACCATTTTTATATGACTAGTGGATGGGGTTAAGTTAACCAACACTTAATCAATCCAACGCGATAACTTGGTAAGGTTAAGTAAGTTTTCTTAATGATGCTTAACCGAAAAATACGGTTAACGAATGGGGTTAAGATTAGACTCAACTAGTCTAAACATGAAAATCGGATGGGGTTAAGTTAGCCTAGACTTAATTAATCCCACTTGGTAGTTTAATGGGGTTAATTTAAACACTTAACTAATCTAAACATGATGAATTGATGTGGTTAAGTGACCTATACTTATCCAATCTAACTCGTTAATTTATTGTGGTTAAGTTAACCAATACTTAACCAATATAACGTGAAAACATGATAAGGCTAAGTCACGAATCGCTTGAATACACTTGACCGATTTGACTAAGTAAATTGATAGGGTCAAGTTAATATATACTTAACCAATCTAGAATGATAATTGGACGAGGTTAGGTCGTGAATTGCTTAATATACTTAACCAACTTGAGCATGGTTTGTAGGGTTAAGCCTTGAACTTGGATACTTAGCCAATTTTGACAGGATTTGTAGACGGGTTAAGTCATGAACTTAAGTGACACTTAATCCATTATGTAAACCCTAGTTCTGAGGATTAGGTGGATAACCGTAGTTAACAAGGATAACGGGAACAATGCTAAGTGGTAAACCTTAGTTGAAGAATAACTAAGTAATGATTCTTAGTCAAGGAAATTTAGACCAGTTCATAGATAGATGAGTAACCTGATACGGTAGGTCATCGTTTAAGTATACGAGTAGGAGCAAGTATCTGATTTAGATAAAGACTCCAGCGAACTGGGTAACGAAGCAGCGGCTTCGTGGAACGTGAGGATATTCTTGGTATCCCTCTATGAGCTGCCAGGTGATTATACTAGGCTCATGAGAGGTTAAGGTCTGCGTTAGAAGAACCAAGAGTATGCCTTGGTTGCTATACGAGCGAACTAAAGACGGGGATGGATAGGGGATAGTCGACGATACACGGTCGTACCCTAGATAGCATTTCGTCAGGCTACCTACCATCTTTGGTCAAGCGTGTACGTACGGAAAGGCAGAGAACACCCAAAAGACCATAATTGCTATCTAATTATGGTTGCGGTAAGGCTTGGATGTGGGTTGGCCAGTGTTGTGTTCTCATACAGGATTTATCCTGTCTTGTCTTTCACTAGTTGAGGGAGTGGTCTCGTGGGACCATAGCCACGTATAAGAAAAACAGACCTTAGCATCTGCATCGGCAGATAAATCGAAAGCTCCCGACCGAGTCCTGTATTTCTTGATTTGCCCTGTGACAGGACTCGGATGGCACGATGTGATACATGTGCATACAGTCATGGAAAAGCGATTCATGATGAATGCGTGGGAAAAAGGGCGCGGTTGGCGGTTAGCGTAATCCCTAGTGGCCCTAGGTGGTTGAACCCAAACCGAGATACGAAAACGTGCAATAGGTAAGCATAATCCCTAGCAGCCCTAGGTAGCATAAGTCCTAGTTGTACAAACAATAATTCATGTTGGAAGACCCTAGCTAGGTTTAGGGTAACAGTCCAAACCGATCTTAAGGATCATGGAACTATGTTAAAGTAATATAGAATCTCATGGGAAAGCCCGTATGGTCTACGGCAAGGGACTGAACATTTACATGGAATAAAACATACAAGTTGAGTAACCTATATATGCGATATATTAGATTGACATGGACCATTACACGACTTTTGAGTGAGGGTCATTCTTGGTTAACACATGACACGGTGGGGATACTAGTACGGTAGGTGCAGAGCTAAAATACAGGATAGATATCACGGGGCGTTATACGTGACAGATATCTTGGGGATATTATACTTGATAGAAACCTGACGATGTGATACCTTGTTTTATCTTGACATCGTAATTTATCATGACACCTTAGTTTATCTGAGTTCAGTAGTTCATCCTGTTATTTTGATTTAGCTTATCTATCTTGTTATCATGCTTATGTTCATCTCAGTTTCTCATGTCAGTTAACTTTACTAGTTTTTATGCTAATAGTAGATAGGGCTTACTCAGTCTTTTTGACTGACCCGTTTTGTTTCGCCTCTTTTCTTCCGTTTCCCCCCAGGTTACAGGGAGGAAATACTATTGTTTAGTTCGGACTTCTTCTGCTTGAAGGTCATCATGGATGGCTTGGACTTTTCTTGGCTAATGGCTATTTTACTGTTTTTTTTTACTTAGGGAATAATTTATGAAAATGTCTTTATGCTTCTTTACTATTGCAAGACAGGTTTTGATGTACTCTGATGTAAAAGGCTTTAGACCTTATTTATTCATGTTATGAAAGTTTGATTTTACTTCCGCTATTTTATATGTTCTGTCTTGTGATATTTCTGTGCATGTTTACCAATAATGCCCCTCTAAAGCTAGTGCATTCCTTTGCGAGTGACCCTAGCGGAGGCGAGGTGTTACACGTGGTATCAGAGCAGAAGGTTACCAGACTGGGCAAAAGTGTTTAAAGACCTTCTGAAAACTATTTGGAAAAAAAAAACCGTTTACAAAGAAGCATTTTCCAAGAAAATTTTCTTTTAAAAGAAAAAGGCTATTCCCCAAAGGCCATTAGCACTATCCTTGTTTCCTTAATTGAGTCTCTTTTCCTTTCTTTCCTCCATCTGTAGTCACAGTAGTTTTAACTGCGACTAGTCTTTTCCTTAATTGTTTCCAGAATGCCAAACTCCTTTTCTTTTGTTCCCAATTCCTTCGTGACTTCCTCAGCGTGCCCATTCTTTGTACTTCGTTCCAGGTTTCTCCTCTGAAGTTCATACTTGTATTTGGAGCTCCACTACTTCCAAAAACTAGACAGGTTCACCACCAGCTAATTCCGATCGTGCCATTCCTCCCTTCATTCAGAAGCTCCAGACCAACTTTAAACTCCCGCTCCAAAGAAGTAGAAGTAGTGCCCAACTTCTGGTACTCACGTTCAAACATCTTCACACAACACTTAATACACCGGAATTCCAATGCCGCGCCACCAGGAGATGACCGACCTCTCGTCGGAAGTCACTGCGCCGACCCTCTCAACCTTGCCTACCCCCGCACTCAATTGCAGTCCACTCGAGTCTGCCGTTTATCGGTAAACTTCCCAAATCGCAGTTGTCCTCTGACCAAATTCCGGCCATCAGAAACAACTTCAGCCGATCTTCGCCATCCCATGCCTCGAGCTCGACAAAACGAATCAATTTATAGTTAAGGTTTTGTTGTATTAATTGATGGATATGCGGATAAGTGGGGGAGAGGGTTTCGATCAATGTTGATCGTGTCAAATAGGGTGGAGGCGCTGTAAAATTTAGTTTTTGACCACGCGTATAGAGCTAGGGTTGTTTACCTTAAGTGGATATTTATAGGGTATTATTTTAAATAAAATATTGTTATTACTTAGGAATGAAGTAATGCTGTAAAACCATCACATTCCGTACACGATGGAAAAGGTTTCGTCGAAATCCGCGGTTGTCTGCATATCCGTTATTCAGTTTTACACATAAAACAATGCTATTTTGGATACCAAAAATACCCGGTCTCCAAAAATAACAAACAATATATCTATCCTGACTCCAAATGTCAATAAAAATTCAACGAATTTCGTTTCGTGGCTTAATTCGATCATTATCTCAAGTTATTGTTAAAACCCCCTTTTAAATCGAATTTAGTTGTTAAATAAATCGCTATTATTTATAAATAATTCCATAACGACTATTTTAAAATTTGAGTTGGACATAACTAACAAAATATAACACAAAATCTTGATTTTTCTCTTTCATATGAAAATTATAATCAACAAGATTCAAACGTTTCTTGTTTCACAGAAATCCGACTTATATCGGATCCTGTATATTCAGTTGAAGTTCAGAATTCAATATTACGACTACCGCGTCATTTCGAGCTCGATTTATATTATATAAATTATAACGTTTAAACTTCATTTTAAGTAAACGAAATCAATATTAAAATCCATTAATATTCCAAATAAAATATTTAAAATAATAAATTAAATTAAATATTTGATTACCACGGGACATTACATTCTTCCCCCCTTAATAGAATTTCGTCAGCGAAATTACTAAGGCAGGAAAAATGTTATGAACCCATTTACTTTAAAATCCAATTTATATTAAATTAAAAACCAATTCATTATTATCAATAAGACTTTTCAAAAGTATTGAAAATTTTCTAACTCTTTAAATTCCCGGAAAAAATCGGTAGAGCCTCCCATGTACGGAGTGACTTCTGCGATATCGCAAGAACAAATAATATATATACATCGACCTACACTGTCGGAAAATAAAAACTAAAAGTCAATATTCATATTTTCGCGTAGGCGTACCTTTTACGAGCGCTATTGAGCATACTACTCAATTTACGGGTATCTACGCAACCAAATTTTATTCTCATGGCCTTCTAGCACCTATACTCAACTCAATCCAACATATAAGTAACAGATACATGAAATATTTCAATAACACTTTATTTATTAACAAGTATACTATATAGATTCCTATGAACTAAACATGGACACCATTCATTTCCAAACACATGAATTAATTTCAAATCATATGCATCTTTATTTAGTTTCAATATCATTTCTTAATTTAATTACACTAAACCCAGTAAAGTTCCAATTCCAAATCAAATTAACCAGTTGAATTTTATAACCAAATTCTGATTTAATTTCAAAAATCATCCACTCCGATTTATTCTACTTTAACTTACTTAAGTTAAATCCTGATTTCCAATTTTATAACGAAATTCTCATTCACAAATTATATATGTGAAATTTTCTGGTTATATAATCCATTCAAATTTCCATTTGAATTTTATTCAAATAAATCAGTTAAACCACAATATCTCAATAATTTTATAAAATTATTTCTTTTCTATATAAAAATATATCTTGGGCAAAATTATTTCATTTACCCTTCTTTACAAAACAATATAGTGTCCAATTTCAGTTTAATGCTTTTCAACACTTGAACCGATCAAACGACGTAATACAAAACATTTACATATAATAAATCTACAAATACGCTCTCATATATATACACTAAAACTCAATCTAGGGCATTACTAACCCCGTCTCTATCGAGTTATGCCACAGAGCCAAGGTTATTACTAAACCTGGCTCTGATACCACTGTAACGACCCGACAAGAATTCAACTCCTAAATTACGACAATAATACATAAACCTTATTACTTGCCAAAACTCAAGTATCGAAAACACCAGATAGCTATTAGAAAGAAATTAGAGGGTGAGATATGTAACGACCCAAAGATTTTCAGCCCCGAAAAAATCGACATAAATACCTTAACCGTATCTCATGCCGACCTTCCAAACACCAAAAACACCGGATAGTTAACAGAAAGAAATTAAAGGGTGAGGTAAGAAAGAAAGAAATAATAGAATAGAAGAAGAAAGAGAATAAACATCACAACACAGAGTCTCACATCGCAGCGGAACAAAATATAATATAGAAGTAAATCTTTATTGAGAGCTTTTAATAAAACTTACAATCATCAGAGCACATTATCACATCTGGACAGTTATAATAACTGTCCTCATATACAGACACACAGCGGAACAAATAATAGATAGCATACGTCTGAACACCTCCAGCTTGTTTCTGGACTTCGCAGCATCCAATAACCTGGACCTGTACAACCCGGTCTAACCGAGCATTTCAAATACTGGGTCAGACTGCTGAACCAGAGTGAGAAAACTAGCAAAGTTAAAGGGGGAAGCATCCAACTTGATTTAAAGTTCAAAATCTTTTCGAAAGAAAAGGATAATCATAAGACCAAATCCACACTTAAATACGGACGGTTTTTATCTTACGATAACCTAAAACATTTTTGAAATCAATAATTTTTCTGATATTATAATAGTGTCTAAACACAAATAAATATCAATCTAGCGGAACGCTTGCATCTCACGCTCCACATATATAGTATACAATCAAAACCGCGGGCTCTTATTGGAGATTGGTTTCTGACTATGACAAGGTATGGGACTACCTGCCGATAGTGTATCTCTAGAGGCAAATACACTGGGTTCAACAAGAACGTCTTGCAACCCGGCCCACACATGACCGACCACTCATTTCGCTTGAGTGTATCGAGTGTATATCACCAATGGTTGGGATCAGCAACCGTTTGCCGAAAAGGGACAACATCGAAATATATTAAAGAAGTAAAAAGGAATTTCTCTAGATAGGTGATTATACACCCTAATGGGAGCGACCCACATAGCCATGCTGCCTGCCCGATTTTTGTCATCTCCTGGTTGATGAGGCTTGATGTCAGGATTTGTCTCTAGAACATCTGGCTGCTATTTACTTTGGATGCCACATCATCAAATATGCCAGAAAAATCACTAATTGATGTCCACAAAAATACCCTGGTCGGGAGCGACCCAACAATGGTACGTTTGAAGGAATCAACGTACGCGACCCCTTTGGAAATACTCTGTCAGACATCCGTCCATACAAGTCATCCAGGAACAGGATGAACCGAAGGCACCCTCCTACCACATCCTAGGTATCACCCTATAGATTAGTAGCGAGCAACCCTTGCAATGCGTAGATTCCAATCACGACAAAATCACTGTTGAAATATCTCCGGCCGCTAAACTAGAGAAATTCAAATCAGTAGTTCTTCCGCTCATGATGATCAACGGTCTTCAATTGCTCCATCTTCAATAATCTTCTTTCACGTATTCACTGGTCGGAATGGTTTTCGAATATAGATTCGATCCCGGTCTTTCCGTTCCAACAATCGTATTGGTCAGAATTGATAGTCAGTGATTTAACTATCAAATAGATAATTATGTGGATAAAATGAGTTTACTAGTTCAGTATCAGCGGTATTTGGTCTCTTTAATTAACATAATTATGAATGGTTAATTTGAAACACTACAATATTTAAATATTACAAATCTAGCTTTTACTTTCTTATTTATCATAAGATTAATTCCAAAAAAATTATTTGTTTCCATAATTAGGAAAATATCCTATAAATCATATCCAATTTCTATCTTATTATCATATTCACCTAAATCTCTTTTGAAACTTCCTTTACCTTGAAATATTATTATATATACATATACTCGAGCTTTCTCATTTCCATTACCTTGGAAATTACGTTATATATATATATATATATATATATATATATATATATATAAATCTCGAATCTTTCCACTTTCGTTACTTGGGAAATCTCAATATATATCCTCGACTCTTTTATTTACATTGCGTTCTTATTTCCCATGCGGAAATAATAAATTATCCTTATCCATTTTCCCATTACAACTAATATCATCCTTGGATAATCCCGAAGTCGTTCAAGTTGGGGTATTTATTTACCTCTCAGACCTTGACCAACAACGTTCTCATCTTTAGATAGATAGAGTTGTAACTTAAACAAAAACTGATATTTATTCTACTACCAAATACGTCTTATTTAACTATTTACTTATACTCTGTCTTACAAAACTTCTTACTTTTTTTGGAAATCTTTCCTCGAGTATAACTATTTTCCTTAATCCATTGATTAAGAATTTACTTACTAAAATATCCCCTTTTCTTTTTCTTCTTTAAACGGTACATTTTATTTCCCGGATTTAAAAATCCCTTTACTCACTTCTACACCAAATCCACTTTTAATCCTTCCCCTTGAAAATCTTATTTCACCAATTCCTACTTAATTTCATTAAGTAACGTTAATTAACACTTTAACGCCTCATCTCCTTCTTATAAACTTTGTTTATATACGTCTGGTTAAATATGAACCCTTATCTCGATTTCTTAATTCAAATGTTAACTCAACATTTATTTAACCCATCGTATTTACTTAAAAATCCCCTTTTTATAACTTTATTATAAAACTCGTGTTTAAATATAAAACCTATTCATAAATTCCTTTCACGACGCAATTAGATTTTATTTCAACTTTGATTACTTTCATAAATAATTCTCATTTAAATAGAAATCTCATAAATTATTTTTAATTAAATTAACGATTCACTTCACCGCTAACTATCTCATAATTGATTAAATTATTTATTTGCTAACTAAAAATAAATTTCTTTTTGAATCTTGATTAAAATTAAACCATTATTCATTAACCTATCCTTTTAGATTAATTCAAAACAACTGATCTAATAATCGATCTAGTTAAATCAGTTAACATCGTCAATCCAAAACACGATTACCTCGTTAACCAGTTCCAAATAATCCTTTATTTAAATTAATTAATAATATAATTAATTTAAATAAATTTTCTTTTATTTATCCCTCAAACGATTATTCAAATCTATAACATTAAGTTAATTTCTGTTCATTCTCTTATAAATCTGAGAAATATTAGAAGTTTTCTTTATAAAATCAATTAAAGTCAATTATAAACTCAATAAATAAATAATAAATATTTATTTCCCTTTTTACCACTTCTATTTAAAATAAAAGATATAAAAATCTATTTTTCAGTTATAAAATAAATTTTTATAACTTCATTTCGTCGATTTACCTGACGGTAAATCGATATTTATAAATTGATTAATTTATCGACCATATACTGGCAATTACTCAACCAATAGTACCCATTGGTTTTAAACAAACAAATATTGAATTTCATGTCAACATTCAATAACTGAATCGTCCATCTAATCAAAACAGTTCAATTGATGATGATATGAACAATATCTAACATATTTGAGGAATCCGATTAGATCCCTCTCACATGTTCTTCCCTGTGTCAAATATGTTATCTCCATATAATAATTCAAATAAATAATGGTCTCGTAACAGTCAATACCGACAATTCAATATCAATCAATTTATTTCACGCAACCATGGCAATTCAAACAATCCACTAAATTAATCACGTTTACTTTATAAATGTGGCCAATAAGGTGAATTTCCTTAATTTGGACCAGTCGTTAAAATAGCGATTTGGTTTATCACTGAAATTAAACAACGTTTAATTTCATAAATTAAATCCATATATGAATAAATAATCAATAGTCAACCATTGGCACCCATAGCACACAAAATAAAAACCCAACTCATATAAAATATAAGTGGGAAGAACTGAGTGAGTTTAACTCACCTTTGATTCAATTCTGTTGTTAAATCAGCTCATTTCAGTTAAATTAAACATGCGTTTAATTCAACTGAAAAATCCAGCTGCTTCCAGTCCTGGCTGGTTCTTTTCCATCTCGTAGTATTCGACGACATAGTTCCGATGCTTCCAGTTTCGTCGAATTTTTTCTGGTCCAGCCCATCACGAATTAGTTCAAACCCGCATCCCCATTTCCCACTTAAACCATCAGAAACCCTTATCCTTCACAAATCGTCTGCCGCCACAAAACAATAGAAAAAGAAAAAAAACCTCTCATGCCAACATCACCTTCTTCCAACGCTTCCAAACTCCGACCACAACAGACCGCGTCGATCCCTAGTCCTTCCCTTATTACCGTTGTTCATTCCCTTCGTCTTCCATCTTCCGTCCCTGTTTCCTTAACGCAATCGAACGCGTCCACCCTTCAGTCCTCCTCTCGCCTCCCTTCTTCTGTCGCGCCGCCCCTAGCCCCTCGATCCCCTTTCCTGTCAAACCCGCAAACTTCAACTAGCCATGCTTCCTCCGAATACCCTCAAATCCTCGGCTATGAAGCAACTCCTCAACCCGAATTCAATTACTGAACTACAAGCCTCTCAACCCATGCTTTAATCTTCAACCACTCGAACCCTAGGTCCTTGACACCGAATAAAAAATCCACAAAACTCAGCCAAAAGCGTAACAAGATGAAGATGGTAGACTCGCGAATCAGATAAGTATATTTTCGTGGTTTTATTTTTGCGGTATTTTTTTTCATGTGGTTCGAATGGATTACTCTTCACTGGTTTGATCTGTTTGCTATGCGTGGTTACATATATATAGTGTGGTTGATTCAGATAAGATCACTGTCAAAAATCGAATTGTAAAATCATAGGTTTAGGTTTTTGAAGTGCCTAGTTCGTAGGTGCTTCTCCCTTTTTCGTTTCAGCCATGTGCAATGTGACTGAACTGTTTATGATGGAAACCTGATTTCTCCGTGAGGTTTAACAGAGAAAGGTGCAGATTTGTGATGGATTTTATGTGCTGTCTCTGGTCAGAAATATACAAACATCGAACTCTTACCATGTGGATTTTGGTGAGCTATGTATTGTCCATTCACATTTGTCCATTGTCTGTTCGAGTTGTCTGTTCAAGTTGTTTGACTATATGTAGTCATTGAATTGTTTATATTCATTTCAGGATTTGAATTGTGCTATGTATATGTGTGGCAGGACAGTACTATCATGGTTTGTACATGAGATTTACTGAATATATATGAAGATATTTTATCTATTTCGATCCTGTAAATTGATGGTATAAAATCATATATTTAAATATTGTTTCCTCTATTGTCTTTGCAGAATTGATGTAGAAGTGTATAGATTTTACTGTTTCTATAGCTGTTGTACCTTACTGTGTTTTTCCTTTAGCTTCTGAATTCACTGTTTTCCTTAGCTATTTGTCCCAATAATTTTGATGTATAGCTATATTGTTTTTCTGTTGTGCTCGCCATTGGATCACTGTTCCCTAGCTGTTGTATTAGCTGTTCTAAAGCTGTTGATTTTACTTTTTTTTTTCTTTTCTCTCTGTTTATATGATGAAAAACTGTGTTACTGTTTACTTTAGCTTCAATAGTTGTTTTAGGTTACTGTTTCTGTCTGTTTTACTGTTTATATGGAGAAATCCAATTCTACTGTTTCTACTGAGATGAACAAGACATGTTCTTCTTTGGTTCGAAATGAATTGTTTTATTTATTTATTCATTCTGTCGCATTAGTACAAATAATAATGATATATATGTTGATTTGGCTAGTGCTACTGTGCGATATGAAAACCATTGAAATCACATACTTTATTCGATTCATTTCATTATGAAATATATTTTGTAACGTCCATTAGCTGAATTTGTGGTGAAAATAAAATTATGGAACAAGTTCATACTACATAGGACCTTGGATGCATGGAAATATGTAAACTAAAGTAAGAAGTATAGTATGGTCAGCATAGTATCCAACACTTAAGCATGGTTAATATATATATATATATATATATATATATGGTGTGCGTATATGTAGTTACATGATTATTATTCTGTACATATTTGCTTGAGTAATTGTAAGCATATTTGCAAGGAAGCATTATAGAGCACGTACAATAGTTCTATGACATTTTAAAATAGTGTAACCACATAAATAGAGTTTTATGATAATCATAGTATAATCGTTGCAAGCGAAGACTAAAATAAAATAAAGATCTACGGTCCTTGATCAGTGCAAAGTTTAGGCACGTTTTTAATTCTTGCTTAGGAGGAAAACTTTAATTTCATTTATTTTATTTTTATGTAGTTATATAACACCATCGTCAGTTGCTGCTAACGTTCAATATTCATATTGCCATTCATGAGCTAAAAATATTAGACTCCAAAATAAAATAAATAAATTATTATCCTCAAATGAAAATATATATATACAAATCCAAATATAACAATATGGATTTTACAACTAATATCATAAATTTCGAGTCAAAGCAGTATCCAAATTATATTAAAACCCATTCATAAGCGTTATATTTTTATAACAGTTTCCATAGCGACTATTTGAAAATTTAAACTGGACATAACTAACTATTTATAACATGAAATCTGGATTTTTCTCTTTCATGTGATAATTATCATCAATTAGATTCAAACGTTTCTTGTTTCATAGAAATCTGACTTATATCGGATCATGTATATTCAATTGAAGTTCAAATTGAAAATTACGAACTGCAACGCCGTTTTCGGGCTCGTTTTATATATATATTATAAATTATATATAATCGAACTTCATTTTAAATAAATAATTTCGATATAAAATCCATCATATTTCTAATATAATATAATAAACAGATTTAAATATTCCAATTTAAATGGCAGAAAAATCTAGGACGTTACATTCTTCCCCCCTTAAAAGAATTTCGTCCCCGAAATTTCAAAGTAAAAAGAATGCTCTAACCCAAATTTTTTTCAAAATAATAAAATTTGAATTATCATCACAACGAATTCAAAGTCATTAAAATTTTCGAAAATTCCGTCAGCATCTCCTCTGCATGGGTCGATGGGTACAACTACAACTACCACTCTTGGCCTCAACTTTTCTAAAATAAAACCAAAGCCAAATGGCCATCTCATTCAGGGGTATAAAATCAATCACCAGCTAGTAATATTAAGGTTTACCTATTTGTCAGGCAACTCAATTCCAATTTTAAAGCAATCAACTAACTGCACTTCATTTCCAACCCAGTACTTAATTCTCCATAACCAAATCAAATCCCACGGCCTACTGGCATCTGCACTTAACTCAATTCACAATACAAGTAACAATCAAGGGTTTAACAATTCAGTTTATTCCCTAACCGATTTTATTCCCAATTCATTCAACTCATGTATTTCCTCGTTTGATGAATTTTATTCGACCAATCCAATAACAAACACCTAAATCATTGAATTATATTCAACGTCTATACCTATTGTCCTACATCCTCTTTGGTTTACCATACATAAATATTAATTGATTAATATCTGATTGATTTCCATTATCCTCCATTCGATTTCTAAATTCCAATCAATTCCATTTCCCAAGTCAATTCTCACTTGACCAGGTTAACCTTCATTTTTGTACCCAATTCAATTATCTAATTGAATTTTCTAATTAGTTCAATTTTATTCCATAATTCAATTTGAATTCCAATTAAATCCAGCAAAATAACCAACCAATAACCAATATACTATATTATAGAAAATTATTTCCCTTTTTTTTTATTAAATATACTTTGGGTAAAATTATTTCATTTACCCTCTTTACAAACAATTTAAAAATAATTTTATAATCAAATACAAATACGCGCTCTCATATGTACATTTAAACTCAATCTAGGGTGTTACTGACCCTATCTCTATTGAGTCACTCCACAGAGCCAAGGTTATTACTAAACCTCGCTCTGATACCACTGTAACGACCCAAAGATTTTCAGCCCCGAAAAAATCGACATAAATACCTTAACCGTATCTCATGCCGACCTTCCAAACACCGAAAACACCGGATAGTTAATAGAAAGAAATTAGAGGGTGAGGTAAGAAAGAAAGAAATATTAGAATAAAAGAAGAAAGAAAAGAAACATCACAACACAGAGTCTCACATCGCAGCGGAACAAAATATAATATAGAAGTAAATCTTTATTGAGAGCTTTAAATAAAACTTACAATCATTAGAGCACATTATCACATCTGGACAGTTATAATAACCTGTCCTCATATACAGACACACAGCGGAATAAATAATAGATAACATACGTCTGAACACCTCCAGCTTGTTTCTGGACTTCGCAGCATCCGATAACCTGGACCTGTACAACCCGGTCTAACCCGAGCATTTCAAATACCGGGTCAGTCTGGTGAACCAATGTGAGAAAACTCGCAAAGTTTAAGGGGGAAGCATCCAACTTGATTTAAAGTTAAAAATCTTTTCGAAAGAAAAGGATAATCGTAAGACCAAATCCACACATAAATACGGACGGTTTTTATCTTACGATAACCCAAAACATTCTTGAAATCAATAATTTTTATGATATTATAATAGTGTCTAAACACAAATAAATATCAATCTAGCGGAACACTTGCATCTCACGCTCCACATATATAGTATACAATCAAAACTGCGGGCTCTTATTGGAGATTGGTTTCTGACTATGACAAGGTATGCGACTACCTGCCGATAGTGTATCTCTAGAGGCGAATACACTGGGTTCAACAAGAACGTCTTGCAACCCGGCCTACACATGACCGACCACTCATTTTGCTTGAGTGTATCGAGTGTATATCACCAACGGTTGGGATTAGCAACCGTTTCCCGAAAAGGGACAGCATCGAAATAGATTAAAGAAGCAAAAAGGAATTTCTCTAGATAGGTGATTATACACCCTAATGGGAGCGACCCACATAGCCATGCTGCTTGCCCGATTTTTGTCATTTCCCGGTTGATGAGGCTTGAGGTCAGAATTTTTCTCTAGAACATCTGGCCGCCATTTACTTTGGATGCCACATCATCAAATCCGCCAGAAAAATCACTAATTGATGTCCATAAAAATACCCTGGTCGAGAGTGACCAAACAATGGTACATTTGAAGGAATCAACGTACGTGACCCCTTTGGAAATACTCTATCAGACATCCGTCCATACAAGTCATCCAGGAACAGGATGAACCGAAGGCACCCTCCTAACACATCCTAGGTATCACCCTATAGATTAGTAGCGAGCAGCCCTTGCAATCCGTAGATTCCAATCATGACAAAATCATTATTGAAATATCTCTGGCCGCTAAACTAGAGAAATTCAAATCAGTAGTTCTTCCGCTCTTCCATCTTCAATAATCTTCTTTCATGTATTCGCTGGTCGGAATGGTTTTGGAATATAGATTCGATCCCGGTCATTCTGTTCCAACAATCGTATTGGTCAGATTAGATAGTCAGTTATTTAACTATCAAATAGATAATTATGTGGATAAAATGAGTTTACTAGTTCAGTATCAGCAGTATTTTGTCTCTTTAATTAATATAATTACGAATGGTTAATTTGAAACACTACAATCTTTAAATATTACAAATTTAGCTTTTAGTTTCTTATTTATCATAAGATTAATTCCAAAAAAATTATTTGTTTCGATAATTAGGAAAATATCCTATAAATCATATACAATTTATATCTTATTATCATATTCACCTAAATCTCTTTTGAAACTTCCTTTACCTTGAAATATTATTACATATACATATACTCGAGCCTTCTCATTTCCGTTAACTTGGAAATTACGTTATATATATATATATATAAATCTCGAATCTTTCCACTTCCGTTACTTGGGAAATCTCAATATATATCCTCGACTCTTTTATTTACATTGCGTTCTTATTTCCCATACGGAAATAATAAATTATTCTTATCGATTTTCCCCATTACAACTAATATCATCCTTGGATAATCCCGAAGTCGTTCAAGTTGGGGTATTTATTTACCTCTCAGACCTTGACCAACAACGTTCTCATCTTTAGATAGATAGAGTTGTAACTCAAACAAAAACTGATATTTATTCTACTACCAAATACGTCTTATTTAACTATTTACTTATACTCTGTCTTATAAAACTTCTTACTTTTTTTGGAAATCTTTCCTCGAGTATAAATATTTTCCTTAATCCATTGATTAAGAATTTACTTGCTAAAATATCCCCTTTTCTTTTTCTTCTTTAAACGGTACATTTTATTTCCCGGATTTAAAAATCCCTTTACTCACTTCTACACCGAATCCACTTTTAATCCTTCCCCTTGAAAATCTTATTTCACCAATTCCTACTTAATTTCATTAAGTAACGTTAATTAACACTTTAACGCCTCATCTCCTTCTTATAAACTTTGTTTATATACGTCTGGTTAAATATGAACCCTTATCTCGATTTCTTAATTCAAATGTTAACTCAACATTTATTTAACCCATCATATTTACTTAAAAATCCCCTTTTTATAACTTTATTATAAAACTCGTGTTTAAATATAAAACCTATTCATAAATTCCTTTCACGACGCAATTAGATTTTATTTCAACTTTGATTACTTTCATAAATAATTCTCATTTAAATAGAAATCTCATAAATTATTTTTAATTAAATTAACGATTCACTTCACCGCTAACTATCTCATAATTGATTAAATTATTTATTTGCTAACTAAAAATAAATTTCTTTTTGAATCTTGATTAAAATTAAACCATTATTCATTAACCTATCCTATTAGATTAATTCAAAACAACTGATCTAATAATCGATCTAGTTAAATCAGTTAACATCGTCAATCCAAAACACGATTACCTCGTTAACCAGTTCCAAATAATCCTTTATTTAAATTAATTAATAATATAATTAATTTAAATAAATTTTCTTTTATTTATCCCTCAAACGATTATTCAAATCTATAACATTAAGTTAATTTCTGTTCATTCTCTTATAAATCTGAGAAATATTAGAAGTTTTCTTTATAAAATCAATTAAAGTCAATTATAAACTCAATAAATAAATAATAAATATTTATTTCCCTTTTTAACACTTCTATTTAAAATAAAAGATATAAAAATCTATTTTTCAGTTATAAAATAAATTTTTATAACTTCATTTCGTCGATTTACCTGACGGTAAATCGATATTTATAAAATGATTAATTTATCGACCATATACTGCCAATTACTCAACCAATAGTACCCATTGGTTTTAAACAAACAAATATTGAATTTCATGTCAACATTCAATAACTGAATCGTCCATCTAATCAAAACAGTTCAATTGATGATGATATGAACAATATCTAACATATTTGAGGAATCCGATTAGATCCCTCTCACATGTTCTTCCCTGTGTCAAATATGTTATCTCCATATAATAATTCAAATAAATAATGGTCTCGTAACAGTCAATACCGACAATTCAATATCAATCAATTTATTTCACGCAACCATGGCAATTCAAACAATCCACTAAATTAATCACGTTTACTTTATAAATGTGGCCAATAAGGTGAATTTCCTTAATTTGGACCAGTCGTTAAAATAGCGATTTGGTTTATCACTGAAATTAAACAACGTTTAATTCCATAAATTAAATCCATATATGAATAAATAATCAATAGTCAACCATTGGCACCCATAGCACACAAAATAAAAACCCAACTCATATAAAATATAAGTGGGAAGAACTGAGTGAGTTTAACTCACCTTTGATTCAATTCCGTTGTTAAATCAGCTCATTTCAGTTAAATTAAACATGCTTTTAATTCAACTGAAAAATCCAGCTGCTTCCAGTCCTGCCTGGTTCTTTTCCATCTTATAGTATTCGTCGACGCGGTTCCGATGCTTCCCGTTTCATCAAATTTTTTCTGGCCAACCCATCACGAATTAATTCAAAGCCGCATCCCCATTTCCTACTTAAACCATTGGAAACCCTTATCGTCCACAAATCGTCCGCCGCCACAAAAAAATAGAAAAAGAAAAAAAACCTCTCATGCCGACATCACCTTCTTCCAACGCTTCTAAACTCCGACCACAACAGATCGCGCTGACCCCCAGTCCTTCCCTTATTACCGTTGTTCATTCCCTTTGTCTTCCATCTTCCGTCCCTGTTTCCTCAATGCAATCGAACGCGTCCACCCTTCAGTCCTCCTCTCGCCTCCCAGCTTCTGTCGCTCTGCCCCTTGCCCCTCGATCCCCTTTCCTGTCAAACCCGCGAACTTCAACTAGCCACGTTTCCTCCGAATACCCTCAAATCCTCGGCTATGAAGCAACTCCTCAACCCGAATTCAATTACTGAACTACAAGCCTCTCAACCCATGCTTTAATCTTCAACCACTCGAACCCTAGGTCCTTGACACCGAATCAAAAATCCATGAAACTCAACCAAAAGCGTAACAAGATGAAGATGGTAGACTCGCGAATCAGATAAGTATATTTTCGTTGTTTTATTTTTGCGGTATTATTTATTTTGTTTTTCATGTGGTTTGAATGGATTACTCTTCACTGTTTTGATCTGTTTTCTATGCGTGGTTACGTATATATAATGTGGTTGATTCAGATAAGATCAATGTCAAAAATCAAATTGTAAAATCATAGGTTTAGATTTTTGCAGTGCCTAGTTCTTAGGTGCTTCTCCCTTTTTCGTTTCAGCCATGTGCAATGTGACCGAACTGTTTGTGATGGAAACCTGATTTCTGCGTGAGGTTTAACAGAGAAAGGTGCAGATTTGTGATGGATTTTATGTACTATCTCTGGTCAGAAATATACAAACATCAAACTCTTCCCATGTGGATTTGGTGAGCAATGTATTGTCCGTTCACATTTGTCCATTGTCTGTTCGAGTTGTCTGTTCAAGTTGTTTGACTATATGTAGTCATTGAATTGTTTATATTCATTTCAGGATTTGAATTGTGCCATGTATATGTGTGGCAGGACAATACTGTTATGGTTTGTCCGTGAGATTTACTGAATATATATGAAGATATTTTATCTATTTCGATCCTGTAAATTGATTGTATAAATTCATATATTTAAATATTGTTTCCTCTGTTGTCTCTGCAGAATTGATGTAGAAGTGTATAGATTTTACTGTTTCTATAGCTGTTGTACCTTACTGTGTTTTTCCTTTAGCTTCTGAATTCACTGTTTTCCTTAGCTGTTTGTCCCAATAATTTTGATGTACAGCTATATTGTTTTCCTATAGTGCTCACCATTATATCACTGTTCTCTAGCTGTTGTACTAGCTGTTCTAAAGCTGTTGATTTTTCTTTTTTTTCTTTTCTCTCTGATCATATGAGGAAAAACTGTGTTACTGTTTTTTTAGCTTCAATAGCTGTTTTAGGTTACTGTTTCTGTCCGTTTTACTGTTTATATGGAGAAATCCAATTCTATTGTTTCTACTGAGAGGAACAAGACATGTTCTTCTTTGGTTCGAAATGAATTGTTTTATTTATTTATTCCGTCGCATTAGTACAGATAATAATGATATATATATATATATATATATATATATATGTTGATTTGGCTAGTGCTACTGTGCGATATGAAAACCATGGAAATCACATACTTTATTCGATTCATTTCATTATGTAATATATGTTGTAACGTCCATTAGCTGAATTTGTGGTGAAAATAAGATTATGGTACAAGTTCATACTACATAGGACCTTGGATGCATGGACATATGTAAACTGAAGTAAGAAGTATAGTATAGTATGGTCAGTATAGTATCCAACACTTAAGCAAGGTTAATATATATATATATATATATATATATATGTTGTGTGTATATGTAGTTACATGGTTATTATTCTGTATATATTTGCTTGAGTAATTGTAAGCATATTTTCAAGGAAGCATTATAGAGCACGTACAATAGTTCTATAACATTTTAAAATAGTGTAACCACATAAATAGAGTTTTAATGATAATCATAGTATAATCATTGCAAGCGAAGACTAAAATAAAATAAAGATCTACAGTCCTTGATCAGTGCAAAGTTTTGGCACGTTTTAAATTCTTGCTTAGGAGGAAAACTTTGATTTCATTTATTTTGTTTTTATGTAGTTATATAACTCCATCGTCAGTTGCTGCTAACGTTCAATATTCGTATTGCCATTCATGAGCTAAAAATATTAGACTCCAAAATAAAATAAATAAATTATTATCCTCAAATAAATAAATAAATATAAATAAATATATATATATATACAAATCCAAATATAACAATATGGATTTTACAACTAATATCATAAATTTTGAGTTAAAGCGGTATCCAAATTATATTAAAACACTTTCATAAGCGTTATATTTTAATAACGGTTTCCATAACAACTATTTGAAAATTTAAACTGGACATAACTAACAATTTATAACACGAAATCTGGATTTTTCTCTTTCATATGATAATTATCATCAATTAGATTCAAACGTTTCTTGTTTCACAGAAATCTGACTTATATCGGATCATGTATATTCAGTTGAAGTTCAAATTGAAAAATACGAACTGCAGTGCCGTTTTCGGGCTCGTTTTATATATATTATAAATTATATATAATCGAACTTCATTTTAAATAAATAATTTCGATATAAAATCCATTATATTTCGAATATAATAAACAGATTTAAATATTCCAATTTAAATGGCTGAAAAATCTGGGACGTTACAAGATAAGAAAGAAAGAAATCTAGAATAGAAGAAGAAGAAGAACCAACACAACACATAGTCTCACATCGCAGCGGAACAAAATATAATATAGAAATAAATCTTTACTGAGAGCTTTTAAAAATACTTACAATTATCAGATTACATCAACATACCTGGACAGTTATAATAACCTGTCCTCATATACAACACACAATGGAATAGTATCTATGCAATATCATATGTATGGACTCATCTAGCTCGTATCTTCACAGCTTCTGATAACCTAGTCCTGTACAACCCGGTCTAACCCGAGCATTTACAAACACCGGGTCTGTCTGGTGAACCAGAGTGAGAAAAACACACTGAGTTTAAAGAATATCATCCAACTTGATTTTTACGTCAAAATCTTTTCGAAAGGAAAGGAAAATCATAAGACCAAATCCATACTTAAATACGGACGGTTTCTACCTTACGATAAACCAAAACATTTTTGGAAATCATATATTTTCTGATATTATAATAATGTCTAAATACAAATAAATATCAATCTAGTAGAATGCTTTCATCTCATGCTCTACATATACAATATGAAATCAAAACCGCGGGCTCTTATTGGAGAATGGATTTCCATGGCAAGGTATAGGCAACCACCTTCTAACAGTGTATCTCTAGAGACGAATACACCGAGTTCAATAAGAACATCTTGCAACTCAGGCTAAACTTGATCGGCCCCTCATTTCGCTTGAGAGTACCGACAGTCACCTTACGACTTTTTGTCGCGCCCACCGTAGTTCTCGGGAGATACAAAAATGAAAAGAAGTAACAAATATGAATATTCTCTAGATGGTGACAATTCACCCTTTTGATGGGTGCGACCCACATAGCCATGCGACCTACCCGATTTTTACCATTTTCTGGCTGGTGAGGCTTGAGGTTATAATCTTCTTTTAGGACATTTGATTACCATTCACTTTGAATGCCACATCGTTAGATCCACCAGATATCACTAACTGACGCTTACAAAAATACCCTGGGCATATAAGCTAAGAGAAACGAATTTCTCCACCACCAACAGAAGTACGTTTGTAGAAACCAATGTATGTGACGTTTTGGAAATACTCTGTCGAACATTCATCCATACAAGTCATCTAAGAACTGGATGAACCGAAGGCACTCTCCTACTACATCCTAGATATCATCCTAAGGATCAGTAGCGAGTAGTCCTTGTAATCCGAAGATTCCAATAACGATAGAATCACTACCGAAATACATCTGGGAGCTAACCAGAGAAATTCAACAAGTAGCCCTCCTGCTCTTGAAGATCCACAGTCTTCAATTTCTCCATCTTCAATCAGCATCTCCCATATTCCACGTATTTGCTAGTCAGAATGGTTTTTGAATATAAATTCGATCCCGGTCTTTTCGTACCAACAATCGTATTGGTCAGATTTGATAGTCGGTTATTTAACTATCAAATAAACAACCATTCATGCATAAAAATAAAATGAATTCACTGATTCAATACCCAACATTATTTAGCCTCTTTAATTAACCCGTCGTTAATTAAATATTAAAACTATTGATTCGGAAAACATTTCCCATTTCTTATTAGAAATAAGAAAATTCCATTATCAATTCACTTCTATTCATTAGACCCTCATTGTAAATCGGTAAGTGAATAAATCTCTTAGTATCAATCCCGAAGGCCGAAACCAACATCATATTAACACCTCGAAAATTGCACAACTCAACCAGTGTACAACAAGCTCCAATTTCGTAAAACCCTATCATATTCCCTTTAACATTTTTAAAGCGATTATATTATAATAATCTCACAAATCATTTTCAATATTACTTAAATATTATTTCACAAAATTAATAAAAATATCTTAACTTAACTTCTGTAAATAATATTACAGATTCCATTTCAAAACCCATCACCTTTTCTTTACAAAATCATTTACCTTTCAATTACGAATTCCATTATATTTCATTTACAAATCCATTTCCTTTCGCTTTATAAATCATATACAGTTCGTTTTATAAACCATTAACCATCCACTTTATATAAACCATAACCATTCACTTTATAAACCATTAACTATTCGTTGTATAAGCCATTAACCATTCGTTGTATAAATTATTAACTATTCGCTATATAAATCATTAACTATTCGCTGTATAAGTCATTAACCATTCGCTATATAAACCATTAACCATTCGCTTTATAAACCATTAACCATTCGCTATATAAGTCATTAACTATTCGCTGTATAAATCATTAACTATTCCCTGTATAAATCATTAACTATTCACTTTATAAACCATTAACCATTCTCTTTACAAACCATTAACCATTTGCTTTATAAACCTTTAACTATTCGATGTATAAATCATTAACTATTCGCTGTATAAATCATTAACTATTCCCAGTATAAATCATTAACTATTCGCTTTATAAACCATTAATCATTCGCTTTAAAAACCATTATTTCAAAACTGTATATGAACACATCTTTGAAAAACGTTTGAACTCGATTTAATATTGATTTCACAAATCATTTATTTATCGATGGTAAGAAAGAGGTAAATATCTGCTAAAGTGCCAAACCGTTAAATATAAACCAATTTTACATCCAAATGAACACAACAAATCATATTGATAAACATTATCAATATTTTTGAGAAATCCTGTTGGGTTTCTCCAACCTGTCAATCCATGTGTCATAGATTCAGAATCTCAACATATATCATAATATAAAATTTTAACAACTATTTGTGAGGAATCCAGTTGGATCCCGCCAATCTTTTTTTCCCTGCATCAACAACGTTACCTTAATATAATCATTTAATTCAATATATCGATATAAATTCAATAATCGACCAATCACAACAATTTAATATCAACCATCATAGCGCACACAAATAAATACTCGACTTATATAAAATATAAGTGGGAAGAACTAAGTGAGTTTAACTCGCTTTGATCTGATTGTTGAATCTGTTTGGTTACAGTTAAATTAAACAGTCGTTTAATTTAACTGCAAATTTTGTGGTCTCCCTTTCCGTCTAATGAACAATTCCATGATATAGATCTCCTCAAGATGATCATAACGCAACTTGAACTGTCCAAATCCGTTAATATATGAGCATGTTATACAAATTATATGTATTGGTTTAATTTAAATAAAAATAAACCTTAATTAACCTAATAATTTTGGTTTAAACTAAATAGACCGAACAAATTTAGATTTAGCTTCACTAAACAATTATTAACATTTTTACTGATTATATAGCAAACTTCTTAGTTAGGTTTAAACTAATTGCAGTACTCAAATCCTATAATTAAGTCTTAATTATACTTACCAGTTATACTAGTTAACTTCTAACTAAATACTAATGACGTTGTTAACGCTTAAACCAGCAACCCTTTTAAATTACTTCAGCACCGTTCTCCTTTGAAAGCATTGCTTAGTTAACATTTTAATTCTAATTACTTAGGTTAGTCAATGTTATTTATTTGCAGTTAGAATAAGTATTCGATCCGATAATTACATTGCTTGAAAAGTTTGGGGACGACTTCATTTTTTTCTCTCCCGTGGTTAAGTTCCAGTATATTGCTTCCATCTTCGTCAAGAACCACCCACCGTCATCAGAGAAAACGTGCCAGATAATCCCCTTACTGTTTAATATTGAATATTTAAATTTATTTTAAATATTAGTTTGGAATAATAAATGGATTTTTAATTTGAATTTATCGATTTAATGATCGATATACGATTTAACTTCGAATATATTGAAATATCGTGTGAAATAATTTAATATTGAGTTAAAACTGAATTGAAAACAATTCAACCTGGTAATATAAATTCTATATTAAATTGGAATGGTAATAATAATTTATTACTGATAAATTTAATTGTTTGAAATCAACTTATATTTTAAATTGAATTTAATTTAAATCGTTAATAGAAACTGTTATCTCTTCTACATTGTCAAATTAAATTTCGGAATCGGTTCCATTTGGTTCAAAATAACATTATAACCTTATAACATCAGCTATTATGTTCAAATAAGGGTTCGGAACCTCAAAATGTAATTTAAACAGACAAAATTAAACATAAATCAATTCAAATAAAGTAAACTTCATTTCAGCCTAACGTAGTACAGACAGGCCGAACTATTTAGTTTATAACGCAGACCTAGTTTTTCCTCGAGCATGAAAAAGTTTCTTCCTCCTTCATTATCTAGTAGACAATAAAATTAATGGAAGCGTACATAATGTCCCCTTCCTATGCCTATTTAAATACGCTTATACCCCGTTACTTCCGTCTTCAGACCAAAACAAGAAGCTTCAAAATCAATGTAACGTCCCAGATTTTTGAATGTTAATTTTAATTATTTAAATCTATTTTAAATATTAGTTTGGCGGTATTAATGGATTTTATATCGATTTATTTATTTAAAATGAGTATAGAATATATATATATATATATATATATATATATTAATTTAATTAAAACGAGCTCGAAACGCCGCGGTAGTTCATAATTTTCGATTTGAACTTTAATTGAATATACATGATCCAATATAAGTCAGATTTTTGTGAAATAAGAATCGTCCGGATCGATTTGATTATATTTTTCTAATGAAAAAGAAAAATGGAGATTTCATGTCATAGATTATCAGTTATGTCCAATTCAAAATTTTAAATAGTCGTTATGGAATTCGTTAATAAACGATAACGTTTATTTAATAATTTAAATATGGGTTTATTATAAATTTGATACTGTTTAATTAAAAAATGTAAAGGTTGAGTTTTAGAATCCATATTGGCTTATATTGAAATGATATATTATTTAATTCAGAGATATACGATAATAATGATTTATTACTAAATTAAATTGTTTTATTATATCGATAATATATAGGCCTTAAAAATGTTTTCTTTCCAAACGACATCCGTTTTCAACGGGACAAGTTCTATTGGATTGCGTATAGCTAATTTTTGTTATATTTCCAGTTTGGGATCAATCAGAGTTGTTTTGTCGGTGGATGAAATTTAAAGGTGAACCGATAAATTTAAAATATCGCTGGCGCACGAACGGAGTTCGTTTCGACGAAATTAATTCCCTTAGAACGGGAATATCGATACATAACAGTGCATCTATTTTTATTTTGTTTGAAGTTCGTGTGGCAGTACGTGTATTTTATGATTAACGGTAAACAACGGAAGACGCAGTAGAAATTTGTACCACATTAAATTATAATATATATATATATATAATAAAATCTTTTTCGCTGTCCAATATATTTCCGTTACTTGCGGATCAATTTTTTTTCTAACGTGCCAATGACAATTTACGAAAATAAAATAAGAAAAGGAGCTATCATTTACACATGAATATCATCACGCCAACTTTCCTTTGCAGTAGTTTTGTGCTCTACGATTTATAAATGAAGGAAAATATGCATACTTAAACCTTAAAGATTTAACCTACCCCATTTCATTCCTACCCCAATTGTTACCACTGTCATGCTGTTTCTTTTCAGCAGTCTTAGCCTACCAATGCCTAACCTGCCCCGTCAGTGTAAACACGTAGCCTAATGCTATTTTTGTATTTTCTTTTCAGACTTGAAACCGTGACGACCAATTTCTGCAATTCCTGTATATCTTTTCAAACTTGCCAAAAAAGCTACCAAATAAAAATATTACTTTCCACGACCGTACTCGCCACACTTCCTCTCATATATATACGCTCACCTTCTCCTTCTTCTTAGCGAAAGGGAATGAACCCAAAAACCAAAAAGAAAACTGCAGAAAACCAATCCTTCTCTCACTATTCCTTAAGTAAAAACACTTTCAAATCTCCTCTTTATTCTCACGTTTCTTCAACAGTAATATATATATATATATATATATAATGTGAAACTGGAAAGTGACAGGGTTGGCTTGAAGGTGCAACTACATGCAACAAGTGGAACAAGCGGTCTCTTAAAGGAAAAATGTAATGTGTGGGAGATGATGTCTGCATGGGAGCGGATCAGTTTGAATGGTGGTCGTCCGGTTGATCTTTCATGCTGCGTGAAGTATTGCAGCTCGCGAGTGGAGCTTAGTGGGGACGTGCAGCTCGTGGTTGAAGGAGGCGAGGCCGGAGCAGCTGCGTCCAAGTGGGAGGAGGGAGGGATACACGAAGTGGGGTGGGTCCAGGCTTCCAACGTGTGTATTGAGAGTAGGGAGGGACTGCATGGAGTATTGGCTATAGTAGGAGAGTTCATGCGCAAGAAGAAATGGGACTCCAAAATGAACAGCAGTAGGCATATTTGGGGAAAGGATTTCGATTATTATTTTTAATAATAATAAAAAAATGGTGTTTTGTGTTAAACATAGATGGATGGTAGACAGTGAGGGTGGACACCAAATTGGATGGGAGATGAAAGCGTGAGCACCCTGAGCAAGAACAGTAGCGGTGCAAGCTTCCTTGGGTATGTCGGCTAAACGGTATAAATGGGTAAGAGCCATAACTTAAATAAATATTAAAGTTTAGTTATTTTACAAGTTTGGTAACCTTGTAGTGAAATAACCTGCCAGTTTAGACATATGCCTAGTAGGCTGAACTTGTCGTGACTTGAGTAGCATGCCAAGTACAATTATTTTGTGCCTAATGATGATTTTAAAGTACCATGTATAAAGGAGCCTGACAAATGTTTGGAAATATGTGGGAACCCATTTGAACAGTATTCATAACCTAGATAGTGCGTTAAAATATAGAGTTTCCAACCAATCTATATTGTGCCTGATTGAGTTATTTATGCTAAATCAAGTTATATATATAACATCGGTTAGATTAAGTAAAATATATAATTAGTTTAAATTATAATATTAGTTTATATAATGAATACCGTATAAATTTATAACTATGTCATACGTACACAGAATCAGATCAAATAAGGATTATGGAAACCATATCAACGGACGTGAAATTTTGGAATTAGAACGGACGGAGTAAAGCAGCTGGAAGCGTGTAAAACCAACTGTTTGACAACGAGTGGAATCAAGGTGAGTTTAACTCACTCAATTTATCCCGTTTACATTTTATATAAACTAGGTTTTTATTTTGTGTGCAATGTTTGATGTTGGTTGATGATTTGATGATTGGTTGCATATATGTTGAATATTTTTAATATTCATTGATTTAATTAAACATTTTTTAAATTTAATCGAGTTAAATCATTATTTTAACGATTAGATTCCAACGAGGTAACTTATCTTGTTGGTTACGTTTATAATAATATAAACGTATTAAATAAATTATTGAATGTTTGAATGGATGTTATAAATTGATTGTTAGCTGTTATTAGTTAAAATCTTTGTTCTTGTTTACTGTGATAAATATATTATCGTATTGAATTAGAAATAACACATATTGATGCAGGGAAGGACAGATTGGAGGAATCTAACCGGATTCCTCAAATATGTTGTTTATATGCATATTATATTATATGAATTGTTTAACGAATATGATGAAATGATTGATTCATTGTTGATCATTGAATTTAAATGCGACATGTGTTTGTTATTAACCAATGGGTGATATTGGTTGAGTAATTATCAGCAGATGGCCTAGTAATGAATCATTTTATAAGAATTTATTTACCGTCGGGTAAATAAATGGAAAGGAAGTTATAAATTTGGTTTTTATAAATAAGAGACAGATTTTGAAATCTATATTATATAGATTATTTGAATAAAAGTTTTATTAAAGGAAATGAATAATTATTTTTATTTAGTAACTGTAAACCGTGTATATAAAGTAGATTCTTATGTTAATGAATTTTATAAGCAAGGTGATGAAATTAACCAAATGGTTAAGGATTGGATTAATTGTTTCAAACAACAATTAATGACTATTATTTAATTTAATTAGATTGTTAATTAAATAAAAAGGAAATTATTTATTGGGATTAAAACAAAGGACTAATGAAATTGGTCAATGGATTAACCTTGTTTTGAGTTAACAAAGTCAACTGATTTTAAACCAAGACAGATTCCTAAATGAATTATTGAGTCATAAATTATTTGTAAAATCGATTATTATTTTAAATTATTTGAGAAGAAGATTAACTATTAATGATTGAAACAAACTGACTTCTAAAGATGTTGGGATTAATTATTACTTTAAAAAAAAAATCAAAGTGATAAATATTGAAACTAAATTCTTTTAATGGAAGTTATGAAGGGTAAAGCCTTATGTGTAGTTAAATGAATTGGTAAACGAAACTATATTTAATATGAATTCTTTTAAGAATTATATTGGTTGGATTTTTATAAAAAATCCAAATTTGGCAATTATAAAGGCAAGTTATAAAGGGATAAATGTCGTAAGAGTCAAATTGGGATTTGTAATCTGACAGAAGTTAAAAGAGATTTTTAAAAGCCTAAAGACGGAAATAAAAATGTTTTAAATCAGTAAGGCATGATTTTGGAATTGTAAAAGTGTTTTCCAAAAGATAATAGATTGAGTTAAAACCATGTTTAAAATCGTATAGTAAATAGAAGTGTTGGGAAAATTATTGAAATAAGATTCATTGATAAACTCATATTTATCCTGAAGATAAGAATGTTGTCGTCTCAAGGTCTGAGAGGTAAATAAAATACCCCAACTTGAACGATTGCATGATTATCCAAAGATGATATTGGTTTAGTAGCGAGAGTGGTTGATGGAGTTAAGTTAATATTTCCGTAAAGGATATTATAATCTATTGATCGAAGAGTTATAAGTTGAACAGGTTGAATTGGTAATAAGAAATGGAAAGGGCGGTGTTCCAAATGTTGAAAGATTTAGAAATTTAATTAATAAATATTTAACTAAAGAGGCCAAGTGATGTTGCATACTGGGTCAATGGATCCACTTTATTTTTTCTATGGATGATGGTTGTTCATTTTGATAGTTAAATCACCGACTATCAAAATCTGGCCAAATCGATTGTTGCTACGGAAAAACCGGAATAGAATTTATATTCGAAAACCATTCCGACCAACAAATACGTAAACATTGAAGAGATTCAGAAGATGATCGGGATGGAGCAATTGAAGACCGTGGATCTTCATAAGCGGAAGGGTTACTGTCGAATTTCTCTGACTTGCGACTAGAGTTTTCTTACGTGATTCGGTCGTGGTTGAGATTTTGCGGATTGCAAGGACTACTCGCTACTAATCCTTTGTATGTAGTAGGAGGCTGCCTTCGGTTCATCCTGTTCCTGGATGACTTGTATGGACGAGTGTCTGACAGAGTATTTCCAAGAAAACCACGTACGTTGATTTTTACAAATATACCGAGTTGGTGGATAAGAAGGGCACTTCTTTTATACCCAAATTATATTTGTGGACGTCAATTTGTGATTTGACGGATCTGACACCGTGGCATTCAAAGTTAATGTGCTGATAAGTAAACGTAGCCTCAAACCTCATCAACTGGGAAATGACAAAAATCGGGCAGGCAGCATGGCTATGTGGTTCGCTCCCATTATGGTGTATAATCACCTATCTAGAGAAATTCCATTTCATTCTTTAATCTATTTTCGATGCTGTCCCTTTTCGGGAAACGGTGGGTAGCTCCCAACCGTTGGTGATATACATTCGATACACTCAAGCGAAATGAGTGGTCGGTCATGTGTGAGCCAGGTTGCAAGTCGTTCTTGTTGAACCCAGTGTATTCGCCTCTAGAAATACACTCTCGGCAGGTGGTTCCATACCTTGTCATAGTCAGAATAAAATCTCCAATAAGCGCCCGTGGTTTTTGATTGTATACTATATATGTGGAGCGTGAGATGCAAGCGTTCCGCTAGATTGTTATTTATTTATGATTAGACACTATTATTTCAAAACTATTTTGGGTTACAGTAAGGTAAAAACCGTCCGTGTTTATGTGTGGGCTGGTCTTACTATTATCTATTTTCCTCTGAAAGGATTTTTGACTTTAAAATCAATATGGATGTTATTTAAACTTAGCGAGTTTTTCTCACTTTGGTTCACCAGACTGACCCGTCGTTTGTAAATGCTTGGGTTAGCCCGGTTTAAAGGTTCAGGTTATCGAATGCTGTGAAGTCCAGAGACGAGCTGGATGAGTTCAGACGTATAGTATTATCTAGTAATTTTCCGCCGTGTGTTGTATATGAGGACAGGTTACCATAACTGTTCAGATTGATTGACTGTTGTACTCTGATAATTATAAGTATTCTTCAAATTTTTATTAAAGATTTATTTCTATATTATATTTTATTCCGCTGCGATGTGAGACTCTTTGTGGTACTAGTTCTTCTTCTTATTCTTCTATTCTAATATTTATTTCTTTCTATTCTCACCCTCTAACTTCTTTATCTTAATGTAACACCCCACGTCCATTAATGTCACTCACAAAGGGAATGCATTAACTTCCATGGAGGTTTTAAGTGAATATAGAACAGAAAAATTACAACTAGACAGATAATAAGTAGTAATTGGAAATCTAAAACTTTATTTCATTGCAGCGGAAATTAAACATGTTTGTTACATCATAAAACCATAAATCAGAGTCAAGTACAATATCCATCTTGATTAAAAAAAATACATAATCCCATTACATAAATAGCCATTAAAGAAGATAACAAGCTGGACTTTACTTCAATGGTCCAAGATTCCAAAAGAGAGATAAAGCAATCCAATCAAGCTCCACTAGAGCTGGGCCCACCCTGAGGACCTGGAGGGGGGAAAAAGATAGAAATAGAGGGGGTCAGACATAAAGTCTGGCGAGTATGATAATTCTAACAACACCATTATCAAAATAACTAGACTAAGGCATACGCTTGAAAACAAGGAAATGTCTATGATCTATTGGGTATGGAAGAGCAGATAAAGATAACGTTAAAGGCACACCTAATTACTAATGAATAATTACTACACTGCACCACACCAGTCACCCTAAAGGTTGATCCCACTTGCTTCACTTAGAAATTATATAAATAGCTTTGCGTACCCCTAGCTCACTACATAGGTGCCGCCTGCCCCTATCTCCGCTAGGTGTACCCCACTACCCACTTGCGATCGGCTCCCTACTCGTAGATACCCGTGCTGACCCCACAGTGGGGTGTATCACTCCCCTAAAGTGGCAACCCGATACAACTTGAGGATGCACGGCTTATACCTACACGATGCAACAACGTATTACCTACCAGCCCGGGTCCACACACGCATATGAAACCCGTTGGACTTACGTTGCCACCGCTAACCCGTTTGGCCTCTTATAGTCAAGCCCAGTATGCGTGTCCCGTCCTCGACTTGGGTCGAGCCCACAAAGATACGTTTGAGTTACTGGTTGAAATGGGCCCCCAATTACTTACAACAAGCTATCCACCTAAGCTTGTCCCCACTAGTATATCCCACTTAACCCTCTTCTTAGTCATGTTCATTTACATGTGTGTTTGGTTAAGTCTTACTAATCGTATTTCAAATGCCACTAAAGGCACCCACTAGATTCCTCATGCCACCCAAGGCACCTACTTAACCCCCATGTCCCACTTCACATGTTTATCTGGTTAAGTATTTCTTAATTCATTCAGGCCATAACCTCATAAAGACCTCTCACATTAGACTGGCATTTATGACAGATGGATTCCCCGGGCGGGTCCGGGCAGTCTTACACCATAAAAGAGTCTAACCTCGTGTCTTTACAACTGTTATGCTTTAATTTGGGCCTAGGACCTCTCACATTGGGCCGACATTTGTGACTACTGGATTCGCCGGGCGTGTCCGGGCAGTTTTACGTCACAAACGAGTCCAACCTCGTGTCCTAAGCATTGATTAACACTTATAATCTTTTACCCTAGTTTTAAATATATCCCTATTCAAATCATTAATTAATTCCAATTTTAATGATGTCCATAATTGACTCAATTATGGTATGCAAAATCATATCAATTGCACCCCAATTTCTTAATATTAAATCCTTAATATTACCCCTACCCCACGTTATACGTTCGCTTATTCAACGCAAAATATACGTTAGACTCGAATAGTCTAACTCATAGCACAAAGATAAATTATCACAACATATAGACAAATAAAATAGATCTAATCATAATAGGGGTGAAACTTGCATAAAACTACACATGTCATGGACCTAAAGGTGTCAACTTGTTTGGTTAAATGTCACAACTTACATAATATGATCATAACCCAAGTTCATGTATAAACTTGCATATGTGGTTTATGCAACATAATGATGGTGTGAACTAGCATCTAACACATAGAACTCACACATGTCATAGCATAATTCTAGATCTAAATAGATGTCATAATTCTAGATCTAATTAGATGTCATACAGTATGTGAGATTATACATACTAATGAATCTAAACTTGCATAGGTACATGTGATTTATCATGTGAATCATCATACCCCAAATATATATAATCAGCATCATGATTCATAAGCTAACTACAACATAATAACATCATGGCTTTGTAACATCGCAACTTAGCATAGAAACTTGCAACATATATAATATCATCATAGCATGATTTACAACATATAGGATATCATCATCACATAACATAGGATTTACAACATACATGATAGCACAAGGTTTACAACAACATATATGACAATTCACATCATTTTCTTATGATCCGTATCACATCTTAATCTAATTAGTTTGTTAATAATCTTATTAAGATCATCATACTCACAATTAGAAAAGAAAGAGAGTCTTGATTTGCTTTAGAGTTGAGTAGAATTAGAGTTTTGATTAGCTTTCTTCCTTCTTAGTTGGCGGCGGCTACACTGAGTTCCATGGCGATGGCATAACGGCGGCTATTCTATTTTTTTCATGTGAATTTAGAGTGAGAGACTACCTATGTATATATAGAGTTTACGATTTATTTAGACTGTCAGATCAACTCAGAACTAACCTGAACCGTTAAATTAGCCAACTCAGCCCTAAAGACACATCAGCAGCTCAAGATTGGGCTCTGCCAAAACCTGGCCGACTTGACCAGGTCGACACCCAAGTCGACTGCGCAGTCGACCTGGTCCTGGGGGTGTCGACTGCCCAGTCGACTCCCCAGTCGACCTGGGGTGCTGGGCGGGAAATTTCCTGCCTGGCCTGTTTGACTTCGAATTTTGAATTTTATGAAACTTCCGATGGCCATAACTCCTTCATACGAAGTCCAAATCACGCAAACTCGGACTCTATTTCAGTCAGAATTCCGAGACGAACACAATGGCGCAACCCGTTTCCCACAATTCTCACGTCTTAGATTAGTTATTGTTTAATTTGTGAATATTAATATTAACAAAATTACGGGGTGTTACATTCTCCCCTCCTTAAAGGATTTCGACCCCGAAATCTTCAAGTCAAGAAGAATGTATATCCTAACATCCAATCGTCCATCTACTCAACCATCAAACACAAGCATCCATTGTCCTTATAGACTTCTAATGCTTTCATGTTTAAATGCACAGTGTGTGTATATGTCCATATCTAATGCAAAATCAGGCGGTCCACTGATTCAGTTGACCTCCTTAATGCAAATCATGATAGTGCCATGCGTCCATTATGTATGCAAAAGTTCCTTAATGCTACATATTATCTCTATATGCGTGCACAATCATCATCTGAATGCAGCATCCATATGATAAAAAAAAATCCTCATACATCCATTTTACTAAATACATTCATATATGTGCAATATGCAATATGAAGTGACTAAGCCGATCTAGTGCCTAAAGTGTGTGTATATGCATCCACGAGCAACCACTAGCAAACACTCGCATCCACTATGCATCCATCATACATAACATGTTTCAAACACATGTTTCAACCATAGAATTTCTCTAACTAAAGGTCAAAGATACTAGCGAGAGGACATACTAAAGATAAGATAAGTACAAGCTAAGCGATAAAGGAGAAATTAAAAGACATACCCTCAAAAAGAAAAGGGTAAAATGAACGCATCTTCTCTTCTGTCTCCAAAGTAGCGTTGCTCTCATCATCTCCCCATTGCACTTTGACTAGTCTGACCTCTCGATCTCTCAACTTCTTGATCTCTGACCCAAGAATGCATGTAGGAGCTCGTCGAATCGTCGCCTTACGCTCTATCTCCACCTCTCTAAGCAAGCTCGGCTCTACCACCTCCGCGGTCTCGTGTAGGCACTTCCTCAAATGTGATACATGGAATACGTCATGTACACCACTAAGTCTCTCAGGCAACTCCACTCTATACGCCATCTGTCCAATCTTCTCCTTAATAGGAAACGGCCCTACGAACCTTGGGGCTAATTTCCCAACGGACCCAAAGCGAACAACGTTCCATAATGGAGACACTTTGATAAAGACCATGTCCCCAACATCAAACTCAAGATCTGTCCTCCTCTTATCCGCATAAGATTTCTGCCTAACTTGCGCTGCTTTCATCCTTCTTTGAATCAAATCAATCTTCTCCGAAATCTCTCTAATTATATTGGGCCCAAGTAAGATCTTATCCGTAGATTCCCACCAACATGTAGGTGAACGACAAGGTCGTCCATAAAGAGCTTCGAAAGGTGCCATGCCAATGCTGGACTGAAAGCTATTATTATATGCGAACTCCACCAATGGAAGAAGCTCTTCCCATGTACCCCCAAAGTCTAGGATACATAGCCTCAAAAGGTCCTCTAGAATACGATTCACCCTCTCGGTTTGGCCGTCCGTCTGAGGATGATATGCGGTGCTCAAACATAACTGAGTCCCTACCGCTTCTTGTAAGCTCCTCCAAAATTCGCTAGTGAAGATAGGATCGCGGTCGCTTACTATGCTAGAAGGAACACCATGCAAACGAACTATCTTTCGGACGTATATAGAAGCTAACCATGGAGCAGTCCTCTTACTCTTCACGGGAATAAAATGGGCGCTTTTAGTAAGTCTATCTACTATAACCCAAATCCCCGTATTACCCTTCCTTGATCTTGGTAATCCATCCACAAAGTCCATCGAGACACTTTCCCATTTCCATAGTGGAACCTCCAATGGGTGAAGCAACCCACCGGGTTTCTTTTGCTCCGCTTTTACTTGTTGGCACACCAAGCATCTAGCGACATGCTCGGCCACATCCCTCTTCATACCGGCCCAAAATAAAACTCGCTTCATGTCTTTGTACATCTTATCCCCACCGGGATGAATGGTCATCTTCGAACGATGTGCATCATCAAGAATAGTCTTCCTCAAGTCCTCGTCTCGTGGTACACAAAGTCTACTATCCCTACGTAACCAACCCTTATCATCTAGGGTATACCTACGGAGATGGCTTGATGACTCCCCTCTTTTGAGCTTCTCCACTAACTCAAACAACTGTGGGTCGTCTCGTTGTGCCTCACCAATCCATCCTAAAAGCGTAGGTCTGACCTCCAAGGATGCTAGCAAACCGGGTACAAAGTCAACGGAAGGTTAAAATCAAACATAGAGATGAATTATAAGTTTCGTCGTTCAACAAACAACGGACTCAAGGACAGCCTTTTCCTACTTAAGGCGTCTGCCACCACGTTACCCTTGCCTGGGGTATATGCTATTTCGAAGTCGTCGGACGCTAAGAATTCCATCCACCTTTGCTGTCTTAAATTCAAGTCCTTCTGAGAGAATAAGTATTTTAAAGATTTGCGGTCAGTGAATAATTTGAATTTCTCGCCAAGAAGGTAATGACGCCAAGACTTAAGCGCAAAAACAATTGCGGCTAACTCTAGGTCATGTGTAGGGTAATTTTTCTCATGCACCCATAACTGCCTTCCACCATAGGCTATTACCCTGCCCTCTTGCATTAAGACTGCGCCTAGACCTATCCCACAAGCATCGGTATAAACAGTAAATGGCTTACTCCCGTCTGGCAGCACTAAGACTGGAGCTGAGGTCAAAGCTCTCTTTAAACGTTGGAACGCATCATCACAATCTACGTCCCACGCGAAGACTAGGTTCTTCTTCGTCAGGCGTTTCAATGGAGCTGATATTTTTGCGAAGTCTTTGATAAACTTCCTATAGTAGCCAGCCAACCCCAAGAAACTCATTACTTTGGTAGCATTTTTAGGGACTTCCAATCTTGGATGGCCACCACCTTCGTGGGATCCACAGCTATCCCTTCTTTGGAAACCACTTGCCCTAAGAACCGTACTTCCCTCCTCCAGAAGTGACACTTAGTAAATTTAGCTTTAAGGTTATGCGCTCGTAGAGTCTCCAACACTTCCCTAAGATGTAGGGCATGCTCTTCTTCATTCTTATAAAAGATCAAGATGTCGTCTACAAAGACCACCACGAATTTATTAAGGTACTCCCTAAACACCCTACTCATCAAATCAACAAAGTAGGGCGTTTGTCAAACCGAAGGGCATTACTAGCCATTCATAGAAACCGTCCGTAGTCCTAAAGGCAGTCTTTTCAATGCTATCCTCAGCCACTCTCAACTGATGGAAACCAGTGGCTAAGTCCAACTGCGAAAACACTGAGGCGCCAACTAACTGATCGAAGAGATTGTCAATCCTCGGCAGTGGGTGTCTGTTCTTCTTAGTAAGCTTATTAAGTTCTCTATAGTCCACATAAAGTGTAAGGGACCCATCCGCCTTCGTGGCCAATACTACTGGAGCACCCCACTCCGATATACTTCGTCTTATGAACCATTTCTCAAGCAACTCCTTCACTTGCTTACTGAGTTCCCTCCTTTCACGAGGAGCCATGTGGCGTACTGGCAAAGATACTGGTTTTGCATTATCCACAAGATATATTCGAAAATCTATCTCCCGCTTCGGAGGCAAGCCCTTTACTTCCTCAAAAACATCCGAATATTCTCGGACCACTCTAACAGATCGTAGATTCTCCACAGACGCGTCAAGCGATTCTAGATAACTTAGCATAACAGAATTTATGGGATTACAAAAGATTTCGAGAGTGTTGCCAAGGCGAGTCATGAGCCTAACTACTCTCCTTTCACAATCAAGAACGGCCCCATTTCTGGATAACCAATCCATCCCTAAAATTAGCCCATAGCCCGTGAAGCCCAAAACATAAGCATCACATCTAAACTCAACGCTAAGTATAGAAATTTTCAAATCCAAACATATCATAGACAAATAAGCTGAGCCCCCAATTGGATTCGAAACAACTAAGGGATCCTCTATTAAACTGGTGTTTAAGTGCAGTGATTCAACTTATGATGTAGAGATAAACGAATGCGATGCGCCCAAATCGAATAAGGTATGGACAGGATGATCAAACAGAAAAACTAAGCTTTCAACAGAAATGGTTCTACCTCGTTCTTGCAGCGGTGGGACCACGAGAGCCTGAACTTGTCCCCTAGCCTGCTCTGGTGCCATAAGAGCCTGCACCTGTCCTCCTGAGGTAGACCCTGCCCTCTGCCCCTTCTTTGGGCAGTCCTTCACTAGATGTCCCGCTTCACCACAGTGAAAACAGCCAGTCTTCTTTTTCTTTCTGCAATCCTTGCTGAGATGGCCTGGTGTCCCACAGTTAAAGCATCTTTTCTTTCCTTTGCCATTATTGTCTTTACCACCCTTCTTGTTTTGCTATTGTGGTTTCTTCTGATCCCCTTTCTTCTCGGGTGCCTTATTAGCATTAGCGCCTTTCTCCTCGTGCATGAGTGCCATGTCTACTAGCTTCTCAAAGGTGGCCCCCATAGGGATGTGGGTCATAGCCAACCCCTGCAATGGCTCATTCAAGCCATTAACGAACCTCATAGCCTTCTTCTCCTGCATGTTCACCAAATCTAAGCCAAACCTTGCCAATTGGTTAAATTTGTTGACGTATTCTTTCACTGATAGATTTCCCTGCTTCAATGTCAAGAACCTTTCCATGTATAGATTCTCTTATGCCCTTGAGAGAAACTTTGCCTCAAACCTACGTCTGAAATCCGCCCAAGAGTCAACAGGACGCTCTCCATTAGTGACCTCCTACCAAAACGAGGCCTCTCCCTTCATTAACCAAGCTGCTAATTTGACTTTCCTCCCTTCTTCTACTTCAAAGATTTCTAGCAATTCTTCCACCTCCTTAAGCCAATCTCTAGCTTCCACAAACGTTTCTGACCCTTGAAAAGGTTTTCCACCCATAGCCTTAAATTCCTTGCATGTCTTTGCAAAAGTATCAGCGCGAGGAGGGGGAGGAGGAGGAGGAGCGGGTGCAACTGGTGGTGGTGGAACATTGGCTGGACCTGCAGCGGCCCTAGCCTCTAATAACCTCCTATACCATCCTGGTATCGTTACACCCTCCGGAAGGTTAAGATCTTCAGCCATGCTGAAACGAAAAAGGAAAGATTCAAAATGGAGAATTCGAAAGATAAAGATATATGGCTATTGGGGATTATGTTTTTCATAAAAACTTTCCTCTTTAAATTACTCATCAAGACATGTTTTTGAAAACACTTCTTCCAAAATTACTTTAGAAAAATAGTTTTTCTAAAAATTTTATCTGTTCTGGTAACCTTAAGCTCTGATACCACGTGTAACACCCCACGTCCATTAATGTCACTCACAAAGGGAATGCATTAACATCCATGGAGGTTTTAAGTGAATATAAAACAGAAAAATTACAATAAGACAGATAATAAGTAGTACTTGGAAATCTAAAACTTTATTTCATTACAGCGGAAATTAAACATGTTTGTTACATCATAAAATCATAAATCAAAGTCAAGTACAATATCCATCTTGATAAAACAAAATACATAATCCCATTACATAAATAGCCATTAAAGAAGATAACAAGCTGGACTTTACTTCAACGGTCCAAGCTTTCCAAAAGAGAGATAAAGCAATCCAATCAAGCTTCACTAGAGCTGGGCCCACCCTGAGGACCTGGAGGGGGGGGTGGAGATAGAAATAGAGGGGGTCAGACATAAAGTCTGGCGAGTATGATAATTCTAACAACACTATTATCAAAATAACTAGACTAAGGCATAAGCTGGAAAACAAGGAAATGTCTATGAACTATTGGGTATGGAAGAGCAGATAAAGATAACGTTAAAGGCACACCTAATTACTAACGAATAATTACTACACTGCACCACACCAGTCACCCTAAAGGTTGATCCCACTTGCTTCACTTAGAAATTATATAAATAGCTTTGCGTACCCCTAGCTGACTACATAGGTGCCGCCTGCCCCTATCTTGGCTAGGTGTACCCCACTACCCACTTGCGATCGGCTCCCTACTCGTAGATACCCGTGCTGGCCCCACAGTGGGGTGTATCACTCCCCTAAAGTGGCAACCCGATACAACTTGAGGATGCACGGCTTATACCTACACGATGCAACAACGTCTTACCTACCAGCCCGGGTCCACACACGCATATGAAACCCGTTGGACTTGCGTTGCCACCGCTAACCCGTTTGGCCTCTTATAGTCAAGCCCAGTATGCGTGTCCCATCCTCGACTTGGGTCGAGCCCACAAAGATACGTTTGGGTTACTGGTTGAAATGGGCCCCCAATTACTTACCACAAGCTATCAACCTAAGCTTGTCCCGACTAGTTTATCCCACTTAACCCTCTTCTTAGTCATGTTCATTTACATGTGTGTTTGGTTAAGTCTTACTAATCGTATTTCAAATGCCACTAAAGGCACCCACTAGATTCCTCATGCCACCCAAGGCACCTACTTAACCCCCATGTCCCACTTCACATGTTTATCTGGTGAAGTATTTCTTAATTCATTCAGGCCATAACCTCATAAAGACCTCTCACATTAGACTGGCATTTATGGCAGCTGGATTCGCCGGGCGGGTCCGGGCAGTCTTACACCATAAAAGAGTCTAACCTCGTGTCTTTACAACTGTTATGCTTTAATTTGGGCCTAGGACCTCTCACATTGGGCCGACATTTGTGACTACTGGATTCGCCGGGCGGGTCCGGGCAGTTTTACGTCACAAACGAGTCCAACCTCGTGTCCTAAGCATTGATTAACACTTATAATCTTTTACCCCAGTTTTAAAAATATCCCTATTCAAATCATTAATTAATTCCAATTTTAATGATGTCCATAATTGACTCAATTATGGCCATCCACTTATGGTATGCAAAATCATATCAATTGCACCCCAATTTCTTAATATTAAATCCTTAATATTACCCCTACCCCACGTTATACGTTCGCTTATTCAACGCAAAATATACGTTAGACTCGAATAGTCTAACTCATAGCGCAAAGATAAATTATCACAACATATAGACAAATAAAATAGATCTAATCATAATAGGGGTGAAACTTGCATAAAACTACACATGTCATGGATCTAAATGTGTCAAATTGTTTGGTTAAATGTCACAACTTACATAATATGATCATAACCCAAGTTCATGTATAAACTTGCATATGTGGTTTATGCAACATAATGATGGTGTGAACTAGCACCTAACACATAGAACTCACACATGTCATAGCATAATTCTAGATCTAAATAGATGTCATAATTCTAGATCTAAATAGATGTCATACAATATGTGAGATTATACATACTAATAAATCTAAACTTGCATAGGTACATGTGATTTATCATGTGAATCATCATACCCCAAATATATATAATCAACATCATGATTCATAAGCTAACTACAACATAATAACATCATGGATTTGTAACATCGCAACTTAGCATAGAAACTTGCAACATATATAATATCATCATAGCATGATTTACAACATATAGGATATCATCATCACATAACATAGGATTTACAACATACATGATAGCACAAGGTTTACAACAACATATATGACAATTCACATCATTTTCTTATGATCCGTATCACATCTTAATCTAATTAGTTTGCTAATAATCTTATTAAGATCATCATACTCACAATTAGAAAAGAAAGAGAGTCTTGATTTGCTTTAGAGTTGAGTAGAATTAGAGTTTTGATTAGCTTTCTTCCTTCTTAGTTGGCGGCGGCTACACTGAGTTCCATGGCGACGGCATGACGGCGGCTATTCTATTTTTTTCATGTGAATTTAGAGTGAGAGACTACCTAGGTATATATAGAGTTTAGGATTTATTTAGACCGTCAGATCAACTCAGAACTAACCTGAACCGTTAAATTAGCCAACTCAGCCCAAAAGACACATCAGCAGCTCAAGATTGGGCTCTGCCAAAACCTGGCCGACTTGACCAGGTCGACACCCAAGTCGACTGCGCAGTCGACTTGGTCCTGGGGGTGTCGACTGCCCAGTCGACCTGGGGTGCTGGGTGTGAAATTTCCCGCCTAACCTGTTTGACTTCGAATTTTGAATTTTCTGAAACTTCTGATGGCCATATCTCCTTCATACGAAGTCCAAATCACGCAAACTCGGACTCTATTTCAACCAGAATTCCGAGACGAACACAATGGCGCAACTCGTTTCCCACAATTCTCACGTCTGAGATTAGTTATTCTTTAATTTGTGAATACTAATATTAACAGAATTACGGGGTGTTACACTTAACTTCCTATATTTTCGATACTCGAGTTTGGACACGGGATGTATTTGTGTCGAAAATTCGAGAGTCGAATTCTCTAGTTCGTTACAGTGGTATCAGAGCTATTGGTTGAGTAGTAACCTTGGCTTTGTGGCGTAACTCGGCAGAGATGGGGTTAGTAATACCCTAGATTGAGTTTGAGTATATATACGAGAGAGCGTATTTACATATTTTATATAAAAATATTTTGTAATGAGCTGATTGATCGGTTCAAGTGTTGGGAAATGATATTGAACTGACAATTGACGCTGTATTGTTTTATAAAGAGGGTAAATAATTTTGCCCAAATTATATTTTTATAGGAAAAAGAAATAGTTTTCTATAGTATAGTAATATTGCTTGTTTGGCCTGGAATTCAAATTGAATTGGATACGAAAATGAAATTTAACCAGGTTAAGTAGAATCGATAAAATTGAATAAAATAAATTGGAATTTGAAAATCGAATAGATAGTAACAAAAATTAATCGAATATCAATGAATTGATTTTTGTTGAACCAAAGTAAATACAAACCAGTAAATAATAATGTGAAATATAATTCGAATAATTTGGTTGTTTGTTAATTGAGATGTTGCATTGGACGGGATTTATCAAACGGATCAACCAAAGAGTTGAATGAGTTAAAACTAAATCCCAATATAGTGGATTGACAATAAGATTAGTTATGAAATGAAACTGAATTATTTAAACCCGTATTTGTTAATGCATTGTAAACAGAGATAAGTGCAAATTCCAGAAAGGCTATGAAATTTATTTGGTTATACAAATTGGAAGTACAGGTTGGAAAACGAAGGGGAGTTAGTTGATTTGCTTTGAGACTTGAGTTTGAAATGCCAACAAATAGGTAAACCTTAATATATTTTTGGAGTAAATGATTTATACCCCTGAGTCGGATAGCCAGTTGGCTTTTGGCTTTTTTTTTTTGGGAAGTTGAGGCCCGGGGTGGCAGTTGAAATTGTTCTGATCGAGCCGTGCAAAGGAGGTACTGGCAAAATTTTTGATTTTTTACAGTTAGAATTTGGTTTAATGATGATTCAGAATATGATTATTGGGTTCGGAGCGTTCTTTTTTACCTTGTAATTTCTGGGATGAAATTCTTTTAAGGGGGGACGAATGTAATGTTCCAGAGTTTTGAATGTTAATTTCAATTATTTAAATCTATTTTAAATATTGGTTTGGTGGTATTAATGGATTTTATATCTATTTATTTATTTAAAATGAGGTTAGAATATATATATTTATTAATTTAATTAAAACGAGCTCGAAACGCCACGGTAGTTCGTAATTTTCGATTTGAAATTTAATTGAATATACATGATCCAATATAAGTCAGATTTTTGTGAAACAAGAATCGTCTGGATCGATTTGATTATATTTTTCTAATGAAAAAGAAAAATGGAGATTTCATATCATAGATTATCAGTTATGTCCAATTCAAAATTTTAAATAGTCGCCATGGAATTCATTAATAAACGATAACGTTTATTTAATAATTTAAATATGGGTTTATTATAAATTGGATCTGTTTAATTCAGAAATGTAAAGGTTGAGTTTTAGAATCCATATTGGCTTACATTGAAATGATATATTATTTAATTCAAAGATATACGATAATAATGATTTATTATTAAATTAAATTGTTTTATTATATCGATAATATATAGGCCTTAAAAATGTTTTATTTCCAAACGACATCCGTTTTCAACGAGACAAGTTTTATTGGATTGCGCATAGCTAATTTTTGTTATATTTCCAATTTGGGGTCAATCAGAGTTGTTTTGTCGATGGACGAAATTTAAAGGTGAACCGATAAATTTAAAATATCGCCAGTGTGCGAACGGAGTCCGTTTCGACGAAATTAATTCCCTTAGAACCGGAATATCGATACATAACAGTGCATCTATTTTTATTTCGTTTGAAGTTCGTGTGGCAGACATGTATTTTATGATTAACGGTAAACAACAGAACACGCAGTAGAAATTAGTACCGCATTAAATTATAATATATATATAATAAAATCTTTTTCGCTGTCCATTATATTTCCATTACTTGCGGATCAATTTTTTTTCTAACGTGCTAACGACGGTTTACGAAAATATCATTTACACGTGATAATCGTCGCGCCAACTTTCCTTTGCAGCAGTTTTGTGCTCTACGATTTATAAATGAAGGAAAATATGCATACTTAAACCTTAAAGATTTAACCTGCCCCATTTCATTCCTACCCCAATTGTTACCACTGTCATGCTATCTCTTTTCAGCAGTCTTAGCCTACCAATGCCTAACCTACCCCGTCAGTGTAAACACGTAGCCTAACAATATATTTGTATTTTCTTTTCAGACTTGAAACCGTGCCGACCAATTTCTGCAATTCCTGTATATCTTTTCAAACATGCCGACAAAGCTACCAAATAAAAATATTACTTTCCACTACCGTGCTCGCCACACTTCCTCTCATATATATATACGCTCACCTTCTCCTTCTTCTGAGTGAAAGGGAATGAACCCAAAAACCAAAAAGAAAACTGCAGAAAACCAATCCTCCTCTCACTATTCCTTAAGTAAAAACACTTTCAAATCTCCTCTTTATTCTCACGTTTCTTCAACAGTAATATATATATATATATATATATATATAATGCAAAACTAGAAAGTGACAGGGTTGGCTTGAAGGTGCAAGTACATGCAACAAGAGGAACAAGCGGTCTCTTAAAGGAAAAATGTAAAGTGTGAGAGATGATGTCTGCATGGGAGAAGATCAGTTTGAATGGTGGACGTCCGGTTGATCTTTCATGCTGGGTGAAGTATTGCAGCTCGTAAGTGGATCTGAGTGGGGAGGTGCAGCTCGTGGTTGAAGGAGGCGAGGCTGGAGCAGCCAGCGTCCAAGTGGGAGGAGGGAGGGATACACGAAGTGGGGTGGGTCCAGGATTCCAGCGTGTGTATTGAGAGTAGGGAGGGATTGCATGGAGTAGTGGTTGTAGTAGGAGAGTTCATGCGCAAGAAGAAATGGGACTCCAAAATGAAACAACAGTAGGCATATTTGGGGAAAGGATTCCGAAAAAAAAAATTAATAATAAAAAAAACGGTGTTTTATGTTAAACATAGATGGATGGTAGATAGTGTGGGTGGACGCAAAATGGGATGGGAGATGAAAGCGTGAGCACCCTGAGCAAGAACAGTAGCGGTGCAAGCTTCCTTGGGTATGTCGGCCGAACGGTAAAAATGGGTAAGAGCCATAACTTAAATAAATATTAAAGTTTAGTTATTTTATAAGTTTGGTAACCTTATAGTGAAATAACCTGCCAGTTTAGACATATGCCTAGTAGGATGAACTTGTCGTGAATTGAGTAGCATGCCAAGTACAATTATTTTGTGCTTAATGATGATTTTAACGTACCATATATGAAGGAGTCTGACAAATGTTTGGAAATATGTAGGAACCCGTTTGAACAGTATTCGTAACCTAGATAGTGCGTTAAAGTATAGAGTTGCCAACAAGTCTATATTGTGCCTGATTGAGTTATTTATGCTAAATCAAGTTATATATATATATATAACATCGGTTAGATTAAGTAAAATATATAATTAGTTTAAATTATAATATTAGTTTATATAATGAATACCGTTTAAATTTACAGCTATGTCACACGTACACAGAATCAGATCAAATAAGGATTATGGAAACCATATCAACGGGCGTGAAATTTTGGAATGAGAACGGACAGAGTAAAGCAGCTGGAAGCATGTAAAACCAACCGTTTGACAACGAGTGGAATCAAGGTGAGTTTAACTCACTCAGTTTATCCCGTTTATATTTTATATAAAGTGGGTTTTTATTTTGTGTGCAATGTTTGATGTTGGTTGATAATTTGATGACTTTTGCATATATGTTGAATATTTTTAATATTCATTGATTTATTTAAACGTTTGTTTAATTTAATCGAGTTGAATTGTTATTTTAACGATTAGATTCCAACGAGGTAACTTACCTTGTTGGTTACGTTTATAATAATATAAACGTATTAAATAAATTATTAAATGTTTGAATGGATGTTATGAATTGATTGTTAGATGTTATTAGTTAAAATGTTTATTCTTGTTTACCATGATAAATATATTATCGTATTGAATTTGTAATAACCCATTTTGATGCAGGGAAGGACAGGTTGGAGGAATCTAACCGGATTCCTCAAATATGTTGTTTATATGCATATTATATTATATGAATTGTTTAACGAATATGATGAAATGATTGATTCATTGTTGATCATTGAATTTAAATGTGACATGTGTTTGTTATTAACCAATGGATGATATTGGTTGAGTAATTATCAGCAGATGGCCCAGTAATGAATCATTTTATAGGAATTTATTTACCGTCGGGTAAAAAAATGGAAAGTTATAAATTTGGTTTTTATAAATAAGAGACGGATTTTGAAATCTATATTTTATAGATTATTTGAATAAAAGTTTTATTAAAGGAAATGAATAGTTATTTTTATCTAGTAACTGTAAACCGTGTATATAAAGTAAATTCTTATGTTAATAAGTTTTATAAGCAAGGTGATGAAATTAACCAAATGGTTAAGGATTGAATTAATTGTTTCAAACAACGATTAATGACTATTATTTAATTTAGTTAGATTGTTAATTAAATAAAAAGGAAATTATTTATAGGGATTAAAACAAAGGACTAATGAAATTGGTTAATGGATTAACCTTGTTTTGAGTTGACAAAGTCAACTGTTTTTAAACCAAGACAGATTCCTAAATGAGTTATTGAGTCATAAATTATTTGTAAAATCGATTATTATTTTAAATTATTTGAGAAGAAGATTAACTATTAATGATTGAAACAAATTGACTTCTAAAGATGTTGGGATTAATTATTACTTCAAAAAAATCAAAGTGATAAATATTGAAACTAAATTCTTTTAATGGAAGTAATGAAGGGTAAAGCCTTATGTGTAGTTAAATGAATTGGTAAACGAAATTATATTTAATATGAATTCTTTTAAAAATTATATTGGTCGGATTTTTATAAAAAATCCAAATTTGGCAATTATAAAGGCAAGTTATAAAGGGATAAATGTCGTAAGAGTCAAATTGGGATTTGTAATCTGACAGAAGTTAAAAGAGATTTTTAAAAGCCTAAGGACGGAAATAGAAATGTTTTAAATCAGTAAGGCATGATTTTGGAATTGTAAAAGTGTTTTCCAAAAGATAATAGATTGAGTTAATACCATGTTTAAAATCATATTGTAAATAGAAGTGTTGGGAAAATTATTGAAATAAGATTCGTTGATAAACTCATATTTATCTTGAAGATAAGAATGTTATCGTCTCAAGGTCTAAGAGGTAAATAAAATACCCCAACTTGAACGATTGCATGATTATCCAAGGATGATATTGGTTTAGTAGCAAGAGTGGTTGATGGAGTTAAGTTAATATTTCCGTAAAGGATATTATAATCTATCGATCGAAGAGTTATAAGTTGAACAGGTTGAATTGGTAATAAGAAATGGAAAGGGCGGTGTTCCAAATGTTGGAAGATTTAGAAATTTAATTAATAAATATTTAAATAAAGAGGCCAAGTGATGTTGCATACTGGACCAATGAATCCACTTTATTTTTCTATGGATGATGGTTGTTCATTTTGATAGTTAAATCACCGACTATCAAAATCTGGCCAAATCGATTGTTGGTACGGAAAGACCGGAATCGAATTTATATTCGAAAACCACAAATACGTAAACGTTGAAGAGATTCAGAAGATGATCAGGATGGAGCAATTGAAGACCGTGGATCTTCATAAGCGGAAGGGTTACTGTCGAATTTCTCTGAATTGCAACCTGAGTTTTCTAACGTGATTCAGTCTTGGTTGAGATTTTGCGGATTGCAAGGACTGCTCGCTTCTAATCCTTTGGATGTAGTAGGAGGGTGCCTTCGGTTCATTCTGTTCCTGGATCACTTGTATGGACGAGTGTCTGACAGAGTATTTCCTAGAAAATCATGTATGTTGATTTTTACAAATATACCGAGTTGGTGGCAAAGAAGGGCACTTCTTTTATACCCAAAGTATATTTGTGGACGTCAGTTAGTGATTTGACGGATCTGACGATGTGGCATTCAAAGTTAATGTGCTGATAAGTAAACGTAGCCTCAAACCTCATCAACCGGGAAATGAAAAAAATCGGGCAGGCAGCATGGCTATGTGGGTCGCCCCCATTATGGTGTATAATCACCTATCTAGAGAAATTCCATTTCATTCTTTAATCTATTTTCGATGTTGTCCCTTTTCGGGAAATAGTGGGTAGCTCCCAACCGTTGGTGATATACATTCGATACACTCAAGCGAAATGAGTGGTCGGTCATGTGTGGACCGGGTTGCAAGTCGTTCTTGTTGAACCCAGTGCATTCGCCTCTAGAGATACACTATCGGCAGCTGGTTCCATACCTTGTCATAGTCAGAATCCAATCTCCAATAAGCGCCCGTGGTTTTTTATTGTATACTATATATGTGGAGCGTGAGATGCAAGCGTTCCGCTAGATTGTTATTTATTTGTGATTAGACACTATTATAATATCAGAAAAGATATGATTTCAAAACTGTTTTGGGTTATAGTAAGGTAAAAACCGTCCATGTTTATGTGTGGGCTGGTCTTACTATTATCTATTTTCCTCCAAAAGGATTTTTGATTTTAAAATCAATATGGATGTTTTTTAAACTTAGCGAGTTTTTCTCACTCTGGTTCACCAGACTGACTCATCGTTTGTAAATGCTCGGGTTAGCTCGGTTGACAGGTTCAGGTTATCGAATGCTGTGAAGTCCAGAGACGAGCTGGAGGAGTTCAGACATATAGTATTATCTAGTAATTTTCCGCTGTGTGTTGTATATGAGGACAGGTTATCATAACTGTTCAGATTGATTGACTGTTATACTCTGATTATTGTAAGTATTCTTCAAATTTTTATTAAAGATTTATTTCTATATTATATTTTATTCCGCTGCGATGTGAGACTCTGTGTGGTACTAGTTCTTCTTTTTATTCTTCTATTCTAATATTTCTTTCTTTCTATTCTCACCCTCTAACTTCTTTCTCTTAACTTCCTGGATTTTCGATACTCGAGTTTGGACACGGGATGTATTTGTGTCGAAAATTCGATAGTCGAATTCTCTGGTTCGTTACAATCAAAAACGAGAATAAAAATGGTTGCTCCAGTAAATGAAATCAAGACCGTGATTTCTTTTTCCCCTTTCCTTCTGCTTTTTTATTCCTCTCATTCAAGTGTTGAAATTGAAAGCCATCGTCACTTTCATTCATCAAAATCTCTTATTTCGATCCTACCAATTCCAAAAAAAAAAGAGAAAGACGAAATCGAAATCGCGATAGGAAGTCGCGAGGTTTGAAGCTCGACATCACCAAGTTTGAGCGCTCGCTAATTACAGGTTAGGGCATCGGTATTGCTGCCGTGTACTCTGTTTTTTTAGAGGAGTTTCCAGCGTGATGTACGATTGTAGGAGGGATCGTTGCTTTCAGGGAAGAGCGATGCTTGTTGTGAAATCTGGAAGGACGTTGTTGAAGTGGAATTTACTGTAAGAAAGAAGGATGCAATAGGAGTCTTGGTGGAGTTCGAACGTTAGGAAGTTGATCTAATGTTGCACTCGTGGGGTGATGAGCTGGGAGAAATAAGGCAAAGTCTGATACTGTTGTACCCTTTTCAGGGTTCACGAGAGGTTCAGGCACTATATTGAGTTCTAGGGTGTGATTTTAAGGGAAGTTGAAGCATTTGCAGCACGGTTTGGAATGTGTAATGGTGGAATTTTCGACCCAGAAAATCAACATAAAAACACACTGTTGACTATTCAAGCATCGAAAACACCAGGACATTAATAGAAGAATGTAAAGACCCGCAACTTCCCCGTAAAGGAAAGCGTCGGATAGTTCGAGAACAAGCCACAACAGAACGCATATAGAAGAACATTTCATTGCATATTACAACAATGCATCAGATTACAAGAATATACAGAGTATAAATGAATATTACACAGAAATATCAGAGATTTAAATTACATATAAATACATAGCAGCGGAAAATAATACAATACACAACTAGAATGAGATATACGGATACAAAGCTTTCCGGATATCGTTCCAGCTGTAAACCAGGATCCTGTGAATATAAATCTGCAAAACCAAAACTACTAGCTGCCCGTGTCAAAATAGGGGCACCCAGAGTTTAGGTTAAAACAATAAACTCCAGGTCAGTCATGTGACTGGTGTGAGAACTAAAACAGTTAATCTTTATTTTTAAAGTTCGGTAAATCAAGGGACCACGCCGTATAACACGGAACGGGTTTCCTCCCAAGAATACCAGTGCATAAAACAAACAGCGCAATGCTAAATAAAGAAAAATGAAGCTGTTATAAGACCCAGGTCCTATCACACAATGCAACGCAAGCCGGGGGATAGGGTTTTCCCTTATAACAGCCAAAGAATGCTTGATACGTTTGAAACAAATCATTTGATACTATAATAAGTGCATAGTGTATAAAACAACTTCAAATCATAAGTATCGATCATAGGCGGCATGGGTACCATATATCATGTCGCCATACTAGTTTTACAATTAAAACCGCAAATGTCACGTATTTGGAAATTGGATTTCCGTCTATGAACCGAGGCAAAAGATAGTCCTCACCGACTTCGAGACAATCTAGCCCATGTCTCAGGTCAGAGCTCGAGTGACCTTGGAGCGACAGGGCCAGTCCACCGATGTGGATTAAACTTAAATCCTGAACACTGCGTTTCCCCGCCCTTTGGGGCGTAAGTCTGGTCCGTCTGCCGACCAGAATGCATCGGCCGAAACCGATATAACTGAGGCGCCTCGCAACAGCAACAACCACATAAGTCAAACTCGTCAGGGCGTGTAAAACCACTGACGCCACTTTTTAGCTAGAAGGAAACGCATGCCCTCCCTGAGGTCCTCTCCCGTTTTTGGTTCATACCGGGTGTGAAACTCGCGAATTCACGTTACACAAAGCTGTGCCACACAGGCTGTGCTTTGATCATCACCACAAGACTTTGCTTTTCAACAGAAGCCTCGATCTATTGCCACTTAGGCATGCCACACAGGCAATTCACTCTATGTGTTTGATATCCATCAGTATATAACCCCTGAGCTCGTACGTCTCAGAGAAGGGCGTTAAGCAAGAGAATAAATTCTCCGCCGCCAAACAGATATATATTTAATAGAAATCAATCACACAGATTAAAATCCAATGTCAGACACACAGTCCATTTACAAGTCCGTTCTGGGTCTGAACGAAACCGGAGGCACCTAGTACCCTGCATATCCATCGATCTCCAAGTACGTCTGGACGATCACCAACTGTTTCCATCTTCTTGGGTGTACAGCCCAATCAAGATCATCAGTAATCACCCAAACGACGTGAAGACTTCCGTTCTTCGACCACCGTCTTCATCTTCGACACCACGTCGAAACAGTTATTCAGAATGGGATAAACCCGGTCTTTCTGAATAACTCGTGTATATATTATAAAAGTGTTACACAAACACAACATACGCCTCATTCCAATTCACAATATTCTTTTATTCAAATATTCCTACACTTTGGGAAAAGTTCCCATTAATTTCATCCAAGATAAATTCTTTAAATTTATTCTGTAATCTCCTTTGAATATCAATTCAAACTAGTCGGGATTAGCGAACCACACCGAAGTAATCATTTATTTTATTTCCCAATCCCAACCTATTCACCCCATGAAGTAAAACTGGTAATACTTCATCTCTAACACCACAGTGTTATCGGTAAATTCAATTACCATTTCACGTTCAAATCTGATTAAAGATTTAACCATCGCCTGGAGCAAAACTGGTGATACTCCATTTTCGATCATTTCAATCTAATTAAAGATTCATTAAAACTCCACTTAGTTTTAATCTTTAACTGGGTTAAAGAATCAGTGTCATTTAAAACACGGTTCACGATAAACCCAAAATCACATTCCATTAATTATCGGGTTAAAGAACAAGTGTTATTTAAAACACTGTTCACGATAAACCCAAAAATCAATACCAATTCAATTCCAATTAAATATCGTTTAATTGGTACACTTCATTAAATCTAAATGAAAAGATTTAATTTTTTTCTCAACTGGGTTCAAGAGCAGTGTTAGTGAAGACACCATTCACGACAAACCCAAATCACATTTAATATTCAATACAAGGCTCTGAATAGAAAATATATCGGCTTATATTCAATATCAAATTCTACGACTAACAAATGTCGTATTGGAAATAACGATATAAATATATATCTTTCAAATTTCCATAACAACATCTGTATAATCACGAATTCCAACATCGAAGTATTCCGAAGACAATTTCGATTCAAATCCACTCCAATGCAATCATTGGAAATTTTGGTTATTTTCAAAACCCTTTTCAAATTCAATTTATTTATTTAAAAATAAATAGAATTATATTTCTAGTTCAAAACTAGCTCATTTCGATAAAAATCTATTTTTATCTTTTCAAATATGGAGTTTTTCATCCCAAATCTTCACAAATCGTTTCTTATGATTTTACACAAATTATTACTATTTTTAATAATTTTATCAAGGCCCGTACAGTCGATTTCCACAAATGGCCATCGAACTGCACGTATAGCGACCTTTTTCCAATTTGATTTGGACATAATTCCAAATCCAACCGTTAGATTTCTAATTTATCACATTCGTTAGAAAGCTCTTTTCGATACGAACCCAACGGTTCCGGTTTTAGGAGAATCCGACGGTCGGATCTCCCGTAATGTCCGTTTGAAATAAATGGTCGAAATTCACGAACTGCCGCGGCGCGTTCTATTCAGGCCATTATATTATATATATATAATATATATAATATATATTTCGTCGATTTCTATTTAAAACGAATTATATAAATAGTTTTAAAATTCGTTTCAAAGCAATTTCAACTTCCATTTCAATTCAAATCAAAATTGAATTCTTCTTTATAAATTCGTTTTAAAATTCATTTCTATTCAATTCAAATTTCAATTCAATTTGAATTCATTTCAATTCGCTTTCAATTCAATTTGAATTCGTATTCAATTCAATTCATTTCGAAATCGTTTTCAATTCAATTCGTTTCGAAATCGTTTTCAATTCAATTCATTTCGAAATCGTTTTCAATTCAATTCATTTCGAAATCGTTTTCAATTCAATTCATTTCCACATCGTTTTCAATTCAATTCATTTCGAAATCGTTTTCAATTCAATTCATTTCGAAATCGTTTTCAATTCAATTCATTTCCACATCGTTTTCAATTCAATTCATTTCGAAATCGTTTTCAATTCAATTCATTTCGAAATCGTTTTCAATTCAATTCATTTCCACATCGTTTTCAATTCAATTCATTTCCACATCGTTTTCAATTCAATTCATTTCGAAATCGTTTTCAATTCAATTCATTTCGAAATCGTTTTCAATTCAATTCATTTCCACTTCGTTTTCAATTCAATTCATTTCGAAATCGTTTTCAATTCAATTCATTTCCACATCGTTTTCAATTCAATTCATTTCGAAATCGTTTTCAATTCAACTCATTTCGAAATCGTTTTAAAATCGATATAAATATCGTTCACGTCAAAATGGCGTCAATCTAATCATCACGGCTTCACATATTTCTATTTTAAAATATTCTATTTCAAATATTTCTATTTCAAATATTTTCATTTCAAATATTTCTTTTTCGAAACTGGAATGAGGCCCAATCAATTACCATATAATGTTAATTATATGGATTTTCTAGAACACATGTATATATCAACAACGATGAATAATCAACCATCATCCAAAGTGCATTCTACACTGTATAAGCATCAAATATAAATATTCAACGCTTATAACAGTCTGTCAATCAATCGATCGACACACAACTAAACAATCGGGATTAGTGTACGTCAAATATCATCCCAACACCCGTGTAGGGTTTCAAACAATCAAACACAGATTTTATTTGTGCAGTTGGGCGATGTGTAAAATTTATCGTCCCAATCAATGTCCTTCAAATAGGTGTACATAAACAAACCGTCTGGTTTGTAAATGAATATTTATTTTATTCACTTCACGTTAAAAATTATATTTTTAACGATAAAAACATTTTATTCCAACATATGAATTTCTATTCAGTTCATTCTTTAAATAAAATGATATTTATATTTTTCTAACTTATTTTAGAAAATTTCGGCGGCATAACGGCACGATACTAGAAACGGGACAAGGCCTAGCCTTATCCCCGGTCTAGTGAAGGCCCACGCCATTCACACATCAATCATATCAATTTCAATTTCACCAAAACAATCAAATCCAAATCAAATAATCTAACCAACTACACAACCAATCAAACAAGTCCATGGTCTGTGGATGGGTGTCGGGTGCTTCTAATAAGAACCGTCTGCATCCCAGTATATATATATAACTAGAAAAAGTAAATTTGAGTGAGAAGTTCTCACAGATAGCTATCCTAGCTCCACGGCACTTCATTGATATAAATCTTCTTCGTTCTCGCCCTTTTGTCATCTTCGTTGTCCGCTTTCACTACATATGTAAAAATCGAATTTTTACTTCGCTTTTCAATATATAAAAATCACATTTTTATTTCGAAGTTCAATATATAAAAATCATATTTTTAATTCGAAGTTCAATATATAAAAATCATATTTTTAATTCGAAGTTCAATATATAAAAATCATATTTTTAATTCGAAGTTCAATATATAAAAATCATATTTTTAATTCGAAGTTCAATATATAAAAATCATATTTTTAATTCGAAGTTCAATATATAAAAATCATATTTTAAATTCGAAGTTCAATATATAAAAATCATATTTTTAATTCGAAGTTCAATATATAAAAATCACATTTTTAATTCGAAGTTCAATATATAAAAATCATATTTTTAATTCGAAGTTCAATATATAAAAATCATATTTTTAATTCGTTACCCATATCAAACTATCGTCTTTCTATTTTTAAAAATATCGTCTTTCTATTTTTAAAAATATCGTCTTTCTATTTTTAAAAATATCGTCTTTCTATTTTTAAAAATATCGTCTTTCTATTTTTAAAAATATCGTCTTATTTCAGTTTCAAAATAATGCTAAAAATCAAATCTTTCTACGTTATGAAAATTATATTTTCATTCACTAATTTATAAAATTTAAAACCTGATTTTTAAAACCATGTATTAAATTAAATAAAAACAGTAAAATAAACTTACTGGTTCGACTGAGGGAGGGGGTTTCACTGCGGGGAGGACTGTCGGGGGAGGGGCTCTTTGGCCTGAGGTGGCGCCGCCTTGGTCGGAGCAGCACTTGGGTGGTCGGAGGACGAGCAGGAGGCGGCGACAGGGCTTCAGGTGGCGGCGGCTACTCGCTTTCGCGAGGCGGGGGGGGGGGGGGGGGGGGGGGGGGGGTGGACGGAGACGATGAAGGAGGAAGGAGAAGAGGCGGAGGGCGCGACGGTGGCTCCGTCGATCGATTTAGGGCTCCGCCCTCTTCCCCCCCCCCTTTTTTTTATTCTGAACTTATTTTTGAACGGGGGGGGGGGGGGGGGCAGGAGGATTAAAGGGGAGGAGGGAATATATTATTATTATTTTTATTATTATTTTATTTTATATTATTTAATTTCTAAAAGTTGACTTTCACATACAACCTCGAAACGAGGCCCACCGCCTGTCGTCCATAGCGTTTTACCCCCATTCCGAACACAATGGGATATGTATCGCAAGCTGATTTGACCATTTGAATCAGTTTTCGTTTAATTTACATTTAAATCACTATATTGAATTTTAAACGTACATTTCAAATTACCGGGGTCACATACTAACTCTATAAATCCCATAAAAATATTTTCTAGTTTCGTATTGACGATACGGTCCTAACAAAACTAGTTTCGTCGAATTCTGAGACCGTTAGAAAAATGGCCATTTTCCAGTCGATTTAAAATCAACTGAAACTGGTCAAACGCGTTTTCCTTTTCCACGCTCACATATTGATTCGAAAAATTATGAAATTTGGAATCTAGCAATAACTTGACACTGCGGATCCAACAAAACTGGTTTCGTCGAGATCCGAGGTCATTTGCAAAATGTCCATTTTTAAGGGCCTGAATTCCATAGTGACTATTCCGAATTTTCAACTGGACATATCTTTTGATTCCCACTATGAAATTTTGATTTGTCGGATTCGTTGGAAAGATATCATCATTTAGATTCCATTATTTTTGGTTTCACTAAAATCCGGATTGTTTTGCACCCGGTATGTTCAATTGAAGTTTGAAATCGAATTATCGAACTACCGCGCCATTTTCAATTCTATTTATAATTATATATAAATATTTATATTCTAACGACGACGTATATAATATATACGATCGAATTCTATTCAAACTAAATTTTCTCGTCGATATTATTTAAAATAATCTATTTTAAATAATCAAAATTCGCTAAAATGGCCAAAATAAAAATTTTAAACTGGCCCAGATTTTCCGGGTTATTACAATCTCCCCCACTTAAAACTTTTCGTCCCCGAAAAGGAACAAAGTTGAAAGTGGTTTGATTAATCAACTCTACGTTCGATCTGGCTTTCATTCTCCAACTTTTCAGTTTCTGAGAATTTTCAAAATTTCAAAAATTTGGCTAACACCCTAAATTTTCGAAAAATTTCGCCATAACCTCCCCTGCAATGGGAGCATCGGGGAATTTCAAATAGCTTCCCCGGTCCTTCAGATCTCAAAAAGAAAAAGAAAAAGCCAAACGGCTAGCCAATAGGCTCATAAAATCATCATCACCCAAACAAAACAGTAAATTATGTAGTAAACATGTACCTATTTGTCGGGCAAACAAATTTTATTCTCTGCTCTAGCCTCCTTGCTATGACCTGTTCAATATAAGTATATGTATATGCAAGGAAATGCGATCAATTTTCAATACAATTCAATATTTGGTTCAATTAGGCAAAATGGTCAAAATTAGCAAACAATTAAACAAACAACCCAAACATCAATCAATTAGTGAATTAGAGTTTCAAATTCATAATTTCGATACATAGTCAAAAATCATGTTTTTGATGCCAAATCACAACAATTAGCCCTATCTAATTTTGGTTCTCACACCAGTCTAATGGAAATATATAGAAATTACACGTTCGTCACTCGAATATAAATTCTGATGATGATATATCAATCATCAGAGTCACCCCCGGGCGACTAGAGTGTAATTCTATATCTATCCAGTATATTAAAATTTCGAATACACGCGGATCAGACGTATACGCAAAATCTATATATACTGGATTGTCCACTTCAATATAAATAAATAATCAAATACGAATAATTGATTTAAAATTTCAAACAAAGTTTGTTTTCATTTTTATTTATCAAGAACACTACTCTTCACACTCGTTCTAGGATACTACTGACCCCATCTCTAACGAGTCCTCCTCGTTGGATATTACTAATCCAATATCTGATGAATTCTTTCGTATGGTTCTAATGTGTCTTGTTCTCTGAGCTTTGTAAACCAAAGCTCTGATACCACGTGTAAAGACCCGCAACTTCCCCGTAAAGGAAAGCGTCGGATAGTTCGAGAACAAGCCACAACAGAACGCATATAGAAGAACATTTCATTGCATATTACAACAATGCATCAGATTACAAGAATATACAGAGTATAAATGAATATTACGCAGAAATATCAGAGATTTAAATTACATATAAATACATAGCAGCGGAAAATAATACAATACACAACTAGAATGAGATATACGGATACAAAGCTTTCTGGATATCGTTCCAGCTGTAAACCAGGATCCTGTGAATATAAATCTGCAAAACCAAAACTACTAGCTGCCCATGTCAAAATAGGGGCACCCAGAGTTTAGGTTAAAACAATAAACTCCAGGTCAGTCATGTGACTGGTGTGAGAACTAAAACAGTTAATCTTTATTTTTAAAGTTCGGTAAATCAAGGGACCACGCCGTATAACACGGAACGGGTTTCCTCCCAAGAATACCAGTGCATAAAACAAACAGCGCAATGCTAAATAAAGAAAAATGAAGCTGTTATAAGACCCAGGTCCTATCACACAATGCAACGCAAGCCGGGGGATAGGGTTTTCCCTTATAACAGCCAAAGAATGCTTGATACGTTTGAAACAAATCATTTGATACTATAATAAGTGCATAGTGTATAAAACAACTTCAAATCATAAGTATCGATCATAGGCGGCATGGGTACCATATATCATGTCGCCATACTAGTTTTACAATTAAAACCGCAAATGTCACGTATTTGGAAATTGGATTTCCGTCTATGAACCGAGGCAAAAGATAGTCCTCACCGACTTCGAGACAATCTAGCCCATGTCTCAGGTCAGAGCTCGAGTGACCTTGGAGCGACAGGGCCGGTCCACCGATGTGGATTAAACTTAAATCCTGAACACTGCGTTTCCCCGCCCTTTGGGGCGTAAGTCTGGTCCGTCTGCCGACCAGAATGCATCGGCCGAAACCGATATAACCGAGGCGCCTCGCAACAGCAACAACCACATAAGTCAAACTCGTCAGGGCGTGTAAAACCACTGACGCCACTTTTTAGCTAGAAGGAAACGCATGCCCTCCCTGAGGTCCTCTCCCGTTTTTGGTTCATACCGGGTGTGAAACTCGCGAATTCACGTTACACAAAGCTGTGCCACACAGGCTGTGCTTTGATCATCACCACAAGACTTTGCTTTTCAACAGAAGCCTCGATCTATTGCCACTTAGGCATGCCACACAGGCAATTCACTCTATGTGTTTGATATCCATCAGTATATAACCCCTGAGCTCGTACGTCTCAGAGAAGGGCGTTAAGCAAGAGAATAAATTCTCCGCCGCCAAACAGATATATATTTAATAGAAATCAATCACACAGATTAAAATCCAATGTCAGACACACAGTCCATTTACAAGTCCGTTCTGGGTCTGAACGAAACCGGAGGCACCTAGTACCCCGCATATCCATCGATCTCCAAGTACGTCTGGACGATCACCAACTGTTTCCATCTTCTTGGGTGTACAGCCCAATCAAGATCATCAGTAATCACCCAAACGACGTGAAGACTTCCGTTCTTCGACCACCGTCTTCATCTTCGACACCACGTCGAAACAGTTATTCAGAATGGGATAAACCCGGTCTTTCTGAATAACTCGCGTATATATTATAAAAGTGTTACACAAACACAACATACGCCTCATTCCAATTCACAATATTCTTTTATTCAAATATTCCTACACTTTGGGAAAAGTTCCCATTAATTTCATCCAAGATAAATTCTTTAAATTTATTCTGTAATCTCCTTTGAATATCAATTCAAACTAGTCGGGATTAGCGAACCACACCGAAGTAATCATTTATTTTATTTCCCAATCCCAACCTATTCACCCCATGAAGTAAAACTGGTAATACTTCATCTCTAACACCACAGTGTTATCGGTAAATTCAATTACCATTTCACGTTCAAATCTGATTAAAGATTTAACCATCGCCTGGAGCAAAACTGGTGATACTCCATTTTCGATCATTTCAATCTAATTAAAGATTCATTAAAACTCCACTTAGTTTTAATCTTTAACTGGGTTAAAGAATCAGTGTCATTTAAAACACGGTTCACGATAAACCCAAAATCACATTCCATTAATTATCGGGTTAAAGAACAAGTGTTATTTAAAACACTGTTCACGATAAACCCAAAAATCAATACCAATTCAATTCCAATTAAATATCGTTTAATTGGTACACTTCATTAAATCTAAATGAAAAGATTTAATTTTTTTCTCAACTGGGTTCAAGAGCAGTGTTAGTGAAGACACCATTCACGACAAACCCAAATCACATTTAATATTCAATACAAGGCTCTGAATAGAAAATATATCGGCTTATATTCAATATCAAATTCTACGACTAACAAATGTCGTATTGGAAATAACGATATAAATATATATCTTTCAAATTTCCATAACAACATCTGTATAATCACGAATTCCAACATCGAAGTATTCCGAAGACAATTTCGATTCAAATCCACTCCAATGCAATCATTGGAAATTTTGGTTATTTTCAAAACCCTTTTCAAATTCAATTTATTTATTTAAAAATAAATAGAATTATATTTCTAGTTCAAAACTAGCTCATTTCGATAAAAATCTATTTTTATCTTTTCAAATATGGAGTTTTTCATCCCAAATCTTCACAAATCATTTTTTATGATTTTACACAAATTATTACTATTTTTAATAATTTTATCAAGGCCCGTACAGTCGATTTCCACAAATGGCCATCGAACTGCACGTATAGCGACCTTTTTCCAATTTGATTTGGACATAATTCCAAATCCAACCATTAGATTTCTAATTTATCACATTCGTTAGAAAGCTCTTTTCGATACGAACCCAACGGTTCCGGTTTTAGGAGAATCCGACGGTCGGATCTCCCGTAATGTCCGTTTGAAATAAATGGTCGAAATTCACGAACTGCCGCGGCGCGTTCTATTCAGGCCATTATATTATATATATATATAATATATATAATATATATTTCGTCGATTTCTATTTAAAACGAATTATATAAATAGTTTTAAAATTCGTTTCAAAGCAATTTCAACTTCCATTTCAATTCAAATCAAAATTGAATTCTTCTTTATAAATTCGTTTTAAAATTCATTTCTATTCAATTCAAATTTCAATTCAATTTGAATTCATTTCAATTCGCTTTCAATTCAATTTGAATTCGTATTCAATTCAATTCATTTCGAAATCGTTTTCAATTCAATTCATTTCGAAATCGTTTTCAATTCAATTCATTTCGAAATCGTTTTCAATTCAATTCATTTCGAAATCGTTTTCAATTCAATTCATTTCCACATCGTTTTCAATTCAATTCATTTCGAAATCGTTTTCAATTCAATTCATTTCGAAATCGTTTTCAATTCAATTCATTTCCACATCTTTTTCAATTCAATTCATTTCGAAATCGTTTTCAATTCAATTCATTTCGAAATCGTTTTCAATTCAATTCATTTCCACATCGTTTTCAATTCAATTCATTTCCACATCGTTTTCAATTCAATTCATTTCGAAATCGTTTTCAATTCAATTCATTTCGAAATCGTTTTCAATTCAATTCATTTCCACATCGTTTTCAATTCAATTCATTTCGAAATCGTTTTCAATTCAATTCATTTCGAAATCGTTTTCAATTCAATTCATTTCCACATCGTTTTCAATTCAATTCATTTCGAAATCGTTTTCAATTCAATTCATTTCGAAATCGTTTTAAAATCGATATAAATATCGTTCACGTCAAAATGGCGTCAATCTAATCATCACGGCTTCACATATTTCTATTTTCAAATATTCTATTTCAAATATTTCTATTTCAAATATTTTCATTTCAAATATTTCTTTTTCGAAACTGGAATGAGGCCCAATCAATTACCATATAATGTTAATTATATGGATTTTCTACAACACATGTATATATCAACAACGTTGAATAATCAACCATCATCCAAAGTGCATTCTACACTGTATAAGCATCAAATATAAATATTCAACGCTTATAACAGTCTGTCAATCAATCGATCGACACACAACTAAACAATCGGGATTAGTGTACGTCAAATATCATCCCAACACCCGTGTAGGGTTTCAAACAATCAAACACAGATTTTATTTGTGCAGTTGGGCGATGTGTAAAATTTATCGTCCCAATCAATGTCCTTCAAATAGGTGTACATAAACAAACCGTCTGGTTTGTAAATGAATATTTATTTTATTCACTTCACGTTAAAAATTATATTTTTAACGATAAAAACATTTTATTCCAACATATGAATTTCTATTCAGTTCATTCTTTAAATAAAATGATATTTATATTTTTCTAACTTATTTTAGAAAATTTCGGCGGCATAACGGCACGATACTAGAAACGGGACAAGGCCTAGCCTTATCCCCGGTCTAGTGAAGGCCCACGCCATTCACACATCAATCATATCAATTTCAATTTCACCAAAACAATCAAATCCAAATCAAATAATCTAACCAACTACACAACCAATCAAACAAGTCCATGGTCTGTGGACGGGTGTCGGGTGCTTCTAATAAGCACCGTCTGCATCCTAGTATATATATATATATATATATATATATAACTAGAAAAAGTAAATTTGAGTGAGAAGTTCTCACAGATAGCTATCCTAGATCCACGGCACTTCATTGATATAAATCTTCTTCGTTCTCGCCCTTTTGTCATCTTCGTTGTCCGCTTTCACTACATATGTAAAAATCGAATTTTTACTTCGCTTTTCAACATATAAAAATCACATTTTTATTTCGAAGTTCAATATATAAAAATCATATTTTTAATTCGAAGTTCAATATATAAAAATCATATTTTTAATTCGAAGTTCAATATATAAAAATCATATTTTTAATTCGAAGTTCAATATATAAAAATCATATTTTTAATTCGAAGTTCAATATATAAAAATCATATTTTTAATTCGAAGTTCAATATATAAAAATCATATTTTTAATTCGAAGTTCAATATATAAAAATCATATTTTTAATTCGAAGTTCAATATATAAAAATCATATTTTTAATTCGAAGTTCAATATATAAAAATCATATTTTTAATTCGAAGTTCAATATATAAAAATCATATTTTTAATTCGAAGTTCAATATATAAAAATCATATTTTTAATTCGAAGTTCAATATATAAAAATCATATTTTTAATTCGAAGTTCAATATATAAAAATCATATTTTTAATTCGAAGTTCAATATATAAAAATCATATTTTTAATTCGAAGTTCAATATATAAAAATCATATTTTTAATTCGAAGTTCAATATATAAAAATCATATTTTTAATTCGTTACCCATATCAAACTATCGTCTTTCTATTTTTAAAAATATCATCTTTCTATTTTTAAAAATATCGTCTTTCTATTTTTAAAAATATCGTCTTTCTATTTTTAAAAATATCGTCTTTCTATTTTTAAAAATATCGTCTTTCTATTTTTAAAAATATCGTCTTATTTCAGTTTCAAAATAATGCTAAAAATCAAATCTTTCTACATTATGAAAATTATATTTTCATTCACTAATTTATAAAATTTAAAACCTGATTTTTAAAACCATGTATTAAATTAAATAAAAACAGTAAAATAAACTTACTGGTTCGACTGAGGGAGGGGGTTTCACTGCGGGGAGGACTGTCGGGGGAGGGGCTCTTTGGCCTGAGGTGGTGCCGCCTTGGTCGGAGCAGCACTTGGGTGGTCGGAGGACGAGCAGGAGGCGGCGACAGGGCTTCAGGTGGCGGCGGCTACTCGCGTTCGCGAGGCAGGGGGGTGGACGGAGACGATGAAGGAGGAAGGAGAAGAGGCGGAGGGCGCGACGGTGGCTCCGTCGATCGATTTAGGGCTCCGCCCTCTTTCCCCCCCCCCCCCCTTTTTTTTTATTCTAAACTTATTTTTGAACGGGGGGGGGGGGGGGCAGGAGGATTAAAGGGGAGGAGGGAATATATTATTATTATTTTTTTATTATTTTATTTTATTTTATATTATTTAATTTCTAAAAGTTGACTTTCACATACGACCTCGAAACAAGGCCCACCGCCTGTCGTCCATAGCGTTTTACCCCCATTCCGAACACAATGGGATATGTATCGCAAGCTGATTTGACCATTTGAATCAGTTTCCGTTTAATTTACATTTAAATCACTATATTGAATTTTAAACGTACATTTCAAATTACCGGGGTCACATACTAACTCTATAAATCCCATAAAAATATTTTCTAGTTTCGTATTGACGATACGGTCCTAACAAAACTAGTTTCGTCGAATTCTGAGACCGTTAGAAAAATGGCCATTTTCCAGTCGATTTAAAATCAACTGAAACTGGTCAAACGCGTTTTCCTTTGCCACGCTCACATATTGATTCGAAAAATTATGAAATTTGGAATCTAGCAATAACTTGACACTGCGGATCCAACAAAACTGGTTTCGTCGAGATCCGAGGTCATTTGCAAAATGTCCATTTTTAAGGGCCTGAATTCCATAGCGACTATTCCGAATTTTCAACTGGACATATCTTTTGATTCCCACTATGAAATTTTGATTTGTCGGATTCGTTGGAAAGATATCATCATTTAGATTCCATTATTTTTGGTTTCACTAAAATCCGAATTGTTTTGCACCCGGTATGTTCAATTGAAGTTTGAAATCGAATTATCGAACTACCGCGCCATTTTCAATTCTATTTATAATTATATATAAATATTTATATTCTAACGACGACGTATATAATATATACGATCGAATTCTATTCAAACTAAATTTTCTCGTCAATATTATTTAAAATAATCTATTTTAAATAATCAAAATTCGCTAAAATGGCCAAAATAAAAATTTTAAACTGGCCCAGATTTTCCGGGTTATTACAAAGAATTTAGAGGGTGAGAAAGAAAAGATAGAACTAATAGAATAGAAGAAGAAGAAGATCACAACTGAACAGAATCAGAGTAACACGAAACTCGCAGCGGAACAAAATAAGATGTATTATATAACATAACTTTGAATACAAAACTGTATTGTATATACATACCATTATCAAAGTACAATACATCATATCACAGCGGAAATAACTCTACATAACTAATGGTGAAGCTTCCTGCTTTTGAGCTCCTCCAAGTGAATCTGCAAAGCCTGAAACACTTGACTGCCCGTACAAATTTGGGCACCGAAGAGTTTAGGGAAAACAAACAAAATGAACTCTGGGTCAGTCATGGGACTGGTGTGAGTAAATTCTAATCATACGGTTTTAATTTGAAGAAAATCCTTTTGAAACAAAAGGATAATAGTAAGACCAGCCCACACATAAACATGGACGGCTTTTACCTTACTATAACCCAAATTACTTTGATATCAAAACAGTGATATTATGATAATATCTAAACAAATAATTATCCAAGTAGTAGAACGCTTGCATCTCACGTTCCACATATATATAGTATAAAATAATAAACCGCAGGGCGCTTATCGGAGAATGGATTCCAACAGACAAGGTATGGGAGCACCTTCTTAATAGTGTACTCTAGAGGGGATACACTCAGGGTTCAACAAGAACGTCTTGCAACCCGGCCACACATGACCGCTCACTCATTTAGCTTGAGTGTCGCGAATATATTGCCACCACGGTTGTAGGCCATCCAACCGTCATCCGAAGATACAGAATCGAAAAGAAGTATAAATATGAATTTTCTCTAGATCGGTGACAATACACCCTGCTTGGGTATGACCCAACTAGCCATGCTGCCTAGCCCAACTTATGTCATTCCTGGTTATGAGGCTAGAGGCTACGTCTATCTTCAGAACATCTGATCACCATTCACTTTGAATGTCACCTCGTCAAATCCGTAATCACACATTGATTACACAAATGCACACTGGGTGTAGAATAAAGAGAAGTCACCTTCTCCCCACCAACTTGGTATGTTCGTACAATCAACGGCGTGACCGTTGGAAATACTCTGTCAGACACTCGTCCATACAAGTTGTCCTGGGACTGGACAAACAAATAAACATCATTCTAGAACTGGACGACCCTTGCATTTAACTCCGTCTTCAATTATCTTCAGCATATCTAATTCGCAGCGCTTATGTCTATACGGAGTGGTTTTCAGATAACATATCCAACCGGTCTCTCCGTATTGATAACGACGGTCAAACACTTCGATAGTCGGTTATTTAACTATCGGAGTTAAAACAACATCCATTCTAATGTATAACTAAACATCATACAATCACAGGCGCTTTTATTTAACATTCGTTTCATTGTTCGAATTCTCATATCTTACTAGATATTTCTCAAATCCCGTTTTAGCCTTTTCATACTTCTTGGAAAACATTTCCCGTTATTATAAACTCTTATTCTTTCATTTTCAGAAACATACGTTATTAACGTTCGAACTATTTCCATAAATTTCACATTCTTTATTTCTATACTTGGATAATCTATCCTATTTATATTGGAAAATATTTCCAATTTCCTTTTAACCCTTTAATCGGCCCAACGTTCCCTTTTAAAATATTATTCCCCTTGAAATGGGAATACCATCCCTTCTTATAGAAATCTAAACATCTTTATCATATACTCTTTATTAACGTAATAATTCCCTTATCTTGTTTATCGAAATCTCTTCATACTTTATATTCCCAATCCACTTTATAAACTCTGTTTTCTAAGACAACTTCTTATCAAATCGATATCAAGTTTATAACTAAATACTGACTCCTATCCTATCAACATTTATTTGTTTAAAACTAAATGTTAATTATTCTATCAGATTATAATCCCTAAAAATAGTTACTTTTAATACATTCGACATTGTCGAATTCTAGTTCCAAACCCTAATGGTTTAATTCTAATCACATTTCGAACATCGAAATGTTGTCATCAGTTTCTAATACGATTCCCCAATTCTTTTTCTAAACTCTTTCTTATATTTCTTTGAACAAACGTCGTTACTTATTACTCTAGAAGAAGTGGATTTCAAACCAACTGTTACATTTCCTAGGAAGTGCTGCTATATATAAAAGTCACGCTTAAGTCAAATTAACAGCAGTAAATTTGTCGCTGTAGTTCTAACTTGTCATACGCTGTAATATTCTCCTTATAACTAATTACAGTCGCACTTACCTTATCAACAGCGTTATTTTATTGCTATAGTTCAACTTATCATACGCTGTAATATTCTTTGTTATAACTAATCTTGACATAACAGTCACACTTATCTTATCAACAGCGTTATTTTATTTCTATAGTTCTAAGACTTGCATACGCTGCCATATTCCTTTTATACTAATCTTGACATCTATTTCCGTCACAAAAATCTTGACATCTCTTTCTGTTACAAAAATCTTGACATCTCTTTCCGTTACAAAAATCTTGACATCTCTTTCCGTTACAAAAATCTTGACATCTCTTTCCGTTACAAACTGATATCGTTCCTCGGTAATAGCGAAACCGTTCAAGTTGGGGTATTTTATTTACCTCTCAGACCTTGATCGACAACGTTCTTACCTTAGAACCGATACAAGTCTGTATTCAAATTCCTTATTACTTAATATATTTATTAAATCGTATTTCCTTGTTGTATTTTGGAATATGGTTTTACAACACCATATTCTTACTTTGGAATCTCTGTGGTTTATGAATATTTAATTTAAACATTAATTCTTTGCTTTCTCCATTCCCCAGTTCTTATCTGCAACTTCTTAATTGGTAATTAACTCTCATTAATTTCGATAAACTTATTTCTAACCTGTTTTCATTAGATTAATTAAAGACCAGTTAATCTAATAATCATGTTCCCAAATAACAGTTGATTAAACCAACTTATTTCCATCAGTAAATTCATTAACTGATTTTAATTACTTCTTAACATTAGAATAATCTAATTAATCTAATGATATCTCTAAATTATTTATCTTAAATATAATTATCCAAATATTTAATCGTCGGATAGTTTTTACTTTATAAACTTGTTTAAATATCAACAATCGCTTTTATTTGCTTTATAAAAACGAACTCTAAAATACTGGTTTATAATAGAACTTCTATTATAATTTAAAACTTCACTTTAATTATAAAAATATAATTTCTATAATTAACTTCATTGATTTGTCTGACGGTAAATCAGTTTCTTAACAAAACGATGGTTTTAACGTCGACTGTTAACATTTTCTAAATCGATATCGTTTATTTATTTAATCTAAACAAATGTTGAATTTCCGTTCAACATCAATATTCACACTGGGTTTTAAATATAATTCGGGTTCATACAAAACAACAGTACATATAATTATCAAGGAATCCGGTCGGATTCCTCCAACCGGTTTCCGCATCCACAGATGTCAGTCAACACAATTTACACTAACTCTATACTAGGGGATATTCTAATCGATGGAATCAATGTCCAACTGATGATGTGTACATATATATAACGGTATATAATATTCAACCAAATTAATTGTAATCAACCATCATACAGCATTCAAACAACATTAAAATATAATTGCAATATTTTAAAATAGATCAGAGTTAGTGATTTTACTCACCTTGTCCGTTTATCGTTAAATAACGATTAACGGTCGGTAGATCCGGTCAGCCATTTTGTCCTGTCATAATTTCAGCGTCCACAGGATTCCATAGTGACAGACGGATCTTAATCTCCTAAATCATAACCGCATCCGGTAGCCTCTTCCCACTTTCCGGTTCACACGCCTTTGTCCCACTTGTCATTCACGTAATTCGCATTTCCATCCCCGTCTGAGACCATTAACCCACTCCTCTGTAAATGCATGTAAAACTCCACACGTATTAACGGGAAATCACCCTCTTCAAGCATATGAATCCGCCTTTTTTTTTCCTTCTTAATAGGATCTGCACGTTTCCATGTTTTCACTCCCAAAGCCAAGCCATCTCGCACCCGAAATCAAAATGGCGTCGAACACCATTGCTTCAGTATTCCTCCTTATCCATAACCGCACGTGAACAGTTCTTCACCATGTTAGAAACTGCAGACATTCTGCACGTGAACCCTCAAACCACCAACTTCATGCGTGCTCCAACGTAGATAAAACATGCTACAGATAACACATCCCCAGCATATACACACCTCTCCACTTAAAACTTCCACTCCAGCATGCGACATACTCCCCCTTCCAGTCCACAAACCTATGTGTTTACACAACTCGCATACTCTTTCTTGTTTGTACGTACCGTCCACTTCACTCATGGTTCCCGTTCCTTGCTACAAACCCACTCATACTTCAGCTTCTCACAGCCGATTGCTACAGTGACATCACTGCCACTTCATCACAGTCCACTAGACTGAAACATACAACACCTGCCTACATCTTGCCTCGACCTCCTCCCTCATCTGAAAACACGCTGGTTCCAATATTGCTCACGTCCCTGGTCCCTCTTCTTGTTATTTCTGAACTCCTGAACCTCCCCTTCTTGCGCGGCCTGGCACCGAAAAACCTCATTGCATTTACACTAACAATAACAACATGTACAGCTCCAGGGACACGCCTGCACCCAGTTCATATCAAACCAACCACCAAATATATACAAAGCACTATTTCCTTTATATTACTGCTGACGTGCATTTAATCCTTTCTCCTTCCAAATGATTTTTGCCCTCATATGTATACATCTACCACCATGCTCGTTTCCTGCTAACAAGATCTGAGAAAATCCATAACTTGCATCAGTTCCCGTCCATCCTCTTGCTTTGCCATCTTTACGAGCGTCTCGGATCCTGAAAAGGAAGTTAAATATGATGTCCTTCGATTGTTTAAACTTACGCTTCAGGAAAATATGGCAGCGATATCTTCTAATGTTTTCTAAATATAAACATATATAATGACTTCGTTTACTTAGTTTTTCTTTTGAAAGATCCATGCTTATGGTAGGATGAAAAATGGCTATTTTCGAATGAGGAGGAAGGAGCTTTAGTGGGTTACTTATACACGCAGAAGAGAAATGAAGATAAGGTTAAGGCCACCTGTATGTTTAGCTGATATTTCAAACGAAGCATGTGCTTTTGGTCACTTCGAAAATATAAACGATATGGGAGCTTGAGTGATTTCAGCTATAGGGTAAGGTAACCTATATTAGGCTTTTCCTTCGACCATGCTTTTAGTTCTGCGTGCGGACATGGTGACCATTTCGATTTGATATTGGGTATGGCTTCCTTTGGGACTACGTATTTGATTAGAAAACACATTGTAGCTGTCTTTTCCTTTTTCTGCGCTGTACATTGTTATATGTTATATTATAACGCTCAACTTATCCTACTATCGTATGCATCATCTAATTTTGTGGTATGGATATTAGTTGTTTTCATTATAGATTGGACGTTAAAAATACTGTATCAAGGCTGGGCAGACAAGGCCAAATAAGATATATATATACATAGGTATTTTAAATGCTTAGTGCACTTCGCTCCAAACAAATTCCATTCATTTTACGGACTGCCACGGACAGAACTAACAATATGATCGTGACGAGCGAGGTGCCCTGATCCCCGAAATATAATAATACCGGTAGTTGAACTCATTCTGTGAAACCCCGAAATACCGATACAGGGTGCACAATACCCCAAATAAAAAGTTGCATATTTAATTAATTAAAAATTACAGTAAAATTCTAAAAATTAAATTATTGCTGCGCCTCAAAAGAACCTTGTCCAGATTTTCAACCTATATTAAGTTATATTCAAATAACCGTTACGGTCGATATACGATTTTACATCGACTTTCTGAATATTTGATTTGGACATATCCTGCAGTCTGTACGACGAAATATTCATTTTCCACTTCTGTTAGAAAGATACAGTTCAACAGATTCCAACGTTTCTCGTTTCGAAGAAATCCGATTCAAAACGAGTCCGGTACACTCAGTTGAAGTTAAGAACGTTAAATTACGAACTGCAGGGTTGTTCTGAGCTCGATTATGATTAATATATATTTATATACGTTCAACTTCTTTTTAATTAATATATAAATCCACTTATATGACAAATTCAATATTTAAACTGATTTAAATATTCAAATACCAACCGACAAAAATGCGAGACGTTACAGACCTTCCCCCTTAAAATAATTTCGTCCTCGAAATTGCTAAGATAGGGAAAATGCTACAATCTCTGTTATAACATGGTTAAAAATCTTTTTGGTTTACTTCATAATTCCAGTTTCCACTGAACTGATTATTTCCAATTAAAATATTAATTCCTTATTATTTCGAATATTTTCAAAATTTCTGAAAATTTCCTAACAGCTTAAATTTTCAGAGAATCTCGCCAGCATCTCCTCTGCACGGCTCACTCGGTACTACAACAACTTGCCACTCCGGGCCTTCTCCAATCCGAAAGAAAATCAAACATCCAAACGGCTTACTCAAACTGACTCATAAAAAATCTCACACTCGTATATAAACGTGTACCTTCTCTGTTGGGCATTCAACTCTATCTCTGCCATCTGCTATCAAACCAGTATATCCAAGCATCCTTGGTTGATCTCCCATCAATCCGTTCTCAAACCAGTCTTTCGCTTTTACTAACCCAAATTTCTATTTCAACTCCGATTCCACTCTCATTTCTTAACCTTGTTAAGTTTTATTACGACATTCCATTTACTGATTTATTTCTCAAATCAGTTATCTCCATCTCTAATTCAAAATTCGATTCTTATTCTCCAAGAATCAATTCATTTTTAATAACTCGAATCTCCAATATTTTTCTTTTATAATTTTCATTCTAGATCTTTCCAAATTCAGTCCAGTTTTGTTATCTTTGTTTAAATTCCATTTTTACCATTTTAACTCCATAAGTTAAATTTTTATTTCAGAATTCAAATTCCTGAGATTTATTTCAAATCAGTTTGAAATCATTTATAATTCAAAACATTTGAATTTCTGACAACTTGTTTCTCAAACAATACAAAACAAAATCTTTGGTAGTAATCCGTCACTTAGCAACTCGAAAATGAACACCGATAATGACGCGCTTCACCATCGGAATTTGTTTTCCAGCGATCGAAGTGAGTTCAATACTATATCATTTTTCAAAACTCATTTTTCAAACATTTTCATTTTGAATATTACTTCAAAATATCATTCACAGCACTTGGAAAACAAAATTTCAAATCTCCCAGGATTTTAAAATTCCCATATGTTCAATCCAGACATTATTTCCAACTCTTTTCCAAATTTTTAGAGTTTTATTTCAATTCTGGTTTTAACTTCAGATTCAGTTTATCTGATTTTGCATATTATACTTATATAATATTTCCATTTGTTATTTATATAACCAACTCAATTATAGATCTTATTTGATCATAATAAAGATCAACACTATAATAATCCCAAGATATATACTCCTTTATATCAAAATATAATTTTGGGTAAAATTATTTTATTTACCCTCTTTTCAAAACGTACTGTGTCGAATTACTCTGTTCAAGAGTTTAGAAACGCCTACCGACCCAGTTTGCATTACTGTTTCGACCAGAATTCATAAACTACTCGACTGACCAGTCAACACAATATAAAACAGTTTTATATAAATCTGCAAATACGTTCACTCGTATATATACACTCAAACTCAATCTAGAGTATTACTAACTCCATCTCTATTGAGTTACGCCACAGAGCCAAGGTAATCACTTAACCTTCAGCTCTGATACCATCTGTAATGGCGGAATTTTCGACCCATAAAATCAACATAAAAACACACTGTTGACTATTCAAGCATCGAAAACACCAGGACATTAATAGAAGAATTTAGAGGGTGAGAAAGAAAAGATAGAACTAATAGAATAGAAGAAGAAGAAGATCACAACTGAACAGAATCAGAGTAACACGAAACTCGCAGCGGAACAAAATAAGATGTATTATATAACATAACTTTGAATACAAAACTGTATTGTATATACATACCATTATCAAAGTACAATACATCATATCACAGCGGAAATAACTCTACATAACTAATGGTGAAGCTTCCTGCTTTTGAGCTCCTCCAAGTGAATCTGCAAAGCCTGAAACACTTGACTGCCCGTACAAATTTGGGCACCCAAGAGTTTAGGAAAAACAAACAAAATGAACTCTAGGTCAGTCATGGGACCGGTGTGAGTAAATTCTAATCATACGGTTTTACTTTGAAGAAAATCCTTTTGAAACAAAAGGATAATAGTAAGACCAGCCCACACATAAACATGGACGACTTTTACCTTACTATAACCCAAATTACTTTGATATCAAAACAGTGATATTATGATAATGTCTAAACAAATAATTATCCAAGTAGCAGAACGCTTGCATCTCACGTTCCACATATATATAGTATAAAATCATAAACCGCAGGGCGCTTATCGGAGAATGGATTCCAACAGACAAGGTATGGGAGCACCTTCTTAATAGTGTACTCTAGAGGGGATACACTCAGGGTTCAACAAGAACGTCTTGCAACCCGGCCACACATGACCGCTCACTCATTTAGCTTGAGTGTCGCGAATATATTGCCACCACGGTTGTAGGCCATCCAACCGTCATCCGAAGATACAGAATCGAAAAGAAGTATAAATATGAATTTTCTCTAGATCGGTGACAATACACCCTGCTTGGGTATGACCCAACTAGCCATGCTGCCTAGCCCAACTTATGTCATTCCTGGTTGTGAGGCTAGAGGCTACGTCTATCTTCAGAACATCTGATCACCATTCACTTTGAATGTCACCTCGTCAAATCCGTAATCACACATTGATTACACAAATGCACACTGGGTGTAGAATAAAGAGAAGTCACCTTCTCCCCACCAACTTGGTATGTTCGTACAATCAACGGCGTGACCGTTGGAAATACTATGTCAGACACTCGTCCATACAAGTTGTCTTGGGACTGGACAAACAAATAAACATCATTCTAGAACTGGACGACCCTTGCATTTAACTCCGTCTTCAATTATCTTCAGCATATCTAATTCGCAGCGCTTATGTCTATACGGAGTGGTTTTCAGATAACATATCCAACCGGTCTCTCCGTATTGATAACGACGGTCAAACACTTCGATAGTCGGTTATTTAACTATCGGAGTTAAAACAACATCCATTCTAATGTATAACTAAACATCATACAATCACAGGCGCTTTTATTTAACATTCGTTTCATTGTTCGAATTCTCATATCTTACTAGATATTTCTCAAATCCCGTTTTAGCCTTTTCATACTTCTTGGAAAACATTTCCCGTTATTATAAACTCTTATTCTTTCATTTTCAGAAACATACGTTATTAACGTTCGAACTATTTCCATAAATTTCACATTCTTTATTTCTATACTTGGATAATCTATCCTATTTATATTGGAAAATATTTCCAATTTCCTTTTAACCCTTTAATCAGCCCAACGTTCCCTTTTAAAATATTATTCCCCTTGAAATGGGAATACCATCCCTTCTTATAGAAATCTAAACATCTTTATCATATACTCTTTATTAACGTAATAATTCCCTTATCTTGTTTATCGAAATCTCTTCATACTTTATATTCCCAATCCACTTTATAAACTCTGTTTTCTAAGACAACTTCTTATCAAATCGATATCAAGTTTATAACTAAATACTGACTCCTATCCTATCAACATTTATTTGTTTAAAACTAAATGTTAATTATTCTATCAGATTATAATCCCTAAAAATAGTTACTTTTAATACATTCGACATTGTCGAATTCTAGTTCCAAACCCTAACGGTTTAATTCTAATCACATTTCGAACATCGAAATGTTGTCATCAGTTTCTAATACGATTCCCCAATTCTTTTTCTAAACTCTTTCTTATATTTCTTTGAACAAACATCGTTACTTATTACTCTAGAATAAGTGGATTTCAAACCAACTGTTACATTTCCTAGGAAGTGCTGCTATATATAAAAGTCACGCTTAAGTCAAATTAACAGCAGTAAATTTGTCGCTGTAGTTCTAACTTGTCATACGCTGTAATATTCTCCTTATAACTAATTACAGTCGCACTTACCTTATCAACAGCGTTATTTTATTGCTATAGTTCAACTTATCATACGCTGTAATATTCTTTGTTATAACAAATCTTGACATAACAGTCACACTTATCTTATCAACAGCGTTATTTTATTTCTATAGTTCTAAGACTTGCATACGCCGCCATATTCCTTTTATACGAATCTTGACATCTATTTCCGTCACAAAAATCTTGACATCTCTTTCTGTTACAAAAATCTTGACATCTCTTTCCGTTACAAAAATCTTGACATCTCTTTGCGTTACAAAAATCTTGACATCTCTTTCCGTTACAAAAATCTTGACATCTCTTTCCGTTACAAAAATCTTGACATCTCTTTCCGTTACAAAAATCTTGACATCTCTTTCCGTTACAAACTGATATCGTTCCTCAGTAATAGCGAAACCGTTCAAGTTGGGGTATTTTATTTACCTCTCAGACCTTGATCGACAACGTTCTTACCTTAGAACCGATACAAGTCTGTATTCAAATTCCTTATTACTTAATATATTTATTAAATCGTATTTCCTTGTTGTATTTTGGAATATGGTTTTACAACACCATATTCTTACTTTGGAATCTCTGTGGTTTATGAATATTTAATTAAACATTAATTCTTTGCTTTCTCCATTCCCCAGTTCTTATCTGCAACTTCTTAAATGGTAATTAACTCTCATTAATTTCGATAAACTTATTTCTAACCTGTTTTCATTAGATTAATTAAAGACCAGTTAATCTAATAATCATGTTCCCAAATAACAGTTGATTAAACCAACTTATTTCCATCAGTAAATTCATTAACTGATTTTAATTACTTCTTAACATTAGAATAATCTAATTAATCTAATGATATCTCTAAATTATTTATCTTAAATATAATTATCCAAATATTTAATCGTTGGATAGTTTTTACTTTATAAACTTGTTTAAATATCAACAATCGCTTTTATTTGCTTTATAAAAACGAACTCTAAAATACTGGTTTATAATAGAACTTCTATTATAATTTAAAACTTCACTTTAATTATAAAAATATAATTTCTATAATTAACTTCATTGATTTGTCTGACGGTAAATCAGTTTCTTAACAAAACGATGGTTTTAACGTCGACTGTTAACATTTTCTAAATCGATATCGTTTATTTATTTAATCTAAACAAATGTTGAATTTCCGTTCAACATCAATATTCACACCGGGTTTTAAATATAATTCGGGTTCATACAAAACAACAGTACATATAATTATCAAGGAATCCGGTCGGATTCCTCCAACCGGTTTCCGCATCCACAGATGTCAGTCAACACAATTTACACTAACTCTATACTAGGGGATATTCTAATCGATGGAATCAATGTCCAACTGATGATGTGTACATATATATAACGGTATATAATATTCAACCAAATCAATTGTAATCAACCATCATACAGCATTCAAACAACATTAAAATATAATTGCAATATTTTAAAATAGATCAGAGTTAGTGATTTTACTCACCTTGTCCGTTTATCGTTAAATAACGATTAACGGTCGGTAGATCCGGTCAGCCATTTTGTCCTGTCATAATTTCAGCGTCCACAGGATTCCATAGTGACAGACGGATCTTAATCTCCTAAATCATAACCGCATCCGGTAGCCTCTTCCCACTTTCCGGTTCACACGCCTTTGTCCCACTTGCCATTCACGTAATTCGCATTTCCATCCCCGTCTGAGACCATTAACCCACTCCTCTGTAAATGCATGTAAAACTCCACACGTATTAACAGGAAATCACCCTCTTCAAGCATATGAATCCGCCTTTTTTTCCTTCTTAATAGGATCTGCACGTTTCCATGTTTTCACTCCCAAAGCCAAGCCATCTCGCACCCGAAATCAAAATGGCGTCGAACACCATTGCTTCAGTATTCCTCCTTATCCATAACCGCACGTGAACAGTTCTTCACCATGTTAGAAACTGCAGACATTCTGCACGTGAACCCTCAAACCACCAACTTCATGCGTGCTCCAACGTAGATAAAACATGCTACAGATAACACATCCCCAGCATATACACACCTCTCCACTTAAAACTTCCACTCCAGCATGCGACATACTCCCCCTTCCAGTCCACAAACCTATGTGTTTACACAACTCGCATACTCTTTCTTATTTGTACGTACCGTCCACTTCACTCATGGTTCCCGTTCCTTGCTACAAACCCACTCATACTTCAGCTTCTCACAACCGATTGCTACAGTGACATCACTGCCACTTCATCACAGTCCACTAGACTGAAACATACAACACCTGCCTACATCTTGCCTCGACCTCCTCCCTCATCTGAAAACACGCTGGTTCCAATATTTCTCACGTCCCTGGTCCCTCTTCTTGTTATTTCTGAACTCCTGAACCTCCCCTTCTTACGCGGCCTGGCACCCAAAAACCTCATTGCATTTACACTAACAATAACAACATGTACAGCTCCAGGGACACGCCTGCACCCAGTTCATATCAAACCAACCACCAAATATATACAAAGCACTATTTCCTTTATATTACTGCTGACGTGCATTTAATCCTTTCTCCTTCCAAATGATTTTTGCCCTCACATGTATACATCTACCACCATGCTCGTTTCCTGCTAACAAGATCCGAGAAAATCCATAACTTGCATCAGTTCCCGTCCATCCTCTTGCTTTGCCATCTTCACGAGCGTCTCGGATCCAGAAAAGGAAGTTAAATATGATGTCCTTCGATTGTTTAAACTTACGCTTCAGGAAAATATGGCAGCGATATCTTCTAATGTTTTCTAAATATAAACATATATAATGACTTCGTTTACTTAGTTTTCCTTTTGAAAGATCCATGCTTATGGTAGGAAGAAAAATGGCTATTTTCGAATGAGGAGGAAGGAGCTTTAGTGGGTTACTTATACACGCAGAAGAGAAATGAAGATAAGGTTAAGGCCACCTGTATGTTTAGCTGATATTTCAAACGAAGCATGTGCTTTTGGTCACTTCGAAAATATAAACGATATGGGAGCTTGAGTGATTTCAGCTATAGGGTAAGGTAACCTATATTAGGCTTTTCCTTCGACTATGCTTTTAGTTCTGCGTGCGGACATGGTGACCATTTCGATTTGATATTGGGTATGGCTTCCTTTGGGACTACGTATTTGATTAGAAAACACATTGTAGCTGTCTTTTCCTTTTTCTGCGCTGTACATTGTTATATGTTATATTATAACGCTCAACTTATCCTACTATCGTATGCATCATCTAATTTTGTGGTATGGATATTAGTTGTTTTCATTATAGTTTGGACGTTAAAAATACTGTATCAAGGCTGGGCAGACAAGGCCAAATAAGATATATATATATATATACATAGGTATTTTAAATGCTTAGTGCACTTCGCTCCAAACAAATTCCATTCATTTTACGGACTGCCACGGACAGAACTAACAATATGATCGTGACGAGCGAGGTGCCCTGATCCCCGAAATATAATAATACCGGTAGTTGAACTCATTCTGTGAAACCCCGAAATACCGATACAGGGTGCACAATACCCCAAATAAAAAGTTGCATATTTAATTAATTAAAAATTACAGTAAAATTCTAAAAATTAAATTATTGCTGTGCCTCAAAAGAACCTTGTCCAGATTTTCAACCTATATTAAGTTATATTCAAATAACCGTTACGGTCGATATACGATTTTACAGCGACTTTCTGAATATTTGATTTGGACATATCCTACAGTCTGTACGATGAAATATTCATTTTCCACTTTTGTTAGAAAGATACAGTTCAACAGATTCCAACGTTTCTCGTTTCGAAGAAATCCGATTCAAAACGAGTCCGGTACACTCAGTTGAAGTTCAGAACGTTAAATTACGAACTGCAGGGTTGTTCTGAGCTCGATTATGATTAATATATATTTATATACGTTCAACTTCTTTTTAATTAATATATAAATCCACTTATATTACAAATTCAATATTTAAACTGATTTAAATATTCAAATACCGACCGACAAAAATGCGAGACGTTACAGAATGTCCAATAGTTATGATGATGAACTGAAGGAGTAATTGGGGATGTACATGTGGATTGCTTTGAAGTTCGGCAGCAGGACAATGGTGTTCGACAGAATGCCATAGTGGATGGGCAGAGTTTTGGGGCTGACAGATTATTGAGGCAATACGATATATGTTTAATGAAATTCAAAATTTCTTAAAATAATTTGTTTATTTTAGTAAGCTAATTTAAATAAATAAAATTTAATCGATTAATAAAGATAAATAATCGTAGGTGCAAATAAACTCATTTAAGTAGATTCGGAGCTGCGATGATATAGAAATTAAACAGGATATTCAGCAAATGAGATCAATGTGATTAAATCTCACTAAAAATTTATTTTTATCATAAAAATGATTTGTTGGCTGCTTGGTTGCATTTATAAATTGTTTATCAGTCTTGGTTATTAAATATATTAGTTATTTAGGCTTGGTGGTTGTCACTATTATATATACATATATATTGGATGTTCCCGCTGTACCATTAGCGGATGCCCGCAGTATCATTAGCGGATGATTTCCTTATGCGCCCTACAATATATATAGTGGATGACCTTTACCGTGATATCCTGCCTTGAAGCAAAATTGGTATTATTATTGTTGTTGACTAACATCTGTGGATGTAGGAAAACAGGTTGGAGGAATCCAACTGGATTCCTCAAATTTATTTACTGTTGTTTACATATTTATATATGTATGTGATGTGTGAATTGAATGAATGATTTGTGTGTTTGTATTAGAATAGCACTGGCCCTAGATACTAATATTTAAAAAAAATTATACAAAAGGGAATTTTAGATTTAAAAGTGGAAATTTTAATTTTTGAAATAGAGATGAAATTTCGAAAGAATTGAGAAATATTAACTTGGTTTTATTAATAAAAATAAGCAGCTGAATTTATAAACAATGTTTATAAATGAATATAAAAATCATCATCAGATAATTTAAAAATGTAAATTCAAATAAGATTTTAAAGAGGGAAATTTATTTTCCATTGTAGAAATTGAATTTCTAATGAAATTAGAAAGCAAAACTTGTTTAAATAGTTAAAACAAGAAATGAAATTTATAATTGGTGGGTTTAAATGGAAATGAACAATTATCATGGGATATTGGATTATATAAATTCAAAGATGAATTAAAAAGGGGAATTGGGAACCATTTCCAAAGGAAACGATAAAATCATTTCCAATGTTCGGAATATATATAAAATTGGGATAAATCCATATGGAATATTATTTGAATTCGACTGTGTCGAATATATGGAATAAATTATTTCTAGAAAGAATATTGGAATTTGTTCAGATAAATACTTAAATATAAGATTAAAAAGGAGATAGATGTTATACATAAGCTATGAAAATAAAATATCCCAAATAGGAATTAAATTTTAAAAAAATGGATTTTTAAACAAAAGTTTGTTTTAAAATATAAAACAAGGAAGTTAATTTACAAGTAATATTTATTGTCGTTGGATAATTCAGAAGATAGTTTCAATGAAGATTAAATATGGAAATTTGTTTAATATAAAATAAGGAAGTGGTTTATAAACCAGGTTTATAAATATAGTAAAGTGTTTTTCATTTGGTAAATCCGAAAATAGATTTTTCCATATATAAGAACTAACATTTAAAAATCATATTTTTAAATGAGAAAGAAGAGGTGATTTTTATGATAAGGAAAGGAAATTTTATATTACAAACTCTTATCTGTCTCAAGATAAGAAAGTTGTCGGTCAAGGTCTGAGAGGTAAATAAAATACCCCAACTTGAACGACTTCACTATTATCAAGGGAAGATATTATTTTGTAATGGTTAAGAGATGTTGAATTAATAAATTATTTATATAAAGGAAATTTATAAATTTGAATTTGATGATATCGATATTTTATCTAATTCCATATGAATTAGACTTGAATATAGGAATTGGGTTTTGAACTTAGTTATGAATATGGAACAGAATAATCAACGAGTTTGAGAAATCGATTTGGATATCAGGTTTATTTTAAAATATTGGAAATGAAGTTGAAATTTATTTAAATAACAAAGTTCAAAGTTTATATTTAAATTATAATTAAAACGAACTCGCCACAGCGCTGTAGTTCGTAATTAGGAGTTTTTAAACTTCAAATGAGTATACAGAACCCAATATAAGTCAGAATTCGATGAAACAAGAAACCTTAGGGCCGATTGAATAATAGCTTTCTAATGGAAGAGAAAAATCTAAATTTCGTCTTATAGATTTTGAGTTATATCAAAATCAAATTTTTAGAAAAACAGCGCCATAATCGTATTGAAGCCATAATGGTTTATTTAATTAAATAAAAGGATTTTTGGTGAATAAAAAATCTGAATTTTCATTTGTAAAAATCTGGATTTGAGTTATAAAGGAAATATGAACCTGAGCCGAGTAAATGGATTGATTTTGGATAAAAAATTAGATTTTTATTTATCGAACAATGTTAACTAATTTCAAAGGAAATTAGTAAATAGATATTTGATCGAATTTAACCTTTGTTAAGTAAATGAAATTGGTGAATTAAAATTCTTAATCGAATATAGAACTCGCGTAAGATTTAGATTTGGCTTGCTTATAAGCAAGTGAGACATGGAATAAGACGATGAACTCAAAATGAAGTGAATCAAACAAATGGACTAATTAGGAAACTAATTAGCCAAATGAAACGTGATTATATAAAAAGGGTTGGATTTATTGGAATGCATTGGGAATGATTGAATATAGGTTAACATGTATGCAATTAAGAGAACGAAGATTAAATTTGAGTGCCCGACAAAAAGGTACATGTTTCAATTTCCATATGAGGTTTTATGCGTCGAATCGGCAAGACGCTTGGCTTTTTGGTTTTCTTTTTGAAGGAAAGGGCCTAAAGAGGCGAGTTGGGGTTTGAACTATTAGCCGGTACGAAGGAGGTGCTGGCGAAATTTTCCGAAAATTTAAGAAGTTAGAATATTTTTAAAAATATTGATAACCAGAAATCAAAATATCGATATATATAATTCGATAGGGAAACTTAAAATGGAATATTAAGTAAAAGGGGTCAGTGATTTGTTTGATGGATGTTGTTTTCCTTTGATAGTTATATCACCGACTATCTAAGATTTCTGACCATCGTTGTCAATACGGAAAGACCAATTGGATTTAATATTCGAAAACCACTTCGTATAGGCATAGGCTTTGCGAATTAGATTATGCTGAAGATAATTGGAGACGGAGTAAAGTGCAAGGACTGTTCTGTTTGTCCAGACCCAGGACAACTTGTATGGACGAATGTCTGACGGCGTATTCTTAGAAGATCACTTAAGATAATGTAACAACCCGGAAAATCTGAGCCAGTTTAAAAATTTTAATTTGGCTATTTTAGTGAATTTTAAATATTTGAAATAAATATTTTAAATAATAACACCAAAAAGTATGTTTGAATCGATGTTTGAAAATAAATATAATTATTTTAAATTATAAACAAGGCCTGAAATGGCGCGGCAGTTTCAAAATTTCAATTCAAACTTTGACTGACTGTACTGGGTGCAAAATAAAATGGATTTTAGTGAAACCAAAAATATTTAAATCTGTTAGTGATTATCTTTCTAACGAATCTGAAAAATCGAAGTTTCATAGCGGGGATAAAAAGTTATGGCCAAATGAATTTTCAGAAAGGTCGCTATAAAGTTTATATAGCCCGTGAAAATAGACATTTTGTAAACAACCTCAGAATTCGACGAAACCACCTTTGTTCGATCCGGGATGTCAAATTATTGCTAGGTTTCAAATTTCATAATTTTTGAAGTTAATATGTGAGCGTGGCAAAGGAAAATGCGTTTGGTCGATGAGACGACCCGATTTCCCGTTCTCACGGAAACAAGGTTATCTTTGGAATATAACACAGAAACATACAATAGCAGAACAGAATTAAATAAATACACCAGATATGAACAACAAAATATACTGGATAAAATTAATCATCAGAGTTACACAGTATACAGGATCTTACTTAGTACAAATAGAGTTCAGCTATACATAAATGTCTACAGCGGAAATAAACAAAATATGTACAATAGGAGCTGAACAGCATAAAAAGAGATAAATGATAGAATCCATCTTCAGCTCCAGCTATCCAGAAAGAACCAGCTAAACCTGAATACAAGGCTGCCCGTGTAGAAAAAGGGGCACCCGAGTTTGAAAGTGAAACAAACTACGAGTCAGTCATGGGACTGGTATGAGAAATCCACTCAACACATATATAATTAGCTAATCACAGGACCACGCCACTTTCGTGGAACGGGTTTACTCCATTGGATCGCCAGTGCTTTAAAACAAATCTTTCTTTTAAACATCGCTATGCTCTTTATAAAAATGAAGTCGTTATAAGACTCAGTTCCCATCACACAATGCAACGCAAACCGGAGGATAGAGTTTTTACCTTATAACGGCCAAGATATGCTTGATACGAATAAAAACAAAGGCATTTGATATTATTACTAGTGTCTATATGTTTTGAAAACAATTTCAAATCATAACTATCAATCATAGACGACATGAGCGTCCCATGCCACTATGTCGCCAAATGTATATATACAATCGAAACCGCATCGTCACGTATTTGGAAATTGGATTTCCGTCATGAACCAAGGCAAAAGATAGTCCTTACCGAATTCGAGACGCTCTAGCCCGCCCCTCAGGACCCAGACTCAGGTGGGCCCTTGGATCGTCAGGGCCGGTCCACCGATGTGGATTAAAATTCCTGAACACTGCGTTTCCCCACCCTTTGGGGTGTAAATGAGCCAACGAATGACTCCATCGGACCCGGATCGTCCGATCAAACCGAGGCGCCTCGCAACAGCAACAACCACATAGGTGAAAAGTATATAAATGTCAGGGCTGGTAGGTCACTGACACCACCCTAGCTAGAAAGAAACGCATGTCCTCCCTGAGGTCCTTCTCCCGTTTTAGGTTCATACCGGGATGTGAGGCTCGCGAATTCACGTTATACACAAAGCTACGCCACACAGGCGGTGCTTTGATCATCACCACAAGACTTTTCTTTTCAACAGAAGTCCTGATCACTGCATCTTAGCATGCCACACAGGCAATTCATGCCATGCGACTGATGTCCATCGATATACAACCCCTGAGCTCGTGCGTCTCAGAGAAGGGCGTTAAGCAAAAGAATAAATTCTCCGCCGCCAAACAGATGTATATTTAACAGAAATCAATCAACAAAGAATAAACTTCAATGTCAGACACACAGTCCATTTACAAGTCCGTTCTGGGTCTGAACGAAACCGGAGGCACTAAATACCTCGCAAACCCTTCGATCACCACGTACGTCTGGACGATCACCACTCATTATCCATATTTCGGGATGCCTCCCAATCAGGACCTCGGTTACCATCCAAACGAGGTGAAGATCTCCGGTCTTCGACCATCGTCTTCATCTTCGAATTTCAATCGTCGGTCAATTATTCGAAATGAGAATTAACTCGGCCTTTTCAAATAATTCACGTATATTTAGAATTTCAAATCGATTTATTTCAATGGTTAAATTATTCGACAACACCAATATTGTTCTTTAATGTAATTTTCACACCAAACACATTCAACCATCAAAAGCCACACAAATCAAGAAAATTTCAGTTTATTTCCATTCCATATCGCCTATGATATTTTATAACTATTTATCGCTATTTTTATTTATTTTAAAATAGCTAATATATTCAAAACGACGTTTCGGGCCATAACGTGGCCGTGGCGCTGTTTTTCTTCAGATTTGATTTACACATATCTGAAAATCTAACCGTTGGATCTTCACAAAATTTACATCATTAGAAAGGTCTTTTCAAAACGAATCCAACGGTTCCAGTTTCGGGAAAATCCGACGGTCGGATCTCCCGGTACAATCATTTGAAGTTTCGATTTCAAAATACGAACTGCAGCGTCGTTATTCGATTAAATAGAATTATATTTATATATATATAAATATAATCGTTTCTGGCGCTGTTTTTCTTCAGATTTGAATTAAACATTCCAGACAATCCAACCGTTGGATTTTTACAAGGTTGGTGCCGTTGGAAAGATTATTCCAAGGCGAACCCGACGGTTGAGATTTCGGGAAAATCCGATGGTCGGATTTCCCGCACTAGTCGTTTGAAATCACGGTTTCAAAACACGAACTGCACGGCTTCGTTTCGTTTTAATTTTATTTATATTTATATATTTATATAAATATAGTTCATTCAATGATTTCCATATCGTTTTAACTTCAAATATTTTTCTAACGCCTTAAATTTTGGAAAAATTTCGCCATAACCTCCCCTGCACCGGGAGCATCGGGAAATCGCAAATAGCGTTCCCGGTCCTTCTAATCTCAAAAGGAAAAAGAAAAAGCCAAGCGGCTAGCCAACAGGCTCATAAAATCATCACCCAAACAAAGCAGTAAATGTGTACCTATTTGTCATGCACAAAATTTTATTCCTCTTCTCTAGCCCCTTTGCTATAACCTGTTCAATGAATATGTATGTACACATATACACAGTTCTTATCATTTATCATTTTCTATTCAACTTCATATTTGGTTTCTATTTGGTTTAAAAACACCATTCGTTCCAATGTTACATAAATAGGCGCAATTCATTTCATTAGCTAATTGATGAATATTTCAACTCATATATGTTTATTTTGAACAAGTGGCTATTTTTAACACTTCACATTTCAACGATTTATGCATACAATAAAAATGTGATTTTTATTGTAAAACAATTCATTTCAAAACACTATTTTTCTATATAGTTCATATAGGTGATAAAAATAGGATTTTTATCATAAAACAATTTCTTTTAAAACGAGATTATTTTACACAGTTCATATAGTCGATAAAAGGCGATTTTTATTATCAAACAATTTATTTCAAAATATGAATACCATTCAACACATGAATTTCTAAACAACGAATGAATATCAATTCAACACATGAATGTTTTCTATAGTTTCTATATATAGATAAAAATGTGATTTTTATTATCGAACAATTTATTTCAAAATATGAATACCATTCAACACATGAATTTCTAAACAACGAATGAATATCAATTCAACACATGAATGTTTTCTATGGTTTCTATATATAGATAAAAATGTGATTTTTATTATCGAACAATTTATTTCAAAATATGAATACCATTCAACACATGAATTTCTAAACAACGAATGAATATCAATTCAACACATGAATGTTTTCTATGGTTTCTATATATAGATAAAAATGTGATTTTTATTATCGAACAATTTATTTCAAAATATGAATACCATTCAACACATGAATTTCTAAACAACGAATGAATATCAATTCAACACATGAATGTTTTCTATGGTTTTTATATATAGATAAAAATGTGATTTTTATTATCGAACAATTTATTTCAAAATATGAATACCATTCAACACATGAATTTCTAAACAACGAATGAATATCAATTCAACACATGAATGTTTTCTATGGTTTTTATATATAGATAAAAATGTGATTTTTATTATCGAACAATTTATTTCAAAATATGAATACCATTCAACACATGAATTTCTAAACAACGAATGAATATCAACTCAACACATGAATGTTTTCTATACAATGAATAAATATAGTTTAAGCATATGAAAATAATTCAAACACACAAATATTATTCAAAATTTCGGCAGCATAACGGCAGGGTAGTTAAACCGGGACCGTCCCTAGTACGGCTCCTCGCTCTACCTTAAAACCTCGCGGTTTTTGACAATGGGGATCATGCATCTAGTTCGCACGCAGGCGGCATGTATATATTTATTTCATTTCCACAAACTAATCCTATGTGGTTTCAACCAAATATTTCTCAACCACAAATGGGTATTTTTCAACCACAATCAACTAATATCAATCACAAACAATCGCTATCAATCAATTTTCACAACAATTTCAACCAATAAATATCGTCCATGGTTTGTGGACGAGGGGCGTATATATATATATATAGATATAGATATATATTTATATATAGCAATTCACTTTCATTTCACACATATATAATTATTTTTAAATCAGAAATCTCACCAATAGCTATCCAACTTCACTTAGAGAAATCTTCGCCTTTACGACTCTGTCGCTTCGTTGCCTTTATTCTCTACATATGTAAAAATCGAATTTTTACTATGTTATTCAATATATAAAAATCGAATTTTGACTTCGCTATTCAATATATAAAAATCTGATTTTTACTTCGACTTTCAATATATAAAAATCTGATTTTTCTTTTTAAAGTTCAAATCTTTTTTTTTCCATTCTAAAGCTCAAACCTTTTTCTCTTTGAAGTTTAAACCTTTTCCAAAAACCAGTTTTTATATGCTTTTGAAAATCAGTTTTTATTCCTTTTAAAAATCAGGTTTTTATTTCTTTTTAAAAAATCAGGTTTTTATTTCTTTTTAAAAAAAATCAGGTTTTTATTCCTTTTTAAAAAAAATCAGGTTTTTATTCTCTTTTTAAAAAATCAGGTTTTTATTCCTTTTTAAAAAAAATCAGGTTTTAAATCCTTAAAAAAAACAGTTTTCAATTCTAAAAAAAAAACAGTTTTAAATCCTTAAAAAAAAACAGTTTTCAATTCTTATTAAAATAAAACAGTTTTTATTCTTTAAACAAAATCAGTTTTATACTTTAAAAAAAACAGTTTTCAATTCTTAAAAAAAACAGTTTTCAATTCTTTTAAAAAATCAGAATTAAAATAAAATAAATAAATAAAATAAAACTTACAGAGAGAGGGGGGGGGGGGTTTCGCAGATCGTCGGAGGGCTTCTCGAACTGGGCGGAGCTGCTAACCGGGTGTCGCGATGGCTATGAGGGTGGCGCTCGGGGTTTCGAACGGGGGAGGCGTTGACTTCGGGGGGGGGGGGGGTCGGATTGAAGGAGGAGGAGGGCGGTGGATCGGCGGCGTCGAACTGGGCGGAGCTCGCGATAGTTTTAGGGTTTTTCTTTTTTTTCTGTTTAACTGAATCGGTAATGAATTACAGGGGGGGGGCAAGGTATAGGAGGGAAAAATAGATTTTTTTTTCTTCTCGTTTTGAAACTGAAATGAACGGGGGGGGGGGGGGCAGAGGAGATGAAGGGGGGGAATTATATTATTTTATTTTTTTATTTAATTATTTATATTTTAGTAAAAGGTTGACTTTTACATACGACCTCGAAACGAGGCCCACCGCCTGTCGTCCATAGCGTTTCACCCCCATTCCGAACACAGTGGGATATGTATCGTAAGCTGATTTGATCATTACAATCAGTTTCCTTTTGAATTTTCATTTAAATCACTATATTGAATTTTAAACGCACATTTCAAATTACCGGGGTCACATACTAACTAGAAAAATTCCAGAAAAATATTTTCTAGCTTCGTATTGACGATACGGTCCTAACAAAACTAGTTTCGTCGAATTCTGAGACCGTTTGAAAAATGGCCAATTTCCAGTCGATTAAAATCAACTGAAATCGGTCAAACGCGTTTTCCCTTGCCACGCTCACATATTGATTCGAAAAATTATGAAATTTGGAATCTAACAATAACTTGACACTGCGGATCTAACAAAAGTGGTTTCATCCAAATTCGAGGTCGTTTGCAAAATGTCCATTTTTAAGGGCCGGAATTCCATAGCGACTATTCAGAATTTTCAACTGGACATATCTTTTGATTCCCGCTATCAAATTTCGATTGGTCGGATTCGTTAGAAAGATATTCACTTACAGATTTAAATATTTTTGGTTTCACTAAAATCCGGATTGTTTTGCACCCGATATTTTCAATTGAAGTTTGAAATCGAATTATCGAACTACCGCGCCAATTTCAATTCTATATATAATTATAATTAATTATATTCATTTTCAAATGTCGATTCAAACTCAGTTTTCATCGCCATTATTTAAAATATTTATTTTAAATATTTAAAATCCATTATTTTAGCCAATTTAAAAATTTTAAATTGGTTCAGATTTTCTGGGTCGTTACAATCTCCCACACTTAAAACTTTTCGTCCCCGAAAAGGAATAAAGTCGAAAGTGGTTTGATAAATCTACGATCACACAACACAACAACCAATCCAATTGTTTTTAACTTTTTTAACTTTTCAAATATATATCTTTTATATATTCAAAAATTATATTTCTAAAACCAGACTATATATAAATATAATCACAAATACGTTATTTAAAAACATATTACCCTCGACTCGTTCTGAGGCACTTCTGATCCCATCTCTAACGAGTTGTTCTGATTCTGCTATACTCATACTAGGATATTGCTGATCCTATCTGTATAGAGTTACCCGTCCTAGAACACTACTGGTTCTATTTCTGACGAGTTCGTTCAAATGTTATATTCCAGAACTAAGCTTAACCAAAGCTCTGATACCACGATGAGACGACCCGATTTCCCGTTCTCACGGAAACAAGGTTATCTTTGGAATATAACACAGAAACATACAATAGCAGAACAGAATTAAATAAATACACCAGATATGAACAACAAAATATACTGGATAAAATTAATCATCAGAGTTACACAGTATACAGGATCTTACTTAGTACAAATAGAGTTCAGCTATACATAAATGTCTACAGCGGAAATAAACAAAATATGTACAATAGGAGCTGAACAGCATAAAAAGAGATAAATGATAGAATCCATGTAATGACCCGCATTAGCAGAGGTAGTAGAATTAATTCATTTAATTATATTAATGGTGGGTTAGTGAATTTAATGGTCATTGAATTAAATAATGGTGAATATTTAACTAAAATAATAAATTAAATAATATATTTAATTCTGAAATAATCAGAATTGGCTGAAATGACGATATGGTGTGAACCAGATCATCTGTGATATTTAATTCAGCTTGGAATTGAATTTGAATAACGAATATATTCAATCGTCGACAGTTGAACGTATAGTTTATAATATAATTGTAAACGAGCTTGAAATGGCGCTGCAGTTCGCTATTTGGCGATTTGAACATCAACTGAATGTACAGGATTCATTTTAAGCTGGATTTCTGTGAAACAAGAAACGTGTGGAGCTGGTGGAGTATATCTTTCTAGTGGAAGAGAAAAATCATGATTTCGTCGTGTAGATGTTGAGATATGTCCAAATCAAATTTTAAAATAGTCGCTATAGAATCGTTAATCGACCGTAACGGTTTATTCGATATAACTAGATATCGGGTTTGAATTCAGACAAGGTTCTTTTGGGAAATAGTGATAATTTAATTTTTAGGATTTTATTGGAATTTTTAATTAATTAAATAAGCAACTTTTTATTGGAAGTATTTTGCACCCTGTAATCAACATTTTGGGGTTTCACAATATGAGTCAACCTACCGATATTATTTTATTTCTGGAGTCGGGACACCTCGCTCATCACGATAGTGTTTTTATTTCTGTCCGTACGTAAGCAGAATTTTACGTAACAGGGTATGTAAAACAATCCACGCCACAAATTATCAAACTGCAAACCAAATCGTATTGCCATCCACTCAATCGACCAGACTACTCAAGGTGGAAACTAAGTATAAACTATACATATTTTTACTTAGTGAATATAAACGAATGCTTATGAGTAGGACACGTTTATATTGGACGTGGGATTTCCGCAGAGGCCTAGGATGTGAGAACATATACATGCCTACGTCCTACCGTGTACGGCATCGTTTAAAGCCTTAAGTTTCACCTACCTTTCTCTTATAAATATACATCCACAGTACCACTCTCGTCACTTTAGATCTCTGCAAAATAAAAACCTTCAACCGAGAGTTTAATCACCTCTAATTAAAATATATCCAAATATAATATCAGTATACTCGAAACCCGCTAATACTTCTCTTCACACGCTTGCAAACTTTGAGCGACTCGCTCGACAGTGGGTGATGGGAGTCTATAGCAAAACAGTTCATGAAGGTACGGGATATTAATGGTGCTGCGGCCACGTAGAGGTGCAGATGGTTACACGAGCGGGAGAACCAAGCAGAAATGTTTGTGTGATCGGGTAGAGGGATGTTCTGGGACGGTGATCGAGTGGTGGGACACCGGAGCAGTGACATGAGTCTCAGGTGGTAGGCGTTTCGATGGAAGGTCGAAGGAATAAGATGAAGGCGATGGGTTCATTTGCATGAGGAGGTGAGTGTAGTTGGGTATACAAGAATTGCATGGATATAAAAGGGTGATAACGCAACAGGGTCGCGTGAGCAGTGCAGTAGCATGCACGTTGGTGGTAGGGCGAAAGCTGTGATGATGTTCCAGGGGAGTTGCGTTCGTTGTAGAATGGGGGAAGGCGTCCTTTTCGTCGGAGCTGTAAAATGGGTTTCAAACATTGCAGAGATGTTGTTCTTTCTTTTGAATGGGAGGAGGCAAGAAGAAACAGTACAGCGTTGTACTTGTTAGGGGGGGATGACATGTTTCGGTGGTGTAAAAATGTTGCACAGTGAAGTGGACGTGTGAGGAACATGAAATAATAGAAATCAAACACATATTCTTGGATGCAAGGGGACGCGGATTGGTACTGGAGCCCATGGTCATTTTCTTTGGAAATCTCCTGTGCATGTACGTGAGAGGACCTGGAACCGAAAGTGGAGACATGCTTGTGAATTGTAGTAAGTGATGATCTGAGGCTCGACACTGGTCGCGTTGGGGGTTCGGCCATGGGATGTATCAGTGGAGCAGGTTACGTGAATCTCCATTTGGAGAAGGAAACATGTTGCGGGTCTGATTTAAATGGACCGGGTTCGAAAAGGATCAGTTGGAATCGTACGGACGAGTGCTACACACTGGAACTGACTGGAAGTCCATCGGAGCTTGTTACAATTTATGGCGAAATAAGTTGTCCGACTAAATCAAAGAACGCAAACCGTTATTTAACGGCTAACGCGCAAATGTGAGTAAAACTCACTAACTCTCCTCAATTTATATTTTAATATAAATTGTACTTTATTTTGTTGAATGTTGTATATTGATTGTTAAACTGGACTGTTAAATAGATTTGATTGAAAACATAGATATAGTCATATATTATATCGTTAATCAAATATTGATTCTGTCCAGTAGAATATTTCATATTGAAATGAAATTGATGTATATTATACTGTGTAACATCTGTGGATGCAGGGAGACAGGTTGGAGGAATCCAACTGGATTCCTCAACATTTATTTTACTGTTTTCATATATTGTGATATATGATGTGTTATATAATCTGTTATGGATTATGGGTGTTGGAATGATGTTGATCATTTTTATTCGATATTTTAAATATCATAAAAGACCCTGGAATGTAAAAAGAACTATTTCAATGTATATTGAAATAAAGGAATTTTATAAAATCACAGGATTTTATAAAAGGAATTATTTATAAAACGAACACGGTTTTATAAAAGGGATATTTATTTAGAAAATAAATAGAAATAGAAAAGGAATATTTATTTAGAGGATAAATAGAAGTTATAAATAGGAAATATTTGTAACGGTAAATAGAAGTTATAAATAGGAAATATTTGTAACGGTAAAATAGAAGTTATAAATAGGATATATTTGTAACGGTAAATAGAAGTTATAAATAGGATATATTTGTAACGGTAAGTAAACGTTATAAAAAGGAAATAGTTGTAACGGAAAACGTAGTTTATCAAAAGAAGTTAATCGATGTTAGTTAATCGATTAGTGTTAAAGTAAAAGAAGTAATCGATGTTAGTTAATCGATTAGTGTTAAAGTAAAAGGAGCTAATCGATGTTAGTTAATCGATTTGTGTTAAAGCAAAAGGAGTTAATCGATGTTAGTTTAATCGATTAGTGTTGAAGTTAAAAGAAGCTAATCGATGTTAGTTAATCGATTAGAGAATAAAGTTGAAAGGAGATAATCGATGTTAGTTTAATTGATTAGAATAGAAGCAAAAGAGTTAATCGAATATAGTTATTCGAATAGAAGCAAATGAGTTAATCGAATATAGTTATTCGAATAGAAGCAAATGAGTTAATCGAATATAGTTATTCGAATAGAAAGTAAAAGGAATTATCGAATATAGTTTATTCGAAAAGAGTAAGTGAAATGAGTAAATCAATAGCGTTAATCAAATAGTGTTAGTCCAATAGAGTTAATTGATAAGGGTTAATCGAATAGAGATTTATTAGAAGGAGGGTTAAGTAAGGAAGTTTGTTAAAGAAATATAAAGTGAACTTTGTCTATTTCAAGGTTAGAAATGTTGTTCAGTTAAGGTCTGAGAGGTAGTTCTACCCCAACTTGATTGGCTTCGTTTTTAACTAAGGGATAGTTAATGTTCGGTAGTTAAGGAAATGGTTTGAGTTGGCATCGCGATGGGTTGTTTAAATCATCTGTCTAAGTCCAATGAAGAAGCTTTGGAAATGTTTTCCAAAGAAGAAACCAGAAATGTTTTCTAATAAAGAAAACAAGAAATGGAAATGTTTTCCATTGTTAATAACGTATATTTTCTGAATTAGAAAATAGGTAACATTGAATATAGGGAAACAGGAAATAAGTAAATTTATGAACTAAAGAGATAAATGTTGAATGATGTTTGATCGATATAATTTCCATTTGGAAATAATATCATTGTTTGCACACCTATTTTTATTCGATAGTTAAATCACAGACTATCGAAGTTTTGACCATTTTAACGTTGTTAATATGGAGAGACCGGTTGGATTATTATCCAAAGAACCACTCTGTATTGGCATAAGCGTTGCGAATCATATATACCAAAGGAAAGTGAAGACGGAGTTATGCAAGGGCTATCCTGTTTACAGAATAGTGCCTTCGGTTCATCCTGTTCCTGGGTGACTTGTATGGACGGATGTCTGACAGAATATGTCCAAACGATCATGTATATTGATTTCTCCAACTGTACCAAGAGTGGAAGCGAAGAAGGAAACTTCTCTTAGCTAACACATAATGTATGGTTGAGGACATCAATCGGTGATTGGATGGATTTGATGATGTGACATTCAAAGTGAATCTGATGAGATGATAAAGCGTAGCTTCTAGCCTCATCATCCGGTAAATGGCAGAAATCGGGCAGGCAGCATGGCTAAGTCGGTCGCACCGAAGTAGGGTGTATAATCACCTGATCTAGAGTTTCATTCATTTCTAAAAATCTATTGTTGATGCTGTCCCATTCGGGAAACGGTTGCTGATCCCAACTGTTGGTGATATACATTCGATACACTCAAGCGAAATGAGTGGTCGGTCATGTGTGGCCGGGTTGCAAGATGTTCTTGTTGAACCCAGTGTATTCCTCTCTAGAGGTACATAAGCGGGAGGTGATTCCATACCTTGTCATAGTTGGAAATCCATTACCCAATACGTGCTTGCGGTTTTGATTGTATACTATATATGTAGAACGTGAGATGAAAGCGTTTCTGCTAGATGATTATATATATATTCTGTGGTTGATAGACATTATTATAATATCAAAAGGTTTTGATATAAAGATATTTTGGATTCTCATAAGGGAAAAACCCGTTCCGTTATGCGGCGTGGTCTTATGAGATATCATTCACTTGTTCGAACTGTTTTTAACTGTTTTACTCACACCAGTCCCATGACTGACCCGGAGTTTACTTTGTTGTTTTCCCTAAACTCTTGGGTGCCTAAATTTGTACGGGCAGTCAAGTAGTCGGGATTTTACAGATACACTTGAAGAGCTGGAGCAGGAGGCTTCAGGATCATATAGCTATAGTTATTTCCGCTGTGTTGTAAGTGTTGTACTTTGATAATGATATGTATATGCAAGTACAGATTTGTATTTCAAAGTTATGTTATGAAATATATTTATTCGTTCCGCTGTGAGATTCGTGTTACTCTGATATGGTGTTCTTCTTCTTCTATTCTAAGTTTCTATCTTATCTTTCCTCACCCTCTAATTTCTTTCACTAATTACCAGGATTTCTCGACGTTTTGGTTATCGACGTCGTGCTTACGTCGATAACCAAAGTCGCCAAAAATCCGGGTCGTTACAGTTGGTATCAGAGCTTAAGTTAAGAATTACTTGGCTCTGTGGCGTGACTCGGTAGAGATAGGGTTAGTAATACCCTAGACTGAGATTGAGTGTATATATACGAGTGAACGTACTTGTTATTTGATATAAAAATTTGTTTTATATTGTGGAGATTCATTGGTTGAGTCGTTTATGAGTTCTGGTCGATCAGTTTGATCCACTGTATCGGTAGGAGTTACTAAACACTCGAATACGATGAACCGTCATGGTATGTTTTGAAAAGAGGGTAAATGAAAATAGTTTACCCAACGTATATTTTGATATATAGTGTATATATTGGTTGTTATTATAATCGAGTAAGATTATAAATTAAATGGTTATGTAAATAACCAATTAGAATTCATATAAGTGAAATACGTGAAATCAGATGAGTTAAATCTGAAATTTAAACCAGAAATGGAGTTAAAATTCTGGAGAATTGGATAAGTGTTTGTAAATGGATTTGGATTAAAAATAAGGAAAATTTAAGATCCTGGGAGATTTTAAATTGTTTTACAAGCAGTGTGAATTATATTTTGAAATGAATTTCAAAGTGGAAATGTCTAGAAATGGTTTTATAGTATTGAACTCACTTCGATCGCTGTAAATTAGATTCTGATGATGACAGCTGCATCATCAGTATTCATTTTCGAGTTGTAAGTGACGAATTACTACCAGAGATACTGTTTTGAATTTGTTTTGGGAAAGACAAGTTGTGTTGAATTTCAAAATGGGATTGAAAATATAGAATTTGAACTTTTAAATAGATTCGAAATATTAACTTGTTTTAAAAGAAATAAAACGAGAAGTTCCTTTATAAACGAAGTTTATAAATAGTTCTTTTATAAACGAAGTTTATAAAATGAAGTGAAAAGAATTATCATTGGATAATTCAGAAATAAAAATACAAGTGGGAAGTTGAAAGGGGAACCTATTTTCCAAAGGTAGTAATATTGATTTAAAAAGGAATTGAAATCGAGACTTATGTAAAGAATGAATAAAGAAAGTTTGAAAAGGAATTTGAATAAAGGAAGTTCAAACATAGGATTTGAATATAGAAAATTAAAACGGGATTTGAATAAAGAGAAATTCAAATAGAAATTGAATATAGAAATTCAAAGGGAGTTTGAATATATGAAACTCAATGGAAGTGATATAGAATTTGAATATAGAAATTCAAATGGCGTTTGGATATAGAAAATATAAGAGATTTCAAATATAGGATTTGAATATCGAAAGTGAAATGAAATTTGAATGTAGGGGATTCAAATAGAATTGAAATGAAATTCAAATATAGAATTTGAATAAGGAAATTGAAACGAAATTCAAATATAGAAATTGAATAGAATTAACTAAGTCGAGAGGAATTAGTTAATCGACTTTTGAAGTTGAAGTTGAACTTTGAAAGGTGGATTGGATCTGTAAATGGATATTCGAAATCGAATATAGAACATAAAATTGAAATGGAATTCAATTAGTGGATAAACAAGTTAAACCTATATTTGAACATGTATATTCAAATAAAAAGGTGAAATGGGCAAACCAGAAATTTGAAAATCACTTAACAAACTAAGTTAAAATGATTGGATTAAGTTGAAATGAATTAGGTATGGATATATATGAGATATGTATGGATAAGGTATGAAGGTATATAAATAGAATGCTCGACGGAAAGGTATGTATTTAATTCATATATATGAGATTTTATGCGCCGTATCGGCTAGCCGCTTGGCTTTTCCTTTTTCTTTTTGAATAGAGAGGCCTGTGTGGCAGTTTGGGGATTTTCCCGATGCTCCCGATACAAAGGAGGTTATGGCGAATTTTTCCGGGAATCTAAGGAGTTAGAATATTTTTAAGATAATTTGATAATTAGAAATCAACGTATCAATATATATAGAAGTCGATAAGAAAACGAACTTAGAAATAGAATAGTAAAATCAAAAAGGAAGACTAGGAATAAAATCTAGTAAGAATAGAAAGAGAAGGCGTATACGTGTTTGAAAGTGAATAAGTAATTGTATGGTATTGATTTTTCGAGTAAGTGGTCTTATCTGTTTTGACGTTATAAATGTTATTCAGTCAAGGTCTGAGAGGTAGTTATACCCCAACTTGATTGATTTCATTATTAACAAATAAACAGTAAGATTTCAGGCTCGAAGATTAATGCTGAATGAGAGTTAGTTGAATATAGTATTTGGGTTGTCGTAACGATGTTTTACACAACATCCGTTTTAACCCAAATAAGTGTGAATTTGGAAATAGAATAATAAATATTTCCTAAGTATAGAGAAATAAACGAGATCGGAAAAGAGATAAGTAATTGGAATATTCTCCAATTATAAATAGCATATATTTTCTAAAGTTTAGAAAATAAAGGAAGGCGATATTTGGAAATGTTTTCCAAATAACATAAAAGGCCAATATGGTTATTGAAAATATTTGGTTAACAAATATTGATAAAGGAATAGAGAAGTGATTTAACTAATGGAAAACTGATTTTGGGCTCAGTTGAGTTTCAAAGAGGAAAATTTGATTTTTGAAAAGAGTAAACTGTTTAAAAACTCTCAGGGAAAGACTGTTTGAATTAAAAACAAATTTAACAGAAATTTGTGAAAGAAAATTGAATTAAAGTAAAGCCAGTAAAGTGGTAACTGAGATTGAATTAGATTGGTATCAAAGACAAATTGGATTGTGAGATTCAAATTTGAAGTGTGATGTGGTAATCAAGTTAAGAGTTAGGAATCGAGAAGAAACTCGAGTTAAAATGATATTTGGCTCGGATGTAAGTGAATGGTTGTGTCGTGGATAAAAGCAGATTGGATTTGATTGGGGTAACTCTTGTATATGCTGAGTTGATAGCATATGGAAGTGACAGAGTGATATGCCCGACAAAAAGGCACTAGTTTATATTTCTATTGGATATAAGATTTATGGGCCGAATTGGCAAGCCGCTTGGCTGTTTGATTTTCTTTTTGGTTGGAGATGGCCCGAAGAGGCGAGTTGGAGTTTGACGTATTGACCAGTACAAAGGAAGTGCTGGCGAATTTTTTTCAAAAAGATAAGGAGTTAGAAAATTTTCAGGATTTTTGAAAATTTTCGTTGGTAAGAATTAATTAAAAATTTAATTGAAATTATATTGGTTCAGTTAAAACTGAAGTTAAGAAGTGAACAAGTATGTTCTAACCAGTCGATAGGGTCGTTCTCTACCTTTTAGCAATTTCGAGGACGAAATTATTTTAAGTGGGGAAGATTGTAATGACCCGCATTAGCAGAGGTAGTAGAATTAATTCATTTAATTATATTAATGGTGGGTTAGTGAATTTAATGGTCATTGAATTAAATAATGGTGAATATTTAACTAAAATAATAAATTAAATAATATATTTAATTCTGAAATAATCAGAATTGGCTGAAATGACGATATGGTGTGAACCAGATCATCTGTGATATTTAATTCAGCTTGGAATTGAATTTGAATAACGAATATATTCAATCGTCGACAGTTGAACGTATAGTTTATAATATAATTGTAAACGAGCTTGAAATGGCGCTGCAGTTCGCTATTTGGCGATTTGAACATCAACTGAATGTACAGGATTCATTTTAAGCTGGATTTCTGTGAAACAAGAAACGTGTGGAGCTGGTGGAGTATATCTTTCTAGTGGAAGAGAAAAATCATGATTTCGTCGTGTAGATGTTGAGATATGTCCAAATCAAATTTTAAAATAGTCGCTATAGAATCGTTAATCGACCGTAACGGTTTATTCGATATAACTAGATATCGGGTTTGAATTCAGACAAGGTTCTTTTGGGAAATAGTGATAATTTAATTTTTAGGATTTTATTGGAATTTTTAATTAATTAAATAAGCAACTTTTTATTGGAAGTATTTTGCACCCTGTAATCAACATTTTGGGGTTTCACAATATGAGTCAACCTACCGATATTATTTTATTTCTGGAGTCGGGACACCTCGCTCATCACGATAGTGTTTTTATTTCTGTCCGTACGTAAGCAGAATTTTACGTAACAGGGTATGTAAAACAATCCACGCCACAAATTATCAAACTGCAAACCAAATCGTATTGCCATCCACTCAATCGACCAGACTACTCAAGGTGGAAACTAAGTATAAACTATACATATTTTTACTTAGTGAATATAAACGAATGCTTATGAGTAGGACACGTTTATATTGGACGTGGGATTTCCGCAGAGGCCTAGGATGTGAGAACATATACATGCCTACGTCCTACCGTGTACGGCATCGTTTAAAGCCTTAAGTTTCACCTACCTTTCTCTTATAAATATACATCCACAGTACCACTCTCGTCACTTTAGATCTCTGCAAAATAAAAACCTTCAACCGAGAGTTTAATCACCTCTAATTAAAATATATCCAAATATAATATCAGTATACTCGAAACCCGCTAATACTTCTCTTCACACGCTTGCAAACTTTGAGCGACTCGCTCGACAGTGGGTGATGGGAGTCTATAGCAAAACAGTTCATGAAGGTACGGGATATTAATGGTGCTGCGGCCACGTAGAGGTGCAGATGGTTACACGAGCGGGAGAACCAAACAGAAATGTTTGTGTGATCGGGTAGAGGGATGTTCTGGGACGGTGATCGAGTGGTGGGACACCGGAGCAGTGACATGAGTCTCAGGTGGTAGGCGTTTCGATGGAAGGTCGAAGGAATAAGATGAAGGCGATGGGTTCATTTGCATGAGGAGGTGAGTGTAGTTGGGTATACAAGAATTGCATGGATATAAAAGGGTGATAACGCAACAGGGTTGCGTGAGCAGTGCAGTAGCATGCACGTTGGTGGTAGGGCGAAAGCTGTGATGATGTTCCAGGGGAGTTGCGTTCGTTGTAGAATGGGGGAAGGCGTCCTTTTCGTCGGAGCTGTAAAATGGGTTTCAAACATTGCAGAGATGTTGTTCTTTCTTTTGAATGGGAGGAGGCAAGAAGAAACAGTACAGCGTTGTACTTGTTAGGGGGGGATGACATGTTTCGGTGGTGTAAAAATGTTGCACAGTGAAGTGGACGTGTGAGGAACATGAAATAATAGAAATCAAACACATATTCTTGGATGCAAGGGGACACGGATTGGTACTGGAGCCCATGGTCATTTTCTTTGGAAATCTCCTGTGCATGTACGTGAGAGGACCTGGAACCGAAAGTGGAGACATGCTTGTGAATTGTAGTAAGTGATGATCTGAGGCTCGACACTGGTCGCGTTGGGGGTTCGGCCATGGGATGTATCAGTGGAGCAGGTTACGTGAATCTCCATTTGGAGAAGGAAACATGTTGCGGGTCTGATTTAAATGGACCGGGTTCGAAAAGGATCAGTTGGAATCGTACGGACGAGTGCTACACACTGGAACTGACTGGAAGTCCATCGGAGCTTGTTACAATTTATGGCGAAATAAGTTGTCCGACTAAATCAAAGAACGCAAACCGTTATTTAACGGCTAACGCGCAAATGTGAGTAAAACTCACTAACTCTCCTCAATTTATATTTTAATATAAATTGTACTTTATTTTGTTGAATGTTGTATATTGATTGTTAAACTGGACTGTTAAATAGATTTGATTGAAAACATAGATATAGTCATATATTATATCGTTAATCAAATATTGATTCTGTCCAGTAGAATATTTCATATTGAAATGAAATTGATGTATATTATACTGTGTAACATCTGTGGATGCAGGGAGACAGGTTGGAGGAATCCAACTGGATTCCTCAACATTTATTTTACTGTTTTCATATATTGTGATATATGATGTGTTATATAATCTGTTATGGATTATGGGTGTTGGAATGATGTTGATCATTTTTATTCGATATTTTAAATATCATAAAAGACCCTGGAATGTAAAAAGAACTATTTCAATGTATATTGAAATAAAGGAATTTTATAAAATCACAGGATTTTATAAAAGGAATTATTTATAAAACGAACACGGTTTTATAAAAGGGATATTTATTTAGAAAATAAATAGAAATAGAAAAGGAATATTTATTTAGAGGATAAATAGAAGTTATAAATAGGAAATATTTGTAACGGTAAATAGAAGTTATAAATAGGAAATATTTGTAACGGTAAAATAGAAGTTATAAATAGGATATATTTGTAACGGTAAATAGAAGTTATAAATAGGATATATTTGTAACGGTAAGTAAACGTTATAAAAAGGAAATAGTTGTAACGGAAAACGTAGTTTATCAAAAGAAGTTAATCGATGTTAGTTAATCGATTAGTGTTAAAGTAAAAGAAGTAATCGATGTTAGTTAATCGATTAGTGTTAAAGTAAAAGGAGCTAATCGATGTTAGTTAATCGATTTGTGTTAAAGCAAAAGGAGTTAATCGATGTTAGTTTAATCGATTAGTGTTGAAGTTAAAAGAAGCTAATCGATGTTAGTTAATCGATTAGAGAATAAAGTTGAAAGGAGATAATCGATGTTAGTTTAATCGATTAGAATAGAAGCAAAAGAGTTAATCGAATATAGTTATTCGAATAGAAGCAAATGAGTTAATCGAATATAGTTATTCGAATAGAAGCAAATGAGTTAATCGAATATAGTTATTCGAATAGAAAGTAAAAGGAATTATCGAATATAGTTTATTCGAAAAGAGTAAGTGAAATGAGTAAATCAATAGCGTTAATCAAATAGTGTTAGTCCAATAGAGTTAATTGATAAGGGTTAATCGAATAGAGATTTATTAGAAGGAGGGTTAAGTAAGGAAGTTTGTTAAAGAAATATAAAGTGAACTTTGTCTATTTCAAGGTTAGAAATGTTGTTCAGTTAAGGTCTGAGAGGTAGTTCTACCCCAACTTGATTGGCTTCGTTTTTAACTAAGGGATAGTTAATGTTCGGTAGTTAAGGAAATGGTTTGAGTTGGCATCGCGATGGGTTGTTTAAATCATCTGTCTAAGTCCAATGAAGAAGCTTTGGAAATGTTTTCCAAAGAAGAAACCAGAAATGTTTTCTAATAAAGAAAACAAGAAATGGAAATGTTTTCCATTGTTAATAACGTATATTTTCTGAATTAGAAAATAGGTAACATTGAATATAGGGAAACAGGAAATAAGTAAATTTATGAACTAAAGAGATAAATGTTGAATGATGTTTGATCGATATAATTTCCATTTGGAAATAATATCATTGTTTGCACACCTATTTTTATTCGATAGTTAAATCACAGACTATCGAAGTTTTGACCATTTTAACGTTGTTAATATGGAGAGACCGGTTGGATTATTATCCAAAGAACCACTCTGTATTGGCATAAGCGTTGCGAATCATATATACCAAAGGAAAGTGAAGACGGAGTTATGCAAGGGCTATCCTGTTTACAGAATAGTGCCTTCGGTTCATCCTGTTCCTGGGTGACTTGTATGGACGGATGTCTGACAGAATATGTCCAAACGATCATGTATATTGATTTCTCCAACTGTACCAAGAGTGGAAGCGAAGAAGGAAACTTCTCTTAGCTAACACATAATGTATGGTTGAGGACATCAATCGGTGATTGGATGGATTTGATGATGTGACATTCAAAGTGAATCTGATGAGATGATAAAGCGTAGCTTCTAGCCTCATCATCCGGTAAATGGCAGAAATCGGGCAGGCAGCATGGCTAAGTCGGTCGCACCGAAGTAGGGTGTATAATCACCTGATCTAGAGTTTCATTCATTTCTAAAAATCTATTGTTGATGCTGTCCCATTCGGGAAACGGTTGCTGATCCCAACTGTTGGTGATATACATTCGATACACTCAAGCGAAATGAGTGGTCGGTCATGTGTGGCCGGGTTGCAAGATGTTCTTGTTGAACCCAGTGTATTCCTCTCTAGAGGTACATAAGCGGGAGGTGATTCCATACCTTGTCATAGTTGGAAATCCATTACCCAATACGTGCTTACGGTTTTGATTGTATACTATATATGTAGAACGTGAGATGAAAGCGTTTCTGCTAGATGATTATATATATATTCTGTGGTTGATAGACATTATTATAATATCAAAAGGTTTTGATATAAAGATATTTTGGATTCTCATAAGGGAAAAACCCGTTCCGTTATGCGGCGTGGTCTTATGAGATATCATTCACTTGTTCGAACTGTTTTTAACTGTTTTACTCACACCAGTCCCATGACTGACCCGGAGTTTACTTTGTTGTTTTCCCTAAACTCTTGGGTGCCTAAATTTGTACGGGCAGTCAAGTAGTCGGGATTTTACAGATACACTTGAAGAGCTGGAGCAGGAGGCTTCAGGATCATATAGCTATAGTTATTTCCGCTGTGTTGTAAGTGTTGTACTTTGATAATGATATGTATATGCAAGTACAGATTTGTATTTCAAAGTTATGTTATGAAATATATTTATTCGTTCCGCTGTGAGATTCGTGTTACTCTGATATGGTGTTCTTCTTCTTCTATTCTAAGTTTCTATCTTATCTTTCCTCACCCTCTAATTTCTTTCACTAATTACCAGGATTTCTCGACGTTTTGGTTATCGACGTCGTGCTTACGTCGATAACCAAAGTCGCCAAAAATCCGGGTCGTTACAATCCATCTTCAGCTCCAGTTATCCAGAAAGAACCAGCTAAACCTGAATACAAGGCTGCCTGTGTAGAAAAAGGGGCACCCGAGTTTGAAAGTGAAACAAACTACGAGTCAGTCATGGGACTGGTATGAGAAATCCACTCAACACATATATAATTGGCTAATCACAGGACCACGCCACTTTCGTGGAATGGGTTTACTCCATTGGATCGCCAGTGCTTTAAAACAAATCTTTCTTTTAAACATCGCTATGCTCTTTATAAAAATGAAGCCGTTATAAGACTCAGTTCCCATCACACAATGCAACGCAAACCGGAGGATAGAGTTTTTACCTTATAACGGCCAAGATATGCTTGATACGAATAAAAACAAAGGCATTTGATATTATTACTAGTGTCTATATGTTTTGAAAACAATTTCAAATCATAACTATCAATCATAGACGACATGAGCGTCCCACGCCACTATGTCGCCAAATGTATATATACAATCGAAACCGCATCGTCACGTATTTGGAAATTGGATTTCCGTCATGAACCAAGGCAAAAGATAGTCCTTACCGAATTCGAGACGCTCTAGCCCGCCCCTCAGGACCCAGACTCAGGTGGGCCCTTGGATCGTCAGGGCCGGTCCACCGATGTGGATTAAAATTCCTGAACACTGTGTTTCCCCACCCTTTGGGGTGTAAATGAGCCAACGAATGACTCCATCGGACCCGGATCGTCCGATCAAACCGAGGCGCCTCGCAACAGCAACAACCACATAGGTGAAAAGTATATAAATGTCAGGGATGGTAGGTCACTGACACCACCCTAGCTAGAAAGAAACGCATGTCCTCCCTGAGCTCCTTCTCCCGTTTTAGGTTCATACCGGGATGTGAGGCTCGCGAATTCACGTTATACACAAACCTACGCTACACAGGCGGTGCTTTGATCATCACCACAAGACTTTGCTTTTCAACAGAAGTCCTGATCACTGCATCTTAGCATGCCACACAGGCAATTCATGCCATGCGACTGATGTCCATCGATATACAACCCCTGAGCTCGTGCGTCTCAGAGAAGGGCGTTAAGCAAAAGAATAAATTCTCCGCCGCCAAACAGATGTATATTTAACAGAAATCAATCAACAAAGAATAAACTCCAATGTTAGACACACAGTCCATTTACAAGTCCGTTCTGGGTCTGAACGAAACCGGAGGCACTAAATACCTCGCAAACCCTTCGATCACCACGTACGTCTGGACGATCACCACTCATTATCCATATTTCGGGATGCCTCCCAATCAGGACCTCGGTTACCATCCAAACGAGGTGAAGATCTCCGGTCTTCGACCATCGTCTTCATCTTCGAATTTCAATCGTCGGTCAATTATTCGAAATGAGAATTAACTCGGCCTTTTCAAATAATTCACGTATATTTAGAATTTCAAATCGATTTATTTCAATGGTTAAATTATTCGACAACACCAATATTGTTCTTTAATGTAATTTTCACACCAAACACATTCAACCATCAAAAGCCACACAAATCAAGCAAATTTCAGTTTATTTCCATTCCATATCGCCTATGATATTTTATAACTATTTATCGCTATTTTTATTTATTTTAAAATAGCTAATATATTCAAAACGACGTTTCGGGCCATAACGTGGCCGTGGCGCTGTTTTTCTTCAGATTTGATTTACACATATCTGAAAATCTAACCGTTGGATCTTCACAAAATTTACATCATTAGAAAGGTCTTTTCAAAACGAATCCAACGGTTCCAGTTTCGGGAAAATCCGACGGTCGGATCTCCCGGTACAATCGTTTGAAGTTTCGATTTCAAAATACGAACTGCAGCGTCGTTATTCGATTAAATAGAATTATATTTATATATATATAAATATAAATATAATCGTTTCTGGCGCTGTTTTTCTTCAGATTTGAATTAAACATTCCAGACAATCCAACCGTTGGATTTTTACAAGGTTGGTGCCGTTGGAAAGATTATTCCAAGGCGAACCAGACGGTTGAGATTTCGGGAAAATCCGATGGTCGGATTTCCCGCACTAGTCGTTTGAAATCACGGTTTCAAAACACGAACTGCACGGCTTCGTTTCGTTTTAATTTTATTTATATTTATATATTTATATAAATATAGTTCATTCAATGATTTCCATATCGTTTTAACTTCAAATATTTTTCTAACGCCTTAAATTTTGGAAAAATTTCGCCATAACCTCCCCTGCACCGGGAGCATCGGGAAATCGCAAATAGCGTTCCCGGTCCTCCTAATCTCAAAAAGAAAAAGAAAAAGCCAAGCGGCTAGCCAATAGGCTCATAAAATCATCACCCAAACAAAGCAGTAAATGTGTACCTATTTGTCATGCACAAAATTTTATTCCTCTTCTCTAGCCCCTTTGCTATAACCTGTTCAATGAATATGTATGTACACATATACACAGTTCTTATCATTTATCATTTTCTATTCAACTTCATATTTGGTTTCTATTTGGTTTAAAAACACCATTCGTTCCAATGTTACATAAATAGGCGCAATTCATTTCATTAGCTAATTGATGAATATTGCAACTCATATATGTTTATTTTGAACAAGTGGCTATTTTTAACACTTCACATTTCAACGATTTTTGCATACAATAAAAATGTGATTTTTATTGTAAAACAATTCATTTCAAAACACTATTTTTCTATATAGTTCATATAGGTGATAAAAATAGGATTTTTATCATAAAACAATTTCTTTTAAAACGAGATTATTTTACACAGTTCATATAGTCGATAAAAGGCGATTTTTATTATCAAACAATTTATTTCAAAATATGAATACCATTCAACACATGAATTTCTAAACAACGAATGAATATCAATTCAACACATGAATGTTTTCTATAGTTTCTATATATAGATAAAAATGTGATTTTTATTATCGAACAATTTATTTCAAAATATGAATACCATTCAACACATGAATTTCTAAACAACGAATGAATATCAATTCAACACATGAATGTTTTCTATGGTTTCTATATATAGATAAAAATGTGATTTTTATTATCGAACAATTTATTTCAAAATATGAATACCATTCAACACATGAATTTCTAAACAACGAATGAATATCAATTCAACACATGAATGTTTTCTATGGTTTCTATATATAGATAAAAATGTGATTTTTATTATCGAACAATTTATTTCAAAATATGAATACCATTCAACACATGAATTTCTAAACAACGAATGAATATCAATTCAACACATGAATGTTTTCTATGGTTTTTATATATAGATAAAAATGTGATTTTTATTATCGAACAATTTATTTCAAAATATGAATACCATTCAACACATGAATTTCTAAACAACGAATGAATATCAATTCAACACATGAATGTTTTCTATGGTTTTTATATATAGATAAAAATGTGATTTTTATTATCGAACAATTTATTTCAAAATATGAATACCATTCAACACATGAATTTCTAAACAACGAATGAATATCAATTCAACACATGAATGTTTTCTATACAATGAATAAATATAGTTTAAGCATATGAAAATAATTCAAACACACAAATATTATTCAAAATTTCGGCAGCATAACGGCAGGGTAGTTAAACCGGGACCGTCCCTAGTACGGCTCCTCGCTCTACCTTAAAACCTCGCGGTTTTTGACAATGGGGATCATGCATCTAGTTCGCACGCAGGCGGCATGTATATATTTATTTCATTTCCACAAACTAATCCTATGTGGTTTCAACCAAATATTTCTCAACCACAAATGGGTATTTTTCAACCACAATCAACTAATATCAATCACAAACAATCCCAAACAATCAATCGCTATCAATCAATTTTCACAACAATTTCAACCAATAAATATCGTCCATGGTTTGTGGACGAGGGGCTTATATATATATATAGATATAGATATATATTTATATATAGGAATTCACTTTCATTTCACACATATATAATTATTTTTAAATCAGAAATCTCACCAATAGCTATCCAACTTCACTTAGAGAAATCTTCGCCTTTACGACTCTGTCGCTTCGTTGCCTTTATTCTCTACATATGTAAAAATCGAATTTTTACTATGTTATTCAATATATAAAAATCGAATTTTGACTTCGCTATTCAATATACAAAAATCTGATTTTTACTTCGACTTTCAATATATAAAAATCTGATTTTTCTTTTTAAAGTTCAAATCTTTTTTTTTCCATTCTAAAGCTCAAACCTTTTTCTCTTTGAAGTTTAAACCTTTTCCAAAAATCAGTTTTTATATGCTTTTGAAAATCAGTTTTTATTCCTTTTAAAAATCAGGTTTTTATTTCTTTTTAAAAAATCAGGTTTTTATTTCTTTTTAAAAAAAATCAGGTTTTTATTCCTTTTTAAAAAAAATCAGGTTTTTATTCTCTTTTTAAAAAATCAGGTTTTTATTCCTTTTTTTAAAAAATCAGGTTTTAAATCCTTAAAAAAACAGTTTTCAATTCTTAAAAAAAACAGTTTTAAATCCTTAAAAAAAACAGTTTTCAATTCTTATTAAAATAAAACAGTTTTTATTCTTTAAACAAAATCAGTTTTATACTTTAAAAAAAAAACAGTTTTCAATTCTTAAAAAAAACAGTTTTCAATTCTTTTAAAAATCAGAATTAAAATAAAATAAATAAATAAAATAAAACTTACAGAGAGAGGGGGGGGTTTCGCAGATCGTCGGAGGGCTTCTCGAACTGGGCGGAGCTGCTAACCGGGTGTCGCGATGGCTACGAGGGTGGCGCTCGGGGTTTCGAACGGGGGAGGCGTTGACTTCGAGGGGGGGGTCGGATTGAAGGAGGAGGAGGGCGGTGGATCGGCGGCGTCGAACTGGGCGGAGCTCGCGATAGTTTTAGGGTTTTTTTTTTTTCTGTTTAACTGAATCGGTAATGAATTACAGGGGGGAGGGGGCCAAGGTATAGGAGGGAAAAATAGATTTTTTTTCTTTTTTTTCTTCTCGTTTTGAAACTGAAATGAACGGGGGGGGGGGGGGGGGGGCAGAGGAGATGAAGGGGGGGAATTATATTATTTTATTTTTTTATTTAATTATTTTTATTTTAGTAAAAGGTTGACTTTTACATACGACCTCGAAACGAGGCCCACCGCCTGTCGTCCATAGCGTTTCACCCCCATTCCGAACACAATGGGATATGTATCGTAAGCTGATTTGATCGTTACAATCAGTTTCCTTTTGAATTTTCATTTAAATCACTATATTGAATTTTAAACGCACATTTCAAATTACCGGGGTCACATACTAACTAGAAAAATTCCAGAAAAATATTTTCTAGCTTCGTATTGACGATACGGTCCTAACAAAACTAGTTTCGTCGAATTCTGAGACCGTTTGAAAAATGGCCAATTTCCAGTCGATTAAAATCAACTGAAATCGGTCAAACGCGTTTTCCCTTGCCACGCTCACATATTGATTCGAAAAATTATGAAATTTGGAATCTAACAATAACTTGACACTACGGATCTAACAAAAGTGGTTTCATCCAAATCCGAGGTCGTTTGCAAAATGTCCATTTTTAAGGGCCTGAATTCCATAGCGACTATTCAGAATTTTCAACTGGACATATCTTTTGATTCCCGCTATCAAATTTCGATTGGTCGGATTCGTTAGAAAGATATTCACTTACAGATTTAAATATTTTTGGTTTCACTAAAATCCGGATTGTTTTGCACCCGATATTTTCAATTGAAGTTTGAAATCGAATTATCGAACTACCGCGCCAATTTCAATTCTATATATAATTATAATTAATTATATTCGTTTTCAAATGTCGATTCAAACTCAGTTTTCATCGCCATTATTTAAAATATTTATTTTAAATATTTAAAATCCATTATTTTAGCCAATTTAAAAATTTTAAATTGGTTCAGATTTTCTGGGTCGTTACAGTCGATTTCTGTTAAATTGGATTGACCAGAAAAGGGCCATTTTTCAAACGGTCTCAGAATTCGACGAAACTAGTTTTGTTGGGACTGTATCGTCAAAACATAGCTAGATTTAATTTTCTGGAATTTTTAGAATCATTATGTGGACCCGGCAAATTGAAATGTACGTTCAAATCAAATATTGAATGTTTTATATTTTAATTTGAAGAATAACTGACAGTAACAGTCGAATGGGCCTACGAAACATATCCCATTGTGTTCAGAATGGGGGTATTTATCTAGGGACGACAGTCGTTGGGTTTGGATTGGAGTTCGTGTGAGACAAGGGGTATTTTCGAATTTTTAAAAATATATAAATATAAAAAATCCCTTGGCCAATCATCATTCACGGTTTGAATTTCTCTCTCCCCGATACACCTACTGCGAACGACGAAAAGGGGCTGAGAACTTCTCTCTTCGATTTCTCTTCCGTTTCACAATGAAATCGCGTAATTCTTGATTCATTTTGAAGCTCTCCTTTTCCTCTTTAAATCCATGTAGGATTTGTAATTTTTAGTTTGGTATTCATCGAGTTTGAAGCCTCTAAAGTCGGAGACTTTCCACCTTCGCTGCCGTCGATTGTGACCACTGAAGTGGGCCCTATTTCCAGCGCACGTGCGCCTCACGTAGGCCTTCAACGCTGCGCAGCCCGATCCTCGCATCGATTCACGGTTTGGCTGAAAATCTAAAACCTAGTTTTGAACAGGTTTGAAAAGTATACGGCTTTGGCCATATTTAACTGTTTTCGACATCTAAAACCTTTGCAAACTTCGAAAAATCATATCTTTTTGCTATGTGGTCGAAATCCAGTGAAACAAGAGACAGTGGACTCGTGTGGACGTCTTCTACATTCTAGAAGAGACCGCATATTTTTCTGAGCCTTCTGCAATTTTTGGTGGAGTGGAACCCAATGTGAGATTTCTAATTTATAAACGATATGGAAAACAACGATGTATAAATTATATAGTCGATGTATGAATTATATAAGCATTGTACACCTCATGTATAAGCGTTGTATAAGTTGTATGTTCGATGTATAAGTTATATATGCGTTGTAAAAATTATATATGCGTTGAAATGACATTGAAATGAATTGAAGTGAATTGAAATATATTTATATATGAATATATATATATATATATACTCCCCTCGTCCACAGACCATGGACGATATATATTGGTTGTGATATTGTTTGGATTATTGGTTGATGTGAAATTTGGTGAATATCATGAATGGTTGGTTTGAAATGATTGATTGTGGTTGAAATCCCAATAGGATTAGTATATGGGAAAATTCGCCCGCGTGCGAACTAGATATTGAAAATCCCCATTGTAAAAAACCGCGAGGTTTTAAGGTAGAGCGAGGAGCCGTACTAGGGACGGTGCCGGTTTTAACTATCCTGTCGTTATGCTGTCGAAATTTTCAATAATATTCATGTGTTAGAATTATTTTCATGTGTTGAAACTATTTTCATGTGTTGAAATTATATTCGTGTGTTGAGTAGAAATTCAGGTGTTGAATGAAGTTCTTGTGTTGAATAAATTATTTGAAAGATAAAAATCACAATTTTATTATATATATATAGACTATATAAAATATTAGTATTTTAAATAAATTGTTTTAACACCAAAAATAACATTTTTACCTTATGTATAGACTATATAAAATAATCGTGTTTTGAAATAAATTGTTTTACAATAAAAATCATATTTTTATTATATATATGAACTATAGAAGATATTCATGTGTTGAATAAAGGACTAGAACGATAAAAATCATATTTTTTATCGTGTGTGTGAAGTCGAAAACATTCATGTGTTGAATATATAGATTGAACAATAAAATCTACATTTTTATTGTGAATATGAAGTGCTAAAAATGGTGATGTGTTGAATAAATATTTTGGATGATAAAAATAGCATTTTTATTAAATACATGAGAGGAATATAGTTTTGAAATCGAAGAATCAATTATATATATATATAATTAAATTAAATCGAATAACGAAGCTGCAGTTCGTGTTTTGAAACCGTGATTTCAAACGATTAGTGCGGGAGATCCGACCATCGGATTTTCCCGAAACAGAAACCGTTGGGTTCGCTTTGAAAATATCTTTCCAACGACACCCACTGTGTGAAGATCCAACGGTTGGATTGACTGGAATGTTTAATTCAAATCTGAAGAAAAACAACGCCAGAATCGATTATATATATATATATATATATATATATATATATAATTAAATTAAATCGAATAACGACGCTGCAGTTCGTATTTTGAAATCGTAACTTCAAACGATTAGTGCGGGAGATCCAACCGTCGGATTTTCCTGAAACTGGAACCGTTGGATTCGTTTTGAAAAGATCTTTCTAATGATATAAAATTTGTGAAGATCCAACGGTTAGATTTTCAGATATGTGTAAATCAAATCTGAAGAAAAACAGCGCCACGGCCGCGTTATGGCCTGAAGCGTCGTTTGAATGAATTGGCTATTTTTAAATAAATAAAAATAGCGATAAATCGTGATAACATATTATAAACGATATGTAATGGAAATAAACTGAATTTGCTCAGTTTATGTGATATTTGATGGTTGAATGTGTTTGGCGTGAAAATTACATCAAAGAACCGAATTAGTGATATCGAATAATTTAACCATTGAAATGAATTGATTTGAAATTCTAAATATACGTGAATTATTTGAAAAGGTCGAGTTAATTCTCATTTCAAATAATTGATCGACGAGTGAAAGTCGAAGATATGAAGACGGTGCAAGACCGATGATCTCCACGTCGAATGGAGGGGTTTACCGATGCTCATGATGGGAGTAGCTACCTTGAAGGGGTTGAAGTAGTAGCCGTCCGGACGTACTTGTTGATTGTACGGATATGCGAGGTATTGAGTGCCTCCGGTTTCGTTAAGACGAAGAACGACCGTGTAAATGGACTGTGTGTCTGACATTGGATTTTGTTCTGTGCTGATTGATCTCTATTAAATATGTATTTGTTTGGCGGTGGAGAATTTATTCTCTTGCTTAACGCCCTTCTCTGAGACGTACGAGCTCAGAGGTTATATATCGATAGAAATCAGTCGCATGGAGTGAATTGCCTGTGTGGCACGCCTAAGTGGCAGATGATCAAGGCTTCTGTTGAAAAGCAAAGTCTTGTGGTTGATGATCAAAGCACGACCTGTGTGTCATAGCTTTGTGTATAACGTGCATTTGCGAGCCTCACACCCCGGTATGGACCAGAAATGGGAGAAGGATCCAGGGAGGACATGCGTTTCTTTCTAGGTAGGGTGGTGTCAGTGACCTACCAGCCCTGACATTTATATTATTTTCATTGGTGTGGTTGTTGTTGTTGCGAGGCGCTTTGGATATATATGTCGATCCGGGACCGATGGAGTCGTAGGACTCATTTACGCCCCAAAGGGCGGGGGAACGCAGCGTTCAAGCATTTTAATCCACATCGGTGGACCGGCCCTGTAGCTTCAAAGGGTCGATGCGTTCTGATCCTGAGACATGGGCTAGATTGTCTCGAATCAGTAAGGACTATCTTTTGCCTTGGTTCATGATGGAAATCCAATTTCCAAATACGATACTGTGTGGTTTTGATTGTATACCTATATATGGCGACACAGTGGTATGGGGCATTAATGCCGTCTATGATTGATACTTATGATTGAAATTGTTTTTGAAACATATATACACTAGCAATAATATCCAATGATTTGTTTTGCTCGTATCAAGCATATTTTGGCCATTATAAGGTAAAACTCTATCCTCTGGTTTGTGTTGCATTGTGTGATGGGAACTGAGTCTTATAATGGCTTCATTTTGATAAAAAGCATTGCGATGTTCAAAAGATTTATTTGTTTTAAAGCACTGGCAATCCAATGGAGTAAACCCGTTCTGCGAAAGTGGCGTGGTCCTGTGATTAGCCATATTGTAAAATGTGTTAAGTAGATTTCTCATACCAGTCCCATGACTGACTCGTAGTTTTTTCACTTGCAAACTCGGGTGCCCCTTTTTCTACATGGGCAGCCTTGTATTCAGGTTTTAGCAGGCTCTTTCTGGATAGCTGGAGCTGAAGACGGATTCTATCATTTATCTCTTTTTATGTTGTTCAGCTCCTATTGTACATATTATGTTTGTTTTCCGGTGTAGACATTTATGTATAGCTGAACTGTATTTGAACTAAGTATGATCCTGTATACTGTATAACTCTGAGGATTATGTTTATCCAGTGTATTCTATTGTACATTATCTGGTGTATTTATTTATTTCTGTTCTGCTATTATCTGTTTATGTGTTATATTCCAAAGATTACCCTTGCTACCGTCTTATCGGGGTTTGGGGTCGTCACAGATAATCTCTTTGGGATATTATGTCTGGTGGCGGAGGAATTCGTTTCTCTTATCTTTTATACCCGTAATATTCTAGGAAGATCAACTAGTGATTTGACGGGTTTGACGATTTGGCGTTCAAAGTTTATTGTGGCCAGATGTTCTGAAAGATTAACGTAACCTCAAGCCTCACAACCGGGAAATGACAAAAATCGGGCAGACAACATGGCTAGGTGGGTCATTCCCAAGCAGGGTATATTTGTCACCGATCTAGAGAAAATTCAATTATTTGTTCTGTCGATTATGTATCTTACGGATTACGGTTGGATGGCCGACAACCGTGGGTGACAATATATTTGATACACTCAAGCTAAATGAGTGGTCGGTCATGTGTAAGCCGGGTTGCAAGATGTTCTTGCTGAACCCCAGTGTATCCCCTTTAGAGTACACTGATCGGGAGGTGGTCCCATACCTTGTCATAGTTGGAATCAAATCTCCAATAAGCGCCCTATGGTTTGTGATTTTATACTATGTATGTAGAGCGTGAGATGCAAGTGTTCTACTATTTGGTTATTTATTTGATTAGACATTATTATAATATCACTGGATTTTGATATGAAAAATGTTTTGGGTTATAGTAAGGTACAAACCATCCATGTTTATGTGTGGGCTGGTCTTACTATTATCCTTTTCTTTTAAAAGGATTTTCAAAGTTAAACAATATGATTGGAGTTTACTCACACCAGTCCCATGACTGACCCAGAGTTTATTTTGTTTTGTTTTTCCTAAACTCTTGGGTGCCCAAATTTGTACAGGCAGTCAAGTGTTCCAGGCTTTTACAGATACACTTGGAGGAGCTTGAAGCAGGAGGCTTCACCATTAGTTATTTAGAGTTATTTCCGCTGTATCAAATGTTATGTTGTACTCTGATATGGTATGTATATACAAAACAGATTTATATTTCAAAGTTATGTTATATAATATATTTTATTCATTCCGCTGTGAGATTCTATTATTTCTGTTCTTCTTTAGTCTATTTCTATTTCTTTAACCCTAATGACCCGTATTTCTGTATTATTTGAGTTGGACGTGGGTTGTATTAATCAGCTCAGATGGTATGGATTTTCGGGCCATCACATTTGGTATCAGAGCTTAGGTTAAGCGAACACCTTGGCTTTGGTGGGGATTTACTCATTAGAGATAGGGTCAATAGTACCCTAGAATGAGTTGAGTGTATATACATAAGAGAGCGTATTTGTGAGTTGATATAAAAATTGTTTTATATTGTGTTGATTGGTTTGTCGAGTGGTTTATGAACTCTGGTCGATATAGTATGATCAACTATATCGAATGGCATTTATAAACACTTGAATAAAGTAATTAAACATGATATTGTTTTAAAAGTGGGTAAATGAAATAATTTTACCCAAAATTATATTTTGGATATAAAAGTGAATAATTTTTCAGAATTATTATAATATATGGATATTGGAATTATAATCAAATGGGATTATAAAATTGGAATGGTTATATATAACCAAAAATAATTAGTATAAGAATGAGATATACAAATGAAATGAAAATTGAATTAAATTAAAACCAGAATTTTGAATTTAAATCCCGGATGTTTGGAAAATATTTTCTGAAACGTTATAAATAATATGGCTTTGTTTTGCACGGATTTTTAAATAAAAATCGTTTTGAATAGATTTTGAAAATAATAAAGCACTGAATTCACTTTGGACACTGGAAAATAATTTTGATAATGATTGCAACATCATCAGTGTTCATTTTCGAGTTTCTAGGTGATGGATTGCTACCTTGGAAAGGTTTTTGATGGAAATTTGTTTGAAAGAAAACAAACTAGTTTAAAAATTCAAATGTTTTGAGTTTGTGATGATTATAAATAATCTATGCCTATATTTCATATAATTTCTATGTATTTATATGATTATAAAGGAATTTGAAATAAAAACCAGGAATTTAGATTCTGGAATTTAAAATTTAACTTATGTAAGTTAATTAAAATTGATTTGGCGTAAGTGAATTGGAATGGATAAATTAATTTGGAATCAATTTAAAATCTGGTCATAAAAATAAGTAATTATTCTATTAACCAAATAATACCAAAGATAAGTAGAAAAAAAATTCGTTTATTGTAAACGAAAGAAATAAAATTGATTTGAATCAGTTTGAATAAATTTGAATGCATACGAATTGAATGTAAATATATTGTAAGTCATTCAAATTAAATCAATGAGAGTATATATTATGAAATTTGAATGAATAAAAGTATATACAAAATATTGGCACTGGTATTAACATGTACATGCTAAATATACATGGATATGAATGTTTGGGTATGAATATTAATGGATTGTAGAAATATTGATTAAACTAAATGGAATGATATAAGAATTGCTTGAAATGAACAATGAAATAGTAAAATCCAGGGAATTGTTTATAATTATACATGTATTGTATATGATACATGGAATTTTGGCGTTTGCATTAGTTAATGAATGACAGTTATCGAAACCTTAATATTATGAGGCTAACGAGTTTAAATTGAGTAAGTACAAGGAACTACCTGGCCTGATTTTGGATATGCACGCTGCTTATATACTAAGCATGCACGCTTAATAAACGCTTATATAAGGTACGCCTATGAAAATAATATATATATATATATATATATATATATCAAATTAGGATATATGAATTATTTTCCGACCAATGAGGGTCGATGTATACTTTTTTTTCTCTCTTTTGGTATATTGCAAAAGCTCGTCCGTACAGGGGAGACTCTAACAAAAATTTTCCAAAATTTAGGGAGTTAGAAAAATTTTCAGTTTTGAAATTTTTGTAAAGATAAAAGAGATGATTTTCAAAATAAATTCAATGTGAAAGTTTTTGAATGGAAAATAGGAAATTAAATATTTCCATGGAAACTTAAAGTGCATGGGATTTGAGTATGAAACATTAGGTTATATTAAAGTGTGCTTTAGAAAAGTTAACGGGTCTGTAGCATTTCTTCTACCTTAGTAATTTCGGGGACGAAATTCTTTTAAGGGGGAAGGAATGTAACGTCCTAGATTTTTAGCAATTTAATATTGAATATTTAAATTTATTTTAAATATTAGCTTGGAATAATAAATGGATTTTTATTTGAATTTATCTATTTAATGATCGACATACGATTTAACTTTGAATATATTGAAATATCGTGTGAAATAATTTAATATTGAGTTAAAACTGAATCGAAAACAATTCAGCCGGGTAATATAAATTCTATATTAAATTGGAACGGTAATAATAATTTATTACTTATAAATTTAATTATTTGAAATCAACTTATATTTTAAATCGAATTTAATTTAAATCGTTAATAGAAACTGTTATCTCTTCTACATTGTCAAATTAAATTTCGGAATCAGTTCCATTTGGTTCAAAATAACATTATAACCTTATAACATCAGCTATTATGTTCAAATAAGGGTTCAGAACCACAAAATGTAATTTAAACAGACAAAATTAAACATAAATCAAATCAAATAAAGTAAACTTCATTTCAGCCTAACGTAGTACAGACGGGTCGACCTATTTAGTTTATAACGCCGACCAAGTTTTTCCTCGAGCACGAAAAAGTGTCTTCCTCCTCCAATATCCAGTAGACAATAAAATTAATGGCAGCGTACATAATGTCCCCTTCCTATGCCTATTTAAATACGCTCATACCCCGTTACTTCCGTCTTTAGACCAAAAGAAGAAGCTTCAAAATCAAAAACGAGAATCAAAAATGACCGCTCCAGTAAATGAAATCAAGACCGCAATTTCTTTTTCCCCTTTCCTTCTGCTTTTTTATTCCTCTTATTCAACTGTTGAAATCGAAAGCCATCTTCGTCTTCATTCATCAAAATCTCTTATTCCGATCCTAACAATTCCAAAAGAAAAAAAAAAGACGAAATCGAAATCGTGATAGGAAGTCGCGAGGTTTGAAGCTCGACATCACCAAGTTTGAGCGCTCGCTAATTACAGGTTAGGGCATCGGTATTGCTGCCGTGTACTCTATTTTTTTTGAGGAGTTTCCAACGTGATGTACGATTGTAGGAGGGATCGTTGCTTTCAGGGAAGCGCGATGCCTGTTGTGAAATCTGGAAGGGCATTGTTGAAGTGGAATTTACTGTAAGAAAGAAAGATGCGACAGGAGTCTTGGTGGAGGTCGAACGTTAGGAAGTTGATCTAATGTTTCACTCGTGGGGTGATGAGATGGGAGAAATAAGGCAAAGTCTGGTATTGTTGTACCCTTTTCAGGGTTCTCAAGAGGTTCAGGCACTATAGTGAGTTTTGGGGTGCGATTTTAAGGGAAGTTGAAACATTTGCAGCACTTTTTGGAATGTCCAATATTTATGATGATGAACTGAAGGAGTAATTGGGGAAGTTCAAGTGGGTTGCTTTGAAGTTCGGCAGTAGGACAGTGGTGTTCGACGGAATTCCGTAGAGGATGGACAGAGTTTTTGGGCTGATAGATTATTGAGGCAATACGGTATATGTTTAATGAAATTTAAAATTTATTAAAATAATTTGTTTATTTTAGTAAGCTATTTTAAATCAATAAAATTTAATCGATTAATAAAGATAAATAATCGTAGGTGCAAATAAACTCATTTGAGTAGATTCAGAGCTGCGATGATACAGAAATTAAACAGGATATTCAGCAAATGAGATCGAGGTGAGTAAATCTCACTAAAAATTTATTTTTATCATAAAAATGATTTGTTGGCTGCTTGGTTGCATTTATAAATTGTTTATCGGTCTTTGTTATTAAACATATTAGTTATTTAGGCTTGGTGGTTGTCGCTATTATATATACATATATATTGGATGTTCCCGTAGTACCATTAGCGGATGCTCGCAGTATCATTAGCGGATGATTTCCTTATGTGCCCCACAATATATACAGTGGATGACCTTTATACCGTGATATCCTGCCCTGAAGCAGGATTGGTATTATTATTGTTGTTGACAAACATCTGTGGATGCAGGAAAACAGGTTGGAGGAATCCAGCTGGATTCCTCAAATTTATTTACTGTTGTTTACATATTTATATATGTGTGTGATGTGTGAATTGAATGAATGATTTGTGTGTTTGGATTAGAATACCACTGGCCCTAGATACTAATATTAAAAAAAAAATACAAAGGGGATTTTTAGATTTAAAAGGGGAAATTTTAATTTTTTAAATAGAGATGAAATTTCGAAAGAATTGAGAAATATTAACTTGGTTTTAATAATAAAAATAAGCAGCTGAATTTATAAACAATGTTTATAAATGAATATAAAAATTATCATCAGATAATTTAAAAATGTAAATTCAAATAAGATTTTAAAGAGGGAAATTTATTTTCCATTATAGAAATTGAATTTCTAATGAAATTAGAAAGCAAAACTTGTTTAAATAATTAAAACAAGAAATGAAATTTATAATTGATAGGTGTAAATGGAAATGAACAATTATCATGGGATACTGGATTATATAAATTCAAAGATGAATTTAAAAAGGGGAATTGGGAATCATTTCCAAAGGAAACGATAAAATCATTTCCAATGTTCGGAATATAAATAAAATTAGGATAAATCCATATGGAATATTATTTGAATTCGACTGTGTCGAATATATGGAATAAATTATTTCCAGAAAGAATATTGGAATTTGTTCAGATAAATACTTAAATATAAGATTAAAAAGGAGAAAGATGCTATACATAAGCTATGAAAATAAAATATCCCAAATAGGAATTGAATTAAAAAATGGTTTTTTAAATAAAAGTTTGTTTTAAAATATAAAACAAGGAAGTTAATTTACAACTAATATTTATTGTCGTTGGATAATTCAGAAGATAGTTTCAATGAAGATTAAATATGGAAGTTTGTTTAATATAAAATAAGGAAGTGATTTATAAACTAGGTTTATAAATATAACAAAGTGTTTTCATCTGGTAAATCCGAAAATAGATTTTTCCATATATAAAAACTGACATTTAAAAATCATATTTTTAAATGAGAAAGAAGAGGTGATTTTTATGATAAGGAAAGGAAATGTTATATTACAAACTCTTATCTGTCTCAAGATAAGAACGTTGTCGGTCAAGGTCTGAGAGGTAAATAAAATACCAACTTGAACGACTTCACTATTATCAGGGGAAGATATTAGTTTGTAATGGTTAAGAGATGTTGAATTAATAAATTATTTGTATAAAGGAAATTTATAAATTTGAATTCGATGATATCGATATTTTATCTAATTCCATGTGAATTAGACTTGAATATAGGAATTGGGTTTTGAACTTAGTTATGAATATGGAACAGAATAATCAACGAGTTTGAGAAATCGATTTGGATATCAGGTTTATTTTAAAATATTGGAAATGAAGTTGAAATTTATTTAAATAACGAAGTTCAAAGTTTATATTTTAATTATAATTAAAACGAACTCGCCGCAGCACGGTAGTTCGTAATTTGGCGTTTTGAACTTCAACTGAGTATACAAAACCCAATATAAGTCAGAATTCGATGAAACAAGAAACCTTAGGGCCGATTGAATAATAGCTTGCCAATGGAAGAGAAATTTTTTAATTTCGTCTTATAGATTTTGAGTTATATCAAAATCAAATTTTTAGAAAAACAGCGCCATAATCGTATTGAAGCCATAATGGTTTATTTAATTAAATAAAAGGGTTTTTGGTGAATAAAAATCCGAATTTTCATTTGTGAAAATCCGGATTTGAGTTATAAAGGAAATATGAACTTGAGCCAAGTAAATGGATTGATTTTGGATCAAAAATCATATTTTTTATTTATCGAACAATGTTAACTAATTTCAAAGGAAATTAGTAAATAGATTTTTGATCGAATTTAACCTTTGTTAACTAAATGAAATTGGTGAATTAAAATCCGTAATCGAATATAGATCTCGGTAAGATTTGGATTTGGCTTGCTTATATGCAAGTGAGACATGGAATAAGACGATGAACTCAAAATGAAGTCAATCAAAAAAATGGACTAATTAGGAAACTAATTAGCCAAATTAAATGTGATTAAATAAAAAGGGTTGGATTTATTGGAATGCATTGGGAATGATTGAATATAGGTTAACAGGTATGCAATGAAGAGAACGAAGATTAAATTTGAGTGCCCGACAAAAAGGTACATGTTTCAATTTCCATATGAGGTTTTATGCGCCGAATCGGCAAGCCGCTTGGCTTTTTGGTTTTCTTTTTGAATGGAAAGGGCCTAGAGAGGCGAGTTGGGGTTTGAACTATTTGCCGGTACAAAGGAGGTGCTGGCGAAATTTTCCGAAACTTTAAGAAGTTAGAATATTTTTAAAAATTTTGATAACCAGAAATCAAAATATCGATGTATATAATTCGATAGGGAAACTTAAAATGGAATATTAAGTAAAAGGGGTCAGTGATTTGTTTGATGGATGTTGTTTTCCTTTGATAGTTAAATCACCAACTATCAAAGATTTCTGACCATCGTTGTCAATACGGAGAGACCGGTTGGATTTAATATCCGAAAACCACTCCGTATATGCATAGGCGTTGCGAATTAGATTATGCTGAAGATAATTGGAGATGGGGTAAAGTGCAAGGACTGTTCTGTTTGTCCAGACCCAGGGCAACTTGTATGGACGAATGTCTGACGGCGTATTCCTAGAAGATCACTTAAGATAATCTCTTCGGGATATTACGTCTGGTGGCAGAGGAATTTGTTTCTCTTAGCTTTCATACCCGTAATATTCTACGAAGATCAACTAGTGATTTAACGGGTTTGACGATGTGGCATTCAAAGTGTATGGTGGCCAGATGTTCTAAAAGATTAACGTAGCCTCAAGCCTCACAACCGGGAATTGACAAAAATCGGGCAGGTAGCATGGCTAGGTGGCTCATTCCCAAGCAGGGTATATTTGTCACTGATCTAGAGAAAATTCAATTATTTGTTTTTTCGATTCTGTATCTTACGAATTGCGGTTGGACGGACAACAACCATGGGTGACAATATATTCAATACACTCTAGCTAATTGAGTGGTCGGTCATGTGTGGGCCGGGTTGCAAGATGTTCTTGCTGAACCCCAGTGTATCCCCTTTAGAGTACACTGATCGGGAGGTGGTCTCATACCTTGTCATAGTTGGAATCCAATCTCCAATAAGCGCCCTGCGGTTTTTGATTTTATACCATGTATGTAGAGCGCACGTGAGATGCAAGCATTCTACTATTTGGTTATTTATTTGATTAGACATTATTATAATATCACTGGATTTTGATATCAAAAATGTTTTGGGTTATAGTAAGGTAAAAACGATCCATGTTTATGTGTGGGCTGGTCTTACTGTTATCCTTTTCTTTTAAAAGGATTTTCAAAGTTAAACAATATGATTGGAGTTTACTCACACCAGTCCCATGACTGACCTAGAGTTTATTTTGTTTTGTTTTTCCTAAACTCTTGGGTTCCCAAATTTGTACAGGCAGTCAAGTGTTTCAGGCTTTTACAGATACACTTGGAGAAGCTTGAAGCAGGAGGCTTCACCGTTAGTTATTTAGAGTTATTTCCGCTGTATCAAATGTTATGTTGTGCTCTGATATGGTATGTATATACAAAACAGATTTGTATTTCAAAGTTATGTTATATAATATATTTTTTTGTTCCGTTGTGAGATTCTATTATTTCTGTTCATCTTCTGTCTATTTCTATTTCTTTAACCCTAATGACCCGTATTTCTGTTTATTTGAGTTGGACATGGGTTGTATTAGTCAGCTCAGATGGTATGGATTTTTGGGCCATCACATTGCACCTCATTTCCACTTCTCCCTCTCTGTTTTTAACTTCAAACTTAACCAAAAGAATACATTGTCATATTCCTTCCCGAATGTTATACTGTTACGTTTTGTGTATATATATATACACTATCAGGCATGAAATAAATAAATGAACTGGCCACGATAGCCTTTAAATTCTTCCCTACTTCTTTTCGTTTGCCCATACCAGAATGCCAAACTCCTTCTTTTTTGTTCCCAATTTTTTCATAACTTCCTCAACGTGCCCACTCTTTGTACTTTGTTTCAGGTTTCTCCTCCGAAGTTCGTACTTGTATTTGAAACTCCACTGCTTCCAAAAATTAGACATGTTCACCTCCTGCTAATTCCGTTCGTGCCATTCCTCCCTTCATTCAGAAGCTCCAGACTGACTTTAAACTCCCACTCCAAAGAAATAGTGCCAAACTTCTGGTACTCACGTTCAAACATCTTCATGCAACACTTACTACGCTGGAATTTCAATGCCGCGCCACCAGGAGACGACCGACCTCTCATCGGAAGTCACTGCGTTGACCCCCTCACCCTTGCCTACCCCCGCACTCAATTGCAATCCACTCGAGGCTGATGTTTATCGGTAAACTTCCCAAATCACAGCTGTCCTCAAACCAAATTCCGGCCATTAGAAACAACTTCAGCCGATCTTCACCATCCCATGCCTTGAGCTCGACAAAACGAACCAGTTTATAGTTAAGGTTTTGGTGTATTAATTGATGGATATGCGGATAAGTGGGGAGAAGGTTTCGATCAATGCTGATCCTATAAAACAGGGTGGAGGGCTGTAAAATTTATTCGTTAACCACACGTATAGAGCTGGGGTTATTGACCTTAAGTGGGTATTATTATAGGGTATTATTTTAAATAAAATATTATTATCATTACTTAGGCACGAAGTAACGCTATAAAACCGTCACATACGATGTCTGATTAAGATGAAAATTTGCACCTTTGCATAAAATTACATTCCGAACACGATGGAAAATGTTTCGTCGAAATCTGAGGTCGTCGGTATATCCGTTATTCAGCTTTACGCGTAAAACAACGCTATTTTGGATACAATAAAAAACATTATATCTATCATGACTAAATGTCAACACAATTCAATGAAATTCGTTTCGTGGCTTAATTCGATCATTATCTCAAGTTATGTTTAAAAACCCCTTTTAAATCGAATTTAATTATTAAATAAATCGCTATTATTTATAAATAATTTCATAGCGACTATTCTAAATTTTGAATTGGACATAACTAACAAACTATAACACGAAATCTAGATTTTTCTCTTCCATACGAAAATTATAATCAACAAGATCCAAACATTTCTTTGTTTCACAAAAATCCGACTTATATCGGATCCTGTATATTCAATTGAAGTTCAGAATTCAATATTACGAACTACCGCACCATTTCGATCTCGATTTATATTATATAAATTATAACGTTTAAACTTCGTTTTAAATAAATGAATTCAATATTAAAATCCATTAATATTCCAAATAAAATATTTAAAATAATAAATTAAATTAAATATTTGATTACCAAAAATACGGGACATTACAGTAGGTCTAAAAATGAAGCTAGCATGACAACACTAGGACAAAGGGAAATTATCATAGTTTACAACAACCAAAAAAGGCCCAAACTCCGTACACAAGGGAAATGGATAGCAAGACAAACAAATCAAGGTATATATTAAATTTTTGGTTTATTATTGATGTCGACAAACTTGTATAAATTGAATCGTGAGTAAAAATATCACCTTTACAGTGTTTATCCTAGACGTGTACAACCTGGAGTACCGACATAACTCGTTAATTGGTGGTTGTCACCAAACTTCGCTTGATTCCTAAATTGATGATGGAAAACCTCAAGTGATGCCCTTACTCAGATCAGGAGGCGAATCTATGGGGAAACAAATGAGGAGAGGAAAGTTGGAGCAACCCCATGGTGATGAGACAGTAGAAGAACGAATGCTGGTGAAGTCGTTTTAAGGCAGTGGCGATTTCGATGTAAAAAAGGAACAGGATTTTAGGGGAAGTAATTTTGGCTGGAGATAAAAAGAATTGAGAAAACTGGGATAATTTAGTTTTTTCTATTTTCTTTTATACAAAAATAAGACAGAAGCAGTAGGGAAGAGAAGCATCTAGCAAGTAGTTCATAAAAAAGAATAGGGAGACAAGTGTTAAGGAGTAAACTTTTAAATATCACAAGTGTAAACATTGATTATTTATTAAAATATCTTTTCGAAATGACAAAACGATTGTATACATGATAGTATATAACTAAAGAATTCAGTTAGAGCGAGGTACACAAACAAACATTATTATTTTTTGCACATTTTTTTACTAGAATTAAACATGCGGGACAACAAACGTCTGAGTTTTACGAAACAGAAAATATCATTTTTCTTAGAATTCAGTCTAATATTTTTAGTTCAAATTCCAATAACAAATTGTTTTCAACGATTTATTTAATGTTTAACTAAATTAATGCGAACAGAAACAAACTCGCATATTTCACTATGAATTTTATTCCTCCGCTATGTTTATTTAAACGTATCTCAAATATTAAATTTCGTATTTAAATTCAAAATTTACATTTCTAACTCTAATTACAATATAACAGTTGTAGCTACTGCTAATCGATTGTATAAGTCGATTTAAACGAGACAATGAACTTAGAGGTGTTTGTTATAAATTTATTTAGAGTACTACTATATAAATATTCAATACACATATCTTAAGTTTTTATTCAATACCAAGTTCAAATAGATTAGATTTAAATTTCAAAGTGAAATTCCAAGTATAAACATTGATTTTCATCATTAGATCTAAAATTAACTTCATATTTAAATGTCAAAATTATTGAGTCGTTACAGTGTTCTTTGCTTTTACTTTACAGCCTTTTCACTATATCAAAGTAGGGGATTCCCAACAAGTATAAGCATCGCTAGTAATTTCAGTGACACTTATATGTGTCACTGTGAGGGGGTCGGGAATATTCGCAACACTTATCAACGTAGGCACATATTCCTTTACAACGCTTATAAGCATTGGTAAATATTCATTCACAATGCTTGTAAGCGTTGGCAGATATTCGTTTACAACGCTTATAAGTGTTGGTAACACTATATTCGCAACACTTATAAGCGTTGGTAACATGCAACACTTATAATTGCATACAAGATCGCATAAGCTCTATTTAGTATGCGTTCAGCTATGATATTATCTCAATATAGCAACATGTAACAAAATCAATAAGAAACAAAAATCCATATTCGTGACAACAGTAAAGTATGAACTAAAAAAAATCAATGCATAAAGATACTAAATTCAATACATATGAGAATTATAACCAAAAAACATCAAGAAACAATATCCAATAGCATAGTAACAACAATGCAGAATTAACAAAATACATGACGTTTTCATATTTGAAGTCCACAAGTACCAAATGTGAAACTCTAGCCATATAACGAACCTTACATCCAAAATTATGCATAGCTTGTAACACCAAATTTTCTCTTTTTCTCCGCTTCTTCTACTGCTTTCTGCGTGCATTTAATTAAATAGCATCGTCTAAGTTTCAAAAAGCAGTAAATGTTATAAGTTCAAAGTCATACTTTTTTATTTTGACACATCTTTTGTTCATTGAACTCGATGAAATCTTGCAATGTAAGCTCCTTTTTAAGCATTTTGTTTTCTTCATGAACCTCCAGTGCAAATTCAACACCACGATCACAAATTGGTTTGTCAATCCAGTGCATGAATCCACAATCTCTAAGAGTTACAGTGTTTGCACAAATAAAATATTGATGGCCAATGTTTTCATTCAAATAGCATGTTATGAATATTGGCTCAATGTTGCAACGACATAACAACCATTGAGATTGTACTTCTCCATCATCGAATGTTGGCAGGAGTGGCAATCTTGTTGGTGTTGTCGACCTGGTAAACAGTGCCACATTCTGAACACTTAATAATGCCAAATCTCTTTCTATGCTCGACTCTATTCTCTTGTCGACACTAAACGGAGTTGGTGTCTGAGATTCAGCTAAACAAACAATTTGATGAGGATCACTCGAATCGTCTGAATAGACCGACAGACAATACCATAGAAGTAATCACGATAATCGGACGAAGGCCTTAAGTAGGAGGACATCTGTAGAAAATAAATAAAAAAACAACAATATTAAGATGGATGTATGTTTAAAGAATACATGCTTTAAATTGTTTAAAGCACAACTATGATTTAGTAAATGATAAAATTCGAAAGCATGAAATTTCGAATGCTTATATTTAAGAAGCAACAACTTAAGTTCATTTAATCTGATGTATTTTGGATTTATATAACTATACCTGCACCTAAACATAATAACTCTTATGCTTCGAGTTTTTGGAATCCTAAAGTATTAAAATGTGCAGTACAATGCACGGAGCTCATGGCATATACAATAGTCTCAGATAGTGTACGTGACCATATAAGATATAAAATTCATTTCGATTAATTTACTATTCACAGACAAAAGACCAGTTTAATAAATTGGTTTTTATTGCCTAGACTACCATAAGCAAAACAAATTTTCAAACAGATAAAAAAATACCTCCTTTTTTTACTTCGACCAATTTGAAATGGATTACTTGGAGGTAGCATGATCAACCCTCGTAGCTGGACTGGTTAATCAGGATTCTAAAAACTCAACATCAACAATGAAGGTAGTTCTGAGTACATAGTTACAAGAGACTAGAGATATTAATTTGTCTGTGGCCTTTCACTATCGAGACCAATTCTTCTATCTTCATTCCCACTATCCCCCCGTGTACCTCCAATCAGATCCCCTGATTTCCGCTGTTTTGCATTTAAGTCCCCCAACAATTCAGGGGTTTAAGTGGAAAAGGTGAAAATCAGGGGCTCTGATTGGGTGGGACACGGAGGGACACTGAAAATGGAGATAGAACAATTGGTGCGTCCACTGTCTAAGTTCTAACAATTTTCGTGCAAATGACACACCAATAATAATGTTTCACGTGCACTAGTGTCATTAAAATAAAACATATCATACTTAATCATGTAGGGTGTTGCTTATGGACAAAGGGTTGTATATTGGACAGGACAGTCCATTTTTTGGCTCGGTCCGAAGCTATGAGGTGTCCGGTCTGTGTCCGTTTGATTCTCTTATAGGACAGAGTTAGGACACACTAGTATTCAGTCCGATCTAAATTTTTTGATGTTTTTCTATTATCCAAGGCTATATCGGATAGGACAGTTCATTGTCCGGCTCGGTCCGAGGCAATATAATGTCAGGTCCGTGTCTGTCCGAATTCTTATAGGACAGAGCTTGGACACACCTCCATCCGGTTTGGTCCGACCCGTTTACAACCCTATGGACAAAGTAACTAAACAAGAAAGATTGCTTACTTTACCAATTCTTTATATTCCATTTGTGCAACCGGTATCTTAATTTTTGGTTGGTTTTACTCTTATATCATTTCTCCCAGTCAGCCTTGCTACAAAAATTAATGAAATAACGAAAAAAGTGATTGTCTAGTGTAAGTTAATTCTTTTAAACTTTGGTCAATTCAGCCTGATTTGAAAAGCAAACATAGTAACATACATCACAAACAACATACATGGTGGAAGACTCTGAATTGAAACCTAATAAAAGGCTAAAGCATACATCGATTACATCTGGAATACGAACAGCATCTGAAAGCAATGAATCTGACAACAACCAAGCTAAGAGAACACCGTGACTTTTTGAGAGCAAGACATCATAGCCAAAGCCGTATGGGAGACAACAGCTTGGACGTATACCACAACCAACCCCAGTACACAAAAAGAAATAGCACACCAGAACACAAACAAGCCCGAAAAACCATAAAAAACAACGTTGGCATCAAAAAACGCAATAGCCAAAACCTTCCAACAAAAGATGAAACACCCGATTACCCCTTTTTGTAAATGTACATGCTAGGTTGCTTTAAAACGATTCCAACTTCCATTTCAATTTTATATCAAAATTGAATATTCCATATATAGTTAAGAATAATATTTTCGACCGTCACCAAAATGCTTCCTACGCAGCCACACCTGTACCCTCAAACAACCCTTTGCTACCACCACCAGAAGATGCAGCGCCCCATCCTACTCACCACCGCTCTCACACTTTTAATCATCCAGGATTACCCGAATCTTTAGCCACATACCAAATCATTTCATATCCCAAGTAGAGAAAATCATTTCACAACATAATAATCACAAGTACTTTCCAAAATATAGTACTTTACATTAGCAATTCACACATATGATTATGTATATTTTTATGCAATGCATATATATTTTTTGTATTGCATATATATATTTTCCGCATCGCATGTATATGTTAGTATTGAGTTTCTAAAAAAATACTAAATTAGGAAACTAATTGAGTACATACAAAAAGTGTGTATATTGTATTGGTAATTATACAGATAGAATATTATGGACAGTAGAATGATCCTCAAAACCCTATGAATACAGTACATTCTAACGACTTAGAGCATCTCAAATAGCCATTGGTTCATGCTCGTAATACTGAATTTACAGAGAAAAATGCTTCCAACAGATATTGGTTCCCTGAATATTCAGGGTAAAATTCAGGGATAAACTCTGAATTCGTAAGTGGGGCGCGAGCCGATTAAATCGGCGCGCAGAAAATATGCAAACACAATACTCCTTTCCAGCCAATAACAATGCACTGTATACCAATATTTTTTCACCGCGTGTAAACTTGGGACCACAATATGCTTTGCTGCATATTTTTAATGGCTAGGGACCTCACATTATTTAGTCCACCATATAGCTTGGACCAATAACTTTGTACCACATATATACTTGGACCAATATTTTAGTACACCGTCATTCTTTCAGCATGTTTAATATTTGATTAATGTTCCCAGCTACACGTTATTTAACATACTTAATCGGCGCGCACCTGTTGGGGGCATTTTCACAAATCTTCCCTGAATGTTACAGATCGTAATGTTACGACCCGTAACCTTGTTGGAGATGCTCTTACTGTAGTATTCTGTTTTAGAACAGGACAATAACAAATGACAAAGGAAGCATACATCATATAATATGTAAATATTAATTTAATTTCACTTTGTTTACACATCTGCATGTTGACTTCAGAACAATATTCAAACTGATTTAACATTCAGTAATTAAAAAGATATTTCACTTTACAAATACAAATTTGGTTTGCAATACCATGTGCTTTCTGCTCTGTTAAACATTCGCAGGCAGAATAAACACACAAGTATAGACTAGAAAGTAGAAACACCCCCCTGAAAACTGTATTTACATGTAGATGAGGGCTCCTTTGTACAATGACGCATCGAGCTGTAGTTACACCAAAGAGCAAATGGGTGAAGGCATTGCATCAAACCAAGCCGACCCGAACCCAGATCGAGAAACTAAAAGTACTGCGCTACAAAGAGAAGAGAAAAAAGAAAAGATACGAAAAACAAATTCGATACGCTTCTAGAAAAGCTTATGCTAAAATGAGGCGGAGGATTAAAGGTAGGTTTGCAAAGACATGTAACTGAGCTTAGCTCAGTTATTGAAACCGAGCTTAGCTCGGTCTCATTTTTTTAACAAAGTTAAAGCTTAGTTAGGAATCCGTTCATATTTCAGTTACGATACCAGGCTAAATTCAGTTATGAAACTGAGCTGAGCTTAGCATGGTTTTGGTAAATGAGCTTGCTCAGTTCAAAAACTGAGCTAAAAGCTCAATTAAATATGAGCTAAGCTCATTTGTGAAGTTTACAAATGGTTATGAGCTAAAAACCATCCACTTTATTTAACTTAAGTTAAATTTTTAATCATTTGATTTGCTTTTGCCAATTAAATATGAGCTAAGCTCGTTATGAAGTTAAATTATGCTTACCTCAACATTGATTATTCTTGGTATTGTTTCTCTTATTCTAATATTGTATTGTTTATTGACCCACATCACAATAGTTTCCAATAATGAAGTAGTAAGGTCTATTATTCATCTGTTGCTAGAGGAAGACAAACATCTTGGTTCATAAGTAAGGGAGCCAGTTTATTTAAACTTTGAATAAATGATATTTGATATTTCCTTGTTTATAAATTCAAGTATCTTGATTAATAATTTTCTTTACTATAGTTGTAATGTATACCAACTTTAGGTAGAGTATTAAGCACCTACCTCTGGTTGAATTCACAGCTGTATTAAATGGGATAGCTAAATACAGATTGCAGTACTCATATTTGATTTTAATGCCTGGATTTTTAAGATTATACATGAGTACATGTAAATAAAATCTTTTGTAGGTGTATAAACTGTAAGAGCATTCCCAGCAGCTCTTGAATTATTGAGCGTGAATTGGTATTTTAGAGTGTGGATTCCACCCACCGATCCAGCAGCGGGTGGGGGGACGCTCTATGTTTTTTTAAAACCGTAAATGGTTTTTTGAAAACCGTTTATGGGTTTAACGGTTTTCAAAAAACCGTTTAACCCATAAAGGATTTTCAGAAAACCGTTTTTTATTTTTTTCCTCCCCCCATATAATCTATAAAATATGGTTGAATTTTTAGAAAACCGTTATTAAATTTTTTTCCTCCACCCTATATGATCTATAAAATGTGGTCGAATATTAAAATATAGATAACGGGTATAAAAACTAAATAAAAATTAAAATATAATATATATATATAGCCATTTTAGAATATTAGAATATAATATATATAAATAAATTCATTGCCGAATATTAAAATATAGTTTAAACTAATAATCGTTGTTGAATAGTAAAATACAGCTCAAATTTAAAGCCATTGTAGAATATTATAATTTTATTTGAATTTATAGTTGTTGACGAATTTATTTTTATACAATATTCGTATATAGCCATTGCAACCGTGGAGTTAAGAAGCTATAAAACCACTTCTGGTGTGCACATTTAGATTCACGACACAAAAATGTATCATATTGTCCACAACGATGATGTTGTTTACGAATCAGATGTGCAAACCGAAGATTCAAATTACTACAGCCAAAATGGTCCGGCTGATACTGATTCCGATTCTGATGAAGGCGATGAAGTGTTGGGGCATACAAAATCTCTTCAGTTTTCTTCGGATAGCACGACTGATAGCAATGAGTTAGACATTATGATGCAAGATGTTGTCGTTCAACAATTAAAGATTAACCAACATTTCCTAACGGAAGGATCATCTAGTAGTACTCGAGGAGGCAGTGTGTACGGTCGTGCGGACATACGGAAGATGCGAGATCATAAAGGAGGTACTACAAGATTACTTAAAGATTATTTCAACACTCCCTGTTCGTATGGTCCTGATGACTTTCGACGCCATTTTCATATGAGAAAGAATACGTTAATGCGCATTTTCAATGAAGTTGTTGAACACGATAATTATTTTGTTCAAAAACGTAATAGTGCTGGTACCTTAGGATGTTCACCGTACCAAAAAAATTTAGGCGCATTACGTGTAATAGCTTACGGAATAGCTCCAGATGCGTTTGATGAGGTTGTCCGAATGGGTGAGAGTACTATTACCTTAAGCCTTGAAAGGTTTTGTGTAGCGATAATTGAATTGTATGGTGAGGAGTATCTACGTGCTCCAACGCAAAGCGATGTCAACAAATTGAAAAGGTTAGGAGCCAAAAGAGGATTTCCCGGCATGTTAGGCAGCCTAGCCTGTATGCATTGGGAATGGAAAAACTGTCCTACAGCATGGCATGGTCAATTTATTGGACATTACACTAAAGCGACAATGATACTTGAAGCTGTTGCTTCACATGATCTATGGTTTTGGCATGCATTTTTCGGATGTCCCGGTTCAATGAACGATATTAATATACTTCACCAATCACATTTGTTTAAGAGCCTTACACAAGGAAAAACACCTGCATGTGATTTTAATATTGCAGGAAATACGTATGACATGGGGTATTATTTAGCAGATGGCATCTATCCTTCTTGAGGTACGCTTGTCAAAACAATTTCAGCTCCTGAAACAGAAAAAGAAAAATATTATGCAAAAAGTCAAGGGGCAGCAAGAAAAGACGTAGAACGTGCATTCGGGGTTCTCCAAGCATGGTTTTCCATTGTAAAAAACCCTGTTAAATTATTTAAGCCACAGGTTTTGAGCAACATTATGCATGCTTATATTATAATGCATAACATGATCACTGAAGAAGAAAGAGGAACATTTCCATCTTATTTGGGATATGATCCAGATAACACCGCAACTGTTGTTGCTGATAGAAATCCAGCGACTCTAGGTATTTCTTAGGCACACGTAAAATTAGGTCTAGGGAGGTACATAGTAAACTGCAGGACGACCTGGTTGAACATTTATGGCATCTAAAAGGTACTGCTTAGATATATTGTATGCATTTGTTGAACTATTGTAACATTGTAGTACTCGATTATTATATTGTTTTATGTACTTTAAATATATCGCATTTCTATTTTCTATTGTAGCTAATATGCAAAATGCACGTTTGATGAGGACGACCCAAACTGTATATAACTCCTTAACTCTTTAACTCTTTATATTCACAATTCAAAAGAGGACGACCCAAACTATATATAACTCCTTAACTCCTTAAATATTTATATTCACAATTCAAAAGAGGATGACCCAAACTGTATATAACTCCTTAACTCCTTAACTCTTTATATTCATAATTCAAAAGAGGACGACCCAAACTATATATAACTCCTTAACTCTTTAACTCTTTATATTCACAATTCAGAAAGAAAACGACCCGCAATTCTTTAACTCCTTAACTCTTTCTTTCCAGCACGACTTTTAACGTGATTGGAGCACGACTTTTAATGTGATTAGAGCACGACTTTTAATGTGCTTGGAGCACGACTTTTAATGTGATTGGAGCGTGACTTTTAATGTGAGTGGAGCATGACTTTCAATGTTCATAGACTGGTCATTTCAGTTGAATAACACACATAATATAGCCATGAAATGAAATTAAACTCTACGGATACATCCAAACTTTCCAAATAATAAACCAAATGGTACATGTTGAATACGACACATAATATAACGATATACTACCCAAACTGGATAATATGATTGTACCATAACTCGTACGCTTCGTGACCGATGAAGTTTGAACGGAACTTGAAAATATAGAGTGAGTCGTATGTCGACCGTTTCTCTTGAAAGACGTCAACCTTTTTTACCTTATCAATTACTTTGCGGTAATTCATACAATTAGTAGTAAATAAGCAGAAAGCACTTCTGGTTGCTAAGTTGGGCCTCTTTATTCCATAACTAGTATGATAGTTGTATTTTTCATTGAGGGTTGCCCAAAAATCTTGATCTACCTCTTCTTCCATATGTAGTACGTCTGCTTCATTGTAATAACCTGGAAATCCGAGCCAATTTAATTTTTTTATTTTGGCAATTTTAGCGAATTTTGAATATTTAAATTGAATTATTTTAAATAATAACGACGAGAAATCTATTTTGAATAGAATTCAAACGTATATATTTGTTTGAATCGTCGTTAGAATATAAATATTTTATTTTAATTATAAAGGAAGTGAAAATGGCGCGGTAGTTCGAAAATTCGATTTCAAACTTCAAATGAATGTACAGGATTCAAAATAAACCGGATTTTAGCGAAATCAAAAATATTAGAATCTATTTGAGAATATCTTTCCAAAGAATCCGAAAAATTGAAATTTCATAGCGGGAATCAAAAGATATGCCCAGTTGAAAATTCAGAATAGTCGCTATGGAATTCTGGCCCTTAAAAATGGAAATTTTGCAAACGACCTCAGTTTTCGATGAAACCACTTTTGTTGGATCCGTGATTTCAAGTTATTGCTAGATTCCAAAATTCGTAATTTTTCGAATCAATATGTGAGCGTGGCAAAGGAAAACGTGTTTTAACAGTTTCAGTTGATTTTAATCGACTGGAAAACGGCCATTTTTCAAACAGTCTCAGAATATGACGAAATTAGTTTTGTTAGGACCGTATCGTCAATACGAAGCTAGAAAATATTTTTCTGGAATTTTTCGGGTCCGTATGTGGCCCCGGTAATTTGAAATGTACGTTCGAATAGAATATATATTGATTTATATTTTAAATTTGACGAAAACTTAGTGTAACAGTCGAATTGGCTTACGAAACATATCCCATTGTGTTTGGAATGGGGGTAATTAGCTAGGGACGACAGTCGTAGGGTTTCATTTGGAATTCAAAGGTAAAGTCAACTTATTGGAGATTTAAATAAATAAAAAAATTAAATAATATAATTTTCACTTAAGTCCCCCCCAAATCCTTTTCCTCCCCGTCGAGTTTCATTCGAACAGAAATAAAAAAAAAAAAGGAAGAAGGGGACGGAGACGATTCCCCCGTCGCCCAACACCCAACCGCCACCGCCTAAGGTAGCGCAGCCGACCGCGCCTCCCCCTCTCGCGCCAGAGTGCGCACCACTACTTCTCCCTCCTCCTCCGAACCCAAACAGCCTCCGCCTTCTCCTCCCTTTTTCTTTTCCCCTCTTCTCTTCTAAATCCGACGCCCAACCCCCGCCTGATGACCAACGCGAGCCCCTCCCCCTCGACTAACGCGACACCCCTCCGGCCTCCAGAGCTCCGGCGATCCAGAAATTGATTGGGTGAGTTTCAGTTTTATTTTGTTTTGTTTTAGTTTATTTTAAACATTTAGTTTAGGTTAATCGAATTAAAAACTGATTTTTCTTCAGTTGAAAGAAATGATTTTTCTTTGAATATGAACGTGATTTTTCCTTTGGATAAAAATATGATCTTTAGCTAGAATATAAAAATCCGATTTTTATGTATGTAAATATAACAAAGGTTTGATTTTTAATGATAAAAAAGATTTGATTTTTATCTTTATAAAGTTATGAATTTTATTTAGGCATATATATGATTTCTTTTGAATGTAAATCTTTGATTTTTATAAATATAAAGAAGTGATTTTGTTTAAAATATAAGTTGAGATGTTTATATAGATAAAAATTCGATTTTTATATATTGAATAGCGAAGTAAAAATTCGATTTTTATATATTGAATAGAGAAGTAAAAATTCGATTTTTATATATGTAGTGAATACGGATGACGAAAGTGATGAAAGAAGAAACGGCGAAGACTTCTACATTTGAAGAGTCGTGGCGTTCGGTTTAGCTAGTTGGTGAGAACTCCTCACTTTTATTTTTATTTCTAGTTTGAAATATATACTAGGATGCAGACGGTGTTTAGTAGCACCCGACACCCGCCGTCCACAGACCATGGATGACTTGTTTGTTTGATTGATTTTTATGTGTAGTTGATTGTGTGATATGAAATAAAATATTTTATAGTTGAAGATATTTTATAGTTAAAAATACAATTTTTAACGTGTATATAAAATAAAGATTTATAAACAAATCGAACGATTTGTTTATATACACACATTTGACTGATATTGATTGGGACGATAAATTTTACACATCGCCCAACTACACAAATAAAATCTGTGTTTGATTGTTTGAAAACCCCACACGGGTATTGGGATGATATATGACATACACTAGTCCCAATAATTAGTTGTATATCGATCGATTGATTGACAGGCTGTTATAAGCGTTAAATATTTATATTTGATGCTTATACAGTGTAGAACGCACTCTGGATGATGGTTGATTATTTATCGTTGTTATTTTATACATGTGTTGTAGAATATCCATATAATTAACATTATATGGTAATTGATTGGGCCTCATTCCAGTTTTGAAATAGAAATATTTGAAATAGAATATTTGAAACAGAATATTCGAATAGAAATATTTGAAAAAGAAATATTTGAAATAGAATATTTGAAATAGAATATTTGAAATAGAAATATTTGAAAAAGAAAATTTGAAAAAGAAATATTTGAAATAGAATATTTGAAAATAGAAATATATGAAGCCGTGTCGATTAGATTTACGCCATTTTGATGTAAACGATATTTATATCGATTTTATTCATTTTATAATGAACATGAAAGTGATTTCAAAATCTGATATTTTGAAATAATTGAAATTCGAATTAAATTGAAATAAATTGAAATTCGAATTAAATTGAAAAGAATTGAAATTCGAATTAGATTGAAATAGAATTGAAATCGTTTTAAATTGAATTTAAAACATATTGAAATTAAACTGAAATCGATTTAAATTAAAATCGATTTGAATTGAAATGGATTTGAATTGAAATCGAGTTGAAATGAATTTAAAACCAATTTATATTGAAAAGATTCAATTTTGATTTGAATTTGAGATGGAAGTTGAAATCGTTTTGAAAATGAATTTAAAACAATTTATAAAATTCGTTTCGAAAGGAAATCGATGAAGTATATATTATATATATTATATATATAATACAATGGCCTGAATAGAACGCGCCGCGCTGCGGCAGTTCGTGAATTTCGACCATTGACTTCGAATGGATATTACGGGAGATCCGACCGTCGGATTCTCCTAAAACTGGAACCGTTGGGTTTGTATCGAAAAGATATTTCTAATGAATATTAGAAATTAGAAATCTAACGGTTGGATTTGGAATTATGTCCAAATCCAATTTGGAAAAGGTCGTTGTAAGTGCAGTTCGATGGCCGTTGATGGAAATCGACCGTACGGGCCTTGATAAAATTATCAAAAATAGTAATAATTTGTGTAAAATCATAAGAAATGATTTGGGAAGAATTGCGATGAAAAACTCCATATTTGAAAAGATAAAAATAGATTTTTATCGAAATGAACTAGTTTTGAACTAGAATTATAATTCTATTTATTTTTAAATAAATAAATTGAATTTGAAAAGGGTTTTAAAAGTAACTAGAATTTCCAATAATTGAATTGGAATGGATTTGAATCGAAATTGTCTTTGGAATATTTCGATATTGGATTTCGGGATTATACAGATGTTGTTATGCAAATTTGAAAGATATATTTATATCGTTATTTCCAATACGATATTTGTTGGTCGTAGAATTTGATATTGAATATAAGCCGATATATTTTCTATTCAAAGCCTTGTATTTAATATCAAATATGATTTGGGTTTGTCGTGAATGGTGTCTTCATTAACACTGTTCTTAAAACCTAGTTGAGAAATAGATTAAATCTTTTTATTTAGATTTAATGAAGTGTACCAAATAAATGGAATTTAATTGGAATTGAATTTGAATTAATTTTTGGGTTTATCGTGAACAGTGATTTAAATAACACTTGTTCTTTAACCCGATAATTAATGGAATGTGATTTTGGGTTGTTGTGAACGGTATCTTCAACGATACTGTTCTTAGACCCAACTGAGTTAAGAAAATCAGAAACTAACTGAAGATTAGTTAAGTTGAACAATTTCTTGAGTATTGATCTGATGTTGGTTTCGGCCTTCGGGGTTAATACTTAGGGAATTGCTCACTTGCTAATTTACGGTTCGGGACTAATTGAAATGTGATGTGATTTTGGGGTTTATCGTGAACCGTGTTTTAAATGACATTGATTCTTTAACCCAATTAAAGATTAAAACCAAGCGGAGTTTTAATGAATCTTTAATTAGATTGAAATGATCGAGAATGGAGTATCACCAGTTTTTCTCCAAGTGATAGTTAAATCTTTAATTAGATTTAAACATGAAATGGTAATTGAATTTACCGATAACACCGTGGTGTTAGATATGAAGTATGACCAGTTTTACTTCATGGGATGAATAGGTTGGGGTTGGGAAATTAAAACAAATGATCACTTCGGTAAGGTTCGTTAATCCAGACTAGTTGAAGTGATATTCAAAGGAAGATTAAAGAATAAATTAAAAGAATTTATCTTTGATAAAATTAATGGGAACCTTTCCCTAAGAATGTGAAATTTAGAAACTAACTGTAGGTTAGCTAAGAAGAATGGTTTCCTGGGTATTGATCTGATGTTGGTTTCGGCTTTCGGGGTTAATATTTGAGGAATTATTCTCTTGATTAATTTACAGTTAGTGACTGATGAATAGGAATGAGGCGTATGTTGTGTTTGTGTAACAGTTGTTTATTATATACGAGAGTTATCCAGAAAGGCCGGGTTTATCCCATTCTGAATAACTGTTACGACGATAAGTCGAAGATGAAGACGGTGGTCGAAGACCGGAGGTCTTCACGTCGTTTGGGTGATTACTGATGATCTTGATTGGGATGTACACCCAAGAGGAGGGAATCAGTTAGTGGTCGTCCAGACGTACTTGGAGATCGATGGATATGCAGGGTACTAGGTGCCTCCGGTTTCGTTCAGACCCAGAACGGACTTGTAAATGGACTGTGTGTCTGACATTGGATATCATTCTGTGTGATTGATGGATATCGGTTGCATGGAGTGGTTCGCCTATGTGGCATGCTAAGATGCAAATGATCAAGCCTTTTGTTGAAAAGCAGAGTCTTGTGGTTGATGATCAAAGCACAGCCTGTGTGGCATAGCTTTGTGTAACGTTGATTCGCGAGCCTCACACCCCGGTAGTGAACCAGAAACGGGAGAGGACTGCAGGGAGAACATGCGTTTCCTTCTAGCTAGGAGTTATGTCAGTGTTTTTACACGGTCTGACATTTTACTTATGTGGATGATGGATAGCAAGGCGCCTCGGATACATCGGTCGTTCTCGAACCGATGGAGTCATTCGTTGGTTCATTTACGCCCCATAGGGCGGGGAGACGTAGTGTTCAGGATTTCGTCTAATCCACATCGGTGGACCGACCCTGAAGATCCAAGGGTCGATGCGTTCTGTCCCTGAGACATGGGCTAGATTGTCTCGAATTCGGTAGAGGACGATCCCTTGCCTCGGTTCACAGATAGAAATCCAACTTCCAATACGTGACATTTGCAGTTTTATTTGTAGAGCCTAGTATGGCGACATGATATATGGTACTCATGCCGTCTATGATTGATATTTATGATTGTATATAAAATCAGAAACTAACTGGAAACGAGCTAAGATGGGTGGTTTCCAAGGTATTGGTCTGATGTTGGTTTCGGCCTTCGGGGTTAATACTTAGGGAATCGTTATCTTACTAATTTACGGTTGGAGTCTGATTAAGAATTAAAACATGAAATTTAGCGTATCAAGTATTCTTTGGCTATTATAATGTAAAACCCTATCCTCCGGTTTGTGTTGCATTGTGTGATGGGACCTGGGTCTTATAATAGCTTCATTGGTCTTTATTTAGCATTGCGCTGTTTGTTTTATGCGCTGGTGTTCTTGGGAGGATACCCGTTCCGTGTTATATGGCGTGGTCCTTTGATTTACCTAACTTTAAAATAAAGATTGATAACTATTTTAGTTCTCACACCAGTCCCATGACTGACCTGGAGTTTATTGTTTTAACCTAAACTCTGGGTGCCCTTATTTTCCGCACGGGTAGCTAGTAGTTTTGGTTTTGCAGATTTATATTCACAGGATCCTGGTTTACAGCTGGAATGATATACGGAAAGCTTTGTATCCGTATATCTCCTTCAGTTGTGTATTGTATTATTTTCCGCTGCTATGTAATGTATTGTAATCTCTGATATTTTATAATGTGTAATATTTATTCATACTCTGTATATTCTTGTATTCTTATGGAATTGTGGTAATATACAATGAAATGTTCTTCTGTGTGCATTCTAGTTTGTCATGTTCGCAAAACAATCAGGCGTTTCGAACGGTCTTGATCGGTTTAGCGACTGATTCGGATTGTGCGAAATTCTCGGTCGTTACATCATGGTATCAGTGCTTTGGTTTACAAAGCTCAGAGAACAGGACACATTAGAACCATACGAAAGAATTCATCAGAAATTGGATTAGTAATATCCAATGAGAATGACTCGTTAGAGATGGGATCAGTAGTATCCTAGAACAAGTGTGAAGAGTATATTTTTAAAATGAAAACAGATTTTGTTTTGAAATTTAAATCGTTGTATACGTATTTGAATATTTATATTAAGTTAATCTGGACAATCCAATATATAAAGATTTTGCATATATGTCTTGCAAACGTGTATTCGAAGTTTTAATGTACTGGATAGTTATAGAATCGCACTCTAGTTGCCCGGGGATAATTCTGGTGACGGGGCACCATATCCAGTATTTATTTTCGAGTTTTGAAAGTGAGATTTCGATATATTTCCAATTGACTGGTGTGAGAACCAAAATTAGATAGGGCTTATTGTTGTGATTTGGCATCAAAATTCTGATTTTTAGACTATGTATCAAAATTATGAATTTGAAAAGCTAATCAACTAATTGATTGTTGGTTGTGTTGTTTGATTAATTTAAATTTGAACCATTTAGCCAAATTGAATCAAATAGTGAATTGTACTGAAAATTAGTCGCATTTGCTTGCATATACATGTACTTACATTGAACAGGTCATAGCAAGGAGGCTAGAGCAGAAGAATAAAATTGTTTGCCCGACAAATAGGTACATGTTTACAATAATTTACTGTTTTGTTTGGGTGATGATGATTTTATGAGACGATTGGCTCTTTCTTTTTCTTTTGGATAGAAGAAGGCCATGGGAGGCTATATGAAATATCCCGAAGTCCCCGGTGCAGGGGAGGTTATGGCGAAATTTTTCGAAAATTTAGGGTGTTAGCCAAATTTTTGAAAAATTTGAAAAGTTCTTAGAAACTGAAAAGTTGAAAAACTTAAGCCGTAAAGAAAATAATGAAAGTTGACTTGATTAGTTAAACAACTTTTGGCTTCGTTCTTTTTCGGGGACGAAAAGTTTTAAGTGGGGGAGATTGTAATAACCCGGAAATCCGAGCCAATTTAAAAAATTTATTTTGGCAATTTTAGCGAATTTCGAATATTTAAAATGAATTATTTTAATTAATAACGACGAGAAATCTATTTTGAATAGAATTCGAACGTATATATTTATTTGAATCGTCGTTAGAATATAAATATTTTATTTTAATTATAAAAGGAAGTGAAAATGGCGCGGTAGTTCGAAAATTTAATTTCAAACTTCAAATGAATGTACAGGATTCAAAATAAACCGGATTTTAGCAAAACCAAAAATATTCGAATCTATTTGAGAATATCTTTCCAACGAATCCGAAAAATTGAAATTTCATAGCGGGAATCAAAAGATATGCCCAGTTGAAAATTCAGAATAGTCGTTATGGAATTCTGGCCCTTAAAAATGGAAATTTTGCAAATGACCTCGGTTTTTGACGAAACCACTTTTGTTGGATCCGTGATTTCAAGTTATTTCTAGATTCCAAAATTCGTAATTTTTCGAATCAATATGTGAGCGTGGCAAAGGAAAACGTGTTTTGACAGTTTTAGTTGATTTTAATCGACTGGAAAATGGCCATTTTTCAAACAGTCTCAGAATATGACAAAATTAGTTTTGTTAGGACCGTATCGTCAATACGAAGCTAGAAAATATTTTTTTGGAATTTTTCGGGTCCGTATGTGGCCCCGGTAATTTGAAATGTACGTTCGAATAGAATATATATTGATTTATATTTTAAATTTGACGGAAACTTAGTGTAACAGTCGAATTGGCTTACGTAACATATCCCATCGTGTTCGGAATGGGGGTAATTAGCTAAAGGCGACAGTCGTTAGGTTTCGTTTGGAATTCAAAGGTAAAGTCAACTTATTGGAGATTTAATTAAATAAATAAATTAAATAATATAATTTTCACTTAAGCCCCCCCCCCCCCAAATCCTTTTCCTCCCCGTCGAGTTTCATTTGAACAGAAATAAAAAAAAGAGGAAGAAGGGGATGGAGATGATTCCCCCGTCGCCCAACACCCACCCGCCACCGCCCAAGGTGGCGCAGCCGACCGCGCCTCCACCTCTCGCGCTAGAGCGCGCACCACTACTTCTCCCTCCTCCTCCGAACCCAAACAGCCTCCGCCTTCTCCTCCCTTTTTCTTTTCCCCTCTTCTCTTCTAGATCCGACGCCCAACCCCCGCCTGATGACATACGCGAGCCCCTCCCCCTCGACTGACGCGACACCCCTCCGGCCTCCAGAGCTCCGGCGATCCAGAAATTGATTTGGGTGAGTTTTAATTTTATTTTGTTTTATTTTATTTTAAACATTTAGTTTGGGTTAATCGAATTAAAAACTGATTTTTCTTCGGTTGAAAAAATTGATTTTTCTTTGAATATGAACGTGATTTTTCCTTTGGATAAAAATATGATCTTTAGCTAGAATATAAAAATCCGATTTTTATGTATGTAACTAAAACAAAGGTTTGATTTTTAATGATAAAAAAGATTTGATTTTTATCTTTATAAAGTTATGAATTTTATTTAGGCATATATATGATTTCTTTTGAATCTAAAGCTTTGATTTTTATAAATATAAAGAAGTAATTTTGTTTAAAATATAAGTTGAGATGTTTATGTAGATAAAAATTCGATTTTTATATATTGAATAGCGAAGTAAAAATTCGATTTTTATATATTGAATAGCGAAGTAAAAATTCGATTTTTATATATGTAGTGAATACGGATGACGAAAGTGATGAATGAAAGAACGGCGAAGACTTCTACATTTGAAGAGTCATGACGTTCGGTTTAGCTAGTTGGTGAGAACTCCTCACTTTTATTTTTAATTTTTAGTTTGAAATATATACTAGGATGCAGACGGTGTTTAGTGGCACCCAACACCCGTCGTCCACAGACCATGGATGACTTGTTTGTTTGATTGATTTTGATGTGTAGTTGATTGTGTGATATGAAATGAAATAAAATATTTTATAGTTGAAGATATTTTACAGTTAAAAAAATAATTTTTAACGTGTATATAAAATAAAGATTTATAAACAAATCGAACGATTTGTTTATATACACACATTTGATTGATATTGATTGGGACGATTAATTTTACACATCACCCAACTGCACAAATAAAATCTGTGTTTGATTGTTTGAAAACCCCACACGGGTGTTGGGATGATATATGACATACACTAGTCCCAATAATTAGCTGTATGTCGATCGATTGATTGACAGGCTGTTATAAGCATTAAATATTTATATTTGATGCTTATACAGTGTAGAACGCACTCTGGATGATGGTTGATTATTTATCGTTGTTATTTTATACATGTGTTGCAGAATATCCATATAATTAACATTATATGGTAATTGATTGGGCCTCATTCCAGTTTTGAAATAGAAATATTTGAAATAGAATATTTGAAATAGAATATTCGAATAGAAATATTTGAAAAAGAAATGTTTGAAATAGAATATTTGAAATAGAATATTTGAAATAGAATATTTGAAATAGAATATTTGAAATAGAAATATTTGAAAAAGAAATATTTGAAAAAGAAATATTTGAAATAGAATATTTGAAAATAGAAATATATGAAGCCGTGTCGATTAGATTTATGCCATTTTGACGTGAACGATATTTATATCGATTTTATTCATTTTATAATGAGCATCGAAAGTGATTTCAAAATCTGATATTTTGAAATAATTGAAATTCGAATTAAATTGAAATAAATTGAAATTCGAATTAAACTGAAAAGAATTGAAATTCGAATTAGATTGAAATATAATTGAAATCATTTTGAATTGAATTTAAAACGTATTGAAATTAAACTGAAATCGACTTAAATTAAAACCAATTTGAATTGAAATGGATTTGAATTGAAATCGAGTTGAAATGAATTTAAAACGAATTTATATTGAAAAGATTCAATTTTGATTTGAATTTGAGATGGAAGTTGAAATCGTTTTGAAAACGAATTTAAAACAATTTATAAAATTCGTTTCGAAAGCAAATCGATGAAGTATATATTATATATATTATATGTATAATACAATGGCCTGAATAGAACGCGCCACACCGCGGCAGTTCGTGAATTTCGACCATTGACTTCGAATGGATATTGCGGGAGATCCGACCGTCAGATTCTCCTAAAACCGGATCTGTTGGGTTCGTATCGAAAAGAGCTTTCTAACGAATATTAGAAATTAGAAATCTAACGGTTGGATTTCGAATTATGTCCAAATCCAATTTGGAAAAGGTCACTGTAAGTGCAGTTCGATGGCCGTTGATGGAAATCGACCGTACGGGCCTTGATAAAATTATCAAAAATAGTAATAATTTGTGTAAAATCATAAGAAATGATTTGGGAAGAATTGGGATGAAAAACTCCATATTTGAAAAGATAAAAAAAGATTTTTATCGAAATGAACTAGTTTTGAACTAGAATTATTATTCTATTTATTTTTAAATAAATAAATTGAATTTGAAAAGGGTTTTAAAAGTAACCAGAATTTGCAATAATTGAATTGGAATGGATTTGAATCGAAATTGTCTTTGGAATATTTCGATGTTGGATTTCGTGATTATACAGATGTTGTTATGGAAATTTGAAAGATATATTTATATCGTTATTTCCAATACGATATTTGTTGGTCGTAGAATCTGATATTGAATATAAGCCGATATATTTTCTATTCAGAGCCTTGTATTTAATATCAAATGTGATTTGGGTTTGTCGTGAATGGTGTCTTCATTAACACTGTTCTTGAAACCCAGTTGAGAAAAAGATTAAATCTTTTTATTTAGATTTAATGAAGTGTACCAAATAAATGGAATTTAATTTGAATTAATTTTTGGGTTTACCGTGAACAGTGTTTTAAATAACACTTGTTCTTTAACCCGATAATTAATGGAATGTGATTATGGGTTGTCGTGGGCGGTATCTTCAATAATACTGTTCTTAGACCCAACTGAGTTAAGAAAATTAGAAACAAACTGAAGATTAGTTAAGTTGAACAGTTTCTTGGGTATTGATCTGATGTTGGTTTCGGTCGTCGGGGTTAATACTTAGGGAATTGCTCACTTGCTAATTTACGGTTAGGGACTGATTGAAATGTGATGTGATTTTGGGGTTTATCGTGAACCGTGTTTTAAATGACATTGATTCTTTAACCCAGTTAAAGATTAAAACCAAGTGGAGTTTTAATGAATCTTTAATTATATTAAAATGACGAAAATGGAGTATCACCAGTTTTGCTCCAGGCGATAGTTAAATCTTTAATTAGATTTAAACGTGAAATGGTAATTGAATTTACCGATAACACCGTGGTGTTAGATATGAAGTATGACCAGTTTTACTTCATGGGATGAATAGATTGGGGTTGGGAAATTAAAATAAATGATTACTTCGGTAAGGTTCGTTAATCCCGATTAGTTGAAGTGATATTCAAAGGAAGATTAAATAATAAATTTAAAAGAATTTATCTTTGATAAAATTAATGGGAACCTTTCCCTAAGAATGTGAAATTTAGTAACTAACTGTAGGTTAGCTAAGAAGAATGGTTTCCTGGGTATTGATCTGATGTTGGTTTCGGCTTTCGGGGTTAATATTTGGGAAATTATTCTCTTGATTAATTTACGGTTAGTGACTGATGAATTGGAATGAGGCGTATGTTGTGTTTGTGTAACACTTGTTTATTATATACGCGAGTTATTCAGAAACGCCGGGTTTATCCCATTCTGAATAACTGTTACGACGATAAGTCGAAGATGAAGACGGTGGTCAAAGACCGGAGGTCTTCACGTCGTTTGGGTGATTACTGGTGATCTTGATTGGGATATACACCCAAGAGGAGGGAATCAGTTAGTGGTCGTCCAGACGTACTTGGAGATCGATGGATATGCGGGGTACTAGGTGCCTCCGGTTTCGTTCAGACCCAGAACGGACTTGTAAATGGACTGTGTGTCTGACATTGGATATCATTCTGTGTGATTGATGGATATCGGTTGCATGGAGTGTTTCGCCTGTGTGGCATGCTAAGATGCAAATGATCAAGGCTTTTGTTGAAAAGCGGAGTCTTGTGGTTGATGATCAAAGCACATCCTGTGTGGCATAGCTTTGTGTAACGTTGATTCGCGAGCCTCACACTCCGGTAGTGAACCAGAAACGGGAGAGGACAGCAGGGAGAACATGCGTTACCTTCTAGCTAGGAGTTGTGTCAGTGTTTTTACACAGCCTGACATTTTACTTATGTGGATGATGGATAGCGAGGCACCTCGGATATATCGGTCGTTCTCGAACCAATGGAGTCATTCGTTGGCTCATTTATGCCCCCATAGGGCGGGTAGACGTAGTGTTCAGGATTTCGCCTAATCCATATCAGTGGACCGGCTCTGAAGATCCAAGGGTCGATGCGTTCTGTCTCTGAGACATGGGCTAGATTGTCTCGAATTCGGTAAAGGACGATCCCTTGCCTCAGTTCACAGATGGAAATCCAACTTCCAATACGTGACATTTGCGGTTTTATTTGTAGAGCCTAGTATGGCGACATGATATATGGTACCCATGTCGTCTATGATTGATATTTATGATTGTATATAAAATCAGAAACTAACTGAAAACGAGCTAAGATGGGTGGTTTTCTGGGTATTGGTCTGATGTTGGTTTCGGCCTTCGGGGTTAATACTTAGGGAATCGTTCTCTTACTAATTTACGGTTGGAGTCTGATTAAGAATTAAAACATGAAATTTAGCGTATCAAGCATTCTTTGGCAATTATAAGGTAAAACCCTATCCTCCGGTTTGTATTGCATTGTGTGATGGGACCTGGGTCTTATAATAGCTTCATTGGTCTTTATTTAGCATTGCGCTGTTTGTTTTATGCACTGGTGTTCTTGGGAGGAAACCCGTTCCGTGTTATACGGCGTGGTCCCTTGATTTACCAAACTTTAAAATAAAGATTGATAACTGTTTTAGTTCTCATACCAGTCCCATGACTGACCTGGAGTTTATTGTTTTAACCTAAACTCTAGGTGCCCTTATTTTCCGCACGGGCAGCTAGTAGTTTTGGTTTTGCAGATTTATATTCACAGGATCCTGGTTTACAGCTGGAATGATATCCGGAAAGCTTTGTATCCGTATATCTCCTTCAGTTGTGTATTGTATTATTTTCCGCTGCTATGTAATGTATTGTTATCTCTGATATTTTATAATGTGTAATATTTATTCATACTCTGTATATTCTTGTATTCTGATGGAATTGTGGTAATATACAATGAAATGTTCTTCTGTGTGCGTTCTAGTTTGTCATGTTCTCAAAACAATCAGGCGTTTCGAACGGTCTTGATCGGTTTAGCGACTAATTCAGATCGAGCGAAATTCACGGTCGTTACATTCAATGTACGCCTTTATCAAAACAACGTAATCTGAAGTAGTCCAGTTTTCATTTGCCGTTTTGAAATGTGTAGTTAAACTAAAATTCCAACGTTTAATATAGGCAAAATAAAGTAAAGTAAAGTAAAGCATCACACCATTCACGGAAATCATTAAAGTTGATTTGATTAAACAACTTTACAAGGTCAGGGCAATTAAACTTACCCTGTTCACAGTCGTTACATTCAATGTACGCCTTTATCAAAACAACGTAATCTGAAGTAGTCCAGTCGTTACATTCAATGTACGCCTTTATCAAAACAACGTAATCTGAAGTAGTCCAGTTTTCATTTGCCGTTTTGAAATGTGTAGTTAAACTAAAATTCCAACGTTTAATATAGGCAAAATAAATTAAAGTAAAGTAAAGCATCACACCATTCACGGAAATCATTAAAGTTGATTTGATTAAACAACTTTACAAGGTCAGGGCAATTAAACTTACCCTGTTCACAGTCGTTACATTCAATGTACGCCTTTATCAAAACAAAGTAATCTGAAGTAGTCCAGTTTTCATTTGTCGTTTTGAAATGTGTAGTTAAACTAAAATTCCAACGTTTAATATAGGCAAAATAAAGTAAAGTAAAGTAAAGCATCACACCATTCACGGAAATCATTAAAGTTGATTTGATTAAACAACTTTACAAGGTCAGGGCAATTAAACTTACCCTGTTTTCTACAGTTGATTGGAAAACACATTGCAGAACTTTGAATGGCTTATTGTAATTATCAAGCCTACTTGCATCCTTTGTCTTCATAAATACGTGGTATGGTAGTTTTCTTCATACTCACAAACAATTCCAATTCTAAACAAACAACAATGGTTGATTCCAACAACAACAATTACTCTGGCTATACCGACGATAACATTGGTAATTTTACTAGTCTATCATCTCAAGCTGAAGGCCCGTCAATGATTCCACCCCCTTTCCTAACTCCCCAACAAAGTCAATATCTCTACCAATTAAACCTCGTTCAGCAGTACGGTAACATGTATGGCCAACTTCATAATCAAAACGTACACCAAGAGGTGGCTTCTCCGACCCCAATACCTACAAAGGACAAACCAAGGCCAAACGGTTTTACACCAAGCGAAAAACAAAAGAAACTCACGTTCAAAGTGGCATGGAAAAAACTATAGCTACTGTTAAAATATGGAAAGCAGCTGACTATAAAGTGCTAGCTAATGCATGGGTAAACACATCTGTCTTTGCTGAAGGCCATTCTGGTGGTAAGTTTTTCTACTTGAGGGTTAATGATTTGTACAATGGAGATCCTGAGTGCGTAACACGAAGATCAATTGAGAGCACAAAGATTGCATGGTATAATTTTAATACTATGTGTACCAAGTACAAAGGGATAAAAGCACTAAGGGGGGATTCGCTTAGAAGCGGTCAAACATTCAGAGATTTAAAGGGCGATTACGATAGTATCTATTGTGACACCTATAAAACTGAATTCATTGCTCTTGAAGCATTGGAAATTCTTTCTTTTTGTCCACGTTGGGCCAATTTATGCAAACCAGATGATGTATATCTTGGAGACGCCGAAGGTTCTAACTTAAGAAATGTAGCTTCTAGAATTTCGGTGGATTCATCCTCGGGAAATATAGTTGAATGTCCTATGGCTACAGACGAGGATGGGAATAACAGTATTCCTGTGACTCCTAATTCGGAAATGTTTTATGGTGGGGTTGAAACAAGGCCAGAAGGAATAAAATCAAGCAAGAGAGCTCTACTAAGAAATAAGGAAACAAAAGATTTGGCAGCGTCTAATGATAAACTAACTTCGTTGTTAAGTGATATATCACTTGCATCTATCTCCAACAAAGAAGACCGTGAAAAGAGTAAAGATAAGAAGCTGCAGATCATGGAGGTGCAACTGCAGCAAGATGCCGCTAGAACTACAACTCTCATCCAAAGAACTGTTTATAAAGAAAAACGTGAAAGACGTTTGAGGGAATAAAAAGAGGAGGAGTACCTAGCAAGAGATATATCTCATTTGACTGGACAGGCCCTTGAGTATGCTATAGTAAAAAAGGATCGTATTTTGAGGGCTCAACAGAAACGATATTAGGAAGAAGAAGGAAGTTTCGACATGTAGACGAATTCTATGTTGTTGTTTCTAGCTTATTGTATCCTAGCTTTATTTTTCTAAGTTGGCTGGAATGTCATGTTGCTATTTCTGGCTTGTTGTATCCTAGTTTTAGTTTTCTATGTTGGTTGTATTGTTTTGTGGGTTATTAAAAAAAAATAACTAGTTTTAAGTAATATATATATATATTTTTCTAATGCATATATGATATTCAAACTTATTTTACATTGCTTTTAAATATGTATACATTTTTATAACTATATTTGAAAGGTAAATAAAAATTTGCGGTAAGTGTTTGATACACAAACATAATCAAAATATTAAAAATCCAATTTAAAAACTAGAAAATTGGTAGGTTTTAATTCTTTTAAGTATTTGTGATTTTTTTTACAAACTAATTCAGATATATTAAAATAAAACAATCAATAAATGGGTTAAAAAAATCATGTTTTATACGGTTCTCATAAAACCATATAAAATATGAAGGGTTTTATGTAAACCATTTATATGTTAAACGGTTTTCATAAAACCGTTTATAAATGATTTTATGAAAGCCGTTTAACATATAAACGGTTTATATAAAACCGTTTACCTGTCCACGCTCCAATTTAGAAATGGCGAGCGTCGCCATTTCAAATCCCTTCCCACCCTCGTCTCAACGCTGCTGGAGCGCGTGGACACAACTTTCTCCTCCATTTCACCTCCCATTTACTCTGCTGGGACTGCTCTAAAAGCATAATTTAAATCAACTTTATATCAACTATTGCATATGTGAGAACACATGTATCTTTCCTATTCATTTTCGGTATAAATACAATGAAATTTACATATCCTTACTAGTAAATAGTGGTTCTGGTAAGAGTTATTTTGCTCTTCTTTAGTTGAACTTATAGTCATTTCTCTATATGTTTTTAATGGACATTAACTATGAATTACGTCTTGTTTTTTGTTATCCCATACTAATATTACTATGAAATTGGTAACTTATGCATCAAACTAAAAAGAACTTACATATCTGCCTTGTATACAACTTTATGCATTGTCTAACTGATATTCTTGGAATGTTATATCTCTAATCAATAATATAAAAAAATAAAAACATACTTGCCATAATAAATAGAGGAAAATTGCAATGCTCACAGTATAGAGGCCCCCAATGTTAGCAAGTACACTCACTGAAAAATTTGGATGTTGGAATTAATGTTGGTGTAAACCAAAATTAAATGATATGTTCAAGAGTCACGCCCATTCATCAAGAGTCATGTCCGTTCGTCAAGAGTCATATCCATTCGTTAAGAGTCATGTATGCTCGTGAAGAGTCATGTCTATTCAAAGAGTCATACCTATTGACATTAAAAGGTGCCTATCTAAAGTATTGTGTCTATTGGAAATGGTATGTAAACCTCTATATATATATAGTCATTTTGTTGTAGATTGATGCCATGCCCATTCGTCAAGAGTCATGTCCGTTCGACAAGAGTCATATCCGTTCGTTAAAAGTCATGTCTGTTCGTGAAGAGTATGTCTATTCAAAGAGTCATACCTATTGACATCAAAAGGTGTCTATCTAAAGTATTGTGTCTATTGGAAATGGTATGTAAACCACTATATATGCGGTCATTTTGTTGTAGGTTGATGCAAGGAAAGCAAGTTCAAGCAAACAATTAAGCTTTCAAAATAAAATTGTTCTTCATCCATCTCTTATTCAAATTTTTATACACCTCCTTCCTCCAACAATCGGTATCAGAGCTTCTCTACTGCAATATATTGGTATTAGAGCCTGGTTGAAATATGGCTTTTTTGTTTCTTTTTCCGTTTGTTATCATAAAAGAAAACATTGAAGCATGGAGTAACAAAAAGAAAGAAGAATTGATCTCTAAAGGATTATGGGAGATCGTTGAAAATGGATTTGAAGATCCAAAAGATACTAAAGATTTGACGGAGAAAGAAAGAAAATCAATCACAATATTGAGTTGGAATTATCTTCAAGCTCGTATTGTGATGACCGAGAATATTGATGATGAAGCATATAATCATATTATAGGATAAAATTGCACAAAAGATGCTTGGAATTTATTGAAGGAGATTTACAGTAAGAATGTGGTGGATAACATACAAGAAGACAAATTGAAAGAGGATATTTCTGAAGCAAAAGTTGATGAAACAAAAACTACCGATGACGGTATGACTAAAGAAGCAATTAAATCTATACCAGATGTGGTAGTAGAAAATATTAAAATTGTTTCTAATACACTTGAAAAATGAGAAACCAGTTGTCATTGAATCAAATGAAGAATTAGTGCCAGATAACATCTCAGTTGAAAGTAGCGTAACTGAGCCCACAAACATGCCAAATGACAATGAACCTGAAGTAACACATTGAAGAGGTTAAGTCAACCAATGATGTGAAAGATAATGAAAACAATATGAATTATGGGGATGTTGTAAACAACCCTGAAGAAGAAACAACTGATGAATCACTACCCAAGGTCGACGATGCTGCAAAAGAAAATCAAACTACCGAAAATTATGTCAAAGACACGGTTAGCAGCATTGAGGATATGGGAAAAGAATCTGAAATTGCTATTCCAAAAAAGGCAAACACTCTTCAGAGCAATACACCCATATTTGAGCATAACAAGCAAAAGGAAGGCAAAGATTTCAATAAGGTATTCGCTTCTGTCAACTTGATACTATTTGATTATTGATTTCTCTTGCTGCTCAAAATGGTTTGAAGCTACTACAAATGGATGTGAAATCGCCTTTCTTAAATGTTTTTCTTCAAGATGTAATTTACATTAAGCAACCTCCCGGATTCATAGAGAAAAGTGAAGAACTAACTGGTGACGTATACAAACCCGCTTAAAAGACTTATGTTTTAAAGGAATGTACCTGCATTGTGGGTTCGAAGAAATTTTGGTTTAGGGGAGGCATTGTTGGTGTAAACCAAAATTAAATGATACGTTAAAGAGTCATGTCCATTCGTTAAGAGTCATGTCCATTCATCAAGAGTCATATCCGTTCGTTAAGAGCCATGTCTGTTCGTTAAAAGTCATGTCTATTCAAAGAGTCATACCTATTGACATCAGAATGTGTCTATCTAAAGTATTATGTCTATTGGAAATGGTATGTAAACCACTATATATATGTGGTCATTTTGTTGTAAGTTGATTCAAGGAAAGCAAGTTCAAGCAAACAATTAAGCTTTCAAAATAAAATTGTTCTTCATCTATCTCTTATTCAAATTTTTTATACACCTCCTTCCTCCAAAGCTTCTCTACTCCAACAATTAAATACTTACAAGCAAAGATTATCGAATATATGTCATTGAACAAGAAGAAATAATGAAGAATGAAAAGACTACTTGCTGAACAAGAAGAGATAAGGTTCAAGAATGAAAATCACCTATGAAATCGAAATTGAACAACACTAAAATCTGAAGTCAAAGTTGAATCGAATTGTTGGACAATTAGGTTGAGATTTCGAATTCCTTAATTAATCGCCTTTAGTAGGTTGCGATTTCGATTCGCCAGAGAATTGCGATTTCGATTTCGATTCACCAAACTAGGCTTCGATTTCGATTTTTTCTGTGGTAATTGAGTATCTATTGTAGCGGCCGATGTTTGAAAAGTGTGTAAGCGTTAGAGGGTGAAAACTAGAGCTATGCATTACCAATTTACTTCTTTGCCCAGGGATATTCGGCCAGAACACATTCCTCAACACAAATATGTGTTAGGAAAAATAATAATTGTAGCTATATATTTTTTGCGACATAATTCTGCCATAGCAACACTTATTATTATTATTAGTCAACAACACAAATAAGTATTGGCAAATGGAAGAAAAGTGTAACGAAATGGTTGTTTTGGTGTAGTCTTTATTACTTTTTATTGTGTTATGTTTTCTGTGATATTTGTGTTAAATATGTGATTGTTTGCATCCATACTAGTATAATTAAAGTAATTCAAAGTATATTAATTCTACAAACACTATACATCTCCTATAGTGTAAGGTTTGCCTTAAGACTCGCTTCCGTTGCACCCACACTCTCAAGATTATAGTGCAAATTAGAGTTGTAGGGATGCTGTAATCACGATCGCCAGATTAAGTCTGCATTCTTTGTAAAATCTACTCAAATATATTCAAAGGGTGTTATTTGTTAGCCCGTAAATCAAGTTGGGTTTGATTGTACCCGGAAGCAATTGGATGTGTATTGTTAGCCCGGAAATACAATATGGCTATGCCTAGAGGTCAAAATTCTAGAGGATATCTCTTATAGTCTTAAAATCATGGACTGTAAAAGATTTTGAAGAAAATAAAAATCCGGGCATTGGTGCAAGACTGAGTGTATGGTTACTGTGAACTAATGTAAAATTCGGTGTGTTCTTTCCTTTACTTTACTACTTTTTTACTTCTTTTGATTTTATTGTCATTTATATGATAAATTTGTGATAGTTTGCATCTACACAAGTATAATTAAATTAATTAAAAAATATCCATATAAATTCTATGAACACTGTTCACCCTCTTCTAGTGTTAGGTTTGTCTTAAGATCCACTTCCGTTGCACCCACAATAATAGCATCAAGAGAGCACATGATGTGAGTCCTTATAATATAAATGGCAGATTCAAAGATGATGTAGGATGTAACACCCCTATTGAAAATATAACAAAAAGATTTTTTTAGCATAGTTGTTAGTGCATGGTGTTACTTTCGGGCAGGTCAGTGGTTCGAGTCCCACGGTTGTCACATTTGGTATCAGAGCTAGTTTTGTGATGTACGTGATAGGGGGTTCTCGTCTTATGATCTATGGAGAAGCATTGACACTTACCGTTACACGTCTCGATTGGGGTTGGTGCAGTCAAGAGACTGACCGTAAAACTACCGTCTAATGTACTGGCAGTTGCCACCGGAAGGACAGACACCATTACATATGGTACCAAAGCCTGTACCTAGTCGGAATTGCATGTCTAATGCTGTAGATGTCCATTGGTGTGGAATTAATGTGGGTTACACGCACAACGCCTAGGGGTGAGTGATATGAGCCAACGAGGATGCTGGGCTTTTTAAGGGGGTAGTCTGTAACACCCCTCTCGAAAAGCTAACAAAAAGATACTTTAGCATAGTGGTTGGTACGTGGTGTTGCATTCAGGGAGGTTAGGGGTTCGAGTCTTGCGATTATCACATGGGATATACAATAATAAAAAATTGACACTTTAATGTTTGCTTGATTATAAAAATATAACATCGTCATTATTTATTAAGTAAAAATACAGTATCCTTTATCATCTGCCTAATCAACATATAAGGAAGCTAAATCGATTGTGATATGATTTCAAAAATAAATCCTCTATACACACCTTAAAAATATCTTTGGTAATATATTCCCTCCATGAACAAACACAATTATTTGAATTTAGAGTTATTTGTGTAAAGAGGAGCATAAGATCTAAGGTATACACATTAATACATCAAAACAAACATTAAAGGTTTAACCTTGAAATCTAAAAATAATTTCTCCATTAATCATCTCAAAGTTTGAATACCAAAATTCATCTTAAGAAGTTCATCACTAAATTTTCATTTCATAAACTTATTTCCAAAAATCATTCTAAGCATTAAAGAATATCAACTCAAGAAATTTCAATACTTTTATCATTAAAGAAAAGTATAGTCATGATTAAAAAAATCATCGAAAATTCATGTCTATGAATAATTAATATGTCTCACTTTAAAAATGATTATATAATGAGAAAATATGGAGAGGAAAAAAGCAAAGACATATTTTGAATATTTATTTTTATTTTTCAAAAACAAACAAAATATCAAAGAAGGAAGCAAAATACATGTATCTTGAATTTTATTCAATAAGGAAAATAAAAACCAAATGCAAAATCTCCACACATGCATGATATGAAATGTGTGACATATTAAGAGACAAATAGCTATAAAAATGTCAAACTAGAAAATTATTGAAGCTAGAAATTATAACATAAGCTTTGAATATAAATGAACAAAAATATTTCACAATATCATTTGTTGCACAGGCTACCATGGTGACCAGTGACATCTCAAACACTGATTTTATATATGTTATCTCGAAATAAAATCAACAAGTTTCAATCAAAAACTTTATCAAACTAGGGTACGTCGTACACCATAATGTCAACTGAAACTGCTTCAATGCTCAAATTATTTAGCATAATCATGTTTGAAGTCAAAATTGCATTCATCATTCTTATCCAACATGCATGGATCTCCAATTCATTTTTCTAGGCCAAGGGGCGTAATAATTACCACCCATCAGAAGTATAAAACAACTCGAACTCTATCACCAACATAGTTATTCCTCATCTAGTTAATATGTCGGCATATGGAGAGAGAATAACAACCTAAAAACTTCATAGATTTATTGGCATTTGTAGCATAAGTGCTTGGCAATCCTAAATTATCAAGCTTTTAGGAACCAAATTTTATCCAACACCATTGCATTTGTTTCTCTTCCAACTAAAATTATTAAAAGATACTTTAGCAACCCAAAAAGTCTAACATTTTTGCAAATGTATTTGGAGTTGTTCCCATACCATCATCTATTAAAACTGTGTTCAATTTTATTATAACATAGGCTTGAAAATACGCTTCTACATCGAGCATTACCAGTCATGTTTTTCCTATTTTTTGTGATTTACCAAAACCAATATCTCTTTTATTTTTCTCATATAATTTATTACCCAAAAGCGTATTTAGTTACCTTTCACCTTTAGAAAATTTATTAATAGTTGGTTCAAGAGTTTGGACTTGAGATTTAAGCAATGTGGTCTCTTCAGCTGGCATAGTATATCTATTAATGAAATTTTCTCTCTGTGCATCATAATTTTTCTTTATATTTGATATCTCATTCTTAGAGTGTTAAAGCTTGTTCTACATTCATCTAGCTCCTTTTTAAATGACTAACAACTTTAACATTCAAATTTCAGAGAAACTTTAATTTTCTCTAGTTTGTTTTATAACTTACCACTTATGTAGAGTAGCTTGGCTCTTTTGGATTTCAATTTCTTATTCCAAGATTAAGACTATTGATTGCTCCAGTAAGTTCATGACACATAAAAACAGATCTTGGTATGTATAATTTAATACCTCAACAAAGTCATTATCATTATTATCATGAGTTAAATGTCCCATCAAACACAGATTTTCTTCTAACTTAATCTTCTCTTTTTTCATCATATCAAGTCGCAACGAAGAATTGTTTTTACTTTATTTTCTCACTTTGAGTCACGATTTCTTCAACTGAACTTTTTTACTGCATTGACTTAATACCTTCTCTTTTTGTTGAGAAGTTGGATTTTTTTCTGAATTTATTTTTAAGTTGTTAATATATCTTTGTCAATTTAGTAATATGATTATTCTCATCATCTTTATCAGGAATGTTGAAACAAAAAATTTCTTCGTAGAATCTGAATTGTCACAATTTTTCATAGCCTTTAGTTCCATTGCTACAAAAAACACAGCGATTTGCGATGGCATTTGGCCGTCGGCGGCCGTCGCAGGCTGTCGCTAAATGTCGTCGCAAATTAAGTCGTCGCCAACAGAAATTGCAACGGCTAAAGCGACGGCTTCGTCGCTGATTTAGCAACGGCTAGTAACGGCTTATCGCCACGTGTCAAGTCGTTTCTTTTACCGGAAAGCCATTGTAAGCCGTCGCAAAACCGTTACAAAAAACCGTTATGAGCCGTCGCAAGCCGTCGCTATATGCTGATCAATAGGCCGTCACTAGCCGTCGCAAATCCGAAGCAAAATTTTTTGAGCTGCACAACAGTTCCTTCCCATCAAACCACACCACACTATCATCTCATCAACTCATTATTAATTCGCCAATTTTCATCAAAAATCAATTCAATTCCCCAATATTATCTCATCATTTCACCAATACTCATTAACAATCAATTCATTAATTAAAAAACAAAATTATAAACACCATAAACACCATACGTATGAAAACCATATCAAAACACATCATAACATCGTCAAATACCATCGTACAACACAAAACACATCAAACCATAGTATATGTACATACCTTCATCCGTGCATGTGGCATAAAAAACCAAATATATGACATATCAGAGCATAAACTAAGAAATGCGCACCTACACTAATCTTCCTCGTCATCGTCTTCTTCTTCCTCCCCTCGATAAACAGCAGAATCTCCTCCATTTCCTCCCTCCCCAGGCATAAACCCATTCTCATGAAAGTAAGATGCGATGTGCTCATCTATATCCTGTTGCATCTGGGTTTTTCGCCAGTCCATCATCTCTCTGCTCCTACATCCGAGCATTAGTCGCCTCCTCCATCGTCCTCCTATAAGTACGCTAAACGTCCTGTGAAATAAGTAAGTTCACATTAAAGTTATTTAAACATGAATACGGTTAAACATGTACATGGTTTGTGTTAAACATTTATTTGGTTTGTGTTAAACATGTATGAGTTTAGTGTGTTAAAAAAGTCTTACCTCCTGATTGCCGAAACCATATCGCCTTCCTCGAGTAGGAGGATCGGTGATAGAATGCCATATACGATCAGAATCTACGACCGTAAGCTCCTGTCCAGTAGCCTCTATCACTCTAGCACCCTCTGCATCATACTTCCCCTACAATAGCAATATAATTTTAACATAAATGCTATAAAATTTACTTATATACTGTGATAGGAACGAATATGAAATATTTTAATTTATTCGGATAAGCATATATATTTACCATTATACGCTCACTCTTCGGATCCGCCCAATCATATGTAATATTTCCTTCTTCATCAGTATGCTCAACTGCATGTGTGTGTCTGAATACGTCTGCCAGCATAGGCTCTTTTCCGTACTTTACATGCTGAGTATTTAAAATAATGTATAAGAATGAATTATATACACTAAATTTTCACGTGAACATATACTACAAGTATTTAAAATTTATACCAAATCCCTTCTATGTTGTTGAAATTTACAAATGCATCTACTAGTACATTTGCTTCATCATTCAACGGCCCTACATCAATGTCATCAGCTATTATTATTTCAGTATTTGGCTCAAGATCCGCTTGATACGTTGCTTCGTCTGGAATATTATTTCCATCAAATGTAAATCTTGCCTTTGTTTTAAAAACAGCCCACCAATCTACTTTATCTTTTTTTAGGATGGATATGGAGAAAAATAGACTTGTAATGCTTGCTTAGCTAACACAAAAGGATCATACTTATAGTAATGCGAAGTATGCCTTATATGTCAACTCTACAACTTCCGTTAAGACGCCGTAAAAATCTTTTATATGCTCCTCTGGATCATCACTACCTTTGACAAATACACCGCTGTTATACGTTAATTTTTCAGCTCCGTAATCATTGGTGTTGAATTTAAATCCATTGGCAAAGTATGTTGGATAAGTTTTGACATTTCTTTTTGGTCCGATAGCAAGATGTCGTAATCCTTCGTTAACAACACAGTTATTTGGATCATGAACATATTCTGAAAACCATCTAGCAAATTCTTTACCGAGATCACCAGATGGATGTTGTGATTCGTAGATGCTGCATATATGTGTTATGTTTCTTTTTTTAATAGACACAAATAAATGTATATGTATATATAATTGTATTGTACAAGAATTTAGTATTACCTGACAAATGGTGCAACTTCCGCATAATTTAAGAGAACATATGTGTGCGCCACATTGTAATCTTTATCGCTTAACCATATTTCCACACATTTTCCTGGAGGTCTTCCATGTTGTCTAAAAATAGATAACATTATTTGAGAAGACTCCTGCTCAACGACTTGTTCATTACAGGGAATAATTACAAAAGACAAGTTCACATCTTCACTAAAGTAATGAGAGAAAAAAAAATGAAGCTTCTTCTTCAAGGTACGATTTGCAAATCGAACCTTCTACTTGAGCTGTTTGCCTAATTTTTTTCTTCGAATGATTCAAGTAACTATAATAAGATTAATTTAATTTATATGTTGGTACAACAATCTAAGTTGTAATCTAGATTGGTTATTGGAATTATATACAAAGTTACCTCTCAAATGGATACATCCATCCATATTGGACTGGACCTCGAAGAAGTGCTTCTGTCGGAAGATGAATAGGTAAATGCTCCATTACATTAAAAAAACCAGGTGGCAATATTTTTTCGAGTTTGCAGATCAGTACAGGGATTTATAGTTCAAGCTTGCGTAGACGATCTACCTTTAATATCGTTGAACAAAGTTGTTTATAAAACAGACTTAATTATGTTATAACACTCCAGATTTTTGTAGGCAACGGTTCCTTGAAAACCACAGGTAAAAAGTATTCCATCATGATATGGCAATCATAGCTTTTCATTCCATTCAGTTTACTGTTTTTAAAGTCCACACATCTACGGAGGTTTGAAGAAATCCCATCAGGACATCGTAATCCTTCCACCCACTTTAGCAAAAGTTTTACTTGCCTGTTGTCTAGCTCGTAGCATGCTTTAGGTTTTTTATTTTTGTCATACAAATGCAGTTCCGGCCATTTACAAAAGTGTAATATATCGCGTCTCGAATTCGCATCGTCCTTGGTTTTACCCTTTACATCAAAACTGTATTAAAAACGTTATCAAACACGTTTTTTTCATTATGCTCCACGTCAATATTATGCCGAAGTTTGAGATTTTTCCAGTAAGGTAACTCCCAAAATATACTTTGTTTGCACCAATTATGAATGTCTGATTTACCTGTAATTTCAACCTGCTTGCCAGTTTCATGTATCTTTGGGTACTCACTTACAACTTCATATATCTCTTCACTTGTCCAAAATGTAGGCGGTAGCATAGTTTCTACTCTGTTAGCTTTAAAGTTCTTTTTATCCGTTCTAAATTTATGATTAATATGGAGAAAGCAATGATGACAGTCAAACCATGAATTTTTTTCCCATACTTTAATGAAAATGATCGTGTCTCCTCCATACAATGAGGACAAGCTAGACGTCCAGCTGTGCTCCAACCTGAAAGCATGACATACGTGGGAAAATCACAAACAGTCCATATTATAGAAGCAAACATACAAAAATTTCTTTTTCTTGAAATATCGTATGTTTCGACTCCTTCATGCCACAGTGTTTTCAACTCTTCAATCAACGGTTGTAGATAAACATCAATTCCTTGAGTCGGATCATCAGGACCGGGGACAACAACTATTAAAAACATATATGGATTTTTCATACACATCCATGGAGGTAAGTTATATGGAGTAACAATGATAGGCCATGATGAATATTTACTACCAAACTGAGAAAATAGCGAAAATCCATCCGTGCATAAACCGAGCCTAACATTACGGCTCTCTGCAGCAAATTCAGGATAAGTCCTATCAAAGTGTTTCTATGCTTCACCATCAGACGGATGTATCATAGTTCCTTCTTCTGGTGTTCTCATGCTATGCCATCGCATATGACACACTGTAGCAAAAGATGCGTATAACCGTTGAAGTCTGGGAGTTATGGGTAGATAATGCATTCTTTTATATGGAACTTCTTTTCCATTCTTTTTCCTTGGTTTATATCTATATTCGTTGCAAAATTTGCATTCTCTACGCTGAGCGTCTTCTTTCCAATACAACATGCAACCTTTAACACATGTATCTATCTTATGATATGGTAATCCAAAAGTGGACATAAGTTTTTTCACTTTATAATGACTATCGCACATCAAATTATTGGGCGGCATATGTCGTTTTGCAGTTTGTACAACTGCTGTAAATGCAGCTTCTATAAGATTGAATTTTGATTTCATAGTGATGAATTCGGCGGTTACAGACAACTCGGTTCCGCTTGTACACCCTTCCCACAATGGCCTCTTAGCAGAATTGAATAACTCATAAATTTTTTTCGCTTCCGCCGTTGGTTCTTCGACATTTCCAGTCTCATCGTCGCTTTGCTCAATGTTAGGAAACATTGATCGTGCTGCATCGTGCACCATATTTTCTGTCGGATTTGTCAATGTATTATCCTTCATCATTGTACTATCGTCCTCTACCACTACAGGGTTAGACGTAGGTTGGACAAGTTCTCCATGACGATCCTAGAAGTGATAATTCGACACAAAACCAAATTTATACAGATGTACTTCTACTACATCCGGTTTCCAATGCTTCAGATGTCTGCACTTACTACACGGACAACGAATGTCTACGTTACTTCGATTATTGGATTTAGCGAATCTAATAAATTCTTGGACTCCATTACAAAAATGTTCCTTTATCGACCCTTTTTTACCGGTTTGGGGTTGATACATCCAACTGCAATCACGAAAATAATCGAATATTTTCCTGATTTGCAACAAATATGTTAGAAAGTTCGATCGAACGTAACACTTTATACTATTTTAAATCTTGTAAAATTTCATTTATAACTATTGCATGTTTTTGGTTTTTTTGTTTATCTCTATTTTACTTTGATGGCCGGTCTACCTACTTCCCATTACAAATATAATAACGTAAGCATATTTTATAAATCATTTCAGGTTAAACGGTTCAACAAAATTTCGGTAGCACTTCCCTTTGGTCCTTGTATCGTACACAAATGAGTGTACACAGGGAACAAAAAGGAAGTGCCATCGAAACTTTGTTAACCGTTTAAACTAAAACGATTTATAAAATATGCTTACGTTATTATATTTGTAACTTGTCCAATACTAGGAAAAATCCAACGAATATTGTATCAAATGAATATAGATTTCCGTTTTGTGTAAAAACGAATACCCATATAACTATCATATACAACACTTGTCGGACGGGGCCAAATTTATCTAAGGGGTTCACATAAGTAGTTAAAAAAACATTCAACCAAATTTAAACCAAAAAACAATACAAATGAAAAAAGCGCGCTTTTTGCGCTTTGGGCTTTTATGCGCTTCCCTAATAGGTATGCCCTTAAACTTCAAAAAAGCCCCTTAGTTGCGCCTTGCGCCTTTTCCCGTCTACGCTTGCGCCTTAACTACATAGCGTCTATATAATATTTTTCAGTACTTTCAATTTGTAAAATAAAATGACAGTTAAAATTATGGAGTATAAATTAGTTTTAGTTACTTTTAGTTAATTTTAGTTTAAAGTATATGAAACACCCCACCTCCGTTAAGGTCACTCACAAAGGGAATGCCTTAACTTCGGTGGAGCGCTTTAGGTAAAAGATGCAGATAAATTACAAGACAGACAAATTTAAACAGCAGAAAATAAAACTTTACTTCATTGATAAAACAGTTTGTACAACAATTTTTTTCCAATACCAGAGTATCTGCCTTACATAACAAAATAAAGAAGCATAAAATAACATTTATATTCCCCAATGTAGCATGAGCTAGCCATAGCAATGGAAAAGAGAATCCATGCAAAACTTCGACTAATCTTCAAGCTTGGAAGGAGATGTGGTCCAAACTAAGCTATTCCCTCCCCGACTACCTGGGGGGTTGGGGGGAAATGAAAGAAAAGAGGCGAAAGCAAACTAGGTCAGACATAAGTCTGGTAAGCTCAGTGATTCTTAGCATTTAAACGGGGAAAAGGGTCATGACATGAATAAACTAAATATAAGACTAAACCACAGTAACAAGATAACATGGGATAAATATGAGATATGACAAGGCAAGATAAACTGAATGTACTGATAAACTGAATATGCTTCTACTCCTTCTCTGCTTCGCGACTACCCTGTTATACTGATTTCTATATCTCTGCACCACCTAATTAGTGTCCCAACTAGTAATCTATATAAAATGATCATATGATAACGTGATCCTAATCCCCGTAATTATGGTTGCCTTCAGGTGTACATCTATTTTTGGGATTCCATTTATTACCTAGATCTAATCTAGGGTTTTCTATCGAACGCTTCCTAGATTCAACCAGGGTTTACGCTACCCAGGGCCACTGGGGTTTATGCTACCTATTGAACGCTTCTCGGATTCAGTGTTTACGCGACCTAGGTCCAACTAGGGATTATGCTACCTATCGAGCGATGCCCCCTAGTCTAGGACACACTACCCAGAGCGGTATATGTTCCTAGACTTTCCCCACGTATGTGTTGTGAATCGTTATCGATGTCTAGATGCACATGTCCTCTATATATGCGACCCGAGTCCCGTGGCAGGGCTAATCAAGAAACACGGAACTCGGTCAGGAACTTTCAGATATCTGCCGATGCAGATGCTAAGGTCTGTTTTTTGTAGTGGCTATGGTCCCACTAGACCCCTCCCTCAACTAACAAATGAAAGGCACCCAAGAAAAAAACAAGAATGAGAACCATACGCAGGCCCTCTATGCCCCCACTAACCTATTGGCCAACCTCACCCATAACTAGATAGCAAGTATATGGTCTTTTGGAGTTCTCCGCCTTTCCTCTTTACATATCACGATTGATTCAAGATGGTAGGTAGACGACGAGTTGCTATCACAGGGAAAACTGGTCTCGCCGAATCACGCTGGTCCATCCTAGTCTTTAGGTTGCCTTATATTGCAACCAAGGCATACTCTTGGTTCTTCTAACGCAAACCTTAACCTCTGTGAGCCCAGGGGGATCATCTGCAGCCTCACAGAGGGATACCAAGAGTACCCTCACGTCCTCTCGAAGCCGCGTGCTTCGTAACCCAGTTCGTTGGAGCCCTCTTCATGATCAGATGGATGTTCGCTCTTTCTTGTGTTCTACTTGGCTTTCTTGACTAAGGTTTACTACTTAGTTCTCTTAACTAAGGTTTACTACTTAGTTTCCTGAATCGTTCGTTTTCTTAACTAAGGTTTACTACTTAGCCCTATTAACTAAGGTTTACTACTTAGTTCTCTTTCTCGTCATGTTGGAATGGTTAAGTGTTATCCAGTAGTTCACTTTGACTTAACCCATTCATATATTATGTCAAATTGGTTAAGTATCCCTTAACCTTACTCGTTCATCAGGTTATATTGGTTAAGTGTTTCTTATTAACTTAACCTTGTTCATTCATCATGCTATAACGGCTAAGTGTTCTAAGTTTACTTAACCCCACCATCTAGTCTAGATAACATGTTAAATTGGTTAAGTGTTCTTAAATTTACCTAACCCCACCTTCTAGTCTAGTTAACATGTTATAATGGTTAAATATTTACCTAACCTTACCCACTTGTCTAGTCAATATGTTATAATGGTTAAGTGTTTCCTTAGTTACTTAACCCCCACAAATCTTGTCTTGTTAACATGTTAAGTTGGTTAAGTGCCCAAATTAACTTAACCCCACCCATCAGTTTAATTAACATGTTGCATTGGTTAAGTGTTACCTTAATTAACTTAACCGTACCATTCAGGTCTTAGCTTTAATTCATTCATTGAAGCACCAACCACTCACATTAGACAGGTATTGTTGTGGTCATTGGATGTATCAGTCGGTTCCGGGTAGTTTTACATCACAACTCGGTCCAACCTCGGGTTCTTTTGGGCTTGATGCACTAACCTCTCACATTAGACAGGTGTTGTTGTGGTCACTAGATGTGCCGGTCGGTTCCGGGCAGTTTTACACCACAACTCAGTCTAACCTCGGGTTAGGCATATTCGTCTTTTGCTAATTTTACATATTTACTATTTATGTAAATTTTCCCTAAATCAATTTGGCCTATATCATATTCATTTGTCATGCCAATTAACATACTTATATTCTATGCCCAAGACTTGATTTACCTACCAATTAACCCAACTTGCAGTTTATGCCAATTTGAATCTAATATTCCCATTTACAGTTCATGTCAAAACTAGATTTAATATTCTAGTTTACAGTTTATGCCCAAAACTTGGTTTACATGCCAATTACATACTTTGCGGCCAATTAACAATTTACTATTTACGCCCAAGTCTAGTATGCATGTAAATTATTCACTATTATAGCCAATTCAGATTTTGCCAACATATTTATTATGCCAAATTAACTTAATTAAGATACGCCCAAATTCCCGCGCCGTAATCGTACGTATAACATGATTCACAAGTTTATAAGTACTCATGAAATGATACTAACAGTATCAAAGCAAGGAATATGGGATAAGCAGGAGAATTGACATAAAAGAATAGCCATGCAAGAATGAACAAAATACAAAAATAATGGTTCCATTGGGTTTGATGTACATAACAGTGAATAGGAATAAACTAGACAAGTTACACCCCAAAAAATGAGATCCAACATAATTAAGGGAATAGGCATAGGTGATTTGGTCCAACATAATGCCAGTTCGAAGTACAACCTAATAGGTTAATGGGAATAGGCATAAGCCAGTGACTATAATAGTTATAGGCAATTAACCACAATAGTCATGGGCGACTAATCACAATAGTTTCTTAATCAATGTCATAGGCAATAGTCTCATAGTCATGCATCTTGGTAATAGTCTCATAGTCATGAATCATATGCAATAGTCTTAAAATTATGAATCATAGTCATAGTCATAGTCATAGGCAACAGTCTTATAGTCATAGTCATATGTAATAGTCTCTTTGTCATGAATCATAGTCATTGGCGATAGTTTCATGGGCAACAGTTTCATAGTCATAGTCTTAGGCAAAAGTCCCATAATCATAGTCATTGGCAATTAGCCACAATAATTTCTAGGCCACAATCGAGAATCAGATCCAAAGGCATAGATAACGTTAGATTTGACATAAGAATGAACCAAAGATAATTAACTTGCAAATAGGCACAGTTCTATATTTTAATTTATTACATTCACGAGTCCAATTACACGTTCAAATCTAAAGAATAACCGAACTTACAGTGATTGGTTTAAAAAAGGATAATAAGATAGCGTTGTGGTGATTTGCTATGATTCGTGTGACGTTGCTCGAAGCCGTTGAATTTGCCTTTGATTCCCTTCTTAAGGCTTTAACTTGATTTGAATCTCCAATTTGAAGAAGAAATATAACTTGTTTTAGTGGAGAATAAGATTTATTTTAATGGTGGAGGCTAGAATAGAGAGAAACAGCATGTAGATGTCTCAAAGAATTTGTGTGGAGAAACCTTAGGTCTAGGCATTCTTTTATAGGTGTAGAGAGTGTTTTAGAGCCATTAGATCGCCCTAGAAGCCATCCGGTCCGTCCAGAATAGGTCAAAATCGTTGCAGTCCAGATCTGGAAAAATAGGGCAGGTCGGCCCCCAGGTCGACCCCCTGGTCGACCCCCAGGTCGACCCACTGGTCGACCTATAGGGGGGAGGTCGACCCCCTGGTCGACCTGGGTCCTGGGCGGGAAATTTCCCGCCCAGCCCGGGTGTGTGTTTTGAATTCGAATTTTGAATCTGTTTTTATTTACTTAAATTCTAGAAACTTCTGAAGGCCATAACTTCTTTATACGGAGTCCGATTTACGCAAACTCAGACTCTATCTCAAGCAGAATTTCGAGACGAACGCAATGGCGTAACCCATTTCCCTTAATTCTTCTTATAAAAATTATTTATACTTTAATTTGTGAAACTTAATGTTATAGAATTACAGGGTGTTATAGTATAAATTTGTAAAATAACATTTTTATATTAAATATTATAATGACAATTTTTTTTATATTGCAAATGCATTCTTCAAATTTGTTTGGACCGACTATTCTTGCATCCAATGGTGACGTAATTAACAGTGCTTGCGGGGACATCATTACAACATTTCAATAGTCATAATCAAGTTAATTACTAGCGCTAAACAATCACGTTTAGTTCATTTTTTCTCAAATGATCTCAAATAATCCTACAACACACTCAACCTACAACACAATCAACGTAAACCCAATTACATACATGATAGTCGTCGTTTTCATGCTCCTAAATCAAGTACATATGCGATAATCAACGATTTCAACCTCCTAATCAATTCTACTTATTCCCAAATCAATGTATTACAAAATCAACATCATATGCATCTCACAAGACAACCAATTTCATATCCATAAACATGAATTTACAACCCCATATAAATATACATAAATTAACCCTAAATAACCTTAAATAAAGATGGAATGGGGTTTAGAAGACATACCTTCACAAATTAAGGTGATGGAATGGAGTTTGGATGGTTGAAATCGCGGCAATGGAGGACGACGACACTGCAAAGGGGGTTCTTTTTTTATTTCCGTGGGTAAAATGAATTATGGAAGAACGGTTGGCTGTTTATTGCTTCAGGGTCGTGTGACGGCTAGCGACAGCTAGCGACGACCGCTTTTTTGGCCGTCGCAAGCCCCCTTGCTATTTCAAGCGCTACTTGTAGTCACCAGATTTCAAATCCGTTTGTGCCTGTTTTGTTTGCCTAGATCTTTGGATTCATGTATAAAAGTCACCTTTACTTTCGTTAAAAAAATTCCAAAACTAATTGAACCTTAGTGTATTTTTTTTAAAGCTCCTAAATTATACACAAGCACAGAAAATGTTTTATTCAACTCTTTTATGCTTTCATGTTCCAACATCACAAAATTCTCATATTCGTTGCAGAATAGAGCAAGAATGGATTTCTTGATTTAAGATGTATCGTCGGGTGTCACCTCCAAAGTGTGCCCAATTTCTTATGTAGTTAAATAAGGATAAATTTGATTAAATTAAGCCTTATCAAGAGCAAAAACCAAATCACTCACAGTTTTAGCATTTAATGAAACTAGTTTTTTATCAGTTGCATCCCACTTATTTTCAGGATTAGAAAATTCAACATCATTGGTTATCGTTACGGGTGGAGTGTACCATATGTCTCGTATAACCCGAACATCGTAGTCAGTAGAGATCAAACAATTTTTCATCCTATCCTTCTAATAAGCATAATCAGTTCCATTAAGCATAGGTGGTCTAGCTATTGACTAATCTTCAAAAAATGCATTAATAGGACTAGACATACCTCTGGTGTAAAACTAGCACATGGACTCTAATACCGCTTGTTAAATTCATGCAATATACCCCTAGAGGGTGCTAGTGAATAGGGTATTTAAATATTTCATAGATAAATAAATTAATAAATAATACGAAAACGTAAATGCGACAAGTAAATAACACATAGATATACTCAGCTTCGGTCACTAACTCGTTAGTGGCTACTGACGTACCCGGAGTTACTACTAAAATTATATACCCAACGCTTACAACATTTGTAAATTCGCACTTCCTACGAGAATATACTAACCATTTGTCTAATAACCCTATCTAAACTCAGTCCCTTTAGACTAGAATCTCTGAACTGTAAATCCCTAGCTCAATCCTGGATTAAAATTCTAGAGAATAGAATGAAATACAAATACAATAACAAAAGCAATTAAGATAAAATAAAAATGAGCATTCCCCTTATAAATCACTTGACCACCATAATACTTCAGCTAATTTTACTTTCTGCTTACTCAGTTAAATCTCCCTTAATCTTTGTTGACCAAAAAAATTTGGTTTCCTCAAAAAGAAATCGTCTTCTGAAAATTGCTCCACCTGAAAGAACAACTTCAGTACCACACTTTGACGGCGATATCTTGATTTCCAATCTGTCATCCCCGAGTTTTGAAACTTCTTCGCTTACTTCGTTGCTTATCACCTCCATGACCTACAGATGCTTCTACAGACTTTAACCCCAAATTTGTTGCTCCTAAAAATTAAAGTCATCCAAAAGCTTCCCTTTACTTGGAGTGATGTGACTAAAGTTGAGGTTGTTAGTACTCACGTCATTCGATTGCATTGGTCCTTGATGTTGAAGATCATCATCGAATTGGAGTTGAGCTACTTCTTTTATATGGAATTTTGTGTGACCTCCTCAAGGCTCGATAGAAGATGGCATGCTGCTACCATGATTATCAATGTTGCATGATGATAATCTCTTGCTATTGGATGCTTTGCGATGGAGCTAAGTTTCCTACAGTTGCTCGTTTAACCTTTTGACATTTAGTTGCTAAAACTCTATCTATAGTCATGTTTGGTTTCAGGATATTGCATGGACAAATAAGCTACATGTGATATTTAGTTCTGAATTTATTCTTTTATGGTTGCTGGTATCACAAGAGTCGAGATGAACTTGGCTTGGTATAACTTTTTGGTTGATGCGATTTGTGTTTGCTAAAGTGGCATTGTGCAAATTGTTATGTTAAAGCTTCCTATGTTGTCTGATGATGTATTGAATTAAGTTACTTGTAACACCCCGTATTTTCTGTTAATGTTGTAATAACAAATTAAAGAATACATAATTATAAATGCGGGAATCAAGGGAAAACATGAAAATTTCTTGGCATAGATTGGTTCATGAAATGGTATATTTGGTATACCATTTATTGTGAGCATAATTAAAAGAATAATTATGGCATGATTAAATTAAGATTAATTTACATATATAATTAGACATATATAGAAAATATGTGAATTTAGAAAAGACGAATTATGACTCACTGTTGAGTCATTAGGGGCTAGTTGGTTATTCTAGATAACTCTATCTTGTCTTAATGGTCTTGATTTATTCTGAGATGATCTGACGGCTCCTATTCAATCTAATCTCTATAAAAGCAACCTAATACCTCACCCCTAAATCATATTAAAAATTGAACCTAGAGCCATCATGCTGCCATTAGACAACCTAGAGTAGCCGCCACTTGAAGCTAACATAGAGAAGAACCAAACTAAATCAAAACAACGATTGTCTACATCAAAGGCAAGCATTTCAACTCCAGAATTCAGAATCCAGAAATCAAGACCTTCGTTCATTGTAAGCACAGTTATCTTTTAGACGTAAATAAATCTAAGACGTGATTTGATATAAAGTGAAATTAGAATTATACCATGTTAATTCATATCGATTTATTGTGATGATTTTATCATGAATTGGAATGATTGTGGATTATTGGATTTGGTATTGGATCTATTTGAAACTATCAATATCATATGCAAGTTATGTGTTTCATGTAAAGATCTACATGTATATGTTTTTATGCAAGTTGTAAATTTTATATTAGATCCAAGTCAAGATCTACATGTACATATTCCTATGTTTTATGTTAGATTCATATGTTCATATGTAAGTTGCAAGTTTTATGTTAGATCCATATGTTCATATGCAAGTTGCAAGTTTTATGTTAGATCCATATGTTCATATGCAAGTTGCAAGTTTTATGTTAGATCCATATGTTCATATGTAAGTTGAAAGTTTTATGTTAGAACCACATGCCTATGTTCATATGTCCATATGCAAGTTACAAACTTAATGATTGGATCCATGTCAAGATCCATTTAGGTTCACATGATTAATGCAAGTTACATAATTTATGATAGATCCAAGTTACGATCTAATTATATATATACATACATACATACATACATATATATATATGTCATATGCAAGTTACATGTTAGATCCTAAACTAGAACCTTATTTATATGCAAGTTTGTGAAGTGAATTTATGCATGTTCACCTTATTAGATCTAGTTTACACCTATATGTTAATGTTATAATCATACATGTTTTGGAATTGGACGTGTCATGGTTATGTCACATGCTAGTCTATAACTGATGTTTATGCCAAATTACATGATATATGTTGATTGAACATATGTTATGCATGTTCCCTCCTTTATCTCTTGTTTATAGATTGGGCAATTAGTGGGCCCAATGTCTTTATGTGATTAATGTGAACGAACAAACGGGGGTAACATTGGGGGTAATTATTAAACCAAAACATGTAAATATGTAGGTGGGCCCAAAACCATGTAATTGGTTAAGGCCATAAATGGTATAATTTATATACCATTAGTCTTGAATTAAAACATGTGACATGAAATACTTGTAGAAATTTGCGTATATAAGAATGTAAATCTAGAAAAGACGAATATGCCTAACCCGAGGTTAGACTGAGTTGTGGTGTAAACCTGCCCGGAACCGACCGGCACATCCAGTAACCACAACAATACCTGTCTAATGTGAGAGGTTAGTGCATCAAGCCCAGAAAAGCCCGAGGTTAGACTGAGTTGTGGTGTAAACCTGCTCGGAACCGACCGACACATCCAGTAACCACAACAATACCTATCTAATGTGAGTGGTTGGTGCTTTAATTAATTAATTAGTTAAAGCTCATGAACAATCAAGCTAGAAATGGTGAGGTTAAGTAATTAAGGAAACACTTAACCAACTTAACAAGACAAGAGTGGTGAGGTTAAGTAATTAAGAAAACACTTAACCAACTTAACATGTGAACAAGACAAGATTGGTGGGGTTAAGTAATTTAGAAAACACTTAGCCAAATCAACATGTTAACTAGGAAAGATTGATAAGGGTTAAGTCAAGTCAAGAACACTTAACCAATTTAACATGTTGACTAGAAAAACCCTAGTAACGGGGACCCATTTCAGCAGTAACCCGCATGAACGTATCAAGGTACCCTGAACTAGGCAGGGTGGGACACGATTACTGGGCTGAATATAAGCGGTCAAAAAGGGCGGCGGTTAGGTGCGTCAGTGTAGGTTCCGACGGAGTAAGGTCGTGCACGGGCTTCGGAATGGAAAAACCAAGCACTAGGCACCAGGCGTACGCTTGTGCATCTAGAATCGTGTCAGGGGTTACCATTATAGGACTTGATACACCCTATAATGGAACCAGCACAAGTACTTTATAATCACGTAGGGCCGCATGACACCGAGAATACATGAATGCGAGTAGGAGCCGATCAATACATGAATGGGATCACTTTATCATGAACATACATTACTAGTTAAACAAGTTCTTAGTGGGTGCAGAGAAGTAAAAGTGGGTGCGATAGCCAAATCTAGTTAAGTCTTACCTTATCTTGTTTTAGGACTATCCTATCCTTGTGGTATCATTCTAAGTTCGGTTTATTCATGTCACGGTCTTTTACTTGTTTACATGCTATTAAATAATTGGGCTTACCAGACTTATGTCTGACTCATTTTCCTTTCGCCTCTTTTCTTCCGTTCCCTCCCCCCCCCCCCTCAGGTCCGCAGGGAGGGAACACTTCTGCTTGACCAGATCAAATCAAAGCTTGAAGACCGTAGATGTAAGGCTTGGACTTTCTTTTTTTTGAGCTATGGCTATGGTCAAAGACATGTTGGGGATTTATGTCATTTTATTTTCAGTATTGCATCTTTATGTTTTCAAGACAGATGTAATAATTTGGAAGATTGAAACTGTTTGTTGAAATGTTGTATTGAATAAGTATTTATGGAATAAAGTTGGTTTCTTTTCCATTGCTTTAATTATCCGCTGCTTTAATTATTTGTCTTGTAATTTATTAGTATCTTGTACCTTAAAACGCTCCACCGAAGTTAAGGCATTTCCTTTGAGAGTGACCTTGACGAAGGTGGGGCGTTACACTTGGTATTAGAGCTAAAGGTTACCAGATTGGATAAAAATTTTGAAACTATTTTTCAAAAAGAAGTCATAAAGAAGCATTTTCAAGAAAAGTATTGTTTTAATTTTTTTTTTAAAAAGGGCATAATCCCCAAAGCCATATGCACTATCTTTCTATCCCTCGTTTTGAATCTTTCCTTTTGTTTCAGCATATCTGGGGACTTTAACCTACCTGAGGACGTGCCGGTGCCTGGTTGATTTAGAAGGTACCTTGAAGCTAGGGCCAATGAAGCAGGCCCAGCAGGTGTTCCTCCGCCTCCCCCAGCTGCTGATCCTCCTCCTCCTCCGAGAGGAAATCTCAAAGATCTATAGAGATTTTAGATCCATGGGTGGAAAAGACTTCAAGGGTAGTGAATCTTTCGTAGAAGCCAGAAACTGGCTCCAAGAAACTGAAGACTTATTCGTTATCCTTGAAGTAGATGAGAGGCAGAAACTACAGTTGCTGGTGTGGTTGCTCAAAGATGAGGCCTCCTTCTGGTGGGAGGTCACTAATGCTGAAAGACCGATAGAGACTTGGGAGGACTTCAAGGCGAGATTTGAAATGAAGTTCCTCTCACAAGCTGAGTAATGTCTGCAAATGGAGAAGTTCCTATCACTTAAGCCGGGCAACCTATCAGTCAAAGAATATGTCAATAAATTCAATCAGCTTGCCAGATTTGGGCTGGAGTTAGTCAACACTCCACACAAGAAGGCTCTCCGTTTTGCCAAAGGACTGAATGAGCCACTACAAGGCTTGGCAATGTCCCATATACCCATGGGAGCAACTTTTGAAAGGCTGGCGGACATGGCTCTGTTGCAAGAGGAGAACAAAGATGGCAAGAAGGAGGTGAAGATGGAAGAGCCTCAAAATAAGAGAGGAGAGGGATCTCAAAACAAGAAAGCGGACCCCAAGAAAGGCGGGAAGGATAATAAATCCCGTAAGAAGCTGAAGTGCAATTACTGTGGCATACCTAGACATTTGGATAGGGACTGCAGAAAGAAAAAGAGGAAGTTGGGCGCTTGTTTCCATTGCGGGGAAACATGACACTTGGCTAAGGATTGCCCCAAAAGGCAAGGGCAGGGACATAGAACTGGAGCTTCTTCTGTAGGGCAGGTTCATGCTCTCGTAGAACCTCTGCAGGAACGAGGTGGTCATATTTCTGTTGAGAGTTTAGTTTATCTGTTTGATAATCCTGTCGTACTCTCTTTGATTCTAGCGCATCACACTCTTCTATATCTACTGCTTTAGTTGAATCTCTGCACCTAGACACCCATATAGTAGAGGATCCCTTGGTTGTTTCAAATCCAATTGGGGGCTCAGTTTATTTGTCAATGGTTTGTTTGGATTTGGAAATCTCTATTCTAAGTTTTGAGTTTAAATGTAATGCTTTTATTTTGGGCTTCACGGGCTATGGGCTGATTCTAGGCATGGACTGGCTATCAAGTAATGGTGTCATCCTTGGTTGTGAAAAGAGAGTGGTTAGACTCATGACTCACCTCGGTAACACTCTCTAAATCTCTTGTAATCCCATGAACTCTGTCATGCTTAGTTATCTTGAATCACTTGATGCATCTGTTGAGAATTTGCAGTCCGTTCCGTGAATACTCAGATGTGTTTGAAGAGGTGAAGAGCTTACCTCCGAAGCGAGAGATAGACTTCCGCATATACCTTGTTGATAATGCAAAGCCCGTTACTTTACCCGTTAGGCACATGGCCCCAAGGGAGAGAAAGGAGCTCAGCAAGCAAATTAAAGAGCTGCTTGAAAAGGGGTTCATAAGACGGAGTATTTCTGAATGGGGTGCTCTAGTAGTATTCACGACCAAAGCTGATGGTTCACTCCGCCTATGCGTAGATTATGAGGAGTTGAACAAGCTGACTAAGAAGAATAGGCACCCCCTCCCAAGAATTGACGATCTGTTTGATCAACTCGTAGGTGCATCCGTTTTCTCCCAACTAGATCTAGCTACTGGGTTTCATCAACTAAGAGTGGCTGAGGATAGCATTGACAAGACCGCATTTAAGACCCCGGATGGTTTCTTCGAGTGGCTTGTCATGTCTTTCGGCTTGACAAACGCACCTGCCTATTTTATAGACTTGATGAGCAGGGTGTTCCGGAAATTCCTCAATAAATTTGTAGTGGTCTTCGTAGACGACATCTTAATCTTCTCAAAAAGCGAGGAAGAACATGCTGTGCATTTAAAGGAAGTGTTAGATACTCTTCGAGCACATCAGCTAAAAGCAAAATTCTCCAAATGCCACTTTTGGAGATAAGTAAGGTTTCTTGGACATGTGGTGTCCAATGAGGGGATAGTCGTGGACCCCGCAAAAGTAGTCGCGGTGCAAGATTTGAAGATTCCACGAAATGCAACCGAAGTCCGAAGCTTTCTCGGGCTGGCGGGCTATTATCGAAAGTTCATTAAGGACTTTGCGAAGATCTCAGCTCCGTTGACAAGATTGACAATGAAGAACTTGGCTTTTGCTTGGGATTTGGATTGCGACATTACTTTCCAACGTTTAAAATGGGCCCTGACAACAGCCCCAGTTCTGACATTGCCTGATGGAAGCAAGATGTTTACTGTGACGGCCCGCCCCGCACCAGCCTGCATTTCCTCCAAAAGTGCGTTGTACACATGCCCGACTAGCACAAGACGGTCGTCATAAGAAAGGAAAGAAGGGAATGAACTAATCAAGAAACCTGTAGAATGTCTCACAGCGCATGGAATAAAATATAATAATAACATACTTGACACAAAACAGGCGAGACAGTGCATAAGCTGATAACTAAAATCAACATCAATCATCAAAGCAGCGGAAATCCAAATACAGCTTATTACAATTTTCCAAATTTACTGTCTCTAAGCAAAAGAAAGCTGAAGTAGAAGATACACCAACAATGCCCAAGCAGTGATCTTCACAACACAGGGAGAATACTATATATATATTACGTGGAAGCCTCCTGCTCGTCTCCGGATCATCTACCCGTGCATCACCAGCTAACCTGTCTCTAGTCTGCTCGTGTGAGCACCCAGAGTAATAAGAGGAGACATAAAACTCTGGGTCAGACATAAAGCCTGGTATGAGCGATAAGCATCTAAACAGAATAATAACAGGTATACTAAACCATACCTGAACCTGGACCTGCAACCAAAGAGTTAGTACCACATACCGTACAATGCTCTAAGGTGCCATAATAAATAGTGTAAGAATACGGGGGTGGGGTGTGCATGTCACAATGATAGCAAACAAATCATCCATAGCAATCATCCTCACATCTCTCACTCAGTGCGTAAAGCGTACGACATCTACCACTTTGGAACACTAGACAAACTGAGGTAACGACGAATCCCGACTTGTAGAAACCCTGCTGTGACCAAGCCAAACACTTGGAGTCATGACCAAACATTTCAATGACCCACTTCATTGGTCGTAGCCCTTGGTTCTACCGATGCCATAATGGCCCTGAATCCGCCTTCGTACCTCCTACCATAGTGGTCCAAAGTTATAGACATCGATAACCCCTTGGCACGCGTCCCGCAGCAAAACCCAACCATGAAGTGAACTCGTCGATTCCCATCTGAATCCTGAGCTCTAACTTCTCATTTGGGCTTCCTTTGCATCTCGGGTTTTTGTCATCACCTTCCGGATCGGTCTTCATTCTGTTCGTAGCTTCCCGGTTCGGTTCGCAGTCCCCAGCTCGTAGCCATCAACCTCGGATCGGTTCGGATCATCCTTCACGCTCGGGTCGGATCGTGGAAGCCTTCCTTCAGTCGTGGAGGCACATCGGTTCGGATCGGGGTAGCTTCTGAAGTGGATCGGTTCGGGTCGGAGTAGCTCGTGCTCACGAGAGACGGATCGGATCGGGGTCTTCAACCATCAGCGGATCGGGTCGCGCCATCGGATCGCACCTCGTCAGCTCGTGGCGCCTTGTCGGGTCGGTTCGGGCTTATCAGATCGTGGCACTTCCTCTCCAAGTCGGATTGTGGTCTCCCCTTCGTGACTCCGAGCTCTGGCACGTGGCGTGGTTCGAGCAGGCGGGTCGGTTCGTGGGCATGGGGGCGATCCGATCCGGATAAATTCCTGCGCTTCGTTCCAGCGACAGTTTCTCGCCATTCGACGACGTTTTTGACCAAACTAACATTTCTAAGCAATCACAAAGTACACCATAGAGTCATAGCAACATGTAATAGCAACCACAACAGCAAACAATCACTCAAATGAATCAAAGATAGATCAAAAGTGGCCAAAGCTTCTTATTTTCCCTTAAGCATGTTTAAGTAAAACTGATCATAAGGTTAGCAAAACTTAATCAAATCGAACCAAATTTCAACCAGAGGCATAAAACCTTATTTAAGAATTTCTAAACATTTTTCCAGAATTTATTAGTGTATAAATTCGCTAATTTCCACTAATTACCCTTAATTAACTGTAATTAGTGTCAAAATGGTGCTATCACTCACCTTTGCCACAACTAGAACCCCAAAACTGAAATATTCTCTGATTTGGCGCTGTTCCCAATCTTATACTGCAGCTCCAACCTTGCTTTGGTGCTTTTTCTTCTTAATTTAATGTTTGCTAAGCCTAATCTTCAATTAGAAAGTGATTTTTGGGTGTTTTAGAGAGATTTAGAGAGTGGAGGCCATGGCTAGGTCAAGAGAAATGAAAGTGGCGGCTGGAAAATGTCTAAAGAAATGTTTTCTAACCCTAATCAGCACCTATATACCCCTAAACCCGAAATTCCCCTTGGACCTAGCTGCTAATCACCCGCTTAAGCCCAATTAAGCTGTTTTTCACCATCTGAAACTTGTTTCAGCCATATCTCCCAAACGGTGAGTCCGTTTGGCTAATGTAACCACTCTACGGAAAGAGAAACCATCATCCGGAGCCAATGGAAGTGGTTTCAGGTCAAAATTCCTTTCCAGTCAAAAGTTATGGCCAAAACAGTGATAACTAGGGGTAAAATGGTCATTTAAAAATCGGGAAAAATCATGAACATGGGAAATGACCCCAATAGTCGTCTCCCAAAGTTACATGACCATACGACTTCGTATGTGACAGAAATAAATATCCTACGATCCTATAATGCGTAGAATGCGGGTCGTTACACTCTCCCCCCCTTAAGAAATTTCGCCCCCGAAATTCCTTAACCCAAAACATACCAAGGATCCTGCATGCCTAACAACCACATACATCAACCAAACATGCAAAACAAGCAAAACAAACCTATCCTAGCATGCGGAAAACTAAATCGAGGTCAAAATCTTACCAGGCAAAGAGCTCTGGATACTCCTTCTTTATGTCCTCCTCTGTTTCCCAAGTACAATCATTCTCGTCCTCGCTCCACTGTACCTTGACTAGCTTCACCGCCTTCCTTCGAAGTTGCTTCATGTCGTGCGCGACAATACGGGCCGGCTTACGGTTCCCAACCGCCTCGGGTTCTACTTCGAAGTCCTCTAACTGATCAGGTGAAATAGTCATATCTGAGTCGTGAACGAACTTCCTTAGTTGGGAAACATGAAATACATTATGAACTCCCGCCATCTTCCCCGGTAAGTCAATTCTATATGCCAAATTCCCGACTAGTTCAAGAACAGGGAATGGGCCAACGAATCTTGGTGCCAGCTTGCCTCTCCTGCCAAATCGTATCACGCTCTTCAACGGAGAAATCTTGACAAACACCAAGTCGCCAACGGAGAATTTTAGGTCTCTTCTTCTCTTATCAGCGTAACTCTTCTGCCTACCTTGGGCAGCCTTCATTCGTTGTTGAATGATCTTGATTTTATCTGAGGTTTCCCTCACCACATCTGGTCCAAGCATAAACTTCTCACCAGTCTCTATCCAACATGATGGTGAGTTGCACGGCCTTCCGTACAAAGCTTCAAACGGAGCCATACCGATACTGGATTGGTAGCTATTATTATATGCAAACTCTACTAGATGCAAATGGTCATCCCATGATCCACCAAAGTCCAATACACATGCTCTCAAGAGGTCTTCCAAGATACGGTTCACCCTCTCCGTCTGACCGTCGGTCTGAGGATGATATGCGGTACTGAGATGTAACTCTGACCCTAGAGCCTCTTGTAAGCTCTTCCAAAACCCACTAGTGAACAACGGGTCTCGGTCGCTCACAATGCCTTTGGGTACTCCATGAAATCTCACCACCCACTTCACATATAATTCAGCTAACTTAGCTGCCGTTCTGGTCGATTTGACTGGTATAAACCTTGCACTTTTAGTCAGTCGATCTACAATTACCCAAATGCTGTCATATCCCGATCTAGTCCTTGGTAAACCATCGATGAAATCCATCGAGACTTGCTCCCATTTCCATTCGGGAATTTCTAAGGGCTGCAACAACCCACTAGGCTTCTTTTGCTCGGCTTTAACTAGCTGGCAATTCATGCATTTGGATATAAACTTCCCAACGTCTCTTTTCATTCCTTCCCAGTAGTAAGTCTGCTTCATATCTCGATACATCTTGTTACCACCGGGGTGTATAGTCAGCTTTGAGTGATGACATTCTCTAAGCACTTCATCTCTCAATCCATTGACATTAGGTACAACAAGCTTTCCATTCTTTCTAAGCCATCTATCTCGATCAAGCCCATACTTGTTCATCTCCTCATCGATACCCATCTCTAACTTGGAGATGATTTCCAATAGGTTAGGATCGTCCCTCTGACTAGAGCCGATCCGCTCAAGCAAAGTGGGTCTGATCGTCAAACTTGCTAACATTTCTGGATCCAATTCGCACTTTGGTCTGAAATCAAACCCCGCGATATACTCCAGTTGCTTCCATTCAAGGAACATAGCCCCTAAGCTGGCATGTCTTCTACTCAATGCATCAGCCACCGCATTTCCCTTTCCTGGTGTGTATGCGATGTCAAAATCATAGGAAGCTAAGAACTCTAACCATCTCTGCTGACGGAGATTCAGATCTTTCTGAGAGAAGAGATACTTTAACGACTTATGATCTGTAAACAGCTCAAATCTTTCTCCCAAGAGATAGTGTCTCCACATCTTTAACGCGAACACGATTGCTGCCAACTCTAAATCATGGGTAGGGTATCTTCTCTCGTGCGGTTTCAGTTGCTGACTTGCGTAAGCTACAACCCTACCGCCTTGCATCAATACAGCACCCAGTCCGGTACCACAGGCATCCGTGTATACCGTCATCTCTTCATCCCCCTTAGGAATGACTAACACTGGTGCGCTTGTCAACTTGTCCTTTAGACTTTTGAATGCATTCTCGCACCTTTCATCCCAGACAAAAGCTTGATTCTTCTTGGTCAACTGGGTCAATGGTGCTGCTATCTTGGAGAAACCTTGGATAAACTTACGATAATATCCCGCTAACCCCAAGAAACTTCTTACATCTGTTGCATTCTTGGGCGTAGGCCAATCCTGTACCGTAGCCACCTTTGCCGGGTCCACGGCAATACCATTCTCTGATACAACATGGCCCAAGAACCTCACTTCCCTCTTCCAGAAGTGACACTTAGAAAACTTGGCTTTCAATTGGTGTTTTCTCAACACCTCCATTGCTACTCTTAAATGTTCCTTGTGTTCTTCCTCTGTCTTCGAATAGACCAAAATATCATCAACGAACACAAGGACAAACTTATTCAACTGATCTCTGAATACCCTATTCATAAGATCCACAAAATATGCTGGGGCATTGGTCAGCCCGAATGGCATGACCAACCACTCATAAAACCCAGACGGCGTCCGAAATGCCGTTTTAGCTATACTCTCAGCTTCCACTCTAAGCTGATGAAAACCTGTCGCGAGATCCAACTGAGAAAATACTCTCGCGCCACTCAACTGATCGAACAAATCATCTATCCGCGGTAGAGGATACTTGTTCTTCCTCGTCACTTTATTCAATTCGCGGTAGTCTACACACAAACGAAGGGAACCATCCGCCTTGGTAGCAAACACAACTGGTGCTCCCCATTCAGAAACACTCCTTCTGATAAATCCCTTCTTCAAAAGATCGCTGACTTGCACCTCGAGCTCTCGTTGCTCTCTTGGTGCCATACGACGAAGTGGCATCACTATAGGCCTGGCATCTTTTACCAAATCAATACGAAACTCAATCTCTCGGTGTGGTGGAAGTCCGGTCACTTCTTCGAAAACATCCGGATACTGGCCAACCACGGGCAAACCTGACAACTCACTATGCGGAATGTCGAGGGAGTTTAGAAAACTAGCCAATACCCCCTTACTGGGTAGACCACCAAACACTATCCTCCGCCCATCATCCGCTCTAGCTGTCACCAACAAGCCCTCACAGTCTATCACCACCCCGTATCTTTGGAGCCAATCTACTCCCAAAATAATGCCAAACCCAGTAAAACCCAAAACAAAGCAATCACAAACAAACATGCATCCATGACTCGATAAGACCACATTGCGACAAATCATGCTAAGGCTAGTCGAACCACCAATCGGGTTCGTCACTACTAAAGGTCTATCGACAATCTCGGGCTCCAATCCCAATCTATCTACCAGGTCACTAGATATGAAAGAACTGGAAGCTCCGGTATCAAACAAAACTCTAACAGGAACATCATAAACAAAAAGCATACCTTGAATGACGACATTCTTTCCCTTCTCCGCCGCAGTTGGCGCATTCGACGAAGAAGGAATAGCATTAAGAGCATATGCTTTCACCATTTGCCTTTCCTTAGGGGGCTGTGGACACTTGTCCTTGTGATGTCCCAATTGGCCACAATTGAAGCACTTCCTATCTGCTGGCTTGGCCCGACAATTACTAGCATAATGGCCCTTCTTACCACAGCTGAAGCACTCAACATCTTGCTTATTCTTTTTCTTCTGGCCATCCTTAGCTTGGTTCTGCTTTCTCTTATTCTGGGAACCACCCTTGCCTCCACCACTTGCTTGTGGCTTTGGCTCATCTGCCGATGCAACCTCAGTCTTCGACTTAGGGTAGAGACTTTCCGATCTTAACGCTTTCCCCACAATCGATTCAAACGTCTCATCGATGTGGTTAATAAGTTTTTCCCCCAAGTACTGATCCAAACCAGTTATGAATTTCTCATTCTTTTTCTCGGCAGTATCAATAAGAGATAACCCATATTTTGACAAAGTGTCAAATTCAGCAATATACTCCGAGACAGCTTTGCCATTCTGCTTGAGCTCCAAGAATTTCTTAAACAGCATTGACTTCTGAGCAGCTGGAATGAACTTCTCACTGAAGCGAGCTTTAAACTGTTCCCAAGTAATCTGATCTTCGGGAGTAGCTGCCTTTATAGCATTCCACCAATTCATTGCCCGCCCTTGCAGCTGACGGGACGCTAGCTTTCTCTTCATCGCATCCTCGATACCCAAATCCTCGAAGATACGTTCGCAACTATCCACCCAATCCTGAACATCCGTAGCCGACTCCGTTCCGTGGAACGGCTTCCCACCAAGGCTAGTATAATCCTTATTCAGCTTGGCGAAGTCGACTCTTGGCGCCTGCACTATTGGACCACCTCCATTTCCACCATTGGGAGCTGCCCTCTGTACATCTCTAAGCATCTCTCTCATGAGGTCAGTAAACATCGTCCTCATGTCAGCAGCATTCCCATTATTGGCTCCCCTACCGGCACCTCTAGTATCTCGGCTCATCGTCAATCTGAAAAAGGAAATGATTAACGACTCCATAGTGGTGCTAGTGCAGTACGACTTCATCCTTATACTACTAATAGTATATATATATAGCTTTTAAAAACCAAAGTAATCACAAATACGCTCTCTCGTATACGTGTATTATCTCTCCCTGATAACCTCCCTAGGTTAACTACGCAACCTCGCTCTGATACCAAGTGTGACGGCCCGCCCCGCACTAGCCTGCATTTCCTCCAAAAGTGCGTTGTACACATGCCCGACTAGCACAAGACGGTCGTCATAAGAAAGGAAAGAAGGGAATGAACTAATCAAGAAACCTGTAGAATGTCTCACAGCGCATGGAATAAAATATAATAATAACATACTTGACACAAAACAGGCGAGACAGTGCATAAGCTGATAACTAAAATCAACATCAATCATCAAAGCAGCGGAAATCCAAATACAGCTTATTACAATTTTCCAAATTTACTGTCTCTAAGCAAAAGAAAGCTGAAGTAGAAGATACACTAACAATGCCCAAGCAGTGATCTTCACAACACAGGGAGAATACTATATATATATTACGTGGAAGCCTCCTGCTCGTCTCCGGATCATCTACCCGTGCGTCACCAGCTAACATGTCTCTAGTCTGCTCGTGTGAGCACCCAGAGTAATAAGAGGAGACATAAAACTCTGGGTCAGACATAAAGCCTGGTATGAGCGATAAGCATCTAAACAGAATAATAACAGGTATACTAAACCATACCTGAACCTGGACCTGCAACCAAAGAGTTAGTACCACATACCGTACAATGCTCTAAGGTGCCATAATAAATAGTGTAAGAATACGGGGGTGGGGTGTGCATGTCACAATGATAGCAAACAAATCATCCATAGCAATCATCCTCACATCTCTCACTCAGTGCGTAAAGCGTACGACATCTACCACTTTGGAACACTAGACAAACTGAGGTAACGACGAATCCCGACTTGTAGAAACCCTGCTGTGACCAAGCCAAACACTTGGAGTCATGACCAAACATTTCAATGACCCACTTCATTGGTCGTAGCCCTTGGTTCTACCGATGCCATAATGGCCCTGAATCCGCCTTCGTACCTCCTACCATAGTGGTCCAAAGTTATAGACATCGATAACCCCTTGGCACGCGTCCCGCAGCAAAACCCAACCATGAAGTGAACTCGTCGATTCCCATCTGAATCCTGAGCTCTAACTTCTCATTTTGGCTTCCTTTGCATCTCGGGTTTTTGTCATCACCTTCCGGATCGGTCTTCATTCTGTTCGTAGCTTCCCGGTTCGGTTCGCAGTCCCCAGCTCGTAGCCATCAACCTCGGATCGGTTCGGATCATCCTTCACGCTCGGGTCGGATCGTGGAAGCCTTCCTTCAGTCGTGGAGGCACATCGGTTCGGATCGGGGTAGCTTCTGAAGTGGATCGGTTCGGGTCGGAGTAGCTCGTGCTCACGAGAGACGGATCAGATCGGGGTCTTCAACCATCAGCGGATCGGGTCGCGCCATCGGATCACACCTCGTCAGCTCGTGGCGCCTTGTCGGGTCGGTTCGGGCTTATCAGTTCGTGGCACTTCCTCTCCAAATCGGATCGTGGTCTCCCCTTCGTGACTCCGAGCTCTGGCACGTGGCGTGGTTCGAGCAGGCGGGTCGGTTCGTGGGCATGGGGGCGATCCGATCCGGATAAATTCCTGCGCTTCGTTCCAGCGACAGTTTCTCGCCATTCGACGGCGTTTTTGACCAAACTAACATTTCTAAGCAATCACAAAGTACACCATAGAGTCATAGCAACATGTAATAGCAACCACAACAGCAAACAATCACTCAAATGAATCAAAGATAGATCAAAAGTGGCCAAAGCTTCTTATTTTCCCTTAAGCATGTTTAAGTAAAACTGATCATAAGGTTAGCAAAACTTAATCAAATCGAACCAAATTTCAACCAGAGGCATAAAACCTTATTTAAGAATTTCTAAACATTTTTCCAGAATTTATTAGTGTATAAATTCGCTAATTTCCACTAATTACCCTTAATTAACTGTAATTAGTGTCAAAATGGTGCTATCACTCACCTTTGCCACAACTAGAACCCCAAAACTGAAATATTCTCTGATTTGGCGCTGTTCCCAATCTTATACAGCAGCTCCAACCTTGCTTTGGTGCTTTTTCTTCTTAATTTAATGTTTGCTAAGCCTAATCTTCAATTAGAAAGTGATTTTTGGGTGTTTTAGAGAGATTTAGAGAGTGGAGGCCATGGCTAGGTCAAGAGAAATGAAAGTGGCGGCTGGAAAATGTCTAAAGAAATGTTTTCTAACCCTAATCAGCACCTATATACCCCTAAACCCGAAATTCCCCTTGGACCTAGCTGCTAATCACCCGCTTAAGCCCAATTAAGCTGTTTTTCACCATCTGAAACTTGTTTCAGCCATATCTCCCAAACGGTGAGTCCGTTTGGCTAATGTGACCACTCTACGGAAAGAGAAACCATCATCCGGAGCCAATGGAAGTGGTTTCAGGTCAAAATTCCTTTCCAGTCAAAAGTTATGGCCAAAACAGTGATAACTAGGGGTAAAATGGTCATTTAAAAATCGGGAAAAATCATGAACATGGGAAATGACCCCAATAGTCGTCTCCCAAAGTTACATGACCATACGACTTCGTATGTGACAGAAATAAATATCCTACGATCCTATAATGCGTAGAATGCGGGTCGTTACATTTACAGTATATAAAAACGCGTGCAGAACAGGATTGGGCGTTGTCCTAATGCAAGAAGGCAAAGTAGTTTGCTATGGAGGAAGGCAGTTGAAGGTTCATGAGAAGAATTACCCAACTCATGATTTATAACTAGCTGCCATCGTTTTCGCCCTTAAATCATGGCGTCATTATCTGCTAGGAGAAAGGTTCGAATTATTTACTGATCATAAATCATTAAAATACCTTTTCTCTCAGAAAGATATTAATTTGAGGCAACAAAGGTGGATGGAATTTCTCGCCTCATATGATTTTGAGATTGCCTATACCCCTGGTAAGGGCAATGTAGTGGCAGTCGCCTTGAGTAAAAAGAAGCTGACTTTAAGCCCTCTCTTTGTGGAAAGGAAAAGCTTGGAGTTCGTAGCAAGCTTTAACTTTAGACCCTCCTCTGACTTTGTACCTGGCTTGGTAGCAACGTTAGAAGTGCGGCCAACTCTATTAGACTCAATCGGAGCCGCGCAAAAAGAAGACCCTCGGCTAGCCGATGTGATGGACAAGTTAATTAGGGGTGAGACTTCTAGTCACCTCAATAGATACTCCATTGATGCCAAGGGCTGGTTGAGACGAGATGGAAGACTATGTGTCCCACAAGCAAGGGGTTTGGTAAAGACGGTTTTAGAAGAGGCACACCATTCCAAGCTGACCATACACCCAGGCGGAGACAAAATGTATAAAGACATCAAAAGAGTTTTCTTTTGGAATGGCATGAAGAAAGACGTAGCTAAATTTGTTTCTAAGTGTTTAATATGCCAACAAGTCAAGGCGGAGCAGAAGAAGCCTGGTAGTCTGCTCCATCCTCTAGAGGTCCCACAGTGGAAATGGGATAGCATCTCGATGGACTTTATAAATGGGTTGCCTAGGTCAAGAAGGGGCAATACCAGCATTTGGGTAATAGTGGACAGGCTTACTAAAAGCGCTCACTTTATACCTGTCAAAAGTAGAAGGACTGCCTCATCTCTAGCATCCATATATCTTAAAGAGATAGTTCGACTCCATGGGATACCCTCCAGCATAATAAGTGATCGAGACCCTATCTTTACGAGCGAGTTCTGGAGAAGTTTGCAAGAGGCTGTGGGCACACAGCTATGCTTAAGCACGGCTTATCACCCACAAACCAGTGGTCAGACGGAAAGGGTGAACAGAGTACTAGAAGATCTCTTGAGACTGTGCATTCTTGAATTTGGAGGTACATGGGAGGATCATCTTCCTTTAGTGGAGTTTGCTTACAACAATAGTTACCAAGCCACCATAGGCATGGCACCCTTCGAGGCTTTGTATGGAAGACCATGCCGATCACCAACTTGTTGGTGGGAGTCTACAGATAAGCTCATACTTGGACCAGACAAGATCAGAGAAACCTCAGAGAAAGTAGACTTAATACGAAGGAGAATGAAGACTGCCCAAGATAGACAGAAGTCCTACGCAGAAAAAAGAAGGACCGACCTTGAGTTTGAAGTTGGAGACAAGGTGTTTCTTAAAGTATCCCCTTTGAGGAACGTCGTTCGCTTCGGATCCACAAGAAAGTTACCACCAAGATTTGTAGGGTCGTTTCCTATCATTGAGAAGATTGGGAAGATGGCTTATAGAGTACAGCTGCCCGAAAGATTGGCTGGAGTTCATAATGTCTTTCATGTCTCTCACCTGCGAAAGTGCTTACATGAGTCTGCGGAAGTGGTGGAACCAAGCATGTTAGAGGAAGTAGAAGTTGAACGAGAAGCAACTGTAAGGAGAGTTCCAACTCGTATCTTGGGTACATAAGTCAAAAAGCGACGCAACCGTGAAGTCAAGCTTGTCAAGATTCAATGGAGCGACGCCAAGGAAGACACAACTTGGGAAACTGAGGACAGAATACACATAGCCTACCCTTTTCTTTTTGAGAGTACATCCTTGATCTCTTTTTCCCTTAAGTTTATGCTTGTACCTATCCTTTTGAGTATATCTTCTCGATCTTATCCTTTATCCTTAGGTAGAAACCCATTTGGATGAAAACATGTAATTGAAACATGTTATGGTTAATGGTTACAAATGGTTGCAAGTGGTTGCTAGTGGTTGCTCATGGATGCATATACACACACTTTAGGAATTAGATTGGCTCAGTCAATTTCATATTGCATATGCATATATGTATTTGTATATGGATTGAAACTTGATGTGCTACCATATGGACGTTGCATTTGTATGAATGATCGTGCACTCATGTTGAAATTTTGGATAGGAAAATTGCATACATAATGGACTCATGGCACTGACATAATTTGCATTAAGGAGGTCGACTGAATCAGTAGACCGCCTGATTTTGCATTAAGTAAGGACATGTACACACACTATGCATATGATCATGAAGAATTAGAAGTCTTTTAAGGACAATGGACGCCTGTGTTTGATGGTTGAGTAGATGGGCGATTGGATGGTAAGATATACGTTCTTCTCGACTTGAAGATTTCGGGGACGAAATCCTTAAAGGAGGGGAGAATGTAACACCCCGTATTTTCTGTTAATGTTGGAATAACAAATTAAAGAATACTTAATTATAAATGCGAGAATCAAGGGAAAACATGAAAATTTCTTGGCATAGATTGGTTCATGAAATGGTATATTTGGTATACCATTTATTATGAGCATAATTAAAAGAATAATTATGACATGATTAAATTAAGATTAATTTACATATATAATTAGACATATATAGAAAATATTTGAATTTAGAAAAGATGAATTATGACTCACTATTGAGTCATTTGGGGCTGAGTTGGCTGTTCTAGATAACTCTATCTTGTCTTAATGGTCTTGATTTATTCTGAGATGATCTGACGGCTCCTATTCAATCTAATCTCTATAAAATCAACCTAATACCACACCCCTAAATCATATTAAAAATTGAACCTAGAGCCGTCATGCTGCCATTAGACAACCTAGAGTAGCCGCCACTTGAAGCTAACATAGAGACGAACCAAACTAAATTAAAACAACGATTGTCTACATCAAAGGCAAGCATTTCAACTCCAGAATTCAGAATCCAGAAATCAAGACCTTTGTTCGTTGTAAGTGCAGTTATCTTTTAGACGTAAACAAATCTAAGACGTGATTTGATATAAAGTGAAATTAGAATTATACAATGTTAATTCATATTGATTTATTGTGATGATTTTATCATGAATTGGAATGATTGTGGATTATTGGATTTGGTATTGGATCTATTTGAAACTATCAATATCATATGCAAGTTATGAGTTTCATGTAAAGATCTACATGTATATGCAAGTTGTAAGTTTTATATTAGATCCAAGTCAAGATCAACATGTACATATTCCTATGTTTTATGTTAGATCCATATGTTCATATGTAAGTTACAAGTTTTATGTTAGATCCATATGTTCATATGCAAGTTGCAAGTTTTATGTTAGATCCATATGTTCATATGTAAGTTGCAAGTTTTATGTTAGATCCATATGTTCATATGCAAGTTGCAATTTTTATGTTAGATCCATATGTTCATATGCAAGTTGGAAATTTTATGTTAGATCCACATGCCTATGCTCATATGTCCAGATGCAAGTTACAAACTTTATGATTGGATCCATGTCAAGATCCATTTAGGTTCACATGATTAATGCAAGTTATATAATTTATTATAGATCCAAGTTACGATCTAATTATATATATATGTCATATGCAAGTTACATGTTAGATACTAAACTAGATCCTTATTTATATGCAAGTTTGTGAAGTGAATTTATGCAAGTTCACCTTATTAGATATAGTTTACACCTATATGTTAATGTTATAATCATACATGTTTTGGAATTGGACGTGTCATGATTATGTCACATGCTAGTCTATAACTGATGTTTATGCCAAATTACATGATATATGTTGATTGAACCTACGTTATGCATGTTCCCTCCTTTATCTCTCGTTTATAGATTGGGCCAATTAGCGGGCCCAATGTCTTTACGTGATTAATGTGAACGAACAAACGGGGGTAACACTGGGGGTAATTATTAAACCAAAACATGTAAATATGTAGGTGGGTTCAAAACCATGTAATTGGTTAAGGCCACGAATGGTATAATTTATACACCATTAATCTTGAATTAAAACATGTGACATAAAATACTTGTAGAAATTTGCATATATAAAAATGTAAATCTAGAAAAGACGAATATGCCTAATCCGAGGTTAGACTAAGTTGTGGTGTAAACCTGCCCGGAACCGACCGACACATCCAGTAACCACAACAATACTTGTCTAATGTGAGAGGTTAGTGCATCAAGCCCAGAAAAGCCCGAGGTTAGACTGAGTTGTGGTGTAAACCTGACTGGAACCGACCGGCACATCCAGTAACCACAACAATACCTGCCTAATGTGAGTGGTTGGTGCTTTAATTAACTAATTAGTTAAAGCTCAAGAACAATCAAGCTAGAAATGGTGAGGTTAACTAATTAAGTAAACACTTAACCATCTTAACAAGACAAGAGTGGTGAGGTTAAGTAATTAAGAAAACACTTAACCAACTTAACATGTGAACAAGACAAGATTGGTGGGGTTAAGTAATTTAGAAAACACTTAGCCAAATCAACATGTTAACTAGGCAAGATTGATAGGGGTTAAGTCAAGTCAAGAACACTTAACCAATTTAACTTGTTGACTAGGAAAACCCTAGTAACGGGGACCCGTTTCGGCAGTAACCCGCATGAACGTATCAAGGTACCCTGAACTAGGCAGGGTGGGGCACGATTACTGGGCTGAATATAAGCAGTCAAAAAAGGCGGCAGTTAGGTGCGTTAGTGTAGGTTCCGACGGAGTACGGGCGTGCACGGGCTCCGGAGTGGAAAAAGCAGGCACTGGGTACCAGGCGTACACTTGTGCATCTAGAATCATGTCAGGGGTTGCCATTATAGGACTTGATACACCCTATAATGGAATCAGCACAAGTACTTTATAATCATGTGGGGCCGCATGACACAGAGAATACATGAATGCGAGTAGGAGCCGATCAATACATGAATGGGATCACTTTATCATGAACATACATTGCTAGTTAAACAAGTTCTTAGTGGGTGCAGAGAAGTAAAAGTAGGTGCGATTGCCAAATCTAGTTAAGTCTTACCTTATCTTGTTTTAGGACTACCCTATCCTTGTGGTATCATTCTAAGTTCAGTTTATTCGTGTCACGGTCTTTTACTTGTTTACATGCTATTAAAATAACTGGGCTTAACAGACTTATGTCTGACTCATTTTCCTTTCGCCTCTTTTCTTCCCCCCCCCACCCCCCCAGGTTCGCAGGGAGGGAACACTTCTGCTTGACCGAATCAAATCAAAGCTTGAAGACCGTACATGTAAGGCTTGGGCTTTCTTTTTTTTGAGCTGTGGCTATGGTCAAAGACATGTTGGGGATTTATGTCATTTTATTTTCAGTATTGCTTCTTTAAGTTTTCAAGATAGATGTAATAATTTGGAAGATTGAAACTGTTTGTTGAAATGTTGTATTGAACAAGTATTTATGGAATGAAGTTGGTTTCTTTTCCGCTGCTTTAATTACCTGTCTTGTAATTTGTTAGTATTTTGTACCTTAAAACGCTCCACCGAAGTTAAGGCATTCCCTTTGAGAGTAACCTTAACGGAGGTGGGGTGTTACATTACTATAGAGGTCTTGATACACTACTGAAATTATGTAACAACCCAAATTTTTAACAAGCAATAACTAATTAATTAAGGAATAAACTGATAAAATAAATATTAATCATAAAAATATTGTGAATTTAGCAAAATGGATTTCACCGTTGCATCCGTTACGAAATTCTGGTTGAGAAATACATTTGGTTTGCTAAAATCGGGTTTAAAACGAAGAAGTTACAATCATTTAAAAATTAAACAAATATTGAAAATAAATCCTTAAGGCGGGTCTACTTCCGGGTCAACCCACGACCTAAGTAGGTCTACTCCCGAGTCAACCCTAGTGTTAACACACTTCAGAAATGTGTCGACACATCCTTCTGCAATCAACGTTGTTTATTTTTCCAACAAACGGTCGTTCTTTTTTGCCTTGCTTTTGGGTTATTCTTTTCATCTAACGACACAGAATCTAAACCTAACCTATGGCCTAAATTCTAAACATGAAATACAATGAACTTGGACATAAAATCCAATGAACCTAGACACCTAACTCTATTATAAATAGCCTCTAAAACTAATCTAACCTTCACTACTCCATTTCTCTATCACTTTAAAATAACCTTCTGCTCAAATATAATTTTAATGGAGTATTGGGGGCTTGGTTGTACACATATTATGGGGGAATATTCATAGATAGAGAGGATCTACCAAAGCTTAGTGGATTTGCTCTAATTTTATGTGAGTATTACTGTGATTATCAGATTTCTTTTAAGTTAATATTAAAATTGATTCAATAATTGTTATAGTGATTTCAGATCTAAACAAAAAGGATTAAAATAATAAAATAGATTGAATATGAAAGTTTGACAATTATAGTGTTTTTAAGTTTATCTTTTACATGTCATTGTTCATTTTATTCATTGTCTATTATTTATCCCTTTTCAGTAGTTATTTATTTGCAAGTAAAATATTCTTCTTTATCCTCTTCTTTGTCATTACTCTGTTTACAGTCTTGTAATGCCTATTTATTCATTTCTGTTTATTTCTGAGTCTAGACATACTTCACTTTTTTCATTGTTTTCACGCTGAGCCTAGGCTAATGAAAGCCTTGGCATTTAACATTTAATTTGCGTAAAAATTGGAATAATTTGAAAAAATGTTAAAAGGGGAATTTTTGGGGATATTGAGAATTATGGACTATAAATTGGGGTAAATTCTAATCAAAGAATATGCAAACTTGTTAATTGAAATAAAATGTACTTAATTATACATTAAGTAAACATTAATTTGGAAAACATGTTAATTTGTAATTTGGAAGACATGTTAATTTGATAGTAATTTATAAAACATGTTAATTTGATAGTAATTTGGAAAACAAGTTAATTTGATATTAATTTGGAAGACACGTTAATTTCACAATAATTTAGAAAATATGTTAATTCGACAGTAATTTGGAAAACATGTTAATCTGACATTAATTTGGACAAACATGTTAATTTGGCAATAATTTGGAAAACATGTAAATTTGACCGTAATTAGGAAAACAAGTTAATTTGATATTAATTTGGAAAACGTGTTGATTATGCTTAATTTGACATTAACTGACATATATTGGAAAAACATGTTAATTATACTTAATTTGACATTAAGTAACTTATATCTGGGAAAAACATGTTAATTATACTTAATTTGACATTAAGTAACCTATAATTGGAAAACATGTTAATTGTACTTAATTTAACATTAAGTAACATGTATATGTAAAAATGTTAATTAGACTGAATTGTACTTAATTTGATATTAAGTAACCTGTATTTTGAAAATATGTTAATTGTACTTAATTTAACATTAAGTAACCAGTATCTAGAAAACATGTTAAATGAATTGAACTTAATTTGACATTAAGTAACTTGTATCTGGAAAACAAGTTAATTGGGATAAAATACACTTAACTGAACATTAAGTAACGTGTAACTTATAACCTATATCTGGAAAACATCTGAGTAGGATCTGCCTGACTAGGGAAAAGGTTGTAGATTACTTTCGTTAATAATAATCTAGAAATAAAGGTTGTAGTTTACTTTCATTAATTACAATCTAGGAATATAACATGGGGTTATATTGAGCTTATTAATGAACTTAAACCTGCTAAATTTAACTTGTCGAATTAATAAGCTAAGAAGTCCATTCAGGTAAAATATATGGGGACTCTTAAAATCCTAGTTAACTTGGGGGTCAAGCCTAGGTGTGGCATGTGTCAATCTGCTTGCTTTTTTAATGCTGTCATCATCTGATTCTCACACTAGGTAGAGGCTAGGGGACGCTTTATTAATGCTTTATTGTAAGAGGTTCAAATTCCTATGTGGGCACAGGAGCGTTCCGGCGGAACCTGTTGGGTACAACAATGTGTTGTATGATTTTTGTTTGATGATAACAAACATATGATATTATTATTTAAATGTGTTTGTAATTGTACTATTTTATTTCACATGGTTTATTTATTCAAATAAATATTTTATTTCAATATTTAAAATAGTACAACATTCAGACTCCACTATTGTATATTCATAGATATTACTTCACATAATATTGTACTCGTAAATAAACTGAATACGATAGACAAATTTGTTTGAACACAATAAAATAATATTTTATTTCAATCAAATTTGTTTATTACAAATATCAGTACAATTTTATCACTCTATACATCTCATATACATATATACACAATCACTCACTTATACAATCACTTTTATACACGGACACTATCACTCAATTGACATTTCAAATACAGATACACACTAACACAGTTCTTGTCTTCATCTTCAATCTTCTGTCTTCACAGCTTCCAGTCAGTCCTGTCTTCATACCTGTCACAAATAGAAAAGCACACACAGTAGACTGCAACAAAAATAAAAATAAATACAAGCAAATAAAAATTTATTTTTAAATTTTATTTTCCTCAGAATTTTGGTGTGTTTCTCATCATTTTTCTAGACTTTTTCTGATATGCAGGGCCAGGAAAATCTATACTGAATGGCTGCATATACACATGTGTATAAATATACACACGTGCACTGCCTCGCCAATCAAAATACAGTAGCATGCACCTGGGGAGTAGCCACGTGGACCATCTCGATCTAGTACAATAATAATCAATGTGGTCGAGATCAAGTTAATTTTCAAAACAGCACAAATAGTATTCAAATCAAAGCAGCAATGAAAAGTGGTCGAGTATGTCATCTAACAAGTTGTGAAAATATAGCAAAAAAAATAGGTCAAATACAAGTGTGGACAAGCCAACAACAAGGAATGGCCAAGCATATATGCAGCAATATAAAGATTCAAGCCAGAGTGGCTCAAGTACACAAGCATAGCAGGATGGTGAGCATGGAGATGAATCAAGACAGTTTGCGAACTCATGTGATTAATGGAGAAACATATTCAATGCATATACATGAAAATGTTAAAAGCATGGTTTGCTACTATAGATCAAAGCAGCATGGGAAGAACATCAAATACAACAAAGACAGTGAGCTCAACATCAAAGCAAAATCAGCAACATGAATATATGAAGTCAGTTTGAAGCACAAACATGCAAGCATGTCAAAGCATATGACAGTGCAAGTGGAAAAGTATCCAAGTCTGTGTGTAAATGGTGGAGTAAATGCACAGCATGAAGCATGTATACACATTGGAGAATGCAAGTGCAAGTGCAACAATTACACAGAAGCATAGGTGGATAGTGTTAAAAGCATGGTTCGGAAATTTGCAGCTACATGAGTACATAAAGATGGAGCAAATATGAGATCAGTACACATGCCAAATACACAAGGTCGATTCTTAAAGAAAATGGCATGTACAAGTGCAAACTCAATTTAGCATGTCAATGTCAACATTAGGATGAACAAGCAGCTTATCAACTGGGTACACAAACATGAAGTGCACATCATGAAGATACACATGGAAAATCAACATGGGTGAACACAATACAGCAAGCAAGAGAAAGTGCTTATATCAAGAAGCAATGAAGCTTTTAAATCTGGGTTCACCATGGTAAAGCTCAAGTACAAAATTCATGGCAACATATATGTACATGTTCAGTTTCAGTGGCCATACACAACACATTGATACAATGATCAGAGAAAAGCAAGGGAGTGGTGCAACATGACAAATGCAAACATATATATATATGAGTGTGTATGTACTACAGTAGTTCAAAAGACATATACAAGGAAGCATATAGTTTGAAGATATGCCAGATCAAATGTGCACAAATTCAGGCAAGGTTGGTTAATCCCAGAAAAAATGTTCAAATTCAAGATCCAACAATATAGTCAATAAAGTCTACACGCAACATTTCCAGAAATTGTCAAATTCAAAGAATGAGCGCAGTACAGGTTCATATCAGATTTTTATGAAGCAGTTTATTCAAGATAATATCAGCCCAAAATCATATTAATCGAAGTTCCAGAAAATTTGTTCAAAAGGAATTCATGGATTTTTTATTGAGATTATTTTTAGGTAAGACTTAATCAAAAGTTTTAGAAGTTAATTCGGTATTCAAATCAAAGAAATCTCCAGAAGTTGAAGAACAATTCAAAGCCGCAAAGTTTTCAAACCCCAAAATACAAGGCCGAGAATTTTATAAACCAAAAATTTACCCAAATATTAGAACAAATCAAATACGAAATCAGAGCAAGTTTTTAGGATTTTTAATCCTATAAATACACCAATCATCACAGGCATCAAATTCATCCAAGTTCAAGCACAATCAAAGAGAAATACGAATTTAAAATCATCCCATAAAAAGGAGAGTACTTGGATCCTTCAACTCAATTAAAGAAGAGATCACGACTACGAATTGAAAAACATCAGACACGATAGAGCATCAAAGGTCTCGTGCTTCAGTGATTAAGCAATTCATCAAGTATCGAATCAATTTGGGAAGATTTCAGTAAACCCTAGTAGCCGCCACCATTTTTCAAGGGAAAGAGAACGGCTTGGAAACTATAACAAGGGCCGGCCAAGTTTTCAAATAAAGGGGATAACCCTTATTTTAATTCATAGGGTTTTTAATCAAGGGTTTTGTTTTTTTTATTTTGAATTGTTTTTCAATTTATAAACCACCAATCAGTTTCTAGAGTCTATAAAATCTAGCAGTTTTCTAGTTTGTCTGTAAGACTAGGGAGACGAATTACGGGGTTTGTAATTCGGGGAAATCTGGTTTCGGGGATAGAAACTAGTGCAGGGTTTTGAGCGTAGGGTCTAGAATAGTTGGGAGCGAGTGTCGCGAGTTTACAGGGGATTTTAAGTGTAGAGATTGTTTTAACTCCTAGTAGAAATCTTGGGGAATGCAGCAGTAGGCAGGGTTTTGCCAAAGCTGGGTATATCTGTGTGTTATTTATTTTCCGCATTTATTCTGATTATTATCTGTGTTGTTATTATTTAATTACTCAGCAAAAATCTGCGATAAACCCTATTCACCCCGCACCTCTAGGGTTAATTTAGATCCTACAAGTGGTATCAATGCAGGTATTTTTTATTTTAAAATAACTCTAAAGTCATGGATTTCCCTAACGTTGAGTTTTCTAGTTGTCAATCTAGCGAGAATTTTTCTGGTATAACCCCAACTATTTTTGATGGAACAAATTTTTTAAATTGGAAATTAAAAATGGAATTTTATTTGAAATCTGTCAATCCTAGAAGTTGGGATATTATTGAAAATGGATATGATATGGTAGATAAGAATGACATTATTATTAATTCTCGTGCTACACACATTTTATATTCTTATATTAACGATGATCAGTGTAACCATATCTCTCATTGTTTAACTGCACAGGAAATCTGGAAAACTCTCGATACGTTGTATGGAAGAAAAGACAACAATGGCTCAAAACCCCCGTTTGCCAACTCAGTTTCAGAATTATGCTTGACAGGATTTACAGAAGGTGGATCAGATGATGACAGTGATCAAGACTCAACAGATGACGAGCACGGTGAATTTCCTTTTGAAAAGTTAATTTTTGTTTGCGATAAATTAACTAAAACTGTTAAAAATCTCAAACTAACAAATGAAAATTTAAAATCTGAAAATATTGAGTTGAGCAATAAAAATCATGATTTGAAATTAAAACTTGAAAATGTTAAAAAGATAGAAAACTTGAATTGCAAAAAAGGTTTAGATTTGGAAAATGATTTAGTTCATCTTAATGAAAAATTTCAAAAGCTTGAAAAAGGAATTGTGTGTCTAAAAATAAATAAGATTGAACTAAAAATAAAAAATGATTTTTTGCAAAAAGAGTTGGATAAGTTTAAGAAGGTTAAAAATTACAAACATGAAATTTCAGAGAAAGAGAGTTTATTGAAAACTGAATCGATTTTGAATGAGCTTGAAATTGAAACCAAGAAAATCAAAAATCTCAAGTGCAATAAATGCATGACTTTTCAATAAGAATTACTTGAAAAAAAGAAAATTTCAAAACCCTTGAAAACAAAAACGTGATTTTGAAAAATAACGAACCCGAAATTACTCGTATAAATCACGATCTGGAAAAAAGAAATTGAAAAATTCAAGGATTTTGAAAAACTTGAAATTGAAAAGCGTAAATAATTTGAAAATGATATTTTTGAGTTCAATGCGAAAATTAAAATTCTTGAAAACGAAAATATGGTTTTGAAACAAAATGATTCTGAAAAGAGAAATATCGCTATACATCGTTGTTCGAATATAATAAAAGAAAATAGCGATCTAAAATCTAAAATTCAACGACTTAAATTAATATTGGCTAAATTTTCTAAAGGAGAAAAATCATTGAATATGTTGTTAAAAACCAATTTTTTTTAAGAATAAGAAAGGACTCGGTTTTGATAAATTTGATCAAATTGAAAAGTGTGATTTTAAAAATCCTTCAAACCGCTTTGGGAAAATCGATCAAGTTGAAAGACGAAATTCTAATGATTTTAAAAATCCCTTAAATGGCTTTGAAAAAGGTCGATTTGAAATTTCGAACTCTAATAATTTCAAAGGGTTTTTAAATCATAAACAATATGAAAACTCGTTTAGAAACAATTCAATTAAACGAATTTGGATTCCAAAAAATAACAAAATGAATTTGAACAAGTTTAAACGAATTTAGGTTCCAAAGGGTACGTTAGTGGATAATAATGGATTGTTATATAAACGGGTTTGGGTACCAAAACGTGTAAACGAAGATAAGAGTGGTAAAACATTCGTTATATGACCACTCAATGTTATAAACATTTAGGTACCAAGGATAGGCTAGGGAAGAACTGTGTTTAAGAGATAAAAATTCAAATTGTTCCATTTTATTGAATTGTTTGAAGTTCCTTAGCCATAGATTTCAGAGTTGGAGATTCATTGGATCACATCAATTATGGTAAGTCAGGCATGATCTCTAAACTCGTATTTTTATTTTATTTTATTTCCTTTTTAGTTTATTTCCCTTTTTAGTTTTTTATTTCTTTTATTTTTTATGCTGATTTTTGGTTGATAAGGCCGCAAATCTTTTTTGGCATATCTTGAACAAGGTAAATGGGATTTTCAAAATTTATGATGTTCTTGTGAGCAAATTAAATTTCACACATCTTTTGCTGTTTTGAGTTACTTCTTATTCACTTTGGAAAATATTGAAAAATTGAACTCAATACAGTAGACTACTTGAAATCCATGATTGACTAGTTGTGAAAATTTCATTTTCTTTACTTGGCTGATTTTGAAATCATTCATTATTGATTGTTGATTTTATTTTTTTTGGTTTATAAAAATTTGATTTTTTTAAGTGATTTCAAATAATTATTTTCAGATTATGCTGATCGTTGACTGTTTCTTGTGATTGATTTAAAAATTCTTTTAAAGTTTCACTTATGATTCTTGATTTGAAAATTATCTTGTGCTGCTCTGATAAGGAAATTGATTTGATTCGTTTGAATATCTTGGTGAATAGATGATAAATTGAAAAATCATTGATTAAATATCTTTAAATTCCATAAACAATTTGAATTAAATATATAAAAGTTTTTAAAATTGTCTAGGAGCAATCAGCATTAGAAATATTAAAATATTCTACTGATTGATTTTTAAAACTGATTTTCAAACTTGCATTGATATTTTAAAAAACTCCTCTTGAAATTGATATTTTCAATTTTAAAATTATTTTTGATTATTTAATCAAAAATTGAAATTATTTATTGATTTGAACCGTTTTGTGACTCATCAAAATTATTAATAGATTTGTGAAATTGTGATGAGTTATGACTATGATATAATTTATAACTAGAGGAGATGTTATTTTAAATCTCATGATTGGACAGATTTTATAATATCTTTGAATTAGAGCTTATTTCACGACCATCTTCCATATCTACCATATTTCTGTCATTCATCATGGTTTTATTTAATTTGGGGAGTTCAAATTATTCTTTGAAATAAAAATAAAATAAAAATAAAAAATTTATCCCTGGTATTCACTCCCATTTAAAAGTCCTCGCGGTTATGCGTGGGTGAATGACCTTAATCTCTATGTGCGTCCATTCTCACTTAAAAGACCTTCGGGATGTGCATGGATGGAACTCATTAGAGAGGATAAAGTTAAGTTACTACTAACCCCATTTAAAAGACCTTTGGGCTATGCGTGGTTAGCAAGTGCTTAACACATTTTTGAGCAGATTTAAAATCTTCAAAATTCATATTCAAATATTCAATTTTCATTGAATTCTCCTCATTCTATAAAATCCATCATAAATCCATTCATTCTGAAAGTGAAATTTGCTTCTGATTTAAAGATTATTATGATTTTTGTTTGATTAAATGAGTTTTACGATATATATTCTCTCTCTTAATTTGAATTTATTTATGGTCTATATTCATCACTGTTTCGATTCCTATTATCCTTTTGATGATAACAAAAGGGGGAGAATGGTCAAGATTTTGATTGTTGAGTATTTAATTCAAAAATATTTTAAGATTGGAAATTAAATATCTAGGGGCAGAATGGTCATTTGAATTTCATTATTTATATTTCCACATATATAGGGGGAATTCAGTTGTAGGGGGAGCATACAAATAGGGGGAGTAATATATTCCACGTCCAAACACATTTAACGCATTCAAAATCTTGTATATGTTTGTCATCATCAAAAGGCGGAGATTGTTGGGTACAACAATGTGTTGTATGATTTTTGTTTGATGATAACAAACATATGATATTATTATTTAAATGTGTTTGTACTATTTTATTTCACACGGTTTATTTATTCAAATAAATGTTTTATTTCAATATTTAAAATAGTACAACATTCAGACTCCACTATTGTATATTCACAGATATTACTTCACATAATATTGCTCGTAAATAAACTGAATACGATAGACAAATTTGTTTGAACATAATAAAATAATATTTTATTTCAATCAAATTTGTTTATTACAAATATCAGTACAATTTTATCACTCTATACATCTCATATACATATATACACAATCACTCACTTATACAATCACATTTATACACTGACACTATCACTCAGTTGACATTTCAAATACAGACACACATTAACATAGTTCTTGTCTTCGTCTTCAATCTTCTGTCTTCACAGCTTTCAGTCAGTCCTGTCTTCATACCTGTCACAAATAGAGAAACACACACAGTAGACTGCAACAAAAATAAAAATAAATACAAGCAAATAAAATTTTATTTTTAAATTTTATTTTCCTCAGAATTTCGGTGTGTTTCTCATCATTTTTCTAGACTTAGTCTGATATGTAGGGACAGGAAAATCTATACTGAATGGCTGCATATACACACGTGTATAAATATACACGTGTGCACTGCCTCGCCAATCAAAATATAGTAGCATGCACCTGGGGAGTAGCCACGTGGACCATCTCGAGCCGGTGCAATAATAATCAAAGTGGTCGAGATCAAATTAATTTTCAAAACAGCACAAACAGTATTCAAATCAAAGCAGCAATGAAAAGTGGCCGAGTACGTCATCTAACAAGTTGTGAAAATATAGCAACAAAAATAGGTCAAATTCAAGTGTGGACAAGCCAACAACAAGGAATGGCCGAGCATATATGCAGCAATATAAAGATTCAAGCCAGAGTGGCTCAAGTACACAAGCGTAGCAGGATGGTGAGCATGGAGATGAATCAAGACAGTTTGCAAACTCATGTGATTAATGAAGCAACATATTCAATGCATATACATGAAAATCTTAAAAGCATGGTTTGCTATTATAGATCAAAGCAGCATGGGCAGAACAGAAAATACAACAAAGACAGTGAGCTCAACATCATAGCAAAATCAGCAACATGAATATATGAAGTCAGTTTGAAGCACAAACATGCAAGCATGTCAAATCATAAGACAGTGTAAGTGGAAAAGTATCCAAGTCTGTGTGTAAATGGTGGAGTAAATGCACAGCATGAAGCATGTATACACAGTGGAGAATGCAAGTGCAAGTGCAACAATCCAAAGAAGCATAGGTGGATAGTGTTAAAAGCATGGTTCAGAAATTTGCAGCTACATGAGTACATAAAGATGGAGCAAATATGAGATCAATACACATACCAAATACACAAGGTCGATTCTTAAAGCAAATGGCATGTACAAGTGCAAACTCAATTCAGCATGTCAATGTCAACATTAGGATGAACAAGTAGCTTATCAAATGGGTACACAAACATGAAGTGCACAGCATGAAGATACACATGGAAAATCAGCACGGGTGAACACAATACAACAAGCGAGAGAAAGTGCTTATATCAAGAAGCAATGAAGCTTTTAAATCTGGGTTCAGCATGGTAAAGCTCAAGTACAAAATTCATGGCAACATATATGTACATGTTCAGTTTTAGTGGCCATACACAACACATTGATACAATGATCAGGGAAAAGCAAGGGAGTGGTGCAACATGACAAATGCAAACATATATATATATATATATGAGTGTGTATGTACTACAGTAGTTCAATAGACATATACAAGGAAGCGTATAGTTTGAAGATATGCCAGATCAGTTGTGTACAAATTCAGGCAAGGTTGGTTAATCCCAGAAAAAATGTTCAAAGTCAAGATCCAACAATATAGTCAATAAAGTCTACACGCAACATTTCCAGAAATTGTCAAATTCAAAGAATGAGTGCAATACAGGTTCATATCATATTTTTATGAAGCAGTTTATTCAAGATAATATCAGCCCAAAATCATATTAATCGAAGTTCCAGAAAATTTGTTCAAAAGGAATACATGGATTTTTTTTTTATCGAGATTATTTTTGGGTAAGACTTAACCAAAAGTTTCAGAAGTTAACACAGTATTCAAATCAAAGAAATCTCCAGAAGTTGAAGAACAATTTAAAGCCGCAACGTTTTCAAACCCCAAAATACAAGGCCGAGAATTTTATAAACCCAAAATTTACCCAAATATCAGACCAAATCAAATACGAAATCAGAGCAAGTTTTTAGGATTTTTAATCCTATAAATACACCAATCATCACATGCATTAAATTCATCCAAGTTCAATCACAATCAAAGAGAAATTCGAATTTAAAATCATACCAGAAAAAGGAGAGTACTTGGATCCTTCAACTCAATTAAAGAAGAGATCGCGACTACGAATTGAAGAACATCAGAGACGATAGAGCATCAAAGGTCTCGTGCTTCATATATTAAGCAATTCATCAAGTATCGAATCAATTTGGGAAGATTTCAGTAAACCCTAGTAGTCACCGCCATTTTTCAAGAGAAAGAGAATGGCTTGGAAACTATAACAAGGGCCGACCAAGTTTTCAAATAAAGGGGATAACCCTTATTTTAATTCCTAGGGTTTTGTTTTTTATTTTGAATTGTTTTTCAATTTATAAACCGCCAATCAGTTTCTAGAGTCTGTAAAAATCTAGCAGTTTTCTAGTTTGTCTGTAAAACTATGGAGACGAATTACGGGGTTTGTAATTCGGGGAAATCTGGTTTTGGGGATAGAAACCAGTGCAGGATTTTGAGCGTAGGGTTAAGAATAGTTGGGAGCGAGTGTCGTGAGTTTACAGGGGATTGTAAGCGTAGAGATTGTTTTAACTCCTAGTAGAAACCTTAGGGAATGCAGCAGTAGGCAGGGTTTTGCCAAAGCTGGGTATATCTGTGTGTTATTTATTTTCCGCATTTATTCTGATTATTATCTGTGTTGTTATTGTTTAATTACTCAAAAAAATCTACGATAAACCCTATTCACCCCCCCTCTAGGGTTAATTTAGATCCAACAGAACCATGAGCGTGCATTGTTCCGAACAGGGAAGATAAGAATTTGTAACACCTATAAATAAGGATGTGTCTTTTTATTTGATAGGTCTGGGACTGATATCCTCGAATTCCATAGCTAACACAGGTTATTCATGTTTGTTTTGGAAGCTGATCAATGGGTAGCATTAGGAAGATCCTTCTAATTACTTGTTTCTGTGTGAATCTGTAGAAGTGCAAAACAGTCAAACTGCCTGATTTGATTATTATTACTATTATATCATTATTGTCTTTTTCATAAGAATAGCCAATCCTTATTATCAATTCATATAAGTTATGGTTCATCTTTAGATATGTACAGGCAGTTACCCTTTTATGACACTAGAACCACTATATATCTGTTTTCCTCAACTTAGTAGTCGAGCTGGTAATCATAGCAGCTCACCAAGCTTTATGTCTGACCTTTTTCCTTTCTTCCTTTCTCTTTTATTTCCCATAGGCTTGTAGGGAGAAAGTGTATAGCTCATATTTCTTTTTTGATTTTGTCGTGATGGATTTTTGCAAAAGACGGATCTCTTCCCGTTCTCTTTTCAAGGTTAGGTTGTATCTTTTTGACTATTTGGAGAATAATATTATCTTAGTCTTTGTGATGTTTTTATGTCTGTATACCCATAACGCTCCACATTTTTTTAATGAAATCCTCATACAGGTGACTTTAAGGAATGTGCGGTGTTACATTTGGTATCAGAGCCTAAGGTTACAAAAATCACTAAAAGTTTTGTTTTAAAAGAAAATATTTTCAAAAGAAACTCTATTTTTCAGAAATCAAAAGTTAGTTTTGAAAATAAAATATCCCCTATAGTAAGTCACAACCTTCCTTTGACTCTTTCTAAGTCTTTATCTTTTTAGTTGAGTTATAAGGCATTCTATCTAAGCTTTCCTTTATAGACTAAAAATTTGATTAATGGACAAACCCGTTTAGTTGAGTAGTTGGGAAAGGTCGAGGTTAAAAAGGAATCTGCTGCTTGACAAATATCAAAAAGGGTTAATCATGGATATAAAATGATACTTTGGAAGATAAGAATAACCTCGATTGATTGGTTAAGAAAAAGAGAGTATTTCCATAGTTGGTCTTGAAATTAGCATAGAAAACGTCACTGCAAGAATGATTGGATTGGTGCGAAATAAGGGTTTTACCGTATTGCGCACTATCCTCCAACTTAAAGATAATTAAAAAGAAATATCTTGCAATTATGAATTTCTATAAATCAGATAATATCAAACTATGGAAATAGATTTTTGTACATTTTCTATAACCAAAAAATTAGGGAACTTCCGAAATGATAAATTTAAGGATAGCAAGTGAAAGATCAACATAAGTATACTAATGTCAAAATGATTATAGAGAAACATGCAAGAAGTAATAAATTGGACTTAACTGGACATTAAGAGAGAAATGGTAAAATGCAAGGGTTGGTGGAAGAAAGAATGTTATCTATCTTTAAGTCCATGCTACGAATATTTTGTCCCTTTTCCTTTGATGTATTGGCTGCGTGTGGCCATAGCCACATAAGTTGAATCTTGTAGGGCATCTATATTGTAGGCTTAACGGAGCGGTCGTATACAGATATGGTAATTCCAGAGGGTGTGATGATTGTTGTATATACCAATTCTATAATTTTTGGTTAATGATAAAAAAAACGTATATATATTATTATAAATGTTCTTGCAATTGTACTATAATATTACATCACATACAGAAATAAATATCTATATTTAAATAGATTACTACTGCAGAAGAATTTAAATACTCAAACAGTATTTTATTTAAATATATTATTTTATTTCAACATTTCAATAGTACATATTTTTTACAACTCCACTATTGTACTTTTCACTAATATATTACAATTTTGTCTCACATACAATTACATTTGTTACATCAGGTCCTTAGTACAAACTCTCAGCTTCACTCAGTTGTATATACATACAAATACACATTCAGATTCACTCACTGATACTCCTGTCTTCAGTCCGTCTTCACTGTCAGTCCAGTTACCTGCCTACCTATCACAGAACACACACAGTAAACAACAACAAAATAATTCTAAATTCTAGCAGGTATAAATTTATTTTAAAATTTATTTGCCTTAGAATTTTGGAATGTTTCTCATCATATTTCATGACTCGATCTGATATGTGTGTGTGTGTATATAAATCCATCTATGTCTAGACAGCTTGTGATATATATATATATATATGTATATATGTATGTATGTATGTATATGTATACATATGTATATATATATCCTGCAACACACGATACATGCATAAACATACATGTGTATGTATACACATATATTTTGTGCAAGGGAAATATGATATGTTCAGGTGAAGCTTGACAACCACAAGTATCCATGAACATACAAGTGCAACAAAACAAGAATGGCAACCACACAAAATACAAACATATATATATATATGTATGTATGTATGTATGTATGTATGTATACACACACACACATCTGTGTATATATACATAAGTATGTATATGGGTACGTGCACTAGGAACCGGTCGAGCAAATTGCAAGCGGACATTGTAGCTACTTTCATATGCAAGCAGAAGGTACAAATTGAAAACGATATAACAAGGCATCACGAATATTCATGGCACTGGATGGACATAAAGAGTATATAAACAGCTAGTCACACCAAAATGATCAGTAGACATGCAAGGGTGCAACTCGAATAACATACGTATATACACACAATTTTGTGAATATATATATATATATATATATGCATTCATGCATTTACACGACATGAAAATGGCAAGCCATAGTCAAATAGTATTGGCCACATTGTCAAAAGCACATGAACAACAAAGGCCACACAAAGTACATGGCAGAAAACAGGCTAGGCTATTGCAAGCATGGGTTAAACAAGGCTCAAGTAAACGACAAGATAAACCATAGCTCATCAAAACATGTCAACATGGTCAAAGAACGATTCAACATGAACGAGACAAAAATGGGACAGTGCACAAGTTTCAAGTGCCAAAAGCTTTCTGGCGTGCAAGTGACACACTAAAGGATGGTGCAAGCATGACATGGCAGCTCCACCATATGGCAGGTGCAAGCACAACACAAACATGCAAAGAATATGGCAACACAGTGAAGCATACATGTATAAATGAGTTAAGTCAGTGGTATGCATATGCATGGTTTAACATGGCAGTAGCATATATGCACACACGCACTCGTGTGTATATGTATATGTTTACTATATATGTATACATTCTTGGCACATAGGTAATGAGCACAGTAGCAAGAAACCATGGTCATGCACAACTTCGAACTGACCTAGATTGCAAGATGGAAACAACAAATGCAAATGGCATGAATCGGTAGGAAAATGAAAAACATACTCAGTGAACATATCAATAACAAGGGATCCAACATAATTATGTACATACCCATAATTGTGTATAAACACACTGTAACAACTCGAAATTTCTGAACCAATTTAAATTTTTTATTTTAGCTATTTTAATGGGTTTTGAATATTTAAAATGATTTATTTTAAATAACAATGACTAAAAATTTATTTAAATCGAAGTTGAAATGTATAAATTTATTTTAATTATAAAATGAGCCTGAAATGGCACGGTAGCTTGGAAAATCGATTTTAAATTTCAATTGAATACACAGAATTAAATATAAATCGGATTTCAGTAAAACAATACACGTTAGAATCTGTTTAATTATTTCTTTCTAACGAATGTAAGAAACTGGTATTTCACTTTATAAATTGTAAGCTATGTCCAGTTTAAAATTTAAAATAGTCGCTATGAAATTTATACATATTTTAATATAATATATAGCCCTTAAAAATAACCATTTTGCAAACGACCTCCGTTTTCGACGAAACTACTTTTGTTAGATCCGGAATGTCAAATTATAGTCAGGTTTCAAATTTTATAATTTTCGGAATTAATATGTGAGCGTGGTAAATTTTAACGTGTTTGGTAAATTCAGTTTGAATTTAATCGACCAGAAAAAGGCCATTTTTCAAACGGTTTCCAAATTCGACGAAATTAGTTTTGTTAGGACCGTATCATTAAAATATAGCTAGATTAATTTTTCTGTAATTTTTGGAGTCAGTATGTGCCCCCGGTAAATTAAAATGTACGTTTAAATTCAATATATATTGATTTATATTTTAATTTTAACAAAAACTGATCAAAACAATTGAATTGGCTTACGAAACATGTAACAATCCAGAAAATTAGAACCAATTTAAAAAAATTATTTTAAGAAATTTTAACAGAAAATGTGTCAGAATTTGAAAATTCCATTTTTAAATATAACAAAGCTATTAAAAATAGCCATTTTGCAAACGACCTCCATTTTCGACTAAACCACTTTTGTTGGATCCGGAATATCAAATTATTGCAATGTTAAAATTCCATAATTTTTGGAATTAATATGTGAGTGTGGTAAATTAAAACGCGTTTGGTAATTTCTGTTGAATTGGAGCGACCATTAAAAAGACCATTTTTCAAACGGTCTCCAAATTCGATGAAATTAATTTTGTTAGGACCGTATCGTCAAAACATAGCTAGATTTATTTTTCGGGAATTTTTGGAATTAATATGTGGCACCGGTAAATTAAAATGTACGTTCAAATTTAATATTGAATGTTTTATATTTTAATTTAAAGAAAAACAGACTGAAACAGTCAAATAGGCTTACGAAACATATTCCATTGTTCGGAATAGGGGTAGTTAGCTAGGACCGACAGTCGTTGGGCTTGATTTGGAGCTCATATGGATTAACGGGCCCTTTTGAAATTAAAGAATTAAATAATCCAATCATAATTACACGAGCCAATAGAAATTCTCCAACCCTAATCTCAATTATTTGTAGCTACTGCCTCTCAAATACGAACGACGCAAACCAGTCGATCCTTCCCCTTCAATTTCTTTCAAGTTACTCAATGAAATTCAATGCTTCTTGAGGGGATTTTGTAGAGAATTTTGTCCCCTTCAGATCCATACGGGATAAAGCAGATGGAGTTGCGTGTTCGTCTCGAAATCATCACTCGAAGTCACGCCATTCATTGCTCCGCCCCTCCTCCATACGGCGATCGAGTTCAACGCCATGGGTCCCACCTGGCGCGCCTTTCCTAGCCCGTCGACGTGGCATGTTCTGATCGTCTTCAAACTTCAAGAGTTGGACAAAAAGTTGAAACCTAATTTTGAACCCAAACGCAAAAACCCTCGGCCTGTAACTGATAAAGGAAGAAGGTATATTTAAATAGATTACAACATTTAAAAGCGTTGCTAATGTAATTTATTTATTAAAAAAATCATATATTTTTGATACGATGTCAAAATCACATGAAACAGGAACCATTGTGATCATGATAACGTCTTCTACATTCTATAAGAGACCGGAGAAATTTTGGAGCTTGCTACAAATTTAGGCGAAGTCAAAACCAATGTGAGATTTCTAAATTTAAAAATAAAGTTGATTGTGATATTAAATTTATATATACGCTATATAAAATACATATATGCATTGTATAAAATTTGAATTGGTTTATTGTGGTTGCGACGTATTGCTGGATTGAATTGTGCAGAAAGAATCATATGTTAAAATAATATTTTGTTCAATAAAAATATTCATTGTTTGAATAAAATATGTTAACAATAAAAATTATATTTTTGTTGTATTATTGATTCAATAAAAAGAATCATGTTTTAAATAAAAGATTGGACAATAAAAATTACATTTCTATTGTATTATTGATTCATTAAAAAGAATCATGTTTAAAATAAAATGATTGAACAATAAAAATTATATTTTTATTGTATGTTTGATTCATTAAAATAATGGCATTTACATGTTAGCGAAGTTAGAAAAATGATCATTTATTAAATATGATTTTGTTTATTAAAACATTATCATTAACATGTTAGCGTGGTTAGAAAAATAATCATATGTTAAAAATATTATTTTGTTTATTAAAATATTGTCACTAACATGTTAGCGTGGTTAGAAAAATAATCATATGTTAAAAATATGATTTTGTTTATTAAAATATTGTCATTAACATGTTAGCGAGGTCAGAAAAATAATCATATGTTAAAAATATGATTTTGTTTATTAAAATATTATCATTAACATGTTAGCGATGTTAGAAAAATAATCATATGTTTTGTTCATTAAAATATTGTCATTAACATGTTAGCAATCATATGTTTTGTTCATTAAAATAATGTCATTTACATGTTAGCGATGTTAGAAAAATGATCATTTGTTAAATATGATGTAGTTCATTAAAAATGTAACCTTTAACATGTAAGCGAAGTTAAAATGTTCATGTTTGATATAGAAATGATTTAACAATAAAAAGTACATTTTTATTATATGTAGAATCACAAAAATGTTCATGTTTGATATAAAAATGATTTAACAATAAAATATACATTTTTATTTTATGTAGAATCATAAAAATGTTCATGTTTGATATAAAAAAGATTTAACAGTAAAAAGTACATTTTTATTGTATGTAGAATCACAAAATGTTCATGTTTGATATCAAAATGATTTAACAATAAAAAGTACATTTTTATTGTATGTAGAATCACAAAAATGTTCATGTTTGATATAAATGATTTAACAATAAAAAGTACATTTTTTTGTACGTAGAATCACAAAAATGTTCATGTTTGATAGAAAAATGATTTAATAATAAAAATACATTTTTATTGTATGTAGAATCACAAAAATGTCATCTTTAACATGTTAGTTTAGAATAAAATAATCATATGTTAATATATGTTTTGTTTGATAAAAACGTCACCTTTATCATGTTAGTTTAAATTAAAAGAATTACATCTTAATATATGTTTCGTTAGATAAAAAGGTTATTTTTAACATGTTAACGAAGTGAATTAAATAGTCATATGTTGAAATGAATGTTTGTGTGTGTCAAAAATATCATTTTTAAACATGAATAGGAAGTGCATAAAATTTCCATGTGTCGAATTATATTTTTGTTCATTAAAAATATAATTTTTAACATGAAAAATGAAGTGTACAAAATTATTTAAAGAATAAATAGTTTGAGATCGTCAAACGACTTATATATATATATAAATTAAAATAAAATGAATTGCGCGTGGTAGTTTGCGATTTGGAATCGTAACTTTAAGCGATTATACTGAGAGATCCAACCGTTGGATTTTCCCAAAACTGGAACCGTCAGGTTCGCTTCGGAAAGATCTTTCCAATGACATTAAATTTGTTAAGATCCAACAGTTAGATTTCAAGAAATGTGTAATTCAAATCTGAATAAAAACAGCGCTAGAGCCGCGTGATGCCTGAAACGTCGCTTGAATTAAATGGGCTATTTTTATATAAATAAAAAGAGCGATAAATCGTTATAAAATATTATGAACGATATGAAATGGAAATAAACCAATTTCCCTTGTTTTATAAAGTAATATGGACGATTAGATTTATTTGACAATAATTTATCAAATTGAATTAAATTTAACCAAAGAAAGAAGTAATTTGAATTATATATATATATATATTCGAAAATTATTTGAATAGGCCGAGTTAAATCTCATTTCAAATAATTATACGAGGACTAAAGCCAAAACATTGAAGACGGTGGCTGAAGACCGACAATCTTCACATCGAATGGACGAGTACTGATGCCCTGGATTGGTTAGCTCATAGGAAAGGGTTAAAATGGTAGTTGTCCGGACGTACTTTTTTATGGTCCGGATGTGCGAGAACCTCTCTTCCGTATTGGACATACGGGACGAGGAATAAGGTGTCTCCAGTTTCGTTCAGACCCAGAACGGACTTGTTAATGGATGTGTGTCTGACATTGGATTTCGTTCTATGTTGATGGATTTCTATTAAATATATATCTATTTGGTAGTGGAGAATTTATTCTCTTGCTTAACACCCTTCCCTGAGATGTACGAGCTTAGAGATTATATATCGATAGACATCAGTCGCATGGCGTGAATTGTCAATGCGGGATGCTAAGAAGCAAATGATCAAGGCTTTTGTTGAAAAGCAGAGCCTTGTGGTTGATGATCAAAGCACAGCTTTAATTAGCATAGCTTTGTGTATATCGTTAATTCGCGAGCCTCACACCCCTGTAAGAGTCAGAAACGTGATAAGGGAACACAAGGAGTGCACGACGTTTCTTTCTAGCTAGAAGTGTTGTCATGGTATGGAGCCCAAACATTTTTATTTATGTGGATGATGGATTGTGAGGGCCCTCGATATATTGGTCGCTACTGGCCAAGTGATAGGTCTGATAGGATCGGGAAACGTGTGTTCAGGAATAACCAATCGACTAAAGTATGTGTGGACCGGCCCTGCAGGATCCAAGGGTTGCCGTAGGTGTGATCCTAGGTCATCTTGCTAGAGGTGACCCGTAACGGTAAGGAGACCATCCCTAGCCTTGACTCATGATGGAAACCCAATTTCCAATACGACATTACGGATTTGATTGTAAACCTATATATGGTGACATAGTAGGATGCGGTACTATGCCACCTAGGATTGATGCATTTATATTGAAAAGTGTTTTAAACTGACTAGACACTAATAATATTATCAAAGGATTTCTTATACTAGTCCCATGACTGACTCGTAGTTTGTTTTCACTTGCAAACTTGGGCGTCCTTATTTTTACAAAGGCAACCAAGTAAACAGGTAACATGCTTTATTTTGGATATGCACCGCAGCATGGGGTGCTCTTTTGGCTGAAGACGAAGACTATCTTTTATCTTTTATTTTGGGCATTTGGGCATCACATTATCTATGCTGTATTTGATGATGTTCTGGACTTATTATCTACATGTTGGAACCTTTTATGTACTAAGTAGTATCATGTATCTGTGCAACTCTGATGACGTTGACATTTATGATTCCGATGTCATGATGATGAATACTATTCTAATATGATCTCATGTGTTATGTTATTATCTGTAATCTGTTGATGTGATAAATGTGTTATATTCCAATGATTATCCTTTCCACCGTGGTACGGGGGTTCGGGTTGTCACAACGTGGTATCAAAGCTTAGGTTAACCTTAGCTCCGGAGTATAACATATTTAAAACAATTCGTCAAAAAATAGAATCGACGGTATTCTAAGGCGAGTGACTCGTTAGAGATAGGATTAGTAACATCCTATAATGAGAACAACAAAATAGCATAACTTGATCATCACATCATTATTCATGCACATGTCTTTATGCTTTTACCATCCCGTAAGATATCTTTTCTGTTGGCCTGACTTTCTCTAAAAATTTGCAGAACTAACAGAAAATGAGTGGTAGAGGCGGAGGCAGAACTAGGAGTGGTCGAGGTGGAGGAAGGGGGAATGTTCCCATTGTTAATGAGCCTGTAATTCAGCAGAAACCCCCACCACTAGTATTTGATCTTGATAAAGTGGCTAAGAAGTACAAGAATTTGGGAGGTGTGCCATTCACTGGCCGTGAGACAGTAACTGAGGCTCAACCTTGGTTAAAAGCGTGGAAACGGATCTTCGCGGGCCTAGAGTTAGAAGACCAGAGGAAGAGGTTCATGGCATCTTGGCTACTTAAGGATGAGGCTTTGATATGGTGGCAAACAGCGACTATTGGCGATCATGATGTTGACATGACATGGGCTAAGTTCAAGGAAATCTTTAATGAAAATTTTATCCCTCGACAAGAAGTCAAGCGCTTGCATGATGAATTTGCTAATCTCTAGCAAGGGGATCAAACCATTTATGAGTATGTGAAAAGATTTGAAGAGCTCTCCCGTTATGCACCCGAATTGATTCAAGACCCATTTCAGAAGAACAAGCGATTCATAAACGGTCTTTCGAGAAAGTACAACAACCGAGTGACTGCGCATATCGAGCTCCCATTTACCAAGATGATTGAAATGACTTGTAGGTATGAAGAAATTGACAAGAAGAATTCTCAGTAAGACCGTGAGAGAAATCAAGCTAGTAACAAAAGAAAGCGTTCTGGTAGGAAGCCCGAGGCAAGCAACACTGAAGCCGCAAAGCCTCAAGAGAATAGAAAAGCAAAGGTCAAATGCTTCAACTGCCAATAATTCGGACATTATAATATTGAATGCAAAGCTCCAAAGAAGCCAAGGAGGAATGAATCAGGGCATAGTCAGAATCCTCGAGATGCTAGAGAGTGCTTCAATTGCCAAAAGACGGGGCATTTTATTAGGAACTATCCATTGTTGAAGAAGTCCGAAGTGTCTCACGCTTATGATGGGGCGAGTGCACCAGCTTCTTATGAAGGAGCTGGTAAACCAGATATTTTGGAAGGTACCCTTACTATTAAAAATATTCCTGTTACAGTATTATTTGACATTGGTGCATCACGAAGTTTCATTTCTAGTAACACAGTTAAAAAGTTAAATTTGAAACCAAGAGATCTTAAAGAATCGATTATTGTCCACAATTCGATCGGAGGTTCCCTTGTTCTCGTTTTATATTGTAGAGTGCCTGTTTCTTATTCCTATTTTCAGTTTCCTTTTGATTTGATCATCATGAATTTTTCTGAATTTGATATCATTCTTAGGCTGGATTGGCTAACGAAATATGAGGCCGAAGTTAAATGTGCCGAAAGAATAGTTAAAATTAAAACAAAATTTGGGGATATTGTGGTTATCACATGTCACGGCTCAGATTCAGATAGAAAAGAATTTTGGTCTGCTCTAGAAGTTACTCCTACTTCTATTGAGAATATTCCTGTAGTTAAAGATTATGTGGATGTGTTTGAAGAAGTTGATAGCTTACCTCCGCGAAGAGAAATTGACTTCAGGATCGATTTAATTCCGAATGCAAGGCCAGTTGTGCATGCTATTCGAAGAATGACATTGAAAGAGAAAGAAGAATTGAGTAATCAAACTCAACAGCTTTTGTGGAAAGGTCTGATCAGGCCTAGCTTTTCGAATTGGGGTGCAGCAGTAGTGTTTGTTCCAAAGTCAGACGGTACTCTCAGATTATGTGTGGATTACCGGGACCTCAATAAGCAGACACTAAAGAATAAATATCCATTACCGCGTATTGATGATTTATTAGATCGCTTAAATGGAGCGCAAGTGTTTTCAAGAATGGACCTAGCTACAAGTTTCCATCAATTACGTATTGCCAAAGAATGTGTTCCTTTGATAGCTTTCAGAGGTCCAGACTTATTGTATGAGTGGTTAGTAATGCCGTTCGGCTTATGTAACGCTCCTGCTTACTTTGTCGATTTAATGAACAGAGTATTCCGCGATGTCTTGAATAAATTTGTGCTGGTTTTCATTGACGACATTTTAGTCTTCTCTAAGTCAACTGCCGAGCATGAGAAACATTTGGAAGAAGTTTTGGAAATTCTGAGAAAGAATGTATTAAAAGCCAAATATTCTAAATGCATATTCTGGAAAGAAGAAGTAAAGTTCCTCGGTCATGTAGTATCGAGGAAAGGAATTTCAATAGATCCAGGCAAAATCAAAGCCATTCGAGATTGGAAGCAGCCTGGCACGCCAACATAAGTCAGAAGTTTTCTAGGATTGGCTGGCTATTATCGGAAATTCGTTAATGATTTTTCGAAGCTATCTAGTCCATTAACGAAACTTACCAAGAAGCATATAAGGTTTAATTGGACGCCTGAATGTGAGGCAGCTTTCCAAGAGCTAGAAATAAGATTGACTACTGCTCCAGTATTGACTATCATTGATAGAAATCAAGATTTGACAGTCTATATAGATGCTTCTCTTGAAGGTGTTAGTGTTGTATTAATGCAAAGAGGCCAAGTAGTTGCTCATGCTAGCCGTCAATTGAAGCTGCATGAGAAGAGATATCCTACTCATGATCTTGAGTTGTTAGTCGTCGTGTTTGCTTTGAAATATGGAGGCATTATCTTTTGGGTGAGAAGCTCGAATTATATACAGATCATAAGTCATTAAAGTATCTGTTCACCCAGAAGAACTTGAATTTGAGGCAGCAGCGTTGGATAGAATTTATTGCGGCGTACGATCTAGAAATTTGGTATACTCCAGGGAAAACCAATGTTGTAGCTGATGCGCTCAGCAGAAATAATGCGATCATCGCCAATCTTATTATTACGCCTTCATTAATTGATAAGATCTCTGTTCTTCAGAAAGACGATAAATTTATTCAGATGATCAGTGAACGAGTTCGAAAGGGCGAAGTTTGAAGCTTCCAAATTGATACTAAGGGGACTCTTAGATTGTAAGGGTGGATCTGTGTTCCGGATAGTCCCAAGCTCAAAAGAGTGGTAATGGATGAAAGTCACAAATCTAAACTTAGTATCCATCCAGGAGTAAGTAAGATGTATAACGATCTTGAGCGCACATTCTGGTGGAAGGCGATGAAAAGAGACATTTCCATATATGTTAGCAGGTGTTCTACTTGCCAACAGGTCAAGAGTGACCAGCAAAAACTAGCAGGATTGTTGCAACCATTGGAGATTCCAGATTGGGAGTGGGATCAAATCTCCATGGATTTCATAGATGGTTTGCCCCGAACTAAGAAAGGCAATGACAGTATATGGGTGATCGTAGATCGTTTCACGAAGACCGCCCATTTTATTCCTGTGAAGTCTACTAGGACATCTCAAAGTCTGGTGCAAATTTATTTCAGAGAAATTGTCAGACTACATGGAGTTCCCAGTAGTATTGTTAGTAATCATGATCTGATATTCGCTAGTAAATTCCGGGAAGTATTCGAAGAGGAGTTGGGGACAAATTTAAATTTGAGCACCGCATATCATCCTCAAACAGATGGCCAAACTGAGAGGGTGAATCGTATACTAGAAGACTTGCATTTGGTTAAGTTTTCATATAATAACAGTTATCAAGCAAGCTTACAAATGTCACCATTCGAAGCATTGCATGGCAGACCATGTAGATCTCCCGCATGTTGGGTAGAACCAGGCAATCAACTAGTATTGGGTCCCGACATGATTCGAGAAGCTTCGGATAAAGTCGATTTCATTAAGAAGTGACTGCGAGCTCAGAGCCGACAGAAGAGTTATGCAGATTCGAGAAGAAGAGATTTAGCATTTTCTGTTGGTGATTATGTGTATTTGAGATTTTTCCCAATGAGAGGAGTAGTCCGATTCGGTAAAACTGGGAAGTTGACGCCTAGATTTATTGGTCCATTTCCTGTACTCGAAAGAATTGGAACTCTTGCTTATAGGGTTCAGTTACCAGGCTGGTTGCCAGGAGTACATGATGTATTTCATGTGTCTCAACTTCGAAAGCATGTACATGATCCACACTTGATTGTGGAAGAAGCAATACAACAAGATTTGGATATTACTCCAAGCTTAGCAGTGAGAAGAGTGCCACTGAAAATTATTGGCAAAGAAACCAGAGTTCTGAGAAACAAGAAGATACATTTAGTCAAAATGCAGTGGAGCGGAGATCCCAGAGACTGTACATGGGAGACCGAGGATAACATTAAATAGGCTTATCCCAAGTGCAGAGTGGATATCTCTGATCATCTCTGTGCAAGGTACATTTACAATGTTTTGCATTTCTGTTTTGTTTCCTACTTTACTATTGTTTCCTTTTCGAGGACGAAAAGTTTTAAGTGGGGAAGATTGTAACAATCCGGAAAATCAAAACCAATTTAAAAATTTTATTTTAAGAAATTTTAACAGAAAATGTGTCAGAATATAAAATTTCCATTCTTAAATAATAACAAAGCTATTAAAAATAGTTGTTTTGCAAACGACCTCCGTTTTCGACTAAACCACTTTTGTTGGATCCGGAATGTCAAATTATTGCTAGGTTTAAAATTCCATAATTTTTGGAATTAATATGTGAGCATGGTAAATTAAAACGCGTTTGGTAATTTCTGTTGAATTGGATTGACAATTAAAAAGGCCATTTTTCAAATGGTCGCCAAATTCGATGAAATTAATTGGGATAGGACTGTATCATCAAAACATAGCTAGATTTATTTTTTGGGAATTTCTGGAATCAGTATGTGGCATCGGTAAATTAAAATGTACGTTCAAATTTAGTATTGAATGGTTTATATTTTAATTTAAAGAAAAACAGACTGAAACAGTCAAATGGGCTTACGAAACATATTCCATTGTGTTCGGAATAGGGGTAATTAGCTACGGCCGATAGTCGTTGGGTTTGATTTGGAGCTCATATGGATTAATGGGTCTTTTTGAAATTAAAGAATTAAACAATCCAATTATAAATACACGAGCAAATAGAAATTCTCCAACCCTAATCTCAATTATCTGTAGCTGCTGCCTCTCAAATACGAACGATGCAAACCAGTCGATCCTTCCCCATTTAATTTCTTTCAATTTATTCAATGAAATTCAATGCTTCTTGAAGGGATTTTGTAGAGAATTTTGTCCCCTTCAGATCCATATAGGACAGAGCAGTTGGAGTTGCGTGTTCGTCTCGAAATCATCACCCGAAGTCACACCATTCATCACGTCGCCCCTCCTCCATACGACGATCGAGTTCAATGCCGTGGGTCCCACCTGACGTGCCTTTCCTAGCCCGTCGACGTGGCATGTTCTGATCGTCTTCAAGTTTCAAGACTTGGACGAAAAGTTGAAACCTAATTTTGAACACAAACGTGAAAACCGTCGGCATGTAACTGATAAAGGAAGAAGGTATATTTAAATAGATTACAACATTTGAAAGCGTTGCTAATGTAATTTACTTATAGAAAAATCTTATCTTTTTGATACGATGTCGTAATCACATGATACAGGAACCATTGTGATCATGACAACGTCTTCTACATTTTAGAAGAGACCGGAGAAATTTTGGAGCTTGCTACAAATTTAGGCGAAGTCAAAATCAATGTGAGATTTCTAAATTTAAAAATAAAGTTGATTGTGATTGTGATATTAAATTTATATATACGATATATAAAATACATATATGCGTTGTATAAAATTTGAATTGGTTGATTGTGGTTGCGATGGATTGCTGGATTGAACTGTGTAGAAAGAATCATATAGTCAAATAATATTTTGTTCAATAAAAATATTCATTATTTGAATGAAATATGTTAACAATAAAAATTACATTTTTATTGTATTATTGATTCATTAAAAAGAATCATGTTTTAAATAAAAGATTGGACAATAAAAATTACATTTTTATTGTATTATTGATTCATTAAAAAGAATCATGTTTTAAGTAAAAGATTGAACAATAAAAATTACATTTTTATGTATTATTGATTCATTGAAAAGAATCATGTTTTAAATAAAATGATTGGACAATAAAAATTATATTTTTATTGTATTTTTGATTCATTAAAATAATGTCATTTACATGTTAGCAAAGTTAGAAAAATGATCATTTGTTAAATATGATTTTGTTTACTAAAACATTATCATTAACATGTTAGCGAGGTTAGAAAAATAATCAAATGTTAAAAATATGATTTTGTTTATTAAAATATTGTCATTAACATGTTAGCGAGGTTAGAAAAATAATCATATGTAAAAAATATGATTTTGTTTATTAAAATATTGTCATTAACATGTTAGCGAGGTTAGAAAAATAATCATATGTTAAAAATATGATTTTGTTTATTAAAATATTGTCATTAACATGTTAGCGATGTTAGAAAAATAATCGTATGTTTTGTTCATTAAATTATTGTCATTAACATGTTAGCGATGTTAGAAAAATAATCATATGCTTTGTTCATTAAAATAATGTCATTTACATATTAGCGATGTTGGAAAAATGATCATTTGTTAAATATGGTTTGTTCATTATCATTTACATGTTAGCGATGTTAGAAAATTGATCATTTGTGTAGCGCCCCGGATTTTGCCCGACCCAATCGATCGCTAGATCGACTAAGACCGTTCAAAATCCGAATACGTTAACTTTGGGAATACATCACATCAGAACAAATAACAACAGACTTTTATAAACATCATAATAATGTTACATCAGAGTACAGAATATCAGAGTACATTGATAAATAATACAACGAAAGATTTAATTACAACAAACTAATACAATGCTGCGGAATAATTAAATTAATCACAGCGGAAGACTACCAATGCTCTAGACACAGCTCTAAGTTTCGATCCAGAATCCTGCTCAATATATCTGTAAAATAAGCTACTTGACTGCCCGTGTGGAAAAGAGGGCACCCGAGTTTGCAAAGTGAAACAAACTACGGGTCAGTCATAGGACTGGTGTGAGAAACCTTTACTTAACTTAACTAGTAATAAGGCTAATCACAGGACCACGCCGCTAATGCGGAACGGGTTTACTCCATTGGATTGTCAGTGCATAAATAAAGTAAATTGTTAAACAACGCAATGCTTTTTAGAAAAATGAAACCATTATAAGACTCAGGTCCCATCACACAATGCAATGCAAGCCGGAGGATAGAGTTTTACCTTATAATGGTCAAAAATTCTTGATACGATAAAACGGATTTGATATTATTATTAGTGTATATATGTTTTAAAAACCTTTCAATCATAGTGTATTAATCATAGACGGCATAGCTACCATATACTATGTCGCCATACTAGTTCTACAATCAAAACCGCATGATGTCGTATTGGAAATTGGGTTTCCATCAAGAGTCAAGGCTAGGAACGATCTTCTTACCGATTCGAGACACTCTAGCAATGTCTCAGGATTCGGACGCTGGCGAACCCTTGGATACAGCAGGGTCGGTCCCCCAATTGTGCAATGGGTTGGATTGGCAATTCCCGAACACACGCTTCCCGATCCTATTGGACCCATAAATTGGCCATTAGCGACCAATAAAAATATTCGAGGCGCCTAAAAATCCATCAACCACATAGTAAAATTCCTGGCCGTGTTAAACCCAAACACCACTTCTTGCTAGAAAGAAACGTGTGCACTCCCTGCGTACCCTTGCTCCGTTTCTGACTCGTACCAGGGTGTGAGGCTCGCGAGGTAACGAAATACACAAAGCTATGTCTAAATAGGCTATGCTTTGATCATCATCCACAAGGCTCTGCTTTTCAACAAAAGCCTCGATCAATTGCAACTTGGCATGTCACATTGACAGTCCATACCATGCGATCGATAACTACCAATATATAACCTCTGAGCTCGTGCGTCTCAGAGAAGGGTGTTAAGAAAGAGAAAAATTCTCCGTCACCACAGAAATATATTAATAGATATCAATTCAATTACACGGCATGAAATTCAATGTCGGACACACATCCATTTAAAAGTCCGTTCTGGGTCTGAACGAAACCGGAGTCACCTAAGTGCTCACGTATCCGAACGATCAACAAGTACGTCGGACAAACTACCACTATTAACCCTTTACTGGGAGCGACCCGCTGCCAGGCATCAGTAGTCGTCCATTCGATGTGAAGATCTTCGGTCTTCATCCACCATCTTCAATGTCTTCGACTTTTAATTGTCGTAGTAATTATTCAGAATGGGTTAAACCCGGTCTTTCCGAATAACTCGCGTATTTTTATAATTAAAAATCAAGTGTTGTAAAGACGCATCCATCGCCTCATTCCAATTTAGAATATTCTTTAAATAAAATAGAATATTCATATTATTAGGGAAAGGTTCCCATTAATTTTATGAAAGATAAATTCCTTTAAATTTATTCTTAAATCTTATTTTCAAAGATTTATTAAAATTCCAATTCAGTTTTAATATCCAAAATCATTACTTTATAATTATTCCAATTTAAGAAATAAATCTTATCTTTAACTGGGTTAAAGAATCAATGTCATTTAAAAACATTGTTCACGATAAACCCAAAATCATTTTCCAATAAATAAATATAAATTGAAATACCAATAATCTTAGTTGAAAGATTTATTCTTTATTTAAAAGAAGTTCTTTGTTTAAAATATTCTTTATATGAAAGATATTCTAAATCGGAAAGCGACTCAATCATTTACCATATAACTTTGGTTATATGGATTTCATACATCGTATGTAAATGACAACAATTGATACATAATCATCAAACCATCCATTCAACATCCAGAGTGAAGTTCACAACTGTGTGAGCATTAAAATGAAATAATAACGCTCATCGCAGCCTGTCAATCTATCGATTAACATACAAATAAATATTGGGACTACTGTATATCAATTAACATCCCAATACCCATGGGGGGTTTTCAGCCAGCAACTGTACATATAAATAAATAATTGGTTAATGAATTTAACCCATTTTAATACTACCAACATGTTGACAATGATGGACAAAACATGATATTTTATTCCTAATGTCGAAATAAAATATATTTGACTCGCATAATTTCTTTATACATTTTTAATATCTAATAGAATGTAATTACTTATATGACATTATTGTGGATGACAAACAAAAGATAATTTTCATTATACTTTATTTGTATATAATTATTCTTAATTTTAACACATAAAAGAAATAATCCCAATTGTACATGTTTCTTCAATATATAATCTAACACAAAAAAATGTTTATTACAAAGTGCATACACATTCTAATGTATGCACTAACATATAGAAATGTCACTTTAACTTACCTATACATTCTAATGTATGTTTTGACCAAGGATGTGATTTTTATATTTGAATATAAATTCTAAGGTAAGTTTGCAAATAAGAATGATTTTTTATATTTGCATATAAATTCTATGGTGTGTTATGCAAATAAAAATGGTTATTATATTTGCATATAAATTCTATGGTGTGTTATGCAAATAAAAATTGTTATTATATTTGCATATAAATTCTATGGTGTGTTATGCAAATAAAAATGGTTATTATATTTGCATATAAATTCTATTTCAACAAAATGTATAAGAAGTTCCATTTTGCTGACAATTCTATTTTATCAAAATGGATATTTCTATGGTAACACAACCCTATTTCACAAAAATGCTATTTGTGTTTAACTCTTTCAATTTACAAAAATGTAAATTTTGTCTTAATTTAAATCTAATTAGCAAAAGGTAATTTTCGTTTCAACTATCATATTTTTAACAAAAGAAAATATTTTTAACAAAAATAATTATTTTGGTTCAACTAAGCTATTTGTCCAAAAATGGGGATTTTGATTCAACTAGTCTTAACTTGACAAAAGTATATTTTTTTGACAAAAATTCTGGTTTGCTTTAACTAATCTATTTTCAATAAAACAACAAAGATGATGACTTTGTTTTATTGACAAATCTAATTCAACAAAACAAATATAAGTGATGAGTTTGTTTTTTCGACAAAATGATAATGTTTTGTTTTAGCCATTACAGTTTGACAAAAGAGACCAATTGGTTTTAACTATGACAATTTTGACAAAAGAGACAAAATGTATTTTAACTATTATAAATTGATAATGGTGAATGTTTTTATTTCATTCCTTTAAGTGACACAAATATGAATATTTGTCTCATTCCTCTAAAATGACAAAAGTGAATACATTTGTCTTAACCTTTTAAAATGACAAAATCAATTAATTTTGTCTCATTCTATTTAAATGATAAAAATGTACCTTTTTGTATTGCAACAAAAGGACAAATAAACCTTATCTATCTATTTACTCTTTTTATTGAAACTAAAATGACACTAAAAATATATCTTTTTAATTCGAATCTTTTTATTATAATCTATGATAAAAATAAAAACATTCTATTTAATTTAACAAAATTACAACAAAGATGAATTCATTTTATCATAATCTTAGTATTTACTCTAGTTTAAAAGTAAAAATGATATTGTTAATCCTATTCTTTTATTTACATATAAAATGTAATAAAAGTGTAACTTCTTAAAGTATGCTTTTTATTTACATCTAAAATGCAAATAAAAATGTAATATTTTAATTTATGATTTATTTGCATTAAAGAATGCAAATAAAAAAAACTTTTAATTTCATGTTTTATTTGCATCAAAGAATGCAAATACAAATTCAACTTTTAATACGATGGTTTATTTGCATCAAAGGATGCAAATAAAAATTCGACTTTCAAATACGATGTTTATTTGCATCAAAGAATGCAAATAAAAATTCAACTTTTAAACACTATGTTTATTTGCATCAAAGAATGCAAATAAAAATACAACTTTTAACTTCATGTTTTATTTGCATCCAAGAATGCAAAAATAAAAATGCAAACTTTAAATTCATGTTTTATTTGCATCAAAGAATGCAAATAAAAAAAATATAACTTTTAAATCAATATTTTATTCACATCAAAAATGCAAACAAAAATGTAACTTTCATTTTAATGTTTTTGTTTACATCTAAATTGCAAACAAAAATGCAACTTTAATTATTGTTTTGTTTGCATCTAAAATTGCAAACAAAAATGCAACCTTTATTTGCATCAAAGAATGCAAATAAAAATTCAACTTTTTATTGCAATGTTTTATTTGCATCAAAGAATGCAAATAAAATATAACTTTTTATTTCAATGTTTATTTGCATCAAAGAATGCAAATAAAATAATAACTTTTCAGTTCAATGTTTATTTGCATCAAAGAATGCAAATAAAATATAACTTTTTATTGCAATGTTTTATTTGCGTCAAAGAATGCAAATAAAAAAAATATAACTTCCAATTTCAATGTTTTATTTGCATCAAAGAACGCAAATAAAAAAAATATAACTTTTAATTTCAAAGTTTATTTGCATCAAAGAATGAAAATAAAAGTATAACTTCTAATTTCAATGTTATTTCTTTTTCTAGCATGATTCTATAAAAAACATTTCTAACAATAACGATGTTTTTATTTACACAAAACATTTCTAAAAATAATGATGTTTTTATTCACGCAAAACATTTCTAACAATAACGATGTCTTTATTATTAATATAACTGATCTGTCATACAACAATATCATTCAGAAAATCATCATCAACAAAATCAATACAAATATATATATATATATATATATGTGTGTGTGTGTGTGTGTGTGTGTTTTAATTATTTTTTTAAATCGAGAAATCTCACATCGGTCGGTTTTCAGAAATCATTCGTGTTCAAATTTGGCTGAATTTTCAAATTCCTCCATTTCAGATCTGGTCAGTTCCATGTTGTAGATCTTGTTTTTCTGATTCCAACGCATCTTGAATTTTAGAATTTTGATAACGTACGAGTTAGATACGAGTTTATGAAGTTTGTTAACACTTTAAATAAATTAATTAAACTAATTAAACAAATAAACAACCTTCTTCTCTCTAATCAAAATTCAGGCCGACAATTTCACGATGGGTTCAAACTAAGGGCTTGATCTTGCATGCGGATCGAGGCCTGTGGAGACGATCAGCGAATGTCACGAGGAAATGGGAGGGGAGGCGCGCCGGTCGCCGTGGGTCTCGGCCAACTCGGTGGCGGCGGTTGATCATAGCGGCGCAGTGAAGGGCGCGGGTTCCTGGCCCTCGATCTCGAAAACCGTGCAACGATGGGAGACAGGGCGGGTATGTTGTGAAGATCGGAGAAAGCCCTATAAAATACCCTAGAGGATGGATCGATTTCGGTGAGTGGTTGGAGAGTTATTTGGAGATGAAGAATGGAGCAATGTCGGTCGTTGAACTGTAACGATGGCGGCTAGGTTTTCTGAAATTAGGGTTTACCAATAAACCGTATTTATACTAGTACATAGAGCGTATTTTATTTTATTTTATTTATTTTCCAAAAACATCTGTATGTTGATACAAACTCCAAATCAAACCCAACGAGTATCTCCCCTAGCCAAATACCCCCGTTTTAGACACCATGGAACATGTTTCGTAACCCAATTCGGTTGTTAAGATCAGTTTTTATCAAAATTAAAATATAAAACAATATATATTTAATTTAAACGTACATTTTAAATTACCGAGGCCACATACGACCTCTAAAAATTACAGAAAAATTATTTCTAGCTATGTTTTGACAATACGGTTCTAACAAGACTAATTTCGTTGAATTCTAAGATCGTTTGAAAAATGGTCAATTTCTGGTCGATCAGATTTGGCTGAAACTGACAAAACACATTTTCTTCTGCCACGCTCACATATTGATTCTAAAAATTACGAAAATTGAAACTTAGCAATAATTTGACATTTCGGTTCCAACAAAAGTGGTTTCATCGAAAACGTAGGTCGTTTGAAAAATGGCTATTTTTAATATTAATATATATATATATATATATATATATATATATATTCTACAGCGACTATTCTGAAATTTAAACTGGACATAACTTTTGATTCCCGCTATGAAATTTCAATTTTTTGGATTTGTTGGAAAGATATTTTTAAATAGATTTAAATATTTTTGGTTTCACTAAAATCTGTTTTATTTTGCATCCGGTACATTCAGTCAAAATTCAAGTTTGACTTTTCAAACTACCGCGCTATTTCTAACTCCTTTTATAATTAAATTAAAATTTATTCGTTCTAACTTCGATTTAAATAATTTTTTAGTCGTTATTATTTAAAATAAAAATTTTAAATTGGTTCAGAATTTCGGGTTGTTACGATCTCCCCTACTTAAAATCTTTTCGTCCTCGAAAAGGAACGGAGTCAAAAGTTGCTTAATTAACCAACTCAACTTTTAATTTTAATCAATTTTTAGTTCAGTTCAACATTAAATTTGATTTAGTTAAATTTATCATTCTTTTATATATTGGTTGAATTAATTATCATTCCAATATTTTAATTAGTTAGACTAATTATCAAACATCACAACCAACAATCAATTAGGTGATTAACTTTTCAAATATATATAACTTTTATATGTAGTCAAAAGTCATATTTTTAGTGCAAATCACAGCAATAGACCCTATCTAGTTTTGGTTCTCACACCAGTCAATGGAAATATATAGATATACCACTTTCGAAACTCGAACATAAATTCTGATGATGTTTCAAATCACCATTAGAACATCTCCGGGCGACTAAAGTGTGATTCTATATCTATCTGGTATATTTGAGGCTTCAAATACACGCCAGCTAGGCGTATATGCAAAATCTTTATATACTCGATTGTCCATTATGAAATAAAATAATATATTCGAATATGTATAATAAGATTTTAAATTTTCAAAACTAAATTTGTTTTCATTTTTAATTTAAAAAAAAAAATTAATACTCTTCACACTCGTTCTAGGATACTACTGATCTCATCTCTAACGAGTTATTCTTATTGGATATTACTAATCCAATCTCCGATGAGTCTTTTGTTCAGTTCTAACGAGTTGTACCCCAAAGATTTGAGCTAACCAGAGCTCTGATACCAACTGTAACGCCCCGGATTTCGCCCGACCCAATCGATTGCTAGATCGACCAAGACCGTTCAAAACCCGAATACGTTAACTTTGGGAATACATCACATCAGAACAGATAACAACAGACTTTTATAAACATCATAATAATGTTACATCAGAGTACAGAATATCAGAGTACATTGATAAATAATACAGCAGAAGATTTAATTACAACAAACAAATACAATGCATCGGAATAATTAAACTAACCACAGCGGAAGACTACCAATGCTCTAGACATAGCTCTAAGCTTCGATCCAGAATCATACTCAATATATATGCAAAATAAGCTACTCGACTGCCCGTGTGGAAAAGAGGGCACCCGAGTTTGCAAAGTGAAACAAACTACGGGTCAGTCATAGGAATAGTGTGAGAAATCTTTACTTAACTTAACTAGTAATAAGGCTAATCACAGGACCACGCCGCTAACGCGGAACGGGTTTACTCCATTGGATTTCCAATGCATAAATAAAGTAAATCGTTAAACAACGCAATGCTTTTTAGAAAAATGAAACCATTATAAGACTCAGGTCCCATCGCACAATGCAACGCAAGCCGAAGGATAGAGTTTTACCTTAAATGGTCAAAAATGCTTGATACGATAAAACGTATTTTATATTATTATTAGTGTATATATGTTTTAAAAACCTTTCAATCATAATGTATTAATCATAGACGGCATAGCTACCATATACTGAGTCGCCATACTAGTTCTATAATCAAAACCGCATGATGTCATATTGGAAATTGGGTTTCCATCAAGAGTCAAGGCTAGGAACGATCTCCTTACCGATTCGAGACACTCTAGCAATGTCTCAGGATTCGGACGCTGGCGAACCCTTGGATACAGCAGGGCCGGTCCCCCAATAGTGTAATGGGTTGTATTGGCAATTCCTTAACACACTCTTCCGATCCTATTGGACCTATAAATTGGCCATTGGCGACCAATAAAAATATCCGAGGCGCCTCAAAATCCATCAACAACTTAAGTAAAATGTCGGGCTGTGTTAAACCAAAACACCACTTCTAGCTAGAAAGAAATGTGTGCACTCCATGCATTCCCTTGCTCCGTTTCTGAATCATACCGGGGTGTGAGGCTCGTGAGGTAACAGAATACACAAAGCTATGCCTAAATAGGCTATGCTTTGATCATCATCCACAAGGCTCTGCTTTTCAACCAAATCCTCGATCAATTGCAACTTGGCATGTCACATTGATAGTCCATACCATGCGATCGATAACTACCAATATATAACCTTTGAGCTCGTGCGTCTCAGAGAAGGGTGTTAAGAAAGAGAATAAATTCTCCGCCACCACAGAAATATATTAATAGATATCAATTTAATTATACGGCATGAAATTCAATGTTGGACACACATCCATTTACAAGTCCGTTCTGGGTCTGAACGAAACCGGAGTCACCAAAGTGCTCGCGTATCCGGACGATCAACAAGTACATCCGGACAAACTACCACTATTAACCCTTTACTGGGAGCGACCCAGTGCCAGGCATAAGTAGTCGTCCATTCGATGTGAAGATCGCCGGTCTTCATCCACCGTCTTCAATGTCTTCGACTTTTAATCGTCGTAGTAATTATTCAGAATGGGTTAAACCCGGTCTTTCCGAATAACTCGCGTTTTTTACAATTAAAAATCAAGTGTTGTAAAGACACATCCAACGCCTCATTCCAATTTAGAATATTCTTTAAATAAAATAGAATATTCATATTATTAGGGAAAGGTTCCCATTAATTTTATGAAAGATAAATTACTTTAAATTTATTCTTAAATCTTATTTTCAAAGATTTATTAAAATTCCAATTCAGTTTCAATATCCAAAATCATTACTTTACGATTATTCCAATTTAAGAAATAAATCTTATCTTTAACTGGGTTAAAGAATCAATGTCATTTAAAAACATTGTTCACGATAAAACCAAAATCATTTTCCAATAAATAAATATAAATTGAAATACCAATAATCTTAGTTGAAAGATTTATTCTTTATTTAAAAGAAATTCTTTGTTTAAAAATATTCTTTATATGAAAGATATTCTGAATCAGAAAGCAACTCAATACCATATAACTTTGGTTATATGGATTTCATACATCGTATGTTAATGACAACAATTGATACATAATCATCAAACCATCCATTCAACATCCAGAGTGAAGATCACAACTGTGTGAGTATTAAAATGAAATAATAACGCTCATCGTAGCCTGTCAATCTATCGATTGACATACAAATAAATATCGGGACTAGTGTATATCAATTAACATTCCAATACCCGTGGGGGGTTTTCAGCCAACAACAGTACATATAAATAAATAATTGGTTAATGAATTTAACCCATTTTAATACTACCAACGTGTTGATAATGATGGACAAAACATGATATTTTATTCCTAATGTCGAAATAAAATATATTTGACTCGCATAATTTCTTTTTACATTCAACTTTTAATACGATGGTTTATTTGCATCGAAGGATGCAAATAAAAATTTGACTTTTAAATACGATGTTTATTTGCATCAAAGAATGCAAATAAAAATTCAACTTTTAAACACTATGTTTATTTGCATCAAAGAATGCAAATAAAAATACAACTTTTAACTTCATGTTTTATTTGCATCCAAGAATGCAAAAATAAAAATGCAACTTTTAAATTCATGTTTTATTTGCATCAAAGAATGCAAATAAAAAATACAACTTTTAAATCAATATTTTATTCACATCAAAAATGCAAACAAAAATGTAACTTTCATTTTAATGTTTTTGTTTACATCTAAATTGCAAACAAAAATGCAACTTTAATTATTGTTTTGTTTGCATCTAAAATTGCACACAAAAATGCAACCTTTATTTGCATCAAAGAATGCAAATAAAAATTCAACTTTTTATTGCAATGTTTTATTTGCATCAAAGAATGCAAATAAAATATAACTTTTTATTTCAATGTTTATTTGCATCAAAGAATGCATATAAAATAATAACTTTTCAATTCAATGTTTATTTGCATCAAAGAATGCAAATAAAATATAACTTTTTATTGCAATGTTTTATTTGCATCAAAGAATGCAAATAAAAAAAATATAAATTCCAATTTCAATGTTTTATTTGCATCAAAGAATGCTAATAAAAAAATATAACTTTTAATTTCAAAGTTTATTTGCATCAAAGAATGTAAATAAAAGTATAACTTCTAATTTCAATGTTACTTTTTTTTCTAGCATGATTCAACACAAAGCATTTATAACAATAACGATGTTTTTATTTACACAAAACATTTCTAACAATAATGATGTTTTTATTCACACAAAACATTTCTAATAATAACGATGTCTTTATTGTTAATATAACTGATCTATCATACAACAATATCATTCAGCAAATCATCATCAACAAAATCAATACAAATATATATATATATATATATATATATATATATATATATATATATATATGTTTTAATTTTAAATTTTTTTAAATCGAGAAATCTCACATCGATCGGTTTTCCGAAATCGTTCGTGTTAAAATTTGGCTGAATTTTCAAAGTCCTCCATTTCAGATCTGGTCAGTTCCGTGTTGTAGATCTTGTTTTTCTGATTCCAACGGATCTTGAATTTTCGAATTCTGATAACGTATGAGTAAGATACGAGTTTATGAAGTTTGTTAACACTTTAAATAAATTAATTAAACTAATTAAAAAAATAAACAACCTACTTCTGTCTAATCAAATTCAGGCCGACAATTTCACGATGGGTTCAAATTAAGGGCTTGATCTTGCATGCGGATCAAGGCCTGTGGAGACGATCAGCGAATGTCACGAGGAAGGGGGAGGGGAGGCGCGCCGGTCGCCGTGGGTCTCGGCCAACTCGGTGGCGGTTGATTGTGGCGACGCAGTGAAGGGCACGGGTTCCTGGCCCTCGATCTCGAAAACCGTGCAATGATGGGAGACGCGGCGGGTATGGTTGTGAAGATCGGAGAAAGCCCTACAAAATACCCTAAAGGATAAATCGATTTCGGTGAGTGGTTGGAAAGTTATTTGGAGATGAAGAATGGAGCAATGTCGGTCGTTAAACTGTAACGATGGCGGCTAGCTTTTCTGAAATTAGGGTTTACCAATATACCGTATTTATACTAGTATATAGAGTGTATTTTATTTTATTTTAATTTATTTATTTTCCAAAAATATCTGTATGTTGATACAAACTCCAAATCAAACCCAACGAGTGTCGCCCCTAGCCAAATACCCCCGTTCCGGACACCATGGAACATGTCTCGTAACCCAATTTGGTTGTTACGATCAGTTTTTATCAAAATTAAAATATAAAACAATATATATTTAATTTAAACGTACAATTTAAATTACCGAGGCTACATACGACCTTTAAAAATTACAAAATATATATTTCTAGCTATGTTTTTACAATACAGTTCTAAGAAGACTAATTTCGTTGAATTCTGAGACCGTTTGAAAAATGGTAATTTTCTGGTCGATCAGATTTGGCTGAAATTGACAAAACACGTTTTCTTTTGCCACGCTCACATATTGATTCTAAAAATTATGAAAATTGAAACCTAGCAATAATTTGGCATTCCGGTTCCAACAAAAGTGGTTTCGTTGAAAACGGAGTTCATTTGAAAAATGGCTATTTTTAATATTAAAAAATATATATAAATTCTACAGCGACTATTCTGAAATTTAAACTGGATATAATTTTTGATTCCGGCTATGAAATTTCAATTTTTTGGATTCGTTGGAAAGATAAATTTAAATAGATTTAATTATTTTTGGTTTCACTTAAATCCATTTTATTTTGCATCCGGTACATTCGGTCAAAGTTCAAGTTTGACTTTTCAAACTACCGCGCTATTTCTAATTCGGTTTATTATTAAATTATAATTTATTAGTTCTAACTTCGATTTAAATAAATTTTTAGTAGTTATTATTTAAAATAAATTATTTCAACCACTAAAATTTCATTAAAATTTTAATTTGGTTCAGAATTTGCGGGTTGTTACAATTTGTTAAATATGATTTTGTTCATTAAAAATGTAACCATTAACATGTAAGCGAAGTCATAAATGTTCATGTTTGATATAAAAATGATTTAACAATAAAAAGTACATATTCATTGTATGTAGAATCACAAAAATGTTCATGTTTGATATAAAATTGATTTAACAATAAAAAGTATATTTTTATTGTATGTAGAATCACAAAAATGTTCATGTTTGATATAAAAATGAATTAACAATAAAAAGTACATTTTTATTGTATGTAGAATCACAAAAATGTTCATGTTTGGTATAAAAATGATTTAACAATAAAAAATACATTTTTATTGTATGTAGAATCACAAAAATGTTCATGTTTGAACAATAAAAAGTACATTTTTATTGTATGTAGAATCACAAAAATGTCACCTTTATCATGTTAGTTTAAATTAAAAGAATTACATGTTAATATATGTTTCATTAGATAAAAAGGTTATTTTTAACATGTTGACGAAGTGAATTAAATAGTCATATGTTGAAACGAATGTTTGTGTGTGTTAAAATTATCATTTTTAAACATGAATATGAAGTGCATAAAATCTCCATGTGTCGAATTATATTTTTGATCATTAAAAATATAATTTTTAACATGAAAAATGAAGTGTAGAAAATTATTTAAAGAATAAATAGTTTGAGATCGTCGAACGAATTATATATATATATATATATATATATATATTGAAAATTTGTGCTCTTTATTGCTAATACCAATAAACCTCCTCTATATGCCTCGTCAAAACCCGGTAACCCCCCTAACCTAAATGGGTACCTTACCGGGAAAAAGAGTACATATAGATTCGGTATTACAAAGCTAGTATAAACTTCAAGAAAACAAAGAAAGCAACACTAAAATCAATACCCTCTTCACGGCCCATACACATGGCCCAAAAAACATTATTTGAAAACTAAAATTTGGCTCCAAAAATTCTCCTTCTACCCTATATCTATCAACTATATTCCCCAGCGATTCAACAGTGCTACATTCCTCAAGTTCCTTTCAGATTTACTCCCATTGTTACGAACAAGAAAACAAATTTCCTTTTCAATCTGTCCCAATTTGTTTAAAGCATTTGTTCTCCGATTTTGAAACATTCTTTCATTCCTTTCCTTCCAAAGAAAGTAGACAGCTGCAGTGAAAGCTCCACAAGCTAAATCTCTAATTTGATCCTTATATTTGAAAGAGTTATGAATCAGTCTGGCCTTGTCCATCAATTGAGGTTGAATTAATAATGGCAAAGATAGCTTCTGTTTTAGAGATATCCAAATAAAGGAAGAATACTCACACTGAAAGAACAAATGTTCAATCGATTCTGGCTCTTGTTCACACAGAGGGCATAAGATGTTTGCAATATTGCCTAAACGAGAAATTCTTCCTTTGTATTTAATCTACCCGGGCTAGCAAGGTATGTAATAAAAGACATTCTTTTACTGTTTTTACCATGCCAAATTACAGAAAAAGCTGAATCTTTTGCTTCATTTCATCGAACAAAATGTCAAGCTTTATGAAATGAGAAAGGTCCACCATCTCCCCATTCATATGTATCATGCTGCATATTTGGATGAGTTGAAATAGAGCTAATTTCATTAATCAATTCTCGAGTAGCTGGATGAACATGAGGATCAATTTCTCCATCTCTAATGAGTACTTTAACTTTTTCCATTGGATCCCCTATCAAATATAAGCTATCAAAACCAAGAAGGTCTACCAGACATTGACAATTAATCCATGGTTCATGCCATAAAAATGTTTCTTCTCCTTTAGCTAGCTTTTTGGTAAACAATTGCCTTGAATGATTACGTAATCTCATAATGGACTTCCATGTTGAAGAAGCATTGTTATCAACCTTCATATTCCACAGAAATTTTCTCTTGACATATTTTTTTTTTCATCCAATTGCTCCAAAAAGAATCTCTAGAAATCAATTTCCATAATAATTTTACTACAGCAGCTTTTTTAAGGTCATTAAGATTTTTCAAACCTACTCCACCTTCAGATTTTGGCTTACATAAATTTTTCCAGGCAACTTTGTGACTTGAACCACCCCAAAAAAAATGTGCACATAAAGATTGTAATTTATCAATGGTAGCTTCTGGAATTTGTAAATGCAAAGCTAGTATAAAATTATAGGAGTAATAACACCATTTATTCATTCAACTCTGCCTGCAAAAGAAAGGAATTTGGATTCCCAGCCTTGGATTCTAGCTTGGACTCTCTGGATTAAAGAATTGCATTCAATATAATGCACGTAATTTGATGATATTGGTACCCCAAGATATTTTGTTGGCAGAGATCCCACTTCAAAACCTAGGATTTCTTGATTTTCTTGTGTATTGGTAGCTGAAGTACAAAAGAATATTTTTGTTTTAGCAGCATTAACTTGTAATCCTGCATAATCCCTCAATTTTTGAAAAATATTCTTTTGTGTATAAGCATTCTGCTTTGAGCACTTCCCAAAGATCATTAAATCATCAGCGTAAAGAAGATGAGAAATAATAGGTTGTACTACATTGCAAGGATGAAAAGCTTTAGAACAAGTTGCTTCATCCATGAGATATGAAAAATATTGCATTGCAATAGAAAATAGATAAGGAGACAAAGGATCTCCTTGTCTAATGCCTCTTGATGAAGAAATGAAGCCTTTTGGAATTCCTTGAATTAAAATAGAGAAGGTGGCCATAGACATACATTCATGTATTAAATTTATGAAATGAGTAGGAAATTTCATCATATGCATTATGTGACAAATAAGATTCCTGTTAATCCGATCATAAGCTTTCTGTAAGTCTACCTTAACACAACATTTAGCCATTCCTTTTCTTTTGAAGTCCCTCAACATTTCATGAGCCAATAGAATATTTTCACCAATAAACCTCCCTTTTATAAAAGCACTTTGATTCTCGGATATTAAATGAGGTAAGAAATGTTTAAGTCTATTACATAAAACCTTAGCAATGATTTTGTAATAGACATTACAACATGATATCGGTATGTAATGGGATATTTCTGTGCGGCATTCTTTCTTTGGTATTAGTGTAATAAAGGTGTGGTTTATCGTCTTTGGTAATTTTCCATATTTAAATATATCAGAGATTGCTGCAAGGAAATCTGTCTTGATCATATCCCAATGTAATTTCAGAAATTTTGAATTAATTTCATCTGGACCTGGGCTACTATCATCTTGAATTGAAAACAGAGCATCATGAATTTCTATCAATGAAACTTCTCTTAACAAGTATTCCTGACCTTGAGAATTAATTGTGCTAATAGGTTGAAAGAAAGGAAACACAGCAATTGATGGACCATTGAACATTTCAGTGTAATAATTAATAGTTTCCTTTTCAATCTCTTCTGCTTTAAACATTAAATTTCCATTATGATCTAGCAAAGCTCGAATATGGTTCATATATCTACATTTAGACATGCAAGAGTAAAAAAAATTTGAGTTAGTGTCACCTTGCTGAAGCCAAGAGACCTTAGCTTGTTGTTTAAATCCTTCAAAACATATTTTATGCACAACGAATTATATATATATATATATATATATATATATATTAAAATAAAATGAATCGCACGTAGTAGTTTGCGATGTGGAATCGTAACTTTAAACGATTATATCGAGAGATCCAACCGTCGGATTTTCTCAAAACCAGAACCGTTGGGTTCGCTTTGAAAAGATCTTTCCAACGACATTAAATTTGTTAAGATCCAACGGTTAGATTTCGAGAAATGTGTAATTCAAATCTAAATAAAAACAACACTAGGGCCGCGTGATGACCTGAAATGTCGTTCGAATTAAATGGGTTATTTTTATATAAATCAAAATAGAGATAAATCGTTATAAAATATTATGAACGATATGGAATAGAAATAAACCAATTTCCATTGGTTTATAAAGTAATATGGACGATTAGATTTATTTGACATTAATTTATCAAATTGAATTAAATTTAACCAAAGAAAGAAGTAATTTATATTATATATATATTCGAGAATTATTTGAAGAGGCCGAGTTAAATCTCATGTCAAATAATTATATGACGACTAAAGTCGAAAACATTGAAGACGCTGGTTGAAGACCGGCGATCTTCACATCGAATGGACGACTACTGATATCCTAGATTGTTAGCTCCCATGAAAGGGTTAAAGTGGTAGTTGTCCGGACGTACTTGTCGATTGTCCGGATATATGAGAACCTCTCTTACGTATTGGACTTATGAGACGAGGAATATGGCGTTTTCGGTTTCGTTCAGACCCAGAACGGACTTGTAAATGGATGTATATCTAACATTGGATTTTGTTCTGTGTTGATTGATTCCTATTAAATATACATCGGTTTGGTGGCGGAGAATTTATTCTCTTGCTTAACACCCTTCTCTGAGACGTACGAGCTTAGAGGTTATATATCGACAGACATCAATCGCATGGCGTGAATTGTCAATGTGGCATGCTAAGATGCAAATGATCAAGGATTTTGTTGAAAAGCAGAGCCTTGTGGTTGATGATCAAACCACAACTTTAATTAGCATAGCTTTGTGTGTAGCGTTAATTCGCGAGCCTCACACCCCGGTAGGAGTCAGAAATGGGATAAGGGAACGCAAAGAGTGCACGACGTTTCTTTCTAGCTAGAAGTGGTGTCATGGTATGGAGCCAGACATTTTTACTTATGTGGATGATGGAATGTGAGGGCCATCGATATATTAGTCACTACTGGCTAAGTGATAGGTTCGATAGGACCGGGAAACGTGTGTTCAGGAATAACCAATCCACTTAAGTATGTGTGGATCGGCCCTGCATGATCCAAGGGTTCCCCGTAGGTGTGATCCTGGGTCATCTTGCTAGAGGTGACCCGAATCGGTAAGGAGACCATCCCTAGTCTTGACTCATGATGGAAACCCAATTTCCAATACAACATTACGGATTTGATTGTAAACCTATATATGGAGGCATAGTAGGATGGGGTACTATGTCACCTAGGATTGATACATTTATATTGAAAAGTGTTTTAAACTGACTAGACACTAATAATAGTATCGAATGATTTTTGTTTTATACATATCAATCATATTTGACCATTATAAGTTAAAACTCTATCCTCTGGTTTGCGTTGCATTGTGTGATGGGACTTGAGTCTTATAATGGTTTCATTTTTCTAAAAAACATTGCGTTGTTTAAAAGATTTACTTTATTTTATGCACTGGCAATCCAATGGAGTAAACCTCCGCGTTAGCGGTGTGGCCCTGTGATTAGCCTTATTATTAAATTAGTTTAGTAGGATTTCTCATACCAGTCCCATGACTGACTCATAGTTCGTTTTCACTTGCAAACTCGGGTGCCTTTATTTTTACAGGGGCAGCCAAGTAAACACGTAACTGGCTTTATTTTGGATATGCACCGCAGCATGGGGTGCTCTTTTGGATGAAGATAAAGACTATATTTTATCTCTTATTTTAGGCATTTAGGCATCACATTATCTATGCTGTATTTGATGATGTTCTAGACTTATTATCTACTTGTTGGAACCTTTTATGTACTAAGTAGTATCCTGTATCTGTGCAACTCTGATGACGTTGACATTCATGATTCCGCTGTCATAATGATGAATACTATTCTATGATTTCATTTGTTATGCTATTATCTGTAATCCGCTGATGTGATAAATGTGTTATATTCCAATGATTATCCTTGCCACCATGGTATGGGGGTTTGGGTTGTCACAAAGCATATCCCATTATGTCCGGGATGGGGGTATTTGGCTAGGGGTGTCAGTGTTGGGTTTGATTTGGAGTCCGGAACGATAAACAAGAATTTTCAAAGTAAATATTATTAAAAAAAATATTATATATATTTCGGCCAATCATAAAATTCCATGAAAACCCTAATTCCTGTGCCGCTGCTCTCAACCGACGACGAAAATCCCTTCAATTCTTTTTCCCCAAATTCTGATCGATCCACGCAATAAAATTTAATGCTCCAAAATTGAAAATCAAAGAGCTTCATCCCCTCTTCAAATCCATACTGGTTTCATCGATTATCATGGATAGATGAGCTCGATTTCAGAGTTCAAACCCGCCGACTTTCGAGCGGTTTTCTTGGATGAGGGGGACACCAAGTGCGGCTGCGCTCCCGGCGATGGAGGAGGAGGGCGGCGGCTTCAAAGGGGTAGGTTCTGATCAGGTGCAGGCACGACGTGGTGGCAACGACGACCGGTTTTTGAAATCGACGATGGGTTGGGGTTTTTCCAGAAAGGGTGATACCGTTTTAAAACGTTACTAAAAAGATTAATTAATTTTATTAATAATGTATTATTTTGATTAAACTTCAAACGCTGATATCTTTTTGTTACGAACTCCAAATCGCATGAAACAAGATCTGTTGCGATCGTGGAGTCGAGAGCTTCACAACAAAAACTGACTGGGTTCAATTTGGAGTTTGTTTAAATTTGGGACAAATTCAAATCCAAACAGTTCTAAAATGGCCAATTAAAGACTGGATAAGTGGAAACCAAAGTGAGAACTCCTTCTCACTCAATATTTTATCATGTAGTTATTTATTTTTGGAGTTCAACACACGAACTCCCATAAATCATTTAAATTGGAAGTGATGTATGGATATTAGCGACACTCGCCTTTCATACTCCACGAATGGCCACTTGTGGCGTCGTAAATGGCATTGGATTGTTGAGTATTTATTTGTATGGATGATTTGGTGATTTGTGTATTGTGATTGTGATGATTAACATATTAAAATATTGTTAATATTATTGTGGTAATTGAAATTAAAATTATAAATATCAATTTATAATTTAAATAGTAAAATTGGAACCAATATCCATTTACAAATTGGACAACTTGTTTATGTACACCTATTTAAGTGATATTGATTGGGAGGATAATTTTTACACATCGCCCAAGTGCACAAATAATAATCAGCATTTGTCGGATGGAAACCCCACACGGGTATTGGGATGATATTTGACATACACTAATCCCAATTGTTTAGTGGTATGTCAATCGATTGATTAACAGACTGTTGTGAGCGTTATTTATTTATTTTAATGCTTATACAGTTGTAGAATGCACTTTGGATGTTGTTGGAATGTTTATCATTATAGTTAAATACATGCAATGTATGAAATCCATATAACTGAAATTATATGGTAATTGACTGAGTCGCATTCCGATTCAGAATATGAACGAATATTTTAGTATAATCTTCAGTGAAGAATAAAATGATGATTTTGATGTCCGATTTTGGATGGACACAAAAATATTGAAATGTGAAGCCGAGTTAAGTAGTTAAACGCCATTTTAACCCGAACGGGTTTGTCGATTGATTTTATTCATTCTATAAAGAAAACGAAAGGGAAATGGATTTCAAAATTAGATATTTTAAAAATATTATCATTTTAATATTATAATGATATGGAATATTCAATTTTGATTGAAAATGAAGTTGAAATCGTTTTAAAAAAAATTATAAAATATGTTTTAAATGGAAAATGACGACATATATTATATATATAATGGCTTGAATAGAACGCGCTGCGCAACAACCGTCCACGAATTTCAACCACTGACTTCAAATGGGCATAACAGGAGATGCGACCGTCGGATTCTCCTAAAATCTGAACTGTTGGGTTCGCATCGAAAAGAGCTTTCCAATGAATATAAGAGATTTAAATTTAAACAGTTGGATTTTAAATTATGTCCAAATCAATTTCAGAAAAGGTCGCTATGAATGCAGTTCGATGGCCGTTATTAGAAACCGACTGTAAAGGCCTTAATAAAATTATTAAAAATATGGAAAAATAGTGTAAAATCATAGTAAATGATTTGGAAAGAGTTTGGTTGAAAAATTCCATATTTGAAAAGATAAAAAATATTTTTATCTAAATGAACTAGTTATTAACTAGAATAATATTACAATGTTTTTAAATAAATAAATTGGATTTGTAAATGGGTTTGGATATAAACAGAATTTTCCAATGAATGAATTGGAATGGATTTGAGTGGAAATAATCTTCGGAATATTTCGTTATTGGGTTCACTGCGGGGGATCCTGAGGCATTGCTAGTGTGTCTCAAATCGGTAAGGAGGATCGCTTGCCTTGGTTCATAGATGGAAACCCAATTTCCAATACGCGGTTTTACGATTTTAGTTGTAAACCTAAATGGCGACGTAATATAATGGTACCTACGCCGCCTATGATTGATACCTTTATATTTGAAATTGATTTCTTCACTTATATTAATAATAAAAGATGAAATTTCGCATATCAACCATATTTGGCTATTATAAGGTAAAACTCTATCCTCCACTGTGATCATTGTGTGATGGGACTTGAGTCTTATAATAGCTTCATTTTTCTCTTTAGCATTGCGCTCTTTATTTTTATGCACTGGTATCCATGGGGGATAAACCCTTTCCGTGTTATACAGCGTGGTACCGTGATTACCTAACTTTAAAATCAAGCTAATAACTATTTTAGTTCTCACACCAGTCTCATGACTGACTCGGAGTTAATTATTTTTACCTTAACTCTTGGTGTCCATATTTTCTACACGGGCAGCTAGTAGTTTTGGTTTTCGCAGATACTTCTTTTCACAGGATCCTGGATTACACCTGGAGCTATATTCAGAAAGCTTTATATCCGTATATCTCTTTCAATTGTGGTTGTAGATGATTTCCGCTGTACATTATATTTATGCATATATGTTCCGCTGTTTTGTAATTTAAATCTCTAATGTAACAACCTAGAAATTCTGAACCAATTTACAACTTTTATTTAAGTTATTTTAATGGATTTTTAATATTTAAAATAATAACGACTAGAAATTTATTTTAATTGAAGTTAGAACGTATAAATTTAATATTTAATTAAAACAAACTCGAAATGGCGCAGTAGTTTGAAAATTCAATTTTAAACTTTGAATGAATATATAGAATTAAATATAAATCAGAATTGGACGAAACAAGAAATATTAGAATCTATTAACTGTATCTTTATAACGAATGTAAGAAATTGAGATTTAACTTTATAAATTGTTAGTTATGTCCAATTTAAAATTTAAAATAATTGCTATGGAATTTATATATATTTTAATATAATATATAGCCCTTAAAAAAAGCTATTTTGCAAACGACCTCCGTTTTCGACAAAACCAATTTTGTTAGATCCTGAATGTCAAATTATTATTAGGTTTTAAATTTCATAATTTTTGAAATTAATATGCGAGCACAGTAAATTTAAACATGTTTTCAAATTTCAGTTTGGATTAATCAACTGGAAAAAGTCCATTTTTCAAACGGTCTCCAAATTCGATGAAATTAGTTTTGTTAGGACCGTATCATCAAAACATAGCTAGATTTATTTTTCTGTAATTTTCAGAGTCAGTATGTGGCCCTGGTAAATTAAAATGTACGTTTGATTTAAAAATATATTAATTTATAATTTAATTTAAATAAAAATTGATCAAAACAGTAGAATTAGTTTACGAAACATATCCCATTGTGTTCGGGATGGGGGTATTTAGCTAGAGGCGACAGACGTTGGGTTTGATTTGGAGTTCGTAACGATAAACAAGCCTTTTTGGAATTAATTAATTATTAAATAAATAAATATATAATCATTTTTGGTCACAAACCCTAATTCCCCAATCATAATTCAGTGCCGTCGCTACCTGCTATGGACGCACCAGATCGCTCCGTTTTTTATCATCAATCATTTGCAATTTGCTTTGAATTAGATCATTATCACAAAAAAAGGGTAGCGCCAAGTTCGATCTTCGATTTAATACGGTCGTGATCGGTTTTAAGTACAAGAATCGAGAGGAATCTCCTCTCATACACGCAGTGTTTGCATGCTTTTCTTGGGTGGAAGAGGCCACCGAGTGGCACGATTTTTGACGCGCCGGGCGGATGTTGGAAGCACGACGTCGTGGAGCCTTCTGATGATCGACCGACGCTTTGGATTATGCTCGATTTGTAGCCCTAATTTTCTACATGGGTTCGATTTGCTCGTGGATACCTAGACGATGAGGAAGACACATTAAAGGGTTTAAAATGTGGTAAGGTTAATTAAGCCATAATTAATATTAGTTAATTATATATATATAAATGTTTTAATAACGATAACATGTGCAAACGAAATCAGAATTTGACGAGATTGGGTGCGTTGGAATCCTCAAGACGAGAGCTACGTGATGGAACTGACTAGAATTGATTTAAAGAAAATTAGAATTTGAGGCGATTTTAAATCAAAACATAACAATTCATAAATAAAGACTGACGGAGTGGAACCTAAAGTGAGAACTCCTCACTGAAATTATTTTATCATGTTATTGTATTCATATATGAAAACACATAGAATTTCCAATGTAAAATTTTATCAGTTAATGTTATAAAATTGTATACAGTGCCTGTTAGCTCACCTCCATCGTCCACAGACCATTGACGATTTAATTGACTGTATTGTTTTTGTTTGTGATGTTGAAATGTTTAATGTATTAAAATAATATTAACATTAATATGATAGTTGAAATTAAATCATAAATTTCTATTTATAATTTAAACAGTGAAAATTGGCTAATTAGAAAAATAATTCAAATTGAATTAGAACCGGTTAAATTTATTAACCATTGATTATTTTAATCGATTGTTGTTGTTTGAAAACCCCACACGGGTATTGGGATGATATTTGACATACACTAATCCCAATATTTAGTTGCATGTCAATCGATTGGTTGACAGGCTGTGATAAGCGCTATTTATTTATTTTAATGCTTATACAGTTGTAAATTGCGCTCTGGATGATGTTGGAATGGTTAATGATTATTTATCATTATTGTTGAATACATGCGATGTATGAAATCCATATAACTGAAATTATATGGTAATTGATTGAGTCGCATTCCGATTTAGAATATGAACGAATATTTTTAAATAATATTCAATAAAGAATCAAAATGTGATTTTGAAGTCCAATTTTGGATGGATATGAAAATATTGAAATATGAAGCCGGGTTAAGTATAGAAATGTCATTTTAACCCGAATGGGTTTACCGATCGATTTTATTCAATTTAAAATAATATCGAAGAGAATTGATTTCAAAATCTAATATTTTGAAAATATTATCATTTTAACATTATAATGATATGGAATATTCAATTTTGATTCAAAATTGAAATAGAAGTTGAAATCGTTTTAAAATGAATTTATAAACGATTTATAAAATACGTTTTAAATGGAAATCGACAATATATAATATATATTACATATATTTAAATGGCCTAAAGAAAACATGTCGCGCACCGACCATTCGCGAATTTCGACCATTAACTTCAAATGGACGTAATGGGAGATCCGACCGTCGGAATCTCCTAAAACCAGAACCGTTGGGTTCGTATCGAAAAGAGCTTTACAATGAATATAAGAGATTTGAAATCTAACAGTTAGATTTTAAAATATGACCAAATCAATTTTGGAAAAAGGTTGTTATGGATGCAGTTCGGTGGCCATCATTAGAAACCGACCGAAATGGCGATAATAAAATTATTAAAAATATGGAAAATTATGTAAAATCATAATAAATGATTTGAAAAGATTTTGGATGAAAAATTCCAAGTTTTGGAAAGATAAAATATATTTTTATCTAAATGAACTAGTTATTAACTAGAATAATAATCCAAATGATTATTAAATAAATAAATTGGATTTGTAAATGGTTTTAATATAACCAGAATTTTCCAATGAATAAAATGGAATGGATTCAGAATGGAAATTATCTTCAGAATATTTCGATATTGGATTCCGTGATTATACAGATATTGTTAAGGAATTTGGAAGATACAGATATCATTATTACCAATACAATATTCGTTGGTTTCATAATTTGATATTGAATATAAGCCGATATTGATTTCTATTCAGAGCCTTGCATTTAGTATTAAATTGGATTTTGGGTTTGTCGTGAATGGTGTCTTAAATAACACTGTTCTTAATCCCAATTGAGTAAAATAATAATTCTTTTAATTAAGATTTAGAGAAGTTTATCTATTAATTAATATTTAATTGGAATTGAAATGAAAGTTGATCGTGGGTTTATCGTGAATTGTGTTTTAAGGGACGTTTGTTCTTTAACCCAATTAACAGTGAAAATATGATTTGGAATCTATAAATCTTTTTATTAAGATTTAATGGAAATTTTCCAAAGTAAAGTTTTCCAATTTAGTAGATTAAATTGGAATTGAATGGAATTCGATTTGGTAATAATCGAGATGAGCTTCTGTGAATGAAGATCGTTACTATATATGGAATTTAAAAGGATTTGCCACTATTCCATTTATATTATTAGTCTGATACGAGAATTCATATCGATTATACACTGTTATGATTTCCATGTGGATTCCATTTTGATGGAAGATGATTTTGAGGGTTTATCGTGAACGATGTTTTAAAGGATATTCGTTCTTTAACCTAGTTAAAGACGGGATTAATTTCCTAAATTTGAATAATCATTAAATAATGATTTTTTGGAGATTAAAACTAAGTGGAGTTTTAATGAATCTTTAATTAAATTGAAATGTTATTATAGTGGTTAAATTTGCCAAATTTGAGAAGTGATCGAGAATGGAGTACCATCAGTTTTACTCCAAGCGATAGTTAAATCTTTAATTAGATTTGGTTGTGAAATAGTAATTAAATTTACCGATAACACCATGGGTGTTAGATCTGGAATACTACCAGTTTTGCTCCATGGGATGAATAGGTTGGGATCGGGAATAATAAATTAATGATTACTTCGGTAAGGCTCGTTAATCCCAACTAGTTGATAAACCATGTTTTGGTTTAAATTGTTAAAAGATATAATAAAATCTTTTGAAATTGATATCTAAAGGAAGATTAAAGAAATAATTTAAAGGATTCTATCTTTGATAAAATTAATGGGAACCTTTCCCTAAAAATGTGAATATTTGAATAAAAGAATATTCTAGATTGGAATGAGGCATATGATGTGTTTTAGTGGCACTTGACTATTGATTACGAAATACGCGAATTATTCGAAAAGACCAGGTTTAACCCATTCTGAATAATTAATACGACGACTAAAAGTCGACGATGAAGACGGTGGTAGAAGACCGGAGTTCTTCACATCATTTGGATGATTACTGATGTCTTGATTGGGCTGTACACCCAAGACAAGGTAATAAGTGGTGATCATCAAGACGTACTTGGAGATCAACCAGATATGCAAGGATCTCTCTCCTGTATTGGACATATAAGACGAGGAATAAGGTGCCTCCGGTTTCGTTTAGACCCAGAACAGACTTGTAAATGGATGTGTGTCTGACATTGGATTTCATTCTATGTTGATTGATTTCTATTAAATATATATCTGTTTGGGGGTGGAGAATTTATTCTCTTGCTTAACACCCTTCTCTGAGACATACGAACTTAGATGTTATATATTTATAGACATCAGTTGCATCGCATAAATTGTCAATGTGACATGCTGAGATGCAAATGATCAAGCCTTTTGTTGAAAAGCATAGTCTTGTGGTTGATGATCAAAGAACAGCTTTAAATTGCATAGCTTTGGGTGTAGCGTTAATTCGTGAGTTTCACACCCGGTATGAGTCCAGACATTTTTACTTATGTGGATGATGGATTGTGAGGCGCCTTAGATATTGGTCGCTACTAGCCAAGTGATAGGTCCGATAAGACCAGGAAACGTGTGTTCAAGAATAACCAATCCACTAAAGTAAGTGTGGACCGGACCTCCCGTTCCCAGGGTTCACCAGCGTCCGAATCCTGAGGCATTTGCTAGAGTGTCTCGAATCGGTGAGGAGATATCCCTTGCCTCGACTCATAGATGGAAATCCAATTTCCAATACGCGACTTTTCGGTTTTAATTGTAGAACTAGTATGGCGACATAGTAGGATGGGGTACTATGCCATCTATGATTGATACATTTATGTTTGAAGTTGACTGACACTATACACTTATAGTAATAACAAAAAATGATTTGTTTTAAAACGTACCAAGCATGTTTGGCTATTATAAAGGAAAAATCTATCCTTCGGCTTGCGTTGCATTGTGTGATAGGACCTGAGTCTTATAATAGCTTCATTTTTCAAAAAGCATTGCGTTGTTTTGTTTTAAATTGATATTCATGTGGAGTAAACCCGTTCCGTGATAGACGGCGTGGTCCCATGATTTCCCAACTTTTAAAGTAAAGATTTAATAACTGTTTTAGTTCTCACACTAGTCCCATGACTGACTCGGAGTTTATTGTTTCTACCTAAACTCTGGGTGCCTATATTTTCCACATGGGTACCTAGTAGTTTTGGTTTCATAGATTTCTTTTCCCATGATCCTGGATCACAACTGGAGCTATATTCGGAAAGCTTTGTATCCGTGTATTTCTTTCAGTTGTGTTAGTTGATGTATTTTCCGCTACGCATTATACCTATGTATTATTTTCCACTGCTTTGTAATTTAAAATTTCCGATATTATTTTTCTGCTGTATATTATTTATACTCTGATATATTCTTGTACTCTTATGAAAATTGTTGAAATAGCAAAGAAATGTTCTGTTGTTTGTGTTCTGATGCATCGTGTTCTCAAAGCAATACGTTGTTTTCCGTCTCTTCGGAGATCGGGGGATTTCGAATCATTATAGTTGGTATTAGAGCTTTGGTTTATAGAGCTCGAGAACAAGACATATTAGAACTAAACGAAAGATTTCATCAAAGATAGGATCAGTAATAACCTATGAGAATAACTCGTTTGAGATAGGGTTAGTAATACCCAAGAACGAGTTAGAAGAGTGTTATTTACTGAAAACGAATTTAGTTTTGAAAAAAATCTTATTATACGTATTTGAGTATTTTATTTTATTCTATATTGACTGTGGATAATCGAGTATATGAAGATTTTTCATATATGAGTCATGAACGTATATACGAAGTCTTAAATATACTGGTTGGATATAGAATCACACTCTAGTCGCCCAGACAGGATTCTAATGATGAAGTATACCATCACCAGTATTTATTTTCTCGAAAGTGGGATATCTATATATTTCCAATTGAATGGTGTGAGAACCAAAACTTAGTTAGAATTTATTGTTTGTGATTTGGCACTAAAAATATGATTTTGACTATATATAAAAGTTATATATGTTTGAAAATTTAATTAACTAATTGATTGTTGGTTGTGATGTTTGATTATTAGTTTGACTAATTGAAAATATTGGAATGATCAAACCAATAAGGAAATGAAAGGTAGATTTAGCCAAATCGAATCAAATGTTGAATTAAATTGAAAATTGATTAGAATTGTATACATATACTGTATATATATGAACAGATCATAGCAGGGATGCTAAGAAGAGGAATAAAATTGTATGCCCGACAAATAGGTACATATTTACTGTATTTCTTGGGTTTTGATGATTTTATGAGCCGCTTGGCTTTTTCTTTTTATTTTTGATTAATGAGGGCCCTGTGAGGCAAGTTGTGGTTTTACCGATAGGGCTGTACAAAGGAGGTTATGGCGATATTTTTTGAAAATTTAAGGTGTTATCAAAAATTTTGAAAAATTAGAAAGTTCTTATAAACTGAAAAGTTGAAGAACTTGAGTCAAGCGAAGGTGGGGTTGATTAAGTAAACAACCTTTGATTTTATTCTCCTTTTCGAGGACGAAAAGATTTTAAGTGGGGGACATTGTAACAATCCGGAAATTCTGAACCAATTTAAAAATTTTATTTTTGCTATTTCAATGGATTTTGAATATTTAAAATCATTTATTTTAAATAATAATGACTAGAATTTTATTTTAATCAAAGTTAGAACGTATAAATTTAATATTTAATTAAAACGAACTCGAAATGGCGCTGTAGTTTGAAAATTCGATTTTAAACTTCGAATGAATATACAGAATTCAATATAAATCAGAATTGGGCGAAACAAGAAACATTAGAATCTATTTAACTATATCTTTCTAACGAATGTAACAAATTGAGATTTCACGTTATAAATTGTTAGTTATGTCCAGTTTAAAATTTAAAATAGTCGCTATGGAATTTATATATATTTTAATATAATATATAGCCCTTAAAAATTGTCATTTTGCAAACAACCTTCGTTTTCGACGAAACCACTTTTGTTGGATCCGGAATGTCAAATTATTGTTAGGTTCCAAATTTCATAATTTTAGGAATTAATACATGAGCACAGTAAATTTAAACGTGTTTTCAAATTTTAATTTGAAGTGAATCGACTGGAAAAAGGCCATTTTTCAAACGGTATCCGAATTCGACGAAATTAGTTTTGTTAGGACCGTATCGTCAAAACATAGCTAGATTTATTTTTCTGTAATTTTTGGAGTCAGTATGTGGCCCCGGGAAATTAAAATGTACGTTTGAATTCAATATATATTGATTTATATTTTAGTTTGAAGAAAAACTGGTCAAAACAATAGAATTGGCTTAAGAAACATATCCCATTGTGCTCGGGATGGTGGTATTTAGCTAGAGGCGACAGTCATTGGGTTTGATTTGGAGTTCGTAACGATAAATAAGCCTTTTTGGAATTAATTATTAAATATATATATAATCATTTTTTGCCACAAACACTAATTCCCCAATCATAATTCAGTGCCACTGCTACCTGCTGTGGATGCACCAAATCGCTCTGTTTTTTATCATCAATCATTTACGATTTGCTTTGAATTAGGTCATTATCACAAAAGAAAAAGGGTAGCACCAAGTTTGATCTTCGATTTAATACGGTCGTGATCAGTTTTAAGTGCAAGAATCGAGAGGAATCACCTCTCATACACGCAGCGTTCGCATACTTTTCTTGGGGGGAAGAGGCCACCGAGTGACATGACTTTTGAGGCTCCGGGAGGATGTTGGAAGCACGACGTCGTGGAGCCTTCTGATGATCGGTCAACGCTTTGGACTGTGCTCGATTTGGAGCCCTAATTTTCTACATGGTTTTGATTTGCTCGTGGATACCTGGACGATGAGAAAGATGCGTATAAGTGTTTAAAACGTGGTAAGGTTAATTAAGCCATAATTAATATTAGTTAATTATATATTTAAATATTTAAATGTTTGAATAAAAATAACTTGTGCAAACGAAATCAGAATTTGACGAGGTCGGGTGCGTTGGAATCCTCTAGATGAGAGCTAGGCGATGGAATCAACTAGAAGCGATTTGGAGCAAATTTGAATTTGAGGTGATTTTAAATCAAAATAGAATAATTCAGAAATAAAGATTGATGGAGTGGAACTCAAAGTGAGAACTCCTTCTCACTGAAATTATTTTATCATGTTATTGTATTCATATATGAAAACACATACAATTGCCAGTGTAAAATTTTATCAGTTAATGTTATAAATTTGTATAAGGTGCCTGTTAGCTCACGTCCCTCGTCCATAGACCATGGACAATTTGATTGACTGTATTGTGTTTTTTTGTGATGTTGGAATGTTTAATATTAAAATAATATTAACATTAATATGATAGTTGAAATTAAATTATAAATTTCTATTTATAATTTAAATAGTGAAAATTGGATAATTAGAAAAATAATTCAAATTGAATTAGAACCGGTTAAATTTATTAACCATTGATTATTTTAATCGACTATTGTTGTTTGAAAACCCCATACGGGTATTGGGATGATATTTGACATACATTAATCCCAATGTTTAGTTGTACGTCAATCGAATGCTTGACAGGCTGTGATAAACGTTATTTATTTATTTTAATGCTTATACAGTTGCAAATTGCACTCTTGATGATGTTGGAATGGTTAATGAATATTTATCATTATTGTTGAATACATGCGATGTATGAAATCCATATAACTGAAATTATATGGTAATTGAGCGAGTCGCATTCCGATTTAGAATATGAACGAAATTTTAAAATAATATTCAATAAAGAATCAAAATGTGATTTCTAAGTCCGATTTTAGATGGACACGAAAATATTGAAATATGAAGCCAGATTAAGTATAGAAACGTCATTTTAACCTAAACGGGTTTATCGATCGATTTTATTCATTTTAAAATAATATCAAAGAGAATTGATTTCCAAAACTAATATTTTGACAATATTATCATTTTAACATTATAATGATATGGAATATTCAATTTTGATTTAAAATTGAAATAGAATTTGAAATCATTTTAAATGAATTTATAAAAGATTTATAAAATACATTTTAAATGGAAACCGACGATATATATATTATATATATTTAAATGGCCTGAAGAGAACGCGTCGCGCAGCGACCATTCGCGAAATTTGACCATTAACTTCAAATGGACGTAATGGGAGATCCGACCGTCGGATTCTCCTAAAATCGAAATTGTTGGGTTCGTATCGAAATGAGCTTTCCAATGAATATAAGAGATTTGAAATCTAACGGTTAGATTTTAAAATATTTCCAAATCAATTTTTGAAAAGGTCGCTATGGATGCAGTTCAGTGGCCATTATTGGAAACCGACTGAAATGGTAATAATAAAATTATTAAAAACATGGAAAAATTATAATAAATGATTTGGAATGATTTTGGATGAAAAATTCCAAGTTTTGTAAAGATAAAAGATATTTTTAACTAAATGAACTATTTACTAACTAGAATAATAATCAAAATGATTTTTAAATAAATAAATTGGATATGTAAATGGTTTTAATATAACTAGAATTTTCCAACGAATAAATTTGAATGGATTTGGAATGGAAATTATCTTTGGAATATGTCGATATTGGATTCCGTGATTATACAGATATTGTTGAGGAATTTGGAAGGTACAGATATCGTTCTTCCCAATATGATATCCGTTGGTTTTAGAATTTGATATTGAATATAAGCCAATATTAATTTCTATTCAGAGCCTTGTATTTAATATCAAATCGGATTTTGGGTTTGTCGTGAATGGTGTCTTAAATAACACTATTCTAAAACCCAGTTGGGAAAAGAATAAATCTTTTAATTAAGATTTAGAGAAGTTTACCAATTAATTAATATCTAATTGGGATTGAAATGAAAGTTGATTGTGGGTTTATCGTGAACGGTGTTTTAAACGACATTCGTTCTTTAACCCAATTAATAGTGAAAATATGATTTGGAATCTATAAATCCTTTTATTAAGATTTAATGAAAATTTTCCAAAGTAAAATTTTCCAATTTAATAGATTAAATTGGAATTGAATGGAATTCGATTTGGTAATAATCGAGATGAGCTTCTGTGAATGAAGACCATTATTATATATGGAATATAAAAGGCTTTGCCGCTATTCCATTTATATTATTAGTCTGATGCAGGAATTTTTATCGATTATACACTGTTATGATTTCCGTGTAGATTCCGTTTTGATGGAAGATGATTTTGGGGGTTTATCATGAACGATGTTTTAAAGGACATTCGTTCTTTAACCCAGTTAAAGACGAGATTTATTTCCTAAACTTGAATAATCATTAAATAATGATTTTTTGGAGATTAAAACTAAGTGGAGTTTCAATGAATCTTTAATTAGATTGAAAAGTTATTGTGGTGATTAAATCTGCCAAATTTGAGAAGTGATCGAGAATGGAGTACCACCAGTTTTACTCCAGTGGGTAGTTAAATCTTTATTTAGATTTGAGCGTGAAATGGTAATTAAATTTACCTATAACATCGTGGGTGTTAGATCAGGAGTACTACTAGTTTTGCTCTATGGGATGAATAGGTTGGGATTGGGATTAATAAATTAACGATTACTTCGGTAAGGCTCGTTAATCCCAACTAGTTGATAAACGTTGTTTTGGTTTAAATTGTTAATAGATATAATAAATCTTTTGAAATTGATCTCCAAAGGAAGATTAAAGAAATAATTTAAAGGATTCTATCTTTGATAAAATTAATGGGAACCTTTCCCTAAAAATGTGAATATTTGAATAAAAGAATATTCTAGATTGGAATGAGGCGTATGATGTGTTTTTATAGCACTTGATTATTGATTATGAAATATGCGAGTGATTCAGAAAGACGGGCTTTAACCCATTCTGAAAAATTAATACGACGACTAAAAGTCGACGATGAAGATGGTGGTTGAAGACCGGAGCTCTTCACATCGTTTGGCTGATTACTGATGTTTTGATTGGGCTGTACACCCAAGACAAGGTAATAAGTGGTGATCGTCCAGACGTACTTGGAGATCAACCGGATATGTGAAGACCTCTCTCCTGTATTGGACATATGGGACGAGGAATAAGGTGCCTCTGGTTTCGTTCAGAACTAGAACAAACTTTTAAATGGATGTGTGTCTGACATTGGATTTCATTATGTGTTGATCGATTTCTAATAAATATATATCTATTTGGTGGTGAAGAATTTATTCTCTTGCTTAACACCTTTCTCTGAGACGTACGAGCTTAGAGGTTATATATTGATAGACAACAGTTGCATGGCGTGAATTGTCAGTGTGGCATGCTGAGATGCAAATGATCAAGGCTTTTGTTGAAAAGCAAAGTCTTGTGGTTGATGATTAAAGCATGGCTTTAAATAGCATAGCTTTGTATATAACATTCATTCGCGAGCTTTACACCCAGTATGAGTCAAAAACGGATTGAGGGACTGTGGGGAGTGCACGACGTTTCTTTCTAGCTAGGAGTGGTGTCATGGTATGGAGCCCAGACATTTTTACTTATGTGGATGATGGATTGCGAGGCGCCTCGGATATTGGTCTGGCTAAGTAATAGGTCTGATAGCACCAAAAAACATGTGTTCAGGAATAACCAATCCACTAAAGTAAGTGTGGACCGGACCTTCTGTTCCCAAGGTTCGCCAGCGTCCGAATCCTGAGGCATTTGCTAAAGTGTCTTGAATCGGTAAGAATTCACCCCTTGCCTCAACTCATAGATGGAAATCCAATTGAATACGCGACATTTCAGTTTTAATTGTAGAACTAGTATGGCATCATAGTAGGATGGGGTACTATGCCGTCTATGATTGATACATTTATATTTGAAGTTGATTGACACTATACACTTATAGTTATAACAAAAAATGATTTGTTTTAAAATGTACAAAGCATGTTTGGCAATTATAAGGGAAAACTCTATCCTACGGCTTGCGTTGCATTGTGTGATGGGACCTGAGTCTTATAATAGCTTCATTTTTCAAAAAGCATTGCGTTTTTTTGTTTTAAACTGATACTCGTGTGGAGTAAATCCGTTCCGTGACATACGACGTGGTCCCATGATTTCCAAACTTTTAAAGTAAAGATTTAATAACTATTTTAGTTCCCACACCGGTCCCATGACTTACTCGGAGTTTATTGTTTCTACCTAAACTCTGGGTGCCTATATTTTCCACATGGGTACGTAGTAGTTTTGGTTTCGTAGATTTGTTTTCCCGTGATCCTGGATCACTGCTGGAGCTATATTCGGAAAGCTTTGTATCCGTGTATTTCTTTCAGTTGTGTTAGTTGATGTATTTTCTGCTACGCATTATACTTATGTATTATTTTCGGCTGCTTTGTAATTTAAATCTCTGGTATTATTTTTCTTTTGTATATTATTTATACTCTGGTATATTCTTGTACTCTAATTGAAATTGTTGTAATAGCAAAGAAATGTTCTGTTATTTGTGTTCTGATGCGTCGTGTTCTCAAAGCAATCCGTTGTTTTCCATCTCTTCGAAGTTCGGGGGATTTCGGATCGTTATATCTGATATTTTTCTGATGTATATTATTTATTCATACTCTGAAATATTCTTGTAATATGATGTAAATTATTGTAATAGCAATGAAATGTTCTTCTGTTTGTGCTCTGATGAGTCGAGTTCTCAAAGCAATCCGGGCTTTCCCGTAAGGGTGATTTCGAGTCGGCTCAGTTTGGTATCAGAGCTTTGGTTTACAAAGCTCGAGAACAAGACACGTTAGAACCGAACGAAAGAATTCATCAGAGATAGGATTAGTAACATCCTATAAGAATAACTCGTTAGAGATAGGGTTAGTAATACCCTGGAATGAGTTAGAAGAGTATTATTTAATAAAAAAAGAATTTGGTTTTAAAAATTATATCTTATTATACGTATTTGAGTATTTTATTTTATATTGAATTTGGACTATCGGGTATAAGGAGATTTTTAATATACGTCTGATCCACGTGTACTTGAAGTCTCAAATATACTGGATAGATATAAGATCACACTCTAGTTGCCTAAGGATGATTTAGATAATGGAGCTCCATCATCAGCATTTATGTTCGAGTTTCGAAAGTGGATATCTATATATTTCCAATTGATTGGTGTGAGAACCAAAACTTAGTTAGAATTTATTGTTTGTGATTTGGCCTTGAAATATGTTTTTTGAGTTTATAAAAGTTAAATGTTCGGAAATTTAATTGACAAATTGATTGCCGGTTGTGATGTGTGATTATTAGTTTGATTAATAAAAATATTGGATTGAGAAAACCAATAGAAGAAGAAATGATAAGTAAAGCCAAATCGAATCAAATATTGAATTAAATTGAAAATTGATTGGAATTGCATACATGTATGTATATATATATATATATATATATATATATTTGTTGAACAGGTTATGGATTTACTGTTGAGTAGAGAATTAATTTGCGTGCCCGACAAATAGGTACACCTTGATGAGTTGGTTGCGCAATTTTATTTATTACATAAACTACTGTGAGTGTTGATGGATGCGTTGTGATGGTTGTTCTGTGTGAGATTATAAACATATGCCATAGGATAGTAACAAATAAATTATGAACTACACCGCACGACATACTACATGAAGACAACATATCATATCATATTCCATATATAAGCATTTGGCACTTATATGACGAGGTTTGGATTTCCATACGGGCAAGATGCTTGTATGGCGAAGACTAAATTACAGGTTGAACAGAAGACCGAATATGGACTTAATTATGGAATACATGTAACGGTGCTCGGGGCAGGATTTAATACAAACCCCACATAGGTCTGAGATGACAATAATTAACGTCTTTCTTGTTTTTAATTAAGGCACATGGATTATTTTATTTCCAATAATGGGGAAAGGTACGAGATTATGACTTTTTACACATCTCCCTTGGGCATAAATAGGTCACAAAAATTATGTATGCTTTTATTTGATTTATTGGGTGCCAAATAAGGCCCAATAAAATTTTCAAACCCTCCCCGTACAAAGGAGGTTATGACGAAATTTTTCAAAAATTTAGGGTGTTAGCCAAATTTTTGAGAAATTAGAAAGTTCTTAGAAACCAAAAAGTTGAAGAACTTGAGTCAAGCAAAGGTGGAGTTGGTTAATTAAACGACCTTTAGTTCCTTCTTCCTTTTCGAGGACGAAAAGATTTTTAGTAGGGGAGATTGTAACAACCCAGAATTTCTAAACCAATTTAAAATTTATTTTAGTTATTTTAATGGGTTTTGAATATTTAAAATGATTTATTTTAAATAATAACGACAAAAAATTTATTTAAATCGAAGTTAGAACGTATAAATTTATTTTAGTTATAAACGAGCCTGAAATGGCGCTGTAGTTTGAAAATTCGATTTTAAATTTCAATTGAATATACATAATTTAACATAAATCGGATTTCAGTAAAACAAGAAACGTTAGAATCGGTTTAATTATATCTTTTTAACGAATGTAAGAAACTGAGATTTCACTTTATAAATTGTAAGTTATGTCCAGTTTAAAATTTAAAATAATCTCTATGAAAGTTATATATATTTTAATATAACATATAGCCCTTAAAAATAGCCATTTTGCAAACGACCTCCATTTTCGACGAAACCACTTTTGTTGAATCCGGAATATCAAATTATAGTTAGGTTTCAAATTTCATAATTTTTGGAATTAATATGTGAGCATGGTAAATTTAAATGTGTTTGGTAAATTCAGTTTGAATTTGATCATCTAGAAAAAGGCCATTTTTCAAACGGTCTCCAAATTCGATGAAATTATTTTTGCTAGGACCGTATCATCAAAACATAGCTAGATTAATATTTCTGTAATTTTTGGAGTCAGTATGTGGCCCTGGTAAATTAAAATGTACGTTTAAATTCAATATATATTGATTTATATTTTAATTTTGACAAAAACTAATCAAAACTATCGAATTGGCTTACAAAATAAATCCAATTGTGCCCGGGATTGGGGTATTTGGCTAGGGGTGTCAGTCGTTGGGTTTGATTTGGAGTTCGGAAAGATAAAAAAGTATTTTCGAATTAAATATTATTAAAATATATTATATATATTTTGGCCATTCATAAAATTCCACGAAAACCCTAATTCCTACGCCGCTGCTCTCGATCGATGACGGAAAGCCCTTCAATTCTTTTTCCCCAAATTCTAATCGATCCACACAATAAAATTCAATACTCCGAAAACAAAAATCAAAGAGCTTCATACCCTTTTCAAATCCATATCGGTTTCATCGATTATCGTGGAGAGATGAGCTCGATTTCAGAGCTCAAACCAACTGACTTTCGAGCGGTTTTCATGGACGAGGGGGTCACCGACGCGGTGGCGCTCACGGCGATGGAGGAGGACGGCGGCGGCTTCAAAGGGGCGGGTTCCGATCAGGTGCAAGTTCGATGTGGTGGCAACGGCAACCAGTTTTTGAAATCGACGATGGGTTAGGGGTTTTCCGGAAAGGGAGATAGCGTTTTAAAACGTTATTAAAAAGGTTAATTAATTTTATTAATAACGTAACTTTTTGATTAAGCTTCAGACGCTAATAACTTTTTGCTACGAACTCCAAATCGCATGAAACAAGATTCGTTGTGATCGTGGAGTCGAGAGCTTCACAATAAAAACTGAGTGGGTTCAATTTGGAGTTTATTTGAATTTGGGACAAATTCAAATCCAAACAGTTCTAAAATCGCCAATTAAAGACTGGCGGAGTGGAAACCAAAGTGAGAACTCCTTCTCACTCAATATTTTATCATGTAGTTATTTATTTTTGGAGTTCAACACACGAATTCTTGCAAATCATTTAAATTGGAAGCGATGTATGGATATTAGCGACACTCGCATTTCATACTCCGCGAATGGCCACTTGTGGCGCCGTAAATGGCATTGGGTTGTTGAGTATTTATTTGTATGGATGATTCAGTGATTTGTGTATTGTGACTATGATGATTAACATATCAAAATATTGATAATATTATTGTGGTAGTTGAAATCAAAATTATAAATATCCATTTACAATTTATGTAGTAAAATTGGAATCAATATCCATTTACAAGTCGGAAGACTTGTTTATGTACACATATTTAAGTGGTATTAATTGGGACGATAATTTTTACACATCGCCCAAGTGCACAAATGATAATTAGTATTTGTTGGATGGAAACCCCACACGGGTATTAGGACGGTATTTGACATACACTAATCCCAATTGTTTAGTGGTATGTTAATTGATTGATTGACAGACTGTTGTGAGTGTTATTAATTTATTTTAATTCTTATACAGTTGTAGAATGCACTTTGGATGTTGTTGGAATGTTTATCATTATAGTTGAATACATGCGATGTATGAAATCCATATAATTGAAATTGTATGGTGATTGATTGAGTCGCATTCCGATTCAGAATATGAACGAATATTTTAGTATAATCTTCAGTGAAGAACAAAATTATGATTTTGATGTCCGATTTTGGATGGACACAAAAATATTGAAATGTGAAGCCAAGTTAAGTAGTTAAACGCCATTTTAACCCGAACAGGTTTATCGATCGATTTTATTCCTTTTATAAAGAATACGAAAGGGAAGTGGATTTCAAAATCATATATTTTGAAAATATTATCATTTTAATATTATAATGGAATATTCAATTTTGATTAAAAATTGAAAATGAAGTTGAAATTGTTTTAAAATGAATTTATAAACGATTTATAAAATACGTTTTAAATGGAAATCGACGATATTATATATATATATATAATGGCTTGAATAGAACGCGTCGCGCAGCGACCGTTCTCGAATTTCAACCATTGACTTCAAATGTACGGAACGGGAGGGTTCTCTTAAAACCGGAACCGTTGGGTTCGTATCGAAAAGAGCTTTCCAATGAATATAATAGATTTAAATTTGAATGGTTGGATGTTGAATTATGTCCAAATCAATTTCAGAAAAGGTCGCTATGAATGCAGTTCGGTGGCCGTTATTGGAAACCGGCTGTAAAGGCCTTAATAAAATTATTAAAAATATGGAAAAATGTGCAAAATCATAATAAATTATTTTGAAAGAGTTTTGGTGAAAAAATCCATATTTGAAAAGATAAAAGATATTTTTATCTAAATGGACTAGTTATTACCTAGAATAATAATCCAATGTTTTAAATAAATAAATTGGATTTGTAATTGGGTTTGGATATAACTAGAATTTTCCAATGAATGAATTGGAATGGATTTGAGTGGAAATAATTTTCGGAATATTTCATTATTGGATTCCGTAGTTGTACGGATATTGTTGAGGAATTTGGAGGATACGGATATCGTTATTCCCAATACGATATCTGTTAGTTTCAGAATTTGGTATTGAATATAAGCCGATATAATTTCTATTTAGAGCCTTTTATTTAATATCAAATTGGATTTTGGGTTTGTCGTGAATGGTGTCTTTAATAACACTGTTCTTAAACCCAGTTAAGAAAAGAATAAATCTTTTAATTAAGATTAATGAAGTTCACCAATTAATTAATTTAATTGGAATTGAAATGGAAGTTGATTTTGGGTTCGTCGTGTACTGTGTTTTAAATAACATTTGTTCTTAAAACCCAATTAATAGTGAAGATATGATTTGGAATTTATAAATCTTTGTATTAAGATTCAATGGAAATTTTCCAAAGTAAAGTTTTCCAATTTAATATATTAAATTGTAATTAAATGGGACTCGGTTGGGTAATAATCGAGATGAGCTTCTGTAAAGGAAGACCGTTACTATATATGGAATTTAAAAGGCCTTGTCGTTATTTCATTTATATTATTAGTTTGATACGGAAATTTATATCGAATATATATTGATCTGTTTTCCATGAAGATTCCATAGTTGATGGAAGCTGATTTGGGTTTATCGTGAACTGTGTTTTGAATGACATTGGTTCTTTAACCCAGTTAATTACAAGATTAATTTTCCTAAAAGTTGAATAATCATAAAGTAATGATTTTTTATATTAAAACCAAGTTGGAGTTTCAATGAATCTTTAATTAGATTGGAATGTGAATAGGATAATTTAATTTATCGAATTCATGAAATGATCGATAATGGAGTACCACCAGTTTTACTCCAAGCGATATTTAAATCTTTAATTAGATTTGAATGTGAAATGGTAATTAAATTTACCTATAACACCATGGGTGTTAGATATGGGTGCTACAAGTTTTGCTCCATGGGATGAGTAGGTTGGGATTGGGATTAATAAATAAATGATTACTTCGGTATGGCTCGATAATCCCGACTAGTTTTATAAACCTTAATTTGGTTTAGAATTGTGGAAAGATAAAATAAAATATTTTGAAATTGATATCCAAAGGAAGATTAAAGAATAAATTTAAAAGAGTCTATCTTTGATAAAATTAATGGGATCCTTTTCCTAAAGATGTGAATATTTGAATAAAAGGATATTCTGGATTGTAATGAGGCGTATGATGTGTTTTTATAGCATTTGATTATAAAATACGCGAGTTATTCGGGAAGACCGGGTTTAACCCATTCTTAATAATTAATATGATGATTAAAAGTCGATGATGAAAACGGTGGTTGAAGACTGGAGATCGTCGTATCGTTTGGATGAATACTGATGTCTTTATTGGGATGTACACCCAAGACGAGGTAATAAGTGGTGATCGTCCAGACGTACTTGGAGCTCGACCGGATATCCGAGGGTCTCTCTCCTGTATTGGATATATGGGACGAGGAATAAGGTGCCTCCGGTTTCGTTTAGACCCAGAACGGACTTGTAAATGGATGGTATGTCTGACACTGTATTCCTTTATACTGTATTCATTGATCTCTGCTATATATATGTTTGGTGGTGGAGAATTTATTCTCTTGCTTAACACCCTTCTCTGAGACGTACGAGCTTAGAGGTTATATATTAGTGGAAATCAGTGGTACGGTATGGATTTTACAGTGTGGCATGCTGAGTTGCATGAATCAAGGCTTTTGTTGAAAATCAGAGTCTTGTGGATGATGATCAAGCACAGCTTTAATTTGCATAGCTTTATGTAGCATTAATTCGTAAGCTTCACACCCTGGTATGAACCAAAAACGGGATGAGGACTTCAGGGAAATGGACATATGTTAGTTTCTAGCTATGAGTAACATCTTGGTATGGAGCCCAGACTGCTTACTTATGTGGACGTTGGAAAACTTTATTGATGGAAAGGGAGGTACCTCTGATTTGATATTAGAACCGACTAAAAGGTTCTAGATGTTTGAAGGACGAACCATTTTGGATGTTCGATAGAACTGGCTAACATATAGTTTATGGTATAACTAATCGATGGATGACTGGCCCTGCCGCTAACCTAGGGTTCACTACGGGGGATCCTGAGGCATTGGTAGTGTGTCTCGAATCGGTAAGGAGGATCACTTGCCTTGGTTCATAGATGGAAACCCAATTTCCAATTCGCGATTTTACGATTTTAGTTGTAAACCAATATGGCGACGTAATATAATGGTACCTACGCCGCTTATGATTGATACATTTATATTTGAAGTTGATTTCTTCACTTAAAGTAATAATAAAAGATGAAATTTCGCGTATTAAACATATTTGGCTATTATAAGGTAAAACTCTATCCTCGACTGCGTTCATTGTGTGATAGAAACCTGAGTCTTATAATAGCTTCATTTTTCTCTTTAGCATTGCGCTATTTATTTTTATGCACTCGTATCAATGGGGGATTAACCCATTCTGTGTTATACAGCGTGGTCCCGTAATTAGCTAACTTTAAAATCAAGCTAATAACTGTTTTAGTTCTCACACCAGTTCCATGACTTACTCGGAGTTTATTGTTTTAACCTAAACTCTGGGTGCCCATATTTTTCCACACGGACAACTAGTAGTTTTAGTTTACGTAGATACTTCTTTTCACAGGATCCTGAATTACAGCTGGAGCTGTATTCGGAAAGCTTTGTATTCAAATATCTCTTTCAGTCGTGGTTGTAGATGATTTCTGCTGTACATTATATTTATGTATATATTTTCCGCTGTTTTGTAATTTAAATCTCGGATATTTTTCTGCTGCATATTATTTATTCATACTCTGAAGTATTCTTGTAATCTGAGTTGTAATAGCAATGAAATGTTCTTCTGTTTGCGTTCTGATGAGTCGAGTTCTCAAAGCAATCCGAGCTTTCCTGTAAAGAGGATTTCGGGTCGTGTCACACACACACACACACACACACACACACACACATATATATATATATATATATATATATATATATGGGTGTGTACCAAATGCATGTGATAAAATGAACATGAAAAGCTAGAGAATTTAAGTGCCAAAATCAATACAACAGGAAAATGTTTATGTATAGAGTTGAAGAGGAAGTTTCTTTTGGCAAGAATATTTCAAAAGGAACAAAATCAAAGTCAAGAATTTCATCATGCTATTAATTCTAGGAAGAAAAACAAAGCCATAAGCAAATATTCACGTGTGTCAAATATTTCTGGAAGATTGTGTAGCCAGCTTCAAGGGATTTTATTTTCGAAAGTTTTCACATGTTTGAAATCTTTCAAGAGAGACAATCAAATATTTCCAGAAAATTACAATTATGATTTTGGGCAAGAAATCAATTTCGAAATTCAAATGGTTTCCAGAAATACGCAAGTGGCCAATGTATTGCATTCAAGTATTTCTAGTAAAAAAAATTGAAGTGTTTCCAGAAAATCATCTGGGCATACATGGCAGAGTATAATCACGCAAGAATCATCAATAAATTCAATATTATTCGACTATATATTTTTGGCAACATTGTTAACAGAAATTCAAACAATCAATCAGAAAATTCACAGCATTCAATCAAGGCAAAAAAGGGGTAAAACACGTAATAATCAAACAAGCCATTTCAGGAAATCAGAGAATGATTTAAGGGTTTATATAACTGATTTAATACACACCATTTTCATTATTGACAGACATCGAAACAAGTAACAAAAAATTGAGAACAAACAGAAGAATCAAACCAGAGAATACTCATATGTTTCGATCTAAAGCCTAGGCCAAATCAATCGACCAAGAACAATCACTCTCGAAGAACATTAGAGCAAATTCCTAGAAAACTAGTTTGGAATCGTATCGTAATTTGGGGGAAAGCAAAGCCCTAATTTTATTTAGGGTCGGCCGACATTTTCAAGGTATAAATATAAGAGGCTGGCCATTTTAATTTATAAAGGGGAGGGCTTTGTTTGTTTTGTGTTTATTTTGTTGTATTTTCTTTTGTAAATCGTTCACGGTTTTCTACTTTTCTTTTAATCAAGGGTTTTCTAGTTATATGATCTATAACTAGGGTTTACGAGTTACGGATTTGTAATTCGGGGAAATTCTGACCTTGGGTATAAAGATCAATGCATGGTTTTGAGCGTAGGATTAGAACAGGGGTAGGGTTGCGAGTTTACAGGGTTAGTAAGCAGGGTCCGTTTTAATACCTAGTAGAAATCTTGGGGAATGCAACAGCAATCAGGGTTTGCCGAAGCTGGGTATAAACTGTGTCATTTACTCTTTGTATTTATTTTCTCTATTACGATCTGTGTTGTGATATTTTTTAATATCTTGTAAAAATCCGATAAACCCTATTCACCCCCCTCTAGGGTTAATCTAGATCCAATAAGTGGTATTAGTGCATGTTTTTTATTAACTCTAAAGCCATGGAATTCCCTTGTTGTCAATCCAATTAGGGTCAGTCTAGTCGTATTCCAATTATTTTTATTGGTACAAATTTTTTAAATTGGAAATCAGTACGTAATGGAATCCTATTTATAATCTGTCAATATTAAATGTTGGGATATTGTTATTGATGTGTATGATATGATATATAGAGATGACATTAGATTTGATTCTCGTGCAACACATATTTTGTATTCTTTTATTGATGTTGACCAATATAACCTTATCTCCCACTGTTTAACTATATAGGTAATCTAAATACTCTCAATACGAAGTATGAGCGAAAATATGACACTCGCTCAAAACCTTAAAATGTCAACTCAGATACAAATTTGTGCTTAACAAGTCGTAGATAAAAATTCAAATGGATTAGACGATGGAGACTCAACAGACGATGAGACAGGAAATTTCTCTTATGAAGATTTAGTTTATATGTGTACTGATTTAACTAAATCTATTGAGAAGCTCCATCAGAAAAACAAAGTTCTAAAATCTGAAAACCACTGGATGTGCCGGGCGGTTCCGGGCAGATTTACGCCGCAAACTCATTCTAACCTCGAGTTAGCCATATTCATCTTTGCGGCCAATTAATTAATTATTTACCGTTTATGCGCACGCCCAATATATATGCCAATTCAGATTATATCAATAACATGATGATTGTATCAACACAGCAGATAACAGATTTTAGCAGATAACAGATTTTATATGACTTAACGGATTTAACAGATTTAGCAACTTAGCAGATTTTGGCATATAACAGGTTAGGCATTTCAATCTAATTAGCAGTCTAGGCAATATAACAAAACTAGCAGTTTAGGCAACTTGGCAAATTAGCAGATTTAGTAAACTTAATATTTCTAAAGGTTCTATTTACATGCCTTTCCTAAACATAAATTAGGCCTAAATTCATATGCCTAAATAATTGTCATGATTCACAATATGATCATATACTTCCATGTTTGCATACATTTACATAGCGCAGAATATGGACATAATTTACCCTATAACATATGTTCCAATTTTTGTTAAACTAGCATTTTACAGCAGATTCACATATAAATTATACCAAATATAACCATTAATTCCAATGCATGCCATATATCCAAAAATCCCTATTTAGGTGTAATCACAATAATAGATATCCTAATAAATGTAAATCTTTTACACCTAAGCTTCCCTATCTTCTTCTCTTTTAAGTCATGAATCATTGTGCAAACTATACCCAACAATCTAAATCTTTAAATCATATTTTCTAAAAAATCAAATCTTGACTTTTATATGCATTTTGTCCAAAGTCTCAAATCATATGTAATCTTACAGTGGTTCCTCTTCTTCTTTTATCACAGAATATGCATAGGTCTAAAACTAGTTTATAACATATGCTCATCTTTCTAATTAATTACAGATCTAAATTACAACATAACTATGCATACAACATACATAAATTATATGTTCATAGTCAAATTTATGCATCCAATCCCAAGTCACATGTCCAATATATTTTATGCCTCAGACCTAAAGTCATACATTCAATTTAGTCTTGTCGAATTTCGCATCATTCATCCCAAAATTTGCGTTCATACGTTCATCTCTTATGAGATTAGGCACAGGCTCGTGGTAGCCTGGCTATAGAAACAGAAAAGAAGAAAGGAATATAGAACAGTCACAGAAAACAGATCTAACAGAAGAGAATACAATCTCAAAACTCAGATTTAAATGCATATCAAAATTATAATTAACGTTTATAGCGGAGAATAACTGTACTTGCCTTGATTAGATTAAAGAAAGGACTTTAACTTGCTGTAGAATCTTTGCAGAAACTATAATCTCTAGTTTGAATTGAGTTGCTTAGGCTGATGTTGATTATCTTCTAGTTTTAATTCCAGCAGAGCAGCGACGCCATTTTTATTTTTTATTAGAAGAAGAGAGCAATGGAGGCTAGAGAATTGTGTAAGAAACCTAGGTAGAGTCTAGGGTCATTTTATAGAGTTTATGAACTGATTAGGACCATCGATGTTGCTTGGATTGATCTTAGCCATTCATTCGCAAGAGGGACCAATTAGAGCCTGCCACCTAGCCCTAATGACAAAGCAGACCACAGAAAATCGACCAACATAGAATAGGCCAGCCAGGGTGGACTGGGTTCGACCTGGGTCTGGACCAGGTCGACAGCCCTGTCGACAGCCCTGTCGACCTGGTTAGACCAGGTCGACAGCCCAGTCGACCTGGGTGTCTTAGGCGGGAGTTTTCCCGCCTTGGCCAATTGGGCCCGGTTTTAATTTTTAAACTGTTTTATTCTGTTCGAATTTTAAACTTAATTCAGAAACTTCCGGAGGCTATATCTTCTTCATACGGACTCCGTTTTTCGAAAACTCGGACTCTATTTCGCGTATTTTTCCGAGACGAACGCAATGGCATATCCCGTTTCCCTTAGTTCTTTGATTTCAAATTAATTATACTTTAATTTGTTAATTCCACAGTTATAGAATACACGGGGTGTTACAAACCCCCTACGTATCGACCACGAAGACCGAAATCAACATCAGATTGACACTCAGAGAATCACTCCCATTAAACAAATGTCCAACTGGAAATCTACTTCACGCTTTGAACAAAAACCACTATCTTTTTCAGAAATATTCAAACACTTACAGACTACTGGTACAGATCAGATTATCAAATGATTCTAAGAAAACTAAGCATGATAAAATCCCACCATATCCCACAAAACACCAGAATGTATGTGTCACAGTCAACTTTAATGCCCAACACAGATACCCTTAAACCCCAACTTATCACAAACATATGAGTCATAACCCTTATGGGTCTGAGTCTACAGCGGGATCAGAAACAAGACTACTATTAAAGTGCAGAGTTTCAATTACAGAATCAAAATGCCAGAATCAGACAGAGTTTTAACTCCACAATCAGATATGGAAATTAAACCTTCTATAGGAAGTTTCCCTATTTCTATCATATCCACCAGCCTCAAGGGTATTCGCATGCCCTCCAGAAGTAGGACCTATCCTCTGCCCTTGCCCTTGTTTCTTCGGGCAGTCCCTAGTGAAGTGTCTCATATCACCACAGTTAAAGCAGGTGCCCTTCCTCTTTCTGCAATCCTTGTTCAGATGGGTCGAGCTTCCACAAGTAAAGCACTTCTTCTCCTTCTTGTCTTCAAACTTCTCATCCTTCTTTTGTGTTTCCTTTTGGGCCCCACCTTCTTGTTCTGTGGTCCTTCAAGCTTTCCTTCTTTCTTCTCACTTTTGGTTTCCTCTTCATGCATCAATGCCATGTCAACTAATTTCTCGAAGGTAACCCCCATAGGAATGTGGGACATTGCCAATCCGTGTAGTGGCTCGTTCAAACCTTTAGCAAACCGTAGTGCTTCTTATGCGGTGTATTTACCAAATCTAAGCCGATTCTTGCCAACTAATTAAACTTGTTGACGTACTCTCTCACTGATAAATTCCCCTGCTTCAACGCCAAGAACCTCTCTACGTATAGACTCTCTTCCGCTCGTGAGAGAAATTTCAAAAATTAACGTCTGAGATGACAATAGGAATATGGACTTAATTATGGAATACATGTAACGGTGCTCGGGGCAGGATTTAATACAAACCCTACATAGGTCTGAGATGACAATAATTAACGTCTTTCTTGTTTTTAATTAAGGCACATGGATTATTTTATTTCCAATAATGGGGAAAGGTATGAGATTATGACTTTTTACACATCTCCCTTGGGCATAAATAGGTCACAAAAATTATGTATGCTTTTATTTGATTTATTGGGTGCCAAATAAGGCCCAATAAAATTTTCAAACCCTCCCCGTACAAAGGAGGTTATGACGAAATTTTTCAAAAATTTAGGGGTGTTAGCCAAATTTTTGAGAAATTAGAAAGTTCTTAGAAACCAAAAAGTTGAAGAACTTGAGTCAAGCAAAGGTGGAGTTGGTTAATTAAACGACCTTTAGTTCCTTCTTCCTTTTCGAGGACGAAAAGATTTTTAGTAGGGGAGATTGTAACAACCCAGAATTTCTAAACCAATTTAAAATTTATTTTAGTTATTTTAATGGGTTTTGAATATTTAAAATGATTTATTTTAAATAATAACGACAAAAAATTTATTTAAATCGAAGTTAGAACGTATAAATTTATTTTAGTTATAAATGAGCCTGAAATGGCGCTGTAGTTTGAAAATTCGATTTTAAATTTCAATTGAATATACATAATTTAACATAAATCGGATTTCAGTAAAACAAGAAACGTTAGAATCGGTTTAATTATATCTTTTTAACGAATGTAAGAAACTGAGATTTCACTTTATAAATTGTAAGTTATGTCCAGTTTAAAATTTAAAATAATCTCTATGAAAGTTATATATATTTTAATATAATATATAGCCCTTAAAAATAGCCATTTTGCAAACGACCTCCATTTTCGACGAAACCACTTTTGTTGAATCCGGAATATCAAATTATAGTTAGGTTTCAAATTTCATAATTTTTGGAATTAATATGTGAGCATGGTAAATATAAATGTGTTTGGTAAATTCAGTTTGAATTTGATCATCTAGAAAAAGGCCATTTTTCAAACGGTCTCCAAATTCGATGAAATTATTTTTGCTAGGACCGTATCATCAAAACATAGCTAGATTAATATTTCTGTAATTTTTGGAGTCAGTATGTGGCCCTGGTAAATTAAAATGTACGTTTAAATTCAATATATATTGATTTATATTTTAATTTTGACAAAAACTAATCAAAACTATCGAATTGGCTTACAAAACATATCCCATTGTGCCCGGGATTGGGGTATTTGGCTAGGGGTGTCAGTCGTTGGGTTTGATTTGGAGTTCGGAAAGATAAAAAAGTATTTTCGAATTAAATATTATTAAAATATATTATATATATTTTGGCCATTCATAAAATTCCACGAAAACCCTAATTCCTATGCCGCTGCTCTCGATCGATGACGGAAAGCCCTTCAATTCTTTTTCCCCAAATTCTAATCGATCCACACAATAAAATTCAATACTCCGAAAACAAAAATCAAAGAGCTTCATCCCCTTTTCAAATCCATTTCGGTTTCATCGATTATCGTGGAGAGATGAGCTCGATTTCAGAGCTCAAACCAACTGACTTTCGAGCGGTTTTCATGGACGAGGGGGTCACCGACGCGGTGGCGCTCACGGCGATGGAGGAGGAAGGCGGCGGCTTCAAAGGGGTGGGTTCCGATCAGGTGCAAGCTCGATGTGGTGGCAACGGCGACCAGTTTTTGAAATCGACGATGGGTTAGGGGTTTTCCGGAAAGGGAGATAGCGTTTTAAAACGTTATTAAAAAGGTTAATTAATTTTATTAATAACGTAACTTTTTGATTAAGCTTCAGACGCTAATAACTTTTTGCTACGAACTCCAAATCGCATGAAACAAGATTCGTTGTGATCGTGGAGTCGAGAGCTTCACAATAAAAACAGAGTGGGTTCAATTTGGAGTTTATTTGAATTTGGGACAAATTCAAATCCAAACAGTTCTAAAATCGCCAATTAAAGACTGGCGGAGTGGAAACCAAAGTGAGAACTCCTTCTCACTCAATATTTTATCATGTAGTTATTTATTTTTGGAGTTCAACACACGAATTCTTGCAAATCATTTAAATTGGAAGCGATGTATGGATATTAGCGACACTCGCATTTCATACTCCGCGAATGGCCACTTGTGGCGCCGTAAATGGCATTGGGTTGTTGAGTATTTATTTGTATGGATGATTCAGTGATTTGTGTATTGTGACTGTGATGATTAACATATCAAAATATTGATAATATTATTGTGGTAGTTGAAATCAAAATTATAAATATCCATTTACAATTTATGTAGTAAAATTGGAATCAATATCCATTTACAAGTCGGAAGACTTGTTTATGTACACATATTTAAGTGGTATTAATTGGGACGATAATTTTTACACATCGCCCAAGTGCACAAATGATAATTAGTATTTGTTGGATGGAAACCCCACACGGGTATTAGGACGGTATTTGACATACACTAATCCCAATTGTTTAGTGGTATGTTAATTGATTGATTGACAGACTGTTGTGAGTGTTATTAATTTATTTTAATTCTTATACAGTTGTAGAATGCACTTTGGATGTTGTTGGAATGTTTATCATTATAGTTGAATACATGCGATGTATGAAATCCATATAATTGAAATTGTATGGTGATTGATTGAGTCGCATTCCGATTCAGAATATGAACGAATATTTTAGTATAATCTTCAGTGAAGAACAAAATTATGATTTTGATGTCCGATTTTGGATGGACACAAAAATATTGAAATGTGAAGCCAAGTTAAGTAGTTAAACGCCATTTTAACCCGAACAGGTTTATCGATCGATTTTATTCCTTTTATAAAGAATACGAAAGGGAAGTGGATTTCAAAATCATATATTTTGAAAATATTATCATTTTAATATTATAATGATATGGAATATTCAATTTTGATTAAAAATTGAAAATGAAGTTGAAATTGTTTTAAAATGAATTTATAAACGATTTATAAAATACGTTTTAAATGGAAATCGACGATATTATATATATATAATGGCTTGAATAGAACGCGTCGCGCAGCGACCGTTCTCGAATTTCAACCATTGACTTCAAATGTACGGAACGGGAGGGTTCTCTTAAAACCGGAACCGTTGGGTTCGTATCGAAAAGAGCTTTCCAATGAATATAATAGATTTAAATTTGAATGGTTGGATGTTGAATTATGTCCAAATCAATTTCAGAAAAGGTCGCTATGAATGCAGTTCGGTGGCCGTTATTGGAAACCGGCTGTAAAGGCCTTAATAAAATTATTAAAAATATGGAAAAATGTGCAAAATCATAATAAATTATTTTGAAAGAGTTTTGGTGAAAAAATCCATATTTGAAAAGATAAAAGATATTTTTATCTAAATGGACTAGTTATTACCTAGAATAATAATCCAATGTTTTAAATAAATAAATTGGATTTGTAATTGGGTTTGGATATAACTAGAATTTTCCAATGAATGAATTGGAATGGATTTGAGTGGAAATAATTTTCGGAATATTTCATTATTGGATTCCGTAGTTGTACGGATATTGTTGAGGAATTTGGAGGATACGGATATCGTTATTCCCAATACGATATCTGTTAGTTTCAGAATTTGGTATTGAATATAAGCCGATATAATTTCTATTTAGAGCCTTTTATTTAATATCAAATTGGATTTTGGGTTTGTCATGAATGGTGTCTTTAATAACACTGTTCTTAAACCCAGTTAAGAAAAGAATAAATCTTTTAATTAAGATTAATGAAGTTCACCAATTAATTAATTTAATTGGAATTGAAATGGAAGTTGATTTTGGGTTCGTCGTGTACTGTGTTTTAAATAACATTTGTTCTTAAAACCCAATTAATAGTGAAGATATGATTTGGAATTTATAAATCTTTGTATTAAGATTCAATGGAAATTTTCCAAAGTAAAGTTTTCCAATTTAATATATTAAATTGTAATTAAATGGGACTCGGTTGGGTAATAATCGAGATGAGCTTCTGTAAAGGAAGACCGTTACTATATATGGAATTTAAAAGGCCTTGTCGTTATTTCATTTATATTATTAGTTTGATACGGAAATTTATATCGAATATATATTGATCTGTTTTCCATGAAGATTCCATAGTTTATGGAAGCTGATTTGGGTTTATCGTGAACTGTGTTTTGAATGACATTGGTTCTTTAACCCAGTTAATTACAAGATTAATTTTCCTAAAAGTTGAATAATCATAAAGTAATGATTTTTTATATTAAAACCAAGTTGGAGTTTCAATGAATCTTTAATTAGATTGGAATGTGAATAGGATAATTTAATTTATCGAATTCATGAAATGATCGATAATGGAGTACCACCAGTTTTACTCCAAGCGATATTTAAATCTTTAATTAGATTTGAATGTGAAATGGTAATTAAATTTACCTATAACACCATGGGTGTTAGATATGGGTGCTACAAGTTTTGCTCCATGGGATGAGTAGGTTGGGATTGGGATTAATAAATAAATGATTACTTCGGTATGGCTCGATAATCCCGACTAGTTTTATAAACCTTAATTTGGTTTAGAATTGTGGAAAGATAAAATAAAATATTTTGAAATTGATATCCAAAGGAAGATTAAAGAATAAATTTAAAAGAGTCTATCTTTGATAAAATTAATGGGATCCTTTTCCTAAAGATGTGAATATTTGAATAAAAGGATATTCTGGATTGTAATGAGGCGTATGATGTGTTTTTATAGCATTTGATTATAAAATACGCGAGTTATTCGGGAAGACCGGGTTTAACCCATTCTTAATAATTAATATGATGATTAAAAGTCGATGATGAAAACGGTGGTTGAAGACTGGAGATCGTCATATCGTTTGGATGAATACTGATGTCTTTATTGGGATGTACACCCAAGACGAGGTAATAAGTGGTGATCGTCCAGACGTACTTGGAGCTCGACCGGATATCCGAGGGTCTCTCTCCTGTATTGGATATATGGGACGAGGAATAAGGTGCCTCCGGTTTCGTTTAGACCCAGAACGGACTTGTAAATGGATGGTATGTCTGACACTGTATTCCTTTATACTGTATTCATTGATCTCTGCTATATATATGTTTGGTGGTGGAGAATTTATTCTCTTGCTTAACACCCTTCTCTGAGACGTACGAGCTTAGAGGTTATATATTAGTGGAAATCAGTGGTACGGTATGGATTTTACAGTGTGGCATGCTGAGTTGCATGAATCAAGGCTTTTGTTGAAAATCAGAGTCTTGTGGATGATGATCAAGCACAGCTTTAATTTGCATAGCTTTATGTAGCATTAATTCGTAAGCTTCACACCCTGGTATGAACCAAAAACGGGATGAGGACTTCAGGGAAATGAACATATGTTAGTTTCTAGCTATGAGTAACATCTTGGTATGGAGCCCAGACTGCTTACTTATGTGGACGTTGGAAAACTTTATTGATGGAAAGGGAGGTACCTCTGATTTGATATTAGAACTGACTAAAAGGTTCTAGATGTTTGAAGGACGAACCATTTTGGATGTTCGATAGAACTGGCTAACATATAGTTTATGGTATAACTAATCGATGGATGACTGGCCCTGCCGCTAACCTAGGGTTCACTACGGGGGATCCTGAGGCATTGGTAGTGTGTCTCGAATCGGTAAGGAGGATCACTTGCCTTGGTTCATAGATGGAAACCCAATTTCCAATTCGCGATTTTACGATTTTAGTTGTAAACCAATATGGCGACGTAATATAATGGTACCTACGCCGCTTATGATTGATACATTTATATTTGAAGTTGATTTCTTCACTTAAAGTAATAATAAAAGATGAAATTTCGCGTATTAAACATATTTGGCTATTATAAGGTAAAACTCTATCCTCGACTGCGTTCATTGTGTGATAGAAACCTGAGTCTTATAATAGCTTCATTTTTCTCTTTAGCATTGCGCTATTTATTTTTATGCACTCGTATCAATGGGGGATTAACCCATTCTGTGTTATACAGCGTGGTCCCGTAATTAGCTAACTTTAAAATCAAGCTAATAACTGTTTTAGTTCTCACACCAGTTCCATGACTTACTTGGAGTTTATTGTTTTAACCTAAACTCTGGGTGCCCATATTTTTCCACACGGACAACTAGTAGTTTTAGTTTACGTAGATACTTCTTTTCACAGGATCCTGAATTACAGCTGGAGCTGTATTCGGAAAGCTTTGTATTCAAATATCTCTTTCAGTCGTGGTTGTAGATGATTTCTGCTGTACATTATATTTATGTATATATTTTCCGCTGTTTTGTAATTTAAATCTCGGATATTTTTCTGCTGCATATTATTTATTCATACTCTGAAGTATTCTTGTAATCTGAGTTGTAATAGCAATGAAATGTTCTTCTGTTTGCGTTCTGATGAGTCGAGTTCTCAAAGCAATCCGAGCTTTCCTGTAAAGAGGATTTCGGGTCGTGTCACACACACACACACACACACACACACACACATATATATATATATATATATATATGGGTGTGTACCAAATGCATGTGATAAAATGAACATGAAAAGCTAGAGAATTTAAGTGCCAAAATCAATACAACAGGAAAATGTTTATGTATAGAGTTGAAGAGGAAGTTTCTTTTGGCAAGAATATTTCAAAAGGAACAAAATCAAAGTCAAGAATTTCATCATGCTATTAATTCTAGGAAGAAAAACAAAGCCATAAGCAAATATTCACGTGTGTCAAATATTTCTGGAAGATTGTGTAGCCAGCTTCAAGGGATTTTATTTTCGAAAGTTTTCACATGTTTGAAATCTTTCAAGAGAGACAATCAAATATTTCCAGAAAATTACAATTATGATTTTGGGCAAGAAATCAATTTCGAAATTCAAATGGTTTCCAGAAATACGCAAGTGGCCAATGTATTGCATTCAAGTATTTCTAGTAAAAAAAATTGAAGTGTTTCCAGAAAATCATCTGGGCATACATGGCAGAGTATAATCACGCAAGAATCATCAATAAATTCAATATTATTCGACTATATATTTTTGGCAACATTGTTAACAGAAATTCAAACAATCAATCAGAAAATTCACAGCATTCAATCAAGGCAAAAAAGGGGTAAAACACGTAATAATCAAACAAGCCATTTCAGGAAATCAGAGAATGATTTAAGGGTTTATATAACTGATTTAATACACACCATTTTCATTATTGACAGACATCGAAACAAGTAACAAAAAATTGAGAACAAACAGAAGAATCAAACCAGAGAATACTCATATGTTTCGATCTAAAGCCTAGGCCAAATCAATCGACCAAGAACAATCACTCTCGAAGAACATTAGAGCAAATTCCTAGAAAACTAGTTTGGAATCGTATCGTAATTTGGGGGAAAGCAAAGCCCTAATTTTATTTAGGGTCGGCCGACATTTTCAAGGTATAAATATAAGAGGCTGGCCATTTTAATTTATAAAGGGGAGGGCTTTGTTTGTTTTGTGTTTATTTTGTTGTATTTTCTTTTGTAAATCGTTCACGGTTTTCTACTTTTCTTTTAATCAAGGGTTTTCTAGTTATATGATCTATAACTAGGGTTTACGAGTTACGGATTTGTAATTCGGGGAAATTCTGACCTTGGGTATAAAGATCAATGCATGGTTTTGAGCGTAGGATTAGAACAGGGGTAGGGTTGCGAGTTTATAGGGTTAGTAAGCAGGGTCCGTTTTAATACCTAGTAGAAATCTTGGGGAATGCAACAGCAATCAGGGTTTGCCGAAGCTGGGTATAAACTGTGTCATTTACTCTTTGTATTTATTTTCTCTATTACGATCTGTGTTGTGATATTTTTAATATCTTGTAAAAATCCGATAAACCCTATTCACCCCCCTCTAGGGTTAATCTAGATCCAATAAGTGGTATTAGTGCATGTTTTTTATTAACTCTAAAGCCATGGAATTCCCTTGTTGTCAATCCAATTAGGGTCAGTCTAGTCGTATTCCAATTATTTTTATTGGTACAAATTTTTTAAATTGGAAATCAGTACGTAATGGAATACTATTTATAATCTGTCAATATTAAATGTTGGGATATTGTTATTGATGTGTATGATATGATATATAGAGATGACATTAGATTTGATTCTCGTGCAACACATATTTTGTATTCTTTTATTGATGTTGACCAATATAACCTTATCTCCCACTGTTTAACTATATAGGTAATCTAAATACTCTCAATACGAAGTATGAGCGAAAATATGACACTCGCTCAAAACCTTAAAATGTCAACTCAGATACAAATTTGTGCTTAACAAGTCGTAGATAAAAATTCAAATGGATCAGACGATGGAGACTCAACAGACGATGAGACAGGAAATTTCTCTTATGAAGATTTAGTTTATATGTGTACTGATTTAACTAAATCGATTGAGAAGCTCCATCAGAAAAACAAAGTTCTAAAATCTGAAAACCATGAGTTGATTAGCAAAAATGATATTTTGGAATCAAAACATAAAAACGTCAAGAAGTCTTCAAACTATGATTGCAAAAATTGTTTGAATTTAGAAAATAATCTGTTGATCTAAATGAAAATATTCATAATCTTGAAAATGAAATTCTAATTTTAAAAGAGAACAAGATTGAGCTTGAAAGTACAAACAATTTTTTGCAAAAGGAATTTGAAAATTTTAAGACTACCAAAAATTCTGAATATAAATTTACTGAAAAACAAAATTTATTGAAAACAAAATTGATTTTGGATGAGCTTGAAAAAGAGATCAGAAAATTCAAACTTTATGAAAAATTTGAGATTGAAAAACCAAATCAATTTGAATCTAATATTTCTGAGTCCAAGGCCAAAATTATGTTGCTTGAAAATGAAAATTTGGTTTCTAAACAAACATATTTTGAAATGAAGATCACTAATAATCGTTGTTCAGATTTAATGAAAGAAAACAGTGATCTTAAATTTAAAATTCAACGACTAGAATTAATGTGGGATAAATTTTCTAAAGGGGAAAAATTATTGAATATGCTGTTACAAAACCAACTTTTTGTTGGAAATAAATGTGGTCTTGGCTTTTGGAAAATTGATGTATTTGAAAAGCTAAACTCTATTATTTTTAAAAATCCTTCAAATTATTTTAAAAAAGATCATTTTCAAAAATTGAACTCTAATAATCACAAAGGATTTTTAAATCAAAAACAGAATGAAAATTTATTTTGTACAATCCATTTAAACAGGCTTGGACCCCAAAACGAAATAAAACAAGTTTGGTTAAATTTAAACAGATTTGGGTCCCTGAAGGCACTTTGGTAAATTCTAATGAATTTTTATACAAACAGGTTTGGGTACCGAAAGATTTGAACAAAACTGTGAGTGGTTTTACAAAATTTGTTAGATCACCCGATTCTCTAAATTCTGATGTACCGAAAGTGGCTGCGAAACTGCTTTGCGAAAGAGAAATTGAATTCCTGTTATCTCATATCATTGATTTATTTGGAGTTCCTTAGCCAAGATTACTGAGTTGGAGATCCATAATGTCCACTGCAAATCAGGTATGATCTCTAGACTCACATTTTTTGTTTATATTTTTTTTATTCTTCCTTCTACCCTTTCTATTTTTTGGTTATTTGCTTCATCACTGCCATATTTTTTTGGGTCTTCTTAACTTCAAAATTGTAGAATTCTTGTTCTTTTAGAAATTCGCTTCATTCGTATAAAACTTTCATGTTTTAATGGTTTCCGGATTAAGAATTCAAAACTGAAATTATCTGCAATTGTTTTGAAGTCTATTTTCTTATTCATGAATTCCTAGACGTGCTGAAACATTTCTATCATATCTTGAACAATGTTAATTTGAATTCTAATTTTTGATGATCTGAAAAATTAATGAACTTTCACACACATTTTCTTCTTTGAGTATCTTCTAATTCATTTAGGAAAGACTTGAAAATTTACACTCATTACAGCATACTACTATTTTCAGTTGTGCCAGTTTCAATGATTTTTGGATTGGCTTGAACTTTTCTAAATTGAGAAATATTTGGCTTGAATCATTGTGTTACATCCTGAAATTCATTTTTATTCATGATTATTTGGGTTGGATAATTGATTTGTTTGAAATCATTTGAAATTATTGATCTTGTGTATCTCACAAATATGTTGGATTTAAAATTAATAATCTCGTGTGATCGATTCATTGAATCCTGAAATTTATACATCTCAAGTGATTTCAAATAAACTGTCCATTTAATATTGGATCATGAATCATCTCTTGTGCTTGTTAGAAATAATTTTGAAAAATTCACTTGTGCATCTCTGATCTATAATCGATTCTGCTGCTCTGATAAAAAGGACTGAATTGTTAGAATTGTCTGCTTGTGCTCGGTGTTTTAAACTAAAAACTATACTCTTTGTTTTTCTTTGACCACAATGGATAATTAGGAACCCCAAGTGGTAACAATTTAGAAGCAATGATGTACCCACCTTTGGCCGAGTGGGGGCCGCCGCCCCCACTGAATATCTATTAACCTACATAGAAACTGACGCCCTCATGTTTATAAGTTGTCAGTTAATTTTGTTTATATATTTAGGCGTGCTTCTACAGCTAGATTTTCTTCACCCTATATTTTGCAATATATATTATAATACATACAAGCTTTTGTACACTCACATCGAGCAGCTTTTATGTCCACATATTAGAAATGTCATAACACAATGAAGCTTTTGTGTCCACGTATTGAAGATGTATTATGATATAATAAAGGAGAAACATTTGTGTCCACATGTTATAATAGTATATAGAATTGTAGTATGTTACCAATGGAAACACTTGCGCATGCATTTAAACACCATATTTCTCACGTGGACACAACAAGAAGATGGAAAGCATAGGCATACACTCACACATAGAAAACAGACAAAAGTTTTCACTTCATGTTTCTTGTAAATTAGTTTTATTTTTGTTAGGCTTCTATTTGAGTTCCAATTATTTGTAGGAAGGTTAAGTTACATTCTTATCGAGCTATAGCAATGATTGATTTATTTTACAAAAATAAAAAAATTGATGTTCGCACTTTGATACATAATCCAAACTTTATTACAATAATTCAAATCAAACAAAATTTTGTAAATATTCAATTCACATACATATTATCATTTATTCAAAATTTGAGTTTCTTTCGACATTCGTAACATCTTCAAAATCTTTAATCGTTCAGACATTTATTTGTACCGTCAAATTTAAACATCAGATATATTATTCTACGAATGTCGGAAGAAGCTCAAATTTTGAATAGATAATAATGTGTATGTGAATTGAACATCTACAAAATCTCGTTGGATTTAAATTACCGTAGCTCACGGGTCGGTAGGGGTTGCAACAGGGGTGCCCCAGAACGCTCCCTCTCGCTCTTTTATATATATATATGTATGTATGTATGTGTATGTATGTATATATATATATATATAACTTCATCGTCAAAATATGATCTTCGGCCCCTACTCCGCCCCCACTGTATTAAATTTCTGCGTACGTCCCTGTTTAGAAGTGCTAAAGATTCTTGATTGATCTGATTCTCATCCTGTATAGAACTTTCTGACCCCCTCTTGTAATTGATTTTTCAATTTTAAAATCATTTGTAGATTATTTATTCTGAAATTGAAATCAATAACCAAAATTTAACTGTATTTAGAACACATCAAAATTATTATTAGATTTTTGAAATTGTAATGAGTTGTGACTACATTATACTTCACAACAAGATGGAATATTATTTAAATTTTCATGATGATTGAACAGTTTTTATAATATCTCTGAATTGGCGCTTATTTCACAAACATTTTTTTTCTATCATCATTCTTCCATCCATCATGATTTTATATTAATGTGGAGAGTTTTTTTTAAATGATTTTAAACTTACTGCTTCAAAATTTGTGATGGAAATTTGATTATATTATTTTCAGAAAAAGAGACAATTGAAATTTTGTCAAAAATCCCACTACAGTTGAGCATATTTTATAATATGATTAATTTAGAAATTTATTTCATAATCATTTATGTACGTACCATATTTCTATCATCCATATTGGTATTATATACTGAGGAGATTTTCAAAAAGAAAATGATAAATATATTATATACATAAGTGGTTCTTTAACCTCATTTAAAAATCCAAGATCTGTCATGCATGGTTAAGAGATTACTTATAATTTAAGCTGTAATTGACCTCATTTAAAAATTCAAGATCTGGTTATGCGTGGTTAGTGTGCTCTCAAAATTAAAAAGAAAAGGAAAGAAAAAGAGAATAAATAAATAAAAATAAATATGAAATCCTACTTGATATGTAAAAACCAGCCTACCAATCCATTTTCAAATTTGTGAAATGTGTTAATATTTTATGTTATATTATAAATTGTTGATTGATGGTTATTGGGATTTGAGATTATTTGATTTTGTCACTTAATTTGAATTTATGATCTTAGTTCAAATCCATCACTGTATTGTGCTCAATTTTAAAAATTTATTTGAAAATAATTAAATTCATTGTTTAAAACTCTCTCCTATGTTATAAAATTCATCGTAAATTCATCATTCTAAAATGTGAAATTTGCCACTAGTTCTTAGAGTATTATGATTTTTGTTTGACTGAATGAGATTTATGATGAACATTCTCTCTATTGTGCTGATTTTATATTTCAAGTCTAGTACTGCCTATCAATCTTTACGTGAGGAAATTTCAAATAAAGAGATTAAAAATGCTATATTTTCCTTGAATAGTAATTCATCTTGTTGACCCGATGGTTTAATGCTTTTTTCTATAGAAAGTGTTGGCATCTGATCTCCTCGGTTGTTTGCAAGGCTGTTAAACATTTCTTCAAAACTAGTATTATGAATCAATCATACAATAGTACTAATATAGCTCTTGTGCCTAAAATTAAGAATGCTACCCGAGTTGCGGATTACAGACCAATCTCTTGCTGCAATACCATTTATAAGTGTATTTCAAAGATAATTGCCATAAGACTGAAACTGGTTTTTCCTACAATTATTTCTTCGAATCAAGCGGATTTTCTACTAAGAAGGAGTATTCTTGATAATGTTTTAATTACTCATGAGCTGCTTAATGGTTACCCCATCACTAACATCTCCCCCTGTGCAAGTTTTAAGCTTGATATCATGAAAGCTTTTGATATGCTGTAGTGGGATGCAATCGTTAGAATCTTAGGCTATATGAACTTCCCTCCTCACTTTATAACATGGATCTATGCATGTCTCTTTACTCCAAAATTCTCACTTCTGATAAATGGCAATGCAGTAGGTTATTTTGGCAGTTGTCAAGGCATTCGACAAGGTGATCCGTTGTCGGCATACATTTTTATAATGATCATGGAATTGTCGACACAAATGCTCAATGAGAAAATTGAAAACGGCAAATTCATGCTGCACCCTAAATGTGATGAACCTAGAACTTCTTCTCTAATGTTTACTGACGATTTGGTGATTTTCTGCAAACCAGATCTAGGTACTATTGATAATATATGGCAAATTCTTGACAACTTTTCTGAAATGGCCGGACTAAAAGTGAATTTAGCGAAGTTAGAAATGAAGACCGCCAGCCTTACAATGCAACAAGTGAATGATCTTAGTGAAAGAACTGGATTAACTTATAATAATGACACTATCTCCTACTTTGGGCAGCCACTCACCAATGCCAAGATTACTACCAATGAGTGCTTGCCTCTTTACAGCAGGATTGTTTCTAGATTATCTTTTTGGACCAGTAGGCTTCTATCACAAGCTGGTAGGCTCACGCTAATCAAATCGGTGGTATTTTCGATGTAGGTATATTGGGCTCGAATGTTTATACTTCCTACAAAGCTGATCATAATGGTGAGATCAGCTTTAATGAAATTCTTATGGAAGGGAAACTTGATAGTAGATACTTGGCACCAGTTTCTTTTTTACATGTGGAGAAACTGATGTGTAAGGGTGGGCATAGCATTGCAAATATGGTGAACTGGAATAAGTCCGCATTTATTCAGCATCTCGATAATTTCCTCAACAAGTCTGATAGTATTTGGGTTGAGTGGTCTAGCAAACATGCCAATAAAAACAAGAAATTCTGGATTATGTCACAGCCACAAGAACTGAGTTGGGCTTGGCGTTGCTTATTTAAGTTGAGAGAAAGAATTCTGCCTATCTTTAGCTATAACCTGAATACCAATGTTGATGTAAGCTTATGGAATGACCCTTGGGTTGACAGTGGTCTGATTCTATGCAAAGAACTAACCGACCTTGAAATTGAGGTTTCAGGTATGTATAGAAATGCTACTGTGAACCATTTCATATATCATAATGTGCTACTCCTTCCAGTTACTTCAGTGTCGAACATTAATGTTCTTTGGTGTCGTGCACAAAGGTTGAAGGTTGTAAGTGATGCCACTAGCTTGTCTCAGTGGGGTGCTGCAAAGAAGTTCTTCCGTATTAGGAGTGTTTACAATGAACTTGCCAAGACTGTTTGGCATCGAGATAATTGCGCTAAAGAAAATTTGCTTTTCTGGAAGGTGTTATATAATGCGGTTAACAAAAAACAAAAATTGATTTCTCATGGACTACAGATTGATCCAAAGTGTGTTATGTGTGGATTGTGTGATGAAAATCTTGAACACATGTTTTCTGATTGTGTTTATGTACGGTTATCATGGGTTGACTTGATGCAGAGAATTGAAAGAAGAGGAGTTAGCAGCAACAGCTCATTGGAATGGCATAGCTAGGAGAATCAGACGAGTATGAAAACAAGTAAAGGAAGACTGCTATGTTCCACACTTAAGAAATTCATTGTAGTGGTTTGGAGAGAAAGGAATACTAGAATATTTAGTCCGTATGATGCAAAGAACAGTGGTTTGTTTGGGTCTTGCATGAGAATGGAAATTAGAAATGGTTTGAAGCTCCTGTCCTTCACCTTCGATCCGGGCATCTTTATGAAGCTTATGTAATTTCTGGGTAGATTGTTAAAAGTAATTATGTGTTTTGTGTTGTCTTCTAGTGCTTATTGCACCGTGTTTCTACATTTTCTTGTGTATGTTGTTTTTGTTTTCTCCGTCAGTGCTTTGATAAAGTGGTAGGGGTCCACTCAACCCCGTCCACTCCACTATTGTACTTTTCATTGATATATTACAATTCAATCTCATATACAATTACATTTGTTTCATCAACTCCTCACTACAAACTCTCAGTTTCACTCAGTTGTATATACATACAAATACACATTCAGATTCACTCACTAACACTCCTATCTTCGGTTTGTCTTCACTGTTAGTCTAGTCACCTCTTGCTTGTCACAGAAATGCGTAGAGTAAACTGGAACAAAATAATTCTAAATTCTAGAAGATATAATTTTGTTTTAAAATTTATTTGCCTCATAATTTTGGTGTGTTTCTCATCATATTTCATGACTTGATCTGATATGTATATATATCCATCTATGTCTAGACAGCTTGTGATATTCACAGTGATTCACTGTAAATACCACAAGGTAGACAATATCTCTAGTGCTCACACACACAAATATATATATATACACACACATATATATATTATGCAATATACAATACATTTATACACATACATGTGTATGTATATACACATATATTTTGGGTAGAGGCAATATGATATGTTCAGGTGAAGCTTGACAACCGTAAGTATCCATGAACACACAAGTGTAACAAAACAGAAATGACAACCACACAAAATACAAATATATATATATATATATACACACACACACACACACACACATGTATATATATACACACACATCTACACGTCTGTGTATATATACATATGTATGTATATAGGTGCGTGCACTAGAAACTGGTCAAGAAAATTGCAAGTGGACATTGTAGTTGTTTTCATATGCAACCATATGCTACAAATTGAACAAGATATAACAAGGCAGCATGAATATTCATGGCACTGGATGGACAAAGCATATATGGACAGCCAATCACACCAAAATAATCAGTAAACATGCAAGGGTGCAACTCGAATAAGATACATATATACACACAATTTTGTGAATATATATATACATATATTCATTCATGCATTTACGCGACATGAAAATGATAAGCCAAAGTGAAATAGTAGTGGCCACATTGTCAAAAGCACATGAACAACAAAGGCCACAAAGTACATAGCAGCACACAAGCAAGGATGTTGCAAGCATGGGTTAAATAAGGATCAAGTACATGGTAAGACAAACCATAGCTCATCAAAATAGTTCAAGATAGTCAAAGAACGGTTCAGCATGAACAAGCCAAAAATGGGACTGTGTACAAGTTTCAAGTGCCAAAAGGTTTCTGGCATGCAAGTGAAACACTAAAGGATGGTGCAAGCATGACATGGCAGCTCCACTATACAACATAGTGGCAGGTGCAAGCACAACACAAATATGCAAAGAATATGGTAACACAGTAAAGCAAACATGTACAAATTAGTCAAGATAGTGGTATGCATCTGGATGGTTTAACATGGCAATAGTGCATATAAACACGCACTTGTGTGTATATGTATATGTTTATTATATACATATACTTGCTTGGCACATAGGTAATGAGCACAGTAGAAAGAAACCATGGTCATGCACAAGTTCGAACAGGCCCAGATTGCAAGATAGACACAACAAATGCAAATGGCATGAGTCAGTAGGCAAATGAAGAACATACTCAGTGAACAGATCAATAACAAGGGATCCTACATAATTATGCATATACAAACAATTGTGTATAAACATATATATATATATATATATATAAGTGTGTACCAAATGCATGTGCAAAAATTAACATGACAAGCCAGAGAATTTAAGTGCCATAATCGATACAACAGGCAAATGTTTATGCATAGGGTTGAAGAGGAAAATTCTTTTGGCGAGAATATTTCAAAAGGGACAAAATCAAAGTCAAGAATTTTATCATACAATTAATTCCAGGAAGAAAAACAATGCCGGAAGCAAATATACACGTGTGTCAAATATGTCTAGAAGATTATGTAGCCAACATTCAAGGGATTTTATTTTGGCAAGTTTTCATGTGATAGAAATCCTCCAAGAGAGATAATCCATGATTTCCAGAAAATTACAATCACAATTTTAGGCAAGAAATCAATTTTGAAATTCAAATGGTTTCCAGAAATACGCAAGTGGCCAATGTATTCCATTCAAGTGTTCCAGTAAAACCAATTGAAGTGTTTCCAGAAAATCGTCAGGGCATACATGGCAGAGTATAATCACGTAAGAATCATCAATAAATTCAATATTATCCGACTGTATATTTTTGGCAACATTGTTTCCAGAAATTCGAACAACCAATCAGAAAATTCATGACATTCGATCAAGGCAACAAAGAGGGTAAATCACGCAACAATCAAACAAGCCATTTCAAGAAATCAGAGAATGATTTAAGGGTTCATATACCCAATTTTATATACAACAGTTTCATCATTGACAAACATCAAAACAAGAAACAAAAATTCAAGAAATAAATGAAGAATCAAACCAAAGAATACTCACATGTTTCAATCCAAAGCCTAGGGCAAATCAATCGACCAAGAACAATCACTCTCGAAGAACATCAGAGCAAATTTCTAGAAAACAAGTTTGAAACCGCGTCGTGATTTGGGGGGAAGGAAAGCCCTAATTTTATTTAGGGTCGGCCAACATTTTCAAGGGATTAAAATAAGAGGCTAGCCATTTTATTTTATAAAGGGGAGGGATTTGTTTGTTTTGTGTTTATTATGTTGCATTTTCTTTTGTAAATCGTTCATGGTTTTCTAGTTTTCTGTAAAACTAGGGTTTACTAGTTATAGGATTTATAACTAGGGTTTACGAGTGACTTAAATGTAATTCAGGGAAAATCTGATCTTGGGTATAGCGATCAGTGCAGGGTTTTGAGCGTAGGATTAGAAAAAGAGCAGGGTTTGTTAGTTTATGGGGTTTTGTAAGTGGTGTTTGTTTTAATACCTAGTAGAAATCTTAGGGAATGCAGCAGTAGGCAGGGTTTGCCGAAGTTGGGTAAAATTGTGTCATTTACTTTCTGCATTTTTTATCTCTATTACAATCCATGTTGTGGTATTTTTATGTCGTAAAAATCCAATAAACCTTGTTCACCCCCCTCTATGGTTAATCTAGATCCAACAATGATACCATCAGTGACTATTTTTGCACTTAGGCCCAGTAGTAGTTTCTAAACCCCGTAGGGATCAGCTTGATTATCTGTGGTGAGTCGGGATTGAAACTAAAATATTGATGTTTGGGGCATTTTCGGGTATGGGTTAGGTTGTCATGATTGAACCTCATATGATATATTGATTTACAATGAGGGGGTAAATTATGAGCCTAAAATATGGTGTGGGCTTTAATATGACATATGGACTTATAAGGAAAAGTTATGGGCCTAAAATCTATTAAAATATTTTTAGGGGATGTTTTGACTACAAGAAGGAGATGGTTGGGCTAAGTCATGCAATGGACTACTTTTTAGGACTTCTTGTGACCCGAAGGGTCAGTCATGTTGATATTCCTATTTTTTTCCTTAGTGCATCTCTAGGCAAGTATCAATTCAGTTCTCTTCATGCTTTGTATTCCGAATAGGGTAAGCGATTGAAAGATTATTTCTAGGAGAAAGAGATTGATTTTAGAAACTATATTTGGGATGTCGCTAAGCTTGTAGCATTTATGATAGAGCACATGGTTTTAGGGATGTAAGTGAGAATTGAGTTTCTTTGTCATGACTGGAATTTTTTACTCCCTAAACCCTATAATTTGAAAAGACTAGTGTAACTCTTATGTTGGAACTTTCCGCATGTATTTTAAGTAAGTAGTTGGACTTCGGTTATAATAGAAAGTTTTCTGGAAAAAGCCAAGTAAAAGAGTTTTTGAACTAGTTACCATAACTTTTTGGCTAGCTTGCACCTAAGCCTAGTTATTGACTTAAGTAGTAGGACAATTGGTAAAGACTATGTTGGTGGCATGTTGGTCTAAGACATAATGGGAAAGCCTTTTTGGATTAATGCTTTAGTATCGATTTTATTAAAGTAACAACGGTTAGGAAACCTGTAAGAGTAATTATCTCAGATTAACCACCATTAGTTCGTTGTAAGAGAAGGACCATTACCTACTATGTGAGAAGTCTGAATTTTCTGTAATCATAAGTTGTTGGTTAGTTGCTTCCTCACTAATAATTGGGATTTCAAACAAGGAAAATATGTCGAAATTGAGTATATAATGATTTTTGAGATAATCAATAATTTTGGGCCTTTCGGAATTTTAAGGATTCATGTAATATCGATGGTAATATTTTGTAGGCCAAAGAAATTTAACCCAAGATTGTATCTTAAGATTGGATATGAATTTACCATTCGTTAAGACATGTTACCGAGATTTGATGCTCATCATGATTTTGTCATTTGGACAAAAGAGGTAAACCTTTATATAACAGCAGAATTGAGGTAAGTAATAAGTTTGGTTAATGGATATATGAATATAGAAAGGATAATTGTGTTCCAAAGCAAGAATGTAACAAAGAGGTGTTTTATGGAAACATGCGAATTTTTAGTCAAAACCCCATACGTATAAAGTTATAAGAAATGAGAATTTTGAAAGACAAATATATTTTGATATGAAATTTATATTTTGGAAATTTCACAAAAACAACTATAAATATATTTCAAAAATAAATTTTTGCCTCATTAAGATTTTTCAAATAAGGTTTTGGATTTTATATATATAGAAAACGGGGCGGTAGGTAAGTCTTTATGGGGTTGGACAATAAGTGGAACGAACCAAATAACACAAAATGGGTAAAGTTAAGACTAGAAATTTGAGGACGGAAAGGAGAAAAAGTTTAACTTAATTTGTAAGATTAACATAAGCTTTTGGGTTAGTTTACTTGAGAGTTTTTCCCCGAAGTAACTGAGATGAATGAAATGAAAGAACCACACTCAGGGGTTTAAGTTTCCTACCCGTATTCATTTAACAAGTATTTCCTCTTTAATATTCTACCACTGGCTTCTTCCTTTGATTAGGGACTTCCTTCTCGTATGTTCTTGGGAAGTGGAGATCATTGGATTTGAGCTTATAGATGATAGGATAGGATATGTTATGTTCTCGTATGTGTTTGATACATGTTATGTTTGATGGTTGCAAGTATTTTCTAGTGGAATGTAACGTTCCGTATTTTTGGTAATCAAATATTTAATATAATTTATTACCTTAAATATTTATTTGGAATTAGAAATGGATTTGTAAAATATAATTCGTTAATAAACAAAGTTTAAATGTTTAATTTATATATAATTATAAAATAAGCTCGTAATGTCGTGGTAGTTCGTAATATTGACTTTTGAGCTTCAATTGAATATATACGTAATCCATTTTAAGTCGGAATTTTGTGAAATAAGAAATGTCTGAATCTATTTGATTATAATTTTCTAATGAAAGTGAAAAATGGAAATTTCAACTTATAGATTGTGACTTAAGTCCAATTCAAAATTTAAAATAGTCGCTATGAAATCGTATATAAACAATAATATTTAATTAATAAATATAAAGGATTGTTATATATAATTTAAATATCGTTTAACCCGAAATTTTAAATATTGAGTTTGAAATCTATAGTGGTTTATTTAGAAGCTGTATAATACTTCATTTGGAGATATACGATTATAATAACATATTATTATTTTAAATTAAATTGTTTTGGATTTAATTATATTTTACCGATATTATATAGGCCTTAAGAATAGTTATTTTTCAAATGACCTTCGTTTTCGATGAAACAAATTTTATTGGAATATGTATAGCTAGTTATTGCTAAATTTTCAGTTTAGGGCCAATCGAAGTTATTTATTTATCTGTGCAATTTAAAAATGAACCAATAAAAAACTGGAATTAAAATAACATCATTGTGCAAACGAAGTCGTTTTTCAACGAAACGAATTTCACTAGGACCGGAATGTCAAGATGTAGCAGTGTATTTATTTTCGTTGAGTTTGGAGTCGGTATTTGGTAGTGCGTATATTTAACGGTAACGTAAATAACAATACAAATTTTACTAACCGTGTGCAAAACAAATTATGTACATATAACTTAGGACATAAGTAAGTAATAAAAAGAGAAGACAACAGCCTACCTATTTCGATTTGCCAATACAATGAACTGCCGCACATATCTCTACACTGGCTCCTACCCTATACCTGCATACTTCACTCCTAAGAAACGAAGGGCATATCTACCCTAATAAATATACACATGTGGACCTATCTTCATGCCTATATTAAAAGAACACATGTTGTGGACAAATCATGTACATGCCGTAGACAACTCACACATAGGTTATGTGTATATATTTTCAACTCCTACAGTTGCCGCAAACCTATACTGTACGTATAGAGAAGACAATGTTCTTATCCTTAAATTTTTTTGTGTATGTATACCCCAATCTGCTTCGTTCAATTCATTTTTCCTCCTAGCAAATAGCAAACTGCCATCCACCATTAAAAACGAATGAACAGAAATGTTCGTATTATCTTCTCCTCTAACTACAAACCCATTCTTCACAAAATTCTCAGTTGCTTCTTTGTTCTTGCTTATATGCAAAAGAACGACACAGTATGTATGTAAAAAAGAAGCAGACTGAAGCTTGACTGGCAAGATGACATGGACGCCAAGGGATGCGACATATGGAGGCGCAGGTTGCGGTACGACGTTGAAGACAGGAGCTAGTGTTCAATGAAAACATAAAGCAGGAGACAGGAGAGACGGGGGGAGTGGTGGCAGGCCGGAGCCAGGGAGGTGCACCATGGTTGATGTTTTCATGAGGGGTAAATGGGTTTGTTGGATAAGTCCCGTATCGGGAGATGTCAACCCAAGTTCCTGGATAAATACTAAGAGTTATCCCATCACATTGCCAATTGGTTTTGTGATAATAAGGGGATTGATGAACTCTTTACATGGTATCAGAGAAAGGTTCGGGTTTTGATTTGCTTGTCCCATGCTATTGTCTCCACGTGATAGGCAAATGATGCTACACGTGTGGGGGGCGTGTTGGATAAGTCCCGTATCGGGAGATGTCAACCCAAGTTCCTGGATAAATACTAAGAGTTATCCCATCACATTGCCAATTGGTTTTGTGATAATAAGGGGATTGATGAACTCTTTACAGGGTTCGAAGGAATAATGTAGCAGGAGAGAACGTGCGGAATAAAGGAACTGCATGGGGGAAGAAAAGATTATACGGGAGAAGGAAAGTTGAAGGGGGACGTGGGCTGATTGACGGGCTAGAGAGCTTCGGCGAGAAGAAGAAAAAAAAAGAAAAAAGGAAGGGGAATCGGGTCAAAACACATTGAGGGCATGGTGGACTGGAGTCGCAGAACATTATGGCAGGAAGGAAATTTTTGGGCCCGTGGTTTCAACATATAAACGTCGGCCCAGGTAAATTCTTTTGCCCAAGTAAATATGGATTACTAATTATAGGGGTTATGAAAATAATTAATTAATAATTAAATCATGTAATTTAAAACGTGTGTAACTATTTACTGTGTGAACATAATGGAACGAAACAGGAGATGCTGGCCGGATCTTATTTTTGAATCCCACATCCTGGAAACAGTTTGAATAGAAATGGAGACAGCTGACCAGACCGCAACAGCGATAAATAGAATCAAAGTGAGTATAACTCACTCATTTTTTACCTACTTATATTTTATATAAATCAGGATTTAATTTGTGTACTATGGTTGATAATTGTTTGTTGTGTGCTGAATATTATTTATATATTAGATGAGTTGATTGATTTAAAATGTTCATTTTTTTTAAATGAAATCTAATCGTTATTTTAACGATTATTTCCAAATGAGGTAACCTACCTTGTTGGTTACGTTTATAATAATATAAACATATTAAATTAAAATATGGATGCTTGGACTACTGTTATTTATTGTTGAATATTATATCTGTTTATTGAATTGAATAATATTATTTGAGATAACATATTTGGATGCAGGGAAAAACAGGTTAGAGGGATCCAACTGGATTCCTCAAATTTATTGTTTATTTTCATATTATAATTATATGATCTATTTAACTAATTTGCTTGAATGATTGATTTGTTTATTTATTTTTGAATCGTAATTCAACGTTTGTTATGATATCAACCAATGAGTAATATTGGTTGAGTAATTGGAGGTAGATGGCTTAAAAATCAATCATTTTTAAATATGGATTTACCGTCAGGTGAATCGACAGGAAACGAAGTTATAAAATTTATTTTATAACTGAAGATAAATTTTTAAATCTTTATTTTAAATGAAGTGTATTTAAAGGAAATAAATATTTATTATTTAAGTTTATAAATAATTATTAAATGGTTATAATGCAAATTCTTATGTTTTATAAGCAAGTGAGTATAAATTAACCAAACGGTTAAGAATTTGAAAAAATTGTTTCCAAGAGATAAATAAATAGAATTATTTAAATTAATTATATTAATAATTTAAAGGAAAGACTAATTGGAATTGATTAACGAGATAATCATGGTTTGAGTTGACGAAGCCAATTATTTTAATCGAAATTAGTTATTGGATTAATATACTTTTAATTAATCAAATGGAATAGTTTAACGAATAGTTGTTTAATTTTAATAAGACTTTAAAAGAGAAAATTTATTATTTATTTTAGTTAATATATAACGTAACTACATTTACAGTAGTAAATATTGAAGTAAATTTATTATTTTAATTTAAGAGATTGTATTTTAAATGAAATCATTTAAGTAAGTAATCAAGTTTGAAATGAAATGCAGTAAAATCGTGAAAAGAGTTTATGATCGGGTTTATATTAAAACCCACGTTTTTATGAAAGAAGTTATAAACGAGATTTTAAGCGAATATGATAGATTAAAATATATATTTACTTAATAATTGAATTAAGTAAAAAGAAATCGAGATAAGAAGGGTTTTTTTATTAAAGTAGAGTTTTATAAACAAGGTTTATAAAAGGGATATGAAGCTGAAGGGTTGATTTGAATTAGCAATACTTAATAATTAAATTAAGTAAAATGAACGGAATTGGAATGAGATTTTCAAAGTGGAAAATGGTTGAATGGTTTAGAAGTGGAATAATATGGACTGATAACGAGTTAAGATAAAAAAAAATTGAATTCGAACTTAACTAGAGATTGGTTGAGTTGAGTGATTTCTGAGTATTTATTTGATGTTGATTTCAGTCTTCGAGGTTGATACTTAGGGAATTATTCTCTTACAAATTTACGATTAAGGACTAATGAAGGTTGAAGTGTAGGAATGTATGAATAAGAAATAGAAATGTTTGTGGAAATATAACCATATCTCGAGGAAAAAGGAAATCAAGAGATGAGTATTAAAATAAGTTTATTTAAAAAAGTGATAAGGGTCGATTATCGTTTTCAAGTAATAAAACAAAAGGGGTTTTCATAACGATTGTTTTACGGATAATAAGTTCAACTGATTTCCCAGTTATAAATTATGAATAATGCCATAGTAAATATTTTGCAATTGATGGTCAAATGGAATATTGGATATTGATATAATATATTTTTTCTAAGTATTAAAATGAAGTGGTTTTGCGAGTATTAGTGTACTAAAGTAAGAAGTGAAATGTTGTGGTTTTTCCAAATATTGGAATATTTAAATTAACCTTTCGTTAATTATTTTTAATTAAAGAAGCCAAATGATGTTGAGTACTGAACTAGTAAATTCATTATATTCTTATGATTGAATGGTTGTTTTATTTGATAGTTAAATAACTGGCTATCAAAGCTAGCTCATACGATTGTTGGTACGGAAAGACCGGAATCGAATTTATATTCAAATACCATTCGGACCAGCAAATACGAAAATGTAAAAGATATCAGATGATGATCGAGATGGATCCTTTGAAGACCGTAAATCTTCATAAAATGAAAGAATCACTTACAGACTCGGATTCGACCCGGAGATATACTGGGGTTATGTCATGATCGAAATCTACGGATTACAAGGACTACTCGCTACTAATTTATAGAGTGTTACATAGGATGTGGTAAAAGGGTACCTTCGGTTCATCCTCTTCCTGGATGACTTATATGGACGAATGTCTGACAAAGTATTTCTTAAGAATCATGTACATTGATTTTTACAAACGTAATTCTATGAGTGGTGGATAGAGGCACTTCTCTTAGCTTAACGACCAGAGTATTTTTGTGGATGTCAATTAGTGATTTGACGGATTTGACGATGTGGCATTCAAAGTGAATGGTGATATGTTGTTCTAAAGGTAGTGTTAATCCTTAAGCCACTTCAACTGGAAAATGACAAAAATCGGGCAGGCAGCATGGCTAAGTGGGTCGCTCCCAATTAGGGTGTATAATCACCTATCTAGAGAAAATCCATTTCCTTCTTTAATCTATTTCGATGTTGTCCCTTTTCGGGAAACGGTGGGTAGCTTCCAACCGTTGGTGATATACATTCGAAACACTCAAGCGAAATGAGTGATCGGTCATGTGTGGTCAGGTGGCAAGATGTTCTTGTTGAACCCAGTGTATTCCCCACTAGAGATACACTATCGGAAGGCGGTTCCATAACTTGTCATGGTCGGAATCCAATCTCCAATAAGTGCCCACGGTTTTGATTGTATACTATATGTATGGAGTGTGAGATGAAAGCGCTCCGCTTGATTGCTATTCATTCGTGTTTAGACACTATTATAATATCAGAATAAGATATGATTTTAAAAATGTTTTGGGTTATCGTAAGTTAAAAACCATCTGTATTTATGTGTGTACGATCTTACGATTAGCCTTTTCTTTCAGAAAAGACCTGTTAACTTTAAAATCAAGTTGAATGTTGTTAATAAAACTTATTGGGTTTCTCACTCTGGTTCACCAGACTAGTCTGGCGTTTTTATTGCTTGGGTTAGACTGGGTTTTATAGGTTCATGTTAAGATGTCATGGATTTCAGAAGACGTGCTGGAGGAGTTCAAACGTATGATATCTAATACTTATTCCACTGTGTGTTGTATATGAGGACAAATTATTATAACTTTCTAGATGTACTCAGATGATTGTAGGTTTTATTCAAAGCTCTAAATAAAGTTCTATTTTTATATTATATTTTGTTCTGCTATGATGTGAGACTCTGATGTTGTTATTCTTTTTCTTCTATTCTGATATTTCTTTCTTTCTTATCTCACCTTCTAATTTCTTTCTATTAACTATCTGGTGTTTTCAATACTTAAGTTCCGGTAAGTAATACATGTTTATGTATTATTGTTGAAATTCAGGCGTCGAATCCCATCCGGTCGTTACATGGATGCAATGGATGCATATACACACACTAGGCACTAGATTAGGTGTCACGACCCAGATTTTTCGGCTATTTGAAATCGAATATTTAAATCTGTTTAAATATTATATTCGGAATATTAATGGATTTTATTATCGAATTCGTTTATTAAAGGACGATTGAATGCTAATTTTTTTATTTATATTAAAACGAACTCGAATCAAGCGCGGTAGTTTGTAATATTGAGTTTTGAACTTCAATTGATTATATAGAATCCATTCAAAGTTGGATTTCTATGAAACAAGAAACGTTGGAATCTAATTGTTTATAATTTTCTAGTGGAAAAGAAAAATCAAGATTTCAGCTTATATATTGAAAGTTATGTCCAGTTCAAATTTTAAAATAGTCGCTATGGAAATTGTTTATAAGTTATAATGTTTATTTAATTTATTTAAAGGGAATTTTTATATATTTGGACATCGTTTACTTGAATATGTTAATATGGAGTTGTAAATCCATATTGGTTATATTTGAGGTGATATATTATTTTATTTGGACGTATATATATACACACGTTAATAATAATTAATAATTATTTAATCTATTTTTTGGATTTAATTTATAATTTATCGATATTATAAGACATATGATTAACTATTTTCCAAACAATCTTTGTTTCCGACGAAATGAATTTTATTGGAATACGTGTCGCTAGTTATTGTTAATTTTCCAGTTTAGAGCCAATTGGAGTTATTTTGTTGGTAGGCGGAATTTTAACATGAACCGATGAATAAGTTGAAATAAAATATATGCCGTTGTGCAAACAGATTTGATTTTCGATGAAACAAATTTTATTGGGACCAGAATGTCGAGATATAGCGGTATAACCATTTCCATTTTTTCGGAATTTTTGTGTGAAAGTATGAATTAAACGGTGAACGGTAGGATTTAATACCCTGGAAACAAGACAACTTCAAGCCTAACGGCACACGCCAACTTACCCTACCAGGGTACACCGCGTACAAAATATGCAGCTTTTAAGTATGAAATCTAAAACAAAGGCCTCTTGCTTCCGAATTCCATATAGCAAAATAAAAGAACACACACGTCTACTACCCCTATTTTCACAGCTAAAATGAAACCGTGGAGACAAAGTTACTATAAACAATTCAAAATACACTTCCTTCACTGCAAATTTATCTTTTACTTGCCGACAACGTCTGGAACAACTCACCATCAAAAAAGTACCCTATTTAATTTCTCTGCAAATCTATATATCCAAACACCTTGCCTACCACGTATTCCCCCCTATAAAATGACTTTGCCTGCTTCATTTTTTTCGTCTGTTTCAGCCAGTATAAACCAAACAATTTCCTTACATAATAAAAGACGCTTCCTCCGAGATTTAAGCCCCGAACCCATTCTAAAAATAAAACTCCTTGCTTCCATTATAGAACATGCAAAGCCATTCGCGTTACCTCGTGTGCGCAGTCGAGTGCTGGCTTTGTTCGAAGTTAAAGGCGCGACAGGGGATGTGTAGATGTGAGGCAGTCATGAGGGATGGTCGGAGGTTGCGGCAACTGAGGAGTGGGAGTTCATGCATGAGTTTTGACGCGAAAGTCTTTCTGATTTGCTGGAGAAAGTGAGTGTCGACTTGGTTGAGGTCAGGGCTGTGAAAGGGGAGGTCGGCGATGCAATAACAGTGGTGTAGTTCGACTGCGGTGGTGTGGGGGTAGCGAGAGTGATGGTTCTAAAATTAACAGAAAAAAGGGAGGTATAAACTTTGTAATAGTTTGTTTTTGATATTCAGAAATGTATTGCAGAATTTTATTATCAACTTGAAAATGAATGTACAAGCAGTATACAAGTGCTTATATAATACACGGAAGTACAAAATGGGCTAAAAGAAAAAAATACAAGCCCATAGGCTATAAGCCCAGTGGAATATATAAGTTCGGTTTTGTATGTGTATACTGTATACTTTTCACTCCCCCTTAAAACGAACTAGGGTTTCTCTCATCTCTTTTCGCCACCGCCATGAATAACTGTGAGTTCCTCCCTCAATCTCTCGAAATTATTTCTGGAGAGTGCCTTAGTTAAGATGTCGGCTTTCTGATAGAAGGCTGGAATATGATTTATCATTCATTTCCCTGCGCTGGTTCTCTCTCTAACAAAATGAAGATCTATCTCCATATGTTTGGTCCTGGAATGTTGAATTGGGTTGATAGAGAGCGAAACAGTGCTCCGATTGTCACACCAGAGGGTTGGTGTTTTCGTGAGTTGAATCCCTAATTCTCTAATTAGGTTTTCGATCCAAATTACTTCGGCTGTAGCTACAGCTATAGATCTATATTCTGCTTCTGTGCTGGAGCGAGAGACTGTCGATTGCTTCTTTGTGCACCAGGATACTGGATTTGGACCCATGAATACGCAATATCCAGATGTTGATCTTCGATCATCTGGATCATTCGCCCAATCTGCATCACTGTAAGTATTAAGGTTAATGTCTTGACTAGCTCTCATAATTAAACCATGCTCTTTTGTGCCTTGTAAGTAACGTAAAATACGCTTCACTGCACGCCAATGTTCAGATGATGGATTTGCCATGAATTGACAAACTTTATTTATACTGAAACTGATTTCTGGCCTAGTTATAGTTAGATATTGTAGAGCTCCCACGATGCTTCTGTATTGTTTCACATTTCCTATGTAATCACCATCATGTTTAGACAAGCGTAGGTTGCTAGTCATAGGAGTGGGTAGAGGTTTTGCATTGCTCATGTTTGCTCTAGCTAAAATCTCTGATACATATTTCTTTTGAGAGACGAAAAACTCAGATTTTGATCTTCTTTGAATTTGTATGCCAAGGAAATAATCTACTTCCCCCATGTCCTTTATCCCAAAAGTTTTATCAAGTTCTGTGATGATTTTGTTGATCTCACTGCTGTCATTTCCAGTCATCAACATATCATCCACATACACAAGTATATACACTGCACACTGATTGTTGTTTTTCACATATAAAGAGTTGTCTGACCTTGTTGCCTTGTATCCAAACTTTTCCAGTGTGTGTTTCAATTTTATGTACCATGCTCTTGAGGCTTGTTTTAAACCATATATTGCTTTGTGAAGTTTACACACATGGTCTTCCTTGCCTTTACACACATAGCCTCTTGGCTGTTGCATGTACACCTCTTCACTTAAGTCCCCATTTAGGAATGCATTGCACACATCTAGTTGTCTTACATTCCAGTTGTTATGTAATGCCATGGATAAAATAACTCTGATAGTAGATGGCTTAACCACTGGAGAAAAAGTCTCATTAAAGTCAAAGCCATACTGTTGTGTAAAACCTCTTGCAACCAGCCTTGCCTTGTACTTGGTTATGTTACCATCAGCATCCTTCTTTAGCTTATAGGTCCACTTGCAGGTTACCACATTTTTTTCTTTTGGAATTGACACCAAACTCCATGTCTGATTTCTGGTCAATGCCTCATATTCTTCATCCATAGCCTTGCACCATTGTTTATGCTTGACTGGTCATATGTTTCTGGTTCAATAGTTAGTCTGTTGTCATTTTGTAATGCAACATAGACTTTAGGCTTGAAAATTCCACTTTTTCCTCTAGTTGTCATGTGATGTCCTGTCTGTGGTTCCTGTACTGGTGTTTCATGACTGGTGTCCTCTGATGTGTTGTCTACATTGCTGTTATTCTGATTGTCAGTTTCTTCCAAGCTATCATCCTGGTGTTGATCATCCTCGTCCATTTGTTCACTTGAACTATATCCAGACCTGGTGCTGGATATAGTTGGAGTGGCAACTGTATCATGAATTTGTTCCTGTTCCTCTGTGTCTGTCTTCCACTCTGATAGCTTGGGAATAGGCCCCATATATGCTTTTCCATGATTAGTCTCTTGATTGTCTGCATTTCCTTTCTCTGCAAAAGGAAGTACAAGTTCATCAAAAATAACATGTCTAGAAATAATGATTTTCCCTTTCTTGTCCATGCATATGTACCCCTTTTGATTATTTGCAAAGCCTAAGCAGGTACATGGGCTGGATCTAAAAGAAAGCGTGTGATTGTTGTATGGTCTGAGACATGGATAACACATGCATCCAAAAATCTTCAGAGTGTTATAATCTGGTTTGTTCCCATATAACATCTCATGTGGACTTTTGTATTGCAGAGTTTTTGTTGGCATTCTATTTATTAGATATACTGCTGTGTTAAATGCCTCATACCAATACTTCATAGGTAAGAATGCCTTAGATAGCAAAGTTAGTCCTGTTTCAACAATATGTCGAAGTATTCTTTCTACAATACCATTCTGTTCAGAAGTGTAAGGGCAAGTGGTCCTATGTATGATCCCTTTACTTGCTAGAAGCCCTTTTAAGGGGAAAAATTCTGTAATGACCCGCATTTTCCCGGGGTATATAATTAATTTATTTAATTATATAAATGGTGGTTTAGAGAATTCAAATGGTCGTTAATTAAATAATAAGGAATATTTAATTAAATTAAATAATTAAATAATATATTTAATTCAGAAATAATCAGAAATATTGGAAATCACAATATTCTGTGAACGGGGTCGTCCCTTGGATTTAATTCAGCTTAGAGTTGAATAATATTGACGAATATATTCAGTCGACGACAGTTGAACGTATAATTTATAATATAATTATAATCGAGCTCGAAATGGCGCGGCAGTTCGCTATTTGGCAATTCGAACTTCAACTGAATATACAGAAGCCGTTTTAAATCGGATTTCGATGAAACAAGAAACGTGTGGAGCTGGTGGAGTATATCTTTCTAGTGGAAGAGAAAAATCGGGATTTCGTTGTGTAGATATTGAGATATGTCCAAATCAAATTTCAGAAAAGTCGCTGTGGAATTCCTTTATAATTTGCGACGCTTTATATACGTTATAAATCGATTTTTCGATACGAACTGAATATCGGGTTTGAATTTAGACAAGATTCTTTTGGGAAATAGTGATAATTTAATTTTTAGAATTTTATTGTAATTTTTAATTAATTTAATAAGTGACTTTTATTTGAAGTATTTCGCACCCTGAAATCAACATTTTTGAAGTTTCAAAATATGAGTCCATCTACCGATATTATTATATTTTTGGGATCGTGGCACCGAGCTGATTACAACGGTATTTTTAGTTCTGTCAGATAGCTGTCCGTGACTGAGTAGAAATTTACACCATAGGGTAACCTTAACATATGTATAATGATTTCAAAGAAACAATTGAATACTTATCATCGAAGTATAACGTAAGCAGACAACATGGCCCAAACAACTCCATATACAAACTCCGCATACAAAATATCTAGATATTTTGAATGTCTAAATGACCCCCGTATCCCTTAAGACCTAACAAAATACTATAAATAACCCTCCCCTTCGTTATAACCTAGGACTCCTGCTGTAAATCAAAATATGCGCCGCCACCATCCTCTATGAAAAAACGAGATCATTGATTATTTCTATAAAATCAATCACTCAGTGAAATCACTCCAAGTTTGATCCATTTGGATCTCTCAACTTTGCTCTTCATGCTGGTTCCCATCGTTTTGAGTTCGAATCCATCAGCCGTCGTTCTGAATCAAGACAGCGTGGTTCCTTCTACTTTAGGGTTGAGGTCCAAGGTGATGACGATGGTATTAAGGAGGCTTGAGCGTTGTCATGATGACGTCCGTGGGCTGCTAGTGGTGAACCGTGTCAGGTGAGGGTGGTTCGACGCTAACTAAGGGGGGAACTGCGAACTGTTTCGCTGAGAGGTGATGGGGGGGTTTTCATATGTAGAACGGAAGTGGATAGGGTGTTCGATGTTGGAGGAGTCAGTGGAAATAACGGTTGTAAGTTTCGGTGAAGGGGACTATGGCGAGGTGAGTGTCGAAATTAGCTTGAGGGAGTTTGCGGTGGGGTGTTCGACCTGGTGATTTCGATTCCATGGTGTTTTAGCTAGGTGGGTTGGTGCGTGGTACTGTTCGAACTTGAACAGGAGGATGGAGCGAAAGTTTTGTTTGAGAAGAGGGGTGTATGGGCTTGTACTGGGTGAGTATGGACCAAGATATTTATTAAGGGAAAGCCTAATATGTTAATTCATGTTTTATTTTATTGTTTGTTTTAAAATATACCTAACTTGTTAACACCGTATCTGGCTCATACAACGACCGATTTGCAAACCGTCAGTTGCGTTGGGATCGTGGTGAAGAGTACTTCGTGTAGGCAGTGGATTGGTATTTTTCTGAAGAGTTCGGAATTCTATTTAATTTCAAACACCTGTTTGAAATTAAATAAACCAGCGTTGAATCAAGAGATGATTATCGTCATTGACGATGATCGTCCAAATGTGAGTAAATCTCACTAACTCTGAACAGTTTATAACTTCATGTTGTATTGTTAGAACTGTTAAAATTGTCTGTTTGACTGTGTATTGATTGTTTGATTGAACTGCTAGTCAGTTAGTTAAATTTCTATATTGATTCTGTTTAACAGAATATATCATATGGAATTGGAAGTGATGTTATCTATACTGTCTAACATCTGTGATGCAGGGAAACAGGTTGGAGGAATCCGACTGGATTCCTCAACAGTTATTTTATTGTTTTTCATATATTGTTATATGATGTGATATAAAATCTGTGGGCGATTGTATGTGCTTGGAAGATATTGAACATCGTGATTTGATATGATTGAATATCATAACATACCGAAATTTGATAAGGGAATTTTCAAAGTGATATTGAAAATAGAATATTTATAAAATGGGATATTTATAAATAAGAGATATTTATAAAGTGGAATATTTATAAATAGGAAATGTTTATAAATTGGGATATTTATAAATAGGAGATATTCAAAAAGGGAATAATTTCAAAACATTTCTTTTTGAATGGAAAGGCCTGTGTGGCGAGTTTGGGGATTTTCCCGATGCTCCCGATACAAAGGAGGTTATGGCGAATTTTCCCGGGAATTTAAGGAGTTAGAATATTTCAAGAATAAATTTGAAAAGGGAATATTTGTAAACCATTTACAAATAGAACTGGAAAGGAAACATTATAAAAAGGGAAATCATTTTTAAAGGGTAGAACCGTTATTTAAAAGTAAATCTTTTCAAATGAATAAAACGTTGTTAAAAAGGAAATCTTTATAAAGTGAATAAAGTTAATCGAATATAGACGTTCGAAAGAAGTTAATCGAATATGGTATTCGAAGTTAGTTAATCGAATATGGTATTCGAAGAAGTTAATCGAATATAGACATTCGAAAGAAGTTAATCGAATATGGTATTCGAAGTTAGTTAATCGAATATGGTATTCGAAGTTAGTTAATCGAATATGGTATTCGAAGAAGTTAATCGAATATAGACATTCGAAAGAAGTTAATCGAATATGGTATTCGAAGTTAGTTAATCGAATATGGTATTCGAAGAAGTTAATCGAATATAGACATTCGAAAGAAGTTAATCGAATATGGTATTCGAAGTTAGTTAATCGAATATGGTATTCGAAGTTAGTTAATCGAATATGGTATTCGAAGTTAGTTAATCGAATATGTTATTCGAAAGGGGTTAGTCGAGTCGAGTTAGTCAAATAGAGTTAATCAGTTAGAGTTAATCAGTTGGAGTTAACCAGTTAGAGTACTCAGTTAGAATTAATCGGTTAGAGTAATCAGTTAGAATTAATCAGTTAGAGTTAACCAGTTGGAGTTAATTAGTTAGAGTTAATCGATTTGAGTTAAAACGAACTAGAGTTAATCAAATATAGTTATTTGAGACAGAGTTAGTCAAACATAATATTCAGGGTAAGTTGCCATCTTGTACGACTGCTAGCGTAATTCGCAGGGCTGTAAATAGCCTACGGCGGTCGGATGTTTCCTGAGGGAGTCAGGCGTAACCATTGTGATCGCTACGATCTAGAGTCAAGCGAATGGAGTTTAATCGAATATTAGTTATTCGATAGGAGTTAATCGAGTTGATCGAGTTGAGAAATAAGTTAAGTTAAATAAGTTGAGTTGATCGGGTGGTTCGACCAAGTTAGTCGAGCCTAGTTAATCGAATCGAATTGGTCGAACCAAGTAAGTTGAGTTAAGTTAGTCAAGTTAGTCGAGCCTAGTTAATCGAATCGAATTGGTCGAACCAAGTAAGTTGAGTTAAGTTAGTCAAGTTAGTCGAGCCTAGTTAATCGAATCGAATTGGTCGAACCAAGTAAGTCGAGTTAGTCGAGTCAAGTTAAGTTAGTCGAGTTAAATAAATCGATGTTAGTTTCATCGGAAGGAGTTATCGATGTTAGTTTCATCGAAGGGAGTTATCGATGTTAGTTTCATCGAAAGGAGTTATCGATGTTAGTTTCATCGAAGGGAGTTATCGATTATAGTTTAATCGAAGTGAGATTTTCAAATATGAGATATTTGAAAAGGAAGAGTTATCGAATATTAGTTATTCGAAGAGAGATTTTCGAATATCGTTTATTCGAGAAGAAGTTAATCGAATATAGGTTATTCGAAGAAGAGTTAATCAAATAGAGATATCTCGAAGAGAGTTAATCGACAAATTCGATTATATCGAATTCGGGAAAGTACTTATACTTTCCAGTGTTTAAATAGAGATTTATTTATTTATAAATAAATAAGTGTTAGGTTAATTATTCACTAATAAGAATAGAAGTTATAATTTAAAATTAGATAATTCGAAAGTAGGGATTATAACGTTATCGTTATAACCAATGTTTTAAATATAGAAATGGATTAGTAAAATTGAATCTGAGAAAGGCGTAAAGAAGTTGTTAAAGATTTAAACGATAAACTTTGACCATTTCGAAGTTATAACGTTGTTCAGTTAAGGTCTGAGAGGTAATTATACCCCAACTTGAGTGGTTTCCTTCTTAACTAAGAAATGGTAAGGTTTGATCGTAAAGGAGTTTGGAAATGTTTTCCAAACGAGAATCAGAAATGTTTTCTGATAAAAGAAAAATAAGAATTTAGAATATAGGGAAACAGGAGATAAGTAAATAAATGAACTAGAAGATTAATGTTAAATGATGTTTGTTCGATATAATTTCCATCTGGGAATAATATCGTTGTTTGCACACTTGTTTTTCTTTGATAGTTAACTCACCGACTATCGAAGTTTTGACCATTTTAACGTTGTTAATATGGAGAGACCGGTTGGATTATTATCCAAAGAACCACTCTGTATTGGCATAAGCGTCGCGAATCATATATGCCAAAGAAAATTGAAGACGGAGTAAAATGCAAGGGCTATCCTGTTTACAGAATAGTGCCTTCGGTTTGTCCAGTCCCAGGACAACTTGTATGGACGAAGGTCTGACAGAGTATATCCAGTGGATCGCGTAAGTTGATCTGTTCAAACGTATTCACGTTTGGTGGCGGAGGAATTCGTTTCTCTTAGCTGTATACCCGTGTTATTTTTGGATAAGTCAATTTGTGATTTGGCGGGTATGACGATGTGACATTTCTAAGTGAATGAAGATGGATGTCTGACATAGTATTTCCAGACGATCACGTACATTGATTTCTTCAACTATACCAAGAGTGGAAGCGGAGAAGGAAACTTCTTTTAGCTAACACGTAATGTATGGTTGTAGACATTAATTAGTGATTCTGATGGATCTGACAATGTGGCATTCGAAGTGAATCTGATGTGATGATAAAGCGTAGCTTCTAGCCTCATCAACCGGTAAATGACAGAAATCGGGCAGGCAGCATGGCTAAGTCGGTCGCACCGAAGTAGGGTGTATAATCACCTATCTAGTGAATATTCATTTGCTTCTTTTAATCTATCAATGCTGTCCCATATATATATACGGGAACGGTTGCTGATCCCAACCGTTGGTGATGTACATTCGATACACTCAAGCGAAATGAGTGGTCGGTCATGTGTGGCTGAGTTGCAAGATGTTCTTGTTGAACTCCAGTGTATCGTTCCTAGAGTACACTGATCGGAAGGTGATTCCATACCTTGTCATAGTTGGAAATCCATTACCCAATACGTGCTTGCGGTTTTGATTGTATACTATATATGTAGAACGTGAGATGCAAGCGTTTCTACTAGACTGATATTTATTTGTACTTAGACATTATTATAATATCAGAATGATATTGCTTTGCAAAAATGTTTGGATTTCTCATAAGGGAAAAACCCGTTCCGTATGCACGGCGTGGTCTTATGAGATATCATATACCTATTTTAAATGATTTGAGTTTATTCACACCAGTCACATGACTGACCCGGAGTTTATTTGTTGTTTTCCCTAAACTCTTGGGTGCCTAAATTTGAATGGGCAGTCAAGTAGTCGGGTTTTACAGATATACTGGAAGAGCTTGGAGCAGGAGGCTTCAAGATCATATAGCTATAGTTATTTCCGCTGTGTTGTAAGTGCTGTACTCTGATAAGTGCTATTGTATACATAACTGTTATATTTCAAAGTTATGTTATCTATTATATGTTATTCGTTCCGCTGTGAGGTTCGTGTTGCTCTGATGTTGTGTTCTTCTTCTTCTTCTATTCTAAGTTTCTATCTTATCTATTCTCACCTTCTAATTTCTTTCACTAACAACCGGGATTTTTCGATGTTTTGGTTATCGACGTCGAGCTTACGTCGGTAACCAAAGTCGCCGAAAATCCGGGTCGTTACAGTTGGTATCAGAGCTTATGTTTTAGTGATCGGACATAACTCTGTGGCGTAACTCAGTAGAGATGGGATTAGTAATATCCTAGATTGAGTTGAGTGTATATATACGAGTGCGTATTTGTATTTGATATAAAATGGTTTTATATTGTGGAGATTCATTGGCTGAGTTGTTGATGAGTTCTGGTCGATCAGTTTGATCCACTGTATCGGTAGGAGTTTATGAACACTCGAATACGATGGGTCGACACGGTATGTTTTGAAAGAGGGTAAATGAAATAATTTTACCCAAATATATATTAATATTATATTAGGATATGTTGTTTGTAATTATAATCGAATAAGATTATAAAAAGTGAGATAGTTATAATAACTAATCAAGATTCATATAAGTAAAGTATATGAAGTAAGATAAATTGAATCTGAATTTAAATCAGAATTGGAATTAAAATAAGGAAATTTTAAGTTCCTGGGAGATTGTGAAAACGTTTTTCAAACTGAAAGTGATATAGTATTGAACTCACTCTGACAGCTGGAAAGTAGATTCCGATGATGATCATGACATCATCGGTGTTCATTTTCGAGTTCTTAGTGACGGATTACTATCGAAGATTTTGTTTTTGAATTGTTTTGAGAAAACAAATGGTTTAGAAAAATTCAAATGTTTTGAATTGGTATTATGATTTCAAATTGATTTAAAAGGAACCCAGGGATTTAAAATTTCAAAATTTAAATTTAACTTATGAAGTTAAATAGTTGAAATGGTAAAAGTGAATAAAATTGGAATTTAACTTAAACTAAGTTAAATAAAGATGGATTGGATATGGTTAGAGATAATCTGGTAATGGAAATGGTATTACTTGGTAAAAAGTTTTGAATCAAGGATGAGACTTGAGTTTAAATGAGATTTGGTTTGAGTATAAAACCAATAACTGTGGTAAGGATAAAGTGATCATGATTTGATTGGGGTTCGAATGAAATTCGATTTGGATTTGAGGATATGAACTGATTGGAATTTGATTGAGATAACACTGATGTATGCTGAGTTGATCGCATATGGAAGTGATGGAGTTGATATGCCCGACAAAAAGGTACAAGTTTATATTTCATATGAGTTTGGAATTGATTAGCCGAATTGGCAAGCCGCTTGGCTGTTTGATTATCTTTTGGGTTGGAGAAGGCCTAGAGAGGCGAGTTGTGGTTTTACCGATAGGGCTGTACAAAGGAGGTTATGGCGAAATTTTCTGGAAATTTAAAGTGTTAGAAAATTTTCAAAATTTTTGGAAATTTTAGTTAGTCGGAATGAATAAATATTGAAATCGATATAAATTGGTTCAGTTGAAATCAGAAGTAAGGGGTAAACAAATCTTAGGAGTTCCAATAGATAGGGTCGTCCTCTGACTTAGCAATTTCGAGGACGAAATTATTTTAAGTGGGGAAGAATGTAATGACCCGCATTTTCCCGGGGTATATAATTAATTTATTTAATTATATAAATGGTGGTTTAGAGAATTCAAATGGTCGTTAATTAAATAATAAGGAATATTTAATTAAATTAAATAATTAAATAATATATTTAATTCAGAAATAATCAGAAATATTGGAAATCACAATATTCTGTGAACGGGGTCGTCCCTTGGATTTAATTCAGCTTAGAGTTGAATAATATTGACGAATATATTCAGTCGACGACAGTTGAACGTATAATTTATAATATAATTATAATCGAGCTCGAAATGGCGCGGCAGTTCGCTATTTGGCAATTCGAACTTCAACTGAATATACAGAAGCCGTTTTAAATCGGATTTCGATGAAACAAGAAACGTGTGGAGCTGGTGGAGTATATCTTTCTAGTGGAAGAGAAAAATCGGGATTTCGTTGTGTAGATATTGAGATATGTCCAAATCAAATTTCAGAAAAGTCGCTGTGGAATTCCTTTATAATTTGCGACGCTTTATATACGTTATAAATCGATTTTTCGATACGAACTGAATATCGGGTTTGAATTTAGACAAGATTCTTTTGGGAAATAGTGATAATTTAATTTTTAGAATTTTATTGTAATTTTTAATTAATTTAATAAGTGACTTTTATTTGAAGTATTTCGCACCCTGAAATCAACATTTTTGAAGTTTCAAAATATGAGTCCATCTACCGATATTATTATATTTTTGGGATCGTGGCACCGAGCTGATTACAACGGTATTTTTAGTTCTGTCAGATAGTTGTCCGTGACTGAGTAGAAATTTACACCATAGGGTAACCTTAACATATGTATAATGATTTCAAAGAAACAATTGAATACTTATCATCGAAGTATAACGTAAGCAAACAACATGGCCCAAACAACTCCATATACAAACTCCACATACAAAATATCTAGATATTTTGAATGTCTAAATGACCCCCGTATCCCTTAAGACCTAACAAAATACTATAAATAACCCTCCCCTTCGTTATAACCTAGGACTCCTGCTGTAAATCAAAATATGCGCCGCCACCATCCTCTATGAAAAAACGAGATCATTGATTATTTCTATAAAATCAATCACTCAGTGAAATCACTCCAAGTTTGATCCATTTGGATCTCTCAACTTTGCTCTTCATGCTGGTTCCCATCGTTTTGAGTTCGAATCCATCAGCCGTCGTTCTGAATCAAGACAGCGTGGTTCCTTCTACTTTAGGGTTGAGGTCCAAGGTGATGACGATGGTATTAAGGAGGCTTGAGCGTTGTCATGATGACGTCCGTGGGCTGCTAGTGGTGAACCGTGTCAGGTGAGGGTGGTTCGACGCTAACTAAGGGGGGAACTGCGAACTGTTTCGCTGAGAGGTGATGGGGGGGTTTTCATATGTAGAACGGAAGTGGATAGGGTGTTCGATGTTGGAGGAGTCAGTGGAAATAACGGTTGTAAGTTTCGGTGAAGGGGACTATGGCGAGGTGAGTGTCGAAATTAGCTTGAGGGAGTTTGCGGTGGGGTGTTCGACCTGGTGATTTCGATTCCATGGTGTTTTAGCTAGGTGGGTTGGTGCGTGGTACTGTTCGAACTTGAACAGGAGGATGGAGCGAAAGTTTTGTTTGAGAAGAGGGGTGTATGGGCTTGTACTGGGTGAGTATGGACCAAGATATTTATTAAGGGAAAGCCCAATATGTTAATTCATGTTTTATTTTATTGTTTGTTTTAAAATATACCTAACTTGTTAACACCGTATCTGGCTCATACAACGACCGATTTGCAAACCGTCAGTTGCGTTGGGATCGTGGTGAAGAGTACTTCGTGTAGGCAGTGGATTGGTATTTTTCTGAAGAGTTCGGAATTCTATTTAATTTCAAACACCTGAATCTGGGAACCAATCTTCACTGTTTATGTCATCAACCTTGCTGGAATCATCATTGACGGTTGTAGAAGTTTCTCCACTTAATTTGCTTTGTTGGTTGGCCTGTGCCATATTGACATTGGGTCCCCTTGTTCCTGTTTGACCTTGTTGAGAATTGTTGACATTTATATTGTATCTGAAATAACATTTGTTCGCTGTATGCCCAGGTTTATCACAGATTTGACATTGAACACGATTTGCATTGTTGGATCTTCCTCTACCCCTTCCTCTTTGACTTGAATTTCCTCTTTGGTGTGAAAACCCGTAACTTCCCCGTAAAGGAAAGAGCGGATAGTTCGAGAACAAGCCACAAAAGAACGCATATAAAAGAACACTTCATTGTATATTACAACAATGCATCAGAATACAAGAATATACATAGTACAAATGAATATTTCACAGAAATATCAGAGATTTAAATTACATTTAAATACATCGCAGCGGAAAATAAAATAATACACAACTAGAAAGAGATATACGGATACAAAGCTTTCCGGATATCGTTCCAGCTGTAAACCAGGATCCTATGGATATAAATCTGCAAAACCAAAACTACTAGCTGCCCGTGTCAAAATAGGGGCACCCAGAGTTTAGGTTAAAACAATAAACCCCAGGTCAGTCATGTGACTGGTGTGAGAACTAAAACAGTTAATCTTTATTTTAAAGTTAGGTAAATCAGGGGACCACGCCGTATAACACGGAACGGGTTTCCTCCCAAGAATACCAGTGCATAAAACAAACAGCGCAATGCTAAATAAAGAAAAATGAAGCTGTTATAAGACCCAGGTCCCATCACACAATGCAACGCAGCCGAGGATAGGGTTTTCCCTTATAACAGCCAAAGAATGCTTGATACGTTTAAAACAAATCGTTTGATACTATTGTAAGTGCATAGTGTATAAAACAACTTCAAATCATAAGTATCAATCATAGACGGCGTAAGTGCCCCATCCCACTATGTCGCCATACTAGGCTCTACAAATAAAACCGCAGAATCACGTATTTGGAAATTGGGTTTCCATCTATGAACCGAGGCAAAAGATAGTCCTCAACCGATTCGAGACGCTCTAGCCCGCCCCTCAGGACCCAGACTCAGGTGGGCCCTTGGATCCTCAGGGCCAGTCCACCGATGTGGATTAAACTTAAACCCTGAACATGCATTTCCCCGCCCTATGGGGCGTAAACGAGCCAACTAAATGACTCCATCGGTTCGAGAACGACCGATCAATCCGAGGCGCCTCGCAACAGCAACAACCACATAAGTCAAACTCGTCAGGGCGTGTAAAACCACTGACGCCACTTCTAGCTAGAAAGAAACGCATGCCCTCCCTGACGTCCTCTCCCGTTTTTGGTTCATACCGGGTGTGAAACTCGCGAAGCAAACGTTACACAAAGCTACGCCACAAAGGCCTTGCTTTGATCATCACCACAAGACTTTGCTTTTCAACAGAAGCCTCGATCAATTGCCACTTAGGCATGCCACACAGGCAATTCACTCCATGCGTTTGATATCCATCAATATATAACCCCTGAGCTCGTACGTCTCAGAGAAGGGCGTTAAGCAAGAGAATAAATTCTCCGCCGCCAAACAGATATATATTTAATAGAGATCAATCACACAGACTAAATTCCAATGTCAGACACACAGTCCATTTACAAGTCCGTTCTGGGTCTGAACGAAACCGGAGGCACCTAGTACCCCGCATATCCATCGATCTCCAAGCACGTCTGGACGATCACCAACTGTTTCCATCTTCTTGGGTGTACAGCCCAATCAAGATCATCAGTAATCACCCAAACGACGTGAAGACCTCCGGTCTTCGACCCTCGTCTTCATCTTCGACTTATCGTCGTATCAGTTATTCAGAATGGGATAAACCCGGTCTTTCCGAATAACTCGCGTATATTTTGAATAAGTGTTACACAAACACAACATACGCCTCATTCCAATTCATCAGTCACTAACTGTAAATTAATCAAGAGAATAATTCCCCAAATATTAACCCCGAAGGCCAAAACCAACATCAGGTCAATATCCAGAAAACCATTCTGCTTAGCTAACCGACAGTTAGTTTCTAAATTTCACATTCATAGGGAAAGGTTCCCATTAATTTTATCCAAGATAAATTTCTTGAATTTATTCTTTAATCCATTTTTGAATATCAATTCAAACTAGTCGGGATTAGCGAACCTTACCGAAGTAATCATTTGTTTTAATTTCCCAATCCCCAACCTATTCATCCCATGAAGTAAAACTGGTAATACTTCATATCTAACACCACTGTGTTATCGGTAAATTCAATTACCATTTCACGTTCAAATCTAATTAAAGATTTAACTATCGCCTGGAGCAAAACTGGTGATACTCCATTCTCAATGATTTCAATCTAATTAAAGATTCATTAAAACTCCACTTAGTTTTAATCTTTCACTGGGTTAAAGAATCAGTGTCATTTAAAACACAGTTCACGATAAACCCAAAATCACATTCCATTAATTATCGGGTTAAAGGACGAGTGTTGTTTAAAACACTGTCCACGATAAACCCAAAAATCAATATCAATTCAATTCCAATTAAATATTATTTAATTGGTACACTTCATTAAATCTAAATAAAAAGATTTAATCTTTTCTCAACTGGGCTTAAGAACAGTGTTAGTGAAGACACCATTCACGACAAACCCAAATCACATTTGATATTCAATACAAGGCTCTGAATAGAAAATATCCCGGCTTATATTCAATATCAAATTCTACGACCAACAAATATCGTATTGGAAATAACGATATATATATATCTATCTTTCAAATTTCCATAACAACATCTGTATAGTCACGAAATCCAACATTGAAATATTCCGTAGACAATTTCGATTCAAATCCATTCCAATGCAGTCATTGGAAATTCTTGTTATTTTCAAAACCATTTCAAATCCAATTTATTTATTTAAAAATAAATAGAATTATAATTCTAGTTCAAAACTAGTTCATTTCGATAAAAATCTATTTTTATCTTTTCAAATAGGGAGTTTTTCATCCCAATTCCTCCTAAATCATTTCTTATGATTTTACACAAATTATTACTATTTTTAATAATTTTATCAAGGCCCATACAGTCGATTTCCATCAACGGCCATCGAACTGCACTTACACCGACCTTTTTCGAATTTGATTTGGACGTATCTCCAAATCCAACCGTTAGATTTCAAATTTCTAACATTCGTTAGAAAGCTCTTTTCGATACGAACCCAACGGTTCCGGTTTTAGGAGAATCCTACGGTCGGATCTCCCGTAATTTCCGTTTGAAATAAATGGTCGAAATTCACGAACTGCCGCGGCGCGGCGCGTTCTATTCAGGCCATTATATATATTATATATATATATTATATATATTTCGTCGATTTCTATTTAAAACGAATTATATAAATAGTTTAAAATTCGTTTCAAAAGCAACTTCAACTTCCATTTCAATTCAAATCAAAATTGAATTCTTCTTTATAAATTCGTTTTAAAATTCATTTCTATTCAATTCAAATTTCAATTCAATTTGAATTCATTTCAATTTGCTTTCAATTAAATTTGAATTCGTTTTCAATTCATTTCGAAATCGTTTTTACTTCAATTTATTTCGAAATCATTTTCAATTCAACTCATCTCGAAATCGTTTTCAATTCAATTCATTTCGAAATCGTTTTCAATTCAAATCATCTCGAAATCGTTTTCAATTCAATTTATTTCGAAATCGTTTTCAATTCAATTTATTTCGAAATCGTTTTCAATTCAATTCATTTCGAAATCGTTTTCAATTCAATTCATCTCGAAATCATTTTCAATTCAATTCATTTCGAAATCGTTTTCAATTCAATTCATTTCGAAATCGTTTTCAATTCAATTCATTTCGAAATCGTTTTCAATTCAATTCATCTCGAAATCGTTTTCAATTCAATTCATCTCGAAATCGTTTTCAATTCAATTCATTTCGAAATCGTTTTCAATTCAATTTATTTCGAAATCGTTTTCAATTCAATTTATTTCGAAATCGTTTTTACTTCAATTCATTTCGAAATCGTTTTCAATTCAATTCATCTCGAAATCGTTTTCAATTCAATTCATCTCGAAATCGTTTTCAATTCAATTCATTTCGAAATCGTTTTCAATTCAATTCATTTCGAAATCGTTTTCAATTCAATTCATTTCGAAATCGTTTTCAATTCAATTCATCTCGAAATCGTTTTCGATTCAATTCATTTCGAAATCGTTTTCAATTCAATTTATTTCGAAATGAATAAAATCGATATAAATATTGTTCACGTCAAAATGGCGTCAATCTAATCAACACGGCTTCATAAATTTCTATTTTCAAATATTCTATTTCAAATATTTCTTTTTCAAAATAGTTGTTATTATCAAAATATTTCGTTCAACACATGACCAATCTCAATGGATGAGTACTGTCAACACATGAACCTTTATTTTATATTGATAAAGATGTAAATTTTATTACTAAAATATTTCGTTCAACATATGACCAATCTCAATGGATGAGTACTGTCAACACATGAATCTTTATTTTATATTGATAAAGATGTAAATTTTATTACTAAAATATTTCGTTCAACACATGACCAATCTCAATGGATGAGTACTGTCAACACATGAACCTTTATTTTATATTGATAAAGATGTAAATTTTATTACTAAAATATTTCGTTCAACACATGACCAATCTCAATGGATGAGTATTGTCAACACATGAACCTTTATTTTATATTATTCTTTATTTTCTAAATTGGAATGAGGCCCAACCAATCACCATATAACATTAATTATATGGATTTTCATACATCACACGTATAGAATAGCATTGAAAAATAATCAACCATCAACCAAAGTGCACTACACTGTATAAGCATCAAATATAGATATCTAACGCTTATAACAGCCTGTCAATCAATCGATCGACATATTTAATCAATCAGGATGAGTGAACTTCAAATTTCATCCTAACACCCGTGTGGGGTTTCAAACAATCAAACACATATTTTATTTGTGCAGTTGGGCGATGTGTAAAATTTATCATCCCAATCCATGTCAGTCAAATCAGTGTACATAAACAAACCGTCTGGTTTGTAAATGAATATTTTATTTTATTCACTTCACGTTAAAAACTATATTTTTAACGATAAAACATTTTATTTTTAATATATGAATTTCTATTCAGTTCATTCTTCAAATAAAATGGTATTTTTATTTTTCTAACTTATTTTAGAAAATTTCGGCGGCATAACGGCACGATACTAGAAACGGGACAAGGCCTAGCCTTATCTCCGGTCTAGTGAAGGCCCACGCCATTCACACATCAATCAATCCATTCATTTCACCAAACAATTCAATTTCAAATCAAATCATCTAACTAATCTATGCAACCAAACAAACAAGTCCATGGTCTGTGGACGATTGTGTCGGGTGCTACTAAGCACCGTCTGCGTCCTAGTATATATGTATATAACTAGAAAATGAAATTGAAAGGTGAGAAATTCTCACCTATAGCTATCCAATCATCTAGACTCTTCATTAATAGAAATCTTCATTGATCTCGCCTTTTGTCGCTTTCGTTGCCCGCATTCACTACATATGTAAAAATCGAATTTTTACTTCGATGTTCAATATATAAAAATCGAATTTTTACTATGCTATTCAATATATAAAAATCGAATTTTTACTATGCTATTCAATATATAAAAATCGAATATTTACTAGGTTGTTCAATATATAAAAATCGAATTTTTACTTCGTTGTTCAATATATAAAAATCGAATTTTTACTTCGTTGTTCAATATATAAAAATCGAATTTTTACTTCGTTGTTCAATATATAAAAATCGAATTTTTTCTATGCTATTCAACATATAAAAATCGAATTTTTACTATGCTATTCAATATATAAAAATCGAATTTTTACTATGCTATTCAATATATAAAAATCGAATATTTACTAGGTTGTTCAATATATAAAAATCGAACTTTTACTTCGTTGTTCAATATATAAAAATCGAATTTTTTCTATGCTATTCAATATATAAAAATCGAATTTTTACTATGCTATTCAATATATAAAAATCGAATTTTTACTTCGTTGTTCAATATATAAAAATCGAATTTTTACTTCGTTGTTCAATATACAAAAATCGAATTTTTACTTCGTTGTTCAATATATAAAAATCGAATTTTTTCTATGCTATTCAATATATAAAAATCGAATTTTTACTTCGTTGTTCAATATATAAAAATCGAATTTTTACTTTGTTGTTCAATATATAAAAATCGAATTTTTACTTCGTTGTTCAATATATAAAAATCGAATTTTTACTATGCTATTCAATATATAAAAATCGAATTTTTACTATGCTATTCAATATATAAAAATCGAATTTTTACTTCGTTGTTCAATATATAAAAATCTGATCTTTAGCTAATAAAAATATCGTCTTTATTTAACCTGAATCTAAAAAAAATCAGATTTTTATTAACACTAATTTATAAATAAAATCAATTTAAAACTTACAGTGGATGATTGGGGGGAGGAAGACGGGGGTTGCTCGCGTCTTCAGGCGGAGGCGGGGCCCTCCTGGGCAGCGCTGGCCATGGGGCATCGGCCTGGGGTGGGGGGTCTGGGACACTGCGTTCGAATTTGGGGGTGGCTTGGGCTTGAGCGGGGAGGCGGGGGGGGGGGGGGGAAGCGAGTGATGGCGTCCTCGAGTGGAGGAGGGGCGGCGGCCCTGGCACGACGGCACCGGCGATTGGGTGGAGTTGCTCCGTCGAGGGCTTCAGCCGATTTTTTTTTTTTTTTTCTAAAATGAACGGGGCTGATAAAGGAATGGGGGGGGGGGTCTGGAGATAAAGGTTTTTTTTATTTTATATCATATTTAATTCCCTAGAGTTGACTTTTATTTTGAACTCAAAATTGAGCCCACCGACTGTCGTCCATAGCTAATTACCCCCATCCCGAACATAATGGGATGTGTATCGCAAGCTGATTCGATAGTTACAATCAGTTTCCGTTGAATTTACATTTAAATTATTATATTGAATTTTAAACGTACATTTCAAATTACCGGGGTCGCATACTAACTCTATAAATTCCATAAAAATATTTTCTAGCTTCGTATTGACGATACGGTCCTAACAAAACTAGTTTGGTCGAATTCTGAGACCGTTTGAAAAATGGCCAATTTCCAGTCGATTAAAATCAACTGAAACTGGTCAAACGCGTTTTTCCTTTGCCATGCTCACATATTGATTCTAAAAATTATGAAATTTAAAACCTAGCAATAATTTGACATCACGGACCCAACAAAACTGGTTTCATCGAAATCCGAGGTCGTTTGCAAAATTTCCATTTTTAAGGGCCTGAATTCCATAGCGACTATTCAGGATTTTCAACTGGACATATCTTTTGATTCCCGCTATGAAATTTTGATTTTTCGGATTCGTTGGAAAGATATTCACGAATGGATCCTAATGTTTTTGGTTTCACTAAAATCCGGATTGTTTTGCACCCGGTACATTCATTTGAAGTTTGAAATCGAATTATCGAACTACCGCGCCATTTTCAATTCTATTTATAATTATATATAATTATTTATATTCTAACGACGACGCGTATAAATATATACGTTCGAATTATATTCAAAATAAATTTCTCGTCGATATTATTTAAAATAATTCATTTTAAATAATCAAAATTCGCTAAAATTGCCAAAATAAAAATTTTAAACTGGCCCAGATTTTCGGGTTGTTACAATCTCCCCCACTTAAAACTTTTCGTCCCCGAAAAGGAACAAAGTCGAAAGTGGTTTGATTAATCAACTCTACGTTCGATCTGGCTTCCATTCTCCAACTTTTCAGTTTCTGAGAATTTTCAAATTCTTCAAAAATTTGGCTAACACCCTAAATTTTCGAAAAATTTCGCCATAACCTCCCCTGCAATGGGAGCATCGGGAAATCTCAAATAGCTTCCCCGGTCCTTCAGATCCCAAAAAGATAAAGAAAAAGCCAAGCGGCTAGCCAATAGGCTCATAAAATCATCATCACCCAAACAAAACAGTAAATTATGTAGTAAACATGTACCTATTTGTCGGACAAACAAATTTTATTCTCGGCTCTAGCCTCCTTGCTATGACCTGTTCAATGTAAGTACAAGTATATGCAAGCAAACGCAACCAATTTTCAATATAATTCAATATTTGGTTCAATTAGGCTAAATGGTTCAAAATTATCAACCAAATAAACCAACAACACAAACATCAATCAATTAGTGAATTAGAGTCTCAAATTCATAATTTTGATATATAGTCAAAAAATCAGATTTTTGATGCCAAATCTCAACCATAGGCCCTATCTAATTTTGGTTCTCACACCAGTCAATAGGAAATATATAGATATCACACCTTCGAAACACGAATACCAATTCTGATGATGTTCGAACTATCATCAGAATCATCTCCGGGCGACTAGAGTGTGATTCTATATCTATCCAGTATATTAAAACTTCAAATACACGTTTGCAAGGCGTATATGCAAAATCTTTATATACTGGACTGTCCTAATCAATATAAATAAATAATCAAATACGAATAAGTGATTTAGATTTTCAAAACTAAATTTGTTTTCATTTGAAAAATATACTCTTCACACTCGTTCTAGGATACTACTGATCCCATCTCTAACGAGTCATTCCCATTGGATATTACTAACCCAATATCTGATGAATTCTTTCGTATAGTTCTAATGTGCCTTGTTCTCTGAGCTTTGTAAACCAAAGCTCTGATACCAACTGTGAAAACCCGTAACTTCCCCGTAAAGGAAAGAGTGGATAGTTCGAGAACAAGCCACAAAAGAACGCATATAAAAGAACATTTCATTGTATATTACAACAATGCATCAGAATACAAGAATATACAGAGTACAAATGAATATTACACAGAAATATCAGAGATTTAAATTACATTTAAATACATCGCAGCGGAAAATAATACAATACACAACTAGAAAGAGATATACGGATACAAAGCTTTCCGGATATCGTTCCAGCTGTAAACCAGGATCCTGTGAATATAAATCTGCAAAACCAAAACTACTAGCTGCCCGTGTCAAAATAAGGGCACCCAGAGTTTAGGTTAAAACAATAAACCCCAGGTCAGTCATGTGACTGGTGTGAGAACTAAAACAGTTAATCTTTATTTTAAAGTTAGGTAAATCAGGGGACCACGCCGTATAACACGGAACGGGTTTCCTCCGAAGAATACCAGTGCATAAAACAAACAGCGCAATGCTAAATAAAGAAAAATGAAGCTGTTATAAGACCCAGGTCCCATCACACAATGCAACGCAGCCGAGGATAAGGTTTTCCCTTATAACAACCAAAGAATGCTTGATACGTTTAAAACAAATCGTTTGATACTATTGTAAGTGCATAGTGTATAAAACAACTTCAAATCATAAGTATCAATCATAGACGGCATAAGTGCCCCATCCCACTATGTCGCCATACTAGGCTCTACAAATAAAACCGCAGAATCACGTATTTGGAAATTGGGTTTCCATCTATGAACCGAGGCAAAAGATAGTCCTCAACCGATTCGAGACGCTCTAGCCCGCCCCTCAGGACCCAGACTCAGGTGGGCCCTTGGATCCTCAGGGCCAGTCCACCGATGTGGACTAAACTTAAACCCTGAACATGCATTTCCCCGCCCTATGGGGCGTAAACGAGCCAACTAAATGACTCCATCGGTTCGAGAACGACCGATCAATCCGAGGCGCCTCGCAACAGCAACAACCACGTAAGCCAAACTCGTCAGGGCGTGTAAAACCACTGACGCCACTTCTAGCTAGAAAGAAACGCATGCCCTCCCTGACGTCCTCTCCCGTTTTTGGTTCATACCGGGTGTGAAACTCGCGAAGCAAACGTTACACAAAGCTACGCCACAAAGGCCTTGCTTTGATCATCACCACAAGACTTTGCTTTTCAACAGAAGCCTCGATCAATTGCCACTTAGGCATGCCACACAGGCAATTCACTCCATGCGTTTGATATCCATCAATATATAACCCCTGAGCTCGTACGTCTCAGAGAAGGGCGTTAAGCAAGAGAATAAATTCTCCGCCGCCAAACAGATATATATTTAATAGAGATCAATCACACGGACTAAATTCCAATGTCAGACACACAGTCCATTTACAAATCCGTTCTGGGTCTGAACGAAACCGGAGGCACCTAGTACCCCGCATATCCATCGATCTCCAAGCACGTCTGGACGATCACCAACTGTTTCCATCTTCTTGGGTGTACAGCCCAATCAAGATCATCAGTAATCACCCAAACGACGTGAAGACCTCCGGTCTTCGACCCTCGTCTTCATCTTCGACTTATCGTCGTATCAGTTATTCAGAATGGGATAAACCCAGTCTTTCCGAATAACTCGCGTATATTTTGAATAAGTGTTACACAAACACAACATACGCCTCATTCCAATTCATCAGTCACTAACTGTAAATTAATCAAGAGAATAATTCCCCAAATATTAACCCCGAAGGCCAAAACCAACATCAGGTCAATATCCAGAAAACCATTCTGCTTAGCTAACCGACAGTTAGTTTCTAAATTTCTCATTCATAGGGAAAGGTTCCCATTAATTTTATCCAAGATAAATTTCTTGAATTCATTCTTTAATCCATTTTTGAATATCAATTCAAACTAGTCGGGATTAGCGAACCTTACCGAAGTAATCATTTGTTTTAATTTCCCAATCCCCAACCTATTCATCCCATGAAGTAAAACTGGTAATACTTCATATCTAACACCACTGTGTTATCGGTAAATTCAATTACCATTTCACGTTCAAATCTAATTAAAGATTTAACTATCGCCTGGAGCAAAACTGGTGATACTCCATTCTTGATGATTTCAATCTAATTAAAGATTCATTAAAACTCCACTTAGTTTTAATCTTTCACTGGGTTAAAGAATCGGTGTCATTTAAAACACAGTTCACGATAAACCCAAAATCACATTCCATTAATTATCGGGTTAAAGAACGAGTGTTGTTTAAAACACTGTCCACGATAAACCCAAAAATCAATATCAATTCAATTCCAATTAAATAATATTTAATTGGTACACTTCATTAAATCTAAATAAAAAGATTTAATCTTTTCTCAACTGGGCTTAAGAACAGTGTTAGTGAAGACACCATTCACGACAAACCCAAATCACATTTGATATTCAATACAAGGCTCTGAATAGAAAATATCCCGGCTTATATTCAATATCAAATTCTACGACCAACAAATATCGTATTGGAAATAACGATATATATATCTATCTTTCAAATTTCCATAACAACATCTGTATAGTCACGAAATCCAACATCGAAATATTCCGAAGACAATTTCGATTCAAATCCATTCCAATGCAGTCATTGGAAATTCTTGTTATTTTCAAAACCATTTCAAATCCAATTTATTTATTTAAAAATAAATAGAATTATAATTCTAGTTCAAAACTAGTTCATTTTGATAAAAAACTATTTTTATCTTTTCAAATAGGGAGTTTTTCATCCCAATTCCTCCTAAATCATTTCTTATGATTTTACACAAATTATTACTATTTTTAATAATTTTATCAAGGCCCATACAGTCGATTTCCATCAACGGCCATCGAACTGCACTTACAACGACCTTTTTCGAATTTGATTCGGACGTATCTCCAAATCCAACTGTTAGATTTCAAATTTCTAACATTCGTTAGAAAGTTCTTTTCGATACGAACCCAACGGTTCCGGTTTTAGGAGAATCCGACGGTCGGATCTCCCGTAATTTCCGTTTTAAATAAATGGTCGAAATTCACGAACTGCCGCGACGCGGCGCGTTATATTCAGGCCATTATATATATAATATATATATATTATATATATTTCGTCGATTTCTATTTAAAACGAATTATATAAATAGTTTAAAATTCGTTTCAAAAGCAACTTCAACTTCCATTTCAATTCAAATCAAAATTGAATTCTTCTTTATAAATTCGTTTTAAAATTCATTTCTATTCAATTCAAATTTCAATTCAATTTGAATTCATTTCAATTTGCTTTCAATTAAATTTGAATTCGTTTTCAATTCATTTCGAAATTGTTTTTACTTCAATTTATTTCGAAATCGTTTTCAATTCAATTCATCTCGAAATCGTTTTCAATTCAATTCATTTCGAAATCGTTTTCAATTCAATTCATCTCGAAATCGTTTTCAATTCAATTTATTTCGAAATCGTTTTCAATTCAATTTATTTCGAAATCGTTTTCAATTCAATTCATCTCGAAATCGTTTTCAATTCAATTCATTTCGAAATCGTTTTCAATTCAATTCATTTCGAAATCGTTTTCAATTCAATTCATTTCGAAATCGTTTTCAATTCAATTCATTTTGAAATCGTTTTCAATTCAATTCATCTCGAAATCGTTTTCAATTCAATTCATTTCGAAATCGTTTTCAATTCAATTTATTTCGAAATCGTTTTCAATTCAATTTATTTCGAAATCGTTTTTACTTCAATTCATTTCGAAATCGTTTTCAATTCAATTCATCTCGAAATCGTTTTCAATTCAATTCATCTCGAAATCGTTTTCAATTCAATTCATTTCGAAATCGTTTTCAATTCAATTCATTTCGAAATCGTTTTCAATTCAATTCATTTCGAAATCGTTTTCAATTCAATTCATCTCGAAATCGTTTTCAATTCAATTCATTTCCAAATCGTTTTCAATTCAATTTATTTCGAAATGAATAAAATCGATATAAATATCGTTCACGTCAAAATGGCGTCAATCTAATCAACACGGCTTCATAAATTTCTATTTTCAAATATTCTATTTCAAATATTTCTTTTTCAAAATAGTTGTTATTATCAAAATATTTCGTTCAACACATGACCAATCTCAATGGATGAGTACTGTCAACACATGAACCTTTATTTTATATTGATAAAGATGTAAATTTTATTACTAAAATATTTCGTTCAACACATGACCAATCTCAATGGATGAGTACTGTCAACACATGAACCTTTATTTTATATTGATAAAGATGTAAATTTTATTACTAAAATATTTCGTTCAACACATGACCAATCTCAATGGATGAGTACTGTCAACACATGAACCTTTATTTTATATTGATAAAGATGTAAATTTTATTACTAAAATATTTCGTTCAACACATGACCAATCTCAATGGATGAGTACTGTCAACACATGAACCTTTATTTTATATTATTCTTTATTTTCTAAATTGGAATGAGGCCCAATCAATCACCATATAACATTAATTATATGGATTTTCATACATCACACGTATAGAATAGCATTGAAAAATAATCAACCATCAACCAAAGTGCACTACACTGTATAAGCATCAAATATAGATATCTAACGCTTATAACAGCCTGTCAATCAATCGATCGACATATTTAATCAATCATGATGAGTGAACTTCAAATTTCATCCCAACACCCGTGTGGGGTTTCAAACAATCAAACACATATTTTATTTGTGCAGTTGGGCGATGTGTAAAATTTATCATCCTAATCCATGTCAGTCAAATCAGTGTACATAAACAAACCGTCTGGTTTGTAAATGAATATTTTATTTTATTCACTTCACGTTAAAAACTATATTTTTAACGATAAAACATTTTATTTTTAACATATGAATTTCTGTTCAGTTCATTCTTCAAATAAAATGGTATTTTTATTTTTCTAACTTATTTTAGAAAATTTCGGCGGCATAACGGCACGATACTAGAAACGGGACAAGGCCTAGCCTTATCCCCGGTCTAGTGAAGGCCCACGCCATTCACACATCAATCAATCCATTCATTTCACCAAACAATTCAATTTCAAATCAAATCATCTAACTAATCTATGCAACCAAACAAACAAGTCCATGGTTTGTGGACGATTGTGTCGGGTGCTACTAAGCACCGTTTGCATCCTAGTATATATGTATATAACTAGAAAATGAAATTGAAAGGTGAGAAATTCTCACCTATAGCTATCCAATCATCTTGACTCTTCATTAATAGAAATCTTCATTGATCTCGCCTTTTGTCGCTTTCGTTGCCCGCATTCACTACATATGTAAAAATCGAATTTTTACTTCGATGTTCAATATATAAAAATCGAATTTTTACTATGCTATTCAATATATAAAAATCGAATTTTTACTATGCTATTCAATATATAAAAATCGAATATTTACTAGGTTGTTCAATATATAAAAATCGAATTTTTACTTCGTTGTTCAATATATAAAAATCGAATTTTTACTTCGTTGTTCAATATATAAAAATCGAATTTTTACTTCGTTGTTCAATATATAAAAATCGAATTTTTTCTATGCTATTCAACATATAAAAATCGAATTTTTACTATGCTATTCAATATATAAAAATCGAATTTTTACTATGCTATTCAATATATAAAAATCGAATATTTACTAGGTTGTTCAATATATAAAAATCGAATTTTTACTTCGTTGTTCAATATATAAAAATCGAATTTTTTCTATGCTATTCAATATATAAAAATCGAATTTTTACTATGCTATTCAATATATAAAAATCGAATTTTTACTTCGTTGTTCAATATATAAAAATCGAATTTTTACTTCGTTGTTCAGTATATAAAAATCGAATTTTTACTTCGTTGTTCAATATATAAAAATCGAATTTTTACTTCGTTGTTCAATATATAAAAATCGAATTTTTTCTATGCTATTCAATATATAAAAATCGGATTTTTACTTCGTTGTTCAATATATAAAAATCGAATTTTTACTTCGTTGTTCAATATATAAAAATCGAATTTTTACTTCGTTGTTCAATATATAAAAATCGAATTTTTACTATGCTATTCAATATATAAAAATCGAATTTTTACTATGCTATTCAATATATAAAAATCGAATTTTTACTATGCTATTCAATATATAAAAATCGAATTTTTACTTCGTTGTTCAATATATAAAAATCTGATCTTTAGCTAATAAAAATATCGTCTTTATTTAACCTGAATCTATAAACAAAATCAGATTTTTATTAACACTAATTTATAAACAAAATCAATTTAAAACTTACAGTGGATGATTGGGGGGAGGAAGATGGGGGTTGCTCGTATCTTCAGGCGGAGGCGGGGCCCTCCTGGGCAGCGCTGGCCATGGGGCATCGGCCTGGGGTGGGGGGTCTGGGACACTGCGTTCAAATTTGGGGGTGGCTTGGGCTTGAGTGGGGAGGGAGGGGGGGAAGCGAGTGATGGCGTCCTCGAGTGGAGGAGGGGCGGCGGCCCTGGCACGACGGCGCCGGCGATTGGGTGGAGTTGCTCCGTCGAGGGCTTCAGCCGATTTTTTTTTTCTAAAATGAACGGGGCTGATAAAGGAATGGGGGAGGGTCTGGAGATAAAGGTTTTTTTTTAATTTTATATCATATTTAATTCCCTAGAGTTGACTTTTATTTTGAACTCAAAATTGAGCCCACCGACTGTCGTCCATAGCTAATTACCCCCAACCCGAACATAATGGGATGTGTATCGCAAGCTGATTCGATAGTTACAATCAGTTTCCGTTGAATTTACATTTAAATTATTATATTGAATTTTAAACGTACATTTCAAATTACCGGGGTCGCATACTAACTCTATAAATTCCATAAAAATATTTTCTAGCTTCGTATTGACGATACGGTCCTAACAAAACTAGTTTCGTCGAATTCTGAGACCGTTTGAAAAATGGCCAATTTCCAGTCGATTAAAATCAACTGAAACTGGTCAAACGCGTTTTTCCTTTGCCACGCCCACATGTTGATTCTAAAAATTATGAAATTTAAAACCTAGCAATAATTTGACATCACGGACCCAACAAAACTGGTTTCGTCGAAATCCGAGGTCGTTTGCAAAATTTCCATTTTTAAGGGCCTGAATTCGATAGCGACTATTCAGGATTTTCAACTGGACATATCTTTTGATTCCCGCTATGAAATTTTGATTTTTCGGATTCGTTGGAAAGATATTCACGAATGGATCCTAATGTTTTTGGTTTCACTAAAATCCGGATTGTTTTGTACCCGGTACATTCATTTGAAGTTTGAAATCGAATTATCAAACTACCACGCCATTTTCAATTCTATTTATAATTATATATAATTATTTATATTCTAACGACGACGCGTATAAATATATACGTTCGAATTATATTCAAAATAAATTTCTCGTCGATATTATTTAAAATAATTCATTTTAAATAATCAAAATTCGCTAAAATTGCCAAAATAAAAATTTTAAACTGGCCCAGATTTTCGGGTTGTTACATTTGGCCTGGGTTGTTGCCTCTTCCATAGCCAGGTAAGTTTCTTGCTTGACTTTTGTTCATATTTCTTGAATTTGATGCAAGGTTTATGCTGTAATCAATTTGAGATGCCTTCTTTTGTTACACCCTGCCTTCATGCGCTAGCAGTGCAGAATATACAGTCTGAATGTCAGGTAAAACAGGTTGAGTGGCAATGAAGGTAACTAGTGATTCATATTCCTCATCTAGTCCATTTGTCAGCGTGAGTATTTGTTCACTGTCTGAAATATAGTGTCCCACTGCTTTTAATTTGTCACAAAGTGTTTTAACCTTTGCTATATACTCTCTCATAGTTATCTCTCCTTTTCTTGCATTCTGAATCTCCCTTCTGTAATGCATGATGCGAGCAGTTGACTGTGAGTTGAAGATCTGTTGTATAGTGGTCCATATCTCATGGGATGAATTGCATCCTATAACTTGTGACAACAAATTCGTATTGATTGATGAAAGTAACCATGAGGATAATAGATTGTCCTACTTTTGATGATGTATATACGCTGGATTACTGATCATTTGTCCATCTTTATCCAGGATCATAGCTGGGGGAATGGATCTTGTTCCTTTGACATAATCTTGAAGGTCGTATCCCTTCAAGGCTGTCTCAATTTGGAACTTCCATAAGAGGAAATTCTCTTCATCAAAGGGGGTGGTTATCACTTGAGTCTTGGGCTTTACGAGAATTTGAGTGCTGCCAGGAGGATCAACGGTGCATGTTCTTGATGTGGCTGATGAATTGTCATCACCTGGTCCAGCCATGGTGATGTTGCAGTTCAAAGAATGGCGTGGCTTCCTACGTAAGTGGGTAGCAGCCTATGCAGGAAAACAAAGGTAATGGAGGCGGTTCTTGTCTCTTTGAAGATTCAAGAACTGGTACTCTTCGATCAAGAAAGCGTCAAATGATGAGATCCAAGATCTCAGATGACCAAAAAGAAGTCGTAGTAGCCGCTGCGAGTGTAAACTCCGGCTTGGCACGCATGACTTGATAAGAATAGTCGCTACAAGATCAGAGAGGTTGCTCTCCGATGATGAATTCTAAACTGAGGATACTAAAACCCAGCACTCCTCTCAACTTGTTCAGCGAGAGAGGTAAAGGACGAGCTGCCGTTAGGCTTTATTCAGCTCTGATACCATACAAACTTTGTAATAGTTTGTTTTTGATATTCAGAAATGTATTGCAGAATTTTATTATCAACTTGAAAATGAATGTACAAGCAGTATACAAGTGCTTATATAATACACGAAAGTACAAAATGGGCTAAAAGAAAAAATACAAGCCCATAGGCTATAAGCCCAGCGGAATATATAAGTTCGGTTTTGTATGTGTATACTGTATACTTTTCAGGAGGAAGAAGAATCTGTGGAGCCAGGACAGTTGGTCGAAGGGGAAGCAGGGGGTCCAGATGGGGTTGCGAGATGGGACTGGAGTGGAGGGGGCGGTTCGGTGGCAAGGCGGCAGTCCAATGGGAACGTGGTGATGCTTCGGTGGTTGGGTTCGAAATAATAGATGGAGTAGGAAGAATTGCAGAAGAAGATGTATGTGCCTAATCACTTACTTAACATGCCTAATTATAAATTTATACGTGCCTAATCCACTAAATTTGCCTAACCCCTATTATAATATAATATGGCCTTGTATATTATATAATATGTCCAACTAAAAATTTGTGCCTGATCATACTTTACGTGCAAAATTGTTAATGCAATGTGCCTTACTCATATATGTACCATGACCAATATATTTGGTTCTTGCCACGTGATTAAAATGTTTGTGCCAAGTCCTTCACATAAAGTGGTCCAATAATGTGTTTAACCCCTGGTATAACCTGTAGATTGCATACAATATATATGTTTAAAGTATGGTTTCGAAACTAGCAGTACAGGTAGCCACTGCATGCCTAATTTTTATATTAACTGTGCCAAATCCTAGGTTAACTTTTATATGTGTCCAATTAGAAAACCATATGGCCTACTTACTATAACGTGTTTTATTTTAACATGTAGAAAGTTATTAACAAAATTTATGTTCACATATTCCGGACAAAATTAGTTAATTTATCGATTGATTGATGATAATTAAGTTTAATTAATTCAAATTAAAACATGATTGTAATATATGTGCAGAATCAAACATACCAAAGATGTTAGACCCGTATCAGCATTCCTGGCAGTATGGAGCTGGTGTGGACAGAGTGGTACGCAGATGGAAATTTTAATTAAATTAAACGCTTGTTTAATTTAATTAAAATAAAGTGTTTTCAGTGACGAATGGAAATCAAAGTAAGTTAAACTCACTCAGTTCTCCCACTTATTTTATATAAGTCGGGTTTAAATATTTGTGTGCCTTGGTTGCTAATGGTTGAATGATTTGATGATTGTTTGCATATATATAGAATATTTATGTATAATTGATTTAAATTAAACGTTCTTTTAAATTAATCAAACCAAATTGTTATATTTAACGATTATATCCAATGGAGGTAACTTACCTTGTCGGTTACTTTTTTTTATAATATAAACGTATTAAATTTAATTGGGTGCTTGAAATGTTGTTATTTACTGACCGATCTCAGTTAAATTGATTATTCATGTTATTTTATATTACCATTATATGAATTGTTTACTGAATATGATTGGATGGTTGATTGTTGAATCTAAATTCAACGGTTATTTTGATATTAACCAATGGACAATATTGGTTGAGAAATTGACAATAGATGGCCTAAATTATATGTCGTTCATAAAGATTAATATACAACTAGGTGAACCGATAAAAATGAAGTTATGAAATTTATTTTATAACTGAATATAGATTTTTAATATATTATTTTAAATGAAGTTTATAAAAAGGAAATAAACCAACCACACACACACACACACTCACACACACACACACACACACACACACACACACACACACATATATATATATATATATATATATATATATTGTTTTAACCACGAATCACCATTTTTGTACCAAAAAATGCCGTGTACGAAACACATGCCTCATCTTAACTATTAAATGATTTTATAAAGCTAATTCTTATATTACAAAGATGGATAAGCAAGTGAGCAAGGATTAATGTAATGATAAATAACTTAGATTAATTGTTTATAAGTAACAATTAAAATGGAATTATATTGAATTGATTATTATTTATTTAATAATAATCGAAGTAAATGAGATTATTTAAATTAATAATATTATTTATTAATTTAAATGAAAAGACGAGTTAGAGTTGATTAACGAGTTATTCATGTTTTAAAATTGACCAAGCCATCTATTTTAATGGAAATTGATTATTGAATTAAATAAGTTTATGTCGATCAATTTAATGAAATAATTCAACAAATAGTGTTTAACGTAATAAGAATTAAAAGGAAATTGGATATTTATTCCAGTTAATGATAAAGTAAATAAATGATAATTTAAAGGAATTACTTCTTAAATGAAGTTCATTTAAGTAAGTAATCGAAGTTAGTAATGAATTATAATTGAGTTTTAAAGGGAATTTATGAAGGGGTACATATTTAAATCAAGTTTGGCAAACTAAGTTACAAAGTGGTTTTAAGCGAATATGATACGCTTAAAATAAATATTACTTAATATTTAAATTAAGTCAAGGAAATTGAGATGGAAAAAGGTTTTATACTAAACCAGAGTTGTATAAATGAGCTTATAAAAAGAGATGGGAAGTTAAAGCGTTAAATTTAAGTTAACGTTATTAAATGATGGCATTAAGTGAAATTGACGAGATTTGAAATAAGATTTCCCAAAATGAATGATTGAAAGTTTTAAAAAGAGGATTCTGGTAATTGAATTTGATAAAAGATCAAGCAAATGGGATTCTGGTAAATGAATTTGTTAATCAAGGTCTCAGAGGTAATTAAAATACCCCAACTTGAACGACTTCAGGATTATCGCAGGACGATATTAGTTGTGATGATAAAGATGTTAGAAGCGATTTATTATGAGAAATAATAATGCAGAGTTACTTGAAGTATCTGAGAATAGATATAATGAGATTTCGAATTAAAGAGGATAAAAGGATTTGAGGAAATATATATTGACATTTCCAAAATAATGAAGATAAAAAGGGCTTGAGAATATGAAGTGATATTTCCATAGTAAATGAAACAAAAGAATATTTCGTAAATACTGTTTTACGAATGATAAGTTGATTCGATTTCCCGATTTTAGATAATAAGAAATGTCGTAGCAAATGTTTTGAAATGATAATTAAACGGAAAATCGGATAAGATTATAAGGTTTTTTTTTCTAAGTATTAAAAAGAAATGGTTTGAGAATAATTGTGTATTTAAATCAGAAGTGAATACTATGTTGAAAGATTTAGAAGATTCAATTAACCATTCATAAATTATTTTAATTAATAAGGCCAAGTAACGTTGTGTACTCAACCAGTAGATCTATTTTATTTTGTTTATTTGATAGTTAAACAACCGACTATCAAAATCTTGCCCATACGATCGTTGGTATGGAAAGATCGAGATCGAATTTGTATTCGAAAACCATTCCGAACCAGAAATTACGTGAAAGATATTGATTGAAGATGGAGCAATTAAAGATCGTATATCTTCACGAGCGGAAGAACTATTGTCAAATATCTTTGGCTGATCCCTAGAGTTAGCAATGATTTTATCGTGATTGGAATCTATGGATTGCAAGGACTACTCGTTGTTGATCTATAGAGTGACTCCTAGGATGTGGTAGGAGAGTGCCTTCGGTTCATCCTGTTCCTGGATGACTGGTATGGATGAATGTCTGACAGAGTATTTCTAAATGGATCGCGTATGTTGATTTCTACAAATGTACCAAGTTGGTGGCATAGAAGGGAAACTTTTTTAGCTTAACAATTAGAGTATTTTTGTGTGCATCAAATAGTGATTTCTGGTGGATCTGATGATGCGGCATTCAAAGTAGATGGAGATATGTTGTTCTGAAGCATAAGCTCAACCTCTAGCCTCATCAACCGAGAAATGACACAAAATCGGGTAGGTCACATGGCTATGTGGGTCGCACCCATCAAAAGGGTATATCATTACCTGATCTGGAGAAAGCAAATGCCATCGGTTGTCCCTTTTTATTCTTGTATGTATGTTATCAGTTCAGTTGGCTAGCCCCCAATCGTGGTAATGATATATTCGGTACTCTCAAGAGAAAGTGAGGGGTCAGTGATGTTTAGCCTGGGTTGCAAGATGTTCTTGTTGAACCCCATGTATTCATCTCCAGAGGTACATTGTCGGAAAGGCTGTCCCATACCTTGCCAGGAAATCCATTCTATAATAAGCGCGCGCGGTTTTGATTGTTTACTATATATGTGGAGCGTGAGATGCAAGCGTTCTGCTAGATTGATATTTACTTATATTTAGACAATATCATAATATCATAATAATATTGTTTTCTAAAATGTTTTGGGTTATCGTAAGGTAAAAACCATCCATATTTATGTGTGGATTCGGTCTTACGATTATCCTTTTCTTCTGAAAAGATTTTGACCTTAAAATCAAGTTGTGTGATGCCTTTAAACTTAGTGTGTTTTTCTCACTCTGGTTCTCCAGACTGACCCTGTGTTTGTAATGCTCGGGTTAGACCGAGCTATACAGGTTCAGGTTATCGGTTGTTATGAAGAGACGAGATTGAAGAGTTCAGACGTATGTTATTATATATTCCACTGTGTGATTGTATATGATGACAGATTATTATAACTGTCCAGATGTGTGATGTACTCTGATAATTGTAAGTTTTATTTCAAGCTCTCGATTAATATTTATTTCTATATTATATTTTGTTCCGCTGCGATGTGAGAATCCGTGTTGTGCTAGTTCCTCTTCTTCTTTTATTCTAATAATTCTTTCTTTTCTTATCTCACCCTCTAATAATGTTCTTGTGTTTTCGATGCTGGAATGTTTGACATGGTGTTTTTGTGTCGATTTTCGGGATCGAAAATCCTTATTCGTTACATTAGGGATCAGCTGAACTAGAACAATGACACATTGTATAAGGATGTGTGTGAATTTTAATTTACTCTAAAAATGGATGAAGAAAAAATGATTTAATCATCACTTGGATGTTGCATTTTGGTGAATGGCCGTTGCATACGTATAGAATTTAATATGTACCATTAGGATTCTCTTGTATACATATTGGATGCTTGTCACTGTAACGACCCGCATTCTACGCATCGAAGGATCGTAGAATATTTCTTTCTTTCACATACGAAGTCGTATGGTCATGTAACTTTGGGAGACGACTATTGGGGTCATTTCCCATGTTCATGATTTTTGTCGATTTTTAAATGACCATTTTGACCCTAGCTGATCTTGTTTTGACTATAACTTTTGATTGGAAAGGAGTTTTGACATGAAACCACTTCCATTAGATCCGGATGATGGTTTACTTTTCCGTAGAGTGGTCATATGTGAAAAAGAGACTTACCGTCTGGGAGATATGGCTGAAATAAGGTTTGGTAGATGAAAAACTGCTTAACCGGGCCTAATTTGGGTGATCAGTGAGTGGGCCCATAACCCATTTCGGGATTAGGGTTATGGGAAGGCTGATAGGGTTAGGGAATTCAGTTTCTATCATTTTACAGCCGCCACTTTTTGTTCCTTCAAGTTTAGCCATGGCCTCCACTTTCTAAAACACCCCAAATCACCTTCTAATCGCTAATTAAGCCAAACCTACATCAAATTAAGGAAGATCTTCACCAATCAGTATTAGAACTGCTGTATAGCCTTGGGAACAGCGCCAAAACAAAGGACATTTCCGATTTAGTATTTTATTTGTGGCCATGGTGAGTGATTTGCATAGTTCCTCGCTAATTATTGTTAATTAAGGGTAATTGGTGATAATTAGTGAAATTATGCATGTTAAAAATCTGGAAAAATATTGATAAATTTCGAAATATTGTGTTAGGCCTTTGTTAGAAAATTGGGTTGATTTGATTAAGTTTTACTAATCCTATCATTGGTTTTGCTTAAACCCGCTTAAGGGAAAATATAGGATTTTGGCTGTGTTTGATCCGTTTAACCTTGTCATATTGTTGTTTTGGTGTTTGTGGATGATTATACATGTTGATATGACTGTATCGTATGCTTTACGCACTGAGTGAGAGATGTGAGGATGGTTTCCATGCTTGATTTGTTTGCCATCACTACGACATGCACGCCCCCGCCCCCGTATTCTTTGCACCATATGTTAGTGGCACCTTAGAGTATTATACAGTATGTAGTGCTAACTCTTTGGTTGCAGGTCCAGGTTCAGGTATGGTTTAGTATACCTGTTATTGTTCTGTTTTGATGCTTATCGCTCATACCAGACTTTTGTCTGACCCAGAGTTTTATGTCTCTTCTTATTACTCTGGGTGCTCCTAAACGAGCAGACTAGAGACAGGTTAGCTGGTGATGCACGAGTAGTTGTACCGAAGACGAGCAGGAGGCTCCCACGTATGATATATATAGACATTCTCACTGTGTCACTGCGGGTCACTACTTTGGGCATTAGTAGTGTACCTTTTTTCCTTTGCTTTGCTTTAGAGATAGTTTAAAAAGTTGTAATAATGGTGATGTGGAACATAAGCTGTATTTAGATTTCCGCCGCTATGATGTGTAGTTTTTAGTTTTTAGCTTATGCATTGTCTCGCCTGTTTTATGTTAAGTATGTTGTTATTTTATTTTATCCCATGTGCTGTGAGACATGCTACAGGTTCTTGGTTAGTTCATTCTCTTCTTAGGAGACTGTCTCGTGCTGGTCGGGCATGTGTACAGCGCACTTTCGGAGGAAATGTCGGTTGGAGCGGGGCGGGTCGTCACACTTGGTATCAGAGCTCTATGTTGCATAGTTAACCTAGGGAAGTTATCAGGGAGAGATAGTATACGTATATGAGAGTGTGTATTTGTGACTATTTTGGTTTTTAAAAGCTATATATATATATATGCTACTTGTATATCTAAGGATGAAGTCGCACTGCACTGGCACCACTATGGAGATGATTAATCGTTTTCTCTGTGCAGATTGAACGATGAGCCGATACGCAAGGGGTACCGGTAGAGGAGCCAATAATGGGAATGCTGCTGAGATGAGGACGATGTTAACTGACCTCATGAGAGAGATGCTTAGAGATGTTCAGAAGGAAGCTCCTAATGCTGCTAACGGTGGTGGTGCAGCGGTGTAGGCGCCTAGGGCCGATTTCGCCAAGCTTAACAAGGATTATACTAGCCTTAGTGGAAAACCGTTCCATGGAACAGAGTCGGCTACAGATGTTCAGGATTGGTTGGATAGCTGCGAGCGTATCTTCGAAAACTTGGGTATCGAGGATGCAATGAAGAGAAGGCTAGCATCCCGTCAGCTGCAAGGACGGGTAATGAATTGGTGGAATGCTATAAAGGCAGCTACTCCCGAGGATCAGATTACTTGGGATCAGTTTAAGGCTTGCTTTAGCGATAAGTTCATTCCAGCTGCTCAAAAGTCAGTGTTGTTTAAGAAATTCTTGGAACTCAAGCAGAATAGCAGAGCTGTTTCGGAGTATATTGTCGAATTCAACACTTTGTCGAAATATTGGTTATCCCTAATAAATACTGCCGAGAAGAGGAACGAGAAGTTCGTAACTGGCTTGGATGGATACTTGGGGGAAAGGCTTATTAACCACATCGATGAGACGTTTGAATCGATTGTGGGGAAAGCTTTAAGATTGGAAAGTCTTTACCCTAAGTCGAAGACTGAGGTCGCATCTGCAGAGGAGCCAAAACCGCAAGCAAGCGGTGAAGGCAAGAGTGGTTCTCAGAATAAGAGGAAGCAGAACTAGAATAAGGATGGCCAGAAGAAGAAGAAAGATGTTGAGTGCTTTAGCTGTGGCAAGAAGGGCCATTATGCAAGTAATTGTCGAGCAAAGCCAACGGACAGGAAGTGCTTCAACTGCGGCCAAGTTGGACACCAAAAGGATAAATGTCCACAACCTTTGAAAGAAAAGCAGATGGTGAAAGCATATGCCCTTAATGCTATTCCTTCTTCGTCGAATGCCCCAACTGGGGCGGAGAAAGGAAAGAATGTCGTCATTCAAGGTATGCTTTCTATTTATGATGTTCCTGTTAGAGTTTTTTTTATACCGGAGCTTCCAGTTCTTTCATATCTAGTGACCTGGTAGATAGGTTGGGATTGGAACCCGAGATAGTCGATAGACCTTTAGTAGTGACGAACCTGAATGGTGGTTCGACTAGCCTTAGCATGATTTGTCGTAATGTGGTCTTATCGAGTCATGGATGTATGTTTGTTTGTGATTGCTTTGTTTTGGTCTTTACTGGGTTTGGAATTATTTTGGGAGTCGATTGGCTCTAAAGATACGGGGTGGTGGTACACTGTGAGGGCTTTTTGGTGACAGCTAGAGCGAATGATGGGCGGAGGGTAGTGTTTGGTGGTCTACCTAGTGATGGGGTAATGGCTAGTTTTCTAAATTCCCTCGACATCCCGCATGATGAGTTGTCAGGTTTGCCCGTGGTTGGCCAGTATCCGGATGTCTTCGAGGAAGTGACCGGGCTTCCACCACACCGAGAGATTGAGTTCCGTATTGATTTAGTGAAAGATGCCAGACCTATAGTGATGCCACTTCGTCGTATGGCACCAAGGGAGCAGCGAGAGCTCGGGGTGCAAGTAAGCGATCTTTTGAAGAAGGGATTTATCCGAAGAAGTGTTTCTGAGTGGGGAGCACCAGTTGTGTTTGCTACCAAGGCTGATGGTTCCCTTCGATTGTGTGTAGACTACCGCGAGCTGAATAAGGTGACGAGGAAGAATAAGTATCCTCTACCGCGGATAGATGATTTGTTTGATCAGTTGAGTGGCACGAGAGTGTTCTCTCAGTTGGGTCTCGCGAAAGGTTTTCATCAGCTTAGAGTGGAAGCTGAGAGTATAGCTAAAACGACATTTCGGACGCCGTCTGATTTTATGAGTGGTTGGTCATGCCATTTGGGTTAACCAATGCGCCAGTATATTTTGTGGATCTTATGAATAGGGTATTCAGAGATCAGTTGAATAAGTTTGTTCTTGTGTTCGTGGATGATATTTTGGTTTTCTCGAAGAACGAGGAAGAACACAAGGAACATTTGAGGACAGTGATGGAGGTATTGAGGAAACACCAACTGAAAGAAATTTTTTCTAAGTGTCACTTCTGGAGAAAGGAAGTGAGGTTCTTGGGCCATGTTGTTTCAGAGAATGGTATTGCCGTGGATCCTGCGAAAGTCGCTACGGTACAAGATTGGTCTACGCCCAAGAATGCAATGGACATAAGAAGTTTCTTGAGATTAGCTGGATATTATCGTAAGTTTATCCAAGACTTCTCCAAGATAGCAACACCGTTGACTCAGTTGACCAAGAAGAATCAAGCTTTCGTCTGGGACGAAAAGTGCGAGAATGCGTTCAAGAGTCTAAAGGAAAAGTTGACATGTGCACCGGTGTTAGTCGTTCCTAATGGGAATGAAGAGATAACGGTATATACAGATGCTTGCGGTACCGGACTAGGTGTTGTACTGATGCAAGGTGGTAGGGTTGTAGCTTTTTCTAGTCGGAAACTGAAACCGCATGAGAAAAGATACCCTACCCATGATTTGGAATTAGCAGCGATCGCATTCGCATTGAAGATGTGGAGACATTATCTCTTGGGAGAAAGATCCGAGTTGTTTACTGATCATAAGTCATTAAAGTATCTTTTCTCTCAAAAGGATCTAAATCTCCAACAACAAAGATGGTTAGAATTCTTGGCTTCCTATGATTTCGACATCGCATATACACCAGGAAAGGGCAATGCGGTGGCTGATGCATTAAGTAGAAGACATGCCAGTTTAGGGGCTATGTTTCTAGAATGGAAGCAACTGGAGTACATCGCTGGGTATGATTTCAGACCAAGGTGCGAATTGGATCCAGAAATGTTAGCAAATTTGACGATCAGACCCACTTTGATTGAGCGGATTGGTTCCAGTCAAAAGAACGATCCTAACTTATTGGAAGTCATCTCCAAGTTAAAGATGGGTATCGATGAGAAGATGAACAAGTATGGGCTTGATCGAGATGGTTGGATTAGAAAGAATGGAAGACATGTTGTGCCCAATGTCAATGGATTGAGAGATGAAGTGCTTAGAGAATGTCATCACTCAAAACTGACTATACATCCCGGTGGTAACAAGATGTATCGAGACATGAAGCAGACCTACTATTGGGGAGGGATGAAAAGAGACGTTGGGAAGTTTATATCCAAATGCATGAATTGCCAGCTAGTTAAAGCTGAGCAAAAGAAGCCTAGTGGCTTGTTACAGCCATTAGAAATTCCAGAAAAGAAATGGGAACAAGGCCCAATGGATTTCATTGATGGGTTACCAAGGACTAGATCGGGCCATGATAGCATTTGGGTGATTGTGGACCGATTGACTAAGAGTGCAAGGTTTATACCCGTCAAGTCAAACAGGACGACAGCTAAGTTAGCCGAACTATATGTAAAGTGGGTAGTGAGATTTCATGGAATACCCAAAGGCATTGTGAGTGACCGAGATCCGTTGTTCACTAGTGGATTTTGGAAGAGCTTACAAGAGGCGTTAGGATCAGAATTACATCACAGTACCGCGTATCATCCTCAAACCGACGGACAGATAGAGGGGTGAATCGAGTGTTAGAAGATCTTTTGCGAGCTTATGTATTGGATTTTGGTGGATCATGCGATGACCATCTACATCTAGTAGAGTTTGCCTATAATAATAGTTATCAATCCAGTATCGGTATGGCTCCATTTGAAGCGTTGTACGGAAGACCATGCAACTCACCATCATGTTGGTTAGAAACTGGTGAGAAGTTTGTGCTTGGACCAGACATGATAAGAGAAACTTCAGCTAAGATTAAGGTTATCCAACAGCGAATGAAGGCTGTCCAAGATAGGCAGAAGAGTTATGCTGATAAGAAGAGAATTAAAATTTTCCATTGGCGACTTGGTGTTTGTCAAGATTTCTCCGTTGAAGAGTGTGATACGATTTGGTAGGAGAGGCAAGTTAGCACCAAGATTTGTTGGTTCGTTCCCAGTTCTTGAGCAAGTTGGGAATTTGGCATATAAAGTTGAATTACCAGACAAGATGGCGGGAGTTCATAAAGTATTTCATGTTTCCCAACTAAGGAAATTCGTGCACGACCCGGATGTGACTATTTCACCTGATCAGTTGGATGATATCGAAGTAGAACCCAAGGCAGTTGGGAACCGCAACCCAATTCGTATTATAGGGTATGATACGAAGAAACTTCGAAGGAAGGCGGTGAGGCTAGTCAAGGTTCAGTGGGGCGAGAAAGAGAATGACTGTACTTGGGAGACAGAGGAGAGCATTAGGAAGACGTATCCAGAACTCTTTGCCTGGTAAGATTTCAGTTTCGATTTAGTCTTTCCGCATGCTAGGATAGGTTTGTTTTTTTGTTTTACATGTTTGATTGTTGTATATGGCTGATAAGCATGTGGGATCCTTTGTATGTTTTGGGTTAAGGAATTTCGGGGATGAAATTTCTTAAGGGAGGGAGAGTGTAACGACCCGCATTCTACGCATCGAAGGATCGTAGAGTATTTATTTCTTTCACATACGAAGTCGTATGGTCATGTAACTTTGGGAGACGACTATTGGTGTCATTTCCCATGTTCATGATTTTTGTCGATTTTTAAATGACCATTTTGCCCCTAGCTGATCTCGTTTTGACCATAACTTTTGATTAGAAAGGAGTTTTGACCTGAAACTACTTCCATTAGATCCGGATGATGGTTTACCTTTCCGTAGAGTGGTCATATGTGAAAAAGGACTTACCGTTTGGGAGATATGGCTGAAATAAGGTTTGGTAGATGAAAAACTGCTTAACCGGGCATAATTTAGGTGATTAGTGAGTGGGCCCATAACCCATTTCGGGATTACGGTTAAGAGAAAGCTGATAGGGTTAGGGAATTCAGTTTCTATCATTTTCCAGCCGCCACTTTTTGTTCCTTCAAGTTTAGCCATGGCCTCCACTTTCTAAAACACCCCAAATCACCTTCTAATCGCTAATTAAGCCAAACCTACGTCAAATTAAAGAAGATCTTCACCAAATTAGTATTAGAACAGCTGTGTAGCCTTGGGAACAACGCCAAAACAGATAACATTTTAGATTTAGTATTTTATTTATGGCCAAGATGAGTGATTTGCATAGTTCCTCACTAATTATGGTTAATTAAGGTAAATTAGTGATAATTAGTGAAATTATACATGTTAAAAATCTGGAAAAATACTGATAAATTTCGAAATTTTGTTTTAGCCCTCTATTAGAAAATTGGGTTGATTTGGTTAAGTTTTACTAATCTTATCATTAGTTTTGCTTAAACCCGCTTAAGGGAAAATATAAGATTTTGGCTATGTTTGATCCGTTTAACCTCGTCATATTGTTGTTTTGGTGTTTATGGATGATTATACATGTTGCTATGACTGTATCGTATGCTTTACGCACTGAGTGAGAGACGTGAGGATGGTTGCCATGCTTGATTTGTTTGCCATCACTATGACATGCACGCCCCCACCCCCGTATTCTTTGCACCATATGTTAGTGGCACCTTAGAGTATTGTACAGTATGTAGTGCTAACTCTTTGGTTGCAGGTCCAGGTTCAGGTATGGTTTAGTATACCTGTTATTGTTCTGTTTTACTGCTTATCGCTCATACCAGACTTTTGTCTGACCCAGAGTTTTATGTCTCTTCTTATTACTCTGGGTGCTCCTAAACGAGCAGACTAGAGACAGGTTAGCTGGTGATGCACGAGTAGCTGTACCGGAGACGAGCAGGAGGCTCCCACATATGATATATATAGACATTCTCCCTGTGTCGCTGCGGGTCACTACTTTGGGCATTAGTAGTGTACCTTTTTCCTTTGCTTTGCTTTAGAGACAGTTTAAAAAGGTTGTAATAATGGTGATGTGGAACATAAGCTGTATTTGGATTTCCGCTGCTATGATGTGTAGTTTTTAGTTTTCAGCTTATGCACTGTCTCGCCTGTTTTATGTCAAGTATGTTGTTATTATATTTTATCCCATGCATTGTGAGACATTCTACAGGTTCTTGGTTAGTTCATTCTCTTCTTAGGCGACTGTCCCGTGCTGGTCGGGCATGTGTACAGCGCGCTTTCGAAGGAAATGTCGGCTAGTGCGGGACGGGTCGTCACAGTCACAAACATAAATTGCACTAAGGGGGTCAACTGAATCAGTTGATCGCCTGATTTTTGCATTAGCGTAGAGACATTTACATGACACCTTTGCATATGTTTATACAAAGTATTAGAAAATTTTAAGGACGTTGGATGCCAATTGTTGATGGTTGAGTAAATGGGTGCAGATAATGGTTGATAGCATTCATAACATTCTTCTAGCCTTGGAGATTTTGGGTAAGGAGGGGAGAATGTAACAACCCGAATTTTAACAAGCAATATCTAGTTAATTAATTAATTAAGGAATAAACTGATACAATAAATATTAATCAAAAAAATATTGAGAATTGAGCAAAATGAATTTCACCTTTGCGACCGTTACAAAGTTCTGGTTAAGATAGACATTTGGTCTGCTGAAATCGGGTTTACAACGAGGAAGTTACAGCCATTTAAAATTTTAACAAAAATCGAAAATAAATCCTTGAGGGGGGTCTACTCCCGGGTCAACCCACAACCCAAGTGGGTCGACGCATGTATCGAACCACCTAAGGGGTGGGTCAACCCTAGTGTTAACAGATTTGATAGATTTGTCGACACATCCTTCTGTAAGCAATGTTGCTTATTTTTCCAGCAAACTATCGTTCTTTTTTGGCCTTGCTTCTATGTTATTATTTTCATCTAGCGGCCTAAAATCTAAACCTAAAATCCTATGGCTTAAATTCTAAACATAAAATACAATGAACCTGGACATAAAATCCACTGAACCTGGACACCTAACTATATTATAAAAAACCTCCAAAACGTAACCTAACCTAACCTTCACTACTCCATTTCTCTATCTCTCTAAAATAACCTTCTGTCCAAATATAATTTTAATGGAGTATTGGGGGATTGGTTCTACACATATCATGGGGGAATATTCATAGATAAAGAGGATCTACCAAAGTATATTAGAACTGGTCTAATTTTATGTGAGTATTAATGTGATTATCAGATTCTTCTAAGGTAATGTTAAAACTGATACAATAATTGTTACAACGATTTTAGATATAAATAAAAAGGATTAAGATAGTAAAATAGTTTGGATCTGAAAATTTGACGATTAAATTGTTTATAAGTTTATCTTGTACATGTCATTGTTCATTTTATTCACTATCTATTATTTATCCCTTTTCAATTGTTATTTATTTACAAGTAAAATCTTCTTCTTTATCCCCTTCTCTATCATTACTTTATTTACAGTCTTGTAACGCCTATTTATTCATTTTGGTTTATTTCTGAGCCTAGACCTACTTCTCCTTTTTCATTGATTTTGAGCTGAGCCTAGGCCCACGAGAGCCTAGGCCTTTACCATTTAATTTGCGTAAAAATTGGAATAATCTAAAAGAATGTTAAAAAAGGAATTTTTGGGCATATTGAGAGTTATGGACTGTAAATTAGGGTAAATTCTAATGGAAGAATATGCAAACTTGTGAATTGGAATAAACTATACTTAATTATACATTAAGTAAACATTAATTTGGAAAACATATTAATTTGTAATTTGGAAGACATGTTAATTTGACAGTAATTTAGAAAAAATGTTAATTTGACAGTAATTTGAAAAACATGTTAATTTGACATTAATTTGGAAGACATGTTAATCTAACAGTAATTTGGAAAACATGTTAATTTGACAGTAATTTGGAAAACATGTTAATTTGACATTAATTTGGAAAAAACATGTTAATCTGATAGTAATTTGGAAAACATGTTAATTTGACAGTAATTTGGAAAACATGTTAATTTGACATTAATTTGGAAAACATGTTAATTATGTTTAATTTGACATTAAGTAACCTATATCTGGGAAAACATGTTAATTATACCTAATTTGACATAAGTAACCTATATCTGGGAAAAACATGTTAATTATACTGAATTTGACATTGAGTAACTTGTAGTTGGAAAATTTGTTAATTGTCCTTAATTCAACATTAGGTAACCTGTATCTGGAAAACATGTTAACTAGACTGAATTGTACTGAATTTGACATTAAGTAACGTGTATTTTGAAAGCATGTTAATTGTACTTAATTTAACATTAAGTAGCCTGTATCTGGAAAACATATAAATTAGACTGAGTTGTACTTAATTTGACATTAACTATCCTGTATTTTAAAAACATGTTAGTTGTGCTTAATTTGACATTAGGTAACCTTTATCTGGAAAACATGTTAATTGGGATAAAATATACTTAATTGAATATTAAGTAACTTGTACCCTGTATCTGTAAAATATCCGAGCATGATCTGTCCGACTAAGGAAAAGGGGGTAGATTACTTTCGTTATTTACGAACTAGAAATAAAAGATTGTATATTACTTTTGTTAATTACAATCTAGGAATATAACACAGGATTATATTAAGCTTATTAATAAACTTAAACCAGCTAAGTTAAATCTGTCTGATTAAGAAGGTGAGGAGTCCATTGTGTTAAAATATAAGGGGATCCGTAAAAATCCTAGTTTACTTGGAGACCAAGTCTAGGGTGGTTTGTGTCAATCATTTTGCTTTCTTTTCAGTCTAGAACACATATCAATTAGTACCCTCCTCTTATCATCTGAGTCTCGCACTATAGGTAGAGACTTGGGCATGCATTACTGATGCAAAATTGTAAGAGGTTCAAATTCTGAGGTGGGTACGGACGCATTCCGGCAGAACCATGAGCGTGCGTTGTTACAAACAGGGAAAATATGACGTTGTAATGCCTGTGAATAAGGATGTGCCTTTTTAATTGATGAGTTCAAGACTGATATCCTCGAATGTCATAGCTGGCATAGGTTATTCATGTCTGTTTAGGGAGCCGATCAATGGGTAGCATTAGGAAATTCCTTCCTAATTACTTGTTTCTTTCTAAATCCATAGAAGTGTAGAACAGTCAACCTGCCTAATCTGGTTATTATTATCATCATCATCATTGTCTTTTCATAGGAATAGTCAATCCTTATTATCAATTCATATCAGTTTCTTCTTTAGATATGTATTGACGCTTACCCTTTTATGACACTAGAACCACTATTTATCTTTTTTCCTTGACTTATTAGTCAAGATGGTAATCATAGCATCTCACCAGGCTTCATGTCTGACCTTTTTCCTTCACTCCCTTTCTCTTTTATTTCCCCTAGGCTTACAGGGATAAAATCTATAGTTCATATTACTTTGTTGATTTTTTCATGATGGATTTCTGCAAAAGACATATGACCTCCTGTTCTCTTTCCAAGGCTAGGCTGTATCTTTTTGACTATTTGTGGAATAATATTATCTTAGTCTCTATGATGTTTTTATGTCTGTATACCCACAACACTCCATATTTTTTAATGTAATCCTCATACGGGTGACTAAGGAATGTGGGGTGTTACAAATTATAAAGCTTGAGATATTTGTGGCCAAAGATTGGAAATTCGCCAAAGTTTCTTGTCGATCAAATACTTGATATGGATGGGGGAAGTTCAGGCTTCAAAGAGATTGCTTAGTATCCGATAATTTTTATTTTGATGCAACTGTGAGTTTATATAGGCGAGCATGGATTATAGATGTATGGAAAAATATGCACCAAATGTTATACGGAGAAATATATTATTTATGCAATAATATGTTAGCACTTGTAAATGACAGGATACAATGGAAAACACAAAATACAAGATATCTTCCAATATATATCTCAAATTCAGATATTTATTTATTTCCCTTCTGATAAAATTTATATGCACTAAGTAATAACAATTTCCTTTTTGTACTTGATATGCAATCTTTTGATAATGTACAAAATACTATATACAAATAGTTGCAGTGAATAATAATATATATAGCTTCAAAATTTTGAAAAATATATATAGCTTCAAAAAATGCATTTAAATGACTCAAATTGATATAAACACGAGTTGTGAAATTTGTTTATAAAAATGTAAACAAAATGTAAATGTGACTAATATGAGATACAAGTACATCACAAGTTGATTGGAAGCAAAAATTTCTCTTTGTCGATTTTTAAACTACTACACGCTCGAAATAAAAATCAAATATAACAAATATATATTATCATCAAACAAGACATATACTCAGTAATCATCTCATAGATCCAAGTCATTTCATGTTTGTCTAGAATTTATCTTTCCTTTTCCTATTGTCAAGCGGTCAAAAGAAAAATCTCATGCTCGGGGTTTGGCTGCATTGGACCATTTAGCTTTGGATTTTTCTTAAATTTGGTCTGCTTCTTAAAACTTATTATGCTTGTAGCCTAATTTTAAAATTAATTACAAATATAGCCCTTTTTTGGTTAAATCAGCACTAAGTTAATCATAACATGCTGATTCCATTACAAATAATGCCAATATAATTTTCTGCATTTTTTGGGCGTCATTTGGAACTGCGCTAGTTGGTGGCTTTACAAATATCATCCAGAAATTTTGAAAAAATATATACTTTGTTGATCCCTAAAAGTCCACATGCACATTGAGTTATCAAATCTGAGCAGAAGCCTGCGGAACGAACGTCATCAGGGTCGGTCGTGCATAGTCCTGTCCAAGGCACTCAAAACGACTCATAAAAGGTAAGAAGCAACCGCACAGAACAGAGGCTAAGGTCGTGCGTATGTTCGATGCCCACTCTTAGGATAAACACACTTACATCTCAAGTCCCAAACCTTGATCGGTTGCCTCCAGACCATAGAGAAAATCGCCTGCTCATTCATATTCAGACATAACTGCATTAGAGAATCAAGATCGTCCAACCGCTTATTCGAATCGCTCACTCTTTTGCTTGCATATGACAACCTGATACAGCTGTCAATAGTTGGTTACAGTCAAGTGATGGTATATTTGTAATTAATGGGATAGGCGACCCGTCGCCTGCATATACAAGCCTCAGCTCACTTTTCCGATAGGGAACTTCTATAAATAGACCATGGCTACCAACATAAAGGAGAGGGAATCTTCTGAACCATGGAGTGCTGCTAAATTCTATCTTCGGTCATTCCTTAAAGATTTGGATCATCTTCTCCATCCAGAGGTTCATCACCAATTTGGCCATGGCGTCTAGTTCAACCTCGTAATCAGAAAATCAAAGATATCCTCCTTCTCAATCATTCATCCATCCTCCTCCTCAAACTCTACCATTTTCTCATAAAATCCCAGGATTGATATGTATAAATGAGAGTATATCGAGTGAATATAGAGATGTATGACAAAAGAGAGTTGATGTATTTTGTAATCTCCATTTGCAGAGTGCAAGTAATCTTCATAGTGGATGTAGGCCGAGTACAAGGCTGAACCACTCCAAATCTCGTCTCTATTTTTCCTTATTTGCATTTTTACTATTGTTATTAAGTACGACTCCATTTATTTTCTTACCGTATCGGTGAAGTACAATTCTAGTACCTTTGGTGTTTGAGCCATTTTTGGTGAAAACATTTTGGCGCCCACCGTGAGGTCGTGTTCAAAATTTCTTGCATCATGCCTCCTTTCAGTCTCAGCAGTAAAAAATCCTAAATCTTTTCTCCCTTGAAGCCATGGCCGGATCTAAGAAAAGCGGCAAATCTACTAAAGTTACCGCGACCAATGAGGATAATGATGTTAATGGAGCTACACCGCAAACACTGAACCAAGGAGCTAGGGGAACCCCTAGGTTATCTGTATCACAAGATGAGTTGAATGTGGTTGTAACAGATCTAAATGAGAAAATGGACGCTACGACGAAGATGATGATGGAAAGGTTTGATGTCCTGATTAATGCTCAAGCCAGTCTTCAGCCACCAAATGCTCCAAATAGTGTTGATGAAGAAGAGGACTCATCAGCCTCAGACCCAAGTCGATCCCACTTCTTAGTGGAAGACAAAGAATAGGCCGGCGGTGAGGACTCTAAGGCCAGATCACCGCAGCGTAAAGAAAAACGTGAGACTCAAAGTATCACAAGTCCCACCAAAAGGACACCTCCCAAAAGAGGTGCGAGGCATCGAAGCTCAATTCGTGAACGCACTGATAAGAACATCGATGTCGATCCTATGGAACAAGCGATTGACGAGAGATGCATCACAGACATGACCCAGCGAATAATGAAGGAGAAAGCGACCCGAGAGGATGAGGAGAGAGAATTGGAATTTTCACCCAGCAAGAATCTGTTTACAGAAAAGATCCGTCAAGCAAAGTTCCCCAAGAAATTCATGTCTCCAACAATCGCACCTTATGGCGGAGTTGGAGATCCGAACATTTTCTATTCAAATATGACCAAAAAATGAATGGTGCTAGGGCTACCGACGAAGTAAAGTGCTTATACTTTCCTATGTGCTTAGAAGGTGTGGCCTCGCTATGGTTCACCAGACTTCCACTATGTATCGACCAATTCGTCGATTTGGTAAGAAGCTTTCAAGATCAATTCCGATTACAAACCACCAAAGAAAGGGACTTGATGTCACTTAGCGAGATGGAACAAATGCCTGGAGAAACCATCAAAGTTTTCCTTACCCGCTTCCATGTTGCAGCAACAGAGGTCATAGAGCCACCAGAGCCTTGGTACTTGCTGGCAGCCCTGAAAGGATCCATCGATAAGAAGTCATAATTTGGGAAGTGGCTCAAGATGAAAAAACCCAAGACTCTAAAGAAATTCTACAAGAAAGCCGATGAATACATGAGCATGGAAAATGATACCCTAGATATTTGAAAGGACACGAAAAGTAGCGATGCTAAAGAAGGAAAAAGTAACGAGTCTCAAGTAATTCAGAAGGATGACTCTGGGCATAAGAGAGGGCCCGATGAGAGGGACAATAAAATATACCAGAAGTCACAATTTTTTTGACAGACGGAATTGACTCCTTTAAATGAAACCCCAGATAAAATCTACTTTGCTACGAAGGACTCAGGTACATTCCCTCAGGTAAAACCACAAAGGATTATGGAATAGCAGGCCAATTCTGGAAAGTTTTGTTGGTTTCATAATCAACCTGGGCACAACACGAATGAATGCCAACACTTGAGAAGTTTAATCAAGGAGCTCATCCGAAAAAACCAACTACAGCAATATGTCAAGAATCCTCAAAATGCGTCCGAGAGTCAGAGGCAAGGTAAGGTTGCCAGTCAGCCCAGGTCACATGAGATAGCCCAAGCACCCGAAGACCTACGGTCGATCATCGACTAACAACCGCCAGTTGCGATTCAACATCCAGAACTAGAGACGTGCGACCCCTACTGTCTTTATTTTACTATTTTTGTACTCTGTTTTACCCCTAGCTGTGTGTCCATGAAACGATCTGTGATTCACCTGTACTGTGTTAAGCAAAAACTCTACAAGCTAAAAGATATTTGCTTATAGATCATATCCTCATGTAGGACAAAAATTGTTAGCAGATAATTAAAATTGGTCTCTTAAGTACAGGAAAAAATGATGAGCGACCGCTCAGACACGGCCCGTCCGTAACCGGAAGTTTCCCAAAAGCATCTAGGCCAGGACAATTCAAATACCAAGCGCCAAAAGCATTGGTCAAACCAGGAAGGATAATCAAACCCATCATCTTGCAAAACTCAATAGGAAAGAATCATTCCAAATCAAGTCATGGAGAGCTCACCAAGATCAAGAGGCTGCACTCTCTATTACACCAAAAAAAAAGTCCAATTCAGAAATCCTAGCCGAAAGAAGGTAACAGAAATCCAAGCCGAAAGGGGGTAACAGAAATCATAGCCGAAAGGGGGTAATAGAAATCCTAACCAAAAGGGGGTATCTAATTTGGATCTCTGTTTGATCGTAAAAAATCAGATCAAACAGGATCAAAATTGGGTCGAAAACTTATAACCCAAGTCCTCCCATGGGGGCGCGTACTCAAAACCAATCTCCGAAGGGTTTGGGTCACCGAGTTAGGGAGACATGGGGTTGAGTACATACAAAAAGAAAACAATGTATATAGGCAAAGATGCATTTAATCGAGTCTCCGAAGGACTTGGGATGCCAAGTCAATGAGGAACACGATTAAATGTACAATAGGACACCTGCACTTTTCAGGGTATGTACATTCGAATATAAGCTTCTAGAGATTTGAACTACCAAGCCGTGGAAGAATACGAACAAATATGTAATAAGAACAAGGCTCCTCAAAAAGGGGCAAAAAAGGGAAAATGATATTCTAAAATCAAAACAAACCAGCGATACTGACATTGCATATCGTAAAAACGTAACCATCACACAACTAATAAAGCATAACATGATGCGAATAAAAACTATAACAGAAGTACAACATATCTACGCCAATGAAAAAGGTAACAAACTAAAACACAAATTCATCACAAAGATAAAAGGCTATAAAGTTGTCACCATAAACGCAAAATAGCGAGCGGGGACTAGCACTCGCATATACAACCAGCATGAGAATCATCATTTTCTTCACCACTCCCAGCATATCATTCCACGATGTCTTCGGAGACAGCATGGTCATCAGCACGAACCTCAGAAGTATCTTCATTTATAGCGGAAGGTTCCGTCAGGAAAATCTGAGATCCTGAAACTCTAGCACTCACGGGACAAAGAGTGTCAGTAAGAATAACGTTCTGAGCCTCTTTCTCAGGGGGTTGAGCTTGTTCATCTATTAGTATTCTCCTACCTTTCTCTAAAGCATCACGAACTTTTGCTTCTAGGAGGGCCTCTTGGAGAGCACGGTCTTCATCACCCCCGGAATACTTAGCACTTGCTCCTAGACGAGAGCCAATGTGCGAGGGAAATCCGCGTTCAGATAACTCAGGCTCTCGCGGTTTATGAAACTAAGGACGTAAAATCGAAATAGAGTTTCAACAGTTTTAATTTTCGCTTGCTCAAGGTCATTAATTAACCTCACCTTATCTCCTTCCAAGGTTTTGAGAGATATACTTTGGGAAATAAGTCTTCCTTCAAGAGTTGCCTTCTCCCGCCAACAAGAAATCATAGCCTGCTGTGTGGAAATCGGTCGGGATTCAGCAGATTCGCGGTTGATTTGGGCTTCGTAAATTTGTTTTTTGATAGCCTTAATATCCTCGTGAAGTTTCTCATTATCAATCTCTAAGCTGCTTATCCTACTGTTCCCATCCTTAAAGGATGCAATTTCGGTCGCTTCACTTTCAATTACACGGACCAATTCAGCATTGTCATTCTCAATAAGCTTAATGCGTTCAAGATGTTGAGTATTCAGTCTCTAGAATTCAAAGCAGAATTTGTTCCAAGACTCAAATCGACCTCTGGTGGTATCACTGGCCTCATATAGCTGAACTTCAAGCTGAGCCTTAACACTGGCAAGCTGGGTGGTCATATAATCTTTTATGGCGCTCAGCTCCCCAACGGTACTCTGGTCATCATATGGAAACAGATCTAAGTCGAGATCCATTCCCCTTAAATCCCAACCTCCAAACCTATCCTTCAGTTTTGTATTACTAGGGGCAATTTCATAAGGAGGCCTGTCGAGAATCATCTAAATCGTACAGGGAATGGATATAATAGGCATGGAGGGAGTAAGCGATGGTTCCGAGGGAATCATATAGCTGGGACCTAAGAGTTCGGCTGGTTCAGGAAACCCACGGGGCTCGCCCTTATCTTGTTTATCATTGCCTTTTTCCCCCTCAGTATTTTGATCATTCGTGGCTTCTCTTTCAGATACTCGAGAATGATCATGCTTCTTCTTCTTCCGTAAACTTTCCAACGGTGCTTCGAGAGCATGTTGGGTTAGGGGATCTGAAGACAATCGGGGACGCTTGGAGCAACGAGAAAGACTGGACTGTAAAATACTTTGCGTGCTGACAAGACCAACTTGCTAGAAAAAACTGTCTGATAAGGATGACCCGATTCTTGCATCTAAGAAGGAGAAGAAAATTTTAGCACCTGAATGTATATAGAAGATCTAAAGCAGTCCCTGGCCTTGTGAGATATCTCTTTGGCCCGGAGACGAGGTTTTTTTGGAAACTCTTGTATTGAAAGTTCAGAGCATGAATGTCCGAGCAACGATGTTACCTTGGATAAGGTCTTTAGCTAAATCAAGAGGATCAAGACCTTTAAAAGTTTCTGAACCGCCCCCTTCTTGATTATCCTGAGCAGGAAAGCTTTCACCTACTCCCAAAATTTCTTTAGAAGTCACTGCAGTTTCATCAGGCTGCTCCACTTCCCGCCCTAGATCCGAGGTGGTTTTTGTAGAAGTCACACTTGCATTCCCCTAGATGACTTCCTCTAAAGAAGTCCTTTCCTTTTTAGATGGGATCGCCGAAGTCACAAGACCTTTGTGCTTTGAACGCTTAGATACTACCTTTTTGGCAGGAACCGATTTGCTTTTGAAAAATTCCCTACTGCTTTCTACAGGGCTGGAGCACTCCTTTCTCGAAGGCTTCTTAACAGGGGATTTGTTGGTAACATCTTTTTTATCAGAAGTATTCACCACAAAGGTGCGCAAGGGAGGAAGCAGATCATATTGCCGTAAGAACCTTTGGGTAATCAAAAGTTTCCTGTTTCTCTTGCTCTCATCAACGGCTAACAGTGAATTGCATAAATCTTGGTCAAAGGTTATGCTTTGATCAGGGACCACTGTAGTATAATCAAAAAGGTCATTTTAATAGAAATAAAAAGGACAAGAAGAAGTCTAAAAAGTAAACATACTTACCGCCTTCCATCCATAAGCCACAGAAATTGTTGGGACATTGGACAAAGAAATATTGATTGGGGAATCCCCGTACACTGTCCACCAAGCCAGTGATTATTCTCGAGCCCCAGCTCTCAACAAAGATAAACAAAGGACGTTGGTTCCTTTTCCTAAAAGCATATAGTGAGCATATATCCTTAAATGAAGCATCCCGATGTTTTTCCCTCATAAAAAGGATATAAAGACTTATTAGAATTGCATAACCATTGGGGTGTAACTGGTATGGGGCAATAGCCAAGCTCCGAAGGATCATTTCTAGATAATGATTAAAAGGAGGAATCGCTCCGCTTATCAGCATGCCACGATTAACAGCAACATATCCTTTGGGAGGAATATCTGCGAACTCCTTCTCTCCAGGCAGCTTGGCCTCCTCTTTCTCTGAAATTTCGAACTCATTGCACAGCTATTGGAACGAGCTGAAAGAAGGCTCTGTCCCACGCCTCTCTCGAGGTACATCAGAAAATGCATGAGGCTACGGGAAATCTTGGGCAACATCTGTTAAAAAATGGATATTTGGTGTGGATACAATGGCTTGATCAGAACTTCTCGCTTGATCAGAACCTCTAGCTTGATCAGACATGGCTCGGTTCCTGAAATTCCGGGTTTATAAGACAAATGGGAACCCTTCGTCTAAGCTCATATCAATTTTAAGAATGGCTATTGCAAAAAAAAAACTTTTTGTAAATCCTGCAATAACTTAGTTATGATCGTGAGAACCTTTAAGAGACCCACAAAGGTCAATCTCATTTAACACTCGGGAATCCCAAAATCGCATTCAGAGGTATCAAACTCATACTTTAAATTAGGTCAAAATAAGATCAGAAAGAAGAATTTACTTACAGACGAGTGACTAACCTCAAATCCAGGCGAACAGGCTGACTAAACCAATCTCGAGATTACAGAAACTTTGGTGGGAGCACTGTTCACGGGTTCGAATCAAAACAATGAAAGAACTAGAATAATCGAAAGTTACGAGAGGAATCAAAACAATGAAGAGGGTCGCTTAGAACAATAACGCCATTAAAAAAAACTTCTTCTGAGAAAAGGAGAAAATAGGAAAACAATATATAAGAGAAGGCCAAGAGAGTTAGCATACCAAGATAGTATGTCGGCTCGGTTGCTCATACGCAAGCGAACGACCTTATGTTCAAGTCGATAAATTTGGCACTCGAGCAGTTGGAGGGTCATTCAAGCGTATGCATAAATATGAGCCTTGTAAAGACATTGCCGCCATTTGACTTGGACCGCCAAACCATTTCAAAGTCCTATGTACTAGTCTACAGATATTCGTGGTAAGCTAGTCAGTTGCATACAGATAAGTAAATAAAAGGGAAGATAAAAAGATATACATCCAGAGCATTCTCACCACATCAAATCAGTGCTCAGTTGCACGTATAAGTGTCCTGTCAAGACCCAACTGGCATCCCACAATTCGGCCATCAGCAACAATGAAAAGATATATCAGGCGTCTCGCTCACGGAAAGGGGCGATATCAATCTTCTGCAACGGAACAATCTTAAGTTATGCACGAATGACCCTTCGATGTGTCAGATCGAACCTACCAAACAATGTTGTGATCAATCATGTCGCAACAAGTAACTTTATTCCATAAAATTACAAGCTTCGAGGGGCAAGTGTTGATCCCTAAAAGTCCACACGCACATTGAGCTATCTAATCTGAGCAGAAGCTTGCGGAACGAACGTCATCAGGGTCGGTCGTGCATAGTCCTGTCCAAGGCACTCAAAATGACTCACAAAAGGTAAGTACCAACCGCACAGAACAGAGGCTAAGGGTCGCGTATATGTTCGATGCCCACTCTTAGGATAAACACACTTACATCTCATGTCACAAACCTTGATCGGTCGCCTCCAGACCATATAGAAAATCACCTGCTCACTCATATTTAGACATAGCTGCGTTAGAGAATCAAGATCGTCCGACCGCTTATTCGAATCGCTCACTCTTTTGCTCGCATATGATAACCGGATACAGCTGTCAACAGTTGATTACAGTCAGGCGATGACATATTTGTAATTAATGGGATAGGAGACCCTCTCCTGCATATACAAGCCTCAACTCACTTTTCCGATAAGGCACATCTATAAATAGGCCATGGCTACCAACATAAAGGAGAGGGAATCTTCTGAACCATGGAGTGCTGCTGAATTCTATCTTCAGTCATTCCTTAAAGATTTGGATCATCTTCTCCATCCAGAGGTTCATCACTAATTTGGCTATGGCGTCCAGTTCAACCTCGTAATCAGAAAATCAAAGACATCCTCCTTCTCAATCATTCATCCGTCCTCTTCCTCCTCAAACTCTGCCATTTTCTTATAAAATCCCGGGATTGATATGTACAAATGAGAGTATATCGAGTGAATATAGAGATGTATGACAAAAGAAAGTTGATGTATTTTGTAATATCCATTTGAAGAGTGCAAGTAATCTTCATAGTGGATGTAGGTCGGGTATAAGGCTGAACCACTTTAAATCTCGTCTCTATTTTTCCTTACTTGCATTTTTACTGTCAATTTTATTAAGTATGGCTCCATTTATTTTCTTACCGCACCGGTGAAGTACAATTCTAGTACCTTTGGTGTTTGAGCCATTTTTGGTGAAAACATACTTATTTGTAATTACATCAATGTATTCTGACTAACTCAGCGCTAAGTTATTCATGACTACATTTGTAATTAGTTATGAAACTGGCTTATTTGCGTGATATGTTTCAAAAGCAAGCTAAATTGAAAAAACAAATCCTTTAGCTCGCAATCTAGGAATTCATCTCCTCGGATTATTATTCATCCACTTAGAGTTAAATCCTTTGGCAGCCACATATTGAGTTAGATCTTCTTGCTCTTCGATAAGAAGACCCAGCAATCAGATAGTCTCATTCACTCATTCTTAGGTGAGAGGAGCTGTTTTTGATCTCTTTCGGTCCTTGTTGTGCCTAATCTACACTCTTCAGCAAAGGGACTCAATGATGTGCAAATATATACACTTACTGTCCAGCGATGTGACTTACACCTTGCACTTCGGTTCCCTCTCCAGGCGGAACTATAAGACAATCTAAATCCAGTCATCTCATTTCAGTGAAAGTTCAAATTTAAATTATCTATATCAAAGCAAAGAAGTAGAAATCCTGATATTGATTTCATACATCTGATTCAAGGCATGCCTAAGGTCTAATCTAGATTTCATCCATATGTAAACATCCCAAAGTTCAACTCAGAGCCTAGAGTCTAATCCAGGGCCCATACGCATATAAGTGGCTCGAGTTTTTTTTTTTTTTTTGGATTTGTTCAGGAGGGAAACAGATCGGAGCCGTAAAACCCCCCTAGTGCACCTAGGCCGGTCCGCGGATACCACATAAGTGGCTAATCGTAGCATATGCACATGATGAACCCTTTTAGCATGCCATTTCGGGTTTCGAACTCGCATCGTTGTTACCTCGACATAAGTCCTTAACCGCTGGGCTAATGCTGCGGACAAGTGGCTCAAGGTTTTTTTTTGGATTTGTTCAGGAGGGAAACCGACCGGAGCCGTAAAACCCCCTAGTGCACCTAGCCCGGGCCTAGCATGGTCCGCGGATACCACATAAGTGGCTAACCGTAGCATATGCACATGGTAAACCCTTTTAGCATGTCATTCCGGGTTTTGAACTCGCATCGTTGTTACCTCGACATAAGTCTAATGCCGCTGACAAGTGGGTCATGGTTATTATCATTCTAATATCTAAAGGAAGAAAAGTAGAGTGTGGGAGATGTACCACCCCCTCCCTTTGCCCGTCTGGATCATGAGATTACCAGTCTCAAACCAAATTTCTGATTGTTTCCTGAAGCATTCGTCGTTGATGGTAGTTGCTATATGGTTCTCCAATTTTTTAAGACTATTTTCATTGTCAGTTCGTCTTCATCCTAACGTCCAGATTAATTTGAAGGCCGCTTGGTTAAAAAAGCCGAACAACAATATGATTGCAGCTAGTCTCAGTTTTGCCTATTGTATAATTGTTTTTTTTTTCTTTCTAAGATCAATTTTGTGGAAATTTTGGTTCATCCCTTATTTTCAAGCTTAATATAGGAAAATCATCCTTAAAAACTTGTTTTAAGCAATCATTTATCAGAGTTACGGTTATAACTGTCACTATCACCGTCAATACCTATCACAGTCTTTCCTGGATCGGATGTATAAAATTTTCATGTGATAATCTTTTATGAGAGGCTAAGAGCTTACCATGTGCATACGCTAAGATCAGCTACTTATGTGGTGCTCACAGACCGGGTTAGGTGCACTAGGGAGGGTTTTACGACTCCGGTCGGTTTCCCACCTGAACAAAAAAAAAACTTTTATGAGAGCTAATCATCACATTTTTAACTTAAAACTACTATGCATAAATTGTAAATTACTTACATTATCATTGATAAATATTTACAGTTCAATCTTTTTTCATCAATTAGTTTGCTTGTTTATAAAACAAACCACACATGAAAATCACATATTATTTGTGGAACGGTTATTTCTTTAATTTATATTACAAAATTGCATATTTTATTGTATACATATAAGGTTTGAAATATGGATGATATGTTTTATCGCAATTCTCAAATTTTAAAATTGTTACCGTCTGATGTACTCATATAAATGGCTGAGCAAGTTTCGATCATAACAACACTAACTTCAATTAACAATATTAATTGGTTTTAATATTATTTTGCAAAAATGAATATTTGTAATTTTTTAACCATAAATATTTGCATTTCTGTATACTATAAACATATAAAGTCTGGCTAAAAAACATAGGTGTCTTATATAGTAGTTATTTAGAGGGATAGTTGTGTATTTCGAAACTTAAAAGATATGTTTTATAGAAGCTTTTTTAGTTTTTTTTACATGTGTCATTAAATTAATACATCAAATACTGCATAACGATGTTTTTTAACAGGATATGCAGTGAATTTTGATAATTGTTCTTGCAAGATCATTGATAAGAAAAGTAATTTAACAGCAGCAAATATTGACATGGCTCCAAATAAAATTTTCCGCCTACTTTTGTCTTTGAATGAAAATTGTGCATTCAAATCTGAAAATTCTAATGTGTCTCATTTATGCATTTGAGATATGGCCACTTAAGCAACACGGGGTTGCATTTGCTGAAATCAAAGAATATGGTCATTGGTCTTCCTATCATCATGAAGGGAAATAAGGTGTGTGAAGGTTGTATCTTTGGCAAGATGCATAAATTTCCTTTTCCGAAAACTTCATGGCGAGCAAAAGCTCCTTTGGAGTTGATACATGCTGATATTTTTGGTCCTACAAGGACTCTTTCACTAAATAACAAGAGATATTTCATTCTTTTATTGAAAATTCTTGGATAGATAGATTTACTCACTCCAGAACGTGTTTATCCGTAAAGTGAAGATCTCGAAAGCTCCTAAGTTTGATTTAGGAAAGCTCATGGAGGTTCACGGTGACTACAGCAAAGAAAATGTGTGGATTGAAGCAATGAAAGAAGAAATAACAGTCATTGAGAAAAATAAAGCATGGCAGTGGGATCATGATGGCCACCAAAAATCAAATTTTATGGAGCCTAAAAAATCTCAAAATAATGGCTCACAACCTGACGGTTCTCAGCAAAGTACCCATGTAGATACTGCTCCTAGTTACGGCTCAAATGATGAAAATGAATATGAAGACTTGGACTCTCCTATTCGAAAGGTACGCTCTTTACAAGACATTTTTGTAGAACTTGATGCAAATTTTTCATCAGAGATAAAGCTTGGAGATGGTAAGACGCAAAGAGTTCAAGGAAAGGGAACCATTGCAGTCCACACTAAAAAGGTAAGAAACTTATTCACGTTGTGCTTTACGTGTCAAATTTAGCTCAAAATCTTTTAAGTGCGGGACAACTTGTTCAAAAATGATATGCAGTGAATTTTGATAATTGTTCTTGCAAGATCATTGATAAGAAAAGTAATTTACAGTAGCAAATATTGACATGGCTCCTAATAAAATTTTCAACAACGAGCACAATTTTTAGGGTAATGCCACCAAAGGTGGCATAGCTCGAAATTTAATAATTTTGCAAACCCCACTTTCTATATTGAGTAAAAATTCAGTTGCTTGTAATATATCACTAGGATGTATATTAACCTGTATTTATCTATCAAAAATACTAACCTATGAGGGTTTCATTTGGACAACCATTTGGTTTATTATGTGAATACAAAATAATAAGAAGGGTTCTTGACAATCCATCTTTGGAGCTAGTTCTAACCCCGATCAGCCCTGCTAAATATTCATGAATAGGTTAAGGGTGCAATTTTTATTCACTGAACAACGACAAATAGTAATTGTAATGTTAGTTTTATTTATCCTTGCTCTAGTTAAAACCACACGCAAAAAATCACTCCCTAGATCATAGTTTAGAACTTCAAATTAATAATTCAAAGACCATAAAGAATGGGTTAAATATTTTTAGCCTCGGACTTGTAGACAAAACTATGATGGTAAATGTTACATTTGCTTTTCCATGCGTGATGTATATGTAAGTGTATTTGTTATTTTAGTACAGGGTCACGAATGCAAATAGAGATGAAGCCTTCACATGTTATTTTAGTACAGTTGCCAAATTTCCAGACTAAATACCAAAAGAGCACATGAAGCTCTTTTAAATATGGAGAGAGGAATTTAACATAGAGCCGAAAATAAAATAATAAGACATGTATGGCACACCAATGTATTTCAAAGTTTAGTTGGTCATGTAAATCTCAATGTGTTCCATATTCAGACAATAATGTAGAATATTAAAATTCATGCATGTATGGGGAGTTGAAAAGAGATACCTTTCTATTGGATAAACATCATCAACTTTACTGTACTACTAGTAGCATTTTTATCTGCAATAGAGTTGAATGAAATTTAGTAACTAATATGTTTTAAAAAAAAGGACAACGAAAAATCAAACAAATCAATACGGGTAATCGCAAGGATTAAGATGACAAAATACAACCACTACATTCTACAACCCCAACTCTCACCAACGAACCACTTTAGGCTCAGTTCACAAGTGCCCAAAATTTCCAGACTGAATACCGATGATGCACGCGTAAAATTTCTTTATATGAAGAGAAAAATAATGCATAGCAAAAAAGGGAAAGCTAAAATCATAATGTATATATCTGGGAAGTTGATGCATATTATACAAAATACATTGCTACTTTAATCTCTGTATGTTAGAATCCACACAATAATGTAACACAGATTTTGTAGCTGAAATGTCAGTATTAGCGAATATTTGCTAAAGGCATTGAACTTTTCTTCACTTCAATGTTAATACATGTGCATGCAGTTAAAAAGAAATATACAAAACACAACACTACCTCTTGGTGTGTTGGAAAAATTACTCATATCATTAAGAAAATTCCACTACGTTGGCCAATATATCATTTACATATGTAACAGAACTGAATGAAGTTATTTAACATTTTGTCTGCTGCTTTTTTTATGGGATTGTGGCGGCCCACCCCGCACCAACTGACATTTACTCCAAAAGTGCGCTGTACACATGTCCAGTTAGCACGGAATGGGTCGTCAGAAGAAAAAGGTAAGAAGGAAATGAACATACAAAGAACCTGTAGAATGTCTCACAGCGCATAGAATAAAATATAATAATAACATACTAGACATAAAACAGGTGAGACAGTGCATAAGCTGAAACAACTAACATATCAGCGGAAAATGTAAGTACAGCTTATGATCCAAAGTTAAACATTATTACAACTTTTCAAACTGTCTCAAAGCAAAGGCAAGATAAAGGAGGTACGCTACTAATGCCCAAGTAGCGACCACCAGCGACACAGGGAGAATATCTATATATCATACGTGGAAGCCTCCTGCCCGCCTCCGAATCAGCTACTCGCGCATCACCAGCTAACCTGTCTCTAGTCTGCTCGTGTGAGCACCCAGAGTAATAAGAGGGGACATAAAGCTCTGGGTCAGACAATAAGCCTGGTATGAGCGATAAGCATCTAAAGTGAACAATAACAGGTAGACTAAAACATACCTGAACCTGGACCTGCAACCAAAGAGTTAGCACTGCATATTGTACAACACTCTAAGGTGCCATATAAAAAGGTGTAAAGATACGGAGGTGGGGGTGTGCATGTCATAGTGATGGCAAACAATCAAACATAGCATCCATCCTCACATCTCTCACTCAGTGCGTAAAGCATACGATATTCACCACTTCGATCACCCATCCTTGCTACGATCACTTTGCCCCATGAAGTCATAAATGGCTTCACTGCACTGATAACGTAGCCACTAATCCTTCGCTATGTCCACTTGCCCCATGGAGTTATTCACCCCATCTGCGCTGGCTCATAGCCTTACCAATCCTTACTATGTCCACTTGCCCCATGGAGTTATTCACCCCATCTGCGCTGGCTCATAGTCTTACCAATCCTTTACTATGTCCACTTGCCCCATGGAGTTATTCACCCCATCTGCGCTGGCTCATAGTCTTACTACGCATCACCTTGCCCCTCGAGTCGTAATGACTCTACTGCATTGATAACGTAGTCTTGCTACCATCACCTTGCCCCTCGAGTCAGAATGACTCTACTGCACTGATAAGTAGCCCATCATCCATTTTTAATGGTGAATTGAAGTTATGAACGTCGGCAACTCCTTAGCACACGTCCCGCAGCAAAGCCCAACTATGAAGTGAACTCATCGGTTCCCAACTGGATCCTGAGCTCTAACTTCTCATATTGGACTACCTTTGAATCTCGGGTTATTGGTCAATACTGGGTCGGGTCGGATTCCCTTCAAGCCATCGGGTCGGGCGTCCATTTTGAGTCGGGTCGGTGTGTTGTCTTCCCCTGTAGCGGTTCGGTTCGGGTTCGCAGTGTTCCATCGGTTCGGGTCGGGTGTCCCCTCTTCGGGTCGGATGTCCCACTTCGGGTCGGGTCGGGTGTCATCTCCCATCCAGTTCGTGCTTCCGTTCCGATCAGCTCCCTCGTTCTTCACGTGCTCTGATCCGATCCCTCCTACTTTATCCGATCCAATCCCTCCTTTTTGCCAGTTTTCTCAAGTGTCAGGTTCCGATCCGATCGAATCCCCTTGCCCGGTTCAACTTATCCGATCCGAGCCCCCATATCCGATACGATCCTGCACTGTTTTCTGAAACTTTTCCAGTAAGTGTTTACGCCATTCGACGACGTTTTCGACCATTCTAACTATTGAAATCAATCACAAAGCATATCATACAGTCATAGCAACATGCATAATCAACCACAAACATCAAAACATCTATATGATAGGTTAAAATGGATCAAACATACCCAAAACCCCATATTTCCCCTTAAGCATGTTTAGGTGAAACTAATGATAGGATTAGCAATACTTAACCATATTAACCCAAATTCATATCAGAGGTCTAAAACATCATTTAAGAATTTATGAACATTTTTCCAGAATTTATTAGTTTATAAATTCACTAATTAACACTAATTACCCTTAATTAGCACTAATTAGTGAGGAACTATGCAAATCACTCACCTTAGCAACAAATAAACTAAGATCTGAAATAAATCTCTGATTTGATGCAAATCCCAATGCTAAACAGCAGTTCCAATGTTGATTTAGTGTAGATCTTCCTTGATTAGATGTTGCTAAGCTTAATCCTTGATCAAAAGATGATTTGGAGGTGATTTAGAGGTTGGAGGCCATTTTTAGGGTTCCTTGGTGATAAGTGGAGGCTAGAAAACTGAAATGGAATGATTCTCTAACTCATTTCAGCCTTCCCATAACCCTAATCCCGAAATGGGTTATGGGCCCATTCACTAATCACCCTATTTGGCCCGGTTAAGCAGTTTTTCACCTTCCAAACATTATTTCAGCCATATCTCCCAAACGGTAAGTCCGTTTGGCTATTATGACCACTCTACGGAAAGGTAAACCATCGAACGAATCTAATGGAAGTGGTTTCAGGTCAAAATTCCTTTCCAATCAAACATTATGGCCAAAACAAGATCAATTAGGGGCAAAACGGTCATTTAAAAATCGACAAAAATCATGAACACGGGAAATGACCCTAATGGATGTTTCCCAAAGTTACATGACCATACGACTTCATACGGGAAAGAAATAAATATTCTACGATCCTCCGATGCGTAGAATGCGGGTCGTTACATTCCCCCCCCTCCCCCCTTAAGAAATTTCGCCCCCGAAATTCTCTAAACAAACACACAAAAGGGTCCCGCATGCCTATCAATCTAAAACAACAATCAAACATGCAAAACAAGTAGAACAAGTTTATCCTAGCATGCGGAATAACTAAATTGCAAAGTAAATCTTACCAGGCAAAGAGTTCTGGATACGCCTTCCTAATGCTCTCCTCTGTCTCCCAAGTACAATCATTCTCGTTCTCGCCCCACTGAACCTTGACTAGCTTCACCGCCTTCCTTCGAAGTTGCTTCGTATCGTGCTCGACAATACGAATCGGCTTGCGGTTCCCAACCGCCTCGGGTTCTACTTCGAAGTCCTCTAACTGATCAGGTGAAATAGTCATATCTGAGTCGTGAACGAACTTCCTTAATTGGGAAACATGAAATACATTGTGATCTCCCGCCATCTTCTCTGATAAGCCAACTCTATACGCCAGATTCCTGACTAGTTCAAGAACAGGGAATGGGCCAACAAATCTTGGTGCCAATTTGCCTCTCCTGCCAAATCGTATCACGCTCTTCAACGGAGAAATCTTAACAAACACCAAGTCACCAACGGAGAATTTTAAGTCCCTTCTCCTCTTATCAGCATAACTCTTCTGCCTATCTTGGGTAGCTTTCATTCGTTGTTGAATGATCTTAATCTTATCGGAAGTTTCCCTCTCCACATCTGGTCCAAGCATAAACTTCTCGCCAGTCTCTATCCAACATGATGTTGAGTTGCACGGTCTTCCGTACAAAGCTTCATATGGAGCCATACCGATACTGGATTGGTAGCTATTATTATATGCAAACTCTACTAGATGCAAATGGTCATCCCATGATCCACCAAAATCCAATATACACGCTCTCAAGAGATCTTCCAATATATGATTCACCCTCTCCGTCTGACCGTCGGTCTGAGGATGATATGCTGTACTGAGATGTAATCCTGACCCTAGAGCCTCTTGTAAGCTCTTCCAAAACCCACTAGTGAACAACGGGTCTCGGTCACTCATAATGCTTTTAGGTACTCCATGAAATCTCACTACCCACTTCATATACAAACTGTGAAAACCCGTAACTTCCCCGTAAAGGAAAGCGTCGGATAGTTCGAGAACAAACCACAACAAAACACATACAGAAGAACATACAGTGTTTATTACAACAATGCATCAGATTACAAGAATATACATAGTACAAATGAATATTACACAGAAATATCAGAGATTTTAAATTACATAGCAGCGGAAAATAATACAATACACAACTAGAAGAGATATACGGATACAAAGCTTTCCGGATATCGTTCCAGCTGTAAACCAGGATCCTGTGAATATAAATCTGCAAAACCAAAACTACTAGCTGCCCGTGTCAAAATAAGGGCACCCAGAGTTTAGGTTAAAACAATAAACTCCAGGTCAGTCATGGGACTGGTGTGAGAACTAAAACAGTTAATCTTTGTTTTTAAAGTTAGGTAAATCAAGGGACCACGCCGTATAACATGGAACGGGTTTCCTCCCAAGAATACCAGTGCATAAAACAAACAGCGCAATGCTAAATAAAGAAAGATGAAGCTGTTATAAGACCCAGGTCCTATCACACAATGCAACGCAAGCCCGGGGATAGGGTTTTCCCTTATAACAGCCAAAGAATGCTTGATACGTTTAAAACAGATTATTTGATACTATTATAAGTGCATAGTGTATAAAACAACTTCAAATCATAAGTATCAATCACAGGCGGCATGAGCGCCCCATCCCACTATGTCGCCATATATAGGTTTACAAATAAAACCGCAAATGTCACGTATTTGGAAATTGGATTTCCGTCTATGAACCGAGGCAAAAGATAGTCCTCAACCGATTCGTGACTCTCTAGCCCGAGCCACCGGAACAGCCGCAACTGCCCCTTGGATCGTAAGGGCCGGTCCACCGATGTGGATTATAGTGCCTGAACAATACGTTTCCCTGCCCTTTAGGGCGTAAACGAGCCAACTAAATGACTCCATCGGTTCGAGAACGACCGATCAATCCGAGGCGCCTCGCAACAGCAACAACCACATAAGTCAAACTCGTCAGGGCGTGTAAAACCACTGACGCCACTTCTAACTAGAAAGAAACGCAAGTCCTCCCTGATGTCCTCTCCCGTTTTTGGTTCATACCGGGTGTGAAACTCGCGAAGTAAACGTTACACAAAGCTACGCCACAAAGGCCGTGCTTTGATCATCACCACAAGACTTTGCTTTTCAACAGAAGCCTCGATCAATTGCCACTTAGGCATGCCACACAGGCACTTCACTCCATGCGTTTGATATCCATCAATATATAACCCCTGAGCTCGTACGTCTCAGAGAAGGGCGTTAAGCAAGAGAATAAATTCTCCGCCGCCAAACAGATATATATTTAATAGAAATCAATCACACAGACTAAAATCCAATGTCAGACACACAGTCCATTTACACGTTCGTTCTGGGTCTGAACGAAACCGGAGGCACCTAGTACCCCGCATATCCATCGATCTCCAAGCACGTCTGGACGATCACTAACTGTTTCCATCTTTTTGGGTGTACAGCCCAATCAAGATCATCAGTAATTACCCAAACGACGTGAAGACTTCCGGTCTTCGACCACCGTCTTCATCTTCGACCTATCGTCGTATCAGTTATTCAGAATGGGATAAACCCGGTCTTTCCGAATAACTCGCGTATATTTTAAATAAGTGTTACACAAACACAACATACGCCTCATTCCAATTCATCAGTCACTAACCGTAAATTAATCAAGAGAATAATTTCCCAAATATTAACCCCGAAGGCCGAAACCAACATCAGATCAATATCCAGAAAACCATTCTGCTTGGCCAACCGACAGTTAGTTTCTAAATTTCACATTCATAGGGAAATATTCCCATTAATTTTATCCAAGATAAATTCCTTGAATTTATCCTTTATTCTATTTTTGAATCTCAATTTAAACTAGTCGGGATTAGCGAACCTTACCGAAGTAATCATTTATTTTAATTTCCCCATCCCAACTTATTCATCCCATGAAGTAAAACTGGTAATACTTCATATCTAACACCACAGTGTTATCGGTAAATTCAATTACCATTTCATGTTCAAATCTAATTAAAGATTTAACTATCGCCTGGAGCAAAACTGGTGATACTCCATTTTCGATCATTTCAATCTAATTAAAGATTCATTAAAACTCCACTTAGTTTTAATCTTCGACTGGGTTAAAGAATCAGTGTCATTTAAAACACGGTTCACGATAAACCCAAAATCACATTCATTAATTATCGGGTTAAAGAACGAGTGTTATTTAAAACACTGTTCACGATAAACCCGAAAATCAGTATCGATTCAATACCAATTAAATATTATTTAATTGGTACACTTCATTAAATCTAAATAAAAAGATTTAATCTTTTCTCAACTGGGTTCAAGAACAGTGTTAGTGAAGACACCATTCACGACAAACCCAAATCACATTTGATATTCAATACAAGGCTCTGAATAGAAAATATCCCGGCTTATATTCAATATCAAATTCTACGACCAACAAATATCGTATTGGAAATAACGATATATAAATATCTTTCAAATTTCCATAACAACACCTGTATAATCACGAAATTCGACATCGAAATATTCCGAAGACAATTTCGATTCAAATCCATTCCAATGCAATTATTGGAAATTCTGGTTATTTTCAAAACCATTTCAATATTCAATTTATTTTTTTAAAAATAAATAGAATTGTAATTCTAGTTCAAAACTAGTTCATTTCGATAAAAATCTATTTTTATCTTTTCAAATATGGAGTTTTTCATCCCAATTCTTTCTAAATCATTTCTTATGATTTTACATAAATTATTACTATTTTTAATAATTTTATCAAGGCCCGTACAGTCGATTTCCATCAACGGCAATCGAACTGCACTTACAACGACCTTTTTCGAATTTGATTTGGACGTATCTCCAAATCCAACCGTTAGATTTCAAATTTCTAATATTTGTTAGAAAGCTCTTTTCGATACGAACCCAACGGTTCCGATTTTAGGAGAATCCGACGGTCGGATCTCCCGTAATGTCCGTTTGAAATAAATGGTCGAAATTCGTGAACTGCCGCGGCGCGTCGCGTTCTATTCAGGCCATTATATTATATATATATATAATATATATAATATATACTTCGTCGATTTCTATTTAAAACGAATTATATAAATAGTTTTAAAATCGTTTCAAAAGCAATTTCAACTTTCTTTTCAATTCAAATCAAAATTGAATTCTTCATTATAAATTCGTTTTAAAAATCATTTCTATTCAATTCAAATTTCAATTCAATTTGAATTCATTTCAATTCGCTTTCAATTCATTTCGAAATCGTTTTCAATTCACTTCATTTTGAAATCGTTTTCAATTCAATTCATTTCGAATTCGTTTTCAATTTAATTTGTTTCGAAATCGTTTTCAATTTAATTCATTTCGAAATCGTTTTCAATTCAATTCATTTCGAAATCGTTTTCAATTCAATTCATTTCGAAATCGTTTTCAATTCAATTCATTTCGAAATCGTTTTCAATTCAATTCATTTCGAAATCGTTTTCAATTCAATTTGTTTCGAAATCGTTTTCAATTCAATTCATTTCGAAATCGTTTTCAATTCAATTCATTTCGAAATCGTTTTCAATTCACTTCATTTCGAAATCGTTTTCAATTCAATTCATTTCGAAATCGTTTAAAATCGATATAAATATCGTTCACGTCAAAATGGCGTCAAACTAATCAACATGACTTCATAAATTTCTATTTTCAAATATTCTATTTCAAATATTTCTATTTCAAATATTTCCATTTCTAAACTGGAATGAGGCCCAATCAATTACCATATAAAATTAATTATATGGATTTTCACACAACACATGTATATAATAGCCTTGAAAAATGATCAACCATCAACCAAAGTGCACTACACTGTATAAGCATCAAATAAAGATATCTAACGCTTATAACAGCCTGTCAATCAATCGATCGACATATTTAATCAATCAGGATGAGTGAACTTCAAATTTCATCCCAACACCCGTGTGGGGTTTCAAACAATCAAACGCATATTTTATTTGTGCAGTTGGGCGATGTGTAAAATTTATCGACCCAATCAATGTCCTTCAAATAGGTGTACATAAACAAACCGTCTGGTTTGTAAATGAATATTTATTTATTCACATTCACGTTAAAAATTATATTTTTAACGATAAAAACATTTTATTCCAACATATGAATTTCTATTCAGTTCATTCTTTAAATAAAATGATATTTTTATTTTTCTAACATATTTTAGAAAATTTCGGCGGCATAACGGCACGATACTAGAAACGGGACAAGGCCTAGCCTTATCCCCGGTCTAGTGAAGGCCCACGCCATTCACGCATCAATCATATCAATTTCATTTCACCAAACAATTCAAATCAACTCAAACAATCTAACTAACAACACAGCCAAACAAACAAGTCCATGGTCTGTGGACGATTGTGTCGGGTGCTACTAAGCACCGTCTGCATCCTAGTATATATATATATAACTAGAAAAAATAAATTGAAAGGTGAGAAATTCTCACAGATAGCTCCCTAGCTCCACGGCACTTCATTTGCAGAAACCTTCGTCGTTCTGCCTCTTTTTATCTCCTTTGTTGCCCGTAGCCACTACATATATAAAAATCACACATTTTTATATTTTTGATGTCTTTAAAATAAAAATCATATTTTTATTTATTCACTTTCAATTTAAAAATCATATTTTTATCATCGCTTCTTACCTTTAAAAATCGAATTTTTACTTCGCTATTCAATATATAAAAATCGAATTTTTACTATTATAAAGATTTCGCCTTTTCTACTTTAAAGATTTCACCTTTATAAAAATCTCATTTTTATTTTTCTACACATATAAAGATGCTATTTTTAATATTCCTAAAATGTAAAAATTATATTTCTAATTCTCTACATAAGCAAAAATCATATTTTTACATCATCTATATAGTAAAGACTATATTTTTAATTCTTTAAAAATATAAAAATCATATTTTTAATACTTTAAAAATATAAAAATCATATTTTTATCTCGCCCTCATATATATAAAAATCGCATTTTTATATTGTTCTTCATATAAGAAAGATTATATTTTTTTTCCTAAACAGAGATAACATTTATCTAGAAATAAAGATCGTATTTTTATCTTTATGTTTTACTTATAAAAATCCCTCTTTTCAAATGATGTCATTTATAGTAAAATCATATTCTTAACAAAGTTATTTATAGTGTTTTTATCTCTATGTTTAACATATAAAAAGTTCCTCTTTTAACTACTAAAAAAACAGTTTTTAACTACTTTAAAAAAACAGTTTTTAAACACTTTAAAAAATCAGTTTTAAAATGAACTAAATTATCAATAAAGAGGAATCTTACAGCGAGAGAGAGAGGGGAGGGAACCCGCAGTTCGTCGGAGCAAGGGTGGCGTATTGTCTGAGGGGAGGCTGGGGAAGGGGGTTTTGGCGGCAGAATGGGTCGGAGGTGGCACAGGCGGAGGGCTAGACCTCTGGTAGGCGGGCGGCGCGGAAATGGGTGAATGGGGTTTAGGGTTTCGCAGACATCGAATGGGGATAGGAGAGAGAGGCTAGGGCGGAGGAGCAGGGGGGGTGCGGAGGTCAGAGGAAGGCGCGAGCAAGGGGGGGCGGCCTGAGCGCGGCGGCGGCCTGGGCGCGGCTTCGACGGAGGTTTTTTTTTTCCTTTTTCCTTTTTGATTTCCGATTATGAATCGAGGGGGGGGGGCCTGGAGGGGTTAAGAGAGAGGGAAGGTTTTTTTTTATTTTTTTTTATATTATTTAATTTCTAAAAGTTGACTTTTACATACAATCTCGAAACGAGGCCCACCGCCTGTCGTCCACAGCGTTTTACCCCCATTCCGAACACAATGGTATATGTATCGTAGGCTGGTTCGGCTGTTTGAATCAGTTTCCGTTAAATTTACATTTAACTCTCTATATTGAATTTAAACGTACATTTCAAATTACCGGGGTCACATACTAACTCTATAAATTGCAGAAAAATATTTTCTAGCTTCGTATTGACGATACGGTCCTAACAAAACTAGTTTCGTCGAATTCTGAGACTATTTGAAAAATGGCCAATTTCCAGTCGATTAAAATCAACTGAAACTGGCCAAACGCGTTTTCCTTTGCCACGCTCACATATTGAATCGAAAAATTATGAAATTTGAAACCTAGCAATAACTTTACATCCCGGACCCAACAGAACTGGTTTCATCGAAATCCGAGGTCGTTTGCAAAATGTCCATTTTTAAGGGCCTGAATTCCATAGCGACTATTCAGAATTTTCAACTGGACATATCTTTTGATTCCCGCTACGAACTTTTGATTTTTCGGATTCGCTGGAAAGATATTACCAATTAGATTCCATTATTTTTGGTTTCACTAAAATCCGGATTGTTTTGCACCCGGTACATTCAATTGAAGTTTGAAATTGAATTATCGAACTACCGCGCCATTTTCAATTCTATTTATAATTATATATAAATATTTATATTCTAACGACGACGCGTATAAATATATACGTTCGAATTATATTCAAAATAAATTTTCGTCGATATTATTTAAAATAATTCATTTTAAATAATCAAAATTCGCTAAAATTGCCAAAATAAAAATTTTAAACTGGCTCAGATTTTGCGGGTTGTTACAATCTCCCCCACTTAAAACTTTTCGTCCCCGAAAAGGAACAAAGTCGAAAGTGGTTTGATTAATCAACTCTACGTTCGATCTGGCTTCCATTCTCTAACTTTTCAGTTTCTGAGAATTTCCAAAAATTTCAAAAATTTGGCTAACACCCTAAATTTTCGAAAAATTTCGCCATAACCTCCCCTGCACCGGGAGCATCGGGGAATTTCAAATAGCTTCCCCGGTCCTTCAGATCTCAAAAAGAAAAAGAAAAAGCCAAGCGGCTAGCCAATAGGCTCATAAAATCATCATCACCCAAACAAAACAGTAAATTATGTAGTAAACATGTACCTATTTGTCGGGCAAACAAATTTTATTCTCGGCTCTAGCCTCCTTGCTATGACCTGTTCAATGATATACATGTATATGCAAGCAGATGCGACCAATTTTCAATACAGTTCAATATTCGGTTCAATTAGGCTAAATGGCTAAAAATTAGCAAACAAATAAACAAACAACACAAACATCAATCAATTAGTGAATTTAACGTTTCAAATTCATACTTTTGATATATAGTCAAAAATCAGATTTTTGATGCCAAATCACAACAATTAGCCCTATATAATTTTGGTTCTCACACCAGTCAATAGGAAATATATAGATGTTACACGTTCGTCACTCGAATATAAACTCTGATGATGATATATCAATCATCAGAATCACCCCCGGGCGACTAGAGTGTGATTCTATATCTATCCAGTATATTAAAACTTCGAATAGACGCTAGCTAGGCGCATACGCGAAATCTTTATATATTGGACTGTCCTAATCAATATAAATAAATAATCAAATACGTATAATTGATTTAAATTTTCAAAACAAAAATTTGTTTTCATTTTCAAAAATATACTCTTCACACTCGTTCAAGGATACTACTGATCCCATCTCTAATGAGTCATTCTCATTGGATATTACTAATCCAATATCTGATGAATCCTTTCATATGGTTCTAATGTGTCTTGTTCTCTGAGCTTGGTAAACCAAAGCTCTGATACCAACTGTGAAAACCCGTAACTTCCCCGTAAAGGAAAGCGTCGGATAGTTCGAGAACAAACCACAACAAAACACATACAGAAGAACATACAGTGTTTATTACAACAATGCATCAGATTACAAGAATATACAGAGTACAAATGAATATTACACAGAAATATCAGAGATTTTAAATTACATAGCAGCGGAAAATAATACAATACACAACTAGAAGATATACGAATACAAAGCTTTCCGGATATCGTTCCAGCTGTAAACCAGGATCCTGTGAATATAAATCTGCAAAACCAAAACTACTAGCTGCCCGTGTCAAAATAAGGGCACCCAGAGTTTAGGTTAAAACAATAAACTCCAGGTCAGTCATGGGATTGGTGTGAGAACTAAAACAGTTAATCTTTGTTTTTAAAGTTAGGTAAATCAAGGGACCACGCCGTATAACACGGAACGGGTTTCCTCCCAAGAATACCAGTGCATAAAACAAACAGCGCAATGCTAAATAAAGAAAGATGAAGCTGTTATAAGACCCAGGTCCTATCACACAATGCAACGCAAGCCGGGTGATAGGGTTTTCCCTTATAACAGCCAAAGAATGCTTGATACGTTTAAAATAGATTATTTGATACTATTATAAGTGCATAGTGTATAAAACAACTTCAAATCATAAGTATCAATCATAGGCGGCATGAGCGCCCCATCCCACTATGTCGCCATATATAGGTTTACAAATAAAACCGCAAATGTCACGTATTTGGAAATTGGATTTCCGTCTATGAACCGAGGCAAAAGATAGTCCTCAACCGATTCGTGACTCTCTAGCCCGAGCCACCGGAACAGCCGCAACTGCCCCTTGGATCGTCAGGGCCGGTCCACCGATGTGGATTATAGTGCCTGAACAATACGTTTCCCCGCCCTTTGGGGCGTAAACGAGCCAACTAAATGACTCCATCGGTTCGAGAACGACCGATCAATCCGAGGCGCCTCGCAACAGCAACAACCACATAAGTCAAACTCGTCAGGGCGTGTAAAACCACTGACGCCACTTCTAACTAGAAAGAAACGCAAGTCCTCCCTGATGTCCTCTCCCGTTTTTGGTTCATACCGGGTGTGAAACTCGCGAAGTAAACGTTACACAAAGCTACGCCACAAAGGCCGTTCTTTGATCATCACCACAAGACTTTGCTTTTCAACAGAAGCCTCGATCAAATGCCACTTAGGCATGCCACACAGGCACTTCACTCCACGCGTTTGATATCCATCAATATATTACCCCTGAGCTCGTACGTCTCAGAGAAGGGCGTTAAGAAAGAGAATAAATTCTCCGCCGCCAAACAGATATATATTTAATAGAAATCAATCACACAGACTAAAATCCAATGTCAGACACACAGTCCATTTACACGTCCGTTCTGGGTCTGAACGAAACCGGAGGCACCTAGTACCCCGCATATCCATCGATCTCCAAGCACGTCTGGACGATCACTAACTGTTTCCATCTTTTTGGGTGTACAGCCCAATCAAGATCATCAGTAATTACCCAAACGACGTGAAGACTTCCGGTCTTCGACCACCGTCTTCATCTTCGACCTATCGTCGTATCAGTTATTCAGAATGGGATAAACCCGGTCTTTCCGAATAACTCGCGTATATTTTAAATAAGTGTTACACAAACACAACATACGCCTCATTCCAATTCATCAGTCACTAACCGTAAATTAATCAAGAGAATAATTTCCCAAATATTAACCCCGACGGCCGAAACCAACATCAGATCAATATCCAGAAAACCATTCTGCTTGGCCAACCGACAGTTAGTTTCTAAATTTCACATTCATAGGGAAATATTCCCATTAATTTTATCTAAGATAAATTCCTTGAATTTATCCTTTATTCTATTTTTGAATCTCAATTCAAACTAGTCGGGATTAGCGAACCTTACCGAAGTAATCATTTATTTTAATTTCCCCATCCCAACTTATTCATCCCATGAAGTAAAACTGGTAATACTTCATATCTAACACCACAGTGTTATCGGTAAATTCAATTACCATTTCACGTTCAAATCTAATTAAAGATTTAACTATCGCCTGGAGCAAAACTGGTGATACTCCATTTTCGATCATTTCAATCTAATTAAAGATTCATTAAAACTCCACTTAGTTTTAATCTTCGACTGGGTTAAAGAATCAGTGTCATTTAAAACACGGTTCACGATAAACCCAAAATCACATTCATTAATTATCGGGTTAAAGAACGAGTGTTATTTAAAACACTGTTCACGATAAACCCGAAAATCAGTATCGATTCAATACCAATTAAATATTATTTAATTGGTACACTTCATTAAATCTAAATAAAAAGATTTAATCTTTTCTCAACTGGGTTCAAGAACAGTGTTAGTGAAGACACCATTCACGACAAACCCAAATCACATTTGATATTCAATACAAGGCTCTGAATAGAAAATATCCCGGCTTATATTCAATATCAAATTCTACGACCAACAAATATCATATTGGAAATAACGATATATAAATATCTTTCAAATTTCCATAACAACACCTGTATAATCACGAAATTCGACATCGAAATATTCCGAAGACAATTTCGATTCAAATCCATTCCAATGCAATTATTGGAAATTCTGGTTATTTTCAAAACCATTTCAATATTCAATTTATTTATTTAAAAATAAATAGAATTGTAATTCTAGTTCAAAACTAGTTCATTTCGATAAAAATCTATTTTTATCTTTTCAAATATGGAGTTTTTCATCCCAATTCTTTCTAAATCATTTCTTATGATTTTACATAAATTATTACTATTTTTAATAATTTTATCAAGGCCCGTACAGTCGATTTCCATCAACGGCCATCGAACTGCACTTACAGCGACCTTTTTCGAATTTGATTTGGACGTATCTCCAAATCCAACCCTTAGATTTCAAATTTCTAATATTCGTTAGAAAGCTCTTTTCGATACGAACCCAACGGTTCCGGTTTTAGGAGAATCCGACGGTCGGATCTCCCGTAATGTCCGTTTGAAATAAATGGTCGAAATTCGCGAACTGCCGCGGCGCGGTGCGTTCTATTCAGGCCATTATATTATATATATAATATATATAATATATACTTCGTCGATTTCTATTTAAAACGAATTATATAAATAGTTTTAAAATCGTTTCAAAAGCAATTTCAACTTTCTTTTCAATTCAAATCAAAATTGAATTCTTCATTATAAATTCGTTTTAAAAATCATTTCTATTCAATTCAAATTTCAATTCAATTTGAATTCATTTCAATTCGCTTTCAATTCAATTCGAAATCGTTTTCAATTCAATTCATTTCGAAATCGTTTTCAATTCACTTCATTTCGAAATCGTTTTCAATTCAATTCATTTCGAAATCGTTTTCAATTCAATTTGTTTCGAAATCGTTTTCAATTCAATTCATTTCGAAATCGTTTTCAATTCAATTCATTTCGAAATCGTTTTCAATTCAATTCATTTCGAAATCGTTTTCAATTCAATTCGTTTCGAAATCGTTTTCAATTCAATTTGTTTCGAAATCGTTTTCAATTCAATTCATTTCGAAATCGTTTTCAATTCAATTCATTTCGAAATCGTTTTCAATTCACTTCATTTCGAAATCGTTTTCAATTCAATTCATTTCGAAATCGTTTAAAATCGATATAAATATCTTTCACGTCAAAATGGCGTCAAACTAATCAACACGACTTCATAAATTTCTATTTTCAAATATTCTATTTCAAATATTTCTATTTCAAATATTTCCATTTCTAAACTGGAATGAGGCCCAATCAATTACCATATAAAATTAATTATATGGATTTTCACACAACACATGTATATAATAGCCTTGAAAAATGATCAACCATCAACCAAAGTGCACTACACTGTATAAGCATCAAATAAAGATATCTAACGCTTATAACAGCCTGTCAATCAATCGATTGACATATTTAATCAATCAGGATGAGTGAACTTCAAATTTCATCCCAACACCCGTGTGGGGTTTCAAACAATCAAACGCATATTTTATTTGTGCAGTTGGGCGATGTGTAAAATTTATCGACCCAATCAATGTCCTTCAAATAGGTGTACATAAACAAACCGTCTGGTTTGTAAATGAATATTTATTTATTCACATTCACGTTAAAAATTATATTTTTAACGATAAAAACATTTTATTCCAACATATGAATTTCTATTCAGTTCATTCTTTAAATAAAATGATATTTTTATTTTTCTAACATATTTTAGAAAATTTCGGCGGCATAACGGCACGATACTAGAAACGGGACAAGGCCTAGCCTTATCCCCGGTCTAGTGAAGGCCCACGCCATTCACGCATCAATCATATCAATTTCATTTCACCAAACAATTCAAATCAACTCAAACAATCTAACTAACAACACAGCCAAACAAACAAGTCCATGGTCTGTGGACGATTGTGTCGGGTGCTACTAAGCACCGTCTGCATCCTAGTATATATATATATAACTAGAAAAAATAAATTGAAAGGTGAGAAATTCTCACAGATAGCTCCCTAGCTCCACGGCACTTCATTTGCAGAAACCTTCGTCGTTCTGCCTCTTTTTATCTCCTTTGTTGCCCGTAGCCACTACATATATAAAAATCACACATTTTTATATTTTTGATGTCTTTAAAATAAAAATCATATTTTTATTTATTCACTTTCAATTTAAAAATCATATTTTTATCATCGCTTCTTACCTTTAAAAATCGAATTTTTACTTCGCTATTCAATATATAAAAATCGAATTTTTACTATTATAAAGATTTCGCCTTTTCTACTTTAAAGATTTCACCTTTATAAAAATCTCATTTTTATTTTTCTACACATATAAAGATGCTATTTTTAATATTCCTAAAATGTAAAAATTATATTTCTAATTCTCTACATAAGCAAAAATCATATTTTTACATCATCTATATAGTAAAGACTATATTTTTAATTCTTTAAAAATATAAAAATCATATTTTTAATACTTTAAAAATATAAAAATCATATTTTTATCTCGCCCTCATATATATAAAAATCGCATTTTTATATTGTTCTTCATATAAGAAAGATTATATTTTTTTTCCTAAACAGAGATAACATTTATCTAGAAATAAAGATCGTATTTTTATCTTTATGTTTTACTTATAAAAATCCCTCTTTTCAAATGATGTCATTTATAGTAAAATCATATTCTTAACAAAGTTATTTATAGTGTTTTTATCTCTATGTTTAACATATAAAAAGTTCCTCTTTTAACTACTAAAAAAACAGTTTTTAACTACTTTAAAAAAACAGTTTTTAAACACTTTAAAAAATCAGTTTTAAAATGAACTAAATTATCAATAAAGAGGAATCTTACAGCGAGAGAGAGAGGGGAGGGAACCCGCAGTTCGTCGGAGCAAGGGTGGCGTATTGTCTGAGGGGAGGCTGGGGAAGGGGGTTTTGGCGGCAGAATGGGTCGGAGGTGGCACAGGTGGAGGGCTAGACCTCTGGTAGGCGGGCGGCGCGGAAATGGGTGAATGGGGTTTAGGGTTTCGCAGACATCGAATGGGGATAGGAGAGAGAGGCTAGGGCGGAGGAGCAGGGGGGGTGCGGAGGTCAGAGGAAGGCGCGAGCAAGGGGGGGCGGCCTGAGCGCGGCGGCGGCCTGGGCGCGGCTTCGACGGAGGTTTTTTTTTTCCTTTTTCCTTTTTGATTATGAATCGGGGGGGGGGGGGCTGGAGGGGTTAAGAGAGAGGGAAGGTTTTTTTTTATTATTTTATATTATTTAATTTCTAAAAGTTGACTTTTACATACGATCTCGAAACGAGGCCCACCGCCTGTCGTCCACAGCGTTTTACCCCCATTCCGAACACAATGGTATATGTATCGTAGGCTGGTTCGGCTGTTTGAATCAGTTTCCGTTAAATTTACATTTAACTCTCTATATTGAATTTTAAACGTACATTTCAAATTACCGGGGTCACATACTAACTCTATAAATTGCAGAAAAATATTTTCTAGCTTCGTATTGACGATACGGTCCTAACTAAACTAGTTTCGTCGAATTCTGAGACTGTTTGAAAAATGGCCAATTTCCAGTCGATTAAAATCAACTGAAACTGGCCAAACGCGTTTTCCTTTGCCACGCTCACATATTGAATCGAAAAATTATGAAATTTGAAACCTAGCAATAACTTTACATCCCGGACCCAACAGAACTGGTTTCATCGAAATCCGAGGTCGTTTGCAAAATGTCCATTTTTAAGGGCCTGAATTCCATAGCGACTATTCAGAATTTTCAACTGGACATATCTTTTGATTCCCGCTACGAACTTTTGATTTTTCGGATTCGCTGGAAAGATATTACCAATTAGATTCCATTATTTTTGGTTTCACTAAAATCCGGATTGTTTTGCACCTGGTACATTCAATTGAAGTTTGAAATCGAATTATCGAACTACCGCGCCATTTTCAATTCTATTTATAATTATATATAAATATTTATATTCTAACGACGACGCGTATAAATATATACGTTCGAATTATATTCAAAATAAATTTTCGTCGATATTATTTAAAATAATTCATTTTAAATAATCAAAATTCGCTAAAATTGCCAAAATAAAAATTTTAAACTGGCCCAGATTTTGCGGGTTGTTACACAATTCTGCCAACTTGGCTGCCGTTCTGGTCGATTTGACTGGTATAAATCTCGCACTCTTAGTCAATCGATCCACAATTACCCAAATGCTATCATATCCCGATCTAGTCCTTGGTAAACCATCGATGAAACCCATCGAGACTTGCTCCCATTTCCATTCGGGAATTTCTAATGGTTGCAACAAACCACTAGGCTTCTTTTGCTCGGCCTTAAATAGCTGGCAATTCATGCATTTGGATATAAACTTCCCAACGTCTCTTTTCATCCCTTCCCAGTAGTAAGTCTGCTTCATGTCTCGATACATCTTATTACCACCGGGGTGTATAGTCAGTTTTGAGTGATGACATTCTCTAAGCACTTCATCTCTCAAACCATTCACGTTGGGTACAACTAGCCTCCCATTCTTTCTAAGCCATCCGTCTCGATCAAGCCCATACACATTCATCTCCTCATCGCCGATGTCCATCTCTAACTTGGAGATGATTTCCGATAGATTAGGATCGTCCCTCTGGATGGAACCAATCCGCTCTATCAAAGTGGGTCTGATCGCCAAACTAGCTAGCATAACTGGATCCAATTCGCACTTTGGTCTGAAATCAAACCCCGCGATATACTCCAGTTGCTTCCACTCAAGAAACATTGCCCCTAAACTGGCATGTCTCCTACTCAAGGCATCGGCTACCGCATTACCTTTCCCAGGTGTGTATGCGATATCAAAATCATACGAAGCCAAGAACTCTAACCATCTCTGCTGACGGAGATTCAGATCTTTCTGAGAGAAGAGATACTTTAACGATTTATGATCAGTAAACAACTCAAATCTTTCTCCCAAGAGATAATGTCTCCACATCTTCAGCGCAAACACAATTGCTGCCAGTTCCAAATCATGGGTAGGATACTTCTTCTCATGCGGCTTTAGTTGCCGACTAGCATAAGCTACAACCCTACCTCCTTGCATTAATACAGCACCCAGTCCAGTACCACAAGCATCCGTGTATATCGTCATCTCTTCATTCCCCTTAGGAATGACTAATATTGGCGCACGCGTCAACTTCTCTTTTAGACTCTTGAATGCATTCTCACACACTCCGTCCCAGACGAAGGACTGATTCTTCTTAGTCAACTGAGTCAACGGTGCTGCTATCTTGGAGAATTCCTGGATAAACTTACGATAATATCCAGCTAATCCCAATAAACTTCTTACATCTGTTGCATTCTTGGGCGTAGGCCAATCCTGTACCGTAGCCACCTTCGCAGGGTCCACGGCAATACCACTCTCGGAAACAACATGACCCAAGAATCTCACTTCCCTTCTCCAAAAGTGACAACTTAGAGAATTTCGCTTTCAATTGGTGTTTCCTCAACACCTCCATCACTGTCCTCAAGTGTCCCTTGTGTTCCTCCTCTGTCCTCGAGTAAACAGGGATATCGTCTACGAACACAAGAACAAACTTATTCAATTGATCTCTGAATACTCGATTCATAAGATCCACAAAATAGGCTGGTGCATTGGTCAACCCAAATGGCATGACCAACCACTCATAAAATCCAGACGGCGTCCTAAATGCCGTTTTCGGAACACTCTCATCTGCTACTCGAAGCTGATGAAATGTTGTCGTGAGGTCCAACTGGGAGAACACTCTTGCTCCTTCCAGTTGATCAAACAAATCATCTATCCGCGGTAGAGGATACTTATTCTTCCTCGTTACCTTATTCAACTCGCGATAGTCCGCACACAAACGAAGGGAACCATCTGCCTTAGTGGCAAACACAACTGGTGCTCCCCACTTGGAGACACTCCTTCTAATAAATCCCTTCTTCAAAAGATTGTTGACTTGCACCCCGAGCTCTCGCTGCTCCCTTAGTGCCATACGACGAAGTGGCATCACTATAGGTCTGGCATCTTTCACTAAATCAATACGGAACTCAATCTCTCGGTGTGGTGGAAGCCCGGTCACCTCCTCGAAGACGTCCGGATACTGGCCAACTACGAGCACATCTGACAACTCATCCTACGGGATGTCGAGGGAATTTACCAAACTAGCCATAACCCCATCACTAGGTAGACTACCAAACACTACCCTCCGCCCATCATCCGCCCTCACTGTCACCAAAAAGCCCTCACAGTCTACCACCACCCCGTATCTTTGGAGCCAATCGACTCCCAATATAATGCCATACCCAGTAAAGCCCAAAACAAAGCAATCACAAACAAACATACATCCATGTATCGATAAGACCAAATTCCTGCAAATCATACTAAGGCTAGTCGAACCACCAATCGGGTTCGTCACAACCAATGGTCTATCGACTATCTCGGTTTCCAGTCCCAACCTATCTACCAGGTCACTAGATATGAAGGAACGGGAAGCCCCAGTATCAAACAAAACTCGAACTGGTACATCATAAATAGAAAGCATACCTTGAATAACAACATTCTTTCCTTTCTCGGCCGCAGTTGGGGCATTCGACGAAGAAGGAACAGCATCAATAGCATATGCTTTCACAATCTGCTTCTCCTTCAGAGGTTGCGGACACTTATTCTTGAAATGTCCCACTTGACCACGGTTGAAGCACTTCTTATCCGCTGTCTTGGCCCGACAATCTTTGGCATAATGGCCCTTCTTACCACAGCTGAAGCACTCAACATCTTTCTTGTTTTTTTTGGCCACCCTTAGATTGGTCATGCTTCCTCTTATTCTGAGAGTTATTCTTGCCTCCACCGCCTGCTTGCGGCTTTGGCCCTTCCGTAGATGCAGCCTCAGTCTTTGACTTGGGGTAAAGACTTTCTGACCTCAAAGCTTTCCCCACAATCGATTCAAAAGTCTCATCGATGTGGTTGATAAGCCTTTCCCCCAAGTATCCATCTAAACCAGTAATGAACTTCTCATTCTTCTTCTCAGGAGTATCGATAAGAGACAGTCCATACTTCGACAAAGTGTCGAACTCAGCAATATAGTCAGAAACTGCCCTACCACTCTACTTGAGTTCCAAGAATCTCTTAAACAACACTGACTTCTGGGCAGCTGGAATGAACTTCTCGCTAAAGCGAGCCTTGAACTGAACCCAAGTAACCTGATCCTATGGAGTAGTTGTTCTAATGGCATTCCACCAATTCATCGCTCGCCCTTGCAGCTGACGAGACGCAAGCCTTCTCTTCATCGCATCCTCAAGACCCAAGTCATCGAAGATACGGTCGCAGCTATCCATCCAATCTTGAACATCTGTGGCTGACTCCGTCCCGTGGAACGGCTTCCCACCAAGGTTAGTGTAATCCTTGCACAACTTGGCGAAATCGACCCTCGGTGCCTGCACTACTCGACCACCACCATTTCCGGGATTGGGAGCTTCCCCTTGCACTTCTCTAAGCATGTCTCTCATGAGGTCAGTAAACATCGCCCTCATGTCAGATGCATTCCCATTATGGGCTCCCCTATCAGCACCTCTAGCATATCGGCTCATCGTCAATCTGTAAAAGGAAACGATTAACGACCCCATAGTGGTGCTAGTGCAGTATGACTTCATTCTTATACTACTAATAGTATATATATAGCTTTTGAAAACCAAAGTAATCACAAATACGCGCTCTCATATACATAATATCTCTCCCTAGTGTCTTTCCCTAGGTTAACTACGCAACTTAGAGCTCTGATACCAAGTGTGGCGGCCCGCCCCGCACCAACCGACATTTACTCCAAAAGTGCGCTGTACACATGTCCAGTTAGCACGGAACGGGTCGTCAGAAGAAACAGGGAAGAAGGAAATGAACATACAAAGAACCTGTAGAATGTCTCACAGCGCATAGAATAAAATATAATATAAACATACTAGACATAAAACAGGTGAGACAGTGCATAAGCTGAAACAACTAACATAGCAGCGGAAAATGTAAGTACAGCTTATGATCCAAAGTTAAACATTATTACAACTTGTCAAACCGTCTCAAAGCAAAGGCAAGATAAAGGAGGTACACTACTAATGCCTAAGTAGCGACCACCAGCGACACAGGGAGAATATCTACATATCATACGTGGAAGCCTCCTGCCCGCCTCCGAATCAGCTACTCGTGCATCACCAGCTAACCTGTCTTTAGTCTGCTCGTGTGAGCACCCAGAGTAATAAGAGGGGACATAAAACTCTGGGTCAGACAATAAGCCTAGTATGAGCGATAAGCACCTAAAGTGAACAATAACAGGTAGACTAAAACATACCTGAACCCGGACCTGCAACCAAAGAGTTAGCACTGCATATTGTACAACACTCTAAGGTGCCATATAAAAAGGTGTAAAGATACGGAGGTGGGGGTGTGCATGTCATAGTGATGGCAAACAATCAAACATAGCATCCATCCTCACATCTCTCACTCAGTGCGTAAAGCATACGATATTCACCACTTCGATCACCCATCCTTGCTACGATCACTTTGCCCCATGAAGTCATAAATGGCTTCACTGCACTGATAACGTAGCCACTAATCCTTCGCTATGTCCACTTGCCCCATGGAGTTATTCACCCCATCTGCACTGGCTCATAGCCTTACCAATCCTTACTATGTCCACTTGCCCCATGGAGTTATTCACCCCATCTGCGCTGGCTCATAGTCTTATCAATCCTTTACTATGTCCACTTGCCCCATGGAGTTATTCACCCCATCTGCGCTGGCTCATAGTCTTACTACGCATCACCTTGCCCCTCGAGTCGTAATGACTCTACTGCACTGATAACGTAGTCTTGCTACCATCACCTTGACCCTCGAGTCAGAATGACTCTACTGCACTGATAAGTAGCCCATCATCCATTTTTAGTGGTGAATCGAAGTTATGAACGTCAGCAACTCCTTAGCACACGTCCCGCAGCAAAGCCCAACCATGAAGTGAACTCATCGGTTCCCAACTGGATCCTGAGCTCTAACTTCCCATATTGGACTACCTTTGCATCTCGGGTTATTGGTCAATACTGGGTCGGGTCGGATTCCCTTCAAGCCATCGGGTCGGGCGTCCATTTTGAGTCGGGTCGGTGTGTTGTCTTCCCCTGTAGCGGTTCGGTTCGGGTTCGCAGTATTGCATCGGTTCGGGTCGGGTGTCCCCTCTTCGGGTCGGGTGTCCCCTCTTCGGGTCGGGTGTCCCACTTCGGGTCGGGTCGGGTGCCATCTCCCATCCAGTTCGTGCTTCCGTTCCGATCAGCTCCCTCGTTCTTCACGTGCTCCGATCCGATCCCTCCTCCTTTATCCGATCCGATCCCAGTTCAATTAGCGTGGCCTTCCTTTTTGCCAGTTTTTTCAAGTGTCAGGTTCCGATCGAATCCCCTTGCCCAGTTCAACTTATCCGATCCGAGCCCCCATATACGATCCGATCCGATCCTGCACTGTTTTCTGAAACTTTTCCAGCAAGTGTTTACGCAATTCGACGACGTTTTCGACCATTCTAACCATTGAAATCAATCACAAAGCATATCATACAGTCATAGCAACATGCATAATCAACCACAAACATCAAAACATCTATATGATAGGTTAAAATGGATCAAACATACCCAAAACCCCATATTTCCCCTTAAGCATGTTTAGGTGAAACTAATGATAGGATTAGCAAAACTTAACCAAATTAACCCAAATTCATATCAGAGGTCTAAAACATCATTTATGAATTTATGAACATTTTTCCAGAATTTATTAGTGTATAAATTCACTAATTAACACTAATTACCCTTAATTAGCCCTAATTAGTGAGGAACTATGCAAATCACTCACCTTAGCCACAAATAAACTAAGATCTGAAATAAATCTCTGATTTGATGCAAATCCCAATGCTAAATAGCAGCTCCAATGTTGATTTAGTGTAGATCTTCCTTGATTAGATGTTGCTAAGTTTAATCCTTGATCAAAAGATGATTTGGAGGTGATTTAGAGGTTGGAGGCCATTTTTAGGGTTCCTTGGTGATAAGTGGAGGCTAGAAAACTGAAATGGAATGATTCTCTAACTCATTTCAGCCTTCCCATAACCCTAATCCCGAAATGGGTTGTGGGCCCATTCACTAATCACCCTATTTGGCCCGGTTAAGCAGTTTTTCACCTTTCAAACCTTATTTCAGCCATATCTCCCAAACGGTAAGTCCGTTTGGCTATTATGACCACTCTACGGAAAGGTAAACCATCAAACGAATCTAATGGAAGTGGTTTCAGGTCAAAATTCCTTTTCAATCAAAAGTTATGGCCAAAACAAGATCAACTAGGGGCAAAACGGTCATTTAAAAATCGACAAAAATCATGAACACTGGAAATGACCCTAATGGATGTTTCCCAAAGTTACATGACCATACGACTTCATACGGGAAAGAAATAAATATTCTACGATCCTCCGATGCGTAGAATGCGGGTCGTTACAGGGATAAAAAGAAAAAAATTGAAAGGGGGTACATTAGACAAAGCTAATTAATATGACATAAGAGCATTCCCAGCAGTGTGTAGGAATCAGCTCGAAATGGGAAAACTCGTGTTGCAAGCAGCATAGGGAAGAGGGTGGGTTGAAATTTTAAACGCCGGCTCCCACCATTTAGAATTAAGAGTGGAGATCGATAAATGGTTTTGTGAATACCGTATGGACGTTAAATGGTTTGTAGAAAACCATTTAATGTATAAACGGTTTTTTAAAAACCGTTTATCGTATATACGGTATTCACAAAACTGTCTTGTGGTTAATTGGTTTCCATAAATCCGTTACGCAATGAAGCGTTGTAAATTGTTTATGTATGAAAATTTTCTTTAGTTTTAAGTTTTTTTCTTTGTAGGAAAACTATGTAATTTTTTGGTTCTTTTTTTTATTCAGTTTTAAAATTGTGTTTGCGAAAGAGTAATTATTATAATAGTTTGGTATATGATTTTTTTAAATAGTTTTACATTTGATTTTTTTATAGTTGTAAATTTGTTTTTCTATAATTGTACGTCCCCCCCCCCCCTCCCCACTTTATTTATTTGACAATTGTAAATTTTTTTGTTTTCTTTTTTTAAGTTTTAAAATTGTTTTAATATCAAAGAATTACCCCCAACTCTTTTTTTTATTATTGAATTAAAATTAAATGCGCATATAAAATTGTTTTAATTTTTTTGTTTTCCTTTTGCACTGTAAATCTTCGTAGTTTGACAATTGATATAGTATACAAATATATACAACAGATGTTAAACACAAAATAGGTACTAAAACGTATGAGACAACAAATGTTAATTAGGAAATAAGTACTAAAACTTATGATACAACATATGTTAATTAGAAAATAACTAGTAAAACTTAGGATACAAAAGACATCAACTAGGAAATAGCTACTAAAACATAGGATAAAACAGTTGTTAACTAGGAAAATAATCACGCAAGCACACTACATGTTACGTTCAATCTCTAGGGATTCTAAAGCGGTTCTAAGTCGCCTAATCTCTTTTTCTAACTTGTTGGCATAAGAAATACCACTTGGACATAGACGGTCATCAATCCATTCAGAATATTTGCATCCGTTCGACCATAATGAGCATAACTGAAGCCTACGACCAATATTTTCTCCGTATGCCCTTCCCACTACCTCCACCACGTACCCATAGTGGAAACAAACAGGATATGAGTTAACCTCCTGATCGTTAGGAGGTTGTGCAACTAAAGTCGCTCGTACCTCTTATTTATATGGAGGTTGAACTACTGAGAATTGATCTAACACTTATGGAGTCGGAGGGTGAGTGACATTAAACGCTCGTATGTCTTGTTCATATACATGTTGAACTGCCTAATGACTAAAATCTGGGACATGAGCTATAGGTTTCTGAGTCTAAGAAGGCTCAAATCTGGGAACTCACGACGCACATCCTTATAGTGCTGCTCTTGGTATTCGATAAGCCACTCAACATTGGTTCTTAAACTAGCCATCGGAGCTTGACGATTCCAAGGAAAGTCAGAATCCACAGACGTGGGCCATGAAGGCAAAGTTGTTGGTATGCTCAGTTTTGTAGAACAAAAATTTGTTTGAGTGAGTAGAGGTGAGAAAGACCATCGTAGATATACAGCCGCATAGTATCGAGTGAATAAAGCACGTTATGATTTGATCGCTCACTGCTACGCCTGACGTCATACTATAGTGAATCTGCTTTACCTGCTGGCATGCACTGCTACGTCTGACGTTATACTGTAGCGAATCTGCTTTACGTACTAGTCTAATGTGATCGGTCACTGTTTAAGATAAGATTTCCAATGCTTTTAACTGATTTACTAAACCGAGAACGACCCAAAATTATAACTAAACCAAAGACGACCCACATGATACGTTCATGACATATCGAAGGTTATGTAGTTTTTTTGAATCACCTAAATAATACAAACATACATCATGGTTCGATACACCAAAATACAGAGTAAAGCATACAAACATTGTTCGACACAACATTTAACTACGACCCAAATACAACATAAATTTGAATACAAGCATTTAACTACGACCCAATACACTTTAACTATGACCCATAGTTTCTGGGTAAACCATAACACCCATGAAGCATTTCAGCCCTTACTGCAACATTAAGTCTTTCTAACGACTAACCTCAGCTTGCATCTTAAGTGCGCACTGGACACCCCTCTCTGTCAAAGTTTGATCCATCTATGATTTTTTTACAACTTTGCAATGCTTAGCGATTTTTTACATCAATGTACGTTTTGCAACCATAAAAGCGACGACCTGCATTCGTTTGGCTTTGAGAAACGTTTAGGGATTGCTGAATGGATCGTTAAGGCAAAACAAAAACTAGAGGGGGATGAATAGTGTTTTTGAGAATTTAAACAAAATCTAATGTTTATGTGAACTAATATATGAATCAAACACCACAGAGACAATAACAGACACAGAATCAAACACAAACACAAATATAAACAAAAGTAAAGTGCAGAAAAGGAAAGAACACACTGGATTTTATGCTGGTTCGGAATTGCTCTTACGTCCAGTCCCACGCAACGCTGGATTGCCTAGAGTTTTATTACTATATCAATAGTCAATTACAACCTCCTTGATTTCACGGCTAAGGGATACCACCGATTCCAACCTCCTTGATTTCATGGCTACAAGGGATACCAACGATTCCAACCTCCTTGATTTCACGGCTATAAGGGATACCACCGATTGCCCGTCCTTGATTTTATGGCTACAAGTGATACCGCTGATTACTTATACAACCCAAACAATTACAAATAGCCCTATAACTCTTCAATAGTACTTGATTCAGAGAGTAATGAGCAGAGAGTGTAGATAGAAGAAAATTAGTGAAAACAAATTGAATTCTACAGAGTGTAGGTGTAGAAATCATAAAAATTATAAAGAATAATGGTGTAATGAAAGGGAATGAAGATGATGAAGAAGAAATTATAAAAAAAATCGAAATCAGCTCCTTTTTATAGTGTGTGAAAGGTTGCAACGTCTCAGAACCGTCACAAATAATGAAAAGACCTTTCCTTTCAATTTTGAAAAAATGATAGTTATATGTCGACTTGTGTATATATATATATATATATATATATATATATATATATGTCGACATATACATGTACAAAATTGAAATTTGAACATTTTTCAAGTGTTCTGATATAAATATAATTCTGGAATTTCTGAATTAAAATATAGTGTTATAAATAAATATTATAAAGTGGAAAATCATATGAAAACATAAATATAAACTATATAAACATATTTATAAAATTATAGAGTTTAAAACTATATAAATATAAAGTATAAACTTATAAAACTTAAGTTTAAAATCAAATAAAAACAGAAAGTAAAATAGAGAATAAAGAGATTGAAGATAGAATTTGAAAACAAAATTTGAAAAACAAAATTTGAAATTATTCTGAATTTGAACCTGGAGTTCTATTCAGAGTCTTACATAATCCAAACTCTATAACTATAATTATCTTGAACTCTTGAAATCTTGAATACTCATGAGTCTTGAAACATCTATGAATTCTGAATCTCTAACATCTTTAAACTGTACAGTCTTCAGAAATAATTCCTATATATAAATCATGTATATGTGTGTGTGTGTATATATATATTCTTGAAAAAAGTGTTAGTATATATTTTATAATCAATTAATATTGAAATAAGGTTGTTGTCATCAAAACTCTATTCTCCAACAATATCCCTCTTTTTGATGATGGCAACCTTAGGTTATAAAATATCATACCTGTATATACCTGTTGATGATGATCCTTCCAATACTCCCCCAGTGTATATGAATTCTATAAACTATGTCTATATTTTATAATTTCTCCTCCTTTGGCATTATCAAAAAAAAATTCTAAAACTACTCCCCTTAAATCGTATAACTCTCTGAAAACCTATAAGTAACTAAGTAAGTCCTAAATCAAAGTAAAGTACTCCCCCTTAATCTATATAATCCTATAATAGTAATTTCTAACATTATGATTATCAAATACAAAACAATCCAAGTATTATATTTACATTTGTTTAATGTTATATATACAAACCAAATCAAATCAAAGCACACCACACCATATGTCTTAATATATACAAGTTTGAAGTTATAGAATTCAAATTTCAAACAAATCAATCAAATCAACCATACCAATCAATTAAACGTTTATTGGGACTTCAACCCAACTGTCTTCTTTGGTTGGTGAAGCCTTTGTTATATTATTATCCTCATCTCTAAAAAGAGAAGAGATTTACCGAATTGCATCAAAATGTTTCTCTTGCTGCCCAAACATCTTTATTTGGCTTATTTCGAGATGACATTGGTTTCATAGAATGATAGAGAGGATAATTTTGAAAGAATTCAAGGTTTCTTCTAGATTTTCACTAAGATTGTGAATTAGATTTGCCATGGATTTGATAAGAAATTAAAAAGGGAAAAGGAGAAATAGAATAATGAAATTTTCTGGAAGAAATAGACTTAAATAGGTTCTGGAATTCATTGGATTTTGAACGGACATGAGTAGTTATTTAATTTTTTAAAATTTGAAACAAATCGAAAATCTGGTAGTTATATGTCGACATACCCTATTGATAATTTTGAAATTTTTGAAATTTTGAATCTTTTGAACTTATATTAAACTATAATTAATTCTAATGTTTTTATAGAGACTTAAAGATGATTTTAACATAAATAAAACTCCATTCGTTACTTAATAGAAAGCAAATACATTCAACTGATTAAGACACATTAAATATGAGATTCGAATGCAAAACATAAGCAAATACATAGGCTAATACATAGAGATAGATTAAACTAGATAGTCTAGTTTTTGATGATGACGAGGGAGTTGAGATTCCAAGCTTTCTTCCCATCTTTACCATGAACTTGGTCATTTTAGAGAAGTTCTTCTTAAGCTTCTTTTGATTGTTGATAATTTTGACTTGATTTTGAACAATTATCTCTTTGGAAATGTATCTAGTGTTGGTTGGACACACAACACTTCCCAAAGAAATCTCTTCTTCTTCTTCGACCTGCATTGGCGCTTGTTCTTGTTGAATTTGAGCTTGTTTGGCTTTGAATGTCTCATATGGATTGAAAGTGAGAGGAATTTGCATGAGATGTATGTTTGATGCGTCAAACACTTTTCTAGACACAACTCTTCTCCATGAAGATCAACTCCAAAGTATTTGAAAATACGAGTTAGATAAACGCCATAGTAGATAGTGTTTTCACTTGAAGATAATTCTATGGGTTTGATCTCTTTTAAGATCATGTTGGCCCAATTAATGTTGTAGTTACCCATACTAGCAAATAGAGCCTTTTGGACTTTGAGAGTTGGGTTATTAAAATTTCTGAAACGAGGAGTGATGGTATGTAAGAGGAAAAGGTTTATGATTCTTGTTTTTGGACGGAAAAAACGATTTTTGAACTCCATTGGAGCATCGTCTTCAAATATATCGTGATAGGTCTCTAAGTCAGTTTCATCAATAACAAAATCCGAGAAATACGAGCCCGTTCTTCTATAATTTAGAATAGTGCCTAAGAGTTCGGCATCAGGAACAATTTGAATGCCTTTGACACTACTCCAAATTTGATCTTCGTTGCCTTCATAAAACCCACGATTAAGGTTTGCATAGAACATTTTGACGAGTTTAGGATAACACAGTTCTTCATTATCATGAGAGTCAATTAGACTCAAGACTTCATTATGTTGAAATAGAGAAGTAAGATCATAGAAGGGAAATTCGTTAAAGATGGCGAAATCACCCGCGTTAACTTTAGCATTTGCTACATATTTAACATAAGTCTTGATATCTTCTCCGTCATTATGAAGATAACCTTTGATGGTTTTGGTTAACTTCAATTTCTGAGCTGAACTTGAGGAAGCCATTGAATTGATATTTTTGAAGAGAATAGATATGAAGAATATTGATTTGAGTTGTGAATGAAAGGTAGAAAGGATAGGTGTGTACATAGAAATTGAATGGATATGAATTGAATAGGCACATCTTTTTAGACTTAAATCATGACACCTTTTCAAACCTTAGGAGTTAGTGAAAAGTTGGAGGGAAGTTTGAAAATTTAAACCATTGAAATTAAAAATTAAATTTCAAATTTTTGGTTAATATATGTCAACATATGGACATATGTATGTTGACATATGTGTATATTTTCAAAGGAAATTGAATTTTTATGAAATGTGATTTGTGTTATTGATTTATATTTCAGGTTTAACGATGACCTGAAATAATTCTAATCCTATTAAACACACAAACAATTTATTTTATTATTTTATTTGTTATTTATTATTATTTTATTATTTCAAATTTCAAATTTGAATTTCAAATTTCAAGTTTAAATTTTAAAATTTTAAAATTCAAACCAAAGAAAACAAACAAAGCAACCATTCAACCAAATAAAATTAAAAATTAATTAAGGTGTACCCGGCCTTTTCTTCGGAATTTTCTGAACACTGAATTGTCGTAAAGCATATATTCGAATTTCCGGTTTCTAGATCTTCATCACTTGATGATGAATCTGAATCATCTAACGTTGTTGCATATGCTTTCTTTCTCTTTCTTGATGAATTGTTGTTGTCTGTTTGTTGAGTCGATTTATCCGAATATGGACTCATTTTCTTTATATGACCTGGTTTGTTGCAATTATAACATCGACCATCATTTCTTGAGCTTCCTTGGTTATAATTTCTTCTTCTATATCTCAGAAATTTTCTAAAATGATTTGTCATATGAGCTGTTTCTTCATCATCTTCACTACTCGAGTCAGAATCGTTTGATGTTGCTTTTAATGTAATGGATTTCTTCTCAGTTGACCTGTTTTCTTCTCTTTTGTAATTGGACTTCATAAGACATCAGATTTTTGATTAAATCTTCAGTCTTCATTTCATTGACATCATTGGCTTCTTCAATAGCCAAAGTTTTCTGATCCCATTTTGGAGTTAGTGAACTTAATTTTTTTCTAACTTGACCCACTTCAGAATAGGTTTTTCCAAGTGTTGTTAACGAATGCACTATCTCTTGAAATCTACAATATATATCTGAAATAGACTCATTCTCGTTCATTTTGAATAATTCAATCTGATTTACTAACATTGCTATTTTAGTTTGTTTAACTTTACTAGTTCCTTCATGAGTAACTTGTAAAGTTCTCTAAATTTCATAAGCAGTTTTACATATTGACACTTTATTAAACTCATTCCTATCTAATGAACAAAATAACATATTCATGGCTTTAGAATTTCTTTGTGCAGCAGTCTTTTGTTCATTTTTCCATTGTGCAAAAGTAGTTATGGGTTCAACAAATTCATTTTATGTACTATTCCATGCATCTAACCCTACTGATTGTAAATATATCTTCATTCTACATGCCTAATATGAATAATTACTACCATTAAATAGTGGTGGTCTAACAGTGAACTGACCCTCTACAAAAGAACTATTATTGCTACCAGTGTTGGTTGCCATTATCACTATTTTCAAAAATCACATTATGAACTTTTTGAAAGACCTTGCTCTAATATCAATTGTTAAGGATTGCGGAATGGATCGTTAAGGCAAAACAAACACTAGAGGGGGATAAATAGTGTTTTTGAGAATTTAAACAAAATCTAAAGTTTTTGTGAACTATTATATGAATCAAACACCATAGAGACAATCAAAGACACAAAATCAAACACAAAATATAAACAAAAGTAAAGTGCAGAAAAAGAAAGAACACACCGGATTTTATACTGGTTCGGAATTGCTCCTACGTCCAATCCCACGCAATGCTGGATTGTGCAGAGTTTTATTACTATATCAATAGTCAATTACAACCTCCTCGGTTTCATGGCTACATGGGATACTACTGGTTCCAACCTCCTTGACCTCACGGCTACAACGGATACCACCGATTACCCGTCCTTGATTTTACGGCTATAAGGGATACCACTGATTACTTACACAACCCAAACAATAACGATCAACCCTATAACTCTTTAATAGAACTTGATTCAGAGAGTAATGAATAAAGAGTATAGAGAGAAGAAGATTAGTGAAAACAGAATTGAATTCGACAGAGTATAGGTGTAGAAATCATAAAAATTATAAAGAATAATGATGTAATGAAAGGGAATGAAGACGGAGAAGAAGAAGTTATAAAAAATTCGAAATCAGCCCCTTTTTATAGTGTGTGAAAGGTTGCAACGTCTTAGAACTGTCACAAATAATAAAAAGACACTTCCTTTCAATTTTGAAAAAATGACAGTTATATGTCGACATGTATATATATGTATGTCGAAATATACATGTACAAAATTGAAATTTGAACATTTCTCAAGTATTTTGATATAAATATAATTCTGGATTTTCTTGAATTAGAATATAGTGTTATAAATAAATATTATAATGTGGAAAGTCATATGAAAACATAAATATAAACATATTTATAAAATTATAGAGTTTAAAACTATATAAATATAAATATATAAAACTTACAAAGTATAAATTTACAAAACTTAAGTTTAAAATAAAATAAAAATAGAAAGTAAAATAGAGAAGAAAGAGATTGAAGATAGAATTTGAAAACAGAATTTGAAAAACAGAATTTGAAATTATTTTGAATTTGAACATGGAGTGCTATTCAGAGTCTTACATAATCAAGACTCTATAACTATATTTATCTTGAACTCTTGAAATCTTGAATACTCATGAGTCTTGAAACATCTCTGAATTATGAATCTCTAACATCTTTAAACTGTACAGTCTTCAGTAATAATTTCTATAAATAAATAATGTATATGTATATATATATTCTAGGCAAAAGTGTTAGTATATATTTTATAATCAATTAATATTGAAATAAGGTTGTTGTCATCAAAACTCTATTCTCCAACAGAAACAAGGACATTACATCCAACTCCACAATAGCATAGGACTGAACGACTTGTCATTCTAGTGCTTGACCTATCTGGGTTCTGACATGCAATTACTTCTCTCGATCTAGCATTAAGTTATTTTTGAATAGGTCTAATTTGATGTATGGCAACATTTGGTTGTGGCGCACTAAAGAGTTCAGACTCCGCTTCTGTTGTTTCCACTTGTGTTTCAAGCGCAATTTCGCCATCTTCGACTGGTTTACTTATTACGTTCATACTCATTGTATATTTGAACCATGCTTTGTCATCGAGCTCCCAATTAGCCATTTTTTTATAGATGAAAGTTGAAAACTTGAAATAAAAGAGATATTTTGAACAAAACTAATGAAGGGAGGTATCGAAGGCGATTCTTCATGGGATGTCCTATTTAGTGTTGTGGAGCCTTGTAAGATGGATTCAGGAATCAGTTTTCACACATGTCGAGATTGAAAAGTTTTTCTACATATTAGAAGAGTGTTGACATGATAAAGATGGCCGATGGAGTAGAGCTACCAATTTGAGGAGTTGGAACTGTTAGGTTTCGGATGCATGATGGAGTGGTGAGAGAAGTAGTTGACGTGAGGCACATACAACTTGTTTGCATAACCTCGTATCTCTCGGTCAGTTAGATCGTCGCGGTTGCACTTATGAGACTCGAGGTGTAGTTTTGAGAGTGAAGAAGGATGATCGTGTGATGACGCAAGGTGTTTTGGAAGAGGGAAACCTATATAGTTTGTTCAGTTCGGTGGTCGATAGTGGAAGGCTGGTGACGATTAAAGAACCTAGTCCGCAACAAGGTTGAGAGGTTAATGTGGTCACTGGTGATGGTCCTAAAGTGGAGGATCATGGTATCGACAAGGTTCTAGATGTTGATGATGCTCGAGGGATCCCCGATATCAAGAGATCATGTCAAGCGGAAGACGGATATCGAACTGCGAAATCCACAAAAACAAGATGGAGGTCTTTGTGGTATTACAAATGCTTTTGAAGATTGCTACTAGCGTGGTGCACGGATGAGGGAGGTACACCAATAATGGGCGATGGTTGAGGTTTGTAATGATGTTAATTGAGAAAAATAGGTTGAAAGTGAGAGCCAAGTTGGATGGTGTTGAGTGAAGGAGATGTTGTGATTTGGTATCACTCCGCCATAGATGGCGTACTGCAACGAAAATCCATGGTGTTGCTAGCTACAATGTTGTCATAGCTATGTTGTTTTTTGTTTATTGCAACACATGCTTCAATGTGTAAGCATAGATATCAACCATACGTTGCAGTAGTCGGGTGAATAAAATTATCAATTCGCGTCAACACGATCCAACGGTCCAGGTTAACGATCCGCGAGAAAAAATGTTTAAGGCCAGAAACAAAAACAATGCGGCAAAACACTTAACAAAATATTCACTAAACTTCTCAAACACTCACTCTCAAACAAAATACTCCGCCGCTCAACCTCTCAAACACTCACTCTCAGGTTCAATTAGGGCTAAAAGTTCAAGTTTATAAGCTTAATTAAGGTTCGATTAGGGCAAGTTTGAGTTCAAGTTCAATTAGCGCTTCGGTGTTTCAATTAGGCCTTCAATTGGGGCTCGTTTGGGTTTCAAATTTCAGTTAGGGCTTCAATTTAATCTACTACTTAAGGTATCACTCAACGTATATTTCAATTATTTCGGATTTATTGTTGTGTTGCCTAATTTACTGATTTACTAGTGCATTCAGGTGTAATCATATTCCTGATTTTATTACTGTGATTTTCTTTGTCCTTATAGTCATGGCTAAATGATATTTGTTTATGTTATTTGTTTGTCAATTAGTGATGAACGACAAAGAAAAACTATGGGCAGAACTTCCTAAGTTTAGTGAAGGATACATCAGTGGATTAAAAAAATTTATTCGAAATACTTTTTCTAGATTCGTGGTAGGTGATGAAATTACATGCCCTTACAAAAAAGTGTCATAATCGCAAGTGGCATCGTCAAGAGGTAGTCTGCGACCATCTGATTTGGAATGGTCTATCTGAATTGTACATGAAATGGATTTGTGAGGTTTGCTGTTTAGATCCTGAAAGGAGTGATAACGATATGGATTGTGAAGTAGGAACAAATTTTGAAGATAATCTCGATGAGATGTTGCAATGTACTTATGGAAATATGCAGAACAATGAAGGTGGATCTTCTGATGGATCAAATGGAATAGATGTCGATGCTAGAAAATTTCATCAACGTGTTGAAGAGGGAAAGCAGCCATTATATCCCGAGTGTACTATATTTTCACAATTAAGTTTCATTGTCAGACTTTATTCTTTAGAATTCCAACATAGAATCACCGAGTCTGCATTCAGCGATTTATTTGAGTTGATAAAAGAAGCTTTTCCACAAGCCCACATCCCTTTATCTTTCAATGATTAAAAAATATCATTAAAGATTTAGACCTCGATTACCAAAGAATACATGCATGTCCAAATGACTGCATGATATATTAGGTAGAAAATGAAAAGGAAAATAACTACAAAACTTGTGGTTTTTCAAGGTGGGTTAAACCAGGAAAGAAAGTGGCAATTGACAATGATCCGGAGAAGCGGATTCAAAAAGTACCAGCAAAAGTGATGCGTTATTTTCCACTAAAACCAAGGCTGCAAAGGATGTTCATGTCCAAGGAGTACGCAGAACTTATGTTATGACATGCAGCGGGACGAAAATATGATGGCAGACTTCGACATCCAGCTAATGGCGAGGTTTGGAAGACGATGGATGCCAATAATCCTCCTTTTTCATTTGAAAATAGAAATATCAAGTTAGGAGTAATATTTGATGGATTCAGTCCTTTTCGTACAATGACAACACAACACATCACATGGCCAATCGTATTGCTAAATTATAACCTTCCACCTTGGTTATACATGAAGACAGAAAATTTGTTACTTTAAACCCTTATCCCTAGACCATAGTCTCCTAACAATTACATTGATGTCTACATGCAGCCTCTTATCGCAAAACTAAAAGAATTATGGGATCTTGACATATAAACTTATGTTGCCTTCACCGATGATAATTTCACATTATGTGCAAGCGTGTTATGGACGATCAGCGACTTTTCGGGCTTTGCAATGTTATTTGGCTAGGGCATAAAGGGTTATTTAGCTTGTTCTGTATGTCATTTCGAGACTTCTTCAACTTACTTGAAGCATAGTAAAAAACGTGCTACATGAATCATAGGAAATTTTTAGACCTGGGACACAAGTGTCGGTTTGATAAGAAAAGGTTCAATGGTGAAATTGAAATGGGAACACCTCCCGGAATTTTATCCGGGACTGACATTGAAGAAATGTTGACTGGTTATGAAAATATTTTTAGGAAGGAAGAGGTCGGGAAGCATAAAAATGAATCTCCATTTTAAAAAAGTCAATATTTTTTAATTTACCATATTGGAATCAAAATGTATGTTGACATAACCTTGATGTTATGCACATAGAGAAAAACATTTGTGATAACATACTTGGTACTTTACTAAACATTGATGGGAAGTTGAAAGACGATTTAAATGCTCGGTATGATTTACAAGAGATAGGCATCAGGGTGGTCCTTTATCCGATTCAATCAAATGATGGGAATTACCTTGAGATGAGGGCTGTCATATTTGAAATGACGAACAAGGAGAAAGAAATATTTTTCTCGGTGTCGAAGAATGCTAAAATGCCTTATGGTTGTGCAACTAATATCAATCGGTATGTAAACAAGAAAGAGAGGAAAATTGCAGGGTATAAGAGCCATGATGCTCGTTTTCTTCTCCACTGCTTGCTGTAGTTTGTTGTGAAGAAATCTATAAAACCTGAAGTTGCAATACCTATGATAAGATTAGGTGCATTTCTAAGAAGCCTTTGGAGTAAAACTATCGAGTTCGTTGATCTCAAGAGGCTAAAAAAGGAACATGTGGAAATTCTTTGTCAATTTAAGATGATATTCTCAAATGCTTTCTTCGATACAATGGTGCACTTGCTAATTCATTTATGTAAGGAACTTGAATATGCTGGACCTGCACATGTTCGTTGTATGTTTCCTATTAAGCATTATCTTTGTAAACTGAAATCATATGTTCACAACAAAAGTAAACTTGAGGCGTCCATTGCTAAAGGTTGTCTTGCAGAAGAATGTTTGATATTCTGTTCAAGGTTCTTAGGTGGCGATGGAGCAGGAAAAATGCAATTTGAAACCTGTCCACAGAATCGGGAATATCCTATTGGCACAAGAAGAAAAAAAGATGGAAAAGCTATTCATCTTGAAAATTCTCAAAAGGAAGGAATGACACCATTACATTCTATTCAATTGTGGTAACGAGGAAACAAAGAGTTTACTTGAGTAAGTTTTAAGTTTTTATTTTTATTTTAGTAAATATTGAAGAATTAGAAATTTTGTTTCTATCTTTTATTAACCAGGTCTTTATTCTAAGGAACATCGAGCTTTAATTGATGGTCATGCATCATTTAAAAAAAAGGAGAACACGGCGAAGAATTTTGGAAGTGGTAAAGGAAGAGGTGTGGAAAAAGGAGGACATTTCAAAAGAAGTACAACTTCTTGCAATGGGCCCTCTTCGAATAGCTAAGAGGTTTACTGGAGATGTTATCAATTGATACAGATTTTATACAAGGTTCAGAGATGCTAAATGTACAACACAAAACAGTGGTGTATTTTTGACAGCCTTGACTACTAGCTTTGCAAGTTCGAAAGATCAAAATTCATTGGTTAGTAAAGTTAATTACTATGGATCAATTGAAGAAATATTAGAACTAGATTATTAGGGAGAATTTAGTGTGGTTTTATTTAAGTGTTGTTGATACTAAGAAGAGAAAGATTTATATGGGCTGACTCGTGTCAATTTTAATCGATTGTGCTAGAAATCTGATCCTTATGTTATGGCTTCACAAGTACAACAAGTGTTTTATATAGAAGATCCAATCGATAAGATTTGCCACAATGTTATCAAGAAATTGCCAAGAGACTGGTGTGAAAACGAAAGAGTATATGAAAAAGAAGAATTGAATGATATCCAGCCTGCTTATGGAATGGGAAATCAAGATTTTGATGTTCGTTGGTATAGAGATGATGTCCCAATAAGACGAATCCGCTTTCCACCTAGCAAAGTGAAAGACAATGATTCTTAATTTCTATGTATCACTATCATATTTATTCAAGTTACTGTTCTACACAGTTTAAGTAAGAAAATGTTGTTTCTGCCTTGATTACATTTTAGTGAGGTGACTGTTTTATTTTACAAGTAACTGATGTATCATATTCGTGGCTTCTTTTTGTAACTGATGTCATTCTAGCATCAATTCCCCCGTTTTGTGTAGGTCGGACAAAATTCCAGTTGAGGATTTCAAAGTACTCTTGATGTTTTGGGGAGATGAAAAAATTCAGGTATAAATTTATGTTTTATCACATTCAAGTCAGGCAGATAAGGAAGATAAACATTTTTACTTCATGTTTTTGTAGTCCAAGGCCCTTACAAATTCTGCAAATCGGATATCGTATATAGACACACACTGCTGGTATGTATTTTTGTTTATTTTTATGGTTGGCTGGATGTATGCTTCAGTAATGAACTACAATAATGAACTGCAGAATTCTTACAATTTCCGCTTGCTGAAGCATCAGTCTAATTCTTACATTATTTTGTTAAATGTTTTGCCGCTTGCTATGGCGTAATGTAATGGCTTCACATAAGTTTTAGGAAATGTGAAAATGTAACTAATCGTGTACAAGACTGATGCATCAGTAATGAACCACAGAATTTTAAGAATTTTATTTTCTCTTCAATCAGTAAAGATCATGTCAGTTCGTAACTGAAGCAATGGTTGAGTTTGTACTTGAACGAGTCGTGGCATGTCTAAATTTTTACTGAAGCAAAAAGAGGCATTGCCTCAAATTGTATCACACTGAAGCAGTGCCTTAGGCATACTGTTGCATTCCTTGATATCGTTCATGCTTTGAACAAACTGAGTCATTGCATCAATTTGCAACTGAGGTATGCAGGCCATAGATTGTGCTGAAATGCAAATCGGATATGCAACCGAGGTATGCAGGCCATAGATTGTGCTGAAATGCAACTCGGTTATACTATGGCCATAGTTTGTGCTAAAATGCAACTGAGCATGCATGCCTCTCATTTTTTGTTGTAATTAATGTAAACGAGGCACTGCATCAGTTTGTAACTCAGGCATGCATGACTTTGGTTGTGCTGAATGCATTAGTTGTTTTGAAGGCTTTGCTGAAATGCTATATTCTGAAACTGCTTTATTTTGCAGGTGAAGGAGGAAGTGATGAAGTTGTTCAAGAACTTGTTACTAAAGGCACTAGAGGTACTGGAGGCAACAGAGGCATTGAATGCACTGGAGGCTCATGCTATATTTTGAAACTGTTTTAGTTTGATGAAAACGTGAATTTAGTACTAGTCGTGTTTGTAAGTACTCTGTAAAACTGAATTTATTGACTATGTTTTGTTATTTTGTAGTTGACTAAGTAGTACTTGTGTTACTGGATAGTTTGAAATGAAATTTTCTTTATTAATTTCAATGTGTGATGTTAATTGCTGTTATGTTGCAGTATGTTATATAATGTTGTCATAGCTATGATACAATGTTGCAGTGTATGATGTTAAATGTTGTCGTAGCTATGATATAGTGTTGCCATTGGATGGTAAAAGTATTTCCATAGATTAATGCATGTGGGCCTTACAACAGAATTTCGTGAACCCAACTATAAATTTTAGTGGCACAACAAGGTTCCGTGAACCCGGGATGCAGATTTTAGTGGTTCCCACATTTTTGTAAATTTAGTACATGTGGCAACACCTGTATCGATGTTACCTTTGACTCTAAGGCAATGAGGAAAAATGAAACACCAAGAAAGTGTTGCCACAAATAATTTTTGGCCTATAGCAACATTTTTTGGCACTTCCTGCATCACTTGTCTGGTGTTGCAATATGCAACCCATGGTGTAGTGTGTCAAGGTGGAGTGTTGAGACTTGTGACACGCAAATCACAATTGTGGGCAACAAATTATCTATGTGGATCTATTTTTGTGAAGAGATTTTTTGTTATATTTGTGAGATATTTGAAAGTGAAAGCAAGGATTATTTGGTGCTTATCCAAAAGATTTTTGACATATATGAAGATAACTTTGGGTTCAAGTTTACTTAGGTGTCAATAAAACTTGGGTATGAAGCAATTTATTCTATACAAGGCCTAGTTAACATCTTCATTAGGTGTGGAAAATTTGACGGTTATTAAATTGAATCGTTAGGGTTTGTGTCGTTGTTTTTCATTGTCTTTCCCCTCAAATTGTTTAGCCATTGGATATTCTCTAACTATTTCTTAATAAAGTTATTGGTTCAAGTTGTGCTTGTTTGTAATGATAGTTGAGATCGTTTGTAAACAATATTTTGGTGAATCAATAAAGAGAGTAGTTGGGTGGAATATCATTTGTGTACATACTTCTGATATTGTTTGTGTTGTTTGTTTTCGATCACATTCATCTTCAAGTAGTTGGGTGAGTAATATCCTGAACGCTTCCGCAAAAAGCGCAGTTTTGCTAATAATAAGAGAAATAAGTTTCACCAAAATATAGGCAGTGTTGTCTCAGTTGATACAAGATAGAAAATTCTTTTTTTTTAATCACAAAAGAAAACAAAGAAATCTTATCATAACAATACCTCAAAAATAAGCACTTAACAGGTCATAGCCTGGAAATGATCACAACAAACAAGCTTTTTTTTCATGAAGAGAATAGTTCAAAGATTCAACAAACTTAACCCATGCTTCAACGAAGAAAACCATGGAAAGTAAGGTCAAAACAGGCTTAGATCTGGGCTTTTGGGCCTTTTTCTGGAGGGGTAGGGGCACGTCATAGGCGTTAGGCATTAAGGTGAGGTGGCAAAGGCAGTTGTTGGTGACGGGTGATGATGACTGTAGGGTTACCGAATGGATTTTAGGGTGTTCAACTTCGATTTTAGGTATTTTCTTGGGTCGAGCTAGGCAGATGTACAGATGGTAGGATAATGACAGCAGTGGTCGAAGTTATGAACGAAGATTGATGGGTCTCGGGTGGAGCTGACTCAATGGAGATATGAAAGTTGGGTGCGATGTTAGGAATAAGTTCCGGGAGAACAAACAGAAATGCTATGGTCGCATAGAATATTAATGGAGAAAGAAAGCACCATGCTAAACAATTTTTGTTTGAAATGAAATGATGTTGATTTTGTTTTAGCAAAGAAGAAGTGGATATTGAACAAACTTTAGATTTTTATTTTTCCTCTATAATCGAGAAGAAGCGTTATATCAAGACACGGCTTTCGCCGAAGAAATCGATCGAGCAAGAATTTGAAGTTCGGATCCACATCATAAAGAAGTCAAATTAAATTTACATAGACAAGTTATAATACACAAAGGGTATTTTCATCTGTTTTCATCTACCGTAAAATGCTACTATTAGTTCAAAACATAGTACATAAATAATTTTAAATTATTCTAAATCAACAGAGAATATTACATGGTTGACACTTGCGCGTTACGCATTGAAAATTATGGTTTTTTTAAGCGAATGGAAACATTAGTATTAACAAACCGAAAAGTGGAAACCGCTAAAGAATAGCATACAAAAAATAATAAATGTTGAATTTTCAAAATTTTAAACCAAAGCTACAACGCTACAAAGTTCAATTCAAACCAAAACAGGTCAGGCCAGCATGAATCAAGCTCGACTAAACCAAGTGCACACAAACAGTTCAACCTCTACATGTTCAACCAACACATATGCACAAACCAAATCAGACCTAAGTCGGCAATTAAATGTTACTAGTTCACCAAGATAGTAAGTCAAAAACCACCAAGTACAATCAAAGAGCAAAGTTCAACAAATCAGGCACAAATCGGATTAACACAAAAATGGATTGGACCAAAGCCATACCCAAAGACACAAATAGGAGAAAGTGCAAAAACTGTACTAGTATGAGAAGTCAACTCATAACAAAAACTACTTCGACATAAATCCAGTTCAACATGCAACAACAATGAACCAGTTAATTACAAACTAAAAGTCCAGTTGAATCAAATAGGAACATAACCATACTGGCAATTCCACAATGACACAAAAAAACAGTTCAACAAGTTAGAAGTTGATATGCACAAACCAGCTATCTAGACTGTAGGTCGAGATGCAAATGTTGATAGAAATGCAAAAACACATTAATATATAGAAGCTGCACCATATACACAGTTAAGAAAAGCAACAAAGTATATAGGTCAAATGAAACATGCATGCACAAACCATGATATACATGAGCACAATGAACCAGTTCTACCAAGAAACAAGCAGTTTCAAAGTAGGTTGACAATGTGAACATGGCGAAGCAACGGAGCTTAATAAAGACCAATTCAAACGTACAAATGCATACTCAAACCAAAATAGTAGCAGTTTGAATCTGTCAAAAATTGCCAGCAAGATACCAAAACCAAAAATAATTTTTATCAAATCAAAAATATATGTGACAATATATTCAAGTATATCAAAAGTTAGCTAGCATCAACTAATTCAAGCAAGTAATCAAAGAAGTATACGAAAGTGATTAGCCGAGTTTTCAAATTTTCAAAGAGTCGGATATATACGAAAATCATGAGCCAAAGTCAAAATCGGAAATTAGAGAAATATGAAGAATACGGGAAGCCATTGTTGGGGTTTTGTGCGTAGTAGAAGTTTGACAAAACACTTGAAAAACAAGATCTTTTACACCCAATCACTTTCAGATGAATGTGATTGAAAACTAACAATATCGAAAATATGAACATACGATATTTCACCCAACCACCCTTTTTATTGATTAACAAATAAAAAGTTGTTTACATTCGATCTCAACTATCGTTACAAACAAGCACAACTTGAACCAATAACATTATTGAGAAATAGGTAGAAAATATCTAATGGCTAAACAATTTGATTAGATAGACAATGAAGAACAATGGCAAACTTTCCACACCTAATGAAGATGTTAACTGGGCCTTTTATAGAACGAATTGCTTCATACCCAAATTTTCTTGATACCCAAGTAAACTTGACCCCAAATTTATATTCATATATGTCAAAAATATTTTGGATAAGCACCAAATAATCCTTGTCTTCACTTTCAAATATCCCACAAATATAGCAACAAATCTCTCCATAAAAGATGGATCTACATATATAATTTGTTGTCCACAACTGTGATTTGCGTATCACAAATCTTAACACTCCACTTTGATACCAATCACAACATCTTCTCCACTCAACACCAACCAACTTAGCTCTCACTTTCAACCTATTTTTCTCAATTAACATCATTACAAACTTCCACCATCGCCCACGCATGGAGCACCTCCCACATCTGTGCACCGCGCTAACAGCGATCTTCAAAAGCATCTGTAATACCACAAAGACCTTCATCTCGTCTTTGTGGTTTTCAAAACCCGACATCCGTCTTCCGCTTGACATGATCTCTTCATCTCTGGAATCCCTCGAGCATCATCAAGATCTAGACCCTCGTCGATACCATGATCCTCCACCTTAGGACCATCAGCAGTGACCATATTAACCTCTCCACCTTGATACAAACTAGTTCTTCAATCGTCACCCGTCTTCCACTATCGGCCACCAAACCGACCAAACTATCAGTTTCCCTCCTCCAAAAATCCTTGCATCATCACACGACCACCCTTGTTCACTCTTACCTCGAGTCTCATAAGTGCAACCGCGACGATCAAACTAGCCAGAGATATGACGTTATGCGAACAAGTGGGTATGTGCCTCACACCGGTCGCTTCTCTCACTACTACATCATGCATCCGAAACCTAACAGCTCCAACTCCACAAATTGGTAGCTCTACTCCATTAGCCATCTTTATCATGCCAACACTCTTTTTATACGTAGAAAAACTTTTCATATCTCAACATATGTGAAAACTGGCTCCAGAATCCATCTTCCAAGGCTCCACAACACTAAATAGGACGTCACATGAAGAATCGCTTTCGGTACCTTCAGCAAAGCCTGCTTGTGCCTCATCACTATTAATATCACTTTGCGCTTCTTCTTCATATCTCGTATATATGAATAGCAATCGTTGCACATGTGACCTTCCTTCTTGCAATGAAAACAAGTGATTTCACCTTTACCCTTGGCTCCCTTTTTCTTCCAAACTGCATCCTTCGAGTCCCTTGCTACCATCGTCTCACTTTGAACTGATTTCAACTCCGACCCTTTTCTCCTTAGCCCCTCATTCAAAAGACTGCTTCAAACCATTTCCAAAGAGATAGTTTCATTAGCATTGGAATCACTCAATGAAACAACCAAAGTCTCCCATCTTTCCAAAAGAAAAGTCAACAACAAAAGATCTTGCAACTCATCATCAAAATTAACCTTCATATTTTCTAATTGATTCACAACATCAAACTCATTTAAATGCTCTACAACATACTTTTCTTCACCCAATCTTAACTGTACAAGTTTTTGACCAGAAAAGCCTTATTTGTAGCACTCTTCGACTCATATAGCGATACTAATTTGTCCTACAACGCCTTTGTGGATTCACAACTAGCCACCTGGTGGAACACTAAATCATCAAAATATTGGCGAATCAACGCAATCGCCTTTTTTCCATTTGCTTCCACTTTCCCTCATCCATATTCGAGGGCTTCTCTACATCTCCATGAATGGGATCAAACAAATCACTGAGATATAGAACGTCCTCCTTCTTCGGCTTCTATATACCCCTGTGCTTCCCATTAAAAATGGCCATTTTCGAAAATGTCATCATCTCCGACATCTACAATCTTCAATCCAACAAACACGCAATGCTATGCGATGATCTTAGCTCTGATACCAACTATTGGGGTTTTGCGCATAGCGGAAATTTGATAAAGCACCGGAAAAACAAGATATTTTTCACCGAATCACTTGAAGATGAATGTGATTGAAAAACAAACAACAACATAAACATTATCAAAAATATGAACACATGATATTTCACCCAAACACCCACTTTATTGATTCACAAAAAAAAATTGTTTACAACCGATCTCAACTATCTTACAAACAAGCACAACTTGAACCAATAACCTTATTGAGAAATGGGTAGAGAATATCTAATAGCTAAACAATTTGAGGAGGAAGACAATGAAGAGCAATGACAAATTTTCCACACCTAATGAAGATGTTAACTAGGTCTTTTATAGAATGAATTGCTTCATATCCAAGTTTTCTTGATACCCAAGTAAACTTGACCCAAAGTTATCTTCATATATGTCAAAAATCTTTTGGATAAGCACCCAATAATCCTTGCCTTCACTTTAATATCCCACAAATATAGTAACAAATATCTCCATAAAAGATACATAGATAATCTATTACCCACAATTGTGATTTCCGTATTACAAATCTCAACAACCATTCCTATACATATATATCTAATTCATCATTAGTAGAATTGAGAAAAACACAGAAAAGTAGAGCATAATAAAATAGAAAAAGAGCTAAAATCATACCAGTTTTTTGAGGCATTCAAACTAGATAAGGATGCATTGCCAACCAAGTGCAATCAGAGACTGGGAATCGATCGACGTAGAGAATAAGTGGAATCAAGTACTTCGATCGATTGTATCGACGACTTTGCTTTTCTCACAAGAAGACACTTGCTAAATGCAAAAGTGATCAGGCAAGGAAAATAAAAGGAGAAAACGGGATATTCAGTTAACATGGGTTAACTTTATTTAATATTTGTTTGGGTTTGTTCCTTTTATAGCTGGACTATTTTTTATTTTAGTTGTAATTTTCTTTTTTTACTAGAATCTCTAGTGTTAACTAGTCTACAAATTACAGAGCATAGCTTCAGAACTTACAAGTTAGTGTCAGAGCTTGAGCATAGGGTTGGAATAATCATATGAACGAGGTTCTCGGGTTTACAATGTCTATAAGCACCAGCACGCAGGCACGCCTGATGGGCGTGTGCATAGATGGATTTGACCAAAGCAGGCGACTGTGATCCAACAGCGCCAAAACAGAAAATAATACAGAAGCAATAGTCCAGTAAGCTATACAGTGTGTAGTGATGACAGCTGAATTGTCAATTATGATGAGAACCTGGAAACGCTGTAGCAATTTTTTTATTTTCTACAGTTCGTTGATGCTACATATTTTCTACAATATGTAGTGAATCATGTGGTATTGTCCATCGTTTTGGATATTTAAACTACTGAAAGTACTAATGACTTGAAGAAAGAAAAAGATTTTTCGACTTATTCATTTACTCTAATGAAATAGTTTACCAAAATAGCAACAAAAGTTGAGAATTATATTAACCTAAATTCATTCAAATTTCTCTAACTGAAAATTTGCTGCCGGAACAATGTAGAAATGGATAATAACAAAACAGAAGTAACAAATGCATGGTTCAACATTTGGTCACCTCTATAATGAGTTTTGTACATTAAAAATTTCGCTTATTATAAAACAAAACAAAAAGTGTAGTGACAAATAAATCAATCAATCACTGTATATCAATTTGCTCCTTATCACGCCTTTAACTTAGAGCCTCAAAGTTGTTGAAGCACAATTCAAACTCTTGCTACATTATCAATTCTACCACACTTTAGCACCCATTCTTATTTCTTCATGAGATGATAGTCCGTGCAAAAAAGATAATTAGCAATTGATATATGTACAGAGTTTTGCATTCATGTTCATACACAAAATGAGTATCAAAAATGGTATCGACCAATATTATAGTTGAATGCAGAAAAAAGGAAAAACACACATGCAAAAATAATATAGTTGAAACATACACGCAAAAATAGTATAGTTGAAACACACATGCAAAATTAGTACCCTTTGAATTCCTGTAAACATAAAGGATTTAAAATAAATGAGATATTATTCAATATACTTATGAGCATAAGATAACATATAAATTGAGATGTATGGTTGGACTAAGAAGCTTTTTGGCTAATTTATAGAAATATACACAAATATAATGGTAAATAATTTCTACACCTGTTTGGCCAGCATCTCAGTTTCGTAAGCAGTGAGACATGCTTCAATTCATCGTCCCAGTTTGCATGCATCCTAATTCCAGCTCGTAGCTCAGTTTGCACACAGCAATTCATATCATGGGATGTTAGAAACATAAATCAGTCAAACATATAGCTAGTTACATTACAACTGCAGAACTAATTAAAAGAATGCTAGCAAGGAATAAAATACATGCATCTGGGTGTATGTAGGTTCATAAATTTTTAAAACCACACCAAATTTGAATATGCCGATACAGTTTTGTGATTGACCCTGATGATGGTCTGTTTCATAACTTTCTATTGCTGACTTAATATGCTTATGATGTTTACATGGCAATCGGATCACGTTTAACTCAATTTTCTTATTTAAGAAGACTGAATATCCATGAACATCACAAAAGTGTAGTGTTACTTATTCAATAAACCGATGTGCATAGTAGCTTTAAAACTGGGTATTGTCGTTCTATTTAGTTAAAGAAAACAGAATATCATCTAGACTCATATATGCAGGAATAATGGAATATGAAACTACTTTTACCACTGTAGAAACATCAAAACAATGAAAATCATCAAACCAAATGCATGGAAAAAAAATCTAAAGCAAAATCTAACAGCTGAGCTTTAAATTAGTTAAATGAAAAATACATATCGTGCGAAAAAGACTACTTCTAGGTCCAAAATCACTCGTAAAGAATGAGCACTATCAAATTAGAGATTAGATCACAAATTATGTATTACATCAAATTAGAGATTTGATGTAAAAGCAATTATGTTGATCTTATTGTTTGCATTTGAAAATGCAAAGGAAAACAATGCAAAATATGTATATGTTAATATAATATGAGTATGCAATATATCACATTTATATTAAGAGAACTATATACACATGTTAGGAAGGCGTGCAATTGTATGGATATGATTTACGAAGGCATCAAAGCAATTGTTCCTAAATCATTTAGCTTTTTTAGCAAATCCATATTCCTGATAAACTGCCCATTGGCATTAAATATGCGTATAACTCAAGTCAGGATTAACTTCAAGTATCCATCACATATCATCTAAATAGATCAAGCCACATATCATACAATACTGACACATCAATTTATTTGTAAATTGACAAATTCAACTAAAATTGAACCATACTAAATGAAAAAGAATGAGAAATTTTCACCTAAAGCTCAGTGGGGTACCACTATATATGTGAAGAAGTATTCCACTTAAAGCTCGATGAGATTTTCTGAAGTTGATTCGGTTGTGATCCCATCATCCGCTGAAAATAAATAGGCTATAATAATCATTCAAAATATACTGCTTTGCACAAACTTTTTTTTTTTTGAAAATAAATGATGTGTGATCTTCCAAGAAGAAGAGAGCACACATATATAATAAAGATAAAGTGATACAATATCTGAATACAGACCCAAATAAGAATCACCAAAAAGAATGTAGAGGATAATAGATAGATGAGTTCCGGCAAGGCCACCACCCATCATACTTCAATATCGAATTCCGGCAAGGCCACCACCCGATATAAAAGTATATCTATTCCAATACATATAACTATCAAAGTACAAAACAAAGAGGGTAACAAATCACCCAAAAAAACACTCCAGCTCCACATACACAAAAATATCCAAAACAAGCAAAAAAATGGTCTATCCAGACAGCAATCCCAAGAGCTCCTCAGCTACATCTACAACCTGTAATCTGAAAAACTGAAACAAACACTATCAGTAACTTTCATATATATATATATATATATATATGTATATATATAGGCATATATCCATATATACATGTGCAAAAAGAAGGACATAAGAAACAAATAAGAAAAAAGTGCCAACACCAAGAAAAAGAAGTCAGAAACAAAGACGAGGTCTATTACATCTAAAATAACTATTAATTCTAATAAATAAACCCAGATTAAATCTAACCTTAGACAAAAAACACCCAAATCGCAAATCACCAAAAAACTTATAGTGTGAATTAGACATCTAAATCAGACAGAAATTAACTATACTGATGATTAAATTATCAGCAGATACAGAAATAGAATGAAAAAATCTCTGATTCCTCTCTAACCAAATGAACCAACTTGTGATTGTAACTAAAGAATCCAATACGTATCTCTACCTGGGATTGTAACATAATCTATAACAATTCCAATAATCAACACAGCTACTAAATGAATTAAAACAATCAAAAGTAAAAATCCTTAAAAACATATTAAAAATAGAAAAGGTAAAATAACAAGAGAAAAATAAATGATCAACAACCTCCTCCCCAATATTGCAAAAACAACATTTAACATCAAAAATAATATTCTTCCTTTTCAAAAGCTCAACCGTATTAAGCTTCTTATGAATGATCAACCACATAAGAAACTTAGCTTTGGGGGTAGAATTAGACTTCCATAGAAATTTAAAAGGATGTAAAGAAACACCAGAAAAATTAATAAAAATATACATAGAATTAACAGTGTAGACTAAACTCTTAACTAAACTCCAATAAATAGAATCACCATTCTCATCCAAATGGTACAAAGCTAACTTAGCTTTAAGTAAGGCCAATTGTCTTAATAAGTCCTCTTCTAAAATATTATCAAAGGAAAACTCCCACGGAGGATCTAAATATACTCTATAAACACCTATAATTAAAGCATTCTTAAATCTACTATTATTAAAAAGCTTACTAAATACAATTTTAAGCGGCACACTAGAAATCCAAGCATCATGCCAAAAATAAGTAAGGTTACCTGAATGAACAATCACTTTGCAACCTAAATTAAAAAGTCAAAACAATTCAAAACAGACTTCCAAAAGTGAGATAGTCTATTAACCCAACCGCCACTATTCCCAATAATAAACTCTCCTCCAGAATAATAAGATTTGGAAACGATAAACTTCCAAGAAGCCTTCACGTCAGGACATCTAAATTTCCATAAACATTTAGCGAGCAGGGAAGAATTAAAATTATATAAATTAATGATCCCCAAACCCCCATCTTTCTTGGGCTTACAACACATGTCCCAGTTGACTAAACATTTATAACCTCTACAAAAAGGTACACCATTCCAAAGGTAATTACGCATGATCCTATCAATCTTCCCAATAACCCATTGAGGAAAACGATGAACGACCATCCAATAAGAAGGAATAGCTGATAGGACCGAACTGACAAGAACTAATCTACCTGCTCTAGACAGAAATCTATTGTTCTAGCTTGATAATCTATTATTTATCTTATCAATGATAACTAACCAATCTTCCTTCTTAAGCTTCGAAGGTCTAATCCTAAAACCTAAGTAATCAAAAGGAAATTTCATAGTAGAACAGTTCAAGGTGCTAGCAACCAAAGTCTCAACATTGTTGAAATCATTAAGGACCATAACGGCACTTTTGTCAAAATTAATCCTAAGTCCAGATAACATCTCAAAACAGTAGAGAATAAACTTAAGAGCAATAATATGCTTAGGCAAGTGGGAAGAAAATAATAATGTATCATCTGCAAATTGAAGGATAGATAATTCATTATTAAATTCCTCATTCCCAACACTACCTAGGACACCTAATCTTCCAGCACTCTTAATAATTCTAGAGAAGACATCAACCGCTAAATTAAACAGAAAAGGCGATAAGGGATCGCCTTGTCTAAGTCCCCTCTTGGATTGTATCTTCTTGCCCACTACCCCATTAACAACAATGTTGAAGCAACCAGACCAAAGTTATAACAAGATCCAGTTAGTCCATCTGACGCTAAAACCTCTAGCAAGACATAATTCGCATATAAAATCCCAATCAATTGAATCAAATGCCTTCTCAAAGTCTAGCTTCAAAATGGAACATGAAATATTATTCTTACAACAGACATTAATGTATTCCTGCACCGCTGCCACTCCATCCACTATATTTCTACCTTTAATAAAGGCAGTTTGGGAACAATCAATAAGATCATTCATCTTGGTACTAAGCCTATTCGCTAGGACTTTTGAAATAATCTTAATAGAAACATTAATTAAAGAAATAGGCCTAAAATCCTTAAGAGAGTTAGCTCCCTCTCTCTTATGAATAAGGATGACATTGGCAAAGTTGAAACTGCCTAAATGCAAATCACCACAATAGAATTCATTGAATAAGTCAATAATATCAAACTTCCCAAAACTGCTTGTAAAAATTAACGGAGAAGCCATCAGGCCCAGGAGCTTTGTCACTAGGCATATCACTAATAGTCTTCCAAATCGCCTGCTCAGAGAAAGGTTTATCTAAATCAACAAGGTTAATCTTAGTATCGGGAGGATATAAGTCATTCCATCTGACATTAGTTCTTCTCTTAATCTTAGAACCAAAAATCTGCTTATAATATCTAGTGAAAGCTTCGTTTAAATCCTTCTGCAAAGTCAATTCTACATCATTGACAATAATAGAATGAATCATATTTTCACGTCTCCTCTTATTAGCCACACTATGAAAGAACTTCGTGTTATTATTCCCTTCCTTAATCCATTGAATATGAGACCTTTGCCTCCACATAATCTCTTCTTTTTCTAAAATCTTCTTGAGATCTTGTCTAAGATTACAATATCTATCCTTCTCAGTGGAATTAAGGATCCTGGACTCGCTAATTTTATCTAAGTCTAACAACCCACATATGATCTTATTCTTTCTAATTCTTACACTACCAAAAATAAATTTATTCCAACGCTTAAGGAAAAATCTCAACTTACCTAACTTCGCAACAAAAATCTTAGCAGAATTACCCCTATGCACACTATTAAAATAAAAAAGGACTTCCACTTAACAGAAACAAGGTTAGTGAAACTAGGATCAAGCAACCACATCTTCTCAAATTTAAAACTGCTACTAATAGAAATATTCGAATCGCGCGTAAGGATGATAGGACAATGATCAGAATGTAAAAAAGGTAAGCTCTTAACTCTACAAATCGAAAATCTATCATCTACCTCAGAGCTAATAAAAAATCTGTCTAATAAAGCAAAAGAAGGACTATCACGGACATTCGACCAAGTGAACGATATATTATTAAGAGGAATCTCTATCAAATTATTATCTAAAATGAAATCATTGAATTCCTCCATATCAGATAAATCACCTTCCCGAGGTGATCTCTCCCCTAAAAATCTAGTAACATTGAAATCCCACCCCACAATCCAAAGATTGGGGGAATGCTTCCTAAAATTAGAACATTCATCCCACAAGAGTCTCCTCTCAACCTTTGTGTGAGGGCCATACACATTAGTGATGCCCAAGGAAGAATTATCAATAAGGGATGCTAAAATAATGTGTAAAGAATGTAACTTAGGAAACTCCTACACAAGTCTATATTAATTATCTTTCCAACCAATCATAAGTCCCCCAGCAGTACCAATTGCCGGTAGACAAGCACAATTACGGAAAAGGGACCCAACCAACCTAGCATAAAAACTAAAATCAGGGCACTCAATTTTAGTCTCTTGAAGCAATACAATATCAATGTGATAATCTCTAAAAGAAGTCCTAACTTTAGCACATTTTTTAGAATCGTTTAGACCCCTAACATTCCAGCTAACAATCCTCATCTACTCAAAGAAGAAATTCTCTCTAATTCCCTACTCCTAATGTACTCCGCATCAATCTCAATATTAGAAAAAATAAAGGCAGTATCATTAGCAAGCTGAATAACTGACTAGTCGAAAGGCTACCCAATGCAAAAGGAGTATAATCACTACCAAAAATCGGAGACATACCTGAGCCCAAATCCAAACTGCTACTACTAGCATGCGGATTCGGGAACTTACCTCGAGATGAAGAGGAACCATATCTGATCCTAGCACTACACCAAATCAACCCAGAACTGGGAAACACTCTCCTACGTCTCCTCCTCTTCGACGAAGAAGTGAATACATCACTACTCTGAGAATGACCATCACTAGACACTCGCAATCCATTACTAACTTCAATATTGGAACCAACATCAGAGACAAGCTCAGATCGAGGCATATCAAACTCCAAAGGAGTCACACCATAGCACGACCTCAAAAACATAGAGCGAATTCTCATACCCAACTTACTAATAATCACTGAACCAACATCCCTATCCCACGATAACGATAAGCCACGCAAGACAGAACCAGCTACCATCAATTCTATGGCTATCCAACCCCCATCTACATTCACTACACAATTAACAAAAGTCTATGTTTCATCCATACCTCACAGTCGACCAATCTCTATACTCCTAGCAATCATTTGCTCAACGCAACAATCAGATGGCTGAACGTCCACCCTATCCACATCTTTACTAACCATGTCAGCAAGGGTAAAGCTCATCGTTTCCTTACTCTCAGTGGTACGAGCCTCAATGCTATCACAACAATTGACTTTCCTGTTAATGTGCCTCCCAACTTTAACTCGCCTAACTCTGAAGCCTTTCCTCTTTAAGGAAGAAAAATTCTGTGACGTCTCTTTATTAATTACTGAAACCGACACTGCTAATGGATCTCCAACAGAAACTTCCTGATAAGAATCAACCTCATCCTCATAGTTCTCCAGCAAATCAAAGTTATTCGAAATAACAGTATCACCAGCCACATTCCAATCAACCCCCTCCATAAAAACTGGACTAGAAAGAGAACCCCCAGCATCATCTACAACAACATATCCACTCATGTCTATCAAATGTATTTAAATTTGACGTTTTGAAGACAAATAGAAAAGGCATACCTGCTCTCGATTAGATTGCGCGACTGCGGAGGTGAGAGCTTTGGCTACTGCGTTTTTGCCTTATTTGATGTTTAATTCGCTACTCATACGTGCTGAAACATTCGAGTAGATTAGCATAGGTGAGAAACTGTAATGTTTTACATTTAAGATATGGTTGTTGTGACTTCTATTTTTTCTACAATTTAACAATTATGAAACAGAGTATGTAGGTGAAACGAAAAAACGGTAATATCAAATGTGGTTCTTAAAGGATTTTTTTCACGGTAGGAGTAGAGGTCTTGGGTTCTAAGGGCTCTTGCACCTTATTTAAGTTCATAAAAGGGAAACTAACTATTTATTAAGATGACTTGATACAGATCAGTGAAAACTGGGATACATGTTTAAGTTTTTACTCAAGTGAAAGTGATCTGATATTATTGTGCTATTTACTTTTCTACGGGTTTTCTTATTAAAATTAAAACTTTAAGACTATCCATACAAAAAAACATGAAAATAAACACATACGACACCTAATTTCATTGAATTTATCAACCTTTTCATGCTCCTTTAGTTTCAAAAGTGATCTAATTTGGTTGAATTTATCTTTTATCAAACTAAGCACACTAAAACTGAAATCATGGTTAGACATTACAAGTAAAGTTGAAACTACGTTAAATATATCGATTAAGGATGCCAAATGTGGCAAAATATTTCATCAACAAAGTTAAAGCTATGATCAAGAATCATATGCATCCAAGTTATACTTTGCAATTTATTCAATATATAATTTCCACTACGCTCAAAAAGTAAATGTAGATTTCCAAATACAAAACCTTATTTCTATTATATTTGATGCCAAAAGCGTGAATATCAAGTAAGGTCATATTTATCTAACGATATATATAAACTGTCTTTTTGCATGAAAGTGCATATAAGTACGATAATATGAATAATAGAAGATGATTATTGCAGGACATTTTCTACATTTAATTTGTATTAAATAGGCATTAAATACAAATTAAATAATAATATAAATAGACTTGATATATTGTACTGATAACTATTATGCCATTAAAATTTAGCGACCCATAAATAAGATATGGTAGAAAGACCGAATTTTTTTTTTGTCAAAAAGTAAGAAACAGGGGTAATTCTGAAATTCATGGGTGGTAAGCATTGAATTCAGGGGGGTATTTGTGTAATTCAAGGGGTGGGCCTCCTATTTTTTTTTGTCTTTGGTGTACTTTTTGACAAAAACCTTTTTTGTCATAGTAGCATGTTTGCCCATAAATACATCAAATTTGGTCTATTCCAAATGTTGGCAATATTTATACTGAGAAAAGAATTGTGAGAGCATATAGTAACATTGTTTCACAGAATCGACGAAATGCTTAAAAATGGTGTAGGTGGGAATATTAAATATGGATAAATTTAGTTTACAAATTTGAATTGGGAACTTTGATGAATTTCAAGTAACAGTCCTTAAATTCCAATATATGGCTAAGCAGCTAAAACTTACACATTATCTTCCTAAAATCTCTAGCATTCAATGAAACAATGGCTGTGATTAGACCATTAGCATTGTCCTTAAATAAAACTATTAAATCGAGATAAATATAGAAACAAAAATAAGCCATAAATACCAAAAGACTACTTAAATCAAAATTATGAAAAAAGATTTAAGAGCGAAGAGCAATTAAAATAATTATGAAATAAACAATGTGTGGCTAGTCTATAACTATGGAAAGTGTTTTAAGAATGTTGAAAACTTAAGCTTAAAGTTACCATATTCTTAATACGCATTTGTAATCTTAAATAATAACCCGTACTAAAAGAAGTATCCCTATAGTAAATTTAAATGGAATTTATCAACAAAAACTAAAGTAAAGACATATATTATGTGGATCATTGATGTGGATCATTTCAGAACTGAAATTCAAAATAATGCAAGATAACAAATAAATTTTGAAAGTTCTCATACAAAAACAAAAATTGAAGTTGTTTCTCAAATTTACCAAATGATTGATTAGTGTATAAATGATACGATTAAAAGTAGCCATAAAGAAGACCTTTTGTTGCTACTTAACATAATTGAGCACTAAAAACCATAAATCACAATAGCATACCTTATTACGATAAAGTTTGCCTCCTATGAAGGTAAGAATGGAGAATCATCGGATCTACCGTGATCTGTGAAAAGAGGAAAATTAAAATCAACAGAAAATTAAAAGATAAAAATTAAAAATCAGCAAGAAAAAGTAGGAAAGGAAAAAATTGTAAAAACTTGGAATTGAGATTTTGATTAAGAAAACTTACCTGGATTACAACATCTAGATTGAATAATGCTGATCCTATAATGGGAAGAAGAACAATAGTGTACATCCTACGTCAGAAAACATATAGCTGGAAACATAAATTTTATAATTACAAAACTGTAAATATTAAACTTCTGTATAAAGACAGATATAATACTAAAATAAAATAAAACAGTGGTGCTTAGACGAAAGTACCTCTCGAAAGATCTACATAATCCAAGCGCTGCATTCAAATGTGAAAATCGAATATTATACACCCACTGTTGTTGCTCGATAGTTTCATTAAATTACGGATGAAGAAGTCGGTAAACATCATAGACTTCAAGGAGCTTTTAACAGTACATCATCAAGGATGGTCTATGCGGTTGCTCTCAAAGCAATCGCTACATCTCGATCTATTGTTGAACACATCAATTCTTTTTGCTGCCTGTCGACTTTATTCTCATGGTTTTATAAATTGACGTCTCATGGTACAGACCTTCTAGAAAAATGATTGCGAAATCATTGAAAATTAGCGATGAAACTAAATATTCTATTGTTAGTTTGAATATCAAAATATAGGCCTTATAGAAGTATGGAAAAATGGAGTTTTAGGACAATAATTGACTTTTAATTAATGCATCCCTACAGAATTTCTTAGTCTATCAACCATGATATATTTGTGCAGGTGAATCAATAAATAAATTAAAATTGAGTAGAATAAATGTCGACTCTTAGCACGTATGGTTTTGATATTATGGTGGTGCTTCTCATCTTAAACACCACTAATTTCCATCATTTTGAGGTAGATGTATTGGGTAAAGAGACTACTGGTCTATTTGATGTTAATAGTCTAAACAAAAATATAACATTTTAAGAGATTATTTCCAAACACATATACGTCTATACTTAAATACCCTTATTTTGGTGAAGTCAGAAACACATCAAATGTACGAACCATCTCGCAAACTACAAATAACAAATTGCATGACTAAAAAAATGTTTAAACATGAAATTTATAAAATATAAGATGAAGGCTGTGTTTTATTTCATCATTTCACATTCACAATCACTCTATCAGGATAGTTGTTACCGAAAAAATTTGTAAAGCCAAAAAAAAAAGATTGGAAGAAAAAAATAACCTTCCGTAGAATAGATATTGAAATTGTTGCAGATGTCTAAAATCTAGGTTTAGAAGCTACCAATTGAGGAATCCGAAGCAGATACCCATTCTTCCAGTGGTGTAGCTGAAATGAACAACTGAAAACATGTCAGTCTAAGATTAAGGAGCAGAGAAAATATGCAAATCGGTAGGTGAATGAGGCAGTCTCCGTAATCTAAGCATAAATGTCGTCGATTTGGAAGAAGAGGAAGGCAAGGTAAAGAACCAAAATACGGTCCTTCCTTTGTCGATCTACTGATTAGTGCGCAGAACTGTTTGGATCTGAAAAAAGTGGCATTCAGGAGATGAAGAAAATTGGAAAATAAATGGAAATTTGGTAGGCAGTCGATTAAGAAGGGTTTGTAGTGGGAAAGAAAACACAGGAGGAAAATGGAGTAATCGTGAACATCAGAAGGGGAAAAGTAAAAACTGCGAGACGGTTGACTAACTACTGAATCGTAGTGGCACTGAGATCATGGGTAGCAAAATAGATGCATATGCCCTCACCAATTAATTCTGCAGTAAGGATGACAATGGGTTGAACTGGAAGTACAAAAAAACTTCACCATCCTTTAAAGATTTTCTTTATTAGTAGAGATTCTATTGTTTAATTCATAGAAGAAACCTTAAGCCAGCAGTAGACATAATTTTGCTAAAGCTAGGAAAATTCTGTTTATTATTTATTTCTCTCAATTACTCTGTTGGAAATTTATTTATTATACCGTGAATTTTATAATAAACACTATTCATCCCCTCTAGGGTTAGTTTGATCCTACATAGTAGACTTGTGTTGTTTTCACATCATAAAATACTTCCATAATCATATTCTTAATTATAGATGTTACAGAAGATAAATGCATTTTATTATTTCTATACGGAAATTGCTTAATAAGGATTCTTCACATTGCAGCATTTGCAGTATATGTAGTTGTGCTTCAACTGAAGGTACATAGAGGGTGCAAACCATTTGGTCTTCTCCTTGGATAGACATACGAGACTGGTAATCTCGATAAAGGTCTTCGGTTCTACTGCAAAATGGTAAATATCTTCTTTTTTTACCAGCTGTTGGCTAGCTTTTTGATCAAGCCACCAAGAATATGAGTGCTCGTATTCGAATGGACAGGAAACTTATACGTACAAGCTCAAGAGAATGCATACTGGTTCGTGACGCACCTAGGTGAACTCGGCTCGTGGTCCCGTACTTCCATCAGCTTATGGTCTAACTACTCTCATTGGCTAGAGGTCCATCCCACGACCCGCTCGTGATGCAAGCCACGACCAGCTCGTGATGCAAGCCATGACCCGCTCGTGATAAAGGATCACGAATTGCCCCTGAACGCAGGATATGGTGGCCACGACTTGGTCAACCACGAACCGAGGATTAAGGATCTGGCAACATGTGTTCGTAACGGCTCCCATGACCATTTCTCATCAACCACGAACGGGTCCGAAATTCTCGGGATTGGTGCCACGTGTGTTCATGAACCGCCTATAGAAATCACCTATAAATAGCCCAACACTTGGCATTTATCGGGATCTTTTGGCAATTCAGAGCTCCGATTCCACCATTATCATAACTTCATCATTTTCACTCAGAGTTATCTCAAATTTACTGAGTGAATTATCATTGTAAAAGTGAGATTGAGGGAAAATATTGATTGTACTTGCATTCAAACGTATAAGAAACGTCATATAAAGTGGACGTAGGCTCTTTAATGCCGAACCACTATAAATTTGGTGTGTTTTCTGCATTTTATTTCATTTCTAGCTTTAATTCTCTGCAAATCAAGATAATTTGGGTGTTAGAGCCATGCTTTGGTCTAACATTTTGGTGCTTTCGCCGAGAATTGAATTCTCAGCCTGTCGGATTATTGCTTTACTATTTGGATTTTCAAGTCCGAAGAAAATAGTCCGCATTTCCAATGTTTTAGTTTTTGAAGATTTCAGCAAAGTCAAGACGTTATGGCCATAAAGAAATCCAAGGAGTCACGAGCTTCGCGAGCAAATGAAGCTACGAACAAAGCTAACAAAGAAAGTGTTCAGGAGCAGGACAAAGTGGACTGTCCGGCTCGCGGGGGGCGAACCGACCCTAAGAGGGAGTCACGACCTGCTCTAAGATGGAGCTCACGAGCCGCCCCACAGAAGGTACCACGAACCGCCAGGAAGACAGAGCCATGAGCCGACTTCAGCAAGGAACCACGAGCCGCCAACCAGAGGAGATCACAAACTGCCCTCACCAAGGGACCACGACCTGACCTGGATAGGAGATTATGGCTCGTTCTACTCATGCTGGTGCTTCTGTTCGACCTGGCTCAAGTGCTCTACGTCCAACGTCGAATATTGATGACCAACTACATGCTTCTGCTCCAGTGACAGAAGGAGACCTCTCTCGTGTACTCGATATGCTAGAAAGGACGAATGATGAGTTGGCAGCTCAAAGGCAAGAAAGTTCTTTGTTACAACAGAATATTACTACAATGGGCAGACAAATCGATGTACTCTAAAGGCAGAGAACACCTTCACCAACTCATTGCTTCACCCTCGATTATTCCTCCTTGTTTGAAGAACCTCCGAGATACCAACGGCGGCCTCCACTAGAAAGGGCTGAAAACGTGGATCAGCTCTGGTTTGAATCACTCCCCTCTAGAGCAGATACGACACTGAACCTGGGCAGGACAATCATAATTGGAATAATCCTGCCTCGTTGCCTGCAGAAGGTCCCACAGCACTACCTAGGGCTCAGGTTGTCGATAACCCTATCGAGAATCAACCATTGCAACCACCTCGCCGCGTAATTGACTGTGGCCACAAGGGGAAAAGGAAGTTATGCTCAAGCCCCAGAGTTTGAAGGACCCGGCAGGGCAAGGAGCGCTGATCCTAAATCCACCTTGACCAATGCCGATGTTGAAGCAATGGTGAGGCAGATCATGGCAGACAGCCGTGGACAAAGAAATGAAGATTGGGGTATAGACCGCAGTCATACGCCATTTACTGATGATATATTAGATGTTTGATTTCCAAGATGATTCAACATACCAACGATGCACCATTATTCGGGCAGCACGGACTCGGTCCAGCATTTAATGAGATATTCATGGTATATGAATGCTACAGTCGCTCCCGATGCAGTAAAGTGCAAAGCATTCCCGATCTTTCTGAAGGATGTGGAATTAATGCGGTTTACCCACTTGCCTACTCGATCGATTTCTAGCTTCAAGGAATTGAGCAAAAGATTCATAAATCAATTTCGACTTCATGCTCAAAGGTCCAAAAACGTCGTTGAGCTATCACTTATCAAGCAGCGCCCTGATGAAACTCTGAGATCATACCTAGACCGCTTCAACTTAGCAGTTACGAAGGTTAGAGACACTCACGAATAATCAGTTCTGATGGCCTTAATTGACGGAGTAGATAAAGATACGGAATTCGGCAGATACTTAGCTGGGAAACCACCGCTCACCAGGGAAATATTCTATGTGAAAGCCAATATCCGTCTGTGCCAAGAGGAGTTGTATGATAATCGAAAGAGGAAAGTCGCTGATAAGGAAGATGTACAGAGCAATGTGGACATCAAAAAATCCGGAGATAGCTCTGGAAAGGTAGAGGTAAATGTTGGAAATAAGAACCAAGGTAGCGGCCGCCAAAATGGGAACGACAGTCAGAAGAAGAATCGGGGAAATGATTCACAAAAGAGACCTCGGTTCAAAGCATTTGAGAACTTTACACCACCGAATGACATGTTTGAAAATATTTTCCTGCACACTTATAATGTTCTCCAATATAAGAGGCCTCCACCAAGAGATTCAATAGAAAAAGAGCGTGAGACAGGAAAATTCTATCTTTTCCATCAAACTCATGGTCACTCCACTAACGAGTGCCGTCACTTGAGAGATGTTGTTGAAAAACTACTTAGAGAAGGGAAATTAGGTGAATACAAGGTTACTCCAAGAGACAAGGGGCAAACCCGACAGGCCCCGAATCAAAACCAACCTGCTTATAGGCTCACTGCTCAGCAGAAGGGAAAGAATATTATTATTAACACTATAGTTGGAGGCCCTCATCCAGCTGAACAAAGCTTTAGAGCAATGGACCAATATGTGAATGCAGCCAAGCACATTGGAGTAGGGGAGTGCAGTAATCCTGAAGATACCGCCCCAATAAAGCGACAAAAAACAATGTTTGACGATGTCATATTCCATCATAGAGATAGTGTTGGAGTTCATTCCCCTACCGAAGATCCCTTAGTCATCAAGGCCACTATTGGTCCTGCTTTAGTCCACAAGGTATTAGTGAACAACGGAAGCTCAGTTAACATTCTATTTAAGAAAGCGTTTGATAAGATAAACCTCGAGGCTGAAGATTTGAAGCCCTGTGATGCATGGACACGCGGCTTCAATGAGGCCTCGACGGCTCCGTTGGGATATGTAGAATTATTAGTGATCTTAGGCGGAGGATATCGCCGGAGAGTGAGGATTCTCCCATTAGTAATTTTGGACATTGACTCGCCCTATAATGCCTTCTTGGGCTGACCGGCCCTTGTAGAATTCAGGGCCTGCATCACGCCCTAGTGCTTGTTGCTAAAATTCCCGACAGATGCGGGAGTGGGAGTGATTAGAGGAGACCAGGCCACTGGACGAGCCTGTTATATGGCGGAATTGAAGATGTTGATGAAAGGACTAAATATAGAAACCAAAGGTGCTTCCCTTCCTGTGAAGGAGTGGTCGGCATAGCAACTAAGGGGGACAACCCCGAGGGAGTCGCCGGAGAATTGCCTGAGGACATAGATCCCAGAGAGGACGAAGAGCCTGAGGGTAGAATGGTGACGCCCAATGAAACAACTGTAGATATCCCGATCAATGATGATGACCCAGCGAAAGTTTTGAAAATCGGATCCCAATTAGATCCTTTTCGAGCAATTGAATTGACCGAATTTTTAAAAGCCAACCTGGATGTGTTTGCCTAGACTCATGCTGACACGTGTGGAATATCTCCCTCAATCATGAGCCACTCGTTGAGCATCAACCCAGAGCATCCACCCGTTAAGAAGAAAAGGCGAACGCTTGGCCCGGAGAGGTCAGCTGCCTCGAAGGAAGAAGTTGAGAAGTTAAGAAGCAACAAGTTGATTAAAGATTCAACTTACCCAGAATGGATCTCAAATCCAGTCTTAGTTAAGAAGGCCAACGAAAAATGGCGTACCTGCATCGATTTCTCAGATTTGAATAAAGCTTGCCCATATGACAGTTTTCCACTTCCTATAATTGACCAATTGGTGGATTCAACAACGGTTCATGAACTTCTCTCCTTCATGGATGCGTACTCAGGATATAATTAAATTCCCATGCATGTTCCGGACCAGGAACACACCAGCTTTATTACATATTTGAAACTATACTATTATGTGGTGATGCCCTTTGGTTTGAAGAACGCCGGAGCTACATACCAACGGCTAGTGAATAGAATGTTCTACAATCAGATTGGAAAGACGATGGAAGTGTATGTCGACGACATATTAGTAAAATCCATACAATCGTCCGACCATACCGGTGACCTAGCAGAAATGTTTGACATCCTTCGATGATATGGGATGAAGCTCAACCCTTTGAAGTGTTCATTTGGAGTTGCCTCTGGAAAATTCTTGGGATTTATTGTTATTTCACGTGGAATTGAAATAAATCCAGATCAAATCGCAGCAATCAGGAATATCCAAACACCAAGGAAAATTAAAGAAGTGCAGAGCCTCGCTGGAAAAGTAGCCGCATTAAGCAGATTCATTTCTAAAGCTACAAATAAGTGCATTCCATTCTTTGACTTTATAAAGCAAGGAAAACGCAATTTCAAATGGACTCCCGATTGTGTGGAAGCTTTTCAAAACTTACTGAATCATCTAGAAAGACCCCCAATATTGTCCAAGCCAGTAGACCATGGGGATCTGTTGTACTTGGCAGTGTCGTCCCACGCAATCAGTTCAGCCTTGGTAAGAGAACAAGATAAAGTCCAAAGAGCTGTGTACTATGTGAGTAAGAAGCTAGCGGCAGCAGAACGGAACTACCCAAAGATAGAAAAGCTTATGTATAGTCTAATGATCGCATCTAGGAAGCTTCGCCACTATTTCCAAACTCATCCCATCGCTGTGTACACTGACCATCCTCTCCGACAAGTTTTACAAAGACCAGAGGCGTCAGGAAGACTACTCAAATGGAACATAGACTTAAGTCAGTTCGATTTGAATTCCCAGCCCCGAAGATCAATAAGGGGGAAAGTATTGGCAGACTTCATAGCAGAATTTACTATCCTAGAGGACGATGTAGCGAGTGAAGAAGTTGATACCTCAAAACAAATAGTTGATCCCAACACCTGGAAACTATATACTAACGGAGCCAAGAATGACAGACGATCTGGCGCTGGAGTGGTACTTGTAACTCCCGAAGAACGATCGATATAATATGCTTTGGGATTAGAGTTCCACGCCACAAACAATGACTCAGAGTATGAAGCCCTGATTGCCGGGCTTAGGCTTGCAGAGGAGGTCAGGATAGCAAAGATGGATATCTTTTGCGATTCCAAGATAGTTGTGAACCAGGTCAATGAAGAGTTTCAGGCCAAAGGGCCAAGGCTTGTATCATATTTGAAGAAAGTGAGAAAATTGCTAGGTGAATTTGAACACTATAGCATAACTAATATCCCTCGATCAGAGAATCAGAAGGCAGATAATTTGGCCAAGCTGGCTAGTTCTGACAGTCCTGAGGACACAGAGATGGTCCCAATTGAGATATTGCATTCTCCAAGTATCGATCACATGGAAATTGATCCGGTAATGGAGAGTGAGTCGGAAAGGGAGTCATGGATGACACCCTTAAAGAACTTCCTGATAAATGGGACGCTTCCCACAAAAAAGAGCGAAAGATGTGCCGTCATTCTTAAAGCCTCCAGATATATCATGCAAGGTGAAGTCCTATACCGACAAGGGTACTCGATGCCACTCCTCCGGTGTATTTCCAATGACGACATAGAACGAGTATTAAGAGAAGTACATGAAGGTGAATGTGGCGACCACACTATAGGCCAAACATTGGCGAAGAAGATACTATGGTATGGCTATTTCTGGCTACCGTAAACAAAGATGCAGCCAAATATGCACGATGTTGTGACAAATGCCAGAAATTTTCTAAAATTCCCAAGGTACCTCCTAGCCGATTGAAGACGATGATGAGCCCATGGCCCTTTGCTATCTGGGGAATTGACATTATCGGAAGCCTCTCCATTGCAAAGGGCGGAGCAAAGTTCGCTATTGTGGTTGTGGATTACTTCACAAAGTGGGTCGAAGCGAAACCATTGACCACGATCACAACCAAGCGAGTGATTAATTTCGTCCTTAGAAACATTATATATCGGTTTGGAATCCCGGAAGTCATCATAATAGATAATGGGACCCAATTCGATGGCATAGAGTTTCGAGACTTTTGCCAGAGATATCATATCGAGAAAAGATACATGGCTATGGCGCATCCACAATCAAATGGATAGGTAGAAGTAGCAGACAAGGTAATCAAATCCATTCTGAAGAAGCGGATGAAGCGGGACAGAGCCATGTGGGTCGACGAGCTACCTTTGGAATTATAGGCCTACAGAACTACTTATAAATCAGCGACAGGTCACACCCCTTTCTCCCTTGCATTTGGATCAGAGGCGGTCATCTTGGTCGAGCTAGAAGTACCATCCACATAACCACTTATTACGAACGGATGACCAATAATGAATTGCTCCTCGAATCCCTGGATATGGTGGAAGAAAAAAGGGACGAAGCGGACCTGCGTTCCCTAAGACATAAGCAGTAGGTCGCCCTATATTACAACAAGAAAGTCCTAGCTCGAACGTTTGAACCCGGAGACTTGGTTCTAAAGCGTGTCATTCCAACCCCAGTCCATTTGGGTCCGAAATGGGAAAGACTATACACCATCCTATGGAGGCTTGATAATGGATCCTTCAAGCTAGCAACCATGGACAGAGACGAAATCCCTAGAGTGTGGAACGCCCAGCATTTGAGGCGTTACTTGACATGAAATTGTCATCTTTACTCTTTTGTTTTTAGGACAATGTAAAAAGGCACGACTTGCCTAGAACAGTCTGGTTATATAAGCAAAAGATTATAAAGTGGACGTAGGTCATGATTCGACGGAGCCACTATAAAATACCGTGTGTCATTTACTTTTATCGCACCATTTTTCTTTATTTACTCTTTTATTCTATACTTCCATGAGCTGTTATAATTGTGAAATTTATTATAAATCGTATGACAATCTTGAAGGGCATAATTCAAAGTGCCTTCTATCAGATCAAGAGGTCAACAATATGTAGAGCATCGAGGGTGCCATGAAGTAAACGACACAACTATTGACACTCTAGTACTTCTCGTGACCTGAGAAAGAGTATAAAGGACAAGGAAATGAATTGTCCACAAGGCATGAAGGTGAACCATGATTAAAAATATCGTCTCGACTAAACTCTACCCATGGCATCCAATTGGAGAGTATAAAGGTGCCAGGGACTGAGCACTGCAAACGAACTCCTACCCCACTGAAGGATTGGGGGACAAACTGAAAGTTGAGTTCGAACTCTATCCTAGGAATATGACAGGAGAGTATAAAGGCGTTTTGATCAAATGCCACGAAAGGGTTCCTATCCCGTTATAGGACCGGGGACCAGAATGAAAGCTCAGCCCGAATCTCTCATTTATGGGCATGGAGGGCAACATATGCTCGACTTTAATCAATCCTCAACAAGCCCTGGCCAGGCATCACGTTAATAATTGATTGGGGGCGTACTCATGCACTTATACGTGTAGTGTAGGAATTTTAAATTTTCATTGCACATGATTCTGACTTAGTTATGATCCAAATATTTATGTACGACTAAGTATGATAAACTTGCAGCTACACAACAATGCAAAAGAAATAGAACTCCATTTACTAATACAAGTTTACAAAAAAAAGCTGGACCAAAAAAAAAGTAAGGGCCCTTCTCACGACTACATCATAAGGCCAGTGGAAGATCCAAAAAAATGAGCTCTATTTGGGCTTTAGGGATGACTTTGACTTTTTCTTTTGCTTCTCTAGCTCCTCCTTGTGGGCGTCAGATTTGTTATGCTTATTCCTCTTCCTCTTATCCGAAGGAGGGTCTTGTGGAATGTCAGAGGACTGGGACGCAAGTTATGTAGTTATCGACTTGGGGGAGAGCTTTATAATTAATTTAGATTTGGGATCAGCTGCGGAGATAGGTGGCACATTTAGATTCTCTTCCTCTATTTTCAATTTTAGCTGTTCATCCTGTTTGGCCTTCATGTCGGCTAAGGTCATGTTGTCATCATCCTTTGTCTCTCCCGTGATGGCGACCTCTTCTTCTTCATCCCTGTTGTCACCGTAGGTATCCTTTAAGGCTTCGATGATTTCAGTATCCTTAGGAGCATCAGTGCTTGATGCCACAATGGCCTTCTCGGTTGCTTCGACCTCGATTTGCTTTAGAACTTCAGTGACCTCGGTACTTGATGGTATGTTGATCTTCCCGACCACTGCTTTCTTTTCTACAATCCCTTTGGCTGGCTTGACACATATATCATGAGAAGCAACTTTTTATTAATTTGGGAGAAAATGTGGTCTTCTCGATTGTTTGCTCCACATGCGATGACAAGTTAAAATAGCTTTGACAAATTGTGGAGAGAATATGGAGATACCTTCCGCTGACTCCTCACCCGAAGCTGTAGTAGAAACCCCAATAACTGGAGGAACTGGGACTTCGGAAATTAATGGATCATCTGGATTATACTCCTCAACCTCTAAAGCCTTGGGATACGTTGTTGAGCTTGAACCTTCATCAAATTTGTTCTTGCCTTTGAGCTTAAGCCTCTCTTTCTCCATAGTCTCCTAGATTTGACGCCTACCCTCTACTAAAGCCTCAGGCTCTCCACCTCTGAGAAAAGTCTACATAAGCTGGTTCTCATCGACATCCTCGACCTTTAAGTGTTGCCTCTTACTCTCAACAATCTGGTCCCATACTTCGACTAAGGTGGTGGGATAGTTGTTGATCCAAGAAATATATCAGGTTGGGATGACTTGAGCAAAAAAGTCCACTAGCAGCTCATCGAACCCTTCTATCTCCTCTTCAGCCGCGGTAAGCTTAGGGGTAGCAGTGGAATTGGACTCAAGGGCTTCGTTACCATTACTTTCAGTGAGGGCTGCTCTTTCCTCAGCATGAGCAAGTTTATCCTTTAAGTTAGCCATTTCTTTCTCCCAAGCAGCCTTTTCCACAGCAAAGCGATCCTGAGATGTTTTCAGCTCGTTATTTATTGACTTGAGATCCTCTATCTCCTTTTTCAAGGCCATACGCTCTTGGCTGTTTGAATCAAGTTCAAGGTGGAAAAATTTCTTTGCACTCTCTAGCTCCAGCTTATGGTTTTCGGCATCTCACTGAGCTAAGGAAAGAAGAGCTTGAGTATCTTCAAGTTCTTTCTCATCCTTGTTTCTGTCCTTGATGTCGTGATCGATTTTCACTCTAGCCCTGCCCGCATCTACTTCCAAATGACGGATAAACTCTAAAAGATTCTTGGCATGCTTCTTTATTGACCTATATTGTTTAGCCACATGGTTGACTCGGTCCATGACTTCTGTATCCCATTCATCAGGAACCGATTCAAGATCTGGAACTAAAACATCCTTTCAAAGTAGATGTCGGGGAATTGCTTTCACAAACGCCCCAGCTTTGGCTTATTATCGTAAGTTTGGGCCACATCCTGTACGATGGTAGTGTCCAAGTGGTGCTGACCAGAAGGTACAAGAGCTACCGTCTCCTTTTCCAAACCTTTGCTTGGATCCTTGTGCTTGTCCTTGGATTCATGATGCTACTTAGAAGATTTTATCTGAGGAGGTATACCTTTCGGGGGAGTCGGGGCTTTGGGAAGTTGTTTGCCTTCCACATGTGGCACTGGACGACTATGGTGCTTCCCGGGATCTTGCCTTGAACGAGAGAGGGAGCGCGTAGAATGAGGCTGATAAGAATCATAGTGTCTTTGACTATCTCTTCCCCGACTATCATTGCGGTCGTGCTCAGTTATGGGATTGCGTCTGGGTGTGCAGTCACTAAGTTTACGATGAGAATATGAATGGCGGCGAGGCATTTTTCCTGCAAAGAATAATAAGCAAGTATAAGACCCATGAATACAAATAGTATATGGGTGTTATGACAAGTGGTTCATGTGATTTGTGTATCCCGTGTAATCCCCTCTAACAGACAAGGGCCCGGAGCTAGGCTCGTCTGTACAATATCCTTCTCTTTGATGGGTGTAGTTTCTTCCTCAGAGATAGGGAAGAACGGTTCCATTCCAAAATCCTCGGATGTATAAATGTTATCTGGCAGGGGGATCTTGTCCAAATCACCAAATATTTACTCCTCTGTTAACAAGTCGTGAGTTGTGGGCTCCACTGGTGATGGAGTCTTCGGAGGAGACTGCTCCTTGGAGACTGAGGCATCCTTTGATTCGTCAACTCGTATTTCACCCCCTTTGTAAAAATTCATCTCTTCGTCGTCTTGGATGGCCATATACGAAGGACTTTTAGGGAACTCAGTCGTCTTTATAGTTTCTGTGGTCTCTTGCCCCTCGACTGGGGGCATGCCGCTAGATTCCCCAATGGGGTATGTATTTGTGGGGCTTGCCACCTGGACCGAGACCGAATCTTACATCCAGAAGATGGCGTTTATGAAGGTTCTCGTCAGTTATACACTTCTTGATTTTGCAGAAGTTTTACTCACTTTTTAAAAGGCGGGACAATCAATCTTCGTACACCAGACCCTCCGTCTTTTGGAAATTATGAGCTGTACAGAAAAAGAAAACATTAGCACTTTAATCATGCAATTGCAACATACACTGAAGGATTCAGAACCTACTTGACTGTAGCCACCTCCTTGCATATCCAGCTTGATGTTTTATGTAGAACCATTCGGATTTAGCATTCCCTAAGTTGTTGTGTCCATCTGACAAGACTTTCTTGGAGGGGATCGACTCGAAGAAAATAAAGTTTAGGGTCCCTATGGAACGATGCTTGAAATAATAATAGAAATTCAGATATTTGAAAACAAGCTTAGTCTTTAGAATTTCTGCATATGCAATATACAGGGTGTACAGAGTAGCGTAAGCATTGGGATGGAGTTGCATGGGAGCAACACGTAGTCGCCTCAGAAGATCAATGACAATTGGAGGAAACGGAGGAATAGCATCTACCAAGCACATGACCTTACTGATAGCCATGTACTCTTCCAGAGCAGAATGGGGTCTGTCCTCTTTCTCCGGAGTTTTCGCGTCATCCCAGGGGATCCCATGTCTTAAGCAGACTTTCTTTAACTTTAAATCATCCCATTTGGAGGGTACAGAGTCACTCAGCTTGTCTACTTCTTTAACACCTTTAATCTCATCGGGAGCCCAATCATCCTCTTCATCCTTAAGTGATGTGCTCTCGGAAGATGTTAATTCTGTGTCAAGATCTGTCTCGTACTCAGATCCAAAGTTATCCCAGTCCGGATCCGACGGGAGTACATCGGGATTATAATAGCTTAACGATTCTGGATCTATGCTTTTCTCTGATAATCTTATTGAGCGTCTGTCAGACATGTCTGTTTTATTGATAAACAAGTATAGGAAAGAATTAGAGCATATATACCCGTGAATCCCGTGTGTGCAAGTGTTAAAGTGTGCCAGCATATGCATTGCTGAAAAGAAAAGCGTGAAATAAAGCAAATAGTATAGTAATTGATCATTGTATATATATAGGTTAAGTTCTCATCCAGTCCAGAGTAATTGTTTTGAAGGCTCTATCCTAACTGTTTGTCAATTTGCTCGAGTTATGGTTGAATTTCGGCTGAAGTATATGTCGACATATTTTGATTAATTGATTTTACTCAATTAGAAATACTGTATAAGACAAGGATGGGTTCAGAGAAGTTCGAAATATGCAGTTATATGGTTCGGCTCGTGGGGATAGGTCGGCTCATGACAGAGGCTTAACCAATAAACGCACACTGGCTCGTAAGAAGGAATTGAACCATGGAAGAAAAGTTCGGTTCGTGATTATGAGGGGGTTCATGGTCAAGCACTTGTTTATATATCGTATCGGCTCGCCCCCATACGGCTCGCGAGGTACTCCCACGACCGGCCTCTCTTCCCTATCCATGAATCGTTGCCTTGTTCCCTTCCACGAATGAGCCCATCACCATACTCCACGATCTGACCCATTGCCTTATTCTACCCACGTCACGATCCAGAATCCTACTCCTTTCTCTCCCACTCTAGGAAGCACTAATCACTTAGTGAATCCTGAACCACCCGTTTATGTTTGAACATCCAACTCACAAACCCATTTTCCCCTACTGTTTTTTCCTCTCGGTTTGGTTGATAATCGATCAACGCAAACCCTCGAAGCCATCGCCTGAACGTCGTCGCAACCACCAGTGCCGGCGGCGGCCCTAGAGCTATGATATCGAGGCAATCGAAGGGGGATAACAGATTAGAGATGTAAATTGAAATAAAAATAACTGATTCCATAATACCTATACGGTCGATTTGGAGCTTGCGATTTGATTAAGGCAGCAGCTAATGTTTCGGATTTGGGAATCTAGGGTTTCGGGCTTAAGAAATGGAAATTACGGTAGTAAAAATAAGAAGGAAAGGAAAAAGATTGGATGAAACGGGCTTATATAGCCTCCATGAAGACTCTTGGTCTCCCCCTTTCGTCTTGGTGGATCGGCTCGGCCCAGTGGGCCACGAACACTCAAATGAGCCTGTTGTCGCTCGTTCAAATGCTCTGCTGTTGGTTCATGACACACATTAGATGACCCGGGCCATGGAGTAGCGAACTTTTTAAACATGTTTATGGAAATTTAAAGGCTTACCTAAAGAATCGTTCACAGTGTGCTCTGAGATTCAAATATTGAAGTTAATTAGTAAACGGTAAAAATAATTGGAAACTCAGTCTGATATTTATACCCGTCTAGAGATAGAAGAAAACGTGGATTCATAAAAAGGCACAACTTTGTGAAGTACTACGACGGTATGAACAAATATGACTGTTAACTCACACTGTTTCAAGAAAATTTAGTTTGGCAATTTCGAAGCATGTTCCATCCTTGATAAAACATACTTCAAGGGGGGGAAATGTTTGCTAGCCTTTTGACCAAGCCACCAAGAATATGAGTGCTCGTATTCGAATGGACAAGGATACTTATACGTACAAGCTCAAGAGAATGCATATTGGTTCGTGACGCACCTAGGTGAACCCGGCTTGTGGTCATGTACTTCCATCGGCTCGTGGTCTAGGTACTCTCATCGGCTGGAGGTCCATCCCATGACTCGTTTGCAATGCAAGCCACGACCCACTCGCGATTCAAGCCATAACCCACTCATGGTAAATGATCACGAATCGCCCCTGAACGCAGGATATGGTGGCCACGACTTGGTCAACCACGAACCAAGGATTAAGGATCTGGCAACACATGTCCATAACGGCTCCCATGACCATTTCTCCATCAAGCCACAAATGGGTCCGAGATTCTCGGGATTGGTGCCACGTGTCTTCACGAACTACTTGTAGAAATCACCTATAAATAGCCCAAACACTTGGCATTTTTCGCGATCTTTTGGCAATTCAAAGCTCTGATTCTACCATTATCATAACTTCATCATTTTTACTCATAGTTATTACTGAGTGAATTATCACTGTAAAAGTGAGGTCGAGGGAAAATATTGATTGTACTTGCATTCAAACGTATAATCAAAGTCATATAAAGTGGACGTAGGCTCTTTAACGCTAAACCACTATAAATTTGGTGTGTTTTCTACATTTTATTTCATTTCTAGCTTTAATTCTCTGCAAATCAAGATAATTTGGGTGTAAGAGCCATATTTTGGTCTAACACCAGCTTATCTTTAATTATATATTTCAGCAATTTTGATTTTTTTTTCACTTTACTAATGTTGAATATGATAAAGAAAGCATTTGAAAAATGAGAAATGCATACACACAGACATTTTATAAAAAGAACAATGGATCAACTGTGCTCGTGGTATGAACTATTTTACTATATTGTGAATTATACATTGAATGTAATCGTTATTGATAGTTGTTTTATTCTATACTTTGGAAATATATATTTCTGAGTGCCACTATGGATCTTGAACTGAATTGCCTCAGTATAAACCAGAGGGAAGAAAACATCTCATGGGGAAAAAAGCATATATAACAAGTCTATTAATGTTTTTTAATTTTGTTACTAATAATAATACTAGACAAAATCATATAGCATATAGTTATGTATGCAAATAGTTTGCTACAATCACATGGTCCAACAAAAAAAAGTGTTGCTTTGGTCATGAGACATAATCGTCATTACAAATGGCACACACATCGTGGACCAAAGATTATAATTTGAAAATTAGAAGTTTAAATGTCAGATTCTAACATTGCAACATGAGTTCAACATACGTAAAGTCTTTAAAGAAATTTAAGATATAGACATGATATAGTGGACCAATTTATTGTTTTTCTTTAGTGGATGTAATTTCATATTTCTATAACACTCCGTAATATTAAAATGACAAATTAAAGGATGCTTAATTTTTAGAAGAAGAATTAAGGGAAACGGGCTGTGCCATTGCGTGTGTCTCGGAATTCTGCTTGGGATAGAGTCCGGATTTGCGTAAAACGGATACAGTACGAAGAAGTTATGAAGCTTAGAAGATTTCAGTTTAAAGCAGAATTTAATTAAATAATAATTAAATAACAAAAGAAGTTCAAAATTCAAAATACGACCGAAATTGGCTGAGCGGGAAATTTCCCGCTTAAGGGTGTCGACCCCCTCGGGGGGGGGGGGAGTCGACCCCCCTATAGGGGTGTCGACCCCATCAGCCCAGATCTGGTAGAGGGCTGATAACGTGTTTTTTCTGGTTTGGATGGTTCAGATGGTTCGTAATCGAATCTAAAGGTCAAATACACCTAATACACCTATAAATAAACACCTAAACCTAACCCTAATCTCATTGTTTTCATCCATGGCACCTCCATGCTGCTCTAATCTAAACTAGCCTTTCTTCTCCACCAAAACAAATCAGAATAGGAGTATTCAAATTGGAAGATCAAAATTGCTACAACGACTAATTCTCTTTTCTAAGAATCCTATCGCAGTGAGTCTATGTTACTTTCACATATAATTAAATTAAAAAGTAATTGTGATAGGATTGTAAATTGGATCTAATGTATATGTCTGTAAATAAGAAGAATCATATCTAGTTTTGTTATCCTTCAGATTCATACCCGATTGCTATTATCATATGCCTATCTGATCTATTTTGTCGTTATTCAGTTCACATGCCTATTTATATGTTTATGCCAATTTTGATGTTTTGATTCTCTTTCCTTCTTCTTTTCCTTTTTCCTTTTTGAGATTAGGCTAACTTCGAGCCTAAGCATATTGCATCGAGATTTATGTACGATTAACGTTGGAATGATTGGGAAAAGTTAGGAAATATGTAATAAAATGAGATTTGGCATATGTTGTTGATGAATATGGAAATTGGTTTGGGCATAATTGAGTATAACTTCATGAGATTTGGCATAAATTGTTAATAACTATGAAAATTGATTTGGGCATAATTTGGTATAACTTGTATGCATGGGATTATAGGCATAAACTGGATTTGAATTATAAGCATAAATTGGATTAGAATTTATGGGTAACTGGAAATCACTTTAATCCAAGATTTGAAATTGGGAATGAATTAAGGAAGAGATAATGAACGCAAATTGATTTGGGCATAATTTGGTATGACTTGTATATATGGGATTATAGGCACAAATTGGATTAGAGTTATAAGCATAAATTGGGTTGGAATTTATGGGTAATTGGAATATATTATAATCCAAGATTTGAAATTGGGACTTGAATCAAGAAAGTGATAATGAACGCCTAAGACACGAGGATAGATTCAGTTTGCGGTATAATCCTGCCCGGAACCGCCCGGCATATTCAGCAACCGCAATTTGGTAATCTAATGTGAGAGGCCAAAGGCAGAAATTAGATGCGTAATAATGCTAAGACATGAGGTTAGATTCGGATTGCGGCAGAAGTATGCCCGGCATATCCAGCAACTGTAAACGGTAATCTAATGTGGGAGGTCTTGCACGATTACGGGTATAATAAATCAATGAACACTTAACCAATATAAGATATGTAGTAAGACATGGGAATAGTAAAAGGGTTAAGTGGGTGACATGGGTAGCATGTGAAACATAATTAAAAACACTTAACCAAGATAAGACATGTAGTAAGACATGAGAATGGTAAAAGGGTTAAGTGGGTGACATGGTTAGCATGTGAAACATAATTAAAAAAACACTTAACCAAGAAAAGACATGTGGTAAGACATGGGAATAATAAAGGGTTAAGTGGGTAATATGGGTAGCATGTGAAACATAATAAAATCACTTAACTAAGATGAGACATGTGATAAGACATGGGGATAAAAAGGGGTTAAGTGGGAATTCCTAGTGAGGACTAAGCTTAGAGGAAGCTTGTGTCAAGTGTACGGACCCTTTTCAACCAGTAACCCATTTCAGTATCTATATGAGCTCGAACTAGGTCGAGGACAGGGACACGCTTACTGGGGTTGATTGTAAGAGGTTAATAAAGAGTTAGCGATGGCAGAGCAAGTCAAATAGAGTCATGTGCGTGCGTGGGTCTGGGCTGGTAGGTAAGACGTTGCATCGTGTAGGTATAAGTTGTGCATTTCAGTAGTATCGGGATTGCCACCTTAGGGAGTGATACACCCTATTATGGGACCAGCATAGGTATCTACGAGGTTAGGGAGCCGATCGAATGGAAAGGGTTGTGGGTACATCTAGTGGTGATAGGTGCATATTGGTTACCTATGATAGCAGCTAGAGGTACATAATCGAATAGGGAGGGTACATCTAGTGGTGATAGGTGCATATTGGTTACCTATGATAGCAGCTAGAGGTACCTAATCGAATAGGGAGGGTATATCTAGTGGTGATAGGTGCATATTGGTTACCTATGATAGCATCTAGAAGTACATAATCGAATAGGGAGGGTACATCTAGTGGTGATAAGTGCATATTGGTTACCTATGATAGCAACTAGGGGTACATAATTGAACAAGGAGGATAGTGGATACATCTAGTGGTGATAGATGCACGTTGGTTACCTATGATGGCAGCTAGAAGTACACAAAACTATCATCATTCTATTTAGCCAAGAGGGATCATCTTTTAGTATGAAACTAGTATTGGTGCGGTGTAGAGAATATCATATAGTGGTTAGAAGCGCAGTCAATGTTACATCTTGTTCATCTTGTTACCTTGTCATATCTGCTTATGTTACAGTCGTCTCTTATATCCAGTTTATGTTCTTATCCTGTTACGTTACTGATTATATTGTTAAAGTCATTGGACTCGCCAGACGTCATGTCTGACCCTTTTTGTTTCGCCTCTTTTCTTTCCTCCCCCCCCCCCACCAGGTTCTCAGGGTGGGCACGTTGAAGCTTGATTCGGACTTTCCTGCTTGAAGTGCTGAAAGTAATGCTTAGCTTTGTTTCTCTTTCATATGGCATTTTGGATTGGGGATTATGGTTTTAAAAATTATGTACTCTGTAACACCCCACACCCGCTAAGGTCACTCACTAAGGGAATGCCTTAACTTCGGTGGAGCATTTTAAGTGAGTATAGAACAGAAAAATTACAACAAGACAGATATAAATACTTGAAAATCTAAAACATCATTTCATAGCAGCAGAAGGTAAACATGTTTAGTTACAACACCATAAAGAGTCAAGTACTAAATATCCATCCTGATAAAAAAAACATAAGTACATAATCCCACTACATAAACAATAGCCATAAAAGAAAAGATAAACTGGGCTTTACATCACGGTCCAAGCTCCAGAAGATAGATAAGAAATCTGATCAAAGCCCACTAGTGCTAGGCCCAACCTGAGGACCTGAGGGGGAAAAAGATAAAAACAACGGGGTCAGACATAAGTCTGAGTGAGCCCTATAACTTTAACAACACAATCATTAAAGTAATTAGGGTATGATATAAACTTGGCACGGGATGACTGGAGATAAATGACTACACTAAGTAGCCAACTAGACATAAGGTGAACTAGGATAACAGTAAAGACGCATATACCCACCCAAGGATAATTACTAACTGCACCACACCAGTCATTCCTACTTAAAGGTTGATCCCTCCCAAGGACTTAGAAACTTTACCCAGTAGTTTCGTGTACCCCTAGCTGACTACATAGGTGCCGTCTGCCCCTATCTCCACTAGGTGTACCCACTACTCCCAAGCGATCGGCTCCCTACCGTAGATACCCGTGCTGGCCCCACAATGGGGTGTATCACTCCCCAAAGTGGCAACCCGATACAACAAATGGTGCACGACTTATACCTACACGATGCAACAACGTCTTACCTACCAACCCGGGTCCACACACGCATATGAAACCCGTTGGACTTGCGTTGCCACCGCTAACCCGTTTTGGCCTCTTATAATCAAGCCCAGTACGCGTGTCCCGTCCTTGACATGGGTCGAGCCCAATAAGATACATATGGGTTACTGGGTGAAATGGGCCCCCACAAGCTACCACCTAAGCTTGTCATTATATCTAGTGCATCCCACTTAACCCTTTAATCATGTTTAATTACATGTTTCCACTTGGTTAAGTATTCTAATCGTATTTTCTATTGCCACCCAAGGCAACCCACTAGATTTCCTCATGCCACTCAAGGCACTTACTTGATTTCCACATGCCACCCAAGGCACCCACTTAACTCCACATGCCCACTACATGCTTATCTGGTTAAGTGTTTCTTAGTTGATTAAAAAACGTAACCGTTGTAAAGACCTCTCACATTAGACTATCTTTTATGGCAGCTGGATTTGCCGGTTGGGTCCGAGCAGCCTTACGCCATAACCGAGTCTAACCTCGTTTCTATACACTTGTCACGTATTTAGTTTGTGCCTAAGACCTCTCACATTGGGCCAATCATTTGTAGCCGCTGGATTTGCCGGTCGGTTCCGGGCAGTCTTACGCTACAAAAAGGGTCCAACCTCGTGTCTTAGTCGATTAATTACACCTAATTAATCATCCCCGAATTAGTTTTCCCTAATTAATTCCAATTTTTACGATGTACATAATTGACTCAATTATGTTCATCACTTTATGGTATGCATAATCATACCAACTTCACACCATTTCATTAACATGTATATTAACCCCATCGTTCCCCACGCAATTCGCTAACATGACATTAAAGGGAAGATTCATCACAAAAACAATGGGTTCAACTTGCATAACATTAACATGGGTTTTAAAGATGTCAACATGCATATAGCATCAACCCAACTAGCATAAATAATCAACCCAAACTTGCATGAATCACATATGTCATAAGGAGGTTAACTTGCATAAGTTATTTATGTCATACAAAGGGGTAAACTTGCATATGTATGTATGACATACAAAGGGGTTAACTTGCATATGTATGCATATCATAATAAGGTGTAAACTTGCACATGTTACTTGCATACCATCAAACACCAAACTTGCATAACATGTCATATATGAACATGAATATAATCAAACACCAAACTTGCATAACATGTCATATATGGACTTGCATATAATCATACACCAAACTTGCATAACATATCATATATGAACTTGCATATAATCATACACCAAACTTGCGTAATCATGGTGTCATAATGGATCAATGTTTATCATAGCAACTAGTATCATGAACACTTGCATAACATCATGAACATGTAACATATGACTTGCATAACTTGCATAACATCACAAACACATAGCATATAGCTTGCATAACATGCATAACATCATTAACACATAGCATATAACTTGCATAACATGCATAACATCATTAACACATAGCATATAACTTGCATAACTTGCATTGATCCACATTCATAGCCATAACCTCGTTATATCCTATCATAATCATTTTAATAATTGGTCATTAAGGCTATAGAAAACTCACAACTTGTTGTTTAGCACTCCTAAGAAGAAGATTAAGTTGCTAGAGTTGATTAGAGATTGATTTGAGATGCTATCTTCTTCTACAAATTGATGGAGGCTCCTTCAAGTTGCATTTTGACGGCATGACGGCATTGTTTCTATTTTTAGTATGAATTAGGGCAGTCTTAGAGTGTATTTATAGAGTAGTTAGGTGTTTTAGGCCATTATATTAACCCTAAATCAGATTAGAGCCGTCAGATCACGTCCTAGCCACCAAAACACAGCCCAAAAGCCAAACAGGTGCACCCAGGTCACCTGGGCTCGACCAGGGAGGTCGACCCCCAGGTCGACCCCCTGGGTCTGGCGGGAATTTTCCCGCCACTTCTGAAAATTGAAATTTTTGTTTTAAAATCTGTTTTTAAATTTCTGAAAACTTCTTTGGGCCTTATCTGGGTCATACGGACTCCGATTTTCGAAAACTCGGACTCTATTTCGCGTATTTTTTCGAGACGAACGCAATGGCATAGCCCGTTTCCCCTGATTCAGATTTTTAAATTTAATTCTGGTCTGTTTTATATTATAGCAAGTTATTCAACATACGTGGTGTTACATTCTCCCCTACTTAACGGATTTCGTCCCCGTAATCTCTAAGTCAAGAAGAACGTATCCTATCATCCAAACAACCATCTACTCAAACCATCAAACACTAGCATCCACTGACCTTAAAGTTTCTAATGTTGTATGAACATATGCAAAAAGTGTGTGTATATGTTCCCTGTCTAATGCAAAATTAGGCGGTCTACTGATTTAGTTGACCTCCTTAATGCAAACCATGATAGTGCCATGCATCCAATATGTATGCGAAAGAACCTTATCGACACATACTATCTCTACATGAGTGCACAATCATTCACCAAAATGCATCATCCATGTGATAACACAACCATTATACATCCACTAATATAGCTACCTACACACAATTTTATGCAATATGAAGTGATTGAGCCGATCTAATGCCTAAAGTGTGTGTATATGCATCCACGAGCAACCACTAGCAACCACTTGCATCCACACGCATCCATCAATCATAACATGTCTCAAACACATGTTTCAACCATAGGTTTACCATATCTAAAGGTCAAAGGTACTAATGAGAGGACATACTAAAGATAAGATAAGTACTAGACAAACGATACAGGAGAAGTTGAAAGACATACCCTCAAAAAGGAATGGGTACAATGAACGCATCTTCGCTTCTGTCTCCCAAGTATCATTGCTCTCATCTTTTCCCCTTTTTCACTTTGACTGGTCGAACCTCTCTGTTTCTCAACTTCCTAATCTCTGACCCAAGGATGCGGGTAGGAGCTCGTCGAATAGTCGCATCATGCTCTACCTCCACTTCTCTCAGCAAGCTCGGCTCTACCACCTCTGCGGTCTCATGTAGGCACTACCTCAAATGTGACACATGGAATACGTCATGTTCCCTATGCAACCAAACTATCTCTCGAAGATAAACTGAAGCTAGCCATGGAGCAGTCCTCTTGCTCTTCACGGGTATGAAATGGGCACTCTTAATAAGTCTGTCTATCACAACCCAAATTCCCGTATTACCCTTCCTCGATCTAGGTAACCCATCAATAAAATCCATCGAGACGCTATCCCACTTCCATTGCGGAACTTCCAATGGGTGAAGCAACCCACCGGGTTTCTTTTGCTCCGCTTTCACCTGTTGGCACACCAAGCATCTAGCGACATACTCGGCCACATCTTTCTTCATACCGGTCCAAAAGAAAATTCGCTTCATGTCTTGGTACATCTTGTCCCCACCGGGATGAATGGTCATCCTAGAATGGTGTGCATCATCAAGAATAGCCTTCCTCAAACCCTCGTCTTGCGGTACACAAAGTCTACCGTCTCTACGCAAGCACCCCCTATCGTCTAGGGTGTACCTACTCAAATGGCTGGACGACTCCCCCCTTATGAGCCTCTCTACCAACTCAACCAACTGTGGGTCGTCCCGCTGTGCCTCGCCAATCTGTCTCAAAAGAGTAGGTCTGACCTCCAAGGATGCTAGCAAACCGGGTATAAAATCAATGGAAGATCTGAAATCAAACATCGAGATAAATTCCAAGCTTCGTTGTTCCACGAACAATGGACTCAAGGACAACCTTTTTCTGCTCAAGGTGTCCGCCACCACGTTACCCTTACTGGGGTGTACGCTATCTCGGAATCATAGGATGCTAAGAACTCCATCCACCTTTGCTGTCTCAAGACTATGCGCTCGAAGAGTCTCCAACACTTCCCTAAGATGTAGGGTATGCTTTTATCCACTTCTGGAGAAAACCAGGATATTCTCCCATACAAAATCGTCACAACTATCCATCTCTCACGCAGACCATCCTAGTCGAACTCGACATCCCCCAAGTGCAAGCCCCATAGGCCTAAACCAATATCAGACAAACACCCAAGGGATACCTCCTTCGAATTCAGACGACCTACGTGAGATGATACTAGTAAAACGGCTAAATGATTAAGCCCTTGTCCAACTCTGGATGTCCTTGCCAGTCTCGCTCCAAAACCACCGTTGATCAAATAACTGGCTTTGCTTAACCTATTAAGCACATACGAAAACTTATTAAGGAACTCCCTGAACACCCTCATCAAATCAACAAAGTATGCAGGGGCGTTTGCCAAACCAAATGGCATCACCAGCCACTCATAGAAACCATTCGGAGTCCTAAAGGCAGTCTTGTCTATACTATCCTCAGTCACTCCCAACTGATGAAACCCCGTGGCTAAGTCCAACTGTGAAACACTGAGGCGCCAACCAACCGATCAAAAAGATCATCAATCCTTGGCAATGGGTGTCTATTCTTCTTTGTGAGCTTTTTAAGCTCTCTATAGTCTACACAAAGTCTGAGGGACCCATCCGCCTTCGTAGCAAAAACTACTGGAGCACCCCACTCCGATATACTTCGTCTTATGAACCCCTTCTCAAGCAACTCCCCTACTTGCTTATGGAATTCCCTCCTCTCACGAGGAGCCATGTGGCGCACGGGTAAAGATACTGGTTTAGCATTATCCACCAGATATATTCGGAAGTCAATCTCCCGCTTCGGAGGTAAGCCCTTCACCTCCTCAAACACATCCGGGTACTCCCGGACCACTCTAACCGATCGCAAACTCTCGACCGAAGCGTCAAGCGATTCAAGATAACTTAGCATAACAGAATCCATGGGATTACAAGAGATCTCGAGAGTGTTCCCCAAGCGGGTCATGAGCCTAACAACTCTCCTTTCGCAATCAAGAACGGCACCATTACTGGATAACCAATCCATGCCCAAAATCAACCCATAGCCCGTGAAGCCCAAAACAAAAGCATCACACCTAAACTCAATGCTAAGTATAGAAATCTTCAAACCCAAACATATCATGGACAAATAAGTGGAGCCCCCAATTGGGTTTGAAACAACCAAGGGATCATCTACTAGACTGGTGTCTAAGTGCAGTGACTCAACTAATGATGATGGGATAAACGAATGCAATGCGCCAGAGTCAAACAATGTACGGACAGGATGATCAAATAGAAAAACCAGACTTTCAATGGAAATAGTTCTACCTCTTTCCTGAGTTGGTGGAACTGCGAGAGCCTGAACTTCCCCCCTTGCCTGACCCGGTGCCATAAGAGCTTGCACCTGTCCTCCTGAGGTAGATCCTGTCCTTTGCCCCTTCTTAGGGCAATCCTTCACTAGATGCCCTGCTTCGCCACAGTGATAGCAGCCAGTCTTCTTCTTCTTACGATAATCTTTGCTTAGGTGGCCTGGTATCCCACAATTGAAGCACTTCTTCTTCCCCTTGCCACCGTTGCCTTTCCCACCTTTGTTTTGCTGTTGCTGTTGAGGTCTCTTCTGATCTCCTTTCTTCTCGGGTGCCTTATTAGCATTGGGAGCCTTCTCTTCCTCATGCATGAGTGCCATGTCAACTAGCTTCTCAAAGGTGGCCCCCATAGGGATATGAGTCATAGCTAATCCATGCATTGGTTCATTCAAGCCTTTAACGAACCTCAAAGCCTTCTTCTCCGGTGTATTCACCATATCTATGCCAAACCTTGCCAATTGATTAAACTTGTTGACATATTCCTTCACCGAGAGATTTCCTTGCTTTAGAGTCAAGAACCTTTCCATATACAAGTTTTCCTCCGCCCTTGAGAGAAATTTTGCCACAAATCTTTGCCTGAAATCCTCCCAAGAGTCAACGGGGCGTTCTCCATTAGTGACCTCCCACCAGAATGAGGCCTCTCCCTTCATTAACCAAGCAGCTAACTTGACTTTCTTTCCTTCTTCCATCTCAAAGATGTCTATCAACTCTTCCACCTCCTTAAGCCAATCTCTAGCCTCCACAAAAGTTTCTGATCCTTGAAAAGGTTTCCCTCCCATAGCTTTAAATTCCTTGCAAGTCTTAGCAAAAGTATCCGTGCGAGGAGGAGGAGGGGGAGGAGGAAGATCGGGTGCTACGGTTGGTGGAGGAACATTTGCTGGACCCGCAGTGGCGGCCCTAGCCTCCATCAATCTCCTATACCATACTGGTATCGTCACACCCTCCGGAAAGTTAAGATCTTCAGCCATGCTGAAACGAAAAAGGAAAGATTCAAAACGGAGAATTCGAAAGATAAAGATATGGCTATTAGGGATTATGTTTTTTTTCAAAAACTTTTCTCTTTAAAGACATGTTTTTGAAAATACTTCTTCCAAAAATGTTTTAAGAAAAATAGTTTTCTAAAAATTTTATCTGTTCCGGTAACCTTCGCTCTGATACCACGTGTAACACCCCACACCCGCTAAGGTCACTCACTAAGGGAATGCCTTAACTTCGGTGGAGCATTTTAAGTGAGTATAGAACAGAAAAATTACAACAAGACAGATATAAATACTTGAAAATCTAAAACATCATTTCATAGCAGCAGAAGGTAAACATGTTTAGTTACAACACCATAAAGAGTCAAGTACTAAATATCCATCCTGATAAAAAAAAACATAAGTACATAATCCCACTACATAAACAATAGCCATAAAAGAAAAGATAAACTGGGCTTTACATCACGGTCCAAGCTCCAGAAGATAGATAAGAAATCTGATCAAAGCCCACTAGTGCTAGGCCCAACCTGAGGACCTGAGGGGGAAAAAGATAAAAACAACGGGGTCAGACATAAGTCTGAGTGAGCCCTATAACTTTAACAACACAATCATTAAAGTAATTAGGGTATGATATAAACTTGGCACGGGATGACTGGGGATAAATGACTACACTAAGTAGCCAACTAGACATAAGGTGAACTAGGATAACAGTAAAGACGCATATACCCACCCAAGGATAATTACTAACTGCACCACACCAGTCATTCCTACTTAAAGGTTGATCCCTCCCAAGGACTTATAAACTTTACCCAGTAGTTTCGTGTACCCCTAGGTGACTACATAGGTGTCGTCTGCCCCTATCTCCACTAGGTGTACCCACTACTCCCAAGCGATCGGCTCCCTACCGTAGATACCCGTGCTGGCCCCACAATGGGGTGTATCACTCCCCAAAGTGGCAACCCGATACAACAAATGGTGCACGGCTTATACCTACACGATGCAACAACGTCTTACCTACCAGCCCGGGTCCACACACGCATATGAAACCCGTTGGACTTGCATTGCCACCGCTAACCCGTTTTGGCCTCTTATAATCAAGCCCAGTACGCGTGTCCCGTCCTCGACATGGGTCGAGCCCAATAAGATACATATGGGTTACTGGGTGAAATGGGCCCCCACAAGCTACCACCTAAGCTTGTCATTATATCTAGTGCATCCCACTTAACCCTTTAATCATGTTTAATTACATGTTTCCACTTGGTTAAGTATTCTAATCGTATTTTCTATTGCCACCCAAGGCAACCCACTAGATTTCCTCATGCCACCCAAGGCACTTACTTCATTTCCACATGCCACCCAAGGCACCCACTTAACCCCACATGCCCACTACATGCTTATCTGGTTATGTGTTTCTTAATTGATTAAAAACGTAACCGTTGTAAAGACCTCTCACATTAGACTATCTTTTATGGCAGCTGGATTTGCCGGTTGGATCCGGGCAGCCTTACGCCATAACCGAGTCTAACCTCGTGTCTATACACTTGTCACGTATTTAGTTTGTGCCTAAGACCTCTCACATTGGGCCAATCATTTGTAGCCGCTAGATTTGCCGGTCGGTTCCGGGCAGTCTTACGCTACAAAAAGGGTCCAACCTCGTGTCTTAGTCAATTAATTACACCTAATTAATCATCCCCGAATTAATTTTCCCTAATTAATTCCAATTTTTACGATGTACATAATTGACTCAATTATGTTCATCACTTTATGGTATGCATAATCATACCAACTTCACACCATTTCATTAACATGTATATTAACCCCATCGTTCCCCACGCAATTCGCTAACATGACATAAAAGGGAAGATTCATCACAAAAACAATGGGTTCAACTTGCATAACATTAACATGGGTTTTAAAGGTGTCAACATGCATATAGCATCAACCCAACTAGCATAAATAATCAACCCAAACTTGCATGAATCACATATGTCATAAGGAGGTTAACTTGCATAAGTTATTTATGTCATACAAAGGGGTAAACTTGCATATGTATGTATGACATACAAAGGGGTTAACTTGCATATGTATGCATATCATAATAAGGTGTAAACTTGCACATGTTACTTGCATATCATCAAACACCAAACTTGCATAACATGTCATATATGAACATGCATATAATCAAACACCAAACTTGCATAACATGTCATATATGGACTTGCATATAATCATACAACAAACTTGCATAACATATCATATATGAACTTGCATATAATCATACACCAAACTCGCATAATCATGGTGTCTGATCGATGCTAGTCTATGAATTAGAAAAGCGCGACTTTTAAATTAAATTCTACAAGCGTACAGGTGTGCAGCATACAGGTCGAACACAGGGAGGTGAATTAAATCAATTATTTATCTAATCTCTTGGGCGAGTTAGACAAAGCTTAGAGGTTGATTTTTTTTCGCAAAGCAAAATAAAAACTGAAACTACGAATAAAAGATGCAATTAAATTCACTACAGATTCGAATCTAATCGGATCTGTAATAAATTCAATGATTAAAATAAAATAGAACACTGGAAATAAAATTGCAGAAAAGAAATCAACAACTGAAAATAAAAACTAGGATTACCGCTGAATCTAATCAGACGGTCAATCACTAGTAAGAAAAATAGAAGCAATAGCAAATTGTGTTCTAGCAAATCTAATTGACTAGACAACACAATTTGCCACGAAAATAAAATGCAGGAACTAAAGAAAAGAAAGCTTTATTAAAACTAAAAGAGAGTATAGAAGAATGAATGATTTTTACAATGGTTACAACACATATTTATAGATGAGAAAGGGGAAAACCATAATTAGGTCTATGAATACATGGGCCTCCTCATTCATGAATATCTCTTGCCTTCCTTGACTCAACTTGATTGGAGAAAAATCTGGCATATCATGGTAAATATTTTCCATATCTCTCAATTCTCTCATGTGGCTAATTGATTGGTGCAGGTAATTGATTATTCCAAACAAGGATGCTTATTAGAATCCCAAGGCATAAAGGATAAAATCTTCACAATGGATCTTTTCTTGGCAGCAATTCAATCAGAAATTCTTCTAATTGAAATTGAATGATTTGAATTTAATTCCATGATAAGAATATGGCTATTGCTGAAATGTTAATTGGTGCACATCATAAATACATACACATGAATATGTGTATGTATATATATAACATAACACTAGTCCAAATATTTCTCAAAGTAAAGGGCCAGTGTGAACGCGCTCTGTTTTTTGGCAAAAAGTGAGCTTAACGGGGTTCGAACTCGGGTCTCTCAGCACCAATTCCTATGCCTTTACCAGTGAGCTACTACTTCTTTTGCAATTGAAATGAATTTGATGTGAGGAAGTAGCTCTTTCTTGTAGTTGGCCTTTGATTTGAATTGAAGGGGGCAATGCTTGAAATCTGTAAAAACACATAAAAAATACCCAAAGTATCATTTATTTATTTACAAAAGATAAAGCATAAGAGTCATAAAATAAACACTTTTCAATGTCAATCAAATACCCCCACACTTATCTTTTACTCGTCCTCGAGTAAAACAAAAAATGAAAAACTAAACTAGATAGGTCACACTTTCGTAGGAAACACGATTGCATTGAGCGTATGCAACAAGCCGTTAAACCTCTAGGTGTCCCTAGTAGGACGAGTGGTGTCTCGTGAGGGTTTTCAGCGGATACTACCCACAAAATCCAAATGTAATATGCTATGATTCTAATGAAACTACATGAATGCAATGCAAATAAAGACGAAAAATGAAAACACGACTTGTTTCAAGAAAGTGGTACAACAAATTAAGTTAACAATTTCTGGTCAGTTGATTTTATTTTAGATACCTCGACTTGTCACAAATTTTCAATATAAATCAAGTTTTTAAATGTTAAATTCCAGTTTGGCCAGTTAGTTCGGTCGATAACATAGTGCAGCCATGAAATAAATTCTTAGTTTGCTTGGCACAGTTTGCAAAGTGGTATTCTAATTTTCTCATGTATGGCTAGTCAAATCAATAAGGTCAAGAAGTATTTGGCTATCATCGCTTATTCTTTATTCTATAAAATTTTAAGATTTATGATTAAGTACATACACCTAACTAAAAAGACCAAGGTTTACCACCCATGCACTGCCTCGCGGACTAACGGAGAGCGGGTAAAGAGCTTGGCGGATTGTGCAGGCCGACTTTGACTTTGTCAACAACGTGTCGGTAATCCTTAGGTGTCCAATCTCATAAAATGAGACCAAGATATTCCAACTTTGACTTTGTCAACAACGTGTCGGATAGAGCTTGGCGGGTTTGCACACCAACGCTTGATATACAAGCAATGTTGGATACCCTTGGAATACTATTATTATTATTATCGAAAATATTAGCACAAAAGAGAGTTACGCGAATTCAACTTAACACAAATTAGTTTTAAAGATTTGAAAAGCCAATATAAGTATTTTAACTCCTCCACTTATTTAAACAAAGTCTACAATATAGAATAGATTTCATGGCCATCACCTAAGAATCTCCCTATGTACTGGTTACACTATTATCCCTCAAATTTAAACTTTTCATTATATTTCCTATTCGATCTAGGTTGAGAGAGAAAAATACTATCAACTAGCTAAAAATTGTAAACTTATTTTGCTGTATCAATTGAAAATGAGTCGTATTTCAAAAAAACAAAAAAAAAATGGTATGTTATTACAATCTAAAGTGCATGATGGTCCAACTTAAATGGCTGAAAATAAAAAGAAATAAAAACAAAGAAAAAATGAAAATGGATGAAATGCAGACTCCCCCCCACACTTGATTGAGACAGTGTCCCAACTGTCTAAGGCAGAAAAACAAAAATAAAATTAAATAGACGAAAAAGAAAAATAAAAGAAAAAGAACGTGTACCACCTGATTTCATGGTGGATGATCATGCAGATCGATAGAGTCATCTTCGTCATATTGTTCGAATTCCAAAAATGGTTTCAGTCGTTGACCGTTTATTTGAAGACTTTTCCATCCCTAGGATTTTCAATTTCAATTGCTCCATGAGGATATACTGTTTTCACGACATAAGGTCCAGTCCATCGAGATTTGAGTTTTCCTGGAAACAAGTGAGGTCTAGAGTCGTATAAAAGAACTTTTTGACCTACGTTGAATTCCTTACGGAGTATGTTTTTGTCGTGTTGGGCTTTGGTTCTTTCTTTGTAGATTTTCGCATTTTCATACGCCTCATTTCTTAATTCCTCTAATTCCGAAATTTGTAGCTTCCTACGTGAGCCGGCTTTTTCTAAGTCAAAGTTCAAAAATTTTATGGCCCAAAGAGCACGATGCTCTAATTCAAGAGGTAAGTGACAGGCCTTTCCAAAGACTAATCGATATGGTGACATCCCTAGATTGGTCTTATAAGCAGTGCGAAAAGCCCAAAGTGCATCAATCAGTTTTACGGACCAATCTTTTCTATTGGAATTCACGGTTTTCTCAAGAATTTGTTTGATTTGTCTATTGGAGACTTCTACTTGCCCACTAGTTTGTGGGTGGTAGGGGGTCGACAGCTTGTGTGTGATTGAGTATTTCTTGAGTAAGGACTCAAAAGCACAATTACAGAAGTGAGTGCCATTATCGCTAATGATAGCTCTAGGTGTGCCAAAGCGTGAAAAGATGTTTTCTTTGAGGAATTTGACAACAACCTTGTTGTCGTTGGTTCTGGTCGGAATGGCTTCAACCCATTTTGAGACATAATCTACCGCGAGTAAGATGTAAAGATTCCCAAATGAATTAGGGAATGGTCCCATGAAATCGATGCCCCAAACATCGAATAACTCAATCACTAAAATGGGGTTGAGAGGCATCATGTTTCGCTTAGAGATTCGACCCGTTCTTTGACATCGCTCACATTTAGAGCAAAATTCGAAAGCGTCACGGAAGAGTGTGGGCCAATAAAAACCGCTTTGCAAAACTTTTGCAGCAGTTTTTCTTGCTCCAAAATGACCGCTACAAGCATGGTTGTGTGAGAAGGAGAGAATACTTTGGTGTTCATGATCGGGCACACACCTTCGAATGATTTGGTCTGGACAGTATTTGAAAAGATATGGGTCGTCCCAATAGAAGTTTCGAACTTTCGAGAGAAATTTTTGTTTATCTTGTTTCGACCATTCAGCGGGCATTTGTTGTGTGACAAGATAATTCACAACAGGGGGTATTAGAGATCGAAAGGAGTTGTTCGTCAGGAAAATAGTCATCGATTTGGGTGTCGTTATCATTTTCGTGCACAATTCGAGAGAGATGATCAGCTACGACATTTTCAGAACCGTTTTTATCTCGTATTTCTATATCGAATTCTTGAAGAAGAAGGATCCAACGAATCAAGCGGGCCTTGGTATCCTTTTTAGAAAGCAAATATCATAGGGCAGCGTGGTCAGCGTAAACTATGACTTTGGATCCTATGAGATATGGTCTGAATTTCTCAAGAGCGAAGACAACTGCCAAAAATTCCTTTTCAGTAGTTGAGTAATTCAGTTGGGCCTCGTTTAAAGTTTTGCTAGCGTAATAAATGACTCGAGGGAGTTTATCGATACGCTGACCCAAGATGGCTCCAATAGCAAAATCAGAAGCGTTGCACATAAGTTCGAAGGGTTGAGTCCAATCAGGAGGTTGAATGATGGGAGTTGTGGTCAAGAGTGATTTAAGAGTTTCAAAAGATGTTCTGCAATCATTGGAAAATTCAAACTTTATGTCTTTGGCAAGTAAATTCGAGAGAGGTTTTGAAATTTTTGAGAAATCCTTAATGAATCTTCTATAGAATCCTGCATGGCCAAGAAATGAACGAACATCTTTGACAGACTTAGGAGGAGGTAAATTAGCAATCAAATCGATTTTGGATTTATCGACTTCTAGGCCATCTTTGGAGATGACATGACCTAGAACTATCCCCCTTTTCACCATAAAGTGACATTTTTCCCAATTAAGCACGAGTGATTTCTCCTTACAAAGCTTAAGGACGAGTTCTAAATGAGTGAGACATTGGGAAAAAGATGATCCATATATTGAAAAATCGTCCATGAATATTTCCAAGAATTCTTCCACCATATCAGAGAAAATACTCATCATACATCTTTCGAAAGTCGCGGGGGCATTGCAAAGACCAAAAGGCATGCGACGATAAGCAAAGGTTCCAAAGGGACAAGTAAAGGTGGTCTTATGTTGATCTTCCAAAGCAACAGGAATTTGGTTATAGCCAGAGTATCCATCGAGAAAACAGTAGTACTCATGTCCTGCTAAACGTTCGAGCATTTGGTCAATAAAAGGCAAGGGAAAATGGTCTTTTCGTGTGGCTGAGTTAAGCTTTCGATAGTCGATGCACACACGCCATTTGGTTTTGATTTTTGTTGGGACGAGTTCATTACTGTCGTTTTTGATCACTGTGACTCCCGACTTCTTTGGTACAACTTGTACCGGACTCACCCAAGTACTATCAGAGATGGGATAGATGATGTTATTGTCTAGACATTTGATTATCTCCTCCTTGACCACTTCTCTCATGTTTGGGTTTAATCGCCTTTGAACCTCACGGGTGGGTTTAGCCTCATCAACTAAATGTATGCGATGTTCCACAATTGATGGGCTAATTCCTTTTATATCGCTAATTTCCCACCCCAAGGCGTCCTTATTTTCCCGCAAGATATCCAAAAGTTTTTCTTCTTGGTCCTCGATAAGATCGGAAGCCAAGATTATGGGAAAAGTTTTTGAAGAGTCTAGGTAGGCATACTTAAGGTCTGGTGGCAAGGGTTTGAGGTCTAACTTAGGAAGTTCTTATGTATCAACATTGGTCAAAATTCCTTGGTTAGATTCAGGTGATGAAGTGTCAGAGTCAAGAATTTTGTTTAATTCAGAAATGTATTCGAGTTCGTCGAAATCGGAGTCGAAATGGTCAAGACACATTTTCAAGGCTTCAGAAGTGTCACTAGAAGTCTCATCAACTGTGGTTTGAATCATGTCAATTTCATCGATCTCAAAATCCCTAGGTTGCTTGTTGAGATTAAAGATGTTTAGCTCAATGGTTAGGTGCCCGAAGGAAAGTCGAAGCTGACCATTCCTATAATTAATGACAGCATTAGAGGTTGCTAAGAAAGGGCGTCCTAAGATCAATGGTATTTGAACCTTGGGATTTGGGATAGGCTCTGTTTCTAGAACTATAAAATCGACAGGGAAGTAAAACTGTTCGATCTGTATCAAGACGTCTTCGATAATTCCCAATGGCTTTTTGACAGATCGATCGGCAAGTTGAAGTGTGATGTTTGTTGGTTTAATCTCCCCTAGTCCAAGTTGACGATAGACAGTATAAGGGAGAAGGTTGACACTGGCACCAAGGTCGAGTAGGGCACGAGAGATATGGGTGTTTCCTATTTTGCAATCAATCGTAGGGCAGCCAGGGTCTTTATACTTGACTGGGGCAAGATTCGAAAGAACAGAGCTTGTATTTGCAGTTAGAAAGGCTGTTTTTGGGACATTGGTCGCACGTTTTTGTGTGCACAATTCCTTAAGATATTTGGCATATTGAGGAATTTGCTCAATGGTGTCTAAAAGAGGAATGTTCACATGGAGTTGTTTGAAAATTTCCAGAATTTTATCGAAGTTTGCCGCTTTCTTCTTATTATTGAGTCTATGAGGAAAAGGAGCTACTGGTTTTTCAACTCTACGATCAGTTTCATCATTCGTGGAAGAAGGTTTATCCAAGGAAATAGAAGGTGGTAAGGTTGTAGAAGATGGAATGTTGGTATTGCCAACATTAATTTTCGAAGGTGGGTCGGGTTTGACGACACAAGGAGAAGAACTGTTGGGATTGCCAACATTTGAGGAAAATGGAGGTTTAGAAGAATTGGCATTCGAAGCCAATGGGTGATCATCAAGATTAGGGATTGGGGTCGAGTTAGAAGGTTCGTCAGGGTCGTCCACGTTATTATCAATCCTCTTTCCAGATCGAAGGGTTGTAATAGCATTGACTGGATTATGGTTTTCGTCCTCACAAGAATTTACAGCACGAGGGTTATACTTTGGATTCACCTCGGGTTGACTAGGCAATTTTCCCTTCTCATGAGTTTTCATAAATTCCTTCATCATATTAAACATTTGGTCCATTTTAGCGTCTTGCGAGTTTATTTTAGCTTCGTAAGAGTTCATCTGTTTTTCTAGACGCCCAATATCTTGTGATGGTAGAGCAGATTGAGAGGATTGGTTTGATGATTGAAAATTGGGGTGCCTATAAGGTTGTTTGGATTGAGGTGAAGCTTGAGATGTTTGAGAATTGGAAGAAGGAGCTTGGTAATTCGGATTGGGAATAAAGGGTTGCACGTGATATGGGTTAGCCGAATTATTGGGGTTCGACCAGGAAAAATTTGGGTGGTTCCTCCAACCAGGGTTGTACGTGGATGAGTAAGGATTATTTTGAGCTATGGCATTGGCTTGGTCTTGAGAGTAATAGTGGGGTAACCCTTCTCCGGCCTGAAGAGTTTGATTTTCTAAGGGAATTTGACTTGGGTCCACGACATGCACTCCTCTAGTAGAAGTACGAATGGGAACACGAATCGATTCCCACTGCATGTCCTTTTCAGAATAATCTTCTAAAAACCGCCAAGCTTCATCGGCTGTTTTAGACATAAAGTCTCCTCCACACATTGATTCTAGTTGAGTTCTAGTCTGATAGTTTAGTCCTTCATATGCAATTTGACATAAGTGATCTTTTAGAATTCCATGATGAGGGCAACTATATAATAGCTGGTTGAATCTCTCAAAGTATTTTGAAAAAGTTTCCCCCTCATTTTGACAAAATTGGTTTATCTCAGTTCGAATTTTGAGAGTTTTATGGAAAGGGAAAAACTTTTTCAAGAATGCAGTGACAAATTCATCCCAACTTCTTATGGAATGTCGTGGAAGAGAATTTAGCCATCTTTTAGCGCTTTCAAGTAGTGCAAATGGAATTAGCCTTAATTTGATCGATTCGTTAGATAGTTGTTGCATTTTTGTTGTGGAAGCATACAATTCAAATTCACTTAGAAATTCATAAGCATTTTCAGACCCAGTAAATTTTGGTACCCCTTGGATAAAAGAATGTTTTAGCTCAAAATTGTTTCCTTCAGCTGGTGGGAACACAATGACAGATGGTTGAACGGTCCTAGTAGGATAACATCGATCACGAAGAGACAAGGGTCTATCCATCTGGATATTGAGATTTTGAAAATTTTGATTTATTTGATTTTGATCCCCGAAGTTTTGAAAATTTTGATTTACTCGATTTTGATCCAATTCGGTTGGAAAATTTTGGTTGATACGAAAACCCCTAGGAGAATTTTGTTGGCTAACACTTTTTTCACTCATTGTTGTTAACTGCAAGCACAGAAATTAGCTACAATGAAGTTTTCTGTCCTTATTGGCTCCTAACCCAAAATTATAACGTGATGCGTTTGATTACTTAGATCAAAAGATTTCTCAGCCAGTTAACGGACAGGAGTTATCGGTGCACCAGGAATCACCCTAGCAATGCAGCCGAAGGTTTAAGTACCTTCAGAGTAACAACCGATATAATATTTACGAATCACCATAATATTTATAAACGGTTATTTCTCTGCCGTATTCTAGACACCAAGAAATAATTCGTTCCAAATGAATCAACTATCACAATACAATTAAGCCCTAAATGAGCCCGTGACTCCCTTAAGTCCAACGTCTAACCGTTATTATTAGTTAAATTCTATGATGAAATGCAATTTGTGGGCTAAGGAAAGAGTGATGAAATCCCTCACCTTATGTGAATTGGGGTATTGCCCTTAACAGAAGGAATAAAAATGCAGAGAGAACAGCAATGACACAAAATAATTGCAGAAATTAAAAATTGTACATTCAAAGCCGCTGCCCCTGCAGAAATTTTTTACAACAATTGTCTATATATTTTTTCTTTTTCCTTTTGCAGTAGAGCACCTGTAGAGTTTTAAAGGTTTTCACCTTGATCGGCAGTCCTCCAGTGAATTTGGGAAGCGCTAGCGCGTTCACACCCCACTTGGTGTGCAACCACTCCAACCCATCTGAATCGTCCGCTGCTTTCTGTTGTTGTCCCCTTTCAGCTGTACCTGTTTTTGAAAAATTCTCCTTTTTTTCGACAAGAAAAGAAAAAAAAACTAAACACAATTTTCAATCCAAGAAACAGATTTCTCAATAACAAAATCACCAACCCATTGATGTGTCTGAACCAGGGAAGCAACACCCGCAAACCAACAAAATATAAACCCAAACGCCCCCGTTATTATTTCTCAAAAAAAAAATTGCTTAAAAGGATAAAAATCGGAACTGAAGGACACGCCGCCTCTTCTATAATTCTTTCAATGGATACCCACGAAAACCAAAATTCACGCCCTAATTACCTGCACAATATAATTAGCACCAACAAATAGCACCAGAGCAAGTTAATACCAAAGCCAATTATACGAACTCAACAGGGAAAATATATTTTTTTGGTCTCTCAGAAACAATTCACGCAGATATTCTTCAATTTCTCAACAACTTCTTTTTTTTTCTTTTTTTCTTTTCGAAATCGATCGGTCTTGAAATCCCCGAGTTGGATCTCGATTTGTGTAATTGGGTATTTGGGAGAAGTTGCGGTTCGCTGAGAATAACGAGTTGTTGCTGAAGTTCGGTGAGGATTTTGCTGGAGTTGGTAGTTGAGGAAGACGTAAATTGTGTTTTGGTTGAGAAGGGTGGAGTTGTTTGCAGGGTTTGAAATTGATGATGACGATAAGGGAATGGTGCGGCTGTAGGCTTTGAATTTTTGGTGCAATGGGAATGGAGTTGGCGTTTGTTATTTGATTCCAAGTTGTGAGAGATGGTGTGGTTGCGAGATTTTTGTGAACTTTTTGTGGACTGATCGGTTATGGTTGCTTGGCACAAGCGGCAGGCGTGTGATGTGATTAAGGAGGTGAGGATCAGGGACAGTTGAAGGCTGGTCTTTGGCGTACTGGGGGTCTGCGAGTTGAAAATTGCAACCTTGTGGTGTTGGATTATTTGTTTTGAAAGTGATGATGTTTTGCTTTGAAGGGGGTTGGTAGTTGGGGTGTTGGATTCGAAAAGTTCACGTGGTGTAAGAAATTATGGTCACTTGGTCAGGAATTTTGAACGGTGTGTGAAGCTGAGGATTGTTGTGGTTTTTTTTTTGTTTCGAAAAAAAATCAAACAAAAAGTAAAAAATAAAAATAAAACAAAAACTAACACGAATCAGAAATTAAATAAATAATAAAATTTAATCGTTACCTCCCCAGCAACGGCGCCAAAAACTTGATCGACGCTAGTCTATGAATTAGAAAAGCGCGACATTTAAATTAAATTCTGCAAGCGTACAGGTGTGTAGCATACAGGTCGAACACAGGGAGGTGAATTAAATCAATTATTTATCTAATCTCTTGGGCGAGTTAGACAAAGCTTAGAGGTTGATTTTTTTTTCGCAAAGCAAAATAAAAACTGAAACTACGAATAAAAGATGCAATTATATTCACTACAGATTCGAATCTAATCGGATCTGTAATAAATTCAATGATTAAAATAAAATAGAACACTGGAAATAAAATTGCAGAAAAGAAATCAACAACTGAAAATAAAAACTAGGATTACCGCTGAATCTAATCAGACGGTCAATCACTAGTAAGAAAAATAGAAGCAATAGCAAATTGTGTTCTAGCAAATCTAATTGACTAGACAACACAATTTGCCACGAAAATAAAATGCAGGAACTAAAGAAAAGAAAGCTTTATTAAAACTAAAAGAGAGTACAGAAGAATGAATGATTTTTACAATGGTTACAACACATATTTATAGATGAGAAAGGGGAAAACCATAACTAGGTCTACGAATACATGGGCCTCCTCATTCATGAATATCTCTTACCTTCCTTGACTCAGCTTGATTGGAGAAAAATCTGGCATATCATGGTAAATATTTTCCATATCTCTCAATTCTCTCATGTGGCTAATTGATTGGTGCAGGTAATTGATTATTCCAAACAAGGATGCTTATTAGAATCCCAAGGCATAAAGGATAAAATCTTCACAATGGATCTTTTCTTGGCAGCAATTCAATCAGAAATTCTTCTAATTGAAATTGAATGATTTGAATTTAATTCCATGATAAGAATATGGCTATTGCTGAAATGTTAATTGGTGCACATCATAAATACATACACATGAATATGTGTATGTATATATATATAACATAACACTAGTCCAAATATTTTTCAAAGCAAAGGGCCAGTGTGAACGCGCTCTAATTCTTTGGCAAAAAGTGAGCTTGACGGGGTTCGAACTCGGGTCTCTCAGCACCAATTCCTATGCCTTTACCAGTGAACTACTACTTCTTTTGCAATTGAAATGAATTTGATGTGAGGAAGTAGCTCTTTCTTGTAGTTGGCCTTTGATTTGAATTGAAGGGGGCAATGCTTGAAATCTGTAAAAACACATAAAAAATACCCAAAGTATCATTTATTTATTTACAAAAGATAAAGCATAAGAGTCATAAAATAAACACTTTTCAATGTCAATCAGTGTCATAATGGATCAATGTTTATCATAGCAACTAGCATCATGAACACTTGCATAACTTGCATAACATCATGAACATGTAACATATGACATGCATAACTTGCATAACATCACAAACACATAGCATATAGCTTGCATAACATGCATAACATCATTAACACATAGCATATAACTTGCATAACATGCATAACATCATTAACACATAGCATATAACTTGCATAACTTGCATTGATCCACATTCATAGCCATAACCTCATTATATCCTATCATAATCATTTCAATAACTGGTCATTAAGGCTATAGAAAACTCACAACTTGTTGTTTAGCACTCCTAAGAAGAAGATTAAGTTGCTAGAGTTGATTAGAGATTGATTTGAGATGCTATCTTCTTCTACAAATTGATGGAGGCTCCTTCAAGTTGCATTTTGACGGCATGATGGTATTGTTTCTATTTTTAGTATGAATTAGGGTAGTCTTAGGGTGTATTTATAGAGTAGTTAGGTGTTTTAGGCCATTAGATTAACCCTAAATCAGATTAGAGCCGTCAGATCACGTCCTAGCCACCAAAACACAGCCCAAAAGCCAAACCGGTGCACCCAGGTCACCTGGGCTCGACCAGGGAGGTCGACCCCCTGGGTCTGGCGGGAATTTTCCCGCCACTTCTGAAAATTGAAATTTTTGTTTTAAAATCTGTTTTTAAATTTCTGAAAACTTCTTTGGGCCTTATCCGGGTCATACGGACTCCGATTTTCGAAAACTCGGACACTATTTCGCGTATTTTTCCCAGGCGAACGCAATGGCATAGCTCGTTTCCCCTGATTCAGATTTTTAAATTTAATTCTGCTCTGTTTTATATTATAGCAAGTTATTCAACATACGGGGTGTTACATACTCTGTTGGCTTTTGTACAAGGCTGATATTATGTACTTCATTTTGGTGCGATGGGTTTGTAGATGTAACCAAACTTATTTCTGTTTCCGCTGCAATAAAGTTCATAAATTTTTCAAGTACTATTTCATGTATCTGTCTTGTAATATTCTGTTCTGTTTACTTATAACGCTCCACAAAACTTAATGCATTCCCTTTGTGAGTGACATTAACGGACGTGGGGTGCTACAATTTGTATTACTGTTTATCAAGGGCATCTCCAAAAGAATATCGAAATTTACATTTTCCAAAATTTGAACCCAAAACACCATGCAACAGTGTATTACCAAATCCAATAGTTTGGATTTCAGGGGAAACCATTCTGGAATATGCAAACTTTAACAGTGCTTTTTGAACAAATGCCTTAAGTCAGGCGTCTGTTCAACAAACGCCTGATTATAAGCGTTTGTTCAACGAACGCTTAGTCCTAGGTGTATGTTGAACAGACGCTTTCGTATTAATACAATAGGCATTTGTTCAATAGACGCCTTGCTTAATTAAATTTTCATTAGTTTCCCTAATACACTTCTTATGATTTTTCAAATGTTAAAAGCGCATAACGATTATTGATTAACAATTAATTTATAATATATTAAAAACTGGGTCGTGACGTCACGGTAGTTTGAGATTTAACGTTTTGAACTTCCACTGAATATATAGTGATCGTCTTTGGATTCATGGCCATCATCTACGGATTCTGACTTTCCTTCGTATTAACCATTCTTCACTCAAACAAGTTTTAATATTCTCCACAAGTTAGCAAACTAAGAGTTATGCCTTCATGGCCATCATCTATGGATTCTGACTTTTCTTGGTATAGACCATCGACAGCTAGTTCAAGAACCTTGATTGGCTTATCGAATACCAAGAGCGTCACTACGAGGAGGTACGTCTTGAGTACCCAGATCTGAGCATAATTAGACTTCAAAAACCTGTTGATTACATCCCAGATTTTAGTCATCTGGCAGTTCCACCCGTATATGAACAAGTGGCAGGAGCGACTACTGTTCCTGAACCTTTAGCTCAAGAAGTGATAGATCAATTCTCTGTGGTTCGACCTCACTACGAACAAGAGGTACGACCGGCTACAGTTTCCAAACCTTCAAGCGATCGAACGGTTAACTCATACCCCGAATGCAACAATCGTGGATACGCTGTCCAGGTAGTGGTAAGGGCAGATGGAGAAAATATTGGTTGTAGGCTCCAATTATGTTCATTATAGCTGCACGGCTGTGATTTTTCTGAATGGATTAACGACCGTTTATGTCCAAGGGCTATTTCTTATGCTAACGAGTTGGAACAAGAGATAAGGCGACTTAGAACTACTTTTGAATCCCTAGAGATTGAACGTGACATCTAGTTTGCGTAATTGTTTCCTATTTAGCAATTGTTATTTCCTAAGTTTCAGTACTTATTTCCTAGCTATCAAATGTTGTATCCTATGTTTTAGTCATTATTTCGTGGTTAACGAAAGTTGTATCCTTAGTTGTAATACTGATTTTGTACTTATCATCGGTTTTATCCGTAGTTGTTTTTCATATTTCCCGGTTAACATCTGTTGTATCCTAATGTAAAATTTGTTGTAATTGTATGTTCGGAAAAATAAATAACTTTATTATGTGTTAACTTATAAAATTAAATGGTTAATTTTTCTTACTGAACATCTTTTGTGATCTTGTCCGTCAGTTCATGAAACAAAATAAGTATCTGTTAATTTCAATTTAAACGCTAACTTTTAAGTATATCTTATTTGTGTTTTGAATTTAAAAAATGCCTATACATTAGGCATTTGTTGAACAAATGCTTGATTACAGGCGTTTGTTCAAAAAAGGTATGCTGTCTAGGCGTTTGTTCGACAGATGCTTTACTATCAGGCGTATATTGACTAAACGCCTAGACGTCAGGCTTTTTTAAACAAACGCCTGACTTTTTGGCGTTTGTTAAACCCTCGCCTAATCTAAAAAACTATTGGATGCATCGTTCCAACTATTCGGAGTGTGGAAGATCGAATTTCCACACCCGAACAGATGGAGATGCTCTAACTATAAAGCAATGCTAATTTAACTGAAAATTGTTTACGGTTGATATTGGAAGTTACATTGATATTTTCTCTTTTGTTGTAGGTATATTAGCACATGCGATGCGACGCACATAGGTCTATATTAAAAGAATCAGCTTTGGACGAAATAAAGGTTGGATCAAAATATTACTTTTACATTTTGTATTGGTTAATCTTCAATTGTATTAAAAAATTGGTACAGATGTAGAGTTCATGTTAGGTTTAAAAAATATGAGACTACAAACATATAATCTTATCTTTCAGTTGTATCACTTCTATGAAGTATGTTTTAAGTGAAAGAAGAAGTAATCGAATATTATGCAAAATACTGTTTGGAAAAGGTGAATTTATTTATAATTAGATGAAACTGTATTTTATTATCTTTTGAAAGGCAAGCGCGAAATTTTTTTATTACTCAATACAAATTACAATATTTACAACTCCTATATATACAAATATACAACCACAGTTTATCAAATCTCCTACAGTCAAATTCCTATCTCAATATATCTCTACTAATCTCAAAGCACATTATTACTAATTTGAATTACAACTAGTAATTGATCACCAGCAAACTGGAGAGCAATCTTCCCACAATCCGCAGACAAACACTTCTACAAACCAAACAATAATAGAACCAATTCAATCCCAAAGTAAAACTCTAATGTATAGAATCAAACAACCCAAAACAGATTAACCATTAAGCAAGAATTCACCACTATCAAGCACCTTCAACAAATTTCAACAAATATAGAACAAGATCAAACTGGATTCCTCCAAGTGTACCTTCTATTAGCTTTTAAAATACTATTCGATGGCATCACATCTTCCATACTATAGTCAATTCCTTCGTCTAAATCGTCCTAGAATTTTTCCTTTAACTTGTTACTTTTAGTTTTAGATGAGGGAATGGAACTTGTTGGCACTGTAGAAGATAACAAGGAAGATTCAATATTGGGAAAAGTTAACTCAGATCCTGAAACTAGTGTAGAAGACGAAAACGTAAAGCAGAAGCAGATTTACAAGCAGGAGGTAAGATTATGTTTGGAGGAGGTGATAAATTGACATAAGGTGATGCTGAAGAACCCATCAAGTTATGGTTAAATAATGAAGATGGAGCTTTAGAACTAAATGTAGGTGCACATGACATAGATGCTTTTGAGTTGACTACTTCTGAGTTGGCTAACGATGAAGACATGCCATTAGAACCCTCAACAGCAGCTGCTTCTTCGTTAACAAAGAATTTAAACCTAAATCTCCAATGTGATCATAACCACTAACACTTGAAACTCGAATATCCTTGCCTTGATCACTTGCCTTTCCTTTATCATTAATTATACTAGCATTGTCGCCTAACTTGTCTAGTGTTTGTGTATTCGATTCCTACACTTCCATTATACAAGCCAGTAGAAGACTTATCCATCTTTGCAAAGTCCTCACCATTAGTTGACGTACCACTAACATTCACTACTGTCTCCTTCTCTACTATGTATTTTATTATCAAATAACAAAAAGAGTATTATCTAAAGAAAACCCTTAAATATCATATAAAATAAAAATATGGAGTGCGTTGGACATAATAATAAAGTTACAACGAATCATTGGTACAATTGATAGAATTAACATGAGAAAAATTTAAATGAAAAGAAAAATCTAAAATGTAAAGTTATGGTCTGGGTAGAAACCCTAATATTATACCATACTTTCCAAATTAAAAATAAAGGTTGATTCTTTCATTTATATGTCGGTGTGCGCATGAGCACATTCATGCATATGCTAATGACATTTTTGAAGCTTTGTAGTTGGACGAAAAAATTACAACTGTATTTCAATTGATAAAGATGAAATAGTAGCAAAAGTAAATTTTTATAAGTGGATCGTCAACATGCAATATGTGATAGGTTTAATATCTTTATTTTTGAGGAATGTATAAAATTAGGGTCTCATAATTTGAATAGATATGCATCAATAAAACTATAATAGTCCATTCTACTTATCTAAGGAAAGAATCGTGTAATGAAAAATAATCCAAAGTAATATCTGTTATGAAAACTGCGCCTTTGCACCAGGATCTTATTCACCCAATCACTTAAAGCTGACTTCTATGGAAAAGAACATAGATATGAAATCACATGCGCAAACACAAGATATTCCACCCAACTTCCCCTTGGATCAAAACCAACAATAAACAAAATTACAAGAATCAATAACCTTATTGAGAAAGGGAAATAATATCTAGATGACAACAAAATTTGTTGCAGAAGGAGAACAATGAAGAACGATGCTAACCCTTGGATTAATTACCTCGGTCTCAATTCCATGTTTTAATTTAAACCTAGATGCTGCTTTTATAGGAGAATAGAAGGCCTTGGAAAATATCCATTTTTCCCCTTCATTACTTGCAGAATAAGTCACAGAAAGACTATGTCAAAATCAAGTAGAATACCCGCTTAGATGTCTGACCAATATATGTCAGACGTCTGTCCAAACTCTTGGATTCCAAACCTTGACAACTCAGATGCCTGACAGGCATGGCTCAAACTTCTGAGTTGAAGCTCGAATCGTAACTACTCCTTCTTGCCTTCTTTCTGCAGTTGCACCATCTCTATTATCGCCAAGCACATCCATGCCTCGTCTCTATCATCTTATGTGATTTTATGTCACAAATCACAACACTCCACATGGATATAAAATCACATCATCAAGCAAACTTCCAACACACAAGTCATATAGCTCTTTCTATGACACCTACTCTCAATTAAACCATTACAAACACAACCTACCGCCTACAAAAGATGCATCTTCCCTCGAGATGTATCCCGCAACACTAACGGTCTAAAAGTGCTTGTAATACCACAGGAATCTCTACCTTGTGGATTTTCTGCATCGACACCCGTCTACCACTTGATCTGAGCTCCTTCCTTGATCACCCTGATCCCTCGAGCATCATCAACATGAAGACCTCTGTCTAACACATCAGCAGTGACCAAATTAACCTCTCCACCTTGCAATGGACTAGTTTCTTCAAGGGGATTTTCACTTAAATGGCCTCCCTTATGTTTAAAATTTATTTCTAGGACACATGCCGTGAATAATTAGTTTCCAGGACAAATTTAGAAACACTTGCCCATCTGCATCTCATTCTTCTCAAAACAAGCGATTTTGTAAAACCCTAGATCCCAAATTTGATCTTCTCAAATGATTTGATCTTCTCATACAAGTCGACATTCTAAACCGAGGTAAAATCATAAAATCGCTAATACCTTACAGGTCAGAGTCTAGTTTTTCATCTTTTACCATTCAACATTAACCGAAGCATCTAAGCATTATAAATCACTACTTTTCAACTATTATTCTTTTTCCTTGTGTGCTTGTAACTCCTTTTTTTGGTTGTTTAATTATTACTGATGGTTTTTGCCTCTTTGATTACTCAAAAGATAAATAAAAATAAATTTTAAGTAATAATGAGTACTTTTTAATTTTAACTAAAGTAGAACTAAGCGTTTAGTGTATGCTTGTCTTACTTTATACCAAAATAGAGAACTTAGATTATGAGAATTATCGTAAAACTGCCATTTTAACAAAATTGCTTCAGTATGCTCAAACTGCATTGTTACATCACTGCTTCAGTACGTAAAAAGTGCACAAATATATTTAACTATATAACTGTTAGAGAAATCATTTTATCGTTTACTATTAAAAATATAAAAGAATTTATCTTTAATTTTTTACAGCTGATACAATATTTATGATTACTGTATACCAAAATAGTCATTATGTGTCATTTTTGGCTGTAAGGACAGTTGATGTTATATAATCATTATTATCTTTTATTCTGCTGTTAGGATAAAAGAAATTATATTTATATATAGTGTAATTAAACAAGTTTATCTTTCTATATAGATATTGTATTTTAAATTATTATTGTCTTTACACAATCAGATATACAAGTTATTAATTAAGTTTTGTTAAATTGCTAAAGAAGTAAAATATAATTTAAACTATTTTTTTAAAACAATTTAAACCTAGAAATATATTTGGCTTAAAAAGATATACTTGTCTATCTTTCTATACAGATATTATAATTTAAATTATTATTGACTTTAAACAATAAGATATACAAGTTATAAACGAAGTATTGTTAAATTACTAAGGAAAAAGTATTTAATAAAAACTATCTTTATGAATTTTTTTGAAGCTATAAATGTATTTGGTTTAAAAAGATATACATGTTTTTGTTTCCATAGAAATATTGTATTTTAAATAATTATTGTCTTTCTGATTTTTTGATATTACAATTTAAATTATTATTGACTTTAAACAATAAGATATATAAGTTATTAAAGAAGTTTTGTTAAATTAATAAGGAAAAAATAATTGATAAAAACTATCTTTATGAAATTTTTTGAAGCTATAAATGTATTTGTTTTAAAAAGATATACAAGATTATATTTTTATACAAATATTGTATTTTTAATTATTATTGTATTTATACAATCAGATATACAAGTTATAAAAAAGTTTGTTAAATTACTAAGGAAAAATATTTAATAAAAACTATCTTTATGAAAATTTCTGAAGCTATAAATGTTTTTTTTAAAAGATGTGTTTATCTGTCTATATAAATATTTAATTTTAAATGATTATTGTCTTTATCTTTTTAAATAAAAATTGATTTTTAAATACTTTTATTGCTAATAACAAGTATAGTCAACCTAATTATTTATGGTTGATCATTAATTTTAATATGCATATATATATATATATATATATATATATATTTGTATTAAAAAAATTGTTCAATAACAAAATTGATATTTCAATGCAGGAAAATGCATAGAAGAAGATCAACGAATGCTAATGAAAACAAAGCAATTGAAGATACACAGCAATGTATCTTTATTCACATTAATGGACAACAATGTTCAAATGTAAGGAATCGGTAACATTCATTTTGTGATAAACACAGCGATACGATGTAGAATACAACACCTCCACGTACTCCTATTATAAGTAAACAAAAATTTATACTGTTAAGTGCAACAATTAGATATATTATGATTATATTCCTGTTTAATAATTTGATTAACAGACAATAGATGATTATGTAACAAATGTTAAAGATAAAATATGTATATCATATTGTGAATAAACATATAAATTGTGTAAAAAGATAAATCTATTTATCTTTTTTAAAAAGGATATATTATTCATGTGGTCAACTAAACTTAATTTAATTGTTTTCCTGCATGCTTAACAAAAAGCTAAACATAATTATTCTTCTGTATTTAAACATACATTATTTACATTTAATAATTTGGTATAACAGGTTCATACAATCAACTTCACTGAAGCAGAGAAAAGAATACTACAGTCAGAGCCATAGCTTCTCGAATGTATCTAATCTCCTCCAGAAGGATGCTTATATGCAAATTTAGACAACAACTCTGACCCCGACACTAAAGATGACGCTGAACAATATGAAGTGGAAAAAAGAGGTGAGGAAAAAAATAATGGAACTTATAGGTGTAACACAGATGCATTCTTCAAGGTGATGACTAAAATAAAGGAAAAACATATTCTCTTCTACTGCAATGTCATATATAGATAGAACACCTTTCAAGAAATTATTTCACATATTTTTGGAAGGTAAAATCAAAAGAAAGGATATTAGTAAAAGTGCAAAAAGTTTAGATGAAGTCATTACATCATATGATAGGGAAGAAAAAGCATTTAAAAAAGGAGATGATAGTCTTAAGTTGACTGAAGAGGATATTAGTTTAATACTTGGAATTCCATTGCCCGGAAAGAATATATTCCCAATTGGAATTATTAGTAGAAATAACGTAGATGAGGAGTACTTAAGTTTTCTAAATCAACATTTTGAGTGGAATGAGAGGGTAAATAAGAAAAAATTGAGTAAGAGAATCAACATAATGATTGAAGAAAGGAACAGAAGTGAAGATTTAGTGAAATTGCTTCTTTTGTTACTAATTATCACATTCTTCTTCCCCAACAACTAATTCTACTTACAATGGGGATTTATTCCCAAATTGTTGAATTTGAAGAACATAAATTCCATTTCTTGGGCAAAATCTATTCACACACACACACATGTCCCAAAATGTTGAAAAGTTTGGTAAAGACCCAAGAAATATGCTCGGATGCTCCATGATATTATTCGTATGTATTTTATATTTAATACTGTACATTGAATTTATTTAATATCAAAAATTTACATCTTTTAATTTTTGGTAGTATTGGCTTTGTGAAAGGACACAAATCATTAAGGTTAAAGAGGGATGTGGAAATGAAAGGCCAAGAATATTTAGATGGGATTTATCGTTGTTGAAAAACATATCAATTAAATCCATTAAGTCAGAAAAGGTATTTTTTGTGTGTGCTTCCTTGCTGATTATGTCATTTTACAGTTTTTTTTTTTAAATTAAAAAAACTTAATTTTTAATACATGCGTAAAAAGATAAGAACTTTTATCTTTTCAATTATTTCCTGTAGTTATTATCTATACCTTTGATTAATCTTATGCATATTAATCATTTTTCTATATTTTCACCTAGAAGTCAAATAAATTTGCACATAACAAATAATCAACAATATGAAGTAACAATATTGTTTTCCTAATTTTATTTTTTCGGTTTGCTAAAAGATTCAACAAAATTATGAAAGATGAAAAAAATCTTCTACTGAAAGTGAACAAGAATTTGTAAGAGGGAGAAAAAAGATAACGAAGAAAGTTGTCTTCTAACACAAGTCGAAGGCAAAGTTAAAGAAATTGCAAAGTTAAAAAGAAAAGTTGAGCAGTTACAAAAAAAGCTTCGGTCCAGAGAAAATCAATTACAAGCTTAAAAAAAGAAGAGAAAGGAATTGGAAAATTAGTTAAATAATGACCACAATTTAACTGAAATTCCAGAAAAAGAATGTAAGAAAAAGAATGATGAAGAAAACAAAGATAAAGAAAAATATCTAGAACATAATAAATTCGACAAAATTGGAGAAAAAAATATGTGAGAAAATAGATGGTGAAGAAATGGAAGATAAAGAAGAAGAAATAGAACATAACGAAAACGAAGAAATTCAAGAAAAAGAATGTGAAAATATGGATGGTGAAGAAAAGGAAGATAAAGAAGAAGAAGAAGAAAAAGAACATAATAACCCTGAAGAATTTGAAGAAAAAGAAAACATAGATAAAGAGAAAACGAAAAAAGAAAAGGTGAAAGTGTGAAAGCCAAGAAACTATAGATGTGGATACTCTCAACACACCAAAAAGTATAAAAATGAGAAAAATGAAAATAGTAAATTCTGAATTTTTTTAAGGAATTGCCCGATGATGAACAGGAGTTCATATCAGATTTGTAACGACCCGGATTTTGAGCGACTTTGGTTATCGACATAAGCACGATGTCAATAACCAAAACATCGAAAAATCCCGGTAATTAATGAAAGAAATTAGAAGGTGAGAATAGATAAGATAGAAACTTAGAATAGAAGAAGAAGAAGAAGAACACAACATCAGAGTAACACGAACCTCACAGCGGAACAAATAACATATAATAGATAACATAACTTTGAAATATAACAGTTTGTATACAATAGCACTTATCAGAGTACAGCACTTACAACACAGCGGAAATAACTATAGCTATATGATCTTGAAGCCTACTTCTCCAAGCTCTCCAAGTATCTGTAAAACCCGACTACTTGACTGCCCGTACAAATTTAGGCACCCAAGAGTTTAGGGAAAACAACAAAGTAAACTCCGGGTCAGTCATGGGACTGGTATGAGTAAAACAGTTTAAACAGGTATATGAACAAGTAAACGATATCTCATAAGACCACACCGCAGAACGGAGCGGGTTTTTCCCTTATGAGAATCCAAAATATCTTTATATCAAAAACCTTTGATATTATAATAATGTCTATGTACAAATAGATATCAACTAGCAGAAACGCTTTCATCTCACGTTCTACATATATAGTATACAATCAAAATCGCAAGCACGTATTGGATAATGGATTTCCAACTATGACAAGGTATGGAACCACCTTCCGATCAGTGTACTCTAGGAACGATACACTGGAGTTCAACAAGAACATCTTGTAACTCAGCCACACATGACCGACCACTCATTTTGCTTGAGTGTATCGAATGTATATCACCAACGGTTGGGATTAGCAACCGTTCCCGTATATATATGGGACAGCATTGATAGATTTAAGAAACAAATGAATATTCTCTAGATAAGTGATTATACACCCTACTTCGGTGCAACCGACTTAGCCATGCTGCCTGCCCGATTTCTGTCATTTACCGGATGATGAGGCTAGAGGTTACGTTTTATCATCACATCAGATTCACTTCGAATGCCACATTGTCAGATCCATCAGAATCACTAATTGACTTTCACAACAATACATTATGTGTTAGCTAAAAGAAGTTTCCTTCTCTGCTTCCACTCTTGGTACGGTTGAAGAAATCAATGTACGTGACCTCTCTGGAAATACTCTGTCAGACATTCATCAACACAAGTCATCCTCATTCACTTAGAATGTCACATCGTCATACCCGCCAAATCACAAATTGATTTATCCAAAAATAACACGGGTATACAGCTAAGAGAAACGAATTCCTCTGCCACCAAACGTGAATACGTTTGAACAGATCAACTTACGCGATCCATTGGATATTCTCTGTCAGACCTTCGTCCATACAAGTTGTCCTGGGACTGGACAAACCGAAGGCACTATTCTGTAAACAGGATAGCCCTTGCATTTTACTCCGTCTTCAATTATCTTTGGCATATATGATTCGCGACGCTTATGCAAATACAGAGTGGTTCTTTGGATAATAATCCAACCGGTCTCTCCATATTAACAACGTTAAAATGGTCAAAACTTTGATAGTCTGTGATTTAACTATCAAAGAAAAATAAGTGTGCAAACAACGATATTATTTCCTGATGGAGATTATATCGATCAATCATCAACATATATCTATATATATATTCACATTGCCTTATTTTCTATGTTCAGAAAATATACGTTATTAACACTGGAAAACATTTTCCATTTGCTTATTTACAAATCACTACTCTTCCCCAACTTTCAGTCCCTGACTGTGAACAGTATGAGAACAATTCCCTAAGTATAAATCCCGAAGGTCGAAACCAACATCAGATAGGCACTTAGAAAACCATTCAATTTACTAATCTCTAGTCAGTTCTAATTTTACATAACTCTATTTGATTAACTCTGATTGATTAACTCTAACTGGTTAATTCTAACCGATCAACTCTAACTGGTCAACCTTAATTAATTAACTCTAACTGGTTTTACTTGGTTTGACTAACTCAATTTATTAACTCGACTGACTAATTCAACTCGATTAACCTAACTTGATTTACTTATATCGATTAACTGAACTAATCACTTTGATTAACTCGACTAATTCATTTTGGTGAACTTAACCAATTCACTTAACTAATTCACTTAGTTTAACTTAACTAATTCACTTAACTCCTATCGAATAAACTATATTCGATAACTCCTCTAACTCTATTCGAATAAACTATATTCGATTAACTTATTTACTCTATTCAAATAAACTATATTCGATTAACTCCTTTTCTCTATTCGAATAAACTACATTCGATAATCTCCTCTCGAATAAACGATATTCGATAATCTTCCCTTTCGATTTAACAAATCGATAACTCCTTTTCGAATAACTAAATTCGATAACTCCTTTCGATTTAACTAATCGATAACTCCTTTCGATTTAACTAATCGATAACTCCCTTCGATGAAACTAACATCGATTAATTTAACTCGACGAACTTAACTCGACTCACTTATCTCGATAATCTAACTCAAGAACTTAACTCGATTAACTTATCTCGATAATCTAACTCAAGAACTTAACTCCTATCGAATAACTAATATTCGATTTAACTTCATTCGCTTGACTCTAGATCGCAGCGATCACAATGGTTACGCCTGACTCCCTCAGGAAACATCCGACCGCCGTAGGCTATTTACAGCCCTGCGAATTACGCTAGCAGTCGTACGAGATGACAACTTATCCTGAATAACTCTGTTTGACTAAATCTGTCTCAAATAACTATATTTGATAAGCTTCTACTTCGAATAAGTGGTATTCGATAACTTAACTCGATTAACTCTTTTCAATTAACTCTATTGATCTGGTTAACTCTACTGAACTGGTTAACTCTACTGAACTGGTTAACTCTACTGAACTGGTTAACTCTATTCAACTAACTCGACTCGACTAACCCCTTTCGAATAGCATATTCGTTTTACTAACTTTCGAATACCATATTCGATTTACTCCCTTCGAATACCATATTCGATTTAACTCCTTTCGAATACCATATTCGATTTACTTTATTCACTTTATAAAGATTTCCTTTTTAACAACGTTTTATTCATTTGAAAAGATTTACTTTTAAATAACGGTTCTACACTTTAAAAATGATTTACTTTTTATAACGTTTCCTTTTCAATTCTATTTGTAAATGGTTTACAAATATTTCGTTTTCAAATTTATTCTTGAAATATTCTAACTCCTTAAATTTTCTGAAAAATTCGCCATAACCTCCTTTGTAACGGGAACATCGGGAAAATCCCCAAACCCGCCACACAGGCCTTTCCATTCAAAAAGAAAATGGTTTGAAATTACTTCCTTTTTGAATATCTCTTATTTATAAATATTCCAATTTTATAAATATTCCTTATTTATAAATATTCCATTTATAAATATTTTTATTTCAATATCACTTTGAAATAATTCCTTATCAACATTATGGTATGTTATGGTATTCAATCATATCAAATCACGAGGTTCATTATCGTCCAAACACATATAATCATCACAGATTATATATCACAATATAAAAATCACAGTAAAATAACTGTTGAGGAATCCAGTTGGATTCCTCCAACCTGTTTCCCTGCATCACAGATGTTAAACAATATAGATAACATCACTTTCAGTTCCATATGATATATTCTGTTAAACAGAATCAATATAGAAATTCAACTAACTGACTAGCAGTTCAATCTAACAGTCAACACACAGTAAATCAGACAATTTCTAGCAGTTCTAAAAATACAACATGAAATTATAAACTGTTTAGAGTTGGTGAGATTTACTCACAGTTTCGCGTTAACCGTTGAATAACGGTTTGCGTTATTTGACTCAGTCGTACAATTTATTTCGCCATAAATTGTAACGAGCTCGGATTCACTCCCAGTCAGTCTCATTTTGTTGCTCCCGTCCATATGATCCCAATGCGACCAGTTTCGCTGAATTTCGTTCTCGTATGACAAAGTTATAGCTTTTACAAGGTATACTTATTTTATTTAAAAATTAAATTAACTTTAAAACCAACCGGGCCTCACCTTTTTTCCTTGGCCCAAACCCACTTGTACGTGACCCGCCCACAGCCTCTTCTTCTCCAAAACCCATCGTGTATTCCAGGCCACCACTCATCTCCATCTTCACGAATTCAATCCCCCACCGCACTTTCTCTTCAACACGATTTCAACAATAGAAAACACCAAACAACTCAACAACTAAATCTCGTTAACCCTGTACCCTCATTTCTCAACTCGAGGTCCTCTTTCCACCGTGCATTGACGGTATTCTTCCCAGGCTCCAGCACTTCGAACGACAATTTATCTCACCGAATCCTTCAATACTTGCATACAAGATGCTATTCGTACACATGAATACAACTCCAACGAAGAACTTGCGAATTGGAACTCACAGCTTCACCAATTTCAAGCCCTAAGGCCACTGCGGATATTTCGAGTTTCCTGAACTTGCGTCGCACCTCCCAAGCAATATACCAGATCGAAGCAAACCCTTTCAGGAATTGCAAATATATGTTCTAAGATTTTTGGGATTTTATTTCTATTTCTTATGATTTTCTAAAGGATCGAAATCCTTGCTGGGAAAAAGAAAACATACGGCACAAATTTGTTTGACCACCGAATGGAAGAATTAGGTTTTAAGGAATTTTGTGTGGTGAATTTATAGGAAAATTTTTATATTATTATATTTAATTTTATCGAACTACTACTGGTATTTATCTTTAAAAATTCCTGTGGTCACAGACGATACCCACAAATCACGAAACTGGACATGTAGCTAGAGTTCGACATTACGGTCCCAACGAAACTGGTTTCGTCGAATTCCAACTTCGTATGCTCACACTGCGTATTTTTAACTATCAAAATACTGACTGTTTCTCACTCTAAAAATCGGTACGGCCACATACTGACTCTAAAAATCACGAAACTTCACATCTAACAACTATTTGATATTGCGGATCCAACAAAACTGGTTTCGTCGAATTCCGACTTCGTTTGCAAAACCGGCTATTTTTAAAGCTCTGGATGACCCATTTAAATATATAAATATATTTAAATATAATTAAATTAAATATAATTAAATTTATATTATCGTATATCTTCACATATGATATCGTCCAACTCCAGAATATCATATCAGAATTTACGGCTTGGTATTTCAGATTTTAGATTTATCGATATTCAGTTTATATCAAAAAATCCTTTTATAACGTAAATAAAGCGTTGCAAATTATAAAGGAATTCTACAGCGACTTTTCTGAAATTTGATTTGGACATACATCAAAATCTACCTGAAGAAATCCCGATTTTTCTCTTCCAGTAGAAAGATATACTCCACCAGCTCCACACGTTTCTTGTTTCACAGAAATCCGGCTTAAAACGAACCCTGTACATTCAGTTGAAGTTCGAATCGCCAATTTACGAACTGCAGCGCCATTTCGATCTCGATTATAATTATATTATAATTATACGTTCAAACTGACGTCGATTGAATATATTCGTCAATATAATTCAACTCTAGGCTGAATTAAATCTAAGGGACGACGCCGTTCACAGAATATTGTGATTTCCAATATTTTTGATTATTTCTGAATTAAATATATTATTTAATTTATTATTTTAATTAAATATTCCCAGTTATTTAATTCCACAACCATTTAATTCACTATATCACTATATATATAATTAAATAAATTAATTATAATACCTCTGCCAATGCGGGTCATTACAAGATTACTTCAATAAAGTTGGTGATGTTAAGTAAGCTTATATACCGTTTAAATTATATACTTTACAAATTTCTTAAATTATAACATTGTTTACTTTACAATGTAGATATTTACAATTCAAACAACGAAAACAATATTGTCATACATAAGGACATGATTGAGGAACTGATTTTCGGTGAATTTGTTTCTAGCCAGGTAAGTATATAATATAATTCGACTTACGACACAAATGGATTTGTACACATATGATATTTATTCTGATTACTGAAACATAGAAGCTCTACTGATCACATAATTTTAATACTTTTAATAATATAAAAAGATAAAAACATATATCTTTTTTAAAAAATAATGTTGTCATGCAGATATTGTACATAATAATTTTATATCATATGAAATGTTTTCATATGATTTTTAGTATTAGAATTTACCATATGGTGAAACAAATAATTTCAGTTGATCATATATTTTTAATATTTTTGTCATTATAAAAATATAAATACATTAATCATTTTAAAAATTAAAACTTACAAAGAAAAATGTACATATATTATGATAATTGCAAAGTGTTTTACTATCATTGTGTCAATAAACTTTAATTTGTGTCAAATATAATTATCCATTACTAGCATATCAAAACAATATAAAATTGCTTTATTGTATATGTTTATTATTGCAAATACTCTGATATAATGCCTGTGCAGATAATTGATTGGTTCTGGTATAGAGTAGCAAAAGTGTGGGATGTCAATTCAAACATAGCTTACTTTAATACCACAATGATAGTAAGATATTATTATTGACATATATGTAATGATTCATTAATAAATTTGGTTTGTATAACTAAATTTTACTTTGGTTATACAGAAAAGTGTTGCAATTGACATAGAAAATGTCAAAACTCATTCATCTATTCCAGCTTTGACAGCAGCACTACAAGATTCACGATGTGATGTACTCTTATTTCTAGTTCATGAAGAGTCACACTGGGTAATTTTAACGTTTGAACCAGAATTTTCAGAATGGACACTGTACGATTCTTTGTCAAACAAATGTAGAAATGGAAGATTTACCAGCAGGCACAAAAAAATCGCGTTAAAAATTGTAAGACATTTTGAATGTTTAATTTTTCTACGTTAACTAAATTAATAAATATTATTATTATTATATACAGAAAATTTTTGTCAATGACATAAACAAGAAACTTCAGAAGGAACAAACTAAGGAGAATACCAAAAAATCATCTATACTTATAGTTGGAGAATGTGCTCAACAGTTTAATGGGTAATACTATATAATTGCTATATGTTTAATTTTTTAATTTGTTTTTTAATATATGCATTCAAATAAATAATTCCAACTTTTTAAAAGAAAAATTAATCGGTATATTTATTAGTTTACAATACATGTACATTATTATTATGAAAACTGAGCCTTTGCGGAAGCGACCAGGATCTTCTTCACCCAATTACTTAAAGATAATTTATATGGAAAAGAACACATATATGAAATCACATGCGCAAACACAAGATATTCTGCCCAACCACCCTCCTTATTGGTTCAACAAAAAATAAATTGTTTACACTCAATGGATCAAAACCAAAAATAAACAAAATTACAAGAATCAATAACCTTATTGAGAAAGGGAAAGAATATCTTGATGACTACAACACTTATGGGAGAAGGAGAACAATGAAGAATAACGGCTAACCCTTGGATTAATTACCTCGGTCTTAATTCCATGTTTTAATCCAACCCTAGATGTTACTTTTATAGGAGAATAGAAGGCCTAGGAAAAATATCCAATTTGCCCCTTCATTACTTGCAGAATAAGTCACAGAAAGGCTAGGTCAAAATCCAGCAGAATGTCCGCTCAAACGTCTGACCAATATATGTCAGACGTCTGTCCAAACTCTTGGGTTCCAAAACCTGACAACTCAGACGTCTGACAGGCATAGCTCAGACGTCTGAGCTGAAGCTCGAATAAAAACTACTCCTTGCCTTCTTTCTACTTCTGCACCATCTCCACTATCGCCAAGCACATCCACGCCTTGTCTCTATCAACATATGTGATTTTATGTCACAAATCACAACAATATCAGAACTAAAGATTGCGACTCATCATTTATTTATTTATACCTCATCATTCCTGATACAACGAAAGACATATACAATCATAGTATCAACATTACACATAGAAACTGCAGCTTACAGTTTAGCGATTTAGGTGAACCTATATGAATCAAACATCACAAAATATATTAGCTAAGAATTACATGACACATATTAAATATCACACTAGTAAATATTAACTAAGCTTTACGCTTACTTGCTGAAGTTGATGTCAGAGTTAAAGAGAAGGCAAAGGAACTTCACACTGGCCAGCAAGCTGAGATGCTACTCATCCTTAAGATCAGCAGAACTGGTAGCTACAACCTTCACACACTTAGAGGCAGCCTGATACCAGCAGAAGTGATTACCATATCCTTAACCCTTCTCACAACCATCACATCATGTATCAGCAGGTTTGATCTCATGGCCAACGAGGAACGAAACACATGGTGCAGGAGATATATCGAATTGGGTGCAGCTTAATGTAGTGGAATTTGATTGATTGTCTTCTTTTACATTGAAAGTGAGGGCTAGTGCTTAGAGAGTGGTTGCAAGTAATGTATTCATGGTTGGAAGGTATGTGCTCTATACCTTTATTTTTCATATTTCTTGACTTTTGAATTGATGAGATTGAGTTGAAGTATAGGTAGGTATTTATAGTGGTTTCTATGTGGATGTCTTGGTTGTTTTAATAGGTGGGTGTTTGTTATTTTGATAGTATTAACTTTGAGCTTCTTTGTCAAGTTTTTGCATAAAATTGGTTCGATAAAGGGGTAGAGGTGATAAATCTCATGATAGTATTAGAGCATTCCTAACAGCTAGCATTAGTTTGAGTAAGGATTTGCATTTTGGAGCGATAAGTCCCCCCACCGTTCCAGTAGAGGGTAGGGGAAACAATGATTGACCCGACATTTTAATTAACGTCGATCACCAATCTGCAAGAAGGAGTTCAACATATTTTCAACAGCAGAAAAGAGCTTACGGTATATTAATTTTTTGTTTCAAAGTGGTTAAGCATTAATTATTCTACATGAAAAGATTATTTACCTGATTTTATTTTATAAATGGAATCATGACAACATGAGATGTCATGGAGTATTTACTACAATGTTGAAATGGTGGAGGAAAGTAAATGTTCATCCTCAAATAAGAGATCCGATTGTGAAAATATTTGGAAAATTTATGGATATTGAATTGAAAATTTCCGACAATAGATGCATACATGCTATAGTTGAGCATTGGTGGCCGACTATGCATACGTTTTTTATTTCCTAGTATGGAGATTAGGTTTACACCGTTAGATTTTACCATGTTGACATTCATACCCATAGGAATTAATACTCAAATGATACCGTATAATGATAATTGGAGTCAATTTGAAAATGCTAGTCAACTCCTGCAATTTCTTGCTCAGAAAGATTTTAGGGTTGGAAACGTTGCCTTGTCGCATCTTGTTAAGTGCTTTCATGATGATTACCTTGCAGCCAATGATAATAAAAACGCATATTTCTTGAATATTTGTTTTATATATGATGGGAACTCTATTTTTAACGACTACAAATGATAATATTAGTCTTGGATATTTGGGAAGTCGTATTTGATTTGGACCTAGCACAATAGTTTGATTGGGGTTCGGCGATTATGGGTTATCTATACAGGAGTTTGGATGTTACTAAGGGAGGTCACCTAACCGGTTTCATCAAGCTATTCCAGATATATTAAGTTATAGTAAGCAAAAAATATTTTTTCCTAAATGATTATTTTTCTATTACTTACTATTGCTTCTATTTGATTTGCAATATCGGTTCTTCGAATATATGACTGTGTGTGGATATATTGTCAATGAAGAAGTAAAGCAATCTTCTTCTCCGAGATTAAGAGCATGGGTGAGAAAAAATTGACTCATTACTCATGATACTTCAGCTCATTTGTTTTCTTGCACACGGTATCATATTGATCATCGACATGCAACCCATATAAACTGGAATTTGTGACATAATTCAATCGCATTCACTTTTGCATAGGTAGTCCATGCACGCAAGTTATTGATGAAAAGTTTGCCTTTGATTGTTCCACCAGGTCGTTTTTTGACATGTTTTTAGGAGAGAGGTGCATGCGGGAGCTTACAGAATGGGAGACTATTCCTAAGGATCCTCCCTTGCACATGACCCACATGACGACATATTCAACTTATGCGGAGATGTAGCAATCCCTATATCAAGATGACTATCAACAATATATATATATATATATATATATATATATATATATATATATATATATAGAGAGAGAGAGAGAGAGAGGCATACATGGATTACAACACATATTGGTAGTCAGTTGGCAGAGATGTTGGTCCCTTACTAAATGCTTCAGTGCATATCGGTAACATGGATTTTTTTGGCCTTTCTGCTTTGAAGGCATGTATTGATGCCCCCATCGTCATATCACCAGAGTGATACAAATTTCGAGTCCCCCACCAGAGGGATATGAAATTTCTGTTCTTGACCTCTTCTACGATCTGAATTTCTGCTACATGGTCCCCACTTCCTACATACTCCACTACCAACCTTCACCTATAAATACCCCAAGGCATGGCCTTCATTTGGATCTTTTCCCCCTTGGAATTTTGGTCTTCTAGATCTCCAAAAGTATCATTAATGGCTTTCATCTTCTTCTCACAAGCTATTGGACATAGCCTGGCCCATTAAAACGTTGCATACACATTTTCCATCACTCTTTGGACATTAACAAGCATAATTACACCGCTTTTGAACTATTTTGGACTTCTTGGATTTTAAAGGTAATTTTGGACATAGTTGACCAAGTCAACCCATGTAAACGAAGAAGAAAGACATTTTAGTAAAAGTTAAGAATTGACAATCTTTTTGTTATTCTGTAGTAACGCTTTGTACTTAAACATTGTCCGAACTTGTACAACATTGCACTCAAATAGCACATGATGAATAAGTACTATGAAGTGGACGTAGGCATTAGTGCCGAACCACTATAAAATGCTGTGTCTCTCGCATTTACCTATTTAACATTGAATTTCTGTATTCACAATACACAATCACATCAGGTGTTGGCGTGCATTGAGTCAATAACAACTTTCCACATCAACACTGACCTTGTCTGCCATTTTATTCTGGTTAGAGTTAACTGTACTACTTCGAGCTTAGCACAGATTTATATGCGATAGATTTTCAGATTGCATGGAGTTTCAACCGGTATTGTTTATGACTGAGATCGAATCTTTACCAGCAAATTTTGGAAATCATTTCAGAAAGCTTGAGGAAATCGTGTCAATCTCATCAACGCTTACCAGTTGCAAACCAAAATCAGAAGAAAAGGGTGAACCCGATTTTAGAAGACCTTCTTCATGCCTGTATTCTTGCCTATAGAGGATCTTAGGAAGACCTTTCTATCTTGTTTAATTCACCGATATTAATAGTTATCAGGTATTGATATATCTTTGAGTTTCGGATTATAACGATCGCAAACTCCCTTTTCAAAATTCTATCTTTTGAATCCATCGTTTGAATTCAGGCCAGTATCAAGATTTTTCCAGTTACTTCTTTGTACGGACGACCTTGCAAGTATTTGTCATGTTGGATTGAGTCTTGAGATCGATTAGTTCTTCGACCAGATATAATATTGGATGCTTTAGAGAATGTCGAGAATTTTAGGAAAAAGATGAAAATTGCCTGGGATCGATAGAAGAAGTATGTTGATAGATGACAAAGAACTTTAAATTTTGATGTGGATGACCAGGTCATTCTGCAGATTTCTCCTTTGAAGAACGTTATTTGTTTTGATCGTAAAGGGAAGCTTGCTCCTAGGTTCGTTGGTCCTTTCTGGATATTGAGAGAGTTAGTCTGCTTGCTTATTACGTTGAGTTGCTAGAGAAACCCTCGGGGGAGCATAATCTATTCCACTTTTTGCATCTTCGTAAGTACCTCCATGATCCATCGTTGCTCGTTTAGCCAACTTTGATTGACAGTTTGGAGTTGGATCCAAATATGACTTTTGAGATAAAGCCACTTCGTATCGTTGATTGAAGTACAAAGCAATTGAGAAGAAAGTCCAATAGCTTGGTCAAGGTACAGTAGAGTACCGATGATTGAGATTTCCCCTGGGAGACAATGGAGAACATGAGTGCTTCGGACCTGGAGTTATTTGTTCTAGGTTTTATTCATTTGAATCTAGTTTAATTTTCTATTTGTTGAATCTCTTAATTCGTTCTTTTCAGGATGAAAAGTTCAAAACGAGGAGAGTGTAATGACTCGTGAATTTGTGCAACTTGAATTAATCCAATTTCTCTTAATTAAGGATAAACTTGAAATTAAATTTTTTTAATCTGAAAATTCCACTTTTATTATTTTCCTACGCATTATTCTTTTGTGGTTTCCACATTTTGATTCCTTGAAACGAATTTTTTTCATTCGCTCAAAAAACCGTAGTTTTTAGTTCGTAACACGCAAGTGTCGACCGCGTAATATTCTGTTTTAAGGTAGAATAAGTTAAAATTATTTGTATACCACATTTAGGACTAGTAATAATATTTCGCATTATATGGAAATAACATTCGTGTCCTAGAACCTGTCTACAGTAATTTAATTTGAATTCTTTACGATGCGTATTCAAACTGCTAATTCTTTCTTGACCGAAATTTTAGGCAAAAGATGGATAATGTAACGCTTCTTCTTGGTTATAGAGGAAAAATAAAGGGTGCTACTATTTACGCCCCGATTTACACTTCCGGCTAACAAAACTAAAAGCACCCCAAAATTTTCAGTTTTCCTCTACCAGCCACCGTCTAAATTAATAACGTAAAAATGGAGAGGCCAGCAGCACCTTCATCTACAAGAATGCTTCCTTTCTTCATCTACATGTTAATAATGTTTAACATCATTGGATCAATGTACTCTACGAATCAAATGCCCTGAAGTCAAATAGCTCAAGAAAAAAATTAACATAATCCATTTTCATAACCACATTAGCAATTTTAACTTTTATAAATAGGTACTTACTTTGTCGGTTCTAAAATAATTCATCAAATCAACATCTATGTCTTTTGAGTCGTTCGATCGAACATCTTGCATCATATTATCATAACCATCTTGTTTATCGTCCAATTTATCATCATTCATATTTCATCTATCCAACGATAAAAAAAGAGTAAATGTATTATTGATTTGTAAAAGAAGATACATAAGTTATGCAGATAATAATCCTATAAGTCAATACTTTTATTGTTATTCTCTATTACAACGTCATCAAATTTAATGTCCTCCAAAACTGAAATTTAAAATGAAGCGAAAAAGATCCTAAAACGCAGTGGAAAATGCTAACCATTAAAAAAAACTAACAACATGTTCCATAACACAATAGAAAACGATAAAAATCAAGCAATTCTAACCTATTTTTTATCTTCATCTTCCATCTCTTATACACACAAAAGAATATCTACTTTCTTTGGGGTTTAGGGTTTGAAATTGTAGAGAAATACGTGTTTTTTAGAAGAAGTATGTTGGTGAATTACTGAGTGATGGAATAATATATGGTGGCCAGAAGAATATAAAAAATAATCATTTGTATTAAATTTAAAAAAGTGGCCGAAAGTGTAAATCGGCGTGTGAATAGTAACATCCAAAATAAAAATCTAAAGCATGTTCAATCTTTATTTCCTCGGGGTTTGTTAAAGGGACTCCACATTTGGTTAAGGGGAGGACCAATTTTTATTTATTGTATAATTGTTATGGGGAGGACAAAATAAATTAGTCTCCCCTTAAACATATAAGTTAAAATTCCGATATTAACCCCCTATAATCCTCATTAATATAAACCACAAAACTTAAAACTTTATTAATTTTTACAATTTAATATTGCATGTAAAAATAATAAATGGATATAATTAATGTAATAGAGCATAAAAAAGTTTCGTCGGTGATCAGAATGCATTAGATTAGGTAATTAATTGTAGTTTTTTATTAGAATTGGTATGATTAATTTAAAATAAATGAAGAAACGAAAATTTTAATCTAATATGTTGTATCGAATTTATGTAATTAAGATATTTAGTAATTCACATGTTTGTTATTTGCGTTGAATTTAGTAAGTTAGAGTTTACCATAAATGACGAGCTAGGGGATAGTTAGGTCTATTTTTATTTTATTTTAATATAAATCAGACCCTCCCTTAACAATTTTTTTAAGCCGGAGTTCTCTTAAAATAATCCTCCCCTTAACCAAATAAGGAGTCCCTTTAACAACCCCATTTCCTCTCTATTGAAACGAAATCAACATCGGTTCATTTCAAAATAAAAATTTCTTAACTCTTTGCTTTCTTTCTCCACTAATATTTTATGCAACCATAGCATTTGTGTTCATTCACCTGGAGCTTGTTCCCATCACCACGCCTAACTTTCAAATCTCCACTGAGTCCACTCCATCCGAGACACATCCATCTCCATTCATAGCTCCATCGCAGCCATTCTCCTACCCACAGTCCATCTGCCTTTCTTGGCCCAAGACAACACATAAAACCCGGAGTTGAACACCCTAAAACCCATTTGACAACCTTATAGTCACCATCACCCATCAACAACAACCGCCGCGTCACCTCACCTGAACACCCAGCACCTCTGACGTAGCCCTACTCCTCCTAACCTTGGAATAAAAGCCCACAACCGAGCCGGTTTTGACCCTGCTTGCCTTGCTTCCTTTCGCTGAAGCAGGGGTTGAGTTTGTTGAATCTTTGAGCTATTCTTTTCATTAAAAAAGCTTGTTTGTTGTGATCATTTCCATGCAATGATATGCAGGGCCGGCTTGGGGACTTTGGTTGCCCTAGGCAATACAGCTGGTGTTTTCTATGTAGTTAGCAGTAGAAAGAAAAAAAGCAGAAGGGCTTTAAAAATTAAGCATGCAGGCATGCAGCAGCCAAATATAAAGTTGGACAGGATTCGAACATTGCACCTTGGCATTAAGAAATCCAAAGACATAACCAATTCACCTACAGAAGCAACTTGAAAGCTAAGCATTACGTCTGCTTATATAAAACAAATTACTGTATACCCTGCACTTCCTCCTTCTTCCCCGGCTGTCGCCCTCCACAGTGGGTTGCCCTATTCGCCAGCCTAACCGACCTAGTCCTAAAACCGGCCCTGATGATATGTTAAATGCTTATTGTTGTGGTATTTTTTTGATAAGCTTCTTTGTTTTCCTTTGTCATAAAAAAAGATTTTTTTTTTTTTTGTTTCAGACCAGACAAAGTTGCTCACATTTTGGTGAAACTTGTTTCTTTCACATGCAGTGGTTTTGGCTTATCATTCTTGCTGCGGTTTGTAGCTGGAGTTGGCGTTGTTTTATTGTTGAGGTCAAATTATAAAAAAAGGTGAGCAAAATTCATGTATCTTTTTGTGTTGGCCTAGAAGAACTTTTGGAGTTTGTTGTGTTATGAAGGTATGACCGAGATGATATACAAACTGCTTTGTTTAAGTCAACGCTAAGAGAACAATTATAGGGGACCCCATTCCCTCTTATATGTTGATGGAAGTAGTGTTAGGATTTCAATATATATTAATAGCAGCCAATCACGAAACCCTAGATCCAAATATGTAACCCATATTGATTTAATTGAGAATAAAATAGAAATAGATTAGCGGAAGCGTACCTAAATCCGTAGTTAATCATGGCAATACCCGAATCCATATTTGGTTGCTAAGAAGAAGATATAATTTGGTTTGGGCTTCCAAATTGACATAAACCCAAGATTTGAAATCAGCTCTCCGTGGAAGAGGTTAGAGAGTTGCTAAGGTTTGTGTAATTCGGGGAACATAACCCTTTATTTATAGAGTTGGCATTTTGTAATTCGGCCCTTCAACAAATTATAAAATGCCCCAGTATCTACATGTTAGGCCCATGATAACTTAAACTTTAAGCCTATTAATTCTAATCTAAAATCAGATCACTTTAATTAGGCTTTACACCAAAATAGCACAACACATTTTATTTTACATATGTGACCCAATTATCGAAATATTCCAACAATCTCCCCCTGGGTTACATATGAAATAACTTTAAAATGTGTTTAACTTTATGAGCTCCAAAATTTGCTATTTATAACATATGGTGTATCTGAAACAATCTCGTCCATTAATTGGATTGACAAAGGATCAAAGCGGCATTCGTTACATTTATCGTAACTAAACCCATCAATGGTCACATATATCAATACAATCAAACAACATAGATCAATCATGGATGCGTAGCATGGAAATTACAGGAAATGTGATCTATACATGTCTATTTCCAACTGGTCCTTCTTTAGTGAGATCAAATGTTTAATATTTAAACAACCTGAGTGCAAAGAAAAATTCATTACTTTATTTCTGATCAGAAAACGAACTTGATATGCATATATCTGTAACTGAAGTATAGAGCAATGAGTCATATGAAAATACCAAATACAAACTCCCCCTAGACCAAAATATCCTTACATAAAAGTTACACCAATTGAGCTACATGCTCATGAAAGACCTTAGGTGATAACCTTTTGGTAAGCAGATCCGCCATAATGGAGTTTGTCTAAGTGTGCTCTATGAATTGCAATATATTTTGCACTCTTCCCTTATTGGAAAATAATATATTCTTTACTATCACAATATTACTTGGTCTTTCAATTCTTTTTCTATAACTGGAGTCTTGTGGAAAAATTTCATTATTATTTTCCAGATTTGGATGTCTTATAATTAACCAAAGATGATATTTTCAAAATGAAGAAAACTATAAGTGCCTAAATGACACTTTTCTCTTATATAGTTTCACCCATAAAATATATTATCATTGCTAGAAGTGGATCTTTTACAGTAATGACATCCAAAATATTCGGATCGTAACTCTTTATGATCTCCACCCGATCCGATCTTTTATCTATGAGCATATAATCTTTTATTTTTCCTTTTAAAGATATATCATATATATATATATATATATCATAACCATTTTGGGTACTAAATCATTGATCCACTTTTAATATCAGTAAAGTATCTGCCGAATAATACACGCATATCCATATGTGTACATACATTAGTATGCATTAGAATTCACACTGCAAATGCATGAGAAATCTTTTGCATTTCTTTAATTTCAAGGATGGTAGCATTTATCTGTTTGGTAAAAGAAAAACAACTGAATCGCAGTTTACATAACAAATCTTTTAAGCATTTATCTTCCTAATTCTTTTGTAATAATCCAAATATCACCCCATGAACAATAATGGTGTATCTGAATCCCAAATACAAAAGACTAATCCATAGATGAGTTTCTTAAGTAGTTTCACCAATGTCTGCATTGAGAAACATAACTTTAATATCCATCAGATAATGTTAAAAGTACAAACTGTAGTAAGCTCCAAAGTGATCGATTCAGAATTGTTTACTAAGTCCAAAATGAAACATCTTAAAAGAAAACAAAATTTCCTTTTAATAATAGTGATTTCAATAAAAGTGCCTTATAAAATTCAATATTACCCACTTGATCATTTTTGGCTTTGAATAGTTATTCATAACCAATGATCTTATTACTTAAGTTAGAGGGAAATTTTAAACTTCATTATCCATATAGATTTATGCTATATGTTCATTTCTTAAATCTACATTTTAAAGTAGTACCTTACATGGATTGATGTAAGTCCATAACATCATCTTTATCAATCCATTATTTATCTTTATGAAGAAATACTACACAATAATCTGAAATAGCATTTCTTCCCATTTAGGTGGATTTCCATAGTGATCTTTGCATTTTGAGGTTGTTGAGTTTGTTTTCTTGAAACAATAACCTTAGCTTATAGAAAAAATTATCTTCAACATCGTCTTATTATGGTTCTTAATTTACTTCTTCCTAATTAAAGAAAACAAATATTAAACCTTAAGCGAAGAAGCAACCGCAGTTGAATCAAAGATAATGATTCTCTTTAAAGACAATGATATTACTTTATTTCTCCCCCCAAACTCAACATCTTCAAAATAACCATTGCAATTCCCGCTTTAAAACTTTTCCTTAGCGTGGGTTCATAAAAAATTATAAACTTTAAATCCCTTAGAATATCAATAAAGCATTTTCTTTCTTTATGATATCTCAATCTATAATTCCTCAGTAAACTAAAACAAAAATTATATTAGTCACCAAAACAAAATTTGAGATATCATTACATAAGTTATTTAGCATAAGTAGTCATAGCTTATATGAGCTTCAATTACATAAGATTTTGAATTTATTCATAAATTAACATTACCATTTCTTGATGAACAATAATAACCTAATATGTTCACATTAGAAATATAAAACCGAAATCTGTCTAAATGACAGCATAAAAAATATGTCAAATAAATTTAAAAAGTTTGACTTAAATCTCAATAATAACTTTAAAATATCAAGTATATTTTACTTTATATGTCTGTATATCTCATTAAAGGAAAAACTATAAAAAAATATCCGTATGTTATTTCTTTTCTTTGAGATCCTTAGCGACTTCTTAATCCTTATTCATACATTTATTTACAATGTATATCAAATGAGTACTTTTCAATCATAAAAACTTCAATCTCTATTTTAATTACCAAAGCGCTAAATTAGCCCAATAAGATAACATATTATTCTTAAAATATTTTTAATCTTTAAATGAATATACTGAAGATAGCACCAAAAATAACGATAACTTGAGCGTCTTTAGCTTTTGAAGCAATATCTTTTTCCGTATAGTACTCATTTATATTTCTTTTACTTTGATTTTATGTAATCAAGCACCACAAAGAGTGCTTGATTTCCCTTATTGTTTTCACAAAAACCGTTTGCATTCTCAGTAGATAACTTATACAAAATTAGTTATCGTTACCTATAGCACATCCTTGAAAACTTCTGAAGTATTTACTTAATGATCATTTAACTCTTGTCTTTGAATTCTATCACCTTTCAATATTCTTCATAACATTATAAGAATATTTAACCGCGGTAGGGTTGGCTGTAACCCTCTTAGTTACAAGAGTTAAATCTATCAAGTCAAGAACAAATAACATGCTCTCATACAAATCCTTATATTTATCCCAAAACAAGATGGATATATTCTTTAAATTGACAGATAATTCAGTTAAATTAGCTGAAAATGAACAAAAAATAAAATGAAGATTGACTGTATATGCTCATAGCCAAATATCAACCATAGTAAATTCAAATAATTGGTAAGTCTCTTCTCAAGATACCTAGTACACATTAATATCAGGTCTTTGGACAGTAATATTAACTGTAAGTGGTACTCTTGTTGTAATGATCAAACACTGACAATAAATTCAAGTCAAATAACAAGCTTCCTTTGGGCCGATTAATTATTCACTCGAAAAAACCTTATAATTGTCACGTATTTATCATCACACATGTGTAAGCGATTCGGCCAAATATTAGTCTTCCTTTGGGCCGGCTAATACTCGCATGAACAACTACACACAAATATCAAACATTTTCATGAACCACCAAAATATAGAGGTCACTTTGGTGACATATTATTTCAGTCAATTCACTATGTATGTAGGATATTTACGGTTATAAAGAGACGCCAAAATTATATTTGAATTTATCCTTAATATATGTACAATATATTTTGAGTGTTATAAAACACTCTCAATGCTTTAGATCTATATGACATCTGGAAAACTCAAAATATAATAATGACATAACGAGTTTAAGTCATAGTTGTCATTATCTGTTGCTTTAGGTATGTAGTTACATTCATGACATTTCCTTAATAAATATGATACAAGACATCATAAATAAATCACGATATTATAGAAGAATGTCATGATCAATTACCACATAAAATTATGTGTAAACGACATAATAAATATCATACTGAATAACCTGAATGACTGAAGTAACCATGATGTATATCCGAAGCATAATATAACATGTGCTTTTTTATACTGTCAACCGAACCAAACAATTTTTTTTAAACCGTAGAAGTTACTGTAGTTTGACCATAATAAAGTAACCTACTAATCATCATCCTAAAACGTAGGCGAATTAGTCAAAGATTCAAACATGATAGCTAATTAGATTAAGCAACACAAATGCAAAATATTATATACCAAACCCAAAAGGCATAGAATAAAAGCATCATGACAGGTTACCGAAACATCATACACATGCCATGAAACATTATTTGCATATAAAAAATAAGTTAATGTGGCATGTCCTACATCCATACAATAAGCAATAATTGTTCCAAACAGTACGCATGGTATATAAAAAAAACTTTTTTTTTAAGCCCGTAAGGATAGAATGAGATTCGCTCAGTAGAGCTTCCGAAACTTTATGCATAAAACGGGTTCAAGACTTGGTCAAAATAAATAATATAGTATAATATATGACACCAAAAGTAACAATAGACCGGCGGCTGCAGAATGCAACTTACAACTAGACGTAATAAACATATATTTTTGATATATTTTTAAACAAAAAACCAGAACCCGAAATTAACATATTGACAAACTATATTATATTAACATTATTCATGCTGGATCGATAGAACCAATGAAAGAACGTGAAGGAGATAATAGATCTGAATCAATATAGATCTGAAACTTAACCCAAATAAAAAAAACTTTTTTTTTATTATTAGCCGCAGTTAATAAACTCAACCTGTTGTGAAATGAAAACATAACATATAAACCGTATGAATTGAAAACACAATTCAACCTTTGTTCTGAAATGGCAAAACAACATGTATAAAAGAAAAAAACAAAATTTTCCCAAAAGAATCAATAATGGTTGGCTCTGATACCACTTGTTAGGATTTCAATATATATTAATAGCAGCCAATCACGAAACCCTAGATCCAAATATGTAACCATATTGATTTTATTGAGAACAAAACAGAAATAGATTAGCGGGAGCGTACCTGAATCCGTAGTTAATCATGGCAATACCTGAATCCATATTTGGCTGCTAAGAAGAAGACATAATTTGGTTTGGGCTTCCAAATTGACATAAACCCTAGATTTGAAATCAGCTCTCCGTAGAAGAGGTTAGAGAATTGCTAAGGCTTGTGTAATTCGGGGACCATAACCCTTTATTTATAGAGTTGGCATTTTGTAATTTGGCCCTTCAACAAATTATAAAATGTCCCGGTATTTACACATTAGGCCCATGATAACTTAAACTTTAAGCCTATTGATTCTAATCTAAAATCAGATCACTTTAATTAGGCTTTACACCAAAATAGCACAACACAATTTATTTTACATATGTGACCCAATTATCGAAATATTCCAACAAATAGCCCCTATCCTATCTGAAAAAGTTTTCTTTAGTTGTGGTTCTAACCTCCTCGAATGGAAGGAAAATGAAAGTGAAAAGTGCACCTCTGCCTTCCCCTATTTGAATGTTGTGTCTTGCTTGCTATTGCAATTTTTATTTGAGAAAACTAGCCAAGACTCTTATTCAGAATAGTGTTATACATATAAGGGGGATTTGTATAAGTTATGACTAAGTTATTGTTACCTGGCCTTTTGGCCAGGATAACGAAAGTAGTCCAGACCCATATAACTCGGTCCAACATGAGGTTTAACAATCCAAAAGTGTCGTCAAGAAATCCGAGAATCAAACCCATATGGAGCCTTACAAGTATAGTTGTCACGGTTCGTCGAAACTGCTCAAAAATGGTCAAGTACTTCGAGATCGGTATAAACATTCTTCAACAATTCGTATCCTAAGGCTCATTCCAGAATCCGTATCCTAAAGCTCCTGATCTATTTTCGTATCAGGGTCTCATCACTAGATTTTGTATCCCACAAGTGAACTCTCAGGATCGGTATAACAACAATTTGTATCCGTAATACTACACACCGAAATCGATACAAAAGGCTTCATATCATGGGGTACGAAAAACACCAAAGAAAAAGGATTCGAAGCAACCAAGGATGTCGGGATGGCATAAGGAACTTTGTATTAGGGGATATGAAAATAACAAAGCAGAAGAGTTCAAGAGATCCAACAAGTAGAGCATAATTAAACTAAGTATCCTGGGATACGTACCGATTCAGGGATCGGTACCGATCATGGGATACGAAAAATGGTGGGCACGTACCCACCCGCTTATGCTCCTACCTACTCTCACCTACCCCCTTCTACTATAATTACCCATCATTTTGCTATGAGAAAAGGATTAGATTCTTTCTCTTTGGACATTTGGGTTGGGCTGAGCAATATTCGGTTGAAACCGAATAAACCGACCAAACCAGTTCATTTCGGTCGGTTCGGTTCAGTTTTAAAACTAAATCAGTTTGAATTCGGTTTGTAAAATATATTATTTTGATTATCGGTTTAACCAAATTAACCAAAATTTTAATTTATTATCTAATTTTATGACATTGCAATACTATAAATAATTAGTTTAGTTATATAATGCAAAGACATTTGTTGCAAATAGATCAAATCTTATCATAAACATAAAATTTCTCCAAACATGAATTTATATTTTACTTTAAGTGAATTCATAATTCGAATGATAATACATCTTTCAAGTTTGGTTAAATCGGTTACCGACTGAATTAACTGAAATTAATTCGGTTTGGTTCAAAAAAATTTCGGTTTCAATTCGGTTTGAGTTTTCTTGCCTCCAAACCAACCGAACCGACCAAACGCTCACCCCTATATTTTAGGAAGCATTTGATGCTCATGCTTTCTCCATCACTCCAGGAAGAAAAAAACTACCTCCTTTTGGACACTTTGACTTTTTGGGTTGGATAGGCATTTTGAGAAGAACTTGAACTCCATTTTGGGCCTCGTAGAACATAATTTCTACCATTTTCATTGTTACCGTGATGGGAAATTGTTTCCACCATTGTACTTTGACTAAAAGTGAATAAAAAGAGCAAAACCTTCAAAGTGGATGTAAGTTCTCGGGGACCGAACCTCTATAAAATATTGTGTTAATTTACTTTATTTCATAATTTCCACTTTAGAAGTTAGTTTTATTGTCTTGAAACTCATTGAGTGTATTTGCCAACTTTTGTGCATCAACATTCTGCTGCTTTCACTGAGAAACTACATCTTTCCTACCGTTCTACTACCAAAACTTGGAAGCGCTACTTATCTCTCCTTAAACTTACCGACCAAGTTTACCAAAATGGCGAAGAAAGGAAAAACTACTCTGGTTGGGCCTTCGGTTATCCGTCCGACAAACTCTCCCCAATGTCAGACCTCGGTAGGTCCAATCACCATGGACGTAGTGATTTCCTCCAACCTGTAAGCTCCAGTCACCCAAGATCAATTCTTTGAAGTGACCAAAAAGTTGGAGGAAACTCAACAATAGCATAATGACCAAATTAACAAGAATGTTGACTTAATGCAAAGGCTACACCGGAGTACCCATAGGAATACCACGCGCCTTCAAGACAATAGGGCCGCACAGCCCCCTCAGCACATTTCAGAAAGCTCTTCTCCCAATACTTATCACAACAACCGTAGCCAAAGGAAAATGATTAACGGTAACTGTGATATGCTCACTATCAGAAAGTGAGCTCGTTATTCCGACCGCCTCGGTTGGGGTCTAGTCTTGATCCTCGAATTAGCTCCCAACCCTCTACACGACAGCCTCCACCTACCACCATCCAAAACTTGTTCCAAGCTCAGCCAGCTGCAAATCAGGCTCAAGTTCCTCCTAACCAACCTCTACAAAATCAAAGATTCGAGGTTGATGACTTACCAGAGGATGATGTTGATATCCATCCAAGAAGACACCAAAGGCCACGAAATCCTAAGGCAGACCACGACTACTGGAATCCAACGATGGTCCAACCTATAGTTCTCACTAACATGGTCTGAAGGACCATGAGAGAATCACGTGGCACGTCAACGACTTATGGGAAACCAATACGAGATGTAACCCCTTCGCTCCAGCTGTCCTCAATGCTGAACAACCGAGACGCTTAAACATGCCATAGCTAACCGCTTACTTTGGGAAAACTGATCTTCGAAACTTTCTGAACCATTATGAGTGGCACATGGACTCGAGCTATGCCACCAATACAGTAAAGTGCAAATGCTTACTCGTCTTTCTCATAGATGTGGCCCTGCTTTGTTTCTCTCGACTCCCATCGAGAACCATAGCGACTTTCGATCTGCTTGCTACCGAGTTGGTGAAACAGTTCAGAATGCATATCTCCAGACCGAAGGATACCTTGTGAACATAAACCAAGGCATCGGGGAAAATCTTAAGAGTTACCTCGATCAATTCAACATTGAATTGGCCAAAGTCAAAGACTTTGCCAAGGGCATACTACCAGATTCCGAGTTCGGGGCTTAGATCGATAGGAAACAACCTAAGTCTCTGGAAGTTCTCCATGAGTAGGCAAATTAGTTCATGTGCTAGATAAAAGTACGCAGGAACAGAGCTGCTCGAGCTAGCCATCCCCAAAAACCCACACCAGGGCTCCGCTTAAGATTGCATCAAAGCCAAACAAGTCGGAGAAAGCTTTGACAAGGGTAAACGGATCGCTCAGTTCAAGACCAAGCTGAACAACGACAAACCCGGGAGCCGCAACATTCAAGAAAAGGACTCCAAAAAGTGTGACCGCTTCTCGTCTAAGGTCTATGCTCCATTGAATACTTAGTTGGAGAAAATATATCTCGAGTCCTATAATACGATGCAGTACAAGAAGTTGGCATCGCAGGAATCTACCAATCGAGAGAAAACCTCCAACAAATAATGTTGATTCCACGAAATGTTCAGCCATAACACAAATGACAACTGATACCTCATGGGCGTTATCGAGAATCTCAATCGCGAGAAACGCCTTGAGCAATACGCCCAAAATCATGCTCCGAAAGAAGCAGCCACAGGCTTCAACGCCCATACCTCCTCAGATCCAAGCGACACCTGGGTTGTCCAATCTGAGGCCTCCTTAAAGGGGTATTGTGATTAACACTATTTGTGATATACCACACCCTACAAACTTGAGCTTTTGGTGTATGCTAGGATAAGTCAATTCCATCAAGCATGCCAACCATGAAGAAGGCTCCGCTACCGCAGGGAGTCATCCGCGGCAAAGCTGCAAAACACTATGAGGTATGACATAATCTCCCGAGAGAAGGATGCTACGGGAATCAACATTTCCACCATTGATCCACTTGTCATCTCCACATACATAGGTATGGCCTATGTCGAAAAATTCCTCGTTGACTCGGAAAGTTCTATGAACATCATCTTTAAATAAGCCTACAAGCAGATGAAGCTTGAGGCCAGAGCTTTAAGCCAAGAATGGATACTATTCATGGATTTAATAGTGCTTCAAACCGACCAGTCGGTCTTGTAAATCTACTGATGCAACTAGGGGATGAGGATCGAAGTCAAGTTAGGATCTTCACCTTCGTCGTTATCGACATCCCATCTCGCTACAATATCTTCCTCGGACGACCAGATCTCATCGAGTTCTAAATATTCATGGGGCCTTGGTGCCTCCTCATGAAGTTCCTACCTGATAATGGGATTGGAATCACCCATGATGACCAAGTCGCGACAAGAGCCAGTTACCTTACTAAATGGAAAGATGTTATCAGTAAGGAAAAAGGAAAAGATGTAGAGACGACACTTTGCATCAAAACCGTTAGCGCTTGCAGCCAGCAAAGTTTGAGTCCTAGCTCAAACGCCATAGTCGTCTCTCTCGGGATTTCGATCAGCGGAAGACCGAAGAGCCCGAATATGAAAGGGCTACTCCAATGGAGACAATTATCGATGTCGCAATCAAGCCGCCAACCTAGGTCTTGAATGTTGGATCGCTGCTTCACCAAGTTATCAGGAAAGAACTTGTGGAATGTCTACAGGCCAACTTGAACGTATTTTCTTAGGCCCACTCCGATATGTGTGGCATCGACCTAGGAATCGCTTGTTACATTCTTGTTATCGACCCAGAGTACCTTCCCATCACACAGAAATGCCAAATATTCAGATCAGAAAGATCGCAGCATTCAGAGAGTAGGTGGGTAGGATACTCGACAACGGTTTTATCCGTGATGCCCTCTATCCAGAATGGGTCTCCAACCTAGTCTTAGTCAAGAAATCAAATGACATATGGTGGACATGCATCGATTATTCTGTGTGAAAACCCGTAACTTCCCCGTAAAGGAAAGCGTCGGATAGTTCGAGAACAAGCCACAACAGCACACATACAGAAGAACATTTCATTGTTAATTAAAACAATGCATCAGATTACAAGAATATACTGAGTATAAATGAATATTACACAGAAATATCAGAGATTTAAATTACATTTAAATACATCGCAGCGGAAAATAATACAATACACAACTAGAAGAGATATACGGATACAAAGCTTTCCGGATATCGTTCCAGCTGTAAACCAGGATCCTGTGAATATAAATCTGCAAAACCAAAACTACTAGCTGCCCGTGTCAAAATAGGGGCACCCAGAGTTTAGGTTAAAACAATAAACTCCAGGTCAGTCATGTGACTGGTGTGAGAACTAAAACAGTTATTAATCTTTATTTTAAATCATTAGGTAAATCAAGGGACCACGCCGTATAACACGGAACGGGTTTCCTCCCAAGAATACCAGTGCATAAAACAAACAGCGCAATGCTAAATAAAGAAAAATGAAGCTGTTATAAGACCCAAGTCCCATCACACAATGCAACGCAGCCGAGGATAGGGTTTTCCCTTATAACAGCCAAAGAATGCTTGATACGGTTAAAACAAATCGTTTGATACTATTATAAGTGCATAGTGTATAAAACAACTTCAAATCATAAGTATCAATCATAGGCGGCATAAGCGCCCCATCCCACTATGTCGCCATATATAGGATTACAACTAAAACCGCAAAGTCACGTATTTGGAAATTGGATTTCCATCTATGAACCGAGGCAAAAGATAGTCCTCAACCGATTCGAGACGCTCTAGCCCGTGTCTCAGGACCCAGACACAGGTGGGCCCTTGGATCCTCAGGGCCGGTCCACCGATGTGGATTAAAATGCCTGAACATGCGTTTCCCCGCCCTATGGGGCGTAGGTGAGCAAACTAAATGACTCCATCGGTTCGAGAACGACCGATCAATCCGAGGCGCCTCGCAACAGCAACAACCACATAAGTCAAACTCGTCAGGGCGTGTAAAACCACTGACGCCACTTTTTAGCTAGAAAGAAACGCATGCCCTCCCTGACGTCCTCTCCCGTTTTTGGTTCATACCGGGTGTGAAACACGCGAAGGAAACGTTACACAAAGCTACGCCACAAAGGCCTTGCTTTGATCATCACCACAAGACTTTGCTTTTCAACAGAAGCCTCGATCAATTGCCACTTAGGCATGCCACACAGGCAATTCACTCCATGCGTTTGATACCCATCAATATATAACCCCTGAGCTCGTACGTCTCAGAGAAGGGCGTTAAGCAAGAGAATAAATTCTCCGCCGCCAAACAGATATATATTTAATAGAGATCAATCACACGGACTAAAATCCAATGTCAGACACACAGTCCATTTACAAGTCCGTTCTGGGTCTGAACGAAACCGGAGGCACCTAGTACCCCGCATATCCATCGATCTCCAAGTACGTCTGGACGATCACTAACTGTTTCCATCTTCTTGGGTGTACAGCCCAATCAAGATCATCAGTAATTACCCAAACGACGTGAAGATCTCCGGTCTTCGACCATCGTCTTCATCTTCGACTCATCGTCGTATCAGTTATTCAGAATGGGATAAACCCGGTCTTTCCGAATAACTCACGTATATTTTAAATAAGTGTTACACAAACACAACATACGCCTCATCCCAATTCATCAATCACTAACCGTAAATTAATCAAGAGAATAATTCCCCAAATATTAACCCCGAAGGCCGAAACCAACATCAGATCAATATTTAGAAAACCATTCTGTTTGGCTAACCGACAGTCAATTTCTAAATTTCACATTCATAGGGAAAGGTTCCCATTAATTTTATCCAAGATAAATTCCTTGAATTTATTCTTTAATCTACTTTTGAATATCAATTAAAACTAGTCGGGATTAACGAACTTTACCGAAGTAATCATTTGTTTTAATTTCCCAATCCCAACCTATTCATCCCATGAAGTAAAACTGGTTATACTTCATATCTAACACCACGGTGTTATCGGTAAATTCAATTACCATTTCACGTTCAAATCTAATAAAAGATTTAACTATCGCCTGGAGCAAAACTGGTGATACTCCATTTCGATTATTTCAATCTAATTAAAGATTCATTAAAACTCCACTTAGTTTTAATCGTTAACTGGGTTAAAGAATCTGTGTCATTTAAAACACGGTTCACGATAAACCCTAAGTCACATTCATTAATTATCGGGTTAAAGAACAAGTGTTGTTTAAAACACTGTTCACGATAAACCCAAAAATCAATATCAATTCAATCCCAATTAAATATTATTTAATTGGTACACCTCATTAAATCTAAATAAAAAGATTTAATCTTTTCTCAACTGGGTTCAAGAACAGTGTTAGTGAAGACACCATTCACGACAAACCCAAATCACATTTGATATTCAATATAAGGCTCTGAATAGAAAATATATCGGCTTATATTCAATATCAAATTCTACGATTAACAAATGTCGTATTGGAAATAACGATATAAATATATATCTTTCAAATTTCCATAACCACATCTGTATAATCACGAATTCCAACATCGAAATATTCCGAAGACAATTTCGATTCAAATCAACTCCAATGCAATCATTGGAGATTCTGGTTATTTTTAAAACCCTTTTCAAATTCAATTTATTTATTTAAAAAAAATAGAATTATAATTCTAGTTCAAAACTAGTTCATTTCGATAAAAATCTATTTTTATCTTTTCAAATATGGAGTTTTTCATCCCAATTCTTCTCAAATCATTTCTTATGATTTTACACAAATTATTATTATTTTTAATAATTTTATCAAGGCCCGTACAGTCGATTTCCATCAACGGCCATCGAACTGCACTTATAGCGACTTTTTTCAAATTTGATTTAGACATAATTCCAAATCCAACCGTTAGATTTCAAATTTCTAATATTCGTTAGAAAGCTCTTTTAGATACGAACCCAACGGTTCCGGTTTTAGGAGAATCCGACGGTCGGATCTCCCGTAATGTCCGTTTGGAATAAATGGTCGAAATTCACGAACTGCCGCGGCGCGGGGCGTTCTATTCAGGCCATTATATTATATATATAATATATATTTCGTCGATTTCTATTTAAAACGAATTATATAAATAGTTTTAAATTCGTTTCAAAAGCAATTTCAACTTCCTTTTCAATTCAAATCAAAATTGAATTCTTCTTTATAAATTCGTTTTAAAATTCATTTCTATTCAATTCAAATTTCAATTCAATTTGAATTCATTTCAATTCGCTTTCAATTCAATTTGAATTCGTTATATATTCAATTCATTTCGAAATCGTTATATATTCAATTCATTTCGAAATTGCTATATATTCAATTCATTTCGAAATCGTTATATATTCAATTCATTTCGAAATCGTTATATATTCAATTCATTTCGAAATCGTTATATATTCAATTCATTTCGAAATCGTTATATATTCAATTCATTTCGAAATCGTTATATATTCAATTCATTTCGAAATCGTTATATATTCAATTCATTTCGAAATCGTTATATATTTAATTCATTTCGAAATCGTTATATATTCAATTCATTTCGAAATCGTTATATATTCAATTCATTTCGAAATCGTTATATATTCAATTCATTTCGAAATCATTATATATTCAATTCATTTCGAAATCGTTATATATTCAATTCATTTCGAAATCGTTAAAATCGATATAAATATCGTTCACGTCAAAATGGCGTCAAACTAATCAACACGGCTTCATAAATTTCTATTTTCAAATATTCTATTTCAAATATTTCTTTTTCAAAATAGTTGTTATTATCAAAATATTTCGTTCAACACATGACCAATCTCAATGGATGAGTACTGTCAACACATGAACCTTTATTTTATATCGATAAAGATGTAAATTTTATTATCAAAATATTTCGTTCAACACATGACCAATCTCAATGGATGAGTACTGTCAACACATGAACTTTTATTTATATTATTCTTTATTTTTCAAATTGGAATGAGGCCCAATCAATCACCATATAATGTTAATTATATGGATTTTCATACATCACATGTATATAATAGCATTGAAAAATAATCAACCATCAACCAAAGTGCACTACACTGTATAAGCATCAAATATAGATATTCAACGCTTATAACAGCCTGTCAATCAATCGATCGACATATTTAATCAATCAGGATGAGTGAACTTCAGATTTCATCCCAACACCCGTGTGGGGTTTCAAACAATCAAACAAATATTTTATTCGTGCAGTTGGGCGATGTGTAAAATTTATCGACCCAATCAATGTCCTTCAAATAGGTGTACATAAACAAACCGTCTGGTTTGTAAATGAATATTTATTTATTCACATTCACGTTAAAAATTATATTTTTAACGACAAAACATTTTATTCCAACATATGAATTTCTATTCAGTTCATTCTTTAAATAAAATGATATTTTTATTTTTCTAACATATTTTAGAAAATTTCGGCGGCATAACGGCACGATACTAGAAACGGGACAAGGCCTAGCCTTATCCCCGGTCTAGTGAAGGCCCACGCCATTCACACATCAATCAAATTCACCAAACAACCAAATTCCAATCAAATAATCTGACTAACCTATGCAACCAAACAAACAAGTCCATGGTCTGTGGACGATTGTGTCGGGTGCTACTAAGCATCGTCTGCGTCCTAGTATATATATAACTAGAAAAAGAAATTGAAGAGTGAGAAATTCTCACCTAAAGCTATCCAACTCCACGACACTTCATTTATTGAAATTTTCGCCAACCTCGCCTTTTGTCGCTTTCGCCCGTATTCTCTACATATGTAAAAATCGAATTTTTACGATGCTATTCAATATATAAAAATATGATTTTTACTTCGACTTTCAATATATAAAAATCTGATTTTTACTCCACTTTTCAATATAGAAAAAATCGTATTTTTACTACGCTATTCAAATAAAAAAAAGATTATATTTTTTTTTACAACGCTATTCGATATGGAAAGATCTAATTTTTATAACGATATTATATAGATAAAGACTATATTTTTACAACGATATTATATAGATAAAGATTACATTTTGGAATTTAAAAATCCTAACTTTAGATATTAAAAATCCCAACTTTATCAATCTTAAAAATCCTTTCTTTATATTTTAAAAACATCGCTAACTTTATTTATTTTTATTTTTTTTCAAAAACATCGCTACTTGATATTTTCAAAAACATCGCTACTTATCCAAAATTAAGACCTTAATAAATATAAAAATCCAGTCTTTTATATAAACAATTTCTTTTCTTTTATTTCAAAAACAACTCATGTCTTGTATTTCAAAAACAATGATATACATATATAAAAGTTAACCAAAAATCAAATCTTTTTGCTTGTTAACAAAATCAATTTCTAAACTTATCTTAAGATCAGTTTTAAACTCGAATTTTTAAACAATAAAAATCCTAGCATTTCTATGAATAAAAATATAAACATTCTTATCTAAAAGATTACATTTTTATACGAATTATTCAATGTAAATTAAAACAATAAAATAGAAAACTTACAATGGACTAAAAAGGAGGGAAAGGGGCCTGCATTGGAGAAGAAGAAGGGGAGGAGGACACTGGACAGCTCGCAGGTGGCGGGGGAAGGTGCGGAAGTCGACTGGGGGGAAGCGGCGGTGGAGGCGGTGGTTAGGTAGGGGTTGCGGTGCGTTTTTGGTGGGGTTTGGGGGTTCTAGGTAGGTTCGACGAGGAGGAGAAGAAGAGGGGGAGGAGGGAGGTTGTCGCGCCTGCTGCGCGGTGGCGCGCTCTTCGGGGTGCGGTGGCGCATCTCGTCGGAGGAGCGGCGGCTCCTCCGTCTCTTTCTTTCTTTCTTTTTTTATTTTATTTTTAATTTCTGATTTTAAATCGGGGGGGGGGGGCAGAGCTAAAAAGGGGGAAGAGAAAGTTTTTTTTTATTTATTTTATTTTCGAAGAAGTTGACTTTTACATACGACCTCTAAACGAGGCCCACAGCCTGTCATCCATAGCGTTTTACCCCCATTCCGAACACAATGGGATATGTATCGCAAGCTGATTTGACCATTTGAATCAGTTTCCGTTTAATTTTCATTTAAATCACTATATTGAATTTTAAACGTACATTTCAAATTACCGGGGTCACATACTAACTAGAAAAATTCCAGAAAAATATTTTCTAGCTTCGTATTGACGATACGATCCTAACAAAACTAGTTTCGTCGAATTCTGAGACCGTTGGAAAAATGGCCATTTTCCAGTCGATTAAAATCAACTGAAACTGGTCAAATGCGTTTTCCTTCGCCACGCTCACATATTGATTCGAAAAATTATGAAATTTGAAACCTAGCAATAATTCGACACTGCGGACCCAACAAAACTAGTTTCGTCGAGATCCGAGGTCATTTGCAAAATGTCCATTTTTAAGGGCCTGAATTCCATAGCGACTATTCAGAATTTTCAACTGGACATATCTTTTGATTCCCGCTATGAAATCTTGATTTTTCGGATTCGTTGGAAAGATGTCATCAATTAGATCCTATCATTTTTGGTTTCACTAAAATCCGGATTGTTTTGCACCCGGTACATTCAATTGAAGTTTGAAATCGAATTATCGAACTACCGCGCCATTTTCAATTCTATTTATAATTATATATAAATATTTATATTCTAACGACGACACGTATAAATATATACGTTCTATTTATTTTCAAAATAAATTTCTCGTCGATATTATTTAAAATAGTTCATTTTAAATAATCAATGTTCGCTAAAATTGCCAAAATAAAAATTTCAAACTGGCTCGCATTTTACGGGTTGTTACATTCTGACTTGAATGAAGCAGGCCCGAAGGACAGCTTCACACTTCCGAAGATCAGCCGACTAATTGATTCTACTATAGGTCACCAGCTTCTCTCCTTTATTGACGCATACTAGGCCTACAATCAAATTCTACTGTTTATTCCCTATCAGGAGCACACTTCATTTATCATCGACCTTGGGCTGACCCTTCGCCCTCAAGAATGTTGGAGCCACCTATCAATAACTGAGCAGCCAAATGTTCTAAGACAAAATTGGAAGATCCATGGAAGTCTACATGGATGACATGCTCGTGAAAACACCGCCATCGAACGACCACATCAACAACCTCGTGGAGAAGTTCAGCACTCTCCGTGAATATGGCATGAAACTCAATCCTTTGAAATGCACTTTTGGCATTGCGTCAGGAAAATTCTTGGGTTTCATTGTCAATTCGCGAGAAATCGAAGCCAATTCAGAAAAGATTAAAGCTATTCGGGGAATTTAAATTCCAAAGAACATCAAAGATGTTCAAAGCTTAAAAGGAAAAGTGTCCACCCTAAGTCAATTCATTTCAAAATAAACCGAGAAGTGACTTCCTTTTTTTGATTTGATCAAGAAAGGGAAGCATAACTGTGCGTGGACATCGAAATGCATTGTCGCATTCCATAATCACTTAGGATAGCCACATATCCTATCAAAACATGTAGACCACAAGGACTTAATTATCTATTTGGTTATTTCCACGGTGGCAATTAGCTCGGTGCTTGTGCACGAAGAATATCGTATCCAAAGGCCAATCTGTTACGTTAGCAAGAGATTGACAGAAGCCAAAAAGTACTATTCAAAGCTTGAAAAGCTTGCTTAATTCTTGTTGATTTCTTCCCGAGATCTTCGCCTCTATTTTCAATGACCCGAGGCATCTAGGCGACTTTTGAAATGGAACACCAAACTGAGTCTATTCGAACTCACCTTCAATCCTCGAAGGTCCATCCTCGTACAAGTCCTAGTAGACTTCATTGCAGAGTTCACTACTCCCAAAGATCCACCGAAATATAGTGAGCCTCCAGACATCCAATGGAAGCTGTACTTGGATGGTTCGTCAAACAGTCAGTGTTTTAGCGGTACAGTTATACTTATTACTGCTGAGAAACGCTCGATTTGTTATGCTTTGAAGCTCAACTTTCCTCCAACTAAACATCAAAATTTCCATCGAACTCAACATCAAAGCTCTCCAAAATCTTTTCAGATTCACAACTCATTATGTGCCACGTATGTGGGGAATATCAAGCTAACGGAGCCTGACTTACTCCTTAGCTAGCTCGGGTTCGTGAATTGCTTACCATCTTTGATCACTACATCATCACTCACATCCCTAGCGAACAAAATGAGAAGGCTGATTTGTTGGCCAAATTAGCTATTTCTAGGAATGCACAACTCTTGGATCTTGCTCCTGTCGAAGTACTCGATCCTTTGGGTAGTGATTAGATGAAGACTGATCCGATATCAATGATGGAGATCGAGCCTGAACTCGGGTTATGGATGACTCTGATTGAACGCAATTTGCAACATAGAATCCTCCCGGACTCTCTAAATGAAAAGTGATTGCTCCTTAAAAAGCAAAATGCTACATCATTCAAGGAGTACTTTTACTAAAGAGGATTATGTGTTCCATTACTCTTATATGTAGCCCACAAAAACACAAACTGTGTACTACTGGATGTGCACGATGGTGAGTGTGCAGGCCACGCCGAGGGTCAAAATATGGCAAAAAAGTTTCTTTGATATGGATTCTTTTGGCCAACTCTTGAATGGGATGCAGCAGAATAAACCCGAAAATGTTACAAGTGCCAGAGATTCTCCAAGATTCCTAGAGCTCCGCCTACAAAACTTACTCAAATGGTCAGTTCATGGCCATTTGTAGTGTAAGGAATCAATATAATTGGAACTCTTTCAATGGCAAAAAGCGGTGGATAATATGCCATCATCGCGGTTGATTACTTCACCAAGTGGGTTGAAGTCGAGGCTCTTACGATAATAATACCAAGAAAGTAATCAACTAAATCATCCCCAACACCATCTGTCATTTTGGAGTTCCCAAAATTATCATTTCGGATAATGAACCTAATTCAAGAGTTCTGAGTTCAAAGATTTTTTTCGCTATCACCATATCGAGAAACGGTTCTCGGTAGTAGATCATTCTCAAGACAACTGTGAAGTAGAAGCTGTCATCAATTCCATCATTAAGAAGAGTTTGGGAAAGACTGAAGGTAAGTGGGTAGATGAACTCCCTCCATCCCTTTGGGCTTACTGGAATACCCATAAGTCAACGATCGACGACACTCCCTTCGCACTCTCATATGGATCTAATGCAGAAATTCCCATCGATCTCAATAGACAATCTCATCGAGTCCCTTATTACGATTCGAAGACGAACAAAGGTCTCCTTCTAGAGCCTCTTGACTTACTCGAAGGGAAAAGGGATGAGTTTGAAATTAGAGCAGCTGCACATCGCCAATGGGTCACTCGATATTTCAACACCAAAGTCCGTCAAAAGCACTCCAACGTCGACGACCTCATTCTTAAGCTGATCTTTTCCACACCGACCGATCTCAGTCCTCGCTGGGTAGGTCCATAAGTCATTAAACAGAGGATTAGAGATTGTACTTTCAAGCTAATTATTGTTGATGGTGTTGAACTACCGAGAGCATGGAACAACGAGCATCTTCCTCGCTACATCACCTAGCTTACTATATAGACTTATAGCTTTCCACAAATGTTCCGATTTCAATTCAGTGAAATGTAAAAGAAAAGATTGTTACTACCTATAGTTTACCAGTAAAGGCATTCAGATCTCCATGTTCTTGGTATGTTACTTTTGGCGTGGTATGCTAGAGCTACGATAACAGCCATCTAGCATACACAAGCACGCAACACTGGATCGACAACTCAGAGCTTGGGATCGATCCACCATCCCGAGTCTTTACTATGACTCAAATCTTTTGGAGTAGTCCGCCTTTCACAAATCAACTCAATTCTCGAACCGACGACGAGGCCAAGTATAAATAACTCGGGACGCTTAATTTGAACTTTACACAACTCATGACCAACGACGGAAAGAAGGTCTCGAGAGCAAACTTCACACACTTAAACCTTATACGACTCGAAATCGACGGCGGAAAGGAGATCTCGAGAATGGAGTCAGCAGACTTGGACTTCACACGGCTTGTATTTCTCAAGAGTGAATTTCGAACAACTTAAATTTAAGTGTAACGACAAGTTAATTTACATAAGTACGGTACTGGAAAGTATAAAGAATACATGGGAACATAGAACGACGAGTGATGTAAGCAAAGTAAACCAAAAACGACAGGATGTACATCAAAACCAGAAACAATCTATGCTAATCATTGTGAAGGGAAACCTTTCTACTTCTTCTCTGACCCACATTTGGCTGGCTCCTCCTCATCCCTCTTCCTCTTTCTCTTGGAGCTACTTCCGACGCTTCCCTTTTGTCCTCTTGGCGGGGTAGGATAGGCAAGAGGCCTTATCTCAAACTTCGGGTCTCGTTCAAGCAGCAGTTCTTCCTCAAAGTCATTCAAAATCTCTATGACGTCGGTTTCCATGTTGGAGCCAAGCATGATCTTCAAAGGTTTAGGCTGAGGCTTTATGGGAAGTGCCAACACCATATTTTTATCCGCCTCCTTCAGGGTCGCCTTCTTGGCTTTCCTAGCCTCTATATCGTGCTCTTACGCTTGGCATCCCTCTCGGTCTTCTTCTAGGCCTCCGCCTTCAGCTTCACCTCCACCATATCCTTTAGCCTCGTAAACTCCTCCCCTGCCCTTTTTCAATAGCTTAATCGTTGACTTTCTTTTGGACTTTCTCTTGAAGTTTGGCATGGGCTTCCTCTTCGGCCTTCTCCCTAACTTTGGCTGGGCCTTGAGCAATGCTTTCTCATCATCCTTCCTCTTCGGCTCCAACTCCTCGGACTTCACCAGCATTTGGGACCACTGTTGTTTGACCGGTTCATGTATAGTCGGACCGCCTGCCTCTGCCTATCCGATCATCTGAGGCTCCCCCTCCTGCTTTCCCTTCCCCTCCTCAAAGAGTGTGTCAAACTCATCCATTTTGATTTCTCCCATCTCCAAACTCGGAAATGCATTAGGGTGACCAAACTTTTCTCCCAATTGTTGTCTTTAAGCCTCCATATTAAACCGGGACACAGTAGCCATTGTTGTCTCGAAGAAGGCTATCGCCCCCACTTTAGAAGAACCTGCACATCAAAAAGGAAGACAAGTTAGTCTACTTCGACTTCGTGTTATTGTCCTATTCAAAACTGTTCCTGTTTAATTTAATTAAAACAACTGTTTTAATTGATGAGTTAAACCAAGGTAAGTATAACTCACTCATTTGTCCCACTTATATTTTATATAACTCGGGTTTAATATTTGTGTGCTATGTTTGATAATTGTTGGATGATCGTTTGAATATTTGCTGAATGTTTTTGTATAACTAAGTTGAATTAAATGTCTGTTCAATTTAATCGAAACCAATCGTTATTTTCAACGATTATTTCCAACTGAGGTAACTTACCTTGTTAGTTACATTTATAATAACATTTAACACATTTAAATTAAAAAAGTACATGTTCGAATTGTTGTTATTTGTTGACCGCTATCAGTTAAACTTATTATTCATGTTTATTGTAGCAGATATTACATTCTCATATTGAATGGATTGTTTTATTTGAAGCAATCAATTTGAATGCAGGGAAAAATAGATTGGAGGGATCCAATTGGATTCAAATTTATTGTTTATTTTCATGTTATGTTATATGAACTATTTAACCAATCGGATTTGATGATTGACTTGATTATTGATTGTTGAATCCAAATTCAACATTTTTTTGTCATTAACTTATGGGAAGTAATGGTTGAGACATTGGCTGTAATAGCCCGCATTTTATGTATCGGAAGATCGTAAAATACTTTTGTTTTATTCCCTAAGGGTTGGATCATTCTCATCTTTTAATATGTTGCTTATGGGGATGTGAGACACGTCAATAATTTTTACCGATTTTATTTATGACCATTTTACCCTTTTCAGTCTTGTATATGGCATAACTTTTGACTCGGGTCGAATTAGAGGATGAGACCTGTGCCATTGGAAAAGAAATGATGATTGCCTTTCCGTAGAGCGATTACATTAAGGATTTGTTCAGCGGTTTGGAAGGAATCGCTGTTTTAAGGTTTTTAAGTTGGTTGTTCAGGTTTTGGGAGCCTTAATGGGTTGATTTGGAGAGGCCCATTAGTGGGTTGGTGGTAACTATAAATAGGGGATAAGGGATATGAGAAATGGTTTTAGTTTTCCATTATCTCATTTGGAGGCCTTGTGCTCCTCCTTCCTCTAACACCTTTCCACCATTAAAAATCCAAATCTAAGGAGGGAAATCATAGATCTACACCATTAGAGGCTAGATCTACATCAATTAAGGTAAGGATTAATCGGATCAAAGTGTTTGGTGCGAAGTGCTTGCTGTCCGGATTCCTATTTCATTGATTTTTGCTTGTTTTGGAGAATCGGTGAGTGGATTACATCTCTCACATGGATTCAATGAAGTATAAGAGTAGTTGATCACGTTTTTCATCAAATTCAAGTGTTTTTCCTTAGATCTATGCATTGGTAAGTTCATTTTCATATAAATCACCCTGTGATATGATCTAGCAAGTTTAGATAGGTAATTTCTATGACATTTCATGTGAATGTGCAAGTTAGATCCATATTTTTTGCTCATATATACATTTATGGTGATTTTGGTGAATTTTACATGTTTGTTGATGGAATTGTCATATTGGTGTTATTGTTGATTTCATATCATGCTTGTGATCATATTGGATGTATTGGATGACCTGGTTTTATCAAACGAATCGTTTTGGCGAAGTTTTGGTCAAAATTGGAGTTGCATTGGAGGATGTAGGTTTTGGGTCAAACATGGTGGTCGGCCGAACATAGTGGGTCGGTCGAATATGGTGGGTCAGTCCAAGGTGTGTCCTGGAGAACAAGCCAGAAGCTATGCCTGGTCGGTTGGTCTCAGCTGGGTCGGGTCGGTCTGGGACGGGTTGGTCGAACAGGTCTGAAGGTTATGGGTTTGGAGGAAATTTGGGTCATTCGAACATTGAGGGTCGGTCGTACTCAGGAAGTTTAGTTCGGTCGGTCTACACGTTGAAGGTTGGTCGGTCGAGCAGTATCTTGGGTTGAGCAAGGAGGGTCGGTCGTACACCAAGGAGAGCAGTCGGTCGAACATGGCCAGGGGTCGGTCACAGGGTCGTTTTCTAAAAATTTATATTTTCGGGGACGGCCCAAATTTGAAGTAAAAGTGCTTTAAAAAAATTCGGGGCCGACCCCCTAACCCTAGCCGCAGCGCAGTGATGTAATTGGCACGGTGATGGGGTGACTTCGAGGTGAATTCCATGGAGGAATGACGAAGTGAGGTGAATTGTTCGTTGGATGTGACGAATGTGGAAATGACTCAAGGATGTATTGAGTTCGTGTGGAGTGATTGCTCTAAATTGTTATGAGCTAATTAATAGTCGTAATTGATAACGACTAAAGATGAGAAGGCCAAGGAATTTTCGTTGTTGTAGGTTCTAGCGGACTCAAAGCAAGGGTACAATTGAAGACTAATTGTAGGTCGAGTGCTCTGGGCATCGTGTATTGCCTAAACACGTGTTGAGTATAGCGTGTAATATGTGTTGAGTATAGTATGTGCACTTTTGCTAGAACCGGGGCATCGAGTATGGTCCTTACAGTTGATGGCAAATCGTTAGCCAGTCATACGATAACGGTGGTTTCAAAGCAAGGTTGGTGGTGATAACCAGAGTCAGTCATGGATGTTTGAATGCTTTGTTGTGATGATGGTTGAGCTGCTTTTGCCATGTATGAATGGTTGTTCTAATTTACATGACTGGATTGTTATTCCTTCGGATGTATTGATCGTAAAGGCTATCACTGTCAGGTATGGGGAAGTAGGTGTAAGTCTTCTCTGGAGTTGGGTAGATTAGTTGTTTATTTACCCATTCCCATATACTTTATTGATGAAGTATGTTAGTTGTTTTATCGCTCACTAAGACTGTTGTCTGACTCATGGTTTTATGTTTCCTCTTATTACCTTGGGCTGTTCATCCAGTTGTGGATGGGCAGACTGAGAAGCAGGTGACAGGTGATGCTTAAGTGAGAACGACGATGCTGATCGATGGCGAGTTGGAGGCTCACGTACCAATTTTACTACTATCTAGTATTTGTTTCCGCTGTTTGCTATTTCTTTGAGTGTTGTAGTAAGGCAAATTGTACAAGTACTGTTGTTGATATCCACGTGTATGGGAAATACTTTCTAGTTGTCATGAAAGTTTAGTGTTTTCTCTTCACTATCACTACCTGTTGTATATGTTCAATTATATTTTATCCTTGCTCTGTGAGTTTACGACAGGTTCCAATGTTGTTTACCTACTCTCCATAGCTGCCTGGCACACTTTTCAGCGCATTATTCCTCTTGTTTAGTGCAGGGTTTATGGGCGGTCGTCACATTTGGTATCAGAGCTCTGGTTAACGATTTTTTCCAAAGTTTAAGAAGTAATTACGTGTGAGAGACGTACTTGTAGATTTCAGTTGAATGCTTACTGTATATATATTAGCATATATAGTAGTAGAGGTTGTATTCCTTTAGCAGATTTCTTGAAAGTTGCTAATCGTTCTAATTTGCAGATTTAGAATGAGTCGACGCTATACGAGACATTCTGCTAGGGAATAAGCTGTCCCTGGAGGGGGTAATAGCGGGGCACCTGATTACCCGGCCATGTTTGCAGCTATGATGGAAGCATGTCTTTGAAGGAACCCCGCTTCAGTGGCAGCTACGGTTGAGGTTGGAGTTCCAGTGCCTAGAGCTGTAGAATTTGCAAAGCTATGCAAAGACTTTACATCATTGGGAGGGAAACAGTCCAAGGGCACTAAACCAGTTGAAGAGGTTCAAAGGTGGATGGATACTTGTATTTGAATCTTCAAGGACTTGGGCATTGATGATGCAACAAAGTGGAAACTTGCATCAAGGCAGTTAGTGGACAGAGCAATGGACTGGTGGAACTTTGTAACACTTGAGACTCCTGAAGAGGATATTTCATGGGAATTGTTCCTAGCTAAGTTTGAAGCAAAATTTATCTCCACCGTGCAGAAGTATATTCTGTTTAAGAGATTCGTGGAGCTTAAACAGAATGGTCTCCCAATTCTTGACTTTATTTCTGACTTCGAGGCTTTGTCGAAGTATGCTCGTTCATATGTGGATACTCCTTATCAAAGAATGAGAAGTTTGTCTTGGGATTGGATGAATATCTTAGGAATCAGCTTGTGGATCACCTCGATGAAAGCTTTGAGAAGAACATCGAGAAGGCTATGAGGCATGAAAGTCTGTTTCCTAAGAAGATGTCTGTTGTTGCAGCTAAAGAGGAGCAGAAACCACAGCAGGGTGGTAATAACAAGAAGAGGAAGCAACAAAAACAGAAAGGAAAGGATGGCCAAAAGAAGCAGAAGGGAGAAGTGATCTGCTTCAATTGTTGGCAGAAGGGCCATTTTGCTAGTGAATACAAGAATCATAAAGCCGAAAAGAAGTGCTTCAAGTGTGGGAAGCCGGGACATGTGAAGAAAGATTGTCCAGAATCAGCTCATGGGAAGCAAGTGGTTAAGGCTTATGCTTTAGGGGTAGTATCGTCTTCTTCGAAAGCTCCTACTGCTGAGGAGAAGGAAAGGGTGTCGTGGTGCAAGGTACTCTTTCTATTGATGGTGTTTCAGTTCGAGTTCTGTTTGATACTGGAACATTGCATTCATTCATTTGCAATGATCTTGTGTGTCGCTTGGGTTTGGAACCCGTGATATGTGATAGACCATTGATTGTGACTAATCCAGTTGGGGGTTCGTCCAGTTTTTGCATGTTGTGTTGTGGTTTAGTGTTATCGAGTCATGATTCTCTTTTGCGTGTGATTGATTTTCTCTTAACTTCGCTCAGTTTGGGATCATCTTGGGCATGGATTGGCTCAAGAGGTATGCGATAAGGGTGAATTGCGAGTAGCTAGAGGTGAGATCGGGGATGTGGAAGGGCGAAAGGTGTTGATAAAGTGTAAGCGCGAAGAGGGTGTCTTCGTTAGCTATCTATATTTGCTTGTGATTCTACAAGAAGACTTGTCATCTGTGTGGATTGCTAATGAGTATGAGGAAATCTTTGACGGGTCAAATGGTTGCCGCCGCATTGTGAGATCGAGTTTAGGATCGATTTGGTCGAGGGTGCTAGACCAATTGTTATGCCTCTTAGGCGGATGGCGCCTAAAGAACAGCGAGAGTTGGAGGTGCAAGTCCGAGACCTTCTTAGGAAGGGATTCATTCGGAGAAGTGTTTCTGAACTGGGTGCACCTATTGTGTTTGCAACCAAGGCAGATGGCTCGTTAAGTTTGTGTGTGGACTATCGTGAGCTGAACAAGGTGACTAAAAAGAATAAGTATCTGTTGCCAAGGATTGATGACTTATTCGATCAGCTTCACTAAGCCAAAGTGTTTTCTCAGATGGATTTGGAAATGGGAATTCACCAGTTGAGGGTGGCTAAGGATAGTGTGCCAAAGACTGCTTTTAGGACACCATCCAGTTTCTTCCAGTGGTTGGTGATGCCATTCGGGTTGACTAACGCGCCAGCATATTTCATGGATCTTATGAATAGAGTGTTCAGAGATCAGTTGAATAAGTTTGTTCTTGTGTTTGTGGATGATATTCTGGTTTACTCCATGAATGAGGAAGAACACAAGATGCACTTGACAGTTGCGTTAGAGATCTTGTGAAAGCATCAGCTGAAAGCTAAGTTCTCGAAGTGCCACTTATGGAAGGATGAAGTGAGATTCTTAGGCCATGTAGTTTCTGGAAAAGGGATAGCAGTTGACCCTGCTAAAGTGGCAGCAATCCAGGACTGGGATAGACCTAAGAATGCGACGGATGTACGGAGTTTCCTTAGGTTGGCAGGTTATTACCGACGGTTTATCAAGGACTTCTCCAAGATAGCTGCACCGTTAACGGGATTAACGAAGAAGAACCAAGTGTTCACATGGGATGAGAAGTGTGAACAAGCGTTTGGAATCCAGGAAGAGAGACTAACGCGTGCACCTGTGTTGACCATTCCAAGCGGGAATGAAGAGATGGTGGTGTATACTGACGCATGTTGTACTGGACTTGGAGCAGTGCTGATGCAAAAGTATAAGGAGGTGGCTTACGCGAGTCGACAGCTAAAGCCGCATGAGAGGTATTACCCAACTCATGATTTAGAGTTGGCGGCGATTGTGTTTGCTCTAAATATGTGGAGACATTACCTAACGGGAGTTCAATTCGAGTTGTTTATGGATCAAAAGTCGTTGAAGTATCTTTTCTCTCAAAAGGATTTGAGTCATCGGCAGCAATGATGGTTAGAGTTTCTGGCGTCATATGATGTTGGTATAGCCTGTACTCTTGGCAAAGGTAACGCAGTTGCAGATGCGTTGAGTCGAAGACACGCAAGTTTGGGAGCGATGTTTTTGGAACGGAAGAGCCTTGAGTATTTGGCAAGGTTCAATTTCAGGCCACGGTGTGAGCTGGAACCTGAAATGTTGGCAAGCTTGTCGATAAGACGTACTCTTGTCGAAAAGATTGGAGAGAGCCAAAAGCGAGATGTAAAGCTTGTTGAGTATATCCAGAAGCTAGAACCAGAAAATAAAGAGTTCTAAGTTGATCGAGAAGGTTGGCTTCGAAAGCAAGGGCGATTAGTTATTCCTGATATCGACGGATTGAGAGATGAGGATTTGAGAGAATGTCATCATGCGAGGTTGACTGTGGTAATAAGATGTATCAGGACATGAAGTGAGTTTACTACAGGGAAGGGATGAAGCGAGATATTGGAAAGTTCATTTCCAAGTGTATGGATTGTCAGTGGGTGAAAGCTGAACAGAAGAACCCGAGTGGGTTGCTTCAGCCATTGGAAGTTCCTACATGGAAGTGGGAGCAGATATCGATGGACTACCCAGAACCAGGGCAGGAAATGAAGGAATCTGGGTTATCGTGGATCGCTTGACCGAAAGTGCAAGATTCATTCCAGTCAAGTCGACCAGGACGGCATCGAAATTGGCTGAACTTTATGTGAAATGGGTATTTCGATTCCACGGTGTCCCAAAGAGTATAGTGAGTGACCGAGATCCATTATTCACGAGTGGATTTTGGAAAAGTTTGCAAGAATCTTTGGGAACCGAGCTGTGTTTGAATACGACATATCATCCCCAAACTGATGGTCAGACCGAAAGAGTCAATCGAGTTTTGGAAGATCTCCTGAGGGCTTGTTTGTTAGACTTCATAGGATCATGGGAAGACCATCTACATCTAGTTGAGTTTGCATATAATAATAGCTACCAATCTAGCATTGGGATGGCACCATACGAGGCGTTGTATGGGAGACCGTATAATTCTCCAGCATATGGGCTAGAAACTGGAGATAAGTTGATACTTGGGCCTGAGATGATTAGAGAGACCTCGGATTGTATCGAGATCGTTCGGCAACGAATGAAGGCAGCCCAAGATCGTCAGAAGAGTTATGCTGATAAGCGTCGAAAAGATTTGGAATTCGACGTGGGCGACTTGGTTTTCATGAAGATTTCGCCGTTAAAACATGTGGTTCGATTCAGAAGTAAAGGAAAGTTGGCTCCAAGGTTTGTTGGACCATTTCCGATCGTCGATCGAATTGGAAAGCTCGCATATAGATTAGAATTACCCGAGAAGATGTCGAGCGTGCATAATGTGTTCCATGTGTCGTTTCTATGGAATTTCGTGCACGATTCGAATATAGTGATATCTCCAGAGAAGTATGAATACTTGGAAGTAGAAACCGCAATTACGAGACCTCGTAAGCCACTTCGTGTTGTGGAGAATGACACGAAACAACTTAGGAGGAAAACGGTGAAGCTTGTCAAGGTACAATGGAGTGAAGATAGTAATGATTGTACGTTGGAGACAGAAAAAAGCATGAAGGCGACTCATCCAGAACTCTTCATCAGTAGGATCCCGTGATATCGTATCATCGTTATATCATTGTATCTTATTGTTGTTTGATAGAATTATGTGTGCTAGGATAAGGCTATGGATGCATGGTTTGATGGTTGCTAGTTTGGATGATAGAATTGGCTTCTCATGGATGATAGGCATGCGGAATTATTGTGGTTACTTGTGTTTGCTTGGAATTTCGGGGGGGGGGGGGGGGGGAATTCTTAAGGGGGGAGAATGTAACAGCCCGCATCTTACGTATCGGAAGATCATAAAATATTTTTGTTTTTTTCCCTAAGGCTTGGATCATTCTTATCTTTTAATATGTTGATTATGGGGATGTGAGACATTTCCATAATTTTTACCGATTTTGTTTGTGACCATTTTGCCCTTGTCAGTCTTGTACAGGGGATAACTTTAGACTCACGTCGAATCAGAGGATGAGACCTATGCCATTGGTAAGGAAATGATGACTACCTTTCCGTAGAGTGGTTACATTAATGATTTGGTTCAGTGGTTTGGGAGGAATCGCTATTTTAAGGTTTTTCAGTTGGCTGTTCAGGCTTTGGGGGCCTTAATGGGCTGATTTGGAGAGACCACTAGTGGGTCGGTGGAAACTATAAATAGGGGGTAAGGGATATGGGAAATAGTTTTAGTTTTCCATTGTCTCATTTGGAGGCCTTGTGCTCCTCCTTCCTCTAACAACTTTCCACTATTAAAAATTCAAATCCAAGGAGGGAAATCATAGATCTACACCATTGGAGGCTAGATCTACTTCAATTGAGGCAAGGATTCATCGGATCAAGGTGTTTGGTGCGAAGTGCTTGCTGTTCGGATTCCTATTTCATTGATTTTTTCTTGTTTGGGAGAATCGGTGAGTGGATTACATCTCTCACATGGATGAAGTGTATGAGTAGTTGATCATGTTTTTCATCAAATTCAAGTGTTTTTCCTTAGATCTATGCGTTGGTAAGTTCATTTTCATATAGATCACCCTATGATTTGATCTAGCAAGTTTAGATATGTAATTTCTATGACATTTCACGTGAATGTGCAAGTTAGATCCATGGTTTTTGCTCATATATACATTTATGGTGTTTTTGGTGAATTTTACATGTTTGTTGATGGAATTGTCATATTGGTGTTCTTGTTGATTTCATATCATGCTTGTGATCATATTGGATGTATTGGATGACCGGGTATCGTCGAATGAATCGTTTTGGCGAAGTTTTGGTCGAAATTGGAATTGCGTTGGAGGATGCAGGTTTTAGGTCGAACATGGTGGTCAGTCGAACATAGTGGGTCGGTCAAACATGGTGGGTCGGTCCAAGGTGTGTCTTGGAGAACAAGCCGGAAGCTATGCCTAGTCAGTTGGTCTCAGCTGGGCTATGCAGTTAAAAAACTTAGCGGTTCTATAGCGGTGGAGGTGCAAAAAAGTATAGCGGGGATAAATCGGGGAAATAACGGGGATATAGCGGAGGCGTAAAAAGGTTCATTAGATGTAAAACAAAATATTTTAAAATTAATGAATCGTCTTTCTCACATTATATGTGTATAAGAAACTAATATTAATTAATCTTGTATAACAAAATCAAGGAATAACATAGTTTGGCATGCTAAATTTGATGAGCGTGATTTATTATAACCATATATTAGGCATTTATGCCTTAAATTTAGCACATTAAATTAAATTTATTAAAATTTTAAAAAGAGAACAAGTCAAATCTATTAATATTGCTAAAGCGGATGATAAAAAGCCATGATTTAGCGGATGCAGCGGAAAATAGCAGGGCTATAAGCGGATCTACTGTTCATTAGCGCTAAATTAAAATAGCGTAGCGGTTGAAGAGCGCTATGGGCTAAAGCGAGGATATTGCGGCGCTTTAAAGGGGATTTAACTGCATAGCAGTTGGGTCGGATCGGTCATCTGGGTCGGGTCGGTCTGGGGAGGGTCGGTCAAACAGGTCTGAAGGTTCTGGGTTTGGAGGAAATTTGGGTAGGTCGAACATTGAGGGTTGGTCGTACTCAAGAAGTTTGGGTCGACCGATCTATAAGTTGAAGCTGGGTCGATCGAGAAATATCTTGGGTCCAGCAAGGAGGGTCGGTCGTACACCTAGGTAAGGGATCAGTCGAACATGGCCAGGGGTCGGTCACAGGGTCGTTTTCTGAAAATTTATATTTTCGAGTATGACCCAGATTTGGAGAAAAACTGTTTTTTAAAAAAAAATCCAGGGCAACCTCTCGATCCCTAGCCACAGCACAGTGATGTAATTGGCTCGGCGATGGTGTGACTTCGAAGTGAATTCCATGGAGAAATGACGAAGTGAGGTGAATTGTTCGTCGGATGTGACGAATGTGGAAACGACTCAAGGATGTATTGAGTTCGTGTGTAGTGATTGCTCTAAAGTGTTCTGAGATAATTAATAGTCGTAATTGATAACGACGGGAGATAAGAAGGCCGAGGAATTTCCGTTCTCGTAGGTTCTAGCAGACTCAAAGCTGGGGTACAACTGAAGACTAATTGTAGGTCGAGTGCCCTGGGTGTCGTGTATAGACTAGACATGTGTTGAATATAGCGTGTAACACATGTTGAGTATAGCGTGTGCAGTTTTGCTAGAACCAGGGCATCGAGGATGGTCCTTGACAGTTGATGGCGAATCGTTAGCCAGTCATACGATAACGGTGGTTTCAAAGCAAGGTTGGACGTGATAGCCAGAGTCAGTCATGGATGTTTGAATGCTTTGTTGTGATGATGGTCGAGCTGCTTTTTCCATGTATGAATGGTTGTTCTGATTTTCATGAGTAGATTTTTATTCCTTTGGATGTATGGATCACAAAGGCTATCACTATCAGGTGTGGGGAAGGCAGGTGTAAATCTTCTCTGGAGTTAGGTAGATTAGTTGTTTATTTACCCATTCCCATATACTTTATTGATCAAGTCTGTTAGCTGTTTTATCGCTCACTAAGACTGTTGTCTGACTCAAGGTTTTATGTTTCCTCTTATAACCTTGGGTTGTTCATCCGGTTGTGGATGGGCAGACTGAGAAGCAGGTGATAGGTGATGCTTTAGTAAGAACGACGATGCTGATCGATGGCGAGCAGGAGGCTCATGTACCAGTTTTACTATTATCTAGTATTTGTTTCCACTGTTTGTTATTTCTTTGAGTGTTGAGTGAGGCAAATTGTACAAGTACTGTTGTTCATATCCACGTATATGGGAAATACTTTCTAGTTGTCATGAAATTTTAGTGTTTTCTGCTTCAATATCACTACCTGTTGTATATCTTCTATTATATTTTATCCTTGCGCTGTGAGTTTACGACAGGTTCCAATGTTGTTTACATAATCTGATGATCGTCCATAGCTGCCTAGCACACTTTTCAGCGAATTATTCCTCTTGTTTAGTGCAGGGGTTATGGGCGGTCGTCACATTGGCAGTAGATGCCCTAAATATACACCATATTATAAAGGTTAAATTACCGTCAGATGAATCAGTAGGAATGAAGTTATAAAATTTATTTTATAACTGAAAACAGAATTTGAGATATATTATTTTGAATGGAAGTTTATAAGAAGGAAATAAATATTTATTATTCGAGTTTATAAGAAATTGTTAAATGATTTTATAAAGCTGATTCTTATTTTAATACGATGTATAAGCAAGTGACAGAAATTAACCTAACGATTAATAACTGGGATCAATTTTTTTAAGAAACAATTAAAAATGGGATTATATCGAAATTGATTATTATTTATTTAATAAAAATTAAGGTAAATTGGATTATTTAAATTAATTATGTTATTAATTAATTTAAGGAAAGGACTAATTGAAAGTGATTATTATTTATTTAATAATAATCAAAGTAATGGGGACTATTTAAATTAATTATATTATTAATTATTTGAAGAAGGAACTAATAGGAATTGATTAACGAGATAATCAAGTTTAGAGTTGACCAAGTCAACTGCATTAACTGAAATTGGTTATTAAGTTAGTTTGTTAGTGAATTAAACCATTTTTTATTTTTAATAATGTTGAATTTGATTATTATTTATTTAATAATAATCAAGGTGGTAATCTTGGAATTAAAATTCATTTAATTAAGGTTTATGAAATCATAACAAGCTTTTTATAGTAAAGTGAAGTTTTAAGAGAAATTATATGAATGGTAAAATAAGTTAAGTTGAAATTGAAGTTTAAATTGAATTTTTATTGGGATTATATTTAATTGGATTTTATAAAATCCAAGATTTGACGAAGTTATAAAACCAAAGTTTTTTTGAATATATTATTGGAATGAGTTATAAAAAATGGTCTATAAATGAAATAAAAAGCTCAAGATATGAAATTAAAGAATTGGAGCCTAACTGAAGATCGGTTGAATTCAATCAATTTTTGAGTATCGATCTGATATAGATTTTGGTCTTCGCGGTTGATACTTAGAGGATTATTCGCTTATCAATTTACGATCAGGGACTGATGAAGTCCTAAATTTGAATTAAAGTGGTTAGGTGAGTTAAGTTATATAAATGCAATCTAAATTTGCTATATTAATTAAGAGATGAAGTTTTATTGAGATATAACGAAAATGGGTTGGAAATAAACTTATCAGTTTTATAAAGGGTTCAATTTATAATAGAATCAAAGAATCAAGGCTATATATAATCTTGTTAAGATTGTTAAAGTTAACAAAATAGGGTTTTAAATAACAATTTATTTAATTCTTAAATTAAGTAAACGTGCTTAAGTTTGAAATAAGATTTCCAAAGAGAGAGTATGGTGTTAAAAACCATGTTTTAAATCAGATAATAAAATGGATATTTTGGGATAGTTACGAGATAGAGTTCCGTTAATAAACTTCTATCTATTCTGAAGATAATAATGTTGTCGACTCAAGGTCTGAGAGGTAATAAAATATCCCAACTTGAATCATGATTATTCGAGGATAATATTAGTTTAGAAATGAGAGTAGTTGAGAGAGACAAAATTAGTATTTCCATGAATGGTATTATAAACTATAATTAGAAAAGTGTTTATAAGTTGAATAGAGGTGTTTGAGTATAATCTTATTTGTGAAATAAGAAGTAAAAAGCTCTGTTCCAAGTATTAGGAGATTTAAAGAGTTTAGTTAACAAATGGAAAATTTAGAAAGGCCAAGTGACGCTGTGTAATAAACCAGTGGATCCATTTTATTTTTATTGTTGCTTATTTCGGTAGTTAAATAACTGACTATCAAAATCTGGCTTATACGATTAGTGGTACGGAAAGACCGGGATCAAATTTATATTCGAAAACCATTCTGACCAACGAATACATAAACGAAGAATATATCTGATGTTGATCGAGATAGAGCAATTGAAGATCGTAAATCTTCATGATGGAGGGACTATTATTGAATTTCTCTAGATGATCCCTAGAGATATTTTGATAGTGATTCTGTCGTGATTGGAATCTATGGATTGCAAGGATTACTCGCTATTGATCCATAGGTTGATTCCTAGAATGTGGTAGGAGAGTGCCTTCGGTTTGTCCAGTCCAAGGACAACTTGTATGGACATATGTCTGGCAGAGTATTTCCAAATGGGTCACATACATTGATTTTGTAACGACCCGGGGATTTGCGACCTTGGTTATCGACATAAACTCAATGTTGACTATCCAAGCATCGGAAATACCAGATAGTTAATAGAAAGAAATTAGAGGGTGAGGATAGATAAGATAGAAAATTAGAATAGAAGAAGAAGAAAATAACAACATAATCAGAGTAACACGAATCTCACAGCGGAACGAATAAATATATTATATAACATAATTTGGAAATAAAGCCAATCTGTATACAATACCATTATCGGAGTACAACACTTACAACACAGCAGAAATAAACAATAGTTATATAATCCTGAAGCCTCCTGCTCTAGCTTTCCAATTATATCTGTAAAATCCCGACTACTTGACTGCCCGTACAAAATTGGGCACCCAAGAGTTTTGGGAAAACAAAACAAAATAAACTCTGGGTCAGTCATGTGACTGGTGTGAGTAAACTCCAACCATTTGTTTAACTTTTAAAATCCTTTTAAATGGAAAGAATAATCGTAAGATCGATCCACACAAAAACACCGATGGTTTTTACCTTACGATAATCCAAAACATTCTTTTAAAATCAATAGTCCTTTGATATTATAATAATGTCTAATATAATTAAATATCAATCTAGCAGAACGCTTTCATCTCATGGTCCACATATAAAATACAATCAAAAACCGCGGACACCTATTGGGTAATGGATTTCCAATTATGACAAGGTATGGAACCACCTTCCGATTAGTGTACTCTAGAAGCAATACACTAGAGTTCAATAAGAACATCTTGTAACTCGTACACACATGACCGGCCATTCATTTCGCTTGAATGTTTCGAATATATTGTCATCTTACGGTTGGTATACCAACATAACTGTTCCCGGGAGATACATAATTGAAAGAAGTAACAAACTTGAATATTCTCTAGATGGTGACAATATACCCTACTTGGGTGCGACCCACTTAGCCATGCTGCTTGCCCGATTTCTGTCATTTCCCAGTTGATGAGGCTTGAGGTCATAACGTATCTTTTAACATATCACTCCTTCATTTACTTTGAATGCCACATCGTCATACCCATCAAATCACAAATTGATTTCCCCAAAATACCACTGGTATAAGGTAAGAGAAACGAATTCCTCTACCACCAACGTAAATACGTTTGAAACGATCAACTTACGCGATCTACCAGATATACTCTGTCAGAAATTCGTCCATTCAAGTTGTCCTGGGACTGGACAACCCGAAGGCACTATTCTATAAATCTATCTTAGGCAATTTCTACCTAGGATTTACTGAACAGCCCTTGCATAACTCCGTCTTCAATTATCTTCATAATATTTTGCAATGCTAATGCCATACGGAGTGGTTTTCAGATAATATATCTAATCCCGATCTCTCCGTATTGACAACGGAAATGGTCAAAATCTTTGACAGTCGGTGATTTAACTATCAAAGGAAAACATGTGTACAAACAACGGTCGTATTTCCAAATGGAAATCTTACCGATCAATCATCATTTCATTTCCCATTTATCGTTTCCATATATTCATAAATTCCTTATTTTCTAAAATTAGAAAATATACGTTATTAACTTTGGAAAACGTTTCCATTTATGATTCACGCATCAATATCTTCCCACCTCTATCAATCTCTAATTGTAAACTAGTAAGAGAAAAACTTCCCAAGTATAAACCCCGAAGGCCGAAACAAATATCAGATCTATACCCAGAAAGCCATCCAACTCAACTAATTTTCAGTCAGTTTCTAATTTCAGTAATTCCATTTAAATTCCTTATTCAAACCCCAAATTCCTTTATAATATTTTATTTGCAAAATATTTACTTTAATCTAATTTTTCACATAGAATGTGAATAATATTTCTTTATATAATCAAAACAGTTTGGTTTCGTAATTAAAAACAATATTTCAAACCCAAATTCTATTTATATTTTTATTTACAGAATTATTCATACAAATCTTATTTCATTTCCAACATTTATAATCTCGTTGCAAATTTCCTTTATAACTACTACGTTTACATTCTGTTGGCTAGCTTTTTGACCAAGCCACCCAGGTTCATTCATAAGAAGAAAGTATGAAACTACATTCCCTAAGTACATGAAGGAACGGATCGCACCATCGACTCGCCCCTTACCGGATCGCACCTCATCGGATCGCACCTCAACGGATCGCCCCAATTTCATCAGCGAAATGACACCTCTATGCGATCCGATCCGTACACACATTACTGCCCAGTATAGACCGATCCGATCCCCTGATGCACAGCGGAGCCTCTGACCCGTTCAAGCACGAGCTAGTCTTCTGCGATCCGAGACGCACGGATCCAGCGACACGTGTCCCCAACCGTCACTTTGATTGATTCTCCCCATTTGCTCGATCCGATTTTCAAGGGGATCGCGACACCTGTCCACAACGGCTAATTTGACTATTTCTTCATCGGCTGCGATGCGATCCGAGGTTCTCGGGATTCATGCCACGTGTTACCACGACCCGCCTGACAAAATCAGCTATAAATAGCCCGGAGCTTGGCATTTTTTGGGATCCTTTTGGCAATATTGAGGACTGATTCCGCCATTATTGTCATACTACCATTTCTTATCAGTTTTATTACTAGATTACTGAGAGAAATCACAATTGTAAAAGTGAGCTAGAGAGAAATCATTGATTGTACCAGTACACAAAGTATTATCAATAACATATAAAGTGGACGTAGGCTTGTTAACGCCGAACCACTATAAATTCTGTGTGTTTTCTGCTTTTTCTTCATTCTCCAGTTAAAACTCTATAAGATTCAGAACAATTTGGGTGTTAGGTCCAAATTTTGATCTAACATTTTGGTGCTTTCACTGAGAAAACAGTCCTAAAGCTTCACTATTCAGTTCTTTGAAGATTCCAGCGACTCGGATATCATGGCTGGAAAGAGATCTAAGGAAGTACGAGCTTCACGAACCAATGAAACCGTGAATGAAGCAGTCAAAGAAAGTGTGCACGAGCTAGGCAATGAGGGAACTTTGGATCGCGGAGCGCCGGGGGCAAACCGATCCGATGAAGACGCCACGCTCCGAGTCGACGAGAACGAGGCTATCCGGACTGCTGACGGGGTTGTTACTCGATCCCGAGATAACACCTCGAATCCTCCGCGTACCGTGACCACGAACCGATCCCAGGGGGGCGCTGCGAGCCACCATCCTCGATCCACAGCGATCCGAATTGATGATTGGACTACAACTAGACCTGGAAAGGAGCCTATGGCTCGCCCCAATCGTCCTGGCCCCTCCGCTCAACCTGGCTCAAGCTCTTTGCGCATAAGAGAAATTGATGATGATCAATATGACCCTTCTGCTCCCGTTACTGAGGGGGATCTCTCTCGCTTCTCCGAAATGTGGGAGAGACTGTTTGATGAATTGGTTGCTCAAAGGCAGGAAAGCTCCATTCTGCGACAAAATTTGACTGCTATGGATAGAAGGCTTGATGATCTCGCAAGGCAAAGGACACCACCAGTCCGTCCGCCAACCCCAGGATACTCTTCTTCGTCAGAGGAATCGCCGAGACCTCCGCGGCGACCATATGAGAGACCCGAGAACATAGAGCAGCTTCGATTTGGAACCCTGCCGTCACGGGAAGAAGTGGCACTGGGTGCAGGGCCCTCAAACCGTAATGTGAATGATCACGCCGCAACTCCCAGAGCTCGGGGTGTGGACAGCCCTGTACAGGACAGACGGCCTCAGCCCCGTCGTCGTGCAAATGCTCATGGTAACAGGGGCAACGAAGCCCAATTCGAGCCCCATATTTCGTGACTGCTCTCGGAAGAGAGATTAGAGAACCCCACCGAGCAAGAGGCACTGACCCCGAACCTCCACTGACCAGTGCAAACGTTGCAGCTATGATTCATCAAATTCTGGCAGATAGCCGTGGACAACGAAATGAAGATTGGGGAATCGACCACAGTCACACCCCTTTCACTAATGATATTTTGGATGCGACTTTCCCGAGGCGTTTCAACATGCCACAGATGAACCGATACGCGGTTGGTCTGATCCCATCCAGCATCTGATGAGATATTCTTGGTCAATGACCGCTGCCGCAGCTTCTGACGCTGTCAAGTGCAAAGCATTTCCCATATTCTTGGAGGATGTAGCATTGTTATGGTTTACTCGCTTACCAGCAAGATCAATTTCCAGCTTCAGGGAGTTGAGTGAAAGGTTCGTGGAACAGTTCCGCATCTACGCACAAAAGACAAAGAGTGTGATTGACTTGTTCCTTGTCAAGCAGCGACCAGGCGAGAGTTTGAGGGTGTACCTAGACCGTTTCAACTTGGCCGCTACTGAAGTTAAAGATCCCCATGAGCCAACCGTTGTCGCAGCTCTGATTGAAGGAGTAGATAAAGACACTGAATTTGGGAGATACCTGGCCGGCAGACCACCCCATACTAGAGAGTTATTCTACGAAAAAGCTAACGTACATTTACGCCGGGAAGAAGTATATGCTAACCGAAAGGCAAAAACGGCCGATAAGGAGGAAATCCAGAGCAATGTCGCCATTAAGCAGACAGGAGACAGCTCGGGGAAGGTCGAGGTTAATGTCGGAAATCGGAATCAGGGTGGTCGTCAGTCAGGGAACAATGATAATAACAGTAATGGCAACAACCGGAAGAGGAACCGAGGGAATGACTCCCAGAGAAGGACTCGTCCCAGGGCCTTTGAGAGTTATACGCCAATAAATGATACTTTGGAAAATATCTTCATGGACTCGTACAATGTCCTTCAGAATAAGAGGCCACCTCCTAAAGAGTCGACGGAGAAAGAACGCGAAACGGGGAAGTTTTGTCTCTTTCATCAGATTCATGGCCATTCGACAAATGAATGCCGCCACCTAAGAGATGTAGTCGAAAGGCTTCTTCGAGAAGGGAAATTAGATGAATACAGAGTAACGCCCAGAGATAGGGGGCAAGCTGTACAGGCCCCAAATCAGAAGCAGAATCAACTTGCTGCCAGGCCAACTGCCCAGCAAAAGGGAAAGGACATTGTCATCAATACCGTGATTGGAGGGCTTTATCTCGCCGGACATAGTTCCAAGGCGTTGGATCAGTATGTCAATGCAGCCAAGCAACACCTCGAGGTAGGGGAGTGTAGCAACCAAGAGGTCAACGTCCCGATAAAGCAACAAAAGATGATGTCCGACGATGTCGTTTTCCGAGAACGAGAAAGTATTGGAGTCCATGCTCCGACTGAAGATCCATTTGTAATCACAGTACCTATTGGCCCGGCTATTGTTCATAAGGTTTTGGTGGACAACGGGAGTTCCGTCAACATTCTTTTCAAAAGGACATTCGACCAGATGAACCTCGAGATAAAAGACTTGAAGCCCTGTCAGGGATGGATCCGTGGATTTAACGGAGCATCCACCGCTCCAATGGGTTATGTAGAGTTACCAGTTACGCTTGGGGAAGGAGAACGCCAGAGAGTGAGAATCCTCCCCTTCGTGGTTTTGGATGTTGAATCACCCTACAATGCCTTCCTGGGCCGACCGACCCTCGCAAAGTTTAGAGCCTGTATAGCCCCCTGGTGCTTATTATTGAAATTCCCCACAGAAGCTGGCGTTGGTATTGTCAGAGGAGATCAGGTTGCCGCACGAGCATGTTATGTTGCCGAGCTAAAGTTACTTCGCAATGGAGGGGACATAGAAACCAAGGGTGCTTCTTCCCCTATAAGGGCGGAGACCTTATAGCAACTAAAGAGGATAACCGTTGGAGAGTCGCCCAGAGAGTTGCCCGAGGATATAGATCCCAGAGAGGACCAAGAACCCGGGGGCAGAATGGCGACTCCCAACGAGACAACTGTGGATGTACTGATCGATGATAGTGACCCGGAGAAGGTCCTTAAGATTGGATCCCAGTTAAATCCGAATCTCGCTAAAGAACTGATGGATTTCTTAAAAAATAACTTGGATGTATTTGCTTGGACCCACGCAGACATGTGCGGGATATCCCCATCAATCATGAGCCATTCATTAAGCATTAACCCTAAACATCCTCCGGTAAAGCAAAAAAGGCGAATGTTGGGCCCAGAGAGGTTCGCTGCCTTGAAAGAAGAGGTTGGAAAGCTAAAGATTAATGGATTTATCAGAGACTCGATCTACCCAGACTGGATTTCAAATCCAGTCCTGGTAAAGAAGGCCAACGGGAAGTGGCGAACGTGTATCGACTTCTCGGATTTGAACAAAGCCTGCCCAAAAGACAGTTTCCCGTTACCCCGGATCGACCAGTTGGTGGACTCGACGGCGGGTCATGAACTTCTCTCATTTATGGATGCTTACTCAGGATATAACCAGATTCCAATGCATGTTCCAAATCAAGAACACACTAGTTTTATCACGGATCTGGGATTATATTGCTATGTAGTGATGCCCTTTGGCTTGAAGAACGCAGGCGCTACATATCAACATTTGGTCAACAGAATGTTCTATAACCAGATCGGGAAAACAATGGAAGTATACGTCGACGACATGTTGGTTAAGTCCAAGCAATCCTCCCATCACACTACGGACTTGGCAGAGATGTTCGGCATTCTTCGAAAGTACGGAATGAAACTCAACCCAACAAAATGTTCATTCGGTGTTGCCTCCGGAAAATTCTTGGGGTTCATCGTCAGTTCCCGTGGGATTGAGATTAATCCAGACCAAATCGCGGCAATCAGAGATGTAACAACCCGTATTTTCAATAACCTGTAATAACATAAATCGAGGCAGAATTTAATTCTAAAATGGGAATCAAGGGAAACGGGCTATGCCATTGTGTTCGTCTCGGAAAAATACGCGAAATAGAGTCCGAGTTTTCGAAAATCGGAGTCCGTATGACCAAGATATGGCCTCGCGAAGTTTCACGAAAATTCCCAAATTAAAGTATACTTAATTAAGTGAAATGGGTTGTGTAGATATATATATATATATATATTGATATATATATATATATATATATATATATAATTGAAAATTTAATAAATAAATATGCAAAAATGCTCAAAACAGCGAATTGGGAGAGGGGAATAACCGAACCGGCCGATTTTTGAAGTCGACCCGAGCCCGCTGGGTCGACTAGGGGTTAATCCAGGGTGTTTGGCTGTCAACCCGTGGGCCGATTCGCTCAAGTGCAGATTTTGCATTTGAATGGTTCTCATGGTCCATCTTTAATCTAAAGGCCCTAGATGGTTCCTACACTTGACTTCTTCCCCAAGACATGCTTTGATGGCTTGGATTGAATCTAGGGTTAATCCTATGGCCTAAAACACTTGCCTAATCTATAAATAAGACCCTAACCTACCCTAATTCATTCATAATTAAACCTAGTGACTAAACTATGGCAAAATGCTAGCTCTCATGGCCTCCACTAATTTTATGAAGAGGGTTGCATACTAATCACTCTCTAATCAACTTCTAATCCCTTCTTAGCATCTTAATCTTCTTCATTTGGTGTTCAAAGTTGCTAGTTGTGAGTTTCTATCACTTTGATGATCTTTTGGTAAACTAATTAGATGAGATGTGATGAGATTTATGGTTTTGTATGTGGGTTAATGAGCTTTGAATCATATGATATGATGTTAGCATTAATCTTATGTTTATGCATGTTGAGTATGTAAGCTTATGCAAGTTTAATATGATGTATGTTATGTTTGCATGATGCTAAATATGCAAGTTGTGGGCTATGTAATCATATGCATGTTATGCAAGTTCATGGTAATATGCTATGCAAGTTACATGTATGTAAATATGCAAGTTACATGTTTGTTAATATGCAAGTTACATGTTTGTTAATATGCAAGTTACATGTATGTAAATATGCAAGTTACATGTTTGTTAATATGCAAGTTACATGTTTGTTAATATGCAAGTTACATGTATGTAAATATGCAAGTTACATGTTTCTTTATATGCAAGTTACATGTTTGTTAATATGCGAGTTACATGTATGTAAATATGCAAGTTACATGTTTATTAATATGCAAGTTCATGATGACACATTATGCAAGTCTATAAGCTAATATGCAAGTTTGTTATGCAAAATGAATATGTAAGTTATGTGACATATTATATGCAAGTTATGTGACATGTTATGCAAGTTCATATGCAAGTTATGTGTTTGTTAATATGCAAGATGGCACCTTTGAAACATGTTCATTCATATGCAAGTTGACACCTTTTATATGTGTTATATCATGAACGAAATTACGTGGGAACGATGGGGTAATTAAATGCATAAGTTAATAAGATTGTGTGAAATTAATATAATTATGCATAACACAAAATAAATAAACATAGTATGGGAATTTGCCTATTTGGTTAGGTGTACCCATACTATGTGTTGGGAATTTACCTATTGAGTTAGGTCTACCCCATGGGAATTTACCTATTAAGTTAGGTCTACCCATGTTAAGAAAACTTGATTAATTAGGGATAATTAATATAAAATTATGAGGGTGATTAATTAGGTGTAATTAATTGACCAAGACACGAGGTTGGACTCAGTTGTAGCGTAAAACTGCCCGGACCCAACCGGCTTAACCAGTTGCTACAAATGTTAGCCCAATGTGAGAGGTCTTAGGCACAAACTAAATACGTAATTAATGTAAAGACACGAGGTTAGACTCTGTTATGACATAAGGCTGCCCGGACCCAACCGGCTTAACCAGCGGTCATAAAAGACAGTCTAATGTGAGAGGTCTTTACAAAGGTTACGTTCTTAATTAATTAATTAAGAAACACTTAACCACATTAGCATGTAGAGGGACATGAGGGGTTAAGTGGGTGCCTCGGGTGGCATGAGAAAATCTAGTGGTTGCCTTGGGTGGCAATAGAAAATACGATTAGAATACTTAACCAAAATAGAACATGTAATTAAAACATGATTAAAGGGTTAAGTGGGATATACTAGAAAAAGGGACAAGCTTAGGTGGGTAGCTTGTGGAGGCCCATTTCAACCAGTAACCCATACGTATCTTTGTGGGCTCGACCCATGTCGAGGACGGGACACGCATACTGGGCTTGACTGTAAGAGGCAAACGGGTTAGCGGTGGCAACGCAAGTCCAACGGGCTTCATATGCGTGAGTGGGCCCGGGCTGGTAGGTAAGCCGTTGTTGCATCGAGTAGATATAAGCCGTGCACCTTTAGTTTCATCAGGTTGCCACATTGGGGAATGATACATCCCACGGTGGGGCCAGCACGGGTATCTACGTTAGGGAGCCGATCGAATGGGAAGTAGTGTGTACACCTAGTGGATTGTAGGGCCCCGTGGCGCCTACTTGGTCACCTAGGGGTACGCAGGTACTAATTAGTAAATTTTATAAGTCCTTGGGTGGGATCAACCTTTAAGTTAGGAACGACTGGTGTGGTGCAGTTTAGTAATTTACCTTAGGGAGGGTAGATGCGTCTTTATCCTTTATCTTCGTTTAGTTGACTGCTTAGGGTAGCCATTCATCCCTATATGTTACCGTATATCAGTTTATGTCTTCTCTGGTTACTTTAACGATTGTATTGTTAAAGTTATAGGACTCGCTCAGACTTATGTCTGACCCTGTTGTTTTTATCTTTTTCCCAACCCTCAGGTCCTACGGTGGATCCTAGCAGTAGTGGAGCTTGATCGGATTGCTGTTCCAGTCTTTAGGAGCTTGGATAGATGTAAAGCTCCAGTTATCCAGTTATCTTTTCTTTTGTTTGGCTATTGTATGAGAGTGGGATTATGTACTTCTTTATTTTGATGGATATTGTACTTGACCTTTATTGTGGTTTTATGATGTAACCAGACATGTTTTACTTCCGCTGTTATGAGATGATGTTTTAAAATTTCAAGTACTATTTATATCTGTCTTGTTGTAATTTTTCTGTTCTATATTCACTAAAATACTCCACCGATGCTATGGCATTCCCTTAGTGAGTGATCATAGCGGGAGTGGGGTGTTACACGTGGTATCAGAGCTTAAGGTTACCAGAACAGATAAATTTTTTGAGAAAAACTACTTTCTAAGAGTATTTTCGAAGAAAGTATTTTTAAAAGCATGTCTTCTAAGAGAAAAAGTTTTTGAAAAAGAAAAGCATAATCCCCAATAGCCATATCTTTATCTTTCGGAATCTCCTTTTTGAATCTTTCCTCTTTCGTTTCAGCATGGCTGAAGATCTTAACATCCCGGAGGGTTTAGTTATACCACTATGGTATAGGAGGTTGCAAGAGGCTAGGGCCGCGGCTGCGGGTCCGGCCAATGCTACTACACCAGAGACAACCGCTCCTCCTCCTCAGCCTAGAGTGGATAATTTTGCTAAGGTTTGCAAGGAGTTCAAGGCTATAGGAGGAAAACCTTTTCTTGGTTCAGAGACTTTCGTAGAGGCTAGAGATTGGCTTAAGGAAGTGGAAGAGTTGCTAGATATCTTTGAAGTGGAAGAGGGAAAGAAAGTCAAGTTGGCGGCTTGGTTAATGAAGGGAGAGGCCTCATTCTGGTGGGAGGTCACTAATGGAGAACGCCCTGTTGACTCTTGGGCAGATTTTAAGCAAAGGTTTGGGGCTAAGTTTCTCTCAAGGGCGGAAGAGAATCTGTTTATGGAGAAGTTCTTGAATTTGAAGCAAGGGAATCTCACGGTGAAAGAATATGTCAACAAATTCAATCAATTAGCAAGGTTTGGCATAGAGTTGGTGAATACACCGGAGAAGAAGGCTTTGAGGTTCGTTAGAGGCTTGAACGAACCATTGCAAGGAATAGCTATGACTCACATTCCTATGGGGGCCACTTTTGAGAAGCTTGTCTACATGGCACTTATGCATGAGGATGATAAGAATTCTAAGGCACCAGAGAAAAAGGGGGATCAGAAGAAACCGCAACAGCAACAACAAGGCAAGGGCGGAAAAGGCAATGGTGACAAAAAGAAGACGAAGAAGAAGTGCTTCAATTGTGGAACACCAGGACACCTCAGTAAGGATTGTCGCAAAAAGAAGAAGACCGGTTGCTTTCATTGTGGTGAAGCAGGGCATCTTGTGAAAAACTGCCCAAAGAAGGGGCAGAAGACGGGGTCTACCTCAGGAGGCCAGGTGCAAGCTCTTATAGCACCACCTCAGTCAGGGGGGCAAGTTCAGGTTCTCTCAGTTCCACCGATTCAGCAGAGAGGTAGAACTATTTCCGTTGAAAGTCTGGTTTTTCTGTTTGATCATCCAGTTCGTACTTTGTTTGACTCTGGCGCATCGCATTCTTTTATCTCATCATCGTTAGTTGAGTCACTGCACTTAGACACCAGTCTAGTTGATGATCCCTTGGTTGTCTCAAACCCAATTGGGGGCTCCATATATCTGTCTATGATATGTTTGGGTTTGAAGATTTCTATACTTAGCGTTGAGTTTAGATGTGATGCTTTTGTATTGGGCTTCACGGGCTATGGGTTGATCTTGGGCATGGACTGGTTATCCAGTAATGGTGCCGTTCTTGATTGCGAAAGGAGAGTTGTCAGGCTCATGACCCGCTTGGGTAACACTCTCGAGATCTCTTGCAATCCCATGGAATCTGTTTTGCTAAGTTATCTTGAATCGCTCGATGCTTCGGTCGAAAGTTTGTGTTCTGTCAGAGTAGTCCGGGAATATCCGGATGTGTTTGAAGAAGTAAAGGGTTTGCCTCCGAAGCGGGAGATAGATTTCCGAATTTATTTGGTGGATAATGCCAAACCAGTGTCTTTGCCAGTACGCCACATGGCTCCTCGTGAGAGAAGAGAACTTCATAAGCAAGTAGGGGAGTTGCTTGAGAAGGGGTTCATAAGGCGAAGTATATCGGAGTGGGGAGCTCCAGTAGTGTTTGCCACGAAGGCGGATGGGTCCCTCAGACTTTGTGTGGATTATAGAGAACTTAATAAGCTCACGAAGAAGAATAGACACCCATTACCGAGGATAGATGATCTCTTTGATCAGTTGGTTGGCGCGTCAGTATTTTCGCAGATGGACTTAGCTACAGGGTTTCATCAGTTAAGAGTGGCGGAGGACAGTATAGAGAAGACTGCTTTCCGGACTCCGGATGGTTTTTATGAGTGGCTAGTGATGCCATTTGGGTTGACAAACGCCCCCGCATACTTTGTTGATCTCATGAGTAGAGTGTTCAGAGAGTATCTGAATAAGTTTGTAGTAGTTTTTGTGGATGACATCTTGGTCTTTTCCAAGAATGAAGAAGAGCATGCCTTACATCTCAAGGAAGTGTTGGAGACTCTTCGAGCGCATAGTCTTAAAGCTAAATTCTCTAAATGCCATTTTTGGAGAAGAGAAGTGCGATTCTTAGGGCATGTGGTCTCTAAGGAAGGGATAGCTGTGGATCCCGCAAAGATAGTATCTATCCAGGATTGGAAAGTTCCTAGAAATGCTACCGAGGTAAGAAGTTTCTTGGGGTTGGCAGGATATTATAGGAAGTTCATCAAAGACTTCGCGAAGATATCAGCCCCATTAACCCGCTTGACGAAGAAGAATCTGGTTTTCTCATGGGATGTAGATTGTGATGATGCTTTCCGACGGTTAAAGAGAGCTTTGACCACCGCTCCAGTTTTAGTGCTTCCAGATGGGAGTAAGCCGTTTGTTGTTTATACCGATGCTTGTGGAACAGGATTAGGCGCAGTCTTGATGCAGGAGGGAAGGGTAATAGCCTATGGAGGGAGACAATTGAGAGTGCATGAGAAGAATTACCCTACCCATGATCTAGAGTTGGCCGCGATTGTTTTCGCACTTAAGTCTTGGCGCCATTATCTTCTTGGTGAGAGATTCGAGTTGTTCACCGACCATAAATCATTGAAGTACTTATTCTCTCAGAAGGATTTAAACTTAAGACAGCAAAGGTGGATGGAGTTCTTAGCATCCTATGATTTCGAGATAGCGTATACCCCTGGTAAGGGTAACGTGGTGGCAGACGCCTTAAGTAGAAAAAGGCTATCTTTGAGTCCATTGTTCGTGGAACGACGAAGCTTGGAGTTTCTTTCTTTGTTTGACTTCAGACCTTCTGTTGATTTTGTACCTGGTTTGTTGGCATCCTTGGAGGTTAGACCTACTCTTTTGAGACGGATTGGCGAGGCTCAGCGAGACGACCCACAGTTGGTTGTGTTGGTAGAGAAGCTTATAAGAGGGGAGTCGTCCAGCCATTTGGGTAGATACACCATAGATGATAAGGGATGGTTGCATAGAGACGGTAGACTTTGTGTACCGCAAGATGAGGGTTTGAAGAAGGCTATTTTGGATGATGCACATCGTTCAAGAATGACTATTCATCCCGGTGGAGACAAAATGTACCAAGACATGAAGAGAGTTTTCTTTTGGGCCGGTATGAAGAAAGATGTGGCCGAGTATGTGGCTAGATGCTTAGTGTGCCAACAAGTTAAAGTGGAGCAAAGGAAACCCGGTGGGTTGCTACACCCATTGGAAGTTCCACAGTGGAAGTGGGATAGTGTCTCGATGGATTTCATCGACGGGTTACCGAGATCGAGGAAGGGCAATACGGGAATTTGGGTTGTGGTAGACAGACTTACCAAGAGTGCCCATTTTATACCCGTAAAGAGTAAGAGGACCGCTCCATGGCTTGCTTCAGTCTATGTTAGAGAGATTGTTAGATTGCATGGCGTACCATCCAGCATTGTGAGTGATCGAGATCCTATTTTCACTAGTGAGTTTTGGAGAAGTTTGCAAGAGGCGGTAGGGACTCAGTTGTGTTTGAGCACCGCATATCATCCTCAGACGGACGGTCAGACCGAGAGGGTGAACCGTATCTTAGAAGATCTTTTGAGGCTTTGTATCTTGGATTTTGGAGGTACATGGGAAGAACATCTTCCTTTGGTGGAGTTCGCATATAATAACAGCTTTCAGTCCAGTATTGGTATGGCTCCTTTCGAAGCTCTTTATGGAAGGCCTTGTCGATCTCCTACATGTTGGTGGGAATCTACGGATAAGATCTTGCTTGGGCCGGATATGGTTAGAGAGACTTCAGAGAAGATTGATTTAATTCGAAAAAGGATGAAAGCAGCGCAAGATAGACAGAAATCTTATGCGGATCGGAGAAGGACGGATCTTGAGTTTGAGGTTGGGGACATGGTTTTTGTCAAAGTATCTCCATTGAGAAATGTTGTTCGCTTTGGGTCCGTAGGGAAGTTAGCACCGAGATTTGTTGGGCCGTTTCCTATTAAGGAAAGGATTGGACGGATGGCATATAGGGTGGAGTTGCCCGACAGACTTAGTGGTGTTCATGATGTATTCCATGTATCACATTTGAGGAAGTGCTTACATGAGACCGCGGAGGTGGTAGAGCCGAGCTTGCTTAGAGATGTAGAGGTAGAGCGTGATGCGACGATTCGACGAGCTCCTACTCGCATCCTTGGGTCAGAAACTAGGAAGTTGAGGAACAGAGAAGTTCAGCTAGTTAAAGTGCAATGGGGAGATGACGAAAGCAATGCTACTTGGGAGACGGAAGCAAAGATGCGTTCTTTGTATCCATTTCTTTTTGAGAGTATGTCTTTTAACTTCTCCTTTATTGCTTGTCTAGTACTTATCTTATCTTTAGTATATCCTCTCGCTAATACCTATGACCTTTAGATAGGGTAAAACCTATGGTTGAAACATGTGTTTGAAACATGTTATGGTTGATGGATGCATATGGATGCAATTGTTTGCTAGTGGTTGCTCGTGGATGCATATACACACACATTAGGCACTAGATCGGCTCAGTCACTTCATGTTGCATATTGCATAAATGGATGTGGTAGTTAGATTGATGGATGTATCATGGCTGTGTTATCATATGGATGATGCATTTTTGTGTATGGTTGTGCACGCATGTAGAAATTTGTATGTGTCAATAGGGTTTCGCATACATATTGGATGCATGGCACTATCATGGTTTGCATTAAGGAGGTTTACTGTATCAGTAACCGCCTGATTTTCGCATTAGGTAAGTACATATACACACACTTTTGCATATATCCATCCAGCATTTAGAATCTTGTAAGGACAATGATTGCTCGTGGATGATGCTTTGAGTAGATGGATGATTGGATGGTAGGATACGTTCTTCCTAACTTGAAGATTTCGGGGACGAAATCCTTTAAGGAGGGGAGAATGTAACAACCCGTATTTTCAATAACCTGTAATAACATAAATCGAGGCAGAATTTAATTCTAAAATGGGAATCAAGGGAAACGGGCTATGCCATTGTGTTCGTCTCGGAAAAATACGCGAAATAGAGTCCGAGTTTTCGAAAATCGGAGTCCGTATGACCAAGATATGGCCTCGCGAAGTTTCACGAAAATTCCCAAATTAAAGTATACTTAATTAAGTGAAATGGGTTGTGTAGATATATATATATATATATATTGATATATATATATATATATATATATATATAATTGAAAATTTAATAAATAAATATGCAAAAATGCTCAAAACAGCGAATTGGGAGAGGGGAATAACCGAACCGGCCGATTTTTGAAGTCGACCCGAGCCCGCTGGGTCGACTAGGGGTTAATCCAGGGTGTTTGGCTGTCAACCCGTGGGCCGATTCGCTCAAGTGCAGATTTTGCATTTGAATGGTTCTCATGGTCCATCTTTAATCTAAAGGCCCTAGATGGTTCCTACACTTGACTTCTTCCCCAAGACATGCTTTGATGGCTTGGATTGAATCTAGGGTTAATCCTATGGCCTAAAACACTTGCCTAATCTATAAATAAGACCCTAACCTACCCTAATTCATTCATAATTAAACCTAGTGACTAAACTATGGCAAAATGCTAGCTCTCATGGCCTCCACTAATTTTATGAAGAGGGTTGCATACTAATCACTCTCTAATCAACTTCTAATCCCTTCTTAGCATCTTAATCTTCTTCATTTGGTGTTCAAAGTTGCTAGTTGTGAGTTTCTATCACTTTGATGATCTTTTGGTAAACTAATTAGATGAGATGTGATGAGATTTATGGTTTTGTATGTGGGTTAATGAGCTTTGAATCATATGATATGATGTTAGCATTAATCTTATGTTTATGCATGTTGAGTATGTAAGCTTATGCAAGTTTAATATGATGTATGTTATGTTTGCATGATGCTAAATATGCAAGTTGTGGGCTATGTAATCATATGCATGTTATGCAAGTTCATGGTAATATGCTATGCAAGTTACATGTATGTAAATATGCAAGTTACATGTTTGTTAATATGCAAGTTACATGTTTGTTAATATGCAAGTTACATGTATGTAAATATGCAAGTTACATGTTTGTTAATATGCAAGTTACATGTTTGTTAATATGCAAGTTACATGTATGTAAATATGCAAGTTACATGTTTCTTTATATGCAAGTTACATGTTTGTTAATATGCGAGTTACATGTATGTAAATATGCAAGTTACATGTTTATTAATATGCAAGTTCATGATGACACATTATGCAAGTCTATAAGCTAATATGCAAGTTTGTTATGCAAAATGAATATGTAAGTTATGTGACATATTATATGCAAGTTATGTGACATGTTATGCAAGTTCATATGCAAGTTATGTGTTTGTTAATATGCAAGATGGCACCTTTGAAACATGTTCATTCATATGCAAGTTGACACCTTTTATATGTGTTATATCATGAACGAAATTACGTGGGAACGATGGGGTAATTAAATGCATAAGTTAATAAGATTGTGTGAAATTAATATAATTATGCATAACACAAAATAAATAAACATAGTATGGGAATTTGCCTATTTGGTTAGGTGTACCCATACTATGTGTTGGGAATTTACCTATTGAGTTAGGTCTACCCCATGGGAATTTACCTATTAAGTTAGGTCTACCCATGTTAAGAAAACTTGATTAATTAGGGATAATTAATATAAAATTATGAGGGTGATTAATTAGGTGTAATTAATTGACTAAGACACGAGGTTGGACTCAGTTGTAGCGTAAAACTGCCCGGACCCAACCGGCTTAACCAGTTGCTACAAATGTTAGCCCAATGTGAGAGGTCTTAGGCACAAACTAAATACGTAATTAATGTAAAGACACGAGGTTAGACTCTGTTATGACATAAGGCTGCCCGGACCCAACCGGCTTAACCAGCGGTCATAAAAGACAGTCTAATGTGAGAGGTCTTTACAAAGGTTACGTTCTTAATTAATTAATTAAGAAACACTTAACCACATTAGCATGTAGAGGGACATGAGGGGTTAAGTGGGTGCCTCGGGTGGCATGAGAAAATCTAGTGGTTGCCTTGGGTGGCAATAGAAAATACGATTAGAATACTTAACCAAAATAGAACATGTAATTAAAACATGATTAAAGGGTTAAGTGGGATATACTAGAAAAAGGGACAAGCTTAGGTGGGTAGCTTGTGGAGGCCCATTTCAACCAGTAACCCATACGTATCTTTGTGGGCTCGACCCATGTCGAGGACGGGACACGCATACTGGGCTTGACTGTAAGAGGCAAACGGGTTAGCGGTGGCAACGCAAGTCCAACGGGCTTCATATGCGTGAGTGGGCCCGGGCTGGTAGGTAAGCCGTTGTTGCATCGAGTAGATATAAGCCGTGCACCTTTAGTTTCATCAGGTTGCCACATTGGGGAATGATACATCCCACGGTGGGGCCAGCACGGGTATCTACGTTAGGGAGCCGATCGAATGGGAAGTAGTGTGTACACCTAGTGGATTGTAGGGCCCCGTGGCGCCTACTTGGTCACCTAGGGGTACGCAGGTACTAATTAGTAAATTTTATAAGTCCTTGGGTGGGATCAACCTTTAAGTTAGGAACGACTGGTGTGGTGCAGTTTAGTAATTTACCTTAGGGAGGGTAGATGCGTCTTTATCCTTTATCTTCGTTTAGTTGACTGCTTAGGGTAGCCATTCATCCCTATATGTTACCGTATATCAGTTTATGTCTTCTCTGGTTACTTTAACGATTGTATTGTTAAAGTTATAGGACTCGCTCAGACTTATGTCTGACCCTGTTGTTTTTATCTTTTTCCCAACCCTCAGGTCCTACGGTGGATCCTAGCAGTAGTGGAGCTTGATCGGATTGCTGTTCCAGTCTTTAGGAGCTTGGATAGATGTAAAGCTCCAGTTATCCAGTTATCTTTTCTTTTGTTTGGCTATTGTATGAGAGTGGGATTATGTACTTCTTTATTTTGATGGATATTGTACTTGACCTTTATTGTGGTTTTATGATGTAACCAGACATGTTTTACTTCCGCTGTTATGAGATGATGTTTTAAAATTTCAAGTACTATTTATATCTGTCTTGTTGTAATTTTTCTGTTCTATATTCACTAAAATACTCCACCGATGCTATGGCATTCCCTTAGTGAGTGATCATAGCGGGAGTGGGGTGTTACAAGAGATATTCAGGAACCTAGGCAAATTAAGGATATGCAAAGCCTTGCAGGAAAAGTAGCCGCACTAAGCAGATTTATCTCCAGGGCTACAGACAAATGCATCCCATTCTTCGAACTAATAAAGCGGGGAAAACGCCACTTCAAATGGACGCCTGACTGCGTAGAAGCATTTCAGAACTTACTGAGGCACCTGGAGAAACCTTCGATATTATCTAAGCCGATGGATCACGAGGACTTATTCGTGTACTTGGCAGTGTCATCCCACGCGATCAGCTCAGCGTTGGTAAGAGAAGAAGATAAGGTCCAAAGACCTGTATATTACGTGAGCAAAAAAATGACGGCAGCAGAGCGTAATTATCCAAGGATAGAAAAGTTGGCGTATAGTTTACTGATCGCCTCTAGAAAGCTTCGACATTATTTTCAGGCGCATCCCATTACCATATACACTACACTCAAGCAAGTTTTACAGAGACCAGAGGCGTCTAGAAGATTAATCAAATGGAACATTGACTTAAGTCAATTTGATCTGAACTTTCAGCCCAGACGGTCAATTCGGGGGCAAGTGATAGCCGACTTCATAGCAGAGTTTACCATCCCGGAGGAGGATATAGTAAACGAAGAAGTTGATCCCTCAAAGTTACTTCCCGATCCCAATGCCTGGAAATTGTATACTGATGGCGCTAGGAATGACGAAAGATCCGGCGCTGGAATAGTGCTTGAAACTCCCGATAAACGATTGATATCCTATGCTATCCGGATGGAGTTTCACGCCACTAACAACGACTCCGAATATGAAGCCCTGATAGCCGGATTAAGGATCGCAAAGGAGTTAGAGGTCACAAAGCTGAACATTTTTTGCGACTCCAAGTTAGTTGTGAACCAGGTTACTGGGAAATTCCAAGCTAAAAGTGCAAGATTGATTTTATACTTGAAGAAAGTGAAGGAGTTGCTGAACGATTTTGATCACTACAGCATATCTCACATTCCGCGATCAGAGAATCAGCAGGCGGATAAGTTGGCAAAGATGGCTAGTTTCGACGATCTTGAAGAGACCGGGCTAGCCCCCGTTGAAGTACTTCGGTCTCCTAATATAGATCAAATGGAAATCGATCTAATACTAGAGACAGAACCAGAAAGGGAGTCGTGGATGACCCCTCTAAAGAATTTCTTGATGAATGGAGCGCTTCCGACCAAGAAAAGTGAGAGGCGTAAAGTAATTCGTAAAGCTGCCCGATACGTTCTACAAGGCGGAGTTCTTTACAGACAAGGATTTTCAATGCCCCTTCTTCGGTGTATAGCTCATGATGACATCAAGCGTGTGCTGAAGGAGGTACACGAAGGTGAATGCGGCGATCACACTGGAGGGCAAACATTGGCGAACAAGGTGTTGCGGCATCGTTATTTCTGGCCTACCATAAACAAGGATGCGGCGAAATACGCACGACGCTGTGATGCATGCCAGAGATTTTCAAAGATACCTAGAGCACCTCCTAATCAGTTAAAAACAATGACGAGCCCATGGCCTTTCGCTATGTGGGGAATTGATATCATCGGAAGTCTCCCCATAGCTAGGGGCAGAGCGAAGTTCGCTACTGTGGCCGTAGATTATTTCACTAAGTGGGTCGAGGCTGAACCACTGACTACAATCACAACCAAACGAGTGATCAATTTTGTCGTTAGAAACATCATCTGCCGATTCGGAATTCCAAAAATTGTGATAACGGAACTCAGTTCGATAGCGCTGAATTCAGAAATTTCTGCCAAAAATACCACATTGAGAATCGGTACACCTCTGTGGCGCACCCGCAATCGAACGGACAAGTCGAAGCGGCAAATAAAGTGATTAAGTCCATTCTGAAAAGAAGACTGAAGCGGGCCAGAGCCATGTGGGCTGATGAATTACCCTTGGCACTATGGGCCTATAGGACAACGTATAAATCGGCAACAGGTCATACCCCCTTCTCCCTTGCTTTTGGAGCAGAAGCAGTCATCCCGGTTGAGAAAAAAGTAACTTCTCACCGAGTGACTTATTACGATCCGATGACTAATAACGAATTGCTCCTTGAATCCCTAGATATGATCGAAGAAAAGAGGAATGAAGCAGATCATCGTACCTTGAGATGCAAACAACAGGTTGCTCGATATTACAACAAAAAGGTTCAATCCCGAACCATGGAACCCGGAGACTTGGTTCTGAAGCGTGTCTTTCCACCCCCAACTCATACGGGTGCGAAGTGGGAAGGACCGTACTCCATTCTGAGCAAGCTTGATAATGGAACCTTCAAGCTGGCAACCGTATATGGAAAGGAAATCCCCAGAGTGTGGAATGCCCAACATTTACGGCCATACTTAACATAAAAATTTCAAATCTGTTCTTTTGCTTTGTTGAGAACCATGTACAAGGCACGACTTGCCTAGAATAGTCTGATTCCTTAAAGCAAAAAATTATAAAGTGGACGTAGGTCATGATTCGACCGAACCACTATAAAAATATTGTGTGTCGTTTACCTTTATTGCATTATTTATCTGTCTTTCTATTTTTATGGAAATTGCTGTGGATCATGCAATGATCCCAGAAGCATATGATTATAGGTGCCATCCATCAGAATGGAATGCAATCACCAGTCAAAATTCAGAGCATAACAGGCATGAAGCCGATGTCCGTAAGTCATGGCAGTGTACCATGATCGGAACCGCCTTGACGGAACTCTAACTCTCCAGAGAGAGAGAGTATAAAAGCGTCTCCGATTGAGCGCTGAGAAAGAGCTCCTTCTCCGCTGAAGGATCGGGGAGCGATTGAATTGCTGATCTCGAACTCTAACTCTCCAGAGAGAGAGAGAGTATAAAAGCGTCTTCGACTGAGCGCTGAGAAAGAGATCCTTCCCCGCTGAAGGATCGGGGAGCGATTGAATTGCTGAGCTCGAACTCTAACTCTCCAGAGAGAGGGAGAGTATAAAAGCGTCTCCGATTGAGCGCTGAGAAAGAGCTCCTTCCCCGCTGAAGGATCGGGGAGCGATTGAATTGCTGAGCTCGAACTCTAACTCTCCAGAGAGAGAGAGAGAGTATAAAAGCGTCTCCGATTGAGCGCTGAGAAAGAGCTCCTTCCCCGCTGAAGGATCGGGGAGCGATTGAATTGCTGAGCTCGAACTCTAACTCTCCAGAGAGAGAGAGAGTATAAAAGCATCTCCGATTGAGCGCTGAGAAAGAGCTCCTTCCCCGCTGAAGGATCGTGTAACACCCCACCTCCGCTAGGATCACTCGTTAGAATGTACTAGCTTTGGAGGGGCGTTATTGTGAAGGTAAACATGCACAGAGATATCGCAAGACAGAATATATCAAAATAAACATAAGTAAAGCAGCGGTAGCAGATAAAAACCCATCATCATCATCTCAGAAAAACCAACATAGTCAAGTACATAATATCAAAATGTCATGATCCAAAATACAACATAAGTCTAGATACGTGATAACAAAATACATGGTAAAACATCAGTACTAATCCCCAGAAATAAAAGATAAGCCACAGCTAGCTCAGATCCATACATGAGCTATCCAAAAAGCAAGTCAAAGATCCACTAAGCAGAAATAGTCCCTCCCTGAGAACCTGTGGGGGGGGAGAAACGGAAGAAAAGAAGCGAAAGAAAACAGGTCAGTCAAAAAGACTGGTAAGCCCTACTACGATCAATCTATAAACTAATAAAGTTAACCGTATGATGGAAACTGAGATGAATATACTGGCACTAGGTAAAGGTGACATCACATAGACGAGGTTAAACTTTGCACCACAGTGTACTAGCAAACCCACAAAACAGATTTTGATCCCTTAGCCCATACTTTGGCCCAATAACATGAAGTGACCTTAGTATAAGGCCCAGCCCAACGGTCTAGTCGATCGGCTCCCTATAAACCTAACACGTCAAGTGTTGGTGTCCATACGACCCACATGGATGTAGTCAGACTGTGCTGGGTCCACCTTCGGGTGTATCAAGCCCTAAGATGTCAACCCCAGACACCTAAGCAATAATGCACAGTCTAAGCCTACTGGTACCCGTGCCTCGAGTTTGTCCAACATCGGACTACGTGCACGTCCGTAGCCCGCCGGACCCGCACCGCTGTACCACTCAGCCGTCGCTTTGGTCGCTTACATCAGTCCAGTAATCGTGCCCCGCCCTAACCTAGCTGTAGGGTTGTAGTGATACCAAACTGGGATTACTGCTGGAACAGACCACGTTGCTAGGAATTCTGAGAGGGTTAAATGTGGTTTTAACCCCTCACTAATCCCGGATTTGATTAGCTAAGTGTAACCACTTATCCCCATCTAATCCTCGCATCCCCATTATTGGTTAAGTATTAGTGGGCCATGACTTAACCCTAATCATGAGGAATTAATTACTTAACGCACCCAACCTCTCACATTAGACATCCGTGGTTACCTGGGAAGATTTACACCACGTCTAGGTCTAACCTCGGGTCTTATGGTGCAACATGACCAACTACCCACATTAGACCCCACGTTGTGGTTACCTGGGAAGATTTACACCACAACTAGGTCTAACCTCGAGTTGGCCATATCATGTTATCTAATGTCATGTCCACTTCAAAACATATTTACAAGTTAACATATACTTGGGTAGACCTAACTTAATAGGTAAATTCCCAAGGGGTAGACCTAACTTAATAGGTAAATTCCCAATCTTTTAGTTTCATGTATTTTTAAGTTTACCCAAGCCCTCCCAACGTCATTATCTCGCTTACATATTCGTCATAACGTATAAGGGTATAAAAGGTAACTTGGCATAACATACATGGTGAACTTCACATGTCATAATAAACATGCATACATGTTAAACTTGCAAATCATGTCATGGTGAATTCGCATAAACATGCATAGCTTATTAAATATGCATAACATGGTAAGGTGAACATGCATAATCCATTAAACTTGCATAACATGGTAAGATGAACATGCATAATCCATTAAACTTGCATAACATGGTAAGGTGAACATGCATAATCCATTAAACTTGCATAACATGGTAAGGTGATCTTGCATAAACATGCATAACCCATGAAACATGTAGAACATGACATAATAAGCTCGCATAAGCATGCATAACTTGTGAAACATGTAAAACATGGCATAGAAATCTCGCATATGCATGCATAACTTATGAATCACATAAAACATGACATAGTGAGTTCGCATAAGCATGCATAACTTATGAATCATATAAAACATGACATAGTGAGTTCGCATAAGCATGCATAATCAACTAAACTCACATAAATCTCAACTTTCACCAAACATTAACTTTAAAGTTTGTAAAGTGAAGGTAAGAGGGCTTACAAATATAAACAAGCCACAAATCCACCAAATAAGATGAAGAAGCCCTTTTAAAAACCAAAACAAAGCCTCAAATAAGAAAACCCTTTTGCAAAATCCCAAAAACACAAACTTTAGCAAATCAAACTTGCATCTTAATGAAGTATGCAAGTTATTAAGCATTCATACAACATAGAAAAGGTTGTATGATCATCATATCATCATAGGATTAAACTTTGAGGAAGGTGGAGGCTAGGTTTTAGGTGGAGGCCATTTGAGGATTCAAATTGACATAGTTTAGTTGCAAGATTGATTAATGAGGCTTTAGGGTAGGATTAGGGGTATATTTATAGAGAATTAGAGTGTTTTAGGCCCTAGGATTAACCCTAGATTAGGTTTGGCCCGTCAGATCTCAGAATTCTCCAGAACCAAGCCACATGACCCAACCCAAATCAGAAATGGTGCACCAGGCTGAACTGCCTGGGCACCCCCTGTCGACAGGGCTGTCGACAGGGCAGTCGACACCCTGGGTGCCCTGTCGACATGCCTGTCGACATGGGCCCCCTGGCGGGAATTTTCCCGCCTAACCCAGATTAGCCCTAATCCCTGTTTTTAATTTGAAATTTAAATCTGTTTTTAGCATAGAAGTTTCTGAAAACTTCAATGGGCCTTAACCGGGTCATACGGACTCCGATTTTCGAAAACTCGGACTCTATTTCGCGTATTTTTCCGAGACGAACGCAATGGCATAGCCCGTTTCCCCTGATTCTGATTTTTGAATTAAATTCTGCCTCGATTTATGTTATAACAGTTTATTGAAAATACGGGTTGTTATATTCTCCCCTCCTTAAAGGATTTCGTCCCCGAAATCTTCAAGTTAGGAAGAACATATCCTACCATCCAACATCCATCTACTCAAAACATCATCCACGAGCAACCATTGTCCTTAAAGGATTCTAAATGCTGTATGAACATATGCAAAAGTGTGTGTATATGTACCTATCTAATGCAATGATCAATGCAAAATATGTTAGTGAAATGTATCCATATGTATGCAAATCCCTACCATAACGTATAATATCTATATGCGTGCTCAATCATACATCCAAATGCAACATCCATGTGATTGCATACAAATTTCATCCAAGAATAAGCATAAACACTCATGCACATGCAATATGAGGAGTGTGTGAGCCGATCTAGTGCCTAATGTGTATCATGCATCCACGAGTGACCACTTGCAAACACTTGCAACCACTTGCAACCATCAACCATAACATGCTTCAAACACATGTTTCATCCAAAGGGTTTCTACCTAAGGTTCTCATGACAAGCTTAGCACGATAACTAGATAAATATGGATTAGCAAAGAGAAAGATATACTAACAAAGGGAAGAGATTGAGAGTGTACCCTCAAACAGGAATGGATAAAGCCCACGCATCTTCTCCTCGGTTTCCCAAGTTGCGTCCCCTTCGGCTTCACCCCATTGAACTTTCACCAATCTGATCTCACGATTCCTTAGCTTCTTGGTCTCTGTCCCCAAGATACGAATCGGAGCATTCCTTAAAGTTGCTTCTTTCTCTACTTCCACGTCTTCTAGCATGCTAGGTTCAACCACCTCCGCGGACTCATGCAGGCACTTTCGGAGATGCGAGACATGAAAGACATTATGCACTCCGGACAACTTCTCGGGCAATTGCACTTTATAAGCCACCTTCCCAATTCTCTCAATGATGGGGAAGGGTCCAACAAATCTCGGTGCTAGTTTCCCAACAGCTCCAAATCGGACCACATTCCGCAAAGGAGAAACCTTCACGAAAACCTTGTCCCCAACCTCAAACTCCAATTCGGACCTTCGCCTGTCAGCATAGGATTTCTGCCGGTCTTGGGCCGCTTTCATCCGTCTTCTAATCAACTCAACCTTCTCGGATGTATCCCTAATCATGTCGGGTCCAAGTATAAGCTTATCCGTGGATTCCCACCAACATGTAGGTGACTTGCACGGCCTCCCATATAAAGCCTCAAAGGGTGCCATCCCTATGCTTTCCTGATAACTGTTGTTGTATGCAAACTCGACAAGAGGAAGATGGTCTTCCCATGCACCACCAAAATCCAGAATGCAAAGCCTCAACAAGTCCTCAAGTACCCTATTCACCCTTTCTGTTTGGCCGTCTGTTTGTGGGTGATAGGCTGTACTCATGTTCAATCTCGTGCCCATAGCCTCCTGCAAACTGTTCCAGAACTGACTAGTAAAGATGGGGTCTCGGTCACTGACTATGCTGGAAGGGACTCCATGTAGCCGCACTATCTCACGAAGATATACTGATGCTAGTCCAGATGCAGTTCTTTTGCTCTTTACTGGGATAAAATGAGCACTCTTCGTGAGCCTATCCACAATGACCCATATGCTCGTATTCCCCTTCCTGGACCTTGGAAGCCCATCAATAAAGTCCATAGAAATGCTCTCCCACTTCCATAGCGGGACCTCTAGCGGATGTAATAGCCCACCGGGCTTCTTCGACTCAGCTTTTACTCTTTGACAAATAACACATCTCGAGACAAACTCCGCTACATCCTTTTTCATTCCGGGCCAGAAGAAAACGCGCTTCATGTCCTTATACATCTTATCACCCCCTGGATGTATGGTCATTTTGGAGCGATGTGCTTCCTCGAGAACTTTCCTCACCAAGTCTTCTACCATCGGGACACAAAGCCTTCCATCTCTCCTCAGCCAACCCCTATCGTCTATAGAATATCGAGCAAGGTGACTAGATGTCTCCCCTCGAACCAGCTTATCCATGATCTCCACTACCTGAGGGTCTTCCTTCTGTGAAGCCCCGACTTGATCTAGAAGGGTAGGCCTGAGCTCTAGGGATGCCAAGGAACCGGTCTCCGACTCCATTGCCAAAGAGAAACCAAAGGTTGCCAAGAACTCTAAATTCTTCATCTCGACAAATAGAGGACTTAGTGTCAACCTTTTTCTACTCAACGCATCCGCTACAACATTCCCCTTGCCAGGGGCATAGGATATCTCAAAATCATAGGAAGCCAAAAATTCCATCCATCTCTGCTGTCTTAAGTTCAGATCTTTCTGCGAAAAGAGATACTTCAAAGACTTATGATCAGTATATAGCTCAAATCTCTCTCCCAGAAGGTAATGACGCCATGCTTTGAGCGCATATACAATCGCTGCCAGCTCTAGATCATGGGTGGGATAATTCCTCTCATGCACCTTAAGTTGCCTCCCACCAAAACATATAACTCTGCCCTCTTGCATCAGAACGGCACCCAATCCCGTGCCACAAGCATCAGTGTACACGGTAAATATCTTACCACCATCGGGTAAGGCTAGAACTGGTGCGGAGGTAAGGGCTCTTTTGAGTCTCTGAAAAGCAAGCTCACAATCCATATCCCAAGCAAAGACTAAGTTCTTCTTCGTCAACTTAGTAAGAGGAGCAGATATCTTTGCGAAGTCTTTAATGAACTTCCGATAGAAACCCGCAAGACCCAGAAAGCTCCTCACCTCGGTTGCATTCCTTGGAGTCTTCCAATCCTGAACTGCAACCACCTTAGCGGGATCCACCGCTAAGCCTTGCTTGGATACGATATGCCCGAGAAATCTGACTTCCCTTCTCCAAAAGTGGCACTTGGAGAACTTGGCTTTTAACTGGTGTGCTCTGAGTGTGTCCATCACCTCTACCAGGTGCCTCGCATGCTCTTCCTCATCCTTGGAGAAGACTAGAATATCATCAACAAAAACCACGACAAACTTATTCAAGAACTCCCGAAACACCCTACTCATCAAATCTACAAAATACGCGGGTGCATTCGTCAAACCGAACGGCATAACAAGCCATTCAAAGAATCCGTCTGGAGTTCTGAATGCAGTCTTGTCTATACTGTCTTCAGCCACTCTGAGCTGATGAAAACCCGTAGCAAGGTCAAGCTGAGAGAAAACAGAAGCACCAACAAGTTGATCAAAGAGATCATCGATCCTTGGTAACGGGTGTCGGTTCTTCTTAGTCAGCTTATTCAACTCCCTATAATCCACACAGAGTCTAAGAGAGCCATCTGCCTTAGTTGCAAACACCACAGGCGCTCCCCATTCGGATATACTCCTTCTGATGAAGCCCTTCTCAAGCAATTCTTTCACTTGCTTGCTCAGCTCCCGTCTCTCACGCGGAGCCATATGCCGAACGGGCAAAGAAACAGGTTTAGCATTGTCTACCAGATAGATGCGAAAGTCAATCTCTCGTTTAGGGGGCAACCCCTTAACTTCTTCAAACACATCTGGATAATCTCGGACCACCCTTACAGACTGAAGGGCCTCCTCTGATGAGTCGAGAGATTCTAGATAGCATAACATGACGGGATTCTTCGGATTGCATGAAATCTCTAAGGTGTTGCCCAGGCGAGTCACAAGCCTTACAACCCTATGCCCACAATCCAGAATGGCTCCATATCTAGACAGCCAATCCATGCCCAAGATCAATCCGTATCCCCTGAAACCTAGAACATATGCACTACACAAGAACTCAACGCTGAGTATAGAGATCCTTAGATCCTCACATATCATAGATAGATGAGCAGAACCCCCAATGGGATTCGAAACACAAACGGGATCATCCACTAAGCTAGTACTGAGGTGCAAGCTATCAACAAGATCAGATGAAATAAAGCTATGTGATGCACCGGAATCAAACAAGGTACGTACTGGAAGATCAGAGATGTAAACAAGGTTCTCAACAGAAACACTACCTCTCTCGGGAACTGAAGCGGCATTGAGAGCATGAACTTGCCCTCCTGAAGATCCAGCCTGTCCTTTCTTCTTTGGGCATTCTTTGCTGAAGTGCCCAGTCTCTCCACAAGAAAAGCATCCACCACTAAGCTTCCTTTTCTTCTTCCTGCAATCCTTAGCAAAATGCCCAGCTATACCACAGTAATTGCACTTCCCCTTGCCCTTGTTGTTGCCCTTCTTGTTCTTATTCTGATTTCCTTGACTGCTTTGACCTTGGTTGCCTTTGCCTTGAGAATCAGCCTTCTTTGCCTGAGTATCGCCTGACTTGACTTCCTTCTTTCCCTCTCCCTGAAGCAGAGCCATATTGACCAAACTCTCGAAAGTGGCTCCATGCGGAATATGTGACATTGCCAAGCCCTGTAGCGGCTCATTCAATCCTCTGGCAAATCGAAGAGCCTTCTTCTCCGGGGTGTTTACTATATCCAAACCAAAGCGGGCCAGCTGATTAAACTTGTTCACATACTCCTTGACAGACATATCCCCTTGCTTTAGTGCAATGAACTTCTCCATATGTAAATTTGCTTCAGCTGAAGATAGAAACTTGGTCACAAATCTAGCCCTCAAATCGGCCCAAGTCTCAACGGGCCTCGTCCCATTGGTGACCTCCCACCAATAGGCCGCCTCATCCTTCAGAAGCCATACGGTCAATAAGATCTTCCTCTCGTCATCTATCCCAAAGATGGCAAACAAGTCCTCCGTGTCCTTCTGCCAATTCCTAGCTTCAACGAAAGATTCTGTGCCTAGAAAATTCTTGCCCCCCATTGCCTTGAAGTCTTTACACACCTTTGTAAACTCAATCTGAGGATGCTGAGGGGGAGGAGGAGGAAGAGGAGCCTCAGCAACAAGAGGGGGAACATTAGCAACGGGAGGGGGAATATTAACTGCTGGAGGAGGGGGAGCAGGGACCACCGGAGGAGGGATATTAGGGATAGGATTCTCAACTACGGGAGGAGGAGTGGGAGTAGGGTTGGCGGGACCGGCTGCCGCCCTAGCTTCTTGGAGTCTCCTATACCAGAGGGGTACGTTCACTCCATCTGGGATGTCAAGATTCTCAGCCATACTGAAACAAAAGATAAGATAAGATCAGGTCAAGGGGAACGAATGATAATGCTGATGGCTTTTGGGGATTAGCCTTAAAATAATCTAGACTTTATTTTGGAAAATACTTAGTAGGTTTTTGAAAATAGTTTTTCAAAAAAAAGGGTTTTTTTTTTCAAAAGTTTTGTTCAATCTTGTTAACCTGGGGCTCTGATACCAAATGTAACACCCCACCTCCGCTAGGATCACTCGTTAGAATGTACTAGCTTTGGAGGGGCGTTATTGTGAAGGTAAACATGCACAGAGATATCGCAAGACAGAATATATCAAAATAAACATAAGTAAAGCAGCGGTAGCAGATAAAAACCCATCATCATCATCTCAGAAAAACCAACATAGTCAAGTACATAATATCAAAATGTCATGATCCAAAATACAACATAAGTCTAGATACGTGATAACAAAATACATGGTAAAACATCAGTACTAATCCCCAGAAATAAAAGATAAGCCACAGCTAGCTCAGATCCATACATGAGCTATCCAAAAAGCAAGTCAAAGATCCACTAAGCAGAAATAGTCCCTCCCTGAGAACCTGTGGGGGGGGGGGAAACGGAAGAAAAGAAGCGAAAGAAAACAGGTCAGTCAAAAAGACTGGTAAGCCCTACTACGATCAATCTATAAACTAATAAAGTTAACCGTATGATGGAAACTGAGATGAATATACTGGCACTAGGTAAAGGTGACATCACATAGACAAGGTTAAACTTTGCACCACAGTGTACTAGCAAACCCACAAAACAGATTTTGATCCCTTAGCCCATACTTTGGCCCAATAACATGAAGTGACCTTAGTATAAGGCCCAGCCCAACGGTCTAGTCGATCGGCTCCCTATAAACCTAACACGTCAAGTGTTGGTGTCCATACGGCCCACATGGATGTAGTCAGACTGTGCTGGGTCCACCTTCGGGTGTATCAAGCCCTAAGATGTCAACCCCAGACACCTAAGCAATAATGCACAGTCTAAGCCTACTGGTACCCGTGCCTCGAGTTTGTCCAACATCGGACTACGTGCACGTCTGTAGCCCGCCGGACCCGCACCGCTGTACCACTCAGCCGTCGCTTTGGTCGCTTACATCAGTCCAGTAATCGTGCCCCGCCCTAACCTAGCTGTAGGGTTGTAGTGATACCAAACTGGGATTACTGCTGGAACAGACCACGTTGCTAGGGTTTCTGAGAGGGTTAAATGTGGTTTTAACCCCTCACTAATCCCGGATTTGATTAGCTAAGTGTAACCACTTATCCCCATCTAATCCTCGCATCCCCATTATTGGTTAAGTATTAGTGGGCCATGACTTAACCCTAATCATGAGGAATTAATTACTTAACGCACCCAACCTCTCACATTAGACATCCGTGGTTACCTGGGAAGATTTACACCACGTCTAGGTCTAACCTCGGGTCTTATGGTGCAACATGACCAACTACCCACATTAGACCCCACGTTGTGGTTACCTGGGAAGATTTACACCACAACTAGGTCTAACCTCGAGTTGGCCATATCATGTTATCTAATGTCATGTCCACTTCAAAACATATTTACAAGTTAACATATACTTGGGTAGACCTAACTTAATAGGTAAATTCCCAAGGGGTAGACCTAACTTAATAGGTAAATTCCCAATCTTTTAGTTTCATGTATTTTTAAGTTTACCCAAGCCCTCCCAACGTCATTATCTCGCTTACATATTCGTCATAACGTATAAGGGTATAAAAGGTAACTTGGCATAACATACATGGTGAACTTCACATGTCATAATAAACATGCATACATGTTAAACTTGCAAATCATGTCATGGTGAATTCGCATAAACATGCATAGCTTATTAAATATGCATAACATGGTAAGGTGAACATGCATAATCCATTAAACTTGCATAACATGGTAAGATGAACATGCATAATCCATTAAACTTGCATAACATGGTAAGGTGAACATGCATAATCCATTAAACTTGCATAACATGGTAAGGTGATCTTGCATAAACATGCATAACCCATGAAACATGTAGAACATGACATAATAAGCTCGCATAAGCATGCATAACTTGTGAAACATGTAAAACATGGCATAGAAATCTCGCATATGCATGCATAACTTATGAATCACATAAAACATGACATAGTGAGTTCGCATAAGCATGCATAACTTATGAATCATATAAAACATGACATAGTGAGTTCGCATAAGCATGCATAATCAACTAAACTCACATAAATCTCAACTTTCACCAAACATTAACTTTAAAGTTTGTAAAGTGAAGGTAAGAGGGCTTACAAATATAAACAAGCCACAAATCCACCAAATAAGATGAAGAAGCCCTTTTAAAAACCAAAACAAAGCCTCAAATAAGAAAACCCTTTTGCAAAATCCCAAAAACACAAACTTTAGCAAATCAAACTTGCATCTTAATGAAGTATGCAAGTTATTAAGCATTCATACAACATAGAAAAGGTTGTATGATCATCATATCATCATAGGATTAAACTTTGAGGAAGGTGGAGGCTAGGTTTTAGGTGGAGGCCATTTGAGGATTCAAATTGACATAGTTTAGTTGCAAGATTGATTAATGAGGCTTTAGGGTAGGATTAGGGGTATATTTATAGAGAATTAGAGTGTTTTAGGCCCTAGGATTAACCCTAGATTAGGTTTGGCCCGTCAGATCTCAGAATTCTCCAGAACCAAGCCACATGACCCAACCCAAATCAGAAATGGTGCACCAGGCTGAACTGCCTGGGCACCCCCTGTCGACAGGGCTGTCGACAGGGCAGTCGACACCCTGGGTGCCCTGTCGACATGCCTGTCGACATGGGCCCCCTGGCGGGAATTTTCCCGCCTAACCCAGATTAGCCCTAATCCCTGTTTTTAATTTGAAATTTAAATCTGTTTTTAGCATAGAAGTTTCTGAAAACTTCAATGGGCCTTAACCGGGTCATACGAACTCCGATTTTCGAAAACTCGGACTCTATTTCGCGTATTTTTCCGAGACGAACGCAATGGCATAGCCCGTTTCCCCTGATTCTGATTTTTGAATTAAATTCTGCCTCGATTTATATTATAACAGTTTATTGAAAATACGGGTTGTTATAGATCGGGGAGCGATTGAATTGCTGAGCTCGAACTCTAACTCTCCAGAGAGAGAGAGTATAAAAGCGTCTCCGATTGAGCGCGGAGAAAGAGCTCCTTCCCCGCTGAAGGATCGGGGAGCGACTGAATTGCTGAGCTCGAACTCTAACTCTCCAGAGAGAGAGAGAGTATAAAAGCGTCTCCGATTGAGCGCTGAGAAAGAGCTCCTTCCCCGCTGAAGGATCGGGGAGCGATTGAATTGCTGAGCTCGAACTCTAACTCTCCAGAGAGAGAGTATAAAAGCGTCTCCGATTGAGCGCTGAGAAAGAGCTCCTTCCCCGCTGAAGGATCGGGGAGCGATTGAATTGCTGAGCTCGAACTCTAACTCTCCAGAGAGAGTATAAAAGCGTCTCCGATTGAGCGCTGAGAAAGAGCTCTTTCCCTGTTGGAGGATCGGGGAACGAGTGAATTGCTGAGCTCGAACTCTAACTCTCCAGAGAAAGAGAGTATAAAAGCGTCTCCGATTGAGCGCAGAGAAAGAACTATCGAATTTGAACTCTAACCTCGGCGACCGCCAGGAGAGTATAAAGAGGTCTATAGTTGAGCACTGAGAAAGGTGCCAGAAATTCAGTACCACAAGAACAGTTATCTTATGAAATTTTCTAAGTCCCCCATATTCAGAAATAGGGGGCAACATGCAAATAATGTTAATCAATCTTTAATAAACCCTAGTTAAGCGCTACATTAACGATTGATTGGGGGCCGTATGCATATACACATGAACTTTAATGCAGCAATGCAGCACGAAAGTTTTTAATTTTTCTTTCTGTTGCTTGACTGATTTGTAGTTATAATTAGATGGTCTGTGACTAAGCATGAAAAGTTTATTTGAATACAGGTACACAATGATGCAAAAAGAGATAAACTTTCCTTTATATACTGCAAGCCTACAAAGTGAAAAACAACCTAGAAAACAAAAGTGAGGGCCAGTCTTACAATTACACTTTCTGGCCAGTGGAAAACCTAAAGACAAAATATAAACCAGCGACAATAACCTATTTGCGCTTTGACCTCTTCTCCTGCTTCTGTTTCTCTAGCTTCGCCTTGTCAGCGTCGGATTGATCTCCTTTCTTCCTTTTCCTTTTGTCTATGAGGGGAACATCCGACTCTTCAGAAGATTCCTCTTTCGCCTCCTTTCTCTTCCTTTTATCAGCAAGGGAAGCTGGGAAATCATCAGGATTCGCAAAATGAAGTTGTCTGCTGATGGATTTGGGCTGGATTTTCAAAATCATCCCAGTTTTGGGATCAAGTTCCGCGATAGGGACTATGTTCAGAGGCTCTTGTCCCATCATCTTCAAAGCCATCTCCTTTTCCTGCCTAGCTTTTTGGCTGGCCAAAGTTTCGTCGTCATCGTCTTCGGTCTCTTTGGCGCCAATGATATCCTCCTCATCCTCTACATGGCGCCCATCCATGTCTTACAAGGCCTCGATGGTTTCAGCATCCTTGGGGACATCAGCACTAGGTGCCAGGATGCTTATTTCTGCTGTTGTATCCTCAGTTTGCATCGATATATCAACACCGGCACCTGGCGAGACAGCCTCCTTCTCCGCCTCTTTTCCTTTTTCAACACCCTTGTCGACGGGCTCACCACCTGTATTATGGGGAACACACGTTACTAATTCAATTGGTTGTTCTACCAGACGACGACAATTCACAATTGCTTTGACGAATTATGGCGAAAAAAGGGAGATACCTTCCGCAGATCCTCCTTCTTGGGTAGCTGCAGGAGCTCCAACAACCACAGGAGTTAGGCCCAAAAGGGATTAGTGGATCATCAGGATGGTATTCTTCAATTTCGGAAGCCTTGGGCTCCACGGCTGAACTCGAACCTTCGTCAGCTTTGCCTTTACCCTTAGCCAGGGCCCTCTCCTTTTCCATTTCCGCTTGAATCAAACGACGACCCTCTGCCAGGTCCTTGGGCTCATTATCCCTCAAGATGCTCCTCATCAACTCATCTTCATCAATTTCTTCGACTCCCAATCTCTGCTTCTCACCCTCAACGATGGCATCCCATAAATTGGCTAAAGTAACGTGGTAGTCCGGGATCCACGAGATGTTGCGAGTTTTGAGGACTTGGCCCAGAAAGTCAAAAATCATCTCTTCAAACCCCTCGATATCCTTCTCTCTCTCGAGGAGCTTGTTGTTAGAAGCAGTAGCCATTTCGATGGCACTTTCAACATTCTTTTCGGCGAGAGCTGCCCATCTCTCCGCATCCGCGACTTGATCATTTAGAATCACCTTTTCCGCTTCAGCCAAAGCTAAACTTTCCTTCAAACTTGCTTTTTCTGCCTCCCAAGCAGCTCTCTCAGCTTCAAAATGGCCTTGTGCTGTCTTCAAGTCAATGTTGGCCATTTTGAGATCTTCTACTTCCTTCTTTAAAGCCATCTTCTCTTGGCTATTGGAGTCAAGTTCTGAATGAAAGCGCTTCTTATCATTCTCCAACTCGATCTTATAATTTTCAACATCTCTCCGCGCTAAGGCGAGTTGGGATTGAGCATCTTCCAAGTCCTTCTCCATCTTTGTTCTGGCCCTTTCGTTGTTATCAATTTTCACTTTAGATCTATGGGCTTCCATTTCGAGTGTTCGAATGACTTCGGAAAGATTAACTGCATGTTTCTTCATCATCTCATACTGTCTGGCTACATGGCGGATGTGCCCGACAACTTCATTATCCCAGTTCTTAGGGATCGGTTCTAAGGTTGGAACAAATGTCATCCTTTCGAAGAAAATGTTTGGGAATTGTTCCCGCAGCTTTTCCAGCCTACCTTGAATCTCGGGACCATGGATGTAATCCCGTGACCCGGGGGCAGCCAACTCTGGCTGGCTGGAAGGGACGATGTCACTCCTCTCCTTTTCAGACTCTTTGATTGGATCCTTGCCTTTATCTTTAGACTCGTGATGCCTTTTTGACGACCTGCTGTGAGAGGGTGCACTTTTCAGAGGAGTTAACTCTTTAGGAAGTTTCTTTCCCCCTGTAGGAACTACCGGATAACTAGGAAGCTTGGCAGATGTCGATTTCGGTGGAGACCGGGGTTGCGAGGAAGTCGGCTTGTGAGAAGGGCCGCGAGAGCGCTCAGTACCCGGATGAAGACTGGGTGTGCCCTCACGAAGAAACGATAAGAATAAGATCGCCTGCGGGACATCTTTCCTGCAAAAAAGAAAAAGAGCATATTAAAACTTTGAATACTGTTGATATAAAAGTGCGGGGTCAGGCAGTGTGTGTGATTTGTGCATCCCATATAATTCCCCCTAACAGACCCGGGCCTGAAGACAGGCTCATCTGACTAGTTTCTTGTTCTCTAGTTGGAGCGATGGTCTCTTCAGAAGCAGGGAAGAATGGCTCCCCTCCAAAGTCCCTCTCTGTGTATACATCATCGGGCAGAGGAATTTTGCTCATCTCATTGAATAACCGTTCTTCTGTCAAGTCATCGGGAGCAACGGGTTCGATTGGAGTAGAAACTGGGATTTTCTTGGACTTGTCACCGCGGGCCTCATCCTCTCTGTATATGTTCAGGTCCTCATCGTCTTGGATGACTGTCGGGGAAGGACTCTTGCGAAATTTAGTTGTTTCTACTGCTTGCGATGTTCCTTCTCCCTCCGTTGGGGGCACGTATTTATGGGGTTTGCCGCCAGCGCCAAGTCCAAATCTTATATAAAGAAGATGATGCTTATGAAGATTCTCATCAGTGATGCACTTTTTGATGCTTAGAAAGTCGGATCTGCTTTGTAGAAGAATAGACAATCGATTATTGTATAACGGACCCTCCGTTATCGGGAAGACGTGATCTGTTTAAAACAAAGAAAAAAGGGGGAGAATGTTAATGCTTCGGCTTCTTGAACAAGATATTCAGTCAAAAGATTAAAGTTTACTTGATTTAAGCCATCTTCTTGAGCACTCGGCCTGTTTCTTTATATAGAACCAATCAGACTTAGGATCCCCTATATTGCTGTATCCGTCATACAAAACCTTCCTATTCGCCACCGATTCAAAGAAAGACAAATTTGGGGTTGCCGAGGAGCGATGCTTGAAAAGAAAGAAGAATGTTAAATCTCTAAATGTGAGTTCGGTATGTAGGATCTCTGCGTATGCAATATATAAGGTGTATATAGATGCGTAGGCGTTAGGATGCAGCTGCATCGGAGCGATACCCAGTCGTTTTAAAGTCTCGATGACGATTGGAGGAAACGGAGGAATAGCTCCTACCAAGCACATGGTTCGACTGACTGCCATATACCCTTCCGGAGCTAAGTGGGGTCTATCTTCGCTACCGGGTGTCATCACATCATCCCAAGGGATCCCATATCTCAGGCAGATTCTTTTTAGCTTTATATCATCGAGTTTAGATGCTAAAGAATCAGAAAATTATTCTATCCCGAGCGCGCCAGGAATCTAGTCGGGAGCTCGCCTGTCTATCTCAGACTCTTCACTAGATGAAGTACTTTCAGACGGATCCGATTCCGTTGCCTCGTATTCAGATCCAGAATCTTCACCTCCTGGGTTAGTTGGAGGGACATCGGGGTTGTATTGCTCAGGAACCTCGGACTCCGTTTCTGTAACGGATCTTGAAGAAGATTGATTATCCGACATTACTGTTAGGCGAGAAAACATGAAAAATGAGATTAAAACTACCCGTCCCCCGTGTGTGCAAGTGCCGGTGTGTGTGCTTGTGCATGCATTAAAGATAAAGCGTAAAAGTTATCAAGATCATCAAAATATTAGTCGTCATATGCAGTCAAATTATGTGTTCATTTAGTCCAGAAAGTCCGACTTCAAGGCCCTAACCTAACTGTTCAGAATTTTATGGTGACAAGGCATCGTCTAAAGTTCAAAATTTGTTTGGATCGTGAACTACGAGTCGGATCGCGGTGTGTATAACAGTTCGCCCTCCTTCGGATCACAGGGCAGAGGGATCGCCCTCCTCTCGGATCGTGAGACAGTAGGGGTCGACCCTCTCGCAGATCGTGAAATTGAGTGGTCGGGGTCTTTGCCGGATCGTTGCGGCCCCACACGATACACGCCTCTGCCGTCACCACGACCCTCCGTCTCGCCACTGGCCTTCATCTTCTCCCTCTCCTCTCCTTGCCCACGATCCAAACCGGCCTTCTCTCTTCTCCTTCCTCCTCCGTTTCTCTCCTCTCCTTCTCATTTCCGAACTCCAACCTCTGAACCCATCAGCCATGGCACCTCGCTGGTCCCCCCAAAAGTCACAAAATTCCATCGTTTCTTCCCTCAAACCAGTCAAAAAAAACTCATAAAAATGAGAGCGATATCGAATAAGGATGCTTTCGGTAGAATTACCTTCTAAAAGTTGGGAAAACAATCGGATTTTTGGAGGTTCGAAAAACTAGGGTTCTTCCTTAATGGAGCTGGCGGCGCGATGCAGAAGCTAGAAGAAGGGGGAAAGTGAAGAGGGAGTGTGGTTTATATAGGTCATGAGGCGACCGTTAATATTCCAATTTTTGTTTTACTCGAACCGTGAAAATAGATGGGCCGCGAACCAAAAGCCCACCACGTCTCAAAGAAAAGCCCATCTCGTTCCGTTCCGTGAAGAGGCCCAAGTGCTCACCAAAGAACGAGGCGAATGGCTTGCTAACGGATCGCGACTCGAGCACGCGATCTGAATCGATAAGTGACCGACAGATCCAGTGATGAAGACTCTGAAAGATCCCAGAAAAGGAATTGTTCACTGATTTGCGACTCGTTATGAAAAGACGATTCTATAGCTTCGAAGCATGTTCCATCATCGATAAAACATACTTCGAGGAGGCAAAATGTTGGCTAGCTTTTTGACCAAGCCACCCAGGTTCATTCATAAGAAGAAAGTATGAAACTACATTCCCTAAGTACATGAAGGAACGGATCGGACCATCGACTCGCCCCTTACCGGATTGCACCTCATCGGATCGCCCCCATTTGATCAGCGAAACGACACCTCTATGCGATCCGATCCGTACACACATTACTGCCCTGTATAGACCGATCCGATCCCCTGATGCACAACGGAGCCTCTGACCCGTTCAAGCACGAGCTAGTCTTCTGCGATCCAAGACGCACGGATCCAGCGACACGTGTCCCCAACCGTCATTTTGACTGATTCTCCCCATTTGCTCGATCCGATTTTCAAGGGGATCGCGACACCTGTCCACAACGGCTAATTTGTCTATTTCTTCATCGGCTGCGATGCGATCCGATGTTCTCAGGATTCGTGCCACGTGTTACCACGACCCGCCTGACAAAATCAGCTATAAATAGCCCGGAGCTAGGCATTTTTTGGGATCCTTTTGGCAATATTGAGGACTGATTCCGCCATTATTGTCATACTACCATTTCTTATCAGTTTTATTACTAGATTACTGAGAGAAATCACAATTGTAAAAGTGAGCTAGAGAGAAATCATTGATTGTACCAGCACACAAAGTATAATCAATAACATATAAAGTGGACGTAGGCTCGTTAACGCCGAACCACTATAAATTCTGTGTGTTTTCTGCTTTTTCTTCATTCTCCAGTTAAAACTCTATAAGATTCAGAACAATTTGGGTGTTAGGTCCAAATTTTGATCTAACACATTCCATTTCAATTATTGGTGATAAAACCGATTTTACTTCTCTATATAAATTTAGATTTAAATATTCAATTTATCAAATGATAAATATTTCCTTAATTTATAAACATCGTTTATAAATTATTCTCCTCAATTTATCAGTTAAAACAGATTTCTATTAAATATTTACTTTAGATCCTTATCATGTTATACCCATGTGTGAAGCACGAGTCTAAACCTTACTAATGTAAAATTCTCTTTTTATAAAATTCTATTCATTTTCCAAATATTTCCTTCAATAATCCTATTTACTTTCCAAATAAATATTCCATTTATAAAACTTTTCTCATTTTATAATTATTTCCTTTTATAAGACCTTTTTCATTTTATAATTATTTCCTTTGTATAATTCTATTTGTTTTCCAAATAGATATTTCATTTTCAAAATACACTTTGAAAATTCCCTTTTTACATTCCAGTATTTCTTATGGTGTTTAAAATATCAAATAACTAGACCAGTGTCATCATAATCAATCACAGATTATATATCACATCATATATCACAATATATGAATAAAACAGTAAAATAAATATTGAAGAATCCAGTTGGATCCCTCCAACCTGTTTCTCTGCATCACAGATGTTAAACAATATAAATAACATCGATTTCATTTCAATATGAAATATTCTGATAAACAATATCAATATTTGATTAATGATTTATATATATATCGTTTTTTCAACCAATTACTTAGTAGTTCAACTAAGTAGTTAACATACAACAATCAACCAACATTTATCAATTCTAAAAATACGTTATCAAAATATAACTGATCAGAGTTAGTGTGATTTACTCACATTGGACGGTCATCGTTAAATAATGATAATTGTCGGTTGATTCAGACAGACAATTTATTTCGCTATAAATTGTCAAGAGCTCCAATTCACTCCCTGTCAGTTCCATTGCGTAGTCGTCGTCCATGCGATTCCAATGAGACCAACGACATTCAATTCTGATATCATATGAGTTAAATATCATGTTAACCAGTTTGCATACCACTTTAAATTAAAATAAAACATTTTTTTTCAAAACGGACCTTACCTTTAAATCACCGGCCCACCTCCTTTTAATACCCACGTCCATTTTTGCTTGCTTCCCAGCCTCCCTTATTCAAACCCCTCCCATCAATGCGTTGCCCCTTTTATTTTTTTATTTTTTTTCTTTCTTAAGGCTGGGCTTTCCATCTTTAATTATTGGCCCAATTGCCACGTTTAAATCCATGCACTAGAACAAACCTACCCGCATGCAGAGAAAAGAACAGTACTTCTTCCTTGTGTTTTAAAAACGCCACACATTCCTGAAGCACAAAACTATGGCACGCTTACTATTCCACCATCCCTAGCTCCACGGTTCCATCATGAATTCTAGCACAAAACCCATTGGCACTCACCTCTTCTTAATCTCTTTCGTCTCCACACAAAAATGAGTAGCTCGAACCAAAGATCACTTCGCTAAAGTCTCCTTTCCCCATACCGCTTCGCCCCTATTCTCCACTGTTTGCCAAGCCGACGGATGCATTGAGTTTCCCTTCGCTTCCTCTTCCAAATGCCACCAACGATGTTGAACTCGGCCACATTTTGATACCTGCAACAAACAGGCAGCGTATGCCATACACAGTAAATCATTGAGAACCATACTATCACCGTTACCACAAAAACTTTGCAATCCCTCTTCAGCACCGAATTTGGAAACTCCAACACCCATTTTTTCCATTACCGTGATTTCTTCGAACCCTTCCTCGATGAACATCCGAAACCTACTCCCTCTCTAACATTAATTTATCCTCTCCCATGCAGTGTACAAAATGTACTCCGTTTCATGCCTCCAGCTCCACTTTATATCACCCCATGTATGTACACGCACCCACTTCGATATGGACAGCAACTTCACACCATACAACAAAAAAGGACGTGCCTTCGTGCATTAAGAACTTGGTCCGAACTACCATGAAACATCCCATGTACAGTGAAAATTCAAACCGCATCTTCACTTCACATCTCTACTACTTCGCATTATTTTCGTTCATCTCGAAAACTTCATGAAAGGTGCGGGCTCCCACCTGTAGCCACTTCTGGACCTTTCTTTTTATAAAGTTTTCATGACATTATTTGCAGAGAAGAGAAGAAAGAATGGAAAAGGAGTTGGAAGGCTCCACGTGTGAGGAGAAAGAATGGAGAACGTTGCTAGCTAAAAGGAAAATTTGAAGCAAGAAAGGAATATATATATATATATATGGAATTTTACTTGGTGACTAAGTAAAACAAAATGTACGAGTGTCAGAACGATAAGAAGTTTCGTGTAGTAGACATGTGCAAGGAAAAATGTAAATGCTTAAGAGCTAAGGCAATGAGACGTGCTGTACTGATGTACATTGAACTTGACGTACGGGATGGGTGTACTCGAGGCTTACTGAATATATATAAAATACATTACTTCTTAGCAAAGGAATAACGTACCTCGTTATGTAAAACTCCTTTCATTTACAGACCACTATAGACAAAAATAAAAACACCATCGTGTCAAGCCAGGTATCACGATTCCAAAAATATTAAAAAAAAAAGATATGTTAACTTCTTCTATGAAACCCCATAATTGCTGATATAGGGTGTAAAACACTACAAATAAAAAGTTACTTATTTTCCAAAATAAAAATTACAGAAAAAACTATAAATTAAATTACAGCTACGTCTCAAAGATCTTGTCCAAATTAGAAACGGATATTTAATCGAAATTAAATAACCGTTATAGCTTATAAATGATTCCATAGCGACTATTTGAAAATTTTGATTTGGCAATCTATACGACGAAATCTTCATTTTTCTCTTCTATTAGAAAAATACCATTAATTAGATTCCAACGTTTCTTGTTTCGAAGAAATCCGACTAATGACGGATTCTGTATATTCGTTTAAAGTTCGAATCGCCAAATTACGAACTACCGCGCCATTTCGAGCTCGTTATAATTATAATATAAATTATAGGTTCAACTAATATTTATAAATAAATTCGTTAATATAATTCAATTCTAAACTGAATTATATATTTTAAATTGTCCAATTCACACAATATTGTCATTTCAGCTATTTCTGATTATTTCATAAATTAAATATATTATTTAATTATTTATATTAATTAAATATTCTAAATTATTTAATTCAAGTCATTATAAATTACCAAATCAACATTTAAATAATTAAATAAGTTAATTATTATACCGTAAAAATTATGGGTCGTCACATTCTTTCCTCCTTAAAATAATTTCGTCCTCGAAATTGCTAAGGCAAAAAGCAAACCCTATTGGCTGGGTAAAAATTATTTGGTTTACTTCTTGAATTTCAGTTTCAACTGAACCGATTAATTTTAATTAAATATTAATTTATTCTGAATAACTAAAATTTTCAAAAATCTAGAAAATTTTCTAACACCTTAATTTTTCAAAAAAATTTGCTAGCACCTCCTTCGTACGAGTCAATCGATACAACTACAAATCGCCTCTCTAGGCCTTCTCCAACGCCAACCCAAAAGAAAATCAAATAGCCAAGCGGCTTGCCAATTCGGCTCATAAATCTTATGCTTATACAAAATATAAACTTGTACCTTTTTGTCGGGAATATCATTATATTATTTACATCTGCTACCAATTCAGCATATACCAATATCATCTCAATTAAACTCCAAATCAGTTTTTATCCTCAAACCCAATCATTCACTTATACCCAAGTCAAATTCCATTTCAATTCCAAGTTCCGTTCTCGATTTCAAACTCTAACTAACCAACCCAATACCATTTCAGATTCCTATCTCACAATTCAAAATCTGATTCTACTTGATATATTGTATTCCAATTCAATTTCCAGTTAATTGGTTTTAATTCAATTCATATTTGCTTTCACAAATTTTCTTTTAATATGTTTTTAATTCAAACAATCTCTTCCCCGGAGTTTTAAACAACTTACCTATTTTAAAAATCAAATATTCCCTTTCAAAATCAGAACAACTTGTTTTCTCAAAACATTTCCAAAAACAATATCTATGGTAGTAATCCGTCACTTAGAAACCCGAAAATGAACAAGGATGCTGCTGCACAGTCATCATCTAAATTATTTTCCAGCGATCGTAGTGAGTTCAATACTATATCACCTTCAAAATCCATTCTTAAACATTTCCATTTTGAAGTTGTTTCAAAATATCCTTCCAATGTTTGTAAAATAATTCAAAATCTCCCAGGATTTTAAAATTATCATATATTTAATCCAAATGCATTTATAAACACCTTTCCAAACCCCAGAGTTTTAAATTTCAATTCTGGTTTAAATTCAGTTTTAATTAATTTGTAACACTTATATGAATTTTGATGGGTTATTTACATAACCGTTTCAGTTATAATCTTATCTGATTATAATCACTGCCAACACATCCAATATACGATCATACTTCAAATATTAATCATACTTTTATATCAAAATATAATTTGGATAAAATTATTTCATTTACCCTCTTTTCAAAACATACAGTGTCAGTTCATCGTATTCAAGTGTTTAGAAACTCCTACTGATACAGTGGATCAAACTGATCGACCAGAACTCATAAACAACTCAACCAATAAATCTCCACAATATAAAACATTTTTTATAAAATCAACAAATACGCTCTTTCGTATATATACACTCAACTCAGTCTAGGGCATTACTGACCCCATCTCTACTGAGTCACGCCATAGAGCCAAGGTAATTACTTAACCTTCGGCTCTGATACCACTGTAACGACCCGGAGATTTACGACCTTGGTTATCGACTTAAACTCAATGTCGACTATCCAAGCATCAGAAATACAGGATAGTTAATATAAAGAAATTAGAGGGTGAGGATAGATAAGATAGAAAATTAGAATAGAAGAAGAAGAAGAACATAAACACAGAATCAGAGTAACACGAATCTCACAGCGGAACGAATCAATATATTATATAACATAATTTGGAAATAAAGCCAATACTATATAAAATACCATGATTGGAGTATAACACTTACAACTCAGCGTAAATAAACATTAGTTATATAATCCTGAAGCCTCCTACTCCAGCTTTCCAATTATATCTATAAAATCCCGACTACTTGACTGCACGTAAAAAATTGGGCACCCAAGAGTTTAGGGAAAACAAAACAAAATAAACTCTAGGTCAATCATGTGACTGGTGTGAGTAAACTCCAACCATTTGTTTAACCTTTAAATCCTTTTAAAAGGAAAGAATAATCGTAAGACCGATCCACACATAAACACCGATGGTTTTTACCATACGATAATCCAAAACATTCTTTTAAAATCAATAGTTTTCTGATATTATAATAATGTCTAATATAATTAAATATTAATCTAGCAGAATGCTTTCATCTCACACTCCACATATAATATACAATCAAAAACCGCGGACTCTTATTGGGTAATGGATTTCCAACTATGACAAGGTATGGAACCACCTTCCGATCAGTGTACTCTAGAAGCAATACACTGGAGTTCAACAAGAACATCTTGTAACTCGACCACATATGACCGACCATTCATTTCGCTTGAATATTCCAAATATATTGTCACCTTACGGTTGGTATACCAACATAACTATTCCCGGGAGATACAGAATTGAAAGAAGTAACAAATATGAATATTCTCTAGATGGTGACAATATACCCTACTTGGGTGCGACCTTAGTCATGCTGCCTGCCCGATTTCTGTCATTTCCCAGTTGATGAGGCTTGAGGTCATAACGTATCTTTTAACAGATCACTCCTTCATTTACTTTGATTGTCACATCGTCATACTCATCAAATCACAAATCGGTTTCCCCAAAAATACCACGAGTATAAGCTAAGAGAAACGAATTCCTCTGCCACCAACATAAATACGTTTGAAACGATCAACTTACGCGATCTACCAGATATACTCTGTCAGACATTCGTCCATTCAAGTTGTCCTGGGACTAGACAACCCGAAGGCACTATTCTATAAATCTATCTTAGGAAATTTCTACCTAGGATTTACTGAACAGCCCTTGCATAACTCCGTCTTCAATTATCTTCATCATATTTGATTCGCAATGCTAATGCCATACGGAGTGGTTTTCAGATAATATATCTGATCCCGGTCTCTCCGTATTGACAACGGAAACGGTCAAAATCTTTGATAGTTGGTGATTCAACTATACAAGGAAAACATGTGTACAAACAATGGTCGTATTTCCAAATGGAAATCTTACCGATCAATCATCATTTCATTTCCCAATTTCCCATTTATCGTTTCCATATATTCATAATTTCCTTATTTTCTAAAATTGGAAAATATATGTTATTAACTTTGGAAAACGTTTCCATTTCTGATTCACGCATCAATATCTTTCCACCTTTATCGGTCTCTAACTATAAACGAGTAAGAGAACAACTTCCCAAGTATAAACCCCGAAGGCCGAAACCAACATCAGATTGATACCCAGAAAGCCAATCAACTCAACTAATTTCCAGTCAGTTTCTAATTTCAGTAATTCCATTTAAATTCCTAATTCAAACCCCAAATTCCTTTATAATATTTTATTTGCAAAATTTTTACTTTAATCTAATTTTTCACATAGAACGTGAATAATATTTCTTTATATAATAGAAACAGTTTGATTTCGTATTTAAAAACAATATCTCAAACCCAAATTCTATTTATATTTTTATTTGCAGAATTATTCATACAAATCTTATTTCATTTCCAACATTTATAATCTCATTGAAAATTTCCTTTATAACTACTACGTTCACATTTCATTTCAATTATTATTGTTAAAACCGATTTTACTTCTCTAAATAAATTCAGACTCATATATTCAATTTATCAAATGATAAATATTTCCTTAATTTATAAACGTTGTTTATAAATTATTCTCCTCAATTTATCTATAAAAACAGATTTCTATTAAATATTTACTTTAGATCCTTATCATGTTATACCCGTGTGCGAAGCATGGGTCTAAACCTTCCTAATGTAAAATTCTCTTTTTATAAAATTCTATTCATTTTCCAAATATTTCCTTTTATAATTCTATTTACTTTCCAAATAAATATTCCTTTTATAAAACCTTTCTTATTTTATAATTATTTCCTTTTATAAGACCTTTTTCATTTTATAATTATTTCCTTTGTATAATTCTATTTGTTTTCCAAATAGATATTTCATTTTCAAAATACACTTTGAAATTTCCCTTTTTACATTCCAGTATTTCTTATGGTATTTAAAATACTAAATAACTAGACCAGTGTCATCATAATCAATCACAGATTATATATCACATCATATATCACAATATATGAATAAAACAGTAAAATAAATATTAAGGAATCCAGTTGGATCCCTCCAACCTGTTTCCCAGCATCACAGATGTTAAACAATATAAATAACATTGATTTCATTTCAATATGAAATATTCTGATAAACAGAATCAATATTTGATTGTTGATTTATATATATATATATATATATATATATATATATATATATCGTTATCTATATTTATAATTTCAACCAATTACTTAGCAGTTCAACCAAACTGTCAACACACAACAATCAACCAACATTTATCAATTCTAAAAATACGTTATCAAAATATTACTGATCAGAGTTAGTGAGATTTACTCACATTGGATGGTCATCGTTAAATAACGATAGTTGTCGGTTGATTCAGACAGACAATTTATTTCGCTATAAATTGTCACGAGCTCCAATTCACTCCCAGTCAGTTCCATTGCGTAGTCGTCATCCGTGCGATTCCAATGTGACCAACGGTGTTCAATTCTGACGTCGTATGAGTTAAATATCATGTTAACCAGTTTGCATACCACTTTAAATTAAAATAAAACAATTTGTTTTAAAAACGGGCTATACCTATTAAATCACCGGCCCACCTCCTTTTAATACCCACGTCCGCTTTCGCCTGCTTCCCAGCCTCCCTTATTCAAACGCCTCCCATCAATGCGTTGCCCCTTTTATTTTTTTATTTTTTTTCTTTCTTAAGACTGGGCTTTCCATCTTTAATTATTGGCCCAATTGCCATGTTAAAATCCACGCACTAGAACAAACCTACCCGCATGCAGAGAAAAGAACAGTACTTCTTCCTCCTTGTGTTTTAAAAACGCTACACATTCCTGAAGCACAAAACTATGGCACGCTTACTATTCCACCATCCCTAGCTCCACGGTTCCATCACGAATTCTAGCACAAAACCCATCGGCACTCACCTCTTCGTAATCTCTTTCGTCTCCACATAAAAATGAACAGCTCGAACCAAAGATCACTTCGCTAAAGTCTCCTCTCCCTATACCGCTTCTCCCCTATTCTCCACTGTTTTCCAAGCCAACGGATGCAGTGAGTTTCCCTTCACTTCCTCTTCCAAATGCCACCAACGATGTTGAACTCGACCACATTTTGATACCCGCAACAAACAGGCAGCGTATGCCATACACATTGAATCATTGAGAACCATACTATCACCGTTACCACAAAAACTTTGCAATCCCTCTTCAGCAGCGAATTTGGAAACTCCAACACCCATTTTTTTCATTACCATGGTTCCTTCGTACCCTTCCGCGATGAACATCCGAAACCTTCTCCCTCTCTAACATTAATTCGTCATGTCCCATGCAGTGTTCAAAATGTACTCCGTTTCATGCCTCCAGCTCCACCGTATATCACCCCATGTATGTACACGCACCCGCTTCAATATGGACAGCGGCTTCACACCATACAACAAAAGAGGACTGCCTTCGTGCGTTAAGAAATCGGGCCGAACTACCATGAAACATCCCATGTACGGTGCAAATTCCAACCGCATCTTCACTTCACATCTCTACTACTTCGCATTATTTCCACTCATCTCGAAAACTTCATGAAAGGTGCGGGCTCCCACCTGTAGCCACTTCTACAGTACCCCGCGTAGGTTTCTTTCTCTCCACCAACGTCCGCACTTCATTACAATATCATTATCCTTCTCCTCACGGTCTCAAACACCGTAGGAACAAAATTCTCGTGAACCGCCATGAAGTTCATACGAACTTGGGTATCTTCATCTCGCGTACATTAGTTCTGGACCTTTCTTTTTTTAAAGTTTTCGTGACATTATTTGCAGAGAAGAGAAGAAAGAATGGAAAAGGAGTTGGAAGGCTCCGCGTGTGAGGAGAAAGTATGGAGAACATTGCCAGCTAAAAGGAAAATTTGAAGCAAGAAAGGTATATATATATGTGGAATTTTACTTGGTGACTAAGTAAAACAAAATGTACAAGTGTCAAAACGATAAGAAGTTTCGTGCAGTAGACATGCGCAAGGACAAATGTAAATGCTTAAGAGCTAAGGCAATGCGACGTGCTGTATTGATGTGCATTGAACTTGACGTACGGGATGGGTGTACTTGAGACTTACTGAATATATATAATCCATTAATTCTTAGCAAAGGAATAACGTACCTCGTTATGTAAAACTCCATTCATTTACGGACCACTAAAAACACCATCGTGTCAAGAAAGGTATCACGATTCCAAAAATACAAAAAAAAATAGACAAGTTAACTTCTTCTGTGAAACCCCAAAATCGCTGATATAGGGTGTAAAACACTACAAATGAAAAGTTGCTCATTTTCAGAAATAAAAATTACAGAAAAAATCTATAAATTAAATTATAGCTACATCTCAAAGATCTTGTCCAAATTAGAAACCGATATTTAATTAAAATTAAATAACCGTTATGGCTTATAAACGCTTCTATATCGACTATTTGAAAATTTGATTTGGACATAACTTACAATCTATACGACGAAATCTCCATTTTTCTCTTCTATTAGAAAAATATCGTTAATTAGATTCCAACATTTCTTGTTTCGAAGAAATCCGACTAATAACGGATTCTGTATATTCGTTTAAAGTTCGGATCGCTAAATTACGAATTGCCGCGCCATTTCGAGCTCGATTATAATTATAATATAAATTATACGTTCAACTAACATTTATAAATAAATTTGTTAATATAATTCAATTCTAAATTGAATTATATATTTTAAATGGTCCAATTCACAAAATATTGTCATTTCAGCTATTTCTGATTATTTTAGAAATTAAATATATTATTTAGTTATTTATATTAATTAAATATTCTAAATTATTTAATTCAAGTCATTATAAATTACCAAATCAACATTTAAATAATTAAATAAATAAATTATTATACCGTAAAAATTACGGGTCGTTACAGATTTCTTCAAACGTACCGAGTTAGGTGGCAAAAATGGAAACTTTTTTCGCTTAACACCCAGCGTATTTTTGTGGAAATCAACTAGTGATTTTCTAGCGGATCTGACGATGTGGCATTCAAAGTGAATGTTTTCCAAATGGTCTAAAGGCTAATTATAACCTCAAGCCTCTTCAACCGAGAAATGTTATAAAATCGGGTAGGTCACATGGCTATGTTGATCGTGTTAGAGTTTGTGCCCTAGAGGCAATCCATTTGATGAGATTGATAACACTGTTGATGTTATTATTTTATTTGGAATAAAATATTATTCTATTATATTGTATTTACTGCGTAATATAAATAATAATATAATAGAAGTCCTTAGAATAATAATACGGAATTATATAGTTCGAGTAAGACTGAACTTGAGATTATATAATGTGATAAGTATTATGATTCTTAAATGTCCCTAGTCGAGTTTTATTGTTTATATAGGACAACAATTGAGCGCTAAGACTAGTATATTGATTGACTGATGATCACATCTCATTGATCATTAATATAAGTGATATTAAAGTCAAGATATAAATACGTATTGGAGAATAGCGTATTGGGCTGACCCACCGTGAGATAACTCCATGGAATATAATTGAAGTATCATAAGTTATTCTCATAGTGACAGTGATGTAATGATCCTTAGACCTGAAATCATTATAATTTTATTCGAGGATATTTGTATTTTGATATCATCTAAAGTTATTTCGTAGCAGAGTAACGATAACGGTGATTATTAGATACATTTCGAGTCGAATGAAAATTATGAATGATCTAGATGGAATTTAACCCTACGATATATTCGTAGTGATATCCATGGGCCTCTTGATTGAGTGAGACTGTGAAATGCATGGTCGTGCTCAAATATTGATTTGTTTTAAACAGTCTACTCATCGATCAAGAAATACAGATTAAATCATAACGAGGATGATACGATCCATGCCTCTAGTTTAATCTAGGATATATTGGTTAAAAGGATTATATTACATTGATACACTGGTCACGGAAAGGTTGTATCGAATCAATGTCTTATTATAACTTGGGTAACAGCGACGTATTGCTAGATGCCAATCACTGTTTATGATTTTAAATACGATTTAGAATCATTGCCAACGTTGTAATAACCTATAGGGTCACACACTTAGAACATTATGAAGGAAAAACTTATTTTGTTTTAGAGTAAAATAAATATCAACAGTTGATATTTTATTTGAATCGGTATAAGGAACGGTTCCTCATTTATAGAACACATGTACGTTTTGAAAGGGTAATTTTACATCCTTTTAAAATTAAAACACGGGTCCTATATAAAAAGATATACGGGTGATTAAAAAACTGATTCATAAGAAAACCCTAAATACACAGATCAGGAATGGCGGCTAGCACCGAAATTTTTCTTTCCCCTTCGATCAGATCGGAGACGATGTTCGTGTGGATTACCTGTAGAGGATCGACGCATGGAGGGCTAATTCGATTCGAATCGACAGATATAATTTTCCCTAATCTCGACGGAATCAACAGGTATAATTCTCGATTTATACAATTTATTACATAAGATCCTGCTATGTATTTGGTTTGAATTTCGTTATTGTAATGTGAATTTGAACCATAACAACTTACAATGGTATCAGAGCTATGGATTCGTGTATTTGTTGGGTTGAGATAATTAGGGTTTTCGCATGATTATTTCAATTGAAACTCGATTAGTATTAAAAATACGGTTTTATATAAAATTTATCATTGTATTAGATCTGAAATTGTTTGGGTCAATCTTGATTTCATACTCTTATGAGCATATTGATTAATGAGTATTAAAATCCTTTGAAGTCGCTGATTTCATAATCCATCATTGAAATTATTATAATCATGAATTTAGATTTAATGATAAATTTTGTTTAAAAGGTGAAATTGTTTTCACTATGAATTAATACCGTGTTTTGATTCAAGCTGAAAAGGAAATTGTTTCTAATGTAAACAAAGTTTTATATATAAAAAAAAACTTTGAACCGGATTCTGTTAGTTAAAACTGGATCTTTATTGAGTTTTAAAACTGCTTTTACCTGTCACAACTGGTTATTTATAATCCTGTTATTAGAATTTAAAGTAAATTCAATTATGAAGTCAAAGTGAAAATTGTTTAACTGCAGATTTAAATAGTATTCGATACTAAAGTAAAATAGTTTACTGCAGTTAAATTTTGTCATATGATACAAAAATTTGAAAAATGGGATTCATACTCAATACTGAAAATTGATTCAGTTTTGATATTGATATTAAATTGTCTTAATTATTGGATTGGATTTTACTTGAACAACGATTTTAAATGTTAAAATTGTTATTCATTTAAGTTGTTTAAAAACTAAGTTTGGTTGATTGAAATAATGCATTTATGTTATTTGATGACATATTGCTGTGATTTTTTTTAAAACAAATTGTTGATTTAAAAAAAAAAACTAATGTTGAAATTTCAAAACTAGATTTAAGAACATAAGTTCTTTAAATGTTGAAATAAGTTTCAATATAAATGAATTTACAGTATTAAATCCTGATGAACATGTGAAAAATTTATGCATGCACTTGAATGGCCAGAAATTGTTTCTTTTACTGTTATTATGTATTTTGTATTTGATACAAATTTAAGAATAAAATTTTGAATTGATATATAATATCATTTCTATTTTATTATTGATACATCTTGCTGCATTGAACTTTAACATGTGGGTGAATGTATTGACTTTGTGTAGTTTTATAATTCATTGATCTGTAAACAAGGACTCAAATCAAAAGATGTTTGATTTGCCAATATTAAAAGTTTTGATTCTATGAATTATGGATTCATAGTCGAGCATTTTGGGTTTTATACATACGAGATATTGATCATAAATATAGGATAATTTGCAAATCATAATGATGATTTTCAAGTTTCAAATATTATAGAATATTCTGTTAAACTTGATATTAATAAATATTTGCAATTTAAAGCCTCTAAGAGTTTAATAGAAATCTATTATTATAACTGATAGACTGCTCTATACAATCTGTGTTAAAGTCCATTACCTGTTATATAGAATTTGTTCTGACTGTTTCTGTTAGTTTTGGATCCAACCTTGCGGTTTTAGACTGTTTAAAACTGCAGATTTTTTTTTTAAAAGGCTGATATCCACAATATCAGTACAATTCATCATATTGCATATTTATCCCTTTTATTGTTCTTATGGTGATATAAGTAACTGCCAAGTTTCACCTTTTTTAAAACTTGGATATAAGAACTGTTTTGATATTACTCTGAGAGTCATCCATCAGTTTCCTGTAGTACTAAATTGTTAGTAAATCTGTTATGTATGTAATCTAATTGCTAGACTTAGTTTAATATTAAATCGGATGATGATTATAAATGATCACATGCATTTTATATGCAATTTCAATCTGTTGTTTGGGGTTAAAGATGGTTCCTGTAAAAGGTATATACAATGCTTGCATTTGAATGATTTACCTGCAACTAGACATATATGTATGCCTATATGTTACTAATTACTGATGTAAGTATTGTTCATACAACTTTATACATATTTTGATATGTTTATGAACATTTGATATTTCTGTTTATTTTATAAATAACACTGCAAATTTGATTTGCACCTGGTAGTTGTTTATAAAGGAAATAGTTAACATGTCTTATTATACATATACACTTCTATAATAATGGTTTTGTCATTAAAATAAGACAGGAACAAATCTTAAATTAAGTATTGGGCCTGTCCCAATGGTTGAGAATCAAACACGTGATCAATTTTACTTTGTTTTAGTTTTAATAGACTGTACTCATTTTGTTTTATGACTTAATATGGTGTGTGTGTGTGTATATATATATATATATATATATGTATGTATGTATGTATGTATGTATATGTAGTAGCAAATTTGATTTGCCAGATGCATATATATATATATATATATGTACATATATGTCAGTGTTAGATTGATATTTAAAACCTGTTAAAAACTCCATTACAATTTTGATTCAGGAATCAAAACTCCATATTATGATCGACACTAATAATCTTTGTTTATGATACCTAGATGCTGACTTGATAAAACAATTGTGACTTGTTTTATTTGTGAGATTTTGGCTATCTGATCAATGGTCTTTATGATTTATTATTTTTCATATTGGAACCTAGATATACTTTTGTAACTTAACAACAATTTCCTGTTAAGATGAAAATCAGATCTGTTGAAGACTAAACTATTGTATACCCTGATGCAATAGCTTAAATAAGCATTCTCATGAATTACCATGTATAGTTTCACAAATTACAGGTTTGCACTTACTAGAAGTATTGATCAAAATAGATTACACAATCAACAGACATATAATATTGATCATTAGATGATTGATATCCCCTTTAATCCTTATCATGTGATTTAATTATTAACAATCATACTGGTACATATATTTTGATATGACTAAACCAGTATTACTTGTTAATATATTTTTTGTCTATATATGTATATATTCATATTGATGAGTATATAATATGAACTGTTAATGCATTTTGATGCATAGGTTTTGGAGCAAGCTACAACATACGGCAATGCAGTCATGAAGAAAGAGGATAAGTTTGACTTATTCCATCTGAATGATGAAAGAGCATATAAGAATCAATGAGCATATTTTGATTTATAAGTATATATGTATGTGATATATATATATATATATATATATATATGTATGTATTTGTATAATGTATGCAAATATCAATAGATTCCTGTGTAAATTGCTGTGTAAACTGATATGTAAACGGTTGTGTAATCCTATGAATTAAGTCATATATATGTATAACAAGTTATACATATATTATATATACTGATATGTATAAGCTGGTATATTTACAATGCAGTTTTATAGCTGATATATAATACCTTGTTTTGATTGACAGGGTCTGACCCTACATTAACTAATAGTCGTTTTGTTTATGAAATTATCTAAGTCTGTTTCGAATTAGATAAATTCCTTATCAATATCTGTGCATTATATTTTTTTGAAATAGCATAGTATATTGTTTTGGTATGGGCTTATATTCATAAGGAATAGCTGTAATCTAAAGTGCCATTTTAGCTGAACCTACATGGTCACTCTAATTTGTATTGAAATCAAAATTGAGTACAATTTGGACATTTATTTGTAAATATAATGTGTGAAAAATTGAGTTCATTTAGTGAATGCAAAATTTACTCAAATGTTTTAGTTTTGAAATGTTCAAAAAAAAAATATAGGAATGGTACCTATATAATTTAAACATATAAATTTATAAGATTAATATATATGTTGTTTAAATCCTATTTTTAATATGAATATAAAATACATATATTTTGATATATGTAGATAAAACTTTAATATTGTTTCCTGCTATGAGTTATAAATTTCCTCTCAAACAAATTATTGTTATATTGAGTCATGGTGAAGTCTTCCAATAATATACTCATCACTGTCCAAGATAATTGGCTGTAACTAACGCCAAAGCGTTGTGCACCTTTTGTTTTGGTTATATGCGATGGAGTAAAATGTGGTGCTCCAACCTATTATTGGGTCTGACTTAACTAGGCTGCATAATACGATTATGGCCTTAGAGACAAAAGCATGAATTATTCTATATTTTGAGCAAATGAATAATACCGAACAAAATGTTCAACATGCGATCCAAGAGTTATATAGATAATATAATTGACATAAGATGTCTACCTAAACGGTTGTGTTTTGAGTTTAGCCAAAGCTAGGTCAAGGCATGATTAGATATGGATCTTGGAACACCGTTATATATATATACCGATATATATATAAACAGAGGGATGTTAATTTGAGTGGGAGCGTATTTTAGTTCAAATAATACATTTATATTAAAATATAAATTTTGATTGTCAAAATTTTATATTTTATTAAATGAATATTAAGAATCAGTCATTATTTATTATCTATTATAGATATTAAATAATAAATAACTCTGATAATTTAAATTAATCCTTAAGAAGGATAAATTGGATTAAATCAAATTTCTTGACTGACATTGAAATTTGAATGTAATTGTTTTAGAAATAAAGAGAGGATCTAAAATAAGTTAAAATATGATTTCAATTAAATAAGGTATAAATGTTATAATAATCTACTTATACATTTCTAGTATTAGATACTAGATATAAATAACATAAATGTATGTGAATTTACAGAAATTGCAAAATAAGTAGAAATTTGATAAAACAACAAGTGGACTTACGATTGAATATGAAGCAAATGTTGTTGGATTATCCATAGGAAATTCAGTCTTGTTGTATATACTGGCTTATTTAAATAAATAAAATAATTGTTATTATGAAATTCCACTTAAAATAAATGTTATAATAGATATTGTTTAGACATGTTTGAATTTCATTTACAATAAAAGAACAATTGTTATTCATTTTATTTAAAATGAAATATCTATGGAATTTCACAAATAGTTAATGATCTTTATAAATCCTTAACTATGGTGTACTTGACATAAATGCAGAGTGGTTTAAATTTAATGATTTAAATCCGGCATACCTTTAGCATTACCAGTTAGCCCGTATAAACAAGAGAGTGTATCAAAACTCCATAATGATGGAATTTTGAGATCATTTGATTTTGAATTATATGAAGAATGAAAATATTGTTTATTAGGCAAAATAACTGAATCACCTTTCACTTGACACAGTGAATGCATGATAAGTATTGGGTCTCATACATAATGATGTATATGGAGCAATGAATACACAAACTGGAGGCAGGTTTTATTACTTCATTATATTTACAGATGATATCAGTAGATATAGATATGTATATCTTATGAAATGCATATCAGAATCCTTTGAAAAGTTCAAAGAATTCAAAGTGAAGATATAAACCAGTTTTAATAGAAATTAAATATTTTTCGAACAGTTCGAAAGAGAATATTTAAGCCAATTAATTTAATGACTATCCGAATGAGTTTGAAATTGTTTCACAACTCGGTCCACCTAGAACACTATATTGAAATGGTGTGTTTGGCAAGAAAAATCGCACCTTATAAGATATAGTACGATCAATGATAAGTCATATAGATCTTCCAATAACTTAAATTTTGAACAACTGCATTTAATCCTACTCAAACGATTATGAAGACGCGATATAAGATATAAACTAGAAAATGTTTCAGTATGTCTATTATGAAGATTTGGGATGTGAAGCGTTTACTAAACGTCTTGCCTTTGATAAGATCAAATCCAAATCTGATAATTATTTTGTGGAGTATCCAAAAGGATGTTATTTCTATAAATCCTTAGAGAATAAGAGGTTTATTGCTCGAATTGGTATCCTTTCAAGAGGAACAAGTCTTTAAGATACCGATAAGAATGAAATAGAATTCGAAATGTCTCAAGAACCACAAAATACCATTAAATCTTGTGGAGACAAGAAATTGAGTGGGAGTGGCACAATAATTTTAATGTTATTAGATAACACATTAGTTATTGTAAATAATGTTAGTTTTAAAACAAGAAATAAATATTGATTCTAAGAATGAAAATGTTTGGATTAAGAAGTTCATGATTGAACTTAATTCATTGTTGATCGAATGTTATACATTGCGATAACAATATGGCTGTTGCTCAGGCCTAAAACATTAAACTCATAATCAATTCAAACATATATTTTAAGAAATATAATTCTTATGTGAAGTTGTTCATAGAAGAAATACACATATCTGCAAAGTTACAAAAGTTGTAATGTTGCAGACCTATTGAATTAAACTCTGTCGCAGCAGAAGTTTAATAGTCACACTAGTTTCATAAGTATATGATACATAAATGATTGACTCTAGTGCAAGTGGGAGATTGTTAGAGTTTGTGCCCTAGAGGCAATCCATTTGATGAGATTGATAACACTGTTGATGTTATTATTTTATTTGGAATAAAATTTTATTCTATTATATTGTATTTACTGCGTAATATAAATAATAATATAATAGAAGTCCTTAGAATAATAATACGGAATTATATAGTTCGAGTAAGACTGAACTTGAGATTATATAATGTGATAAGTATTATGATTCTTAAATGTCCCTAGTCGAGTTTTATTGTTTATATAGGACAACAATAGAGCGTTAAGACTAGTATATTGATTGACTGATGATCACATCTCATTGATCATTAATATAAGTGATATTAAAGTCAAGATATAAATACGTATTGGAGAATAACGTATTGGGCTAACCCACTGTGAGATAACTCCATGGAATATAATTGAAGTATCATAAGTTATTCTCATAGTGACAGTGATGTAATGATCCTCAGACCTGAAATCATTATAATTTTATTCGAGGATATTTGTATTTTGATATCATCTAAAGTTATTTCGTAGCAGAGTAACGATAACGGTGATTATTGGATACATTTCGAGTCGAATGAAAATTATGAATGATCTAGATGGAATTTAACCCTACGATATATTCGTAGTGATATCCATGGGCCTCTTAATTGAGTGAGACTGTGAAATGCATGGCCGTGCTCAAATATTGATTTGTTTTAAACATTCTACTCATCGATCAAGAAATACAGATTAAATCATAACGAGGATGATACGATCCATGCCTCTAGTTTAATCTAGGATATATTGGTTAAAAGGATTATATTACATTGATACACTGGTCACGGAAAGGTTGTATCGAATCAATGTCTTATTATAACTTGGGTAACAGTGACGTATTGCTAGATGCCAATCACTGTTTATGATTTTAAATACGATTTAGAATCATTGCCAACGTTGTAATAACCTATAGGGTCACACACTTAGAACATTATGAAGGAAAAACTTATTTTGTTTTAGAGTAAAATAAATATCAACAGTTGATATTTTATTTGAATCGGTATAAGGAACGGTTCCTCATTTATAGAACACGTGTACGTTTTGAAAGGTTAATTTTACAACCTTTTAAAATTAAAACACGAGTCCTATATAAAAAGATATACGGGTGATTAAAAAACTGATTCATAAGAAAACCCTAAATACACATATCAGGAATGGCGGCTTGCACCGAAATTTTCCTTTCCCCTTCGATCAGATCGGAGACGATGTTCGTGTGGATTACCTGTAGAGGCTCGACGCATGGAGGGCTAATTCGATTCGAATCGACAGATATAATTTTCCCTAATCTCGACGGAATCAACAGGTATAATTCTCGATTTATACAATTTATTACATAAGATCCTGCTATGTATTTGGTTTGAATTTCGTTATTGTAATGTGAATTTGAACCATAACAACTTATAGATCGCACCCATTAGGGTGTATTATCACCATCTAAAGAAATTTCATTTTGTTCTTCTTTTACTTTTGTATCTCCTGGGAAACGGTTATGTTGGTACCGACCGTAAGGTGACAATATATTTGGAACACTCAAGCAAAATGAGTGGCCGGTCATGTTTATCCAGGGTTGCAAGATCTGCTTGTTGAATCCTAATGTATTTTCTCTAGAGGCACACTGTCGGAAAGTGATCTCATATCTTGCCATAGTTGGAAATCCATTATCCAATAAGAGCCCGTGGTTTTTTATTATAGACTATGTATGTAGAGCGTGAGATGTAAGCGTTCTGCTAAATGGTTATTTATTTGATTTAGACGTTATTATAATATTAGAATAGATACGATTTGAAAGTGTTTTAGTTATCAGGTAAAAACCATATGTATTTATGTGTAGATTTGGTCTTACGATTATCCTTTTCTTTCGAAAAGATTATTAAATTTAAAATCAAGTTGGATGATACCTATAAACTTAGTGAGTTTTCTCATGCTGGTTCACCAGACTGATCCTGACATTTGCAATACTCGAGTCAAACATAGTTTAATAGGTTCAGACTATCGGATGCTGTGAAGTCCAGAGACGAGCTGGAGAAGTTTAGACGTATGGTTTGTTTATTCCACTATGTGTTGTATATGAGGAAAATTTATTATAACTATCCAGATGGATTGATGTACTCTGATGATTGTAAGTTTTATTTTAAAGCACTCAACAAAGAATGATTTCTATATTATATTTTGTTCCGCTGCGATGTGAGACTCTGATTTTGTGTTGGTTCTTCTTCTTTTTCTAATAATTCTTTCTTTCCTTCCTCACCCTCTAATATTCTTTCTTTTAGCTTTCTAGGTTTTCGGTACTTGAGTTTGGACATGCAATGAGACGACCCCAAACCCCGTACTGACGGCGGCAAGGGTAATCCGTGGAATATAACACAGAAACAGATACTAGCAGAACAGAATTAAATAAATACACCAGATAATGGACAATAGAATATACTGGGTAAAAGTAATCACCAGAGTTACACAGTATACAGGATCATACTTAGTACAAATACAGTTCAGCTATACATAAATGTCTACAGCGGAAATAAACAAAATATGTACAATAGGAACTGAACAGCATAAAAAGAGATAAATGATAGAATCCATCTTCAGCTCCAGCTATCCAGAAAGAACCAGCTAGACCTGAATACAAGACTGCCCGTGTAGAAAAAGGGGCACCCGAGTTTGAAAGTGAAACAAACTACGAGTCAGTCATGGGACTGGTATGAGAAATCCACTCAACACATATATAATTGGCTAATCACAGGATCACGCCACTTTCGTGGAACGGGTTTACTCCATTGGATTGCCAGTGCTTTAAAACAAATCTTTCTTTTAAACATCGCTATGCTTTTTGTAAAAATTAAGCCGTTATAAGACTCAGTTCCCATCACATAATGCAACGCAAACCGGAGGATAGAGTTTTTACCTTATAACGGCCAAAATATGCTTGATACGAATAAAACAAAGGCATTTGATATTATTGCTAGTGTCTATATGTTTTGAAAACAATTTCAAATCATAACTATCAATCATAGACGACATGAGCGTCCCATGCCACTATGTCGCCAAATATATATATACAATCGAAACCGCACGATGTCGTATTTGGAAATTGGATTTCCATCATGAACCAAGGCAAAAGATAGTCCTTACCGAATTCGAGACGCTCTAGCCCGTGTCTCAGGAACAACCGCAACTGCCCCTTGGAGCGACAGGGTCGGTCCACCGATGTGGATTATTATGCCTGAACTCTACGTTTCCCCGTCCTTTGGGGCATCAACGAGCCAACGAATGACTCCATCGGACCCGGATCGTCCGATCAAACCGAGGCGCCTCGCAACAGCAACAACCACATAGGTGAAAAGTATATAAATGTCAGGGCTGGTAGGTCACTGACACCACCCTAGCTAGAAAGAAACGCATGCCCTCCCTGAGGTCCTTCTCCCGTTTCTGGTTCATACCGGGGTGTGAGGCTCGCGAATTCACATTATACACAAAGCTACGCCACACAGGCGGTGCTTTGATCATCACCACAAGACTTTGCTTTTCAACAGAAGCCCTGATCATTCGCCACTTAGGCATGCCACACTAGCAATTCATGCCATGCGACTGATGTCCATCGATATACAACCTCTGAGCTCGTGCGTTTCAGAGAAGGGCGTTAAGCAAAAGAATAAATTCTCCGCCGCCAAACAGATGTATATTTAATAGAGATCAATCAACACAGAATAAAATCCAATGTCAGACACACAGTCCATTTACAAGTCCGTTCTAGGTCTGAACGAAACCGGAGGCACTAAATACCTCGCAAACCCATCGATCACCACGTACGTCTGGACGATCACCACTCATTATCCATATTTCGGTATGCCTCCCAATCAGGACCTCGGTTACCATCCAAACGAGGTGAAGATCTTCGGTCTTCGACCACCGTCTTCATCTTCGACTTTCAATCGTCGGTCAATTATTTGAAATGAGAATTAACTCGGCCTTTTCAAATAATTCACGTATATTTAGAATTTCAAATCAATTTATTTCAATGGTTGAATCATTCGACAACACCAATTTTGTTCTTTAATGTAATTTTCACACCAAACACATTCAACCATCAAATACCACATAAATCGAGCAAATTCAGTTTATTTCCATTCCATATCATTTATGATATTTTATAACAATTTATCGCTATTTTTATTTATTTTAAAATAGCCAATTTATTCAAAATGACGCTTCGGGCCATAACGCGGCCGTGGCGCTGTTTTTCTTCAGATTTGATTTACACATATCTGAAAATATAACCGTTGGATCTTCACAAAATTTACATCATTAGAAAGGTCTTTTCAAAACGAATCCAACGGTTCCAGTTTCGGGAAAATCCGACGGTCGGATCTCCCGGTATAATCGTTTGAAGTTTCGATTTCAAAATACGAACTGCAGCGTCGTTATTCGATTAAATATAATTATATATATATATAATCGATTCTGGCACTGTTTTTCTTCAGATTTGAATTAAACATTCCAGACAATCCAACCGTTGGATTTTTACAAAATTGGTGTCGTTGGAAAGATATTTCCAAGGCGAACCCAACGGCTGTGGTTTCGGGAAAATCCAATGATCGGATTTACCGCACTAGTTGTTTGAAATCACAGTTTCATAACATGAACTGCACGGCCATGTTTCGTTCTAATTTTATTTATATTTATATATTTATATAAATATAGTTCATTCAACTATTTCAATATCGTTTTCACTTCAAATATTTCACTAACGCCTTTAAATTTTGTAAAATTTCGCCATAACCTCCTTTGTACGGGAGGGGCTGGGAAAATTCCCAAATAGCCACACGGGCGTCTCATGTCGAAAAGAAAAAGAAAAAGCCAAGCGGCTAGCCAACAGGCTCATAAAATCATCACTCAAACAAAACAGTAAATGTGTACCTATTTGTCGGGCACAAAATTTCATTCCTCTTCTCTAGCCCCTTTGCTATGACCTGTTCAATAAATATGCATGTACATATATACAGTTCTTATCATTTATCATTTTCCATTCAACTTCATATTTGATTCCATTTGGTTTAAAAACACCATTCATTCTAATGTTGCATGCATAGGAAAAAATCATATCATTAGCTAATTAATGAATATTTCAACTCATGCATATTTATTTGAACGAGTTGCTATTTTTAACACTTCACATTTCAACAATTCATGTATATAATAAAAATGTGATTTTTATTGTAAAACAATTCATTTCAAAACACTATTATTTTATATAGTTTATATAGTTCATAAAAAGGTGATTTTTATTATGAAACAATTTATTTCAAAATATGAATACCATTCAACACATGAATTTCTAATCAACGAATGAATATCGATTCAACACATGAAGGTTTTCTATTCAACGAATAAATATAGTTTCAGCAAATGAAAATAATTCAAACACATGAATATTATTCAAAATTTCGGCAGCATAACGGCAAGGGTAGTTAAAATTGGGACCGTCCCTAGTATGGCTCCTCGCTCTACCTTAAAACCTCGCGGTTTTTGACAATGGGGATCATGCATCTAGTTCGCACGTAGGCGGCATGTATATATTTATTTCATTTCCACAAACTAATCCTATGTGGTTTCAACCAAATATTTTTCAACCACAAACGGGTATTTTTCAACCACAATCAATCAATATCAACCACAAACAATCCCAAACAACCATTCGCTATCAATCAATTTTCACACCAATCACAACCAATAAATATCGTCCATGGTTTGTGGACGAGGGGCGTATGTATATATATATATATATATATATAGCAATTCACTTCTATTTCAACACATATATAATTTTTACAACGCATATATAATTTATACATCGAACGTACAACTTATACAATGCTTATACAAGGGGTGTACAACGCTTATATAACTCATACATCGACTATATAATTTATACATCGTCGTTTTCCCATATCGTTTATAAATTAGAAATCTCACCTTGGGTTCCACTCCACCAAAAATAGCATAAGGCTCAGAAAAATATGCGGTCTCTTCTAAAATGTAGAAGGCGTCCTCACGGTCCCGGTATCTTTTGTTTCACTGGATTCGACTTCTTCCTCTTATGTTATCTGGAAACGAAGAACCCACCACACCGTCGTTCTCTCTCCTCCTTGCGTCGCCTAGGAGCCGCCGTTCGTCGATCAGACCCGTCCACGACGAAGCCCGTCCCCTGCTTGACCTGCGCCACGAATACCAAGAACTCCGGTGGCCCCAATCGCCTCAGATCATCCACGAGGCGCGCCTCCTTTGAGGTGGAAAATTGAGCAATTTAAGAAGCTAAAATCGATATCCACCGCTCAGTTTAAAGGTCTTGAGGGGATCTTCAATTTCGTTTTTGAAGTTTCAAAATCCACTGAATGGATTGGGAGATCGGAGGGCAAATGGTTTGGAATAATCTCTGCCGTGAAACGCGAGAGGGAGGATGGAAACGGCGTTGACCAGGGAAAACAAGTTGGACCATTTTCCTAGGGTTTGACCCATTTATATTAAATTTTTAATTTAATTATTTTCGAAAATACCCCTTATCTCGTACGAACACCAATTCAAACCCAACGACTGTCGTCCCTAGCGTTTTACCCCCATTCTGAACACAATGGGATATGTTTCGAAGGCCCATTCGAATGTTTCAGTCAGTTTTCCTTCAAATTAAAATATAAAACATTCAATATTTAATTTGAACGTACATTTCAATTTGCCTGGGCCACAAACTGATTCGAAAAATTCCAGAAAAATAAATCTAGCTATGTTTTGACGATACAGTCCCAGCAAAACTAGTTTCGTCGAATTCTGAGACCGTTTGCAAAAAGGCCCATTTCTGGTTGATCCAATTTAACTGTAATTGGCCAAAACACGTTTTCTTTTGCCACGCTCACATATTAGCTTCAAAAATTATGAAATTTGAAACCTAGCAATAACTTCACATCCCGGATCCAACAAAAGTGGTTTCGTCGAATTCCGAGGTCGTATGCAAAATGGCCAATTTCACGGGCTATATAAATTTCATAGCGACCTTTCTGAAAATTCATTTGGCCATAAATTTTGTTTTCCGTTATGAAAAATCAATTTTTCAGATTCGTTAGAAAGGTATTCACTAACAGATTTAAATATTTTGGGTTTCACTAAAATCCGTTTTGTTTTGCACCCGATACAGTCCGACAAAGTTTGAATTCAATTTTTGAAATTGCAGCGCCATTTCAGGCCTTGTTTATAATTATAATTAATTATATTCGTTTTCAATTATCGATTCAAACTCACTTTTCATTGACATTATTTAAAATATTTATTTTAAATATTTAAAATCCATTATTTTAGCCAATTTAATATTTATAAATTGGTTCAGATTTTCTGGGTCGTTACAATCTCCCCCACTTAAAACTTTTCGTCCCCGAAAAGGAACAAAGTCAAAGGTGGTTTGATTAATCAACTCTACGTTCGATCTGGCTTCCATTCTCCAACTTTTCAGTTTCTGAGAATTTTCAAATTCTTCAAAAATTTGGCTAACACCCGGAATTTTCGAAAAATTTCGCCATAACCTCCTTTGTACGGGGAGGGGTTTGGAAATTTATTGGGCCGTATTAGGTACCCAATAAATCCTAATAAGCATACACATATTTATAGTGATATATTCTAGTGTTTATAGGGGAGCATGTATTGATAATAACTCCAGAGAATAAATTCTCGTCACCCTGCCCCGTGTGGGAAATAAATAGTCCATGTGCCATATCTAATAACTAGAGAGACGTGATTATTGTCAACTCCAGACTCGTGTGGGGTTTTTTTTATTAATCTGGCAATTTAATCGTTACAATTTAAATAGTCCATGTCAGTCATCAGTTCAACCTGTAAAATATAGTCATCGCCATACAAGCCTCTCGCTCGTATGGTAAATCTTCCACCTCATCACACAAGCCCCAAATGCTTATGTGGTATATGATGAAGTATGCCTATCTTCTGAAGTATGCCATGTAATGTAGTTCAAAATTAATTGTTACTATCCTATGGCGACGTTTATTATTTCACACAGAAAAACCAGCACTCCGCATCCAATGGCATTCACAGGAGTTGATATAATAATATTTCGCATCCAACTCATTAAGGTTTACCTATTTGTTGGGCATGCAAATAAAATCTTTACTCTACAGCTAATCCATTTACCTGTTCAAATATATAAAATGTACATGTATATATTTCTATTTATTTTTAAATCGTTCAATGTGTGATTTAAATGAACAAATTCTAACATTATTCTATTGTTGATTAAATTAACTATCATTTCAATAATTTTAATTAATCTAATCTACAATCACACAACACAACCAACAAGCAATTTGTTTTTATCTTTCCAAAACCATTTAAATTAATTCCTATTCTCCTTTTAAAATCATTCAGACTATAGAGTTAAAAGTGGACATCCATGGAAAGAAAATAACAATAGAATAGAGAATTAAATGGTGATGTAAAGTATGGTAAATATACCTTGCACCGGAGTCAATCAGAGATATCTACTCGGCAACTAGGATAAGCTTTCTGAATGCTCTCCTCAGTTTCCCAAGTACAATCTCGCGGATCTCCACTCCATTGCACTTTGACTAAGTGAACCTTCTTGTTCCTCAGCTCTTTGGTTTCTTTGCCGATAATCTTTAGCGGCTCTCGTCTCACAGCTAATTCTGGGGTAATTTCAATGTCCTGTTGAGCTGCTTCTTCCACGATCAAGTCTGGATCCTGAACGTGCTTTCGAAGTTGAGATATATGAAATACATCATGAACTCCAGGCAACCAATCAGGCAATTTGACCCTATAAGCGAGAGTTCCGATCCGTTCCAGAATAGGAAACGGACCAATAAATTTGGGCGCCAACTTCCCTGTTTTACCGAACCGGATTACTCCTCTCATCGGCGATACTTTCAAATATACATAGTCGCCAACAGCAAAGGATATATCTCTTCTTCTTCTATCGGCATAGCTCTTTTGTCGGCTTTGAGCGGTGAGTAACCGCTTCTTAATAAAATCGACTTTGTCGGCAGCTTCTCGAATCATATCAGGACCCAACACAAGTCTATTTCCGGGTTCGACCCAACAAGCAGGAGATCGGGACGGTCTACCATACAATGCTTCGAATGGAGACATTGTCAGACTCGCCTGGTAGCTGTTGTTATAAGAGAATTCAGCCAAATGAAGATGATCTTCCCATGATCCACTGAAATCTATAACACAAGCCCGCAATAGATCTTCTAAAATACGATTTACCCTCTCAGTCTGACCGTCTGCCTGAGGATGATAAGCAGTGCTCAAGTTCAGCTTCGTCCCTAGCTCGACTTGAAATGCCTCCCAGAATTTTCTAGTGAATATTGTATCTCTATCACTGACTATACTGAGCGGCACTCCATGTAGTCTAACTATTTCCCTGAAGTATATCTGCGCCAGACTCTGAGCAGTTCTGTTTGATCTGACAGGTATGAAATGGGCGGTCTTCGTGAAGCGATCTACGATCACCCAAATACTGTCATTTCCTTTTCTGGTTCTGGGCAGAGCATCAATGAAATCCATAGAAATATGCTCCCACTTCCAACCAGGAACTTCTAGCGGTTGTAACAACCCAGCTAATTTCTGTTGGTCGCTTTTGACTAGCTGGCAAGTAGGGCATCGACTAACATATATCGAGATGTCTCTTTTTAACGACTTCCACCAGAATGTGCGCTTGATATCATTATACATTTTACTCACACCCGGATGGATACTGAGCTTAGATTTGTGGCATTCATCAAGGACATCTCTCCTGAGTTCAGGAATGTCTGGAACACATATTCGTCCTTCTAACCTCAGAATCCCTTCGCTGTCTAGCTGGAAATCCGAAGCATTGCCTTCACGAATTCGCTGACTCATTCCTTTGATAAATTGGTCGTCTTCTTGGAGAGCCGATATCTTGTCAATCAACGAAGTCGCAATGATGAAACTGGCGATCATTTCATTCTTTCGGCTTAACGCATCGGCCACGACATTGGCTTTCCCTGGAGTGTATAGAATTTCAAAATCATATGCTGCAAGAAACTCCAGCCAACGTTGCTGCCTCAGATTCAGGTCTTTCTGACTGAACAGATACTTTAACGACTGGTGATCTGTAAACAGTTCAAATCTCTCACCCAGAAGATAGTGTCTCCAGATTTTCAAAGCGAACACAATAGCCAATAACTCAAGATCATGGGTTACGTAGTTCTTCTCGTGCGGCTTCAGTTGACGGCTAGCATAAGCAATCACTTGGCCCCTTTGCATTAACACTGGGACAAGGTCTTCTCTAGAAGCATCAGTCCAGACCTTTAAATCCTGGTTGCCATCGATGATGGTTAACACTGGAGCAGTCGTTAGTCTTAACTTTAGCTCTTCGAAAGCCTCCTCACTTTCTGGAGTCCATTTGAACTTAGAGTGCTTCTTCGTAAGCTTCATTAAATGACCAGATATCTTCGAAAAGTCTTTAACGAACTTCCGGTAATAGCTAGCCAATCCGAGAAAACTGCGGACTTCAGTGGGGGTACTGGGTTGTTTCCAATTCTGAATGGCTGTGATTTTGCTTGAATCCACAGCGATTCCTTCTTTCGATACTACGTGGCCTAGAAATTTTACTTCATCTTGCCAGAAGATACATTTGGAAAACTTTGCTTTCAATACATTCCTTCAGAGGATTTCTAACACTTGTTCCAAATGTTTTTCATGTTCGGCCTTTGATTTAGAGAAGATTAGAATATCGTCAATGAAAACCAGAACAAATGTGTTCAAAACTCCTCTGAACACTCTATTCATCAGATCGACGAAGTAAGCAGGAGCGTTACATAAGCCGAACGGCATTACTAACCACTCGTAGAATAAGTCGGGACCCCTGAATGCTGTCATTGGAACACACTCTTCGGCAATTCGAAGTTGATGGAAACCTGTAGCTAGGTCCATTCGTGAAAATACTTGTGCGTCATTTAATCGATCCAACAAATCATCAATCCGCGACAATGGATATTTGTTCTTTATCGTCTGTTTGTTCAGATCTCGATAATCCACACATAGACGTAGAGTACCGTCAGATTTTGGGACAAAAACCACTACTGCTCCCCAATCAGAGAAACTAGGCCTGATCAGACCCTTCCATACCAACTGTCGTGTTTGATTGTCTAATTCCTCCTTCTCTTTCAAGGACATTCTTCGAATAGCGTGAACTACCGGCCTTGCATTCGGAATTAAAGCAATTTTGAAATCTATTTCTCTCTGCGGAGGTAAGCGAACAACTTCTTCGAACACATCCGCATAGTTCTTCACGACAGGGATATCTTTGATGAGGTCAGGAATATTCTCTGCGACTTCAGGGATATTTTCTATTTGGGCTGGCGAAACATCCAAAGATGCCCAGAAGTCCTTCCTATTTGATGTCGGGCCTTCACAAGGTATGGTTATATAATTCCCCGATTGTGCCTTTGCCTTTACAATTCTCTCGGCGCATCTAACCTCTGCTTCATATTTGGTTAGCCAATCCAATCCCAGAATAAGATCGAATTCATTAAAATTCATGACGATAGAGATAATAGGGAATTTATAGCAAGAAAAAGAGACAGGTACTGCACAGATCCAACTGAGATTGATGGAACCCCAACTGGATTTTGGACCGTCATTGGTTCCTTGAGCTTCTTCAACCTCAAATCCAACTTCTTGACTACACTTTTTGCAATAAAGCTTTGCGACGCGCCTGTGTCAAACAGTACTTTAACTGGAATGTTTTTGACAGTAAGCGTTCCTTCTAAAACATCAGATCTTCCTTGACTTGCTGAGGGATCAGAAGTTTCTGCTACTTCGTTCACTTGAACTACTTCAGGCTTCTTCATCTTCCAGCAATCTTGCTTTACGTGACCAACCTGATGGCATAGATTGCATTTTCTATTCGCTTTAAATCCTTCTTTGGATCGAAGTCCACCTTTTAATCGCTTCTTTAAAGGTCCGCAGTTTATCGACAAATGCCCTTTCAGATGGCAGTTAGAGCATACAGTTGTCGTTACCGGTTCTTTTCTTGGTCTGGCCCTTTTCTGATTGATTTTAGGCTCCTTACTGACTTCAGACATCGTACGGGCCTCTGGATGATCAATTTCAGACTCAATTTTCTTACCAGAGCCGACTTCCTCTTCGTACTGTAGCATACCTTTCTTGTCTAAATCTTCGTACTGATAAGCCATGTATATCATTTCAGAAATGGGGAGCTTCACGTTCCTCATTACACTGTTCTGATATTTTCTTTGAAGCCCGTGAATAAATCTCAGATTTTTCCTCTTTGGCTCTTTAATTAGATGAGGAGCAAAGTGAGAAAGTTCGTTGAATTTCTTATGATATTCTGGGATGGTCATATCACCTTGTATCAGATAAGAAAATTCGTCGCATAATCGCTCAATCGCTTCTGGAGGAGTAAATCTTTCTAGGAAAATCACTTTGAATCTGTCCCAGGTGATATCACCTTCTGGATTATTCTCTATAACCGAATCCCACCAGAACAAAGCTTCGTCTTTGAGTGCCCAGGAGGCCAGTAATCTTTTCTGGTCATCCCTCAGCTTTAAACCATCAAAGATCTTTTCAGCCGAACGAATCCAAGCCTGTGTCTTCATAATAGATTCTTCACCAGGGAACGGTATTCCACCCATGTTTCGATATTTGATTAATAGGGCCTCATTATCCGGTTCTGCATTCCTTCTGTTTCTTACACTCATTTTCTAGTACTTCTGCAAATGGCAGATCAAGTGTCAGGTCACAGAAAAGGTATTTTAAAATATAGAAACACATACTTCAAATGTAAATGTGTCTATCGAGGTGTAATTTCATTCTGCTTTACTCATACTAGGATATTACTGATCCTATCTGTATAGAGTTACCCATCCTAGAACACTACTGGTTCTATTTCTGACGAGTTCGTTCAAATGTTATATTCCAGAACTAAGCTTAACCAAAGCTCTGATACCAAATGAGACGACCCCAAGCCCCGTACTGATGGCGGCAAGGGTAATCCGTGGAATATAACACAGAAACAGATAATAACAGAACAGAATTAAATAAATACACCAGATAATGGACAATAGAATATACTGGGTAAAAGTAATCACCAGAGTTACATAGTATACAAGATCATACTTAGTACAAATACAGTTCAGCTATACATAAATATCTACAGCGGAAATAAACAAAATATGTACAATAGGAGCTGAACAGCATAAAAAGAGATAAATGATAGAATCCATCTTCAGCTCCAGCTATCCAGAAAGAACCAGCTAGACCTGAATACAAGGCAACTGTTAGACCAAAAAATGGTCCTAACACCCAAATTATCGTATTTAGAGCGTAGGATATGAAGAAATAACTGAAAAAATAAGAGAAAAGCAAGACAACAGGATTTTTATAGTGGTTCGGCGTTAGCAAGCCTACGTCCACTTCATATTTTCTCATTTCACTCATAGATTACAATTACAATGAATATTGTCTTTCAGTCACTTGAATTCAATGAATAATTCTCTCCGAATCCATTGAATTTATTGAGGAAGATGGTGGTTATTCATGGAGAAGTGTTGGCCATGGCAGCCATGGAAGTTGAGATGTCAAAAGTCCTCTGAAAATGCCCTCTGAAGGTGTATTTATAGCTGTAGGAAAGCTCCTGGGAGGACTGGTTCGTGATGGGGTACGTGGCAGGCGATCCAGAAAAATAGGAGAGCCAGTAGCCTTGAGAATAGGTCAAAACAAGCTGCGTGTTAACAGGTCCGAAGTTCAGATCGCGGTCATAGGTCGGATCGCGGTCATGGGTCGGATCGCGGTCATAAGTCGGATCGTGTAGACAAGGTCGGATCGGATCGCGTAGGCAAGGACGGATCGGATCGCAATGGCAAGGGCGGATCGGATCGCGTAGGCAAGGGCGGATCGGATCGCGGTCATATGCCAGCTTACACTCGTTCACGGAAATGGGCGTAACTTTCAAACCGTAAGTCCGATTGAGCCAAACCAAAGCTCAAACTGAAGCTAATTCAAAGGGCTACGAGTATATGAGGTGAATAGATCCAAATGAGGTCATTTGATAGGGGTTTTGGGCTAGTTTATACTGATGTTGTAATTTTGACCAAACTGCCTTGTGTCTTCTGACGATGCTTCCAATGCCAGAGAGCGATGTTATCCAGAGATTCCATATCAGACAGCATTTACCGAGAGGTGTATCAACATGATCTTTGCTTTGGGTAGCCTGGTCATAAAGCAGGCTAACATTTTGCCCCCCAAAGTACATCTTATCGAAGATGAGATGTGCTTTGAATATGTTGAGCTAAATCTCTCTGGAACGTCATTTATCCTTGAGAAGGCTTCATCCAACTACTGCATTGCTTCCCTGGGAGATAGTCGGGCCAAGTTCCACAGAAGGAGTATTCGAGACGATCAAGAAATTGTTTAAACCTTGTCGGATCAAAAGATCTAATTCATCCATCAAATTTCATGCTAAATCATTGGCTCCCGAGCGTGATTCTACACGCACAGGTCGTTGCCAAACAACATCATCATTCTATGCAAGCCAAGCGCGTGGTAGGGTTGGACTTTCTTTTTCATATGAGCCAATGTATGAAGTAGCCAACCAAATCATGGGGCAAAGTAAGAATCCTTGGGCTCTGAGCTAACAACTGGACTATTGAGATAAAGCACATCAGAATCAACATACGAATTTGTCATTTGTACTCAAGATTGGACTAGCCTGATATCTTGATATTGATTCAGGATCTTAAAATCGCATTAAATCGTAATAGTAAGGAATTCAAAAGCCATGATCACTCTGGATCGTAGTCGAGAGAATCCACAACTGTTACGGATCATTTCTTAATCCAATATTCACATATGAAGTAGTCAGTAAGGGACGTTATTAAAATTATGTGGACCAGTGCCTATAGGATTGTCACCATCGCAAGGTAGTAGATAGGTTTGTCACACCTTCCATTTGGTGTAGTTTGAGTCTTTAAGTTCACATTCGATCCACAAGCTAGCTCGCTTGGTCGGCAAAGATGAGTAAGGTTGTACTCCGGAGGCATGACGTACATGTTTTGAATCCCATTTCATACCAGGATTGTCTTCAAAGTTAGTCTATGAACCGACACTTGTGCTCTCAGTGCCATCGGAGGACAAGCGAGGTTAGTACTTATGCCCCCAGTATCGATGGGGGTTGAATTGAGTCAATAAGGCATTTAATCTTGAAGATTTTATACTTCCTGTCGTTGCATCTGGTAAGAGTTGCAGGTTCAGCAATCTTAGCCGACCCAGATCATTCTGTACTGTTTCTCAATTTAGCAAAAATCGGAATTGTATATGCAAATGGTTGAACCGCGTTTGCTTTGATACCATCTCTTCTCTTTAGTCAGATAGTGAGGATTGCCTCATTGGGCATCAGCGACTTCGGTTACTCTCATTAGATCAGTTGCGGAGTCAAGTAAGGTTGTTGAATGTGAATGAATAAATGTCGTTATGAAGTTAGTTGGGCTCCACCGTATATGCTTCAGCATAGTCCGAAATGGTTATCACAGTCTTATTGAGTCTCTTTCTCATGCTCGGTTCAATCGAGCTTGACAAACAAGATCATGGGCTCGATAAGTGGTATAGATTCTCTTTGGAATTGCACATTCTTGTCGTTGTTTTCCAGGGCTTTTCCTTTGTCCTTATCGTTTCGGGAATTAGAAGGTACTCCATTCTTTAGTCAGGAAGGCCTCTAGGTCATTCATCTCGACGCTAACACCTTTTTGTCATGAAAGTCTATCCACTTCAGGGTTGAATTCATCAAAATCTCTGAGCAAGTCTTGTTATAGAGAAAATTTAAAGTCCGGGGGAATAACAGGGGATCCTGACGTCCCACGTGTGAGGGCTGTAATTGTTGTTATCCACATCAACTAGAGGAGTACCGCTCCTCGAGAGGTGCCGAATTAAACTGGCGAGCAGATCACCGTCAAAGAATTGCTGCACATTTTCAAGATCATAGCTGGTGCCCCCAGTATTGAATCTGAAATTACAAGGGGGTCTTTGTGGATTTCTTATTTCCGCATCGATGTTACTCCCAAGTCACGGGTCGAGTCATTCGACTCGACCGGGCTTCTGTTCTTCGAATTGTTGCGTTCCATCTTGGAGTTGAGCGTACTCTAGCGCTTGAGTACCCATTCGAGCTGGAGCTGAAGTTGGTCGTGCATGACCTAAGTTCATTGTGATTCTTGCATTCTCATCTAGGAAGTTGCAGGTAGCCGTTCCATCGCCCATGTTTCCATCTACGACGTTCTGAATCGAAGCTGCACGTTGTGTGACTGCTGATTGGTTTGTGTTCAACCCAAGCTGGTGGTTGATATCTGACTGTGCCAAGTTCGTCACTACCTGAACTTCAATTTTATCATTTCCAGCGAATTGATGATTGTTGCTCGGCCTTCCAGTTCATTCCTGAAATAGGTGAAGGTCGGCCTCGGGCTTCTTGATTCTACACGAGCATTAGCCGTCAATCAGGCTTTTGTCATTCGGCTGGGAACGGAGGCATCGAGTAACTGAACTATGCTGCTCAAGGCTCGTACCATGTGCTCCCTATCCACAGGGAGTTTTGTTGAGCAGTACACTTCGAATTCACGTCTTCTCTGGATTCATGTTCACTTCTCGCATCAAGAGCCGGAGTTGAGTGCAAAAATGAATTGTTGGTATTCAGCCCATGCTAAGCCCTAGTCTCCCATCCAAGCTCCGAGGACAGAAATCAAGCGGTGAAGGGTCAGATTGTAGTTGCCTCGAGTGCTCCCGTTTGCTCTTTGCATCAAGGGAAAGGTCGGGGACGAAATGGTTGCATCATGTTCAATTATTACGTGGGATATATCCAGCCTTATATGAGCTTCCCATTCTAGAAGTCGGTTGGGATCGGCAGATGGACATTCTCTTTGCATTTGTTTCTTGGTCCTCAAGGGGGCCTGTTAGGATCACAACACAAGTTAAACACAGGCACTTAAGTTATGCCGTTTGTAAATATTTTCAATAGCCATGGCCCCAGTTATAGGGTAAGTGCGAAAGACATGCGGTCGGATCACTTCCCTTTCGAATTCAGACATGTATACATGAGAAGAGGAAGTCACTTTCAGAATTCAAGCGATCATACTATCCAAGCATGGAGTAGGACGTGTTTGGGACGGTACAAGAAGCCTGTAATTCATAAATGTCCAGAATTCCACGATTACGTCGAATCGTATTAAGGCCAAGGAATCAATGATCGCTCAAGATCGTACTAAGGTAGGGTAGACATCAAAAAATCTCAGGGCCTCGCCAGGTCCTTCCAGTTGCGAGCATGAAGTTGTATAACATGTCGCTGAACAATTCACTATCCAGGCTTCTTTTTCTGTCGTCATCGTGAGTCGCACAAGCAGCTTAGAATTATACGCCTACGTCATCCTTCTGGACGCGGCCCTTTAGTTATTCCCTACTGGTCTGCTGTTGTTGTGCGAGTTCGGATCTCGCATTTTGTCCAGCTTTGTTTTGTGAACCTGCACTTAGTGAATGAAATTCCATTTCTTTTTGTACTGCTGTGTTCGTGTGCTGCCCCCCATTCCCGGAAACGAGTGGTTTGAGCTCCATTTTCATTCTTGGTCCCAGTCGTGTGACGGGATAGGATCCCTTGAGTGGCATATGTCGTCATGCATTTATACTCTCCTGATCCTTCAGCGGAGCAAAAATTATGGGGGGTGCTGAGTCTCCAGCACCTTTCTCAGCGCTTAATCATAGACGCTTTTATACTCTCCTGGCGGTCGCCAAGGTTAGAGTTCGAACTCAGCTGTTCTGTCGCTCCTCGATCCTTCAGCGGGGTAAGAGTTCTTTCTCAGCGCTCAATCGGAGACGCTTTTATACTCTCCTGGCGTTCGCCAAGGTTAGAGTTCAGACTCAGCTGTTCAGTCGCTCCCCGATCCTTCAGCGGGGTGAGAGTCCTTTCGCATTATCCTGTACCTGCGAGCATTCCATAATTAGTTATGCATTTAAACATTTGAAACACAAATAAGCAAACAAGTCATGAAACATTATAAGTTATTAGTGCAACTTATAAGTGAAAGTGCAGTAAAGTAGTATGTATGTATAGGTATGCCCCCAATCAATCATTAACTTAGTGCATGGCCAGGTCTTGTTGAGGATTGATTAGGACCATAACTGTGTTGCCCCCATGTCCGGACATGGAGGATTTGGGATCAGCTTCCATCCTGCCCCCCCCCCGATCCTTTAACGGGGGAGGAATTTTCCCGTGGCGCTAAGTCTCTAGCGCTTTTATACTCTCCCGATCCTTCAGCGGGTTAGAGTTGCTGGGGCGCTGAATCTCTAGCGCTTTTATACTCTCCTGATCCTTCAGCGGGTTAGAGTTCGAGCTCGGTTCATGATCTACTCAACGATCCTTCAGCGGAGCAGAAGTTCTCAGCGCTAAGTCATAGACGCTTTTATACTCTCTCTCGACTCTAGAGAGTTAGAGTTGGGACTCAGCTGTTCCATCGCTCCCCGATCCTTCAACGGGGTAAGAGTCCTTTCTCAGCGCCAAATCATGGACGCTTTTGTATTCTCCTGGCGGTCGTCAAGGTTAGACTTTTGCTCAGGCGGCTCCGATCATGGTACACCGCCATGCCTTGTGGACGTCATATTCGCGTCCTTTATACTCTCTCTCAGCTCTGGAGAGTTAGAGTCACGGATCAAGCGGTCTGCAATCATGCACGCTCATCAAACTCGTCCTAGGTTTACATTTTAATCCAAGCTCCGAGGATTAAAACCAGTCGGACAAGCAGTTGGAGCATTTGCCAAGGCTTTGAGTTCCTCCGAACAGTCTACGGGAGGAATGGTTGGCACCAGACTTTGGGTACCTGCATTATTCACACCGCACGAATTAGTAACGTTAGTAACTCAGAAAGCATGTGAAAGCAAATTTTATGATTGAAAAGTAAGCAAATTAAGAGACAGTGTTGCCTCCTTTATTTGAATTCATGTAATCTGGTGGCGTCAAGCATAGGATCGAGCCATGTAGGCGGTCACACCGCGTCCATCTGGAGTCGAACTATGACATTGTAACTCAATGATTTATGTTCAATTGTCTTGTGGTCTGCCACGTGTGAGCCAAGGATTGGATGGTCATCCCGGATCCACCTTGAGCTATACAGCATTCTTTAGACGAAGAGCGTGGCTTTGTAAACGAGCAGTTCAGTCGAGCTCGTTATAGTATTGCTCTATGGCTCTATATGCGGGTGTTACAAGTTTGATCGGTAGCAAATCCTAGATACCTACACCATCCACATATTAATTCATCTGAGTTAATTACATCAATAACTCATAAATCATGCAAATATAAGAGTCATGGTTATAGAATAATCCTGTTAAAGGAATGAGTATCATTCTGAGTGAAAAATGGCGTTGCATATTCATTGCAGGTCCATTTTACTTCGCCCTATCTCTGCCAATAAAGGGCTGCCAAAGTCCTTTAGTTGATGAGGGGTATCTTCCTTTAGTTGATGAGGGGTATCTTTTCAGATTATCATGGGGGTTGCAGTCCCAAAAAAATGAATAGACCTTGGTCGGGGTCTTGAGATGGCAAAGGCGGCTAGGTAGGTACTATAAGCGAGTGATGAGGTCGCATCTCCTTCAAATCGTCTTTTTGCCCCCGTACTGAGGGTAAGGATGGAGTGTCAGGAAGTCATGATTGGATTGCTAATGGTAGCACATCTTTGCATTGGTGTTAGGTTGTAAATTAGCATGAGAACAATGGATTCATGCTTATAGAAATTTTTGCACTTTCCATGCTAGGAAATAGGATATTACTGCTGGTGGGATAATCATATCACATAAATTTGCTGATATACCCTCGATCCCATATCGGGGACAAGGGTTAGTGCGCCGACAATCAACCAGCATTCATGCGTAAGCGTTCTAGATCTTCAACTCGCAAACTTTCAGGCAAGACTAAGTCAATTGGCCAGATGTATCAGCTCTGAATTAGATGATGTAATCTCGAGCAATTTATGCTCAAATCTGTAGTTGCCCCCAGTCTTAGGGGAGTGAGTCACTTGGCAGATAATCGATGAAAAGAGTGGAAGTATGAGTCTTCACTTTCTAGCTTCAGAACGTCGTTCGCCAGAAGTTTCATTCATGTACATCTCCCATCTAATGGGTGGCTGACTGGTGATTTGGTCGAATCATTCAGGGCGGTGAGTTCGGCAATTGCACTCGTTGGTGTTTGTTTTGGGACAATCTTCCAAGAGAAATAGGCAATGTCGAATTGCATGTCATATCCCGAGGCATAAAGAACGATTGCACGCCTTTCACTTCACCTTGTTAGATGCATTTTGTGCTGTAGGAAGTTTATCATGGAGTAAACCATGACTCTTTTCCGGGTTTGGTCTCCAACGTTGGATCAACTTCCATTTTATCAATGGTTGTATTTCATAGTGTCTTGATGGGGATCATCTCTATCTTTTCTGGATTATCGGAACTTTCTTATTCGACCAGATGATTCGACTTTAGATCTTCTGTGTATGAAATATGAGGTATGTTGTAACGTTCCAATCCATCCAATAACTCTTCTGCCCATTCTAGGTAAGCTGCGAGTTGTGGTTTCTCCGACTGGAATTCCTTTCGAGTCGTCCTTCGGGGGTTATCTGCAAAACTTCGGCGTTGGATTGCCAATCATTTCTTGCACCGTCTGTATACAACTTCCAGGTGCTTGATTTCATCTTTCATTTCGAATGGCAACTCCATATAAAATCCCGCGATAGTGAACTTACTGCATACGTCTTATTTGCTTGACAGGAGCACACTTCAGGTTTATACTCGAGAAATGACTCATAATTTGGGATAAAATCCCGCAAATATTAGCACTGGTCCAAACGAACACATCCAGGCTCGCCTACAGAAAGCATATAAGTTCTCTCGTTCGAAAGAGGTCTAAAGGAGATCCGATGTGAAGACCTTAGTCAGGTCGGCGTCACCAGTCGGAACACGTGCAGTTGCGTTATTAGATGTCACCCTTCTTCATCCCGAATCACCATCCTCTCTGGAATCTATGTCTTCGGGCAGGTCGTTTGGCAATTCCTTTTGCAATGCTCCCATTATTCGCAATATTGACACCTCCTTCACACTCCATTTCATCTAGAGGGGAAGCGTCTTTGGGTTTCACGCAATCTCTGTTGCATAGCATATTCCATCCTTCCTAATCAGTTGGCTTCTCCAATAACTTGGTCACCATAGACCAGTCTCACTCCGTCTTTGGTAGGGATATTTAACGGTTAACACCAAGATGCTATGTAAGCTCTGAATTCCGCTAGACCTGGTTGGTTGAGACCACAATCAGATAAGCTTGAATGCAATAGCATGGCTTGCAAGGCTTCAAGTAATGTTCATACATTCTGTCATAACTGTTGTATGAAGTGGATAGCTAATGGTTGGTTCGTATTTGTGTTGATCTCAAGTTCTCATCTCTCAACCGAGATCGTATGGTGGCTGGTGAGCAGTCAAATTGCTATCGCCCGGGCAAGGATCCATATGCCCGATCATGGCCCACGGTGGTTCAATTGGTACCTAACTCTGGGCACCAAAGTACATTGATCTACCCTTCATTCTATGGAAATCAGTCTTCCTTGATGCGGTTGACGACAGATAGGCATTGCAAATGTTAGCTAAGCTTTTCAAGGAGTGAACTGTGGGACATATATTTTTCACCACGCCATTCAAGCGAAGGGTAACTTTGTAGTGCTAGGATCCTTTTTTGCCATCGGGTATCCCACCATTGAGAATTTTGGTCATTGGGATCTTCTGAGTCATCTGCAGAATAGTGTCCGGATTGTTCTATGTCAATGCCATCTGGTATTTCGCCTGTAGGACAGGTTTAAGTCACGTAAACTAGGTGATCACTACCCGTTCATGAAAAACATCAGTTGCATTGGGCAAATCAATACACCATCAGAACTCTAAAAGAGGAGGCTGTTATGAGGCCATCATTATTTTGTATACTGCCATAGCCAGCGCGTCGAATCTTTTCAACAACTCCTCACTTTCAATAACACTGGTAGATAGAGGTCATGGCTTCTGGAGGAATTCTAATTGTTGCCATTCCGTTGTCAAATTCTTTGACAATCCGTTTATACTTCATTGACAAGCTTTGATGAATGCTGTTGGCCAACATATATGTTGAGATGAAGATGAGCCATGCTCCGAGCCGAAGGCGAGGCCGTCAGCGGGTCCGGGCGCAGCGCCGGCGGGGGCCCGGGGCCCCGCAGTCCCACTTCACGATTTTCTGAAATAATGTGGGCACCGCAATCCAAATAATGTGGGCACCGCACGATTTTTTTTTGATTTTGGAACATGGAGCCTTTTCTGAAAAGATCTGAAAATTGTATTTTTTCCAAAAATTGTCACTTTTTTGGATCGGGTCGTGACCCTTGTTCGTCGTCATTTTTCCGGGTCGCGGTTCGCTACTGTCCTCCGGTTCGTGGTCCAGCTTGGCGATCGGGATACTCTAACCTTCCAGCTTCGGATCGGTTCGTGGTCTTCTCCAGTTCGTGGATATGTTCACAACAATTGCTCTAGGTCGGGTCGTGGAAGTATCATCGGGTCGGAGCGCGACTTCCTTGCTCGGTCGGGTCGTGGGTTTATCTTGAGACCGGATCGTGGTCTCCCCGCGATTCGTTATCCGCGATTCGCGATCCGCGATCCCCTCGACCTGCTCCAGCACATTTTCTTTATTATCCTCATTTGGTCGTGAAGCTTGTGAACCCTTAGCTTTTTTTTCGAAGGTATGAAGCTCTGATTTTCTGAAATCAACGAAATATTCAAAAATGGTAGAAATGCGGACTGTTTTCTTCGAACTTTCAAATCCAAATAATGAATAGCAATCCGATAGGCTGAGAATTCAACTCTCAATGAAAGCACCAAAATGTTAGACCAAAAAATGGTCCTAACACCCAAATTATCGTATTTAGAGCGTAGGATATGAAGAAATAACTGAAAAAATAAGAGAAAAGCAAGACAACAGGATTTTTATAGTGGTTCGGCGTTAGCAAGCCTACGTCCACTTCATATTTTCTCATTTCACTCATAGATTACAATTACAATGAATATTGTCTTTCAATCACTTGAATTCAGTGAATAATTCTCTCCGAATCCATTGAATTTATTGAGGAAGATGGTGGTTATTCATGGAGAAGTGTTGGCCATGGCAGCCATGGAAGTTGAGATGTCAAAAGTCCTCTGAAAATGCCCTCTGAAGGTGTATTTATAGTTGTAGGAAAGCTCCTGGGAGGACTGGTTCGTGATGGGGTACGTGGCAGGCGATCCAGAAAAATAGGAGAGCCAGTAGCCTTGAGAATAGGTCAAAACAAGCTGCGTGTGAACAGGTCCGAAGTTCGGATCGCGGTCATAGGTCGGATCGCGGTCATGGGTCGGATCGCGGTCATGAGTCGGATCGCGGTCATAAGTCGGATCGCGTAGACAAGGTCGGATCGGATCGCGTAGGCAAGGGCGGATCGGATCGCAATGGCAAGGGCGGATCGGATCGCGGTCATATGCCAGCTTACACTCGTTCACGGAAATGGGCGTAACTTTCAAACCGTAAGTCCGATTGAGCCAAACCAAAGCTCAAACTGAAGCTAATTCAAAGGGCTACGAGTATATGAGGTGAATAGATCCAAATGAGGTCATTTGATAGGGGTTTCGGGCTAGTTTATACTGATGTTGTGATTTTGACCAAACTGCCTTGTGTCTTCTGACGATGCTTCCAATGCCAGAGAGTGATGTTATCCAGAGATTCCATATCAGACAGCATTTACCGAGAGGTGTGTCAACATGATCTTTGCTTTGGGTAGCCTGGTCACAAAGCAGGCTAACAGCTGCCCGTGTAGAAAAAGGGGCACCCGAGTTTGAAAGTGAAACAAACTACGAGTCAGTCATGGGACTGGTATGAGAAATCCACTCAACACATATATAATTGGCTAATCACAGGACCACGCCACTTTCGTGGAACGGGCTTACTCCATTGGATTTCCATTGCTTTAAAACAAATCTTTCTTTTAAACATCGCTATGCTTTTTGTAAAAATGAAGCCGTTATAAGACTCAGTTCCCATCACACAATGCAACGCAAATCGGAGGATAGAGTTTTTACCTTATAACGGGCAAAATATGCTTGATACGAATAAAACAAAGGCATTTGATATTATTGCTAGTGTCTATATGTTTTGAAAACAATTTCAAATCATAACTATCAATCATAGACGACATGAGCGTCCCATGCCACTATGTCGCCAAATATATATATACAATCGAAACCGCACGATGTCGTATTTGGAAATTGGATTTCCATCATGAACCAAGGAAAAAGATAGTCCTTACCGAATTCGAGACGCTCTAGCCCGTGTCTCAGAAACAGCCGCAACTGCCCCTTGGAGCGATAGGGCCGGTCCACCGATGTGGATTATTATGCCTGAACTCTACGTTTCCCCGCCCTTTGGGGCGTCAACAAGCCAACGAATGACTCCATCGGACCCGGATCGTCCGATCAAACCGAGGCGCCTCGCAACAGCAACAACCACATAGGTGAAAAGTATATAAATGTCAGGGCTGGTAGGTCACTGACACCACCCTAGCTAGAAAGAAACGCATGCCCTCCCTGAGGTCCTTCTCCCGTTTCTAGTTCATACAGGGGTGTGAGGCTCGCGAATTCACATTATACACAAAGCTACGCCACACAGGCGGTGCTTTGATCATCACCACAAGACTTTGCTTTTCAACAGAAGCCCTGATCATTCGCCACTTAGGCATGCCACACTAGCAATTCATGCCATGCGACTGATGTCCATCGATATACAACCTCTGAGCTCGTGCGTTTCAGAGAAGGGCGTTAAGCAAAAGAATAAATTCTCCGCCGCCAAACAGATGTATATTCAATAGAGATCAATCAACACAGAATAAAATCCAATGTCAGACACACAGTCCATTTACAAGTCCGTTCTGGGTCTGAACGAAACCGGAGGCACTAAATACCTCGCAAACCCATCGATCACCACGTACGTCTGGACGATCACCACTCATTATCCATATTTCGGGATGCCTCCCAATCAGGACCTCGGTTACCATCCAAACGAGGTGAAGATCTCCGGTCTTCGACCACCGTCTTCATCTTCGACTTTCAATCGTCGGTCAATTATTTGAAATGAGAATTAACTCGGCCTTTTCAAATAATTCACGTATATTTAAAATTTCAAATCAATTTATTTCAATGGTTAAATCATTCGACAACACCAATTTTGTTCTTTAATATAATTTTCAGACCAAACACATTCAACCATCAAACACCACATAAATCGACCAAATTCAGTTTATTTCCATTCCATATCGTTTATGATATTTTATAATGATTTATCGCTATTTTTATTTATTTTAAAATAGCCAATTTATTCAAAATGACGCTTCGGGCCATAACGCGGCCGTGGCGCTGTTTTTCTTCAGATTTGATTTACACATATCTGAAAATCTAACCGTTGGATCTTCACAAAATTTACATCATTAGAAAGGTCTTTTCAAAACGAATCCAACGGTTCCAGTTTCGGGAAAATCCGACGGTCAGATCTCCCGGTACAATCGTTTGAAGTTTCGATTTCAAAATACGAACTGCAGCGTCGTTATTCGATTAAATATATTTATATTTATATATATATAAATATAATCGATTCTGGCGCTGTTTTTCTTCAGATTTGAATTAAACATTCCAGACAATCCAACCGTTGGATTTTTACAAAATTGGTGTCGTTGGAAAGATATTTCCAAGGCGAACCCAACGGCTGTGGTTTCGGGAAAATCCAATGGTCGGATTTCCCTCACTAGTTGTTTGAAATCACAGTTTCATAACACGAACTGTACGGCCACGTTTCGTTCTAATTTTATTTATATTTATATATTTATATAAATATAGTTCATTCAACTATTTCAATATCGTTTTCACTTCAAATATTTCACTAACGCCTTTAAATTTTGGAAAATTTCGCCATAACCTCCTTTGTACGGGAGGGGCTGGGAAAATTCCCAAATAGCCACACGGGCGTCTCATGTCGAAAAGAAAAAGAAAAAGCCAAGCGGCTAGCCAACAGGCTCATAAAATCATCACTCAAACAAAACAGTAAATGTGTACCTATTTGTCGGGCACAAAATTTTATTCCTCTTCTCTAGCCCCTTTGCTATGACATGTTCAATAAATATGCATGTACATATATACAGTTCTTATCATTTATCATTTTCCATTCAACTTCATATTTGATTCCATTTGGTTTAAAAACACCATTCATTCTAATGTTGCATGCATAGGCAAAAATCATATCATTAGCTAATTAATGAATATTTCAACTCATGCATATTTATTTGAACGAGTTGCTATTTTTAACACTTCACATTTCAACAATTCATGTATATAATAAAAATGTGATTTTTATTGTAAAACAATTCATTTCAAAACACTATTATTTTATATAGTTTATATAGTTCATAAAAAGGTGATTTTTATTATGAAACAATTTATTTCAAAATATGAATACCATTCAACACATGAATTTCTAATCAACGAATGAATATCGATTCAACACATGAAGGTTTTCTATTCAACGGATAAATATAGTTTCAGCAAATGAAAATAATTCAAACACATGAATATTATTCAAAATTTCGGCAGCATAACGGCAGGGTAGTTAAAACCGAGACCGTCCCTAGTACGGCTCCTCGCTCTACCTTAAAACCTCGCGGTTTTTCACAATGGGGATCATGCATCTAGTTCGCACGCAGGCGGCATGTATATATTTATTTCATTTCCACAAACTAATCCTATGTGGTTTCAACCAAATATTTTTCAACCACAAACGGGTATTTTTCAACCACAATCAATCAATATCAACCACAAACAATCCCAAACAACCATTCGCTATCAATTAATTTTCACACCAATCACAACCAATAAATATCGTCCATGGTTTGTGGACGAGGGGCGTATATATATATATATATATATATATATATATATATATATATATTTATATACAGCAATTCACTTCTATTTCAACACATATATAATTTTTACAACGCATATATAATTTATACATCGAACGTACAACTTATACAACGCTTATACAAGGGGTGTACAACGCTTATATAACTCATACATCGACTATATAATTTATACATCATCGTTTTCCCATATCGTTTATAAATTAGAAATCTCACCTTGGGTTCCACTCCACCAAAAATAGCAGAAGGCTCAGAAAAATATGCGGTCTCTTCTAAAATGTAGAAGGCGTCCTCACGGTCCCGGTGTCTCTTGTTTCACTGGATTTCGACTTCTTCCTCTTATGTTATCTGGAAACGAAGAACCCACCACACCGTCGTTCTCTCTCCTCCTTGCGCCGCCTAGGAGCCGCCGTTCGTCGATCAGACCCGTCCACGATGAAGCCCGTCCCCTGCTTGACCTGCGCCACGAATACCAAGAACTCCGGTGGCCCCAATCACCTCAGATCATCCACGAGGCGCGCCTCCTTTGAGGTGGAAAATCGAGCAATTTAAGAAGCTAAAATCGATCTCCACCGCTCAGTTTAAAGGTCTTGAGGGGATCTTCAATTTCGTTTTTGAAGTTTCGAAATCCACTGAATGGATTGGGAGATCGAAGGGCAAATGGTTTGGAATAATCTCTGCCGTGAAACGCGAGAGGGAGGATGGAAACGGCGTTGACCAGGGAAAACAAGTTGGACCATTTTCCTAGGGTTTGACCCATTTATATTAAATTTTTAATTTAATTATTTTCGAAAATACCCCTTATCACGTACGAACACCAATTCAAACCCAACGACTGTCATCCCTAGCGTTTTACCCCCATTCCGAACACAATGGGATATGTTTCGAAGGCCCATTCGAATGTTTCAGTCAGTTTTCCTTCAAATTAAAATATAAAACATTCAATATTTAATTTGAACGTACATTTCAATTTGCCTGGGCCACAAACTGATTCGAAAAATTCCAGAAAAATAAATCTAGCTATGTTTTTACGATACGGTCCCAGCAAAACTAGTTTCGTCGAATTCTGAGACCGTTTGCAAAAAGGCCCATTTCTGGTCGATCCAATTTAACTGTAATTGGCCAAAACACGTTTTGTTTTGCCACGCTCACATATTAGCTTCAAAAATTATGAAATTTGAAACCTAGCAATAACTTCACATCCCGGATCCAACAAAATAGGTTTCGTCGAATTCCGAGGTCGTATGCAAAATGGCCAATTTCACGGGCTATATAAATTTCATAGCGACCTTTCTGAAAATTAATTTGGCCATAACTTTTGCTTTCCGTTATGAAAATTCGATTTTTCAGATTCGTTAGAAAGGTATTCACTAACAGATTTAAATATTTTTGGTTTCACTAAAATCCGTTTTGTTTTGCACCCGATACAGTTCGACAAAGTTTGAATTCAATTTTTGAAACTGCAGCGCCATTTCAGGCCTTGTTTATAATTATAATTAATTATATTCGTTTTCAATTGTCGATTCAAACTCACTTTTCGTTGACATTATTTAAAATATTTATTTTAAATATTTAAAATCCATTATTTTAGCCAATTTAAAATTTTTAAATTGGTTCAGATTTTCTGGGTCGTTACATGGAATGTATAGTGTCGAAATTCGAGTGTCGAAATTTCCCAGGCTGCTGCAGAAAACCTAATATTCCTAGGGCTTAGATTATCCTTGTACACCTATAAATTGACTGGTACTCCTCACTTTTCCCCCACACTTCTCCTTCTTCATTTTCTCATTCTCCACTCCACCTATGTACTAAAATAAAATAAAAATGGGGAATAGATCGGAGTATTGTCCAATTGTAGATCTGAAGGATTCTTCTTCTACCAAAGATTTTATGGATTTGCAATTTTTTTCCTGTGAGTTTTATGTAATTTTTTAGATCAGCAATTTGTATAGGAAAGATTGGACAGTAAAACAGTTTGGATCTACAAGTTTTATATTTACAGTATTTATAAGTTTGTTCTTCTATAAGTTATTATAATCTACTTTGATGTCTATGTTTATTCCTTTTCAGTTTTTTATTAATTACAAGCAAATTCTTCTTCTTCACCCCTTCTCTACTATGATTTTATTTATGTCATTAAATGGAAGATTGGAGATGGTACGTTCAAGATAATTACTATTGATGGTGCCGAACAACCGAGAGCATAGAACACCGACATTTTCATCACTGCTTCACCTAGCTTACTGTATAAACTTACAACTTTCCATAAATGTTTTGTTTTCAATTCAGGGAATTGTAAAAGAAAAGGCTATTATCGCCTATATTTTACCAGTAAAGGCTTTAAGATATCCGTGTTCTTTGTGTGTTACTTTCTAGGTGGTATACTAGAGCTATCATAATAGCCGCCTGGCATACACAAACACACAACACTGGATTGACAAATCAGAGCTTGGAATCGATCCACCATCCCGAGTCTTTACTAAGACTCAAACCTTGTGGAGTAGTCTTCCCTTCACAAATCATTTCGATTCTCGAACCAACGACGAGGTTGAGTATAAATAACTCGCGATGCTTAATAATATAAATGTCCAACTCCGTCCCTTAGTCTCCGGATTTGGGGGTAACCCATCAGTCGAGTAAGTGTGATATCAACCGCTTGCATGGCTAATTCCAATACCTATGGTTTGGATTTGGGTGCAAAGCTGGCGAACCAATGACGCCCTCAACTTTAACCCGAACGAAACGATGGGAGAGTATAAATGATGAAATAACGATGTCCATCCATGACTCCTCATGACTCGGAATCAATGATAGCAAGGAGGTTACAAGAGTGGAGTCACCAAACTTGAACTTCACGCAACTCATGACCAATGACCGAAAGAAGGTCTCGAGAATGAAGTTCATGGACTTAAACCCCATACGACTCGAAATCGACGATCGAAAGGAGATCTCGAGAATGGAGTCTGCACACTCAGACTTCACACGACTTGAGTTTCTCAAGAGTGAAATTTTGAATAACTTAAATTTAAGTGTAACAAGTTAATTTACATAAATACAGTACTGGAAAGTATAAAGAATACTTGGGCACTTAGAACGACAAGTGATGTAAGCAAAGTAAAAACCAAAAACGACAGGATGTACATCAAAGCCACATCAAAACCAAAAACAATCTATAGTATTCACTCTGAAGGGCCACCTTTCTGCTTCTTCTTCGACCCAGACTTGGTTGGCTCCTCTCATCCTTCTTCCTCTTCCTCTTGGAGCTACTGTCGCCGCTTTCCTTCTGTCCTTTTTGCGGGGTAGGCTGGGGGATTTATGGGAAGTGCCAACACAATATTTTTATCCACCTCCTTCAAGGCTGCCTTTTTTAATTTCCTAGCCTCTATGTCGCCCTTCCTCTTCGCATCCCTCTCGGTCTTTTTCCAGACCTTCTCCTTCAGCTTCGCCTCAACCTTTAGCCTCAGAAACTCCTCCTCTTCCCTTTTCCAATGGCTTAATCATTGACTTTCTTCCAGGCTTCCTCTTGAATTTCAACCCGGGCTTCCTCTTTTGTATTATCCCTATCTTTAGTTGGGTCTTGAGCAATGCTTCCTCATCATCTTTCCTCTTCGCCTCCACCTCCTCAGACTTCACCAGCATTTGGGCCTACTGTTGTTCGACCAGTTCGTGTATAGTCGGCCCGCCTGCCTCTACTTATCCGGTCATCTGATGCTCCCCTCCTGCTTTCCCTTCCCCTCCTCAAAGAGTCTACGAACTTTTCCATTTCAATCTCGCCCATATCCAAACTAGGAACTGCGTTAGGGTAACCAAACTTTTCTCCCAATTGCCTTCTCTAATCCTCCACATCAAACCCGGGCACAACAGCCATTATTGTCTTGAAGAAGGTTGTTGCCCCCACTTCAGAGGAACCTGCGCATCAAAAAGGAAGACAAGTTAGTGTACTTCGACTTCGTGTTATCTTCCTATTGAAAACTATTGAGGAAGTGGATATACCTCCATTCGATTGTTGCTTGGATTTTAATGGCACCATGCTCTCGGTGGTTGGTGGAAGAGAGCTCTCGTGTGCAAACCCTGGATAGTTAGGATCATATTCCGTAATAGCGAGAGTTGGCATAGACAGGCCGTCGATCGAACTAAGAGGAATGACTTGTTGCAATTGGGAAGCACCCCCCTCAACTTCTTGGGAAACCAAGATGATCTCCGTAACACTCGCTTTCCCTTTGGAAGCAGTGAGTCGTTCCGCCTCCTACACCTAGGCATCTTCTTTCAGCATGGCTCTATCCTCCGCCAACACCTAGCGCTCATTGTCTGTCAAATAATGGGACATCATGCTGCCTCGTCCACTGTCTACACTTATTGTACCTCGGCTTCACACTCCACCAGCTTTTCCCAAGTTATAGAAAGAGTATGGGTATAATATTCAACCCATGAGAATCCGCAAAATAGAAGAGTTTTTACATAGAAGCCCCACACCACCGGCTCTAGCTCCATCTTCGCCTTCGCTCGGGCCTCTCCAACTCTAGCTCTGAGCCCTTCCAGTTGGGCCTCAAACTCGGCCTTAACACCCTCAAATTGCCCAACACATCCCAGTTAGATGCCTTCGCTGCTTCCTTTTCCTTCCTCGCCCATTTAAGCTTAGCCTGATTTGATTCAAGGAGTTATCAAAGCTCGTCGTTATCTTTGATCAAGCTCTACGCCTTCTCATTCTCCTTCCGTAGCTTATTATTCTCCATGGCCAGGGATTCATTGTTCTGTCAGAGTTGTTGCACCACCACATTTTCTTTCTACGGCCAGAGATTCTCTTTAGGTACTGCTCTATTGTCTCTTTTAAGCATAGGTTCCCAAGATGTGGTTGAGGACAGCACATTCTTATGCCCTTTGTGAGCCCTAACCATAGCTACTTTCACAACTTTCAGCTCCTTCAACCTGTCTATTTCGGCACCAGAGAGTTAGCACATTAATATGTTACTTGAACACGCGGAAATATACATAATCAGAATCTTATCATACCTATCTTGGCTTCCCGATTTTTGAGGATCTCTCGCTCAAACTTAACCTCAAGCTTTAAACCCTGGATCTTAGCATTCTTTTAAATAATCAGCTTTGAGAGTTTGCTGACATACTTATACAAGACCTAGTATTGATGAAAGTCGTCATATACCAAGTCCACATATCCTCGTCGATATTCAGTGGGATCTGATGCATGTTGGGTATACAAAGCAACTTATCGAAATAGAAACCCGGGAAAGACTTCTTTAAAACATACTTTTTCTTCACATCGCTCAGGACCAAAATCTCTGACATGTCGGGCATCATCGGGCCACGCCTTTTCATATCTCTTCTTCCGACTTCCGATCATCCTCCACCGCTCTTATCTTTTCCTATGACCCTATTCAACACCGCTGCAGATGAGGAATATGAGGGAATGACATCGTCGACTGCCTTGTGCTTGTTGTTTCGGCTCTGTCCGGCTGGGTGCTTGGTGGTGCAGACACCGAATGTCGGGGTTGATCCCGATATCGCCGACTACTGCTCTAGTGGTCAGATCTCTTAGGTTTTTGGTGCAACTCTGCACTTCTCATGAAAGCGCTTACAGATCTGCCCCTTGATCATCAGGAACCTCTGGATCCCTGGTTCTGATCTCCATCTCCTTTCTGAGCCACTGTACCTCCACGAAGCAAACCATGAGTCATAAACAAACATTCCACATACAAAAATAAGTGTTGTGTCACGCAGTGCTTATGAGTGCGTGCATCCTAAGTGTTCCCTCTACGGACCAGACGTCGGTCTGCTTGAAGGGGTAACTTCCTCAACACTCAGCAATTGGATCTCAAAGTTTGTGTTGCTGAACCTGAAAGAAGATGTCTCGGTGGGGACTATGTCCAATCCCTGGAACTGGTTCTCGGCCTCCATCGATGTGGTGGTCTCATTGGTCATTACTGGAGAAGTTGGTTCGAGACCTCCTAACCTTGTTTCCTCTATCAGAGATGGAAAAGGTGTGAGCATCAACTCATCTCCTCTGGTGAACTCCTCCTCATCACCGCCGTCGTGGCCTGTTCGATGACGGATTTATAATCAATAGAATTCCCGTTGTTGAACAAGTTTTTGGCGCTGTTTCCAGCGAAGGAATTTGATTTTAATTTTATTCTTCGAATTATTTTTCTTGTTAGTTGCATCAATAAAAAGAAAATCGTTTGTGTCTTGTTCATTTGAATTTGTTGTTAGTATTTGTTTTGTGTGTTTACTTTGATTGTGTGTGTGTTATTTTCTATTTTGTTGTTCTTCTTTTATAAAAAAAAAGAAGAAAAAAACTTGTGTTTGTTTTTGTGTTTCCCTTGTGTTTGTTTTTGTGTTTCCCTTGTGTTCGTTTTTGTGTTTCCATTGTGTGTTTTTTGTGTTTGTTTTCATTTTGTATAGCTCTTCCTTATTAAAAAAAGAAGAAAAAAAGGGTAATGTATTTGTTTTGCTTGTAAATTTGTTTTGTTTTATTTCATCATTATAAAAAAAACTGTGTTTGTTTTCTTTTTTGTTTTGAGCTCCTGTGCTCATATTGCATTTTCTTGCTCTTTGTTCAGTAAGTTCAGTTTTCCATCTCCTGTTTCCATTAAAAAAAAACTGCTTTTCTTTTCATTTAATTTCTTTGTAAATTTTATTTATGCATTAAATTCAAAACTCTGTTTATATGTTAATCATTGTGAAACTCAACTGTTGATCAATTGCATTTCCTTTTTCCAGGCCTGGTACTGTTAGTCTTTGCATTTTCTTTTAGTTTACTGCTGGTTTTTCAAAAACTTGTTCGATAAAGAATATTCTATCAATTAGAAAATTATTGCAAAGTGTATATAACCGCAAGCGCACGACATACACTTGTAGTACGTGGTGAATATGGGTCGATCCATGGAGAAAGAAATAATTTTAATTATATTCAATCAAATTAAACCAAATTCGAGTGAAGTTTTAACTACAACTACAACTAAACTAAACTAACAAACTAAGATAGATAAAAACTATGAGATTAAATGACAACTGAATAAATTCACTTTCTAGATCACATGAATCAACATAAATTGAAACCATGATCTCTTTTTTTGGTCATTTGTAAATTTAGTTGATATGATTATTATACGTAAAGCTTATTCATGTTTTTATTTTGCATAACATAAACTATCAAACAATAACATACCCACTAAATCACCTTACTAGTTCTAATTAAAGATGAACAAGTTGAAATTGAAATATACTTTAAGCATGGCCTATGAACTATTAATTAGAACTATAGACCATCAAAATTTTATTTTAACCTCCACTTTATCAACCTCCACTTAATCACCATCATCATATGTAGTTGAAGAGGTAATAAGTGAACATATGACTAAGCATAACCTATTTGGTGTAAAAAATAGAGGCTATCAAATTCAATAATGAACACAAAACCAATAACGTCCACATGACATGAAGCACAAAAAGAGAGCATGAATAAACAAATTATGTTCCATCTACATAATCAAGAGAGCTTCATTACCCCTAAGTTGAAAGGGATTAGCCTCAAATGTATGTAATCATGACAATAAAGATAGATTGCAATATTAAAAATGAAGGAAAAAGAGAGAACTAATTAACAAAAATAAACTAAACTACTTGCATAAAATAAAACTACACTAATGCATAAAGTAAATAACAAGAATTGAATAAACAAGAAATTAAATTGCATTAACATGAAAATTAGATAAGAAGGAAATGGATAAGACGCCATGAAAGAAAGAAAGAGCTTTTGTTTTTTTAATCCTACTAACTAACTAACTAAAAGAGAGGATATTACATCAACATAAAGGAGGTATTTAAACATGTTCTAAACCCTAAAACCCTAATCGCTTTTGTTGGGGACTACCAAAAATACCCTTTCATGAAGCTTCCATTTGTCTTTAGCTACTAATGATTCATTAAAATTGTATGAAGCTTTCTTTTGTCTCTACTTGCTAATATATTAGCCTTTAATTGTACCATTAAGGAAGGGGAGATAATGGGTAGGCGGGGTCCTCCACTAAGTAGTGAGTGAATTAATTCCATCTCCAATTCTTTGTATCCACTTTGCGCATGTATATCTCCATGTAAACTTCATGTGCATTCTTTATTTTTGCTCCTAAATTCCTATAAGACACATGAAAGTGAACAAGAAAAATTTTAAAAAAAACACATGCACAAATGACCGTTTTGCCCCCAATATGAAGATGAATGCATGATAATTTGAGAATTTTGGGTTTTTGGTTAAAACATGTAAAAATAGCCCAATATGTTATTTATTTAATTACAACAAGAATAAATGTGTGAATTTGAATGTGCAAATTTATGTGCACATCATGGCCGCCTATTTCCCCTTACTCCTATAACCTCCTCTTCAACTAGGGGTATGGCGGGATGCACCATAGAGGTAATTCCATTTGAGGACTCGGAGGAGCCACTTTTCCCTCAGCTTCTGCCTCTCCCTCCTCTTCTTCATCATCATCTTTACGACCCGTTGAGCAAACTTCACGAAGTAAGCCTGATACATGAAGGAGATGGTCTGATACTAGAGTTTAGGCATCACTAAATGCATTCGGCACATTCTTCAATGCTAAGACTCGCTTGAAGTAAAAACCGTCCCTCGGAATTCAAGGGATAACTACCATATAAAGTTTCAAGTTAGTTTAGAGCTTACGACTTGATTAACTTGAAAAGCAACGTGAGTTTTAAAACACTTACGGCCCGTGAGCCATCTCCTGCGAATCCTGGAGAGCAACAGACGAAGATCCAATCATGCTTGAAATAGCTGATCTTGTTCCAAACCCCCAGGATGATGTGACTGTTGGCCGGCACCTCCACGAAGATAAGGGAAGACGAAGTGCTTCTTCTCTTCACAGAGTAGAGGAAGTTGATGTATTCCCCAGATAGTTCTATACCCAACCACTCCATAAATATGATTTAAGTGCCGAGCAGAAAGGCGTATGCATTCGAATGAAGCTGCATCGGCATTAGACGAAAGAAATGCAAAATATCCCGTATGTACGGTCATGACGGGTGCATGCACTCGACATAGCACATATGCATGTTCTAGGCGGTACAGCCCTCTAGAGGTGCGTGTGCCCTATCATCCTTCCTAGGGACCAGAAAGTCATCCCAAGATATTCCGTACTTCGCCCTCAGTGAAGCTTCATCGATTTGTGAGACAATCGAATTTGACAGATTTTATAGAATAATGACATCTACCATCATGTCGGGTGCCACAAGAACGCCTTCTTGTTCACCGCCAATATCCACTTCTTGTGGTTCTACTTCTATGGGTTCTGCCTCTCCCTGGATGACTGGCTCGTCTACATGCTCGCCCGAATGTCGTAACCCTTCCAGTTTCTCCTCCTGGTTATGCGTGTCATGTAGGATCATTTGTTGGGAAGAGGTGGAAGCCTCGGAAGTCTCAATTTCGCTGCCTATAGGGATGGAATCGTACGAGTATCCGAAAGAACTCGACGATGATTATGCGATTTTGGCTGCCAAGCTTTGAAGTCCTCTAGAGCCTCTTTGTGTCATTGCAAACTATACTCTCAAGATAGTTGCATTAGTAAGCACATTGAAATCTTTACCCCTTTTGTTGGTAAAACTATCATGGAACGTGCAGTGTCATGCGTGCTGATGCAATAACGGTAAAGCATGTCAGGACGCGCCGATGGTTTCCAATTTCATAAACTTAAACCATCATCGTCGCTAACCAAGGATGTTGAATTCACATTGAGTTGCGATTACCTCGCGATCGGGCTAAGAATCAAACCCAAGGATCGGTAGTTCAGGCATATGTCTATAGTCCGAGTTTATGCTCTAAACTTATATGCGTGTTCGAATTATAAGTCCAAACATGTTTGTCATTTGAATGTTAAGGAATTATAACGTTGATGCATTTGATTTCAAACTCGACCTGCCCGTGTGACATCGCAAAACGATCTAAATTCAACGACAAGAATTTTTCAATGTCAAAATTCCTTTAAGTATTCCGAGATACAAAATACCCATTTCGTATCCCGAAGCAGTTGTGTGTTCGTCTATCGAAACACTCCTCTTCCACCGATCCCTTTTCTTTTCGTATGCCCCTTTTTTCATCTTCCAGCTCCACCATAAAATAACAAGTTTTCGGGATACAATTTCATCCCTGAAAAACCGAAGTGTATAGGATACAAAATCATCTTCGTATCCCAAACACTTTCTTTTCGGCCAACTCTTCGTCCTTCCATTTCGTATCCCCAAGGACATTGCCTTTCTTCACACTCCACCTCTGTTAACACCAAAATTTGCATCATCCAAATATAAAGAGGCGGAAGTTCCAAAGCCAGAAGAACAAAGGGCTTTAGGCAATGAAGCCGAAACTAAGAAGAAAAAGCCTTGACAGTAGCTAAGGCGATGCCAAAGGCATGCTCCGAGAGCCAGGGAACCGATTCCAGGAGAAAAAGCTTTGGGGACATCTATATCGATACCAAGATGGCAAAGAATTCAAAAGGGAATAACCATAACAATGATTCTAAAAGAGCAAGAAAAGAAGAAGATGAAGACCCATCTTCGACACTAACATACAATGGACAATTAGCTTAGTGACGGCTCCAGAACAAGGAAGATAAGCACATAAAGTTGATACCAATATAATAAAGACATCAAATAGATACCAAAGCAATAAAGTTCCAGAAGCAGTTAATCCAACATCAAGACCGATACCGAAACCACGGTACCGAAGTCTTAGAAGTAGAAACATGAAGGTAGCAAGTCCAAAGCCAAAATAATGTTAACAAGTATCATGGAGGATGATACCAACCACTAAGTGAGGAAAACAGTTGGATGGCACCAAGAATCAACACCAGAAAACGACACCAGAGTGGTGACGACGGTAGAAAACGATACCAGAGTGGTGACGACATCATAAAATGACAGGAGAGTGGTGACTACAACAAAAAACGACACCAGAGTGGCGACTACAGCAGAAAACGACACCAGATGGTGACGATAGCAGAAAATGACACCAAAGTGGTGACAACAACAGGAAGCAGAAAACGACACCAGAGTGGTGACGACAGCAGAAACGACACCAGAGTGGTGACGACAACAGAACACAATAGCAGAGAGGTGACATCAAAAAAGTGGCAATAAAAAGTGGCACCAAGAAATGACATTACCAAATGAATGTAGCAAAAGGGGGACCAATTCCCCTATAAATAAGACCCCAAGGGTCACATTTTGGGGGATTTTTCTCATTCCACAATCTTATACTCATTTCTAAGAAAGTTAACCCTAATATGGAAATCAAATTAGGGATTCCTTATGTAACCTCGTCCATGAATAAAATAATCAAAGCCCTTAAAGTAGATGTAGGTTCAATCCGGACCGAACCACTATAAATCGTTGTGTTCTCTACTATTTTGTATATTATATTGTGTATTGTTATGCTTATGTGTATGAACTCCTCAACCAAATCTTTCCAACAATTACCTAAATACCTTTAATGCGTATTTTAGTCCCGATTAGTGATGATTTTTATAGCCCCATTCAAGGTAACTGTTGGTTCTTAAGTTTCGTAAGCGTGATACTCACCTTTTGAAGAAATAGTAACTAATTTTCAGATTAAGAGTCTTAATACCTAAGGAGCAGTGAATTCATTAAGCTTGAAAGGACTAGATTACCGAAATAACCCTTCGTAAGCCCTTTAGCCTTCTACTTATGTCGAGTTCATGAAGCCATTATCCCAAGGCAATTGTTGGTTCTTGAGTCCAGTAAGTGTGATACTCACTTCTTCAAAGGAAGAGTAACTAATCTTTGGGCTTAAGACCTTGATATCTAGGAAACGGTGAACTAACTCAAGCTTGTATGAACTACATAATCCCTAGGTACCCTTAGGTCCATACCCTTATTCCCTTATTTCGATGTTGGCGAAAAATATCGTTAACATTTTGGCGCTAAAAGGAAGGCTTGAACCTCCGATCCTTTGGATAACCTACCACATCATTTGTTGTTGCAACCTATTGGATTAAACCTTGAAGAAATAAACCATGGACAAAGGGTTTTAACAAGATCCTACTACTTCAAATGTCATTGATCCAAGAGCTATTTGAAGAATAGTATAAGCTTGAACCTCCGTCCTTATTGTGAACCCTCCATACTAGTCTTAAACCTTCCGACCTTATTTCTCATTCCATCATAACTAGATACTATGAAAATTGATTAAAGGATGATTCAATTGAGAAGAAGTGGAAAAGAAGGATCCAACACATCATCCATCCCAGAAAACGACATCAACTCAGCAAAACTAGAACTGGAGGACCTTCAACCTTAATGAAAAGAGCAAGTAATAAATTAGAAATATTATACTTGGTTACGTAAATTGATACCATTAGGAGATTTATAGAAGAAGACTTAGCCCGAAGGTCCTCTAAATCGGAACCGTATGAAGCAGAATCAAGAATAATAGCACCTCGAGAGCTTTATAACCAAATTGAGTCTTCATCAAATCTATAGAGCAGCCCAGTTTCATGGAGAAACAACCAAGCATCAAAAGAGGTGGTCAGTTCAAAAGAGAACGAAAGCCTAAGATGGATAAAAGACAGGAAATTGAAGGGAATCCCCTTCTCCAAAGAGATAATGATGGTAAAGGTTCCATCTGGTATAGAAGAGAACATACTCGCGTATGATGGGTCAACAAACCCCCAAATAACACCTTGCCATTTTCCAGAATTACATGGATACATATAATGCTTATGAAGCCCTTCGATGCAAGGTCTTCCTGACAACTCTTCGTGGAAAAGCTCTTAAATGGCACAAGCATTATCATGGCCCGGTCATCACAACTTGGAAACAATTATACATTGCATTTAGCACACAATTCCATGCACGAAAAGACAAAACAATCAACATCTATGATCTAGTTAGAATTAGACAGAAACCAGGGGAATCACTTAACCATTATTTGAAGAGATTTCAAACTGAGTCGCTCAATGTACAAAGAGAAACAAGTAGAGAAAAACTAATAGTTATTCAGTCAGGATTATTAGCACCATCCCCCTTTCTGAAGGAGCTTACCTTAAGGGAATGTGAAAGCTTAGGTGATTTTTATTCTAGAGCAGACAAATTCATTTATATGGAAGAAATACTTAACGCAAAGAAAACTTTGAAACAAGATCAGAAGGCGGGAAGGCCTGATTCCAATCCCCATGCAGAAGACTCTTCAAAATCAAGCAAAGGAGAATATTATTGTTCTTATCACAAGACAGAAAGGAACAAGACCAGTCAATGTCATGGTTTGATAAAAAGAAATCAAACCAAAAAGAAAAGAAAGATCGTTTGAGAAGTTTGAAGTAAGACCAGTGGGAAACCTGGTCAGAGGCAATGCAAGATGGGAATGAGAACTTAGCAATAAATCCCCTATTTCAAATGATTAGTTTTGTTAGTCGTTTAACTTTTTCTTTTTACTTATGATCAAACAAATATTAATGTAAGTTCAAGTGCTATTATAAGTAAAAACCAAATTCTGTTTAGGCTTATGCATACAACAAGAGCTCAGGGGGAGCACCTGAAATGCGCAAGACCATGGCCTATGTCTCGTCCCGCAGAAGGGAACAAAAGCTCAAAAGGGACCACTTAAAGAACGCAATGCATAGTTAAGAGCATGGTAAAGCTATCAGTCAATGACAAGTTTCAATAAAAGTACCCAAAGAAATATACAACGAAGAAACGATCAAATGCCAATTATTGCTTGGCCTAAATGAGGGTGTGGAACATACCTCTAATGAAGGTGAATCAATAAAACCTTTTAGAGGAAAAGGTGAATCAATAAAACCTTTTAGAGGCAAAGGTGAATCAATAAAATCTTTAGAGGAAAGGGTCAATTAATAAAACCTTTTATAGGAAAAGGTAAATCAATAAAACCTTTTAGAGGAAAAGGTGAATCAATAAAACCTTTAGAGGAAAGGGTGAATCAATAAAGCCTTTAGAAGAAAAGGCACAACAAACGAAGCTTCCAAAGAGAAGCCACAACAAACCAAGCTTCCAAAGAGAGAAGCCGCAACAAACAAAGCTTCCAGAGAGAGAAGCTACATCAAACAAAGCTTCCAGATAGAGAAGCCACGTCAAATAAAGCTACTAGAGAAAGAAGCCATAACAAACAAAGCTTCCAAGAAGATAAGCCACAAATATTACATCTCCTACGATGGAGTTGCCCTTGAGTAGGGCTACATTACTCACATCTCCGGCTAGTGGAGTTGCACCCTAAGTGGGGCTATTCATTATAACATAAACATCTTCCCATAAAGGGATCAGTGTCGCTCTCTAAGAGAGTAATCAATCATCTGCATATCCTATGGGTTAGGAATAAGACTAGGCATTAGATACCCAATGGCTAGAAATCTGAATGGCTAATCGACTTAGGATATGATTAATTTATTTTGAAATTAGTCCATTATATATGTACACATCCGAAAATTACTTCTCAGGATATTTAAGACTCTTTCGACCACGTGTTTTCTCTGAACGAACTTCTGAGAAACCAACACATAATTATATTTGTTTAGTCACTTTCAATAATATTTAGATTGCTTAATGATATTCACATGAATAGTCTTTGATGATTCGGGCATTACCTAATGAATTCAAAGTAGGATGAATGAATTTATGATTTCCTATTTACCCAAGCATGAGTTTATGGATTTATATTATGTTTAGAGGGAAATGTTTGGTTCTCTATTTACTCCAGTATGAGTCTCGAGGTTTCTACTAATTTTAGATATGGATTTCCGGTCTCTTATTTACTCGTGCATGGGTCTCAGGGTTTCTACTAATCTCATATGTGAATTTCTGATTTTCCATTTACTCGAGCGTGAGTCTTGGAGTTTCTATTATGTTTAGAAGTGAATTTCTGATTTTCCATTTACTCGAGCATGAGTCTCGGGGTTTCTATTATGTACAGATGTGGTTTTGATTTTCTATTTAACCAAATGTGAGTCTTGGAGTTTCTACTAATTTGAAGTGCAAATTTCTAATTTACTATCTACCCGAGTATGAGTCTCGGGGTTTCTACTATTTTAGTTTGCAGAGTTATGGCCTTATATCATAAATACCCTGAGTCAGGTATTAGACTTTTATTATTGTCGGAAGGAATTCTATCACACCTACCCAAGTCATAACTTTTGACTTCTTTCCACATCATTCTAGAAGAATGTCTAGTATTTAGAATAATTTTTGAAATAAATTCTTATATTTACACTAGTCAGATGCTTGAATCTGGTTATAGATTTTCTATTCCCATTTCCAGGTAAGAAGTTCCTGGCTTTTATCACCATGCCAAATATGGAATTTAGGCCAATAATCTTATTTACGGAAAGAGAATTTTTAAATCAAATACACGGCATGGTGCCTCAAGTATTTTATTTAAAATCTCCAAACAAAGGTTATGGTTTCTCGACACCTCACAAGTTTTCTAAACTTATGTTATTTTTACCCCTAACCTTATTGCTATACGTTTTGATTAAAAACAATGCTTGACACATTATAAGTGACATATTGAATGTTATGCAAGTTATATTACTTTTATTAACATATCATGTTTCTCAGAAACAAGATTCCAGTCCTCAAATAATAAATAACTAAACCTAGGCATTGAGAATTCTATTATGAACCTTTGAATTTCTATTATAATTATCTAAGTTCGGATTTTGGGTTAGCTACTCCACGTATTTAGAAGATGAACTCTTGATAACTGAATACTTAAATAAGGGTATAGGGTTTCCCATTCCTATTGATAGAAAAAACTTAAAACCTTCAGTATAAGGGTCTACATGAATACATTATTGAATTAGCATGTTGCCTGTTTAAACTCATTAATAGTTCACAATTTTGGAACTTATACCCCAATGCTGCCATCTAAGAAAATTTAATGTTATTTCTTGTATCCTTATTTTGAAGTATATGAAACTATTGATAGAAATTTCTTTAATTCTACTTGAGTTACAGAAAAGTGGTACATGAACTATTGGGTTTTTGTCCTAATAAACAAAAGCCTCTTTGTACCAAGAGGCTAACTGTTAACACCAAGATTTGCATCAGCCAAATATAAAGTGGCGGAAAGTCCAAAGCTGGAAGAACAAAGGGATTTAGGCAAAGAAGCCGAAACCAAGTAGAAAAAGCCTTGAAGGTAGCTAAGACGATGCCGAAAGCAAGCTCCGAGAGATGGGTAATCGATATTAGGAGAAAAAGCTTTGGGGACAGCTATATAGATACCAAGATGGTAAAGAGTTTATAAGGGAACAACCATAACAATGATTCTAAAAGAGCAAGAAAAGAAGAAGAAGAAGAAGAAGACTCAGTATGGACACCAACATACAATGGACCATTAGCTCAATAATGACATCAAAACAAGGAAGACAGGTACATAAAGTTGATACCAAGATAATGAAGACATCGGATGGATACCAAAGCAATAAAGTACAACAAGAAGTTAATGCAACATCAAGGCCGATACCGAAACCACGGTGCCGAAGTCTCAGAGGTAGGAACATGAAGGTAGAAAGTACAAAGCGTAAATAATGTTAACAAGTATCATGGAGGATGATACCAACTACTAAGTGAGGCAAACAATTGGGTGACACCAAGAATCAGCACCAGAAAACGACACCAAAGTGGTGACAACAACAGAAAACGACAGCAAAGTGGTGACGACAGGAGAAAACGACACCAGAGTGGTGACGACAGCAGAAAATGACACCAGAGTGGTGACGATAGCAGAAAATGACACCAAAGTGGTGACGACAACAGAAAGCAGAAAACGACACCAGAGTGATGACAACAGCAGAAGATGAAAATAGAGAGGTGACACCAAAAAAGTGGCAACAAAAAGTGGCACCAAGAAGTGACTTTACCACATGACCGCAGCAAAAAGGGGCCCAAATCCCCTATAAAGAAGACTCCAAGGGTCACATTTTGGGGGACTTTTCTCATTCCACAATCTTGTACTCATTTCTAAGAGAGCTAACCATAATTTGGAAATCAAATTGGGGATTCCTTATGTAACCTCCTCCATGAATAAAATCATCAAAGCCCTTAAAGTGGACGTAGGTTCATTCCGAACCGAACCACTATAAATTGTTGTGTTTTCTACTATTTTACGTATTATATTGTGTGTTATTATGCTTATGCATATGAACTCTCCTCAACCAAATCTTTCCAACAATTAACCAAATACCCTTAATGCGTATTTTAGTTCTGATTAGTGATGATTGTTGTAGCCACATCCCAAGGTAACTGTTGGTCCTTAAGTTTCGTAAGCGTAATACTCATCTCTTGAAGGAAGAGTAACTAATCATCGGACTAAGGGTCTTGATACCTAAGGAGCGGTGTGTTCAATCAAGCTTAAAAGGACTAAATTACCAAAATAGCCCTTTATAAGCCCTTTAGCTTTCTACTTGTGTTGAGTTCATGAAGCCCTAATCCAAGGTAACTGTTGGTTCTTAAATCTCATAAGCATGATACTTACCTCTCTGAAGGAAGAGTAATAACTAATCTTTGGGATTAAGACCTTGATATCTAGGAAACGGTGAACTAACTCAAGCTTGTAGGAACCAAATAATCCTTAGGTATACCCTTATTCCCTTATTTTGGTGTTGACGAAAAATATCGTTAACAACCTCCTTCCTCTCACTTCGTTTCCCGAAACACCATCTCCTCCACGGCTCAATCGCCATGGCTAATCGAGGCCACCACTGTTGTGTCTAGGCCGACCGACCTCGTCGTCTCTACCTCCAATTTGTTTCCACTCCCATCCTAAAATCAATTGAACCACATACAAATAGTTCGAAGGGGAACCCATTTGAGGTTTGATTAAAAGGAGGCAGAAAAGTTCGACGTTTCCATGGGTTCAAAGTTTCCATAGGTTCGAACATTTTAGAAGTCGAAAATGCTAAGTCCACGAATATGAAAATGCTAGTAGAGGAGTGGTGAATTTCGGATTCCATATTTATAGTAGGGAGAAGGGAGGCGATTCCAGAAACTTGGAATTTTCTATGTGTTCCAGGATCGGTACCGATCCCAGGGTCGGTACCTATCGCAAAAAAAAAGAGGAAAAGAGAAAAGAGAAAAAGAAGAGAATGGGAGAAGAACAAAATTCAACACATCCGGGATCGGTGAAACTTCCGAAACTCAGGGTTACAGCTACGATAACGCATATATGTTTTTGAAAACTAGATTGTCAAAACCAACTCGATTCACTAATCAATCATGTACTCACGATCCTAAACATCGAAGAGTACATGTAAAGAGATCAAGTTTCCGATTCGATAACATTTTCGAAAATCAACTTGCACGATCGCACATCAGAAACATTATATTTTAATTATGTTATACTAGGTACTTCGATCATATTGCACGAAATCACATGCAAATGTGTGAGTGCGTACGTGACACCGTATCGATAACGGCTTGTTTATGTTTCGGGGTAAGCGGGAGTCGGCGACTAACATTTAATTTCTTGAATCGATGGGAATTAGACATACGCCTGAACAACCAAACAAGATTTACAGTGTGAATAGTCAGGATTCTCAATAATGCTGAAACTGCGCACTTATACCAACGAGCTTCGGCAAAACGTTGTTGGTGCTTAGAAGCGACGTACCCACGAGAATGCGCTACTCAACGAAAATCTCACGACTAATCACTCGTCATGACTTGGAGATCTTGCGGACTTCCAGAAAGTCTTTTCTTAACTTAAAGCACATCATGTTAACACAAGATAACCTTTTACGGATAAGTGTTGCCCGGCCTCTTGGTCCGGATACTAGAAACAGTCCAAGCCTACACTATTCAGCCCATCACGCTATTTAACAGCCTAAAAGTGTCTCCAAGACATCCGAGAATCAAGCCCATGTGGAGTTGTACTAATATAGTCATCACGCTTCATCGAAACTGCTCAAAAATGGTCAAGTACTCCAGGATCGGTATAAACATTCTTCAGCATATCGTATCCTAAGGCTCACTCCAAAATTCGTACATTGAAGCTCCTAATCCATTTTCGTATCCCAACCCCATCACTAGATTTCGTATCCCACAAGTGAGCACTAGGATCGGCATAACAACAATTGGTACCCATAATACTACACTCTAGGATTGATATACAAGACTTCATATCGTGGGATTTGAAAAACACCAAAGAAAAAGGATTTAAGCAACCAAGGATGTCGGGCTCGGTATAAGGAACTTCGTATCAGGGGATATGAAAACAACAAAGCATAATAGTTCAAGATATCCAAGAGGTGGAGAAGAATCAAACTAAGTATCCTGGATACGTACCGTTCCTGGGATCGGTACTGATCCCCAAATACGAAAAATGGTGGGCACGTGCCTACCAACCTCTGCTCCCACCTACTCCCACCTACTATAAATATCGATCATTCTACTCTACGAAAAGGGTTAGATTCTTTCTCTGTGGATGCTTCAGGAAGAATATATTGCCTCTTTGATGCTCAAGCTTGCTCCATCATTCCAAAAAGAAGAAAACTGCCTCCTTTTGGACACCTAAACCTTTTGAGCCGCATAGGTATTTCGAGAAGAACTTGAACTCCATTTTGGGCCTCGTAGAACATACTTTCCACCATTATCATTGTAATCATCAAGGGCTATTGATCCCATCATTGTATTTTGATTAAAAGTGAATAGAAATAGAAAAATGTTCAAAGTGGATGTAAGTTCTCGCGGACCGAAACACTGTAAAATACTGTATTAATTTACTTTGTTGCATAATTTCCACTCTAGACGTTTAGTTTCATTGTCTTGGAACTCGTTGGGTGTTGTTGTCAACTTTTTTGCATCAACATTCTGGTGCTTTCACTGAGAAACTAAAGATCTCATCTTTCCTACCGTTCTTCTACCGAAACTTGGAAGTGTTACTTACATCTCCTTAGACTTACCGACCAAGTTTACCGAAATGGTGAATAAAGGAAAAGCTACATTGGCTGGCCTTCTACCGCTAGTTCGGAAAACTATTCCCAGCGTCAAACTTCGAAAGGTCCAACTGCCATGGATGTGGCGACTTCCTCCAACCCATAACACCAGTCACCAAGCCAAATTCTTCAAAATGACCAAAAATTTGGAGGAAACTCAATGATAGCTTAACGTCCAAATTAAGTAGAATATTGACTTGATGAAAATGTTGCATCAGAGTACCCATAGGGATATCACGCGCCTTCAAGCCAATAGGGTCGCTCAGCCCCCTTAGTACATTTCAGACAGCTCTCCTTCCGATACATATCACGACAACCGTAGCCAAAGGAAAATGATTAACAATAACGGTTTTATGCTCACTATTAGACAGATAGCTCGTCATTCCGACTACTCATTTGTTTAATTGAATTGCTTTTATTTTCAAACCAATATTTATCTTGATTATGCCCATGTTTTCCACAAATAATCATTTTGAAACATCTTTGAAATTATCAATGTTTACTTTTTCAATTTTTTCAACCTTACCAAAACCAAGTATTTTTCTATTTCAAACAAAAGTCTGAGTTTAGCAACATGTTTTAGAACTTTTCTTCATTTTAAAATTTAGTTACCGTTGATTCAAGTTGTACAACCTTCGATCTAAAAACATTATTTTTATGATCGTTACGGCAAGTACTTCGCGTGTGCTAATAACATGCGTTTCGTGCATAAATCCTTGTTCTACAAATTGTACACGTCTAAAAAGTTCTGAAAAATGGTTTATGTGCAAATGATTTGATTTTTTATTTTTAGGTTGCAACATCAAAAAAATTATTGGTTATAATTTTTATTTGTATTATTAATTAACAAAAAATGAACTTTAATCGTTAGATTCTATTTTTTCAGTGATATTAAGGTTTATTAATATTTTTGGAAGAATGATTGAAATTTATAAATAACTTTTCACGTAGAATATATTTTCAAGTGATAAAATGATATTTCGGTAGTTCACGCTAGCAGCAAAAAATTGAGACATCAATATTGCAATTGTTATTAAAGAATCAAAGATATTGGTAAATTTATCCAAAAAGACCTTATATTTGAATAATTCTACCTTATGTAATTGGAGTCCATACTTAGGTTTGAATACGTCTAAAGTATTTGTAAGGATATTTTATCTCCTAGTTTATTGCATAGATTAACTAAAATAACAATTTAATATTTAAAAAGTTATAAATAAGAGTATTTTAGGAAGTTCACACTCGGGCCAAAAGTTTACGCTGTCAAACCAAATTATTAATAAAGATTTATTAGCTTAGAACAACGACTTATGACTTCAAAATCATTACTTTTATGGCTAAATTTCCTTGTTCAAGCCTTTTTATTTTCATCTCAGTGTTAAGCATTTCAACTTCGAAAAGTTTGCATTTTTCAGATTTTGATTTATAAGAATCCTTGATTTAAGCATTTCATCTTAGTTTTTCAATTTCAAGCATTTCAAGTTCAAAAAGTTTTTGTATTTCAGTTTCAAGCATTTCAACTTCAAAAAGTTTTGTATTTCAGTTTCAAGCATTTCATCTCAGTTTCAAGCCTATTTATTCTCGTTGATCAATTCTTTCAAATTCGTGATTTATTCAATAATTTCAATTTTATTATTTTTCAAAATCACATTTCATTTTCAAGGGTTTTGAAAGTTTTTTTGACCTTGTTTAATTCTCTTTCAAAAGTTGGACTTTTGGAATTCTCTAACTTTTTAAAAATCCAACCACTTTCGCAAAATGTCATTTTCGCGAATAAATATAGTTTCATATTCGTTCAAAATTAGAATTTCCTTTTCTAACTTCTGAAAATTTTCATGAAAACGATCAATTCCCTTTTTGTAATTCAAGCAAAATTTGCACTTTGAATTGTTCACTTTGAATTGTTCACTTTTCAACCGTTTGTTTTTAACCTCAAGATCATTATTTTTTCTAATGAATTTTTGGCACAAGTGAACTAGATCATCAAATGAAAATTTACTTATCGTATCATTGGTTGCGTTTTCATCAGAGCTTTCTTTTTTGCTATTGTTCAAATTTTCTTTACAAATCCCATCAAACAATTCTTTCGCTGAGTCCCTTTCTGGAGGTTTCTTGTTGCTGTTGACTTTTTTTGTCATGTATTGCATTGAGTGTATTCCAGATTTCTTGTGCTGTTAAACAATGAGAAACATGGTTAAATTTATTTCTATTAATTTGAGAATATAGAATATGCATGGCAAGAGCATTAACTGAAATGTTTTTCTTATTTACAATATCGGAAATTTTAAATAAAGTATCATTTCTATTTTGAAATCTGGAAAATCTATTCGATCAAAAATAATTGGAGTAAACGTGGATTGACACTTGCTAGATCTACAACTAGAGTTAGACATCTATGCTATTAACCTTACTTTGATACCACTTATACGATTGAATTAACCCTAGAGAAGGGTGAATGATCTATTATAACTTCACAGAATAATAAATAAAACTGCCAACACATATATCAACTGAGTAATTGAAAAAATAAAGAACACACGAAATTTAGTTAGCATTGGCAAAACTCTGCTTATTGTTGCCCAAGGTCCCTACTATAAATTAAATTATACAACGCTGACGGATGCTATAAACTCGCGACTCTCACTCATCTGATTGTTCTAAACTTACACTCAAAACCCTTTTGAATTTGTGGGTTGTAAATATTGTATTTTGTTTAATATATATCTGTTAGACTACCTATGCATAATAAGGATCTAGGTTGACGACATAATTAAAGAGTTTGCTTCCAAAATTTAAAGAAGAAGCCTCTTCTTTAAAATTGATAAATTAAAAATATCATAGTACGTCTACGTTCTCATTACGTATATTAAAAACATTCCGTTGTTGTGTGTGGACTTTATATCTGGTTTTTATTTATTTTTCCTTAAAAGATAACAAAATTAGCGTTTATGTAGGGTGATCAAAATTTATACATTACTTTTTTTCTATGGGTATAAGATTTGAAATTTGAAAAATCTGATTTCATTCTTCAAATTGCCCCCAATAAAAAAATGAATTCACCTCAATCAATGGAAATGCCCTGATTTTGTTTATGTAACGTACATTATCTGTAGCAGTCAAATTTACCAATCTCCGTGGAAGCCAACTTTATGATTTGTCTTTTGGTACTTAGAATGCTTCCAATGCCAGTTAACTGGCTATGTCTGATATTATATTTAGAATACTATTTGATATTTCATCAAATTCACGATGAAAAAAATTAACAAAATATTTTTTTTCTTATATATTAAACAATGTTATGATCCATCTTTCCACCGTTGTACGGTTATACTAGCTATTTAAAAGAAAACTTACTTTGTTGATTCATGTGCTTATGGAAGTAGAAGTCGTAGCGTCATGTATAGCGTCAAAAAAAAAAAGTAGAAGTCCTATTGTCCGACTTTTACCATACGAAAAGGGTAAATTGAACAACATATCGTTTGAAACATTACAACACTAAAAAGGTGTTTTGCTATTCGAGTTTAAGAGTGTCCGCTTTGACAATTCTCCTAAACTTCCAAAAAGATATTTCATTGAAATACCTAACACATGAGTCAAAGAATGTGTAGAAGGAAAACTAATGCGTAACTAAGAAATTAAAAAAATGCACGTATTAACAAATAAATAAAAGTGATACATGAGGCATAACTAAACCAATAGTGTTCGCTTCACACGGTCGTATGGAAAATCATTTAATATCTATACTTTTGATATTTTACGTTTTAACAAAAGTATTGTTAACGTCAATCCTAAAATGGATAAGGGGTTCATATTTTATTTTCACTCCATTAAAAATTAAATTGTTAAAGGGGAGCCAAACACAATGAAAAAAATAAATAAAAGTACTCAATTTTACCCTCCATTCAAATACACAAAACACAGTAAATATCGACAAGAACATACTGAAATTCAGTATAAAGTTTGGAAATAACATGCCGAAAATATATGACCGAACACGGGCCTTCGGTTTTTCCAGTAAGTTGTTACCTTTTCAATGATTTCTTCAACAAATTCAACATGTCTTTCGTTTTTTTAAGTAAAAATCATGTTGTCTTCTTTTTCAAAGTTAGAAATTTTGTTAGAAATTGGTTCCGCTATGAAAAAAAAAAAAATTGATTGATTGTTTACTCCGAGAAAAAGAAGATAATTAGGGTTTAACGAATAGTAAAAGTAAAATGTAATTAGGGCTTAAAAAAGGGGTATTTTGGTCAATATCTTATAAATTGTTAAGAGGAGGCTATATTAAATGATCCTCCTCTTAGTGAATTTTAAAAAAACAGTGACTCCCTTTAATCGTTTTTGGAGTGACATTTTTTAACAATTGGTTCATAAGATTGATTTTCAATCATTTTTTAATGTATTCCTCACCAAGCAAAAACCAGAGGTTAATTTGAATCCTTTCCCTCTTGCTGGATGACTGAATCCTTATACACTCCACTATTTTCTAGATTATCGAATCTCGAAATCCATAATTTTTATTTAGATATTTCACCAATAACGTGTTGTGAACCATAAGAAAAAAAGGTAACTTAAAAAAAAAAAAAAAAAAAAGAGGACATTTATGCGCTACTTTATACGTAGAGTATAATTAAAGAAAATACATGTTTACATTCAAAACGGAAAAGTAAAAGTAATGTCCATTTGGTATATTCACATTTATGATTAACGTCTTATTGAGAAACTCCATTAAAGTGTAAATTCTTTATTGATGACGTAATGAATTCATACAGCTCATATTCGGTCCAATATATATCCACAATATGGTTCATACAAAATACAACTCACACTAAAACATAAGATCCGAATAGAAAGCCCAAAACAGAACAACAGTACATACAAAACTCCTATTTGCACCATATTTATTTACATTATTATGAATTAACACCAACGGACATAACACTTATCTAACTAAAATTAATTTATTTGCTTATTCTGAAGTTACATAATCGACCACTTCAGTTCCCATCATTATGTTGTTGGACGTCAAATGTTCACGCAGGCCCCTGGATCAGGGTTGAACTGTGCGTTGATAACATATTAAAAGAACGTCAAAAAATGGTTGGTTTCTCCAAATTTTGTTTAAATACTAACTACGTCCCAAATTTTGGTGGTAATAAACAATAATGAACCACACTGAACTCCAAATTTATGTACTCGTCGTTTATGTAAGAAGATATTTTGAAAACAATAGAACTACTTTCAAAATCAAATTTGACTGTATACATTGGTTAGCTTATAAAAATGAAATACATTTAAATTACGCATGATCAAACGGTACATTCGATCGCCATGAAACTTGTGTCACAATTCAGGTATGCAAATGCCCCCTCCATATACTTCAGGTAAATCTCAGTTATGACTATAGCTGGTTAAAATCGAGCCCTCGACCTCTTGGATGAGCGCCGCATGTCCTTACCAGCTGAGCTACAACCGCGGACAAGATACCATCTTTCGTAAATGCAAAATCATGCTACATACTCGTTGAATTTGATAGGGTGGTTAAAATGGCTAATCGGTCTATTGAAAAGACGTGTACAATAGACATGAGTCATGCATGTGTAGAAATTCAATCCAAGATATATGTGTATCCATCCAAACTATTATTAATTGGACAAGAGCAATAATTGAGAAAAGTCGTTTAGGAAATGCAACTTCCACGCTCCACATCCTCGTTGTTACAGTCACACGCTTCTGGCAAGTTGATAGCAAGCGTGGTCCCTTTGATTGCTCTTATACACACATGATCACAAAATTAAGACAATTTAAAACGTTTCTGTAACAATAAGATATTTCGCCAGGATTTCACATACATGGATACTGTGGAGCCGTGCCTAACAATAAGATATGTGCATTTATGTCTTATCAGTTACGTTTGTTCTATTGTCTTAGTAACTACTAACTAGTATGTTTCATTAAATTTTCAAGTTTTTTTCATCAATTTTTCTTTCAATTTAAATTTAATACGTCTTGGTATGGTTTTAATGGAAAACTGATTGATTTCATTTTTATTATTTGCAATTACGAAACGCTTACCGCACAACAACATCAATGATTAATTATCTATGAGTCAATTAAAATAAAATTTCATAAATGAAATATTCCGATATCTCACGTGCGTGCAACAGAACGCATTCGGTGTTCACCAATCTTTCCAGTTTAAATGCTCCGTTACTATTCGTCACAAACGCAACCTTTCTTTCTAATTTATTTCTCGGTTTGTGTTTCTGACGCTGCAAGAGACAATGTCCAGCCGCGTTTGCAAGCATTCAACTAAATGTTACTAAAATAATGTGAAGGTGATTATTTGCTACTGTCGTACTATTATGGTAATTATATAATAAAAGTGTGTTTGCAAGGAACCGTAACGAAGTATTTGAGTGTGTCATTTGAGCGTGTTATTTGGACGTGGTACTGTTGTGAACGAGGAATGCGTTTTTTGTTACGAACGGGGTAATTGAACATGATATTTATTTTGAATTACTTTATGCGTTTAATTTTAATTTATGTTTTTTAACGTGAATGACAAAAGTTGGAAAGATTGCAATATTAGTCTCACATTGCCAAAAAAATATAAACATCTTAGTATATATACATGAGTGTGCAAACCATAGTATTAATTAAAATAAAGTTGAATGCACTTGCATAAATATAAGACTTGTTACCCATACATGTGTATATTCAATGTCAAGAAAGTATTTATTCTATATTATATATAAAGTTTAATAATTGTTTTTCATAACTATTATTCATTCTTGACTCAAATACTCAGCTCTTCTTGAGTATAGCATTCTTTTCATTCATTCCCTCAATTTGTTTTATATATTCAATTTGCAACTCATGTTTTCTTTTATCAATTTCTAAACGAAATTAATATCCATTCACCTTCCGTTACCCTTTCTCCTTCTGTTTTTTTTTTTTCTATCTAAAATATTTCTCATGCAAAGTATACAATTTTTTCTCTTCACAGTTGTTAATTCAACTTAGATTTTTGCACCAAAATTCATTGTTTATAAAGTTCATCGCTTTCAACATACACTTCATTTTCCCTGCTAACATGGATCCTCCTTCTCTATCTCGCAACGGCGATGTCGACTGAGAGAGAGAGAGAGAGAGAGAGAGAGAGAGAGAGAGAGAGAGAGAGAGAGAGAGAGAGAGAGAGAGAGAGAGAGAGAGAGAGAGAGGGATGCGGTGCTCGAAATCACTGCATACACAAACTACCTACTTTTAAGCTAGATCCGATGAACATTGACACCTGCTTTGACGGCGATAGAGTTGAGTATTTCCAGTAGGGGTGGGCATAAACCGCACCGCAATGCGGATACCGCCCAGACCGGACCGTAAAAACGGTACGGAAAACCAAACCGAATTTTCTCTCTAAAGCCAATACCCAAACCGAACCGACTCACAACTATACGGTTTGGTTATGTTTCAAAGTGTTGACCCAAATGTATTAAACCGGACCAAACCGCATACCTACGCTGGTAGTATTATGATACAAATACAACTAATTCCTACCTAATTTTTTATTTTAACAAAATATATTATATTTTCAGCGTATGTTGTTGTTATATTAATAATAATCGTTATATCAGAGGAAAAAATTATAGTTTCAGTATATTAGTTTCCATATCATTTTTTGGATAACACTCTGCGTTTTAAACTTTAAATGACACAACAACACATAATCCTAAATCGATTGTTGATGGAAGTAATTTTCTTATTACATATTCAATACGGGTTCAAAGCGGACAGAAACTGAATCGTATTATACCAAAACCAAACCGAAATCGAACCGTTTGAACGGTTAATATAATGGTTTGTATTTTTGACCTACCATTTGATGCAGTGCGGAAGCGATTTGGACTCCGAACAGCACCAGACCGAACCGCGCCCGCCCCTAATTTTCAGCACTTGAATCCTATAATGAAGAGCAAATTCTATGCTTTCTTCTTTCTTCGCTTAGAGAACCACTTTATTCTGCAAAGGTATAGAATTCTAAATGTATGAACGTTGAAAACTACATGTAATTTTTGATTGAGGACTTTCATTTTATGGGCTTACTTGTTCAGAATAATAAATCTTAAGAACAACAATTCTGAAAGATTAGTTTTAAGACAATTTACGTAGAAAAGATAAATGAATTTATCATTTTCAGTTATATAGAAATAATGATAAATAAATTTATTTATTTTATGTAAAGTTGTCTTAAATTTTATTATTTACAACTATTGTTCTTAAATTTTTTTTATCTTGAACCTAATTTCCACTCTGTTATCTGTTTCATTTGTTTTCATGGGATTTCGATAAGGTTTGACTGATTTTAATTCTAAAGTTAAGGGAATTTGGGAAGGTAACTACGCGCTACGAGTTTCTACATCTATTTGGAAATTATAGGGGGAAAATCGAATAAGTAATTATCTTGTTTTTTGATTTTTATCTCTTATTTGTGTAATGATAAGTATATTGCGTAGATTGTAAGAGGTATTATTAGTGATCTTGAATCCAAAGCCGCACTTCGAAAAAGTAATTCTAGGTTTTCTTCTTTGGTTGTTTGTTGCGGGCTATGGCAAGTGATGGGTTTATTTTCTAACAATGCCCTGTGGAAATTGTATGTGCTATAATTTGTTATGTTGCTCAAGAATGTCCATTATCAATCATTTTCATTGGGTTTACAAAAATTACGACTTACTAAAAAATTTAGTTTTGATTCCACTTTTTCTTATATCATGTTGAATTCTCATATATTAGGAAGCTATATTTTCCTCTACATCCAAATTTTGATTATATTTAATTTGTTTTAATGGTGCCAAAAATTAATTATCAAAGGAACTCCAATCAGTCAGTTTTCAAGTTAATGGATGGGATTGCTTTGATAATAGGCTTCGACTTTGTTTTGGTATATATATTTTCCTATATTGCTTTATATTCTCACATTTCACTTTAGCTTTTTCTGTATGCCATTGTTTAACGCTTAGTTCTACTTTTATTATGTAACAAAGTTTAGTCATTGATTCACAATATAGTTAGAACTGTACTTTTTTGTATATTTATTATGTTAGTAAACCGTATTTCTTTAAAACGTCGGTAGGCGATAAGAAATCTTTGTCACATTCATTGTTGAACCCTTATGCTGCTACACATCTTCTATTAGGATTATTTTAAACCTCTACTATGCCATGATACAATTAAACTAGTTCACATTATTAAGTTATATCAAGATTGTTGTTCTTTAAATCAAGTGCATGACATGTACACTTGTATAATACAAGTCCTTTAACACACTTAATGAACTAAATCTCCTTCATGTGGTGAATTATTTTCTTTTTCTCAAATATAGAGATTTTTTTTGCACATTGAGTTATTACAAAACCTTTAACTTCTTTATGGTAGAAGACGGGTTTTTTTCCTCTCCATAATTCTACCAATAGCCGACTCAAACGAAAAAAGTGATTTTGGATTTTCAATGGTTAAAACATTAATTTTAAATTCAAAAGGTTTTTAATTTTTGTAGGTTAGCACAATGACATAAAATTTTGTACATTTACTATGAATACATTAAATGCAGTAACTTTTTGTTTTTGTTTTTTGAAAGTTAAGCTTAAAATTTTATTCATCCACTTGATATTTACAATATAAATTCTCTCAAAATACTATAACCAACTAAACAACTTTCTCAACAACAACTCAAATTTCATGAACACATATCAAAATTGAAATAAAAATAGTAGCTTGGAAATCCCAGCAGCAACAGTGCTTGCATGCCAATAGTTGAAGTGCCAGAAAAATGTGATTCAACAAAGCTAATACATCACCATAACTCTTGCATAACTACCCTTGCCAACTGAACTTCATTTTTGCACAAATACACCAAACCCCCAAACTTATGTGATAAAAGAATCAAACAATGGGCCAGGGTTGTTTCTTGTATGTCTTTTCATAGACTTTGCTTTACCACCCGCAGGTAAAATTTCATCAACACTGAAATCATAGCCCTCGTCTAGATCATCATTATCCCAAAACTTACCTTTCAGCTTTTTGCTCTTGGATTTCGATGAAGGAAAAGCACTCGTTGGAATAGCTGAAGACAGTAGAACAGAACCTGAAAAAGGAGGAGGTAAAATGACATGATCAGGCGGCTTCAAGTTTGAGTATGGAGATATAGATTGAGAACTAGTTGCACCTGTCATAGCTGATGATGTATACAAGGAAGAACTAGTTGTCAAGTTAGCAAAAGTAGAATAATCTGAACCAGTAGACAATGATGCGGAAAACATAGGGGAACTTGCTGTAGTAGGCGCGGATTCACTGAACATAGAGGAGAAAGACATAGTGGCAAGAGAAACAGAACCCGTCAAGGTGTTATTGACATTTGGATTTGATGTATTAGTAGAAGAAGAACCATTTTTTGCTGAACCATTATTAGCTATGTCTTTATGTAGTAAGTCATGTTGTCCATTATCCATTTCAAAATGATTTCCAGTAATTGGTTCTTCAGCATGGACCTCTCGTCTTGCCGTATCCAACATATTGTTAACAACACTTGAGTCATCCTTTTGTTGAGCTTTTTCTCGAGCTATGACATCAGTTGCTTAGGATTCAAATGAATTCTCAACATTAACTAAATTGTCTTCATTGACCTGATTGTTGTTGTTTGCTTTCTGCTTCCAATATTGTTTTTTCTTTGAATAAGCAGTATTCCATGTATTACCAGTATGTTGTTTTACATTTCCATGGTTGTTCTGCCTTTTAAAACCAGTATCCACAACTTGATGATCCTCCTTACACTGTTCCTCCTGCAATGCTTTATTCTTATCACAATAAAACGTATCATGTCAAAAATTTTACAATGGGTGCAAATCAAGGGTTTCCAGTCATAAGAAAGTTGTACTGAAGGGCAATTATCACCTAACTCAGCTATATCTATGGTCGAAGGCAGTTCAAAATCAGGTGATACTTCGACTAAAGCTTTGGCATACCTAAAGAGATTCATACGTTCAGTGCTATGTCAAAGCAAATTAGCTTACCAATATGACATACCAACCAATTGATGCCAATTAGTGTCCAAAGAATAATGGGTATACGATAAAAGTGGATCCATATTGGTACTTTCCTGATCTGTGATTGTGCATTCCCTATCGTTGGATCCCATTTTGAAATAATAAACATCCTGCCTCTTATAAATATTGGATCGGATTGGAGAATCCTCTCTCTATCAATATCATTAGAGAACTTAAAGAAGAAATGTTTACCATCAAACTTAGTTTTTACTTCTCCTTGTAGTTTCCAGTATTGGTTCAAAGAGTTAATCACATCCAAATAATTTAGGGAACCGTCTAAGAAAAAACCAATCAAAAAATTATTCTAGTAATTCATACCGCTTGCTTAACTAAATCAGGCATTAGATGCGGTTTCCCATCCCTAGGAATCTCACAATGTTGTGGACTGTAGACACCCGCATTTCTAAGGAGAGATTTGAACATAGAAACATAATCTCGTTTAATAAAAGCTGGAAACGAAGCATCTGATGGATTAAAATTAGAAGAAGGAGGCAATTGCTTCGAATTAACTTGAGGAATCGACGTCGAAGGAATAGTAGATCTGAGATTCGCATCTGGATCTTGAAGCGATCCAACATTGGCATTTGATGAGTTAGAAGAAGTGGGATTTGCACCGGGAGATGGAGGATTTGATGGATTAGGGTTTGGAGGGCGTGATGAAAGAGGGGGAAAACATGAATCGTAGGCATGGGAGGTGGAAGAAGAAATGGAAGGTAGCGTTGCCGCCATTAGCTATGTTCGTGGTCCATTTTTCTCTACTAACTTCTATATTATCAGTAACTTTTTCTAAAACTTAACTATATTTTGTTTATCTGTACTACATAAAGTTGTTTGTTTTATATGCATATAAATTCCTAAATGAATTACTAATAATAATGTGTTGTATAAGGTTTACGTACAAATTAAATTTCATATGTTGTCTATTGAAAGTTAAAATTCAATTTTGATTTTCAGTGATTGGAATTCCTAATTTACCGGTTTAAAAGGTTATATGATACAAGCCCTTTAATACTCTTCATGAACCCAATCTACTTCATATAGTAAAATGTTTTCTTTTTTGATAGGTAGAGATAGATGATTTCTTTTTTTATTCTTACATGTTGATTTATTATAAGACATTTAACTACCTTACGACGTGTTTTTGTCCTCTCCATAGTTCTTCCAATAGCTGATTTCATTGGGGAAAAAGTGATTTTGGATTTTCAGAAGTTAAAGCATTAATTCTAACTCAAAATCATTTATTCTTATAGGTTAGCACAACGACATAAAACATTAAATCTTTTGTTTTTTATATAAGTATAAATTCTGAAATGAATTTATAAAATTATGATGTGATGTATAAGGTACATTACTTGTAGATTTAAATTTTTGGTACCAGGCTTATTGGAAGTTAAATCTTATTATGATTTTCAATGATTAGGGTTCCTAATTAGCTGGTTCAAAAGATTAAAACTATTTCTAGCATTCATTTTTAATATTCTTGTATTTTATTTATTACAAAATATTTTAAAATTTCTTCCACTTTATTCTCGCATGTTGATTTACTACCAAATATCTTTGTATTTTGTATTAAACGACTTGTTTTCGGATAATACATGTTATATATAGGAATGAAGCATTTATGCTCCGAGCATTATTATCATTGACGAGCACATGTTTTAGGAATCTTTCATAATACTTTATCCCGAGGTTAGCAAAAATTGATGGATTACCAAACAAACAAGTTTATACTACATCCATTAAAATTATGCTTTCATCTTAATCAAATACACTAATATTATATGAGATCACCAAAAATTTGAAAATACGAGTAACATTATAACATTAATAATGCTTATTCTTATTGCATATTTGAAAGTTTATCAAATAGATATTGTTTCTTAGCGTCAATTATACACTATTTCCAATATATGTTTTTTTAAATTATTCTCAACTCTTTTCTTCTGTTAGGTTCAACGAAAGTGAAGAAAGAGAATCATTTGATAAACCATAAATCTAATCATGTCGTCTAAATAAAGGGTTGTTCTATGTTAAAGATATTGTTTTCTTATCTTTGAGTTGGGGGGTTTCTCTGTTTTAACGTGTTAATCCTACTATGTGATATTTTATTGGTTTTGCAGTTATGTTTGTACTTGCTAATGTACACGAAGAGCATTTTGGTTTTGTGTACAGTATGGTCACAGTTTCACAGTCTTATTAGTATTTAATTTTTTGATGTTTCAGTTATACTAATATTATTGGTTTTCTTGAAAATGTTAGCAAGTCCAACCTTTAATACCCTCTATGAAATATTAATTTTAATCCTATATTAAACCGACCACTTGTAGATGCTGGATTTGCTGGGCAGTTTCGGGCAGACTTCCACCATAAGTTGAGCTTAAGCTCGTGTCTTTGTGTATTTATTATAATGACCAATGACACTTAGACCTATCACATTAACCTGACCTCCTTGTAGATGTAGGTTATGATGATCGATTCTAGGTAAGCTTATTTATAATACGTTAATTACACTATAAATTGTAATAAATAGAACGTAAATTAAGAGTGTGTAAAGAAACATCCTAAATCGTTGAAATGTCAGCCCATACCATAAGATTAAGGTTTACAAGTTTATTTCTCTAATTCCATCAACATACCATAAAATGTTCATTCACATTCAATTGAAAAGAAGGGAAATAATAACTTATACCAAATAACTTGCAACCTAGGATTTAAAGATTACTTCAATAATAAAAGAAAAACAAGGTATAATATGCTAAATATATGTATAATCCCTTTTGGGTAATGCTTCACTTTTCATATGATTTTATACCAAAACAAAGACTTTGGTGACTTGTGTTTTAATACGTTCAAACTATCTATTTTGTAAATAGATGCTTAAACCTATTTAAATTACAACATCCAAATTTTATATTTTTGCACATATATGAGAATTTTACAAGAAAGTAAATCAGACCATTATAAAAACTATACAGCACTCGAAAAGTCCATCTTTTATTACATTCATAATCAAAATCTAGCATACATCAAATGATTGACCATTTCTGCAATCTATAAGAGATTTGGAGGATTTGTTTATATTTTATTTTCATGCGAAATCAAACCCCTTTAGGCATAACAATCCAAATCTGCACTATCAAGATATAGAAAATAGTAAACCCATAAGGTCTCCACTCACAGTAATATAAGGGGAAGGATGAAGAGACAGTGTAGAACTAGTTTCTGGATTGTATCCTCACAATTAACATTTTCCAAACTTCCTCCTAAACCTATATATAAGAATTCAATTAAAGTCTTATTCTAATTCCATATTATTATAAGAAAATAGATTAGAAGAGGTAGAAATAGGTTAGAGAAGAAGAAGAATCATAACCTGTTTATTTTTCGTAATTATGAACAATGGTAGAGAAGCAGAGTTGAGGCGTAGAGATAATAGATTGTACTGTTTAAAAAAGAGGCTAAGGCCTTATTTATAGTTTCTAGAGTGCGTCCGAACGAGGATTAGTGTTATAAAATGTGGAGAGTCCATTCTAGCAAAAATAAATAAATAAAAATCCCTAATAAAACAAAACTCTTCCCTCCCCTCGACCAGGAGAGCAGTCGATTTCTTTCCTAGGAAGGCATCCGACCCCCAGGTCCACCCCTTCAAGGGGAGAGGTTGACCCCTCTCCTGGTTCGAGCGTGGGAAGATTTATTTCTCTGGTCGTTATTTTTTTTGGCAAAGCCGACCGGTTTTAAAGGTGACTGCAAACACCTTTTATTATAACTAATAATAAAATACAGAAAAGTTCAGGTGATTGTTAGTAGACAATAAGCTTTTTAGGTGGACCGTCCACACTACCTAAGCAGGCTTACAGTACTGGAGCTAGCTAAACTGTTAAACAACAGATAGAAAAATAAACTGGAGCTTGACTATTTGTCAAGACTACTAAGCGCCAACATGAAGGTTGGCCCCCATTAGCATCATTTGGTGATACTTCATGCACGGCCTCAACAAAGTGGGTAGCTAGGTTCGTCACCAAGTACGGAGAGTGCTCGGGGTATATGTGTCGTATGTCCCATGTCGAGTCATGAAGTAATTGCTAATTGTTGATTCCATCATCACCATCCTTTGCTAAGATAAGACCTTCACCTTCCACTTGGTACATTAACTTCATTAATTCTTTCCGTTATATTTATGATTAATACATTAATTAATTTCATTGATTCTTTCCGTTATCGTTGATTCTTGTCCCCATCTTACATACTTATATATACGGGAAAAAAAGAATTCCCAAGGAATATTCCATTATGTCAAAAATATATTATTTTATTCTTCGTTTATATTCTTATAGCTTAAATTTCGGATCCTATGCGTATACAATTTTCATATAACTTATTTTATTAATAACTTTTCCATACAGACTTCGTTTTTGATAAATAAAATATGAAACGTACTAGAACCTCACCACGAATACAATGATTATATTTTCATGGCCTAATTCTTAATTATTCAAAATTCTTATTTTCAACCCATTAATATTTTATTAATTTATTATCGTTGACTCTTAATTTAATTATTTATGTCTAATTAGGGTATGTTTTACGAGGTGTTAAAGTCTCGAATACCAAATACTAACCTTAGAAAGAAGGGGTACGAAATAACCAGTGGCACCCCAAAAAATCTTCTCATATAGTGAGAATTTCACCTTAAACCCATTAAATCACCGGACATCGATTCAAAACTCTTCTCGTGAGGCGAGAATTTCACCCCGACGCATCAAATAGTTGGTCATTGATTCAAAACTCTTCTTGTGCGGTGAGACCTCCACCTGAGGTTATTAGATCGTCGGACGCCAATCCAAAACTCTTCTCGCATGGTGAGAATTTCACCACAAGACTATCTAATCACTGGAAAATACCTCTTATGATGAGAACTGCGTCTCAAAGGCATTGAATCACGTGAAATCGACTAAAGTCAAACTAAGACATATGAGTCAAAGGAACTCGAGGTCCAAAGACTAAAACGATTAAGTCTCTCAGCATAAGAACAAGCTCGGAGTTAAAGGAATACTCGACGCTATATGAACATCCTACAATTATCTCTGACATAATTAAAAGGGGGGTAACAAGAAGGAAAATCAGAGAAAAATGAATTTAAAAAAGCGCAAGTAGACCCATGGTACTAACAAAGAGAATACCAAAATGTAGCATACCATTAGATAATTGCAATAAATAGGAATACTAGCTATAACAAACTCAAGTGCTTCAAAAGTATAAAATAGCATATGGAAACGGAAAGGGTTGAAGATGCAGAATATAAAAAACCTCTTATAGATACATTTACATTGTATCCAAATAGCAATGGTCGGCACCCACACAATCCCGGCCAGGAAAAACCAAATACAAGTTGCACGTGATTACAGAAAGAAAGAGAAAAGGAACTCTAAGTCGGGCATCATGCATTACTCCTTCTTGCTCCCCTTCATATGCCTCTCAATCTTAATGGTCAACTTTTTGAGCTTCTTCGAATTTCTAATAGAAGGACCAGCATCGAAAGAAATAACGAGAATGTGCCCAGCTCTACTACCGACCTTTGGCTCATCGACAACACCCTTATGCTTCTTGTGAATTGTGTTTATACGGCGTCGAGACGAGATTTTTGACTTGTCCTCCTCTCGTTCCGTGGGCTTCTTTCCTACAACAACGACCTCCTTTTCTCTATCCTCCTTCTCTTCGGTCATCAGGTCTTTTTGTTCGATTCTCGCTCTGTCCCATCTCAACGACACCATTGGGTCATCTAATTCTTGTAAAGCTTCAATTTGTTTTGAGTGTAACTCGGACTGGGGATGGAAGCTGAAAAAGGAGTTAGAACTATTGAAATAAGAGTAGAGGCAATAAAATTTGCTCCAATCCATATAATGCTGAAGAAAGATAAAGAGTAGTCGGGAACTCCAAGCCTATAGCATGAGAGAAGTGAGCAATTAAGTCGTAAAGCTCATCAAAAGGAAGTAGAAAGTCATCAAGTTCGGGAAAAGAGAATATTACCTGACACAGGAGGATCTACGAAAGTGATAAAGTCAGTTTCATACCTTTTCTCATCATTACGGTTGCTTTTGTCGCTCGAGTGCATCATCTCGGAAGCAACAGTAGTTGAAATCAGAATGTTGATTGGAGTGTAAGAACAAGAAACAACATTTTCATAATTGTGTAATGATAGGATCAAAGCAGATTGGTCTTCCTTATCGAGCTTTGGTTAATGGCGTCCTCTTCCTCATCGAGCTCCATTCTTTCTTCATCTTCCTTCTCCTTTGATTCTTCTGCTTTCCCTCCTCTTCCACTTCAATCTCCTCGCCTCCCTCCTCAGCCTGACCCTCCTCCCACGTCATATCTTGCCAATGTTACTGTTTCAAATCAGAATCTTGATGGTGATAATTGTTTGAATTCTGCTTCTTGTAATCCTTCTAATGCATCTCTCTTGGAGAATCTGGCATCTAAACCATCTGATATTTCTAATAAGAATCATGTCAATTCATCAAACACCCTGAATCATAGTTCTCTTGATGGAATTAATAATAATGCTAATTCTGAATCAACTAATCCTGGCATCTAAACCTTTCTGATTCTCCTTTAGCTGATTTAGATCTGATTATGTCAAGATCCTCAAATTCCTTTCCGTCAAACACTTCATCTTCTATACCCCCTTCTTCGAAATCTGATTATCTCTCTCTTTTCAAATCTTTGCCTTGTAATGCTGGGAGTTACAAACATATCCAGTTTGATATTGTGATGGATGGGCAACCAAAACCTTTTCCAGATCTGGTCAGAATTGAAGAGCTAAAGTACCGGAATAATCATTTGGTGGGATTTTTCTTGGATGGTGTAACAACCCGAATTCCAATAGGCCAATTTTTTTTTTCTTCAAAATTCTAATCTATCGAAACTCATGCTGGTTAGCTCTGGTATCCTGCAGAAAAGACAGAGACATAAAATATGTCAGAGCTCAGAAAATATCTCACAGCGGAATGGATAAAATATAATATACTCAAAGTAAGTCTTACCGTATTAATAATACTGCCTAACCAGTATCCAATGCTATCATGTCTCTGCCACAAATTTAACTTGCGAGTATGTTATGAGGAGGGGGTCAGAACACAAGTTCTGGTGACTAGATTTAAATTATACACTTTGGATAACACTACATACAACGTTCAATCATATTTTCTTATTTATTAGGTTACTTGGGTTAACGACACTCAAGGCTTACGCACACGTCGCACCCATTTACTTCTTAGTGGATTAACCTAATACAGTATATATGTAGCTACCCCCAATATTAAGGTACACCCCATGGTACCCTACTCGCACGGTCTCCACCATAATACCACTGAAATGTACGTAGTCCCCCATCCTACGCCGAAGTGACGTACGGACCTCTTTATAACAATATTATGTTTCGCATATATCTATCATTACCATGTTACGCAAACGTATGAACTGCCATCTTTGTTCGAATCAGATTCCATACCAGAGTAATGCCCTCAAGTCTACGATACACCACCTAAAGTAGTCATGCATGTATCTAGACTGTCCCATGTACGTACCATTAATTGTAGCATGATGCTTCAACCGCACGTCCTCTAATGCGCACCGAGTTCCATGGCAGGGCGATACAAGAAACACGGAACTCGGTCGGGAGTTTTTCCATATCTGTACAGGCCCGCTTTTAAAAGCCTCAAATTACAGATACTCCTAGGGTCTGTTTTCCATGGTGGCTATGGCCCCACCTCGGCCCCTCCCTCAACTAGTAAAGACTACAAGAGCTAAACGACTTGCCCCTAACAAACAATCTAAACATCCAGTTGGCGTTTTCTCTCAACCACCGTACCTTGATAGTGAAAGGTGAATGGTCTATTGGTTTTAGCTCTAGTCATTTCGCATCCCACTGGTTGTCGATGACGAGTATCCGACAATCTACTATCCTTGTTGATCGTGACCCTACGCCTCCCCGTTGAGGCGACCACCGAATCACCCTGGTGTCACCACGTCACAACATTCTGACCGCAAAGCTACTTTTGCAGTCAAGGCCCACCCACCTAGTAGTTACGTGTAGACCCGACCTCTGCGAGCACAACCTAAACATCTGCCACCGCACAGAGGACTACCAGGAGCACCTTACGTATCTCCGGAAGTCGCGTGCTACCCCTTCCAGTCCTTCGGAGCCGACAGAATAATCAGATGAACGTGCGCTCCCCTCGTGCCTTATAACACCACGATGATCTACCATGTTGGGTTATTCACCCTCAAACGTGCGGACTGGTCCAAGCGCCTCACTTTAATATGTTATTAAACCCTATGTCTAAACATTCTTTTACGCGCTTGCTTTACCTGATCAGGTTTCCATTTAACTTGGTTATCTTAACTTTTTATTCAGGTTACCTAGTTCTTCCAAGCCTCTTATATCTCTGAGGAATGGGCCCCTCTTGCTTATTAATTTCAGTTTTACAACTTAACCCATTTTAGTTTATTAATAAGCCCACAACAGGTTATTCTCTAGATTGTGACCCAAGGTCTGTAATCCATAATCCCTTTATATTCTTGTTTGATTCAAGGTTACAATAACATGTTCTACTTAATATGTAATTAAGTGTATCTTAATTCACATGTTTTCTATTTAACATGTCACTTAACATTTATGATTAAATATAACTTACCTCATTTCCTGAGTTGCCTCATTATTTCTTATTTAATCATAATTCCCTCTTATGCTGTCATTACAACTTAACGTTGTTTACTTATTAACTTAGTTCTTTTAACTAAGGTTCACTAATAAGTCTCCTCTTCCCATAAATATAACTTATGTTGTCCTCATTCGTTGATTTTAGATTCTCGTTTTTACAAATAAATTAATTTACAATTAAGTACAGTTTATCCCATAACATAAGTTATTCCAATTTCCTTATTGTTTTATTATAACCTAAGTTATAATTCACATTTGTCCCTAGGACAAACCTTAACATAACATTCTTGTCAGCATAGTTCGTACTTCCAAGTTTTCAAATTACTTAATTTATAATTAAGTACAACTTCTTCCATTTCATAAGTTTTCCCCCTTTTCTCTACTTGTTACAAACATCCGGTTTTAGGTTTTCCTCATTTACTGATTACTTAATTTATAATTAAGTTATCTTATTTCCTTACTAATTTATTATAACCTAAGTTATAATCTTCACTTGTCCCCAGGACAAGTCTACCTATTATACAACATTCTCATTAATGTAATTTATTTATAATAGGTTAGTACATTCCCCGTTCATTCCCATTTCCTTTTACTGTAGTATTTTTCTTCCAATTCCATTTATTTCCATTAATTACAATTAACGATGTTTATCAGTCCTGCCATTTACATATATTTATATATATGTTTATGTACTAGACCTCTCACATTAAGCCTACACTTGTGGATGCTGGATTTGCCGGGTGGTTCCGGGCAGACTTCTTCCATAAGTTGACTTAACTTCGTGTCTGAGCACCGTTACATGTTTTAATTATGCACTTAGATCCCTCACATTAGATTTACCACTTGTGGATGCTGGATATGTTGGGCAGTTCCGGACAGACTTCGACCACAAGTGTAATATAATCTCGTGCCTAAGCGCGGTTACAGTTTCTTATTTACTGTAAATCTTCTATATAATCTAGGCATGTCTATTTCTTTCAAATTTCCATTGTAATTTATAATTTACAGGTCATCATATTATGCCTATTTTATGTCATATGTTCTTTCACATATAATCAGTTCCTTTCTAACATGTAATCAATTAATCAGATAATTGTTCAAATCACATAAACTAATATGTACTGTTCTCAATTTCTACCGTTAATGGCCGGGGTACACAATTGTCACAAATTGACATGGAATTGAAACAACAGTAATTACTATGCAAAAATTGACAAGCTTATATCCTGACAAATTAATATCTTAGCATTTTACTTATTCCTACATGTCATACTTATCACTTTAGTCATTATTAACATATGTTAAACATCTCAACATATCATATTTCAATAATACATAATGGGGAATGCTAAACGATAACATATTATTATCTAAAATGTTATAGCTTAATTCCACTCACCTTAATTTGCTTTCCAAATTCTGGATCTGGTCCAGATCTAGCATTCCACGGTTTTCCCCTAATTGGATTCAAGACCTAACAACCATGGATTGACTATTTTTATTAAAAGAGAGAGGAAAGAAAGAGGAGGAAATTTGAATAGATTGGATCTAGAAAGTTACCTTACTTCGATATGAGATCTGACACCTACTTACAAATACTCGTTCCTTTTCTTCAGATCTGGATTCAGAATTTTTCCTAAACTAATAATCTTAGTTTTCTGAATAGATTTGAGAAGAGGGAAGAATGACAGAGCCTCCGCGTAGCCTCAGAAATATAAGGCTTAGGTTTAGCTCTACAGACTTATTTATAGGTGTATCAGAGAAACCTAGTCCCTTAGATTTAGATTAAAAACATCAAAACCGACCACGTCAGCAGAATGTTCCAGATCCGCGGTGGGGTCGACCCCCCTTGGGGTGGGTCAACCCATGGGTCGACACCCCTGTTGATGGGTCGACCCCTAACGGTCTACTTTCCCTCCCAGATTTCCCGCCCGTGAATTTTGATTTTCTAGATAAATTTTTATTTAATATATATACATATAAGTGCCTTATATGTATACAAACTTCTAGCGCTCATAACTTCTTCATACGATGTCCGTTTTACACAAACCATGTGTCTATCTTGCCAGAATTTCGAGACAAACGCAACGGCGCAGTCCGTTTCATTTAATTTTGAATGTTTAATTGATTTATTCTTATTTTTATTATATCGAGTTAAAAATGCGAGGTGTTACAGATGGTACACTTTCTTATCTCTCTATAGTGAATTTCTGGTGTAATTTTTGGAAACTGAATGGTGAAGTGGATATAAAGTCAGATGGGACGCATTTCTATTTCAATTTCTCTAATGAGTTAGATAGGGATAAAGTTCTAAGAGTATATCCCATTTTGATCAAAGGTAGAATCTTTATTATAACCAAATGGGATCCTTCAATAGAAAATTCTCAATCCCAAATTAGGAAAGTCCCTGTGTTGATACATTTACATCGAATTCCCATTTTGTTATGGACCCTTGTTGGAATCAACTGGTTAGCTTGCCATGTAGGTTGACTAATTTTCTTTGATTCAAGCACTGAAAAATTGCATAGGTTTTAAATATGCAAAGACTCTAGTTGAAAATACCCTTGAATACGAATTGCCTACAAGTATTAAGTGGCTGGTCTAGGCGAGAATTGTCTATTAGTTATGGTGGAAGCCAAAAATATGTACCATTGTCAAATTTTTGGACATGAAATAGGAAAATGTGAACGATTATCTAAAGAGGAAATATATCAGGAGGAACAATTTGTTAAGAATGGAGAAGAGCAACATTTCTTAGGTAAAAGCATCTTTAAGGAAAGGAAACAACATGCAAGTTATGAAAACAGGCAAACAAGGAGTAAAGCACAACAAGAAGGAAATTACAATTACTGGAAAGAAGTTGTTAATAATAAGAAGAAAATCTAGAAAAAGAAAGAAAATGGTAGAAAGCAGTCAGTGGTAGATGAAATTAACAAAGTAATGGAAGATGTAGTTGAGATTGTAGGTAGAGAGAATATTATGGTAGATGAAGAAATAAATTGTTCTATGGAAATGAACATAAATGGAGAAGTATCAGTCAAAGACAAACAAAAAGTATATCATGTTGATGATATAGGTTGTTGCCATTAACAAGGTAAAGCCGGAAATGATAAACATTTAAATGATAACATGCATAAAACTAATAATGAGTTTGAAATGCAATTTAAAGCTGTTGTGGAGAAACTTCAAAGTAATAACCCATTTACTATCTTAAATGATAAATCCACTTTGGAAGCCGTACATTCAGATTCATTCATTCCTTTTTGAATTTTGCTGCAGCAACCTCATCAAAAAGTAATCCTCTATCATCATCTTCATCTAATTCATCTAGTTCAACCATGTCATGCTTTTCCTCTTATAGCTCTAAAATTCCTTTATCATCCTCTAAAACTAATCTAACTCAACCTCGCACTTCTTCATCCTCTTCCCCTTACTCAAACTTATCTCTTCCACCACATATCAAACTTCCTCCCGCTCAACTCTCTTCTCCTAATACCAACCCATCATATTCTTTGAGTGGGTATAAGAAACCAGGAAAGAAAAAAGGGAAATCATTAGACTCTGATGACTTAAATGATGGGAAAGAATACATGAGGTCTTACCATTAAATAATAGTCAGAGGACCACAACAAGACATAGTAGAAGCAATCCATCCATCTTCATTAACCCTCTTCCATTTAAATGATTAATAGGATTGCATTTTGGAATATAAGAGGAGAAAATTTGCCCTTTAAACAAGGAGATATTAAGTCATTTATTCAAGAAAGTAAAGTTCATCTGCTATGTCTATTTGAAACAAAGCTGGATGTAACTTCTACAGAAAGAATGGCATCATTAATATCTTCCAGTTGGAAATATGATCATAATTTAGATCAAGCAATTTTTGGTGGAATTTTGGTTCTATTGAACCCAACATTCTTTCATCTGCTTTCATTAAGCATGTCTGATCAATATATTCATTCTCTATATGCCTTTATTCCCACCAATTCCCAAATTATGTTGATTGCAGTTTATGCTCATAATGCTTCAACATTGAGAGTGCCATTCCTAGAGTAGATTCATCAGTTAGATATTTCAAACTTTCCATGGATCATTGGAGGAGATTTTAACTGTATGTATTCTTGTCATCATAAACTTGGTGGTAGTCCTCTTTCCATTAATGACATTACTCCTCTTAATCAATGTATTATCCAATCTAGCCTTCTCCCTATCATTAGTTTTGGATTAAGCTTTACCTGGTCTAATAGTAACATATCCGAAAATCCAACTCTTTGCAAGCTCGACCATATCTTTGCTAATTCTCAATTTCTTAACCTTTGGACAAAATCCTTCTATCATTCACTCCCATCTACCCTCTCAGATCACTATCCACTATTGTTTGATTGGGGTATTGAGGATGCTAATAACTAGGATAAAATCAATTTTAATTTTTTTGTTGGTTACAACATGTAGATTTTTCTAATATCTTAATGCAAGTTTGGTCTAATCAGTATTCAAGTGATCCTCTGAATTCCCTTTTAAGCAAATTGAAGAAGCTTAAGCTTCATTTGCGAGCTTGGTCTTCTATAAATTTTGGTAAAGGCTCCAAACTTTCTACATCTATCAAACAAGAGTTAGTCAAAGTTTAGCAGGCTATACAAAGAGACCCATATAATATAAGCCTTCAACAAACAAAATTGGATTTGATGCATCAATTAAAATCTGCCTTAGATATGGAATTTCAAGCTGCGAGGCAAACTACCTTTTTGAGGAAGGAAAATGAAGCTGACAGGAATACTAGATATTACCACAAATTTCTTAAGGTGAAGAAACAAAACATGATTTACCTTATAAAGTATCTGCATGGTAATATACACAATCAGGCCAATGTTATTAATGAAGCCTTTGTAAAAAAATCTCCTCAATTCTAGCTGCTCCAAACCCCATACAAATTGATATTGAGTACTATTATCGTATTAAGCTGCCTTATCTATCTCTAGAACAGTCACAGATTATAATAGTTGAGGTAACACATAATGAAATAAAGGATGTTGTTTTTGGATTGGATGCGTCAAGTAGTGGAGGACCAGATGGGTTCAATGCTTGTTTTCTTCAACACTGTTTGAAGGTAATTGGTGAAGACTTTATAAATGGTTTAAAGTTTTTCTTCTTAAACAATAAGTTGCCTTTAAGTCTTGCTGCTACTTCTATAGATTTAATCCCTAAAGTGGAAAATCCTTTATCTGTCACTAAATTCAGACTGATTTCTTGCTACTCTGTAGTTTACAAAGTAATTTCTAAAGTGTTAGCTAATAGATTACAACAAGTTCTTCCATCTATAATTTCAGCTAACCAATTTGCCTTTGTGAGTGGAAGATCCATTAGTGATAACATTCTTATTACACAAGAATTGCTCTGTGGTTATAATAGGAAATCGATATCACCTAGATGCATGATTAAACTCGATATTAAAAAAGCTTTTGATTCCTTATCTTGGTACTCAATTCTTGCTATGTTGGCAAGAATGAATTTTCCCATTCCTTTTATATCTTGGATTTATGCTTGTATTTCGTCACCAAGATACTCCATTTCAAGATGTGGTAGTTTACATGGTTTTTTCAAAGGGATGCAAGGTGTTCGTCAAGGGGATCCAATCTTTGCATGCCTTTTTTTATTATAATAATGGAAGTATTGAACTCTCTTTTGGTTAAGCAAGTGGAATTAGGAAATTTGAAACTGCATCCTCGCTGCAAAGAACCATTGATCACTCATCTTCTCTTCGCAGATGATTTTCACTAAACCCACTGTCTCCAATATTCAATGTGTTCAATCCGCCTTGGAAATTTTTTATTCCCTAATAGGACTTCACATCAATCTGAATAAGTCATATATAATGATTTCTGGGCTTTCTCAAGGTAGAAAGAAGGAGATCATAAAATTTCCAGGTTTAATGGAATTGCCTCATAATTTTTATTATTTAGGCCTTCCATTGATTAGTTCACGCATTACAAAGCATAATTGTATGCCATTATATAAGAAAATAATTCACAAATTACAGCAGTGGCCAAGTTGCAAATTATGTCAAGCAGGAAGGCTAACTATTGTGCAGTCTGTAGCTGTAGCTATCACCACATACTGAACTAGACATTACATACTACCAATCAAGTTGCTTAACATGATAACAAGTGCACTCAATAAATTCCTGTAGCATGGAGATCCCTTTGCTAAGAAGATGATTCATATATCCTATAATAAGTTATATGAAGATAAAGAGCATGGAGGGTTTAGCATAACAAATATTTTCTTATGGAATAAAGCAGCAATCTACTGTTATATTGAGAAGTTATTCTCTGATGGTAAATGCTTATGGGCTAGGTGGATCCATCGAAATAGGATAGAATATAAGAATTTTTGGTCTATGTCTATACCACCAAATAACAGTTGGAGCTGGAGGTGTATTCTTAAGCTTAGAGAAACCTTTTTGCCATTTATTTAATACAGTTATCGACATATGGATAGAATATCTTTTTGGAATGATCCTTAGGCTAAACCAGGTATGATACTCAGTCATGTTGTGGATTATAATCTGAAAATGAATTCTGGAGTACCTGCCATTGCTGATATTAAAAAATATATACATGATGATCAACTGGAGATGCCTTACTCTAGTTCTTCTATTTTAAGGAAATTATGGAGTGAAATAGCAGCTAATTTGAATAAGGTTCCTGATGGAGTAATCTTGTGGAATGGGAAGCAACACTCTATTAAACAGGTATACAATCTACTGAAGTGTGAAAGACAAATATTTCCATGGTCATCTCGTATTTGGAATTCTGGAAGTAATGCTAAGGAAAACTTTTTACTTTGGAAAGTAATGGCTAACACCTTGAATAAGAGAAGCTATGCTCAATTGATATAATCCAGATAATCTATGCATGCTTTGTAAAAGTGAGGCAGAGTCTAATGTGCACCTCTTCTTTGAATGTACGTATGTTTACCAGATTTGGAGTATGTTGCTGGCTTCTGCTGGGTATTATAGGGCATCTAATTCCAGTGTAGCTGAATGGTTCAACATTTTTAAAGCCACTAGATGGAAAACTAATCAAGCAAAATTGCTATTGAAGTTTCTAAAGAAATTTATATATTCAGTTTGTTCAGGGAGAAATAATAGAGTTTTTGGGAAAGGCTCTAGAACTGCTAGCCAATTGTTTATTGAAATACATGATAAGCTGATGAAGAGTGCTAATGCAAACTAAATGGTAGATGTTACTAATGGAATCTGAAGGATTCTTGCTGTATTGTAGCTGTTCCAATCGAATGTGCAGGTGTTTCTCGGCTTTTTTAGTTTTGGATTATTTTTATTGTTGTGATTCTTAACAAGTTGCTGCATAAATTGCAAAGGAGTATGTGACTTGCAGTGTTGAGTATTTTTTTCTGGGTTACAAATGTATTAGAGTTATTGGTTTTTTTCTTAATACTATACAATCGAGTGAGTGTGATGTATAGTCAATGTATAGTTTGTGTTGGTATTTTGTACGCTCTTTGTAATTGACTTTAGTGTGAATAAATTTTTACTTGCCTTTCGAAGAAACAACATCCCCAGAAATAGGAATGTTACCTTGGAATCCACATGAGGTACTCTAGGACCTGGTGTGGTTTAACTATGCAAAGCTTGACCTGAAAACCCTACTCCGACTAAAGTTTGTTTCTCCCTTTCACGCCTGATCTCCTCTTTTCCTTTGGCAAGAACAGTTTGAGACACCTCATCTAAGTCGTATTGAATCGCTTCCTCCTCGTTATAGCCGCCCTCAGCGATTCGATCAAGTATCTCCTCCCATACTTTGGTGAGAGTGCGAGTGAACTTGTCTCCCAAGAAATATAAGCTGCATTTACCCATGATAGAAAAAGCATGGAAATTAAGCATAATAGGATCTATGTGATCTATTGTATCCTCATAAGTCATTTAGATACTGGCCTTTTCAGTAGAAATTTATTTCTTCTCCAACTGCGCTTGAGCAAGTCGTTCTCTAAATAGCACAATCTCGGCAGCCCAGTTTGATATGGTGTAGGCTTGGTTAGCAATAGTCATTCGATGAAATTCGAAGATCTATTTTTCCAATTCAATACTTTTCAAAGCAATCTCTTCGCCGGCATCCGTCTTTTCTAATTGGAGATCAAACCATTTCTTTATTACCTCATTATCCTACTTAATTTGCTCAATTTCAGCATTGTGCTCTTTAATAGCCTCTAAGGATCTTTTTTCTCATGCACCTAAGATAAAATTTCAGTGTAATTGTTTAAGTTAACCTTGGAAAAATCCCAAGCTAAGAGATTCCAACCTATCACTTTCTCAACATCCATCTTCCAAGCCTTAATATTTTGTAAAGCAACTTCTTTATCCATCAACGTTAGGTCCTGGTCGAGTCTAACTCCCCCAAGAAACCAGTTTGGGAGGTTCTGTTGCAAGTTCGAAGGGGATTTGAGCAACTCATATAGTTTCCTCAAAAGAATTTGATAAATATCAGGAGTTTGAGAAGATATGACAGTAAATGTAAAAATAGAGTGATTAGTAGAGATTGAATTTTCAAGCCCGCGATCTGCTACAACGTAGCGGTGCTCAGAGAACTCTGGTCTACTTTGTGACGTTTGGATGGCTCATTCCCCTCAATAACCTTCTTTCCATCACGCTCTTTCTCCCTCTCCCTCTTCCTTTGATTATCTTCCTTTTTTCTCCTTTCCCGCTCTCTCTGCTCTCATTTTTCTCTCTTTTTGTGTATCCTCCTTTTGTTTTCCATTCTCGAGCGAGGAGGGAGATATCATCTTTTCTCTCGAGCATCTTTGGAAGAGTAATTAAATTTATTTAACAATTAAAAACGTTCGTCTACAAATTTTATCAGTTACCTAAAAAAACATGCTAACAAATATTCTTCTTTATAAATTCTATTTATTAATTAATAATATAATTAAAAATCTAAATATCGAAAAATTAGATACTATAAAATAAAAAGGACAAATTTTCTCTTAAGGCTTGTTTTGAAAACTATTTCGCGTTTAAGGCTGATTTGCAAACTTATTATCAAAAGGGGCTTGTTTCTGCCAACTCAACTGCCACATCAGCTTTTTTTAACTGTTGGATCCAGCGCAACTTTGAGTTGCTCAACCTTTTTTTTATTTCCACTGGGCGCAAGTATAAGTTGCGCTATTAACAAATTTGTTTTTTTAATTTCCCAAGGGCCAAAGTTCATTTTGAAGTTTTTCCCAATAGCGCAAGTCTTGGTTGCGCTGGGAACAAATTTTATCTAGCGCGACTAATACTTGCACTTTTTTTTTAATTAAAACCCCACAGCGCAACTCTTACCTGCGCTAGGTTTTTTAAATTAAAACCTCCCAGCGCGACTAATAGTTGCGCTAGTTCCTGCTACTGTTTTAAACAACAGCCTTCTTTCCTTCCTTCTCTCACTTTCTCCAAACAGTTTTTCCCTACCAAAAATGGCCGAACCCAACAACTCTAAACCCCAAATACTCTAATTTCTTTTCAAATTCATCCCAAATTACTCAATTTCTTCATCGTTCTTCACATAATACAAATCTACTACTAATGGAAGCCGGATCTTCTTCTACAAGCCATGATTTTGGTAAGTTCTAAATCCCTAAATTTTGATTTTTGTATGTATTTGCTTCCAAATTTGTTTATAACTGAACATATTTCATTTGTTGATGAATTTATAGAACCGGAGAGCGGACCAGTTGATACTAGCGTCTTATACTTATAGCAAGAGCATCGTAGCAACTCGGAAGTCACGATGAGGGTATGTTGTATTGATTGTTTTTTAAAATTTTCATCTTGTGTAGCTAAATTAAGATTTACCCTGTTAATGTTGAGTACAGCAGTTCTAGATTGTTTGGACCATTCACAAAGTTTTGACCAGCTAATGGAGAGGGTCAAGGATATTCGAGTGCAGCAATTACTTCAACAGGCTGGATTTTGTTCTTTTATGCAAATAAAGTATATTAGATTTGATAGGTCTTTGCTGACGGCATTATGCGATAGATGGAGGCCAGAGACTAGCACGTTTCATTTCTCCGTTGGTGAAATGACAATTACATTACAAGATGTATCTATTTTGTTAGGTCTTCCTGTTGATGGCCCTGTCGTTGCGTATTCTGGCAATATTGATGTACCAAATACTTGCATTCAATTGCTTGGTCAAGTTCCACCGCCCGATGCAATCGTATATGGTAGAGAGCTTAAAGTATCGTGGATTCATGAGTTCATAACCTCTCGAGAGATTACTGATGATAGTTCAGTTGAGGAGATTGAACAATTCACTCGAGCGGTAATATTGATGTTGATTGCTTCTAGGCTTTTTGCGAACCATACGAAGGGTCGAGTTAGCATTAAGTGGTTATACCTTCTAGAGGACTTCACTACTATTGGAGATTATTCATGGGGTAGTGCGGTTTTATGTGCACTGTATAAAGAGTTAGATAATGTGGCGCTTAAAAAGTCGAATGGTTTAGGTGGTTGTTTAACTCTTCTCCAGGTATGATGTTGGTTACATATTTAATTTTTCATTTCTGTACGAACTTTTATTAAACATTGGGGTGCTATAGGTATGGACGTGGACACGTATTTCCGTTGGTCGTCCAAACGTTCGTGTCGGCGAGGTAGTTGGATTACCATATGGTGCAAGGTATAATTCCTTATTAATTCCTATTGGAATCATTACTTCTGATAAATTACTGGAACTGTAAATTCTCTTTATTGTATGTAGGTGGTCATTAGATAGGCATTAGAGAGATAATCCATCCCGCCACCCAACATTATATCGTAATGAGTTGGATGTCATGGAGGAACATCAGGTTGAGTGGATTCCTTACACGAATGATGTTTTAGACGATCTTCCGCAAGTATGTTTGGAAGGGCAACAATCACGGTTTGCACGGACTACCCTTATATGCTTGCAAAGTGTTGCTATGCATTATCCTGATAGAGTGATGAGACAGTTTGGTCTTAGTCAACATATACCGGATGCGGCGGAGATTATTTTTCCTAATGGTTGGAGTCGAGAATTGTATAACAATTATGTGTATAGATGGGAGCACCGCTTGGATTATGTACAAGTCGAACGCATTCCTAGAACTTCTATACAAGAGTACCGCAGTTGGTATTGGCATATCACGAAACGATTTGTTCTTAAAGAGTCGTCTACTAGATTGGCTAGATATGCTCCACGAGGACCTGTAGAACGTGACTTGGTATGATTATTATTTGTTCTCAATTAATGTTTGTGTTTCAAGTACCGTAAACTCATGCAACTTTTTTTTGGTTACTATAATTTTAGGTTCAAGGCGTGTATATGATTTCAAATGAGGTTGTTGATATATTGGCCGATCCCGCAGATGAAACACGTGTTAAAAGCAGGTGCATAAGTATTAAACAGATCATCGACACAATACTTGGACATCATAAACTTGAACGACCACCACCTTATCGTGCTCGTCCACTGAGAGCATTTGGTGTTACCATCGTAGAGGTCGAAGAGGACAAGGTATCCGCATAGATGAGCCCGGACAATCTCAACCAGCCCAGGACATTGTTGACGTCAGACCATCTCAACCACCTACCACACAAACACAACCAACAGGACGAGAAAGATATAATCTTCGACGACACGACGAGCATAGGAATGATTGATTAGTATTTGAACTTGGTATTGAGGTGAATGACGACGAGCATTAATGTATGTGTAATTTGGTAGCTTTAATTGTATTTGAACTTGGTATTCTAGCTTTAATGTATGTGTACTTTGTTAGCTTTAATGTATTTAAACTTGGTATTTCAAACGTTAATGTATGCGTATTTTGTTATCTGTGTATCTGTACTTTGTAAGCATTAATGTATCTTTACTTCATGCGTATTTTCTTATCTTTGTATTTAAAATTGTCAGTAGCGCAACTTTGAGTTGCTCTAATTTGTTGTGCTATAGCGCAACTATTACATGCGCTTATGCGCGCAACTTAAAGTTGCGCTAGGCCAATTTTAACAATAGTGCAACTTACAGTTGCTCTAAAGCAGTACTGCAGTCCATAGCCAGTACATGGGCTGAAGCCCACTTGAAAACATGATGATATACCCCGTAACCCTAGTCTCCAGCACACTAAATCTTCATTTTCATCATTGTTCAGAAATTACAACATACTCTCCAATTCGTTTTTGAAGTCAACAAATCGCAAAGACTGCAACTCAAAGGTAATGCCTTGAAACCCTAGCTGATTCAAATTTCCTTTTTCTGATTCAGATCTGGATTGTAATCGTCTCAAATTTGTTATTTCTGTAGATATATGACTACCGTTCCTATAATATGTCATTTTAATGGCGAGTTACTCATCGATGACAATAACATGCCTAGCTATGTTGGTGACAAACATAAAGAATCCAAAGTACGAAAAGGTTGCAATTATCAAGAGTTGAAAACCTCAATTTATGCTGCTACGAAGATTAATTCTAACGAATTCGATATATCGATAGTGAGTAAATGGGTTACAGATGATAAACCATCTGCAATTGAGGTGAATGACGACGACGATGTTGATTCGATGTTTTGTGTGGGAATGAAAGTAATTGAGTTGTACATCAAGAAAGAAAGAGTTGTAAATACATCTCAGCCACAACCTAACGTCGTTGAGTATTCGTATTATTATTCTCAACCGCCGAATGTTTACACGCAACCCCCTGGGTATGAAACTGTATGATAAACTATGGTTACCGTTTGATATATGATAGACAATATTAGTTCTTTCCTTGCAGGTGGCATACACAGTCCTCTGGCTACGGTTACATGCCATATCCACCGCAAACACCAGGCTACAGTTTGACACCATATCCTCCACCATCATTTCCAACTCAGGTTTCAAGCGAGTATTTACAACAAACAGAATACAACGATATTGAAACTGAAAATATGGAAGGTGGACATTCGGATAATGACGCACCACACTTGGACAACATGGAAATTGCTGTGTCTCTTGACGAAGATGATACGTGGGTCGACTCTATGAATGTTAACAATGATGATCCGTTAGGAGATATTCCTGAAGAAGAAGCTGAGGCCGCTAAAGATGATGAAGATGTTGAAACTGATGAGCAAGTACAGATGGAAGAACCATTAGAAGACGACCAATGCAACGATGTTATAATGAATACTTCTGTAATGCAAGAGGTTCAATTCAGAGACGAAATGTTTGGCGTAGAATGTGTAGAGAAAGGCCCCCGAGTTGGCATGATTTTCAGATCAAAGGCATCTCTAATTGAACATGTAAGTGAATGGTCGATAAAACGTGTGGAAAACCATAGCTCATTTATTCTGCTTCACTTTTATTTTTAGCTCGTATGTAGTTTTGAATTTGAGAAAGTCTGTAATATGTTCTAGTTCACTTTTATTTTTAGTTCGTATGTAGCTTTGAATTTGTGGAAGTCTGTAATATGGAACTTTAATGTTAGTTGTTATGTTATTGGATTGCATCTTATTTTGTATGCATATGTATTTCATATTTAGTATATGCATAGCACAATTAATTAGCACCAAAGTAATGCATAAATCAATTTAAACACTAAGATCTTGCATTAATTACGGTAGTACAATAGCTAAGTAATACAACAAACAAGAAACACACAAAATACAAATGACAAAATTAAACAAATAAGGACAACATCATCCCTAAGCAATGAATTGCTTCAGTCTGTTGTGATACCAAGTAGACTACTGTTTTCTGCCTCCAAACGTCGAACTTTGGCTTCCAATTGTTTAACGGTGGCCTCCAATCCTTCAACTTTGCATTGCATTTCTCGGGCATAATTAGCTCCTCTAATGCACATCTCAGGATCAATCCACTCCAAATATTGACAAAATGTTACACCATATATATTCGAGCCTTCACCTGGATACTCCGGACATCCAAAATAACGACGCCCTACCTCTCCTCCTTTCTTAGCAACAAGCTTATAACACTTATATCCACAATGACAAGTAGGCCAAGATGGATCTCCGAAATTGTAATCGTTTGCAAGTGGTGGCCAAGGACTACGGTTTGTAGGTGTTACGCGAAAATCACTCTCCAAATTAATATCTCCAACGTCAATGCTATCAACAACTGTTTGAAATTGAGTTTCAGGAACAACATCAATCCCAGCACTAGCATTACCTATTTCAAATTGCGTTTCGAACTGGGTTTCGGGAACGAATCCAAATTCTGCTTCCCATTGTTTAGCATATTGCTCTAACAGATCATTAGGAATAGTGAAATTGTCCATATCTATTCTGCTAGCAAATATTGTAAATTTAGCATAGCCAAAATCAACACATTTGATTTTGTATAAACTAGGGTTTCATTAGAATTGATTAAAGTGAAGAGATTGATATAACTGAACTTAAATCAAGTATCGACGCTAAAATGATGGATAATTTGGAGTTTTTTTTCAACAAAATTTAGAAAATTTTGAGTTTGAAGGAAATAGGTTCGGCCAGTTTTGAAAGAAAGTGAAGTGCTTGAAGAAAGAGAAATGAGTTGAGGGATGAAAAGAGGGGTGCTGCTTTTAATACAGCAACAACTTTAGCGCAACTATAAGTTGCTCTAAAGTATATATCTTTTAATACAGCAACAACTTTAGCGCAACTATAAATGGCACTAGAGTTGTTTTAAATTAAAAAAAATTAGCGCGAGTATAAGTTGCACTATACCAAATTTGTTAGTAGCGCAACTTATACTTGCGCCCAGTGGAAATAAAAAAAAGGTAGAGCAACTCAAAGTTGAGCTGGATCTGACAGTTAAAAAAAGATGATGTGGCAGCTGAGTTGGCAGAAACAAGCCCCTTTTGATAATAAGTTTGCAAACCAGCCTTAAACGCGAAATAGTTTTCAAAACAAGCCTTAAGAGAAAATTTGTCCAAATAAAAATAAAAATTTAAACTAACTAAACATGATTTCACCGTAAAAGTATAAAAAAACACAAATGGTAAAAAAATAGGCGTGTGTTGTAGTTGTCGTTGTAATAAATGGCATTGTGCAAATACTCTTGGACTGGAATCTAATTGCACCATAATTGAGGTGACGCTCTGGTGCTGGAAAAAAAAAAAAAAAAGCTGGGGAACACTCTACATCAGCTAGGTTTCGACTTCTCACGCAAATGGTAGCAGTAGCGCTCAAATTAATGGCGTTTACAAATCAAAATCACACCCAATCGAATCCTTACACGTCTTCTCTAACCACTGCCTACAGCACCTCAATCATCCCAACCCTCTCCGAAGTCTCTACCTCCTTCATTCTCACCGACCCGTATCTCCCCAACCACCCGATCATCTTCGCCAGCCAATCCTTCGTCGCCACGTCAGGGTTTCAGAACGATGAACTTGTCGGTCGAAACGCGAGGATGTTTCAAGGTCCGAAAACGGACCGGAGGGCAGTTATGGAGATACGAGAGTCGGTGAGGAGCGAGACACCGATACAGATTAGTTTGGTTAATTATAAGAAGGATGGGAGCTGGTTTTGGGTTTTGCTTCATTTGTGTCCCGTTTTTGACCCTGTTTGTAGTAGAAGAGTGCTGCATTTTTTGGGTGTGCAGGTTTGAATTTTAATTCTGTTGCTAGCTTATTCAAATTTATGTTGTATATAGTTACTGAACATATTGCGCAAATACTTTGGGAAGTTTGGGTTCTTCCGACTACAATACACTTCTGGAAGTAAATTTTTGTACTCAAGCTGAATGCAAATTGATATGTTTCCAGTGGTTGTATGTTTCAAACCCTTAGTGCCGCCACCTGAAATAGTGTTATTTGAAGGGAACTATGATTCCCTTCACACGGTGGTACAGCATGGAGCCTAAGAGCAACACCAATGGAAGTACGCAGCAACATGGTGTTATTCATATGTGGCAATGGCATCTAAACAAGAGTACTTAAAGCTCAGGAATATTTCTTATTTATTCCACTTTTTTAATTTCATAGACACCCATTTGCCTTCCAAATTTGCTACCTGATTTGTTAACAACCAGTATATTATTCCAATATTCAAAAACATAGGTAAATCCTTGCTTTCATGTAGCAGTATTCCATTGCAAAAATGGAGGTGTAATACCCCTTGGTACCGGTGGGTAACATGTAAATATCAATACCGACAAAAGCTAACCCCATTGAGATGCTCTTATGCATTGGTCTTGCCTTTTACGAGTAATCAGTTGCACTTAGATTCTTTAACCACAAATTCCACTAAACACATCTTAATCTGGTTTTTTCCAAACAAGAGTACAGATTCATTCCATTTTGGTTTATGCTAGTTATTAATTTTGCAATACAAAAAAGTTAGTGTGAGAACTATTTGAACGAAAGGTACAAAAATAAGTTGAGGTTGTTGATGTTTTTTTAAACCATGTGAGACCAAACTATTGTGGATTAATGTATGTGCAAAGATCTGTAGAAAAAAATGCATTCCTGAAATATGAAGTGGTAGCCATTAGGATCTGATAAAGTAGGGCGTATTAGTCTCTTTCCATATCTGTATCATTAATATTTGTTTATTTGTAGGTGCCGCTAGTTGGAAAGAGGAATAAAAAGGTGGAGAGGTTATACGGGAGTTGTAGAGAGGACGTGAGAGGCGTTGGTTTGGATATTAATTTATTTGAGGATGTTGATAAGAGAGGTTATTTGTTTTATTATATGTTTATTTTTCTCGAAGCTGTATCAAAGCAGATGTGGATATGTTAATTAAATATTTTTATGACTGTCACTTAGCCAAACACTTTGTTTAATTTTCTTATATTCACCATCGTGGAAATAATTAATTGGAAATTATCATAGTTTTATAGTTGTTACGGTTTTTGTTTGGTGGTTCATCTCATTTTCAAATATTAAACAAAAGACGATCTTTATATTAAACCCAATTTTCATAAATTGGCAAGATCTACTAATTTAATTTGTAACTGAGCTGTTTAATTAGTAACAAGTAACCATTTCAGGTTAGCTTTCTTCCTTAAACTTGATTTACGATTATGCATCACTTCATGTATTATTGAATTCACCGTAATTTCATTTTTAACAAAGTTTCACTTAACCTTAATTCTATTATACACCGCTTCAAGTATGATTGTATTCACTGTAATATCCTCATCCACTATTTTGATTACCTGTCTAATGAAGTCTAGGATTCATCAAGGTTATCGATTGCCATAATAAGATTACACAACTGAATCTTGTGGCATTTTAAAATGGAATATCATTAGAAGTTTTTATGTTTCATAACATGTTGCTTCTAAAAAAAAGTCGGTGTTTCTTTGATTATGCTTTTAAAAAAGTTAGTGGCACTTCAAATGGATGATAAAAGCATTCCACAATTCAAGTACATTAGTTTAAATTTGATATTTTATGGATCCCATATTCCTCAAATGTGGTAGATTTGTAGGAAAACAGTTGTCTGATTGAATATTTCATGACCATGTAGAAATGTCAAACTGCATTATTTTGTTTTTGTTTTTGGATATTGTTGTTTAGACAAACCAACAGTTTTTTGTTTTCCCTGCAGGGTTAGAAGCTGAAGAGTCTTGTAAAGCAAATGATACTGAGAAAGAAAAAGCAGCTTTCGAGGCAAATAACATACTTGCTATACTGAGCTATTATCGGAAGCACGTGATTGAAAAGAAATGCAGCTTAACAAGCCTTACTTCTCTGAATTCTTCCCTAAATATCTCTCTTGGTAGAATCAAACAAAGCTTTGTATTGTGAGTTAATAAAAAATCTTGCTTAAGTAGCAAAACTGCTATTATGGTATTAGTATTTATAGGACCTTTTATTGTCATGCAGAACTGACCCCTACTTAGCTGATGTGCCTATTGTTTATGCGAGCGATGCATTCTTAGATCTAACAGGTGGGTTCCAAACTGAACTCTGTTAGTTTCAGTTTCCAGTATTTTCTTTATAAACACAACCCTTTCTTGAAATGCTTACGAATGTATGCAGATAAACATGCTGTTATACATGTTAAAGACTTTTAGTATCTATCAAACAGAGATGCTATATCCACAATGAATTTTCTTTTGTGCCATGACTGATGCTTGTTAGAAACGGTCTTATTACTTAAATGGGAAATTCTCAAATACTTTAGCTAATTTTGCAGTACATGTAACAGATCCACATCATAAATAATGCGTTCTTGCATTTCTTCAAAGGAGTTCGCGTTTTTCGTAAAGTACTAAGAAAAGGTCCTATCAGTACTTATACCATATTGGTAATTTTGCTACTCTAAGCAAGATATTTTATTAACTCACAATCCCACTTCAAAGGGGTTTGATTTTTTTTTTTTCTTCATGTATGCCATTTTGAAAACCTTGGTTAGAACAATTTCTTGCAAAGGGTTTTGCCTTTTGTTTTCAGTTTGATATTTTTGACACTTATCTTCATGTATATTCTATGCATTTTATTAGAAGGCTAATTCAGGATTGATTGTAAAATCAGCCATATAATATGTTCACTAAATGATCACTGCGAAAGCTTTCATCATACATAACATGTATTTTAATTTCCTTTTCCGATCATTCCCCAGTGATCACTAACTTTGTTCCTTTGTTATCACAATACAATTAGATTGATCATAATTCAAATGAGTAAACGCTGCGGTAATATGCTATATTCATCCCATTCCCTTCAATATTTTCAACATATATAGGGTCCATCTATTGCTCGATGTTACATGTTTGTTTTGTTCTCTTGCTGCTAGCTACAAAATTCCTCCATCTGTGAATAAGTCACGTAATACAGAGTAAGCTGTTTAGAATATTTAGACATTTAGAAATGGAACGAGTTATTTACAATTTATCAGTCGGGGTCATAAATATCACAAGCTGTCTTAATAGCATGGTTATCAGATCATCAGGCATAAAACAGGTTTTTCTCACTATATGCACAATAACATTGTGAGCATCATTTAGTACATAAACATTTTCCCTATTAGATAACAAGCTATTGATCATACGCTTTGCAAATGACAATACAATGCCATAGTTGTACAAGTCTGAATTGAATTTGTACATGCCCAATGGACTGGTTGATAATTTGGCTTAGGTTCTTGAGCCAAAGGAACAACATTCTTGCTATGGATTACGCTTGTTTTCGGAACCAGAGGGATATTTTGATCCGTCTTTGGATGAAAAGTCTTCCCAAAGTGGAACCCTGGGACAAGCTGTGGTATGAGTTTCAGATTGATTATTATTGTACATAATCTGTCAAGTAAGAATTCTTCAGCTCTGATATATCAATGACCATGGTGCATGCATGTATGCTGTCAATATTAAGCGAGCAGACCCAAATTAAAGTTTATGCTTCAACAGCCGCAAAAAAGTAATGTTTTAACTTTTATCCAACTGTTAAACCATGTAATTATACAGTTACATTTGTATAGCCCATTAAACAATTCTTTCAGATAATTTGATGGAAGTTTGATAGTAATAATGAAGAGTTTAACGAGCCTGATGTTGGTAGCATGGTTGGCATTGCAAGAATTAGGCTTACAAACTGAAATAGATCCAATATTTGTTTCTCTGGGATGTTTACGCATAGATTCTAGCACTGCTTGCTTTTTATAAGCACGTCAGCTTTGCAGAAGCTACTTGATGTCATAATACTACATAGTAATTTTGAAAGTAGCAAAAAAGCAGTTTACATACTCATTATGGGCAATTGATACAATCCTTTAGGCAACAATGTTAGAAAGTTCCCTCGTTCTGGAAGAGTTTACGACATTCACGACCAATTCTGTTTAGTTTGGAATGGACGTTTACATGGAAAACAGCTTGTTGAATTGCTTGATAAATTGTCAGTATCATAATACCAAGTTTAAGAAGTAAGCAATATACCCTCCACTTCCCACTTGGAGCTTGTAACTGTGTATCGAATTTGTTGGAGTGTTAAATAAGGACAGATGAAGTTAATTAACTCACAGTTGAAAACTATATTTAATCTGAGATTGATAACAGTCAGCAACTAATTTAATGTCGTTTTTAGTTAATGTGAGCTACTGAGCTTGCATTTTCTTTAGCTGTGCTGTTAATTTGAGATTTTTAATTGCTTTATTGCATGGCGGATTTGAAGTGGCTTAAAAAATAATAATTAGAAGTTAGCATATTGGTCGATAATATAATACGTACCTGAATTTATATATATATATATATATATATGTGTGTGTGTGTGTGTGTGTGTGTGTGTGTGTGTGCGCGCGTGTGCGTGTGTGTGTGTGTGTGTGCAAGTGTGCGTGCGTGTAAGTGTGTGTGCGCGCACGTGAGATCAGGCAACTAAGAGTTGTTTAAGACTTTAAGTGCAAAAAGAAAATATCTCATAGTTTTCGTTATTTCAATATTTCTATAACCTGCAAAAAACATATCAATGTTAAATCAATATTACTTGCTAATATAAGTATTTTATAAATATTGTTCTTGAATGTTATTTTACCAATATTGAACCATACAAGGTTTTCATTATTAAATTTAAATCGTAAATCACAAGGTTTGAAACTTAACAAAAACGAGATTTAAATCGTAAATTGTAGAATCAAATTATCCACACTTTAAAGTTTGTAAACACTTTGAATTGATTTTGAAGTTTGAACTATAGTTAAACTTAATACATAATTCTCCCTCTAGTTCCATTTCTATTATGTTTTATGAACATTATAATAAAAATTACGGATCTAAATAAGTATATTAAATATGTGCGAGTTGAATGCGTTTTAATTGTTGTTTTTAACTAAGTTTGTATCAGAATGTTAATCGGATTGGAAAAATTGGGATCCGATCCGAATTGGGATTTAAATAATAAGATTTAAGTTTTTAACAACAATGGTATATGTCTTGCGAGTAGAACATTTGTTCGAATTGCACATGTTAATGCTGTAATGAAGTAATTGATTATGTGACCTCTTATGTTCCTTAAAATGAAACACTGAGATATTTGTTTAAGGCAACAATCAAGGTTTTGACTCTCAAATATCAATCACATTTTGTCTTGGAGATTTTGAAGACTCAATCTCGTATCGAGGGAGTTCTCGGACGAGATGAGTCTAACTCGGGTGTTTGTCTCTGAGTTCCATCCTGGATCTTAAAGCTCATATCGGAACCATCTCAGAGAATATGATATGTTAAAATGTTATATTTGTACATGATAATTCTATGTATGCTACTATAAAAATAATAACTTAAACTTAAATTGCAGAATCATTCCATTGTTATTAAGCTACGAAAGAACATTATTTTTCACATGCTTAAACTAAAAAAGTACAATATAAATGGATTATATAGCTAATAATTTATGGTCCATGGACATGACCATAAATTATTATTAGACGTAGTACATAAAAAAGATCCAAAACATTAAATAGTTATGCATACGTAGAACAAAAATACATACTGGCATGCAAGAGAATGTCGAATATAAAAATTCTAAAGATTGTAGAACCGAACATATGTGAACATAAGATAGTGTCATTTGTCATAATATACATGAAAAAATATTAAACATTATTCTTTTCAAGTTTTATATTTACAAGTAAAAAAAGACATCATGGTAAACCAAAATAAAATCTAGCTTTTAACAAGCTAATTAACAAAAAGAATCATTAATATATCTTAAAACACAATTTCTCAAGCGACTCCAAATGTGACTCAGATGTCTCGCATGAGGTTGATCGATTTAGGGAAAAAATTGGGTTGATTTTAGCAATTAAAAGAGAGGGGTTCACTATTAAAATAACGTAAGGTTATAGCGGTTAGATTCAAGTTTTATTTTAATTATTTTGAATTAGGCATGGGTTTAAATCATAGTCCAGTAAAGACAAAATTTTAACTGATATTTCAGTATCTCATATCGGACAATGTATCATCTGATATTGCCATATCTTGGATGATATATTCGAAACGAGTTTTATAACAAGATTTGCTGTTTTGTTTTGGGTGGAGATCGAAACAAGATCTCGGATGAGATGTCAAATGATATTTCCGAGATCTGAAACAATGTCAAAAATAAATGTTTTTATCACTTGAGTTGTTTCTTTGCTTGAAGCATGTCAAGGTATATTAAAACATTCGAACCTCCCCTTTCTCTACATATATAAATCAAAGTTTAGCGAGAACCAGTCAGTCCATTATAAGACAAATATCTCAAAACCACAATTTCTAGCTTTTTGTGATTCTTGCTCAATGATAACTACAAAGTTTTGAATTGTGGTATGTTTAACATATTGGATGGGAATTTATTTGTAAAACATTTTTTGAGGATAAGTGGAAATTATATATTTGGATATAGTGTTTTATGTATTTTTTCAACGTCCATAACAACTTTGCATTTTTCACACAATATTATGTGTATATTTATTTTTATTTAGAATCCCCAAAATTTTGAAATTTTTTAATTTTGAAGTTTTTAAGATCCGACATTTTCAAAATAAATATTTACCCAAACCCAAAAGTTTGACTCCATTTTTTCAAAATTTAAAGATTGGAAGTTACATTTTCCGTTAATTTTTGAAATCCATCAGTATGAATAAAAAAAACTTTAAAAATCAATATTTTCAACACTAAAACACTTATAGTTGAAGATTTTAATTTTTCAATTTTTTTAAAAAACTAGGATATTTCGAAATTCGAGGTGAAGCTTTGGCTCAATTGTTAGGTCATCCGAATCACGATCTGGCGTCCATGTTTGTGTTCGGAAACAACCTTATCGCAATGCAAGAGAAATTTTGCATGCAATCGGCCTCTTCAGTGCTCGCTATCGCGCGGGAGCCACATGCATTGGTTTTAACCTTTAGGATATTTCTGCAGCAACAATAACAAAGTCATTAATCCGAAACAAGTTGGGGTTGTTTAGAGATAGAATCCAAAACCAAATTACAAAGTCAATTTAGAGGTAAAAATAATAACAAGTGATTTAAAGGTGAAAACATAAACATAAAATAAAATAATTAATTATATAATAATAGTAATAATAACGAAAAAAAAAAAAAAAAAAACCAGGTGATGATGACAATGATGATAGCACAAGTAGCAGTATATACCTATGCCTTAAGCCCATATTTTCTAATTCTTTAATCATAACACTCTCCCCTTTAATCATAACACTCTCCCCAAACTAACCCAAACTCACGGTCGTGGTGCATAGATCACTAACTTTCATGCGTTCATGTTAGACATCAGCTCTTGGGATATATTTCAAATTTTCAAGTATCTTTTTACAACTTTCTATCATGTCATCCTTGGTCGACTTCTACGTTTCTACGAACCTTCGGTGTGACCTATAATTTCAACGTGCGCATAGGTGCATCGTGAGGTCTTCATTTTAGATGTCCAGACCATTTTAAACGGTGTTGGACTAGCTTTTTCTTTTTCAATTGGTGCAACTCCATGTTTATTCCGAATGTCATAATTTCTAATTCAATCCGATCTGGTATGCCTGCAGCTCCATCGCAACATACACGACTCTGCTACATTTATGTTTTGGATGTTTTGTCTTTAACTATGCCAACATTCTGCATCATATAACATCGCATACCTAATTGTTGTTCTATAGAACTTTTCTTTAAGCTTTTGAGAAATTTTCTTACCGCGAGAATTCTATATGATAGTCACCATTTCATCTATCTCACTCAAGTTCTGAAACTAACATCTTCACCAGTCTCACGATTCTCACCATCAAATTGCAACATAGATACTCAATATCGAGAAGATCATTTGTTGGACGCTACTTGTCCGGTTAAGGTGTCCTCTGACATGACACGTTGAATGCGCACTTCTTATAATCTGTTTTAGTTATGCTAAGCACGAAATCGTTTGATTCTAATGCCTTCTTCCACAACTCAGTTGACTATTAACCTCTGTTCTACTTTCATCAATCAACACGACATGATCAACACCATTGTTATCACGTCGACGAATAGTCGGCGACTAGTCGTCGACTAGTCGACCAGTCGCTTGAGAAGATTCGACGATGGTCGACTTTTCCATTTCGACGATACTGGGTTTAACCGGCCCAGAAAACCCTTAATCGAGCTAAATCGACATCATAAAACCAATATGCTCCTCGTCGCATAACGGACCAGATCGATAAAAACACTAAATCGCACATAGATTAAAAAAAAACCTAATTGCTTCTCGTCCACCTCGTCGCAAATCGAACATTTTTTTCTTCGTCTGATTTTTTTCCCGAGTTTGCTGCGGAAAGCGAATTGCTTTTGCCCTCTTTTGTTGTTTTTTAACCTTATGTTGCCAGAAAGGATGTGGTTTTTGCGGATAGGGTTTAGTGGAATTATGGGTTGGGCTGGGTCATTTTATATTGCGCAAATCAACTTTTATTCTATTTCTTTTATGTTTGGACTGAGTTGAGTCTATTTCAATTGAATAATAGTTACTTAATTAGTAGGACAATAATCGCATTACATTTTTAAATGATATTTTTATAGACTACATAAATATATGTACATAAAAGACTTGTCGACTTGTCACGACTAGTTGGGCGATTTGTCGGCTAGTCTTCTAGACGGTAGTGGCTCGACTTGGCGTTGTGATAACCTTGATCAACACACACTAAAGAGTCACCTAGTATATCCTTCGTAACTTCATCCATCACTATCGCTAAAGCAAAAATATTAAGGCTCAAAACTGACCTTTAGGATATTTCTAAATTCAAAGTTTTTGAAGCTCACAGTTTTAAAGTAAAAAAATTTAAAATCTTGTGGTGTAATTCAGTACTATAAAATCAGGATATTGAAAGTTGGAAATGAAAATTCTCACATGTTGTAAAAGAAAAAAAGAAAAACAACCATTTATTCCCTAAAGGGTATGAATGGTGTTTAACAGTTCTTTTCATTGAGGAAAAAACAATATTTTATTTCTCCTTTTGATAATATCCCTCTTACGGAAAAAACAAATAATATGTTAGTGCATCATGCATGCAAGGTAAAATAATCATTACAAATGGGACACACGTATGCATGACAAAAAGATTGGTAGGAACTATGTTCTGCATGTGAAAGGTGAGACAATCAATGTAAACGATAAGCACTATGCAAGTAAAAGAAAAATGTAATGATTATATTGTTTGAAGCAAGGTATGAGGTATCGGTCGATACCCTGAAATTTTGATGATACCATACCGGTGCTGACGCTGACCAAAAGCCGAAACTGACATAAAATTGGTTTCGGTTAGGGTTAAAATAATAATTTCAAAGTCAAAATCGGAAATCTTACCCGAGCTAGAATTGCAGCTTGAAATCAACAAATAAAGTCATATCTAATTTGGTTATTCTTTCTGTAAGCTTGAGAGCCAATTTTTTCTTCTCTTTTTCTTGCCCTAGTCGACATCGCTTTCTTTTTCTTTGAGCCGAGCTGAAGTGGAGATGAACGGTAGGGGGATGAAGACAAGCCGAAGTTGAAAGCGAATTACGTTTTTCTTCTTGTTCTCACCCTAGTTGACATCGACTTTTATTTTAGTCGAGTAAAAATAAAACGAGAGGGGGTTAAAAGCAGTTACATGTTTAGGGTTAATATTGGGTTGAGATGTTATGTGGGCCTGCATTGTTAAATTAAATTAAATTTACAACAAAAATATTTTTCGTTCTAATCGGTAGGTTTGTTTAAGTTAGTTTGGGTAAAATGTTTTATTCTAATTTACGGTTTACGAATAAATTATTATATTTAGTTTCTAATTGGTATGTTATTACCTTTTCCATTAAATAATATAGAAACTTGAAACAAGGGGCGAAATCAAAACCGAAACTTTCAATTTTTTTGAAATTGACCGAAACCATGATATATCCAAATGACTGAAACCGAGATTGAAACCGAGTTCTTAGACCTCGATTTGAAGTAACTGCAAAATTATTCAGTCTATGCATTTGCAGTTGAGATTCATAGGTTTTAAATCTAGAAAAGAAATACAAACATTTCTATATTAAAATTCTTCTTTTTGTTGACTAATTCATTCAAATAGTCTAATAATGACACACAAACAACTAAAATTGTGAAAGTAAGTATATGTTATATTTTAATGGTAGAATTCTGTTTGAAGAAATGGGGATGTAAAAGAGTAATAAAAACATAAATGTTCATGAAAATAGAGTCTGGATAGGTAGAGCATTAGATATGATTGTAAAACAAAACTGCCTAGAATTAATATTCTAAAAGGAACATATAATAATATTAAAGATGTAAAGAATACATAAATTGACCCATAGAAAATAAATAAATATAATGCTTGCCAGAGTTGAGAGTTGGGATTCAAATCCATGATCTCATGTATATATCAATTTTTTCTTGTTAAATGTAGATAGGTATTTTGTCAAGTTGATGTTTGAAGTTGTGACCTTACATGTGTATCATATAGGATATTTTGAAAAAAAATTGTCAACATAAAAAGTGTGTTGCCTCAGTTCTGTAACTATCACTAAAGATGATTACCCCTTTAGTAACCAACAAATGTTGTGCATCTCATAGGAAGCGGAGATGTGATTATTAGCTAAAAGTGTGCCATATCATTTTTGGCAATGTTGGTACTTGACATCGACCACTATGTATAGGATTCGAAGATGTTAGCATGACATAGAGAGACACAACATAAAAGTGACTGTAATATTCAGTGGAAGTTCTTTGCAGGTTATGCTAAGCAGGAAGTTTTGGGAAGAAACTGTAGATTTTTAAGTGGACCTGGCACTGATGTTAATACCTTACATGAGGTAAATTCGTTGCACAAAATATTAAGTTGTTTATTTGCTATACCAAAGCAGCATCCATTTGCAGTATTTTACTTTCACCTCTTGTGCTGCGATAAATTTAGATAAAGGCCAGCATTCAGTCAAAACAAGCTTGTGGAGTACGTTTATTAAATTACAGGTGCATGTCCTGAATTCTAGTTTGATCATTAAAATTTTGATGGCCATTTTGTTTCCTGTTTATGTTATCAATACGCTTTTCTTTACTGTTTTTTATCTTTTTATTTTTTAAATTCCAAATTTTAGAAAAGATGGTAGCCCGTTCTGGAATCTTCTCCATATAACACCAGTACGCAATGCCACTGGCAAGGTATCAAATTTATATTATCTTGCTGTATCAATTTGATCTCCATTCCGCTTCATAATGCTGTTGAAAGATTATAATCAATTCTAGTTGTTAGGAGAGTTATAGCTTCACAAACCTAGTCCCTAACTCTTTCTGGCCTTGAGTCCAAGTTAGTCAATAGCACAAAACAGTGCAAGGCATGAGCTATGTGCTATAGCGCATACTTTATTCTTTTTTGTATATTTTGCATTATAAATGAAACTAAAGTAGCCATGTCCATTGTAACGTAAAATCAAATCGCTCATTTATGATTATCATTGTTATACATTTTGAAAATTTTACACTTCAATTTAATTATGCATTGGAATTTACATCGTAATTCACGCTATTTTTTAGTTGGTGCCTCCTAGGCAAATTCAAAATTCTAGAACCACACTTCACAATTCGTAACACAACGCTAGCCCGAACTAAATTCATCTAACAGTTAGTTGTATCCAAGGAATTGTCATCCTCACCATCCTCATTTTTTCTTAATTGAGATCCAGTATTTATATTTTTAGTTTACATGAATTAGTATGTCAAATCATAAATATGTAAATTTTTATACATCTTTGGATTTTTTTTAATAATTTTTTTGATGTTGCTTTTATATTTCTTTTTTCCTTCCTTTCCTTTTGATGTAAATTTGGATTTCATTTGTTTTGAGATTTTTGGCATTATAAAAACCATACTTAATAAGGCAAACTTCCTAACTATCCAGTGAATGAAAAACTAGTGATATATTGTATCAAAACATATGTGCATTTGTTACTAGTTACATCATAGAAAAGATATTGAGTTATATGCGAATCTACACAATGCATCATAATAATTGATAATAGTAGATCATAAATCAAAATATTTGTTACTGGGTTGAATGACTAATTTTTCATGGATAAGAAATTAGAAAATAACAACGTTGAATCGTTGATTGCATACCAAAATTTGGTATCTTCTGTCGGGTAACTAGTTTGTAAGTTCAATATTCATAGTATTTTTCTAGTAGCACTCCATTAATGTTAATATTTACAATGACCAACATCACTGTCCTGGTGGTTAGGTACTTCGACTTTGGTGCGAGTGATCACAAGTTCAAATTTTGTACAGTATGAGTCAAAGGTAAATTGATAAGTAATATGCTGTTTACTATCTAGAATTTGTAGTACAAATATGTACCAGCATCTAAGTATTCAGTTAAAAAAAGATTTCTTTATTCATTTTTGAATTATTTACTGCCATATGAAATAATAGTTTTGCTAATTTTGGACGTCGAACCTAATAAAGAAACGTTGTCCGAGGTTATACCACGAAAATCTTCTTAAAAGCCAATATACCTTTAATGATATTTGTGATTAGGATTAGTTTACTAGTGAAAAAAATTAATACGGTCAGTAATTTTTTTAAATTGGATACTTTGATGGTTTTACATATTAGTGATACAATTCTTATGTAGTATATTACACGTTAATGTATGTTCAAATCACGCTACGTAGGTTGTGAACTCATGGACTCCCACACTAAAGTCGAAGTGCCCAACCATTTAAACAGCAGTGCCGGTCACGACTAGTACCATTACCACTTGTTTTGATTTTGCTTTACCATTAAATTAATTATTAATAGTGGCGAATTTATCGTTACCATAATTATAATTTTGATATACTAATGTAGCTCCGTAGTGGTTAGCAATTACTTGGTTGGTATTAATATAGTAGTAGTTAATTTACCATTACCATACAACCCTACTAAAAAGGTTGTAGATAGCAAAGTCCAATATTGCAAGTTATCAAATTCTATAAAGTAAAAGTTTTATTTTTTCTTTAAAAAAAGGGTAAATATGGTAAATGACATAACTGGCAAAATCAAAATGAATTCGCAAGGTCATAAAATCTCTACCTGTTAATATAGCTGGGGGAAAACAAAGATAACTTTTTTCATGTAGATGATTTGAGTACGATACGTTTACCAAACGCCTACATTCAATTTAATTTAAAGGAATCATGGGGAATCTTTGATAAATGAGATCAATTTATTATTGAAGGTATAGAATGTTTTTTTGTTAAAACCCAAACGGAAGATAAACTGGATAGATATATACCAAATCAGATGAAACTGTCACGAAAGTAACATAAACAAAACCGGTTCAAATAACATAAGCAAAACAAAGCTGCAACTAGATTCATGATAAAATAAAATGAACACTTAACTGATTCCCCAATTCCCTTATGACTCCTTCTCAGATCCAGACTCAACAGTCTTCTTGTTATGCTTCCAAGAGTACCTCAGATTCCTCAAATACTTGGGGTCCATCCCTTTGGTTGAAGTTTGCCTGTGCCTCTTTGGCTTCTTGATGTCGTTTCTGTGAGCTTTGTACGACTGGTTATGCGCGGTGTGATTCTGCGATAAACAAAATTAATATATACATACATATACATACATATATATGTATATATATGTATATATATATATATATATGTATGTATGTATGTATGTATATTGGTTATCGACAACTTTGAATTGAATTAAAGTTCGGACCCTTCACAAAAAATTTCAATCTTACTATGCAGAGTTCTGTCGTTTTATACATTTTAATTCTGCGATGTATTTTCGAAGTTTTGTATTTAGTTCAGCTACCCCCTTTGAAGTCTGAACTTTTTTTAATTTAAATTCATTATTTTCTTATATATCCAATAATGATTGTGAGAAATAAAAAATTGTAAGTTCAAACTTGCTGTAAATTATAAGCAAAGAAGAAGATTAGTTAAAAGTAAATGATGGATAAAATAGGAAAAACTATGTATTATATATGTATAACATTGAATGCCCATCATAACGATTTTAAATTTAGTGTAGTGCAAATAAAAAATGACATTCTCTTAACCAAATGTGGAGTGTCGGTAACAATACCGTATTTTATTTTTTAATAATAAAGTTCAAATAATTTGTACATGTTTCGCAAATAAAATAAAATATATTAGTCTTTTGGGTGGGGAAATACAAATTTCAGTCACAAGGTCAAACCATGATAATGTTTTTTTTTATGCGTTTTTAGAAATCATGTATACCTTTCTTGAAATCGCATTCGATTACATTTGCAGAATGGTCGATTTTGATTTTGCTTTAGGTCCAAATCCATAGACGATCGATCTTATTTTTAAACCGATGGAACTGTGAGATTTTAAATTGATATGGAACACAAACTGAGTTATAAAAAGGAAGACACAGCTATGGATTTTGAAATTAACAGATAAATGATCTAATATGCGAGGTCAAAGGGAATTAGTTTTGCTATCTTTCAAATCCAGTTGTTATAAAAAAATCTTAAAATTATACGATTCGAATGTCATTTAAAACCAAATCTCTTCTTTACGATTCGATCTACATTTACAATCAAACTTAACTAAGACTGCAACCGTGAAAAATTATTCAGTCCATACAGATATATTTCGCGATTCCAGTTTAGGTATGTCAATTGATACCTTCGGATGCGGACAGTGCTATATCCGAAAAATCATTTTTGGATATTGAGCATTCACGTTTGCAAATACAAATGAATATCGGATAATTACCTTGTTTGTTGTTGGTTTAATCTATATTACACTTTTGTTTGACTTTTTTTTAAATCTCATTAATTACTAAAGCACGAAATATGATATAGTACGCAGTTTTGAGTGGTTAACTTGCATTAAATACATATAATATAAAAAAACGTGTCATTCATTACACTAGAACACACAATGTAAATACAAATTTGACCCAAACAAGAAAAAATAGACGTATAATTTTTAAGTGCGGATGGATGCCTTAGTATTTCATCAATATCATGTTTTTTTGGATATAATGTATTTTTTCAATTTTCAGATGTGGATGGATTTTGAATTTTTGGGGTATTCATCCACATGCTTATTCCATTATAACGTGTTCTAATTTCTAAATAGAACAAAAATGGAACAGGAGAAAATCAAATTTTAGGTTTAAATTTAAAAGTTCAAACAGCAAATTCAATTGCAAAGTGTGTACAAAATTTAAATGTCCCTTGCCCCTCCCTCATCCTCCTCTCCAAACTATGGTCTATATTCCATTTCAGTTTAAAATTTGAATTTATGATTCAAGTCATAGTTTATGAACCTTGGTGTTAGAATGGGTTTTTGTTTTTTCACGGATTCACTATATACTACACAAATTCCTTATGTGATACGATATTTTGCAAGATTACATTTTTGGTGGAGGTTCAAATTAGTGAAGGTAGCAAGGACATGCATGGAGTCAGCACAAAAATGAGGCAAATGAGCGTGGTAGCTGCGGTAAAGGTGGCTGCAAGGAGCCTATGTGGTAACCCAGGTCCTTCAAGATGCACAGAACAATAATAATAGGATAGTTTAGCTGTTAGTATACACCTAACACATAATAGCATTGTAACTATGGTTGTAATTAAATTTTACTCTTAAATTTGAACAATAAAGATTGGATTGGTCTTTAGTCACTCGGTTAGTTTTAGTTTACTGTATTTTTGTTGGGATTTCCGTGTGAATAACAGTTCTTAACGAATGTTAAAATTCACACGTTCATAGATTATATATGATAGCTTCCGTTGTTCATAATTGGTTCACTCTTATGGGAAAATTTCATATTCCGTGGGTAAATACAGTTGATTTTGATAAAGTTTATTTGGTTGAATTTAAATTCAACATTTCAGTAGCTTTCTTTCAGGAGAGAGAGCTAAGGTTCAGTAGTATCGGACAACAGTAGAATACTTGAATCGAGTGGGTGAGCGTGGGTTCTAATCTTGATTTTTTTTTTAATGTTAATACTTTTTGGCACTATGCTATATTTGGTTCAAACCGAATTAACCGGCCAAACCGGTTTATTTCGATCGGTTCGATTTGATTTTAAAACTGAAGCGGTTTGAATTTGATTTGTAATTTTTTTCTTAGATATCGGTTTAACCGAATTTTTAATTTATTATTTTATTATTTAATTTTACGGTATTGTACTGTTTTAAAATAATTAGTTTAGTTATATAATACAAAGACATTTGTTGTAAATGGATCATATCTTATCATAAACATAAAATTTACTATATAATTTTTTTCAAAACATAAGTTTATGTTCTACTTTGAGTGGTCATTTGAATAATAATATTTCTTTCAAGTTCGGTTAAATCGGTTATCAATTGAATTCGGTTTGAAAAAAAATTCGATTTGAGTTTTTTTACTTTTAAACCAATCCAACCGAATGCAGACTGTTTGTTTTTTAACCAACTTATTATTATGTTTTGGAGATTATCTTTTTATTTGCCATGGGAATCTCTGATGGTGATGGTATGTTTGTGCATGTGAGTTCATTATTTGACATTATCACAGAACTAACCATCATTGAGTTTTATAGGTCTATGTGAAGTATAAGATACAAGTGAACGCCATATGTTGATTATTGTTAAATAACCATAGAAGGAATACTGTTCATTTTCATATGAGATCTTTTATTTAACCATAAAAACAGTAATCAATCACATGACGATCACATTTCTTCTTCTTTTGTCGTGGAAGATTAATATCACTAGAATTAGTGGTTGACTTGATGTTAAAATCTTTGGTTAGTGTAAGCCGGTAAATTATTAAATGATATTAGATTCGTGCAAATGGTTTTAAAGGGCAGTACAGAATTAAGTGCTGATATTATTAAAGTTTTGATCATTACTACATTTATTATTTATATACCTTATTGATGACGAAAATTAAACTTGCATAATATATCGTTATCAAAGGTGTAGCTTAATAAAGACTAAAAATTGGATTTCACCTAAATATTATATGAGCAATTGAACATGCATGCGTCTGATACTCTGCTTCATCGAAGTTCGAAAAAACGAAAATATTTAAGTTGTTTAAGCATTACAAAGGATCTATTTCACACTAGAAAGTCATCAAAACACTATTTGTTAGCAATTTTCCAAGTTCAACCTTTTCTTCATTTATAGATGTTTTTAGTTACTCACACGTATTGATTTTATATGGATTTTTATTTAGTTGTATAAGGCCTTTGAATTAACTGAAATAACATATAAAAACTATATATTAAAAGGCTTTTCACGTCAGATACTTATTTTTGATGATGTTATTAATAAAAGTCCTCGTTGCAATGAATGTGTAAATAAAATTTCTATTTTTCTGAATTAGAGAGCGTAAACTAGTTTATTGTTTTTGATAGAAAGTTCAACTTAACTTGCGCTGGAACAAGCCACCTTTTACGATGGTTATCAATTGACAACAAACCACACATGTCCGATTCAAACCATTCAAAAAGATAGGTTATTAATAAGTTTGTTCTAAAGAAATAAAATTCAAAAGAACAAATACAAAATCTTGCAGCCGAAGGATTAAAATATAATAATAAAATATCATAAGTATATGAAAACAATTCATGAAGCAGTTACATTTGATTCACTTATACACACAATACAAAATGATACAAATTACCATACCAGATAAGCAATACTCATATAATAATAACTAGGGTCTTCGGCTCCATCATCGTCTTCTGAACCCAATATCTTCGCTAAACTGAAATACTCGGTTTGACCCGAGTGTTTCACGTAAAATACAAAACCCTCAAGTCAGGATTAATATTCTTATACAAATAAAATCAAGTAAAATGAAATACTTAGGTGACATATACAAATAATTGAACACAAGAATATTCTCAAGATCCAAACATCATATTTCACATTTTTAATTGGTTTGTTTCAAATCTTGACTTCACTATCGTTTTCCAAAAATCGACTCAATATTTAAATTCAAACTTCGAACCCCAATTCCACTTCATATATTGGTTTTAACGTCAATTTCAAATTTCTATATTTCAAGAAGATTTATTTCCAAACTTCAATTCAATTTAGATTTCATATCACTTATCTTAACTAAATATTTATTCGAATGTTGGACTCAATCGCTTGGATTGGAAATAGGCTTTAAATCAGCCAATTCTAATTTAATATTTATATACAATTGTTTAAACTAAATAGTTAATAAATGTTATATATAAATACTATAAATCAGAAAGGAAATTTAATATAATATAGATATTTCTGTTAAAATAATTATAAATAGATAGTTAACAGTAAAATATTCTAATTAAAATAACTTTAAGTAAATAGATAAATATAACATAAAATATTTTATTTTAAAATAATTATAAAACTAAATAGTTAAAAATTTAATTTAATATAAAATATTTTAATTTAAAATAGTTATATATAAAAGAGTTTATTAATTTATAAAATAAAGTAGTTAATATAAATAATATTAATTTAAGCATTTCAAAAATCCAATCCAAATCCGACTTAATATTAATTCAAGTTTAAATCTCAAACTCAATTTGTTTATTCCGTCTTTAAAGTTCAAACTAATAATATTAAATCTTTAAATTTAATAATTCCATTTAGTATCATTTTATCAATTAAACAAATCAATCAAATCTAAAAATTCAAATTGAATTTAGACATTCATCAATTCAAAATTGAATTTTATCAAATCAAACAAGTTTAAACTTAATTTAAACTTAGACTTTCATTAAATAAATTAAATCAAAACAAACTTATTTCGAGATTGAATCGTCTTATTAAATAATTTAAATCAAATCAGATTTAAATTCTAAATACTTTCATTTACACAAGTACAAAGTTAACAACTTCAACTCTTAAAATTAAATCTTCCCATTTAATTAAATCTAAATAAATCAATTGTGACGGCCCGCCCCGCACCAGCCGGCATTTCCTCCGAGAGTGCGCTGTACGCGTGCCTAACTAGCACAGAACGGTCACCAAAGAAATGAAAGAAGAGAATGAACTAATCGAAAACCTGCAGAATGTCTCACAGCGCATGGAACAAAATATAATAATAATGTACTTGACATAAAACAGGCGAGACAATGCATAAGCTGATAAATAAAACCAACATCAACATCAGAGTAGCGGAAGTCTAAATACAGCTTATTACAACTTTCCAAATTACTGTCTCTAAAACAAAAGAAAGTTAAAGTAGAAGGTGCACTACTAATGCCCAAGCAGTGATCTTCAACAACACAGGGAGAGTATCTATATGTATCATACGTGGAAGCCTCCTGCTCGTCTCCGAATCAGCTACTCGTGCATACCCAACTAACCTGTCTCTAGTCTGCTCATGAGAGCACCCAGCGTAATAAGAAGAGACATAAAACTCTGGGTCAGACAAAAAGTCTGGTATGAGCGATAAGCAGCTAAACGGAACAACAACAGGTATACTAAACCATACCTGAACCTGGACCTGCAACCAAAGAGTTAGCACTACATACCGTACAATACTCTAAGGTGCCACTGAACAGATGGTATAAAGATAACGGGGGTGGGAGTGTGCATGACATAGTGATGGCAATCAAATCAAACATAGCAATCATCCTCACATCCCTCACTCAGTGCGTAAAGCATACGATGTCCACTACTGTCAAAAACTAGACCCATCGAAGTAGTGACGGAGTTCGACTTGTACAACTACTGCTACTACCAAGCTTACCACATGGAGTCATGACCAAACCTTTACAAATGACCCCACTTCATTGGTCTATAGCTCTTTAGTCGTACCTAAGCCACTGTGGCCCTGAATCCGTTCACGTACTCCCTACACATAGTGATTCGAAGTTACAGACATCGACAACCCCTTAGCACACGTCCCGCAGCAAAGCCCAACTCATGAAGATAACTCGTTGGTTCCCAACTGGATCCTGAGTTCTACTTCCTATTTGGACTTCCTTTGCATCTCGGGTTTTGGTTGATTTGGTGTTGGTCTTCAGAAGAGCCATCGCGTAGTTGGTGTAGAGGTTCAAACTCGGTTTGGTTCGGTCTGTGGTGCTCAGGCTCCCCGTTTAGTTCAGCTTATTTACCCTCCTTCGCCATGGTTCAGGTTCACCTCCTCCATGCGCTTCGGTTCGGGTTCAGCTTCTCAATGCGGTTCGGAACGGGTTCCCTCTTCAATGCGGTTCGGAACGGGTTCCCTCTTCAATGCGGTTCGGAACGGGTTCAACTCTTCAATGCGGTTCAGAATGGGTTCAGCTCTTCAATGCGGTTCGGAATGGGTTCCCTCTTCAACGCGGTTCGGAACGGGTTCAGCTCTTCAATGCGGTTCGGAACGCGTTCCCTCTTCAATGCGGTTCGGATCCGATCCGGTCCGGTTCGGGTACTTTCTTGCACTTTTCCTGCAACTTCCAACGACTGTTTATATGCCACTCGACGGCGTTTTCGACCACTCTAACTATTTTAGACAATCACAAAGCATACCACACAGTCATAAAAACAAATAGAAGTGATCACAAACACCAAAACAACAATATGACAAGGTTAAACGGATCAAAAATAGCCAAAATCCCATATTTTCCCTTAAGCATGTTTAAGCAAAACTAATGGTATGATTAGCAAAACTTAACCGAACTAAACCAAATTTCTAACAGAGGTCTAAAACATCATTTAAGAATTTATAATTATTATTCCAGAATTTATTAGTGTATAAATTCGCTAATCAACACTAATTACCCTTAATTAACCGTAATTAGTGAGGAACTATGCAAATCACTCACCTTGGCCACAAATAAAATTTTCAGAACTGAAACCTCGCTGATTTGGGTGAATATCGATGTCTAACAGCAGCTCTAATACTGATTTGGTGCTATTTCTTCTTGATTTGATGTTGCTAAGCTTAATCCTTGATTAGAAAGTGATTAGAAGTTGATTTGGGTGTTGGAGGCCATTGCTAGGGTTCTAAGAATGAAAGTGGCGGCTGAAAAATGAAAATAAGATCGTTCTCTAACTGATTTCAGCCTCCTCATAACCCTAATCCCGAAATGGGTTATGGGCCTTCTTGCTAATCACCCTAATTAGGTCCGGTTAAGCTGTTTTTCACCATCTGAAACTTGTTTCAGCCATATCTCCCAAACGGTAAGTCCGTTTGGCTAATGTGACCACTCTACGGAATTGTAAACCATCATCCGGAGCCAATGGAAGTGGTTTCAGATCAAAATTCCTTTCCAGTCAAAAGTTATGACCAAAACAGTATCGGTTAGGGGCAAAACGGTCATTTAAAATCGATAAAAATCATGAACATGGGAAATGACTCCAATAGTCGTCTCCCAAAGTTACATGACCATACGACTTCGTATGTGAAAGAAATAAATATTATACGATCCTTCGATACGTAGAATGCAGGTCGTTACATTCGCCCCCCCCCCCTCCCTTAAGAAATTTCGTCCTCAAAATTTCTTAACCCAAAACATACAAAGGACCCCGCATGCCTACCAGCCACAAACAACAATCAAACATGCAAAACAAACAAAACAAGCCTATCCTAGCATGCAGAAAGACTAAATCGAAATTGAAATCTTACCAGGCGAAGAGTTCTGGATACGTCTTTCTAATGCTCTCATCTATCTCCCAAGTACAGCCATTCTCGTTCTCGCCCCACTGAACTTTGACTAGATTCACCGCTTTCCTTCGAAGTTGTTTCGTATCGTTCCCAACAATACGCATAGGCTTGCGGTTCCCAATTGCCTCGGATTCAACTTCGATATCATCCAACTGATCAGGTGAAATAGTCAAATCTGGATCGTGCACGAACTTCCTTAACTGGGAAACATGAAACATGTTGTGAATCCCTGCCATCTTCTTTGGTAATTCAACTTTATATGCCAAATTCCCAATTTGCTCAAGAACTGGAAATGGACCAACAAATCTTGGTGCTAACTTGCCTCTCCTGCCAAATCGTATCACGCTCTTCAACGGAGAAATCTTGACAAACACCAAGTCGCCAATGGAGAACTTTAATTCTCTTCTCCTCTTATCAGCATAACTCTTCTGCCTATCTTGGGCAGCTTTCATTCGCTGTTGGATAATCTTAATCTTAGCTGAAGTTTCTCTTATCATATCGGGTCCAAGCATATACTTCTCACCAGTCTCTACCCAACATGACGGTGAGTTACACGGTCTTCCATACAGGCTTCAAATGGAGCCATACCGATACTGGATTGATAACTATTATTATATGCAAACTCTACTAGATGCAAATGGTCATCCCATGATCCACCAAAATCCAATACACATGCTCTCATGAGATCTTCTAACACTCGATTCACCCTCTCTGTCTGTTCGTCGGTTTGAGGATGATACATGGTATTGAGATGTAGTTCTGATCCTAACGCCTCTTGTAAGCTCTTCCAAAATCCACTAGTGAACAACGGATCTCGGTCACTCACAATGCCCTTGGGTATTCCATGAAATCTCACTACCCACTTTATAAATAGTTCAGCTAACTTAGCTGCTGTCCTGTTCGACTTGACGGGTATAAATCTTGCACTCTTGGTCAATCGGTCCACAATCACCCAAATGCTATCATGGCCCGATCTAGTCCTTGGTAACCCATCAATGAAATCCATTGACACTTGTTCCCATTTCCATTCTGGAATTTCTAATGGTTGCAACAAACCACTAGGCTTCTTTTGCTCAGCTTTAACTAGTTGGCAATTCATGCATTTGGATATAAATTTCCCAACGTCTCTTTTCATCCCTTCCCAGTGGTAGGTCTGCTTCATGTCTCGGTACATCTTGTTACCACCGGGGTGTATAGTCAGTTTTGAGTGATGACATTCTCTAAGCACTTCATCTCTCAATCCATTGACATTAGGTATAACTAGTCTTCCATTCTTTCTAAGCCATCCATCTCGATCAAGACCATACTTGTTCATCTCTTCGTCGATTCCCATCTCTAACTTTGAGATGATTTTCAATAGGTTAGGATCGCTCCTCTGACTGGATCCAATCCGCTCAATCAAGGTGAGTCTGATCGTCAAACTTGCTAACATTTCTGGATCCAATTCGCACTTTGGTCTGAAATCATACCCAGCGGCGTACTCTAGTTGCTTCCATTCTAGAAACATAACCCCTAAACTGGCATGTCTTCTACTCAATGCATCAGCCACCGCATTGCCCTTTCCTGGTGTATATGCGATGTTGACATCATATGAAGCTAAAAATTCTAACCATCTTTGCTGTCGGAGGTTTAGATCCCTTTGAGAGAAGAGATACTTTGACGATTTATGATCGGTAAACAACTCGAATCTTTCTCCCAAGAGATAATGTCTCCACATCTTCAATGCGAACACGATCGCTGCCAATTCCAAATCATGGGTAGGGTATCTTCTCTCGTGCGGTTTCAATTGCCGACTTGCATAAGCTACAACCCTACCTCCTTGCATCAATACCGTCATCTCTTCATTCCCCTTAGGAATGACTAACACTGGTGCACATGTCAACTTTTCTTTTAGACTCTTGAATGCATTTTCGCACCTTTCGTCCCAGACGAAGGCTTGATTCTTCTTGGTCAACTGAGTCAACGGTGCTGCTATCTTGGAGAAGTCTTGGATAAACTTACGGTAATATCCAGCTAACCCGAAGAAACTTCTTATATCCGTTGCATTCTTGGGCGTAGACCAATCTTGCACCGTAGCCACCTTCGTAGGGTCCACGGCAATACCATTCTCTGAAACAACATGGCCTAAGAATCTCACTTCCCTCCTCCAGAAGTGACACTTAGAAAACTTTGCTTTCAATTGGTGTTTTCTCAATACCTCCATCACTATCCTCAAATGTTCCTTGTGTTCTTCCTCTGTCCTCGAATAGACCAAAATGTCATCCACGAACACAAGGACAAACTTATTCAACTGATCTCTGGATACCCTATTCATAAGATCCACAAAATATGTTGGGGCATTGGTCAGCCCGAATGGCATGACCAACCACTCATAAAACCCAGACGGCGTCCGAAATGTCGTTTTAGCTATACTCTCAGCTTCCACTCTAAGCTGATGAAAACCTATCGCGAGATCTAACTGAGAGAATACTCTTGCGCCACTCAACTGATCAAATAAATCATCTATCCACGGTAGAGGATACTTATTCTTCCTCGTCACTTTATTCAACTCGCGGTAGTCTACACACAAGCAAAGGGAACCATCCGCCTTGGTAGCAAACACAACTGGTGCTCCCCATTCAGAGACACTCCTTCTGATAAATCCCTTCTTCAAAAGATCGCTTACTTGCACCCCGAGCTCTCGCTGCTCCCTTGGTGCCATACGACGAAGTGGCATCACTATAGGTCTGGCATCTTTCGCTAAATCAATACGGAACTCAATCTCTCGGTGTGGCGGAAGGCCGGTCACTTCCTCGAAGACGTCCGGATACTGGCCAACCACGGGCAAACCTGACAACTCACTATGCGGGATGTCGAGGGAATTTAGAAAACTAGCCATTACCCCATCACCGGGTAGACCACCAAACACTACCCTCTGCCCATCATCCGCTCTAGCTGTCACCAAAAAGCCCTCACAGTCTACCACCACCCCGTATCTTTGGAGCCAATCGACTCCCAAAATAATGCCAAACCCAGTAAAGCCCAAAACAAAGCAATCACAAACAAACATGCATCCATGACTCGATAAGACCACATTACGACAAATCATGCTAAGGTTAGTCGAACCACCAATTGGGTTCGTCACTACTAAAGGTCTATCGACAATCTCGGGCTCCAATCCCAACCTATCTACCAGGTCACTAGATATGAAAGAACTGGAAGCTCCGGTATCAAACAAAACTCTAACAGGAACATCATAAACATAAAGCATACCTTGAATGACGACATTCTTTCCCTTCTCCGCCGCGGTTGGGGCATTCGACGAAGAAGGAATAGCATTAAGTGCATATGCTTTCACCATCTGCTTTTCTTTAGGGGGTTGCGGACACTTGTCCTTGTGATGTCCCACTTGGCCACAGTTGAAGCACTTCCTATCCGCTGGCTTGGCCCGACACTCTTTGGCATAGTGGCCCTTCTTACCACAGCTGAAGCACTCAACATCTTGCTTATTCTTTTTCTTCTGGCCATCCTTATTCTGGTTCTGCTTCCTCTTATTCTGAGAACCACTCCTACCTCCACCACTTGCTTGTGGTTTTGGCTCCTCTGCAGATGCAACCTCAGTCTTCGACTTAGGGTAAAGACTCTCTGACCTTAATGCTTTCCCCACAATCGATTCAAACGTCTCATCGATGTGGTTAATAAGCCTTTCCCCAAGTACTGATCCAAGCTGGTTATGAACTTCTCGTTCTTCTTCTCGGCAGTATCAATAAAAGATAACACGTACTTCGACAAAGTGTCGAATCCAGCAATATACTCCGAGACAGCTCTGCCATTCCGCTTGAGCTCCAAGAATTTCTTAAACAACACTGACTTCTGAGCAGATGGAATGAACTTCTCGCTAAAGCGAACCTTAAACTGCTCCCAAGTAATCTGATCCTCGGGAGTAGCTGCCTTTATAGCATTCCACCATTTCATTGCCCGTCCTTGCAGCTGATGGGATGCTAGCCTTCTCTTCATCGCATCCTCGATACCCAAATCTTCGAAGATACGCTCGCAGCTATCCAACCAATCCTGAACATCCGTGGCCGACTCCGTTCCGTGGAACAGCTTCCCACCAAGACTAGTATAATCCTTGTTCAGCTTGGCGAAATCGGCCCTAGGCGCCTGCACTATTGGGAGCTTCCCTCTGCACATCCCTAAGCATCTCCCTCACGAGGTCAGTAAACATCGTCCTCATGTCCGCAGCATTCCCATTGTTGGCTCCTCTACCGGCACCTCTTGCATATCGGCTCATCGTTCAATCTGTAAAGAGAAAACGATTAACCATCTCCATAGTGGTGCTAGTGCAGTGCGACTTCATCCTTAGCTATACTAATAGTGTATATATAGCTTTGAAAACCAAAATAATCACAAATACGCGCTCTCATATACGTATTATCTCTCCCTGGTGTCTTTCCCTAGGTTAACTGCGCAACCTAGAGCTCTGATACCAAATGTGACGGCCCGCCCCGCACCAGCCGGCATTTCCTCCGAGAGTGCGCTGTACACATGCCCAACTAGCACAAAACGGTCACCAAAGAAATGAAAGAAGAGAATGAACTAATCGAAAACCTGCAGAATGTCTCACAGCGCATGGAACAAAATATAATAATAATGTACTTGACATAAAACAGGCGAGACAGTGCATAAGATGATAAATAAAACCAACATCAACATCAGAGTAGCGGAAGTCTAAATACAGCTTATTACAACGTTCCAAATTACTGTCCCTAAAACAAAAGAAAGTTAAAGTAGAAGGTGCACTACTAATGCCCAAGCAGTGATCTTCAACAACACAGGGAGAATATCTATATGTATCATACATGGAAGCCACCTGCTCGTCTCCGAATCAGCTATTCGTGCATACCCAACTAACCTGTCTCTAGTCTGCTCGTGAGAGCATCTAGAGTAATAAAAAGAGGCATAAAACTCTGGGTCAGACAAAAAGTCTGGTATGAGCGTTAAGCAGCTAAACAGAACAACAACAGGTATACTAAACCATACCTGAGCCTGGACCTGCAACCAAAGAGTTAGCGCTACATACCGTACAATACTCTAAGGTGCCACTGAACAGATGGTATAAAGATAACAGGGGTGGGGGTGTGCATGACATAGTGATGGCAATCAAATCAAACATAGCAATCATCCTCACATCTCTCACTCAGTGCGTTAAGCATACGATGTCCACCACTGTCAATCACTAGACCCATCGAAGTAGTGACGGAGTTCGACTTGTACAACTACTGCTACTACCAAGCTTACCACATGGAGTCATGACCAAAACTTTACAAATGATCCCACTTCATTGGTCTATAGCTCTTTAGTCATACAAAAGCCACTGTGGCCCTGAATCCGTTCACGTACTCCCTATACATAGTGATTCAAAGTTACATACATCGACAACCCCTTAGCACACGTCCCGCAGCAAAGCCCAACTCATGAAGATAACTCGTTGGTTCCCAACTGGATCCTGAGTTCTACTTCCTATTTGGACTTCCTTTGCATCTCGGGTTTTGGTTGGATTGGTGTTGGTCTTCAGAAGAGCCATCGCGTAGTTGGTGTAGAGGTTCAAACTTGGTTTGGTTCGGTCTGTGGTGCTCAGGCTCCCCGTTTAGTTCAGCTTATTTCCCCTCCTTCGCCATGGTTCGGGTTCACCTCCTCCATGCGGTTCGGTTCGGGTTCAGCTTCTCAATGCGGTTCAGAACGGGTTCCCTCTTCAATGCGGTTCGGAACGGGTTCCCTCTTCAATGCGGTTCGTAACGGGTTCAGCTCTTCAATGCAGTTCAGAACAGGTGTAATGACCCGTGTTTTTGGCACTCGAATATGTAATTTAATTTATTTAATTTAAATATTTTATTTGGAATATCGATGGAATTTAATATTTAATTCGATAATAAAATGAAGTTGAACGATATATATATATATATATATATATATATATATATATATATATTAAATCGAGCTCGAAATGGCGCGGCAGTTCGTAATATTGAATTTCGAACTTTAATTGAGTATACAGAAGCCAATATAAGTCGGATTTCTGTGAAATGAGAAACGTTGGGACCGTATTGACGATAATTTTTATATGAAAGAGAAAAATCCAGATTTCGTGTTATAGATAGTAAGTTATGGCCAAATCAAATTTTGAAATAGTCGCTATGGAAAATCGTTATTAAATTATGGGCCTTTAAAATGGCCGTTTTGCAAACGGACTCAGATTTCGACGAAATCAGTTTCATTAGAACCGTATCGCTAAATTATTGTACGGTGGTGAATTGCGTGGAAAACCGATATCGTATGTGACCACGGTAGCCGTAAACGCCCGTTCAATTTCTATAACGCGTATTTAAATAAATAAAGGGGTATTTGAGTGTAACTTGAGAAGACGATCGAATTAGGCCACGAAACCAGTTCCGTTGAGTTCGTATCGTCGATTAGAGTCAGAATATGTATATAGTTTGTTATTTTTAGAGATCGAGAAATTTGGCATTAAAAAGGGTAGGGCGGTTCGGGGTAAAAACAGCCTATCGGGCAAACGGTCTCAGAATGCGACGAAATTAGTGCCGTTGGATTCGTATCGAAAAGTTATTGTCGATGTTCGCAGTTTCAAGTTGATTCGATTTATCTGGTGACCGTGGAAAAATTAAACGCGTGTTCATTTCTGGTTTCATAAAGGAATTTTTTTCATACGACCTCGGATTTCGACGAAACCTGTCCCATTGGAACCGGAATACCTTTTTACACTAAGATTAGCTTTTGTATCAGTAAACAAAAATCAAATCACCCTATGCCAACTCTTTCTGTCAGCTAGCATATCATAAGCTTCTAAGTTCTAACCTATGTCCTAGGGAGTACTTTGGCAGTGTAACAATTGATCTAACTAAGTAAACATCATACACCAGAGAATGTGAGGTCCATTCTTTAAACATAGAGTGGTGGATATAATAATTCATTTATTCAATGGAATAAAGCCTTCCCCACTATACACTGTCACTTTTCTTTTCTTGCATGTCAAATCTTCATTTCCTTGGTCGTCAATTTGTCTATTACGTGCCGGCAAAGTAGTTGGGTAATCACACCACGAAACGGGCTACCCCAACCCTAGGACATCACGCAGACCTAGTTATACTGTTCATACCGTGGCAACCACGGAAACACTGGTTATAAATACTCTGCCCATTTCTTCCATTTCTTGCGCAAGGGGAAGCAACTGAAATCCTGGTTTACAAATTTAAATTAACAAACTTTCACTCCTCAAGAAAATTGCAAATCCCATTACACTATACATCAACGCATTCCTCTCTACTACACGCATGATAGCACAGGCTCTTTTCTTTCACAAAAACACCACAAACGTTGGCAACGACCGTGACTGGTGAAGTATAGACGATGGGGACTGGCTCGTTTTCTTGGGTCTGAGCTGATGGCGTAGGCTTCAGGCAATAGAACGGCGGAGCACTGATCAGCGGTGGAAGGGTATGGCACTTGAAGGTGGAGATGAGCTATGGTGTGTGGATCTGTAGAAGGGAGAGATGGAGTTGGTGGTTGCTTTGTGAGGAGAAGAAGGGCAGGTGGGTTTTAACGTGGGCTCTTTGTTTTCTTCTTAGGCCGGTGGACTTTAGCTGATGATGCATTGTGAAGCATCAAAGTGGATCAACAGCTTGGGATGCCGTGTACGGTGATGAAGCCGTGCTTCTGGAATGAACAAAGGAGCATCAAAGCCTGAGTATATATTTCTTAACATGGCCGGTAAATAATCATGTGCGGCTAATTACTACTTAAGTATGCCTAAGTATGTTTTACACATGATTAACTATCTAATTTGCCTAATAGTTTACATGGTATATATATATATATATACATTTTAAACGGTAGATGATACAACCGTGATTTTAAAGTTGCCTAATGAAGGAATAATAATACAACCGTGCTTTTATCTTGAGAATAATTAAAGTTATATATGACAGATAAGGGAAATGGTAAATTTGCCTAACCATGTTTTAAATGTCTCTAAACGCGGTAACATGCCTAATCAATGGTTTACTAAAACGTTAATTAGTGATTTAGTTAAATAAAATATATATCATTAAGGTATCAATAATATTTTATTAAATAGTGAATACCATAGTAAAAAGTTGTACATTGGTCATACAGCAACGGAGGTTGACAAAACGAGGACCGTTGGAACCATATCAACGGGCGTGATTGTTATGAACAGAGTTAAATGCAGCTGGTAGCTGGTGAAATGAACTATTTCAACGACGGATGGATTTAGGTGAGTTAAACTCACTCAGTTACCCTTTTTATTTTATATAAATTGGGTGTTTTTATTTTGTGTGCTCTGCTTGCCAATGGTTGACTGTTTTGCTAGTCATCTATTTAACTGTTGATTTAACCGATGAAATTAAAACTGTGTTTAATTTCAGTGAAATACCAAATCGTTATTTAACGATTGGTTCCAATAAAGGTGACTCACCTTGGTTGGTCATGTTTATTTGTAAACATGTTTAAATGGTTGAATTGTTTGAATTGCTTATGGTTGATGTTAAATGGTCGTTATTTAATTTATCAGTTAAACAAAACTGAACCGTCTGATTTGAGAAAAACCATTTGAATACAGGGAAGAACAGGTTGGAGGGATCCAACCGAATTCCTAAAATGTATTATTTATTTTCATATGATCATATATGATCTGTTTGTGTGATTGATTTGATGGTTGATTATTGACTGGATATTCAACATCTGTTTGGTTTAAACCAATGGGCGATATTGGTTAAGTATTTGGCAGAGTATGGCCTTTAAAAATCAATCGGGTTACAGATATTGATTTACCGTCAGGTGAATCGATAGAGATGCAGTTATAAAATTTATTTTATAACTAGGAATAGAATTTTGGAATATACTATTTTGAATAAAAGTTATATAAAGAGAAATAAATGAATAGTTTACTTATTTAAGACTTTGATTTATTATTGAGTGATTTTAGAAAGTTAATCAGATTGATAAGTACGGAAATAAGAAATAAGCCGAATGGTTTAGCTTGGGTAATTATTTGATCAAGCGAAATGAGGAGTTCATGAATAGGTTTAATTTAAACCTAAGTTTTATAACGAAGTTATAAAAAGGAATTTTAAGCGAGAATGAGAGCTTGAATTAAATATTACTTAATCATTTGAATTAAGTCGAAGGAGATTTCGATAAAAGGGTTTAAGATAAACCAAAACATATAAATAAGTTTCAAAGTGTTAAGACGTTAATTTTACATTAACGTTATTTGAAAATGAGATCTAGTAAAAAGGAGAATTTTAAATGAGATTTCAAAATGGGAAATTGAATATAGTTATTCGAGATAGAAGTTAGTCAAACACAATATTCAGGATGAGTTGCCATTTCGTACGACTGATAGCGTAATTCGCAGGGCTGCAGATAGCCTACGGCGGTCGGATGTTTCCTGAGGGAATCAGGCGTAACCATTGTGATCACTGCGATCTAGGGTCAAGCGAATGGATTTAAGTCGAGTATTAGAGAATCAATTAAAGTAAATCGATTAGAGTTAAATCGAATTAGAAGTATTCAAATATCGTATTTTTTTGAATATTTGAAGGAGTTAGAAGTTTAATTTAACAAAAGTAAATCAGTTTTGTTAAAGGCCAAGTGATGCTGAATACTGAACCAGTGAACTCATTGGAGTGTCGTGATTGTAACACTATATATTTTGATAGTTAAGACACCGACTATCAAATTTGACTAATACGATTGTTGGTATGGAAAGCCCGGATCGAATTTATATTCGAAAACCATTCCGACCAACAAAATACGTGGAGATATCAGAAGATGATCGAGATGGTGCTGTGAAGACCGTGGGTTTTCATAAACGGAAGAACCACTAATATTCTCTGCCTGGCAAGCAGAGATAAACTGTGATTCTGTCGTGATTGGAATCTACGGGTTGCAAGGACTTCTCGCTACTGATCCATGGGGTGATTCCTATATGGATGTGGTAGGAGAGTGCCTTCGGTTCATCCTGTTCCTGGATGACGTATATGGACGGATGTCTGACAGAGTATTTCCAAAGGGTCACATACGTTGATTTCTTCAAACGTGCGATAGTTGTTGGCGGGGAATCGCCGTTCTCTTAGCTTCCAGCTAGAGTATTTTTGTGGACGTCAATTAGTGGTATCTGACGGATCTGACGATGTGGTATTCAAAGCGAATGGTGACCAGATGATCAGAAGTTAATTCTGGCCTCAAGCCTCATCAACCGGGAAATGACAAAAATCGGGCAGGCAGCATGGCTATGTGGGTCGCTCCCATTAGGGTGTATAATCACCTATCTAGAGGAAGTCCTATTTGTTTTCTTAAATCTATGTTTCGATGCTGTCCCTTGTCGGGAGATGGTTGCTGATCCCAACCGTCGGTGGTATACATTCGATACACTCAAGCGAAATGAGGGGTCGGTCATGTGAGGGTCGGGTTGCAAGAAGTTCTTGTTGAACCCAGTGTATTCGTCTCTAGAGATACACTATCGGAAGGTGGACCCATACCTTGTCAAGTTGGAATCCAATCTCCAATAAGCGCCTGCGGTTTTGATTGTATACTATATATGTGGAGCGTGAGATGCAAGCGTTCTACTAGATTCTATTTACTTGTATTTAGACATTATTATAATATCGGAAAGATATTGATTTCAAAACTGTTTTGGGTTATCGTAAGGTAAAAATCGTCCGTGTTTATGTGTGGATTTGGTCTTACGATTATCCTTTTCTTTTGAAAAGGTTTTGAACTTTAAAATCATGATTGGATGGTTCACCCTTATTACTGTGCGAGTTTATCTCACTCTGGTTCACCAGACTGACCCGGTGCTTTGTAAATGCTCGGGTTAGCCCGGAGTGTACAGGTTCAGGTTATCGACTGCTGTGAAGAGACGAGCTGGAAGAGTCCAGACGTATGATATTATTATTCCGCTGTGTGTTATATGAGGACAGATTAGTATCACTATCCAGATGTGTACTCTGATATTGTAAGTATTTCAAAAGCTTTCAATAAAGGTTATTTCTGTATTATAATTTGTTCCGCTGCGATGTGAGACTCTGGGTTGTGTTGTTTCCTCTTCTTCTATTCTAATAATTTCTTTCTTTCTTATCTCACCCTCTAACTTCTTTCTATTAATGATCTGGAATGTTCGATGTCTGAATGGTCAACACGGTAGTTTGATGTTGATTTTCGGAGTCGAAAATCCCAGTTCGTTATAGTGGTATCAGAGCTATTGGTTAAGTGATTACCTTGGCTCTGTGGTGTGACTCAGTAGAAATGGGGTTAGTAATACCCTAGATTGAGTTTGAGTGTATATATATGAGCGCGTATTTGTAAATTGTTATAAAAACTGTCATATATTGTGTTGATTGGTTTGTCGAGTAGTTTATGAATTCTGGTCGATACAGTTATGCAAACTGTGTCGATAAGTGTTTCTAAACTCTTGAACAGAATAATTCGACACAGTATGTTTTTGAAAGAGGGTAAATGAAATAATTTTACCCAAATTATATTTTAATATAAAAGAATTATATATGTTGGAAAAATTATAATATATTGGATGTGCTGGTTGATTATAATTGAAATGGTTATATAAATAACCAATTGAAATTCGTATAATATAAAAGCAGATTTATTTAATCTAAAATTAAAATTAGATTTGGAATTAAAATTCCCAAAAGTGGGATAAATGATTGCAAATGAACCTGGATTGAATATATGAGAATTCTAAAATCCTGGGAGATTTTAAATTGTTTACGAGCATCGTGAATTTTATTTTGAAATAGATTTCAAAATGAAAGTGTTTAAAATAGGAATTTTGTAGTGATATAGTATTGAACTCACTTTGATAGCTGGGGAATAACTCTGAGGATGCTGGCCACATCATCTGTGTTCATTTCCGAGTTCTAAGTGACGGATTACTACCGGAAATCTTGTTTTGAATTGTTTTGAGGAAAAACAAGCTGTTTTGAATCCTGAAAAGGAATAATTGATTTTTGAAAGAGCTGAACTGTTTAAAAACTTCCAGGGAAATTGTTTAAACAAAGGCAAAATTAAATAGAAATAGGGAAAGCAAATATGAATTGAATTGAAACCAATTAAATGAAAATTGAATCGAGATATAATATATCAAGTGGAATCAGATTTGGAATTGGGAGACAGGAATATGAAATGGTATTGGACTGGTAAGCTAAGAGTTGAAATTGATGATGGATGGGAATTGAGTTAAGAATGGTATTTGGCTTGGATGTGTGAAGGATTTGGTTTTGAGGATAAAGTTGAAATTTTGTTTGGGAATGCAGTTGTATACACTGACAGGGCAGCAGATGGAAGGGATATAATGATATGACGACAAAAAGGTACACATTTATTTTTATATTGGTTTGGAGATTTATGAGCCTATTGGACAAGCCGCTTGGCTGTTTGTTTTCTTTTGGATTGGAGAAGGCCTAAAAAGGCGAGTTGTGGTTGTACCGATTAAGCCGTACAGAGGAGGTGCTGGCGAAATTTTTCGAAAATTTAAAGTATTAGAAAATTTTCGATATTTTTGAAAATATTTATTTACAGTATTGAATTGGTTTCTAATTTAATATAAAATTAGATTTGAAATTAATGAGTTTATAACGTTCTTTCTTACCTTAGCAATTTCGAGGACAAAATTATTTTAAGGGGGGAAGAATGTAACGACCCGTGTTTTTGGCACTCGAATATGTAATTTAATTTATTTAATTTAAATATTTTATTTGGAATATCGATGGAATTTAATATTTAATTCGATAATAAAATGAAGTTGAACGATATATATATATATATATATATATATATATATATATATATATATATTAAATCGAGCTCGAAATGGCGCGGCAGTTCGTAATATTGAATTTCGAACTTTAATTGAGTATACAGAAGCCAATATAAGTCGGATTTCTGTGAAACGAGAAACGTTGGGACCGTATTGACGATAATTTTTATATGAAAGAGAAAAATCCAGATTTCGTGTTATAGATAGTAAGTTATGGCCAAATCAAATTTTGAAATAGTCGCTATGGAAAATCGTTATTAAATTATGGGCCTTTAAAATGGCCGTTTTGCAAACGGACTCAGATTTCGACGAAATCAGTTTCATTAGAACCGTATCGCTAAATTATTGTACGGTGGTGAATTGCGTGGAAAACCGATATCGTATGTGACCACGGTAGCCGTAAACGCCCGTTCAATTTCTATAGCGCGTATTTAAATAAATAAAGGGGTATTTGAGTGTAACTTGAGAAGACGATCGAATTAGGCCACGAAACCAGTTCCGTTGAGTTCGTATCGTCGATTAGAGTCAGAATATGTATATAGTTTGTTATTTTTAGAGATCGAGAAATTTGGCATTAAAAAGGGTAGGGCGGTTCGGGGGTAAAAACAGCCTATCGGGCAAACGGTCTCAGAATGCGACGAAATTAGTGTCGTTGGATTCGTATCGAAAAGTTATTGTCGATGTTCGCAGTTTCAAGTTGATTCGATTTATCTGGTGACCGTGGAAAAATTAAACGCGTGTTCATTTCTGGTTTCATAAAGGAATTTTTTTCATACGACCTCGGATTTCGACGAAACCTGTCCCATTGAAACCGGAATACCTTTTTACACTAAGATTAGCTTTTGTATCAGTAAACAAAAATCAAATCACCCTATGCCAACTCTTTCTGTCAGCTAGCATATCATAAGCTTCTAAGTTCTAACCTATGTCCTAGGGAGTACTTTGGCAGTGTAACAATTGATCTAACTAAGTAAACATCATACACCAGAGAATGTGAGGTCCATTCTTTAAACATAGAGTGGTGGATATAATAATTCATTTATTCAATGGAATAAAGCCTTCCCCACTATACACTGTCACTTTTCTTTTCTTGCATGTCAAATCTTCATTTCCTTGGTCGTCAATTTGTCTATTACGTGCCGGCAAAGTAGTTGGGTAATCACACCACGAAACGGGCTACCCCAACCCTAGGACATCACGCAGACCTAGTTATACTGTTCATACCGTGGCAACCATGGAAACACTGGTTATAAATACTCTGCCCATTTCTTCCATTTCTTGCGCAAGGGGAAGCAACTGAAATCCTGGTTTACAAATTTAAATTAACAAACTTTCACTCCTCAAGAAAATTGCAAATCCCATTACACTATACATCAACGCATTCCTCTCTACTACACGCATGATAGCACAGGCTCTTTTCTTTCACAAAAACACCACAAACGTTGGCAACGACCGTGACTGGTGAAGTATAGACGATGGGGACTGGCTCGTTTTCTTGGGTCTGAGCTGATGGCGTAGGCTTCAGGCAATAGAACGGCGGAGCACTGATCAGCGGTGGAAGGGTATGGCAGTTGAAGGTGGAGATGAGCTATGGTGTGTGGATCTGTAGAAGGGAGAGATGGAGTTGGTGGTTGCTTTGTGAGGAGAAGAAGGGCAGGTGGGTTTTAACGTGGGCTCTTTGTTTTCTTCTTAGGCCGGTGGACTTTAGCCGATGATGCATTGTGAAGCATCAAAGTGGATCAACAGCTTGGGATGCCGTGTACGGTGATGAAGCCGTGCTTCTGGAATGAACAAAGGAGCATCAAAGCCTGAGTATATATTTCTTAACATGGCCGGTAAATAATCATGTGCGGCTAATTACTACTTAAGTATGCCTAAGTATGTTTTACACATGATTAACTATCTAATTTGCCTAATAGTTTACATGGTATATATATATATACATTTTAAACGGTAGATGATACAACCGTGATTTTAAAGTTGCCTAATGAAGGAATAATAATACAACCGTGCTTTTATCTTGAGAATAATTAAAGTTATATATGACAGATAAGGGAAATGGTAAATTTGCCTAACCATGTTTTAAATGTCTCTAAACGCGGTAACATGCCTAATCAATGGTTTACTAAAACGTTAATTAGTGATTTAGTTAAATAAAATATATATCATTAAGGTATCAATAATATTTTATTAAATAGTGAATACCATAGTAAAAAGTTGTACATTGGTCATACAGCAACGGAGGTTGACAAAACGAGGACCGTTGGAACCATATCAACGGGCGTGATTGTTATGAACAGAGTTAAATGCAGCTGGTAGCTGGTGAAATGAACTATTTCAACGACGGATGGATTTAGGTGAGTTAAACTCACTCAGTTACCCTTTTTATTTTATATAAATTGGGTGTTTTTATTTTGTGTGCTCTGCTTGCCAATGGTTGACTGTTTTGCTAGTCATCTATTTAACTGTTGATTTAACCGATGAAATTAAAACTGTGTTTAATTTCAGTGAAATACCAAATCGTTATTTAACGATTGGTTCCAATAAAGGTGACTCAACTTGGTTGGTCATGTTTATTTGTAAACATGTTTAAATGGTTGAATTGTTTGAATTGCTTATGGTTGATGTTAAATGGTCGTTATTTAATTTATCAGTTAAACAAAACTGAACCGTCTGATTTGAGAAAAACCATTTGAATACAGGGAAGAACAGGTTGGAGGGATCCAACCGGATTCCTCAAATGTATTATTTATTTTCATATGATCATATATGATCTGTTTGTGTGATTGATTTGATGGTTGATTATTGACTGGATATTCAACATCTGTTTGGTTTAAACCAATGGGCGATATTGGTTAAGTATTTGGCAGAGTATGGCCTTTAAAAATCAATCGGGTTACAGATTTGATTTACCGTCAGGTGAATCGATAGAGATGCAGTTATAAAATTTATTTTATAACTAGGAATAGAATTTTGGAATGTACTATTTTGAATAAAAGTTATATAAAGAGAAATAAATGAATAGTTTACTTATTTAAGACTTTGATTTATTATTGAGTGATTTTAGAAAGTTAATCAGATTGATAAGTACGGAAATAAGAAATAAGCCGAATGGTTTAGCTTGGGTAATTATTTGATCAAGCGAAATGAGGAGTTCATGAATAGGTTTTATTTAAACCTAAGTTTTATAACGAAGTTATAAAAAGGAATTTTAAGCGAGAATGAGAGCTTGAATTAAATATTACTTAATCATTTGAATTAAGTCGAAGGAGATTTCGATAAAAGGGTTTAAGATAAACCAAAACATATAAATAAGTTTCAAAGTGTTAAGACGTTAATTTTACATTAACGTTATTTGAAAACGAGATCTAGTAAAAAGGAGAATTTTAAATGAGATTTCAAAATGGGAAATTGAATATAGTTATTCGAGATAGAAGTTAGTCAAACACAATATTCAGGATGAGTTGCCATTTCGTACGACTGCTAGCGTAATTCGCAGGGCTGCAGATAGCCTACGGCGGTCGGATGTTTCCTGAGGGAATCAGGCGTAACCATTGTGATCACTGCGATCTAGGGTCAAGCGAATGGATTTAAGTCGAGTATTAGAGAATCAATTAAAGTAAATCGATTAGAGTTAAATCGAATTAGAAGTATTCAAATATCGTATTTTTTTGAATATTTGAAGGAGTTAGAAGTTTAATTTAATAAAAGTAAATCAGTTTTGTTAAAGGCCAAGTGATGCTGAATACTGAACCAGTGAACTCATTGGAGTGTCATGATTGAAACACTGTATATTTTGATAGTTAAGACACCGACTATCAAATCTGACTAATACGATTGTTGGTATGGAAAGCCCGGGATCGAATTTATATTCGAAAACCATTCCGACCAACAAAATACGTGGAGATATCAGAAGATGATCGAGATGGTGCTGTGAAGACCGTGGGTTTTCATAAACGGAAGAACCACTAATATTCTCTGCTTGGCAAGCAGAGATAAACTGTGATTCTGTCGTGATTGGAATCTACGGGTTGCAAGGACTTCTCGCTACTGATCCATGGGGTGATTCCTATATGGATGTGGTAGGAGAGTGCCTTCGGTTCATCCTGTTCCTGGATGACGTATATGGACGGATGTCTGACAGAGTATTTCCAAAGGGTCACGTACGTTGATTTCTTCAAACGTGCGATAGTTGTTGGCGGGGAATCGCCGTTCTCTTAGCTTCCAGCTAGAGTATTTTTGTGGACGTCAATTAGTGATATCTGACGGATCTGACGATGTGGTATTCAAAGCGAATGGTGACCAGATGATCAGAAGTTAATTCTGGCCTCAAGCCTCATCAACCGGGAAATGACAAAAATCGGGCAGGCAGCATGGCTATGTGGGTCGCTCCCATTAGGGTGTATAATCACCTATCTAGAGGAAGTCCTATTTGTTTTCTTAAATCTATGTTTCGATGCTGTCCCTTGTCGGGAGACGGTTGCTGATCCCAACCGTCGGTGGTATACATTCGATACACCCAAGCGAAATGAGGGGTCGGTCATGTGAGGGCCGGGTTGCAAGAAGTTCTTGTTGAACCCAGTGTATTCGTCTCTAGAGATACACTATCGGAAGGTGGACCCATACCTTGTCAAGTTGGAATCCAATCTCCAATAAGCGCCTGCGGTTTTGATTGTATACTATATATGTGGAGCGTGAGATGCAAGCGTTCTACTAGATTCTATTTACTTGTATTTAGACATTATTATAATATCGGAAAGATATTGATTTCAAAACTGTTTTGGGTTATCGTAAGGTAAAAACCGTCCGTGTTTATGTGTGGATTTGGTCTTACGATTATCCTTTTCTTTTGAAAAGGTTTTGAACTTTAAAATCATGATTGGATGGTTCACCCTTATTACTGTGCGAGTTTATCTCACTCTGGTTCACCAGACTGACCCGGTGTTTTGTAAATGCTCGGGTTAGCCCGGAGTGTACAGGTTCAGGTTATCGACTGCTGTGAAGAGACGAGCTGGAAGAGTCCAGACGTATGATATTATTATTCCGCTGTGTGTTATATGAGGACAGATTAGTATCACTGTCCAGATGTGTACTCTGATATTGTAAGTATTTCAAAAGCTTTCAATAAAGGTTATTTCTGTATTATAATTTGTTCCGCTGCGATGTGAGACTCTGGGTTGTGTTGTTTCCTCTTCTTATATTCTAATATTTCTTTCTTTCTTATCTCACCCTCTAACTTCTTTCTATTAATGATCTGGAATGTTCGATGTCTGAATGGTCAACACGGTAGTTTGATGTTGATTTTCGGAGTCGAAAATCCCAGTTCGTTACAACAGGTTCAGCTCTTTAATGCGGTTCGGAACGGGTTCAGCTCTTCAATGCGGTTCGGAACGGGTTCCCTCTTCAATGCGGTTCAGAACGGGTTCAGCTCTTTAATGCTGTTCGGAACGGGTTCCCTCTTCAATGCGGTTCGGATCCGATCCGGTTCGGGTACTTTCCTGCACTTTTCCTGCAACTTCCAGCGACTGTTTATACGCCACTCGACGGCGTTTTCGACCACTCTAACTATTTTAGACAATCACAAAGCATACCACACAGTCATAACAACAAATAGAAGTGACCACAAACACCAAAACAACAACATGACAAGGTTAAACGGATCAAAAATAGCCAAAATCCCATATTTTCCCTTAAGCATGTTTAAGCAAAACTAATGGTATGATTAGCAAAACTTAACCAAACTAAACTTAATTTCTAACATAGGTCTAAAACATCATTTAAGAATTTATAAATATTTTTCTAGAATTTATTAGTGTATAAATTCGCTAATCAACACTAATTACCCTTAATTAACCGTAATTAGTGAGGAACTATGCAAATCACTCACCTTGGCCACAAATAAAATTTTCAGAACTGAAACCTCGCTGATTTGGGCGAATACCGATGTCTAACAGCAGCTCTAATACTGATTTGGTGCTATTTCTTCTTGATTTGATGTTGCTAAATTTAATCCTTGATTAAAAAGTGATTAGAAGTTGATTTGGGTGTTGGAGGCCATTGCTAGGGTTCTAAGAATGAAAGTGGCGGCTGAAAAATGGAAATAAGATCGTTCTCTAACTGATTTCAGCCTCCTCATAACCCTAATCCCGTAATGGGTTATGGGCCCTCTTGCTAATCACCCTAATTAGGCCCGATTAAGCTGTTTTTTACCATTTGAAACTTGTTTCAGCCATATCTCCCAAACGGTAAGTCCGTTTGGCTAATGTGACCACTTTACGGAATTGTAAACCATCATCCGAGCCAATGGAAGTGGTTTCAGGTCAAAATTCCTTTCCAGTCAAAAGTTATGGCCAAAACAGTATGGGCTAGGGGCAAAACGGTCATTTAAAAATCGACAAAAATCATGAACATGGGAAATGACTCCAATAGTCGTCTCCCAAAGTTATATGACCATACGACTTCGTATGTGAAATAAATAAATATTATACGATCCTTCGATACGTAGAATGCGGGTCGTTACACCAATCAATTCAAATCCTTTAAGATTGAATTTAACCCTTAAATTAACGAATTAAATTTTAAATTAAATATCAAATTGGATCACTATATCAAAAATTGAATTCAATTTTTCGCTAAATCATTTCTTTATTAAAACAAAATTCAAGCTTAATTACTAAGTTCAACTCAAATTAATTTAAAAAAATTCAATTGAATTTCTAAATCGATTCATTAAATCAAAAATATAGGTATATCTCATTTAATCCATATCTAAATTTCCATAGGATTTCATATGATTTTGGAACTTGCAAATATGATGGCAGAGGTGATAAATGATTGAAATAACAAACATACAACAATCACCATAACAACAATACATGAATCAAATACAACTATTATATCTAATTATCAACAACTATTCATGTAACCTATCAACTATCATTTCATATGATTAAATCAACAATTCAAGAATTTATCAACTAATAATTCAAATCGTTTCCAACTAACAATTTGTATAATTTCGACTTGCAACTTAATGACTAAGATTCATGAAATTAACAGTTAACGAATCAAACAAATTTAATACAAATCTCAAGCTACTGAATATATGAAACGTGAAGCGAATAAAATTTTATATTGTGTGTATAAGTAAAATCAAATGTAAACTGTTTCATGAACTGTTTTGTGTACTTGTGATATTTTATTATTATATTTTAATCCTTCCGCTGCAAGATTCTATATTTGTTCTTCCAGATTTTATTCTTTAGAACAAAACCCATTAATAATCTATCATTTTGAATGGTTTGAATCTGACGTGTGATTTATTGTCGATTTATAACCGTCCAAAAAGGTGGGTTGTTACATGCACTTTTCATTTTTATTCGAAATTTGATTCATATAATAATAATAATAATAATAAAATTTTAGTGTAATTTTAGTAAATAACCTTAGTTTTTTACCATCATCTAATTTTGTAGAATTTTAATTTTTTTTCCTTAAATTGTAAGCTCACCTGCATTTTTGTCTATATAAGGCTATTTTCATTTTGAATTAAAAAGGCTAGTTTAAGATAATAAATTTGTCTATTAATGATTCATAATTTTCAAAGATGTTTAGAATTTAAAATAATTCCTTTACGAGTTGCTAACCTTTTTATAATACATTTATAACATATGGTAATTTATTATATCAGTTTAGGCTATTCTCACATTCCATTGATACATGTGTGTATATATATTCTTAATATTCACATTTTATTAATTCTTAACCTAATGGTTTTATTTTTAAATTCTTTCAACTTATCAAAATATTTAGTTTGACTTTTTCTCCATCTTCTCCAATTACTAATAAATTTTCAATATTTCATTGTATTTAATATTAATTTTTGTTTTAAAACAAAAATTCATTGCTTTTCGAAACATTATTGTTACACTTTTCTTCCTCATGTTCAATGTAACAAGTCTGTGCTAACAAGCCACACTTTTGGGGCTGTTGCACACTCTAAATACTTATTGTACACACACATATTTCGGTTTACCACTACTTCATTCAACCAATGTTAATCAATTTCAAAGTCCAAACAGCTAAATTTTCACCAACAATTATGTGTGATTAAGCATGCATACTAATAAATTAATGAGCCCAGTATGTAAGAAAAGGTAGAAATTTCACTCACTTAGTATGACCTTTCAAGGCCCAAGCTGCTACTCCACACACTTTAATACGTTTTATAGGAAACATTTTTACATTGAATTCTTACCTACTATAAATTACATAAAACATGCTTGCTTATAGTTTAGATTCATTATGAAAAACCCTAGTTTATACTGAAATGGGTAAACTGAAACGAATGTAACAACCCGGAAAATCAGAACCAATTTAAAATTTTTATTTTGGCAATTTTAATGAATTTTGAATATTTAAAATGATTTATTTTAAATAATAATGACTAGAAATTTATTTTGAATAGAATTAGAACGTATATATTTATTTAAATCGAAATTAGAATATAAATATTTATTTTAATTATAAAAGGAATTGGAAATGGCGCGGTAGTTTGAAAATTTGATTTCAAATTTCAATTGGATGTACATGATTCAAAATAAACCAGATTTTAGCGAAAGCAGAAATATTTGAATCTGTTTGAAAATATCTTTCTAACATTTCTGAAAAATTGAAATTTCATACCGAAAATAAAAAGTTATGCCCAGTTGAAAATTCAGAATAGTCGCTCTGGAAATATAGCCCTTAAAAATAGTCATTTTGTAAACGACCTCCGTTTTCGACGAAACCACTTTTGTCAGAATGTCGAGTTATTGCTAGATTCCAATTTTCAGAATTTTTGGAATCAATATGTGAGCGTGGTGTAGTTAAACGTGTTCTGACAGTTTCAGTTTGAATTTAATCGACCAGAAAATGACCGTTTTTCAAACGGCCTCCAAATTCAACGAAATAGTTTTGTTAGGACCGTATCGTCAAAATATAGCCAGATTTATTTTTCGGGAATTTTTGGAGTCAGTATGCGGCCCCGGTAAATTAAAATGTACATTTGAAATTAAAATATATTGATTTATATTTTAATTTAAACGAAAACTGATATAAACAGTCAAATCAGCTTACCGGACATATCCCAATGTGTTCGGAATGGGGGTGATTACCTAGGGGCGACAGTAGTTGGGTTTGAATCGGAGATTGAATGAAAAAGTTACTCTTTGAAAAGAAGAACAAAAAGGAAATTAAAATAAATAAAATAATATGTTTATTTTAGGGGTGAGCAAACCTCGGTTCGGTTCGGTTTTGGGGTAAAACCGAAACCGAAAGACCTCGGTTCTAAAAATCGATAACCGAAACCGTATCCGAAGCATCAGTTTCAGTTTCGGTTTCAAAACCTCGGTTTCGGTTTTAAAACCGATTTAAAAAATAATTATAAATTTAAAAAACCATAAAAGAAGTTAATATAAATTATTTCAACCGAGTGTATTGAGACATATGGTACAAACTAATAGATTATAAGTCATCCAAAGTAATACAAAGCTAAGCTTGCTAGCTCTAAGCCGAAGACAAGAAACAAAAAAAGGAAATGAGCAGAAGCACTCCAGTGAACCACACTACAGCAGACCAGCAACAATTTAAAATTCTAGAAAATAGCCTAATGGTACCTCAACTTTCATCTTCAATTCAAAACATCCAAGAATCTACAAAAACAAGAAACGAACATTTTATATTAGTCTACCCCTAATCCTGTATTCAGCTAAATCAAATGAGTGAAGCAGTGGCCAATGTGTATGTACTATATAATACATAACAACATGTAGCAAGAGATAATGTGCAACATTTTATAATTCGGTTCGGTTTGGACCTAAAACCGAAACCGAAATATTAGTACGATTCGGTTTTTTGATTTTCGGTTTCGGTTTCAGGTTTTTTCGGTTTCGTTTTTTTTTCGGTTCGGTTTTTATCGGCTTCGGTTCGTTTTCTGTTTTATTTTGGTTTTTTCCTCACCTCTAATTTATTTACATCCCCCCTTCTTTCTCTTCTTTGAAATCAACACCAACCCCCCTCCCCCGCGTGTTTAAATTTCAGATCGAACAAAAAAAAACACTCAGTCCTCCACGACCGCCGGCTCCCCCTTCACCTCCGGCAAACCCCCACACCCTCTTCTCTCCCTCCTCCTCGTCGATGGAGCCCCCTGTCTTCCATTCGAACCCAAACTCTCCCCCTCCCCCCGAGTTGATTGGAACCCGCCGCCATGCCCTAACCCCCACCCCCCATTCGTTGAAACGTGCAGCGCCGCCCCTCTGGGCCCACACCCCTCACCGCTGACGATGCTTCCTCCCTTCGACATCAGCCCCTCCTCCAAACCACAAAACCCCCTCCAGACCTCCCTGAAACCGGCGCAACCACCTCGTACCCCTCCCTGAAATCTGATTTTCCTTTTTCTTTATTTTGATGTAAACATTGTTTAATTCAGTTTTATTTAAATCAGTTTTATTTAAAATAGTTTATTATAAAAATGTGATTTTTTACCGCATAAAAATACGATTTTTATCATATAAAAAGATTTGATTTTTATAAATATAAAGATATGATTTTTATATATGGATTAGTGATATAAAAATATGATTTTTATTATATATCATAGTGATATAAAAATATGATTTTTATTTATGTACTAACATTATAAAAATATGATTTTTACTTATGTGTTGACAATATAAAGATGTGATCTTTATATATGTAGCGATATTATAAAAATGCGGTTTTTATTATATGTATAGCAATATAAAAATACGATTTTTATATATGAAGTGGCATGATAAAAATGTGATTTCTATAATATTAACATCGTGTTAAAAATATATTTTTTAACATAAACTGCGTGAAATAGATTATGTGGAAATCACGAAGAAGAACGCTACGCACTGGAAATAAAACCTTTCAGAAATAAAGAATGGAGGAGTGGATCCCAAAAGTGAAAACTTCTCACTATAATTTCTTATATAGTTATTTATTTCATAACTGCATATATGAACTGCTCCCCGTCGTCCACATACCATGGACGACTTGTTTGTTTGATTGTGTTGTGAAGATTGTTTGTGATGTGAAATAATTGTTTAAAATATTCACGTGTTGAAATAAAATATTTTATCGTTAAAAAATATAATTTTTAACGAGTAAATGAAATGATAATAAATATTCATTTACAAATCGAACGATTTGTTTATGTACACACATTTGACTGATATGGATTGGGACGATAAAATTTTACACATCGCCCAACTGCACAAATAATATTCAGTATTTGTTGGTTGAAACCCCACACGGGTATTGGGATGATATTTGACGTACACTAATTCCAATTGTTTAGTTGTATGTCAATCAATGAGTTGACAGACTGTTATAAGCGTTAAATACTTATATTTAATGCTTATGCAGTGTAGAATGCACTCTGGATGATGGTTGATTGTTTATCAATGTTGTTCGATACATGTGTTGTATGAAATCCATATAAATAACATTATATGGTAATTGACTGTGTCTGGTTCCAGTTCAGAAAGAATGAATATTTTAAAATAACGAATATTTTAAAATAATATTCAGTAAAAGATCAAAATCTGATTTTGATGTCCGATTTGGGATGGACACGGATATATTTAAATATATAAACTGTGTTGATTAGATTAACGCCATTTTGATGTGAACGATATTTATATCGATTTTATTCATTTTTATAATGAATATCGAAATGAAATGATTTCAAAATATAATATTTTGAAAATATTATCATTTGTATATAAATGATACGGAATATTCAGTTTTGATTTAAAATTGAATATGAAATTGAAATCGTTTTTAAAATGAAGTTAAAACGATTTATAAATACGTTTTAAAAGGAAATCGACAATATATATATAATATATATATTATTTATATTTAATGGCCTGAATAGAACGCGCCGCGGCAGTTCACGAATTTCGTCCATTGACTTCGAATGGACATTACGAGAGATTCGACCGTCGGATTCTCCTAAAACCAGAACCGTTGGGTTTATATCAACAAGAGCTTTGCAACGAATATAAGAAATTTGAAATCTAACGGTTGGATTTGGAATTATGTCCAAATCAAATTTGGAAAAGTTCGCTGTAAGTGCAGTTCGATGGATGTTTATGGAAATCGACTGTATGGGCCTTGATAAAATTATTAAAAATAACAATAATTTGTGTAAAATCATAGTAAATGTTTTGGAAAGAATTAGGATGAAAAATTCCATATTTGAAAAGATAAAAATATATTTTATCGAAATGAACTAGTTATTAACTAGAGTTATAATCCAATTATTTTTAAATAAATAAACTGCATTTGAAATGGTTTTAAAAATAACCAGAATTTCCAATATATGAATTGGAATGTATTTGAATCGAAATTATCTTCGAAATATTTCGATATTGGATTCTGTGAATATACGGATATTGTGGAGGAATTTGGAAGATATATATCGTTATTCCCAATACGATATTTGTTGATTTCAGAATTTGATATTGAATATAAGCCGATTTAATTTCTATTCAGAGCCTTGTATTTAATATTGAATTGGATTTTGGGTTTGTCGTGAACTGTGTTTTAAATGACACTGTTCTTAAACCCAGTTGAGAAAAGATATAAATCTTTTTAATAAGATTTAATGAAGTTTACCAATTAAATAACAGTTAATTGGAATTAAATTGAAATTGGATTTTGGGTTTATCGTGAGCCGTGTTTTAAATAACACTTGTTCTTTAACCCGATTAACAATGAAATGAGATTTTGGGTTTGTCGCGAATGGTATCTTTAATAATACTGTTCTTAAACCCAATGGAGTTAAGAAAATTAGAAACTAACTGGAGATTAGCTAAGTTGAATGGTTTCCTGGGTATTGATCTGATGTTGGTTTCGGCCTTCAGGATTATTACTTAGGGAATTGTTCTTTTACTAATTTACGGTTAGAGACTGATGGGAAAGTGAAACACCCCACCTCCGTTAAGATCACTCACAAAGGGAATGCCTTAACTTTGGTGGAGCATTATAGGTAAAAGATGCAGATAAATTACAAGACATACAAAATTTAAACAGCAGAAACTAAATAAAACTTTACTTCATTGATAAAACAACAACTTGGTAAAATATTGTTTTCCATCACCAATACCCAGTACAATAAAATATTTGTCTTGCATAACAAAATAAAGAAGCATAAAATGACAATGATATTCCCCAAATAAAGCATGAGCCAGCCATAGCAGTGAAAAAGAGAGTCCAAAGCAATACGACAACTATCTTCAAGTTTGGAAAGAAAACAGAGCTAAGCTGAAGTATTCCCTCCATGCGGACCTTGGGGGGGGGGGGACGGAAGAAAAGAAGACGAAAGAAAATGGGTCAGACATGAGCCTGGTAAGTCCAGTGACTATTTAGCATGCAAACAAGAAAAGGGTTATGATATGAATAAACTAAATTTAGGACATCACCCTAGAAATAAGATAATAAGGCTGAATATGCTGTCGCACCCATTTTACTTCTCTGCACCACTTAACTAGTGTCCCAACTAGTAATCTATATAAAATGATCATATGATAACGTGATCCCAATCCCCTCAATTGTGGTAGCCTTCAGGTGTACATGTATTATGAGGATTCCACCACAATCTGCCTAATTGTCATGAATGTGTTAGATGTACCCTTACTACCCTATCGATCGGCTCCTTACTTGCATTAACGTTCCATGTGTCTATGTCAATCGACCCTCTCTTGCGTGTAGATACCCTGTGTTGGTCCCACCATAAGGTGTATCAATCCTTATGATAGTAACCCGACACGATTCAAGATGCACAATGTATAACTACTGGTGCCCAGTGCCTGCTTTTTCCCACTCCGGAGTACGTGCACACCCGTAAACCGTCGGAACCTACACTGACGTACCCCCTGCCGCTGCTTTGACCGCTTACAATCATCCCAGTAATCGTGCCCCACCCTGCCTAGTTTCAGGGTACCATGATACATCTATGTGGGTCACTGCTGAAATGGGTCCCCGTTACTAGGGTTTCCTACTGGTTAAGTTTGTGGGCCTATATTTACTAATATTACCCACCAACCCGATATGTACTTAACCCTCCCACCGATTCAAGCATGTTTATTTAACGGTTAAGTTTGTGGGCCTATATGTACTAATATTACCCACCTACACGAAATGTACTTAACCATCCCATCGATTCAAGCATATTTATTTAACGATTAAGTTTTGTGGGCTTATATGTACTAATATTACCCACCAACCCTATATGTACTTAACCCTCCCGTACATTATGTTGTATTGGTTTAGTGTTGTCCATTCATGTTAACTTAACCCACCCATTCATCATGTCATGTTGGTTAAGTGTTTCTTATTAACTTAACCCTCCTCGCTTATCATGTTGGATTGGTTAAGTGTTTTCTATTAACTTAACCCCGTTCGTCCATCAAGTTGTATTGGTCAAGTGTTTCTTGTTAACTTAACCCCACGTGTTCATCATGTTGTATTGGTTAAGTGTCATCAATCAATTCAAGTTAACTTAACCCGCCCACTTGTCATATTACTTTGGTTAAGTGTTACCTTCTTGTGTTAACTTAACCCTACCATAAATCAAGTTATATTGGTTAAGTGTTGCCCTCTTGTTTTTACTTAACCTTACCACAAATCAAGTTATATTGGTTAAGTGTTTCTTATTACTTAACCCTACCCATTCATCTTGTTATATTGGTTAAGTGTTTCTCATTAACTTAACCCTAGTCATTCATATTGGTTAAGTGTTCCTATGAACTTTACCCTAGTCATTCATCTTGTTATATTGGTTAAGTGTTCCTATGAACTTAACCCTAGTCCTTCATCTTGTTATATTGGTTAAGTGTTCCTATGAACTTAACCCTAGTCATTCATCTTGTTATATTGGTTAAGTGTTCCTATGAACTTAACCCCAGTCATCCATCTTGTTCATTAGCATTAATTGATTTATTAATGCACCAACCTCTCACATTAGATATGTGTTGTTGCGGTTACTGAATGTGCCGGGCGGTTCCAGGCAGTTTTACACCACAACTCAATCTAACCTCGGGTTTTCCTTGGGCATGATGCACTAACCTCTCACATTAGATAGGTGTTGTTGTGGTTACTGGATGTGCCAGGCGGTTCCGGGCAGTTTTACACCACAACTCAATCTAATTTCGGGTTAGGAACATTCGTCTTTTTCTTAATTTACATATTTATCTTTCAAATTTATATGTAAATTTTCCACAATTATTGCCATTCAAGCCATGCCCATATTCAAGATTTTTGGTATATAAATTATACCATTTTTATGCCACTAACCATTCATTTATCCATGGGCTAAATTATGCCAATAATAATTTCTAAGGTTTTCCCAACGTTATCCTCGTCATACGTTCGCAAAATTCACATAGAATGTTAGGCTCGTAACTTAGCCTAACTTATATACAAAAGGGGAAAGAAGGGAGCTGTACCATTTACACAACATAAAATAATAAGAAACTAACTAAACATGTGTCATGTAAACGTGGCATAATATAGTGAACTTGCATTTTTGGATCCAACTAACATGAGTCTTTAAGCATATGAAATTACCCAAATTCAATTAGGCATATAAATGTGAACTTTTATTTTGGGTCCAATAAACATAAACCTTAAGCATATAGAATTACACAAGTTCAACTAGACATGTGAATGTGAACTTTTAATTTGGATCCAATAATCATGAATCTTAAACATATGGATTTATACAAGTTTAACAAGGCATGTAAATACAAACTTTTATTTTGGATCCAACAAACATGAATCTTAAGCATATGGTTTTACACAGGTTTAACAAGGCATGTGAGTGTGAACTTTAATCTTGGATCCAATTTTCATAGATCTAAATGTAAATCTAAACATAATACATGTCTTGGCTTAATAACTTGCATGATTCAATAAACATAGATCTAAATATAGATCTAAACAACTTGCATGATTCAATAAACATAGATCTAAATGTAGATCTAAACAACTTGCATGTTACATAACATGAAAAAGTCATCAAATTTACATAATATACGATTGGTTTAACATCAACATAATAACCACAATAATCTCACAAGCATATACGATAGAATCGTTACAAGAATAGGCATAAATCAACATCGTCATTATCTTACAACTAGGAATTACTCTAGTTTTCATTTTATTACAAATCACAACTTTTAATCGTTCACATCTAAATAATAACAGGACTTACAAAGAAAAGAAAGTCTTGTTTTCTGGGATCTGTTTTCTGAATTTGTAAAGCTTAGCCTTTGATGTTGACTATTGATTTGAAGCAAAAATCCCTTACTTTGAAACAAAAACCTTTTTCTCTAACTTGAAGCTTTCTAATTAGATTATAATTTGTTTAAGAAGAAGGTGGCTAGACAAGATTTAAATTGGATAGCATGGTGGCTACAAAGAATGTGTTTATGAGTTTTAGGTTTAGGATTTGAGTTGATTATATAGAAGTCTAGGTTTAATTCTAGCCATTAGATCAGTCTAGGAGTAATCAGAGCCATTCAACTAAAGCAATGTGTCACGCAACCAATCATAGCATGACATATAAGCCCTAACACCTCAGAATTTGTCACAAAGCCAATCAGAGAAGGCCACGTAAAAAAGACAATCCTTGACCAACAAAAAAAATGCGCCATGTGCGCCACATGATGCGTACAAGTCATATATATATGTTATATATATATATATATATATATATATCTTCCCAATTAACCATTTTCACACTAAACCACTTTTTGAACTACGTTCACACTAAGCCACTTTTTAGCCATTCCCCCCAAAAAAAAATATAGCGCTGGTAGGGATCGAACTTTGTACCTCTTGTATGCAAGTCACATGTTCTGACCAAATGAGCTACTAAGTCTTTTGCTTACAAACCTTAAAACAATGCTAAACATTATTCTTTTCTCATTCTTCTTTTTCATGTTTTGCTGCAATATTTAATTTAAAGATTTCTTCTTCATACGGAGTCCGATTTACGCAAACTCGGACTCTATCTCAAGCAGAATTCCGAGATGAACACAATGGCGCAACCCGTTTCACCTATTTCTTCTTTTTCAAATTAATTATTCTTTAATTTGTAATTTTAATGTTTACAGAAAATACGGGGTGTTACAGATGGGGTCTTCAGTAACACTATTCTTAAACCCCGTGTGAAAAGAATAAATCTTTTAATTAAGATGTAGAGGAGAAGAATTACCAATTAATTAACATTTGATTGGATTTGAAATGGAATGTGAATTAGGTTTATTGTGAATTGTGTTTTTAACGAAATTCATTCTTTAACCCGATTTACAGTGAAATGAAATTTGAACTTATAAATCTTTTACTAAAGATTTAGTGGAGATTTACCAAAATAAAGTTTTCCAATTTAATATATTGGAATGGATTGGAATTCGATTTGATAATAATCAAAGTGAGTTTCTATGGAGGAAGACTGTTAATATCTATGGAATTTAAAAGGCTTTGTTGTTATTCCATTTATATTATTAGTCGGATACGGAAATTCATATCGATTATATATATTGATCGATTTTCCGTGAAGATTCCATTGTTGATGGAATGTGATTTTGGGTTTATCTTGAGCTGTGTTTTAAATGACATTAGTTCTTTAACCCAGTTAAAGATAAGATTAATTTCTTAACTTTGAATAATCATTAAGTAATGATTTTTGGAAATTAAAACTGAATTAGAGTTTTAATGAATCTTTAAATAGATTGGAAAGTGAATGAGATAATTAAAATTATCAAATTCAAAAAATGATCGAGAATGGAGTATCACCAGTTTTGCTCCAAGCGATAGTTAAATCTTTAATTAGATTTAAACGTGAAATGGTAATTAATTTTACTGATAACACCGTGGTGTTAAATATGAAGTATTACTAATTTTACATCATGGGATGAATAGGTTGGGATTGAGAAATTAAACAAATGATTACTTTGGTAAGGTTCGCTAATCCCGACTAGTTTGGATAAACCATAATTTGGTTTGAATTGATATCCAAAGGAAGATTAAAGAATAAATTTTAAAGAATTTATCTTTGATAAAATTAATGAGAACCTTTCCCAAAGGATATGAATATTTAAATAAAAGAATATTCAGAATTGGAATGAGGTGTATGTTGTGTTTTTATAGCACTTGTTTATTATATATGCGAGTTATTCAGAAAGACCAGGTTTATCCCATTCTGAATAACTGAATCGGCGATAAGTCAACGATGAAGACGGTGGTTGAAGACCGGAGGTCTTCACATCGTTTGGATGATTACTGATGTATTGATTGGGCTGTACACCCAAGACAAGGTAATAAGTGGTGATCGTCCAGACGTACTTGGAGATCGACCTGATATGCGAGGACCTCTCTCCTGTATTGGACATATGGGACGGGGAATAAGGTGCCTCCGGTGTCGTTCAGACCCAGAACGAACTTGTAAATGGATGTGTGTTTGACATCGGATTTCATTCTGTGTGATTGATAGATATCAGTTGCATAGCGTGAATTGCCTATGTGGCATGCTGAGATGTTAAAGATCAAGGCTTCTGTTGAAAAACAAAGTCTTGTGGTTGATGATCAAAGCATGACTTTAATATAGCATAGCTTTGTGTAGCGTTAATTCGTGAGCCTCACACCCCGGTGTGAACAAGAAACAGGAGAGGACCTCAGGGAGGACATGCGTTTCCTTCTAGCTAGGAGTGGTGTCTGGGTTTTGCCCGCCCAGATGTTTTACTTATATGGATGATGGATAGCGAGGCGCCTCGGATATATCGACACTGCGGGGTCGATGGATGGTATGGTCTTTATACATACCAGATTTATGCCCCATAGGGCGGGGAAACGTAGTGTTCAGGCATTTTAATCCACATCGAGTGGACCGGCCCTAACGATCCAAGGGTCGATGCGTTCTGATCTTGAGACATGGGCTAGATTGTCTCGAAGCGGTAAGGACGATCCCTTGCCTTGGTTCACAGACTTAAATCCAACTTCCAATATGTGTCTTTGCGGTTTTAATTGTAGAACTAGTTTGGAGACATGATATATGGTACCCATGCCGTCTATGATTGATACATTTAAATTTGAAGTTGTTTTATACACTATGCACTTATAATAGTATCAAAAGATTTGTTTTAAACGTACCAAGCATGTTTGGCTATTATAAGGGAAAACCCTATCCTCCGGCTTGCGTTGCATTGTGTGATGGGACCTGGGTCTTTTAATAGCTTCATTTTTTCAAAAAGCATTGCGCTATTTTGTTATATGCACTGGTATTCTTGGGAGGAAACCTGTTCCATATTATATGGCGTGGTCCCTTGATTTACTTTATTTTAAAGTAAAGTTTTAATTAACTGTTTTAGTTCTCACACCATTCACATGACTGACCTGGAGTTTATTGTTTTAACATAAACTCTGGGTGCCCCTATTTTCCACATAGGCAGCTAGTAGTTTTGGTTTTGCAGATTTATATTCACAGGATCCTGATTTACAGCTGGAATGATATTCAAAAAGCTTTGTATCCGTTTATCTCTTTCAGTCGTGTTTTGTATTATTTTCCGCTGCATTGTAATTTGTAGATCTCTGATATTTATCAAATGTATATTATTGATTCATACTCTGTATATTCTTGTACTCTGATGTAAATTGTTGTAATAAGCAATGAAATGTTCTTCTGTTTGTGTTCTGATTTGTCATGTTCTCAATTCAATCCGGGATTTCCTTTACAGGGAAGTTCGGGTTGTTTCATTTTGGTATCAGAGCTTTGGTTTGCAGAGCTCGAGAACAAGGCACATTAGAACCAATTGAAAGAATTCATCAGAGATTGGATTAGTAATATCCAATGAGAATGACTTGTTAGAGATAGGATCAGTGGTATCCTAGAACGAGTGAGAAGAGTGTTATTTTTTAAAAATGAAAATGAAAATCAAATTTAGTTTTGAAAATTTAATCTAAGTATACGTATCTGAGTATATTATTTTATTTTATTTTGGACAATCAAGTATATGAGATTTTGCATATACACGTCATGAACGTATATTCAAAGTTTTAATATACTGGATAGATATAGAATCACACTTTAGGTGCTCGAAGATGATTCTGGTGATGCCGCGGCATCATCAGTATTTATGTTCGACTTTCGAAAGTGGGATATTTATATATTTCCAATTGACTGGTGTGAGAACCAAAACTAGATAGGGCTATTATTGTAAATTGGCATCAAAAACATGATTTTCTGTATATGTGTCAAAATTATGAATTTGAAACGTTAATTCACTAACTGATTGATGGTTGTGTTGTATGATTATTTGTTATCTAACAAAACCATTATGTGAAAGAGTGGTACATATAACCCAATTGTACCAAATATTGAATTGAATTGAAAATTTATTGGAATTGCATGCAAATACATGTATATACATTGAACAGGTCGTAGCAAGGAAGCTAAACAGAGGAATAAAATTGTATGCTCGATAAATAGGTACATGTTTAATAATTTATTGGGTTTGGATGATCTTATGAGCCGATTGGCTTTTTCTTTTTGAGATGAGATGGCCTGTGTGGCGGTTTGGGGATTTTCCTGATGCTCCCCGTACAAAGGAGGTTATGGCAAAATTTTAGGGTGTTAGCCAAATTTTTGGAAAATTTGAAAATTCTTAGAAACTGAAAAGTTGAAGAATGAAAGCCAAACTGAAAGTGGAGTTGGTTAGTTAAACAACTTTCAGCTCCGTTCCTTTCCGAGGACGAAAAGATTTTAAGTGGGGGAGATTGTAACAACCCGGAAAATCGAAACCAATTTAAAAATTTTATTTTAGCAATTTTAATGAATTTTGAATGTTTAAAATGATTTATTTTAAATAATAACAACTAGAAATTTATTTTGAATAGAATTAGAACGTATATATTTATTTAAATCGAAATTAGAATATAAATATTTATTTTAATTATAAAAGGAATTGGAAATGGCGCGGTAGTTTGAAAATTCGATTTCAAATTTCAATTAGATGTATAGGATTCAAAACAAATCGAATTTTAGCGAAACCATAAATATTTTTTTTTGGCAAAGCCGACCGGTTTTTATAGTGATCCGTAACACTCTTTTATTTATTTCAAAATAAAAAGTACATAAAAGTTCAGGTGATATGCATTCAACATATCAACTATGGGATCTTCCACACATGTAAGAATAGCACAGCGTGCACAAAATCTTACATTGACTTATACTACATTACATGAGAGTTACATAACTAATTGCACGGTCTTATAACATATTCTCATAATAGAATTGCACCAGCTTATTCATTCATCCCTTGTCGTCATCAATTCCCTTCAGAAGCTCGATCTTCTTACTTCTAGTTAAGGGAGCACTTCCTAACTTCCTCCCTGAAGTAGAGGCCGCAATGGGCGAATTGAAAACAAATTCAGGCGGGGCTTTATAACCTGGCGGCAGAGGGATGTCATCATACGGGCTTGTTTTTCTTTGTTCTTTCGTCTTGCCTTTGTTACTGGAGACCGGAGACGTTGTGTTGCCACAACTCAGCGATTTGTTTCCCTCTTTGTCACAATCTGTCTGATTATTTGGTTTACTGCTGTTTACATTTAAGAAGCCTGGCTTTAGAGCTGGTTGAGATAGCTTGTTGACAATCTTTTCAGTCTGAATCATTCCTAGCTTGTTTCTCTCAACGGCATACGTCTCCATAGTGTTATAATTTTTTATCATTATATCCATTAACTTCATCTTCTCGCTGCAGACAAAGTGATCAAGTTTTCCACTGGTTATTTCAACTCTAAGACTCTCAATAGTTTCTCGAACACTCTTGTCATTCACTCGAAGTGAAGCTTTGGCCTTAGGATGTTGTTCCTTTTTCTTCTCAATGTCATTTGTATCAAAGCAATCAAAGTTTCCTTGAAGGAAGGAGTCAAGTTGAGCTTCGGAACACAACTTTTCTTTTGTGCCAATTAAGCAAATGCCACCATCATGTTTATTAATTGCTTCAACTAACACAGTGTTTCCACTGACATCAGCTTTCATACCATCAGCCTTACTCATGCAGGGAATGACAACTGCATCATTAATTATATCACTCTGATTATCAAAAGCATGCACAACTCCTTCCATGCTACAACCAGCACTGTTAAGAGCTGGCATACATGCCTTCAGCAGAGCCGCTGTATTACCATTACTGCTTATAAAAGGAGGGAAGGCGCAAGTCAATATCTCATTAACTTGCCGAATTTCTCCTTCTTCGATATCCGGGTCAGTGTCACCAACTGAATCTTCATCTTGCATTCCAGCAAGGATAGAGTACTTATTTTTACTTGTGTCACCTACAATTGCCACTTCTTTGCCTTTCTCCATGTTCAAATTCCACTGGGCATAATCAACTTCTCTTGAACCTCCACTGACCTTCCTCCATGTAGCATTATTTCTAAGCTATGTCCGACCAGCACCACCATGTTTAAACTGACCGCGAACACTCAGATTATCAAACTGACTCTTTTCTTTCCTTGTTGGATTCTCAGTCACATCTTCTTTGTGAATCAAACATTTAGCAGTAGTGTGCCCAAAACTTTCACACTTCACACAGATTTCAGGTCTCCAAAGATAGGTAACGTACACATCTTGTTCACCTCCGTCCGGCAGCACTACAGAGAATTTTGAAGGTAACTCATCATGCGGTGAAATCTCCACCAAACATTTTGCATACTCAAGACGATGAAGTCTCTCGGTCGATAGGTCCATACAAAGAAATTTCCCAACACGCATAGCCAACCAAGAAATACCCTTCTTCGACAGACCGTAGAGGGGTAAATTAGTTAACTTGATCCATACAGGTACAAATCTGATAGATTTGTTCAGATCTCCTAAAGTAGGAGCCCATGGCCGAACAATAAACAACTTGTTTTGAATTCTGGGTTGGCAAGCAAGATCTTTTCTCTATCCTCAATCTTATCAAAGTAGAAGAAGAAAACTTTACCAGTAGAGCGGATCTTGATTCGTCCCAAAGGGTTCCATAATTTAATCAGACGTGAAGTGACCGCAGTATACGATAAAGGTTGATCTAGAAAATGCCCAACAAAGTAGCCATTCCATTCTTCTTGTGCTGCTTCGAAAATTTCCTCAGTAGGCAGCAAGGCCTTTCCTTTGAAAAGGAGCTTCATTGGTGGAGGAGAATAGGATCCAGCGTTTGGTGGTTTAGCTTCAAACAGCGACGACCATTTTTTCGTGGTTAGTTCTGAAGCAAAATTAGGGTTCGAGGAGGAAGGGTTGGAAGGTGGAATAGGTTGTGGAGGAGGTTCCAGTGGTGGTGGGGTAGGCGGTGGAGGTTTGGACAGAGGGGGCAGAGCTAAGTGGGCGTTGATTTGGGAAGGGGAAAGACTGAACGAGAGGTTCGGTCTGATAGAGAAGGAAGGAGGTCTGAAGGTCGCCATTGTTTCTAATCAAACAAATTTTAGGGTTGAAACCATAAATATTTGAATCTGTTTGAAAATATCTTTCTAACGGATCTTAAAAATTGAAATTTCGTAGCGGGAATAAAAAGTTATGCCTAGTTGAAAATTCAGAATAGTCGCTATGGAAATATTGCCCTTAAAAATAGCCATTTTGCAAATGACCTTCGTTTTCGACAAAACCACTTTTGTTGGATCCGGAATGTCGAGTTATTGCTAGATTCCAATTTTCATAATTTTTGGAATCAATATGTGAGCTTGGTAAAGTTAAACGTGTTTTGACAGTTTCAGTTTGAATTTAATCGACCAGAAAATGACCGTTTTTCAAATGGCCTCCAAATTCAACGAAATTAGTTTTGTTAGGACCATATCGTCAAAACATGCCAGATTTATTTTTCTGGAATTTTTAGAGTCAGTATGCGGCCACGGTAAATTAAAATGTACATTTGAAATTAAAATATATTGATTTATATTTTAATTTAAATGAAAACTGATAGAAACAATCGAATCAGCTTACCGGACATATCCCATTGTGTCCAGAATGAGGGTGATTACTAAGGGGCAATAGTAGTTGGGCTTGAATAGGATATTGAACAAAAAAGTTACTCTTTGAAAACAAAAACAAAAAGGAAATTAAAATAAATAATATGCTTATTTACATTCCCCCCTCCTTTCTCTTCTTTGAAGTCAACCCCCCTCTCGGTTCTAATTTCAGATCGAACAAAAAAAAAGAAAAAAAATCGTGCTCGGTCCGCCACGCCGTGCCACCGCCCACGACCGCCGGCCTCCCCCTTCACCTCCGGCGAACCCCCACGCCGTTTTCTCTCCCTCCTCCTCGTCGATGGAGCACCCCCTCTTCCATTCGAACCGCTCCCCCCGAGTTGATTGGAACCTGCCGCCATGCCCTAACCCCTCCCCCCCACTCGCTGAAACGCGCAGCGCCGCCCCTTTGGGCCCACACACCTCACCGCCAATGATGCTTCCCCCCTTCGACGTCAGCCCCTCCTCCAAACTGCAAAACCCCCTCCAGACCTCCTTGAAACCGGCGCAACCACCTCGCGCCCCTCCCCAGCGACGCCACGAACACCTGCAAGCACCCGACGCGCCATCTTCCTCCCTCTTCTTCTATAATCAAAGTGAGTTTTATTGTTTTAAAACCTGATTTTCACTTTTCTTTATTTTGATATAAACATCGTTTAATTCAGTTTTATTTAAATCAGTTTATTTTAAAAATGTGATTTTTTGCCGCATAAAAATACGATTTTTATCATATAAAAAGATTTGATTTTTATAAATATAAAGATATGATTTTTATATATGAATTAACGTTATAAAAATATGATTTTTATTATATATCATAGCGATATAAAAATATGATTTTTATTATATATCATAGCGATATAAAAATATGATTTTTATTTATGTGTTGACAATATAAAGATGTGATCTTTATATATGTAGCGATATTATAAAAATGCGATTTTTATTATATGTATAGCAATATAAAAATACGATTTTTATATATGAAGTGGCATGATAAAAATGTGATTTTTGTAATATTAACATCGGGTTAAAAATAAATTTTTTAACATAAACTGCGTGAAACAGATTTTGTGGAAATCACGAAGAAGAACGCTATGCATTGGAAATAAAACCATTCAGAAATAAAGAATGGAGGAGTGGATCCCAAAAGCGTGAACTTCTCACTACAATTTCTTATACAATTATTTATTTTATAACTGCATATATGAACTGCTCCCCGCCGTCCACAGACCATGGACGACTTGTTTGTTTGATTGTGTTGTGAAAATTATTTGTGATGTGAAATAACTGTATAAAATATTCACGTGTTGAAATAAAATATTTTATCGTTAAACATATAATTTTTAACGAGTAAATGAAATGATAATAAATATTCATTTACAAATCGGACGATTTGTTTATGTACACACATTTGACTGATATGGATTGGGACGATAAAATTTTACACATCGCCCAACTGCACAAATAATATTCAGTATTTGTTGGTTGAAACCCCGCACGGGTATTAGGATGATATTTGATGTACACTAATCCCAATTGTTTAGTTGTATGTCAATCGATGGGTTGACAGACTATTATAAGCGGTAAATACTTATATTTAATGCTTATGCAGTGTAGAATGCACTCTGGATGATGGTTGATTGTTTATCATTGTTGTTCGATACATATGCTGTATGAAATCCATATAAATAACATTATATGGTAATTGACTTTGTCTAATTCCAGTTCATAAAGAATGAATATTTTAAAATAACGAATATTTTAAATAATGAATATTTTAAAATAATATTCAGTAAAAGATCAAAATCTGATTTTGATGTCCGATTTGGGATGGACACGATTATATTTAAATATATAAAGCCGTGCTGATTAGATTAACGCCATTTTGATGTGAACGATATTTATATCAATTTTATTCATTTTTATAATGAATATCGAAATGAAATGATTTCAAAATATAATATTTTGAAAATATTATCATTTGTATATAAATGATATGGAATATTCAATTTTGATTTAAAATTGAATATGAAATTGAAATCGATTTTAAAACGAAGTTAAAACGATTTATAAAATACATTTTAAAAGGTAATCGACGAAATATATATAATATATATATTATTTTTATTTAACGGCCTGAATAGAACGCGCAGCGGCAATTCACGAATTTCGACCATTGACGTCAAATGGACATTACGGGAGATCCGACCGTCGGATTCTCCTAAACCCGGAACCGTTGGGTTCATATCGAAAATAGCTTTCCAAAGAATATAAGAAATTTGAAATATAACGGTTGGATTAGGAATTATGTCCAAATCAAATTTGGAAAAGGTCGCTGTAAGTGTTGTTCGATGGCCGTTTATGGAAATCGACTGTGCAGGCCTTGATAAAATTATTAAAATTAACAATAATTTGTGTAAAATCATAATAAATGATTTGGAAAGAATTAGGATGAAAAATTCCATATTTGAAAAGATAAAAATATATTTTATCGAAATGAACTAGTTATTAACTAGAATTAAAATCCAATATTTTTTAAATAAATAAATTGGATTTGAAATGGTTTTAGAAATAACCAGAATTTCCAATATATGAATTGGAATGGATTTGAATCGAAATTATCTTTAGAGTATTTCGATATTGGATTCCATGATTATACGGATATTGTGGAGGAATTTGGAAGATATATATATCGTTATTCCCAATACGATATTTGTTGCTTTCTGAATTTGATATTGAATATAAGCCGACATAATTTCTATTCAGAGCCTTGTATTTAATATTGAATTGGATTTTGGGTTTGTCGTGAAATATGTTTTAAATGACACTGTTCTTAAACTCAGTTGAGAAAAGATATAAATCTTTTTATTAAGATTTAATGAAGTTTACCATTTAATTAACAGTTAATTGGAATTAAATTGAAATTGGATTTTGGGTTTATCGTGAATGATGTTTTAAATAACACTTGGTCTTTAACCCGATTAACAATGGAATGAGATTTTAGATTTGTCGCGAATGGTATCTTTAATAATACTGTTCTTAAACCCAATGGAGTTAAGAAAATTAGAAGCTAACTGGAGATTAGCTAATTTGCATGGTTTCCTGGGTATTGATCTGATGTTGGTTTCGGCCTTGGGGATTAATACTTAGGGAATTGTTCTCTTACTAATTTACGGTTAGAGACTGATGGGATGAGGTCTTCAGTAACACTGTTCTTAAATCCCGTGTGAAAAGAATAAATCTTTTAATTAAGATGTAGAGAAGAATTACCAATTAATTAACATGATTGGATTTGAAATGTAACGTGAATTGGGTTTTGTTAGCCCTCTTTTTGGCACTAATCTTATCGGGCCAAAACCAAAGCCCAAATGCACAACCGAATACAAGTTGCGCTCCAAGAGGCCCATCAGGAACGCTACATCAAGCAATGGCATATCGGCCCAAATCCAGCTCAGTCAGATTGACTGCGCATTACCTGAAAGATCGCTCAACAGGGCAACCAAGTTTCTCGCTTTCAGAAGGAGCTCGTCGACCGATTATCTCGGACCAACGTGGAGAATTTCTACAGAGCCAGTCCATTTAACATCCCGACTTCCAAGGAGATAAAGGCAGTCAACCATATGCGGACAAAGCTCTGCTTTTGATATACCTCTCCACGGATGCCACGACGGCCACAACTTCCGAGGATACTATTTATGAATAGTGGAATCAGTCTTCCAGCCACAATTCAAGCCAATGGATGGATTCCACGTATCTGGACCTTCCTGAAATGGCCGGACCATTTCACAACAACCCAAGCAACATTTTCCACCAATAAATACCTCCAAGCTTAATGAGAGAAGGAGGACAACTTCTCTTGGCCAGAGGGCTTCCTTCAAACTTTTCATCTCTACTCTCCTCCAGAATCTTAATCTCCAAAAAGGAAGAAAGGAAAATAGTCATTTTCTTTCTTTTTTCCAATCAGAAAAAGCATTGTATTTGTAATCACAAAAAGGAGAGAAATAATATATAAAGTGGACGTAGGCATTGTCTTTGCCTAACCACTATAAAAATTCTGTGTGTGCTCCCCGTTCTTTCACTTTTTATTGCATATTTTATCTTTATTCGTGTGTAGATCACATAATTGGGGGTTGATTGTCACTAGTTACCAACTTTTGATGTCAACACTTTGGCGCGCCAGGAAGGGGCAGCGCACCAACACTGCTAGATCATGGCGAACAAACGAAAGAAAGATGCAATATCCTCTCGTCCCTCAAACGTCGATGCGGCTGATGCCGATGCTGCAGAAGCAAGCCACGAAGTTTCCTCTCATGACAACATGTCCCGATTCCTTACCCGGGACGACATGGATAAAATCATGGTCGAACTCAGAGACCATATGACATCTCAGGGTAAAGTCCTCGAATGACAACAGCAGTTGATGGATCACCTTCTCGGTCGACTGGAAACAGGGTTGAACGCTTCAACATCAATTCCTCCATCGACCGAAGCTGGGGAAATAACTGATCTTCGGTCTGCACGAAATCAGTCCACTGATCAGGCTACACCTTTATTTCATCCTGGTTTGGTTCCACCAACCGATCGATCCCAGCCGAGAATATCGCTTCCAGCGACCAGCGCGGCTGCAACAACAGAACCTCAGGATGCAGGCGACCAAGATCTAGGTCGTCTGACAAATATGCCTCCACTCTTTGGAACATCTCGACCTATCGAATCAGTCGAGCTACCCCCGGGTCCCTCAGAATCAACGCCATTCCCACTACAACTCGGGATCTTGCCACAAACCAATCTAACCACACTTCCTCTTCAACGAAGAATTGGAGTAGCCTTCCCTTCGAACGAGGGGAGCCACCCTACAATGCCGGTCCTCACCGTAGCGGAAGAAAACTCTACCGTAGACCCTCCTAACCTCGCTTCAAATGGGGGCAACCCTGGCCCCCGAACATCACATGCTATGTTGGATCAGCCTGGACCTTTAGCTACAAATATGGCTCGATCCACGACTCATCAGATTCCAGAGGGGCCATTCTACCCAGAATAACCCGCCAGATCTCACCTTCCCTCACACCTTCACTCAACTCTCGGAGGTCGAACCCAACCAACGACCACCCTACCGAGCATGCTTTTGCCGGATCCTCGTATAGAACCCCCTCAGGATGCAGAGTTAAGTTCATGGCAACGACTCCTCGGAGATGGGAGTCAGCTTGCAAGCATTATCCGATGTTTCACTCGGGGAAATTCTTCGCAGCAAGACATAGACAATGTCAATCGCAGCCCCTTCACTAGAGAAATCAGAAATTCTCGAAACCCTCCGGACTTCAGGTTCCCTGCCATCGAACCATACAACGGTCGCACTGACCCAACCATTCATCTTATGTGATACATGCGACATATGGAAGTACTTGGTGCATCGACCAACTTCATGGCTAAGTGCTTTCCACTCTTTCTTACAGATATAGCCGGTATGTGGTTTCGGCAACTAACAACGGAGTCGATCGGTAGTTGGAATACTCTGGTCGCCCGCTTCATCGAGCAATTTCGAGTGCATATCTCTCGATCGAAATGTGTCATGTTTCTATCTACCATCAAACAGCGATCCGAGAGACGCTAAGATCCTTCCTCGAAAGGTTCAACGCAGCCGTAGCATCTGTCGATCGACCCGAGCCATCGATGGTGTTGATGGCAGCCATCGCGTGAGTTCAGAAGAGATCAGAATTCTCGAATTCCTTAACTAGGGATCCTCCCAAAGATATAGATGATTTCTATTCCGAGGCCGAAAGATTCCTTCGACAAGAGGATGCCAGCCTTGAGATGGAGAGCCTTGAAGTTTTAGTAGCCAAACAACAAGGTCCACTCAACGGCAATGGCCAGAATAAAGGAAGAGGAACGACCCCGGAAAAGGATAAACGCAATGTACGACCTCAAAATGAAAACAAATATAATAAGTACACCGAGCTCAATTCCTCTCTGCTCGATATCTATCTCGATATGCGCGAGTCCTTCCCCACTCCAAGGCCACCTCAACGAGAACCGACCCAGATGGAACTTGACTCTAGCAAGCATTGTATATTCCACAACGTAGCTGGACATAATACAAATGATTGCCGACATCTACGTGATCTCATCGAAGGGCGAGTCAGAAAAGGGGAACTCGCTGAGTATGTCAAAAATCGCGCCCCGGCCATGCCGCCATGACCTTCTGCCCAAGCTCCTCAGGCTAGTCCGCAAGCTCACAGAAATGGAAAGGACCCTTAGACTACCACTCGCGGCATTATCATTAATTAGATGTTTTTTAATCTTTTCTCTCGATGTATTTCTTTCAATAATAAGGACGCTTTGATGCTATGTAATCAATCGCTGTCCTCGTAGATTTTCTTTGTAATAGATGTTTAGCAGTTATGAACTTTACTTTTTGCAAAAGTAGATCGACTGTTGCAAAATTTCTAAGCCGAACCAGATTAGTGTTCGCCATTAAGCCGAGCATGGTTAATGCTCGCCCCCTGTTCTATGTGGTTAGCGCGAAAGCCCACCACTACTTCAAACACCTACTCTTTCAAGCGAGAAAGGTCGTTTTTTTTAAACACGAGTGTGGATTACACTTTCTTTCTTTACACCATAGGCGTGCATCGCTCGTTAAGCTAACTAACCCAACATGAGTTGAGCATGAGAAACACTTGCACTAAGCCGAGTATGGTTTATACTCGCCACCAAGCCGAGTATGGTTTATGCTCGCCACTAAGCCGAGTATGGTTTATACTCGCCACTAAGCCGAGTATGGTTTATGCTCACCACTAAGCCGAGTATGGTTTATACTCGCCACTAAGCCGAGTATGGTTTATGCTCGCCACCAAGCCGAGTATGGTTTATGCTCGCCACCTTCTAAAAGCCAAGTGGAATAAAATGCTCGACCCATGGTTTGTTTTGTATTTGCAGGAACCAACTTTTACCAGTGGCGATCATCACCTCGGCCTTAATACGGTTTCTGATAGTTGTTGGTTTTCTGGCCTTAATACGACTTGGCGTGGTCGTCGGATTTCTAGTCTTAATACAACATCGGACCGTCGGTTTTCTGGCCTTGATATTATCTGGCTTTACCATAGCAGATCGAGCGTTTGTGCTTTAGTTCAGATTTTAGAATACACCTCCTTCTGTCGATGAAGATATATTATGAGGGGCAAAGTGTTAGCCCTCTTTTTGGCACTAATCTTATCGGGCCAAAACCAAAGCCCAAACGCACAACCGAATACAAGTTGCGCTCCAAGAGGCCCATCAAGAACGCTACATCAAGCAATGGCATATCGGCCCAAATCCAACTCAGTCAGATTGACTGCGCATTACCTGAAAGATCGCTCAACAAGGCGATCGAGTTTTTCGCTTTCAGAAGGAGTTCGTCGACCGATTATCTCGGACCAGCGTAGAGAATTTCTACAGAGCCAGTCCATTTAATATCCCGACTTCCAAGGAGATAAAGGCGGTCAACCATATGCGGACGAAGCTCTGCTTTTGATATACCTCTCCACGAATGCCACAACTTCCGAGGATACTATTTATGAACAGTGGAATCAGTCTTCCAGCCGTAATTCAAGCCAATGGATGGATTCCACGTATCTGGACCTTCCCGAAATGGCCGGACCATTTCACAACAGCCCAAGCAACATTTTCCACCTATAAATACCTCCAAGCTTAATGAGAGAAGGAGGACAACTTCTCTTGGCCAGAGGGCTTCCTTCAAACTTTTCATCTCTACTCTCCCCCAGAATCTTAATCTCCAAAAAGGAAGAAAGGAAAATAGTCATTTTTTTTCTTCTCTCCAATCAGAAAAAGCATTGTATTTGTAATCACAAAAAGGAGAGAAATAATATATAAAGTGGACGTAGGCATTGTCTTTGCCGGACCACTACAAAAATTCTGTGTGTGCTCCCCGTTCTTTCACTTTTTATTACATATTTTATCTTTATTCGTGTGTAGATCACACAATTGGGGGTTGATTATCACTAGTGACCAACTTTTGACGTCAACAAGTTTATTGTGAACTGTGTTTTTAACGACATTCGTTCTTTAACCCGATTTATAGTGAAATGAGATTTGGAACTTATAATTTTTTTATTAAAGATTTAGTGGAGATTTTCCAAAATAAAGTTTTCCAATTTAATATATTGGAATGGAATGGATTCGATTTGATAATAATCGAAGTGAAATCTGTGGAGGAAGACTGTTAATATCTATGGAATTTAAAAGGCTTTGTCGTTATTCCATTTATATTACTAGCCGGATACGGAAATTCATATCGATTATATATATTGATATGTTTTCCGTGAAGATTCCATTGTTGATGGAATGTGATTTTGGGTTTACCGTGAGCTATGTTTTAAATGACATTAGTTCTTTAACCCAATTAAATATAAGATTAAATTCTTAACTTTGAATAATCATTAAGAAATGATTTTTAGAAATTAAAACTGAATTAGAGTTTTAATGATTATTTAAATAGATTGGAAAGTGAATGAGATAATTAAAATTATCAAATTCACGAAATGATCGAGAATGGAGTATCACAAGTTTTGCTCCAAGCAATAGTTAAATCTTTAATTAGATTTGAACGTGAAATGGTAATTAATTTTACCGATAACACCGTGATGTTAGATATGAAGTATTACCAATTTTACTTCATGGGATGAATAGGTTGGGATTGGGAAATTAAACAAATGATTACTTCGGTAAGGTTTGCTAATCCCGACTAGTTTGGATAAACCATAATTTGGTTTAAATTGATATCCAAAGGAAGATTAAAGGATAAATTTTAAAGAATTTATCTTTGATAAAATTAATGGGAACCTTTCCCAAAGGATATGAATATTTAAATAAAAGAATATTCAGAATTGGAAATGAGGCGTATATTGTGTTTTTATAGCACTTTTTTTATTATATACGCGAGTTATTCAGAAAGACCGGGTTTATCCCATTCTGAATAACTAAATCGGCGATGAGTCGATGAAGAAGACGGTGGTTGAAGACTGGAGGTCTTCACATCGTTTGGATGATTACTGATGTCTTGATTGGGCTGTACACCCAAGACAAGGTAATAAGTGGTGATCGTCCAGACGTACTTGGAGATCGAACGGATATGCGAGGACCTCTCTCCTATATTGGACATATGGGATGAGGAATAAGGTGCCTTTGGTTTTGTTCAGACCCAGAACAAACTTGTAAATGGATGTGTGTCTGACATCGGATTTCATTCTGTGTGATTGATATATATCAGTTGCATAGCGTGAATTGCCCGTGTGGCATGCTGAGATGCAAAGGATCAAGACTTCTGTTGAAAAGCAGAGTCATGTGGTTGATGATCAAAGCACGGTTTTAATATAGCATAGCTTTGTGTAGCGTTTATTCGCGAGCCTCACACCTCGGTTTGAACCAGAAACGGGAGAGTACCTCAGGGAGGACATGTGTTCCCTTCTAGCTAGGAGTAGTATCTGGGTTTTGCACGCCCAGATGTTTTACTTATGTGGATGATGGATAGCGAGGCGCCTCAGATATATCGGCACTGCGGGGCTGATGGATGATATGGTCTTTATACAGACCAGATTTACGCCCCATAGGGCGGGGAAATGTAGTGTTCAGGCATTTTAATCCACATCGAGTGGACCGGCCCTGACGATCCAAGGGTCGATGCGTTCTGAGCCTGAGACATGAGCTTGATTGTCTCGAAGCGGTAAGGACGATCCTTTGCCTTGGTTCACAGACGAAAATCCAACTTCTAATACGTGACTTTGCGGTTTTAATTGTAGAACTAGTATGGCGACACGATATATGGTACCCATGCCATCTATGATTGATACATTTATATTTGAAGATGTTTTATACACTATGCACTTATAGTTGTATCAAAAGATTTGTTTTAAACGTACCAAGCATGTTTGGCTATTATAAGGGAAAACCCTATCCTCCGGCTTGCGTTGCATTGTGTGATGGGACCTGGGTCTTATAATAGCTTCATTTTTTCAAAAAGTATTGCGCTATTTTGTTATATGCACTGGTGTTCTTGGGAGGAAACCCGTTCCGTGTTATACGGCATGGTCCCATGATTTACTTTATTTTAAAGTAAAGTTTTAAATAACCGTTTTTGTTCTCACACCAGTCACATGACTGATCTAGAGTTTATTGTTTTAACCTAAACTCTGGGTGCCCCTATTTTCCACACGGGCAGCTAGTAGTTTTCGTTTTGCAGATTTATATTCACAGGATCCTGGTTCACAGTTGGAACGATTTTTCGGAAAGCTCTGTATCTGTTTATCTCTTTCAATTGTGTTTTGTATTATTTTCCGCTGCATTGTAATTTGTAGATCTTTGATATTTATCAAATGTATATTATTGATTCATACTCTGTATATTCTTGTACTCTGATGTAAATTGTTGTAATAAGCAATGAAATGTTCTTCTGTTTGTATTCTGATTTGTCATGTTCTCAATTCCATCTTGGCTTTCCTTTATAGGGAAGTTCGGGTCATTTCAAGAAGATTGAAAGAAAATTACAATAACATTAAAAAGGAGAAATAAGAATGTTTTTAAGCATTATACTATAGAGTCAAATGAACTATCATTGAAAATTGATCTAATAACATAAATTATTTGCAGAATGTAATGAAGGCAAGATTACTCTCAATATTCCATATACTAGAACATAAACAAATATAAAAGCTCTAGTATTTTAGTTATTTTAGATTAAATGTCTTCTCTAAGGTTGTTTTCTTTTATCAAAACATTGTTCGACTATTGTTCATCCATCATGGTTAAGTTCAAATAACCATTGATTTTGACACTTTATGGAGGTGTTTTTTTTTTTGGATTTTCACTTAAAGGGCTTCTTAATTCAAGATAATAAGTTTAAGGACAACACTTCTGAAAAACTAGTTTTAAGGACAATTTACAGAAGAAAAGATAAATCAATTTATTATTTTCGGTTATACACTAATAAATTTATCATTTATCATTTTATTATTCCTGTATAACTGAAAATAATAAATTGATATTATCTTTTTACTGTAAACTGTCCTTAAAACTAATTTTTTGAAAGTGCATCCGTGAGACTTATTATGCTGAAATGATAAGCCTTTGAATCTAATTTCCATTATATTTCCCTCCATATTCCTATTATAAATTACCTATATAGGGAAACTTTGTGAATAACGATCTAAAACTTGGTAAATTATTCAAAAAATATTTGAAATTATGTTAGTAACAGTACAACACCAATATATTTACTATCTTATAGTGAATTATGGGCCTAATTAAAATATGTACTTGGATTTATGCAGTTGAATAGTGGTATAATGATATAACTAAGAATGTATGGTAGTTATAGCCAATTTTCAAAATTTTTGGTATATGTAGTTTCTTGTCTTAACATTTTACTATGGTATTTTTCCACCTTATATATGATGTAACCTATACTAGTCATTAATGATTATTTAGATCGGTATTTCACAAATATGGATGAATAGTCCAATACACACATATATTCGAAGGTAATTAATCTACAATGAAGGTAAACTTGCATTGAATCCAACTGAATATTGCATGCTATTAATAGTATTACAGGTATTGATGCCCCACTTTAATAAGAGCTAATACTAGAATTCACGTAAAACAAAAAAGAATGATAATTTTTCTTATTATTGTTAGCACATATAGCATCTGACCTACCTTGAAGCATACATAGAGCATTGAGTCACATAAAAATACATTAGACTTCGTGATTCACATTTGATATTTAATAAAGTACACCGAAGCTTCTAAAATGAACGAATATAATTATGACCTCTAATATAATTTTGTATGTTCAATCAAATCTTTTGAATGTATTTAAATAACATATGTTAAGAAACTCACTGCATGATTAACAAATTGATACTTCATAATAATTATGTAGTGTGTACTATTTTTGACATGTTTCTAATTCTTTATATTCACCAAAAATATAATTATACAGATTAGATAGTGAAACCCTTTTTGAATACAAGTAAAGCTCAAGATTGAAGTGAAAATTACAGAGAGAACAAATGATTGGAACTTCTGCTTTTGGTGAGAAAATGGAATAATGTTATATAGGGTGTTAACTAAACATATATATTGTTGGCTAGGTTTTTGACCAAGCCACCAAGGTTCACACACAAGAAGAAAGTATGGAAGTACATTCCTCAAAGATCGGATCGCACACGCGGATCGTGCCCTTCGGATCGCCAGCGCTGAGCACGACCCGATTCGCCCATGGGGGCACGACTCGATCCGCCCATGGGAGCATGACTCGATCCGTCCGTGGGAGCACGACCCGATCCGCACCTATGTCACCACCTCACTCCGATCCGATCCCCTGCTACGTGGCGAAACTCCTGACTTGTTCAACCACGAATTGGTCTTCAGCGATCCGAAATACATGGATCCAGCGACACCTGTCCACAACTATCATATTGACCAATTCCTCCTCAAAACTCGATCCGATCCGATTTTCTCGGGATCTGCACCACGTGTGACCGCGAACCGCCTGATAGAATCAGCTATAAACAGCCCAGAGACTGGCATTTTTCAGGATCTTTTTGGCAGTATTGAGCACTGATTCCACCATTGCTGTCATACCACTACTTCACATCAGTTTTACTTTGAGATTACTGAGAGAAATCATAATTGTAAGAGTGAGTTTTAGAGAAATCATTGATTGTACTTACATTCAAAGTATAATCGATAACATATAAAGTGGACGTAGGCTCGTTAACGCCGAACCACTATAAATTCTGTGTGTTTTCTGCTTTTCCTTCATTATCCAGTTATAATTCTCTACGAATCAGAACAATTTGGGTGTTAGGTCCAAATTTTGATCTAACATTTTGGTGCTTTCACTGAGAATTCAATTCTCAGCCTACCGGATTGCTATTCTACTATTTGGATTTGAAAGTCCGAAGAAAACAGTCCCAAAACTTCACTGTTCAGATTTCTGAAGATTCCAGCGACATCTGATATCATGGCTGGAAAGAAGTCTAAAGAAGTGCGAGCTTCGCAAGCGAATGAAGTCGCGAATGAAGTAGCTGGCGAAAGTGCACACGAGCAGGTCGTCGAGGGGACCGCGGATCGCGAGGACAGGGGTCGACCCGAACCAATCAGGGTGCCACAATCCGACCTGAGGAAGGCACTGCGAACCGAGCAGCTGAAGGGGTTGTTACTCGATCCCGTGATAACGCCCCGAATCCTCCTCTTACCGTGACCACGAACCAACCCCGGGGGGCGCACCGAATCACAGGCACCGATCCACCACAATCCGAAGTGATGACCGGATTACGACTCGACCTGGAAAGGAGCCTATGGCTCGCTCCTACCGTCCTGGCCCCTCTGCTCGACCTGGCTCAAGCTCTTTGCACATAAGAGAAAATGTTGATGATCAAAATGACCCTTCTGCTCCTGTTACTAAGGGAGATCTTTCTCGCTTTTCTGAAATGTGGGAGAGGCTGTTTGATGAATTGGCTGCTCAAAGGCAGGAGAGCTCCGTGCTGCGACAGAACTTGACTGCTATGGATAGAAGGCTCAATGATCTCGCAAGGCAAAGGACGCCCCCAGTTCGTCCGCTCACCCCAGAGTACTCTTCTTCGTCAGAGGAATCGCCAAGACCTCCGCGGCGACCGTATGAGAGGCCTGAAAACATAGAGCAGCTCCGATTTGGAACCCTGCCATCACGGGAAGAAGAGGTACTAGGTGCAGGGCCCTCGAACCGCGATGTGAATAATCGTGCCGCAACTCCCAGAGCTCGAGGCGTGGACAACCCTGTTTAGAATAGACTACCTCAGCCCCTTCGCCATACAAATGCTTCTGGTAACAGGGGGCAGCGAAGCCCAATCCGAGCCCCGGATTTCGTGGCTGCTCCTGGAAGGGAGATTAGAGAATTCCACCGAGCAAGAAGCGCTGATCCCGAACCTCCGCTGACCAGTGCAAATGTTGCAGCTATGATCCATCAAATTCTGGCAGGTAGTCGGGGACAACGGAATGAAGATTGGGGAATTGACCGCAGTCACACCCCCTTCACTGATGACATTTTAGATGCGACGTTCCCGAGGCGCTTCAACATACCGCAGATGAACCGTTACGCGGGTAGATCTGATCCCGTCCAACATCTGATGAGATATTCTTGGTCAATGACCGCTGCCGCAGCTTCTGACACTGTCAAGTGCAAAGAATTTCCCATATTCCTGGAGGATGTAGCGTTATTATGGTTTACTAGCTTACCAGCAAGATCAATTTCCGGCTTTAGGGAGTTGAGTGAAAGGTTTGTGGAACAGTTCTGCATCTATGCACAAAAGACGAAGAGTGTGATTGACTTGTTCCTTGTCAAGCAACGACCAGGTGAGAGTTTGAGGGTGTATCTAGACCGTTTCAACCTAGCCGCTACTGAAGTCAAAGATCCTCATGAGCCAACTGTTGTGGCAGCCCTAATTGATGGGGTAGATAAAGACACCGAATTTGGGAGATGCCTGGCCGGCAAGCCACCTCATACTAGAGAATTATTCTATGAAAAAGCTAATGTGCACCTACGCCGGGAGGAAGTATATGCTAACTGAAAGGAAAAAATGGCCGATAAAGAGGAAATCCAGAGCAATGTCGCCATTAAGCAGATAGGAGAAAGCTTGGGGAAGGTCGAGGTTAATGTCGAAAACCGGAACCAGGGTGGTCGTCAGTCAGGAAACAATGGTAATAACAGTAATGGCAACAACCGGAAGAGGAATCGAGGGAATGACTCCCAGAGAAGGACTCGTCCCAGGTCTTTTGAAAGTTATACGCCAATAAACGATACTTTGGAAAATATCTTCATGGATTCGTACAACGTCCTCCAAAATAAAAGACCTCCTCTCAGAGAGTCGACGGAGAAAGAACGTGAAACGGGGAAGTTCTGTCTCTTCCATCAGATTCATGGCCATTCGACAAATGAATGCCGTCACCTAAGAGATGTGGTCGAGAGGCTTCTCCGAGAAGGAAAATTGGATGAATACAGAGTGACACCCAGAGACCGGGGGCAAGCCGTACAAGCCCCGAATCAGAACCAGAATCAACCTACTGTCAGGCCAACTGCCCAGCAAAAGGGAAATGACCTTGTTATCAATACCATAATCAGAGGGCTTTATCTCGCCGGGCACGGTTCCAAGGCATTGGATCAGTATGTCAATGCAGCCAAGCAGCACCTCGGGGTAGGGGAGTGTAGCAACCCTGAGGAAAACGTCCCGGTAAAGCAACAAAAGATGATGTCCGACGACGTCGTTTTCCGCGATCGAGAAAGCATTGGAGTCCATGCTCCGACCGAAGATCCATTTGTAATCACAATACCTATTGGCCCGGCCACTGTTCATAAAGTCTTAGTAGATAACGGGAGTTCCGTCAACATTCTTTTCAAAAAGACATTCGACCAGATGAATCTCGAGATAAAAGACTTGAAGCCCTGTGAGGGATGGATCCGTGGATTTAACGGAGCATCCACCACTCCAATGGGATATGTAGAGCTACCAGTTACACTTGGGGAAGAAGAACGCCAGAGAGTGAGAATTCTTCCCTTCGTGGTTTTGGGTATTGAATCACCCTATAATGCCTTCTTGGGCCGACCGGTCCTCGCAAAGTTTAGAGCCTGTATAGCCCCCTGGTGCTTGTTATTGAAGTTTCCTACAGAAGCTAGTGTTGGTATTGTCAGAGGAGATCAGGTTGCCGCACGAGCATGTTATATTGCAGAGCTAAAGCTACTCCGCAACGGAGGAGACATAGAAACCAAGGGCGCTTCTCCCCCCACAAGGGCGGAGACCTCATAGCAATTAAAGAGGATAACCGTAGGAGAGTCGCCCAGAGAGTTGCCCGAGGATATAGATCCCAGAGAGGACAAAGAACCTGGGGGAAGAATGGCAACTCCCAACGAGACAACTGTGGATGTACCGATCGACGATAGTGACCCAGAGAAGGTCCTTAAGATTGGATCCCAGTTAAATCCGAATTTAGCTAAAGAACTGACAGATTTCTTGAAAGATAATTTGGATGTATTTGCTTGGACCCATGCAGACATGTGCGGGATATCTCCATCAATCATGAGCCATTCATTAAGCATTAACCCTAAGCATCCTCCGGTAAAACAAAAAAGGCGAATGATGGGCCCAGAGAGGTCCGCTGCCTTGAAAGAAGAAGTTCGAAAGCTAAAGAGTAATGGATTTATCAGAGACTCAATCTACCCAGACTGGATTTCATATCCAGTTCTGGTAAAGAAGGCCAACGGGAAGTGGCGAACGTGTATCAATTTCTCGGATTTGAATAAAGCCTGCCTGAAAGACAGTTTTCCGTTACCCAGGATCGATTAGTTGGTGGACTCAACGGCGGGTCATGAACTTCTCTCCTTTATGGATGCTTATTCAGGATATAACCTGATTCCAATGCATGTTCCAGATCAAGAACACACTAGCTTCGTTACGGATCTGGGATTATACTGCTACGTGGTAATGCCCTTTGGCTTGAAGAACACAGGCGCTACATATCAATGGTTAGTGAACAGAATGTTCTATAACCAGATTGGGAAAACAATGGAAGTATACGTCGACGACATGTTGGTTAAGTCCAGGCAATCCTCCAATCACACTACAGACTTGGCAGAGATGTTTGGCATTCTCCAAAAGCCCAAGATTGATTTCCATCTGTCGATTTGGGATTCCAAAGATTGATATAACTGACAACGGAACTCAGTTCGATAGAACTGAATTCAGAGACTTCTGCCAGAAATACCACATTGAGAAACGGTACACCTCTGTGGCGCATCCGCAGTTAAACGGACAGGTCGAAACGGCAAATAAAGTGATTAAGTCCGTTCTGAAAAGAAGACTGGAACGGGCCAGAGCCATGTGGGTTGATGAATTACCCTTAGCACTATGGGCCTATAGGACAACATATAAATCGGCAACAGGACATACTCCCTTCTCCCTTGCTTTTGGAGCAGAAGCAGTCATCCCGGTTGAGATAAAAGTACCTTCTCACCGAGTGACTTATTACGATCCGATGACTAATAACGAATTGCTCCTTGAATCCCTGGATATGATCGAAGAAAAGAGGGACGAAGCAGACCTGCGTGCTTTGAGATGCAAGCAACAGGTCGCCCGATACTACAACAAAAAGGTTCGAGCTCGAACCTTTGGACCCGGAGACTTGGTTCTGAAGCGTGTCTTTCCAGCCCCAACTCATATGGGTGCGAAGTGGGAAGGACCGTACTCCTTTCTGTGCAGGCTTGATAATGGAACCTTCAAGCTAGCAACCGTAGATGGAAAGGAAATCCCTAGAGTGTGGAATGCCCAACATTTACGGCCGTATCTAACGTAAAGATGTCAGATCTGTTCTTTTGCTTTATTAAGGACCATCTACAAGGCACGACTTGCCTAGAATAGTCCGATTTCTTAAGCAAAAACTTATAAAGTGGACGTAGGTCATGATTCGACCGAACCACTATAAAAATATTGTGTGTCGTTTACCTTTATTGCACTATTATTTATCTGCCTTTCTATTTTTATGGAAATTGCTGTGAACCATGCAACAATCACAGAAGCATATAATTATAGGTGCCTTCCATCAGAATGGAATGCAATCACCAGTCAAAACTCTGAGAGTGCGATAAAGTAAATCATATCATTGATAGCGCTCTAACTCTCCAGAGCCGAGAGAGAGCATAACGGACATGAAGGCGATGTCCATAAGTCATGGCAGTGTACCATGATCGGAACCGCCTTGACGGAACTCTAACCTCAGCGACTGCCAGGAGAGTATAAAAGCGTCTCCGACTGAGCGCTGAGAAAGAGCTCTTACCCCGCTGAAGGATCGGGGAGCGACAGAACTGCTGAGCTCGAACTCTAACCTCGGCGACTGCCAGGAGAGTATAAAAGCGTCTCCGACTGAGCGCTGAGAAAGAGCTCTTACCCCGCTGAAGGATCGGGGAGCGACAGAACTACTGAGCTCGAACTCTAACCTCGGCGACTGCCAGGAGAGTATAAAAGGGTCTCCGACTGAGCGCTGAGAAAGAGCTCTTACCCCACTGAAGGATCGGGGAGCGACAGAACTGCTGAGCTCGAACTCTAACCTCGGAGACTGCTAGGAGAGTATAAAAGCGTCTATGATTAAGCGCTGAGAACGGTGCTGGAGACTCAGCCCCACATGATCTCTACCCCGCTGAAGGATCGGTGCGTAGACTATGACATGAGTTCGAACATTGACCCGCAGATGGATCGGGAGAGTATCGAAGTGCCAAAAGCCAGGCACCGTAAGAACTCTAACCCTACAGAAATTTCCAAGTCCCCCATGTTCAGAAACAGGGGGCAACGTGCATGCAACTCAAATCAATCTTTAACGATTGATTGGGGGTAGATATATGCATACATGTATCTTGATGCAGTACAATACTGTGGATGTCTTTTTGTTGCTTGAATGATTTGTAGTTATAAGCAAATAATTTATGACTAAACATGGAAAGTTTGTTAAATGCAGGTACACAATGATGCAAAAGAAATAAACTTTCATTCATAAACTGCAAGCCTAAACGTAAAAGGCAACCTAAAACAAAAGTGAGGGCCAGTCTCACAACTACATTTCATGGCCAGTGGGAATCTTAAAGATAAAACATAGACAAGCGGCAGAATCCTATTTACATTTGGACTTTTTCTCCTTCTTCAGCTTTTCCAGCTCCGCCCTGTTAGTATCAGATTGATCATCCTTCTTTCTCTTCCTTTTGTCTATAAGAGGAGCTGAAGGTTCATCCGAAGACTCCTCCTCATCCTTCTTTCTCTTTCTTTTATCAGTAAGGGAAGCCGGGAAATCATCGGGATTCTCAAAATGAAGCTGTTTAGTGATCGATTTGGGCTGGAGTTTCAGAACCATCCCAGTTTTGGGATCAAACTCCGAGATAGGAGCTACGTTTAAAGGCTCTTGTTCCACCTTCTTTAAAGCCAGCTGCTTTTCCTGCCTAGCCTTTCTTTTAGCTAAGGTCTCGTTGTCATCTCCTTCGACTTCTTTGGTGCTAATGATATCCTCCTCATCATCTACATGGCGCCCGTCTATATCTTTCAAGGCATCGATGGTTTCGTCATCCTTGGGAACATCAGCACTGGGTGCCAGGACACCCTTCTCCACTGTTGTACCTTCAGCCTACTTCGGTGCATCAACACTGGCGCTAGGCGGGACGTCAATCTTCTCCGCCTCTGTCTTCTTCTCGACATCCTTATCGACGAGCCCGCCACCTGTATTATGAGGAACACGTGTTATTAATTCGATTGGTTGCTCCACCAGACGACGACAACTCATAATTGCTTTGACAAATTGTGGGGAAAAATGGAGATACCTTCCGCTGATCCTCCATCCAAGCTAGCTGCAGAAGCTCCGACAACCAAAGGAGTTAGGCCCAAAGGAATTAATGGATCATCAGGATTGTATTCCTCAACTCCGGAGGCCCTGGGCTCTACAGCTGAGCTCGAACCTTCGTCAATCTTGTTTTTGCCCTTAGCCAGAGTTCTCTCCTTCTCCATCTCTTCTTGAATTAGGCGCCGGCCTTCTACCAAATCCTCAGGCTCGTTATCCCTCAGAATGGTCCTCATCAGTTCATCTTCGTCAATCTCTTCAACTCCTAATCTCCGTTTTTCACCCTCGACGATGGCATCCCATATGTTGGCTAAAGTGACGTGGTAGTCCGGGATCCACGAGATGTTACGTGTTTTGAGGACATGGCCGAGGAAGTCAAATATCGTCTCTTCAAACCCTTCGATATCCTTTTCTCTCTCGAGGAGCTTGTTGTTAGAAGCAGTAGCCATTTCGATGGCACTTTCTACATTCTTTTCAGCGAGAGCCACGCGCTTCTCTGCATCCGCGACTTGCTCATTCAGAATTACTTTCTCTCCTTCGGCCAAAGCTATACTCTCCTTCAAACTCGCCTTTTCTTTCTCCCAAGCAGCTCTTTCGGCCTCGAAGTGATCCTGTGCTGTTTTCAATTTGGAGTTGGCCATCCTGAGATCTTCCACCTCTTGTTTCAATAACACTCGTTCTTTGCTATTAGAATCAAGCTCATTATGGAAACGTTGCCTGGCCTCCTCTAGTTCTGTTTTGTAAACTTTAGCGTCTCGTTGGGCCAAGGCAAGCAGGGATTGTGCATCCTCTAAGTCCTTCTCCATTTTTGTCCTGGTCCTTTCATTGTTGTCTATCTTCACTTTGGATCTGTGCGCTTCCATCTCAAGCATTCGGATGACCTATGAAAGATTAACAGCATGTTTCTTCATCATTTCATACTGCTTGGCTGCATGGCGGATGTGCCCGATGACCTCAGTATCCCAGTTCCTAGGGACTGGTTTCAAGGCTGGAACAAACATCATCTTTTCGAAGAAGATGTTAGGGAATTGTTATCGTAACTTTTCTAGCTTAGCCCGAGTCTCAGGACCATGGATGTAATCTCGTGACCCGGGGACAACCAAATCTTGTTGGCTAGAAGGGACAATGTCAATTTTCTCCTTTTCATAATCCTTGATTGGATCCTTGCTTTTATCCTTGGGCTCGTAGTGTCTTTTTGATGACCGGCTGTGAGAGGGTGCACTCTTCGGAGGGGTTAACTCTTTAGGAAGTTGTTTTCCCCCTGTAGGTGGCGCCGAATAACTGGGAAGCTTGCCAGAGGTTGGTTTTGATGGAGACCTGGATTGTGAAGAAGTAGGCTTGTGAGAAAGGCCGCGAGCACGCTCAGGATTTGGATGAAGGCTAGGTGTGCCTTCACGAAGAGAGCGATAAGAATAAGACCGCCTGCGAGACATCTTTCCTGCAAAAGAAAAAAGAGCATATTAAAACCTTGAATACTGCTAATATAAAAGTGTGGGGTCGGGCAGTGCGTGTGATTTGTGCATCCCATATAATTCCCCCTAACAGACCAGGGCCCGAAGTCAGGCTCATCTGAGTAGTTTCTTGTCCTCCAACTGGAACAGTTGTTTCCTCATAAATAGGGAAAAATGGCTCCCCTTCAAAGTCTCCCTGTGTGTATACATCATCAGGCAAAGGAATTTTGCTCAGCTCTTTAAATAGTTGTTCTTCTGTTAAATCATCGGGAGCAGCAGGTTCAATCGGAAGAGAGGCCCTTGAGGGGAAACGCCCCGGAAAAACTGGGATTTCCTTAGACTTATCACCACGGGCCTCATCTCCTCTATATATGTTTAGGTCTTCGTCGTCCTGAATGACTATCGGCGAAGGACTCTTACGTAATTTAATTGTTTCTGCTGCCCGTGACGTTCCTTCTCCCTCTGTCGAGGGTACGTATTTGTAGGGTTTGGCGCCTGCACCAAGTCCAAACCTTATATCCAAAAGGCGGTACTTGTGAAGGTTCTCGTCAGTAATGCATTTCTTGATTTTTAGAAAATCAGATTTGCTTTGTAGAAGAAGAGACAGTCGATTATTGTTTGCCGAGCCTTCCGTCTTGGGAAAGGCGTGATCTGCTTAAAAAAGAAGAAGGGGGGGCATGTTAATGCTTCGATTTCTTAAACAAGTTATTCAGTCAAAAGTTTAAAGCTTACTTGATTTAAGCCATCTTCTTGAACACCCAGCCTGTCTCTTTATATAGAACCAATCGGCCTTGGGATCCCCTATGTTGCTGTATCCGTCAGACAGAACCTTCCTATTTGCTACCGATTCGAAGAAAGAGAAATTTGGGGTTGCCGAGGAGCGATGCTTGAAAAGATAAAAGAATTTTAAATCTTTAAATGTGAGCTCGATATGCAGGATTTCCGCGTATGCGATATACAGAGTGCATAAAGCCGCGTAGGCATTGGGATGAAGCTGCATCGGAGTAATACCCAATCGTTTTAAGGTCTCAATGACGATTGGAGGAAACGGAGGAATATCTCCTATCCAGCACATGAGTCGGCTGATTGTCATATACCCCTCCGGAGCTAAATGAGGTCTATCTTCGCTGCCGGGTGTCCTCACATCATCCCAGGGGATCCCATGTCTCAAGCAAATTCTCTTAAGCTTTATGTCATCAAGTTTGGAAGTTAGAGAGTCTGTGAATTTTTCTATTTCTATTGCACCAGGGACTTCGTCGGGAGCTCGACCATCTACCTCTGACTCTTCATCAAGCGAGGTACTCTCAGACGGATTCGATTCTGTTTCTGCCTCATATTCGGATCCAGAATCCGCACCCTCTGGATTAGATGGAAGAACCTCGGGGTTGAGATGCTCATACACCTCGGGATCCGTCTCTGTGTCAGATCTTGAAGGGGAACAATTATCCGACATTACTGTTTAGGCGAGTAAACATGAGAAATAAGATTATAATTATCCATCCCCCTGTGTGTGCAAGTGCCGGTGTGTGTTTGTGCGTGCATTAAAGAAAAGTACGAAGGACAACAAAATCATCAAGACATTGGTTGTTGCTCGCTGATAGATTATGCATTTGTTCAGTCCAGAAAGTCCGTTGTGAAGGCTCTAGCCTAACTATTCATTGTTTTATCAGAGTTACGTCGCATTACTTATTCAACATGTGCATCAGATTGTTCATCGGACGGATCGTTAATCAGGTTTCGGATCGCGCTACGTGGTCGCTTCATGGTGGAGGGTCCGGTTCGTGAAAAAGCATTAGTACAAAGAAGGGCCTCAGATCGAAAAGCGTTTTGACTCGTGATCCATGTCGTTACCCAAACGGATCGTGATAACCCCCTAGCGATCCACCTCACCTCCTATTCTCCACGAACCGATGCTCTACCTTTCTCACGATCCGATCCGTTGTCCAGCCCTAATCCTCCTACTTGCCACTCGTATGAACCATCGCCTCGCCATCGTCACGACCCGTACCCAAACTCCACTCACGACCCGACCTGGACAGCTCATTCTTTCTTCTTCTTCTTCTTCCTCCCTCCTGTCCACCTCCGAGCTCGAACGACGAGATTAATGGCTCCTCATCGGCCTCCAGAGCCTCGACCACCGCCAAAACTCGCCATTTTCTCCTCTTAAACCAGTTAAATCGAAAGGAAACGAAAAGGGGAGATGCGTTGAAACAATACTAGTATGATTACCTGTTTGTTTTAGCTTAAATCGGGGGAGGGAATCACGAATTAGAGATTGAAAGAAGAAATTAAAGGCTGGCGGCAGCAAAACGAAGAAGGAAGGGAGAAGAGTGAAGAGGGTTCGGGTTTATATAGAGAAAACTGTGACCGTTAGTATCCCATTCTTTGTTTTATTCGATCCGAACGGGCTGCGAACTAAAGCCCACCACGATTCATGATAAAGCCCGCTCCGCCAAGGCCGTGTAACCTAAAAAAAGGGGGAAAGAGAAGAAGAGAAAAGTTCAGAAGCTTACCCGACAATTTAACAACGAAGTCTCCAGAAATTCCAGAAATAAAAATTATTCGGTGAACAAGGAAATGGTTGAAGACTATACTGATATTTATATCGGTCAAAGAACGCGACTTTCCGAAGCAACATGACTTTTCTAACAGACATGACTACTAATTCACACCGTTCCGTGAAAAGATAAGTTCGCAATTTCGAAGCATGTTCCATCCTCGATAAAACATACTTCGAGGGGGCAAAATATTGGCTAGCTTTTTGACCAAGCCACCAAGGTTCACACACAAGAAGAAAGTATGGAACTAAATTCCTCAAAGATCGGATCGCACACGCGGATCGCGCCCTTCGGATCTCCAGCGCAGAGCACGACCCGATTCGCCCATGGGAGCATGACCCGATCCGCCCATGGGAGCACGACTCGATCCGTCCGTGGGAGCACGACCCGATCCGCACCTATGTCACCACCTCACTCCGATCCGATGCCCTGCTACGTGGCGAAACTCCTGACTTGTTCAACCAGGAACTGGTCTTCAGCGATCCGAAATACATGGATCCAGCGACACCTGTCCACAACTGTCATATTGACCAATTCCTCCTCAAAGCTCGATCCGATCCGATTTTCTTGGGATCTGCACCACGTGTGACCGCGAACCGCCTGATAGAATCAGCTATAAATAGCCCAGAGACTGGCATTTTTCAGGATCTTTTTGACAGTATTGAGCACTGGTTCCACCATTGCTGTCATACCACTACTTCACATCAGTTTTACTTCGAGATTACTGAGAGAAATCATAATTGTAAGAGTGAGTTTGAGAGAAATCATTGATTGTACTTACATTCAAAGTATAATCGATAACATATAAAGTGGACGTAGGCTCGTTAACGCCGAACCACTATAAATTCTGTGTGTTTTCTGCTTTTCCTTCATTCTCCAGTTATAATTCTCTACGAATCAGAACAATTTGGGTGTTAGGTCCAAATTTTGATCTAACATATATATTGAGATGTCCCAAAGTTTGACGAGGCCCAATCCTGACACACGAGAACGCACCGCGAATCCAAGATTGGAAAAATTGGAGGAAGTTTGGAAGAAAGAAGATAGATGGTGCGATGAAAAAGGAAAGAAGGTTTAGAATAGAAGAAGACAAACATATCATAATCAGTTAAGATCAGAATTTCACAACGGAATGAGTAATACAAAATATATCAATATTCTTTACATAAAAGAGAAAACTGTATATATACATGAGTCAATATCAGAATACACCATAATAATCAGCATGGACAGTTATAATAACTTGTTCTCACAATTACTGATACATACAATGCATTGCACAACGAAAATACAGCAATAAACATCTTAACACATTAGAAAAATAGATAATATAAGAAATATGAGAATACATATTGAGTCGAGCTCCTCTACTGAAACTCCAAACAAATCCAAACCTAATCTGGAAAACATACTCGGGTTGGCCCAAGCATTAAGGAAAACAATGCCTGATAACATTACAAAAAACTTGTTTAATTTTAGATTTTTTTTTGAAAGAAAGGATCTCTCGTAAGACACGACCACGTATAGACATGGCATACAATAACTAAGAACTTTTATGAAATTAAGTGATATTATTTTTCATGTCTATTTGGGATAAACGCGTATAGTAAATCAAATAAAACTGCAATTTTTTTACCATTATTAAATTCTGCGTATGTTAGGCAATACAAGTTGTTGGTTCACAGTTGAAAATGAATTCCTTCCAAATGGTGGGTAAAGAACTATCTTCCGTACAACACACCTCTAGAAGGATATACTGTTGAAAATACGAATTAATGTTTTGACGATGACAACTGCACGATGTTTGATGCTAACGTGTTTGCTTAGTGTTTTCAGATCTTACAGTCACACGACGGATAGAGGGGAAGTTTGAAAAATTAAAACAAAAAGATTTAGAGTATATATGGTTAAAATAAGAAAACAATATGGGAAGTACACAAAACCTGGATGATTGCTTCCTTGAGGTGTAAAGGGCTGAAGACGCAATTCAATCAAAAATAGGATGCTGCTACGAATGCCACGTCACCTTCAATGCGTGGGAAAAACAAATAAGTGACAAGCGGGACTTGAACCAACCAAGAATCACTTGAAGTGGAAACCAATGACCTACCAACTACAACAAAAAAACATTTGTGAACATTGAAAGGTCTGAACTTATTATCTTGCAAAAAAATGCGGAAATTAAAAATGGAAAAACATGAAACGACATTTGACAAGAGTCGAACCCTACACCTCCTCAAACAAAACTACACATCATACCAACTAAACCATGCACCTGTTAATGTTGAAGACCAAATAGAATTATTTATTCAAACCAAATACACAACTGTTAAAAAAAAGACATTGATCACGCCAGGATTCGAAACAGGTATTTATTCAAACCAAAGACGCAACTGCTAAAAAAAAGACATTGATCACGCCAGGATTCGAACCAAGGTATTTATTTAAACCAAAGACGCAACTGTTAAAAAAAATATATTGATCACGCCAGGATTCGAACCTAGATTTACCGGTTGGCACATACATGTTTCAACCACCTTTACCACTTACCACTTTGTTACTAAGTTTACATTATTTGAACTAAAGAAAAGGCGGAACTCTCATGCAAAAATATGATGGAATCCAGGATTGAACCTACAACGTTTAAGTAAGAAGGCACATGTCATTCCACCCATCCACAACAACTTCTAAAGTAGTAACTGTTATGATATTATATGAACGTTACAATAGTAACATTAAATTACCATTCAAGTATTTCTTCAACCAATTGCACACTATCAACAGACGCATCTTTTCCAAAGCAATTTTATGAAGGGAAGCAACTGTTTAATGGCATCTCGTCACTCATATATAATGCATACGTCATTCCACAACCAAATACATAATTCTCCTCTCTAATTCTATAACATTGCAATCAAGCATTCAATTCCATATATATTCAAAAGCAAATATTAGACCAAATATTTCACTCTATAAAATATTCAAATCTGGTCCAATTCCACTTCCTAGCCTCTGTGCACACAATTTGCATTGTTATTATTGAAGGCTGTCGAAGTAGTGCTACATTGCGACTATAATATATATGCATATGTATAGTTATCATAGTTAGCGAGATTCAACATTCTCTCCCCTTTTGACTAATGACAACTATATAAGCTCCCCTTGTCAATATGCATGTATCATTACTTGTTTCTCCTCCTTTGTCATTTCACAAAAAGGAATACTTACGCAAAAACTTAAGTACTTATGCATTACACACAAACATACCATTGAAATATAATATCCAGACATAATATACCATAGCACATACTAGAGTTTTGTGCTGAAATAGAGAGATAAGTACCAAAATATTACACACCACTTAATAGTTTTCTAGGCAAAATACATAGGCCACTAAATTACTAATCATGCATACTTTACCAATTTTCAGAAGTAGATGCCACAATAATTGTTCCATCGTCTTTGGGAGAGCCGTGTTCAGAGGCACTATCGGGAACTTCTTCGGCCGAACTAGATGACCATTGAAATCGGGCCGGAGCACGAGCTTGGCTAGAAGAGGTCCTGGTGCACGGAACTGCTTACAAAATTTTGTTTAAAAAGCCTTCGATGGAGTCAAATTTTTTGTTTGTAGATGGTCGAGAATTTTCTATAATTCTTGATAAATTTTCCCTACCATTATTGAAGTTAGATACATTTTTAGAGATACTTTCTAACTTATTTCGAATACTTCTACTTTCTGATTCTAATTCTTTTATTTTAGTTTTCAACATGTGATTTTCAAAACTAATTTTGTCATTCTTTGCCTTTTGAGTTTCAATTTCTTGACTCAAAAGTGAAAGTTGACTATTTGAATTTGTAAGAGTCCATTGAACCTTTTCAAGTTCTTCTTCTAAGATTATTTTTTCATCTTTTAGCATGTCTCTTTCAAATTCAGCCTTAATCCGATTTTCACGAGTTTCTTTAAGCTTCTTTTTTAGAGTTTTTATAACATTTAAGAATTCAGCATTAACTTCTATTAACTCTTCATAAGATAAATCACTTACTTCTGATTCTTGAGCCATGAAGCACACATTTTCTTGTTCATTTTTACTTTCACTATCACTGTCTGATGAATCTGAATCGGAGTCGTCCCATGTGACAGAAAAGACCTTCTTTTTGAATTTTTCTTTCTTGTTTTTGTTGTTGAACCTCTTCTGATTTTCTTTTAGCTCTGGACAATCTTTGACTGTGTGACCTTTCTTATGACAATTAAATCATTCTAAATTTGAGGAAGAAGGTTTGCTTGGATTATTTTTCTTGAAATTTCCTTTCCTATATTTTAAAAATTTCTTAAAATCTTTGGCAGTAAAGGCTAGATCTTATTCTTCTGACTCAGATTCCTCTTTATCGGCATGAAAAGCCACATTCTTTTTTCTTGAGCTAAATCCCTTTTTGCTTGAAGATTTACTTCATAAGACACGAGATTGCCTATGAGTTCTTCAGGTTTCATAGCTAATAAATCATTAGCTTCTTCAATGGTTAGTACTTTTCTTTCCCAATCGTCAGTTAGAGAGTGTAGCACTTTTGATACAATATCAAAGTCACTATATTTTTCTCCCAGTCCTATCAGTGCATGTAAAATGTCTTCAAATCTTGATTAAATTTCAATGATGGTTTCATTTTGTCTCATCTTGAAGTTCTGGAACTGGTTTTTGAGCATTGAAATTTTTATTTGTTTGACTTTGCTTGTTCCTTCATGAATAGTTTTGAGTATTTCCCATATTTGATATGCTGATGTACAAATGCTAACACGATTGAACTCATTTCTATCCAGTGCACAGTATAGCATATTCATAGCTTTTACATTTGCATTTTCCTGATCTTTTTGAATTATCATCCAATCTGAATATTCAGTTGTAGGTGTCGTGAATTCTTTTTGAGTAGTATTCCATGCACTAAAACCACTTGCTTGCATATATATCCTCATTCTTGCAGCCCAATAGCTGTAGTGTAGTCCATTGAATAGAGGTGGTCTTTGAGTAGATTATCCTTTGGCAAATGTAGTAGAGCTAGTAATTGGGTTATTCTCCATTTTATCAAAGTATCAAATAACGACGTTATGGTTATAGGATGACCTTGCTCTGATACCAATTGAAAGTGTCTATGCAGCGGTAGGATCGTATGGAGTAAAATATGAATGTATATAGCAGAGTAGTAGGTGTAAGTAAAAATCACACAGTTGATTTATACTAGTTCGGACCACTATCCTAAGTCCAGTCGCAAAATCCCTTCTGGTATTTCACTAACACAAACACCCTCACTTAACCCGGAGGAATAGGTTCACAATTACCCGTATTGCCGAACGAGATTTCTTACCTTGACTGCTGAAGAGGACTTTCGTAATACAGAATAGTTGATGACTATATGTGTCTGGATAACACGAATATGCCAATATGAAGTACACCCTTCTTATAGTCTTTATTTGATGATAAATGTGAAGTTTGTGAAAGATTATGGAAGATTCAAATCTCAAGTAATTGAAAATAGAGTGATTTTGGAGATTAGAGAGCTTTGAATAATGTAGAAAGAGTTAAAATAAAATTTGGTGGTTGGATCAGTTGATCAAGTCTCTATTATAATATGTAAATAGCTACAATTGATGACGAAGAGATTTGATCAAGAGATATGGATTAGAAATTATGACTTTTCATAATAGGTTGCAACTCTTCGTAATCAGATGTCTAAAAATATTTTTCAGATGTTTGTTTTGATTTGAAAAACAAAACAACAAGTAAATAGTGTATTTCGTAACAGATTCAGACGTCTGAAAAATTCAAAATAGATGTCTGAATATTATGTAAAGTTTAATTCTGTCTCAGCAAACAGACGTCTGTCTGAATTATTTCAGACGTTTGTTTTCTAGGAAAAACTTATTCCTTGCCTCTTTTTAGTGTGAAATATATATATATATATATATATAATATGTGTGTGTAGTCATCAAGGAAGTCTTTAACATTTAAATCTACGACTAACAGACTCTTACAATATATATAATCTTCATTTTGTGTTCTTGAATTTGCTTGTCGAATATCTTCCTGCAAAGCAGAGTTAGTCGCTATAATATGTATGCTTATGTATAGTTGTCATAGTCAATACACTATATAGCGAGATTCAACATATACCGAGGACCAGGTGCCATTAAATCTAAGTAAGACCGACCCAGCGACACAAACCCAAAGGTGGTGCACTGACCGAATATGCAATCTGTCATTCCCAACCTACCGAGCGTGCTCATCATCATCGTACTCGACCTTTAGAGAATTCAAAGCCAATTTGAGGTGGTTTCAAATCCAATTCCAAAGGCAGTTTCTCGAACCAACAATGATATAGGTTAAAAGAGAATTCATTGATAGTCAATTATTTAACTATCAATCATAAGTGCACTATTAGCACATCAGCAATATAAGCCCTCCTAATTAAAGTCATTTATTAAAATCATTTTGTCGATCCTAAAATTGTTATATTTTCATACTTGGGAATCATACCCATGCACTTATCTTAATGGAATAAGCGTATTCACAAGTAATATTGTTTTCCTTACTTGAAAGCATATCCATACTTAGCTTAAAGGTATAAGTATAGTCAAATCATAAGTGGATCGAAACAATATCATGTAATACATCATTTACCATTAAACCCAATAGTTGGTATTTATTACAAAAAGTGTAAATTGATAAGATTGATTATACACAATACCATTTTTCGAATTCCACCTATGTTATTAATCGAATAACAATGAAATCACATTTCAAATTTAACGAGGAATACGAGTTCCGTTTCATAATTCAATACCAAGTTAAATTATAATAATGTACATTTTATATTCAAAACATGTTAAGCTTTTGAAAACTTCAAATCTTATTTACAGACCTTACAAGAATTCTTTGGTTAAAAATCAGATCATTTATGTTTAGCTTATAAAACAAATCGAGTCACTTATAAGTTCGTTGCATATTTCTAAACTTTTATAACTTTATATTAGAAGTTCTTAAACATTTACAAGTTGTTAGGTCATTTATAAAACTTGGTTCGTTCATAATTTTTTTATTGTATAACTTCATAAACTTAGTGTCATGACTTGGTTAAGTATAAAACACATGAAATCTCTTATATGAAACATTTTTATAAAATTTTAATTCGTTGTAAAATCATTTTATAAACCCCTTTATAAAATCAAATATAAAAATAACTTATATAAAATCTGTTCGCCACACTTGCATAGTTATAAAACAATTTTTATAGCTTTTAATGTTTAGTAATTTCCCCTTATGGAAATCCTCGTATCTTGAAAACTTTGGTTTGGGTCATCTGTCACCAATTGCTTAACCAATAATATTTATATATTAACAACATATATTGATTTATTTTCGTTGTATGTCAATTTCATACATCAATCATCATCGAAATCAGGTCTTATGTTATAATAATTTCAAAATGTGTACACTATGAAAGCGAATGACATCCGATCAGATTAAGGAATCTTGTTGGATTGCTTTAACCTTTCCTCCTGTATCATAACACATATTTCAGCGCATATATGGATATAAATCATATAATATAACTAATGTAAGAAGAATCTTCTTCTGTTAAGCAGGTAACATCAACGGTTATCCGCTCTTAGAGGAGGGGAAGAATATCCAAACCAACCGAACAAGCAGTAAAGCATCCAAATAACCAATAATGCATAAAAATATGCAATCAACAGTTAATATTACTGTATGATTGTTGATCCCGAAATTAGAATCAACACCAAAAGTATAGAAAACACTTCACAAAATGTAGAAAATTGGAGAAATGGAGCCTTAAAGTTGTAAAAGTGCAAAAGAGGACACAATGTTTTATAGTGGTTCAATCAAGCGTGATCTACGTCCACTTTAAAGAATGATTCCATTACCATATCAAGAGTTACTAAACAATCATATCCTTTCATTATATTCATCAATAGCCTCACTACTTCACTCTTAGATCTATTAGAAATGGCTAAGGAGAGACTTCATATAATTCTTCAAAGACGGTAGGTGATTGAACAAATCTAGTCTTTCTCATGAACTTTGATGGTCTTCCACGACTTCATGATGAATTTAGAGTTTGATCTTCAATAGGAGTGGTTGGAGATGAACAAATTCCTTAGAAAAGGTCGAGAATTGAATTCGGCAGCCCTTCAGGGTCCTAAAAAGTCCTCCCCCTTGAAATGAAATTGAACCCCTATTTATAGGTGTGAGGAATGAGTGAAATATAGCATTCCAGGTTTTGAGTCGGGCTATTCAATATTTACAAAAATGCCACTACTAGCTGTCGCTAGCTAATTGCCAGTTTTCACGTACCAGACCGATCCAGAACAGACCAGATCGACCTAGAAGTGTCCCGATCCGATCCATATGAATAGTCCGACCCATTCTCTATTAGACAAACCGATCTGGTGTCACTGGATCTGACCGACCCGATGCAGATACAACAGGCCGACCCGTTCCTTTATAACCGGAATGATCCGTTGGTACTTGAAGAGATTAGACTGACCCGATCGGGTTAACTTGCTTACTGATGGATACACTGACCTGATCCATCCTGAGTTGAACAAACTGATCTGATGACGGATGGACAAGAACAACTCGACCCACTCTTAAGTCCGACCTGATTTAGTGCAGTAGGCCGACCCGATCCATTGTTTTACTATACAATCGACCCATCACTTAAGCTTTGGTTTTTAGAGTGTTAACAATGATACAATGATATTTTAAAAAGTGAAAGTTTTAACTCACTATTCATTCAGAAAACGCTTTTGTGTCTTTGAATAGTTAAAATGGAAGGCGTTCGATTTTAAATAAAAATATAACGAGCTCCAATTGCAGCCAATCCAATTTGTACGCATAGATTTGATCAATATGTATCCAGCACACCTTGTCCCATCCAAATCCGACCTAGTATGAAACATATATAGCAGTTAAAATATTTTATATGAATTAAAATAATTTATATAATTAATTATTGTCATTAGCTAATCATATTCACATAACAAGTTAATTAATCGAGAGCCTAAAAATTATGCACCTAGGTTAGAAAACACAAACCATGTTGCCTCATTCAACCAATCATCATAGCTGCTCCTCCCCGCCAAAGTCGATCGCACCACCACCATTCTGACCCTCTTTGACCGATGGCGACGCCTTAAGCACCGTATAGGCCCTTCACAACCACAAAAAAAAACAGATCATTCAATTGCAGATTTTTCCGTCTTTACATCACCCTATTTTCTCTGATAACCACCAATAGCTTAAGCACATTCTCCTCCGCAAATCTCCTTCAGATGCCATCACCCTATAGTCGAGGAAGCTTCGGTGACCAAAAGAATGAAACGGGTCTTGATTTGGTTTTCTATCGATATGGACGATGTCTATCATCTGATCGACGAACGAAAAGCATGGATTTTCTCATATAGATGATGCATGCAACTTTCAAGTTGGGAATTTTAACTAGAAGTGGATGGATTGAAAGGAATAATTCAGGATATTGATTCCTTTGTGAAGGCTTGGGTTTAGTGTTTTTTTGAAATGAAGAAGAATGAGATGCTTATATTGCATTTAAAAAAAACAAGGGATATGCTGCTGCCAAGGGAATGTAAAATTGGGGATATGCTGCTGCCAGAATTGCTAAAGCAATTTATAAGAATAATAGTGAATTTAGTTTTTCATTATTTGTTATTTGCTTCTAATCGATAAATTAGGGGAGTGACACTTACAGATGTAGAGGTTACTAACATGTTTAGATGAGAAACAAGAAAATTCAAAATATGTTTGTTAATTCATATCACATGTTTACCATTCAGTTTGTCAATGCGTTACTCAATGTCATGTTAAATGCGTCATAGATTCACAAAAGAAGAAAAAAATATTTTTCAGCCATAAATATAATACAACAATTTAACAAACAATTCATGTAACAAAAAAAAAAGCAGAATCAAATTGAGTTATAAAATATCAAAATTTACAATAACAAATATTCATTACAAAGAAAACTCCCTATAGTTTTCTAATGTCCATGGTAATTGCAAGTGAAAAAAATCAAAATGTTAGCAACTCATAGTAGAATATATTTTACACATGGACATGTTATAAATCACAATACATATTCTTTAACTCTACGATTCAAGATTTGAATCCTATTTGGATTCAAACTTTGAACTTTACGATTTATGATTTGAATCTCATATTAAAATCATTGCCTGCAACTATAAATAGAGGAGATTGGGGAGAGAACCAAGGTTTCTCTCTTTATTCAAACATTTAGGCTTGTGTCTGTGATTCTCTGGACTCAAGGTAAAACCCCAATTCTTCATTCTATTCACACTAATTCATCATAAATTGCATCTAGAGGCTAGATCATCATCAAGGAAGATTAAATTACATCAAATTGCATAAATTTTGGGGATTTTCAATGCAATTCAGATCTAATCCCATTGGTACTGCAATAGATCTTAGATTTGGTGAGTGATAGATATCTCTTACAAGGAAATCACAAATTGTATGAGTAAATTAGGATCAAATTCATGTTTATATGCTAAACTCACCCTAGTTCTGATCATATATGTTTAATTCAGATTTAGACGCCCTAGGGAAACCTAATTTAATCATGTAAACCGGATAATTATTAGATCTATCATATTCTTGTAAATTTTTAGATCCAAATCATGTTAGCTCCATCGCTTTATGATATGTGCATGTTTGTATGATCAAGATTTTTTGAATCGATGTTTGTTTTGATTGAATTTAATGTATTGCTTGAATTATTTGTTAGAATTGTTTGTCATTGAATTTTAGATTGAAGAACCAAGCAAATTGGCTGTTCGAATGATCAGATTCAGGCGAAACTTGGCGGATGAGCTCTAGAGTGTTTCAAGAGTGCTTGAAAATTTCACCAGAAAATATGCTAAGTATATGGACCGGTACCGGATCATGGCCGATGGTCTGGTACCGATCCATCAGCATTGATGGGATCACATTGAAAATTGGATCATTGGCTCAAGAGGTGATTTTGAAGCTGCATGCATATTTTCAAGTGGTTTGGATATGATTTTGGATGGGTCCACATGAAGAACTTGGCATGATTGGAATTTGGCTATGAAATTGGATAAGCTGGAAGAACTTGAGGAGGGTGGCAATGTGGTCTAGATACTTAGCCAAAATTGGCTAAGTATGAGGACCGGTACTGGTCCATGGATAATGTACTTGTACCGATCCATCATATTGCATGGTGGAGGGTCGGAATTTTAGGGTCTTGATTGTGATGGCCTCTGGGGGTTATTGGTTAAATTTGGTGATGAATGTACTTCAGTTGATGAATATTCAACTCAAAGATGATAGCGTTTCGATTGTGAACTCAAGTTGGAGTGGTTAGAGATGGATTGATGCGATATTGGTCATGGGATGACATATGATTCAATATGATGATGGATTGACTTAGGTAGGAGTTAACTACGGATGATAATGAAATTTGTTCGAGAAGTAGCTTGAACTATGGAGGAAGTCGTCGAGGATGATGGGTCGAAGATTGGAAGTGCCAAGGAATCGTTTGTTATCAAAGGTTTTACTAGACTCAATGCAGGAGTATCGTGGGGACGCCCATTAGGATCAGGTAGGATTGTGTACTCTGGAGAGAGTGAGCTAGTTGTCTCGGTGGAGGCAAACATACACAAGACATATGTATGACTAGAATCAGAGTTTTCCATTAGCCCATGATGGATATCAACGACCATTTATTTGATGATTGATGTATTCAAGGCTTTGGTTAGTGATAGCTAGGATATTGGAAGCTATAGCCGATTGTGTGTTTTATTCTCTGTTTTCTCTTTGTAGGCTATTACCGTAGGCCATCGAAGAGAAGTGGGATTGGGGGATGTCCTTTCCTATTATGGAGTAGAATATGATAGATGAGTATCCATGCTAATCCTTATGTTGTTGGACATATGAAATGATTGAACTGTTTATACTCATATATTTTATGTAACTGTTGTTAGTTATTTTATAGCTCACTAAAACTGTTGTCCAACTCAAGGTTTTATGCTTTTCTCTTATTACCTTGGGCTTCTCATCAATGTTAGTGGTGAGTAGACCGAGATAACAAGTAGCTGGTTTTTGGTGCCGGTGATGTTATGCGACGACGAGCAGGAGGCTGACGTATTATTTTCTTCTATGATATATAGACACTCTTTTGTTTTCGTTGTATGTTGATGTCTTTCGATACTCTGAGAAATATGTAGTGAGGCTTGATGTACGAATATTCATTTTCAGTAGTTTTGTATCGTTGACTCTAAAGTGTTATGATATTTGATTTTCTTTTCAGTTATGCTTCACTACTATGTCCTGTTATATATTTTCTATTATACATTATCCATGCGCTGTGAGTTATGTGACATGTTTATTACGAGTTATTTTTCTTTGATGATCATCCCATATCGGTCTAGCACGTCATATAGTGCACTTTTTCCTTAGCTTCGTGCAAGAGTTATGGTGCAGTCGTTATATTTGGTATTAGATTTTTGGTTAATTGATTTTACCCAAAGTTCATGAGGGTAAAAGCGTATCGGAGACGTACTTGAAATTTTATTGGATGATTACTATATCATAATGTATAGTTTAGTAGGTTAGTTGGCACTTGAACACCAATTGCAGCGTTTCTCTGAGGTGGATTAATCATTATATTTTAGAGTAAGAATGAGTTGTCAAACTTCGAGACACGCTACTAGGGATGAGCCTGCTACTGGAGGGGTAGGCTAGGGTAGCCAGTCAGGAGCTAAAGCTGCTATGCCCGATTATCTTGCTATGTTCGAGGCCATAGTGGCAGCGATGATGAGGATGCACGCTCCAAAAGTAGCAGTAGAGCGTGGTGCTCCTGTGCAAGCACTTAGGGTGGTCGATTTCGCTAAGTTGAGCAAGGATTACACTTCTCTGGGTGTAAAGTCTTTTGATGGGACTAAACTTATGGTTGAGATCCAGAATTGGTTGGATACTTGTGTTCGAATTTTTGGAGATTTGGGAATTGATGATGTAACTAAGAGGAATTGGTTGGATTAACCACCCCATGCAAGAAAATGATATGATTACTAAAATCCAAACACAGTAATCAATACCCATAAACTGGTCAGGCATAACTATAAATCAATCAGGGACGGAAAACGCCCGAAAGTGAGTGAGAAGACCAATCGATAAATAAATGATTATAATTAAATATCATCATACCTAATAAAGTAATTATCATTAAAAACATAGTTAGCGATGCTAATTTCTTTTTTATATATAATAAATGAAACTTTGGTCAAATTATTCTGTTTACCATATTTTTAAAAAGCAATTCAAAACATTTTATTATTCAACAACGAGTACATGCTCATACATAGAATACACACACACAGACACTTAGAATTCAATCTAGGATGTTACTAACCCATCTCTGTTGAGCCAAATAAACAGGGCCAAAACTTTCGCTTAACCTCCAGCTATTACAACATGTTTCGGTATTCAATAACCAAAACTCCGATACTAAATGGGACAACCCAAAATTTGACGAGCCTTGACACTGATGCATGAGCATGCACCACGGATATAGTATGGAAAAATAGGAGGTGGTCTGGATGAATGAAGATAAATGGTGAGAAGTAGAAGGAAAAAAGGTTTAGAATAAAGAAGAATATGAAGACAAACAAGATAGAATCAAAGAAGATCAGAATCTCATAGCGGAATTAGTAAAAAAAAAATATTGCAATTCTAATTTACATAAATGAGAAAGTTGTATATATTCATGGATTCATATAAGTGTACAATATAATAACTAGTCCAGACAGTTATAACAACCCATCCTCACAATTGCTATACATACAACACATAGTACAATAAAATTACAACAATAAACATTATAGCATACCTGAAAATTAGATAATATAAAAAAATACGAGAATACATTTCCAGTTAAGCTCCTCTCCCGAAGATTCAATCAAATCCAATGCTAATCTTGAAAATCGTACTTGGTCTGACCCAAGCATTAAGGAAAACAACACATAGATCAGTCTGGAATACCCAAGTGAGAAAACTCGCATCACGAATAATTTGCTTAAAATTTGAAAATATTCTGAAAGAAAAGAGCTCTCATAATACATGGTTCGTACCTTATGATAACCATAAACTTGTTTGAATTCAAGTGATATTTATTTTAATATCTATTTGGGTAAAACCCATAAAGTCAAATAAAACTACAAAACTGTTACAATTATTAAATTTGTGCATATTGGGAAATACCAAGAAACTGGTTGGTTCATTGTGGAAAATTGATTCCATAGAAATGGCTGGTAAAGAACTACCTTCCGTACATTAAACCTTTAGAGGGATGTACCGCAAACAAACAGCCCGCGACTCCAGATAAAACCGGACCAGCTACACAGACCCAAAGGTGGTGGTGCACCAATCAAATATGCCACCACCACAGTCGTTCCTAACCTACCAAATGCACTCATCATCATCATCATACACGACATATTGAGAGTATAGTATCTAGATAGGCGATTTATACATCCTAATGGGCGCGACCCAAGTAGCCTCATTACACGCCCTGTCTCTCCATTTTTGGGTGATAAGGCCAAATGCAACGTATACCACTCATACATAGAACATAATCATCTATGAAAGTTATATTTCCATTTCGTAATCCACTAATTGACTTCCACAAAAATACAACCTCCGAGTTGGTACTTCTCAAGAAGGGTGCATATAGTTCAGGAGTTACCTCATACACTGCCAAACAGACGCACCTTTGTATAAATCAATGTATATGATATAAGAAATGCAATACCGAGCATCCATCCATACAAGTTTTCTAGGAATAGGACAAACTGAGGGTATTCTTTTACCACATCTTATTGAGAATAATCCTGGGATTAGTAACAATAAGTTCTCGCATCATGTAGAACCCAAGAATGTAGGGACCAGTGCTATAGCTTTAATCGGGATAGCTAACCAGAAACAACAAGCGGTCCTTTCCATTCCAAAGGCCTACACCTTTAAATCATAACTATAAGCATAAGTTTAAGCACCAGGATACCTGCATATCAATTTCAAACGCAAAACCAGTTTGAAGTTGTTTCGGATCTAATTCCAATCTCGGTTCCTCGAACCAACAATGACATAAGCTAAAGGGAATTAATTGATATTTGGTTATTTAACTATTAATTACGAGTGTATTCATTAAGCACATCAGCAGCACATTTTTTTTAATTAAGATCATTTCATTAAAATCATTTCACAAATTCCTAAAAGTCGATTCTATATACTTATCTAATCAGAATAGGCATATTCATAAATCGTTATATTTTCATATTGGAAATCATATCTATACACTTATCTTAATAGAATAAGTGTATTCATAAACAATATTATTTTCATTACTTGAAAACATAGCCATACTTAGCTCAAAGATATAAGTGTAGTCATATATCATAGGTGGGTCGAAACAATGTTTTGTGATGCATTGTTTGCCATAAAAACAAAACATTTGTTATTAATTACAAACATGTGTAGAGCTACAAGACTTATAATGCTCAATTCCAATTTCAAATTCTACTTATACTATTCATCGAATAACAATGAAATTACCTTTCAAATTCAACAAGTATTACAAGTTTCATGATCGAAATTCAATACCAACTTAAATAAGAATATTATATATTCTACATTCAAGACATGTTGAGCTTTTAAAAACTTCAAAAATTATTTTCAAACCTTCCCAAATTCTTTGATTATAAATAAAATCATTTGTAATTTAGCTTATAAAGTAAATCATTTATCAGTTCTTTACATAGTTCTAAACTTTTATAGTTTCCATTAGAAGTTCTAAAACATTTGCAAGCATTTTATTTCTTCTTAAGTCATTTATAAAACTTGGTTGGTTCATAATTTTTTTTATTTTTAAAACTTCATAAACTTAGTGTCAAAACTTGGTTGAGTATAAATCAATTGGAATATATTTTTTATAAAACTAGAAATTGTTATAAAATGGTTTTATAAATTCTTTAGTAAAATCAATTATAAATCTTGATTTATTTATAAAACTTCATTTATATTACTTGTATAAACTCTATTCTTAAAACTTGCGTAGTTATAAACAAATTCTGCAGCTTTCAATTCTTAGTAATTTTGCTATATGGAAAATCATCGTATTTCAAAATCCTGCATTTAGGTCGTCTGCCACCGATCGCTTAGCCGATGTTTTTTACTAATTAAAATCATTTCTTGGTCTAATTTCATTGTGCGTCAATTTTGTACATCAATCATCACCCAAATCAGGTTTTATGTTATTTATGTTAGATAGTTCGTATGTGTATAATATGAAATCGAATAACATCCAATCATATTGAGAATTCCGGTTGGATCCCTCCAACCTGTCCCTTTGCATCACTGTTCATATATTAGCACGTATATGCATATAATTCATATAAGATGAATCTTATGCTATTAAGCAGGCAATATCAAAGGTTATCGGTTTCTAGGGTGGGAATATCTAAACCAAATAAATAGATAATAAATCATCCAAATAACCAATCTTATATGTAAATATGTAATCAACGGTGAATATTACTGTATGGTATAATAATATTATAGAAAATGTGAGTTTTAGCTCACTATCCATCCAAACAACGCTTTTGCAATGTTGAATAATTAAAATCAAAGGTGTTTGATTTTAACTAAAATAACCTAACTGTAACAACTCACATTTTACATATCGAAAAACCGTAAAATATATTTATTTCATTCCTGGAGGGTTGGATCATTCTCATCTTTTAATATGTTGCTTATGGGGATGTGAGACATGTCCATAATTTTTACCGATTTTGTTTACGACCATTTTGTCCCTATCAGTCTTGTACAAGGAATAACTTTTGACTCAGGTCGAATCAGGTGGTGAGACCTATGGCATTGGAGAGGAATTGATGATTTCCTATCAATAGTGTGGTTACATTAAAGATTTGGCTCAGCGATTGGGGAGGAATCACTGTTTTAAGGTTTTTCAGCTGGCTGTCCAAGTTTGGTAAGCCAAAATGGGCTGAATTGCGAAGGCCCATTAGTGGGCTGGTGAAAACTATAAATAGGGGGTGAGGGGTATGGAGAATAGGTTACTTCTCCCATTCTCTCGGTTGGTGGCCTTGTGTTCCTCCTTCCTCTAACACTTTTCCACCATTAAAAATCAATATCTAAGGAGGGAAATCATAGATCTACACCATTGGAGGCTAGATCTACATCAATTGAAGGTCAAATTCATCAAATCAAGGAGTTCGGATTCAATTGCTTGCTATCCGAAATCTTATTACATTGATTTTAGCTTGTTTTGGAGAATCGGTGAGTGATTTGCATCTCTCACATGGATTTAATGAAGTGTATGAGTGTTTGATCATATTTTTCGTCTATTTCAAGTGTTTTTCTATAGGTCTATGCATTGGTAAGTTCATTTTCATATAAATCGCTCTATGATCTATTTTAGCAAGTTAAACCGATAATTTCATGCTATTCTATATGATTATGTAAGTTAGATTTATAATTCTGTTCATGTGTTCATTTACCATGATTTTTGGAGGGATTTGCCTAATTTTGGTGAGAATTATCATATTCATGTTGTTAATGATTCTATGACATGCTTAAGATGGTATTGGATGAACTAGATGAGTATATTTCATTGATTGTGTCGATTGGAGGAGTTTTGGTTGAAACTGGGGTTGCGTTGGAGAAGTGCAGGTTTTTGTCGCACGTATGGTGTCGTTCGTACCATGACGTTGTCTTGGAGAACAAGTCAGGGCTGGTCGGTTGCACATATGAAGCAGGTTGGGTCGTTCGCTCCTAGTTGTATGGGTCAGCCATACAAATGTAAAGATGGGGGATTGAAGTTGATGTTGGTCGGTCGTACATCCTTGCTTGGTCGTTCGATCATGAAGTTGGAGAGATGGAACGGTGGGTCGGTCGGTCCTAATAGGTCGGGTCGTTCGATCAGGGGTGAAGCTGAATGACTAAGGTGGATGTCGATCGGTCGTGCAGAGCTAGTCAGGTCGATCTTCAAACTGAAGGTGGGTCGGTCGGGCTAGAATGAGGGTTGGACCCATGTTGGATCAGCCGGGCTTGGTTCCAGAAGTGGCCAGTCGCTCCAGGTCAGATCGGTTCAAATGGGTGGATCGGTCATATCGTGGTCGGTCGATATGGATTTTCAGCAGCATTTTTTTTACGCTGTGGTTAATGACCTAAGTGCTGTGGTTTGTTTCTCTTGCAAACAGATGTGATGCTATGGATTGTTTCAGACCTTTTGATTTATGTTTACTTTGGTTCGAGAGTGGTGATAACTTCAAGGTGAATTCAATGGGGAATGTCGAAGTGAGGGGGCATACGTTGCCAGTCGCAGTGCAACGGGTGAAACTATAACTCAAAAGTGCCTGAGTTGGGTGATAATGGTGGGATAGTCGCCGCTGATGACGACTAGAGATACTGGAGGCCGAGAGATTATCGTTGTCGTAGGTTCTAGCGGGCTCAAAGCAGGGGTTACACGATTTCATCATATGGTCGAGTACCCTTGGCTTCGTCGTATGGCCTAGACACATTTCGTTGTTTGGTATGTGGGGTTTTGGCTGGAACCGGAGTTCATCATTGGCCCTTGACGGACGGCAAGTTGTTTGGCCGATCATACGATTAACAGTGGTTTAAAAGCAGGGTTGGTAGTGATAGCCAGAGTCAGTCATGGACGATTGAATGCTAAGTTGTATTGATTGTACCATCTCATGGGGATTGTCCGACTTCATATGAGGTGTCCATGGTGCTTGTTTGATATTGGTTTCAGCCTTTGGGGATTGTGCTTGGGGGATACCAAGTTCAATTAGGGTGGTTCTCGTGAGATATAACTAGTTGTTGTATGAATTGCTTTTTCCACGTATGAATGATTGTTCTGATTGCCATGGCTGAATTGTTGTTCCCTTTGGATGCATGGATCATAAAGGCTATCAATGTCAGAGGTGGGGGAAGGCAGTTGTGAGTTCTTCTCTGGAGTTAGGTAGATTAGTTTGTTCATTTACCCATTCTCATATACTTTATTGATGTCGTTTGTTAGCTGTTTTATCACTCACTAAGACTGTAGTCTGACTCAAGGTTTTATGTTTCCTTCTTATTACCTTAGGTTGTTCATCCGATTGTTTGGATAGGTAGACTAGGTGGTAGTGACTGTTAAAATCTTAGTGATGACGAGGTTGCTGTTCGGTGGCGAGCATGAGGCTGGCGTACTATCTGTCTTACTATATAGTATTTGGATTTCCGCTGTTTTGTTATTTTCTCTGAATGTGATAGTGAGGCAAAGTTGTATAAACACTACAATTGTAATCCAAGAGTTTGGATATTACTTTCTAGTTGTTCTGAAAGTTTGGTGTTTTCCTGCTTTATTATTAATACATGTTGTATAAGTTCTATTATATTTTATCCTTGCGCTCTGAGTAACCACAGGTTCCGATGATCTTTACCTACTTTGATGATCGTCCATAGCTGCCATGCACACTTCTCAGCGCATTATTCCTCTTGTAAAGTGCAGGGGTTGTGGGCGGTCCTCACATTTTGTATCAGAGCTATGGTTAACTATTTTAGCTAAATTTCAAGGACGTAATCACGTATGAGAGACGTACTTGTAGATTTCAGTTGGATGTATACTATATGATACTATATAGTATAGTAGCGTTTGTACTTTATAGTAGTTATTTTCTATGAGGACTAATCATTCTAGTTTTTAGATTTATAATGAGCCGTCAAACTTTGGGAAATACTACTAGGGACGATCCTACGACTGGAAGGGCGGGCGATGGAAACCAGTTGGAAGCTTTCGCTGTTATGCCAGAATGCCTAGTTATGTTCTAAGCCATGATGGCCACTATCTTGTTAAGCATGCCCATTCCAGAAGTGGCAATAAGGGGTGGAATTCTTGTACATGTACCTTAGGTGATTCCACTAAGAGACAGAGGGATTATTCTCCTACAGATGAAGAAGATGAGTTAAGAAGACATATATCTTTAGAGAAACTTCGACGTCGGGCCAAGGAGCGAGGAGAGTGGATCAATGCTTCTTGGGATGAGGCTTGTAGAAACAGACATGAACCTCATAAAGAAACTTTTGCTGGCCCCAGTAAAACAAGGAAGCTGAATAGGAGAAAGAAGAAACCCAAGAAGAACAAGTATCTGTTAGCAAGGATTGATGACTTGTTCGATCAGCTTCACGAAGCCAAAGTGTTTTCTCAAATGGATTTGGCAACGGGATTTCATCAGTTGAGGGTGGAAAAGGATAGTATGCTAAAGACTACTTTTTGGACACCATCCAGATTCTTCGAATGGTTGGTAATGCCATTTGGGTTGACTAACGCGTCAGCGTATTTTGTGGATCTTATTAATAGAGTATTCAGAGATCAATTTAACAATTTCGTGTTTGTGTTCGTGGATGATATTCTGCTTTACTCCAGGAACGGAGAGGAACATAAGACACACTTGAGAGTTGTGTTGGAAATCTTGCGAAAGCATCAGCTGAGAGCTAAGTTTTCAAAGTGTCACTTTTGGAAGAGCAAAATGAGGTTCTTAGGCCATGTTGTTTCTGGAAATGGGATAGCAGTTGACCGCGCTAAGGTGGTAGCAATCCAGGACTGGGATCGACCTAAGAATGCGACAGATGTTCGGAGTTTCCTTAGGTTGGCTGGTTATTACCGACGGTTTATCAAGGATTTCTCTAAGGTAGCTGCACCATTGATAGGGTTGACGAAGAAGAACCAAGTGTTCACATGGGATGCAAAGTGTGAACAAGCGTTTGGGATCCTGAAAGAGAAACTAACGAGTGCTTCTGTGTTGAACATTTCGAGTAGGAATGAAGAGATGGTGGTATATACCGATGCATGTGGTACTGGACTTAGAGTGGTACTGATGCAAAATGATAAGGTTATGGCCTATGCGAGTCGACAGCTAAAGCCGCATGAGAAGAATTACCCAACTCATGATTTGGAGTTGGCGGCGATTGTGTATGCTCTGAAGATGTGGAGACATTACCTATTGGGAGTTCGATTCAAGTTGTTCACGGATCACAAGTCATTGAAGTATCTAGCATCATATGATTTTGGTATAGCTTATACTCCTGACAATGGTAACACAGTTTCAGACACGTTAAGTCGAAGACACGTGAGTTTAGGAGCGATGTTTTCAGAATGGAAGAGCCTCGAGTATTTAGCAAGGTTCGATTTCAGGCCACAATGCGAGTTGGAACCTAAAATGTTGGCAAGCTTATCGATAAGACCTCTCATCGAAAGAATTGGCTAGAGCTAAAGCGAGATGCAAAGCTTGTCGAGTTTATCCAGAAGTTGGAACCAGAGAAAAAAGAGTTCGAGTCAATCGAGAAGGTTGGCTTCAAAAGCAAGGACGACTGGTTGTTCCTGATATTGATGAATTGAGAGATGAGATTCTGAAGTAATGTCATCACTCAATGTTGACGATTCATCCCGGTGGTTATAAGATATATCAGGACATGAAGCGAGTCTACTACTGGGAGGGGATGAAGCGAGATAATGGAAAATTCATTTCCAAGTCTATGAACTGTTAGTTGGTGAAAGCTGAACATAAGAAGTCGAGTGGTTTTCTTCAACCATTGGAAGTTCCTACATGGAAGTGAGAGCATATATCGTTGGATTTTATCGATGGACTACCTAGAACCAGGGCAGGAAATGAAGGGATTTCGGTCACCATGGATTGCTTAACCAGAAGTGCAAGATTCGCTCATGTCAAGTCGACTAGGATGGCATTAAAGTTAACCGAACTTTATGTGAAATGGATAGTTCGATTCCATGGTGTCATAAAGAGTATAGTGAGTGACTGAGATCCGTTATTTACGAGTGGATTGTGGAAGAGTTTGCAAGACGCTTTGGGAGTCGAGTTGTGCTTAAGTACAGCTTACCACCCCCAAACTAATGGTAAAACCGAGAGGGTTAACCGAGTTTTGGAAGATCTCCTAAGAGCTTGTGTGCTGGACTTTGGGGGATCGAGGGAGGACCATCTTCGTTTAGTCGAATTTGCTTATAATAATAACTACCTGCCGAGTATTGGGATAGCACCATACAAAGCGTTGTATGATAGACCGTGCAATTCTCCAGCTTATTGGTTAGAAACTAGAGATAAGTTGATACTTGGGCTAGAGATGATTAGAGAGACCTCAGATTGTATTAAGATCGTTTGGCAACGAATGAAGGCGACCCAAGATCATCAGAAGAGTTAGGCAGATAAGCATCGAAAGATTTGGAATTCGACGTTGGCGACATGGTTTTAGTGAAGATTTCACCATTGAAGCATATGTTTAGATTCGGAAGTAAAGATGAGTTGGCTTGGCTCCTAGGTTCGTTGGACTATTTCCGGTAGTCGAGCGAATCGGGAAGCTCGCACATAGGTTAGGGTTACTCGAGAAAATGTCGGGTGTGCATAACGCTTTTCGTGAATTATTTCTACGAAATATGTGCATGAGACGAAGGTGGTAGTATCTCCGGAACAATACAAAAACCTAGAAGTCGAGGTCGCGGTTATGACACCTCGTAAGCCACTTCATGTTGTTTTAAACGACACGAAATAGCTTAGAAGGAAGACAATTAAGTTAGTCAAGGTACAATAGAGAGAGGATGACAACGATTGTACATGGGAGACGGAAGAGAGTATGGAGACTACCCATCTATAACTCTTCGTCTGTATGACCCATTGAGCTCACGCCATTATCACATAATTTTTACTTATTGTTATTATTTTACTCGTTGCTATTGTTTTTCTGATTGTTATTGTTGATAGAATTCCGCGTGTTAGGATAAGGCTATGGATGCATGGCTTAATGGTTGCTAGTTTGGATAATAGAATTGGCTTCTCTTGGATGATAGGCATGCAGAATTGCTTTGATAGTTTGTGTTCGTTTGAATTTCGAGGGCGAAATTTCTAAAGGAGGGAGAATGTAATAGCCCGCATTTTACGTATCGGAAGATCGTAAAATATTTTTATTTTATTCCCTAAGGGTTGGATCATTCTCATATTTTAATATGTTGCATATGGAGATGCGAGACATGTCCATAATTTTTACTGATTTTGTTTGTGACCTTTTTGCCCCTATCAGTCTTTTATAGGGCATAACTTTTGACTCAGGTCGAATTAGGTGGTGAGACATGTGCCATTGGAAAGGAATTGATGTTTGCTATCCATAGAGCGGTTACATTAAAGATTTGGCTCAGTGGTTTGGGAGGAATCACTATTTTAAGGTTTTCAGCTGGCTATCCAGGTTTGGTAAGCCAAAATGAGCTGAATTGGGAAGGCCCATTAGTGGGCTGGTGGAAACTATAAATAGGGGGTGAGGGGTATGAAGAATAGGTTACTTTTCTCATTCTCTCAATTGGTGGCCTTGTGTTCCTCCTTGCACTAACACCTTTCCACCATTAAAAAACAAAATCTAAGGAGGGAAATCATAGATCTACACCATTGCAGGCTAGATCTACATCAATTGAAGGGCGAATTCATCAAATCAAGGAGTTCGGATTCAATTGCTTACTGTCCGGAATCTTATTACATTGATTTTAGCCTATTTTGGAGAATCAGTGAGTGATTTGCATCTCTCACATGGATTCAATGAAGTGTATGAGTGTTTGATCATATTTTTCATCGATTTTAATTGGTTTTCCATAAATCTATGCATTGGTAAGCTCATTTTGATATAAATCACTCTATGATCTATTTTAGCAAGTTAAACCGATAATTTCTATGCTATTCCATATGATTATGCAAGTTAGACCTATATTTTTGTTCACGTGTTAATTTACCATGATTTTTGGAGTGATTTGCCTAATTTTGGTGAGAATTGTCGTATTCATGTTGTTAATGATTCTATGATATGCTTATGATGGTATTGGATGAACTAGATGAGTATATTTCATCGATTGTGTCGATTGGAGGAGTTTTGGCCAAAATTGGGGTTGCATTGGAGAATTGTAGGTTTCTAGTCGCACGTATGGGGTCGGTCGTACCATGAGGTTGTCTTGGAGAATAAGACAGGGATGGTCAGTCGCACATACGAAGCAGGTTGGATCAGTCGCTCCTTGTAACACTCCGTATTTTCTGTGAACTTAAGAATTACAAATCTGAGTATAATTAAAATATAAAATCAGAATCAAGGGAAACGTGCTGTGCCATTGCGTTCGTCTTGGAAAAATACGCGAAATAGAGTCCGAAATTTCGTAAATCGGAGTCCATATGACCAAGTTATGGCCTTCCAAAGTTCAGAAAAAAATTAAACAGCACAGACCAGGTCGACTGGGGAGTCGACCCTAGAGTCGACCTGCCCCCAGGGGGTCGACCCTAGAGTCGACCCTAGAGTCGACCTACCCCCAAGGGGTCGACCCTAGATTCGACCCTAGTGTCGACCTGGGGGTCGACCTGCCTCTCGAATCTGCTTTTCTGCCTGGGTGCGTTCTGATGTATCTGGTCTCGTTTTCTGTCTAGATTCATCTGCCTAAACCTATTTAAACAGCCCAAACCTAGCCTTCTCTACACACAATTCTATTCTGCTTCTTCTCTGCCTCTGTTCTAAATAAAAATAAAAATGGCGTCGCTACTCTGCTAGAATCAAAACTAGAAGCCAATCAACATCATCCTAAATTCAAATTTGAGATAAAAGCTTCTGCAACAATTCTGTAACAACTAAAGTTCTTTCTTTAATCCAATCAAGGCAAGTACAGTTATTTTCTGCTATAAACATTAATTATAATTCTGATATGCTTTTAAATCTAAATCTGAGATTGTATATCTGTCAGATCTGTTTTTCTGTGACTGTTCTGTATCCCTTTCTGCTTCCTTTCTGTTTCTATAGCCAGGCTACCACAAGCCTGTGCCTAATCTCATAAGAGATTAACGTATGAACGCAAATTTTGGGACAAATAATGAATGATGCGAAATTTGACAAGACTGAATTGAACGTATGACTTTAGATCTGAGGCATAAAATATATTGACATATGACTTGGGATTGGATGCATGAATTTGACTGTAAACATGTAATTTATATATGTTGTATGCATAGTATACGTTGTATTCTAGATCTGTAACTAATTAGAGAAATGAACATATGTTATTTAAATCTGTAATTAATTAGAAAAATAAGCATATGTTGTAAACTAGTTTTAGACCTATGCATATTCTGTGATAAAAGAAGAGAGGAACCATTGTAAGATTACATATGATTTGAGACTTTGGACAAAATGCATATAAAAGTCAAGATCTGATTTTTAGAAGATATGATTTAAAGATTTAGATTGTTGGGAAGAAGATATGGAAACTTAGGTGTAAAGATTTACATTAATTAGGATATCTATTATTGCGATTACACCTAAATAGGGATTTTTCGATATATGGCATGCATTGTAATTAACGGTTATATTTGGTATAATTTATATGTGAATCTGCTGTAAAATGCTAGTTTAACAAAAAAAAATTGGAACATATGTTATATGGTAAATTATGTCCATATTCTGCGCCATGTAGATTTATGCAAACATGGAGTATATGTTCATATTGTGAATCATGACAATTATGTAGGCATATGAATTTAGGCCTAATTTATGATTAGGCAAGGCATGTAAATAGAACCTTTAGAAATATTAAATTTGCTAAATCTGCTAATTTGCCAAGTTGCCTAAACTGCTAGTTTTGTTATATTGCCTAGACTGCTAATTAGATTGAAGTGCCTAATCTGTTAAATTTGTCGGTTGAAATGCCTAACCTGTTATATGCCAAAATCTGCTAAGTTTCTAAATCTGTTAAATCCGTTAAGTCATATAATCTGGAAAATCTGTTATCTGCTAAAATCTGTTATCTGCTGTGTTGATATAATCATCCTGTTATTGATGTAATCTGAATTGGCATATATATTGGGCGTGCACATAAACGGTAAATTATTAATTAATTGGCCGCAAAGATAAACGTGACTAACTCGAGGTTAGAATGAGTTTGCGGCGTAATTCTGCCCGGAACCACCCGGCACATCCAGTGGCTGCAAACAATAGGTTCTAATGTGAGAAGTTAGTCATAACCTGCTTAAGACACGAGGTTAGGTCTGGCTTGTGGCAGAAGTCTGCCCGGAACTGCCCGGCCCATCCAGCGGCCACAAGCTAGCGACCTAATGTGAGAGGTCTGGGCATTAATAATTAATTAATGCAAATCTAAGATAAGAATGACGTCTAAAACGTATTGGGGGAAATAGGGTTAAATCAACTAGATTAATAGGTGTAGTAAACCCGTCCATGAATCTGTAGGCCCAATACAAAGTTAGACAAATCTGAAAAATCTGTACATCTGATCTGTTAGTCTGAAAACTTGTTAACTTAATCTGTGAACTAGTAAATCTGAATTCTGTATGTCTGAACTTGTAAACAAGTTAATCTGAGATCTGTTAGTCTGGGGACACAAGGTTAGGAGGGGAATTACTTGTGCCATCTGTTGTTTGCGACCCATATTAGTCAGTAACCCTTTCTGGTATCAAAACTTTGACCCAACAGTAGGTAAGGGTCCAGGCACGCTTACTGAACTAATTATAAGTGGTTCATTCTGATAATGGCGAGGGGTGTTGATGGTGCGTTCCAACCGGGTCATGTGCGTGCATGGATCCCGGTCTGCCTCTGAGGATGTAAGACGCCGTGACATCTGTAAATAGGTCTGTGCCAATTGGTTGTCACTTTAGGGAGTGATACACCCTACTGTGGGGCCGACACAGGATATTTATGTATTAGGGAGCCGATCGCTTGGGGTAGGGTTTTAGGGTACACTTAGTTCTGTCTGTTTCTGTTGGTACTGTCTGTTTCTGTTGGGTGGTAACACCTGTCTGTTTCTGTGTGGTACCGTCTGTTCGGGTGGTAAAGGCCCATTACTAGTGTACACCTAATTCTACATTCTGTTTCCGTAGGGATTAATCTGTTTCTGCTTCTATCTGTTTCTGATCGGGTAGTAAAGGCCCATTATTAGCATTCTGTTTCTGTTAAATTATTCTGTACCCGTTCCTGCTTCAATTTACACATTAGGGTGACACCTAATTCTGTTATACTAGTATTAGTGCAGAGAAGTGTGAAGCAATAGTTTATGTCATTCTGTTCTTCTGTTATATCTGCTACACCTGTTACAGTTATCTCACATCCAGTTTTATGTTCATATCATATTATTATTATCTGTTCATATGCTGAAAGTCACTGGACTTGCCAGACTTTTTGTTTGACCCTTGTTGTTTCGCCTCCTTTCTTCCGTTTCCCCCCCAGGTTATCCAAGGAGGGAATACTTTAGCTTGATCCGGATTTCTCTTTGCTTGAAGTTCTTAAAGTATGGCTTGGCTCTGTATAGCTTCCGTTCTATGGGGATTATGATTTTAAACCATGCATTTTGAAGGCTTTTGTACAAGACTGATATTTTGTACTTGAATTCTGAGATTTTAAAGGATGTAACCATATTAATTTCTGTTTCCGCTGTAATAAAGTTAAAAATTTTCAAGTACTGTTTTATCTGTCTTGTAAGTTTCTGTTCTGTTTACTAAAATGCTCCACCAAAGTTAAGGCATTCCCTTTGTGAGTGACCTTAACGGAGGTGGGGTGTTACACTTGGTATCAGAGCTGAAGGTTACCGGATTTGATAAAGAATTTTTGAAAACTATTTTCAAAAAGGTTTTGAAAAGGAAGTATTTTCAAAAGTAAAGCTTATTTTGAAAAACATAGTCCCCTAAGCCATACATCTATCTTTTGATCCTCTGCTTGAATCCTTGTTTCCTTCTTTCTTGAGTCTCTGGGGCTCCCGGTTTTCTGGGAGGTAACCTCGTCGAAGGGCAAAGTAGTGCCCGACTTCCATCGATAGCTGTAGTAGTTTCACCTGCGGCTAGTTTTCTTTAGAGCTTTGAAGGATTTTTCCGGGCGATGGAGGCAGCTTTCGAGGGATTGGTCAACGTGTTATACAAGGATAGTAAAGATGAGAATGATGAGGTTTGGCTACGGAGCACAACCCAAAGGTGAGAAACTCATATAGACTTAGTTCACAATGGAGGCAAAAGGGAAACACAAAAGAAGGAAGGAAAGTTTGAAGATAAGGAGGAGGAAAGTGTTTTACTTATGGAAGCTCGACTCATCTGAATAAGGATTACCGAAAGAGGAAGGGGAGGGTGCTTGCTTCAATTGTGGTGAGATGGGGCACTTTACTAGGGACTGCCCGAAGAAACGAAGGCAAGGACAGAGGACAGGACCAACTTCTGGAGGGCAGGCAAACACTCTTAAGGCTAGTGGATAGGATAGAAATAGGGAAAATTTCTGTAGAAGGTTTAATTTCTTTATCTGATTATGGAGTTAAGACTTTTTCTGATTCTGGTATTTTGATTTTGTAATCGATACTCTGCACTTTAATACTAGTATTATTTCTGAATTCCGCTGTAGACTCAGACCCATAAGGGTTATGGCTCATCTGTTTGAGATTGGGGTTTGAGGGATATTTGTGTTAGACGTCAAGTATGACGCATACATTCTGAGTTTTTGTGGGATATGATTTTTATCATGCTTAGCTTGCGAAGAATCATTAGGGAACCTGATCTGTACCAGTAGTCTGTAAATATCTGAATACTTCTGATAAGATTTCCAGTTTTGACATTGTCTAAAGAGGGTAACCCTCTGGGTGTCAATCTGATGTTGATTTCGGTCTTCGGGGTTGACCCTTAGGGGAATTATTTTCTCAACCAATGTCTGATAGGAATCAAGTTTTTGTTTTATCTGTACTCGCTTCCATCACTCGACTGTATCCTATCGATCGAGTGTTCAACTTATAGATAGGAATTCTAATGGGTGTAAACATGTGTTTGAGACATGTTATGTTTGATGGTTGCAAGTGGATGCAAGTGGTTGCTCGTGGACGCATATACACACACTAGGCACTAGATCGGCTCGAAAACACTCTCATACTGCATATGGATGTGTGAGCATTTTAATTTTTTATGGATGCAAAATGGTTGAATCAGCACATGGATGTTGCATATGAGTGGATGGTTGTGCACTCATATAGAAATGATATGTATCAAATAGGAAAATTGCATACATATTGGACTCATGGCACTGACATAATTCGCATTAAGGAGGTCAACTGAATCAGTAGACCGCCTGATCTTTGCATTAGATAAGGAACATATACACACACTTTTCCAAATGTTCATACAGCACTAGAAATTTCTAAGGACAATGGATGCTTGTGGATGATGACTGAGTAGATGAGTGATTGGATGGTAGGACACATTCTTCTTAACTTGAAGATTTCGGGGATGAAATCCTTTAAGGAGGGGAGAATGTAACACCCCGTATTTTCTGTGAACTTAAGAATTACAAGTCTGAGTATAGTTAAAATATAAAATCAGAATCAAGGGAAACAGGGTGTGCCATTGCGTTCTTCTCGGAAAAATACGCGAAATAGAGTCCGAAATTTCGTAAATCGGAGTCCATATGACCAAGTTATGGCCTTCCAAAGTTCAGAAAAAAAAATTAAACAGCACCGACCAGGTCGACTGGGGAGTCGACCCTAGAGTCGACCTGCCCCCAGGGGGTCGACCCTAGAGTCGACCTTCCCCCAGGGGTTCGACCCTAGAGTCGACCCTAGTGTCGACCTGGGGGTCGACTTGCCTCCCGAATCTGCTTTTCTGCCTGGGTGCGTTCTGATGTATCTGGTCTCGTTTTCTGTCTAGATTCGTCTGCCTAAACCTATTTAAACAGCCCCAAACCTAGCCTTCTCTACACACAATTCTATTCTGCTTCTTCTCTGCCTCTGTTCTAAATAAAAATAAAAATGGCGTCGCTACTCTGCTAGAATCAAAACTAGAAGCCAATCAACATCATCCTAAATTCAAATTTGAGATAAAAGCTTCTGCAACAATTCTGTAACAACTAAAGTTCTTTCTTTAATCCAATCAAGGCAAGTACAGTTATTTTCTGCTATAAACATTAATTATAATTCTGATATGCTTTTAAATCTGAATCTGAGATTGTATATCTGTCAGATCTGTTTTTCTGTGACTGTTCTGTATCCCTTTCTGCTTCCTTTCTGTTTCTATAGCCAGGCTACCACGAGCCTGTGCCTAATCTCATAAGAGATTAACGTATGAACGCAAATTTTGGGACAAATAATGAATGATGCGAAATTTGACAAGACTGAATTGAACTATGACTTTAGATCTGAGGCATAAAATATATTGACATATGACTTGGGATTGGATGCATGAATTTGACCGTAAACATGTAATTTATATATGTTGTATGCATAGTGTACGTTGTAATCTAGATCTGTAAATATTAGAGAAATGAACATATGTTATTTAGATCTGTATTTAATTAGAAAAATAAGCATATGTTGTAAACTAGTTTTAGACCTATGCATATTCTGTGATAAAAGAAGAGAGGAACCATTGTAAGATTACATATGATTTGAGACTTTGGACAAAATGCATATAAAAGTCAAGATCTGATTTTTAGAAGATATGATTTAAAGATTTAGATTGTTGGGAAGAAGATATAGAAACTTAGGTGTAAAGATTTACATTAATTAGGATATCTATTATTGCGATTACACCTAAATAGGGATTTTTGGATATATGGCATGCATTGTAATTAACGGTTATATTTGGTATAATTTATATGTGAATCTGCTGTAAAATGCTAGTTTAACCAAAAAAATTTGGAACATATGTTATATGGTAAATTATGTCCATATTCTGCGCTATGTAAATTTATGCAAACATGGAGTATATGTTCATATTGTGAATCATGACAATTATGTAGGCATATGAATTTAGGCCTAATTTATGATTAGGCAAGGCATGTAAATAGAACCTTTAGAAATATTAAATTTGCTAAATCTGCTAATTTGCCAAGTTGCCTAAACTGCTAGTTTTGTTATATTGCCTAGACTGCTAATTAGATTGAAGTGCCTAATCTGTTAAATTTGTCGGTTGAAATGCCTAACCTGTAATATGCCAAAATCTGCTAAGTTGCTAAATCTGTTAAATCCGTTAAGTCATATAATCTGGAAAATCTGTTATCTGCTGTGTTGATATAATCATCCTGTTATTGATGTAATCTGAAGTGGCATATATATTGGGCGTGCGCATAAACGGTAAATTATTAATTAATTGGCCACAAAGATAAACGTGATTAACTCGAGGTTAGAATGAGTTTGCGGCGTAATTCTGCCCGGAACCACCCGGCACATCCAGTGGCCGCAAACAATAGGTTCTAATGTGAGAAGTTAGTCATAACCTGCTTAAGACACGAGGTTAGGTCTGGCTTGTGGCAGAAGTCTGCCCGGAACCGCCCGGCCCATCCAGCGGCCACAAGCTAGCGACCTAATGTGAGAGGTCTGGGCATTAATAATTAATTAATGCAAATCTAAGATAAGAATGACGTCTAAAACGTATTGGGGGAAATAGGGTTAAACCAACTGGATTAATAGGTGTAGTAAACCCGTCCATGAATCTGTAGGCCCAATACAAAGTTAGACAAATCTGAAAAATCTGTACATCTGATCTGTTAGTCTGAAAACTTGTTAACTTAATCTGTGAACTAGTAAATCTGAATTCTGTATGTCTGAACTTGTAAACAAGTTAATCTGAGATCAGTTAGTCTGGGGACACAAGGTTAGGAGGGAAATTACTTGTGTCATCTATTGTTTGGGACCCATATTAGTCAGTAACCCTTTCTGGTATCAAAACTTTGACCCAACAGTAGGTAAGGGTCTGGGCACGCTTACTGAAATAATTATAAGTGGTTCATTCTGATAATGGCGAGGGGTGTTGATGGTGCGTTCCAACCGGGTCATGTGCGTGCATGGATCCCGGTCTGCCTCTGAGGATGTAAGACGCCGTGACATCTGTAAATAGGTCTGTGCCAATTGGTTGTCACTTTAGGGAGTGATACACCCTACTGTGGGGCCGACACAGGATATTTATGTATTAGGGAGCCGATCGCTTAGGGTAGGGTTTTAGGGTACACTTAGTTCTGTCTGTTTCTGTTGGTACCGTCTGTTTCTGTTGGGTGGTAACACCTGTCTGTTTCTGTGTGGTACCGTCTGTTCGGGTGGTAAAGGCCCATTACTAGTGTACACCTAATTCTACATTCTGTTTCCGTAGGGATTAATCTGTTTCTGCTTCTGTCTGTTTCTGATCGGGTAGTAAAGGCCCATTATTAGCATTCTGTTTCTGTTAAATTATTCTGTACCCGTTCCTGCTTCAATTTACACATTAGGGTGACACCTAATTCTGTTATACTAGTATTAGTGCAGAGAAGTGTGAAGCAATAGTTTATGTCATTCTGTTCTTCTGTTATATCTGCTACACCTGTTACAGTTATCTCACATCCAGTTTTATGTTCATATCATATTATTATTATCTGTTCATATGCTGAAAGTCACTGGACTTGCCAGACTTTTTGTCTGACCCTTGTTGTTTCGCCTCCTTTCTTCCGTTTCCCCCCCAGGTTATCCAAGGAGGGAATACTTTAGCTTGATCCGGATTTCTCTTTGCTTGAAGTGCTTAAAGTATGGCTTGGCTCTGTATAGCTTCCGTTCTATGGGGATTATGATTTTAAACCATGCATTTTGAAGGCTTTTGTACAAGACTGATATTTTGTACTTGAATTCTGAGATTTGAAAGGATGTAACCATATTAATTTCTGTTTCCGCTGTAATAAAGTTAAAAAATTTCAAGTACTGTTTTATCTGTCTTGTAAGTTTCTGTTCTGTTTACTAAAATGCTCCACCAAAGTTAAGGCATTCCCTTTGTGAGTGACCTTAACGGAGGTGGTGTGTTACACTCCTGGTTGTATGGGTTGATCGTACAGATGTAAAGCTGGGGGATTAAAGTGGATGCTGGTCGGTCGTACATCCTTGCCTGGTCGATCGATCATGAAGTTCGAGAGATGGAACAGTGGGTCAGTCGGTTCTTATAGGTCGGGCCGTTCGATCATGGGTGAAGCTGAATGACTAAGGTGGACGCCGGTCGGTCGCGTGGAGTTGGTCGTGTCGATCTTCATACTGAGGTGGGTCGGTCGGGCTAGAATGAGGGTTGGAGACATGTTGGATCAGCGGGGCTTGGTTCTAGAAGTAGCCGGTTCGATTGGGGTCAGGTCGGTTCAAATGGGTGGGTCGGTCATATCCTAGTCGGTCGAGATGGATTTTCAGCAGCGTTTTTTTACGCTGTCGTTGATGGCCTAAGTGTTGTGGTTTATTTCTCTAACAAATTGATGTGATGCTATGGATTGTTTTGGACCTTATGATTTATGTTTTCTTTGATTCAAGAGTGGTGATAACTTTGAGGTGAATTTAATGGGGAATGTCGAAGTGAGGGGGTATACGTTGCCATTCGTAGTGCAACAGGTGAAACTACAACTCAAAAGTGTCCTGGGTTGGGTGATAATGGTGGGATAGTCGCCGTTGATGACGACTAAAGGTACTGGAGGCCGAGAGATTATCGTTATCATAGGTTCTAGCGGGCTCAAAGCAGGGGTTACACGATCTCGTCGTATGGTTGAGTACCCTGGGCTTCGTCGTATGGACTAGACACATTTCGTTGTGTGGTGTGTGGGGTTTTGGCTAGAACCAAGGTTCACCATTGGCCCTTGATGGACGTCAAATTGTTTGGGCGGTCATATGATTAACGGTGGTTTCAAAGCAAGGTTGGTAGTGATAGCCAGAGTCAGTCATGGACGATTAAATGCTAAGTTGTATTGATTGTACCTTCTCACGGGGATTGTCCGACTTCGAATGAGGTGTTCCTTGGGTGCTTGTCTGATATTGATTTTGCCATTTGGGGCTTGTGCTTAGGGGATACCATGTTTGATTAGGGTGGTTCTTGTGAGATATAACTAGATGTTGTATGAGTTGCTTTTGCCATGTATGAATGATTTTTCTGATTGCTATGGCTGAATTGTTGTTCCCTTTGGATGCATGGATCGTAAAGGCTATCACTGTCATAGGTGGGGGAAGGAAGTTGTGAGTTCTTCTCTGGAGTTGGGTAGATTAGTTTGTTCATTTACCCATTCACATATACTTTATTGATGATGCTTGTTAGCTGTTTTATCGCTTTGTAGGACTGTAGTCTGAGTCAAGGTTTTATGTTTCCCTCTTATTACCTTGGGCTGTTCATCCGATTGTTTAGATGGGAAGACTAGGTGACATGCAAAAGCTTAGTGATGACAAGGTTGTTGTTTGGAGCCGAGCAATATGCTGGCGTACAATCTTTCTTACTATATAGTATTTGGATTTTCGCTGTTTTGCAATTTTCTCTGAATGCGATAGTGAGGCAAAATTGTATAAACACTACTATTGTAATCCAAGAGTATGGATATTACTTTCTAGTTGTTCTGAAAATTTGGTGTTTTCTTGCTTCAGTATTAATACCTGTTGTATAAGTTCTATTATATTTTATCCTTGTGCTGTGAGTTATGACAGGTTCGATGATCTTTACCTACTTTGATGATCGTCCATAGCTGTCGTGTACACTTCTTAGCGCATTATTCCTCTTGTAAAGTGCAGGGGTTGTGGGCGGTCCTCACACTAACGAGCTTCAGTTGCATCCAATCCAATTTGTATCCATGGATTTCATCGATACGAATCCAGTGCACCTTATCTTGTCCAAATTCAACCTCGTATGAAACATATATAACACTTACAATATTTTTGAAAAATTAAAATAATTCATATAATCAATTACTGTCATTAGCTTAGCCTTAATCACATATTAAGTTAATTAATCTAGCACCTAAATATCTCCAACCTAGATCAAAAAATTAGGCAAATCATGTTACCCCCTTACAACCGATCGTTGTCGCCACTCCTCTCTACTAGATACAATCCCACCACCACCATTCCGGTCCCCTCTGACTTGCCTCCGCTTCTGACCAGTGGCGATCTCTCTGATGCCATGTAGGCCCCACATGACCACGATAACCGAAAACAATCTAGATCCTTTCAACAATGGGTTTCTTTGCCTCTACGCCATCGTACTACCTTCAACCACCAACAATAACTCAAGCATCTCCTTCTCCACAACTTTCCTTCATGCGCCACCACCCCAAAGTTAAAGATGAAGCTCCGACGACCAAAAGAACAAAATGGATTCGGATTTTTTTTAGGATTCCAACGATGTTAATCATCCCATCGACGAACAACAACCATCGTTGTGTTCATATCGAAGATACATAAATTTTTTACATTACGAGTTTTGGCTAGAAGTTGATGGATTAAAATGGATAATTTCGACCATTGATACATATAGTATTTCCAGAAAACGCTATTAACCAAGTGAAAACTTTCTAAACTCCAAATGTGATATGCTCATTTTCATTGGTAGCGAATAACCCCTATGCCAAACTGAATCGAACTAGCTTCGAGAGCTAATTTAATCACGTGCAAAATATAGCTTTTCAAACCATATTAATATATTATAATTTTAGGTCATTTAACGCTATGTGTTTCTATCGCGCACAATCACATAATAAGTCCGCTCGCTATGAAACTTGAAATCTTACAATAATTAACTTTTTATATCCAATGAAACTAGTTTCTTTGAAATCTAAGATAGTCTGCAAAATGGCTATATTTGCGTATTTACCAAATTGAGTTATTATTAACCAATTTCAAAACAATTAAATTCATCGGTAAAAGTTTATTATTATTTCTCTTATTGGAATAGGATTTTTTATAAGCTTCAAATCAATTTAATTTTGTTTAAGTCCAAGAATCAAAATTTTAAGTTTTTCCTATATTTAAATTTCCACATAAATTTAATTCAAGTCATTAAATTTTATAATCGTTCATTTTAATATTTAAATCTATTAAATATTTAAGTGCCAAAAATTGGGATATATATATATTATATATATACATATAATAGTGTGAGTAAAAAATATAAAATGGGCTAAACTAACTAAAGGGAAAGATAAAGAAACAACCGTTACGATTGAATTCATTAAACTAATTAAATAATTATTTTTAAATTAAAATTTTACTTAACTGCTAAATTGTCAAGTTGGTGTATTTTAGCATTTTTTAGTATTTAGAAAATAATTTAGACGCTTGGTTCTTAAGCGGATCGACATAAAAAATTTAAGTTTCAACTTATTAATTTTGAAGTCAAATTATGAGCAAATAAGCTGGGCATATTTTAGGAACAAAATTTTCCAAATTGCCTTGAAATTACGTGTAAATCTAAATTGTTTTAATATAATTAACATTACTCTTCGATATTAACTTATACGCTATTGAATTCACTTTTATACTTTAGAAACAACTATTGCACCTGAATTTGTAAAAGTTTGTCAACCAAAAGAATCTTATAACTAAAAATTACCCAGTCACCGAAATGTTAAGTTGATTTATTATAACTTCTTATGATATTTAGACATAATTTAGACATCATCAATTGCTTTTAAAAGGTTCAACATAATGAATTTAACTTTAAGTTTTTTTTATTTTCACTATCTAATTGCTAGTGTAACACCCCACATTTTTTTTAAATTAAATAATTAAACAAAAATTTAAAAGCTTTCAGAATTTGGTCACGGGATTTGCGTCATTGCATCTGTGGCGCTTTTCTGATTAATTTAGACCTATGGTTTATAGGAAACGGATTTAAGATGAAAAAGATACCTTTAAATGAAATATTACAACCCACCGTTCGTAGCTTGGGTGGTTCAGGAGTTGGGAGATAAGGATCTAAGCATTGTGTGCGGTCAGATTCGAATCCCGCTGTAAACCACTTTGGGGGCTAGGACGTTACACATCCATGTGTGACGATTAAATACAGCAGGGTAGACACACAGCGTGGGGTTTACTTAAGTGAGTATCAATGTAAACTGTGATATTAAGGTTCCCCATAGTCTAAAAAAAAATGAAATATTACAACAAACGTGAAAGGAATAAAACTAAAAAGAACAATAACCACCATTTTTTTTAGTCTTGTTAACAAAAGCCTATGTAGCTCAGTTGGTAAAGATATGTCTCTCCCAAGCGAGTGGTGCAAGTTCGAGTCTTGCTGGCACCATATTTTTATTTGAGAGGAACGACTAAAATTATACATACTCTAAGAGGAAAATATGTAAAGTGCACGTATAAGGTAAATTATACATAAAAGTGAGTATAAAAATATATGTATACATGCATACGAAAATATATGCGTATGTGTGTGCAAAAATATATACATATGAAAGAAAAATCCAAAATAAATCTACAATCAATTAAAATATGTAAGAAATAAATGACGGCATAATGCTGTTAGAATTTTGAAAAAAGAAATAAAGATTGCACGTATATATACGCACAATTTCGAATGTTGAGATAAAAAGCACAAGTTAAGGGCAGAATATAATTAATGCATAATAAATTGAAAATGGACAAGAATTAAGTTGCCTCTGAAAATAGAGTGCATTGAAAGGAATAAAACAAAGCGTCATTAATTGCATTGATTAATGGGGAAGGAATCGAAAGATTGCATGTGTCTATACACAAATAAATTTGAAATTCAAACTTAACCATGGTTTATAATAGGAATAAAATAAGCCAAGAGAAGTATACAAAGCAAGTTATTAACGTTGTTAATTAAACATTAAATACAGACATAACAGTTTCGCCCAAAGCATGCCTGGACCCATTAGGTTGACCTATGTTCTACCTGGGTCGAGCTATGCGTCGACCCACGTATAGGGTGGGTCGACACATGGGTCGCCCCTAGAAGGCCAAGATCTGTTTTCGGCGACGCAGATATTTTGATATGTGTAGTTTGGATTTTAATGGATTAAATCCGATGAATTAGACTTTTTGTACACCAATAAATAGACTAGCAGGGCCTACCTATAAACTCATATTTTCTGAGATGCTGCCTAGGCTCTGTCATTCTCTTCTTCCTCCAAATCTTTTTAGAAAATTTGAATATTAGTTTTAGGAAATTCTGATTCAAGATTTGAAGATAAAAGAATGTAAATCTACAAAGAGGTGTGCAGAATTCTGATTAACGTGAGGTAAGTTCTTAAATCTGATTTGTAAAGGATTCTCTCTCTTTTCCTCTTCTTTTAGTATCAGATTTTTGAATCTATGGTTATTTGGATAAAGATTCAGTTAGGAAAGCCATGGAATAACAGATCAGGATCAGATTCAAAGATTGGAAAGTTGTCTAGTGAGTGGGTCTAAATTATATCTTTTTAAACAATGGTATATCTATCATTTGCATTCCCCTTTATATTTAATATATGTTGAACAATTGGTAATTGTGAAAATTGGCTATTAAACTTGTTTAGAATATATTGAAATTATTACTGTTGTATAAAGCCTGAATTGTGTATATATTCTCCAAGTTAAGTAACTTCTGTAATACGGTAATCACAAAACATGAATTGAGAAGTGAAGCTTAAAGTAAGATTTAATATGCTTGTTGTGGTTAAAAAGAAATTATTACGGTAGTTTGAATAGTATATGAGACAGAAATTAAATGTCTAACTTAGAAAATATGGAAGGAAGGGATGTAGTAGATTGAGTTAGTGGGATTCAGAGGAAAAGTGATATATTTCCCTAAGTAACATATTTCTTAGAATGTAGTTGCAAGAGAGCCATAGTGGAAAATAAAAGAAATAACTTGCAACTACGGATCTAGATAGGCGTATGTTATGGAAATAAATCAGTGTGTCTTTCTATAAATCAAACTAATAAGGTGCTTGAAATGTTTTCCTTAAAGAAATAAAGAACATGGATGACAGTGAATGAAAAAGGAAATACTACCACAGTAAAATATAGGAATAACGAAAAAGAATAAATATGCCTACTTTGCATGTAAAATTTACAGTAATTAGGAAATTGTAGATAATCGCACTAAGGCACGAGGTTAAGTTCAACTTGTGGTAGAAGTCTGCCCGGACCGCCGGGAAAATCTAACATCCACAAGTGGTCAACTTAATGTGAGAGGTCTAGTGCCTAAACATATATTAAAAATATATGTATACAACAGGCAATAAATAAATGGTACATGTGAAAATATACAAGTCAGTAAAGAATGGAAGTTATAACAATAAAAGATTGGTTAAAAAGAGAAAATGTGGTGAACGGCGAATATAACCTATTATAATTAATTACATTAATGAGAATGCAATATAATAGGTAGGCTTGTCATATGGACAAGTGGAATTATAACATAATTTATAATAACTAAAAGGGGAAACTTATTAATAAAGCTTACTTAAGAGAACTAGTTTCATAAGTAAACAATAACAAGTTGTAATGATAGTGTAAGATGAGGTTATGATTAAATAAGAAAGAAGGAGGTAGACTTATGGAATGAAATAAGTTATATTTAATAATATATATTAGGTAACATGTTAACAGAAAACATGTGGATTGGAATAATATGTACTAATTATACATTAAGTAGAACGTGTTATTGGAACATATAAACATGTAATTGACCTTAATTGACATGGTAATAAAAAGAGGTTATATATTACTTTCGTTAATTACACTACATGGAAAATGAGTGTAGGTTACTATTGCTAAAATAAACGCAATCAAAAGATTAAACATAGGGTCTACTGACATGTTTGTGTGATGTGCTTGGACCAGTTCGCATGAACAAAGGTGAAGAACCTAACGGGTTAGATCATCGAGGTGTCTAGAGACACGGGAGAAGCACGTCCACTTGATTACTAGGTTCAACATGCAGTCTGATTTTTTAGTAGGAATGGAGGGAAGCATGCGGTTTCCTAGGGACGTGGTAGGGTACTCTATGGTGGTCCTCTGTGCGGTACACACTCAGAATGTACTCGCTGAGGTGGGGGTCTGCGCGATTCCACCCAAGAGGGTATACCTTGGCTGAAATAATAGTTTGGAAGTATGAAGGCTATGACGGTATGACACTGGGGTGATTTGGCGGTTTTCCTCACTCGTGGAGAGAGGTTGGTTAGGACCAAATTAAGGATAGTAATCGTCGGATACCTGTCCTCGGCAGTCAGTGGGATATAGAAAGACTAGGGCTAAACCAAGATACTATTGTCTTTTCACTATCGAGGCATGGTTGAGGGACATGCCAAATTGGATGCAAGATTGGTTGCTACGGGCACGTCACTTAGCGCTTGACGTAGTCATTCATTAGTTGAGGGAGAGGCCTAGGTGGGTCCGTAGCCATCGTGATAAAGCAGACCATACTTGGATATCTGTATTGTAGGCCCTTAAAGGCGGGTCTATATAGATATGGAATGGCTCCCGACCGAGTTCTGTGCATTGGATGCAGCCCTATTACAGGACTTGGGTTACAGTAGACAGAACGTACATGTAAGGTTCTAGGTACATGCACATCGCACCAGGTGGTGTATCGTACACGTTATAGCATTACTTCGTACGCTCGCGTGGCATAGTAAGGAGGGTTCTAAGTGGTAACATGGCATTATGATTTCCATGCATCGTTCAGCGTAGGGCATGCTTCCATGGCAAAACGATGAAGACCGTGCGAGGAGGGTACCATAAGTAGTACCTTGATATGTTGGGGGTAGCTACATATATACTATGTTAGGTTAATCTACTGGGATGTTGATGGGTACGGCATGAGTTAGGGTCTTGAGTGCTGTTAACCCAAAGCAACCTAACAAACATGAAAATGTAATTGAACGGTATATGTAGCATTATTTCCGAATGTGTAATTTAAATCCAGTCACTAGAACTTGTGTTCAAACCCCCTCCTCATAACATACTCGTAAGTTAGATTTGTGGAAGAGATAAGATAATTTTTGATGCTGCTGGCAGTATAATTACATCAGTAAGGCTATATTTGATTATATTATATTTTACCCATTCCACTGTGAGATGTTTTCTGAGCTCTGATATATTTACTATGTCTGTCTTTTCTGCAGGATACCAGACAAGCTGACTCGTGCTTCGATAGGTTTGGGATTTTTGGAAAAAAAATCCGGTCTTTCGAAATTTGGGTTGTTACATCTGGTATTGGAGCTTAGGTTTAGGATTCTTGTATAGATAGTGAGTGAACGTATTTGTTTTTTTTTTAAAGTATAAATATATATTATATATATACACACACCCCCCCCTAGATCCATAAAGGAACCCACTAAACTGGAAGAGAAGTTATGCAAAAAGTTGGGATGTCAGTTATGTACACTAAAGGAATGATTATAGAAATTTGAGACCATAGGTGGTTTGGTTAAAAAGTGTGCAATGTAATTGGTAATGAAGAAAAATGTATCACATATGTTAGTGCTTAAGATTAGTAGGTTTAGCAGTTGAGCCTTATAAATGAAGTAAAAAGGAAATGGATTAGGAATATATATGTATGGCTATTGGGGAAAACATTTAGAGAGATCTAAATAAGTTAGAAACCGACTTTGAGTCTAGCCCCATTGTTGACTTTTAAGAACTTGAAATTTTAAAAGCTTTTGGATGATAACTTATGGTGTTTTTCAAGTTTTGACGTTGAAATCTACAATTTTAAAATATGTACTAGCTAAATTGTGTAGAAACAATTTTTGAAATAAAAAGGAGGTATTTATGAAGTTTGAAAAAAAAATGTATGGAACAAATTTGAAAAATACAAATTGAGTTTGGAAGAAAAATAAAATAAAATAGGGTTTGGAAATGATGATTTCTTATGAAATTTTTGTCAAAAATTCAATTCTTTCAAAAAAAAAAAAAAATGTGTACATTAAAGAGCATGTATAGCTCGCTAGTTTTAATGAATGAAAGAATTAAATATCAAAACATAGAAAATACTGCATTTTGTCAGAAACAAAAATTTTCGCTAAAGAAAATTTTGAAAATCTCTATTCTTTTGGCAATATTTTTGACAATTGTTTTGACATAAGATTTTGTTGGGTGGACAAAATAAGTAGTACAAATTAATAATAGAGTAGATGTTTGCACCTAAATGTAAGTTATTGAACTGACATTGTAAACATGAACGGTTGTGAAACCGATAGAGATAAAGAAGTAGTTTTCCTTGTCTACCTAGTTTTTCGATTTGAAAAAAAATGGTTTGCATTTATTTTGGGATGACATATTTTTATGGTTTGGCAAAAATAAGTTTTAATGAAGCAAAAGAAAAGTTTTAAAACTTTAATTTTTGGAAGGAAATAAATGATAAGGCCAAATCATGTTTTTAAATAATGGAGTAGGTAAAAGATTTGTACCTAGGAATATCAAGGAATATTTTGAGGCTATAAAGTGGATAACAAGGATTGTTTTGGAATAACAGTGAATTCCCATAGAGTGCATAAGCACTATAGAGCCTAGATTGTTGCTTGGAAAGGATGGTTAATACACAACAAGGATTAGTTTTGACAAGTATATGGTAAAGGGCAAGTGAGTTGTTTAGATCCTGTGGTTTGGATATTTCTTTTTAGTGGGGACATAGTCCTAGAATTCTTATCCCTTGGTAGTAGCTGTGCGGTGCGCTTGTTTTCCTATTTTAGTTTTGGAAGAATTAGAAGGCTTATTTAAAAATTAAACTTAGATAAGTGGATTAAGTTGAATAAGATAAGAAAAAGAATAATGACATAACTAAAAAGAAAATAACAAATCCTGTAAAGAAATAAACATGACAGTTGAAAAAAGTTTGGTTTTTCCAAAGTAAGTTGGAATGAAAAATTTATAGTAAAGAAAATTTTCTTATGTAAACTGTGCTTAGGTAGGAAGATAGGAAATCTTTATATAATAGTTTTTTAAAAATCTTAGTACAGTTACAAAAGGTGCGTAAAAGAAAGATGAAAGATGTGAAGTTTCCCACTTTCCTCCTTTTTATAACAAAAGAAATCGAATTCAAAAAATTATATTTTTCTACAATTCGCAAATTTAAAGTTGATTGGTAGGGTTTTGATGCAAAATTGGATGAACTGCATTCTTGATGTGTAAGAGTGTGGGAAAAATTGAATGAAAAAGTATTTTTATTTTCAAAATATTACGTTCATATAGAAATTGCCAGTATATTTAAGATGTGTGCATCATGTTTTCAAAAGATTTTCAAGAAAATTTGCATTCATATAGAAGGTACTGCTTAGGCATTCATTTCATTCACGTATTATTATGTTGAATTACACTTTGCACAAATGGTTGCAAAATTAGATGTACACATGATGGTTGAGAATTATGCAAGGAATTACTTAATTTTACCCTTACCAAATTTCGGAGAAGAAATTTCCTAAGGGTGGGAGACTGTAACACCACGCATTTTTTTAAATTAAATAATAAAATAAATTTTGAAAAGCTTTTAGAGTTTGATCATGGAATTTGCGTCATTGCGTCCTTGGCAATTTTCCGATCAATTTCGACCTATTGTTTGCAGAAAACGGATTTTAGATGAAAAATGTATCTTTAAATGAAAAATGACAACAAACATGAAAATAAAATAAATAAAAAGAACAATGATCACCAAGGTTTTTAGTCCTATTAACAAAATCCTATGTAGCTCAGTTGGTAAAGACAAGTCTCTCCTAAGTAAGTGGCACAAGTTCGAGTCTCGTTGGCGCCATATTTTTATTTTAGAGAAACGACTAAAATAATACATATTCTAAGAGGAAAATACATATAAGTGCACATATAAGGAAAATTATATATAAAGGTGAGTATAAAAATATATGTTTGCATGCATATGTAAATATATGCGTATGTGTGTGCAAAAATATATACATATGAAAGAGAAATCCAAAATAAACCCGCAGTCAATGAAAATAGGTAAGAAATAAATGACTGCATAACGTTGTTTGAATTTTGAAAAGAGATAATATATATATATATATATATATATATATATATATATATATATATATGTGTGTGTGTGTGTGTGTGTGTGTGTATACGCACAAATTCGAATGTTGAGATAAAAAGCACACGTTAATATCATAATATAATTAATGCATAATAAATGGAAAATGGACAAGAATTAAGCTGCCTCTGAAATTAAGTTTATTAAAAGGAATAAAACAAAGCGTCATTTATTGCACTAATTAACGGGCAAGGAATTGAAAGATTGCATGCGTATATACACGCATAAATTCGAAATTCAAACTTAACCATGGTTTACAATTAGAATAAAATAAACCAAGAGAAGTATACAAAGCAAGTTATTAACATTGTTTATTAAAACGTTAAATACAGACGGCGTCGGCCAAAGCATGCCTGGACCCATATGGGTCGACCCATGTCCTACCTAGGTCAATCAATGGGTCGACCCAGGGGTCGACCCACCTATAGGGTCGATCGACATAGGGTTGACCCTAGCAGGTCCAGATATTTTTCGGCGATGCATATTTTTTGATATGTGGGGTTCAAATTTTAATGGATTAAATCCGATGGTTCAGACTTTCTTGTACACCTATAAATAGACTTGCAGAGTCTTGTTCTAAACTCATATTTTCTGAGATGCTGCCTAGGCTCTCCATTCTCTTTTCCTCCAAATCTCTTCAGAAAATTAGAATATTAGTTTTAGGAAATTCTGATTTAAGATTTGAAGATAAAAGAATGTAAATCTACAAATAGGTATTCAAAATTCTTATCAACACGAGGAAAGTTCTTGAATTTGATTTGTATAGGTTTCTCTTTCCTTTTCTCTTCTTTTAGTATCATATTTATGAATCCGTGGCTATATGGATAATAGATTCAGTTAGGAAAGCCATATAATAACAGATCTGGATCGGATTCAAGGACTAGAAAGCTGTCTGGTGAGTGGGTTTAAATTATACCATTTTAAATAATGGTATACATATCGTTTGTATTTCCCGTTAAATTTAATACGTTGAATAATTGGTAATTATGGAAACTGGCTACTAAACCTGTTTAGAATATATTGAAATTGTTATTGTTGTATGAAGCCTGAATTATATATATATATATCCTCCAATTGAGTTAAGTAACTTCTGTTATACTGTAATCACGAAACCTGAATTGAGAAGTGAACATGAAAGTAAGATTTAATATGCTTGCTGTGGTTAAAAAGAATGTATTACGGTAGTTTGAATGGTCATGGGACAGAAATTAAATGTCTAACTTAGAGAATAACGAAGGAAGGGGTGTAGTGGGTTGAGTTAGTGGGATTCAGAGGAAAAATGATTTATTTCCCTAAGTAACCTATTTCTTAGAATGCAGTTGCAAGAGTGCCATGGTGGAAAATAAAAGAAATAACTTGCAACTACGAATCTAGATAGGCGTATGTTATGGAAATAAATCGCTGTGTCTTTCTATAAATCAAACTAATAAGGTGCATGAAATGTTTTCCTTAAAGAAATAAAGAACATGGATGACAGTGAATGAAGAAGGAAATATGACCACAGTAAAATTTAGGTATAACAAAAAATTAAATATGCCTACTTTGCATGTAAAAATTACAGTAGTTGGAAATTGTAGATAATCACATTAAGGCATGAGGTTAAGTTCAACTTGTGGTAGAAGCCTGCCCGGACCGCCGGGCAAATCCAGCATCCACAAGTGGTCAACTTAATGTGAGAGATTTGGTGCCTAAACATATATTAAAAATATTTGTATACGACAGGCAATAAATAAATAAATGGTACATGTGGAAATATACAAGTCGGTAAAGAAATGGAAGTTACAAAAGTAAAAGTTTGGTTAAAAAATGAAAATGTGATGAACAGAGAATATAACCTATTATAATTAATTACATTAATGAGAATGCAATATAATAGGTAGGCTTGTCCTAGGGACAAGTGGAATTATAACATGGGTTATAATAAATAAAAAGGGGAACTTATTAATAAACCTTAGTTAAGAGAACTAAATTAATAAGTAAACAACAACAAGTTGTAATGACAGTGCAAGATGAGATTATGATTAAATAAGAAAGAAGGAGGTATGCTTATGGAATGAAATAAGTTATATTTAATCACATATATTTGGTAACATGTTAACAGAAAACATGTGGATTGGAATAATATATACTTAATTATCCATTAAGTAGAACATGTTATTGGAACTTGTAAACATGTGATTTACAGTAAATGACATGGTAATAAAAAGGGGTTGTAGATTACTTTCGTTAATTACAATTCGGGGAAAAAGGAGTATAGATCTCGTTAAAATAAGCGCAATTAAAAGATCGGACAAAGGGTCTAATAACATGTTTTCTTGATGCGCTTGGACCAGTCCGCACGAATAAAGGTGAAGAACCCATCAGGGTAGATCATCGGGGTGTCTAGAGATAAGGGAGGAGCACGTCCACTTGATTATTCGGCTCGACACGCGGCTTGATTTCTTGGTGGGAATGGAGGGAAGTACGCAGCTTCCGAGGTACGTGGTGGGGTAATCTGTGGTGGTCTTATGTGCGGTACACACTCAGGATGTACTCACAGAGGTGGGGGTCTGCGCGATACCACCCAAGAGGTTATACCTTGACTGCAACAGTATTTTGGCAGTCAGAAGGCTGTGGTGGTAAGACATTGGGGTGGTTCAGCAGTTTGCCTCGCTCATGGAGGGAGGTTGGTCAGGACCAAATTAAGGATAGTAATCATCGTATACTTGTCATCGGTTGTCAATGGGATGCGAAAAGACTAGAGCTAAACCAAGATACCATTGTCCTTTCACTATCGAGGCATTCTTGAGGGACACGCCAAATTGAATGCTAGATTGGTTATTAAGGTCACATTAGTTAGCTCTTGATGTAGTCATTCATTAGTCAAGGGATGATCCTGGGTGGGGCCATAGCCACCGTGATAAAGCTGACCATACTTGGATATCTGTATTGTAAGCCCTTAAAGGCGGACCTATACAGATATGGAAAGGCTCCCGAACGAGTTCCGTGCATTAGATGCAGCCCTATTACGAGACTCGGGTTACAGTAGACAGAACGTACGTGTGAGGGTCTAGGTGCATGCACACCGCACCGGATGGTGTATCGTAGACGCTTGCATGGCATATCGAGCAGGGTTCTACATGGTAACGTAGCATTATGATTTCCGTACGTCGTTCGGCGTAGGATATGCTACCATGGCATAAATATGAAGACCGTGTGAGGAGGGTACCATGGGTAGTACCTTGATATGTTGGGGGTAGCGACATAAATACTATGTTAGGATAATCTACTGGGATGTAGATGGGTACGACGTGAGTGTAGGGTCTTGAGAGCAATTAACATAAAGTAACCTAATAAACAAGAAAATGTAATTGAGCGGTATATGTAAGGTTATTTCAGAATGTGTAATTTAAGTCCAATTACCAAAACTTTTGTTCTGACCCCCTCCTCATAAATACCCACAGGTTAGGTTTGTGGTAGAGATAAGATAGCTTTGGATACTGGTTAGGCAGTGTTGTTACATCGGTAAGGCTATATTTGATTATACTATATTTTACCCATTCCGTTGTGAGATGTTTTCTAAGCTCTAATATATTTATTATATTTTTCTTTTCTACAGGATACCAGACAAGCCAACTTGAGCTTCGATAGGTTGGGATTTTTGGAAAAAAAATCGATGTGTCGAAATTAAGATTGTTACAACTAGCAAATAAGATGGGCCTTTTATAAGAATAATTGGTTTTGATTTATTCAAATTTGCAAACCCAAATTGAAGTAGGAGTTGGCTTGCATATGTTTTCAGATTTGGATTCATTAGCAAGAATTAAACTACCGTGGAATCGAATTATTTATGGAGAGATGGTTGAAGGCTAAACATGTGATAAAAACTAATTTTTGGGTGATGCTTATAACTAACAACCACTATGAGATAATGAAATCTACATGTCGCCGATGTGACATATCTTGTAGGATTATGAAGAGAGTGGTTGTTGATCGAACTATGAAATAATGGAATAATACATATAACTTGCGTTCTCCTTGGTTGTTGAGCAAAATCATGCTCACAATGGTATATGTTGTATTATTGATATGAATAGACGACGCAAGATAGGCATACGTATTTGTTGAGAAAACTCAAGGTATATATAATAAACTTTGGCCATTGTCACACGGAAAATATGAGTGAAAAATATTTTTCGATTTGTTTAGAAAACTGAAGGTCAAAACGAGATTAGGACAATGTACAAAGAGTTTGGAGTTATGTGATACAATCGACAATAATTTATCAATCGTCTGTGGAGATATGACTTGTTGTGCAATCTCATGGTCAGAACACCAAGACAAAAATGTCCTAGCACCTACTCGTAAAGTTGAAAGGCTTCAATGTATTTGCTAAGTGTTTGGTGATACATAAAAGAACTGTGTGAACCTTAATAAAGAAATGAAATTATAACACCTAACATTTCTTTTTCTTTAACACAAAGGTGTTTCTATTATTGAAAGAATATATACTATGTTATGTTTCAATTATCTACAATGATTAATTCCTGCATTTTATATGATTGGTTAAACATCTACCAATTAAGATATATATATATATATATATATATATGAACTAAATAAAAATGGGCATATAAAAGTGTGTGTATATATATATACACATACGTATATACTCACTCTTACCAATAAATGATTATTGCATGTTGTTAACCAGAGAATACCCTATAAGGAAAACATGATGAAAGAAGGATAGAAAAGCCAGGGAAATTAACTCTTGGGGAACAAGAAAGAAGCATTCGATAATACTAAATGAGTAACTATAAAAATATTAAAGAAAAGAGGCAAAGCTATCAAGAAAGAATAGAGGAAGAACAGGACCTTCAAACCAAATGAAAACATCTCGCCATCGGAAAAGAGGTTAAAAGAACAAAACACTCTTTTTAACAAGCACAAAGCCCTTTCGGCTTTACCAAAAGGCACACATGTGGAACCAATGAAGGTAACTTCCTTCGAATCAATCAAAACGAACCGAGTATATGCCTTTCGGCTCAAACACACCCTTCAATTCATTTAAAGAGGATGTTCCGACCATGTGATCCTAAAGAAAATTCCTGCTACATAAAGAGAACCAGCCTTTCAAAGTACCTAAAACGAAAGATCAGTGAAAGCATATCCTTAAAAAGAGCATTAAGCATTTTGTTCGGAGATTCCCCATCGGTTGACTCGAAGGCTTTGTAATGAGTCACTATCATTTAACACCCAATGGAACTTACTTTGTCCCCAGATAAAATCAAAAGAACGAGATGCAAATTATTAAATCCGCTTTCATGGAGCCTTCGGACTATTTCCGTGGAAGCATCAAAGCAAGACTCCAAGGCGGAGAGGGGTCACTATAAATATGACCTTAAGGTATAGAATCCAGACAACTTTTCTCATTTTAAAAATTGTAAACATATTTGTAAAGTGTGAAGTATAAATCAACAATCAACTTGGGGATTTCTTATTACTTGTAATCTTATTTTTCTATATTCAACCCCGAAGGAAGACTGATAATCATTGCCTAAGATGTTAAATTTGGAGGATAAGAAGACTAATCATCTTGGATATTAGCTGGCCTTGTATCCAATTGCACATGATTCAAGCTTTCATTTTTCTAATCTATTATATAATCAAGCCCTTGTCGTAAGGTCTTTCGAGAATAAAAATGTACTGGAAGGTTCTTTACAACCTGATTGGTTGAAAGGAGGTCCCTATCGACATTGACAAAGTTATCCTTCATAAAGCATACTACGAAAGGCCGACCACGAAGGACCTCATGATATGAAGGATGTCAATGAACTTTACTTTTGATTGAGCTTGGCATATTCAAATAAGAATCACCCTATCTCTAGGGATGAATATTTAGGATGATCCTTTCGTTAAACCCCAAGCTATGACAACTCCAAGAATTAAGCTTTCGGAAGTTAGTTGAAAGCCACAATTATCATATCAGAAGTAATATAGAATGCTTTGTATTTCTTCTAGGCCTCCGATCTTAGCGAACTCACGATGGTTTTGACAAAGGCATCAAAATTTATTAAGAAAAACGCAAAGCAAATGAAAGGCCTTTAACCTTTGTATTTGTTTTTAGTTAACACAACGTTGGGTATTAAAGAATTTTATCTCTAGTGTTTCAGCACCAATTAAAAGGAGGGCTCGAACTGTTAATTTGTGATCCGAAATTCTCATTAGAATTGGTCCAGCTGATGTCACCTAAAGGATCTTATCTATATCCTTAATTTATTCTCTTGATTGAGATATTTTTAGCAACCTCATTTAAAGGATAAAGGAGATCTTTAATTTATTCTATTGATTGAGATATTTTCAGCAACCTCGTTTAAAGGATAAAGGAGATCTTTATTTTATTCTCTTGATTGAGATAATTTCAGCAACCTCATTTAAAGGATAAAGGAGATCTTTATTTTATTCTTTCTCTCCTTATTTGGCTGCATGAAAGTAGAATATAAATTCATTGCTATGGTTTGTAATGAAAATAAGCTTGTAAAATTCCATCAATTAATTAATAAAGTTTGCCTTTCTCCCGTGGTTTTTTTCCGGAAAAGGGTTTTTCCACATTAAATCTTGTGTGATTCTATTCTTTGCTTGCTTCTTTGATCATTTATTTATTAACAAGTGGTATCAGAGTGCTGGTTCGTTCAACATGGTGTCGTTAAAGTATGATCTTCCGCTATTGGATCGAAACACTCGATTCTCAATGTGGCAAGTGAAGATGCGGGCGTTGCTCGCACAAGCTGATTATGATGATGCATTGGATGGATTCGGGAACAAGAGATTTGAACTATGGACCGATGATGAGAAGAGAAAGGATCGGAAGGCTTTGTCTCAAATTCAGCTCCATCTACACAATAATATTTTGCAAGAAGTTTTGAACGAGAAGACAGCTGCTTCTCTTTGGCTGAAACTAGAGTCAATTTGCATGACCAAGGATCTCACAAGTAAGATGCATCTCAAACAAAAGCTGTTTCTGCACAAATTGCAAGAGGGAGGTAATTTGCTTGACCATATTTCTGATTTTAAAGAGATTGTTTCTGACTTGGCTGCAATGGAAGTCAAATATGATGATGAAGAATTGGGTTTAATCCTGTTATGTTCTTTGCCGAGTTCTTACTCAAATTTCAGAGATACCATATTATATAGTCATGATACTCTCACTCTAAATGACGTTTATGAAGCCTTGCACGCCAAGGAGAAAATGAAACAACTGGTGTCTTCAAATGGATCAAGCTCTCAAGCCGAAAGCTTGTCTGTTCGTGGCAGGACAAAGGAGAAAAATTCAAATAATGGATGTTATAAGCTGCAGAACAAGGAAAAGAGAAATGGCACAAACAAACCAAAAGATAACAAAGAAGATGAAGTTAATGCCAATTGTGCTCGTAATGATAGTTCTGACAATGAGGTGCTTGTTACCGTGTTTGCTGGATGTGCTAAGATTAAGGATGAATGGATACTTGACACTGCTTGCACTTTCCATATGTGTCCTAATAGAGATTGGTTTACAACTTTAGAACCCATAAATGATGCTGGCTCAGTTTTGATGGGTGATGATTCAGCATGTAAAGTAGCAGGAATTTGTTCTATTCAGATCAAGATGTTTGATGTCACAATCAGAACTTTAACAGATGTTCGGTTCATTCCCAACATGAAGAGAAAACTGATTTCTTTAAGTGCTCTTGATGACAAAGGGTACAAATATTCAGGTGGAGGTGGTGTCCTGAAAGTCAAAAATGGTTCTCTTATTGTAATGAAGGGAAATCTTAGGCAAAAAATGGCCTTTATTATGTTCAAGGCACTACTGTTTCAGGTAATGCTTCCCCTGTTATCTCAAATAATATTTCTGATTGTGATACTGCTAATCTTTGGCATATGCGTCTTGGACATATGAGTGAATTAGGTCTATCAGAGTTGAACAAGAGAGGACTTCTTGATGGGTACAACGCAGGCAAGCTGAAGTTCTGTGAGCATTGCATTTTTGGCAAGCATAAGAGAGTGAAGTTCAACACTGCAGTTCATACAACAGAAGGCATTCTGGATTATGTGCATTCAGACTTATGGGGACCGTCTAGGAAAGCATCCATGGGCGGTGCTTGTTACATGATGACAATTATTGATGATTATTCCAGAAGAGTTTGGCCTTATTTTTTGAAACATAAATCTGAAGCTTTTTCAGCTTTCAAAGAGTGGATGACTATGGTTGAGAGACAAACTGAAAGGAAGGTAAAGAAGCTTCGGACTGATAATGGGATGGAGTTTTGTTCAGATGAATTTAATTCATTTTGCAAGGCTGAAGCCATTGTTAGGCACTACACCATACCTCACACTCCTCAGCAAAACGGGGTTGCCGAGCGTATGAACAGGACTATCATTTCTAAGGCTCGCTGCATGTTGTCAAACGCAGGTTTGGATAGACATTTTTGGGCTGAAGCTGCTTCCACAGCCTGTTATCTCATCAACCGCTCTCCCTCTATTGCTATTGGTAAGAAAACTCCGATTGAGATATGGTCTGGTTCTCCAGCAAATTATTCTGAATTGAAAGTTTTTGGATGCATTGCTTATGCTCATGTTGATAATGGAAAGCTAGAGCCAAGAGCTGTTAAATGCATTTTTCTTGGTTATAAGTCTGGTGTTAAAGGCTATAAATTATGGAATCCTGAAACAAGTAAGGTTGTAATTAGCATAAATGTTGTGTTTAATGAATCTGCTATGTTACATGATATTCCATCTACTAATGATCTTGTTGAGAGTAAGCAGAAATCAAATGTCCAGGTGGAGCATATTATTGATTCACATGCTACATCAAAAGCAGAAATTGAGGGACAGGATGAAGCAACCATTGTTGAGGATCCTCCAGCAGTTATGCAACCACCGCAGCAATCTATTGCAACAAGCAGACCTAGAAGGAATCCAAAACCAGTAAGAAGGTTTATTGAGGAAGCAAATGTTGTTGCTTATGCGTGTGCTGTAGCAGAAGAAATAGAAGGTATTGCCGAGCCTTCTTCATATTCTGAGGTTGTTATCTCTAGTGATTCTGATAAGTGGATGGCTGCTATGCATGATGAGATGAAGTCACTTGCAAGAAATGACACTTGGGACTTAATCAAATTGCCTAAAGAGAAGAAACCTATTCATTGCAAATGGGTTTTCAAGAGAAAAGAAGGTGTTTCTCCAAACGATAAGACAAGGTACAAAGCAAGATTAGTTGCAAAAGGTTACAGTCAGTTTCCAGGTATTGACTATAATGAAATTTTTTCCCCTGTTGTGAAACATAGCTCAATTCGCATTTTACTCAGTATTGTTGCTATGCATGATTATGAGCTTCAACAGTTAGATGTAAAAACTGCATTTTTACATGGAGAATTAGAAGAGGATATTTATATGCATCAACCTGAGGGTTTTATCATCCCTGGAAAAGAAAATCTTGTCTGTAAATTAAAGAAATCTCTTTATGGTTTGAAACAGTCACCTAGGCAGTGGTATAAAAGATTTAACACTTTTATGCTATCTCAAGGTTTTAAAAGGTCCAATTATGATAGTTGTGTCTATTTGAAAATTACTACTCATTCAGCCATTTATTTGCTACTTTATGTCGATGATATGTTGATTGCTTCAAAAGACAAGGCAGAAATTGAAAATTTGAAAAGGCAGTTGAGTAGAGAGTTTGAAATGAAAGATTTGGGGGATGCTAAGAAGATTCTTGGCATGGAGATATCAAGAGATAGAACTTCTGGAAAATTATACCTAAGTCAGAGTGGGTATGTTAGAAAAGTGCTTCGCTGTTTTAATATGTTTGATGTCAAACCTGTAAGTACTCCTCTTGCTGCACATTTCAAATTGTCATCAGCCATGTGTCCACAATCAGATGAGGATATTGAGTACATGTCTAGAGTTCCCTATTCTAGTGCAGTTGGTTCACTTATGTATGCCATGGTTTGTTCGCGTCCTGATTTATCACATGCTTTGAGTGTTGTCAGTAGATTCATGGCCAATCCTGGAAGAGAGCATTGGAAAGCAGTTCAATGGATTTTCAGATATCTTCATGGCATTGCAAATGCTTGTTTGCAGTTTGGTAAATCTAAAGATGAACTTGTTGGTTATGTGGATTCCGACTTTGCTGGTGATTTGGATAAAAGAAGATCATTAACAGGTTATGTTTTCACCATTGGTGGTTGTGCTGTGAGTTGGAAAGCAACCTTGCAAACTAACGTAGCATTATCTACTACTGAGGTCGAGTATATGGCTATTTCTGAAGCATGTAAAGAAGCTACTTGGCTGAGAGGTTTATATTTTGAGCTTTGTGGAGATACATCTTACATTACTATATTTTCTGATAACCAGAGTGCTATATGCCTTACAAAGGATCAAATGTTTCATGAGAGAACTAAACATATAGATGTTAGGTATCACTACATTCGAGATGTTATTGCTAAAGGTGGTGTTAAAGTTTGCAAGATAAGTACTCATGACAATCCCGCTGACATGATGACAAAGCCAGTTCCAATTACTAAGTTTGAGCTTTGCTCAAGCTTGGTTGGTGTTACAGTATAGTCTTTAGGGACTATTGGAGTAAGGCAGATATTTATTTGTTGAAGGAGTTCGTTTTTTGTAGTTCATCTTTCTACTTCAAGATGACAATTCGTCTCAAGGTGGAGATTGTTAATTTGTGATCCGAAATTCTCATTAGAATTGGTCCAGCTGATGTCACCAAAAGGATCTTATCTATATCCTTAATTTATTCTCTTGATTGAGATATTTTTAGCAACCTCATTTAAAGGATAAAGGAGATCTTTAATTTATTCTCTTGATTGAGATATTTTCAGCAACCTCATTTAAAGGATAAAGGAGATCTTTATTTTATTCTCTTGATTGAGATATTTTCAGCAACCTCATTTAAAGGATAAAGGAGATCTTTATTTTATTCTTTCTCTCCTTATTTGGCTGCGTGAAAGTAGAATATAAATTCATTGCTATGGTTTGTAATGAAAATAAGCTTGTAAAACTCCATCAATTAATTAATAAAGTTTGCCTTTCTCCCGTGGTTTTTTTCCCGAAAAGGGTTTTTCCACGTTAAATTTTGTGTGATTCTATTCTTTGCTTGCTTCTTTGATCATTTATTTATTAACATGAACCTCTGCCGTTGTGGTTAATTCTCTGTGGATTAATTTTTGCATATTTAATGTATGTTGTAAACATGAAGTCAAAGTTGAAGAATCTGGAAACGATAAAATGAACGTGTGGTAGACACCACTACAACCTTGGAAGAGTAAGACAACCATCAGACATGAAGTTTGCAGAGAGAAGAGATGAAAAGATCAAGCATCTAAATCGATAAAAAGTAAAATTGAGGGCCGATCCAAGGGGTTCTTGCTCAAGAATCGTTCAAAAGAACCAGAAACATGAGGATGATAGCAAACGAGGGCTTGTAATACTACCAACCATTAAATATCAAGGAACCAGCAACCCAAATGGACACCTGTTGGCTTTCAACAACCATATGGATTAGTATAATACATCTGGGGCAATTCGATGTAGGTTGTTTCCAGTAACACTTCAAGAAGCAGCTACAAAGTGGTATCGCTAATACCGGAAGAGTACCATTTATTCTTGGAGTATTTTTCGTATGATTTTCAACTCAATTTTGCATTTGAAAGGACCGGATTGTCCATTGTACTATGGTGGAAAACATCAAGCAACAACCAGGAGAGCCTTTGGCCGATTACTTAAAAGAGGTTTAATACCGAAGCTATAAAAGAAAAAAAGATAAATGATAGGGTCAAATTAATAGTTGTTCACGCTGGGCTCTGTAGTGTTTTATGCGGAATTTTGATGAGGATCTAGTATTGTTTATTTAGATACCAATGGAGTATAACAAAAATAATTATGAAATCTCACGAAAAACAAAGAACAAAAAAGGACACAGAAGATTTAATGTGGTTCGGATATGAATATCCTACGTCCACGGAGACCCAACAACTTTTATTTCTCAATGAAGAAATGAGTACATAAGAGAGGAGGAAGATTACAATAGAGAGAAGATTAATGGTGGATTACCTTCTTCATACAATAACATGACCTCTATTTATATAGAGGGATTTCTTGACCTCCAAGTAAACTTGGCACCCAAGTTTTCTTGACTTCCAAGTAAACTTGGCATCCAAGTTTTCTTGACCTCTAAGTAAACTTGGCACCCAAGTTATTCCATATAGGAGCCAATTACATGATTGACAATTAATCTTTCCTTCTCTACAAATATTTGAATCATCAATTTCAACACTCCACCTTGATTCAAATATGACAGTCTTTCTTCATCATCTCATCTTCAACAATCAACATACAAGTCGTTGGGCCCAACGCCCCATGGCGCTCAAGTAACAGGAAGCAAACTGATCAAGTTTGAGAAATTCTCAAACTTGTCCTTTGGAAGTGACTTGGTCATCATATCTGAAGGATTATCCGAAGTACCCACCTTCAATAATTTGATCTTGCTCCGTTCTTCCTCAAGCACAAGAAAGAAACCTCTAACATCAATGTGCTTTGTCCGTGAACTATAGGCTTGATTCTCAACAAGATGAATAACACTCTGACTGTCTGAAAATAACTCCACTGTCCGCTGCACCATTGAAAGATCATCCAATAAATGAAGTAAGTACAATCCTTCCTTAGTTGCTTCCACAATCGATATCAACTCTGCTTCGGTAGTCGACAAAGCTACGATAGATTGCAGCTTTGATCTCCCTGAAATCGAGCCTATGCCAAGTGTAAAAACATAGCCCGACACTGACCTTCTAGCATCTCTATCCCCAGCATAATCAGAATCACAGTATCCTCTAAGAAGGATGTCACCATCTACTCCACCATATAGCAAACCCACCGAAGAAGTGCCTCGAAGATATCTAAGAATCCACTTCACTGCTTGCCAATGTTCTTTGCCTGGGTTAGACATATATCGATTGACAACACCAACTGCATGGGCCAAATCTGGTCTCGTGCACACCATCGCATACACGAGACTACCAACAACACTAGAATAAGGTATATTAGCAATATACCTTTTATCTTCTTCCGATGTAGGAGAATGGTCTTTCGACAACTTAAAATGAGAGCCTAAAGGAGTGCCTACCGGTTTGGCTTTCTCCATCCCAATCAAGCGAGGACTTTCTCGATGTACTGTGCCTGAGTGAGCCTTGACTCTCTCCGCTTCCTATCCCTGCTTATCTCCATACCCAATATTCTTTGTGCCTTTCCCAAATCCTTCATATCAAACTCTCTACTGAGCTCCGCTTTCCACTCCTTAATTTTGACCATACTCTGGGATGCAATCAACATATCATCAACATATAACAACAAATAAATCATGTCATCATCACATCTCCTAAAATAAACACACTGGTCTTTGAAGCTTCTGGAGTATCCTTGTGAAAGCATAAACTTATCAAATCTCTTGTACCATAGTCTAGGAGACTGCTTCAGTCCATAAAGAGATTTGTTAAGTTTACAAACATAGTCTGGCATGCTGCTATCAGTGAACCCTTCCGGCTGCCGCAAATAAATCTCTTCATCCAGATCACCATGCAAGAAAGCAGTTTTGACATCTAGTTGCTCTAACTCCATGTCATAATGAGCAACTAATTCCAAGAGAATACGAATGGAAGTATGTCTAACAACTGGAGCAAAGATGTCATGATACTCTACCCCTTTCTTCTGAACATACCCCTTTGCTACTAGTCTTGCTTTATATCTAAAATCTCCTCTGCCGCCGTCTTTTACTCTATAGATCCACTTACATCCAATAGCTCTCTTGTCGGCAGGAAGTGGCACCAAATCCCAAGTGTGATTTTTCCGTAAAGATTCGATCTCCTCTTCCATTGCTACTAACCAACTGGAACTGTCAACTGATGCAATAGCGTCTCTATAATCTCTGGGCTCATCATGGACAACATTTAATGCATATGTTGCCATATTATCAAAGTCAATGTCTTTGATGCTCAAACCAACAAACTCATCAAGCCATCTGGGCTTTCTTCTTTCTCTAACATGTCTGGTCTCTGTATGAGCTCTACCTTGAGTTTGATCTTCTGTGCCAGTATCCATACTATCCTCATCAACCACGGCGTCATCGGAAACACCATTTGAATGTCTATGGAAAGAATTAACAGATGATTTGCTTTGTTTTTGGTATTCTTCACATGTCCTCTCATCATCATCCGATGAGGAAGGCTCCACCTTCAACATAGCCTTCTCATCAAAAGTTACATGCCTGCTTATAATAAGTTTCTTGCTAATAGGGCACCACAACCTATATCCTTTTACTCCTCTTCTATAACCTAGAAAGATACACTTGCGAGCTCTAGGTTCCAGCTTTCCTCGACTCTCATGCACATAAGCTGGACAACCAAACACCTTGAGGAATGAATAGCTAACAGGCTCTCCTTTCCATGCTTCTTCAGGGATCTTCATATCTATGGCAGTAGAAGGTGTGCGGTTGATGAGGAAAGCCGCCATAGATAAAGCTTCGGCCAAAAATCCCTTCTTTAACTTAGCAGTCAATCTGAGGCACCTAGTTCTCTCCAACAATGTTCGATTCATCCTTTCTGCAACTCCATTGGACTGGGGGTCGCCTAGTGTGGTGTAATGCCTCTTAATGCCTTCGGACTCACAATAATCAATGAATTCCTGTGATATGAATTCACCACCATTATCTGAACGGAGAACTTTCAACTTCTTCCCTGACTGCTTCTCCACCATGGATATCCATTTACGAAATCTAGTAAAGGTTTCACTTTTGGACTTCAGAAAGTATACCCATACTTTACGAGAGAAATCGTCTATAAATGAAACAAAATAACTGGCTCCACCTAAGGTTGGGCAAGGGGAAGGTCCCCAAACATCAGTGTGAACATAATCCAAAACAGCTTTTGCCTTATGCTCACCAACACCAAAAGAAATCTTCGTCTGCTTACCAAGAACACACTCTTCACAAAAACCAAGCTTTGAATGCCGAACTTCGTCAATCAAACCTCGCTTTCTTAGCTCATCCATGCTGCGCTCGCCAATGTGGCCCATCCGCAAGTGCCATAATCCGGAAGAATCTGAATCAGCTGAAGTAACTGAAGCTGATTCACCAACTACAGTAGTGCCCTTTAGTAAATAGAGATTTCCTGCCCTCACTCCTTTCATAACTATCATGGAACCCTTAGATATTTTTATCTTCTCTTCTTCAACTACAATCTTTAGTCCAAGTCTACTCAACGCCCCAACAGAAATCAAGCTCCTCCTTAAATCAGGTACATGCCTAACATCAGTAATGGTTCGAATAACACCGTCAAACATCCTGATCTTTACACTACCAACACCAACCATACGACAAGAAGCATCATTTCCCATCAGAACTTCTCCTCTATCAATCTCACAGTAAGTGGAAAAAGAGTTCCTATCAAGTGTCATATGATAGGATGCGCCAGAATCAATCAACCATAGGGTGCTCTTCCCAGAAGAACTAGAAGCTGTAAACACATCAGTGTCACTCTCTATATCTGATTTCTCCGCTGTAGAGGCTGAAGCTTGCTTTGGGTCTTTTCTTTTTCCTTCAAGCTTGGGACATTGTGCAATAAAGTGCCCTGGCTTCTTACAATAATGGCAAGTCAATTTCTTAGGCCCCCTAGACTGGGACCTCGAAGAATTCTGTTCTTCACCTTTTTTTGACTTGCTTTGACTTCTACCTCTCTGAACAGATAAGCCTTCGGTATCACTATCAATGCTAGTGCTCGCCAATCTACCTCTTAACACTTCATTATGAAGGCCAACCTTTACATCAAAAAGGAAAATTTTACTGCGGCCATAAATCATAGAATTGACAAAAGCAGTATATTCTTTAGGCAAGGAACAAAGGATGATCACAGCTTGAGCCTCATCAGTAATATCAACATCTGCTGCCTTCAGATTCATAACTAAAGTGGTCAAGGCATCTACATGCTCCATAAGATTGGCTCCAGGCTTCATCTTAAACGAATAAGTTGTTGTTGTAGAATAATCCGATTTGTAAGAGACTTGTCTTGATATGCATCTGATAATGCATCCCATAGTTCCTTCACCGTCTTCTTCTAAGAAATTTCTCTAAGGACTTCATCTGAAAGACTCAACTGAATTGTTGTGAGAGCTTCGTCTTCCATTTCCTCCAATTCAGCTGCATCAACATCTTTCAATTTCTCAGGCGCAGAAACAACTTTAAAAGTCTTCTCCTTTTTCAATACGGCCTCCATCTTTATCTTCCAAGTACCAAAATCTCCTTTTCCGTCAAAACGTGTTACTCCATAATTGATGCCAGATCTTCCAACAGACTTACTAGAAGTAGCCATTAATATCCAAACAGAAACAATAACACCAGCTCGGATACCAAACTGTAGTGTTTTATGCGGAATTTTGATGAGGATCTATATTGTTTATTTAGATACCAATGGAGTATAACAAAAATAATTATGAAATCTCACGAAAAACAAAGAACAAAAAAGGACACAGAAGATTTAACGTGGTTCAGATATGAATATCCTACGTCCACGGAGACCCAACAACTTTTATTTCTCAATGAAGAAATGAGTACATAAGAGAGGAGGAAGATTACAATAGAGAGAAGATTAATGGTGGATTACCTTCTTCATACAATAACATGACCTCTATTTATATAGAGGGATTTCTTGACCTCCTAGTAAACTTGGCACCCAAGTTTTCTTAACTTCCAAGTAAACTTGGCATCCAAGTTTTCTTGACCTCCAAGTAAACTTGGCACCCAAGTTATTCCATATAGGAGCCAATTACATGATTGACAATTAATCTTTCCTTCTCTACAAATATTTGAATCATCAATTTCAACAGGCTCCTCACATACACTCCCTTCTAGAGGGATGCTTTTCTGAATGAATTGAGTATTTGTAAGAATTCCACTTTCTGGTAGATAAATTTATTCGAATGGAAGAAGAAATTTACTACGTTAAAAAGAAAGCCCCTTTGAAGAAAGAGGGCAGTAGGCCTAACTACGACTAAAACCACAAAAGGTTGCAGTGATGAAACCCACAATAATCCAGTGATGTTAAACAAGCTAATATCTTTCATCTACATGGTAATGAAAGGTAAAGTAAATTTTCCAACAATATATAAGGCCCAAAACCAATCCCAAGACCAAAAAATGGGATAGTTATTGCATTTATCATAAGGTGAATGGCCACAAAACAAACGAATGCAAGGTTTTGGCTAGAACCATTTGGAAATACATTCGAGAGGAACAATTATAGGAGTTTGTTCAAAACGATCAGAATGAATTTAAAGACAAAAGGGATAAAGAAGCCATCCACGACCATAAAATTTGAAAACAACCCAGATCCATTCATCTTTCGATTTCTCCGCCTTCACGTCATCGTATTTCCTCTGATCACCGTTAATTTCTCGAGCACCTCCTCCTCCATAACTCTCCTTCAAATGCCATCATTCCATAGTTGACAAAGCTCCGACGATCAAAAGAATGAACCGGGTCCAGGTTTAGTTTTCTAATGATTCCAGCGATGTCGATCGTATGATCGACGAAGACAAACATGGAATGCTCATATAAATTATGCGAACAACTATCATGGTTCGAATTTTGGCTATAAGTGGATGGATTGAAAAGAACAACTTTGGATATTTATTTCTTTGCGAAGGCTAGGGCTTAGTGTTTTCTTGAAATGAAGAAGGATGAGATGCTTATATAGCATTTCCAAAAAAATAGTATTAATCGAGCGAAAAATTTCCAAACTCCGAATAAGATATGTTCACGATCATTCGTTGCTAATAACTCATATTTCAAACATAACTAAACTAGTTTCAAGAGCTGATTTGATCATATGCAAAATATATTTAAAGTCCTATTATAACAACAAAATTTTAAGTCGTTTAACGCTACGTGTTTCTAGCATGCATTATCACATGATAAGTCCAATCACAATGAAACTTAAAATCCTACTATAATTTACTATTCTAGATCCATCAAAGTGGTTTCGTTGAAATTAGAGACAATTTTCGAAATGATAATTTTTACATGTTAATCAAATCGTGTTATTGTTATTCAATTTCAAAACATTCAAATTCATTAGTAAAAGTTTACTATTGTCGCTCTTACTTAAATAAATTTTTACATAAGCTTCAAATTAATTTTTTTTTTAAATTCAGGAATCAAAGTATTAAGTTATTCCAATATTTAAATTATCATATAAATTTAATTCAAGTCATTAATTAAGTGCCAAAAATCTGGTTTTTTACATTCTCCTCTTCTTAATTGGGTTTAATCCTCGAAATCACATAAACAACAATGCCGCAAAACTCCTTAGCTTTTCTATAGAAATATTTTGAAAACCATTGTTAATTTTGTCGAACACTTGTAATTATAGAAATTTTTGGTAGTATATCCTTTGTGTGGCAAGGTCCCAAAATAATAATAATAATAATAATATAAGCTTATTTTTGGGACTTCCCATAATAATAATTAACATATATACATATTTCTGAGATCTCCATAATATGAATATAAGCTGATTTCTGGGTCCAAAATAGTATATATATACATGTTTATACTTGTAAATTATGTACGTCATAAAGAATACACATCCATTAAGCACAAATACATACTATTTTGTCGAACAAACAAGTTTTACTAGTGAAATCAAAAGTCATGAGCAAGCTTTTGCTTCCATATACCTAGATATACTTACATATCCAAAAGAAAGTCAAGCAAATAAACCAGTAAGCTAATAACAACTAACATATGCATAAACAATCATAGCAACGTAGAAATCATATGCAACAACGAAATATATTGCATCTGGCTACAATGATGCAATACTACAAGCAACAATAATGTACTTAACGTTACATGCCATCAAAAGCAAGAATCACATAATAATATAATATAGTGTCATAATTACTAAAAATCATAACTCATGGTGTGCTCAGGTTCTAAAACCTCATCCTTACGTAATGATGAAAAAAATTCCTTTAAGCATCGCCTTATGTTTAGTAGGCTCTGGTTATTACATAATTGATCATATATGCTTCCTCAAACAATTTAAAGATTCAATTTCCAAATTTACTGTAGGATAATATCATATCATGTATTTATTTGTTTTCGTTTTCCATATTTCGTATATTATTCTTATACTATTCCATTTTTGAACTACTTCTACAAATTTTTAATTCATATACTATATTTTGTTGGTAAAGCAAGTAGGTTTTACAATGGTTGTACTACTTTTATTAAAAAAGTATAAGGTGCTTTGTAAATGCATATAACAACTAGGCTGGATTTATAGTACCCAGTCGACTTGTGTAAGAAAATAGGTGAGTGGCCAAGCACCTCAACAGCTAGGAAGATAAACACTCCCATAAGGGGAGTTGGTTAACCCAACACAGAAAGGAAAAAACATGACATTCCTCATCAAAAGTGAAGCGATATCTAATGCCAACTGGACATAAGAGATCCATGTAACCTAAAAAAAACTATCAAAACCCAAGACGTAAAACTCAGACTCGGTGGAATAAATGAAAGATCCATCTCAAGAACAATTATCAAGAATTCCCCTTTTCCAGTCACCCTCATCCCCATTAACAGCAAGAGAAAACTCACCATTCTTCACCAAATGATGTAGCCTACGATGCTCATCCATATCATCAGATATAAATGGTGGAAAACTTTCTCTCTGGGATTATATCGCATATCAGAAAAGGAATGGTCCCAATATTTCTCATCCGGATTCAAGAAATGGTGGAACATGAAGAAAAATCTAGTTCTACATCAAAACTAAAAGGGTTTAGAACAATATCCTCAGGCAAAATAGCTAAGAAATTAACTGAAACGTAGTCAAGACCACTGATGGGAGGAGATACAGATGACATAAGGGGAATGGAAGCGGTAATAGAACCTTAAGAACATGATCAAGAGGGGAACTAATTGATTGGTCACCCGCAACACAGGGAACAACCTTCGGGACACATCTATAAACATGAGGATTAGGTAAGGGTACCTTAATCGGTGGTGGATCAGAGGGCGAGCAATTGCATGAGGTAGCTAGATGAGAGAAAGAATGACAGGAGGAAAAAATATTAGGAATCTAGCTATAACGAACTCTGACTTCAACAATAATATTAGCAACAATTTGGACTTTTACCACAGAATGCAAAGGCTTATCAGATGAGATTTCAACAAGAGATTTAGCATACACCAGTTTCCACTTGCAACTATACTTATGTTAAAATGCGTCAACTTGCCAGTGTGATAGGAAAGCCAATTAGAGGCTATAGAACAAACGAGGTGAGAGAGAAGCAAATCCAGACAGGGATTGATAAAACCTGTTCTCTTAACACTCGAGGCTGATGGAGTCTGCATGGTAACATTAAAAGGCTTGCCCTCAATAAAAGAAGGTTCTACCTCTAGGATACGAAGGCTCTCCTCTCCATATGAGAATTTGAAATAATACATAGAATCAACAAAAATGACCCAAAGATCTTTTTCAGCCTCCAAAGGCGTTGACATAGAGTTCTGGCATTCTAAAGAAGCTGCAAAGGGTCTTAAGTGTTGGTGTTTTTTTTTTTTTTTTTTTTTTTTTTTTTTTTTTTGCTTTTGTTGGCAATTTGTTGGTTTTTGAAGAACTTTTGATGCTAGTTTGATGGAGTAGAGAAGCACTGATATAAATTTGTTGGAGGAAGGAGACTTTATTTTGTAGGAGGAGGAAGAACTACTTTTTTTTCTTTTTTCTTTTTTCTTCCTTCACTTCACAACTAAAATGACCCCATATATATATATATATATATATATATATATATAGTGGTTTACAAACCATTTCAATAGACACTACATTAAATGAACATGACTTTTCACTGAACGGACATGACACTTCAGTGAACGGACATGACACTTGACGAACGAATATGACTCTTGATGAATGGACATGACTTTTGACGAATGGACATGTCTTTTTATTTTAATAAACATTACTATAATTAATTAATTTTGGTTTACGCCAACAATGTCTCCCCTAAATCAAAATTCCTTTGAACATCCAATATGGCAACACTTCTTGAACACGATATCGTTTGTGCTCGTTTGGTCATTCATACCGCTATCCAATTTATATTTTATATGTTTTGGTAGAAATAGGAATATTATCCAAACTTTCTTTTTTGTGTTCTTTTTCTTCAATATCAATATCTTTGATGTAGGAGCAACTACATCTGTTTGTTCTTTAGACGATGCTATGCTTAAAGCCCTGAAGATAATAAGCAGCACACATTCGACGCAAGGGCCTCCATCATGAATATGGTGTGCTGAAATCTTCAACAACTTTTGAGCCTCCTGAGATGCCACAGTGACTGGATAATAAAATTATGGAAGAATTTATATCCCTTAACATCATTTTTAAGACCTAGTGACTTCAGAGAATAAAACTCCGTTGGCAGTGGGCAGTCCTTGGTGATTGCTCCATCTCTTTCTACATCGGCGAAATTGGGTTCGACACTGCCATCTGCTTTACCTAATTCCTTTTCTGATGTTGCTTGTAGATCAATATTTAAAACCAGTCTTCTGCCAGTGCATGTAGTAAATCCTTTGAAATTTCAACAATATTCATATTTTCAACTTGAATGTCACCCATACCAGCATTAGCTTCAATTGCTAGCTTTAACACGGTAGACTCTGACTCTACGTTAAGATTCTCCAGTTTTTCTACGCCTTCAGCATCTAATGGCTTGGAAGGTTTTACCAATTCGAATTCTTCGATATTCACTTCATTTGTCTTAACTTCTTGTGTTTCAGTTGTTGCCGGTGCCTTTGAGGCTTCTGAATCTTTTATTTTGGTAATTTCTACAACCTTTTCTTCGGTCTCTTTTTCAATCAATTTTTCTTCTTTTATGTTCTCCTCCGCATTCTTACCATAAATCTCCTTTAATAAATTCCACGCATTTTTTGCGCAATTTTCTCCAATTATATGATCATATGCTTCATCATCAATATTTGCAGTCATCACAATACGAGCTTGCAGGTCATTCCAACTCAATATTGTGATTAATTTTCTTTCTTTCTCCGTCAAATCTTTAGTATCTTCTGGATCTTCAAAGCCATTTTCAACGATCTCCCATAATCCTTTAGAGATCAATTCTTCTTTCCTTTTGTTACTCTACGCTTCAAAGTTTTCTTTTGTGAGAACAAATGGAAAAAGAAATTGAAATGTCATATTTCAACCAGGCTCTGATACCACTTGTTGGTGTTTTTTTTGGCTTTTGTTGGCAATTTGTTGGTTTTTGAAGAACTTTTGATACTAGTTTGATGGAGTAGAGATGCACTGATATAAATTTGTTGGAGGAATGAGACTTTATTTTGTAGGAGGAAGAAATATTTTTTTTTCTTTTTTCCTTACTTTCTTTTTTCTTCCTTCACTTCACAACTAAAATGACCACATATATATAGTGGTTTACAAACCATTTCAATAGACACAACATTAAATGAACATGACTTTTCACTGAACGGACATGACACTTCAGTGAACGGACATGACACTTGACGAACGAATATGACTCTTGATGAATGGACATGACTTTTGACGAATGGACATGTCTTTTTATTTTAATAAACATTACTTGAATTAATTAATTTTGGTTTACGCCAACATTAAGAAAACCCATAATATAGCATGACAAGAAATTAACATAAGCTTCAACTAGTTCAGCAGTAAGCTGCAAAACCCAGTCAACAATTTCAAATTTGAATCTATTGGGCTATAAATGCTAGCATTGCTTGAAAGAGAGGCAATTAAGTAGGAATGTTGCTTGAGGGCAGGGAGTATTAGATGCAGACAACATGAGAGTCCAAAAGCATAGTATTGGATGTAGGCTTGACCAATTTTTTTGGAGCATTCTGTCAAAATATTCTAATCATAAACTTGAAAGACCCAAAATACTTTCAATTGTTTTACTGATCTCAACTTGCTCATACGCCATCTTACAATATAGGTGTTCACAACCTCTGAAAAACCTCCGAAGGATTAATAAAAATAGTTAAAGAGAGGACGGAAAGAGCGTTATGCAAGACTAGTCTGGAGATGTTGGGCAGGTTGAGATAAGTATGTATAAATGAGCTTGCTTCAAACCTAGGAACACGAATGGGAGAGGAGTGAATTTTCAAGGGTGGCATGTCATGTAGAGAGAACGTTTCAAGGTTGTAAAAGAGGAAGGTTACAAGGCGGATGAGAATAGTCAGAGGTTAGACAAAAAGGAGTGCAGAGGTATGCATATAGAAGCACAAGGAGAAATCGTGAAATACAACAAAGTAATCACCATATTTAGTGATAATTTTGCACATGAGAAATAGTTAACTTATGTTTATAAGTTATTAATTTATTTTCTTATGTTTATTTTGGAAATCAGGACTATCCAAACTCGTCAAACATTCCATTTATGTTTACTCTTTTTTTTTGAAACAGCAAAAAACAGGCCTGAAGTAAAAATAAGGGAATTAAACCCAATACAGCCAGCCTAATACCCACACGAAGTCCTAGCTGTCACTTCAATTGTTTGCAAATCAAAACCCTAGAAAGAGAACTCAAAAATGGCGAGCTTCTCAGTGGAATTAGTTCACCGTCTTCAATGTGGCTTCCAAACGTTGTCTTCATTAATATTCTTGCTCGTCTTGCTCAAATCAAGCTTGCAATTGACTTCATAGTTCTTCGAATGAAAATTATGATTTCCCAAGTACAGATCCTGGAGCTTGATGTGAGTTAAGGAGTTCGTATCTATTAGATCTGAACTTTCCATGCTGTAGAATCTTCTCTTCGATCTAATTAAGTCACTGTTGCCTTCCATCAAGTTTCCGTTGCTACTTTCTCCTTCTATCCAAACAGATAAGTGATATATCCGGTTGTTCAGCTTGCTCTTATAGTGGTTTTCCCCAATTCTATGTAAAAATCTGATTTTTTTTCTTCTGATTTTCTCTTTTCCAGATGATTTAGGAGATCTGGATCACTTCTGGAGGAACCACCCTCTATAACAGGTAAAAACAAGGGGTTACTATATGAAATAGTCCAAAAAGTACACACTTTTGAATCAGAAATTTGTCTACTTCCCTTTCTAATTATTGTTTTGAAAGCAGAGCTAGTGGAAGCCCTAGGAAGGACGCTAGATCTGATCAAAACATCATTTGAAATCCCAGAGGGGTTACTGGATGAAAGATGATCTTTGTTTCCTGTAATAGGTAAACTCACTGTATTATTGTTCCTAATATTTGAATCAAAAAGATTAGGATCAATAATGTTATGATTACTCCCTTTGCAGTGGTGAGAGCTATTAGTATGACAAAGATTTCTTTCTCCAGTGGGAAAATCTAAGATCCATCTATTGGGAAGCAGCTTGCCATTTAGTAAAAACTCTTCAACTTGTTTATCACAGTCTGCATTGCCTTTATTAGATACTAGATTATGCAAGTTATCATTTCTAAAGGGCTTGCTATTGACACTCCAAATATTGTTAAGGGGAGGTCAATTTAAAAAGAAAAAATAATTTGTTAAGGGGAGTATCAATGCAGAGAGCATGCCCTTAACAAATAAAGTTTATTTTACTAAATTAGCCTTCTTACAATAATGCTGTTTTAGTTGTTAATTAAAAAAAATTATACGGTATATTAGTCGAACTGTAACAGATTTTTATATTAAATTATCAACAATCTCATTTGTCGATCTTTTTTTTTAAAATAATTTCATTTCTCATTTGTCGATCGCGTTTTTTTTTAATAATTTCATTTCTCATTTGTCAATCGCTTTTTTTAAATAATTTCATTTTTTATTTTTTGATTGCTTTTTTAAATAATTTCATTTTTTATTTGTCGATTGCTTTTTTAAATAATTTCATTTCTCATATGTTAAATTATCAATAATCTCATTTTTGCACGTTCTTCGCTTGCACCATTATTTCTTCCCAAATGATCATTTTTTTTTCAAATAATGTAGTTTTTTTTTTTTTTTTTTTGCATTTGAAATTGATTGAGATTTGGGATGATAACCGATGTTATTACCAGGGCAAAAAGGGAATGTAAAAAATTAAGTACATGACTCCCCCTAACATTTTTTTATGATTGGAGTATTTTTAAAATTTGTCCTCCCCTTAACAATATTTGGAGTGTTAATAACAATGCCCTTTCTAAATCTGTTGGCTTTTTTCATAACTATGTCACTGTCATGAAGAATAATTTTCCAGATGTGTGTGCAATTAATTTCCTTACCAGTATGCAACCTCTGGTTTCTCTCTCTCCAAATATAATAGACAGATGGATTTAGTAAAACACATGCTCTATTAAATTTGTAGGATTTAGGCTTGAAAATTTTCAAAATATATTCAATACTATCCCTTATGTTCAAAGTAGCATGTGTTTGACTGAAACCCAAAGTGCATTTGGCAGTAAACCAGATGTATTGGGAGAAAACACAGTCAAAAAGTAAATGTTTGGAGCTTTTAACCTCTTTTTTACAAAAAAGACAAGTATTTTCAGATCCCTTGTTCCAGTTGCAACATTTTCTCTTGTTGGGAGTTTATTTAAAATAGCAAAATATGTACAATAAGCCATTTTGGGCCAATTTGATTTGCACCAAATTATTTTGTGCCAATTAACCTCAACCTCTTTCCCTTGTAATAACTCCCAAACTTTTTTGAAAGAGAATTTAATTTATCCTTAGAACACAAATTCCAAATCCAATGATCCTTATGACAGTTCTGATCGATTTGAATGCCCATAATAGTATTTTTAAAAATGTGAGCAGCAATATTATTATGTAAGCTCCAACAGTTATTTGAAATAATATTCTCCACTTTGTCATTAACCCCCTAATATATATAAGTTATTCCAACCCAGAAGGTTGATTAGTGATTTACCACTAATCTATGGGTCAAACCATAAGCTGGTTTGACTCCCATCTTTTAATTTTCTGAGCAGAAAATTTCTACTAATATCTCTGCAGTCTAAAATACTTTTCCAAACACAAGAATGATGCATCTCTTTTCTAGCTAGCCAGAAATTTTTATTTTTTAAATATTTTGCACTCATCCATTTGGCCTAAAGAGATTTACCATCCAAAAATTTCCAAAATAATTCAAACTTACTAACTTCAGCAATATCTTTAATGTTTCTAAGCCCAAGCCCTCCAAATTTTTTAGGCTTACACACTATATCCCAAGCAACCTTATGATATTTACCTCTCCAAATAAAATTAGAGCACATTTTTCCAATTTTGTGAATAACACTAGTAGGGATGATATGAGACTGGACCCAATAGATAACCATTGCAGTGATGACAATATGTGTGAGTTCCATCCTCCCAGCTAAGGATAGTCAAACCGACCGTTAGGGAGGTTTCTCTACTGTAGGAGGGTCAAAATAAAATTGTCTGTACCAATAAATTTCGGCACAAATATCTCGCGTTTCTCTCCCGAACCGTTCACAAAATTTTTGGTTTCCAAATTCCTGTTGTTTTCTTTCTCCATCCGAGTTTTCATATTTGACTTTCCAGATTTAAATCATTCATTGCTTATACAAATTTGTCTTCGCAACCACATATTCTTGGATCTACAAAATTCTCATTTCATAACTCGTTCTCTCTCACGCTTTCTTCTCTTGCTGACCAAAATCGCGATTCAATCGGAAAACGTATTATTCTCTGTCGATCCTTACAATACGAATCAGCCATACCCTCAATCCTTCCGCTTTCACACTCTATTTCATTGTCCCCCCCATGATCCTGTTTGATTATGCTTATTGTTGCTTTTTTTTGATACAAATCGTGACTTAGTCTATGGCCAAATCATTTTTGTTAGAACCCTAAAAGATTTTGATACAAACGGATAAAGGGAGGAGAAGAAAAAGAGTCGCATAACTTGACGTTGGATTTATCTTCTATCGTTAAATGTAAGATCCAAAACTCATTTTTCATTCCTAATTCCACGTTTTATATTGTTAATTTTTCTTTGACTAACCTTTACCGTTACTTGATCTGCTATTATGATTGTCATCTCAGTTATTTTCATACTTGTATTCAATTGCTTTGTTTGTTTTCTTGAATGCATTGTTTTAGTTTTTGTATTTTCAATGATGATTCTCATCACTATAGTTGGAATCGATGTTACATCCGCAATTTTTGCTTACCACCGACTCTCTGAATGGTAACTGTGCTTAGTATCTCCCTCCTTGATAATTTCTCGATAAAAAAAATGAATCATTATTTAATCAGAGTTTTGGTTTGATCTTGTTTTTGCCCTTACTGAAATCGAAAATGAACGGTCAAAATCTTTGGTATTTTGATTGGGATAACAAACCTACGTATGTATGTCTAAAAAGTTGAATTAGAAATAGCATGTTCCACGGTGCAGCTCTTGGAATCATTTGTGTTTGAAATTATGATGCCAGGTTAAAGTAGATTGAAAGAAAGGTCCTGAAGATTTGGCATCAAGGTTTGTTGGCAAAGCGATGTTTTTGCCGCTTTGAAAGTTGCTGAAAGTGCATCCTTGCCAATGGATCTTCAAAGAGAAGTGCAAGGAAGGCAGCTAGTGAAAATATAAAAAAAATTCTTATTTTTTATAATCTGGAATTCCTGATTTGGTATAGGCGTCCACTCCGGCTCCTTAGGCCATGATCTTACCGAGTGGAGCTTCTGTCCCAATGTTAAACCTTCTCTTTTCCTCCTGATTACTGTTTAGTGTATGTTTATTGGGGTTATATTGTTGAGTTCAAAAAAAAAAAACTGTTAATGTTTAATGACAAATGAGAAATAAAAACTATATGCTCTTATGTTTTATGATCTAAAAAGGATAAAACTCGGTTTATCAAAGTTTCTGAAACTTAGCAAATGAAAGGTAATTACAATTTGTTTTTAAATTTAGCTACCATTTGCTAAATTTTAAACAGTAACACTCAATTCTACTGTAATGTGGTTGCAAACGAGCATAAGTACTAGGATACTAACTTTGTTGGGATGCCTAACACATGCATGTTAATTGGGCTAATTGTCAGATTTCTGTTTTGAGTTGATATATGTATCATTGATATATAAAAGGGTAAGTAAGATGTAACGTAACGGAGTATTGATTACCATTCAAAATTTTGTACTATTCAGCATAACATGAGACAATATTCTCTAATTAAACAATTATATACTGTTTCAGTAGAGCATTTATTTTATTAACAATGATTTAGTAACTGAATACTATTGTATGCTGACAACGAAGTAAACTTTCTTCAATTAATTGATAATTCGAACAATATGAAATCTTTGAAGGTAATACAAAATCAATAGAAAAAATTGAAGACACTGTAGCGACAATAGAAGTAGCATTTAGCTTTAATATATAACATGCTTTACCTGTTTTTTGATGTCTTTACCTATTTTTTGATGTCTTTGTTAATGTTAATGTAGTTTTCAAGACGAAGTAGTATTTGGTTTGCATGGTTGAATAAGTTATCAGTTTTATTGACGTGTAAAGTTTTTAGCTATTCTTAAATTATAGACTGATATTTCATATCATTTGGTATTATGGTGGTTCAGTATTTCAGGTATGAGGAAAATTCAGTGAAAGTGGTGCAGTGCTTTAATGAATTGCTTACTAATGTAGCGCAATCCTGAAGATTTGGCATCAAAGTAAGGCTGCTGTATTGATGTATCTTAGTGCTTAAACTTTGCATGATATTTGATTTTGTTTGATGTGCATGTGGAACAAAATGGCTTGAAGTAGGGTAACGTGAATAGTAAGGGCTACTATTACCGCGCTTTTGTTCATGATGAGCTGATATATGTTGCTTAACATAATAATGGGTATATTTTCAGTTTTAAAATAAAGAGGAATGTACTTAATATTTTTAAACATGCAAAAACATTATTATTTGTAATCTTAGTGCATTTTAATTAGATATCATTAAGTCTTATTTTGTCTTAGCATATGCACATTCTTTTTTATTACATCTAATGTTACGTTGGTTATCAAATGTGATATTTGTTATAGTTTTGATTGTTATATCGTGTATATGCACTGGAACATTGGTGGATATAAATGGAAAAGCTCGAAAGAACAAATGTGTTGTTTGTTCTATTATGAGTCTGTTACCTCTAATTTTGCTGATATTTTTAAACTATGGAGCGTAATGTTTGGCTGTGCCATGTGTTAGCGTCTATTGGCTATTGTGGCTTTGTATCTCCATTAGCTAATAGCTATGTAATATGTAATGTCATTGTTATTGATGCGAAAAATAATAATATGAAAATAAAATCAATACAGTAATATCATATTTTAGTCTTAAGTTGATTTACATTTACTTTATTTTCTCTTAAACTACATTATAATTTTTTCATTAAAATCTAACTTAAAATAAATTTTATCTAATATTTGTTCATTTTTTAATTAAGAAACATATTCTTCTTTTTGTTGTTTTGTTGATTATCATGTTATTAATGAAAATAAAAATATTGTGTTGTACTTTATTTTCAATGTTTACTTGGCTTAGTAATTTTTTCCTTTTTGTTGTTAGCTAATATATTAAACAATTGGCTCTTATACAGTAAGGGACCAACTAATCATTGGCTCTTATACATGCATAGTTACTCATTTGCCATATTATATTTTCTATAAAGGCTATTAGTTTTTAGTAATCAACGTAAAAGTTAATTAATTGCTAATATATGCAGAGGAAAGTATGACCCATGCATCATAATACTGTTAATACAAGTAACTAATTTCTTGTACTACCACAAACTTATAACAATATTAAATTCTTACTCATTTATGTCAATTATGGTCAGGTTTGGATATTTCCTTTTCGGTTCTGAAGCTGCCGAATTATAGGCCGACATCAAAGCAGTGTAAGATGGTAAGTATTTCATTTATTTTATTTATTCTATAGCATACATGAAAGCATACATTCTGTACAAGTATGTTACATATTTCATTTAATATTATGGCTTTATTACTTAATACTTACTAATCTAATATTTAACTTGAGGATTTTCTTCTCTAAATGGTCATATTCAACCTTTTCTTCTCTAAATTAAAAAAAACTATTAGTGAACTTACAAAGAAGACAAGTAAAATCATGGATTAATGTTTGATGAGTAATTAAGAAACATATTTTCTTTTTGTTGTTTTGTTGATTAGCATGTTACTAATGAAAAAAAATATTGTGTTGTTATACTTTATTTTCAATGTTTACTTGGCTTAGTAATTTTTCCCTTTTTGTTGTAGCTAAAATATTAAACAATTGGCTCTTATACAGTAAGGGACCAACTAATCATTGGCTCTTATACATGCATAGTTACTCATTTGCCATATTATATTTTCCATAAAGGCTATTAGTTTTTAGTCATCAACGTAAAAGTTAATTAATTGCTAATATATGCAGAGGAAAGTATGACCCATGCATCACAATACTGTTAATACAAGTAACTAATTTCTTGTAATACCACAAACTTATAACAATATTAAATTCTTACTCATTTATGTCAATTATGATCAGGTTTGGATATTTCCTTTTCGGTTCTGAAGCTGCTAAATTATAGGGCGACATCAAAACAGTGTAAAATGGTAAGTATTTCATTTATTTTCTTTATTCTATACATACATGAAAGCATACATTCTATACAAGTACGTTACATATTTCATTTAATATTATGGCTTTATTACTTAATACTTACTAATTTGATATTTAGCTTGAGGAATTTCTTCTCTAAATGGTCATATTCAACATTTTCTTCTCTAAATTAAAAAAAAATTATTACTGAACTTGCAAAGAAGACAATTAAAATTATTGATTAATGTTTGATGAGTAATTAAGAAACATATTCTTCTTTTTGTTGTTTTGTTGATTAGCATGTTATTAATGGAAAAAAAAATTTGTGTTCTTATACTTTATTTTCAATGTTTACTTGACATAGTAATTTTTCCCTTTTTGTTGTAGCTAAAATATTAAACAATTGATTTCAGGTATAGTTTCCCATTTTTAGATTTGATATTGTTTATCTTTCTGTTTAGTTCCATTATATAAGAATTTATTTTCTAAAAATGCTTATAATTAAAGATACACATTTAATATTGCCCTATTAAATCAGCTAAGATATATTTCCTGATTCATCAGATATGTAAACCTTATTATTTTCAATTTGACAATTGATATCCACCTATATATATATATATATATATATATTTGAATTGACAATTTTTTGAAAATATCAATTTGACAATAAGGTGGATAATTTTAGAAAATATATGATTATTCTATGAATTTTTAAATTGATATTTATACAAACTAGATGTATGACCATTCTTTTGACTACTAAAATTAGCAGCTATGTTTGAAGTGTAATTAACCGGCATTCACTGTAGTTCATGCATATATCTAAAGGAATATCTCTTTCCAGATTCATTCACAGAAACAGGGGAAAATGAAAATTTGAATATAAGTATAACTTTCCATGTTTCAGATTTTCTTCTTAAATAAACATATATATGATTTTAGCATACAAACGATACTACACTTTCATAAAATTACCAGAACATGCAAATCAAGGCGACAAGTGAAGTTTCCAAATGCATAGCAAAGACATTAGAATTGGGATATACCAAGGGTGTCAAAGTAGGGGTGTTCCATTGCAGCTTTTGCTGATGTCCTATTAACAGGATTGTACTCCAGGATTTTCTGCAAATTAATGGGGTGGCAAGTTAAACTTATTTCAAAAAGAGTTTGAAGTTTATCTATTAAATATATTTTGTGACTAATTTTGTTTAACAAAAAATTGATGTTTAGTTATTGTAGTTCATCTAATATAATTTGTTTTATGACTAATTTTCTTTAGGTAATATATTGTTAAACTTAATTTCTGTTATTTGTGTTTTGTTTTGTTCATTTGTTTCTTCCCACTTCAGTTATCATTTTCCGAAAAAAGATTTGCATTTCGTTTGCGCATAACTGTTCATATTCAGTTTTAAATTTCACTTGAATCTGTGTATTTGTTCTTTTATTAATTAATCACTATTTATTGCTGTCATTTTATCACTTTACATGGATCTAAGTATTTTGTATTTATAAACACAGGAAACTACTTACAAGGACAAACAGTATTAGTATTTTATCCATAAGAACACGCGCTTAAAATTTTATCCAAAAGGACATAACCCTAAAAAATTCTATCGCCCCTTTCTCTCTCCTCTGATTTTTCTTCCGCTCCTTTCTCTCTTCTCAGATTTCTTCTCCTACGAAATCAGCAAATCAAAATTAACGAAATCATCTCAATTGGAAATTGAATCGAATCAAATCCGCCTACTATCTTACAGTCGAACCTCAATCATAAATCGAACAGCAAAATCTAGGGCACCAAACCAATCGCAACAATCAACCACGACTGATTTTTTTTTTGTTGCTATAATCATTATAATCTTTGTTCATTTCTACCGATTAGTTTTTTTTATTTCGCAAGGTGATTCATGGTTTTTTTTTGATTCTGCAATTTTAATGTTCAACTTTTCAGCAGTTGGGTATCATTTTTATATTTTTCTAGGTATCATTTTTGTTTATTTACCACTATTTTATATTCCTTTGATGTGTTTTTAATGTTGTATTTATTTTGTAGTTGTATTGTTGCATTATCTACGTATTACAGTCGAACCTATTTCATTTTAAAAAATCAAATTGTGATGAAAACATTTTTTGCATTAATTTTTCTTTAAAACATTGCAGCAGTTTTAAGGTATCATTTTTATATTTTTTTAAGGTATTAGTTTTATTGTATTAATAGTGTTATGCTATTTTATTTATAGTTTTGGTGCTATTTTACTTTTGTTCTTGTACTGATGCATCAGTTTTTGTAACACCCCGAAAATTCTATAACTATGAAATTCACAAATTAAAGTATAATTAATTTGAAATCAAAGAACCAAGGGAAACGGGATACGCCATTGCGTTCGTCTCGGAAAAATACGCGAAATAGAGTCCGAGTTTTCGAAAAACGGAGTCCGTATGAAGAAGATATGGCCTTCGGAAGTTTTGAATTAAATTTAAAATTCAAACAGAATAAAATAATTAAAAATCGGGCCCAATGGGCCAGGGCGGATAGACACCCGCCTATGCCACCCAGGTCGACTGGGCTGTCGACCTGGGCTACCCATGTCGACAGGGCTGTCGACAGCCCTGTCGACAGGGCTGTCGACAGCCCTGTCGACAGGGGTGTCGACCTGGTCGAGCCCAGTCAACCTGGCTGGCCAGGTCTGTGTTTGGCCGATTCTCTGTGGTCTGCTTTGTCATTAGGGCTAGGTGGCGGGTTCTAATTGGTCTCTCTATCTAATGAATGGCTACGATCAAACCTAGCAACATCAAGGGTCCTAATCAATTCCTAACCTCTATATAAACAACCCTAGACTAAACCCTAATCTATTCATTCAAATTAAGAACATAGCCGCCATGTTGCTGAGGAACGACTAAGAGTAGCCGCCAACTAGAGAGAGAATTAGGAAGAAAGTTCTAAAGCCTAAAACAATTAAAGCGACCTAAAGCCAATCAATTCAACAAAGGAGTCATATCTCTTAATTTGAGAATTCGCCGCAACCATTGTAAGTAGAGTATTACTTTGGTATGAATAAACAACTGTATTGATTTGTATGCTTGAATTGGGATAATGAAGTAGTTCATATTTGTGCAAAATTATGTTATTCATTATAAAGAACTACATGCGGTAGTTCTATGCAACTATACGTTTGGAATATTGCGCAAATTATGTAATCTATGTTGAAGCTACATGTATGTAGTTGATTGAAATTCATGCAAGTTTGGGGCTTTGTTATTATGTCATCATGATGTATATTTTTGTGCATAAATCATTTTGCAAGTAATTAGTTTGGTTGTTATAGTTCATATGAAACTAGGTTGGAATTTTGACACCATAGTCCATGTATTAAGTCATGCTCTTGCAAACTTATGAATATGGCTAGGCTAGGAATGATATTTGGCATAATTGAAATCCATGATTAAGTCTGTCTTGTTTACAAGAATTATATGATGACATATGTGAGACATGGCTAGGTTAGACTCAAAAATCACTTTTTTTGCAAGTTTAAAGCAAACACCATGTTTAGGAATATTTATGCATAGGTATATTTATACCATCGTTATGTGATTAGACTTAAACCATGAATAAGTTGAACTATGCTTTTGTGTTAGTAACAAAGTATCCCCTTTGTAAACATGTAGAAACCTTATGAACATGACTTGTTTATGTTTATGCCATGGTTATGTGAACAAATTTAACTATACTTATGCCATGCTTATGTTTGATACTATGCCATGCTTATGTTTGACATTATGCCATGCTTATGCTAGGAATATTTATGACATGCTTATGTTTGACATTATGCCTAAATAAGAATATAGGTTCATGTTGTAGTTAAACCTATGCAAGTTCACATGCTTTGATTCATGTCACCTATGTTACCACTATGCAAGTACACCAATTTCTATTTTTGTATTTCCAACGTCGTATTGCAAGTTCATGCGCTCACCTTCCCCTCTTTGTGTATGTAATCACGCCATAAGCCTCCCCTTTTCGCATGGCTAAATTGGGCTTTAAAAGGCTAAGCCCAATATATATATAAACGGACGTGTAAAACGGGGGAAAATAACGTTGGGTTAAAAATTAATTAATGAATGAAAATATAAAACAGAAGGGCCCAAATTCAAGTATGGGTTGGGCCCGTGATTGGTGTAACCTTTACACCATTAACTTAATAATGGGCCGCAAATATTTACATATAAGAAATAAAGAGGAATGACAAAATATGTAAATGTAGAACATACGATGTGTTTAACCCGAGGTTGGATTGAGTTGTGATGTAAACCTGCCCGGAACCGCCCGGCTGTCCAGTAGTCACAACAATACCTATCCAATGTGGGAGGTTAAACATGGAGCCCAGCAAGGACCCGAGGTTAGACTGAGTTGTGGCGTAAGACTGCCCGGAACCAACCGACAACAGGCAGCCACAACAATACCTGTCTAATGTGAGAGGTCAGGGCCTTAATAAGACAATTAAGGCTGAGTCAGGATTGTTAGGATTAAGTAAACTGAAGACTTAATCAAAATGGAACATGCTAAACTAAACGGACTGGTGGGGGTTAGGTAGGAAACACTTAACCAACTTAGCATGTTGGCTAGAGATAGAAAACCTAGTAACGGGGGACCCTTTTCAGCAGTAACCCTAAAAGGTGTATCAGGATACCCTGAAACTAGGCAGGGTGGGGCACGATTACTGGGCTGATTGTAAGAGGTCAAAGCGACGGCGGTGGTGTAGCAGTGTAGGTTCTAACGGAGTGCGGGCGTGCACACACTCCGGAGCAGAAAAATAAGGCACTGGACACCAGTAGCATACCTGTGCACTCTAAGGTTGTGTCGGGTTACCACTATGGGACTTGATACACCCCATGGTGGGACCAGCATAGGTAACTACAGACATCGGGGGCCGTAAGATACAAGTAACTTTGCGAGTAGGAGCCGATCATCATAGAATGGATCACATCACCCTGATTATGGGGTGCAAATTGGAAACTAGTTTATATGGGTTCAGAGATTAACATGGGGTACGATAGTATATTCGACCCTAGACAACTTAACCGAGTTATAATGCATGCCCACTTCTTGTTTATACTTATCATACCCAGTTCTTTATTCATAGACAAAATAGTACTAGACTTACTCAGGCTTTATGTCTGACTCTATTTTTCTTTCGTCTTCTTTCTTCCGTTCCCCCCCCCCCCCAGGTCCTCAGGGAGGGAACACAGCAGCTTGATCAGCCTTGACATCCAGCTTGAAGTAGAGAAATGTATTGCTTGGACTTCCCTGTTTTGAACTATGGCTTTGGACAATCCAACAAGGGGCTTTTGCAGTTTATCTATGTTTTATTTATGCTTCTTTAAATAATGTACTCAAGACAGATTATGAAAGTGTTATGTTATGTTTTTGGAAAGGATGTTGTTGTAACACGTATTTGACTTTATGAAATAAAGTTTGTTGTTCTTCCGCTGTTTACAAATATGTGTTCTTATATCTGTCTTGTATATCTGTGACTTGTACTTATAAACCTCCACCAAAATTAGGGCATTCCCTTTGAGAGTGACCCTAACGGAGGTGGGGTGTTTCACTTGGTATCAGAGCATAGGTTTACCAGATAAGATAAAAAGTTTTGAAAAATTATTTTCAAAAAGAAAATTTGAAGAAGCATTTTTAAAAGAAAATATTATTTTATTTTAAAAAGGCAAAGTCCACCCCCCAAAGCCATAGGAACTATCTCTTATCCTTCGTTTTGAATCTATCCTTTTTGTTTCAGCATGTCCCAAGAACTCAACTTGCCGGAAGGGGTGCCAATACCTGGTTGGTTTAGACGGTTCTTAGAAGCAAGGGCCACTCAGCCAGGTCCTACCGTTCCTCCTCCCCCAGCAGAAGGAAATCATCCAGCTGCAGCAGCACCTTTTCCTCCACCTCCTCCTCGGGGAAACACTTTTGCTAAGATATGTAAAGATTTTAAAGCTATGGGAGGAAGGGATTTCCATGGAACTGAGTCCTTCGTAGCAGCTAGAAATTGGCTGAAAGAAACTGAGGACCTATTCATCATCTTTGAGGTAGAAGATAGACAAAAAGTACAACTGGCGGTATGGCTATTGAAGGGCGAGGCTTCCTACTGGTGGGAAGTCACTAATGCTGAAAGACCAGTGGAGACATGGGAGGACTTTAGGGCAAGGTTTGAGACTAAATTTCTCTCAGATGCGGAAAGAAGTTTGCAGTTGGAAAAATTCTTATTTCTTAAGCAAGGGGACAAGACAGTCAGAGAATATGTGAATCAGTTTGATGAGCTGGCTAGGTTTGGGCTTGACCTAGTCAACACCCCGCACAAGAAGGCTCTCCGTTTCGTCAAAGGGTTGAATGAGCCATTACACAGTTTGGCCATGACCCATATACCCATGGGAGCCACGTATGAAAGATTGGTGCAAATGGCATTGCTGAATGAAGAGGATAAGGGCAAGAAGAAAGAGGGTTTGCAGCCTAAGAAGACAGACTTTAAGAAGGGCGGGAAAGGCAACAAAGAGAAGAGGAAGTGCAATTTCTGTGGCAAAGTGGGGCACTTAGTAAAGGACTGCCGGAAAAAGAAGGCCAAGGAGAATGGTGGGTGCTTTTCTTGCGGTGAGACAGGCCATAGGGCTAAGGACTGCCCAAAGAAACGAGGACAGGGGCAGAGGGCTGGATCCACCCCAGGGGCACAGGTCCATGTGCTAGAAGCGCCACCTCTGCAACAGCGAGGTATAAATACTTCTGTAGAAAGTGTAGTTTATCTTTATGATCACCCCGTTCGCACTTTATTTGATTCTGGCGCATCACACTCCTTTATCTCGTCTACTTTAGTAGAATCTCTGCACCTAGAAACTAGTATGGTAGAGGACCCCTTAATTGTTTCAAACCCAATTGGGGGCCCAGCTCATTTGTCTATGATCTGTGTGGGATTGAAAATTTCTATCCTAAGTGTTGAATTTCAATGTAGTGCCTTTGTTTTGGGCTTTTCGGGGTACGGTTTGATTTTGGGTATGGATTGGCTATCCAGTAATGGGGCCATCCTTGATTGTGAGAAAAGGGTTGTTAGGCTCCTAACCCAGCTCGGTAATACTTTGGAAATTTCTTGTAATCCCTCGTATGCGGTTATGCTTAGTTATCTTGAATCGCTAGATGCCTCCGTTGAAAATTTGCAATCAGTTAGAGTGGTCCGGGAATATCCAGATGTCTTTGAAGAGGTGAAGGGCTTGCCTCCAAAGCGGGAAATAGACTTCCGCATATATCTGGTAGATAATGCAAAGCCCGTTGCATTGCCCGTTAGACATATGGCTCCACGAGAAAGGAAAGAGCTCAGTAAACAGATTACAGAGCTTCTAGAAAAGGGGTTCATTAGAAGGAGCATTTCAGAATGGGGCGCTCCAGTGGTGTTCGCTACGAAGGCGGATGGTTCACTCCGTCTATTTGTTGACTATAGGGAGCTCAACAAGCAAACGAAAAAGAATAGGCACCCTCTCCCTAGAATTGACGATTTATTTGACCAGCTTGTAGGAGCGTCTGTTTTCTCCCAACTCGATTTAGCAACCGGTTTTCATCAACTAAGGGTGGCTGAAGATAGCATCGATAAAACGGCGTTCAGAACCCCAGACGGCTTCTTTGAATGGCTTGTCATGCCTTTCGGCTTGACAAATGCACCTGCTTACTTCGTGGACCTGATGAGTAGGGTATTTAGAGATTTCCTCAACAAATTCGTAGTGGTCTTCGTAGATGATATCCTTATCTTCTCAAAGAGTGAAGAGGAACATGCTCAGCACTTAAGGGCAATCATGGAAACTTTGCGAGTCCATCAACTAAAAGCCAAGTTCTCCAAATGCCACTTTTGGAGAGAAGAGGTGAGGTTCCTTGGGCACATAGTATCCAAACAAGGGTTAGCAGTGGACCCTGCTAAGGTAGTGGCGGTACAGGATTGGAAGACACCAAGGAATGCGACTGAGGTCCGAAGCTTCCTAGGACTAGCAGGTTTCTATCGAAAGTTTATAAGGGATTTTGCGAAAATCTCAACTCCGCTCACGAAATTGACTAAGAAGAATCTAGTGTTCAATTGGGATTTGGATTGCGAGTTTGCTTTCCAACGACTAAAAAGGGCTCTTACAACAGCCCCAGTTTTGACGCTGCCGGATGGGAGCAAGATGTTCATTGTTTATACGGATGCATGTGGGACAGGGCTAGGCGCCGTCTTAATGCAAGAAGGAAGGGTAGTAGCTTATGGCGGGAGGCAGTTGAAAGTGCATGAAAAGAACTACCCAACCCACGATCTTGAGTTAGCCGCCATCGTCTTTGCACTCAAGTCTTGGCGACACTATCTCCTAGGTGAGAAGTTCGAACTTTACACTGACCATAAATCGTTGAAATATCTTTTCTCGCAGAAGGATCTTAACTTGAGGCAACAAAGATGGATGGAGTTTCTTGCCTCGTACGATTTCGAAATCTCCTACACTCCGGGCAAAGGCAACGTAGTGGCAGACGCGTTGAGCCGAAAGAAATTGACCCTAAGCCCGTTGTTTGTTGAAAGACAGAGCCTAGAGTTTATAGCCAGCTTCGACTTTAGGCCCTCCTCCGATTTCGTACCAGGCTTGCTAGCATCTCTCGAAGTACGCCCAACTTTAGTGGATTCAGTAGGGGCAGCACAACGCGAAGACCCTCAGCTTGTGGAAATGATTGATAGGCTAATTAGGGGTGAGACTTCAAGTCACCTCAACAGATACTCCCTTGACGATAAGGGTGTACTAAGGCGAGACGGAAGACTATGCGTCCCACAGACAAAAGATTTAGTAAAGAAGGTTCTAGAGGAAGCACATCACTCCAAGATGACGATACACCCAGGCGGAGATAAAATGTACAAAGACATAAAAAGGACTTTCTTCTGGAACGGCATGAAAAAAGACGTGGCAGAATTCGTTTCTAAGTGTATGGTGTGCCAACAGGTTAAGGCGGAACAGAAAAAGCCTGGCGGACTGCTACATCCTTTGGAGGTCCCGTAGTGGAAGTGGGATAGCATCTCAATGGACTTCATCGATGGGCTGCCTAGGTCTAGGAGAGGCAACACTAGCATTTGGGTAATAGTGGATAGGCTTACTAAAAGCGCCCACTTTTTACCTGTCAAAAGTAGAAGAATTGCCTCATCCCTAGCATCACTCTACCTTAAGGAAATCGTTCGACTCCATGGAATACCATCTAGCATTGTTAGTGACCGAGACCCCATCTTCACCAGCGAGTTTTGGCGGAGTCTGCAAGAATCAGTAGGAACGCAGTTATGCTTGAGCACAGCCTATCATCCCCAAACTGACGGCCAAACAGAGAGAGTGAACAGAGTTTTGGAAGACCTTTTAAGACTATGCGTCCTTGACTTCGGAGGGACATGGGAAGACCACCTTCCTTTGGTAGAATTTGCCTACAACAACAGTTATCAAGCAACCATCGGAATGGCGCCCTTTGAAGCTTTATATGGAAGACCGTGCCGATCGCCCACTTGTTGGTGGGAGTCTACGGATAAGCTCATACTTGGACCAGATATGATCCGAGAGACTTCAGAGAAAGTAGACTTAATACGAAGAAGGATGAAGACGGCCCAAGACAGACAAAAGTCCTACGCCGACAAAAGGAGAACCGACCTTGAATTCGAAGTTGGAGACAGAGTTTTTCTCAAGGTATCACCGCTAAGGAACGTTGTTCGCTTTGGAACCACAGGAAAGCTAGCACCAAGGTTCGTAGGGCCATTCCCAATCATCGAGAAAATTGGGAAAATGGCCTATAGATTAGAGCTACCCGAGAAGTTGGCTGGAGTCCACAACGTTTTTCATGTTTCACACCTCCGAAAATGTCTACATGAGTCTGCTGAAGTGGTAGAGCCAAATATACTCGAAGAGGCCGAAGTGGAACGCGAAGCAACCATAAGAAAAGTTCCAACCCGCATCTTAGGAACGGAAGTGAAGAAGCTACGCAACCGCGAAGTCAAGCTCGTCAAAGTTCAGTGGAGCGACGCCGAGGAAGACGCGACTTGGGAAACTGAAGCTAGAATCCGTACAGCCTACCCTTTTCTGTTCGAGGGTACATCCTTGATCTTTCCTTTTCCTTAAGTTGCGCTTTTATCTATCTTTTTAGGTATATTTCCTCATCTTTTAGGTAGAGACCCTTTGGATTGAAACATGTAGTTGAAACATGTTATGGATGATGGTTGCAAGTGGTTGCAAGTGATTGCTAGTGGTTGCTCGTGGTTGCATATACACACACAATCTAGGTTTTAGATCGGCTCAGTCACTTCATATTGCATATGCATATATGTTTGCATTCGTATATGGTTGAACTTTAATGTGTTGTCATGTGGATGCTGCATTTGTATTGAATGATTGAGCACTCATGTAGAATCATGAATAGGAAAATTTGCATACAAAATGGATTCATGGCACCTACATAATTCGCATTAAGGAGGTCAACTGAATCAGTAGACCGCCTGATTTTGCATTAGATAAGTTCATATACACACACACTTCGCATATGATCATGAAGCATTAGAAGTCTTTTAAGGACAATGGATGCTCGTGTTTGATGGATGAGTAGATGGATGATTGGATGTTAGGATATACATTCCTCCTAACTTGAAGATTTCGGGGACGAAATCCTTTTAAGTGGGGGAGAATGTAACACCCCGAAAATTCTATAACTATGAAATTCACAAATTAAAGTATAATTAATTTGAAATCAAAGAACCAAGGGAAACGGGATACGCCATTGCGTTCGTCTCGGAAAAATACGCGAAATAGAGTCCGAGTTTTCGAAAAACGGAGTCCGTATGAAGAAGATATGGCCTTCGGAAGTTTTGAATTAAATTTAAAATTCAAACAGAATAAAATAATTAAAAATCGGGCCCAATGGGCCAGGGCGGATAGACACCCGCCTATGCCACCCAGGTCGACCTGGGCTACCCATGTCGACAGGGCTGTCGACAGCCCTGTCGACAGGGGTGTCGACCTGGTCGAGCCCAACCAACCTGGCTGGCCAGGTCTGTGTTTGGCCGATTCTCTGTGGTCTGCTTTGTCATTAGGGCTAGGTGGCGGGTTCTAATTGGTCTCTCTATCTAATGAATGGCTACGATCAAACCTAGCAACATCAAGGGTCCTAATCAATTCCTAACCTCTATATAAACAACCCTAGACTAAACCCTAATCTATTCATTCAAATTAAGAACATAGCCGCCATGTTGCTGAGGAACGACTAAGAGTAGCCGCCAACTAGAGAGAGAATTAGGAAGAAAGTTCTAAAGCCTAAAGCAATTAAAGCGACCTAAAGCCAATCAATTCAACAAAGGAGTCATATCTCTTAATTTGAGAATTCGCCGCAACCATTGTAAGTAGAGTATTACTTTGGTATGAATAAACAACTGTATTGATTTGTATGCTTGAATTGGGATAATGAAGTAGTTCATATTTGTGCAAAATTATGTTATTCATTATAAAGAACTACATGCGGTAGTTCTATGCAACTATACGTTTGGAATATTGCGCAAATTATGTAATCTATGTTGAAGCTACATGTATGTAGTTGATTGAAATTCATGCAAGTTTGGGGCTTTGTTATTATGTCATCATGATGTATATTTTTGTGCATAAATCATTTTGCAAGTAATTAGTTTGGTTGTTATAGTTCATATGAAACTAGGTTGGAATTTTGACACCATAGTCCATGTATTAAGTCATGCTCTTGCAAACTTATGAATATGGCTAGGCTAGGAATGATATTTGGCATAATTGAAATCCAAGATTAAGTCTGTCTTGTTTACAAGAATTATATGATGACATATGTGAGACATGGCTAGGTTAGACTCAAAAATCCCTTTTTTTTGCAAGTTTAAAGCAAACACCATGTTTAGGAATATTTATGCATAGGTATATTTATACCATCGTTATGTGATTAGACTTAAACCATGAATAAGTTGAACTATGCTTTTGTGTTAGTAACAAAGTATCCCCTTTGTAAACATGTAGAAACCTTATGAACATGACTTGTTTATGTTTATGCCATGGTTATGTGAACAAATTTAACTATACTTATGCCATGCTTATGTTTGATACTATGCCATGCTTATGTTTGACATTATGCCATGCTTATGCTAGGAATATTTATGACATGCTTATGTTTGACATTATGCCTAAATAAGAATATAGGTTCATGTTGTAGTTAAACCTATGCAAGTTCACATGCTTTGATTCATGTCACCTATGTTACCACTATGCAAGTACACCAATTTCTATTTTTGTATTTCCAACGTCGTATTGCAAGTTCATGCGCTCACCTTCCCCTCTTTGTGTATGTAATCACGCCATAAGCCTCCCCTTTTCGCATGGCTAAATTGGGCTTTAAAAGGCTAAGCCCAATATATATATAAACGGACGTGTAAAACGGGGGAAAATAACGTTGGGTTAAAAATTAATTAATGAATGAAAATATAAAACAGAAGGGCCCAAATTCAAGTATGGGTTGGGCCCGTGATTGGTGTAACCTTTACACCATTAACTTAATAATGGGCCGCAAATATTTACATATAAGAAATAAAGAGGAATGACAAAATATGTAAATGTAGAACATACGATGTGTTTAACCCGAGGTTGGATTGAGTTGTGATGTAAACCTGCCCGGAACCGCCCGGCTGTCCAGTAGTCACAACAATACCTATCCAATGTGGGAGGTTAAACATGGAGCCCAGCAAGGACCCGAGGTTAGACTGAGTTGTGGCGTAAGACTGCCCGGAACCAACCGGCAACAGGCAGCCACAACAATACCTGTCTAATGTGAGAGGTCAGGGCCTTAATAAGACAATTAAGGCTGAGTCAGGATTGTTAGGATTAAGTAAACTGAAGACTTAATCAAAATGGAACATGCTAAACTAAACGGACTGGTGGGGGTTAGGTAGGAAACACTTAACCAACTTAGCATGTTGGCTAGAGATAGAAAACCTAGTAACGGGGGACCCTTTTCAGCAGTAACCCTAAAAGGTGTATCAGGATACCCTGAAACTAGGCAGGGTGGGGCACGATTACTGGGCTGATTGTAAGAGGTCAAAGCGACGGCGGTGGTGTAGCAGTGTAGGTTCTAACGGAGTGCGGGCGTGCACACACTCCGGAGCAGAAAAATAAGGCACTGGACACCAGTAGCATACCTGTGCACTCTAAGGTTGTGTCGGGTTGCCACTATGGGACTTGATACACCCCATGGTGGGACCAGCATAGGTAACTACAGACATCGGGGGCCGTAAGACACAAGTAACTTTGCGAGTAGGAGCCGATCATCATAGAATGGATCACATCACCCTGATTATGGGGTGCAAATTGGAAACTAGTTTATATGGGTTCAGAGATTAACATGGGGTACGATAGTATATTCGACCCTAGACAACTTAATCGAGTTATAATGCATGCCCACTTCTTGTTTATACTTATCATACCCAGTTCTTTATTCATAGACAAAATAGTACTAGACTTACTCAGGCTTTATGTCTGACTCTATTTTTCTTTCGTCTTCTTTCTTCCGTTCCCCCCCCCCCCCAGGTCCTCAGGGAGGGAACACAGCAGCTTGATCAGCCTTGACATCCAGCTTGAAGTAGAGAAATGTATTGCTTGGACTTCCCTATTTTGAACTATGGCTTTGGACAATCCAACAAGGGGCTTTTGCAGTTTATCTATGTTTTATTTATGCTTCTTTAAATAATGTACTCAAGACAGATTATGAAAGTGTTATGTTATGTTTTTGGAAAGGATGTTGTTGTAACACGTATTTGACTTTATGAAATAAAGTTTGTTGTTCTTCCGCTGTTTACAAATATGTGTTCTTATATCTGTCTTGTATATCTGTGACTTGTACTTATAAACCTCCACCAAAATTAGGGCATTCCCTTTGAGAGTGACCCTAACGGAGGTGGGGTGTTTCAGTTTTGCTACTCAAACAAATTTATTTCATTTTAAACAATCAAGTTGTGATTTAAACATTTTTTATATTACTTTTGTTGTTAAAATATTAAAGCGGTTTTAAGGTAACATTTTTATATTTTTTAAGGTATCAATTTTATATTTTCTAGTTGAATTTACATTGTAGCAGTTTTTAGGTATCATTTTTATACTTTTTTAGTTATCAGTTTTATATTTTCTAGTTTAATTTACATCATAGCAGCTTTTAGGTAGATTTGTGTTATTTGCTTTGGCAGTTTACTTTTTTTGATACATAACATTAACTGATAACCACTGATAAAATAAAATAACGCCCACCTACTTAATTCAAATCTCACAGAAATAATATATATTCACAATAATACCTACTGATTAAAAAAATAGTAGCAATCAATTCAATTCAATTGTCACAGAAATGAGATTATTCTCAGTAATACACAATAATACCCACTTGTATCATATGATACCTACAATGATACATAACTGATTTAATATGATACATTTTTTCCTACACAATCTAAGTACATAGAACACTGCTCCCCATTCCAAGCATGCATTCATTCATTTACTTTTACTTGTATGCAATCCAGTCTTGAATTCAAGTAATCTCCAGCAACATGCAGTATTTGCATGTATTTCATACACAATCAAAATTTAAACTAACATAATACTGGAAATTCAACTAGAAAATATAAAACTGATACCTAAAAAAATATAAAAATGATGCCTAAAAACTGCTATGATGTAAATTCATGTTGAAAATATAAAACGGATACCTAAAAAAATTATAAAAATGATACCTAAAAACTGCTATGATGTAAATTCATGTTGAAAATATAAAACTGATACCTAAAAAAATATTAAAATGAAACCTAAAAACTGCTATGATGTAAATTTATGTTGAAAATATAAAACTGGTACCTAAAAAAAATATAAAAATGATACCTTAAAACTGCTTTGATATTTTAAAGGAAAACTAATGAATAAAAATGTTTACATCCCACTTTGATTGATTAAAATGACATAATTTCGATTGAGTTGCAATGTTAATGCAACAATACAAGTACAAAACTAATATATCAAGAAAATAAATTAAAAGAAAAGCATAACACTATAATAACAAAAAAAAATGATACCTTAAAAAATAGGAAACTGATACCTACGAAGTGCTACTAAATTCACCATCCAAAAAAGTAACTTCCGTCGTTCATCTCTGTCGTTCGTCTCTCTCATTCGATTTTCTACGACAAATTCACAAAATCAAAATCCCAAAATCATCTTTACTGCCTATCGAATCAAAATCAAAATCAAAATCCGCGGCACTTTAGACAGATGTCAAGATCAGATCTGATCGAGAGATAGATCAATACGCTCGAGAGTGATTTTGCAATTTGAATCAGAAGAAAAAAAACGCGCTGGAGAAGAAAAAAACACATTGGAGAAGAGAATTAGAGATCGAGAGAAAAAATCTGCGCTCGAGGAAAATAGAACGAGAAACCCGCGAAATAGGAGCGTCGAAGATGAAACAAGCACGTGATTTAGGGAATTAAACTATAATTAGTGTATTGTCCTTTTGAGTAAAATTTTAGTGGGTTATCCTTATGAATAAAAAAGCCCTTAATTTTGTCCTTGTCGTTAATTATCCCTTATAAACAAACGTACGATGTTGATAATAATAGTGTGATCTAAGCATTTACATCAGCTATTTCTTTTCAAATTTCATTTCTATAGATATGTAAACTTCTATTAATTTTGGAATGATAATTAGGTTCCATAATATAGTTTTGCTTTATAATCCTTCCATTTTCTACTTGATAGTTGTTGCTACTATTTGAATTGTAGGTATGTGTTTCAGCGTAGTTGAACTGTAGCTCAAACTCTTTGCAAAATTGTGCATATTTTATATGTTTTGCTAGCTTTTTTCGTCTTATTTTAACATTTTATTGAAACGTTGGTGAGAAGAAAAAATAAATTGAAGAAAATAATAATATCGCATCCACGCATGATAATCGTGATCGCTTAAACTTATCAAGGATCTTTGGAGAATTATGGACTAGTTGGCTTTTCATAAGCTAAATCTAAAACCTAGTTTTCACTACTTCTATTTGTGTCAGTGTCATTTTAATTCTAATGCAGGAAAGTTATTCTTTTTCCATTCGTTTCAATAATGATTATACTATCTAATATTTATATTCGTTCCGATCTGCTTATACTTGTTGGTTTGCTTGCAGAAAAGCATCATTCTTTTATCAGCTAAAGCACCTGAAGTCCATATAATTATGCAAAGTAGCAACACTCAAGCAGGTTTTCAATGAGAGAATATAGGTGTTTACCTCTTGCTTAGGCCCCTTTGTGATTCTAAATTTGATTGAAATTCATTCAACTCATTAGAATAATGAATAACGATAGGAGAAATTAATCCATTATAATAGATATTGTTTTGTAGATGGAATGTATATAATGGAAGTGGACTGGGTTCTTAGACCTAAAGGGACTAAAGGGTTGTCTTCCGCATAAAAATTCCATTTTGGAAACAATTAATTTAAATTAGTCATTATTTTAAAATTCATTATATAGAAAAAAAATCTACATAATGAATTTTTTTTGATGCCTACTTTTGTATTCCCGAAGACCAATCGATAGTTGAAATATAAACTAAAATTTTTGTTGTTGTCATAATCTATAAAGATAAAAATATTGAAAATTACTGTTAAAATATGCATACTACATTTTTCTTGCTGCCTACATAATTTTCGAAGAAAGATACATGCATACATTATTCTTTAGTGAATAAACAGTAGGCTCATGCAATGTCAGTTAATATCCTTTGCCAGATGTTGTATGTTCCTATGTTTCAACTCATAGAAACAATTAGTATGATTACTTAAAAAGCATGGTCTAAGTCAGAAAGTCCTACATACGCAAATGCATTATGTTCATACGAATTTGGTTACATTTATTAAAACAGTCGATGATCTTGATTTTGCTTGATGGCCTTGATTTCATTTATTTTGGATGGTTCTGCCTTTCTATGGGAATGTGATCCTGGTACTTTTCTCTTCAACTATAGTGTAAATGTGAACACATGAGTTTTCTTCTTTTCCATTGGAAAGGATAGATGCAAGATCAGAATGAGCGTTGAATGCACTTGGTTTTATGACAAAGTGCTACTATGCCGACTTGGAAAACCAAGGTCAACCCTATGTCGTGGGGTGCTTTATCTGATGTGTTGTAGTCAACATGAAGATAGTTTTATGGCAGGTTGAATTGAGCTGCTTGATTGTTGATGTAGTTCCATAAGCCCATCCTATCCTCGGCTGTGTTATAGGCATAGATTAATGTATAGATCAAATTAAGACCATTCGAGTTATGTAGGATTCAGGTGATGTATTTTTTGTCCGTATGCATAGGGATCATGATTCATGGACCAGTAGCACTTATCACAAAACATGAGAATTCTGCTTTTGTCATCACATTTAACACTATGGATAAAATTCCATTTTTTATCCACAGTTAGCATAAATTTCTGAATGTTTCTAGTTGTGAGTTTATTTTCAATTAGGCCGATGAAGGAAAATATGTTTGAATGAATTAAATTGTGAATTTCAAACTGTTTGGTAGGGGAGTTCATCCCCTTCATGTTCCAAATAAGGAACTCCATTGGTTGTCAGGAGGGAGAGTACCACCTGTTTCCGAGGAGGTGGTGGGCCCTGATTTCTTTTGCTTTTTTTTATCCTTATTATGTGTTACCATGGACTTCCATGCAGGGTTAACAATCACCTTGGGATTGGACGTTGCCTTGAATTTGGAAGGCTCTTCCTCAGCTCTGGTTTTGCAGACTATGCAAGATCTGGTGGTGAGATGATTAGCCTCCTGACTTTCAAAATTCAAATTTGTATCAACTGTCATGTTTACCTTCATAGCAGCAGACAAGTTTCCATCCCATGACTTGGAGTATTCATTGTTTCTGTGTGTGATTGATTTATCAGCTGGTTACTATTAGGTGTTGATTCATTAATTATTATCATGTTTTCCTTATGTTTGATATACACGTGGGGGTCACTTGTTTCCATAATTGATGTGTTCATTTGTAAATCGCTAAGCCTATGTTAATTTTATGTGGCATAGTATTGTCTTTTTTCATCCGCATGGCTGAGTTTGCACTTAATGTATTTGTTCAGATATGAATTTCTTTGTCAATAGGCAACTGTATTTTGTTGTTTTCAATATTGCTGTGAATGCTAAATTGATCTGGATGAGGCATATAGTTGTATTTGAGGTCGCATTTGTATCCTGTTTTGTGTCTATTTCCATAGTGTTCGGCGTAGCATTCCTTAGGATGTCTGTTTTGGCATCCATATTTTGGTAAAGTTGCAGTTCGGTTCAAAGCTTCCAAGGTTATTACTGTTCGAACGTATGGATATTGGGTGTTTTCAGGCCATCCAACCAACTGGAGGAACAACTAGCAATGCATGGAAAAGGGTGCGGATCGTGAAGTTGTGCAGGAAAATTTCGAAGCAACTTCCAGACTTCTTTGTTGGGAGAAAATACCTGAGATGGATGAAATTGCAATAAGGAGGAAAAGGGTCGATGTTGATTCCTGCACCGTAAAGCAAGCAAAACACCCTATTAATATTTTCACAATAAAAGATGCCGATGATGTACGGTAATTATTAATAAGATCACATTTATATTGCAATCAACATCAATCTTAGCCGAATCAAGTTTCTTGTTTTATTTCGTTTTAGGATCCAACATTCAGTTTTATTTCATTTTTTATTTTAGCAATTTCAATTTTTCAAATGACAATGATACTTTAAAGTGAGTAATTTAATTACATTGATCCAACTTAATATAAATTTAATGTTTATGATTTGCATTAACATTAGTAGTTTATGTACCCATTTGTAATAGTTTTTTTTACGAACAAATTATGGTGCAAAAAAACTTATGATGATATAAATTTTTTCACTAAAATCTGATTTAAAATAAATTTTAATAAATATTTTTTTATTTTTATGTCAAATACTTTAACGGTCGGTTTTCCCACCGTTGTGCGGTAATACTAGTAACTTTCCTGACCAACCTTCAAGCTTATTTTGAATCATATCTAATAATCTAAGACAATCCCTGTCATTGACCTAATTTATGCTTAATGGGAGGCCTAAGTACTTAACAGGGAGATTTCCTTCTTTAAATTTCAAGAGATGCAGAATTTCATCCTTAATAAGAACATCCTTACTGAAATAAACTTTCTTTTATTTATGTTAACAGCTAAGCCAGCAAACTTTTCCATATTAACCAATATTTTATGAACAACAATAGCACTTATTTTATCAGCTTTTAAAAACAGAAGCATGTCATCTGCATATAACAGATGAGTAATGTGAAGCTTAACTCTATTTATAGGTCTAATGTTTCTGTTAAGCACTTCTATCTCCATCTGCATGGAAAAATTTTCCATAACAATAGAGAATAAGTATGGTGACAAAGGATCACCTTGCCTTATTCCTCTATTGCTATTTATGAAGCCTTTAGGAGAACCATTTATCATGATAGAGTAAGTTACATTACAAATGCATTCTTTGATCAAATCACATTTTTTTTTATTAAAACCCATTTTCTGCATAATGTAAATGATAAAATTTCTATTTATTTTATCAAATGCTTTATGAAGATTAATTTTAATGCATATGAGATTTTTGTTCTTCATGCTAAAATTCCTTATTAGTTCATGTGTTAATAAGGAATTTTCAGAAATGAGCCTACCAGGAATAAAAGCACTTTGATTCTCAGAAATAATAAATTTTAGAAAGCATTTAAACCTATTGCAAAGAAGAGAAGAAATAATTTTATAATTAAAATTACAGCAGGCAATAGGTCTGTACTCATCAAGTCTAGATGGGTTTTCTACTTTTGGAATCAAAGTGATAAATGTATGATTAGTGTTTTTCAACAGTTTTCTTGAATTAAAAAATTTAGTTATTGAATCATGCAGTATAGATTGCATCTCACCCCAATGAGTTTTGTAGAATTTTGCACCAAACCCATCAGGACCTGGACTTTTGTCAATATTAGCATGAAAAAGAATATTTTTCATCCCCTCCTGTCTAATAGGAGCAAGTAAAATTTCAGTATTATTGCCATTAACAAAATATTTAAACTCAATATCAGGAAAAGTATTGGGAAGATTAGCTGAATTATACAGGGAACAGAAATAATTAATAGCCTCTTTTTCAATATCGTTGGCTTCATTAATTATTCTGCCATTTGTATCAATAATCTTACCAATATTATTCCTGTTTTTTCTATTGGATATTCTAGCGTTGAAAAATTTACTGGCTTCATCCCCAGCTGTTAACCAATCTACCTTAGCTTTCTGTTTAAAATTAACAGAACTTATATGAAGAGCATCTATCAACTTGGCTTGAGCATTAAAAAATTTCTCAGCCTTGTCCAAGTCTGAGCAATGGTTATCTAAATCATCTTGCAACCTATCACATTCATCCCTAATTGATTTGATGTCATTTCTTTTCCTAGAAAAATTCCAATTTTTCAAATTAGACTTAACCATCTGCAGGGTTTTATTGAACTTATATTGGGCAGTTCCATAGTAATTGTTTATGAAACAACTACATACAGTTTCTTTATAATCCTTTTCATACACCCATCTATTCACAAATCTGAAAGGAGAGCGACCAACTATACTTTTTTCAGAGCTAATGGTAACTAGGATAGGTGTATGATCACTTGTATATTGGGGCAAAATACTACAAATTATGTTTGAAAAGAGGTTGATGAAATGTTGGTTAAATAGAACCCTGTCTAGCTTGCAATGAATATTTATAAACTCACCTGACATCCAAATGTATTTATTGCCAACTATTGGTGGTTCTATTCATCCATATTTCAACATAAAGCAAGCAATTCTTTCTAATTTAGCGAAAGGAATTGGATCACCTCCTCTTTTTTCACAATTATGAAATACAGTGTTGAAATCCCCAATTAGCATCTAAGGACTTTTTATAACATTACTAAACTACTCAATATAGTTCCATAGCATAATTCTTTCATTTTCAAAATTGGAAGCATAGACAAAAATTATTTTTAATGATAAACCACCTTTATTTTTGAAAGTGCAATGAATATATTACAAATCAACGAAATAACTGATGAGTGACCAAATGGTAGAATTGTGAAGGACCATTATCCTACCATTGCCTCCCATCAGGTTATCTATTTATCTATTTATATTATAATTCCCACTAATCTTTAATGATTACTAATTGGTCCGACTGTAAAATACCCAAATTGCCCATAATTATCAAGGTCATTTAATTATTCTAACATTTGGTCCGACCTTGAATTATTCCCACTAATCTTTAATTATTCCAACTTTGTAATGCTATAAAATTGATTAAAAATATTATTTTATTGTAGTTTTTTAAATTATTTGAAACTACATATAAATGACAGTATATTAAAAAAATTACATGTATTGTTACAAATTAGGAATAATCATTCTAACTAATCAAGCACATGGAAATATTAAATACATAAATAAATATTCAACAAAAAAGTCTAAAAGGTTTGATATAATGATTCAGATTATTTAACTGTTAATCTATTTATTTAAGGGCATTGTTATTAACACTCCATTTTTTGTTAAGGGGAGGCCAAATTTTAAGGACACTCCACTTTTTTTAAATTGTTAAGGGGGGGTCAATGTTGGTGACTAGTTTTTTTATCTTTTACGCTTTTACCCTTATTATTAGAAACTACTCACCTTGAAATCATCAGTCCCCTAAATAACTGAAACCCTAAATTTTAAGAAAACATCACTATCCTCTTTGTGAATTTATAATATATCTCGGATTGCTGGAATTCGCTTTGGTTGAATTAGTCAATCAAACAAGGGAACAAACGTTGCTATAATATCTTTGTAATCTGATATAAAGAAAATTGTCATAACTCCCAGTTTAACATGTGGTTTAGGGATTAAACCATAGCATGTAACTCCAATTTTATCACCGATTTGCTGGAATTTTTGTAAGAACGATATATATAAAAATATATATACATATAAATAGTCATGGTGTGTGTGTGTATATATATACATATATATATATATATAATCATGGTTGGAAATTATAACTCAATATAAAAAGTATATCTAATTAAATTTAAGGTGTATATGTAATTTTAGTATGTATTTTTATTGCAATTTGAAATTATATTGAAATGATAATAAAACAATTAAACATTGTGTATGTGCATATAATAAACATATGAATTAATAATATATGTGTGTGTATATATATTATATATATATATAAAGAAAGTCTATTTAGACACAAAAATTTGGCATAAAATCGTAGTCTTTGGATTTTCCTATGATTTCCACTCCTTATATGACGACAATCGATCCAATTATTGATGATTAGTGATAAATCCCATAATAATGCTCACTCTCCTATGTCAATATCGTATTTGTCTATTTCCTTCATGTTTTTTTGGTTAGGGTTTTATTTCTCCACTTCTAATGGTGTTGATTAACCATTAAAAAATAAATCGATGAACATAAAAGTGAAATTAAGCCTAAATGGGTAATAAGGTAAAATTACATTTATTTGTTAAGGGGCTACTTATCTCATTGGTACTCCCCTTAACAATTTAACAAAAAATAAAAAATTAGTCTCCCCTTAACAATATTTGGAGTGTCAATAACAATGCTTTTATTTAATTAAATCATATTAGTTTCAAATTTTATCTTATATACGTTACTTACGTTATCCTAAACAAATTAAAATAACATAACATATATCGATATAATTATTAATTAATCTAGATTCATTTAGAACTTTTCTAAGTTTCGTTTAAATAAAAGCAATATTTTATTTAGTTTCACAAATAATTTTTTATTATAGTTTATTTGACAGTTTTTATTATAGTTTCACAAAATAATTTTTTATTACAGTTTAATGTGTATATAAATTTAAGGAATGAAAATTTTCGTTTTCTTCACTTAACTTATTTCAAACTGACAACGATGGCAAATGATATTAATAATTGGAAATAGAAAACTTTACATTTCCTTCCCTCTAATTAAATTGACTAATTGATTAACGATCGATTTATATGAGACGTGAAATGTCTGTTAATCTATTTATTTAATTAAATCATATTAGTTTCAAATTTTATCTTATATACGTTACTTACACGATTCTTTCTACGTTTCTAAATTGTCAATTAGCCTTTCTTGATTCTCTCTCTATTAAATTGTCAATTAACCTTTCTAAATTGTCAATTAAATTTTATGTATGATAATTTAGTGATAAATTGTCAATATAGTGATAATTTAGGGATAATTTTATGTATGATAATTTAGTGGTAATTTATGTATGACAATTTAGTGATAATTTTATGTATGATAGTTGTCAATTAAATTTTATGTATGATGAATTGTCAATTAACCTTTCTACGTTTCTAAATTCTCTCTCTATTAAATGTATTATTCATGTTATATTAGTGGACCAACATGTAGATGTTCATATTAAATTGTCAATTAAATCAACCAAATTTAATTCTATATTAGTGGACCAATATGTAGATGTTCATACTGTGTACTATCATTGTATTACACACATACGCACACACATATATATATATATACACACACATAAATATATCATTGTATTACACACATAATATTATGTATGATAAATGTATTATCTGATTTTATTGAACTATTGCATAAAATGTAATGATAAAATACCCTAACATGCATAATTTTTATGTTCTTTGAAAAGGCTAATTGTAAGAGATTTTAAGGCAAATAGTTTTAGCGGGTACCTTCTATTTCTTTACTTAAATGTGATTTGGATATCTTCTATTTCTTTCCTTAAAAAAATTTGGAAATTTAATTGACAATTTTTGCATTCTTACTCCATTTTTCCTTGTACTTCAACTTTTGAAACTCAAATTTAAATGTGGTTGTTTTATATATGTAAATATTTTATTTCATTCACTAATGTTGTAAATTGCAATTAACTATTATTCATGTTGCATACTTTTAACATTTTAATGACTTAATTATACAGATCTCTTATTTATTTTGTGATTGTTTTCCTTTTTAATTCTTTATGAATATTCATCACATCTGGTAAGATTATCTAGGCACATTAATTCCTTTTTAAGATTCAAAACTGTAATCGCCATCAGCCAGTGCATTAATAATACAAACATAATCAAGGATTTTATCCTTGAACTACATTGTGAGGTAATCTAGCCCTTTTACTTATTTTGTTAATTATTAAATACCCAATTTGATGCTTTCTTAGATAATAAATTCAAATTAATTTTCTCTTTTCACTATTTCTTTCTTCAATGCCTGGATTAGATCTACTACAGAAAATAAATGTCCCGATCTTCTTTTTTGGGTCGTTTTTAAGGTTGAAAGACAATGCAAATTTTGTTTCTATCTTTATTGTTGAAAATCTGATATTTTTGGATCTACTAAGACTTACAACATGATCGTTGCTCTTACATAATTTTTTTTTGGCTGCAGCATCTGATAACACTGCTACTCTAAGCTTCTTGGCCTGAAATCACTTGGAAGATTTAGATGAAGGCAACAAATAGATCGCAGAGTTTGGATTTGTGGTAGTTTGTTTACGGTAAGTTAAAGAATAGTAGATGCAAACCGAGCATAGACTATTGACTAATGTTGCTAAGTTGTTCTGTTCCTACTAATTATTTACTTGCATTCTGACGTGAAGATATTCCACTAAACTGCTTCATTTCTGTCCAATTTTGCAATCCTAGTAATGGACATCTCAAGATTTTCTGTTTCTAAATTCAAGTACCTTTGTTTTACTTTGTTTCAGTCATGCTTTAATTATAAAATTAAATGCCAAACGTGTGACTTTTTTGTAAGAGAACTTTTTATTTTTCCTATTTTATACTGGGATAATGCTTTAACTATTTATGTGTTTTGATGATTGATGGCTGGCGCTTTTTTTAATTCCGTTTTTATTGAATATTTGTTGTTTTCAAACCGACATGGGAACATCTACCTAATTTTATTATGTTGGATACAAAATAAAGGTCACTACTCACCACTACAAGATTTGTAGCTTCAGATTCCCAATTGTTTAATGTTGTATCATTGATATTGTTTTTAAATATTACAGTGGCTTTTATATGGTTATTAATTATATTGCCTAAAATGTAATGATAAAATACCCAACATATGCATAATTTTTTTGTACTTTGAAAAGGTTAATTGTATGAGATTTTAAGGCAAATAGTTTTAGCGGGTACCTTCTATTTCTTTACTTAAATTTAATTTGGGTATCTTCTGTTTCTTTTCTTAAAAGAAATTTGAAAATTTTCTATTATAATTATGGCATTCTTACTCCATTTTTCCATGTACTTCAAATTTTGAAACTCAAATTTAAATGTGGTTGTTTTATACATTGATTATGTTACGTAATCCTTTTTGGGAATAATAATAAACTAAATCTTTTCTTCAATGATTTTGCCAACTTTCGTGCTACTAATCTTGATGTGTCCTATTATCGGCCTTTTAGAAGGAAATAAATATTAAATGCATTGGTAGATACAGATAGTTATGTAATTAATTACTTTTTCCTTATTATGCCTCATCAGCTTATTGATTTAATTTATGGATTTAATTACTAATCTTGAATTTATTTTATGGATTTTGAGTAGACAGGATGCATTTGTAATTTTTTCTTTTATTTTCAGCTTCCCCTGAGATACGAATCTAATATCAGCTTGACTTTGAGGGTGTTTGAATATAATCGGTGGACATTTGTACCAAGTATGATAGAACCTACACTGAACTATGGTGATCTGTTGCTTGCTTATTTATTGCTTAACTTGGCTATTATTGTAGTTAAATGATTTATAGTTATAATATAATATTAATAATCAAACGATATTTATTTTTCAGACGGCATGCACCAAAGATGAATAATCAAAGGAGACAAAATAGAAGTTCTAACATTTTAAATGATGAACAAAGAGAAATGCGCCGTATGAGGGATAGAGAAAGAATAAGAGGTATGAGTCAAGAACGACGAGAAAGTTACCTCGCTCGGCATCGTGAAACATATCGATAAAGAAGGGAAAAATCTCAAAATGCATCTTTAGAAGCACAACCAAATATTACAGCCTAAGAATCTCATACTTATCAACAAGAAAGAAACCCAAGATTAGAGATTGAACAAATTGAAAACGTTCCTACTGCTATTATGAATGTATATTCAACCAACTTGCAATCATCTATGGTTGATAAACAATATACTGCTGAAGTTGAAGAAAATACTTATTATACAGGTTTGTTTTCTTATTTCCGTCGTCAAATTTGTTATAAGTATTGAAAAATACGTTTAAATATGTGTGTGTGTGTGTACTGAATAAATTTGTATTGTTATATTATTATTTGTTTCATTGTACAGCATAAAATTTTGAACTTCAAAAGTGGTTTTGAAGTTATATTCTGGTTGCTAGAATTACTCATACAAAATTTTATTATACAGGTTTGTTTTCTTATTTCCGTCGTCAAATTTGTTATAAGTATTGAAAAATACGTTTAAATATGTGTGTGTGTGTACTGAATAAATTTGTATTGTTATATTATTATTTGTTTCATAGTACAACATAAAATTTTGAACTTCAAAAGTGGTTTTGAAGTTATATTCTGGTTGCTAGAATTGCTCATACAAAATTTTATTTGTTGCTTTAAAGGCGAAAGTTCTGGTCCGTTTCGAAGTGGAAAACGTGGAAGGCCACCAAAATTAAAAGCAAATTCAGTATCTGGTACTTGGTCCATATATAATGACATCATATTATGTAGCATTTTGGTTCTTAATGTTCACTTAAAGTTATTAATTTACATACTCATGTATCAGTTTGTAAGAAATGAAGTGGAAGAGCTCTTGGACAGAACATTATTTCTAATACTGTTCAAGACATAATTAATAGAGAAAAAATACAAATGTCACCTGAGGTCCAGCGCATCGTGGGAGATGGCCATTATAGGATCAATTTGCTACCTTTCTCGTGTAGGATCGAAAATAACCCTAGAGGAGGGGAGGGGGGTGAATAGGGTTTTAACACAAATTAAAACAAATACAGAGAAATAAGAATTGCAGTAAAGAAAAATCACACCCAAAGATACCCAGCTTCGGCAAACTGTGCCTACTGCTGCCTTTCTAAGATTTCTACTAGGAATTACAAAACAGATCCCGCTTATAATCCTATGTAAACTCGCAGTGCCTGCTCCAATCCAACCCTAAGCTCAAAATCCTAGACTGGCCTGTGTAAACTAGACCAGATCTTCCCAGACTACAGGCCAGTAATCTGTATACCCTAGTTTTACAAAGAAACTAGAAAAAAAATTGTTGTTAAGGAATTACAACAAAAAAAATACAAAGGAAATTAAAAGGAAAATCAAAAGCAAAAGCTCCCCCTTTTTAATGATTTGGCTTAGCCAAACCAACATAGGCCAGCCCGCTCTTCTCTTCACTTATCCAATGTCTTCTCTTTTGCTTTGTGTATCTGAAATGGCGGCAGCGTAAGATTTAGGGTTTCTGAAAAAATGAGATTTCTTGCTTTGATTCTCTTCTGCAGATCTGAGTCGATTGGTTTTAACTTGTAGCTTGATTCTGCAGTGTTCTCTCTTTCGATCAAACAAGTAAGCACTTTGATTTTGCGATTAGAGTTTTCTATTTTTCTGTGAAAATGTTTGATACCCATGTCGATGATGAAGAGTGTGTTTATATAGGGGTTTTTTAATCCTAATCTCTGATTTCGCTTAATGACTTGCCCCATTTAATTTTGGAATATTCAGATCGAATTTTGTTTTCTCTGGAAAAAATTATTGTCCAAATTTAAATCGGGTTGCACCTTTTCTGTTTTCAGAATAGTTTTCCTAGTTAATTTGAAAGATTTAGCACTGATTTTGTCAGCAGAAAACATTCTATATGTGATACAACTTGAACCGTTTCTAATTTTAAAAAATGCTTGCCGAGATTTCTTTTTCTGCCTTGTCACTATACTGGAATTGATTCAATCCAGATCTTCATTTTTTAGCAGCAACAAAACTATGGAGAAAATTTGAATTGAATGTTTTCCATAAGTACACGTACACACACTGATTTTGTTTGTCATAAACGAATTTTCTATGACTGATATTGTAAAACAGGAAGGAGAGAATCCAAGAATGAAAGCTGCATTTTTGTTTTATATCCATGAACGCACCAATTTAACAACTGCCTTGAAATCAACCTGTCATTTCTGGAAACAACAGATTTTGAAATTCTAGAAAAGAAAACTTCACTGCCTGTCCACTTTAATTTCTTTGACCACTCACTCTTATACACTTACACTTGTAGATGCCATTGCATTTAGACTTTGTCTTGTTTTCGAACACTTCACCTAGATCATGATCACTTTGACACGGCACACACCAGTTTTGTATATGCTGCTGTCTTGCTCTGGACTTGTGCACTTTATTTATCATGCACATGTTTATGGATTTGATCACCATTCATGTGTAATGCTGCTTCATCTTGTACATGCATACATGCCATATCCTTTTGACCCTGAGCTCAGCCACTTTACTGTTAAACTGTCTTCATGATTAAGCTGTTGCACCAAGCTTCACACTGTCTTGCACTGTTTTGTACATGATATTACTATGCTGAATCTGACCTTGCTTGTGTATGTTATGTCACATGAAAGTATGTTGTTTGATCTGCCTTGTGATCTTGAGTGATCTGTTGTGTTCACTTGACTTTGCCATTACACTTGAACTTCTAGTTATCCCCTTGCTTCTCTGTTTTTGCTGTGTGACCATGCTTAACCTTATGTAGTATTTGAAACTTCTGCACTTTTCACTTGCTGTTTGTTTGCTGAGACAATTACTTTGGCACTTGCTGATTTTTTGTACATGTATGTCCATGTACACTAGTTTAGTTGATTAAACTGAGATGTTTGTTGTTGCTGCTGCACCTTGTTGCTCATCAAGTCCATGTTGCCATATTTACCATTCATGCTGATCTGCCACTTCTTTGTTTCTGAGCTGAATTTGTTTTACTACCATTTCTCTTTTGATTTCTGACTTGTCTTGTATATGAGACCCTGAAAAAAAAAACAACAAACAAACTGAACTGTGTTGAGGCTGGTCAGAATCAGCTGAGATGATGCTGGTTCTGATCAGCAAACATGTACGGTTATGGCGTGGCTGTTCAAGTCTGAAAAATGATGAGAAAAACACACAGAGAATCTGAGACAAAATAAAAATTTTAAAAAAATTATTTTTTCAGTGTCTGTTTTTGGTTCCAGTGTACTGTGTGTGTTTTCATTTGTGTGACAGGTTTTAGGATGATGCATCAGGAGCAAAACAAAAGCTGGGACAGTAAGAGTGTGCAGAACAGATATTGTTTATTTGAAAGTTGTGCATGATGTGGAAAAATATTATATTGAATTGTATAGTTGAGAGTTCAAGAAAAAATGCATATTGTATTAAATTGTGAAATTAAATATCATTGAATAATAGATGCTTGTGTAAATTTCCTGTCTTTTGTGTAAAAGCACTATTAAACAACAATATTTATTATTCCATTTTTCAAACACATCAGTATAATATATTGGTCATCATCAAACAAAAAATCATAGATTCAACAATCTCCGCCTTTTGATGATGACAAACGGACTTAAGATTTTGATAATAACAAGATGTGTTTGAAATGAACTCCCCCTATATTTGTGCTCCCCCTATAACATAACTCCTCCTTCAGACAAAAAATATAAAATTTGAAATAAATAGAAAATAATTAAACACTTAGCATTAATGGCAAAATAAAATCTATAGATGTATCAAAATCTTAACTCCTCTCCCTTTGTAATCATCAAAAGTTGAACAGGTCTGGACATTTGCAAAGGATATGAACTGTAGTAAGAAATCAAGTCATTTGACAAAATCAAAGAACACAAACCCCAACCAATCAAACAAAAATCATAATAATTCGTAAAATAGGAACAAATTTCACAATTTAGAAGATGGAATGAAACGTTATATAATATACATATCAGAGAGGATTATATATATAATTATTAGATATAAATTATTATCCTTTTTTTTCTTTTCAAGAACACACTAACCAGGCATAACCAGAACTTGGATTTTTAAATGGGATTAGTTGCAGTATGAAAAAAAATAGTCTCATGACCATGCATAACCAGAACTTGGATTTTTAAATGAGGTCAGAGATTTTTTTTTAATATTAATATATACAAAATTCCCTTAATATATAAAATTATAATGGATGATAGAAGGGTGATAGAGATAGAGATGGATGTGAAAAAAGTTCCTAGATTACTCATATTATAGAATATATTTAATCAAATCAGGGTTATAGAGTGCTTTTCGACCATCTCATATTCTGAAATCTAACACAGTCACAATTTTATCATAAATGTCCAAAAAAATATATTCTTTTCTTGATGATTTGAAGATTGGATTATTTGTCAGAAAATGAAATTGATAACATAACACCTTAAGAGAAAATTTACCCAAAAATGCAGAAGGATTAATTAATTTCTATAATTCCTAAATCCAAACGAAATCTGCAAAATCTATCTTCAGAAAGGGGTTTTGTTATCAACAAGTTGAGATTCGGCTGGAATAAATTCAATACAAATGTCCTCACTAGCAATGTGATCTCTAAGAAAGTGGTGTCTCACATCAATGTGTTTTATGCGTGAATAATGCACATGATTATTTGATAAATCTATTGCACTCTTACTGTCACATTTCAAAGGAACTCATTTGTAAAAAAGTCCAAAATGAGATAGAGTTTGCATCATCCATAAAATCTGTGCACAACAACTTCCTAATGCTATATACTCGGCTTCAGTGGTGGATAATGCAACACAATTTTGTTTACGACTTGACCAAGAAACAAGAGAATGTCCTAGCATGAAACAAGTTCCACTAGTGCTCTTTCTGTCAGTGAGTGAACCAGCATAATCAACATCCGTAAAACCAATTAAATCAAAATTATCACAAGATGGATACCACAAGCCAAGTTTTGGTGTGTACAACAAATACCTCAGAATTCGCTTTGTGGCTTTTAAATGAGATTCTTTTGGATTAGATTAAAAAGAAGCACATAAACAGACAGAAAACATAATATCGGGTCTAGAAGCAGAGAGATAGAGAAGTGAACCGATTATACTCCGATATTTTTTCTGATCAACAGCGACACCTTTTTCATGTTTGTCAAGTTTTGTTGTTGGACTCATTGGTGTTCTCATTGGTTTTGCATCTTCAACTCCAAATTTCTTCAACAACTCCATCACATACTTTGTCTGAGAAAGGAAGATCCCTTTGTCGCTCTGTTTGATTTGAAATCCAAGAAAGTACTTTAGCTCTCCAACCAAGCTTATCTCAAATTTGTCCTGCATAAATTTTCAAATTTCTCACACAAAATATCATTAGTAGCACCATAAATGATATCATCAACATAAATCTGAACAATCAAGAAATCATTACCATCATGTAATAGAAACAGAGTAGTGTCAGCTCATCCCTTCTTAAAACCATTTTCCAAAAGATATGAACAGTGACAGTCATACCAAGCTCGAGGAGCTTGCTTAAGACCATATAATGCTTTTTCTAGTTTGTACACATGATTTGGGAACTCATGACTCTCAAAACCAGGGGGTTGTTCAACAAACACTTCTTCTTTCATCTCACCATTCAAAAAGGCACTCTTAGCATCCATTTGCTTAAGTTTAAAACCTTTAAAACATGCAAAACTTAGCAAAATTCTAATTGCCTCTAACCTAGCAACTGGAGCAAATGTTTCATCAAAATCAATGCCTTCGATTTGATTGTATCCCTTAGCAACCAACCTAGCTTTGTTTCTAATTACATTTCCAGATTCGTCAAGTTTATTTTTAAACACCCATTTTGTTCCAACGATAGGATAGTCTTTTGGCCTAGGCACCAAATTCTAGACTTCATTCCTCTCAAATTGGTTAAGTTCCTTTTGCATAGCTAAAATCCAAGATTCATCATTAAGAGCAATATCATATGAACTTGGTTCAATTTCAGAAATAAAAGCATTGTGAATACAGAAAGCACAAACATTCTTATTGAGAGAGGAACGGGTGCGAACCCCAACTGTTGAACTTCCAATTATCAAATCTGGAGGATGGTTGGGTTTGAATTTCAACCACTCAGCTTCAGCTGTTGCTTCTGCGACTTCTTTGTTGTTTGCATCAACTTCATTTCTTTCATCTTCTTGCACACCACCTTCATCTTTATCACTTTCTGAAGCTATCTCCAAGTCTGATTCGTTGAACTTCACATTAATTGTCTCCACGATTGTTCCTTATTGCTTATTGAAGATTCTGTAAGCTTTGCTCCTTGAAGAATAACCCATGAAGATCCCATCGACTGTTTTTGGTTCAAACATTCCAAGCTGATCTCCTGTGTTCAGAATATAACAGGGACATCCAAAAACTCTAAAATAAGAGATGTTAGGCTTTTTGTCAAACCACAATTCATATGACGTTTTATTAAGTATTGGGCTAATCATGACTCTATTCATTACATAGCATGAAGTATTAACTGCCTCAGCCCAGAAGGTTTGAGGTAAATTATATTCACATAACATAGATCTAGCCATCTCTTGCAATGTACGATTTTTCCTTTCGACCACCCCATTTTGTTGAGGTGTTCGAGGAGTGGAAAATTCATGCTTAAAACCATTTTCTTCACAGAATTTTTCAAAATTTAAATTTTCAAATTCACCTCCATGATCACTTCTCAACGTTTTAATCGAAACCCCTTTTTTGTTTTGAAGAAGTTTTGAAAACTTTGAAAAATAATCAAAGGTTTCAGACATTTTGGCTAGAAAATAAACCCATGTAAATCTAGAGTAGTCATCAACCAATACATAACAATAATGTTTACCATTTAAGCTAGCAGTATCAGTTGGTCCAAATAAGTCCATATGAATCAGTTCAAGAACGCATGAAGTACTAACAACATTTTTTGGATGAAATGACGAACGACTAAGTTTAGCCATGGAGCAAGCCTTACATACTTTGTTATTTTTAAATTTCTGATGAGGTAAACCTTTGACAAGCTCATTTGTTTCTAGTTTTTAAGAAGATGTATAGTCTTCTATGCCATAGAACTGCCTCTTCTTCAGTGGCAACCAAACACCTAGAAACAGTTACATCATCGAAACAGAGAGTGTAGATATTCCCTTTTCTTTTGCCAGTAAAAACAACTTTTCCAGTGGATGTATCGATTATCTTGCAAATTTCACTGTCAAAAACTACATTCATTCCTTTGTCACATAGTTGGCTTATAGAAATAAGATTGTGATACAAATTATCAACATATAAGACATCAGCTAAGGCAAAAATGTTGTTGCCTACTTTTCCCTTACCAATAATCTTACATTTGTTGTTGTCACCGAATGTCACACTCCCACCTTTATATCTTTCTAGGCTAAGGAATAATTTCCTGTCTCCTGTCATGTGTCTGGAGCAACCTGAATCTAAATACCATTTTTGTTGCTCCTTAGCCCGCCAACATACCTACACAAGAAGAGAAAAAGATGACCTAGAGACATTCTTAGGTCCACAAATATCTGTGACTAAAGAATCATGAAAGCAATAATTTTTTGGAACCCATATTTGTTTTGTCCTCTTATTTGTGTTCCAGAATTTAGTGTAATTGTGTGCCAAGTGTTTAGGAACCCATAATCTAGTGAATTTTCAAATTTTATTCTTATTCTTGCAATTTTCAAAATTATGGCCAATTTCCCCACACTTAATACACTTTGAAAAGATGCTTCTACTTTTTGCACTGTCAATCATATTCACATCATTTTGCACTTTACCAAAACCTAGTCCTTTTCCAGTTTTAGCAAACAATTGATTTCCTAGCAGCATTTTGAAAGATGTTTGTCCAATTGAAAATTTATTTAAGGTGACTTCAAGATTCTGAATTTTGGTTCTTAGTGCTGTATTTTCGTCCACAAGTGATGGCATCTTTTAATAAAATTCTCTCTCTTAATCTCATCAGCTTCTTTCAAAGTCAAATTTTCTTTTTCAAGAATTTCAATGGTGGTCTTGAGAGTCGATAGTTCTAAATTTTTTGCTTTAAGTTTTTCGACTTTTGTTTCTAGTGTATCAATGATTTCTGAAAGATGTTTACACATTAAAAATAAATCATCATAACTGTATACCTCAGTCGATTCCTCTTTATCATCTTCTGAATCAGATTTTGCCATGAAGCATAGGTTACTTTCTTCCTTACTGCTATCTGAGTCTTCTTCTCCCTCCTCGTCATCCCAAGTTATAGAAAAGGCTTTCTTTTTCTTCTTGTTTCTTTTGTGTTGAAGAAGGGGACAGTTTGGTTTCAGATGTCCAGACTTCTGACAGCTATAGTAAAGTGGTTCCTCATCTGAATTGTCAGAGTTCTTCAGCTTGTTGGATTTTGGTTTGTTTCTTCGAGGCTTGAATTTGCTCCACTTTGCAATTTGTCTGACAGCCATTGCAAGCTATTCAGTGGAATCTTCGCCATCGCTGTTGACAGTATTGGACAACGCAATTGACTTCTTCTTCAGATCAGAGTTGTTGCGATCTTCTCGTGATTTCAGCTCCATTTCATACGTCATTAGATTTCCAACAAGCTCCTCCATGCTCAGCTTTCTCAGATCCTTTGATTCTTGAATAGCTGTGACTTTTTCCTCGAAATTCATTGGCAGAACATGCAGAATCTTTCTCACCAGTTCAACTTCAGTAAAAACTTTTCCAAGGGCTCTAGCATTGTACACTAGCATAGAGAAACGACCATACATGTCCTTGATACTCTCATCCTTCTGCATAGTGAAGTTATCATACTCATTACTGAATAGAGTGAGACGAGATTCTTTCACTTGCGACGTTCCTTCGTGAGTGACCTCCAGTGTATGCTAGATTTGCTTAGCTGTTTTACAATGAGAAATTCTGTTATATTCAGTTTTATCTAAGGCACAGATCAAGGCATTCATGGCTTTAGAATCAATAGAGTATAGTTTCTTATCATTCGCATCCCACTTATCTTTTGGCTTAAGCATTTCAGTTTCGTTAACAACTATAGTGGGTGGTGTATAACCAGTTTCAATTATATCCCAGACATCATAGTCAACAGACACAAGATAGATTCTCATTCTAGCTTTCCAATATGCATAATCACTACCGTTAAACATGGGTGGTCTAGCAATAGATTGTCCCTCAAAAAAAGCATTGTTCATAGAAGTCATGATTCTAGGGTTAAATAAACATTGGCTTCGATACCAATTATAGGATCGAAAATAACCCTAGAGGGGGGATGGGGTGAATAGGGTTTTAACACAAATTAAAACAAATACAGAGAAATAAGACTTGCAGTAAAGAAAAATCACACCCAAAGAAACCCAGCTTCGACAAACTGTGCCTTCTTCTGCCTTTCTAAGATTTCTACTAGGAGTTACAAAATAGATCCCACTTACAATCCTATGTAAACTCGCAGTGCCTGCTCCTGTCCAACCCTAAGCTCAAAATCCTAGACTGGCATGTGTAACCTAGACCAGATTTTCCCATACTACAGGCCAGTAATCTGTATACCCTAGTTTTACAAAGAAACTAGAAAAAAAAATTATTGTTAAGGAATTACAACAAAAAAATACAAAGGAAATTAAAAGGAAAATCAAAAGCAAAAGCTCCCCCTTTTTAATGATTTGGCTTAGCCAAACCAACATAGGCCGGCCCGCTCATCTCTTCACTTATCCGATATCTTCTCTTTTGCTTTGTGTATCTGAAATGGCGGCAGCGTAAGGTTTAAGGTTTTTGGAAAAATGAGATTCCTTGCTTCGATTCTCTTCTGCAAATTTGAGTCGATTGGTTTTAGCTTGTAGCTTGATTTTGCAGTGTTCTCTCTTTCGATCAAACAAGTAAGCACTTTGATTTTGCGATTAGGGTTTTCGATTTTTCTGTGAAAATATTTGATACCCATGTCGATGATGAAGAGTGTGTTTATATAGGGGTTTTCAATCCTAATCTCTGATTTCGCTTAATGACTTGCCCAATTTTGATTTTGGAATATTCGGATCGAATTTTGTTTTCTCTGGAAAAAATTGTTTTCCAAATTTAAATCGGGTTGCACCTTTTCTGTTTTTAGAATAGTTTTCCCTGTCAATTTGAAAGATTTAGCACTGATTTTGTCACTAGAAAACATTCTATATATGATACAATTTGAACCCTTTCCAATTTTAAAAAATGCTTGCCGAGATTTCTTTTCTGCCTTGTCACTATACTGGAATTGATTCAATCCAGATCTTCATTTTTGAGCAGCAACAAAATTCTGGAGAAAATTTGCATTGAATGTTTTCCATAAGTACACATACACACATTGATTTCGTTTGTCATAAAAGAATTTTCTATGACTGATATTGTAAAACAGGAAGGAGAGAATCCAAAAATGAAAGCTGCATTATTGTTTTATATCCATGAATACACCAATTTAACAACTGCCTTGAAATCAACCTGTCATTTCTGGAAACACCAGATTTTGAAATTCTGGAAAACAAAACTTCACTGCCTGTCCACTTTAATTTCTTTGACCACTCACTCTTATACACTTACACTTGTAGATGCCATTGCATTTAGACTTTGTCTTGTTTCCAAACACTTCACCTAGGTCATGATCACTTTGACATGGCACACACCAGTTTCGTATATGTTGCTATCTTGCTCTGGACTTGTGCACTTTGTTTATCATGCACATGTTTATGGATTTGATCACCATTCATGTGTAATGCTGCTTCATCTTGTACATGCATACATGCCATATCCTTTTGACCCTGAGCTCAGCCACTTTACTGTTAAACTGTCTTCATGATTAAGCTGTTGCACCAAGCTTCACACTGTCTTGCACTGTTTTGTACATGATATTACTATGCTGAATCTGACCTTGCTTGTTTATGTTATGTCACATGAAAATATGTTGTTTGATCTGCCTTGTGATCTTGAGTGATCTGTTGTGTTCACTTGACTTTGCCATTACACTTGAACTTATAGTTATCCCCTTGCTTCTCTGTTGTTGTTGTTGTGTGACCATGCTTAACCATATGTAGCACTTGAAACTTCTGCACTTTTCACTTGCTGTTTGTTTGCTGAGACAATTACTTTGGCACTTGCTGATTATTTGTAAATGTATGTCCATGTACACTAGTTTAGTTGATTAAACTGAGATGTTTGTTGTTGCTGCTGTACCTTGTTGCTCATCAAGTCAATGTTGCCACATTTACCATTCATGCTGATCTGCCACTTCTTTGTTTCTGAGCTGAATTTGTTTTACTACCATTTCTCTTTTGATTTATGACTTGTATTGTATATGAGACCCCGAAAAAAAACAGTAGACAAACTGAACTGTGTTGAGGCTAGTCAGTATCAGCTGAGATGATGCTGGTGTTGATCAGCAAACCAGTATGGTTATGGCATGGCTCTTCAAGTCTGAAAAATGATGAGAAAAACACACAGAGAATCTGAGACAAAATAAAAATTTTAAAAAAATTATTTGTTCAGTGTCTGCTTTTGGTTCCAGTGTACTGTGCGTATTTTCATTTGTGTGACAGGTTTCAGGATGATGCATCAGGAGAAAAACAAAAGCTGGGACAGTAAGAGTGTGCAGAACAAAAATTGTTTATTTGAAAGTTGTGCTGTGGAAAAATATTTGCATTGAATTGTATAGTTGAGAGTTCAAGAAAAAATGTGTATTGTATTAAATTGTGAAATAAAATATCATTGAATAATAGATGCTTGCGTAAATTTCCTGTCTTTTGTGTAAAAGCACTATTAAACAACATTATTTATTATTCCATTTTTCAAACACATCAATATAATATATTTTTCATCATCAAACAAAAAATCTTAGATTCAACATCACGTAGTAAAATAAGAAATGAAAGTGTCATCAACTTTGATCATCATGTTACAAAACTTAGATCTCAATTTGCTACCTTACACGTAGTAAAATAAGAAATGAAAGTGTCACCAACTTTGATCATCATGTTACAAAACTTAGATCTCAATTTGATACCTTTCACGTAGTAAAATAAGAAATGAAAGTGTCACCAACTTTGATCATCATATTACAAAAATTAGATCTTAATTTGCTTTAATATATCAAATAGGTATTGAGTACATATATTGTTTAATATAATATCATAGATAATGGACATGCCCATTACAGGAAGTTCTTTCACAGATTACCCCTGGAGATTTAATATATCAAAATGGAATAGTGAATGTGTTAAAGAATGATACAAATGCAAAATCAAAACAACCTCCTGGTGATATTACTAATACTCCAGGTATACTACATTTAAGATGTTTCAAAATATTATTGGTGTTATTTTTAAAATATTCACTCAATTTACTTATCTTACAGGCAATGTATTAAGAATCATTGGTGATATCAATTCCCAATCTCAGTATACTCCAGGTATTATGAGTGTATTATTTTTACCATAATTTTCTTTTCGTGTTTTTATTTTGTTATTTTAATAAAATTCTCATGGGATATGTCTTTGTAGGAGCTTATTCTTTGGATCAAACCAAGAGATCTAGCATCCCAGAATGGAGTAGTGGTTGTGTTTATAAAAATAATGTAATTACAAAAACAAAACAACCTCTTGCTGATATTAGTACCAGTCCAGGTATATTAAGAACATGAGTTTCTAATCTCAATTCCCTACATGTGTTATGAGTATGTATTATATTTACTATAATTTCTTTATCAATATGCTTTTGTTAATTAATTTAACAAAGTTCTCATGTTATATGTTTCCTCTGTATTTTAGTTAATTATATTTACTATAATTTCTTTATCCATATGCAAAATAAGTTAAAATCCTCTGTATTTTAATTTTTATAACATGCATCCAATTTAGATACGTTATATTTAGTGCGTATAACACATAAAAATGGGTTTATTATCAAATATTTTAGTATTTTATTATTTGATTTTTGGTATCATATTGTATGACTTTCATATTTTACTAGTAGCATATTAAGAAATGTGAAGTTGGTAAGAAATGTGAAGCCAGTGAGATTACAAGCTTAATTTTATGGAGGTATTTGGTTTATCTCAAGAAACTAGGTTTTATTTTTATCATTTTTGGAGTGCTTTGTAATTCATCTCCTGCTTTTCTCCAGAAAGTAGTTCTAATGCCTACACATGCAATGGTTATTTATCAAATAAGTCTCACCAGTTAAAGGAGTTTCAGAATAATGATACTGTATTTAAAATATTTTTGTTCAAGTAATGTTGTTTCATTTCATCTTTCTTCATTTTAAAATCTTAACAATATTTAATACATTCTTCAGAGAGTGTAGGAACTTATATCTCGAGCTCAGAAGATGACATTTCTGATTATGATCCATATGAAAACATGATCTTTGACGATGTGGCTTATGACATGCAAAATATTTCTTCTACTCAAGTTGAGCATGCAGGTAAGAAGAATATACCACTTTGTCCTGAGTATAGATCTCTTCGGTTTCCATCAAAAACATGTAAATATTGTGGAGCAACTATGCAGAATGAAGAAAGAGTAAATAAGAATAATATGAAAGAGGAGCCAGTATTTTGTTGTGCCAAAGGAAAAATCAAGCTTGAAAAGAATCCACTTACTCTTGATTATCTACATAGTGTGTATTTTGACAAAGAGAAAGGACCTACACTCCGCAAATCACAACGATCATATAATTGTGACTTATCCATGGCATCTACTGGTGGAAAGGTTGATCATTCTATCAATAAGTCAAGGGGTCCATCTATTTATAGGTTAGGTGGACTTAATCATCATGAGATTGGAAGTCTATTTCCGCCCGAGGGCAAAATACCAAAATTTAACCATATGAAAGTTATTAATGCCCAAAATTCTAATCAGATTGGTCCGGTGATTTTAGAAGGTTTGGTGAAAATGTTGGATGAAATTAATCCCTTGGTTAAATATTTTCGCAAGGGACGTGATCGTTTTAAGAATGATAATATTGTTGATATGAAGATCCTGTTCAAAGAGTCAAGAGCTCAAAATGGTCGTGAGAATCATGTCACAAATTCAGATGATCAAGTTGCTGCATTAATTATGGGAGATGAGGGATATACATATGGACAACGTGACATCCTCATTACAAGCAAGAGTGGAGATCTGCAAAGGATTACATTCATGCATCCAAAACTGATGGCATTGCAATATCCTCTTTTATTCAAAAACGGTGAAGATGGCTTTCATGATGAAATGTACTTTGTCAATTCAGATAATGGGAATACAAATAAAAAGGATCCGAGTCAAGCTGGGATGACCAAGGTTAAGTAATAATATTCTTTTCTATTGTTTTTATGTATTTAAATGTTCATTATATATATACATATACTATATATTCTTTACAACCACTTTATCATAATTAATTGCTTGAATTTTAATTACAATATCTTTTTTAATTCTTAAGTTATTGAACAGTGTAAGCTGGATTTCATTAAAAGTTATATTTTTTCAATTTAGATAATGAGATAAAAAAGAAAAGGGATAAGATTTCAATGAAGGAATTTTATTCATATCAGAATCAAGTTAGAACTAATAAAGGTTGGAGCATATTATTTTTTTCCCTTTCTATTTTTATTTAGAGGTTTTTTACATACACCCACACGCACACTCTACATTCCTTGAAAATACTCTAATATACTTATTTTTTGATATTTTCTATGTAAAAGATGATCCAAAGAGGCTTGGAGGAAAATTATATCAGCAATACATTGTGGACGCATTCTCCTCCATTGAACAATCGAGATTGTGGTGGTTTCATCGTCACCAACAACTTCTTCGAAATGAACTATATCATAATTTATGTGACATGCTTTTAAGTTCTGACTCTGTAGATCCTTCAAACATCGGTAAAGGATATATTCTTCCAGCTTCTTTTGTTGGATCTACAAGATATATGCAACCAATTTTTTTGGATTCACTGGCTTTATGTCGAAAGATTGGTTATCCAGATATATTTTTAACCATGACTTTTAACCCTATATGCGATGAAGCTTACAAATGATGTCACTTTTGCGGCAACAACTCCAGCGGGTTACCCAGATATAATTGCCAGAGTTTTCAAGTTGAAACTTGATCAATTATATGATGATATCAAAAAAAAAAAGGCCATGTGCAGCAAGTTTGTTTTCTCCCCTAAATATGTTATCACATATTTCATAATTTAAAATTATTTATCATGCTGGCTATTATTTCCTTTCAATTCATATTAATAATGTTTTGACAAAATTTTAATTTTCAGTTATGTTGAGTATCAAAAAAGAGGATTCCCCCATGCACATATGTTAGTATGGTTGGAAGAAAGTGGTAAGAAGGATTTGAAGAGTAATATTGATAAGTATGTATGTGCAGAGATCCCTGATGAACAGAAAGATCCAAATGGATATGCGCTTGTTAAACAATTCATGATACATGGTCCTTGCGGACCTGGATTTCAATCACCTTGCATGAAGGGTTCTAAATGCACAAGGAAATTCCCAAAAAAGTATGATCAAAAACTTTATTCAACTCTAAAATATTAATTAATTTTTTTGTATTTAACTCTAATTTTTCTTTTTCTTTTTTAGGTATTGTTCAAGTACAATGTTTGATGATTGCATATTTCCAATTTACAGGAGAAGAAAAACCAAACATACTGTCAGAGTTAGAAATACAGATTTAGATAACCAGTGGGTGGTTCCTTATAATAGGGATCTTCTGGTTTGATACCAGTGTCACATTAATGTTGAGATCTGCAATCATGGGCGTTGCATGAAATATCTTTTCAAATATTGTCTAAAGGGTCATGACCGTACCATTGTGTTAGTACAGTCCGAAAAAAGAAAAGATCAACAATCTAGTGAGAAGAAAACAATAAATGAGATTAAAACATACTTAGATGGGAGGTAATTTATACTAAAAGAATTGCATTTTAATTTTTTATTTTGCATATTTGTTACAGGTAAAATGCTATTAAATGACATGTTAACCTAAATGTAGGTATGCATGTGGACCAGAGGCTGCTCACAGAATCTTTGGATTTGATGTGCACCATCGTAGTATGTCTGTAGAGAGACTACCTTTCCATTTGGAAAATGAGAAGTATGTTACTTTTAAATCAACAAACAACTTAGATTATGTTATTAAACAAGCAGCTGAAAAAAGTTCCAAGTTGGAAGCATTCTTTAAACTTTGACAGGAAAATGTTGATGCGAGAAGATACACTTACCAAGAAATACTAGAACATTTTGTTTGAGATTCTAACATTTATAAATGGAGACCTAGAAAAAGAGGATGGATGGTAGGTAGATTAAATTCATCACATTATGCCGCCGGAGAAGTATGGTACTTACGTATGCTACTCACAAGGATAACTTGACCTACATATTTTGAAGATTTATGTCGGGTTGGAGATACCATCTACAATACCTATCGTGAAACTTGTGATGCACTAGGCTTATTGAATGATGATGATGAGAGGCATGAGGCTTTTGTGGAAAATAAGTCAACTGCATTCCCACGGCAATTGCGCTCGCTGTTTGTCCATATTATCAAAAACTGTCAGGTGGCCGATGTATATAAGTTGTGGATTTCTCATTGGGAATGCATGGCAGATGATATCTTACATAAACAGAATGTGCTTACTGGAAATCCTAATTTAAAGCTGAGTGATGAATAATTACAAAATTGTGCTCTGGCTGGTATGTTATATTTTATCCATATATTATGTATGTTTCATTATTAAATTTTAATATTGTTTATTGAGTTACCATTACATTCTTACATAATTTACTATATTCAAAATATTGTATCCTGATGTTACAATCTTGACTAAAACATAATATTTTTTCTGTACAGAAATTGAGATAATATTGAACACAATTGGTGAATCACTGAAGGATTTTCTCACTATTCCAATGCCATCCAGCCTCTAGTTGGATAAGTTCAATAACAAATTGATTTTAGAAGAAAGGAGTTATGACGCAAATCAAATGTATAATGAACACAAGGATTTGTTTTCAAAGCTAAATGTTGAACAAAAGTGTGTTTACGATGCAGTCATGAATTCTGTTTACAACAATAATGGAGGTATCTTCTTTGTGTATGGAAGTGGAGGTTGTGGAAACACTTTTCTTTGGAGGACTATAATTTCCCGCCTAAGATCAGAGTCTCTAATTGTTCTACCTGTGGCTTCATCCAGAATTGCTGCTACTTTGTTGCCGGGAGGTAGAACCGCGCACTCAGATTCAAAATCCCACTAAAGCTAGATGATTCTTCTACATGTTCAATCTCTATGAATTATGATATTGCAGAACTCCTTAGGCAAACAAAGCTTATTATTTGTGATGAAGCTCTAATGCAACACATGTTCGCATTTGGAGCTATAGACCATTCATTACATGATATTATGAAGTCAGTTAGTAGTGATAATTTTGATAAACCTTCTGGTGGGATAACTGTGGTGCTGGGGGGTGACTTCAGAAAGATTTTGCCTGTAATTTATAAAGGTAATAGAAGTGACATTGTTAGCGCATGTATTTTTAGATCTCAACTTTGGTCCATATGTCAGGTTTTTAAATTAACACACAACATGAGGCTAAGTGAAGGAAATAATGATGGTGAAAGACGTCATATAGAAACATTTAGTGAATGGATACTAGATATTGGTGAGGGTAAAGTTCCTGTGGTTCAAAATGATTGTTCAATTGATATTCCACCATAATTTTGTATTAAATCAGAGTCAAATAACATTGATGAATTTATAAATACTGTTTTTCCAAACTTGGAGACATCATACACCAATGATGAGTATTTACGTGAAAGATCAATATTGACTCCCAGAAATAAGGTGGTTGATCATGTTAACAACCTGATTCTTAATAAGATACCTGGTGAGGCATTCACATATTTGAGTTCTGATTCAGTTAAATGTCGTGCTGGTGATGATGATCAATTCAGTGCCTCTTTTCCTATTGAATATCTAAATTCCATTAAAGTTTCTGGTATTCCTCCCCATAAGCTGGTTTTGAAAGAAGGTGTTGTTGTAATGTTGTTGCGCAGTTTGAGCCAGGCTATTGGATTGTGTAATGGTACTCGCTTGGTTGTTAGGAGGTGTTTAAAACACACAGTGGTATGTGAAATTATTAGTGGCAGTCACGCACACACAACATACTTGATACCCAGAATTGAAATGTCTCTAAGTGATTCAAATTTAGCATTTGACTTGGTCCGAGTTCAGTTCCCATTACAGCTTTGTTTTTCTATGACAATCAACAAAGCACAAGGTCAATCTCTAGAGCATGTAGGTTTGTATTTGCCAGAGCCTGTATTTTGTCATGGCCAATTGTATGTTGCTATCAGTCGGGTAACATCTCCTGCTGGTTTAGTTATTTTCATTGAGAAAGAAGAAGGAGGAACTACAACAATTACTGATAATGTGGTGTATGAAGAAGTTTTTTATAGTTTGTAAGATATGTGTTAATTTTGTTGTACTTTATTGCCTATAAAGACATCTAAATAATGTGATATCTCAATGTTATGTTCTTCCGGTTCTAAGTATTTTATGTGGATAATAGTTTTGATATTGGCAGGAGATTTTATATACTTCTACTCATGATCTTATATTTATTTTGCTCTGATTTTCATATTTATTTTGTTTGGAATGAAAACTACTCATGATCTTATATTTATTTTTCTCTGAAAACTACTATTGATTAATGTATTTTTCTGATATGGATGGTTATTTTTATGTTATAATTTGATTATTTTTTAAAGTTAGAATGCCTCTTATACATAAAAAAAATCTATTTAAAACTTAATAACAAATCATACATTGAGCAACAACTACTCATACATTGTTTATAATGCCATATATATATAACTATTTAATATTAATTACAATACTTTATTTTTCTTTTATTTTTGATATCTAATCATAACAATATTTTTTTTAATAACATAAATTTTAATGCCCTGCAAAGCGGGAAAAAAATATTAGTTATTTATTATGTTCCAATCTGAAAATAACTTTATATGCAGATCATTAATCTTTTGATCAGTAAGTTTATGCTCAATCAAACCAATAATGCTGGGTTTATACTTGCCTAAAAAATTAACTAAATCTAACTGCCTTTCTGGGGAATTTAATCCCCTTATGTTCCAAGCAATAATATCCATTAAAAACTAATGAAAAATAAAAGATAAAGGATATAGATTACCTAAGGGGGACCACTGTGCTTTTTGTTGTCCACCTTAACTCCCAACTATTTGCCACTTTTTTTTGTAACAACTTTTACCCAAAGGCTTAAGTTGTTTTTCCCTTTTAGCATTTCTGCTAATATACTTGGTTCTGAATTCATGATCCTTATCATCTTCAGTATCTTCTATTGATACAATATCCGTTAGACTTTTGGTTCTGCCCTTTTTCCTCTTGTTTGCAGGAGGAACAGGCTTTGAAGTTTTAGCTGCAGTTATGGTTTGGTTCTCCTGAATGTTTTCATAGGTGATAGAGGATTTGGATGGGGCAAGGCCACTTGCCAGCAATGATACATCAGTGTAGATAGGATCAGCAATCAGAAGTTCACCACAGTTTTCATAAAAGCTTTTGTAGAATTATTAATTGAATCCGTAATAATTCTTGAATCTATAATAATTCTTGAGTCATTTGTGATGAGGGGGCTCAATTACCTGATCCGATTGTAGATTAGATGCATCTATGATCATCTCGTTTGCAATGTTAGCCATAAGAGCATTTTTAGGATTGGGGAGATTGTCCAATGATTCTGCTGAGTTAGTTCCAGTCGTATTAGTGCTTATGTTAATGGCTTCTGAATTGAGTTCATCTACACTAACATCGACATTATTGACATGAATGTCATCATCTTTTGGTTGGTTCTCCTATTCTTTGTTATACAAACACTGTTCATTAAAATGCATGAAACACTTGCAGTGCATCTATCTGGAATTAACTCGTACATGATCGTTTGTGAAATGATCTCCTTGTCGTGCATGTAGATAGTAGCCTCATTAGATAACTCAGCGTCTGCATTAATTTTAACAAGTAATCGTGCGTAACTCAGCCTAATTTCTTTAGCGGTTGGTTCGTCCATTTTTAGTGGAACTCCAACTAGGCTTCCTATTGCACTAAAAATCTCTTTATCCCATAATCGTAAATTCAATTCTGGAAGACGGATCCATATTGTCATGGTGCTCAGTAAATTACGGTCAAGAACTAATTTCTTGGACCATTTCTTTAAAATAATCAACTTCCCATTTATAAAATAAGGTCTGCCATTTAGAAGCTTTTCACTGTCCTCTGCATTTGTGAACCTGAGTATGAAGAACCCGTTTTCCCTAGTAAAGATCTCGAAGGAACCACTAGGGTTCCATGTTCTTACTACAAAATTCCTGAAGTAGGGGTATTCAGGTCTCTTTCCAAAGACGTATGCCATAATAGAAAGACTCCATTTACTTTCTGTGCGGTTACAAGCCTTTTCGGAAGCAACGACTATTTTTTCTTCTCTAATCGTTTCGACCAGAGAAATGTAGCTCAGATCAAAATTTGAATCTTGGTTGCCTTTCTTTACGAGATCTGCCCATGAAGAAGCCTTTAAATCTTTGGCTAGGTTATTTTTTAATGTTTGTGCAGGTTCTTGAGCCAATCTTGTCAGGTTTCTTAATTGGAATTGCGTGCCATTAGAGGAGGAGTAAGGCTTTTGCTTAGGTTTGGTAGGATACTCATTTGAATTACCAGCAGCTTTTCTCGAATGAACAGAAGCTTTAGGATTGAAGAAAGGTTTAGGACCTTTCTTTCTATTAACAACTCTTGTGAAGCCTTCATCATCTACTAAGAAACCAGGAGTAGGATGATGAGGATTGAGAGAGAGATTTGGGAGGTGAGGGAAGGAAGAATAACCCTCTTTAGAGATTGGATTATCATCAAAAATAGGATTCTTGGAAGAACTCAGAGCAGCCATGCTTGCTACAGGTTACTTGATCTGATTTTCTAAGTGGAGTAACTTAACTAGATTTGTTTGTGCTTATGTTTACTCTTTTTTAAATTCATTATTAAACAACATCCAATTAGGTTTAAATTTTTATCCGACGTCATCATCGAACACATGTAGTCAAGTCGTGAAATTGATTTCATAAGGTGTGCGTTTCCAATGTTCCAATGGTAATGAATTTACCCAGCCTATGCAAGAAAAGGATAAGATCGCTCAAATTCAAACACAGTAGCCAATATCCATAAATCGGTCAGGCATAACTACAAATCAATCAATGATAGCCAACGCTCGAAAGTGAGTGAGTTGTCCAGTCAATAAAAATTATAACAATTAAATATCATCATACCTAACAAACTAATTATCCATAAAACCTATTTAGTGATGTAAATTTCTTTCATGTACAAAATAAATGAAATCTTGGTTAAATTATTTCATTTAGCATGTATTTAAAAGAATTTTGAAACATTTTATGATTCAATAACAAACAATCACTCATGTATAGAATATATATACACACTTAGAATTCAATCTAGGATGTTACTAATCCATCTCTGTCGAGTCAAACAAATAGAGCTAAGGTTCTCGCTTAACCTTCAGCTTTGACAACAGGCTTTTGTATTCGATATCCAAAGCTCCAATACCAAATAAGATGACCCAAAGTTTAATGTGGCCTGACACCGACGCATGAGCTCGCGTCATGGATCTATACTAAAAAACAGGAAGTGATATGGAAGAAAGAAAATACAAGATGAGAATAAGAAGGAAAAGGGTTTAGAATAGAAGAATAAGAAGAAGACAAACACGATAGAATCAAATATGATCAGATTCTCACAGTAGAATGAATAAAACATAATATACCAATATTACATAAAATAGAAAATTTTATATATGCATGGATCAATATCATAGTACAACATAATAACCAGCCAAAACATTTATGATAACTCGTCTCCACAATTGCTGATACATAAAACAATGGAAATACAACAATAAATATCATAGCATAATTGAAAGTAAGATAATATAAAAAATATGAGAATATGTCTAGACTTGAGCTCCTCTCTCGAAGCTAATCAAACTCTAATCTAGAAAAATGTACTCATTTTGAACCAAGTATTAAGAAAAACACCGCATGGATCAGTCTAGAATACCAAAGTAAGAAAACTCACATTATAAACAACTTGCTTAACTTTTGAGAAACTTCTGAAATAACGGAGCTCTCCTAAGATATGACCACACATAAACATGGAACAAGTTGTTACCTTACAATAACAAAAAACTTGTATGAATTCAAGTGATATTTATTTTAATGTCTATTTGGATACAACCCATAAAGTAAGTCGAATCATATTGCGAAAATTTTACCATTACTAAATTCTACATATATTATGCAATACAAACAAACTAGTTGGTTTGTTATGGAAAATGGATTCCATATAAATGGCAGGTAAAGAAATACCTTCCGTGTAGTAAACCTCTAGAGGGATGCACTGAGGACCAACTGCTTGCAACTACAGGTAAGACTAAGCAAGCAACATAGGCCCAAAGGTGGTAAACTGATCGAATATGCCACCATCCCAGTCGTTCTTGCCTACCAAGCGCGCACATTATCATCATCATACTCAACATATAGAGTATATAGTATTAGAAAGGTGATGTATACATCCTAATGGGCATGACCTATGTAGCCTCTTTACATGCCCTATTTCGCCAATTCGGGTGATGAGGCCAAATGCAACATACACTGAAACACCCCATACCCCTTAACTTTAGCCAAAGTAGGGTCCCGCTAAAGAATATGAATCATTATAGGTATAAAGACATAAAAGAACACCACAGAGACTAAGATTCGCAAGATAGAAATAATTTAAACCACAACGAAGAAGAAGACAATTTAAGACAACAACATTACATTTATTTCAGAAGCCAAATACCATGTCGTGTGGAAAGAAAATCTCAGTAATAGAATATCAGAGTACATAAATAATATCTCTCAAAAAGTAGTCATAGATACAACCAAACCGTGGAAAGAGATAAATAATAAAGAACAATACATTCACTGCAAAGAAAATCCTCCAAGTAAGAAACTACTGAACATACCGAACTATGCACGTCCACCCTACGAACCTGGGAGGAGGGAAGAAAAAGAAAAGAAGGAAAAATGGCCAGACATAAAGTCTGGTCAGCTGTTATGATTACTAACACGACTAATAAGCAAGCGGAACATATAAAACAATAAATCTAGTGTAAGTTAGGGTAAGTGTCTATGCACACCTAAATGAGCATATTGGATGACATAAAAGGTTACAAATAGGGTTGATTGTTCTCATTCACTTTTGAGTGTTTGCACTTCTACAAGATCAGAAAATAATATAATTACGAAAATCTTCCTATACTACGCATTAGTCATTTGTCATTAAACAACAAAGTGATTGCCTATGCCTACTTTGAGCCATGGGCTTATCAGACCTGACCCATCAACAAGGAAAGACAGTGTTAATCACAGGCTTTACAGTGTCTTATATTCCGTATTCGGGGAAATGCACGCACGCTGAACCATCGAACCACCCGTACAATCCTCAATTTGGACCATCTTACTACCTCCTACAGCATGGTGCATGCGCTTGCCTCTTATATGAGACTGTATGTGATAAAAAGGGTATGCCATATGGTATGGGTCCCCAGTTAACAATTAGTTAGCCCAAATCCCCCATGATTTGGATCCCCATAGAAACCATTGTCGTAGAATTTAGGCTTATAACTTAATGTCAGTTTTAATTTTAATATTTATTAAGCCTAACCATTTATCATTTAGCATAGATACCATAGCCACAGAGTTCCCTGGTCACAAGGTCACCACAGAATTTGTATAATCACAAGACCATCGTAGAATTTGTATAATCACAAGTCACCATAGAACTGCCTAATCACAACTCACCATAGAATTTCCTAATCATAAGGCCAATATAGAATTGCCTAATCACAAGGCCACCATAGAATTTTAGGCTCGTAACTTAACACCATTTTAAGTCAAACATTTTCATATTAAGCCTAATTGTCCTTTTAACAGTTACCTTTAATATTTGCAAATAAACCATGTTTTTTTATTATGATTCCCCAGTTTATCATATTTATGCAAATGTACATTACATTTCATTCTTCTATCATAACTTGTACCTTAGCCATTTTACAAACTTAATCAAGTTGGGATATTATCCGCCCAACGTTTCTTTTTGGTATAGTTTCACAAGATATGCCCAACTAGCCCAAAATTATTCAATAATCCAAATTTAATCAGATTTCCAAACGTAGAATAAGGAAAATAATCAGTCATTGGAAATTAGTCATCTAAATATGTGCCTAAATCATTCGTATACATATGCCTTTTAGGCATAACCACAATGAACTGTAAAAATCCGATAAAGACTGGGGAAAAGAAGACCGAGAATATTACTTACTATAATTTGAATATTAATTAAATAGAAACTATAAGAAAAGATAGAAAAATTATAAAAACTACTTATAGAAAGAATTTAAAGAAAACAGGAATAAACATAAACTATAAGTAAAAGAACTGTAAACAAAACTACAACTACTATTATACCTATTTACCCTAAACTTAATCAAAAATCTGAATTATCATATAAAATAATCAAAACTTCCATCGTGGCTACGGTTGAATCCACCCTAGAAGAAAATAAAATAGAAAATATTTTAATTTTAAAATCTCACTTCCGCCTAAATTTTAATTTAAGGTTAGCCCTTTCTCTCGAAAAGGAGACTAACCTAGGAGGAGGAAGAGATGTGTTTGAGGAAATGGGGAGGGTGTTGGGGGTTAATTCACAGGTGGAGCAAAAGACCCTCAGTCGTTAGATTTAGGTTTTAAATCTAAAATCAACCATGTCGTTGGGTCAATCTAGAATAGCCACGTCATCCAATCAGAAGCGAACATGTCAAATCAAATCAACCCGAAAAATCACGTCCATTTAATCAATTTCATGCATGACAAGTATACGAGCCAAGCACGTATTGTGTTGACCCAGACCACAGCTGGGTCGATACATGGGTCGACCCACTTATGCTCAGGGTCGACCGGCCAGTATCTGGGTCATCCCACGCAACGACTATACTTTTTTTCTTCTTTATTTAAATTCTAATTTTAAATTCAAACTTCGATTTTCCATGACATCTTTTTAAGTCCGTTTCTTGCAAACCAAATATGTATCTGAACCACAAAATCATAACAGACTCAATGGCGCAGTCCGCGTTGCGAAATTCCCATTAATATTCAACTTATTTTTTAAATAATTAATTTTTTATTTAATTACTATTCGTTAAAATTTGGGTTGTTACGTTCTCCCCTCCTTAAAGAATTTTAACCCCGAAATCTCCAGGGGTAGGAGTACAAGATATATGTTAACACACAAATATTTACAACCATTTACCCAAACATCATCCATTAGCAATCACTGTCCTTAATTTTTTCTAAAGTGATATATGTACTTATGCAATAACGTAGTATGTATGACCCTGACTAATGAAAAAGATTAGGCAGTCTAGTGATTCAGTTGACCTCCTTTTTATACATTTATGCTGGTGCCATGTATCCAAATATGTGCAAAAAGTCCTAACGATAGCAAAAAGTTCAACATGCGTGCTTAAACCTCCAATTCATTTAAATCAACCATACGATAACATCCATTTATATCGCCCATAAAATAATAAAAAATGCGCACACAACCATATGCATATGCCAATGTACTATTAGTCGCTTGTTAGTCCCTTGTGTGTATATATGCATCCATTGCATCCGGTTGTAGATATTTACATCCACTCGCAAGCATCAAACATAACAAATTCTAATAACATTTTCTACTACATCCTACCATCCATGGCTTAACCCTAAGATTTAAAGGATGGAAAGGATATAATCAATTCAAAACCAACGACAAAAAAAGTGAGATCGAAGCGTACTGTCAAAAGGGAATGGATAAGAAGCATGCATCTTCTCCTCTGGTTCCCAAGTAGCCTCGCTGTCATCAATTCCCCATTGGACCTTACAAGCCGCACTTTCATATTCCTAAGTTTCTTGGTCTCAAAATCTAGAATCCACGTTGGTGCACGTCAAATAGATGCCTCTAGCTCTATCTCCACGTCCTCTAACATGATAGAATATAATACCACAGCCGAGTCATGTTGGCACTTTCGCAAGTCTGAAACACAGAATACGTCATGAACACCAAAAAACCTCTCAAGTAACTGAACCCTATATGCCACCTACCCCACTCCCAACGAACCTCGGTGCTAACTTTCTCGTGGAGCCATATCACACAACATTCCTTAATGGTGATATGTTGATGAAAACCAAGTCTCCAACGGGAAACTCAAGGTCGGTCCTCCTCCTATTCGCATAAGATTTTTGATGATCCTATGCCACCTTCATCCTTTGCCTAGTCAAATCAATAATATCAGAGATCTCTTTAATCACTGTCAGCCCAAGAAGTCATCGACTCCCACCGACATAAGGGATATCTGCAGGGTTGTCCATATAGTGCCTTGAAGGGTGCCATACCGATGGTAGTCATAAAAACATTATTATATGAAAACTCCACTAGGGGTAGATGCTCCTTCCATGTCCGTCCGAAATCCGAGATACAAAACCTCAATAGATCCTCTAAAATCTAGTTCACCCTCTTAGCCCGCACATAGGTCTGAGGGTGATAAGCTGTGCTCAATCTGAGGTATGTCCCTAGAGCCTCCTGCAGACTCCTCCAAAACTCGCTAGTGAAAATCAGGTCTCTATCGCTCACAATACTCATGGGAACACCATGGAGTCAGACTATCTCTCGCACATATATAGAAGCTAACCGCAAAGTCATCCTCTTGCTTTTAACTTGGATGAAAGGAGCGCTCTTCGTTAGTTAGTCTACAATAACCCAAATGCTAGTGTTGCTTTTCCTTGATCTGGGCTACCCATCAATAAAATCCATCTGTACGTTCTCACATCTCCAAAGTGGCACATCCAAAGGCTTGAGCAATCCACCAGGTTTTGTTTGCTATGCTTTTGCCCTCTGGCATGTAAAACATCTTACCACAAATTCGGCCACGTCCTTTTTCATACTGGCCCAATAGAAGACTTGCCTCGTATCATGATACATCTTATCGCCACTCGGATGGATGGTCATCCAAGAGTGATGTGTCTCAGTTAGTACCAAAATCGTTAAATCACCCATGCCGGGAACACAAAATCTGTCGTCGTGTTACATCCACCCTCTCCTATCTATAGTTTCCCTGAGGAGATGTCTGGAGATCACTCCTCTACCATGCTTGTCCAAAATATCCACTAGCTTTGGATCCTCACGCTGCCTCGAATCAATCCATTCTAATAAGTTAGGCTGCACAGCCAAAGACGCCAACAGTCCTGAGCATAATCCGTAAATGGTTTAAAATTGAATGTGAATATAAACTCTAAGCTTTTCCACTCTACGAACAAGGGACTCAATGACTCCTTCTGCCTACTCAAAGAATCCTCTACTACATTCACCTTGCCTGGGGTATAAGCATTCTCAAAGTTGTAGGATGCTAAGAATTCCATCCAACATTGCTGCCTCAAATTGAGATCCCTACGAAAATCTCAAACCTCTCACCTAGTAGATAATGCCTCTATGACTTAAGTGCAAAAAATATCGCAACTAACTCTAAGTAATGGGTAGGGTAATCCCTCTCGTGAATCCTCAATTGCCTGCAACCGTAGCACACAACCCTATCCTCCTGCATCAACACTGCGCCCAAGCCAGCCCCGCATGCCTCAGTGTAAATATAAAAAGTCTTAGAGCCGTCAGGAAGTACCAAAATTAGTGCACTAGTGAGAGTCTTCTTCAACCTCAAGAAAGAATCCTCGCAATCAATATCCCAAGAAAATACTAAATTCTTCTTGGTAAGGCAGGTGAGTGGTGCTAAAATCCATGTAAAGTCCGTATTGAACTTCCTATAGTAGCTCACCTAAACGAGAAAGCTCCTTATTTCTGTCGTGTTCTTGGTGGGTCTTTTAATCCTGCACCTCCACTAACTTTGCAGAATCTACAGCTAATCCACTCTTAGAAACCATGTGCCTCAAGAAGCACACTTCCCTTTGCCAAAAATAACACTTGGAAAACTTCGCTTTAAGCTGATGTGCTTGGAGAGTACGGAGAACTACTCCCAAATGTAAGGCGTGCTCATTCTAGATCCTCGTGAATATAAGAATATCATCTATAAAGACAACCACAAACTTATTCAAGACATCCATGAATTTCTTATTCATCAATTCCACGTAATAAGCTAGTGTATTGGTCATCCCGAAAGGCCAAACCAACCATTTAAAGAAACCATCAGGAGTCATAAATGTTGTCTTATTGATACTTTCATCTACCACACACAACTAATGAAAACCAGTGACCAAATCCAACTAGGAAAATACAGATGTGCCTGCCAACTGGTCAAACATACCATCAATCCAAGGCAGTGGGTAATGGTTCTTCTTTATGAGTTTATCCAATTCTCTGTAATCCACACAAATTCCAAGGGAACCGTCCGCCTTGGTAACAAAGACGACCGATGCTCCCCACTCAGAGATACTGCGTTTGATAAATCCTTTCTCTAGAGGCTCACCCATTTTCTTATTAAGCTCTCTGTTACCTCAGAGCCATATGACGAAGGTGTAATGCAACTGACTTTGCATTCTCATAGAAATAAATCCAAAAATCAATCTCTCGTTTAGGGCCTAATCCTCTAACCTCCTCAAACATGTCTGAATACTGGAAGACAATGGGTGCAGAACCGATATCATTAATAGAAGAAACTAGGGAAAATAAAAAGCTCAGTATTACTGATCCTGCGGGTCATAAGAAACCTTGAGGATCCTACCCGTGCAAGGCACAATCTAATGACTCTTCTCTAGTAGTCAAGGATAGCCCCATCCATCCCTATAATCATACGATACCCAGAAAATCCCAACACATAGGCATCACAATCAAACTCAATGCCAAAAATAGAATTTTTCAAACCCCTACAAACCATATATCAATGTGTCGAGTCACCTATAGGGTTTGAAAATACTATGGGATCGATAATAAGAGAGATATCTAAGTGCATATAATCAACCAAGGTACTAGAAATAAACGAATGAGAAGCGCCCGAATCAAAGAATGTACGAACAAGAAAGTCAGAAATAGTAATCAAACCTTCTGTTGCTGCTTTCCTACCTCTATCCAGACCATTGCGAGATGGAGCCGCCTCCTACATCTGAACTTGTGCTGCTAATATACCAGTACCCTGTCCAAACTTCTGCTGACATGCCCTGCTAAGATGGCCAAGCTACCGATAATTAAAGCACTTTCCACTTGTCAACGTCTTTATGCAGTCCTTGATGAAATGTACTACCATCATACAACCATGATACTTAACCTCTGTCTTTATCTTCCTTTTTGAGAATTATCAGCTTGCTTCTCCTTGCCTTTCTTGTTTTCCCACCATTTCTTCTTAGAATTAGCAACCTTTGGAACTTCTCCCTTACCATCCTTAACCTCTTCGTTTTTTCCCTCGTGCATCAAAGCCATATCTACTAGAGTGTCAAAATAGCTTCCATCGGAATGTGAGTCATAACCAATCCTATGAGAGGTTGATTTAGCTCTCTTGCAAATCTAAAAGCTTTCTTATTAGCTGTGTTAACCAATTAAACTGGTGAATGTACTCCTTGACAGAAAGTTCTCCTTACTTTAGATTAAGGAACCACTCTAATTGCATACCCGCTTCTGCTTATGAAATAAATTTCCTCTTGAATCTAACTCGGAATCCAGCCCAATCCATAGCTCTTCCTTCGGCCTTAATTATCTCCCACCAAAATGATGCCCCTCCCTTAAGCTGCCAAGCTACTAACCAAACTCTATACCGATCCTTAAGCTCTAATAACTCAAAGACCAGCTCCATGTCTTTAATCCAAGTGCAGGCTTCTAGAATAGTCTCTATTCCCATACATGTCTTGCCTCCTAAATTATAGAAATCCTTGAAAAGCTTAGAAAAGTCAAGAGCTGCTAGTGGAGGAACCATCACAGCGGGTGTTGGAGCCTATGCATGCTTCAGTCCTTTAGTTGGTGCTGCAGACTCTAAATATCTATGAAACTAACCATGAATAGGGATGCCTTTAGGAAGATTGGGTGCACCTAACATACTACGCAAGAGAGAGAATATAGAGATTTAAAATTTGAGAGAGTCAAGGGATAGTTGTAACTTTCATGAGGGGATACCTTTTTAAAATAACTTTGGTTTTGAAACTATGTTTTCTTCAAAAAGTTTTGTTTTAAAACAAAATTTTAGTGATCTTCTAACTTTAGGCTCTGATACCAAATGAAACACCCAACACCCCTTAACATTACCCAAAGTGGGGTCCTGCAAAAGAATATGAAGCATTATAGCTACGAAAACATAAATCAAAGTGATATTGCTAGACTCAAGCACATTAGTGATGAACCATGGTACCCTGACTCAAGTGCTCTAAATCACCTAAATAACAATCTTGACAACCTCAATCTTAAGTGCAAGGCGAATAGAGGTAAACAATATTTTTGCATGGGAAATGGTAAGTGTAACACCCCATAAAATTCATCCTAAATAGACATAAATAGTTATATTCCTGGCAAGATTCTAATCCATTTTCATATTTTATTTGCTAAAAACGGAGTCCATATGCCAAAATTTTTAATAGAACAAGTTATACATAAATTGTTTACACACTTGATTTGAAAATTAAAATCGATTATATATAAATCCAAAATATAATTAATTATAAAGTGGCATAATGGAATATTCCATAAGGATTTTAATTTGTGTGTGTGTATATATATATATATATGATGAGTATGACAAGAATAATCAATAAACCGAAAGTAATCAATCTCATTAATCAAATAATTAATATAAAAAGAAATGTACATGGAAATAAATATCCTGGCTCGACCCCATAAGGGGGGTCAACCACCCTTGTAGAAGGGGGTCGACCACCGTTCTAAATATGGGTTAAGCGCCCTTTGTGGTGATAGATGGAGAAGGCTTTAATTTTTTTGGGATTTATTTATAATTTTACAACAACAAACTATCCAAATTAAATCTAACTAATCCAACGGTCTATATACACACTTGCAACTATAAATAAGACCCCTTAGCCACTTCCAAAACCTACATGTCATTCTATTCTGCGCCTGCACTTTGTCTCTCCATTTATTAATTCTATATTTCAAGTTAGGTTTCTCTTCTCTCTTCTAACCTATAATCTATCTTTCTAGATCTAAATTCTTATATGTATACACTCTGGAATTAAGTTATATATATATATATGAGATTCTATACTTTGATTCTTATATATATAATATTAGGGAGAGTTGGAATACGTTGGTCCGAAGGTAGAAATCCATATTTTTAGTAGATTCTAAGCTGTATTCCATTAATCTCCTCCTCTAATCTCTATGAATGGAATTTCATAAGTTTGCTATTTACCATATTCAGATAGTGTAGATTTGGATTATTGTGCCTAAAAGGGATTTGGATTTATATGAAAATAAAAAAATATTAAACCTTCAAAATCCTTTATTATTTGTATTTGTTTGTGGAAATGGTCAATCAATTGTATTTGGGTTTAGATTATCGATGTAATGAAAGAAAAGGCATTTACGTGTTTGTATAATTCTTGAAAATGGTCTAATTCACTTCATTGTAAATCTGTAAATTCATATATATATATATATATATATATATATATATGTATGTATGTATGTATGTATGTATGTATGTATTTTTGTTTAATAAGCTTAAGGACATGAGTATTATGTTTGTGAATTGAATAGGTTTAAGCATCTATTTTCAAAATAGTTTGTTTGAACGTATTATTTGCAAGCCACTAAAGTATTAAGATTTTGTATAGAAAATTACATGAAAAGTGAATTAGTACCAAAAAGGGGATTTTACATATGTATTTGAAAATATTGCCCCATGTCTCTATTTTGTTATTGAAATAATCATTCAAACTTTGGTTGTTTTTTATGTGTTTGTTATTTCCCTATTATTTAAATGTAAATATACGCTTTATGTTATGTTTGGAGAAGTTAGGGAAATAAACTTGTATACCTTTATTATGTTGTTGGGATTGTGAGACGACCCCAAATCTCGTACTGACGGTGGCAAGGGTAATCCTTGGAATATAACACAGAAACAGATAATAGAAGAACAGAAATAAATAAATACACCAGATAGTGAACAATAGAATATACTGGATAAGAGTAATCATCAGAGTTACACATTATACAGGATCATACTTAGTACAAATACAGTTCAACTATACATATATGTCTACAGCGGAAAACAAACATAATGTACAATAGGAGTTGAACAACATAAAAAGAGATAAATGATAAAATCCATCTTCAGCTCCAGCTATCCAGAAAGAACCAGCTAAACCTGAATACAAGGCTGCCCGTGTAGAAAAAGGGGCACCCGAGTTTGAAAGTGAAACAAACTACGAGTCAGTCATGGGACTGGTATGAGAAATCTACTCAACACATTTATAATATGGCTAATCACAAAACCACGCCACTTTCGTGGAAAGGGTTTACTCCATTGGATTTCCAGTGCTTTAAAACAAATCATTCTTTTAAACATCGCAATGCTTTTTATAAAAATGAAGCTATTATAAGACTCAGTTCCCATCACACAATGCAACGCAAACCGGAGGATAGAGTTTTACCTTATAATGGCCAAAATATGGTTGATACGAATAAAACAAAAGCATTTGATATTACTACTAGTGTTTACATGTTTCAAAAACAATTTCGAATCATAGCTATCAATCATAGACGGCATGGGTACCATATATCATGTCGCCATATATATACACAATCAAAACCGCACAGTCACGTATTTGGAAATTGGATTTCCATCATGAACCAAGGCAAAAGATAGTCCTTACCTAATTCGAGACTGCCTAGCCCGAGTCTCAGGCAAGCGCGAAGGCAAGCCTTGGATCGTCAGGGCCGGTCCACCGAGGTGGATTATTATGCCTGAACACTACGTTTCCCCGCCCTTTGGGGCGTAAGCGAGCCAACGAATGACTCCATCGGACCCGGATCATCCGATCTAACCGAGGCGCCTCGCAACAGCAACAACCACATAAGTCAAACTCGTCAGGGCGTGTAAAACCACTGACGCCACTTCTACCTAGGAGGAAACGCAGGCCCTCCCTGTGGTCCTTTCTCCCGTTTTTTGTTCATACCGGGGTATGAGGCTCGCGAATTTACGTTATACACAAAGCTACGCCTCACGGGCGGGGCTTTGATCATCACTACAAGACTTTGCTTTTCAATAGAAGCCCTGATCACTGCATCTTAGCATGCCACATAGGAAATTCACACCGTGCAACTGATGGCTATCGATCACACAGAATGAATTCCACTGTCAAACACACTGTCCATTTGCAAGTCCGTTCTGGGTCTGAACGAAACCGGAGGCACTAAATACCTCGCAAACCCATCGATCACCACGTACGTCTGGACGATCACCACTAATTATCCATATTTCGGGATGCCTCCCGACCAGGACCTCGGTTACCATCCCAAACGAGGTGAAGATCTCCGGTCTTCGACCACCGTCTTTATCTTCGATTTCATATCGTCGATTCAGTTATTCAGAATGGGATAAACCCAGTCTTTCTGAGCAACTCGCGTATATAATAAACAAGTGCAACACTAACATACACATTCATCATTTCAATTCATTAGTCACTAACCATCAATCAGTAAGAGAACGATTTCCCAAATATTAACCCCAAAGGCCGAAACCAACATCAGATCAACACCCAGGAAACCATTCGACTTAGCCAACCTTCAGTTAATTTCTAAATCACATCCATATCATTTATAATATTTTATAACGATTTATTACTATTTTTGTTTATTTTAAAATAGCCAATTTATTTAAAACGACGCTTCGGGCCATAACGCGACCGTGGCGCTGTTTTTCTTCAGATTTGATTTACACATATCTGAAAATCTAACCGTTGGATCTTCACAAAATTTACATCCTTAGAAAGATCTTTTCAAAACGAATCCAACGGTTCCAGTTTCGGGAAATTCCGACGGTCGGATCTCCCGGTATAATCGTTTGAAGTTTCGATTTCAAAATACGAACTGCAGCGTCGTTATTCGATTAAATATAATTATATATATATATAATCGATTCTGGCGCTGTTTTTCTTCAGATTTGAATTAAACATTCCAGACAATCCAACCGTTGGATTTTTACAAAGTTGGTGCCATTGGAAAGGTTTTTCCAAAGCGAACCCAACGGTTGCGATTTCAAGAAAATCCGATGGTCGGATCTCCCGGTATAATCGTTCGAAATCACGGTTTCAAAATACGAACTGCAGCGTCGTTATTCGATATATTTTAATTCTATTTATATATATATATATTTATATCGATTCTTTGATTTCAAAGCTATATTCTTTTCATACATTTGATAAAAATGATATTTTTATCTAACTGTCTTCTATTTCAACTCTTCAATATATTTAGATATTCATGTATATATTAAAATGTGATTTTTATTGTAAAACAATTCATTTCAAAACACTATTACTTCGTATAGTTAATATAGGTGATAAAAATAGGATTTTTTATTATAAAACAATTTATTTCAAAACAAAATTATTTTATATAGTTCATATAGATGATAAAAATGTGATTTTTATTATAAAACAATTTATTTCAAAATATGAATACCATTCAACACATGAATTTCAATTCAACGAATGAATATCGATTCAACACATGAAGGTTTTCTATAGTTTATACATATAGATAAAAATGTGATTTTTATATTTAAAACACGAACACCATTCAACACATGAATTTCAATTCAACGAATGAATATCGATTCAACACATGAAGGTTTTCTATAGTCTATATACATAGATAAAAATGTGATTTTTATATTTAAAACACGAACACCATTCAACACATGAATTTCAATTCAACGAATGAATATCGATTCAACACATGAAGGTTTTCTATAGTTTATATATATAGATAAAAATGTGATTTTTATATTTAAAACACAAACACCATTCAACACATGAACTTCAATTCAACGAATGAATATCGATTCAACACATGAAGGTTTTCTATTCAACGAATGAATATAGTTTCAGAAAATGAAAATAATTCAAACACATGAATATTATTCAAAATTTCGGCAGCATAACGGCAGGGTAGTTAAAACCGGGACCGTCCCTAGTACGGCTCCTCGCTCTACCTTAAAACCTCGCGGTTTTTGATAATGGGGATCATGCATCTAGTTCGCACGCAGGCGGCATGTATATATTTATTTCATTTCCACAAACTAATCCTATGTGGTTTCAACCAAATATTACTCAACCACAAATGGGTATTTTTCAACCACAATAAATCAATATCAACCACAAACAATCCCAATCAACCATTCGCTATCAATCAATTTTCACACCAATCACAACCAATAAATATCGTCCATGGTTTGTGGACGAGGGGCGTATATATATATATATATATATATATATATATATATATATATATATATATATATATATATATATATATAGCAATTCACTTCTATTTCAACACATAAACAATTTTTACAACGCATATATAACTTATACATCGAATGTACAACTTATACAACACTTATACATGAGGTGTACAACGCTTATATAACTCATATGTCGACTATATAATTTATACATCGTCGTTTTCCATATCGTTTATAAATTAGAAATCTCACATTGGGTTCCACTCTACCAAAAATAGCAGAAGGCTCAGAAAAATATGCGGTCTCTTCTAAAATGTAGAAGACGTCCACACGAGTCCACTGTCTCTTGTTTCACTAAATTTCGTTAACATAGCAAAAATATATGATTTTTCAAAGTTTGCAACGGTTTAAAGGTGTTAAAACAGTTGAAAATAAAACAAGCCGTACCTCAGCTGAAAGGTTCAAAACTAGGTTTGCAATTTTCGATCAAACCGTGAATCGATAGGAGGATCGGCCGATGCAGCGACGAAGACGGGAGAGACGCGCGTCTGCGCGCGGTGGTGGGGGCCCACTCGGTGGCGCCAGGCGATCGGGGCGGCGGGTTGAAGTCGACGACTTCAGGGAGGTGGTTCTCTCTCCACAGGCCAGGAAAAATTCCAAACTTTATATGGATTTGAAGATCTCGAGAAGATCTTCAAAAAGTTCAACTGTGGCATGAGCTAATTTGGCGTGGATTGATCGGAAAATGAGGGGGAAGGATTTGAGCGGTTTCCACCTTCGATCGGGGAGAGAGAAACGAAGATTTTTTTAAAAAAAAAAATATATGATTGGCCGGTGGGTTTTAAAGGGGTTTTCTGACGAGACCACCAATCTAAACCCAACGACTGTCGTCCCTAGCGTTTTACCCCCATTCCGAACACAATGGGATATGTTTCGTAGGCCCATTCGACTGTTTCAGTCAGTTTCCATTCAAATTAAAATATAAAACATTCAATATTCAATTTGAACGTACATTTCAATTTGCCAGGGCCACAAACTGATTCGGAAAATTCCAGAAAAATAAATCTGGCTATGTTTTGACGATACGGTCCCAACAAAACTAGTTTCGTCTAATTCTGAGACCGTTTGCAAAAAGGCCCATTTCTGGTCGATCCAATTTAACTGTAATTGACCAAAACACGTTTTCCTTTGCCACGCTCACATACTAGCTTCAAAAATTATGAAATTTGAAACCTAGCAATAACTTCACATCCCGGATCCAACAAAAGTGGTTTCTTCGAATTCCGAGGTCGTATGCAAAATAGCCAATTTCACGGGCTATATAAATTCCATAGCGACCTTTCTGAAAATTCATTTGGCCATAACTTTTTCTTTCCGCTATGAAAATTCGATTTTTCAGATTCGTTAGAAAGGTATTCACTAAAAAAATTAAATATTTTTGGTTTCACTCAAATCCGTTTTGTTTTGCACCCGGTACAGTCCGACAAAGTTTGAATTCAATTTTTGAAACTACAGCGCCATTTCAGGCCTTGTTCATAATTATAATTAATTATATTCATTTTCAATTGTCGATTCAAACTCAGTTTTCATCGCTATTATTTAAAATATTTATTTTAAATATTTAAAATCCATTATTTTAGCCAATTTAAAATTTTTAAATTGGTTCAGATTTTCTGGGTCGTTACAATCTCCCCCACTTAAAACTTTTCGTCCCCGAAAAGGAACAAAGTCGAAAGTGGTTTGATTAATCAACTCTACGTTCGATCTGGCTTCAATTCTCTAACTTTTCAGTTTCTGAGAATTTTCAAATTCCTAAAAAATTTGGCTAACACCCGAAATTTTCGAAAAATTTCGCCATAACCTCCTTTGTACGGGGAGAGGTTTGGAAATTTATTGGGCCGTATTAGGTACCCAATAAATCCTAATAAGCATACACATATTTATAGTGATATATTCTGGTGTTTACAGGGGAGCGTGTATTGATAATAACTCCAGAGAATAAATTCTCGTCACCCTGTCAAAGCCTGAGGGAGTGTGTATTTTAAAAGCTCCAAAGGATAAATCCTCGTCACCACGTCCCGTGTGGGAAATAAATAGTCCATGTGTCGTATCTAATAACTAGAGAGACATGATTATTGTCAACTTCAGACCCATGTGGTTTTTTTATTAATCTGGCAATTTAATCGTTACAATTTAAATAGTCCATATCAGTCATCAGTTCAACCTGTAAAATATAGTCATCGCCATACAAGCCTCTCGCTCGTATGGTAAATCTTCCACCTCGTCCCACAAGATCCAAATGCTTATGTGGTATATGATGAAGTATGCCTATCTTCAGAAGTATGCCATGTAATGTAGTTCAAAATTAATTGTCACTATCCTATGGCGACGTTTATTATTTCACACAGAAAAACCAGCACTCCGCATCCAATGGCATTCACAGGAGTTGATATAATAATATTTCGCATCCAACTCATTAAGGTTTACCTACTTGTTGGGCACGCAAATAAAATCTTTACTCAACAGCTAATCCATTTACCTGTTCAAACATATATAATACACATGTATACATTTCTATCTATTTTCTAATCTTTCAACGTGTGATATAATCGAATAAATCCTACCATTATTCTCTTATTAATTAAATTGACTATCGCTTCAATAATTTAATTAATCTAATTTACTATCACACAACACAAACAGCAATCACATTGTTTTTAACTTTTCAAAATCATACTAATCAATTCCTATACTCTTTAAAATTCATGACGACCGCGATGATAGGAAACCGATAACGAGAGAAGGAAACCGGCACTCCACAAACCCAACTGAGATCAACGGAAACCCCAACCGGATTCTGGACAGTCATTGGTTCCTTGAGCTTCTTCAAATTCAAATCCAGCTTCTTAGCTGCATTCTTGGCAATGAAGCTTCGTGTCGCGCCTGTGTCAAACAGTACTTTAACTTGGATGTCTTTGACAGTTAGCGTGCCTTATAAAACATCTGGCCTTTCCTGAATAGACGAGGAGACAGGCACTTCTGCCACTTCATTTACCTGATCCTTTTTGGCCCTTTTTAACAACCAGCAATCCCACTTTATATAGCAGGTCTGATGAGAAAGATTGCACTCTCGAGTCACAGGAAACTTGCCCTTGGATTTAGACCCACCCTCCTTTTGTTTCTTCGAGGATTTACAATTTCTTGTCAAATGCCCTGGTTTCTTGCAGTTAAAGCAGGTGGCCATCGTCGCTGGTTCCTTTTTAGATCTAGCCCTTTTTCGATTTACTTTGGGCTTCTTACTCACCTCAGATATCGCACTGGCCTCGGGATTATCAGTTTCAAGCTCGTCTTCATTACTATAACTGACCCCTTCTTCGTTAGGTAACATACCTTTCCTATCGAGATCTTCGTATTGATAAGCCATACAAATCATTTCTGAGAAAGGAAGTTTCACATTCCTCATCACACTATTCTGATATTTTCTTTGCAGGCCATGAATAAATCTCAGATTCTTCCTCTTTGGATCTTGAATCAGATGAGGAGCAAAGTGAGAAAGTTTGTTGAATTTCTTATGATATTCTGGGATGGTCATATCACCTTGTATCGGATAAGAAAATTCGTCACATAATCGCTCGGTTGCTTCGAGAGGAGTAAATCTTTCTAAGAAAATTACTTTGAATCTATCCCAGGTGATATCACCTTCTGGATTATCTTTAACAACTGAATCCCACCAAAACAAAGCTTCTTCTTTGAGTGCCCAAGACACCAGTAGTCTTTTCTGATCGTCTCTCAGCTTTAAACCCTCAAAGATTTTCTCTGCCGAACGAATCCAAGCTTGTGTTTCCATAATGGACTCTTTGCCTAAGAATGGTGATCCACCCAGATTTCAAAATCTCTTGAATAGAACTTCTATATTTGATTCTGGCTGTGGGAGCACAACTGGCTCATTAGCTGGTCGAGCCATACGATTATTTCTTCTGTTCCTGTCACTCATTTTCTAGTGTGTCTGCAATTAGCAGACAAATTGTCAGGTCAACAGAAAAGATATTTCAAAGTATAGAGACAAATACTTGAATGTAAATGTGTCTACTGGGGTGTATTTCATTCTGCTTTACTTATACTAGTGTATAACTGATCCTATCTATATAGAGTTACCCATCCTAGAACACTACTGGTTCTATTTCTGACGAGTTCGTTAATATGTTATATTCCAGAACTAAGCTTAACCAAAGCTCTGATACCAAATGAGACGACCCCAAACCCCGTACTGACGGTGGCAAGGGTAATCCTTGGAATATAACACAGAAACAGATAATAGCAGAACAGAAATAAATAAATACACCAGATAATGAACAATAGAATATACTGGATAAGAGTAATCATCAGAGTTACACATTGTACAGGATCATACTTAGTACAAATATAGTTCAACTATACATATATGTCTGCAGCGGAAAACAAACATAATGTACAATAGGAGCCGAACAACATAAAAAGAGATAAATGATAAAATCCATCTTCAGCTCCAGCTATCCAGAAAGAACAGCTAAACCTGAATACAAGGCTGCCCATGTAGAAAAAGGGGCACCCGAGTTTGAAAGTGAAACAAACTACGAGTCAGTCATGGGACTGGTATGAGAAATCTACTCAACACATTTATAATATGGCTAATCACAGGACCACGCCACTTTCGTGGAATGGGTTTACTCCATTGGATTGCCAGTGCTTTAAAACAAATCATTCTTTTAAACATCGCAATGCTTTTTATAAAAATGAAGCCATTATAAGACTCAGTTCCCATCACACAATGCAACGCAAACCGGAGGATAGAGTTTTACCTTATAATGGCCAAAATATGGTTGATACAAATAAAACAAAAGCATTTGATATTACTACTAGTGTTTACATGTTTCAAAAACAGTTTCGAATCATAACTGTCAATCATAGACGGCATGGGTACCATATATCATGTCGCCATGTATATATATATACAATCAAAACCGCACAGTCACGTATTTGGAAATTGGATTTCCGTCATGAACCAAGGCAAAAGATAGTCCTTACCGAATTCGAGACTGCCTAGCCCGAGTCTCAGGCAAGCCTTGGATCGTCAGGGCCGGTTCACCGAGGTGGATTATTATGCCTGAACACTACGTTTCCCCGCCCTTTGGGGCGTAAGCGAGCCAACGAATGACTCCATCGGACCCGGATCGTCCGATCTAACCGAGGCGCCTCGCAACAGCAACAACCACATAAGTCAAACTCGTCAGGGCATGTAAAACCACTGACGCCACTTCTAGCTAGGAGGAAACACAGGCCCTCCCTGAGGTCCTTTCTCCCGTTTCTGGTTCATACCGGGGTGTGAGGCTCGCGAATTTACGTTATACACAAAGCTACGCCTCACGGGCGGGGCTTTGATCATCACTACAAGACTTTGCTTTTCAATAGAAGCCCTGATCACTGCATCTTAGCATGCCACACAGGCAATTCACACCATGCAACTGATGGCTATCGATCACACAGAATGAATTCCAACGTCAGACACACTGTCCATTTGCAAGTCCGTTCTGGGTCTGAACGAAACCGGAGGCACTAAATACCTCGCAAACCCATCGATCACCATGTACGTCTGGACGATCACCACTAATTATCCATATCTCGGGATGCCTCCCGATCAGGACCTCGGTTACCATCCCAAACGAGGTGAAGATCTCCGGTATTCGACCACCGTCTTTATCTTCGATTTCTTATCGTCGATTCAGTTATTCAGAATGGGATAAACCCGATCTTTCTGAGCAACTCGCGTATATAATAAACAAGTGCAACACTAACATACACACGCATCATTTCTATTCATTAGTCACAAACCGTCAATCAGTAAGAGAACGATTTCCCAAATATTAACCCCGAAGGCCGAAACCAACATCAGATCAACACCCAGGAAACCATTCGACTTAGCCAACCTTTAGTTAATTTATAAATCACATCCATATCATTTATAATATTTTATAACAATTTATCACTATTTTTATTTATTTTAAAATAGCCAATTTATTTAAAACGACGCTTCGGGCCATAACGCGACCGTGGCGCTGTTTTTCTTTAGATTTGATTTACACATATATGAAAATCTAACCGTTGGATCTTCACAAAATTTACATCCTTAGAAAGATCTTTTCAAAACGAATCCAACAGTTCCAGTTTCGGGAAATTCCGACGGTCGGATCTCCCGGTATAATCATTTGAAGTTTCGATTTCAAAATACGAATTGCAGCGTCGTTATTCGATTAAATATATTTATATTTATATATATATAAATATAATCGATTCTGGCACTGTTTTTCTTTAGATTTGAATTAAACATTCTAGACAATCCAACCGTTGGATTTTTACAAAGTTGGTGCCATTGGAAAGATTTTTCCAAAGCGAACCCAACGGTTGTGATTTCAGGAAAATCCGATGGTCGGATCTCCCGGTATAATCGTTTGAAATCACGGTTTCAAAATACGAACTGCAGCGTCGTTATTCAATATATTTTAATTCTATTTATATATATATATATATATATATATATCGATTCTTCGATTTCAAAGCTATATTCTTTTCATTCATTTGATAAAAATGATATTTTTATCTAACTGTCTTCTATTTCAACACTTCACTATATTCAGCAATTCATGTATATAATAAAAATGTGATTTTTATTGTAAAACAATTCATTTCAAAACACTATTATTTCGTATAGTTAATATAGGTGATAAAAATAGGATTTTTTATTATAAAACAATTTATTTCAAAACGAAATTATTTTATATAGTTCATATAGATGATAAAATTGTGATTTTTATTATAAAACAATTTATTTCAAAATATGAATACCATTCAACACATGAATTTCAATTCAACGAATGAATATCGATTCAATACATGAAGGTTTTCTATAGTTTATACATATAGATAAAAATGTGATTTTTATATTTAAAACACGAACACCATTCAACACATGAATTTCAATTCAACGAATGGATATCGATTCAACACATGAAGGTTTTCTATAGTCTATATATATAGATAAAAATGTGATTTTTATATTTAAAACACGAACACCATTCAACATATGAATTTCAATTCAAGGAATGAATATCGATTCAACACAACAAGGTTTTCTATAGTTTTTATATATAGATAAAAATTTTATTTTTATATTTAAAACACGAACACCATTCAACACATGAATTTCAATTCAACGAATGAATATCAATTCAACACATGAAGGTTTTCTATTCAACGAATGAATATAGTTTCAGAAAATGAAAATAATTCAAACACATGAATATTATTCAAAATTTCGGCAGCATAACGGCAGGGTAGTTAAAACCGGGACCGTTCCTAGTACGGCTCCTCGCTCTACCTTAAAACCTCGTGGTTTTTGACAATGGGGATCATGCATCTAGTTCGCACGCAGGCGGCATGTATATATTTATTTCATTTCCACAAACTAATCCTATGTGGTTTCAACCAAATATTTCTCAACCACAAATGGGTATTTTTCAACCACAATCAATCAATATCAACCACAAACAATCCCAATCAACCATTCGCTATCAATCAATTTTCACACCAATCACAACCAATAAATATCGTCCATGGTTTGTGGACGAGGGGCGTATAAATATATATATTTATATTTATATATAGCAATTCACTTCTATTTCAACATATATATAATTTTTACAACGCATATATAACTTATACATCGAACGTACAACTTATACAACGCTTATACATGAGGTGCACAATGCTTATATAACTCATACGTCGTCTATATAATTTATACATCGTCGTTTTCCATATCGTTTATAAATTAGAAATCTCACATTGGGTTCCACTCCACCAAAAATAGCAGAAGGCTCTGAAAAATATGCGGTCTCTTCTAAAATGTAGAAGACATCCACACGAGTCCACTGTCTCTTGTTTCACTGAATTTCGTTAACACAGCAAAAAGATATGATTTTTCAAAGTTTGCAACGGTTTAAAGGTGTTAAAACAGTTGAAAATAAAACAAGTCGTACCTCAGCTGAAAGGTTCAAAACTAGGTTTGCAATTTTCGATCAAACCGTGAATCGATAGGAGGATCGGCCGATGCAGCGATGAAGAGGGGGGAGACGCGCGTCTGCGCGCGGTGGTGGGGGCCCACTCGGTGGCGCCAGGCGATCGAGGCGGCGGGTTGAAGTCGACGACTTCAGGGAGGTGGTTCTCTCTCCACAGGCCACGAAAAATTCCAAACTTTATATGGATTTGAAGATCTCGAGAAGATCTTCAAAAAGTTCAATTGTGGCATGAGATAATTTGGCGTGGATTGATCAGAAAATGAGGGGGAAGGATTCGAGCAGTTTCCACCTTCGATCGGGGAGAGAGAAACGAAGGTTTTTTTTTTATTTTTAAAAAAATATGATTGGCCGATGGGTTTTAAAGGGGTTTTCTGATGCGACCACCAATCTAAACCCAACGACTGTCGTCCCTAGCGTTTTACCCTCATTCCGAACACAATGGGATATGTTTCGTAGGCCCATTCGACTGTTTCAGTCAGTTTCCATTCAAATTAAAATATAAAACATTCAATATTCAATTTGCCAAGGCCACAAACTGATTCGGAAATTTCCAAAAAAATAAATCTGGCTATGTTTTGACGATACAGTCCCAACAAAACTAGTTTCGTCGAATTCTGAGACCGTTTGCAAAAAGGCCCATTTCTGGTCGATCCAATTTAACTGTAATGGACCAAAACACGTTTTCCTTTGCCACGCTCACATACTAGCTTCAAAAATTATGAAAATTGAAACCTAGTAATAACTTCACATCCCGGATCCAACAAAAGTGGTTTCGTCGAATTCCGAGGTCGTATGCAAAATGGCCAATTTCACGGGCTATATAAATTCCATAGCGACCTTTCTGAAAATTCATTTGGCCATAACTTTTGCTTTCCGCTATGAAAATTTGATTTTTCAGATTCGTTAGAAAGGTATTCACTAACAGATTTAAATATTTTTGGTTTCACTCAAATCCGTTTTGTTTTGCACCCGGTACAGTCCGACAAAGTTTGAATTCAATTTTTGAAACTGCAACGCCATTTCAGGCCTTGTTTATAATTATAATTAATTATATTCGTTTTCAATTGTCAATTCAAACTCAGTTTTCATCGCTATTATTTAAAATATTTATTTTAAACATTTTAAATCCATTATTTTAGCCAATTTAAATTTTTTAAATTGGTTCATATTTTCTGAGTCGTTACAGATTGACATGTCACACAGTTTAGGACATTTCTTTACATTCACTTAATTTGTCCATTATTTATTACTACGTATTTATAACGTAATTAGTATAATATTAATTCGTATTAAATACGTACTGAGCATGTTTAAATTAGGTAATTAGAAATTTAAAATGTCCCCATAGGAAATTTGTATGTATGCGAGTTAATGGCTTTAATTATAATTAATGACACATAGACACAACGTTAACCATTACTTGTAGTAGAAGCCTTCCCGGAACCAATTGACTTATCTAGCATCTACAAGTAAGACTGGTTAATGTGAAGTAGGTCTGCCTTGAGAAGGTATTAAGTAGATGACCTACCTTGTTGGGTACTAGTGGTTAGGACTAAGTCCGTTCCTAAGGTTCACTTTTTAGTTTTGGACCAAAGTCGTGGGTCCTGCCCTTATTACGTCTTAAATGATCATTTGGTTTGCCTTTCTCTTATATTATATTAAATGGTCCTAGTAAAGCGATGTCATATGAGTGGGGTAGTTCTCTGGAAGTGTCCGCTTCTTATCTAGGATCTAAGTGAGGGTTGACTTAAGGATGGTCTATTAAGAGTTTTCCACCAATCATGTATAGGGACCGCCTATTTAAGCGAATTATTAAGTAATTAGGAGTTCACCCGTCATACCAGTTAAATAATAACGCATGGATCTGCTGGAGGGACCATAAATGACAATAAGTGTCTACCTTACCCCGGTATTAAGTGGTAGATTAATATTTCTAGTATTACAATGGAGAGAATATTTAATAGCAGTGACGATTATAAGACGGGGTCTTAAGTGACTAGGGTCTTCTATATTGTATTAAGTGATAGCGGGAGTCCGCCCAAGAATAAATATAAGTGATGGCCTTAAGTGACTAGTGGTAGTCAACCTCGAAGGATACTAAGTAATCACAGAGAATTGTGGTGGGCCAGCGGAAGCGTGGTGGGCCCATAACCTATAGGTCCCAAGATCGAAACCTGGCTCCGATACCACTGAAGGGACCCGAAACTTCCCTGTGAAGGAAAGCCCGGATTGCTTTGAGAACAACATACATCGTAACGCAAATAGAAGAACACTTCATTGCTTATTTTATAATATTCTTTATTTTCCAAATTGGAATGAGGCCCAATCAATTACCATATAATGTTAATTATATGGATTCCATACAACACATGTATATAATAGCAACGATAAATAATCAACCATCACCCAGAGTGCACCACACAACTGCATAATCATTAAATATAAATAATTAACGCTTACACAGTCTGTCAACCAATCGATCAACATACAGCTAAATAATTGGGATTAGTGTACGCTAAATATCATCCCAACACCCGTGTGGGGTTTCAAATCAACAAACACAGATTTTTATTTGTGCAGTTGGGCAATGTGTAAAATTTATCGTCCCAATCAAAATCAGTCAAATGGGTGTACATAAACAAATCGTCCGATTTGTTTATAAGTATTTATTTTATATACACGTTAAATATTATATTTTTAACTATAAAATATTCTATTCATTCCACATCACACAATAAAATTTCGCAACACATCTATCAAACAAACAAGTCATCCATGGTCTGTGGCGGACGGGTGTCGGGTGCTGCTAAGCACCGTCTGCATCCTAGTACATATTTCAAACTAGAAATCCAAAATAAAAGTGAGGAGTTCTCACCTTTGGGATCCACTCCATCATTCTTTATTTCTGAACGGTTCGGATTTTGTTTTGATTACCGTCGGTTCCATCGCAATCTATTTCACTCTGTTCATAGTAAAAATCACATTTTTATTATTCATTTTTATATATAAAAATCATATTTTTTTCTATTTTAAAAATCATATCTTTAATCTTCTAAACATATACTTTCATGAATTAAAAATTAAAACTTCATCTTCATGAACACACTATAAAAATCTAATCTTTAACACTTTTAAAAATCAAATCTTTATTTTCAAAAAGAAAATCTTTTCTTTACTTGTTTAAAAATATCATCTTCTGAGTGTTACGGATCACTATAAAAACCGGTCGGCTTTGCCAAAAAAAATATATCATCTTCTCTAAATAAGAATTTAAACTTTATCTAAATAAAACTATAAACTTTCATATAAATAAAAATGTAAACTTTCTCCAAATAAAACTATAAACTCTCATATAAATAAAAATGTAAACTTTATCTAAATAAAAGAAATCGGATTTTTATATAAACAAAAATAGGAAAACATATTGTATTTGGGTTTTTTTTTGCTAGAGGAGGGTGGCGTTGGAGGGGGGGTTGTTGTCGCGAGGAGGAGGAGTGGGAGCAGGCGTTGGCGGATCTGACCAGGGTGGTGACGCAGATTTGGGGGCTAGGGCTTCGGAGGGGGGGGGGGGGTTGTGGGTCTTCACGTCGAAGGGGGTGAGGGACGACGACTGGAGCGCTTTGGCTTGGCGGGGAGGCGGCGCCAGGGTCACCGGAGGCGGCTGTGAAGGACCCTGGGGGGCGCGACAACGATCTACGGTGGGTTTTTTTCCTTTCGAACACAACTGAACGGTGTAGGGGGGGTAAGGGTTGACTTAGAGGAGAGAGTGGGTAAGGGTGAGTGTATATAATATAATTAATTAATTCAATTTCCATTAAGCAACTTTTTAAATCGAACTCCAAACGAGACCCATCGACTGTCGTCCATAACTAATTACCCCCATTCCGAACGCAATGGGATATATCGTAAGTTGATTCAATCGTTTCGATCAGTTTCCGTCAAAATCAAAATATAAATTTATATATTGAATTTTAACGTGCATTTCAATTTACCAGGGCCACATACGGACTATAAAAATTCCCGAAAAATATTTTCTAGCTTCGCATTGACGATACAGTTCTCTAAAAAAAATATTTCGTCAAATTCCGAGACCGTTTGCAAAATGGCTATTTTCAGTCAATCGAAATTGACTAAAACTGTTAAAACACGTTTAACCTCGCCACGCTCACATATTGATTCAGAAAATTACGAATTTTGAAATCTAGTAATAACTTGACATCCTAGATCCAACAAAAGTGGTTTCGTCGAAAACAGAGGTCGTTTGCAAAATTTCCATTTTAAGGGCAAGAATTCCATAGCGACTATCCTAAATTTTCAACTGGACATATCTTTTGATTCCTGCTATGAAATTTTGATTTTTCGGATTCGTTGGAAAGATATTTTCAATTAGATTCTAATATTTTTGGTTTCGCTAAAATCCGAATTATTTTGAATCCTGTACATTCATTTGAAATTTGAAATCGAATTTTCGAACTACCGCACCATTTTCAATTCCTTTTATAATTAAAAATAAAATTTTTATATTCTAACGACGATCTATATAAATATATACTTTCTATTTCTATTCAAAATAAATTTCTCGTCGTTATTATTTAAAATAATTCATTTTAAATATTCAAAATTCACTAAAATTACCAAAATAAAAATTTAAAACTGATTCAGAATTTCCGGGTTGTTACAATCTACCCTTAAATAAGCAGTGTAGGTCTTAAGTGACTACAAGGTAGTCCGCCTCATAAATTAATATAATTGATTGTGTGTTGAATTGCATAGACATAATGTGAAGAATTTATACTGCCAATTATAGGAAATAGTTATTCCTTAAAACTTATGAGATTTTCATTCACTAGAACTTTATATTCTAACCTCCCTCATTTTAACATGTTAACAGGTTATTAGGTGAGATTACTTGATAGAGTCATGGAGCCTGACAATGGAGGATCATTATTTTATGTTGGCAGTACCATTGTATTTGCAGGATAATTATCGGTATTATTGTGATGTACCCTTTTATAATTATTGAGATATTAATGTAAGCTACATTATCATGTTTTCTTTTAATGGTACATCTATTTTATGATATAATATTTTACTCTTCTGTTGTGTGAGATTCCAATTTTGTCTAGTTTGCTCTGTTATTTCTGGTTAAGTAATTCTATATAGGAACTAACGTTCCATTTAGAATGGCTCTAAGTTCCAATGAGCCCTTTTTGGATCATAATTTAGGCTCATTCCAGGTGGGTTGTTACGTGTGGTATCAGAACATAGGTTACCTAATTACGGGGAAATATACGTAATAGAGATGTACTGTTATTTGAAAAGGTTTTTAGACTATATATATATACACACACACATACATACACTATGCCCTAAAGACATACACAATGATACTAGGCAATCTTTATCTTTCTTCCTTTTAAGCTTAAATACTATCTTAGGAAACTCCAATCATTCTGAGAAAGGGAACCCGCGAGTCCTTGGTGCTTGCCTGAATGGTTCCAGCAGTACCATAGGACCGCGAAACAAGTGCCTACTGCCAATCCTACCCCAGCGGAACCAATGGCTCAGCCCGCTGATGTGTCTTTCAACTTTCCTCGTCTCTGTAAAGATTTCGTAACCTTAAGTGGTAAACCCTTTTTAGGAACCAAAGGCTTCCTGGAAGTTAAAGCATGGATAATCGAGTGTGAATGTATTTTCGAAGATACCAGATTGGAGGACAAGTTGAAGCATAGGGTAGCGGCTTAGCATATGAAAGGAGAAGCATTAGAGTAGCGGAACAAGATTTTCGAGGAGAATATGGTAGAATATTTATTAGGAGAAGTTTAAAATCCACTAATTTCTCTCCAAATAACGAGATGAGTCTAAAGGTGGAGAAGTTTATTCAGCTAAAGCAAGGAGAGTTAAGTATGATAGAGGTGGATAACCCGGAGGAGCTGAGCAACATTTGCTTATTTGTATAGACTAGTATAAATTTATCAATGTAAACTAGAATATAAGTAATTCCGAGTCATTAAATCTACTAAATAATGAATTTTCATATTTAGTTAGTATGTTCTGGTCAGGATTGCTTTTAGTTTCTCAAACCACACATGTGGTGTTTGCTTCAATCTGTAGATTGGTTTGTATAGCTTGCACACAATTTTTTTATTCTTTGCTGCTTGAAACATTTAGGCTGCTCATGTAATCTTCTTCCTACAAAACACCTTTTAAAAAAAATCATTATTCAAACTAATTGTTTAATTTCCCAATTTCTATACAAAGCAATGTTTAGTATTATTCTTATGGTAGTTGGTTTCACAACAGGTGAGAATGTTTCACTGAAATCAAATCCACACTATTCTGAGTAACCCTTAGCCACAACCCTTGCTCTGTATTTAGAAATTGATCCATCAACCAACAAATTTTTATTCTTTAGCACAGGAACCAAGGTTGGGTATATTTTTTTGGTAACACTTATACTTGTCTTGCTAAACGGGAATTCTTTTTCATTGAATGTTACATACACAAATATAAACATTCTCCCATTCTTATCAAGACACTTGTACCCTTTTTGATTATAGGCATACCCTATTAAGGTGCATGGTGATGATCTAAATTATAACTTGTGAGTGTTGTATGGTCTCAAATGTGGAAAACATAAATATCCAAAAACTTTTAATGATTTATAATCTGGCCTAGTATTAAAGATGACTTCCATTGGACATTTCAAATTTAAAGCTTTTGTTGGAAGTCGGTTTATTAAATAGACAATAGTAGAAAATTCATCTAGTCAAAACTTTAGGGGTAAAAATGCATGAGCAAGTAAAGTTAGCCCTGTCTCAACAATCTGTCTATGTTTTCTCTCTATAATACAATTTTGTTATGATGTGTGTAGAAAAGTGGTTCTATGAAATATACCTTTTTATTAAATAGTTCTTTTAGAGGTTTAAATTCTACACCCCTATTAGTTTGAAAAGTTTTAGTTGATGTCCTGTTTGTTTTTTAGCTTATGTAATAAATTATGACATAGCAATGTGGATTTCAGATCTGAATTTCAAAAATATATCCATACATATCTAAATAAAGCATTGAAAAACGAAATATAGTACTTGTACTCATAATAACTGCTAATTGGTGTTGTACCCCCACAGGTTAGCAACAGTTAGCTTAAAGGGGTTGTTGTAAACAGTGTGAGAATAACGGAATGCAAGCTTTTGATTTTTCTTCCCATTTGACAATACATACATATGTAAGGTAGATCACATTCATCAATAGTAATATCATTATTTTTCAGAATGAATTTTACAATATTAGCATTGGGTTGACCTAACTTGTAATGCTAAATATCAAAATTCTTGTTACAATTATTTTGAATGACATCATAATAGTTGCAGCAGACTGCATTAATTTCTAGGTTTCTTGAATTCAAACTTGCAAAATTGAAAGTATATGGCCCCTTAAATTACCTTGTAATATAATTTCTTTTGTTCTTTTGTTAGAATATTTTTGACTAAGAAATAAGATGAATAGAATTCAAAGAATACGTTATTGTCTCTTGTAAAATTGAGATACACTTAATAAGTTTTTTCTTATTAAGGGTACTCTCAATAGGTTATTAAGATAAAATTGTTTTTCTTTACCATAAAGCTTGCATTTCCTATGTGGGTTATTTTAGTGGGTTTTCCATTTCCCATATGTAAGTGTTGTGTACCTTTGTATTCGGTACGTCCAAAGTTTAAGTTGCATAGGATGTTTGTGACATGTTTTGTCGGACCAAAGTCTAGATATCATACTTCATCGTGTATGTCTTCTGCTCTAGCAGTCAACACTTGGCATTTCTGATTGATTTTTATATTCTTGAGAACTACTTGCCATATTAGCACTGGGTTGATAATTTCTTATGTTGTTGTTGCTTTGTTGTGCTGGTGAACAATTTGAGTCAAACCTGAAATAGCATTTTCTTGTTGTTTGGCAAAACTTCTTACAAATTTGACACCTAATTCGACTATTGTCAAATCGACCACCTCTGCCTCTTTCCTCTGGCAATGAATTACCCCTTTGATTATTAAATTGTTTTCTGCCTGCATTACTTCTTTCTTGATTTTGTTTTGGAATATACATCAGAATTTGATTGTAACCGGAGTATGCATCCTTGAAGGAGAGAAGCTGGTGACCTGCAATTGAATCAATGAGTCGATCGATCTTTGGAAACGGGAAGCTATCCTTTGGGCTTGCTTTATTCAAGTTAGAATAATCGGCGCATGTTTGTCATTTCCCGTTCGATTTCTTGACTAAGACCGGTTGGAGACCCATAATGGATAGAGAGCGTCGCGGATAAAGTTGTTGTTGAGCAGCCTATCCACTTCCTCTCTGTGTTTCACCGATCTTTCAGATCCCAAGATTCAGCTTTTCTGTTTGATGGGAAGATGCTTCGGGTCAATACCAAGCATGTGACAAGCGATTCATGGCTCGATGCCACACATATCGGAGTGGGTTCAAGAAAATACATCAAGATTGGCCCTTAATAAGTCCACGAGTTCTTCCCAAATTATTGGGTGGAGCTACGATGCAACTTTCAAGACCCGAGATAGGTTGTTGGGGCCGATCGCAACGTAGATAGCTGGTTCCACCGGGGTATCCCGCTCGTACTCGGGCTCTTTGTCCTTCCAAGGATCTAGATCCTAGGAGAATTGGATGTGGCGTCTGAGCCAGGACTCAGATTTAGGTGGTTGTTATGCGCTAAGGGTTTTGTTGTAGAGTGTCTTCTCCACACCTTTGCCTTACTGTTTGTTGATTGCATCTTTCTATTTAGCAAGATAGCAGGATCTTTCCACGACTTGGTCACCTCATATAAGTCTGATTCGGTTGTTTGTCAGAAACTTCATGACGAGGCACCAAGGTGCCACGAATATGAGGAACTTGATGACGAAGCATCATCCGAGGAAGACATTGTAGCGAGAGGTGATGTCGATAACGACGACAGTGAGGATCAAGACATAGCTTCGATCCTCGTCCTCTAGTTGCACCAACAGCTCTACAAGGTCGACCGACCAGTTGGATGCACCATTAATATGTGAACAGTGGCTTTGCATGACTTCAAATCTATGGCCTCAGGTTTTATTTGATCGTAGGACGATTTGAAGATAATGTTGATAGAACTCCCCATGTCGACGAGGACTCTCTTAACATAGGCTGTACCTATGTAGGTTGAGATAACAATCAGATCTATAATAATAACAACAATAAATCTAAAACACAATTGTAGGCTATACAATGATATTTATTTATATAGGCCCACAAATCCATGTCCAAACTTTCAACACAATATTTTAGATTTGATAAGAACAACAAATCAGATAAACTTTTAGGTATATAATTCTAACTTAACACAAATGAATTTTATAAGTTTATTATAAACAATATATATAATTTTCCACTCACTTGAAAGCTATCCAAATCCAAATATGACACAGCTTTTAGGCTTCAAATTCCCAAATCTTACAGATATATGATTTATTTCAAAATGGGGATTGAGAAACAAAGGTTTAGATTTGTAGATCTGGAAAAAAAATAGGAGAAGAATAAAGAAATTCAATAATTTATATTACCTTTCCCTAGAACCATCTCTTTTTCATATATCTGAATCTAATCTCTCCAATATTACAAATCTGATTTATATATGTTTATAATTTTTGTTTTAGAAGGAATTGGAGGATTGGAAATGGCAGAGCTTCGCTGCTACCTCTAGAAAATATGAATAAGAGAATGGGGGTCTAGCTCTTTATTTATCGGCAAAGGAATGACCGTAGACCGTTAGATTTAATTTAATAAAGATCCATCCATTTATTATTATTATTACTATTATTATATATATATATACACACACCTTGCTGCCGTCTGTTGTAATCGACAAAGCAGTCGACCGAGTGGTCGACCTGGCAACAGGCGGGGAAAATAATATTTATTACTATATATATATTAAAGATTCTATTTTATTCACTTTCCGTCCATTTTCGTCTTTCGTCCATAACTTTTTCATGCGGACTCCGTTCATGAAGTTCCAAACATGAAAGTTGACCAGAATTCCATTACGAACGCAAAGTGCAAGTCTTATGGTCAAATTCCATCATTTGCAAAATATCTATTATAAGAATCTAATTAAATAACTAAATTAATTATCGCTAAAATTCTATGTTGTTACATTAACAAACGTTTAATTTCCATTCATTATGGGAATTATTACCATATATTTATTTCCATGAAATGGAAACGCTTAAAATTCAAACACACAATCACAAAAACATTTATATAATAAAATAGCATCATTTACATAGATTTGGACAAATAAGATTAGTATTTATATTTTTTAAACGTAAATTTAACGTAGTTACTAATTTATATTTTCTTATTATTTATTATTTATGTTTTGGTCTAAATGAGGGACCAAAACAACCCTTTTTGTGTTTAATCTTGTTTTAAGATTCAAAATCTTATAAAAGGTTATTTACTGTGATTATTGTAAATTTTTCCCAAATTATTTAAAGGGGAAGATTTTGATGTCATTTCAAATCATAAGGAATCAAGTTAATGATTTATCTAGAATAGTTGTTGCAAACTACATACAAAAATACGTGAATTTGCACATCTCTTCTTATTTCGTTTATTTATTTTCATTGTAGATTTCAAATAATGCATTTTTATATAAAAAGAACAAAAATTACTAAACTACAATAATCAAGTAAAACCACAAATAATACTAAAATAAGATTATTAATTATTTTTTACCAATATTTCACAATTACAATTCAACACTCAATTTTATAAATCTGGAATAAAACTACAAATCTAATAATGGGTTTTGGGACTAATTTTTAGATCCAAGGTGTTGACAATAGCTACAATAAATCTAAAACACAAGAATAATTGTTGGCAAGAAGACGACAATTACATAGAAAGGCCTATAAACCAATACTTAACCCATATTCATAATAATTCAGATTTGACAAATAAACAGATATGTCACTTTTAGGCACATAATATAAAATAAGCACAAACAAATTATATACGTTTATTATAAACAATGTTTATAATTACTCACTCACCTGAAAGCTATCCAAATCCATTATGACACAGTTTTTAGGCCAAAAATTCCCAGATCCTATAGATCTACAATTTATTTTCAAAGGGGATTTAAAGACAAACTTTATATTTGTAGATCTAAAGGAAAAATAGGAAACGAAGAAGAAAATGTAATAATTTAGATTACCTAAGCAAAGAACCATTTCTTTTTCATAATCCTAATCTCTCCAATATTACAAATATGATTTGTATATGTTTGTAATTTATGTTTGGGAAGAGATTGGAGGATTGGAAATGATAGAGCTTTGCTGCTGCCTTTAGAAAATATAAATAAGAAAATGGGGATATATCCATTTATTTACAGGCATAGAAATGACCCTGGATCGTTAGATTTAATTTAATAAACATCCACCCGTTAATATAATAAAATATTTATCAAAACCTAGCCGTCGCCTGTTGCCATTGACAGCCCAGTTGACCTAGCAGTAAACGGGGGAGTATATTAATTGGTTTCTATATATTAATTATTCTCTTTTAATTATTTTCCATCCATTTCATATTTTGTCTGCAACTTTTTCATGTGGACTCCATTCACGAAGTTTCAAACATGAAAGTTGACCAGAATTCCGTCATGGACGCAATGGTGCAAGTTTTGTGGTCAAATTTCATCATTTGTAAAAATTTCATTTTTGGAAACCTAATTAAATAACTAAATTTATTATCGCCAAAATTCCCGTAGTTACATCTTTCGTGGATTTTAGATGTTATAACCTCTGCAACCTTCGATGACATTGAAGGATTTTATTTTCAAAGACTTTATTATATAAAAATACAGGGCTTTCACTTTCATCCTAGTACCTCTCGAGCATCTCAAAGAGGACTATTTTATAAACTATGTTTATTTAAAGTGAGGTTGTCGCCTCTTTCTCCTTCGACTTGATCAAAAGGGGTTTTCTTGAATCTTACTTTTGTAAATTGCCTAGTGGCATTTTGGAAGTAATGAAAGAATTGTTTTTCTAACTTTAACTTTAACTTTAGCTACGTTAGAGGCTATTACCTCAATTCCTATCGAGGATATTAAAAGGGTTTGTTATACTTAAAAATTTATTTCTTTATAAAGAGGAAGAGGTTACTACCTCGTCGCCTTTCCGTGGAACGGGAAAGGAGTTTAACTTATAACCTCAATCTAAGAATAAAGGGATGTCGCCTCAATATCCTTCGGTGGAATCGAAAGATTAGGATCTTCAACTTAAGCTTTAACTTATGGAACTACTTAATTGTTGTATGTTGTGAACTATTTCCCGTCGACCTTGTGGACATATATGCTATTGACAAGGAGTTATTTATGGCTCTTTGCCTTAGAGTTAGATTAACACGAATATTGTTTACCAAGTTCATTTAAGGAGTAATATGGCTCATTGCAATCATTCGCTTCGACAAAGAGATCGTTGAAGGGATTGCCTTTATAAATTGCTTATAAACTACTTTCAAAACCCAGGGCTCATGCCTATAACCATGTTGACACCTCTAGTGTTGATTTACCTATTCATTCTTGTTCCCTAAAAACACTTAGAGGTTCACCCTCTATTCTTATCGTGGATACATGGTCTTTTTCCAAACCATGCTTTCTAACTTGAAGCTCATGCTTCCAAAATCCTTGAAGTCATTGTCAATTTACATCCTTGGACATAGTTTTGATTGATAAGGAACCTTTTTACAAAATGTTTTAAGGATTTTCCTCTATGGCTTGTTTGCATCGGCAATGTCAACAAGAAGAACCTTTCTATTAAATTGTTTTCAAAATTAGCCAGAGGCCATTGCCTCAATTTCTTATCGTCGTTATTTATGTCAACATAACTTCAACACTTTCTTGTTTAGATGAAGCCGATAGGTCTTGCCTATTGCAAAAGTCTGAAGATTAAATTTGACACCCAGGAAGGGAGTCGATGGTGATTGGGCACGATGGGGGTGTCAGGCCCATCGATTTATGTGCTATATTTTGATTGAAAACCATTGAAATGCTTAGGTTGATTGGTAGATAACCATTGTTATGACATTTTGTTTGAATACACTGGGAAAGACCAATGAATGGTATGAATTGGGAATACACAATTTAAAACTGAGCTTATTAAGGAAATATGTAAACAAAAGGGGTTCTTAATTATTTGAAGGACAAAACTAAGAGATATGTGATGGATAGTCACATTATCTTGCCATGCCGAATAGTCACACTGGCTTGTTAATGTTGTATATAACAATATGTTTTTTGTTTGATGATAACAAATATATATAATGTGTTTATAATTGTACTATTCTACTACATCACATAAAAAAATAAATATTTATATTTGAATATAATAATACTGCACAAGAAATTAAATATTCAAATAGTATTTTATTTAAATATAATACTTTATTTCAATAGTTCAAATTTCACAACTCCACTATTGTACATCTCAATGATTTATTACATTCAGTTCTCACTACAACACTCATTGTTCACTCAGTTACATTTCAATTTCATATGCATTGCCACCTCACTATGTTTCTCTCAGTCACTCAATTACATATATTCATTCACTCACTGACACACTAGTCTTCAATCTGCTTCACTGTTAGTCTAATCACTTGCATACCTGTCGCATAAACACACACATTAAAATGGAACAAAATATTTTTAAATTCTTGCAGATATAAATTTATTTTAGTTTTTATTTACCTCAGAATTTTGGTGTGTTTCTCATCATATTTCTTGACTTGGTCTGATATGTATATACATCCATCTATGTCTGGACTGATTGTGATATTCACAGCGATTCACTATAAATACCACAAGTTAGATAATGTGCACACACACACACACACAGATATATATATATATATATATATATATATATATATATATATATATATAGAGAGAGAGAGAGAGAGAGAGAGAGAGGAGGGTTCCGCTACACCTCTTATATTGCACGTGAACTCTCCCCCTTAATATCCACCACCCATTTCTCCACTCATTCTCTCTCTTCCCATTTCAATATTATTTCTTAGTGGAAAGAGAGAGAATGAGTGGTGAAATGAGTGGTGGAGATTAAGGGGGGAGTTCCTGCGCAATATAAGAGGTGTAGCGGAACCCTCCTTATATATATATATATATATATATATATATATATATATATTCTACACATACACAATACATGTATACACATACATGTGTATGTATACTCACATATATTTTGTGCAGAGGAAATATGGTCAAACATTGAAACAATAAGGGACAAATATATCAAGTATGATATGTTCAGGTGAGGCTTGACAACATGTGTATGCTGCAAGTATCCATGAACACACAAATGCAACAAAACAAGTTTCAACATACACAAATAAGGTCACACATGACATTGGTAATGTTAGATAGACATACACACACACATACATATATAAAAACACATGTTTGTGTGTGTATATGTATACATGGATGGAGCCCAAATGAATTGTTAGATCTACACAAGTGCACATGGGTGCAGCACAAACATGTGCACAAAAACAAAGGCAAGTTAGCAAGCTGGAACCAAAAGTCATCAACATGCAACATAAACTCAAGAAAAATCTTGACAAAGTCAATACAAATTGGTGTGCAAAGAAAAAAACATGTAAATGGAGTCAAGCACCATGAACACAACATAACAGGGTCAAAGCAAAATAAAATGGAGCACAAGCATAAGTTGTGACAAGGGATGTACAGACCAATATGGACAATTCAAGTGAGCACGGGTCTAGGCACACATACATACATACACACACACACATGTGTGTGTGTGTGTGTATGCATGGCACTCAACATGACAAATCTGCCATGACATAGCACGAACTTCAAACCCAACACAAACCAGAAAAGTGACAGATCAATATACAAGAAGCTACACAACAATGATTCAATGCAACAGCTTAACACATACTTGTATACATACATGATTGTATGTATACACATGGAGGTCAGCATGAATGATGGATGCATATGATTCAGAAGCAATAAGAACATAACACATAGGTTTGGATAATTTCTCATTTTGGCATGAACAAGAGAAATGTGTAGGAAAGTCAGATGATAACAACCCAACAATATGAAGAACATCATGCAAACAAGCCAGTACAAATTTTCATGTGCACAAACTAAAATGGATAGGAATTTACAGTTCAAACAGAAAATGCACAAGTCCAAATCAGCAAGTCAAGAAATTAGCAATGTACACATGAGTATCATGAGCATGAAACAAGATTGTGCATCTCAAAATGGTCTTAAAGAACAAGCCAAGAGAATTGCATGCACAAGGTTATGGCATGAATTCAGCTGCATGTACAAGAAATTTCAACACATTCAAGACAAATGAACATGCACCAGAAAAGCATTACAAGTGAGAAAAATGGCAACAACATGTATTGATCAGCAAGGGTAATATATTCAGGAACACAAAAACAAGTACATGGTGCATAATCAATTGGAGCAACAACAACATATATATATACACACACACACTTGTGTGTATATGTATATGTATATATATATATATATGTATATATATATATATGTGCTAAGTGCTTGTCATGGTGATAAGAATGGGTACAACATAATGGCGTAGTGCACAAGACTAGAAAATGGATGCCAAGCTCAAAGTTTAGAGCATAGAGTAGTTAAGGATTCCAAAGCCATAAAGCAGCAAGCAAGAATTTAAAGCAATTTGTTCTTATTAGTGATGTACTACTCAAAGTGGCAGAAAGTTGTAAAATCATACATAAAAACAAAGTAGTGGACAGAACAAAGCAAAAATGATGTACATATGTACACATATATAAATCAGTATACACAATCATGAAGATTATCGAAGCCAGAAAATTCAAGTGTGCATACAACAAGTCGAAATGGGGCGGATTACATAGTGGTCAACACAGTGGTGCATTTTTGGCATATGTTATAATTAGCAATAGATTTCGAATGAGTAAATTCGGCAAACAAATATTTGGAAATATTTTTTAAACATGCAAGAATTTGTCTTCATGAAAAATGGAAAAAACGCAATCACAATATTAGATAGAAAATCATTCCATGTTTCCAAAATTCAATCAATCACTCATGCCAAGTAAATCACAAGAAATCAAATCAGAGCAAGTCATCAATGTTGTCTAAACGAAAGGGGAAACTCACGCAAATCAGACCATGTCAATCACAGTGAAATCAGAGAATTAATTAAGTGTTTCTATACCTTATTTCTACACCAATTCATCATCGACAATATGCATCGAAACCGAAGAAAAAAAATTTGGGAGAAAGAGAAAAAACAATTCAGAGAACTCATATTGGTTTCAATCGCAAGCAGCCCAAATCGAAGGATAAGAAGAGCAACAAGAATCAGAAGCAAATCAGAGAAAATTCTCTAGAATTTACAATTCGCGATTCGGAGCAAGGGGGACAAAACCCTAAATTTGATTTCGTTTGGCCATTAAAAGAGGGAACCCGATTTGATTAGGAAATGGGTGGCCAACATGTCTAATTTATAGAAAGGGGGTTTTGTTGTTTGTATTTTATTGTTTTATTTTTGTTTCTTTTGTAATCGATCCACACGATTTTCTAGTATTTCGTAAAACTAGGGTATATTAGCCATAGGATTTATAGTTAGGGTTTACGAGTTACAGGTTTGTAATTCGGGGAAAATCTAATCTTGGGGATAAAGATCAATCCAGGGTTTTGAGCGTAGGATTAGAGCATTAGTAGGGTTTACGAGTTTATAGGGTTTTGTAAGCAGGAATATGTTTTAATACCTAGTAGAAATCTTGGGAATGCAGCAGTAGGCAGGGGTTTGCCGAAGCTGGGTAAAATCTTTATCATTTATTTTCTGCATTTATTTCTCAACTACAATTTGTGCTATGATATTTTTTATAAATTGTAAAAATCCAATAAACCCTATTCACCCCCCTCTAGGGTTAATCTAGATCCAACAAGTGGTATTAGTGTATGTATTTATTAACTGTAGAGTCATGTTGTTCTCTAACTGTCAATACACTGAGAGTCAGTCCAGCCGTATTCCAACTATTTTTTATGGTACAATTTTTTTAAATTGGAAATCAAAAACGGAATCTTATTTAAAATCTATTAATATTAAATGTTGGGATATTGTTAACAATGAAGGCGATATGGTAGATAAGAATAATATTTTTATTACTTCTCATGCTATGCGTATCTTTTATTCTTATCTTAATAATAATCAGCTTAATCTTATCTTCTACTGTGTAACTGCGTAGGAAATCTGGAAAACTCTTAATGCATTGTATGTAAGAAAAGAAAACCGCTCAAACCCCAGAGTGTCAACTCAGTGTCAAATTTGTGCTTAATGGGTCTTACAGATGAAAATTCCAATGCATCAGACAATGGAGAAACAACAGATAATGAGACTGGAAATTTCTCATATGAAGGTTTAGTTTATATATGTATTGATTTAACTAAATCTGTTGATAATCTCCAATAGAAAAACAAACTTTTAAAATCTGAAAATTTTGAGTTGACTAGCAGAAATAATGTTTTGAAATTAAAACTTGAAAACTCTGATTGCAAGAATTGTTTCAGTTTGAAAAATGATTTAACTCACCTCAACAGAAATCTTCAGAATCTTGAAAAAGAAATAATGAGTTTAGAAAAATGAGAATGAGCTAATTTGTAAAAACGATGCTTTGCAAAAGGAGTTGGATAAGTTTAATTCCAAATACGAATTCTCTAAGAAACAAAATTTGCTGAAAACGGAATCAATTCTGAATGAACTTGAAAAAGAAACTGAAAATTTCAAGATTTTTGAGAATGAAAAGCAAAAAAAAAATTGATTCTGAATCCTGAATATAAAGCCAAAATCAAGAAGATTTTAAATGAGAATAACTTGTTGAAATCCAAAGCCAATGATTTTGAGTTGAAATTTAAGAAGTTTTCCAACAGTCAAAATTCTTTGAATTTTCTATTGAAAAATAATTCCATTTTTGAAAAAAGAAAGGACTTGGATTTGAAATTTCAAGTGAAAAAAAAAACCTCTAAAAAATTCTCGATTTGTTCAAATTGCTTGTATTGTGTAAAGGCCGGCCACAATCAAAGTAAATGTTGGTTTAATAACAATCCACTTAAACAAATGAGGTTGCCAAAGTTTACAAATTTAGCATTGACTAAATTCAAGCAGATTTGGGTTCCTAAGGGTAAAAAGGTAAACTCTGATGGATTGTTACCTAAACAAGTTTGGGTATTGAAAGTCGTAAACAAAGTTATGCGTGGTTTTTCAAATTTTGTGAGACCATTTCAGCCCCAAAATACTTAGGTACTGGAGGTTGGCTGAGGAACTAGAAGAATCAAGGTTGCTCCATATAAACATCAAAGCTTATTGACATAAGTTCCTTAGCCATGATAGTTGAGTTAGAGAATCAACATCGTCAATGTAATTCAGGTATGATCTCTAAATTCATTTTTGTTTATATTCTCTATTTACATTATTCTTTTTTATTCTTCCTCTTGTTTTCATTTTATTCTTCTTTTATTCCTTCTTCCTGATTATTCTGATTCATTTTGACACTGTCATATCATTTTTATTATTTCTTATGCTTTCTTACTTCAAATTGCAAAATTATTGATTTCTGAAAATTCGATTCATTCATCTAAAACTCTCATGTTTTTTTGATGATTTCTAGATCTTGAATTTAAAATTGTAAATATTTTGCAATTCTTTTGAAGTTTTTTTTTATGAAATCCTAACAGTGCTGAAGCATTATTATCATATCTTGAACACTGTTAATTTGAATTCTAATTTTCTGAAGATCTGAAAGCTAATGAAATTTTACAACTCTGCAATTTTGAATTTCCTCAAATTCATTTAGGAAAGACTTGAAAAATTATACTCGTTACAGCACATTACTATTTTTTAGTTGTGATAATTTCATTGTCTTTTGGATAGGCTTGATTATTTTGAATTGAAAGTCATTTGAAATTATTGATATCTTGAATCTCACACACTTCTTGGATTTGAAATTGATAATCTTGTATGATCGATTTGTTGAATATTGAAATTTACACATCTCATCAAGTGATTTCAAATAAACTATCTTTCTAATCTTGGATCATGAATCATCTCTTGTGCTTGTTACAAATAATAGTAAAAAAATCTCTCTCTCTCTCTCTCTCTCTTTTTTTAGTTTGCTGCACTAATAGATGGAATTGATGTGCTAAATTTTCTTACTTGGGCTTAGCGATTTATTCTAAAAATTTAGTGTACAGTCATTTCATTGACTTATATGATCAATTAGGAGGCCCAAGTTGTATTGATATAGAAATGTTGAAATTTTTTCACATTCATCTGTTTTTATTGGTCTAATTTAAATTGATTCTCATCTTGTATAGATCTTTTAGAACCCCTCTTATATTTGATATTTTCAATTTTAAAATCATTTTTTTATTATTTATTAGAAAATTGAAATCATTAACCAAATTGAACTATATTTGGAACTCTATCAAAATTATTATCATAATTTTGAAATTGTGATGAGTTGTGACTATAGCATACTTCACAATAAGAGGAAATTTTATTTAAATTCTCAAGATATTTGAACAGTTTTTATAATATCTTTAAATTGGAGCTTATTTCATGAACATCTTCTTTTACTATCATCCTTCTGTCATCCATTAGGGTTTTATTTAATGTGGAGAGTTTAATATTTTTTAAAATCATCTAAAATATACGGTTTCAAAAATTTTGATGGAGATGTGATTTTTTTAGAAAAAGAGATAATTGAAAATTTTCAAAAATCCCAATATAGTTGAGCATAATTCATGATATGATTAATTTAGAAATTTGTTTCACAACCAACTCTGTATCTACCATATTTCTATCATCCATTTTGGTTTTATATACTGAGAAGATTTTGTATATAATAAGTGTTTCTCTAACCTCATTTGAAAAATCCAAGATCTGATCATGCATGGTTAGAGATTACATATAATTTAAGTTGCAACTAACCTCATTTAAAAACTGTAACAACAAGGAAATTCTGAACCAATTTAAAAAAATTATTTTAGCAATTTTAACGGATTTTAATATTTAAATTTATTTAATTTAATTTATTTAATTTAAATAATAACAACGAAAAATTTATTTAAATCGAAGTTAGAACGTATAAATTTATTTTAATTATAAAACGAGCCTGAAATGGCGTGGTAGTTTGAAAATTCAATTTCAAATTTCAATTGAATGTACATGATTCAAAATAAATCGTATTTCAGTGAAACAAGAAATATTCGAATCTGTTTGAAAATATCTTTCCAACGAGTGTGAAAAAACCAGATTTCATAACGGGAGTTGAAAGTTATGTCCAATTTAAAATTCAGAAAAGTTGTTGCAGAATTTATATATATTTTAATATAAAATATAGCCCTTAAAAATAAATATTTTGCAAACGACCTCCGTTTTCGATAAGACCACTTTTGTTGGATCCAGAATGTCATATTATTGCTAGATTCTAATTTTTGGAATTAATATGTGAGCGTAGTAAATTTAAATGTGTTTGATAATTTAAATTTGAATTGGATCGACCAGAAAATGACCATTTTTAAACAATCTCCAAATTCGACGAAATTATTTTTGTTAGGACCGTATCATCAATACAAAGCTAGAAATATTTTTTCTGTAATTTTTGGAGCTAGTATGTGGCCGTGAGAAATTAATTGTGAATCGATCAGCCATATAAGGCAAAAAACAAGGTTTTATGAGAAAACAGACTCGGAATTCGACGTAACCAGTTTTGTTGGAATCATATCGTCAAGACATAGCACATGTCAATTTTCATTATCAACGGAGTTCGTATGGGACCATGGCATCAATAACTGTCAAATGAAGAGAGCGTGAACTAGAGAATTAATAATAAAGCTAAAGAATTAATAATAAATCCTAACCCATTGCTATATAATATCTTTTCCCCCTTCCCAAACCCTCATTGTTCTTCTTCCTCAAAAATTGACAGCATCTCTCTCTTTCTCTCTAAATTTTGCAAATAAGCCCCTGGAAACAAAATAATTTATATCTCTCAATCCGTACACAATCAACCCAAACCTTTTCTGAGTATTGTAGATCATGATGATCTCTACCTACCACAAAAATTCCAGAACCTATCGTCGCTTGAATTCGCCGGAATCTCAATCCTAAAGCTGAAAATCAGTTTCGGTTTTGGCCATTTTCTGGCCAATCCGTGAAGAATTAGGTGATAGCCCAGTTGAAGAAATTGTAGAGGAGAGAGTACTCTAAGTCTTTTTCTTTGGTTGTTCGATCTAAAAGTACTCGTGGTAGCGGCAAAATCAAGATGAACAAAGGGGACTGATTTTCGAAAGCTGGAAACATAAATGGCCAATTTCCGGCCAAGTTGGACGTCGATGGCCTGAGGTGACTGATGGGCGGCGGTTCAGGGTGGCAAGGCACGGAGGATGGCGGTGGTGTGCGACAGCCACATGGCGCGAGTCGGCGGGGATCGAGCACGAACGGGATTTGGTGGTTTCTCCAATTCTGGCGAACTGGTGGTGAATTGGAGGGGGGCACTTCAGGCGCAGCGGCGCAGTAGACCTGTGAAGTGGTGGCGATGGTCAAGCAGCGCCCAAGTGGGCCCAGGTAGCGGCGGCAGGTGATGGTAGAGGAGGAACGACGTTAAAATCAAATTGGGTATGAATTTAGGGTTTAATTAATTAATTAAATTATATAATCAATGTTCGTAACGCAATATCATTCACATACGAGGTCGAAATCTGACGATTTCAGATCTGTTGTGATCGTGGAGTCGAGAGCTTCGCAACAACACTAACCGGGTCCAATTTGGAGCAAGTTGGAATTTGGGGTAAAATTCAAACCCAAACGGTACCAAAATCATCAGTTAAAGACTGACAAAGTGGAAACGAAGGTGAGAACTTCTCACTAAAAATTCTGCACAGTTATTGTAACAACCCATATTTTTGAATAACATGTTATAACATAAATCAAGGCAGAATTAAACTGTAAATCTGAATCAAGGGAAACGGGCTGTGCCATTGCGTTCGTCTCGGAAAAATACGCGAAATAGAGTCCGAGTTTTCGAAAATCGGAGTCCGTATGACCAAGATATGGCCTCGCGAAGTTTCACGAAAAATTAAAATTCAAAACAGATTCAAATTTCAGAAAATCAGAAGTGGCGGGAAAATTCCCGCCAGACCTGGGGGGGTCGACCTGGGGGTCGACTAGGGAGTCGACCTCCCCCCCCAGGTCGACTGGGGAGTCGACCCCAGGGTCGACCTGGGGGTCGACCTGCCTGGTCGGACCCAGGCAACCTGGTGCACCATTCTGGCTGTTTTGACCTGTTTTGTTGGCTAGTGACAGGATTTGATGGCTCTGATTGAATCTAGGGTTAATCCTATGGCTAATACTATCCTAATCCTCTATAAAAAGACCCCTAAACCTAGCCTAAATCATCATTATTCAATCCTACAACTAAACTATGTCAAATTGGTTCCTCTCATGGCCTCCACTCTCATGCTAAAATTTCTAAGTTAATTTATATGAGAGATTTTGAGTGCATACAAGTGTTTTCAAGCTTGTATGAGTGTTCTTAGCTTGCATTCAGGTCAAGTTGCAACATTTCTATTTCAAAGCAAGGGTTTTTATTTATTTGGCTCAAGGGTTTTTCATTGGAGCATTCATATTTGGGTCTTTTTGGTGATTGCATAAGGGCTTCGTCTCAATCTTTATAATAACTATTTATTTGTGTCTTGATAGCATTGTAAGCCCTTTTCTACTTTCTTTTTATTGAACTCTAAAGTTAAATGAATGATGCAAGTTTGAGGTTGATCATTGTGATATGCAAGTTTGGTTGATCATTATGATATGCAAGTTTGTTTGATCATTATGCTATGCAAGTTTGGTTGATCATTAAGTATGACACATGTTGCTATGTTATGCAAGTTTGGGTTGATCAATATACACATGATTTCATGTTATGCAAGTTAAACTTGAGGTTGTGAGCATAAAGCTCCAAGCTTTATATTAAAGGTTGCATTTTGGCAACATGAAAGTTATCATATCCCTTATGATAACTTGCATGTGAGGCTAAATGCGAACTTCTAGCAACTTCTACATGTCATTTATCACCATGTATCACTCATATGCTAAGTTTGGTTTTATGCATGCTTTTGAAGCCTAATGATGCAATATGCAAGTATATGAACATATGTACATTTCATATGCCACCATGTTAAACTTGTGGCTTCAACACCTTTTTGTCATGATTATGCCAAGTTCCCTATTTTATCCTTTATGCGTTGTTGCGATTATGTAAACGATGGGATTACGTTGGGGTTGGGCAACATTATGACATAAACATGGGTTTTATAACATAATGTGATATGTTAACTTGTAATTATGTTTTGGAAACATAATGGACATGACACTTAGAAAATATGAGTGTGGCCAACTCGAGGTTGGGTTGAGTTTGTAGCATAAATCTACCCGGACCCGCCCGGCTTAACTAGTGGCTACAAACAATAGGACCCAATGTGAGAAGTTGGTCATGTTGTGCTCGAACCCGAGGTTAGACCAAGTTGAGGTGTAAAGCTACCCGGACCCGCCCGGCTTAACTAGTAACCACAACAAAGTCTAATGTGAGAGGTTAAAGCACATTAAGTTAATTAATTAATGCCTCCTGATTAGGGTTAAGTCATGGTCCACTTAATGCTTAATCAATTTGGGCTTGATGGGTTAATCGGGGTTAAGTCATGGATCTTGGGTACACTTAACCAATTTAATCCACGTTTGGATCAGGTTAACCACATTTAACCCGTTAAGGAAATCCTAGTTGCGTGGTCCTTTTCAGCAGTAACCCTCTTGATAGTATCATAAGACCCTAGGACTAGGCTAGGGTGGGTCACGATTACTGGGCTGACATGTAAGCGACCAAAAAGACGGCCGGGTAGGTACGCCGGTGTAGGTCCAGGCGGACTATGGTCGTGCACATAGTCCGGAGTTGGAGAATCAGGCACGGGTACCTGTAGATCTAGACTGTGCATACTTGATTGGTGTCCGAGGTCTACACCCTAGGACTTGATACACCCTGGGGTGGACCTAGCGCAGTTAGCTACATTGCATGTTTGGGCCGTATGACACCGACACTTGACGAGTTAGGCTTATAGGGAGCCTATCAACTAGACCGTGTAGTTGGACCTTGATTTAGGCCACCTCATGATGTTGGGCCAAGCTTGGGCCAAGGGATCAATTCTTGTTTTTACTTGACATGTTAGAATGCTAGTACACCCGTGGTGCAAAACTTAACCTTGATTATGCGATGACATCTTTATCTATCTTGTTAGTTAATCATCATGCCAGTATGTTGTTACCCTTATGTTCATCTCAGCTTCTCATGCCAGTTAACTTTACTAGTTCATAGACAGATAGTAGCAGGGCTTACCAGTCTTTTTGACTGACCTGTTTTCTTTTGCCTCTTTTCTTCCGTTTCCCCCCCTCAGGTTCTCAGGGTGAGAACATTGGAGCTTAGCTTGGATCTTTACAGCTTGCTTACTGGATTTGCTCATGTACGGTTTTGGACATTGAGCTAGCTATGGTTTATCACTTCGCTTTGGGGGATAGTACTTTATGTATTTCAGTTTTTCAGTTTATGCTTTTCTCTAGACTTTGTTTGTTGGAAAATAATGATCAAGTACTTTGTTGTAACATGACTATGGTTTTGAAATGTTAAGTTTTATCCGCTGCTTTATCACTCTGTTTTACTTATATGTTCTATCTTGTGATATCTTCATGTATGTTTACCTCGTTTAACGCCCCTCCAAAGCCAATGTACTTGCAAGAGTTACCTTGGCAGAGGTGGGGTGTTACATTTGGTATCAGAGCATAAGGTTTACAAGATTTGAGCAAAAGTGTTTTTGAAACTTACCTTTTGAAAAACTGTTTTCAAAACCAATTAAGTATTTTCCAAGAAAAGTCTAGTTATTTTAAAAGGTAATCCCCAAAAGCCATAGCACTATCCTTCGTTTCTTCGTTCTGAATCTATCTTTTTCCTTTTTCAGTATGGCTGATCTTAACCTTCCCTAGGGAGTGACTATTCCCGGATGGTTTCGGAGGTACTTGGAAGCTAGGGCCAACGATGTGGGCCCAGCAAATACCCCTAACATAACTGAGGTTCCTCCTCCTCCCCCTCCTCCTCAGAATCCGCAAGCAGATTTCGCTAAGATTTGCAAAGACTTTAAGGCGATGGGTGGCAAAAACTTTATTGGGACGAAGACTTTTGTGGAGGCAAGAAATTGGTTGAAAGAAACTGAGGATCTCTTCGCCATCTTTGATGTGCAAGATCATAGAAAGGTTTTATTGGCAGCATGGTTATTAAAAGAAGAAGCTGCTTATTGGTGGGAGGTCACCAGTGCTACGAGGCCTATAGAGACTTGGGCCGACTTTAGGACAAGATTTGGGCTTAAGTTTCTATAATCAGCTGAGGCGAATCTGCAATTGGAGAAGTTTATATCTTTGAAGCAAGGGGACATGACAGTGAGGGAGTATGTGAATGAGTTTAACAAGCTCGCCCGATTTGGTTTGGACATGGTTAATACCCCCCAGAAGAAGGCTTTACGCTTTGCACGAGGGTTGAATGAGCCATTACAAGGTTTAGCCCTATCTCATATACCTATGGGGGCCACTTTTGAGGGACTAGTAGACATGGCATTGCTTCAAGGAGACGATAAGAATGCCAAGAAGGAAGTCAAGGCTAATGAGACTCAAGCCAAGAAGACAGACTCCAAGTGGGGAGGAAATCCGAGCAATCAGAACAACAAAAACAACAAGAACAACAAGGGCAACAAGGCGAAGGATCCAAGAAAATGCCACTATTGTGGGAATGTTGGGCACATAGCTAAAGACTGTAAGAAGAGGAAGACGAAGTCTGGCGAATGCTTTCATTGTGGAGAGACCGGACATTTTAGCAAGGATTGCCCCAAGAAGCAAGGGCATAATCAGCGTGCAGGACCTTCTGGAGGGCAAGTGCATGCTCTCACTGCTGCTCCAGTTCAGGACCGAGGTAGTATTTCTGTAGAAAGTCTTGTTTATATTTCTGATTATCCTGTTCGCACCTTATTTGATTCTGGCGCATCGCATAGTTTTATTTCTTCTGACATTGTTGAAAGTTTGCACCTAAGTACTAGCCTAGTTGAGGATCCCGTTTGTGTTTCAAATCCAATTGGGGGCTCCGCCCATTTATCTATGATTTGTGTGGATTTGAAGATTTCTATCTTGGCCGTAGAATTCACGTGTAATGCTTATGTTCTTGGATTCACGGGATACGGGTTGATCTTGGGCATGGATTGGTTGTCCCGTTATGGAGCCATTCTCGATTGTGAACCTAGGGTGGTGAGGATCATGACTCGCCTCGGTAATACCCTAGAAATTTCTTGTAACCCTAGAGGTCCCGTCATGTTATGTTATCTTGAATCTCTCGAGTCGTCCATCGATGATCTGCAATCTGTAAGGGTGGTCCGAGACTATCCTGATGTCTTTGAAGAAGTTAAGGGGTTACCCCCTAAACGAGAGATAGATTTTCGCATTTATCTAGTTGATAATGCCAAGCCAGTATCATTGCCCGTTAGGCACATGGCCCCTCGTGAGAGAAGGGAGCTCAGTAAGCAAATCAAGGAGTTGCTTGAGAAGAATTTTATTAGGCGAAGCATTTTTGAATGGGGTGCTCCGGTGGTATTCGCTACTAAGGCGGATGGCTCGCTTCGCCTATGTGTTGATTATCGAGAGTTGAACAAGCTGACAAAGAAGAATAGGCACCCGTTACCAAGGATTGATGATCTCTTTGACCAGCTTGTAGGTGCTTCTGTTTTCTCTCAACTCGATCTAGCCACCGGATTCCATCAGCTTAGAGTGGCTGAGGATAGCATCGATAAAACTGTGTTTAGGACTCCGGATGGATTCTTTGAATGGCTTGTCATGCCATTCGGTTTGACTAATGCACCCGCCTACTTCGTAGATTTGATGAGTAGGGTGTTCAGGGAGTTCCTTAACAAGTTCGTGGTTGTCTTCGTGGATGATATTATGATCTTCTCAAAGGATGAGGAAGAGCATGCTAGGCATCTCCAGGATGTGATGGATACGCTTAGAGCACATCAGTTGAAAGCCAAGTTCTCCAAATGTCATTTCTGGAGAAGGGAAGTTCGGTTTCTTGGACATATAGTTTCTAAGCAAGGCATAGCGGTGGATCCCACGAAAGTGGTTGTGGTTCAAGACTGGAAGACTCCTAAGAATGCAACCGAAGTAAGAAGCTTTCTCGGTCTGGCGGGCTACTATAGGAAGTTCATTAGGGACTTCGCTAAGATTTCGGCCCCTCTTACTAAGTTGACGAAGAAGAACTTAGTCTTTGCATGGGACTTGGAGTGTGAGCTTGCTTTTCAAAAGCTCAAAAGGGCCCTAACCTCATCTCCAGTTTTGGCATTACCCGATAGTGGTAAGATGTTTACCGTGTACACAGATGCTTGTGGCACGGGGTTAGGTATTGTTCTAATGCAAGAGGGAAGAGTGATATGTTATGGGGGTAGGCAACTTAAAGTTCATGAGAAGAACTATCCCACTCATGATTTGGAGTTAGCAGCGATTGTCTTTGCACTCAAATCCTGGCGCTATTATCTTCTAGGCGAAAGGTTTGAGTTGTATACTGATCACAAGTCACTCAAGTACCTCTTCTCGCAAAAAGATCTGAATCTAAGACAGCAAAGGTGGATGGAATTCTTGGCATCTTATGACTTCGAGATAGCTTATACCCCTGGCAAGGGTAATGTTGTGGCGGATGCACTAAGCAGAAGGAGGTTGACTTTGAGCCCCTTGTTCTTTGAGATGAAGAACTTAGAATTCTTGGCAACCTTTGATTTCACGACGGCTGTTGAGTCGATGACGGGTTCATTAGCATCCCTTGAGCTTAGACCCACACTTCTTGATCAAGTTGGGGCTTCGCAGAAGGAAGATCCACAAATAGTCGAGGTTATGGACAAGTTGATTCGTGGTGAGACGTCTAGTCACCTTGCCAGATATGCTATTGATGATAAAGGATAGCTAAGGCGTGATGGGAGATTGTGTGTTCCTCGAGTGGGAGATTTAGTCCATAGAGTTCTTGAAGAAGCGCATCACTCGAAGATGACTATACATCCTGGAGGAGATAAGATGTATAGGGATATGAAGCGCATTTTCTTTTGGGATGGAATGAAGAAGGATGTGGCAGAGTATGTTTCAAGGTGCATGGTGTACCAACAAGTGAAAGCCGAGTCAAAGAAACTAGGTGGGCTATTACATCCATTGGAGGTCCCGCAATGGAAGTGGGAGAGTATTTCTATGGATTTTGTGGATGGATTGCCTAGGTCAAGGAGAGGGAATACAAGCATATGGGTCATAGTTGACAGACTTACGAAGAGTGCTCACTTCATCCCAGTAAAGAGCAAGAAGACCGCATCATGGCTAGCATCTATTTATCTCCGAGAGATAGTGCGGTTGCATGGAGTTCCTTCTAGCATAGTTAGCGATCGTGACCCGATTTTCACTAGCCAGTTCTGGAATAGTTTGCAAGAAGCGATGGGTACACGATTGAATCTAAGTACAGCCTATCACCCTCAGACAGATGGCCAAACCGAAAGGGTGAATAGAGTGCTAGAAGATCTTTTGAGGCTCTGTGTTCTTGACTTTGGTGGTACTTGGGAAGACCACCTTCCTCTTGTAGAGTTTGCTTATAATAATAGCTATCAAGCCAGCATAGGGATGGCACCATTTGAAGCTTTGTATGGAAGGCCGTGTAGGACACCATCTTGTTGGTGGGAGACAACAGATAGACTTATACTTGGGCCCGATATGATACGGGACACATCCGAGAAAGTCGAACTGGTGAGAAGACGGATGAAAGCGGCCCAAGACAGACAGAAATCCTATGCTGACAGAAGAAGGGCAGATTTGGAATTCGAAGTGGGAGACATGGTTGTCGTGAAGGTTTCTCCTTTGCGTAATGTGGTACGTTTTGGAGCAGTTGGGAAGCTAGCACCAAGGTTCGTAGGACCTTTCCCTATCATAGAGAGAATTGGAAAGATGGCCTATAAGGTGGAATTGCCCGAAAAGCTAGCCGGAGTGCATAATGTCTTTCATGTCTCGCATCTCCGAAAGTGCCTACATGAGTCCGCTAAGGTGGTTGAACCAAGCATTCTTGAAGACATTGAGGTGGAGAAAGAAGCAACCTTGAGAAAAGCTCCGATTCGTATTTTGGGAACAGAGATCAAGAAGTTAAGGAATCGAGAGGTCAAGTTAGTGAAAGTTCAGTGGGGTGAAGCCGAGGAAGACGCAACTTGGGAAACCGAGGAGAAGATGCGTGGGCTTTATCCATTCCTTTTTGAGGGTACATTCTCGATCTCTTTTCCTATCTTTCTTTTGCTATCCATGCTTATCTTGTTTATCTTGTTATCTCGTTAATCATGTTATGAGGACCTTAGGTAGAAACATGTATTTGAAACATGTATTTGAAACATGTTATGCTTGATGGTTGCAAGTGGTTGCAAGTGTTTGCACGTGGATACTCGTGGATGCATGATGCACATTAGGCACTAAGATCGGCTCACACACTTTCATGTTGCATATGCATGAGTGCTTATACTTATTCATGGATGAAACTTTTTATGCTATCACATGAATGTTGCATATGGATGAATGTTATGTGCACTCATGTAGAGATTATAAATTATGTTAGGAATTTGCGTACATATGGACTCATTTCACTAACATACTTTGCATTAAGGAGGTTTACTGTATCAGTAACCGCCTGATTTTCGCATTAGATAAGTACATATACACACACCTTTGCATATGATCATACAGCATTTAGAATCCTTTAAGGACAATGACTGCACGTGGATGATGTTTTGAGTAGATGGATGATGGATGGTAGGATACGTTCTTCCTAACTTAGAGATTTCGGGGACGAAATCCTTTAAGGAGGGGAGAATGTAACAACCCGTATTTTTGAATAACATGTTATAACATAAATCAAGGCAGAATTAAACTGTAAAATCTGAATCAAGGGAAACGGGCTGTGCCATTGCGTTCGTCTCGGAAAAATACGCGAAATAGAGTCCGAGTTTTCGAAAATCGGAGTCCGTATGACCAAGATATGGGCTCGCGAAGTTTTACGAAAAATTCAAATTCAAAACAGATTCAAATTTCAGAAAATCAGAAGTGGCGGGAAAATTCCCGCCAGACCCAGCGGGGTCGACCTGGGGGTCGACTGGGGAGTCGACCTCCCCCCCAGGTCGACTGGGGAGTCGACCCCAGGGTCGACCTGCCTGGTCGGACCCAGGCAACCTGGTGCACCATTCTGGCTGTTTTGACCTGTTTTGTTGGCTAGTGACGGGATTTGATGGCTCTGATTGAATCTAGGGTTAATCCTATGGCTAATACTATCCTAATCCTCTATAAAAAGACCCCTAAACCTAGCCTAAATCACCATTATTCAATACTACAACTAAACTATGTCAAATTGGTTCCTCTCATGGCCTCCACTCTCATGCTAAAATTTCTAAGTAAATTTATATGAGAGATTTTGAGTGCATACAAGTGTTTTCAAGCTTGTATGAGTGTTCTTAGCTTGCATTCAAGTCAAGTTGCAACATTTCTATTTCAAAGCAAGGGTTTTTATTGATTTGGCTCAAGGGTTTTTCATTGGAGCATTCATATTTGGGTCTTTTTGGTGATTGCATAAGGGCTTCGTCTCAATCTTTATAATAACTATTTATTTGTGTCTTGATAGCATTGTAAGCCCTTTTCTACTTTCTTTTTATTGAACTCTAAAGTTAAATGAATGATGCAAGTTTGGGGTTGACCATTATGATATGCAAGTTTGGTTGATCATTATGATATGCAAGTTTGGTTGATCATTATGATATGCAAGTTTGGTTGATCATTATGCTATGCAAGTTGGTTTAATCATTAAGTATGACACATGTTGCTATGTTATGCAAGTTTGGGTTGATCATTATACACATGATATCATGTTATGCAAGTTAAACTTGAGGTTGTGAGCATAAAGCTCCAAGCTTTATATTAAAGGTTGCATTTTGGCAACATGAAAGTTATCATATCCCTTATGATAACTTGCATGTGAGACTAAATGCGAACTTCTAGCAACTTCTACATATCATTTATCACCATGTATCACTCATATGCTAAGTTTGGTTTTCTGCATGCTTTTGAAGCCTAATGATGCAATATGCAAGTATATGAACATATGTACATTTCATATGCCACCATGTTAAACTTGTGGCTTCAACACCTTTTTGTCATGATTATGCCAAGTTCCCTATTTTATCCTTTATGCGTTGTTGCGATTATGTAAACGATGGGATTACGTTGGGGTTGGGCAACATTATGACATAAACATGGTTTTTATAACATAACATGATATGTTAACTTGTAATTATGTTTTGGAAACATAATGGACATGACACTTAGAAAATATAAGTGTGGCCAACTCGAGGTTGGGTTGAGTTTGTAGCATAAATCTACCCGGACCCGCCCGGCTTAACTAGTGGCTACAAACAATAGGACCTAATGTGAGAAGTTGGTCATGTTGTGCTCGAACCCGAGGTTAGACCAAGTTGTGGTGTAAAGCTACCTGGACCCGCCCGGCTTAACTAGTAACCACAACAAAGTCTAATGTGAGAGGTTAAAGCACATTAAGTTAATTAATTAATGCCTCCTGATTAGGGTTAAGTCATGGTCCACTTAATGCTTAATCAATTTGGGCTTGATGGGTTAATCGGGGCTAAGTCATGGATCTTGGGTACACTTAACCAATTTAATCCACGTTTGGATCGGGTTAATCACATTTAACCCATTAAGGAAACCCTATTTGCGTGGTCCTTTTCAGCAGTAACCCTCTTGATAGTATCATAAGACCCTAGGACTAGGCTAGGGTGGGGCACGATTACTGGGCTGACATGTAAGCGACCAAAAAGACGGCCGGGTAGGTACGCCGGTGTAGGTCCAGGCGGACTATGGTCGTGCACATAGTCCGGAGTTGGAGAATCAGGCACGGGTACCTGTAGATCTAGACTGTGCATACTTGATTGGTGTCCGAGGTCTACACCCTAGGACTTGATACACCCTGGTGTGGACCTAGCGCAGTTAGCTACATTGCATGTTTGGGCCGTATGACACAGACACTTGACGAGTCAGGCTTATAGGGAGCCGATCAACTAGACCGTGTAGTTGGACCTTGATTTAGGTCACCTCATGATGTTGGGCCAAGCTTGGGCCAAGGGATCAATTCTTGTTTTTACTTGACATGTTAGAATGCTAGTACACCCGTGGTGCAAAACTTAACCTTGATTATGCGATGAAATCTTTATCTATCTTGTTAGTTAATCATCATGCTAGTATGTTGTTATCCTTATGTTCATCTCAGCTTCTCATGCCAGTTAACTTTACTAGTTCATAGACAGATAGTAGTAGGGCTTACCCGTCTTTTTGACTGACCTGTTTTCTTTCGCCTCTTTTCTTCCGTTCCCCCCCCCTCAGGTTCTCAGGGTGGGAACATTGGAGCTTAGCTTGGATCTTTACAGCTTGCTTACTGGATTTGCTCATGTACAGTTTTGGACATTGAGCTAGCTATGGTTTATCACTTCGCTTTGGGGGATAGTACTTTATGTATTTCAGTTTTTCAGTTTATGCTTTTCTCTAGACTTTGTTTGTTGGAAAATAATGATCAAGTACTTTGTTGTAACATGACTATGGTTTTGAAATGTTAAGTTTTATCCGCTGCTTTATCACTCTGTTTTACTTATATGTTCTGTCTTGTGATATCTGCATGCATGTTTACCTCGTTTAACGCCCCTCCAAAGCCAATGTACTTGCAAGAGTTACCTTGGCGGAGGTGGGGTGTTACAGTTATTTATTTATTTTCATAACTGAAAAATATATAGAATTGCCAGTGTAGATTTTTAGCAGTTTAATTATTATAAATTGTATACGGTACATGTAAAATCACTTTCCTCATCCACAAACCATGGACGATTTAAATTGACTGTATTGTGTGTTGTTTGTGATGTTGAAATGTTTAACGTATTAAAAATAATGTTAACATTAATGTGGTAGTTGAAATTAGATTATAAATATTTACTTATAATTTAAACACTGTAAGTTCGTTAAATTGAAAATAATTCAAACTAAATTAGAATTTGTTAAATTTCTTAACCAATAATTTATTTAAATAAATTGTTGCTGTTTGAAAACACCACATGAGTATTGGGATGATATTTGACATACACTAGTCCCAATATTTAATTGTATGTCAATCGATGGATTAACAATCTGTGATGAACGATATTTATTTATTTTAATGTTCTCACAGTTGTAAATTTCACTCGGGATGTGAATGGACTATTTAATGATTGTTTGTCATTATTGGTGCATACATGTGTTGTGTGAAATTCATATAACTGAAATTATATGGTAATTGATTAAGTCACATTCCGATTCATCAATGAAAAAGACATTTCAATGATAAAGACATTTCAATGAAAAAGACATTTTAAATGAAAAAGGCATGTTAATGTAAAAAGGAATTTTAATGTAAAAAGGGATTTTAGTGTAAAAAGACATTTTAAATGAAAAAGGCATTTTAATGTAAAAAGACATTTTAGTGTTAAAAAACATTTTAAATGAAATAGACATTTCGATGGAAAAGACATTTTAGTGTAAAAAGACATTTTAAATGAAAAAGACATTTCAATGAAAAAAGGCATTTTAGTGTAAAAAGACATTTTAAATGAAAAAGACATTTTAATGTAAAAAGGCATTTTAGTGTAAAAAGGCATTTTAGTGTAAAAAGACATTTTAGTGTAAAAAAGACATTTTAAATGAAAAAGACATTTCAATGGAAAAGACATTTTAGTGTAAGAAGACGTTTTAATGTAAAAAGACATTTTAATGAAAAAAGGACATTTTAATGAAAAAGGGACATTTTAATGAAAAGAGCATATTAATGTAAAGAATATTTTTAAAATAAAGAATCTTTTGAAATAAAGAATATTTTAAAATAAAATGTTTTAACAATAAAAATCACATTTTTATTGTGTGTATAAAGAATAAATGAATCTTGTGTTAAAATACATTTTTTACATTAAAAATGTCATCTTTAACATGTTAATGAAAATAAAATAATCATTTGTTGAATTATGGTTTTGTACATTAAGAATGTCATCTTTAAAATGTAAATGAGAATAAAATATTTGAAAAATAAAAATATCATTTTTATTGAATGTATAAACCATATAAAATATTCATGTGTTAAATAAAACTTTTGGAACAATAAAAAATAGTTATGTAGTTAAACGCCCCTTTTACCAATCGATTTTATTCATTTTCATAATGAATATCAAAAGAAATGATTTCAAAATTTAATATTTTTCAAATATTATCATTTTAATATGATAAAGATACAGAACATTCAATTTTGATTTAAAATTGAAAACGAAGATGGAATCGTTTTAAAACGAATTTATAAACGATTTATAATTTACGTTTTAAAAAGGAAATCGATAATATATATATATATATATATATATATATATATAATATTTAGTGGTCTGAATAGAACGCGTCGCGTAGCGACCGTTCGCGAATTTCGACCATTAACTTCAAATTGATGTAAAGGGAGATCCGACCGTCAGATTCTCCTAAAACTGGAACCGTTGGGTTCGTAACGAAAAGACCTTCCATGAATATAAGAGGTTTGAAATCTAACGGTTGGATTTGGAATTATGTCCAAATCAAATTTGAAAAAGGTTGCTATGGATGTAGTTCAGTGGCCGTTATTGGAAACCGACTATACGGGCGATAATAAAATTATTAAAAATATGGAAAAAATTTGTAAATTTATAATAAATGGTTTGGAAAGATTTTGGATGAAAATTTTCATATCCGAAAATATAAAAATGTTCTTTTTATCGAAATGAACTAGTTATTAACTAGAATAAATCTTTAATTAAGATTTAATGAAGTTTTCCAATTAATTAATATTTATTTGGAATTAAATAAAATAAATTGGATTTTGGGTTTGTCGTGAATGGTGTCTTAAATAACATTGTTCTTAAACCCCATGTGAAAAGAATAAATCTTTTAATTAAGTTTTAGAAAAGTTTACTAATTAATTAACGTTTAATTAGAATTGAAATGAAAGTTGATTGTGGGTTTATCGTGGACTATGTTTTAAACAACATCTGCTCTTTAATCCCAATTAACAATGAAAATATAATTTGGAATTTATAAATCTTTTATTAAGATTTAAATGGAATTTATAAATCTTTTATTAAAGATTTACATGGAATTCATAAATCTTTTATTAAGATTTAAATGAGAATTCTTCCAAAGTTAACTTTTCCAACTTAATAGAATAAATTGGAACTGAAGGGAATTCAATTTAATAATAATCGAGATAAGCTTCTGTGAATGAAGACCGTTACTATATATGGAATTAAAAAAGGCCTTGCCATTATTCCATTCATAATATTAGTCTGATATGGAAATTTATATCGATTATATATTGGTCCGTTTTCCGTGAAGATTCCATAGTTAATGAAAGATGATTTGGGTTTATCGTGAACTGTATTTTAAATGACAATAGTTCTTTAACCCAGTTAAAGATAAAGATTTATTTCCTAAATTTGAATAATCATAAAGTAATTATTTTTGATATTAAAACCAAATTAGTGTTTTAATAAATATCTAATTAGATTGAAATGGGAATGAGATAATCTAATTTATCAAATTCTTGAAATGACCGAGAACGGAGTACCACCAGTTTTACACCAAACGATAGTTAAATCTTGAATTAGATTTGAACGTAAAAACGGTAATTAAATTTACCGATAACACTATGGGTGTTAGATATGGTGTGCTACTAGTTTTGCTCCATGGGATGAATAGGTTGGGATTAGGATAATAAATATAAATAAATGATTACTTCGGTAAGGTTCGATAATCCCGACTAATTAATAAAATCTTTTGAAATTGATATACAAAGAAAGTTTAAAGAATAAATTTAAAAGAAATTATCATTTATAAAATTATCTTTGATATCCAAAGTTAGAACGCATAAATTTATTTTAATTATAAAATGAGCCTGAAATGGCGCGGTAGTTTGAAAATTCGATTTCAAATTTCAATTGAATGTACAAGACTCAAAATAAATCGGATTTTAGTGAAATAAGAAATATTCGAATCTGTTTGAATATATCTTTCCATTGAATGTGAAAAATTCAGATTTCATAACGGGAATTGAAAGCTATGTCCAATTTAAAATCTAGAAAAGTCATTGTAGAATTTATATATATTTTAATATAAAATATAGCCCTTAAAAATAAATATTTTGCAAACAACCTCTGTTTTCAACGTGACCACTTTTTTTTGGATTCGGAATGTCAAATTATTGCTAGATTCCAATTTTCATAATTTTTGGAACTAATATGTGAGCGCAGTAAATCTAAATGTGTTTGGTAATTTAAATTTGAGTTGGATCGACCAGAAAATGGTCATTTTTCAAACGATATCCAAATTCGACGAAATTAATTTTGTTAGGACCGTATCGTCAAAACAAAGCTAGAAATATATTTTCTTTTGTAATTTTTGGAGCTAGTATGTGGCCATGAGAAATTAATTGTGAATCGATTAGCCATACAAGGCCAAAACAAGGTTTTTTGAGCTAACGGACTCGGAATTCGACGAAACCAGTTTTGTTGGAACTGTATCATCAAGACATAGCAGCATGTCAATTTTCATCGTCAACGGAGTTCGTATGGGACAGTAGTATCAATAACTGTCGAACAAAGAGAGCATGAACTAGAGAATTAATAATAAAGCTAAAGAATTAATAATAAATAATAAATCCTAACCCACTGCTATATAATATCTTTTCCCCTTCCCAAACCCTCATTATTCTTCTTCCTCAAAAATTGACAACAACTCTCTTTCTTTCTCTCTAAATTTTGCAAACAAGCCCCTGGAAACAAAATAATTTATATCTCTCAATTCGTACACAATCAACACAAACCGTTTCTGGGTTTTGTAGATCATATAGATCTCTACGTACCACAAAAATTCCAGAACCTATCATCGCACGAATTCTCCGGAATCTCAATCCAAAGGAAGAAAACCGGTTTCAGTTTTGGCCATTTTCTGGCCAATCCGTGAAGAATTAGATGATGTCCCAGTTGAAGAAATTGTAGAGGAGAGAGTACTCTACGACTTGTCTTTGGTTGTTCGATCTGAAAGTACTTGTGGTAGCAACAAAATCAACATGAACAGAGGGGATTGATTTTCGAAAGATGGAAACATAAATGGCCAATTTCCGGCTAAGTTGGACGTCGATGGCCTGAGGTGACTGATGAGCAGCGGTTCAGGATGGCGAGGCACGGAGGATGGTGGTGGTGCGCGATCACCATGTGGTGCGAGGCGGTGGGGATCGAGCACGAACGGGATTTGGGTGTTTCTCCAATTGTAGCGAACTGGTGGTGAATTGGAGGGGGGCGCTTCTGGCGTAGCGGCGCCGTGGACCAGTGAAGCGGGGGCGATGGTCAAGTGGCATCCAAGTGGGCCCAGGTGGTGGCGGCAGGTGATGGTAGAGGAGGAACGACGTTAAAATCAAATTGGATATGGATTTAGGGTTTAATTAATTAATTAAATTATATAATCAATGTCGTAACGCAATATCTTTCACACACGAGGTTGAAATCTGACGATTTCAGATCTGTTGCGATCGTGGAGTCAAGAGCTTCGCAACAATACTAACAAGGTCCAATTTGGAGCAAGTTGGAATTTGGGGCAAAATTCAAACCCAAACGGTACCAAAATCATCAGTTAAAGACTGACAAATTGGGAACATAGGTGAGAACTCCTCACTAAAAATTCTACACAGTTATTTATTTATTTTCATAACTGAAAAATATATAGAATTGCCAATGTAGATTTTTAGAAGTTTAATTATTATAAATTGTATACGGTACATGTAAGATCACTTTCCTCATCCACAAACCATGGACGATTTAAATTGACTGTATTGTGTGTTGTTTGTGATGTTGAAATGTTTAACGTATTAAAAATAATGTTAACATTAATGTGGTAGTTGAAATTAGATTATAAATATTTATTTATAATTTAAACACTGTAAATTGGTTAAATAGAAAATAATTCAAACTGAATTAGAATTGGTCAAATTTCTTAACCAATAATTTATTTAAATAAACTGTTGTTATCTGAAAACCCCACACGGGTATTGGGATGATATTAGACATACACTAGTCCAAATATTTAGTTGTGTGTCAATCGATGGATTGACAGTCCGTGGTGAGCGTTATTTATTTATTTTAATGCTCACACAGTTGTAAATTTCAAACTGGATGTGAATGGACTGTTTAATGATTATTTTTCATTATTGTTGCATACATGCGATGTGTGAAATACATATAATTGAAATTATATGGTAACTGATTGAGTCGCATTCCGATTCAGAAATGAAAAGGACATTTCAATGAAAAAGACATTTTAAATGAAAAAGGCATTTTAATGTAAAAAGGAATTTTAGTTTAAAAAGACATTTTAAATGAAAAAGGCATTTTAATGTAAAAAGACATTTTAGTGTAAAAAGACATTTTAAATGAAAAAGGCATTTTAATGTAAAAAGAAATTTTAGTGCAAAAAGACATTTTAATTGAAAAAGACATTTCAATGGAAAAGACGTTTTAGTGTAAAAAGACATTTTAAATGAAAAAGACATTTCAATGAAAAAAGATATTTTAGTGTAAAAAGGCATTTTAGTGTAAAAAGACATTTTAAATGAAAAAGACATTTCAATGGAAAAGACATTTTATTGTAAAAAGACATTTTAATATTAAAAGACATTTTAATGAAAAAAGGACATTTTAATGAAAAAGAGACAATTTAATGAAAAGGACATATTAATGTAAAGAATATATTTAAAATAAAGAATCTTTTGAAATAAAGAATATTTTAAAATAAAATGTTTTAACAATAAAAATCACATTTTTATTGAATGTACAAAGAATAAAAGAATCATGTGTTAAAAATACATTTTTGTACATTAAAAATGTCATCTTTAACATGTTAATGAAAATAAAATGATCATTTGTTGAATTATATTTTTATACATACAGAATGTCATCTTTAAAATGTAAATGAGAATAAAATATTTGAAAAATAAAAATATTGTTTTTATTGAATGTATAAACCATATAAAATATTCATGTGTTGAATAAAATTTTTGGAACAATAAAAAATAGTTATGTGGTTAAACGCCCCTTTTGCCAATCGATTTTATTCATTTTATAATGAATATCGAAAGAAATGATTTCAAAATTTAATATTTTGAAAATATTATCATTTTAACATGATAAAGATACAGAATATTCAATTTGGATTTAAAATTGAAAAAGAAGTTGGAATCGTTTTAAAACGAATTTATAAATGATTTATAAAATACGTTTTAAAAAGGAAATCGACGAAATATATATATAATATATAATATATATATATAATGGCCTGAATAGAACGCGCCATGCAGCAACCATTCACGAATTTCGACCACTAACTTCAAATTGATGTAACGGGAGATTCGATCGTCGGATTCTCCTAAAATCAGAACTGTTGGGTTCGTATCAAAAAGAGCTTTCCAATGAATATAAGAGGTTTGAAATCTAAAGGTTGGATTTGGAATTATGTCCAAATCAAATTTGAAAAAGCTCGCTATGGATGCAGTTTGGTGGCGGTTACTGGAAACCGACAGTACGAGCGATAATAAAATTATTAAAAATATGGAATAATTATGTAAAACTATAATAAATGGTTTGGAAATATTTTGGATGAAAAATTTCATATTCGAAAAGATAAAAATATTTTTTTTATTAAAATGAACTAGTCATTAACTAGAATAAATCTTTAATTAAGATTTAATGAAGTTTTCTAATTAATTGATATTTATTTGGAATTAAATAAAACAAATTGGATTTTGGGTTTATCGTGAATGGTGTCTTGAATAACATTGTTCTTAAACCCCATGTGAAAAGAATAAATCTTTTAATTAAGATTTAGAAAAGTTCACTAATTAATTAACGTTTAATTAGAACTGAAATGAAAGTTGATTGTGGGTTTATCGTGGACTATGTTTTAAACGACATCTGTTCTTTAATCCCAATTAACAATGAAAATATAATTTGGAATTTATAAATCTTTTATTAAGATTTAAATGGAATTTATAAATCTTTTATTAAAGATTTACATGGAATTTATAAATCTTTTATTAAGATTTAAATGAGAATTTTTCCAAAGTAAAGTTTTCCAACTTAATAGAATAAATTGGAATTGAAGGGAATTCGATTTAATAATAATCGAGATAAGCTTCTGTGAATGAAGACCGTTACTATATATGGAATTTAAAAGGCCTTGTTGTTATTCCATTTATATTATTAGTCTGATACAGAAATTTATATCGATTATATATTGATCCGTTTTCCGTGAAGATTCCATAGTTAATGGAAGATGATTTGGGTTTATCGTGAACTGTGTTTTGAAATGACATTAGTTCTTTAACCCAGTTAAAGATAAAGATTTATTTCCTAAATTTGAATAATCATAAAGTAATGGTTTTTGATATTAAAACCAAATTAGAGTTTTAATAAATATCTAATTAGTTTGAAATGGGAATGAGATAATTTAATTTATCAAATTCAATTAATGATCGAGAACGGAGTACCACCAGTTTTACTCCAAACGATAGGTAAATCTTGAATTAGATTTGAACGTAAAAATGGTAATTAAATTTACCGATAACATATGGGTGTTAGATATGGAGTGCTACTAGTTTTGCTCCATAGGATGAATAGGTTGGGGTTGGGATTGGGATAATAAATATAAATAAATGATTACTTCAGTAAGGTTCGATAATCCCGACTAGTTAATAAAATCTTTTGAAATTGATATCCAAAGGAAGATTAAAGAATAAATTTAAAAGAATTTATCTTTGATAAAATTATTGGGAACCTTTTCCTAGTAATGTGAATATTTTATTAAAAGAATATTCTGAATTGGAATGAGGCGTATGATGTGTTTATAGCACTGTGTTGATCTATTTTAAACTAAGATTATGTGGAGTAAACCCGTTTCGTGTTATACGGCGTGGTCCTGTGATTTACCTAACTTTAAAATCAAGTTAAAAACTGTTTTAGTTCTCACGCCAGTCTCGTGACTGATCTGGTGTTTAATGTTTTAACCTAAACTCTAGGTGTTCATATTTTATGAAACACCCCACGTCCGTTAATGTCACTCACTACGGGAATGCATTAAGTTTCGTGAAGTGCTATAAGTAAACAGACAAAGATAAATAAGGCAGCAGCAGAAAATTTAAACTTTTATTTCAAACATAAGTTATAATACCATGGTCCATAATTTCGTAAGTCACAAAAACCATTACAATAAAAATACTTATGTCTTGCAACATCAGAGTACATAAGTAAATAAAAAACCTCATTGCCCCAATAAAAAGAGTTAAGCCATAGTAGAGTCAAGAACTTGAGCCATACTTCAGAAGTAGCTCCTAGCAAGATGATATGTGATTCCTGAGTAAGTCTAAGTGTTTCCTCCCTAAGAACCTAAGGGGGAAACGAAAGAAAGAAGGAGAAACAACAAGGTCAGACATAAAGTCTGGCGAGTCTAGTTAGCTAGTAGATAATTAAAAGCAACATGATAGGCATATAAAATGGATAAGAGAGAGATCACTCCATAAATGGCAGGTGTGACAAGGTAAGCAAGTTAAGGTATATGTGCCTCACAATGATTACTCTACATTATTATTTCTATAATTGAAATGAAATGATCCCTTCCATTATAAGCTGGTAGGCTTAGGTCATACGTCCAAGTATACCCTAACCACTACCCTAATCGATTGGCTCCCTACCTTGTAAATATCCTGTGCTGGCCCCACAGTAGAAGGTATCACTTCCTAAAGTGGCAATCTATGGTGTGCACAATCATATCTACTGGAGTCACGGTCGTCTTAGCCCCCTCTGCCCGACCCATGCACGCACATGTCCCCAGTTGGTTTGTGTCGCCCACACCATCCGCCATATTTGGATCTCTTACAATCAATCAGTAAGCGTGCCCCTTCTCCGCCTAGTACGGGGGCCTTTACTTAATACCAACTTCGGGTTACTGACTGAAATGGGTCCCTCCCAATATGATACAAGCTCTCCCCCTTGTCTTGTATCCCCACTAGGTTTTCTACTGACTATGTATACCCTTAGATGTCTTTAATTACATGGCCCTGCACTAGTTATGCTTACCCTAAAGGGTGTCTTTAATTACATAACTTTATTACATCATCTACCGGTTATGTATACCAATAGATGTCTTTAATTACATAACCCTTTTACACTATCTACTGGTTATGTATACCATTAGGTGTCTTTAATTACATAACATTATTGGGTTAAGAATGTGGGCATATATATACATATTACCCATCCCTTCCAATTTACTTAACCCACCACTACCCATCCAGTTTTACTTAACCCTAACTTAAGTCCATAATCATATTAAATTAGGTTAAGTAGTCCATTTCTTTACCATGTCCAATTATGGTTATAATGAGCTAGATCTCTCAAATTAGGCCTATAATGTATGGATGCTGGATATGCCGGTCGGGTCCGAGCAATCTTATTCCACAGTTGGGCCTAACCTCGTGTCTTAGCCCGATTTGTATTTGTGTACTTAGACCTTCCACATTAGGTTCAATGTTAGTGCTGTTGGATATGCCGGTCGGGTCTGGGCAGACTTCCACCACTAATGCAACCTAACCTCGTGTCATAAGTGCAATTTACAATTCCTAATTGTAAATTACTAAACATTCCAAATTAATCCAAATCTACCTATGTTATTATAGGTAACTATTTCTATGTTTTCCCTATTTGAATTACATGTCCCTTTTCATATTAAACATTACATAAATCATGCCAATTATAATCCCTTTTTCCCCGTTCTCTCTCTAATGCATTCGTACGTAATTTTGGTGGCATCTAAGCTATAAAGTAGCCTAGCTATAATAATAAAAAAGGGAATATGGCAAGGATGGTAGTTTCAACATGTCTTGGCATAAAAATGAATATAAATTGGCATAGCAACAAAGTGAATGGACATGTGATTAACATCATAATAAAGTGGACATCAAACTAGTAACTTGTGGCAATCACTATGATGTTTAAGCAAGCATAATGAGATCTAGATTTAACATTAGGTATCCAATTACCTAGATCTAGCATAGATAGGGTGACATAGCAACATGATTAGATCAAAAGGTAGATTCACATGTCAAGTTTATAACATATATCAATGTATCACAATATGACAGGTGAAAGGTGATCACACAAAGGTCGAGATCCAAGTAATGTCACAATTATCCGAACTAATATATGTACTTCCATCATAAAACGGTTACAAGGCAAGATCCATATAAACATTATAATCGAATTACCACAATTATATTAGATCTAGAAAATTAGATCTGTCATGACATAGGATAAAATTTCATATTAACACAGAATCATACTTTACAACATATCCAATTCATCGTCTACCAAAGCATACTTTTTTTATCTAAACCTAAAAGTAATAAAGAAACTCACAGTGTTAGGTTTAGAGAATTTAGGAAGAACGGATCTAGAAAATTCTGAATTGGATTTGTAGAGTATGTTGTTGTAGAAATGGTTCAGTTCGCACCCCAGCGGTATATGGCCTCCATGACTCCCAATGAAGAAAATGTGAGAAATATGACACATATATATAGCTGCCAGACCCCCTGAAACTGAGTTCCACCTCAGCCCTAGGGGTGCCGACACCCCTGTGTGTGGGTCGACCCCTAGGTCGACACCCCTCTAGGGGGGTCGACACCCCTCTAGGTGGGTCGACCCCCTAAAGCGGGAATTTTGCTGCTCAAAGGAAAATTTCAAATTTGAACTCTCTGGATAGGATTCTGACTCATGCGTATATATAAGATATCTTTGTGCATATACAAACTTAGAACTCTCATAACTTCTTCATACGGTGTCCGTTTTACGCAAACCAAATGTCTATTTTGACCAGAATTTCGAGATGTATGCAATGGTGCAGTCCGTTTCCTCTAATTTTGAACATTAAATTAATTATTATTTAATTTATTCTCTTTTATGTCATTTAAAAATTCGGGGTGTTACATTCTCCTCTACTCAAAGGATTAATCCCCGAAATCTCTAAGTTGAGAAGAGTGCATATCCTACCATCCATCATCCATCTACTCATCCACCAATCACTGGCATCCATTGTCCTTAAAGATTTCTAATTCTCATATGACTATATGCAAAGGTATGTATATATGTCCCAACACTAATGCGAAGATCAGACGGTCTACTGATTCAGTTAACCTCCTTAATGCAATATATGTTAGTGCCATGAATCCAATATGTATGCAAACAGACCTATTGTAACATAAAAGTTCTATATGTGTGCACACCCATTCGTCCAAATGTGACATCCATGTGCTAGTTCATCCATTTTCATCCGTAAAAGAAAAGAAAATGCACACACATCCATATGCAATATGAAAGTGATTGAGCCGATCTTAGTGCCTAATGTGTGTGTATATGCGTCCACAGGCAACCACTAGCAAACACTTGCATCCACTTGCATCCATCAAACATAACATCCTTCAAACACATGTTTACATCCATAGGATTCCTATCTAAAGGTCGAAAATACTATGGATAAGATATATTCTATTGATAGAAACAAGTACTGATAAAACTTAGGAAAGGAGTTAAGAATATACCCTCGAAAAGAAAAGGGTATGAAGCACGAATCTTATCTTCGGTCTCCCAAGTCGCATCTTCTAGGTTATCTTCCCATTGAACCTTTAGCAACTTGATTTCCTTATTGCGCAGCTTCTTAACCTCTGACCCAAGAATATGGGTGGGGACTCGTCTGATTGTTGCCTTCCATTCCACTTCGAATTCTTCCAACATGCTCGGCTCAACAACTTCCGCGGTGTCATGCAGGCACTTCCGTAGATGAGAGACATGGAAAAAGTCATGAATACCGGGTAAATTTTCTGGGAGCTTTACTCTGTAGGCCATATGGCCAATCCTTTCGGTTATGGGAAATGGTCCCACAAACCTAGGTGCCAACTTCCCTATGGATCCAAAGCGAACCACATTCCTCAAAGATGATACTTTGATAAAAACTAAGTCTCCTTCTTCGAATTCGATGTCAGCCCTTCTCTTGTCTGCATAGGACTTCTGCCTATCTTGAGCTGTCTTCATTCACCGTCGAATAAGGTCAATCTTTTCGGACGTCTCCCTAACCATATCTGGTCCAAGCAATTATCTTTCTGTAGATTCCCACCAACAATTTGGCGATCTACAGGATCGTCCGTACAATGCTTCGAAGGGTGCCATACCGATACTAGCCTGATAGCTATTATTATAGGAAAATTCTACTAAAGGAAGATGCTCCTCCCAAGTCCCTCCGAAGTTAAGGATACACAGCCTTAAAAGTTCTTCTAGAATTCTTTTCACCCTCTTCGTCTAACCATCAGTCTAAGGATGGTAAGCGGTGCTCAAACACAACTGTGTACCCAATGCTTCTTGCAAGCTCCTCTAAAATTCGCTGGTAAAGATGGGGTCATGATCGCTCATGATGCTGGAAAGAACTCCGTGGAGACGAACTATCTCACGAACATAAATTGTTGCCAACCATGGTGCCGTCCTTTTACTTTTTACTGGAATAAAGTGCGCACTCTTAGTGAGTCTGTCTACTATCACCCAAATACCGGTATTGCCTTTCTTTGATCTAGTCAAACCATCTATGAAATCCATATAGACTCTCTCCCATTTCCACTATGGAACCTCCAATGGATGAAGTAATCCACCGGGCTTCTTTTGCTCAGCTTTGACTTGCTGGCAAACCAAACATTGAGAAACAAATTCGGCCACGTCCTTCTTCATCTCAGCCCAAAAGAAAACCCTCTTCATGTCTCTATACATTTTGTCACCGTCTGGATGAGTGGTCATCTTGGAATGGTGGAATTCTTTTAGGACTTCCTTTATCAAGCTTCCAGTTTGAGGAACACAAAGCCTTCCATCTCGCCGCAACTACCCTTTTTCATCTATGGCATATCTACTGAGGTGACTATAAGTCTCCCCTCTTTTGAGCTTATCCATGATGTCTAGAATTTGTTGGTCATCTTGTTGTGAAGCTCCTATCTAATCCACAAGAGTCGGTCGTATCTCCAAATAAATCAGGAAAAATCTCGATGGAGGGTTTAAAATCAAAAACTGATATGACCTCCAAATTCTTTCTTTCCACAAACAAAGGACTCAAGGCCATTCTCTGCCTAATTAGTGTGTCTGCCACCACATTTCCCTTGCCAGGGGCATAAGCAATCTCAAAATCATATGAAGCTAAGAATTCCATCCACCGTTGTTGCCTCAAGTTGAGATCCTTCTGTGAGAATAGATACTTTAGAGATTTATGATCGGTGTATAACTCGAACTTTTCTCCAAGTAAATAATGACGCCACGTCTTTAACGCGAAAACTATGGCAGCTAGCTCTAGATCATGGGTGGGGTAGTTCTTCTCATGAATTCTCAACTGTCTACCCCCATAACATATTACTTTCCCTTCTTGCATCAGAACCGCACCAAGCCCGATACCGCACGCATCAGTGTAAACAGTAAACACTTTAATCCCATCATGCAAGGTCAAGACCGGGGCTATTATCAGAGCCCTTTTTAATCATTAGAAAGCAACGTCACAGTCTTTGTTCCATGAAAACATCAAATTCTTCTTTGTCAGCCTAGTGAGAGGGGATGATATCTTCGCGAAGTCCTTAATGAACTTCATGTAATAACCTACCAACCCAAGAAAGCTTCTCACTTCGGTTGCATTTTTAGAAATCTGCCAATCTTGTACTGCAACCACCTTCGCGGGATCTACAGCTATCCCTTCTTTGGAGACTACATGCCCCAAGAATCTCACCTCCTTTCTCCAGAAATGACATTTGGAGAACTTTGCTTTTAGCTGACGGTCACAGAGAATTTTCAGAACTTCTCCCAGATGCTGGGCATGCTCTTCTTCACTCTTGGAGAAGATCAAAATATCATCAACAAAGACTTGTTTAGGAACTCCCAAAACACCCTACTCATCAAATCGAAAAAATAGGCGGGTTCATTTGTCAACTCAATAGGCATAACTAGCCATTCAAAGAAACCGTCTGGAGTTCTGAAAGCAGTCTTATCTATGCTGTCCTCATCCACCCTCAGTTGATGGAACCCCGTAGCCAAGTCCAACTTAGAAATACCGAGGCACCAACAAGCTGATCAAATAAATCATCAATCCTCGAAAGCAGGTGCCTATTCTTCTTGGTGAGCTTATTTAACTCTCTATAGTCAACATACAAATGAAGCGAACCATCCGCTTTAGTTGCGAATACTATTGTAGCACCCCACTAAGATATGTTTCGTCTGATAAACCCTTTTTCAAGTAGCTCCCCTACTTTCTTGCTTAGCTCCCTCCTTTCTCCTAGAGCCATGTGGCGCACTGGTAATGCAACTAGCTTTGCATTGTCTACCAGATTTAGGCGGAAGTCAATCTCACGCCTTGGAGGTAAAGCCCGTACCTCATCAAAAACATCGGGATAATGTCGAACCATTGGAACAAATTGAAAATTATCTATGGATGCATCTAGAGACTCTAGGAAGCTAAGCATAACAGACCCTTGATGGTCACAAGAAACTTCGAGGGTCTTCCCATGACAAGTCGGGAGTCTAACAAACATCCTCTCATAATCCAGAATGGCCCCATACGTGGTAAGCCAATCCATTCCTAGAATCAACCCATAACCCATAAACCCGAGAACATATGCGTCACATTAAAATTCAACGCCCAACACAGATATTTTCAAACCCTGACAAATCATCGATAAATGAGCCGAACCACCAATGGGGTTTGAAACAACTACAGGATCTACAACCATACTAGTAATTAAATGCATAGATTCAACCACAGAACTAGATACAAATGAGTGTGAAGCACCAGAATCAAAAAGTGTTCTAATTGGATAGTTTGAAAGAGAAACTAAACTTTCTACGAAAAATTTTCTACCTCTTTTAGGAGCACGGATCGCAAGAGCATGCACCTGCCCTCCAGAATTCCCTGCTATTTTCCCTTGTCCCTGCGATCCCTGTTTCTTTAGGCACTCCTTAGAGAAGTGTCCGACCTCTTCGCAATTAAAGCAACTGGCCTTCCTTCTCTTGCAATCTTTGATCAGGTGGCCCTCCTTTCCACAATTGTGACATTTTCTCTTATTCTTGCCTTTACCATCTTTTCCCCCTTTCTTCTGTTGTTGCTGCTATTGTTGTTGCTGCCCCTTCTTGGGCCATACCTTCCTATTCTCCGATGTCCCCCAGTCTTTGTTTCCTTCTTTTCTCCCTTGTCCTCCTCATACATTAGAGCCATATCAACAAGCTTTTCAAAGGTGGACCCCATTGGAAGATGGGACATAGCTAAACCATGTAGAGGCTCATTTAGCCCCTTAACAAATCGCAAAGCCCTTTTGTGAGGTGTGTCTACCAACTCTAGCCCGAACCTTGCCAGCTGGTTGAACTTGTTCACATATTCCTTCACCGTCAAATCTCCTTGTTTGAGTGTTAAGAACCTCTCCATCTGTATGCTTTGTTCTGCTTGAGAGAGAAATTTCATTTTGTACCTCTGTCTAAAGTCTCCCCAAGTTTCTACCGGACATCGAGCTTGGGTGACTTCCCACCAAAATGAGGCTTCATTCTTTAACAGCCAAGCTGCTAATTGAATTTTTCTTCGATCCTCCACTTCAAGGATAACGAATAAGTCCTCGGTCTTCTTAAGCCAATTCTGAGCTTCTGTGAATGTCTCGTTCCCATGGAATGGCCTTCCTAACATTGCCCGGAAGTCTTTGCAGATCTTGGTAAAGTTATCAGCTCTTGGAGGGGGAGGAGGAGGAGGAATGACTGGTGCAGTTGGGGAGGAACGTTTTCTTGGCCGTCAGCAGGCGCCGTGGCCTCCAAATACCTATGGAACCACCTGGTTATTGTGACTCCCTCCGGGATATTAAGATTGTTTTGTTACCCAGACATGCTGAAAAAAAGTGAAAAGGAAGAAATTTAGATAAAGGATCAAAGGATACTACACATGGCTCTTTTAGGGAATGTTTTCAAAATAGACTTTGCTTTTAAAAAATGCTTTTCTTTAAAACCTTTTTAAAAATAATTTCCACAAACTTTTATCTAATCTGGTAACCTTCAACTCTGATACAAGTGAAACACCCCCACATCCATCAATGTCACTCACTAAGGGAATGCATTAAGTTTCTTGAAGCGCTATAGGTAAACAGACACAGAATAATTACAAGACAGAGATAAATAAGGCAACAGCGGAAAATTTAAACTTTTATTTCAAACATAAGTCATAATACTATGGTCCACAATTTCATAAGTCACAAAAACCATTATAATAAAAATACTTCTGTCTTGCAACATCAGAGTACATAAGTAAATAAAAAGCATCATTCCTCCAATAAAAAGAGTTAAGCCATAGTAGAGTCAAGAACTTGAGCCATACTTCAGAAGTAGCTCCTGGCAAGATGATATCTGATTCTTAATTAAGTCTGAGTGTTTCCTACCTAAGAACCTTGGGGGGGGGGAACGGAAGAAAGAAGGAGAAACAACAGGGTCAGACATAAAGTCTGGCGAGTCTAGTTACTTTTAGCATGTAGATAATTAAAAGCAACATGATAGGCATATAAAATGGATAAGAGAGAGATCAATACATAAATGGCAGGTGTGACAAGGTAAGCAAGTTAAGGTATATGTGCCTCACAATGATTACTCTGCATTATTACTGTTATAACTGAAATGAAATGATCCCGTCCACTATAAGCTGGTATGCTTAGGTCATACGTCCAAGTATACCCTAACCACTACCCTAATCGATCGGCTCCCTACCTTGTAAATATCCTATGTTGGCCCCATAGTAGGAGGTATCACTTCCTAAAGTGGCAACTTATGGTGTGCACTATCATATCTATTGATGTCACGGTCGTCTTAGCCCCCTCTGCCCAGCCCATGCACGCACATGTCCCCGGTCGGTTAGCGCTGCCCACACCATCCGCCTCGTTTGGATCTCTTACAATCAATAAGTAAGCGTGCCCCTTCTCCGCCTAGTACGGAGGCCTTTACTTGATACCAACTTCGGGTTACTGACTGAAATGGGTCCCTCCCAATATGATACAAGCTCTCCCCCTTGTCTTGTATCCCCACTAGGTTTTCTACTGACTATGTATACCCTTAGATGTCTTTAATTACATAGCCCTGCACTAGTTATGCTTACCCTAAAGGGTGTCTTTAATTACATAACTTTATCACATCATCTACCGGTTATGTATACCACTAGGTGTCTTTAATTACATAACCCTGTTACACTATCTACTGGTTATGTATACCATTAGGTGTCTTTAATTACATAACCTTATTGGGTTAAGAATGTGGGCCTATATATATAAATATTACCCATCCCCTCCAATTTACTTAACCCACCACTACCCATCCAATTTTACTTAACCCTAACTTAAGTCCATATTCATATTAAATTAGGTTAAGTAGTCCATTTCTTTACCATGTCCAACTATGGTTATAATGGGCTAGACCTCCCACATTAGGCCTACAACGTGTGAATGCTGGATATGCCGGTCGGGTTCGAGCAGTCTTATTCCACAGTTGGGCCTAACCTCGTGTCTTAGCCCGATTCGTATTTGTGTACATAGACCTCCAACATTAGGTTCAACATTAGTGGCTGTTGGACATGTCGGTCGGGTCCGGGCTGACTTCCACCACTAATGTAACCTAACCCGTGTCATAAGTGAAATTTACAATTCCTAATTGTAAATTACTAAACATTCCAAATTAATCCAAATCTACCTATGTCATTATAGGTAACTATTTCTATGTTTTCCCTATTTGAATTACATGTCCCTTTTCATATTAAACATTACATAAATCATGCCAATTATAATCCCTTTTTCCCCGTTCTCTCTCTAACGCATTCGTACGTAATTTTGGCCGCATCTAGGCTATAAAGTAGCTTAGCTAAAATAATAAAAAAGGGAATATGACAAGGATGATAGTTTCAACACGTCTTGCCATAAACCTGAATATAAATTGGCATAGCAACAAAGTGAATGGACATGTGGTTAACGTCATAATAAAGTGGACATCAAACTAGTAACTTGTGGCAATCACTATGATGTTTAAGAAAGAATAATGAGATCTAGATTTAACATTAGGTGTCCAGTTACCTAGATCTAGCATAGTTAGGGTGACGTAGCAACATGTTCAGATCAAAAGGTAGATTCTCATGTCAAGTTTATAACATATATCAATGTATCACAATATGACAGGTGAAAGGTGATTAACACAAAGTTCTAGATCCAAGTAATGTCACAATTATCCAAACTAATAGGTGTACCTCCATCATAACACGGTTACAATCAAGATCCATATAAACATCATAATCGAATTATAACAATTATATTAGATCCAGAAAATTAGATCTGTCATGACATAGGATAGATATTAACACAGAATCTTACTTTACAACATATCCAATTCATCGTCTACCAAAGCATACTTTTTTTTTATCTAAACCTAAAAGTAATCTAGAAACTCACAGCGTTAGGTTTAGAGAATTTAGGAAGAACGGATCTAGAAAATTCTGAATTGGATTTGTAGAATATGTCGTTGTAGAAACGGTTCAGTTCTCAGTCCAGCAGCATATGGCCTCCATGACTCCCAATGAAGAAAATGTGAGAAATATGACATATATATAGCTGCCAGACCCCCTGAAACCGAGTGCCATCTCAGCCCTAGGGGTGTTGACACCCTTGTGGGTGGGTCGACGCCTAGGTCGACACCCCTCTAAAGGGGTCGACCCCCTAGAGCGGGAATTTTGCCGCTCAGAGGAAAATTTTGAATTTGAACTGACTCATCTCTGACTCACTTCTGACTCACGTGTATATATAAAATATCTCTGTGCATTTACAAACTTAAAACTCTCATAACTTCTTCATACGTTGTTCATTTTACGCAAACCAAATGTCTGTTTTGACTAGAATTTCGAGACGGACTCAATGGTGCAATCCGTTTTCTCTAATTCTAAACATTAAATTAATTATTATTTAATTTATTCTATTTAATGTCGTTTAAAAATTCTTGGTATTTCATTTTCCACACGGACAACTGGTAGTTTTTGCTTTGCCGATATTATATTCACCGGATCCTGGTTTACAGCTGAAGCTATATTCGCAAAACTCTGTATCTGTGTATTTCCTTCAATTGTGTTATGTATTATTTTTCCGCTGCTTTGTAATTTAAATCTCTGATATTGTATTTCCAATGTGTAATATTCATTCATACTCTGTAATGTTCTTGTACTCTAATGTAAATTGTTGTAATAACAATGAAATGTTATTCTGTTTATGTTCTGGTTTGTCGTGTTCTCAATTCAATCCGGACTTTCCTTTACGGGGAAGTTTGGGTCGTTTCAAAAAACCAAGATATGATTATGCGTGGTTAGCGTGCACTTAATAACAAAAAGGAAAATAAAATAAATAAAAATTGATATATATATAATCTTCCTTGGTATGTAAAAACTAGCCTATCAATCCATTTTCTAGTTTGTGAAATATGTTAATATTTTATGTTATATTATGATTTTTTGATTGATAGTCATTGTGATTTAAGATTATTTGGTTTTGTCACTTAATTTGAATTTATAATCATAGTCCAAATCTACCACTGTTTTGTGCTCAATTTTTTTTTTAAATTTTATTTGAAAATAATTGGAAATCATATGATTTAAAAACTCTTTCCATTTTATAAAATTGATCGTAAATTAATCATTCTACAATGTGAAATTTGCAACTAGTCCTTAGAATATTATGATTTTTGTTTGATTGAATGAGATTTATGATGTACATTCTCTCTCTTGATCCGAATTTATAATTCTAGTCTATATTTCCTCACTATTTTGATATCTATATCCTTTTGATGATAACAAAAGGGGGAACGGTTAAGATTTTGATTGACGAGTGAATATTTCATGAATATTTTAATACTGGAAATTCAATTATTATTTCATCTTCACTCATATGTACATATTTAGAGGGAGTTCTGTTGTAGAGGAAGCATATATTTAGGGGGAGTTCTACACTTCATTGTCAAACACATTTATTGTATTCAAAATGTTATTATATGTTTGTCATCATCAAAAGTGGGAGATTGTTGTATACAACAATATGATGTTTGTTTGATGATAGCAAACACACACTCACGCATATATATACATATTATAAATGTGTTTGCAATTGTACTATTCTACTACATCACATATAGAAATAAATATTTATATTTGAATAGAATACTACTGCACAAGAATTTAAATATTCAAACAGTATTTTATTTAAATATAATATTTTATTTCAACATTTTAATAGTAAAAATTTCAAATCTCCATTATTGTACATCTCAATGATTTATTACATTTATCTCTCAGTACAACATGCAGTGTTCACTTAGTTACATTTCAATTTCATATACATTATCGCCTCACTACATTTCTCCCAGTCACTTAGTTACATATATTCTTTCACTCACTGACACACTAGTATTTAATTTGCTTCACTGTTAGTCCAGTCACCTGCATACCTGTCACATAAATACACACAAAAAAGTGGAACAAATATTTATAAATTCTAGCAGATATAAATTTATTTTAAATTTTATTTGCCTTAGAATTTTGATGTGTTTCTCACTATATTTGTTGACTTGATCTGATATGTATACACATACATGTGTATCTAGACTGCTTGTGATATTCACAGTAACTCACTGTAAATACCATAAGGTAGATAATGTATTTAGTGCTCACGCATGCGCGCGCACGCACGCACACACACACACATATATTCTGCACATACACAATACATGTATACACATACATATGTATACACATATATTTCGTGCAGGGGAAATATGGTCAAACATTGAAATAACAAGGGACAAATATATAAAGTATGATATGTTTAGGTGAAGCTTGACAACAAATGTATGCTGCAATTATCCATAAACACACAAGTGCAACAAAACACTTTTCAACATACACAAATAAAGTCACATATGACATTGGCAATGGCAGACACACACACACACACATAAACACATATTTGTATATATATACATGAAGGAAGCCCAAATGAATTGTTATATCTGCATAAGTGCACATGGATGCAGCACAAACACGTGCACAAGCACATAGGCAAGTCAGCAAGCTGGAACCAAAGTCATCAACATGTAGCATAAAATCAAGACAAATCTGGATCAAGTCAGTACAAATCAGTGTGCTAAGAAAAATTCATGTAAATGGAGTCAAGCACCATAAACACGACATAACAGGGTCAAAACCAAATAAAATGGAGCAGAAGCAAAAGCAAAAGCTGTGACATGGCATGTATAGATCAATGTGGTCAGTTCAAGTGAGAAAGGGTCTAGGCACACATATATATGCATGTTCGTGTCTATACATATATATACATATACACACATGTATACATACATGATTGTATGTGTACACATGGAGGTCAACATGAATGATGGATGATGACTCAGAAGCAACAAAAACATAACACATAGGTTTGGACAATCTCAGTTTGGCATGCACAAGAAATATGTGTAGCAAAGTCAAGATGGTAACAAACCAACAGTATGAACAACAACATGCAAACAAGCCAGTCCAAGTTTTCATGTGCACAAACCAAAATGGATAGGAGTTCACATTTCAAACAGCAAATGCACAAGTCCAAATCAGTCAGCCGAAAAATTGGCAATGTACACATGAGTATCATGAGCATGCAGCACGATTGTGCATCTTAGAATGGTCTTAAAGAACAAGCCAAGAGAATTGCATGCACAAGGATGTGGCATGAATTCGACTTCATGTACAAAAAATTCAACATATTCAAGACAAATGAACATGTACCAGAAAAGCATTTCAAGTGAGTAAAATGGCAACAACATGTATTGATCAGCAATTGTGATAAGGTCAGGAGCACAAAAAAAAGTACATAGTGCATAATTGTTAACATGCCTTTTGGTCCGGTTACCAAAAGTACTCAAGACACGCTCGACTCAACTTATCACATGAAGACATGGCTAAGGGCGAAGCTTAGGAAGTGCAGGAGGAAGACCGAAGAGAGATCGCGCCAACGTGCCTTGACCACATCCCTCACCAAAAACATACTTCGCACCAAGTGTGAAATTTCGTACCTGGTAGGTGCGAAATTCCACACCTACCAGGTGCGAAATTTCGTACCTTACAGATGCAAAATTTCGCACCTGGCAGGTGCAAAATTTTGCACCAAGCAGGCGCAAAATCACGCACCTAGTAGGTGCATAATTTCGTACTTAGTAGGTGCGTAATTTCGCACCCAGTAGGTGCGTAATTTCGCACCCAGCAGGTGCGAAATTTTGTACCCAACAGGTGCGAAATTTCGCACCTCTGTCCAGGTGCGAATTTTCAGTGGCCGACAGCTGGAGGCGCGAATTTCATGTAGATGGTCCCCATTTCTACCTACTCTTACCTAACCCTTACCTAACCACTTCCTGTAAATACCCCAAGGCCTCACGCTTCAAAAGGGTTAGATTCTTGAGCTTGGAAACCTCCATAGAGCTTCATTAATGGCATCTCCTCTTTGAGGAAGAAGAAGGACAAAATTGCCCTTTTCCTTATTTATTCAATATATGATGATTTTGACGTCATATATCATGAAAAGTGAATGTAACGAGATATCATGAGATAGTGTCAACCTTGTAATCTTCCAAGTGATCAATAAAATTCCAACAACTCTTCAAAGTGGACGTAGGCCCTCACTGAGGCCGAACCACTATAAATCTCTTGTGTTATTTACTGGCTTATGTTCTAATTTATGCTCTTGTCTATGCGACCATATTTATAATTCCTAGTAATTGGGGATCTTTGGTGTTTACGACATTTTTTGCCATCAACATTTGGTGTTTTCACTGAGAAAACTCGGATTTTGCGCCTTTGTCGCACGTCATCTCAACCCCCGACGAGCTTAAGGTTCCTTGCTAAAACTGCTGTCGAGTCCGCTCACGATGGCAGAGCGACCAAAGGATGCAATGATCGGCTCTTCAGCCGCAACCGAGGCCGGGACATCCCAGCAACCTTTACCCGCGAACATCCCGACCACTACCGAAACCTTCCCTCCTATTGTGGACCCCGAAGCGCCAACAACACAAGCTCAAATCCGTGCACTCAATGAAAGATATGAGAACACGGATGTTGAGCTCAACCAAGCATTAAGGAATAACATCGACCTTATGAGACAACTTCAAGAAAGTCAGCGCATCATCTCTTAACTTCAACTATCTTGGAACAACGTTCGACCTCGACCAACTATCTCAGAAACTTCATCTTTTGAGTTGAGGGGGCCGCATCAAAGAAGGCGGTTTAATCTCATTAACAACATCGCCACTCATACCAACGCCCTCGACAATGGCAATGGGAACGACAATGGAAACCAAACTACAGTCACGTATAGCGAGGGGGCACAGTACCAAGGTCGCTCTCGCTTGATTATCAATGACGGACCAGGTCCTACCAACCAACCTCTTCCTCGACACAACCCAACGTCCGCTAATCAGGATGATGGCCCCGCTAGTCCAGCAGCCTGCGCTCCTCCAGAACAGGATCCGCATCAACCCACTCCTTACCAAGATCCGATTCTAGATGTCGAGGACATGGAGGAAGACGATCCAGACATCCATCATAGAAGATGCCCTCGCAACAGGACTGCGGAACCTCGCCAAAACCCATGGGACCCGATGGCGGATCCCTATCCAACTTACCTTCCCGACATGGTCCGAAGGATCATGAGGGAGAGGCGAGGAAACATGCATGATTCATAGGAAGCACACATCAGGTGCAACCCCTTCAAGAGAAGAGTAAACGAAGCTGAGTGGCCGCGACACTTTAGCATGCCACATATGCCGCTCTATGACGGCACAACCGACCCCTGTACCTTCCTAAACCAATATGAATAGCAAAAGACTTGAGTCGGGGCAACGATATGGTCAAATGCAAGTGCTTTCCAGCCTTCTTATTAGGAACCACTTTGTTATGGTTCTCTCACCTCCCACTCGATTCCATTAACAACTTCGGCCAATTAGCAACAGAATTGGTCAAGCAATTCAGGGTGCATATCTCGACTCCAAAGAACGCCCTCTCCCTGTCCAACCTATACCAAGAGCCCGCTGAGTCGCTCAAAAGCTACCTCTCTAGGTCCAACGTCGCCCTCGCCGAGATTGAAGATCCGGACCCTCGCACCATACTCTTTCAGCTAGCAAAGGGTGTCCTTCCTACTTCCAAATTCGGAGCATGGATCGATCGAAAGTAGCCAAACAACCTTGACGCTTTCTGTGAAAAGGCTATGCAATACTTATGTCAAGAAGAAGTGAGACGAAACCGACTCTCCAAGGCCAGACTTCCCAACAATCCACATGTGAATACCATCGGGGACAACGTCAAAGGGAAATAGATAAGGAAGCTCTTTGAAAAGGACAAGGGGGCAGACCCCTACAAATAAAGACCGAATAACAGTAGGCAAGGCGACTGCAACAACAGCCAGGTTTCTACAGAACCCAAGACGCCTAGCTCTCGCTGGACATACGAGACATACACTCCGCTAAATGAAGATCCGGAAGCTATCTACCTAGAGACATGTAACACCTTGCTGTACAAGAAGCCTCGCATCAGAGAATCAACCAACGCCGAGAAGAACTCGGGGAGGTACTGCCGATATCATGATATGTATGGGCATAATATGAATGAATGTCACCAGCTAAGGGATGCAATTGAAAAGCTTATCCGAGAAAAGCGACTTGAACAATACATCCAAGAGCCCTTTCCTCCCGAAACCAATCCAAAACCTCCAGCCCCAACTCCTCAGACGGCCGCCAAGGCAGCCCCAGGACCGTCTAACTCGAGATGAGGAATCATGATCAATGCTATATGCGATGGGCCTGGCCCTACGCATGACAGCTTCCAAAATATGGAGGAATATGTGGGCTCCATTAAGCATGCAAGCTACGAGTCTTGCTCTGCTCCCGATGAGTCTATCCCGGCCAATCTCCAGAAAACCATGCGGGACGACATTATCTTCAATGGAAGAGAGTCCATGGGAATTGAAATCCAAACCACCGATCCTTTGGTCATCACTGCCCAGATTGGCGCTACAACTGTTCGAAAGATATTGGTCGATTCAGGAAGCTTGGTCAACATCATTTTCAAAGTCGTCTACGATTAGATGAAATTAGATGTAATTAGATGCAAGAGATCTCAAACAATGCCATTCCACGATCCACGGTTTTAATGGTGCATCCAGCTGTCCGGTAGGAGTCATTGACCGACCCGTTGAATTCGGTACGGGGGATCGGAGCCGAGTCTGAATCCTCACCTTCGTGGTTATCGACATCATCTCGCCGTATAACGTCTTCCTTGGACGTCAATTCCTCACAGAATTTCACGTCTTCCTATCACCATGGTCCCTCCTGATGAAGTTTCCAACGGAAAACGGGATCGGAACGGTCAGAGGCGACCAAGTCAATGCTAAAGAATGTTACGCCATAGAAAGGAAGAACGCACGCGATAAGGACAAGGGCAAAGCAGCGCCCGTAGCCTTTTGCACCAAGACCGCCTCCGCATAGCAATCAGTGGCGTCTGGGCCATGGCTCAGGCGCCACTCCTGTCTTTCCGATGACCTCGATCTAAGGAAAGACGAACAGCCCGAGCACGAGAGACCTACTCCTGTCGAGTCCATAGTAGATGTACCCGTCAGTCTCAACGATTTATCATGAGTATTAAAAATAGGATCACACCTTCACCCAGCAGTCAAAGACGATCTTGTGGATTTCCTAAAGGCTAATCTGGACGTATTCGCATGGACTCATTCCGACATGAAAGGCATAGACCTGGCAATCGCCTGCCACTCCCTAGGCATAGATCCTACGATGCCTCCGGTCAAATAAAAGCGTCGCTTCCTGGGACCCAAGAGATCTAAGGCACTCGAAGAAGAGGTAGATCGCCTGCTAAACAACAACTTCATCCGTGAAGTCGATTACCTCGAATGGGTCTCTAATCCGGTCCTAGTCAGAAAGGCCAATGGAAAATGGCGAATGTGTATCGACTTTTCTGATTTAAACGAAGCATGTCCCAAGGACAGCTTCCTGCTCCCAAAGATCGATCGGCTAGTCGATTCAACCGCTGGATACCAATTGCTATCTTTCATTGACGCCTACTCTGGTTACAACCGAATCCCGATGAATCTCCGCGATCAGGACAATACCTCCTTCATAACCGACCTCGAACTTTATTGCTATCGCGTGATGCCTTTCGGCCTCAAGAACATTGACGCCACGTATCAGCGGATGGTTAATCGACTCTTCAAAAATCAAATCGAGAAATCCATGGAGGTGTACGTGGACGACATGCTAGTTAAATCAAAAGTGTCTAGCAACCACGTCCACGACCTCTCCGAAATGTTCGATGTCCTCCGTCGACACGACATGAAACTCAACCCTCTCAAATGTTCCTTTGGCATCGCTTTAGGAAAGTTTCCGGGTTTCATCGTCAACGCCCAGGGCATCGAAGCTAATCCTGAGAAAATCCAAGCCATTCAGGATATCCAAATCCCTGAAAATATCAAGGATGTTCAATGTTTTAATGGAAAGGTCGCCGCTTTAAGTCGATTCATCTCAAAGGACACCGACAAGTGCATTCCTTTCTTTGATTTACTTCGAAAAGGGAAACACAACTTCAAGTGGACCCCCGAGTGTGCTTCCGCATTCAAGGAACTCCTGGATCACTTGGAGCGACCACCCATCTTGTCTAATCCTGTAGATCATGAGGACTTATATATTTACTTGGCTATTTCTACGCAGGCAATCAGCTCGGCATTAATACGGCTTAAAGATCGCATTCAACGACCTGTCTACTACATAAGCAAGCGATTGATGGGGGCAGAAAAGAACTACCCAAAACTCGAGATTCTGGCATTCTGCCTACTAATCTCCTCCTGGAAACTTCGGCCATACTTCCTGGCTCATCCCATAAAGGTCTTCCCCGACCAGCCGCTGCATCTAGTTTTACAACGACCCAAGGCATTCGGTCGACTGCTAAAGTGGAGCATGGAACTAAGTTAGTTCGATATAACATTCATCCCCCACTGAGCCATCCTCGGACAAGCTCTCGCCGACTTCATAGTAGAGTTCACGGTCCCCGTGGAAACTTCACAATAGAACGCTGAGGCACCCGATAGTAGGTGGAAGTTGTTTGTTGACTGGTCCTCCAGCAACAAGTATTCAGGGGTCGGCATTGCACTCATCACTCCCAAGGGGCGCCCGATACACTACGCGCTAAAGCTAAGTTTCCCTGCTACCAACAACGATGCAGAGTATGAGGCGTTGATAGTTGGGCTAAGGACCGCGATCGAACTCAATCTAAAGATTATTCATATTTTCTCTGATTCACAGCTCATCGTGCGCCAGGCGAAGGAATAATTCCAAACTAAGGGAGAAAGATTTGTTCTATACCTAGCTCAAGTACAACAACTACTCACTCACTTTGACCACTTCATTATCACTCACATTTCGCGAGAGCAAAATGAAAGGGCCGACTCACTGGCCAGATTCGCAAATTCCGAGGATCCGCAGCTGGTGGGGTTCGCCCCCGTCGAGATGCTCAACACCCCCAGTACGAAGCCAACACAAACCAGTACGGCCATGAGCGCCGAACCCGAGCTGGAATCTTGGAGACACCAATCAAGAGCTACCTACGACAGGGGATCCTCCTAGAGAGCCGCAAAGAAAGGCGAGCGCTCACCCGTCAGTCAACCCGTTATCTCCTTATGGAAGGGGTACTCTATCGAAGAGGCTTCTTTTTCCCCTTAATCAGATGTGTGGCCCATGAGGACGCCATCGAGGTTCTAGTCAGCGTACATGAAGGAGAATGCAGTGACCACACCATGGGGCAAACCCTGGCTAGGAAGATACTCCGACATGGCTACTACTGGCCCACACTCGACCAGGACGCCATCGATTATGCTTGCAAGTGCGATAAATGCCAACGCTTCTCAAAGATCCCGAGAGCTCCGCCCACAGAACTGACGTAAATGACCAGCCCATGGTCATTCGTTATGTGGGGAATCAACATCATTGGGACTCTTCCCATGGCCAGGGGCGGGGCACGATACGTTGTCGATTATTTTACCAAATGGGCAGAGGCTGAGGCCCTCTCCACAATCACTACCAAGAAAATGATCAACTTCATTGTACGCAACATCATCACTTGATACGGGGTCCCACAGGCCATATTTCAGACAATGACACTCAATTCGAGAGCGCAGAGTTCAAATCTTTCTGTCAGTGGCACGACATCGAAAAAAGATTCTCGGCCGTAGCACATCCCCAGGCTAACGGACGAATTGAGGCAATTAACAAAGTTACCAAGTCCATCATCAAGAAGCGCCTCGAGAAGGCCAGAGGCATGTGGGTAGATGAACTTCCTTTAGCCCTATGGGCCTACCGGACTACCCACAAGACAATGACTGGGCACACTCCGTTCGCCCTCGCCTACGGGTCCGAAGCCGTCATCCCCATCGAGCTCGAGCTTAAGTCTCATAGAGTCACCTATTTTGATCCAAAGATGAACCAAGGTTTACTCATGGGGTCACTCGACCTGCTTGAAGAAAAGAGGAACGAAGCCGACCTCCGAGTCGCTGCCCAACGACAACGAGTCGCTCGGTACTTCAACTCTCGAGTCTGCCACAAGGACCTCAACATCGGCGACCTCGTCCTAAAATGGGTATTCCCTCCGCCAACGGGCCTCGCTCCCCGTTGGGAGGGGCTGCACTTTATCCTACGAAGTCCCAGTGATGGAACTTTCAAGCTGGCGACCGTGGACGGAGCTGAACTACCGAGGGCTTGGAACAGTGAACATCTCCGTCGCTACTTCACTTAACTTAGTACATGGTTGTTTACGCTTTCCAATGACATTTTGTAGCAATTCAAGGCATTGTAAAGGCTGCTCATGCCAAAAGTTATTAGTGGAAATGATGTTCAGCTTTCTATCTCTTTACCCTGTGTTTACTCCTCCCATGACTTGTTTGATTAATTCTGGCATCTAGCTTTTGTAAACAGTCGACCACCGTACCGGCCCTTAGCGTGAGGGCCGGCACCACCGGCCGAGCCACGAGCCAACCTCGTGGCCTAATCACATTGGCAACAATCGGCACTCGGAGCACGGGAGCCGGCAACGCTACTCGAGTCGCCGGCCCGCGGCGCGACCGAGTATAAATAACCTCGAACTCGAACCTCAGCCTAGTGTCGAGGTCAAGGATAAATCGTTCAACCACCCAACAGCCAGACGGGGCGATACAAATTCCCCCCGAACTACGGGTGATGGTCGAATCTTGGCACAACACCGAGACCGACCTTAAATCGTCTCTTCCTCGAAGCTCTCAAGGCTAAGGGGTATCCCATGGCCACGATCGGACCCTACGGGCTGATGATCCGAGCTTCTCTTTCCTGGCGAATGACGATGCCTACAAGCTCGCCTCAACCCGATGAACAACGGGAGAGCCTACGCTAGACGGACCGCACAACGCGACGTCATGCGCCTTCGCTACTCTTGGGATTAACCCCGGGCAACCCAAGAAAAAACAACAGGCGCTCTAGCCTGGCTTCGCAAACTACGGGTTTCCTGAGCTGAGGGAAACCTACTAAAAGCCTATGCACTATCACACCCCCTGGAATGATCAACCCAGGGCATGGAATACACAATCGCTTTTTTGTTACATGTAACGATAAGTAAGCCTATGCAAGTACGGAACGCCTGAAAACATGGGAAGAACATCCGAACATTTAACAGAAAGTGCGATCTTTACTAATTCATATTTCATTACAACACACGCACACATTACAACCAACTACATAACTAATATCTTTCTTTCTAATACAGGGTGTACATGAGAACCACACCATGTCTTGAAAAACCAAAAGCAAGGGTCGAACTCGTGTAAACTACCGGCCTACACTACCAAAATAAGCACTAAACCTACACTTAAGCAACTAATGCTAACCGTGCTTCTTCTTCTTGTCTTTATTTTTTTTCTTTACAGATTCGGCACTCGACGGTTCATCCTTGGAGTTAGGCTTTCTCTTGCCAGACTCGCCTTTTCCACTTCGGCTCCTTTGGGAAGTGGTCGACCTGTGGGAGGCTGGAAGACGCCTCTCGCCCGCCCCATCGCCGCTGGAAATCTCGGTGACATCAATAGGGGCAATAAGCGGCAAAGGCCTGGGGGAATCTCCGGCAGATAAACCTATCACTGTAGCGCTCACCTCCGAAATCACCTTCCCTTCCCGCCTAGCTTTCTTCCTAGCTTCCTTAGCAGCTTATCGCTCAATGAGTATTTTGGACTTGTGCTCTGGATCACCAGCCCTGGTTTTCTCCCGAGTCTCGATGGCCCTCCGCTGAGCTTCTTCATCCTCCTGCTTCTTCTAAGTCTCGTCCGCCGCCCTCTTCCTCTCTGCTTCCTCATCAGTCGGTTCTTGGGCAACAGTCATAGCAGCCCTCTCCACAGAATCCTCCCTAATCTTTATTACGACCTCCTTCCTGGCAGCTTCCACCTGCCTCAGCTTTTCCTCCACCGGACCATGGGCAGTCGCACTTTGCCCATCTACCTCCTCCCCCTCGTCAATAAGACCTTCATAGAGGCTGGGAGTTATCCTTATCCCCAAGAAGGTGTCAAGCTGATCCCCGCTCTCTCCAAACTATATCCCTTCAAGTGCTAGCCTAGACTCGGTCACTTGGGGAATCACAGGGGCAAGATCTAGTGCCATGGTTAATCCAGAGGGGGCTGCACAATGAAAACACAATCTATAGGTCTGCAAATTTGGTAACCACGTCATCCTCTGGGATGCAGTTGTAAAGGTAATTTACCTCCGGTCAAGGATGACATAGGAAGAGCAAGAGGGGCACCTGGTGCAACGGGCAAGGAAAATCTAGTATCTCTCCGCTCCGGATGCTCAGGATCATGCACGGTCAAAACATGAGTCAAGACTTTCGGGTCACTCGTGGTGACCGATCCAGGAAGTGGGTGCCGGTAAGAGCTTCCCTCCGCGGAAGTCCCAACTACCACGACATTCTCAGTCATTGTGAAATTTCCTTTCTCAGCAGCAAGCCTCTCCAACCTCTCTTTCTCCGCATCTTCGAGCAACAAGTTTCTACCCTCCTCCAACTTCTGGCGCTCCTCCTCGGTCAAGAGATCAGTCATAAGTTGACGCTCGTCCAAGGTCCCAACATCCACCCGGCGCAAGAAGGCCTCATGCGGAACCAACCTATCCTAGGTTCAAGCTAGCTCACGGGAGTAGTCATCCATCTAAGAAATTCCACCGAATTTTAAAACCTTAACAAGCATGTCCTGAATATCTTCCTCCACAGACGACTGTACCCGGTACTCTGCATCTGCTAGCTCGTCTCTTAATTGTTCCACCTCTCTCTGGAACTCGGCTTTCGATCCTTCTACGGTGCTCAACACATCTCGATTGCTGGCTTCTGCGTCCTCCTTCACCTTCCGCTGCCTCAAGCTCCCTCTTTTGGCGGTTATTCTCCACTTGTAAAGCTTTGTTATCATCCTAAAGTTGGAAGACCCTGGCGTTTTCTCTCTCCAATTCAATGCAAGCCTGGTCCACCTCAGTCTTTTCCTTCTTCAAGGTCATGTTCTGGGTGGTTAAGTCGGCTATAGTCTCTGTGAACACAGAGCGAGAGTCATCGGCCTCCTTTTTTAGCGTCTCGTACCCCTGCTTCAGCTCCGCTGAAAGACCACAAGACTAGTAAGCCGGTGTTTAAAGATACAAGAACAAAAGACTTCTAATAAACAGGAAAGGAGGAGAACAAGGAAGACCTACCTATTTTCGTATTCAAGTTAGCAATAGATGTCTACTCAGCGTCAATGGTTAATTGATGGTTCAGGAGGTGCAGGTTCTTCTGCCTAATCAGGTCCGATAGGTGGTGAGAGTATGTGGTAAGCTCATTGACCTTGTGATACGCGGCCTCCACATGCATCCATATCTCTCCAAATGCCCTATTAGGAGCTGGGCGAAGGTCAGGAAGAGATGGCAGCTCATCAAAGTAAAGCCGAGGGAAGTGATGCTTCAAGAACGCCATTTTATCCTCCGAGGAAAGCTCTTGGACTTGGGGCGCCATCAAATCTTGCGTTTTTACCATAGTCTCCCTACCCGACCTCGGCTGGGCAAGCAGTGGCTCTCTCCCCTTTGAAGTCTGAACGGGAGCCAACGGAGCAGTAATGGGCAGAGTTGTTGATGACGTATGACTCGACCCTCCTAGATCAAGCCGTGAATCTCCTCTAGGCATCCGAATCGGAGGGGGAGGGGGAGGAGTAGTGAAAGACTGAGGCCTATCCTGGTAATGACTCCCGCTGCCGTGACCCCGTGGGGGTGGAACATTGCCATATAAAATAGCTCCCTCCTGAAGGAGCTGATGAAAGCACTTTCGGGGCGATGGCGGTCTCCGCGACCTCGTCCTCCGCTCCCTCTGGTCATGTCACCTGTCAAGGAAATAAAGAGAAATCAATCAGGCAACACGCACAGGCACTCTTCTATGCAGTTTGGTGTGTATAAATGTATGTCCTAAGTGTTCTCTCAACAGACCAGATTGTTCCCCAATCAAGGGAGGTAGCCCCTCCGCGGCACGAGCTAGATCCTCAATACTAGCTGCGCTCGACCATAGAGACAAGTCCATAGGGACGGTACCCAGACTAGCAAATTGGTCCGCTTTTTCGAGGAAAGCGGGAGCACCTAGAGAGGTCACAGGAGAATGAGGGTTGGTCAACGCTTCTTCTCCCGCCCCTCCCACCGGGGGCAGGACAGAAGCGTTAATTAGCCCCTCATCCCAAGCAGCCATCTCCGCGCCACCAGCTTTCCTACCGCCAACATCTTCTTGGAACTTAACGGCCTTCTTTGGTGCAGGCCCGGTAGAAGTTATTTTCCTCTTCAAACCAGAAACAGTAGGGTCTTCTGTCGTTGTCCCTTTCAATGCACCACTCGGCACGGCAGGCCTGATTATGGCCCTGTTGGCCGGAAGCAACCCAACACGCCGAAGGCGGTCCTGATCTACAACAGTGTCCGTCTTACGGTAGTCTTCAGGGATGGCTTGTAGGGCATTGAGATGTTGACGATACTCGTCACCAGTAGGCACCTCGGGATTTCCTGCCACCATCGGAAAACAATGAGACACGGAGCCCGACAACACTATAAGAAGAGATCGAAGGTACTCACTTCCTTGTATCCACCTCCTCACAAACCCGGGAGGGCAGCGAACGAAGAACCAGTCATGCTTAATCACAGACGGCCTAGGCTACTTTTTAACAAAAAATTAGTAGCGGGAGATGCTTCCAAGAACCATTGGGAAGATGATCCACTAGTTGATCTCCTAAAATGAAAGAGATACCTAATGTCCTCTCCGATAGGGTCCCGGTGTAGAAATTCTTGATAAAGAACGCAAGTACCCAGAAGTGAGGAATAAGCATTCGGGTGCAGCTATGAAGATGCGAGGCGGAAGTAGAATAACATTTCCCGAATGAAGTCATTGGCCGGGGGCACGTACCCCGCAAAGCAAGTATGTCGATTCCAAGCAGTGAAACCCTCCGGCGGTGCATGGGCCCTTCCACTCGTTCCAGGGGCATGAGCATCTCCCTCCGGGATGCTAAACTGCAACACCAACTTTCTAACTACCGTGGCATCCAAGCACGACGGCACCGAGTCCGGTGGATTGGCTAAAATAACCACGTCAGGCAGCACGTCCAGAGCTACTGGGGCAGGTGGTTCGCCGCCACCAATGATGTCCACATTTTCCATTTCCGCATGTATGACGGGAGAATGTATCCTCTCAATGTGCTCCCCATGCTCAGACACCTCGGGTGAGCTGCTCGATTGGGAGGGAACCGATTCTTCAGTAGTCTCAAGCTCACTGCCGCCTGAGGTGTCGTTATCAGTAGAGTCAGATGTGTGAGACGATGGTGAGGAAGCCTCAGCTTCCAGAAGTTTCCCAGTCCTTGATCTTGTTTGCATGGCTAGCTATACTTTAATGCACCAGTATTAGACATCATAGTGAAATAACCTGTACCCGCGTTGGTGAAAATTAACAAGTGCGTGCGGTGTCATGCAAAAAAGCAGAATGTACATAGAAGCTTTAAAAGACCCTAGCAGTTCAGTTACAGTCCAGATATATGCTCTATCCTATATGAAAGATTCAAGTCCCTGTCCGTACAGTTATATATACGCGCCTTGGTACATTCATGCAATCAAACAGGAAGTATATAAGTCTAAGGATACGGAAAACGAAGTTAGAAGCGGCAAATACCGGCATCCACCCAAGGCAACACTATTAAGCCCACCCCCAAGCTCGAAAATTCGAACCTAGGTGGCACGAAAATTCGAACCACGATGGTTCGGAAATTCAAGCCCCTCTGGTTCGAACTTTCGGGCTCTCGGGGTTCCGAGTTTCGAGGCCTTGGGTTCGAAGTCCGAACCCTAGTGCTTGAAAAAATTTGGGCTTAGGGTATTGGAACTTCAAACCCAAGGCTTGAAATTTCAAACCCTGCAGGGTTCGAAAAATCGAGTCCCATCAGGTTCGAATTTCCGAACCTCCCCTGCCAGGCTCGAGATCTCGAGCCTCCTCTGACCACCATACTTTGACCTCCTTTCTTCCATCCCTCTTTCGACCGAGTCCATTACCTAGATTTTTTTTGAAAAGGTCGAGCAATGAAGCTTTCAGAATAGTGGCAACTAATGACGTAAAATAGAAGGAAGAGAAATGAAGGGGAAAGGGGCCTATTTATAATAAAAAGGGAAAAGGTCCCTTCGCATTTCGAGGCTCGAAATTTCGAACCCGCAGGGCTCGAAATTCCGAGCCTTGCGGTTCGAAGCTCGAGCCACCGCGGTGGTTTGGAATTTGGTACCTCTCAAAAAAAAAATCAACCATCACGCTTACGTACGCCTATTCCCCGCAAGTGTCAAATCGCCTGAAATGCGTGACAATGATGCCATACGAACACCTAGCAATGTGCGTGCGGCACCAAACCAAAAGCGACTCGCTCACTTTTTCCCCAACGAGTGAGCCCGCTAGCTAACATGTTTTTTCCTATAACTTGCAGGATAAATACGCAACCCAACTACCGTCTCAACTTTCATTCCAAAGCACATCATGTCAAGGCAAGACGTACTTTGCGGTGCAAATGTTAGCCGACCTTTTGGTCCGGTTACCAAAAGTACTCAAGACACGCTCGACTCAACTCATCGCGTGAAGACAGGGCCAAGGGCGAAGCTTAGGAAGTGCAGGAGGAAGACCGAAGAGAGATCATACCAATGAGCCTTGACCACATCCCTCACCAAAAAAATACTTCGCACCATGCCAGGTGCGAAATTTCATACTTAGTAGGTGTGAAATTCTGCACCTACCAGGTGCGAAATCTCGCACCTGGCAGCTGCGAAATCTCGCACTTGGCAGGTGCGAAATCTCGAACCTGGCAGGTGCGAAATCTCGCACTTACTAGGTGCGAAATATCGCACCTAGTAGGTGCGTAATTTCACATCTAGCAGGTGCAAAATTTCGCACCCAACAGGTCCAAAATTTCGCACCTCTATCCAGGTGCGAATTTTCAATGGCCGACAGCTGGAGGCGCGAATTTCCTATAGATGGTCCTTATTTCTACCTATTCCTACCTAACCCCTACCTAACCACTTCCTATAAATACCCCATGGCCTCACACTTCAAAAGGGTTGGATTCTTGAGCTTGGAAACCTCCATAGAGATTCATTAATGGCATCTCCTTTTTGAGGAAGAAGAAGGACAAAATTGCCTTTTTCCTCATTTATTCAATATATGATGATTATGACACCATATATCATGAAAAGTGAATGTAACAAGATATCATGAGATAGTCTCAACCTTGTAATCTACCAAGTGATTAATAAAATTCAACAACTCTTCAAAGTGGACGTAGGCCCTCACTAAGGCCGAACCACTATAAATCTCTTGTGTTATTTACTGCTTATATTCTATTTTATGCTCTTGTCTATGCGACCATATTTATAATTCCTAGTAGCTGGGATCTTTGGTGTTTACGACATTTTTTGCCGTCAACAATAATCAATTGGAGTAGCAACAATACACACACACACTCTTTTGTGTGTATATGTATATATGTGCGCTAAGTGGATGTCATGGCGACAAGAATGGGTACAACATAATGGCATAGTGCACAAAACTGAAAAATGGATGCCAAGCTTAAAGTTTAGAGCATAGAGTAGTTAAGGATTCCAAAGCCATAAAGCAGCAAACATGAATTCAAAGCAATTTGTTCTTATCAGTGAAGTACTACTGAAGGTGACAGAAAGTTGTAAAATGATACACGAAAACGAAATAGTGGACAGAACAAAGAAAACATGATATACATATATACACACATGTGTATATATATGTGTACATATATAAATTAGTATACGCTATCATGAAGATTGCCAAAGCCAGAAAATTCAAGTGTGCATACAACAAGTTGAAGTGGGGCGGATTACATACCGATTAACACAGTGGTGCATTTTTGGCATATGTAATAATTGGCAATAGATTTCGAATGAGTAAATTTGGCAAACGAATCTTAGGAAATATTTTTTAAACATGCAAGAATATGTCTACATGATTAAAGGAAAAATCGCAATCACAATATTGGGTAGAAAATCATTCCATGTTTCCAAAATTCAATCAGTCACTCACGGCGAGTAAATCTCAAGAAATCAAATCAGGGCAAGTCTTCAATGTTATGGAAACAAAGGGGAAAATCATGCAAATCAGATCAAGCCAATCATAGTGAAATCAGAGAATTAATTAAGGGTTTCTATACCCTATTTATACACCAATTCATCATCGATAATATGCATTGAAACCGAAGCAACAAAAATTCGAGAGAAAGAGAAAAAACAATTCAGAGAACTCATTTTGATTTCGAATGAAAGAAACCCAAATTGAAGGACAAGAAGAGCAACAAGAATCAGAAACAAATCAGAGAAAACTCTCCAGAATTTACAAGTTGTGATTTGGAGCAAGGGGACAAAAACCTAAATTTGATTTCGGCCGGCCATTAAAAGAGGGAACCCAATTTGATTAGGAAATGGGTGGCCAACATGTCTAATTTATAAAAACGGTGTTCTGTTGTTTGTTTTTTTTATTGTTTCTTTTATAAATGATCCACGCGGTTTTCTAGTTTTTTGTAAAACTGGGGTATACTAGCTATAGGATTTACTGTTGGGGTATATGAGTTGCGGGTTTGTAATTCAAGAAAAATCTGATCTTAGGAATAAAGATCAATCAAGGGTTTTGAGCATAGGATTAAAGCAGTAGCAAGGTTTACGAGTTTATGGGGTTTTGTAAGAGGGAATCTGTTTTAATACATAGTAGAAATCTTAGGAATGCAACAGTAGAAAGGGGTTTGCCAAAGCTGGGTAAAATCTGTGTCATTTGTTTTCTACATTTATTTTCTCTACTGCAATTTGTGTTGTGATGTTTTTAATATCTTGTACAACTCCAATAAACCCTATTCACCCCCTCTAGGGTTAATCTAGATCCAATAGTTCATTGGTTCTTAGTTATCTGAAAGACAATACTTTGGGATGTGTGATAGATAACCTGCATTTATACTAAATATTGAATTCAAGTAGATAACTTGATTAAGGGTAGATGACTTATCAATAAAGAAAATATGTATAAACTGTTAAGATTGTTAGTTGGTATAATAAAGCTGGGGAATCCACTATCTGGTTATCATTATTATTGTTGTTGTTATGCTAACCGTAAAAGTGTAGAAGCATATGCTTGGTTTCATATAATGGCTTGAGACTAGTAAGAGGGAAATTAATTTCACATTGCAGCGTGATCCCATTAGATATCCATTGAATCATATAGAAAGATTATTATTCATGCTACTCTTTTTGACTGACCCGTGGCTTTTGTTTCTCCCCTCAAACTCTCAGGTTCTCATTTGAGTAGGCCAAGGGTTAAGGTTTTTCAACTTTATCTTCTTCGAGTAAGCTTTCTAAGATAAGTTGGAGGAGACTATAACTATATAGGATCTTTTTCCACTGTGTATTTATTTCTGTTTAATGTATTAAGGCAATGTTATTATTTGCCTATATTCTTAAACTTTGATCAAGAAAGGAGGCGTCTACCTATGTCGCTCTTGGAGATAGTATTTTGTAATAAATATATTTTGATCTGAGCTAGGTTTAGCATGGGAATGTAATGAATATTTATTAATGAATGTTGTTTCAAAAATTTCGTATTCTCATGTTTTCTAATGTCATGATTCATTAAACATCCGTTTTGTATTACTGGAAGTTAATACTATAGATGACTGCAGTATTTGTAGCGCTTAACTTTGGCCTTAGGGAATGGAGTGTTACAATTTGGTATTAGAGCATAGGTTCATGGTTAAAAATATTTTTCTAACTAAAAACTAAAGATTAAAATAAAGTATCAAGGTATGGGATGGCGATGTTATAAAGTACTTGTATCTGCATTATAAAAGTATGTAAACCCTCATAGTCTTAGGGTCATCCTTTGGTATCTTACAAAGGTTTATCTTCAAACAAAGAAGTAAGATATTTAAGGAGGACACCAGACTGAACCTTGGTGGTATAAGCACTATTGGGAATGCTTGACAAGTGGCTTAAATAGATTAGGATTGATATGCTAATAAGAATCAAGGTTCTGCAATCCCACTAGTGGAATTAGGAATTTTGTATTAGATCTTTGTTCATATGATGCAGACCGTAGTTGCTTCTAGTCTCGAAGGAGTTAATCTTATGGATCAAGTTGGAAAAAAATATGCAAAGCATAGTATGAATTACACAAATCTTAGAGGCAGACCTTTTCTTGGGATAGAAGAGGATGTAGTTGTTGATAATTAGTTGTTCTATTATGAGAGAATCTTTGGTGATTTAGGCTTAACCGATGAGCAGAAGAGATTGGCTTTGAGACAACTATAACGTAGTGCTTTACATAGGTGGAATAGAGTCACGATTAGAAAACCATAGGAGGAGATCACTTGGGATGATTTCCAAAGGATGCTTAAGGCAAGATTTATATCTAAAGTTGCCCAGTTTATGTTGTTATAGATTTTTGTTGAGTTGAAGCAATGGGAGATGGGAGATGTCAGTTGTTGTAACACCCCGTGTATTCTATAACCGTGAAAGTCATAAATTAAAGTATAATTAATTTCAAATCAAAGAATTAAGGGAAATGGGATACGCCATTGCGTTCGTCTTAGAATTTTGCTTGAGATAGAGTCTGAGTTTGCGTAAAACGGATATCGTATGAAGAAGTTATGGACGAACGAAGTTGGGCGAAAAACCGGAAAACTAGTCAGAATGCACTGGCGCACTTGGGAAGTGCGCCAGAACAAAAATGCACTGGCGCACTTGGGAAGTGCGCCAGTACATTTTTGACCTGGCGCACCTGCCAAGTGCGCCCAGGTCAGAAATGACCTGCTGGCCAGGTCTGGTCTAGTCCTGGCTGGCCAGGTCTGTGTTTGGCCGATTTTCAGAAGCTTGCTTTGTCATTAGGGCTAGGTGGCAGGCTCTAATTGGTCTCTCTTTCGAATGAATGGCTACGATCAATCCAAGCAACATCGATGGTCCTAATCAGTTCATAAACTCTATAAAAATGACCCTAGACTCAACCTAATCTATTCATTCAAAAATAAGAACAAAGCCATCATGCTGCTGAGGAATGACTAGGAGTAGCCACCAATTTGGGAGAAGACTAGGAGGAAAATTCTAAAGCATAAAGCAACTTAAACAAATCAAATCAACAAGGAATCGCATCTTCAAATCCCTAAATTTGAGAATTCTCCACACAATTGTAAGTAGAGTATTATTTTGGTATGAACAAATAACTGTGTTGGTTTGTATACTTGATTTGTGGTGATAAAGTAATCCATATTTGTGCGTTACTATGATTCTTATCGATTTGGAATATTGTATACGTTTGGATATTCTCAAATTATGTTATTCATTATAAAAACTACATGTTTGCGGTAGTTTTATGCAAGTATACGTTTGGATATTCGCAAAGCATGTTATTCATTATAAAAACTACATGTTTGCGGTAGTTTTATGCAAGTATACGTTTGGAATATTCGCAAATTATGTAATCCATGTTGAAGCTACATGTATGTAGTTGTTTAATTGAAATTCATGCAAGTTTGGGGTTTTGGTACTATGCCATCATAATGTGTATTTTTATACAAAAATCATTTTGTGAGTAATTGGAGCAAATTTGGGTTATTATAATCCATATGAAATTATGTTGAAAATTTGGCATCATGATCTATGTATTAAGCCATACTTTTGTACTAGAAAACCTCTTTGTGAATTTATGAATATGACTAGGCTATGATTGATATTTTGCATAATTAAAAACCATGTTAGGTCTATATTGTTAACAAGAATTATATGATGACATATGTGGTACATAGCTAGGTTAGATTCAAAATCCCATTTGCAAGTTTGCATGACTAAAGTAAAAATCATGATTTCATGTTAGAAATATTTATGCCATAAGTATATGTGTGCCATGGTTATGTGAATAGATTCAGAATCATGATTAAGTTGGATTAATTCTAGTTGAATTATACTTTTTAGTCACAAAAGTAAGCACCTTTGTAAACATGTAGTAATCTTATAAACATGATTTGCTTATGTTTGACATTATGCCTAAATAAAATATAGGTTTACGTTGCAGTTAAGCTTATGTGTCAATAGTGATATTCTTAACTTAACTACAAGTTTACATGGTTTGATTCATGTCACTTATGCTTTATGACCAAAGTATATGTTACTACTATGCAAGTACACCAGTTTCTATTTTGTAGTTCCAATGTCACGTTGCAAGTTCATGCGTTCACATTCCCCTTTTTGTGTATGTAATCACGCTTTAAGCCTCCCCTTTTCGCATGGCTAGGTTGGGCTTAAAAAGGCTAAGCCCAACATATATATAATAAACGGACGTATTAAACGGGGGAAAATAACGTTGGGTTAAATTTATTAATAAATGAAAATATAAAGAAAAGGGGCCCAAATTCAAGTATGGGTTGGGCCCATGATTGGTGTAACCTTCACACCATTGATTTTTAATGGGCCGCAAATATTTACATATAAGAAAAATAAAGAAGAAAGACAAAATATGTAAATGTAGAAAATACGATGTGTTTAACCCGAGGTTGGATTGAGTTGTGATGTAAACCTGCCCGGAACCGCCCGGCTGTCCAGTAGTCACAACAATACCTATCCAATGTGGGTGGTTAAACATGGAGCCCAATAAGGATCCGAGGTTAGACTGAGTTGTGGCGTAAGACTGCCCGGAACCAACCGGCAACAGGCAGCCACAACAATACCTGTCTAATGTGAGAGGTCAAGGCTTTAATAAGACAATTAAAGCTGAGTCAGGATTGTTAGGATTAAGTGGACTAAAGACTTAATCAAAATGGAACATGCTAAACTAAACAGACTGATTGGGGGTTAGGTTATAAAACACTTAACTAACTTAGCATGTTGACTAGAAATAGAAAACCTAGTAGCGGGGGACCCTTTTCAGCAGTAACCCTATAAGGTGTATCATGATACCCTGAAACTAGGCAGGGTGGGGCACGATTACTGGGCTGATTGTAAGAGGTCAAATCGACGGCGGTGGTGTAGCAGTGTAGGTTCTAACGGGGTGCGGGCGTGCACACACTCCGGCGCAGAAAAATAAGGCACTGGGCACCAGTAGCATACCTATGCATTCTAGGGTTGTGTCGGGCCGCCGCCATGGGACTTGATACACCCCATGGTGGGACCAGCATAGGTAACTACAACATCGGGGGCCGTAAGACACATGTAACTATGCGAGTAGGAGCCGATCATCATAGAATGGATCACTTCACCCTGATTATGGGGTGCCATTTGGGAACTAGTTTATATGGGTTCAGAGATTAATATGGGGTACTATAGTATATTCGACCCTAGACAACTTAACCAAGTTTATAGTGCTTTCCCCATTTCTTGTTTATACTTATCATACCCAGTTATTTATTCATAGACAGAATAGTCCTAGACTTACTCAGGCTTTATGTCTGACTCTACTTTTCTTTCGTCTTCTTTTCTTCCGTTTCCCCCCCCCCCCCCCCCCCAGGTCCACAGGGAGGGAACACTGCAGCTTGACTAGCCTTCATATCATATCCAGCTTGAAGAGGAAAAATGTATTGCTTGGACCCTTTCGTTTTGAACTATGGCTTTGGACAACCACTATGGGGCTTTTGCAGTTTATTTATGTTTTTTTTATGCTTCTTTAAATGATGTAATCAAGACAGATTATGAAAGTGTTATGTTATGTTTTTGGAAAGGATGTAAGACAGTCATGGTAATGTTGTTGTAACACGTATTTGCTTTTATGAAATAAAAGTTGCTGTTTTTCTGCTGTTTACAAATATGTGTTCTTATATCTGTCTTGTATATCTGTGACTTATACTTATAAACCTCCACCAAAATTAGGGCATTCCCTTTGAGAGTGACCCTAACGGAGGTGGGGTGTTTCACTTGGTATCAGAGCATAGGTTTACCTGATAAGATAAAAAGTTTTGGAAAATTTATTTTCAAAAAGGAAATTTAAAGAAGCATTTTTAAAAGATAAAATATTATTTTGCTTTAAAAGGCAAAGTCCCTCCAAAGCCATAGGTACTATATCTTATCCTTCGTTTTGAATCTATCCTTTTTGTTTCAGCATGTCCGAAGAACTTAACTTGCCAGAGGGTGTACCAATACCTGGTTGGTTTAGACGGTTCTTAGAAGCAAGGGCCACTCAGCCAGGTCCTACCATTCCTCCTCCCCCGGCTGCAGGAAATCATCCAGCTGCAGCAGCACCTTTTCCTCCACCTCCTCCACAGGGAAACACATTTGCTAAGATATGTAAAGATTTTAAAGCTATGGGAGGAAAGGATTTCCATGGAACTGAGTCCTTCGTGGCAGCTAGAAATTGGCTGAAAGAAACTGAGGACTTATTCATCATCTTTGAGGTAGAAGATAGACAAAAAGTACAACTGGTAGTATGGCTATTAAAGGGCGAGGCTTCCTACTGGTGGGAAGTCACTAATGCAGAAAGACCAGTGGAGACATGGGAGGACTTTAGGGCAAGGTTTGAGACTAAATTTCTCTCAGATGCGGAAAGAAGTTTGCAGTTGGAAAAATTCTTATTTCTTAAGCAAGGGAACAAGACAGTCAGAGAGTATGTGAATCAGTTCGATGAGCTAGCTAGGTTTGGGCTGGACCTAGTCAACACCCCGCACAAGAAGGCTCTCCGTTTCGTCAAAGGGTTGAATGAGCCATTACACAGTTTGGCCATGACCCATATACCCATGGGAGCCACGTATGAAAGACTGGTGCAAATGGCATTGCTGAACGAAGAGGATAAGGGCAAGAAGGAGACAAAGGCAGAAAGCTCTCAAGGGAAGAAAGAGGGTTTGCAGCCTAAGAAGACGGACTTTAAGAAAGGCGGGAAAGGCAACAAAGAGAAGAGGAAGTGTAATTTCTGTGGCAAAGTGGGGCACTTAGTAAAGGACTGCCGGAAAAAGAAGGCCAAGGAGAATGGTGGGTGCTTTTCTTGCGGTGAGACAGGCCACAGGGCTAAGGACTGCCCAAAGAAATGAGGACAGGGGCAGAGGGCTGGATCCACCTCAGGGGCACAAGTTCATGTGCTAGAAGCGCCACCTTTGCAACAGCGAGGTATAAATACTTCTGTAGAAAGTGTAGTTTATCTTTATGATCACCCCGTTCGCACTTTATTTGATTCTGGCGCATCACACTCCTTTATCTCGTCTGCTTTAATAGAATCTCTGCACCTAAAAACTAGTATGGTAGATGACCCCTTAATTGTTTCAAACCCAATTGGGGGCCCAGCTCATTTGTCTATGATCTGTTTGGGATTGAAAATTTCTATTCTAAGCATAGAATTTCAATGTAGTGCCTTTGTTTTGGGCTTTTCGGGGTATGGTTTGATTTTGGGTATGGATTGGCTATCCAGTAATGGGGCCATCCTTGATTGTGAGAAAAGGGTTGTTAGGCTCCTAACCCAGCTCGGTAATACTTTGGAAATTTCTTGTAATCCCTCGTATGCGGTTATGCTTAGTTATCTTGAATCGCTAGATGCCTCTGTTGAAAATTTGCAATCAGTTAGAGTGGTCCGGGAATATTCAGATGTCTTCGAAGAGGTGAAGGGCTTGCCTCCGAAGCGGGAAATAGACTTCCGCATATATCTTGTAGATAATGCAAAGCCCGTTGCGTTGCCCGTTAGACACATGGCTCCACGAGAAAGGAAAGAGCTCAGTAAACAGATTAAAGAGCTTCTAGAAAAGGGGTTCATTAGGAGGAGCATTTCAGAATGTGGCGCTCCAGTGGTGTTCGCTACAAAGGCGGATGGTTCACTCCGTCTATGTGTTGACTATAGGGAGCTCAACAAGCTAACGAAAAAGAATAGGCACCCTCTCCCTAGAATTGACGATTTATTTGACCAGCTTGTGGGAGCGTCTGTTTTCTCCCAACTCGATTTAGCAACCGGTTTTCATCAGCTAAGGGTGGCTGAAGATAGCATCGATAAAACGGCATTCAGAACCCCAGACGGCTTCTTTGAATGGCTTGTCATGCCTTTTGGCTTGACAAACGCACCTGCTTACTTCGTGGACCTGATGAGTAGGGTATTCAGAGATTTCCTCAACAAGTTCGTAGTGGTCTTCGTAGATGATATCCTTATTTTCTCAAAGAGTGAAGAGGAACATGCTCAACACTTAAGGGAAATCATGGAAACTTTGCGAGTCCATCAACTAAAAGCCAAATTCTTCAAATGCCACTTTTGGAGAGAAGAGGTGAGGTTCCTTGGGCACATAGTATCCAAACAAGGGTTAGCAGTGGACCCTGCTAAGGTAGTGGCGGTACAAGATTGGAAGACACCAAGGAATGCGACTGAGGTCCGAAGTTTTCTAGGACTAGCAGGTTTCTATCGAAAGTTCATAAGGGATTTTGCGAAAATCTCAGCTCCGCTCACGAAATTAACCAAGAAGAATCTAGTGTTCAATTGGGACTTGGATTGCGAGTTTGCTTTCCAACGATTGAAAAGGGCTCTTACAACAGCCCCAGTTTTGACGCTGCCAGATGGGAGCAAGATGTTCACTGTTTATACGGATGCATGTGGGACAGGGCTAGGCGCCGTCTTAATGCAAGAAGGAAGGGTAGTAGCTTATGGCGGGAGGCAGTTAAAGGTGCACGAAAAGAACTACCCGACCCACGATCTTGAGTTAGCCGCCATCGTCTTTGCACACAAGTCTTGGCGACACTATCTCCTAGGTGAGAAGTTCGAACTTTACACTGACCATAAATCGTTGAAATATCTTTTCTCGCAGAAAGATCTTAACTTGAGGCAACAGAGATGGATGGAGTTTCTTGCCTCGTACGATTTCGAAATCTCCTACACTCCGGGCAAAGGCAACGTAGTGGCAGACGCATTGAGCCGAAAGAAATTAACCCTAAGCCCGTTGTTTGTTGAAAGACAAAGCCTAGAGTTTATAGCCAGCTTCGACTTTAGGCCTTCCTCCGATTTTGTACCAGGCTTGCTAGCATCTCTCGAAGTGCGCCCAACTTTAGTGGATTCAGTAGGGACAGCGCAACGCGAAGACCCTCAGCATGTGGAAATAATTGATAGGCTAATTAGGGGTGAGACTTCAAGTCACCTCAACAGATATTCCATCGACGATAAAGGTTTGCTAAGACGAGACGGAAGACTGTGCGTCCCACAGACAAAAGATTTAATAAAGAAGGTTCTCGAGGAAGCCCATCACTCCAAGATGACGATACACCCAGGTGGAGATAAAATGTACAAAGATATAAAAAGGACTTTCTTCTGGAACGGCATGAAAAAGGACGTGGCAGAATTCATTTCTAAGTGTATGGTGTGCCAACAGGTTAAGGCGGAACAGAAAAAGCCTGGCGGACTGCTACATCCTCTGGAGGTCCCGCAGTGGAAGTGGGATAGCATCTCAATGGACTTCATCGATGGGCTGCCTAGGTCTAGGAGAGGCAACACTAGCATTTGGGTAATAGTGGATAGGCTTACTAAAAGCGCCCACTTTTTACCTGTTAAAAGTAAAAGAACTGCCTCATCCCTAGAATCACTTTACCTCAAAGAAATCGTTCGACTCCATGGAATACCATCCAGCATTGTTAGTGACCGAGACCCCATCTTCACCAGTGAGTTTTGGCGGAGTCTGCAAGAAGCCGTAGGAACGAAGTTATGCTTGAGCACAACCTATCATCCCCAAACCGACGGCCAAACAGAAAGAGTGAACAGAGTTTTGGAGGACCTTTTAAGACTGTGCGTCCTTGACTTCGGAGGGACATGGGAAGACCACCTTCCTTTGGTGGAATTTGCCTACAACAACAGTTATCAAGCAACCATCGGAATGGCGCCCTTCGAAGCTTTATATGGAAGACCGTGTCGATCGCCCACTTGCTGGTGGGAGTCTACTGATAAGCTCATACTTGGACCAGATATGATCTGAGAGACTTCAGAGAAAGTAGACTTAATACGAAGAAGGATGAAGACGGCCCAAGACAGACAAAAGTCCTACGCTGACAAGAGGAGAACCGACCTTGAATTTGAGGTTGGGGACAGAGTTTTTCTTAAGGTATCTCCGCTAAGGAACGTTGTTCGTTTTGGAACCACAGGAAAGCTAGCGCCAAGGTTCGTAGGGCCATTCCCTATCATCGAGAAAATTGGGAAAATGGCCTATAGATTAGAGCTACCCGAGAAACTGGCCGGAGTTCACAACGTTTTTCATGTTTCACATCTCCGAAAATGTCTACATGAGTCTGCTGAAGTGGTAGAGCCAAATATCCTAGAAGAAGCAGAGGTGGAACGCGAAGCAACCATAAGGAAAGTTCCAACCCGCATACTAGGAACGGAAGTGAAGAAGCTACGCAACCGCGAAGTCAAACTCGTCAAAGTTCAGTGGAGCGACGCCGAGGGAGACGCGACTTGGGAAACTGAAGCTAGAATACGCACTGCCTACCCTTTTCTTTTCGAGGGTACATCCTTGATCTTTCTTTTTCCTTAAGTTGCGCTTTTATCTATATTTTTAGGTATATTTCCTCGACCTTATCTTTTAGGTAGAAACCCTTTGGATGAAAACATGTAATTGAAACATGTTATGGATGATGGTTGCAAGTGGTTGCAAGTGATTGCTAGTGGTTGCTCGTGGTTGCATATACACACACAATCTAGGTTTTAGATCGGCTCAGTCACTTCATATTGCATATGCATATATGTTTGCATGCGTATATGGTTGAACTTTAATGTGTTGTCATATGGATGTTGCATTTGTATTGAATGATTGTGCACTCATGTAGAATCATGAATAGGAAAATTTGCATACATAATGGATTCATGGCACTTACATAATTCGCATTAAGAAGGTCAACTGAATCAGTAGACCGCCTGATTTTGCATTAGATAAATACATGTACACACACACCTCGCATATGATCATGAAGCATTAGAAGTCTTTTAAGGACAATGGATGCTCGTGTTTGATGGATGAGTAGATGGATGATTGGATGTTAGGATATACATTCCTCCTAACTTGAAGATTTCGGGGACGAAATCCTTTTAAGTGGGGGAGAATGTAACACCCCGTGTATTCTATAACCGTGAAAGTCATAAATTAAAGTATAATTAATTTCAAATCAAAGAATTAAGGGAAACGGGATACGCCATTGCGTTCGTCTCAGAATTCTGCTTGAGATAGAGTCTGAGTTTGCGTAAAACGGATATCGTATGAAGAAGTTATGGACGAACGAAGTTGGGCGAAAAACCGGAAAACAGGTCAGAATGCACTGGCGCACTTGGGAAGTGCGCCAGAACAAAAATGCACTGGCGCACTTGGGAAGTGCGCTAGTACATTTTTGACCTGGCGCACCTGCCAAGTGCGCCCAGGTCAAAAATGACCTGCTGGCCAGGTCTGGTCTAGTCCTGGCTGGCCAGGTCTGTGTTTGGCCGATTTTCAGAAGCTTGCTTTGTCATTAGGGCTAGGTGGCAGGCTCTAATTGGTCTCTCTTTCGAATGAATGGCTACGATCAATCCAAGCAACATCGATGGTCCTAATCAGTTCATAAACTCTATAAAAATGACCCTAGACTCAACCTAATCTATTCATTCAAAAATAAGAACAAAGCCATCATGCTGCTGAGGAACGACTAGGAGTAGCCACCAATTTGGGAGAAGACTAGGAGGAAAATTCTAAAGCATAAAGCAACTTAAACAAATCAAATCAACAAGGAATCGCATCATCAAATCCCTAAATTTGAGAATTCTCCACACAATTGTAAGTAGAGTATTATTTTGGTATGAACAAATAACTGTGTTGGTTTGTATACTTGATTTGTGGTGATAAAGTAATCCATATTTGTGCGTTACTATGATTCTTATCGATTTGGAATATTGTATACGTTTGGATATTCTCAAATTATGTTATTCATTATAAAAACTACATGTTTGCGGTAGTTTTATGCAAGTATATGTTTGGATATTCGCAAAGCATGTTATTCATTATAAAAACTACATGTTTGCGGTAGTTTTATGCAAGTATACGTTTGGAATATTCGCAAATTATGTAATCCATGTTGAAGCTACATGTATGTAGTTGTTTAATTGAAATTCATGCAAGTTTGGGGTTTTGCTACTATGCCATCATAATGTGTATTTTTATACAAAAATCATTTTGTGAGTAATTGGAGCAAATTTGGGTTATTATAATCCATATGAAATTATGTTGAAAATTTGGCATCATGATCTATGTATTAAGCCATACTTTTGTACTAGAAAACCTCTTTGTGAATTTATGAATATGACTAGGCTATGATTGATATTTTGCATAATTAAAAACCATGTTAGGTCTATATTGTTAACAAGAATTATATGATGACATATGTGGTACATAGCTAGGTTAGATTCAAAATCCCATTTGCAAGTTTGCATGACTAAAGTAAAAATCATGATTTCATGTTAGAAATATTTATGCCATAAGTATATGTGTGCCATGGTTATGTGAATAGATTCAGAATCATGATTAAGTTGGATTAATTCTAGTTGAATTATACTTTTTAGTCACAAAAGTAAGCACCTTTGTAAACATGTAGTAATCTTATAAACATGATTTGCTTATGTTTGACATTATGCCTAAATAAAATATAGGTTTACGTTGCAGTTAAGCTTATGTGTCAATAGTGATATTCTTAACTTAACTACAAGTTTACATGGTTTGATTCATGTCACTTATGCTTTATGACCAAAGTATATGTTACTACTATGCAAGTACACCAGTTTCTATTTTGTAGTTCCAACGTCACGTTGCAAGTTCATGCGTTCACATTCCCCTTTTTGTGTATGTAATCACGCTTTAAGCCTCCCCTTTTCGCATGGCTAGGTTGGGCTTAAAAAGGCTAAGCCCAACATATATATAATAAACGGACGTATTAAACGGGGGAAAATAACGTTGGGTTAAATTTATTAATAAATGAAAATATAAAGAAAAGGGGCCCAAATTCAAGTATGGGTTGGGCCCATGATTGGTGTAACCTTCACACCATTGATTTTTAATGGGCCGCAAATATTTACATATAAGAAAAATAAAGAAGAAAGACAAAATATGTAAATGTAGAAAATACGATGTGTTTAACCCGAGGTTGGATTGAGTTGTGATGTAAACCTGCCCGGAACCGCCCGGCTGTCCAGTAGTCACAACAATACCTATCCAATGTGGGTGGTTAAACATGGAGCCCAATAAGGACCCGAGGTTAGACTGAGTTGTGGCGTAAGACTGCCCGGAACCAACCGGCAACAGGCAGCCACAACAATACCTGTCTAATGTGAGAGGTCAAGGCTTTAATAAGACAATTAAAGCTGAGTCAGGATTGTTAGGATTAAGTGGACTAAAGACTTAATCAAAATGGAACATGCTAAACTAAACAGACTGATTGGGGGTTAGGTTATAAAACACTTAACCAACTTAGCATGTTGGCTAGAAATAGAAAACCTAGTAGCGGGGGACCCTTTTCAGCAGTAACCCTATAAGGTGTATCATGATACCCTGAAACTAGGCAGGGTGGGGCACGATTACTGGGCTGATTGTAAGAGGTCAAATCGACGGCGGTGGTGTAGCAGTGTAGGTTCTAACAGGGTGCGGGCGTGCACACACTCCGGCGCAGAAAAATAAGGCACTGGGCACCAGTAGCATACCTATGCATTCTAGGGTTGTGTCGGGCCGCCGCCATGGGACTTGATACACCCCATGGTGGGACCAGCATAGGTAACTACAACATCGGGGGCCGTAAGACACATGTAACTATGCGAGTAGGAGCCGATCATCATAGAATGGATCACTTCACCCTGATTATGGGGTGCCAGTTGGGAACTAGTTTATATGGGTTCAGAGATTAATATGTGGTACTATAGTATATTCGACCCTAGACAACTTAACCAAGTTTATAGTGCTTTCCCCATTTCTTGTTTATACTTATCATACCCAGTTATTTATTCATAGACAGAATATTCCTAGACTTACTCAGGCTTTATGTCTGACTCTACTTTTCTTTCGTCTTCTTTTCTTCCGTTTCCCCCCCGGTCCACAGGGAGGGAACACTGCAGCTTGACCAGCCTTCATATCATATCCAGCTTGAAGAGGAAAAATGTATTGCTTGGACCCTTTCGTTTTGAACTATGGCTTTGGACAACCACTATGGGGCTTTTGCAGTTTATTTATGTTTTTTTATGCTTCTTTAAATGATGTAATCAAGACAGATTATGAAAGTGTTATGTTATGTTTTTGGAAAGGATGTAAGACAGTCATGGTAATGTTGTTGTAACACGTATTTGCTTTTATGAAATAAAAGTTGCTGTTTTTCTGCTGTTTACAAATATGTGTTCTTATATCTGTCTTGTATATCTGTGACTTATACTTATAAACCTCCACCAAAATTAGGGCATTCCCTTTGAGAGTGACCCTAACGGAGGTGGGGTGTTTCAGTTGTAGAGTACGCTGCTAAGTTTAATGAATTGTCGCTTTGTGCCATTGACATTGTTATTAGATAGAGTGAAAAGCTTATTAAGAGACTAAGATTAGAGACCGCTAGGGCGATTATGCCTCATTTATAAGATCCTAGTGATCTTGTTGTAGAGATGACCATTCATAATGAGGAGTTGATTGTAGAGTGCGAGAGATCTAATGGGAACCAGAACTTGCAAAGAAAAAAAAAGAGTTCTTCAAGGTAGAAAAGATCAAAAAGGAGGTAAGTCCAATAAAATCAAGCTGAAGTTGTTTGTTTTAAGTGCAACAAGAAGGGTTGCTATTCGAGAGAACGTAAGTCGGGCGAGGCTAGGTTGATTGTGGGAATCCGAATGTCAAATGCTACATAGTAACCAACTTAGGCACTAAAGTAATAAGTATCCTATGGTAGTGCACGGTAAAGTGATTGCTTTATAACTCTCGTCTTCTAGACCCTCTGCTATGGAAAAAGGGAAAGATGTATTAGAAGGCAAGCTTTTGATTTATGGCATATCTATAAGAGTTTTATTTGACATTTATGAATCGCATTCGTTTATATCAAAACGTGTGATAGATAAACTATCATTAGAATCATATTTCTTGTCACTTCCTTTAGGGTAAGTAATCTTATAGGCGGTTACGAATCTCTTGGAATGAGATGCGATGATATGGAGTTCTAGCTATTTACTAGGTTACACATTTGTTTCTAGCCTATATGTATATGACTTCGAAGGTTTTGGAATCATTTTGGGTATGTATTAGTTAAATATTATGTTGCTAGAATATTTTCTAGAGTAAGGATATATCATTGAGACACCCAAGTTTAGTGGTCGGATTATATATTTGGTGGAAAGCGCAAGATCGCAGTCATTTACATTATTTGGTATACTAGAATTGAAAGACGAAGCAAGTCAAGTTCCTAGCCAATGTATTTGAACCACTGACAGGATTGCCACTGAGGCGATCTATGAAGTTTATAATCATTTTATACTCGAAGCTGAACCAATAAGTAAACCACGTACTCGAATTCCACCTACAAAAATGAAGGAACTAAAGGTACAACTTGTAGATTTGGAAGGAAAAAGCATCATCCAACCAACCGGTTCAACATGTGGTGCATCTATATTGTCCGTAAAGAAGTCGGATGGATCGTTGAGAATGTGTATTGACTACCGAAGGCTTAACAAGAAGATGGTGAATCTTTTACCATGAACCAATGATTTGTTTAATCAACTATGTGGAGCTAAAGTATTCTCTCAATTAGACTTAGCCATTGGTTTTCATCAATTAGGAACAACGAAGGAGATTATCCATATAATGACATTTTGTACAAGATATGGATCATATGAGTGGGTGGTCATGCCATTTGGATTGAGAAACATGTCTGCTTTCTTTATTGATCTGATAAACTAAGTATCCCCAGAGCACCTAGATCGATTCACATTAGTCTTTACAAACAATATGACAATGCAATCCAAAGATGCAAAGGATCATGAGACTTACCTTCGGCTTGTACTTGAGAAAGAACCAATTGAAGGTTAAATTTTCCAAATGTCACTTCTGGAAGAAGGAAGTAAAGTTTCTTTGTCTTGTGGTTTCAGGCAAATGAATACCTGTAGATCTGGCAAAGGTTGATTCCATTGATAGTTGGAAGAGGCCAGAGAGTGTTATCAATATTAAAAGCTTTCATGTATTAGCCTGGTATTATTGAATGTTTATCAAGGATTTCTAGAGGACAACATCATCACTTACCAAGATAACCAGAAAGGATGTAAATTATATTTTGTCTGATTAGTGTGATGAAGCATTCCAGAACTTGAAGCACTTCTTAACCAATGCTCCCATGTTAGTAGTTCCAAATGGAAATCAAGTTTTGTTATTTTATGTTGATTCATGCGGAGTAGGGTTGGGACCTATTCTTATGTAAAAAGGAAGAGTGATTGTATATGCTTCCAAATAGCTAAGATTGCACGAGGTAAGATACCTATCTAGGGTTTGTTGTAGTTTTCTTTGCGTTGAAGATCTATGACACTACCTAATGGGATAAAGATTCAACCTATCCACAAATCATAAGTCTCTTAGATATTTTTTCTCTTAAAAGTAATTGAGCATGAGGAAATAGAGTTTGTTGGAGTTCTAGGCAATTTATAATTATACTGTATATACACCGAAAAAGGAAATAAGGTTGTCAATGCATTTAGCAAAAAACATACAGGGGTAATGTTATCTATGTTGGTTACATGGAAGGAATTAGGTACTCTAACTATATGTGATGTAAGGATCAAGTTGACATCAAGTTCAAGTGGAAGCACATAAATGGTGCCATTCTTAGAGGTTTAACCATTTTTGATATAGAGAATCGCTTCTAGGAAAGAAGAGGATCCTTCATTGACTGAAAGGATCACAAGGCTTTGTGCTAGAGTCGAAGCTAATGACTTAAGGACTTCGCTTTTGACCGTAACGTCTGGTTAAGAAACAAAGGAAGATCGTGCATGCCAAATGTTAGTGACCTCGAGAATGAAGTTCTTAGGGGGTTCCATCACTCTAAGTTCATGATACCCTCTAAAGGTACCAAAATGTACCTAGATATGAAGAGAAAATTCTTCTGAAAGGCATGAAGAAAGTGTTGTCTTATGAGTTAAGCAGTGCATGAACTATCAACAAGTAAAAGACGAACATCGTAAGCCTCGTTGTTTGCTTTAACCATTAGAAATTCTAGTTGAAAGTGGGATTAGATATCCATGGATTTCATTGATGGGATACCAAGATCAAGGAAGGGAAACAAAAGTATTATAGGTTACTATGGATAGACTAACCAAGAATACGCATTTTATTCCTATCAAATCAACCAAAATGGCGCCCACATGGCTGAATTATTTTAACGAAATATATTTAAGACTTCATGAAATTACTAGTAGTGTTATTAGCAATATAGTCCATTTTTCACTAGCGAATTCTTGAAAAGTATACAGAATGCACTAGAAACTAAGCTTTAGATGAGTACCACTTATCACCCACAGACAGATAGACAAACTGAAGGAATAAATAAGGTACTTCAAGATTTATTGAGTGCACGCGTTCTAGATTTTAGTGGATCATGGAAGAACATTTGCATTTGTTTGTAATATAGGAATAGCACCATTCGAAGCATTATATGGAGAATCATGTAAGTCACCATTGTGTTGTTTATAGATTGGAGATAATCTAGTTCTAGGTCTGAATTCAGTCAAACAAGCCCGCGAAAATGATTGAGTCGATTCGAGGTTGGATTGAGAAAGCTAAAGCTAGGCAGAAAACTTATGCCAATAAAAGGCATAAGGATTTAGAGTTCTCCATTGGAGATCGAGTTTTCATCAAAATGTTGCCGATGAAAAGCGTAATTCACATCGAGAAGTCGGGGAAATTTGCACCAAGGTTTGTTGGACCAATTCATTTATTGGAAAGGATTGGGAAGTCTGCATATCGAGTGGAGCTATTGGATAGTTTAGCAGGTGTCCAAAATGTATTTAAAGTGTCGCACCTATGAAAGTATGTGAATGATCCCGATGCTACCATAGATCCAGGGGGATTGGAAGAATCAGTGATGGATCTAGATATGATTACTGTAAGACAACCAGCTCGAGCTGTGGATATGGATGAAAATAAGTTGAGGAATAAGATAGTAAAACTGGTAAAAGTTCAGTATAGTGCCAACGATAGAGATTGTACTTGAGAGACTGAAGACGGGATTAAAGATACTTTTTACGACCGTCTTATGATATGTACTATATTTCTCTATAGATCGGTTACTAATGGGATATGCTAGTATGTTTTTGCTTGATTTCTATGCTTATTTTAGTCTATGACTGAATTTCGAAGATTAAATTCTTTTATCGAGGGGAGGATGTAACATCCCTTATTTTCAGTAGACATATTCAAGAATTTAATTGGATAAGTTAAATAGGAATAATGTGGTTGATGGGGAAATGAGATTTTTTTTCTTAACAAATTGACTAATAGATTGGCCTTAAAAATTTGTTAACTTGAATATGCATAAGCAAGGAGTACTATAAGAGCAGCAAAGTGGGAAAGTTATAGCCTTATATAAATACATATTCTTCCACATTTTTATCTCTACCTATTCATTTGTAAAAGCCTAATAGAAAATATAAGGGAGCCAGCTATTAAGAGAAGAAAACAGAAGGTTGCTAGAAGATTAAATTTTAGGAAATTAACATTTACAACTCTCGATTCTTTAGTCCAATCAAGGTGAATAATAATCCGTACCCATGGTTCGTTCAATAATACCGATGTTTGTTTTTGGATTATATGTTGGATTTGCATGAAAACAAAAATTATAGTTACAAATCTCCAAATATCATGAAATTTTTATATGACGTGTGTTGAATGATTCTGAGATTGGTTTTGAATTTCATAACTTTCTGAGCACTCAGGCATATTGTATGATTTCCTAAAGAAGATTATTTGTTAATTACGGGACTAATTAATTAAGGTAGATTAATTAATTATTTTGGACTTGTTTATATAAGATTGAGAAGACATGCTCCTTGTTCTACAATTTTTTAGGAATTTTCACATGTTTTGTCTAATTAGTATAAAAAGTTCTAAGGTTGATATTGCCTAGAAAGATTTAGGTGCTAATCAAGGTATTAATGCATATGTATAAATATCTTATACTTCACAAAATACAAAATACTAAAAAGAATTTATTTCGGTAAATGTACATTTTATAAACCAATCAAATTTCAAGAAACTAGTTTTATTTGTATGTACTATCTGTGCCATTGCCAGATCTGGAAGTAGCCTTCCGATACTCTCGAAAACCACTTTTCGTTGGCATACGATGCTTGAAATATCAAAAATATAGTATATGATGAACTCAGGCTTCCGCCTTTACCTTTTGGGTTTGGACTCGGTTGTGACACCTATATTTTTGTTGTTTGGAAAGTTAGCCACTCCATGTGAGGCTGTTACCTCAACCCCTTCAACAGGGTTGAAGGGGGATTTTTCTATAAAATAACTTGTGTTACAAAAGAATATAAGGTCTAAAGCCTTAAACCCCTTAGTCTAAGTCGAAAGGGTTATCTTTCTTAGAAAATGTTGCTTTGAAAAGAATAGAAGCTATTGCTTCTACACCATTCGATGGAACCGAAAGGGTCCTTAAAGGCTATCACCTCCACAACCTTCGATGGCATCAAGGTTTTTTTTTAAAGAATATAATATATAAAAGATAAGAGGCTTTCATCTTAATACCTCTTGATAGTGTCAAAGAGGACTATTTATAAGTTATGTTTATTGTGAAGAGTGTCTATTGTCTCCTTTCCCTTCGACTTGATTGAAAGGGGTTTTCTTGAATCTTACTTTAATATATAAGATAAAAGGCCACCCCTCAAGGGCTTTCAACAATAATGAAAGGGTTCTTTTTCAAAATTTAACTTAATCCAATTTAGAGGCTATTGCCTCAGTGCATATCAAAGATAACGAAATGGCTTGTTATACTTGAAACTTTATTTTTATGTAAAGAGGAAGAGATTACCATGTCGCTATCTTTTTATGGAATCGAAAAGTGGTTTGCCTTATAACCTCATTCTAAGAATAAGGGGCTATAGCCTCAGCATCCTTCAGTGGAATCAGAAGGGGGTTTCCCAACATGAGCTTTAACATATTGAACTACTTGATTGTTGCATATTTTAGATTGTTCTCCATCGAGCATGTCGACAAAGTGCTATCGGTAGGGATTTATTTGTGGCGCTTCGCCTTAGAGTCAGGTTAGCACAGAAGTTGTTGTTCAAGTTCATATAAGGAGTGAGATGGCTCATTAACCTCGTTCCTTTCGACTAGGGCTGTAAATTTTGTATGAATGTTTAATGTTTGTTCATGTCCGTGATCGAAAAACATTGTTCTGAATCAATCCGATTTTCATTTAGGACACGAGTTAGAAGAACAAAATTTGTACGAGGAAAAAATCATGTCAGGTCTGTATTGGTTTGAATTAGTACGAATTCCTCGTAATTCAGTATATATTTGGAGAAAATCCAATAAAATATAAAAAATTTATATAAATAGCCATGTTCAGTTGGGTTCGTCCATGTCTGTGTCCAAAAAACACGTGTCAGTGTTCGATCGATTTCATTTAGGACGTGAGTTAGGACAACAAAATTTGTATTCGTTTGTTTCGTGTTCAGTCCAATTTTATTTAGGATAGAAACTGAACACACCGTCATCTAGTCCGACCTGATGGATTTACACCGCTATGTTCGACGCAGATGCTGCTAAAGGGATTATCTTTATACATTGTTTTATAAAATTGCTTTATAAACTGCTTTCAAAACCTAAGGCACATGCCCTTGACTATGTCAACACCTTTAGTGTCGATAAGGTCTACTTATACTTGTTTTCGAAAAACATAAATGTTCACCCTCTATCATTATACTAGTGGTAAGGTCTTTTTCCAAACCATGCTTTCTAACTTGAAGCATATACTTTAAAAACCCTTGAAGTCATTCCCAACGTTAACATGTCATGATAAACATGTTTTTCGACTTACTTACTTGGACACAGTTGTGGTTAACAAGGAACCTTTCTACCAAATGTATTGAGGCTTTGCCTCCATGGCTTGTTTGTGTCGGTAGTGTCAACAAGGAGTACATTTTTATTAAATTGTTTCCAAAATTAGATGGAGGTCATTTCCTCTATTTCTTGTCGTCATTGTTTATATCGACAGAACATGAATGCTTGCTTGGCATAGAGTCAATAGGTTTTGCCTACTGCAAGAGCTTAAAGATTAACTTCAACATCCAGAAAGGGAAATGAAGGTGATTGGAAATGACAGGGGTGTCATGCCCATCGACTTATGTGATTGTATTTCAATATAAAATCGTTGAAATGCTTACGTTAGTTGATAGATAACAATTACTATGACACTGCATTTGTGTGAACACATTAGAAGGGACCAATGTGTGGTATAAACTGGGGAGACACCAATTAAACGTCAATTTATTAAGGAAATAGCTAAATGAAAGGGGATCTTCGTTATTCGAAGGGCAAATCTAAGGGATATATGATGGATGGTCATCTTATCTCGCCGCGATGGAAAGTAACATTTGCTTGTTAAGTGGTTCTTAGTTATCTGAATGAGAAAACTATGGGATGTGCAATATATAATCCACATCTTTACTAAATGTTGAATTCAAGTAGATAACCTGAGGGCGAGTAGCTAATTTGCCAATAAAAAAACTATGCATAAACCGTTAAGATAGTTAGTTGGTATAACGGGGATGGGGAATCCACTATATGTTTCATGTTGCACATTATTGTTATTATCATTATTGTTACTGTTACGTTGCTAACCATATAAGTTCAGGAGCACGGGATTGGTTTCATATTATATCTTGATACTAGTGAGAGGGAAACTCGTTCCGCTTTGCAGCATGGCCACACTGGATATCTAAAAGCCGGATAGAAAGATTATTATTCATACCAGTCTTTTTGATTGATCCGTAGTTTTTGTTCTTCCCCTTAAATTATCGGGTACTCATTCGAATAGACTAAGGAATAATTTTGTTCAGGTTTATCTTCTTCGAATAAGCTTCCGGAGAAGAGAAAGAGGCTCTAGCTATTTAGGAGCTTTTTTCTGCTATGTATTTTTGTCTGTTGGATGAATTTAAGGCATAGTTGTTATTTGCCTATATTTTTAAACTTTGGCCAACCTTCATACGTTGCTCTTGGAGGTATTATTTTGTAATAAATATATTTTCATTTGAATGGGGTTTCACATGGGAATGTAATGAATATTCATCAGTGAGTTTGCAAAAACTTTCATATTCTTGTGTTCTCTGATGTTATGATTCATTAACAATTTGTTTTCTATCAATGGAAGTTAATAATATAGATGACTGCAAAATCTATTGCGCTTAGCTTTGGGCCTTGGAGAATGGCGTGTTACACTTCTACAATAGAATAACTAATATGAATGATTCCTACTTCTACCTTGATTGGTCTCTACTCTTTGCCATGAAGCTAGCATAGTATTTAATTTCCCTTACACCAAATCGAAATCTGATCGAATGCAAATCGTTATACGGATTATTCTAAAACTAGAATTGATGTAGTCACTTATCTACACTCTTCGAATCATCTCCCACATATCCTTAAGATGGGTCTCTTAACTACCTTTATATGGCATGCATGTATGATCTGTCGTCGATACATAACCCTCAAGGAATAATCTAGTTGCGCTCTCATCTCAGTCCACTATGATTGAGTCTTTAATATTGGTCAATTATCTACCTCTATACGACATTTGTGTCTGATTTTCCGTCATATGGGCCTCCAATATGTTGTTTATTATTATGATATTCTTCTCTTTATGTATTTCCTGTTACATGATAGTCTCTCTTATATTTGCTATCTTTTTATGTCATGAACTAATATCATAACAAGTTTTCTCTATTTCTTCTTCTTATTTAATTATAACTTATGATATAATTTACTTACAAGTTTCAAAGGCCTGCTCTTTTCAGTCCATTTCGTTTTATTATAGATCTACATGTGTTTTTAGTATTTTTGTATATTATGTTTTTTTATTAAATATGTGTTATTTAAATCCTCTCTTTATATTTTTCACATAATTTTAAAAGGATTTAAAACTACTCTTAAATCTAAAGTTGCAGAAATATGAACTATTTAACACAGGCTGAAGGAATGTAAAAATAATTGTAGTTAAACTATAAATTTAGTAATAAACCGTACTAAACTGCAAAATATATACTATAAGAACAAACAGAAATAAACTTATACTAAACTCAATAAACACTTTTTGACCCTATTTCTTTAATTTTTCTAGTTTTAAAATAGCAACTTTCCGCTCACCTCTCGTCCTATGTTGATGTCTCGTGGTCCTCTTTGATCCCCTTCCTTAGGCTTTCTAACATTTTATTAATGTTCTTCTTCCTCAAGAAAATATTTAAGTTTATGTTCAACCCCTAAAAATTAAGAGAACCTAGAGGGAGAGGAAAAAAATGTGTGAAATGAAATGACTGGGGTTCTTCTTATAAGTGTGCTAGGGGATCTCGGACCGTATGATAAGATTGATTAAATCTGGTTATGCCATGTCATAAGCCCAAATCTTTCCTTCCATCTCAAAATCTAACATCTCTAGTTTATTGAAATTAGATCCCCCTTCCTCCTTCGTACTTGGCCATTTTGCAGGCCAGGTTGCCCACGCGAGACGACCCTACCGCCTAGGCGACTGACCACCATGGTAACCCAGCCTTGGAGGCTGTTAACCCATGTTTGCATACATACATACGTACATACACGCATGCACACACACACACAATATATATATACATATATTATATCCATAAGTTATGTACTTGATCTGTAAAACTTATATGTTCAACCCCAACTTTTGACAACTGAATTCTCTGGTAACTTTTTCGTGTTTATTCGAATTTTAACAAGTTTTATATGGAAATTTTCTAGAAATCACCATAGGATCGACGGTGCATCTCCTATAGTTAAATTAAAAAAAATTATAAGCACATTTTCTTATTTATATAATTTCTCAATTAATATTATTATTAAAATATCAGGGTGTTACAACAAGTAAGAGGAGAAGAGATCACCATGTCTCCAGCCTTTATTAGAATCAATAAAACAATTCAAGATGTCATCGAGTAAAATAGAAAAGTTTAGATGCTAATACATTCGTAAACTAAATTGACAAGAGCATTAGAAAACCCAATAGATGCCAACATACAACATGTGAACTCTCTAATTAATTCATGCGCTAATAAGATATTTTATATGCTCTTAGTGTGCGAAAGCTATTTAGAGAGGGAAAGAATAAATATATATTTAAATAGAATAAATGTTTAGACTATGTGATGAGAAAGAGAAATAATAAATGTTTAAATAAAAATTTTGTCTGATATCAGTGGCAAAAAAATGGTTGGTGCTAAATAAAAAGGGCATTACATTTTTTGAAGAGAGAAGGGAATATATATGTATGTGTGTGTGTATATAGTGAATGTTCGGTTGCCCCTCACAATTTATACAACTCTTCTCCCTTTAATTTTCAACCACAACTTGTATCCAAATAATACTTATTTATCTCTCCTAATGAATTAATTATTGTAGTATAGTCGGAAAAGAAGAAAATAGTAATGTTAAGATTGAAACTTATGACTGAAACTCAGGATAGAATGAGGTGTAGCAGAACATTCGACAACGTGCACGCAAAGGCTTTACAATTCTTTGATTTTTTTGTTGTCTGTTTATAAAAGCAATAGAATCGGTGACATTTCTCATTTAGTTGTCATTTGCGGTAATTTTTTACTCGTTCCCATTCGTGAGGCATCTGGTCCATCTGACTTGTCAGAGCCCCACAAATGAGAACGAGATTATTGGCAGATTCAGAACAATGAGAAACATTATTATGTTCGGTGAATCAATTATTATAGTTGATAAAATTTATATATTAACCAAATTTCTAAAATTAATAATTCATACAAATAAGGACCGTTTGAGACATGTTTTTGTGTTGTGAACATATGGAAATGCTCTACATTATTGAGTTCAAACAAACAGAATTAGAGAAATTTATAAGTTTTCTGTTTATTTATTTATTTATTTTTATAGCTTATTTACGCAGACTTCCGTTAATGTTCATGCTCTACAATTGGAAAACAATGGTGTCTCCTTTCAACCCCTTTTTCATGTCTCCATCAAAGGCAGAACTGGATCATCCTTCTTACATCCAGTCATTGGATCATCTTTCTCAATCTGATGGGGTTAATCCTGATTCAAAAGCGGCTCTTCATCAATCAAAGGAAACCAACAAATGGAAGAAAAAAACCAATTTAGACTCAGGAATGAAAAAAATGATATTTCTTTCTATGTTTATGGTAACAAACCATATTACAAATTTCTAAAAGATTACTTTGTTCGTTCTTGGTCCATCAAAGGCAGCTACCTATCATATACGAGGGAAAATAGTTTTTTTTATCATCAATTTGGAAAATGTAGAAGATTGTGAAAATATATTAGCGGCTGGACCATGTTTTTATAACAAAAAACTGTTATTTATGAAAAAGTGGCTCCCAGGGTGAAGCTTTCACGTGAGTTTCTTCATTAAATCCCAGTATGGATACAACTTCCAAATTTAGATCTGGATTTTTGGTCTACTGAAGCTATTACCCGAGTTGCTTCAATTTTGGGACACCCTGTAAAACTTGATCAAGTAACAGAAGATTTAACGAGGATATAATATACTAGAATATCAGTGAAGATAGATGTCAATTTTACATCCCTAATGAAATTCCTATATATACAATATTTTGATGGGAAGGTAGTGTGGAAAAAAGTTATATACGAATGGCATCCTACAGTTTGGTCTAATTACGTACAGATATTTTATCACTCTAATGTTATATGCACGATGAAGAAGATTTGGAAGCAAAAATATTCTTTTAATAAAGAGTCTTCAATGGGGTTAGGTAATAAAGCTCATCAAAATAGTAAAGAAAGTAAGTCAGACCCTATTATTTCCATTGAGATGGAATCTAAGAACCTAAATTTAAGGAGTAATTCTACTGATATTTAAATTGAGTTTGGCAATAATGTATTTCAAGATAAAGGAATAATTTATCAGTGGACAAATTAGCTGAGGGTCCCACTATGTTGTTTACATGATATTCTCTATTATATAATTCTATTATGCTACATGCTATCATTTCATGTCAGTAAGGACGAAGCCAAGAAATCAGACAAGGGGGGCGGATTCGAAGGAATGGCCATTTTTTATACCAGTTTACCCTTAATTTCAACCTATAATGTCTTATATTATCAATAAAAATACATTAAAAGTAGTTTTTTTTGCTTAAATCAGTAAAAAAAATTTTGGCTATTTTTTAAAATCTAAGGAGGCCACCGCCCCCACCTGCCCCCTCTAGCTACGTCCCTGCATGTCATGAACTCTATTTCGTTTTTTTCGTTAATTATAACGTATGTTATAATTTACTTATAAGTTTCAAACATAAAACACAATTTCCTTCTGAGAATAATAATGTGGATTCTTCAAGTCAAGAAGACATCAATATAGAGGATTCATATCACTCAATTGCTAGTTTCAAGTAGAAAAGGGATACAATCAATTTAAATAACTTAAAGGGTAAAGAAGTGGTAATTAGTGGGGAGCCTTTTGCCGAGTCAAACCCAAAATGGAATAAACTCATAACTGAGATCAATATCAAGAAAAGTGAAAGAAGAATGCAGCCTCCTGGTGGTGTTAAAACTAGGTGTATAACTAAAAATAAACAATTTAAATGGTTTTATTATTTTGGAATATAAGAGGATTAAATTCACTTACTAGGTTGCATGATCTATTTGATTTAATTCAAATTAAGGAATTTAGCTTAATGGCTATTGTATAGCATAAAATGTCAAACCAATCTATTGCTAACTTTGAGTTAAAGTTTAAAAATTTGGAATTCATTAACAATAATACAATTGAGAGTAATGGAAGAATTATGATTGGCTGCAACAACATTATTGGAAACAATAAATTTTAGGTTTTTATCATCAATGTATTACCTATAAAAAATTTAATTTTGGTGGTCTCTTCATCTTGCTATCTCTTTTGTGTATGGCTCCAATTTGCAATCTCAAAGACAACTGCTATAGGATCATCTTCCGGAAATGAAATCTACAATAGATTATGCTTGGTTAGTTGCTGGAGGTTATAATGATATTTTATATGCAGTTGATGGATCCATTTTACATAAATCTAATTTGGTTATTGGCAGATATATCACATTTTGATGTCAATGAACCTAATATTAAGGGTAACTTGTATGCTTGGTGGGGATGTTATAATTCCAATACTCATTCGGGAATTGATAAAAATTTCTTCAACTAAAATGTGCATATTTACTTCCCTTTCATCTGGTCCAATGTTTTAATCACTTGACTAGTCATCATACACCTATTTTAATCAATTTATGCTGCAAGAGTATGGGTAATTTTAATTAAAAAAGGCATGCATTCAGATATATGAATACTTGAAGTTTCAGGGAGGGTTATTTTAATGTAGTTACCCCTATTTTGAAGAGAAAATTATCAGGTAAAATGTTGTTTCAGTTAATTATAAAACTGAAGCTTACCAAAAGGCACCTTAAACGCTAGAGCATAAATATTTTCAGTTTTCCAATGCAGATTGAAGAGTTAAGGAGGGATAATGATAGATTATACCATCTGTTACTTGATTATCCTGAGATAGCCGTTTGTTACAACAATATCAAATAAATATAAGGAAGTGTGAAGATTATACTTGTATGCAGAGTGTTGAGTTCAGGCAAAAAGCTAAAATTAAAGGTTTGGTTGAAGCTGATTTACCCACTAATACTTTTATTCTAAAATGTATGGTAAGGGAGAAACTCAAAATTAAATATCTCTTGGACTCTGATGGAAATTTGTTGATAGGTAATGATGCTTTTACAAAAAAGGCTGTTGACTAATTTCAAGAATTGTATAATTCCTCAACAATTAATTCTACTTTCCTTAATATTGTTCCTGAAAAATTGGTTATTGATGCTGGAAAAATTATGTTGGATAAATATATTAGTATATAAGAAATTTATGCAACTATTTTTAATATGCATGATGAGAGTAGCCCAGGTCCTGATGGCTTTGGAGCAAAGTTTCACAAAGCACTTAGAATGAACTGAATGATGATCTATGTCAGGTTTCAATGATGCTTTCTTAACTGGTAAATTAATAAATGAATCGAATCACATTTTCATTTGTCATATAACCAAGAAGTTACATGCCTCGAAGCCACATGAATTTAGGCCTATTTTATGTTGTAATGTGTTATATAAAATTATTAGCAACATTCTTTGCACTATGTTAAAGTGAATTTTACAAGATTTATTTTTTGAAAATCAAAACACTTTTATTGCAGGCAGATATATGTTTGAAAATAATCTACTTGCCTATGAAATGGTAAAATGCTTTAATAGATCTGGAACTGATAAATTTTGCTTGAAGATTGATGTATAAGAATTATATGACATAATTAGTAGAGAGTTCATCATCTTTATAATGAACAAAATGAAGTTCCCTCCTATTTTCTGCAGATTTATTTGTAAATGCATTTCAACTCCAACTTTTCTATATTGGTTAATGGTGTTCCTCTGTGTTATATTAAGAGAAACATTGGATTGCATCAAGGTGACCTTCTTTCACCTTATTATTTGCTATTGCTATGAAATATTATTTGACATGGAATACTTTAAAAGTGCCTATCTATAATTATACATAGATTATTTCTAACCTGATATATGCAGAAGATCTTCTGGTTTTTACAAAATGTAAACATGATTGTATCTACACAGTTAAATGAATATTGAAATCTCTGGAAGAAATTGGATTGAAAGTAAATGAGGGAAAATCACATATTTTTCTAAGCAAAAACAGTAAAAGTAAGGACTTCGTTTCTTCCTACTTAAGCTTCCAAATATCTGGTCTTCCGGTTAAGTATTTGGGTCTTCCATTATCTAATAAGAAGAAGATTAATAGTAGAAACGCTCTCTCTCTCTCTCTCTTTATTAGATTCCATTAAAGGTAATATAAATTGTTGGAGTAACAAATTTTTATCCTATACAAGTGGGATAGAGTTGGTTAGATCCAACATTTATCCTAGTATTCAATTTTGGATTCAAACTTGCCAAATCCCTTCCCAAGTTGTTGACAAAACAGAACCTCTTTGTGCTAACTTCATTTGGAGGAACAAATATCATATAATGTCTTGGGATCAATTGTACAGGCCTAAGAGTTGTGTTAGTTTTGGGCTAAAAAATATAAGGAGTTTACAACAAGTCATGGCTCTTAAGTTGATTTGGTTGTTTTTACAAGACAAAACTCTATGGTTTAAGTGGATGAAGAGCAGATATGCTAGTAATAAAAAAATTGGTCATGAGTTCAAACAACAATGCCTCTTACACATGGAAAATAACTCTCAAAGCTAGATAATACTATAAAAATATTTTTGGATAAAACACAATTGATGATCAAAACACGCACCTTCGGTTTGATCCTCGATTTCATAGGAAAAACTTAGTATATGTCTTGGGTTGGCAACACATGGTATAATATGGAAATTTTTATGGACTGAGATATTGATGATGATGGTTTTGATGGGAACAGGCTTGTTTCAACTTTGTTTCAATTATTACTATTATAAAATATATGCTAACACTATTTTCTAGACTATATAAGTGTACATATAGGAAATCTATGCAAATATTTATTACTGAAGATTGTACAGTTCAAAGAAACAAGATTTCAAAATAGAAGAGTTCAAATTTCAAGACTCATGAGTATTAAGAAATCATGAGTTCAAGAATTATAGAGTAAATGTGTCTAGATATAATGTTAAAACTCTTGTTAGCACTGAATTCTGGCTTCAAACTTAATCTGATTTCAAATTCTTTTCCAAATGATTTCAAAATTACTTACTTGTTTTTAAATCTAGTTTTCAAATGACTTTAAAATTACCTGCTTATTTATAAATATATACTTCTTTATTTTGATAAATTTATAACTCTTAAAATTTATTTTTTATTCCTATTTTCAAATTTATGCTTAATAGATTAACTCAAGTATTACTTACAAAATTATTACTAGTTTTATTTTTTTGAGTAGAAAGGATGTGTAGCGTGATACTACACATCCGATTAAACATATTATATATATATATAATATAATATCCAATTGACAAGCCCAACTTATAACGACCCAAACTTCCCCGTAAAGGAAAGCCCAGATTGTAATGAGGACAAGACGAATCAGAACGCAAACAGAAGAACATTTCATTGCTTATTACAACAATTTACATCGGAGTACAAGTTTATACAAAGTATGAACAAATAATATACATTTGATAAATATCAGAGATTTACAAATTACAATGCAGCGGAAAATAATACAAAACACAACTGAAAGAGATAAATGGATACAGAGCTTTTCGGATATCGTTCTAGCTGCAAACCAGGATCCTGTGAATATAAATTTGCAAAACCAAAACTAATGGCTGCCCATGTGGAAAATAGGGGCACTGAGAGTTTAGGTTGAAACAATAAACTCCAGATCAGTCATGTGACTGGTGTAAGAACTAAAATAATTATTAAATCTTTGAAAAGTCGGGTGTGTACGCGACTTGTGCAGGATCTATAATATGGCTATGCGGAATGTATGTGATAACTTAAGCTATTCAATAGTTACACAGGTAAAAATTCACAAACAAGAAATATATCACTAACAAATATAAATGCTGTAGATAAAGTAAAGTAATGACACCAGATTTTTATACTGGTTCGGACCTCCCGTCCTACGTCCAGTCCCGAAGCTCCTCTTCGGCTTTTCACTAAACAACACCCTCGCTTCACCCGGAGGAACAGGTACACAACTACTTGATTTACGGGCTACAAGTTTACCCACTTGATTTCACGAGCCACAAGCTTACCCACTTGATTTCACAGGCTACAAGCTTACCCACAAGACGATTACAAGAGTTTGACCTTGAATGTGTTCTTTCTTCAACACTGATTAGTCAATGATTGAGTATAACCTTCCTATAATCTTATCCTCAAATATATATTGATGTTTGCAAAGATTTGGAAGTGGATTATCGAGTTGAATCACAAGTGTGTTAAATATGCTTGGAGATTCAAACGATAATTGAATGCTTTTAAGTGCTTTCAGAATGCTAAGAATAATACAATATAGATAAGAGAATGGAGAGAAATTTCGGTAATTTGAATGAATGAAAATCGATGTATTTATAATAATCGAGAAGATGCAATTGTTGGTGAAAAGTTGCTCTCAAAAGAAGTGATTATTCTTGAGAAGAAATGGATGTAACTCTTCAAGAAAGAAGATGACTTTTCACAAAATTTCAAAAAGCTGTTGACCTATAAAAATTTATAGGTCGACATGGTTTTAGCCGTTGTAATTTAAAAACCTGTTGACCTATAAAAAATATAGGTCGACCTCTTTTCGACCGTTGTATTTTAAAAACCTGTTGACCTATAAAAAGTGTAGGTCGACATGTTTTTGATGATATGCATAAAAAAAGGTCTTATAAGTAGTTTTTGAAAGCCAAAAAGAAGTATGATTATTTGAGGATAGATTTTAACATTTATGACTCTAAATAATCAACTTCTAACCTATGAAGGCATCTTGTCTTTTTTTGTCGATGTAGAAGCTTCTTCTTGTCATAAATCAAAATAATCCGTGAAGCTTTGACTCAACATTCTCCCCCTTTTTGATTGATGACAACATGGATTAAAATAGTTATCTCTCCTTGTATATATGCTCCCCCTGTATATAAGCTCCCCCTGAATTATATATAATCTGCACAACAGTCGTTAGTAATATTTTCTCCCCCTTTGTCATCGACAAAAAGGGTGTCCAGAAGAACTGCATAAGGCTAGCATTATAATAAGTAAATTGTTCTGCATATTACAAACCAAAACAAACACACCAGAAGTACTAGATAGTGGCATAATTACATACACCAGTCATAATTAAGTTTTTGAGGATAAAGAGATAAAAGCGTAAAGACTATTGTGATGGCCAGTCCGAATCACTATCTTCTTCTTCGTCTTTGTCTCCTTCCTCCTCTTGTTCCTCGTTGTTTCCGTCATCATCGTCCTTCTCAACATCGTCATGAGCTTCTTCTTCAATATGCGACATTCCACGACCATGATTATGTTGGGTACTTGCTCCAGAACTAGTACCTTCTTCCGACGAGGACCATGTAAAAGTAGGAGGCATAGGACGTTTATCACGAATATGAATAGGGCAGAAATCAGTAGAGAATTGTATACCATCATTGTGAGATCGTAGAATTTCTGCCATTCTATCTTTAGAAAGAAAAATGTGTTGTCCACATATCACTGACCATAAGCAATCTTCTGAGTTTTGGGGTTTAAATTTTTCTAAGTTGAGATTAGCGTAGAATAGCTTTATCAAAATGTGACTAATCTCAACATTGTTGTGTTCAAAAGAAAGAAGAGATTCAATACCTGCTCGGTTTGATATCTCTCGAACTTCGTAGTAGACAAAATCAGAGAAATTGATGAAAGATCCATGGTGAATTGTATAGTCTTTCATTTTGTTCCACCTTTTCACCGCTAGTGGATCCATAAGCCATTGTTTGATTTGAGAATCAATGGGTTGGATTGGTGTTTGAGAGGATGAAGTTTTTTTTTTCTTTTGCTTAGGAGCCATTTTAGAGTTTAGAGAAATTGAAATTCCTTTTGAGGGTAGGATTGAGAGAATTAGGAGTAAGAATAAATAAGATTTTAACGAAAGGTTGTGAGGATTTAAAAAGTGAATCGACGTGTCTAACGCAAGGGGAAACAGCAATTCCCGATACCGGTCGACATGAAAGTTTGGGGTGGTCGACAGGAATTAGTTCTGGAAGAATATATGCCACCATTTCTATGTTGATCAGTCGACAGGGAGTATTTGGGGCGGTCGACAGGTAAAGGTTCTGGAAAATTATAAACATATAATTTTATCTTGACTGGTCGACAGGGAGTATATGGGGCGGTCGACAGGTAAGAGTTCTGGAAGAAATAGGAATTTTATTTTTAGCCTAACCGGTCGACAGGTTAATTCTCTGGTTGAAAATATAAAACAAAAAGGACTAGACCGGTCGACAGCATAGAACTGGGCGGTCGACAGGTGCTGAATACTTTTGTTTTTCTGGTTTGTTGAGATGAAATGAACACTATATATAAAAAAAATATTTTATTCAAAACAATATGAATTCGAAAACAGATGCTTAGAAGGTTAAATACAAATTTATTTTCAGAAAATTTAAACGATATAAACGAAAAAAAATTATCTTCTTGGTTCCCAAGGATTCTTTGGTTCCCAAGGATTGTATTTTCCACTTACTCCTTCATTGTTGTTGTAATTCCTATCCCATGAGTTTGGAGTTCGCGAAGATGATGGTATAGGTATTGGCTCATGTACGTTATTCCTGTCAGAGCTGCAGAAAAGAGAGGCTAGTCGTTCGAGATACGTCAAACGAGAAATCGTCAATTTTTGCTCATAGAACATTTGCTGCTGATAATAATGCATTTCGTCGATCTTTTCTTTTGTTCGTGGAGAGCAAAACAAAACTTTCTTGCTTTTCTTAGACGTTGGTGTGGTTCCTGGTGTTCGAGAAGGTGGATGAAATCCAAGTGGATGTTCTGGTGTTTTCGGGGAGTTGTATTCCATTGGTTCGGAACTCGTGATTGAAATATGGGAGTTTTCAGCACATTTTTCACAAATGTGTGCCATGAATTAAAAATAATTGAGGTTTGAAAAATTTGTTGTCTTAGAGCACTAAAAACTACAAACGTGTATATATAGAAAGAGTTTTCTATTTTTAGAGAAAGAAGAGATGGTTTGCATTTTATTAACCGTAGAAAAATTCTCTTCTTTATATAGTAATAAGAAAAGACATTGGTTTCTGAAAAATATGAACTCTTGTTATATAAGAAAAAATATTAGCCTTCGATTTCTTTTCTTGAAACCAAGCCTAGCTCTCTACGTAACTTGACAAAACTTGATTCTAGTAGAGGCTTTGTAAATATATCAGCTAGTTGATTGTTTGTGCTTACATATTCTAATTTTATATTTCCTTTCTCAATATTATCTCTAAGAAAATGATGTCGGATGTCTATATGTTTAGTTCTTGAGTGGTTAACCGGATTTTTGGATAAGTTTATCGCACTTGTGTTATCACAATATATAATAGAATTTGACAAGTTCATATCGAAGTCTTTAAGTGTTTGTTGCATATATATAACTTGTGTACATGCTAAAGCCGCTGAGATATACTCTGCCTCACATGTCGAGAGTGAAACACAATTTTGTTTCTTACTAAACTAAGAGACAAGTGATTTTCCAATGAAATGGCACGTACCACTTGTACTCTTTCTATCCGTTCGTGATCCTCCGAAATCAACATCACTATATGATACTAATTCGAATGCACAATCCTTAGGATAGAAAAGACCGAAATCTTTGGTGTTATTAAGATACCGAATAATTCGTTTTACTACTCGTAGATGCGATTCCTTAGGATTAGCTTGAAAACGTGCACACAAACAAACACTCATCATAATGTCAGGACGACTAGCTGTTAAATATAGGAGAGAACCTATCAGACTACGATACGTCTTTTGGTCTATACTCTTTCCACTTTCATCCTTTTCGAGATGACTAGTTGTACTTATCGGAGTTGGTTTTCCAGAAGTATTTTCAAGACCAAATCTTTTAATAAGATTTTCACAATATTTTTCTTGATTTATAAAAATACCATTCGGAAGTATGATAACTCTCCCATATGTGACATTTCAAATTCTTTGGTCTTGACATTTGCAAACTCTTTACAAAGTTTCTCATTTGTTGAACCAAAGATTATGTCGTCCACATATATTTGAATAACAAGTATATCTTTGTGCGAATGTTTAATAAATAATGTTTGATCAACCTTTCCTATTTGAAATCCAGAATCAATTAGATAACTTCGTAGTCGTTCATACCAAGCACGTGGTGGTTGTTTTAGACCGTACAAAGCCTTCTTAAGCTTGAACACATGATCCGGATATTTTTCATGTTTAAATAAAGGTGGTTGTTCAACATATACTTTTTCTTTTATAAATCCGTTTAAAAATGCACTCTTGACATCCATCTGATATAATTTAAAGTTATGATGACAAGCAAATGATAGAAGAATTCTAATTGCTTCTAATCTAGCGACAGGTGCAAAAGTTTCTTCATAATCGATACCCTCTTCTTGATTATATCCTTGTGCTACTAACCGTGCTTTGTTTCGAGTTATGTTTCCTTATTCATCAGCCTTGTTTTTGTAAACCCATTTAGTTCCTATAACCGATTGATCGGTTGGCCTTGGAACAAGTTCCCATACATTATTGCGTTCAAACTGATTTAGTTCTTCTTGCATCGCAATAATCCAATATTCATCGGTAGCAGCTTCTTTAGGATTCTTAGGTTCGATATTAGAAATAAATGCAACATGTCCCATTTGGTTAAGTTGACTTCTAGTTCTTATTTGAGATGATACTTCTCCAATTATATTTTGAACTGGATGATCTCTTAGAATTCTTGGAGGAGATCTAAATCTTGGTGGAGAAGGTATTACATCAATTTGAGGGTTATCATCAACTATTTCTGAGTCAGAGTCATTATTTGTGATGATAGGGTTATCAGTGACTATGGTTTCTTCGTCATCTGATATTATATGAGATGGTTTAAAGAATTCATCAAAGGAAACATGAAGTGATTGTTCAATAGATTTGGTTCTCTTATTGAATATACGATAGGCCTTGCTTCTTTCCGAATATCCGACAAATATACCTTCATCGGATTTTGGATCAAATTTTCCAAGATGGTCTTTCGTATTTAAAATAAAGCACTTAGAACCAAAAACTTTGAAATATGAGATATTTGGTTTTCTTTGATTAAATAACTCATATGATGTATTTTTAGTCAGAGGTCGAATAGATACACGATTCAAAACATAACATGCAGTTGCAACAGCTTCTGCCCAGAAATGTTTTGGTAGAGTGGATCCATTTAATAATGTTCTTGCACATTCTTGTATTGTCCGATTTTTCCGTTCTACAACTCCATTTTGTTGTGGAGTTTGAGGAAACGAAAAATTATGATTGATACCTTTCTTTGTACAAAAATGTTCAAATTCATTATTTTCGAACTCTCCTCCATGATCACTTCTAATATTTTTAACCTTAAGTCCTTTTGACTTCTGAATTCTTTTGACGAAGGATTTGAAATGATGAAAAGTGTCACTTTTATTTTTTAAGAAAATAACCCATGTATAACGAGAATAATCATCAACAATTACAAACACATATTTATTATGATTTATTGACTGAACCTGTGTTGGTCCAAATAAATCCATATGTAATAATTCAAGTGGTTGTAATGTTGATATGATTTTCTTGGATTTGAAGGAAGATTAAGTCAATTTTCCTAATTGACATGCATCACAAATATTATTAACCGAAAAGCTCATTTTGGGGAGACCTTTAACAAGACCATTTTTGGCTAGCTTGTCAATAGTTTTGAAGTTTATGTGACAGAAACGTTTGTGCCATAGCCATGGATCATTATCATTTGCTACAAGACACATATCTGAATTATGATTGATATTCATATTCAGAATATAAATGTTTCTATCTCTATTTCCTTCAAAAGCTATATTTCGATCTTTATCTAGTATGCTACATTTATTATCTGAAAAGGAAATAGTAAAACCTTTGTCGCACAATTGACTAATACTTAATAAATTATGTTTCAAATTCTTAACTAGCATGACATTTGTGATAAGAGGTAAGTTAGATGTACCATAATTGCTCACATCGCCTTTGCCGATGATATAGCCTTTTGAATTATCTCCAAAAGTGACTGAGCCACCATCCGAATAAGTAATATTTGTTAATAAGTTCTTGTCTCCAGTCATATGCTTTGAGCAACCACTGTCCAATATCCACTTTCCTCTTTTCTTAAGTGGGACCTACAAAAAATAAAGTTAAGTCCATGGTACCCAATTTTTATCGGGTCCTAAGAGTTAGGTCTTAGGAGTCCAAACCCATACGGGTCCGGTATCCCCTTTATACAAATAATTTGGATTATAATGCACAGTATTCAAAAAAATTTGAATGTACTTGTTCCTAATCAAACTATTATTTGTTTTAGGAACCCATATTTTTATAGATTTGACATTCTTCTTTTGAGATTTCACAATCGGTTTTGGTTTGGAATATAATAAACTAAGATTTTTCTTAGCTTCAGTTTCTTGAGCTTTCTTATTTTTTCTTTTTCTTTTACCAAGATGTTTCTTGATAACTTGTTTCTTATATCCCAATCCTTGCTTGTTTATAGCTGATTGTGAACTCTCAATAATTTTTGTCAAATTTTCTCGACCTTTGTTAAAGTTAGAAACATTTTTAGAAATGTCGTCTAACTTTGTTTGTAAACTAGCTTTTTCAAGGTCTAGAGATTTTACTTTTGCTTTAAGCTCATAATTCTCAGTAGTAAGAGTGTCATTTTTCTCTTTTTGAATTTCAATTTCTTGACTCAGAAGAGATAGTTGAGAATTATTATCAGAAGATGATACTTGAGCTTTTTCAAGTTCCTCCTCTAATATGTTTTTTTCATCTTTTAACATATCTCGTTCTAATTCTGATCTATTCAACATTGCCTTGACTTCTTTTAATTGATGTTTTGTATCTTTAAATTTAATCATTAATTTATCATAAATATCAAGCATATCCTCAAGGGTAGGAATTTGTACCTCATCCTCTGTTGCCATAAAACATACATTTGCTTGTTCATTATCTGAGTCACTTTCACTTTCGGATGAAGATGAATCTGAATCATCCCAAGTTACTGAGAATGCCCGTTTCTTTGACTTGTCCGTTTTGTGTTTGAACTTGTCATTTTCTGTCTTCTTCTTTTGTTTTGGACAATCATTTTGCATATGCCCCTTCTTATGACAGTTAAAGCATTCTACATTCGATGATGATGGTCTGTTTGATCCGAACTTTTTTCTGTTGTATCGACTAGCTCTTCGTTGCTTTAAGAATTTTTTGAATCCTTTTGCAATGAATGCTAGATCCTCATCTTCATAATCTGAGATGTCTTCATCAGCATGAAAAGCTACATTTTTCTTTTCTTCTTTTTGTTCTTTTCGAGCCTGCAAGTTAGCTTCATAGGACATAAGATTTCCTATCAATTCATCTGGCTTCATGGTGGAAAGATCATTAGCTTCTTCTATGGCTAATAATTTTCCTTCCCATTCATTAGTCAGTGAATGTAGGACTGTTGAAACTACATCGAAGTCAGAATATTTTTGTCCTAACCCGATAAGAGCATGATGAATAGTTTGAAATCTTGAATACATCTCATTGATTGTTTCATTTGGCTTCATTTTGAAATTTTGAAATTGTCTTTTCAACAAAGCTATTTTTGCTTGTTTAACCTTGTTAGTACCTTCATGAGTGGTCTTTAGTGTTTGCCAAATTTGATAGGCAGTGGTACACATACTAACACGGTTATACTCATTTTGGTCTAATGCACAAAACAACATATTCATTGCTTTTGCATTTACAGTAGCTGCTGTTTTCTCAGCAGGAGTCCATTCTGCATACTCAGTAGTTGGATTTATTATCTCTTTCTGAGTAGCATTCCAAGCATCATAGCTAGTTGATTGCATATAAAAAGTCATACGTGTTGCCCAATAACTATAGTTTAGGCCATTAAAGAAAGGAGGTCTTTGTGTCGATTGACCTTCTGTGTAAGTGGTGTTACTTGTACTTGTGTTATTTGCCATATTACTAGAATATATCAAATAACTGTGTTACGGTTATATGATAACCTTGCTCTGATACCAAATGAAAAGTCGGGTGTGTACGCGACTTGTGCAGGATCTATAATATGGCTATGCGGAATGTATGTTATAACTTAAGCTATTCAATAGTTACACAGGTAAAAATTCACAAACAAGAAATATATCACTAAAAAATATAAATGCTGTAGATAAAGTAAAGTAATGACACCAGATTTTTATACTGGTTCGGACCTCCCGTCCTACGTCCAGTCCCGAAGCTCCTCTTCGGCTTTTCACTAAACAACACCCTCGCTTCACCCGGAGGAACAGGTTCACAACTACTTGATTTACGGGCTACAAGTTTACCCACTTGATTTCACGGGCCACAAGCTTACCCACTTGATTTCACGGGCTACAAGCTTACCCACAAGACGATTACAAGAGTTTGACCTTGAATGTGTTCTTTCTTCAACACTGATTAGTCAATGATTGAGTACAACCTTCTTATAATCTTATCCTCAAATATATATTGATGTTTGCAAAGATTTGGAAGTGGATTATCGAGTTGAATCACAAGTGTGTTAAATATGCTTGGAGATTCAAACGATAATTGAATGCTTTTGAGTGCTTTCAGAATGCTAAGAATAATACAATATAGATAAGAGAATGGAGAGAAATTTCGGTAATTTGAATGAATGAAAATCGATGTATTTATAATAATCGAGAAGATGCAATTGTTGGTGAAAAGTTGCTCTCAAAAGAAGTGATTATTCTTGAGAAGAAATGGATGTAACTCTTCAAGAAAGAAGATGACTTTTCACAAAATTTCAAAAAGCTGTTGACCTATAAAAATTTATAGGTCGACATGTTTTTAGCCGTTGTAATTTAAAAACCTGTTGACCTATAAAAAAGTATAGGTCGACCTCTTTTCGACCGTTATATTTTAAAAACCTGTTGACCTATAAAAAGTGTAGGTCGACATGTTTTTGATGATATGCATAAAAAAAGGTCTTATAAGTAATTTTTGAAAGCCAAAAAGAAGTATGATTATTTGAGGATAGATTTTAACATTTATGACTCTAAATAATCAACTTCTAACCTATGAAGGCATCTTGTCTTTTTTTGTCGATGTAGAAGCTTCTTCTTGTCATAAATCAAAATAATCCGTGAAGCTTTGACTCAACAATCTTTACTTTAAAAATAAAGTAAATCAAGGGACCACGCCGTATAACACGGAACGGGTTTCCTCCCAAGAATACCAGTGCATAAACAGTTATAAACAGCGCAATGCTTTTTGAAATATAAAGCTATTATAAGACTCATGTCCCATCACACAATGCAACACAAGCCGGAGGATAGAGTTTTACCTTATAATAGCCAAACATGCTTGGTACATTTAAAAACAAATCATTTTGATACTATTATGGTGTAAAGTGTATAAAAACAACTTCAAATATAAATGTATCAATCGTAGACGGCATAGTGCCGCACCCCACTATGTCCCCATACTAGGCTCTACAAATAAAACCGTACAATGTCATATTGGAAATTGGATTTCCGTCATGAGCCGAGGCCAGGGATGGCTCCTCACCGCTTCGAGACACTCTAGCAAATGTATCAGGACTACACACTCTGGGTAACCCCTGGAATCGGTTGGGCCGGTCCACACTTACGTTAGTGGATTGGCAATTCATTAACACACGTTTCCCGATCCTATTGGACCTACACCCATCGGCTCTGTAGAGACCGATATATCCGAGGAGCCTCGCATTCCAATAACCACATAGGTAAAAATATAACAATGTCAGGGCTTGCAAAACACTGACAACACCCATAACTAGAAAGAAACGTCATGTTCTCCCAACGGTGCTTATCCCGTTCTTGATTCATACCGAGGTCTGAGGCTCGCGAATTAACGCTATACACAAAGCTATGCTATATTAAAGCTGTGCTTTGATCATCAACCACAAGACTCTGCTTTTCAACATAAGCCTTGATCATTTGCATCTCAGCATGCCACATAGGCAATTCACGCCATGCGACTGATGTCTATCGATATATAACCTCTGAGCTCGTACGTCTCAGAGAAGGGTGTTAAGCAAGAGAATATATTCTCCGCCGCCAAACAGATATATATTTAATAGAAATCAATCAACATAGAATAAAATCCAACGTCGGACACACATCCATTTACAAGTTTGTTCTGGGTCTGAACGAAACTGGAGGCACCTTATTCCTCATCCTGTATGTCCAATACAGGAGCGAGGTCCTCGCATATCCGGTCGATCTCCAAGTATGTCTGGACGATCACTACTTATTACCTCATCTTGGGTGTACAGCCCAATCAAGACATAAGTAATCATCCAAATGATGTGAAGACCTCTGGTCTTCAACCACCGTCTTCATCATCGACTTATCGTCGAATCAGTTATTCAGAATGGGTATAAACCCGACCTTTCCGAATAACTCGCGTATATAATAAACAAGTGTTATAAAACACAACATACGCCTCATTCCAATTCAGAATATTCTTTTATTAAAATATTCACATTCTTAGGGATATGTTCCCATTAATTTTATTAAATATAAATTCTTTTAAATTTATTCTTTAATCTTCCTTTGAATATCAATTCAAACAATATCAAGGTTTTCCAAACTAATCGGGATTAACGCACCTTTCCAAAGTAACCATTTATTTAATTTCCCAATCCCAGTCTATTCATCCCATGGAGCAAAACTGGTATTACCGCATAACTAACACCACGGTGTTATCGGTAAATTTAATTACCATTTCCCATTCAAATCTAATTAAAGATTTAACTATCGCTTGGAGCAAAACTGGTGATACTCCACTCTCGATCATTTCCCAAATTTGATAATTTAAATTATTAGTTAACATTTCAATCTAATTAAAGATTCATTAAAACTCCACTTAGTTTTAATCTTCCCAAAAATCAATACTAATGATTGTTTAACTTTGGAAACACAAACATGCCGCATCGAAAATCTACACCGTACTATTGATTTCTGCCGATATATAACCTCTAAGCTCGTACGTCTTAGAGAAGGGTGTTAAGAAAGAGAATAAATTCTTCTCCACCAAACAGATATATATTTAGCAAAGATCAACCATACAGTTCGAAATACAATGTTAGACATGTAATCCTGTCTTTAACTGGATTAAAGAACTTATGTCATTTAAAACACAGTTCACGATAAACCCTAATTCACATTCCATTAATCATGGAATCTTCACGGAAAAACGAATCAATATATAATCGATATCAATTTCCGTATCCGACTAATAATACAAATGGAATAACAACAATGCCTTTTAAATTCCATATATATTAACAGTCTTCCTCCGCAGAAGCTCATTTCGATTATTATAAAATCAAATTCCATTCAATTCCAACTTAATATATTACATTGGAAAACTTTTCTTTGGAAAATTTCCGTTAAATCTTGATAAAAAGATTTATAAGTTCCAAATCACATTTCACTGTAAATCGGGTTAAAGAACGAATGTCGTTAAAAACACAGTTCACAATAAACCCAATTCATATTCCATTTTCAATTCCAATTAAATGTCAATTAATTGGTAATTCTTCTTTCAATCTTAATTAAAAGATTTACTCTTTTCACACTGGGTTTAAGAACAGTGTTACTGGAGACCCCATCCCATCCGTCTCTAACCGTAAATTAGTAAGAGAATGATTACCTAAGTATTAACCCCGAAGGCCGAAACCAACATCAGATCAATACCCTGGAAACCATTCAATTTAGCTAATCTCCAGTTAGTTTCTAATTTTCTTAACTTCATTGGGTTTAAGAACAGTATTATTAAAGATACCATTCACGACAAACCCAAAATCTCATTCCATTGTTAATCGGGTTAAAGAACAAGTGTTAATTAAAACACCGATCACGATAAACCCAAAAACCAATTTGATATTAAATACAAGGCTTTGAATAGAAAATATATCGGTTTATATTCAATATCTATTCTGAAACCAACAAATATCGTATTGAGAATAACGATATATATATATATCTTCCAAATTCCTCTACAATGTCCGTATAATCACGGAATGCAATATCGAAATATTCCGAAGATAACTTCGATTCAAATCCATTCCAATTCATATATTGGAAATTCTGGTTATATTAAAACCATTACAAATCCAATTTATTTATTTAAAAATATTGGATTATAATTCTCGTTCATAACTAGTTCATTTTGATAAAAATATATTTTTATCTTTTCAAATATGGAATTTTTCATCCCAATTCTTTCCAAATCATTTATTATGATTTTACACAAATTATTGATATTTTAAATAATTTTATCCAGGCCTGTACAGTGATTTCCATAAACGGTCATCGAACTGCACTTACATCGACCTTTTCAAAATTTGATTTGGACATAATTCCAAATCCAACCATTAGATTTCAAATCTCTTGTATTCGTTGGAAAACTCTTTTCGATACGAACCCAACGGTACCGGTTTTAGGAGAATCCGACGGTCGGATTTCCCGTAATGTCCATTCGAAGTCAATGGTCGAAATTCGCAAACTGCCGCAGCACGGCACGTTCTATTCAAGCCATTATATATATAATATATTATATATACTTCATCAATTTCCATTTAAAAAGTATTTTACAAATTGTTTTAAATTCGTTTTCAAAACGATTTCAACTTCATATTCAATTTCAAATCAAAATTGAATATTCCATATCATTAATATATAAATGATAATATTTTCAAAACATTAGATTTTGAAATCACTTACTTTTCGATATTCATTCTAAAAATGAATAAAATCGATATAAATATCGTTCACGTCAGAATGGCATTAATCTAATCAACACGGCTTTATATATTTAAATATTTTCGTGTCAATCCCAAATTGGACATCAAAATCAGATTTTGATCTTTTACTGAATATTATTTTGAAACATTCATTATTTTAAAATATTCGTTATTTTAAAATATTCATTCTTTCTGAACTGGAATTAGACACAGCCAATTACCATATAATGTGATTTATATTGATTTCATACAACACAAGTACATAACAACAATGATAAACAATCAACCATCATCCAAAGTGCACTACACAACTGTATAAGCATTAAATATAAATAATTCACGCTTACACAGACTGTCAACCAAACGATCGACATACCACTAAACAATTGGGATTAGTGTACGCCAAATATCATCCCAACATCCATGTGGGGTTTTCAAACAACAAATGCTGAATATTATTTGTGCAGTTGGGCGATGTGTAAAATTTATCGTCCCAATCAATATCAGTCAAATGGGTATACATAAACAAATCGTCCGATTTGTAAATGAATATTTATTTATTCATATACATGTTAAAAATTATATTTTTAACGTTAAATACTTATTTCAACTCATGAATATTTTATTTTCCATTCCACATCACAATCAATTTTCATAACATAATCAAATCATACAAGTCGTCGATGTTTTGTGGACGACGGGTGTCGGGTGCTGCTAAGCACCGTCTGCATCCTAGTATATATTTTTTAACTAGAAAATATACTAAAGTGAGAAGTTCTCAACTTTGGGATCCACTCCGCCAGTCTTATCTCTGAATTTTTGAACAGTTTGAATTTTCCCGTAATGTCAGCGTAATCCTTTTCTACGTTGTTCATATTAAAAGTCACATTTTTAATATGATGTTTACACATTAAAAATCATATTTTTATACTGCTACTTCATTATAAAAATAATATTTTTATATTCTTCATTATATAAAAATCCTATTTTTAATTCGCTACTTATATAAAAATAATATTTTTATATTATTCATTATATAAAAATCCTATTTTTAATTCGCTACTTATATAAACATAATATTTTTATATTCTTCATTATATAAAAATCCTATTTTTAATTCGCTACTTATATAAAAATAATATTTTTATATTCTTCATTATATAAAAATCCTATTTTTATATATTGAAAAATTATACCTTTGTATAATTAAAAATCAAGTCTTTTTATAAATGAAAATCAAATCTTTCTATAAATAAAATCGAACCTTTCTTCGCAACATATATATATATATATAAATCATATTTTTATACGCTAAAAACCTCCCCTTTACATACATAAAAATGTAATTTTTTCATTAAAAAAAATCATACTTTTCATCACTTAAAAATCATTTCTTTGATGAAGGGGACTCCACAGCCGGAGATGGGGTGTTGGAGGCGGCGCTGGACAACCGGAGGGGGGCGGAGGTGGATAATGGCGGCGCTAGGGGGTCCGGGGGTTTGATTTGGTGTTAGGGTTTAGGTGGAGGTCAGTTTTCATGAATGGAGGGAGGAGGGGAGGCTAAGGGGAAGAAGGGAGCGTTGTAGGCGGGTGGAGGCCAGCGGCGGCGCGAAGCGGCACTCCGGTGGTGGCTGGAGGGTTCCGTCGCTCCCTCCTTTTTTTATTTTTTTATTTTCTCATTCTACCTAAAATGAACGGGAGGGGGAAGGGATAAAGGGCATTGACTTATTACAATAATAATATATATTTAATTTATTTTAAATCCCAAAAGTAAAATTTTCTTTCGAACTCCGAGTCGAACCCAACGACTGTCGCTCATAGCTAATTACCTTCATTCTGAACACAATGGGATATGTTTCGTAAGTCAATTCGACTGTTACGATTAGTTTTCATCAAAATCAAAATATAAATTAATATAACATTCTAAATTGATTTTAACTTACATTTCAATTTACCTGGGCCACATACGGACTCCAAAAATTCCAAAAAAATAAATCTGGCTATGTTTTGATGATACGGTCCTAACAAAACTAATTTTGTCGAATTTGGAGACCATTTGAAAAACGGTCATTTTCCAGTCGATTAAATGCAAACTGAAATTACCAAACACGTTTAAATCTGCCACGCTCACATATTGATTCCAGAAATTGGAATCTAGCAATAATTTGACATTCCGGATCCAACAAAAGCGGTCTCGTCGAAAATGGAGGTCGCTTGCAAAATGGCCCTTTTTAAGGGTTATATTTCCATAGCGACTTTTCTGAATTTTCAATTAGGCATAACTTTTTATTCCCGCTATCAAATTTGGATTTTTCAGATTCGTTGGAAAGATATTTTCGAACAGATTCAAGTATTTCTAGTTTCACCAAAATCCGGTTTATTTTGAATCCTGTATATTCATTTGAAATTTGAAATCGAATTTTCAAACTACCGCGCCATTTCCAATTCCTTTTATAATTAAAATAAATGTTTATATTCTAATTTCGATTTAAATAAATATATACGTTCTAATTATATTCAAAATAAATTTCTAGTCATTATTATTTAAAATAACTCATTTTATATATTCAAATTTCTTTAAAATTGCCAAAATAAAATTTTTAAATTGGTTCTGATTTTCTGGGTTGTTACACAACTGGTGGATAATAGTTCGAAAAGAAAGAGTTTTGAACGCATAAAAACCTGCAAACCCCATACATATAGATACTACATCATAGAAACATAGTGGCATAAAGCAAGAACCTTAAACATTGACAGACATATACAGACCAAACAACATGAACCACTAAAGAGTAAAGACAGAAACTCCCCATGCAATTATTGACTAGTGCAAATCTGGTCTTGATCCTCCTTGATTTAAACCCACCGATTCAGCAGGGCTATTAGTTAGAGGCAAAGCAAGCCTTCATCTAGCTGAAGATGATTGACCTGTTCATGATTGAAAGAAGTATATGATAAGTCTGCATAACCCTTAAAAATGTTTCACTGGTTTGTTAAAGATAACTGCATTTCTCTCCTTCCAAATGCACCAGTTATAAATAGATAAGAACGTGTCTAAAACTGCATTAACTGAGCTATATTGCAAATAATCAAACACTGATGAAATATCAGGAATAAAGGCCAGTAGATGAATACTAGTTACAACCAAAACGGGGTATGAAACATCACATTCAGAGAACAGGTGATGAAAATTTTCCTCATGACTTGAAAAAAAAATGCACAATAGGGATCAGTAACCAGGTTAAGCCGATGCAGTCTTACTCGAGTATTAACCCTTCCATGAATTAAACACCATCGAAAGAATAAAACTTTAAGAGGCAAATGAATTTTCCACAATCTATAAAATGAGGAAGATCTTCCAGAATAATTGAGATAATGATAAAGAGAAGCAACAGAAAAACCATTCCTTGGTGATAAAGCCCAAATATAACTATCAGAGTTTACCAAAAATTGTGTTCGAGTAAGCAGTCTGGAAATATGAAGGAGGTTGAGAAAAACATGAACATCAAACAAAGAGGAAGGGCAAAGACTAAAGGGACCATTAATAAATAAACTAGCAACAGAAGAGCTCACATTAGAGATTAAGGGGAAAATAGAAGGAAAAACATGAGAGAGTGGGAACTGGCCTTATCAAATATCAAACCAGAATAAACAAGTTTCACCATCACCCAATCTAACATCAAATAAATTTTTAATACAAGGAATTACTGAAATCACACCAGACCAGAAAGGAGAAGGCTTAAAAATGGTGGAAAAGGAATAACAAGATGAGGATTATTAAGTAGTAATGGGAAATAATCCAGTCTTTCCAAATGAAAACACTTGGAGTGACTATGCGCCATAGCCATTTTGATAATAAGGCCATATTGAAATATCAAAGATTATTTATACTCAAACCTCGCTGATCAGGATGCAAACATGCAATTTGCCACTTAACCAATCTTTTGACATTTTTTCCATTCCATAAAAAAGTACTTCTAAGTGAATCAATCTTTTAAATTACCCATTTAGGAAGTTTTTGAAACGACATCCAATATGTTGGGATAGCAGACAAAACAACTTTAACCAACACCAATCTTCCAGCTGAGGAAAGGGAATTAGCCTTCCACGAGGCTAATCTCTTTTCTATCTTATGAATAAGAGGAAACCAGTCAGCTTTGTGGAGTTTAGTGGGTCTAAGAGGAATACCCAAATAAACAATTGGGAAATTATGAATAGGACAGTTAAGAAAAGAAGAAATAGTTAACCCAAGATGGTCAGATTGACCAAGCATAATTATGGAACTTTTAGAGAAATTATTAGAAAGACCAGAGATGAGCTCAAAGACATATAAAATGACTTTGAGGCAGTGAATGTGATTAAGGTCAACTGATGAGAAAATGATGGTATCATCAGCAAACTATAAATTTGAAATTAAAAGATTTGAGTTTGGAAGATGAATACCATCGAAGAATTTATTTGCAATTGCTCTCTTCACCATTTGATTAAACACGTCTGTGATTAGCACAAAAATAAGGGGAGATAATAGACCTCCTTGCCGAAGCCCCCTATTAGATTTAATTAATCCTCCAATGTTTCCATTAATAGAAATGGATGAATAACTGGATTTTAAAATACAATCAATCCAATTACACCATCTTTGAGAAAATCCTCTGTGTTTAAACATCTGTAAAATGAATTCACAGTTGATAGAATCAAAAGCTTTAGAAAAATCTAATTTGAGAAGAACACCTGGAGTAGAAGAATGGTGACAGAATGAGATTACCTCTTGTGTAGCTGCAATACAATCGAGAATGTTACGTCCGTGAATGAATGCAGATTGTTCAAAATCAATAAGAAGAGAGATCATAGATTGAAGACGATTAGCAAGGGTTTTGGTAATAATTTTGAAGGTGGTATTAAGCAAGCTGATAGGATAAAAGGAAGACAGAGAACTTGCTACAGCGAATTTAGGAAGGAGGAAAATATTTGCATAATTTAATCGAGAGATAAGGCTGGAATTATCATAGAATTCTTTACGCATATCCACTATATCGTGTTTCACTACGGCCCAAAAAGATTTAAAAAATAAAGGCCCAAAACCATCTAGGCCTGGAGCTTTGTCATCATGCATTTCATTTAAGGCAGCCCCAACCCCACTTTCCGAAAAAGGACGATCAATGGAAATTGGGGTTGGGTTCGGGTATAACAAATTCCCATCAATAACTGGAATAGCACGGGGTGAACAACAAGGACCTGAGCGATAAAAATTAGAAAAAAGATGAAGAATGTCCTCTTGATTTGTGAAAGATTGGCCTTTATGGGAGATTTCAGGAGTATAAGTTGCTCTTCATCTACCAATTGCAATTCGATGAAAGTAAGCTGTGTTTTTATCCCCTTCCTCTATCTATTTGGATTTGGCTCTTTGTTTCAAGCTTATTTCTTCTTATTTGAATAACCTATCTAGTTCGGATTCGAGTTCTTTTAAAGTTTTATTCTCTTTATTATTCAAGGGACGAGATTCTTCTAGAATGTTAAGATTCAATATAACATCTTGTAAGTTGGAAATGCGAGTTCTAATTGAACCCCAAACTGATTTGGCCCATGGCTTAATCAATTTTCATAAAGATCTCAGTTTCAGAATGTTTTTATGAGTAGTTGATTGGGATTAAACAGGCTACATCAAATTGTTTTAACAAATTTAAAGGATGGTTCTAACAACCACAATCTTTCAAATCTGAAAGGCTTTTTAAAGTTAGAGAGGGAACCATAATTAAAAAAATGGAACAATGATCAGAAATGATTGAAGCAAGCCCAAAAACATAAGATAATGGGTGAAGCTCTTCCCAAGAAAAATTGAAAAGAAATCTATCAAGCCTATCAAGAGAAGGAGCTGATCTATTACTTGACCAAGTGAATGAACGATTACAAATAGAGGGGTCAATAAGCCAGCAATCAAAGATAAAAGAATTAAAAGCATCGGTGTCTGCCGATATAATCCCAGATTTTCTCTCATAAACATTTCTTATTGGTATTGAAATCACCTTTATTATCCATGGTCCAAGAAAACTGTTTGCCAAATTTTTACAATGTTCCCAAAGGTGTATTCTCTCATGTGCATCTTGAGGAGCATAAATATTGTAAAAAAAATAGATAGAGTCTGAGGCAATATGCTTAAGGGAAACATGCAAGGAAGATTGGTTAGAAAAAGTTTGATGCAATGACCACATAGATTCATTCCAAGCAGTAAAGAGACACCCTCTAGATTTTATGGCATTAACATAAGCCCAATCGGTCAAAGAAGAACCTCCAATCAATCTAAAGTGGAAATTCAATGGATCAGAAAGTTTAGTTTCTTGGAGAAAAAGGACATCCAAATTAAGTGGGGACAAAACTAAATTAATAGCATGACATTTTGAATGGTCCCCCAAACCCCGTACATTCGATGTGACTACTTTCATTGATGTCTATTTATACGCTCTTGTTCTAAAGCTTGCATGGCTTTATAATGTGAGTTACGTAAAATTGCGCCCATGCAACCCGAAATCCTTTTATTTAAACGTTTATTTGCAGTAGAAGAAACAACAGGGGTCAAAAAACTACCAGTGACATCAGGATTGTTGTGTCTACCACTTTGAAGAACAAAGATAGGAGAGAGAAATTGAGGCCAATCTTGATCATCAGTCCATGGCTGCTGAGGAGGGGATTGTGGAGGAGATATTAATGCTATATCAAACAGGATTATCTGAATAGGAATCATGGATAGATCCAGGGAACGAGGGATAATTTGGTCAAGTGATGCATTTAGCTCCACATGCATTTCCTGGTTAACTTCGTTCTAGTCCAGTTGCTCCACCCCCTTATTGTCAATAATTGGAGGGTTAAAATTCATTTTTACTTCTTGATAAACAGATGATAAAGGAGGTAATATTGCTGCTTCTTCAATCATAGCATCAAATCTATTTTCAGAACTTGTTTCATAAAAATTGTGGAGACATGGCACCTCTTGTTCCTCCTCATTTCCAATAAAGAGGGTTTCTGATCTTATTCCAGGATGCTCATGTTTGCTAAGTTGTACTTTGGTAATATGTGTTTTGTTGTCGAAACGCATAGCATAAACACTTTTCGAGCCTATTTCTTCATAGAACCGAAGCTTGACCTGAAATTCTCTTACTAGTTTTATTTTAATTACTTATGGTTTCAAAATTCCTTGTTTATATTTAAGTTTTAATATATTTATAATGTTATATCATTTTATATTTTATTTTTTAATTATTTTTATTTCATCTTTATATAAGTTTTAAAATACGTTTTACTTTGAATAGAATGTTTTAATATAATGGAATATAGTTTGTTTTAACTCCAGAATCACTACAATTTATTTTAAACTTTATTTACTTTGTTTTAAAATTCAGTTTTTAAGTTTACACTAGCATATGTCAACATCACACATTGTGTATGTCGACATACTAGCCATTAGGCAGTTTTTTAAATTTTGAAAAGAAGTGTCTTTTGAATTCAAACATTTTCTGGTAGGTTGTGGCTATTGAAAAACTATAAATACCTTCCAGAATTAAATTTTTTTAATCACTTTTCATTCTCCTCTTCTTCCTTAATCATTACACCATTATTCTTCTAAATTTCGTAACTTTCTACACTTATACTCTGCTGATTTTCAAAGAAATTATATCAAACTTCTTCTCTTTCAATTCTACATCAAACCCTCTCTGAAATTCAGATGCTACTCAAGAGTTATAGGATGTTTGTAATAAAAGATCGCAAGATCAAGTCCTATTGAGTCAATACTTCAAAAACTGATAAGAGAAGGGTGTGGTCTTGTCCCGTATAAAGTGATTGGGTGTGATTGTGCCCCGAAAATCGATTGTTGGAAAAGTTGTGTCCCATAAATCAACTATGTTTCGCTTTTCTTGGAATCAGTTGGGGTATGCCCTTGTAGCCATGAAATAAAGGATTGTAATTGGATTTGTTGAATAAAAATCCACATCAACCCAGCGTTTTGTGGGACTAGATGTAGGGGAGTCCTGAACCAGTATAAAATCCCAGTGTGTACTTTCCTTTTTACTGCTTTTACTTTTATTTTCTACATTCTATGATAGACTCTGCATTTGTTAATATCTGTGATTTGCATGTTGTTTTGTTTAATCCAAAAAAATTGCAAAAAATAAATAAATTCCATAAAACGCTATTCACCCCCCTTTTAGTGTTTAGTTCGCCTTAAGACCCTCAATCCATATTTACAACAATTTGTATCAGAGCATTGGTTTTCAAAGTTTTCATAATCTGAATTTTGAAAAGTTCGAACAACAGTTTTTGAAGATTTTTATAATATTAGTTCAAAATTGTGCATTTCAACATTGTTTCATAAGTATGCATTTAATTTTATTGAAGAATCAAGTTATCTTCCGAATCGATGTATTGTACAGGAACAAAGGTTTTACATGGCTGTTGATGATTCGAAACTTGATGATCAATTGATTCAAATAAAAAGAGATAAATGGATATTAGATAGTGGTTGTTTGAGGCACTTGATGGGAAATCCAAACTTACTGAATAACATTGTCTATGAAGATGGAGGAATGGTCAATTTTGGTGATAACTTGGAAGGATACGTGATTGGCATCGGCAATGTCAATAGCTATAAAACTCCTATTGTTTCTTATGTTTTATTTGTTAGGAATTTAAAACATAACTTGCTTAGTATAAGTCAATTATACGATAAAGGCAATAAAATTAAAATTTAAAAAGATAAGTTCTTTATCAAAGATAATAATTCAAACATAATTTTTGAAGGAATTAGGGAGAAAAACATTTACATCATAAGTATGAAAATTTCAAACGATAAGTTATGTCTTTTGGCTAATACAAGTGACCCCTGGATTTGGCATAAGAGATTTGGTCATTTGAATTTCAAATATCTGTCTAAAATCTCTAAATTAGATTTAGTTAGAGGCTTACCCAAAATGAATTTCAAACTAAATAATTTATGTGACGCTTGTCAATTAGGAAAATTAAGAAAATTTTCATTCAAGTCAAAATATGAGATTACTGTTAAGGACTGAGATGTCGATGATGATGGTTTTAATGACAACCGTGTTTCTACTTTGTTTCAATTAAAATTATTATAAAATATATACTAACTCTATTTTCTAGAATATATATATATATATCTCTGTGTGTGTGTGTGTATATAGGAAATCTATGTAGGTATTTATTGAAGACTTTACAGTTGAGAGAATCAAGATTTCAAAGTTGAAGAGTTCAAGTATAAAGGCTCATGAGCATCAAGAAATCAAGAGTTCAAGAATTATAAAGTAAATGCGTCTAGATATATTATTAAAACTCTAGTTAGCACTGAATTCTGATTTCAAACTTAATTTCGATTTCAATAGTCTTTTTCAAAATTTCAAAATTATTTACTTGTTTTTAAAAAAGTTTTCAAATGATTTCAAAATTACTTCCATATTTATAAATATATATTTCTTTATTTATGAAAAATATTTTAATTCCTGAAATTTATTTTCAATTTCTATTTTCAAATTTATGCTTAACAGATTTTAACTTAAGTTTTACATACAGATTTATCACTAGTTTTATTATGATTACTTATATTTTCAATTTCCTTGTTTATACTGAGTTTTAATTTATTCATAGTTTTATATTTATACTTTTATAATCATTTTATATTTATTTTTTAATCACGTATTAATCATTTTTAATATATGATTCTAAAATATATTTTTAATTGAAATACTCTATTCTAATATAAAGAAATATAGTGTGTTTTAACTCTGGATTCATCATAATTTATTTAAACACTATTTACTTTGTTTTAAATTTCATTTTTTAATTTTAAACTAGCATATGTCGACATCATGAAAGTGGTATGTCGACATACTAGCTGTTAGGCTATTTTTTAAATTTTGAAAAGAAGCGTCTTTTGAATTCAAACCTTTGTTGAAAGATTGTGGCTATTGTAAAACTGTAAAAACCTTCCAGATTTCAAATCTTGTAATTACTTTTCATCTTCTTCTTCCTCTCTAAATAATTCTCCATTAATATTATTAATTTCTTAACTTTTTGCACTTATACTCTGCTGATTTCAATAGAAATCGTATCATTCTTCTTCTTTTTCAATTCTAAATCAAAATCTCTCTAAATTCAAGTGCTACTCAAGAATTATAGGCTGTTTGTAATCAAATATCTCAAGATCAAGTCCTATCGAGTCTATACTACAAAAACATATGAGAGGAGGGTATGGTCATGTCTATATAATGTGACTAGGTGGGATTGTATATCGGGAATCGATTGGGTGTAAAGTTGTGGCCCGTAAATCAACTAAGTCTCATTGTGCTTGGAATCAGTTGGGGTGCGCCCTTGTAGCCCTGAAATCAAGGATTGTAATTGGATATTGTTGAATAAAAATCTGCATCAACCCAGCGTTTTGTGGGACTGGATATAGTGGAGTCTCGAACCAGTGTAAAATCTTAGTGTGTACTTTCCTTTTCCTTCTTTTACTTTTATTTTTTGCATTCTGTGATTAATTCTGTGTTTGTTAATATCTGTGATCTGCATACTGTCTTGTTTAATTGAAAAAGAATTCAAAAAATTAATAAATTCCACAAAATACTATTCATCACTCTATTGTTTAGATTGACTTAAGATCCTTAATCCGCACCCTCAACAATTGGTGCCAGTGCATTAGTTTTCAAAGATTTCATAATATGAATTCTGAAAAGTTTAAATGGCAACCAACACTAGAATTGTCAGTGATGGTAGTTCATTTATAGAGGTTCAGTCCACTATTAGACAACCACTATTCAATGGTAGTAATTATGCATATTGCACATGTAAAATGAAAATTTAATAATAGTTTGTAGGATTGGACACTTGGAATATCACACAAACCGAATATGTTGAAACCACTGTTAATATTGCACACTGGACTAATGATCAAAAAGCTACTGCATAAAATAATTCTAAGGCTATAAAGATTTTATTCTATTCATTGGATAGGAATGAATTTAATAGGATTTCCATTTGTAAATCTGCGTATGAAATCTAGAAAACTTCGCAAGTGACTCATGAAGGAACAAACAAAGTTAAACAAACCAAAATATTCATGCTAACCAATAAATTTGAGTTATTTAAAATGAATCAGAATGAGTCTATCTCTGATATGTACTGCAGGTTCCAGGAAATCGTGCATTCACTATTGGCTTTGAGAAAATCATATTCGGAGGAAGATCAAGTCAAAAAAGTTCAGAATTTGTTAACTTCAAATTGGGATCAAAAGATAGCAATTGAAGAAGCCAATGATATCAGTACAATGCAAATTGAGGAATTAATCGATAATTTAATGTCGTTTGAAGTTCAGATGCAAGAAAGAAAAGAAAATAAGTCATCAAAAAGAATTCGATAGCATTTAAAGCATATACTGAAAATTCAGACTCAGATAGTGATGATGATGAAGAGACAACACTAACGACAAGGAATTTTAGAAAATTCTTGAGATACAGGAAAAGGAATAATTCCTAGAGGAATGAGCAAAGAAAACCTTTGAAAAATAATGAGATTTTGAATAATGTCAGATGTTACAACTGCGACAAATTAGGCCATCTGAAAAGAATATGTCTGTATCCATAGAAAAAAATCAATCGATAAATTATAATTCATCAAAGAAAAGAAAAGGAGCATATGTACTAACTCTAGATGATTGAGATTCATTGTCAAGTGATGAAGAACAAGAAATGAATAATTCGAGTATGTCCTTCACAACAATTTGTGAATCAGAAAAAATTGAAGAACAGATCTAAAATAGGTGCACCTTAAAAATTATTTAATTGCTTAAATGGTTGTTTGATTGCTTGCTTGATTTTTTGCCTTGTTTAAAAGCTGAATTTCAACATTTAAAATTTGAAAGTTAAAATAATAATTATTTAATAATATAGTAATAAAATAATAATATAAACTAGTATTTTTATAATAAATATTACCCTAGTAAATAATTAAATAAGAATATAAAGTAATAAATAATTCAAATAGTCAAAATTCAAAGTCACTTTTAAAATACAAAGGATTATGTTGACATAGCTATTTATATACGTCGACATGTACCAGATAATTGAATTTTGAATTCAAACTTTTGAAATTCCCTCCAACTTTTAACCAAACCCAGTGTGACTGAAATGGCGTCCTTTAAACAAACGAATGGTCCTTTGATCCTCTATATTTACTACCTATTCCTATCATCTCTTTCTACCTTTAATTCAAAAATCAACACTGATCTTCATGTTTTACTCTCTTTAAAACTATTCTCTAATGGTTTCCTCAAGTACTCCAAAAATGTAATAACCCGGAAAATCTGGGCCAGTTTAAAATTTTTATTTTGGCAATTTTAGCGAATTTTGAATATTTAAAATAGATTATTTTAAATAATATTGACGAGAAAATTTATTTCGAATAGAATTCGAACGTATATATTATATACGTCGTCGTTAGAATATAAATATTTATATATAATTATAAATAGAATTGAAAATGGCGCGGTAGTTCGATAATTCGATTTCGAACTTCAATTGAATGTACCGGGTGCAAAACAATCCGGATTTTAGTGAAACCAAAAATGATAGGATCTAATGGATAATATCTTTCCAACGAATCCGAATAATTAAGATTTCATAGCGGGAATCAAAAGATATGTCCAGTTGAAAATTCTGAATAGTCGCTATGGAATTCAGGCCCTTAAAAAGGAACATTTTGCAAACGACCTCGGAATTCGACGAAACTAGTTTTGTTAGGACCGTATCGTCAATACGAAGCTAGAAAATATCTTTCGAGAATTTTTAAAGTTAGTATGTGACCCCGGTAATTTGAAATGTACGTTTAAAATTCAATATACTGATTTAAATGTAAATTTAACAGAAACTGATTGTAACAACCGAATCAGCCTGCGACACATATCCCATTGTGTTCGGAATGGGGGTAAAACGCTATGGACGACAGGCGGTGGGCCTCGTTTAGAGGTCGTATGTAAAAGTCAACTTTTTATAAATAAAATAATAAATAAAATAAAAAGAAACATCATTTCTCTCTCCCCCCTTAAAACCTTCTGCCCCCCCCCCCCCCGATCATTCATCTGCGAATCGAAACAAAAAAAAAACCAATCGCGCCAGGCGCGACGACCATTGTCGCCACCCACGCTGGCGCCAGGCGCCGCGACTCCGGCTGCGCCCTCCCCCTAGCTCTCTCGCGCCCCCTTCTCTGACAGCCAAGCCAAACCCTAGCACCCCCTGAGAGACCCGACGCCAGTACAGCCACCCACAGCCGCCTGCGCACCCTCCTCCGGCCACCTAGTCCCCTGCGCCGACGCCAATCCACCACAGCAGCCCCCCATCTCCAATTCAGCAAACCAGAGTTCATTTTGGGTGAGTTTTTACTTTATTTTGTAAAATAATTAGTTTATAAAGGTGTAAGTTTATATAAAGCTGATTTATAATATATAAAAATATGATTTTATATAATGTAGAGTAATAAAGATGTGATCTTTATAGTAGTAGCGGAATAAAAATATGATTTTTATATATTGAACTTCGAAATAAAAATATGATTTTTATATATTGAACTTTGAAATAAAAATATGATTTTTATATATTGAACTTCGAAATAAAAATATGATTTTTATATATTGAACTTCGAAATAAAAATATGATTTTTATATATTGAACTTCGAAATAAAAATATGATTTTTATATATTGAACTACGAAATAAAAATATGATTTTTATATATTGAACTTCGAAATAAAAATATGATTTTTATATATTGAACTTCGAAATAAAAATATGATTTTTATATATTGAACTTCGAACTAAAAATATGATTTTTATATATTGAACTTCGAAATAAAAATATGATTTTTATATATTGAACTTCGAAATAAAAATATGATTTTTATATATTGAACTTCGAAATAAAAATATGATTTTTATATAGGGAATAGCGAAATAAAAATTCGATTTTTACATATGTAGTGGCTACGGGCGAAGAAAGTGATAAGAGACGAGAACAGTGAAGATTTCCAGCATTTGAAGTGCCATGGAGCTAGGATAGTTGTAGGTGAGAATTTCTCACTCTTCAATTTCATTTCTAGTTATATTTATATACTAGGATGCAGACGGTGCTTAGTAGCACCCGACAGAATCGTCCACAGACCATGGACTTGTTTGTTTGGTTGCATAGATTAGTTGGATATTTGATTTGAATTTGGTTGTTTGGTGAATTTGATTGATGTGTGAATGGCGTGGGCCTTCACTAGACCGGGGATAAGGCTAGGCCTTGTCCCGTTTCTAGTATCGTGCCGTTATGCCGCCGAAATTTTCTAAAATAATTTAGAAAAATAAAAATATCATTTTATTTATAGGATGAACTGAATAGAAATTCATAAGTTATAATAAAATGTTTTGTCGTTAAAATATAATTTTTAACGTGAATGTGAATAAATAAATATTCGTTTACAAACCAGACGGTTTGTTTATGTACACCTATTTGAAGGACATTGATTGGGTCGATAAATTTTACACATCGCCCAACTGCACAAATAAAATCTGTGTTTGATTGTTTAAAACCCCACACGGGTGTTGGGATGAAATTTGAAGTTCACTCATCCTGATTGATAAAATATGTCAATCGATTGATTGACAGGCTGTAATGAGCGTTAGATATCTATATTTGATGCTTATACAGTGTAGTGCACTTTGGTTGATGGTTGATTATTTTTCAATGCTATTATATACGTGTGATGTATGAAAATCCATATAATTAACATTATATGGTAATTGATTGGGCCTCATTCCAATTTGAAAAATAAAGAATATTATAAAATAAAGGTTCATGTGTTGACAGTACTCATCCATTGAGATTGGTCATGTATTGAACGAAATATTTTAGTAATAAAATTTACATCTTTATCAATATAAAATAAAGGTTCATGTGTTGACAGTACTCATCCATTGAGATTGGTCATGTGTTGAACGAAATATTTTGATAATAACAACTATTTTGAAAAAGAAATATTTGAAATAGAATATTTGAAAATAGGAATTTATGAAGCCGTGTTGATTAGATTGACGCCATTTTGACGTGAACGATATTTATATCGATTTTATTCATTTCGAAATGAATTGAATTAAAAACGATTTCGAAATGAATTGAATTAAAAACGATTTCGAAATGAATTGAATTAAAAACGATTTCGAAATGAATGGAATTAAAAACGATTTCGAAATGAATTGAATTAAAAACGATTTCGAAATGAATTGAATTAAAAACGATTTCGAAATGAATTGAATTAAAAACGATTTCGAAATGAATTGAATTAAAAACGATTTCGAAATGAATTGAATTAAAAACGATTTCGAAATGAATTGAATTAAAAACGATTTCGAAATGAATTGAATTGAAAACGATTTCGAAATGAATTGAATTAAAAACGATTTCGAAATGAATTGAATTAAAAACGATTTCGAAATGAATTGAATTAAAAACGATTTCGAAATGAATTGAATTAAAAACGATTTCGAAATGAATTGAATTAAAAACGATTTCGAAATGAATTGAATTGAAAACGATTTCGAAATGAATTGAATTGAAAACGATTTCGTAATGAATTGAATTGAAAACGATTTCAAATTGAATTGAAAGCGAATTGAAACGAATTCAAATTGAATTAAAATTTGAATTGAATAGAAATGAATTTTAAAACGAATTTATAAAGAAGAATTCAATTTTGATTTGAATTGAAAAGAAAGTTGAAATTGCTTTTGAAACGATTTTAAAACTATTTATATAATTCGTTTTAAATAGAAATCGACGAAGTATATATTATATATATTATATATATAATATAATGGCCTGAATAGAACGCGCCGCGCCGCGGCAGTTCGTGAATTTCGACCATTTATTTCAAACGGACATTACGGGAGATCCGACCGTCGGATCCTCCTAAAACCGGAACCGTTGGGTTCGTATCGAAAAGAGCTTTCTAACGAATATTAGAAATTTGAAATCTAACGGTTGGATTTGGAGTTACGTCCAAATCAAATTTGAAAAAGGTCCCTGTAAGTGCAGTTCGATGGCCGTTGATGGAAATCGACTGTACGGGCCTTGATAAAATTATTAAAAATATTAATAATTTATGTAAAATCATAAGAAATGATCTGTGGAAATTTGGGATGAAAAACTCCATATTTGAAAAGATAAAAATAGTTTTTTATCGAAATGAACTAGTTTTGAACTAGAAATATAATTCTATTTATTTTTTTGAATTTAAAAAGGGTTTTAAAAATAACCAAAATTTCCAATGATTTCATTGGAATGGATTTGAATCGAAATTGTCTTCGGAATATTTCGATGTTAGAATTCGTGATTATACAGGTGTTGTTATGGAAATCTGAAAGATATATATTTATATCGTTATTTCTAATACGACATTTGTTAATCGTAGAATTTGATATTGAATATAAGCCGATATATTTTCTATTCAGAGCCTTATATTGAATATCAAATGTGATTTGGGTTTGTCGTGAATGGTGTCTTCACTAACACTGTTCTTGAACCCAGTTGAGAAAAGATTAAATCTTTTTATTTAGATTTAATGAAGTGTACCGATTAAATAATATTTAATTGGAATTGAATTGATATTGATTTTTGGGTTTATCGTGAACAGTGTTTTAAACAACACTCGTTCTTTAACCCGATAATTAATGAATGTGATTTTGGGTTTATCGTGAACTGTGTTTTTAAATGACACTGATTCTTTAACCCAGTTAAGGATTAAAACTAAGTGGAGTTTTAATGAATCTTTAATTAAGATTTGAACGTGAAATGGTAATTGAATTTACCGATAACACCGTGGTGTTAGATATGAAGTATTACCAGTTTTACTTCATGGGATAAATAGGTTGGGATTGGGAAATTAAAACAAATGATTACTTCGGTAAGTTTCGTTGATCCCGACTAGTTTTGAATTGATATTCGAATAGATTAAAGAATAAATTCAAGAAATTTATCTTGGATAAAATTAATGGGAACCCTTCCCTATGAATGTGAAATTTAGAAACTAACTGTCGGTTAGCCAAGCAGAATGGTTTTCTGGATATTGATCTGATGTTGGTTTCGGCCTTCGGGGTTAATATTTGGGAAATTATTCTCTTGATTAATTTACGGTTAGTGACTGATGAATTGGAATGAGGCGTATGTTGTGTTTGTGTAACATTTATTTAAAATATACGTGAGTTATTCGGAAAGACCGGGTTTATCCCATTCTGGATAACTGATACGACGATAAGTCGAAGATGAAGACGATGGTCGAAGACCGGAAGTCTTCACGTCGTTTGGGTGATTACTGATGATCTTGATTGGGCTGTACACCCAAGAAGATGGAAACAGTTGGTGATCGTCCAGACGTACTTGGGGATCGATGGATATGCGGGGTACTAGGTGCCTCTGGTTTCGTTCAGACCCAGAACGGACTTGTAAATGGACTGTGTGTCTGACATTGGATTTTAGTCCGTGTGATTGATCTCTATTAAATATATATCTGTTTGGCGGCGGAGAATTTATTCTCTTGCTTAACGCCCTTCTCTGAGACGTACGAGCTCAGGGGTTATATATTGATGGATATCAAACGCATGGAGTGAATTGCCTATGTGGCATGCCTAAGTGGCAATTGATCGAGGCTTCTGTTGAAAAGCAAAGTCTTGTGGTGATGATCAAAGCAAGGCCTTTGTGGCGTAGCTTTGTGTAACGTTTACTTCGCGAGTTTCACACCCGGTATGAACCAAAAACGGGAGACGGACCTCAGGGAGGGCATGCGTTTCTTTCTAGTTAGAAGTGGCGTCAGTGGTTTTACATGCCCTGACGAGTTTGACTTATGTGGTTGTTGCTGTTGCGAGGCGCCTCGGATCGATCGGTCGTTCTCGAACCGATGGAGTCATTTAGTTGGCTCATTTATGCCCCATAGGGCGGGGGAACGCATGTTCAGGGTTTAAGTTTAATCCACATCGGTGGACCGGCCCTGTCGCTCCAAGGGTCGATGCGCTCTGAACCTGTGGCTCGGGCTAGAGAGTCACGAATCGGTTGAGGACTATCTTTTGCCTCGGTTCATAGACGGAAATCCAATTTCCAAATACGTGACATTTGCGGTTTTATTTGTAGAGCCTAGTATGGCGACATGATATATGGTACCCATGCCGCCTATGATTGATACTTACGATTTGAAGTTGTTTTTTTACACTATGCACTTATAATAGTATCAAACGCTTTGTTTTAAACGTATCAAGCATTCTTTGGCTGTTATAAGGGAAAACCCTATCATCGGCTGCGTTGCATTGTGTGATGGGACCTGGGTCTTATAACAACTTCATTTTTCTTTATTCAGCATTGCGATGTTTGTTTTATGCACTGGTATTCTTGGGAGGAAACCCGTTACGTGTTATACGGCGTGGTCCCTTGATTTACCTAATGATTTAAAATAAAGATTAATAACTGTTTTAGTTCTCACACCAGTCACATGACTGACCTGGAGTTTATTGTTTTAACCTAAACTCTGGGTGCCCTTATTTTGACACGGGCAGCTAGTAGTTTTGGTTTTGCAGATTTATATTCACAGGATCCTGGTTTACAGCTGGAACGATATCCGGAAAGCTTTGTATCCGTATATCTCCTTCTAGTTGTGTATTGTATTATTTTCCGCTGCGATGTATTTAAATGTAATTTAAATCTCTGATATTTCTGTGTAATATTCATTTATACTCTGTATATTCTTGTAATCTGATGCATTGTCGTGACATACAGTGAAAAGTTCTATTGTATGTGTTCTGTTGTGGTTTGTTCTCGAACTATCCACCGCTTTCCTTTACGGGGAAGTTACGGATTTTCACAGTTGGTATCAGAGCTTTGGTTTACAAAGCTTAGAGAACAAGGCACATTAGAACCGTACGAAAGAATTCATCAGATATTGGATTAGTAATATCCAATTAGAATGACTCGTTAGAGATAGGATCAGTAGTATCCTAGAACGAGTGTGAAGAGTATATTTTTCAAAAGAAAACAATTTTGTTTTGAAAATTTAAATCGTTTTAAACGTATTTGATTATTTATTTATTTTGAATATGGACATTCCAATATATAAAGATTTTGCATATACGCGTCATGAACGTATATTCGAAGTTTTAATATACTGGATAGATATAGGACCGCACTCTAGTAGCCCGGAGATGTTCTGATGGTGGTTCGAAACATCATCAGCATTTATTTTCAAGTGACGAAGGTGTGATACCTATATATTTCCATTAGACTGGTGTGAGAACCAAAACCTATATATATAGCTAGGACACATTGTTGTGAATTGGCATCAAAAACATGATTTTTGTATATGTATCAAATCATGAATTTGAAACTCTAATTCACTAATTGATTGATGTTTGTGTTGTTTGTTTAGTTGTTTGCTAATTTTTAACCATTAAGCCTAATTGGATCAAATATTGAATATTATTGAAAATTGGTCGCATTTGCTTGCATATATATATACTTGCATTGAACAGGTCATAGCAAGGAGGCTAGAGCAGAGAATAAAATTTGTTTGCCCGACAAATAGGTACATGTTTACTACATAATTTACTGTTTTGTTTGGGTGATGATGATTTTATGAGCCTATTGGCTAGCCGTTTGGCTTTATCTTTTTCTTTTTGAGATCTGAAGGACCGGGGAAGCTATTTGAAATTCCCCGATGCTCCCGGTGCAGGGGAGGTTATGGCGAAATTTTTCAAAAATTTAGGGTGTTAGCCAATTTTTTTTGAAATTTTGAAAATTCTTAGAAACTAAAGAGTTGGAGAATGGAAGCCAGATCGAACGTAGAGTTGATTAATCAAACCACTTTCGACTTTGTTCCTTTTCGGGGACGAAAAGTTTTAAGTGGGGGAGATTGTAATAACCCGGAAAATCTGGGCCAGTTTAAAATTTTTATTTTGGCAATTTTAGCGAATTTTGAATATTTAAAATAGATTATTTTAAATAATATTGACGAGAAAATTTATTTCGAATAGAATTCGAACGTATATATTATATACGTCGTCGTTAGAATATAAATATTTATATATAATTATAAATAGAATTGAAAATGGCGCGGTAGTTTGATAATTCGATTTCGAACTTCAATTGAATGTACCGGGTGCAAAACAATCCGGATTTTAGTGAAACCAAAAATGATAGGATCTAATTGATAATATCTTTCCAACGAATCCGAATAATCAAGATTTCATAGCGGGAATCAAAAGATATGTCCAGTTGAAAATTCTGAATAGTCGCTATGGAATTCAGGCCCTTAAAAAGGAACATTTTGCAAACGACATCGGAATTCGACGAAACTAGTTTTGTTAGGACCGTATCGTCAATACGAAGCTAGAAAATATTTTTCGAGAATTTTTAGAGTTAGTATGTGACCCCGGTAATTTGAAATGTACGTTTAAAATTCAATATACTGATTTAAATGTAAATTTAACAGAAACTGATTGTAACAGCAGAATCAGCCTGCGACACATATCCCATTGTGTTCGGAATGGGGGTAAAACGCTATGGACGACAGGCGGTGGGCCTCGTTTAGAGGTCGTATGTAAAAGTCAACTTTTTATAAATAAAATAATAAATAAAATAAAAAGAAACATCATTTCTCTCTCCCCCCTTAAAACCTTCTGCCCCCCCCCCCCCCGATCATTCATCTGCGAATCGAAACAAAAAAAAATCAATCGCGCCAGGCGCGACGACCATCGTCGCCACCCACGCTAGCGCCAGGCGCCGCGACTCCGGCTGCGCCCTCCCCCTAGCTCTCTCGCGCCCCCTTCTCTGACAGCCAAGCCAAACCCTAGCACCCCCTGAGAGACCCGACGCCAGTACAGCCACCCACAGCCGCCTGCGCACCCTCCTCCGGCCACCTAGTCCCCTGCGCCGACGCCAATCCACCACAGCAGCCCCCCATCTCCAATTCAGCAAACCAGAGTTCATTTTGGGTGAGTTTTTACTTTATTTTGTATAATAATTAGTTTATAAAGGTGTAAGTTTATATAAAGCTGATTTATAATATATAAAAATATGATTTTATATAATGTAGAGTAATAAAGATGTGATCTTTATAGTAGTAGCGGAATAAAAATATGATTTTTATATATTGAACTTAGAAATAAAAATATGATTTTTATATATTGAACTTCGAAATAAAAATATGATTTTTATATATTGAACTTCGAAATAAAAAAATTATTTTTATATATTTAACTTCGAAATAAAAATATGATTTTTATATATTGAACTTCGAAATAAAAATATGATTTTTATATATTGAACTTCGAAATAAAAATATGATTTTTATATATTGAACTTCGAAATAAAAATATGATTTTTATATATTGAACTTCGAAATAAAAATATGATTTTTATATATTGAACTTCGAAATAAAAATATGATTTTTATATATTGAACTTCGAAATAAAAATATGATTTTTATATATTGAACTTCGAAATAAAAATATGATTTTTATATATTGAACTTCGAAATAAAAATATGATTTTTATATATTGAACTTCGAAATAAAAATATGATTTTTATATATTGAACTTCGAAATAAAAATATGATTTTTATATAGGGAATAGCGAAATAAAAATTCGATTTTTACATATGTAGTGGCTACGGGCGAAGAAAGTGATAAAAGACGAGAACAGTGAAGATTTCCTGCATTTGAAGTGCCGTGGAGCTAGGATAGCTATAGGTTCACTCTTCAATTTCATTTCTAGTTATATTTATATACTAGGATGCAGACGGTGCTTAGTAGCACCCGACACAATCGTCCACAGACCATGGACTTGTTTGTTTGGTTGCATAGATTAGTTGCATATTTGATTTGAATTTGGTTGTTTGGTGAATTTGATTGATGTGTGAATGGCGTGGGCCTTCACTAGACCGGGGATAAGGCTAGGCCTTGTCCCGTTTCTAGTATCGTGCCGTTATGCCGCCGAAATTTTCTAAAATAATTTAGAAAAATAAAAATATCATTTTATTTATAGGATGAACTGAATAGAAATTCCTAAGTTATAATAAAATGTTTTGTCGTTAAAATATAATTTTTAACGTGAATGTGAATAAATAAATATTCATTTACAAACCAGACGGTTTGTTTATGTACACCTATTTGAAGGACATTGATTGGGTCGATAAATTTTACACATCGCCCAACTGCACAAATAAAATCTGTGTTTGATTGTTTAAAACCCCACACGGGTGTTGGGATGAAATTTGAAGTTTACTCATCCTGATTGATTAAATATGTCAATCGATTGATTGACAGGCTGTTATGAGCGTTAGATATCTATATTTGATGCTTATACAGTGTAGTGCACTTTGGTTGATGGTTGATTATTTTTCAATGCTATTATATACGTGTGATGTATGAAAATCCATATAATTAACATTATATGGTAATTGATTGGGCCTCATTCCAATTTGAAAATTAAAGAATATTATAAAATAAAGGTTCATGTGTTGACAGTACTCATCCATTGAGATTGGTCATGTGTTGAACGAAATATTTTAGTAATAAAATTTACATCTTTATCAATATAAAATAAAGGTTCATGTGTTGACAGTACTCATCCATTGAGATTGGTCATGTGTTGAACGAAATATTTTAGTAATAAAATTTACATCTTTATCAATATAAAATAAAGGTTCATGTGTTGACAGTACTCATCCATTGAGATTGGTCATGTGTTGAACGAAATATTTTGATAATAACAACTATTTTGAAAAAGAAATATTTGAAATAGAATATTTGAAAATAGGAATTTATGAAGCCGTGTTGATTAGATTGACGCCATTTTGACGTGAACGATATTTATATCGATTTTATTCATTTCGAAATGAATTGAATTAAAAACGATTTCGAAATGAATTGAATTAAAAACGATTTCGAAATGAATTGAATTAAAAACGATTTCGAAATGAATTGAATTAAAAACGATTTCGAAATGAATTGAATTAAAAACGATTTCGAAATGAATTGAATTAAAAACGATTTCGAAATGAATTGAATTAAAAACGATTTCGAAATGAATTGTATTAAAAACGATTTCGAAATGAATTGAATTAAAAACGATTTCGAAATGAATTGAATTAAAAACGATTTCGAAATGAATTGAATTGAAAACGATTTCGAAATGAATTGAATTGAAAACGATTTCGAAATGAATTGAATTGAAAACGATTTCGAAATGAATTGAATTGAAAACGATTTCGAAATGAATTGAATTGAAAACGATTTCGAAATGAATTGAATTAAAAACGATTTCGAAATGAATTGAATTGAAAACGATTTCGAAATGAATTGAATTGAAAACGATTTCGAAATGAATTGAATTGAAAACGATTTCGAAATGAATTGAATTGAAAACGATTTCGAAATGAATTGAATTGAAAACGATTTCGAAATGAATTGAATTGAAAACTATTTCAAATTGAATTGAAAGCGAATTGAAACGAATTCAAATTGAATTAAAATTTGAATTGAATAGAAATGAATTTTAAAACGAATTTATAAAGAAGAATTCAATTTTGATTTGAATTGAAAAGAAAGTTGAAATTGCTTTTGAAACGATTTTAAAACTATTTATATAATTCGTTTTAAATAGAAATCGACGAAGTATATATTATATATATTATATATATAATATAATGGCCTGAATAGAACGCGCCGCGCCGCGGCAGTTCGTGAATTTCGACCATTTATTTCAAACGGACATTACGGGAGATCCGACCGTCGGATCCTCCTAAAACCGGAACCGTTGGGTTCGTATCGAAAAGAGCTTTCTAACGAATATTAGAAATTAGAAATCTAACGGTTTGATTTGGAGTTACGTCCAAATCAAATTTGAAAAAGGTCGTTGTAAGTGCAGTTCGATGGCCGTTGATGGAAATCGACTGTACGGGCCTTGATAAAATTATTAAAAATATTAATAATTTATGTAAAATCATAAGAAATGATCTGTGGAAATTTGGGATGAAAAACTCCATATTTGAAAAGATAAAAATAGATTTTTATCGAAATGAACTAGTTTTGAACTAGAAATATAATTCTATTTATTTTTTTGAATTTAAAAAGGGTTTTAAAAATAACCAAAATTTCCAATGATTGCATTGGAATGGATTTGAATCGAAATTGTCTTCGGAATATTTCGATGTTAGAATTCGTGATTATACAGGTGTTGTTATGGAAATTTGAAAGATATATATTTATATCGTTATTTCCAATACGACATTTGTTAATCGTAGAATTTGATATTGAATATAAGCCGATATATTTTCTATTCAGAGCCTTATATTGAATATCAAATGTGATTTGGGTTTGTCGTGAATGGTTTCTTCACTAACACTGTTCTTGAACCCAGTTGAGAAAAGATTAAATCTTTTTATTTAGATTTAATGAAGTGTACCGATTAAATAATATTTAATTGGAATTGAATTGATATTGATTTTTGGGTTTATCGTGAACAGTGTTTTAAACAACACTCGTTCTTTAACCCGATAATTAATGAATGTGATTTTGGGTTTATCGTGTACTGTGTTTTTAAATGACACTGATTCTTTAACCCAGTTAAGGATTAAAACTAAGTGGAGTTTTAATGAATCTTTAATTAGATTTGAACGTGAAATGGTAATTGAATTTACCGATAACACCGTGGTGTTAGATATGAAGTATTACCAGTTTTACTTCATGGGATAAATAGGTTGGGATTGGGAAATTAAAACAAATGATTACTTCGGTAAGTTTCGTTGATCCCGACTAGTTTTGAATTGATATTCGAATAGATTAAAGAATAAATTCAAGAAATTTATCTTGGATAAAATTAATGGGAACCCTTCCCTATGAATGTGAAATTTAGAAACTAACTGTCGGTTAGCCAAGCAGAATGGTTTTCTGGATATTGATCTGATGTTGGTTTCGGCCTTCGGGGTTAATATTTGGGAAATTATTCTCTTGATTAATTTACGGTTAGTGACTGATGAATTGGAATGAGGCGTATGTTGTGTTTGTGTAACATTTATTTAAAATATACGCGAGTTATTCGGAAAGACCGGGTTTATCCCATTCTGGATAACTGATACGACGATAAGTCGAAGATGAAGACGATGGTCGAAGACCGGAAGTCTTCACGTCGTTTGGGTGATTACTGATGATCTTGATTGGGCTGTACACCCAAGAAGATGGAAACAGTTGGTGATCGTCCAGACGTACTTGGAGATCGATGGATATGCGGGGTACTAGGTGCCTCCGGTTTCGTTCAGACCCAGAACGGACTTGTAAATGGACTGTGTGTCAGACATTGGATTTTAGTCCGTGTGATTGATCTCTATTAAATATATATCTGTTTGGCGGCGGAGAATTTATTCTCTTGCTTAACGCCCTTCTCTGAGACGTACGAGCTCAGGGGTTATATATTGATGGATATCAAACGCATGGAGTGAATTGCCTGTGTGGCATGCCTAAGTGGCAATTGATCGAGGCTTCTGTTGAAAAGCAAAGTCTTGTGGTGGTGATCAAAGCAATGCCTTTGTGGCGTAGCTTTGTGTAACGTTTACTTCGCGAGTTTCACACCCGGTATGAACCAAAAACGGGAGACGGACCTCAGGGAGGGCATGCGTTTCTTTCTAGTTAGAAGTGGCGTCAGTGGTTTTACATGCCCTGACGAGTTTGACTTATGTGGTTGTTGCTGTTGCGAGGCGCCTCGGATCGATCGGTCGTTCTCGAACCGATGGAGTCATTTAGTTGGCTCATTTACGCCCCATAGGGCGGGGGAACGCATGTTCAGGGTTTAAGTTTAATCCACATCGGTGGACCGGCCCTGTCGCTCTAAGGGTCGATGCGCTCTGACCCTGTGGCTCGGGCTAGAGAGTCACGAATCGGTTGAGGACTATCTTTTGCCTCGGTTCATAGACGGAAATCCAATTTCCAAATACGTGACATTTGTGGTTTTATTTGTAGAGCATAGTATGGCGACATGATATATGGTACCCATGCCGCCTATGATTGATACTTATGATTTGAAGTTGTTTTATACACTATGCACTTATAATAGTATCAAACGCTTTGTTTTAAACATATCAAGCATTCTTTGGCTGTTATAAGGGAAAACCCTATCCTCGGCTGCGTTGCATTGTGTGATGGGACCTGGGTCTTATAACAGCTTCATTTTTCTTTATTTAGCATTGCGCTGTTTGTTTTATGCACTGGTATTCTTGGGAGGAAACCCGTTCCGTGTTATACGGCGTGGTCCCTTGATTTACCTAATGATTTAAAATAAAGATTAATAACTGTTTTAGTTCTCACACCAGTCACATGACTGACCTGAAGTTTATTGTTTTAACCTAAACTCTGGGTGCCCTTATTTTGACACGGGCAGCTAGTAGTTTTGGTTTTGCAGATTTATATTCACAGGATCCTGGTTTACAGCTGGAACGATATCCGGAAAGCTTTGTATCCGTATATCTCCTTCTAGTTGTGTATTGTATTATTTTCCGCTGCGATGTATTTAAATGTAATTTAAATCTCTGATATTTCTGTGTAATATTCATTTATACTCTGTATATTCTTGTAATCTGATGCATTGTCGTGACATACAGTGAAAAGTTCTATTGTATGTGTTCTGTTGTGGTTTGTTCTCGAACTATCCGCCGCTTTCCTTTACAGGGAAGTTACGGGTTTTCAAAAAAAACTATGAGATAACCATGATTATCAAAGGCTTCCGCTTCAACAACCCAGATGCTATCAAATATTACGTTAACTATGTAAACTTTGGTAATGTCAACATGGGAAAATTTGCTATCTTTAGTGATTTTGCTACTTATGAACTTGAATCTCTCTTTTATCAGAAATAGATTTTTAAGTCTTGTTGATTCTCGGGATAATAATGAAGTTTATTATCCCAATCTTATGAAAATGTTTTATGCAAACTTAAATTCGTAATTTTTATCAAGGAAGTGAAGATGAAATATAGAGTATTGTTAAAGGAACACAAATTTTTTAGATTGTAATGTTTTAAGTACCATTTTGGGTTGCAAGAATACAGAGATGGACCTTTCGGATTTTAATAAATATGGAAGTGATTTAGAAACTTTTCATCATAATTTTGAAAATGAAGAAAATATGGAATTCAAAAATCATTTTTATCGTCAAAAACAAGGATTGTCAATCTACTTATTCAACGTACCATCCTCCTCGATCTAGAAATTTAAACACTTTGCTATGAAAGTTAGCAAAGCCTGTTTTACTATTTTTGGAAATAATGATATCAATTGGGCTAAAGTGATTTTAAGTGAGTTTCAACCAAAGGAAATATCGATAAAGGAAAATACGTTATATTATGGAGTTTACCTTGTTTGTATTTTCAAATATTTTGGAGTTGATTTCAAAGGAGAAGAATTCATTTGTAGAAAAGTTTTCAATGCCGGAAATATTTCTCTTATGAAGATTCCACTTATGTTTCATCCATATGAAACATATGCGGAAAAAGAAACAAGATTGGAAGAAGAAGAAGAAGCCGATCAAATGGGCATCGAAGAAGAGGAAGAAGATACCTCTTTAGAGAGCATTGAATTTTCAACTAATCCTTCCAAGAAAAACATTCTCAAAAACCAAATGATTCTGGCCAAGAACGAAAAGACACTTAAGAGATCATTTAGTAAGAAATTCAAAAAGATGTCTACTAAAATGAGTAAGTTCTTTAGGAAAGTTGGTATAGAACTTGGCTTATCATAGTCCTCCTCCTCCGCTGAATTCTAAGTTTAATATCGTATTGTGCTGAATTCTAAGTTTAATATCGTATTGTATTTTCTTGTATTTCAATTTCGTATTTCTATCTTATGTTATGTACTCGTTTCATGTATCATTATCATTAGTTTGAAATGAAGATCTTTATTTCTGTCATTTCTTATTTGACCATCTCTCGAATAGTTATTAAAACAATAAAACCAAGTTTATAAAAGTTGAAACGCATCACAAATTAACAAAATTCTTCAAAAATTGAAAATATACTTGCATATGTCGACATATGAGTTTATGCATGTCAACATATAACTTTTTAATTTCCAGAATTGTTTGAATTTGAAAACTGCTCTAACTAACTCATGTCTATTTAATTCAAATGAATTTTAGAGTTTATTTATACCCTTCTAAAAAAACTTCTCCATTTATTCCTCCTATGTTTCCTTTCACTGTTTCTTAATAAATTCAAAACTATGGCTACTGAAATTCGTAACTTAAGTGGGAATCTTGAAGAAATCCTTAATTCTTTCAAGAATATTCTCTCTATCATTTTTCGTAATCAGTGTCACTTAGAATTAAGTCAAATACAAATGATCAAATAATAAGAGAAACATTTTGATGTAATTTGATAGATGATAGCTTCTCTTTCAAAAGATGAAGACAACAATATCACTGGAGCACCACTCACCAAAGACAACAAAGACTGGTATGCTATAAAGGCTGATCCAATCTTTCGTGGAGATGGTTGGGTTGAAGTTCCTCGAAATGTATGGATTTTTTTTCGAAAAATTTGTGTAATTTGTTTGGTTTGCTTTAAAAATTTGAACTTGTAAATAAATGACTTTAGGCTTGGATTGAATTGATATGTATTGGTTTGATTTGACTGGTTTGTATGATTTGAATGGATTGGTTTGATTTAATAGAGTTTATACTCATTTAAGTTGTTAGTTTTCTAGTTTATTTAAAATTAGTATTAGAAATTAGATTTTACTCTAGGATAGGTTAATTCCATATTAATATCATTTTTAGAATTATGCCTTAGTTTTAGGTGGAGCATTAGAATTTGGTTAGGATGATATAATTTTTGTTGATGACAAAGGGGGAGAATAATAAAATAGGGCTTAGATTAAGGGGGAGTTAGTAGTTTCAAGGGAAGTTAACAGAGTAAGGGAACGTAAAAAAAGAATCAAAACATCATGTATAAATATTTTATAACCAAGGTTGTCATCATCAAAAAGGGGGAGATTGTTAAGGACTGAGATGCTGATGATGATGGTTTTGATGGCAACAACCTTGATTCAACTTTGTCCCAATTATTATTATTATAAAATATATACTTACACTCTTTTCTAGAATATATATATATATATATCTGTGTGTGTGTGTGTGCATATACAGGATATCTATGCAAGTATTTATTATTGAAGTATATACAGTTCAGAGACTCAAGATTTCAAAGTAGAAGAGTTCAAGTTTCAAGACTCATGAGTATCATCAAAAAATCAAGAGTTCAAGAATTATAGAGTAAATGTGTCTAGATATATTGTTAAAACTCTGGTTAGCACTGAATTCTAATTACAAACTTAATTCTGATTTCAAAATTCTTTTTCAAATGATTTCAAAATTATTTACTTGTTTTTGAATCTAGTTTTCAATTGATTTCAAATTACTTCCTAATATATAAATATATATATTTCTTTATTTGTGAAAAATATTTTAACTCCTAAAATTTATTTTTGATTCCTATTTTCAAATTTATGCTTAATAGCTTTTAACATAAGTTTTGCTTACAAATTTATCACTAGTTTTATTATAAGTACTTATGTTTTCAATTTCCTTGTTTATGTTAAGTTTTAATTTATTCATGGGTTTATATTTATAATTTTATAATCATTTTATATTTATTTTTTAATCATTTCTTAATCATTTTTAATACATGATTTTAAAATATATTTCTAATTGAAATACTCTATTCTAATATAAAGAAACATAGTTTGTTTTAACATTGGAATTGTCATAATTTATTTAAACATTATTTACATTGTTTTAAATTTCATTTTTTAATTTTAAACTAGCATATGTCGACATCATGAAAGTGGTATGTCGACATACTAGCCATTAGGCTGTTTTTAAATGAAGTGTCTTTTGAATTCAAACTTTTTCTGAAAGGTTGTGGCAGTTGGAAAACTATAAATACCTTCCGGAATTCGAATTTTTTAAATTACTTTTCATCTTCTTCTTCCTCTTTAAATATTCCACCATTAATATTCTTAATTTCTTAACGTTTTGCACTTATACTCCGCTGATTTCAATAGAAATCATATCATTCTTTTTCTTATTCAATTCTAAATCGAAATCTCTCTGAATTCAAGTGCTACACAAGAATTATAGGCTGTTTGTAATCAAATATCTTAGGTTCAAGTCCTATCGAGTCTATACTACAAAAAGTGATAAGAGAAGGTGTGGTCCTATCCCCATAAGTGACATGGTGGGGTTGTGTCTCGGAAATCGATTGGGTGTAAAGTTATGGCATGTAAATCAACTAAATCTCACTGTACTTGGAATAAGTTGGGGTGTGCCCTTGTAGCCCTGAAATCAAGTGTTGTAATTGGATATTGTTGAATAAAAATCAGCATCAACCTAGCATTGTGTGGTACTGGATGTACGGGAGTCTCAAAGCAGTATAAAATCTTGATGTGTACTTTCCTTTTACTGCTTTTACTTTTATTTTTTGCATACTGTGATTGGTTTCTATGTTTGTTTATATTTTTTTTCGAAAAAGGAAATATATAACAAAAGGAGAATCAAGTCATTCTCCAGCGGCTCACAAAAGCCGATTTGTAGAATAGATCTACAAATACAATAGCACATACAAAATACGAAAGACCTAGACAACAAAACAATAAACACCCTAACTATACATAAAGAGAAAAACAGACAGAACAAGACAACAGTAAGAGAGAACAAGACCCAACACAAAGAGGACAGCAGCCAGTCACCAATCTAGAGCTCCACATCAACAACAAGATACACCAGAAAAACTACAGAGCACGGCCGACAAGAATCCGCGTTGGTGAAAGAGAACTCCAAACACACAACCCAACTAACAAAGCAACAAACACAAGCAAACAACAAAGCTAAACCAGATGAATCCAATATTCAAAGGAGATACCCCAAGACTCAATAAAGCACAACAAACTCCAAAACCATAGAACAGACCTCAAATTGCATAGACTAAGACAACATCATGGTGTACATTGAAAACCATAACACTACAATTCGTTCCGACTCAGAGAGCCCAATGGCTATTGAAGCCAAAACCGCAAATAAAGTCCACCGAGTTAGGCAAAGAATGCAAAACTCAGTTAATGAAACTCAGCTTACCAGACATAATGGGGCGATTCGAGGGACAAATCATGGTGGATGACTTTACAGCATGCCCAATACACATCGTGTTCTTCACACAACCATCCAAGCCAGAAGCAAGAAAGAACCACCAATTGAAAATCAGACTACGCCGACTAAATCAAATAGAGGAAATGGACAACATACCCAAAATTACCTAAAGTGGCCACCACACAAAAAAAGGAGGTGAAGTCTGAAGCAAGAAATGAAGAGAAAGCTTTGCGTAGTGGGAACAAGATAACCAGGAAGTTGGATCCATCAACACACAAGAAAAAACACCCTCCAACTCCCAAAAATACATTCACAGATGAAACCATCAGGAAATCCAGTCAAGAAAAACCACCAAAGAAAATTGAAACCAAACCGCAACCGTTGAATCCCACCCCTGAACCTCATGCAGGAGCACCAGCAGTTCCACAGGGGTGTTGGAGAATGGAGTTTTGATGACAACAACCTTATTTCAATTATCATTGATTATAAAATATATACTAACATCTTTATCTAGGATATATATATAAACATATATATGCAGGATTTGTATACAGGAATTAATACTAAAGATTGTACAGTTTAAGAGCTTTTAGAGATTCAGAATTCAGAGTAGATTCAAGACTCATGAGTAATCAAGATTTCAAGAGTTCAAGATTAATATAATTATAGAGTCTAGATTTTGTAAAACTCTAAATAGCACTCCAGGTTCAAATTCAAATTCAAATTCTGATTTTTCAATTCTTTTCTCAATCCTCTCTATTTTATTTTTCTATTTTATTCTCAATCCTCTCTATTTTGTTTTTAAATTTGTTTCTATTATTCTTCTTCTTTGTTTTTCAAACTTAATTTTTTATATATACTTTATTTGTATTTTATATAGTTTAAAACCTTATAATTTTATAAATATATTTATATAGTTTAAAAATATTCATATGTTTTTCTATCATATAATATTGATTTACAACATTAGAATTTTACTCAAGAATTTTCAAAATTAATTTTACATCAAAATACTTGGAAAATGCTTCGAAAATGAAAATTACACATGACTATGTCGACATAACAAAATATGTATGTCGAGATATAACAACTATTTTCTAATTTTGAATGGAAGTGTCTTTTCACTATTTGAAACGCTTCAGAACCATTGCAACCCTTCATACTCTATAAAAAGAGGTTAAAACCGAATTTTTTAACATCTCTTCTTCTCCATCTTCATTCTCTTTCATCCTACCATTATTCGTAATCATTTTTATGGTTTTAAAACTTATACTCTGCTGAAGTCACTTCTAATTTGATCAAACTTCTTCTCTCTACACTCTCTACTCGCTAAATCAAGTGCTTTGAAGAGTTATAGGGCTGTTTTGTAATTGCTTGGGTTGAATAAACCCTATTTGTAAGTCAAAGAGTAATCGGTGTATCCTTGTAGCCGTGAAATCAAGGAATAGGAGTCGGTGTGCCCTTGTTGAGCCATGAATCAAGGGATAGGAGTCAGCGTCTCCTTGTTGAGTCGTGAAATCAAGGAGGTTGTATTTGGCTATTTGAAAATAGTAATAAAACTATGCACAATCCAGCGTTGTGTGGGACTGGACGTAGGAGTGATCCGAACCAGTATAAAATCGGGTGTGCTTTCCTTTTCTACACTTTTATTTCTATTTATTTTGCATCCGTGTTTGAATCTGTGTCTGTGATTGTGTTTGTGGTGTTTGATTCATCCTATAGTTCTCTCTAGTTTTTTAGTTTTGTTTAAATTATTACAAACACTATTCACCCCCCCCCCCCACTAGTGTTTGCTTTGCCTGAACGATCCATTCCGCAGTCCCTAACAATTGGTATCAGAGCAAGGTCTTTCAAAAAGTACATAATATGGTTTTTGAAATTTTGGTAAAATGGCAACCAACACTGATAGCAATAATAGTTCCTTTCTAGAGGGTCAACCCACTATTAGACCACCATTGTTTAATGGTAGTAATTATTCATATTGGGCATGTAGAATGAAAATGTAACACCCCGCCTCCGCTAGGGTCACTCGCAAAGGAATGCACTAGCTTTAGAGGGGCATTATTGGTAAACATGCACAGAAATATCACAAGACAGAACATATATAAATAGCGGAGGTAAAATCAAACTTTCATAACATGAATAAATAAGGTCTAAAGCCTTTTACATCAGAGTACATCAAAACCTGTCTTGCAATAATAAAGAAGCATAAAAAACCTTTTCATAAATTATTCCCCAAGTAAAAACAGTAAAGTAGCCATAGCCAAGAGAAGTCCAAGCCATCCATGATGACCTTCAGGTAGAAGAAGTCCGAACTAAACAGCATTGTTTCCTCCCTGTAACCTAGGGGGGAAACGGAAGAAAAGAGGCGAAACAAACGGGTCAGTCAAAAAGACTGAGTAAGTCCTATCTACTTCCAGTATAAAAATAGGTAAAGGTAACATGACATGCATAAACTGAAAGTAAACCTAAGGATAACTGCAAGACAGATAAACCAGGATGGCCGGTTGAACTACTGTGGCAAGGTAAACCAAGGTATCATGATAAACTGCGGTGTTATGATAAGTCAAGTTATCACATCGTCAGATTTCTAACGAGTACATTATCCCAAGGTATCTAGTCCTAACATGTGTATTTGCTCTGCACCTCTCGTACTAGTATCCCTACCCGCGCCATGAACGTCCCTTGCTCAAAGTCGTGTAATGGTCCATGTCAACCTAATATATCACATATACAGGTTACTCACATCATATGTTTCTTTTCATGTATATAAGTTCAGTCCTTTGCCGTACCTCGTACGGGCTTCCCCATGTCGTATTATCCTTGAAGTCGTTTGGACTGTCACCCTTGTTCTAGCTAGGTTCTTCCATATGAATCATCGTTTGAACTATTAGGACTTACGCCACCTAGCACCACTAGGGATTACGCTTACCTATTGCACGCTTTCGTATTTCGGTCTGGGTTAAACCACCTAGGCCACTAGGGATTACGCTAACCCTCAACCGCGCCCTTTTTCCCGCGCATTCATCGTGAATCGTTTTTCTATAACTGGATGCACATGTATCACATCGCGCTATCCGAGTCCTATCACCGGCCAAAACAAGAAATACAGGACTCGGTCGGGAGCTTTAGATTTATCTGCCGATGCAGATACTAAGGTCTGCTTTTCTACACGTGGCTATGGTCCCACGAGACCCCTCCCTCAACTAGTGAAAGGCAACACAAGAGAAAATCTTGCATGAGAACTACACTCCGGCCAGCCCACATCCTACGGCCTACCTCACCCATAATTAGATAGCAATTATGGTCTGTTGGGTGTTCCCTGCCTTTCCGTACGTACACGCTTGACTCAAGATGGTAGATGATCGACGAACTTGCTATCTCGGGCACCTTATGTGTTCGTCGGCTCACTGCTATCCACCCCAGTCTTTAGGTCGCTCGCATAGCAACCAAGGCATATTCTTGGTTCTTCTACCGCAGACCTCAACCTCCCGTGAGCCTAGTATGATGACCTGGCAGCTCACGGAGGGATCCCAAGAATATCCTCACGTTCCCCGAAGCCGCTGCTTCGTTACCCAGTTCGTTGGAGCCTTTATCTAAATCAGATAGCCTGCTCCTCCACGCATACTCAAACGTCGACCTAACGTATCGGGTTACTAATCTGTCCAAGAAGTGGTCCAGATTTCCTTGGCTAAGAATTATTACTTAGTTTCCTTTAACTAAGGTTTACCACCTAGCCTTATTTCCATTACCCTTGTTAACTATGGTTATTCTCCTAATCCTCTGAGTTAGGGTTTATCCAATGGGTTAAGTGCCACTTAAGTTCATAACTTAGCCCGTCTACCAACCATGTCAAAATTGGCTAAGTATCCAAGTCCAAGACTTAACCCCACAAACCATGTGTCAAGCCGGCTAAGTATATCAAGCAATCCATAACTTAACCTCGTCTAATTATCATTTTAGATTGGTTAATTAATTATATAAATTAACTTGACCCTGTCAAATTACCGAGTCAAATTGGTCAAGCGTCATTAGGCAAATCGAGTTACTTAACCTACCCAAGCTTATTTATGTTTGGTTAAGTATCATTAGCCTAATCAAATTACTTATCTCATTTGTCCATATCATATTCGGTTAAGCCTCATCAATCAAATTAACTTAACCCTATTTTGTGGCATTAACTATTTAATGCACCCCAACCTCTCACATTAGACTTCGTTGTGGTTACTAGTTAAGCCGGGCGGGTCCGGGTAGATTTACACCACAACTTGGTCTAACCTCGGGTTCAAGCGCAACATGACCAACTTCTCACATTGAGTCCTATTGTTTGCAACTACTAGTTAGGCCGGTCGGTTCCGGGTAGTTTTACGTTGCAAACTCAACCCAACCTCGAGTTGGCCACTTTCATGTTTAGTCTAGTATCATGTTCATAGTTAAGTTTTCAAGCAATTGGGTAGACCTAACTTAATAGGTAAATTCCCAATGGGTAGACCTAACTTAATAGGTAAATTCCCAAGCTTATGTTTTTATGTTTTCAAGTATTCGCATGTCCTACTTAACGTCACATGTTATCCCGTTATACCCTTTTTACCCAAATTATGGTTCATGCCAAGTCTAGCTCGCCTACCATGTTCTCATGCAACTTCGAGTTAAGTTTTCATGCTATATTCGCGCTTGTCTACCCTCAACCCAAATCGTGTTCCAACGCAAGAATGGACGAGTCACATCGCAAAGGTACTATGCTACACTATGACCCCAAACATGCATAGCATCATGAGGGTTTGGCTTAAGACATATGTAGGTTCATAAAGGTTTGGCCACAAGCATGCATAACATGAAAACAAAGGGAATTGGCCATAAGTATGCATAATGTCATAAAGGATTTGGCCACAAACTTGCATGTTAACACTAGGGGTTTGGGTTCATAAACATGCATAAGCCCCAAACTATAATCTTAGCCAATGTTTCCCAAGTAAAAATAGTTCCTAAAGGTTCATGCTAGCATTTCATACATAAAGATCCAAACTTGCAAGTTAAAATAGGTTATGCATAGCGTGAGAGGCATAACTAAGTCACTCACATTACCTAAAACCATAAACATGAACACAAGAGGCAAGGTAAGGTTCACATAGGTTCGCATAATCATGTTTAGCCTCATTTTATCCCATGTCATTATCAAAACTACCGTTTCCATCTAAAAGTAGCTAGAACTTACTTAGTTAGGCCTTGGGAAAGAGGCATGAATCATCTTGGCTAAGAAAGGTGCCTCCTTTATTGAAGAATCGTCATGAAACTCGCATAGAAACGTTGATCTTCCTTCCTTTTGGCGTAGCTAGCTTGCACCACTTGATTTGAACCCGATTTGAGTGCTTAGGCTTTAGGAAAAGGGAATGGAGGCCATGATCACTTGGCATTTGGGCAGCACTTCGTGGAGAGGGTGAGTTATGAGGGTTTAGGGGGGGGCTTAGGGGTGTTTTTATAGAGATTAGGAGTGTTTTAGGCCATAGGATTAGATCTAGGATAGGTTAGGACCATCAGATCCCGGAAGTTTCCAGAATCAGCCCAATAGCAAGCCCAGGTGAGCCAAGCAGGTGCACCAGGCAATTTAGCCCGGCCACCCCCTGTCGACTGGCATGTCGACAGGGCTGTCGACTTGGTCTGGGCCCAAGTCGACAGGCCTGTCGACAGCCCTGTCGACATGGCCTAGGCGGGGAAAATTCCCGCCTAGCCCCAGATCTGGATTTCCAAACTGATTTCCGAATTTCAAATTTTCACTAATCTTCCTTGGGCCTTTAACGGGTCATACGGACTCCGATCCTCGAAAACTCGGACTTTATTTCGCGTATTTTTCCGAGACGAACGTAATGGTGAATCCCGTTTACCTTAATTCTAGAAGTTCAAACAAAACATCTTTCATTTATATGCTTTACTGGTTCATATGCTTCGCGTATCATTGTATACGTATGTAAATCTCTTACTTCTTAAAATGTAATCATATGGGGTGTCACATCCTCCCACCCTTAAAGAATTTCGTCCCCGAAATTCAAAAGTAGTAGGATTTATGTCCCCATATTAGCATCCAGAAGTGTTCAGCCAACTGTTGCAAACAGGTGCACATGTGCAAAAGTGAATCACATCGTAGAAAAATATGTATGCCTAACTTGTGGTACCACCTACATGAATGCAATTTCTTAAAAATTTCTTTTTCAAACCATGATGCTGTCATCCTAAATATACTTGCAGTTCTATATGAATGCAAAAAAATTGAAAAAGTAATTCCATCCAAATTTTCCCACACCCTTATAAAATAAGAGTGAAGTTCATCCAATTTGAGCATCCAGAATCCTACCATCCATTATTAATTTAGAAAAATCTAATTTTCTAAATTTTTATGTAGCGGAGAGATATCCCGTTTTGTTGTTTTCATTGTTCTCCGTTATCAGACATTATCGTTCAATATTTCATAATTACATTAGACACAACAAATTGCGCAAACAAACAACGTACAAACTTTATTAAGATAGTTTTAGTACATCGTTACAACCAGACAACAAAAAGGAACAGCTAAACAATACTGAAAATAAAATACTATCCTACGGATAACTGATAGAGGTCAATCCCGACGGAAATAGCTACGGATGAGCTCCTCTAAGCTGTCAAGCCTCTCCTCCTGCCGTCGGTTCCCTTGCCTAAGCTCCAACTGTAGGTCTTGCATCCCAGCCCCTAACTGGTCATAAGAGGAACTCATATCCTGGAGCATCTGCTGCTGTGTCTGAGCCATGGCTACCTGTGACTCCAGTGTCTGCTGCTGTGACCTCAAAATATCCTGGTGGCTCCTCATCAAGCGAGCCTGCTGCTGTGAAATATATCTCAGCTCGGTCCTCCAGTCTGGATCCCTAGTAGCCCACGGATCCCAGGCACCTGTGTCCGGAGCCCCCTGTGCCGGGCCCTGATGAGCCCAGGCTCCATCCCCAGCCTGCTCATCATCATGCTGTGGTGCCTGATGGGGGTCCTCAAAGTGTCCAAACTGATCATCATGTGGCTCCTCCTCTTGTTCCTCCTCCTCGTTACCATCATCCTCTTCCTCATCCAATCCCTCATGCTCCATAGGCTGAGGCTCCCCTTGCAGCTCCTGCATATCTATACTCATCCTCCCTAGTGCGGCTTCAGTGATGATAACAGAGGGATGGTTAGAAAGCGTCACATAATCCTCATCATGCAAATCCACCCCGAACCAGCGGAAAACTATAGTCCACAGGTTCCCCAAACAAATATTGGAGTGTCTTGCTCCCCTAAAGATCTGGTATTGCTGCAAGATGGTCCTTGCCCAGTTTATTTGTATGCCCCCAAAAATAGCATAAGCAGCGGCCTTAACAACTACGGGGACTCTGTCAAACCCATGATTCTGCCCCGCAATATTATATTGCAATATCCTAATCACAAACCTAGCTAGGGGGCGCAGATGCGCACTATCCCATTGCCTGTCCAGGCCATTAAAAAAAATCCTTCTCCAAACATTCAAATCATCCATCTCCAGGTCATTTATATCAAGTCCCGTACCCCGGATATTCAAAATTTCCCTAAATTGGACCTCATTCATAAATATATGGGTACCCTTAACCCATGAACCATAAGTTATCAACCCATTATTATCCACATCAATTTGCAAACGAGCATCGAAAAGTCTTACCATACGCTTGTAGCCCCTCCTCTCGGCTGTGTGCGTATCTAGAATATGAATAAGGCCCGCATTAACAAACAAGCCTTCCACGGCGGTTCCCGCAAAGTCCGCAAACCTCACCGGTCGGCCTAGAAGCAAATTCCTAGTGGCAAGCTGCATGTAATGCTCAATTATTCCCGGTTGCTCGTCACACCACTCAACCTCTTGCGCGGTTAGTTGGGGGTAAAGCTCGTAGGGATTGGGTTGATTGGCCATGGCGATTTAAATACGAATTGGAAGAGAGGAACTATAGATCCGGATGGAGAGAGCCTCTAGCTTCGATTTAAGCTTAATTTTACGAAGAACGGTGGAGAAACGGGGTGATGGGAGGTGGTGGAGTTGGGGAATTTCGGTTTTGGTGGCTGGGAGGAAGGAGAAAAGGGGTTGGGGTTTTGAGCCGAAGCTCTCGGCTTCGGGTTTATATATTTTTTTTTTTCTGCAGGGGCGACGTGTCGACAGCCCTGTCGACTGGGGGGGGCATGTCGACTGCCCTGTCGACAGGCCTGTCGACTGGCCCCCCTCTCTGTTTTTTTTTTTTTTTTTTTTTTCTTGCTGGTCCTTCCACCCTTCCATTTCCTTATTTCCCCCCCGACCCAACTCCATTTTCCCGAAACTATTCCCCCATCATACTAAAACCCCTCTTCTAACTCAAAACTGCTTGTAACCGAAGCCAACGTGACTATCGATGGGAGAGAGAAAGGCAAAGAGAATTCAACTAATAAAACAAGGACATTGCTAATGGCTTTTTGGGGAATAACTTCTAAAACAAAGTTTTTCTTGAAAAATGCTTCTTTGTAAACAGTTGTTTTTTTTTTTTTCAAACTTTTGCCCAGTCTGGTAACCTTCTGCTCTGATACCAAATGTAACACCCCGCCTCCGCTAGGGTCACTCGCAAAGGAATGCACTAGCTTTAGAGGGGCATTATTGGTAAACATGCACAGAAATATCACAAGACAGAACATATATAAATAGCGGAGGTAAAATCAAACTTTCATAACATGAATAAATAAGGTCTAAAGCCTTTTACATCAGAGTACATCAAAACCTGTCTTGCAATAATAAAGAAGCATAAAAAACCTTTTCATAAATTATTCCCCAAGTAAAAACAGTAAAGTAGCCATAGCCAAGAGAAGTCCAAGCCATCCATGATGACCTTCAGGTAGAAGAAGTCCGAACTAAACAGCATTGTTTCCTCCCTGTAACCTGGGGGGGGGAAACGGAAGAAAAGAGGCGAAACAAACGGGTCAGTCAAAAAGACTGAGTAAGTCCTATCTACTTCCAGTATAAAAACAGGTAAAGGTAACATGACATGCATAAACTGAAAGTAAACCTAAGGATAACTGCAAGACAGATAAACCAGGATGGCCGGTTGAACTACTGTGGCAAGGTAAACCAAGGTATCATGATAAACTGCGGTGTTATGATAAGTCAAGGTATCACATCGTCAGATTTCTAACGAGTACATTATCCCAAGGTATCTAGTCCTAACATGTGTATTTTCTCTGCACCTCTCGTACTAGTATCCCTACCCGCGCCATGAACTTCCCTTGCTCAAAGTCGTGTAATGGTCCATGTCAACCTAATATATCACATATACAGGTTACTCACATCATATGTTTCTTTTCATGTATATAAGTTCAGTCCTTTGCCGTACCTCGTACGGGCTTCCCCATGTCGTATTATCCTTGAAGTCGTTTGGACTGTCACCCTTGTTCTAGCTAGGTTCTTCCATATGAATCATCGTTTGAACTATTAGGACTTACGCCACCTAGCACCACTAGGGATTACGCTTACCTATTGCACGCTTTCGTATTTCGGTCTGGGTTAAACCACCTAGGCCACTAGGGATTACGCTAACCCTCAACCGCGCCCTTTTTCCCGCGCATTCATCGTGAATCGTTTTTCTATAACTGGATGCACATGTATCACATCGCGCTATCCGAGTCCTATCACCGGCCAAAACAAGAAATACAGGACTCGGTCGGGAGCTTTAGATTTATCTGCCGATGCAGATACTAAGGTCTGCTTTTCTACACGTGGCTATGGTCCCACGAGACCCCTCCCTCAACTAGTGAAAGGCAACACAAGAGAAAATCTTGCATGAGAACTACACTCCGGCCAGCCCACATCCTACGGCCTACCTCACCCATAATTAGATAGCAATTATGGTCTGTTGGGTGTTCCCTGCCTTTCCGTACGTACACGCTTGACTCAAGATGGTAGATGATCGACGAACTTGCTATCTCGGGCACCTTATGTGTTCGTCGGCTCACTGCTATCCACCCCAGTCTTTAGGTCGCTCGCATAGCAACCAAGGCATATTCTTGGTTCTTCTACCGCAGACCTCAACCTCCCGTGAGCTTAGTATGATGACCTGGCAGCTCATGGAGGGATCCCAAGAATATCCTTACGTTCCCCGAAGCCGCTGCTTCGTTACCCAGTTCGTTGGAGCCTTTATCTAAATCAGATAGCCTGCTCCTCCACGCATACTCAAACGTCGACCTAACGTATCGGGTTACTAATCTGTCCAAGAAGTGGTCCAGATTTCCTTGGCTAAGAATTATTACTTAGTTTCCTTTAACTAAGGTTTACCACCTAGCCTTATTTCCATTACCCTTGTTAACTATGGTTATTCTCCTAATCCTCTGAGTTAGGGTTTATCCAATGGGTTAAGTGCCACTTAAGTTCATAACTTAGCCCGTCTACCAACCATGTCAAAATTGGCTAAGTATCCAAGTCCAAGACTTAACCCCACAAACCATGTGTCAAGCCGGCTAAGTATATCAAGCAATCCATAACTTAACCTCGTCTAATTATCATTTTAGATTGGTTAATTAATTATATAAATTAACTTGACCCTGTCAAATTACCGAGTCAAATTGGTCAAGCGTCATTAGGCAAATCGAGTTACTTAACCTACCCAAGCTTATTTATGTTTGGTTAAGTATCATTAGCCTAATCAAATTACTTATCTCATTTGTCCATATCATATTCGGTTAAGCCTCATCAATCAAATTAACTTAACCCTATTTTGTGGCATTAACTATTTAATGCACCCCAACCTCTCACATTAGACTTCGTTGTGGTTACTAGTTAAGCCGGGCGGGTCCGGGTAGATTTACACCACAACTTGGTCTAACCTCGGGTTCAAGCGCAACATGACCAACTTCTCACATTGAGTCCTATTGTTTGCAACTACTAGTTAGGCCGGTCGGTTCCGGGTAGTTTTACGTTGCAAACTCAACCCAACCTCGAGTTAGCTACTTTCATGTTTAGTCTAGTATCATGTTCATAGTTAAGTTTTCAAGCAATTGGGTAGACCTAACTTAATAGGTAAATTCCCAATGGGTAGACCTAACTTAATAGGTAAATTCCCAAGCTTATGTTTTTATGTTTTCAAGTATTCGCATGTCCTACTTAACGTCACATGTTATCCCGTTATACCCTTTTTACCCAAATTATGGTTCATGCCAAGTCTAGCTCGCCTACCATGTTCTCATGCAACTTCGAGTTAAGTTTTCATGCTATATTCGCGCTTGTCTACCCTCAACCCAAATCGTGTTCCAACGCAAGAATGGACGAGTCACATCGCAAAGGTACTATGCTACACTATGACCCCAAACATGCATAGCATCATGAGGGTTTGGCTTAAGACATATGTAGGTTCATAAAGGTTTGGCCACAAGCATGCATAACATGAAAACAAAGGGAATTGGCCATAAGTATGCATAATGTCATAAAGGATTTGGCCACAAACTTGCATGTTAACACTAGGGGTTTGGGTTCATAAACATGCATAAGCCCCAAACTATAATCTTAGCCAATGTTTCCCAAGTAAAAATAGTTCCTAAAGGTTCATGCTAGCATTTCATACATAAAGATCCAAACTTGCAAGTTAAAATAGGTTATGCATAGCGTGAGAGGCATAACTAAGTCACTCACATTACCTAAAACCATAAACATGAACACAAGAGGCAAGGTAAGGTTCACATAGGTTCGCATAATCATGTTTAGCCTCATTTTATCCCATGTCATTATCAAAACTACCGTTTCCATCTAAAAGTAGCTAGAACTTACTTAGTTAGGCCTAGGGAAAGAGGCATGAATCATCTTGGCTAAGAAAGGTGCCTCCTTTATTGAAGAATCGTCATGAAACTCGCATAGAAACGTTGATCTTCCTTCCTTTTGGCGTAGCTAGCTTGCACCACTTGATTTGAACCCGATTTGAGTGCTTAGGCTTTAGGAAAAGGGAATGGAGGCCATGATCACTTGGCATTTGGGCAGCACTTCGTGGAGAGGGTGAGTTATGAGGGTTTAGGGGGGGGCTTAGGGGTGTTTTTATAGAGATTAGGAGTGTTTTAGGCCATAGGATTAGATCTAGGATAGGTTAGGACCATCAGATCCCGGAAGTTTCCAGAATCAGCCCAATAGCAAGCCCAGGTGAGCCAAGCAGGTGCACCAGGCAATTTAGCCCGGCCACCCCCTGTCGACTGGCATGTCGACAGGGCTGTCGACTTGGTCTGGGCCCAAGTCGACAGGCCTGTCGACAGCCCTGTCGACATGGCCTAGGCGGGGAAAATTCCCGCCTAGCCCCAGATCTGGATTTCCAAACTGATTTCCGAATTTCAAATTTTCACTAATCTTCCTTGGGCCTTTAACGGGTCATACGGACTCCGATCCTCGAAAACTCGGACTTTATTTCGCGTATTTTTCCGAGACGAACGTAATGGTGAATCCCGTTTACCTTAATTCTAGAAGTTCAAACAAAACATCTTTCATTTATATGCTTTACTGGTTCATATGCTTCGCGTATCATTGTATACGTATGTAAATCTCTTACTTCTTAAAATGTAATCATATGGGGTGTCACAGAAAATTTATTTACAGTCTGTAGGATTAGACACATGGAACAGTACACAAAATGAATATGTTGAACCCACAATTGCATTTGCACAATGGACAAATGAACAAAAGGCTATTGCACAGAGCAATTCTAAAGCCATGAATATATTATTTTGTTCATTAGATAGAAATGAGTTTAACAGAGTATCCATATGTAAAACTGCTCATGAAATCTGTTGAACTTTACAAGTTACTCATGAAGGAACTAGTAAAGTTAAACAAACTAATATAGGCATGCTAGTCAGTCAATTTGAATTATTTAAAATGAATGAGAATGAGTCTATTTCAGATATGTATTGCAGATTTCGAGAGATAGTGCATTCACTAACAGAACTTGGAAAAACTTATTCCGAAGCAAATCAAGTCAGAAAAATATTAAATTCATTAACTCAAGAATGGGATCAGAAGACTTTGGCTATAGAAGAAGCAAATAATGTCAACAAAATGAAGATTGAAGAGCTAATTGGGAATCTAATGTCATATGAAGTTTAATTACAGAAAAGAAAAGAAAATAGATCAACTGAAAAGAAGTCTATTACACTGAAAGCCACAACAAATGCTTCTGACTCGAGTAGTGAAGATGATGAAGAAACAACACTTATGACAAATCAGTTTAGAAGATTCCTAAAATATAGAAGGAGGGGTTATAATAAAACAAATTCAAATTTAAATGATGGACGATGCTTTAACTGCAACAAACCAGGGCATGTAAAGAAAATGTGTTCATATCCAGAAAAATCTACTCAACAACCGGACAAGTCAAATTCGTCAATGAAAAGAAAGAAAGCATATGCAACAACGTTTGATGAATCAGATTCGTCATCAAGTGATGAAGAACCAGAAACCGGAAATATAAATATATGCTTTACAGCAATTCAGAGTTCATAAGATCATGAAGAAAAGGACCAAAAAACCGGGTACGCATTAATTACATTTTAATTTTATTTGATTGAATTGTTGCTTTGTTTGTTTGCTTTGGTTTGAATTTAAAATTTAATAAACTATTTGAAATTTGAAATTTGAAATTCAAATTTGAAATTTGAAATTTGAAATTTAAAATTCAAATTTGAAATTTGTGAAATTCATAATAATAATATAATATTAAATAACCAATAAATTAATAAAATAAATTGTTTGTATGTCACTAGGATTAGAAATATTTCAGGAAATCGTTAAACCTGAAATATAAATCGATAATTTAATTCAAAACTTGAAAATCCATTTTTCTTTTGAAATAAGCCTTATATGTCGACATACAGAAATATACATGTCGACATATCAAACAGATTTGAAATTTAAATTTTGAATTTCAAAATTTTAAACTTTCAAACTTCCCTCTAATCTTTTCACCAACTACCAAGGTCGGGAAAGGTGTCTTTTCAATCTGAAAAGTTGTGCCTATTCAATTCATATCTATTCATTTTCTATATATATATATATATATATATATATATATATATATATATATATATCCATCCTTTCTACCTTTCATTCACAACTCAAAATAACATTCTTCATATCTATCCTCCTCAAAACTATCATATCAATGGCTTCCTCAAGTTCATATCGGAAATTGAAGATAACCAAAACCATAAAAGGTTACCTTTACAATGACAAAGAGGCCATTAAAACCTACGATGGCAATTTAGCAAATGCTAAAGTTAACACGAGTGCTTTCGCCGTCTTTAGCGACTTTCCATCTTATGATCTCGTCTCTCTCTTCCAACACAATGAAATCTTGAGTCTAATTGACTCTCATGACAACGACGAAGTATGTTATCCCAAACTTGTGAAGATGTTCTACGCAAATCTCAACCGTGGATTTTATCAAGGCAACGAAAATCAAATTTGGAGTAGTGTCAAGGAAACTCAAATTGTTCTCGACGCCGATATTTTAGGAGAAATTCTAAATTGTAGAAGCGAGGGCACGGATTTCTCAACTTTCGCTATCGATGAAACCGATTTGGAAACGTATCACGATATCTTTCGAAGATGTTCCTCCATTGGATTTCAAAAATCGTTTCTTTCGTCCAAAAACAAGAATCGTCAACCTCCTCCTTCAACACACCATCACTCCCCGTTTCGAAAATTACAACAATCTAACTCTTAAAGTCCTAAAGGCTCTCTTTGCAATTATGGGTAATTACCTTATCAATTGGGCCGATATGATTCTAAATGAATTTAAGCCCATAGATGTATCTTCAAGAGAAAACACTCTCTACTATGGTGTTTATCTCACTTGTATTTTCAAATACTTTGGAGTTGATCTTCACGGAGAAGAAATTGTCTCTAGGAAAGTGTTTGACGCATCAAACATTCATCTCATGCAAATTCCTATCACTTTCAAACCTTATGAGACATATGAGGCCAAACTAGCTCAATTGCAACAGGAGCAAGACCCAACAAAAGTCGAAGAAAAATAGACTTCTATGGAAAGCATCGAGTATCCAACCTCAAATCATAACCTCAAACACACGATTATTCAAAATCAAGCGAAAATCATCAAAAATGAAAAGAATCTTAACAAGAAGTTTAACAAGAAGCTTTCCACAATGACCAAATTCATGGTCAAGATAGGAAGAAAGCTTGGAATTTCATCTTCCTCATCGTCATCCGAAAACTAGGCCATCTAGTTTAATCTATCTTTATATATTTCTTTGTATTTGCTTTCGAATCTCGTATTTAAGTATGTCTTGTTTAGTTGGATGTATTTGCTTTCTATTAAGTAATGAATGGAGTTTTATTTCTGTTTAAATCATCTTTATGTTTCTGAAAAATCATAAAATATATTATAATATTAAAAGATTTCAAAAGAATTCAAAAAAAAACATACTATAATATGTCGACATAACAATACATGTATGTTGACATATAACAGAAATTTTTTCAAATTCTTTCAAATTTTAAAATTAAAATAATTACTCATATGCATTCAAAATCCAATGAATTCTAGACCCTATTTAAGTCCATTTCTTCCAGAAAACTTCATTATTTCATTACTCCTTCTTCTTCAATCATTTCTCATCAAATCCATGGCAAATCCTATCCATAATCTAAGTGAAAATCTAGAAGAAACTCTCAATTCATTTAAAAACATTCTCTCTATCATTCTACGAAATCAGCGTCATCTTGAATTAAGTCAAATAAAGATGTTCAAACAACAAGAAAAGCCCTTTAACGCAATGCGATGGCTAGTCTCTTCTCTTTTCAGAGATGAAGAAAATAATCTCGCTAAGGCTCCACCAACCAAAGAAGATGAAGATTGGGAAGTAATCAAGAAGGATCCTATCTTTGGAGAAGATGGTTGGGTTGAAGTTCCAATAGATGTTTAGTTGTTTGGTACGATTTAATTGATTTGTTTAATTACTCTAGAAACATATGGTGTGGTTTGATTTAGACTATATTGATTGGAACTTGTAAATATTAAGACATATGGTGTGGTTTAGTTTTGATTGGTTTGTATGTATGTATATATATATATATATATATATATATATATATATATATATTAGACAAACATATGTAATAATGATGCTTGATTTGGTTTGTGTTTAATTATAATATTAAGTATTATTCTCTTTAGTTTAAATAGATTAGGAATGTTCTACTTAGAATTAGTTAATAAATTAAGGGGGAATATTTTTTATGTTCTATTCAGAGTATTTTTAGGAATACTACTTAGATTCTATAGTTGTTTAACTTAGGGGGAGTATCTTTAATATTTCTTTTTGATAATTCCAAAGGGGGAGAACTTATAAAATATAGGCATTGTTTTATAGAATTCTTATAGACGGGAGGAGTATAGGAGTATCATCATCAAAAAGGTATATACGGATATACAGGTATGATATTTTATAAACTAAGGTTGACATCATCAAAAATGGGGAGATTGTTGGAGAATGGAGTTTTGACGACAACAACCTTATTTCAATTATCATTGATTATAAAATATATACTAATATCTTTATCTAGAATATATATATTCACATATGCAGGATTTACATACATGAATTAATACTGAAGACTGTACAATTTAAGAGCTTTTAGAGATTCAGAATTCAGAGTAGATTCAAGATTGATGAGTAATCAAGATTTCAAGAGTTCAAGATTAATATAATTATAGAGTGTAGATTTTGTAAAACTCTAAATAGCACTCAAGGTTCAAATTCAAATTCTGATTTTTCAATTCTTTTCTCAATCCTCTCTATTTTGTTTTTCTATTTTATTCTCAATTCTCTCTATTTTGTTTTTATATTTGTTTCTATTATTATTCTCCTTTGTTTTTCAAACTTAAGTTTTTATATATACTTTATTTATATTTTATATAGTCTAAAAACTTATAATTTTATAAATATATTTACATAGTTTAAAAATATGTTTTCATATGTTTTTCTATCATATGTTATTGATTTACAACATTAGAATTTCCCTCAAGAATTTTCAGAATTAATTTTATATCAAAATACTTGGAAAATGCTTTGAAAATGAAAATTACACATGACTATGTCGACATAGCAAAATAGGTATGTCGACATGTAATAGCTATTTTTCTAATTTTGAAGGGAAGTGTCTTTTCACTATTTGAAATGCTTCAGAATCGTTGCAACCCTTCATACTCTATAAAAAGAGGTTAAAACTGAATTTTTTAACATCTCTTCTTCTCCATCTTCAGTCTCTTTCATCCTACCATTATTCTTAATCATTTTTATGGGTTTTACACTTATACTCTGCCGAATTCACTTCTGATTTGATCAAACTTCTTCTCTCTACACTCTCTACTCTCTGAATCAAGTGCTATTGAAGAGTTAAAGGGCTATTTTGTAATTGCTTGGGTTGAATAAACCCTTTTTGTAAGTCAAAGAGTAATCAGTGTATCCTTGTAGCCGTGAAATCAAGGAATAAGAGTCGGTGTGCCCTTATTGAGTCGTGAATCAAGGGATAGGAGTCGGTGTCTCCTTGTTGAGCCGTGAAATCAACGAGGTTGTATTTAGCTATTTGAAAATAGTAATAAAACTCTACACAATCCAGCATTGTGCAGGACTAGACGTAGGAGTGATCCGAACCAGTATAAAATCTGGTGTGTTCTTTCCTTTTCTACACTTTTATTTTTGTTTATTTTGCATCTGTGTTTGAATCTTTGTCTGTGATTGTGTTTGTGGTGTTTGATTCATCCCATAGTTCTCTTTAGTTTTTTAGTTTTCTTTAAATTCTTACAAACACTATTCACCCCCCTAGTGTTTGTTTTGCCTGAACGATCCATTCCACAGTCCCTAACAAGGGAAACTCGACATAAGAACTAAATAGGGAACAATTATGCAGTTTCTAGATACAGCTAGGTTCACAACGCAATGGGAAATAATCGTAGGCTGGAATAAAGTGATGTAATAGAAGGGGTAACGAATGGAAGATGGATGAGGGAGTTGAAGGAATTCGACCAAAGCTAAACAAAAGATAAAAGTGAAACACACATAGCTGAATAAGAGGCTAATGCCATAAACGAAAAAAGTAGATAGCAGATTTAGCTAGAGGAGGTCCGAAACAAAAAGGGGTACTAGGATCTACTTGGTTTACACTTCCATAGCTAGAAAAGATTACGAAGTTCCAGTGTTCCACCGCAGCTTCCAGATCTAAAGCATTCACAAGGTCGATGCGTACAACAACACCAGCAAGATAAAGCGCATAAGAAAGGCCAAGAAAAGGATACAGTAAAAGTGGGAAATGGGTAAGGGTCTCCAACAAGCTAGTGGAAGGATCGGTGACAGCCAGGCGAAAACGATGACTAAGAAGAACGAAACGGAAAACTAGGGTTTAGGAGGTGGAGACAATAGACGTACAAGGGCGGAGACAACATAAGGAAAAGGAAACTAAACGTAAGGTGGAAGATCGATATGGCAGATTGAGATAGAACGGACAAATGGAAAAGGCCAGAAGGACGAAATGGAGTGGAAGAGGCTGCCGCCATTCCAAATCTACATTTTATTAAATTTTATTGAGAAATCCATGTTTGTTAATATCTACATACGGTTTTTTATTTTATTTTAAAAGATTTCAAGAAATTAATTCCATAAAACACTATTCACTGCCTCTAGTGTTTAGATTGCCTTAAGATCACTAATCCGCATCCTCAACAATTATTGCTTCAAATCCATTAGCATTACTTCATATGGATTTATTTGGTCCATCTGAAACACAATCAATAAACCATAGTAAATACATTTTATTAATTATCGATGATTTCTCTAGATTTACTTGGACTCTTTTTCTCAAACATAAAAGTGATGCTTTTGATCTATTTTAAACCTTTGCTAAAAGAATTCAAAATTTATTATCTTTGAAAATTAAAATTATACGATGTGGTCACGGTGGAGAATTTGAAAATGAATGTTTTGAGAATTTCTGTAATAAAAAGGGAAATACTCATAGTTTTTCTTTTCTAAGTATTCCCTAACAAAACAGAGTAGTTTTGAGCATAAAAATAGGATGATACAAGAGTGTGCGAGAACTAGGCTTTCTGATAGTAGTTTACCAAAAAGTTTTTGGGATGATGCAGTTGCTACGACTTGTTATATTTTAAATAGAATCTAAACTAGACCATTAACTAAGAAGACTTCATATGAATTTTTGTATAATAAGAAACCAGAGGTATCTTATTTCAGAATTTTTGGAAGTAAATGTTTTATTTTAATACTAAAGATAATTTAGATAAATTTGATCATAAATCAGATAAAGGATTTTTGATTGGATATTCAAATAGTAGTAAAGCGTATAGAGTATTTGATTTAAAATCCAATACTATTGAAGAAACTTTAAATGTATTTTTTGATGAAAATTAAAAAGATCTAAATAAAAAACATAATGAAGATGACTGTGATAATGATGATGATTCAAATAAAATAAATAATGAAATTAACCAACTAATAAAAGAATTAGAATATTAAAAGATCATCCTATAGAAAATATATTAGGAGATATTGAATCTGTAGTTAGAACTAGAAATCAATTAAATAACATGAGTAATATAACATTTATATCTGCTATTGAACCCAAAAATCCAAAGGAAGCACCATCTGATGATTCATGGATACTTGCTATGCAAGAAGAATCGAATAATTCATTAGAAATGGTGTATGGGAACTTGATCCTAGACCAGAAGATAAAATTATAATAGGAACTAAATGAGTACAAAAAAATAAAATGAATGAACTTTGGTAAGGTATTAGAAATAAAGCACGATTAATTGCTCAGGGATATTGTCAAGAAGAAGGAATAGATTACGACGATACCTTTGTCCCCGTAGCAAGATTATAAGCTATCAGAATTCTACCTGGTTTCACTAATCATAACAATTTCAGACTATTTCAAATGGATGTAAAGGTACTTTTCTAAATGGATTCGTTAAAGAAGATGTTTATGTAGAACAACCCCCATTGTTCGAGGATGAGAAATTTTCAAACTACGTTTGTAAATTAAAGAAAGCTTTATATGTTTTAAAACAAGCTCCTAGAGCCTGATATGATCGACTAAGAACTTATTTATTACAGTCAAATTTTGAAATTGGTAAAGTATATAATACACTATTTATTAAAAGAAATGAAAATGATATTCAAATAGTACAAATCTATGTAGACGATATAATTTTTGGATAAACAAATAATAAAATTAATCAAGAATTTTCTGAAATCATGACATTTTTTTTAAATGAGTCATATAGGAGAACTAACTTTCTTTTTAGGACTACAAATTAGATAATTAGATAATGGAATATTTATTAATCAAGAAAAGTATGCTAGGGATTTAATTAATAAATTCAATATGGCTTGTACTAAAGGAAAACTCATCCTTATGGCCACAAATGAAGCCTTAAGATGTTGATCAAAAACTATATGGAGGTATGCTGGTTTTTTTATTATATATAACTACGAGTAGACCAGACATAATACATAGTGTTTGTGTCTGCGCTAGATATCTATCACAACCTAAGGAAACTCACTTAAAATCCATAAAATGTATTTTACGATATGTCAAACATACATTAAACTTTGGCTTATTCTATCCTAAGAATGATTCGTTCGATTTCATTTTGTATCGTGATGCTGACTATGATGGTTGTAAATCAGATCGAAAAAGCACAAGTGGAAATTGTCACTTTTTGGGTCATTCCTTTGTTTCTTGGTTTAGTAAAAAACAAAATACCGTTTACTTCTCAACAACTGAAGCAGAATATATATTTACTGCTTTGTCTTGTTCTCAAGTTTTATATATATATATATATATATATATATATATATATATGCAAAAAAACTCAAAGATATTTTGGTTAAATATAACCAAATCACCAATTTACAGCGATACTATTAGTGCTATAAATCTATCTAAAAATCCTACACATTATGTTAGAACAAAACATATTGACGGGAGACATCATTTTCTAAGAGACAACATAAACAAAGAAATATTACACTAGACTTTATTAACACAGAAAATCAATTGTAGGTATATTAGCTGAACCATTAAATGAAGCAACGTTCAATAAATTAAAAAGAGAACTAGGAATTTGTTCTCTAAATGAAGTAAAATATTTAAATATTTTAGTATAAATATAGTATAAAATATAAGAAAACTATTTTTTTTAAAATAAACATACATATGTCGACATAGGTAATGTTGTATGTTAATATATAATAGAAAAGTTTTAAAATTAAAATTACCTCCAAAGTTTGTTATTACTCTTATTTAAACTCTCCATTTTGAAAATCCTTCTCTTCTCACTCATTTTCTCTGTAATAAAAATTCTGAAACTATAAAATAACGTCTTCCACTTCAAATAATAACCAAAGCAACTCCTTTTTGTTTCCTACGACTACCCAAGACCCATTTCAACGTTAACACACGCAAAGGTTATCAAATTAGAAGAATTTATGAAAGATACCCTACAAAATTCGCTGAAATTCAACTTCTTCAACTCCGGATGGATAAAGAACAAGAGAAACAATGGAAGATCATTAGAATCTTCAAAAATTTATAATGGATAATAAAAAAAATCCAATTATTATTGAAGATGATTCCTCCAACATTCAAGTACATAATCCCATGGATGAAGATGAAGAAGAAGAGGAAGAGGTTGAAGAAGAAGAGGATTAGAATTGAGGAATGGATAAAGAAGATCAAGTAATCTATGTCGATGAAGTCTGTTTCGATAAGGATAGGAATCTGATTGAAAAAATGGGGAATTCTGTCTTCGTTACCTGAATTGTCAATTTCACAAATCCCCGATTGTTAGAAACAATTAATAATTAAGATTGTATGCATTTGTGTATGCGTTGTTGTACGTGAATGTGTGTATGTATTCGTTAAAGATACTTATGTACTTGTAAAACAACATAGATTAAAAAATATCTTTGCATGGATGTTCCTTAGTTTTCTAGTATTTAGTGTCTATATACCTAAGGATATTATTAAACTATTATACTAGGTTTGGTATAGAAGAGTTTTAGGTTTGTCAGTCTTAGTTTTAGATATTATAATTGAATTAGTCTTAGAACTATGCCTTAGTTTTAGGGGGATTATTATAGTTAGGATTATATAGTTTTTGTTGTTGATAAAGGGGGAGACTATAAAATATGACTAGGGCTTAGATTAAGTGGGAGTTAGTAGATCTAAAAGGAGTTAATGGAGTAAGGGAAGTTACTAGACAACTAAGCATCAGGTATAAATATTATATAAACCAAGGTTGTTATCATCAAAAAGTGGGATATTATTAAGGATTGAGATATTAAGGATGATGGTTTTGATGACAACAACCTTGTTTCAACTTTGTTTCGATTATTATTGTTATAAAATACATACTAACACTATTTTTTAGAATATATATGTGTATATATAGGAAATCTAGGCAGATATTTATTATTAAAGACCGTACAGTTCAGAGAATCAAGATTTCAAAATAGAAGAGTTCAAGTTTCATGACTCATGAGTATCAAGAAATCAAGAGTTCAAGAGTTACAAAGTAAATGTGACTAGATATATTGTTAAAACTCTGGTTAGGACTGAATTCTGGTTTCAAACTTAATTCTAATTTCAAATTCATTTTCAAATGATTTCAAAACTATTTACTTGTTTTTAAATCTAGTTTTCAAATGATTTCAAAATTACCTCCTTATTTATAAATATATACTTCTTTAGTTGAGAAATATTTTAACTCTTGACATTTATTTTTAATTCCTATTTTATTTATGCTTAATAGATTTTAACTTAAGTTTTACTTACAAATTTATTACTAGTTTATTATAGTTACTTATGTTTTCAATTTTCCTTGTTTCTGTTAAGTTTTAATATATTCATACTTTTATATCATTTTGTATTTAGTTTTTTAATTATTTTTATTTCATCTTTATATAAGTTTTAAAATATATTTTAGTTTGAATAGAATGTTTTAATATAATGGAATATAATTTATTTTAACTCAGGAATCATCACAACTTATTTTAAACTTTATTTACTTTGTTTTAAAATTTATTTTTTAAATTTACACTAGCATATGTCGACATACTAGCCGTTAGGCATGCATTTTTTATTTTTATTTTAAAAGAAGTGTCTTTTGAATTCAAACCTTTTCTGAAAGGTTGTAACTGTTGTAAAACTACTATAAATACCTTCCAAAATTCAAATTTTTTTAATCACTTTTCATACTCTTATTCTTCCTTAATTATTCCACCATTATTCTTTTAATTTTCTAAACTTTTTACACTTATACTTTGCAGACTTTGAAAGAAATAATATCAAACTTCTTCTCTTTCAATTCTATATCAAACTCTCTTTGAAATTCAAGTGCTACTCAAGAGTTATAGGCTGTTTGTAATCAAAGATCGCAAGATCAAGTCCCATCGAGCCAATACTCCAAAAACTGATAAGTGAAGGGTGTGGTCTTGTCCCGTATAAAGTGACTGGGTGCGACTGTGTCCCTGAAATCGATTTGGTGTAAAGCTGTGTCCCGTAAATCAACCAAGTCTCACTGTACTTGGAATCAGTTGGGGTATGCCCTTGTAGCTTTGAAATCAAGCATTGTAGTAAGATTTGTTGAATAAAAATCCACATCAACTTAGCGTTGTGTGAGACTAGACGTATGAGTGTTCTAAGCCAGTATAAAATCCCAGTATGTACTTTCCGTTTACTGCTTTTACTTTTATTTTTATTTTCTGCATCCTGTGATTGATTCTATGTTTGTTAATATCTGTGATATGCATATTGTTTTCTTTTATCCAAAAATATTTCAAGTAATTAATAAATTTCATAAAACACTATTGACCCCCTCGACTGTTTAGTTTGCCTTAAGATCCTTAATCCGCATCTACAATAGAAATCTGGATGTTAAAGTGTTTGGAATTATTCAAGATGTAAACTAGGATTTTAAAGTTCGTCATCCTCCTAGAAGCATTGCAGAGAGTATTAAATCAAATAAGAATTTATAATAATGATAAAAGAGATTAATGGACGTGGACATGTAACTCTAATGATATTTTCACCATTAAAACTGCTTATCTATCGATATTACCTTAATACACTTACTTATAATAGGCTAATTTTATTTGGAAAAGGCGGTAGTTCAAAAATATGCTTTCACTTCATACTTAGTTTGTTTGAACAAATTGTCTACAGAAAACAAAGTTTATTGATGGAAAAGTATCACGGATGTTATATGCAAAATTTGCAATAGCGGCCAGAAGGATAGAGATCATTTGTTCTTTCAATGCTCTTATTCAACACTTTTTATGGGATTTTCTCAAGAATAAACTCCAGTTCATACTAAAAATAGCTATTTTTTGTTAGAAGAAATTTGAGGTATAATCAATATCAGCTCTCAAAATAAGGATCTGATAGTCGTCTTAGAATCGCTATCACTACTTTAGTTCATCACATATGGAAGGAGAGATGTAAACGTGTTTATAATAATATTTGTATCTCTCAAGAAATCAATGATAATTTAATTTTATACGAGATATATGCATTATTTCAAGCAACCAAAGTTAAGAAAAAGGGTGAAATCGATCTTACCATGAATTCAAAGGCTGCTAGAGTGGTTTTTTCCCGTCCGAGATAGATGGAAATTGGTTCTTTTCCGTCATGACTTTCTATCATCGAGAAAAAAATTTGGGGAAACAACAATGTTTTTCTCATGCGGGCTAAGCTTTATTTATTTTATTTTTAAAAAGTGTGTTTTTTTTTGTTTGGTTTCCGTTGTATTGATTGAGATGATATTATGTATGTACAATATTTGTTGTTTGTAAGCTATGTATTTTACGGTCTTAGTCATTCTGTACCTTGTATTTATTTATTTATTGTTAATATAGTATTTTATTTCTTAAAAAAAAACTTATTTACACATGTTATTTGTTAAAAAAAATAACTTATTAATAAATTATAAATTTATTATTATTATTTAAAAAAAAAAACAGAACTTGCCCCGTTTCTTTGGGTGAGTCTAGCCAGTGGTCATACGGCCTCAACAGCTTATATAACGGTGCAGTCAATTGGATATCAAAAACTGGTTTTAAGATTCTACAACAGAAACAAATTTCCTTCAGCCATTCGAGAAATAACCAACCAAGAAGTAGAAGAATGAATACGGATAAATCTCCGTCTCCATCTTCATCCTCTCCGGATAATCAACCATCAGAGAAGGAGAAAGCGACAGAGAAGGAAGTGCCAATGGACATTGATCAGGAAGAAGAAGCTCCCAAGCATTCCCAGCCATGCAAGGATAAACCTCCATTAGGAGACGACGATCATCAGCCACTAATTTCTTCTCCTTGTCCCCCCTCCTCCCCTAGTGAGAGGCCTACCAACCTATTCTCCCAACTGGTACGTACAAAATTTCTATCACCTGTTCTTCTTGACTAAAATCTTGAGTTCTTGCATATTTTCATACATGCATTTATCATTCATGCATATATCAATCAGGCTATTCATGACGAAAGGTTCTCGGCTGAAATGGCAAATAAGGCCCTGGGCAAGCGACCAGTAGTGCACACACCAAAGCAACCATCACCAGCGGCCCCTAAAGAAGCCAGTCTTGGAGAAATCCGTCATGCAATAGAAAACCCTAATGAGTGCGAACGTCTGATCAGAGAACAAGAACTCCTTCTCGCCAGGTTCCAGAAAAAGCATCCACAAGAGAGCACTTCCAGTCTTGAAAGGGTCAATTCTTTGCCGATTGCACGTCTATTATTCGCTGATGATGATGATGATAAGGAAGCGAGCCCAACGAAGAAGCCATGCCATCATGATCCAAGAGTTCGAGACAGGGTGCCCGATGCAATGAGAAGCCTGAAAATATACTCAATGGGCCCGCCGCCACCAGTACGGGACCAAGCTCATGGGCAAGAATCGGCGCATCGGTTTCCTGTGGTGTCTTCTTCTTCGAGTGATGGGCTTTTGCCTGGACAGACCATATTGAAGCCGAAAACTATGAGAACAGCAATTCAAGAGCAAGCTGATATGTTTAAGACACAAAAGAAAGCTGATGATCCTGTGGTTAAGACACAAAAGAAAGCTGATGATCCTGTGGTCAAGGCACGAAAGCAACCTGATCCTGTAGTTAATACGCAACAAGGGCGACCAACGGTAGGGAGTCTGTCTGTTCCTGGTTGGATTTGGGAGGACTCTTCTTCTGACGATGAAGACGACGATTATGATTCTGATTACAATTGTGATCCTGATTCTGACTGATTAATTTCACCATGTATTTCATCTTGTTTTTCTGAGCTTGCAGATATTGGTATTTGATATGACATGGTGCTTAATTAGTTGTTTGAAAAGATATTACAAGTTTATGTAATGTTGATAAACCTCTTCCAAGGACACTATGCTCATGTATCGTACAAAAAAGAAAAAAAATTACAAAGAAACGATGTTCTCTGATTTACCTCATTACATGTATCTAATTTATTTTTATCGAAAAAACTGTAGTTAGCTTATATCACTTGTAATTGTATAGAGAGATTAACTGAGATGACATATACTGTATTAACATATGTTGTTATAAGAGTGGGAATACTCATCGAAGTGGGAGCGATTCCCACTTTAAAATGCGAACTCCCGCTGCAGCAGTGTGGCGAACAGCGTGAGTTCAGCGTTAAAGTGGGGATTCTCCCCACTTTTTTTTTTTTTTTTTTTTGGGCGATCGTTAAACGACAAACTGGTTGTCGTTTAAAGATAAAATAATTTTGACTTCGGCTTCTTCTTTTATTCTTTTGTATGACTAACCACTGAGTTCCATGCAGTATTTTCAATTACTTCAAAATTCATATTGGCTTGGAACTCGAAAGATTCCTCATAAGCTCTGACTTTATGAACTGCCTTCGTGGTTGACCCATCTCGATCTATAAAATTGTTGTCCAAATTATTACCATCAGGGTCTCTCATGTCATCTGTTGTGACTACTGAATCTGTATCATCAGAATTAAAAGAAGACATAGAACTTTCATTTTGCATGGGAAGCCGATATTGGTCCTCTTTATTGCTATCCAGATGCAAAGATTTTAAAACTGTAGCGTCGAGGACTTTTTCAACAATTTCAACAGGTAATTCATTTATTGTCTGATCTCCTTGATTGTGAACTAGACTAAAAGAAGAGCAATTGAGGTATTGAGAAGAAGAAACTACCAAAGACTCCCTATAATGAAATTAAGTTTTAACTGCAATTATTCATAGAATTTATATAGTAATTATTAAAAATTGTTTTAACTAATATATATACATTTAATGGAAACGCAGACATATCATTTAGAAAGAGTTATTTTTCGGTGAAACGCCGAGAATATAGGGTTACATTCCAATTTTCCACCTCCTATTATATTATACTTCATTGAATTTTTGCTTTCCTTCTTCATTAATTTTATCGTCTTGCCATAAATTTCCTACCTATCTTGATTTCTTCAAACACGTCATTATTTTCCCACTTTCTTCGTTTTTTTCTCTTCCATAGATTCTCATCCTGCTTCAAGTTTTGTCATGATTCTTGTCATTCATCTCATTTCATCTCGTCCTAGATATCTGTAATGACCAACATTTTACGTATTGGAGAATCGTAAAATATTTTTTATTTAATTCCTTGAGGGTCGGATCATTCTCATATTTTGATATGTTTGTTAGGGGATGTGAGACATGCCCATAATTTTTATCAATTTTATTTGTGACCACTTAACCCATGTAAATTTTGTATAGGAAATAACTTTTGACTGGGATCGAATCAGGTGCTGAGATCGATTTCATTGGAAAGGAAATGGTGTTGCCAATCCTGTAGAGTGATTATATTAAAGATTTGGTTAAGCGTTTTGGAAGGAATCGTTGTTTTAGAGCTACACAATTTCTGGATAGATTAACTAGTCATTAGTGGGCTGATTGGTGAGGCCCATTAATGAGCTGGTTAGATGGTTATAAATAGGGAGTAGAGGCAAGGAGAATGATTTACTTTCTTCATTTCTTATCAAATTGGGGTTTGAGATTCTCCCTACTCCAATCAAATACATCTCTCCTCCATCAAAATCTTAGATCTACATTAGAAGATTGAAGATCTACATCAAGAAAGGCTAGATCTACATCAAGAGAGAGTAGATCTCATCAAATTGGGTGATTTGAAGATCGTTATTCGCTGTTCGGATTTGTAGATCATCATTTTAAAGCTATATGAAGATTTAGTGAGTGATAAACATCTCTCACATGGATTCAATCGAGTATATGGGTTGTTTGATCTTATTTTCATTATTTCAAGTTGTTTTCACCTAGATCTCATCATGATAAGTATGTTTTCATTCAGATCATCATAGGATCTAATCTAGCAATTTAAATCGGTAAATTTCTATGTTAATTCATGTGTTATTACAAGTTAGATCCATTTGTTTAATTCGTTTATTGTTTATCATGAATTTGGTGAATTTCTTATGTTTGAATGATGAACAATCGTTGTGTTAATGTTTGTTGATGTTTTGGTTTGATTGATTGGGGAAATTGGATGTTGTACACGAGTTTTGAATCGAATTGGAGTTAGACCAGGCGAGTTTTTGTAATGGATCAGATCAGGGACTTTGGGCATGGATCGGCTGGCTTGTACTCCAAGAAATGGAATGGATCGGGGGGAAAATGGTGATGGATCGGTCGTTTTATTATGGATCGGGAGAAACTGAAGTGGATCGGAATTTCTGGGTTTAGCAGCGTTTACATAGGCTGTAGAGAGTGATGGATCGGGCAAGCAGTGAATTGGGCACATGAAAATGGTGATCGGCCAAGTGGCCACATGGTGGAAAAGTGGATCTGGAAAGGTTCTGTATTGGATCGGGCGAAAAAAAGGGGTTGGGTACATGAAAGTAGTGGATCGATCAAGGGAGCAATCGATGAAAAAGTGGATCGAGCACAGAGTTTTTGGGTTCAACAACGTTTGGAAAAACGCTATAGAAAGGCCATGGAATAGGCAAGTAATTTCTGGTGGATCGGGCAGAGTGCGCACCAGGGATGTTTGAAGTGTTGTAAAGAGTTTGTTGATTGGTGAAATGCAAAGAATGTGGGAACGACTTAAGGATGTTTGTATTCATGGATAATGGCTGCTCAGGGATGTTTGAGCTTATGGGTAGTCGTCGGGATGACGACTAGAGATATTGAAGTCTGGGGAATTATCGTTGTCATAGGTTCTAGCGAACTCAAAGCAAGGGTATAATAGGGACGCCTAAAAGACCGGTTGAATGGTCAAGTACTCTGAGTACCGATGAAAGGCCTAGATACATAACGATGAATGGCATATGAAGTTTTGCTAAGACCGGGGTTAACATTAGCCCTTCACGGACATCATGATGTTGAGTCGGACATACGATTAATGACGGTTTCAAAGAAGGATATGCGGTGATAGCCAAAGTCATGGATGATGATTGCTTCCCTTGCAAATTCTTGTGTAGATTGTTTGACATCGACGGAGACATCTCTTGGGTGCTTTTCTGATGTTGTTCTATGCCTTCAGGGCTTGTGCTTGGGGGATGTTGATCTCGATTAGGATGGTCTACGCTAGATAACTGGTTGCTATGTCTGCTATGTTTTTTTATTATTGTAAAGTTTGTCACTGTCAGATGTGGGGAAGACAGGTTTGGGTTTCTTTTCTGTAGATATTGGTAGATTAGATGGTTGATCTATCTATTTCTCATATACTTTATTGATGATGTTAAATAGTTGTTTTATCGCTCATTAAGACTGCTATCTGACTCAAGGTTTTATGTTTCCTCTTATTACCTTGGGTTGTTCATCCATTGTGTTGTGGATGGGCAGACTAGGTGGCAAGTGATAGGTAATAGATCTTGATGAGACGATGTTGTAGAGCAACGACAAGCAGGAGGCTTACGTATTACTTTCTGCTACATACATATCTAGTTGTTGTTTTCACTGTTATGCTTGTTGTATTCTGAGTGACATGTAGTGAGGCATTTCGTACAAATCCCTATGTTGTAATCCTTGGATGTATGGATATTATTTCATAATGATATGAAAAAATTTAAGATTCTGCTAAATCCTGCTTCACTATTATTGTCTGTTGTATATATTCTATTATATTTTATCCTTGCGTTGTGAGTTATATGACAGATTCTTTGTGTTTATCTTACCATGATGATCATCCATAGCTGCCTAGCACGTCTTTCAGCCCGGTATTCCTCTTGTTAAGTGCAGGAGTTATGGGCGGTCATCACATTTAGTATCAGAGTTCTGGTTATCGATTTTAGTCAGAGTTCAAGGACGTAATAACGTATGAGATACGTATTTGTAGATTTCTGATGGATGTATGCTATATATTAGTGTATAGTATATTAGCGCTTGAACTCCATTGCAGTTTTTCTCTAGTGTGGACTAATCATTCTATTTTACAGATTTAGAATGAGTCGTCAATCGTCGAGACACACTGCTGTGGAGGAGTCTATTCGGGAGGAGATTATGGTGGTACACCTGATTACTCAACTATGTTCGAGGCTATGATGGAAGCGATCATGATGAGGGTACCCGCTCCAAGAGCTGTCGCGGTAGATGTTGGGGTCCAGGTGGAGGTACCGAGGGTTGTAGACTTCACGAAGCTGAGTAAGGACTTCACTGCTCTTAGTGGAAAGTTGTTCAAAGGGACACAGCCGACAGTTGAGATTCAAGGGTGTATAGATACTTGTATTCGGAATTTCGGATACTTGGGTATTGATGATGCTACTATGAGGAAGCTTTCTTCGAGGTAACTACAGGGTAGGGCTATGGATTGGTGGAACTCTGTCATCCTAGAGACTCCTGAGGATGAGATTACTTGGGATCAGTTTCTGAGTCAAGTTCGAGATGAAGTTCATTTCAACCGCTCAAAAGTCAGTTCTGTTCAAGAGATTTGTTGAGCTAAAACAGAATGGTCAACCAATGTTGGATTATGTTTCTAATTTCGAAGCTTTGCCCAAGTATGCTCATTCGTATATTGACTCTCCTTATCAGAAGAACGAGAAGTTTGTCATGGGCTTGGATACATATATTGGGAGGTCGTTGGTTGATCATTTGTATGACCCTTACGAGAAATTTTTGGATAAAGCTATGAGACACGAGAGTTTGTTTCCCAAGGAAGACGATGTTATTGTTGCATCCAATGAAGCTCTGAAGCCACAGTAGGGTAGTAGTAGTAATAATAATAATAATAATAATAAGGGCAATGGAAAGAGGAAGCAACAACAACAGAAAGGAAAGAATGGCCAGAAGAAGCCGAAAAGCGAGATGGCTTGTTATAACTACCAGCAGAAGGGCCGTTTCTCCAAGGATTGCAAGAATCCGAAAGTTGAGAGGAAGTTTTATAACTGTGACAAGCCTGGGCATAACAAGAAGGAGTATCCAAAACCAGCTAAGGGGAAGTAGATAGTGAAGGAATATACTTTAGAGGTTGTGCTATCTTCTTCAAGAGCTCCTACGATAGAGGAGAAACGGAAGAGTGTTGTTGTTTAAGGTACGCTTTCTGTTGGAGTTGTTTCAGTTCGAGTGTTGTTTGATATTGGAGCATCATATTATTTCATTTGTAATGAGCTTATGAACCGCTTGGGTTTGGAGCCGGAGATATGTGATAGACCTTTGGTTGTGACTAATCAAGTTGAGGGGTTTGTCAAGTTTGTATATGATTTTTCATGGTCTAGTGTTATCGATTCATGGTTGTTATTTTGTGTGTGACTATTTTGTTTTGTACTTGGCTGGGTTTATAATCATTTTGGGTATAGACTAGCTCAAGAGGTATGCGGAAAAGTGGATTACGAGAAGCTCGAGGTGACAGTTGAGAATGTGGAAGTGCGGGTGGTTGTGATTCGATATAATCTCGAAGATGGTGTCTTCGTGAGCTATTTATATTCGCTCCACGGGAAGACTTGTCATCTGTGCTGATCACTAGTGAGTTTGGTGAAGTCTTTGAAGAGGTCAAAGGTTTGTCAACGCATCGCGAGATTGAGTCCAGAATCGATTTGGTCGAAGGTGCTAGACCTATCGTTATGCCTCTTAGGCGGATAGCGCCTAAGGAACAACGAGAATTAGAGTTGCAAGTTCATGACCTTTTGGGAAAAGGATTCATTCAGAGAAATGTATCCGAATGGGGTGCTCAAGTTCTGTTTGCAACCAAAGCTGATGGGTCTTTGAGATTGTGTGTGGACTACCGTGAGCTGAACAAGGTGACCAAGAAGAACAAGTATCAGTTTCTAAGGATATATGACTTGTTTGATCAGCTTCAAGAAGACAAGTTGTTTTCTCAGATGTATTTAGCAACGGGATTTCACCAGTTGAGAGTGGTGAAGGATAGCGTGCCGAGGACATCTTTTAGGACACCATCCGGTTTCTTTGAATGGTTGGTGATGCCATTTGGATTGATCAATGAATCATCGTATTTCGTAGATCTTATGAATAGTGTTTTCAGGGATCGGTTGAACAAGTTCATGCTTGTGTTCGAGGATGATATTCTGGTTTACTCTTGGAATGAAGAAAAGCATAAGATGCACTTGCGAGTTGTTTTGGAAATCTTACAAAAGCATCAGCTGAGTGCTAAGTGAGGTTCTTAGGCCATGTTGTTTCTGGAAATGGAAAAGCGGTTGACCCCGCTAAGGTAGCAGCAATCCAGGACTGGGATAGACCTTAGAGTGCGACGGATGTGAGGAGTTTCCTTGGATTGATGGGATATTGTCATCGGTTTATCAAGGATTTCTCCAAGAAAGCTGCACCATTAACATTATTGATGAAAAAGAACCAAGTGTTCACATGGGATGCGAAGTGTGAGCAAGCTTTTGAAATCCTGAAAGATAGACTAATGAGTGCTCCTATCTTGATGATTCCAAGTGGGAATGAAAAAATGGTGGTATACAACAATGCATGTGGTACTAGACTTAGAGCAGTGCTGATGTAGAAGGATAGTGTTCTGGCCTATGCAAGTCGACAGCTAAATCCGCATAAAAGGAATTACCTAACTCATGATTTGGAGTTGGCGGTGATCGTGTTGGCTCTGAAGATGTGGAGACATTACCTGTTGAGAGTTCGATTCGAGTTGTTTATAGATCACAAGTCGTTGAAGTATCTTTTCTCCCAAAAAGAACTGAATCTTCTGCAACAACGGTGGTAATAATTTCTGGCATTATATGATTTTGGTATAGCCTATACTCCTGGTAAAGTAACGCAGTGGTGGATGCGTTGAGTTGAAGACACGCGGGTTTAGGAGCGAAGTTTTCACAATGGAAGCACCTCGAGTACTTGGTAATATTTGATTTCAGGCCTCGGTGTGAGTAAGAACCTGAAGTGCTAGCAAGCTTATTGATAAAACCTACTCTCATCGAAAGGATTGGAGAAAGCCAAAATCGTGATGCAAAGCTTGTCGAGATCATCCAGAATTTGGAACCAAATGATAAGGAATTCGAGATCGATCAAGTGTGTTGGCTTCAGAAACAAGGATAACTGGTTGTTCCTGATATTGATGAACTGAGAGATGAGGTTCTGAAGGAATGTTATCACTCGAAGTTGATGATTCATCCGATGGTAACAAGATGTATCAAGACATGAAGCGAGCTTCCTACTAGGAAGGTATGAAAAGCGATGTGGGAAAGTTCATTTCCAAATGCATGAACTATCATTTGGTGAAAGCTGAACAGAAGATGCCAAGTGGATTGCTTCAGCCATTAGAAGTCCCTACGTGGAAGTGGGAATATATATCGATGGATTTTATCAATGGACTACCTAGAAGCAGGGCAGGAAATGAAGGAATTTGGGTCATCGTGGATAGTTTGACCAAAAACGTGATTTTTATTCCTATTAGATCGACTAAGACAACATCGAAGTTGGGTATGTTTTAAACTAAATGGATAATTCGATTCCATGGTATCCCAAAGAGCATAGTGAGTGATCGATATCCATTGTTCATAAGTGGATTTTGGAAGAGTTTGCAAGAGACTTTGGGAACCGAGTTGTGTTTGAGTACAGCTTATCATTCTCAAACTGATGGTCAAACCGAGAGAGTTAACCGAGTTTTGGAAGATCTCCTTAGAGCTTGTGTATTGGACTTCAAAGGATCATTGGAAGACCATCTACATCTAGTTGAGTTTACCTACAACAACAGCTACCAATCGAGCGTTGAGATGACACCATACGAGGCGTTATATGGTAGACCGTGTAATTCTCTGGCATGTTGGTTAGAGACTGGAGATAAGTTGATACTTGGACCTGAGATAATCAGAGAAACATCGGAATCGAGATCGTTAAACAATGAATGAAGGCAGCCCAAGATTTTCTGAAGATTTATGCCAATAAACATCGTAAGGATTTGGAATTCGACTTTGGCGACATGTTTTTCGTGAAGGTTTCGCCGTTGAAGCATGTGGTTCAGTTCGGAAGTAAAGGAAAGTTAACTCCAAGATTCGTTGGACTGTTTCCGATAGTCAAGCGGATTGGGAAGCTGCATATAAATTTGATTTAATCGAGAAAATGTCGAGTGTGCACAATGTTTTCCATGTGTCGTTTCTATGGAAGTGTGTGCATGATTCGAATGTGGTGGTACCTCTAGAATAGTACGAAGACCTAGAAGTCGAGTCCGTAGTTAAGAAACATTGTAAGCTGCTTCGTGTTATAGGGAATGACACAAAACAGCTTAGGAGAAAGACAGTTAATCTAGTCAAGGTGCAGCGGAGTGAGGATGATGATGATTATGCATGGGAAACGAAAGAGAGTATGAAGACGATCCATCTAGAACTCTTCGTTGGTATGACCCATTAATGTCGTGTCATTGTAACTTATACTATTCGTTAGAATTCCGCATACTAGGTTAAGGCTATGTATGCATGGCTTGATTGATGCTAGTTTGGATGGTAAGTTGGTTGCTCATGGATGATAGGGATGCAGAGTTGTTTTTGGTTCCTTGTGTTTTCTTGAGATTTCGGGGAGGAAATTCCTAAAGGGTGGAGGAGAATGTAGCGACCTGCATTTTATGTAGTAGAGGATTGTAAAATATTTTTATTTAATTACCTGAGGGTCTGATCATTCTCATATTTTGATATGTTGGTTATGGGGATGTGAGACATGTCCATAATTTTTATCAATTTTATATGTGACCACGTAGCCTATGTCAGTTTTGTGCAGGGAATAACTTTTGATTGGGATCAAATCAGGTGCTGAGATCGATTTCATTGAAAAGGAAATGGTGTTGCCAATCCCGTAGATTGAACATATTAAAGATTTGATTAATCAGTTTGGAAAGAATCATTGTTCTAGTGCTACACATATCTTGGACAGGTTAACTAGTCATTAGTGGGCTGATTTTGTGAGGCTCATTAGTGGGCTGGTTAAATGGCTATAAATAGGGGGTAGAGGCAAGTAGAATGATTTACTTTCTTCATTTCTTATTTGGTTGGGGCTTGAGATTCTCCCTACTCCAATAAAATACATCTCTCCTTAGATCTACATTATAAGATTGAAGATCTACATCAAGAGAGAGTAGATCTCATCAAATTGCGTGATTTAAAGATCGTTCTTCACTGACCGGATTTGTAGATCATCGTTTTAAAGCTAATTTGAACATTTGGTGAGTGATAAGCATCTCTTACACGGATTCAATTGATTATATGGGTTGTTTGATCTTATTTTCATCATTTAAGTTATTTTCACCTAGATCAACATCATGGTAAGTATGTTTTCATTCAGATCACCATAAGATCTAATCAAGCAACTTAAACGATAAATTCTTATGTTAATTCATGTGTTATTACAAGTTAGATCCTTTTGTTTAATTCGTTTATCATGAATTTGGTGAATTTCTTATGTTTGAATGATGAATAATCGTTGTGTTAATGCTTGTTGATGGTTTGGTTTGATTGATTGGTGAAATAGGATGTTTTGCACGAGTTTTGGATCCAATTGGAGTTGGATCGTCCGAATTTTTGTAATTGATGGGATCAGGGACTTTGGGCATGGATTGGCTGGCTTGTACTCCAAGAAATGGGGTGGATCGAGTAGAAAATGGTGATGGATCGGTCTTTTTTCTATGGATCAAGCAAAACTGGAGTGGATTGGAATTTCTGGGTTTAACAGCCTTTACGAACGCTGTAGAAAGTGGTGGACCGGGCACGTAAAAATGGTGATCGGCCGAGTGGCCACACGGTGGAAAAGTGGATCTGATAAGGTTCTGCAGTTGATCGGCCAAAAAAATGGAGCGGGTCGGGCACGTGAAAATAGTGGATCAACTAAGGGGGTAATCGATGAAAAGTGGATCCGGTAAGGTTTTTGCTTGGATCAGAATTTCTGGGATCAACAACATTTGGAGAAAAGTTGTAGAAAGGCCATGGAACAGGCAAGTACTTTCTGATGGATCGAGTATAGTGCGCACCAAGGAAAAAGTGGATTGTGCAAGGTTCCGGAAAAGGATAGGGCATGGCTGAGCACTGGACATATAACAGCGTTTATAAAACACTGTGAATGAAATTTTAAAAGTTGCGGTATGTTTTGTTTATAGAAAAATGGCTGAAATGTTATGAATTTAATATCGACCAAAACAAAGTATGTTTTGGCTCGACGATGATCGTGGCTTCGACGTGAATTCAAGGAGGGATGTTCAAAGTGTCATAAAGAGTTCGTTGATCGATGAAATGCAAAGAATGTGGGAATGACTTAAGGATGTTTGTATTCATGGATAATGGCTGCTCAGGGATGTTTGAGCTTATGGGTAATCATTGGGATGACGAGTAGAGATATTGAAGGCTGAGGAATTATCGTTGTTGTGGGTTCTAGCGGACTCAAAGCAGGGATATAATAGGGATGCCTAAAAGACTGGTTGAATGGTCGAGTACCCAGGGTATCGATGAAAGGCCTAGATATGTAATGGTGAAAGGCGTATGAAGTTTTGCTAGAACCAAGGTTACCATTATCCCTTTTTGGATAGCATTAAGTTGAGTCGGACATACGATTAATGATGGTTTCAAAGTAGGATATGCGGTGATAGCCATAGTCATGGATGATGATTGCTTCGCTTGTATTGTCTTGTGTAGATTGTTTGACATCGAAGGAGACATCCCTTGGGTGCTTTTCTGAAGTTGGTTTAGGCCTTCGGGTCTTGTGCTTGGGGGATGTTGATCTCGATTAGAATGGTCTATGCTAGATAATTAGTTGTTATGTCTGCTATTTATTTTTTATTGTTGTAAAGGCTATCACTATCAGATGTTAGGAAGACAGGTTTGGGTTTCTTTCTGTAGATATTGGTAGATTAGATGGTTGATCTATCTATTTCTCATATACTTTATTGATGATGTTAGATGGATGTTTTATCGCTCATTAAGACTGTTGTCTGACTCAAGGTTTTATGTTTCCTCTTATTACCTTGGGATGTTCATCCATTGTGTTCTAGATGGGCAGACTAGGTGGCAAGTGACAGGTGATAGATCTTAATGAGACGATGTTGTAGAGCGATGACAAGTAGGAGGCTTACGTATTACTTTCTACTATTTACATATCTAGTTGTTGTTTTTACTGTTATGCCTGTTGTATTATGAGTGACATGTAGTGAGGCACTTTGTATAGACTCATATGTTGTAATCCTTGGATGTATGGATATTATTATAACATGATGATACGAAAGAGTTTAAAATTCTGCTAAATCTTCCTTCACTATTTTTGCCTGTTTTATAAGTTCTATTATATTTTATCCTTGCGATGTGAGTTATTTGACAGGTTCTGGGTGTTTATCTTACCTTGACGATCGTCCATAGCTGACCGGCACGTCTTCCGATGTAGTATTTCTCTTTTTAAGTGCAAGAGTTATGGGTGGTCGTCACAATACCAAGGATCTATTACTCCGATCAACGTAATTTGTCTCGTTTTTTACTTGTTAGTAAACAAAATTCTTACCATTGCTTTTATTATGGGGTTTCAAGGGTAATTAAGTAATTACCCCAGTGTCCACACTACATTGTAACATTATAAATAACTCGCATCTACATCGTTCCAAGTTAATGAAAATTCAAATTTTGTTTACATTTGTTCTTCTATCACAAATATAATATGGTATCCGAGCCCTCTTCAGGCTAATGACATTCATTTTTCCTCTACGTCTCGTGTTAGTGAAGATTGTTTCTCCTTTCAGTTAAATTTCACCGTCGAGGAAAGTCCTTTTTCTTTGATCAAGCAATTCTCGATCTCTCAAGAAATCTGTTCTCACAGTTAGATTGTGCCATCCTCATTCATATTTTTTTGCAGATAACTTAGTTGCATCAATCTATAGATCATCATCAAAAGCATCACTTGATCTTTCCTGATTACGGTCATGGCCAACGACAATACTACAACATTGCCATCACTCCAACCAGAGATAATGCATCAAGTACCGCAGATATTGTTCAAGATAATGCATCAGATTCAAGAAAGGTTGTCAATCCAAAAGGCCACAATCTCAATTCATTTAGATCAAGAAAACTACATCTTCTGGAAATTTCAGATCATCACCGCACTTATTGTATATGGCTTAGAAGAATATATCAATGGTACATTATCTATGCCAGCAAAATTGATAGCAGATTCTAATGGGAATCTAATAATCAACAAGGAGTATGCACACTACAAAAGGCAAGATAGCTTACTCTATTCATGGCTATTCTCATCAGTAAGTGCTACATTACTACCATAACTTATTGGGTGTAAAAGTGCTCAAGAAATTCGTGACAAAGTAGAACAAACGTTTAATACTCAGTCATCCGCTCAAATTATGCATCATAGAAGGTAGCTAAACACCATAACCAAAGATTCCATGACCATGCAATAACACCTAACCAAAATCAAAACATTATGCGACATATTGAAGTTGTTGACCATAAGATTTCTGATGCAGAACAAGTATTAATCATCCTGAATGGTTTTGTTGAAGACTATGAATCACTTGTTACCTTCCTTTCATCCCATCCCATTACTCCTCCTCTAGATCATGCCACCTCAACTGTAATTGCCTATGAAGGCAGGTTGGAAGCAAAGAATCAACGTGCAAAGCTGTTAATTAGTTATGCATCTACATCCAAGAACGAAAACAAAAAAAATGTAAAATGTTAGAAACAACCAGTATAACTAAAGAGGTAATGCTAGAAATTATGGAAGAGGAAAAGGTAGTTGAATAATGGTAACATAACCAGATGCTAGATTTGTGATAAATTTGGTCATGTTGCAAGAAAATGTTACTCCGGATTCAATCAGAATTCTTTTTTATTAATCAACAGAACAATACTTATCAAAGAGGTAACAACCCTAATGTTAACCTTGCTCACACAAGTTCAGATACAAAAAATCAATCAGATATATCAAGAAATCAAGGTGATAATGCTCTCACAAGAAGTAATGACCTACAAAATGAAGAGTGGTTTCCAAAACTCTGGTGCTTCCAATCACATCACAAGCAACTCTAACAACTTGAACTTAGGAAATAGAATACAAAGGTATGCAATCTGTTCATTTAGGTAATGGAACACCTATTGGAATCACACACTGGTATTGGCACCAATAGTGGAAAAAGGAGAATATACTTAAACAATTTAGTCATAGTTCCAAACATCAAGAAAAATCTGATAAGCATGTCATAATTTGCTAAATACAGCCGTGTCTTTTTTGAATTCTTTCAACATTCTTGTCTTAAAAAATAATTAACAACCAAATAAATTTTATTGTAGGGTGACATGCACAATTGATTATATACTTTCAATTTGGTCAAGAATAAAACAAAATCTGATAGAAGACAATGATGTAATCTTTCTAGTACTAGCAATTGTAATGAAATAGATGTTCTTGACTTGTGACATTGTAAATTGGAGCACCCAAATATGAAAACTATAAGACATGTACTAAAGAGTAATAATATTGAATTCAAAAATTTCTCTAAATCAATCATGTGCACTGCATGTCAATTGGGCAAATTTCACAAACTACCATTTCCAAACTCTTAAAAACATAAAATAAGCCTCTAGAAATTGTAGTTGTAGATCTCTGGGTCCAACCCCTATTGCTTTTGATTACAAATTTTACTATTACATATAATTTTTTATTCATATTTTATGTTTACGTGGATCTATTTTCTTAAGTTAAAAGCCGAGACATATAATGTAGTTATTCAATTCATAACATTGCTGAAAAGCAAAGAAACTATTAAGTGAAGGAAATTCAATCAGATGGTGGTGTAGAATTCAAGCCACTATAAGGAAAGGAATTCAACACAAAGGTACATATCCTCACACCTTAGAGGAAATTGGACTTGTGAGAGGAAGCACAGGAAAAATGTTGAAATTGGCCTGACACTTCTAGCCTAAGCATCCCTTCCAATGAAATTACGGCCAGATTCTTTCGACACTGCAGCCATTCTCATTAGCAGATTATCTGCAAGTTTTTTAAATAACATCTATTCTATGGCGAAATTATTCAGTATTAAACCAAATTACATGTTTCTAATAAGCTTTGTTTGTATGTGCTTTCCCAATTTAAGACCCTTTAACATTGACAAATTAAGCTTCAGACCTGAACCATGCACATTCCTAGGCTATGCTAAAAATCAAAAAGGATAGAAGTGTCTCACCAATAATGGAAGAACAATAATATCCATACATGTTGCATTCAATGAATTTTCTATCCATTTGCCAGCAAATAGAGGTCAAAACAACAAACAAAGTGTACAATGTCAAAAAGTCCATGCCAGTTATCCCTGTCAATCAAAAGCCCAACAACTTCTCATCAAGTGACAGTGATATATCATCAGCTCAACTCACTTTACTAGACATTGAATCAGGTCAAAGCCAACTTTAACACATAGTACCCAATGCAAGGTCATATCAAACTAATGATAATCAGTCAAGTCACGGTTCATCTGACAAGTAGGACAATACTCTCAATCAAGAACCATCAAGTTCTGAAGAAACTGAAAAACAAAATCAAGATATATAATCAAATAATATTGCTTCAAATCCAAATCCCACAACATTGGTCATCATATGATCACTCGAGCTAAAAGAGGAATTTTCAAACTAAAGGTCTGCAATATAACACAGGTTTGTGATGAACCAACTACATTCAATGAAGCAAACAACTACAAGCATTGGAAACAAGCCATGGATAAAGAATTTTCAGCCTTACAAAAGAACATAACATGGAGTTCAATACCAAAACCCAGCAACAAAAATATCACTGGAAGTAGATGGACATAAATAGTCAAAAGAAATCTAGATGGAACTGTGTCTAAACGCAAGGCCATATTAGTGGGTAAAGGTTGCATTCAACAATATGGGTTTGACTTTAAAGAAACATATTCTCATGTGGTTAAACCAACTACCGTAAAGATAATATTAAATGTGGATCTTCACTACAAGTGGAAAATAAGGCAATTCGATGTAAATAATGCCTTCTTAAATAGGGAATTACATGAAGAAGTATATGTATTGGGAATCCACAAGGATATGAGCAACAAGAAAACAACATGGTATGTAAACTTCACAAAGCCATTTATGGGCTGAAACGGTCATCCAACAGTTTGGCATGAGAAATTAAAGACTACATTAAACACTATTGGATTCAAGGAAACCAAGTCAGATAATTCTCTTTACATGAAAGATAAGGACATGCATATCATTTATATTTTAGTATATGTTAATGATCTAATCATTACTGGAAACAACCCAGAAGTAATCAGTCATGTTATAATTTTTTTCGATAAGTGATTTTCAATTAAGGTCCTAAGTGACTTAAATAACTTTCTGGGAATAGAAGTTATCAGAAAACCTAAATAAAAAATGACACTGCATCAAAAGAAGTATGTTAATGAAATTTTAAAGAGAGAAAAGATGGACAAAGCTAAGCCTATATCTACCCCCATGATAAGCATTCTGCATCTTTTTAAAAACGATGGTGAAACATTCTCAGATCCTAAACTTTACAGAAGCATAGTAGGAACCTTGCAATACTCAGTTATCACAAGACCAGACATAGCCTGTAGTGTAAACAAAGTGTCATAATTCATGCATAATCCTAGCAAAAGCCATTGGGAAACTGCTAAATGCAATCTAAGATACCTCAACAACACTATCAATTAAGAAATACATCTAAAAAATTGTAAAGAAATAAATAATAAAGGTTACACTGATGCCGACTGGGCCTCCGATCGTAACAATCAAAGATCCACATCTGGATACATAATATACTTCGATGAAAACCCCATCTTATGGTGTTCCGAAAAAAAAACCGATAATTTTTCGATCAAGTACTGTAGCAGAGTAGAGGAGCATAGCAAGTGCCACAGCTAAAATCATTTGGATCGATGCTCTTCGGAATGAAACTAGAATTACTTAAGCTCAAAAACCCCTGATTTAATGTGATAACCTCAGCAATGTTTTACTATCAACTAATCCAGTTCCTCATTCTCACACTAAGCATACCAAATTAGATCTATACTCCGTGAGAGAGAAAGTGGCTGAAGGAAAGATTGAAATCAATCATTTTATTGGAGTTTTGAAGGGCAGATATGTTGACTAAGCTACTCTTAAAGAAAAAATTTGAGAGATTTAAGGAAGACATGAAGATTGCGGAAATCAAAAGCAAATTGATGAAAGAGGAGGAGGCCATTAAAGAGGGAGAAAACCCTAGTTGAATTTGACCGGTGGTGTTAGTGAATAGCATTCTTACCGTTGCTTTTATTATTGGATTTCAAGGGTAATTAAGTACCCCAGTCTTTGCACCACATTGTAACATTATAAATTAACTTGCTTGTACTTCGTTCCAGGTTAATGAAAATACAAAGTTTCATTACATTTTTTCTTTTATCACAACTGTAATAACTATCACATACTAATTTTAGTTTCATCAGAATACTGATTGTTGAAGATTTAAATTTGGAAAATTACTCTGATTCCATGTCCATTTTTGTAACACCCCCACTCCGATACACTTATTCAGAAGCGGTGATGCTATATATAGAATAGTATCACAACTTATCAAAAGTATAACGGAGTATGAAATCATTTGAAGTACATGATTTTAAACGAAAGAGCTAGTATACAATCATTCCGTCATATAACATAGTTACAAAGATCCAAGAGTTTAAACCTCAAATAATTATAAATATGAGTACATAAAGAGATAAAATACATAATAAAAAATTCACTTCAAAGTATCCAACTAACCATCTAAACCTAATGTTTTAAGTGTAATATCATTAGCAACACATAACTAGTGAGATAGCTACATAAGTTATAGTTTTCAAGTTATATCTTAATGGGTTGTATTATAGATTTAGTATGATTCTCTTCTTTAGAGGTTGCATCGATCCAAGGTTTAAAACATGGAAGACTTCGAGATATTAAATCAAGCAAGTTCATAATTGACTTCATTCTATCAAAACCCATGCTTGTTAAAAATACACATTTATGAATCTAAACCACGCCCTTGATTTAGTTTAGATGTTCGAATATGTTATCCTATTGCGGTCGTCATCCCATTACTAAGTAGGGGTGCCTCTACTCGGCTCAATACTATTATCAAGTAATAGTGCACTACCCAAGAGCTATTGTCTTATACTGCACCTCCGAAATAATATAATTAAAAAAATGTTCCCCTAAATTAGTCTTAAATTACTTTTTCAAATTCATACCTTTAAAGTTTAAACAAACCCAAAACCACCTTAGAAATATTCCAATATATTTTAAGAAGGACCTCAAAAATATTTAAGTAAATGGTTTCATTTATAATTACTTCATAAAGGTTTTAAAGTCCAAATGAAATTGAAAATATAGTGTTTCAGAAAGTGCTATAAAAAGCTTTAGCATCAATAAGAATGTTAAAATAAAAACTACAACATTTATAAAGCGTTATGAAAAGATCCATGGCAGTTTATAATAGTTTTAGAATCAAAATAGATATTGCAACGTATCGTTTGCATTACGAAAATTTCTAGGATAGTTTATAATGGTCTAAGACTCAAAACAGTTATTGCAGCGTTTCTAGTGCATTATGAAAAGTTTTGGGGTAGTTTATAATGGTTTTAGATTCAAAACAGCTATGACAACGATTATGGTACATTATGAAAAGTTCTACGCTTATTAGAGTGCTCTATAAACAATTCAGAGAAAAGAAAACGTTTCAAAAATGCTTTGGAAGGTTCTGTTTTGAGTTACACTTTGGTGTTAGGAACATTTAAAAAGCATTTCAAATTACAAAAATTTAGATTTTTGACCAATTTTTTGGCAAAATGTTTGATTCTGTTTCTCTATGATAAATAGAGTTTTTGACATCAAATTTCCTACAGTTAGAAACTTTCTTAATCTACTTAATTATCATGAAAATAAACCATTAAAATTATTTATCAATTTAATATATAAAATTCAACAACGTAAGGTATTTTCAATATGTTCATTTCGAGCAGAATTTTACATGAGTTTCCTTCTAAATTTTAGGTATACAATCCTCCAAATGAGAAAAAGTGGTCAACATGAAATTTGTAGGTCTTTAATTAGCTTTCCAGATCATTAAAGAAATCAAATTTCTTTAAGAATTGATAAAATATTATCAAATTACCGAATGTCATTTTCTAGGTTCGTGCCCAATCATTCATTCTTAATTAGGGCTGTCAACGGATACTTTCGGATACGGATAGTGCCATATCTGTATCCGCATCCGAAACCATTTTCGGATATCGGATATCCGTATCCGCGGATACGGACGGATATCGGATAATTATCCGCTCCGCCAACAATCTATAAAATCAATGAACATAAATGAATTTTTTTAGCTTAATATTAATCTTTTTCAACCAAATTGATTTCGAAAGTGCTGAAAATTAAATAAATATGATGATAATATATAATTTTGAGCAATTAACATGCGTTTAACAGTCTTTTAATTTTGCAAATTAATAAATTAGTATATTTAATTATGTTAAAATACACATAATTTAAGTTATAATCGGGAAAAAAAGCAGACGGATAATTTTCGGATGCGGATATGCCTATATCCGCATCCGCACCCGCTTTCCCGGATATCGGATATTTATCCGCTTTTCGGATACGGATGCGGACGGATTTAGGATTTTTCAGGTATCCGTTGACAGCCCTATTCTTAATGTTCACATCTTTTCTTCAAAGTATTAAATGAATACATGTACTCAAATATTTTTTCTCACCTTAAGATTGTAGCTTGGACTTATGTTTTTTCCCTTGGCTTCTACTAATCTCCTCCTCTTTATCTTACTTTGTTTTTTGAGTGTATAAAAACAAATGAACATTTCCACTCTTTTTATAGCATTCTTTAAGGCTAGTTTAGTAATATGGTTTCAGAACTTGTCCACCTTATCTTTATGCAAGCTTTAGGATGTAGATACATACCCCCTTAGGTGTCTTAGGATGTTTCTACACGTGGACACCTAATAGGGTTATGTGTCTTTCTTTCCCTTAATCTGAAGACATGTGTATGGTTCATTTGATGGCACGTCCTTATCATTTTATGCCAAATATCTTATTTTTTAAAACATATATACATATATCACTTGTTTTTAGTTATAAGCTATGTGTTACATGTATATTTATACATACATACATACATATATGTATTCGTTATACTTAGATGTTTTATTCAGATCGAATTTGTATTCAAAATTTGTAGAAACTTTTTCATACTCGGTATTTGAGTTAGGTTGTTACACTCCACCGACCTTAAAAAAAGATTTTGCCCTCGAAATATAATTTCAAATAATTTATGATTATCTCTATGGATTTCTGAATCTAGCACCCATGATGCTTTGTTTTCGTTATGATGGTTCTATTGAACTTTCACTAAGGGAATTTCTTTTTTCCTTAACTTCTTAATTTTTCTATCAAGGATTTGAACAGGTCTTTCAATGTACTTGGTTCCCTTTTTAACTTCAGCGTCGCTCAAATCAATCACATAAGATGGGTCAGAAATACACTTTCGTAGCATTGATATGTAAATATATTATGGATATCTGATAATTTCTCAGGTAAATCGAGTTGGCATGCAACTTTTCTAATTTTTTTGGTAATACGAAATGATCCGATAAATCTCAATGATAGTTTTGCCTTCTTATTTCCAAATCGCATTACCCCTCGTACAGGAGAAACCTTAACAAGGACTTGATTTCCTACTTCGAATTCCAAATCTTTTCTTTTATGATTTGCATAACTATTTTTCCTACATTGTGCTTCTCACAATCTTTCCCTTATGATAGAAATCTGATCAGTTGTTTCCTTTACTAGTTCTGGACCAAGAAGACTACGATCTCCAACTTCTTCCCAACATACTGGCGAACGACAAGGGCTTCCATACAAAGCTTCATATAGGGCCACACCAATACTTGCATGATAACTATTGTTTTATGCAAATTCGATTAGTGGTATGTGAGTTTCCCATTTGATTTCAAATTCCATTATATAAGATCTTAACATATCGTATATGATTCAGTTCACCCTTTCAGTTTGTCCATCTGTTTGAGGTTGAAAGATTGTACTTAGGTTTAGTGATGTACCCTATGTTATGAAAAGCATGTTTAAGCGATGTTGGAAAATACATTGCTTAATTTTTAAAAAGCGAAAGGCACTAAGCGACTTGCGCTTAAGTGCGCTTTTTTAGCACTTAAGCACGCTTTTTCCAGCGCTTAGTAGTGCTTGGCCTAAACTTCAGCATTTATGTATAGTATTATGTAATGAATTACTTATATAATAATTAAGCATTTCTTAAGGGCTACCTAGTTGTTGCTTAAGCGCTAATTAAGCGCTATTTAAGCCATTAGGCATAGCTGGACTCCAAATGGATTTAGGGCTTGATTAGTTTTTAAGCGTTGCTTAAGTGCCATTAGCTAAGCGAGACTTCCATCGCCTCGCCTCGCTTAGCACTTAATATAACATAGGATGTACCTAATGTTTTTCGAAGACTCCTCCAAAATCTTGAAGAGAATCCTGAGTCTCTATCTAAAGCAATGTTGACTGGTATACCATGTAGTCGAACAATTTCTTTCAAATAGAGTATACTCAATTTCTCCGTTGAGTAGGTCATGTTGTAAGGTATGAAATATGACTACCTTGTCAAGCAATTCACCATTGCGCATATTGCGTCATGGCCTTGTTTTGTTATCGGTAATCCAGTGATAAAATCCACTGTTATATGCTCTTATTTCCATTCCGTAATAGGAAGTGGTTGCAGAAGTCATGTTGGTCGTTGTTGCTCCGCTTTAATTTGTTGGCATGTGAAACGTTTTGCTACAAATTCAGCAACATCCTTCTTCATTCCACCAAAATTGACGTTTAATATCCTTAAACATTTTTGTGCTTCCTGGATGCACCGTAAGCCTTGAGTGATGTGCTTCACTAAGAATTTCATTTTTCAATTTAGTTTGATTTGAAACATAAAGTCTATTTTTGAATCTATAACCTCCGTCTTTACTAATGTTCCAATCAATAAGTTCCTTATCTTTCATTTTCATAAATAACTCCTATAATTCCTCATCTTATTTTTGGGCTTTCAATATTCTACTTACTAGAGTTGGATGAATAATAAGTTACATAGAAGTTCTGTAACAACCCGGATTTTTAGAACTAATTTAAAATTTTTATTTTGGCTATTTTAATGAATTTTGAATATTTAAAATGATTTATTTTAAATAATAACGACTAAAAAATTATTTAAATCGAAGTCAGAACAAATAAATTTATTTTAATTATAAAACAAGCCTGAAATGGCGCGACAGTTTGAAAATTCGATTTCAAATTTCTATTGAATGTACAAGATTCAAAATAAATCGGATTTTAGTAAAACCAAAAATATTTGAATCTGTTTAATTATACCTTTCTAACGAATGTGAAAATTCAGATTTCATAACGGGAATAAAAAGTTATGTCCAATTTAAAATTTGAAATAGTCACTATGGAATATATATATATATATGTATTAATATAATATATAACCCTCAAAAACAGTCGTTTTGCAAACGACCTCCGTTTTCGACGAAACCACATTTCGGAATATCAAATTATTGCTAGATTCCAATTTTCATAATTATTGGAATTAATATGTGAGCGCAGTGAATTTAAACGTGTTTGGCAATTTCAGTTTGAATTTAATCGACTGGAAAATTACCGTTTTTCAAACGGTCTCTAAATTCAACGAAATTAGTTTTGTTAGGGTCGTATTGTCAAAACATAGCTAGATTTATTTTTCTGAAATTTTTAGAGTTAGTACATGGCCCCGGTAAATTAAAATGTACGTTTAAATTGAATATATAATGACTTATATTTTAGTTAAAGAAAAACTGGTCGTAAGAACCGAATTAGGTTACAAAACATATCCCATTGTGTCCGAAATGGGGGTAATTAGCTAGGGGAGATAGTCGTTGGGCTCAATTTGGGGTTCGAACGAAAATTTAACTTATTGGAGATAAATTAAATAAAAAAAATATAATTATATAGGTTCAACCCCCTTTTCTCTCCCTCTCAATTCACTTTATCTCCCCATCGGTTTTTGAAAAAAAGAAAAAGAAAACATCGTCGTTGCCTGCGATGACCGCGCCCCCTCCAATCCGTCACCTCCGCCTCCCCCCTTTTCAGCTCCGCTGCACCCTTCCCCTTCTTCATCCTCTTCCTCCTCCTTCTCTCTCTCTTCAATTTCTACCCTAACCCCTAAATCAATTCAAAATTCGCCGCTCAGCCACCATGGGCCAGTGTGCGCCGCCCCACCACCTCCCCGACCACCTGCGCCACCCTCCTCCGTCATCTCAGCCACGGTGGACCCTCCTCCAACAAAAATTGATTTTATTTCAAGAGAAAAAGATGAGTTTTTAGTTTAATTGATTTAATTTGAATGCATAGTTTTAAAAATCAGTTTTTTTAAGCATTGTTGTAAAAAAAATCAGTTTTTTATATATAGAGAAATAAAAATATGAATTCATGTAAATAAAAATATTATTTTTATGTAAATAAAAATATGATTTTTATTTACATACCATGAATAAAAATATGATTTTTATTTACATAACCATGAATAAAAATATGATTTTTATTTATATAACAATGTGTAAAAATTCTATTTTTATATATATAATAGCAAGATAAAAATTCAATTTTTATACATATAATAGCAAGATAAAAATTTGACTTTTATATATATGATAGCGTCATAAAAATATGATTTTTAATGTATACATTGCACTGTAAATATATGATTTTTATTATATGAATAGCGATATAAAAATATGATTTTTATTATATGAACAACGATATAAAAATATGATTTTTATTATATGAATAGCGATATAAAAATATGATTTTTATTATATGAACAGCGATATAAAAATGGGATTTTTATATATGTAGTAGCGTTTTAAAAATGTGATTTTTATATATGTAGTTGCGTTATAAAAATATGAATTTTATATATGTAGTAGCGTTATAAAAATGTGATTTTTATATATGTAGTAGCATTATAAAATTTTGATTTTTATATATGTAATAGCATTGTAAAAATATGATTTTTTTAATACATACATCATTGTAAAAATATGATTTTTATATAAATAGCTTCGTAGTAAAAACATGATTTTTTATTATGAAAATTAGGCATACATCCCTAAATGCAAATTTAATTAGGCTCACATCCGGTCATAAACTTATTATAAATTAGGTCCCTATTTTTCAAAAATAGCGAAAAAAATGTATAAAAAATATGAAAATTATTATTTAAATAAATTATGCATTCAAAAAAAAAAAGTCGCTAAAAAAAACACGCAAAAAAAAAACAGCGAAACCTGCAGTTAAATGCGTATTTCTGTGCAAGTATTGCATCGTTTTAGCATAAATATATGCAATATTTCATAATAGTGCAACTCAGTTCATTTTTATATGCATTCAAGTGTGCCATTAAATCTGAAACATGCACACATGCATGCAACATATTTGCAGGCAAACCGTTAGCATAATTTCCTCTATGCAATAATTGCATATATGTATGCAAGTATTGGCAATACTTGCATACATATACGCAACTTTTTTTTTTCTTCGCGTGGACTTCTGCTATTATTTCAAGATTTTAGAATTTTTTTTTAATCAGTGCCGCATTTTTTCTTGGCACAAAATCAAGGAAGCGTAACCAAAAAAGCAACAGGCAGTCGCATAAAAGTAGGATGTGGATCCTACAAAAAAGGAGGCGGGAATTCAAAAATAGAGGGCGGGTTTATATTATAAACTATGACCGGATGTGAGCCTAATTTTGAAACATAATAGGGACCTATAAAAAACGCACCCTTTTTTATTTATAAATTTCATTGTTTAAAAGTGTGATTTTTAATATAAACCGCGTAAAACAGACTACGATGGAACCAATTGGAAGCGAACAGAATCCAAACTGTCCAATAAAGACTGACGGAGTGGAAACCAAAGGTGAGAACTTCTCACTCCAATTTTGTTTACAGTTAAATATATACTAGGATGCAGACGGTGCTTAGTAGCACCCGACACCTTTGATTGAAACCATGGATGTTTGGTTGTTTGTTTGGATTGATTTAATTTGTTGAATTCGGTTTGGGATGTGAATGGAATTGATTGAATTTGGCTTGTGTATGGCGCAAGCCAGTATTAGGCGAGGGATAAGGCTAAACCTTATTTCAGTTCTAGCATCGTGCCGTTATGCTGCCAAAATTTTCTATAATATGTAAGGACAACAAAAATATCATTTTATTGTATAAATGAACTAAATAAAATATTCACGTGTTGAATAAGATATTTTATCGTTAAAAATATAAGTTTTAACGTATATATAAACGGCATAAAATTCTCCTGAACTGAAAATAAATATTCATTTACAAATCGGACGATTTGTTTATGTACACTCATTTGATTGATATTGATTGGGACGATATATTTTACACATCGCCTAACTGCACAAATAAAATCTGTATGTGTTGATTGAAACCCCAATATCCCATTGGTTGACAGACTGTTGTAAGTGTTAATTATTTATATTTAATGCTTATGCAGTAGTGTAGTGCACTCTGGATGATGGTTGATTGTGTATCATTGTTGTTGTATACATGTGTTGTATGAAATCCATATAAATAACATTATATGATAATTGACTGTGTCTGATTCCAATTCAAAAATAAAGAATATTTTAAAATAACTAATATTTTAAAATAATATTCAATAAAGGATTAAAATGTGAATTTGATGTCTGATTTTGGATGGACACGGAAATATTGAAATATGTGAAGCCGTGTTGATTAGATTCACGCCATTTCAACGCGAACGATAACTATATCGATTTTATTCATTTTTATAATGAATATCAAAAAGGAAATGATTTCAAAATCTGATATTTTGAAAATATTATCGTTTATACATTATAATGATAAGCAGTATTCAATTTTGATTTAAAATTGAAAATGAAGTTGGAATCGTGTTTGAAACGAATTTAAAATGATTTATAAAATACGTTTTAAATGGAAATCGAAAATATATATATATATATATATATATTATATTTAATGGCTTGAATAGAATGCGCCGCGCAACGACCATCCAAGAATTTCGACCATTAACTTCGAATTGACATTACGGGAGATCCGACCGTCAGATTCTCCTAAAACTGGAACCGTTGGGTTCGTATCAGAAGAAATTTCCAATGAATAAAAGTAATTTGAAATTTAACGATTGGATTTTGAATTATGTCCAAATCAAATTTAGAAAAGGTCGTTGTAAGTGCAGTTCGATGACCGTTTATGGAAATCGACTGAAATGGTATTAATAAAATTATTAAAAATATTAATAATTTGTGTAAAATCATAATAAATCATTTGTAAGGAATTGGGATGAAAAATTCCACGTTTGTAAAGATAAAAATATATTTTTATCAAAATGAACTAGTAATTAACTAGATTTGAAATCCCATAATTTTTAAATAAAATAAATTGGATTGGTGAGTGGTTTTAATATAACCAGAAATTTCCAACGAACAAATTGGAATGGATTTGAAATGGAAATAATCTTCGGAATATTTCGATATTGGATTTCGTGATTATACGGATATTGTTATGGGAATTTGGAAGATACAGATATCGTTATTCCCAATACGATATCTGTTGGTTTCAGAATTTGGTATTGAATATAAGCCGATATAATTTCTATTCAGAGCCTTGTATTTAATATCAAATTGGATTTTGGGTTTGTTGTGAATGTCTCTTCATTAACACTGTTCTTAAACTCAGTTGAGAAAAGAATAAATCTTTTAATTAAGATTTAGAGAAATTTACCAATTAATTAATATTTAATTGGAATTGAATTAAGAATTGGAATTTTGGGTTTATCGTGAACGGTGTTTTAAATAACACTTGTTCTTTAACCCGATTAACATAAGCAAGCCCTACGGCCAATCCAGCAGCAATGAAATTAAGGTTTGGAATTTTAATCTTTATTCTAAGATTTAATGGAATTTTCCAAAGTAAAGTTTTCCAATTTAACAAAATAAATTGGGATAGAATGGAATTCGATTTGGTAATAATCTAAGTGAGCTTGTATGGAGGAAGACTGTTAATATATATGGAATTTAAAAGGCTTAGTCATTATTCCATTTATATTATTAGTCGGATACAGAAATTGATATCGATTATATATTGATCTGTTTTCTGTGAAGATTCCATAATTAATGGAATGTGATTTTGGGTTTATCATGAACTGTGTTTTAAATAACGTTAGTTCTTTAACCTAGTTAATGACATGAATATACGTCTAACATTGGATTTCGAACTGTATTTGTTGATCTCTGCTAAATATATATCTGTTTGGTGGCAGAGAATTTATTCTCTTGCTTAACACCCTTCTCTGACACGTACGAGCTCAGAAGTTATATATCGGCAGAAATCAGTGGTGCGGTGTAGATTGTCAATGCGACATGTTTGTGTATCCAAAGTTAAATAATCGTTAAATAATGATTATTGGAAGACTAAAACTAAGTGAAGTTTTAATGAATCTTTAATTAGATTGAAATGTGAATATGATAATTTAAATTATCAAATTTGGGATATGATCAAGAATGGTGTACCACCAGTTTTACTCTAGGAGATAGTTAAATCATTAGTTAGAATTGAGTGTGAAATGGTAATTGAATTTACCGATAATACCGTGGTGTTGGATATGGAGTATTACCAGTTTTGCTCCATGGGATGAATAGGTTGGGATTGGGAAAATACACAAATGATTACTTCGGTAAGGTGCGCTAATCCCAACTAGTTTGGATAAACATTAATTCGGTTTGAATTAAGATCCGAAGGAAGATTAAAGAATAAATTTAAAGAATTTATATTTGATAAAATTAATGGGAACCTTGCCCAAAGGATATGAATATTTAAATAAAAGAATATTCAGAATTGGAATGAGGCTATGTTGTGTTTTTTTCACTTGTTTATAATATATGCAAGTTATTTGAAAAGCAGGGTTTATACCCATTCTGAATAACTGATTCGACGATAAGTCGACGATGAAGACGGTGGTTGAAGACCGGAGGTCTTCACATCATTTGGATGATTACTGATGTCTTGATTAGGCTGTACATCCAAGAAAAGGTAATAAGTGGTGATCGTCCAGACGTACTTGGAGATCGACCAGATATGCGAGGACTTCTCTCTTGTATTGGACATATGGGATGAGGAATAAGGTGCCTCCGGTTTTGTTCAGACCCAGAACGAACTTGTAAATGGATGTGTGTCTGACATTAGATTTTATTCTGTGTTGATTGATCTCTATGAAATATATATCTATTTGGCGGCGGAGAATTTATTCTCCTACTTAACCCCTTCTCTAAGACGTACGAGCTAAGAGGTTATATATCGATAGACATCAGCCGCATGGCATGAATTGGCTGTGTGGCATGCTGGGATGAAAATGATCAAGGATTCTGTTGAAAAGCAGAGTCTACCGGTTGATGATCAAAGCACGACCTTAAAGGGAATAACTTTGTGTATAGCGTTAATTAGCGAGCCTCACACCCTCGGTATGAGTCAAAAACGGGATCGGACCATTGGGAGAACATGACGTTTCTTTCTAGCTATGGGTGGTGTCATGGTATGGAGCCTAGACATTTATATTTTTTACCTATGTGGATGATGGATAGCAAGGCGCCTCAGATATATCGGTTACTACGGAGCAGATGGATAGGTCCGATAGGACCGGGAAACGTGTGTTCAGGAATTGCCAATCCTCAAATGTAAGAGAGGATCGGACCAACCAATCCAGAGATTGCCCAGTGTGTGTAGTCCTGAGACATTTGCTAGACTGTCTCGAAGCGGTGAGGAGCCATCCCTGGCCTCGACTCATAGATGGAATCCAATTTCCAATACGTGACATTTCGGTTTTAATTATAGAACTAGTATGGAGACATGATAGATGGTACCCATGTCGCCAATAATTGATACATTTATATTTGAAGTTGATTTCTTCACTTATAGTAATAATAAAAGATAAAATTTCACATACCAAGCATTATTTGGCTATTATAAGGTAAAACTCTATCCTCCGGCTTGCGTTGCATTGTGTGATGGGACCTGAGTCTTATAATAGCTTCATTTTCTTTAATTAGAATTATGCTGTTTGTTTTATGCACTGATATTCTTAGGGTTAAACCCATTCCATGTTATACAGCGTGGTCCTTTGATTTACTTAACTGTAAAATCAAATTAATAACTGTTTTAGTTCTCACACCGGTCACATGACTGACCTGGAGTTTATTGTTTTAACCTAAACTCTGGGTGCCCCTATTTTCCACACGGGCAACTAGTAGTTTTGGTTTTGCAGATTTATTTTTATAGGATCCTGGTTTACAACTGGAGCTATATTCAGAACGCTCTGTATCCGTGTGTTTCTTTAAGCTGTGTTATGTATTATTTTTCCGCTGCTAAGTAATTTAAATCTCTAATATTTTACAGTGTGTAATATTTATTCATACTCTGTTATATTCTTGTACTCTAATGTAAATTGTTGTAATAAGCAATGAAATGTTCTTCTTTTTGTGTTCTGAATTGTCATGTTCTCAACTCAATCCGGGCTTTCCCGTAAGGGCGAGTTTGGGTCGTTTCAGCGTGGTATCAGAGCTTTGGTTTATAAAGCTCGAGAACAAGGCACATTAGAATCAAATGAAAGAATTCATCAGAGATTGGATTAGTAATATCCAATAAGAATGACTCGTTAGAGATAGGATCAGTAGTATCCTAGAATGAGTTAGAAGAGTATTATTTACTTGAAAACAAATTTTGTTTTGAAAATTTAAACCTTATTATATGCATTTGAGTATATTATTTTATATCGAATTTGGACAATCGAGTATATAAAGATTTTGCATATACGCGTCATGAACGTATATACGAAGCCTTAAATATCCTGCATAGATATAGAGTCACACTCTAGTCGCTCGGGGATAATTCTGGTGATGTCCTAACATCGTCAGTAATTATGTTCGAGTTTTAAAACTGGGATATCTATATATTTCCAATGGACTAGTGTGAGAACCAAAACTTAGATAGGGTTATTTGTTGTGAATTGGCATCAAAAACTTGATTTTTGAGTACGTAAAAATTATGAATTTGAAACGTTAATCAACTAATTGGTTGCTGGTTGTTTTGTTTGATTATTAGTATGATTAATAAAAAAATATTGGAACCATAAAACCAATAAGATATTGGAAGGTAAATTTAGCCAAATCAAATCAAATATTGAACTGAATTGAAAATTATTTGGAATTGCATGCATATACATATATATGTATGAACAGGTCATAGCATGGAAGCTAAGAAGAGGAATAAATTTGTATGCCCGACAAATAGGTATATGTTTACTATTTTCTTGGGTTTTGATGATTTTATGAGCCGATTGGCTAGCCGCTTGGCTTTTTCTTTTGGATTGGTGAGGGCCCTATAAGGCTAGTTGCGGTTTTAAAGGTCTCTCCATACAAAAGAAGTTATGGCGAATTTTTTTAAAAATTTAGGGTGTTAGCCTATTTTTGAAGAGTTTGAAAATTCTTAGAAACTGAAAGGTTGAAGAATAAAAGCCAGAATGAAAGTTGAGTTGATTAGTAAAACAACTTTTAGCTCCGTTTCTTTTTTAGGACAAAAAGATTTTAAGTGAGGGAGATTGTAATTACCCGGATTTTCAGAACCAATTTAAAATTTTTATTTTGGCTATTTTAACAAATTTCGAATATTTAAAATGATTTATTTTAAATAATAAAGACTAAAAATATATTTAAATTGAAGTTAGAACGAATAAATTTATTTTAATTATAAAATGAGCCTGAAATGGCGCAACAGTTTGAGAATTCGATTTCAAATTTCTATCGAATGTACAGGATTCAAAATAAATCGGATTTTAGTAGAACCAAAAATATTTGAATCTGTTTAATTATATCTTTCTAACGAATGTGAAAAATGCACATTTCATAACAAGAATAAAAAATTATGTCTAGTTTAAAACTTGAAATAGTCGCTATGGAATATAAATATTTTAATATAATATATAGCCCTTAAAAATAGCCGTTTTGTAAATGACCTCCGTTTTTGATGAAACCACTTTTATTGGATCTGAAATGTCAAATTATTACTAGATTCCAATTTTCATAGTTTTTGGAATTAATATGTGAGTGCAGTGAATTTAAACGTGTTTGGTAATTTCAGTTCGAATTTAATCGACTGGAAAATGATCGTTTTTCAAACGGTCTCCAAATTCAATAAAATTAGTTTTGTTAGGACCGTATCATCAAAACATAGCTATATTTATTTTTGTGGAACTTTTAAAGTCGGTACATAGCCCCGGTAAATTAAAATGTATGTTTAAATTGAATATATAGTGATTTATATTTTAATTTAAAGAAAAACTGATCGTAATAGCCGAATTGGTTACGAAATATATCCCATTGTATCCGGAATGAGGGTAGTTAGTTAAGGGCGGCAGTCATTGGGCTCAATTTGTGGTTCGAATGAAAAATTAACTTTTTGGAGATAAATTAAATAAAAAATATATACAATTATATAGGTTCAATGCCCCTTTCTCTCTCCCTCTCTCTTCACTTTATCTACCCGTCGATTTTTGAAAAAAAGAAGAAAAAAAACTGTCTCGCCTGCGATGACCGCGCCCCCTCCAGTCTGTCACTTCCGCCTCCCCCTCTTCAGCTCCGCCTCACCCTCCCCATTCTTCCTTCTCCTTCTCCTTCTCTCTCTCTCTCTTTAATTCCAATAACCCTAACCCCTAAATCAATTCAAAATTCGCCGCTCAACCACCGTGGGCCAGTGCACGCCGCCTCACCAGCGCCACCTTCCTCCATCACCTCTGCCACGATGGACCCTCCTCCAACAAAAATTGATTTTGTTTCAAGAGAAAAAGGTGAGTTTTTAGTTTAATTGATTTAATTTGAATGCATAGTTTTAAAAATCAGTTTTCTTAGCATTATTGTAAAAAAATCAGTTTTATTTTTATATAGAGAAATAAAAATATGATTTTATGTAAATAAAATATGATTTTAATGTAAATAAAAATATGATTTTTATTTATATAATCATGAATATAAAAATGAATTTTATTTATATAACTATGTGTAAAAATTCGATTTTTATATATATAATAGCAAGATAAAAAATTGATTTTGTTATATATAATAGCAATATAAAAATTTGATTTTTATATATATGATAGCATCATAAAAATATGATTTTTAATTTATACATAGCACTATAAAAATATGATTTTTATTATATGAATAGCAATATAAAAATATGATTTTTATTATATGAATAGCGATATAAAAATATGATTTCTATTATATGAATAGAGATATAAAAATAATGTTTTTATTATATGAATAGGGATATAAAAATAAGATTTTATTATATGAATAGCGATATAAAAATATGATTTTTATTACATGAATAGCGATATAAAAATATGATTTTTATTATCTGAATAGCGATATAAAAATGTGATTTCTATGTATGTAGTAGCATTATAAAAAATTGATTTTTATATATGTAGTAGCGTTATAAAAATATGATATTTATATATGTAGTAGCGTTTTAAAAAATGTGATTTTTATATATGTAGTAGCGTTATAAAATATGATTTTTATATATGTAGTAGCGTTGTAAAAATATGATATTTTTTAATATATACATCATTGTAAAAATATGATTTTATATAAATAACTTCGTAGTAAAAAGGTGGTTTTTTATTTATAAATATCATTGTTTAAAAATATGGTTTTTAATATAAATTGCGTGAAACAGACTGCGATGGAACCGACTGGAGCAAACAGAATCCAAACTGTCCAATAAAGACTGACGGAGTGGAAACCAAAGGTGAGAACTTCTCACTCTAATTTTATGTACAATTAAATATATATTAGGGTGCAAACGCTGCTAGTAGCACCCGACACCTTTGATCGAAACCATGGATGTTTGGTTGTTTGTTTGGATTGATTTAATTGGTTGAATTTGGTTTGGGATGTGAATGGAATTGATTGAATTTGGTTTGTGAATGGCGGAGCCAGTATTAGGCGAGGGATAAGGCTAGACCTTATTTCGGTTCTAGTATCGTGCCGTTATGCTGCCAACATTTTTTATAATATGTTAGAACAATAAAACTATCATTTTTATTGTTTAAACGAACTAAATAAAATATTCGTGTGTTGAATAAAATATTTTATCGTTAAAAATATAATTTTTGACGTATATATGAACGACATGAAATTCTCCTGAACTGAAAATAAATATTCGTTTACAAATCAGACGATTTGTTTATGTACACTCATTAGATTGATATTGATTGGGATGATATATTTTACACATCACCCAACTGCACAAATAAAATCTATGTGTGTTGATTGAAACCCCACACGGGTATTGGGATGATATTTGACATACACTAATCCCAATTGTTTAGTTGTATGTCAATCGATCGGTTGACAGACTGTTGTAAGCGTTAATTATTTATATTTAATGCTTATGCAGTTGAGTAGTGCACTCTGGAAGATGGTTGATTGTTTATCATTGTTGTTGTATACATGTATTGTACGAAATCCATATAAATAACATTATATGATAATTTATTGTGTCTAATTCTAATTCAGAAATAAAGAATATTTTAAAATAACTACTATTTTAAAATAATTAATATTTTAAAATAAAATTCAGTAAAGGATTAAAATGTGAATTTGATGTCTGATTTTGGATGGACACGAAAATATTGAAATATGTGAATCCGTGTTGATTAGATTTGCGCCATTTCAATGCAAACGATATTTATATCGATCTTACTCATTTTTATAATGAATATCGAAAAGGAAATGATTTCAAAATCTGATATTTTGAAAATATTATCATTTATATATTATAACGATAAGGAGTATTCAATTTTGATATAAAATTGAAAATAAAGTTGTAATCGTGTTTGAAATGAATTTAAAACGAAAATACGTTTTAAATGGAAATCGACGAAATATATATATATATATATATATATTATATTTAATGGCCTAAATAGAATGTGCTGCGCAGCGACCGTTCGCGAATTTTGACCATTAACTTCGAATTAACATTACGGGAGATCTGATCGTCGGATTCTCTTAAAACCAGAACCATTGAGTTCGTATCGAAAAGAGCTTTCCAATGAATATAAGAAATTTGAAATATAACGGTTGGATTTCGAATTGTGTCCAAATCAGTTCGTTGACCGTTTATGGAAATCAACTGAAAGGGCCTTAATAAAATTATTAATAATATTAATAATTTGTGTAAAATTATAATAAATGATTTGGAATGAATTAGGATGAAAAATTTCACGTTTGTAAAGATAAAAATATATTTTTATCAAAATGAACTAATTATTAACTAGATTTGAAATCCAATAATTTTTAAATAAAATATATTAGATTGGTGAATGGTATTAATATAACGAAAAATATCCAACGAACAAATTGGAATGGATTTGTAATGGAAATAATCTTCGGAATATTTCAATATTGGATTTTGTGATTATACGGATATTGTTATGGGAATTTGGAGGATACAGATATCGTTTTTCCCATTACGATATCCGTTGGTTTCAGAATTTGGTATTGAATATAAGCCGATATAATTTCTATTCAGATCCTTGTATTTAATATCAAATTGGATTTTGGGTTTGTTGTGAATGATGTCTTCATTAACACTATTCTTAAACCCAGTTGAGAAAAGAATAAATCTTTTAATTAAGATTTAGAGAAATTTACCAATTAATTAATATTTAATTGGAATTGAATTAAGAATTGGATTTTTGGGTTTATCATGAATGGTGTTTTAAATAGCACTTGTTCTTTAACCCGATTAACAGTTAAGGTCTGGAATTTATAAATCTTTATTCTAAGATTTAATTGAATTTTTCAAAGTAAAGTTTTCCAATTTAACAAAATTAATTGGGATAGACTGGAATTCGATTTGGTAATAATCGAAGTGAGCTTCTGTGGTGGAAGACTGCTAATATATATATATGGAATTTAAAAGGCTTAGTCGTTATTCCATTTATATTATTAATCGGATGCAGAAATTGATATCGATTATATATTGATCTGTTTTCTGTGAAGATTCCAAAATTAATGGAATGTGATTTTGGGTTTATCGTGAACTGTGTTTTAAATAACATTAGTTCTTTAACCTAGTTAAAGACATGATTACACGTTTAACATTGTATTTCGAACTATATTTGCTGATCTCTGTAACACCCTGTATTTTCTGTGAACATAAAGTAACAAAACAAAGTATAATTAATTCTTAAAAGAATTATTATGGGAAAGGGTTACGCCATTGCGTACGTCTTGGAATTCTGCTTGAGATAGAGTCTGGGTTTGCGTAAATCGGACTCTGTATGAGGAAGTTATGGCACTTAGAAGTTTCAGGAATTTAAAATAAAAACCAGCCCGAATTCAAATTCAAAGTTTCGAAATTCAAATCACAAACCCGGGCTGGGCGGGAAAATTCCTGCCCAGGACCTAGGTCGACCTGGGGGTCGACCTGGGTAGTATAGGTCGACCATGGGGTTGACCTCCCCCTTTTCCAGATCCGTGGACAGATCCATTTTTCTGCATTTAGACGCCCGTTCTGACCAGATTCGTTGCTCCTAAGCCATTTAAACACCCCCAAACCTCACTTTCTCTCCACACAACTTCATTTCGCCTATACTCTGCCCTAATTCGTATTAAAATAAATCAATGACGTCGCTACTCTGCTGAAACCTAAGCTAGAACAAGTGCTCCTTCTTCTTTCAATCTGAATAGGATTAAAAGATAACAAATCAACGCCTACATCAACGGAAAGCTAAATCAACTTCAGAAAATTAGATCCCAGAATTGTTCTTCTCTTTCTTAAACCATGAATTGTGAGTACAGTTATTTTCAGATATGAAATTTATTTATGATCTTAACATGGTTATAAAACTGAATTGGAGATTATGCATATTCTGGTTTATCAGATCTGTTTTTCTTTGTAGTTCTATCTTATTATTGTGACTATTTTGTATCTCTTCCTTCCTTCTATTCTATAGCCAGGCTACCACGAGCCCGAGCCAAATCTCATAAGAGATTGACGCACGAATGCTAAATTTGGGGAAAATAATGAATGATGCATAATTGGATATGACTGATTTGTGACTGATTTAAGAAAAGGCATATGTTGTAATTTAAGATCTAGATCTAGGCATACTATATATGACGGTTTATGATTTGGAAGAAGGAGAATTATTGTATGACAACATATGACTTGTAATTTGGGAACATAATGCATGTTATAATTCAAGATCTGATTTTGAGGACATAATATATGTTGTAATTTAAGATCTAGATTTGGGGGCATATTTTAGATAACGATCTATGACTTGGAAGAAAAAGGATATATGATTTAGGCATAAAAGATCTATATTAAAATAGGATAACTATTAATTGTGAATACGCCTAAATGGGGATTTTGGATATTTGACATACACTGAAATCAAAGGCTATAATTTGGCATAATTCATATTGTATATCATGATTTGGGGATTTTTGGAGAATATTTTGTACTACGTAAATTTAACTAGAAATTTGGGGCATGTTTTATATCGTGAATTATGACCATAATTTAGGCATGTAAAATTAGGCTTAATTTTATGATTAAGAGAGGTATGTCAATGGAATTTTAAGGGGTGATTAAATATGTTAAATTACCTAATCTGTTTAATCTATTGAAACTGAATACGGTAATTTGGGTATGAAAATATGTAGGCTCAATCTAAAAATTGAGCAAAACATGTTAATAGAACTTTGGATAATCTGTTATAACTTGTAAAGAAGTTAATTTGTTGAATTGGCAAAATTAGTCTCATATTGGCATAATCTGTAAATGAATACTTTAGCTAAATAAGAATGCTGAGACACGAGGTTAGACTCTATTTGCGGTAGAAATCTGCCTGGACCCAACTGACTTAACCAGCAACCGCAAACTGTCAGTCTAATATGAGAGGTCGTAGGCATAAATATGTTTAGACACGAGGTTAGGTCTAGCTTATGGCAGAAGTCTGCCCGGAACCGCTCGACACATCCAGCGGCCAAAAGCTACCGACCTAATGTGAGAGGTCTGTGCATTAATATTTAATTAATGCAAATCTAAGATAAATATGATGCCTAAAACATATTGGGTAGATAAGGTTAAATCAACTGGACCGATGAATCTAATAAACCCATTTGAAAATCTGTAGGCCCAATACAAGGTTAGGTGAAACAATATGTAAGTCTGTATACCTGATCCATTAGTCTGAAAAATTTGTTAGTCTGTATATTTGATCCGTTAGTCTGAAAACTTGTTAATCTATATATCTGATCTGTTAGTCTGAAAACTTGTTAACTTGTATGTCTGATCTGAGAACTAGTTAATCTGAACTTTGTACATCTGAAATCTGTAAGCAAGTTAATCTGAAATCTGTTAGTCTGGGGACATAAGGTTAGGAGGGGTAATTACTTGTGTCATCTGTTGTTTGGGACCCATATTAGTCATAACACTTTCTGGTATCAAAACTATGACCCAATACTAGGTAGGGGTCCAGGGCACGCTTACTGAACTAATTATAAGAGGTTCACTCTGATAATGGCGAGGGTGTTGATGGCGCATTCCAACCGGGTCATGTGCGTGCATGGATCTGGCCTGCTCTGAGGATGTAAGACACCGTGACATCTGTAAATAATTCTGTGTCTATAGGTTGCCACTTTAGGGAGTGATACACCCTTCTGTAGGGCCAACAGGGTATTTATGTATTAGGGAGATGATCGCTTGGGGTAGAATTTATGGTACACTTAGTTCTGTTTGTTTCTGTTGGGGTGGTAACACCTGTCTATTTCTGTGTGGTACCATTTTTTGGGGTGGTAAAGGCCCGTTACTAGTGTACACCTAATTCTAACATTCTGTTTCTGTAGGGAATATTCTGTTTCCGTCTCTAATTCCATTTCTACTTCTGTATCTATACCGTCTATCTCTGTTCGGGTAGTAAAGGCCCATTACTAGCATTCTGTTTCTTAAACCATCTGTGAAACACCCCACCTCCATTAAGGTCACTCACAAAGGGAATGCCTTAACATCGATGGAGCATTATAGGTAAAAGACACAAAAAATTTACAAGATAGAAATATAAGCAGCGGAAAAGAAAACTAACATTTATTTCATACGTGGTTCAATACAAAAACCATTACAGTAATTTGTCTCAACACAACAACCAAAACACTTCATCATAATCTATGTCTTGATTAAAACATAAAGAAGCATATAACATAAATAAAACTGCATAAATCCCCAAGTCTAGTGTGTCCAAAGCCATTGCCAAAGACAAGAGATTCCAAGTCATACATCACAGAGTCTTCAAGCTTGGAAAGATGAACGGTCCAAATTAAGCTGAGTTATTCCTGTAGGATCTAAATTAACCCTAGAGGAGGGGGGGTGTGAATAGGGTTTATCGCAGATTTTCATAGAGTAATTAAGTAATAACAACATATATAATAATCCGAATAAATGCGGAAAATAGATAACACACAGATATACCCAGCTTCGGCAAAACCCTGCCTACAGCTGCATTCCCCAAGGTTTCTACTAGGAGTTAAAACAATCTCTACGCTTACAATCCCCTGTAAACTCATGACACTCCCAACTGTTCTTAACCCTACGCTCAAAACCCTGCACTAGTTTCTATCCCCGAAACCAGATTTCCCCAAATTACAAGTCCCTTAATTCGTCTCCTTAGTTTTAGAGACAAACTAGAAAACTCTCACTCGATTACAATTTGAAATTAAAATACAAATAAAACAATTTAAAAACCCTTTTAAACAAAAGCCTAGTTTCAACTAATAAACCCTTAAAAAACCCTTAGCCTTCAATATGATTAGGCCGGCCACTTTGTCTTGGTACACTACTTCACTTTAGCCCATTCTCTTTTGTTACTCTCTGGAAAAATGGCGGTGGCGGCTTCGCTTTATGATCTAGGGTTTGCTTCTTCCTTGAAATTGAAGATTAAAGTTGCAATTGACTGTAGGGTTTCGATTATTTTTCAATCTGAGGCTGTTGCTTTCTCGTGTGATGATCTCGAGTTATTCAGTGGCTATCCTCTTCGATTTGATGTTGAATTTTCGATCCAAGCTTCCTCCTTTTCTATACGAATTTTAATTTGAGATTCGATTTTGAATTAGTGCTAGAACTTGGATGGATTGTCTGTGATGAATCAATGAATATTTATAGGAATAAAAAACCTAAATATTCTCTGATTTCAATATACGACTTGGGTCTGGTATATGCTAAAGAATTGGGGTTAGCTTTGAATTGATTTGTTACTTCTGGATGTTTCTTTGATTTAAAGCCTGAAAGTATATTGCTTAAGTTTTGGTCTTTGGCTTTGAATTAGCGTGATTTCTGGAATTTGAAATCTTCAAACTTGCGTGTGAATCTTGACTTTGAATCTGTCTGACTTCCTCCCTTAAAAATGTTGACTAAGAAAAAACATGGTATTTTTCCTTGGTGATTTCTGGAATTTGATTATATTTTCAGGTTGACCATTTCTAAATTGATCTTTTCCCTTATTATTCGAATGGAATTTTTTTTAATACTGTTTCCTTAAGCAAGACTGATATGAACAGATTTTTATTAACTGGCTTGCACAAATCCTTCACTTGAACTTGCCATTGCATACTCTACTTTGAACTGTTGTTACATGATTTGATAAGAACAGATACTATACTCTGATTTTCCAAATATTTGAACTGATGCTATATTATTATACTTTGGTAATTTGGCATTCGACATGTTTGATCTTCTTCTATGGTCTGAAACTTAACCCATAGAAATCTGATACTTGAACTGATAAGAACTGTTGCATTTAATTTGTTTGTGTACAACACTGTTTTACTATGTGGACTTGTATCACTTGATTTTGAACTGATGCCATTCTTATTAGCCATGACTTGATGAACAGACACTCAACTTGATCTGCCATATATTTGAACTAATATTACTCTTGATACTTTTGTCATTCTTGCACCATCCAAGTGATTTCACTCTTGTATGAATGTTGGCTTGTACTTGCTCAAACATGATACTGATTTGTATAAAGTTGTAGCATTCTTGTTTATGTTATGTTGTTTTGTTCTCGCTACACCATAAATGTTACTGTCCTCATACAAATAGCTGCTATGTTGTATTGTCCCATATGTTCATATCTCCACCTTTTCATTGTCCAAAGTCGCATGTATTTGAAACTGCCTGAAACTGCAGTGCCCTTGTGTTCAATTGAGTTGAACTTAACTCTTGTTCACATAAAGCTTAGCCTGGACTGCAACACTTGTAATGCACTGCTCAACCACATTGATTTCATTGCTGAATGTGCTGCTTCAATGTATATGCTGTAGTTAATATATTTATACCCCATGTATATCACCTGAGTATTGTTGTTTCATGGCTTGTCTGCTTGATTCAATACTGTTTTGCCTTGCATTTTTCTGGTACTAATTGATAAATTTTTGAATTGATAAGAGTAGATACTACCCTTGTGAATACCTTTGGTAGCTTGTTATTGCCATAACCAGATTCATTTTAAAAATTTTCACTTGTGCATTCATACTTGGGCACTGTCCTGAACAATATACTTATGCATGTGATCCTTATGAGCTCTTGTACCCCTTTTGTACCATTTACATATGCGACCAGTTAACGCCTGCAGTTCCCTGACCTATAGTTGTACCATGTCCATTCATTATTCCTTATATTTAAGTAGCTCGACCACTGTGACTTGTTTCATATATATGCATTTCTATCTGTAATTGATGTGTGTCCACTTGCACTTGCAATTTGTTTTCATATATGTTGGACCTGTAATCTTTGTCCTGCCTCGACCATGCTTCTTGTACTCCTGCTCCACTTTAAAACTGAGTTTTAATTGATCATTTACCATACTTGAGTTACTTGCTAATGCCCAGTTTTTGTAGTTTTCATCATCTGCATTCTCATTTTATTTGAAATAGAGTTGCTTGAAGTCTACATTGTTTTCTTGTAACTTGTATTGGTTTCACCACTACACTTAATACTTCACTTTGAAATCTTATGTTTATTTGAACTGATAAGAACAAGAGCTCTACTTATTGCCTTTCTTAAGAACAAATGCCTTATTTCATGTGAACTGTTTCAACCATTTTTTGGCTTTTCATTTTTATTTGCTCTTTTGGATCGACCATTTGCACACTGATTTGCATTAAGTCGAGAAGGTCTTTATGGCTACTCCTCAGATGCATACTGATTGGTGTGGCAGTGCACATGTGTATATCTATGCACATATGTATATGCAGCCATCATACAGTTTTTCCTATCCCTGCATATCAGACCGTGTCTAGAAAAATGATGAGAAACACGCCGTAATTCTGAGGCAAATAAAATTTAAAAATAGATCTTTATTTTCTTTTGTTTAATTTTATTTTTGTTGCAGTCTACTTTGTGTGTTCTTTGGTATGTGACAGGTATGAAGATGAGTGGACTGAAAGCTGTGAAGACAGAAGATTGAAGATAAAGACAAGAACGGTGTTAGTGTGTGTCTGTATTTGAAATGTCAACTAAGTGATAGTGTCAGTGTATAAAAGTGATTGTATAAGTGATGAATAAACTATAATGAGGAGCTGTGAGAGAATTGTACTGATTGTATGTAATAAACAGATTTGGTTGAAATAAAATATTATTTTATTATGTTCAATTCATTCTGTCTATTTTATTTGAATTCCTTCAGTATTATAATTTCATGTGCGATGTGTCTTCTAAGAAATATTCAAAATTATCTGAATTGTAAATAGTGGATTATAAATAGTTGTACTGTTTGAATGTTTGAAATATAATATTTAATTTAAATAAAATACTGTATGAATATATGAATGTCTGTACAGTCGTATTCTATCTAAATATAAATATTATATTCTTGTCTGTAATGTATATATACAGAACAGTACAGTAACAGACACATTTAAAATAATATTTATTTGGTTGTTATCATAAAAAAAATCATATAATTGTGTATACAACACTGTTGTATACAACAATCTCCCCCTTTTGATGTTGACAAACAGATAAAATATTTTGAATGTGTTTGAACGTGAAATATATTACTCCCCCTATTTGTATGCTCCCCCTACAACGGAACTCCCCCTATATATGTGGAAAATATGAATGATGAGATCCCGTTGACCATTCTCCCTCTAGATATTTAATTTCCAATCTTAAAATATTTTTGAATTAAATACTCATCAATCAAAATCTTGACCATTCTCCCCCTTTTGTTATCATCAAAAGGATAATAGAAATTGAAACAGTGATGAATATAGACTAAATATATATTCAGATTAAGAGAGAGAATATATATCGCAAATCCCATTTAATCAAACAAAAATCATAATAATCTTTAAATCAGAAGCAAATTTCACTTTCAAAATGAATGGATTTATGATGGATTTTATAGAATGAGGAGAGTTCAATAAAAATTGAATATTTGAATATGAATTTTAAAGATTTTAAATATGCTCAAAAATGTGTTAAGAACTTCCTAACCATGCATAGCCCAAAGGTCTTTTAAATGGGGTTAGTAGTAACTTAACTTTATCCTCTCTAATGAGTTCCATCCATGCACAACCCAAAGGTCTTTTAAGTGAGAATGGAAGCACATAGAAATTCACACACACATAACTGCGAGGACTTTTAAATGGGAGTGAATACCAAGGATAAACTATTTATTTATTTATTTTTATATATTTTTTTAATTCCAAGAATAATTAGAACTCCCCAAATTAAATAAAACCATGATGAATGGCAGAAGTATGGTAGATATAGAGGATGGTCGTGAAATATGCTCTAATTCAAAGATATTATAAAATATATCCAATCATCATGAGATTTAAAATAACATCTCCTCTAGCTATGAATTATACCGTAGTCACAACTCATCACAAATTCATAAATCTATTAATAATTTTGATGAGTCACAAAATGGTTCAAATCAAACAATAATTTTAATTTTTGAATAAATAATTAAAATAATTTTAAAATTGAAAATATCAATTTCGAGAGGAGTTTTTGAAAATATCAATGCAATTTTGAAAATCAGCTTCAAAAATCAATCAATAGAATATGAAATTATCTAATATTTATAATGCTGATTGTTCCTAGACAGTTTTAAAAATATTTATATATATAATTCAAATTGTCTATGGAATTTAAAGATATTTAATCACTGATTTTTCAATTTATCGTCCAATCACCAAGATATTCAAACGAATCAAATTTCCTTATCAGAGCAGCACAAGATCATTTTCGCAGCAAGAATCACAAGTGAACTTTTCAGAGAATTTTTAGACAAGCACAAGAAATATTCAACAATCAAATCTGAAGGTAATTATTTGAAATCGCTTGAGAAAAAAAAATCATTTTTTTTATAATCCAAGAAATTCAACAGTTAATAACAAATGATTTCAAAATTAGCCGAGTAAAAAATAAAGAAAATAAAAGAAATAAAAACGAAGCTAAGAAAATAAACTAAAAAGGAAATAAAATAAAAATACGAGTTTAGAGATCATACCTGACTTACCATAATCAATGTGAACCAATGAATCTCTAACTCTGAGTCTATGACTAAGGAACTCCAAATAATTCGATAATATGAATCAATTTAAATTTTATCTATCTAAAACACAGTTGTTCCTTAGCCTATCCTCGGTACCTAAATGTTTAAGGGATCGAGTGGTTTAACAAAAACTGTTTTACCACTCTTATCTTCATTTACACGTTTTGGTACCCAAACCCGATTATATAACAATCCATTACTATCCACTAACGTACCCTTTGGAATCCAAATTCGTTTAATTTTAATCGAATTCATTTTGTTATCTTTTGGGATCCAAACACGTTTAACTGAATTGTTTTTAAACGAGTTTTCATTTTGTTTATGATTTGAAAACCTTTTGAAATTATTAGAATTTAAAATTTCAATTTGACCTTATTCAAAGATATTTGGAGGATTTTCAAAATCATTAAAATTTGGCTTTTAAAAAAGATCAATTTTTCCAAAGTGGTTTGAAGAATTTTTAAAATCATTAAAATCTCGCTTTATAATTTGATCAAAATTTTCAAAACCGAGTCCTTTCTTACTCTTGACAAAAAATTGGTTTTTTAACAACATATTCAATGATTTTTCACCTTTAGAAAACTTAATCAATATTGATTCAAGTCGTTGAATTTTAGATTTAAGATCACTATCTTCTTTTATTAAATTCGAACAATGATTTATAGTGCTTCCTCTTTTCAGAATCATTTTGTTTCAAAACCATATTTTCGTTTTCAAGCATTTTAATTTTCGCATTGGACTCAAAAATCTCACTTTCAAATTATTTACGCTTTTCAATTTCAAGTTTTTCAAAATCCTTAAAATTTTCAATTTCTTTTTCAAAATCGTGATTTATACGAGTAATTTCAAATTCGTTATTTTTCAAAATCCCATTTTCTTTTTCAAGGGCTTTGAAAATTTCTTTTATTTCAAATAATTCATTTTGAAAAGTCGTACAATTATTGCACTTGAGATTTTTGATTTTCTCGGTTTCAATTTCAAGCTCATTTAGAGTCGATTCAGTTTTCAATAAACTCTCTTTCTCTAAAAATTCATATTTGGAATTTTTAGCCTTTTTAAACTTATCCAATTCTTTTTGCAAAAAATCATTTTTTGTTTTTAGTTAAAACTCGTTTATTTTTAGAAACACAATTCCTTTTTCAAGCTTTTGAAATTTTTCACTTAGATGAACTGAATCATTTTCCAAATCTAAACATTTTTTGCAATTCGAGTTTTCAAACTTTTTAACGTTTTCAAGTTTTAATTCCAAATCATGATTTTTATTGCTCAACTCAACATTTTCAGATTTTAAATTTTTATTTGTCAGTTTGAGATACTCAACAGTTTTAGTTAATTTATCACAAAGAAAAATTAACTTTTTAAAAGGAAATTCACCATGGTCGCCATCTGTTGAGTCTTCATCACTGTCATCATCTGATCCATCTTCTATAAATCATGTTAAGCATATTTCTGAAACTGAGTTGGCAATCGGGGTTTTTGAGCTATTGTTGTATTTTCTTCCATACAACGTGTCGAGAGTTTTCCAGATTTCCTGTGCAGTTAAATAATGAGAGATATGGTTATACTGATCATCATTAATATAAGAATATAAAATGTGAGTAGCACGAGAGTTAATTATAATATCATTCTTATCGACCATATCAGACCCATTTTTAATAATATCCCAACATCTAGTATTAACAGATTTTAAATAAAATTCCATTTTTAATTTCCAATTTAAAAAATCCGTTCCATCAAAAATAGTTGGGGTTACACTGGAAAAATTCTTGCTTGATTGACAACTAGAAACTCACCGTTAGGGACATCCATGACTCTAGAGTTATTTAGAAATAAAAAAATACCTGCTCCGATACCACTTGTAGGATGTAAATTAACCCTAGAGGGGGGGGGGGGGTGAATAGGGTTTATCGCTGATTTTCGCAGAGTAATTAAGTAATAACAACACAGATAATAATCAGAATAAATGCGGAAAATAAATAACACACAGATATACCTAGCTACGGCAAAACCCTACCTACTGCTGCATTCCCCAAGGTTTCTACTAGGAGTTAAAACAATATCTATGCTTACAATCCCCTGTAAACTCGCGACACTTGCTCCCAACTGTTCTGAACCCTACGCTCAAAACCCTGCACTGGTTTCTATCCACGAAACCAGATTTCCCCGAATTACAAGTCCCGTAATTCGTCTCTCTAGTTTTAGAGACAAATTAGAAAACTCTCACTCGATTACAATTTGAAATTAAAAAACAAATAAAAAAATTTAAAATCCCTTTTAAACAAAAGCCTAGTTTCAACTAATAAACCCTTAAAAAACCCTTAGCCTTCAATATGATTAGGCCGACCACTTTGTCTTGGTTCACCACTTCACTTTAGCCCGATCTCTTTTGTTACTCTCTGGAAAAATGGCGGCGGTGGCTTTGCTTTGTGATCTAGGGTTTGCTTCTTCCTTGAAATTGAAGATTAAAGTTGCATTTGACTTTAGGGTTTCGATTCTCTTTCAATCTGAGGCTGCTGCTTTATCGTGTGATGATCTCGAGTTATTCAGTGGCTATCCCCTTCGATTTGATGTTGAATTTTCGATCCAAGCTTCCTCCTTTTCTGGTATGAATTTTAATTTGAGATTCGATTTTGAATTAGTGCTAGAACTTGGATGGATTGCCTGTGATGAATCGGTGGATATTTATAGGATTAAAAATCCTAAATATTCTCTGATTTCAATATACGACTTGGGTCTGGTATATGCTAAAGAATTGGGGTTAGCTTTGAATTGATCTGTTACTTCTGGATATTTCTTTGATTTAAAGCCTGAAAGTATATTGCTTAAGTCTTGGTCTTTGGCTTTGAATTAGCGTGATTTCTGGAATTTGAAATCTTCAAACTTGCGTGTGAATCTTGACTTTGAATTTGTCTGACTTCCTCCCTTAAAAATGTTGATTAAGAAAAAACATGGTATTTTTCCTTGGTGATTTCTGGAATTTGATTATATTTTCAGGTTGACCATTTCTAAATTGATCTTTTCCCTTATTATTCGAATGGAATTTTTTTAATACTGTTTCCTTAAGCAAGACTGATATGAACAGATTTTTATTAACTGGTTTGCACAAATCCTTCACTTGAACTTGCCATTGCATACTCTACTTTGAACTGTTGTTACATGATTTGATAAGAACAGATGCTGTACTCTGATTTTCCAAACGTTTGAACTGGTGCTATATTATTATACTTTGGTAATTTGGCATTCGACATGTTTGATCTTTTTCTATGGTCTGAAACTTAACCTACAGAAATATGATACTTGAACTGATAAGAACTGTTGCATTTAATTTGTTTGTGTACAACATTGTTTTACTGTGTGGACTTGTATCACTTGATTTTGAAATGATGCCATTCTTATTAGCCATGACTTGATGAATAGACACTCAACTTGATCTGCCATATATTTGAACTGATATTACTCTTAATACTTTTGTCATTCTTGCACCATCCAAGTGATTTCACTTTTGTATGAATGTTGGCTTGTACTTGCTCAAACATGATACTGATTTGTATAAAGCTGTAGCATTCTTGTTTATGCTATGTTATTTTGTTCTCACTACACCATAAATGTTACTGTCCTCATACAAATAGTTGCTTTGTTGTATTGTCCCATATGTTCATATCTCCAACTTTTCATTGTCCAATGTCGCATGTATTTGAAACTTCCTGAAACTGCAGTGCCCTTGTGTTCACTTGAGTTGAACTTAACTCTTGTTCACATATAGCTTAGCCTGGACTGTATCACTTGTAATGCACTGCTCGACCACATTGATTTCATTGCTGAATGTGCTGGTTCAATGTATATGCTATAGCTAATATATTTGTACACCATGTATATCACCTGAGTCTTGTTGTTTCATGGCTCGTCTGCTTGATTCAATACTGTTTTGCCATGCATTTTTCTGGTACTTCTTGATAACTTTTTGAATTGATAAGAGTAGATACTACCCTTGTGAATACTTTTGGTAGCTTGTTATTGCCATAACCAGATTCATTTTTAAAAAATTTCACTTGTGCGTTCACACTTGGGCACTGTCCTGAACAATATACTTGTGCATGTGATCCTTATAAGCTCTTGTACCCCTTTGTACCATTTACATATGCGACCAGTTAACGCTTGTAGTTCCCTGACCTGTAGTTGTACCATGTCCATTCATTATTCCTTATATTTGAGTAGCTCGACCACTGTGACTTGTTTCATATATATGCATTTCTATCTGTAATTGTTGTGTGTCCACTTGCACTTGCAATCTGTTCTCATATATGTTGGACCTGTAATCTTTGTCCTGCCTCGACCATGCTTCTTGTACTCCTGCTTCACTTTAAAACTGTGTTGTAATTGATCATTCACCATGCTTGAGTTACTTGCTAATGCCCAGTTTTTGTAGTTTACATCATTTGCGTTCTCATTTTATTTGAAGTAGAGTTGTTTGAAGTCTACACTGTTTTCTTGTAACTTGTATTGGTTTCACCACTACACTTAATACTTCACTTTGAATTCTTATGTTTATTTGAACTGATAAGAACAGGAGCTTTACTTGTTGCCTTTCTTAAGAACAAATGCTTTATTTCATATGAACCGTTTCGACCATTTTTTAGCTTTTCATTTTTATTCGCTCTTTTGGCTCGACCATTTGCACACTGATTTGCCGTAAGTCGAGAAGGTCCTCGTGGCTACTCCTCAGATGCGTACTGATTGGCGTGGCAGTGCACACGTATATATCTATACACATATGTATATGTAGCCATCAGACAGTTTTTCTTGTCCTTGCACATCAGACCATGTCTAGAAAAATGATGAGAAATACGCTGTAATTCTGAGGAAAACAAAATTTAAAAATAAATCTTTATTTGCTTTTATTACTTTTATTTTTGTTGCAGTCTACTTTGTGTGTTCTTCTGTATGTGACAGGTATGAAGATGACTGGACTGAAAGCTGTGAAGACAGAAGATTGAAGACAAGGACAAGAATAGTGTTAGTATGTGTCTGTATTTGAAATGTTAACTGAGTGATAGTGCATGTTAGTGTATAAAAGTGATTGTATAAGTGATGAATGAACTATAATGAGGAGCTGTGAGAGAATTGTACTGATTGTATGTAATAAACAGATTTGGTTGAAATAAGATATTATTTTATTGTGTTCAATTCAATCTGTCTATTTTAGTTGAATTCCTCCAGTATTATAATTTCATGTGCGATGTGTCATGTCAGAAATATTCAAAATTATTTGAATTGTAAATAGTGGAGTTATAAATAGTTGTACTGTTTGAATGTTTGAAATATAATATTTAATTTAAATAAAATACTGTATGAATATATGAATGTCTGTACATTCGTACTCTATTTAAATATAAATATTATATTCCTGTCTGTAATGTATATATATAGAATAGTACAGTAACAAACACATTTAAAATAATATTTATTTGGTTGTTATCATCAAACAAAAATCATATAATTGTGTATACAACACTGTTATATACAACAATTCCCTCCCTAGCTACCTGAGGGGGGAGGGGAAACGGAAGAAAAGAAGATGAAAGAAAAATGGGTCAGACATAAGTCTGAGTAAGTCTAGTGACTTTTCAGTGTGTGAATAAGGAAAAGGTCATGATAGGAATAAACTGAAAATAGGACGGTACCTAAACAGCAAACTAACATAAGACTATATATAGCAGGATAAACCGAATGTACATCGCACCCATGTTTAATTCTTCTGCACCTATTTATACTTGTCCAACTAGCATCACGTGTTCATGGCGAAATGATTCCCTTATATCGATCGGCTCCTACTAGCATACATTTATCACGTGTGTCCTTCGGCCCCCGCTTGACTGTAGATACCTGTACTAGTCCCACCACGGGGTGTATCAAATCCTATGGGGGCAACCCGACTCGATTCAAGATGCACAGTGTATGACTACTGATGCCCAATGCCTGCTTTTTCCACTCCGGAGTACGTGCACGCCTGATACTCCACCGGAACCTACACTGATCCACCACTGCCGATGTTTTTGACCGCTTATAATCAGCCCAGTAATCGTGCCCCACCCTGCCTAGTTCAGGGTCCCATGATTCATCTACGTGGGTTACTGCTGAAATGGGTCCCCGTTGCTGGGGTTTTCTGGTCAACATGTTAAATTAGTAAAGTGTCCAAATTTACCTTAACCCCACCCATCAGTTTAGCTAACATGTTGGATTGGTTAAGTGTTTCCTTAATTGACTTAACTCTACTACTCTTGACTTAGCTTTATTAGAGCACCAACCACTCATATTAGACAAATATTGTTGTGGTCACTGGATGTGCCTGTCGGTTCCGGGCAGTTTTACACCACAACTCAATCTAACCTCGGGTCCTTTTTGGGCTCAATGCACTAACCACCCACATTAGACAGGTATTGTTGTGGTCACTGGATGTGTCGGTCGTTTCCGGGCAGTTTTACACCATAACTCAGTCTAACCTCGGGTTAGGCATATTCGTCTTTTCAAAGTTTATATATTTATCCTTTTATGCTTATATGTAAATTTGTCAACAATTTATTGTTATGGCCCACTTTCCTTTTATATCAAATTCATAATTTTCTATAAGTAAATTATACCATTTCAATGCCTTACCATTTACATGGTTATGAGCCAAATATGTTAATTATGTATAATTCTCATGTTTTCCCCAATGTTACCCCCGTTGTACGTTCGCAAAATTACATAAGATGTTAGGCTCAACATTTTAGCCCAACTAATAAACTAAAAAAGGAAAAAGATGAACTTGCAATATTCCAACATCATACAAAAATATGGATCTAACTACAGATGTGTCACATGAACTTGGCATAATATACTTTTAATTATGAACTAACAAACTAGATCTATGCAACATGAATCATAAAATAATAGTATTACATAGAACTACCAAAATCTAATTAGACGTGTAATGGTGAACTTGCATAGGTTGAATCATGTTAATATTGATCTAACATAAAGGCATATGGTTCCAACATGTAAAGTTGTAGATCTAAACATATAGGTTTACATAGTCATGTTTTTAACATATAAACTTGCATGTATTCATAACATGATAGCATCACTTAACTTGCATAAACATGGCATAATTTCTAAATTAACATACAACATATAGATGTCATCACAAGGTCGTAGATCTAAACATGTATGCATAATGGATCTAAACAATTAGGCATAAACTATACGACTTAGCCTAAAACTTGTATAATATCACCAAACTTACATATGATAATTTCATAACATCATAGGTTTATTCACAATTTCCACAAAACATGATAAACCACAATAATTGATAGGCATATACTATCGAACAGACATGAATAAACATAAATCAGCATCACATACAACTTGATACAATTCTATTTTACAATTCATTACAAACCATGTCTTTAATTCATTCGCATCTGAAAGATAACTATACTTACAAACAAAAAGGAATTCTTGAGTTCTGGGATCTGTATTCTGAAATTGAATTGCTTGCCTTTGATGTAGATCGTTGAATTAGATTAGATTTAATTTTTGACGTAGCTTCAATCTTGCCTTTGAGTTGAAAAAGATGACGGCTATCCTAGGTTCACCATCGACGGCGTGGCGGCTCTTGGTATGAATATTTTGTGATTTAGGGTTGAGATTTAGGTTGCTTTTATAGAGTTTTAATTAATTTAGAGCTGTCAGATTAACGCTAGAAATAATCTAGACCATCCAGTTAAGATAGGATAACACCTCATCCCTAATGACTCAGCAGGGAGTCAGAAATCGTCATCCTTTCAGATCTTCCCGGGGGGTAAGTCGACCCCCAGGTCGAACTGTAGGGTAGGTCGGCACTAGGGTCAACCTCCTGGTCGACCTGGCCTGAACTGGGCAGGAATCTTCCCTGCCCTGCCCTCTTCTGTGTTTAAATTTGAATTTCAAATTTTTGAAACTTCTGAAGGCTATAACTTCTTCATACGAAGTCCAATTCACGCAAACTTGGACTCTATCTCAACCAAAATTCCGAGACGAACACAGTGGTGTATCCCGTTTCCCTTAATTCTCACATTTAAAATTAATTATTCTTTAACTCGTTACTTTAAGGTTTATTGAAAACACGGGGTGTTACATTCTCCCCACCTTAAAGGATTTCATCCCCAAAATCTTCAAGTCAAGAAGAACGTATATCCTACCATCCAATTGTCCATCTACTCAATCATCAAACACAGGCGTCTATTCTCCTTAAAAGACTTCTGATGCTTCATGATCATATGCATAGTGTGTGTACATGTTCTTATCTAATGCAAAATCAGGCGGTCTACTGATTCAGTTGACCTCCTTAATGCAAGTCATGTCGGTGTCATGCATCCATAATGTATGCAATCTTCCTTAATCGTGCTTTCTACACGAGTGCACAATCATTCATACAAGTGCAACATCCACACGATAACACATCAAGTTTCAATCATATACAAGTACATATATGCATATGCTATATGAAAGTGTCTGAGCCGATCTAATACCTAAAGTGTGTGCATATGCATCCACGAGAAACCACTAGCAATCACTTGCAACCATCAATCATAACATGTTTCAAATACATGTTTACATCCATTGGTTCCTACCTAAGGGTCGAGAACGGCACTGAGGAAAATGCTAAAAAAGATAGATACGAGTATGAACATACTTAAGGAGAAAGAGATCAAAGATGTACCCTCAAAAAGAAAAGGGTAAGCTGCGCGTATTTTGGCCTCAGTCTCCCAAGTCGCGTCTTCCTCAGCGTCACTCCATTGAACTTTTACAAGTTTGACTTCGCGGTTGCGTAGTTTTTTTTGACTTATGTACCCAAGATACGAGTTGGAACTCTCCTCACAGTCGCCTCTTGTTCTACTTGTACGTCCTCTAATATGCTTGGTTTCACCACTTCCGCAGACTCATGTAAGCAATTTCGTATGTGAGAAACGTGAAATACATTATGGACTCCAGCCAATCTTTCGAGCAGCTCTACTCTATAAGCCATCTTCCCAATTCTTTCAATGATAGGAAACGACCCTACAAATCTTGGTGCCAACTTTCCTGCGGATCCGAAGCGAACGACTTTCCTCAAAGGAGATACTTTAAGGAAAGCCATGTCCCCAACCTCAAACTCAAGATCGGTCCTTCTCTTATCTGCGTAGGACTTTTGTCTATCTTGGGCAGTCTTCATTCTTTTCCGTATCAAGTCCACTATCTCTGAAGTTTATATAATCATATCTGGTCCAAGTATGAGCTTATCTGTAGAATCCCACCAAAAAGTTGGTGATTAGCACGGTCTTCTATATAAAGCTTCGAAGGGTACCATGCCTATGGTGGCTTGGTAGCTATTGTTGTAGGAAAACTCCACAAAAGGAAGGTGATCTTCCCATGTTCCTCTGAAGTCGAGAATGCATAATCTCAAGAGGTCTTCCAACACTCTGTTCACTCTTTCCGTCTGGCCATCGGTTTGAGGATGATAGGCCGTGCTTAAGCATAACTGTGTGCCTACAGCCTCTTGTAAGCTCTTCCAAAACTCACTCGTAAAGATAGGATTTCGGTCGCTAACAATGCTGGAGGGTATCCCATGGAGTCAGACTATCTCTTAAGATATATGGATGCTAATGATGAGTCAGTCCTTCTACTCTTAATGGGTATGAAGTGAGCGCTTTTTGTGAGCCTGTCATCTATTACCCAAATACTGGTATTTCCTCTTCTTGACCTAGGAAGCCCATCAATAAAGTCCATCGAGATGCTATCCCACTTCCATTGTGGACCACTAGATGATGAAGCAAACCACTAGGCTTCCTTTGGTCCACCTTGACTTGCAGGCATACTGAGCACTTCAAGATGAATTCAGCTACATCCCTCTTCATACCATCCCAAAATAAAACCCTTTCGATGTCCTTGTACATTTTTTCTCCACCAGGGTGTATGGTCAACTTGGAATGGTGTGCCTCTTCGAGAACCTTCTTCACCAAATCCCTTGCTTGTGGGACGCATATCCTCCCATCCCGTCTCAACCAACCCTTATCATCGATGGAGTATCTATTGAGGTGACTAGAAGTCTCACCCCTACTCAACTTACCTATCATATCTACTAGCTGAGGGTCTCACGTTGTGCGGTCCCTATTGAGTCCAAAAGAGTAGGCCATACCTCTAACGATGCTAACAAACCAGTCACATGATCAATAGAGGGTCTAAAATCAAAGTTGGCTATATACTCCAAGCTCTGCCCTTCAACAAAGAGAGGGCTTAAGGTCAGCTTCTTGCTACTCAAGGCGTCTGCTACTACATTGCCCTTGCTAGGGGTATAGGAAATCTCGAAATCGTAGGATGCCAAGAATTCCATCCACCTTTATTGCCTAAAGTTAAGATATTTCTACGAGAAAAGGTACTTCAATGATTTATGGTCAGCATATAATTCAAACTTCTCACCTAGGAGATAATGGCGCCAAGACTTAAGCGCAAAGACGATGGAAGCCAACTCTAGATCATGGGTTGGGTAGTTTTTCTCATGTATTTCCAGCTATTGGCCTCCATAAGCTACTACCTTCCCTTCTTCCATCAAGACAGCTCCTAATCCCGTACCACAAGCATCCATGTATACGGTAAACAACTTGCTCCCATCCGGCAATGTCAGAACTAGGGCTGTTGTTAGAGCTCTTTTTAAGCGTTGGAAAGCAATATCGCAATCCAAATCCCAAGTGAAAGTTAAGTTCTTCATTGTCAACTTCGCAAGTGGAGCTGAGATTTTTGCAAAATCTTTGATGAACTTTCGGTAAAAGCCCGCTAGCCCGAGGAAGCTTTGGACTTCGGTTGCATTCCGTGGGACCTTCCAATCTTGCACCGCAACTACTTTTGCAGGGTCCACAGCTAATCCCTCTTTGGACACCATATGTCCAAGAAACCTTACTTCTTCTCTCCAGAAGTGGCATTTGGGGAATTTGTCTTTTAACTGGTGTGCACGAAGAGTGTCCATGACTTCCTTTAGATGCCGAACATGCTCTTCCTCACTCTTTGAGAAAATCAAAATGTCATTAACGAAGACCACTACAAACTTATTGAGGAACTCCCTAAACACCCTGCTCATCAAATCGACGAAGTAAGCGGGTGCGTTTGTCAAGCCGAAAGGCATGACAAGCCATTCGAAGAAACCATCCAGAGTTCTGAACACGGTCTTGTCGATGCTGTATTTAGCCACTCTTAGCTGATGAAATCCGGTAGCTGAATCTAGTTGGGAGAAAACCGATGCACCTACAAGCTGATCGAAAAAGTCGTCTATTCTTGGGGGTGGGTGCCTATTCTTCTTGGTTAGCTTATTTAGCTCCCTATAATCAACACATAGGCGAAGCGAACCGTCTGCTTTAGTTGCGAACACTACTGGAGCACCCCATTCATAAATACTCCACTTTATAAGCCCCTACTCAAGCAGCTCTTTAACTTGCTTGCTGAGTTCTTCCCTCTCCCTTGGAGCCAGTGTCTAACGGGTAGAGCGACGGGTTTTGCGTTATCAACGAGGTATATGCGGAATCTATCTCCCACTTTGGAGGTAACCCTTTAACCTCTTCAAAGACATCCGGGTATTCACGGACTACTCTAACAGACTGCAAATCCTCAATAGACGCATCAAGAGATTCTAGATAGCTAAGAATAACAGAGTTCATGGGATTACAAGAAATTTTGAGAGTGTTACCAAGGCGAGTCATGAGTCTAACCACTCTCTTTTCACAGTCGAGGATGGCACCATTACTGGATAGCCAATCCATGCCTAGAATTAAGCCATAGCTGGTGAAGCCCAAAACATAGGCATTGCATCTAAACCTTACACTCAATATAGAAATTTCCAAATCCAAACAGATCATTGACAAATAAGTTGAGCCCCCAATTGGATTTGATACAACCAAGGGATCCTCTACTAAACTGGTGTCTAGGTGCATAGATTCAACTAAAGTAGTAGATATAAAAGAGTGTGATGCACCAGAATCAAAGAGTGTACAAATAGGATGATCAAAAAGATAAACTAAACTCTCAACCGAAACATTTCTACCTTGTTCTTGCGGAGGTGCCATGAGAGTATGAACCTGCCCTCCAGAAGTAGATCCCACTCTCTGTCCTTGCCCTTGCTTTCTTGGGCAATCCCAAGCCATGTGTCCTCCCTCGCCGCAATGGAAACAACCACCCATTTTCCTTTTCTTCTTCCTGCAGTCCTTAACTAGATGGCCAGGAATTCCACAAAAATTACACTTCCTCTTGTCACGGGTTTTGTTGTATTTCCCGCCCTTCTTGGAGTCTGTCTTCTTACTCTGTGATCCTTCCCCTTTCTTATATTGAGATGCTTCCACCTTTGTCTCCTTCTTGCCAGCCTTATCTTCTTCTTGTAACAGTGCCATGTCCACCAGTCTTTCATAAGTCGCACCCATAGGTATATGGGACATAGCTACGCTGTGCAGTGGCTCATTCAATCCTTTAACAAAGTGGAGAGCCTTATTATGGGGAGTGTTCACTAACTCCAATCCAAACCTAGCCAGTTGATTAAATTGGTTAACGTATTCCTTGATCGACATACTTCCCTGTCTGAGAGCTAAGAACTTCTCCATCTATAAGCTTCGTTCAGCTTGTGAGATAAATTTCATTTCAAACCTCATCCTAAAATCCATCCAAGTTTCAATTATTCTTTCAGCGTTAGTGACTTCCTACCAATAGAAAGTTTCGTCTTTGAGCAACCACACCGCCAACTGTATCTTCTGCCTATCATCCACTTCGAAGATCTCGAATAAATCCTCAGTTTCTTGCTTCCACGAAGGATTCGTTTCCATTGAAGTTCTTTCCACCCATGGCTCGAAAGTCCCTACATATTTTTGAGAAAGCATTTGCACGAGGAGGAGGAGGAACCGCTGCAACTGGGAGAGGAGGAATGTCCGCTGGGCCTGCGTCGTTGCCCCTAGCCTCTAGGTACCTCCTGAGACAGCCGGGTATCAGTACACCCTCTGGAAGGTTAAGATTCGCAGAAATGCTAAAACAAAAAAAGGAAAGATTCAAGACAAAGGATAGAAAGATAATGCATATGGCTTTAGGGGATTATGCCTTTTAAAGTAAAATAAAACTTTTTTCTTGAAAAATGCTTCTTTTTTAAAATAGTTTTCGAAAACTTTTATCTGATCTAGTAAACCTTTGCTCTAATACCAAGTGAAACACCCACCTCCATTAAGGTCACTCACAAAGGGAATGCCTTAACTTCGATGAAGCATTATAGGTAAAAGACATAGAAAATTTACAAGACAAAAATATAAGCAGCGGAAAATAAAACTAACATTTATTTCATACGTGATTCAATACAAAAACCATTACAGTAAATTGTCTCAACACAACTTCCAAAACACCTAATCATAATTTCTGTCTTGATTAAAACATAAAGAAGCATATAACATAAATAAAACTGCATAGATCCCCAAGTCTAGTGTGTCCAAAGCCATAGCCAAAGATAAGAGATTCCAAGCCATACATCACAGAGTCTTCAAGCGTGGAAAGATGAACCGTCCAAATTAAGCTGAGCTATTCCCTCCCTGGCTACCTGAGAGGGGGGAACAGAAGAAAAGAAGACGAAAGAAAAATGGGCCAGACATAAGTCTGAGTAAGTCTAGTGACTTTTCAGTGTGTGAATAAGGAAAAGGTCATGATAGGAATAAACTGAAAATAGGACGGTACCAGAACAGCAAACTAACATAAGATTATATAAGGAAGGATAAACCGAATGTACATCGCACCCATGTTTAATTCTTCTACACCTATTTATACTTGTCCAACTAGCACCACGTGGTCATGGTGAAATGATTCCCTTATATCGATCGGCTCCTACTAGCATACATTTATCACGTGTGTCCTTCGGCCCCTGCTTGACTGTAGATACCTAACTGGTCCCACCATGGGGTGTATCAAATCCTATGTTGGCAACCCGACACGATTCAAGATGCACAGTGTATGACTACTACTGCCCAGTGCCGATTTTTCCACTCCGGAGTACGTGCACGCCGGATACTCCATCGGAACCTACACTGATCCACCACCGCCGATGTTTTTGACCTCTTATAATCAACCCAGTAATCGTGCCCCACCCTTCCTAGTTCAGGGTCCCATGATACATCTACATTGGTTACTGCTGAAATGGGTCTCCATTGCCAGAGTTTTCCAATCAACATGTTAAATTAGTTAAGTGTCCAAATTTACCTTAACCCCACCCATCAGTTTAGCTAACATGTTGGATTGGTTAAGTGTTTCCTTAATTGACTTAACCCTACTACTCTTGACTTAGCTTTATTAGAGCACCAACCACTCACATAAGACATGTATTGTTGTGGTCATTGGATGTGCTGGTCGGTTCCGGGCAGTTTTACACCACAACTTAGTCTAACCTCAGGTCCTTTTTGGGCTCAATTCACTAACCACCCACATTAGACATGTATTGTTGTGGTCACTGGATGTGTCGGTTGATTCCAGGCAGTTTTACACCACAACTAAGTCTAACCTCGGGTTAGGCATATTCGTCTTTCCTAAATTTATATATTTATCCTTTTATGCTTTTATGTAAATTTGTCAACAATTTATTATTATGGCCCACTTTCCTTTTAAATCAAAATCATAATTTTTGGTAAATAAATTATACCATTTCAATGCCTTACCATTTACATGGTTATGAGCCAAATATGTTAATTATGTATAATTCTCATGTTTTCCCCAACGTTATCCCCGTTGTACGTTCGCAAAATTACATAAGACGTTAGGCTTGACATTTTAGCCCAACTAATAAACTAAAATGGGAAAAAGATGAACTTGCAATATTCCAACATCATACAAAAATATGGATCTAACTACAGATGGTTCACATGAACTTGGCATAATATACTTTAATTATGAACTTGCAAACTAGATCTATGCAACATGAATCATGAAATAATAGTATTACATAGAACTACCAAAATATAATTAGACGTGTAGTGCTGGACCCAGCTAATAAGAAAGAAAATGCTGTTAAATCCCCTGCTAAGAAATCCCCTCTAATGAAGTGCTCAGACCTTGCGGGTAGAAGTAAGACACCTCTTAAGTCCAAACTGACTCCAATTGAAGAAGAGGGGTTTAAATAGCGTGAGGTTAAGAGTCTTATGACTTCATCCAAATAAATTGAGAAGGAAGATACTACCCTGGATCCTACAGAGGAAACCGAACTGGTTGAGGAGGATGAAGCTACTTCGAACCAGTAAAGGAAACTAAGATGTCTGGAGAAGTTGGGGTGACTTATAAGGATAATTTAGATGCTGAGAACTTTGAAAAGAACCCCACTATCCAGGTTACTCAAGGGGAGAGCTCCACAGACACTATATGAATCTAAGTGACCTTAGCTCAGCTAAAGATCTTATCCAGAGTGACATTATTATCCAACCGCTTAAACTCAGGCCACAAAAACGGGGACTAATATAGTTGTAGCTTCAAATCCACCAAAAAGGAAAACTCTTGCAGACATAGGGATTGACTTAGATCCCCCACATAAGATTGGTTCGTTACTAAATGCGTATTAACAAATATTTTATTTATGTCATAAGTTTTCTATTCATTTCACCAGCTTTTGAACTTTCCCAAGTACTTTCCAATCTAAGTACGGAAATTCTGGTTTGCCCTTTTTCCAAGTGCAGAAATGATTCATTCATTTGCAAAGACTTTTGAACAGCACGCAAAATATTACAATCCAAAGCATCTCTTGAAACCTCGTCCTTCACAACACTCAAAGCAGTCCTTCCAATCTCAACATTTTCAGAATCCGCAACCTTCCCATCAGCCTCAGCAAACTCCTGAGCTCCTGGGAACTGACGAGCAAAGGCGGTGGAGGCATTACCACCTAAATATGATAGAAGCAAAGAAGAGGTAAGAAGAGAAAAATAAAAGAGGAAAGGCGAGAAAAAGAGAGATAAGGGTGATAAAGGCAAGGATGACTCTCGGAAGCGTCATAAGTCCGATGAACTTCCTATGCCAGATATTCACACTACTTCCTATCGATAGTCTTTGGCTTACCATCTGTCACCCCAACCTCTGCTGATATTCAAGCGATCATCAATAGGCCTAGCTATATTCCTGAACCAGCCAATGTTGGTCTCGCTGACCGATTCTAGGGTCGTTTTTTAAGAGGGATGTACCTCAACTTAGACATATACCCCTCTAACAAGCGGGACATTCTTGAAGCACTTGACACCTTAAAGAGTCGCATGTTTACACAATTGGATACAACTAAGAGTCAACTTGAAGTTCAGTTAGATGAAGTTAGAATCCACGCTGAGAAACAACTGGGCTTATGGTATACTTTTCCTCACGAACTCCACAGTCTTAATGGAGTTAACATTGATCGAATTTCCTCATTAGAGAATGACAAAGCTGAGTTGGTAAAGATCCTTGAATCTTGGGACAAAACCAGTGCATCTTTCACTCAAAGAGATACAGAGCTGGCGGGTTTAGAGGCTGAGAATAAGAAGCTCAAAGAATAACTTGCCGCCGCAAAGAAGAAGGAGAGCATGTTAGCAACACAAGTTCAAGAGGCTCGATCTGCCCAACAACCTGCTGAATCTCAACTAGCTGAATCTCAACTAGCTATAGAAAGGAATGCTTCTGTTACTTATTAGTGAGATAATGCCGCCCTTCAGGAAAAGATTACTTCCCAAAATATGACTCTTTTTGTGCTAGATGCCAGGAATGAACTTCTTGAGCAAGATAGACTTAAAGCTGTGACTTCTTATAAGAAAGCCAAGGCGGATGCCGAAACTAGTTTATTCGAATTCTATGTCTTCAGTGTTATGAGTCGTGGGAGTCAACGCTATTTGGCAAATGATTTTCCACTGACCTTGGCCTTAGTCTGGGAACAAGTACTTAAATGTTCTGAAGGCGATCTTGATGAAGACTCGCTCTTGGAAACTCTATTAGATGAAGAAGATCGCGCATCCTTGGTTGAAGGGAAGATTCATTTGATGTAAAAGCGAGGATTGTTAGGTGACGGTGCCGGGCTTTCTAGGGAACAAATTCAGGACACGACCAATATCGATGCCCCTATCGATCCTGCCAATGATGAGGTCTCTAACTCTCAAACTCTGATTAATCCTCCTATTGATCATCCTGCTACTCCTAAAGAGAAAGATACAACTGCTGAAGAGCGTACTACCATAGTGGATGTGGTTGAGGAGAACAACGAAGATGTGGAAGGTGATGACGATGATAGTATAGATAAGTACAAAGTGGAGTATAGAAATCCTCCGGTTTTAGGTAATACTGAAATTAACTAGACTGTGTCATGCTTGGATTCTCTTTTTAGTTCTCCTCGAACTCTTGCATTCCATGCTCATTACTCCTTTGCATTAGGTCTAATTTCGTTACAACCTTCTTTTGATATAAGCAACGCGATGACTACTGAGGCTATCATCACCGATTCAACCTTGATGTCGATTCCTTGTGCCCCAGTTGTTATTCCTCCTCCAGGCGATGCATCCTTGCTTGCTGCTGCTACCCCGGGATCACAAGACACACATATTGGTGCACTTGTCGATTTGGACGATGATGCTAACTATCTTCCTAGTGATGAAGATTCAGACCATACCGATGAGACCCCGGTAAAAGATGCCGAGGTCCAAGAAAAACAGAAAACTAAGTCTTCATCATCTTCGCGGCGCAAAGAAATAAAGCGTGCTACTAAAAAGAAAGGGATCATCACTGTATCTTCCCAAGAGAGTCCTAGTGGCCCAGTAGTCAAAGATGGGAACCAGCCAGCCAGTACACCTACTCCTTCTTCTACCAAACAATCTCTTAGGTCCGGTGACTCCAAGAATGGGAAGAAGAAGAAGTAGGGCTTGTGACCAGCTTGTTTTACTTTCTGCTATTTCCTTTACGCACTGCATTTAGACCGGTTGTATATGCGAGTGTCGGTCCTCGCTTATCACTTTATTCACATTCGGGTTTGAAACTTTGGTATTTGACTTGTTTTGTTGTTGTGATGAAACTATGTTCTGCTTCCTTTACTTAAGCTTTTTGCTTTAGCATTATCATACTTTTTTGTTTGTATTTTGCACCTGTTTCTTTTCACATTTACAATACAAATTATTTTTGTTTAGTATGAAGTTGTGGTGATCTTACGGTATGCTTTTTGAGCATTATTGCCCCGTCTTAATGTGGTGGTGATGCCTTTATACCAGGGGTCATCACAAACTATATAGGCTAGGTGTGATCAGCTATACTAGAGTTCCTTAGCTATTGCAAAACACCGGAAGTTCCTGCTTTAATGGCTAAGTTTATTACTTTTGCCATCACACTTGGAATTTCCTAATTTGCTTATTAGTCAAGGATTTTTAGCTTATTTGACCAGACTCATGCCTTTTAATGGATGGAAATTTCTTGTTTTTGAGCCCTTGCTTAAGAGGTTTTATATTTTTGTCCCAATATTTATTTACTTTCCAACTAGTTAATTCATACATAGGAGACTGCCGTCTACACTAGGTTGATGTATTCTAGCGTCGGTGATTTCATTGGGTGCCTCCTGGGAGGTCTTTGATTGAAACTCAACATTCATCGTGGCCCGAACAGATGGGCTGCTAATCGAATTAATTGGGTGCCTCCGAAAAGGGCTTTTGGGTCCGCCGATCGCCGAGTCTGAGATGATCAAACTCTAATATAATCGGACGCCCCCGCAAAGGTCTTTGGTTTACCCCAATGTTTGTCGCAATCGAGCTGGATTGGCGTTCTTATTGGCAGCCTCAAAGAGGTCTTTTAAAGCCTATTAATCGTTGTACCTGTGATCAGCAGACACTAACGAACTAATCAGGTGCCTCCGAAGAAGTCTTTGTAGCCTGCCGATTGCCGAGTCTGTGATCAGCTGACCCTAACAAATTGATCAGGTGCCTCGAAGAGGTCGTTGATTAGCTTCATTATGGGAGGCTTGTTTATTGCGCAGTTCCACAGAGAGGACACCGGCTCCATAACTGGACGCTTATCGTAACAGGCTATCATAGTAGCAGGGCTAGGGTCGTGGTTCTTCCTTTTCAGGAGTTGCCCCTTTGGTGAAACTTGCAATGTTCTTGTCTTTAGATTTGATGCTACACCATTTAACAGTCTGAATCTTGGTGGCCTTTATTTTTTCTTGCAAGGCGGTGCTTCACACCTTTGTATTTGCTGCGAATGGTGTTTATGGCACTCATTGCTCGAGTTGTCCCTATCGGGATTTGTTGTAAAAGGGTCACCAAGTCTTGTTTGAGTTGTTAGTGGGCAATCACAATCATTTTATGGCCTACAATCAAAAATCGACTTTTATCAACTTTGAATAATTAAACAAAAGTTTTCAAGTATATGACTCGGGCAAGCAATTTTACTCCTTTATTCATACGTACAAAGTTTGACAACAACGCTTGCATAGTATTTACAATTTTTCACAAAAGACATGAATGAAAAATTAGGTAAAATAGCGGCGAAGATAGTTAGCATTCCAAGCCCTGGGAATATGAACTCCATCCGTTGTTTTCAATTTGAAGGTATCGTCTAAGAGCTTTTGGCTTATAATGAAGGGTACTTCACAACTGGGTCTGAAAACACCGTTTTCAGTCATTATCCTTTTCGGTACAAGGTCCTCAATATTGAAGGTCCTCTGTTTAACTCTGGAATTGAAATGTTTGGCGATCCTTCTCTGATGAGTAGCAACTTTGAGTTTTGCTCCATTTTTTCTTTCATCGAGTTGATCGAGTGCTTCAAATTGCAGCTTCTCATTTTCTTCTTGATTGAAATGATTCCTGTAGTGAGTGGGAACTTCCAGTTCTACCGGAATCATGGCCTTAGATGCAAATTCTAAAGAAAACGGAGTGTGCCCAGTCATAGTTTTATGAGTGGTGCGGTAAGCCCATAGTGCAACCGGAAGTTCATCTACCCAACCACCTTTGGCTTTCTCAATACGGTTTTTGATGGTTGGCTTTTGTTTATGGCTTCGACCTTCCCATTGGCCTGCAGATGGGCCACTGCTGTTAAACTCTTCCGAATCTTATACTTGTCGTAGAATTCCTTAAACTCATCGCTTTCAAATTGTGTCCTGTTGTCGTTGATTATCTTTTATGGCACACCGGACCTACAAACAATGTTCTTCAAGACACAGTTGATAACCTTCTTTGAAGTGATTGTGGCGAATGGCTCTTCATCAGCCCACTTGGTGAAGTAATCGACAACAAAAATGGCATATTTGAAACTGGATTTTGCTGTAGGTAATGCCTCAATTAAATCGATGCCCCAGACAACGAATAGCCACAGGCTGAAAATTTGAGTCAATTCAGTAGATGGTGCTCTTGGAATCTTTGCAAATCGTTGCATTTGTCACATTTCTTGGTGTAAATCATGGAGTCTAAGTTAACCTTTGGCCAGAAATAACTGTATCATAGAATTTTCTTGGCTAGTGTCTGACCGCCGGTGTGTCCTTCATACTCTCCCTCATGCAATTTTGCCAGGATTTCTCTTGACTCCTCTTTAGTGACACAACGAATTAATGGCATAGAGAAACCACGTCTGTATAATCGACCATCTTGAATAAAATACAAAGGATATTTTCTGAGTAGCTTTGTTCTGTGCTTCCGATCATTTGGGAGCACACCTTTGAGGACATGGTCTTTGACTAGGGTCATCCACGAATCCAATTCTGTGATAGATTCCATGATCCAATCTATATCTCGGTCTTCGATGCTGGGTTTGAGAGAACTTCAACTATTCCTAACAACTGTGCATTCCCCGTGTTAGCGAGCTTTGCGAGTGAGTCATCCTTTAAATTCTCTTTCCGAGGAATATGTGAAATAGTGTAGTAATTGAAGTAATTGAGCAACTCCCAAGCTTTGGACAGGTAGGCTGGCAGGTTTCCTCCTTTAGCTTGGAACTCTCTCTTGACATGACAGACCACTAATTGTGAATCATTGAAAATGTTTAAGGCTTTCAACTGTAATTCCTTGGCAATTCTCAATCCAGCAATCAGAGCTTCATATTCTGCTTTGTTATTTGTCGACGGAAATTCTAATCTCAAGGTATAACATAGCAAGCGTTCCTCAGGAGTCTCAAGCACAACCCTTTCCCTAGAGCAGTACTCATTCATAGCGCCGTCAACAAATAATTTCCATCGAGTGACCACTTCTGTAGTCACTTTTTTGTCATCTCCCCTATCCATGAATTTAGCTACAATGTCTACCAAAGCTTGTCCATTAATTGCCCTTCGTGGATGGTAAGTGATATCGCACTGGCTGAGCTCGATGTTCCACTTTAGTAACCTCCTAGAAGTTTCTGGTCGAAACAAGACTTGCTTCAATGGCTGATGTGTGGGAACCTTGATAGGGTGAGATTGAAAATATGGCCTTAGCATTTTAGAGGCAATGAGCAGGCAATATGCAAGCTTCTACAATTTGGGATAGTTTAATTCTGCCTCTGATAACCTCTTGCTGATGTAATACACTGGCCATTGAACTTTCGACTCCTTTCTAACCAAAGTAGCACTCATTCCATGGGATGATACTGCCAAATAAAAAAACAGATCTTCCCCATATTTAGGTTTGGATAGCATTGGCGGTGATTCCATATGTTTTATTAACTCTTCAAATGTGGCTTGACATTCCGGAGTCTATTGAAAATCTTTCCTTTCATTTCTTAGAGCATCAAAGTGAGGGATACACTGATCCGTTGCCTTGGAAATGAAACGATTTAAAGTAGCAACTTTCCCATTTATACTTTGTAGTTCTTTCTTCGTTTTGGGGGCTCCCATTTTTCTCAAAGCAGTAATTTGTGAAGGATTGGCTTCGATTCCCTGGACATTAATCGTAAACCCAAGAAACTTTCCCAATGCGGTCCCAAACGAGCACTTGAGAGGATTGAGTTTCATGCCATATTTTCTCAGGATAATGAACATCTCGGCCAAGTTTTCCAAATGGTCATCAGCACTTTTGGATTTTACCAACATGTCGTCCACATAAACCTCCATAGTTTTACATATTTGAGATTTGAACATGAAATTTACAAGGCGTTGGTAAGTTGCCCCGGCATTCTTTAACCCGAACGACATCACTTTATAACAATACAAGCCAACATCTGTAATAAAACTCATATTTTCCTGGTCAGGCTCATGCATCATGATTTGATTACAGCCAGAGTATGCATTAATAAAAGATAGGAGTTCATGATCCACTGCTGCATCAACAAGATGATCAATTCTAGGCAGTGGGAAACTGTTTTTAGGAAATGCTTTATTAAGATCGGAGTAATCGATGCACACTCGCCATTTTCCATTGGGTTTCTTCACAAGCACAGGATTTGAGACCCCGGCAGGAAAGGTAGATTCTCGTATGAACTGGTTTTCCATAAGTCTGTCCACCTCTTTCTTGAGTGTAGCTGACCTTTCTGGGCCTTGAAACCTCTTTTTCTGCTAGTTGGAGTGATGCTTGGTTCAATGTTGAGTGCATGAACCTTTACTTCAAGGGATATGCCAAACATGTCGGAATGACTCCAAGCAAACATATCAAGGTTAGCTTTCAAAAACATGATCAAATCTTTTTGCAATATCGGGCCCAGCAGAGAGCCTATCTTCAATAATCTATCCGGATCTTTTTCATGAACTGGAATTGTGACTTCAGCTGGTGCCGCTCTCTCCTCCCCTATACTGGCCTTTCTTGGATCTATCTCTTTTTGGGCCCCACTATTGTAACACCCCGAATTTTCTATTAACACTAAAATTGCTAAAATATTAATAAGTGTGTAAGAGGGGGGATGTATCTAATATGAATATAAAAGTATGTAAGAGAGGGGATGTATCTAATATGAATACAAAAATATTAATAAGTATGTAAGAGAGGGGATGTATCTAATATGAATATAATAATATTAATAAGTGTGTAAGAGAGGGGATGTATCTAATATGAATATAATAATATTAATAAGTGTGTAAGAGAGGGGATGTATCTAATATGAATATAAAAATATTAATAAGTGTGTAAGAGAAGGGATGTATCTAATATGTATATAAAAACAATAATAAGTAAAGGGGGATGTATCTAATATGTACATTGTAGAAAATATATATATATTTATGACATGAATAGAAGTTTATTAATATGCTGAGTGTTTGCTGAGTCTTTTCTGACTCATTGCTGAGTCAACAAGATAAACCCCATCTTGTCTGAACGGCTGCGGTTATTTCTAGGTTAAATCTAATGGCCTAAATGCATTCTAAAATCTATAAATAAGCGGGTAGACCCTAAACCTAAATCACTTGTAAAATTAGAGAAGCTACCGTCATGCTGCTGCCATGGAGTTCAGCGTAGCCGTCACAAACTAAGAAGAGGAAGCCTAATCTACTACAACTAAATTCTACTCAACAAAACAAATCAAACCAAAGAACTCTCTCTCTCTCTAATTCTCTTCTTTTGTTGGTGAGTATGATGATTCTCACAAGACTATTACAAACTAATTTGACTCAGTTATGAATGGATCACAAGAAAGTGATGTGATTTGTAATTGTAAATTCTATATATTGTGGATCTCTTATTATGTTATTATGTTGTCGTATGATGTAAATTATATATGCTATGTCATGCTATGTTGTAAATTCTCTTATGCTATGTCGTGCTATGTTGAGAATCATGTCAAGCTATGTTATACTATCATACTATGCCATGTTATAAATCATGCTATATTATGTTGTAAAATCATGATGTTGTTGGAACATGCTTAAAGTAATGTTTTTTTTAATTTAAATGGATCTTGTTTATGGGAATTTGCCTATTAGGTTAGGTGTACCCATAAACTTGAAACTATAATTAAATAAAACTTGAATATGGGAATTTGCCTATTGAGTTAGGTGTACCCATATAAAACCATGTTGTTAAAAAATTAGATGAGGTTGATTCACACATGTTCATATGTAAGTTTATGAAAATTGATTGAGATTATATTAGGTGAATTTTGAACAAGTTGACACCTTTAGGTCCATGACATGTATAATCTATGCAAGTTGGATATATGCAAGTTTCACCCCTTATTATGATTCATTTGGTCACATATACATGTTGTTATTATGATAATCTCTTTTATGCTATGAGTTAGGCTATTCGAGTCTAACCTATATTTTGCGAATAAACGTTCAAACGTGGGGTAGGGGTAATATTAGGAATTAATAAATTGGGTGCAATTTTGTAAGATTTTGCATACCATGAATGGATGTCCATAATTGATTCAATTATGGACATTGTTAAAAATTGGAAGCAATTAATAATTCAAGTAGGGAATTATTAAAATTGGGGGAAAGTGGATTATTATTAATAATCAATGCTTAGGACACGAGGTTGGACCCGTTTGTGATGTAAACCTGCCCGGACCCGCCCGGCAAATCCAGTAGTCACAAATGTCGGCCCAATGTGAGAGGTCCTAGGCCCAAACTAAAGCATAACAGTTGTAAAGACACGAGGTTAGACTCTTTTATGGTGTAAGACTGCCCGGACCCGCCCGGCAAATCCAGCTGCCATAAATGCCAGTCTAATGTGAGAGGTCTTTATGAGGTTATGGCCTTAATGAACTAAGAAATACTTAACCAGATAATCATGTAAGGTGGGACATGGGGGTTAAGTAGGTGCCTTGGGTGGCATGAGGAATCTGGTGGTTGCCTTTAGAGGCATTTGAAATACGATTAGACTTAACCAAACACACATGTAAATGAACATGACTAAGTGGGTTAAGTGGGATGGACTAATGGGGACAAGCTTAGGTGGAATGCTTGTGGTAAATAGTGGGGGCCCATTTCAACCAGTATCCCAAAACGTATCTTTGTGGGTCGACCCAAGTCGAGGACGGGACACGCATACTGGGTTTGACTATAAGAGGCCAAAACAGGGAGCGGTGGCAACGCAAGTCCAACGGGTTTCATATGCGTGTGTGGACCCGGGCTGGTAGGTAAGACGTTGTTGCATCGTGTAGGTATAAGCCGTGCATGTCCGTTGTATCAGGTTGCCACTTTAGGGGAGAGATACACCCCACTGTGGGGCCAGCACGGGTATCTACCAGTTAGGGAGCCGATCGAATAATGGGAAGTAGGGTACACCTAGTGGAGATAGGGGCAGGCGGCACCTATGTAGTCAGCTAGGGGTACGTAAAGCCATTGGGAAAGTTTCTAAGTGAAGTTAAGTGGGATGAATCTTTAGGGTGACTGGTGTGGTGCAGTATAGTGTTTATCCTTTAGTATTTAGGAGCGCCTATAACGTTGCCTTTAGCGATTGTCTATGTCCTTAATCTGCTCTTCATAGACATTTTCTTGTTTTCCAGCTTATGCCTTAGTCCAGTTTTTTTGGTAATAGTATTGTAGAATTATCATATTCACCAGACTTTATGTCTGACCCCCTCATTTCCATCCTTTTTCTCCCTTCAGGTCCGCAGGTTGGGCCAAGTTCTAGTGGAGTCTAGTTGGATCGCTTATCTACTGGAAAGCTTGGACTGCTGAAGTAAAGTCCAGCTTGTTATCTTTCTTTTTAATGTCTATTCATGTAATGGGATTATGTACTTGTTTTATCAAGATAGATATTGTACTTGACATTGAATATGGTGTTATGATGTAATCAAACATGTTTTGACTTCTGCTACAATGAAATAAAGTTTTTGAATTTCCAAGTACTATTTTATATCTGTCTTGTTGTAATTTTACTGTTCTATATTCACTTAAAACCTCCATGGAAGTTAATGCATTCCCTTTGTGAGTGACATTAATGGACGTTGGGTGTTACACGTGGTATCAGAGCATAAGGTTACCAGAACAGATAAAAAATTTTTTTAGATTTTTTTTTCTAAAGTATTTTTGGAAGAAGTGCTTTCAAAAAAAAAAAAAAAAAAAAAACCATTTTATTTAAAGAGAGTTTTTATGAAAAACATAATCCCAAATAGCCACATCCTTATCTTTATCTTTCGAATTCTCCATTTTGAATCTTTCCTTTTTCGTTTCAACATGGCTGAAGATCTTAATCTCCCAGAAGGCGTGACGATTCCAGGGTGGTTTAGGAGATACTTGGAGGCTAGGGCCACCACTGCAGGCCCAGCGGATACTCCTCCACCCCTAGTTGCACCCATTCCTCCTCCTCCTCCTCCTCGTGTTGACACTTTTGCAAAGACGTGCAAGGAATTCAAGGCTATGGGAGGAAAAACTTTTCAAGGGACTGAGACGTTTGTGGAGGCCAGAGATTGGCTTAAGGAGACTGAGGAATTGTTGGATATCTTTGAAGTGGAAGATGGGAGGAAAGTCCGTTTAGCTGCTTGGTTAATGAAGGGAGAGGCCTCGTTTTGGTGGGAGGTCACTAACGGGGAACGTCCAGTTGATTCATGGGCGGATTTCAGACGAAGGTTTGAGGCAAAGTTTCTTTCAAGGGCAGAGGAGAACTTAAATATGGAAAAATTCCTGGCACTAAAGCAAGGGAGCTCATCAGTAAAGGAATATGTCAATAAATTTAATCAGTTAGCAAGGTTTGGCTTGGAGTTGGTGAACACGCCAGAGAAGAAAGCTTTGAGGTTCGTTAGAGGCTTGAATGAACCGTTGCAAGGGTTGGCTATGACCCACATCCCTATGGGAGCCACCTTTGAAAAGCTAGTAGAAATGGCACTTATGCATGAGGATAAGGAAGTTGAAAAGAAAGGGGATCAAAAGAAACCCCAACAGCAAAATAAGAAGGGTGGTAAAAACAATAATGGAAAAGGGAAGAAGAAATGCTTCAATTGTGGGATGCCTGGCCATCTCAGCAAAGATTGTAGAAAGAAAAAGAAGACTGGTTGTTTTCATTATGGAGATGCGGGACATTTAGTGAAGGACTGTCCAAAGAAGGGGCAGAGGGCAGGGTCTACCTCGGGAGGACAGGTGCAGGCTCTTATGGCACCAGGGCAGGCAAGGGGGCAAGTTCAGGCTATTGCGGCCCCACCGCTGCAAGAAAGAGGTAGAACAATTTCTGTTGAAAGCTTAGTTTTTCTGTTTGATCATCCTGTCCGTACCTTATTCGATTCTGGTGCATCTCATTCGTTTATCTCTGCATCATTAGTTGAATCACTGCACTTGAACACCAGTTTAGTAGAGGATCCCTTGGTCGTTTCAAATCCAATTGGGGGTTCGGCTCATTTGACCATGATATGTTTGGATTTGAAAATCTCTATACTTAGCGTTGAATTTAGATGTGATGCTTATGTATTGGGCTTCACGGGCTATGGGCTAATTTTAGGAATGGATTGGTTGTCTAGAAATAGGGCCATTCTTGATTGTGAAAGGAGAGTAGTTAGGCTTGTGACTCGCCTTGGTAATGCTCTCGACATCTTTTGTAATCCCATAAATTCCGTTATGCTAAGTTATCTTGAATTGCTTGACGCGTCTGTAGAGAACCTGCGATCGGTAGAAGTGGTCCGGGAATATCCGGATGTGTTTGAGGAGGTGAAGGGCTTACCTCCAAAGCGGGAGATAGACTTTCGAATTTATCTTGTGGATAATGCTAAACCCGTATCTTTGCCAGTGCGCCACATGGCTCCTCGTGAAAGGAGGGAACTCAATAAGCAAGTAAAGGAGTTGCTTGAGAAGGGGTTCATAAGACGTAGTATATCGGAGTGGGGTGCTCCAGTAGTTTTTGCCACAAAGGCGGATGGGTCTCTTAGACTTTGTATGGACTATAGAGAACTAAACAAGCTTACTAAAAAGAACCGACACCCACTGCCGAGGATTGACGATCTCTATGATCAGTTAGTTGGCGCCTCAGTGTTTTCGCAGTTGGACTTAGCCACTGGCATTCATCAACTGAGAGTGGCTGAGGATAGTATAGATAAGACTGCTTTTAGGACTCCTGACGGATTCTATGAATGGCTAGTGATGCCCTTTGGTTTGACAAACGCCCCTGCATATTTTGTTGATTTGATGAGTAGGGTGTTTAGGGAATACCTTAACAAATTCGTGGTAGTCTTTGTGGATGACATCTTAGTCTTTTCTAAGAATAAAGAAGAGCACTCCCTACATCTTAGGGAAGTGTTGGAAACCCTTCGAGCACATAACCTTAAGGCAAAATTTTCTAAGTGTCACTTCTGGAGGAAGGAAGTACGGTTCTTAGGGCACGTGGTTTCCAAAGAAGGGATAGCGGTGGATCCCGCAAAGGTGGTGGCCATCCAAGATTGGAAGGTCCCTAAAAATGCAACCGAAGTAAGAAGTTTCTTGGGGTTGGCTGGCTATTATAGGAAGTTTATCAAAGACTTCGCAAAAATATCAGCTCCATTAACACGGTTAACGAAGAAGAACCTGGTTTTTACGTGGGACAAAGATTGCGATGATGCGTTCCAACGTTTAAAGAGAGCCTTAACTTCAGCCCCAGTCTTAGTGCTGCCAGACGGGAATAAACCGTTTACCATCTATACTGATGCTTGTGGGACGGGACTTGGCGTGGTCCTCATGCAAGAGGGAAGAGTAATAGCCTATGGTGGAAGGCAGTTGAGGGTTCATGAAAAGAATTACCCCACGCATGACTTAGAGCTAGCCGCAATTGTTTTCGCGCTTAAGTCTTGGCGTTACTATCTTCTTGGTGAGAAATTCGAACTGTTCACTGACCACAAATCATTAAAATACTTATTCTCTCAGAAGGATTTGAATTTAAGGCAGCAACGGTGGACGGAATTCTTAGCCTCCTACGATTTTGAAATAGCATATACCCCGGGCAAGGGTAACGTGGTGGCAGACGCCTTAAGTAGGAAAAGGTTGTCCTTGAGTCCGTTGTTTGTTGAACGACAAAGCTTAGAATTCATCTCTATGTTTGACTTTAGACCCTCCGTTGACTTAGTACCCGGTCTGTTAGCATCCTTGGAGGTTAGACCTACACTTCTAGGACGGGTTGGTGAGGCACAGCGAGACGACCCACGGTTGGTTAAGATAGTAGAAAAGCTCAAAGGGGGGAGTCATCAAGCCATCTTCGTAGGTATACCCTAGACGATAAGGGTTGGTTACGAAGGGATAATAGACTTTGTGTACCACAAGACGAAGACTCAAGGAAGGCCATTCTTGATGATGCTCATCGCTCAAAAATGACCATTCATCCCGGGAGGGATAAGATGTACAAAGATATGAAGCGGGTTTTCTTTTGGGCCGGTATGAAAAAGGATGTGGCCGAGTACGTCGCTAGATGCTTGGTGTGCCAACGAGTTAAAGCAGAACAAAAGAAACCCGGTGGGTTGCTTCACCCATTAGAAGTTCCACTATGGAAATGGGAAAGCATCTCAATGGATTTTGTGGATGGATTACCAAGATCAAGGAAGGGTAACACGGGGATTTGGGTTATAGTAGATAGACTTACTAAAAGCGCCCATTTTATTCCCGTGAAAAGTAGGAGGACTGCTCCGTGGTTGGCTTCTGTATACATTAGGGAGATAGTTCGTTTGCACGGTGTTCCTTCTAGTATAGTAAGCGACCGCGATCCTATCTTCACTAGCGAATTTTGGAAGAGTTTGCAAGAGGCGGTAGGGACTCAGCTATGTTTGAGCACAGCATATCATCCTCAGACGGACGGCCAGACCGAGAGGGTGAACCGTATTCTAGAGGATCTTTTGAGGCTTTGTATCCTAGACTTCGGGGGTACATGGGAAGAGCACCTTCCGTTGGTAGAATTTTCATATAATAACAGCTTTCAGTCTAGCATTGGCATGGCACCTTTCGAAGCCCTTTATGGAAGGCCTTGTCGATCACCTACATGTTGGTGGGAATCTACCGATAAAATCCTACTTGGGCCCGATATGGTTAGGGAAACCTCGGAGAAGATTGAGTTGATTCGAAGGAGGATGAAAGCATCACAAGATAGGCAAAAATCGTATGCTGATAAGAGGAGGACAGATCTTGAGTTTGACATTGGGGACATGGTTTTTATCAAAGTATCTCCGTTACAGAATGTTGTTCGCTTTGGGTCCGTGGGGAAATTAGCACCAAGGTTTGTAGGGTCGTTTCCTGAAAAAAAACAGGATTGGGAAGATGGCATATAGGGTGGAGTTGCCTGAGAAACTTAGTGGAGTACACGACGTATTCCATGTATCACATTTGAGGAAGTGTTTGCACAAGACCGCGGAGGTGGTAGAGCCGAGCTTGCTTAAAGAGGTGGAAATAGAGCGTGATGCAACAATTAGACGAGCTCCTACATGCATTCTTGGGTCGGAGATCAAAAAGTTGAGGAATCGAGAGGTCAGTGCAATGGGGAGATGATGAGAGCAACGCAACTTGGGAGACAGAAGAGAAGATGCGTTCGTTGTACCCTTTTCTTTTTGAGGGTATGTCTTTTAATTTCTCCTTTATCGCTTAGCTTATCTTATCTTATCTTTAGTATGTCCTCTCATTAGTATCTTTGACCTTTAGTTAGGATAATCCTATGGTTGAAACATGTGTTTGAGACATGTTATGTATGATGGATGCAAAATGGATGCAAGTGTTTGCTAGTGGTTGCTCGTGGATGCATATATACACACACTTTAGGCACTAGATCGGCTCAGTCACTACAGATTGCATATTGCATATATATGGATGTATTTAGTAAAATGGATGAACGATGGTTGTATTATCATGTGGATGCTGCATTCAGATGATGGTTGTGCACGCATATAGAAGTATTATGTAGCATTAAGAATCTTTTGCATACATAATGGATGCATGGCACGATCATAGTTGCATTAAGGAGGTCAACTGAATCAGTGGACCGCCTGATTTTGCATTAGATACGGACATATACACACACTGTGCATTTAAACATGAAAGCATTAGAAGTCTGTAAGGACAATGGATGCCTGTGTATGATGGATGAGTAGATGGACGTTTGGATGGTAGGATATACATTCTTCCAGACTTGAAGATTTCGGGGACGAAATCCTAAAAGGAGGGGAGAATGTAACACCCCGAATTTTCTATTAACACTAAAGTTGCTAAAATATTAATAAGTGTGTAAGAGGGGGGATGTATCTAATATGAATATAAAAGTGTGTAAGAGAGGGGATGTATCTAATATGAATACAAAAATATTAATAAGTATGTAAGAGAGGGGATGTATCTAATATGAATATAATAATATTAATAAGTGTGTAAGAGAGGGGATGTATCTAATATGAATATAATAATATTAATAAGTGTGTAAGAGAGGGGATGTATCTAATATGAATATAAAAATATTAATAAGTGTGTAAGAGAGGGGATGTATCTAACATGTATATAAAAACAATAATAAGTAAAGGGGGATGTATCTAATATGTACATTGTAGAAAAAATATATATATTTATGACATGAATAGAAGTTTATTAATATGCTGAGTGTTTGCTGAGTCACTTCTGACTCATTGCTGAGTCAACAAGATAAACCCCATCTTGTCTGAACGGCTGCGGTTATTTCTAGGTTAAATCTAATGGCCTAAATGCATTCTAAAATCTATAAATAAGTGGGTAGACCCTAAACCTAAATCACTTGTAAAATTAGATAAGCTACCGTCATGCTGCTGCCATGGAGTTCAGCGTAGCCGTCACAAACTAAGAAGAGGAAGCCTAATCTACTACAACTAAATTCTACTCAACAAAACAAATCAAACCAAAGAACTCTCTCTCTAATTCTCTTCTTTTGTTGGTGAGTATGATGATTCTCACAAGACTATTACAAACTAATTTGACTCAGTTATGAATGGATCACAAGAAAGTGATGTGATTTGTAATTGTAAATTCTATATATTGTGGATCTCTTATTATGTTATTATGTTGTCGTATGATGTAAATTATATATGCTATGTCATGCTATGTTGTAAATTCTCTTATGCTATGTCGTGCTATGTTGAGAATCATGTCAAGCTATGTTATACTATCATACTATGCCATGTTATAAATCAAGCTATATTATGTTGTAAAATCATGATGTTGTTGGAACATGCTTAAAGTTATGTTTTTTTTAATTTAAATGGATCTTGTTTATGGGAATTTGCCTATTAGGTTAGGTGTACCCATAAACTTGAAACTATAATTAAATAAAACTTGAATATGGGAATTTTCCTATTGAGTTAGGTGTACCCATATAAAACCATGTTGTTAAAAAATTAGATGAGGTTGATTCACACATGTTCATATGTAAGTTTATGAAAATTGATTGAGATTATATTAGGTGAATTTTGAACAAGTTGACACCTTTAGGTCCATGACATGTATAATCTATGCAAGTTGGACATATGCAAGTTTCACCCCTTATTATGATTCATTTGGTCACATATACATGTTGTTATTATGATAATCTCTTTTATGCTATGAGTTAGGCTATTCAAGTCTAACCTATATTTTGCGAATAAACGTTCAAACGTGGGGTAGGGGTAATATTAGGAATTAATAAATTGGGTGCAATTTTGTAAGATTTTGCATACCATGAATGGATGTCCATAATTGAGTCAATTATGGACATTGTTAAAAATTGGAAGCAATTAATAATTCAAGTAGGGAATTATTAAAATTGGGGGAAAGTGGATTATTATTAATAATCAATGCTTAGGACACGAGGTTGGACCCGTTTGTGATGTAAACCTGCCCGGACCCGCCCGGCAAATCCAGTAGTCACAAATGTCGGCCCAATGTGAGATGTCCTAGGCCCAAACTAAAGCATAACAGTTGTAAAGACACGAGGTTAGACTCTTTTATGGTGTAAGACTGCCCGGACCCGCCCGGCAAATCCAGCTGCCATAAATGCCAGTCTAATGTGAGAGGTCTTTATGAGTTTATGGCCTTAATGAACTAAGAAATACTTAACCAGATAATCATGTAAGGTGGGACATGGGGGTTAAGTAGGTGCCTTGGGTGGCATGAGGAATCTGGTGGTTGCCTTTAGAGGCATTTGAAATACGATTAGACTTAACCAAACACACATGTACATGAACATGACTAAGTGGGTTAAGTGGAATGGACTAATGGGGACAAGCTTAGGTGGAATGCTTGTGGTAAATAGTGGGGGCCCATTTCAACCAGTATCCCAAAACGTATCTTTGTGGGCTCGACCCAAGTCGAGGACGGGACACGCATACTGGGTTTGACTATAAGAGGCCAAAACAGGGAGCGGTGGCAACGCAAGTCCAACGGGTTTCATATGCGTGTGTGGACCCGGGCTGGTAGGTAAGACGTTGTTGCATCGTGTAGGTATAAGCCGTGCATGTCCGTTGTATCAGGTTGCCACTTTAGGGGAGTGATACACCCCACTGTGGGGCCAGCTCGGGTATCTACGAGTTAGGGAGCCGATCGAATAATGGGAAGTAGGGTACACCTAGTGGAGATAGGGGCAGGCGGCACCTATGTAGTCAGCTAGGGGTACGTAAAGCCATTGGGAAAGTTTCTAAGTGAAGCTAAGTGGGATGAATCTTTAGGGTGACTGGTGTGGTGCAGTATAGTGTTTATCCTTTAGTATTTAGGAGCGCCTATAACGTTGCCTTTAGCGATTGTCTATGTCCTTAATCTGCTCTTCATAGACATTTTCTTGTTTTCCAGCTTATGCCTTAGTCCAGTTATTTTGGTAATAGTATTGTAGAATTATCATATTCACCAGACTTTATGTCTGACCCCCTCTTTTCCATCCTTTTTCTCCCTTCAGGTCCGCAGGTTGGGCCAAGTTCTAGTGGAGTCTAGTTGGATCGCTTATCTACTGGAAAGCTTGGACTGCTGAAGTAAAGTCCAGCTTGTTATCTTTCTTTTTAATGGCTATTCATGTAATGGGATTATGTACTTGTTTTATCAAGATAGATATTGTACTTGACATTGAATATGGTGTTATGATGTAATCAAACATGTTTTGACTTCTGCTACAATGAAATAAAGTTTTTGAATTTCCAAGTACTATTTTATATCTGTCTTGTTGTAATTTTACTGTTCTATATTCACTTAAAACCTCCATGGAAGTTAATGCATTCCCTTTGTGAGTGACATTAATGGACGTGGGGTGTTACAACTATGCTCACCAGTACAGGGGCCATGCCTTACTTTCTATAAGGCAGGATCACGAATGCGAAGGGGGACCTCCACATTTTTTCCTTTATCATTTTTGCTAGCTTCTCGTAGCGTATTGATATAACATTCTCTTGCGATGTCTTGGTCAGCTTGAACTATGTCGATCCCCTTGTCTGTCGAAAACTTCATCTTTAAGCACTAAGGGGATAACACAATTCTAAAAGCCGCTAGAGCTTGCATATAAAACTTTAACACAGGATATCCATCTTCTAATATAGTAGTGTTGCGCTAACAATATTAAGATTTAACTTTCAATATCAATATCATATAATTTGATACTCTATAAAACTTTCATAAAAGCATTAAATATAAGGCCAAGCACAAAAGATCACGATTCACATACAAAAGATAACTCACTTTTCATTTAAAAAGAGTGTCCCCCATAATGAAAATTCTTTCAACTATATTTTTGAAATACTCGTAAAATCTTAGATTAAGTCAGGTAACAGAAATGCAAAATAGCAACCATCGTGGAATTGGAAGATGAACAAGAACTAACCGCTTACTCAAAAAGAAAATCTTTTTCAATAAAAAAATGAATGCAATTCCATGATCATCCATATTGATTATATCTATTTTACAGTGAAACACATAATATTGGGCATCTCAAAGAAACAACCATGGACAAACGAAGTCACTTAAATGCTTAATAAAGACTTTTGGGATCTCATAAAAGTTTGGTGCATTGAGAGAAATATTAACTATGGAGATTAATAAAACAATGAATAGGAATTCAATGATTTGATATTATTTCCTTGTTTATCATTACAATGTTCGTTAGAGTTATTTCCTTGATTTTTAAGGAATAGAAGAATTTAGAAGTAAGACCTTTTTTAAAGTAAATTGTGAAAAGCTGAATAAAAATGGAATAACATCACAAAATCACATATATTTCTAAATCAAAAAATAATTAGACATGAAAAATTGTATGAATTATAATAAATAATTATGAAAGTTCAATGTTGTATATAGTCACAGTCAAGCAGATGCACATTATTTGTCAGTTTTCGACGCATGCTTTAAATACTACCTTCGTCGCAGAACACTCATAAGCACTTGCCTCCATGTATTTAATAACCATGCTGCATATGTTAGTTTGTTTTCTCATTAACCATTTTCTCTACTATGGTGAAATTAAGCTATCAGATCTGTGGCATTTGTTTTATCATATTCCTGTATGGTTCTAATAAGCAAAAGTGGCTTTTCATGAGCCATAATCGTTGTATATAAGAAATTCACAAATCCAAAACTAAAATTAATACACTAAGAAATTATCGAAGAAGTTAAGAAAACATAAATGGTGTTAGTTTATCACCTAGTCCATGTTTTGCTTAGGTAATTGTTTTATGCCCGCTGCTATGTTTGAAATCCATGTCATTCATGTACACGGTCTTCTCTCTTAGGTACATCTACTCTCTTGTCTCTTTATTTTTATAAATCATATAAAGATGGTCAAAATCAATATGATTGTTCGATTGTCGAACAAAATCAAACTGATAGTTTCAAAACCAATATCAATCAAATTAAAATTTTGATTCAGTTCAATTGGTTTTACTGGTTTGTCTTTTAAGAGTTCTATGATCTAATTGCTAATGTATATAATACATAGATGATAGGACTCTTATCAGTATCATAATTATTTCTAGAAGTTAGGACTCTTATCAATATCATATAATTTAATAAGGCTAGGAATGATTGCTCAAAGATATTTCTTGTTTTCACTGCATGAGATAATAAGGCTAGAAATAATTGCTCAAAGATATTTCCTGTTTTCACTGCATGAGATAGTAAGGCCAGGAATAATTGCTCAAAGATATTTCCTGTTTTCACTGCATGAGATAATAAGGCCATGAATAATTGCTAAAAGATATTTTTGTTCTTTTGCCTATTTATTGCTTTGTATTTGTTGATACTGCATGAATGAAATCTTTCACAATATCTCTTCTTCTCTCTATGGTATCAGAGCTCTTCTAAACACTCACAAATAATTGCTGCCATGTCTCTCAATAATTCTACAAATCAAAATCTCCTTGCAGCTGCTACCATAACCCCTTCTCAACTCCATTTTCATATTCCTCCTATTAGCATCAAACTAGACCGAGAAAATTATTCACTGTGGCGTACAACAATCATTTCAGCCCTTGAGACCTTCGATCTCGAATCCTTCGTCCTATCTTCTAATTCCCCACCCGAGTTTCTTCCCACTCCAGATGGTGCTATGTCCACCAATCCAAATCCGGCATTTCTCGATTGGAAAAAAGGGGATCATTTTGTCTTTCTTTGGATCAAATCAACCCTCTCTGAGCGAGCTCTGTCCATTGTTGCTTTCTGCTCCACCTCTTACACGACATGGCTTGCTCTTGATCGCCCTTTCCAAGCGCAAACTAGGGCCCGCCGCATGGCCATGAAGACTCAGATTCAATCGCTTTCCAAAGGAGCGTTACCCATGATCGAATATATCGAAAAGAAGCATGCCATTGCTGATTCTCTTGCTGAGAATCTTCATCCGGTTTCAGATGAAGATCTCATCAGTCATATCCTTGCAGGCCTGGATTCTTCCTATGCTCCATTTGTCACTGCCTTCATGATTAATTCTGAAAATTCCTCTGTCGATGATCTGGTTGGACTCCTGCTTCAGTAGGAAGCTCGCTTGGATCATGAAACTACCCGCCAGGCTGCTGCTATTCTTCCTACTCCCATGGTGCCTCCATTAGCCAACACTGCATCCCGCCAATCAAATCGTTCTACCCCACATAACACATATCAAAGCTCTTTCTCCTCCAATTTCCGTGGTGGTGATCAGCGAAGACGTCATCTTCAATGCCAGATATATAGTCATCAAGGACATGAAGCCATTGATTGTTGGCATCGAGGTAATCAAGCAGATTATCCATCTCGCCGTCCCAATCCTAGAGCTCGGAATCGGCAAGCTAACATTGCAAATTTCAACAGTCCATCTGCCTTGGACCCTTCATGGTACTTCGACTTGGGTGGAACTGATCATGCCTCTCCTGATGTGGGCAAATTCACGATCATGATGACTACAATGGCGACGACAAGCTTCAAGTTGGTAATGGTAACCAATTATCTATCTCTCATATTACATCTCATTCTTTACCTAATTTGCGTTTGCCAACCATCTTAGTTGTCCCTGCCTTAACCAAAAGTTTTCTATCTGTATCCAAATTAACTAAAGATAACAATGTTTACATGGAGTTTTGGCCTCATTTTTGTTGTGTTAAGGATTTTCAGGACAGAATCATCCTCCAAGGGCAAGTAGATAATGGTCTTTATAGGTAGTTAGTACCTCCTAATAACCGAATGATGGCATTGACTGGTGTTCGAACCTCCTTGGTTGGTTGGCACAATAGGCTTGCACACCCTCATCAACATCTCCTGCGGCGTCTTGTTTCTGATTTCCAGCTTCCTGTCACATCAAATAAACCTCCCACAATGTGTGAGCCATGTCAGTTAGGCAAAAGCCATAGATTTCCTCTTTTAAATTATCATGTTTCATCTGTTAAACCTTTTGATTTAGTGTATTCTGATGTTTGAGGTCCGTCTCCTTTGTTTTCAATTAATGGAAATCGTTATTTTGTTCTTTTTATTGATGATTGTTCTAAATACGTTTGGATATATTTTCTTTCTCACAAATCACAAGTTTTATCAACATTTATCCAATTTTGTTCGATGATCAAAACACAATTCCAGTGTGACATTAAACGACTTCAAACAGATTGGGCGGGGGGGGGGGGGGTGAGTATCGTAATGTATCCGCTTTTCTAAAAACATGTGGAATTGAACATCGTATCTCATGTCCATATACACCTGAACAAAATGGTGTTGTTGAGCGATGGAATCGCATCATCGTTGAAAAGGGTTTAGCACTCTTAGCTCACTCCTCCCTTCCAAAAAAAAATTGGGAACATACTTTCAAAACTGCTATATACTTACATAACAAAACCATCACACCACTACTTGCTTACAAATCACCATACACTATTCTCTATCACAAAAATCCCGATTACACCTTCCTCAAAACATTCAGATGTCTATGCTATCCTTTCCTTCGCCCATATAACTCTACCAAAATGGATTTTAGATCATTGCCATGTACCTTTCTTGGTTATAGTACATATCATAAGGGATATCTCTGCTATCACAAGCCTACGTCTCGATTTTATGTGTCTCGATATGTGGTTTTCGATGAATCAATCTTCCCATATGCCTGTTATTCACAATGCGTTGTTCCTCCATCATCTAGGCCAGCGCAGAAATCTTTCAACACCAGCCTTCTTGATCATATCACCTCAATCGACACTACACCATCACCGCCTCCTAATTCTTTACAACCTCCAATACAAACGGCTCACACTCCCATTCCTCAACATACACCATCACCACTACCTAATTCTCCATAACCTCCCATAAAAACTGCTCATACTCACACTCCTCAACATACTTTATCACCAATATCCACATCTCCAAATCCACCTTATCAACGTCCCACTCTCAGCTCACAAGACCAACAATCATATCCTCGTCATTATCGTCCAGCAGAAAATAACCAGCACTCCATGGTTACTCGAGCCGCCACAAACTCCCTCAAACCGAAAGCTTTTTTATCCTCCATCTCCATTGACCAACAAATAGAACCCCGCACCGTTTCTCGAGCCCTTCGTATCCCATGTTGGCAAACCGCTAAGCGGAATTTGATGCACTTATGAGAAATAGAACTTGGTCACTTGTTATTCCTCTTTATAATGCAAATGTTGTGGGTTCTAAATGGATTTTCAGGATTAAAAGACGGTCTGATGGATCGATAGAGCATTACAAAGCTCGCTTGGTGGCGCAAGGATTTAGTCAAGAGGCCGGTCTTGATTTTTTTGAGACCTTCAGTCCTGTAATTAAGCCTACAACAATCCGTTTGGTGTTGTCCATTGCGCTCTCTCGTGGTTTGTTGGTTTGTCAATTAGACATTGACAACGCCTTCTTAAACGGTGACCTGTCGGAAGTAGTTTACACGGTCCAGCCATGTGATTTCAAAAACCCTTCTCTGCCCAACCATGTATACAAGCTATACAAAGCCTTATATGGGCTTAAGAAAGCGCCTAGAGCATGGTTCACTAAGTTGAAAACTTATCTTGTCTCACATGGGTTTAGAGCTTGTCAGTCTGATACTTCCTTATTTGTGAGTGCCACTCCTTAAGCTACTATCTATGTGCTAGTGTATGTTGACGATTTAATCGTCATGGGTAGCAGCCCTTTTTAGGTTCAGTAGTTCATCCAAAATCTCCATCAGTGTTTTTCTCTCAAAGATCTTGGTGCTCTAAAATTCTTTCTTGGCATCAAAATTCAGCAAGACAAAGCAGGTATCACACTTTTTCAAGATGCCTACATCAACGATATTCTAGCTCGCTGCAAAATGCAGGATGCTAAACCCATTTCTACCCTGGCAGATCCATCCTCCAAGCTTGAACTAGCAGGTAAAGCACTCTCTGGTCCTAATCTTTGCCGACAGGTTGTAGGTTCTCTTCAATATGCAACCATAATCCGCCCCGACATCGCTTATTCCGTCAATCGGGTATGTCAATATATGCATGCTCCGACAACATCGCATTGGCAAGCCGTGAAATGGATATTACGCTATCTTAAAGGAACTATTACTCACCATTTGCACTTTCAGCCTACCAAAGCAACATCACTTCTAGCATATTCTGATGCAGGATGGATGTCAGACTCTGATGATAGTCGTTCTCAGTATGGATTTGCTGTTTTCCATGGTACTAATCTAATCAGTTGGATATCTCGGAAACAACGAGTTGTAGCCCGATCAAGCACAGAGGCGGAATATCGGTCACTTGTGTATACTTCAGCTGAGCTTATCTGGATTCAGCAACTTCTTAGAGACCTTAATGTTTATCTTCCAGACCCGCCTATTCTGCTATGCGATAATGTAGGTGCTTTGTTCATGTCCAAAAATGCTGTCATCGGTACATGCTCAAAACACATTCGACTGGATTTTCACTTCATTAGAGAGCAAGTTGAAGCTGGTGATCTTCATATCAATCATGTTTCATTTGTTGATCAGCAAGCGGATGTCTTCACCAAGCTTTTAAGCAAAGATCGAATATCTCAGTTACGCTCCAAGCTTCAAGTTCGTCCCTCGCTTGAGCTAATTGCCGAGGGGTAATAAGGCCAGGAATAATTGCTCAAAGATATTTTCTATTTTCACTGCATGAGATAATAAGGCCAGGAATAATTGCTCAAAGATATTTCCTGTTTTCACTGCATGAGATAATAAGGCCAGGAATAATTGCTCAAAGATATTTCCTGTTTTCACTGCATGAGATAATAAGGCCAGGAATAATTGCTCAAAGATATTTCCTATTTTCACTGCATGAGATAATAAGGCTAGAAATAATTGCTCAAAGATATTTTTGTTCTTTTGCCTATTTATTGCTTTATATCTGTCATTATTGCATGAATGAAATCTTTTACAATATCTCTTCTTCTCTACATAATTTGATACTCTATAAAATCAAAAATAGGAGAGTAGTATAATATTTAACTTTGCTTTGAGGCAAGGTTGGAGAAGTCCTCTCCTGTAGATTTTCTATTTTTTTTATTTTTTCAGAAAAGAAAAGCAAAATATAATTATTACTATCAGACAACATATACTCCTCCACATCCTAAACAACTCAACAAATCCACCGACTATGCATATTATCATGCTTAGAACTTCCAAACGGTGGTTTTCAATAAATACTTAACTGAGATTAAGATAATTTCCAAATAAATATCCAGCAAGCAACAAATTGAATGACGAAACAGAGACATATAATTTCTAGCACACATAATAACACTAACATCATTATTCTGAGATAAATAAGAAATCAAGATTTTAGTATAATAGCACACATAATAGCACAAAAATATCAAGATTTTAGTTTTTGTATAAATATGATTTGTTTAATTTTGGTTACTATTCTCTAGCAGTCATTGCTTTGACACGAATAAGATAGTTTTTGGTGTTGAAAGAGATGGGGTAAGAAAATAGTAAAACTATTTTTCTGTGAGGTAAAGGGAATGAATTTGCTGCTGCATGGACACTTAATAAAGCATATATAGATCAAACACAGTGTATTAATCATCCTAAATAAGATCGTTACTTTTCAGTTATAAAATATGTGTGTATGAGTTGTTATTGCATTCAACTTTATTATTTTTAAGGGCAATCTGACTTTCTGTTTTCCTTGCATTAAAATTGTTTACAATAACACTAGTCTAAACTAATAAGTAAGATCACATATCGGGCCATGGATGTAATATTACAAATATATGGGTGTTTAACTGTTTTTGAACAAGCTAATTTTGATGTTAAATACATGTGGAAACCCCAGCAAAACTGTATAAAGGGTAAAATGAAAGATATGCATATGCCTTTGAACTATGTTGTTACCAGTCAAAGCCAAGCAATTTGTTACCTGAGGTAAACAGATGGATTGTGCTTTAACTTGTACGTCCAAATAAAAATCTTGATCCCTGAAAATGTTAAATATGACTTGAGTTAGCATAAAACAGTCAAAAGGAACTTACCATCGTTTTTAAAAATCCACCAAATAAATGTCACCAAAAAAATCAAGAAAGAAACATGTATGTGGACGAGAGAGAAAAATTGGGCCAACAAGTAAACCGATCCAACTAAAAAATCCATAAGTGTCGGCTGCAGAAGGTATAATGATACATCAGCATGCTATTCTGTTTTAATAAAAGTATTTATATTAATAAATTTCTATAACTAAACCATGTAAAATACAATTAACGCATAAACATTATCATACCATAATGATGAACATATTTATCATGATAGTTGGCATTTATCAGGATACAACGCATAAACATTAGCATACTATAGACATTAGCATACCATAATGGTGAACTAGTAACAAAAGACTATTATTTTAGGTAAGTGACCAAAGTAGTAACATCAAATTCAAAACACAACTAGTAGCTATTATACTTCAGAACTTCATGCAAGTGCATAAATTGAAAATTTATCGTTAATAAGAATATCACTTATTGAGTTCCAATTATAGATAATCAACTAATAATGTCCATCTACTCGTGGCAAACCACGATTGTAGATACCTTATTTTGCTTCCTGTTCGCTAAGGCATTAACTACAATTGTAGAATATCAAGCAAGAAGCATGACTTTGACAAAAAAGACGTCATAAAGATATATATAAGGTAGACAGTGTAAGAATATATGCACGTGGAAAGCGACGGAGATTTGGTTCCAATGTAATGTTAAATACAACAATGATGAGAATAACCAAAAACGAAAATGTTTGGTTTACGTTTGCTAACAGTTAAAAAAAATGAGCAAAGACTTAAATATAGGATAAAAAGAAATGAATAAAGACTGCTTCACGTGTATAGCATATATTATACAAAATGCATAAAGTGATTTGTCTCGATAGACCAAAAATGTAAGATACCAAAGGCAAAATAAATTAGACAGAGCAGTTACATGTGTGTTTGTTAGTTAGTCAAATTATAATAAAGGCGACACAGGAGGTCTTTTTTGGATTTTAGCAACATTTTGAAGACCAATAATTTGCTGCAAGTACAAAAAATGAAACTCATATTGGATGTGTACTGACCGTGCAATGAATAGTAGTATGTCACATGGTTAATTCAAGAGATTATCAATTACTAATGCCCCTATTACGCATAAGTGAAAAATGGCAAGTGAAAATTAACAATTCAAGTGAAAAATAGCAAGTAGAATTCAACATTTTTTTAGACATAATTTATAGTCACTTCATACATCAAAGAAATGCTTCCACTCAATTCCCATAAGAAATGCATTTAAATCAACAAACACATTTTGTAAGGTCTTCTAACTTCTCATTATCTTCAAAAGCTGATTGGTAAATAGTAGGAAACTAAATGTCATCCACATTACTAGTCAACCGTTTTGGTGTGTGTAAAACCACAAACCATCTGTCATTTTTTAAATCTTTCGAGTAGAACACTTGAGTCGCTTCCGATGCAAGAATAAATGGCTCATCGTTCACTCTGTCTTTACTCTTCAATTTTCCTAAGTTAACCATGATCAAGTTGAAATGGGATCAATCTTGCAACCATTGACCTTGTCTTCAACCTTTACCCAGTCACAATAAAAAAACGTTTGTTTGAAGTCAATGTAATCCAACTCAATTATTTGTTGAATAACTCCGTAATACTTGGTTTCTGCTTCCTTGTTATTTTTGTCCTTCCCACTCACTCTAAATTTGGTAATTGCTCTCATGCATACACCACTGTCTTGTGTTTGCAACTGCTCTTCATAACTTTTCGGGGAAAATCTGAATCCGTTTACTTGGTACTTCACATAATTGCATGCCTTGAACATTGTCCCATTCACCAGCCGCCAAAGAGTTGGCGAGCATCAACATCATCGATCCTCACCAACTAACAAAAATTGATATGTGGGAAGCATGGTCATGAAGGAGTAAGATCAGTTAAATGCACGTTAAATATTTAATACGATGTTATATTTACCTCGTTACGTAACCATAGAGTAAAACTTTGACAAGTTTATGTAGGAATAACTCCATCATGAGATTGTAATTTAGTATTTTTCAGGTAGATTTCGTACCTTCTACAACACATAAATTTTAAAACGTATAAGTAAATTGATTTATGCTAATGGAAATTCAAGACAAATTCTTAAACTTATTTCTCCCATTCTTCCAACCCATCATACTTATTAAGGACCCATCTACGAACTTGTTCATATTGCACTTAGGTTAAGATTATATCTTTACCATTATTTATAGGCATCTCACTAGCAAACTCATCATCATCGTCTAAAAACAACTCACGGGTAAGTTTATGAGTGTTGTCGCCTCCTTTCGTCATATACTCCATGCAATAAAACTAGATTCTTGAACAATATATCCTTCCGCAATACACCCTTCAATATATCTTTTGTTGCGAACATATCATTTATATATTTTCATCAACCTATGAAAGATATAAATTATAAATAATCAATAGTTGTCTAAATCGAACGATGGTGAATAAAAGTGAAATTAGTAATTTACTGTTCAAAAGGATACATCCACATGTATCTAACAGGACCGCAAGTCAATGCTTCATCAGCTAAATGGACTATAAGATGGTTGCTGATATCAAAAATGCAGGTGGAAAATGTTTCTCAAACACACAAATGGATTCTACTAAACTAGCCTTTGCTTTTAATAGATGTTCCCTATTTAACACCTTTTACCCAGTACAGGAAGTAGTAGTTGCATTATGACATGATAATCATGCGATTTCATATTTTTCAGTTCAACAGGATTGATGCTCACATTATTATGGAAATTCGAAGAGAATTTGCTAGGTACTTTCAAGTTTCTCAAAATGGTGCAAAATCGTAACTTTTCTTCATTGTTTAAGGTGAAAGTAGCTTTTGGCATAGCTATTTCATTTGTTTCAGGATCTTCCACCACCCACAATTTCTGTTTTATACCCATGCTTTTCAAATCCTTCCATGCATTAAAGACACTTTTTGATTTGTCTTTATGACCTAAAATTGTGCTAATGAGATGTTCAGTGACATTCTTTTCTGTATGCATAACATCAATGTTATGTAGGAACAAATTTGCTTTCCAATACGACAAATCAAAGAGGATGGACCTCCTATACCATGCAGGAATATTCTCATATTCTTCTTCTTCAACTTTCTTTTTTCGTTTTCGAGCAATTTCAGGATTGTCTTTACCAACTTTCATCTTGATATTTTCTATCTTCTCTTCAACTTGATAACCATTCAGTGACCTTGGAGGACGATGATGCTCTAGTTTATTATTAAAATTTGATTTTTCATCACAAAACTTGTGTTTGGAAGGAAGGAACCTTCGATGATCCATGTAACACATCTTCTTACTAGCAGAAAAATAATAAGAACATGTTTCTTCTCCACATGTAGGACACGCGAAATAGCCATGAGTTGTACACCCCGAAAATGTCCTAAATGCAGGATGATCGTGAATTGCCCCCAACACCCTAGCTCTCATTGTGAATTCATTTTTGTTAAACGAGTCAAAAGCCATTACTCCTTCCCATAGCTACTTTAACTTGTCTATCAACGGTTGTAGATAAACATCTATATCCTTCCCTGGTTGTTTTGGTCCAGCGATCAACAGTGTCAACATTGAAAACTCTCTTTTCATGCACATTGATGAGGAAGATTATATGGTCCTACAATTACTGGCCAACAACTGTAGCAGGTACCTAGAGATGAATATGGACTGAAACTATCCGTTGAGATTCCCAGCGTAACATTTCATGGTTCAACGGCAAATGTTTTGTCAAAAGAATCTATAGTTCGCCACTGCGAAGTGTCGCATGGGTGACACATTACAGCTGGATCTGATTTTGCATGACTATTTCAAGTCATAGCTTTTGTTATCCATGGTATTGTATAAAGTCTCCTCAATTTGGGAATTAAAGGGAAATGTCTCAAAATCTTTTGTGCTACCGAGGTGGCCCTTTTTTCTTCGCTAAATGTTGTCTTATATCTTGGTTCGTTGCACATTCTACAAGAAAGTCTGTTTGCATCATCTTTCCAATATAGCATGCAGTCATTAATGCAAGCATCATAAGATTTACAATCCATCCCAACTAGTTTAGTTATCTTCTTCATGTCTGAATATTTTGCCGGTAGTCTGTTACCTTTAGGAATTAACTCGTTTATAAATTCAAGGAGTGCGGTCACACCATTATCGGAAAAAACGTATTGCGTTTTTAAACCATTCAGCTTCACAATGGCATACAATTTTGTTATCCCTTTTGGATAAGAAGGATACAATGGCTTTTTTGCACTATCAAAAAGTGATTTATACTTCTTACTTTGATCGGTCTGCCAGTCAACATCAATGATAGGCGATTCGTCAACATTATCATGGAATTGACTTGTCGATTGAAAATTAGGAAATTTATCGGCATCAATGACTAGATCTTCCATTCTCGGATATTCGCCATCATCGACATGCATGGCTTGACTGATGGGTTGTTTTTCCTTTTCCGTTAATTCTTCTCCATGAAAATGCCAAATGTTATACGTTTGATCAATTCCTTATCTTAGCAAATGAAATGAATATCCTCTAATTTAATCTTTTTCGTCATATTCTAATATTTAGCACAAGGAAAAGAATAGATTTCCTTATTACCACCATTTTCTTCAACGAAATTAATAAACTCCTACACTCCTTCCAAATATTGTGGAGTTCTACGATTGGATTTTTTCATCCACTGTTTGTCTATGCTAGAAGACATACTGACCTAATATATCAAATATAACAGGCCACGAATTATTTTTCTTCGACCAAGCAATTAAATAGAACTGGATTGCTACTTTATGTTAACTTGTTGCATCGCCAGGATAGCCTTCCCTACTTTGATCAAATCTTTGGAACTAATATTTAATAAATTAAAAATCTAATTTGTGGTTACTAAGCTCATGTCTTTTCAGTAATATGCCATGGCTTTCCACTGCATTTTAGAGCTTTGGATATATTCAAACTATTATACCAACACTACAAGAGGAACAGTGGATTCCAAAGATACTGCTGGTATATGGATCATTTACACTTTGCCAGTGGGTCATCCTACCTCGCATAACAAATACAATAACATAATTAAATCGCTTAAATCTTTTCAATTTAAACTGTTCAACAAAATTTTGGCAGCACTTCGCTTTAGTTCCCTGGACAGTACACAAATGCGTGTACACAGGGAACATAAAGGAAACGCTTTCGAAATTTTGAGAACCATTTAAAATGAAATGATTTACGAGATTTAGTTTCGTTATTGTGTTCGTAACTTGTCCAATACAAAGGACAAATCCAATAAATATCGTATATGATGAATATAAATGTCTGTTCTATTGATAAAACGAACACTCACATAACTATCATATAAAATACTTATCAAGTTGGGCCAAAAAAAATCTCTAAGGCTTTATAAATATAATATATTACAGTTGGTGCTCTTCAAACCCTAATTGTACGTATATGAATTCAAACACATATATGTATATTTTCAACATTCAATCCAACTGACCGTACATTATATATAAAATTAAATATCGCTTTCAACAAATTAAATATCGTTTTCGATGAATTGAGCTCAATTAATTCAACAAATACATAGATTAATTAGGTCTACATGATAGTTAATTGAGGAATTTCAAAACGCGGTGGGTATTTCAAAAGAATCAGAGAAACTGTATGCAACCGTCGACATAGAAAAAGCGAGAGTTGGTCGAACAAGACTGAATAAAATTGATCAAACCAAGCAATAATCAATAGTTTATCAAAAGTCAGCTACTAATTTTAAAACAAAAATATCAAAGGCTTGAAGCCTCATATGTGTGTGTGTTGAATCTCAATTTCAGTTTTAAAAAGAGGCATAAAATGGTAAAAAGAAGTAACATCATAACTGAATTGAAGAATCTAGGATCTAGAGATAAAATATTACTAAAATTATATAAATTTAGATATACATTCAAAATGGATATACTTATATGTAGGAGTGGAAAATTTTGACATTTATCTTGCCCTTTGTTATTCCACCATGTAAAAAAATATCTTCAGTTTGGTCCACTAATTTTCTATTGTTGCATTTATCTTAGTATTCAATGGCCCACATGGAGTCAATGTCGCTTGCAAGTTTTGTCTAACAGAGATCATATGCTAATTTTTTTGCTGAACACATTCTAACAAATTTGTAGACATGACACATGTGGCAAAATCTCTTACAGTCAGAACTTCTAATACCCTTTATGTACCTAAATTTTGCAAAACTAAGATCCATTAGTGTCGTGAGAAAAACTATGTTTTGATTCTATTTTTTTACAATATTTGTTTGGGAATTTTTATTTGCATCCACCAAATTTCTTAGATAATCCACCCTAAATTATAGGAATAAAATCTACTTTTACGGGTTCTTTAAAATTTAAAATTTGATTAGTTAATCCATAACATATATTTTATTTTTTCCTCAACCTTCATTTTTAGATCTATACAAAACTTGGGTATTTTCTGCCCATTTCTTTTTTATATCTGTGTGCAAGAATAACGAAGAAGCTGAAGTCATAAAATGCTACGAGTATCAGTAGTGGAAGTGTGAATTAACAAATACATCACTGATGGTGGATCATTATCAATATAAATAAACAAGATCAGAATTATATTACAGGCCTCGAATTGGTACACATATCTACGATTTTATGTTAAATTGAATTGTAGAATTATATATATTATTTTATGTCAAAGCGATTTATAGCATTGAAATCATATGGTAAAGAGGTCATTTTTCTGACTATCTCTGCAAATTAAGAGAAGAGTTAGAAGAGGAATTAAAGTCTATACCACGATTGCAGTGAACTAATTAATATTAATAACAGTGCCAACATTTTTTAGATTACATATAAAGTAGATAAATTGGCCATGCTTAAAAGATTTATTTGATTAATTGTGAACTTGCAACTTGAATTGTTAAAGACTGGCCGCATGCAAAGATTTAATCAATAAATTGGCCATGCTCAAAAGATAAAAACTTGTCATTCTACCGTTGCTTAGCAAGAATCAATTAGGAAAACTGGTAGCAGTCGGTGGTAGAAACTCACAAATAAATGTATATTATATATTCCTTTTAGTTTCTTAAAAAGCACTACCCAAATCTTAGTATAACTATATCAAAAATTCAAGTACCTAAACTTCTCTTATCTTATAATCCTAACCAACCATGCACTTTAGCATTAGGGGTATTTAAAGATGAAAAATCCTAAAAGCACTTAGAGTACATAACTTGCTGACTACCTTAGATCATTACTAACATCCTAATTCATAACTATATCCACATTTCAATAAGTCTTCCAGTAATTAGTACACTTACTAGCAGCAAGCATAGGGAGCAAAAGGAATTTAATGGAGAGCATAATAGGAAACAACCCTGGCAGTGGAACAACCAATTGATCAATGCATATAATGAAAATTCCATAGCAGTAAATAGATTGGATGGAAGCACGGATGGAATATACTAAAATTTGCAAAGACTTAGATGGATTTGGTGAAATGTTTCTCCAGATAGAAGAATACAAGCAGTTGGCAATATAACAATTCCTATATAGTACGAAGTACAAATTGATAGCATTAAACAGTGCTGATGTAGTTTCCATGGCTAATATTTTATACTGATCATTAAATGTACTGGATAAAATTTTATCATAATGTCTACCATTAGGGTCTATAGTTAAACATTCATGTCAAGTTATTCTTTCTCATTGTGTTGTCTTCTTTGAAGAAATTTTGTTGACAATACCATATCATATATGCATGTATTATTTTAAGTGGTACTTTCCTACTTCTTTCATACTTTTGTATCTAAAATCATTTTTGTCATTAATTAATCTTTAGGTTATTCATCAATCATTTAGTCATGTTTGCCTAAAGTGGCTTTAGTGTTCAGTAGTTGCTTTAAGTGTTGTTGCTCTTTCACCTTTTGCATGGATAAATTGGCTTTATTATTATTATCCTTTTAGCCATTGCTCAGAGAGCAACAAAACTTTAATCGTCTGGGGAAACTGAAATTATTGAACCGGACCTGGTTGTAGGGAGGCGGATTTGGGTGGTGCTCTGGCCTGGGATTGCACAAGCGTATCAAAACAGAAGAGGGGTTGTATGGGGTTTTGATGGAGGTCTCGGCGACTGGGGCATCAAAGCTACATTAGTGATGGGTCTTGGTGTCGGTGCATGAAGGGAAAACGCGTGAAGGGGAAGGAGAAGAGTAAGGAGCAAAATATTATTTATTTGTTAGTTAATACACCATTTATTAGTTAATCTACTGTGGATAAACTTACAAATATACTGGTGGATTAACTTACTAAAGTCAACTTATGTGGATGAACTAACAAATTTGGTGGATATAAATAAAATTTCCTTGTTTATTTTGATCAATATATTGGTTTTACTTAAATGTGCTTCACATGAGTTAACATACCGGTTTCATACTTTCGATTATGCTCAAACTAGGTGCCTTACTAGCATGTCCCCGATGACTAAACATCTTACGATCAAGATGTTTGCTTTCCTTTATCAATTTGTCATGCATCTAGTACTCCTAAGTTTACATGTTGTGGTTTTTACTTGGCTTATAGAAAGAACCATGCTATCACAACTTTTTCCATCTTAAATTTCAGTTTTACCATGGTAGCCAATTATGTGTTTAAATATGTGTAAAGTAGTCAAGATACCGATAAATTTTTATCTAACTTATTAGCTTATGTTTGGCATATCAAATACCACATCATATAAATTTATGTTGAGATTTTTCTCCCATACTTGCATAGTACTAAACAAACAAATCTCATTTAAGGGCAAATATAGCATGAGACAAAGTTGTCACACATATATGGTTTTTGATGGTAATGAGTTAATAAACAACGAAGCTCAATGGTCAGTGGTTGGCTTCTTCTTAGATAATCCTCTGTCTTACTCTGCAGTAGTCGCGAAGCTCAATGGGCTCTGGAGACTTAAAGGATCTGTCAAGGTAAAATCTGATGGCGTTTTGTTCCTTTTTGAATTTTCTTGCGATGAGGACAGGAATAGAATCTTACAAGCAGATCCTATAATTATGAACAACAAGTTATTCATTATTAAAAAGTACGACCCGTCGATCAGTAACGTATGTGGAAATGTGAGATCAGTACCAGTTTGGGTCAAGTTTTACAACATTCCGATAGCAGCGTGGTCCAATTTTGGGATAAATTGGATCAGCAGTATGTTGGGGAAACTTCTGTGTATGGTTGAAATGAAGGAGAGTAGAAGGAGATTGGAATATGCGAAATGTTTGATCGAAGTTAAACCGGACAGGGAATTATTGAATGATTTTCTAGTGGAAACAGTAGAGGGAGGAGTTCAGCGGATTTACGTGAAATATCTGTGGAAGCCGGACATATGCAATGTGTGTAAATCGTTTGGTCATGTTGGTACCAATTGCGATAAAGAGAACAAAACAAGTGAGGAAGAAAAAAATCTAAACATAACACAGCAAGATAAAAGTCAGACCAATGCAAGGCAAGTAGTTCGAAACAGAGAAACACCTCAAAACAACGGGTTTAAAGAAAGTTGGCATCAAGTTAGTAACAGAAGAAAAAGGATCCCGGTTAATACTAAAGAGAATGGTTATGGAAAAACTAGTCAAGGCAGTTGGGTTAGGAAAGATGATGGTGTAGTAAACGAAATTCAAAATGTAAATAGTTTCAATGTGCTGGAAGAAGGAGAGATACAAAATGAGACCCAACAAATCGATGAATGCAATGAATCAGATGAAAACCTTGCTAATTTGGATACTCAAGAAATAGCCAATATCCCTATGCCATCTCTTCAAAGCTTGTTGTCTAGCAAAACGAAACATTATTTACTGCCAATACCTGAAATTGATGAAGTGTGTGAGAATAATGAAGAAACCATTGCAGAAGAAGAAGTGCACAACTACATTCTAGAATTAATTATGCAAGAATGCTTGAAAGACAGGAGAAGAGATATCAAAGAAGGTAAGGCAAAAGTGGTTGACAGTATTAATGAGGTACAAAAAGAAGTGAATGAACAACCTCATGTTAAAGCGAGTGCTTTACAAACTCAATTGATTGAAGGCAACTTTTTACCAAACGTTGTGTCCATACGTGATCCATGCATTAATGCATGCATGCAGCCACCCTTGACACCTAATTCAGCACCTGACCCAATATGTAACGAGAAACCAGTTATTGTTTCTTTTCCTAACCCTCCAGATGATGTAAACTTTTACTCTAATATCAAACAACCACAAGCTTTCAAATCCCCACCATTAGACTCTTTTCCCATTGTTCCTCCTGACAAAAGCCCGAACGTCCCATGTGTCACCACTCCTAGTTCTGCATAAAAGCAGTACTTGCTAAGGAGCACGAAATACCGTGGTGCCCTCTCTCAACAGTTTAATTAATGGTGAAAACTGTCGGAGTGTGGAATGTAAGAGGCTGTCACGATGACACGAAGTTAGATCAATGTAAAAACCTTATCTTCGAACACAAACTTAGCATTCTTGCAATTGTCGAAACGAAACTCAACCTTGATCTGACAACAAGAGATGCAAAATACATAAATCCTGCTTGGTGTCACTTTCACAACTTGGATGATGCCCCTTACGGGAGAATCCTTGTTCTATTTAACCCTGCTATCGTGTCGTTGTCTCCAGTTCACTCCTCTGACCAGCATATTCACTGCCATGCCATTAACCGTTCTGATCTGAAATCCTTCTACTTAACTTTCATTTATGTCGCCAATAACTTACTACCCAGACAACGCTTGTTCAAATCCATTCATTCCCTAAGGCAATCAACCCACCCTTGGTTCCTCCTAGGTGATTTCAACTGCTGTTTCGATACTAGCCAACGTCTGGGTGGAAATCCTCTCTCTTACACTCAGATCCTTCCTCTTCGTAATACTTTGGATCAAGCGGATCTTATTGACATTAAAAGAATTGGTATGCCTTTATCATGGAATAATAAAAAGAGGGACGGATCTAGAACTTATTCTCTGCTTGATCATGCTTTTTGTAACTCTTTATCCCTCTCTGTTTGGCCAGCCCTTCACAGCTCCTTACCTCCTCCTCTTCTCTCCGACCACTCTCCTATCATTCTTCACCTCAGTGAGCTTGACATGAAAGGAAATTCAAGTTTTAATTTTTTTAATAATTGGGTTAGTGACCCTGAGTTCCTTCTCCTAGTTAAAGGAATTCGGGAGAAACCCTACTATGGTAATCCTCTCATTATTATGCAGGCTAAGCTTAGGGAAGTGAAGTTCAGACTCCGCGATTGGGCAAAACAAAATTTTGGAAATGGTAGCAAGCAGAGCTCGTTGTGGAGAGAGAAGCTTAGACAAGTTCAAATTAAGATGATGGAGGATCCGTATAATCCTATGCATTCGCAAACTGAAAGTAATGTAGCAAAACAATTTCAAAAAGCCCTTAGCAATGAAGGTGAAATGATTAAGCAAAAAGCAAGAATCAGATGGAAGATGGATGGCGACAAAAACAGTGCTTTTTTCCATGCAACGCTTAAGAATAAGCAATGCAAAGAAAATATTGTTCGCATCGATGACAGTAACGGGGTTACTATGAATAACCAAAGTGATGTTGAAAGCGCATTTTTGATGCATTTTACTCAGCTTTTTGGTAATGCAGAAAACTTCATCCCCGACCTGGATTTGGTTGATCCCTATATTCTCCCAAAATTATCTGCATTTGATTATACTTATCTGTGCAATGAAGTTACAGACCTTGAAGTCCAGAAAGCGATGCTCTCTCTCAACAAAAATTCTGCAGGAGGACCCGATGGCTTCAATGCCTATTTCTACTCTACCTGCTGGCAGATCGTTGGTAAGGACGTTTGTAAAGCGGTAAGACATGTTTTCCTCAAATCTAGATTGTTACCATCCTTCAACAACACTAACATTGCTCTAATACCTAAGAAGAATAATGCGACCGCTGTCTCCGACTTTAGACCGATATCTTGTTGCAATACCCTATACAAATGCATTGCCAAGGTTATTGCAACAAGGCTAAAAAGGGTTTTGCCATCCATAATCTCCTCAAATCAAGCTGCATACTTGCCCGGCCGAAATATCTTAGACAATGTTATGCTCTCACATGAATTATTAAACGGTTATTCTCATTCTAATATGAGTCCGAGAGCGATGTTCAAGCTCGACATAATGAAAGCTTTTGATTTGATCCAGTGGGACTCAATTGTGCGCATATTAGGCTACATGAATTTTCCGCATCACTTCGTCGCTTGGATTTTAACTTGCATTTCCTCTGCTCACTTCTCGCTGCTTATTAATGGAACCGCTGTTGGCTACTTCAAAAGCAAGCGTGGCATCCGTCAAGGTGATCCGATATCAGCCTATATTTTTATTGTTGTTATGGAGGTACTTAATCAAATGCTAAACAAGAAGATTGACAGTGGTCTTTTCAAATTGCACCCAAAGTGTCGTGCGCCTAAAGTCTCCTCTTTAATGTTTGCTGACGATCTTGTCATTTTCTGTAACCCGACTGTCCATACTATCGACGCAATCTTTGACACCTTGAATGAGTTCTATGTTATGACAGGTCTGAAAGTCAATATGCACAAGTCAAGTATGTTGGCTGTTGGTATTTCTGAACAACAAATACATGCCATTCAAGAGAGAACTGGCTTAACAAGCAGCATTGAAACAAAGTCCTACCTTGGTCTTCCTCTCTCGACTGCTAAGATATCGGTTTGTCAATGCTTACCCCTGTTTAATAAGATCACTGCAAGGCTTAATACATGGTCTTCGCGAATGTTAAGTCAAGCTGGAAGACTAACGTTGATAAAATCGGTAATATTTTCTATGCAAGTTTATTGGTCCAGGACCTTTGTTCTGCCTACTAAGTTAATCACGATGATCCGCTCCGCTATTATGCGCTTTTTGTGGAAAGGCAAAAATGATGGAAAATACTTAGCACCAACCGCGTTTAAGAAGATTGAGTCTCCAGTGCACAAAGGCGGCTTGGGAATTGTCAACATCAAACAGTGGAACAGAGCTGCGTTCACTCAACATATCGACGACTTCCTCAACGGCACTGTCAGCTTATGGGTTAAATGGTCTAAGGCGAATGTCGTTAAAGATAAAAATTTCTGGATTATGGTACAGCCCCAGAATTTAAGTTGGACTTGGAGATGTATTTTTAAGTTGAGAGCTATCATCCTTCCTTTCTTCAGGTACACCATTAATTTAAATTCGCATGTACATTTATGGGATGATCCATGGTTAGAGTCCGGCTTAATTCTCAGCAAATTACTCACTACTCTAGAAATAGCCGGTTCAGGTCTGAATCGTAATGCGAAAGTCATTGATTATGTTCATGATGGCAAAATTACCTTCCCTCCTACCTCCGTTTCTCGTATTAATTCTCTGTGGATCCGTGCAAATTGTTTGAAGCTCGGAGGTAATGATGATCAGGTGACTGCATGGTGTACCAGTGGGCAAAACTTTCGGATCAAAACATTATACGAGAGCCTAACCGGAATAGTTGACATGCCGCTCTGTACTTGGAGCAGGAAGATCTGGTTCAAAGACAACAATGAGCGTGAGAACCTAATGATGTGGAAAGTCATATACGGAGCAATATTTACTAAAGACAGGCTTATCATGAAGGGAGTGCATTGTGATAACATTTGTGTTTTCTGCAGACAAGAAACTGAAACCATACATCACTTGTTCTTTGAATGCCAGTATCTTTTCTCTATTTGGAGTGAACTGTTATTTAACATTGGCAGAAATGATGCAAATCTTGATGCGGCAAGACAATGGAGAATCTTGAAGAATCAAACTGGAAGGAAAAGTATTAAAGGAAGATTGCTGAACTATGTGCTTAAAAAGTATATGTACGGTGTGTGGAAGGAAAGAAATAACCAAGTGTTTAACAATGGTAGTGCAAAAACCAAATCTCAACTTAGAAGTAGTGTGCGTATGGATATCAGAGAAGGTATCAAGCTCTTAAGCTTCACGTTTGACCCGGGGATCTTGGTTACTTGAAGTAATATCTTTTTGTGTGTTGTGTATGTCTTCTAGTGTTTAAAGGACTATGTTTCTATGTATTCTGTGTGCGTTGTATTTTCTTTTTTCTTCGGTCCTTTAATAAAAGTGGTAGGGGTCCACTCAACCCCGTAAGACTTGCAAAAAAAAAAAACAATGTATTTACCAAATATAGAAGCAATGGGAGCAGTCTTTTGAAGAAAAATCAATGGATCTTCAGATTCCCCTTTAGATTGGTAGAAAACAAATCGCAGTCTTGAGTCAATCGAGATTGGTAGAAAATAAAACGGATCGACGACAAATGATTGAAACAAAGAACAGTTCCATACCTTGAGTCAATCGAGATTAGGGTCTTCGATTGAAATTGCAATCTTCAATTTGGAATCGGACTGGAAATGAGCTTCGATTTGGGATCGAGAGTTGATGTTAGGGTTTTTTCTTTCCTTTTTTTATTTTTTTATTTTGGACAACATGGTGTGTTTTGGGAAAAGGGAGCGTACCGGTTTGACTGCCGAGGGGGAGGGGGTAGGGAAGTACAATTGCCAATTAGAACGACCTAAAGTCATTGCAAAAGATGAAACAATTGGGACTAATTGTCTAAAGAACTTTGCAATGGCCACAAGCTGTTGCAAATTAGCAACGACTCAAAGCCATTGCAAAGTTGCCTTATTAAGGAGTTGCGAAATTCCCAATATGGTGTAGTGATACACAGCGGAATATGTGAAACTCTCAGCGAAAGACATTGAAATGATCCATAGTATAGCTCCAGCCATAATCGAGAATAATGCTCTAAAATGACTCCAAAACCAAATATGCAGAAACCTTAACTATTGGGATGCTCGTGTGGAAAATATGGGCATCCAGAGTTTAGGATGAAGAACAATAAACTCCAGGTCAGCTATGGGACTATTATTTTATTATTAAAATAATATTATTTTTCAAAACTTATCCTTTTGAACCTAAACTTTCCCAAAACCCATTAAACAAAAGTAAGATAGTTTGAACAATAAATTTGGGTTTTCAACCTTATTTATATATCAAACTAAACTTCACTTCTCAAAGTTATTATTCACAATTTGATTTCAAATTTGAATACGCTATATATACTTGAATCTCTTTCATTTTCCACCTTTAAAAAAGTTTTTCATACATAATAACGAAACCTAAGGCACCTTATTTCTCATCCAACAAAGTAAAGAGGCCCTTGCAATTCAGAAATTCTCCAAATACGTCTGGACATGTTGCCACGACAAACATCTCAATACTGGAGCAACCCAGTGAAGAGAAAATCAACAGGCTAATCATCTCGATGTGAAGATTCTCGGTCTTCAACACCATCCTCAATATCTTTCATTCGTCTTATTCTTATTTGGAATGGTCTTCGGACATAAGTCCGATCACGGACTTTCCAAATAAGAACTGCTCTTTAAAAACATATAGAAATACAGGATTCACTAAGTCTCTTTTCCATTTTGGTTGGTTAATTAAAACCCTATTATTCATTTTATAAATCTCTCTTCAAAACATGCCTTTTAAAATCAAAGATAGTTAAAATTTTTAATCAAGATTCATTAGTTCTCTAATTTCTTTTCATTTCTGTTAGCTCGCTTTGTGATTAGGTTACACAAGGCAGAGAGATTGCTCAATGTATAGGTTTGAAGGAAGAATTCACAGCAGGCATTCAGATTGGTTCAGAGACCCCAAACCAAACCCTTTCACTTCAAAGTAAGCAGTTCAAGAAATGGTAAATAGAAGGCGCAACCGGATCGGTTCTGAGATCTCCGATTCGGACCCCTCATTTACACTTCCAATCCGAAGCAAAACAACTGGAACAGCAGTTACAATCCATGATTACAGAAGAGGCGGAGTGTATGCACCCACTATCTCACATTCATCCACGATCTAGATGTGCTGTCATGATCTCCAAGCTTCCAATTCCGAACCGAACGGGATAACTGCCACATGTACCCGAACAAAAGGCCCTCCAGAGAGATTTTCTACCTATAAATACACCACCTAGCATCATTTAAAGGAATCTTTTAGCAAAAATTGTTGGCTCTAATTCTCACTACCACCTAATTCCATCACTTTATTTAGATCATTACCAACTTTGGAAGGATATTTTGGCAAAGATTGAGTGAAATTATTCATTGTAAGAGTGTGATTGAGTGAAGACAAGTGTTGTATTTGTACTCTAACCATCAATCAACGAAGTATAAAGTGGACGTAGGCTCTTTAACGCCGAACCACTATAAATCGCGCGTTCTCTTTGTTTTTTCTCTTTTAATTATCATTGAATTGGGTGTTAGAACCATTTTTGGATTTAATAGTTTGGTGCTTTCACCGAGAAATCTTCGAATTCTCTACATTTTGGGCTACCATTCTACTATTTGGGAGTGTATATCCGAAGAAGATAGTCCATGCAGTCAATATCTTTTAAATTTTCTCTAAAAAAAAGTCTCGAAAAATTGGATACTATGGCCAAAGGAAAAGGAAAAGAAGTGCAAAGTGCGCGGGAAAGTGAAATGGGTGAGGATCAGCAAGCTATGGTCATTACAAGGTCGAGTGGACAAAGTTCAGGAGCGAACTAATCCAGCAGGGCATCCCCGAATCGATCCAATCACCAAGCCTCGAACCAATCCGGTGATACCAACCCGACCCGATCTGGTTCCCTGAATGCTGCTGGTAGCTCCCCTCCGATCCAAACCACATAAATAGCCTTAGGCCGATCCGAACCGAACGCAGGTGAGGCTAGAAACTCTACTTGAGCCCCTACAAATGCTCTAATACCAGCCATGGTAACTAACATTTAGCCTACGCCATCTGCGCTCGTCGCACATGGAAAATTTTCATGCTTACTTGATATGAATGAGAGCACTAGGGATGCTTCGGAAGATCAAAAACACGATAGTGTTCTTATGAGGGAGAACATGAGAGTTATGAGCGAAGAAATAAGCGAACTTCGTAGACAAAGAGTGTCATCTCCAATTCGTTGTCCTACAATGGATCATTCATCGTCTTCAGCACCCACGTGAAAGGAGGCCGTATGAAAGGCCCAAGAATCTAGACCAATTGACATTCGGATCTTGGGGTCCTGTGAAGATGCAGCGCGTATGCTGTGACCCGACGATCCGAGTTTGAGAGAACTGATGTTGTTACCGATGTGAGGATCACACGTTCTTCCCAGAGATCTAAACATCACTAATCCCACTCAGGAGCAGCTCCTTCATCCCGTGGATGACTGGGACTGCAGGGGGCGAGGAGGTTCAGCCACCAATCGAAACCAAAGGGCACCGCCTGAAGTAGGCGCTAGACTTGTTAGAAGAGACAGAAGCGTGGATCCTGAACCGGCTCTAACTAACGCGGAAGAAGAAGCGATGGTGCGCCAAATCATGGCTGATAGTCGCCATTATACCAACGAGGATTGGATTATTGAGTGCAATCACACTCCATTTACTGATGACTTCTTGAATTTCCAATTCCCTCGATGGTTCAATCTACCACAAATGGATTGATATGCCAGAAGAATAGATCCAGGACAACATCTGATGAGGCACGCGTGATATATAAATGCCGCAGCCACGGCCGACGCTGTGAAATACAAAGCCTTTCTGATATATCTAGAAGACGTTGAATTAATGTGTTTTACTCGAATTCCCCCACGATCGGTGTCGAGCTTTAAAGAACTAAGCGAACGCTTTATGAATCAGTTCTGACTCCATGCCCAGAAAGCCAAAAGTGTCATTGAACTATCCAGAATCAAGCAGGCCCCTGGAGAATCTCTGAAGACGTACCTGGATCACTTTAACTTAGCAGTCACAGAAATAAGTGATCGACACGAGCCAACCATTTTGATGGTCTTAATAGACGGGGTCGATCCAGACACTAAATTCGAAGGATATCTAGCTGGAGAGCCGTCATTGACTAGGGAGGCATTATATGAAAAGGAAATATTCGCCTACGGCGAGAAGAGATATATGCTAGTCAAAAAAGAAAGTTTGGTGGAGCTTCAAAAGAAGATATCCAAAGTAATGTTACTGCGAAACAACCCGGTGACAGTTCGGGGAAGGTCGAGGTGAATGTTGGGAACAACAACGGAGGAGGCAGCAACAGGAACGACAATAAAAGAAATAGGAACTGAGGAAATAGCTCTAGAAAAAGACTTCAATTCCAAGCTTTTGAGAACTACACACCATTGAACGATACATTTGAAAACATCTACCTAGATACTTAAAATGTCTTGCAATATAAGAAGGCTCCTCCCAGAAACTCCATTGAGAAGGAACTGGCGACAGGAAAATTTTGGCAGTTTCATGGAACCCACGGTCACTCTACTAATGAGTGTCGTCATTTAAGAGACATTGTTGAAAAACTACTGCGGGGAGGAAAGTTAGATGAATACAAGGTTTCCCCAAGAGATAGGGGCAAGGAAGGCAAGCCCCAAATTATAATCAACCTGCTCCTTAACCCACAACTCAAAAAAAAGGGTAAAGGAATCGTCATTAACACTATAGTAGGGGGCCCCATCTAGTTAGCCATAGCTACAGGGTAATGGACCAATATGTGATTGCGGTCAAGCACCTCGAAGTGGGGGAGTGTAGTAACTTCGAAGATACCTCCCCAGTGAAGTAACAGAAAACGATGTCAGATGATGTCATATTTCGTGATAGAGATGATACTAGAGTTCAATCGCCCACCGAGGACCCATTGGTGATTACTCTAGCTCTAATTCACAAGGTATTAGTGGATAATGGGAGTTCAGTTAATATTCTCTTTGCATTCGATCAGATGAAACTCAAAGCGAAAGATTTGAAGCCTTGTGAGGGATGGTGTAACGAGCCGCATTTTACATACCAAAGGATCGTAGAATGTTTATTTCTTCCATATATGAAGCCATTTGGTCATATAACTTTAGGAGACGACTATTGGGGTCATTTTCCATGTTAACGATTTTTGCCGATTTTTAAATGATCATTTTGCCCCCAAGCGAATCTTGTTTCGCCTATAACTTGTGATTGGTAAGGGGTTTTGACCTTAAACCACTTCCATTAGATTCAAATTATGTTTTACCTTTCCGTAGAGTGGTCATAATAATCAAACGGACTTACCATTTAGGAGATATGGCTGAATTAAGGTTTAGAAGGTGAAAAACAGCTTAACCGGGTCTAATCGGGTAATTAGCAGCCGGGCCCATTGGGGGATTTCAGGATTAGGGGTATTTAAGGACTGAAAAGGACTAGAGAAACCCGTCTTTGTCATTTTTGCAGCCGTCACTTTCATTCCTTCAACCCTAGTAATGGCTTCTACCTTCTAAAAACACCTCTAATCACTTTCTAATCAAGGGTTTAGCTAATCAACATAAAATCAAGTTAAAATACCATCAAATCAGAGTTGGGTCTGCTGTGTTGCATAGAGATTCGACCAAAATTAGAGATATTTTCAGGTCTAAGATTAAATTTTAGCTAAGGTGAGTGATTTGCATTGTTTTTCACTAATTACGGCTAATTAGGGGTGATTAGTGATAGTTAGCGAAATTACGCTCTATAAAAATCTGGAAAAATATGTAAAAATTCTTAAATATTATTTTAGGGATCTGATAGAAATTTGGGTTAATTTGGATATATTTTGTAAATGTATGATTAAACATGATTAAGGGGATTAAGTGGAAAACATAGGTTTTTGGGTACGTTTGATCCATATTGACATATTAAATTGTTGTTTTGGTGTTTATTATTGATTCTCTATGTTCCTATGACTATATGGTATGCTTTCTGATTGATTAGAAAAGTTAAAATGGCCGAGAACGCCGTCGTATGGCGTAAAACAGTCGCTGGAAAAGTTACAGGAAATGTGTAGGGTTTCAGATCGGATCAGATATAGGGATCAGATCGGATAGGAGAATCGTGTAAGGGGATTCGATTCGGATTGGAATTTGGCTCTAGAGGAGGCTTGGCAAGAATGAAGGCCACTTGTATAGAGTTGGAGTTGGAAAAGGGACTGGATCGGACAAGAGCCTAACTTGCGGGGATCGGACGGAGGAGAGGAGCTGGAGCAACGGATGGATCGGTTCGTCGTAACCGAACCGAACCGGATGGAGATGACCAAACCGAACTGGATGAGAGATCCGAACTGAACCGACAATGACTGGAGCAATATGTGTATTCAAACTGAACCAAGGCATGGGCTGTGAGCACCAAACTGAACAGGGTATGGAGACCGAACCGAACCGAATTTGGAACTACTTCTACGCGATGACTCTTCTGAAGAGCAACTCCAATTCGACCAAAACTCGATATGCAAAGGAAGTCCAAATAGGAAGTAGAACTCAGGATCCAGATGGGAACCAACGAGTTAACTTCATGAATTGGACTTTGCTGCGGGACGAGTGCAAAGGGATTATCGATGACTATAGCTTTGACTCACCACTGAGAGACGGATTAGTGGCAATGGATCAGTGCAGTGAAGTAGTCATGACTTCATGGGGGCAGAGTGATCGTAGTAAGGCTATAAGCCAGTGCAGTGGAGTTGTCGTGACTCCATGGGGCAGAGTGGACATAGAAAAGGATTAATGGCTATGGATCAGTGCAGTGGGGTTATCGTGACCCCATGGGGCAGAGTGATCGTAGCAAAGGATTGGGTGATCAAAGTGGTAGATACTGTATACTTTACGCACTGAGTGGGAGATGTGAGGATGATTGCTATGTTCGATGTTCGCTATCATCATGTCATGCACACCCCCTCCCCATTATTTTCACACTATATGTTAGTGTCACCTTAGAGTACTGTAAATCCTGTTGTGCTAACTCTTTGGTTGCAGGTCTAGGTTCAGGTATGGTTATGTATACCTATTATTGTTCTGTTTTGCTGCTTATCGCTCATACCAGACTTTTGTCTGACCCAGAGTTTTATGTCTCTTCTTATTACTCTGGGTGCTCTTAAACGAGCATATTAGAGACAAGTCAGGTGATTATGCACGACTTGCTGTACCGGAGACGAGCAGGAGGCTTCCACGTATGATATACATATATACTCTCCCTATGTTGTTGTTGGTCACTACTTTGGGGCATTAGTAGTGTACCTCTTTCTTTTGCTTTAGAAACAGTATTTCAAAGTTGTATTAATGTTGATTTGGATGATAAGCTATATTTTGGATTTCCGCTGCTATGATGGTTTAGCTTTCAGCTTATACACTGTCTCGCCTGTTTTATGTCAAAGTTATGTTATTATTATATTTTATCCCATGCGCTGTGAGACATTCTACAGGTTCCTTATTAGTTCAAATTCCTTTCTTTGGCAACCGTCCCGTGCTGGTCGGACATCGGTACAGTGCATTTCAGGGAAATGTCAGCTGGTGCGAGGCGAGCCGTCACACTTGGTATTAGAACTCTAGGTTGCGTAGTTAACCTAGGGAAAGACACCAGGAAGAGAAGACACCAGGAAGAGATAGTACGTATATGAGAACGCGTATTTGTTATATTTTGGGTTTTCAAAAGTTATATATACTATTTGTGCATCTAAGGATGGAGTCGCACTGCGCTAGCACCACTGAAGAGATGGTTAATCGTTTTCTCCTTACAGATTGAACGATGAGCCGATATACGAGGAATATTGGCTCAGGAGCCAATAATAGGAATGCTCCTGATATGAGGACAATGCTCACTATGAGAGAGATGCTTAGAGATGTTCAGAGGGCAGCTCCTAATGCCGCAAATTGTGGTGGTGCAGCGGTGCAGGCGCCTAGGGCCGATTTCGCCAAGCTCTGTAAGGACTACACTAGTCTTGGTAGCAAGCCATTCCACGGAACGGAATCGGCTACAGAAGTTCAGGAATAGCTCGATAGTTGTGAGCGTATCTTCGAGGACTTAGGAATCGATGATGCAATGAAGAGAAAACTAGCATCCCGTCAGCTGCAAGGATGGGCTATGAATTGGTGGAATGCTATTAAGGCAGCTACCCCTGAGGATCAAGTTACTTGGGATCGGTTCAAGGCTAGATTTAGTGATAAGTTTATCCCAACTGCTCAGAAATTAGAATTGTTTTGGAAGTTCTTGGAGCTTAAACAGAATGGTAGGGCAATCTTAGAATATATTGCTGAGTTCGATACTTTATCGAAGTATGGATTATCCCTTATTAACACTCCCAAGAAGAAGAATGAGAAGTTCATAACAAGCTTAGATTAGTACTTGGGGGAAAGGTTTATAAACCATATTGATGAGACTTTTGAATCGATTGTTGGGAAAGCATTAAGGTCGGAGAGCCTTTATCCTAAGCCCAAGATTGTAGTCGTTGTTGCATCTGCAAAGGGGCCAAAGCCGCAGGCATGCAGTGGAGGCAAGAATAATTCTCAGAATAAAAGGAAGCAGAGTCAGGCCAAGGACGGTCAAAAAAAGAAAGACAAGAAAGATGTGGAGTGCTTTAGCTGTGGCAAGAAGGGCTATTATGCTAAAGAATGTCGAGCAAAGCCAGCGGACAGGAAGTGCTTCAACTGTTGCCAAGTGGGACACCACAAGGATAAATGCCCACAACCCCCTAAAGAGAAGCAGATTGTGAAAGCACATGCTATTAATGTCGTTCCTTCTTCGTCGAATGCCCCAATTGCGGTGGAGAAAGGAAAGAATGTCGTCATTCAAGGTATGCTTTCTGTTTATGATGTTCCTGTTCGAGTATTGTTTGGTACTGGGGCTCCCATTCCTTCGTATCTTGTGACCTGGTAGATAGGTTGGGATTGGAACCTGAGAAAATTGATAGACCTTTAGTGGTGACGAACTCGATTGGAGGTTCGACCAGTCTTAGTATGATTTGTCGTAATGTGGTCTTATCGAGTCAGGATGTATGTTTGCTTGTGATTGCTTTGTTTTGGGCTTTACTGGGTTTGGCATTATTTTGGGAGTCGATTGGCTCCAAAGATATGGGGTGTTGGTAGACTGTGAGGGATTTTCGGTGATGGATGATGGGCGGAGGGTAATGTTTGGTGGCCTACCTCGTGATGAGGTGATGGCTAGTTTTCTAAATTCCCTCGACATTCCGCAAGACGAGTTATCAGGGGTTCTCATTGCTGGTCAGTATCCGGATATCTTCGAGGAAGTGACTGGACTTCCACCACACCGAGAGATTGAGTTCCGTATTGATTTAATAAAAGATGTCAAACCTATAGTGATGCAACTTCGTTTTATGGTGCGAAGGGAGCAGTGAGAGCTCGGGGTGCAACTGAGCGATCTTTTGAAAAGGGATTTATCAGAAGAAGTTTTTCCGAGTAGGGAGCACCAGTTGTATTTGCTACCAAGGCAGATGGTTCCCTTCGTTTATGTGTGGACTATCGCGAGTTGAATAAGGTGATTAGGAAGAATAAGTATCCTCTTCCATGGACAGATGATTTGTTTGATCAATTGGAAGGAGCAAGAGTGTTCTCCCAGTTGGACCTCACGACCGGATTTCATCAGCTTCGAGTAGCAGCTGAGAGTATTCCTAAAACGTCATTTCGGACGTCGTCTGGATTCTATAAGTGGTTGGTCATGCCATTTGGGTGGACCAATGCACCAGCATATTTTGTGGATCTTATGAATAGGGTATTCAGGGATCAATTGAATAAGTTTGTTCTTGTGTTCGTGGACGATATACTTGTTTATTCGAGGACAGAGGAAGAACACAAGGAACATTTAAGAGTAGTGAAGGAGGTGTTGAGAAAACACCAATTGAAAGCAAAGTTCTCTAAGTGTCACTTCTAGAGGAGGAAAGTGAGATTCTTGGGCCATGTTGTTTTAGAGAATGGTATTGCTATGGATCCTACGAAGGTGGCTATGGTACAAGATTGGTCTACGCCCAAGAATGCAACAGATGTAATAAGTTTCTTGGGATTAGCTGGATATTATCATAAGTTTATCCAAGACTTCTCCAAGATAGCGGCATCATTAACTCAGTTGACCAAGAAGAATCAAGCTTTCGTGTGGGACGGAAATTGTGAAAATGCATTTAAGAGTCTAAAGGAAAAGCCGACGCATGCGCCAGTGTTAGTCATTCCTAAAGGGAATGAAGAGATAACAGTATACACGGATGCATGTGGTACCGGACTAGGTGCTGTATTGATGCAAGGAGGTAGGGTTGTAGCTTATGCAGGTCGGCAACTGAAATCGCATGAGAAAAGATACCCTACCCATGATTTGGAATTGGCAGCGATTGTGTTCACGTTGAAGATGTGGTGACATTATCTCTTGGGAGAAAGATTCGAGTTGTTTACCGATCATAAATCGTTAAAGTATCTCTTCTCTCAGAAGGATCTAAATCTCCGACAATAAAGATGGTTAGAATTCTTGGCTTCCTATGATTTTGATACATATACACCAGAAAAGGGCTATGTGGTAGCTGATGCATTGAGTAGAAGACATGCCAGTTTAGGGGCTATGTTTCTTGAGTGGAAGCAACTGGAGTATATCGCAGGGTAGGATTTCAGACCAAAGTGTGAATTGGATCCAGAGATGTTAGCAAGTTTGAAAATCAGACCCACTTTGATTGACTGGATTAGTTCCAGTCAGAGGGACGATCCTAATCTACTGGAAATCATCTCCAAGTTAGAGATGGTTATCGACGAGGAGATGAACAAGTATGGGCTTAATCGAGATGGGTGGCTTAGAAAGAATAGGAGATTAGTTGTACCCATTGTTAATGGATTGAGAGATGAAGTGTTTAGAGAATGTCATCACTTAAAACTGACTATACATCCCGGTGGTAATAAAATGTATCAAGATATGAAGCAGACCCACTATTGGGAAGGGATGAAAAGAGACGCTTGGAAGTTTATATCCAAATGCATGAACTGCTAGCTAGTTAAAGCTGAGCAAAAGAAACCTAGTGCTTTGTTGCAACCATTAGAAATTCCTGAATGGAAATGGGAACAAGTCTTAATGGATTTCATTGACGGGTTGCCGAGGACTAGATCGGGTCATGATAGTATTTGGGTGATTATAGATCGATTGACCAAGAGTGCAAGGTTCATACCAGTCAAATCGAACATAACGACAGTTAAATTAGCAGAACTGTATATGAAGTGGGTAGTGAGACTTCATGGAGTACCCAAAGGCATTGTAAGTGACTGAAATCCGTTGTTCACTAGTGGATTTTGGAAGAGCTTACAAGAGGATTTAGGATCAGAATTACATCTCAGTACCGCGTACCATCCTCAAACCGACGGTCAGACAGAGAGGGTGAATCGTGTATTAGAAGATCTCTTGAGAGCTTGCATATTAGATCTTGGAGGGTCATGGGACGACCATTTACATCTGGTTGAATTCGCATATAACAATAGTTATCAGTCCAGCATCGGTATAGCTACATTTGAAGCTTTGAACGGAAGACCGCGCAACTCACCATCATGTTGGTTAGAAAACGGTGAGAAATTTGTGCTTGGGCTAGATGTAATAAGAGAAACTTCAGACAAGATCAAGGTTATCCAACAGCTAATGAAGGCTGCCTAAGATAGGCAGAAGAGTTATGCTGATAAGAGGCGAAGAGATTTAAAATTCTCCGTTGGCGACTTGGTGTTTGTCAAGATTTCTCTGTTAAAGAGCGTGATTCGATTTGGTAGGAGAGGCAAGTTAACACCAAGATTTGTTGGTCCATTACCAGTTCTCGAGAAAGTTGGGAATTTTGCATATAAAGTTGAGTTGCCTGACAAGATGGCGGAAGTTCATAACATATTTCATATTTCCCGGTTAAGGAAGTTCGTGCAGACATCGAAGTAGAACCCGAGGCGGTTGGGAACCGCAAGCCGATTCGTATTGTCGAGCATGATACGAAGCAACTTCGAAGGAAGGCGGTGAAGCTGGTCAAGGTTCAGTAGGGCAAGAATGAAAGTGACTGTACTGGGGAAACAACGGAGAGCATAAGGGAATCGCATCCAGAACTCTTTTCCTGGTAAGATTTTAATAGTGATAGTTTCTTTCCTTGTTAGTAAACCGCATGCTAGGGTAGGCTTGTTGTGCTTATTGTATATGTTTGATTATTTGTGAATGACTGATAGGCATGCGGAACAACTTTATATGTTTTTGGTTAAGGAATTCCGAGGGCGAAATTTCTTAAGGGGGAGAGTGTAACAACTCGCATTCTACGTACCGAAGGAATGTAGAATATTTGTTTCTTCCACATACGAAGCTGTTTGGTCGTGTAACTTTGGGAGACGACTATTGGGGTCATTTCCCTTGTTCACGATTTTTGCCGATTTTTAAACGACAATTTTGCCCCTAGCGAATCTTGTTTTGCCTATAACTTTTGATTGGTAAGGGGTTTTGACCTGAAACCACTTCCATTAGATCCGGATGATGCTTACCTTTTCGTAGAGTGGTCATATTAATCAAACGGACTTACCATTTGGGATATACGGTTGAGTTAAGGTTTAGAAGGTGAAAAACAGCTTAACCGGGACTAATCAGGTAATTAGCAGCCGGGCCCATTAGGGGATTTCGGGATTTGGGGTATTTAAGGACTGAAAGGGACTAGAGAAACCCTTCTTTGTCATTTTTGCAGCCATCACTTTCATTCCTCAACCTTAGTGATGGCTTCTACCTTCTAAAAACACCTCTAATCACTTTCTAATCAAGGGTTTAGCTAATCAACATCAAATCAAATTAAAATAGCATCAAATTAGAGTTGGGGCTACTGTGTTGCATAGAGATTCGACCCAAATCAGTGATATTTTCAAATCTAAGATTAATTTGTGGCTAAGGTGAGTGATTTGCATTGCTTTTCACTAATTACGGTTAATTTGGGTTGATTAGTGATAATTAGCGAAATTATGCTTTATAAAAATCTGAAAAAATATGTAATAATTCTTAAATATTATTTTAAGGCTCTGATAGAAATTTGGGTTAATTTGGATATGTTCTGCTAATTGTATGATTAAACCTAATTAAGGGGGATTAAGGGGAAAACATAGGTTTTTGGGTATGTTTGATCCATGTTGACATATTAAATTGTTGTTTTGGTGTTTATTCTTGATTTTCCATGTTGCTATGACTGTATGCTTTGCTTTGTGATTGATTAGAAAAGATAGAATAGTCGAAAACACCGTCATATGGCGTAAAAAAGTCGTTGAAAAAGTTGCAGGAAATGTGCAGGGTTTCGGATCGGATCGAATATAGGGGTCGGATCGAATAGGAGAACTATGCAAGGGGATTCGATTCGGATCGGAATTTGGCATTAGAGGAGGTTTGGTAAGAAGGAAGGCCACCTGTATAGAGTTGGAGTTGGAGAAGGGACTGGATCGGACCAGAGCCTAGCATGGGGGATCGGATCGGAGGAGAGGAGCTGGAGCAACGGATGGGATCGGTTCGTCGTAACCGAACCGAACCGGATGGAGATGACCAAACCGAACTGGATGAGAGACCCGAACCGAACTGACAACGACTGGAGCAATATATGTATTCAAACCGAACCGAGGCGAGAGCTGTGAGCACTGAACCGAACAGGTATGGAGACCGAACTGAACCGAATTTGGAACTACTTTTACGTGACGGCTCTTCTGAAGACCAACTCCAATTCGACCAAAAATCGAGATGCAAAGGAAGTCCAATTAGGAAGTAGAACTCAGGATCCAGATGGGAACCAACGAGTTAACTTCATGAATTGGACTTTGTTGTGGGACGTGTGCAAAGGGGTTATCGATGTCTATAGCTTTGACTCACCACTGAGAGATGGATTAGTGGCTATGGATTAGTGTAGTGAAGTTGTCATGACTTCATGGGGCAGAGTGATCGTAGCAAGGCTATGAGCCAGTGCAGTGGAGTTGTCATGACTCCATCGGGTAGAGTGGACATAGCAAAGGATTAGTGGCTATGGATTAGTGCAGTGGGGTTATCGTGACTCCATGGGGTAGAGTGATCATAGCAATGGATTGGGTGATCAAAGTGGTAGATATTGTATGCTTTACACACTGAGTGAGAGATGTGAGGATGATTGCTATGTTTGATGTTTTCTATCATCATGTCATGCACACCACCTCCCCATTATTTTCACACCATGTGTTAGTGTCACCTTAGAGTATTGTACATCCTGTTGTGCTAACTCTTTGGTTGCAGGTCTAGGTTCAGGTATGGTTATGTATACCTGTTATTGTTCTGTTTTGCTACTTATCACTCATACTAGACTTTTGTTCGACCTATAGTTTTATGTCTCTTCTTATTACTCTGTGTGCTCTTAAACAGGCAGACTAGAGACAGTTCAGGTGATTATGCACGAGTAGCTGTACCGGAGATGAGCAGGAGGCTTCCACGTATGATATATATATACTCTCCCTGTGTTGTTGTTGGTCACTACATAAGGGCATTAGTAGTGTACCTCTTTCTTTTGCTTTAGAGATAGTATTTCAAAGTTGTAATAATGTTGGTTTGGATGATAAGCTGTATTTTGGATTTCCGCTGCTATGATGGTTTAGTTTTCAGCTTATGCACTGTCTCGCCTATTTTATGTCAAAGTTATGTTGCTATTATATTTTATCCCATGTGCTGTGAGACATTCTACAGGTTCCTTGTTAGTTCAAATTCTTTTCCTTTCTTTGGCAACCGTCCCGTGTTGGTTGGACATCGATACAGTGCATTTCAAGGAAATGTCGACTGGTGCGGGGCGGGCCGTCACAGATGGACACACGGATTCAATGGTGCCTCGACAACTCCAATGGGATATGTAGAATTTTCAGTGACATTGGGACAGGGAGATCACTAGAGAGTGAGAATCCTCTTATTTGTTGTAACACCCCGTAATTCTGTGACATTAAGATTCTCAAATTAAAGTATAATTAATTTTTAAAAGAAAAATTAAAAGAAAAAGATCCATGCAGTTGTTTAATTTAAGTATTGTAACTAACATGAAAAAAAAGAGGTAAGGAGAGAACAATAATTATTATTGTTCTAAGACTTATTAACAAAAGCCTCTGTAGCTCAGTTGGTTAAGGCATTGGATTGGTAGCATGGAGGTCGGGGGTTCGAACCCCGGTGGCGGCATAATTTTTTTATCATTGTTTTAGAGAGGGCCAACTAAACATGCAAATATATGTACGTATACAAATTCAAAATTTGAAAGGATAAGAACGTACGTATAAGGAAATAAAGAATATATATATATATATATATATACATATGAGAAATATAAATATATATATATATACAAAAATATATGTATACGAAAGATAAAATTCAAGATAAGGCTACAGTCAATGAAATATGGCAACATCATTTGAATTTTGAAAATAAAATGAAAGTTGTGCGTATATATATACGCGTAAAATGGTCGTTAGAGGAATTGTATACATATAAGAATATTTCATGTGAATAAAACAGTTAAATAAATTCCAGAAATTCAAAAGTTTGAAAATCAAACTTTTACGCCAAAATAGCTTGTGGGACCCAATGCTGACTCAGCACTGCGTGTATGATAAGGTTTGGCTAGACTCATCTACGTACCTGGACTATTTTCTTAACTAGGTTCAATGCTGACTCAGCGCTGCGTGTACGATAAGGTCTTGAGCAGCTATATAAACAGCCCTAGTCTTCATTCTCTTTGCACCAATTCTCTTCTATCCTTATGCTGCTAAGATTCATGGCTTCTTCCCCTCCTCTAAATTTTCTTAAATAAATAAAATAAAATATGATTCAATACGAGGAGATGCTGCTAAAAGACTTTTAAGGAGGGATTCAAATCAAAGTTTCAAGTGAAGAATTCAAAGGCTAGCTCAAACAAGTTTCAAGCAACGACGCACGAATCATAGCCATGCTTTCCTTCTTTTCTAGATCTATTTTCTGTAAGTTGGTTATTTCTAGATCTGAATATTTTGTTTTATTTGTGACATGAAATTAAAGGAATAAAGGAATATGCCAAATCTCTCTCTCTCTCTCTCTCTCTTCGAATCTGTGTTTATACTCTTGGACTGAATTAAGAACTGTTATGATTCGAGGACAAATAAGACTGTAACCGTGACTATGACTATAGAACTGTGGCTTTTGAAAGCATATGCCTTTGGACTATGACATAAGCCTTTGATTTTGGGACATATAAATATTGCCTATGACAATGACTTATGACTATGGGAATTATTTTCCCTTTTGGACTATGAACATCGCATATGAGTATGGACATTTCCTATAACTGTGACTGTGACTACAAGGATTATTTCCTTGACTAGGCCTATACCTTTGATTTGGACATAAACTATTACTTATGACATAATGAGGACAACTGTGATTTTGACACCCATGATTTATGATTAGGAAAATATTGCTTTAGTTTTGTGATTGAGAAGTTGGGTCTAAACCCAATTATTTATTCTACCTGTTCCTTGGTTTTTTTCTTTGGTTTTAAGACAGTGGGAATTTACCTATTAAGTTAGGTCTACCCACGTTCTTGAACCTATTTTGCCCATTCTTTGGTTTTAAGACAGTGGGAATTTACCTATTTAGTTAGGTCTACCCATATTCTTGAACCTACATTGTTATCCAAACCTTTTTATGCCAATTATTCCTTCTTGTCATTTTGATTCATTCCCTTTTTATCTACGAATCTAGATTTATTTATAATCTAGGTTGAATCACGATTATTCGAACGGTGGGAATGCGATTTGGGGAAAAACATGGAAATGAATATGAACGTAATTGTAAACTTGGAAATTGGCATAATTTGGAATATGTATTATGACATGCATATTAAAATGAAAACGGGGAAATTTGACATGGATTAGGGAATATGTGATTTTGACATATTAAATTTAGCGTTAGTAAGTAAGCTAAATTTTAGGCATAAAATGTAAACTAGAAAAATAATTCTAGTTTTGCCATAAATTGTGAATTAGGATGTTAAACCAAGATTGGGTTAATTAAGGTTGATTTGGAATAAGTATATTAGCACAATTTTGAATTTATTCATAATTGTGAGCAATTGTCATGTTTAGAATAAATTATGGTTAGCGACACTAAATTTGGTATAATTTACATACCAAAAAGTATAAATATGATAAATAAGAGAGAATGGGCCATAATAATAAATGTGACAATGTACATTAAAAGAGTAGTAATGAAATAAGTAAATTAGGAGTAATTTACTTATAGAATTCGTCATAAATGTTAAATTGTTCATTTACCACAAAATATGTAACTTGGTTAAGTTTTGGCCATAAATTATAAACTAGGATATTTAATCTAGTTTCGGCAATGAAATAGGAAATGGCCTAAACTGCATGTTGGGTTAGGACTTGGGCCTAGAATATAAGTATACTAGTAGGCTTGACAAATAAATATAGGCCAAATTTGTCTAAAAAGGGGAAATGGGCTTTTGAAATAAATTGTTAACAATTTATAAACAAAAGAAAAGTATTTTGATAACATCCCTTTTTATAACACATAGACCAGAAGGTTCTAGGGTGACAGAGAGGATAGTGTCTAGGCTTGGGTTTGGAAAATACAAGTTTCCTGCCCTCCCTGGCTATCCCTAACTGATCCGAAGGACGGGATGGTTGTTTTCAAAACCAGATTTGGAAATTAATCAAAAACCCTTTGAACTTAGAAAACATGAATATGCCTAACCCGAGGTTAGACTGAGTTGCGGTGTAAACCTGCCCGGAACCGACCGGCACATCCAGTAACCGCAGCAATATCTGTCTAATGTGAGAGGTTGCGGCTTTAATTTATTAATCAAAGCTAGAACAAGAATGGGAGAGTTAAGTCCATAGGAATACTTAACCAACCTAACACGGTTAAGCTAGAATGGGAAGGTTAAGGAACATTTAACCAACTTAGCACAGTTAAAGCTAGAATGGGAGGGTTAAGTCCATGGGAATACTTAGCCAAATTAACATGTTAATTAGACTAGAGGTTGGGGTTAAGTAATACACTTAGCCAAATTAATATGTTAACTGGACTAGACCATAGGGTTAAGTAAACTTGAATGCTTAACCATCAGAATATGATAAATGAATAGGGTTAAGTAAAAAGCATAAAGGGATAACACTTAACCAGTGTAATAGGATAAGGGAAGAGGGTTAAGATAGCTTCAATCGACTAAAGACACTTAACCAACCCAACCTGGCGAGAAAGAAAACTAAATAGTAAACCTCAGTTGAAAAAGGGACTAAGTAGTAAGCTTAGTTAAGAAAACAAGGAATTTGGAAACTAAGTGGTAAACCTTAGTTAGTAGAACTAAGTAGTAATTCTTAGTATAACACGAAGGAGCGGACATCCATATGGTTTTAAGAAGGCTCCAACGAATTGGGTTACGAAGCCCGAGGCTTCGGGGGGACGTGAGGGTACTCTTGGTATCCCTCTGTGAGGCTGCAGATGATCATCCTGGGCTCACAGAGGTTATGGTCTGCGTTAGAAGAACCGAGGGTATGCCTTGGTTGCAATATATATATGTGGCAACCTAAAGACTAGGATGGACCAGCGTGATTCGGCGAGAAGACGGTAGCCCTGTGATAGCAACTCGTCGTCTACCATCCATCTTGAGTCAATCGAGATACGTGAAGCGGAAAGGCGGAGAACTCCAAAAGACCATATACTTGCTATCTAGTTATGGTTGCGGATGGCCATAGGATAGTGGGGCACCAGGGGCCGGCGTATAGTTCTCATTTTACAAGGTGTGCCTTTCATTAGTTGAGGGAGGGGTCAAGTGGGACCATAGCCACTGGAATAAAAACAGACCTTAGCATCTGCATCGGCAGATATCCGAAAGCTCCCGACCGAGTTCTGTATTCCTTGATATGCCCTGTCACAGGACTCGGATCGCACATTACAGGACATGTGCATCTAGACAAGCGATAACGATTCGCGATACATTCGTGGGGAAGCCTAGGAACATATACCACTCTAGGTAGTGTGTCCTAGACTTGGGGGCATTGTTCGACAGGTAGCGTAATCCCTAGTTGGACTAGGTGGCATAAACCCTGCACTCGAAAAGCGTTCAGCAGATAGCGTTAAATCTAGAAAGCAGTGGATAGAAAACCCTAGATTAGATCTAGGTAACAACTAATAAATGGATGCCTGAAGGTGATGGAAAATACAGGGATTGGGATCACGTTATCGTTACTAGTTGAAACACTAGTTAGGCGGTGCAGAGATATAGAAACCAGTATAACAAGTAAATAGCGAAGCAGCGAAAGAATTAGAGCGTATCCAGTTTATCTTAGCATATCTTGTGACTACCTTGTCTAATCTTGTTGACCCTATCGTCATGGTGTAATCTTGTATTCAGTTAATTCATGTCGTTTTGTTTTCCATGTTCACATGCTAGAAGTTACTGAACTTACTCAGGCTTTATGTCTGACTCTGTTTTTCTTTCGTCTTCTTTCTTCCGTTCTCCCCCCCCCCCCCCAGGTTGTTAAGGAGGAAATAGGATAGCTCAGATTTGTTTTGGGATGATTTCTCTTTCCAAGCTTGAAGAATCTTGGATGCATCGGCTTTGGATTGCTATGGCTGGCTTTTGTTACATTGGGGAACATAAATGTATTTTATGCTTCTTTATTTTGTAAAGACAGTTGATACTCTGATATTGTAAAGGAACCTTGTACAAATTATTTTGTCAATAAAGCAAAGTTTTATTTTCCGCTGTTTAATGTTTGTCTGTCTTGTAATTTATCTGCATCTTTTACCTATAATGCTCCACAGAACTTAGTGCATTCCCTTTGTGAGTGACACTAACGGATGTGGGGTGTTACACGTGGTATCAGAGCTGAAGGTTACCGGATCAGATAAAAGATTTGAAAAATTATTTTCAAAAGGTTTTTAAAGAAGCATTTTTAAAAGAAAGGATTTGTTTTAAAGGCATATTCCCCAAAGCCATACGCATTGTCTCCTCTTCCTCTGTTTGAATTCTTGTCTCCTTCTTTCTTAAGTCTCTGGGGCTCCTGGCTTTCTGGGAGGTAACCTCATCGAAGGGCAAAGTAGTGCCCGACTTCCATCTATAGCCGTAGTTGTTTCACTTACGGCCAGTCTTCTTTCAAGTTTATAGGGTTTTTCCGTGCGATAGAGGCAACTTTCGAGAGATTTGCCAACATGGTTACACGCGGAAGTTTGGCAAAGGAGCACGACCCAAGGATGAGGAAATTATGGATGTAGACTTGGCTCATGAAGGAGGAAGGGATTATAAAACCTAAGACAAGAGCAAGTATCTTTACTATGGTATGATAGGACATATACTTAAGGACAAGGGCAAGAACGAGGACGAGATTTTCAGAAGGACAAGTACATGCTTTCGCCACCAAGCGCACCTAGGAGAAAGGTGGTCCAGTTGGAAGAGTCTAGTTTTCTATTCGTACTATTTCCTTAGGTTCCAGCGCTTCTTAATTGTTCATACCCACTTCCATAGTTGAGTCTCTGCACTATAGTACGTGTATAGTAGAAAGATCCCACAAGAGTCTCAAATCCAATTGGTGGTCCGACCAGTTTTTGGTTAGTAGGGATTTGAGGATAGCTATCGAGTTTGCTTATATCATCTCACGTAGATCGTCTAAATTCGGAGAAGATATTCCTTGGATGCTTGTCTTATATTGGTTTAGGCCTTTGGGGCTTGTACTTGAGGAATGTCGAGTTCGGTTTGGATGGTTTGCGTGAAAGATGAATAGTTGTGGTAGGTACTCTAAAAAGTACGGAGTGATCTTTTGACTCTCATAGTTATGGCGTGATGGATAAGCCAAGAGGGAGGCCACTAATCATCTTAGTACATATACTTGGCGCCGTGATTGACATCTGTTTATTTTGGAAATGGAGATTAGGAACTTCACAATCGTGAAGATAAATTGGTTAAGATACAGTGGAGTAAATCTCAAGAAGGCTATATACTAGCAACATGCCCTTTTTCCTTAAGGGTGCATCCTTGATTTCTCTGTTTAGGAGCTTTACCGTAGTTGTTTCTCTCTTTCCAAAGTATATCCTCTAGGTCGTATCTGCAATCCTTAGGTAGAAGCCAATGGATGTAAACATGTATTTGAAACATGTTATGGTTGAATGGTTGCAAGTGGTTGCTCGTGGATGCATATGCATACGTATTAGGCACTAGATCAAGTTCGGACGCTCTCATATTGCATTTACATATATGCATTTGTTTATAAGTTGAACTTGATATGATATCATATGGACGTTGCATATGGATGAATGGCTGTGCACGCATGTAGTATTTACATGACTAGGGATGTTTGCATGCATGGCACTAACGTGATTTGCATTAAGGAGGTCAACTGAATCAGTAGACCGCCTGATTTTGCATTAGATAGAGACATATACACACACTATGCATATGAACATGAAAGCATTAGAAATCTTTTAAGGACAATGAATGCCTGTGATTGAATGGTTGAGTAGATGGGTGATTGGATGGTAGGACACATTCTTCCTAACTTGAAGATTTCGGGGACGAAATCCTTTTAAGTGGGGGAGAATGTAACACCCCGTAATTCTGTGACATTAAGATTCTCAAATTAAAGTATAATTAATTTTTAGAAGAAAAATTAAAAGAAAAAGATCCATGCAGTTGTTTAATTTAAGTATTGTAACTAACATGAAAAAAAAAGAGGTAAGGAGAGAACAATAATTATTATTGTTCTAAGACTTATTAACAAAAGCCTCTGTAGCTCAGTTGGTTAAGGCATTGGATTGGTAGCATGGAGGTCGGGGGTTCGAACCCCGGCGGCGGCATAATTTTTTTATCATTGTTTTAGAGAGGGCCAACTAAACATGCAAATATATGTACGTATACAAATTCAAAATTTGAAAGGATAAGAACGTACGTATAAGGAAATAAAGAAAATATATATATATATATATACATATGAGAAATATAAATATATATATATATATATACACAAAAATATATGTATACGAAAGATAAAATTCAAGATAAGGCTACAGTCAATGAAATATGGCAACATCATTTGAATTTTGAAAATAAAATGAAAGTTGTGCGTATATATATACGCGTAAAATGGTCGTTAGAGGAATTGTATACATATAAGAATATTTCATGTGAATAAAACAGTTAAATAAATTCCAGAAATTCAAAAGTTTGAAAATCAAACTTTTACGCCAAAATAGCTTGTGGGACCCAATGCTGACTCAGCACTGCGTGTATGATAAGGTTTGGCTAGATTCATCTACGTACCTGGACTATTTTCTTAACTAGGTTCAATGCTGACTCAGCGCTGCGTGTACGATAAGGTCTTGAGCAGCTATATAAACAGCCCTAGTCTTCATTCTCTTTGCACTAATTCTCTTCTATCCTTATGCTGCTAAGATTCATGGCTTCTTCCCCTCCTCTAAATTTTCTTAAATAAATAAAATAAAATATGATTCAATACGAGGAGATGCTGCTAAAAGACTTTTAAGGAGGGATTCAAATCAAAGTTTCAAGTGAAGAATTCAAAGGCTAGCTCAAACAAGTTTCAAGCAACGACGCACGAATCATAGCCATGCTTTTCTTCTTTTCTAGATCTATTTTCTGTAAGTTGGTTATTTCTAGATCTGAATATTTTGTTTTATTTGTGACATGAAATTAAAGGAATAAAGGAATATGCCAAATCTCTCTCTCTCTCTCTTCGAATCTGTGTTTATACTCTTGGACTGAATTAAGAACTGTTATGATTCGAGGACAAATAAGACTGTAACCGTGACTATGACTATAGAACTGTGGCTTTTGAAAGCATATGCCTTTGGACTATGACATAAGCCTTTGATTTTGGGACATATAAACATTGCCTATGACAATGACTTATGACTATGGGAATTATTTTCCCTTTTGGACTATGAACATCGCATATGAGTATGGACATTTCCTATGACTGTGACTGTGACTACAAGGATTATTTCCTTGACTAGGCCTATACCTTTGATTTGGACATAAACTATTACTTATGACATAATGAGGACAACTGTGATTTTGACACCCATGATTTATGATTAGGAAAATATTGCTTTAGTTTTGTGATTGAGAAGTTGGGTCTAAACCCAATTATTTATTCTACCTGTTCCTTGGTTTTTTTCTTTGGTTTTAAGACAGTGGGAATTTACCTATTAAGTTAGGTCTACCCACGTTCTTGAACCTATTTTGCCCATTCTTTGGTTTTAAGACAGTGGGAATTTACCTATTTAGTTAGGTCTACCCATATTCTTGAACCTACATTGTTATCCAAACCTTTTTATGCCAATTATTCCTTCTTGTCATTTTGATTCATTCCCTTTTTATCTACGAATCTAGATTTATTTATAATCTAGGTTGAATCACGATTATTCGAACGGTGGGAATGCGATTTGGGGAAAAACATGGAAATGAATATGAACGTAATTGTAAACTTGGAAATTGGCATAATTTGGAATATGTATTATGACATGCATATTAAAATGAAAACGGGGAAATTTGAAATGGATTAGGGAATATGTGATTTTGACATATTAAATTTAGCGTTAGTAAGTAAGCTAAATTTTAGGCATAAAATGTAAACTAGAAAAATAATTCTAGTTTTGCCATAAATTGTGAATTAGGATGTTAAACCAAGATTGGGTTAATTAAGGTTGATTTGGAATAAGTATATTAGCACAATTTTGAATTTATTCATAATTGTGAGCAATTGTCATGTTTAGAATAAATTATGGTTAGCGACACTAAATTTGGTATAATTTACATACCAAAAAGTATAAATATGATAAATAAGAGAGAATGGGCCATAATAATAAATGTGACAATGTACATTAAAAGAGTAGTAATGAAATAAGTAAATTAGGAGTAATTTACTTATAGAATTCGTCATAAATGTTAAATTGTTCATTTACCACAAAATATGTAACTTGGTTAAGATTTGGCCATAAATTATAAACTAGGATATTTAATCTAGTTTCGGCAATGAAATAGGAAATGGCCTAAACTGCATGTTAGGTTAGGACTTGGGCCTAGAATATAAGTATACTAGTAGGCTTGACAAATAAATATAGGCCAAATTCGTCTAAAAAGGGGAAATGGGCTTTTGAAATAAATTGTTAACAATTTATAAACAAAAGAAAAGTATTTTGATAACATCCCTTTTTATAACACATAGACCAGAAGGTTCTAGGGTGACAGAGAGGATAGTGTCTAGGCTTGGGTTTGGAAAATACAAGTTTCCTGCCCTCCCTGGCTATCCCTAACTGATCCGAAGGACGGGATGGTTGTTTTCAAAACCAGATTTGGAAATTAATCAAAAACCCTTTGAACTTAGAAAACATGAATATGCCTAACCCGAGGTTAGACTGAGTTACGGTGTAAACCTGCCCGGAACCGACCGGCACATCCAGTAACCGCAGCAATATCTGTCTAATGTGAGAGGTTGCGGCTTTAATTTATTAATCAAAGCTAGAACAAGAATGGGAGAGTTAATTCCATAGGAACACTTAACCAACCTAACACGGTTAAGCTAGAATGGGAAGGTTAAGGAACATTTAACCAACTTAGCACAGTTAAAGCTAGAATGGGAGGGTTAAGTCCATGGGAATACTTAGCCAAATTAACATGTTAATTAGACTAGAGGTTGGGGTTAAGTAATACACTTAGCCAAATTAATATGTTAACTGGACTAGACCATAGGGTTAAGTAAACTTGAATGCTTAACCATCAGAATATGATAAATGAATAGGGTTAAGTAAAAAGCATAAAGGGATAACACTTAACCAGTGTAATAGGATAAGGGAAGAGGGTTAAGATAGCTTCAATCGACTAAAGACACTTAACCAACCCAACCTGGCGAGAAAGAAAACTAAATAGTAAACCTCAGTTGAAAAAGGGACTAAGTAGTAAGCTTAGTTAAGAAAACAAGGAATTTGGAAACTAAGTGGTAAACCTTAGTTAGTAGAACTAAGTAGTAATTCTTAGTATAACACGAAGGAGCGGACATCCATATGGTTTTAAGAAGGCTCCAACGAATTGGGTTACGAAGCCCGAGGCTTCGGGGGGACGTGAGGGTACTCTTGGTATCCCTCTGTGAGGCTGCAGATGATCATCCTGGGCTCACAGAGGTTAAGGTCTGCGTTAGAAGAACCGAGGGTATGCCTTGGTTGCAATATATATATGTGGCAACCTAAAGACTAGGATGGACCAGCGTGATTCGGCGAGAAGACGGTAGCCCTGTGATAGCAACTCGTCGTCTACCATCCATCTTGAGTCAATCGAGATACGTGAAGCGGAAAGGCGGAGAACTCCAAAAGACCATATACTTGCTATCTAGTTATGGTTGCGGATGGCCATAGGATAGTGGGGCACCGGGGGCCGGCGTATAGTTCTCATTTTACAAGGTGTGCCTTTCATTAGTTGAGGGAGGGGTCAAGTGGGACCATAGCCACTGGAATAAAAACAAACCTTAGCATCTGCATCGGCAGATATCCGAAAGCTCCCGACCGAGTTCTGTATTCCTTGATATGCCCTGTCACAGGACTCGGATCGCACATTACAGGACATGTGCATCTAGACAAGCGATAACAATTCGCGATACATACGTGGGGAAGCCTAGGAACATATACCACTCTAGGTAGTGTGTCCTAGACTTGGGGGCATTTTTCGACAGGTAGCGTAATCCCTAGTTGGACTAGGTGGCATAAACCCTGCACTCGAAAAGCGTTCAGCAGATAGCGTTAAATCTAGAAAGCAGTGGATAGAAAACCCTAGATTAGATCTAGGTAACAACTAATAAATGGATGCCTGAAGGTGATGGAAAATACAGGGATTGGGATCACGTTATCGTTACTAGTTGAAACACTAGTTAGGCGGTGCAGAGATATAGAAACCAGTATAACAAGTAAATAGCGAAGCAGCGAAAGAATTAGAGCGTATCCAGTTTATCTTAGCATATCTTGTGACTACCTTGTCTAATCTTGTTGACCCTATCGTCATGGTGTAATCTTGTATTCAGTTAATTCATGTCGTTTTGTTTTCCATGTTCACATGCTAGAAGTTACTGAACTTACTCAGGCTTTATGTCTGACTCTGTTTTTCTTTCGTCTTCTTTCTTCCGTTCTCCCCCCCCCCCCCCCAGGTTGTTAAGGAGGAAATAGGATAGCTCAGATTTGTTTTGGGATGATTTCTCTTTCCAAGCTTGAAGAATCTTGGATGCATCGGCTTTGGATTGCTATGGCTGGCTTTTGTTACATTGGGGAACATAAATGTATTTTATGCTTCTTTATTTTGTAAAGACAGTTGATACTTTGATATTGTAAAGGAACCTTGTACAAATTATTTTGTCAATAAAGCAAAGTTTTATTTTCCGCTGTTTAATGTTTGTCTGTCTTGTAATTTATCTGCATCTTTTACCCATAATGCTCCACAGAACTTAGTGCATTCCCTTTGTGAGTGACACTAACGGATGTGGGGTGTTACATTTGTAGTTTTGGACATCGACTCACCCTATAATGCTTTTTTGGGCCGATCGGCCCTCGCAGAATTCTGGGCATGCATCGCGCCCTGGTGCCTATTGTTGACATTCACAACCGAAGAGGGAGCGGGAGTAATGAGAGGTGATCAATCCACCGGAGGAGCTTATTAAATTTTGGAATTGAAAATGTTGCTAAAAGGGTTAAACACAGAACCTAAAGACACTTCCTTTCCTGTTAAGGAGAATTCAGCATGGCTGCTAAAGACTATACCACCTAGGGAACTGAGACAAAATTCCCAAAGATATCAATCCCAGGGAAGACGAAGAGCTAGGAACTAGAAAGGCGACACCCAATGAGGCTACTGTTGATATCCTAATCGATAATGACGACTCGACAAAGGTCTTGAAGATTATGTCTCATTTGGATTCTTCCTGAACGAAAGAATTAACTGATTTTTTGAAAGCAAAACTCGATCTGTTTGCTTGGACTCATGCAGACATGTGTGGAATTTCTCCCGCAGTTATGAGCCACTCGCTAAGTTTAAACCCAAACCATCCTCCAGTCAAGAAGAAAAGATGTATGTTGGGCCCAGAAAGGTCGACAGTCTTAAAGGAAGAAGTAGAAAAATTAAAGAATAACGGGTTTATTAGAGATTCGACATATCCCGACTGGATATCGAATCCCGTCTTAGTTAAAAAATAAAATGGAAAATGACGGACATGCATTGACTTTTCCGATTTGACCAAAGCTTGTCTAAAAGATAGCTTCCCACTTCCCATGATTGATCAGCTGGTGTGCTCAACAGCCGGACACGAACTTCTCTCCTTCATGGACGCGTACTGGGATACAATCAGATCCCTATGCATGTACCGGATCAAGAGCATGCAAGTTTTGTTACAAACTTGGGATTATACTGTTATGTGGTGATGCCATTCGGACTAAAGAATGCCAGATCCACGTATCAGCGTCTGGTGAATCGAATGTTTTATATTCAGATCGGAAAAACAATGGAAGTTATATAGATGACATGCTTGTGAAGTCCAAGAAGTCTTCCAATCATACGAAAGATTTGGCGGAAATATTTGACATTTTGCGGAAATACGGGATGAAACTGAACCCATTAAAATGCTCACTTGGGGTTGAATCAGGAAAATTTCTCGGATTCATAGTAAGTTCTCGAGGAATTGAAATTAATCCAGACTATATAGCAGCAATCAGGAACATAGAAGAACCACGGAAGATTAGAGACGTCTAAAGCCTAGCTGGGAAGGTTGCAGCATTGAGCATATTCATTTCCAGAGCCCCGAACAAGTGTGTCCCATTCTTTGATTTAATCAAACAAGGGAAACGTCATTTTGAATGGACCCCTGACTGTATAGAGGCCTTCCAAAATCTGTTGAACTTGTTAGAGAAGCCCCTGATATATCGAAGCCGGTGGATCACGAAGATCTGTTCGTCTATTTGGCGGTGTCATCTCATGCTGTCAGCCTAGATTTGGTGCGTGAAGAAGACAAGATCCAAAGGCCATTATACTATGTAAGCAAGAAGTTAGCAGCTGCAGAATGCAATTATCCGAAAATAGAAAAGCTTGCTTATAGTCTCTTGGTTGCATCGCGAAAGCTCCGTCATTATTTCCAAGTTCATTCGATAGTCATATACACTGATCAACCACTAAAACAGGTATTACAAAGACCTGAAGCATCGGGACGATTACTTAAGTGGAATATCAAGTTGATCCAATTTGATTTAAATTTCCAACCAAGGAGATAAATAAGGGGGCAGACCCTAGCTGACTTCATAGCAGAATTCACAATTCCCGAGGAAGAAGTATTGGATGACAAGACTGCCACTTCAGAGCGTAAATTAGAACTTAGTCCATGGAAATTATATACGGACGGGGCTGAGAATGATCGAAGGTACGGTGCCAAAGTTGTTTTAACTACTCCTGAATGGCGATCCATTTACTACGCCCTGCAGTTGGAATTCCCTACCACCAATAATGATTCCGAATACGAGGCCCTAATTGCTGAGATAAAACTTGCTAAGGAATTAGGGGTAAGGACACTTGACATATTCTGTGATTCCAAGATAGTTGTCTGCTAAGTTCGAAAGGGATTCGAAACCAGGGGACATCTACTTGTTACTTACCTTGAAAAATAGAGGAGTTACTAGGTAACCTGGAACATTATAGCATAACTCATATCCCGAGAACAGAAAACCAAAAAGCAGATTGACTGGCTAAGTTAGCAAGTTCTGACAACCCAGGAGAAACCGAAATGGTACCAATAGAGATATTGGAATCTCCAAGCATTGACCAAATGGAAGTCGACTTAGCCCTGGAAGTTGAACCAGAAAGGAGTCATGGATGACACCGATTAAGAACTTCCTTAGGAGTAGAACTATCCTATTAAAAAAGAGCGAGAGACGATCTGTAATATGTAAAGCTGCAAGTTACGTCTTGTAGGATGACACCCTTTATCGCCAAGGATTTTCTATGCCTCTACTCCGGTGTATAGCACACAACAACATCAAGCGTAGAATGAGAGAATTACATGAGGGTGAGTGTGGAGATCACACCGGAGGTCAAACTTTGGCAAAGAAAGTATTACGATATGGCTGTTTTTGGCCTACGGTAAATAAGGATACAACTAATCATTCACGGTGCTGCGATAAGTGCCAAAGATTTGCTAAAGTTCCGAGGGTACCTCCAAGACGGCTTAAATCAATGTTCAGCCCATGTCCATTTTCTATGTGGGGATCAGACATCATCGGTGTAACGGCGCGAATTTCGATGCCTCGAAAGTCGTGTCATTATTGAAAGAATTTAGAAGATGAGATAGAAAAGATAGAACTTATAGAATAGAAGAATAAGAAGTCATGAGAATCTCACAGTGGAATTTCACAAATACATATATATTACATCATAAGGTCTGATACAACAGAGTACACAACATAATACATCATCATCATGGTTCAACAACATAATTATACATTATCCCATTACAATAACATAAATACTTAAACTGGATAACTAAATAGATATGCTACTAGGGTCTTGAACTTGTCCATCATCAGGTTCCACTTGCCTACCTGAATTTACTTGTCTACTCATAATAAATATTATGAGTACCCAAGAGTTTAGGAAACACAAAAAATAAACTCTGGGTCAGTCAGGCGACTAGTGTGAGGAAACATAGTTAAAAGATGTAAACAGGGAAATAAGTAATAAGGTTTCATGTTGACCGATTTATAAGTTTAGAAATCGTTAGGTCAAACCATAACTAGCATATGGATAATGACCAAGTATTTATATCAAAACGTTTGATATTATGATAGTTTGTACCAAATAAATAGTTATCTAGTGAAACGCTTGCATCTCACGTTCATGCATATAGTATACAAATCTAAAAATCGTACAGCGCGTATTGGAGGTTGGACTCCAACAGAATGGGTATGGGGGCACCCACCGATCAGTGTACTCTAGAGAGGATACACTAGGGTTCAACAAGAACGTCTTGTAACCCGGCCATACATGACCGTCTACTCATTTAGCTTGAGTGCGATGAATATAGTATCACTCCTACGATTGAGCTCGATTTTCCGTTTTCGAAAACTATAGCAGCGAAAGAGATTTAAGAAGTTAAATATGGAAGTCCTCTAGATGGTGATAATATACCCTGCTTAGGTATGACGCAACTAGCCATGCTGCCTAGCCCAACTTTTGTTACTTCCCGGTTGTGAAGTTTTTAGGTCACGTTTCTCTTCTGACAGATTATTTCTTTATTTTCCTTGAATGCCACATCGTTCTATCTGTCAGAAATACTCATTCGATTACCCAAATATATTACGGGTAATAAAGCTAAGAGAGATGAATTTCTCCGCTACCAACATAATATACTTATGTAAATTCGATGTGTAGAATCTGACTGATATACATTGTGTAACACCCCACGCCCGCTATGATCACTCATTAAGGGAATGCCATAGCATCGGTGGAGTATTTTAGTGAATATAGAACAGAAAAATTACAACAAGACAGATATAATTAGTACTTGAAATTTAAAAATATCATCTCACAACAGCGGAAATAAACATGTCTGGTTACATCATAAAACCACGATAAAAGTCAAGTACAATTAGGGATGGCAAAAAAATCCGTACCCGCGGTTATCCGTGGGTAAAATCCGTCATGGGTATAAAACGGATAGTTAAATGGGTATCCATGGGTAAAATAAACGGGTATTTTTAATATCCGTCAATTAATGGGGCGGGTACGGATAGTAAGATATCCATGTCCGCGGGTACCCGTATCCGTATTGAATGTGATTTATTATCAATAGTCAATACAAAAAATATTGTTGTTGGCTGTTCAATATTTGTGTGCATACTTTTACTCAATAGTTTATAACTGGTTGTTGATATTTTGATGGATACTTCTGTTGTTGTCTCTTATTTTTTGGATATTGGCTTAAATATGTATTGGTATTTTGAGGTTAGCATTTAAGAATTGGTCTAATTTGTTTTTTTACCAAATGTGCTTTTAAATAATTTCAATAAATGGGTAAAAAATAAATTGAATAAATATAATGGATACCCACGAATACCCGCCATTACCCGCAACCCGTTTAAAACCCGTTTAATGGATACCCGTGCGGGTATGGGGCGGGCACGGGTCAAAAAATCACCCAACGGGGCGGGTGATGGGGTGGTACTACCCGCGCCCGCCCCGCCCCATTGCCATCCCTAAGTACAATATCCATCAAAATAAAGAAGTACATAATCCCACTCTTTCTCATACAATAGCCAGAACAAAAGAAAAGATAACTGGATAACTGGAGCTTTACATCTACCCAAGCTCCTAAAGACTGGAACAGCAATCCGATCAAGCTCTACTACCGCTAGGATCCACCGTAGGACCTGAGGGTTGGGAAAAAGATAAAAACAACGGGGTCAGACATAAGTCTGAGTGAGTCCTATAACTTTAACAATACAATCATTAAAGTAACCAGAGAAGACATAAGCTTGACCTACGGTAATATCTGGGGATGAATGGCTACACTAAGCAGCTTGGTAGACTTAGGATAAACTAAGATAACCGTAAGGACGCATCTACCCACCCAAGGATAATTACTAACTGCACCACACCAGTCATTCCTACTTAAAGGTTGATCCCTTCCAAGGACTTAGAAAATTTCCCCAGTAGTTTCATGTACTCCTAGCCCACTACATAGGTGCCGTCTGCCCCTATCTCCACTAGGTGTACTCAGTAATTCTTACCCAGTAGTTTCGTGTACCCCTACATAGGTGTCGTCTGCCCCTATCTTTATTAGGTGTACCCACTACTCCCCATCGATCGGCTCCCTACCGTAGATACCCGTGCTGGTCCCACAGTGGGGTGTATCACTCCCCTAAAGTGGCTACCCAATACTATCAACGGTGCACGGCTTTATATCTACACGATGCAACAACGGCTTATCTACCAGCCCGGGCCCACACACGCATATGAAACCCGTTGGACTTGCGTTGCCACCGCTAACCCGTTTTGGCCTCTTATAATCAAGCCCAATATGCGTGTCCCGTCACTCGACATGGGTCGAGCCCACAAAGATACGTTTGGGATATTGGTTGAAATGGGCCCCCACAAGCTACCCACCTAAGCTTGTCATATATCTAGTGTATCCCACTTAACCCTTTAATCATGTTTAATTACATGTTTCCACTTGGTTAAGTATTCTAATCGTATTTTCTATTGCCACCCAAGGCAACCCACTAGATTCCACATGCCACCCAAGGCAACCACAAAATTTCCACATGCCACCCAAGGCACCCACTTAACCCCTCATGTCCCACTACATGCTAATATGGTTAAGTGTTTCTTAATTAATTAAGACCGTGATCTCCCATAAAGACCTCCCACATTAGACTGGCTGTTATGACCGCCTGGTTAAGCCGGTAGAGTCCGGGCAGTCTTACGTCATAACAGAGCCTAACCTCGTGTCTTTACTTTAATCACGTATTTAATTTATGGCTAAGACCTCTCACATTGGACTGACATTTGTAGCAACTGGTTAAGCCGGTCGGGTCCGGGCAGTTTTACACTACAAATGAGTCCAAGCTCGTGCCTTAGTCGATTAATTACACCTAATTAATCACCCCCATATTAATTATCCCTAATTAATATCAAGTTTTCCATAACATGGGTAGACCTAACTCAATAGGTAAATTCCCATGGGGTAGACCTAACTCAATAGGTAAATTCCCACTTATGGTAATTTATTTTTATGGTATGCTTAATCATACCCAATCATACATTTATTAACATATTTACCAACCCCCATCGTTCCCCACGTAAATCGTTCTCATTTCATGACATAATAAAGGGGAAGATCCATCACAAATATCATGGGTTTAGCATATAACTTTGTCATGGGTTAAGAGGATGTCAACTTGCATATATGAGTATATATTAACCCAACTACATTTAACCCAAACTTGCATATTATCATACACATGATTTGCATAACATGTTGCATATGAGCTTGCATATTATCATACACATATCTTGCATAACATGTTGCATATGAGCTTGCATATTAAACATATACATAACTTGCATAAGCATCCATATACTTGCATAAGCATGCATAACTTGCATAAGCATCCATATACTTGCATAAGCATGCATAACTTGCATATCACATTCAACTTGCATTTAGACATATACATAACTTGCATAAGCATCCATATACTTGCATAAGCATGCATAACTTGCATATCACATTCAACTTGCATTTAAACATATACATAACTTGCATAAGCATCCATATATTTGCATAAGCATGCATAACTTGCATAAGCATCCATATACTTGCATAAGCATGCATAACTTGCATATCACATTCAACTTGCATTTAAACATATGCATAACTTGCATAACTCACTTTGTTAAACATGCATAAATCCACTTATTAAATATGCATAAACCCACTTGTTAAACATGCATAAACCAACTTATTAAGCATGCATAAACCAACTTAACAAACATGCATAAACCCACTTATTAATTATGCATAAACATAGAAAAACATAGAGTAGCATATCATTATAAATGATTCAAACTCACTAATCCGCATTTAAGACCATAGGTCTCATTACACCCAATCTACTTACTTTAACAATTGATGTTAAAGTGATAGAAACTCACCAAACCCAAAATTAACCCACTTATGAAGTGGAATTAGTTGCTAAATATGAAGATGGTGATGATTAGAGAATGATTTAAGAGGGATTAGCTTGCAACTTCCTTCTTAGATTAGTAGAGACTCCTTCTAGGATTTAATTTGGCGGCATGAGGCCTTCATTTCTATTTTTAGTATGGATTAGGGTAGGTTTAGGGTGTATTTATAGATTAGGAGAGTGTTTTAGGCCCTTAGATTAACCCTAGATTAGATTAGGTCCGTTAGATTTAGGAAACCTCTAGAACCCAGCCCAGCCCTAGCCAGAAAACCAGATCTGGTGCACCCAAGCACCCTGGTTCGACACGCCGTGTCGACAGGCAAGTCGACAGGCAAGTCGACACCCCTGTCGACAGGCCTGTCGACAGCCCTGTCGACATGCTTAGGGCGGGAATCTTCCCGCCTGGCCCCGCTGGTTCTAATTTAAAATCTAAATTTAAATTCCTAAATCTGTTTTTAGCTTTAAATTTTCTACAAACTTCTTTGGGCCATAACCGGGCCATACGGACTCCGATTCTCGAAAACTCGGACTCTATTTCACGTATTTTTCCGAGACGAACGCAATAACGCAGCCCGTTACCCCCAATTCCCACGTCTGAGATTATTTATCCTGTAATTAGTGAATTTTAGTATTAACTAAAATTCGGGGTGTTACATTCTCCCCTCCTTAAAGGATTTCGTCCCCGAAATCTCTAAGCTAAGGAGAATGCATATCCTATCATCCAAACAACCATCTACTCAAATCATCAACCACGGGCATCCATTGTCCTTAAACAGATTCTAATGATGTATGAGCATATGCAAAAAGTGTGTGTATATGTTCCCTATCTAATGTATGAACATATGCAAACCATGATAGTGCCATGCATCCATTATGTATGCGAGAGAACCCTATCGACACATACAATATCTACATGAGTGCACAATCATTCACCAAAATGCATCATCCATGTGATAACACAACCATTATACATCCATAAATATATCTTCCTACACACAATTTTATGCAATATGCAATATGAAGTGACTGAGCCGATCTAGTGCCTAGAGTGTGTGTATATGCATCCACGAGCAACCACTAGCAAACACTTGCATCCACTTGCATCCATCAACCATAACATGTCTCAAACACATGTTTCAGCCATAGGTTTACCCTATCTAAAGGTCAAAGGTACTAACGAGAGGACATACCGAAGATAAGATAAGTACTAGACAAGCGATAAAGGAGAAAGTAAAGACATACCCTCAAAAAGAAATGGGTACAATGAACGCATCTTCGCTTCCGTCTCCCAAGTTGCGTTGCTCTCATCTTCTCCCCATTGCACTTTGACTAGTTGAACCTCTCTGTTTCTCAACTTCCTAGTCTCTGACCCAAGGATGCGAGTAGGAGCTCGTCGAATAGTCGCATCACGCTCTACCTCTACATCTCTAAGCAAGCTCGGCTCTACCACCTCTGCCGTCTCATGTAAGCACTTCCTCAGATGTGATACATGGAATACATCATGAACACCACTAAGTCTGTCGGGCAACTCCACCCTATATGCCATCCGTCCAATCCTTTCCTTGATAGGAAACGGCCCAACAAACCTCGGTGCTAACTTCCCAACGGATCCGAAGCGAACAACATTTCTCAACGGAGATACCTTAACAAAAACCATATCCCCAACCTCAAACTCAAGATCCGTCCTTCTCTTGTCCGCATAAGATTTTTGCCTATCTTGCGCTGCTTTCATCCTTCTTCGAATCAAATCGATCTTCTCTGAAGTCTCCCTAACCATATCAGGCCCAAGCAAGATCTTATCCGTAGATTCCCACCAACATGTAGGTGATCGACAAGGCCTTCCATAGAGAGCTTCGAAAGGAGCCATACCAATACTGGACTGAAAGCTGTTATTATATGCGAACTCCACCAATGGAAGATGCTCTTCCCATGTACCTCCAAAATCTAAGATACAAAGCCTCAAAAGGTCTTCTAGAACACGATTCACCCTCTCAGTCTGGCCGTCCGTCTGAGGATGATATGCGGTGCTCAGACATAATTGAGTCCCCACTTCTTCTTGCAAACTTCTCTAGAACTCGCTAGTGAAGATAGGATCTCGATCACTTACTATGCTCGAGGGTACCCTATGTAATCGAACTATCTCTCGAAGATATACTGAAGCTAGCCATGGAGCAGTCCTCTTGCTCTTCACAGGTATGAAATGGGCGCTCTTAGTAAGTCTGTCTACCACCACCCAAATTCCTGTATTACCCTTCCTCGACCTGGGTAACCCGTCAATAAAATCCATCGAGACGCTATCCCACTTCCATTGCGGAACCTCCAATGGTTGAAGCAACCCACCTGGTTTCCTTTGCTCCGCCTTCACTTGCTGGCACACCAAACATCGAGCGACATACTCGGCCACATCTTTCTTCATACCGGCCCAGAAGAAAACCCTCTTCATGTCTTGGTACATCTTGTCCCCACCGGGATGAATGGTCATCCTAGAACGGTGTGCGTCATCAAGAATAGCCTTCCTCAAACCCTCGTCTTGCAGTACACAAAGTCTACTGTCTCTACGCAAGCACCCCCTATCGTCTAGGGTATACCTACTCAAATGGCTGGACGACTCCCCCCTTATGAGCTTCTCTACTAACTCAACCAACTGTGGGTCGCCCCTCTGTGCTTCTCCAATCCGCCCCAAAAGAGTAGGTCTAACTTCCAAAGAAGCTAGCAAACCGGGTACATAGTCAACGGAAGGTCTGAAATCAAACATCGAGATAAATTCCAAGCTTCGTCGTTCCACGAACAATGGACTCAAGGACAACCTTTTCCTGCTCAAGGCGTCCGCCACCACGTTACCCTTGCCAGGGGTATACGCTATCTCGAAATCATAAGATGCTAAGAACTCCATCCACCTTTGCTGTCTTAAGTTTAAATCCTTCTGAGAGAATAAGTACTTCAATGATTTATGGTCAGTGAACAACTCGAATCTCTCACCAAGAAGATAATGGCGCCAAATCTTAAGCGCAAAAACAATAGCGGCCAGCTCTAGATCATGGGTAGGGTAATTTTTCTCATGTGCCCTCAACTGCCTTCCACCATAGGCTATTACCCTTCCCTCTTGCATTAAGACTACGCCAAGTCCTGTCCCACAGGCATCGGTATAGACAACAAATGGCTTGCTCCCATCTAGCAACACTAAAACTGGAGCGGTGGTTAAAGCTCTCTTTAACCGTCGGAACGCATCATCGCAATCTACGTCCCATGTGAAAACAAGATTCTTCTTCGTCAAGCGAGTTAATGGGGCTGATATTTTCGCGAAGTCTTTGATAAACTTCCTATAATAACCCGCCAACCCCAAGAAACTTCTTACTTCGGTAGCATTCTTCGGAACCTTCCAATCCTGAATCGATACTACCTTCGCGGGATCCACAACTATCCCTTCCTTGGAGACCACGTGCCCCAAGAACCGCACTTCCTTCCTCCAGAAGTGACATTTAGAGAATTTAGCCTTAAGGCTATGTGCTCGAAGAGTCTTCAATACCTCCCCAAGATGTAGGGCATGCTCTTCTTCACTCTTAGAAAATACTAAGAAATCGTCCACAAAGACCACCAGAAATTTATTAAGGAACTCCCTGAACACCCTACTCATCAAATCAACAAAGTATGCAGGGGAGTTCGTCAACCCAAATGGCATCACCAGCCACTCCTAGAAACCATCCGGAGTTCTAAAGGCAGTCTTGTCTATGCTATCCTCAGCCACCCTCAACTGATGAAACCCCGTGGCTAAGTCCAACTGAGAAAATACTGAAGCGCCAACCAACTGATCGAAAAGATCATCAATCCTTGTCAATGGGTGTCTATTCTTCTTTGTGAGCTTGTTGAGTTCTCTATAGTCTACACAAAGTCTGAGGGACCCATCCGCCTTCGTAGCAAATACTACTGGAGCACCCCACTCCGATATGCTCCGTCTTATGAACCCCTTCTCAAGCAACTCTCCTACTTGCTTATGGAGTTCCCTCCTCTCACGAGGAGCCATGTGGCGCACTGGTAAAGATACCGGTTTAGCATTATCCACCAAATACATTCGGAAGTCAATCTCCCGCTTCGGAGGTAAGCCCTTCACCTCCTCAAACACATCCGGATATTCCCGGACCACTCTAACAGATTGCAAACTCTCGACCGAAGCGTCAAGCGATTCAAGATAACTTAGCATAACAGAGTCCATGGGATTACAAGAAATCTCGAGAGTGTTACCCAAGCGGGTCATGAGCCTAACAACTCTCCTTTCGCAATCAAGAATGGCACCATTACTGGATAACCAGTCCATGCCCAAAATCAACCCATAGCCCGTGAAGCCCAACACAAAAGCATCACATCTAAACTCAATGCTAAGTATAGAAATCTTCAAACCCAAACATATCATGGACAAATAAGTGGAGCCCCCAATTGGGTTTGAAACAACCAAGGGATCATCTACCAGACTGGTGTCTAAGTGCAGTGACTCAACTAATGATGATGAGATAAATGAATGCGATGCGCCTGAATCAAATAATGTACGGACCGGATGATAAAATAGAAAAACCAGACTTTCAACGGAGATAGTTCTACCTCTTTCCTGAATTGGTGGAACCACGAGAGCCTGTACTTGCCCCCTAGCCTGACTCGGTGCCATAAGAGCTTGCACCTGTCCTCCTGAGGTAGACCCCGTCCTTTGCCCCTTCTTAGGGCAATCCTTCACTAAATGCCCTGCTTCGCCACAGTGGAAGCAGCCAGTCTTCTTCTTCTTGCGACAATCCTTGCTTAGGTGGCCAGGTGTCCCATAATTGAAACACTTCTTCTTCTTGCCCTTGCCACCGTTGCCTTTCCCACCTTTGCTTTGTTGTTGTTGCTGAGGTCTCTTTTGATCTCCCTTCTTTTCGGGTGCCCTATTAGCATTGGGACCCTTCTCTTCTTCATACATGAGTGCCATGTCAACTAGCTTCTCAAAGGTGGCCCCCATAGGGATATGAGTCATAGCCAACCCATGCATCGGTTCATTCAAGCCCTTCACGAACCTCAAAGCCTTCTTCTCCGGTGTATTCACCATGTCTAGGCCAAACCTTGCCAATTGATTAAACTTGTTGACATATTCCTTCACCGAGAGATTTCCTTGCTTTAGAGTCAAGAATCTTTCCATATACAAGTTTTCCTCCGCCCTTGAGAGAAACTTTGCCACAAATCTTTGCCTAAAATCCGCCCAAGAGTCAACGGGGCGTTCTCCATTAGTGACCTCCCACCAGAATGAGGCCTCTCCCTTCATTAACCAAGCAGCCAACTTGACTTTCTTCCCTTCTTCCATCTCAAAGATATCTATCAACTCTTCCGCCTCCTTAAGCCAATCTCTAGCCTCCACAAAAGTTTCAGATCCTTGAAAAGGTTTCCCTCCCATGGCTTTAAATTCCTTGCAAGTCTTAGCAAAAGTATCCGTGTGAGGAGGAGGGGGAGGAGGAAGATCGGGTGCTACGGTTGGTGGAGGAACATTTGCAGGACCTGCAGTGGTGGCCCTAGCCTCCATCAATCTCCTATACCATACTGGTACCGTCACACCCTCCGGAAAGTTAAGATTCTCGGCCATGCTGAAACGAAAAAGGAAAGATTCAAAACGAAGGATTCGAAGGATATAGATATGGCTATTGGGGATTATGCTTTTCTTTCAAAAACTTTTCTCTTTAAAGACATGTTTTTGAAAATATCTTTTCCAAAAATGTTTTTAGAAAATAGTTTTCTAAAAATTTTATCTGTTCCGGTAACCTTTGCTCTGATACCACGTGTAACACCCCACGCCCGCTATGATCACTCATTAAGGGAATGCCATAGCATCGGTGGAGTATTTTAGTGAATATAGAACAGAAAAATTACAACAAGACAGATATAATTAGTACTTGAAATTTAAAAATATCATCTCACAACAGCGGAAATAAACATGTCTGGTTACATCATAAAACCACGATAAAAGTCAAGTACAATATCCATCAAAATAAAGAAGTACATAATCCCACTCTTTCTCATACAATAGCCAGAACAAAAGAAAAGATAACTGGATAACTGGAGCTTTACATCTACCCAAGCTCCTAAAGACTGGAACAGCAATCCGATCAAGCTCTACTACCGCTAGGATCCACCGTAGGACCTGAGGGTTGGGAAAAAGATAAAAACAACGGGGTCAGACATAAGTCTGAGTGAGTCCTATAACTTTAACAATACAATCATTAAAGTAACCAGAGAAGACATAAGCTTGACCTACGGTAATATCTGGGGATGAATGGCTACACTAAGCAACTTGGTAGACTTAGGATAAACTAAGATAACCGTAAGGACGCATCTACCCACCCAAGGATAATTACTAACTGCACCACACCAGTCATTCCTACTTAAAGGTTGATCCCTTCCAAGGACTTAGAAAATTTCCCCAGTAGTTTCATGTACTCCTAGCCCACTACATAGGTGCCGTCTGCCCCTATCTCCACTAGGTGTACTCAGTAATTCTTACCCAGTAGTTTCGTGTACCCCTACATAGGTGCCGTCTGCCCCTATCTTTATTAGGTGTACCCACTACTCCCCATCGATTGGCTCCCTACCGTAGATACCCGTGCTGGTCCCACAGTGGGGTGTATCACTCCCCTAAAGTGGCTACCCAATACTATCAACGGTGCACGGCTTTATATCTACACGATGCAACAACGGCTTATCTACCAGCCCGGGCCCACACACGCATATGAAACCCGTTGGACTTGCGTTGCCACCGCTAACCCGTTTTGGCCTCTTATAATCAAGCCCAATATGCGTGTCCCGACACTCGACATGGGTCGAGCCCACAAAGATACGTTTGGGATATTGGTTGAAATGGGCCCCCACAAGCTACCCACCTAAGCTTGTCATATATCTAGTGTATCCCACTTAACCCTTTAATCATGTTTAATTACATGTTTCCACTTGGTTAAGTATTATAATCGTATTTTCTATTGCCACCCAAGGCAACCCACTAGATTCCACATGCCACCCAAGGCAACCACAAAATTTCCACATGCCACCCAAGGCACCCACTTAACCCCTCATGTCCCACTACATGCTAATATGGTTAAGTGTTTCTTAATTAATTAAGACCGTGATCTCCCATAAAGACCTCCCACATTAGACTGGCTGTTATGACCGCCTGGTTAAGCCGGTAGAGTCCGGGCAGTCTTACGTCATAACAGAGCCTAACCTCGTGTCTTTACTTTAATCACGTATTTAATTTATGGCTAAGACCTCTCACATTGGGCTGACATTTGTAGCAACTGGTTAAGCCGGTCGGGTCCGGGCAGTTTTACACTACAAATGAGTCCAACCTCGTGCCTTAGTCGATTAATTACACCTAATTAATCACCCCCATATTAATTATCCCTAATTAATATCAAGTTTTCCATAACATGGGTAGACCTAACTCAATAGGTAAATTCCCATGGGGTAGACCTAACTCAATAGGTAAATTCCCACTTATGGTAATTTATTTTTATGGTATGCTTAATCATACCCAATCATACATTTATTAACATATTTACCAACCCCCATCGTTCCCCACGTAAATCGTTCTCATTTCATGACATAATAAAGGGGAAGATCCATCACAAATATCATGGGTTTAGCATATAACTTTGTCATGGGTTAAGAGGATGTCAACTTGCATATATGAGTATATATTAACCCAACTACATTTAACCCAAACTTGCATATTATCATACACATGATTTGCATAACATGTTGCATATGAGCTTGCATATTATCATACACATATCTTGCATAACATGTTGCATATGAGCTTGCATATTAAACATATACATAACTTGCATAAGCATCCATATACTTGCATAAGCATGCATAACTTGCATAAGCATCCATATACTTGCATAAGCATGCATAACTTGCATATCACATTCAACTTGCATTTAGACATATACATAACTTGCATAAGCATCCATATACTTGCATAAGCATGCATAACTTGCATATCACATTCAACTTGCATTTAAACATATACATAACTTGCATAAGCATCCATATATTTGCATAAGCATGCATAACTTGCATAAGCATCCATATACTTGCATAAGCATGCATAACTTGCATATCACATTCAACTTGCATTTAAACATATGCATAACTTGCATAACTCACTTTGTTAAACATGCATAAATCCACTTATTAAATATGCATAAACCCACTTGTTAAACATGCATAAACCAACTTATTAAGCATGCATAAACCAACTTAACAAACATGCATAAACCCACTTATTAATTATGCATAAACATAGAAAAACATAGAGTAGCATATCATTATAAATGATTCAAACTCACTAATCCGCATTTAAGACCATAGGTCTCATTACACCCAATCTACTTACTTTAACAATTGATGTTAAAGTGATAGAAACTCACCAAACCCAAAATTAACCCACTTATGAAGTGGAATTAGTTGCTAAATATGAAGATGGTGATGATTAGAGAATGATTTAAGAGGGATTAGCTTGCAACTTCCTTCTTAGATTAGTAGAGACTCCTTCTAGGATTTAATTTGGCGGCATGAGGCCTTCATTTCTATTTTTAGTATGGATTAGGGTAGGTTTAGGGTGTATTTATAGATTAGGAGAGTGTTTTAGGCCCTTAGATTAACCCTAGATTAGATTAGGTCCGTTAGATTTAGGAAACCTCTAGAACCCAGCCCAGCCCTAGCCAGAAAACCAGATCTGGTGCACCCAAGCACCCTGGTTCGACACGCCGTGTCGACAGGCAAGTCGACACCCCTGTCGACAGCCCTGTCGACATGCTTAGGGCAGGAATCTTCCCGCCTGGCCCCGCTGGTTCTAATTTAAAATCTAAATTTAAATTCCTAAATCTGTTTTTAGCTTTAAATTTTCTGCAAACTTCTTTGGGCCATAACCGGGCCATACGGACTCCGATTCTCGAAAACTCGGACTCTATTTCACGTATTTTTCCGAGACGAACGCAATAACGCAGCCCGTTACCCCCAATTCCCACGTCTGAGATTATTTATCCTGTAATTAGTGAATTTTAGTATTAACTAAAATTCGGGGTGTTACACATTGTCAGACACTCGTCCATTCGGGTTTGTTATGGGACTGAACAGACCGAAGATTCTATTTTAAATAGCACTTGCATCTTGTTGACTTCAGCATTCTGATATGCGTCATATACTTTGAGTTGAAGTGGAATATTTACCCCGGACTCTTCGAAACGATGTACGAAATGTCTTTTATAGTCGGTGAATATTTATCGGTCTAATCCCAATTATTATTCAGTTTATTATCTTTATATCAACGGTGTTTGTCTACTTGGTTCATAACAGAATAGTTTAATTCTCTTTTAAAAATAACCAGTTAAGGTATATGTGTTTCACACAGTGTTTTGTTCAGGTTTAATCATCATTTGGGAATGCACGTGCTTCGCATACGGCATTTTTACTTCTTCTATCATCGCATCTCAAACGATGTTTTAAACTCTACTTTCCCTTTTTATTTATTTCCTCTATGTTTAATTAAATTTAAATAAATAATTTAAATTATTTATTCACTTATTATTTAAATTTCAAACCTGATCGAACTTCTACTGTCGAACTTGTCGGTTTGATCTTCTGCTTCTACTTTCCACTTGCCTTTGCCTAATTAAATAGAAACTCTTCTTTTTATTTATTTAATTAATTTATTTCTTATTTATATTTCAAATTTTAAATTTAAAACTATTTTTAAACTTAAAATATCGTATTTATCGGAGTACTAAAGTACCGGTTTAGTGAATATCAAAATACCGGATTTGGCAAATACCAAAGTACCGGGTTTGGCAAGTGCCAAGGCACTGGATTTGGCAAGTGCCAAGGCACTGGATTTGGCAAGTGCCAAATACCAGACTTGGCACTTTCTTCTTCCCAGTATCAGTGCACAGTGGTGCACGTGCACACCACCAACGCTCGTCGAGGAGCCACCGCACCCCTCCAGAACCGTCGCATTCCCCTTCCAGTTCGTCAATCACCCACCGGAGCCCTCCATCAAGTCCACCTCCTCGAAATCACTCCTCCATCATTTTAAAACTGAAACCCATCAAAACAGTTCACCCAAAACTCACCTCCACCCATCACCTCTGACCACCTGAGATGCACGCACCTCCTTCCATCTCTCCTCCGATCTCGTGCGCACCTTCCCCCTCGTCCTTGGCCCACTCGATCACGTGGGATCCCCGTGCGACGCCTTCAAACCCATGAACAGTCTAAAAACCTAAATTTGATTCGTTCTCAACATTTATGAAATGGAAAATTTTATCCATATTTTTCTGATGATCCTTGAACCTCCGCGCTCCTTCCCTCCCTTCGCCCTGGAGTTCGACATTGCCGATCGCCGGAATTTCCTCCAAAACCATTATCCGTTCATCCCCGAAATTCTCGAAATCTATATACTTAAAAATCATGATTTACATATTAAAAATCATCATTTCGATCTACCATTCCGATTATATAATCAAAACGAGCTTTTAAAACATTTGAAAATCCACTTTGATTTGGAAATACAGAGAGTTTACTATGTTTCTGTTTTGAACATGTATACTTTGAAATATAACTTTCTTCTATTATATTTGTGAATGTGTGATATGTTTGTACTATATCCTATGCATTTTCATCAATCAAAGGTGAGGAATCTAGTTCTAATTACTGTCAGGGATCAAATGTTCATATTCTATGTTTTTCAAAACACGGTACAGGTTCTAACTAAGGTCCTTAATCATCGACCAAACTTGCACAACATTCCTGTATAATTTCTACATGAATACTAGTTTATACAGATATAGATCAGGGTATTCTATCACCACACTTTACTAGTTGATAGTAACAACAATGACCATAATAGGATTTGCACAGAGTATCAAAACTTGATTAAAGAATTAAACAATGCAGTAATTAGTTTCCTCACCATAATGCTCTCCAAGATCTCAGTAAAGACTTCAGAAATTTGTATGAATCTTAGTTTTGTTGTGTGAAAAAGTGAGGAATTTGAGATGTATTTATAGTGGAGCTCAAGTTTAAAAAAAAACATTTCCTGCACATGGCCTCTACAGTTTTCTCCCTTAGCCTTAACCCTTTCTTTCTTAGTCTCCTACGGCCACATGTATGAAGAGTTTGTCTTATTAAGGTTTTAGAGCCAATGAATGGATACTAGGTTACCCCTTCTAGAAGCTTGAGTCACCCCTTGATTAAATGCATGTATCCATTTTAGATTTTAAAGCATTATAAAAATGGGTTTCTCCTTGTCTCTTTCTTGCTTGATATCTCTCTTATACAGGTCATGAGAATTTCTTTAGGTGCTTTAGGGAATGATTTCCCAATCTTAGGGTGTGTTTGGTTAAAAATGAGTTTTGGGTTTTTAGTTTTCAAAATTAATTACAAAACTTTAAAGGTGTAGAAGGAGGAATGGCAGAATGAAAGCAAGATGGAGGGTACCGCGGAGGGGATGTAGCAATCATGAAATGAGGATTTGGTCTCCATATTTCTCTCATGTCTAAAAATACGAAAAATGGATAAAAGTTATTTTTTATTTTGTGTGTTAACTTTGTTTTCTAAAATTGTTGTTTTCCATGATTTACATGCATTGTGCACAATTTTGTATGGACGAAAACCCAAAACTTAAAAATGGTAAACCAAACACTACCTTAGTTTACTATTTGTAGTATCATTCATTAATTGTTTTTGTCTTCATGTGTGTTTATTTTTGACTCGTGTTTTAAGATATTTATGTTGGTCAAAAGAAAAAATGTTTCATGTGTGCTATTGTTCATGTTTGGGCCGACTTGTCTCTTGTTATATGTATTCATGTTGTGTTTTTTTGTTCTAAAGTCCTTCTCTATTTTCAAGTGAACAAAATGCTTTTTATATGTTATAAGGCTTTTTATTTTTAAAACCTTGTTTTGTTAAAATGATATTATGAAGTATTTATCTTCAAATGAATTACCACTCATGATTTTTATTTGTATGTAGTATAATTGTTTTACACTTTAAAATCTTAAGATATAACAAGTATATCTATTATTCTTTCCATACATACATATATACATATGTTTTCACATATGTATCAAAAATCACTTTAGTTTTGTTTTTAACTAGCATTCTCATTTTAATGATTATTAAAATGATTATTAGAAAAAGTTGGGACATTACAGTCCACCCTCCTTATAAGAATTTCATCCCTAAAATTTTAAAGTAAGAAAGATAGAAAGATTTTCCCTAAAAGATGATACTTCATATCACTACTACTTAGTACATTATAATTATACACTAGTTCCATACTGGTCCTAGACATACATAACAATACTGCCATAACTAGGCTATACTTGACTAATTCAAGTTATAGGCTATATGATATACATATACATAGTCCAAACACATCACTCCTCTCTACTCCTCCGAGTCACTATCAATTACAATCCACTCATCATCTGAGATGTTTACAACTTCAACCGCTTCATCATCGTCATCTGATGGCTCTAAAACCTCCATTATCCCCTGGGTAGTTGGTTCCTCCTCCTCGTCGTCGGAAATCTCTATAACCTCCACTGGTAGAAGTAGACACACCTGTATCGCGGGATACCCATAGTCCCTAAAGATATCTACCCATCCTCCCACTGCATGATACTCAATGAGCGCCTGCTCCAATCTCGCCTATATTGCTAACAATGGGTCGACAAACTTCTCTGGTTGTCCTCCCATGGCAGCGACTGGTGTCTCTGGGACAACATCTTCCTCCTCCTCGTATTCTTCTTCATCTTCTTCGTCGCCATCTATGACCATATCCTCCACATCATCCTCATCCCTGTCACTGTCGTCATCACTATCACTATCTCCAAAACCTGTCTCTATCATCAGTATGTCGTCTTCCTCTGAGCATTCCTGGCTGTCTGCCTCTTGCTCCATCGGTTCTTCTCTACTGACATCCGACTCCTCAGATGTCCTGTGGGTACTCTCATCTTCACTCGGTGACCTCTCTCTAATGTCTTCTGAATTTCCTACTCTTGCTCTCTTGGCCAGCAATCTCTCGGTCTGGTGTGGGGTGAGTCTTTTCCTAGCTATGGTCTTCATTAAGGGTGCCATCAATGCTCATAGAAATGAAGAAATCCAAGGTTTCATTTCATCCAAACAACCAAATAGTAAAACATGCCTAATCTGTAGAAAGTCCAGGTATAATTTCCTGGTATGTTTTTCGGTTTCCCACGTGCAATCCTTCGGATTTTCGCTCCACTGAATCTTTAGCAGACTTACCACTTTGTTGCCAAGTTGTTTTTCCTCTCTATCAATAATACGAAATGGCTGTCGAATCACTGTCAAATCTGGTTCAATCTCTATTTCTTGCTGAACAGATGGTTCCAAAATTAAGGACAGATCGTGCAAACATTTTCTTAAATGAGATACATGGAATACATTGTGAATCCATGCCATATGTTTTGGTAATTCAATTCTATAGGCTAGAAATCCAATTTTCTCCAGAATTCGGAAAGGTCCAACATATCGCGGGGTTAACTTTCCGGCTTTTCCAAATCTCACAACTCCTCTCATCGGTGAAATCTTCACAAATACCAGATCTCCTATTTCAAATACAAGATATCTTCGCCTTTGACCAACATAGCTTTTCTGTCAATCTTGAGCTTCTTTCATTCTTAATTTCACCAACTCCACTTTCTCTGTTGCTTCTCGGATCGTATCTGGTCCAAGTACTAATTTGTCTTCGGATTCAATCCAACATGCGGGTGCTTTACAAGGTCTTCCATACAGTGCTTCGTATGGTGCCATCCTTATACTCGCCTGATAACTATTGTTGTAAGCGAATTCCACCAAGTGTAGATGATCCTCCCAAGATCCTCTAAAGTCTAGAATACATGCTCTTAACAAATCCTCCAATATCCGGTTTACTCTCTCAGTCTGACCGTCCGTTTGAGGATGGTAAGCTGTACTGAGATTCAATCTCGTTCCCAAAGTCTTTTGCAATGCTTCCCAAAATTTACTTGTAAACATGGGGTCTCTATCGCTTACAATGCTTGCTGGGACTCCATATAGTCATACAATCTCTCTCATGAAAACTCCGGCTAAAGATGCGGCTGTGCGTGTCAGTTTTGCTGGAATAAAATGCGCACTTTTTGTTAGCCGATCGACAATTACCCAATTCCTTCAAATCCTCTTCTTGTCCTGGGCAATCCATCGATATCATTTCCCACTTCCAGTTGGGTATTTCTAATGATCGTAATAGTCCAGCAGTCTTTTGATGATCTCCTTTGACTTGTTGACAGCATAGACATTCATTCACAAAAGTTGTAATGTCCATCTTCATTCCTGGCCACCAAAATACTCTCTTCATGTCATTATTCATTTTATGAATTCCTGGATGGATGCTTAATTTTGATGCGTGGCATTCTTTCAAAACTTCTTGCCTCAACCCATCTATATCTGGAACACATAATCGGTTATTTATCCTTAATACTCCTTGGTTATCAAACTCGAAATCAGACTCCTTTCCATTCGTGACTCCTTGAATGATCTTCTGCAGTTTGGTATCTCTCTTCTGATTACTCATAATCCTTTCTTGGAGAGTCGGTGTGACTTCCAGTAGGGATAGAATTGCATTTCTACTCAAAGCGTCTGCTACTACATTTGCTTTGCCGGGTGTATAAATGATATCCAAATCATACGATGCAAGAACTTCCAACCATCGTTGTTGCCTCAAATTTAAATTCTTCTGAGAAAATAAGTACCTCAATGGTTTGTGATCTGTAAACAGCTCGAATTTCCCACCCAGAAGATAATGCCTCCATATCTTTAATGCAAAAACAATGGCTAATAACTCTAGGTCGTGAGTTGCATAATTCTTCTCGTGTATCTTTAATTACCTACTTGCATATGCAATTACACGACGGTTCTGCATCAACACAGCTCCTAATCCAACTCCACAAGCGTCAGCGTAAACTTCAAATTTGCTTGTTCCATTGGGAACAGCTAATACTGGTGCTTTGGTTAAACGCTCCTTTAACTCTTGAAAAGATTCTTCACACTTCGGGGTCCAAATAAACCTTTGGCCTTTCTTCGTTAATTTTGTCAGATGAGACGATATCTTTGAATAATCTTGAATAAATCTTTGGTAATATCCCGCCAATCCTAGGAAACTTCGAACATCGGTTGGTGTACGAGGTTGTCTCCATTGTTGTACTGATTCTACTTTCACTGGATCTACTGATATTCCATCTCCATTTACAATATGCCCCAAAAATCTCACTTCAGACTTCCAAAAATGACATTTTGAAAATTTGGCTTTCAACACATTTTTCCTCAGAGTTTCCAGTACTACTCTACGATGATAACGATGCTCCTCTTCCGTTTTGAATAAATCAGAATATCGTCAATGAAAATTAGAACGAACTTGTTCAGAATTTTCCTAAAGACTATGTTCATCAAGTCTACGAAAAATGCTGGTGCGTTGGTTACCCCATATGGCATAACCAACCACTCATAAAAGAAATCCGATCCTCTAAATGTTGTTAAAGGAATACTATCTTCAGCGATTCTTAATTGGTGGAATCATGTTGCTAGATCCATTTGGGAGAATACTTTTGCCCCGTGCAATTGATCGAAAAGGTCGTCGAATCGGGGTAAAGGATATTTGTTTTTCATGGTTACTTTGTTCAACTCTCTATAGTCTACACACAGTCGTAATGACCCATCAGACTTCACTACAAAAACGACCGCCGAGCCCCAAATAGAAAAACTTGGTCGGATTAAGCCTTTACTCAGCAAATCTCGAGTTTGTTTCTCCGGTTCCAACACCTCTTTTGGAACCATACGCCTTTTTGGTTGAACTATCGGTCTCGCTCCTGGAATTAAATCGATTCGGAATTCTATCTCTTGATGAGGAGGTAAACTTCCGACTTCTTCAAATATATCCTTGAATTCTCTAACGACATCCAAAGTTTCAAGGTTCTCTTGTGGTGTTTCCAGGGCGTATAGGAAACTACAGGTATGAATACCGGGTTATCCACAAGGTATCCTAGCTTTACGGTCTAAGCTGGTTATCAAGGTTATGGTTTCTTTATCACATTTTATCTTAGCGTGGAACTCGATCAGCCAGTCCAATCCAAGAATAAAATTGAAACTTTTGAAATCTAAGACATAGAAATCGAAATGAAAGGAATGTGAGAGATATAACAGTGCTATGTCCTCACAATACATTTTTAACTCGGTTTCACCACTAATTGGGTTTGATACACAAATTGGGTTTGGCAAAATAATTGGTTTAAGGTTAAACTGGTCTACGGTTTCAGATGAAATAAATCTGTGTGAAGCGCCGGTATCAAATAAAACTCGAAGGTAAATTCCTTTAAATTGTAAAGTACCTTCCAGCACTCCCTTCCCCTTCACATTCTGAGAGCCAGATGGTTCATTCTTGATGGCATACACCTTTGCCTGAGGTGCCCTTTTCATCAGTGGACAGTCTTTCACCATGTGACCAGGCTGGTGACAGTTGAAACAGAGATTCTTCAGTACCATCTCATTTCTGTGAACCTGCTGCTGCTGCTGTTGTTGTTGTTGCCGAGGTTCCTTGTTTCCCTTCTACTTACAAAATCTTGCAATGTGCCCCTTCTGCTTACAGTTGTGACACAGAACATTCTTGAGACGATTATCAGTTTTCTGCTGAACTGCCTTTCCTTGGTTCTGGTTATCTTTCTAGTCGGGGTTAAACTTCTGTTTCTGGGTATTTCCTCCACTACCTTCTCCAGTCCGAGTCTTTGCTGCAGTTGGGTTCTTAGCGCCCAGGGCTTCATACCTGAGTGCTAAATCCATGAGTTCAACAAATGGGTCTTTCAAATGCCCCATCATATGGCCTTGAAGACTATCTTTTAATCCTGCTACGACCATTTCTTTTTTCTTCAGTGAGGTATTTACCAATTTGGATCCAAAGCTTGACAGTGCATTGAACTTGTTCTCGTACTCAGTGACAGTCTTGTTTTCTTGTTTCAGGTCAATGAAGTCTTGGTACATTCTGGTTTTCCCAGTTGCTGGTAGATACTGAGCTTCAAGGGCTTCTTTGAACATAGCCCAAGTAAAATTCTCCTCTGGAGTATTTGCAGTCTGGGCATCCCACCAGATAGCTGCAGCTCCCTCCAGATTCCATGAAGCTAAAAGACGTTTGTACTCATCATCCTACTTCAATCCCTTAAAAATCTTCTCACATGATCTAATCCATGCTTGGACGTCAACCATTGATTCCGCTCCCTTAAAAGTCTTTCCTCCAAGAGTAGTGTAGTTCTTGCAAATCATAGCGAAGTTTGGATGCGTTGTAGCTTGGACTACTTCAGTTGTATCCACTTAGGTCTGATTAACAGTGTGCCCATTTGTCGTAGTTGCTCTACTTGCTCCTCGGCCTCGCCTTGCTAGAGAACTCATTGTCAACTTTCTGAGTATATGATTTGAGAATGAATACTCATCCGGAAAACAGTCTTAGGGATAACCTAAATTAACAACTAGGGTAGTCCTATACTATAATGGTTTTTATAAAAATACGCTCTCTCAGCACTAACTCATAGCCTAGGTGTTCAGAAAACCTAAGCTCTGATACTAACTGTAACGGCGCAAATTTCGATGCCTAGAAAGTCATGTCATTATTAAAAGAATTTAGAAGATGAGATAGAAAAGATAGAACTTATAGAATAGAAGAATAAGAAGTCATCAGAATCTCACAGCGAAATTTCACAAATACATATATATTACATCATAAGGTTTGATACAACAGAGTACACAACATAATACATCATCATCATGGTTCAACAACATAATTATACATTATCCCATTACAATAACATAGGTACTTAAACTGGATAACTAAACAGATATGCTACTAGGGTCTTGAACTTGTCCATCATCAGGTTCCACTTGCCTACCTGAATTTACTTGTCTACTCATAATAAATATTGTGAGTACCCAAGAGTTAAGGAAACACAGAAAATAAACTCTGGGTCAGTCAGGAAACTGGTGTGAGGAAACATAGTTGAAAGATGTAAACAGGGAAATAAGTAATAAGGTTTCATGTTGACCGATTTATAACTTTAGAAATCGTTAGGTCAAACCATAACTAGCATATGGATAATGACCAAGTATTTATATCAAAACATTTGATATTATGACAGTTTGTACTAAATAAATAGTTATCTAGTGAAACGCTTGCATCTCACGTTCACGTATATAGTATACAAATCTAAAAATCGCAGAGCGCGTATTGGAGGTTGGACTCCAACAGACAGGGTATGGGGGCACCCCCCGATCAGTGTACTCTAGAGAGGATACACGGGGGTTCAACAAGAACGTCTTGTAACCCGGCCACACATGACCGTCCACTCATTTAGCTTGAGTGTGACGAATACATTATCACTCCTATGGTTGAGCTCGATTTACCGTCTCCGAAAACTACAGCAGCGAAAGAGATTTAAGAAGCTAAATATGAAAGTCCTCTAGATGGTGATAATATACCCTGCTTGGGTATGACGCAACTAGCCATGCTGCCTAACCCAACTTTTGTTACTTCCGGGTTGTGAAGTTTTGAGGTCACGTTTCTCTTCTGACAGATTATTTCTTTAATTTCCTTAAATGCCACATTGTCCTATCCGTCAGAAATACTCATTCGATTACCCAAATATATTACGGGTAATAAATCTAAGCGAGACGAATTTCTCCGCTACCAACGTAATATACTTACGTAAATTTGATGTGTAGAATCTAACTGATATACTTTGTCAAAAACTCGTCCATTCGGGTTTGTTCTAGGACTGAACAGAACGAAGATTCTATTTTAAATAGCACTTGCATCTTGTTGACTTCCGCATTCTGATATGTGTCGTATACTTCGAGTCGAAGTGGAATATTTATCACGGACTCTTCGAAACGATGTACGAAATGTCTTTTATAGTCGGTGAATATTTATCGGTCTAATCCCGATTATTATTCAGTTTATTATCTTTATATCAACGGTGTTTGTCTACTTGGTTCATAACATAATAGTTGAATTCTCTTTTAAAAATAACCAGTTAAGGTGTATGTGTTTAACACGGTGTTTTGTTCAGGTTTAATCATCGTTTGGGAATGCACGTGCTTCGCACACGGCATTTTTACTTCTTCTATCATCGCATCTCAAACGATGTTTTAAACTCTACATTCCCTTTTCATTTATTTCCGCTATGTTTAATTAAATTTAAATAATTTAAATAATTAATTTAAATTATTTATTCACTTATTATTTAAATTTCAAACTTGATCGAACTTCTACCGTCGAACTTGTCGGTTTGATCTTCTGCTTCTACTTTCCACTTGCCTTTGCCTAATTAAATAAAAAATCTGCTTTTTATTTAATTAACTAATTTATTTCTAAAATTATTTATATTTCAAATTTTAAATTTAAAACTATTTTTAAATTTAAAATATCGTATTTAACGGAGTACTAAAGTACCGGTTTAGTGAATACCAAAATACCGGATTTGGCAAATACCAAAGTACCGGGTTTGGCAAGTGCCAAGGCACTGGATTTGGCAAGTGCCAAATACCAGACTTGGCACTTTCTTCTTCCCAGTATCAGTGCACAGTGGTGCACGTGCACACCACCTTCGCTCGTCGAGGAGCCACCGCACCCCTCCAGAACCGTCGCGCTCCCCTTCCAGTTCGTCAACCACCCACCGGAGCCCTCCACCAAGTCCTCCTCCTCGAAATCACTCCTCCATCATTTTAAACCGAAATCCATCAAAAAAGTTCGCCCAAAACTCACCTCCGACCACCTGAGATGCACGCACCTCCTTCCGTCTCTCCTTCGATCTCGTGCGCCCCTTCCCCCTCGTCCTTGGCCCACTCGATCACGTGGGGTCCTCATGCGACGCCTTCAAACCCATGAACCCATTAACAGTCTAAAAACCTAAATTTGATTCGTTCTCAACATTTATGAAATGGAAAATTTTATCCATATTTTTCTGATGATCCCTAAGCCTCCGTGCTCCTTCCCTCCCTTCGCCCTTGAGTTCGACGTTGCCGATCGCCGGAATTTCCCTCAAAACCATTTTCCGTTCATCCCCGAAATTCTCGAAATCTATATACTTAAAAATCATGATTTACATATTAAAAATCATCATTTCGATCTACCATTCCGATTATATAATCAAAATGAGCTTTTAAAACATTTGAAAATCCACTTTGATTTGGAAATACAGAGAGTTTACTTTGTTTCTGTTTTCAACATCTATACTTTGAATAGTTACTTCCTTCTATTAGATTTGTGAATGTGTGATATATTTGTACTATATCCTATACATTTTCATCAATCAAAGGTGAGGAATCTAGTTCTAATTACTATCAAGGATCAAATGTTCATATTCTGTGTTTTTCAAAACACGATACTGGTTCTAACAAAGGTCCTTAATCATCGACCAAACTTGCACAACATTCCTGTATAATTTCTACATGAATACTAGTTTATATAGATATAGATCAGGGTATTCTATCACCACACTTTACTAGTTGACAGTAACAACAATGACCATAACAGGATTTGCACAGAGTATCAAAACTTGATTAAAGAATCAAACTATGTAGTAATTAGTATCCTCACCTTAATGCTCTCCAAGATCTCAGTAAAGACTTCAGAAATTTGTATGAATCTCAGTTTTGTTGTGTGAAAAAGTGAGGGATTTGAGATGTATTTATAGTGGAGCTCAAGATTTAAAAAAAAAACATTTCCTGCACATGGCCTCTATAGTGTGTTCCCCTTAGACTTAACCCTTTCTTTCTTAGTCTCCTACGGCCACATGTATGAAGAGTTTGTCTTATTAAGGTTTTAGAGCCAATGAATGGATACTAGGTTACCCCTTCTAGAAGCTTGAGTCACCCCTTGATTAAATTCATATATCCATTTTAGATTTTAAAGCATTATAAAAATGGGTTTCTCCTTGTCTCTTTCTTGCTTGATATCTCTCTTATACAGGTCATGAGAATTTCTTTAGGTGCTTTAGGGAATGATTTCACAATCTTAGTTTACTATTTGTAGTATCATTCATTAATTGTTTTTTTCTTCATGTGTGTTTATTTTTGTCTCATGTTTTAAGATATTTATGTTGGTCAAAAGAACAAATGTTTTATGTGTTCTATTGTTCATGTTTTGGCCGACTTGTCTCTTGTTATATGTATTCATGTTGTGTTGTTTTGTTCTTAAGTCCTTCTCTATTTTCAAGTGAACAAAATGCTCTTTATATGTTATAAGGCTTTTTATTTTTAAAACCTTGTTTTTTTTAAAATGGTATTATGAAGTATTTATCTTCATATGAATTACCACTCATGATTTTTATGTGTATGTAGTATACTTGTTTTAAACTTTAAAATCTTAAGGTATAACAAGTATATCTATTATTCTTTCTATACATACATACATATGTTTTCTCATATGTATCAAGAATCACTTTAGTTTTGTTTTTAACTAGCATTCTCATTTTAATGATTATTAAAATGATTATTAGAAAAAGTCGGGACATTACAATCGGGACCCTGCCAATAGCCATAGGAGGAGCTAAATATGCAATTGTCGCCGTGGATTATTTCACAAAATGGGTGGAGGCCGAACCCTAAACCATGATCACAACGGAACGAGTGATAAACTTCGTAGTCAGGAACATCATCTGTCGATTCGGGATACCAACAACCATTATAACCGACAACGGAACCCAATTCGATAGCACGGAATTCAGAAATTTCTGCCAGAAGTATAAAATTGACAAGAGATATACTGCTGTAGCCCACCCACAGTCAAACAGACAAGTTGAAGCGATAAATAAAGTTATCAAATCCATTATTAAAAAGTGGTTGGAATGAGCAAAATCCATGTGGGTTGACGAATTGTCGCTAGCTTTATGGGCCTATCGGACGACCTTCAAGACGACAACAGGTCATACCCCTTTTTTACTCTCCTTTGGATCGGAAGTGGTAATTCCGGTGGAGCTTAAAGTCCCCTCTCATAGGGTAACATATTATGACCCGATGACAAACAAAGCGCTCCTCCTAGAGTCCATAGACAATATTGAAGAGAAAAGGGATGAAGCGGACTTGCGTGCCCCAAGGCACCGACGCAAGGTGGCATGCTATTATGACAGAAAGGTTCACCCTCAGAACTTTGAACTCCGCAGATTTATTATTAAAACGAGTATTCCCACCTACAATTCATTTAGGTCCAAAATGGGAAGGACGATATACCATCCAACGGAAGCTTGACACGGGAGCTTTCAAACTGATGACCGTTGATGGTAAAGAAATCCCCATAGCTTGGAATGCCCAACATTTACGGCGATACTTGACTTGATTTTGTACTGTTTTCTTTTGTTTTATAAGCCATGTAAAAAGGCATTACTTTCCTAGAAAAGTCTAGTTAATATAAACAAAATATTATAAAGTGGACATAGGTCACGACTTGGCCGAACCACTATAAAATATTGTGTGTGATTTACTTTTCCCGTTCGAATTCCGTTTGATGTATATTCTCTTATTGTCATAACATAAGTTGAAAACATTAGAAATTTGAATCGATACTAAAGCAAATGAAATAACCATTTGCGTAACGACATAAAAAGGACGGGAAGCCGATGTCCCAAACTCTAACTCCCATGAGTCGAGGGAGAGAGAGTATAAAGGACGGGAAGACGACATCCTTGAGGCATGAAGGTGCACCATAACAAAAGACCGCCTCAAATCCACTCTAATCTGATCGTACGACAGGAGAGTATAAAGGAACTAGGAATAAGTAACAATGAAAAAAAATCTTAATCCCGCTAAAAAAGCTGGGGTAGTTTAATGTTGATCCTAATCAATCTCAAACAAGCCTTGGCCAAGCGGTATATTCGAGATTGATTGGGGGCATACACATAACACCCCCTGTCATCGATCATTTGTTTTAGCGGCAATTCCTGTGAATGATATCTTCCCTGTCTGTACATTTGCAGGGGAATGTGACCGTGACTTAAATTGTTTATCACTTATGCTTATTAACCTCTTGACATTAACAGAGATGAATGATAAATTTATAAGCATTTGACATAGTGGGAAAGAAACTACTTTATTTAAATAGGTGCAGGTTTATACAAAAGAACTAAACAAAAAAAGGCGAGGGTCGCACTCGCTACAACAACAGCGGACCAGGGGATAGTCAAAACAAAGAATAGAACTGCCTCCCATTTGGACTTCGGAGTGGACTTCACTTTCTTGGCAGCTTCAAGTTTTTCCTTCTCCTCTTTTTCAGCATTAGTCATGATTCACTTCGGCTTCTTCTTCCTTGGAAGGGGAGAACTGGGATCAGTGGAAGACTTTTTAGCAAGCTCTTCTGTAATCGACCTGGTTGAAAGTTTGCAACTAACCTGTATGCAGGAGGGATTATCGTGAGAGGTTTAACAACCTCGGGATCTTCCTTCTCGGCCTTGGCTTTTAAGAGCATGTCCTGCTTGGCTTTCATATCAGCTAAAGTCATGCCATCGACATTCACCAAATCCCCAGTCACAACAACATCGTCCTCTTCCTCATACCCATCATTGTTGTCATCGTCTTTTAGGGAATCTATCACATCTTGGTCTTGGGGGTTTTCATGGTAGATGGCATGGGATATTTCTCAGCAACCTCGTCCTTATCCTCAACCCTTTCCATAGGTTTTGAGCTAATGACTTCAGCATGTTTCTCTTGGGTCTCTTCAGTCGGCTTTGTATCAGTAATCTCTTCTCGTTGCTCATCAGCCTTTTCAACTAGTTGTGCACCTATAAAATGAGAATTAACTGGTACTAGCTCAGAAGAAACAATAGGATCTTCGGTTGACTGTCCAATAATGTAGCGAAAGGTTGAGATAGCCCTAAAAAATTGAGGTGAAAAGGTAGAGATACCTTCAGATGATTTCTCGATTGGGGTAGCTAAAGTCTCTGATTTCAGGATTAGGGGATAAAAAAAATTGTCTTAGGGATTCCCGGATTCTCTGGATCATATCCCTCCATTCTGGTATCCGCGGGTGAAGCAGAAGAAGAACCAATTTCAAGGACATTTTTTACTTTAGCTTGACGTTTCTCTTCTTCCGTAGCCGCAGCAATGAGTCTGCGTCCTTAGCCAAGCGCACCAGTTCTTCACCCCTTAGAAATTTTTGCATAAGTTGGTTTTCATCGATGGAGTCCACCTTAAGCTCTTTCTTCTCCCATTCAATGATTTGGTCCCGCACATAAACCAAAGTTGTCGGATAATCTTCGATCCAAGAAATGTCCAGATGACGGGTCACTTGGGAAAGGAACTCTATTATTTTCCCGTTATAACCACCCAATTCCTTCTAGGCCATAGAAATCTATGTGTGGGCCTCTTCGACAGATTTAATGGCAATGCTCGCATATGCCTCAGCCAAGACCGCTCTGGATTCAGCTTCTATCAGTTTGGCTTCCAATTCAGCATTTCGTTTTGCCAACTCAGTATTTTTCTTTGCCAACTCAACCTTCTCCTATTCAAGAGTAGTGCAAGTCAATTGTGCTTTAACACTCAGATTTAGCATCCTCGGCTTGGTTCTTTAGATCTAAGTGTTATTGGCTATGAGATTCCAATAAAGTGTGATAATGCTTTTGTAGCTCCTCATGTTGTAACTTGTAGTTGTCAGCATCCGGTTGAGTAAGAGCAAGCTGAGCCTGTGCATCTTCCAAATCTTTTTCTGAATTTTCAAGATGTTTTCGCCATAATCGACCATTTCCTTCATGTGATCAATATCAGTAATTAAGTCTCGAATAATTTTAGAAAGATTGCATGAATATCTATACATCTCCATACATTGCATGTCTATTAAATCTATCTTCGCTTTAGCATCATCCGGCCACTTTGAAAGAACAGGGTCAAGTGCAGGGATAAATTGAAAATGATCAAAATAATGATCTGGAAATTATTTCCTCAAATATGCCAGTTTTGCTTTGGAATCGGAATCGAGTGGCATGGGTTTGGATATGGATAACTCAATATTTCTTCGTTTGGCAGGTACAATGGATATTTCACCTTTGCCTGACCTTTTCTCAGAAATTTTATGTTTATCCTATGAATCAACACGTTTCAACGGTGGTTTCTCTTGAAGATGCTTTTCTTTAGGAAGAATCGGAGCTTTGGAATGTGGTTTGCCCCGTTCGAGACAATCTTGGTAGCTCTTGTGCTTGTTCGAATCTGACCAATTGGGAGAATGGGAGTGTGAAGAATGAAGACGACTGGAATCGTAATGCCTCCTATCATCCCTGCCATGGCTCTCGTGGCGATCATGTTCAGCGTCGGAATCAAATCAAGGAATGCTGGTACAGACTTTCCTGACATCATACCGGGGGCGTGTCATTGTTCCTACAAAATAATATAAGTAAATTTTAGAGCCAATGTTTATGTAAAGCACGGGTGTTGTGACGTGCAGTGCTACTGTATTGTGCATATCCTAAGTGATATCCCCCAACCAACCAGAGCCCGAAGTTAGGCCAGTATGTGCAGTTTCCTTAGTCTTCACATGAGTAACTTCTTCTTCGAAAGTGAAGGTAAGAGGATTCGGTCTGAAATCTTCTGAAGTATAAAGGGTCTCGGGCAGGGGAAGACCTCCCAAACCCGAAATATGGAATCATCTACAGGGGGATTATCTCCTTGGGGAATGACTAACGGCAACTCTTTTAGGGAGATTGGTCTTACAGGAGTGGCCACATCCTCAGGAGTGATGTATTTATCTCTATATTTTTCTGCTATGTTTGCTAATACGTCGTCTTGAGTCGAACTGGGAGAAGGACTCTTTTGAGGTATCGTCGGATCCTTTGAACTCTCTCCATGCTCGGGGAAAATTTCAATTGGCCCCTCGACTAGAGGTATATACACATAAGGGCCTTCTCCATGATCTATGCTATGAGCGATGACCAATAACCAGTGACGGTGAAGATAATCGTCCACTAAGTAATATTTGATGGTCAAGAATTTTTGATTGCCATTGAGTAGTTGGTTTAAACGACCAAAGTACATCTAATGCTTCTCCTGTCGTAGTTTGGGAACGACAAGTTAAAACGAACAGACATTAATACCACAACGATAGTGAAGGAGGGAAAAATGAAAGAAAAGTTAGAGCTTTACTTGATTGAAGCCAACTTCTGGCACACCCAGGTGGTTGTTTAATGTAAAACCATTCGTATTTGGGATCACCAACCTTGCTACTAAAAGGAACGCTAATGATTCTCCTATTTGGCACAGATTCAAAATATACAAATGATGGTGAATCTTGGATCTGATGCTTGAAATTTTATAAAAAGTGAACACCTTCAAAGACAGGTTCAATACCTAGGATTTCCTTATAAGCAATATATAACATATGCAGACAAGCATAGGAGTTGGGCTGGAGTTGCATGGGAGCAATGCGCATTCGTCTTAGAAAATCGACGATGAATGATGAGAATGGAGGTATCGCCCCAACGAGGCACATTAATCTACTGATGGCCATAAACCCTTCAGGTAGATTATGGCGCCGATCTATTTTAGAAGGCAACTCGATATCTCTTTGGTGGATCCCATGCTTCAAACATATTCGTGCAAGTTTGTCATTGTCATCTATTGATGCTACAGAATCATTGGGTTTTTCTAGAACTACGACATTCCCAAACTCATCAGGAGCACGATTATCTCCTACTCCCCTTTCATCCTCTTCATCCATGGAGCATCACCCCCGGATGATACTTCACTATCATGAGTCTTCATTTCGTAATCCATACCCTCACTGTCTCATTCCGGATCCGAGGTGGAGGATACATCTTTAATAGTAAGATTTTCAAAGTCCCCATGTTTTCTCTTCTTTCTGCTAGTCTAGACAAACGTCTCTCAGTCATAGCTTTCGAAGAAACAATAGCAGATGTTAGAGCAAAATTGCCCGTGTCCCCCTGTACATGTGTGTGCCAATGTGTGTGCAGTGATAGAATTAAAGAAATGCGAAGTAAATACATTAGAATGCAGTACGGAGATAAACAAAATAGTTATGTATCAGTAATCAGTCCAGAAGTTCATTCGAGAAGGTCCTATCCTAACTGTTCATAAAGTCACAAGCAATATTTAATATTGGCTAAGTTATTTATAATATGGTTATATTGCATGATGTATAAATGCGGATCGGTTCGGAATTTTTCATATTCGGATCGATTCGGACTTTCACAACTCATGCGGATTGGTTTGGAATTTTACAATGTAAGGTATCACAATGAAATGAGGATCCTCAAACGAGCTCGTTGGATTTGGCGATGAAAGAAAAGCAGATCCGGATTGGGTCGGATCTGACAAACCCAAAGTAATTTGGATTGATCGGCACCTATCCGAACCGGAGCATATATTTAGAAGCCAATATCCTCCTTTAGAGGTTCCCCGATCCGAACTAACCCCGCGCCACCAAAATCCCTCTACATGTGCCTTTGGACAAACTCCAGCTACTTCCACTTATGACCGACCCGAACCGATTCCACCCTCCATCATCAACTGCTGCTCTTTATCCCTTTGAGTCACTCAGATCGAACCCAGCACTTCCTTTGTGCCTTGCTTGAAAGTTTGTTGATCAAATCGAAACTTCTCTTGGTTACATCGCCATCGCCTCCACCTTGAGAGCATAACGAAAAACGCCAACAGCGGCAGTGGCGATACAAAGACTTGCAGCATCGAAAATTGATTCATGTCCAAGTAACAAAGCAAAGATAGATGAAATTAACGAGCAGTACACAAGTAAAATCAAATTATACAAAACTATTAACCCACCTATTAATTTGATTTAAAAACCAGAAGGGATTTTAAGGATTTGGGGATTAGGGTTCTTAGGAAATCAAGAAAACGAAGGCGAAGGAGGGTAAAACAAGAGAGAAGGGCTTTTTACAAATATTAAGACATGGAACTATTCATATTTCAGTGGACCCTCAATGCCCAAACCGACCCGCTCATAAAAAGATTCCAAAGCCCTTAGGCCTATTTATGCAATGATATGCTGAGAAAACACAGAAGATAGGATCGATCGGACTCAAAATAAGATACAACAACTGATCCGATAATGATAGCAAACAAATGAAATCAGAAAGATTACCTGGGGAAATTTTTCAGACCTTGAATGAATTTTTAGAGCCAGTGAAGATTAACAAAGGCAATTATTAAACTCATGGCATATTTATAAGTTCCATAAATAGCAAAAGAAGCGATGTAACACCCCGTATTTCTGTTGACACTAAAGTTACTAATTTAAGAATAACCAATGCTTAATATAATAAATGTGTAAAGGGGAGATGTATCTAGTGTGCATACAAATTTAATAATAAATGTGTAAATGGGAGATGTATCTAATGTGCATACAAATTTAATAATAAATGTGTAAAGGGGAGATGTATCTAATGTGCATACAAATTTAATAATAAATGTGTAAAGGGGAGATGTATCTAATGTGCATACAAATTTAATAATAAATGTGTAAAGGGGAGATGTATCTAATGTGCATACAAATTTAATAATAAATGTTAATAATGTACATTAAGAAAGTAATTGTGAACATAATTGGCTTCTCTTTAGAACAGATGGCTTTGATTAACCTTGACTTCATCGACGGCTCAAATTAACTTGCAATCCTATATAAACAGCCCCCTAGTCTCCTTCTCTTTGCACCATTCTTCTCTAACCTTATGCTACACTAATTCTTGATGGACATGGCTTCTTCTTCTTCCTCTAAATCTAAATAAATAGATTAAAATAAAATATAAATCAAGACGAGGATATGCTGCTCAAGTCTTTCAAGAGAAGATTCAAAACAAGTTAGGATTCAAGTAAAGATTCAACGGCTTTAAGCAACGCTATCTTTCTATTCTTTTCTAGATCCAATCAATGTAAGTTAGTTACTTTTTAGATTTGAATGCCTTTTCTATTTGTGACATGAAATTAAAAGAATATAAGAAATATGCCTTATCATTTCATTGAATCTGTGCTTGTTTATGACTTTGGATCTGATTCTTGATTATGGCCTAGAACACATTGTTACTAAATTGCCAATGCTTTAGATTATGACTATGGAACTGTGGCCTTTGTAACCATAAGCCTTTGACTATGAACATAAGCCTTTGACTATGAACATAAGCCTTTGACTATGAACATAAGCCTTTGACTAGGAGCATAAACCAATGCCAATGACTATGACAAGGACAATAGTGGATAATTACCTATGATTCATGAACATGATATTATTGCCTAGGATTATGACTGTGAGATTGGATCTAAACTTGATTATCTATTCAGTTTATTCTTAATTATCCTTGGATCTTGATTATGGGAATTTATCTATTAAGTTAGATCTACCCATATACTTGAACCTATGTTATTTGTTCAACCCTTTTTATGTCATAATATTATCAAATCTATAGGCCTTCGATGCTTTAATCAATTTATTCAGTGTAATTTGTTAGATCTGTGATTAGTGAATTATCATCTTCTACCAGTCATTATGTCTATCTTTTCATGGCATTTTGGTTCATTCCCTTGTTATCCACAAATCTAGATTTATCTATAATCTAGGATGAAATCACGATTACATGAACGATGGGAATACGATTTGGGCAAATCATAAATTTGAATTAAACATTGTTGTAAACTTGGAAATTGGCATAATGTGGAACATGAACATAATTATGATTGACATAATTTAGAACATGTATTATGGCATGTTTATTAGAACGCAAATTTAAAAATTTGACATGAATTATGGAATATGTAATTTGACATATTAAATTTAGTATTGGCAAGTAAGCTAAGTTTTAGGCGTAAACGGTAAACTAGAATAATAATTCTAGTCTTGCCATAAACTGTAGATTAGGATGTTAAATCAGAATTGAGTCAATTAAAGTTAATTTGGCATAATAAGTATATTAGCACAAATTTTGAATTTAGTTATAATTGTGAGTAATTGTCATGTTTAGAATAACCATGGTTAGTGACACTAAATTTGGTATAATTTACATACCAAAAACTATAAATATTATATATAGGGAAAATGGGCCATAATAATAAATGTTGACGATGTACATTAAAAGAGTAATAATGGAATAAGTAAATTAGGGAAAATTTACTTATCGAATTTATACTGAATGAGAAAAGTAAATTTAGACAATACGAACATGCTTAACCCGAGGTTGGATTGAGTTGTGATGTAAACCTGCCCGGACCCGCCCGGCTGTCCAGTTATCACAACAATACCTATCTAATGTGGGAGGTTAAGGCATTGAGCCCGATAAAGGCCCGAGGTTAGACTGAGTTGTGGCGTAAGACTGCCCGGAACCAACCGGCATACCGGCAGCCACAACAATACCTGTCTAATGTGAGTGGCTGGTGCTTTAATAAGACAATTAAAGTTAAGCTAGAATGGGAGGGTTAAGTCCATAAGAACACTTAACCAACTTAACACAGTTAAGTTAGAATGATAGGGTTAAGTTAACTAGAACACTTAACCAACTTAACATGGTAACAAGAAAAGATTTGTAGGGTTTAAGTAACTAAGAAAAACACTTAGCCAATTTAATATGTTAACCAGACTAGAAAGTGGGGGTTAAGTAAATTCAATACACTTAGCCAATTTAACATGTTAACTAGACTAGAGGTTGGGGATAAGTAAAGTTAATACACTTAGCCAATTTAACATGCTAACTAGACTAGAGGTTGGGGTTAAGTAAATTTAATACACTTAGCCAATTTAATATGTTAGCTGGACTAGACCGTAGGGTTAAGTAAGCTTGAACACTTAACCATCAGAGTGTGATAAATGAATAGGGTTAAGTTAAAAACATGAAGGGACAATACTTAACCATTAGAACATGTTAATCAAACCAATGTTAGGGTTAAGTTAACTAAGGGAACACTTAACCATTATAACATGTTAGTTAAAACAGATAGGCAAGGTTAAGTTAAAAAGGAACACTTAACCAATACAAGAGGAATGGGTAGGGTTAAGTAAATACTTAACCAATATAACTTGATGCTGGTAGGGTTAAGTCAACGTGAATTACTGGTAACACTTAACCAGTTTAACATGACAAATAAATAGGTTAAGTTAACTTGTATCGACTAATGACACTTAACCAATCCAACTTGACGAGAAAGAGAACTAAGTAGTAAACCTTAGTTAAAAGGACTAAGTGGTTAACCTTAGTTAAGAAAACGATGATTCAGGAAACCAAGTGGTAAACCTTAGTTAGGAAAACTAAGTAGTAATCCTTAGTATAACACGAGGAGGAGCGAACGATCTTAAAGAAGGCTCCAACGAATTGGGTTACGAAGCCCGAGGCTTCGAGGGGACGTCAGGGTACTCTTGGTATCCCTCTGTGAGGTGGCAGATGATCCTCCTGGGCTCACAGAGGTTAAGGTCTGCGTTAGGAGAACCAAGGGTATGCCTTGGTTGCAATATAAGGCAACCTAAAGACTAGGATGGACCAGCGTGATTCGGCAGGACAAATGGCCCTGTGATAGCGACCCGTCGTCTACCTACCATCTTGAGTCAATCGAGATACGGAAAGGCGGAGAACTCCAAAAGACCATATACTTGCTATCTAGTTATGGTTGCGGATGGCCATAGGTTAGTGGGGCACAGGGGGGCCTGCGTATAGTTCTCATTTTTCAAGGTGTGCCTTTCAATAGTTGAGGGAGGGGTCAAGTGGGACCATAGCCACTGAAAAAAAACAGACCTTAGCATCTGCATTGACAGATAACTTAAAGCTCCCGACCGAGTTCCGTGTTTCTTGATTTGCCCTGCCACGGGACTCGGGTCGCACATATAGAGGACATGTGCATCTAGACAGCGATAACGATTCATGACACATACGTGGGGAAAGTCTAGGAACATATACTGCTCTAGGTAGTGTGTCCTAGACTAGGGGCATCGTTCGACAGGTAGTGTAATCCCTAGTTGGACCTAGGTGGCATAAACCCTGAATCTGTGAAGCATTAGATAAGCCGCGTAAACCCGAGTGGAATCTAGGAAGTACTTTGATATAAAACCCTAGATTAGATCTAGGTAATAAATAATAAATGTACGCCTAAAGGCAACCACAATTACTGGGATTGGGATCGCGTTATCATTTAAGACAGATTACTAATTGGGACACTAGATAGGTGGTGCAGAGACATAGAAACCATAATAACAGGTTAATAGCGAAGCGGAGAAAGTATTAAAGCATATCCAGTTTATCTTGTCTTAGCATATCTTGTGTTAATCTTATCCTATCTTGTTGGCCCTATCATCATGGTGTTGTCTTGTATTCAGTTAATTCATGTCGTTTTGTTTTTCCTTGTTCACATGCTAGAAGTAACTGAACTTACCAGACTTTATGTCTGACCCAGTTTTCTTTCGTCTTCTTTTCTTCCGTTCCCCCCCTCCAGGTAGTTAAGGAGGGAATAGTATAGCTCAGGTTAGATTGGACCGTCACTCTTCCCAAGTTCGAAGATTCTTTGACAAAGTGCTTTGGACTCTCTTTTTCTGCTGCTATGGCTGGCTTATGCTACATTGGGGAATATAAATGTTATTTTATGCTTCTTTATTTTGTAAGACAGATGATACTCTGATATTGGAAAACAATTGTTGTACAACCTATTTTATCAATAAAGTAAAGTTTTATTTTCCGCTGTTTTAATTTTGTCTGTCTTGTAATTTATCTGCATCTTTTACCCTAAATGCTCCACAGAACTTAATGCATTCCCTTTGTGAGTGACACTAAAGGATGTGGGGTGTTACAAGCGACTTCACGAAATGTCGTGAATCTATTGATAAATGGAAACAATCATTGATCAGCATTGATTCACAAATGAATAAGTTGATAATTTCAAAGTATACTTTTTTCCAACAAAAGTATACTTCGAGGGGGCAAAATGTTAGCCCGCTTTGTGATCGGGCTACACAAAGAAAACAGATTGCTCAATGAACAGGTTTGAAGGAAGAATTCGCAGTAGGCATTCGGATTGGTTCAGAGACCCCTAAACCGAACCCTTTCACTTCGAAGTAAGAATTTCAGGAAATGGTAAATGGATGGCACAACCGGATCAGTTCGCAGCTCTCTGATCTGGACCCCTCATTTGCACTTCTGATCTGAAACAAAAACAACTGGAGTAGCTGTTACATTCCACAATTCCAGAAGAGGCGGAGCGGTTGTGCACCCACTATCTCACGTTCATACACGATCTAGATGTGTTGTCATAATCTCCAAGCTTCCAATTCCGAACCGAACGGGATGACTGCCACATGTACCCGAACTAAAGGCCCTCCAGAGAAATTTTCTTCATATAAACACACCATCTAGCATCATTTGAAGGGATCATTTGGCAAAAATTATTGGCTCTAATTCTCACTACCACTGAATTCCATCACTTTATTTAGATCACTACCAACTTTGGAAGGATATTTCGGTAAAGACTGAGTGAAATTATTCATTGTAAGAGTGAAATTGAGTGAAGACAAATGTTGTATTTGTACTCTAGTCATCAATCAACGAAGTATAAAGTGGACGTAGGCTCTTTAATGCCGAACCACTATAAATCGTGTGTTCTCTTTGTTTTTTCTCTTTTAATTATCATTGAATTGGGTGTTAGAACCATTTTTGGATCTAACAATTTCCAAAATATGGTCATTAAGCATTTCTTTCTTAGCTTTTTGAATGATCTTAATCCATTTCATAAACTTCTCTTTAAAACTTATTTTTTAAATCAAGGTAATTAAACTCCAATAATCTTAATAATCATTCATTAACTTCTAATCACCATATAGTACATTCTTAATACCATTACCTTCTTTTTTAAAATTGTTAAACCTCATCTTCATTAAGCTTTAGAAAATCTTAACCCTTTTTACATATTCCCAAATCATAACTTAATCTTAACGAGTTTAAGGAATAATGTTATTTAAGACACCATTCACAAAAAAAACCCAAAAACAATTCATAACTTAATCTTAGTGTGTTAAAGAATAATGTTATTTAAGACATCATTAACAACAAACCCAAAACTAGTTCATTACTTAATCTTAGCGTGTTAAAGAATAATGTTATTTAAAACATCATTCACAACAAACCCAAAACCAATTTATAACTTCATCTTGGTGAGTTAAAGAATAATGTTATTTTAGACATCATTCACAAAAAACCCAAAACCAATTCATAATTTAATCTTAGTGGGTTAAAGATTAATGTTATTTAAGACATCATTCACAATAAACCCAAAATCAATCCATAACTTAATCTTAGCGGGTTAAAGAATAATGTTATTAAAGACATCATTCAAAAAAACCCAAAAACAATTCATAATTTAATCTTAGTGGGTTAAAGAATAATGTTATTTAAGAAATCATTCACAACAAACCCAAAGCGAATTCAAAACTTAATCTTAGTCTATAACACCCTAACTCAAAATCGGGTATGAAAAAGTTTCCGGAAATTTTGAATATACTAATTCGATCTGATTCAAATATTTAATAACACAAAGCTTATAACTAAAAACAAATTGTATATAAATATATTTTTTTCAACAAGATAGGTGGCATAAAATGATAAGGAAACATGTCATCAAATGAACCATACACATTTCTTTAGGTTTAAGGATAGAAAGACACATAACCCTATTGGGTGTCCATATGTAGAAACATCTTAAGACAACTAAGGGGGCATGTGTCTACATCTTAAAGCTTGCATAAAGATAAGGTGGACAAGTGTCCAAAACCAAATTATTAAACTAGCCTTAAAGAATACTATAAAAGGGTGGAAATGTTCATTTGTTTCCATATATTCACAATGTTAGAAAATAAAATAGAAGAAATAAGATTGAAGAGAAGTTTTATTATTGATGAATTGCAATTGTAAGATGATACAAACAGTATATATATGACCTCATTTATAATACAAGAAATAAATATAAATAGGCTTGAATAATGGGAATATGACCATTGTAGTTGTAATGGGAATGTGACCATTGTATTGTTATAATAGGCATGTGACTGTTGCTATATTATAATGGGAATGTGACCGTTGCAGTGTTATAATAGGCATGTGACCGTTACTTTCCAATTATTTCGCTACTCTCCCTCAAACCAAACTAGGGTTCCCATTTCTATCTCCGCCTCCATCAACGACTTTTAGATCCTCCCTCAATCTCATAAAATTCTTGGTAGACAAAGCTTTTGTAAGTGCACCAGCTCGCTGATAATACGCAGGGAAATGACAAGCCACCAGTTTTCCTGTCTGAGTTTTTTTCTGACAAATTGAAGCTCAATTTCAAGATGCTTTGTCCTCGAATGTTGAATCGGGTTGAGTGATAAAGAAACCATGCTCTTGTTATCACACCAAATGACGGGTCTTCGATTTAGAGCAAACCCTAATACTTGCAACAACGATTCAATCCAAGTAACTCCTGCTGTCGCACTTTCTAGGCTCGGTATTCCGCCTCTGCGCTAGATTTGGAAGTGGTATGTTGCTTTTTAGTACACCAAGAAATAATATTGGAGCCAAGGTAGACATAGTATCCTGAAATAGATTTTCGATCATCAATATCATTGGCCCAATCTGCATCACTAAAACATTGTAAGTTGAGCTCTTTTTCAGGCTTTATAATTATGCCATGATTTTTTTGTGCTTTGCAAGTATCGTATGTTCCTTTTTAGTGCATTCCAATGTTCTGATAGGGGGTTCTGCATGTATAAACTTAGCTTGCTAACACTATAGCATATGCCAGGTCTTGTAATAATGCATAATGCAGTGCTCCAATTATGCTTCTATATTGTTTGGCATTGTCGATAGCTTCACCCTTATATTTTGATAGTCTTAGGTTGCTAATCATAGGCGTCGACAAGGAATTAGCCTGATGCATTTTTGCCCTTTGAAGAATTTATGAAATGTAATTTTGTTGAGATAAAATTAATTCTCTGTCATTTTTCTTAATAGCTTGTATTCCAAGGAAAATTTTTAGTTCCCCCATGTCTTTTATGGCAAAGTTTTGATCAAGTCTTCGTATGATGTTATCTATTTCTTGATTATTATCTCCCGTGATCAACATATCATCAACATATACCAAGATATAGATATTTCCATATCCGCCTCTCTTCATATATAGTGAATTATCTGATTTGGCTTGTGTGAAGTTCATGTTGGACAAATTTAACTTAAGTTTCTCATACCAAGCTCTTGAAGCTTTCTTTAAACCATATATAGCCTTATGTAACTTGCATACTTTATTGCCATAGTTATAGCCTTCAGGTTAAAACATGTAAACCTCTCCAGTCTAGTCCCCATTTAAGAAAGCGTTGTTGACGTCTAGCTGCCTTACATTCCATCCTTTACTTATAGCAATGGTTAATATGACTAATTTTTGTGGGGTTTATGACTGGAGAGAAAGATTCATTAAAATCAAATCCAAACTGCTGTGCATAACCTTTAGCGACCAATCTAGCTTTGTATTTGTCAATAGATCCATCCTCTTTTCTTTTAATCTTGAATATCCATCTACATCCAATATTGTTTCTGTGTTTTGGTGGTGTTACCAAACTCCATGTATTATTTTTCATGAGTCCCCGATATTCAATATTCATGGCCTCTTTCCATTTTCCTATTTTATTTCTTGCTCCAAGTTGGTTGGTTCTGTATCAATAACTGAGGTATTGTACACTTTAGGTTTGGAAATCCTACTTTTCAACCTTGTTGTCATGTGATGTCCTATGCGCATTTGCTGTGGCTGCTGATGTGTTTCAGTATTGTTGTTTTGTTCCTGTGTCTGCATTGTTGTTGATTTATGCATCACTACTGCTCGGCATATCTTGATTGATTTGATTTGTGTCCATACTTTCTGAATTATCATTTGTCCCTGCTGTTTGCGCATTTGTTCCTTCCATGGAGTCATTTTGTAAGTTTTTGTTAATTATGTCTTGATGATCTTCACTAATGTTATCAGTTAATGATTCTGCAAAAACTTGCTTGAATTGCTCCCCCCTAACAAGATTTTCTGCATGATTCTCCCTAATTTCCTGTTTACCTACAAGGGGAAATATACTTTGTAACACCCCACCTCCACTAGGATCACTCCTTAGAATGTACTAGCTTTGGAGGGGCGCTATTGTGGAGGTAAACATGCACAGAGATATCGCAAGACAGAATATATGAAAATAAATATAGGTAAAGCAGCGGTAGCAGATAAAAACCCATCATCATCATTTCAAAAAAACCGACATAGTCAAGTACATAATATCAAAATGTCATGATCCAAAATACAACATAAGTCTAGATACGTGATAACAAAATACATGGTATAACATCAGTACTAATCCCCAGAAATAAAAGATAAGCCACAGCTAGCTCAGATCCATACATGAGCTATCCAACAAGCAAGCCAAAGATCCACTAAGCAGATGTAGCCCCTCCCTGAGAACCTGTGGGGGGGGGGGGGAAACGGAAGAAAAGAAGCGAAAGAAAACAGGTCAGTCAAAAAGACTGGTAAGCCCTACTACGATCAGTCTATAAACTAATAAAGTTAACAGTATGATGGAAACTGAGATGAACATACTGGCAATAGATAAAGGTGACATCACATAGACGAGATTAAACTTTGCACCACAGTGTACTAGCAAACCCACAAAACAGATCTTGATCCCTTCGCCCAAACTTTGGCCCAATAACATGAAGTGACCTTAGTATAAGGTCCAGCCCAACGGTCTAGTCGATCGGCTCCCTATAAACCTAACACGTCAAGTGTTGGTGTCCATATGGCCCACATGGATGTAGTCAGACTGTGCTGGGTCCACCTTCGGGTGTATCAAGCCCTAAGGTGTCAACCCCAGACACCTAAGCAATAATGCACAGTCTAAGCCTACTGGTACCCGTGCCTCGAGTTTGTCCAACATCGGACTACGTGCACGTCCGTAGCCCGCCGGACCCGCACCGCTGTACAACTCAGCCGTCGCTTTGGTCGCTTACATCAGTCCAGTAATCGTGCCCCGCCCTAACCTAGCTGTAGGGTTGTAGTGATACCAAACTGGGATTACTGCTGGAACAGACCACGTTGCTAGGGTTTCTAAGAGGGTTAAGTGTGTTTTTAATCCCTCACTAATCATGGATTAAATTAGTTAAGTGTAACCACTTAACCCCATCTAATCCTCGCGTCCCCATTATTGGTTAAGTATTAGTGGGCCATGACTTAACCCTAATCATGAGGCATTAATTACTTAACGCACCCAACCTCTCACATTAAACATCCGTGGTTACCTGGGAAGATTTACACCACGTCTAGGTCTAACCTCGGGTCTTATGGTGCAACATGACCAACTACCCACATTAGACCCCACGTTGCGGTTACCTGGGAAGATTTACACCACAACTAGGTCTAACCTCGAGTTGGCCATATCATGTTATCTAATGTCATGTCCACTTTAAAACATATTTACAAGTTAACATATACTTGGGTAGACCTAACTTAATAGGTAAATTCCCAAGGGGTAGACCTAACTTAATAGGTAAATTCCCAATCTTTTAGTTCCATGTATTTTTAAGTTTACCCAAACCCTCCCAACGTCATTATCTCGCTTACATATTCGCCATAACGCATAAGGGTATAAAAAGGTAACTTGGCATAACATACATGATGAACTTTACATATTATAATAATCATGCATACATGTTAAACTTGCAAATCATGTCATAATGAACTCGCATAAACATGCATAGCTTATTAAATATGCATAACATGGTAAGGTGAACTTGCATAAACATGCATAACCCATTAAGCTTGCATAACATGGTAAGGTGAACTTGCATAACCATGCATAACCCATAAAGCATGTATGACATGGTAAGGTGAACTTGCATAAGTATGCATAATCCATTAAACTTGTAGAACATGGCATAGTAAACTCGCATATGCATGCATAGCTTATGAAACATGTAAAACATGGCATAGTGAGTTCGCATAAGCATGCATAACTTATGAAACATGTAAAACATGGCATAGTGAGTTCGCATAAGCATGCATAACTTATGAAACATGTAAAACATGGCATAGTGAGTTCGCATAAGCATGCATAATCAACTAAACTCACATAAATCTCAACTTTCACCACATATTAACTTTAGAGTTTGTAAAGTGAAGGTAAGAGGGCTTACAAATATAAACAAGTCACAAATCCACCAAATAAGATGAAGAAGCCCTTTTAAAACCCAAAACAAAGCTTCAAATAAGAAAACCCTTTTGCAAAATCCCAAAAACACAAACTTAGCAAATCAAACTTGCAACTTAATGAAGTATGCAAGTTATTAAGCATTCATACAACATAGAAAAGGTTGTATGATCATCATATCTTCATAGGATTAAACTTTGAGGAAGGTGGAGGCTAGGGATTTTAGGTGGAGGCCATTTGAGGATTCAATTTGACATAGTTTAGTTGCTAGATTGATTAATGAGGCTTTAGGGTAGGATTAGGGGTATATTTATAGAAGATTAGAGTGTTTTTAGCCCTAGGATTAACCCTAGGTTAGTTTTGGCCCGTCAGATCTCGGAATTCTCTAGAACCAAGCCACAAGACCAAGCCCAAATCAAAGTGGCGCGCCAGGCAAAACTGCCTGCTTACCCCCTGTCGACAGGGCTGTCGACAGGGCAGTCGACACCATAGGACCCCTGTCGACATGCCTGTCGACATGGGGGCCCTGGCGGGAATTTTCCCGCCTAACCCCGATTAGCCCTAATCCTGGTTTTTAATTTAAAATTTAAATCTGTTTTTAGCATAGAAATTTCTGAAAACTTCAATGGGCCTTAACTAGGTCATACGGACTCCGATTTTCGAAAACTCGGACTCTATTTCGCGTATTTTTCCGAGACGAACGCAATGGCATAGCCCGTTTCCCCTAATTCTGATTTTTGAATTAAATTCTGCCTCGATTTATGTTATAACAGTTTATTGAAAATACGGGTTGTTATATTCTCCCCTCCTTAAAGGATTTCGTCCCCGAAATCTTCAAGTTAGGAAGAACATATCCTACCATCCAACATCCATCTACTCAAAACATCATCCACGAGCAATCATTGTCCTTAAAGGATTCTAAATGCTGTATGAACACATGCAGAAGTGTGTGTATATGTACCTATCTAATGCAAAGATCAATGCAAGATATGTTAGTGAAATGTATCCATATGTATGCAAATCCCTAACATAATGTATAATATCTACATGCGTGCTCAATCATACATCCATATGCAACATCCATGTGATTACATACAAATTCCATTCAAGAATAAGCATAAACACTCATGCACATGCAATATGAGGAGTGTGTGAGCCGATCTAGTGCCTAATGTGTATCATGCATCCACGAGTAACCACTTGCAAACACTTGCAACCACTCGCAACCATCAAACATAACATGTTTCAAACACATGTTTCATCCAAAGGGTTTCTACCTAAGGTTCTCATGATAAGATAGACACGATGAACTAGATAAACATGGATAGCAAAGAGAAAGATATGCTAAACAAAGAAAAGAGATTGAGAGTGTACCCTCAAAAAGGAATGGATAAAGCCCACGCATCTTCTCCTCGGTTTCCCAAGTTGCGTCCTCTTCGGCTTCACCCCATTGAACTTTCACCAATCTGACCTCACGATTCCTTAGCTTCTTGGTCTCTGTCCCCATGATACGAATCAGAGCTCTCCTTAAAATTGCTTCTTTCTCTACTTCCACGTCTTCAAGAATGCTAGGTTCAACCACCTCAGCGGACTCATGTAAGCACTTTCGGAGATGCGAGACATGAAAGACATTATGCACTCCGGACAATTTTTCGGGCAATTGCACTTTATAAGCCATCTTCCCAATTCTCTCAATGATGGGGAAGGGTCCAACGAATCTCGGTGCTAACTTCCCAACAGCTCCAAATCGGACCACATTCCGTAAAGGAGAAACCTTTACGAAAACCTTGTCCCCAACCTCAAACTCCAATTCGGACCTTCGCCTGTCAGCATAGGATTTCTGCCGGTCTTGGGCCGCTTTCATCCGTCTTCTAATCAACTCGACCTTCTCGGATGTATCCCTAATCATGTCGAGTCCAAGTATAAGCTTATCCGTGGACTCCCACCAACATGTAGGTGACTTGCACGGCCTCCCATACAAAGCTTCAAATGGTGCCATCCCTATGCTCGCCTGATAACTGTTGTTATATGCAAACTCAACAAGAGGAAGATGGTCTTCCCAAGCACCACCAAAATCCAGAATGCAAAGCCTCAACAGGTCCTCAAGTACCCTATTCACCCTTTCTGTTTGGCCGTCTGTTTGTGGGTGATAGGCCGTACTCAGGTTCAATTTCGTGCCCATAGCCTCCTGCAAACTGTTCCAGAACTGACTAGTAAAGATGGGGTCTCGGTCACTGACTATGCTGGAAGGGACTCCATGTAGTCGCACTATCTCACGAAGATATACTGATGCTAGTCCAGATGCGGTCCTTTTGCTCTTCACTGGGATAAAATGAGCACTCTTCGTGAGCCTATCCACAATGACCCATATGCTCGTATTCCCCTTCCTGGACCTTGGAAGCCCATCATTAAAGTCCATAGAAATGCTCTCCCACTTCCATAGCGGGACCTCTAGCGGATGTAATAGCCCACCGGGCTTCTTCGACTCAGCTTTTACTCTCTGACAAATAACACATCTCGAGACAAACTCCGCCGCCTCCTTCTTCATTCCAGGCCAGAAGAAAACGCGCTTCATGTCCTTATACATCTTATCGCCACCTGGATGTATAGTCATCTTGGAGCGATGTGCTTCCTCAAGAACTTTCCTCACCAAGTCTTCTACCATCGGGACACAAAGCCTTCCGTCTCTCCTCAGCCAACCCTTATCGTCTATAGAATATCGAGCAAGGTGACTAGATGTCTCCCCTCGAACCAGCTTATCCATGATCTCAATTATCTGAGGGTCTTCCTTTTGCGAAGCCCCAACTTGATCTAGAAGGGTAGGCCTGAGCTCTAAAGATGCCAAGGAACCGGTCACCGACTCCATTGCCAAAGAGAAATCAAAGGTCGCCAAGAACTCTAAATTCTTCATCTCAACAAATAGAGGACTTAGTGTCAACCTTTTCCTACTCAACGCATCCGCTACAACATTCCCCTTGCCAGGGGTATAGGATATCTCAAAATCATAGGAGGCCAAGAATTCCATCCATCTCTGCTGCCTTAAGTTCAGATCCTTCTGTGAAAAGAGATACTTCAAAGACTTATGATCAGTATATAGCTCAAATCTCTCTCCCAGAAGATAATGACGCCAAGCCTTGAGTGCATATACAATCGCTGCCAGCTCTAGATCATGAGTGGGATAATTCCTCTCATGCACCTTAAGTTGCCTCCCACCAAAACATATAACTCTGCCCTCTTGCATCAGAACGGCACCCAATCCCGTGCCACAAGCATCAGTGTACACGGTAAATATCTTACCACCATCGGGTAAGGCTAGAACTGGTGCGGAGGTAAGGGCTCTCTCGAGTCTCTGAAAAGCAAGCTCATAATCCATATCCCAAGCAAAGACTAAGTTCTTCTTCGTCAACTTAGTAAGAGGAGCGGATATCTTCGCGAAGTCCTTGATGAACTTCCGGTAAAAACCCGCAAGACCCAGAAAGCTTCTCACCTCGGTTGCATTCTTTGGAGTCTTCCAATCCTGAACTGCAACCACCTTAGCGGGATCCACTGCCAAGCCTTGCTTGGATACGATATGCCCAAGAAATCTGACTTCCCTTCTCCAAAAGTGGCACTTGGAGAACTTGGCTTTTAACTGGTGTGCTCTGAGTGTGTCCATCACCTCTACTAGGTGCCTCGCATGCTCTTCCTCATCCTTGGAGAAGACCAGAATATCATCCACAAAGACCACGACAAACTTATTCAAGAACTCCCGAAACACCCTACTCATCAAATCCACAAAATACGCGGGTGCATTCGTCAAACCGAACGGCATAACAAGCCATTCAAAGAATCCGTCTGGAGTTCTGAATGCAGTCTTGTCTATACTATCTTCAGCCACTCTGAGCTGATGAAAACCCGTAGCAAGATCAAGCTGAGAGAAAACAGAAGCACCAACAAGCTGATCAAAGAGATCATCGATCCTTGGTAACGGGTGTCTGTTCTTCTTAGTCAGCTTATTCAATTCTCTATAATCCACACAGAGTCGAAGAGAGCCATCTGCCTTAGTTGCAAACACCACAGGCGCTCCCCATTCGGATATACTCCTTCTGATGAAGCTCTTCTCAAGCAATTCTTTCACTTGCTTGCTCAGCTCCCGTCTCTCACGCGGAGCCATATGCCGAACGGGCAAAGAAACAGGCTTAGCATTATCTACCAGATAGATGCGAAAGTCAATCTCTCGTTTAGGGGGCAACCCCTTAACTTCTTCAAAAACATCTGGATAATCTCGGACCACCCTTACAGACTGAAGGGCCTCCTCTGATGAGTCGAGAGATTCTAGATAGCATAACATGACGGGATTCTTCGGATTGCATGAAATCTCTAAGGTGTTGCCCAGGCGAGTCACAAGCCTTACAACCCTATGCTCACAATCCAGAATGGCTCCATATCTAGACAGCCAATCCATGCCCAAGATCAATCCGTATCCCCTGAAACCTAGAACATACGCACTACACAAGAACTCTACGCTGAGTATAGAGATCCTCAGATCCTCACATATCATAGACAGATGAGCAGAACCCCCAATGGGATTCGAAACACAAACGGGATCATCCACTAAGCTAGTACTAAGGTGCAAGCTATCAACAAGATCAGATGAAATAAAGCTATGTGATGCACCGGAATCAAACAAGGTACGTACTGGAAGATCAGAGATATAAACAAGGTTCTCAACAGAAACACTACCTCGCTCGGGAACTGAAGCGGCATTGAGAGCATGAACTTGCCCTCCTGAAGATCCAGCCTGTCCTTTCTTCTTTGGGCATTCTTTGCTGAAGTGCCCAGTCTCCCCACAAGAAAAGCATCCACCACTAAGCTTCCTTTTCTTCTTCCTGCAATCCTTAGCAAAGTGCCCAGCTATGCCACAGTAATTGCACTTTCCCTTGCCTTTGTTGTTGCCCTTCTTGTTCTTGCCCTGATTCCCCTGGCTGCTTTGACCGCCTTGATTGCCTTTGCCTTGAGAATCGGTCTTCTTTACTTGAGTATCACTCGACTTGACTTCTTTCTTCCCATCTCCCTGAAGCAGAGCCATATTTACCAAACTCTCAAAAGTAGCTCCATGCGGAATATGCGACATCGCCAAGCCCTGTAGCGGCTCATTCAACCCTCTAGCAAATCGAAGAGCTTTCTTCTCCGGAGTGTTCACCATATCCAAACCAAAACGGGCCAGCTGATTAAACTTGTTCACATACTCCTTGACAGACATATCACCTTGCTTTAATGCAATGAACTTCTCCATCTGTAAATTCGCCTCAGCTGAAGATAGAAACTTGGTCACAAATCTAGCCCTCAAATCGGCCCAAGTCTCAACGGGCCTCGTCCCATTGGTGACCTCCCACCAATAGGCCGCCTCATCCTTCAAAAGCCATACTGTCAATAAGATCTTCCTCTCGTCATCAATCCCAAAGATAGCAAACAAGTCCTCCGTGTCTTTCAGCCAATTCCTAGCTTCAACGAAAGATTCCGTGCCTAGGAAATTCTTGCCTCCTATTGCCTTGAAGTCTTTACAAACCTTTGTAAACTCAATCTGAGGATGCTGAGGGGGAGGAGGAGGAAGAGGAGCCTCAGCAACGGGAGGGGGAGGAACATTAGCAACGGGAGGGGGAATATTAAATGCTGGAGGAGGGGGAGCAGGAACCACCGGAGGAGGGATATTAGGGATAGGATTCTCAACTACAGGAGGAGGAGTGGGAGTAGGGTTGGCGGGACCAGCTGCCGCCCTAGCTTCTAGAAGTCTCCTATACCAGAGTGGTACGTTCACTCCATCTGGGATGTCAAGATTCTCAGCCATACTGAAACGAAAGATAAGATAAGATTAGGTCAAGGGAACGAAGGATAACGCTGATGGCTTTTGGGGATTAGCCTTAAAATAATCTAGACTTTATTTTGGAAAATACTTAGTAGGTTTTTGAAAATAGTTTTTCAAAAGGGGTTTTTTTTTTTCCAAAAGTTTTGTTCAATCTTGTTAACCTTGTGCTCTAATACCAAAATGTAACACCCCACCTCCACTAGGATCACTCCTTAGAATGTACTAGCTTTGGAGGGGCGCTATTGTGGAGGTAAACATGCACAGAGATATCGCAAGACAGAATATATGAAAATAAATATAGGTAAAGCAGCGGTAGCAGATAAAAACCCATCATCATCATTTCAAAAAAACCGACATAGTCAAGTACATAATATCAAAATGTCATGATCCAAAATACAACATAAGTCTAGATACGTGATAACAAAATACATGGTATAACATCAGTACTAATCCCCAGAAATAAAAGATAAGCCACAGCTAGCTCAGATCCATACATGAGCTATCCAACAAGCAAGCCAAAGATCCACTAAGCAGATGTAGCCCCTCCTTGAGAACCTGTGGGGGGGGGAAACGGAAGAAAAGAAGCGAAAGAAAACAGGTCAGTCAAAAAGACTGGTAAGCCCTACTACGATCAGTCTATAAACTAATAAAGTTAACAGTATGATGGAAACTGAGATGAACATACTGGCAATAGATAAAGGTGACATCACATAGACGAGATTAAACTTTGCACCACAGTGTACTAGCAAACCCACAAAACAGATCTTGATCCCTTCGCCCAAACTTTGGCCCAATAACATGAAGTGACCTTAGTATAAGGTCCAGCCCAACGGTCTAGTCGATCGGCTCCCTATAAACCTAATACGTCAAGTGTTGGTGTCCATACGGCCCACATGGATGTAGTCAGACTGTGCTGGGTCCACCTTCGGGTGTATCAAGCCCTAAGGTGTCAACCCCAGACACCTAAGCAATAATGCACAGTCTAAGCCTACTGGTACCCGTGCCTCGAGTTTGTCCAACATCGGACTACGTGCACGTCCGTAGCCCGCCGGACCCGCACCGCTGTACCACTCAGCCGTCGCTTTGGTCGCTTACATCAGTCCAGTAATCGTGCCCCGCCCTAACCTAGCTGCAGGGTTGTAGTGATACCAAACTGGGATTACTGCTGGAACAGACCACGTTGCTAGGGTTTCTAAGAGGGTTAAGTGTGGTTTTAACCCCTCACTAATCATGGATTAAATTAGTTAAGTGTAACCACTTAACCCCATCTAATCCTCGCGTCCCCATTATTGGTTAAGTATTAGTGGGCCATGACTTAACCCTAATCATGAGGCATTAATTACTTAACGCACCCAACCTCTCACATTAGACATCCGTGGTTACCTGGGAAGATTTACACCACGTCTAGGTCTAACCTCGGGTCTTATGGTGCAACATGACCAACTACTCACATTAGACCCCACGTTGCGGTTACCTGGGAAGATTTACACCACAACTAGGTCTAACCTCGAGTTGGCCATATCATGTTATCTAATGTCATGTCCACTTTAAAACATATTTACAAGTTAACATATACTTGGGTAGACCTAACTTAATAGGTAAATTCCCAAGGGGTAGACCTAACTTAATAGGTAAATTCCCAATCTTTTAGTTCCATGTATTTTTAAGTTTACCCAAACCCTCCCAACGTCATTATCTCGCTTACATATTCGCCATAACGCATAAGGGTATAAAAAGGTAACTTGGCATAACATACATGATGAACTTTACATATTATAATAATCATGCATACATGTTAAACTTGCAAATCATGTCATAATGAACTCGCATAAACATGCATAGCTTATTAAATATGCATAACATGGTAAGGTGAACTTGCATAAACATGCATAACCCATTAAGCTTGCATAACATGGTAAGGTGAACTTGCATAACCATGCATAACCCATAAAGCATGTATGACATGGTAAGGTGAACTTGCATAAGTATGCATAATCCATTAAACTTGTAGAACATGGCATAGTAAACTCGCATATGCATGCATAGCTTATGAAACATGTAAAACATGGCATAGTGAGTTCGCATAAGCATGCATAACTTATGAAACATGTAAAACGTGGCATAGTGAGTTCGCATAAGCATGCATAACTTATGAAACATGTAAATCATGGCATAGTGAGTTCGCATAAGCATGCATAACTTATGAAACATGTAAAACATGGCATAGTGAGTTCGCATAAGCATGCATAATCAACTAAACTCACATAAATCTCAACTTTCACCACATATTAACTTTAGAGTTTGTAAAGTGAAGGTAAGAGGGCTTACAAATATAAACAAGTCACAAATCCACCAAATAAGATGAAGAAGCCCTTTTAAAACCCAAAACAAAGCTTCAAATAAGAAAACCCTTTTGCAAAATCCCAAAAACACAAACTTAGCAAATCAAACTTGCAACTTAATGAAGTATGCAAGTTATTAAGCATTCATACAACATAGAAAAGGTTGTATGATCATCATATCTTCATAGGATTAAACTTTGAGGAAGGTGGAGGCTAGGGATTTTAGGTGGAGGCCATTTGAGGATTCAATTTGACATAGTTTAGTTGCTAGATTGATTAATGAGGCTTTAGGGTAGGATTAGGGGTATATTTATAGAAGATTAGAGTGTTTTTAGCCCTAGGATTAACCCTAGGTTAGTTTTGGCCCGTCAGATCTCGGAATTCTCTAGAACCAAGCCACAAGACCAAGCCCAAATCAAAGTGGCGCGCCAGGCAAAACTGCCTGCTTACCCCCTGTCGACAGGGCTGTCGACAGGGCAGTCGACACCATAGGACCCCTGTCGACATGCCTATCGACATGGGGGCCCTGGCGGGAATTTTCCCGCCTAACCCCGATTAGCCCTAATCCTGGTTTTTAATTTAAAATTTAAATCTGTTTTTAGCATAGAAATTTCTGAAAACTTCAATGGGCCTTAACTGGGTCATACGGACTCCGATTTTCGAAAACTCGGACTCTATTTCGCGTATTTTTCCGAGACGAACGCAATGGCATAGCCCGTTTCCCCTGATTCTGATTTTTGAATTAAATTCTGCCTCGATTTATGTTATAACAGTTTATTGAAAATACGGGTTGTTATATACTTTCATCAAAAACAACATGTATGAAAATGTAAATTCTCCCATTTTTGTCTAAGTATTTATATCCTTTTTGGTTCTGTGCATACCCAATGAAAGTGCATGGGCCTGATCTCATGCATAGTTTGTTCCTATTATAATCTCTTAGGCATGGAAAACACAGACAACCATATGTTTTCAAAAAATTATAGTCTGGTCTAACATTACATATCATCTCATATGGAGTTTTCTTATCTAGAACTTTAGTTGGAAATTTATTGATGAGAAAAACTGAAGTGTAAAAAGCTTCATTCCAATATTTCATTGGCACTGAGCCTTGATAAATTAATGTTAGACCCATCTCTACTATGTTCTGTGTTTTCTTTCTACCAAACCATTTCGTTTAGACGTGTGAGGGAAAGTCAATCTATGTTTTATTCCTCTTTTAACGAAATAATTAGTTAAAGGTTTAAACTCTCCCCCACCATTGGTTTGAAAATTTTTAACACTACAATTGGTTTGTTTTTCAATGTGAGTTATGAATTGTATGATAGTATTACATGTTTCTAACTTATTCTTTAGCATATATATCCAAGTATATCTTGAATAGGCATCCACAAAGAAAAGATAGTACCTGTGTCGTTGATATGAATTCAGTGGTTCTGGTCCCCACAAATCAGCAGCTATTAGCTCGAAAGGTTTATTGTAGGTAGTTTCAGAATCTCTGAAAGGAGGTTTATGACTTTTGCCAATTTGGTAGTGTGTGCATGTTTGTTATGCAGGTACACTATTATTAAAAGAAATATTATTATTGCATAAAATAGTTTTAACAATTTAAATACTAGGATGTCCTAATTTCCCATGCCATAAATCAAGATTACATTGTTTGCCATCTTCATTACATTCATTATTACTGCTGCTAACATTAATACTCCTAGTACAATCATTATTACTTGACTCAACATTATTACACCATAATTTTCCACTAGTATCCCCAATCTTCAAGCTGTCAAATTTGTAAATCCCATCATGTAGATTACCTCGTAATAATATTTTGTGGCTTAGTAAATCCTTAGCAAAATTTTGGGTGAAATTCAAAAAATACATGATTGTCGTTAGCAAATTTTGATACACTTAGCAAGTTTTTATTAATAGAGGGTACTCTAAGAAGTGTATTTAGATTAAGTTGCCTTTTTCCTAAGATAGTGCCCTTGCCAATGTGTGTTATATATGCAATTTTACCGTCCCCCATATGTAAAGATTTCGTACCTGAGTAGTTTCTGCTTCCAATGTTGAGATTTTTTAGATTGCTAGTTATATGATGAGTGGCACCCGAATCCAGGTACCATTCTTCAAAATTGTTGTCTTCACCTTTGCTAGTATCATCATTGCTAATATTTTGATTTTTATTAGCATCATTGTTGTTTCTATTTGAGTTCAACACGGCCATATTGACTTGTGGTGCCTTCTGTGTTGAATTAGCATGATTATATTGTTGTTCACTATCATTATTATATCGGAAATAACACTTGTTTGCTATGTGACCAAATTTTTGACATATTTGGCACTTTACTTGATTGTTGTTGTTCCATCTTCCTCGACCTATTTATGGCTGAAAACCTCCTCATTGTTATTGAATACCCCTTGGATACTTATTTTCTTGTATGTTTGCATTATTATTGTTGTTGCTTCCCTGTGATTGCTTTTTTTAGCTATAGCATAACTTGCAGAAAACTCACCCTATGTTGTTTTTCTTTGATCAATTCTTCCTTCATGAGCAAGGAGTGCAGATCGAACGAACTGTAGATCAGGTAAAATTTGTTGCGTAGCCAGGACTGTTACTAAAGACTCATATTCTTCATCAGGCCCTCCGGCAATAAAAAGTATTTGTTCACTATCGCTGATTTTATGTCCAACAGCACTTAGTTTGTCACATATGTTTTTTATTTTGCCCAAATAATCTTTCATGCTAGTATCTTCTTTTCTGCAATTTTGAAGTTCCCTTCTATATTGCATGATTCTGGCTGTGGATTACGAGATGAAAATTTATTCGATAGTAGTCCAAATTTCATATGACGAGTTACACCCAACAATCTGTGACAGAAGATTAGGATTTATAGAAGATAAAAGCCATGATGATAATAAGTTATCTTGTCTTTGGTATTTAGTGTATTCTGGATTTGGTATAGTATTTCTTTCTTCATTAGTGATCATTATAGGTGGAATAATTAACGTCCCTTTAATGTAATCTAGCAGTCCGTAACCTTTAAGAGCATTATCCACTTGATATTTCCATAAAATATAATTATCTTCGTCTAACAAAGTGGTAATAACTTGGCTTTTGGGTTTGATCAGGTTCATGATGTTTGGAGAGAAGCCATTATCATTGCTGCCAGATACAACATAAGTTTCTTCATTATCATTGGCCATGGCGAGGCAATATTAGATTGCAACTTTGTGAAGAACAACGAAGATAAAAAAGAATGATGGCTCAGGATTTTTCTTAATGCCTTTTGGCAATTTTGCGCTCTGATACCATGTTAGAAAATAAAATAGAAAAAACAAGATTAAAGATAAGATTTATTATTGATGAGTTGCAATTGTAGGATGATAAAAACTGTATATAGATAACCTCTATTTATAATGCAAGAAATAAATACAAATATGCTTGAATAATGGGAATGTGATCGTTATATTGTTATAATGGGAATATGACCGTTGTATTGTTATAAAAGGCATGTGACTGTTGCTATGTTATAAAGGGAATGTGACTGTTGTCGTGTTATAATAAGCATGTGACCATTGCTTTCCCATTATTTCATTACAGAAAACAAAAACAAAGTAAGATAAAGAGGGGGAGAATAGAAGAAGCCAAGGGAATAAAATATAAGTCCAAGTTACAATTCTAAGGTGATAAAAACTATTTAAGTGTATGTATTTATTTCATACTTTGAAGACAAGATGTGCATGTTAAGAATGAATGATTGGGCTCAAACCTATGAAAATGACGTACGGTAATTTGACTATATCTTCCTCAATTCTTAATGAAATTTTAATTTCTATAATAACCTAGAAAGCTAACTCAAGAACCTACAACTCTTATGTTGACCACTTTTCCTAATTCGAAGGTTTATGCACCTGAAATTTAAAAAGAAAGTCAGGTAAAATTCTTCTCGAAATGAACATGTTGAAATTACCTTACGTTGTTGAATTTTATTTAATAAATTTATAAAGGATTTTAAGAGTTTCTTTTCACAGTCAATAAGTGGACTAATAAAGCTTCTTACTATAGAAAAATTGGAGTTAAAAACTATGTTTATCATAGAGAAATAAAATGAAACATTTTGCTGGAAAACTAGTCAAAAATTTGAATTTCTGAAATTTGAAACACTTCTGAAATATGTGACGCTTTTTAAATGTTCCTAACGCAGAAGTGTAACTCAAACCAGAAATTTTCATAGCATTACTGAAATGCTATCTTTTGTCTGAATTATTTATAAAGCAATCTAACATGTCCATAACTTTTCATAACGCACCAGAAACACTGCAATTGCTGTTTTGAGTAAAACCATTATAAACTACCCCAAAACTTTTCATAATGCCCCAGAAACGCTGCAATAGCTGTTTGAGTCTGAAACCATTATTACTACCCCAGAACTTTTCATAATGCACCAGAAACGTTGCAATAACTGTTTTGAGTCTAAAACCATTATAAACTACCAAAGATCTTTTCATAACGATTTATAACTGCTGCAAATTTTATTTTAACATTCTTATTGATGCTGAAGATTTTTATAGCACTTTTTGAAACCCTATCTTCTTCTTTCGAACTTTAAAACTTTTATGAAGTAATTATAGATGTAAACGCTTACTTCAGTAGTTTTTAGGTCCTTCTTAACATAGATTGGAATATTTCTAAGGTGGTTTTGGGTTTGTCTTAAACCTTTAAAAGTATGAATTTGAAAATGTAATTTAAGATTACTTTTTGGGAAACATTTCCTTAATTATATTTCTCCAGGGGTGCGGTATAAGACAATAGATCTTGGGTAGTGCACTATTACTCTATGTTGGTTTCGAGCTGTGTATAGTACGTCCCTACTTGGTGATTAGATGCCGACCGCAAAAGGATAACATGTATTTTGAAAAAAAAGCATGGGTTTTGAAGGAATGAAGTTTATTATGAACTTGCTTAATATAATATCTCGAAGTCTTCCTTGTTTTAAACTTTGGATTGATGCAACCTCTAAAGAAGAGTGTCATACTGAAACTATGATACAACCCATTAAGATATGACTTGAAAACTATAACTTAAATAGCTATCTCACTGGGTGTATGTTGCTCATGATGTTACACTTAAAACATTTCGAGTTTAGATGGTTAGTTGGATTCTTTAAAGTGAAGGATTTTATTATGTATATTTTCTCTTTATGTACTCATATATATAATTATTTGAGGATTAGCCTCTTGGATCTTTGTAACCAAGTTATATGAAGGAATGATTGTATAATAGCTCTTCCATTTAAAATTATGTACTTTAAATGATCTTATATTCTGATACACTTTTGTTAAGTTGTGATACTTTTCAATTAACACCATGACTTATATGCAGCATCACCGCTTCTGGATAAGTGTACCAGAGCGGGGGTGTCACATAGTGGGTTAAAGAATAATGTTATTTAAGACATCATTCGCAACAAACACAAAACCAATTTATATTGAGCATAAGAATTAAACGGAAATTTTATCAATCTATACTCAATATCAATTTCCATATTCAACACATTCTATAGGCGGAATAACGGTATAAATTTCTTTCAAATTCCCCTAATAGTATAAATTTCATATATGGATCTTAATACCGATTATATAGAGATCATTTTCTTTCAATTTCAGATAAACCCTTTTATTTCAAAACTCTTTTTAACTTTCAAGTAAACTGAACCTAATTAAAACCATTTTTTATTGTTTAAAACTTCCAAAAACATTTTATTAGTCCCTTTAAAATGATTACTTAAGTTATATATGAAAACAAATGAGTCTAAAACCTTTAAATAAACCAACTTCGAAAAATGTTGTAATATAATATTCATTCAAATTATTTAAACTCTTTTCATACCCATTATTTAAATGAATATAATATTCATTAAAATTATCTAAAACTCATTTGATACCCATATATTCCTATATACGTGGCTTAACTTAGGTAGTGCATATATTATAACCACTAATCACTATTTCAACATCCATATCCATATTCATAACATCCATACATCCATTTCAACATATATTTCACAAATATGCATGTATATAAGTGTTTTGTAATTAACGCTTATACTATAATCAATTGCTAATTAACCACACATTAACAACCATTAACAAATCATATGCATACATAACAATATAAATATAATACAACCATATATATATATGAATAGTGTTTCTCATAACTATATTAATTAAAAATCAAGTTTCTCGCCTTTGGGTTCCACTCCACCAAATTTTGCTGAGTTGTCGAACAGTGGAAATCGTAAAATATTTTCTCTCTTTGATATATATATACACACCTTTCCTCTCGCTATTCTCCCTTTCTCTCTCTCTCTCTCTTTAATGGAGGCCAAACTTTGGGAAGGAGGAGGAGAAGAGGGTGGGGCGCAAGGGGAGGGAGAAGTGGGGTATATTAGGGAGGGTTAGAGGGCCTTGCGTGTGCCATAGGGAGGGGGCAGTCGTGGGTGAGGGGAGGAGGAGGAGAGAGGGGAGAGAGGATGGAGGAGGAGAAAGAAGAAGAAGGTAAGGCTTAGAAACCATTAGAGAAGGTAGAGAGTTCTAGGTAGAAGAAGAAGGAAATTAGAATGGTTGGAATGAGAAATGAAGAGGGTATGGTACTTCTTTTATAGCCTTATAGAAAGGGTGTTTTTGCAAAATGTTAATGACACTCGTCATTGTCCTAAATTCCATGCTTTAGGATGTTTAACATGTGTAATATGCTTTTAACAAAACCAATGTGTCTTAAGGAGGTTTTTTCTTAGGAAGGCATGGTTACACTACATGATAACATTTCATATTAGCACACTTTATAAAAAGTGTTACAAAATGGTCACACTTCCACTTGTTCAAATTTGACTTGTTTTGTCACTTTTTTATGTACTTTTGTTAATTATCTGACAATGTTTATAAACTTCTTTTTGACTAATATAAGGTTTGGAAATAATAATTTTCATTTAATAACTCATGTTAAATACCTCTATTTAATCATTAAAGGTCATAGTAAAAATAGTTTGATTCATTTGTGTTTGTTTTGACAAAAGCGGGTATATTTCCTTACAAAAAATTAACGATTATATTTTATATTCTCATAACTTTCCTTATCATTAAAAATAAATTATTTTATAGTTTAAACAACTATATTACACTAATTTCAAAAACTTAAATTGAATTTACATTCAAGTCAATAAGTTATAAAATCATGTTTTTGACACTTTTTGACAAAAATCCGCTTTTGAAAAATTAGTTAATTTATATTATTTTGACAAAACTTGACCTCAATATCAATTTTAGCTTATCATATCTTTGAAAACATATTATTATTTAAAATATTTTGTTAAATTAAATTATGCTCAAAAATATGGGTTGTTACAATAACTATGCTAAAAAAAAAAACAAGTCATTTTAAATTGACAATACAACTCCAAAAAGATGAACTAATAGTTGTTAAAACAACAATAAGCAATATTCAAAAATGATCATATATGGAACTAAATAACATTCCTTTATCACTATTTATCGATGTGAAACTTGTAGAGGTAATGCTACCTTTAGACATCGCATTGACAATGTTTTCAACCTTCAAGATAGGGGAAAGTTTTATACTTCGATATCTAGTGATAAGAGTATAACTATATATTTTCCATATAAGTGATATCGTTTATGTAGATTTCTTTCTATATCCGTATCGAAAACCTCTAAACTTAAAAACTTTTACTTAGGCTTTCACATTCCAGATATTTGGAAGGAAACATTTTTAACAATATTTTTTAAAATATTAGGTTTAAAAAGATAACTACAAATTTTAAGCGTATTTTAAAAAAGGTAAAACCAATGTTAATCTAAGACATCGATTTCGATAAAACCTAATACATTTATACTTGGATTAAATTTCAACTCTTTTCTATTTGAAAAGGACATTCTTAGTATAAACTAATGTCTATAAGATCTAAACGATATTATTAATCCAAAAAGGATAATAAATCAAATTTAAATGCTTTTAATGTACTTTAAAAAAATATTAATCATCCTAAAGACAATTTATAAAACTCCTTTTATAACTTTAAATCTCATTTTAATTTTCATAATAGAAAATAAACCAGATATAAAATTTGTGTATAAATTTTAAAACAACATTAATTGTCCTAAAAGATAGTTAATCACGTTTATGGTCTTTCATAACCAATAAATCGATTATTTACAAACCTTTGTTAAATTAATTAAGTTTAAAAAATCTCTTTATAAATCGGTTAATTACTCTTAAATCCTTTTTATTCATTCAATTCAATTTCCTTTTAAAAGCAACTTAATAAAATCTGACTAATAAAGTCAGAATCTCATTAGTTAAATATGAGATTTGGACTAAGCATCATTCATTAAAATGAGTATTAACCTTAAACATCATTTTTTTAATGTTTATTAAGTTTCAAATACCATTAATTAAAATGATTATAATTTTTTCAATCAATCATTAGTTAAAGTAATTAATTGAATTTAATTTTTAGTGACTACAATAAATAACTAAATTTAATTATCATTGTTTAAAATCGATAATCAAGTTCCAATTCATTTCTTGATTGCGTAATTAAACTCAATTGTCAATAGTTAATATAAACAATTGAATCTCATTATTTTTGACTCAATCCATAAATAGATTTATAATTTATCATTAATTAAAATGAGAATTCTACTAAAATATTATTTTTTATGAAAACACAAGCTTAAGTTAAACAGAATGTTCATTTTACCTTAATCAACTACAATATAAACAATATGGGAATACACATAAGTAAATGAAGGCGATAAATTAGTATATATAAATGAATGAAAATAGAATATAAATGAATGGATGAATGCGAATAACATGTGAATATAAACAAAGGAACAATTAGTTCCTTATTGACCACACATAAGACTGTATATTTCACAGTGTTCCATCGCGACCTAATTTGCTACGCACACTCCGCTTTTTCTTTTATATTGTCCCCAACAACAAAATGATTACTAATATGCATATGGAACAGATAATATAATCTAAGTCATTTAAGATGAATCTTCCACTTAAAAGCATATATTGTTAAAGGTCCTCCGTTCATAGACGAGAATATATAATCACAACCAAGCAATAAATCATCTTATCACCCAAACACATAATAAAAATGGGCATAACCAACAAAGAATATCATTATATGGTGTAATAATATTTAGCAGTATTCCGGAAATTGTGAGACTTAACTAACCATCCGTACCAATTAAGGTTTTCTCGTCATTTTATCTAATATCAAACATGCATTTGGAATTAGACAAAATTTCAAACTTCTCTAATTACTCCAATCCAACTCCACGCATAGTATTTGAAGCTACGAGTCCAACACAACTTATTTTTCCCGGAATCGATCTCGCATGAAAAAGTACCCGTGTTACAAGTTTTGAACGTAATAAATTAATAATTGCTATACTAATCACTTTTATTACCTCCATAATCACCATTTAAAAGATCTTCTTTCTTCCCCATAAAAACTCGAGACCTGCTATCAAATAACCAATCCATGTCGTATCATTTCTCCTCCACCATTCTCATATCTCTCCACTATTTCAACAACCAAGATCACTGTTGTTCATCTCTTCACAAACTACATCACATTCATACCTCCAACTTGAGCTCGATCAGGCAAGATGAAATGCGCCTCAAACTATCTTCGACTTGTACATGCCATTCACGACACTTTTGGGGCGATTACTCACACAAATTGAAGGCGAAATGCTAAATTCCAGTATAAACTTGAACACAAACTCCAATTGTTAACGAAAAAATCATGAACACCCAATTTTAGGATTGACAATGCATATATAGTGAAATTTGGAGGGTAATTGATCTTGGGGGCATTGAAGAATAACTTGGCCTCATCAAGCTCAGCCTAATCTTTCCTTGGAGAAACACTTCAATCTTTCCTAGAAAGATTCAACGCGGCCGTAGCATTAGTCGATCGACCCGAGCCATCGATAGTGCTTATGGCCACCATCGCAGGTATCCAGAATCGATCAAAATACTCAATCTCTTTAACCAGAGATCCCCCAAGGATATCGAAGATTTCTATGTAGAGGCCAAGCGGTTCCTCCGACAAGAAGATGCCAGCACTGAGATAGAGAGCCTCGAGGTCCTTGCCACCAAACAAGGAGATCCATCCAACACTAATGGCCAGAATAAAGGAAGAGGAAAGGCCTCGGAAAAGAATGAATGCAACGCACGACCTTGGAGAGAAAACAAGTGCGATCAATATACCGATCTCGATTCTTCCCTGCTCGACATCTACCTCGACGTGCGAGTATCCCTACCTTTCCCAAAACCACCTCGAAGAAATCCAACCCAGAAAGAGCTCGATTCTGGAAAGCACTGCATGTTTCACAACATAGCAGGTTACAATACCAGTGAATGCAGTCACTTATGTGATCTCATTGAGGATAGGGTCAGATGACGAGAACTTCTCAAGTACATCAAGAAAAGAACACCGGCCATTGTACAACAATCTTCTGCCCAAGCTCATCAGGCCGGTCCTCGAGCCCCTAGAAACAGAAAGGACCTTGAGCTCGGCACTCGCGGTATCATCATCAATTAATAAGGTCTAGATTTTGTTGTATATAATGGTGTTGTATACACAATTATATGATTTTTGTTTGATGATAACAACCAAATATATATTATTTTAAATGTGTTTTTTGCAGTACTGTTTTATATATCAACACAGACAGGAATATGATATTTATATTCAAATAAAATACAATTGTACAAACAATTAGATATTTACATAGTATTTTATTTCAATTTTCAAACAGTATAGTTTTACAAGTCCACTATTTGTACACTTCACTAATATTTCACATTTCATATACATTTACAGAAGATTGTACTTGTAAATAAACTGAATACGATAGACAAATTTGTTTAAAGACAATAAAATGATATTTTATTTCAATCAAATTTGTTTATTACAACTGTCAGTACAATTTTCTATTTTCATATACACAGCTCCTTTACTACAGAATCACTACAACACTTCACTCAATTATACAATTTTCAGTTACACTCATATATAGATGATTTTATATATTTTCACTGTCAACTTCTGTCTTCAGTCTTCTGTCTTCACAGCATCTTCGCTGTTAGTCCAGTCATCATCTTCATACCTGTCATATACAGAAACACACACAGTATATAGAACAGAAATAATATTCAAAATTCATGTAAATGTAAATTTTATTTTTAAAATTTTATTTGCCTCAGTTTTCTGGTGTGTTTCTCGTCATTTTTCATGACTTGATCTGATTTATCTGACTGTGTCTAGACAGCTTGTGATATTCACAGTGATACACTGTAAATACCACAAGGCAGACAACATATATATATATGTGTGTGTGTGTGTGTGTGTGTGTGTGTGTGTGTCTCAATGCAGGGACAGGTAAACTCCGCCTGATGGCTGCAGATACACACGTGTGTATATATATATATATACACACGTGTGCACTGCCTCGCCAATCAGCGAGCAACTGAGGGGTAGCTACATGGACCATCCCGACTCAGTGCACACATCAAACATCTCAATGAAAAGTCAATATCAAGTTCAAGAGGCTGGGCAAAAGTGAACTGACAAAGTAAGCAAGGCAGCCAACATACATGCACATAGTCAAAGCAAACAGGGTCAAGACGGTGGAGTACATACATACAACATACACTGGTTTAGCATTTTCAAAAGGATGGTAAAATGTATACATGTGCATATCAAGTGTGCAAGTGCAAACCAACATACAACTCAGGAATGATATGATCAAGGCAATATACACAGTGAAGACAATCAACTTGTAACAGCATGGTTCAAGTCAGTATTTACAAGTGACAAATGAAACAAGTTTCAGCAAAGCCAGAGTCAAGCCAAGACACCAGAATAATCAAAACAGCATGTGAACACAAGTAAAAATGAAGCAGCATGGTTGTGTACATCAATGTGTCACAAATACAAATGCATATGAACATATTAGAGGCAGCTCAAATGTGTACTCATTGCTCAAACAAGTATGGAATACACACAGCAAGTATCATGGTCAAGCCATTTTCAAATTCAGTTATGCATGGTTCAATACAGCATGATGAACATGCACAATTACAAGCAACATGCAATGGTTCAGTGGGGTGATGCACACAGCAAACACAGATGATACAATTTTCACGTTATCATAAGTGCACCAGTTAATTGGTAAGGCAGTTTCAACATGAGAATGGTCGAGCAAATCAAGCACAAGAACATGGCAAGTGACATGGGCATGGAAATTAAATTAAGCATGCATGAAAACAACATAACAGGTAAATAGATAAATCATGTATGGCATGTTTAATCAAGGATTACAAAAGGGGAAACATAAGATTTTTTTTAGAAAATCATTTCAATGGATTCCAGTTTTTCAAATACACACAAGTTTGGCAAGAAATAAATCACTATGCAAATCTGGGTTTAATGATCTCCAGCAATTTAGTGTAGGCAATTCAAGACATGTTTACAGTCAGCAAAGAGGAGCACAATCCTATCAAAATGTTTTTAAATTAAATTTCCTGATTTCGAACTATCAAGAATGGCATACAAATGTTTCCTGAAATTCTCTTTTCAAGCTTGGAAAGCTTTTTTCAAAATGATTCCAGAAATCATGCATGAATTCTAAGTCGAGGAAATCTAGTCAGAAATTACACAAGGAATTCGAACAAGGCAGAACAGAAATCTTTTCTAGCTTTTTTTAAAAAAGGGAAAGCAAATGAAATTTTTATTCCAAAATTTCCATATCTAATCACGCAAGGAATTTCAGGCAATTGAATTGTCAAGGCAACAAAATTCATCAATTCATATAGAGGACAGTCATAAGAGGAAACCGCAAATCAGATCGAAATCATACGTGAAATCAGAGGCTAGGGTTTTCTATTTACCCTATTTATTTACACATTCTCGTCATCAGCAATAATGAAAAACCATACAACAATAATCCATCGAAACCACAATTAACACGAGAGAAAAGAGAATCCAAATCAAAGTTACATACCAGAGTTTCGATCGCCAAAATCACCAAATCGTAGAGAAGCACTGGCGAATCAAATCATCAATTGATCGAACAAGATTCAAGGGATTTCAAGAAACACTAGTTTCGATTTCCATTGCCAGCCGCCATTTCCGAGTATAGAGAAAAAGGAAGTCGGGTCTAACCAAATGAAAGTGGCCAGCCAAGTTCAAACAAAAGGGCTTAGTTGTTTTTAAATTAAAAAGGGTTTTCTTAGTTTCTTTTGTTTTTGATTTATATTTCGTTGTATTTTCATTTTGTTTTGAAATTCATGCAAATAGTTTCTAGTGTCTGTAAAATACTAGGGTGATCCAGTCATGGTGTTGACTGACAGTTTCTAGAGTCAGTAAAATCTAGGATTTACTGGTTACAGGGTTGTAATCAGGGAAAATCTGATCTAGGGGTTTAGATCAGTCTATGGTTTTGAGCGTAGAATTAGAATAGGAGCAAGGGATTCGCAAGTGTACATGGTCGTGTATGCGAGATATGTTCTTTTACCTAGTAGAAACGTTAGGAATGCAGCAAGAGGCAGGGTTTTTGCCGAAGCTGGGTATATTTGTGTGTGATCTATTTTCTGCACTTTTATTTCTATTGCATTCTGTGATCTTTTTATTATTTAATATCCCGTCAGATTTTCAATTCGGCTAAAAACTGTGATAAACCCTATTCACCCCCTCCCTCTAGGGTTAATCTAGATCCAACAAGTGGTATCAAAGCTGGTTTAAGGTGACAGCATGACAGGGGGTTCTCGCTGTATGATCATGTGGCGAAGTATTGACTCTTGCCCCTACATGCCCATGGGTGGTTGTCCGTGTCGAGAGGCAGGACATGAAACCAGTGTCTGAGGTATCTTTGGTGGCCATCGGGGTGCTTAAAATTCCTCTTAAATATAGACACCAAGTGGTATTAGAGCGGGTATTTTCTTTAACTCTAGAGTTATGGGTCGTCCTAGTTGTTAACCGATAGAGAGTCAGCCCAGTTCATCTCCAACTATTTTCGCTGGAATAGATTTTTTAAACAGGAAATCCAAAATGGAATTTTATTTAAAATCTATTAATATTAAATGTTGGGATGTTGTTATCAATAGGTTTGATAGTGTAGATATTACTTTGAATGCTCGTGCTATGAAAATTATATTTGATTATCTTAGTACTGAAAAGTTTAATCTTATCTGGTATTGTTTATCAGCAAAGGAAATCTGGGATACTCTTAATACAAAGTATGGAAGATCTGACAACTGCAGCTCAAAACCCCAAAATGTTAACTCAAATTCAGATCTATGCTTAACAGGTCATGCAGATGAAATTTCAGATGCATAAGGTGATGGAGATTCAACAGATGCTGAAATGGAGAATTTCACATACGAAGATTTAGTTTATATGTGTGTTGATTTAACAAAATCTATTGATAAACTCCAACTGAAAAATAAATCTCTGAAATCTAAGAATTCTGAGTTGACCAGCCAAATTGAAAATTTGGAATTACAACTTGAATATTTCAAAAATTCTTCAAATTCAGATTGCAAAAATTGTTTGAAATTGGAAACCAATCTTGTTCATCTCAATAAAAATATTCAAAAGTTTGAAAAGGAAATTCTGATCTTAAAAGAAAACAAGATTTAGTTATCAAATTCCTATAATTTTCTGCAAAAGGAATTTGAAATTTTTAAGACTGCTATAAATTCCAAACTTGAAATTGCTGAAAATGAAAATTTGGTGAAAAGTGATTTGATTTTGAAAGAACTTGAAAATGAGATTGAAAAATCCAAGAATTTTCAGTCTGAAAAACAAAAATGATTTGAATTTGAAATCTCGGAGTCTCAAGCCAAAATTAAATTTCTTAAAGATGAAAATTCGGCTATGAAATCTGATTTTGAAAGATGTAAGATCACTAAAAATTGTTGTTCAGATTTAATGAAAGAAAACGGTGATCTTAGAACTGAAATTCAACGACTTGAAAAAACATTGACTAAATTTTCTAATGGTGAAAAATCTTTAAATATGTTGTTGAAAAATCAGTTTTCATCAGGAAATAAAAGTGGACTAGGCTTTGGAAAAATTAATGAGTTTGAAAAGAGAAGAACAAATAATTTTAAAAATCCTTCAAATCACTTTGGAAATGTTTGCTTTGAAAATTTAAACTCTGAAAATTTCAAAGGATTTTCAAATCGCAATCGAGATGGGAATTTTTTTTTATAACAATCCATTTGTACATTCGTGGATCCCAAAAGGAAATAAAACGTGTTTTGTTAAATTCAAATGGATTTGGGTTCCTAAGGGTACAAAAGCTAATTCTAATGGTTTGTTGTACAAACAAGTCTGGGTACCAAAACATATGAATATAACTGTGAGTGGTTTTATTAATTTTGTTAGACCACTCAATTCCACAAACTGTTAAGTACCGGTGGATGCTGAGGAACTGTTGTGCAAAAAGAAATTTGAAATCAAGCTAGTTTATACTTCTTTATCATTGACAGTTTCTCCAGCCAGGATTGTTGAATTAGAGAATTGTTTACTCACGTCAATTTCAGGTATAACCTCTAAACTCATCTTTGTAAATATTTTTTTGTTTATTTCTTCTTCTACCCCTTCTTTTTTGTTTTTGTTTTGTTTTGATTTGTCACTGCTATATCTTTATTTCTTATTCTGTGCTTCTTAAACTTCCAATTGTAGAATTCATATTTTCTGGAAATTCGCTTTAGTTGAATAGAAGTATGATGTTTTAATTATTTTTAAATTGTGAATTTAATCTTGTAAATATCTACAATTGTTGTTTGAAGTTTATTTTTCTGTTTTCTGCATTCATTACAGTGTTGATGCATTAATATCATATCTTGAACATTGTCATTTTGAATTCTACAACTTTTGAAGATCTGAACAATTAATGAAATTTCACACACTTATGTTGTTTTGAGTTTATTCCAATTCATTTTGGAAAAGCTTAAAATATTATACTCATTACAGTACACTGCTTCTTATCATTCATGATAATTTAATTGATTTTTCGGATTGGCTTGAATCGCAGTGATACATCTTGAACTTCACCTTTATTCATGATTATTATGGTTGAAATTTGTTTATTTGAAATCATCTGAAACTCTTGATATTTTGAATATCACACACCTCTTAATCCTGAAATTATCATCTTGTGTAAATGATTCATTATATCACAAACTTGACATTGATTCAAGTGATTTCAAATAAATTATTTTTAATTTTCTGGATCATGAATACCTCTCAAATTTGATGTAAATGATCTGAAATTTCTCTTATACTTGTCAGAGATAATTTTAAAAATTCTTTGAATATCTAGTCTTAAATCTCACTATTATTTCATGACTAATTGATTTAAATATGTGTTTGTATAAAATCATTTGAAATTATTGATTTATTGAATCATACACATCTTAAATCTAAAATTAATAATCTGGTGTGATTGATTCATTAAATTCTGATATTTTCATATTCCATCAAATGATTTAAAATAAACAATATTTTTTAAAATCTGGGATCATGAATCATTTTTTGTGACCAACAGAAATATATTTGAAACATCTTCTTGACAAGTCTGAATTGAAACTGATATCTTGTGCTGCTCTGATATTGTTTTGAAAATATTTTGAAAATTGCTTGTTTATGATCTGTTTGCTGCTCTGATACTGCTTTTCAAATATCTGCTTGTTCTTGCCTGCTTCTCTGATAAATGTGCCAATGTGAAATCTTGTCTCTTTGGGCTTTGTGTACGAAATTCTTTAGTATGAGATATCTTGAGTGTAATTAAATTCCTCGATAAAGGAGACAACAATTGGTATCAGCTCTTTATTTTTATTTTATTTTCTTTCCATCTGTTTTTGAATTATCACCCTTTATAGATTCCAGGCTTTTTTTGTTCTGTATAAATCACCTTAAATTCCTCTTGTAATTGATTTTCATTTCTAAAACTATTTATTGTTTATTCATTCAGAAATTGAAATCAATATCCAAATTGAACAGTATTTATAATTCATCAAAATTATTATTAGAATTTGAAACGAATTGTGACTGCAGTATATTTCACAACAAGAGGAGAGTTTGTTTGAATTTTCATGATGGTTGAACATTTATTATAATATCTTTGAATTGGCAATTATTTCACGACCAAATCCTTTATCTTTCATCATTCTGTCATCCATGATAATCTTATATTAATGTGGAGAGTTAATATGTTTTAAAATCTTTTTTTAAGCAGTGGAAATATTTGTGATAGAAATGGGACTATGTTATTTTTTTTCAAAATTAGTGACGATTGAAGATTTTCAATGATCCCAGTACAGCCGAGCGTATTTCATAATATAATTAATTTAGAAATTTATTTCACAGTCCATTTCTGTACCTACCCCATTTTCTATCATTAGTATTTTGGTTTTATATACCGAGGAGTTTTTTCCTTTAAATGCTGAAAATAATAAATATAAGTGTGTCTCTAACCTTATTTAAAAATCCAAGCTCTGGTCATGCATGGTTATAAGACAACTTATAATTTAAGCTGCGACTGACCTCATTTAAAAATCCAAGATCTGGTTATGCATGGTTATTGTGCTCTTAAATAAATAAATAAAAGGAAAAATATGCTATAAATAGAAATTAATTTGGAATTCTACTTAGTGTTTATAAAAACCAGCCTATCAATCCATATTCTAATCTGTGAAATGTGTTGAAATATTATGAAATATTATGGTTTGTTGATTGATAGCAATTGGGATTTGAGATTATACGATTTTGTCACTTAAATTGAATTAGTAATTATAGTCCAAATCCATCACTGTTTTTGTTTTTTTTTATATAAAAAATCTTTTTGAAATAATTGGAAAATATTCATATTTTTAAACTTTCTCCATTTTTATAAATTCATCATACATCCGTCATTCTCTAAAAATGTGAAGTATGCTACCTATTCTCAGAATATTATGATTTTTGTTTGAGTGATTGAGATTTGTGATGACCGTTCTTCCTTTTATGCTGAAATTATATTATTTAGTCATTTTTCATCTATATTTTAATTTCCGATTCCTTTTGATGATAACAAAAGGGGGAGAATGGGTTGATATTTTGATTTATGAGTGAATATTTTATAAATATTTTTAATTTTGAAAATTTATTATTATTCATTTCATTTCACTCATGCACAGTTATAGGGGAAGTCTCTGTTGTAGGGGGAGCTTTCAAATAGATGGGTTATGTTCTTCTCTGTCAAACACATTTATTGTATTCAAAATCTTAATATTTGTTTGTCATCATCAAAAGGGGGAGATTGTTGTATATAACGGTGTTATATACACAATTATATGATTTTTGTTTGATGATAACAACCAGATATATATTGTTCTAAATGTGTTTGTTGCTAAAATACAATTGTACAGACAATCAGATATTTACACAGTATTTTATTTCAATTTTCAAATAGTACAGTTTTACAACTCCATTATTTGTACACTTTACTAATATTTCACATTTCATATACATTTACAGAAGATTGTACTTGTAAATAAACTGAATATGATAGACAAATTTATTTGAAGACAATAAAATGATATTTTATTTCAATCAAATTTGTTTATTACAACTGTCAGTACAATTTTCTATTTTCATATACACAGCTCCTTTACTACAGAATCACTACAACACTTCACTCAGTTATACAATTTTCAGTTACACTCATATACAGATGATTTTATATATTTTTCACTGTCAACTTCTGTCTTCAGTCTTCTGTCTTCACAGCATCTTCACTGTTAGTCCAGCCATCATCTTCATACCTGTCATATACAGAAACACACACACAGTATGTGGAACAAAAATAATATTCAAAATTCATGAAAATGTAAATTTTATTTTTAAAATTTTATTTGCCTCAGTTTTCTGGTGGATTTCTCATCATTTTTCATGACTTGATCTGATTTATCCGACTGTGTCTAGACAACTTGTGATACTCACAGTGATACACTGTAAATACCACAAGGCAGACAACATATATATATATATATATATATATATATATCTTAATGCAGGGACAGGTAAACTCAGTCTGATGGCTTCATATACACACGTGTATATATATATATACATGTGTGCACTGCCTCGCCAATCAACGAGCAACCGAGGAGTAGCCACATGGACCATCTCAACTCAGTGCACACATCAAACATCTCAATGTAAAGTCAATATCAAGTTCAAGAGGTCGGGCAAAAGTGAACTGACAAAGTAAGAAAGCCAGCCAACATACATGCACATGGTCAAAGAAAACAGGGTCAAGACGGTGGAGTACATACATACAACATACACTGGTTCAACATTTTCAAAAGGATGGTACAATGTATACATGTGCATATCAGGTGTGCAAGTGCAAACCAACATACAACTTAGGAATGATACTTCAAGGCAATCTACACAGTAAAGATAATCAACATGTAACAGCAAGGTTCAAGCCAGTATTTATAAGTGACAAATGAAACAAGTTTCAGCAAAGCCAGAGTCAAGCCAAGACACCAGAATAATCAAAACAGCATGTGAACACAAGTAAAAATGAAGCAGCATGGTTGTGTACATCAATGTGTCACAAATACAAATGCATATGAACATATTAGAGGCAGCTCGAACTTGTACTCATTGCTCAAACAAATATGGAATAAACACAGCAAGTATCATGGTCGAGCCATTTTCAAATTCAGTTCTACATGGTTCAATACAGCATGATGAACATGCACAATTACAAGCAGCATGCAATGGTTCAGTGGGGTGATGCACACAGCAAACACTGATGATACAACATTCAGATTATCATAAGTGCAGCAGTTAATTAGTAAGGCAGTTTCAACATGAGAATGGTCGAGCAAATCAAGCACAAGAACATGGCAAGTGACATGGCCATGGGAATTAAATTAAGCATGCATGAAAACAACATAACAGGTAAATAGATAAATCATGTATGGCGTGTTTAATCAAGGATTACAAAAGGGGAAACATAAGATTTTTTTAGAAAATCATTTCAATGGATTCCAGTTTTTCAAATACACACAATTTAGGTAAGAAATAAATCACTATGCAAATTTGGGTTTAAATGATCTCCAGCAATTTAGTGAAGGCAATTCAAGACTTGTTTACAGTCAACAAAGAGGAGCACAATCCTGTCAAAATGTTTTTAAATTAAATTTCCTGATTTCGAACTATCAAGAATGGCATACAAATGTTTCCTGAAATTCTCTTTTCAAGCTTGGCAAGCTTTTTTTCAAAATGATTCCAGAAATCATGCATGAATTCTAAGTCAAGGAAATCTAGTCAGAAATTACACAAGGAATTCGAACAATGCAGAGCAGAAATCTTTTCTGGCAATTTTTTAAAAGGGAAAGCAAATGAAAATTTTATTCCAAAATTTCCTTATCTAATCACGCAAGAAATTCCAGGCAATCGAATTGTTAAGGCAACAAAATTCATCAATTCATATCGAGGACAGTCATAAGGGGAAGTCGCAAATCAGATCGAAATCATACGTGAAATCAGAGGCTAGGATTTTCTATTTACCCTATTTATTTACACCATTCTTATCGTCGACAATGATTAAAAACCATACAACAATAATCCATCGAAACCACAATTAACACGAGAGAAAAGTGAATCCAAATCAAAGTTACATACTAGAGTTTTGATCGCTAAAATCCCCAAATCGTAGAGAAGCACTGGCGAATCAAATCATCAATTGATCGAACAAGATTCAAGGGATTTCAGAAAACCCTAGTTTCGATTTCCATTGTCAGCCGCCATTTCCAAGTATAGATAAAAAGGAAGTCGGTCTAACCAAATGAAAGTGGTCGGCCAAGTTCAAACAAAAGGGCTTAGTTGTTTTTAAATTAAAATGGGTTTTCTTTGTTTCTTTTGTTTTGGATTTATATTTTGTTGTATTTTCATTTTTTTTTGAAATTTGTGCAAACAATTTCTAGTGTCTGTAAAATACTAGGGTGATCCAGTTAGGGTGTTGACTGACGGTTGCTAGAGTCTGTAAAATCTAGGATTTACTGGTTACGGGGTTGTAATAAGAGAAAATCTGATCTAGCGGTTTAGATCACTCTATGGTTTTGAGCGTAGGATTAGAATAGGAGCGAGGGGTTCGCAAGTGTACATGGTCTTGTATGCGGGATCTGTTCTTTTACCTAGTAGAAACCTTAGGAATGCAGCAGTAGGTAGGGTTTTTGCTGAAGCTGGGTATATCTTTGTGTGATTTATTTTTTGCATTTTTATTTCTGCTGCATTCTGTGATCTTTTTATTATTTAATATCCCATCAGATTTTTAATTCAGCTAAAAACTGTGATAAACCCTATTCACCCCCCGCCCTCTAGGGTTAATCTAGATCCAACAAATCTCTTGTTTTCAATGTATTTTTATTTCTGTCAATAAAATGGATATGTTGATGTGCACATGTACGGGGTTAGGATTTGGCTCCTAGGCATGCTCTGGAATCAACAGTCGTCCTCTTAGTAAATATTTCCATCTTCTTGTAATGGTTTTCTAGCAACAAATGTTAATGATAAAAATCATCAACACCCAATTTGCGATCAAAAATGCATATATAGTGAAATTTGTAGGGTAATAGATCTAAGGAGGCACTGGAGAATAACTTGGCCTCATCAACCTCAGCCTTATCTGGCGTTTCCTAGATATTAAGACCTTAAGCTCGAAGATTAGTTACTCTTCCTTTGGGAGGTGAGTATCACGCTTACGAAACTTAAATATCAACATTTACCTTGGGATAAGGGCATTATAAGCTTATAGAAGTTTGAGAACCTTGTTACAACATCGATCCTTAGATTCAAGATAGAATATTATACATTGTGTTGAGAAGAAACATGCTAAAATACCGCAATAGTTATGTTTTGGAACATATGACAACTCTTTATGACTAAGATGACACTTCCACGTCGATCTAGCCTACGAAAGGTCTTGGTTGTGTTAGTTAGCGTGTTATAAGGATACAATAGGTCCTTTTAGAACTTTGTGTTATATTAGGCTTATTGTGGGAAAGTTGAAGCACATATACAAATCATAAGGAAGAATTCATTGATTTCACTTAATTGTTTCTCCTTCCGAATGCAGTTGAAGCACATATACAAATCATAAGGAAGAATTCATTGATTTCACTTCATGGTTTCTCCTTCCGAATGCGTTTTGTGTTCAAATCCCCCTACGAAAGAGGTTAGTGATAACTCCGTGTTAAATCAATATAAACACAACATGATTATCGAATCGAGAGTCATTTATTTCTCGATTTTCCCTTTCCATAAATATGAATGTATTGTAGTTGTTGTAGAAATCTCCAATTAGATTTAGAAATTAGGGTTTGCTCTCTAAGAAAAGAATACAAGATTGGGGAATGAGAAAAGATCCCCAAATGTGAACCCTGGGGTCTTATTTATAAACAAGTTGGGCCCTCTTTGGTAATGACTCTGTTGGAATCCCACTTTCGGTCTATGCTTACGATTTCGACTTGCCTTTACGGTTTTCGGTGTCAGTTGCTGGGTGTTGGTCTCCCTGGTTTCGGTACCATCATCCTCCAGAATCCCTTTTCTTTGGTGCTTCTGCTTTGGAAGTAACTGCCCGACATCAACTTCTCTTCAAGAGATGCTTCAATTCTCTTTTCCTTATAATCCTTGTGCTGCTCTCGGTATTGCTACTAAGCATGTTGGCAACGATCGCACTTTTGATGTCTCTTTTGCTTGGTTGCAAATCCTATGTCTTCATTTGGTCTTGGTATCGTGCTCTGATGCATGACTTTACTTTTTTCAATAGTATCGATAGAAAACTGACCGATACCAAAAGCACTTTGTTTGTTTTTAAGTTAGCTATCGGCCTTGCTTCACCTTTGGTGGCTTTGCACTTCGATATTGAATCATATGATTTCGGATTTCATTCATTATTTTCTTTCCATATCGTATTAATGCGTTTAACTTTGCTTCCTTGGTATCGACTCTGAGTTTTTTCTTATTTCCGTTGGTACCGAAACCAGATTAATTGTCTTTTCTTTTAGTGTCGAAACAAAGCCAATTGTTCCCAACACGTTGGTGCCGATAGCATGTTTTCTTCCTTCTTAATTTGATGTCGACACTGAGCATTATGGCATTTTGTTGATGCCAATGGCGTCCCTACTTTCGGTATCGACTCTCATGCGATACCCCTTCACCTTAGCTTTGTTTCGGTGTTGAACTTTAATAGTAATATTTTCCCCCTAGTGAAGGGATATTTCTGACTTTTCAAGTCATATCTTTTACTTCAGTTTATAATATCTTCATTTGAAACTTTACCTGTGCTTCTTCTTAAATTTCTAATATTTTTTGTCAGTCCTTTATTCGTAGTAGGATGTACATAACTATTTGCTCATATTACATTAAGCATTTTATAGTCCTAAACCCAATGACATATTAAACCCACAATGGGGTAGTATAAGCGTTCTTATTATAAACTTAGAAAACTTCCCTGTATGAGGTGGGAGAAACCCTTATCTTCATTATAAGGTTTGGTCATGGAAAACCCATGATGTAAACCCAACAGTTGATTAGAAATCCTTTATCAAAAATAAGATGGCAAGCCTGAATTCCATTGGTAAAATGGTAGAAGTTTATATTCCTGATTTTATTTCTCCAGGAGATAAGAATTATAATCTCGAGATCTAGACTGGGGTATTAATGATAATAGGTTAGAAATCCTCCTGTAGTAATAATAGAAATCCCGAACCAACCCAGGTTCAAGTATTGAATGATAGAAGACCAAAAATCCTTTTCTGGTATTAATAGAAGTTCTGAACCAACCTAGATTCGGGTATTTAATAATAGAAGACTAGAAATCCACTTTTCATAATAATAGAAGTCCCGAACCAACTCAAATTCGGGTATTTAATGATAGAAGACGATAAATCCACTTTTGGTAATAATAGAAGTCCCGACCCAACCCATATTCGGGTGTTTAATTATAGAAGAATAGAAATCTACTTCTAGTAATAATAGAAGTCCTGAACCAACCCAGATTCAGGTATTTAATGATAGAAGACCAGATATCCACATCTAGTAAGTCTTGGTTTCGTTATTCATTTCGGGTTCTATTTGTAAAGCAGAGGACGTACATGCTTTGTGAGCCACTTTCTAGGCTTGTGTTACCTTCTGCGGGGTAAATGCGTCAGAAGAGGAGAGTGTGTGCTTAGATTGCTCGTTTAGAGCTATGTTCCCTTTTATAGGGTAAGATGCAAGCAGAGGATGTATGTGCTTCCAGCACTCCCTTTGAGCTTTTGTTCCCTTCTGCAGGACGAGGCATAAGCATAGGTAGAGTGTGTTGTTCTATGAGAAGAAGTCGGACGTGCTTAGTTGAAGCAGAGGCAGGGCATGCTCTTTTGCAAGCAGAGGCAGTAAGTGCTTATTGTGATCCTTGAGAGCATTCGTTCCCTACTGCGGGATACGAAGACATAAGCAGACGTAGGGTGTGGTCTTCTACGAGCAGAGGCAGGATGTGCTTAGTCGAAGCAGAGCCAGGGCATGCTCTTCTACGAGCAGAGGCAAGGCATGATTATTTAGCTACCTTGTCCTAACCATTTCTGGTGGGGATCAGAGGCTTACGCTTTTGATGCTTTAACCTGACCCTTTCTGATGCGGTTAAAGGCCTACACCCCACCTCCCTTTGGGAGATGCCTTAGCCATTTTGGTGGTGACAAGGGTTTTATTACCATTGTAGGCTGTTTCACCCATTTCGGGTAGTTCCAAATTTTGGGAGAGTTTCCATACCCTTAATTATGTGGATACTATTAAGGAGACCTTTTTTATTCACTTATAGTTGAAAAGTATGGTTTTAAGTGTTTTGTGTTCCTTGTTCTAGGTACGAGATCACCATTTGGCTTACAAAGTCGGTATGCTCCAGGTGTGAGCTCTTGATGAATGATCAAGGGTCCTTCCCAGTTCGGGCCAAGGGGGCCATCTGCTGGATTCCTAGTATTTAACATTACCCTTCGTTAGACCAAGTATCCTTCTCGGAAAGTTCTTGTTTGTACTCCTGAGTTTTAGTACTTTGTGATCCTTCTTCGATATTCAACCGTTCTAATGGTTGCTTCATCCTTTAATCCCTAAATCAGGTCCGAAGATTCCTTTCTCAATTCCTGATTGGGATCAAATGCATAAGCTATTCTTTTATGTGAAGGGATCTCAACTTCAGTTGGAAGCATAGCTTCACATCCAAATGTTAAAGAATATGGAATGTGTCCTGTCGTCGTCTTGGCAGAGGCTTTATACGCCCAAAGCACTAATTGTAATTTATCTACCCAATTTCCTTTTGCTTGGTTTAGCCATTTCTTTAAGATTGTCTTTGTAGTTTTGTTTGCAGCCTCAACGGCACTGTTTTCTCTTGGATGTGCTACAAAAGAGAAACTCTTTATGATTCCATTTTTGTCAAAAAACCATGTGAATACTTTACCTTCAAATTGTGTTCCGTTGTCCGATATTTTCTTATACGGAATTCCAAAGCGTGTGACAATAATCTTTATCACAAATCTTAGCACCTTCTTATATGCGATGGTTGGGAGCAGTTCTGCTTCAACCCATTTGGTAAAGTAGTCGATGGCTACTACTGCGTACTTGGCTCCTCTTTTAGAGATTGGTAAGGGTCCAATTAAATCTATTCCCCATACATCGAATGGCCATGGACTTGAGATGGTGGTTATGTCACCTGAAGGTAAAGAGGGTATCCTGGAATACCTTTGGCATTTAACACATTTCCTAACGTACTCAATTTCTTGACTAACTATTTGCAGCAAGTATAAGCCTTGTCGCATAGCCCTCTTTGCTTGTTTGATTCCATTAGAACGATCTCCGCATAAACCCTTATGCTCTTCTTTTAACAGATTAAACCCATCTTCAAGGCTTATGCATCTAAATTATGGGAGCAAATGTCCTTTTTTGTGAAGCACCTTGTTCATAATTACAAAGGTAAGGGCTTGATGCTTAACCTCCCTAGAATCAAGCCTATTAGTAGGTAAGGTCCCATCCAAGAGATAATCTATAATGGAAGTCATCTAAGTGTTATCATAATGGCATTCCATTTCAATTGGTATGGGCTCTTCACTAGGAGCTGTATCTACCTCCCTTTCATTTTCCTTTGCTAAGGCTTGTGATCTAGTTAAGACTAGCAATTCCTTTTTGTTGTAGCGTATCATGGAAGACGTTCACACGTGAGCTATAGGTCGTCCAACGAACTATGGTAGTCGTCCATCGACCTAAAGAGGGCTTCCATCGACCTAAAGCAAGGAAGAGGAGCTTTTGGGTCGTCTAGCGTTCTAATGAAGACTTTCTGCGACCTACAGCCTGAAGGAAGGGATAGCAGGTCGTCGAGCAAGCCAAAGCTTGAAGTAGGGTATAGATTGTTCCGCAACTTAGCTAAGTCGTTCTGCAAGCCAAAAAATAGGGAAAGGAGGGTCAGCGACCTAAAGAGAAGAGGCAAGCTTAGAGAGACTTTTCTAGATCGTGAGGAGGATAATTCGTTGCACTTGGGTCATGCCGCTTGAAGTAAGGTCACGCTGCATCTGATGGGTCGTGCTGCATCTGATGGGACGTGCCGCCTGAGGTTGGGTCGTTATTTGTATTTGGGTGGTGCTTCTGTGTTGGGGCGTGTATGTGTTTGTAAACCCTATAAATAAGGGTGTGGTGTGAGTTGTAAAGGTTGTTGACATTTAAATAAATTCCTTGTATGAGCTTTCTTCCACCATTAAAATTTCGGATATTCGAGTGCGCTCGAATCAACAAACTTGAAGCCGATTCATGGTATCTCTTGCGAGTGTTCAACGTTCAAAGAATCGTAGATCGACATCATGGTATCTTGCGAGATCAACGTGTTGAAGATAGAGAAATTTCGGCATCGAAAGATCAATGGAGTTGAGCATTTATCCTATCCTTGATCTTATTTCCCCGAATTCATCAATTCATGTGGAGTTAGATCCTGGACGTTGTGCCACTTTCCTAATTCGAATGTCACTTGTTCGATGCTAGGCTTCTCCCGATATCCTACAGGGATTATTCGAGTTTCAAGCGCTCCTCAGGAGCTATCCATCTTTTCCAATGAGCCAGTTTGGGAATTTCCCCTCTTGGGATCTAATGTATAGACGAATTGCGTGAGCATCGTTAGTATTCTCTTCACATATATTGTTAAACGGGCTTCCTTGGTTTGATAGGTTTGCCTAATTTGGTTTACCGTTAGCTGTGAGTTGCTAAAGATCTTAATTCGGGATATCTTTAACTATAGTGCTAAATTCAATCCTACCACCATCGACTCGTATTCTGCTACATTGAATGTAGTAAATCCCAGATTCATCGTGTAATGCAAAGATGTCCATCAAGGGTGATTATTACATACTATGCCCCTGCTCCTTGCTCATTTGATGCTACATCCCCAAATAGTTGCCATTTTGTCTTCAGATCATTTTCTTTTGTTGACGGTTCCATAATGGAACTTGTGCACTCATTCAAAAAATCTTCTAGAGCTTACCCTTTAAATTTTGCTCGAGGTTGGAACTCGATTTCGTACTGGATAAGCTTAATTCCCCACTTTACTAACCTCCCTGAAGTTTCTGGCTTGGTGAAAACTTGTGTGAGTGGAAAGTCGGTCAGAACCTTAATGGAATGCGCTTGAAAGTATCCCCTGAGCTTTCATTCCATAAGTAAAAAACAATAGGCTATCTTCTCTACCATAAGGTATCGGGTTTCTACATCTTTCAACCTCCTACTAACATAGTAAATTGGGAATAACATTCCATTGCTTTCCCTGATGAGAACTGAGCTGATCGCATACTTTGAAACAACCGTATAAAGATATAAATCTTCCCCTCTTTCAGGACTAGAAAAAATTGGTGGCTTTCCCAAGTAATCCTTCAATTCCTGAAAAGCCTTCCTGCATTCTTTATTCCATTTGAAGTTCTTTTTTTTCTTAATTACATCAAAGAAGTGAACACACTTATCAGTGGCTTTAGAAATGAATCGAATCAAGGCTGCTACCTTTCCATTTAAGGCTTTAAGCTAATGACTTCTTTGCTTGTTTTGGGTTCCTGTATATCCTTTATGGCCTTAATTTGGTCAGGACTAGCCTCAGTACCATGTTCGCTGACAACATACCCTAGGAACTTTCCAAATTGAACTCCAAATGAACACTTTTGAGGATTTAACTTCATTTGATATTATTTTGAGACATTAAACATTTCTTCTAGGTCATCCAAATGACTTTCCTCCTTGTTAGATTTCACTAGAATGCCATCTACATATACTTCCATGTTTTGCCCTATCTGATCTTGAAATGTTTTGTTAACCAACCTTTGGTATGGTGGCTCCGGCATTCTTTAATCCAAAGGGCATTACCTTATAGCAAAACGTTCCCCAGTAATGAAGCTTGTATGCTCTTCATCAGGTTTTAACATAGAAATTTGATTGTATCCTGAGTAGGCATCCATGAGGGATAACAACTTATATTCACTAGTCGCATCAACTAACTAATATATTCGGTGAAAGGATAACAATCTTTTGGGAAAATTTTGTTTAGGTCTGTGTAATCGACACAAGTTCTCCATTTTCCGTTAGACATTTTCACCAGTACTGGGTTGGCCAACCACTTAGGGTAAAAGACCTCTTAGATAAATCAATTTGAAAGTAGTTTCTTGACATCTTCTTTCAGGCCTTCCGATATGTCTCTGTCGTACTATCTTTTCTTTTGTCGGATAAGAGTTACAGATGGGTTAATGTTCAGAGCAAATCTCATGACGGATGGGTTAATTTCTACCATGTCCAAATGGGTCCAAGATAATACATTCTTGTTATGCTATAGGAACTGAATTAAATCTATTTTCAGTGGTTCTTCCAACCTCTTCCCTATTTTGATAGTTTTAGCTTTATCGGTTGGATCCACGCTTATTTCCTCTAAGTCTTCTGTGGGTTTGATTCTTTCTGTGTCCCCTCAAGAATCTAATTTTGTTACAATCTCTTCTACCTCTACGGAGTTTATTTCATTATCTCTTTTCCTTTTGCTTCTCAAAAGAGTATACCTACCATTCATACATTTATTAGTCTTATTGATTATTATTTTAGCTTCGAATGTTAGATGTAAGAATCCTTCATGCAAAGGTTGAAAAACTGTAAAAGAATCGAAACAAGAAAGATTTTCCCTTTTATATTTGTCAATGGTTGCAAAGTACAACTCGTGGGAACTGAATCGTTCTCCCCTGATTGTGCCACAACCTTGCTTTGTTAGGAATTTCATCATAAGATACTTTGATGAGACGAAAGCATCCTCTTCATCTAGAACCGAATGACCGAAGAAGGCATTGTAGTAGGAAGGTTAGTCAATGACGATAAAGAGAGTATCAAAGGTCCTGCAGAGGTAGACAACCCAACTTGGACCGAAATTTTGATTTGCCCCCACCGGAGTAGACCCTTTGCTGTTGAAACCAAAGATTGGTTCATTGCTTGGTTCCAGCCTTTGCTAAGAAATTACCATTTGATCGAAAGCATGTTTAAAGATCACGTTCACTGCACTTCTGGTGTCAACAAGAATTTTAGCGACCCTAGAAAGCCCAATGTGTGCGGTTATCATGAGAGGGTCGTTGAGTTGATGATGAACACCCTTTTGCATCTCATTTGGGGAAATCACTAGGTTGTGCATTTTGATGTTGTAGCGGGCATTCTTAAGCAATGGCTTTTCTTGAAGAAAAAAATCCCCTCGCGGGCCTCTCTCAGATATCGGTTCCAGGCCGCTTGGCAATTCCCGGCAGGGTGTGGCCCTCCGTGGATCTCATTAATCTGATTCATCGGGGACCCAAATCAAGTTGACCCTCCTCGATTGGATCTTCAATTGCGTTGGCCAAGATCTTTTGATGTCCGTTGGTATGCTGAGTTGCTTGTTGTTTGTCCAGAACAAATTCTTTAAGTGCCCTTCACGGATGAGCTTCTGAATTATACCTTCTAACACTTTGCATTCATTAATCTTATGCCCATTTTTTTTGTGGTACTCACAATACTTTCCTCCGTTGTAGGGTTCTGGGAAGTTTTTAGCTTTAAAAGATACGGGGAAGTTGTCGACCCTTTCCTTAACCACAACGCATACAAATGAAATAGGCTTACTCAAAGCCACAGGGTTAATGTTAGATTCTTCCCATCTTGGCTTCTTTTGGCTTCCATCAAACCCAAACCTCCCACCTTGTAGTTTTTGGTTAAAGCCTGGTTTCTCTCCTTCTCCACGGGTGCCAAACTTCTTCTTTGTGTAGTATAGCTCATCCATACGAATTAACTTATCCACCTTGAAGTGGAAATCTTGCAAGTCTTTGCATCCATGGATATATAACTCCATCCAAAAAGGGGTGTTCTCGATTAGCCCTGAGTGAATGGCAATAAGCTTGTCACAGTCATTCATGTCTTTGGCCGTTAACGCTTCCACACTGAACCAAATAATCTCCGAAGGACTCCCCCCACCTTTGCTTTATGTTGGTGATGACAGTATAGTCTACTGTCGGGTCCTTGCAGATACAGAACAGTGTGTAAAACTCGTAAGATAATTGCTTTCATAAGTAAATGGTATTTTCCCGATATTGACGATACCACTTAGTGGATCCCCCTTGTAGTGTTACCGGGAAGAGATGACATCAGATTGCTACCAAAGTGTTATAAAGGTCCATTTGGCTGTCAAAAGCCATTAGATGATCATGCGGATAAGTTGTTCCAAGATACTTCTTGGTTGGGATCTTCACGTAGGATGGTATTATAGCGTTCATAACTTCATCGGTAAAGGAACCCCCTTTCGTTTTCACTAACCTTTTCGTCCAAGGTTCTTTTTCCTTTGCTCCCAAGCAAATCTTTGATAACTTTCTTTGTAATGTCTTTGAGTAGGCTTCTGTTTAACATAATCTGACCTCTTGGGATTGTACCCTTTGGTAGTAGAGCTTTCAGACTGTTCCTTGCTCTGTTGATTTCCTTGATGATCTATTTCTGATAGATGGGTTCTCTTATTCTTGGAGGAAGCCACCTTGACCTTTTCTTTTCCCTCAGATTGTTGGATGGGAGTGTTTCTTATTGGAGATTTGATTTCCTCCCTTTGACTTGGCCTGGTGATCCTTGAAGACTTTTGCGTCTAAGTACTTTGCAAGAGAGTATGCACTTTAAGTACCTATTTCTCCATATCCTGTAGTTTGATAGCATTTTCTTCCGCGACATTCGAGTTTGGAGGCTGTACTGGATTAGAGGTTCCATCTACTTCAATGGTGTTTAGGTTGAATGTCGGAGCCACGTTCTCCTCGAGGATAACTTCAAAAGTTGGTTCTTTATTTTGGGCCTCCAATCTCTTTGATTTCATCTATCCCTGGCATTTAGCAGTAAGTTTACCAAATTAATCTATAATTAAATAAGAGAGTCGGAGGTTCAAGCCCTTCTTCTAGCACAAATGTTAACGATAAAAATCATCAATACCCAATTTTAGGATTGACAATGTATATATAGTGAAATTTAGAGGGTAATCGATCTAAGGGCACCGCAGGATAACTTTGCCTCATCAAGCTCAACATAATCTACCGTTTCCAAGATATCAAGACCTTAAACTCAAAGATTAGTTACTCTTCCTTCAAGAGGTGAGTATCACACTTACGAAACTTAAAGACCAACAATTACCTTGGGATTATAAGCTTACAGAAGGTTGAGAACCTTGTTACAACAGTGATCCCTAGATTCTGGATAGAATAATGTACATTGTATAGAGAAGAAACATGCTAAAATACCACAATGGTTATGTTTGGTAACATACGATAGCTCCTAATGACTAGGATAATACTTCCCCATCGATCCAGCCTATAAAAGGCCTTGGTTTTGTCAGTTATCATGTCATAAGGTTACGAAAAAGAAGGTTGTGCTATATTAGGCTTATTGTGGGAAATTTGAAGCACATATACAAATCATAAGGAAGAATTTATTGATTTCACTCAATGATTTCTCCGTTCGAATGCGTTTTGTGTTCAAATTCCTCCACGAAAGAGGTTAGTGACAACTCCCTGTTAAATCAATATGAACACAACATGGTTATCGAATCGAGAGTCATTTATGTCTAGATTTTCCCTTTCCATTAAATATGAATGTATTACAATTATTGTACAAATCCCCAATTTGATTTAGAAATTAAGGTTTGCTCTCTAATAAAAGAATACAGGATCGGAGAATGAGAAAAGATCCCCAAAATGTGATCCTTGGAGTCTTATTTATAGACAATTTGTGCCCCATTTGGTAATGACTCTGTTGGGAGTCCACTTTAGGTTTATACATCCCAAGTTGACCAACCTTTACGGCTTTCGGCGTCGGTTTTTGGATGTTGGTCTCCCTGGTTTCAGTACCATTTTCCTCCAGAATCTCTTTGCCTTGGTGCTTCTGCTTCGGAAGTGACTGCCCGGCATCGGCTTGTCTTCAAGTGCTGCTTCAATACTCTTTTCCTTGTAATCCTTATGTTGCTCTCTGTATCGACCAAGCCTGCTGGTAATGATAGCACTTTTACTGGCTCTTCTGATTGGTTGCAAATCCTTTGTCTTCATTTCGTCTTGGTATCGTGCTCTGATGCTTGACTTTACCTTTTCAATAGTATCAACAACAAAATGATTGATACTAATAGCACTTCATTTGTTTTTATGTTAGATATCAGCCATGCTTCTCCTTCAGTGGCTTTGCACTCCGATATCGAGTCATATGCTTTTGGCTTTCATTCATTATTTTCTCTCAGTAGCATATTAAAGCATTTAACCTTGATTCCTTGGTATTGACTCTGAGTTTTTGCTTCTTTTCCATTGGTATCGAAACCAGATTAACTGTTTTTCCTTATAGTATCGACACCAAGTCAGCTGTTCCCAACACGTTTGTATTAATAGCATGCTTTCTTCCTCCTTATTTTGTTATCGACACCAAGCATTATGGCCTTCTGTTGATGCTGATGGTGTCCCTGCTTATGGTATCGACTCCAATGCGGTACCCCTTCATCTTAGCTTGGTTTCAGTGCCGAACTCCGGTTGTAACACCAATCATAAATCGACGCTTAAATAACACAAAATCTCTAACTCTAGTTAACATGAACCCACGACATTAACAATCAGGTGCCCAAAATGGTTGCTACACCCTAGTTAACATGAACCCACGACATTAACAGTCAGGTGCTCAAAATGGTTGCTACACGCATCATGATGTACACCAAATTGAAGATCTTACTCTAAGGAATTCAACGATGTTTGATTTACCATTTTTGGTCATGTATTTTATTTAGTACGAATTTTTGAAGAAATGGATTTATATTACTATTTGTTTCTTTTATTGTCTTGTAATGGGAAGAAGAAGCATACGAGAATTGAATAATGAAATGGCAGAGGATGATGAGTTGCTTAATTTATGAGGGAACCAAGTTACTATAAGTTATAAGGTAAATTTCTAGTTCCACGTTGCACCGAATTGCTTTCGCATACTGAAACCAAATAATAAGATAAAGATACCACCGCTTCAGAAATTCCGACATGATTTCTAATAACTAATAATATACACTATTTATTGAATTTTAAAAAATCCTAAAAGCGATGTTACTTCGCTATAAATCTATATAATAAAATCCCTCTATTGGTTATAAAAGACAAAGAGATGTCAAGATTTATTCTGAAAATATATATCAAGTAACAAGGAAAAAGTGTTAGGGATGAGAATCACGGATCTTAAGGCAAAACTAACACTAGATAGGGTGAATAGTATTTTAAAGAGATTATAGAAAATCTAATCAATTAATGATTGCTCAAACGACTATATGAACCAGGGACTGAATATCACAACAGAAATAATCACAAATGCAGATATAAGCAGAAATAAAATGTAGAAAAGGAAAGAACACACTGAATTTTATACTGGTTCGGTTACTCCAACGTCCATCCCTATGCAACGCTAGATTGTGCAGAGTTTTATTAATGCTAGCATCAATCTTACAAGACCCTTGATTTCATGGTTACAAGGTTAACACTGATTACACACCCTTGATTTCACGGCTACAAGGTTCATACTGATTCAACACCCTTTATTTCACGGCTACAAGGTTCACACCGCTCACTTTCCATGATTTACAGGCAATAAGGAACACACTCTTTCCTTAACAATTACAAAAAACCCCAGAACCCTTGAATATCACTTCCAAACAGAGAGTATTTGATAGAGATTGAGAAGAGAAAGAGAATGATATAATTTGTATTGAAAACGACAGAGTATAAGTGTAGAAATCAAGAAATTAAAGTAGAATAATGGTGGTAGGAGTAAGAATGAAGAAGGAGAAGATAAGTTGGTTAAAAATTCTAAAATGACCCATTTATATAGAGTTCCAAAGGTTGCAACAGTTCTGAAACATTTCAAATAATGAAAAGACACTTCCTTCGAAATTTAAAATTGTGACGGTTATATGTCGACATGTCAATATTGGCATGTCAACATATATATGATTTTTGAATATTTAAAATCATTTTTTCAAGTGTTTAAAGCAATATATATTCCGTAAATTCTTGAATCAAAACTAGTTGTTTAAAATGAATTTTCTAAAGTATAAAAATATAGCAATATATAATTTAAACATATAAATATATATATATATATAATTATATGATATAAAACTATTTATATTATAATTATAAACATATATAATTATAAATCTTTATAATATATAAACTATAAACATATATGTTTGAAAACATAAGTAATACCCTTAATAATTTGAAATCATTTAGGAAGGAGTTGGAAAATTATTTGAAATCAGAATTTGAAAACAGAATTTGAAAGTGCTAACTGGAGTTTTACATATTAATCTAGACTTTATTATTTTGATATTCTTGAACACTTGAAATCTTAATATCTTGATTCTCATGAGTCTTGAATCTTATATCTCCTTTGGAATCTTGAATCTCTTAAACTGTACAGTCTTCTATATCACCTGTATATAATTCCTGCATATATATCTATACATATTCTGGATAAAGATGTTAGTATATATATTTTATAATCAATAATGTTAATCATTGAAACAAGGTTGTTGTCATCAAAATTCCATTCTCCAACAATCTCCCCCTTTTTGATGATGACAACCTTGTTTTGTAAAATATTCATACCTGATATACCTGATGATCTGATTTCTTGATTACTCACCCTTTCAACATGAATTCTTCCTGACCCCCCCTTAAGTTATGCCTATCTTATTTACATACTATTTTATAATTTCTCCCCACTTTGTCATCAAAGATTTAAACCAAACTATACTCCCCCTAAATCTATGTTAATTATGAACCTAGAGACTAATTTTATATAGAAGTCTCCCTGAATACATCAATTGCTAAATATATACCTATACTAATCAATCTAGATATATAAATAATATTTAATCTAAAAATTTATAACTTCTTTTAAACTAATGACTAACTTAATTATATAAACAGGAGTATAAACAAGTAATTTATAATATACAAACAATCCAATCAGTCATACATACAGGCAAATCACACAATATCGATTCGTATTTACGTACAAAACATACAATCTATGAAATTGTTTAAACGTTTAGTGCATTTAACCATCGGGGATTTGTGAATTTGACAATGAGGATAATGAAGAAAAAATTCCCCATTTTGTTCAATTACATTTCCATCCTTGTCAAAGCACACTTCGCCTATGCAAATAATGTTATCGTCTTTGTCAATATTTTCATTTAGCACTTCTTCTTCCTCTTCTTCTTCTACCTCTTCCTCTTCTTCCATCTGATTATCATCTTCGATTATGATTGGACTGGTTTGATTATCCATTACAAACTTTTACCGATTTCTCATAATCTTTCCTCGCTTCTCTTGCTCTTTATTCATCCTTACCTGTAAGACTTGAATTTCAGTAATTGGCAGTACATCCCTCATTGATTCCTCCAATTTCATGACTCTCGCAATAGTAGTTCGTTGAAATAAACCTTCAGATGGTACGGGATATGAAACAGGGGTGTTTTATTGATATTATTAGAGGAGGCAATTGTTTTAGAATTTTTCTAGAGAGAAAATGAAGATATGAAGTATGAATTTAGAAATAATGAGTTTAAATATAGGTTGTAACTAATTTTAAAAATCTAGCAGTTATATATTAATATGTAAAAACATGTATGCCAACATATGTGTATTTTTTCTGATTTTTATTATATTTTATATTATATTATATTATATATTATATATATATTAATATATTTAATTTTGCTCTACTTAACTCAAGGAACAAATGCCTAACTCTCTTCTAAATTTAGTAAATGTTGCTTCGTTTAAAGGTTTGGTTAATATATCGACGATTTGTTTTTCTTTTCTATGAAATCTAGTGAAATTTTCTCTTCTCTTACATTATCACTTAGGAAATAGTGTCTTATATCAATATGTTTGGTTATCGAATGATGAGTTGGATTTTTAGACATATTTATAGCTCTTGTATTATCATAATATATTGGTGATTTATTTATATTTAATCCAAAAACTTTTAGAGTTTGTTTCATATATATTGCTTGTGAACAAGCCAAAGCAGCAGGTATATATTCTGCTTCAGTTATAGATAAGGATACAGTATTTTTCTTTTTACTGAACCAAGAGACTGGAGAATGACCTAAGAAATGAAACGTTCCACTAGTGCTTTTACGATCTGATTTACATCTCGCGTAGTCAGCGTCACAATAGGATATTAAATCAAACGAGTCATTTTTAGGATAAAATAACCCAAAATCTAATGTATGTTTTACATATCATAGAATACGTTTTATGGCTTTCAAGTGAGTTTCTTTTGGTTGAGACTGATATATTGCACAAAGACATAAACTATGCATTTTATCTGGTCTACTAGCGGTTATGTATAATAATGATCCTATCATTCCTCTATATAATTTTTTATCAATGTCTTTAGATGTATTGTCTTCACTTAGAGCTATATTAGTTGCCATAAGTGTGGATCTTCCATTTGTTGTAGTTAAATTGTATTTATTCATTAAGTCTCTAGCATATTTTTCTTGATTAATAAATATTTCATTTTCTAGTTGTCTTATTTGTAATCCAAAGAAAAATGTGAGTTCACCCATATGACTCATCTTGAATTTTCGGGTCATAATATCTGATAATTTTTTATTTGTTTAATTATTCATTAATCCAAATATTATATTGTCAACATATATTTATACCAACTGAATATAGTTTTTTAATTTTTTTTAATGAAATGTGTATTGTCTACTTTACCAATTTCGAAGTTTGATTGTAACAAATACGTTTTTAGTTTATAATATCATTCTCTAGGAGCTTGTTTTAATCCATATAATGCTTTCTTTAATTTATATACGTGATTTGGAAGTTTTTCATCTTCAAAGAGAGGAGGTTGCTCTACATATACGTCTTCTTTTACATATCCATTTAAAAAAGCATTTTTGACATCCATTTAAAATAATTTGAAATTATTATGATTAGCGAAGGCTAGTAAAATCCTAATTGCTTCTAGTCTTGCTACAGGAGCGAAGGTTTCATCATAATCTATTCCTTTTCCTGACCATATCCTTGTGCAACTAGTCGAGCTTTATTTCTTACGACCTCACCGAGCTCATTCCTTTTATTTTTATAAACCCATTTAGTTCCAATTATAGTTTTATCCTCTGGTCTAAGAACAAGTTCCCATACATCACTCCCGGTAAACTTATTCAATTCCTCTTGCATAGCAAGGATCCAAGAATCATCGGATGATGCTTCCTTTGGATTCTTAGGTTTAATAGTTGTAATGAACACTGAATTACTCATATTATTTTATTGGTTTTTAGTCCTAACGAACGACAAATTCAATATCTCCTAAGATATTTTCTACAGGGTGATTTCTTAAAAGTCTAATTCTTTTATTTGGTTGATAAATTTCACTATTTACTTCATCAATCTCATTTTCACATTCATCTTCATTGTGTTGTGCTGTATTCTTATAATTCTCGTCAAAAGATACAATTAAAGCTTCTTCATAGTATTAATTCTTAAATTAAAAACTCTATATGCCTTACTTCTCTATTAACATCCAATAAATATTCCTTTATCAGATTTAGAGTCAAACTTGTCTAAAAAAATGTTGGTGTTAAAAATAAAACATTTGCTTCCAAATATTTTAAAATACGATACCTTTGGTTTCTTATTATATAAAAGTTCATATGGGGTTTTATGAGTTAAGGGTCTTATTAAAATTCTATTTAACATATAGCAAGTTGTTGCAACTACGTCAGTCCAAAAATTTCTTGGTAAGTTGTTATTTATAACATGGTTCTCACACACTCTTGAATTGATCTTTGTTTATGTTCAACTACTTCATTTTTTTGGGGGTTCTAAGGAAAAAAATTATCGGTTATCCCCTTTTTGTTACAAAAATTTTCAAAATTTCTATTTTCGAATTCTCCACTATGATCACTACGTATTGTTTTAATTTTTAAAGATAATAAATTTTGAATTCTTTTTGCAAAGGTTTTTAATTGATCAAAAGAATCATTTTTATTTTTAAGAAATAGAGTCAAAGTGAATCTAGAAAAATCATTAGTTATTACATAAATATATCTATTGTAATTTATCGATTGGGTTTGGGATGGACCGAATGGATCCATGTGAATTAACTCTAATGGTTTTGAGGTTGTAATTTCTTCTTTTGATTCAAACGAACTTCTTTTCAATTTTCCGAATTGACAAGCATCGCATAAGTTATTTACTTTAAATTTCATTTTAGGTTAACCTCTAATAGAATCTAATTTTGGAATTCTAGAAGTATGTTTGAAATTCATATGACTGAATCTCTTTTGCCAGATCCAAAGATCACTTGTATTGGCCATGAGACATTGATCATCGCTCGAAGTTTTCATACTTAATATATAGATATTTCTCTTTCTATCTCCTTCGAATATTATTTTTGAATTTTTATCTTCTATAAAGCATTTATCTCTTTTGAAATTGATTTTATAACCTTTATCGCACAGTTGTCTTATATTTTGTTGATTATGCATTAAATTACTAACTAATAAAACATCAGAAATAGTGTGAGTTTCAAAATTACGGAAATTGTCGATGCCAACCACGTATCCTTTAGAATTTTCACAAAAGTTAACCACTCCTCCATCTTCATATACTAATCCTGGATTTCCCGCCGTATGTCTTGAACATCCACTATCCAATATTTATTTTTTCCTTTTTAATTTCTATCATTTGACCATCAAGATTTGAATTTTCAACAGCCATGTAACACACCTTTTCCCTGATAGAACAATAATTCACTAGATCACTTAATTTTTCAATAGAATGTGATGTAGACTCATCTAATACAGATGTAATGCTTAAATTTAAACTAGTGTTACAAATCATTTCAAAATTTTCCATTTAATATTTCCAAAATTCAGATGATGAAATTTTGAAAACCTATGCTCTGATACCAATTGTTAGGGATCAGAATCATGGATCTTAAGGAAAAACTAACACTAGAGAGGGGTGAATAATGTTTTAAAGAGATCATAGAAAATCTAAGCAACTAATGATTACTCAAACAACTATATGAACCACAGAATAAATATCACAACAGAAACAATAACAAATGCAGATATAAGCAGAAATAAAATGCAGAAAAGGAAAGAACACACTGAATTTTATACTGGTTCGGATTACTCCTACGTCCAGTCCCACGCAACGTTGGATTGTGCAGAGTTTTATTAATAATATTATCAATCTTACAACACCCTTGATTTCACGGCTACAAGGTTAACACCGATTCCACACCCTTGATTTCACGGCCACAAGGTTCACACTGATTCAACAACCTTGATTTCAGGGTACAAGGTTCACACCACTCACTTTCCTTGATTTACAGGGAAAAAGGAACACACCCTTTCATTAACAATTACAAACAGGCCTAGAACCCTTGAATATCACTTCCAAACAGAGAGTATCTGATAGAGATTGAGAAGAGAAACAGAATGACATAATTTGTATTGAAAACAGCAGAATATAAGTGTAGAAATCAAGAAATTAAAGTAAAATGATGGTGGTAGGAGTAAGAATGATAAGGAGAAGATAAGTTGGTTAAAAATTCAAAAATGATCCATTTATATAGAGTTCCAAAGGTTGCAACAGTTCTGAAATGTTTCAAATAATAAAATGACACTTCCTTTGAAATTTAAAATTGTGACGGTTATATGTCGACATGTCAATATTGGTATGTCGACATATATATATATATATATATATATATATATATGATTTTTGAATGTTTAAAATCATTTTTTCAAGTATTTAAAGCAATATATATTCTCGAAATTCTTGACTCAAAACAAGTTGTTTAAAATGAATTTTCTATAGTATAAAAACATAGTAATATATAATTTAAACATATGATATAAAACTATATATATCATAATTATAAAACTTCATAATATATAAACTATAAACATAAGTAAAACCTTTAATAATTTGATATCATTTAGAAAGAAGTTGGAATTTTTTTTGAAAACAGAATTGAAAGTGCTAAACGGAGTTTTACATATTAATCTGGACTTTATTATTTTGATATTCTTGAACTCTTAAAATCTGATATCTTGATTCTCATGAGTCTTGAATCTTGTATCTCCTTTGGAATCTTGAATCTCTTAAATTGTACAGTCTTCTATATCACCTGTATATAATTCACACATATATATCTATAAATATTATGGATAAAGAAGTTAGTACATATTTCATAATCAATAATGTTAATAATTGAAACAAGGTTGTTGTCATCAAAATTCCATTCTCCAACAAAAAGACACGTATTGATTCGATTCACATGGTTTAGCATCTACAAACGGTTGTTCTTAGCTGTCCCTTTTCATGTCCACTCGCGTTCTTCATGATTTCTTTCTCTACTTCATATATCATTTTCTCAAATCAATTCTTTTAACAATTCCTTTTTTCCACTTCATATTGTCAACAAAACCAAACTTCAGTTGAACATGCTGTAGATGGTGCCACCTTCTTTTTACGATCGAAATCTCCAAAGTATTAATTTTTTATTCAGTGCTTTCAGTTCAATTTTTTGTTTTTGAATTTATTTTGGATCAATTTATCAAAGTTAGGTTTTCTACTGATATTACATTTCACTTTATTCAGTAGAAGTTGGTATAGTATTTCCCTCTTCAATTTCAGTTTCGCGCAGTTGAGGTAGTGTTAGATCAAGTAATGTTTAACACTCTTTAATGGTTTTCAATAACTTCATTCATTTGATTCCTGAAATTCATTTGATTTATGATCTAACTAGATTAGATCATTCTTAAAGTAGAATTTGAATCTTCAAATTATCAATCACAGATAATTATCTTTACACACAAATATCATTATCACTTTCTATTCTTTGTTATTTATTTATGCATGCATTTAATTAATAGTTGTTAAAAAGTTTAGATTAAGTCTTTGTTTAGCATTTTAATCGTAGGGTTCATATTTTGTTAAAGTCTGTTGTGTTACCTTTTCTTCAGTAGATATTTAATAGCCTATTTTGAAGGCAAAGTTGTTATTTTCTATTGGCTATAAAAGGCCAAGCTTTAGCTAATAAAAGTGTGTGATTTTGATTTATACTTCTATGTTTATCTTCAATTGGTATCAGAGTGAAAATCAACCACCATCATCGAGAAAAATCGAATACGTTGATTCGATTAAGAAGAGAGAAAAGAGTCAAGTTAAGGTTCTATTGAAGAAGAAGCGATGGGAGATTAAAAGGACAAGACAAGTCTCACTAGACTACCCATATTTGATGGACAACACTATGATCATTGGGATGAGCTGATGGAAAATATGTTGAGGGCTGAGAGACTGTGGGCGATGATTGTGCATGAGTACAAAGAACCAAGAGAAGGGATAATGCTCAATCAGATGCAACAAACAAAGTTGGATGAGTTAAGAACAAAGGATTGCAAAGTAAAGCACAGTTTATTCTTAGTAATTTAGAGGGACATTAAAGAACAAATACTGGATGGGAAAACATCCAAAATCATCTGGGATTCCCTGAAGACAAATATGGAGGCAATGAAAAGGTTAAGAAATCTTTACTAAACACATTGAGAAGGGATTTTGATATGTTGGAGATGAAGAACTCTAAGGCAATAAATGAGTATTTTGCAAGATTGATGGTGTGATAACCCCAAACCCCCGTGCCACAGAAGCAAGGATAATCATTGGAATATAACACATAAACAATAACAACAGAACAAAATCATAGAATTAAAGCAGATAAAGTACATCAAGGTTACACTGGAAATATTATATCATCAGAGTTACACAGCATAATAGGATCATACTTAGTACAGAATACAGTTTCATCTTAAAATAAAATGTCTACAGCGGAATCAAACATAATATACTAAATGATATCTGAACAACATAATAGAAATGATAGAATCCATCTTTAGCTCCATAGCTATCCAGAATGAGTCTGCTAAACATGAATACAAGGTTGCCCGTGTGGAAAATAGGGGCACCCGAATTTGCAAAGTGAAACTACGAGTCAGTCATGGGAAAGGTATGAGAAATCTGCTTAACTTATTTAGAATAAGGCTAATCATAGGACAACGCCGCTAACGCCGAACGGATTTACCCCATTGGACTGCCAGTGCATAAATAAAGTAAATCATTTAAACAACGCAATGCTTTTTAGAAAAATGAAGCCATTATAAGACTCAAGTCCCATCATACAATGTAACGCAAACCGGAGGATAAAGTTTTACCTTATAATGGCCAAATATGCTTGATACGTCAAACAAAGTCATTTGATATTATTACTAGTGTATATATATGTTTCAAAAACATTTTCAATCAAAATGTATCAATCATAGACGGCATAACTACCATATACTATGTCGCCATACTAGTTTTACAATCAAAATCGCACGATGTCATATTGGAAGTTGGATTTCCATCATGAACCAAGGCAAGGAATTGTCCTTACCGAATTCGAGACACTCTAGCTCGTGCCTCAGGCTCAAATCTCGAGTGAGCCTTGGAGCGCCGAGCCCGACCCTCTCTTACGTTTGAGGATTGGCAATTCCTGAACAATATGTTTCCCCGCCCTATGGGGCGTAATCAAGAGCCACTATGGACTCAAATCCGAGGTACCTTGCTTTCATCATCCACAAAAGTAAAAATGTCTGGGCTCCATACCGTGACACCACTTCTAGCTAGAAAGAAACGCATGTTCTCCTTGGGTCCTTCTCCCATTTTTAGTTCATACCGGGGTGTGAGGCTCGCGAAGTAACGCTATACACAAAGCTATGCTAATTAAAGTTGTGCTTTGATCATCAACCACAAGGATCTGCTTTTCAACAAAAAGCCTTGATCATCCGCATCTTGGCATGCCACACTGACAATTCACGCCTTGCGCCTGATGTCTATCAACATATAACTTCTGAGCTCGTACGTCTCAGAGAAGGGTGTTAAGCAAGAGAATAAATTCTCCGCCACCAAACAGATATATATTTAATAGAAATCAATCAACACAGAATAAAATCCAATGTCAGACATACATCCATTTACAACTCCATTTTGAGTATGAACGAAACCGGAGAAATATGCCCAATACGGAAGAGAGGCTCTCGCATATCCGGACAATCAACAAGTACGTCCGGACAACTACCACTGTAACCCTTTCAAGGCAGCAACTCCAATCAAAGGCATCAGTAGTCGTCTATTCGATATGAAGATTGCCGGACTTTAACCACCGTCTTCAATATCTTCGACTTCTAATCGTCAATCAATTATTTGAAATGAAAATTAACTCGGCATTTTCAAATAATTCGTGAATATATATAGTTCAAATCAATTCTTTTCATTCCATATCATTTTTAATATTTTGTAACGATTTATCGCTATTTTTATTTATATAAAAATAGCCCCTTTTAATAAAACGACACTACAAGTCATTACGCGGCCCTGGCGCTGTTTTTATTAAAATTCGAATTACACATTTCTCAAAATTTAACCGTTGGATCTTAGGAAATTTTATATCGTTGGAAAGATCTTTCCAAAGCGAACCCAACGGTTCCAGTTTTGGGAAAATCCGACGGTCGATCTTTCGGTATAATCGTTTAAAGTTACGATTCTAAATCGCAAACCACCGGGCGCGATTCGTTTTATTTTAATATATATATATATATATATATATATAATTAGTTCGATGATTTCAAAATCATTTATTCTATAAATAATTTTGTACACTTCATTTTCCATGTTAAAAATTATATTTTTAATGAAAAAATATATATTTTAATGCATGGAAAATTTATACTTTTCCTACACATGTTAAAGATGATACTTTTGTGATTCTACATACAATAAAAATGTAGTTCTACTTGTTTGATTATTTTTTGTTATGTTAAAACATTATATCAAACTTGAATCCTCTTTAATGATCCATTCCTACACTAAAAATGTAATTTTTAGTGTTAAAACATTTTTATCAAACTTGAATCTTCTTAATGATTCATTCGTACACTAAAAATGTAATTTTTAATGTTAGCATATTTTTATCAAACTTGAATCCTTTTTAATGAATCATCTTTACATTAAAAATGTAATTTTTTAATGTGACAACATATTGTCAAGCTAGAATCTTTTTAAATGAATCATCTTTACATCAAAAAGATAAATTTTAATGTGACAACATATTTTCAAGCTAGAATCTTTTTTAATGATTCATCTTTACATTAAAAATGTAGTTTTTAATGTTACAACATATTTTCAAACTAGAATCATTTTTTAATGATTCATCTTTACATTAAAAATGTAATTTTTAATGTTACAACATATTTTCAAACTAGAATCTTTTTTAATGATTCATTTTTACATTAAAAATGTAATTTTTAATATTAACAAATTTTGTCCCAAATAATGAATATTTTTATTGAGTTATCTTTACATTAAAAATGTAATTTTTAATGTTAACAAAATTTTATCCCAAATAATGAATATTTTCCCTCATTTCTTATATACAATAAAAAATGTAAATTTTTATTGTTAAACTTATTTTTATTTCAAACAATGAATATTTTCCCTCAATAATGATCATGTTAACAAATTCTATTTATACAATAAAAATGTGATTTTTATTGTTAACAAATTTTTATTTCAAATAATGATCATGTTAACCAATTCTATTTATACAATAAAAATGTGATTTTTATTGTTAACAAATTATTATTTCAAATAATGATCATGTTAACAAATTCTATTTATACAATAAAAATGTGATTTTTATTGTTAACAAATTTTTATTTCAAATAATGATCATTTCAAACATGAATTTTTTCAACACATAAATATTTCAGAACGTTTCGGCATTATAACGGTAGGGTAATTAAAACCGGCACCGTTCCTAGCACGGCTCCTCTGCTATCCTAGGCCTGGCGGCAATACAAGGGTTTCATTTTTTTTTATAATTTCCACAATACAATTCAATTTCACAACACTGTGAATTTATCAAAAACACAATCAGTTATGTTGCAACCAAATCAATCACACACAATCGCAATCAATTTCACACCACAATACAAACAAGTCGTCCATGATCTGTGGACGACGGTGTCAGGAACTACTAAACTCCGTCTGCAACCTAATATAATTTTATTCAATTATTTTGAATTTAGAAATCTCACATTGCTTTTTATTCCCTCTAAAATTGTAAAAAGCTCCAAAAATTCTCCGGTCTCTTCTGGAATGTAGAAGACGTTGTCACGATCACAACTATTCCTGTTTCATGTGATTTCGACATTGTATCAAAAAGATATGATTTTTACAAATAAATTCAAATTCGCAACAAAGTGTTATAACATTTTTAATTTAAACATAGTCGTTACCTTCCAGTGTTGTTCAAAACTTGGTCTGATTTTATCTTTTAATCCGTTGTGCTTGGTGATGATCGAATAGCACCACGTTTGTGACGGCCCGCCCTGCACCAGCCTGCATTTCCTCCGAATGTGCACTGTACACATGCCCAGCTAGCACAGAACGGTCGTCAGAAGAAAAGAAAGAAAGGAATGAACTAATCAAGGAACCTGTAGAACGTCTCACAGCGCATGGAATAAAATATGATAATAACATACTTGACATAAAACAGGAGAGACAGTGCATAAGCTGAAAATCAAAACTAAACATCATAGCAGCGGAATATTCAGAATACAGCTTATTACAACTTTCAAACTGTCTCAAAGCAAAAGAAAGCTAAAATGGAAGATACACCACCAATGCCCAAGCAGTGATCTTCAACGACACAGGGAGAATATATATATATATGTTACGTGGAAGCCTCCTGCTCGTCTCCGGATCATCTACCCGTGCATCACCAGCTAACCTGTCTCTAGTCTGCTCGTGTGAGCACCCAAAGTAATAAGAAGAGACATAAAACTCTGGGTCAGACATAAAGCCTGGTGTGAGCGATAAGCATCTAAACAGAATGATAACAGGTATACTAAACCATACCTGAACCTGGACCTGCAACCAAAGAGTTAGTACCACATACCGTACAATACTCTAAGGTGCCATAATAAACAGTGTAAGAATATGGGGGTGGGGTGTGCATGTCATAATGATAGCAACCAAATCAACCATAGCAACCATCCTCACATCTCTCACTCAGTGCGTAAAGCATACGATATCTACCACTTTGGAACACTAGACAAACTGAGGTAACGACGAATCCCGACTTGTAGAAACCCTGCTGTGACCAAGCCAAACACTTGGAGTCATGACCAAACATTTCAATGACCCACTTCATTGGTCGTAGCCCTTGGTTCTACCTATGCCATAGTGGCCCTGAATCCGCCTTCATACCTCCTACCATAGTGGTCCAAAGCTATAGACGTCGATAACCCCTTAACACACGTCCCGCAGCAAAGCCCACTCATTGGTTCCCAGTTGGATCCTGAGTCAAAGCTCCTCATTTGGACTTCCTTTGCATCTCGGGTTTTGATCAAATTGGAGTTGGTCTTCAGAAGAGTCATCACGGAGTAATAAAAGTACACATCCGGTTCGGTCCGGTCACCCATGCTCGGTTCGGTTCGGATACGTTCCCCGGTTCGGTTCGGAGTGCCACCATCCTCTGGGTTCGGGTCCTTCTCCCTCATGCGGTTCGGTTCGGTGATTCTGAAGCGGTTCGGTTCGGATACTCCATAGCTTGAGTGCCTCCGTCTCCGTCTCGTCAGCATTAGTTCGGTTCGTGTATTGCTCTCGGTTCGGTTCGGAATATGGTATCCATGCTCCTCTTTCTTCCACTTCAGTCCTCCTTGTTCCTTCCGATCCCACGCTACGCCCCTCCGATCCGATCAGGCCTTCCTTGTTGCCTCTTCACGTCAAGCTTCAGAAAATACCACGCCCCGGTCCGGTTCGGATATGTCCGATCCGATCCCCTACCCGATCCGATCCGGATCTCTGCAGTATTTCCTGCAACTTTTCTAGCGAGTGTTTTGCGCCATACGACGGCGTCTTCGACCAATCTAACTATTCTAATCAATCATAAAGTATACCATAGAGTCATAGCAATATGTAAGAGCTACCACAAACACCAAACAACAATCCAAATGAATCAAAATATATCAAAAATGGCTAAAACCTCACATTTTCCCATAATCCTTCTTAATCATGTTTAAGCACATACTTAGTAAAACTTAATCAAATCGTCTAAATTTTCTAACAGAGGCATGAAATATTATTTCAGAATTTCTAAACATTTTTCCAGAATTTATTAGTGTATAAATTCGCTAATCTTCACTAATTACCCTTAATTAACTGTAATTAGTGTCAAAACGATGCTATCACTCACCTTTGCCACAACTAGAACCCCAAAACTGAAATATTCTCTGATTTGGCGCTGTTCCCAAACTTACACAGCAGCTCCACCTCGGTTCTTGTGCTAATACTCCTTGATTCGATGTTTGCTAAGCCTAATCTTCAATTAGAAAGTGATTTTTGGGTGTTTTAGAGAGATTTAGAGAGTGGAGGCCATGGCTAGGTCAAGAGGAATGAAAGTGGCGGCTGGAAAATGTCTAAAGAAATGTTTTCTAACCCTAATCAGCCCCTATATACCCCTAAACCCGAAATTCCCCTCTGGGCCCAGCTGCTAATCACCCGGTTAAGCCCAATTAAGCTGTTTTTCACCATCTGAAACTTGTTTCAGCCATATCTCCCAAACGGTGAGTCCGTTTGGCTAATGTGACCACTCTACGGAAAGAGAAACCATCATTCGGAGCCAATGGAAGTGGTTTCAGGTCAAAACTCCTTTCCAGTCAAAAGTTATGGCCAAAACAGTGCCAACTAGGGGTAAAATGGTCATTTAAAAATCGGGAAAAATCATGAACATGGGAAATGACCCCAATAGTCGTCCCCCAAAGTTACATGACCATACGACTTCGTATGTGAAAGAAATAAATATTCTACGATCCCATGATGCGTAGAATGCGGGTCGTTACACTCTCCCCCCCTTAAGAAATTTCGTCCCCGAAATTCCTTAACCCAAAACATACAAGGGATCCCGCATGCCTAACAACCATATACAACAATTAAATATGTAAAACAAGCAAACAAGCCTATCCTAGCATGCGGAAAACTAAATCGAAGTCAAAATCTTACCAGGCAAAGAGTTCTGGATACTTCTTCCTTATGTCCTCCTCTGTTTCCCAAATGCAATCATTCTCGTCCTCGCTCCACTGTACCTTGACTAGCTTTACCGCCTTCCTTCGAAGTTGCTTCATGTCGTGTGCGACAATACGGGCCGGCTTACGGTTCCCAACCGCCTCGGGTTCTACTTCGTAGTCCTCTAACTGATTAGGCGAAATAGTCATATCTGAGTCGTGAACGAACTTCCTTAGTTGGGAGACATGAAATACGTTATGAACTCCCGCCATCTTCTCTGGTAAGTCAATTCTATATGCCAAATTCCCGACTAGTTCGAGAACAGGGAATGGGCCAACGAATCTTGGTGCCAACTTGCCTCTCCTGCCAAATCGTATTACGCTCTTCAACGGAGAAATCTTGACAAACACCAAGTCGCCAACGGAGAATTTTAAGTCTCTTCTCCTCTTATCAGCATAACTCTTCTGCCTATCTTGGGCAGCCTTCATTCGTTGTTGAATGATCTTGATCTTATCTGAAGTTTCCCTCACCACATCTGGTCCAAGCATAAACTTCTCGCCAGTCTCTATCCAACATGATGGTGAGTTGCACGGTCTTCCGTACAAAGCTTCAAACGGAGCCATACCGATACTGGATTGGTAGCTATTATTATATGCAAACTCTACTAGATGCAAATGGTCATCCCATGATCCACCAAAATCCAATATACATGCTCTCAAGAGATCTTCCAAAATACGGTTCACCCTCTCCGTCTGACCGTCGGTCTGAGGATGATATGCGGTACTGAGATGTAACTCTGACCCTAGAGCCTCTTGTAAGCTCTTCCAAAACCCACTAGTGAACAACGGGTCTCGGTCGCTCACAATGCTTTTAGGTACTCCATGAAATCTCACTACCCACTTCATATACAATTCTGCTAACTTAGCTGCCGTTCTGGTCGATTTGATTGGTATAAACCTTGCACATTTAGTCAGTCGATCTACAATTACCCAAATGCTGTCATATCCCGATCTAGTCCTTGGTAAACCATCGATGAAATCCATCGAGACTTGCTCCCATTTCCATTCGGGAATTTCTAAGGGCTGTGTAACACCCCACGTCCATTAATGTCACTCACAAAGGGAATGCATTAACTTCCATGGAGGTTTTAAGTGAATATAGAACAGTAAAATTACAACAAGACAGATATAAAATAGTACTTGGAAATTCAAAAACTTTATTTCATTGTAGCAGAAGTCAAAACATGTTTGATTACATCATAACACCATATTCAATGTCAAGTACAATATCTATCTTGATAAAACAAGTAGATAATCCCATTACATGAATAGCCATTAAAAAGAAAGATAACAAGCTGGACTTTACTTCAGCAGTCCAAGCTTTCCAGTAGATAAGCGATCCAACTAGACTCCACTAGAACTTGGCCCAACCTGCGGACCTGAAGGGAGAAAAAGGATGGAAAAGAGGGGGTCAGACTGGCATAACCTCATAAGGCCATAACCTCATAAAGACCTCTCACATTAGACTGGCATTTATGGCAGCTGGATTTGCCGGGCGGGTCCGGGCAGTCTTACACCATAAAAGAGTCTAACCTCGTGTCTTTACAACTGTTATGCTTTAGTTTGGGCCTAGTTACTCTCACATTGGGCCGACATTTGTGACTACTGGATTTGCCGGGCGGGTCCGGGCAGGTTTACATCACAAACGGGTCCAACCTCGTGTCCTAAGCATTGATTATTAATAATAATCCACTTTCCCCCAATTTTAATAATTCCCTACTTGAATTATTAATTACTTCCAATTTTTAACAATGTCCATAATTGACTCAATTATGGACATCCATTCATGGTATGCAAAATCTTACAAAATTGCACCCAATTTATTAATTCCTAATATTACCCCTACCCCACGTTTGAACGTTTATTCGCAAAATATATGTTAGACATGAATAGCCTAACTCATAGCATAAAAGAGATTATCATAATAACAATATGTATATGTGACCAAATGAATCATAATAAGGGGTGAAACTTGCATATGTCCAACTTGCATAGATTATACATGTCATGGACCTAAAGGTGTCAACTTGTTCAAAATTCACCTAATATAATCTCAATCAATTTTCATAAACTTACATATGAACATGTGTGAATCAACATCATCTAATTTTTTTTAACAACATGGTTTTATATGGATACACCTAACTCAATAGGCAAATTCCCATATTCAAGTTTTATTTAATTATAGTTTCAAGTTTATGGGTACACCTAACCTAATAGGCAAATTCCCATAAACAAGATCCATTTAAATTAAAAAAAACATAACTTTAAGCATGTTCCAACAACATCATGATTTTGCAACATAATATAGCATGATTTATAACATGGCATAGTATGATAGTATAACATAGCTTGATATGATTCTCAACATAGCACGACATAGCATAAGAGAATTTACAACATAGCATGACATAGCATATATAATTTACATCATACGACAACATAATAACATAATAAGAGATCCGCAATATATAGAATTTACAATTACAAATCACGTCACTTTCTTGTGATCCATTCATAACTGAGTCAAATTAGTTTGTAATAGTCTTGTGAGAATCATCATACTCACCAACAAAAGAAAAGAATTAGAGAAAGAGAGATCTTTTGATTTGATTTGTGTAGATTTAGTTGTAGATGATTAGGCTTCCTCTTCTTAGTTTGTGACGGCTATGCTGAACTCCATGGCAGCAGCATGACGGTAGCTTCTCTAATTTTACAAGTGATTTAGGTCTATGGTCTACCCACTTATTTATAGATTTTAGAATTCATTTAGGCCATTAGATTTAACCTAGAAATAACCGCAGCCGTTCAGACAAGATGGGGTTTATCTTGTTGACTCAGCAATGAGTCAGAAGTGACTCAGCAAACACTCGGCAATATATATATATATATATATATATATATATATATATATATATTCTACAATGTACACATTAGATACATCCCCCCTTTTACACACTTATTATTGTTTTTATATACATATTAGATACATCCCCTCTCTTACACACTTATTAATATTTTTATATTCATATTAGATACATCCCCTCTCTTACACACTTATTAATATTATTATATTCATATTAGATACATCCCCTCTCTTACACACTTTTATATTCATATTAGATACATCCCCCCTCTTACACACTTATTAATATTTTAGCAACTTTAGTGTTAATAGAAAATTCGGGGTGTTACATTCTCCCCTCCTTTTAGGATTTCGTCCCCGAAATCTTCAAGTCTGGAAGAATGTATATCCTACCATCCAAACGTCCATCTACTCATCCATCATACACAAGCATCCATTGTCCTTACAGACTTCTAATGCTTTCATGTTTAAATGCACAGTGTGTGTATATGTCCGTATCTAATGCAAAATCAGGCGGTCCACTGATTCAGTTGACCTCCTTAATGCAACTATGATCGTGCCATGCATCCATTATGTATGCAAAAGATTCTTAATGCTACATAATACTTCTATATGCGTGCACAACCATCATCTGAATGCAGCATCCACATGATAATACAACCATCGTTCATCCATTTTACTAAATACATCCATATATATGCAATATGCAATATGTAGTGACTGAGCCGATCTAGTGCCTAAAGTGTGTGTATATATGCATCCACGAGCAACCACTAGCAAACACTTGCATCCATTTTGCATCCATCATACATAACATGTCTCAAACACATGTTTCAACCATAGGATTATCCTAACTAAAGGTCAAAGATACTAATGAGAGGACATACTAAAGATAAGATAAGATAAGCTAAGCGATAAAGGAGAAATTAAAAGACATACCCTCAAAAAGAAAAGGGTACAACGAACGCATCTTCTCTTCTGTCTCCCAAGTTGCGTTGCTCTCATCATCTCCCCATTGCACTTTAACCAGTCTGACCTCTCGATTCCTCAACTTTTTGATCTCCGACCCAAGAATGCATGTAGGAGCTCGTCTAATTGTTGCATCACGCTCTATTTCCACCTCTTTAAGCAAGCTCGGCTCTACCACCTCCGCGGTCTTGTGCAAACACTTCCTCAAATGTGATACATGGAATACGTCGTGTACTCCACTAAGTTTCTCAGGCAACTCCACCCTATATGCCATCTTCCCAATCCTGTTTTTTACAGGAAACGGCCCTACAAACCTTGGTGCTAATTTCCCCACGGACCCAAAGCGAACAACATTCTGTAACGGGGATACTTTGATAAAAACCATGTCCCCAATGTCAAAATCAAGATCTGTCCTCCTCTTATCCGCATAAGATTTTTGCCTATCTTGTGCTGCTTTCATCCTCCTTCGAATCAACTCAATCTTCTCCGAGGTTTCCCTAACCATATCGGGCCCAAGTAGGATTTTATCGGTAGATTCCCACCAACATGTAGGCGAACGGCAAGGCCTTCCATAAAGAGCTTCGAAAGGTGCCATGCAAATACTAGACTGAAAGCTATTGTTATATGTGAATTCTACTAACGGAAGGTGCTCTTCCCATGTACCCCCAAAGTCTAGGATACAAAGCCTTAAAAGATCCTCTAGAATGCGATTCACCCTCTCGGTCTGGCCGTCTGTCTGAGGATGATATGCGGTGCTCAAACATAGCTGAGTCCCTACCGCCTCTTGTAAACTCTTCCAAAATTCGCTAGTAAAGATGGGGTCACGGTCGCTTACTATACTAGAAGGAATACCGTGCAAACGAACTATCTCCTTAATGTATACAGAAGCCAACCACGGAGCAGTCCTCTTACTTTTCACGGGAATAAAATGGGCGCTTTTAGTAAGTCTATCTACTATAACCCAAATCCCCGTGTTACCCTTCCTTGATCTTGGTAATCCATCCACAAAATCCATTGAGATGCTTTCCCATTTCCATAGTGGAACTTCTAATGGGTGAAGCAACCCACCGGGTTTCTTTTGTTCTGCTTTAACTCGTTGGCACACCAAGCATCTAGCGACGTACTCGGCCACATCCTTTTTCATACCGGCCCAAAAGAAAACCCGCTTCATATCTTTGTACATCTTATCCCCGCCGGGATGAATGGTCATTTTTGAGCGATGAGCATCATCAAGAATGGCCTTCCTTAAGTCTTCGTCTTGCGGTACACAAAGTCTATTATCCCTTCGTAACCAACCCTTATCGTCTAGGGTATACCTACGAAGATGGCTTGACGACTCCCCCCCTTTGAGCTTTTCTACTATCTCAACCAACCGTGGGTCGTCTCGCTGTGCCTCACCAACCCGTCCTAGAAGTGTAGGTCTAACCTCCAAGGATGCTAACAGACCGGGTACTAAGTCAACGGAGGGTCTAAAGTCAAACATAGAGATGAATTCTAAGCTTTGTCGTTCAACAAACAACGGACTCAAGGACAACCTTTTCCTACTTAAGGCGTCTGCCACCACGTTACCCTTGCCCGGGGTACATGCTATTTCAAAATCGTAGGAGGCTAAGAATTCCATCCACCGTTGCTGCCTTAAATTCAAATCCTTCTAAGAGAATAAGTATTTTAATGATTTGTGGTCAGTGAACAGTTCGAATTTCTCACCAAGAAGATAGTGACGCCAAGACTTAAGCGCGAAAACAATTGCGGCTAGCTCTAAGTCATGCGTGGGGTAATTCTTTTCATGAACCCTCAACTGCCTTCCACCATAGGCTATTACTCTTCCCTCTTGCATGAGGACCGCGCTAAGTCCCGTCCCACAAGCATCAGTATAGATGGTAAACGGTTTATTCCCGTCTGGCAGCACTAAGACTGGGGCTGAAGTTAAGGCTCTCTTTAAACGTTGGAACGCATCATCGCAATCTTTGTCCCACGTAAAAACCAGGTTCTTCTTCGTTAACCGTGTTAATGAAGCTGATATTTTTGCGAAGTCTTTGATAAACTTCCTATAATAGCCAGCCAACCCCAAGAAACTTCTTACTTCGGTTGCATTTTTAGGGACCTTCCAATCTTGGATGGCCACCACCTTTGCGGGATCCACTGCTATCCCTTCTTTGGAAACCACGTGCCCTAAGAACCGTACTTCCTTCCTCCAGAAGTGACACTTAGAAAATTTTGCCTTAAGGTTATGTGGTCGAAGGGTTTCCAACACTTCCCTAAGATGTAGGGAGTGCTCTTCTTTATTCTTAGAAAAGACTAAGATGTCATCCACAAAGACTACCACGAATTTGTTAAGGTATTCCCTAAACACCCTACTCATCAAATCAACAAAATATGCAGGGGCGTTTGTCAAACCAAAGGGCATCACTAGCCATTCATAGAATCCGTCAGGAGTCCTAAAAGCAGTCTTATCTATACTATCCTCAGCCACTCTCAGTTGATGAAAGCCAGTGGCTAAGTCCAACAGCGAAAACACTGAGGCGCCAACTAACTAATCAAAGAGATCGTCAATCCTCGGCAGTGGGTGTCGGTTCTTTTTAGTAAGCTTGTTTAGTTCTCTATAGTCCATACAAAGTCTAAGAGACCCATCCGCCTTTGTGGCAAAAACTACTGGAGCACCCCACTCCGATATACTATGTCTTATGAACCCCTTCTCAAGCAACTCCTTTACTTGCTTATTGAGTTCCCTCCTTTCACGAGGAGCCATGTGGCGCACTGGCAAAGATACGGGTTTAGCATTATCCACAAGATAAATTCGAAAGTCTATCTCCCGCTTTGGAGGTAAGCCCTTCACCTCCTCAAACACATCCGGATATTCCCGGACCACTTCTACCGATCGCAGGTTCTCTACAGACGCGTCAAGCGATTCAAGATAACTTAGCATAACGGAATTTATGGGATTACAAAAGATGTCGAGAGCATTACCAAGGCGAGTCACAAGCCTAACTACTCTCCTTTCACAATCAAGAATGGCCCTATTTCTAGACAACCAATCCATTCCTAAAATTAGCCCATAGCCCGTGAAGCCCAATACATAAGCATCACATCTAAATTCAACGCTAAGTATAGAGATTTTCAAATCCAAACATATCATGGTCAAATGAGCCGAACCCCCAATTGGATTTGAAACGACCAAGGGATCCTCTACTAAACTGGTGTTCAAGTGCAGTGATTCAACTAATGATGCAGAGATAAACGAATGAGATGCGCCAGAATCGAATAAGGTACGGACAGGATGATCAAACAGAAAAACTAAGCTTTCAACAGAAATTGTTCTACCTCTTTCTTGCAGCGGTGGGGCCGCAATAGCCTGAACTTGCCCCCTTGCCTGCCCTGGTGCCATAAGAGCCTGCACCTGTCCTCCCGAGGTAGACCCTGCCCTCTGCCCCTTGCCCCTTCTTTGGACAGTCCTTCACTAAATGTCCCGCATCTCCACAATGAAAACAACCAGTCTTCTTTTTCTTTCTACAATCTTTGCTGAGATGGCCAGGCGTCCCACAATTGAAGCATTTCTTCTTCCCTTTGCCATTATTGTTTTTACCACCCTTCTTATTTTGCTGTTGGGGTTTCTTCTGATCCCCTTTCTTTTCAACTGCCTTATCCTCATGCATAAGTGCTATTTCTACTAGCTTTTCAAAGGTGGCTCCCATAGGGATGTGGGTCATAGCCAACCCTTGCAACGGTTCATTCAAGCCTCTAACGAACCTCAAAGCTTTCTTCTCTGGCGTGTTCACCAACTCCAAGCCAAACCTTGCTAACTGATTAAATTTATTGACATATTCCTTTACTGATGAGCTCCCTTGCTTTAGTGCCAGGAATTTTTCCATATTTAAGTTCTCCTCTGCCCTTGAAAGAAACTTTGCCTCAAACCTTCGTCTGAAATCCGCCCATGAATCAACTGGACGTTCCCCGTTAGTGACCTCCCACCAAAACGAGGCCTCTCCCTTCATTAACCAAGCAGCTAAACGGACTTTCCTCCCATCTTCCACTTCAAAGATATCCAACAATTCCTCAGTCTCCTTAAGCCAATCTCTGGCCTCCACAAACGTCTCAGTCCCTTGAAAAGTTTTTCCTCCCATAGCCTTGAATTCCTTGCACGTCTTTGCAAAAGTGTCAACACGAGGAGGAGGAGGAGGAATGGGTGCAACTAGGGGTGGAGGAGTATCCGCTGGGCCTGCAGTGGTGGCCCTAGCCTCCAAGTATCTCCTAAACCACCCTGGAATCGTCACACCTTCTGGGAGATTAAGATCTTCAACCATGCTGAAACGAAAAAGGAAAGATTCAAAATGGAGAATTCGAAGGATAAAGATAAGGATGTGGCTATTTGGGATTATGTTTTTCATAAAAACTCTCTTTAAATAACATGTTTTTTTTTTTTTTGAAAGCACTTCTTCCAAAAATACTTTAGAAAAAAAATATTTTTCTAAAAAAAAAATTTTATCTGTTCTGGTAACCTTATGCTCTGATACCACGTGTAACACCCCACGTCCATTAATGTCACTCACAAAGGGAATGCATTAACTTCCATGGAGGTTTTAAGTGAATATAGAACAGTAAAATTACAACAAGACAGATATAAAATAGTACTTGGAAATTCAAAAACTTTATTTCATTGTAGCAGAAGTCAAAACATGTTTGATTACATCATAACACCATATTCAATGTCAAGTACAATATCTATCTTGATAAAACAAGTACATAATCCCATTACATGAATAGCCATTAAAAAGAAAGATAACAAGCTGGACTTTACTTCAGTAGTCCAAGCTTTCCAGTAGATAAGCGATCCAACTAGACTCCACTAGAACTTGGCCCAACCTGCGGACCTGAAGGGAGAAAAAGGATGGAAAAGAGGGGGTCAGACATAAAGTCTGGTGAATATGATAATTCTACAATACTATTACCAAAATAACTGGACTAAGGCATAAGCTGGAAAACAAGAAAATGTCTATGAAGAGCAGATTAAGGACATAGACAATCGCTAAAGGCAACGTTATAGGCGCTCCTAAATACTAAAGGATAAACACTATACTGCACCACACCAGTCACCCTAAAGATTCATCCCACTTAGCTTCACTTAGAAACTTTCCCAATGGCTTTACGTACCCCTAGCTGACTACATAGGTGCCGCCTGCCCCTATCTCCACTAGGTGTACCCTACTTCCCATTATTCGATCGGCTCCCTAACTCGTAGATACCCGTGCTGGCCCCACAGTGGGGTGTATCACTCCCCTAAAGTGGCAACCTGATACAACGGACATGCACAGCTTATACCTACATGATGCAACAACGTCTTACCTACCAGCCCGGGTCCACACACGCATATGAAACCCGTTGGACTTGCGTTGCCACCGCTCCCTGTTTTGGCCTCTTATAGTCAAGCCCGGTATGCGTGTCCCGTCCTCGACTTGGGTCGAGCCCACAAAGATACGTTTTGGGATACTGGTTGAAATGGGCCCCCACTATTTACCACAAGCATTCCACCTAAGCTTGTCCCCATTAGTCCATCCCACTTAACCCACTTAGTCATGTTCATTTACATGTGTGTTTGGTTAAGTCTAATCGTATTTCAAATGCCTCTAAAGGCAACCACCAGATTCCTCATGCCACCCAAGGCACCTACTTAACCCCCATGTCCCACCTTACATGATTATCTGGTTAAGTATTTCTTAGTTCATTAAGGCCATAACCTCATAAAGACCTCTCACATTAGACTGGCATTTATGGCAGCTGGATTTGCCGGGCGGGTCCGGGCAGTCTTACACCATAAAAGAGTCTAACCTCGTGTCTTTACAACTGTTATGCTTTAGTTTGGGCCTAGGACCTCTCACATTGGGCCGACATTTGTGACTACTGGATTTGCCGGGCGGGTCCGGGCAGGTTTACATCACAAACGGGTCCAACCTCGTGTCCTAAGCATTGATTATTAATAATAATCCACTTTCCCCCAATTTTAATAATTCCCTACTTGAATTATTAATTACTTCCAATTTTTAACAATGTCCATAATTGACTCAATTATGTACATCCATTCATGGTATGCAAAATCTTACAAAATTGCACCCAATTTATTAATTCCTAATATTACCCCTACCCCACGTTTGAACGTTTATTCGCAAAATATATGTTAGACTCAAATAGCCTAACTCATAGCATAAAAGAGATTATCATAATAACAACATGTATATGTGACCAAATGAATCATAATAAGGGGTGAAACTTGCATATGTCCAACTTGCATAGATTATACATGTCATGGACCTAAAGGTGTCAACTTGTTCAAAATTCACCTAATATAATCTCAATCAATTTTCATAAACTTACATATGAACATGTGTGAATCAACATCATCTAATTTTTTTTAACAACATGGTTTTATATGGGTACACCTAACTCAATAGGCAAATTCCCATATTCAAGTTTTATTTAATTATAGTTTCAAGTTTATGGGTACACCTAACCTAATAGGCAAATTCCCATAAACAAGATCCATTTAAATTAAAAAAAACATAACTTTAAGCATGTTCCAACAACATCATGATTTTACAACATAATATAGCATGATTTATAACATGGCATAGTATGATAGTATAACATAGCTTGATATGATTCTCAACATAGCACGACATAGCATAAGAGAATTTACAACATAGCATGACATAGCATATATAATTTACATCATACGACAACATAATAACATAATAAGAGATCCACAATATATAGAATTTACAATTACAAATCACGTCACTTTCTTGTGATCCATTCATAACTGAGTCAAATTAGTTTGTAATAGTCTTGTGAGAATCATCATACTCACCAACAAAAGAAAAGAATTAGAGAAAGAGAGATCTTTTGATTTGATTTGTGTAGATTTAGTTGTAGATGATTAGGCTTCCTCTTCTTAGTTTGTGACGGCTATGCTGAACTCCATGGCAGCAGCATGATGGTAGCTTCTCTAATTTTACAAGTGATTTAGGTCTAGGGTCTACCCACTTATTTATAGATTTTAGAATTCATTTAGGCCATTAGATTTAACCTAGAAATAACCGCAGCCGTTCAGACAAGATGGGGTTTATCTTGTTGACTCAGCAATGAGTCAGAAGTGACTCAGCAAACACTCAGCAATATATATATATATATATATATATATTTATATACATATATATATATATATATTCTACAATGTACACATTAGATACATCCCCCCTTTTACACACTTATTATTGTTTTTATATACATATTAGATACATCCCCTCTCTTACACACTTATTAATATTTTTATATTCATATTAGATACATCCCCTCTCTTACACACTTATTAATATTATTATATTCATATTAGATACATCCCCTCTCTTACACACTTTTATATTCATATTAGATACATCCCCCCTCTTACACACTTATTAATATTTTAGCAACTTTAGTGTTAATAGAAAATTCGGGGTGTTACAGGCTGTAACAACCCACTAGGCTTCTTTTGCTCGGCTTTAACTAGCTGGCAATTCATGCATTTGGATATAAACTTCCCAACGTCTCTTTTCATCCCTTCCCAGTAGTAAGTCTGCTTCATATCTCGATACATCTTATTACCACCGGGGTGTATAGTCAGCTTCGAGTGATGACATTCTCTAAGCACTTCATCCCTCAATCCATTGACATTGGGTACAACAAGCTTTCCATTCTTTCTAAGCCATCTATCTCGATCAAGCCCATACTTGTTCACCTCCTCATCGATACCCATCTCTAACTTGGAGATGATTTCCGATAGGTTAGGATCGTCTCTCTGACTAGAGCCGATCCGTTCAATCAAAGTGGGTCTGATCGTCAAACTTGCTAACATTTCTGGATCCAATTCGCACTTTGGTCTGAAATCAAACCCCGTGATAAACTCCAGTTGCTTCCATTCAAGGAACATAGCCCCTAAGCTGGTATGTCTTCTACTCAATGCATCAGCCACCGCATTGCCCTTTCCTGGTGTGTATGCGATGTCAAAATCATAGGAAGCTAAGAACTCTAACCATCTCTGCTGACGGAGATTCAGATCTTTCTGAGAGAAGAGATACTTTAACGACTTATGATCTGTAAACAGCTCAAATCTTTCTCCCAAGAGATAGTGTCTCCACATCTTTAACGCGAACACGATTGCTGCCAATTCTAAATCATGGGTAGGGTATCTTCTCTCGTGCGGTTTCAATTGCCGACTTGCGTAAGCTACAACCCTACCGCCTTGCATCAATACAGCACCCAGTCCGGTACCACAGGCGTCCGTGTATATCGTCATCTCTTCATCCCCCTTAGGAATGACTAATACTGGTGCTCTTGTCAACTTGTCCTTTAGACTCTTGAATGCATTCTCGCACCTTTCATCCCAGACAAAAGCTTGATTTTTCTTGGTCAACTGGGTCAATGGTGCTGCTATCTTGGAGAAACCTTGGATAAACTTATGATAATATCCCGCTAACCCCAAGAAACTTCTTACATCTGTTGCATTCTTGGGCGTAGGCCAATCCTGTACCGTAGCCACCTTTGCCGGGTCTACGGCAATACCATTCTCTGATACAACATGGCCCAAGAACCTCACTTCCCTCTTCCAGAAGTGACACTTAGAAAACTTTGCTTTCAATTGGTGTTTTCTCAACACCTCCATCACTACTCTTAAATGTTCCTTGTGTTCTTCTTCTGTCCTCGAATAGACCAAAATATCATCAACGAACACAAGGACAAACTTATTCAACTGATCTCTGAATACCCTATTCATAAGATCCACAAAATATGCTGGGGCATTGGTCAGCCCGAATGGCATGACCAACCACTCATAAAATCCAAACGGCGTCCGAAATGCCGTTTTAGCTATACTCTCAGCTTCCACTCTAAGCTGATGAAAACCTGTCGCGAGATCCAACTGAGAAAATACTCTCGCGCCACTCAACTGATCAAACAAATCATCTATCCGCGGTAGAGGATACTTGTTCTTCCTCGTCACTTTATTCAATTCGCGGTAGTCTACACACAAACGAAGGGAACCATCCGCCTTGGTAGCAAACACAACTGGTGCTCCCCATTCAGAAACACTCCTTCTGATAAATCCCTTCTTCAAAAGATCGCTGACTTGCACCTCGAGCTCTCGCTGCTCTCTTGGTGCCATACGACGAAGTGGCATCACTATAGGCCTGGCATCTTTTACCAAATCAATACGGAACTCAATCTCTCGGTGTGGTGGAAGTCCGGTTACTTCTTCGAAAACATCCGGATACTGGCCAACCACGGGCAAACCTGACAACTCACTATGCGGAATGTCGAGGGAGTTTAGAAAACTAGCCAATACCCCCTTACTGGGTAGACCACCAAACACTATCCTCCGCCCATCATCCGCTCTAGCTGTCACCAACAAGCCCTCACAGTCTACCACCACCCCGTATCTTTGGAGCCAATCTACTCCCAAAATAATGCCAAACCCAGTAAAGCCCAAAACAAAGCAATCACAAACAAACATGCATCCATGACTCGATAAGACCACATTACGACAAATCATGCTAAGGCTAGTCGAACCACCAATCGGGTTCGTCACTACTAAAGGTCTATCGACAATCTCGGGCTCCAATCCCAACCTATCTACCAGGTCACTAGATATGAAAGAACTGGAAGCTCCGGTATCAAACAAAACTCTAACAGGAACATCGTAAACAGAAAGCATACCTTGAATGACGACATTCTTTCCCTTCTCCACCGCTGTTGGGGCATTCGACGAAGAAGGAATAGCGTTAAGAGCGTAGGCTTTCACCATTTGCTTTTCCTTAGGGGGTTGTGGACACTTGTCCTTGTGATGTCCCATTTGGCCACAGTTGAAGCACTTCCTATCCGCTGGCTTGGCCCGACAATTACTAGCATAATGGCCCTTCTTACCACAGCTGAAGCACTCAACATCTTGCTTATTCTTTTTCTTCTGGCCATCCTTAGCTTGGTTCTGCCTTCTCTTATTCTGGGAACCACCCTTGCCTCCACCACTTGCTTGTGGTTTTGGCTCTTCTGCAGATGCAACCTCAGTCTTCGACTTAGGGTAGAGACTTTCTGATCTTAATGCTTTCCCCACAATCGACTCAAACGACTCATCAATGTGGTTAATAAGCCTTTCCCCCAAGTACTGATCCAAACCGGTTATGAATTTCTCATTCTTCTTCTCGGCAGTATCAATAAGAGATAACCCATATTTTGACAAAGTGTCAAATTCAGCAATATATTCCGAGACAGCTCTGCCATTCTGCTTGAGCTCCAAGAATTTCTTAAACAGCATTGACTTTTGAGCAGCTGGAATGAACTTCTCACTAAAGCGAGCTTTAAACTGCTCCCAAGTAATCTGATCTTCGGGAGTGGCTGCCTTTATAGCATTCCACCAATTCATTGCCCGCCCTTGCAACTGACGGGACGCTAGCTTTCTCTTCATCGCATCCTCGATACCCAAATCCTCGAAGATACGTTCGCAACTATCCAACCAATCCTGAACATCCGTGGCCGACTCCATTCCGTGGAACGGCTTTCCACCAAGGCTAGTATAATCCTTATTCAACTTGGCGAAGTCGACTCTTGGCGCCTGCACTATTGGACCACCACCATTTCCACCATTGGGAGCTGCCCTCTGTACATCTCTAAGCATCTCTCTCATGAGGTCAGTAAACATCGTCCTCATGTCAGCAGCATTCCCATTATTGGTTCCCCTACCAGCACCTCTAGTATATCGGCTCATCGTCAATCTGAAAAAGGAAATGATTAACGACTCCATAGTGGTGCTAGTGCAGTACGACTTCATCCTTATACTACTAATAGTATATATATATATAGCTTTTAAAAACCAAAGTAATCACAAATACGCTCTCTTGTATACGTATATTATCTCTCCCTGATAACTTCCCTAGGTTAACTACCCAACCGAGCTCTGATACCAAGTGTGGCGGCCCGCCCTGCACCAGCCTGCATTTCCTCCGAATGTGCGCTGTACACATGCCCAGCTAGCACAGAACAGTCGTCAGAAGAAAAGAAAGAAAGGAATGAACTAATCAAGGAACCTGTAGAATGTCTCACAGCGCATGGAATAAAATATGATAATAACATACTTGACATAAAACAGGAGAGACAGTGCATAAGCTGAAAATCAAAACTAAACATCATAGCAGCGGAAAATTCAGAATACAGCTTATTACAACTTTCAAACTGTCTCAAAGCAAAAGAAAGCTAAAATGGAAGATACACCACCAATGCCCAAGCAGTGATCTTCAACAACACAGGGAGAATATATATATGTTACGTGGAAGCCTCCTGCTTGTCTCCGGATCATCTACCCGTGCATCACCAGCTAACCTGTCTCTAGTCTGCTCGTGTGAGCACCCAGAGTAATAAGAAGAGACATAAAACTCTGGGTCAGACATAAAGCCTGGTGTGAGCGATAAGCATCTAAACAGAATGATAACAGGTATACTAAACCATACCTGAACCTGGACCTGCAACCAAAGAGTTAGTACCACATACCGTACAATACTCTAAGGTGCCATAATAAACAGTGTAAGAATATGGGGGTGGGGTGTGCATGTCATAATGATAGCAACCAAATCAACCATAGCAACCATCCTCACATCTCTCACTCAGTGCGTAAAGCATACGATATCTACCACTTTGGAACACTAGACAAACTGAGGTAACGACGAATCCCGACTTGTAGAAACCCTGCTGTGACCAAGCCAAACACTTGGAGTCATGACCAAACATTTCAATGACCCACTTCATTGGTCGTAGCCCTTGGTTCTACCTATGCCATAGTGGCCCTGAATCCGCCTTCATACCTCCTACCATAGTGGTCCAAAGCTATAGACGTCGATAACCCCTTAACACACGTCCCGCAGCAAAGCCCACTCATTGGTTCCCAGTTGGATCCTGAGTCAAAGCTCCTCATTTGGACTTCCTTTGCATCTCGGGTTTTGATCGAATTGGAGTTAGTCTTCAGAAGAGTCATCACGGAGTAATAAAAGTACACATCCGGTTCGGTCCGGTCACCCATGCTCGGTTCGGTTCGGATACGTTCCCCGGTTCGGTTCGGAGTGCCACCATCCTCTGGGTTCGGGTCCTTCTCCCTCATGCGGTTCGGTTCGGTGATTCTGAAGCGGTTCGGTTCGGATACTCCATAGCTTGAGTGCCTCCGTCTCCGTCTCGTCAGCATCAGTTCGGTTCGTGTATTGCTCTCGGTTCGGTTCGGAATATGGTATCCATGCTCCTCTTTCTTCCACTTCAGTCCTCCTTGTTCCTTCCGATCCCACGCTACGCCCCTCCGATCCGATCAGGCCTTCCTTGTTGCCTCTTCACGTCAAGCTTCATAAAATACCACGCCCCGGTCCGGTTCGGATATGTCCGATCCGATCCCCTACCCGATCCGATCCGGGTCTCTACAGTATTTCCTGCAACTTTTCTAGCGAGTGTTTTGCGCCATACGACGGCGTCTTCGACCAATCTAACTATTCTAATCAATCATAAAGTATACCATAGAGTCATAGCAATATGTAAGAGCTACCACAAACACCAAACAACAATCCAAATGAATCAAAATATATCAAAAATGGCTAAAACCTCACATTTTCCCATAATCCTTCTTAATCATGTTTAAGCACATACTTAGTAAAACTTAATCAAATCGTCTAAATTTTCTAACAGAGGCATGAAATATTATTTCAGAATTTCTAAACATTTTTCCAGAATTTATTAGTGTATAAATTCGCTAATCTTCACTAATTACCCTTAATTAACTGTAATTAGTGTCAAAACGATGCTATCACTCACCTTCGCCACAACTAGAACCCCAAAACTGAAATATTCTCTGATTTGGCGCTGTTCCCAAACTTACACAGCAGCTCCACCTCGGTTCTTGTGCTAATACTCCTTGATTCGATGTTTGCTAAGCCTAATCTTCAATTAGAAAGTGATTTTTGGGTGTTTTAGAGAAATTTAGAGAGTGGAGGCCATGGCTAGGTCAAGAGGAATGAAAGTGGCGGTTGGAAAATGTCTAAAGAAATGTTTTCTAACCCTAATCAGCCCCTATATACCCCTAAACCCGAAATTCCCCTCTGGGCCTAGCTGCTAATCACCCGGTTAAGCCCAATTAAGCTGTTTTTCACCATCTGAAACTTGTTTCAGCCATATCTCCCAAACGGTGAGTCCGTTTGGCTAATGTGACCACTCTACGGAAAGAGAAACCATCATCCGGAGCCAATGGAAGTGGTTTCAGGTCAAAATTCCTTTCCAGTCAAAAGTTATGGCCAAAACAGTTCCAACTAGGGGTAAAATGGTCATTTAAAAATCGGGAAAAATCATGAACATGGGAAATGACCCCAATAGTCGTCCCCCAAAGTTACATGACCATACGACTTCGTATGTGAAAGAAATAAATATTCTACGATCCCATGATGCGTAGAATGCGGGTCGTTACAATGTTGTAGTGCTTGGAGAGGCGCTCTGATCGGTGGCAGCCTCGTTGAAATTGCATGCAGATCAGAGGAGGTAAAAGGCGATGAACGGCGCGGATTCCTGGGCTTGGATCTCGAGAAACACGCAAAATCAGGGAATAAAATGTATATGGAATCGAAGAGGATGGAAATCTCTACAAAAATATCTGAAGAACCATTGGATTTTATTGAGTGATTTAGGAGAGATTGAGGAGGGAAGATGGAAGCTCCAGCCGTCGTTTGCTTTAAGGGGTTATGGGTTTTTTATCAGACGAGAAATGTGATGGTGATTTCCTATTGGCCCTTTTATTTATATTTAATTATTTAATTCATTTAATTCCATAAAGGCTCATTAACCCATAAGAACTCCAAATCCAACCAACGACTTTCGTCCTAGCTAAATACCCCTATTCTGGGCACAATGAAATATGTTTCGTAAGCCCATTCGACTGTTTCAGTTAGTTATTCTTCAAATTAAAATATAAAGCATTCAATATTAGATTTGAATGTACATTTTAATTTGCCGGGGCCACATATTGATTCCAAAAATTCCCAAAAAATAAATCTAGCTATGTTTTGACGATATGGTCCTAACAAAATTAATTTCGCCGAATTTGGAGACCGTTTGAAAAATGACCATTTTCTGGTCGAACCAATTCTACAGAAGTTACCAACCGCGTTTTAATTTACCACGCTCACATATTAATTCCAAAAAATTTGGAATTTTAAACCTAGCAATAAATTGACATTCCAGATCCAGCCAAAGTGGTTCGTCGAAAACGGAGGTCGTTTGCAAAATGGCTATTTTTAAGGGCTATATATTATATTAAATTCCATAGCGACTATTTTAAATTTTAAACTGGACATAACTTTTTATTCCCATTATGAAATCTGGATTTTTCACATTCGTTAGAAAGATATAATTATACATATTCTATTATTTCTGGTTTTACTAAACTCCGATTTATTTTGAATCCTGTACATTCATTTGAAGTTTGAAATCGAATTTTCAAACTACCGCGCCATTTCAGGCTCGGTTTATAATTAAAATAAAGGGTATGTTTTTCACAGGTCCCTATTAAGTTTCAAAATTAGGCTCACATCCGGTCCAACTTTTCATGTAAATTAGGTCCCTATTTTTCAAAAATAGGTAAAAAAAATATATAAAAAAATCACGAAAATTCATTATTAAATAAAACATGTTCACGCCAAAAAAATCCAGGTGGAAAACAATCGAAAACCACATCAAAACCCAAAATAACACAAAATCAGCGAAACAGTAGGTTTTTGCATCAAAAGATGCACCTATTCGTAAATAGTTGCATACATTCATGCTTATATTTCAGCCTTTCGCCCAACTGTAATATAAATGCATACATGTATGCAGCTAAACAGCATTATATGCATCCTTTTGTGCATATATTCAAATCTGGTCTGTTTTTCCGAGCATTCGTCGTTTTCAGACATTGTGCACGCATCTATGCTCTTACACATAATACATGCATACATTCATGCACATATTAAGAAACCATTGTCCCTTTTAAATTTGTTACACACATGCATGCATATATATAGAAAAGTTGCATTCAGGTATGCAACTTTTTGTAATACGTGAACCTCAGTTCAGCTTCCCTTTTGAATTTGATGCACACATGCATGCATATATACAGAATAATTGCATTCATGTATGCAACTCTTCGTTACACGTGAATCTCAGTTCAACTTTGTATGCATACATGTATGCAGTTATATGCTAATAGTTGCATACATGTATGCATATATTGGTCCATATTTTCAACACAAATATACTATATGAATATATGCATGTATGTATGCTACTATAGGCAATAGTTGCATAGAAGTATGCAACTTTTTTTTTGCGAATGCTTCCGGGAATATTTCCTATTTTTTGGAATTTTTTATATCATAGCGCATTTTTTTCGTCAGAAATGGAAAAACACGCAACATTGCATGGCAGGAGACGGAAGGGACTGGAAATTCTGGGCGGCACCTTAAAATAGGGACCGGAAATGCAAGTAAACATTGACTGGATGTGGCATGAATTAAGTTTCATTTTAGGGATGTGAGCCTAATTTTCACTAAAATAAATATATACATTCTAACTTCGATTTAAATAATTTTTAAATCGTTATTATTTAAAATAAACCATTTTAAATATTCAAATTCATAAAAATAACTAAAATAAATTTTTTTATATTGGTTTTGATTTTCCGTGTGATTACAATCTCCCCCATTAAAAACTTTTCGTCCCCGAAAAGGAAACAACAGTAGGAAACAAAATGGAAATGCAAAACACTATAAATGTACCTTGCATCAGAGCTAATCAGAGATGTCCACTCTGCACTTGGGATAACCCTGCTTAATGCTATCTTCTGTCTCCCATGTACAGTCTCTAGGATCTCCGGTCCACTGCACTTTGACTAAATGAATTCTCTTGCTTCTCAAAACTCGTGTTTCTTTGCCAATAATTTTCACTGGCTCTCTTCTCACCGCTAAGCTTGGAGTGATTTCTAAATCTTTCTGCGTTGCTTCTTCCACAACCAAGTCTGGATCATGCACATGCTTTCGAAGTTGAGACACGTGAAATACGTCATGTACTCCTGGAAACCAGTCAGGAAACTGAACCCTGTAAGCAAGAGTTCCAATCCTCTCAAGTATAAGAAATAGACCAACGAATCTAGGGGCCAACTTCCCTGTCTTCCCGAAACGAACTACTCCTCTCAATAGGGAAACTCTCAAGTATACATAATCACCAACAGCAAATGCTAAATCACTTCTTCTTGAATCTACATAACTCTTCTGTCGACTCTAAGCTGTCTAATCGCTTCTTAATGAAATCGATTTTATCTGATGCTTCTCGAATCATGTCGGGACCCTATACTAGTCGGTTTCTAGGTTTTACCTAACATGTGGTAAATCTACCTGGTCTACCATACAATGCTTCGAATGGTGACATTTTGTAAGCTTGCTTGATAACTGTTATTATATGAAAACTCAACCAAATGCAAGTGATCTTCCCACGATCCGCCAAAATCAAGAATACATGCCCACAACAAGTCTTTTAGTATACGATTCACCCTCTTAGTCTGGCCATCTGTTTGAAGATGATAAGCGGTGCTCAGATTTGACTTTGTCCCCAGCTCCTCTTGGAATGTGTCCTAGAATTTACTAGCGAATATCGGATCACCATCACTAACAATACTATTGGGAACTCCATGCAGTCTGACAATTTCTTTAAAATAAATTTTCGCCAGACTTTGAGCCGTTCTAGTAGATCTGACAGGAATAAAATGGGCGGTCTTCGTGAAATGATCTATAATCACCTATATACTATCATTACCTTTCCTAGTTCGGGGCAAGCCATCAATGAAATCCACGGAGATTTGATCCCACTTCCAATTTGGAACCTCTAATGATTGTAACAAGCCGGCAAGTTTCTGTTGATCGCTTTTGACTTGTTGGCAAGTAGAACACCTGCTAACATATATGGAAATGTCTTTTTCCATGGATCTCCACCAGAACATACGCTTGAGATCATGATACATCTCACTCACCCTTGGATGGATACTAAGCTTGGACTTTTAACATTCATCCGTCACTTCCCTTTTGATCTCAGGAATATTCAAAACATAAATTCGGCCTAATAACCTCAGAACTCCTTTGTTATCAATATGAAAACTCGAGGGTTCGCCTTACCAAACTCTTTTACTAATCCTCTGAATAAATTCATCATTCTACCGAAGAACAGAGATTTTTCCAATCAATGAAGGCGTAATAATAAGATTACCAATAATGTCATTCTTTCTGCTAAACGCATCTGCTACAATATTGGCTTTCCCTGGAGTATAAAAAATATCTAGATTGTATGCTGCAAGAAATTCTAACCAATGTTACTGCCCCAAATTCAAGTCCTTATGGGTGAGAAGATACTTTAATGACTTATGATCTGTATATAATTCGAACTTCTCACCCAAAAGATAGTGCATCCATATTTTCAAAGCAAACATGATGGCTAACAACTCAAGATCATGAGTAGGATATCTCTTCTCATGCGGCTTCAACTGACGGCTAGCATAAGCAACTACTTTTCCTCTTTGCATTACTACCGCGCCAACACCTTCAAGAGAAGCATCTGTATAGACTGTCAAATCTTGATTGCCATCTATGACAATCAACACTGGAGCACTAGTCAATCTTAATTTCAGCTCTTGGAAAGCTGCCTCACATTCAGGCGTCCAATTAAACCTTGTATGCTTCATGGTAAGCCTAGTTAATGGACAAGATAGCTTTGAAATATTCTTAATGAATTTCCGATAATAGCCAGTCAATCCTAGAAAACTTCTGACTTCTGTAGGCGTGCTAGGCATCTTCCAATCTCGAATGGTTGTGATCTTACTTGGATCCATTGAAATTCCTTCCTTCGGCACTACATGACCGAGGAACTTCACTTCTTCGTGCCAGAATATACATTTAGAAAATATGTCTTTTAAAACATTCTTTCTCGGAATTTCCAAAACTTCCTCCAAATCTCGGCAGTTGACTTAGAGAAGATTAAAATATCATCAATGAAAACCAGCACAAATCTATTCAAAACATCGTGGAATACTCTGTTCATTAAATCGACAAAGTAAGCAGGAGTGTTACATAAGCCGAACAGCATTACTAACCACTCATAAAATATGTCTGTACCACTGAAAGATGTCAAAGGAACACACTCTTCGGCAATCCGCAGTTAATGGAAACCTGTAGCTAGGTCCATTCTTGAAAATACTTGCGCTCCATTCAAACAATCTAATAAATTATCAATACTCGGTAATGGATATTTATTCTTTAGTGTCTGCTTATTTAAATCTCGATAATCCACACATAATCTGAGAGCACCGTCTGACTTTGGAACAAACACTACCGCTGCACCCCAATTCGAAAAGATAGGCCTGATCAGACCTTTCCACAAAAGCTGCTTAGTTTGATTACTCAATTCTTCTTTCTCTTTCAATGTCATTCTTCGAATAGCGTGCACAACTGGCCTTACATTCAGAACTAGATCGATCCTAAAGTTAATTTCTCTTCGCGGGGGTAAGCTATCAACTTCTTCAAACACATCTGCATAATTCTTAACGACAGGAATATCTTCAATAGCAGCAGGAGAAACATCATGAGCAGACCAAAATTCTTTTCTATCTGAATTTAGACCTATGCATGGTATCGTTATATAATTTTTGTACTTGGTCTTTGCTCTAACAATCCTTTCTGCACACCTAACTTCGGCTTTATATGTGGTTAACCAATCGAGCCCAAGAATGACATCAAATTCAGAAAGATCCATAACAATCAAATCAAAAGAAAACCGGTAACGGGAATAAGAAACAAGCACTCTGCAGTACAAACCGAGAACAAGAGAACCTCCTATCGGATTATGAACTCTAATTGATTCTTTAAGGTTCCTTAGTTTTAACTTCAATTTCTTAATTGTATTGCTTGAAATAAAGCTTTGTAACATGCCTGTATCAAACAATACTTTAACTGGGATATTGTTGACCGTAAGGGTCCCTTCCAAAACATCTGGCCTTTGCTGACTAGCCAAGGGTGTTGGGGTTTCTGCCTCTTCATTTACATGAGCTACTTCAGACTTCTTTGATAGCTAGAAACTCTTTGCAAGATGACTAATCTGATGGCATTTATTGCATTCTCTATTCCTTTGAAACTTCTTCTAAGATTTAGATCCATTCTTTCTTCATTTCTTTAAAGATCTGTAATTTACCGCTAAATGTCCTTGCTTATTGCAGTTAAAGCATGTGGCAGTCGCTAATGTTTTTTCCTTACTGATTTCAGGTTTCTGACTTTCCTCAGGCTTTGCACTTGCCTCCAGGCTATCAGTTTCAAACTTCCTTTTTTTGCTGGAATTGCCTTCCTCTTCATCTTCCGAAACACCTTGCTTATCGAGATTCTCATAGCGAAAAGCCATTTTTATCATATTAGGAAAAGGAAGATTCACATGTGCAGCTACTCTACCTTCGTATTTCTTTTGAAATCCATTAATAAATCTCAGATTCTTCCTTATAGGATCTTGAATTAGTTTTGGGCCAAAGCGGGAAAGTTCATTAAATTTATTCTGATACTCCCGAATGGTCATATCTCCTTGTTTCAGATGGTAGAACTCATCATATAGTTGCTCAGTTGCTTCTGGAGGAATAAATTTTTCTGTGAATATTTCTTTAAATCTATCCCAGGTAATATTACCTTCTGGATTTTCCTCAGTAATAGTTTCCCACCAGATTAAAGCTTTGTCTTTGAGTTCCTAAGATGCTATTAATTTTTCTGATCATCTCTCAGCTTTAAGCCTTCAAAAATTCTCTCCGAAGAACGCATCCATGCTTGTGTTTCAATAACGGACTCTTTGCCTGAGAATGGTGCTCCACCCAGATTTCGATACTTCTTTACAAGAGCCTATAGATCTGGTTCTAGTTGTGGGAGCACGATTGACTCATTAGATTGTCGAACCATAGAATTACTTCTTCTGCTTTTGCCACTCATTTTCTACTATGTCTGTAAATAGCAGTCAAACAGTCAGGCCAACAGAAAAGATATTGTAAAGTATAGAGATATATATTTAAGTATAAAGGCATCTATGGGGGAGTATTTTATTCTGCTATACTCATTCAAGGACATTACTGATCCTATCTATAATGAGCCACTCGTCTTAGAATACTACTGATTCTATTTCTGACAAGTTTGTTAATATGTTATATTCTGGAGCTAAGTTTAACCATTAGTGTGACGACCCGCCCCGCACCAATCGACATTTACTCCAAAAGTGCACTGTACACATGTCCAGTTAGCACGGGACGGTCGCCAAAGAAAGGAAAGAAGGGAAGAATCAACAAAGAACCTGTAATATGTCTCACAGCGCATAGGATAAAATATAATAACAACATACTTGACATAAAACAGGTGAGACAGTGCATAAGCTGAAAATAAACTAATATAGCAGCGGAAAAATCCAAGTACAGCTTATGATCCAAAGCCAACATTATTACAACTTTTCAAACTGTCTCAACAAAACAAAAGCAAGATAAAGGAGGTACACTACTACTGCCCAAGTAGCGACCACCAGCAACACAGGGAGAATATCTATATATCATACGTGGAAGTCTCCTGCTCGTCTCCAGATCAGCTACTCGCGCACCACCAGCTAACCTGTCTCTAGTCTGCTCGTGTGAGCACCCAGAGTAATAAGAGGAGACATAAAACTATGGGTCAGACATAAAGCCTGGTATGAGCGATAAGCATCTAAACAGAATAATAACAGGTATAATCCAATCATACCTGAACCTGGCCCTGCAACCAAAGAGTTAGCACTACATACCGTACAATACTCTAAGGTGCCACTAACATACTGTGTACGAGATACGAGGGTGGGGGTGTGCATGTCATAGTCGTGTCAAACAATCAAACATAGCAATCATCCTCACATCCCTCACTCAGTGCGTAAAGCATACGATATCCACTACTTTGGTCACCTAATACTTTGGGCCATGACGGAATCCAATCTCGTGTAACTGTCACTACAAGCCCACTATCCATCTCTAATTGGTGAGCCAAAGTTATGAATACCGACAACCCCTTTGCACGCGTCCCGCAGCAAAGCCCAATCACGAAGTGAACTCATTGGTTCCCATCTGGATCCTGAGCTCTAACTTCCATCTGGACTACCTTTGCATCTCAGGTTTTTGGTCATCACCGGATCGGCTCGGCTTCAGCTCCTCATCATCAACACGGTTCAGTTCGGCCTTCACTACCCCACTCTGGATCGGTTCGGACGCAACCAGGTCGTGCTTAACGTCTCGGTTCGTGATTGGCTCCCCCGGGTCGGATCGGAGGGTACCATCGGTTTGGGTCGTACTCCATACTCCAGCTCCTGGTGGTTCGGATAATGGCCATACTCCGGTCGTATCGTTCCATCGTTCACGATCGGATCGGTCAAAGAACTTCAGGTGAAAGGAGTCGGCTCGTGGTCACCTTCCATGGATGGATCGGGTCGGGTCTTATGAACGGTTCGGGTCGGGCTATCCGATCCGATCCGGTTTCCTGCACTTTCCTGCAACTTCCAGCGACAGTTTATACGCCTCTCGACGACGTTTTCGACCATTATAACTATTCTAATCAATCACAAAGCATACCATACATTCATAGCAACAAGTAGAAGTGACCTCAAACACCAAAACAACAATATGATGGGTTAAAATGGATCAAACATAGCCAAAATCCCATATTTCCCCTTAAGCATGTTTAAGAACAACTAAGCATAGGATTAACAAAACTTAACCAAATTAACCCAAAATTCCAACAGAGGTCTAAAATGATGTTTTAGAATTTTATGAATTTTTCTAGATTTTTCTAAGCCATAATATCGCTAATCTTCGCTAATTACCATAACTAGCCGTAATTAGTAAAAAACAATGCAAATCACTCACCTTAGCCACAAACAAACTTTAGATCTGAAAAAATCTCTGATTTGGATCCAATCCCTATGTGTTCCAGCAGCTCTCTCTGATTTGGTGCTACCCTCCCTTGATTTGATGTAGTTTTGCTTAATCTTCGATTAGAAAGTGATTAGAGACGATTTGGGATGAAATTAGAAGGTGGAGGCCATTGCTAGAGCTTGAAGGAGGTAAGTGGCGGTTGGAAAAATGAGTCTAAAACCGAAATCCTAACCCTAGCAGCCCTTAAATACCCCAAATCCCGAAATCCCCCATTGGGCCTAGCTGTTAACTACCCGGTTTAGCCCAATTAAGCTGTTTTCACCTTCTAAACCTTGTTTCAGCCATATCTCCCAAACGGTAAGTCCGTTTGGCTAATGTAACCACTCTACGGAAAGACAAACCATCATTCGAATCCAATAGAAGTGGTTTTAGGACAAAATTCCTTTCCAATCAAAAGTTATGGCCGAAACAGTACCAACTGGGGGTAAAACGATCATTTAAAAATCGACAAAAATCATGAACATGGGAAATGACTCTAATGGTTGTTTCCCAAAGTTACATGACCATACGACTTCATATGAGAAAGAAATAAATATTCTACGATCCTTCGATGCGTAGAATGCGGGTTGTTACAATTAGCTCTGATACCAACTGTGATAACCCCAAACCCCCGTGCCACGGAAGCAAGGATAATCATTGGAATATAACACATAAACAATAACAGCAAAACAAATCAGAGAATTACACCAGATAAAGTACATTATAGTTACATTGGAAATAATATATCATCAGAGTTACACAACATAATAGGATCATACTTAGTACAGAATACAGTTTCAGCATAAAATAAAATGTCTGCAGTGGAATCAAACATAATATACTATATGAAGTCTGAACAGCATAACAAAAATGATAGAATCCATCTTCAGCTCCATAGCTATCCAGAATGAGTCTGTTAAACCTGAATAAAAGGCTGTCCGTGTGGAAAATAGGGGCACTAGAGTTTGCAAAGTGAAACAAATTACGAGTCAGTCACAGGACAGGTATGAGAAATCTGCTTAACTTATTTAAGAATAAGGCTAATCACAGGATAACGCCGCTAAAGCGGAACGGGTTTACCCCATTGGACTGCTAATGCATAAATAAAGTAAATCATTTAAACAACGCAATGATTTTTAGAAAAATGAAGCCAATATAAGACTCAAGTCCCATCAGACAATGCAACGCAAACCGGAGAATAGAGTTTTACCTTATAATGGCCAAATAGGCTTGATACGTCAAAACAAAGTCATTTGATATTATTACTAGTGTATATATATGTTTCAAAAACATTTTCTGTAATGACCTGCATTTTCCAAGGGTATAATTAATTTATTTAATTATATAAATAGTGATGTAATGAATTAAATAGAGGTTTAATTATATAATATGGAATAATTAGTTTAATTAAATAATTAAATAATATATTTAATTCAAAAATATTGGAAATCACAATATTCTGAGAACGGGGTCGTCCCTTATATTTAATTCAGCTTAGAGTTGAATTATATTGACGAATATATTCAATCGACGACAGTTTGAACGTATAATTATATTATAATTAAAAATCGAGCTTGAAATGACACTGCAGTTCGTGATTTGGCGATTTGAACTTCAACTGAATGTACAAGATTCATTTTAAGTCGGATTTCTGTGAAATAAGAAACGTGTGGAGCTGGTGGAGTATATCTTTTTAGCGGAAGAGAAAAATCGGGATTTCGTCGAGTAGATTTTGATTTAGGTCCAAATCAAATTTCAGAAAAGTCGCTGTGGAATTCCTTTATAATTTATAAAGGAATTATTTATATTTTAAAAAGGAATTTCAGTATAAACTGAATATCCATAAATCTAAAATCTGAAATATCAAACTGTTAATTCTGATATGATATTCTGGAGCTGTACGATATCATATGTGAAGATATACGATAATATTAATTTATTAATATTTAATTTAATTATATTTAAATATATTTATATATTTAAATGGGTCATCCAGAGCTTTAAAAATAGCCGGTTTTGCAAACGAAGTCGGAATTCGACGAAACTAATTTTGTTGGATCCGCAATATTAAATTATTGCTAGATGTCAGTTTCCGTGATTTTTAGAGTCACTGTGTGGCCGTACGGATTTTTAGAGTGAAAAAATGTCAGTATTTCGATGGTTAAAAATAAGCTGTGTGAGCATACGGAGTCAGAATTCGACGAAACCAGTTTCGTTGGAATCGTAATGTCGAACTGTAGCTGCTTGTCCAGTTTCGTGATTTTTGGGTATCGTGTGTGATCGCAGGAATTTTTAAGGATGGATACAAACAGCATTGGATTTAAAATAAATATAATATTCGAATAAATAAATATCTAAAATTCCTATATATACCCCCTAACTAATTCCTTAAGACCTAATGCTTCATTCCTCAGTAAAACTTGCGCCGCCACTTCTATTCCTCATTCCCAGAACAAAACGCAAGAACCAAACATGGAAAAATCAAGAACACATCAAATAAAATGTTATAAATCATTCTAAGTGTGTATTTGAGTTCACCAAGAATTTAGCTACAACTCTATACCATTTTCAAAGAGTTCGACGTTCATTTGGGTGGTGAGGTTTTTCGACAGCGTGCCTAGGGTTGGAGATGGCTAGAGATATAAGCTTTAATCCTTGAATCCGAGTTTAGTTTTGGGTTTGTCTTCGAATTCTGCATCGTGTATGAGAAGCTTGTGGGGTTCGGTGGTTTTTGGTTTCGATGGCTTCACTGTAGTGAGCTTCCAAAGCCGACTGTCGCAGGTTGCAAAGGATGAGCGTGAGCGTTGTTTTTGGTATGAGTAGGTGCGGTTTGTGATGAGAGGAAGATTGGTAGTTGTTGTTTGAGGATCGATGAAGTATTGAGGGGAGGAATGGAGATCGAAGTGGGATCGATGGCATTTGGGATTGTCTGTAGCTTACGGGATGGTTTTTAGGGAAGAGAAGGATTGCAGGTCGGGTCTTTTAAGGGATGGTGGGCTGAGTATAAAAGGTGAAAGCCCAAATTAGTTATAAAAGAATGTGAATTTATTTTAATTAAAATATAGTTCAAACTTGTATAAGGTATAATTTATTCGTATGTTAACCAAATTCAGCGAAACAAGATCCTTTGGGATCGTATGGACGGACACTACATGATGGAACTGACTGGAAGTCCATCGGGGCTCGTTACAATTTATTGCAAAATAAATTGTCCAATCTGAATCAACGACAATTATTGTTATTAACGATGATAGTCCAAAGTGAGTAAACCTCACAAACTCTGAACAGTTCTATTTTTACAACGTATTCTTAGAACTGTTAAATATTGTATGTTTGACTGTGTGTTGACTGTTTGATTGAACTACTAGTCAGTTAGTAGAATATATATATATATATATATATATATGTATATATATATATGTATATATATAAATACATATATATATGTATATGTATATATATAAATACATATATATATATATATGTAAACCGTTAAATAGTTGTATGTTGATTCTGCTATCAGAATATTTCACAGTGAAGTGAAATCGATGTTAATTATATTGTCTAACATCTGTGATGCAGGGAAACAAGTCGGAGGAATCCAACTGGATTCCTTAACAGTTATTTTACTGTGATTTATATATTGTGATATATAATCTGACGTTGATTATGTGTGTTTGGACGATAGTTATCGTTGTTATATGGTGTGTTAAATACCATAAGAAATACCAAAATGTAATAAAGGGATTTTCAAAATACAATTTGAAAATAATTTATTTATATAAAATCAATGGATTATATATTATAAAAGAAAAAGGATTTTGAATAAAAGAAATATATTTGTAAATAAAATATAAAAGAATATATTTGTCAATCAAATATAAAGGAAAATATTTGTCAATAAATTAGAAATAGAAATATTTGTAAACCATTTACAAATAGGAAATCAAAGGAAATATTTGTGGAAACATTTACAAATAGAATAATGGAAATATTTATTTGTTAGAATAAATAGAATTAAAAGGAGATATTTATTTAGTAAATAAATAGAATAAAGGAATATTCATTTGGAAAAATAAATAGGGTTATAGAAAGGAAAATTTGACAGGAGTTAATAAAAGAAAGAGTTTAACAAATGAGTTAATCGATTAGGGTTAAACAAGTAGAGTTAAATCGATTTGGGTCATTCGACTAGAGTCAAAGCGAATAGAGTTATTCGAATATAAGTTATTTGAATAAGAGTTAAATCAAAGGGGGTTAATCGGATAGTGTTATTCGAAAGGAGATAATCAAATTAGTTATTCGAAGTGGAGTTAATCGAATTTAGTATTCGAAGGAGTTAATCGAATTTAGTTATTCGAAACGAATAAATCGAATATGGTATTCGAAAGTTAGTAAATCGAATATGGTATTCGAAAGTTAGTCGAGTTAAAACAAATATGGCTAGTCGAGTCGGGTTAGTTGAGTTAAACGAGTAGAGTTAGTCGAACCATGGTAAAAGAGTTAGTCGAGCCATAGTAAAAGAGTTAGTCGAACCTAGTCAAATGAGTTAACAAAGTGGGTTTGCCAAGTCGAGTTAGTCAAGTGGGTTAGCCAAGTCGAATCAGTCAATTTGAGTTATCAAGTTAAGATAATCAAGTTAAGTTATTCAAATTGAGTTAGCGCGTTAAGTTAGTCAATTTGAGTTATCAAGTTAAGATAATCAAGTTAGGTTATCAAGTTGAGTTATCAAGATTAAGTTATCAAGTTAAGATAATCAAGTTAGGTTATCAAGTTGAGTTATCAAAATTAAGCAATCGAGTTAAGTTAACTAAATAGGAGTATTCGAATAGAGTTAGAGGTGTTAATCGAATATAGTTTATACGAATAGAGTTAGAGGAGTTATCAAATCTAGTTTATTCGACAGGAGTTAAGTGAATAGAGTAAATTGAAAAGAGTTAAATCGAATATAATTATTCGAAAGAAAGGTTAAGTAAGGAAGTTAGTTAAAGAAATATAAAGTGAACTTTGCCTATTTCAAGGTTAGAAGTGTTGTTCAGTTAAGGTCTGAGAGGTAGTTCTACCCCAACTTGACTGGCTTCGTTTTAACTAAGGAATGGGTATGGTTCGGTAGTAAAGGATGGTAAAGTGAATTTAGTAATTAAAGGAAATGCTTGAGTTGGCATAGCTATGTTTTATCAAAACATCTGCTTAATACAAACGTAGGAGTTTTGGAAATGTTTTCCAAACAAGAATCAGAAATGTTTTCTAATAAAGAAAATAAGAAATGGAATGTTTCTAGTGTTAATAAATATATTTTCTAAAACATTAGAAAATAGCAAATGTTGAATATAGGGAAACAGGAGATGAAAAATGAACTAAAGGATAAATGTTAAATGACGTTTGTTCGATATAATTTCCATCTGGAAATAATATCGTTGTTTGCACACTTGTTTTTCTTTGATAGTTAACTCACAGACTATCGAAGTTTTGACCATTTTAACGTTGTTAATATGGAGAGACCGGTTGGATTATTATCCAAAGAACCACTCTATATTGGCATAAGCGTTGCGAATCATATATGCCAAAGATAATTGAAGATGGATTAAAGTGCAAGGGCTGTTATATAAGTCTTAGATAACAGTGACTAAGATGGATATACTGAATAGTGCCTTCAGTTTGTCCAGTCCCAGGACAACTTGTATGGACGAAGGTCTGACAGAGTATATCCAATGGATCGCGTAAGTTGATCTGTTCAAACGTATTCACGTTTGGTGGCGGAGGAATTCGTTTCTCTTAGCTGTATACCCTTGTTATTTTTGGATAAGTAAATTTGTGATTTGGCGGGTATGACGATGTGACATTCTAAGTGAATGAGGATGACTTGTGCGGATGAATGTCTGACAGAGTATTTCCAGAAAGGTCACGTACATTGATTTCTTCAACCGTACCAAGAGTGGAAGCGGAGAAGGAAACTTCTTTAGCTAACACGTAATGTACTGTCGTAGACGTCAATTAGTGATTTTCGATGGATCTGACAATGTGGCATTTGAAGTGAATCTGATGTGATGATAAAGCGTAGCTTCTAGCCTCATCAACCGGTAAATGACAGAAATCGGGCAGGCAGCATGGCTAAGTCGGTCGCACCGAAGTAGGGTGTATAATCACCTATCTAGAGAATATTCATTTGCTTCTTTAATCTATCAGAACGGTTGTTGATCCCAACCGTTGGTGATATACATCCGATACACTCAAGCAAAATGAGTGGTCGGTCATGTGTGGATGAGTTACAAGATGTTCTTGTTGAACTCCAGTGTATCGTTCATAGAGTACACTGATCGGAAGGTGGTTCCATACCTTGTCATAGTTGGAAATCCATTACCCAATACGTGGTTGCGGTTTCGATTGTATATTATATGTAGAATGTGAGATGAAAGCGTTTCTGCTAGATTGATATTCTATTTGTACATAGACATTATTATAATATCAAAAGGTTTTTGATATAAAGATATTTTGGATTCTCATAAGGGAAAAACCCGTTCCGTTATACGCCGTGGTCTTACGAGATATCGTTCACTTGTTCAAACTGTTTAAATTGTTTTACTCATACCAGTCCCATGACTGACCCGGAGTTTATTTTGTTTTGTTTTCCCTAAACTCTTGGGTGCCCAATTTTGTACGGGAAGTCAAGTAGTCAGGAATTTACAGATATACTTGGAGGGCTTTGAGCAGGAGGCTTCAAGATCATAAAGCCATAGTTATTTCCGCTGTGTTGTGAGTGCTGTACTCTGATAAGTGCTATTGTATACATAACTGTTATATTTCAAAGTTATGTTATCTATTATATGTTATTCGTTCCGCTGTGAGGTTTGTGTTACTCTGATGTTGTATTCTTCTTCTTCTTCTATTCTAAGTTCTATCTTATATATTCTCACCCTCTAATTTCTTTCATTAATTACCGGGATTTTTTGATGTTTTGGTTATCGACATCGTTCTTATGTCGATAACCAAAGTCGCTCAAAATCCGGGTCGTTACATTTTCACTCATAATGTATCAATCATAGACCACATAGCTACCATATACTATGTCGCCATACTAGTCTTATGATCAAAACCGCACGATGTCGTATTGGAAGTTGGATTTCCATCATGAACCAAGGCAAGGGATCGTCCTTACCGAATTTGAGACACACTAGCCCGTGCCTGAGGCTCAGAGCTCAAGTAAGCCTTGGAGCGCCAGGGCCGGTCCTCTCTTACGTTTGAGGATTGGAAATTCCTGAACAATATGTTTCCCCGCCCTATGGGGTGTAAATCAAGAGCCACTAGGGACTCAAATCCGAGGTACCTCGCTTTCCATTATCCACATAAGTAAAAATGTCTGGGCTCCACATCATGACACCACTTCTAGCTAGAAAGAAATGCATGTTCTCCATGGGGTCCTTCTCCCGTTTCTGGTTCATACCGGGGTGTGAGGCTCGCGAAGTAACGCTATACACAAAGCTATACTAATTAAAGTTGTGCTTTGATCATCAACCACAAGGCTCTGCTTTTCAACAAAAAGCCTTGATCATTTGCATCTTGGCATGTTGCACTGACAATTCACGCCATGCGACTGATGTCTATCAACATATAACCTCTGAGCTTGTACGTCTCAGAGAAGGGTGTTAAGCAAGAGAATAAATTCTCCGCCACCAAACAGATATATATTTAATAGAAATCAATCAACACAGAATAAAATCCAATGTCAGACATACTTTCATTTACAAGTCCGTTCTGGGTCTGAATGAAACTAGAGACACCTTATTCCTCGTTCCATATGCCCACTACGGAAGGGAGGCTCTCGCATATCCGGAAAATCAACAAGTTCATTCGGATAACTATCACTATAACCCTTTCAAGGCAGCAACTCCAATCAAAGGCATCAGTATTAGCCCATTCGATGTGAAGATCGTCGGTCTTCAACCACCGTCTTCAATATCTTCGACTTCTAATCGTCGATCAATTGTTTGAAATGAGAATTAACTCGGCCTTTTCAAATAATTTGCGAACATATATATAATTTAAATCAATTCTTTTCATTCCATATCATTTATAATATTTTATAACAATTTATTGCTATTTTTATTTAAATAAAAATAGCCCCTTTTAATCAAACGACGCTTCAGGTCAATACGTGGCCATGACGTTGTTTTTATTAAAATTTGAGTTACACATTTCTCAAAATCTAACCATTGGATCTTAGCAAATTTTATATCATTGGAAAGATCTTTCTAAGGCGAACCCAACGGTTCCAGTTTTGGGAAAATTCGATGGTCGGATCTCTCGGTATAATCGTTTAAAATTACGATTCCAAATCGTGAACTACCACGCACGATTCGTCTTATTTTAATTTATATATATATATATATATCGTTCGATGATTTCAAAATCATTTATTCTCTAAATAATTTTGTACACCTCACTTTCTAATCTTACATTGCTTTTTATTCCTTCTAAAATTGTAGAAAGCTCCAAAAATTCTTCGGTCTCTTCTGGAATGTAGAAGACGTTGTCACGATCACAATAGTTCATGTTTCATATGATTTCGACATCATATAAAAAATATGATTTTTACAAATAAAATCCAATTCGCAACGCTTTAAAGTGTTATAACCATTTTAATTTAAACATAGCCGTTACCTTCCAGTGTTGTTCAAAACTAGGTCTGATTTTATCTTCTAATCCATTGCGCTTGGTGATCATCGAATAGCACCACATTGTAGTGCTTGGAGAGGCGCTCTAATCGGTGGAAGCCTCGTTGAGCTCGCATGCGGATCGGAGGAGGTAAACAGTGATGAACGACGCGGGTACCTAGGCTTGTATCTCGAGAAACACACAAAAACAGGAAATGAAATTTATATGGAATCGAAGAGGATGGAAATCTCTACAAAACTCTCTAAAGAACCATTGGATTTTATTGAGTGATTTAGGAGAGATTGAGGTGCGAAGATGGGAAGCTCCAGCCGTCGTTCGCTTCAGCGGGGGTTACGGGTTTTTTATCAGACGAGAAATGTGAAGGTGATTCCCTATTGGTCATTTTATTTATATTTAATTATTTAATTCCATAAAGGCTCGTTAACCCATACGAACTCCAAATCCAACCCAATGACTGTCGCCCCTAGCTAAATACCACCATTTTGGACACAATGGAATATGTTTCGTAAGCCCATTCAACGGTTTCAGGCAGTTATTCTTCAAATTAAAATATAAAACATTCAAAATTAGATTTGAACGTACATTTTAATTTGCCGGGGCCACATACTGATTCCAAAAATTCCCTAAAAATAAATCTAGCTATGTTTTGATGATACGGTCCTAACAAAATTAATTTTGCCTAATTTGGAGACCGTTTGAAAAAAGACCATTTTCTGGTCGATCCAATTCAATAGAAATTACCAGCCGCGTTTTAATTTACTACGCTCCTGTATTGATTCCAAAAATTAAGGAATTTTAAACCTAGGAATAAATTGAATTTCGGATCCAACCAATGTGGTTTCATCGAAAATGGAGGTCGTCTGCAAAATGGCTATTTTTAAGGGCTATATATTATATTAAATTCCATAGCGACTATTTTAAATTTTAAACTGGATATAACTTTTTATTCTCGTTATGAAATCTGGATTTTTCACATTCGTTAGAGAGATATAATTAAACAGATTTTAATATTTCTGGTTTTACTGAAATCCGATTTATTTTGAATCTTGTACATTCATTTGAAGTTTGAAATCGAATTTTCAAACTACCACGCCATTTCAGGGTCGGTTTATAATTAAAATAAATATATACATTCTAACTTCGATTTAAATAAATTTTAAATCATTACTATTTAAAATAAATCATTTTAAATATTCAAAAATCATAAAAATAATTAAAATAAAAAATATAAATTGGTTCTGATTTTTTGCGTTGTTACATATGGTTGTAGCGAAAAAGATGAGAAGTAACGGAAATCATACCTGATTCAAAAGTTGTTGAAAATTTTCTAAGAACACTTACTGATAGGTTTACAATGTGGTGATAGCAATTGAGGAAGCCAAAAAGAATGCCTTAATGAGCATTGACGAGCTGTAGAGTTCTGTAGTAGTCCATAAGCATAAATTTAAAAGGACTGTTGAAGATGATGACCAGGCGTTAAGGGTTGTCGATACTGGTTCTGGAAGAGGAAGAGGTCGATCAAATTTTTAAGGCAGTGGTCGAGGTAAAGGCAGATCAGTTGACAAATCTTTAGTTGAGTGTTACAAGTGCCACAAGCTAGGGCATTTTCAGTTCGAATGCCGTAGTTAGGAAAGCAATAGCAGAGTTTATGTGGATTTAACTAATGAAGATGAAGAATATCTTCTGATGGCATTAACTGAAGCAGAAGGGTTCAGAAGCAATGCAGACTGGGTAATCGATTCAGGCTGCTCAAATCATATGAGTGGAGACAAAAATATATTTTCTAAGTTTAATCTAAACTTCATATATTTAGTTAAGATTGGAAACGGAGTAACTTTAGCTATGATTGGAAAAGTAGATGCGAGATTGATAATGGGAAGAGGAAAATCAGTTCTATCAGATGTGTATTACATCCCTAAGCTAAAAACCAATCTTCTCAGCATGGGACAACTTTAAGAAAAAGGGATTACCATCTTGGTTAACAATGGGGAGTGCAGATTGTATTATCCTAAGATAGGGCTATTTTTTGTTGCAAAAATGGCAAAAACCAAGATTTTTAGACTCAAACCAGAAGTTGTTGAGAAGAATGAAATTATGGAAAATTATTACCAGGATGCAACTGAGGATACAACACACCTTTGGCATTGCAGATTTGGACATGCTATGTAAGCCAAAGCTATGGTTGATGGTCTACCCACTATGAAGTTTCCAAACAAGAAATGTTCTCACTGCTGTGTAGGAATGCAATCCTAAAACAAATTGCCGAGAAGAAGTACATGGAGAGCTCAGAGGAAATTGAAGTTGTTCCATTCTGATATATGTGGTCCGATAGCTCCAACTTCAAACAGCGGAAAAAGGTATCTACTAACTTTCATTGATGACTTTAGCAGAAAAAATGGGTATACTTCTTATATGAAAAATCAAGAGATTTTTGATAAGTTTAAATTATTTTTGGCTGAATTTGAAAGAGAAAGTGGTGAAGTACTTAAATGCCTTAGAACTGATAGAGGTGGTGAGCTCACCTCAAAGGAATTTATTGACTTTTGTGAGAAAAAGGGCATTAAACGACACTTGACAACTGCATATACTCCTCAATAGAATGGAATTGCTGAGAGGAGAAATCGCACCATTATGAATTCTGTAAGATGTGTTATGTCTTAAAGAAAAGTGCCAAAGGGTTTTTGGACAGAGGCAGTACATTGGTGTGTTTATGTTTTGAATAGAAGCTATACTTCAGCACTAGAAAATAAAACTCCTGAAGGCATGTGGGGAAACAGAGTTCCCTCGGTTTGGCATTTTAGAGTAGTTGGATGTGTAGCGTTTGTACACATACCAGATCAAAGATGAGTGAAGCTGGAGGATAAAAGCCACAAGTGTGTTCTATTTGGAGTCAGCAAAGAATCAAAGGCATATCGACTATATGATCCTAAGTCAAAAATGATTATAGTCAGTTGAGATGTGGTCTTTGAAGAGAATGAAGCATGGAAGTGGGATGATGATTCATACTTAGCTAGAGAAGAATGTGACTGGAATGATTATGTTCCAGAAATTCTTTATGAAGATGATGAAGAGGGCTATGAAGATGATGAAGAGGGCTATGAAGATGAATTTGTTCAGTCTGAATCTGCACCAGTTGATGTTCCAAATGAACCAGGTCTAGAAAGAACCAATGTAGTTGATACAGATACCTCAGGAAAACTTAGTACAGGCCCACCAGAGAGATCTAGAAGGGGAAGTAGAAGAGCTCTCGGCCGGTTGGAAGATTGTACCAGTGGAAGTAGCTTATACACTGATGATAAAGAAGATCTTGTTATGTATGTTGAGATGGATCCATTAGTCTATGAAGAAGCAGTTAAGAATCCAAAGTGGCAGGAAGCAATGCAAGAGGAAATTAAAGCAAGTGAGAAAAATGAAACTTGGAAACTTAAGGAGCTTCCGAATAATGCAAAAAGAATTGGAGTCAAATGGGTTTACAAAACTAAACCGAATGAGCTTGGTAAAGTGGAAAAGTACAAGGCTAGGTTGGTTGTCAAAGGGTATGCTCAAGAGCATGGAAAAGATTATATTGAGGTCTTTGCATCAGTTGCCGTGTGGGATGTTATAAGACTCATTTTGGAAAAAGCAGCTCAACAAGGGTGGATGTGTATAAAAATGGGTGTAAAGGGTGCCTTTCTTCATGGAAGTCTTATGAAAAAAAATTATGTTAATTAGCCATGAGGTTTTGAAGTAAAGGGTGAAGAGCATAAAGTATATATAAGCTTGAGAAAGCCTTGTGTGGCTTAAAACAAGCACCGAGGGCTTGGTATAGGAGAACAAATGGTTATTTTAATCAAGAAGGATTCAAAAGATGTCCCTTATATCCTACCTTGTTTGTTAAAGTGGAATCAAAAGCTAGACTGGTTATTATAAGTCTATATGTTGATGACTTGTTTACTACAGGAAATGATGAGGATTTGATCAAGGCTTTCAAGGAGTCCATGAAGAAAGAATTCGAAATGACAGACTTAGGAAAGATGAAGTTTTTTCTCAGGGTTGAAATTGTACAAGAGAATGAAGTAATATTTATCAATCAACAGAAGTATGCAAAAGAGACACTTACAAGGTTTGGTATGACAGACTGCAATTCAGTTAGAAGGTCTTATTGTTCCTGGAGACAAAGTGGTGAAAGATGGAGATGGAATTAAAGTATCTCATAGTTACAAGGTCGGATATTATGGAATCACCAACCAAATTACACATGAATCTAGTCAAAAGGATACTTAGATAAATCAAAGGAGCAACTAAAATGGGCATTTCTTATAAAATAGGAAAGCTGGAAGAATTGATTGGATACACAGATAGTGATTATGTTGGGGATAAAGATGATCGGAAAAGTACATATGGGTATGTGTTTATGTTTGGAAAAGCAGCTGTTGCTTGGTCCTCCAAGAAGCAACCGATTGTCACTCTATCCACGACTGAAGCAGAATTTGTTGTTGCAGCCTTTTGTGCTTGTCAAGCTGTTTAGATGAGAGGAATCTTGGAAGCACATTACCACTCTCAGAACAGGTGTACAACTTTATTATGTGATAATTTGTCTAGTATCAATCTGTCTAAAAATGTTGTGCTACATGGGAAAAGCAAGCATATTCTTATTAGATACCATTTTATTAGAGAGCTATCTAGTAAAAATGTTGCTGACCTGATTCACCGCAGGACGGATGATGAAATTGTTGATTGCATGACAAAGGCCTTGAAGCTGGATGCATTTGAGGGCCTGAGAAGGTCTATGAGAATGGCTGAACTTAAACTAACTGATAATGTTGATGCAATTTAGTTTAGTGGGAGGACTATTATTTATGTATGCATTTAATTAATAGATGTTAATACGTTTATATTAAGTCTTTGTTTAGCATTTTAGTTGTGGGGTATTGACTTTGTTAAAGTTTGTTGTGTAACCTCTTCTTTGGTAGATATTTGGTGGCCTATTTTGAAGGAAAAGTTGTTATTTTATGCTGGCTATAAAAGGCCAAGCTTTAGCTCATAAAAGTGTGTGATTTTGGTTTACACTTCTCTATTTGTCTTCGTTCTTTTGCAAGTGACTTTGAATCCACTTCCGTGTTCTCTTTAGATGCGTATATCTGTTGAGATTTGTGATACGCAAATCACAAAATTGTAGGCAACAAATTTTCTATGTGGATCCATTTTTGGTGGAGATATTTGTTACTACTTTTGTGGGATATTTGAAAATGAAGGCAAGGATTATTTGGTGCTTATCCAAATAGATATATTTGAGATATATGAGGATATATTTGAGATATATGAGGATAATTTGGGTGACAAGTTACTCTATAAAAGGCCTACATGATATCTTCATTATGTGGTGGAAAAATTTGCCATTGTTCTTCATTATCTTTCTCCTCAAATTGTTTAGCCATTAGATATTCTCTACCTATTTCTCAATAAGGTTATTGATTCAAGTTGTGTTTGTTTAACGATAGTTGAGATCGGTTGTAAACAATATTTTGGTGAATCAATAAAGAGGGTGGTTGGATGGAATATCGTGTGTTCATATTTCCGATATTTTTTTGTGTTGTTGTTTGTTATTCAATCACATTCATCTTCAAGTGATTGGGTGAAAAAGATTCATTTTGTTTTTGGGTGTTTTGTCAAAACTTCCGCTGCGCACAAAACCCCAACAGTTGGTATCGGAGCTCAGATCACCGCATAGCTTGGAGTGTTTGTTGGATTGAAAAAAAATTGATTTTTTGTTTGAAAAAAAATTGGTTTTTTGATGTCGGAGATGATGACGTTGTCGAAGATGACTATTTTGAATGGGAGGAATTGGGGTATATGGAAGCCGAAGATGGAGGACGTTCTATATCTCAATGATTTGCATGATCCCATTGATGGAAATGGGGAGAAGCCCTCGAATATGGATGAGGGAAAGTGGAAGAAAATGGACAAAAAGGCGATTGCATTGATTCGCCAATATTTGGATGATTCTATGTTCCACCATGTGTGTAACATCCCACACCCGCTAAGGTCACTCACTAAGGGAATGCCTTAACTTCGGTGGAGTATTTTAAGTAAATATAGAACAGAAAAATTACAACAAGACAGATATAAATAATACTTGTTGACTAAAACATCATTTCATTGCAGCAGAAGGTAAACATGTTTGGTTACAAAACCATAAAACAAGAGTCAAGTACTAAATATCCCTCCTGATAAAAACATAAGTACATAATCCCACTACATAACTAATAGCCATAATAGAAAAGATAAGCTGAGCTTTACATCAATGGTCCAAGGTCCAAAAGATAGATAAAGCAATCTAATCAAAGCCCACTAGTGCTAGGCCCACTCTGAGAACCTGAGGGTTGGGAAAAAGATAAAAACAACGGGGTCAGACATAAGTCTGAGCGAGTCCTACAACTTTAACAATACAATCATTAAAGTAATTAGGGTATGATATAAACTTGGTACGGTAACGAATGGGGATAAATGACTACACTAAGTAGCCAACTAGACATAGGAAGAACGAAGATAACGGTAAAGACGCATCTACCCACCCAAGGATAATTACTACACTGCACCACACCAGTCATTCCTAACTTAAAGGTTGATCCCACCCAAGGACTTAGAAAATTTAACTAGTAGTTTCGTGTACCCCTAGCTGACCACATAGGTGTCGTCTGCCCCTATCTCCACTAGGTGTACCCACTACTCCCCAAGCGATCGGCTCCCTAACGTAGATACCCGTGCTGGCCCCACAGTGGGGTGTGTCATTTCCCAAAGTGGCAACCCGATACCAACACTGATGCACGGCTTATACCTACACGATGCAGCAACGTCTTACCTACCAGCCCGGGTCCACACACGCATATGAAACCCGTTGGACTTGCGTTGCCACCGCTAACCGTTTTGGCCTCTTATAGTAAAGCCCAGTACGCGTGTCCCGTCCTCGACATGGGTCGAGCCCACAAAGATACATATGGGTTACTGGTTGAAATGGGCCCCCACAAGCTACCCACCTAAGCTTGCTCCCTCTAGTGTATCCCACTTAACCCTTTAATCATATTTAATTACATGTTTCCACTTTGGTTAAGTATTCTAATCATATTTTCTATTGGCACCCAAGGCAATCACTAGATTTCCACATGCCACCCAAGGCACCCACTTAACCCCTCATGCCCCACTACATGCTTATCTGGTTAAGTGTTTCTTAATTGATTAAGACCGTAACCTTTGTAAAGACCTCTCACATTAGACTGTCTTTTATGGCAGCTGGATTTGCCGGTCGGGTCCGGGCAGCCTTACGCCATAACAGAGTCTAACCTCGTGTCTTTACACTTGTCACGTATTTATTTATGCCTAAGACCTCTCACATTGGGCCAATCATTTGTAGCCGCTGGATTTGCCGGTCGGGTCCGGGCAGTCTTATGCTACAAAAGGGTCCAACCTCGTGTCTTAGTCGATTAATTACACCTAATTAATCACCCCCATATTTTGAATTAATTTTCCCTAATTAATTCCAATTTAATGATGTACATAAATGACTCAATTATGTCCATCCATTTATGGTATGCAACATCATACCAATTTCACCACAATTTTGTTAACATGAATATTAACCCCATCGTTCCCCCACGTAATACGCAAACATGACATGCTTAAAAGGGAAGATTCATCACAAATACAATGGGTTCAACTTAGCATAACTTTAGCATCAACATGGGTTTTAAAGGTGTCAACTTGCATATATGACCATAGCATCAAACCCAACTAGCATAAATAATCAACACAAACTTGCATGAATCACATATGTCATAAAGAGGGTAACTTTCATAGATGTTCATGTCATAGACCTATCATAAAGGGATAAACTTGCATACATGTCATAGGTCTAAAAAAAGGGATGAACTTGCATATGTTACTCATATCATAAAAAGGGGTAAACATGCATATATATGCATGACATACAAAGGGGTAAACTTGCATATGTATGCATATCATACAAAGGTGTAAACTTGCACATGTTACTTGCATATAATCAAACACCAAACTTGCATAACATGTCATATATGAACTTGCATATAATCAAACACCAAACTTGCATAACATGTCATATATGAACTTGCATATAATCAAACACCAAACTTGCATAACATGGTGTCATAATGGATCAATGTTTATCATAGTGATTTGCATAACTAGCATCATGAACATATAGCATAAAACTTGCATAACTAGCACCATGGACATATAGCATAAAACTTGCATAACTAACATCATGAGCACATAGCATATGATAACATAACTTGCATTGATCCACATTCATAACCATAACCTCATTACTTCCTATCATAATTAGTTTAGCAATTGCTTGCTAAAGGCATAGAAACTCACAACTTGTTGATTAGCACTCCTATGAAGAAGATTAAGTTGCTAGAGTTGATTAGAAGTTGATTTGAGAAGCTATCTTCTTCTAAAAATTGATGGAGGCTCCTTCTAAGTTGCATTTTGACGGCATGATGACGTTGTATCTATTTTTAGTATGGATTAGGGTAGTCTTAGGGTGTATTTATAAATTTAGGATGTAGTTTAGGCCCTTAGATTAACCCTAAATTAGTTTAGATCCATCAGATTTCGTCACCAGCCACCAAACACAGCCCAAAACCTGACCAACTCACTCAAATGGTGCACCAGGCAAAACTGCCCGGCCACCTGTGTCGACTCCCAAGTCGACTGGGTAGTCGACTTGGGTCCAGTTGTGTCGACTCCCCAGTCGACTTGGGGTGGCTGGTGGGAATTTTCCCGCTTAAACCACCTGGCCTGATTTTTGAATTTTGAACTTGAAATTTAAATCTGTTTTGAACTTGAATTTTTCTGAAAACTTTGTTGGGCCATAACTGGGTCATACGGACTCCGATTTACAAAAACTCGGACTCTATTTCGCGTATTTTTCCGAGACGAATGCAATGGCATAGCCCGTTTCCCCTGATACAGACCTTAAAATTTAATTCTGCCCTGATTTATATTATAACTGGTTATTCAACATACGGGGTGTTACATTCTCCCCTACTTAAAGGATTTCGTCCCCGAAATCTCTAAGTCAAGAAGAACGTATCCTACCAACCAAACAACCATCTACTAAACCATCAAACATTGGCATCCATTGTCCTTAAAATTTCTAATGACGTGTGAACATATGCAAAAAGTGTGTGTACATGTTCCCTGTCTAATGCAAAATTAGGCGGTCTACTGATTCAGTTGACCTCCTTAATGCAAACCATGATAGTGCCATGCATCCAATATGTATGCGAAAGAACCCTATCGACACATACTATTTCTACATATGTGCACAACCATACACCAAGATGCATCATCCATATGATAACACAACCATTATACATCCATTAATATAGCTACCTACACACAGTTATATGCAATATGCAACATGAAGTGACTGAGCCGATCTAGTGTCTAAAGTGTGTGTATATGCATCCACGAGCAACCACTAGCAAACACTTGCATCCACATGCATCCATCAATCATAACATGTCTCAAACACATGTTTCAACCATAGGTTTACCCTATCTAAAGGTCAAAGGTACTAACGAGAGGACATACTAAAGATAAGATAAGTATTAGACAAGCGATAAAGGAGAAGTTAAAAGACATACCCTCAAAAAGGAATGGGTACAAAGAACGCATCTTCACTTCTGTCTCCCAAGTAGCGTTGCTCTCATCATCTCCCCATTGTACTTTGACTAGTTGAACCTCTCTGTTTCTCAACTTCCTAATCTCTGACCCAAGGATGCGAGTAGGAGCTCGTCGAATCGTCGCATCACGCTCTACCTCCACTTCTCTAAGAAAGCTTGGCTCTACCACCTCTGCGGTCTCATGTAGGCACTTCCTCAAATGTGACACATGGAATACGTCATGTACACCACTAAGTCTCTCGGGTAAATCCACTCTATATGCCATCTGTCCAATCCTTTCCTTAATAGGAAACGGTCCTACAAACCTTGGTGCTAACTTCCCAACGGACCCAAAGCGAACAACATTCCGTAATGGAGATACTTTGACAAAGACCATGTCCCCAACATCAAACTCAAGATCTGTCCTCCTCTTATCCGCGTAGGATTTCTGTCTGTCTTGCGCCGCTTTCATCCTTCTTCGAATCAAATCAATCTTTTCCGAAGTCTCTCTAACCATATCAGGCCCAAGCAAGATCTTATCCGTAGATTCCCACCAACATGTAGGTGACTGACAAGGTCTTCCATAAAGAGCTTCGAATGGAGCCATACCAATACTAGACTGAAAGCTGTTATTATACGCGAACTCCACCAATGGAAGATGCTCTTCCCATGTACCTCCAAAATCTAAGATACATAGCCTCAAAAGGTCTTATATAATACGATTCACCCTCTCGGTCTGGCCGTCCGTCTGAGGATGATATGCGGTGCTCAAACACAACTGAGTCCCTACCGCCTCTTGCAAACTCTTCCAAAACTTGCTAGTGAAGATGGGATCTCGATAACTCACTATGCTAGAAGGTACACCATGCAATCGAACTATCTCGCGAAGGTAAACTGAAGCTAGCCATGGAGCAGTCCTCTTACTCTTCACGGGTATGAAATGGGCGCTCTTAGTAAGTCTGTCTACCACAACCCAAATTCCCGTATTACCCTTCCTCGATCTCGGTAACCCATCAATAAAATCCATCGAGACGCTATCCCACTTCCATTGCGGAACTTCCAAAGGGTGAAGCAACCCACCGGGTTTCTTTTGCTCCGCTTTCACTTGTTGGCACACCAAGCATCTAGCGACATACTCGGCCACATCTTTCTTCATACCGGCCCAAAAGAAAACTCGCTTCATGTCTTGGTACATCTTGTCCCCACCGGGATGAATGGTCATCTTCGAACGATGCGCATCATCAAGAATAGCCTTCCTCAAACCCTCGTCTTACGGTACACAAAGTCTACCGTCTCTACGCAACCACCCCCTATCGTCTAGGGTGTACCTACTCAAATGGCTGGACGACTCAACCCTTATGAGCTTCTCTACTAACTCAACCAACTGTGGGTCGTCCCGCTATGCCTCACCAATCCATCCCAAAAGAGTAGGTCTGACCTCTAAGGATGCTAGCAAACCGGGTATAAAGTCAACGGAAGGTCTGAAGTCAAACATCGAGATAAATTCCAAGCTTCGTCGTTCCACGAACAATGGACTCAAGGACAACCTTTTTCTGCTTAAGGCGTCCGCCACCACGTTACCCTTGCCAGGGGTATACACAATCTCGAAATCATAGGATGCTAAGAACTCCATCCACCTTTGTTGTCTTAAGTTCAAATCCTTTTGAGAAAACAAGTACTTCAACGATTTGTGGTCAGTGAACAATTCAAACCTCTCTCCAAGAAGATAACGGCGCCAAGACTTAAGCGCAAAAACTATAGCGGCCAACTCTAGATCATGCGTAGGGTAATTTTTCTCATGCTTTCTCAACTGCCTTCCCCCATAGGCTATTACCCTTCCCTCTTGCATTAAGACAGCGCCTAGTCCTGTCCCACAAGCATTGGTATAAACAACAAATGGCTTACTCCCATCTGGCAACACTAAGACTGGAGCTGTGGTTAAAGCTCTCTTTAACCGTTGGAACACATCATCACAATCTACGTCCCATGTGAAGACTAGATTCTTCTTCGTCAAGCGAGTTAATGGGGCTGATATCTTTGCGAAGTCCTTGATAAACTTCCTATAGTAGCCAGTCAACCCCAAGAAACTCCTCACCTCGGTAGCATTCTTCGGACCCTTCCAATCTTGGATGGACACTACCTTCGCGGGATCCACAGCTATCCCTTCCTTGGAGACCACGTGCCCTAAGAACCGCACTTCCTCCCTCCAAAAGTGACATTTAGATAATTTAGCCTTAAGGCTATGCGCTCGAAGAGTCTCCAAAACTTCCCTAAGATGTAGGGCATGCTCTTCTTCACTCTTAGAAAAGACCAAGACGTCATCCACAAATACCACCACGAACTTATTAAGGTACTCCCTGAACACCCTACTCATCAAATCAACAAAGTATGCAGGGGCGTTCGTCAAACCAAAGGGCATCACCAGCCACTCATAGAAACCATCCGGAGTCCAAAAGGCAGTCTTCTCTATACTATCCTCAGCCACTCTCAACTGATGAAACCCCGTGGCTAAGTCCAACTGCGAAAACGCTGAGGCGCCAACCAACTGATCAAAGAGATCATCAATCCTCGGCAATGGGTGTCTATTCTTCTTTGTAAGATTGTTTAGTTCTCTATAGTCTACACAAAGTCTGAGGGACCCATCCGCCTTCGTGGAAAAAACTACTGGAGCACCCCACTCCGATATACTTCGTCTTATGAACCCTTCTCAAGCAACTCCCCTACTTGCTTATGGAGTTCCCTCCTCTCACGAGGAGCCATGTGGCGCACTGGCAAAGATACTGGTTTAGCATTGTCTACCAGATATATTCGAAAGTCGATCTCCCACTTCGGAGGTAAACCCTTCACCTCCTCAAACACATCCGAGTATTCCCGGACCACTCTAACAGATCGCAAACTCTCGACCGAAGCGTCAAGCGATTCAAGATAACTTAGCATAACAGAATTCATGGGATTACAAGAGATCTCGAGAGTGTTCCCCAAGCGGGTCATGAGCCTAACAACTCTCCTTTCGCAATCAAGAACGGCAACATTACTAGATAATCAGTCCATGCCCAAAATTAACCCATAGCCCGTGGAGCCCAAAACAAAAGCATCACATCTAAACTCAACGCTAAATATGGAAATCTTTTAACCCAAACATATCATGGATAAATAAGTGGAGCCCCCAATTGGGTTTGAAACAACCAAGGGATCATCTACTAGACTGGTGTCTAAGTGCAGTGACTCAACTAATGATGATGAGATAAACGAATGCGATGCGCCAGAGTCGAATAAAGTACGGACAGGATGATCAAACAGAAAAACCAGACTTTCAACGGAAATAGTTCTACCTCTTTCCTGAATCGGTGGAACCGCGAGAGCCTGAACTTGCCCCCTTGCCTGACCTGGTGTCATAAGAGTCTGCACCTGTCCTCCTGAGGTAGATCCCGTCCTCTGCCCCTTCTTAGGGCAGTCCTTCACTAGATGCCCTGCTTCGCCACAGTGGAAGCAGCCAGTCTTCTTCTTCTTCCGACAATCTTTGCTTAGGTGGCCTGGTGTCCCACAATTGAAGCACTTCTTCTTTCCCTTGCCACTGTTGCCTTTCCCACCCTTGTTTTGCTGTTGCTGTTGAGGTCTTTTCTGATCTCCTTTCTTCTCGGGTGCCTTATTAGCATTGGGACCCTTCTCTTCCTCATGCATAAGTGTCATGTCTACTAGCTTCTCAATGGTGGCCCCCATAGGGATGTGAGTCATAGCCAATCCATGCATCGGTTCATTCAAGCCTTTAACGAACCTCAAAGCCTTCTTCTCCGGTGTATTCACCATGTCTATGCCAAACCTTGCCAACTGATTAAACTTGTTGACATATTCCTTCACTGATAGGTTTCCTTGATTTAGAGTCAAGAACCTTTCCATATACAGATTTTCTTCCGCCTTTGAGAGAAACTTTGCCACAAACCTCTGTCTGAAATCCGCCCAAGAGTCAATAGGGCGCTCTCCATTAGTGACCTCCCACCAGAACGAGGTCTCTCCCTTCATTAACCAAGCAGCTAACTTGACTTTCTTTCCTTCTTCCATCTCAAAGATGTCTATCAACTCTTCTGTTTCCTTAAGCCAATCCCTAGCTTCCACAAAAGTTTCTGATCCTTGAAAAGGTTTCCCTCCCATAGCCTTGAATTCCTTGCAAGTCTTAGCAAAAGTATCCGCTCGAGGAGGAGGAAGAGGAGGAAGATCGGGTGCAACTGGTGGTGGAGGAACATCTGTTGGACCCGCAGCGGCGGCCTTAGCCTCCATCAATCTCCTATACCATACTGGTATCGCTACACCCTCCGGAAAGTTAAGATCTTCAGCCATGCTGAAACGAAAAAGGAAAGATTCAAAATGGAGAATTCGAAAGATAAAGATATGGCTATTAGGGATTATGCTTTTCTTTTAAAAACTTTTCTCTTAAAAGACATGTTTTAGAAAATACTCCTTCGAAAATGTTTTTAGAAAAATAGTTTTTCTAAAAGTTTTATCTGTTCTGTTAACCTTCAGCTCTGATACCACGTGTAACACCCCACACCCGCTAAGGTCACTCACTAAGGGAATGCCTTAACTTCGGTGGAGTATTTTAAGTGAGGTGGAGTATTTTAAGTGAATATAGAACAGAAAAATTACAATAAGACAGATATAAATAATACTTGTTGACTAAAACATCATTTCATTGCAGCAGAAGGTAAACATGTTTGGTTACAAAACCATAAAACAAGAGTCAAGTACTAAATATCCCTCCTGATAAAAACATAAGTACATAATCCCACTACATAACTAATAGCCATAATAGAAAAGATAAGCTGAGCTTTACATCAACGGTCCAAGCTCCAAAAGATAGATAAAGCATTCTGATTAAAGCCCACTAGTGTTAGGCCCACTCTGAGAACCTGAGGGTTGGGAAAAAGATAAAAACAACGGGGTCAGACATAAGTCTGAGCGAGTCCTACAACTTTAACAATACAATCATTAAAGTAATTAGGGTATGATATAAACTTGGTACGGTAACGACTGGGGATAAATGACTACACTAAGCAGCCAACTAGACATAGGAAGAACGAAGATAACGGTAAAGATGCATCTACCAACCCAAGGATAATTACTACACTGCACCACACCAGTCATTCCTAACTTAAAGGTTGATCCCACCCAAGGACTTAGAAAATTTAACTAGTAGTTTCGTGTACCCCTAGCTGACCACATAGGTGTCGTCTGCCCCTATCTCCACTAGGTGTACCCACTATTCCCCAAGCGATCGGCTCCCTAATGTAGATACCCGTGCTGGCCCCACAGTGGGGTGTATCATTCCCCAAAGTGGCAACCCGATACCAACACTGATGCACGGCTTATACCTACACGATGCAACAACGTCTTACCTACCAGCCCGGGTCCACACACGCATATGAAACCCGTTGGACTTGCATTGCCACCGCTAACCCGTTTTGGCCTCCTATAGTCAAACCCAGTACGCGTGTCCCGTCCTCGACATTGGTCGAGCCCACAAAGATACATATGGGTTACTGGTTGAAATGGGCCCCCACAAGCTACCCACCTAAGCTTGCTCCCTCTAGTGTATCCCACTTAACCCTTTAATCATGTTTAATTACATGTTTCCACTTTGGTTAAGTATTCTAATCGTATTTTCTATTGCCACCCAAGGCAACCACTAGATTTCCACATGCCACCCAAGGCACCCACTTAACCCCTCATGCCCCACTACATGCTTATCTGGTTAAGTGTTTCTTAATTGATTAAGACCGTAACCTTTGTAAAGACCTCTCACATTAGACTGTCTTTTATGGCAGCTGGATTTGCCGGTCGGGTCCGGGCAGCCTTATGCCATAACAGAGTCTAAGCTCGTGTCTTTACATTGTCACATATTTAGTTTATGCCTAAGACCTCTCACATTGGGCCAATCATTTGTATCCGCTGGATTTGCCGGTCGAGTCCGGGCAGTCTTATGCTACAAAAGGGTCCAACCTCGTGTCTTAGTCGATTAATTACACCTAATTAATCACCCCCATATTTTGAATTAATTTTCCCTAATTAATTCCAATTTAATGATGTACATAATTGACTCAATTATGTCCATCCACTTATGGTATGCAACATCATACTGATTTCACCACAATTTTGTTAACATGAATATTCACCCCATCGTTCCCCCACGTAATACGCTAACATGACATGCTTAAAAGGGAAGATTCATCACAAATACAATGGGTTCAACTTAGCATAACTTTAGCATCAACATGGGTTTTAAAGGTGTCAACTTGCATATATGACCATAGCATCAAACCCAACTAGCATAAATAATCAACCCAAACTTGCATGAATCACATATGTCATAAAGAGGGTAACTTGCATAGATGTTCATGTCATAGACCTATCATAAAGGGATAAACTTGCATACATGTCATAGGTCTAAAAAAAGGGATGAACTTGCATATGTTACTCATATCATAAAAAGGGGTAAACATGCATATATATGCATGACATACAAAGGGGTAAACTTGCATATGTATGCATATCATACAAAGGTGTAAACTTGCACATGTTACTTGCATATAATCAAACACCAAACTTGCATAACATGTCATATATGAACTTGCATATAATCAAACACCAAACTTGCATAACATGTCATATATGAACTTGCATATAATCAAACACCAAACTTGCATAACATGTCATATATGAACTTGCATATAATCAAACACCAAACTTGCATAACATGGTGTCATAATGGATCAATGTTTATCATAGTGATTTGCATAACTAGCATCATGAACATATAGCATAAAACTTGCATAACTAGCATCATGGACATATAGCATAAAACTTGCATAACTAACATCATGAGCACATAGCATATGATAACATAACTTGCATTGATTCACATTCATAACCATAACCTCATTACATCCTATCATAATTAGTTTAGCAATTGCTTGCTAAAGGCATAGAAACTCACAACTTGTTGATTAGCACTCCTATGAAGAAGATTAAGTTGCTAGAGTTGATTAGAAGTTGATTTGAGAAGCTATCTTCTTCTAAAAATTGATGGAGGCTCCTTCTAAGTTGCATTTTGATGGCATGATCACGTTGTATCTATTTTTAGTATGGATTAGGGTAGTCTTAGGGTGTATTTATAGATTTAGGATGTAGATTAGGCCCTTAGATTAACCCTAGATTAGTTTAGAGCCATCAGATTTCGTCACCAGCCACCAAACACAGCCCAAAACCTGACCAACTCACACAAATGGTGCACCAGGCAAAACTGCCCGGCCACCTGTGTCGACTCCCAAGTTGTAATGTCCCGCATTTTTAACGGCTGAATAATTAATTTACTTAATTATTAAATATTGATTTGGCGATATCGATAGCTTGAATTAAATAATACTTATATTTAATAGAATAATATATTTAGTTTCGAAATAGTCGGAAATAATAAAATTCACAATATTGTGTGAATTGAACAGTATAAGAGATTTGGTTCAGTTTAGAACTGAATTATAATAACTAGTTTATTTATAAACGGCGTTAGAACGTATAATTTATAATATAATTTTAATCGAGCTCGAAATGGCGCGGCAGTTCGTAATTTGACGATTCGAACTTTAAACAAATATACCGAATCCGTTTGAAATCGGATTACTATGAAATAAGAAACGTTGGAATCTGTTGAACTGTATTTTTCTAACGGAAGTGGAAAATTGAGATTTCGTCGTATAGATTGCAAGATATGTCCAAATCAAATTTTCAAATAGTCGCTATAAAATCGTTCATCGACCGTAACAGTTTATTTGAAATAACTGCATACTGGATTCGAATTTAGACAAGATTCTTTTGAGACGCAGTGTTAATTTAATTTTTAAAATTTTAGCGTAATTTTTAATTTATTAAATGTGCAACTTTTTATTTGGAGTATTTTGCACCTATACCAGTATTTTGGGGTTTCAAAATATGAGTCAACCTACCGATATTATTATATTTTTGGGATCATGGCACATTGCTTGACATGATAATATTTTTATTTTTGTCCATAGCAGCCCATAATTAAACGACTTTGCAATAGTGTAATAGTAAATCTTACCTAAGTCCATAATTCAAAATTTTGCAACATGAACATATAAATATTTTGATTTATTAAGACAAAGACATGAACCATATTTCAGGAACCATTCATCAATACATCTAACCTTGTTACAACACAAAAAGGGAGAACAAAAATATAACAATTGCACTTGGCACCTCGTTTTCTATGTCACATGCGTGTACGTCTCCCTTCTTCATGATGTCTGTTCTCTGCACATGTGCATACTCTCTCACATTTCCTCTTCATTAATGCAAATGACTCCTGCATACGTCTGATATTGAAACCTTCAGCATGAAGGCATGTTTCGAATGGACATATCATGTACCCTATTCATTTAGACGCCTGCCAACCCATATCTTAGCATAAGTTGTCATTCTTGCAAATACACATACCCTGTTTTCCACAACAAGCCTAGTATGTTGGGAATATAAACAATCTAACAAAATACATGAGCGTTCTTTGATATAATATTTGCTCCATTTCTTCTGACACCTTGTTAAGGATCAAGGATCATGCCATAGATAACGAATGGAATTTCATAAAACTAAACTTATATATATATATATATATCCTCTGCAAGCTGCACATGCAAGACCTGTTGTCATCTATCGAATCAACAAAGCCTACCCTAAGTAACTTCACATGCCTACTTACAATGGTGTGCTTCACGCCATTTCCAGTTCCGTGCAGACAAAGTAATCAAAATGCCAAAATCCTACCTACCCTGAACAGGAGCCACAATGCATGCTGATGCCTATGAAACCCAAGACTGCCATGAGTTTTCAAATTGCAATCTTATCAATACCCGCTGTCAGTTCTTTGCTTTTGAAGTCATCATGAATGAAACAATCTGCAACTCTAATTGGGGTAGGATGTACGTCTTGTTCTTCAACTCCTTGGGCATCAAGGAACCGTGAAGCAATAAATACCCAGCACCACATCAAGTTTTCTTCAGCAAAAGAAAATTCAAAGGCTTTCAAAGTTTTCATTGGCTTCAAACAAATAAAATAAATCTTCTCCTTTGAAATTCTCGCTAACCTTATTTCCATAACCGTCTAAACATTAAGGGAGGCCGTGCCCTTTTTCTGTCGATGCTGCACCCTTGACTGGTCATAACGGTCTGCCATAGTGAACGAAGCCGGGTAGAGAACCACAAAGTGAGAGGTGAAGTGCGAACAGTATGAGGTGGAGTAACCATGGTATGAAGGAAAGAAGGTGGAGCGGTGAAGTGAGGTGAGGAAGCAGCGGTAAAAGGGTTTGCTTGAGGTTGAGTGTGTGGGGAGTATTCGGCCATTGTTTCTCTTTACGAGCTGCTATTGGTTTCAGTTGGAGGAGATGAGTGCAAGATTTGGTAATAGTGGAGAGGAGAAGTTTTGACATATACTGTTGCGTGAAAGAAAAAGTAAAGGAAAAGATGACAGAAGCTAGCTGGTTTGTATATGAGGAAGAAGAGGTAATATATTGAAGCGGGTCAGGTTTTGTTAACGGGCCGAGGGAGAAATATAACTAAAGGGTGAGGCCCGTTCTTTTTATAAAGGGAAGCTGACGAATTTTGTTTCACGGGGGAGGATGGGTAATTGGAATGGACGGGTTTTGTATGCAGGCTGATCAGAAAAAGGTAGCCCTATTAAATAAATAACTTAAGTTTTAAAATTTATAAATAGTTGATGATCATCTAGTTAGATAATATACGTAAATTCTTACACATTGTATAATTTATTCGTTCGTATATAGAACTAGACGAAACTGGTCATGTTGGAATCATATCAAAGAATACTATGCTATCGAGCCGATCCAGTGTAATTTGGAACTCGCTGGAACTTCGGGAAATATAAATCGTTTGATTGGGTTAAGCAACTGGTTATCGTTATTTAACGATACATGACCAAGGTGAGTAAATCTCACTAACTCTATCCAATTTATATTTTTATAAAATATTTTTAGAATTTATAAATAATGGTTGTTTGCTGTATGTTGGATGTTTGGTTGAACGGCTAGTCAGTTGATTGAAAATATCGATAACGACATATATAAATCGTATCGAAATATTGATTCTGTTTATCAGAATATTTCACCTTCACGTTATTTATGTTGACTGACATCTGTGGATGCAGGGAAACAGGTTGGAGGGACCCAACTGGGTTCCTCAACATTTATTTTTGTTGTTTTTCATATATTGTGTTATATGATATGATATGAAATCTGTTGTTGATTTTGTATGGTTGAATGACATCGATCATTGTTATATGGTATGTTAAATACCAGAAAGAATACTGGAATGTTAAAAAGGAAATTTTCAATGTTATATTGAAAAAGAAATATTTATAAAATCAAAGGATTTTATAAAAAGAAAACTATTTATTTAGGAAATAAATAGATTTAAAAGGAGTATTTATTTGTAAATCAAATAGACAGAATAGAAAGAGGAAATATTTGTAAATAAATTTATTTTAAAAGGAATACTGGAAAAGTGATTAGTATTGTAGAAAAGGAGAATTTTACATTTGAAGGATTTAGACCCGTGCTTCGCACACAGGTATAACGTGTTATGAATTTAAAGCAAAGTTTATAAATAGAATCTATTATGACCAATAGAGTGAGAAAATAAATTTATAAATACTATTTTATAAATTAGATGTTTATCATTATGTAAATAGGATATATAAGTCAAGACTTATATAGAGAAGTAAAGGTCAATTTCAACATCGATATTTGAAAACTGAATAAACATAGAGTTAATTAGATAGAGTTAATCAAATTAGAATTAATTGAATATTGGTATTCAATTAGAGTAAATTGAATATAGTTACTTGAGATAGAGATAGTCCAACATAGTCATTTAGGATGTGTTGCCATTTCGTATGACTGCTAGCGTAATTCGCAGGGCTGCAGATAGCCTACAGCGGTCGGATGTTTCCTGAGGGAATCAGGCGTAACCATTGTGATCGCTGCGATCTAGAGTCAAGCGAATGAAGTTAAATAGAATATTAGTCAATCGATAGGAGTTAAATAAGTCGAGTTTGAGTTAATCGATCATGGTAAATCAGTAGAGTTAAATCGGTAAGAGTCAACCAGTTAGAGTTAAACAGTTAGAATTAACCAGTTATGGTTAATCAATTAGAGTTAATCGATTGGAAGTAAATCAAATTAAAGTTATACAACTGGAGTTAATCAAGTTGAATCAGTCGAGTAGTAGTAAATTGAATAGAGTTAGTGAAAAGAAATCAATCGAATAACACTTATTTGAAATGGAGTTATCGAATATAGTTGATTTGAGAAAAGTAATCGAATATAAGTTATTCGAAGTGTGTTAAAGAATTTGAAAGGTGGGCTTTATCTATTTCGAGGTTAGAAATGTTGTTCAGTTAAGGTCTGAGAGGTAATTATACCCCAACTTGATTGACTTCAGTTTTACCGAAGAAGTGGTTAAGGTTCGATAGTGAAAGTTGGTTAAGATATTGAGTTAATAACCGTGATGGTTTAAATTGGCTTAGTGATGTTTATTTTAAACATCTGTTGAAATCAAATGTATAAATTTTGGTAATATTTTCCAAATATAATCAGAAATGTTTTCTAATCATAGAAAATGAAATATTGATGAGAAAGAATACTGGAATGTCAGTAATACGTGAAACAGAGATGGAAATGTTTTCCAATGATTGATGATGTATATTTTCTAAATTTAGAAATAGGAATTTTCTAATATATAGAAATGGGGAAATGGATAAATTAAAGATAATTTTATAGAAATAGATAAATGTGGAATGTTGATTGATCGATAGAATTTCCATATGGAAATAATATCGTTGGTTGCACAACTGTTTTTCTTTGATAGTTAAATCACAGACTATCGAAGTTTTTGACCATTTTTACGTCGTCAATATGGAGAGACCGGGATCAGATTCATTATCTGAAAACCACTCTGTATTGACGTTAGCGTTGCGATCAAATACTGAAGACGAAGTTATGCAAGGGCTATCCTGTTTACAGAATAGTGCCTTCGATTTGTTCAGTCCCAGGACAAACATAAATGGACGAATGTCTGACAGAGTATATCTAACGGATCGCGTAAGTTGATCTCTTCAAACGTACTTACGTTTGGTGGCGGAGGAATTCGTTTCTCTTAGCTTTATACCCGTAGTATTTTCGAGGAAATCAATGTGTGATTTGACGGGTATGACGATGTGGCATTCAAAGTGAATGGTGGTCAAGTGTTTCAAAAGATACGTAATGACCTCAAGCCTCATCAACCGGGGAATGACAGAAATCGGGCAGGCAGCATGGCTAAGTGGGTCGCTCCCATTAGGGTGTATATCACCTATCTAGAGAAAATCCATTTCATTCTATTATCTATTTCGATGCTGTCCCTTTTCGGGAAGACGGTGGGTAGCTCCCAACCGTTGGTGGTATACATTCGATACACTCAAGCGAAATGAGTGGTCGGTCATGTGAGGGCCGGGTTGCAAGATGTTCTTGTTGAACCCAGTGTATTTGCCTCTAGAGATACACTATCGGCAGGTGGTCCCATACCTTGTCAAGGTCGGAATCCAATCTTCAATAAGCGCCTGCGATTTTTGTTTGTATACTATATATGTGGAACGTGAGATGCAAGCGCTCTGCTAGATTGTTAATTACTTGTGATTAGACATTATTATAATATCAAAAAAAGTATCGATTTCCAAAACTGTTTTGGGTTATCATAAGGTAAAAACCATCTGTGCTTATGTGTGGATTGGTCTTACGATTATCTTTTCTTTTGAAAAGGATTTGAAAAGTTAAACCGATGATTTGAGGTTACTCACACCAGTCCCATGACTGACCCAGAGTTTATTTTCTTTTGTTTTCCCTAAACTCTTGGGTGCCCAAATTTGTACGGGCAGTCAAGTAGTTCAGGTCTTTACAGATATGTTCGGAGGAGCTTGAAGCAGGAGGCTTCAGGATTATCTAGCTATTATTATTTCCGCTGTGTGTAAGTGTTGTACTCTGATAATGTTGTTGCATATATATATATATATACTGTTTTATTTCAAAGTTATGTTATATATTATATTTTATTCGTTCCGCTGTAAGATTCATGTTTACTCTGATTATGTTCTTCTTCTTCTATTCTAATTTTCTATCTTATCTATTCTCACCCTCTAATTTCTTTCTATTAATGATCTGGAATGTTCGATGCCCGGATAATTAACATGGGTTTTATGTTGATTTCCGGGGTCGAAAATCCCAGTTCGTTACAGTGGTATCAGAGCTGAAGGTTAAGCGAACTACCTTGGCTCTGTGGCGTGACTCAGTAGAGATAGGACTAGTAATGCCTTAGATTGAGTCTGAGTGTACATATACGAGTGAACGTATTTGTAGATTTGAATAAAATTGTTTTATATTGTGTAGATCTATTGGTTGAGTTGTTTATGGGTTCTGATCGATCAGTTTGATCCACTGTATCGGTAGGAACTTTATAAACACTTGAGTACGATAAACCGACACAGTATGTTTTGGAAGAGGGTAATTGAAATACTTTTACCCAAATTATATTTTGATATAAAAGAAAGGTATATCTTGGAATTATTATCATATATTGGATGTGTTGGTTGATTATAATTGAAATGGTTATATAAATAACCAATTTGAGTTCATATAATATAAAAGCATATTAATTAAATCAGAATTGGAATTAAAATTCTGAAAACTGGAAAAGTGTTTGTAAATGGATTTGAGTTAAGTATAAGATAAATTTTAAATCCTGGGAGGTTTAAATTGTTTAACAAGAATTGTGAACGATATTTTGAAATGATTTCAAAATGAAAGTGTTTAAATATGGTTTTGATAAGTGATATAGTATTGAACTCACTTCGATCACTGGGAAATAACTCTGATGATGCTGGCCACGTCATCAGTGTTCATTTTCGAGTTCTAAGTGACGGATTACTACCAAAGAGATTGTTTCGAATTGTTTTGAGAAAAACGAGTTGATTTAAATCCTGAAAAGGGATATTTGATTTTTGAAAGTGCTAAACGGTTTAAAACTCCCAGGGGAGATTGTATGAATTAAAAACAAAATAAAGAAATTGGTAAAAGCGAATATGAATTGAATTGAAACCAATTAACTGGAAATTGAATTAGGATATAATGTATCAAGTAAAATCAGATTTTGAGTTGTGAGAAAGGAATCTGAGATGGTATTAAATTGATGAGTTAGGAGTTGGAATCAAGAATGGAAATTTGGTTTAGGATGGAATTTGGATTGGATACGTGAACGATTTGGTTTTGAGGATAAAATTGGAATTTTGTTTGGGAATGCATTTGTATATGCTGACAGGGTAGCAGATGGAAAGGATATACTGATATGTCCGACAGAAAGGTACATGTTTAAATTTCCATATGAGGTTTCATGCGCCGAATCGGCAAGCCGCTTGGCTTTTTGATTTTCTTTTTGAAAGGAAAGGTCCTAGAGAGGCGAGTTGGGATTTGAACCATTGACCGGTACAATGGAAGTGCTAGCGAAATTTTTCAAAAATTTCGGATGTTAGAAAATTTTCAGAAAATTTGAAAATTGTCGTTAATTAAAATTAATTAATAATTTAATTGGAATCAATTAATTCAGTTGAAACTGAAGTTAAGAAATAAACGTATAATTTTTAACCCAGTTAATAGGGTATGTCTTCTACCTTAGCAATTTCGAGGACGAAATTATTTTAAGGGGGGAAGAATGTAATGTCCCGCATTTTTAACGGCTGAATAATTAATTTACTTAATTATTAAATATTGATTTGGCGATATCGATAGCTTGAATTAAATAATACTTATATTTAATAGAATAATATATTTAGTTTCGAAATAGTCGGAAATAATAAAATTCACAATATTGTGTGAATTGAACAGTATAAGAGATTTGGTTCAGTTTAGAACTGAATTATAATAACTAGTTTATTTATAAACGGCGTTAGAACGTATAATTTATAATATAATTTTAATCGAGCTCGAAATGGCGCGGCAGTTCGTAATTTGACGATTCGAACTTTAAACAAATATACCGAATCCGTTTGAAATCGGATTTCTATGAAATAAGAAACGTTGGAATCTGTTGAACTGTATTTTTCTAACGGAAGTGGAAAATTGAGATTTCGTCGTATAGATTGCAAGATATGTCCAAATCAAATTTTCAAATAGTCGCTATAAAATCGTTCATCGACCGTAACAGTTTATTTGAAATAACTGCATACTGGATTCGAATTTAGACAAGATTCTTTTGAGACGCAGTGTTAATTTAATTTTTAAAATTTTAGCGTAATTTTTAATTTATTACATATGCAACTTTTTATTTGGAGTATTTTGCACCTATACCAGTATTTTGGGGTTTCAAAATATGAGTCAACCTACCGATATTATTATATTTTTGGGATCATGGCACATTGCTTGACATGATAATATTTTTATTTTTGTCCATAGCAGCCCATAATTAAACGACTTTGCAATAGTGTAATAGTAAATCTTACCTAAGTCCATAATTCAAAATTTTGCAACATGAACATATAAATATTTTGATTTATTAAGACAAAGACATGAACCATATTTCAGGAACCATTCATCAATACATCTAACCTTGTTACAACACAAAAAGGGAGAATAAAAATATAACAATTGCACTTGGCACCTCGTTTTCTATGTCACATGCGTGTACGTCTCCCTTCTTCATGATGTCTGTTCTCTGCACATGTGCATACTCTCTCACATTTCCTCTTCATTAATGCAAATGACTCCTGCATACGTCTGATATTGAAACCTTCAGCATGAAGGCATGTTTCGAATGAACATATCATGTACCCTATTCATTTAGACGCCTGCCAACCCATATCTTAGCATAAGTTGTCATTCTTGCAAATACACATACCCTGTTTTCCACAACAAGCCTAGTATGTTGGGAATATAAACAATCTAACAAAATACATGAGCGTTCTTTGATATAATATTTGCTCCATTTCTTCTGACACCTTGTTAAGGATCAAGGATCATGCCATAGATAACGAATGGAATTTCATAAAACTAAACTTATATATATATATATATATCCTCTGCAAGCTGCACATGCAAGACTTGTTGTCATCTATCGAATCAACAAAGCCTACCCTAAGTAACTTCACATGCCTACTTACAATGGTGTGCTTCACGCCATTTCCAGTTCCGTGCAGACAAAGTAATCAAAATGCCAAAATCCTACCTACCTTGAACAGGAGCCACAATGCATGCTGATGCCTATGAAACCCAAGACTGCCATGAGTTTTCAAATTGCAATCTTATCAATACCCACTGTCAGTTCTTTGCTTTTGAAGTCATCATGAATGAAACAATCTGCAACTCTAATTGGGGTAGGATGTACGTCTTGTTCTTCAACTCCTTGGGCATCAAGGAACCGTGAAGCAATAAATACCCAGCACCACATCAAGTTTTCTTCAGCAAAAGAAAATTCAAAGGCTTTCAAAGTTTTCAATGGCTTCAAACAAATAAAATAAAATAAATCTTCTCCTTTGAAATTCTCGCTAACCTTATTTCCATAACCGTCTAAACTTTAAGGGAGGCCGTGCCCTTTTTCTGTCGATGCTGCACCCTTGACTGGTCATAACGGTCTGCCATAGTGAACGAAGCCGGGTAGAGAACCACAAAGTGAGAGGTGAAGTGCGAACAGTATGAGGTGGAGTAACCATGGTATGAAGGAAAGAAGGTGGAGCGGTGAAGTGAGGTGAGGAAGCAGCGGTAAAAGGGGTTGCTTGAGGTTGAGTGTGTGGGGAGTATTCGGCCATTGTTTCTCTTTACGAGCTGCTATTGGTTTCAGTTGGAGGAGATGAGTGCAAGATTTGGTAATAGTGGAGAGGAGAAGTTTTGACATATACTGTTGCGTGAAAGAAAAAGTAAAGGAAAAGATGACAGAAGCTAGCGGGTTTGTATATGAGGAAGAAGAGGTAATATAATGAAGCGGGTCAGGTTTTGTTAACGGGCCGAGGGAGAAATATAACTAAAGGGTGAGGCCCGTTCTTTTTATAAAGGGAAGCTGACGAATTTTGTTTCACGGGGGAGGATGGGTAATTGGAATGGACGGGTTTTGTATGTAGGCTGATCAGAAAAAGGTAGCCCTATTAAATAAATAACTTAAGTTTTAAAATTTATAAATAGTTGATGATCATCTAGTTAGATAATATACGTAAATTCTTACACATTGTATAATTTATTCGTTCGTATATAGAACTAGACGAAACTGGTCATGTTGGAATCATATCAAAGAATACTATGCTATCGAGCCGATCCAGTGTAATTTGGAACTCGCTAGAACTTCGGGAAATATAAAACGTTTGATTGGGTTAAGCAACTGGTTATCATTATTTAACGATACATGACCAAGGTGAGTAAATCTCACTAACTCTATCCAATTTATATTTTTATAAAATATTTTTAGAATTTATAAATAATGGTTGTTTGCTGTATGTTGGATGTTTGGTTGAACGGCTAGTCAGTTGATTGAAAATATCGATAACGACATATATAAATCGTATCGAAATATTGATTCTGTTTATCAGAATATTTCACCTTCACGTTATTTATGTTGACTGACATCTGTGGATGCAGGGAAACAGGTTGGAGGGACCCAACTGGGTTCCTCAACATTTATTTTTGTTGTTTTTCATATATTGTGTTATATGATATGATATGAAATCTGTTGTTGATTTTGTATGGTTGAATGACATCGATCATTGTTATATGGTATGTTAAATACCAGAAAGAATACTGGAATGTTGAAAAGGAAATTTTCAATGTTATATTGAAAAAGAAATATTTATAAAATCAAAGGATTTTATAAAAAGAAAACTATTTATTTAGGAAATAAATAGATTTAAAAGGAGTATTTATTTGTAAATCAAATAGACAGAATAGAAAGAGGAAATATTTGTAAATAAATTTATTTTAAAAGGAATACTGGAAAAGTGATTAGTATTGTAGAAAAGGAGAATTTTACATTTGAAGGATTTAGACCCGTGCTTCGCACACAGGTATAACGTGTTATGAATTTAAAGCAAAGTTTATAAATAGAATCTATTATGACCAATAGAGTGAGAAAATAAATTTATAAATACTATTTTATAAATTAGATGTTTATCATTATGTAAATAGGATATATAAGTCAAGACTTATATAGAGAAGTAAAGGTCAATTTCAACATCGATATTTGAAAACTGAATAAACATAGAGTTAATTAGATAGAGTTAATCAAATTAGAATTAATTGAATATTGGTATTCAATTAGAGTAAATTGAATATAGTTACTTGAGATAGAGATAGTCCAACATAGTCATTTAGGATGTGTTGCCATTTCGTATGACTGCTAGCGTAATTCGCAGGGCTGCAGATAGCCTACAGCGGTCGGATGTTTCCTGAGGGAATCAGGCGTAACCATTGTGATCGCTGCGATCTAGAGTCAAGCGAATGAAGTTAAATAGAATATTAGTCAATCGATAGGAGTTAAATAAGTCGAGTTTGAGTTAATCGATCATGGTAAATCAGTAGAGTTAAATCGGTAAGAGTCAACCAGTTAGAGTTAAACAGTTAGAATTAACCAGTTATGGTTAATCAATTAGAGTTAATCGATTGGAAGTAAATCAAATTAAAGTTATACAACTGGAGTTAATCAAGTTGAATCAGTCGAGTAGTAGTAAATTGAATAGAGTTAGTGAAAAGAAATCAATCGAATAACACTTATTTGAAATGGAGTTATCGAATATAGTTGATTTGAGAAAAGTAATCGAATATAAGTTATTCGAAGTGTGTTAAAGAATTTGAAAGGTGGGCTTTATCTATTTCGAGGTTAGAAATGTTGTTCAGTTAAGGTCTGAGAGGTAATTATACCCCAACTTGATTGACTTCAGTTTTACCGAAGAAGTGGTTAAGGTTCGATAGTGAAAGTTGGTTAAGATATTGAGTTAATAACCGTGATGGTTTAAATTGGCTTAGTGATGTTTATTTTAAACATCTGTTGAAATCAAATGTATAAATTTTGGTAATATTTTCCAAATATAATCAGAAATGTTTTCTAATCATAGAAAATGAAATATTGATGAGAAAGAATACTGGAATGTCAGTAATACGTGAAACAGAGATGGAAATGTTTTCCAATGATTGATGATGTATATTTTCTAAATTTAGAAATAGGAATTTTCTAATATATAGAAATGGGGAAATGGATAAATTAAAGATAATTTTATAGAAATAGATAAATGTGGAATGTTGATTGATCGATAGAATTTCCATATGGAAATAATATCGTTGGTTGCACACCTGTTTTTCTTTGATAGTTAAATCACAGACTATCGAAGTTTTTGACCATTTTTACGTCGTCAATATGGAGAGACCGGGATCAGATTCATTATCTGAAAACCACTCTGTATTGACGTTAGCGTTGCGATCAAATACTGAAGACGAAGTTATGCAAGGGCTATCCTGTTTACAGAATAGTGCCTTCGATTTGTTCAGTCCCAGGACAAACATAAATGGACGAATGTCTGACAGAGTATATCTAACGGATCGCGTAAGTTGATCTCTTCAAACGTACTTACGTTTGGTGGCGGAGGAATTCGTTTCTCTTAGCTTTATACCCGTAGTATTTTCGAGGAAATCAATGTGTGATTTGACGGGTATGACGATGTGGCATTCAAAGTGAATGGTGGTCAAGTGTTTCAAAAGATACGTAATGACCTCAAGCCTCATCAACCGGGGAATGACAGAAATCGGGCAGGTAGCATGGCTAAGTGGGTCACTCCCATTAGGGTGTATATCACCTATCTAGAGAAAATCCATTTCATTCTATTATCTATTTCGATGCTGTCCCTTTTCGGGAAGACGGTGGGTAGCTCCCAACCGCTGGTGGTATACATTCGATACACTCAAGCGAAATGAGTGGTCGGTCATGTGAGGGACGGGTTGCAAGATGTTCTTGTTGAACCCAGTGTATTTGCCTCTAGAGATACACTATCGGCAGGTGGTCCCATACCTTGTCAAGGTTGGAATCCAATCTTCAATAAGCGCCTGCGATTTTTGTTTGTATACTATATATGTGGAACGTGAGATGCAAGCGCTCTGCTAGATTGTTAATTACTTGTGATTAGACATTATTATAATATCAAAAAAAGTATCGATTTCCAAAACTGTTTTGGGTTATCATAAGGTAAAAACCATCCGTGTTTATGTGTGGATCGGTCTTACGATTATCTTTTCTTTTGAAAAGGATTTGAAAAGTTAAACCGATGATTTGAGGTTACTCACACCAGTCCCATGACTGACCCAGAGTTTATTTTCTTTTGTTTTCCCTAAACTCTTGGGTGCCCAAATTTGTACGGGCAGTCAAGTAGTTCAGGTCTTTACAGATATGTTCGGAGGAGCTTGAAGCAGGAGGCTTCAGGATTATCTAGCTATTATTATTTCCGCTGTGTGTAAGTGTTGTACTCTGATAATGTTGTTGCATATATATATACTGTTTTATTTCAAAGTTATGTTATATATTATATTTTATTCGTTCCGCTGTGAGATTCATGTTTACTCTGATTATGTTCTTCTTCTTCTATTCTAATTTTCTATCTTATCTATTCTCACCCTCTAATTTCTTTCTATTAATGATCTGGAATGTTCGATGCCCGGATAATTAACATGGGTTTTATGTTGATTTCCGGGGTCGAAAATCCCAGTTCGTTACAGTGGTATCAGAGCTGAAGGTTAAGCGAACTACCTTGGCTCTGTGGCGTGACTCAGTAGAGATAGGACTAGTAATGCCTTAGATTGAGTCTGAGTGTACATATACGAGTGAACGTATTTGTAGATTTGAATAAAATTGTTTTATATTGTGTAGATCTATTGGTTGAGTTGTTTATGGGTTCTGATCGATCAGTTTGATCCACTGTATCGGTAGGAACTTTATAAACACTTGAGTACGATAAACCGACACAGTATGTTTTGGAAGAGGGTAATTGAAATACTTTTACCCAAATTATATTTTGATATAAAAGAAAGGTATATCTTGGAATTATTATCATATATTGGACGTGTTGGTTGATTATAATTGAAATGGTTATATAAATAACCAATTTGAGTTCATATAATATAAAAGCAGATTAATTAAATCAGAATTGGAATTAAAATTCTGAAAACTGGAAAAGTGTTTGTAAATGGATTTGAGTTAAGTATAAGATAAATTTTAAATCCTGGGAGGTTTAAATTGTTTAACAAGAATTGTGAACGATATTTTGAAATGATTTCAAAATGAAAGTGTTTAAATATGGTTTTGATAAGTGATATAGTATTGAACTCACTTCGATCACTGGGAAATAACTCTGATGATGCTGGCCACGTCATCAGTGTTCATTTTCGAGTTCTAAGTGACGGATTACTACCAAAGAGATTGTTTCGAATTGTTTTGAGAAAAACGAGTTGATTTAAATCCTGAAAAGGGATATTTGATTTTTGAAAGTGCTAAACGGTTTAAAACTCCCAGGGGAGATTGTATGAATTAAAAACAAAATAAAGAAATTGGTAAAAGCGAATATGAATTGAATTGAAACCAATTAACTGGAAATTGAATTAGGATATAATGTATCAAGTAAAATCAGATTTTGAGTTGTGAGAAAGGAATCTGAGATGGTATTAAATTGATGAGTTAGGAGTTGGAATCAAGAATGGAAATTTGGTTTAGGATGGAATTTGGATTGGATACGTGAATGATTTGGTTTTGAGGATAAAATTGGAATTTTGTTTGGGAATGCATTTGTATATGCTGACAGGGTAGCAGATGGAAAGGATATACTGATATGTCCGACAGAAAGGTACATGTTTAAATTTCCATATGAGGTTTCATGCGCCGAATCGGCAAGCCGCTTGGCTTTTTGATTTTCTTTTTGAAAGGAAAGGTCCTAGAGAGGCGAGTTGGGATTTGAACCATTGACCGGTACAATGGAAGTGCTAGCGAAATTTTTCAAAAATTTCGGATGTTAGAAAATTTTCAGAAAATTTGAAAATTGTCGTTAATTAAAATTAATTAATAATTTAATTGGAATCAATTAATTCAGTTGAAACTGAAGTTAAGAAATAAACGTATAATTTTTAACCCAGTTAATAGGGTATGTCTTCTACCTTAGCAATTTCGAGGACGAAATTATTTTAAGCGGGGAAGAATGTAATGTCCCGCATTTTTAACGGCTGAATAATTAATTTACTTAATTATTAAATATTGATTTGGCGATATCGATAGCTTGAATTAAATAATACTTATATTTAATAGAATAATATATTTAGTTTCGAAATAGTCGGAAATAATAAAATTCACAATATTGTGTGAATTGAACAGTATAAGAGATTTGGTTCAGTTTAGAACTGAATTATAATAACTAGTTTATTTATAAACAGCGTTAGAACGTATAATTTATAATATAATTTTAATCGAGCTCGAAATGGCGCGGCAGTTCGTAATTTGACGATTCGAACTTTAAACAAATATACCGAATCCGTTTGAAATCGGATTTCTATGAAATAAGAAACGTTGGAATCTGTTGAACTGTATTTTTCTAACGGAAGTGGAAAATTGAGATTTCGTCGTATAGATTGCAAGATATGTCCAAATCAAATTTTCAAATAGTCGCTATAAAATCGTTCATCGACCGTAACAGTTTATTTGAAATAACTGCATACTGGATTCGAATTTAGACAAGATTCTTTTGAGACGCAGTGTTAATTTAATTTTTAAAATTTTAGCGTAATTTTTAATTTATTAAATATGCAACTTTTTATTTGGAGTATTTTGCACCTATACCAGTATTTTGGGGTTTCAAAATATGAGTCAACCTACCGATATTATTATATTTTTGGGATCATGGCACATTGCTGAAACGACCCGAACTTCCCCGGTCTCCGAAGAGAAGAGAAAGAACGAATTGTTTTGAGAACAGGACAAAATAGAACGCATACGGAAGAACATTTCACTGTATATTACAACAATGCATCAGATTACAAGAATATACAGAGTATAAACAAATGAATATTACACAGAAATATCAGAGATTTAAATTACATTTAAATACATAGCAGCGGAAAATAATACAATACACAACTAGAAGGAGATATACGGATACAAAGCTTTTCCGGATATCGTTCCAGCTGTAAACCAGGATCCTGTGAATATAAATCTGCAAAACCAAAACTACTAGCTGCCCGTGTCAAAATAAGGGCACCCAGAGTTTAGGTTAAAACAATAAACTCCAGGTCAGTCATGGGACTGGTGTGAGAACTAAAACAGTTAATCTTTATTTTCAAAGTAAGGTAAATCAAGGGACCACGCCGTATAACACGGAACGGGTTTCCTCCCAAGAATACCGGTGCATAAAACAAACAGCGCAATGCTAAATAAAGAAAAATGAAGCTGTTATAAGACCCGGGTCCTATCACACAATGCAACGCAAGCCGGGGGATAGGGTTTTCCCTTATAACAGCCAAAGGATGCTTGATACGTTTAAAACAAATCATTTGATACTACTATAAGTGCATAGTGTAGAAAACAACTTCAAATCATAAGTATCAATCATAGACGACATGAGCGTCCCATGCCACTATGTCGCCATATATAGGTTTACAAATAAAACCGCAGAGTCGCGTATTTGGAAATTGGATTTCCATCTATGAACCGAGGCAAAAGATAGTCCTCAACCGATTCGAGACGCTCTAGCCCGTGTCTCAGGAACAGCCGCAACTGCCCCTTGGATCGTCAGGGCCGGTCCACACGGAGTGGATTATTATGCCTGAACAATACGTCTCCCCACCCTATGGGGTGTAAGTCTGGTCCGTCAGCCGACCAGAATGCATTCGGCCGAAACCGATATAACCGAGGCGCCTCGCAACCGCAACAACCACAAAAGTCAAACTCGTCAGGGCGTGTAAAACCACTGACACCACTTCTAACTAGAAAGAAACGCAAGTCCTCCCTGATGTCCTCTCCCGTTTTTGGTTCATACCGGGTGTGAAACTCGCGATGCAAACGTTACACAAAGCTACGCCACAAAGGCCGTGCTTTGATCATCACCACAAGACTTTGCTTTTCAACAGAAGCCTCGATCATTTGCATCTTAGCATGCCACACAGGCAAACCACTCTATGCAACCGATATCAGTCACACAGAATGAAATCCGATGTCAGACACACAGTCCATTTACAAGTCCGTTCTGGGTCTGAACGAAACCGGAGGCACCTAGTACCCCGCATATCCATCGATCTCCAAGTACGTCTGGACGATCACTAACTGTTTCCATCTTCTTGGGTGTACAGCCCAATCAAGATCATCAGTAATTACCCAAACGACGTGAAGACCTCCGGTCTTCGACCATCGTCTTCATCTTCGACTTATCGTCGTATCAGTTATTCAGAATGGGATAAACCCGGTCTTTCCGAATAACTCGCGTATATATTATAAAAGTGTTACACAAACACAACATACGCCTCATTCCAATTCATCAGTCACTAACCGTAAATTAATCAAGAGAATAATTCCCCAAATATTAACCCCGAAGGCCGAAACCAACATCAGATCAATATTCAGAAAACCATTCTGCTTAGCTAACCGACAGTTAGTTTCTGATTTCACATTCATAGGGAAAGATTCCCATTAATTTTATCAAAGATAAATTCCTTGAATTTATTCTTTAATCTACTTTTGAATATCAATTCAAAACTAGTCGGGATTTAACGAACCTTACCGAAGTAATCATTTGTTTTAATTTCCCAATCCCAACCTATTCATCCCATGAAGTAAAACTGGTTATACTTCATATCTAACACCACGGTGTTATTGGTAAATTCAATTACCATTTCACGTTCAAATCTAATTAAAGATTTAACTATCGCCTGGAGCAAAACTGGTGATACTCCATTCTCGATCATTTCAATCTAATTAAAGATTCATTAAAACTCCACTTAGTCTTAATCTTCGACTGGGTTAAAGAATCAATGTCATTTAAAACACGGTTCACGATAAACCCAAAGTCACTTTCATTAATTATCGGGTTAAAGAACGAGTGTTATTTAAAAACACTGTCCACGATAAAGCCAAAAATCAATTCCATTAATTATCGGGTTAAAGAACAAGTGTTATTTAAAACACTGTTCACGATAAACCCAAAAATCAATTCCATTAATTATCGGGTTAAAGAACAAGTGTTATTTAAAACACTGTTCACGATAAACCCAAAAATCAATTCCATTAATTATCGGGTTAAAGAACAAGTGTTATTTAAAACACTGTTCACGATAAACCCAAAAGTCATTCCCAATTCAATTCCAATTAAATATCATTTTTAATTGGTACACTTCATTAAATCTAAATAAAAAGATTTAATCTTTTCTCAACTGGGTTCAAGAACAGTGTTAGTGAAGACACCATTCACGACAAACCCAAATCACATTTGATATTCAATATAAGGCTCTGAATAGAAAATATCCCGGCTTATATTCAATATCAAATTCTACGATTAACAAATGTCATATTGGAAATAACGATATAAATATATATCTTTCAAATTTCCATAACAACATCTGTATAATCCTGAATTCCAACATCGAAATATTCCGAAGACAATTTCGATTCAAATCCACTCCAATGCAATCATTGGAAATTTTGGTTATTTTTAAAACCCTTTTCGAATTCAATTTATTTATTTAAAAATAAATAGAATTATAATTCTAGTTCAAAACTAGTTCATTTCGATAAAAATCTATTTTTATCTTTTCAAATATGGAGTTTTTCATCCCAATTCTTCACAAATCATTTCTTATGATTTTACGCAAATTATTACTATTTTTAATAATTTTATCAAGGCCTGTACAGTCGATTTCCATCAATGGCCATCGAACTGCACTTACAGCGACCTTTTTCGAATTTGATTTGGACGTATCTCCAAATCCAACCGTTAGATTTCAAATTTCTAATATTCGTTAGAAAGCTCTTTTCGATACGAACCCAACGGTTCCGGTTTTAGGAGAATCCGACGGTCGGATCTCCCGTAATGTCCGTTTGAAATAAATGGTCGAAATTCGCGAACTGCCGCGGCGTGGCGCGTTCTATACAGGCCATTATATTATATATATATTATATATAATATATATTTCGTCGATTTCTATTTAAAACGAATTATATAAATAGTTTTAAATTCGTTTCAAATTCTATTTCAACTTCTATTTCAATTCAAAGCAAAATTGAATTCTTCTTTATAAATTCGTTTTAAAATTCATTTCTATTCAATTCGAATTTCAATTCAATTTGAATTCGTTTTCAATTCAATTCATTTCGAATTCGTTTTCAATTCAATTCATTTCGAGATCGTTTTCAATTCAATTCATTTCGAGATCGTTTTCAATTCAAGTCATTTCGAAATCGTTTTCAATTCAATTCATTTCGAAATCGTTTTCAATTCAATTCATTTTGAAATCGTTTTCAATTCAATTCATTTCGAAATCGTTTTCAATTCAATTCATTTCGAAATCGTTTTCAATTCAATTCATTTCGAAATCGTTTTCAATTCATTTCATTTCGAGATCGTTTTCAATTCAAGTCATTTCGAAATCGTTTTCAATTCAATTCATTTCGAAATCGTTTTCAATTCAATTCATTTCGAAATCGTTTTCAATTCAATTCATTTCGAAATCGTTTTCAATTCAATTCATTTCGAGATCGTTTTCAATTCAAGTCATTTCGAAATCGTTTTCAATTCAATTCATTTCGAGATCGTTTTCAATTCAATTCATTTCGAGATCGTTTTCAATTCAAGTCATTTCGAAATCGTTTTCAATTCAATTCATTTCGAAATCGTTTTCAATTCAATTCATTTCGAAATCGTTTTCAATTCAATTCATTTCGAGATCGTTTTCAATTCAAGTCATTTCGAAATCGTTTTCAATTCAATTCATTTCGAAATCGTTTTCAATTCAATTCATTTCGAAATCGTTTTCAATTCAATTCATTTCGAAATCGTTTTCAATTCAATTCATTTCGAAATCGTTTTCAATTCAATTCATTTCGAAATCGTTTTCAATTCAATTCATTTCGAAATCGTTTTCAATTCATTTTGAATTCGATTCATTTCGAAATGAATAAAATCGATATAAATATCGTTCACGTCAAAATGGCGTCAATCTAATCAACACGGCTTCATAAATTTCTATTTTCAAAATAGTTGTTATTATCAAAATATTTCGTTCAACACATGACCAATCTCAATGAATGAGTACTGTCAACACATGAACTTTTATTTTATATCGATAAAGATGTAAATTATAATATTAAAATATTTCGTTCAACACATGACCAATCTCAATGAATGAATACTGTCAACACATGAACTTTTATTTTATAATATTCTTTATTTTTCATATTGGAATGAGGCCCAATCAACTACCATATAAAGTTAATTATATGGATTTTCATACAACACATGTATATCATAGCATTGAAAAATAATCAACCATCAACCAAAGTGCACTACACTGTATAAGCATCAAATATAGATATTCAACGCTTATAACAGCCTGTCAATCGATCGATCGACATATTTAATCAATCAGGATGAGTGAACTTCAAATTTCATCCCAACACCCGTGTGGGGTTACAAACAATCAAACACCTATTTTATTTGTGCTGTTGGGCGATGTGTAAAATTTATCGTCCCAATCAATGTCATTCAAATAGGTGTACATAAACAAACCGTCCGGTTTATAAATGAATATTTTATTTTATTCACTTCACGTTAAAAATTATATTTTTAACGATAAAACATTTTATTCCAACCTATGAATTTCTATTAAGTTCATTCTTTAAATAAAATGATATTTTTATTTTTCTAACATATTTTAGAAAATTTCGGCGGCATAACGGCACGATACTAGAAACGGGACAAGGCCTAGCCTTATCCCCGGTCTAGTGAAGGCCCACGCCATTCACACATCAATCAAATTCACTTTCGTTATGCAAACCACAAAATTTGGAGTAAGAGTCTAACCTAGCCTTACTCCTTCGCCTTATAACGGCGCACGTCTAATCCTAACCAATTTATCGATTCGCTTTTTTTTCACACCACAAACCACATTCAAACCAATATCGCAATCAATCACCAAACAGTCAAACAAACAAGTCCATGGTCTGTGGACGATTGTGTCGGGTGCTACTAAGCACCGTCTGCATCCTAGTATATATATATAACTAGAAAAATAAATTGAAAGGTGAGAAATTCTCACTTATAGCTATCCTAGCTCCACGGCTCTTCATTGATAGAAATCTTCATTGCTATCGCATCTTCGTCGTCTTCGTTGCCCATAGCCACTACATATGTAAAAATCGAATTTTTACTTCGTTATTCAATTTATAAAAATCGAATTTTTAGTTCGCTATTCAATATATAAAAATCGAATTTTTATTTCAAAGTTCAATATATAAAAATCGAATTTTTATTTCAAAGTTCAATATATAAAAATCGAATTTTTATTTCAAAGTTCAATATATAAAAATCGAATTTTTATTTCAAAGTTCAATATATAAAAATCGTATTTTTAGTTCAAAGTTCAATATATAAAAATCGGATTTTTATTTCAAAGTTCAATATATAAAAATCGAATTTTTATTTCAAAGTTCAATATATAAAAATCGAATTTTTATTTCAAAGTTCAATATATAAAAATCGAATTTTTATTTCAAAGTTCAATATATAAAAATCGTATTTTTAGTTCAAAGTTCAATATATAAAAATCGAATTTTTATTTCAAAGTTCAATATATAAAAATCGAATTTTTATTTCAAAAACATTCCCATATATTTTCAAAACCTTGTGATATATACATATTCACAACTTTGTGATATAGATATATTTTCAACAATGCTAATTTTTATATTTAAAAATCATTTCAAATTTATATTTTTTTTTTAAAGTTTTAACCTTTTTCTAATCAGTTTTAAATACCCTTTTAAAATCAGTTTTTTTTTTATACTTTAAAAACAAATCAGATTAACAATATAAATACAATAAAGAAATAATTAAAATAAACTTACATCGACTGTTGAAAGGGGGGGGGAGGTCTCGCGGTGGATCTGGTAGAGGGGGGTGGCGCTTGCGGGTGGCGTCGGTCTTCGATTGGGGTGCGATTTGGTCCTCGCGGTGCTGGAGGGGTCGTGGTCGGAGGATAAGAGGGAGCGCGAGAGGAGAGGGTCATCGATGTGGTGGTGGTTGCGGTTTCTGTTCGATTTGGGGGTTCGTGGTTTCGTGGGTGGCTGAGGGTCTTCGACGGAGTGAGGGGAGAGAAGGAGGGCAGTGGTGAGGTGGGGGGGAAGATCGACGGAGGAGGGCAGAGCTAGGCGGAGGCGACGAGCTGCTCTCCCTCCGTTCTTCTTCTTTATATTTTTTTTTTTTTTTTTTTGTTTACTGCAGAATGAAATCGGGGGGGGGGCAGAGGGAAAATAAAGGAGGGAAATATATATATATATATATATATATTTTTCCATTTATGTTGACTTTTACATACGAACACCGAACTGGGTCCAACGACTGTCACCCCTAGCTAATTACCCCCATTCCGAACACAATGGGATATGTATCGCAAGCTGATTCTACTGTTTGAATCAGTTTTCGTTGAATTTACATTTAAATCTTTATATTGAATTTTAAACGCACATTTCAAATTACCGGGGTCACATACTAACTAGAAAAATTCCCGAAAAATATTTTCTAGCTTTGTATTGACGATACGGTCCTAACAAAACTAGTTTTGTCGAATTCTGAGACCGTTTGAAAAATGGCCAATTTCCAGTCGATTAAAATCAACTGAAACTGGTCTAACGCGTTTTCCTTTGCCACGCTCACATATTGAATCGAAAAATTATGAAATTTGAAATCTAGCAATAACTTAACATCACGGACCCAACAAAACTGGTTTCGTCGAAATCCGAGGTCGTTTGCAAAACGGCTATTTTTAAGGGCTATATATTATATAAAATATATATAAATTCCATAGCGACTATTTTGAATTTTCAACTGGACGTATCTTATCATTTCTAAGATGAAATCTCAGTTTGCTAACTTCGTTACAAAGATATAGTTATACAGATTCAAATATTTCTTGTTTCGTTCAATTCTGACTTATATTGAATTCTGTATATTCATTTGAAATTAGAAATCGAATTTTCGAACTACCGCGCCATTTTCTATTCCTTTTATAATTATATATAATTATTATATATTCTAACGACGACGTATATAATATATACGTCGAATTCTATTCAAAATCAATTTCCTCGTCGATATTATTTAAAATAATTCATTTTAAATAATCAAAATTCGCTAAAATGGCCAAAATAAAAATTTCAAACTGGCTCGCATTTTACGGGTTGTTACAATTGCTTGACATGATAATATTTTTATTTTTGTCCATAGCAGCCCATAATTAAACGACTTTGCAATAGTGTAATAGTAAATCTTACCTAAGTCCATAATTCAAAATTTTGCAACATGAACATATAAATATTTTGATTTATTAAGACAAACACATGAACCATATTTCAGGAACCATTCATCAATACATCTAACCTTGTTACAACACAAAAAGGGAGAATAAAAATATAACAATTGCACTTGGCACCTCGTTTTCTATGTCACATGCGTGTACGTCTCCCTTCTTCATGATGTCTGTTCTCTGCACATGTGCATACTCTCTCACATTTCCTCTTCATTAATGCAAATGACTCCTGCATACGTCTGATATTGAAACCTTCAGCATGAAGGCATGTTTCGAATGGACATATCATGTACCATATTCATTTAGACGCCTGCCAACCCATATCTTAGCATAAGTTGTCATTCTTGCAAATACACATACCCTGTTTTCCACAACAAGCCTAGTATGTTGGGAATATAAACAATCTAACAAAATACATGAGCGTTCTTTGATATAATATTTGCTCCATTTCTTCTGACACCTTGTTAAGGATCAAGGATCATGCCATAGATAACGAATGGAATTTCATAAAACTAAACTTATATATATATATATCCTCTGCAAGCTGCACATGCAAGACCTGTTGTCATCTATCGAATCAACAAAGCCTACCCTAAGTAACTTCACATGCCTACTTACAATGGTGTGCTTCACGCCATTTCCAGTTCCGTGCAGACAAAGTAATCAAAATGCCAAAATCCTACCTACCCTGAACAGGAGCCACAATGCATGCTGATGCCTATGAAACCCAAGAATGCCATGAGTTTTCAAATTGCAATCTTATCAATACCCGCTGTCAGTTCTTTGCTTTTGAAGTCATCATGAATGAAACAATCTGCAACTCTAATTGGGGTAGGATGTACGTCTTGTTCTTCAACTCCTTGGGCATCAAGGAACCGTGAAGCAATAAATACCCAGCACCACATCAAGTTTTCTTCAGCAAAAGAAAATTCAAAGGCTTTCAAAGTTTTCAATGGCTTCAAACAAATAAAATAAAATAAATCTTCTCCTTTGAAATTCTCGCTAACCTTATTTCCATAACCGTCTAAACTTTAAGGGAGGCCGTGCCCTTTTTCTATCGATGTTGCACCCTTGACTGGTCATAACGGTCTGCCATAGTGAACAAAGCCGGGTAGAGAACCACAAAGTGAGAGGTGAAGTGCGAACAGTATGAGGTGGAGTAACCATGGTATGAAGGAAAGAAGGTGGAGCGGTGAAGTGAGGTGAGGAAGCAGCGGTAAAAGGGTTTGCTTGAGGTTGAGTGTGTGGGGAGTATTCGGCCATTGTTTCTCTTTACGAGCTGCTATTGGTTTCAGTTGGAGGAGATGAGTGCAAGATTTGGTAATAGTGGAGAGGAGAAGTTTTGACATATACTGTTGCGTGAAAGAAAAAGTAAAGGAAAAGGTGACAGAAGCTAGCGGGTTTGTATATGAGGAAGAAGAGGTAATATAATGAAGCGGGTCAGGTTTTGTTAACGGGCCGAGGGAGAAATATAGCTAAAGGGTGAGGCCCGTTCTATTTATAAATGGAAGCTGACGAATTTTGTTTCACGGGGGAGGATGGGTAATTGGAATGGACGGGTTTTGTATGCAGGCTGATCAGAAAAAGGTAGCCCTATTAAATAAATAACTTAAGTTTTAAAATTTATAAATAGTTGATGATCATCTAGTTAGATAATATACGTAAATTCTTACACATTGTATAATTTATTCGTTCGTATATAGAACTAGACGAAACTGGTCATGTTGGACTCATATCAAAGAATACTATGCTATCGAGCCGATCCAGTGTAATTTGGAACTCGCTGGAACTTCGGGAAATATAAATCGTTTGATTGGGTTAAGCAACTGGTTATCGTTATTTAACGATACATGACCAAGGTGAGTAAATCTCACTAACTCTATCCAATTTATATTTTTATAAAATATTTTTAGAATTTATAAATAATGGTTGTTTGCTGTATGTTGGATGTTTGGTTGAACGGCTAGTCAGTTGATTGAAAATATCGATAACGACATATATAAATCGTATCGAAATATTGATTCTGTTTATCAGAATATTTCACCTTCACGTTATTTATGTTGACTGACATCTGTGGATGCAGGGAAACAGGTTGGAGGGACCCAACTGGGTTCCTCAACATTTATTTTTGTTGTTTTCATATATTGTGTTATATGATATGATATGAAATCTGTTGTTGATTTTGTATGGTTGAATGACATCGATCATTGTTATATGGTATATTAAATACCAGAAAGAATACTGGAATGTTAAAAAGGAAAATTTCAATGTTATATTGAAAAAGAAATATTTATAAAATCAAAGGATTTTATAAAAAGAAAACTATTTATTTAGGAAATAAATAGATTTAAAAGGAGTATTTATTTGTAAATCAAATAGACAGAATAGAAAGAGGAAATATTTGTAAATAAATTGATTTTAAAAGGAATACTGGAAAAGTGATTAGTATTGTAGAAAAGGAGAATTTTACATTTGAAGGATTTAGACCCGTGCTTCGCACACAGGTATAACGTGTTATGAATTTAAAGCAAAGTTTATAAATAGAATCTATTATGACCAATAGAGTGAGAAAATAATTTTATAAATACTATTTTATAAATGAGATGTTTATCATTATGTAAATAGGATATATAAGTCAAGACTTATATAGAGAAGTAAAGGTCAATTTCAACATCGATATTTGAAAACTGAATAAACATAGAGTTAATTAGATAGAGTTAATAAAATTAGAATTAATTGAATATTGGTATTCAATTAGAGTAAATTGAATATAGTTACTTGAGATAGAGATAGTCCAACATAGTCATTTAGGATGTGTTGCCATTTCGTATGACTGCTAGCGTAATTCGCAGGGCTGCAGATGGCCTACAGCGGTCGGATGTTTCCTGAGGGAATCAGGCGTAACCATTGTGATCGCTGCGATCTAGAGTCAAGCGAATGAAGTTAAATAGAATATTAGTCAATCGATAGGAGTTAAATAAGTCGAGTTTGAGTTAATCGATCATAGTAAATCAGTAGAGTTAAATCGGTAAGAGTCAACCAGTTAGAGTTAAACAGTTAGAATTAACCAGTTATGGTTAATCAATTAGAGTTAATCGATTGGAAGTAAATCAAATTAAAGTTATACAACTGGAGTTAATCAAGTTGAATCAGTCGAGTAGTAGTAAATTGAATAGAGTTAGTGAAAAGAAATCAATCGAATAACACTTATTTGAAATGGAGTTATCGAATATAGTTGATTTGAGAAAAGTAATCGAATATAAGTTATTCGAAGTGTGTTAAAGAATTTGAAAGGTGGGCTTTATCTATTTCGAGGTTAGAAATGTTGTTCAGTTAAGGTCTGAGAGGTAATTATACCCCAACTTGATTGACTTCAGTTTTACCGAAGAAGTGGTTAAGGTTCGATAGTGAAAGTTGGTTAAGATATTGAGTTAATAACCGTGATGGTTTAAATTGGCTTAGTGATGTTTATTTTAAACATCTGTTGAAATCAAATGTATAAATTTTGGTAATATTTTCCAAATATAATCAGAAATGTTTTCTAATCATAGAAAATGAAATATTGATGAGAAAGAATACTGGAATGTCAGTAATACGTGAAACAGAGATGGAAATGTTTTCCAATGATTGATGATGTATATTTTCTAAATTTAGAAATAGGAATTTTCTAATATATAGAAATGGGGAAATGGATAAATTAAAGATAATTTTATAGAAATAGATAAATGTGGAATGTTGATTGATCGATAGAATTTCCATATGGAAATAATATCGTTGGTTGCACACCTGTTTTTCTTTGATAGTTAAATCACAGACTATCGAAGTTTTTGACCATTTTTACGTCGTCAATATGGAGAGACCGGGATCAGATTCATTATCTGAAAACCACTCTGTATTGACGTTAGCGTTGCGATCAAATACTGAAGACGAAGTTATGCAAGGGCTATCCTGTTTACAGAATAGTGCCTTCGATTTGTTCAGTCCCAGGACAAACATAAATGGACGAATGTCTGACAGAGTATATCTAACGGATCGCGTAAGTTTATCTCTTCAAACTTACTTACGTTTGGGGGTGGAGGAATTCGTTTCTCTTAGCTTTATACCCGTAGTATTTTCGAGGAAATCAATGTGTGATTTGACGGGTATGACGATGTGGCATTCAAACTGAATGGTGGTCAAGTGTTTCAAAAGATACGTAATGACCTCAAGCCTCATCAACCGGGGAATGACAGAAATCGGGCAGGCAGCATGGCTAAGTGGGTCGCTCCCATTAGGGTGTATATCACCTATCTAGAGAAAATCCATTTCATTCTATTATCTATTTCGATGCTGTCCCTTTTCGGGAAGACGGTGGGTAGCTCCCAACCGTTGGTGGTATACATTCGATACACTCAAGCGAAATGAGTGGTCGGTCATGTGAGGGCCGGGTTGCAAGATGTTCTTGTTGAACCCAGTGTATTTGCCTCTAGAGATACACTATCGGCAGGTGGTCCCATACCTTGTCAAGGTCGGAATCCAATCTTCAATAAGCGCCTGCGATTTTTGTTTGTATACTATATATGTGGAACGTGAGATGCAAGCGCTCTGCTAGATTGTTAATTACTTGTGATTAGACATTATTATAATATCAAAAAAAGTATCGATTTCCAAAACTGTTTTGGGTTATCGTAAGGTAAAAACCATCCGTGTTTATGTGTGGATCGGTCTTACGATTATCTTTTCTTTTGAAAAGGATTTGAAAAGTTAAACCGATGATTTGAGGTTACTCACACCAGTCCCATGACTGACCCAGAGTTTATTTTCTTTTGTTTTCCCTAAACTCTTGGGTGCCCAAATTTGTACGGGCAGTCAAGTAGTTCAGGTCTTTACAGATATGTTCGGAGGAGCTTGAAGCAGGAGGCTTCAGGATTATCTAGCTATTATTATTTCCGCTGTGTGTAAGTGTTGTACTCTGATAATGTTGTTGCATATATATATACTGTTTTATTTCAAAGTTATGTTATATATTATATTTTATTCGTTCCGCTGTGAGATTCATGTTTACTCTGATTATGTTCTTCTTCTTCTATTCTAATTTTCTATCTTATCTATTCTCACCCTCTAATTTCTTTCTATTAATGATCTGGAATGTTCGATGCCTGGATAATTAACATGGGTTTTATGTTGATTTTCGGGGTCGAAAATCCCAGTTCGTTACACAAGTCGACTTGGGTCCAGTTGTGTCGACTCCCAAGTCGACTCCCCAGTCGACTTGGGGTGGCTGGCGGGAATTTTCCCGCTTAGCCCACCTGGCCTGATTTTTGAATTTTGAACTTGAAATTTAAATCTGTTTTGAACTTGAATTTTTCAGAAAACTTTGTTGGGCCATAACTGGGTCATACGGACTCCGATTTACAAAAACTCGGACTCTATTTTGCGTATTTTCCCGAGACGAACGCAATGGCATAGCCCGTTTCCCCTGATTCAGATCTAAAAATTTAATTCTTCCCTGATTTATATTATAACTAGTTATTCAACATACAGGGTGTTACAATGTGGCTAGTTGTGAATCCGCAAAGGCGTTGTGGGACAAATTAGTATCGCTGTATGAGTCAAAGAGTGCTACAAGCAAGGCTTTTCTGGTTCGAAAATTGGTGCAACTTCGATTGGATGAGGAGAAGTCTGTTGCAGAGCATTTGAACGAGTTTCAAGATGTCATCAATCAATTGGCAAACATGAAGGTCAGTTTTGATGATGAGTTGCAGGCCCTTTTGTTGATGAGTTCTCTTTCGGAAAGCTAGGAGACTTTAGTTGTTTCATTGAGTAATTCCAACGCTAATGGAACTATCTCTTTGGAAACGGTTCGAAGCAGTCTTTTGAATGAGGAGCTAAGGAGAAAAGGGTCGGAGTTGAAATCGGTTCAAACTGAGGCGATGGTAGCAAGGGACTCGGGTAAAGATACAAGGAAGAAGAAAGGTGCTATCTTTTGTCATTATTGTGGTAAGAAAGGCCACAAGCGCAATGATTGCTATTCATATATACAAGATATGAAGAAGAAGAATACGCAAGGTGATAATAATAGTGATGAGGCACAGGCAGGCTTTGCTGAAGGTCCCGAAGGCAATTCTTCATGTGATGTCCTACTTAGTGTTGTGGAACCTTGGAAGATGGATTCAGGAGCCAGTTTTCACATATGTCGAGATGTGAAAAGTTTTTCTTCGTATGAGAAGAGTGTTGGCATGATAAAGACGGCCAATGGAGTAGAGCTACCAATTTGTGGAGTTGGAGCTGTTAGGTTTCGGATGCATGATGGAGTGGAGAGAGAAGTTGCCGATGTGAGGCACATACCCACTTGTTCGCATAACCTCATATCTCTCGGTCAGTTAGATCGCCGCGGTTGCACTTATGAGAATCGAGGTGGAGTTTTGAGAGTGAAGAAGGGTGGTCGTGTGATGATGCGAGGAATTTTGGAGGAGGGGAACCTATATAGTTTGGTCGGTTCAGTGGTCAACAGTGGAAGGCGGGTGACGGTTAAAGAACCTAGTCCACAGCAAGGTGGAGAGGTTAATATGGTCACTGCTGATGGTCCTAAGGTGGAGGATCATGGTATCGACAAGGGTCTAGATGTTGATGATGCTCGAGGGATCCCGGAGATGAAGAGATCATGTCAAGCGGAAGACGGATGTCGAGTTGTGAAATCCACAAAGACAAGATGGAGGTCTTTGTGGTATTACAAACGCTTTTGAAGATCGCTATTGGCGTGGTGCACGATGAGGGAGGTGCACCATTAGTGGGCGATGATGGAGGTTTGTAATGATGTTAATTGAGAAAAGAAGGTTGAAAGTGAGAGCTAAGTTGGCTAGTGTTGAGTGGAGAAGATGTTGTGATTTGGTATCAAGGTGGAGTGTTGAGATTTGTGATACGCAAATCACAAAATTGTAGGCAACAAATTTTCTATGTGGATCCATTTTTGGTGGAGATATTTGTTGCTACTTTTGTGGGATATTTGAAAATGAAGGCAAGGATTATTTGGTGCTTATCCAAATATATATATTTGAGATATATGAGGATGTATTTGAGATATATGAGGATAATTTGGGTGACAAGTTACTCTATAAAAGGCCTACATGATATCTTCATTATGTAGTGGAAAAATTTGCCATTGTTCTTCATTATCTTTCTCCTCAAATTGTTTAGCCATTAGATATTCTCTACCTATTTCTCAATAAGGTTATTGATTCAAGTTGTGTTTGTTTAACGATAGTTGATATCGGTTGTAAACAATATTTTGGTGAATCAATAAAGAGGGTGGTTGGGTGGAATATCGTGTGTTCATATTTCCGATATTTTTGTGTGTTGTTGTTTGTTATTCAATCACATTCATCTTCAAGTGATTGAGTGAAAAAGATTCATTTGTTTTTGGGTGTTTTGTCAAAACTTCCGCTGCGCACAAAACCCCAACAGTATCTTTATCTATTATAAAAGTGATTCCATGATTTTGGTTCCTAAATCGATAAAAAGCTAAAACCCAAGCGCTTGCGAATCACTTCTCCCTTACCAAACTGACAGTTGTTGTTTGATCCTAGCTATCCCTAGATCTAGTGATTTTTATTTTCTTTTTGTTTTTAGTTTGGGTTTAGTATTTTCGTTTGTTTAAAAAAAGTGAATAAACGATTTATATGGAAACTAATTCATTTATTCTCACGGTCACCTTCTTATGTTCAGGTTTTCTATGTATTGGCTTTTATTTTTAAAAGTTATAATTATGATAATTTGTATCGATCAATTTAGGTTTACCAAAATTTATTATTAAACATGATAAGGAGGTGATTGATATCTCTAATTTTATAACATGATAGTCTTATCCTGATGAAGGACCTTGAAGTAATGAATTAATATTTTTCCTTCGGTTTAAGAATAATAACATAACATGATCTAAATATTCCAAATAAAGAGTTTACCAAAGATTTAAGATTAATTATATTTTTTTTCCTTCGATTAGAAATTGTTGTTTTTATGATTGAAAGGTTGTTTGATGAATTGATATATGTTATTGATATCATTAATTTAAAATTTAGGATTATCTAATCAATTAATTAATTATATAAAATGGTAGGAGTGGGTTATGATGCTTCCTTCAAATAATTACAGAAATTATAAACTTTAGACGCTTGAATGTAAAGTGGTGGAATTGAATTAAAAGGACTATGCATATACTTGTAAACATGACAAATTATCGATTTGAATTTAAATCATTGGGAGAGAGTTATGGAGAGCCTTGAAAATTCTCAGAATTAATTTCATGTTTGTAAATTCATTTAGTAGACAAGTTCTATAGTCTCAGTTCTAGATATGAGCTACACTATTCACTAGGGATGTACCTCAGCATTGAGACATAACTTCGTTTTCATAAATGTGTTCATCTGTTTTGTGGTGATTTTTCCTATAAACTTTGAAGTGTGGGTCTGCATGTTTGACTATGATCCATCGGCTTATATCAGGTTTTTCCTTCCCGGATTAACTAAAAACTCAGATGAATTTATTTTTGGAATTTATGTTGCCTGTCAATTTAAACGTGGATTTTCTACTAGCTCATTAGTTGGGATCTCACCAGTTAGATTGGTAGATGCTTCCATCTACCACTACACCATAATAGCAAATTTGACACACCAAGATTCAGAGATTTGATATGGCTTTAAGCCGTATCAAATTTGATACAGCTCATAGTCATACCAAATTTCATTTGCTACAACTTAACCAATCTGCAACTTCCCAATCTCGAAAATCTTACCGTAGATCATTAAAGGTTTGGATCGTTACCTTTTAGTGCGTTTTTCACCCATATCAAATCAGCCTTGTATTTTTTTTTCCCCGTTGAATTTTCAATTCTCACCAACCCGAAAAAGATTGGCCACTTCTTTTCTAATTATCTCGATTCTGTCTCCTTTCCCATTTCCCCCTTCTCGATGAAAACCCTAGAAGTAAAATCCACACTCCAATTGCGTAAAGAGAAACCACGGTCCTACCTTAATCACCTTGCGTCACAGCTCCTCTGCAAGAAGAAATAAACCGCTCAATTGGAAACATCAAAGTATTTTGCAGATGTTGACCGCTCAATCCGGAAGAAATAGAAGCAGGAAACCCTATGGCTGTTGATTTTGAAACAGCAAAAGATGGGGACCTTACTGTAAAGCCGTCTCATGGATCGTTCAAAAAAGTTTTTAAGTTTGACTCGGTTTTCAGTCCAGAAGACAATCAGGGTAAATGTCAGTTTGTTCAAGTAGTTAGTTGATTTAAGAATATTACCTTATTGCTTCATGTTCGTATCAAATCAGCCTCTTATCATTGTTGTAGACTTATGAACATATATAGCATAAAGTAAATTAAAAAAAACTAATACGGCATCGGTTATTTATAGCTTCTATGGAAACCTTGGCAAAGATATCGGTACTTTGTTTTTTACTCTTCTTGTGCAAGAAATGTTAACAATGATTTAAATTGGATGAATATGTGATTGAGCGGAAATGGATTTCATCAATTTGATTTTGTTGTGAATTTGTTAACTTGAACGTTCGAAAGGATACTGATAAAGAGATATTTACTGCTGGTAGGAAGATTCAGAGGGAAAAGGAAGCGGAACGTGGTTGACAGATTAAAATCATTCATGCAACTAGATAGTTCAATGGATTCACCATATATAAGATATTCAGCAAATTTGCTCAGGTGAATTCTTAATTTAAGTTTTCTTTTCATTTTTTCTAGTTTCGTGATCCTGCTTTTTCGGGTGCTTCCTGTACATGGCATTCTTTTATTTTCTAACTGTGGATATGTGTTGTAGCCATAGGGTAGGGATTGTTATATATCCATTTTCGAAGACGACCATATAAATAATAAATTAATAATACATGCTCTCGATTTAATTTATATTTTCATACTCTTCCTTATCATTTGACAACCAGTATTTTACGATACAACTTCATAAGTCAAAAAAATGAACACAAGATGATGATATATTATTTATACACAAAGGTAAATAGAATCATTTTTTAATGCTGGTGCTTTATACTGCACAAATGGTTTGCAAAATCCTGTAGAATATACTATGAATTCATGATTGCATATAAGGGAAGTAAAATATTTACGTATGAAAACAATATGATCTTTAATTTAAATTAAAAAATATTATTCTCTGTCACACGTTGAACAATTTATACTTGAGAAACTTCTTAAGATATTTTTTTTTTCTTCTAATTTTTCAGATAAAAAGAATACACTAACAGTTTTTTCTATATCACATGTAACCCTTTTTTATGTATGTTTTTGTCTAATGAAACAGTATTACCCAAAGAAAGAGTTAGTAAAAACAAGTAATTTGCTGCAATATACAAACTTCTGTGCAAAATTAAATTAGAACACGACATTATTTGAAACATAAAGCGAATTACGTTGCTATAGTCACTACCAAAATTTGGATAGCAGGTATTAGAATTGGTTATTCTTATACCTAACACATTACGTGTTGGTTGATTGTTTTTCAATCATACAACCCATTATATCTAAATTTATTACCTTTAACTATTAATTATTCTGCTATGTTTTGAACCTTTCACTCTTTACTAAACTAGGATGTATCGATATGCAAACTTTAAACTTATGGTGATTTTTGGTATTTGCTTACATATTCTGTTTTTGTTTTCGTAGTTGATTATGGTAATCTCTATGAGATAATAATTCATCATTTACACTTTATTACTATGATATTACATTCGATATAAAATAATTGAAATATAAATTTTAGTTGCCTTATGATATTCATTTACACTTTCTTACTATGGTATTCATGATTCATTTTTCTTTGCGTAGGACAATAAATCAATTTTGGCAAAACTTATTGACATTGGTCTTTCTTACTGTTCAGTAACCACATGTTAAAAATAACGTGTACACAGTTACAAATACTTTTCATTAATGTTGTTATTTCTTTTGTCGTTACGTATAAAACGTCTGAAACTTATTCCCATGCGGCTGCCAGTCAAGAAGTGTACCTCCAATGCCAAGCCAACCTTCAAAAGAACCGATGTTTTTGCCAATTGCAGTGGGGTGACTTGATTCAAGTAGCAAAGACATACCTCTTACCTTTATTTCCCATGATGGACTTGATCAAACAATCACAAGCAGCGAGCAACAAGTCTTCACGACAGCTCTTAGAGTCACAAAGGTAATGAGCAGCATCTTAAGATTGTACATGGTTCCTTTTGATTCCGTGCGAAATACCAATGTGGAGAATGCCATAATACATAGCTGTATAACTATCTAAAGTGCATATCTCTTGTTAAATATTGCAGAAGGAAGAAGAATTTGTATTTTCTAACTAATTGTATGAACTAATGACGTTTGTAATGTATTGCACCTTTTATTGCTGAAGTATGAACTGAACTGTTATGTATGAACTACTGAAGTTTGAAACGGCATGTGCCATTAGTGAAAGCTAATTGTATTTTTTTTATTCTTTTTTTAAATTTAGATACGGCTAGCAACCGTATCTATTTGTCAATTAGATACGACTCATAGCCGTATCTATTTGTCAATTAGATGTGTTCAAATTTCTGTATTGATACGGCTTAAAACTATACTAAACTAATATACTGATACAGCTTAAAACCGTATAAAAGTCTTATATTGATACGGTTTTAAGCCATATCAATCTATGAATTTGATACGATTTTAAGCCGTATCAAATTTGTAAATTGATACGGTTTAAGACCGTATCAAAGTAACAAAGACGCCATTTTTTGATACGGCCCTGAGCACTGTCAAATTGCATTTGATGCGGTCAAAGGCACAACTTAATTTGCAGTTATGGTGTAGTGTATATAAGATAAATTTGGTAATAGAAATGCATTCAATTTGCATCAACTTTTCTATTATACTTAACCCTAGAGATCGTTTGACATCAGTGCCCAATGTGATCCCTTCTTTCCATTTTAAGTTTCTCCAAGCATACGAAGAACAAGAATCGAAGAACAATCGTTGAGTGCTAGATTGATTAGTTGATCCAGTCTTCACTCAGCAGACCTCCTCAAACCCAATTTCAATAAGACCATCAGTGTACCTCGGATGCCACATGATGAAAACGGTTAAATACTCCCTCTAGTTCATAATATAAGTCGTTTTAGAGATTTGCACAGGAATTAAGAAAAATTCAAATGCTTCTTTTTGATGGGTTGGCTCCTTTTTTTTATGCAAAATCAAGTTACTTTCTCTATTTCCAAGTACAAAAAAGTGGCTGTTTGGATTCTCCAAGGAGCAACCTACCCACATGAGCCAATAGAATTACTTCATGGCAAGTCAGTAAAGTAGGTACAATTTATTATGATTGAAAACGTCTTATATTTTGAAAAATAAAAAACTTCACGAAACGTCCTATAATATGAACTGGATGGAGTAGTATTCAGCTTTCCAGCTAGTTATTTTGTTAAGTTTTATCCTCTTCTTCCCAGATCTTGTATGTGGATCATGGGAATATTTATTTAGTCTTGACTCTCTTTTTTGTATCCCCCTATTAATATTTTAAATGAATCACACACATAATATTTGGTTTTGTAAGAATGAAATTTACCTTTGGTGCATTGAATTTTGTAGTGAATGCACTTGGACAAACTTACAGATATGCACAAAAGCATGATTACGCTGAAATGCCTGTTAGGTTTGGTTAACACCTATGGTTTTATTCGGTAAGTTCAGATTAATTTATTTGAACTTTGTTTTTCTATTCTTAAAATTTTGATTAACTCAATCTAATGGCATGTTGAAGATTTAGTCACATTTTATCATATATCATTACCAAAGTTTCATAAGATAACAAGAGAACTTTTTTCTTTATAACAAACATAATAATTGTAAATGGTCTTGCAAGTATAATACCCACCAACCCCAAAGAGTGGTCCACTGGTCACGGGTAGATCCAGCCCAGAGGGCGGCCCAATAAGACTCAGGTTAAGGCAACCTGGTAGGGCAAAGTTATAGTTTTTTTTTGTTTTAAAAACTTAATGTGTATAACATATAAATTTCTGAATTTGTTAAGTAATTGTTAGTTCAGTGGTAAGGCTATAGTGAAGGGGTAACATAGAGTTGGGTTCGATATTAAGCAAACAATGGGTGAATGTGGATTTACTCATGCGTTTCTTTCCCGGATCGATATATCGAGAGCAATGGCAAATATTAGTAGTAATTCACCATCAAACATCATACTTTTTTGGAAAAGGTATGGATTACTTTCACGTTTCTTAGCAAAGCAAGGAAACTAATTATTGCAACTGGAAACTTGAAGACTAACTATTTAAATATGATGCCATTTTGAAAGCCAAATTATATAATGTAGGTATTTAGTCATGGTAAACATGTTGGAGTATATTAAAACATACCCATATTAAGAATGCACAATCTGTTATTAGACCTAATGGACAGAGTGCTTGACTAGCAATGTTTTAGAAGAAAGATAATATAGACTTTGGTAATATTTAAATCTCTTTTTCACACAAGTTTTAATCCAATTGTTGGTATAACGTATTAGAGAGAACAGCAAAGATAACATAAATTTTAAATAATTTTCCTTTGTGGAAATGTAGTGAACATATTATTTAATTCTGCTAATTACTAATATTTATTTCAATTTTAGGTTTTTTTTTTTTTTTAAATGTAAAATATAACTGCCATATAGGTTAGTCAAAGCAGTTTAAAGAGATAAAAGAAAGTGTTGCTGAGGATGTGGTTTGACATCTCAGTGCATTTGGTTTTTCCCCATGGATGGTTAAATGGTTACCGAACTGAGTAATTGTAATCTACTTTCGTTAGGCGTATGCAGTAAGATGGGTGGAAATGAATAATAGTGGAACGTAGAGTATCATAAACGGAGATGTAGTTAAAATAGCAGGTTATTGTATGATTCCATAAAATACTTTCGTTAGGCGTATGAGAATAATTGTATGATTTAGAAGTGGTTTTCAGTTTAGCTCAGCTAGCTATTTAATTAACATTTGTTTTGTGTTGCTTTCGATTCTTTGTCTGTACATGTATTTATTCAAATTTCTATACTGCATGTCCCTATACTGCACGTCAATAATTTTGGTGACTAATTTATTTGACATTTATATCTTAAAATATAGGCATATTTGCTTGATTCCATAGAATACTCTAATCATAGTAATTTATTCAATGTAGTAACATCTAGGGTGTGTTTGACGGTCCAAAACGGACCGTCTAGGTAACGGATGCGTCCATTATCTAAGGGTCCATTTTGGACAGTTGGGCAACGATGCGTCGAACATGTCATTCCAAAGGCTTAACTTTGAGTCGTTGGGCTCTCCCCCCTTCCCCCAAATAAAATCACATGTCCCCAAAACTCTCTGTCCCTCTATACCCAACCAATCAGCACCCCCCGAATTCCACCTTTTTGCAATAAAACCCTTCTTAATTTTTGGACTTAATTGCAAAAAGATGAAAATCAGAGATTTTTATTGATTGAGTACAGGGGGACAGAGAATTTTAGGGATAGAGGATTAGCTCTCCCCTTCCCTACAAACCCACCCCCCCCCCCCCCCTTCCTCAGCTGCATAGAGAAAGGCACCTGCAGTTACCAGATTACTCATCCACCACAACCCTTTACTGCGGACAATACAGCTATGTATCGTGATTTTTTGAGTGTAGGGAGTACAACACCAGTTCAGTCTACATGCAGATAGACGTCTTGTGACACGTTTAGTAAACGACCTACCAAAACACCATCGTTTGCTCAAACGGATCGTTTCACAGTCGTTGTAGAACATTGCTTTGTTGTCCTCTCTACCATTGCTAACGTGGAGAAGTGGGAGGCTACTGAGATCTTTCGCATCGACCCGTCAATCTTTGATGTGGTGGAGATACTATCTGATTTAGACTTGCTTGGTTATATAAGTTATCAATTGAGAAATTCTCATCGGCGTTAGTAGCGTGTTGTATTTCTATGTTTTTATTAGTTTATGTAATATTATTATGTAATAATATTATGTAGTGTACTGTTCTATTTGGTTAATTGTGTTATTCTACATTAATGATACTGTTATGCTTTAAACATTAATTAATTAAATTACAAAACAAAAATAAAATGGTTTGTTGGACCGCTTAAATGGTCCGTTTAAACCCGCAAACGTATTCACCGCTAACTAAAATACCCTGATATAATACTCCGTTAAAATACCCCACTTCCGTTAGTCGGAAACACACCCTTAGCATGCAATCTTTTTTTAGCAGCTTAGATAACAAGTTTTTCAATGAATACATTTTTAATGAAGGCATGAATCGTGTCAATACGATAAATTTAATAATTGTTACCGTAAAGCACAAAGTTGGAAGGAAATACTGTATGTTGTAGAAATAGATTACTTATTAACGTTTTCCAAAAACTATTTATATTATGAATAATGAACATACAAAAGTGATGTAAGAGTTACAATATACTAATATAATTGAGATGCTTGGTGAAACTAAATATTCAATCAGCTTACTAAATTGTAAAATAAATCCAAGAGGTTGAGCAAAATATTATTCCAATCGAAACGACTACTGGAACATAATAATCACAAAATGTTATTATTCGAAAAGTTGTGAATAAATTTTACATCAAACAAAATAGTATATATCCAACACATTATATTGTAGATTACAGCAAGAAAAAACTGAATTTTTGCCATCGGCACAGGCTAAATACTAATCAAATTATAATGTGAAATTTAAATAGTTAAACGATACATGTTTGTATCGCGTACGATCGCATTAGAAGTCCGGCTGTTACGAAACTTTATATCTTACAATAATTTACCATTGCGGATCTGATAAAACTGATTTCGTTGAATTTCGAGATCATCCAAAGAATGACTATATTTCATATTAAAATAATATTTTAAAATCTGATTCTTTTAAAAAAAAAAAAAAAAAAAATCAATGCAGAAAGCATTAGTACTATGGATATCAGATAAAATTATGTGCTAGATACAACATTCAACATTTTAGAAACAGCAAAAATTAGAAGGTCCTCGAGTACTTTTTGATTTCATACAATATAGAGGATATTGAAACAAGATCTTTGTTCAATGCAGCAGTACCTGGAATCCCCTTCACGCATTCTGTGAGTCGTGTATAATACAGCAGAAGTTGAGTTAATGCTGATTTAAGTATATCCATTCCACTTAAGAAGTTGCTGAACGAAGTAATTATGTCTTTGTGCATCAATTCTATGGCACCCTTCCACCTGCTTGCAAAGTCTTTGACTAGGGGTTCCACATCAGCAATTCCAGGACCTTCATTACCAGAGCCCACATCCCCAGATGCACTTGTCTTGACAAATTTAATCAAATTGCTAAAATGCTCCAAAAGCAGCTCTTCCACAAACACATTTATGTTGCTCTTCAATTGGTCTTCAAATTGCATTTGTAATTTACCTCCTTCCGCACCCGCTCCCTTTAGTATAGAAATCGTCATATCATGATTATTTATAAGGAAAACTGTTTGCAGTTTTGGCTTTTTAAAGATTTTGGCAAGCTTAAGAAGCAGGTCATCTACAGCCATTCGCAGTCGTTCCAGGTTCAAATCAAGCTGGCCATCTCCATATTCGACATTCAGATGAACAAGGGAAGCGGTGAATTCAGCGTACCGCCTCATTACATAGTGAGGGTGAACATCATTTTCCCACAGAGTCTTTACATCAGCATTTCGAATGCTGCTAATTTGCATGTCAAATACCATCTTGAAACGAGGCCACAAGGATATGTTTATCTTATCCAAATATGAATCCAAGCACGGTATCCTCCTTCTAAACATGACTAGCTGGTGTTGATGAACTATTCGAATCATAAGCATTATGCCAATCGCATCATAACAGTTTGGAAGTACCGTGTTAAAGTGTTCGTCAATCACTCCAAAAGGACCTGAAAAAATATCATAAAAGATTGAATCTTCCCCAAAGAAATCATCACAAAATAAGTACTCTGATGTGGCAGTGTCCATCAAAAGTTTGTGCAGGCTTCTAAAAATGACTTCATAAGGATATTTCTTAGAGTTAGCTTCTTCTATGTGTGGAATTAATGCAGGCTGTTCAATTTCCTTCAGTATGTTTATTCTGTCACCTAAAGCAAAAATAGCTGAGCGGTTTTTCAAAGGTTCTCCTGCTCTAGAGAAAAGGCCAGAGCTGCGTGCATCAGTACCAATTAAATCAATGGATGATGCTAAATCAAGTTGGAGGTTCTCCATGGCTAGTATATATGCACGGAAATGTGCACTCAGAACCTTGTTCATTGTATCAACATATGCTGCTCGAACCTCACTATATATTTCCTTTCCATGTGATTTAAGGAACACAAGCGCATACTTGTATTTCAGAAGAACACTTTGTTGTAGGATCTGGATATTCGTTTTTGGCTTTCTCAAGGCATATAGCTTCTGAACAATAAACTCAAACACCTTCGATACAGCCTTTTGCCTGAGTCTTTCCAGTTCAGGTTGAACGTCTTTTAAAGCTTTTGATGCTTTGATCAAAGAATTGGCTTCTACAAATTTTAGTTTTCTGCTGAGGGCCTCTAGGGTTCTCAAATATTCATCATTCACCTCGCCATCAACAATTACATCAACCATCCTTGGTGACAAAATTATGTCTTCAACAAATTTTGCCAGCTTTGATTCAGCAGCCCTGCGGTTTTTCAGCTTCAGACCCATATCCATGGATTTCTCCTGAAGGTGTTTAATTTCTGAACTTATATAGCCAATCTCATCCTGAAACCCACCAAGAAGAGTTTCCATTTGAGATAATATATTATCACAATCACGAATTTGGTCATGTAATAGCACCAAGTTATCGCTCTCTTTGATGTAACCTTGAATAGAATCCAATTCAACTTGCCTGACATTGTTCTCCACGCCCTTTGTATGTTCACGTAATTTGATTCCATTACAAAGTATATTTGCCACCTCCTCATCGTCTATGCATTCCTCCAGCTCGTCTTGAAGCCCCTCCAATGATAGATCATCACTGCTAGCATCTTCTTCAACGGCCAAATCCCCAACAAATAGTCCTAAATCAAACCCCATTTTTTCATAATCATGGACAGTTGTAGTAGACTCTCCCATTGGAAGATTGGGGAACCGAACCACAAAAGCAGAAGGACGTGCAGAACGCGTGTTACGATTATGGAATCGAGATATTGATGGTCGTTATTGAATAGAGGGACTAAAATGATTAGATATGATCTGTTCCAGCCGAGATCTGATGAATTTTGGCTGATTCGTGATGGTAATCAAAAGAAAATTTGAACAACGACAATCTCTGATGCAAAAATTTGTGATGAACTTCTTTGTCCGCTTTTAAAAGCACGGCCTTCAGTGAATTGGTTCGTTGAAGAACTAGAATTGTGCTGCCCTTTCAATAGGGTTCGATGGACTGATTCCAGCACAGATGTCGACGGTCGAGAAGTTAGAGGACAAAGAAATTAGGGATGTGGGCTGGAGGGAGGAAAAGTGAATCGCAGAAGGGTATTGGCGAAGAGAAGGGCTTCGCGAGCAGAAGATGTAGCATAGAAGGGAAAGGCGGATGAATTTAACAGCCCATTTGGATAACCAGCTTATTTTATTAAGGAGATTGTTAATGACAAGCCCGATTCGGTCATGGGGTGTCATTTTCTTAAGGGGAAACCGACGGTGGAAATTTTGTTAAGGGGCAACATCAGGCAAACTTTTACAGGAAAAAAATAACCCGGTAAAAACGGTAAGAGTATACCGTTTTTATTTAATAAAAACGGTTTCATTTGACCATTTTTTTATCTTTATAAGAAACTTTAACAAACAACGAAAACGGTAAGAGTATACCGTTTTCAGATTAAGGGTATTTTGGTCTTATTATTGCGAATTGTTAAGGGGTGTCTAGCCTGTAGTGTACGCCCCTTAACAAAATTTTAAAAAGTGATTTTCGTGACACCCCTTAACTAAAAACGGGGTGTCATTAACAATCCCCTTTATTAAAAAGAAAATAAAAATACTAAGCCCATATGGATATCATAATTAATTGGGCTTCCACAAGTTACTTTTCTCATTATTTCAGAAGCTGTTTTCTTTTGCTTTTTGCTTCCAAAAGTTTTTTAAAAAAAAATCCGACTTTGTGGCTGTCTTTTTTGAAATTAGGGTTCTTACTGAGGTGATTTTTCTCATTTATTTGTTCATCAAAATCGCTGAGTTTATTCAATAATTTCGACAAATGTATGTTTTTTCATCTTCACTTCGTTTATATTGTTTCCAATCCTCGATCGTTCGTTCTCTAATTTACATCAATAATCCTCAATTGTTACTAAATAAGTATCATTGAGTTTTACAAATTGTCTTTGTGTCATTTCTCAGTAACTTGTCATTTACGCATACACAATTAAAATTTTATTTGTGTATGGTGATTAATTCGTCTTTGTGTCCTATCTTATGCATGCATGTTTCTGTGACAGTAGGGTTTGTGTTGTTGTAGGTGATGGGGTCAAAGTGGGTTTGCTGCCCAGTGTGTATCTTGAGGAGGTGGCACGTTCAAATGGGAAGGGGCGGTAGGTTGAAGGTTAGCAAATATGGTGATTTATAGCAAGTTGAATAGCAAAAACAAAGAAACAATAACATAAAATTTACATAATACATTGTAATGTAAAAATCATCACCAACCGTCAATTGAACAAAGTGTAATGCATGGTAAGATAGAAATTGTTAACAAAATGTTACTAACATCTAATTGCAATAAAAAATGACCGCGGAACTAAATGTATAAAATCCAAGTTAGATGGTAAAAGAATAAATGAATCCATATGACGCAATGATTGCGTTCTCCAATAGAAATAAAGCATGTCTTACGATTGGTTAAAATTATGATTGTGTGACACGCATCGTTTCCATTAGTCGTATGGGTGAAGTGTGTGATGCGGTCTTTGTATGGTTAGGAGGGATTCTAGCCCAGTTGGGCAAGGATGTAGTAATTGAGATTGTTAATCTTACTGTGTCGCTTAAACTATCCTTGTTTTGAACTTATCCAACAAAAAGCTCGGTTATTTGCTGAATGATGTTGTTTGTGGACTGTTAGCTTGAACCTGAGTTTATACCAACTCCACACCTACACTATAAAGTTGCAACTGAAAAACAAACGATCCATTATTTCTTCTTCACTGCTACATAACACACGGTTAATATTTTCCGCTTTTATGGACCTTTGCATCAGTCTTTGCTTTGTATATGGTGGTTTGTTTTCCAAATTTTGAACAAACGCATTACTACATTATGTCAGTGAGTTTTATGCCCAAAAAATTAACTCCATGGCATACTAATGCTTGATGTTTTATCATTTATACAACAATTTTTGCAATAACGTAACATTTTATTCATAGAGCTAATATGGGTAAAACTGTAGAAATTTATTTGGTAGATGGGTAACTAATACTAATACCTTAAGCACTTTTATCCTTTATATTTGGCAATGGATACAAGGGTGAATCTAAAAAATAAAATCAATACCTCAAAGTTTCAAGATATGTCCTTTTTATGCTCCATATGTCTTTGCTTTCACATTTTGAACTGTTCAGCTAACAATTTCATATCAAGGTTCCGTAGAGGTGCCTTAAATTGTTTGAACTTTCAGTTTTGCCAAGCTTTGTTTAAATCTTTTGAGAGCTTTTAATTATTATGGTCGTTCTGTTTTCTTATATGTTGTTGTAAGGAGTCTAGATTATGATTTGGTTATTACAGCTCATTCCATTTTTAAGTAGGGGTGCCTAATTGTTTCTGACATGATTCACCAATCTTTTACTGGAAAGGGAATAAGGCATAACACAATGAGGGAAAAACACATATAGCCTTACATGATGGTTCTGTCTCCACAAATGCAAAGGTTAATCATTCATAGATAATCCTCCATTGTAAGTAAATATTTGAATTCATTAAGAAATATATTACGTATTGCTCCTATGATTTGGATTAATAATTATGTTTTTGAAAATTTTGACCTTGATGTTAGGTGGTTCCAAGCTAAATCCGGATTCTTGAAAATTTCTCCTTATGTTGATTCAGGTAAATGTTTTTATAATATAACAATGTTGAGTTATGGTAGCACTTCAATGTCAGTTGTTAGTTTAATATGTGAAATAATATGTTTAGTCGTATCAAATACAAACTGGAAAACACTTTATTAAAAGTATAAACATTGCAACTTCAGATGCTCAAAGCATTTTGGGTTTATGTTCCTATGTTTGTAACATTTTGAAGTTTACATTTAGCACTGTAAAGCTCTTATGTATTCACTTTATTATGGTTTTGTTTAAAGTTTTTTACTAGTTTCATGTAATGTTGTATTTTTGAAGCTATGTAAGGAGCATCAACAATAGTGCTTGTTGGAGTAGTTCTTGCTTTGGATGTTGAGATTTTTGGAGAATTCAAAACAATGAGTTGATCTTTCCTGAAGAAAACAATATTAAATCCAATCAAAGTTCAGTTGGAGTGGATTCAACTCAAGAAACAAGATTTCGACAGCAGAAGAGAACAAATCCGACGAAGCATTATTGCATTTTATCATTTTCCATTTTAGGGTTAATATGCTTTTGAAAGTTTTCAATATTTCTATTGTAATGCTTGAAATTTGTATAAAAAATCAATTTAAACTATTGTGTGGCTTGTTATTTGATCTTATAACTTAAAATGGACTTAGTTGCTTTGTTTATATGCGAGTAACATGTAATCATTTATGTTGTGTTTCGATTCAATATTTTGTGATTGTTGTAAAATATACAAATGTTGTGAATATGCTTTTATTAGTTCTCTGTTTAGTCCCACATCATGCGAATAAGTTAAACACTACACCAAATACACAAATTTGAAACATAAGATATTTTTTATTTGAAACCTTTTTTTTTTTAGTTTCTAGGCTTGAAACTGTTATTTAATGTTTCTATATCTACTAAAGTGTTTCCACTATTTTTTGATTTCTTTAGATATATAATTTTACATTCAATGCCCGCTATTTTTTGTAGTAACTCCTTTGTGAAACTACCGTTCCAGTCATAAAGCCCACCTTCGTTTTCTTCTTGGTCTGTGTTTTCAGAAGGATAAAAATTTAGGTCGCGTTCCCCTTTTTCTCCCCCAAAACCCCTTTTCGGGCAATTCCCCCAGATCTCCAACGCTCGTCGCTTTCTTAGATCTTCATTCAACACTCGTTGCTTTCTTAGTTCTCCCATTCTACGAAGGAAATTCTCGATTAAATAAATGGATTCGAGTCTCTATTGTTGAACACTCGTCGCCCTTTATTTGAAAGTATTTAGAGATGAAACTACATGAAATGGATTCGAATCTCTATTAGTAACACCCGTTATTTTTAACAATTTAAATTCAGATTTAAATCGAAAATTTATTTTGAAAATACTCTATAATATTTTTTTTTGGAAATTTGAATTGTGTTCAGTGAGACGCAGAAGCTGTGAAAATTTCATCGGAAAATTTGAACGTTTGTCGATCGTACATTTTTCAATGGAAAGCTACGCAGAATAGTTCAAATTTTAACGATTTTTAAATCTCTTCGAAACCAGTACGAACAAACACGAAAAATATTCTATTCGTTGTTACAAATCCAATGGTGAAATCCGTTTTGCAAAAATCGAGCGTTTTGATCTCCGTTTAATTGTTTTCCTGTCCGAATTTTATGTTAAAAAGGGTCTGTAACGCGTTTTTGAACGGAGCATCTTGGCACTGCAAATTTTAAACCATTGTGTCTGTCTCGTCACGCTGATTTCCGCAATGTATTTATTTGTTAGTTTCGGTGTTTGGTTCGCGCTGAAATTGTTAAAATGCTTGCACAGTTCATTTTTGAAACGGAGCTATATGAGCTCGATATGTCTCTTTTCCGATCTTACATACTTTTCTAACCATTTTGGGTCTGCAAAAGCTGTCCTTTTGTTTTACCAAACCACTTCATTATTATTATTATTGAACATCGGAAATGGGAACATTTAGCTTCTAAATTTCCATGCACGTTGGTTCCTTTTACACTTTCATTTTTAAATTTTGAAGCATTTGTCACGTTCCTTATTTTAAATATAAACGGTTCATTTTTTAGCTTTATTTTTAATATGCGTTGGAACCTTTGTTTTTCTAACCAAAAGTGTTCATTTCTTTTTCACAAAGGACACATTCAAACTCCACGAACTTTATTAATTGATCTCTTATCCACCATCTTCCCTACCCCATGATTTTTCCTCATCGTAAAATTCCATTTCTTCAGGTCTGTAGCAATCGCCCATCCTATTCCGTCCTTTGAAATAAATAAAAGATGAAAACAAAGACTCAACGCATCCCTTGTAGCCACAGCTTCCTCCTCCCAGTGAGCCGCCTGAGATCCACTAAACTCCGCTCCGCTCCTTCACCTCCCTACTATTGCCGTGAGTTTTTTTTAATAACAATAATAGTAGCAATAAAAGATATGCTTGCTGAAAAGATATAATGTGTATATAAATATATATATACATATTTGTATGCGTGTGGTGTTATATATGTTTGTATGCATGTGGCGTTTGCATGGGACTGCTGGGTTGTGCGTTTTTTTTTTTTTTTTTTTTGTGTACTGTGCATTATGCTTTATTTTATTTTATTTTGTGTATGTATGTGTATTTCGGTGTAAATGATTTACTGTTGTTGTTTTGTGTGCGTTTTGTGTGTGGGATGAGTTAGTTATATATTTGTGTAAAAGTTCATTATATATATATATATATATATATATATATATATATCTTTTTGTGTGTTTTCTCATTATGTATTTATATATGTACAATTTATATTATATATATATAGTTTTCGGTGGGCGTTGAATTTTAATTTATATATATATTATAATTTCATTATGTGTGTGTATGTATGTATATATATATATATAATTTTTGTAAAAGCGATGCGTCAATTCTGTTGAGTTATGGCGTTGAGTTCGAAACCGTTCTGAAACCCAATAGCTGAACCATTCCAAAACCCAATAGTTGTACCGATCTACTGAAAATTCCCTGATCTCCTTACAAAATAAAATATATATTGAGTGATCATCGAATTGAATCCGTTCTGAGTCGTGCTTGGATATCGTCGTTTCAATTCTGTGTAAATCTGTTTGCCGTCTTCAATCTGTGCCACAAAAGGTGAGTTTATCTCACACCTGACTTACATTTTTCATGGATTTTAGACCAATAATTAACTGTTATATGAAATGTATAGGATTGCTGATAGAAATTATTTGATTTGATATATATGCACATTTCATAAGTGATACGATATATTCATATGACATATAGTTGCACTGATGATATATATACTGTGATTTTTGCTATGTGATTGTTGTTTGTGATTGTTGATACCCTTAGTTTTGGAAAAATCACTAAGGGTTGAAATGATACATACCTGAACGGACATTAGAATAGGGAAAAATCGTTATGGATTGAAATGATAGACCTGAACGATTTTTACTGAATTTGGGATCGTGGGTTGAAATGTTAGACCTGTAGAAATATATAAATCGCGGATTGAAATGATAAATATCCGTATCACTTGACCATAAGGTAGAAAACTATATACGGACACCGTTGGTCGTGTTTTTGAAGTAAATTGATTTGGAATTTGAATTTAACTTAAGATTTTATATTTTTATATTTTTATAATATAAAGATTTTAAAACTTAGATTTTTCTAAATTTTGAATTTATGTTCAAAATGATTTTTATAAATAAATATAGGTTTTTAAAACACTTATTTAAGATTTTAGATATAATTTATTTATTTTAAACTATATAATTTAATTATATAAGTATTTCAACTTTTTATATTATTATAAATAATTATTTTAAACTTATTTTCTATATTATTTTAATATTATATATGTTTATAATCTATATTCTAATTAATTTTAGAATTTTATAAACTTATATATATATATCTCTTTCAAAATTTATTTTCTTATATATATTTTATAAACTTTAATAATGAAACTCAAGATGGATAAGTTAGATTTCGCAATTTAAATTCGAAGTTTAAAGATATAAACTTATATAACGATATTTGAATAACGAATGAACTCATATTAAGTTATAAATTCGAATCGATACGAACTTTTAGTAGAGATGAAATGGAGCAAAATATAAGATATGAATTCGAATTTGCATTAATTTGAACTTACAAAAGAGGAACTTGAATTGTGAAATTGTTTCTCTGAATTTGAAAGTGAATTTGAATTGGTTTGAATTATAAACTTTTATAAGATATGAATTTGAGTGGCGTAAGTTGATTTTATTTGAATTTATAATTGATATGAAATGAATTCGGTTTTTTTAAGCAACTGAATATAAATTGGAATATGTATAGATTTTATATATGGAATTGACTGTATAAATCGTACAGTTTGAATTATGAAATTTGTTAAATTGATTTTTTTTATATAATGGTTTTAAAATTAAGTGAATTGTTTGAATTGAAAGGTAAGGCTTGGATTCAGATTTATAAGTAATGAATTTGAATTTTTTCAACTTGAGTTATAAAATATAATATGATCTTTGGAATTGAAATATACGATTTGTTTTGATTTACATAAATCGAAATAGAAGACTTTGACTTGAATTGTATATTTTGAATTCGAACATTAGATTTATATGAATCGACTTAATGGAATTCTTATTACAGGTAGATTTTAATCATTTGAACTTGAAATTTGACGTAAATAAATCAAGCTAAATACCATAGAAGTTATGTCATTTAGTTTTGATTTAAATGACATTTGAGATATGCTTTATATAAGTCGACTCTAGATTTGAAGTTCGTTATGGAATACCTTCGGGAATTTTAATCGAAGTTAAAATGATATGGTATCAGTTTATACTATATTTGAAATCTTTAATATGGTTATAAATCGATTTGGGTTAAACGATTTGAGTTGTTTTCAAATTTAATTATAATCGAAGTTGGGTACGATTAGAATATAAGATTTTTTTTATAAACTATTTTATAAAGTAATTTATAAAATAATGACCATGGTGTGAAAAATGTAAACGATTGGTTGTCAAAGAGATCGGGATTGGCTATTGTCATACTCTCCACCAATACCGAAAACCACTTTAACAACTGTGTACGCGGTGGAGTTCCAAAATGAAGGGGATGATTTGGCGAACGACTCCATTTTATTTTATATCATATTAATTATGAGACCGTGGCTACCTTATGTCAGCTTAATGTGGCTAAAACAGGAGCTATGCACAGACCAAGTGAGGTCATACCTCTTATCGAGCACACTTCTTCGATATTGTTCTATTACTGTTGAGATTTGATTTGGGCCCTTTTGATTATGGAAGTGTGTATCGAGGTGGGCGGTAGTATCTACTATGCGTTACCACCAGTCCGGCTCTACAAACGGTGAATCCACCCTAGCATTCCTTGTGTGCCTTGTCACATGCCTTATACGATCCCACTACGACTTTGTTTTGTATCGTTTTATATGGAGTGCCCTCTGATCAAATACTATGGGAATATATAAATGGTGTGAGGGTAATCATGGTAATCCCGCTTATGCTATTTTGAATATTACTTTACTGATACACACTATTGTATATTGCGTATTATAGTATATAGTATTTGTTTGACGGATCCTTAGAGGATGGTGATCCCAAACATCCTTTAAGTTACTGATTGCATTTCATCGAACATTTCATTTGAGTTGATTTACTTCCATGAGAATGTTAGTCCTGATCCGAGTTGTTTTGTTTTGCATTATTGCTCGGGTCAGATCGAGTATTCCAGTTTGGAGATTTATCCTTAGAGTTGGAGCTTATCGTGGGTTTTGCACACCTATATCTACTCATTGATCAGTTGTTCCAGTGTTAGCTATTCTCATTGTTTTGTTTCATACTGTTATCATTTACTTATGTATCAAAATTCATTATATTAGACTTTCGCTGTATTATTTATGTGAACTCTGATGTAAAATTTATTTAATAGATTTATGAACTACTATTGTATTTTAAATATCCGCTGCAAGATATTATATTGCTATGTATCTGTGTCTGTAACAACCCGTTATTTTTAACAATTTGAATCGAAATTTTATTTTGAAAGTATTCTATAATTTTTTTTTTTGGAAATTTGAAATGCGTTCAGTGAGACGTAGAAGCGGTGAATTTTTTTTTTTTTGAAAGTATTCTATAATTTTTTTTTTGGAAATTTGAAATGCGTTCAGTGAGACGTAGAAGCTGTGAAAATTTCGTCGGAAAATTTGAATGTTTGTCGGTCGCGCATTTTTCAGTGGAAAGCTGCGCAGAACAGTTCAAATTTTAACGATTTTTAAATCTCTCTGAAACCAGCTCGGACAAACACGAGAAATATTCTATTCGTTGCCACAAATCCAACGGTGAAATCCGTTTCGCAAAAATCAAGCGTTTAGACCTCTGTTTTATTGTTTTCCTGTCCGAATTTTACGTTAAAAGGGGTCTGTAAAACATTTTTGAACAGAGCATCTTGGCACTGCAAATTTTATATCATTGTGTCTGTCTCATCATATTGATTTCCGCAATATATTAATTTATCAGTTTCGGTATTCGGTTCTCGCTGAAATTGTTAAAATGCTTGCACAGTTCATTTTTGAAACGGAGCCATCTGAGTTCGATGTGTCTCTTTTCCGATCTTACATACTTTTCTAACCATTTTGGGTCTGCAAAAGCTGCCCTTTTGTTTTACTGAACCACTTAATTGTTTTTACGTTTTTTTGAACATAGGAAATGGGAACATTTAGCTTCTAAATTTCCATGCATGTTTATTCCTTTTTACACTTTCATTTTTAAATTCCGAAGTATTTGTCACGTTCCTTGTTTTAAATATAAACGATTCATTTTTTTTTCTTTTTTAATATGCATTGGAACCTTTGTTTTTTTAACAAAAGTGTTCATTTCTTTTTCACAAAGGACACGTTCAAACTCCACGAACTATTCAACCCACTTTTCCTTCAAAGCGTGATACCCTTATGAACCGCTCAACCCATATTTTTCTCCACCTCTTTATATTAATTGATCTCTTATCCACCATCTTCCCTACCCCATGATTTTTCCTCACTGTAAAATTCCATTTCTTCGTCTCTGTAGCAATCGCCCATCCTATTCAGTCCTTCGAAATTAAAAAAAAATGAAAACAAAGACTCAACGCATCCCTTGTAGCCGCAGCCTCCTCCTCTCCGTGAGCCGCTTGAGATCCACTAAACTCTGCTCCGCTCCTTCACCTCCCTACTGTTGCCGTGAGTTTTTTAGTAATAATAATAGTAATAAAAGATATGCTTGCTGAAATGATATAATGGTGTATATAAATATATATGTTTGTATGCGTGCGGTGTTATATATGTTTGTATGCATGTGGCGTTTGCATAAGACTACTGGGTTGTGCGTTTTTTTGTTATACTGTGCATACATATATTATGCTTTATTTTATTTTATTTTATTTTATTTTGTGCATGTATGGGTATTTCGGTGTAAGTGATTTACTGTTGTTGTTTTGCGTGCGTTTTGTGTGTAGTGTGAGTTAGTTATATATTTGTGTAAAAGTTTTTTCTTTTTATTATATATAATGCTTTTTGTGTGTTTTCTCGTTATGTATTTATATATGCCCAGTTTATATATTTTTTTTATATATAGTTTTCGGTGGGTGTTAAATTTTAATTTATATATATATATATTATAATTTCATTATGTGTGTGTGTGTGTGTATATATATTATTTTTGTAAAAGCGATGTGTCCATTCTGTTGAGTTATGGCATTGAGTTCGAAACCGTTCCGAAAGCCAATAGCTGAACCATTCCAATACCCAATAGTTGTACCATTCTACTGAAAATTCCCTGATATCCACACAAAATAAAATATATATTGAGTGATCATCGAGTTGAATCCGTTCTGAGTCGTGCTTGGATATCATCGTTTCAATTCTGTGTAAATCCGTTTGTTGTCTTCAATCTATGCCACAAAAGGTGAGTTTATCTCACACCTGACTTACATTTTTCAAGGATGTTAGACCAATAATGAACTGTTATATGAAATGTATAGGATTGCTAATAGAAATTGTTTGATTTGATATACATGCACATTTCATAAGTGACACGATATATTTATATGACACGTAGTTGCACTGATGATATATATACTGTGATTTTTGCTATGTAATTGTTGTTTGTGATTGTTGATACCCATAGTTTAGGAAAAATCACTAAGGGTTGAAATGATACATACCCGAACAGACATTAGAATAGGAAAAAATCGTTATGGGTTGAAATGATAGACCTGAATGATTTTTACCAAATTTGGGATCGTGGGTTGAAATGATAGACCCGTAGAAATATATAAATCGCGGATTGAAATGATAAATATCCGTATCACTTGACCATAGGGTAGAAAACTATATACGGACACCGTTGGTTGTGTTTTCGAAGTAAATTGATTTGGAATTTGAATTTAACTTAAGATTTTATATTTTTATATATTTATAATTTAAATATTTTAAAACTTAGATTTTTCTAAATTTTGAATTTATGTTCAAAATGATTTTTATAAATAAATATAGGTTTTTAAAACACTTATTTAAGATTTTACTTATAATTTATTTATTTTAAACTATATAATTTAATTATATAAATATTTTAACTTTTTATATTATTATAAATAATTATTTTAAACTTATTTTCTATATTATTTTAATATTATATATGTTTATAATCTATATTCTAATTAATTTTAGAATTTTATAAACTTATATATATATATTTTCAAAATTTATTTTCTTATATATATATTTTATAAACTTTAATAATGAAACTCAAGATGGATAAGTTAGATTTCGCGATTTAAATTCGAAATTTAAAGATATAAACTTATATAACGATATTTGAATAACGAACGAACTCATACTAAGTTATAAATTCGAATCGATACAAACTTTTAGTAGAGATGAAATGGAGCAAAATATAAGATATGAATTCGAATTGATTTGAACTTATAAAAGATGAATTTGAATTGTGAAATTGTTTTTCTGAATTTGAAAGCGAATTTGAATTGGTTTAAATTATAAACTTTTATAAGATATGAATGTGAATGGCGTAAGTTGATTTTATTTGAATTTATAATTGATATGAAATGAATTCGGTTTTTTTAATGCAACTGAATATAAATTGGAATATGTATAGATTTTATATATGGAATTGACTGTATAAATCGTACGGTTTGAATTATGAAATTTGTGATTTTTTTATATTATTGTTTTAAAATTAAGTAAATTGTTTGAATTGAAAGATAAGGCTTGAATTCGGATTTATAAGTAATGAATTTGAATTTTTTCAACTTAAGTTATAAAATATAATATGATGTTGGAATTGAACTATATGATTTGTTTTGATTTATATAAATCGAAATAGAAGATTATCACTTGAATTATATATTTTGAATTCAAACATTAGATTTATATGAGTCGATTTAATGGAATTCTTATTAAAGGTAGATTTTAATCATTTGAACTATTTGAACTTGAAATTTGACATAAATAAATCAAGCTAAATACCATCAAAGTTATGTCTTTTAGTTTTGATTTAAACGGCATTTGAGATATGTTTTATATAAGTCGACTCTAGATTTGAAATTTGTTATGGAATACTTTTGGAAATTTTAATCGAAGTTAGAATGATATGGTATCAGTTTATACTACATTTGAAATCTTTACGATATGGTGGGTTAAACGATTTGAGTTGTTTTCAAATTTAATTATAATCTAAGTTAGATACTTAAATTTGATTTCAAATTAGAATACGAGATTTTGTATAAACTATTTTTTGAAGTAATTTATAAAATAATGACCACGGTGTGAAAAATGTAAACGATTTGTTGTCAAAGAGACCGGGATCGGCTATTGTTATACTCTCTGCCAATACCGAAAACCACTTTAACAACTGTATACGTGGTGGAGTTCTAGAATGAAGGGGATGATTTGGCGAACGACTCAATTTTATTTTATTTCATATTAATTACGACACCCTGACTACCTTGAGTCAGCTTGATTTGGCTAAAACAGGAGCTATGCACAGACCAAGTGAGGTCATACCTCTTATCGAGCACACTTTTTCGATATTATTCTATTACTGTTGAAATTTGATTTATGCCCTTTTGATTATGGGAGTGTGTATTGAGGTGGGCGGTAGTAGCTACTATGCGTTACCACCAGTCCGGCTCTACAAACGGTGAATCCACCCTCGCATTCCTTGTAGGCCTTGTCACATGCCTTATACGATCCCACTACGACTTTGTTTTGTATCGTTTTATATGGAGTGCCCTCTGATCAAATACTATGGGAATATATAAACGGTGTGAGGATAATCATGGTAATCCCGCTTATGCTATTTTGATATATTATTTTACTGATAGACACTATTGTATATAGCGTATTATACTATATAATATTAGTTTGACGGATCCTTAGAGGATGGTGATCCCAAACATCCTTTAAGTTACTGATTGCCTTTCATCGAACATTTCATTTGAGTTGATTTACTTCCATGAGAATGTTAGTCCTGATCCGAGTTGTTTTGTTTTGCATTATTGCTTGGGTCAGATCGAGTATTCCAGTTTGGAGATTTATCCTTGGAGTTGGAGCTTATCTTGGGTTTTGCTCACCTGTATCTACTCATTGATCAGTTGTTCCAGTGTTAGATATTCTCGTTGTTTTGTTTCATACTGTTATCATTTACTTATGTATCAAAATTCATTATATTAGAGTTTCGCTGTATTATTTATGTGAACTCTGATGTAAAATTTATTTAATAGCTTCATGAACTACTATTGTATTTTAAATATCGCTGCAAGATATTATATTGCTATGTATCTGTGTCTGTGATCTGTGATTCTGTGATTTATTCTATTTACCTCAGAAACTAATAACAATCTGTTGTTTTGGACGTTTCGAGTTGACATGTTTTGTCGATTTGGCACGGTCAAAATGATGAGTCGTTATACTATTGTTCAGACTATACCACATAAATCCAGAGTAAAAGCAATTAGGGATTATTAATTAAGTTTGAAACGATTGGTTAATTTGCTTTTCAAAGATATATTTTATTAGATACTACTAATATTATTGGAACTAATATACACATATTTAAATAAAGTTGTACATCTTTAATTTGTTTTTTCAAGCTTAGTTTTATTTTATTAGTTTCTCATGATGAAGGTTAAAAAATCGTATAAAATAGCTATTATTGTGTTCGGACAACTTGAGAAATACAAAGCTCTATCTGCATTTTGATATTCGAATAATATTCTAAATTGGGCATATTCCCATTATTGCTTTCAATCAATTCATCATAAGTAAGGAAACTGGATTTGAAATATTGAGATTCTTTTTCTGATGGCAACCAGCATAAGTAAGCATAGTAATTAATTAGCCTTGATTCCCTTGTGGTTATGATGAATTTGACTTACAGAACTGTCTATATCTTCATTTAATCCTCTAGACCGATGTGTAGTTTTCCTAAATGAATATTATCATTTTACTTATATGCTTTTTAGTGGTACTGGTATTCTTTTGATAAATAATAGTCCACTATTACATGAAAGTGATTTTCTTTTCATGTAAAAGAAAATACATAAGAATGTTCTGCTAAAAGGGATTCCTTATGAGTTTCATTCTAAGGACAGTAAAATGTATTTACTACCAAAATTGCTACCTGATATTTAGCACTTAGCAGTATAAGAAAATGACACTTCTACATAAATATGCATATTTTTTGTTTTGTCTTCTGCCATCCAATTTAAATTATGCATCTTTTCTACAAGTTCGGGCAATTATCATTGGGGTGATACCATTCTCAAAGCGACTTTTTTTGACAGAAGATGCTCCTTTGTTTTTTTTTCACGGACAGTTGCCAAATTCTTGGGTATGCGTTAGTTTCAATCTTTTGTAATTTATTTCATTTTGTGGAGACATGAATTGGAAATAAGCTTGATCTGCTGTATATTTAATTTTGCTAATATAAACCATGCCAAAATCAGCTGGTGGCATAACAATAGTTGAACTTATTATATTAGGAACTACCGACACAAGAATAGTAAAACAATAATAGTTTAGTTTAATTAATTGCTTATAAGCCTTACATGTTAGATATTTTGTCTATTATACAAATTGGATTACCACAGTTAACATAATTTTGCTGGAATGGTACTTCTGGCAGTACAAACAATAAGGTCATTTTCCTTAGTGGTAGTGTCTATCCTATTGCAAGTACTGTTATGTTTTTTTTTTTAATTATTATTTGTGATCTATCCGTGTTTTTATTTTTTTCCACAGCGGCTTTTTATTTCTACCCATTTGTGTGCACTGGTAGTTTATTGTTCATGAAAACAATCTTAAATCTTAAAATTTATATGGAAGTGTTCATTGATGATCGTAGCCAGCAAGGCACTGATACAACTTATAACATATTGATATACACGGCTTCTTGTTTATAATTTTGTATGCATACTTATCAGTTTCATCAGTTGTGCCCTAAAAGAACGTAAAAACAATGATACATAAAACAATAATACATTACATAATTATAGTCCATGGCATGGCTGCAGATTAACCATGTATATATCGACATCGTTTACTACTAATTGCTACTGTAACTCTGTGAAGTCGATATGTGCTGTGAGGAAGCTTCCTGTTTTGTTTTATATTTGAGAGAAGCTTCCTCAAACTTTCTATATGATACTCCATTTTTGTTTTCATGCATGACTAGTGCTTCATCCATTTTATTTATATTTATCATTACCGCGTATTAAGGATGCAATAATATATTCAGGGTTTGCAAGAAGCAATTAAGAGAAGCTAAAATACAAGGAGTAGATTACCTTATATTAGGTCTTTCTGGAGTTTGTTTAGGAACGCTTGCTAAAAAGTGAACGACGAATATTTTGGAGAACTTGGTTATATGTACACTGTCATTGCAGTTTGTAAGTACAATGTTGAATTTTTCAATGCATTATTTTAAGAGCCTTCCTGCATACACTGCAAAACTTGCTGCAATTTACTCACGTGATGTTGCATTGCTGAGTAAAAACAGATATATTTTTTGCTTGTATTAAGAGTGAAAATAAACACCACACTTGCAAATTATTGCTGATTATAACAGGTAAATTGATTAAGGGGGTAAGTAGCATTTTAGTAGAAGTGTTTTCTTCAGCGATAATCCTTATACTCCAACTATTTCTTCAATAATCCTATATCATCAGTACAAGATAATTATGGCATTTTGGTAGCACTTGTTTACTGCGTGATAGGCATAAGTTATACTATTGCCATTTCTTTTCAACCTGGCTCTGCTCAGTTGGTTAGTAAAATTGACTGAATTATCTTTTTTCAAATTTAAGATAAATTCTTTTTATCTAAATGTATATAAAACATTGTTTGTATAGTGGTATGTGCTTCTACCTGTTGTGTTAACTTTGATTGCTACTCAGCAAAATAATGCTCAATGGTTGAAGAACTTATGTCACAGAAAGCGGGCGCTAGAAGCATTTGTAATTTCTAATGCTCAAAGGTATGCTTGATATTCGCTTGTTCGTATTTTCTATTTACTGAGTTATCTATGCCGTTCTTTATAAAATATCAAGGACAGATGATGTTATTCCAGATTTTGGGTGCTTAGGATTGAAATTTGTGCTTTTACATGATTATCCATGTAATTATGAAATAAAACCAAGTCTTGGCTGATAGTCATGTAAATTTTATGTTGATTTCAGTAATAGCAAAATGAAACGTTTCTATGGGCGGAAAATAGAACTCATGTTATTTATTAAGGTACATCTTCAAATCAGCAATGTTATGCATCAGTGGCATGGAGTGTAGTTTGTATCTTGGTACATGATCATGTTACTGTATTTATAAATCCATTTTACGGTTTCAAATCCAAGGCCTATGGATATAGGGCTTATTTGCATTTTGTTAGTGATCTTTTACAACCAAAATATAAAGTGAAAATTAGGATCCACTCCTTATTTTCAAACTTGATATATGAAAACCCTTCCCAAAAAATCTATTTTGAAGTGCGCTCTTATAAAAGCACCAAATTTTTTTTTAAAAATTTTTCGTTGGAAAATCAAATCTGCACTTATTAGCAGGTTTCTATGATTAAAGTTATTTTTTTCTTTCTTTTGAAAAGTGCAAATATTCAAGAAATTGGAAATAACATAGAAATGCAAATACTTGCAGTTTTATAAACTGAAAATGCTTGCAGTTTGGCTGAAACAAAAAATAATAGGAGTTGTGATTTAAGTACGTCATGCTGTGATTTATTTTTTTAATCACTGATGCTGGTATCTGACAAACTGAGCCTAGATAATAATCATTGGATATACCACAGTTTTGATTAACTCAATTCTAGCTGCAGCTTTCATCATCCTATTTTCCCCGTTCTTGATAATCTTGTTCCTTTTTTTTTGATTTTGCAATTAACTGTAAGACAGAGGTATTCGTAGGTATATAACTAGGAGTTAACTACACTGAACATACAATTAGTTGGTATTTTGGCTTTTGAATTAAACCATCTGGACTGGGAAAACTACTATCATCAATATTAAATATTATACAAAACAATCATTTATTGTTGGTATGGTTAATCTTAATTATTTAATTTTTAAATCATTAGCATAATAGTTAATGTTATAGTTGATTATCGAATGAAAAATTGGTATGGTTTAGGTTTATAATTCAACCGCAGCAGTCCTCTCAAGAATTACTGATTTAAATGGTAAGATCACCATGGTTGGGTCTTCGGTTTGATCTGTGACATCAAAGTGACTGCTACCACCACATGCGGTTTTATTTGTATATTTTACTGTATGTAAAGCTGATTTAAATATAATATTTTTCTTTAATTGAGTAAGATGGTAGACCCTTGAAGTTGACATTGGCGAGTACATATATTCTATAATAAATTGCTTACTATTTACGTTCCTGTTTTACAGTGATTTGGAATACAAACGTAGAGGATTTCCGTTTTATAGTGGTTTGGAATTCACTAGGTAAACCATTATATTTGTTCTTTTGTTTCTGTGAATACGGATTCTTATCTTGTGTTCTCAAAAGTTCAAAGTCAATACTTACATGGTAATGTTAAATATTGAGCTAGTCTGATATCATGATTTATTTGAATACGCGTAAATTGTGTGAATTCCCATTTTACAGGGAGGCATGGAAAACTTGAAGAGGTTGCTGGGTTGGAGTTTCTTGCGCTATCGCTTGCTTCAGGTTATATTAGTGGACAGGTAAAAATATTTCACCGTCGTCGGTTCAGTTTTATTAAAAGTAGAAACATAAGCATTTCACGGTAAAAGATGATTTAAAATGAATCGAGTATTTACTAAAAAAGACTGTTGGAAAATTGCAAGTGTTTACTATAGATATGAGAATAATGATTTAGTTAGTGATGAGTTTGTGTCCTTAAGGATTCTTTATTTGATGTTTAGCATTCTAAAAGAGTGGGCTGTTGATTGTTTGTGTAGTTTGACGTTCTTTTTTTGTTTAATTGTTACACAGTAGTCTTACTTGTTCTCCTGTATTGCTATAAGGTATTTTTGGTAAGTACTTCTTCAGTTTTTTTTTAGTATCTTCTCTTGTACTACTTGTTTATGGCCATTGGTACACATATGCCAACAAAAGGATTCGTTCAAAAATGCCTACATATTTGGTATGTTGCCATTTAATTTATTTAAAGAGAAATCTAAAGGATTGTATCATATCTCTGTCTTATGCTTACAAAGGAGGCAGGTGTTCATATCATGGTGATCTATAACTGGAATTTCCACATAACTGGTATTTCTTTTTTTCTTCCATATAACTGGTATTTCTTTTTACAGATTTATATGCAGAATTTGTTGGATGATACGAACATTTTAATTTCAAAATGCAGGTACCCTTTTCCTATTTTTGTTCGTGACACATACACTTATTTAGGTGGAATGGCTATGGCGGTAGTTGGAGTGCATGGTCATTTGTATGCGTTTTTATCGCATAAGCTATCTATAATGGATAAAGACCGCCAGTATGCCGACTCAAAGAACTACTGTTTAGGTAACTTTTCTAGGTCTTTTTATAAAGTTGTTCATGAATTGAGCCATGGTTCGATAGGACTCTTGATTACATTAATTTCATGATGGTAGCCTTCCACTATGGAATAGTAAATATCGCATGGAAAGTTAAAAATGGAGTCTGAGTTGAAGTTCTTCATGAACACTGACCAACATGATCATGCATGAAGAATTGGCCGTAATTTATAGCCGATGGACACGAGTAAAATATATTGTTAAACAAACATAGTGGATCTTCAACTGGTAAATGCGTGAGCATCTAAATACAGAGCACGCATTTTGACTTGCGTTTAGCCGTTGGACACTAGGATTGATGCTGTATCGCATGCGGTAGTATATTTATTCATATCCATTTACTTTAATCTTCAAAAATTATTTAGTTTTCGATTTGTTAACGAAGCCACTAATAAGGTTTCTGAACCAACCAAGCTCAGAGCACCTGACAAGCAGTGACATTGTTGATTGAAGACCAATCTAAAAAATTATACTATAGGAGATTTTAGGCAGTGTTCGGTTTGAAAATGAGTTGTAAATTTTCAGTTTTATTTGTTTACTTTAAATATATCGAAGATGTGTAGGGGAGGAAAACGATCGATTTAAAAAATAATTTTAATATATAACATTGAAACTGAATTTTTCCTTGTTTTCCACATTTTAGGAAATATCAATAACAGTATTTTCCTTTATTATTTCCTCCTTTTTGTTGGAATCATTAGGATTCTCTAACTTATTGCATCGTATGATATGTATAATGAAAATGCTAAACATTTATTTTCTAACCAAACACTACCTTAGGATTCTCTAACTTATTGCGTCGTATGATATCTGTTAACAGTACACCATGTTAACGGTTGTTTTTCTTGAGCACAGCAAGCTGAGGCACACATAATGAGAAGAATGGGCATTGGCAGTCATATAACAGAACGTCGTTTACTGGATGACTTGGCCAGAATGCGGCTGAAGGAATCTATTGTTTCTTACAATGAACTTGATAGACAACTATATGCTTACCTGACCATGTCAATATTGATAAATTCTTGTATTTCATCTATTTGATTCATTCATATAGTTTTTAATTTTTTCTATAAGGTAATACTAGTAGAGAATAATGATAAAGATAGAGAAACATGGGAAATGGATGGATCTTTTGATTACAATGGTAAACCAGTAATTAGAGATAGTTTGGTGGATGGGTTTCAGGTTTTCATCTATTAGGTAAAAAATCTATTTTAATCCTTTGCTAAAATGTTGATATTTCTGTTATTGCGTGCCTTTTGAAAAATCAGGCTTAAGCTAGCTGGAAAGGGTTGTATTTCAGATCAAGTCTTTTATGAAAACAAAACCGAATAATAATGTGATTTTCTTGAAGTTAAAAGTTTATGTTACTCTGAATTATCTTATAGCTGCATATAAATGAGTAAACTATGTGCTAATGTTTGTGTCATATATGCGTAGGTAGTGAATTATTCAGAACTAAAAACGCAAACAAAAATTTAGGAAAATGGCTAAAATTGTCAGCTCTCAACACATTTATAAATATTGGAAATTTGATTCTTATTGGTTCCGACGAATGCGGCGGAAGGTCAAAGTGCTTAGAGATCACGAGATCACAGTCATATATTAGTGGTTCATTTTTTGTTTCTTAACATGTTTCCTGTTGATGTTTTCATTTGCATTGATTGTGTAAGTTACTAAATCCTTACAATCTAATATTTTAGCAATGCAAGATTTTTTTTTTTTTTTTTTTTTTTTTTTTTTTTTTTGCTTTTTGCAGATATGGTTTTCAAAATGGCGATATATAAAATAGGATGCATGGAAAGTGTTTACGAGCAAGCTTGGTTATTTCGTCTGTTATTTTATTATCAACCCTATACTTGTACAACTTGGATTTGTTATAGTACATTTGTACGTTTCTGTTCCTTTGAAGATATATCTCACCTTTGTTCTATGGTAATTTGTTTATGGTAAATTTGGTTACGAAATTTCTTTTTATATTTTAATCTGAAGAATGATTGAATCTATTTGTGTTATTGAAGACATTAATTGTGTGTTTTAAAATAATTTTCATATTTCGAATACGCACATCGGTGGTGTGCCAAATTATCAGTTTGAAAAACATAATTAGTGTTTCTGACTGTCAATTTGAAATGCCTAGTAAGTGTTGCTAGATGTCATTTTGGAACATCTAATTAGTGTTGCTTATAATTATCTTGAAACACTTATTACGTGTTGCAGATTAAAAATTCAAAACACTTAATAAGTGTTGCTGATTATCAATTTGAAACACTGAGTGAGGGCTGCGGTTTATCAATCTGAAACACTTGCTAAGTGTTTAAATTTGTCAATCTAAAACACCAACTAAGTGTTTCAGTTTGTCAATCTGAAACACAATATAGGTGTTTCTAAAATCTACAACATACTAATCTGCAACACTTAATAAGTGTTTCTAAAAAGCAACATTTTATTACCGTTTCAAATAGGTCATTTTGGTGTTGTGAAACATCAGCTCCAAAGCCTATATATAAAGGAGCCAATGTAATAGAAATAATGACACATATAAACGAATAGAAATGCCCTCTCTCCCTTGTTTCTTCTGTTCTATGTTCGTTTTATAACACGTTATCAGCACGAAGCTCTAGGTACAGATCGGATCTAAGTTGATGAAAGCAGCAACTATGGATTCAGATCTAATGTTTATGTCAGGTTTGATAATCAGATCCATGACTTAATTTGGTTAATCTTCTCTCTGTAAACATTTGGATTCAGGTATGGCTTCCGCTAATTCATTTTACTTTCTCTCTGATTTATTCTCAATTAAATCAATATAGGGTCATCTATTCAAACATGGAATCTCATGATTTGTCAATCATCAAGTATATTGAAATTCCAACAAGTGGTATTAGAGCCGCCCATACACAAGTCATTTTTTTGGAGTAAAAACTTTAAGTCATTTTTTTGGAGTAACCTGAATCACTCTAAAAATTGGAAAACAAATTTTGTCAGTCATAACATAAGTTATTGCATACTATTCTGAATCACTTAGAAAGAACATTTTGAATATGTTATGAACGATTGTTTTCCTCTACTGTTTATTGATTGAATATAATGGTTTGAATAATCTAGAACCATTTATGCAAGGAAATCAGCTCCTTGATTTAATTAATTTAGACATACAATTATATATATGGTATTTGGGATATTTTAGAAATTTTGAATCAAGTATGCATGCCTAGATCTGAGATGAAATGTTTTTTGTTTCATTGTTTTATATATATTTGCAATTAAACCAATTCGCTGTAATATTGGTTTACATTTTTTTGGCCACATAACTATCCATTGCATTTTTTTTTTATAAATGCATTAATTGTGGTTGTTATGGTAATATCATAAATGCATTAAATGCTTTAGTTATGGAAATTAATTAATTCATCTTGTTTCTATTAGGAGTAAAAACAGATTTTTTTTATTTATTTAATTTATTTAATTCATTTATGTTTAATAGATAGATATATTTTATATGTATGGCGCATGTGAAAGATACGCTGCACTTTCTTGTTTCAGTCAGCATAAAATAAAAGGAGCAATAGTTTGCATGTTTATCTAGATTGCATCATTTATGGCTTAGTTAAGTATTCCAATAATAAGCCAAAGGAAAAATGACATAGTAGCATTTTATGTAGCTATACTATGGTCAGATATGCATCATAGCTATTATTATGTTCATTAATGTTATTTAACACATTTGCTATGTCATTTATATGTAATTTTTATGTGGCATTAATTCTGGCATTAATTTACGATATTTTTTATGTAATTTATTTATGATGCATTGTATCATATTTATTAAGGAAATGACTATCATATGTGAATTAAAAGAAAATCTAGAGGATTTGCTTTCGTTTAAAATATACAATAATAATATGTGAATAATAATAAAACCTGAAGTTTTATTATGATAATTTTAGAACATATCATATTTCCAGAAGAAATGTTTTTGTTGTTTCTAGGAAAAACTTTTACAAAGAAAATATGCATCCTGAAGATCATATTATGTTAAGATCTTAATTATGCATGCCGGAAGTGAATGCAAAAACTTTGTCATTACATGAAAATTTAGAACCTGTAGTTTCTAAAAAGACAAGAAGCAATTTTGATATAAAAAGAAGGATCTAAAAGATTTTTATATTGATTGTATAATTTGAACCTAAAACATGTAATTTTTATGTTGTGAATTTTATGTATAGATCTACAAGTTTATGGAATTTTAAAGAATGTTAAATTTTGGTTCCATAATTATGCACTTTTGCTCAATTCTCGATTAGACATTATGCATATATATGGTAGTTTAGAAAATATGATTATTGGGAATGCACTACAATTATAAGTTGTTTATTTTCAGTTTTGATGTTGATCAATACTGTAGCTAGATCCAAATTTTTTTATGTTGATTTAAGTAGAATTTATTTATTTGATTCATGTATTTAGACCGTATGTTAGTCCCGTTATTTTTATAATAAATGCATCAAATGTATCATTATGATAACATATATTGTATTACCATATTATTATAAATGTATTAAAAGCATTGGCCATTGTAAGTTAAATGATGTATGTTTGTGTTTGGAATAAGAATAGGCATATGTATTATTAGTCAATGTATTTGGCAACTAATATCTAATGTAATGGAGAAGTTGTATAACTCAGATGCAAGACCCGAAGTCTTGTATTATGAAAAAAGAAACTTTTTTGGTGAAGTTTACAAGTTTGAATATTGACAATTAGCAAGAATGTAAAAGCTTCTAAAATAGAAGTATGTTAAAAGATTGAGAACCAAAAGTTCATTACAAATTTATAAAATTGATATACATATGTATGTGTATATATATGCATAGAAACTCAAAGTTCCTCAATCAATGAATTTGAAATACTTCATAATTTAAAAGCTTGAAGCTTTATTCAAACCGTATGAAATAGTAACATTACACTTCTTAAAGAAGTTAAGTCATATGCGACAATAATAATGCATCCAAAGATTGCACAATTTTCAAAATGAGTTGTATCTTACTTATATATTTATATTTACATACTGTATTGAAGAATAAATTTTAACAACTTGAAGTTGTTTATATATTTTATTTGAACCAAAAATTCAATACAGTTGAAACAGAAGTTCAATGCAGTTTAACAAACTTGAAATTGTTTATATATTATTTGAACCAGAAGTTCAATATGGATTAACAAATCAAAGTTGTTCATATATTTTATTTGAACCAGAAGTTCAATACAGTTCCAAATCAAATATCTTGGATATTATGAAACGGACTTTAAGATTCACGTTGACATTGCTTGATAAGCAAAAATTAATGATTGGAACATTATAAACAATTTGTTCCAATAACTTGAATGAGAGAGAATATGCAAATCAATTAGATATGTATTACGTGGATGCATGTATATACACATATATGTGAATATTTAATTAACAACCTGAAGTTGTCATGAGCTCATATTATAAATTATGCATATATTATTTTATATTTTAGAAAGTCGATTGACATCAATATTGAATGACCTGAAGTCATGTACATATTCAAATGATAGAAAATTCTTTCAAGTCATTAGATCATTGAAAAGGAATAAGTAATACAATATGAATGCATCTTATCAACTAATAAGAGCATTATCTTTCTACAATTCAAATACATCTATTGTATTTGCTAGCTATGATGCTATAATGGATCAAAAATGAATCCAAAGTATGTTTATTATTTAAAGTGATAATATTTGTCAACAATGAGGGGGAGGATAAAGGAATAATCGATGTTAAATATTTGCTAACATATAGAATTATGCAAAGTATCAAGTAACTTGCATAAATTATCAATTATGTCCCTAATAGGCTTTCTCCAATATAATTTGAATCCCCGAAGGATCAAAAGGTGTAAATCACAGCTGAAAATGTGGTAATAAAGTCAGTTCAAAATATATTTGGAGTAAGTCATAAAGATGCAAAATAAAGGAGGTGAGTTTTCTTGAAGAAACACATAAAGGTTCTTTGAAAGAAACCCATGACATGATTATCAAAATAACCCCAAAAGTGATTTAGGTATCTAAAGCATGATAAGTTTTGAGATCTCAATAAATTATGTATAGAACTGACAAGAAATAATCATCAATGATAAATTAATAAATAATAAAGCGTTTATATTTATAAATGGATTAAAAATCCCATATCATAGAGAAACATGATTGGCCATCATGAAATTCTTCTAAATAAGATATATGGATTTGTAGTCCATAAGATATGAACATGTATTTCATAAGATAAAAATAGAAATATATATAATGACAAAAGCACACGAAAGTTACTGAATCACCACAGAGTGTCAACAACATGTTAAGTGCCATAAGCATTGTATTTTCAGAGATAATTGAATTGATTAAAGTGTTTAAAATGTTTACAATACCCTAAAGGTATAAACGATGAAAGTGTACAAATTGCAAAAGAATTTAAATAACTTTGGTAGTGATAAGGAGTAAGAAAGGTAGATTACAACATTCTTTTTAAGTATTGTTGTGATGAAAATCTTGAAATAATTCATGATGAGTAGATCACTTTCTACTTTCAAGAATTGTTGTAATGAAACTTTTAATATCCATTGAAGTGGTAGTTGCGATATGCAAAAATTATTATAATATATAAGTTCATGAAGAACATAAATAACATTTGTTATTATAAAGAATACCAAGAACATGGATGATAGATTACAACATTCTCCTAAGTATTGTTGTAATGAAAACATTGACATACTTCAAGGTGAGTGGATTACCTCCTGCTTAGTGTGATTGTAATATTTTTTTTTGATATACTTCATTCTTCTAAGTATTGTTGTAATGAAAATCTTGATATACTTCAAGATGAGTAGAGTACTTCCTGCTTAGTAATGAAAGGTGTCTTATTCATCAAATATGTATTGCAACATGCAAGTCCGATTGAAATAGGAAATTATAAGCACCTAAAGTGTATTCATAAATGAATATTAGTAACATACAAATCACAAAAGGAAGGCGTTTTAAATAAGAAAGCATGCCTGAAGCATGGAAATGCACATGAAGTTTAAAAAGAAAAACTTCATTAAGAAGTATTTGTAAGCAATTTCAGTTATTCAAAGAAGAATATGAATTCAGAGGAAATTATTAAATCAGGGGGAGCATCCATAAGTATGATATAATGCACTTTTTTTCCTTAACTAAGTTTTCCCCACGGGGTTTTCTTAGTAAGGTTTTAATGAGGCATGGGTCATGATCCAGAAGTATCAACCCAAAAGTAACATACAAAAATAAGTTATAATGTACTCTTTTTCCTTATTTAAGAATTTTCCCACTGGTTTTTTCTTATTAAAGTTTTAATGAGGCATTACAATGATCTAGAAGTATCATACTACTTTTGACGTTTTATATTGTACTCTTTTTCCTTCACTACGATTTTTCCCATCGGGTTTTTCTTAGTAAGGTTTTAACGAGCCAACATTTCAATCCAAAAGCATCAAACATCTTTTGATGCAGTAAACTATTATTTATGAAGAAGACAAGGCAGCTTGCATAGCTCAGATTCAAGTGAATTATATCAAGGGTGATAGGATGGAGAACATTTCTTCTGAATTTCTCTTCACACATGAATGAAAGGATAACAAGAAAGAGGAGAAACAAGTCCATTTTCAAGAAAAGCGAATAGATCTGTTCTCAAAGGCAATTTCCAAACCAACATTCCAGAAGATGATGTACAAAATTGGCATGTGTCGACTGCATCAATAGACTAATTGAACAATGATTTATAAATAAGGGGGAACATTTAAAATTATGCTATAATGCTATCTTTTCCTTCACCAATATTTTTCCTACTGGGCTTTTGTTATTAGGGTTTTTAATGAGGCATTATCTTGATCCTGAAGTATCAACCCTTACTGTAACATTGTAAAACATGTTACTTAAAGATGAAATGAATTTGCACTCTTTTCCTTGTTTATGATTTTTCCCATAGGGTTTTTCATAAAAAGGTTTTTAATGAGGCATTGTTTTGATCCTGAAGCATCAAACTCTTTTAAGAAATATCATTTTAATATGATATCCATAATGTCAAATGTTGTGTACTTTTTTTTTCTCGTTCAAGGTTTTCCCACTGGGTTATCCTGATAGAGTTTTAAAGGCAATAAACAATAGTTGTATCGACTGGACGGATATATGCAATCAAGATAGTAATAAGAGGGAGAAATCATCATATATGTTTTAAAAGAGACAACTCTAAGTTAGCAGAGCATTCAAGATTTTGAAGGCACATATTCAATGGGGAGTGTTGTAAAATATATAAATGTTGTGAATATGCTTTTATTAGTTCTCTGTTTAGTCCCATATCATGGGAATAAGTTAAACATCAGCTCCAAAGCCTATATATAGAGGAGCCAATGTAATAGAAATAATAACACATCTGAATGAATAGAAATGTCCTCTCTCCTAGTTTCTTCTGTTCTGTGTTCGTTTTATAACAGTGATTTATATTTTGGAATACCAATTGTTTTGTGATTTTTAGTTCAGTAATTGCAATGTATGCTTATAAAATTTTGAACTACTTTACATTTTATTTCATGATTTTAATGCATAAGCCAAATAGTTATTGTGAAAATTTGTTTCTATCCATACTAGCTTTACATCTTTTTGACTTATAAGTCGTTATTGTGCCAAACAAACTTTTTAAATTTTTAAAAGTAAAGCACTTACCATATAAGCATAAGTGCTTCTGCTTGGAGTTGCCAAATGGGCCTTAATTTAAATCATAAACTGTTAATTGAAGGAGATAGAGAATGAAAAGAGAGGAAGGAGGAAGGGGGTGGACAGGTAGTTGGAACATGGGTTAGTCAGCTAGAGCATCTCCAACAGTTCAGGGCGTGGATTTTCGATTTTCCGCATCTTGAATTGTTGGAACCGATGATTTCCCAACAGTTTTGTGAAAACAGGCATTTGTTCAACAAACGCCTGTACATTAGGTGTTTATTGAACAAATGCCTGCATTTTTAAAGTTTATTTTAGGCATCAACTGTTTGTTGAACAAACATCTAGACATCAGGGCTTATATTAGGCGTTTATTGAGCAGCCACCTGATTTTAGGATTCTGTTCAACAAGCACCTAAATAGTTTGCAGATTCCGGAACCAAAGCCCTCCCCACCCCTCCGAAATCCACACTATGGGGTGTTCTGAAACTCTATTGCGGGACCTTTTGGGTGTAGATTTCACAAAATCGAAAATCTACACATATGTTGCATATGCTCTTAGTGTGTTGGTTGGGAATCTAAAATATGATCTGAAGATCGATCCATTTCCAAAAAAAAATATTATAAAAAATGCTACAGTACCTGAAGGTAAATCAGGTGAAACATCCGAATGTGAGAATAGCAATTGGATTATCCATACCCACCTATAATCAATGCTCCATATCGACCGCCATTGGAACTAATATGAAGTACTGACTTACTGATTGATGTTCAATTAGGTAGGGATGACGCTTTGTGATGAAACCCAAGTTTTCCCCATCAAATTCCTTTTATAAAAGAATTCACAATCTTGTCTTTCTCAGGCGCGATAATCAAAATTCTATCTAATCCGAATTAGTGAAGCTAAGTGGTATTGCAATTTGGTTTAAACCCCCATCATTCAAAAATTTGGTGAAATCTTAAAGCCATAATATGTGATTTTAACAATCAAACAAGAAACTAAAACGACATAAGGAAATACTCCATATTGAAGCTTAAATTTGAATGCTTGAGAAAGAAATTGAATTTTTTAAGTTTCTCTCGCTTATGAGTTTTGATTTATAAGAAGAATAATAAGTTGGATCACTATTATAAGAAAGAAAGCGAGCGAGGAACCGCCAGATTTAAACATGTGGACCAAATTTGTTCATAAAAAATAAAGGATGTGATAAAAAATGAAAGTTAGCATCGACTTAAAAATTGATGGACTTATTACACTAATAGGGATAGTGTTACACAATATATGTATATCCTTAGAAGATAGAGTGTCGCTTCCAAGTTGGAAAGAAAGCTATGTCGTCTCGTGTTTACCAAAAGATCTGTGTCGCTTTACAAGAATGCTTCGCTTCTCTGAAGTTAAAGATGGTTGGTGTCACCTCGAAAGTGTGTACGCTTTTCTTTGCTTCATAAGGAACATCGCTTACCTTTGATCAAGCAACTATATGCCTTTCATCATTCAAAAAGAAGGTGTCTTCCTTCTATCTCGACAAAGAGTATCGCCTCTTTAGGATCTTATATATGCTTCATCCACTAATAATATTAAGGATCACCGTGTGTGTTTCGTTCCTACAAGCATCGCTTCATCTTTTCTGTAGTTTTGTTTCCCTGTTCGAGTGAAAGGTGCGTTCGCCTCATAGGAATAAAAGATTTGTTTCTCTCCATAAAGCTTAGGAAGGCATGTCGCTCCAAAAAACTTCTAAAGTGTTTTTCCTATTCTAAAAGTAAGCAAGCATATCACCTCTCATTATGTTGCAAACCTAAATATGTCGTCGAGATTCCTTTGAAGACTATGTCAACCCTCACCATTTAAGAAGTGTATGCCCTCACTTAGATAGCATATTTGTATTGCTTTTATTCAACCGAAAGACGTAAACACTACCCTTCCATTCCAGTGATGACTGTTCGACCTCAGGAGAAATTTTAATCTATTGATAGTCGATGCCTACAAATTAACTCCTATTTGTTGTATCAAACCATGTTGAAGTCGACACAATAAAGCCGAAGCAACAGGAGTTGAGGCGAAACATGGCCCATACCTTTTTCCAATAAATAGAAGCAGATAGGTGCATAGCAAGATATTGATTTTTTTTTCATTCTCCAATTTTACATTTTTTTTTGTAATCTGGAATTGAACTAGAGACAAATTGTTGATTTTGAGGACTTATGCTTGGACTCTTTTACATGCATAACATATATTGGGATAATAAAGAACATGTTAAGTGGCCTTGCATGTTTCATAGCATATACTTCAATATGTCTCGGCTTGATTTGGTTCTTCTCGACTATAATTGATTTGACACCTTAGCATATCGACTTCGAGCCTTAAGAGAGATTCACCTTGAACTTTGAAGATAAACATTTTCACTTATAATAAGACTTTAGCTTCAAATCTTAAGCTTGTTCTTCAAGCCAACGCAAGACCTCTTTATTTTGATTCACACTACTTACCTGGGTGTCAATGAAGAAATTTGATATTAATTCATTTCCAAAAGAGGATGTATACTAAGGCTTAAGTTGGCTGAAAGCAACACTTAAGACATTAATGGTAGTGTTATGCTTATTGAATGGCTAACTGGAAGCTTATGGTTAGATTATATGTTTGGAAGTTGATGTAAGACCCGAGGTAGCGGCCAAGAGACCAAAAGCAAAGGAAACAAACCTTAGTGACATCCACAAATGAAAACATTGGCATAAATCCTAAAGTGGCTGCCAAAACTGTGAATATAAGTGTAAGCTTAAAGTGCAGCCAGAGAAGAATGTTAAGTAATACCTAAGACGACATCAACTAGTATTTTTGTTAGGTCTGGGGCTGTAACCACGGGTTCACTGGAAGATGTAAGCACTGATAGGCCATTTAAGAATCTAAAGCAAAGAAGTGTGAAGCCTTGGTGGCAAATAAAATACAAAAGCATATGCGTAAGGAAAAATGCGACAGATGAAAAAAATGGAATTACGCATAAGGCAAAGTGTGGCAGTTGAATTACGAAAGTGATGGAACAAGGCTTAAGTGGTTACCTAAATCAAATACGAGTTTAGCATGCTTAGGAAATAGAAAGGCATAAGGCGTTGGAGGTTGTCGAAAGATGAATAACCATGTCTTGAAAAGAAAAGAGTGTGAGTGGTCATTGCACTTGGTTTGGGCTTTATGGGTTGAAATTAGCACTTAAGAATGAAGTAAATACGACTTATGCTAACATTTAAAACAATAATTGGATGTTCTAGAATAATGAGAGCATACCCGTTCCATGCATTTGCGACAGGGTCTCGCTATCTTTTATGTTTTATATAATATATTGTTCATGCTTGAATTTTGTATGGTTGTGTTTCCAGAATTTTTCCCGCTAAACTTCTTGATACTTTTTTGAGTAGGGTGAATGCAACAGCCCAAAATTTTAACTGCTTTGTTTAATATTTAAAAATGGTTTTAATTGTTGTTTTAGAATTTAATTAGCTTGAAATTTATAATTTTGAGTAATTTATTAACATAAATAATGAAATAATAATTTAAATTCTAGATTGGTCGGAATTTGTCAGATTTGCAATGTAATGTGAATAGGCAATTTAAAAGAATTTAATGTTGTTTAGATTTGAGTTATATTAAAGATTTCATTTATTAAATGACGTTTGAACGTTTAATTTATAACTTAATTATAAAACGAACTACAGCGGCGTGATAGATCATAGTATTACGTTTTGAACTTTAAATAGTTGTATAAGATCCAGTATAAGTCATATTTCTTCAAAACATGAAACAATCGAATCTATTGGACAATATTTTTCTAATGGAAGAGAAAAATCGAGTTTTTATGTTGTAAATTTTGTTTTATGTCCAAATCAAATTTTCAAATAGTCATTATGGAATTCGTTTATAAATTTTAATGTCTATTTATATTAAATAAAGGATTTTTAATATATTTAATATCGATCTGGCCTAGATTTCAGCTCGAGATACTTTATTATGAAACTCATGAAATTCTGGTCAGGGATGACCGATTATAATATTTTAATATTTTTATATTGAGATATTTTAAATTTGATTTATTTTAATTTAAATTGGACCCTTGAAAGGGGACTTTATTCAAACGACCTCCGTTTTCAACGAAACAAATTTTATTAAAACCGTAATAGCTAACTATTGCTGGATTTCAAGTTTTGCATCAGTTGGAGTTATTCTGTAAGCATAGCAAAACTAAATGCAAATTAAACGGCCATTTGGACTTGAACAAGTGCCAGTTGAGCAAACGAACTCGGTTTTTGATGGATCAAGTTTCATTAGGACTGTAACGTCAAATTATACCATGATGTCCATTTTCGTCACGAACGGAGTTTGTATGTATCCACAGGAACGAATAAACAACATTCAGGAATGGTGATAGGTACGAATAAAAATCGTTAGTCGTCATCGTTCATCACAAAAACTTAAGATATTATATTTCTACATTATATATACTTCTATAATCAGAACACTAATTTCTCCATTCCATTTCCGTTCAGTAGTTTTATAGAAAATTCCAAATCCACTAAATAATTTATATTTGGTAATTGGATGAGATTTAGAGGGGGCATCAACAAGAAAGTTGGAGTGCTTAACGACGCCGACCTGGTGTAAAATTTTAGAGTGGATCGGTGGCCTAGGGTGGCGGGTAGATGGAGATAAACATGGGATCTGAGTTTCAGCTTGTGACAACCCGGATTTTTACAACATGCTAAGACAAGAATCAAGGCAGAATTTAATTATAAAATCTGAATCAGGAGAAACGGGTTGCGCCATTGCGTTCGTCTCGGAAAAATACGCAAATTAGAGTCCGAGTTTTCGAAAATCGGAGTCCGTATGACTAAGTTATAGCCCGTCAAAGTTTTCAGAAAAATTCAAGTCCAAAAACAGTTCGAAATTCAAATCTGGAGCCAAACGAACTGGGCGGGAAAATTCCCGCCCATGCCCCAGGTCGACTGGGGTGTCGACTGGGGAGTTGACACGCCCAGGGGGCAGGTCGACTGCCCAGTCGACATGGGTGTCGACCTGGGTGGTTCGACCACTTGGGCCTGGGTGCACCGGCTGCTGTCTTGGCTCGGTTTTATGGGCCTGTGACGGATTTTGAGGGCTCAGATCTATCCTAGGGTTTATCCTATAGCCTAAACTACTCCTAATCTCTATAAAAACACCCTAGGACCTAACCTAAACCACTCAAAATCAATCTAACAATGAAGTGCTGCCCAAATCCCCCTTGATCATGGCCTCCATCTCCAACTCCAAGAGCTTATGCATTCAAATCGGATTCGAATCAAAGGTGCTAGCTTGCTACATCAAATCAAGGGAGTGGATCAACGTTGCTACGCAAATTTCATGACGATTCTTCAACAAAGGAGCCACCTTTCTTCGTCAAGACGATGCATGATCCTTCCCTAAGCCTCGCTATGTAAGTTCTAGCTACTTCTAGATCTAAACGGTAGTTTTAATGATGGCATGGAATAAAACAAGATTAAACTAAGTATGCTAGCCTATATGAACCTTGTCATGCCTTTTTTGCTTGAACCTATGACTTTTGGCTATGCTTAGTGACTAAATCATGCCACTTATGTTATGTTTAACTTAGTCCATCATGAAAGATTGAACCTTTACTTGCGGAATGTTGGCATGAATACTTGAAACCACTTTGACTTGTGAAATATGTACATGAATATGACTTGGGGCTTATGCATGTAAATGAACCCAAACCCCCCTTATGATATCATGCATGTTTGTGGCTAATCCCGTTGTGACATTATGCATGTTTGAGGCCAAAAACCACTTATGATGCTATGCATATTTTGAGGCCAAACCCCTTATGATACCATGCATGTTTATGGCCAATCCCTTTTTGGCATCGTGCATGTTTTGAGGCCAATATGTAGCATAGTATCCTTACTATGTTGACTCGCTTTTACTTGGGTTGGAAACACGATTTGGGGTAGGTTAGACGAGCGTGATTATGACATGATAATTTGACATGGGATTTCATGAAAATATGACACTCATGATACACCTAAATGTGGACATGACATGTGGGGTAAACATGGGACTTGAAACTAGACACGTATAGGTTGTAAGTGTAATATGACACTAGACCAAACATGAAAGTGGCCAACTCGAGGTTGGGTTGAGTTTGTAGCATAAATCTACCCAGACCCGCCCAGCTTAACTAGTGGCTACAAACAATAGGACCCAATGTGAGTAGTTGGTCATATAGCACTTAAGACCCGAGGTTAGACTAGGTTGTGGTGTAAAGCTACCCGGACCCGCCCGGCTTAACTAGTAACCACAACAAAATCTAATGTGAGAGGTTGGGGTGCATTAATCTAATTAATGCCACATGAAAAGGTTAAGTAATTTTGACTAATGACACTTAACCGATATGACACGAATGGGTAGGTTAAGTTAAACCGGACTTGATCTCTTAATGACACTTAACCATATAAGACAATTAGGGGATGGAGTTAAGTAATTTACACTTAACTAATCCGACTTGGTAATTAGATGGGGTTAAGTAACTTAGACTTAACTAATCTAAACACGGTAATTAGATGGGGTTAAGTAACTTAGACTTAACTAATCTAAACACGGTAATTAGATGGGGTTAAGTAACTTAGACTTAACTAATCTAAACACGGTAATTAGATGGGGTTAAGTAACCTACACTTAACTAATCTAAACACGGTAATTCGATGGGGTTAAGTTAAACACTTAACCAATCTAAACTTGGTAATTCAATAAGGTTAAGTAACCAATACTTAACCAACTTAACATGATAATTTAATGGGGTTAAGTAACTTATACTTAACCAATTATACATGATGATTTGATGAGGTTAAGTAACCTATACTTAACCAATCTAATATGCGGACCTGGTAGAGTTAAGTCACAAGACCTTTTAAATATACTTGACCATTGTAATACGATTAGTGGATGGGGTTAAAACAAACAAATACTTAACCAATCCGACTCGATAATCTGATGGGATTAAGATAATCTATGCTTAATCAATCTAACACGATAATCTGATAAGGTTAAGACAAACAAATACTTAACCAATTTGACTTGATAGGGTTAAGTCATGAGCTTCTTGGTATACTTAACCAACTTGTAGGGCTAAGCCTTGAGCTTAAATACTTAGCCAATCTTGACATGATTCGTAGGCGGGTTAAGTCATGAACTTGAATGACAACACTTAACCCATTAGACAAAACCCTAGCTCAGGGGACTAGGTTGAAAATCGTAGTTAACAAGGATAGCGGGAAGAGAAGCTAAGTGGTAAACCTTAGTTAAGGATAACTAAGTAATAATTCTTAGTCAAGGAAATTGGACCAGTTCACAGATAAATGAGTAACCCGATACGGTAGGTCATCGCTTGAACACACGTGGAGGAGCGAATTATCTGACTTAGATAAAGGCTCCAACGAACTGGGTGACGAAGCGGTAGCTTCGGGGGACGTGAGGATACTCTTGGTATCCCTCTGTGAGGTTGCAGATGATCCGCCTGGGCTCACAGAGGTTAAGGTCTGCGGTAGAAGAACCGAGAGTATGCCTTGGTTGCTGTGCGAGCAACCAAAAGACGGGGATGGATTAGCGTGGAGTCGACGATACTTGATTTTTGCCCTGGATAGTGCGTCGTCGACTACCTACCATCTTTAGTCAATCGTGTACGCACGGAAAGGCAGAGAACTCCCAACAGACCATATACTTGCTATCGAGTAATGGGTGAGGTTGGCCAATAGGAAAGTGGGGCTATAGTGGGGCCGGGATGTAGTTCTCATACATGATTTTTCTTGGATTTCCTTTCAGTAGTTGAGGGAGGGGTCAAGTGGGACCATAGCCACGGATACAAAAACAGACCTTGATATCTGCATCGGTAGATGACTTAAAGCCCCCGACCGAGTTCCGTATTTCTTGATTTGCCCTGGCACGGAACTCGGATGGCACGTTGAGATACATGTGCGTCTAGACATGGAAAACGATTTACGATACATATGTGGGATAAAGGGCATGGTTGACGGGTGGCATAATCCCTAGTGGCCCTAGGTGGCTTGAACCCAAACCGAGACACGGAAACGTTCATTAGGTAGCATAATCCCTAATGGTCCTAGGCGGCATAAATCCTAAGTGAACACGCGATAGTTCATGGTAAGAAAACATAACCAGATCAAGGGTAGCAGTCCAAAACAACTTCAAGGATAAAATGGTACTATGTTGAGGTGGTAAAGATTTACATGGGAAAGCCCGTACGGCCTACGGCAAAGGACTGAACTTATACATGGAAAGAAATATACGAGTTGGGAAAATCTACATATGCTATATATTAGGTTGACATGGACCATTACATGACATTGGGCAAGGGACATTCATAGTTAACACATGACGCGGGTTGGGATACTAGTACGAGAGGTGCAGAGCAAATATGCATGATAAATACCTTGGGATGTCATACATGATAGATACTGTGGGATGTTATACATGATAGATACCTTGGGATAGTATACTTGATAGGAACCTGACGATGTGATACATTGATTTATCTTGACACCGTAGTTTATCATGATACCTTAGTTTATCTTGCTACAGTAGTTCATCCGGTTATCTTGGTTTAGCTTATCTATCTTGTCGTCATCCTTATGTTTACTTTCAGTTTATGCATGTCATGTTACCTTTACCTGTTTTTATACTGGAAGTAGATATGACTTACCAGTCTTCATGACTGACCCCATTTTGTTTCGCCTCTTTGTCTTCCGTCCCCCCCCCCCCCCAGGTTTTTAGGGAGGAAACACTGTTATTTAGTTCGGACTTCCTCTGCTTGAAGGTCATCATGCATGGCTTGGACTTTTCTTGGCTATGGCTACCTTACTGTTTTACTTGGGGAATAATTTATGAAATGGTTTATGCTTATTTACTATTGCAAGATAGGTTTTGGATGTATTCTGATGTAAAAGGCTTTTGACCTTACTATTTTATAAGGTAATGAAATTTGCTTTACTTCCGCTATTTTATATGTTCTGTCTTGTAATATTTCTGTGCATGTTTACCTCGATAATGCTTCACCAAACCTAGTGCATTCCCTATGTGAATGACCCTAGCGGAGGTGGGGTGTTACACAGCTTTTGGCTCATATCTCGAGGGCAGTGCTGTTTCAGGTGGGGGTGTCTAAAGAGAAGTTGGAGAGGGGAAAGAGCTTGATGTTTTCTCTTTTCGGTCGAAGGGCTGACATTGACCGTGGTGGTCGGAAAACTGAGTTGTCAGAGCTGTATTTTTTTCGTGGTTTGTAATTGATTCGACCAGGTTTGCTTCGATTTGGTAGTGATAGAGACGGAGTTACGGCAGGTGGTCTGAAGGTGAATGGAAGGTCGGAGGGTGGTCAGTCGATTGGAGGTGGTGCGGTCGCCGCTGGTGATGGGTGGAGTTCGGAATCGATGAATTTATTCTTTCGGTTCAAGATGACTTTGGTGGCGATTGGCGGCGCATTGGTGATCATGTCTTCAGGCGATGGGGGCTGCGGCTAAGAGATTTCAGATGGTGCCAACAATAGGGTCTCCGGCGGTCTGTATTGGCGCCGGCGGTGGGGAACTTGGCATCATGTTTTGTAACACCCCGTAATTTTGTAACGCTAAGATTCACAAATCAAGGCGGAATTAAAAGTTAAAATCAAAATCAAGGGAAACGGGCTATGCCATTGCGTTCGTCTCGGAATTCTGCATGAAAACGAGTCCGAGTTTGCGTAAATCGGAGTCCGTATGAGGAAGATATGGCCTCCGGAAGTTTCAGCAAAGTACAAATTTCAAAACAGACTCAGAACCCAGGTCGACTGGGTAGTCGACCCCCCCCCCCAGGTCGACTGCGTAGTCGACCCTCCCCCCAGGTCGACTGGGTAGTCGACCCCCCCCCCCCCCGGCTTTTTCCAGCTTTCTGAACCTGATTCGTTTCTCTGTATCCGGACGCCCTTCTGACCAGATTCGTTGACTTCTACACTATAAAAACAGACCTTAGCATCTGCATCGACAGATATTTGAAAGCTCCCGACCAAGCTCTGTATTCCTTGATTTGCCCTGTCACAGGACTCGGACCACACATTACAGGACATGTGCATCTAGACAAGCGATAACGATTCGCGATACATGCGTGGACAAGTATAGGAACATATACCACTCTAGGTAGTGTGTCCTAGACTTGGGGGCATTGTTCGACAGGTAGCATAATCCCTAGTTGGACTAGGTGGCATAAAACCTGAATCCGAGAAGCGTTCAGCAGATAGCGTAAATTCTAGTTGAATCTAGAAAGAACTGGATAGAAAACCCTAGATTAGATCTAGGTAATAAATAATAAATGGATGCTCGAAGGCAATGGAAGATACAGGGATTGGGATCACGTTATCGTTACTAGTTGGGACACTAGTTAGGTGGTGCAGAAATATAGAAACCAGTATAACAAGGAAATAGCGAAGCGGCGAAAGTATTAGAGCGTATCCAGTTTATCTTATCTTAGCATATCTTGTGATTACCTTGTCTAATCTTGTTGACCCTATTGTCATGGTGTAATCTTGTATTCAATTAATTCATGTCGTTTTGTTTTTCCATGTTCATATGCTAGAAGTTACTGAACTTACTCAGGCTTTATGTCTGACTCTGTTTTTCTTTCGTCTTCTTTTCTTCCGTCCCCCCCCCCCCCCCCCCAGGTAGTAAAAGAGGGAATAGTTTAGCTCAGGTTAAGTTGGACTGCCACTCTTTCCCAGCTTGAAGATTCGTCGAAGTTTGCTTGGATTCTCTTTTCAGATGCTATGGCTGGCTCTTGCCAAAATCGGGGAATATAAATGTTGTTTTTATGCTTCTTTATTTTGTAAGACAGATGATACTCTGATATTGTAAAGAAACCATTGTACAAACTATTTTATCAATAAAGCAAAGTTTTATTTTCTGCTGTTTAATTTCTGTCTGTCTTGTAATTTATCTGCATCTTTTACCCTAAATGCTCCACAGAACTTAGTGCATTCCCCTTGTTAGTGCATTCCATAGAACACGTGGTATCAGAGCTAGAGGTTACCAGATCAGATAAAGGATTTGAAAAATTATTTTCAAAACGGTTTTTAAAGAAGCATTTTCAAGAGAAAAGATTTGTTTTAAAGACATATTCCCCAAAGCCATACGCACTATCTTCTCTTCCTCTGTTTAAATTCTTTTCTCCTTCTTTCTTGAGTCTCTGGGGCTCCTGGCTTCCTGGGAGGTAACCTCATCGAAGGGCAAAGTAGTGCCCGGCTTCCATCCATAGCCGTAGTTGTTTCATCTACGGGCAGTTTTCTTTCAAAGCTTATAGGGTTTTCCGGACGATGGAGGCAGTTTTCGAGAGATTTGTCAACATGACTACACACGGAAGGGGATGAGGAGTTTGGCTAAGGAGCATAACCCTAGGATGAGGAATTCATGGATGTAGACTTAGCACACGAAGGAGGAAGAAATTATAAAACCTAAGACAAGAGGAAGTATCATAACTAGGGTATGATAGGGCATATACTTAAGGACAAGGGCAAGGACGAGGACGAGATTTTCAGAAGGACAAGTACATGCTTTCGCCACCAAGCGTACCTAGGAGGAAGGTAGTCTGGTTGGAAGAGTCTAGTTTTCTGTTCGTGCTATTTCCTTAGGTTCTAGCGCTTCTCATTTGTTCATATCCACTTTCATAGTTGGGTCTCTGCACCATAGTACTTGTATAGTAGAAAGATCCCACTAGAGTCTCAAATCCAATTGGTGGTCCGACCAGTTTATTTATTTTTTGTTAGTAGGGATTTGAGAATAGCTATCGAGTTTGCTTATATCATCTCACGTAGATCGTCTAAATTCGGGGGAGATATTCCTTGGGTGCTTGTCTGATATTGGTTCCTTTGGGGCTTGTACTTGAGGAAGGTCGAGTTCGGTTTGGATGGTTTGCGTGAGAGATGAATAGTTGTGGCAGGCACTCCAAAGAGCACGTAGTGACCTTTCGACTCTTATAGTTATGGCATGGCGGATAAGAGGGAAACCTCTAATCATCTTAGTACATATACTTGGTACCGTGATTGACATTTGTTTATTTTGGAAATGGAGATCCGGAACTTCACAATCGTGAAGTTAAATTAGTTAAGATACAGTGGAGTAAAGCTCAAGAAGGCTAGATACTAGCATCGTACCCTTTTCCTTGAGGGTGCATCCTTGATTTCTTTGTTTTAGGAGCTTTACGCATAATTGTTTCTCTCTTTCCAAAGTATATCACCTAGGTCGTATCTTCGATCCTTAGGTAGAAGCCAATGGATGTAAACATGTATTTGAAACATGTTATGGTTGATGGTTGCAAGTGGTTGCTAATGGTTTCTTGTGAATGCATAGGTATTAGGCACTAGATCAGTTCAGACGCTTTCATATTGCATTTACAGATATGTATTTGTTTGTAAATTGAACTTGATATGTTATCATATGGGTGTTGCATATGGATGAATGGCCGTGCACGCATATAGTATTTACATAACTAGGGATGCTTGCATACATGGTTGGACGCACTGACATGAATCGCATTAAGGAGGTTGACTGAATTAGTAGACCACCTGATTTTACAGCAGATAAAGACATATACACACACTATGCATATGAACATGAAAGCATTAGAAATCTTTTAAGGACAATGGATGCCTGTGAGTGAATGGTTGAGTAGATGGGTGATTGGATGGTAGGACACATTCTTCCTAACTTGAAGATTTCGGGGACGAAATCCTTTTAAGTGTGGGAGAATGTAACACCCCGTAATTCTGTAACGCTAAGATTCACAAATCAAGGCAGAATTAAAAGTTAAAATCAAAATCAATGGAAACGGGCTGCGCCATTGTGTTCGTCTCGGAATTCTGCATGAAAACGAGTCCGAGTTTGCGTAAATCGGAGTTCGTATGAGGAAGATATGGCCTCCGGAAGTTTCAGCAAAGTTCAAATTTCAAAACAGACTCAGAACCCAGGTCGACTGGGTAGTTGACCCCCCCCCCGGTCGACTGGGTAGTCGACCCCCCCCCCAGGTCAACTGGGGAGTCGACTGGGTAGTTGACCCCTCCCCCCCCCCCCCCCCCGCTTTTTCCAGCTTTTTGAACCTGATTCGTTTCTCTATATCCGGACGCCCTTTGACCAGATTCGTTGACTTCTACACTATAAAAACAGACCTTAGCATTTGCATCGAAAGATATTTAAAAGCTCCCGACCGAGTTCTGTATTCCTTGATTTGCCCTGTCACAGGACTCGGACCGCACATTACAGGACATGTGCATCTAAACAAGCGATAACGATTCGCGATACATGCGTGGGGAAGTATAGGAACATATACCACTCTAGGTAGTGTGTCCTAGACTTGGGGGCATCGTTCGACAGGTAGCATAATCCCGAGTTGGACTAGGTGGCATAAAACCTGAATCCGAGAAGCGTTCAACAGATAGCGTAAATTCTAGTTGAATCTAGAAAGCACTGGATAGAAAACCCTAGATTAGATCTAGGTAATAAATAATAAATGGATGCTCGAAGGCAATGGAAGATACAGGGACTGGGATCACGTTATCGTTACTAGTTGGGACACTAGTTAGGTGGTGCAGAGATATAGAAACCAGTATAACAAGGAAATAGAGAAGCGGCGAAAGTATTAGAGCGTATCCAGTTTATCTTATCTTAGCATATCTTGTGATTACCTTGTCTAATCTTGTTGACCCTATCGTCATGGTGTAATCTTGTATTCAGTTAATTCATGTCGTTTTGTTTTTCCATGTTCACATGCTAGAAGTTACTGAACTTACTCAGGCTTTATGTCTGACTCTGTTTTTCTTTCGTCTTCTTTTCTTCCGTTCCCCCCCCCCAGGTAGTAAAAGAGGGAATAGTTTAGCTCAGGCTAAGTTGGACTGCCACTCTTTCCCAGCTTGAAGATTCGTCGAAGTTTGCTTGGATTCTCTTTTCAGATGCTATGGCTGGCTCTTGCCAAAATCGGGGAATATAAATGTTGTTTTTATGCTTCTTTATTTTGTAAGACAGATGATACTCTGATATTGTAAAGAAACCATTGTACAAACTATTTTATCAATAAAGCAAAGTTTTATTTTCCGCTGTTTAATTTCTGTCTGTCTTGTAATTTATCTGCATCTTTTACCCTAAATGCTCCACAGAACTTAGTGCATTCCCTTTGTGAGTGACACTAACGGATGTGGGGTGTTACATGTTTGGTAGAAGCAGAACGAAGTTGGTTAGGGAAGAAAAGATCGGGGTTCCATGATCTGGAAGAAAGAAAATACGTATGAGGAACAATAAATGGTTACTGACATGGAAACGTGGTATTTGGGTAAGATTAATTAATGTTAAACTTTATTAATCTTACATTATTTTGATTTGCGTGTGGAACCGAAGACTTCACTCAAACCGTTGCTTGTCGGTCTTAGTAAACCCCATGGGTAGTGATATACCCCGATTTTTCAACGCCTTCACACTACCTAGGTAGTCACCCCTATAAATTGGAAGAGATGGCCCTCGAACCTGAGACCAATGTCTCATCCCAATTCGCCCACCTCTAACCAACTGAGCTAGGAGTATCGGGTTTAATTAATCTTACATTAATGACATGGTTAAGGAATCTATTTATTTTAATTTAAGTTTAATCTTATAACGTGCGTATATACCTCATACTTGTACAAAATCGTGTAAAATCGGATTCATTAGAATCATGGTAATGAAGGCTATGCATACAAGCTGATTTGGTCAAAATTGGATATAGCTGGAATTTCTTGTAATTTTAAACGTCTGTTTAAAATTACACGAAACAACACTAAAACCACTAATCGGAAACAAAGGTGAGTTAATTCTCACACATTTCTAGAATTCTTTGATGTGTTAAATTCGTATAATTATAATTTATAGTCGATAATATAAAACTGTATGATTGGATGCTATGGATGCCTTTGGTTGATTACTGTTTGTTTGATGTTAATTTTATTAGCGCCATTGAATTTAAATTATGTATCATACATTATTATAAAATGTTATAACAAGCTGTGATGCAGGAAAAAACAGGTTGGGGGATCCGACCGGATTCCTCAAATATTATGTGTTGTTTATTTTTATATTGATTATATATGAACTATTTGAACCCCAAGGATGTTAAAACCTGTTTAATGGTTGAAGTTGAATAAAAATTCAACATTGTAGTGATTTGAATCAATAAATGAATTTGATTGAGGGATTGACAACAAATGGCCTAGAATACACCTTTTTGTTGAAGCGTTGGTTTATTGTCAAGCGAATTGACGAAATTCAGTTATTTTTTATAAATAAAACAGAGTTTTAAATTACAGTTTATATTAAAATAAAAGTTCGATTAGATAATTTATACTTCATAGTTGATATTTATAAAATAAAATATAAATGAATGGTTTTGACGTTCAAATGAGTTTTATTAGCAATTTAGGAAGTGATCAAGTGTGATGACATTTGAAAGAAATTTATAAAAGGATTTTACTCTAGTTTCTAGAAGCAAAGTTATAAAAGGGATTTGAGTTAATGCGATGGTTTAAATTAAATATTTTTATTTAATATTTGAATCGAATATAATGTATTGCAACGTTAGTTGTGAGATTTGAATTGAATATACATCGCAACATTAGTTACGAGATGTTGGAATATAATAATATTGTAACGTTATTGGCGAGACATTGAAAAAAACTATTTGGTTTCAAAAATCAAACAATGTAAAATTCAACTTGTTTGGTCAAATTGAAATGTAATTTATATTTATACCATTTAATAAGATATATAGTACTATTTTCGAGGAATGGTAAATTTTGAATATTATGTTGAGGGCGATGTTTTTTCCGAAAGAAATGGGAAGTTATTTTCGGTTGAAGTTGGAAAATAATATTTGGAATATAAGTATACATTTCCATAAGCATCATTTTTAAATGGAAAATCTTCAAAGTGAAGTTTGGTAAGGCTGGTTGGTTTATATGATAATGAATATGTCATATGACATTATTTGACCGTAACAGAGTGAAACTGAAAGTATATCGGTGATTTAATAATATATGTCAATATTTCCAAAATAAAGAAAATGAAATGTGTTATAAGAAAATATAACTATATTTTCAAAGTAAAGAGGAAAGTTTGGCAAATACGATTATTTGGAAGAATTGAGAAGAGTTATTGTTTTTTTAAAAGACGGAAACAAAGATAATTGCTGAGATAAGTGAATGTAATCGATTTTAAATCGATAAAATATTTTCAAGGATTGATAGAGTTAATGAATGATTTTGGATAATAAAGACCTGAGCTGCCAATATAGTTGACTGTACTATTTTGAGATTGATAGTTAAAATATTAAACTATCAATGATATATTATTGGACCTTTTTGACGTGTTGTTTTGAAAAGGTCGGGATGGGAACTAGACCCAAAACCACTTAGAATCAACGTTTGCGTACGAAACTAATCAGCAGGGATATGTATGAAGACAGAGTAAAACGCAAGGGCTATTCTGCTTATAGGATAGTGCTTTCGGTTTGTCCAGACCCATAACAACTGGTATGGACGAATGTCTGGCAGAGTATGCCTAACAGACCACATAAGACGACCTTTTCAAATTATTACGTTGGTGGAGGAGGAATTCCTTTCTCTTAGCTTTTATACCCGTAATATTTTTGGTAAGATCAACTAGTGGTTTGACAGTTTGACGATGTGGCATTCAAAGTGAATGGTGGCCAGATGTTCTAAGAAGATAAACGTAGCCTCAAGCCTCACAATCGGGAATGAAAAAAATCGGGCAGGCAGCATAGCTAGTTGGGTCGCACCCAAGTAGGGTATATTGTCATTGATCTAGAGATAATTCACTTTATTCTTCTTTCGCTTCTGTATCTCCCGGGGACGGTCATGTCGGTACAGACCGTTAATGACAATATATTCGATACACTCAAGCTGAATGGGTGGTCGGTCCTGTGTAGCTGGGATACAAGATGTTCTTGTTGAACGCAGTGTATCCCCTCTAGAGCAAACTGATCGGAAGGTGGTCCCATACCTTGTTATAGTTGGAATCCGATCTCTAACAAGTGCCCTATGGTTTTTGATTTTATAATGAATATGTAGAGTGTGAGATGCAAGCGTTCTGCTACTTGGTTATTTATTTGTGATTTGATAGACACTATTATAATACCACCGCATTTCGATATATCAAAAATGTTTTGGGTTATAGTAAGCTAAAACCGTCCGTGTTTATGTGTAGGCTTGTCTTATTAGTATCCTTTCCTTTCAAAATGGTTTCATAAAGTTAAGCAAGTTGTTTGTTATGTGAATTTATCGCTGAAAGTATTCCAGACTGATCCGAGAGAATTTTTCTTTGCTTCAAATGTACTCGTGTCAGACCAAGTATATTTCCAGGTTAGGTTTCGCTTGAAACTTCAGAAGAGGAGCTGGAGTTGAGATGTCTTCCACGTATTTATTGGTACTTGTTCATTCCGCTATGTGTATTGATTGATGTGAATGTATACTCTAATGTTGTAATCGTATATATATATATATACCGTTTCATTTTGTATAAAGAGCTGTGATATTATATTTTGCCTATTCTGCTGTGAGACTCTGATCTTCTTATTCTTCTATTCTAATATTTCTTTCTTTCCTCACCCTCTAGTTTTTTTCTATTAACAATATGCTTTCCTGTGCAATTTGAGTTGACATGGGTTGTTAGATGTTAGCTTAAACTGTACGGAAAAAGTGGGTCGTTACATAAAGTGGTATCAGAGGTGAATGTTGAGTAGTAACCTTAGCTCTGTGACGTAACTCAATAGAGATGGGGTCAGTAATACCCTATATTAAGTTTGAGTGAATATATACGAGAGATCGTATTTGTAGATTTGTATTAAAATTTATTTTATATTGTGTTGGTTGATCTATTAAGTGATATATAAATTCTAAATCAATGCGTTTAACTGACGTGGTCGATAGGGATTTATAAACACTTAAACGAGGAAAATTGATATAATCTTGTTTTAAAAGGTGGGCAAATGAAATAATTTTTCCCAAATTTATATTTTTATACAAAGGAATAATTTTCAAAAAAAAAATATTTATGTGATTGGTTGTTATTATAATCAAATGATATTATAATATGGAGATGGTTACTTGTAACCAGATTGAAATTGTATAGAATAAAATATACAAATAAGTTGAATTAACATTAAATTCAGACTAGCATTGAGAATTTATATCCCGGATATTTAGGAAAGTATATTCTGAAGCATTACAAAGTAATATAATATTATTTTGGAAGATTTATTGGATAAAAAAACGTTTTTAAATAGATTTTAAAAGTGACTTAACACTGAAATCACTTTAGTGGCTGGAAAATAATTTTGATAATGGAATGCAACATTATCGGCATTCATTTTCGAGTTTCTAAGTGACGGATTGTTCCCTTTGTAAAAATTGCTCCCTTTGTAAAATTTGTAAATGGAAATTTGTTTGAGAAAGCGAATTTAAAAATTCAATTGTTTTGAATTGAATTTAAAATTGTAACTTATGTGAGTTAAAATTAAACAAGTCAATAAGAATTTAACTCATGAATAAATCCCAAATGAAATATATTGGTTGGATATGGATTTGCATTGGAATTTCAAATATGAAAAGTGCAAACAAGAAGTTTGACATGAAATAGAAATATGTGTAGATAATGAATCCAAATGAATTGTTTGGGGACCGGTTTGATTGTATGGTTGAAAATGAGTGCATGGTTATAGAATAAACTTGATTAAAAACAATTCTTGAGTGAATGAATTGGATTTGCTGAAATGGACTCAATATAATGAATCAGAAATGGATTGCTAAGAAACGGTTATGAATAAAATTTCATATGAATTGGATTATGTGTAAAACTTGTTTGGAATGCATGGCTAGAATATTTGAATATAACTAATGATTTGGAACTGATGAATTCCATCTGAGTTAAGAACAGGTGCAGAGCTAATATTGGTTAAGTATGAAGCTTATTGAATCCAGTTTGTTTAGAGCTACATAATGATTGAGCCAGCTCAAGTATAACGTATTGTTTATCGCTAAATAACGCTCAGATAAGGAACGCTTACGCAAAATATAAAAATTTGGTTTTGATTTGGGTTTTGAATTTGATTTTCCAACCGTATGGGTCGATGTATATCTTTTTGTTGTTCCTGCAATATTGCAGAAGCCCCTCTATACAGGGGAGACTCTGCACAAATTTTTTCCAAAATTTAAGGTGCCATAATATTTTTCAGTATTCGTGAATTTTTTTGGAACTGGTATTCTATTAAAATTAACTTGTTTGGTTGAAACTAGAAGTTTGGAAAGGGGAAGAGACATTTTTAACTAATTGGAATTTTAAATTTACTGAGTTTGTAGCATTCTTCTTTTCTTAGTAATTTCGGGGATGAAATTCTTTTAAGGGGGAAGCAATGTAACGGTCCAAATTTTTAATTATTTTATTTAATATTTTAAAATAGTTTTAATTGTTGTTTTAGAATTTAATTAGCTTGAAATTTATAATTTTGAATAATTTATTGAGATAAATAATAATTTTAATTATGGAATGGTCGGAATTTGTCGGATTTGCAATATAATGTGAATGGACAATTTAAAAGAATCTAATGTTGGTTGGTTGGTTTTGAGTTATATTAACGATTTCGTTTATTAAACGACGTTTGAACGTTTAATTTATAATTTGACTATAAAATGAACTGCAGTGGCACGGTAGTTTGTAATATTACATTTTGGACTTTAAATGGTTGTACATGATCCAATATAAGTCAGATTTCTTCAAAACAAGAAACATTCGAATCTACTGGATAATATTTTTCAAGTGGAAGAGAAAAATCGAGTTTTTATCTTGTAAATTTTGTTTTATGTCCAAATCAGATTTTCAAACATTCGCCGTGGAATCCGTTTATAAATTTTAACACTTATTTATATTAAATAAAGGGATTTTAATATATTTAATATCGATTTGGCTTAGATTTTACCTCAAGATAATTTATTATGAAACTACATGAAATTTTGGTTAGGGATGACTGATTAAATTATTTTAGTATTATCATATTGAGATATTTTAGATTGATTTATTTTAATTTAACTTGGACCCTTAAAAATGGACTTTATTCAAATGACCTTCGTTTTCAATGAAACAAATTTTATTAAGACCATAATTGCTAATTATTGCTAGATTTCAAATGTCACGTCAATTGGAGTTATTTTGTGAGCGTAGCAAAATTAAATGTAATAAACGACCATTTGGACTCGAACGAGCGTCATTTGAGCAAATAGACTCGGTTTTTGATAAAAACAAGTTTTATTAGGACTGTAACGTCAAATTATACCATTATATCCATTTTCGTAACGAATGGAGTTTGTATGTGTCCACAGGAATGAATAAACAGCGTTCAGGAATGATGATAGGTACGAATAAAAATCGTTAGTCATCATTGTTCGTCACATCAACTTAAAATATTATATTTCTACATTATATATACATACATAATCAGAACCCCAATTTTCCCCATTCCATTTCCGTTCAGCAGTTTTACAAAAAAGTCCTAATCCACTAGATAATTTATATCTAATAATTGGATGAGAATTAGAGGGGGGCATCAACAAGAAAGTTGGAGTGCTTAACGAGGCCGACATGCTGTCAAAATTTGGGGTGAATTGGTGGCTTGGGGTGACGGGTAGTTGGAGATAAACGTGATATCTGAGTTTCGATTTTTTCCCATATCTCGAGGGCGGTGCAGTTTCAGGTGGTGGTGTCAAAAGGGAAGTTGAAGAGGGGAAGGACCTTGATGTTTTCTTTTTTGGGTCAAAGGCCTGACATTGACCGTGGTGGTCAGAAAATTGAGTTGGTTGGAGCTGTAATTTTTTTCGTGGTTTGCAATTGATTCGATCAAGTTTGCTCCGATTTGGTGGTGATAGAGATGGAGTTAAGGCCGGTGGTCTGAAAGTGAATGGAAGGTCGGAGTCTGGTCTGTTGATTGGAGGTGGTGCGGTCGCTGCCGATGACGGATGGAGTTCGGAATCAATGAATTTAATCTTTCGGTTCGAGCTGACTTTGGTGGCGATTGGCGGCGCATTGGTGATCGTGTCTTCAGGTGATGGGGGCTGCGCTTGAGAGCTTTCAGATGGTGTTGACGATAGGGTCTCCAGTGGTCTGTATTGGCGCCAGCGGTGGAGAACTTGGCATCATGTTTGGTAGAAGTAGAACGAAGTAAGTTAGGTAAAAAATATCGGGGTTCCATGATCTGGAAAAAAGAAAATGCATACGAGGAACAATAATTGGTTACTAACGTGGAAACGTGATATTAGGGGTAAGATTAATTAATGTCAAACTTAATTAATTAATTAGTAATGACATGGTTAAGGAATCTATTTATTTTAATTTAAGTTCAAGCTTATAACTTGTGTATATACCTCATACGTGTACAGAATCGCGTAAAATTGGATTCGTTGGGATCACAGCGATGAAGTCTACACATACATGCTGGTTTGATCCAAATCGGATACATCTGGAATTTCATGTAATTTTAAATATTTGTTTAAAATTATACGAAACAACGTTGAAACCACCAATCGAAAATAAAGTGAGTTAATTCTCACACATTTCTGGAATTTTGTGACGTGTTAAATTCATATAATTATAATTTATAGTCCATAATATAAAATTGGATGATTGGATGCTATGATTATTGTTTTTTATTAATTGATGTTAATTTTAATAGAGCCATTGAATTTAAATTATGTCTCATATATTATTATAAAATGCTATAACAAGCTGTTATTCAAGGAAGAACAAGTTGGGGGATCCGACCGGATTCCTCAAATATTATGTGTGTTGTTCATTTTTATATTGATTATATATGAGTTGTTTGAACCCCAAGGATGTTAAAACTTGTTTAATGGTTGAACGTTGAATAAAAATTCAACGTTGTAGCGATTTGAATCAATAAATAATATTGATTGAGGGATTAACAGCAAATGGCCTAGAATACACTTTTTTTTGTTGAAACGCTGATTTGTTGTCAAGTGAATTGACGAAGTTCAGTTAGGAAATTTATTTTTATAACTGAAACTGAGTATTAAATTACATTTTATATTAAAATAAAATTTCGATCAGATAATTTATACTTCATAGTTGATATTTATATAATAAAACATAAATGAATGGTTTTGACGTTCAAATAAGTTTTATAAGCAATTTAGGAGGTAATCAAGTGTGATGAGGTTTGAAAGAAATTTATATAGGATTTTACTCGAGTTTCCCTTTGCGAAGTTATAAAAGGGATTTGAGTTAATGAGATGGTTTACATTAAATATTTTAATTTAATATTTGAATCGAATATAATATATTGCAATGTTAGTTGCTAGATTTGAATTGAATATACATCACAACATTTGTTGTGTGATATTGGAATGAAATAATATTATAACGTTATTGGCGAGACATTGAAATAAACTATTTGGTATTGAAAATCAAACAACGTATAATTCAACATGTTTGGTCAAATTGAAATGTAATTTATATTTATACCATTTGATAAGATATGTGGTATTATTTTCGAGGCATGATATATTTTGAATATTAAGTTGAGGGCTATGTTTTTTCCAAAAGAAATGGGAATTTATTTTCGGTTGAAGTTGAAAAATAATATTTGGAATATAAGTATATATTTCCATAAGCATCATTTTTAAATGGAAATCTTCAAAGTGAAGTTTGGTAAGGCTAGTTGGTTTATATGATAATAAATTTGTCGTGTGACATTATTCGACTGTAATAGAGTGAAATTTGAAAGTATATCGTTGAGTTAATAATATATGTCAATATTTCCAAAATAAAGGAAATGAAATGTGTTATAAGAAAATATAGCTATATTTTCAAAGTAAAGAGGGAAATTTGGCAAATACGATTATTTTGAAGAATTGAGAAGAGTTATTGTTTTTTTTAAAAGACGGAAATGAAGATAATTACTGAGATAAGTGAATGTAATCGATTTTAAATCGATAAAAAAATTTCAAGGATTGATAGAGTTAATGAATGATTGTGGATAATAAAAATTTGAGCTTCCAATATAGTTGACCGTACTGTTTTGAGATTGATAGTTAAAACACCAAACTATCAATGATATATTATTGAACCTTTTTGACGTGTTGTTCCAAAGAGACCTGGACGGGAACTAGATCCAAAACCACTTCGAATCAACGTTTGCGTATGAAACTAATCTGCAGGGGTATGTATGAAGACAGAGTAAAATGCAAGGGTTGTTCTATTTACAGGATAGTGCCTTCGATTTGTCCAGACCGAGGGCTACTTGTATGGACGAATGTCTGACAAAGTATGCCTAACAAACCACATAAGACAATCTTTTCAAAGTATTACATTGATGGCGGAGGAATTTGTTGATTCACGAGATTTTCGATTCATGACAACAAAGAAATGGAGATAAATGAAGATCATTTTGAAGAGCTAAGTTTACATATACATATATACATACATACATATGAATAATGGCTGAAAAAGAGCCTGACCGGACAAAGTATTCTGAACCAGTCGACTGGTCAGAGAAACTTTGCCCAGTAATGGTTAGTTTTTGATGAACTTTAAATATATATGATTTTCATTGTTTTAACCATTTGACTTGTAATTTACAGACCAGTTGACTGATTCGAAACAATAGTCATTTTTATGAATGGTTTCCATTCTTCATGAAGGGATTTCTCTTCATTTCTGAAAAGAAATGGGTGCATCTCTTTTATTAAACTCTTCATGAAGAATCGCTACCTTCTAACTATTATATATACACTTCAACCATAGTTTTCAAATAACCAATTCTTTGAAAATCTATTCTATTTTCTGATCTTCATCTCTAGACTCTTGCATTCTAAAAAGCTTTCATATATTCAAATTACTTGTTGAATCATTGGAACTATTTTATATCTCTTGATTCAATAAGTAATATACTTTCTTCAATCTTCACATACAACTTAATTCTTAAAGATATGATTATAGGAAGGGTGTACTCAATCATTAGTTGTTCAATGTTTCAAGAACACAAGCAGAAGTCAAACTCTAGAATTTGTAAAAGTCTTGTGTTGGTGCTCAGGCGGGAAAATCTTTGTTGGGGCTTGGATTGATCCTTGTTGTGCTCGGATTGTTGTGAACCTGTTCCTTTGGATGAAGAAAGGGCATTGATAGTAGAATTCCAAAAGGAGTCTGGGACTGGACGTAGAACAGGAAGTCTGAACCAGTATAAAATTCCTGTTGTCACTTTACTTACTGTTTTTACTTATTTGTGATATTCTACGTCATTTAATTTTACTTGCATAACTATTGTATTAGACAAGTTAATATATCATAGTTAATTCACCTTTATTCCACATATAAAGATCTAACACAAAGTCATACGACTTTTCATTCAGTATCAAAGCATGGCGTTCTAGAGATCGTAACAACATCCTAGAACAAATGGAAAAAAGAGGTCTAGTCAAGGGATTAGAAAGTCGAGGGGTAACAAAGCAAAATCAATGGAACAAGAGAGCAAATGTTTCATGGCTAAATTCATATCACAATCAGTATGTGTATGAAATGACCCAAACTTTCCCTTATAGGAATGCCCAGAATGAGTTGAGAACAAGACAAATTAGAACACAAATAGAAGAACATTTCATTGCTATTACAACAATTACATCAGAGTACAAGAATATAACAGAGTATGAATAAATAATATGCAGCAGAAAAATATCAGATATTAAAATTACATTAGCAACGGAAAAGTAATACATAACACAACTGAAAGAAATACACGGATACAAAGCTTTCCGAATATAGTTCCAGCTGTAAATCCAGGATTCTAGAAAAAAAAATCTGCAAAACCAAAACTACTCGCTGCCCGTGTGGAAAATAGGGGCACCCAGAGTTTAGATTAAAACAATAAACTCCAGGTCAGTCATGTGACTAGTGTGAGAACTAAAACAGTTATTAATTTTATTTTAAAGTTGGGTAAATCAAGGGACCACGCCGTATAACACGGAACGGGTTTACCCCAAGTATACCAGTGCATAAAACAAACAACGCAATGCTTTTTGGAAAAATGAAGCTATTATAAGACCTGGGTCCCATCACACAATGCAACGCAAGCCAAAGAATAAGGTTTTCCCTTATCATAGCCAAACATGCTTGGTATGTTTAAAAACAAATCATTTGATACTATTATAAGTGCACAGTGCATAAAACAACTTCAAATATAAATGTATCAATCATAGACAGCATGGGTAACATATATATAATGTCGGCAATACTAGGCTCTACAATCAAAACCGAAATGTCACGTACTGGAAATTGGATTCCATCTATGAACCAAGGTAAGGGATCATCCTTACTGAATTCGAGACAATCTAACACCATGTCTCAGGGTTAGTCGCAACTGCACCCTGGATCTTCAGGGCCGGTCACCCGTCGGTGATTAGTAATACCTGAACAATACGTTTCCCTGCCCTATGGGGCATAAACCTGGTCAGTATGTCGACCACCATATCCATCTAGTAATACCTGAACAATACGTTTCCCTGCCCAATGGGGCATAAACCTGGTTAGTATGTTGACCATCATATCCATCGTCCCCGTAGTGATCAATATATCCGAGGTACCTCGCTATCCATCAAATAACAAGCAACATCCACATGAGTAAAATGTCTGGGCTCCATACCATGACACCCCGCCTACCTAGAAAGAAACGCATGTTCTCCCTGCAGTCCTCTCCCGTTTTCGTTTTATACCAGGGTGTGAGGCTCGCGAATTAATGCTACACAAAGCTATTCTATTTAAAGTCGTGCTTTGATCATCAACCACAAGGCTTTGCTTTTCAACAAAAGTCTTGATCATTTGCATCTCAGCATGTCACACTAACAATTCACGCCATGCGACTGATGTCTATCAATATATAACCTCTAAGCTCGTACGTCTTAGAGAAGGGTGTTAAGCAAGAGAATAAATTCTCCACCACCAAACAGATATATATTTAATAGAAATAAATCAACGCAGAATAAAATCCAATGTCAGACACACATCCATTTACTAGTTCGTTCTGGGTCTGAACGAAACCGGAGGCACCTTATTCCTCGCCCCATATGTCTAATACTGGAGAGAGGTCCTTATGTGAAGACCTGTAACTTCCCCGGTAAGGAAAGCCCGGATACTTCGAGAACAACACACAAAGGAACGCAGATATAATAACATTTCATTATTAATTACAACAATTCCATCAGAATACAAGAATATATAGAGTATGAATAAATATTACACATTCAATAAATATTAGAGATTTACAAATTACAATGCAACGGAAAAATAATACAAAGTACAAGTGAAAAGAATATACGGATACAGAGCTTTCTGGATATCATTCCAACTGTAAACCAGGTTCCTGTGAATATAAATCTGCAAAACCAAAACAACTAGATGCCCGTGTCGAAAATAAGGGCACCCAGAGTTTAGGCTAAAACAATAAACTCCAGGTCAGTCATGTGACTGGTGTGAGAACTAAAACAGTTATTAATCTTTATTTTAAAGTTAGGTAAATCAAGGGACCACGCCGTATAACACGGAACAGGTTTCCTCCCAAGAATACTAGTGCATGAAACAACAACGCAATGCTAAATAAAGAATAATGAAGCTATTATAAGACCCAGGTCCCATCACACAATGCAACGCAAGCCGGAGGATAGGGTTTTTACCTTATAATAGCCAAAGAATGCTTGATACGCTAAATTTCATGTTTTATTATTACTATAAGTGTATAGTGTCAAAACAATTTCAATCATAAGTATCAATCATAGATGGCATAAGTGCCCCATACCACTATGTCACCATACTAGGCTCTACAATCAAAACCGCAAAGTCACGTATTTGGAAATTGGATTTCCGTCTGTGAATAGAGGCAAAAGATAGTCCTCTACTGATTCGAGACTCTCTAGCCCGAGCCTTAGGATCAGAACTCGAGTGACCCTTGGATCGTCAGGGCCGGTCCACCGATGTGGATTAAAATGCCTGAACACTACGTTTCCCCACCCTTTGGGGCGTAAATGAGCCAAATGACTCCATCGGCTCCATACAGTCACCGATATATCCTAGGCGCCTCGCAACAGCAACAACCACGCAGGTGAAAATAATATAAATGTCAGGGATGGTAGGTCACTGACACCACCCTAGCTAGAAGGAAACGCATGCCCTCCCTGGGGTCCTCTCCCGTTTCTGGTTCACAACCGGGGTGTGAGGCTCGTTAATCAACGCTACACAAAGTTATGCCACACAGGCGGTGCTTTGATCATCAACCACAAGACTTTGCTTTTCAACAGAAGTCTTGATCAATTGCCACTTAGGCATGCCACACAGGCAATTCACTCCATGCGATTGATATCCATCAATATATAACCTCTGAGCTCGTACGTCTCAGAGAAGGACGTTAAGCAAGAGAATAAATTCTCCGCTGTCAAACAGATATATATTTAATAGAAATCAATCACAAAGAATAAAATCCAATGTCAGACACACAGTCCATTTATAAGTTCGTTCTGGGTCTGAACGAAACCGGAGGCACCTTGTACCTCGCATATCCATTGATCTCCAAGTACGTCTGGACGATCACCAACTGATTCCCTCCTCTTGGGTGTACAGCCCAATCAAGATCATTAGTAATCACCCAAACGATGTGAAGACCTCTGGTCTTCGACCACCGTCTTCATCCTCGACACCACGTCGAATCAGTTATTCAGAATGGGATAAACCCAGTTTTTCTGAATAACTCTCGTATATAATAAACAAGTATTACACAAACACAACATACGCCTCATTCCAATTCAGAATATTCTTTTATTCAAATATTCTTATACTTTGGGAAAGGTTCCCATTAATTTTATCAAAGATAAATTCTTTAAATTTATTCTTTAATCTCCTTTTGAATATCAATTCAAATCAGTCAGCATTAGCGAACCACACCGAAGTAATCATTTATTTTATTTCCCAATCCCAACCTATTCATCCCATGAAGTAAAACTGGTAATACTTCATATCTAACACCACGGTGTTATCGGTGAATTCAATTATCATTTCACGTTCAAATCTAATTAAAGATTTAACTATCGCCTGGAGCAAAACTGTTGATACTCCATTCTCGATTATTTCAATCTAATTAAAGATTCATTAAAACTCCACTTGGTTTTAATCTTCCCAAAAATCAATATTAATGATTGTTTAACTTGGGAAATAATATCCTGTCTTTAACTAGGTTATAGAACCAATGTCATTTAAAACACGATTCACTATAAACCCAAAATCACATTCCATTCCAATTCAATTATTGAAAGTTCTGGTTACTTTTAAAACCCTTTCAAATCCAATTTATTTATTTAAAAAGAAATAAATTATTATTCTAGTTCAAAACTAGTTCATTTCGATAAAAATCTAGTTTTATCTTTTCAAATATGGAGTTTTTCATCTCAATTCTTCACAAATCATTTCTTATGATTTTACACAAATTATTACTATTTTTAATAATTTTATCAAGGCCCGTACAGTCGATTCCCATCAACGGCCATCGAACTGCACTTACAGCGACCTTTTCCAATTTTGATTTGGACATAACTCCAAATCCACCATTAGATTTCTAATTTCTAATATTCTTTGAAAGCTCTTTTCGATACGAACCCAACAGTTCCGGTTTTAGGAGAATCCGACGGTCGGATCTCCTGTAATGTCCATTCGAAGTCGATGGTCGAAATTCGCGAACTACCGCGGCGCGGCGCGTTCTATTCAGGTCATTATATATAATATATATATATTATATATATTTCGTCGATTTCCTTTTAAAACGTATTTTATAAATCGTTTTAAATTCATTTTCAAAACGATTTCAACTTCATATTCAATTTCGAATCAAAATTGAATATTCCATATCATCAATATATAAATGATAGTATTTTCAAAATATTATATTTTGAAATCAATTCCTTTTCGATATTCATTATAAAAATGAATAAAATTGATATAAATATCGTTCACGTCAAAATGGCGCATATCTAATCAACGCGGCTTTATATATTTCAATAACTTTGTTATTCTATTCAACAAATGAATATTTTCTTCAACACATGAATTTTCTTTTATTCAACACATGAATATATATTTTACTCAACACATGAATTTTTCTTCTATTCAACACATGAATTTTTCTTCTATTCAACACATGAATTTATTCTATTCAACACATGAATTTTCTATTATTCAACACATGAATATTAATTCTATTCAACACATGAATTTATTCTATTCAACACATGAATTTATATTTTATTCAACACAGGAATATTTATTCTCTAAATTGGAATGAGACCCACTCAATTACCATATAATATTATTTATATGGATTCAATACAGCACATGTATATAATAGCAATGATAAACAATCAACCATCATCCAAAGTGCACCACACAACTGTATAAGCATTAAATATAAATAATTAACGCTTACACAGTCTGTCAACCCATCGATTGACATACAACTAAACGATCGGGATTAGTCTACGTCAAATATCATCCCAATACCCGTGTGGGGTTTCAAATCAACAAAGACAGATTATTATTTGTGCAGTTGGGCGATGTGTAAAATTTATCGTCCCAATCAATATCAGTCAAATCTGTGTACATAAACAAATCGTTCGATTTGTAAATGAATATTTATTTTACTTCAACACATGAATATATATTTTATTTCAACTCCAATCACACAATCAATTTTCACAACATAACAATCAAACAAACAAGCCGTCCATGGTATGTGGACGACGGGTGTCAGGTGCTGCTAAGCACCGTCTGCATCCTAGTATATATTTCAACTAGAAAACAAATTAAAAGTGAGGAGTTATCACCGAGAAGCTAAACCAAACGCCACGACTCTTCATATGTAGGAAACCTTCGTCGTGCTCGCCTTTCGTCACTTTCGTTGCCCATATTCACTACATATATAAAAATCACATTTTTATATTATTGCTATGTATATAAAAATTACATTTTTATTTCACTATATATGTACTAAAAAATTAGATTTTTATTTCGTTACATATATAAAATCGAATCTTTATTCTCACTACTTCACGATAAAAATAAAGTTCATATTTTTATTTCACTTCTCATATAATAAAAATCATAACTTTATCGTTATAAAAATCTATACTTTACCACTATAAAAATCTATACTTCTGTATGATAAAAAATTATTCTTTTTGAAGTAAAAAATCAAATCTTTTTGAAGTTAAAAATCAAATCTTTTTTTTATAAAAATCAAACCTTTTTCACTTTTAAAAATTAAATCTTTTCCTAACATAGAAAAATCTAATCTTTTTTAAACTCCTTATATTAAATACATAAAAATAAATAAATAATAAAACTTACAGTTCAAAAAGGAAGAGGGGGGCTGAATTCACTGCGCTGGAGGGGGGTTTCACTGTCGGAGGAGGGGTGTTGCCAACGGCAGGGGCGCGTCGGCCAGAGGAAGGGCGTGCGGTCTGGAACTGCGGCGGTTAGGGTTAAATTGGAGCTTAGGGGAGAAAGGGCGAGGTAGGAGGGAGGAGGAGCTACGTGGGGGGTCTCGATCGGAGGGGCTCGCCTGAGCTCCAGTGGCGTGGGCGGCGCCACCAGGGGCGGTGGCGGGTGGGCAGCGCGGTCACGCTTTCTCCTTTTCCTTTTTTTTTGTTTCGATTGTCTTCTGAAGGGAGAAAGGGGAAAGGGAGGGGGTTATAAGGAAAAAGGGTTTTTATTAATTAATTTATATTTTATTTTATTCCACCCAAGGTTGACTTTTTATTAGAACCCCAAATTGACCTCAACGACTGTCGTCCCTAGCTAATTACCCCCATTCCGAACACAATGGGATATGTCACGTAGGCCAATTTGATTGTTTCGATCAGTTTTTCTTTAAACTAAAATATAGATCATTATATTTAATTTTAAACGTACATTTCAATTTACTGGGGTCACATACGGACTCTAAAAATTCCCGAAAAATATTTTCTAGCTTCGTATTGGCAATACGGTCCTAACAAAACTAATTTCGTTAAATTCTGAGACCGTTTGAAAAATGGCCATTTTCCAGTCGATTAAAATCAACTGAAACTGGTCAAACGCGTTTTCTTTTGCCACGCTCACATATTGATTCGAAAAATTACAAATTTTGAAACCTAGCAATAATTTGACATCCTGGATCCAACAAAAATGGTTTCATCGAAAACCGAGGTCGTTTGCAAAATTGCCATTTTTAAGGGCCAGAATTCTATAGCGACTATTCTGAATTTTCAACTGGACGTAACTTTTTATTCCCGCTATGAAATTTCAATTTTTCAGATTCGTTGGAAAAATATCCTCAAATAGATTCAAATATTTTTTGTTTCACTAAAATCCGGTTTATTTTGAATCCTGTACATTCATTTGAATTTCGAAATCGAATTTTCAAACTACCGCGCCATTTTCAATTCCTTTTATAATTAAAAATAAATATTTATATTCTAACGATGATCTATATAAATATATTCATTCTATTTCTATTCAAAATAGATTTCTCGTCGCTATTATTTAAAATATTCAAAATTCGCTAAAATTGCCAATATAAAATTTTTAAATTGGCTCGGATTTCCTGGTTATTACACCTTGCATATCCGGTCGATCTCCAAGTACGTATGAACGATCACCACTTATTACCTTGTCTTGGGTGTACAACACAATCAAGATATCAGTAATCATCCAAACGATGTGAAGACCTCCAGTCTTCAACCACCATCTTCACCGTCAACTTATTGTTGTATCAACTATTCAGAATGGGATAAACCCGGTCTTTCCGAATAATTCACGTATATTATAAGCAAGTGTTATAAAAACACAACATACGCCTCATTCCAATCCATAATATTATTTTATTTAAATATTCTTTTCACAATTTAAACAAAATTAAGGTTTTCCAAACTAGTCGGGATTAGCGAACCTTACTAAAGAAATCATTTATTTTATTTCCCAATCCCAACCAATTCATCCCATGGAGCAAAACTGGTAGTACTCCATATCTAATACCATGGTGTTATTGGTAAAGTTAATTATCATTTCACGTTTAAATCTAATTAAAGATTTAACTATCGCTTGGAGCAAAACCGGTGATACTCCATTCTCGGTCATTTCCCAAATTTGATAATTTAAGTTATCACATTCACATTTCAATCTAATTAAAGATTCATTAAAACACCACTTAGTTTTAATCTTCCCAAAAATCAATATTAACGATTATTTAACTTTGGAAAATCAAACATGTCGTATCGGCAATCTACACTATACAATTGATTTCAGCCTATATATAACCTCTAAGCTCGTATGTCTTAGAGAAGGGTGTTAAGCAAGAGAATAAATTCTCCACCACCAAATAGATATATATTTAGTAGAGGTCAATAATACAATTCGAAATACAATGTTAGACTTGTAATCCTGTCTTTAACTGGGTTAAAGAACCAATGTCATTTAAAACACGGTTCACGATAAAACCATAATCACATTCTTTTAATTATGGAATCTTCATGGAAAACAGATCAATATATAATCGATATCAATTTCCGTATCCGACTAATAATATAAATAGAATAATGACAAAGCCTTTTAAATTCCATATATATATTAACAGCCTTCCTCCACAGAAGCTCACTTCGATTATTACCAAATCGAATTCCATTCAATTCCAATTTAATATATTAAATTGGAAAACTTTACTTTGGAAAATTTTCCATTAAATCTTAATAAAAAGATTTATAAATTCCAAGTCACATTTCACTGTTAATTGGGTTAAAGAACAAGTGTTATTTAAAAATACCGTTCACGATAAACCCTAATCCAATTCCAATTAAATATCAATTAATTGGAAAACTTCACTAAATCTTAAATTAAAGATTTTTCTTTTCTCAACTGGGATTAAGAACAGTGTTATTGAAGACACCATTCACGACAAACCCAAAATCCCATTTGAAATTAAATACAAGGCTCTGAATAGAAATTATATCGGCTTATATTCAATATCAAATTCTAAAACCAACACACATCGTATTGGAAATAACGATATAAATATATCTTTCAAATTTCCATAACAATATCCATATAATCATGGAATCTAATATCAAAATACTTCAAAGATTATTTCCATTCCAAATCCATTCCAATTCATATATTGGAAATTCTGGTTATATTAAAACCCATTCTCAATCCAATTTATTTATTTAAAAATAATTAGATTATAATTCTAGTTAATAACTAGTTCATTTTGATAAAAATATATTTTTATCTTTTCAAATATGGAATTTTTCATTCCAATTCTTTCCAAATCATTTATTATGATTTTACACAAATTATTGATATTTTTAATAATTTTATCAATGCCTCTACAGTCGGTTTCCAATAATGGCCACCAAACTGCATCCATAGCGACTTTTTCAAATTTGATTTGGACATAATTCCAAATCCAACCGTTATATTTCAAATCTCTTATATTCATTCGAAAGCTCTTTCCGATACGAACCCAAGGGTTCCAGTTTTAGGAGAATCCGATGGTCGAATCTCCCGTAATGTCAATTCGAAGTTAATGGTCGAAATTCGCAAACGGTCGCAGCGCGGCATGTTCTATTCAGGCCATTAAATATAGATAATACATATATATATACACATACATACATTTCATCGATTTCCATTTAAAACGAATTTTATAAATCGTTTATAAATTCATTTTAAAATGATTCTAACTTCATTTCAATTTTAAATCAAAATTGAATACTCATCATTATAATATTTAAATGATAATATTTTCAAAATATCTGATTTTGAAATCATTTCCTTTCCGATATTCATTATAAAAATGAATAAAATCGATATAAATATCGTTCGCATTGAAATGGCGTAAATGTAACCAACACGGCTTCATATACTTCAATAATTTGTTGTACATCTAAAATCGGATATCAAATTCACGTTTTAATCCTTTATTGAATATTATTTTAAAATATTCGTTATTTTAAAATATTCGTTATTTTAAAGTATTATTTATTTTAAAATATTTGTTATTTCTGAATTGGAATCAGACACAGTCAATTACCATATAATGTTATTTATATGGATTTCGTACAAACATGTACACAACAATAATGATACACAGTCAAATATCATTCAGAGTGCATTACACAACTGCATAAGCATTAAATATAAATAATTAACGCTCACAACAGTCTGTCAGCCAATCGATTGACATACAACTAAACAATTGGGATTAGTGTACGTCAAATATCACCCTAATACCAGCGTGGGGTTTCAATCAACAAACATAGATTTTATTTGTGCAGTTGGACGATGTGTAAAATTTATCATCCCAATCAATGTCAGTTAAATGTGTGTCCATAAACAAATCGTCTGATTTGTAAATTAATATTTATTTTCATTTCAGGAGAATTTTATGTCGTTCATATTTTGGTTAAAAATTATATTTTTAACATTAAATTTTTTTATTTCAACATATGAATATTTTACGCAGTTCATATATTTAATAAAAATAATATTTTAATTATTCAAACATTTTATTCAACACATGAATATTTTATATACATTTCAGATCACAACACAATACAGTCCAAACAAACAACCATGGTTTGTACAATAAATAGTGTCGGGGGCTATTAAACCCCGTCTGCATCCTAGTATATATTTAACTATAAAGTAATTTTAGTGAGAAAGAGTTCTCACCGTCGGTTTCCACTCTGCCAGGTTTATTTATGAATTTCTGAACAGTTTGGATTTGAATTTGTTCCAGTACGTTGTGCTCTTCACCGTGATTCCAATGCAATCAATTTCACGCAGTTTATATTAAAAATCGCATTTTTACATAACGCTATTCATATATTAAAAATCATATTTTTAAACCTTTCTATATATATATATCAAAAGTCATATTTTTATTCCGAGCTATTTCATATTAAAAATCATATTTTTTAAATTTAAAGCTATATATATATAAATTACATTATTAATAAATACTATTTCATATAAAAAATCATATTTAAACAATGCTTTTATATTTTAAAAACAATGCTATATATAAATTAAAAATCATATTTTTATTTCAAAACCAGATACGTAAAAACATATTTTTACAATGTCATATATAATAAAAATTACATTTTTAAAACTATGCTTTCTATATAAAATCACATTTTTTATTAACTGTTATATAAATTAAAAATCATGTTTTTATTTTAAAGCTATATATATATATATAAACTATATTTTTATTTCAAAGTTGAAACCATATTGTTAAACTAATGTTATATATATAAAAATCATATCTTTAAACTAATATTGTGTGTATATTTTTTTTTTAAAATCAATGTTTAAACATTTAAATAATTTAAATACATCATTATCTAATTAAAACTTTAAATAACTTAAATAATAAATTAAAATTAAAAAAATTAAAACCTTTCCCTTGTCGTTCGTTCACTGTCTGGTCAGTTCCATCACGTAGCTCTCGGTGAGACTATTACAAGGCACCCAAGATCGAAGAATCCTGATTCAGTTTGAACGAGTTATGGCCATTAATATGTTAAACACTTTAATATTAATTAACTAATTAATTATTTAACCAATTCTCAGGCCGATCTCCTTCTCTTCTTCATTTGCCCCTACAGATGAAAACCGACCCATTCGTTCAAATTTATTCCTCCCCGTCGTCGTTACCACAGAGCCCTAGCTCGTGCCAACCCCCACCTCCACCACTAATATCGGTTAACTCGAAGACCGGCGGCGCCTTGAAATCTCACTCGATGCGGTGCTGTTTGAGGGAGGAGATCTCACAAAACACTCAGCTAGATTCCATCATCGATCTCTATTTTGATTCGAAGAGCAGAAAAATCTCTTCGATTTTCATGTTTGAGTTCGTTGAATTTATGAACTGATTTGAAGAAATTTTCGAATTAAAAAGGGAGCGATTTCAGCCGTTCTTTTTACTTTAGGCGGCAGCTCCGAATTTGTGATTGGAGAATAGGGTTCTAAGGTTACTTATATAATATTTTAATTATTATTTAATAATATTTTATTTCAAAAATACCTGTTTATTGATACAAACTCCAAACTGAACCCAACGACTGTCGCCCCTAGCTAATTACCCCCATTCCGAATACAATGGGATATGTTTCGTAAGTCAATTTGACTGTTTCGGTCAGTTTTCATCAAAATAAAAAATATAAATCAATATATATTGAATTTAAACTTACATTTTAATTTACCGGGGACACATACTCGCTCCAAAAATTCCAAAAAATAAATCTAGCTATGTTTTGACGATACGGCCCTATCAAAACTAATTTCGTCGAACTTGAAGACCGTTTGAAAAATGGTCATTTTCTAATCGATTAAATTCAAACTGAATTTACCAAACACGTTTAAATTCACCACCTCACATATTAATTCCAAAAATTATGAAAATTGGAATCAAGCAATAATTTGACATTACGGATCCAACAAAAGTGGTTTCGTCGAAAACGGAGGTCGTTTGCAAAATGGCTATTTTTAAGGGCTTATATTATATTAAAATATATATAACTTCCATAACGACTATTCTGAATTTTAAACTGGTCATAACATTTTATTTCCGTTATGAAATCTGGATTTTTCACATTCGTTAGAAAGACATAATTAAACAGATTCAAATATTTCTGATTTTACTAAAATCTGATTTAGTTTGAATCCTGTACATTCAAATCAAAATGGAAATCGAATTTTCAAACTGTCGCGCCATTTTAGGGTTGTTTTATAATTAAAATAGATTTATTCGTTCTAGCTTCGTTTAAAATAAATTTTTAGTCGTTATTATTTAAAATAAATCATTGTAAATATTTAAAATCCATTAAAATAGCTAAAATAAAATTTTTAAATTGGTTCTGAAAATCCGGGTTGTTACAGTGTAGATTTATTATATAAGGATCTTCTGTTAGAACATGAAAAATTGTAAAAGCTTGGGTAGACTTAATGCAGTTATTTTAGCTAAGTTTAAAGATTGCGAGCAAGAATATTCCAAATTAAAAGAGATAAACAATTTTTTAGTTAAACAAGCCAAATGTTTTGAAATTTCCTTAAAAGAGCTTGTTTTTCAAAAAGATCGCCTTCAAAAAGAAAATGAGCAGTTAGAAGATAAAAACAATATTTTGTTAAAGGAAATCGATCTTTTACAAAATAAAAATTCATCTCTAGAAGATTCTTTAAATAATTCTAGTTCTTTAATTTAGTCCCTTAAAAAGGAGAATGGAGCTTTAATTGTAAAGAATCTAGAATTATCCAAAGAATGCGAGTTTTTAAAGGTTAATCATAATATTTTGCAAAATGAAATTTCTAACTCAAAAGAAAATTTTGAAAAATTACAGTCTACTTTAGATAATTCAGAATCTCAAATCTTTAGTCTCAAAACAGAGAATGGTTCTTTAAAAAGGAAGAATTCTGAATTAAATAAGGAAATGTATGATTTAAAAAATAACAAAATTTCTTTTGAAAATGTCAATCGCGACTTTGGAATCGAATTTGACAAAGTACAAGTAAGTTCACGAAATTTAATAAAGGTAAAAGTGATTTAAATATGGTTTTATCTAGATCTCGACCTTTACATGAAAAAAGTGGTTTAGATATAATAAAACCAATCATAGAAACAGTACTAGATGTGCTTTTATGTATAATAAGAATATCACTGCTAGTACTAATGTACAAACAAAATCCAGTTATTATAGAAATTCGAATATTTCTATGACTAGAGATATTCATAATAACTCTAGAAGTACGAAATTAAATATCAATAGAGATTACTTAAGTATTTGGGTTCCTGTAAATTGGAGAAACAGAGAAAAATATATCGATGATTATTTTGATTCCGTAGTTAATAATGAAAATTTTATCATTAAAGGTTCCATTAAACCCTCTTGGGTATGGTTACCTTCCATCTAACCCCTGAACCCTAAACGAAGCAAGTGGGTACCGAAGTGTGTGTGTGTGTGTGTATCGCATTTTTTGTAGGTACACCACAACAAAAAGAAGGCTATTTTCGGTATCTCTAAATATCTGTAAAATTCAGTTTATCGAAATGCACATGATCCAATATCTCCTGAAGGTGCTTTAATTATTTATATGTCGATTACTGCTTTCTCATGATACTTATTCTTTTCAATCGATGACAAAGGGGGAGAAATATGCTGTCATTATATACATGTTCTTATACACTAGCATTTTGTTACTGGAAACAGTAAGTTTATTATTTATATATATACATGTGTGTGTTTATATATATATATATATATATATATATATATATATATATATATATACACATAACAAAATGTTGCCGGTAAGCTTTTTAGACGGGGGAGATGAACATATACAAGCATACATTCAGGAGGAGCAATTCATTATCTAAACATAAATGCAAGGAGTTGTCATCAATTAAAAAAGGGGGAGAATGTTGATTCACGAGATTTTTGATTCATGACAACAAAGAAATGGAGATAAACGAAGATCATTTTGAAGAGCTAAGTTCATATATATATATATAAGTATTTAATTATGTTAGAAATTTGTTAAAATCCATGCTCATAGTATAACATAAGTGCACGATTTGAATTTTACACACACACACAGACATATGAATAAATGGCTGAAAAAGAGCCTGACTGGACAAAGTATTCTGAATCAGTCAACTTGCCAGAGAAACTTTGCCCAGTAACGGCTAGTTTTTGACAAACTTTAAATATTTGCGATTTTCAGTGTTTTTAACCAGTTGACTGGTAATTTATAGACCATATGACTGATTCGAAACAACAGCCATTTTTATGAAAGATTTCCATTCTTCATGAAGGGATTTCTCTTCATTTCAAAAAAAGAAATGGGTGCATCTCTTTGATTAAACTCTTCATGAAGAATCACTGCCTTCTAACAATTATATATACATTTCAATATTGTTTTCCAATAACCGATTCTTTGAAATTCTATTCTATTATCTGATCTTTATCTCTAGACTCTTGCATTCAAAAAAGCTTTATATATTCAAATTACTTGTTGAATCAATGGAATAATTTCATATCTCTTGATTCAATAAGTAGTATACTTCCTTCAGTCTTCACATATACGTTAAGGGTGTACTCAATCATTGACTATTCCGTGTTTCAAGAACACAAGCAAAAGTCAAACTCTTGTAATTTGTAAAAGTCCTGTGTTAGTGCTCAGGCGGGAAAATCCTTGTTGGGGCTCGGATCTTTGTGAACTTGTTCCTTTGGGTGAAGAGAGGGTGTTGATAGTAGAATTGCAGAAGGAGTCTGGGACTGGACGTAGGACGGGAAGTCCGAACCAGTATAAAATTCCTGGTGTTACTTTACTTACTGCTTTTACTTATTTGTGATACTCTATATTGTTTAGTTTTACTTGCATGACTATTGTATTAGACAAGGCTAGTATATCATAGTCAATTCAGTTTTATTCCATATATAAAGATCCTACACAAAGTCACACGACTTTTCATTCGGTATCAGAGCTTGGTGTTCTAGAGATCGTGACAACATCCTAGAACAAATGGCAAAAAAGAAGTCTAGTCAAGGGATTAGAAAGTGGAAGAGTAACAAAGCAAAATCAAAGGAGCAAGAAGGCAAATGTTTCATGGCTAAAGTCAGATCACAATCAGTATGTGTAAATTCATTATATAAAGATCTTCTGTTAGACCATGAAAAATTGTTAAAGGATTTTAAAAGCTTGGGTAGACTTATTTAGCCAAGTTTAAAGATTGCGAGCAAGAAAATTCCAAATTAAAAGAGGAAAACAATTTTTTAGTTAAATAAGCCAAATATTTTGAAAATTCCTTAGAAGAGCTTGTTTTTCAAAAAGATTTCCTTCAAAAAGAAAATGAGCAACTAGAAGATAAAAACAATGTTCTTTTAAAGGAAATCAATTTTTTACGAAATAAAAATACATCTATAATAGATTCTATAAATAATTCTAGTTCTTTAATTTTGTCTACTAAAAAGGAGAATGGAGCTTTGATTGAAAAGAATATAGAATTATACAAAGAATATGAGTTTTTAAAGGTTAATCATAATATTTTTCAAAATAAAGTTCCTGACCCAAAAGAAAATTTTGAAAAATTACAATCTTCTATAGATAATTTAGAATCTCAAATCTTTAGTCTCAAAACTGAGAATGATTCTTTAAAAAGGAAGAATTCTGGATTAAATAAGGAAATGGAAGATTTAAAAAATAACAAAATTTCTTTTGGAAATGTCAATCGTGACTTTGGAATCGAATTTGATAAATGTACAAGTAAGGTCGCGAAATTTAATAAAGGCCAAAATGATTTAAATATGATTTTATCTAGATCTCAACCTTTACATGATAAAAGTTGTTTAGGATATAATAAAACCAATCATAGAAATAGTACAAGATTAGCTTTTATGTACAATAAGAATATCACTGCTAGTACTAATGTAAAACCAAGATCCAATTATTATAGAAATTCGAATACTTTTATGACTAGAGATATTCATAATAGCTCTAGAAATATGAAAAGAGATATCAATAGAGATTACTTAAGTATTTGGGTACCTGTAAATTAGATAAACAGAGAAAAATATATCTATGAATATTTTGATTCCGTAGTTAATAATGAAAATTTTATGTTTAAAGGTTCCATTAAACCCTCTTGGGTATGGTTACCTTCCATCTAACCCCTGGACCCAAACGAAGAAGTGGGTACCAAAGTGTGTGTGTGTGTGTATATATATATATCATATTTTTTTGCAGGTACACCACAATAAAAAGAAGGCTATTTTCGATATCTCTAAATATCTGTAAAATTCATTTTATCGAAATGCACATGATCCAATATCCCCTGAAGGTGATTTAATTATTTATATGTCGATTAGTGCTTTCTCATGATACTTATTCTTTTTAATCGATGACAAAGGGGGTGAAATATGTTGTCACTGTACACATGTTCTTATACACTAACATTTTGTTATAGGAAACGGTAAGTTTATTATGTGTGTGTGTGTGTGTGTGTGTATATATATATATATATATATATATATATATATATATAAATGTTGCAGGTAAGCTTTTAAGACAAGGGGAGATGAACATATACAAGCATACATTCAGGGGGAGGAACTCATTATCTCAACATAAATGCAAGGAGTTACCATCAATCAAAAAAGTGGGAGAATGTTGATTCACGGGATTTTTCAATTCATGACAACAAAGAAACGGAGATAAATGAAGATCAATTTGAAGAGCTAAGTTCATATATATATGAGTATTTAGTTGTGTTAGAAATTTGTTAAAATCTATCCTTACAATATAAAACAAGTGCACGATTTGTACTATATACATATACGCACATACATATATACATATATATATATACAATATATATATATATATATATATATATATATATGAATAAATGGTTGAAAAAGAGCCTGACTGGACAAAGTATTCTAAACCAATCGACCGGTTCAATACAGACAAGTCGATTGGTCAGAGAAACTTTGCCTAGTAACGGCTAGTTTTTGATGAACTTTAAACGTATACGATTTTCAGCGTTTTTAACCAGTTGATTGGTAATTTACAGACCAGTTGGCTGGTAATTTACAGACCTGTTGACTGGTAATTTACAGACCAGTTAACTGATTCGAAACAATAGCTATTTTTATGAAAGGTTGCATTCTTTATGAAGGGATTTCTCTTCATTTCTGAAAAGAAATGGGTGCATCTCTTTGATTAAACTCTTCATGAAGAATCACTACCATCTAACTATTATACATACACTTCAATCATAGTTTTCTAATAATTGATTCTTTGATAATCTATTCTATTTTTGATCTTTATCTCTAGACTCTTGCATTTTATAAAGCTTTCATATATTCAAATTACTTGTTGAATCACTGGAATTATTTCATGTCCCTTGATTCAGTAAGTAATATAATTCCTTCAATCTTCACATACACGTTATATTCTTAAGGATGAGATTACTGAAAAGGTGTACTCAGTCATTGGCTATTCAGTGTTTCAATAACACAAGCAGAAGTCAAACTATTGCAATTTGTAAAAGTCCTGTGTTGGTGCTTGCAGGAAAATCCTTGTTGGGTCTCGGATTGATCCTTGTTGGGGCTCAGATCAACCTGTTCCTCTGGGTGAAGAGAGGGTGTTGATAGTAGAATTCTAGAAGGACTCTGGGACTGGACGTAGGACGGAAAGTCCGAACCAGTATAAAATTCCTGGTGTCACTTTACTTACTGCTTTTTACTTATTTGTGATATTCTATATTGTTTAGTTTTACCTGCATAACTATTGTATTAGACAAGCTAGTATATCATAGTCAATTCAAATTTATTCCACATATAGAAATCCTACACAAAGTCACACGACTTTTCATTTAGTATTAGAGCCTGGTGTTCTAGAGATCATATAAACATCCTAGAACAAATGGCAATAAAGAAGTCTAGTCAAGGGATTAGAAAGTGGAAGAGTAACAAAGAAAAATCAACAAAGCAAGAGAGCAAATGTTTCATGGCTAAAGTCGGATCACAATCAGTAAGTGTAGATTCATTATATAAAGATCTTCTGTTAGACCATGAAAAATTGTTAAAAGATTTTAAAAGCCTGGGTAGACTTAATGCAGTTATTTTAGCCAAGTTTGAAGATTGCGAGTAAGAAGATTACAAATTAAAAGAGGAAAACTATTTTTTAGTTAAACAAGCCAAATGTTTTGAAAATTCCTTAGAATAGCTTGTTTTTCAAAATGATTTCCTTCCAAAAAAAAAAAGAGCAGCTAGAAGATAAAAACAATGTTCTTTTAAAGGAAATCGATCTTCTATAAAATAAAAATACATCTATAAAAGATTCTTTAAATAATTCTAGTTCATTACTTTTGTCTCTTAAAAAGGAGAATGGAGCTTTAATTGAAAAGAATCTAGAATTATCTAAAGAATGTGAGTTTTTAAAGGTTAATCATAATATTTTGATAAATGAATTTCTGACTCAAAAGAAATTTTTGAAAAATTACAATCATCTTTAAATAATTCAGAATCTCAAATTTTTGTCTCAAAACTGAGAATGGTTCTTTAAAAAGGAAGAATTCTGAATTAAATAAGGAAATGGATGATTAAAAAATAACAAAATTTCTTTTGAAAATGTCAATCATGACTTTGGAATTGAATTTGATAAATGTACAAGTAAGTTCGCGAAACTTATTAAAGGTCAAAATGATTTAAATACGATTTTATCTAGATCTCGACCATTACATGACTAAAGTGGTTCAGTTTATAATAAAGTCAATCATAAAAATAGTACTAGATGTGCTTTTATGTACAATAAGAATATCACTGCTAGTACTAATGTACAACCAAGATCCAATTATTATAGAAATTCATATACTTCTATGACTAGAGATATTCATAATAACTCTAGAAGTACGAAAACAAATATCAACAGAGATTACTTAAGTATTTGGGTTCCTGTAAATTGGAGAAACAGAGAAAAATATATCGATGATTATTTTGATTCCATAGTTAGTAATGAAAATTTTATCTTTAAAGGTTCCATTAAACCCTCTTGGGTATGGTTACCTTTCATCTAACCCCGGGACCCAAACGAAGCAAGTGGGTACCAAAGTGTGTGTGTGTATGTGTGTGTGTGTGTGTATATATATATATATATATATATATATTTGCAGGTACACCACAACAAAAAGAAGGCTATTTTCAGTATCTCTAGATATCTGTAAAATTCAGTTTATCGAAATGCACATGATCCAATATCTCCTGAAGGTGCTTTAAGTATTTATATGCCGGTTACTGCTTTCTCATAATACTTGTTCTTTTTTAATCGATGACTAAGGGGGAGAAATATGTTGTCATTACATACATGTTCTTATACACTAGCATTTTGTTATTGGAAACAGTAAGTCTATTATATATATATATATATATATACATATATATATATATAACAAAATGTTTCAGGTAAGCTTATTAGACAGGGGGAGATGAGCATATACAAGCATATATTCAGGGGGAGCAATTCATTATCTCAACATAAATGCAAGGAGTTGTCATCATTCAAAAAAGGGGGAGAATGTTGATTCATGAGATTTTCGATTCATGGCAATAAAGAAATGGAGATAAATGAAGATCATTTTAAAGAGCTAAGTTCATATATATATATATATATATATATATATATATGTATATATATATATATATGAGTATTTAGTTATGTCAGAAATTTGTTAAAATCTATCCTCAAAGTATAACACAAGTGCATGATTTGTATTATACATACATACATACATATAATAAATGGCTGAAAAAGAGCCTGACTAGATGAAGTATTTTGAACCAGTCGGCTGGTTCAATATAGATCAGTCGACTGGTCAGATAAACTTTGCCCAATAACGGCTAGTTTTTGACGAACTTTAAATATATATGATTTTCAGTGTTTTTAACCAGTTGACTGGTAATTTATAGACCAGTTGACTGATTCGAAACAACAACCATTTTTATGAAAGGTTCATGAAGGGATTTCTCTTTATTTCTAAAAAGAAATGGGTGCAACTCTTTGATTAAACTCTTCATGAAGAATCACTACCTTCTAACTATTATATGTAAACTTCAATCATAGTTTTCTAATAACCGATTCTTTGAAATTCTATTCTATTTTCTGATCTTCATTTATAGACCCTTGCATTCTAAAAAGCGTTCATATATTCAATTTACTTGTTGAATCATTGGAATTATTTCATATCTCTTGATTTAATAAGTAATATACTTTTCAATCTTCATATGCATGTTATATTCTTGAGGGTAAGATTATAGGAAGGGTGTACTCAATCATTGGTTATTCGGTGTTTCAAGAACACTAGCAGAAGGTCAAACTCTTGTAATTTGTAAAAGTCCTGTGTTGATGCTCAGGCGGGAAAATCCTTGTTGGGGCTCAGATTGATCCTTGTTGAGGCTCAGATCGTTGTGAACCTGTTCCTCCAGGTGAAGAGAGGGTGTTGATAGTAGAATTCAAGAATGAATCTGGGACTGGACGTAATACGGGAAGTCTGAACCAGTATAAAATTCCTGGTGTTACTTTACTTGCCGCTTTTACTTTTTTTGATATTCTATATCGTTTAGTTTTACTTGCATAACTATTGTATTAGACAAGCTAGTATAACATAGTCAATTCAGCTTTATTCCATATATAATGATCCTACACAAAGTCACACGATTTTTGAGAATTCGTTTCTCTTAGCTTTTATACCCGTAATATTTTTAGGAAGATCAACTAATGGTTTGACAGTTTGACGATGTGGCATTTAAAGAGAATGGTGGTTAGATGTTCAAAGAAGATAAACGTAGCATCAAGCCTCACAACCGGGAAATGAAAAAAATCGGGAAATGCAGCACGGCTAGTTGGGTCGCACCCAAGCAGGGTATATTGTCAATGATCTAGAGAAAATTCACTTTGTTCTTCTTTCGCTTCTGTATCTCCCGGGGACGGTCATGCCGGTACCGACCGTTGGTGAAAATATATTCGATACACTCAAGCTGAATGAGTGGTTGGTCATGTGTGGCCGGGTTGCAAGATGTTCTTGTTGAACTCCAGTGTATCCCCTCTAGAGTACACTGATCGGAAGGTGATCCCATACCTTGTCATAGTTGGAATCCAATCGTCAATAAGCGCCCTGCGGTTTTTGATTTTATATTGAATATGTAGAGCGTGAGATGCAAATGTTTTGCTACTTAGCTATTTATTTGTGATTTGATAAGCACTATTATAATATCACTACATTTTGATATATCGAAAACGTTTTGGGTCATAGTAAGGTAAAAACCATCTGTGTTTATGCGTGGGTTAGTCTTACTATTATCCTTTTCTTTCAAAAGGGTTTTCTAAAGTTAAGCAAGTTGTTTGTTATGTGAATTTATCACTGAAAGTATTCCAGACTGATTCGCGTGAATTTTGCTTTGCTTCAAATGTGCTCGGGTTAGACCAAGTATATTTTCCAGGTTAAGTTTCGCTTGGAACTTCAGAAGAGGAGCTGGAGTAGAGACGTATTTCACGTATTTACTGGTACTAGTTTATTCTGCTGTGTGTATTGATTGATGTGAATGTATACTCTGATGTTGTAATCATATATATATATATATATATATATATATACTGTTTCATTTTGTATAAAGAATTGTGATATATTATATTTTGTCCATTCCGCTGTGTGACTCTGAACTTCTTATTCTTCTATTCTAATATGTCTTCCTTTCTTTCCTTACCCTCTAATTTCATTCTATTAACAATCTGCTTTTCTGTGCAATTTGAGTTGACATGGGTTGATATATGTTGGCTTAAACTGTACAGAAAAAGTGGGTCGTTATAGTGAATTTATAGACTTTGACATGTTACCTTAGATATTGACAAATAATGCAAGCTAAAAATTATATATAAAGCTTGAATGTTAGTTTTTTTATGCTAATTTCAATTCCTTAAGTGTTAATGTCAGCATCCACATATGTTGGGCGTACTATTATTATTTATCTTATGTTAGTCTTTTGACTTATGCATATAACCAAATATTTAGAGTTTAATCATAGGACATTATCAGTAGGGATCACAATTAGACACGATCCGTAGGATACAGACTCGACCCATCGGGTCTTCTTCTAGGCGGGTTGGGTTTTGTCGGGTCTAAACTACACATTTCAAAAATCTGGACCTGCCCTGACTCTAGCTTCGGTTCGGGTCGGGTTGGTTCGGGTTCAATTGGATAATAGCACTAAAATTACATATATCTCAATGTTTTTGGATCGGATTAGTTCAGGTCGAGTTTGATCGGGTATTTATTGTATTTTTCATCACCTAGACCCGATCTGAGACCCGTCAGGTTCGGTTCAGTTCGGGTTCGGGTCTTCTTGGGTCGGTTCAGTTTTCGGTTCTAATTGCCAACCCCAGTTATCTGCAATGATATGTTTCTTACTTCTGGTTGTTATATGCACTCTTTACTTAAGACCGTTTAATATAGATGATCTCATCTTTATAACCAAAAGTTAACACTGAATTGACTCCACCTACAACACCTTGGAATTCCATCTTTGGGGTTTTGAATAAAAGATGTTACATAAACTGTATAATTTCAATGATCCATAATGACTTTCAATTCTAAAGTAGTTAAAAGTTTCATAATAACTTAACGATTTTTTGCTCACGTCATCTTAAATATAACTTAAAAATGAAAAGACAATGAAAGAGGGTTTAAAACTTAAGGTTGTGTCAATTTAAAATGCCGAATTTTAAGTTTTGAATGTTAAACTCTAAATTCTTAGTGATGACGGCTTAATGCAAAATTCTGAGTAATCAATCATTTATTTGTTTGCTTTCTGAAACTTTTGATTGGAGTCGATAATTATGATTCCTTTGATAATATTGTCATATGTATATCAATTGGCTTTTAAATAAAGATAATTTTAAATGTTTTAAATTGACAAAAAACTGAATTAAGGAGAACTCAGTTACTAAAAAAAGTTGTAAAATATTAATTTTGGAAGATTGAATTTTCAAAATTACGAATCTTTCAACGCTTGAACTTCTAATTTCTAAAAGCAATGCATTTTCAAAATTCTAACTCTATTGAAAATTTGAAATGTCTAATTACAACAAATAGTTTCCAAAATTGTAAAAACTCGAATTTAAAAATCTTGAAATGTCAAATTTAGAGTACTCAAAATTATACATTTTAAAAGTAACTAGATTCAAAAATTTGAACCTTTTGAAATTTTTGAGAATGTCAATGTTGAATTTTCGAGTTAGCGTTTTATTTGTAAATGTTAATAAGGTAAAAATAAAATGAAAGAACTACGGTTCATCATCTAGGTAAAATTAAGCACGAAAAAGGTTCTATATACTTTTGTCCAATTAGACGATTTTAATCAGAAGAACGATTAAAAAATAAAAAAAAATAAAAAAGTTCTACAGCAATGAATTTTAAAGCAAGTTTGGCAATTACATATAAGTAGCCAAAATACTTATAAGTTACTTGTTGTAATTCAAGTATTTAACAGTACATAATTCACAAAAAAAAAAAAAAAAAAAAAAAAAGAAGAAAAAAATCTAGTAAATTAAAATATGAGAAATAACAATTTGTTGGACTTATGAAAACAATTTATAGCTAGTTTTGACAAATTAGTTTACTTTTCTTGACTTAAAAGTCAAATTGAATCCAAGCACATCTATTTATAAACAACTATTTAAAACTATCAAAAGTTACTATTTAAATCTTCTTTTAAATAGTTTCAAAATAAGTTGTTGTGAAATGTGACCTTTATAATAAGAAACACAACTTACTTATAATTTGTTAACGTTGGTTAGGTCAATTTTACAAATTATTAAAAAAAAAAAAAAAAAAAAATTAAGGTTGGACGTTAATCCAAAGCTAATTGACTACATAAATGAAAGAGAAATGCTAGGGACAGTCGCTTTAAGGCAACTGTCCATGATACTCGCCATACAATTGGCTGTTATTGTGATAGTGGGGCCAATATATAACATGGAAAACTGCATAAAAATAATTATATAGAATCTTTGACCAATCAATGGGCGAGTATCATGGACAGTTGCCTTAAAGCGACTGTCCCTAGCATTTCTCTAAATGAAATTCTAGTTGCTTAACCCGAACTAAACTAGACTTAATGAGTAAAATATTAACTACATGTTAATCCAAAGCTTAAATAAGTAAAATATTAGTTACTGATTAGTCCAAGGAGTAAGCATGTAAAATATCAGTTACCCGTTAATTAGATTCGTTTTTAACTTAACGAATGGCAACAGTATTTGGGTTGATTCCAATGCTCCCTCTGCTCGGAGTTCACTTCAAAATTCAAAATCCAAACTTCCGAATAGATTGATCCGCCCTTCCTCCCAAAACCTCCGTTGACAAACAACAATGCGCCCAAACCCGGATCCGACCCGAAACATATCGTCCAAAACCACCGACCAGTTCTTCAGGGAGATCCAATCCCTCTCCACCGCCCTCTCCACCTCGCACCCCCGCCGCCACTCCCTCCCTTCGAACCCAAACCCGAAACCCACTAACAAAACCCTGTGGAAATCCATCAGGAACCCCCTCCGCTCCTTATCCCTCCTCCGCCAGTCCCGCTTCGACTGCACCTTCTCTATCCAGGTCCACTCCATTCGCAACCTTCCGAGCGCTCTCTCCAGCTCCGCCTTCGTGGTCCACTTCAAGCGGGTGTCCGATAACACAGGATCCAAAACCCGACCTGTCAGGGCTGTAAATGGATCGGTTGAATTTCGCGAAACTTTGCTGCATAACTGTTCTGTTTATGCCAGCAAGAAAGGCGGCGTGGCAAAGTACGAGAGCAGGGAGTTCGTTATTTACGTGAATTTGGCTGGGAGTACTGGGTATGATTTTGGAAAAAATAGGGTTGAAGTAACAAAAATATTGCCCGTTGTTTTTGAGGATTTATATGGGGAGAAGAGGGAAGGGCAGTGGAGTACTAGTTTTGGTTTGGGTGGAAGGGCAAGAGGTGCAGTTTTGAATGTGACCTTTGGATATTCTGTTTGTTCAAGCAACGAGAAAAACAGTGGCTTTAGAAGAAACGAGAGCATAAGTGAAGATGCAGGAAATGATAATGTTGATCTGAAAGAGGAACTTGACAGCCCGCCAGAGTTGAAACGTTGTACTACAATGGAGAAAGCTGGAAATAATGAATGTGAGGATATTGAATTTACTGTTATCGAGAAGGGAGTGGAGATTGAGTCCAAGAATTTTATCGGAGAAGATGAAAATAAGGAGATCAAAGTTCCCAACTTGAAAGATGATGTAAATTTTGCAACCGATGTTATTCCCATAATTGAAATGAATGAATTGGAAACTTTGGAACCTCATCTCGGGAACATAGAGTCGAATTGTAAATCAAACGGAAAGATGAGCAAGTCCCGAAGTTTAGATGATTTAACCGAAAGTATTGCAAACGAGTTCTTCAGCATGATTGGATTAGAAAGCAGTCAAGATGATTATGCAGAATCACCAAGGGAACAACTACTAAAACAGTTTGAAGCTGAGAGTTTTATTCCTACATCTTTCGATTTTTCTTCAATGGTGAATGAGGCAGAGATAGAGCATCGTAAGTCAAGAGCGAAAAAGCTTGAAGGCGAAGAGTCAGAAGCTTTGATGCGTGAATGGGGCTTGAATGAGAAGGTTTTTGAGAGCTCCATGGCAAAAAGTAGCGAAGGGTTTGGTAGTCCTATAAATGGTCCTATAGAGGAACCGGAAGAGTTGCCATCACTTGGTGAGAATTTGGATTCTTTTATTCAAACTAAGGATGGTGGGTTCTTGCGCTCTATGAGTCCTTCGCTTTTCAAAGCCTCAAAGAATAGTGGTGGTTTGATTATGCAAGCTTCAAGTCCTATTGTATTGGCTGCAGAAATGGGTTCTGATATTATGGAAATTTTGAAGGGTTTATCTGCCATCGGAATTGAGAAGCTATCAATGCAGGCTAGTAAACTTATGCCATTGGAAGATATTACTGGTAAAACAATGCAGCAGATTGCTTGGGAAGCTTCATCGTCTCAAGAATTATGTGACAGGTATTGCAATTCTTACTGTTTATAGTTGTGCAGGACACTGGCGCTATAAAATGCATCATACCTTGGAGTCATTCACAAGTTATTATATGCTGAAATTGCTACATTGAGGGTTGCTTAAATCGTCAAAGTTATCAAATAAAATCACTTGTCCCTAAAAATCTATGTCTCTCTGTACCCAACCAATAAACACTCCTGAATTCCACCTTTTTACAATTAAACCCTCTTCTATTTTTGTACTTAATTGCAAAGAAATAAAAACCAAGGATTCTTATTGATTAGGTACAGAGAGACAGAGATTTTTAGGGATAGAGGATTAGCTCTCGCTATCCTACAGTCTGCCATATGTTAAGTGTATTACCAAGAAAATTACTTCCGACTCTCATAACTAATGGCCACCATACAAACTCTACTTACATGCTTGCTGATACCATACATTATTTTGTTTTGTCAAATAGACAACCAAATAGTTCGGTTGTTTATCATTAACGACCATCAAAAATCTAGGACACACGTTGTTTATCACTGGTTGACTATAAACAACCGTTAAAATCAAATACGCATGACTGTTTAAAGCTGAATGTGAATATTTAATACGGTGTTAGGTAACATATAAAAAAAATTGATAGCCATTAAAAGTTTCTTCGTGTAGACACAAGAAATTTTTTGGGTGCCAATAGCAATTTAGGGCATCTCCAATCGTTCATAATTCATGGTAATATGAAGTTTGCCTCTTCCAATTGTTCGATTCAAGCTTAATATTAAGCTGAATGTTAAGGATCTCGGGATCCTGAACGTCTCGTGAGTGCTCATTTAATGGGCGTCCAATGCCAAGCGCCCATCAAATAGGCGCCCGGCTTTACAAAAGAAAAAAAAAATCTGATTCCGTTCAGCATAAAGCTTTAAAGCAAGTCTAAGCATTATGCTTTTCGCAAGAAACAAACGCAAAAAACAAATATGTAGGTTGCAAAAAAGAAGAAAAAGAACCTCATGCTCCCATTTAATGGGCACCTGTCATCAAACATCCATTTAATGGGCGACTGATGCATGAACTTTCTTCCCCAATTCAGGGCAGGATATTCAACATTCTGAATATTCAGCCTTGAACCAACTGAAGATGCCCTTAGTGTTTATCACCGTACTAAAAAAGGATGTTTAGGTCATTCATAATTCAATGCTTTGTTGGGACAGTATTTGTCCTTTAAATTTTAGATACACTATACCTTGATGATGCTGCAGTTACACATTTATAGACTGCATTAATATATTTGTAGTTACACCTACATGTTGAAACCTACAGGAGTTCTAAATTCTAGAAATTATGTATTGAAATGCTATACAATACCATTGTGATATTTTGTTGTAGCCTATATAATATATCGATGTATGTATAGCACATACCTTTAATCCTTTCCATTTTTCTTTTTCTTAAATACTTGCACCGAAGAGTCTGCAAGCTCTTAAGAGACCATGCAATGACCACGATACTTATTTTTGACAGTTTCATCTCTTATTGGGATTTAATGATTTGATCAATTAGATTATGACTCATTGTGTTTACAAGCTCTCTTCTTATGTTCATTATTTAAAATAAATTAAGCAGCGGGCTGTATTTTTAACTTTATAGGTTGGGTGCATCAGAGAATCATAATACGGACTATATATCTAGCAAAGCTGGAAAAAACAAAGGTTTGAAGAAAAAACCATCAAGAAGTGACAAAGAAAACTCCGAGTATGTTTCACTCGAAGACCTCGCTCCACTAGCAATGGACAAAATTGAAGCCTTATCTATTGAGGGTTTGAGAATACAATCTGGCATGTCTAATCAAGAAGCACCTTCGAACGTTACACCTCAGTTAATACATTCAACTAATAATGACAATGCATCTATCGGTCTAGAAGGCGCCTATGGCCTACAATTAATGGGCGTCAAAGATAGTGCAGAAGAAGTAGATGGTTTGATGGGTTTATCTTTGACACTCGATGAATGGGCCAGGCTCGATTCCGGGGCCATCAACGAAGAAGACATAGCCAGTGAGAAAACCACAAGAATACTCAAGGCCCATCATGCCAAATCCATGGAGTTCTTAAGGGCAGGTAAAAACGGCAGTAAAAGATCAGGTAAAAAATGGGGGTTGCTCGGTAACAATTTCACGGTAGCAATAATGGTGCAGTTGCGCGATCCTTTACGCGATTACGAGCGTGTAGGTGCTCCTTTGCTCGCCTTGATTCAAGTAGAAAGAGTCATCTTACCTCCTAAACCTACAATTTATCGATCCTTCTACGAGCACAAGTACAAAGAAGGGGTGGAGGAGAAGGATAAAGTAGGAGGGGTGGAGGAGGAGAAGAAGGATAAAGTAGAAGGGGAGGTTGCTGGATTCAAGATTACCGAAGTGCACGTGGCGGGGGTGGGGACTGAGGCTGGCAGTAAGAAGAAGAGTGTGTGGGGTAATTCGGTAAAATCACAGTCTGGGTCTAGATGGCTGCTGGCTAATGGAATGGGAAAGGGCAGCAAGCACCCATTTATGAAGGCTAATACTGTGAAAATGCAGAGTGAAGCGACGGCCAAAGTGCAACCAGGAGAGACTTTATGGAGCATTTCGTCGAGGGTTCATGGGAGTGGATCTAAGTGGAAAAAATTGGCCGCACTGAACCCTCATATCAGGAACCCTAATGTCATTTTTCCTAATGAAACCATTAAACTGCGCTGAATTCAGTTGTTTCCCATTGTTGTTCATATGTATACCGCTGAGATGTATTTTGAGTGAGGTTTGTTGTGAAAAATTGTAGTGATAGAACATATTATATGGAGTATAAATTGGAGTCTCGTGCTTTATGTAATTGAGATCTATATCATTATTTGTACGCAGCATAAATGGCTTTGGGTTCTGTAGAATTTGGAGGACTTGAAAACTGATTATAAGATGAGATGATTTCGGAACTTGCAAACAGTTTCAACTTTCAAACCTGAGATCAGCTAGAACAGCACTGTATGTATAGGTAGGATACATTGATTTATAAATAGCACTGAGGTTGACAAATTTGACAATGGCTTGCATTTGAAATCCATCTGCATTTTCATTTGAAAATAAAAATAAAAATCGAAAGGTAGATACGATGGTATCTGCACTTGAAAATTAGTCACGTCATTTTTCTTTAAGTAATATAATAGTCTATATTATATCATAGTTGAAAAATAAATTATCCTACTAATTTTTATATCTTGTGGATTAAGAAACGTTAGTGCTTAGATAATTTTATATTCAATGGGAATTTTGGATTAACACCTTGTAATATATTTAGAGCAACTCCAACAGAGTTGGGGAACATAACATTCAGTCAAATATTACGGGATCAATTTTAAATTCTAAATTAGCTCCGCGCGCCGGTATTAACAGCACGTTATGAAGCGTGCCCATTTTTTCAGCGTGTCCCGACAAAATTAGCGCTTTATAAAGCAACGGTAAAATCGGCGTTGTTCCACCTTAACACTTTACACTATTATTATTGGTTTTTTACATATACTAACTCATATACAACAATGATATGTTACTATGGCGGAATAAAATCGTTATTGTTTTCGTACCTTGAGTATAAAACATTTATGTTTACTTAGACCAAAATAAAATGATATAGCTTTAGATGTTAATAATAGTTGGTTGATAACACGTACAAATACAATAGAACGCTTATGCTAAAATAAATAAATAAATCATCATTACTGCAAATTCGTACAATCATAAAATAAAACACGAGTTCGGACAAGCAAACATCATAATAAGGGCATTAAGATAACTAATTAACGCCAGGGAGGCTCTAACATAACTAATTATCGCCGTAGTGGTTCCATAAATGATTCATAAGGTCTTTTTGCAGCCTGTTATGGAATTGTACATTTATGAACATAATCTGACGATCCAAATGAATGTTGAATTCCTCTTCTGTTATTTGTGTGTTTTGTTGGAATACATCGGGCGGTTGCGAAGCACCTTCATATTCGTAGTGGCGTTGTCCGTCATGCATATCTCTTTCATCTTTTATGATCATGTTGTGTAGAACAATGCATGCAAACATGATTGTAGACATCTTTTTCCTCAACCACAACCGACATGAATTACTTATCATTGCAAATCTAGCTTGTAAAACACCGAATGCACATTCTACATCTTTTCTTTATCCCTTCTGCATCACCGCGAATTTGGCTTATTTAGGAGTCAACGGATTTGGACATGTTTTAATAATGGTGCTCCATTTCAGGTAAATGTCATCACCTAGGTAATATTTATGGTTGTAAGTATTTTGGCCAATGGTAAATGTTAAAGGAGGTGTCTGGCCTTGAGCAAGATCATTGAACAGATGAGATCTTTCTATAACATTTAAGTCATTATTCGAATCCGACATTACAAGAAAGCATGCCATATCCACAAATCGTACAATGTTACGGCTTCCAAAATGATGGTTGGTTGTCTTTTCTTGCCGTTGTATGCACCTTGTAATCCCATAAGGCAGTTCTTTCATTCCCAACGCATACAATCTAGACTTCCTAACATGCCCGGTCATCCCCTGCTTTCGTGCATCTCTCTAATTTGCACTATGTCAGCTTCGTTCGGAGACCTTAAGTACTCCTCTCTGTAGACATCCACGATAGCCTGTCAGAATTTTTCAAGTGTTTCAAGTGTCGTGCTCTCCGCAATTCGGTATGCATCTGTAGGAGTGCCATAAGCAAACATTCTCCTAGAGGTCATCATTTTTTGTTCAACTGTTAACCCCTGTGTCTTTGACGCATTTTGTTTATACTTAAAGTAATCATTGTTACCTGGTGTACCCTCCAATATCTGAAGAAATAGATCTCTTTGCATCCTGTATCTTCTACGAAACATATCAGTCTCGTAAGTGCAGTTGTCATCGAAGTAATCTTGCATCAGAGACTTATGGTATGCAGCTTGATTTCGGTGTATAAACTTCCTTCCAGGAACCGATCTCCTTCGAGTTGTGGATGATGAACCGTAGGCTTCAGTGTAAATGTCCCATATTTCTTGTATTTCTTTTGCTTCCTCTTGAAGGATTTCTTCTTCATCTGAACCGCTCTCAAAAGCCACCATGCTTTAGATCTCTTGAAATTGAATGTAACATTTAGTTTGCCTGCGTATTTATTTTCGTACTTTATTTCGGTCTAATCGTTAGTTATAGTACCTATTTCTGGGTAATGTCTGTTGTATTTGTATCAGTCTACTTAATATTAGTTGTTTTCTTATGCTTTATTATCAGTTGTATCGTGAGTTTTATATGTACATTCAAACGTTTTATATCAACCTAAACCACTAAATAAACTTAAAAGGGATAATAAACCGATCTTCACATAATATTATAGTTTAGTGGTTAATATATTTATTAACCTAAGAAAAAAAATTAACCTAAAACTTAAATTACAATCTTTAAAAAAACATCCAACATAGCTTGTCGAATTTATCGGCACGTTATCTTAACGCGTCCATATTATCGGTGCACTTTGATAAAATGAGAGCACGCCGATTTTCTGTTGGGAAATTTTCTCCAGTTCCCCCTGAATTTTACGAGTCGTACGATTACGACTCGTAAAACCGTTGGAGTTGCCCTAATAAGAGAGCAATATCCAGAAATAAGTGTGCATACATGCATGGATATGCCTTCATTCGCATCCAAAATGTGTGTTATCTGTTAATACTGTTTCTAAGAACATAATCGAATATACAAGAGTTAAACTTACCGCAATGGCAGCCCGTACAAATTTATTATTCGAGTCTAGGGAGATCACTGTTTCCTTAAAACAATAATGCTTCTTCTACCAAGTTGAAGTGTGGTTGAACAACTATTTCCAATGATAAAACAAACCATCTTTGCAATGTCGCTCAAACAATTACAAAGCGACAACGAACTCAAAAAATCATACTAAAAAAAAGAGTACAGAGGAGAAGGATTTCAATTTTTGTTGTGGAATACTCTGTCTAAAACTTTGTTAATAGAGTAACTAGGCGTTCTTTCAGCATAAACAATTACGCCTATTTAAAAGAATGCAACCCTTTGATTAATACTGCAACAATTTAACATAACCATTCAAAATTACTACGTCCAATTCAACGGCCACCTCCCAATTGCAAAGTGCCTACAAGACGACTCAAACGTCCATTCGCATAAACGTTACAGGTGCGAGTTCGGGTTTAAGGTGAGGCATAGGCATGGGCGCAGTGTGGTGCATTGCACCATCCCGTATGATTCCCACGATGGTACATGCCCTATGTCTTATAGGAATTGTAATGGTTATATATATATATATATATATATATATATATATATATATCGGCGAGCGTTCAATGGCACCCGAAACAGTGCAGCACCCCTAAATGCCCCCTGATTTCCACCACATATTCCGTTTCTCTCTCCCTCCACTCATTATTTCACCCCCCACTTACTTATTCTAATATAAATGCTTAGTTTATATATGGGGGGCAAATGGGGTGCTCACTATTTGGGGTGCCATTGAACGTTCCTCATATATATTGAGAATTATATATATATGTGTGTGTGTATGTATATATATATATATATATATGTATATGTTTATGTATAATTATACAATCCAAAATGTGGATATACACCTATTTTATATGGCATTTGTACCATGTGCCTTACTTTATTTAACACTGTTCATATTTCTAACAATCCACCAAATGAATGGGTATTTATCCAATTGTTTTTCTCTGATGAAACTCTTGTTGTATTGGTTAAAGTAGCGGGACAACTTTGAACTTTCCTACTAAATATCCATTTGACCTACTGACGAATTAGTAGACTAAGGTATCCTTTATTTGTAAGCCTTCTGTGTAACTTAGAGCAATACATATCACATGACAAAGTTTCTAATCTTTCTTGGTTTTTTGTTTGTGTTCGTTTATGCCATGAGCACTTATTTAGTCTCATGAGTGCTTAAGAGAATTAGGCCATGTAATTCTCTATGAAGCAGCGCTTTCACACTCACCAAGGTGACTCTATAAAGAGTATTCTGCAATACTCCACTTGTTTCATTGTAGTCCCACATTATAAACATGATTAAAAGCTTAACCTATCATATTCTCTGGTGATTTGTGCATAGGCTTATCTTAGGAATGGATGTGACTTTTGTAGTCCTGCTAAGTTTCCACCTTAATTTTGTTATTCCTTTATACCTAGATTAGGGATCTCAAATGAAGTAGGATGGGTTTCTATTAAGGAAACTTCTAATCTATAGGCCTCAAGTCCATTCCCATTGATAAGGTTTGAACTTTCTCTCTAGGCAAGCCTTTTGTTCATGGATCTACAATGTTATCTTTTGACTTCGTATGGTCTATATTAATAGCTCCATTAGAGAGAAGTTGTCTCACTGTTTTATATCTACAAAGAATACGCTTAGATTTACAATTGTATAATATAAAATTAGCTCTTAGAGTAGATGTTTGACTATCACAATATATACATACAAGAGGCATAGTTTTGTCCCTGTTCCCCAACCTTTTGTCCCAACTACTTTGGGCTACTTAAACAAGTACAACATGGCGGTTATCAAATCAATGTCCCAGAATGATGATTTGAAGGCCCAGATGCTAAGCTCAGAAAATTCATAAGATAACGGTTAAATAAGTTCAACTGAATGCTACAACAAAGTGCTCGAAAAAAGTCATAGTCGTTGAGAGTTTGGTTCAGTCTAAACCGGGTCACATGGTGCAAGACTGTGAAATATCGCAACGACGTAGAATTTGGACAACGGTGAACTTCTAATCGACAACTATCGAACTGTAAGACACATGTACATGCAACTTAGCAAATTTTAAGATTGTGAGAATTGAATGGGTAAGACCCCAAAATCACGGCACATAATGAAGAACCGAAGAAGCATTAAGTAGAAATCTCACATCGATCAAGATAGCTCAACGTTTGTTGAGTAGGAATCTAGATCAGTACCGATCTGGATTCCCATGGGCCGTTAACTATCTGATGCTCGAGGATGAGCGATCTGGCCTATACTCCATAAACTTGGTCAAACCACACCCTTCGACTTCCCATCAAATCTTTTAGTCGACCTGAGGTCGCCACTGCCTATAAATATCAATTACCTTTGAGAGTTTAAGAAGTTTTAGCACTTTTGTGTTTCTAGCCATTATTACTATATTTTGAATCTTACCAATTTATGCGTCTATATTCTCAAAAATTATAAGTAAATGTTAAATTCATCAACGCGGATGTGAGCTCGTTAATGTTGAACCACTATAAATCTTATTATGTGATTTTCCCTTGTTTTTTTTTCTTTTTTACATTTTTCCCTGTTACAATTTAAATGTCTTCGTTTAGTTCTCTCGACTATCTCTTATGATTGTTTATACCAAATTTTTGTGCAAAATTTTGATGTTTTCAGTGAGAAAGGACAATTCTTAATTATTAGATCATTTTATATACTAACGGATCCCTTAGTCCATTGAGGGAAGAACCTAATCTTTATTTTTAGGTTCTTGGGTCTGCTCGGATTTGCTTATAGGTCTACATGGAAAGATTAACAATGATAGGGAAGTAAGGACCCTCTAACTCACGTACTGACACCCAAGCTTAGGAAGAAGCTAGTGAATAGCAAGAGAACCAAACTATTGTTATAGAATATTGTAACTTTGATGGGGAAGCTATAAGATACCCATTAGGCATTGAATTATCAAATATTGAACATCATTGACTTGAGCAATCAAGTCAATTAGATGAACACTGAATGAAACAAGAGAAGAAGGCAATCTCTAAGCCCATAAAACTACGAGTCAGCACATCTGCAAGAGTTAGTGTCATAAAATATACAGAGATAAAGCTGGAAATAATGCTTAGGACACCGGATTGATACCGATTTAAGGCGCACAGAATCTTGGACGGACTGCTCGCACCAATCCAGAAAAAATAGCGCAAGCCAAATTAGATGTCATGGAAGATGTCGATCCAAGTTATTATTAACACATCCATTTTAATTTCAGGCTCTTAGGTTGATTCGAAATGTTATCACTTCTCGTCATGATATCGCCTTCTCTCATGCTCGTCCTGTGATCAACCGAGACATCAGTAACCAAAGGCATGCTGCTCTAGTGATTCAACTCAAAAGACGAGATCCGTTCAAGAGTACAGGCATAAGGAAGAACATGACCATCATCAAGTGATAATTCAGATCCCGAACCTAACGGTTATAGTTAAACAGATAATGAGGATAGTTAACTCTACTCCAATAAGGACTAGGGAGTAGAAAGTAATCATACATCATTGACAAACATCATACTTAATGTTGAATATCCACGCATATTTAACTTGGCAACAATGCCTACGAACACGGGGAAGACCGACCAAATACAACATCTTACTAGATATTAGCGGTATATGGGCACTGCTCAGGCCAGTGATGCGATTTAGTTTAAAGAATTTTCGATTTATCTAGAGGGTGTAGCAACGATGTGGTTTATTAAGCTACCACCCAATTCTGTTTCATCATTTGAGGAGTTACGAAGGGAATTTATCAATAATCCTCCATACTAACACCACTAGACCCTAAACATGTCATGACATTTTCTAGTATACATCAAGTGTTATGGGAATCGCTCGAAGACTCTTTGGAGAGATTTATTATGGTTGTTATTGAGGTCAGCAATCCAAACAGAGAAGTTATTCTAATCACACTGCTAGAGGTGTTAACATTGACGTTGAATTTGGAAAACGGTTGGCTGAAAAAACTTCCCTCAATACAGAATCAGTTATAATAAGGCAGCCAATTATTGATGAAGAAAGAGGCTCAAAGGATTTGTAAAAGAGAGGCGGACAGATCTAACAATAAAAATGTACAAAATAATGAAGCAGTGAAACATATCGGGGGTAGTTCCAGAAAGGTTGAATTACATGTCCAAAACCAAAACATGCAGAATAATAACTAGAAAAGAGGCAGAAATGAGGTGGTGGCCACAACCAGACACAAGATTCAAGGAAGTATCCAAGATTTTTTATGTACGACAATCATACTTCGCTTGTAGACACATTTGAGAACCTTTATCTAGGCACATGTAGAACTGTATAATACGAAACCCACTCTTAGACAATCGATAGAGAGGAAAAAGCAATCTGGTAAATTCTATTTATTTCATGAAATGTATGGTCACACTACAAATGAATGTTTTCATTTAAGATACATGATCAAAAAGTTGATTATAGAAGGAAAGTTGGATTAATACATGACCGCCTTTCGTAACAATGGAAAGAATCTTCAAATCCTAATAGTAGAGGTTAGGTAGCACCTAGAGCTAAAACATAAAGAAATTGTTATAACACTATTGTCGGAGGCCTAGGTGGCAAAATTTGAAGAGCCATGGAGTAATATAGCCATATAGCCAAGCACATTGAGTATGGGGAGTGAAATACTATCGAAGAACTAGCACCGACTTAGCAAAGGAGGACGATGATCGATAATGTCATCTTTTAAGGTTTAAACGCGGATAGGGGTAGAGGCCATAATAATTGATCCTTTGGTATTTTGGCCATGATTGACCTAGCTCCTGTATGAAAAGTCCTTGTGGATTGCGCGAGTTTTATTAATATTCGATTCAAAACGTCCTGCATTCAGATGAGAGTGGAGGCCAAAGACTTGAAGCCACATATTCACATCATCAATGGAATAGCTAATGAACTACTAGGAATGGTGGAGTTACCGGTTGAGCTCGGAAAGGGAGACCGTTGTAGATTGCAGAACCTTTCGTTTATCGGTTTTGGATATCTACACTCCTCACAATGCATTCTTGGATAGATCGGCCAAACTTGACTTTGGGTCCTGCATAGCCCTTTGTTGTTTTTGCTAATGGGGCTTTCAACCGAGAATGGTGTATGAGTAGATCACGAAAATCAGGTTGCTAGAACAACATGTTACATGGTAGACCGAGACGATGCTCAATGAAGAGAGAAGGGTAAGGATGTGGAGATTTCTCTCTGTATCAAGAGCTTAGATGCATTGAAACCAAATGATGAGTCCTGGATCGAGCAGCATAGTCGCCTTTTCAAAGGCATAAACCCCAAAAGATGTGCTAGGATATTGGAGAGCTGCCCCTATTGAGATGATTGTTGAAATTTCCAGTGCATAACAATGATTAGTCAAAGGTCTTAAAAACCAGATCTTATCTTCACCCCTACCATATGAAGGAACTTACCAATTTCCTACGGAAAAACCTGGACATAATTGCCAAGACTCACTTCAACATATTTGGAATCTCTCCAGGTATTGAGAGCTATAAAATGAATATCGACATCAAGTTAGAGTCGGTGTAACAAAAAGTCATGGCTTGGAAAGATCAGTTACACTCAAAGAGGAGGTGGATAAGCTAAAGTACAAAGACTTTATCTGTGATGCCCTTTACCTTGAAGGGGTCTCTAATCCAATCCTTATAAAGAAATCAATGGGATATGAAAGACATGTATTGTGAAGATTGCCACATACCACTTGCACGAAAACAAGGAAATATGCATTGTATGCGTACTAAGATGATATGGGTCGGCCATCAAGGAAAAAAAGGAAAGTCTGTAATATATCTCACGACATATGGACAAAATAAAATAAGAAATATATATAAATTAATGATAAGCCATAACAAAGTTGAAATGTCATATCATAAAATCACCGAGTTATGTATATGATGTCAAAATAACTCAATGCATCCAATCCCCATTACAACACTCAAAGCATCACATAACGACATAAAACAAAATATCTACAAATAGAGTAGTACACTAGCACTCCAAGCTCGTCTCAATCAACAACCTTGCCACTAAGCAGATATCTAACCATCTCATTGACATTATGGATGAGCATCCAAGAAAATAAGAGGGAAAATAAATGTGGAAATTCTGATCGCATCCTTATTTTGAAAGTTATTGTAAAGCGTCTTCTTCTGTATGTTTCATTGTAAAGACGATCTCTGTTTTCACTGTAGCAACGTGTGATGTTTTATTGCGCTGCTGTATAGAAAAAAAATTCAAAAATTGCAAATATTCATGTAAGTATTCTGCAAAAAAAAAAAAAAAAAAAAAAAAAAAAAAACTAAAACTAAAACATCAGCAATTTTATTGAATAATTGCTGAAATTTCAGCAATTATTCACCAAGAATTTAGTTGAAAGGCGAATGAATAATTGTTGATAAATCAGTAATTATTCATATATAGTTGCTAATATATCAAAAATTATTCATATATAGTTGCTGATATATCAGCAACTATTTTCACAATTGATGGAAGGTTGATGAATAATTGTTGATATATTAGCAATTATTTTTTACAATTGCTGATATATCAGCAACTATTTTGTAGTTGTTGGAAGGCTAATGAATAATTGCTGACATATCAGCAGTTATTGTATATAATGATATATCAACTACTATTTTACAGTTAATGTAAAGCTGAATGAATGAAAGGAGGATGAAAAATTGTAGTAAAGTCTGCAATTATTATAATAAATTGCTGATATATTAGCAATTGTTTTACAGTTGATGTAAATAATTGAAAAAGTTGCAGGAATGTTAACAACTATTGTAGATAGTTGCATTATTTGCTGCAATTTACTGAAGCGTGCATATTTTTTGTTTTTTGTAGTTTTAATGCATAAATACGATGATGATTATGTGTTGAATTTAATTTTGAATTTTTTTACATTTTTTCATTGTTTTTTATTGATTTTTTGATGATTTTTGAAAAGCAGTGACCTAATTTATGGAGTTTTTAGACAGGCTTTATTTTTTTTGTTTTTGTATTTTCAAACATAACAGGGACTTGAGCCGGACTGTCTCAAAATAAAACCTTAGGCCTGACAACAATCCGGTATGAGGGATAATAACTATCAACATCTATACTGTAAAATATAATAATAGACAGGTCTAATTTTCATACCTAGCATGTCCCTACAACCAAAGAGTCAGCGCATAACAACTGAATAAAATATGCTACTCAAATTACAAAAATAACGTGTATAATTACAGGATAAAAGTATCTAATTAACCTACACATGCACCATACCCCATACCTCATCCCCTCTCTAAAATCATATAGGTAACAGTCTACCCAAGGAGGTAAAGATAAGAGCAACAATAACAACCATAACATCCATCAACCAAGTCCTAGCTATCACTTTCTAAACCATGAATACATTGATAACCCATATAACCATCCTCACTCATGCGAGGGACTAACAAAAATCTCAATTCTAGTCAAACGCTATGTTTAGACCAACACGTTGCTTACACCACCCGGAGTACACAACCATCGCTACCAGTCTTAATAGGTATCCCCATGATACCCCCACTTCGAGGAAACTAGAACACTCTAAGCTATAAACAATTCCTTGACATTCCTGATCACTAGATTATCACCACTCCATCATAGGTTTAGTCCCCCTCAACCAATCTATTATCCTGTATCTTCCACAAACTTCCTCTATTATCTTGCACCTTCATTATACGACGAACTGCCTCCATTATCTTGCATCCTAGTTACACCACAAACTGCTTCCATTATCTTGCAGCTTCAATACATCGCAAGCTGCGTATCACTCTCTTTCACTTCCACTCACACTTGAGTCTTTCACCAAAGATCCATAACTTAATCGTGTTATAACTTCTACCCCATAGAAGCAATCAACAAGCCACAACTTACAACATGATCCTAAAGAACCCTCTTCCTGCACCAAGGGTCGCACCCTTTAAAACCATGAATGATGGATAAGGCTGATTTGTGCCCAATTGATCAATGCTAATCCCTATACTTAGTCATGGCTTTAGAGCTTTTGGTTTACATCTAGCCTTCCTCTTCTTCTCTGAACTCCAACACATCTACCATAATCCAAATCCAATGCTTTGATCGACCATTCCATATAGTCAGACCATTCCATATAGTCAAATCCACTTTTATGCCAATCAATTCAATACTGGCCATATGGTTGATCCAAACTTCATCAAACTTTGCAGAAGCCATCACCAAGCTACCATGATTCTCCCTTATGTATCGCACCACCATTAGGTGTCGTATGATGCATCAGTGTCGATCCATGCCCTATGGATTAGTATTGATCTATTTACTTATCCCCAGTTGACTCCAATTTTTCTATGCATGACCTCGACTCTATTAAGAGTCCATCCTCCAAGTTCCCACGGTTCCAACAATCCTTGACTTGATATGCTCCAATCTTCTACCGTAGTCCTAATGATGAACAATTCTAACATGCAAATCAAGAATAACATCCAATTCAAGCTTTTCAATGAATCAAGCGGCATAGCATATGAACATCATCCATAAAAAATCATTCAAAAACATAAAATCATGAATTTTGCATATGCATACATTGATCTAGCATCAAGTAAGGTTAATCTACTCACCAAAAAATTTAAACATGTCATGGTAATCCATCATATGTCAATTTAGGTTAGCGTCGGGTCATCAAATCTTAAATTATTAAATCAAATCATATTTTAGGGTTATTGAGGCAGGTAAATGACAAAATCTCCTAGTCTGACTATATAATGCAATACAAACATATGAAAGAACACGACCACTCATAAAATCAACAAATCTATGGATATTAATATGGAATTAATTCGAAATAGGTAGAAATTGATGTAGATTGCCTTCCAAATTATGAGAAGGAACTAATCTATGTATATCTAGAATTTCTTATGTGTTTAGAAGAGAATAGTTATGCATTTGTGTATGATTTGGAAATTTGGGGATGAACTAGAGTATATCATAGTTCTAAGGCTGATGGGAAATAAGAAGAAAACATTAAGTCAATCACTTTCAACCCTATTTATAATTTTAAGTCGTTATACTAATGGGCCAACTAATCTTAGCCCATTAGAATTTTCTAATCCTGTCCAACAGTCTTAAAAAGATAAAATTGCTATGTCTCCCAAACCATTGACTGAATCCCTTATATAACTACTCTACCAAAAGGGGAACTACCGTCCTGATCTAATGGAATAGGCTAAAGCATCTAATTCAAATTTTATCAAAAGTTATGTCCAGAACAAGGTACTTCAAGGGTAAAATGGTTACACATTGATTCAGCAAAAATCATAAATGTGTATAATGCCCCCCCCCCAAAAAAAACATATTTCAAAATATCAGAATGATACGAATAAAAGTGAATCAAATAAAAATATTTTATGATCCTTCAATATGTAGAATGCGGGTAGCTACATTCTTCCTTGAAATCCATAAGCAGACATAAGAAAACAAGTTATCCTCATCCTTACCATCCACGAAAAACAATCTAACATATAGTCTACGTCCAATCAATCAATGGAAAGGCAATCTCCTAGCCTAAAATGTAGAATTCTTATAGTATAAGACACAATTATGTAAGTAGATGCAATAAATGGGATACACCATCCAAAGAATTTTACATATGCCTTCTTTATGCACTCCTCTGTCTCTCATGTACAGTCGCCATCATCCTTGTTTCGTTGTACCTTAAGAGGCTTAACTGCCCTCCTCCTAAGCTTTTTCATGTTATTCCTCACAATCTGAAGCGGCTTATAAGAATTTGGTACTATTGGATCCACCTCTATATATTCAAGCAAATCTTATGCCAAAATAATACTTAGTCATGCGCTAACTTCCGTAGATTAGAAACACACAAAAACACTGTGCATACCCTCCATCTTCGAAGATAAATCCACTCAGTAAGCCAAATTTTAGGTTCTCTCAACTATCGGAAATGGTCCAACAACTCTTGAATCTAATGCATATGTCTACTAAACCATACTATATTCCTAAGAGGAGAAACCTTCACAAACACCATGTCTCCAATAGAGAATTCCAAATCTCTTCTTCTCCAATCTGCACAGCTCTTTTAATAATCCCGAGCATCTTTCATTTGTTGATAAATGATATCTGTCTTATCTATTGTTTCCTAAATCATCTATGACCCATGTATCGCCTTCTTCCTTTCTTCTCACCGATAAGAAGTTGCATTATAGGGTTTTCCGTACAACACTTCATATGGTTCATGTTGATACTTCCTTGATAACTGTTGTTATAAGAAAATTTTACCAATTGTGATCATCCCAAGATCCTCCAAAATCCAAAACAAAAGCTCAAAGGAGATATTTTAAAATTCCATTCACTCTCTCAGTTTGCCCATCCGTCTAAAGATAATAAGCTATATTCAAATGTATCAATTCCTAGCATCTCTTGCAAACTCTTCATGAATCGACCAGTGAACGATGAATCTGTTTCACTCACAATGCCTTTTGGGCACACCATAGAACAGAATATCCATTTAACATATAGCTCGACTAATTTACATGTCGTTCCAATGGACTTAACAGGTATGAGTCTTACTCTCTTGGTCAGTCTATCCGTTATTACCCAAATGCTATCTACCCAGACCGTGGTAATCCATCAAAAAATTCCATATGTAGCTGCTCCCATTTCCATTTTGGGATCTCTAACCTTTAAAGCAATCAACTTGGATTCTTCTTCTCGTCTTTGACTAGTTGGCAGTTCATACACTTCAGGATAAATTTTCCTGCATCATTCTTCTTACCTTTGCCATCGTAAATCCTCTCAGTATCCAAGTAGATTTTGTTACGCCTAAGATAGACTGTCAATTTGGAATGATGGAATTCCCACAAAATCTCTTCTCAAGGCCTATCATTATTAAGAACAAATAATCATCCATCCTTACAAAACTTACCATCTCATTCAATCTCATATTGCTTCATGTCCTCCGATCTGACTCCCGTCTCAGTATTTCCCATAATGCTAGCTTAGCATTTTGCTTTTGGCCGGATCTAATTATTTAGATGAAAGTAAGTCGAATAGATAAACTTATCGACACTTCAGGCTCCAACTCATTATGAGGCCTGAAATTGAACTTAATTAAATACTATAAATGCTTTAACTCTAGGAACATAGCTCCAAGTCTAACATGCATCCTACTCAAGGCATCTGCATTGTCCTTTCCTAGAGTATATGAAATACAGAGTCATATGAGGCTAAAAACTCTAACTACCTTTGCTACCGAAAGTTGGGCTTTTAGGAGAAAGTGTGCTTCAAAGACTTATGGTCCATGAATAGCTAAAACCTTTCTCCCAACATGTAGTGCCTGCATATCTTTAAGGAAAAGACAATTGCTGCCAACTCCAATTCATGAGTAGGGCAATTCTTTTCGTGCAGCTTCAACCATAGACTACCATAAGTGACAACTTTCCCTCTCTACATCAATATTGCATCTAAACCTATACAACAAGCATTGGTGTACTCTTCATTCCACTTGAATAACCAATACTGGTGCACTCGTCAATCTCTAGTTTAGAACCGCAAAAGCATGTCCGCATTTGGCATCCCAAATAAAAATGGCTATCTTGGAGAAATCCTTTATAAAATGCCTATGTTACCCAGCTCTGTATCATTCTTGGGTCGATTCCAATATAGGATTGCTGCTATCTTTGCAGGATCCACATTTATCCCATGTCTGGATACTACATGACATAAGATTATCACTTTTTCCTTCCAAAAGTGAAACATAGAAAACTTACCTTTTAACTTGTGCTTACTTAAAATTCAAACACAATTTTTAAGTGTGTCTTTTTTTCCTCTTCCATCTTATAGTAGATAAGGATGTCATCCACAAACGCAAACTTGTTTAGTTGATCTCTGACTACCTATTCATCGGATCCAAAAACTATAATAGTGCATTTGTCAATCAAAACGACATCACCGACGACTAAAAGAAACCAAACGTTGTCATAAAAGCGGTCTTTGACATGCTATCACTTGTCACTCTTAACTAGTGAAATCCCATAGCCAAATCCATCTGAGTAATCACCTTGGCCTCATGCAGCTGATAAAACAAATCATTAATCTGGAGGTAATGGATAATTGTTCTTCTTAGTCACCTTATTCAAATATCAGTAATCCACACACAAGATTAACGAGCCACCGCTTTCACTATAGGTGCACCCCATTCGATATACTCCTCCAAATGAATCATTCCTCAATATATTATTAACTTGCACCTCTAACTCTTCTCCCTAGGCACCATCCGCCTTAAAGGCATTAATATTGGTCTGGATCTATCCACCAAAACAATCATAAACTCAATCTCTCGATGCAGTGTTAACCCTATCACTTATTCAAAGACATTTGGTACTCACTAATGGTAGGCACATTTGACAATCCTTCCTATGGAATCATAAGCGAATATAAAAAGCCGAGTAATACCACCTCCTAGTAAATAATTACTATGCACTCCTCGCCCTTTCATGTCCCTAGTTGTCACCTTAAGTTTCTCACATCCGTTACAGCTGCATAATTCCTCAGCTAATCCGTGCCCAATATAATTATGAATTCCGTGAAGTTCTACACAAAAAATCATAAGTAAAGGAGCATCTATAACTTGATAAAATGAGATCATGACAAATCATATGGAGACTAGTTGATCCTCTTACCGAGTTGCTTCTTAGGTTGCAAATCTAATTTTCATAGTAAAGCACCACTGACAAAAGAACGCAAAGCTTTAGTACCAAACAAAAAATCTAATAGAAACATTTCTGATAGAAAAAAACCTTGCACCACGCTCCTATTCCCTTTTCCTTAGTAGTAGGTGCAATAGAGGAAGTCAAAATTACATTCAGGGCATCCACTTTCACAACACGCTTATCCTTAAGAGGCTTTAGATAGTCCTTTTTAGGTGTCATGTCCTCTCGCAGTTGTAGCACTTTCTCTCTACTTTAGCAACTCTACAACTATTAGCAAAGTTATAATTACTATTGAAGTAGACTACCCCACTCAAGTCTTTCTTCTTGTTCGGTGCTCCCTTTCCTTGTTCTTGTTTCCTCTTCCTATTCCATTTCTTTTTACCTCTACCGCTTTGCTATGACATTGGTTCTTTGGTAGCATTAGCAGTGACCTCCTTAGTGAATATATTCTCATATCTTAAAGACTTCTCAGCCAACTTCTCATTCTTCCTTTGTAGGGTATTAATAAATAATGCCCTATACTTTGCAAAACCTTCAAATTCTAAAACATATTATGATACTATCTAATCTTCCTATTTAAATACAACAAACTTATTAAATAAGATGGACTTGTAAACCCCTGGAGTGAACTTATCCTCTAACTTAGTCTTAAACTCTTCCTAAGCTATCCACTCTTTTGGAGTGGTGATGGTTATAGCTTCGCACCAATTTATAGGTCTACTCTGAATTTGTCTAGAAGTGGCTTCCTCTTTATAGTACCATCCACCCCGAAATATCCGAAAATGCTTGTAATGTTTATAAGCGGTTCTGGACCTCAATAGCATATTAGATCCCTATGAATGGCTTTCCTCCTAATCTAGAAAAGTCCTTGCACAATTTACCAAAATCCATTCTGGGTGCTTGCACATGGGCACCACCATCGTCGATAATTACTCCTAGAGTGGGTTGAGCTATTTGAAAGACTGTTACCATCATGGCATCAAACATAGCTTAGTAGATGGGGTACTCACTATCAATCCCTCTTCACCAACCACACCAAAGGCATAATTATTCCTAATCGTGTGTCTAGTGTTATAATGCGTCTTTAATCAATAACTAGAATGATTAGTTTGAATAGAAGAAAATATGCAATGGTGCTCATGTTCTTACTACTTTATATTATATAACGTATGCAACAACTCGTATATTTAAATATAATGCCATTAATCGAGTGTGTGTCCAAAAAGACACATTTTGCATACGGATGAATTTGGATTCGAGACCACTTCCATTGAGTTCAAAATGTCATCTACGACAAGAAAACTACAACATCGATATGTTTGGAGTAATGGGAAATTCGGATTTAGGACTTGGGTTTTGGCTAGGCTAGTCAATTAGACTACATGATAAAACAGTCCAAGCCCCTCCCATTTCCTCTCATTTACTCTATTCCTCCTTCTAAGACATTTCTTGCTTCATAAATGGGGAAAGGAATTGAAAATTAAAAGGGTGCGTGCGGTACACGTCCCTGGAAAGTTTCAAAATATAAACGGCATCCTCCCCAAACTTTCATTACAAAGCGGGTCCCTATTTTGGACCTCACGTGTTTTCTAAAGAAAAAAATGCACTAACCACTAAAAAAATAGCAAATATTCCCAGAAACATTCCAAAAAAAATAAAGTTGCATACACGTAAGCATATATTCATACACCATTTTCAATTAAAAAATCTGGATGAATATTGCATACATGTATGCATACAAAGTTGAACCGAGTTGCATACATGTATGCAACTATTCCGTACAAGTGCATACATGTATGCAACAAAAGTAAAAAGGAGGAAGGCTTACAAAAATGTGCATGAATGTATGTATTTATTCTATATAAGTGCATGAATGTATGCAACAATGTCTGAAAAGTGTGAATGCTTGAAAAAACAGGCTAGAATTGAATATATGCATAAAGGGATGCGTATATTGTAGTTTAACTGCATACATATATGCATTTATACTATAGTTTGATGCATCACTGAAACACATGCGTGAATGTATGCAACTATGTATAAATAGGTGCATCTTTTGATGCAATATACTGTTGTTTTTTGGTGGTTTTAATAGATGAATTTGATGACGATTTGTTGTTTTATTTGATTACGAATTTTCGTGATTTTTTTGGGTGATTTTTTGATGATTTTTCAAAAAATAGGGATGTAATTTATAATAAGTTTAGGACTGGATGTGAGCCTAATTTTGAAACTTAATAGGGATGTGTGCCTAATTTTCACAAATTAAAATTCCAAACTAGGGCTACATGATAGAAGCTTTAATTCATGTGCAAATTCGAAGAAAAAAATGGTAATCTCTCTCTACCTTCTCTAGCTTATCTCCTCTTCTATTTTCGAGAATTCCTAAACCTAACATTTAGGGGTTTTGTTTGCATGTGCATTACGATTGAAGTTTCTAGTGTTTTGATCGAAAATAGGTTGTTCTAGCTTCCTATTGGAGTGATTCCTTGCTTCCAACCAACAAAGGTGAGTTCCTTGAGAACTCACATCTATGCCTCATGTTATATGCTTGTCTATTTCGCCTATGGCACGTATATGTTGTGTATGAATTGGTTTGTTTGGGTGTTAACTCTTCAATTTACAAGTTTTGATTTCATTTATTGAATATCCTTATGTAAACCCATGAATGGACGTTCATACATGTGCTTTAGTGTGTTAGAGAGTGTTTTTAATCAACAAAAGGGTCCAGAGCAAACATGTATCAATCCGTAGCCTTTAAGTGATGTTTTTCCCCTTGAAAAACACTTACAAAGTCGGTCATACGTCTGAAATAAATTTCAGACGTCAAAACCGATCTCTGGAAATTGGCAGAGATCAAATTTAGACGTATAAAACCTATTTTCAGACATCTGAACAAGGTCATACATCTGAAAATAGGTTCAGGCATCTGATTTGGCCTGCTTCTCTTTTTTTTGTTGATCGGTGGAGACCACGGTCGATAATTCAGGTACATTCAGGCTTATACCCAGTTGGGTTTCGGCCCGTTTGCCTTTTTCCTCTAACATTTCAGTTGCTCTAATCCATGTATTTTAGTAGCTCAAAATGATGGACTTTCGATTGATTCATGATAAACGATTTTATAGTCATTAGTCGTGAGATTCAATTTACGTTATCAAAACGTGAATTCTTAGTCCAGTCGTCAATTCGATCGGTATTATACGAGATTTGCCACTTCGAAGTCATATAAAGGGTTTTAAATTGTTAGTAGATACCCAATTTTTTACCAAATGGTTTCTAACTCTACTTCATTATATGAAGTTATCTTCCGAATTGGTTTCTAATCCGACTTCATTATATGAAGTTATTTTATAAATTGTTTTCCAATCTACTAGTAAATAGTTATATAAACCTTTTTCTCGTTTTTATGAGAAATCTAATTAAACGCCAGAGTAAAAACAAGAACTATGAACCATTATCTTTGCATTGATGGTTAATTCTTAGACTCGTTCGATTGAACATTATGCCAATGATCGTTTCATATTTCTAGTAGAATATGCAACTTTTTCATAAATATTTGAGTAGTGAATAGAGCAAGTGGTTATGGGACATGTAGCTTAACTCTTATATTTACTAGCTTGGCATAGTTTACATTATACTAGATTAATTTTGATCGTCGATGATGTTTGAATCATCCTGAAAAACTTCGGTTCATCTTGAGAGTCTTCGGACTATTTGAGGAACTTTGGTTTCATTTTATCGTAGGAAGTTCGGTTCTGGTGGAATTTCAGATCATTCCAACCTTTGGGTCATTCTGATGATCTTCAGATCATCTTGAGGAACTGTTTGTTTCTTATTCCGATGATTTTCGGTTCATCCCGAGGAACTTTGGTTCATTTGATTTATCGATGATCTTCGGATCATCTTAGCGGGGTCGCGACCCATGGTCTTCGGACCATCCGAGGAGCTTCGGCTCAACACTATAGGCTAGCTGCCTAGAGATCGCGTCTCACCTTTGATGTATGTATTGATAAGCCTTTAGGTTCGGCCTTGATTTAGGCTTCATCCCTTGTTGGGATATTCTAGATTTTTAATTTATCGATTTATAGAACTTGAGTTCTTTGATACTATGTTATCATTCTTAGTTTCATTGATATTGAGATATTATTATATAGCATTGAGATTTCTTTGGCATATCTTATGGACATCTTGAGCCTTCACATTTACATGTAATCGTTGTTGTTATTACTTATATGTCATTTTCTGTTTATATCTCTTATCCTATTTCAGTTTATTATAATGAGTACAGCTAGACTGATTCGTTTATTGTTTATTTTTATAAATAATACTCGGGTCAAACCGAGTATTATGGATGCCCACATTGGACTTATAGCAGGGACCACCTTTTGGCTTTTTGTATCTACATTATTATTGTAGTAATTTGGGATTTATGTATATGAGTTTGTATACATATTCGTTTAGCTAGAACATGTACTTATTCTTTTGATGTATAGTGGATCGGTTATGGCCACTATCTTCGTATTTACTCTTATGTGTTATATTCATATCTATTTCAGCCTTAGTGTTGTGAATATCTGTGTCTGACTTTGATTATATTGTTATGTATTTTATATTGATTCTTGATTATATATAGCCACTGTGCAGTAGATTTGGACTTGAATTAGATGTGTCGGATTTTCTCATGAGATTTAAAAAGTAAGACCACATTATCCAACATATTTAACACTCATAACATGGATGGTCGCTCCTCAACAGCCTTATATATTCATCAGGTTAGTTGACACAATTGGTTGCAATAGGATTAACTAACGCGAGTATAGAGGTGGGGCGCTACACTTAATCGTATCATTTGTAAGTATGTATTTCTCAGGCATATGCTCTCCACCATCTTTGGTCAATATAATAGCCAAAGCTTTGATGTCAAATGTGATGATGGACTCATACCACTTGTACGCAAACAAGGAAAATATGCGTTGTATGCATGCCAAACTGATATGGGTCAGGGAAAAAATGCCCATTGTATATCTCGCTACACATGGATATAATATAATAAGAAAATTAGACAGAGTAGCAGTGAGACATAATGTAGTGGAAATGTGATACCATAAAATCATTGATTATACACATGATGTCAAAATGTATGAACACCAAAATATACACAAAATATACACAATTACAGTAGTACGCTAGCTTTCCAAGCTCGCTTTCGATCAGCAACCTCACCCCCCCCCCCCCAATTTGATATCTAGTCTACTTATAAGCATCATCGATGAGCACCCAAGATAATAAGAAGAAATATAAAACCTTGGGATAAATAACAATTGATAGCTATATCGAAAAAATGATAATAGACACATTGATTCTCATACTTGACTGATCTCTATGATCAAAGAGTTACCATATAAAAAATGGAAAAAATTTCTACTTGACAACAATAATCACAAGATTGAAGAATCTAAGCAGCCTACATTGGCCTCATTCCCTATCTCCTCTTAGAATCTAATAGGTAATTGTCTACCCAAGGAGGTAAAGCTAAGAGAAACCAAAGCAATCATAATATCCATCAACTAAATCCTAACTATCTGGTTCTAAAGCTTGATTAAATTGATAACCTACACGACCATCCTCATTCATGTCAGTGACTAGTGGAAATTCTAGTTCCAATTGAATTTCGTGTTTATACCAACACATTTCTTAAAGCAAAATTAGGCTATATCACTCAAGGTACATGACCATTGCTGCCAATCCTAGTGGGTGTCACCACGATACCCTTACTTTGGGTCAATTAGAAAACTTCGAGCTATCAAAGATTCTTTGGAACTCCCAATCAACAAAGTATCACCACTCCATTATAGATTTGAGTCTCCCTCAACCAATCCATTATATTGTAGCTTCGTTACACCAGAAGCTTCCTTTATTATCTTATATCTTCAATACATCATGAACTGGGTATCACTCCCCTTCATTCCTACTCTCATCCTAGTCATCCATCAAAAATGCATAATTCATCATGACATAACTTCTACTCCATAGAACCAATCAACCAGCCTCAACCTCCAATAGGTCCCTGAAGATCCCTTCTTCCCCCATCATGGGTCGCACCCTTAAATACAAATAATCATGGATTATTGTTGATCCATGCTCTATGGATAGGTGTTGATCCCTAGACTTAGCCAGATTTCTAGCTTGAGTGCTTGTAGTCTTCATCCAGCCTTCCTCTACTTCGCTGGACTCCCGCTCATCTAGTATAATTCAGATCCAATGTTTTGATTGGTCTGTTCCATACAATCAAATCCACTTCAAAGAGGATCCATCCAATTCTATCCACATCATCTAAAATAATCCAAATCCAGTGCTTTGATCAATCCACTCCAAATAGTCAAATCCACTTCAAAGCCAATCCATGCTATTATGGCCACATGGTTTGTCAAAACGTTACCAAACTTTGCAGAAGCCATGACTGAGACACCATGAAGCTCCCTTATGGATCACACCACCTTTAGGTGTTCTATGGTGGATAATTTTCGATCCATGCTCTATGTAACGGTACCAATTCATTCACTTAGCTCCAATTGATTCTAATTTTTCTGAGCTGATTCTAATGCCTTCTAGAGCCTATTCTCCATGTTTCATGCGATTTTCAACAAAGTTTGATCCTGATTTGCTCCAATCTTCCACCTAGATCCTAATGATGAATAATTATAACACGCAAATCAAGCACAATATCTAATTCAAGCATTTCAATGGATCAAAGATATAGCATATGAACATCGATTATAGAGAATCACTTAAATACATAAAATCATGAATCTACCGAACACATACATAGATCTAGCATTAAGTAAGGTTAATCTACTCACTATTTAATTTAAACTAATCATTTCAATCCATTATATACTTAGTTTAATCCTTGGGTCATCAGAAGTATTGCTTTTCCCTAGAATTATCTGGTAGACCAGAATTAAAAAGTAACACATTTATTATTTCTTTAAGAGTAGGTTTTTTGATATTCTGTTATACCATTTACCTAAGGTGAATATGATTCCAAAGTCTGATCAATTATTCCATTTTGTGCACAGAATTCCTTAAGTGAAAATTTATGTTCGTCTACCCTGTCTCTTCTTATGGTTTTGATTTTCTTATTTAATCGATTCTCAATTTCTAATTGTATTGTTTAAACGTATTGAATGCCTCACATTTACTACTTAGCAAGTACACAAAGTAGTACCTAGTACATTGACTGGATTATATTGCCATTTTCATTTTCTCTCAATTTTCCCCTCAATCTAGACTATATGTTTCTTTACCACCATAATATAGAGGATTTTTCCTGACATCCTATTATCCTCTTTGATTCTAAATCAAATACAATATCCTCCATTTTCATTTCCTTGCATTTAAGCTTCAGATAGTTTCTGAAGTCTTTCCATGAAAATAATAGTTTTTTGATTGTAATAGCCACTTGGAACAACTTAATCAATGCCATGCCTTCATCGCAGATCTCATGTAGTATCACTTTCAGTTCTTGGATTTGATTGATCATAGTGTTGGCATCTATCATTTTGAATTCGTGGAATTTTCCAGTAACGAATTTCATCATTCCAACATCCTCCTTCTAATATATTTTTAATCTAATGATGGCTAGAGTTTCACCAAAGTTTTCATCGTGAGATATGTATTATCAACACTGTCATACATTCAATATACTTTGTGATTTTGCAAATGAAATCCAAGTTTTTTCGTTCATTGAGTTCTTCAATTTCTGTTGCATTAGGCTCTAGTTCATCAGTTGTTGGATGATCGTCAAAAAGAAACTTTGCTAGATTTGGTGTAATCAAATAGAACAACATTTTTTGCCAACTCTTATGGTATAATTTTTCTAGTCTTCCACCATATGATAAGGCATCATTGTTGTCAAAACCATTATTTTGTTCTTAGCTATAGTGGTTGTGACTGGTTTTGTTAAGGATGCGTTTGTCGTCTTGAATCAATATCTAAAAGAAAATGACCAAAATCAAAAAAACCATTTCAAGATTATTATTTGATAATACCATTTCTAAAAATGGAACTGAAGAAATACAAGGTTAAAACTTATTGCAATGGAAGTCTGCATATGACTGTTGTCCGAGTTCAATGAGATTACCGTTTCTTTAAAATGGTATTTCTCCCTTTATAGCGCTGAAGGATGGATGATCAACTTGTTCTGAAGATGAAACGGTCTGATCTATGCAGTGCTATGATAGCAATTATTATCATAGTATTGTAGAGATAGGATCATTTCTTTGAAATGGTATTGCTTCTTTTATGGCATTGAAGGATGTATGAGAAACTATTTCTTAAGATGCAACACTCTGATTTCTACGGTGCTGTGATAGCAAACTGCAAAGCAACTACAATCTAAAGAAATGAATAGAAAAAACAGAACATGAGGAGAAGCGCGAGTTAGCTTCTAATTAAATTTTCATTGTAGAATACTCTATCTAAAACTCTATTATAGAGTAAGTAGGCATCCATTTAGCATAAATAATTGTGCCTATATGAAATATCTTCATCCAATCAAATAACCAATTGCCATGTCCAAAATTCTAAATGCCTACAAGATGCCTCAAATACCCATTTACACATGTGTTATGGGTGTGAGTGTAAGTGCGAGATCGGGTTTAAGGCTTGGGCATATGCACAAATGCGAGCATGGGATGGTGGGTTATGCCACCCCATATGGTCTGATTGTGGTACATGCCTTATGTTTTATAGGCATTATAATGGTACTCATATCTTGGTATGTATCTACTTATGTCCTAAGATATGGGACTACACCTACTTTGTGTGGCATTTGTACCATATGCCTAAAGTTATCCAGTACTCTATATTGATATTTCTAGAAGTTTTTTGGTAAGTTAAAGGTTACATTATAAGTGTTGTACTTTTAATTTTGGAGAAGTTTATAAAAATATAAATAAATATATAGTGGATATACAATAGTCTTCACTATTAAAACTTATGGTATTTTTATTTATGTCTTAGATTTAATACAAGTTTACCGATCTATATCTGAATTCTTTGTGTCACCAAACGAAGATTGTTGTATTCTTATTTCTTTTATGTCTATAATATTATTAAAGCCATTCACAAGAAGTTTTTTTTAACATTATCAAGGGATACCCAAAATACCTCAAATTCATCCACATTTGTATCCATACAAAGAAAAATAATTCTAAACTTAAATAAACAATACAAATTTGGATATGAAAACTTCCACATTTGAAACTATTAATATGATTTTTATCATTTTTTTTAATCATGTATTTTTTGTTTCATAAACGGGCATATATTAGTTAAGTTATTTTTTATGTTTATATTTTCTATTTTTTATAATTTTCATTTGAAACCTCAAGTAAAACAAATATTAAATATGTTTATTTACAACATCTCACTGAAGTATAAGGTGACCTTAAAGCACCTACTTCATGTAAAAAAACAGGATTTTGCTTCCTTTTTTCATAATCTTGCAACAATTAATATTCAAATAAATAAAATTTATATTTGATTAGAGTATTCTTGAAATATTACTATAGGTGAATGCCAAAAAAGCTTCGGTTCCCATCAATATGCATAGATGTAAATATCCGATATTCAAACATAATTACAGATATATATATACACACATATGCTTATAACATCCTCCCATTTTGAACTTAACAAGTAATGTTGATATGTTGTAATCTTCAATGGAACTATTTTTGTGAAATAAAATATGACTAGTATTTTTTCCAACTATGATAAATAGAGCAACTAAAGAATCTTAATACACAATTGTTTTTAAGTCCTTCTACCGTTCAATTTTAGAAGGTTGAATATAATATAGTAAATAATAAACATGAGCGTATGTAACATCTCTCATTTTAGGAATTGAAAATTTGACATTAATGATGTTGAAGTAATATTGCTATATGATAAAATGAGGTCTATTATTGTATCTATATCATCAAGAGCACATGAATTTAAATTATTCCATAAATTATTTTCTTTTATTCATTACATTTTAAATATATAACCCAACAATTTTATAGTTCAGACAAAACATAATAATCATACAAGAAAATTTCAAGACTGACATGTAAGAACCACTAGCTCCAGTGGTACAGTCTTCAATTCAATCCCCTAAGACATGAGTTCTTTGGTAGTATTATCTTACCATAAAATAATGATTTCAAGACCATATATGAAGATATCTCACTAAATGATCAAAAAATTTGTCACATTTGGTTATAAAACTCATTGTTACATCCTTTAGCATCCAATTATGCTCCAAAATAAAGCAAAACTGATATGCGTAATACTAGCCACCCCCGGATAAAGTAGATACATATTAAGAACCCGATAGTTTTCATTACCCACATGCAACCACAAAATTTATGTTATAATAATAAAGAATAAGGTTAAATGGATTGATGATGAATATGATCGTAAATTCAATTAGGTCCAAGTGTCCGCACACTCAGGCCCGACCCAAGGGTAAGGCCACTAAGAAAGCTGCCGGGGCAACCCCTCGGAAGAGGGTTGTAGGATCTAAATTAACCCTAGAGGGGGGGGTGAATAGGGTTTATTGCAAAAAAAAATGTCACAGAAAAATTGCAGAAAGAAAAATCACACACAGAAAATACCCAGCTTCGGCAAAACTATGCCTACTGCTGCATTCAAGGTTTCTACTAGGAATTTTAAACAATCTCTTCGCTTACAGACTCTTGTAAACTTGCGACCTTCGCTCCCGACTGTTTAAACCCTACGCTCAAGTCCCTGACACAACTTGATCCGTTAAGTTGTGATTTTTCCAACTACAAACACTAGTAGTTATTGACTTTAAGGAATGAAATTTGAATTTTAAAATAAAAAAATTAAAACCCTAGGAGTTTAAAAGTTTAGGGTTATCCCCTTTTTATCATAAGAGAAAAAAAAGCGGCTCCCTTATTGCTCCACCACTTTACTTTGTTTAGCCCAATCTTCCTTTGTCTCTTTCTGGAAATAGAAATGGCGGCTTAAGTAAAACTAGGGTTTCTATGAAATCACTAAATCGAGATCGCTGGTTGATCAAAATCAGTTTTCTGTTGTTCGATTCTTCTTGGCTTCAATCTCTGGCGGCTTGTATCTTCTTCGATCGAATTTGTAGACTCTGATTCGGATTCTAGCTTTTCTCGATTTCTGGTATGGTTTTTACTATTCAATTTTATGCTTTAGTTGTACTTAATCTTCGATGATATGAAACCAGTGATGAATTGGTGTATTTATAGGATTAAAATCCTGAATATTCTCTGATTTCCCATATTACTTGGTCATGATATATGAGTAAATTTTTGGGGCTTGAAAACCGATGAGACTCGATTTTTGAATTCGTGATCTTTTAAAATTTCAAACTTGCGTGAGAATACAACTTTGAATTGGACTTTAAATTTTTGCAATTCTGGAGGTTTCTTCGAATTTAAACTTGAGTATATTTGCATATATCTTGGGCTTGAAGTCTTCGGCTACTCTGGAAATTTCTGTATTGTATTCGGCCTTGATTGCAATTTATTTCATGCCTAATACATATGATTTCGACCCTTGATTAAAACTTGATTGCTTGCCATAAAAGGATTTGTTGACCGATTCACTTGTTCTGTTGCTTTGAAAACTTTCTGATTTGGATTGCTTTCATACATTGAATTGCTTCACGCTGCATCTCTATGTTTATTATCTGCTCCTACCATGTCCATACATTGCTCGATCCAGTTTTGAGTGAATCATGTTTGCGTTTGCTCGAATGAAACTGAGCTGTTTTGTTCTTACATGAACTGTTGTACCACATTTTAACTTGGCTGAATTGATGTTGTTCGACCATATACTTTGAGTATGCTAGTCTTCTATAGGTCTTGTAATCTGAGCAGTATCGACTTGATCATGCGCACAAGCTTGTATCGACTTGATCATGTGCTTGAAAACTGACTTTGTACACGTGCATTTCTGATTGATGTTCATTGCTTTTGCGTTTCTTAAACTGGTAAGAACAGAATCTGCCATGATTAGATAGCATTGCGTCGAGTAATTTTACATGGCTGCTCTGGTTCACTTGAACTTTCTGAAATGTTTTGCTCCTGTATGCTATGATTTCTGGTACTTAGTTGAGACCCATAATTTTTGGTATTTTAATTATTGTTTACTTTTCTTGTGCCTATGCTTGATATTGAACTGTTTTCATCATATATTTGAAACTGTTGTGTGCTAAAACATGTTGTTATGCTCCACTATGTTGCTCCTCTAGTTTTTCCATCAAGTAGTTGCACCATGACCATGCTGTGTTGAACATGTCTGAACCCTTTGTGCTGCCTTGTTATGCCTGCTTGTATTTTAATACTTAACACTTGACATTTTCTTCACCATATAGCTATTGCACCATATTTTTGCCAAGTGCCATGTTAGTCCATTTTCAGCTTACATTTATTCTTGGTTAATTTTTTTTTGATGTGCACTGAGTCGAGACGGTCATTGTGGCTACTCCTCAGTTGCTTGCTGATTGGCGAGGCAGTGCACACGTATGTGTGTACATGCAGCCATGTTTTAGACCAAGTCTAGAAAAATAATGAGAAACACACCGTAATTCTAAGGCAAATAAAATTTAAAAACTAAATTTTTATTTGGTTGTATTTAATTTTATTTTTGTTGCAGTCTACTATGTGTTTTCTTCTGTATGTGACAGGTGAGAAGATGGTGACTGGACTGAAGGCTGTAAAGACTGAAGATAGAAGACAAAAGTCAGTGGAAAAATACCGGTGTCAATGTATAACAATGTCTGCAAATTTAGTTGTATAGAGTGACAGATTTGTATGAATGAAATATAGTATGTCAAATAGTGGAGTTGTAAAAGATGTACTTTTTGATATTGAAATAAAATATTTTTATCTAAAAAATACCGTGTGATTGTTTAAGTTTCTGCACAGTTATATTTTATAGAAATATTATATTCCTATCTGTTGTGTAGTATTTCAGTGCATTTACAAACACATTCAATAATAAAATATATTTGGTTGTTATCATCAAACAAAAATCATATAATTTTGTATACAACACTGTTATATACAACAATCTCCCCCTTTTGATGATGACAAACAAATAAAAGATTTTGAATATGTGAATGTGTTTGAAACGTGAAGTATGTTACTCCCCTATTTGTATGCTCCCCCTACAACTAAGCTTCCCTTATTGATGCATAGATTTGAAAATTTTGAAATGAATTAATCATACCCAAATTTCAAAATATTCTATAAATGTTTACTCATCCATCAAAATCTTGACCATTCTCCCCCTTTTGTTATCATCAAAAGAATAGCAGAAATTAAAACAGTGATGAATATAAACTAGAAATATAAATTTAGATCAAGAGGATAATATATCGTAAATCTCATTGAATCAAACAAAAATATAATATTCTTGGAATCAGAGACAAATTTCACTTTCAGAATGAATGGATTTTCTATGGATTTTATATAATTAGGAGAGTTCAATAAAAATTGAATATTTGAATATAAATTTTAAAGATTTTAAATAGTGAAAATTAGGCTCACATCCTTAAAAATAAAGTTAATTAGGCTCACATCCTCCCCTTTTGAAACATCTAAATCTCATCCCTATTTTTGAATCGTAGCTTTTATTTTTCCGGAAATGCCCTCATTCAATTTTAACGGTGTATGGATTGTTTATAGGTTACGTATTAGGTTTTATTTCGTACAGAAACAAAATTGAGCAATCCATGGCGGCGGCGGCTCCAGATCAAAAACTCCACTGCTTACATCGTTCCCTTCTCCTCAAATCACATCGTTCCCTTCTGCACTAATCACATCGTTCCCTTCTCCTCAAATCGGAAGCCATCACCTCCGCTCGTTGGTCGCACCACCATTCAGGCGTTCGCTACTTGGAGCGTCGCAGGCCCCACCGTTTGTCCGCTGTCTCTGGTTTCCGCCGCAAGCTTGACCATTCACCTCTTCTCGTTGCTGTGATCGACGGAGTGTAGGTGAGTCCCTTGCTCTCAGTTTTTTATATTCAAGTTTTCAACTTTAATTTTAAGGATGACTGGGCTATGTGATTACTTGGTTTGATTCCCTTTTGGTTCAAAATAATTGATTGTGCCTTTCGAATTTGTGATTCACTTTTGGTTTGATTACTTGTGGACTTTGTGATTCACTGGGCTATGTTTGAGATACGATGCTGTTTGAGAAGGTTTCATGTAGTTTTTTATTCATTGTGCCTTTCGAATTTGGTCTGTGAGTATTCTTCACTTACGTATGTGCTAGATCCTTCTGCACTACAGTTTATATATATAATTAGATAAGTTGATATTGATTTGCTTGATTGAAATGGCTTCTCAGTTATGTGGATTTTTGCTGAACTTCTGATTAAAATTTGCAGACAAATATGCATCTATTCTTAATTTATGCATATATGTATTCATTTTTTTATCAAACAAATAGGAAAACATATTATTTTACAAATATTTTCACATTTCTATGCATATATCTGGAATACTTGCATATAAATATTCATAAATTATTGTTATTTTGCTGAATTGTACGCATGTATTTATATTATTCTGAAGCAGTTTTTGTAATTTTTTGCTGAACTTCTGATAAAAAGTTGCGGACAAATATGCATCTATTCTTCATATATGCATATATATGAATGCAATTTTTAATCAGACAAACAGAAAAACATATTATTTTACAAATATATTCATATTTCTATGCATATATTTAGAATACTTGCATATAAATATTCAGAAATTATTGTTATTTTGCTGAAATGTACGCATGTATTTGCATTAATCTGAAGCTGTTTTTGTAATTTAGGTTATTGCACATTAATCTTATTAATGTTGATTTTCTTTTTTTGATAACAGTGTTCCGGCGGATATTGGTGTAGTGGTGTTGTTGAAGCTTGGTCCTCCATCCTTTTCCAGCTCATTGAAATCTTCAGTTGTTTCTACCGAGACTACTAGGTGTGGTTTGCGCAATAAGCTGGGACTTAACAAATTTATTTGTTCTTCAACAGACCATCATCTTTTCTTTGTAAATGTTCTGAAATTGTTGATGTAGTACATGTAAATGTGGTCTGTACTTATTTTTTGATGTAGTACATGTAAATGTTATGAAATTTTTCGTGTAAGTATGCAAATATTTCTGTTATTTGCATATATATATATGCATCTTGTTATAATTATATGTATTTACTTTTTTGTCATTTCTTTAATTTCAACAATTATGTAGTAAAGTTCTGTATATGTATGCAATTAATTCAGTTTTTTGCATAAATGTATGCAATTTTAATTAATATTTGTATCTAATTGTCTAGTTTTTCGTAAAAATCAAAAAATCTTAATAAAAAAATTGTAGTTCGTACATTCAAGTAATTATTTATTTCTGAATAATATTAACGTATGCACGTCTACTTCATTGTTGCGCAAAACTAATAATATTAATATATGTATGCAATTATTCCACTTAGTTGCATAAATGTATGCAATTTTACGTAATATATGTATCTAATTGTCTATTTTTCGTAAAAATCAAAAAAATTAATTAAAAAAACACTGTTGGAGTGATTGACGGTTTTCCAGAATTGTAGGATTAGGTTTATGAGCGAGATAATAGGAGCATAGACTGAGTAAATGAGGACAAATAGTTGTTGGATAGTTTTTTAGGTGTGTAAGGGTAGATCTGGAATTTTTTTAGCGGAAATTCAAAAATAGGGATGTATTCTATATTATTTTTATCACCGGGTTTTTTTTATATTTTGAAACTTAATAGGGACCTGTAAAAAACGCACCCTTTTAAATATGCTTAAAAATGTGTTAAGCACTTCCTAACCACGCATAGCCCAAAGGTCTTTTAAATGGGGTTAGTAGTAACTTAACTTTATCCTCTCTAATGAGTTCCATCCATGCACAGCCCAAAGGTCTTTTAAGTGAGAATGGAAGCACATAGAGATTAAGGTAATTCACCCACGCATGACCGCGAGGACTTTTAAATGGGAGTGAGTACCAAGGATAAATTATTATTATTATTTATTTTTTTATTTTATTTTTTTTATTTTTTTTTTATTTTTTTTATTTTTTTTTATTTTTTTTTAAATTTCAAGAATAATTAGAACTCCCCAAATTAAATAAAACCATGACGAATGACAGAAGTATGGTAGATATAGAAGATGGTCGTAAAATAAGCTCTAATTCAAAAATATTATAAAATCTGTCCAATCATCATGAGATTTAAAAATATTTCCTCATGATAAAAAATATTATAGTCAATACTCATCACAATTCCAAGATCTGTCATAATTTCAACGAGTTCCAAAATAGTTCAAATGATCAATCATTTAACTTTTGAATAACCATTTAAGAATTTTTTTTTAAAAAAAAATGGATAATGATTAATCAATTTCTATAATTCCTAAATCTAAGCGTAATCGTGAAAATCTATCTTCGGGAAGAGGTTTTGTAAAGATATCAGCAAGTTGACAGTCAGTTGAAATAAACTCAATACAAATATCTTCTCGTGAAATGTGATCTCTAATAAAATGATGTCTCACATCTATGTGTTTAGTGCGTGAATGATGAACGGGATTATTAGACAGGTCTATAGCACTTTTACTGTCACATTTTAGTGGTACTTTTTTTATAAATTAGACCAAAGTCTGAAAGAGTTTGCATCATCCATAGTATTTGTGCACAACAACTTCCTAAGGCAATGAATTCAGCCTCAGTTGTGGATAAAGCAACATAGTTTTGTTTCCGACTTGACCATGAGACTAACGAGTGTCCTAGCATAAAACAAGTCCCACTAGTGCTTTTTCTATCAACAAGGGATCCAGCATAATCAGCATCAGAATATCCAATTAATTTGAAATTATTGCATGCGGGGTACCATAAACCAAATTTGTGTGTGTGCAAAAGATATCTTAATATTCTTTTTGTGACTTTTAAGTGAGATTCTTTTGGATTAGATTGAAAGCGTGCACATAAACAAACAGCAAACATAATATCAGGCCTAGATGCAGTGAGATAAAGAAGTGAACCAATTATTCCACGATATTTTTTCTGATCAACTGCAACTCCTTTCTCGTCTTTGTCAAGCTTGGTTGAAGGACTCATCGGTGTTCTGAGTGGTTTTGCATTTTCTAGTCCAAATCTTTTCAGCAATTCAGCAATGTATTTTGTTTGTGATATGAAAATACCCTTGGAGCTTTGTTTGATTTGAAATCCAAGGAAGTATTTTAATTCACCTACTAAGCTCATTTCGAATTTATCCTGCATGACTTTTTCAAATTTCTCACACAAACAATCATTAGTAGCACCATATATAATATCATCAACATAAATTTGGACTATTAAAAAGTCATCACCTTCATGTAATAGAAACAATGTAGTGTCAGCACTGCCCTTTTTAAAACTGTTTTCCAAAAGATATGCACTTAAACAATCGTACCAAGCTCTAGGAGCTTGTTTAAGACCATATAATGCTTTTTCAAGTTTGAATACATGATTTGGAAATTCATGATTTTCAAAATCGGGGGGTTGTTCCACAAAAACTTCTTCTTTTAATTCTCCATTTAAAAACGCACTTTTTACGTCCATTTGTTTAAGTTTGAAACCTTTATAACACACAAAACTGGGTAAAATTCTAATGGCTTCTAACCTAGCTACTGGTGCAAATGTCTCATCAAAATCAATGCCTTCAATTTGATTATATCCTTTTGCAACCAACCTAGCTTTGTTTCTAATTACATTTCCGGATTCATCAAGTTTATTTTTGAATACCCATTTAGTTCCTACTACTGGATAGTCATTCGGTCTAGGAACTAATTTCCAAACTTTATTCCGCTCAAATTGATTAAGTTCTTCTTGCATCGCTAAAATCCAACTTTCATCATTAAGTGCAATTTCAACATTTTTAGGTTCGATTTCAGAGATAAAACAACTGTGAATACAAAAAGTACAGATATCTTTATTAAATGATGAACGAGTTCGTATACCTGCCGTTGGATTTCCTATTACCAATTCTGGAGGATGGTTGGCTTTGAATTTCAACTTCTCAACTTCAAATGTTTGTTTTGTTGGATCATCACTTCCAGTCTTCTCTTTGCTATTTTCTTTTTCACCTTCATATGTAATTCCCTCATCGTTTTTCTCTTTGTCCACCGTATCCAGATCTGATTCATCAAATTTCACGTTTATGGTTTCAACAATAGTTTTTGATCGTTTGTTGAAGATTCGGTAAGCCTTGCTTCTTGAAGAGTAACCCATGAAAATTCCCTCGTCGGCCTTTGATTCAAACTTACCAAGATGATCACCTGTATTAAGAAGATAACAAGGGCATCCAAAAACTCTAAAATATGAAATGTTAGGCTTTCTGTCAAACCACAATTCATAAGATGTTTTGTTAAGTATTGGTCTAATCATTACTCTATTCATTACATGGCAGGATGTATTAACTGCCTTTGCCCAAAAAGTCAAAGGCAAATTATATTCACTTAACATAGATCTAGCCAATTCCTGTAATGTACGATTTTTCCTTTCGACTACCCCATTTTGTTGGGGTGTTCGAGGAGCAGAAAATTCATGTTTAAAACCATTTTCTTCACAAAAATTTTCAAAATCGAAATTTTCAAATTCACCACCATGATCACTTCTTAACGTTTTTATTGAAACACCTTTTTCATTTTGAACGAGTTTTGCAAACTTTGAAAAGTAATCAAAAGTTTCGGATTTTTTGGCTAGAAAATAAACCCATGTAAATCTAGAATAATCATCAACCAGCACATAACAATACCGTTTTCCATTCAAGCTAGCGATTTCATTTGGTCCAAATAAATCCATATGAATCAATTCAAGTGCCCTATTAGTACTAACAACATTTTTGGGATGAAATGATGAACGACTGAATTTTCCCATAGCACATGATTTACACACTTTATTATTTTTATATTTCTGATGTGGTAGTCCTCTTACCAACTCTTTTGATTCAAGTTTTTCTAAGAGACTCATACTAGCGTGACCCAATCTCCTATGCCATAAGAAAACTTCCTCATCCGTAGCTACTAAACATCGTGAGAGAGTCAAATCATCAAAAGAAATCGTATAGACATTTCCTTTTCTTTTTCCCGTGAACACAATACTGTTTGTGGATTTTTCAATAATTTTGCAAGATTCATTATCAAATATCACACTCATTCCTTTGTCACATAGTTGGCTTATGGAAATGAGATTATGATGCAAGTTTTCAACATATAAAACATCAGTTAAGGAGAAAGTACTATTACCTACTTTACCTTTACCGATAATTTTACATTTTCTGTTATCGCCCATTATCACACTTCCTCCTTTATATTTTTCAAGGCTAAGGAACTTTGATTTATCTCCTGTCATATGTTTGGAACAACCTGAATCCAAGTACCATTCTTGTTGCTCCTTAGCTCGCCAACATACCTACACACGAGAAAGAGAGATTGACCTAGAGAGACTCATAGGTCTAACAAAATTAGTAACTGAAAATTTTTGATTCTGAACAACAGATCCTTTTGGAATCCAAATTTGTTTGTTTTTACCAAATCCAAATCTATAACAATTGCTTGTCGACCCTTTTGGAACCCAAATTTGTATGAATTTTTTATTGTTGTTCCTACTTTCACATTTTTCATAGCTATGTCCAATTTTTCCACATTTTGTACATTTAGGAAAAACACTTCCACCCTTCACATTATCATTCATATTAATGTGTGTTTTCCCAAATCCTAATCCTTTTCTATTATTAGCATATAATTGGTTTCCAAGCAGCATTCTAAATGATTTTTTCCCTTTTGAAAACTTACTCAATGTTATTTCAAGATTTTTTACTTTGGTTTTAAGTGCTTCATTTTCATTTACAAGAGAAGTGCATCTGTTAATGAAGTTCTTTCTTTTTGTGTCATCACTTTCTTTTAAGGCCAAGTGTTCTTGTTTCAATTTTTCAAAATTTGCCTTAAATTCTGTTTTCTCTTGTTTTAACAACTTGCAGTTTTCACAATCTAGGTTTGTCACTTTTTCAAGCTCAGTTTCTAACCTATCGTTTTCGTGGACCAATTTTAACCTATCAGATTTTAATTTCTTGATTTTTAGTTCAAGAGAATCAACGGTTTTGGTAAGATCATGACACATTAAAATTAAATATTTATAAGAGTAATTTGGTACCTCAGTGGAATCATCTTCGTTACTTTCGGAATCTGACTGTGCCATAAGACACAAATTGGCTTCCTCTTTATCACTGTCAGAGTCTTCTTTTTCTCCTTCTTCATCGTCCCATGTAGCTGCAAAAGCTTTCTTTTTCTTCTTCTTCTTTCTGTCTTTCTGAAGTAATGGACAATTTGGTTTGATATGGCCTGGTTTATTGCAGTTGTAGCATATGACTTCATCGTCTGAATTGTCTGAATTCTTGGATTTGTTCATCTTTCGTGACTTGTATTTTTTGTTAGACCACTTTTTAAGAACCATGGCCAATTCTTCGATAGGATTCTTGGCTTCATCGTTACTTTCAACAGTGTTGCTTAGAGCAATTGTCTTTTTCTTTGATTCTGAATCATCGCGTCCTTCTTTGGCTTTTAACTCCATTTCATAAGCAATCAAGTTTCCAATCAATTCTTCTATTTTCAACTTATTTAGATCTTTTGATTCTTGAATGGCAGTTACTTTGGCTTCGAAATTCATTGGCAGTACTCTCAGTATCTTGCGTATTAATTCTACTTCAGTGTAGACTTTTCCAAGAGCCCTTGCATTATAAATCAGTGTGGAGAATCGACCATACATCTCTTTTATATCTTCGTCTTTCCGCATCGTGAAATTTTCATATTCGTTGCAGAGTAGTGCGAGACGAGATTCCTTGACTTGAGATGTTCCTTCATGTGTAACTTCCAAAGTATGCCAAATTTCCTGCGCAGTTGAACAGTGAGACATACGGTTAAATTCAGTTTTATCAAGAGCACAAATTAAAGCATTCATTGCTTTGGCATCAGTTGAGAATAATTTTTTATCATTAGCATCCCACTTATCTTTTGGTTTAGGAATTTCAATATCATTGATAATCGTAACAGGAGGTTTGTAGCCTGTTTCAACGATATCCCATACATCATAATCAACTGAACTTAAGTAAATTTTCATCCTAGCTTTCCAATAGGCATAATCAGTTACATTAAACATTGGTGGCCTAGCTATGGACTGACCCTCAGAAAAAGCGTTGTTAGACAAATTCATGATTCTTGAGTTAAAAATACCCGCTCTGATACCACTTGTAGAATCTAAATTAACCCTAGAGGGGGGGAGTGAATAGGGTTTATTGCAAAAAAAAAATGTCACAGAAAAATTGCAGAAAGAAAAATCACACACAGAAAATACCCAGCTTCGGCAAAACTATGCCTACTGCTGCATTCAAGGTTTCTACTAGGAATTTTAAACAATCTCTTCGCTTACAGACTCTTGTAAACTTGCGACCTTCGCTCCCGACTGTTTAAACCCTACGCTCAAGACCCTGACACAACTTGATCCGTTAAGTTGTGATTTTTCCAACTACAAACACTAGTAGTTATTGACTTTAAGGAATGAAATTTGAATTTTAAAACAAAAAAATTAAAACCCTAGGAGTTTAAAAGTTTAGGGTTATCCCCTTTTTATCATAAGAGAAAAAAAAACGGCTCCCTTATTGCTCCACCACTTTACTTTGTTTAGCCCGATCTTCCTTTGTCTCTTTCTGGAAATAGAAATGGCGGCTTAAGTAAAACTAGGGTTTCTATGAAATCACTAAATCGAGATCGCTGGTTGATCAAAATCAGTTTTATGTTGTTCGATTCTTCTTGGCTTCAATCTCAGGCGGCTTGTATCTTCTTCGATCGAATTTGTAGACTCTGATTCGGATTCTAGTTTTTCTCGATTTCTGGTATGGTTTTTACTATTCGATTTTATGCTTTAGTTGTACTTAATCTTCGATGATATGAAACCAGTGACGAATTGGTGTATTTATAGGATTAAAATCCTGAATATTCTCTGATTTCCCATATTACTTGGTCATGATATATGAGTAAATTTTTGGGGCTTGAAAACCGATGAGACTCGATTTTTGAATTCGTGATCTTTTAAAATTTCAAACTTGCGTGAGAATACAACTTTGAATTGGACTTTAAATTTTTGCAATTCTGGAGGTTTCTTCGAATTTAAACTTGAGTATATTTGCATATATCTTGGGCTTGAAGTCTTCGGCTACTCTGGAAATTTCTGTATTGTATTCGGCCTTTATTGCAATTTATTTCATGCCTAATACATATGATTTCGACCCTTGATTAAAACTTGATTGCTTGCCATAAAAGGATTTGTTGACCGATTCACTTGTTCTGTTGCTTTGAAAACTTTCTGATTTGGATTGCTTTCATACATTGAATTGCTTCATGCTGCATCTCTATGTTTATTATCTACTCCCACCATGTCCATACATTGCTCGATCCAGTTTTGAGTGAATCATGTTTGCGTTTGCTCGAATGAAACTGAGCTGTTTTGTTCTTACATGAACTGTTGTACCACATTTTAACTTGGCTGAATTGATGCTGTTCGACCATATACTTTGAGTATGCTAGTCTTCTGTAGGTCTTGTAATCTGAGCAGTATCGACTTGATCATGCGCACAAGCTTGTATCGACTTGATCATGTGCTTGAAAACTGACTTTGTACACGTGCATTTCTGATTGATGTTCATTGCTTTTGCGTTTCTTAAACTGATAAGAACAGAATCTGCCATAATTAGATAGCATTGCGTCGAGTAGGTTTACATGGCTGCTCTGGTTCACTTGAACTTTCTGAAATGTTTTGCTCCTGTATGCTATGATTTCTGGTACTTAGTTGAGACCCATAATTTTTGGTATTTTAATTATTGTTTACTTTTCTTGTGCCTATGCTTGATATTGAACTGTTTTCATCATATATTTGAAACTGTTGTGTGCTAAAACATGCTGTTATGCTCCACTATGTTGCTCCTCTAGTTTTTCCATCAAGTAGTTGCACCATGACCATGCTGTGTTGAACATGTCTGAACCCTTTGTGCTGCCTTGTTATGCCTGCTTGTATTTTAATACTTAACACTTGACATTTTCTTCACCATATAGCTATTGCACCATATTTTTGCCAAGTGCCATGTTAGTACATTTTCAGCTTACATTTATTCTTGGTTAATTTTTTTTTGATGTGCACTGAGTCGAGACGGTCATTGTGGCTACTCCTCAGTTGCTTGCTGATTGGCGAGGCAGTGCACACGTATGTGTGTACATGCAGCCATGTTTTTCCTATCACTGCATATTAGACCAAGTCTAGAAAAATGATGAGAAACACACCGTAATTCTAAGGCAAATAAAATTTAAAAACTAAATTTTTATTTGGTTGTATTTAATTTTATTTTTGTTGCAGTCTACTGTGTGTTTTCTTCTGTATGTGACAGGTGAGAAGATGGTGACTGGACTGAAGGCTGTAAATACTGAAGATAGAAGACAAAAGTCAGTGGAAAAATACCGGTGTCAATGTATAACAATGTCTGCAAATATAGTTGTATAGAGTGACAGATTTGTATGAATGAAATATAGTATGTCAAATAGTGGAGTTGTAAAAGATGTACTTTTTGATATTGAAATAAAATATTTTTATCTAAAAAATACCGTGTGATTGTTTAAGTTTCTGCACAGTTATATTTTATAGAAATATTATATTCCTATCTGTTGTGTAGTATTTCAGTGCATTTACAAACACATTCAATAATAAAATATATTTGGTTGTTATTATCAAACAAAAATCATATAATTTTGTATACAACACTGTTATATACAACAAGGGTAACAACAAGTAAAGTTCTGGTGAACTTCATACAAAAGTATGTTTAGAGAAAAACTAGCATGTAAGTACAAGTAGTAGGAAGCATGGCTGAGTGGTTTGTGCTGTTAAATGAAAACTGGGTGAGTTGAGTTTAAGCCTGCCATTGGTCATTTCTGGGAACTTTTTTGCGTCTCAAGACAATTTACCTTTCTATTCGCTTGGGGAAACCCATATGAGTGAGTCGGGCCTGCGCACATTCTCTATATGTGACGGCCCGCCCCGAACCAGCCGACATTTCCCTGAAATGTGTTGTGCCAATGCCCGACTAGCATGGGAAGGTCGTCAAAAGAAAGGGTTTTGAAACTATGAATCACCAAAGAACCTATAGTATATCTCACAGCGCATGGAATAAAATATAATAATAACATAACTTGACATAAAACAGGCGAGACAGTGCATAAGCTGAAAACTAAACCATTATAGCAGCAGAATCCAAAATACAACTTAGCTTATGATCCAAACCATCATTATTACAACTTCATAATACTGTCTCTAAAGCAAAATAGAAGAGGTACACTACTATTTCCCAAAGCAGTGACCAGCAATAACACAAAGAGAATATATATATAGTTCGTGGAAGCCTTCTGCTCGTCTTTAGAAAGCTACTCGTGCATAACCACCTAACTTGTCTCTAGTCTGCTCATTTAGGAGCACCCAGAGTAATAAGAAGAGACATAAAACTCTAGGTCAGACAAAAGTCTAGTATGAGCGATAGCAACAAAATTAAACAACAACAGGTATAAATAATCATATCTGAACCTGGACCTGCAACCAAAGAGTTAGTACAATAAGATGTACAGTACTCTAAGGTAAACTAATATAAAGTGTAAAGTGGAAGTGTACATGTCATGGTGATAGCAAACATCAAACATAGCAGTCATCCTCACATCACTCACTCAGTGCATAAAGCATACGATATCCACCGCTTTGATCACCAAATCCATTGGATCCATGACGACAACTCCGTACAACTATTGCTATGACCATACTTCTCTGGTCTATAGTCCATAACCCTACCCAGTCCACACATCCCTGGCTCTAAGTTAAGGGCCAATCAGTCCACAATTCCCTGGCTCTGGTTCGTCTACTTCCCCCCTCTCTTCAACGGTGAACCAAAGTTATAAATATCGATAACCCCTTTGCACAGGTCCTGCAGTAAAGCCCAACTCTATAAGTTAACTCGTTGGTTCCCAACTGGATCCTGAGTAATAACCTCTCATTTGGACTTCCTTTGCATCTCGGGTTTTGATCTTCTCCGGTTCGGTTCAGTCCTCCCAAAGCGGTTCGGTTCATGCTCCCTGAAGCGGTACGGGTCATGGTGCCTCATCGTAGTCCGGCTCGTGGTCCTCCTCTGGTTCGTGGTGCCTTATCGGTTCGGTTCATGGGTGATGCACCGGGTTGGTTCGTGATCATCCCTGGCGGGTCAGGTCAATTCGTGAATCAAGTCCTTCCACCGATTGGTTCGGGTGCTTTCAGGGTCGTGTTTCGTGGGGTCTATGTCACGAATGGGTCGGTTCGTGAATGGCACTCCAGTTAGTTCGAGAGGTGCTTCACGAGTGGAGGGGGCGATCCGATCTGGTCCCATTTCCTGCACTTCCTACAACAAGCTATTTACGCCACATGATGACGTTTTCGACTATTCTAACTTTCCTATGCAATCTCAAATCATACCAAACAGCAGTAATAACATGTACAATCATTCACAAACATCAAAACATCAATTATATGAGTTATTTTGGATCAAATGTACCCGAAAACATGATTTTCCCCTTAATCCCCTTAACAATGTTTAACTAAAGGATTAGCATACTTAATCAAATTAACCCAAATTTGTATCAAAGGCATAAAATAATATTTCAGAATTTCTACATATTTTTCCATATTTTTCTGATGCATAATTTCGCTAATTATCATAATCATCCCTAATTAGCCGTAATTAGTGAATAAAAGTGCAGATCACTCACCTTAGCCACAAACGAATCTTAGAGAAACTATGACTGATATGGCATGAATTCCAATGTATAGCAGCAGCTCTATCTCTGATTTGATGCTAATTTCTCTTGGGTTGATGTAGTTTTGGTCATTACTAGGGTTAGAGAAATGTTTGTGGCAGCTGAAAAAGTGAAAAGGAATCATTCCCTAACTCTTTTCAGCCCTCCCATAACCCTAATCCCAAAATGGGTTATGGGCCTAACCACTAATCACCTAATTAAGCCCAATTATGTTGTTTTTCATCTTTCGAATCTTATTTCAGCCGTATGTCCCAAACGATAAGTCTGTTTGATTAATGTGACCACTCTACGAAAAGGTAAACCATCATCCGAATCCAATGGAAAACTCCTTACCAATCAAAAGTTATAGAAGAAACAAGATTCGCTAGGGGAAAAATGGCCATTTAAAATTTGGAAAAAATCGTGAACATGGAAAATAACCCCATTAGTCGTTTCCAAAGGTCACACAACCATACAACTTCGTATGAAAATAAAATAAATATTATATGATCCTCCGATACGTAGAATGCGGGTCGTTACACTATTACCCCTTAAGAAATTTCTCCCCCGAAATTCCTTAACCAAAACATACAATGGTGGCCCGCATGCCTATCAACCATTTACAAACAATCGAACATACATAACAACACAACAAGCCTATCCGAGCATGCGGTTTACTAATAAGGGAATAACTAAATCGCGATTAAAACCTTACTAGCAAAGAGATCTGGATATGACTTCTTTTTGCTTTCCTCGGTTTCCCAAGTACAATAATTCTCATTATTGCCCCACTGGGCCTTAACCAATTTCACCGTCTTTCTTCAAAGTTGCTTCATATCATGTCCGACAATACGAACCATTCTGTGGCTCCCAACTGCCTCAGATTCCACCTCAATATCATCCAACTGATCTGGTGAAATAGTCATATCAGAATTGTGCATGAACTTCCTTAACTGGGAAACATGAAATACATTGTGCACTCCTACCATCTTGTCTGGTAATCCAACTTTATATGCTAAATTCCCCCCTTGCTCGAGAACTGGAAATGGACCAATAAACCTTGGTGCCAACTTACCTCTCCTGCCAAAAACGAATCACACTCTTTAATGGAGATATCTTGACGAATACCAGGTCGCCAATGGAGAATTTCAATTCTACTCGTATTTTATCAGCATAACTCTTCTGCCTATCTTGGGAAGCCTTCATTCGTTGTTCGATACCCTTGATTTTATCTGAAGTTTCTCTCATTACATTTAGCACAAGCACAAATTTCTCACTGGTTTCCAACCAACATGATGGTGACTTGCACGGTCTTCCGTACAAAGCTTCAAATGGAGTCATACCAATACTGGATTGAAAACTATTATTATATGTGAACTCAACTATATGCAAATGGTCATCTTATGAACCTTCGAAATCTAATATACAAGCTCTTAAGAGATCCTCTAATACACGATTCACCCTCTTTGTTTGACAGTCGGTTTGAGGATGGTATGGGGTACTAAGATGTAACTCTAACCCTAACGCCTCTTGTAAGCTCTTCCAAAACCCACTATAAATAACGAATCTCGATCACTTACAGTACCTTTGTGTACTCCATGAAATCTCACTACCCACTTCATATACAATTCCATTAACTTAGTTGTCGTTCTATTCGACTTGACCTGCATAAACCTTACACTTTTGGTCAATCGGTCTATAATCACCCAAATACTATCATGACCCATCTAGTCCTTGGCAAACCATCAATGAAATACAATGAGACTTGTTCCCATTTCCATTCGAGAATTTCCAGCGGTTGTATCAAACCACTTGGCTTCTTTTTCTCGTCTTTAACTAACTGGCAATTAATGCACTTGGATATAAACTTCCTAACATCTCTCTTCATCCCTTCCAAGTAGTAGGTCTGCTTCATGTCTCGATACATTTTATTACCACTGGGATGTATAGTCAGTTTCGAGTGATAACATCCTCTAAGCACTTCATTTTTCAATCCGTATACGTTGGGTACAACTAGTCTCCCATTCTTTCAAAGCCATCCTTCTCGATCAAGTCCATACTTGTTCATCTCCTCACCATTGATATCCATCTCTTCCTTGGAGATGATTTCCAATAGATTAGGATCGTCCCTTTGACTGGAACCAGTCTGCCCAATCAAAGTCGGTCTGATTGTCAAACTTGTTAACATCTCTAGATCCAATTCGCACTTAGGTCTGAAATCATATCCCACAATATACCGCAGTTGCTTCCATTCAAGAGACATAGCCCCTAAACTGGCATGTCTCATACTTAATGCATTAGCTACCGCATTGCCCTTCCGGGGTGTGTATGCGATATTGAAATCATATGAAGCTAAGAACTCTAACGATTTCTGCTGACGAAGATTTAAATCCTTTTGAGAGAAAAGATACTTTAATGACTTATAATCGGTAAAAAAATCAAATCTTTCTCCCAAGAGATAATGTCTCCACATTTTTAATGCAAACACAATCGCTGCCAATTCCAAATCATGGGTAGGATATCTTTTCTCATGCGGTTTCAATTGCCGACTAACATAAGCTACAACCCTACCTCCTTGCATCAGTTCAACACCTAGTCCGGTACTACAGGTATCCGTGTATACCATCATCTCTTCATTTCCTTTAGGAATAACTAACACTGGTGCGCACGTTAACTTTTACTTTAGGCTCTTAAATGCATTCTCATACCTTTTGTCCCAAATGAAGGCTTGATTCTTCTTGGTTAACTAAGTTAACGGTGCTGCTATCTTGGAGAAGTCTTGGATAAAATTACGATAGTATGCAACTAACCCCAAGAAACTACTCACATCCGTTGCATTCTTGGGCATAGACCAATCATGTACCGTAGCCACCTTAGCAGGATCCATGGCAATACCATTCTCTGAAACAACATGGCCTAAGAACCTCACTTTCTTCCTCCAGAAGTGACATTTAGAAAAATTCACTTTCAATTGGTGTTTCCTCAACACCTCCATCACTATCCTCAAATGTTCCTTGTGTTCTTCCTCTATCCTCGAGTAAACCAAGATATCGTCCATGAACACAAGAGTAAACTTATTCAATTGATCCCTGAATACCCTATTCATAAGATCCACAAAATATGCGGGTGCATTGGTCAACCCGAATGGCATGACCAACCACTCATAGAATCCAGACGACATCCAAAATGTCATTTTAGGAATACTCTCAGCTGCTACTTGGAGCTGATGAAATCCTGTCGCGAGATCCAACTGGGAGAATACTATTGCTCCATTCAGTTGATCAAACAAATCATCTATCCGTGGAAGAGGATACTTATTCTTCCTAGTCACCTTGTTCAGTTCACGGTAGTTACACATAACAAAGGGAACCATCAGCCTTAGTGGCAAATACAACTGGTGCTCCCCACTCAACATAGGCATGTCCAGAAGATATTAAAATTTAAATATGTATACAATTCTGGACATAAACTATAAATATAGGGAATTATATAAATTCCCTATACTACGTAGTATAGGGAATTATATAAAATTCCTTATACTACTATACCTGGTTAGTACCATAGAAGTGGTACAAAAACGTAGTATATAACCTTTTGGACATAGTCTAAAAACATTGCTTACATAGGCATATCCAGAAGATAATAAAATTTAAATATGTATATTGTTCTGGACATAAACTATAAATACAAGGAATTACATAAAATTCCCTATACTACATAGTATAGGGAATTATATAAAATTCTCTATACTACTATACCTGGTTAGTACCATAGAAGGGGTACAAAAACGTAGCATATAACCTTTTGGACATAGTCTAAAACATTGCTCTCTGAGAGAGCATATAATGTAGACTATGTCCAAAAGGTTATATAATACATTTTGATTTATTCCCTTCTGGTTTTTAGGTATTTGTTTGACTCTTACATAAATATTTTAGAGGTCCATAACCTTCAAAACCAAATAAAATGTATAAATTATAAAATACGGTTCTGGACCTCTAAATTATTTCTGTAAGAGTCAAACAAATATCTAAAAACCAAAAGGGAATAAATTAAAATGTAGTATATAACCTTTTGGACATAGTCTAAATTATATGCTCTCAGAGAGAAATGTTTTTAGACTATGTCCAAAAGGTTATATACTATGTTTTTGTTCCCCATCTATGGTACTAACCAGGTATAGTAGTATAGGGAAATTTAAGACAGCAATGTTTTTAGACTATGTCCAAAAGGTTATGTACTACGTTTTTTTACCCCTTCTATGGTACTAACCAGGAATAGTAGTATAGGGAATTTTATATAATTCCCTATACTACGTAGTATATGGAATTTTACATAATTCTCTATATTTTTAGTTTATGTCCAGAACTGTATACATATTTAATTTTTATTATCTTCTGGATACGTCTATGAATTGTGGCTCCTGTGTGGAGCACAGTGCCTGGGTGAGGTGTTTGTGAGCCAACGGGGACGTTGGGCTCTGTAGGAGGGGAGAATGTAACACCCCTAAGTCCCACATCGTGGAAGCCTGTGTGAAGTGGGTAATTATATAGTAGAGCCCATCTCTTACTAACGCCAAGGCCTTTTGAGGAACAAAACCCCAAACCTATACGGTGGCTAAGTTGGGGACAATATCTTGCATGAACGGAGGTGCGGGTTGTTACAGAGAGAGCGTATAATTTAGACTATGTCCAAAAGGTTATATACTACGCTTTGATTTATTCCCTTCTGGTTTTTAGATATTTGTTTGACTCTTACAGAAATATTTTAGAGGTCCAGAACTGTATTTTATAATTTATATATTTTAATTTTGGTTTTGAAGGTTCTAGAGAGTAATGTTTTTAGACTGTGTCCAAAAGGTTATATACTACGTTTTTTTACCCCTTCTATGATACTAACCAGGTATAGTAGTATAGGGAATTTGATATAATTCCCTATGCTATGCAGTATAGGGAATTTTATATAGTTCCCTATATTTATAGTTTATGTCCAGAACTTTATACATATTTAAATTTCATTATCTTCTGGATACGCTAGAGAGCAATGTTTTTATACCTTATATTACCTATTTACAAAATTTAAATTTTGTAAATAGGTAATAAAAGGTATAAAAACATTGCTCTCAGAGAGCATATAATTTAGACTATGTCCAAAAGGTTATATACTACGTTTTGATTTATTCCCTTCTGGAATAAATCAAAACGTAGTATATAACCTTTTGGACATAGTCTAAATTATATGCTCTTTAAACACTCCTTCGGATAAATCCCTTCTTCGAAAGATCGCCCACTTGCGCCTCGAGCTCTCTACTCCCTTGGCGCGATACGATGAAGTAGCATCACTATAGGTATGGCAACTTTCACTAAATCAATCTTAAACTCGATCTCTCGGTGTGGTGGAAGTCCGGTCACTTTGTCGAAGATGTCTGGATGCTCGCCAGCAATAAGCACATTTGATAACTCATTCTACGGGATGTCGAGGGAATGTAGAAACCTAGTCATCACCTCATCACTAGGTAGGCAACCTAATACCACGCTTCTCCCATCATCCGCTCTAATGGTCACCAAAGACCCTTCATAGTCTACCACCACCCCATATCTTTGGAGCCATTCGACTCCCAAAATAATGCCAAACCCAGTAAAGCCCAAAACATAGCAATCACAAGCAAACATATATCCATGACTCGATAAGACCAAATTATGACAAATCATGCAAAGGCTAGTCGAACCATCGATTGGGTTTGTCACAACTAAAGGTCTATCGACAATCTCGGGTTCCAATTCCAACCTATCTACCAGGTCATTAGATACGGAGGAATAGGAAGCCCTGGTATCAAACAGCACTCGAGCAGGAACATCATAAATAGAGAGCATACCTTGAATAATGATATATTTTCCTCTCTGCGCCGTAGTTTGGGCATTCGACGAAGAAGGAACAACGTTGATAGTATATGATCTCACGATCTGCTTCTCTTTAGGGGGTTGTGGACATTTATCCTTGAAATGTCTCACTTGGTCATAGTTGAAGCTCTTCTTTTCCCAGTTTTGCTCGACAATTGCTGGCATAGTGACCCTTCTTGCCATAGCTAAAGCACTCGATATCTTTCTTATTCTTCTTTTTCTGACCATCCTTTGTATGATTCTACTTCCTCTTATTTTGAGTATTATTTTGCCTCCACCACTTGCCTGCGGCTTTGGCTCCTCTATAGATGTAACAACAACCTTGGCTTTTGGCTTAGGGTAATGGATCTCAGACCTCAATGCCTTTCCGACAATAGATTCGAATGTCTTATCGATATGGTTTATGAGTCTTCCCCCCCAAGTACCCATCTAAGCCAGTTATGAACTTCTCGTTCTTCTTCTCGGCAATATCGATGAGAGATAATCCATATTTCGATAAAGTATCGAACTCAGCAATGTATTCCGAGACTGCCCTACCATTCTGCTTAAGTTCCAAAAATTTCCTAAACAATTCTAATTTTTGAGCACCTGGAATAAACTTGTCACTGAAAAAGGTCTTAAACTGATTCCGAGTAACTTGATCTTCGGGGGTAGCCGCGTTAATAGCATTCCACCAATTCATAGCCCGTCCCTGAAGCTGACGCGATGCTAACTTTCTCTTCATTGCATCATCGATCCCCAAATCCTTGAAGATGCGCTCACAACTATCAATCCAATCTTGAACCTTCGTAGCCGATTCCGTTCCTTGGAACGGCTTCCCACTAAGACTAGTATAATCCTTGTAGAGCTGTGCGAAATCGTCTCTAGGCGCCTATGCAACCGCACCACCACCATTAGCAGCATTAGGAACTACTCCTTGAACATCCCTAAGCATCTCTAGCATGAAGGTAGTGAACATCATCCTCATATCAGGGACATTCCCGTTGTTTGTCCCTGAACCTGTACTCCTCGTATTTCGGCTCATCATTCAATCTGTAAAAAGAAAATGATTAATCATCTCCTTAGTGGTGCCGGTGCAGTGCAACTTCATCCTAAGATATACTAATTGTGTATATATATGTATATATAGTTTTTGAAAACCAAAATACCACAAATACGCGCTCTCATGTACATATACTATCTCTCCCTGGTGTCTTCCCCTAGGTTAACTACGCAACCTAGGCTTTGATGCTAAGTGTGACGGCCCGCCTCGAACCAACCGACATTTCCCCGAAATGCGTTGTGCCAGTGCCCGACTAGCAGGGATGGTCTCAAAAGAAAGGGTTTTGAAACTATGAATCACCAAAGAACCAATAGTATATCTCACAACACATGGAATAAAATATAATAATAACATAACTTAACACTAAATAGGCGAAACAGTGCATAAGCTGAAAACTAAACCATCATAGCAGCGGAATCCAAAATACAGCTTAGCTTATGATCCAAACCATCATTATTACAACTTTGAAATACTGTCTCTAAAGAAAAATAGAAAAGGTACACTACTAATGCCCAAAGTAGTTACTAGCAACAATACAAGGAGAATATATATATAGTACGTGGAAGCCCCTTGCTTGTCTCCGGACAGCTACTCGTGCATAACCACCTAACCTGTCTCTCGTCTGCTCGTTTAGGAGCACCCAGAGTAATAAGAAGAGACATAAAACTCTGGGTCAGACAAAAGTCTGGTATGAGCGATAAAAAAAACAGGTATAAATAATCATACCTGAACATGGACCTGCAACCAAAGAGTTAGCACAACAAGATGTACATTACTCTAAGGTGACACTAACATAAAGTGTAAAGTGGAAGTGTGCATGTCATGGTGATAACAAGCATCAAACATAGCAATCATCCTCACATTACTTACTTAGTGCGTAAAGAATACGATATCCACCACTTTGATCACCATTGGGTCCATGAAGGCAACTCTGTACAACTATTGCTATGACCATACTTTCCTGGTCTATAGTCAATAACCCTACCCAGTCCACACATCCCTGCCTCTAGGTTAAGGGCCAACCAGTCCACACTTCCCTGGCTCTGGTTCATCTACATGCCCCCTCTCTTCAACGGTGAACTGAAGTTATAGATATCGATAACCCCTTTGCACACATCCTACAGCAAACCTAATTCTAGAAGTTAACTCATTGGTTCCCAATTGGATCCTGAGTAATAACCTCCCATTTGGACTACCTATGCATCTCGGGTTTTGATCTTATCCGGTTCGGTCCGGTCGTCCCAAAGCGGTTCGGTTCGTGCTCCCTGAAGCGGTTCGGGCCGTGGTGCCTCGTCGTAGTCCGGCTCGTGTCCTCCTTTGGTTCATAGTGCCTCATCGGTTCGGTTCGTGGGTGATGCACCGGGTCGGTTCATGACCATCTCTGGCAAGTCGGGTCGATTCGTGAATCAAGTCCTTCCACCAATTGGTTCGGGTGCTTTCAGGGTCGCGGTTCGTGGGGTCTATGTCATGAACGGGTCGGTTCGTGAATGGCACTCTGGGTCGGTTTGTGAGGTGCTTCACGAGTGGGGGGGGGGGCGATCTGATCCGGTCCCATTTCCTGCACTTCTTACATCAAGCTATTTATGCCACATGACGGTGTTTTCGACCATTCTAACATTTCTATGCAATCTCAAATCATACCAAACAGTAGTAATAACATGTGCAATCAATCACAAACATCAATCATATGAGTTATTTTGGATCAAATGTACCCAAAAAGCATAATTTTCCCCTTAACCCCTTTAACCATGTTTAACTATAGGATTAGCATACTTAATCCAAGTTAACCCAAATTTATATCAGGGGCATAAAATCATATTTTAGAATTTCTACATATTTTTCCATATTTTTCTGATGCATAATTTCGCTAATTATCACTAATCACCCCTAGTTAGCCGCAATTAGTGAATAAAAGTGCAAATCGCTCATTTTAGCCACAAATGAATCTTAGATCTGAAACTATGACTGATATTGCATGAATTCCAATGTATAGCAGCAGCTCTATTTCTGATTTGATGTTCTCTTGAATTGATGTAGTTTTGGTTAATTAGCGGTTAGGAAGCGATCAGAATGAGATTTGGAGGATGGAGGCCATTACTAAGGTTAGAGAAATGTTTTTGGTGGCTGAAAAGGTGAAAAGGAACCATTCCCTAACTCTTTTTAGCCCTCCCATAACCCTAATTCCGAAATGGGTTATGGGCCTAACCATTAATCACCTAATTAAGCCCAGTTATGTTGTTTTTCATCTTCATACCTTATTTCAGCCATATCTCCCAACGGTAAGTCCGTTTGATTAATGTGACCCTCATTCAAATCCAATAGAAGTGGTTTCAGGTCAAAACTCCTTACCAATAAAAAGTTATAGGCGAAACAAGATTCGCCGGGGGCAAAACAGTCATTTAAAATTCAGCAAATATTGTGAACATGGAAATGACCCTAATAGTCGTTTCCCAAAGTCACACAACCATACGAGTTCGTATGAAAATAAAATAAATATTCTACGATCCTCCGATACGTAGAATGCAGGTAGTTACACTATATCTACTCTTGCATTTGCTTCCAATTCATTACCATTCTCATACTACAACATGTTCCATCTTCTGTTCTTTATCTGTACTTATTCCATCATATGTAAAATACATTTACATAGTTTTTACATGGTCATTATAAACCAAAAGTTTTTCCAAGCCAATAAAAACATATTAGGTTGACTAAAACCTAAATCAAATGAAACCATGGTTTATAATCACATAAAGATAAAGAAAAATATAGCAAGTGTAACCATTGGAACCTTGGATGCATCACGAAATTTTAACCTCCACATTAGTAAAGCCCTATCATTACTCAGTTTCCTTGCAAGTATGATTAGTAGGCGATTGGCTCATCTAAACAAACTCCATTCCAACCCAATAGCCTAACCCAGTCAATGTATACTAGTCCAAGGTCTATCTTGCCTTAGATAACACCTATCTGGGAATACTTCGATCTAATAGCAGTTGGCTTAATTCAAGATTGCTTCATTAGTCAACTCACTAGATAAGATTGACTCAAGTACAAACCTTTTTGACCTAGTTTTATCGTAGTCTACCTCTGATTGATCCTAAGCAGCTCGTCCCATCATCTCATAGTTTACGTAGCAAGTCCCTTAGAGCATTCCCAATGTTGGGTTGGAAACCAATCGACTCCCAACAGGGGGTCGGTTGGAGCTCATACTTTTTTTGGCAACTCCCAAGGTTTCCAGAGCAACCATCCAGTTACATGGCAACCTTGTCCTTAGCCAGCTTTATAAAAGCCGGCTAAGGATTTATGGTGTGGATCGCAATCCACACCGTGGTGTGGATTACGATATAATGGTTGTGGATCGTGATCAACAACATTTCCCCTTAGCCAGCTTTATAAAAGTCGGCTAAGGACACACAAAAACCCCATATTGGGGTTGCTGTGTTTTCACCTATTGGGGGTGGATGGTGGGTCAACCAACCCGGATGGGACCACTGACCCAACCCCCAGTTGGGAATCCTCTTACAACTTTGTCCCAATCCTGTGATTTGATAATAATCAAAACAAAGCTTTCATATTGAAGATTGACAATGATAAGGTCACATAATATAACGTTGAGGGGAGGTGGATAGGGTATTTAATTCTTTTGTAGACAAATAAATAAGCACAGAAATATAAATGCTAAAAATAAAGAATACATAATATACATTGCTTCGCTCACTAACTTATAAATGCCTATAATTGCCCTTAAAGTTACTACTAGAGTTATATATTCAAAACATATAACCTTTGTAAACTCGCATGCTCTGCTAACTTGAATATGTTAACCATATGTCTAATAACCCTGCTCAAATTCAATATCTTGAGACTAGAATTTCTAGACTACACTCAATCCTAGAAAAAAAAACATCTAGTGTTCGAAGTTAAAAGAAAATATAAAGCACAATAAATAATCAGTTTACCTTTGTTAATAGTTGGATTAAAAGCATAAACCTTAGATTCGGCCATGAACATCCAAAAATTCCCTTGATTCATATACAATATAACTAAATTTTGATATCATTTAAGAATAAAGTCTAATAAATAAACCATTTTTTGTAAATTCAAAACATCCGTCTATGGATATAAATAAATTTTGATAACACTTAAAAATAGGATGTAAGAAATAAACTTTGTTTCAAAATTCTTTCTTTATTAGTTAGTAATGTTAAGTAATAGAAATAGAAATTCAGAATTGTAAGATGTTGAAATTGCAATCTAAAAAAATACGTGATTTCATGAAAATATGGATATATATTTATATCATTTTTCCTTGAGTGTACTAAGCATATAAATTTGTAAAAAAATAACTCGCACATGCCATAATGGTCGTATTAAATAAAAAAAATACTAATCTTTGAATAAAGACTATGATGGGCTTATAAAGAAATCTTCCCTTGTTAATGTTGTTTGCCATACCTCTACACATCCATGTGTAGTTAATACCCACAACCTTTATTTCAATTAGTCCAGATTGTATAATGCAATTATTAATTGCTCTAATTTGCTGAAAAGGAACAAGTAAACCACCTTTTTATCTAGTAGAGAGGTTGAGTTATTAAAATCTCCCATTTAATCCCACTCACTGTTTATCATCTCTGCCTCTTGTATAATATGCTGCCATAACACTTGTCTTTCCTAAAATAAATTGCTTACATAGACAACCGTAAGAAATATAACGAGACCTTCAGAATTCATGGCTTGAACTGTTAAGGGTTGATTTGATGAATAACCACATTAATAGACCACACTTCAGTATTCCATAAAAGAAAAGCCTTCCAAAAAAACTTGCAGAATCATGTTGCACAAAATCCCAATTACTTGGTATTAACCTACTAAACCTCCTTAAATTGTAACTACTTAATTTGTTTTCTATCAAACCAACAAGACTTGGTTTGAATTTAGTCGGAAGGGATAACACATCACCCATTCTCTGAGATGAGTTCATCCCTCTGACATTCCATGACATAAATGCCATTTAACAGCAGAATTGCTCCTTAATGGAGGAGCAATAATTGTAGCTTTATTCTTACCCTTCGGTTGTGCAAGGTAATCCACATTAGCAGTAACCCCATTAGATATATCAATATGAGCTTCGACTGGAGGAATCTCAATTAGGTTGTCAGCAATATGATCTAGTCCTTCAGGTAAAATATCATTTGGTAATTCTAAATTTAGAAAATCTAAATCCCCGTTACCTCTCTCTTTATCACTTCTAAGCAAATCAGATTGATTATTGCCATCTACTTGACCATCAACATTTGAAGAACTAGCTTCATCCATTGGTTGCTTTAAAGACCGTGAAGGCTTCATGAACAAGAGATCTATGTCCAAATATTTTACCTTGTTCACATCGAGGAGGCACATACTCAAATTCCACTACAACTTCTTCTGAGATTCCATTATGCAATAATAAAGGAATTTTATCGACCGGCTTGGATTCCAAATTAATGCCAATAAGGATTCTAGCATATTTAGTTATTTTCTTATTTGTGTTATTGTTATCAGTGCATATTAGATCTCCAATGAAGCTAGCAGTCATTGAAAAGGCTTTGTTCGACAATAACTCCATATTCATATTACAAAATTTTACCCCAATCTGACCTTATTTGCAGTGAATTTATCAAATTCATACCCAGGAAACCACTTAAAACCCATCAATAGTCTTCCAAAGCATGAATATCTTAATGATTTTAACACATATAATAAATCTATCACATCCTCAAATTTGAACTGTATAATGAAATCCAGTCGCTATATGAACTAAAAAATTACATCTAGGTTTCCACACTTTCCCAATATACTCCTTTAGTTTAACTACAGAAAACTTAAAATCAACTGGATGAAGAACAATGGTATTCTGCCGCAAATCAACCGAGGATTTGAAAGTTTCTTCAGAGATAAAAGCATAGTTATCTGCTGGTTTGATAAAATGAAGAGAAGATATATCTGCTTCAATCGAAGACTGTAGATTATCTCCGACACCTGAATTGGGAATCGGCGCCTGAGATGATTGATTTAGCGTTGGATTAGGATTTGGATTAGGCGGGAGAGATTCCTCCTTTTTTAGAAGTGAAAAAAGTGTATAAGTAGGCTAGATTGAGTTTGAGTCTATATATATATAAGAGTGTATTTGTAGATTTTATACACAAATGTTTTTTATTGTGTTGTTTGATCGGTTCAAGTGTTATATTTGAACTGGTAACTGACACGATATTGTTTTGTAAATAGAATAAATGAAATAATTTTACCCAAATCATATAAAGGAAATAACTCTCTCAAATTATTGGTTTGATTATTTGAAGCTTGTATTGGTATGATTGATTGATTAATTTGAATGGAATTTGAATAGGATTACGATGGTTTGGTATATAACCAAAAGAGGATTTCATATAAAAATTTTGAATGAGAATTTTGTAAAGGGAATTTAGCTTGAGCTAAATAAGTCAAGTTATTAAAGAGAATTGTTTGAATTAAAGATTTAACTAACGAAAGTTAAATGGAAATGTACGAATCAGAGTATAACTCGGAGATTGAGTTAAATAAAAACACAATGGATGATTTTTGAAATAAAACCAGAATTTGGATTGTGCAATAGAAGTGAACTAATTAGAAGGTCAATTAGTTAAAATAATTTGAATGGAACCTTTCATGAATAAAATATAATTTGTCACTTAGATTATAAGTTGAGTTAGATACAGGTTGGAAGAGGAAGAATTGTTAGTTGCTTTGCTCGTAATTATAGTTTGGATGCCAAACAAATAGGTAAATTAATATTATTGTTTGAGCGATTGATTTTATACCCCTGAGATGGGTAACCTCTTGTCTTTTGTTTACGTTTGATCGATGTGAGGCCTGAAGTGGTAGTTGTTCCGATCGAGCCATGTAGAGGAGGTGTTGATGAATTTTTTGCAAAATTTTTAAAAAGTAGAAATTTTAGATGGTAATTATAAAATGATTATTTTGAAAATAGTTAGGTTTGGAGCATTCTTCTTACTTAGCAATTTCGAGGACGAATTCTTTTAAGGTAGGAGGAATGTAACATCCCAGATTTTAAAATGTTAATTTCAAACAATAACTTTTGTTTTAAATGTTATATTAGAAAAATAAATGGATTTTATATATAGAATTTATAAATTAAATGAAGAAATAAAACATAATATTTATATTTAATTAAAAACTAGCTTGTAACATCGCGGTAGTTCATAATATTGAGTTTTGAAGTTCAATTGAATATACATAATCTGATATAAGTCGGAATTCTTTGAAACAAGAATCGTCCAAATCTATTTGATTATAATTTTCTAATGAAAGAGAAAAATTGAGATTTCAACTTATTGATTGTGAGTTATGTCCAAATCAAATTTTTAGAAGTTGCTATGAAATCGTTTTCAAACCATAATGATTTACTTAATAAATATAAAGGGTTTTTATATAATTTGAATATCGTTTGACCTGGGATTTTAATCGTTGAGTTTAAAATCTATATTAGTTTATTTTGAAGTTGTATAAGATTTCATTTGGAAAGATACAATAATAAGCGGAAGATTTAAATACCGTATAAAAACAAAATAAAATATAAGCTTAACTCCTAAGCAATGATGTACAGACCCACCCTAAGATATAAAAGCTGCAGACCTACCTAGTATGAAAATAGCATGGAGTTGCTTAATCAACGTGCAACCACCCTACCTTTTACTATTCTACCTTGTACCATACCGTGTACAAAACGCATATGCAAACATATATATTCTCTCTGAGTTGGAAGTAAGACAACATAATCTACCTATATATGAAACGAAAACTTACGTATATACCTAAGATAATATATGTAGACCTATTTTCATGCCTACGCTATGCCTTCCTTCTTAAGTCTCCTTCAAATTGATGAAGGTTGTCTCCAGAATATGCCTGTATATGAAAAGAAAACACGCTGCAGACCACTTCGGTACAAACTAAATTCTACCCTATGTACACAAGAAATGGATCATATCTTCTAATATATATATATATATATATATATATATGGCTATACATTTACATTCTTCCAGCAGATGGTATAAACGCATGCCTCTTCATTTATTTCCGGTAAATGGAACTTAAACGTCTGTTTTCACTAAATTAATAAAACATCTCAAACCGTAAATATTATCCAATAACCTTAACTAAAGAAACGAAGAGGGTAGGAAGCTCGGAGTGCTGGCCAAGTCCGGTGGTCGACGGTGAAGGGTGGCGACCTATAGATCGGGTTGATTACGTTTTATGGGTAGGAAAAACAACCGAGTTCAGAACTGTTTTAGGCACAGGCTCAAGTAGAAAAGGTCGTTCATGTGGTGGGAATAGTCGTGGGTCCAGTGGTGAGGTGATGACGTGGCCATATGTGAAGGTATGTGTGTTTTTACTAGATGGTTCAAGTTTGGGTGTTGTGCATAGGCGGAGGAGGAGTCTAAGACCGGAGATGTGCACAGGGGGAGCGCGTGCTGGTGGTGACCTCCGATGGATGGAGAGGTGGTGTTCGAGGTCAATGAGGAAGTTGTGGTTTGTATTGGTAGGGCTAGAGCGAAGGTGACCAGAGATAGAGAGGGAGGTGACGATGAAGATGGGGGTCAGGGTAGTGTTGGTCGGAGCTTGGGTGAATTCCGGTGGATGAGGCAGTGTGGTAATGGGTTCAGCGTTCTGGAGAAAGAACAAAGACGCACGAAGAAAGGATTTATATGGCCTGGGTAATTAACGTGCCTAATCAAGATATATATATATATATATAATGTAATTAAGTAATTAGTTTGCTAAATATATACTTAAGGAATTAAATTATTTAAGTTAAATCGTGTACTAAATCGTGGATAACTCTTTATTCCATGAGCAAAATTGAACGCCGTCGATCACACTGGAATCGTATCGACAAGCACAAAATTTTGGAGCCAGTTTAGACGTGTTTGGAATCAACTAGAAATTCCAGTTAAATTAAACGCTTGTTTAATTTAATTGAAACAAACCGTTTTAACGACAAATGCAATCAAGGTAAGTATAGATCACTCAGTTTGTCCAAATTGTATCTTATATAAGTCAGGCTTAATACTTGTATGCTATGGTTGTTTATTGTTGGATGATTACTGAATATATATATTTATATTGAGTAAACTAATTAAATTAGACGTTAGTTTAATTTAATTGAAATCAGTTGTTAATTTTTAACGATTGTAACCAATTAAGGTAACTTACCTTTTTGGTTGCATTTATAATAATATAAATGTATAAAATTAATAGTTGAATGCTTAGATTGTTGTTACTAGTTGATTGTTAGAAATCATATCTGTATATTGAATTGAATGATTTTATTTGAGGTAGCTTATTTGGATGCATGGAAAAAAAAGGTTGGAGGGATTCAACTTGATTCTTCAAATGTATTAAATATTATATATTTTCATATTGTCATTATATGAGCTATTTAACCAATCTGATTGGATGATTGATTTGGTTGTTGGTCGTTGACTTGAAATTCAATGTTGTTTTGTTTTAACTATGGGCAGTATTGGTTGAATAACTGATAGCAGATGGTTTAAGAATGAATTGTTTTACAAATGTTGATTTACCATCAGTTATAAATTTTACTTTATAACTGAAAATAAATTTTTAAATCTATTTTAGATAAATTATTTTGAATGAAAGTTTATTAAAAGAAGAATAAATGTCCATTATTTATCGTTAAAGTTATAAGTAATTAAAATTACTTTTATAAAGCGAATTTTTGTGTCTAAACAAGTTCTATAAGAAGGTAAATTCGGAACTTCCTAAAGAACTAGTAGCTGGATTAATTGTTGTTAAGAAACAATTAAGTGATCTTATTTAAATTAATTATATTATTAATTAATTTAAAGGAAGAATTAATTGAAATTGGTTAACGAATTAACCATCTTTTGAGTTGACTAAGTCAACTACTTCAACTGGAATTGATTATTAAATTAATTTTTGTCAATTAATTTAACAGAGATAGTGTGATAAATAGTCGTTAGAACATAATACGGTTTCTTAAAAGATTGAATAAATCTTTTAAATTGATTTTAAAGACAATTATTGAGTTGTAAATTATTAATTAAATTGATTATTACTTTAATAACTTCTTAAGAGAGATTAACTATTGTTCATAATTAAAGATAAGGTAAACTATTTTATTTTAAATAATGTTGTGTTTGATTAATAATAATCAAAGCGTTGACTTTTAATGGAGTTAATGAGATCTAAAGACCCTGTTTTTAATTTAAGGAAATGTTAAGCAAATATTTATTAATACCTATATAAGGTTGAAGTTGAATTCTTATAAAGAATTCTATGAATTGTATTTCATAAGAATGTAAATTTGGCCAAGTATAAAATCACGTTGGTAGATGGGTTAATTCAAGAGTCGAAACAAGTTTATAAATTGATTTATAAATTTAAGAAGACCATAAATGGAATTTAAAAGCCTAAAGGCGGAAAAATATAAAGTGGAATTAAAATAAAACCTAAAACGGATTGGAATAAGGAATGCAAATTAAGTTTAATAATTAGATTTAAATCCGAATAATATAAATATGAAAGGAAGCTTTATTGAGATGAAAACTAGAGGTTATCACCTATAAATACTCGTTCTGGATTCACAATCTACTTTGATGTTTTATTGGTATTGAAGTCTTTCTAAACACTTATGATTGATTGTATGAAAATCCCATTATAACACACACTATCACAAATTTTTACAGTATTTTTCAGTCTATAACCATGTCTTCAAATTGTAAGTTTGTAAGTGCTTGCTAAATACCAATAAGATGTTGATTGAAGATGGAGTAGTTGAAGGCTGTGTATTTTCATAAGCAGAAGGGCTATTCGATAAATTTTCTCTGAGTTGCAACCAGAGGTATTTTGATGGCAATTCGGTTGTGACTGGAGTCTGCTGATTGCAAGGACTACTTGCCATTGATCCTTGGGGTGATTCCTATATAAGGATGCAGTAGAGGGGGCCTTCTGTTCATCCGGTACCTGGATGACTTATATGGATGAATGTTTGACAGAGTATTTCCCAAGAGACACGAACATTAGTTTTTACAAATATACCAACTTGGTGGCGAAGAAGGAAACTTCTTTTTCTTAACACCCAGAGTATATTTATGGACATCAATTAGTGATTTGATGGATCTAACGATGCGACTTTCAAAATTGGACGTGCTATCGTAAAAAGATAATAGTAACCTCAAGCCTCATCAATCGGGAAATGGCAAAAATCAGACACGTAGCATGGCTATGTAGGCAGCTCCCATTAGGGTGTATTATCACCTGATCTGGAGAAAAATCCATTTGCTTCTTTATGTTATCATTGTTGTATGCTTCAGTGGTAGTTGTTGATCCCAACCGTCGGTGATATACATTCGATACACTCAAAGGAATGAGTGGCTAGTCACGTATGTCCCGGTTGCAGGATTTTCTTGTTGGACCCAGTGTATTCCTCTCTAGAGATACACTATCAGAAGATGGTTCCATATCTTTTCATAGTTGGAATCCAATCTCCAATAAGCGCCCGCGGTTTTTGATTATATACTATGTGTGTAGAGTGTGAGATGCAAGCATCCTGCTAGATGAGTATTTATTTGATTTAGATACTATTATAATATCAAAATAGATATGATTTCAAATTATTTTGGGTTATCATAGGGTAAAAACCATCCGTGTTTATGTGTGAACTGGTCTTACAATTATCCTTTTGTTTCAAAAGGATGTTTTAACTTAAAAATCAAGTTGAATGATGCCTATAAACTTAGTGGGTTTTCTCATGTTGGCTCACCAGACTGATCTGTGGCATTTGCAATGCTCGAGTCAGACCGAGTTTTACAGGTTTAGGCTATCAGATGCTGTGAAGTCCAGAGATGAGTTGGAAACATATGATTCGTATTTTGTATTTATTCCGCTATGTGTTGTATATGAGGACGGGTTGTTATAACTGTCCGGATTGCATTGTTTGTTGTACTCTGATGACTGTAAGTATTATTTCAAGCTATCAATAAAGATTTATGTCTATATTATATTTTGTTCTGCTGCAATATGAGACTCTGTGTGTTGTTGGTTAGTTTGGTTCTATTTCTTTTCTTTTATTCTAATTTTTCTTTCTTATCTTTTTCTCACCCTATAATTTCTTTCCAATAACTATCTGGTATTTTTGATACGTGGGTTTTGGCAAGTAATAAGGGTTGGGTATTATTTTTGAAATTTGGGCGTCGAATTCCATTGGGTCGTTACACTCCTTTGTTAGGTTAAGGTTGTTTTAAATATATTTAGGAATGAAATCATAATATATTTTTTATTTCAACCAATTCAGTTTATGTTATTTTGAGTAATCATGTACAACTACACCCATTATATATGAATTAAAAGGTTTGTTCCTAAGATCATTAATGTTGGGCTTTCTTTAGTCTTCTATATTTCTACATTAGGGGAATATAAAATTTTCAATGATACTTTTGGTCCAACGATATCATTGAGTTGATAATTTTTATTGTTTCATTAGTTTCTAGCTTGGTTGCAGAATAATTTATCATTGACTCAAGGGATGCTATTTTATACACCTCTTTAAACTGTTATTAATAAATTCATATGTTCTTTGTCAAGAAACATAATAACGTCCATTTTTTTAACTTGATCCTTTAGCTCTACTAATCATGATTAATATTTGTTAATCATGTTATACTTATGTTTGTTTTATAATACAAAATATATGATGAATTACAGCTAAAAGAAATAAGATTTCGACCCTTAACTTCAAGATCTTGATAAACTCAAAGAAAGAAAATTTTAGTGCATAATCTATGATTTCTAAAACATCTAAGATTACTGAATTCGGTGAAGAAACGAAAATGTTATGGTTGATTTTGTTTGAGCTAAGACCAAAGAGAAAATGTTAGTTTTGCTGTCAGGATAACAGCAGAAAACTTCTATTTTGACCTAGCTAATATCAATATTATAGAAAACTCAAAGCATGAAACTTATAGCTCATGATTCAAGCTTTCAGGAATGTCCAAGATCATCGAAATTGGATCATTATTCAAAAATTATGGTCATTTTACTAAATATATCGAACTCAGCCTGTAAATGACGTACTCAACATGCCAACAACCAATGATCATGATTTTAACATATAAAATTATAAAATCTGGCAAAATGAATTAAAGGAAAGTTGTAGATTAGTTTCTAAGATTTCCAGAATGACCAAGATCGTTGAATTCCGATCAAAAATGAGAAAGATATAGTGAAAACATCATCAGGTTGAAACAGAGGATAACTTGTTAGAGACAGAATTGTACTTCTGTTTTCAAATCAGCTTCACGTCAATCAAAAGGCTATATCACGGAATATGATTTGAAGAAAAATTGTTCCGTATTGAATCTAGTTTCAAACAAAAAAAATTGACCTACATCGGATAAGAAATCAAGAAGTTATGCCTATTTTACTGCAGCGCATTTCAGAAAAATGAGATTCAAAGAACTCAAAATAAAAACAACTACGGGATTTCACCAAATCGAATCATAATTGGCAATAAATAGTCTACTGTAAACGTGGAAGTAGCTACTGTACAAAAACTCAGTTTTGTGCTTACACTCTTCTTTGTTATCTTATTGGTATTATCTTCATTTTTTATACACTTATACTGGAATGTATTCAAAGTATTATATACTACACAATAACAAAGCTTTTTAATGCACTTTTCAGTCTGTAACCCTGGCTTCTATGTTTTCATATTTTTTATTCTCAAACCAGTTATCATATCATTCTTTCGGGCATCTGCACATTACCAATGGCACGGAGAGTGTTTTCTGATATGCACGATGACCAATGTCATCGAATGGTAATCAAACATTCACACTTGTTTACCTTTTAATCTTCTTGCATCTAATGATCATTCTAATGTAATTCTGAGCAAAAGAAGGTTATTGCTATTTACTCATTTCAAATTTACAAGAAAATGACCAAATTACTTTGTGCACTCCATATAACACAAAACAAACATAATTTTAACCACTTTCACTTTCCTCATGGTAGCACTACGAGCCTAAGTCCCTTCTATCACTACTGTCATTTTCTTTCCTACTTTATTCTCTTCTTAAGTTGTTGCACATAGTGAAAAACTGTCATTAAACAAAAATACTAAGATGGGCCTCCTATTAATTCTTTGTTCTTCATTGTTCCTAAATGTTTTTATAGTGGATTAATTTCTAAATTTGACTATATGTCAATTAAAACAATACATAGTTCCTGAATGTTTGTAAACTCATCCATGATAATTATGTCTTCTTTCTAAATTAAATTTTTATTAATAATTGAAATACACACATACTTTAATATTCAAAACACTCCTACATGCAATAATGAGATCAAAAGTTCAAATATTACAAAAAAGTAAAAGGTATAAGTATTTACAAATAGATCTTTTGAATCGTAAATAAAATTAAAAGTTTCAAACTCCATTAAGATTAAAATTTTCAGACTCCATTACTACAAAAAAAATACAATTTTATATTATTTTTTAATTTATTTACTTCAAATTAAATAGAAATTTTGAATTCTGTAACTTTATATGAATTTTTATTTGTATGTGCCATAACATATCACCATTATAATTTATTTGAAAATAAAAATAGACATGTTGTGTCCGAACGCCAACCCTTCTTTCTCAACCAAAGTTGTCTTCTTCCCCAGACCTGAGCCTCATATAAGAAGGCCCTAGCATGGAACTAGACCGATTTGATTCATGGCAAGCTAACGAATCATTGTCTTGGTTGTGTTTGCCACCATTAATTTATTTAAAGGTTTTGGTCTGGAATTCCTAATAAAAATCAAGAGAGCTAGAATTTGTTGATTGCACAAGTTCATATGGCTCCCATGCATAGATTTCTTTTCACTGTGATGATGATGTTATTTCTTGTCTACTAAAATTTGATAGGTTATACTTAAATATGACCAATATATCTGATTTCTTTCCCCGGGTATTGTTATCACAAGTTTAATTTACTTTATCCATATAAACATCTCCATCTTATTTCTTTTTAGCTTTTTTAGTGCTGTATGAAATTTCATCTTTTCCAACACAATCTCCTTTTATATAATTCATATCCTCATTGTAAAACTGAGCCTTTCGGACTCAGTTGCTGAACTGAGCATGCCTTAGTTTTATGGAAATGAGTTCGTGAATCTGAGCCTTTCAGACTCTTAGATGAAACTAAGCCTTTTAGGCTTAGTAGAGCGAAACTGAACCTAAGGCTCGGTATCATGAAACCGAGACAAAGGATCAGTTTCGCGATGAGCCACTCAGATTCAACTTTGAAACTGATCATGAGCCTTCAATGCATCTACAGGCTCATTTTTATACACTTCTTAATGAGTGGTTTAGCTTTCTCTATCAATGAAAGCAAAATAGAACTTATTTGAATTGAACGTAAAGTGATGACAATAACTTATTGAATGTTGTAGGTGTGCATCATTTCTTTAAGCATTGATGTCTTGGCTTTAACTGAAAATTTTAATTCATTGTGATAAGGAATGCATGTAGTCACTTCTAGAAGAAGCGGAACAAAAAAGGAGATTGGTAGGCAGTTCAGGTGGTAATAATGTAGTAGAAGATCTTGAAAATTGACACGACCCAAAATCACTGGTCGCCTAGACCGATCGAGAACGCATATAGTTTGAGAACTTGACGCATCGGAACACAAAACGATAGAACTTTTCATTGCTATTACAAAAATTTACATCAGAGTACAATAATACCAGAGTACGAATAAATAATATACACAGCGAAAATACAATTATCAGAGAATAAAATACATAGCAGTGGAAATAAAAATGTATAAATACAATGCATAGCGGAAATACATCGTCTAACACAACTGAAAGAAATACACGGATACAAAGTTGTTGAATATAGCTCTAGCTGTAAACTAGGATCCTGTTAAATAAATATCTGCAAAACCAAAACTACTAGTTTCCCATATGGAAAATATGGGCATCCATAATTTAGGTGAAAACAATAAACTCCAATTCAGTCATGGGACTGGCGTGAGAACTTAAAACAGTTATTAAAACTTACTTTAATAGTGGGAAAAATCATAGGCCCATGCCGTATGACATGGAATGGTTTTACTTCAACTGATTACCAGTTTAAACATAAAACAACGCAATGCTTTTTGAAAAATGAAACTATTATAAGACTCAGGTCCCATCCCACAACACGGCGCAAGCCGGAGAATAGAGTTTTACCTTATAATAGCCAAACATGCTTGATACACTTTGAAAAAAATAATTTTGATATTATTATAAGTGCATAGTGTAGAAAACAATCTTCGAATGTAAATGTATCAATCATAGACAGCATAGTACCCCATCCTAGTATGTCGCCATATAGGTTTACAACTAAAACCGAGAAGTTAAGTACTGGAAATTGGATTCCATCTATGAGTCGAGGCAAGGGATCTTCCTCACTAATTTCGACACATTCTAGCACATGCCTCAGGATCACACCCTTAGTAACCCTTGGATTTTCAGGGTCGTCAACACTTATTTTTGTGGATTAGTTATTCTTGAACAATACGTTTTCCAATCCTAACGGACCTGTCACCTGGTCCGTATGTCAACCAATCATATTCGAGGGCCTCGTATCCATCATCCACATAAGTAAAATATCTGGGCTTCATATCATGACATCACCTCTAGCTAGAAAGAAACGCATGCATTCCCTATAGTCACTAGTCCCGTTTTTGACTCATACCGGGGTGTGAGGCTCGCGAATCAATGCCATACACAAAGCTATGCAACATTAAAGCCATGCTTTTATCATCATCCACAAAGCTCATCTTTTCAACAAAAGCTTTGATCATTGCATCTCATCTTGCCACATTGTCAACCCATACCATACAACTGATGTCTATTGATATATAACCTCTGAGCTCGTACGTCTTGGAGAAGGGTGTTAAGAAAAAGGAATAAATTCTCCGCCACCAAACAGATATATATTTAGTAGAGATCAATTAATATAGCACAAAATACAATGTCAGACATACAATCCATTTGAAAGTTCGTTCTGGGTCTGAACGAAACTGGAGGCACTTTATTCCTCATCCCATATGACCTATACAGGAGAGAGGTCCTTGCATATCCGGTCGATTTCCAAGTACGCCTGAACGACTACATATAAATTCTACTTGGGCGTACTTTCCAAGTGAGACATGAGCAATAGTCAAAAAGATGTGAAGATCTCTGATCTTCAACCACCATCTTCATCTTCGACTTTTAATCGTCGTAACAGTTATTCAGAATGGGATAAACCCAGTCTTTCCGAATAACTGGCGCATCTTTATAATCACATGATAAATACACAAAAGATAGCACACATCTCATTCTAACCCAGAATATTCTTTTATTCAAGTATTCATATATTTGGGGAAAAGTTCCCATTAATTTTATTAAAGATAAATTCTTTAAACTTATTGTTTAATCTTCCTTTGGATATCATTTTTAAAAGATTTTATTTTATCTTTTCACAATTCAAAACAAATTAAGGTTCATATAGCTAGTCAGGATTATCGACCCTTACCGAAGTATTTATTCATTTTATTATTCCCAACATATTCATCCCATGGAGCAAAATTAGTGGTACTCCATTTAACACCCATCATATTATCGGTAAATTTAATTACCATTTAACGTTTTAAATCTAATTTAAGATCCAACTATCGCTTGGAGTAAAACTGGTGGTACTCCATCTCGATCATTTCTCGAATTCGGTAAATTTAATTACCACTTTCTACATTTCAATCTGCTTAAAGATTCATTAAAACTCTAGTTCAGTTTTAATCTTTAAAATCATTATTTAATGATTATTCACCTAAGGAATTTTACCCTGTCTTTACTTGGGTTAAAGAACAAATGTCGTTTAAAACATTGTTCACAATAAACCCAAAATCATCTTCAATTTAATGTGGAATCTTCATGGAAATATGGGCAGTTTATAATCGATATAAATTTTCCATATCAGACTAATACTATAAATCAAATAACGATGAAGGCTCTTAAATTCCATAAATAGTAAAGGCCTTCATTTACAGAACTCATTTCGGTTATTATAAATCGAATTCCATACAATTCTAATTTAATTAACTAAACTGGAAACAACATTAAATCTTAATTAAAAAAATTCTTCCTTATCTCACATTCCAACAGAATTTGAAACCAACAAATATCATATTGGAATAATGATATCAATATCCTTCAAATTGCCATAATAATATCCGTATAATCACGGAATCCAATATCGAAAACATCCGAAGATAATTTCCATTTCAAACCCATTCCAATTTATTCGTTGGAAAACTTCGGTTATATTAAACCATTTACAAACCCAACTTATTAATTTGAAATCATTGGATTATTACTCTAGTTGTTAACTAGTTCATTTAGGTAAAAAAATCTTTTATCTTTTCAAATATGGAATATTTCATCCAAAATCTTTCCAAATCATTAATTATGAATTTACATAAATTATTTATATTTTAATAATTTCATTAAGGCCTTACAGTCAGTTTCCAATATCGCCACCGAACTGCATCCATAACAACCTTTTCTGAAATCGATTTATACATATTTTAAAATCTACCCGTTCTAATTTAAATCTCTTATATTCATTTGAAAGATCTTTTCGATACAAACCCAACGGTTCCAGTTTTAGGAGAATCTAGTGGTCAGATCTCCCATTACATCAATTCGAAGTTAATGGTCGAAATTCGCGAACGGTCGCTGTGCGACATGTTCTATTCAAACCATTAAAGTATATATTATATATTTCGTCGATTTCCATTTAAAACGTAAAACATTTATAAATCCATTTAAAAACGATTTCACTTCCGTTTCAATTTTAAATTAAAATTGAATCTTCTATATTATTATAATATCAAAATAATAATATTTTCAAAATGTCAGATTTTGAATTCCAATTTTTCGATATTCATTATAAAAATGAATAAAATTGACATAAAATCCATTCGAGTTAAAACTACGTTTATATTCTTAACTTGGCTTCATATTTTTAAAACACCATTCATTTTACAATAAACTTGTACAAACCTTATTTGTATGAAAATTTATTCAACAATTCATTTCCATTATAAATATTCATTGGTATTTTGATATTTTTGTGTCCGTCCAAAATCGGACATCGAAATCAACTTCGAATTTCATTGAATATTATATTATTAAAATATTCATATTTACTTCGGATTGGAATAAAATTTCAACCAATATCCATATAAGTAAATTCATATGGATTACATTCATTATATACATCCAACGATAGTTGGAAACAACTATCAACATCCAAAATGACATCTAGTGTGAATTTTATTTTCATATAAGCTTCAAATGATTTATTGACGCTTATTTTGTTTTGTTAATCAATTGATCAACATACGAACTGTATACAAGGGAGATGTGTAAATCAAATATCATCCCGATACCTGTGTAGGATTTTTAACCAACAACAATCAATTTAAATTAATTACTGATTCATGAATTTAATCATTTCTAATTCAATTCGAATTATTTTTTAACTAACTAATTTTACTTAAACAAGTAATAGTTAATTCACTGTTCATTTACAAATGGATATTTATATCCAATTTCAACTACCACAAATATATTAGCATTATTTCAACATGTTAAATATCTCAAAATCACAACATAACATAAGAAATCAAGAATTCATCCATGGGTTTACAAACAACTGTAATGTGAGCTACTAGGCACCGTATAACATTTTGTGATAATTAAACAGATAAAAATCAACATACATAATCAATATATTTTTAAATATGATTATGATAATATAATAAAATAGTAAGCGAGAGAATTCTCACATTGATCGGCTCGGATTGTCGATTTATTTTTGAATCAAATGAAACTTAGGTTTATTAGACCCAAAAATGCAACTTGCTCCAAATTTGACCAAATTAGTTTTGTTGCGAAGCCCTTGACTCCTAGATCGCAACGGATCCATTTTCGCGTGATTCTGAGTTTGTGCAAAAAGTTATTAATGCTCGAACAATGAATACACGAATTAAATAATTAAATAATTTATAATCACCCATCTTCCTCATTTCCTCGTTCGACATCAACAACCCTTACCCAAGCTTCCTCTACAAGCCACCAGAGGGTGACTTGGGCCCACCCTCGTCGTCGCCAGTCAGTGGTGACCCTGTGCCACCAATGGCGCACCCCATCTCGCCTCCGCTTGCACGAATTTCGAGCTTTCCCTAATTTACGTTCGAGACGATTTCCACCACCCTACGCCACCACCTGATCGCGGACCTTACCAAAAATGCCCGTCGCACCAAGACGAAGCTCCGACCTTAGACCCCTCAGGCCATCTCGGCCTCCATCGACAACGGAGATCGAAAAATTGATCGTGACCCCCCTTCCACATCATCGACATTTGTGCAACAATTCCAGCCACCACAACCAGTTTTCAGGTCAAATAATCTAAAGAAAAGTTTTTGTTCTCTCTCTCGACTACAGCTTTCCCTTTGACCCCAACATCCAACTCTCATTCGTTTGGCCATAATTTCACCAAAACCGACGGTACTTTTCTGGCTTTAAACTGAGATTATGGTGAATTCGTTACTCCTTAGGCCATGAAATTTTTGTTGTAGCCAGATCCCATTATGTTCCACAACTTTCCTTTTATGAGTTTTGGCTAATTGTTTAAATTATTTTAAGTTTTGGATCTTATTTGCAAAATGTGTTGAGATAGAAGAAGGGGTTGGATGCGTATTTTCAAAGAGGAAGAAGAATTAGGGTTATGGAAGACGAAAAGATCTTATATACGGAGTTAAATTGGATTTAATAATATTCTATTCTTTTGTTTAGTTAACATTGTCTCCGATCGACATTTATTAATGCCCCGATCACACACGAACTACGTTGGCGATGAAAATTGACATATAGTTTTTTTTTTACAATACGCTCCTAATAAAACTTGTTTTGTCGAATTACGAATCTATTTGCTCAAAAAGCTCTATTTCGAGTTCAAATGGCTGATCAGTTCATAATTTATTGCGCATGACCACATACTAGCTCCAAAAATTACGAAATTTGGAATCTAGCAATAATTTAATATTCTGGATCCAAAAAAAATGGTCTCATTGAAAACGGAGGTCATTTGTAAAATGACCATTTTTAAGGCTATATATAATATTACAATAACTAATAAAATCCATAGCGACTATTGGAAATTTTAATTTGAACGTAACTTACAATTCATAAAGTGAAATCTCAATTCCTTACATTCATTAGAAAGATATAATTAACTAGATTCCAATGTTTCTTGTTTTATCTCGTTTAGAGTTTAAAACTGAATTTTCAAACTATCGCGGCATTCCAAGCTCGATTTATGATTAATATAAATTTATAAGTTCTAACTTAGTTTTAAATTAATTTTAAGTCATTTATTCTTAAAATAAATCATATAAAATATTTAATTTCTATCAAAATCAATTAAAAATAAATTATAAATTTTTTCCAAAATTCCCGGTTGTTACAAAAATGATCCAATTGCGAAAGTATTTGGTATCAATATGATGAAAAATTCTTGTCGAGCAATTAGTTCTACTTCTTCTATGAAACGACTAAAGGTGGCTTGAACTGTTAAAGCTATAACTAAAAGAAAAAAAAGCTATGGATTTGTCAGTTTGGAAATTAGAGATAGGAAGGCAAGTATCTAATCAAGTTAATGATGTCATCAAAACAATAATGTAGCTGTCACTCCAACCATCTCACATAATGTTATATGGCCTGAGTTTCATATTCGGTATTTGTAATATTGAACTATGGGTAATTTATTATCTTTTGGCATTTCAGTTTGTTATGACTATGAGATTGGTTAATTATTAATGAATTTAGTAACTTAATTATGTATGGTACTTGTTTTATTTTTTTGTTAATTGATATTGTATGTTGTTATCATGATTATGAATGTAGTTTGTTGATACAAATTGAGTTATACATTTCCAAATTGATATGTTTTGATTTCATTTTAAATATAATATGTATTACAATCATGCATATTGTGTTAGGTGCAATAGTTATTATGTATGGTACCAACGCCTATTTATGTTACTAATTTGTTTTTACAGACACTTATATATGTTGGATGATGAAATTGACAATGCTTTAACCATTGGAACGAAAATTATACCAATGTTTATAAGTATTAGAAAAGAAATCTTGCCAACACTTATAAGCGGTAGTAAAGAAAATGTCCCAATGCTTATAAGCATTGATACAGAAAATGTACCAATGCTTATAACCATTAGGAAAAAATTCTACAAACACTTATAACTGTTGGTAATAATTTTCGACAACCTTACTACAAAACTTATAAGCATTATTGAAAATGTTTGTGACATTCATACTCGTTGGGAATCGCCTGCTAGCAGTCTGATACTGGTTTCTAATCGTATCGGAGGAACTAAGCAGCTCTTGTTGATTTGCAATGACCTAGTACTAGACATCAAAGATGTCTATTTCTATTGTAATGCATATATTTTGAATTTGGAGGGGTATCGGTTTATCTTCGAGGTGGATTAGCTATCATATTATTGGGTTGTCCTTAATTGCAATAGAAATATCATTCTCTTAAGGAGTTGTAGATGTCGTAGTTCAGTAATCCCTTGTACGGTTAAAAATATAAGAGGTTCGACCTTGTTACACTCTCCATCTTCTGATTTGGAAGGGCCATCCACAGAGTCTGTTGTTTATAAGTTCCTTGAAGTCTTTGAAAAAGTGATGGGACTACTGCCCCATAGAGAGATCGCATTTATGATAGATCTTGGGAAGGACGCTAGACCAATTGCATCACCATTGAGACATATGGCTCCTACAGAAAGAAGGTAATTGGATAAGAAAATTTCAAACTTGCTACAGGAACGATTCATCCTACATAGTACCTAAAGTGGGGAGTACCAGTAGTTTTTGCTATTAAGGTTGATGGATCAATAAGACTATGCTTTAATTATGGGGAGCCGAATAAGTTAACCAAGAATAATAGGTAACCTTTGCCTAGGATAAATGACCTATTCAATCATTTGGGAGGTGCTAAAGTCTTTGCGCAGTTGCGATATAATTTCACCAATTAAGAATTTTTTAGGAAAGCAAACCTAAGACAGCATGCCCGGTCGTTTGTTTAAATGGGAAGTAATGCTCTTTGGATTAACGAATGCCCCTCTTTATTTGTGGATTTAATGGTATTTAGAGGCATTCTTAATAAGATAGTCATGGTGTTTGTTGACAACATTCTCATATTCTCCAAGGATTTTAAAGAGCATAAGAATTTTCTAAGGGAGGAATTAGGAATCTTAAGGAAGAATCGGCTCAAGCAAAGTTTTCAAGTGCTACTTTTGGAGAGAGAAAGTCAGGTTCTTGGACATATAGTTTCAGTGAAAGGTTTGGTTATGGAACCCACAAAGGTTGAAGATGTTTAAGGATCGAAGATTCCTTGTAATGCATATAGGTTAGGAGATTCTTAGTGTTTGCAGGCTTTTATAGGAAATTCTTCAAAGACTTTACAAGAATCACAGCCCCTCTGACCCATCTGACTAAGAAAAATCTCGAGTTTTTTTGGAGTGATAAATGTAGTGTTGCTTTCTAGAAGTTAAAGGAGTCACTTACAAGTGCACTAGTCCTTATCATCCCTGATAGGACTAAAATGTTTATGGTTTTTACGGACACTTATGAGACAGGGTTAGTAGCAGTGCTAATGCAAGAAGGTTAGGTAATTGCCTATGTAAGTAGACAACTAAAGGATCATGAGAAGAGATACCTTGCTCATGATAGAAGCTTGCAGCCATAGTGTTTGCCTTTAATATATGGAGACATTATCTTTTAGGAGATAAGTTTAAGCTTTTTACGAATCACATATCTCTTAAGTATTTATTTTCACGGCAAAATTTGAATCTTAGGCAGTAGAGATGGTTAAAGTATATAGCTTTGTTTAATTTCAATATATAGTACACTCTAAGAAAATGTAACATTGGCATGGATCCTTTAAGTAAAAGACGTGCTACCCTTCGTGCTATCGTTGAGTGGAGACAGTTGGAATTTCTTTTTAGTTTTAACCTTCAAGAACCATTTGAGTCATCTCAAGGATTTCTTGTTGTTTTGGAAGTAAGAGCAACCTTAATGAATAGGATTAAGTATGAGAAAGGTCTTTATGAGGAGATAAAGGTATCAAGGGGAAAAGGTTTCTATAGGAAAGCACTTTCCCCATTTCGATATGTATTCAATTGATGGTGATGAAAGCTTAAGAATGGACGTATGGCTCCAAGTCCATAGAATTAATAATTTAAGAGAAGAGGTCATCAAAGAATGTCATCATTTTAGGATGATTACATGCCATAGGGGATAAAATGTTTAAGGATATGAGGAGGACTTTTTACTGAGAAGGGATGAAGAAAGACGTTATATAGTTTTTTGCAAGGTGTTAGACTTGTCAGAAAGTCAAAGCGGAGCAAGGTTGGCCCAAAGGGTCATTAATACCTTTGGAGGTTCTTTGAATAAGAGTGCCCACTTTATTCCAGTAAAGAGGAGTAGATCTGCCGGTTTATTAGCTAACTTTATATTAAGGAAGTGGTACGACTACATGGGATCCTTACGAGTATAGTAAGCGATAGGGACCCTCTATTCATGAGCAAGTTTTGGAGGATATTTAGGTACAGTGCTTAACCTGAGCACCGCGTATCATCCACAGATCAATGGACAAGTTGAGAGAGTCAACCAAATAATTGAAGATCTACAAGAGCTTGCATCATCAATTTTGGAGGAGCATGGGAGCAACATTTGGCGTTAGTGGAGTTCTCGTGCAATACTAGTTTTCAAGCGACAATCAGTATGGGCCCTTATGAGGCATTATATGGGCGGCCAATCAACTTGTTGGTAGGAAACTGCTAACAAGATTCTACTTGGACATGACTTTATCCATGATTCCACAAAGTAAATTCTTTTGATATGGCAAAGAACGAAGGCAACCCAAAATAGGTAGAAATTTTACGCTGATAGAAGGAGCAAGGAGACTGAGCTTAGTATTGGTGATTTGGTGTCCGTAAAAAGTTTCTCCTCTTAGGAAAACCATCTGATTTGGAAAGATTGCGAAGTTAGCCTCCAAATTCATTGGGCCATTTAAGATTGTTGATAGAGTTGGAAAACTGGCTTATCGTGTTGAACTCCCCGAGAGATTATCGAGAGTCCATAACGTCTTCCACGTTTCTCGTATTAGTAAGTGCCTTTACAACTCTGCCATTAGACTCAAACTTGATCGGAATAGGGACTTAAGGAGCTCTGAGTTGGATCCTTAGATACCCCATGTCATTGTGCGGATTATGAAGCACTGTATCAAAAGGCTTCGCAATAAATCTATTAGCTTCGTCTAAGTACAATAGGGAAATAACCATGTGGAAAGCACACAAGAAACGGAAGTAAAGATGAGGCAAACTCATCCAGATCTTTTCACCGGTAATTATTTCCTCTAAATTTCCTTTATGGGTACATTGTGCTTGCTAGATTTGATGGAAGAAATTGTTTGCAACACAAATGCACTGAACACTCATATAGAAATTATATGCATATTAAAGTGATTTGATTACATACATCATCACATATTACAATTTCACGCTAGGATTGAGCTCACTTTAACAGGTCTGCAATACATATTACTATGGCTGTTTTATGGGTGTCTAATAAATAACTTAGTTGAATAACATGTTTGCTAGAGAGAATTATGTTTTTAACCTTTCAGAAAGATTTCGAGATGAAAACTCTTTTAATGGGGGAATAATGTAACAACCTATAAAAATATACCTTAAATAGACATAGGAAGTTAAATTAAGAATACATAATAGTAATTAATAATTAATAAAATATTAATAAGATGAAAATATGAATATCCAATGATTGAGAATTTGGTCATAAAAATATTATCACTGTATTCGTGGCAAGAATCTAGCCTGTTTCATATTTTATTTATTGAAAATGGAATTCATGTGAAAAAGTTACGAATAAAATAAGTTTTATAAGAGTAATATACACGCAACATTTGAATTTCAAATTGTAAATTTAAACCTAGAATGAAAATAAATACCAAAGGTATAATGGAATATTCCCTTTTGAATTTCAAACTTGTATATATATATATACTAACATACAAGAGGGGACAATAAACAAAAGAAATTAAAAAATTTAATGACAATTAATAATGATTAATGTAAAAACCGAACATTCAGGAACATTAAATTTTGCACACCCAGACCTTAAGAGGGGTCTACAGCCTCCCCTTAAGGGGGTCAATCGACCCAATGAGATGGGTGAGGGTAGCAGCTAGGTTAGGTTTGTTTTTTATATAATAGTTGTCGATACGAACAGATGAGATTTTATAAAATTAATCTGACATTCACATATGCACTTCAACAACTATAAGTAAGACTAGCCTCCTCTTTAAACCTCACATTATCTTCTAAACATCGCCTCTATTATGTCACTCCTTCATTCTATCTAAGTTTCAAAATTAGGTTAGGTTAGCTTCTTCTTCCCAAATCTAACATATTTCTATCTTCTCTATTCTGATTTTATGTAGATTTCTTCTGGAACTAGATTTATATATACAAGATTCTAACTTAATCATTATGTAATAATTAGGAGAAAGATCTGGAGTACCCAATTTCGAGGCTATAATCCAGATTTTTGTTATACATAGTTTTCTCTTTATTTTTCTTGTCATTCTGTAAGTGGAAATTACTTCGAGTTTACTATTTTCTATAATTGATAGTGTAAAACTGGATTGTTTGTGCCGAAAAGAGATTTGGGATTCTTAGAAAAATAAAGCACATATAAATCCCTAAATCTTTAAATAATATCGGAAATGATCAACCATGTGTTTATTTGGGTTTGGGTCATAAATGCAAGGAAAAATTGAACTTTTGGGTGTTTATGTAATTTTACCATTTGGTCTGATTTACTTTCTTTTCATTTTATTGTAAATTTAATTTATGCAAAAGCACAAATTTGGGTATTGTGATTTACATATGTATAAACATCTATTTGTATAAAATAGATAATTTAAAAAAACATATATTACCAAAATCTTAGTTTTTGTGTAAATATTTATATGAAAAGTAAATTAACACTAAAAGGAAAATACACATATATTGGTGTATTTCGCTTTGTTCTTTTCTTTTATTATTGAAATAGTCCTAGGAACCTAGGTTGCAAGTTATTTTATTTTTTTCTTGTTTCCCTATATTACCTTGGATGTGGAATGATTATTATATGTTATATTGTGAAAGCTTGGGAAATATAACTTATAAACCTTAAATTTTGGTTAGGACTGACATTTCTACATTTAGAAACTTTTCTTTATGCGCGCCACTAATCACAAATCTTACTTATGTATATTAAATAACATAACTACCTTATCATAAATGTGTAATAAATGCATTTAATTAGGAATTCGAATTTAAAATATCCCCATAGGAAATTTTTATGCTATGTGTGTTAATTGCTTTTAATAATATTAATGACATGCGGTACGAGGTTAACCCCTACTTGTAGTAGAAGTCTACTAGGAACTGATCGACATATCCAACATCTACAAGAAGTCGGGTTAATGTAAGATGTCTTGTGTCATGGTCCATTCTAACAAATACACAAGGACGCGAGGTTAAACCCTACATAGTAGAAATCTGCCCAGAACCGACCGACAAATCCAGCAGTTACAAGAAGTCAGGTTAATGTGACACATCTAGTGTAATAAATACTTGTGTGAAGTAGGCCTACGTCGATAAGATTTTAAGTGGTTGACCTACCTTATTAGGATATTAAGTGGTTAGGACTTGATCCACTCCTAAGGTTCACTCCTTGGCTTTGGACTAAAGTCATGGGACCAACCCTTATTAGGTATTTAGTGATCAATGGGTCTGCCTTTCTCTAATAAACTTATGAGTTTTTCAATGGACTTAGATAAAAAGATAGACGTATGAATGTGGTAGTTCCCCAGAAGTTATCCACTTCTTATCTAGGGGCTATGTGAGGACATAACTAGGGATGGGCTAATAAGAGTTCCAAAGAGCATGTAAATGGGACCATCTGTCTAAGGGAAGTGTTAAATAATTGGGAGTTCACCTATGTTGCTAGATAAATAGTAACGCATTGGTCCGTCGAAGGGTCATAAATGGTGATGAGTATCTACCTTCACCCGGTATTAAGTGGTAGATTGCTATTTCTCACACTATGACTGAGAGAATATTTTAAATGTTGAAAACAATGTCTTAAGTGATTAGGTCCGTCGTAGGGTACTAAATGATAGAAAGAATTCGCTCGTAGGGTATTAAGTGATTGAAGGAATCCATCCAAGGATATTTATTTATTTATTTATTTATATTTATATATATAATGGCTTTAGGTGACCAAATGATAGTCTGCCTCGTAAGGTATTAAGTAATTATATGAATCCTTCCGTAGCATATTAAGTTATCATAAAAGTCCGCGTATACATATACATAATGGTCTTAAGTGACCGAAGGATAGTCCGCTTATTTAATGCATGTGTATGCTATATTTAATTGCGTGTTGTGTTCGCCTAGACATAAATTGATAGATTTACACTACAAAGTGTAGGAAATAGATTTCGTTTAAACCTAAATGATTTTCATTTACCAGAACATGTAGTTCTGACCCCCTCGTCTTAACGACACTGTTAGTTGGTGGAGATGCTTGATTAATGATATCATGAAGTCAAGAGCTTGATGACAAAGATTTTATTTTAGTTTATTATATCATTATGTCTAGCAATTGATTGTGTTTATGGGATACTTATGATGTTTTTTGAATTCGTGATGTAATCGATATTATACAGTTTTTATGAAATGGTACATTTATTATAATTATTGTACTTTGTCACACCACCTATGAGATTCTGATTTCATTTTAGCTTGGCTCTATTATTTTATTTGTTATAAAAATCGATGACTTGCTTAAAATAGCTCTAAGTTCCAATGGATCTTTTCTAGGTCGGAATTTAGGCCTTCTCTGGATGGGTTGTTATGTAATGACCTGAAACTTGGTCAATGCGCTTAAAGAAGACAAAATGGATCTTAAAGCAAAGAGCAAAATATACCTCAAGTATTTGTATCAACAATGATCCATATCCTACGGATTGGAACTCAAATCTGTAGGGTGGGATCCATCGAAGTCACCTCCATCATACTCTGCTCGGTTCCATTAGTTTACTTTCTAAATTTGGTAGCAATTTCGTTATTTGTCTGGCTCAAGTTTCTAGCTTAAATTTCAGATAATCCATCCAATCAAGAATGCAGTTCAAACAAATTTAAATATGAAATACTATACAATTAAGTTCAAAATCTAAACTCTGCATAAAGCATCACAAAAAGGTAAGAAAGGCCAATACAAAAGTTCACAAAGTAACTAGAGTATGTGGATTAGGCTCAATATTGATTCATACCCTACAGTTTGGTACTGGTCCAAATCCACACCACATATGGACTGCAAAATTTCAACTTGACTTTGACCCTCAACTGTAAGCTCAACTTGACTTTGACCCTCAACTGTAAGCTCTTAATGATGTGGCCTGACCCAATTTACCTTTGAATTCCTATAAATACCAAACTACCTTCAGCATAAACTAGAGATGAACTATGATTTCATACCGTGTGCCATAATCAGCCTTCATCTTCTTTTTCCACACAATAGTATTCACGGATGCTACTATGATTCTCGGATCGCCTAGCAAACTTATGACTCTTTCCAGTTGAACGAATAGTATTCAAACTAATTGTAATAGGTAGTCAATGAATAAAGAATCTTCATACAGGACGTAGTCCTCGTTAATAGCTGAACCACTATAAAATCTTCTCTTTTCTATTTTTCTTTCTTTTCGATTTGTTTTATTAGATTATATGATGTTCAGATCATATTTAAACATAAACCTACTCAAATTATCTATATAGACTAATGTTTTCATCCTCATTAAATGATTATTTTAGTTTTGACGTAAACAATATATTTTATGTTATATTAGTATTTATTTTTGGCAACAAATACGTATATGAAAGGGATAACGCGTCCATTGTATGTAAACTCAAGCATCTATATACAGATATTTGAACCATGTGTACTTTTATGTTGTACATGCATCTCTACATACATACATATATATATATATATATATATATATATAGGGAAAGTCTACATGGACACAAAATTAAACACACACACAAAATCTGACCCACTAGATCTCCCCCTGAATTTCACCTTCCACATAAAGACAAACAAATCTTATGGTCCAAATTTTATGTACATAAATTTATGTCTAATTTTGCTTCTCAACAGCCGCTCTCATATACATACATACATATATATATATATATATATATATATATATGAGAGCAATCTAGCTGTCTACGCAACAAAGCCTCTAGAGACAGATGTCAGAACAATAAATGACGCGCACGAGCCATCAATAAACACAGGCGACAACAAGAGGCTGGAAGAAAAAGACGTCCAGCTCCAAAAGATACACGGTTGGACATGGCCATGTGGAAGAGCTCCTATCATCCATAGCTTCCTGATAATCCTTCTCCTTGTCGTCCTGGTAGTCTAGCACGGACAAGGAAGCTATCTCATCAGCTTGCTCCAGTGAGTTGACCTCCAAACCTAAACCATAACCTGCATAATTAGAGCCCGACATTAGTACTCTGAGGGGGAGAGTGAGTGAATAAGTAAAAGGAACGACAGAAGGCAACATAAGACCGCAAAAAGCAAGACTCAACCTATACCAGCCCTTAGAGTGGCCGTTACTGATGTAACATCAAAGGTAGCTGCCAAACTCAAGGATCTGGAACCAATGCCATCCCTGAAAGACCTTCCCCGAAAAGCAAGGAAAACATCGGTCCTTACTCTCTGTATGATGGTAGGAGGATCCATGGCTACTTTATCAAAAATTGCCCTATTCCACGCGCACCAAATGTACCAACAGACTAGACAAGGAAGAAGACGAAGCAGGGTCAAACATAAAGATTTCCTTGAGTTTCCGGACCACCAAAATCTCAGTAAATCTACAAGCGAGATGGCACTACTCGGGCAGCCCATCAGGTTTCCGAAGTAATTCCAAACAGACCGAGCACAAGAACCAGCTAGAAGTAAATGAGAGGAGGATTTCAAGCTGCCTAAACTGCAACACCTGCAGGAGACACCAAGGGAATGTCGATTCTCTGTAGGTTGTCATTTATGGTAACCCATCATATATGTGTATATACACAAACAAAACACACACACACACAAAACACACACACACACACACACACATATATATATATATATATATATATGAGAGCGATTATTGAGATTTTATGTACATGTCTAATTTTGCATCTCAATAGTCGCTCCTATATATATATATATATATATATATATATATATATATAATTATGTGTGTGTTGGATACGCAGAGGCACATTATATATCAAATAAATACTAAAAGTACAAACCTTTTGTTAATCAATTAAATAAGATAATGATTTAATTTTAAAAAAAGTTGATATAAATTAATTTGTACTGTGTAATTTCTATCAAAATTTAAATGACAAAAAAACCTTAAAATTCATTCCTTTGACCCACTGCATGTTGATCTGGATCCAACACAAATACTGTAAAATCAACTATCTATCAGTCGACAATAAGCAACTACGAAAAAGTTTGCATAAGTTATGGAGCTCAAAGTCCTATGCATAATCATAAACCCAGTTAAAATCATCGCTGAACAAATCCCTCACTTAAGAGGAATATGCAATGCAAAACACCATGATATTTCATGAATTCCAACCCTTGACACTAGACTTTTCCCTTTGATAGGAGTGTTATTTGTCAATGATGTGTTCACCCAAATATAGATTTTATCACCTACCTATAACTTTCTCAACGTGTTGTGCAAGCTAAGTAGAAGATTACAAACGAAATCACTTGCATATGAGTACCCTTTTCCTTTGTCAATTTTTCCTCATCTTCATATTCATTAATCATCATTATAAACTTTAACATCATTGTGATGTCAAAATTGATCTTGAGACTGGTGGTGGCAGACTAACGAATAAGGTGAGATTGATCTTATACTCAATTACCTAAGCTATGACTCTAACATTCTCCTATTTTGTACTCATAAATTTATTCTCTGCTCAACCATTAGTAGAATCCAAGTGGTTCATCAGGAGTTTCTTCCAAAGTTTAAAAGTAAAGTTTAATCATGGATTTTAGTTTTTAAAATAATATATTAAAAATGATTCAGTAAATTAACTATGTAATCAAAAATGAAAAACGAATTATTTACATCTTAATCAAAATACAAATTCCGGACTAGCTCAGGTCGTTCAAAATAGAATTTTAAATGAATATTTAATGTAAAATGATTTGTAGATTAAAACTGTTTGAGATTTTCTTTAGATGATAACTATAAAGATAAAATATGGTGGTTCTGTTGAAGTATGCGATACTATGTGTTAGATTGTGGAGGATATTTTTGGATCTGAAGGATATTTCTAAATCCCTGTGTGATTTAGTTTCTCGTTATTGCTCTATTATTTCCATTGTTTGGTGATTGTGATTGGCTTGGATAAGACTGAGATTGTTTTGATATATCGATTGGTTGTTTTTGCACTATTACCACGATCTCGTTTTCCGCGACGTTAGGGATTTTTGATTTAAGCGGTCTTGAATTAAAATTTCTCCACAACATTTGGCATCGGAGCATTGCTGTTGGTAGATAGTTGTAGAAATGCCGGAATCAGATTCAAACAGTGCCTCAATAGTTGGTCCAAGTGGTATAGCTCCTTATGTACATGGGTCATATGCAGCTGCTGGTTCACAATTGGTTATCGACAAGTGGAATGGTGATAATGATTTCGAAAAGTGGCAATGGAGTTCTTAGGCAGAATCTGGTACATCGGGTGGTGTTTGATACACATTTATTGCCAAAGGACATCTCAGATGTGGAGAGAGAAGAAATGGAAGAGTGGGCATTCACTACACTTCAACTTGCCATGGGGGAGAATGTTATTTCCAAAATTAGTGGTGAGGCGACTGCTAAAGGTATTTGGAACAAATTGGAGGAGTTGTATATGAAGAAGTCACTCACAAATCGATTGATCTTGTTGCGGACTTTCTTTACCTACAAGATGAAGGAAGGAACTTCACTAAAGGCGCACTTAAATGTGTTTGATGATTTGCTAACGAAGATGAAGGCGGTAATGGTAGAGTGGTGCTTAGTGAGGAATTGCGAGATCAGATGGAGCTGGGTGATGGTAGTAGTGGTGCTGGTAATGGTCAAGGTTTATTTCCGGAGAAAGAAAAGTCAGACAAGAAGGGAAACCGGGGGCGTTCTAAGTCTAGGAAGCCTGGTGGAAGAGGAAAGTCAAAAGAAAGAAACGGTAAGTGCTTTATATGTAAGAAATCTGACCACTGGAAGAATGATTGTCCAGACAAGGGGAAGTAGCATCTTCATCAGTTGCGGTGGAGAGAGATGTTGGTGAGGAAGACGTAGATGTTTTATCGGCAGTAGCATCGAATGTTTTAGGCACCGAATGAGTGCTTGATTCGGGGGCTTCATATCACATGACGCCTAATAGGAATTGTTTTTCTTCTTATGTTGATCGGGAAGGAAAAACAATTGTTATGGGAAATGGTGCAGTTTGCAAGTCAAAAGGCATTGGATCCGTGCAAATTCGGATGTTTGACGGAGTGGTTCGTACTCTCACTAATGTGCGCTATACTCCGGGACTACGGAAGTCACTTATCTCTTTGGGATAGTTGGATTCTTTAGGTTGCAAGATCACTATTGAGAGTGATAGCTTGAGGGTTTCAAAGAGTGCGCTTGTGGTTATGAAGGGTGCTAGAACTCGTGGTATTTATTTGCTTCAAGGAGTGACCGTGGAAGGCGAAACTTGTATCAGTGTTGATAGTTCTCATGGCTTAGATGTGACACGGCAGTGACATTTGAGATTGGGTCATGTCTCGGAGAAGAGTTTAGATGTTTTTCGTCGAAGGGAGATGATTGATGGTGAGAGTTTCAACAAGTTGGAGTTTTGCGAGGAATGTGTCATGGGGAAGCAAACTAGAGTATCATTCGGTGAAAGGAAACATGATTCAAGAGGGATTCTTGAGTATGTGCACACGGATGTTTGGGGACTAGCGCTTGTAGTTCTTTGAGAGAAGCAAGATATTACATTTCTTTTATTGATGATTTCTCTTGGAAGGTTTGGGTGTATGTAATGAAGGCCAAATCGGAGGCATTTACATGATTCAAAGAATGGAAAGCTCTTGTTGAGAATGAGAGTGGAAAGACTTTGAAGCTTCTTAGGTCCAATAATGGCGGTGAGTATGTTTCCAGAGAATTTTTGAATTTTTGCAAGCATCACGGTATTCGGAGGCATTTTACTACACTGGGAGATCCACAATCTAATGGAGTGGCGGAAAGAATGAACCGAACTCTACTAGAGAAAGTTCGATGCTTGAGATTGATATCGGGTTTGTCTAAGGAAATTTGGGCCGAAGCTTTGTCAACCGCGATGCATATTATTAATCGAATTCCGTGCTCGGTTGTTGATAAAAAAATTCCGGAGGAAGTGTGGAAAGGTGTTTGCGAACAAATTTTGCAATTGTAAACAACTGTAAAATCCGTTCGGCTTTCCTAAACAACAAGGATTGTTGTAGAGGGTGTTGAACTCTGGGACCAAAAATATTTTAATTAATAAATCCAATCAAGTTATTATAGGATTTTGATTAATTGAAAACACAGAAAATAACAGCAATTAAATAAAAAGAGAGATTTATATAATAAGAGAAAGCAAATAGGGGATAATGACATAGATTGGACTCACACTCATCAATAGCCAACAAATAAATATAGATCTAATTCATGTTTCTGTCACACACATGAATCAACGATAATTAGGTTCTTAGAAACAAATAAGTAAATAACGACAAGCATAGCCTATGCAGGAGCTGAGCTCTTAAACAACCATAGACTATCAGGACATATTCACTAATTAATTTCTAAAACCCTAAAATTAGATCTAAATCTGATAATTGTTAGATCGAACACGAATATACCCTGTGAAGGAGCATAGCTCTTAAACGACACAGAATATGAAGGTTCAGGTCTAACCCTTGATTCAGATCTAGATCTACATGTATAAAGTCCTCATCTATTGGCTATGTGATTCATGTTGAATCATATCTATTAGCGTCATCACCCCCTAATCAAAGGGGATTAGCTAGACATAGCTAAAGAAGAAGAGAAAAAGAAAATAACAGACGTAAATAAAATACAACTAAAACTAAGCAGAACAGGAGAAGAAGAATGATTTTATTCCAAGAAGAGAATTACAGAATAAAACCCAATGTGTTTTACAATGAATGAGATACAATGTATTTATAGCCGATATGACAAAGGCTACTTGGCAAATTCAACAATGTGGGACAAAAGATTTATCCCAAATAACACGTAAGCAAGTGTAAACGCAGCTGTAAAGTGAGAGGCTTTATAAATGAGACAATGTGAATGCAGTATGAATGGATTTGCAATTGGCATGGCTTGCGGGCGTCAAATGACATCAATTTCAATTGTTTTGAGCATGAATAGAACTCCATATCATCTGCAACAAGCTGTCTTTATGAAAAGGCATTGGATTATTAAAATATGTGGTAGAAGGTGGTTGAACAACAACATTTCTTAATCTAACTCTCAAAATCAACACTCTTCATACACCAATTCTTCAAGCTTTTCACCAATTAAGTGCATTAATCCATTCATCATAAATAATCTGAAAACACAACTATAAATACACAGTATCAATTATTTTAAATATAAAATAAGATAAATAAGCAGATAAAACATACACAATTACGTGTATATCAAATACCCCCACACTTATCTTTTTATTCGTCCTCGAATAAACTATACTAAGATATGTCACACTTTCGTAAGAAACACGATTGCATTTAGCATATGCAACAAGCCGTTAAACCCCTAGGTGTCCTTGTAGGATGAGTGTTGTCTCGTGAGGGTTTTCAACGGATACTACCCACAAAATCCAAAGCGTCTTGTGTACGTTGATCAATCAAACAATATATTTAAGGTCTTTCACATTCCAAGGATTTCACCTAACTCCAATAATAACGGTTCAATCCCAAATTTTCCATCCCATTGTTGGTGCAAAAATGAATAAAAAAAATTTCAAGCTGAATCGTAATTCCTTGATAACACTGTAATTGTCTTGAAGGTTAAGAGCGTGGTGTCAACCAAAGTTCTACATATCGACAATGTACACCCAATCATTTATTCAACTTTTTTTTTTGAATAATTTTGCACCCGTGTATCTGTAATGTATTGGATGTGAGTTATGCATAGATAAAGGAGAATTTTGTAAGTTCTAAAAATATTCTAGATAAGAGGGCAAGTGTATTAGTTAAACTTCAGGCTACAAAAGATAATGTAATTCTAGGGCACATATGAACATTTTTGTTTCCTTTCATCTCCTCTACTACAATCCTCACTTCCAAGTACGGTATAATGGATGTGGATGGAATGAAACTGAATGCTTTATAGTCAAGAATGATGAATGACTATTTTATTCTGAGAGACTCTCTCTTTATTTTTATTTTATTTTTTTTGCATGATGAATGATGAATGGAGATGGAATGGAATGATGCCGTACATTATTTCATTTGATTCCTCCTCTACAAAACCAACACTTCATGAAAGGAAAGTTTTGTGCCCTAGTTACTCTACTTCTTAACCTTAATTCAACACACAAGTCTGGATTGATGTTATACAACAAGCTGAAAGGAATGATAAGCAAAGTTTCGTAAGATAGATAACCTATATAAAATAAGATGTGGTAAATGGTTATCCTACCTTAAAACAAGTACGGAGTGGGTGGTGTAATATTGGTATAAAAAGTGACATTTTTGACCTTTAAACAAAGGTTCATGAGCATACCAATATAAGATAAACTTGTCGAAACAAGGATGTAAATCGACTAAAAACTCGGGTTTGAATAATGTGAGGTATCAAAGAAGAACGCTACAATGAGTCATTTCTCCTTAAGTGGGCCAAGTGGATTTAGAACTTACGATTTTGAAAATTTGAGTGGAAAAGAAAATATTATGCATGAAAATGAACTCAGAAAATCCAACAAATGTAAGTGCAAAATCATTATTATTTGGTTTTTTTTTTTTTTTTTTTTTACTTGCACATTCTAACATGTATAACAAGGGTTGACACGCTTACTCCAGAACACGACTAACATCTGCACAGTCTCAAGCTAGCATCTTCAAAAGACACATTACGACTCAATGAATAGATAATGTTCATTCCCATCACCCAACAATTCAACTTATCAAACAAGAACCAAGGTGTTATTTATGAATTTAAGTTAATCCTTGTTCAATGAATGGCCTAGTTCATAATATTTGATTACTGATGTAATGTAAATTTCCCCCCACACTTGGGTGTGACTGTGTCCTCACGGTTGTTAATCAGACATATCTTAGTGAAAGGAAAAAACAAATAAGAGAATATTTACATACGTACAAAAGAGGGTTAGTGCGTCTTACCGAATGTAATGTGGCTCATGGAGAACCATGAGCTCTTCCTCTTGGTTGGGTATTGGTTCCAAGTAAGGTTTAAGTCGTTGACCATTGACCTTATAAGATGATCCATCAGTTGGATTCTCAATTTCTACCGCACCATACGGAAAAACAGACCGTACAGTGTAAGGTCCTGTCCATCTAGATTTTAACTTACCCGGAAATAAATGCAATCTTGAGTCATATAACAAAACCTTCTGACCTGGCATGAAAGTTTTACGTAAAATGGATTTATCATGAAAAACTTTCGTCTTATCCTTGTAAATTCGTTCATTTTCATAGGCATCATTCCGAATTTCATCAAGTTCATCAAGTTGAAGCTTCCTATGTTCGCCTGCTTGCTCTAAATCAAGATTCAAAGTTTTTATTGCCCATAACGCCCTATGTTCTAGTTCAACTGGCAAGTGACATGGCTTACCAAAAATCAACCGATAAGGGGACATACCTAAGTTTGTTTTGAAAGCGGTGCGGTAAGCCCAAAGAGCGTCGGTAAATTTTTGAGCCAATCTTTATGATTTCGATTCACAGTTTTCTCAATGATTTGTTTAATCTGCCTATTCGATACTTCAACTTGCCCACAAGTTTGAGGATGGTAAGGAGTGGATAACTTGTGGGTTATCGAATACTTTCTCATGAGATCTTCAAAAGAACGATTACAAAAGTGTGTTCCATTATCACTGATTATTGTGCGAGGTGTGCCAAACCTGGAGAAGATGTTTTCTTTCAAGAAGCGCACAACAACCTTGTTATCGTTTGTTTTACATGGAATAGCTTCGACCCATTTAGAAACATAGTTGACAGCTAAGTGGATGTAAAGGTTCCCAAAAGAATTAGGGAAGGGTCCCATGAAGTCTATACCCCAAATATCAAAAATTTCGACCTCTAGAACGGGGTTTAGGGGCATCATATTCCGTTTAGAAATTTTCCCTAAGAATTGACATCGATCACAAGTTTTGCAAAATTAATACGCGTCTTTGAAAAGGTTGGGCCAGTAGAAACACGATTGGAGAGCCTTTTCGGCTGTCTTTTTGGGACCGAAGTGACCACCACAGGCTTGGTCATGACAGAAAGAGAGGACACTGTGAGTTTCAGTGTCGGAAACACACCTTCGGATGATTTGGTCAGGACAGTATTTGAAAAGATAAGGGTCATCCCAGAAAAAATGTTTAACTTGGGAAAAGAATTTGTGTTTATCCTGCTTGGACCAAAAAGAAGGGATCTGCTTGGTGACTAAGTAGTTGACAATGTCAGCGAACCAAGGATCAGTGGATAGAGAAAATAACTGTTCATCAGGGAAATTCTCGTTGATCGGAAGAGAGGAAGACGGGGCATTTGGAAGATGAGACAAGTGGTCCGCAATAACGTTGTCAGATCATTTTTTATCCTTAATGGTAAGGTCAAATTCTTGAAGTAGAAGGATCCAACGATTGAGACGAGCCTTTGCATCCTTTTTTGAGAAAAGGTACCTAAGTGCGGAATGACCGGTATACACCGTGATGTGTGAGCCAACTAGATAAGGCCTGAATTTTTCTAGTGCGAAAACAACTGCCAAAAGTTCTTTTTCAGTGGTCGTATAATTGATTTGGGCATCATTCAAAGTCTTACTCGCGTAGTAAATGACATGAAGCATTTTATCGATGTGTTGTCCTAAGACAACGCCAATAGCGAAGTTCGAGGCGTCACACATGATTTCAAAAGGAAGCTTCCAATTAGGAAAGCATATGATCGGGGCAGAGACAAGTTCATTTTAAGATGCTCAAAAGATGAAATGCAATCAGAATTGAAGTCGAAAGGAACATCCTTACCAAGAAGATTGGTCAAAGGTCGAGTGATTTTGCTAAAATCTTTTATAAAGCGACGGTAAAAACCAGCATGACCTAAAAAGGATCGGATGTCCTTAACGGATTTGGGAATGGGAAGATTCGAGATAACTTCGATTTTGGCTTTGTCTACTTCAATTCCTTTATTAGAGAAGACATGTCCTAAAACAATGCCATGTTTGACCATGAAGTGACACTTTTCCCAATTAAGAGTTAAGTGTTTATCTTTGCAGCGGTTAAGAACAAGATCAAGATGATGTAAACACTCAGAGTAAGAATCACCAAATATGGAAAAATCATCCATGAAAACTTCTAAAAATCGCTACCAAATATGGAAAAATCATCCATGAAAACTTCTAAAAATCGCTCGATCATATCAGAAAAAATGCTAATCATACACCTCTGAAAGGTTGCAGGTGCATTACAGAGACCAAAGGGCATACGACGGTATGCAAATGTACCAAATGGACAAGTGAAAGTGGTTTTCTCTTGGTCCTCAAGAGCGATAGGGATTTGATTATAGCCCGAGTACCCGTCAAGGAAACAATAGTACTCGTGACCGGCTAGTCGTTCTAACATTTGATCGATAAATGGCAGAGGGAAATGATCCTTACATGTTGCAGCGTTAAGTTTCCTATAGTCAATGCAGACACGCCAACCGGTCTGGGTGCGGGTTGGGATAAGCTCGTTAGCTTCATTTTGAATCACGGTAATCCCTGATTTCTTAGGTACGACATGAATCAGACTAACCCATTGACTATCGGAAATTGGGTAGATGATTCCATTGTCAAGACATTTAAGGATTTCAGCACGAACTGCTTCTTTCATGATAGGGTTTAGTCGATGCTGGGGATCACGAGTGGGTTTGGCATCATCTGTAAGGTGGATTCGATGTGGGACTATCGATGGACTAATCCCCTTAATATCAGCCGTAGACCAACCAATTGCCTCCTTATTTTTCTTAAAGATGGGAAGGAGCAATTGTTATTGCTCTAAAGTAAGGTCAGAAGCGATAATGAAAGAAAAAGTTTCATTGTCTCCTAAGTAAGCGTACTTAAGATGACTGGGCAGCACCTTGAGTTCAGATTTTGGGGATGACTCGATTGAAGAAACTGGTTGAGGGACAGACTCAATTGTGAGTGGCTCGACAGGAATCAAATCAGATACATTTTCGGGACTATCTTGAAACAAAGTTTCATAATTTAATTCAATTTCGTTATTCAGATGAACGAGCTCAGATTCATTATCGTGGACAACATGGATTTCAGAAAACTGGTCCACATAAGAGTTAGGAGAGTTTTCGGTTCTAAAGATGTTTAGCTCGACAGTCATGTTACCAAAAGAAAGTTTCATAGACCCATTTCTGCAGTTGATAAGCGCATTAGAGGTTGCTAAGAAGGGTTGTCCTAGAATCAAAGGGATCTGGTTTGCAGGATTGCTTACCTGTTAAGTTTCTAGGACAATGAAATCAACTGGAAGATGAATTCGCCTATTTTGATCAATACATCCTTGATTTCGCCCATAGGTTTCTTAATTGAATGGTCAGCAAGCTGAAGGGTAACCTTGATGGGTTTCAGTTCTCCTAGCCCTAATTGGCGATAGACGGAATATGGAAGCAAGTTAACACTAGCACCTAAGTCTAGCAGGCATCTATCGATTTTCTTGTCCCCAATGGTACATGATATTGTGGGGCAGCCTGGATCTTTGTATTTCACTGGCATTGATTGGGATAAGACCTCGCTTAGAGTTGCCGCCAAAAACACTTTCTTAGGTACATGTGTATGACGTTTTTGAGTGCACAAATCTTTTAGAAATTTTGCGTACTGTGGAACTTGTTGTATAATATCTGAAAGAGGAATGTTCACTTTAACTTGCTTAAATATTTCTAGGATCTTTTCTATTTGATCCGTCTTTTTCCTAGGTCAGAGTCTATGAGGAAATGGAGCAGACAACTCAGTAGGTTGGGCTACTTGAGTTTGACGATGGTCCTTGTCAGAAATTGGCTCAATGTTTTGATCTGAGTTGGTCGAATTTTTGAGAGAGTTTGGAAGATCGTCCGGTAAAGCATTTGGGTTGACCACATGGTTGTCAATCTTTTTGCCAGATCTAAGAGTCGTGACCGCATTCAAGTGACTAACGTTTGAATCTTGAATGATGTGAATTTGGTTGGAGTTAGGATTTTGATGGTTGGGGTTTGGAATGGGTTGACTCGGGAAAGTGCCTCTTTCCGTTCGCTTACGGAAGTGGCTAACTGACTAATTTGCATTTCAAGTTTAGCGATCGACTGATCGTGTTTTGTGTGTGCGAAGTCAATAAATTTTGAAGATTGCTATTTGATTGGAGATTTTGAGTCGTCGCTTTAGTCAATTCTTCGAGAGTTTTCTCAAGTTATATCAATCATTTATCATCTTGGGGAACAAAAGATTATTGCGCTTGATTTTGAGAAGGTGGCGCAGGATGTTGGAATTGAGTTTGTTGAAAGGGAGGTTTCGAAATATTATTCGAAAATGACTGAAAAGGCGGTCGAATCGCATTCGAATTTACATTGTTTTGGGTCCAAGAGAAGTTAAGATGGTTTCTCCAACCTGGATTGTACGTTGGGGAGAATGGGTCATTCCTAGCTTTGTTAAATGCGTTGAGTTGTTCCAATGAATATGGACATTGATCGGCTATGTGGTTAGGATCGTTACATTTGTAACACGAGGTCTGAGACACTTGAGCTTGATTTATTTGAGTTGATGAAAGGACATTATCAAATTTGGATATCATCGCGTCTATTTTTGCTTCTAAGGCTACTGGTGATCCTACCGAATAAGCGTTAGATCGGGAATAAATCGATTTCTCTTTAGATCTTTCCCATTGAGCTGATTTTTTGGCCAAATTTTCGAGAAATTGCCAAGCGGCATTGTGATCTTGGGATAGAAAATTTCCTTGGCACATCGATTCGAGCATGGTTCGAGAGTTATTTTCAAGTCCATCGTATAAAATTTGATAAAGAGTCCATTTTTCGAAATTGTGATGTGGACATTTGACTAGAAGCTCTTTAAATCTTTCAAAATATTTTGCAAAGGATTCACCCCCAAATTGATGAAAATTGACTATTTCGTTTCGAATTTTGGATGTTTTTTCCAGAGGGTAAAATTTCTTTAGAAAAATGTTCACAAATTCACCCCAAGTTCCAATCGTATTTGAAGGCAAGCTATACAACCATTTCTCAGCATAACCGGTAAGTGCAAATGGAATTAACCTAAGTTTGATTCCATCATCACTTAATTGTTGAAATTTCATGGTTGCACAAACTTTTTCAAATTTGGTCAAGAAAATATATGGATCATCACATTCTAGATTGCCGAACTTTGGAAGAGTATTTATGTGATTCGAATGAATTTCAAAGTGGTTACCCGTTGGGGCGGGCAATATGATGCAAGAAGGAATAGAAACCCGATTGGGAAAGTATCTATCCATAAGAGATCGAGGGGGATTTTCTTCGGCCATGGTTAAAGGAATGTTTGTTCGAACTAAACGATTATCTGAAGGATCACGAGTCCAATTATGCATGCACTAGCGAGAAGAATAAGGGAAGATGGAAAAAAAAAATTGAGAAGGGATTTTTTTTACAAAACGAGAATTGTTTTGAAATTCTTTTTTTTTTATTGTTATTTTTTTAGAGAAAAAGAATTAGACACGAAAGAATTTTTTGTTTTGTTTTAAATGAACCTAATGCAATTTACAATTTCTAGAATTATATAATGACGGTTAGATTTATTTCAACAAAAGATTTCTCAGCCAGTTAACGGACAGGAGTTATCGGTGCACCAGGAATCACCCTAGCAATGCAGCCGAAGGTTTAAGTACCTTCAGAGGAACAACCGATATAATATTTACGAATCACCGTAATATTTATAAACGGTTATTACTCTGTCGTTGTCTAGACACCGAGAAATAATCCGTTAGAACTAAACCAATTTGTCAAAATATAATGAAATCCTTAGAAAATAAAAACAAAACTAAGATGAACGCGATTTATTTTTTTTCAGTCACAGAATGAACAGTCACAAAACAACCACAGACCAGGAAATTACAGAAATATATATTTATTTTTTTACAAGCAAGTCGATGCCCTGTAGAAGATTTTTACAAGCATTGTCCATATTTTTTATTTGCAGCAGCAGTCCCTGTAGAGTTAGAAAATACTCACCTTGATCGGCAGTCCGTCCAGTGCAGTTGAGTCGCGCTAGCGCGTTCACACCCCACTTGGTGTGCAACCGCTCATACCCTTAATAGTCCGCTGCTTTCTGTTGTTGTCGCCTCCTATTAATTGTTTGACTGCGCTGCGGCACGGGTTCGAGCTAGGAGCCCAAAAAAAAATTAAGACCTTTTATAATTTCCACTGTACTTGTTTTTGAAAAAATTCCTCCCTTTCTTTTTGAAAAGAAAAGAAAAGAGACTAACACAATGACTAATCTAAAAAAAAAATAAGCAAGACTAACTTCAACACTTGACTCAATTAAAGTAAGACTCAAAAAGAAAAAGCAAATCTATAAAAAATAAAAAAATAAAAGAATAAAATCTTAAAAAGAATAACACTCCAACTAAAGCAACCCAGCTCGTTCGAAGTAAAGAGCAAGCACCAAAACGTATAAAATACGGTCAAACAGGGGCAAACAACACTAAACCTAAATATCCCACTAGAAAGGTCAACACCCAACTCAATATAAATCTATATGAGTAAAAACAAATCGTCCATTATTTCCTTCCTTCTGCAACAAAACAAATCACGGTCTCCTATTTCAGTCTCAGTAAATAGAAATTCGATCCCACAACGATTTCGAATTTGAGTACTTCGCCCCTTTTTTTAATCTCATCGGGTCTCGCGGGTTTAGGAATTCAGATAGGCAATTCTGAGTAGAAGAAAGATGAGCGAGTGGTGTTCACGGTGGTTTCCTGAGATCGGAGTTGCGCTCGGGGTGTGGTTTGCGGTCTGAACTTCGGTTTTGGATAATTCAAGTGCGGATTTGTATCAAAATCTGGGTTATGAGTTTTCGAAGTTGCTTTTCGAGTTGTTCTTGGCGATTTGCTTTGGGTGAATGTATGAACGGTGGTTGAATTGGGGACGCGGATTCGGGCGGTGTTTGTTGGTCTTGTGGATGAAGGTGAGGAGTTGCTGGTCTGAGGGGTAAAGTGGAGATGAGAAGGCTGTTGTTGATGGTGACCGGTGTGGTTTGCCTAGGAAATCTAATGACTTTTGGGGTGTGTGTGTTTTGTAGGTGGTGATTGAAGTTGTGTGAAGTGAAGGAATGTTTTTGAACTGAAAGGAATTTGAACTGATGAAGGAGTGTAGCTGAAGGGTTCTGAGCGGATAGGAAGTTGGTAATATTTTGAAGAGGGGGATGCTTGTTATTGTGAAGTTGAAAGGGGAGAGTTTAGAGAGGCTGTGTATGCGATTTTAGGTGGATATGTGATGGTTAGAGGGTTTTGTATTGTAGGAAGGTTATTATATATATGGACAGAGGAGGAGAATTGCGCTGTTGTGGATGAACGACAGTGGGAAAGTTTGACGGGATTTTTTTTTTTGGATTGGTACGTGATGAGAAAGTTTGTACGGTGGACTTTAAAGACCTGGGTAAGCGGTTTGTGAATGTGGTGATCTGCGAAGAGCAGTAGTTGGCGTGATGAACTGAGTTTGCGTGGGTAGAAGGATTGTGATTTTGGTGAAGTGCTGATCGTTGAGACAGCAAGGGTGTTTGGCACTGTATGGGGTTTGATGAGGATTTTGGCAATGACTGTCTGGATGAGGGTGATCGGAACTGATGGCTGAAGTGGTAGTGTAAAGGGGTTGATGGGGGCAAGAGGAAGGTTATGGAATTTGTAGATGATTTTAGTGGTATGGAAGGATAACAGAAGGCAAGATATCGGAAAGAAAAGGAAATTTTTTTATTTTATTTTGGACAAATATTGGAAAAAGGAAATACAAAAGAAAAGGACAGATATCTGGAAGAAAGAAACAAGGGTTTTTTTTCTAATTTATTGTTGTGAAAAGGAAAGAAATTGCAAATATATTTGTAAAACAGAGATTGTAGGAATAAGAGAGGATATTGAAAAGCGGAGAGAAATCGGCAAAAAAGTAAAAGAAAAAAAATGGCAAATTTTTTTTATGAGACTTGTAAGAGAAGAAGTGTAAGAAGTCAGAAAGGAAATTTAAAAATGGAAGGAAATCAATGGAAATTGACACAAAAAATATTTTTCTCTTGTTATAGTGATTGTGGAATCAACAAGCAATACCAAATCAATTTAAACAAGAAATTTTCTTCTTATGAAAGAAAAACAAAGGGAAACTAACAAAAATATTTAAAAAAAAATCAATTTTTTTTTTAAATAAATGAAAACAAAAGAAAAAAAATATAACCCGAAGGATTTAAAAGTAAAAGTTATTTTGGTCCCGGGCAACGGCGCCAAAATTTGTTTGCGAACAAATTTTGCAATTGTAAACAACTGTAAAATCCGTTCGGCTTTCCTAAACAACAAGGATTGTTGTAGAGGGTGTCGAACTCTGGGACCAAAAATATTTTAATTAATAAATCCAATCAAGTTATTCCAGGATTTTGATTGATTGAAAACACAGAAAATAACATCAATTAAATAAAAAGAGAGATTTATATAATAAGAGAAAGCAATTAGGGGATAATGACATAGATTGGACTCACACTCATCAATAGCCAACAAATAAATATAGATCTAATTCATGTTTTTGTCACACACATGAATCAACGATAATTAGGTTCTTAGAAACAAATAAGTAAATAACAACAAGCATAGCCTATGCAGGAGCTGAGCTCTTAAACAACCATAGACTATCAGGAAAGATTCACTAATTAATTTCTAAAACCCTAAAATTAGATCTAAATCTGATAATTGTTAGATCGAACACGAATATACCCTGTGAAGGAGCATAGCTCTTAAACGACACAGAATATGAAGGTTCAGATCTAATCCTTGATTCAGATTCAGATCCAGATCTACATGTATAAAGTCCTCATCTATTGGCTATGTGATTCATGTTGAATCATATCTATTAGCGTCATCACCCCCTAATCAAAGGGGATTAGCTAGACATAGCTAAAGAAGAAGAGAAAAAGAAAATAACAGACATAAATAAAATACAACTAAAACTAAGCAGAACAGGAGAAGAAGAATGATTTTATTCCAAGAAGAGAATTACAGAATAAAACCCAATGTGTTTTACAATGAATGAGATACAATGTATTTATAGCTGATATGACAAAGACTACTTGGCAAATTCAACAATGTGGGACAAAAGATTTAGCTCAAATAACACATAAGCAAGTGTGAACGCAGCTGTAAAGTGAGAGGCTTTGTAAATGAGCCAATGTGAACACAGTATGAATGGATTTGCAATTGGCATGTCTTGCGGGCATCAAATGACATCAATTTCAATTGTTTTGAGCATGAATAGGAACTCCATATCATCTGCAACAAGCTGTCTTTATGAAAAGGCATTGAATTATTAAAATATGCGAAGGAAGGTGGTTGAACATCAACATTTCTTCAAGCTTTAATCTAACTCTCAAAATCAACACTCTTCATACACCAATTCTTCAAGCTTTTCACCAATTAAGTGCATTAATCCATTCATCATAAATAATCTGAAAACACAACTATAAATACACAGTATCAATTATTTTAAATATAAAATAAGATAAATAAGCGGATAAAATATACATAATTACGTGTATATCAAAAGGGAAGAGCATTTACTTGAGTTATCTTTGTGTATTTGGCAGTCATGTTTATGTGCATGATCTAGGGAATGATAAGCTCTCACCTAGAGCTTTCAAAGGAATTTTTCTTGGTTATATGGATGGCGTCAAATGCTATCGGATTTGGAATCCGGAAACGAAGATGACTATGGTTTCTCGTCATGTCACTTTTGATGAGTCAGTTATGTTCAAGGAGAATGAGGGCTCATCAGATGTTCCGGATTTGGTTCATGGTGAATCAAAGGAGAAGGAAGTTATTCCCACTTTCAGGCCTAGAAAGAGTAGAGTTGTTGGAGGTGCTTGCAAGGAGAATGCGGTTGATGTTACATCACGTAGTCCACAGAGTCCCTCTAGTAGTGTTGGTGATGTGCACGAGCCTAGAGAAGATTCAGTTCAAGGTGGAGCTGAAGGAAGACCGGGTGATAGTATTGCTACTCGGGTTGGTCGTCGTTCTATAAGGCCACCCGAAAGATATGGTGATTGGAACTATCTTAGCTTTTGTGAGAATTTGTACTATGCTCTTCATGTAGTCCAAGATGAGCTGATGAACCTTGATGACATCATGGATTCGAGTGATAGCTCGAAGTGGATTTGCGTCATGGAGGAAGAGATGCAATCTTTAATGAAGAATCAAACTTGGGATTTGGTTCCACTTCCTAATGGAAACCGTGCTATTGGGTGCAAATTGATATATAAGGTGAAGGACGATGGAAGATACAAAGCTAGGCTAGTGGCTAAGGGATTTGCACAGAGGAAAGGAAAGGAGTATGATGAGATCTTCGCACCGGTTGAGAGACATACTTCTATTCGGATATTACTTGCCATAGTTGTTATTCACGACTTGGAGTTGGAGCAACTAAATGTGAAAACCGCCTTCTTGCATGGAGACTTGGATGAAGACATCTACATGAAGCAGCCGGAAGGGTTTGTTGTAGAAGGTAAGTCAAAACTAGTTTGCAAGTTGAAAAAATCACTGTATGGTTTGAAGCAATCACCTAGGCAATGGTACAAGAGATTTGATCATTTCATGCTTGAAAGTGGTTTCCATCGAAGCATCAAGGATGCTTGCGTTTATTTCAAGGGGTTGGGAAATGATTGTTGGGTGTATTTACTCTTGTATGTAGACGATATGCTCATTACTTCTAAGGACAAGGCAGAAATCAACAAGTTGAAAGAGAAATTAAAGGCGGAGTTCGAGATGAAAGACCTTGGAGAAGCAAAGAAGATTTTGGGCATGGAAATTGAAAGAGATCGAAAGCATTCTGAGTTGAAATTAACTCAAAAGGAGTACATTAAGAAAGTGCTTTGTCGGTTGACATGGAGGATGCAAAGGCGTCAAATACACCTTTACCTTTGCATATAAAGCTTTCGAGTAAGGGATCACCTATTGAGGAGAAAGACAAGGCTTACATGGCAAAGGTGCCATATGCTAGTCCGGTTGGAAGTTTGATGTATGTCATGGTGTGTACAAGACCCGATATTGCAAATGCCGTCGGGATGGTTAGTCGGTTCATGGCTAATCCGCGGAAATCGCATTGGGAAGCAGTGAAGATTATCTGGAGATACTTGAAAGGTACAACATCTCATGGCCTTGTTTTTGGGGTAGTAAAGAGAATAATTGCATGTTGGTTGGTTATTCTGATTCAGACTACGCTGGTGATAGGGATCGAAGAAAATCAACTTCCGGATATGTTTTCACTCTTGGCGGTACAGCCATAAGTTGGAGATCGAGATTGCAGACCGTAGTTGCTTGATCCACTATGGAGGCGAAATTGATAGCTGCGGTAGAGGCAACAAAGGAAGCACTCTATTTGAAGCGATTGTTGTGTGACTTAGGGTTTGAACATGACATTGTTGATGTTCAATGTGATAGCTAAAGTGCTATCCATTTAGCGGAGAATTTGGCGTTTAGCTCACGAACGAAGCATATTGAAGTGAGGGAGTCATTTCTAGTAGCCATGGACGAAGACAAGCAAGTATGCCTTCGGAAAGTGCACACAAATGATAACGTGGCGGACATGTTCACTAAGACATTGCCGGTTGGGAAGGTCGAGCATTGCTCGAACTTAAATCGCTTGGAGAGATGCTAGGTGCCACGGGATGGCACAATTGAGATAGAAACTTGGATGTAGAAGAGTATCGGTGAGAGGTCGGTGTTCTATCTTCATGGTAAATACTCGTTTTCACTCCCGAGTACATTGTCTTTTGGTGAGACTGGTTTAGGAGTTGGATGTTACAACACTTCATTGACGAGTGGGGGTCATGCCTGAACTCGTTAGTGAAGTGCAATGGGCTGTGGCTATGCCGGAGTTCATTGGGGAAACATTCAAGATTTCTTGATTGAAGATAGAAGAAAATGCTTGGATGCATTGAAGTTTGTGATGTAGTTGGATATAGTATCGAGGTGGAGCGATACTATATGTTAGATTGTGGAGGATATTTTCAGATTTGAAAGATATTTTAGGATATTTCGGATATTTAGGATCTGGAGAATATTTTCAGATCTGAAGGATATTTCAGGATATTTCGGATATTTAGGATCTAGAGTTTATTTTTAGATTTGGAGAATATTTCGGATCTGGGGGATATTTCGGATCTAGCGGAAATTTTGGGAATTTCCATCATATACTTCCCTATGCCTATATAAGCTACATCGGATCCAAAAGGAGGAGAAACACACAACAAAAATCCAAGAGATTAGATCAAAGTTTATTCTAATTAGGGTTTAGACAATCCTAATCTTCTTCAATTCCTTTCTCCACAAAATCAAATTTTTCTAGTAAATTTGATCATTGTAATCAATCTCTTGTACTCTTCTATTGATATTAATAAAAGTTTCTCTATCAAAGTGGACGTACACTAACAAGACGTCGGTGGAACCACTATAAATCTCTATGTGATTTAGTTTCTCGTTATTGTTTTATTATTTCCGTTGTTTGGTAATTGTGATTGGCTTGAATAAGACTGAGATTGTTTTGATATATCGATTGGTTATTTTTGCACTATTACTACTACTATCAACGAAATCCCTTTATTTATTCTCCAGAAAAATCAAATAAGAACTAAATTATATTTGGTGATACTTATAACCAACTAAGACTACTTATAAGCAACTAATTTCAACTTTTGCGTTTTGCACCCCCATCTTACAAATAGCTTTCAGTTTTTTACTTATAGATTACTATTTAACTGCCTAGAAGAATAGAATTCACTCAAAGTGATTTCAAAATAGGTTACCAAACAGCAAAAGCACATAGTTTGCCGAGAATGAATAAAAAGCTGATCATACAAGGTATATAAATGGATATGGCAATGAAAAAACTGCAAATGAAACATCAAACTAAAGCGGCCACCATCCACCATCCATATTACAAGCACGTAGCCACACAGACCAGACCATGACCAACAACACCGAGCAAGTTCCAAAATGCTGAAACACCTTGCTCGTTCAACAAAAATCATCAATAAATCAATCGAAAGTACCGTCCTTTATGCAATATCTTAACTGCATTGCTTCACCTGCTGGTTGTTGTATCATTTACAAAATATGCACAGTGACCAAAACCAAAAAAGAAAAAAAAGAATCTTCTGTTGAATCTAATAATTACTGCTGCTCCGTCTTTTGCAGCAAGAACTGAAAACCTGTGTTTTCACGAATCAGTGGCGGCGGATCAATGTCAAATGCATCTATTTCTGTCATCGATTTTGAAATATCGTCTACTGTGAATGGTATGCTGCACATACAAAACAGTTGAAAATTTTAATGAATTAGATACTGCCAATTTTATATTTCAGTTACATATCTGCGTGTGTTTATATTTACCTTGAATCATCATCCAGCAAGAACGAACTACTGACTGCGTTGTTTGAGTCCTCGGTCATCAGTACTCTCATGCTTGAGATAACCTAGTTGCCCAAAGAGTTTGGTTTTACTGCTTAATTCCATGATGCAGAAAAAAGGATATTCGTACATAATAGTATTTGAAGGATGTAACTTTTGTTTTTATTTTATTTCCCTGTGGCAAGACTGATGTTTTTAACAAGCACAGTAAATTTATATACGAATGCGCGCTTGCAAACTGTGGAATTTAGCATGGTTAACACATAAAATGGAAAGAAACAAAAGGAGAAGGGGCACCCTTGTTCTGCAGCACCACTGCCCTACCGTGAGTTACACTAATCCAAATCCAACAAAAATTTGTAGATGCTCAATTCACATATATATTATCATCTTTCAAATTTTGGGCTCGTTCTGACATAATAGCGCTCATTTATGACGCCCTTTTTGCATCCAAATAATAGCACTCATATATAATTAAATAAGTTAGTGGATTGGGGATTAGTGGGAAGGGAGAGAAACGGGATGTGTGTGGAAATCAGGGAGGTTATAGGCGTGCTGCACTGTTTGGATGCTCTTGAATCATAAAACACTGTTTCATTGGGTTTTTATTTTATTTTATTTTTTTAATGGTTTTTGCTACAGGTTTAATTTTGTCCACTGTTTCATAGCTTTCTTTTTTTTAAAAAAAAAAGGAAAGAAAGAAACAAAGCATAGAGATGTAGAATAAAACCCCTCACCTCTGATGAAACACTGTGCGTACCATATTTGTCATCCCAGTACATAGTACTGATTCTGTACAGTTGTTGTATGCTAAGCACCTAATGAAAATAGAAATTATATGAAATAAATTATTAGAAATGAGCTACCTGTCTATTTAGAAAGCACACGCTTTAAATCTAGAGTAACCTACCGGGCATAAATCATTAGTTATCTCCTTCAAAGGCTTTTTTGGCTTCTGATGTACGACCTAGAATATCAAAATGAAGTCAGGTACAAATTTAAGATACAGAAAGAATTATTTCCAAGTTAGTTGCTGTGGAACCATAGACATACCAAAAACCCAACTGCTTGTCTGATATGTTTCAATTCATCCCAGGATGAACCTGCATACTGCAAAAATTTAAATTATATTAGATATGTTGACATTCATAGACCAAATAAATTGATTCAATTTAATGCTTTAACCTCTTCAGTTGCATCAAAACACCATCTTTCTAGCTCAGCTAATCCAGCTTTAACGTATTCGCCATTGCTAAATGAACAACACTCACGTCGTAGTAAAAGGCTATAAAAATTGGAAACCAAATAAGTTAAAATTATAATGAAAAATGCAAAATCTGCACCAAAAATAACTTATAAAGGAAACTTACCTGTTAAACAGCTGAACATTAATAAACGAGAATATCTGGGTAAATATTTTCCGAACCAAAAATGGAGGAACCTGCATATACCAGATATTAACTGTAAGAACGAAAACTTTAGTCAAGTAAGAAATATGTCAAGCAGGGTAAAAGTAAAAAATCTCACAAAGTTTGCTCGTAAGGTTCCTAAATAATTATTTAGGATTTTCACAATGCTTTGCCAATGTGCAATCAAAACTTGTTGAGCAACAGCATTTGCTTGAGAACGCCCTTTGACCAAATTAGCACGGGATGTTCTTGGTGCCTACATCATTAAAAAGAGTTATAGATAGTAAATTACTCATGAATTATCTAAGCTTCTATTAAGCATACAATATTCAGTGTTGGCATTTGAAAGGTTTTCTGTGTAAACAAATACTTTAAGGTCTGTAAGTGTGAAGCAGACTACGAAATATTTCATGACAAAAAAGAGAGGAAGCTATGGCATATTTTAGAGGCCAGAACCTTGTGGGAAGCGAACATCTATCTGTAAGAAACCCAGTTGCATGTTAATGCTTGGAAACTCAATGGAAATATGGTTCTAAACACTAAACAGATCAATTTTATTGGCAATACGGAAATTTCAATAAAATGACGAAGGCAAACTTTTAAAGGAGAACCAGTAGACTACCTTTTTCAGAAACAAAGTTAGATCATCTTAAACAAATATCTGTAGAACTGGATGGGAAAAAACAGCGTTTAAAAGAACTATACAACTTTAGAACAATATCATAAAATAAGGTATTTTTTCAAACAATTATATGAAATTTCGTAACACCGTTTATAAACAAGTAATTATTATTGAAACACATTATAAACTCGTTGTCAACTTGACTTTCTCGATTGTGATTCATATCTACCTACACACTCATTCCCGGCTCTGGATCACTAAGGTGATTGATACAGCTAAGGTTCAGAAGGGGATTACATGGGAAAGTGGGCTTTTTAAGGAAGAAATATTTCAGCAATGCCCAGTTTCTAATTTGTTGTCTCAATCACAATTTCATAGTGGGAGATGCATAGAAAGGCCAACTCCTTTTTACAGTATCAATCATATGAAATGGTAATTATGCCCGTCAAACATGTGATAACAAAGGTTTTTTAAATGGATTTAAATCATAAATCGTCAAGCTCAATCTTTAAATCAAAACAGGATTCAACTCATAAATTGTAGATTGAAATGATCCATATCTTCAGGTTTGTACACATTTTAAAATTGAATTTTATATTTGAAATAATACAATAAAATTAAAAACTCAATTCCCTCTTATTTCAATATGATTTTATTCTGAAAATATTATAATTGGAATCATGAATCCAAACAAGTACACTAAAACCCAAGTTAAATGTTTCAGCGATTACAGTTTTAACAAAGTTTGAATCGAAATATATTTGTGGATATATTTTTTAGAAAGGAAACTTGCGGGATATGTTCTTTAAGACGTATACTTGTGAATACGTTCTTTCAGAAAGATATTTTTTAGCAATGAGCAAGTCATGGACAAATCCTCATAAGTTTATCAAAATATAAACCGAAACATAAAACCAGCGATCCGTTCTGAGTCAAAACTGTTGTAAGATTTTAAGATTTTTGACAACAATAATAATAAATATAAAAGTCCATGTGTTTTGACTTAGGACAGATATACCGCATGCAAAAGGATGTGTTTCAAATAATTCCAACTTCTACAACAAATGATTATTATCTATCTAAATGCAGAATAAAAATTCTGTATGTTGTTGGTACCAGTGATATTCTATATTATACTAGTGTGTGAGCTGTGCATTGCACATGGTGATGTATTAAGAATAATATTTATATGTTTTTTTAAATAGAATTTCATTGTGCAATATATTATCAATTTATTGGGATAAATGAATTATGAATTAAAATAACATGTGATACTCAAATGTAAGGTAGATGGTTAAATCTTTGCTAACTATATATCTATCCGTGAACCAGTGTCTTAGCTCAAATGTTTTTTTCTTTCAATATAACTCATTTACATGTACATACATACATACATACATACATACATACATATATATATATATATATATATATATAGAGAGAGAGAGAGAGAGAGAGAGAGAGAAAGTCTATATTTGGACACAAGATTTAGACACGACTAGTGACACAATGAATTTACACCATTGGATTACCCATGAATTCCACTACTCCATATAAAGACAAAATGTCGAAACGAGCTCAAATTTTGGATATATGATAATATATACGTCGATTGAACATCTACAGCTTCCTGTTGAATTTGGATTACCGTAGTTTACGAACCGATAGGGGTGTCCTGGAACGCTCCTCTCTCTCCCTCTCTCTCTCTCTCTCTCTCTCTCTCTCTCTCTCTCTCTCTATGTGTGTGTGTGTGTGAGCGCGCGCGCGCGCATTGTATTTGTGTGTGCGAAATTAAAAGTGTTATTACTGCATAAGTAAATAGTTGATGTTATGTGACACACATTTTTTTAAATTAAGGAAGAAAACTTTATCCCTTCTGTTAATATGAATGTTGTGCATATATAGTATTGTTTTTATTAAGGATTTGTAAATGAAATAATGAATATGACATGACTGAATTTATTTGAATAAATTATAAACGAACAAAACAAACAAACATGTGATGTTGTACGGTACATAATTTTGGCCTACTAAAATAGTGCAACAAAGATACGTATGATACAATAAAGTTGTGGTCATACAAGACGAGACTGAATTAGAAACGATGATATACATAACAAACTTGGAGTAGCATCCCCAACAAAGGTCTCTCGAAGCATCTATGCTTTGTTGGAATTATAGGTCACACCAAAGACTCAAGAAAGGCAGAGGCCGACCAAAGGTAACATAAGAGGTAATAGTAAAAAGAGACTTGAGTGATTGAAATACATTCGAAGAGCCGATGTCTGACAAGCAATCCATGCATCATAACCATAAGAATATGGTCGGTGTATGAGTAGTGTTTCTAGTTTTAGATTATAGGATTAGTTAATAAGAACATAAGGAGTTGTGCTTGGTGTTCCGTCTCTATTACTACCAGAACCATTATTACCATTGATAATATTATTACAACTATTATCATGGTTTTTCATCGTATTATTATTATTATTTGCTTAATTGTTTACCTTATTTCATTTTTATCTTCAATTCTATTTTCACCTTTTAAATTCATTATTTTATTATTGCTTTAAATTGACTTTGTCACCTGGTTTTTGGGTTCCATCTCTGCCCGACCCCAGCTTGTTTGGGAATTATGGCGTAGTTGTTGATGTTGTAATTTACAAGGAGTTGAACGTAAAGAAATGAGAAAAGCATCGAACCTAATCGCAAAAGAAAAAAGCATCATATGATTAGATTATACATATAACCTCTATCCATTCTTCGATATTTCGGTTATTGAATAATTTTAACTTTGTAGCTAACTATGGATTTAAAGGTGGTGTCTGGCGCAACGGTAAGGTTACCCGGCTGGTAATCTGGAGCGCACAGGTTCAAGTCTCGGTCTCTTCACATAATGTGAGGGAAAGGCTGCGCGTGCTAATCGACCGCCGCCAGAGCCTGAAAAGCCGTTAATAGTACCAGGACGGGAGACTGACCTGGGAAGTCCTCGCGCTTGAGTACGGGGGCCTTTGGCACTGGGTATCCACCAGCTAACTATGGATTATTTCATTTTGTTGTATAAAGGTCATGTTTACAACTTAGATAATTACAAACTAATGTTCCGTATTAGTTGAGTCATGAGTTGGAGATGGCTTGATATCCTATTGAAAATGGTAATTTTATACAATGTAATGTTTAATTGATGTAATCCGTGCGTGCACACTGCAATGTTGTAAAAATATAAATTTATCCTTTAAAGGTTATTAAATAAAAGAATATTATGCAATATTCGGTATTTTTCTAAGATAAACGAATCACAAATTAGAAAATATTATTATTTATGTATGCATTTTCGTATTATGCGGATAATTTATTTTTATATCAAAAAAAAAAAAGTTCTAACATTTTTGCTCATAATATGAAAATTGTATACTTGTTTATTTTCAATACTTATTAGATGAATAAATGAATTTTAGGTAGCTGAATTTATTCAGAAGCTTTTAATTTAAGATTGCATGATTAGTAAAATATCTGGACGTTAATATAAAATATCAAGAGTGAATTGAGAATGGTCTTTGAGTAATTATAGAAATAATAAAATGTAGGTTTTTGAAGTTAAAAAATAAAAAAATTCCACTGCATTGAATGATAACTTCATTGAGATATACGAATTATAAAATACATTCGTTATTATTGTTAATATATATATATATATATATATATATGTATATATATATATATATTTTGTTATGTGATTTATTTGTCATTGCATCTAAATGAAAAAGTAATTTTACCAAGCTGTTGACACAACCATAATATACATAAGAAATTGTCATCTTTAATGATTTTTTTATGGATTAAACATTAGTTAACCAAGTTCATCAAATGGTTTAGATTTTGGATTATATAATTAATTTAAGTTTATGGGATTGAATGTAGAAAACAATTGAGAGGATTTTGTAAATAATTGTAAATCTTTTCGATAAGCACGTAATTTGATGTAAAATGGTGTGAGAAGCTAAGTACAAAAACTACAAAGTGATACATTATAAAAGTTCGAAAATAAAATATCTTCAAAGAGAATTAACGAGAATATATAAAACTCCTGCAATTAACAACAGAGCTAAGAAAAAGTCTTGTTTTACTATTATTTAATGGATTAGAGCTACCCATTTACAAAGGAGTCCATATAACGTAGAAAAAACACTTTTCATACTGTGAACATTAGTGATTTTCAATATAATGTTGGAGCTGGATCCATTTACAAAGGCGTGCAATACAACATGTTCGCATGTTTCAAAAGTAACAAAACACACACCATATATATGGGACATAGCAAATCAAGTTCTGCTACCATGTTAGAATTATTGAATAAACCAAGATAAATACAGAAAGAGAGAAAAGAAAAGAAGAAACAAATAACCATTAAATAATACATCTTTATTGATTGCTAAACTGATCATTAACATAGTACATGGCTCTTATTTATAAATCTAAAATATAAAGACCAATAATAAAAAGCTAGCCAACCCCTAAATCTAACATGATATGAATCTAATACAATAGGAACTATTCTTTAACAAGTTCATACATGGAGCTAGTTAACTTTGTGTTAAATAAAGGACAAATTTTTTGTTTATGCCTCTGGAAAAAACTTATTGTATAAACAGGCCTCTTTCGTAACTTATTATGAAAGTAGGCCTGTTTTCTATTAGGGCACTTTGCCTTGCACACTCCATTTTTGCGCAAGAACAAATTTGTTCTTGCGCAAAAATGGAGTGCGCAGATTTTTTTTTCTTTTTCAATGTTTGAAGGAAAGCTTATGCAAGCTCACTGTTTTTTTCCTCCCTAAAATGACCTTGCACATTCCATTTGTGCGCAAGAACAAATTTGTTCTCGCGCACAAATGGAATGCTCAAGTATTAAAAAAAAAAAAACCTGCGCACTCCATTTTTGCGCAAGAACAAATTTGTTCTTGCGCACTAATGGAATGCGCAAGGTCAGTTCACTGGTAGAAAACAGGCCCACTTTCATAATAAGTTATGAAAGAGGCCTGTTTATGCAGTAAGTTTTTTCCAGAGGCTTAAACAAAAAATTTGTCCTTAAATAAATGATAAACAGTTGACTATATAGCAGATGTATAAAACAAAATGGTGATTTATTCATATTACCTGAATACATAATCCGAGGAGCGGAGAAATCTCCTTCTTTAAATTATCCCTTATCATTCCATATATTTTCTCAAGGAATGCTGTTAACTGTTGCTTAAAGAGCAAAGCTGGATATTTAGCTTCAACCTGACGCCAATCATTCAATCCACCAACTCTCCTTCCATTAAGAAAAGGCAGAGTAGCACTTTGAGGAGAGGATCTAAATCCCTGGAATCAATTGAATGAATGGGATTAAAGTGACTATAAAAGGTTACATGCAAATTTGAAGGACTTGCTTATTTACATGAGATTTTCCCCCAAACAAGGAAGACGACGTAGGTCTTCGTCTATGTGGAGTCATGCTAGCTGCACCACTTGCTTTTAATGTTCTTTGTAATAATAGAAGTAATGTGGATGAGTTGGATAGCCAATAAGATAGAGTATCATTGCCATCCTGGATCTTCAGGATAAAAGAGGGGGAAAATTAGCAGCAGAAAGATAAAATACCGATGTACCATAGAGCATTTCCTCTTTGGGTTAGCTAGAAGGAAATATTAATGAGTTACCTCCATAGAAGAGCCTATTGCCTGAATGATTTTGTCAAAAACACTTGTTCTTTCTACTTCAAATGATCTCCAATGAAGGAGGCACTTATAAATGAGACATGCAGCAATAGGTCTTCCATTGGAAAAACCAAGGTATTGTGATATGCATTTAATTAGCAACTCTTGATTTTCCTGCATATTGAGAGGATATTAGTAAATGGTATTTATTGATGGAAAATACGTACTTATAATTACAAATGTAAATGTTTACAAAGTTTCTCAGGTTCAAGATTCAGCATTAATTTAAATGGTGACATCAGATTTAGAAATACGGGTATAAAGTATAAACCATTAAAATGGTAGAATGGTCCACATCCTTCTTAAAAAAAAAATCCAGTCCCCTTTTGTTTTGCCTCTATTTTTGTAGGTCCTTTTAAGAAAAAAGTAATTATTTGCATTAATAATATTATTTGGGTATTTCTAAGGAAATATAAGTCTGAACATTTGCCCAAGAACATTTGTGATTTGAAACAAGGAATAAGTCTGAGAAAATATTCATTAAACTTATTTAACGTTGTTGCACAACAAATATTCGCACTGCACAAAAGGATTTTTATTTTTTTTTCCCCTGAATATTTGAGTGGTGCTTTTGAATACAATAGAATCAATATTCGACATTCATAAATCTTTCTTAAATTATAAGATTCAATGATGTTTGAAACAAATGATAACGTTAGTTTTAAGATCATTTTTAACAACAATTTTATAAATACAAAAGCAGGAAAGTAGGTTCAATGTTTTAATGAGAGGGATGGGAGTGTGATTAATTGTTAAACTACCCTAAAATATTTTTCTGATGCCTTTCAGGCATTAATGTTTTGAATAAATCAACAAACCTGTTGCTTCTCATTAAGGGACTTCTGTGGTGTCTCCTCGTATTCAAGTTCCTTGGGTGGCCCAGAAGCAGGGGTCATATCCTACACAGCAATGCAATAACAGGTATAAACTACCACTTATATATCACATCAAAGAAGGCAAATGCACATCCAGAATATATGCTGTAAATTACCAATGTATATCTTGTCTCGCCATTAAAAAGATTTCCCTTTTCAGGAGTTCTCTGTGTAAAAAAAAAAAAATGGAAGGTTGTCGTGCACGTGTTTGTCAAAACTCAAAAGCACTGGCCATGAGAGCTAAGGGAAATAGAAACCTGAATTAAGGTTGACCTCTGACGCAGAGTTAAAGCTTTGCTAGCAGGTGTAATGGCAAGTGCTTGTTGACGTAGTACTTGATTCTCTGACTCAAGGTTGGATAGTTTTTCTTCAAGTCTACGTACACAAAATGCATAATTAATTATTTCAGCGATGCCAATTTTTACTCTATCACTCAAATTTCATACAAGAAATGGAGCGCAATTGTGAACCCCTTAAATCTACCAATTTCACCAGTAAATATACAAATTAAATATATCACATGAAACAGAGCAAAGCGTGTGCTGGCCCTGCTGGGTAAAGGATGTAAATCTAAAGTTAGAGTGTGCTACAGGTGGTCTTCATACGAATACAAAAATAGAAGAAAGAAAACAAACCTCTGAGCAGTTTCTTGAAGCTGATCGACTTTGCCTTCAGCATCTTTCAGTTTCTTTGTGAGTTCAACATTTATATTTTGAGCTTCAGTGCAGGCTTTTCTAATCTCATCGTTGGATTGTCTTTCCGAATGCAGCAAACCCTATAAAAGAAAAGAAAAAAAATTGAATTGCATGGTGTAGCTACACAATGTGACTAAATTATCAAACAATTGATGAAACACAGTTTTAAAAAAAAAAAAAAAAAAAATCTAACCGATCTAATCCGAAAAATCCAACCCCAACTGACTAGACCCAACCAATCCAACAAAATAAGATGAAAATATAAGCACTAACTTGTATTATCCGAACAAACGTGAGTCAAATCAGGTCTAGGAATTGAAAATGCATAGTGAGTACCACCCAATAAACCAGACTCAAAGAACTGAAGACCCTGACTAGAACCAATACCAGTAGATACGTTGGTCCAGGTCGATTGGATCTAATTTTCGAAATTACAACAAATATGCTGTTTATTTATTTTATTTTTAATATTCTCCTTTGTATGTAAAAAATAATATACAAGAAGAGTCCGAGAAGGATGTTAGACAGAAACAGACTGCACTTAGTTTATCATAGTTTCTATGAAAAAATTGCATGTTGTCTTAAGAATGACTTCACACATATTTAATCTTCTTCTGTCACATAATAGGGCAACTTAGATATAACAGCTCTTAAATTGTTATGTCCGGAAAGCAAACAACAAGGACACACATGTACTTGAGGTTGAATGTAGATCTAGCATGTTAGCTTCCTATGCAATAAGAAAACCTTGATGAAAATTGCATGAATCGTATTTTTCACAGAAATGAATTGAACATTTCAAATTTAATTAACACTATGGAAAAAGAAAAAAAAAAATGAGACCTACGATTCACAATTCTACAAAACAGTCAATGTTTCCAAAATTTCATGTATTTCCACATTCTATTAGTAAGAACACTCAAAATAGTAAGCTTCAATCATAACATCAAGTTGACCTAATATCTGTGTGCCGGCTGTGCTTGTTTATAGCCACAGTGACATCTTATGTAACGTAAATAATACTAGCAGATAAATGCTACACAAATGTACAAGACAAATTTAATTTAATTTACAATTAACACAACACTGGTCTTTTAGTGCACATTTTTATCGTGAGTGTCAGCGATTTGCAACAAGTTTGCTACAGAAGAACATATCATTACAACTGCCATGATGTTGTTCTAAAATAAAACAGTAAAAAAAACAAAAATGAACCTCATCTAAAACTCCATACAGCCATTAGTAAAAAAAAATCATGCAGTATACATTTCTGATGATTAAAAATGCAATGAACACTGCCACACGACATACTGATCGGAAATATTTCTACAAATAATATCAACAAAGAGATGACTAACAGTTGCATGTAAGTTAACCAAGAAACCAAAGATTTCTTTTATCATACCTTTAAGCTTTCAACTTCAGCTGTTAGTGCATTGATCTTTTCTGTGTCCTGAACTATAACAGGGGTTTCCACAATAAGCGGTGGTGTTTCCTCAATAGCTTTACGTGCAGCCTCTCGTTCCTTGATAAGCAGTGAATTTGTCTCATCAACTTTTTGCTGCATTTCACGCAAAGTATCTTTCAACTTGGATATCTCTGAAGCTTTTTGCTCCTCTGAATCTGTCTGCATTTCCGAGATGATCATGGTTAGACAGGAAAATTCAATCATAAAACTTTTGAAAAATAAAAAAAAAGAACATCGCTTGAACGGCGAAACAGTAGCTCCATACTCTTAGTCTTTTTTCCAACTGCAAACGCCATGTCAGCTCTTCCACTCGTTTCTCTAGTTTGTCTTTTGCTTCTTTGAGTGCACCTGTTTCTCTTGCAGCCTAGATTTTGGTAAGCTTATTAGTAATGTACATTACTAATGTGTTCCCTAAATAATTGGCACATGGACCATGGATAATATACCATTTTGAGTTGTCTAAGCTCCCTCCGAGCAATCCTCTGTCTCCAAGCACATTGATATGTCAAAGACGCTTCCTTCAGATTCCTGTAGTATGAATAATCTCTGTGGCATCGCCACCGGGCCTGTAAACACAAACAAATGAGAAATAAATAGATCAAACAAAAAAAAAACATTTGACCAAACTTTCAAAAACACGTGACATACTATAGATAATTGAGCGGTGTAATAAAGATAACTTACCTGAATAGTAATAGCTGCTTTAGTTTGGCTTCTGAATCTAAATTCATTTCGAGCCATCATTGCCCTGAAACCTGTCTGTATAACTACTGACGAAGTTTGAAGTGTTTCATAGGACTTCCTGGCAATGTATCCACGTGTATTCTTCTGAATTTTAATAGCCGCAGCTTCACGCCTCATGTTTCCATACAGTTTGCATGCTAACATTCCTATATAAGAAGATGCACACTAAGCTATTGCACGGGTTTTCCATTTTTTACACCCAAAACTATCCCATGAATTTACATGAACACACAAACTCTCTCCCACACACACACTCACTGTACACAAACACATAGTCAAATTTTGCGATCTAACCTTTTTTTAAAAGCCATGATTATTATAGTACAAGTATAAGAACATGACACATTTAAAGGCTACTAGTATTCACTCTTGATCAGAAAATCTGAATCATCAACCATATTTTAAATCAAAATTACACTCAATGATCAACAATTGAATTTTTAATACCTCGGGAACATGATTGCAAATAAATAGCTGCCTTGCGTAGCTTTACAAATTCTTTACGTGCAATATATGTACGAGTCTGTCTCTGTATGATTCTCGCTGCTTTTCCTAGCACTTCAGCCCTCCTAGCATCTAGTTCGGCCATCTGTCCAGCTCTCAGAAACACCTTGGTTTTACCGATCTGTCATGAACAAACATGAGTTTATCCAAGGAATCCATAAGTGCCAAACGATGGATAAATGCTACATTGAGTATCCATAACTCTCGTTTTTGTTTCTTCTTCAATATCATTTTTAAGAACTTAAGTTCAGATCATCATATTTGACGCACAATATTTTCTTCCTTTAATATTCAGGTTGTTTTGCTGGGTACACTCATGTTTTTTATATTTGCATGATTTCCATCAAACTAAAACCGAATAGTATTAAATGTCTGATAATACCTGAAATCCTTGCATGCTCATTTTCTCTAATATCTTCTGGCACACAATCTTATCATCCAGGCTATTCATACATTAATATTCAGATGGAAACATTAATAATTTGCTTCACCAACAGCAGGCGTAAAGAATGGTAGGATATTATATGACTTACTTTCCTTCCAAAAACTCAGGAGCAAGCATACCAAAACGAAGAAGAAACTCATAAAAAGTCCTTCGAGTTGGATATCCTGCACAGCTAATTCGAATTGCCTCGAGAACACCCTTGATGTAGAAAGGAATTGTCAAATAATCAAGAATAAAGACAAACAATACTAACAAGTATTTATGACAATTTATCCAAATAAACTTACACCACAACGCAGTTGTTGAATAATGTTGGCATTTTCAAATACAGCAGGTCTAAGGAAATTATTTGGCTTCACACATCTGATATAGTGAGGCTCCGTTGAGTTCAAAATTTCCATTAGCGATTGAAGTTGCAGCTGAAATTAAATTGTTTGCATCAGTATTTCAAGTACAATCATCTTTAGACTTTAACATCCATTAAGGTCCTTTTTTCTCTGAATCTACAGCCCTTGTCATTTGTAACAGTATCATTCAATAAATAGGAAACTGGAGGGACTATAAAGAATTACAAGCTATAAAAACCAAATGCTTCCAAAACTGTAACCTACTTATGTTTCATGAAAAAACTGTACAATCATGAAACACGATAATAAAAACTACATGAACTGAAAGGAAAAATGATAAGATTAGAATACAAAGACAGAATTAGACCTTAAAGGTTGATCCAATTGATGAAAATTTAGAAGCCTTGGACGTTTCAGCAGGAAGGGGTGGAAATAAACCGGCAACAAAAGAGCATCTGGAAGCATTCAGCAAATCCTGATGTTCTGCAACCACATAATCTTTGTTCTTGTCTAAGAATTGATCGGCTTGATATGTAACCTATATAAAAGGGATGATAAATTGCCAACACTACTCACAAGAATTAAATTTACGAGGAGGTGAACGTTACCTCTCCTGCATAATGAGATATAGTGAAACTGGTGCGGGAAAGTTTTGGCTTTATAAATCTCCTATTTTTCGTAAAAGTTTGATACAACTTCTGTGCAAAAGTCTCATGTGTTGACTTTGGAAACATGCTGCAAGGATCATTAAGAAGAGTACTTCTAAGCAATTAAGCAGAAATAATGTATGATTGCTTCACAAATCGTAGTGTCAAAAACATATGAGAATTGGGATTCATTAACAAAAATGTAGTTTGGTGAAAAAGGGAAATGATTATTTGAATGCTTCTCTCACCAAGCTTCATCAAGAAGTGCAATAATGCCACCAGGTTTCTGCAAAACAAATTTAACCATAAGCAAATGAAAGGTCTATATATGTGTATAAGTTAAACGACAATATTCAGAGGAAGCAACTATCGCAGACGCAGCATATATGAGCAAGCTAATGCAACATTAAGCTTGGGAAAAAACAGAAGAAAGACAACTGGCAGATGTTGCAAAATTGCCATAAAAGAGAAAACACGATAAGGAAAATACAAAATAAAAATAGCTGTGTCAATATTAAAACGTCAATATGCTTTTTATTTAACATGAAACTGTATATGTGCGCGCTCAGACAGAGCATGTAATTAGCTTATTTTTTGAAACAGAGTATACAAAAACTATTCTGAAAGCATTAGGAGTAGCAAACAATCAGGGACGGAGCCAGGAAAATGCTTAGCGGGGGGCGGATTCGACGGGGGAGGCAAAAAAAAAAAAAAAAAAAAAAAAAAATATTACACCGGTTTACCCTGAATTTATCATAATTTTAACCTATAATATCCCATATTATCAAGTTTTAAACAAAAAATTTGCATAAATACTAATAAAAATGCCTTAAAAATAGTCATTTTTGTATTAACGGGGTAAAAAAAAATATACAAAAATTTTAAAATCAAGGGGGGCCCACCGCCCCACTTCCCCCCCCCCCCCCCCCACATAGCTCCGTCTCTGCAAACAAGTGAGTTGACACATTATTTTCTGCATTGTGGAAGGCAGCAGAATTGAAGGATGAAGGATCACTTAAACAAGCAACTGGGCGTTAAGTAGACGTGACCGCTTCTAAAACCAAAAGGAATCAATACCAGTTAACTAAAAATCAAATTGGAGAGAACTGAAGCTCACTACACAAGTCAACATCATAATAGGTGAAATATGAAATCAAGTTAACATTATAATATTAAAAAATCATCCAAGAACCCATAACTTCATATCTATGGTCCGATAATGCAGATAACTTGTTCGTATTTCACCTGAAGTGTATAAATCATTCCACATGCAGTGCACTATAAACCTGACTAGCTAGGGTGAGCAGTAGTAATTGCATTAATTCTACTAATTTAACAACTGGATTGACAGTCATGCCTTGAATTTACTCCTAAATCAATGATGCATTTCAACCCAGCTCCACCAAAATACTGCTTCTTGCATGATACATTTTATGGGATATAAATGTTGGGTAAGCAGTAAAACTAGCATACCTTTTCAATTAAGTCCAACACATCCTGATTATCAACAAATTCTATATAACTCCAGTTAATCTCCTCCTTGGTATACTCCTCTTGCTCCATTTTGAATACGTGCTGCCATAATAACTAGCTTATAAATAAAAATAAAGAGAACTCGCTTTGTCAAAATAAAGAACATATAGCTAATCAAACTAACCTGGTTAAAATGTTGTTGCAATTTCTCGTTGGTGAAATTGATACAAAATTGTTCAAAACTGCATTGAAACAGTCATCTGAGCAAACTAGCAGCTAATAGGAATTTGAGGAATTAAAAATTAAAAAAATGAAATGCTGGTGGAATTTAAATGGGTAACCTGTTGCATTTGAAACTTTCAAAGCCATAAATATCAAGAACTCCAATCAAATGCCTAGAATTTGGATCCTGTCCTATGGATACGTTGATTTTATTCACCAACCTGTAGGCATTCAAGATAAATTGTTTCTTATAACCAAAAATTATATAGATGAAATTCAAATTTTAAGGTAAGTTTGCTACTGTTACCAATCAAATAGGCGGGAATATAACGTTTTAGCCAAACCATCTCTACTAACAACAGCAGAATCAGGATCAAGTGTTCTAGTAATTACTTCATCTGGTGTTACCATCACTCGCTTGATGAGGGCATCTTCCAAACCATGGGCATCACACCTGCCAAGAAAGCACAAGAATAAATGCTTGATCTAGTTGCAAATTTGTAAGATCTTTTAGTAAAAAAGGTTGCAAAATCAACTTGAGCATACATGAGAAGTTCAGCTGCCATATTCAAATGGAACCTTGATTTCTCATCCTTAATTGCTGAAGAATCTATTTCCTTCCCTTTTACAAACTCAATATTCCCAATATGAAGAATTGCAGCAACAACTCTGAATATCGCTTCCTGCAACCAGTAGTTGATGTAGCATTAGAATTAGATGAACTTCAGGAAAAAAAATATCAACAACCTAAGAATTATAACCTGTTCTTGTTCGTTTATTCCAACAATATCCATGGCTCTTCTGGTTGCTAGATACTCATGTGCATCATCAACACCATCAAGTTCGTAACAATCAGACTGGTTAAGGTAATGAAATGATCTGGGGTCTTGCAATTTATATCTTTCAATATCCTGTCATTTGGTGACATGGCTTCATGAACTTACGGTGCTGTTAAGGATAATATATGCAGCATAATATAAGGAATAGATAATGCAGAGTAAGAAAGAGAATGCTCTAACCTCTGGCGGGCCTGCACAAAGAAGGTAGAAACAATGGTAATTTCTTTCTGGACTGTTTATTTGACAAACTCGAGATCTTTCAAGCAAGTATGTTCTTATAGCTGCCCCAGATATCCTTCCACTCTTATCGAATTGAATTTCAACAAACTTGCCAAAGCGACTGCAATGGTTTCACAGAAAAACCAGAGAACATTAAACCATGATTAGACAATACAGGAACCACAATTAAGCAGAAAAGCAAGCCAGATGAAATATTTGACTTGTAGTCTATAAGATGTGAAACCATATTAGCAGATACTCAAGCTGATGGGTTGTGAGTTCACAAAACATAAAAAGCTCTCAAATGATATAGCACATAACAGAAATACATGTTGGTGACATAAACCTGGAATTATTGTTTCTGATGGTCTTAGCATTCCCGAATGCTTCTAGAACGGGGTTTGACTGTAACACAAAGAACAAAAGCACTTTTTTGTTTACTGGTGAAAAGATGACGCTATAATGAGCAAAAACATTGAGCTTGATTTTTCCAACTTACTTCAAGAACTTGTTGCTCAACTGTTCTTCCTTCTATTCCAGAGCGTCCGCCTAAGTAAGCAAGATATCTCATAAGCATCTTTGTAGTTTCAGTTTTTCCAGCACCACTTTCTCCACTAACCAAAATGGAGTTGTTCTTTCCTTCATTTATCATTGCCCTATTTTCTTAGAATAAAACATTTATTAAAAGAAAATGCACATATTTTATTTTACGGCAATTTATAATATCTAAGGGGTAAAAATAAATCACCTATAGGCCACATCAGCAACTGCAAACACATGAGGGCTTAGCTCTCCAAATGTGGCTCCTTTGTATTGTTCCATCATATGGGAATCGTAAAGATGAGGTAACCTTTGAAAAGGATTTATTGCAATTAAGATATTTCCAGTGTATGTCTGAAAATACAAGCATGTCGCTATAGATGTCAAACTCAATTGAAAATAGTAATTGGACAACCTTGTAATCTAGGAATCCTTACATAAATCTCATTAAGTTCATATCGCGTAGCAAGATTTTGCAATACTCCAGGTTCATGAAGATATGACAGTTTTGTCATATCATCCACTCCTCCGGGTGGAGCTTCTGTGTCCTTTGGAAACACCTTGGATATGTTTGCAACAACCTGAATATATAGTTTAACTTAGGCAACTGAAGAGAAATCATCTACGTTATCAAACCAACACAATGCAAATTTCTTAACATGTGCTTGTACTCAATCGTATGTCGACACAATGATTTAGTTTTCTCAGAAGGACCCCAATTCCTGCAGCAACTTCAATTGATAAAACAGGCAAAATGGGCAATTATGTTGAAAGTATTCATCCTTTGATTCACAAGCAGACCTGTTAATGGATCAGGTTTCAATTTTCAACCTAAACAACCATTTAACCGAGTATGGGTTTAGCTTGAAATATCGAAACTCCATTGCGGGCCTGCCACGCTTGTCATTCGGGCAAATACAGTTTCATCAACTCCGAGTCCAGTTAAGGTCCAAACCCAGTTATTTTGAAAGGTATGCCGATTTTTGAGTTGCCGTCTGCTTTTCATTTAAATCTAAAACAGGCATTTGACATGGTGCCAAACCGCTACAACTCGCACAACATTATTTGACCATGACCCAAATTGCCGTACAATACAATACATATCAAATGACAAAAATACTAGATACGCTATAATGGAAAATGATCAGCTAAAACCATTCCAAATTCAAAATCATCAGGATTATGCAGAGTCAAACAAGAGGTGACAATGACCCAAATTGCTGTACGACAGAATACATATCAAGTGACAAAAATACTAGATATGCTATGATAGAAAATGATCAGCTAAAACCATTCCAAAGACAAAATCATCAGGATTATGCAGAGTCAACCTAGAGGCCTTGTCAACTAAGGAAACATAAGGCTTGCACGGATAAGGAGGACCTGGGGTCAAGCAGGCCTAAATGTCACTTGGTTTCAACCACAAGTTCTCCTTTCTCTCTCCCCTCAGACTATCATTTAAATACAAGTTTATGGCTGGAAATGGAGGCTTTTGGGGTGTTGTGGAGTGCCCATGTGTATGGGTCCTCGTTTTAAAAAACCCGCCTCAATACTCGCCTCGAGGAGCACCTTGAGGAAATAAGGGATAAAACACCTAGAGGCATATTCCAAAAGGCTTTTTACCTTGAAAGTTTACATCTCGACAACTTTAGGCATACAAAGTGTATAGAGCGTACACCTAACACGTCTTAAACTGCTGAGGCATGTGACTCAAAAATCTTTTTACCTTTGTTGCAGATATTGACACTAATAAAAGTCATTAATCTTCAGTTATTTAATGGAAACGAAAAATAACAAAATTTTAAGAGAATAAAAATTAGCATTTTTTACTTTTCAATTTCAATATTGACATAATCAAGTATGATTGTTTATAAAACAACAATCAAAGAGCCATGTAATGGATTTTCTCATTGTTATTTAAAAAAAAAACAATAAATTTCGCTAAATCTCGAAATAAATTTTGCGGATCCATTTGAATTGATAGAAAGAATCAAAATTTGGAGTTTGATTGAATGTTCAAATAATTTTGAGAAATCGAAATTTGAATCATATGAGGTTCAATTATTTACTTTTAATCTATAATATATATATATATATATATATATATATATATATATGTATGTATATGTATGTATATTTGTTCAAAGTCGGATCTTAAATGAATTGTTTTTCATTTTTTGCATTGGTTGATTTAAAATATCAAATTTTATTTATTTGTTTTGCATTTTATTTTTATCCAAAAAAACTTACGCCTTGCCTTATAGACTTGAAAACACGTTTCGCGTTTTAAAACTTTGGGGGGAGGGGGGCGTTGAGTGCAGTGTAGTCTATAGTGCATAGCGCAAGGCTTGCGCTATGTGCTATTTTGCGCTATGCGCTATAGCGCACGCTATTGCGTTCATTTAGAAAAAAGAAGTAATCAAGTATATTTTGCCTAATTGATTTTGTTTTTGTTTTTTTATGCATATTTTGTGTTATATCCAAACCGTTCAAGACTCCAAATACAGGCACTACATACCTTATGCATGTATTAAATATTTTTTATGCAAAGTATAATTATATTATAGAAAATTTGATAAGTTCATATTGTACATTCAAAATAACTGATGGATATAATATATTTGTATCTTACAAATTTAAATTTTATTCTTATAATTATGAGTTATAATGAGATTTATTTCTATTTATCAATTTTGATGATATAAAACTCCCACAAAAATGCAAGAAAATACACTTTTGTACAAAATGTTTTAAAAAAATTATGCTAATAAGTACTGAGAAAAAATTATAAATAAAAAAAGTTATAAAGTGAAAATAATATATGAAGTCTACAATATCAAGATTAAAATAAACAAAAGTTAAACGTGATTCAAGTGTACAATAACAAAACATAGAAATTATATTATGCTTCTAAATTATTTAGACATATTCACTAGTTTTATCTAAAACATAACCATTAATCATTATTTAAATGATCATCAATCTCTTCTTCTTTCGAGTCATACTCTATGGCATTTTTCCTCCGAGTCATTATAAGTATAATAACGTGCTATTTTAGGCTTAATTCATTGTTCAAACATTTTTTTTTTTTTTTTAAAAAAAAGACAAACAAAATAGCATGCTATTTAGAGCTATGCGCTATTTAGAGCTATGATAAAATAACACGCTATTTTTGTGCTATAGGGAACCCTTGCGATATTATAAGTAGCAAGCACTGCGCTATTTGTCGCTATAGCGAGCGCTTTGATAACATAGGTTGAGTGTGTGTGTAGAGCATTCGGATTTTTATCTTAATACCGACAGACAAGCAGTAAGGAAACAGCCTTGAAATGCACATCAGACTTGGGTTATGATCATAACAAAGGAAGCTTCGGCAGGGATGTTAGCCACACGGAGTGAACCCAACTGTTGACAGACCTACCTACAAGTTATACTGCATATTCATTTCTGAAGCTCTTTCAATGCTTTAAATATTGTTTCTTTCACTTGATTCTGATCGTCTACTATGTCAATCACAACGTTTGTATTGCAAACTCAAACAGTTGACTACTAAATTTTGTCTACTACAGTTAACACGCTACTATATTCATTGACGGATTGCATACATGATATCAAACTTCAATCAACATAAGATAAAAATTTGATGAAGATGGTACTTTTCTTGGTTGATAAACCTTAGGTTGGCTCTCTCTCTTAATCAGTGATAAGCACCAATTCAAGATATAATGTCAATAATATATGTCTACTACACAATATGACCAGCATTTCATGCAGTTTCAGAAATAATTTTCTTCTTTTATTTCCTTTAATATGGTAATGTATGGTTCCACAAATTACAAGGTAACTTTAAATTTTAATGTAATATTAAAGAGTCAATAAAAAATTTATCTTGTATATAATATAATGGTCCATAGCATGTCAACGAAGGAACATTAGAGTGCATACAAAGCACATTAACCTCGAACTTTTCCATTGAAAGAAGTTGAAAGAAAAACAAACCATTTTTCCATTTGTTGTATGGACATGAACATTATGACCATTGATTGCCGAAACCACACCATCAATCCATGCTACATCACGATTCTCAACCCAAACTTCAGAACCTACAACAATGTTGACTGGAGCAGCCTGAAAAGCAAAATTCAGATTTAAATTATATATATACACACACATAAATATGTATATACATATACACACACATATAGATGTGAATAAGACTACATTGCTAGCTTGACATAACACATTTTTAGTTGTATAATTCCACTTATATTGTTGCACATAAATAAACAGCTACATGTATACAGCTTCAAAAAGGATAAACTTCCACTTTAAGCTTCAAAAAAAAAAAAAAAATAGTTCACGTTTAGGCATGGTTTAAAACTAATTGTAACTAGGTCCGGTTTCATGTAGCTTGCGCATTTATGGAATGCTTAAGGTATATTAAAAAAAAATGAGTCTATGGATTTTTAGAGTGTAGATATAAAAACAAATATATGTGTGAAAAAAAGGGTCAATGGTTTTTTACAGCCCCAGAATGTACCTACGCATTCCAAAAATGTTTAGACACAAATATACAGTCTGAGCATTTTTGGAATGCGCAAGCTACATATTTTGTTAAAAGACAAAATATAGATTGTGCATTCCATAAATGCACAAAATCAGACCTACTTTTACAAATAGTTTTAAAACATGTCCAAACCTGAAATAAGTTTTTTTTTTTTTCAGGTAAACGTAGAGTAGAAATTGTCCTTTTAAATGATTCTCAAACCCTGAGTCTTAAACAGTATAACAGAATTCATCATCATTTCCATTTCTAAGACATACCACGTGTAGATAGAGATCTATAATGCTGTCTGTTTATAGTGGATATTAACAATAGTAAGAGTTTTATTTATTTTTTAGCAAGGTTCATTAATGCTAACAAGTGTCGATCTTGGGGATTGAACGCGTGACGTTTAATCTTATAGGCTAGACTAGCAACCAACTGAGCCAACCATGTTAGCGACAATAGTAAAAGATAATAATGACAAATTTCCCAGAATTCATCATAATAATAGTAGTAACAACGTCATAATTTTTTCGTCTGACTACATAGTTTTGGGAATTTCCAAAGAAAGATCCAAAAAAAGGAAAAGTTAACATGTAAAACTTCAGAAAATATTCCAAAGCAAATCGTCAATGAGCTTTATCGACAAAAAAATCCCAAACATAAGTATCAACACTTTTTTGACTGTAATACCGTTTCTGCTTTTTGATCAGACTGCAAAATTTCACAAATGGCACTAGAAATACATATAATTTTAAAAATTAGCAAATATAATATAATATAATATTTTGTAACTAAATCTCCATAACCTTTAAGAAAACAGGATAAATGAAACCATATTTTATACAAAAAAAAGTTGAAAGTTGGGGAAAAAATATGGAAACATACCAAATTTCAAAAAAAAAAATTATATATATATGGAAACATACAAATCTAAAAAAAAAAAATTCAATTTAAAAATAATAATCATATTGAAGGAGTTATTTAAGGAGCATTGAAACTAAAAAACCGACTGTGATAAAACATATGGAAATACTACCTAAGAAGGAAAAAAAAAAACACTTGAAAATAAGGATAAGTGAGTTTTTGTTAAACACAAATTGACTTTAATGACTAGGTTAAGAAATGATTAAAATTAAAAATCAGAGTACCATAGAAGTGTACATCAGGTTCCTTTATACGTAAATAAAATTATACAAGTAATTTTAACAAAATGATATAAATTGAAGGTAATTGAAGAATTATTAATATTTTAAACTACAAAATATTATAGAGAAAACTTGAAAATGTCTAAAATTAAAGTTCTTCTCTTTGGAATTTATCTTTGTCCACCTTGGGTCAATACATATTCTTTTTTCAAGATTTTATTTTTTATTTATTTATCTTATTTTTTTACAAACTCATATGCACCTCTTGGAATTCCATGTATTTAACAAACAAACCTATAAATTAAGGGTCCAAAACACCTTGAAGTACCCATTATATTCAGAAGCATTGTCATGCATCTAAGAAACTAGACATAACTGTGGTCATAAAAAGAGATGGTGTATTTCTTCAAATAATAAAATTCCCTCGGCACCAAGTGACACTCAATCAACACCTATAACAACATAGTTCATGGAAAAATAAGACATGTATGTGGCTTATGACACACTCCAAGGTTTCGCCACAAATGAAGAGTTTCAAAATATAATGCATGTATATTCAGTAGTAGAGCTTCTAGACAGAACAACTAGGGTAATGTTAAGGGAGAAAACATAACTTTAGCTAATTTCTTCATGCACATGCAACTGCAAAATCTGTATTATATTGTTTTTATCGAGCTCAAGTAAGCTTCGTGGATATATGAGCTTATAGTTTTGACGGAGAGTCCACAGAACATCTTCATTTGTGCCAATTTGCTAAAATGAACTATTATGTATGTTTCAAAAGAATGTTAGCTCCAACAACAACAACAAAAACACCACGAAAGTTTTTAATAATCAATAGGCCCACGCTCAATCATCAATTCAAAACTTACTAATCAAAATCTCAAGCAATCAATCATTTCAACTCTATACAAAGCTAAATCCTATCTAAATAAAATCAAAATAGAGTAAACAAAATCCATATTTCCTACCATAGATCACCAGGTTGACATAACCAGCACCGGATCCAAAAGAAACGAAAGGGACGAATATAATATTCAGAGCTTAATTGCGAAAGAGTTTCACGTTTTCCCCGACTTTCTTGAAATCGTTTGCTTGTAGAATTGATGCTAAAAGAGACGGCAAGAGAGTAACAAGATAAATAAAAAATTGAACTCCAAAATTTGAACGCAAAGGGAAGAAAAACAGTGAGAAAAAGGTTTGAAATTGTTGAGCATGGGCTGTCAAAAACGATGTCTCCGGCAAAATAAAGGCCACGGACTGGCTGTTAACGTTGTTTTTTTTACTGCTAAGGTGGCAAATGACTTGTCTGCCCTTCCCGTATCTCCGGATTAATTACAAATGTCACGGGTTTAAAATCTAAGAGCTGCCTGCAAGTTAGGGTTATATTTCCTATGGCCTGTTGACTGTAAATCATTGTCTATATGATTGCCGTATAAAAAAATGATTTTGTAGTTAATTAATTAATTAATAATAATAATAATACTTAATGTTCCATTAGTTTTACATGATAACATGTTCGATAAAAAATTATATATACTGCTGAAAAAGTTTTAATTAAAGAAAATATTATAAAGTAAAGTTGAGGATAAGGGTTACCAATTATACTAAATTGTTTGTCTGTGCATAAACAATGATAAATGGATAAATCAGAAAAGTAACTACTTATGCTATTAATATTGCCAAAAATATATAACTCTATATCATAGATAATTTTAATATTGCTAGAATTATATAATTCTAGATCATAGACAATTTTAAATCATAAAAGAATTAAGCACTAAAAGAAATTCTCCTACCATATTTGAATTAGATCTCGTAGCAATATCATGTGTGGAGAAAATTTATTTGGACATAAAATGTAGATAAAAAGGGAACAAACAAGACACTGACTATTAAATCTTTTTATAGAGTTCACTTTCTATGTAACGGCAAAACAATACAGTGGTATATATTTGTCGTGTCTTATTTCGTATTTAATCATGTGTTCCAATAATTGTTTCTGTATGTATAAGATAAAATTAAGCATACAATTATATCGCATGCATAGCAGTAATAAATTTGAGAAAGAAAATGATAATAATATTTGGGGAATACCGCCTAGTGCATGTCAATGCAAATGTTTACGTTACAATAAAGGCTAAATGTGGAATCATTGCACCATATTAAGATGCAACATCTAAAACACCTACATAAACCAAAAAAAATTAATTATATATAATATGTACCATAATTAGCCTTATCATAACCGAATACCAGATCCACGGTAGCAATATCATGACAAAAATTGTGGTTTGATATACAACTTAGTTTGGAACAAATTGGCATAATCTAGCATTAATCATCTTAATCCGACCATTGTCGATTTAATCGAGGTATCAACCAAGGAATATTGAACTGATCATCGCAAGTTGATCTCGTTTTAGCATAACTGAGTAATCACTAATATGTGCAATGCAATCATATGCTCTTTTACCAAAAGTGCAACAACATGTTTTAGAACTATTTGAGATGCTCATTCATTCATTCATATATTTTGTAATATTTCTACCAAAGAACACGATTTAGGAAAATGTTGGAATATAGAGATAACCCTATTGAAAAAATTGTAATAGTTGAAAATGATCCTTCAAGAAAAGGAAAATTAAATCGTTCTAGCTAGGTGGTTACTGTTGACATAAAAAATGGTCACTTGACTTTCAACCCCCAAAGTGCACAATCCGTATACAAATCACAGATAATTCTCACATCATAGTCACATATTGCAAGAATAATGTAAAAACAGGGAACACACAACAATTTTTATATTGATTCGGCAATCCGGGCCTACGTCCATTTTGTAATCTAATGGTTATACTATCAGATTACACGATATAATATAGTTGTTTGTTATGCAGTTAAACCCCGCTAAAGTCCCGCAATATCTTTGATATAGTTCGTAGCGCTCTCGAACCGCTACGCTATTTCAATTTAGCATTGATGAACAGTAGATCCGCTTTTAGCCCTTCTATTTTCTGCTACACTCGCTAAATCAAGGTTATTTAGCACCTGGTTTAGCAATATTAATATATAAAGGCTGATTTGACCAATTCTCTTTTAAAACAAAAAAAGTTAGTGTAAATAGCTAATTTTAAGGCATAAATGGCCTGTATAAGGTAGAAAACTATAATAATCATCAAATCTAGTGTGCGTTATTACGATGTTCTTTGATTTTGTTATATATCATTAACTAACAACGGTTTCTTTTACACAAATGATGTGAAAATGATAATTAATTAATTTTAAATATCTGGTTTTTCATCTATTGAACATTTTTTGCACATCTGTTATATCCCCGCCATTCCCTCGATTTATCCTCGCTACAGCTTTTTGCACCTCAATCGCTGTAGAACCGCTGATCACTTTAACTGCACAGGTTGTTTGTAAGAAATGCATAGAAAGAAGTGTATGATTCTCTCTGACACAAAGTCCCAGTGTAAACCGAGTCCTACAGCACAATGTCCTTGAGTGTAGATAAGTAGAGAAGAAGAAGATCCAAAAGTCCCTTTCCAAATCTTGAAAATGGGTATTTATAGATGGCGGAGAGCCACGTGGCAGCCATCCCGGGTCGGGCTAGCCATGTGTCACTAGATCAGGGTATAAGGGTAGGCAACCAGACCAAGCCACCTTGTGAGAAATATCCTTGCCTCTGTCATGCAGCATATGTGTCCTTCGAAATCCAAGAGTGAGAATAGGTAGATAATGGAGTAGGTTTATTGGTCCTACCGTAGGTTCAGGGTGCAGGTTGGTATGTCCCGGGTCGGTATATGTAACAACCCGAATTTTTGACCGTTCAAATCGACAATGATCCTCAAATATCGACTTAAACAAATCAAAAATACAGGTAGTTATTGGGATTAAAATAAGAAAAGAGAAGAAAGAAGAAAACAAATGCAGAATCTCGCAGTGGAAGGACAAAATATAATAAATAAATAACAGTTCATGAAGCTGTTAAAACATATATTTGATTATATTTTACAACAATTGTCAGTGTTAACTATTATACAACATACCAATAATTTTGCAGTGGAATAGTAATAATAATACGTCTGTTGAGCTTCATCTTCATCTTCATAATGGTATCTTCAAGGCAAGGTAATCTTCGCTAACTGCGACTTCGGCTGACCCGAGCGTATTGTATAAAAAGAAACACAACAAACACTCGGATCAGAACTAAATCATTCTCATATTAGTCAAATTAAAATACGAAATAATATGAGTGTTATGGGTTTGTTTTAAAGTTGGGAAATTCACCGGACCACACCACTAATGCGGAACGGGTTGACACTATGTGAACACCCATGCATATAAATTCGCAATGACTTTTGAAAACTGAAGTTATCATAAGCTCATCCCACATCACACAATGCAAGTGCACATCAGATGGGCGAGTTTTGTCTTATTATAACCAGCAATGCCTTCATACGCAGAAATCCTCTTTCAATACTATTATTAGTGCATAGTGTTGAAAACCGTTTCACAAATAAATATATTAATCTTAGCAAACTTAGTGGATATGCCCACATACATAGTTCACAAACAAAACGAAAGGCTCGTGTTGGTTGTTGGGTTCCAATATGATGGTTCCTAAAACGAAAGATCAATCGGGAACACGATCAAGGTGCATCTCACGATTTTCATCCAGACACGGACACCAAACACCAGGTAAATCACAGGTTAACATCCAAACACAGACACCGAAGATACCCTTATTTTCCCTAGGTTTCAAAGTAGATCTATCGCCTAAGCTTTCGAGTTTCAATAGAGATATGCATACAACCTAACCGCCAGTCTACTATCAATTCAGGGTGTGAGGTTCGTCGAGGTCATGATATACACAATGATATGCTTCAATAAACCAAGTTTTGATCATCACTAGCTCAATTCATAACTTGAGTATGACACATTGTCAATTTACAACATGTCACTGATTTCTATCAATACATACCCTCTAAGCACGTAAAACTTAGGGACGGGAATAATTAATTGCCACAATCCGATATATTAATAGAAATCAGTGCTACGCAGTCAATTACAATTGTCAAACGCACAATCCATACAAGTCCATCCTAGGTCTGAACGGAATGAAATCCGAAAATCCTCAAATATATTTAGACTTCCTGAATGAAATCCGAAAATCCGAAACTTGAACCACTCTTTCCTAACCAAAGAAAGCTTCTTCTAATACTGTCAATTCTATTTAATACCCAATGAGGAAATTTATAAAATGATAACCAGTATAAAGAAGTCGCTACCAGTTAATAATTTAATATTATTTTTCGTTTTGCGTGTATTTAAGCAAAAATTTGGACTGAGTCCAAATCAGGCCCTCTTACTTCCTAACAATATGTTTTGACGCCTTCTGAACGCAATAGAATAGGTTTCAAAGCCCAGTTCCAAAGTCTCTAGTAGTTTCTTCCAAAACTCGATTATTAATTAAATTATACACACAATTTTCTACACGTTTTAATTTATTACAATCAAACTAAAACTCCATTGGCTATGAAATTTTAGATCTTACAATAATTTACAATTCTGGATCAAACAAAATTAATTTCATTGAATTCTGAAATCATTTACAAATGACAAATTTAACCTGTTCATTAATATATTAAAATATTCATTTTCGTTTATTAACCAATAAATTAAATTCGAAAGTTTATAAGTTCAATTAAAATCAAAATAAAGTTCATGTAGATTTACAACTCAAAAATCATTTATCATGAATTCAGTTTTCATTATTTACAAATTTAAATTTTATTTCAATTATAAATAACATCAAAACGATTCCATTAAAATATATTAATTTCAATTCCAACTTTCAACTTTATCGAAATAACTAAATCGTAATTTTATTTGCGATCAATGCAAGTTATTATCGCAATAATAAGCTGAATTTCATTATTTTAAACAATCCAATTATGTTTTCAACATAGAATTTTACAATCAAATCATTAAATATTATTTACAACCATATAATATCAAAATCATATTAAATTTGATAATATAAATTATCGCAAAATCTCGGGATGTTACAGTATAGCTGACCCGGCCTGAAGTTAGAAGCCCATACAGATAGCATGGTGATGTATTCACACTAACCCGAGGTCCTTCAAGCCGAAACGAAGTGAGCTGGAGAAATGGGTCAAGCCGGCCTATGTGAGATCCTCATGTGTTGATCCAACACCTTTGAGTTGATTTGCTACTTCCATCTAATAAATGTGGTCTCATATGAGCTTGTACTCAAGTCCCAAGTGCTTCCTATCGTAGAAATCCGAGAAGTGATTCCCTTGCCAAAAAGACATCTCAACGCTTTTCCCTCCAAAACACCTCTTTTGGTGAAAGATGTGTTTTGAATAATCCATAAGCCATGGTAATCTATAAAAATACAGAATAGAAATCTAATTTTCAATGTCCAGAAATCCACGATCACGCCTGATCATAATAAGTAATAAAAGAAAGCCAAAAAACCACAATCCTTCCAAATCGTATTAATAGAAAATTAGAAATCCGTGGTCATGCCGAACCACATTATAAGTAAGCTATGACACTCTGGATCATATTATGAGAAAACCAGAATACAAGGAAATCTGATGATCACTTTGGATCATATTATAAGAGAAATCCAAATCCAAGAAATTCATGGCTTCGTCGGGCCTGTCCAATTGTGAGTACATTCCATACCTACAAATAAACTAGGTGAATAGTTTTGCCAAATCCTGGCATTACTATTTATTCTTTCAAACATAAACCATGTTTGGAAAATCATAGTGAATATTATCCATACCCGATCCATGATTGAATCGCCTTATTAAAACCTAATAAGATAACTCAACCCTTCGTGCATAATCCATGTCCGGAAATCCAAACTAAGCATAATCCATACTGGATTTATGATTGATTTTTCTCACCAAATCTTGATAAATTAACATCCTCACAGGTATAATCCGTACCTGGAATTTTAGATCGAGTACAAACCATACTCTTAACCTGATTAAGAAATCCTGCCACATCTTGACAAGATTATTAAGTACAGTCAAGCATAATCCATGCTTGGAATTCCATTTTGTTAAATCCAAATTTATTACATAACCAAGAAAAATCCTGGATGGTTTATTATTGAATCTAGAGCATGCCTAAGGACTAAATTCTAATTCCGTACGTGTGTACTTCAACTTAGCCAGTTATTATTGGATGGTTTTATTGTCGAGCAGAGAGCATGCCTGGGGATTAAATCCAATTCCCCGTGCATGAGTAAATCGACGTAGTCATCCGGGAATCCAAATAAAACATAAATGAAAACACTTATCCTAAAAAATCCAGTGTGATCTAATCCAGATCAGCCAATGATGGTCCCACGATCGCTCGGTCCAGGGTCGTTCCCTCTCCGGGGAGCAGTAGATGGTTGTACCTGTGCTGACACAGGTGACGGATTAACGTATTCGGTCATCTCTCCGTGTTTGACTCGTTCTTCAATTAAGTCCAGAAGATGCCTACATTTGTTAGTGGTATGACCAACCATCTCGTGGAATAGGCATAACTTTTAAGATTCACGCTCATGTTGGTTGGCTCCCTCTTGGGAGGCTTTGGGTAAGAAATGCAATCCTTCATTTCTAAGTAAATATCCTCTAGCAAAGAATTGAGAATAGCGCACTTCTCAAATTTGGGTTCTCTCCGGACCCGAACATTCCGTTCATCCTTTGACGAGGCTTTTCCTTTGCCCTTATCATTATTTTTTCTAGAATTGGATGGTCCTCCACCCTTAATCATGTTAACCTCGAGAACGTCCTTCCCGACATTAGCATCTTCCTCATGTAAGAACCAGTCCACCTCAAGTTGATTTCGCCAAGGTCCCTCAATGAATTAATTACAAAGAGATCTTAAATTACATTTTATTCAAGATGTTGGACACGGCTGCCATCGATACCATGGATGGTTCTAGTCGGTCCATCGATGCCACCACTGCATTAAACCTTTTCAGAATGAGCGTAGATTTTCTCCAAACATCTTCTTGATAGGTGTAAGAGACATGATGTTTTTGGGTCGAGCGATATGGACCCTAAACGGCTCTATAAACCTAGCGACCAACATGTTCCAACTGCCAATCGATTCAGATTCCAACAGCCGAAACCACATAGCAGCAATATCAGTTATGTACAGGAGGAAGCATTTAGCCATGACGTTATCCGTCATCGATAACACTTCCATATGGCGCATGTAGCGCATGAGATGAACGATAGATCCTTCCTACCATCATAAGCCTCCAAAATAGGTAGTTTGAAGTCAATTGGATTTCGGGAATTCTAATATTCTATGCGAATAGGCTTCAATTGATGCTATCCACGTCATCCTAGGATGCCCTCCTTGTGAAAAGTCAAATCATGTTAGTGATCCGATTTCCATTTCCAAGAAGTTGTTGCCATTTATCCAATCCAACGCTAATGCCCCCAACATGAAGTCCAGTAGTGAGTGGAAGCTCGTTCGCAGTTTCCTTGTTCGGATGGGTATGTCTCGGGTCAGTATAACTGAGCCGACCTGATTGACATTATCTGCCTGAGCTCTTGTAGTATTCATGCCTCTTCTATCCAAAGCGGCATTGGTTTGAACTTGTCCAACATTTCCATTCAGTGCATTGCGAGCTGAAGCGTCATGTTGTATGTCATTAGGTTGAAGAGGAATGCCCCATGCCGAGCCCGGGTTGACATTGGCTCTTGGCTGAGCTGGGAATTGTTCCAATCCAAAACAGGGGATGCATGTTGGTTGCGTGAGCGCTGCAGTGCTGGTTCCTGCCCCTTGCCTAAGCCTTGACCTCCTAATCTTTCAAATCCATCCATCCTTGCTAAGAAAGAGTTCATCATTTCTTCTTGTTTGTAGAGGAATTCATCTTGTCGTTCCATCCACTATCCTAGCTCATCCAATACGTCATCCGTATCTTCTCTAATTTGGTAGATGGAGGGATCTCCATAAGCGAAATCCTCCTAACATCCGTCATTCCTAGCGCTTGCATTATTAGTAGCTTGAGTATGGGAAGGTGTTCCATCTTTCTTTCACTTCACCAACTTTGATCCAAATATAAGCAATCCAAATCCGCTAAATTAGAAAGTGAATTTGTTGTGTGCACCCTTCCTGGCATGCTATAGTGTTGACGTCAAAAAGTGGTGACTTAACGTTCAACCCCCAAAGTGCACAATCCATACACAAGCCATATCTCATGTTATTCCTATCTTATTCGGCCTATTAGATGACGACGATGGCATACGCTTCATGGTCATGCAAGAACACCCTTCTCATAACAAAACAAACTTCTAAGTGTTCGAATGGTCCAACCATTTGGTAACGACCCGTGTTCCATATATCGAAGACCGTAAAATATTTATATTATTTTATATAAAGTCATATGTTTCCATAACTTTGGAGAGTGACTACTAGGATCATGTCATACCTTCACTATTTTTATAAATATTTCTGCAGCCATTTTACCCTCGAAGAATTTTGTTTTATCCATAACTTTTTATAAGGAAGGAGTCAGGGCCTGAAACCACTTCCATCGGAACCGTATGATAGTTCCCATTCCGTAAAGTGGTCACATTAAGCAAGCAGATTTAGTTTGAGAGAAATAATTGAAATAAGGTTTGAATGAGTTTTAGGTAGCTTAGTTGGGTTAATAAATGGGCCCGAGGCCCATATTGGGATTTAGACTTGAAAGAGGTTTGAAAGCGATATGGGAATATTCTTCTATTCACCTACACAACTCCCAAAATAGATCTCATACTACATTAATAGCTCTCATCTCCCAAATCTTCCATTATACCTAACTTTAACTAGCTAAACCTGGTCATCAATGAAGACTAAGTCAAATTAACATCAAATCAAAGTAAAATTTGTAGTAAATATATAGGAACTCATGCAAAATACTATTCATTTGGATCTAATAAAATTATGGTAATTAATATAGGATCTAAATTAACCCTAGAAGGTAGGGCTAGCAATTAGAACCGATAACCTGAACCGACCCGAAAAGACCCGAACCGAACCCGATGGGTCTCGGGTTGGGTCTAGGTGATGACAAATACCATCAAGACCCGATCAAACCCGAACCGCATAGACCCGACCCAAAAGACCTGACCAAAAAACATTAAAATATATGTATTTTTAGTGTTATTATTCAATAGTACATATTTTTGAAATGTATAGTTTAGACCGGACAAAACCCGACCCGCATGGAATCGAGACCCTTCGGGCCAGGTCCGGGTCCATCGGGTCGGGTCTAATTGCCACCCATACTAGAAGGGGGTGAATAGGGTTTATTGCAGTTTTGAGGAATATAAAATTATCATAGTAGAATAAATAAATGCAGAAAATAAACGACATAGAATTTACCCAGCTTCGGCAAAACCCTGCCTACTACTGCATTCCCCAAGTTTTCTTACTAAGAAATAAAATAATTTCTATGCTTACAATTCCCTGTAAACTCGCGACATCCGCTCCCAACTATTCTAAACCTGCGCTCAAAACCCTACACTTATCTTTATCCCCAAGATCAGATTTTCCGATGAATTACAAACTTGTAACTTGACTCCCTGCTTTAGAAAACAAGAAAATGTAAAACCCCATATTTTAATACACAATAATTATATAATGAAGATAATATCAATAAATAAAATATTCAAAATTAGGTAAAATAGTACAAAATTTTAGTTCAGATAGACCCTTAGTTTGCATAAATCGGATTAAATATGAAGAAGTTATGCATATACGAAGAATGAACTAAAATATATACATACTATATAATATAATAAACAGCGCAGTAGAAGTAACGGTAAGTGGGTGACCTGCCCATAACTGGGTCAACCCATGTTTAAGGAAGGTCGACCCTAGGGTCGACACAACGTACAGGTAGGTCGACCCACCTGCATGTAGGAAGGATTCCTACATCCGCATCTGGACTGTTTTCTTTGACACATACGTTCGCTAACTCAGTCTGAGATGTACGGTTGGATTTATAAACCTAAAATATAATGGTTTATGATTATCCTAAGTGATCTATAAATAGGCTAGCAGCCTCATTGTTTTCCTACACACAAACATTCTTTATTCTTCTTCCTCCAGACCATGTCTGAATAACAAGAAGATGCAAAGGTGCTGCCTAAACGTAAATTAAAGTGGATAATTCTAATATTTCTACAACAACAATATAAAAGATATCTTTTCTAGATTACAATCATATCACTATAAGTTCTAGTTATTTTCACATTTGATATTTAAAGAGTATTCTTACAGTAAATAAATCTGAATCTGAATCATACAGTGTTTACATGTTTCTATGTTACTGCTTTACTGCCAATTATCTATTCAGTTTTTTAGTTATTATCTGTTACATGTATATCCTTATTATCCCCTTTTTTGTCTTAGCTTTATTTACAGTCTTATACCTATTTATTCAGTTTATATATATTATGAATTGGATCTATAATTTCTCCTTTTTCCTTTTTATTTTGCGCTATACCTAGGCCATCAAATGTCTAGGCTATTCATGATTAGAATCACGTAGAATTTGGTTAAATCAGAATAGCTTAAATGACAGTAAAAAGGAGAATTAGGCATATTGAAACATGAAATCCAATGATGGTATAATTGGGATAATATGCAAAACATGTTAAACCGAATAGATTAAACTTAATTTAAACATTAAGAAGAACATGTTGTGAAAATTAGATGTAATTAAGTAAAATATGTAACTTAATATACATATACATCTGAGTAGGTGCTTGTTTTGGTGAAGGGGTTGTACACAGAATGACATTTATAGGAAATGCCATTTACAACCATTCTTATTAATAAACTTAAACCTGCTAAGTTATTACTTGTTAATTAATAAGCTAAGAGGTCCCACGTCTTGCTGTTGGTATTCAATTTTGGGACTCCTAAAATCCTAGCTTGGGGGAATAAGCCTAGGGGTGGCTTATGTCAATCTTGTTGTTTGGAACCGTATCAGTCAGTATCTCTGTTAGTATCTTAGAGAGGGGACTCACACAAGGTAGGGGCCAGGCACACTTTACTGATCTGGATTGTAAGAGGTTCAAAGGTGAAGGCGGGTACGGACGTGTTCCGGCGGAGTCATGAGCGTGCACAGGTTCGATGGAGGAAACTAAGATGTTATAACACCAGCAAATATTTCTATGTCTTTATAGCTGATGGCTTAGAGACTGATACCCCCTACTGTCATAGTTGGCATATGATATTTGTGTAGTAGGGAGCTGATCACATGGTTAGTAATTAGGGTAACACCCAGTCACGATATTCTAGTAATTGGTGCAGTAACTTGGTTCTAGGGATATAAATGAGAAGCGTACATGATCTTTACCTTACCTTGTTATCTCGTTATCATGTTACCTCGTTTATTTCGTACTTGTTTTACTGTAGTTTCATGTTCAGCATTATTTATCTTTCTTGATACTTTTGATCTTATCATATTCCTGAAAATCACTGGAACTCGCCAGACTTTATGTCTGACCTATTTTGTTTTCCTACTCTCTCTTCCTTCCCCCCAGGTTCTCAGAGTGGCAGTGGACATTAGTTGTGTTCGTGATTCTATCTTGCTTGGACTTGGATTGCTTTCCTTTCCATGTATTTCCACAATTATTTATCTATGTTTATTGTTATGATATTGGACGGATATTATTTATGGTTTTTGTACTCTGATATTATTGAGACAAATGTTTATAGTTTTGATATTAATGTGGTCCATTTGAAAATGTAGTGACATGTTTTGATTTGAAATAAAAAGTTGAAAATTTCTGCTGCATTTTTATATTCTGTCTTGTTTAATTAGTCTCTATATTATTATTGCTCTTTACGAAACTTAATGCATCCTCATATTGGTGACATTAAGGGACATAGGGTGTCACATTTTGTGTAAAACCTAACGTTACAATATTAGAGGAATTTTTTTTGAAAAAGCATTTTTAAAGTAAAAAAATTTCAAATAAAACTAGTTTTTGAAAAATATATTATGACGACCCATATTTTTGGATAATTTAAAATATGAATTTATCTATTTTCATGGATTTTAAAATGGAAAATGTTGAATTTGGACTTGATAAAATTTGAAAATAAATTCAGATCTGGTTTTATGTTTTATTTGACTTAAAACAGGGTCAATACACTTTTTAAATTAATTTAAAAACAAAAATTTTGAAAATCAATATTTTAATGCTATATTGATGACCTATAAAAGGACTATTTTTGAGAAGTCTCGGAATCCAACAAAACCACTTTTAATGGATTGGAATGTCAAAATATGGTTGGATTTAAAATTTCAAGTCAAACGAAGTTAATATGTAAGCGTATGATATACAATGAAAAATCAATTGAATTTGGGTAAAAGCTAGAAATAAGGCATTTTCAAATGGTCTCTGAATTTGACGAGACTAGGTTTGTTGGAACCGTAATTGCGTAATGTAGCAAGTTTCGTAATTTTTGGAGTTAGTGTACGGTCGTACGACCAGAACGAAGTTTACGTTGTTTAATTAATTAAGGAGAGAACTAAATCCTTTTCACTTATTCCTATAAGCAATCTTAATTAGACAACAAATTGTACTTATGCCCACTTGTCAATCTCTACCTAAGGGCTCTCCCTCCTTTGTACTTAATGCCATGTGCCACTTACATTTTATTCCCTGATTTCATTTCCATTTCTAAATTCCCTTTTCTTCTTTCCTTAAGAGCTTAAGCTCCATTGTCCTCCTTTTCTCCCTCCTATAAGCTCACACCACCATCCAAGACCGCCACTAGCGCCTCTATCCACCTTGCACCGACTCCACCCACCCTTCTCCAGCTCCCCTCCGACTGTGGGCCCCCAATCCCTAAATCCCCCTTTTCCTTTTCAGTTTCCAAAATGGAAGCTCCTTTAAACCTAATTTAAAGTTACACCGTCTCCAATAACCTCCTAAGGGCCCCACATCTCACGGCCTAGGACCCCACCACCTCCTTCAACATGTGCCCCCTATAGCCCAAGTCGTGCCACCCTCTTGCCCCGCAAACCCTAAAACCTCTATAAAAATCCTAACATTTCTCTTGATTCTCCAAGTTAGAGTGTGTTTAAGTGTATATATGTAGTAGCTAGGTGAATTAAAGTGGAAAAGAGCAATTTTGGGGTCATTAAAGCTTGTGAAGTCCTACAGTGAAGTGTCATGGTGTAGGAATGGCTGGGGTGAGAACTCCTTACCTCAATTGGTTAATTTGTTCTGTTAATTGTATTTTACATTGTAGTTAAATTTTGAAATGCTTGGTTGATATGTGATTGAATTTTCGATGAATTGTGGTGTGATTTGGATATGAAATTGGGTTTATTAACATGTTAATATGATGTTAGAAATGAACTTGGTATTTATGATAGAGATAAACACTCATTCACAAGTCAAAAGGATTCACGAACAATCACTTGTTTAAGTCAAGAAAATTACCTGTTAAACCTATAATATAAAATAATGAAATGTCATTGATTATTTAATATTGATTAGGATCGAACTATTAAATTCTCATATATTGATATGAATGGTGTTGTTAAATATAACAATGTTTGTGTTAATAAGATTTAATATCTTATTTAACCAGGGTTAATTTGAGTTTAAGTGTTAATGACCTTGACACTTAGTTCAATGAAGTCGATGTTTGATAATTGGATGTTAATAGTTGTTTACAGCTATTATTTGATGTATAAGATGTGTGAAATCCAAATAAATGGAATTATATAGTAATTGGTTGAACATCATTCCAGTTCGTAATAAAATTGAATATTTTATCAATATAATATTGGTGAAAAATAGAAGTTTAGATTTGATGTTCAATTTTGGATGGACACGAAGATACTAAAATATAATTGAATATTCGTAACTAGATCGAGTTGTTCTGAATTAATTTTCATATAGATATGGCCTATCAAAGTTTTATTTTGAAAGTGAATAGTAACTGTCGAAAGCGAAGTTCGGTTAGGCCATCTAGAAAATGTTTTAAAAGAAGTTTCTTTTCAAAAGTATCTTATTAATTTTTATAATGAATATCAGGAAAGTTTGGACTTAAAATAATGAGTTTTGAGAAATAATGTTATTTTAATGATTAAAATAATTAAAATGATTAAAATAACTTAATATTGAAATCTTTGATTTTGAAGGGGAATATTTGAAATAGAATTTCCAATGATAATTATATATATTTTATATAATTAATAAATTATTTTGGAAGTAATTCGTATTATTTTTAATTATAAATCGAATTAGGTTTGAATAAGACTTGTCATGCAACGATAGCTTGTGAATTTTGACCCGTAACTTTAAATTAACATACCGGGAGATCCGACTGTCGGATTCTCCTGAAATGAAAATTGTTGGGTTCGAAATGAAAGATTTTCCAAATGGAATAAGAAATTTAAGATCCAATGGTTTGATTTTTAAATAATTTTAAATATATTTTGGAAAAGGTCGCTATAAATGCAGTTCGGTGACCCGAAATTGGAAACCGTCCGTAAGAGCCTTACTAATATTATTAAAAATATGGATAAATTATAATATATCATAATAAATCATTTAAAAAAGGATTTGGATGGAATATTTTGAGTTTTATAAAGATAAAAGATATTTTATCTAAATAAGCTAGTTAACAACTAGAATAAAGAATCAAAAGGGATATGCGGTGATTTTAAAATAACATATTGGGCTATAAGGGTTTAAATATAAATAGGGCTTTTTCCAATGTATAAATTGGATGGAAATATTTATCGGACACTTCGATATTGGGTTCCGTGATTATATGGATACCGTTTTGAGGATTTTGGAAGATATCGATGTCGTTATTCTCGATATGGTATCTGTTGGTTTCAGACTTTGATATTGAATATAAGTCGATACGATTTTTATTCAAGGCCTTATATTCGATATCAAATTGGATTTTGGGTTTGTCGTGAATGGTGTCTTCAATAACACTGTTCTTAAACCCAGTTGAAAATGGAATTTATGGAATAAATCTTTTAATTAAGTTTTAGTAGAATTAATTTCCAAGGTTAAATAATCATTAATTAAGGATTTGGAGATTAAAACTAAATCTGAGTTTGAATGAATCTTTAATTAGATTTGAAATGTAAGAAGGTAACTAAATTTACCAAAACACAATAGGTGTTAGATATAGAGTACCACCAATTTTGCTCCATAGGATAAATATTTTTGGAATGGGAGTAATACCCAATGTAATGAATATTTGAATAAAAGAATATTCTGAATTGGAATGAGATATATGATATGTTTATATATATATATATATCACTTGATTTTAAATATGCGCTGATTGTTCGAAAGACCAGTTTTTAACCCATTCTAAATAACTAACCCGACGATTAAAAGTTGAAGATATTGAAGACGGTGACCGAAGATCTTCACATCATTTGGATTATTCTTGCTCGATTGGACCGTACACCCAAGATGAGGTTATATGTGGTGATCGTCCAGACATACTTGAAAATCGACTGGATATGCGAGGACCTCTCTCGTGTATTAGACATATGAGACGAGGAATAAGGTGCCTTCGGATTCGTTCAGACCCAGAACGGGCTTGCAAATGGATTATATGTCTAACATTGTATTTCATGCTATATTAATTAATCTCTACTAAATATATATCTGTTTAGTGGAAAAAAAATTATTCTCTTAGCTTAACACCCTACTTTGAGACGTATGAGCTTAGAGGGTATATATAAATAGGCATCAATTATATGGTATGAACTAACAATTTGGCATGCTAAGATGCTGATTGATCAAAGCTTTTATTGAAAAGCAGAGTTTTGTGGATGATGATCAAAGCATGGCTGATATAGCGTAACTTCATGTCGAGACGTGACTTCGACAAGCTTCACACCCCGATATGAGCCAAAAACGGGATGAAGGATAGTAGAGAGGATATATGTTTCTTTCTATTTAAAAGTGATGACATGGTATGGAGCCTAGGCAGTTTACTTATGTGGATGTTGGAATCGAGGCGCCTCGGAAAGTGGTCGATGTACTGACCAGATGATAGGTTCGATAGGACCAGGAAACGTTACATTCAGGAAATTGTCCAGCCATCAGAAATAGGTGGTCGGCTCTGCCGCTCTAAGGGATACATGTATTTTCCCTAGAACATTTTGCTAGAGATGTTCCGAAGTTCGGACGAGGAAGATCCTTTGCCTCCGCTTATTATGGCATCCAATTTCCAATATGAGACTTTACGATTTTAGTTGTAAACTTATATGGGGACGTAATAGGATGGGGTATTATTCCTCCTATGACTGATACATTTATTTTCGAAATTGATTTCTACACTATGCACTAGTAATAATAAAAGAGAAATTTAGCGTATAAAGCATGTTTGGCTGTTATAAGGTAAAACTGTATCCCTTGGCTTGTGCTTGCATTGTGTGATGGGACCTAAGTCTTATAATAAATTCATTTTCAAAAATCATTGTGCTTATTTACTGGTATTCATGTGGAGGAAACCCACTCCGTGTTATAAGGCATGGTCCCGTGATTTACCCAACTTTAAAAATAAAGTCTAACAACAACTTTTAGTTCCCATACCAGTCCTATGACTGACTTGGAGCTTATTGTTTCCCTCCTAAACTCTGGATGTCTATATTTTCCACATGGGTAGCCAGTTGTTTTGGTTTTGTAGATATTCTTTGTACAGTATCCTTGATTATGGCAAGAGCTATACTCTGGATTATTTTGTAGTCTTCCGCTGTTTGTGTTTATGTATTTACTGTTCCGTTGTATTGTAATTTATGTCTCTGATGTTCATCTGTTGTGTACCAATTGTCTGTACTCTGATATTCTTGTACTTTGATGTAAAATTATTGTAATAGCAATGAAATATTCTCTTGTTCTTTGTTTTATGTGTCATATCCTCATAACAATCTGCCTTTGAGAATGTTTCGAGTGGACTGACCACTGACTTGAAGAGGACTCGAGATCTGGTTGTTACATATATCCCTTCAAGTCATTCGACAATATTCCTTCGTTCTCTTTCTGAATTCTTATTTCATCCTTTTTTAACATGTTTAGGGATCCTAATTTTCCCGAGGGCATTCCCACTCCGACATGCTTTCGTAGATACGTAGAAGCTACAACACCTGTTGGAGTGCAGGAAAATGTGCCTCCCTCAGCTGCAGCCGCGGTTGCTCCACCTCCTCTTGGTGTCAATTTCTCTAAGCTTTGTAAGGACGTTTGCGCGATGAGAGGCAAGCCGTTTTGAGGTACTGAGAGTTTTATGGAGGTGCGCAATGGCTTTGGGAAACAGAGAGTGTATTTAATTTGTTGTAGCTCGATGATAGGAGGAAAATTCAATTGGCCACTTGGCAACTGAAGGACGAAGCATCATATTGGTGGGAGGTGATTCAGGCCAAACAGATGGTAGCTACTTGGTATGAATTTAAGACTAGATTCGAGATGAAATTCTTATCACAACCGAAGGAAGGAATGCAAGTGGAGAGGTTCTTGAATTTGAAACAAGGAAGCATGAAAGTAAAATAGTAGTTAACAGCTTTAATCAGCTAGCAAGGTTTGGGTTAGAATTGGTAAACACTCCTCATAAAAAGGCTTTAAGGTTTGTGAATGGATTGAACTAATTGCTCTAAGATTTAGCATTGATGTGTGTACAAATACGACCGATTTTTGAGAGGCTTCTTGACATGGCTTGGATGCATGAAGATGGTAAAGAGAAGAAGAAAGAAGTTAAGACTGAGGAGGAAAAACCCAAGGCTGAGAAAAAGAAGTGGTGGCATAAGAAGGGCATGGCTAAGAAAGAGGAAAACCCGAGAAGGCTCAAATCAAGGCAGATGTTAAATGCTATGGTTGTGGGGCTTTGGGGAACTTTGTGAGATATTGTAAGAAGATGAAAAATGCTTGTCTCACTTGTGGTCAAGTTGGACATTTTACAAGGCAGTGTCCTAATAAGCAAGGACAGAAGGCTGGATCATCTGGAGGACAAGTGCATGTGCTCAAGGCTGGTGAACTGGAGCGTGGTAGGAAAGATACTGTGGAAGGTTTGATTTCCCTTTTTGATTATCCTATGAGCACTCTCTTTGATTTTGGTGCTTCTCATTCATTCATATCCAACTTTGTGGTAGATAATCTGCACCTATATACTAGTATTGTTTATGATCCTTTTGTAGTCTCAAATCCCATAAGTGGAACGACTCATTTATCTTTGATATGTAGGGGTTTGAGAATTTATGTTATGGGCATCGAATTTGAATGCGACGCATATTTTCTTGACTTTAGGGTTATAAATTAATTCCAGGAATGGATTGGCTAGTCATGTACGGTGCTATTCTTGATTGCGAAAGGAAAGTTGTTAGACTTCTAATGTGCCAAAGTTGAACTCATGAGATTTCTTGTAACCCACAAGGGTCAGTTATGCTCAGTTTCCTAGATTCTATTGATGCTTTTGTTGATGATCTTCGGTCAGTACCTATAGTTAGCGGATTTTCGGACGTGTTCGATGAGGTTAGAGGAGTACCTCTTGGACGAGAGATAGATTTCTGGATTTACATCGCGAAGAATGCAAAAATGATCACTTTACCAGTGTGCCACATGGCCCATAGGGAGAGGAAAGATGTAACAACCCGTATTTCGATAACATGTTAAAACGAGAATCAAGGCAGAATTTAATTTTAAATTCCGAATCAAGTAAAACGGGCTATGCCATTGCGTTCGTCTCGGAAAAATACGCGAAATAGAGTCTGAGTTTCCGAGAATCGGAGTCTGTATGACCAAGTTATGATCCGACGAAGTTTTCAGAAAATTCAAGTTCAAAAACGAGTTCTAATTTTGAAAATTAGGGCTGGAAGGCTAGGCGGGAAAAATTCCCGCCAGGTACCCAAGTCGACAGCCCTGTCGACTTGGGAGTCGACGTGGCCTGACCCAAGTCGACAGCCCTGTCGACTTAGGGGTCGACTTATGGTGGCCGGGCAGTTTTGCCTGGTGCACCTGTTTTCTGTTTTGGCTAGGTTTTTGAGCCTGGTTTGAAATCTGATGGTTCAGGTTGGTCCTAGGGTTAATCTAAGGGTCCTAACTAATCCTAATCTCTATAAATAAGCCCCTAACCCTCTCCTAAATCCTCATTATTCATTCATGCAACTAAACTATGGCAAAATTGCTCCTCTCATGGCCTCCACTCAAAACCCTAGCCTCCACTTCATTTCTATGAGAGGTTTCATGATCATGTCAGTGTTAGAGAGTCCCTATGTTAGTATGAGAGCTTCTCAAGTTGATTTCAAGGCTAAAGCTTTGACCTTTGTTCATCAAGATGGGGTTTTTATTGATTTGGAGCTTTCATCTTTGGGTTTTTGGATGATGGCATGCATAGGCTTTGTCTCAATCTTTAATTTAATCGATTTGTGCCTTCATATCAATGTAAGCCCTTTCCCTACTCTTAGATATTAACTATGAAGTTAAATGTTCATGTTGCAAGTTTGGGTTTGATCATTTAGTATGATACATGCTATCATGTCATGCAAGTTTATGAAGTCGTTATCTTGATCTTGTGGGCTAAAAGCTACAACCTTTATGTTGAAATGTTGCATTATGCAACATGAGAACCCTCATAACCTTTATGTCAACTTGCATATGAAGTCATAACCCTTATATGATGATATATGCGAGTTACTAGTCATCATTCCATGTCTTTTGTCACCATGATTCGCTTATGTGCCAAGTTTGGGTTTATGCATGTTTTGAGGCTTAAGAATGTAACATGCAAGTTAGTGAACACATTTGTGCCTCATTTGCCACCATGATTAACTTGTGGCTTAATATCCATTTTTGTCATGCCTTTGCCAAGTCTCTTCTTTTAATCCATTACGTTGTTGCGAACGTATATGCGAGTTTAAAAGCATTGGGTTATGTTATGAGTAATTTCTAATGACATGAAAATACAACTTGAAAACATGACTTGAAATATAACATGGAAATTGACATGTGAGTATGTTTGAAAATATGAAATTGGGAATTTACCTATTAAGTTAGATCTACCCATACTATGGAATTGGGAATTTACCTATTGAGTTAGGTCTACCCATATTCTTAAAAACTTGAATATGAACATGACACTAGACTAAACATGAATGTGACCTACTCGAGGTTGGGTTGAGTTTGCAACGTAAAACTACCCGGAACCGACCGGCCTAACTAGTAGTTGCAAACAATAGGACCCAATGTGAGAAGTTGGTCATGTTGTGCTTGAACCCGAGGTTAGACCAAGTTGTGGTGTAAAGCTACCCGGAACCGACCGGCTTAACTAGTAACCACAACAAAGTCTAATGTGAGAGGTTGAGGTGCATTAAGTAATTAATGCCACATGATAGGGTTAAGTTAATTTGATTAATGACTCTTAACCAAATATGACATGGACAAATGGGTTAAGTAAATTGCTTAGGCTAATGATACTTAACAAAACATGACAAGGTTGGGTAGGTTAAGTAACTTGATTTGCCTAATGACACTTAACCATTTTTATGTGACTAGTGGACGGGGTTAAGTTAACCAACACTTAATCAATCCAGCACGATAACTTGGTAAGGTTAAGTAAGTTTTCTTAATGACGCTTAACCGAAAAATACAGTTAATGGATGGGGTTAAGATTGGACTCAACTAGTCTAAACATGGAAATCGGATGGGGTTAAGTTAGCCTAGACTTAATTAATCCCACTTGGTAGTTTAATGGGGTTAAGTTAAACACTTAACTAATCTAGCATGATGATTTGATGTGGTTAAGTGACCTATACTTAACCAATCTAACTCGTGAATTTATTGAGGTTAAGTTAACCTATACTTAACCAATCTAACGTGAAAACATGATAAGGCTAAGTCACGAATCGCTTAAATACGCTTGACCGATTTGACTCAGTAATTTGATAGGGTCAAGTTAATATATACTTAACCACCTTGAGCATGGTTTGTAGGGTTAAGTCTTAAACTTGGATACTTAGCCAATTTTGACATGATTTGTAGACGGGTTAAGTCATGAACTTAAGTGACACTTAATCCATTATGTAAACCCTAGTTCTGAGGATCAGGTGGATAACCGTAGTTAACAAGGATAACGGGAATAAGGCTAAGTGGTAAACCTTAGTTGAAGAATAACTAAGTAATGATTCTTAGTCGAGGAATTTTGGACCAGTTCATAGATTGGATGAGTAACCCGATATGGTAGGTCATCGTTTAAGCACACGAGTAGGAGCAAGTTATCTGATTTAGATAAAGGCTCCAGCGAACTGGGTAACGAAGCAGCGGCTTCGGGGAACGTGAGGATACTCTTGGTATCCCTCTGTGAGCTGCCAGGTGATTATACTAGGCTCATAAGAGGTTAAGGTCTGCGTTAGAAGAACCAAGAGTATGCCTTGGTTGCTATACGAGCGACCTAAAGACGGGGATGGATAGGGGATAGTCGACGATACACGGTCGTACCCTAGATAGCATTTCGTCAGGCTACCTACCATCTTTGGTCAAGCGTGTACGTACGGAAAGGCAGAGAACGCCCAAAAGACCATAATTGCTATCTAATTATGGTTGCGGTAAGGCTAGGATTGTGGGTTGGCCAGTAGTGTGTTCTCATACAGGATTTATCCTGTCTTGTCTTTCACTAGTTGAGGGAGTGGTCTCGTGGGACCATAGCCACGTATAGAAAAACAGACCTTAGCATCTGCATCGGCAGATAAATTGAAAGCTCCCGACCGAGTCCTGTATTTCTTGATCTGCCCTATGACAGAACTCGGATGGCACGATGTGATACATGTGCATACAGTCATGGAAAAACGATTCACGATGAATGCGTGGGAAAAAGGGCGCGGTTGACGGTTAGCGTAATTCCTAGTGGCCCTGGGTGGTTGAACCAAAACCGAGATACGAAAACGTGCAATAGGTAAGCATAATCCCTAGTAGTCCTAGGTAGCATAAGTCCTAGTTGTACAAACGATGATTCATGTTGAAAGACCCTGGTTAGATATAGGGTGACAGTCCAAAACGATCTTAAGGATCATAGAACTATGTTAAAGTAGTATAGAATCTCATGGGAAAGCCCGTATGGTCTACGGTAAGGGACTGAACATTTATGAAACATACGAGTTGAGTAACCTATATATGCGATATATTAGGTTGACATGGACCATTACACGACTTTTGAGTAAGGGTCATTCATGGTTAACACATGATACGGTGGGGATACTAGTACGGTAGGTGCAGGGCTAAAAGACAGGATAGACACCATGGGATGTTATACGTGATAGATATCTTGGGGATTTTATACTTGATAGGGACCTGACGATGGGATACCTTGTTTTATCTTGACATCGTAATTTATCATGACACCTTAGTTTATCTGAGTTCAGTAGTTCATCCTGTTATTTTGATTTAGCTTATCTATCTTGTCATCATGCTTATGTTCATCTCAGTTTCTCATGTCAGTTAATTTTACTAGTTTTTATGCTGATAGTAGATAGGGCTTACTCAGTCTTTTTGACTGACCCGTTTTGTTTCGCCTCTTTTCTTCCGTTTCCCCCCAGGTTACAGGGAGGAAATACTGTTGTTTAGTTCGGACTTCTTCTGCTTGAAGGTCATCATGGATGGCTCGGACTTTACTTGGCTATGGCTACTTTACTGTTTTTACTTGGGGAATAAATTATGAAAAAGTCTTTATGCTCCTTTACTATTGCAAGACAGGTTTTGATGTACTCTGATGTAAAAGGCTTTAGACCTTAATTATTAATGTTTATGAAAGTTCGATGTTACTTCCGCTATTTTATATGTTCTGTCTTGTGATATTTCTGTGCATGTTTACCAATAATGTCCCTCTAAAGCTAGTGCATTCCTTTGCGAGTGACCCTAGCGGAGGCGGGGTGTTACATTTGGTATCAGAGCAGAAGGTTACCAGACTGGGCAAAAGTTTTTAAAGACCTTCTGAAAACTATTTAAAAATCATTTACAAAGAAGCATTTTTCAAGAAAATTTTCTTTTAAAAGAAAAAGGCTATTCCCCAAAGGCTATTAGCACTATCCTTGTTTCCTTAATTGAATCTCTTTTCCTTTCTTTCCTCCATCTATAGTCACAGTGGTTTTAACTGCGACTAGTCTTTTCTATCAACGAAAGTGCTTTCCATACGATGGAGGTGGTTCTCTAGAGACCAGTGGCCGCGTTATAAGAAAGGATAGTGAGAAAAAGGATAAAGGATACGGGCTTAAGGATGAGCAACTTGTTGGTATGGCTTAGTCCTCGACGGAGGGAGAAAGATGAACAATGAAACCCATGACGAGAGAGTACCTTTGGCATGGTAAAACGGGGCGGATAGTTAAGTATTATGGGACAAGGACAAGATCATCGGGAGAGCAATAGTATGCTCTCATTTCTAGGGTACCTCGGAAGGAGGGTAACGATCTTGTTAAAGGTTTAGCTTTTCCTTCTCTATCATCCCGTTAAGACTTCGTTTTTCGTATCATTTAAGTCTGCTTCGATAGTTGAGTCTCTGCACCTTAAGTACTAGTGTAATAGAGAATCCCATTTTTGTCTCAAAGTCCTATTGGAGAATCAGTCCATTTATACATGACTTGTTTGGATTTGAGAATGTCTATGCCAAGTGTTGAGTTTGGAAATAATGCTTATGTTTATAAGCTATGGATGGATTCTAGGGATGAAGTGGTTATCCAGTAGGGGATGCCACTCTCGGTTTTGATAGGAGGGTAGTTAGACCTTTTGACTAGCCTTGGTAATACCCTCGAAGTATCGTGTAACCTTTTTGAGGTTCTGTCATGACTAGTTACTTAGAATCCCTTGATGCCTTTATTGGAGATTTGAAGCCCGATCGAGTGGTGTTCGCCGATAAGACGGATGGTTTACTTCATTTATGCATGGGTTATAGAGATCACCCTAGTAAGTGCGCTTGATAACCTGGTTGACATCTGTTTACTTTCAAGAGGAAGTTCTTCTACATCGAATACCTTATAGTATATAAACGAGATCCAAAGATTCACTAGTGAATTTTGGAAAGCTTGCATGAGATCATGAGTACGCAGTCATGTTTGCGCCAAGTATTCTAGAAAAAGGATAAGTGCAAGTGGAACGAGAGGCGACGGAGAAATGAGTTCCAGCTCATGTTATGAAAACAGGAAATAAGAAGCTACGAAATCGCGAAGTTAAAAGACGGTCAAGGCACAATGGAATTAAGCCCAAGGAAATACGACTTTGATGGTCAAAGACTAGATACGCGCATGATATCTCTTTTTGGGAGTATATCCTTGATCCCTATTTTCTGTAGAGCTTACTTGTAGGCTATCTTTTGTGGACATCCTCTCGGTCCTATTTTCTGTTACAAACCCCGTAAGGAGTTTTGTCTTGTTTATCTTCTCGACCCTGTTCCAGGGAATCCTAGGTAGAACCCTATGGATGTAAACATGTATTTGAAACATGTTATGATTGATATGGTTGCTAGTGGTTGCAAGTGGTTGCTCGTGGATGCGCGAATACACATTAGATACTAGCTCGACTCGGTCACATTTCATATTGCATATGCACGAGTATTTATACTTGTTTATGGATGAAATCGAATGTATTATCATGCGGTTGTTGCATATGAATGAATGATTGTGCACGCATATAGTATCTATATGACTAGGACTATTTGCATACATGTTGGATTCATGGCACTATACATATTTTTGCATTAGAAAGATTATTCAGGCATGATCATTAGCATTAGCTAAGGAACATGTACACACACGTTTTGCATATATTCATACAGCATTAGAAATCATCTAAGGACAATAGTTGCTTGTGGATGATGTTTTGAGTAGATGAATGATGGATGGTAGGATATGTTCTTCCTAACTTGGAGATTTCGGGGACGAAATCCTAAAAGGTGGGGAGAGTGTAACAACCCGTATTTCGATAACATTTTAAAACGAGAATCAAGGCAGAATTTAATTTTAAATTCTGAATCAAGTAAAACGGGCTATGCCATTGCGTTCGTCTCGGAAAAATACGCGAAATAGAGTCTGAGTTTCCGAGAATCGGAGTCCGTATGACCAAGTTATGATCCCACGAAGTTTTCAGAAAATTCAAGTTCAAAAACGAGTTCTAATTTCGAAAATTAGGGCTGGAAGGCTAGGCGGGAAAAATTCCCGCCAGGTACCCCAAGTCGACAGCCCTGTCGACTTGGGAGTCGACATGGCCTGACCCAAGTCGACAGCCCTGTCGACTTGGGGGTCGACTTATGTTGGCCGGGCAGTTTTGCCTGGTGCACCTGTTTTCTGTTTTGGCTAGGTTTTTGGGCCTGGTTTGAAATCTGATGGTTCAGGTTGGTCCTAGGGTTAATCTAAGGGTCCTAACTAATCCTAATCTCTATAAATAAGCCCCTAACCCTCTCCTAAATCCTCATTATTCATTCATGCAACTAAACTATGGCAAAATTGCTCATCTCATGGCCTCCACTCAAAACCCTAGCCTCCACTTCATTTCTATGAGAGGTTTCATGATCATGTCAGTGTTAGAGAGTCCCTATGTTAGTATGAGAGCTTCTCAAGTTGATTTCAAGGCTAAAGCTTTGACCTTTGTTCATCAAGATGGGGTTTTTATTGATTTGGAGCTTTCATCTTTGGGTTTTTGGATGATGGCATGCATAGGCTTTGTCTCAATCTTTAATTTAATCGATTTGTGCCTTCATAGCAATGTAAGCCCTTTCCCTACTCTTAGATATTAACTATGAAGTTAAATGTTCATGTTGCAAGTTTGGGTTTGATCATTTAGTATGATACATGCTATCATGTCATGCAAGTTTATGAAGTCGTTATCTTGATCTTGTGGGCTAAAAGCTACAACCTTTATGTTGAAATGTTGCATTATGCAACATGAGAACCCTCATAACCTTTATGTCAACTTGCATATGAAGTCATAACCCTTATATGATGATATATGCGAGTTACTAGTCATCATTCCATGTCTTTTGTCACCATGATTCGCTTATGTGCCAAGTTTGGGTTTATGCATGTTTTGAGGCTTAAGAATGTAACATGCAAGTTAGTGAACACATTTGTGCCTCATTTGCCACCATGATTAACTTGTGGCTTAATATCCATTTTTGTCATGCCTTTGCCAAGTCTCTTCTTTTAATCCATTACGTTGTTGCGAACGTATATGCGAGTTTAAAAGCGTTGGGTTATGTTATGAGTAATTTCTAATGACATGAAAATACAACTTGAAAACATGACTTGAAATATAACATGGAAGTTGACATGTGAGTATGTTTGAAAATATGAAATTGGGAATTTACCTATTAAGTTAGGTCTACTCATACTATGGAATTGGGAATTTACCTATTGATTTAGGTCTACCCATATTCTTAAAAACTTGAATATGAACATGACACTAGACTAAACATGAATGTGACCTACTCGAGGTTGGGTTGAGTTTGCAACGTAAAACTACCCGGAACCGACCGGCCTAACTAGTAGTTGCAAACAATAGGACCCAATGTGAGAAGTTGGTCATGTTGTGCTTGAACCCGAGGTTAGACCAAGTTGTGGTGTAAAGCTACCCGGAACCGACCGGCTTAACTAGTAACCACAACAAAGTCTAATGTGAGAGGTTGAGGTGCATTAAGTAATTAATGCCACATGATAGGGTTAAGTTAATTTGATTAATGACTCTTAACCAAATATGACATGGACAAATGGGTTAAGTAAATTGCTTAGGCTAATGATACTTAACAAAACATGACAAGGTTGGGTAGGTTAAGTAACTTGATTTGCCTAATGACACTTAACCATTTTTATGTGACTAGTGGACGGGGTTAAGTTAACCAACACTTAATCAATCCAGCACGATAACTTGGTAAGGTTAAGTAAGTTTTCTTAATGACGCTTAACCGAAAAATACAGTTAATGGATGGGGTTAAGATTGGACTCAACTAGTCTAAACATGGAAATCGGATGGGGTTAAGTTAGCCTAGACTTAATTAATCCCACTTGGTAGTTTAATGGGGTTAAGTTAAACACTTAACTAATCTAGCATGATGATTTGATGTGGTTAAGTGACCTATACTTAACCAATCTAACTCGTGAATTTATTGAGGTTAAGTTAACCTATACTTAACCAATCTAACGTGAAAACATGATAAGGCTAAGTCACGAATCGCTTAAATACGCTTGACCGATTTGACTCAGTAATTTGATAGGGTCAAGTTAATATATACTTAACCAACTTGAGCATGGTTTGTAGGGTTAAGTCTTAAACTTGGATACTTAGCCAATTTTGACATGATTTGTAGACGGGTTAAGTCATGAACTTAAGTGACACTTAATCCATTATGTAAACCCTAGTTCTGAGGATCAGGTGGATAACCGTAGTTAACAAGGATAACGGGAATAAGGCTAAGTGGTAAACCTAAGTTGAATAATAACTAAGTAATGATTCTTAGTCGAGGAATTTTGGACCAGTTCATAGATTGGATGAGTAACCCGATATGGTAGGTCATCGTTTAAGCACACGAGTAGGAGCAAGTTATCTGATTTAGATAAAGGCTCCAGCGAACTGGGTAACGAAGCAGCGGCTTCGGGGAACGTGAGGATACTCTTGGTATCCCTCTGTGAGCTGCCAGGTGATTATACTAGGCTCATGAGAGGTTAAGGTCTGCGTTAGAAGAACCAAGAGTATGCCTTGGTTGCTATACGAGCGACCTAAAGACGGGGATGGATAGGGGATAGTCGACGATACACGGTCGTACCCTAGATAGCATTTCGTCAGGCTACCTACCATCTTTGGTCAAGCGTGTACGTACGGAAAGGCAGAGAACGCCCAAAAGACCATAATTGCTATCTAATTATGGTTGCGGTAAGGCTAGGATTGTGGGTTGGCCAGTAGTGTGTTCTCATACAGGATTTATCCTGTCTTGTCTTTCACTAGTTGAGGGAGTGGTCTCGTGGGACCATAGCCACGTATAGAAAAACAGACCTTAGCATCTGCATCGGCAGATAAATTGAAAGCTCCTGACCGAGTCCTGTATTTCTTGATCTGCCCTGTGACAGGACTCGGATGGCACGATGCGATACATGTGCATACAGTCATGGAAAAACGATTCACGATGAATGCGTGGGAAAAAGGGCGCGGTTGACGGTTAGCGTAATTCCTAGTGGCCCTGGGTGGTTGAACCAAAACCGAGATACGAAAACGTGCAATAGGTAAGCATAATCCCTAGTAGTCCTAGGTAGCATAAGTCCTAGTTGTACAAACGATGATTCATGTTGAAAGACCCTGGTTAGATATAGGGTGACAGTCCAAAACGATCTTAAGGATCATAGAACTATGTTAAAGTAGTATAGAATCTCATGGGAAAGCCCGTATGGTCTACGGCAAGGGACTGAACATTTATGAAACATACGAGTTGAGTAACCTATATATGCGATATATTAGGTTGACATGGACCATTACACGACTTTTGAGTAAGGGTCATTCATGGTTAACACATGATACGGTGGGGATACTAGTACGGTAGGTGCAGGGCTAAAAGACAGGATAGACACCATGGGATGTTATACGTGATAGATATCTTGGGGATTTTATACTTGATAGGAACCTGACGATGGGATACCTTGTTTTATCTTGACATCGTAATTTATCATGACACCTTAGTTTATCTGAGTTCAGTAGTTCATCCTGTTATTTTGATTTAGCTTATCTATCTTGTCATCATGCTTATGTTCATCTCAGTTTCTCATGTCAGTTAATTTTACTAGTTTTTATGCTGATAGTAGATAGGGCTTACTCAGTCTTTTTGACTGACCCGTTTTGTTTCGCCTCTTTTCTTCCGTTTCCCCCCAGGTTACAGGGAGGAAATACTGTTGTTTAGTTCGGACTTCTTCTGCTTGAAGGTCATCATGGATGGCTCGGACTTTACTTGGCTATGGCTACTTTACTGTTTTTACTTGGGGAATAAATTATGAAAAAGTCTTTATGCTTCTTTACTATTGCAAGACAGGTTTTGATGTACTCTGATGTAAAAGGCTTTAGACCTTAATTATTAATGTTTATGAAAGTTCGATGTTACTTCCGCTATTTTATATGTTCTGTCTTGTGATATTTCTGTGCATGTTTACCAATAATGTCCCTCTAAAGCTAGTGCATTCCTTTGCGAGTGACCCTAGCGGAGGCGGGGTGTTACAAAAGAGCTCAATAAACAAGTAGGTGAGTTATTAGACAAAGAATTCATTAGATGGAGCATTTCTGAGTGGGAAGCTCCAGTCGTCTTTGCAACCAAGGCAGATGACTCTCTCTGTCTACGCATGGACTATAGGGAGTTGAATAAACTCACCAAGAAGAATAGGCATCCAATTTCAAGGATTGATGACTTGTTTGACCAACTAGTAGGCGCTTCGGTTATCTCACAGTTGGATCTAGCCATGGGATTTCACCAGCTTAGGGTAGCGGATGAGAGTATTGAAAGACGACTTTCAAAACTCCAGATGGTTTCTTTGAGTGGTTGGTCATGCCTTTTAGGCAGACCAATGCATCCGCATACTTCGTGGATTTAACGGCTCGGGTGTTTAGGGAGTATCTGAACAAGTTCATGGTGGTTTTCGTGGACGACATTCTGGTTTTCTCAAGGTGCGAGGAAGAACATGCCAGACACTTAGAGGAGGTTCTTAGGACTCTTAGATCGCATCAACTTAAGGCTACATTTTCTAAGTGTCATTTCTGGAGAAAGGAAGTAAGGTTCCTAGGGCATGTAGTCTCCAAGGATGGAATAGCGGTGGACCCCGCTAAAGTTGTCGCAGTTCAAGATTGGAAAGCCCCTAAGAATGTGATAGAGATCAGGAGTTTCCGTAGATTAGAGGGTTATTATAGAAAGTTCATTAAGGACTTTGCATGGATATTGGCTCCGCTCACCCGTCCGATGAAGAAAAAATTGGCTTTCTCTTGGAGCATTGATTGTAAGGATGCATTTCAGAGGCTGAAGAGGGCTCTGACATCAGCCCCTGTTCTGACTCTTTCTTATGGCAGCAAGATGTTTATGGTCTACATGGATGCTTGTGGCACATGACTAGGTGTTTTGTTGATAAAAGACGGTTGGGTGGTCTGCTATGGAAGTAGGCAATTATAATTTACGAGAAGAACTACCTCACCCACGACTTGGAGTTTGTTGCTATCGTGTTTGCACTTAAGTCTTGGGGACACTATCTACTTTGAGAAAGGTTTAAGCTCTACACGGATCACAAGTCGTTCAAATATTTATTCTCGTAGAAGGATCTCAACTTAAGGCAGCAAAGATGGATGGAGTCCCTTGCATCTTACGATTTTGAGATATCTTATATCCTTGGAAAGGGTAATGTAGTTGCAGACATGTTGAGTAGGCAGAGGATGACCTTGACTCCTCTATTCATAGAAAGGCAAAGCTTGGAGTTTATCTCGACCTTTGATTTTAGGCCTCCTACAGATTTTGCATTTGGTTTGTTGACATTATTGGAGGTGTGACCTACTCTTTTGGAATGCATTGGATTCACACAACAAGAGGATCGACAATTTGTGGGCATCTTGGATAGACTCTATAAGGGAGAGGCTTCTAGTCACCTAGCTAGATATTTTATGTATGAGAAGGGGTAGATAAGATGAGATAGAAGGTTGTGTGTCCATAGAGTTAGGGATTTGCTAAGATCAGTTCTTAAAGAGGCTCATCACTCTCGGATGACTATCCATCCGGACGGTGACAAGATGTACCGAGACATGAACCGAGTTTTTCATTACATTGGTATGAAGAAAGATGTAGCAGAGTTCATGGCCCGATGTTTTCTATGTCAACAAGTCAAGGCTAAACAAAGGATACCTGGCAGATTTCTTCATCCCTTGGATATTTCACAATGGAAATAGGAGAGCATCTCTATGGGCTTTATTAATGGATTTCCCAGATCAAGGAAGGACAACACAAGTATTTGGGTGATAGTGGACGGGCTTACTAAGAGCGCTCAGTTTATTCCGGTCAAGAGCAAGAGGAAGGTTGTTTGGCTATCATCAGTATACCTTAGAGAGATCGTCCAACTTCATAGGGTACCTTCCAGTATAATAAGTGATCGAGACCCCATATTTACGAGCGAGTTTTGGAGGAGCTTGCAAGAGGCCCTATGTACATAGTTATAACTTAGCACAATATATCACCCTCGGACCGATGGACAGACTGAGAGGGTCAACAGAGTTCTTGAGGATTCATTAAGACCGTGTATCCAAGATTTCGAAGGGACTTCAGAGGAGCATCTCTCGTTGGTTGAGTTTTCCTACAACAATAGTTACCAGTCAAGCATAGGGATGGTGCCCTTCGAGGCACTTTATGGACGACCATGCAGATCGCCGACGTGTTGGTGGGAGTTTATGGATAGACTTCTACTTGGTCTTGAGAAGATATGAGAGACTTCTGAGAAGATAGACCTTATTCAAAGAAGGATGAAAGTGGCTCGAGATAGGAATTAGTCATATGCCGATAAGAGAAGGACTGACTTGGAATCCGAGGTAGGAGATATAGTCTTTATCAAAGTATCGTCTTTGAGGAACGAAGTTCGATTTGGCTTGGTAGGGAAATTGACGCCAAGGTTCGTAGGACCATTTCCTATAGTTGAGAGGATAGGCCAGCTAGCCTGTAGAGTTAGACTACTGGAGAGGCTGGCAGGAGTTCATGACGTGTTCCATGTTTTCCATTTGAAGAAATGTCTACATGATTCAGTAGGAGTAGTTGAGCCAAGTACGGTTAAAGATGTTGAAGTCGAGAAAGAGGTATCAGCTCTACCCGTATTTTGGAATCAGAAGTTAACAGACTACGCAACAAAGAGATCAAGTTAATGAAGTAATGGGGAGAAGATCGAGACGACGCTATATGGGAACCCGAAGATAGGATTCACGCTTCTTACCCTTTTCTCTTTGAGTGTACGTTCTTAATTTCCTTTCTAAGCTTTTAAGTTTGAATTTGTCTATCCCTATCGTTATAATCATCGATCCTAAGGTAGAAATCTATGTTTGAAAACATGTGTTCGATACATACTATGTTTGATGATTGCAAGTGGTAGCTAGTGGATGCATATGCACGCACATTTGGCACTAAATCGGCTTAAGCACTTACATATTGCATATGGATGTATGCGCATTTATTTATTTATTTATTTTTAATGGATGAAAATGATTAGATCATCACATGGATGTTGCATTTTGATCAATGGTTGTGCACACAAATAGAACTTATATGTATTATTAGGGTTATTTACATACATATTGGATACACGGCACAAACATACATTGCATTAAGGAGGTCAATTGAATCAGACGATCACCTTATTTTTGCATTAATTTAGGGACATATACACAAGACCTTTGCATATGTTCATACAAAGCATTAGAAATTTTAAGGATAATGGATGCTTGATGAGTAGATGGGTGTAGGTTTTAAATAATAACATTCTTCTTAACTTAGAGATTCAGGGACGAAATTCTTTAAGGAGGGGAGAATGTAACACCCCATAGTTTAATACACATTAATTATATAATAAAGATAATATTAATAAATAAAATATTTAGAATTAGGTATGACAGACTTTACTGTGGCATCCGCTATGAAATTTAGGTTTAGATGGACCATTGGTTTGCGTAAATCGGATTAAATATGAAGAAGTTATGCATATAAGAAGAAGGAACAAAAATATATACAAAATATATAATATGATTAATAACATCGCAGTAGAAGCAATGGTAAGTAGATAACCTGCCCATAACTGGGTTGACAGATGTCTAAGGCGGGTCGACCTTCGGGTCGACACAGTTTGTTGGTGGTTCGACCCACCTGCATGCAGGAAGGATTCTTACATTCGTATCTGGACTGTTTTATTTGACACATACGTTCGTTTACTTGGCCTAAGGTGTATGGTTGAATTTATAAACCTAAAATCTAATTATTTAGGATTATCATAGGTAATCTATAAATGGGCTAACAGCCTCATTGTTTTCCTATAGATAAACATTGTTTATTCTTCTTTCTCCAAACCACGTACGAATAAAAATAAGAAGATGCTAAGGTGCTGCCTAAACGTAGATTAAAGTGGATAATTCTAATATTTCTACAACAACAATATAAAAGAGATCTTTTCTGGATTACAATTAAATAACTATGAGTTCTAGTTATTTTCAGATTTGATAATTAAACAGTATTCTGACAGTAAATAAATCAAAAATCATATAGTGTTTACATGTTTATATATTACTGCTTTACTGTCAATTATCTATTCAGTTTTCAGTCATTATCTGTTACATGTATATCCTTATTATCTCTTTTTTGTCTTAGCATTATTTACAGTCTTATGCTATTTTTCAAGTTTATATATATTCTGAGTTTGATATGTACTTTCTCCTTTTTCCTTTTATTTTGCGTTATACCTAGGCCATCAAATGCCTAGGATATTCACGATTAGACTTGCATAAAATTGGGTTAAACCAGAATAGCTTAAAATGAAAGTAAAAAGGAGAATTAGGCATATTGAAACATGAAATCTAATGACAGTATAATTGGGATAATATGCAAAACATGTTAAACTGAATAGGTTAAACTTAATTTAAACATTAATATAACATGTTGTGAGGATCGTATGTAATTAAGTAAATTAGCTAACTTAATATACATATACATTTGAGCAGGTGCTTGTTTAGGGGAAGGGGTTGTACATAGAATAACATTTATAGGAAATGTCATTTACAACCGTGCTTATTAATAAACTTAAACCTGCTAAGTTATTATTTGTTAATTAATAAGCTAAGAGATCCCACATCTTGCTGTTGGTATCTGGTTTTGGGACTCATAAAACCCTAGTTTGAGGGCATAAGCCTAAAGGATGGCTTATGTCAATCTTGTTATGTGGAACCCGTATCAGTCAGTATCCCCGTTAGTATCTTTGAGAGGGGCCTCACACTAGGTAGGGGCCGGGGCACGCTTTACCGATATGGATTGTAAGAGGTTCAAAGGTGGAAGGTGGGTACAAGAGCGTTCCAGCGGAGTCATAAGCGTGCATGGGTCTGATGGGGGAAAATAAGACACTCTAACACCAGCGAATAGGTATGTGTCTTATAATTGATGGGTTAGGGATTGACACCCCCTACTGTCGTAGCTAGCACATGATATTTGCGCAGTAGGGAGCCAATCGCATGGGTGGTAATTAGGGTAATACGTAATCATGATATTCTAGTAATTGGTGCAGTAACCTGGTTATAGGGATATGAATGAGAAGCGTACATGATCTTCACCTTACATTGTTAGTTTTTTATCTCATTATCATGCTACGTCGTTTATTTCGTCTTTGTTTTACTGTAATTTCATGTTCAACATTATTTATCTGTCCTGATACGTTCTATCTTATCCTATTGCTGAAAATTACTTTAACTCGGTATACTTTATAGCTGACCTATTTTGTTTTCCTTCTCTCTCTCCCCCCTCAGGTTCTCGGAGTGGTAGTGGACAGTAGCTGTAATCGTGATTCTATCTTGCTTGGACATGGATTGCTTTCCTTTTTACGTATTTCTTCAGTTATTTATATATGTTTATTGTTATGATAATTGAGGGATATTATTTTTGGTTTTTGTACTATGATATTATTGAGACAGATGTTTATGGTTTTGACATTGACGGTTCATTTGAAAATGTAATGACATGTTTTGATTTGAAATAAAAAGTTGAAATTTTTCGCTACATTTTTATATTTTGTCTTGTTTAGTTAGTCTCTGTGTTATTATTACACTTCATAAAACTTAATGAATCCTCATATAGGTGACATTATGGGGCGTGAGGTGTCATAGAATACCTACATATCGATTTACAAATGGAAACAACTTAAAACAAATTTAAAATAAACCCTAGACAATATAAAATAAGAAGTCGGCCTCCGTTTGTCGCTTTAAAAAATAATCGGGTTCCTCTTCACTTCAATGGGCACCAAAAAGAAAATTTATGGCTTTCAATATTCCCTAAACCGTGGCTCTTTAGAATTCGATAAAAATGTCTCTCTGATGCCTCCCGATTGTAGTTGATCTCTTGTCGATGATTGACTTTGCAATTTGGTCGAAAACACGAATTATATGAGTATCTCTGATTCACTATTTTGATTGATTACCTTGTTGTTTTTTATACACATTTGTCTGTGATGATCAGTGTATTTATAGGGTTAAAAACCCTTGATTATCTCTGATTTCCATACAATGATTTGGTCTTGATTTTGTACATCCTTGCATGAATGCTTGCCGTGAACACCCTAATTATTTCTAGAAATTTGAATGATTTTTATGCCCATAAATATGCTCTCGTGAATTTCTGGTATGTCTTCAACCTGTGAATTTATTCTTTTCCAAAAATAGAACATTCGATTCCGTTGATGAAAATCTTGTCTTGTTTTCTTTGATATATCTTGCCATGCTTTAGCATACTATATATTTGAAGAAATAATTTGGAATATTAAATTGCCAAGTTTACTTATCCATTAATGCAGATTAATTTCTTTCCATAATTTGAACCAGTGAATATAAGAAAGAAATATCCTTTCTTTTGAAAAACATTTGAACAGTTTGTGTTTGTATTGAAACATTATGTTTCCACTTTTGCTTTGACACATATGCTTTAATACATATATATATACACAAAATTTAGTGTGTGTGTATATGTCATTGTTGACCATGAATTCAGTGCACTAGTTTGTGAACATTTGTTTGCCCTGAGCTATTCACTTTCTTGAACATGTACATGTTGTAACTACCTCTCTTGCGTATACCACTGTTTCACACCTTATTGTACTGGCCTATTTTCACCTGCTATTGCCTCTTCTTGCTTGTTGTTCGACGACGGAAATTTTATCATTTTAGAAAATCGTCAAGCAAATTAAAATAAAATAAACAGCAAGAGCACGATATACAATCGTAGTACTTGGCGAATACGGGTCGATCCGTGGAGAAGGAATTAATTTTAAAATTCTACTCGATCAAATTAAACCAACTTTCTTTTGAAACTACAAACTACAACTATGTTAAAACCGGAGAGTAAAACTATGGATTAACAATCAATTTAAAGGCAAATCCCTTTTCCTACTTTATATAAATCATTCATAAAATAAAATGATGATCTCTCATTAATCTAAGTAGGATTAGAAGTGTATTTATCGTAAGCATAACCTATTTGCATTATTAATTACCACAACTTAGTCCATCAAACTATAATACACAACCAAATCCTACTCATCACTTTCACAAAGCATGACATAGAATATGAAACTAAAATCTACTTTAAGTATGATCTATTTACTATTAATTAGTAACATAGATCATAAAATTTTAATTAACTTTCACTTCATTGCCATGATCATATTTAAGGCAATTTGTGATTAATGAGATAAGCATAACCTATTTGTTTTGAACAACATAGGCTATCAAATGCAACATGAAACACAAAACTACTAAATCATCATTTTTTTTCCATGATGAACAAAGAGATCATAAAAAGATATTATGTTGAATCTACATATTTTGAGCAAGCTTCATTACCCATAATTGAAGGGGTTTAACTTTTAATACTTGCTATCATATTAACAATTGTAGCTTGCAACATGAAAAAAAGGGAAAAAAGAGCAAAGTAAAGGAAAAACTAATTAACAAGCATAAAGTAAAAATATTCTACTTGCATGAAATGTAAATTTATACTACTAACATATAAGAAAAAGAGCATGTAAATAAAAGAAAGCACTAAATAACATTGCATAAAAGGGAAATTACACAAGAGGGAAATGGCTAAGAAGACATCAAAGAAAGAGAGCTTTATTTTGATCCTCCAAACTAAACTAACTAAAAGAAAGGATGTATTTACATGAACATATGGCGGTATTTATACATGTTTTAAAACTCTAACCCTAATCCATATTTTTTGGAGCTACCCAAAATGCCCTCTTCATGAAGCTTCCATTTTGTCTTTAGCCACTAATGATTCATTAAAAGTGCATGAAGCCTATTTTTTCCCCATTAGCTAATGCATTAGCCTCTAATTGTTGATTTAAGGAAAGAGGGATATATATGTTGGTGGCGTCCTCCACTAAGTGGTTTGTGAATTAATTCCCTCTCCATTCTTTTAACTCCTCTTTGTGCATGTATATCTTCATGATCCTTCTTCATATTTGCACCCAAATTTCTACAAAACAACATGAAAATGAACAAGTAAATTTTATTAAAAATTAATACATACACAAATGACAGTTTTGCCCCAATACGAAGATGAATGCATTATAATTTAAGAATTTTGGGTTTTTGGTTAAAACACGTAATAATGGCCTAATATGTCATTTATTTAACTAAAACAAGAATAAAGGTGTGAATATAAATGTACATATTTATGTACACAACAAATAACCTAATACCTATCTATTTATTCGTCCTCGAATAAAGAAAAAAACTAAAATAAATCCACTTTTATAGGAAGCACAATTGCATTGAGCATAAGCAATAAGCTGTTAAACCTCTGGGTGTCCTCAATAGGACGAATGTTGTCTCATGATGTAACACCCCGTATTTTCTGAGAATATTAAAAGAACGAAATAAAGAACACTTAAATTTTTTAAGCGAGAATTAAGGGAAACGGGTTACGCCATTGCGTTCGTCTCGGAATTCTGCTTGGAATAGAGTCCAAGTTTTCGTAAATCGGACTTCGTACGAAGAAGTTATGGCGTTCGGAAGATTCAAGAGAAATTCAGAAAATTAAATAGTAAAATAACCCAAACAAGTCGACCTAGAGGTCGACCTATACCAAGGCAAGTCGACCTGGGGTCGACCTACCCCAGGCCAGGTCGACCAGGGGGTCGACCTACCCCCTCGCTCAGATCCAAATCCGAGACGATTCTGACTCATTGCTGAGTCCTTTCTGACCTATTGTTGAGTCAATAGGGCTTAGGTGGCAATTCTGGAAAACTCTATCTAGTCTGGACGGCTGTGATTGCTCCTAAACGATCTAACGGCTCACATAAGATTTAACTTCTATAAAATCAACCCTAGTCCTCAAACCCTAAATCACACAAATTCATTCCAAGGAGCCACCATGCCGTCCATGATCGTTCTAGTTTAGCCACCATTCCTTCTTCAACTTGAAAGCAAGATTAAAGCTACAAATCAAAACTTACTTAGAGAAATTGATAGTCTTCTTCAAGGGATTGCTTTTCAAATTTAGAAAACAGATCCTAGAAAAACAGGACTTTCTTGTTATTTAAATGTGAATGATTAAAAGTTGTGATTTGTAATAAAATGAAAACTAGAATAATTCCTAGTTGTAAGATAATGACGATGCTGATTTATGCCTATTCTTGTAACGATTCTATCGTGAGATTATTGTGTTTATATGTTGATGTTAAAGCAATCGTATATTATGTAAATTTGGCGACTTTTTCATGTTATGTAACATGCAAGTTGATTAGATCTACATTTAGATCTATGTTTATTAAATTATGCAAGTTTTTTAGATCTACATTTAGATCTATGTTTATTAAATCATGCAAGTTGTTTAGATCTACATTTAGATCTATGTTTATTGAATCATGCAAGTTTTTTAGATCTACATTTAGATCTATGTTTATTAAATCATGCAAGTTATTTGGCTAAGACATATATTATGTTTAGATCTACATTTAGATCTATGTTTATTGAATCATGCAAGTTGTTAGGCTAAGACATGTATTATGTTTAGCTTTACATTTAGATCTATGAAAAGTGGATCCAAAATTAAAGCTCATATTTACATGCCTTGTTAAACTTGTGTAAAACCATATGCTTAAGATTCATGTTTGTTGGATCCAAGATAAAAGTTCATATTTACATGTCTTGTTAAACCTGTGTAATTCTGTATGTTTAAGATTCATGATTATTGGATCCAAATTAAAGTTTACATTCACATGTCTAGTTGAAATTGTGCAATTCTATATGCTTAAGGTTTATGTTCATTAGACCCAAAATAAAATTTTACATTTACATGCCTAGTTGGATTTGGGTAATCTCATATGCTTAAGGACTCATGTTAGTTGAATTCCAAAAATGCAAGTTCATTATATTATGCTACGTTTACATAACACATGTTTAGTTTGTTCCTTATTATTTTATGTTGTGTGAATGGTACATTCTCCCTTCTTTCCCCTTTTGTATATAAGTTAGGCTAAGCTACGAGCCTAACATTCTATGTGAATTGTGCGAATGTATGATGGGGGTAACGTTGGGAAACCTTAAATTCATATTAATGGCATAATTTGGCCCATAAATATATGAACGATTAGTGGCATAAAATTGGTATAATCTACATACCTAAAATTATGAATATGATTTAGAGAGGAATTGGACATGACTTGAATGACAATGATTTACATAAAAAGTAAATATGTAAATTTAGAAAAGACGAATATGCCTAACCCGAGGTTAGATTGAGTTACGGTGTAAGACTGCCCGGAACCGCCCGGCACATCCAGCAACCATAACAATATATATCTAATGTGAGAGTTTATTGCATCAAGTCCAAAAGAACCCGAGGTTAGACTGAGTTGCTGTGTAAAACTTCCCGGACCCGACCGACACATCCAATAACTGCAACAATACCTGTCTAATGTAAGTGGTTGGTGCTTTAATGAATGAATTAAAGCTAAGACAGGAATGGTAAGGTTAAGTTAAAACGAGAGGGAAACACTTAACCAATTTGACTTGATTTGTGGTAAGTTAAGTTAAAACAAGAGGGCAACACTTAACCAATATAACAAGATGAATGACTAGGGTTAAGTTAATAGGAAACACTTAACCAGTATAGCATGATGAATGGGTAGGGTTAAGTAATAAGAAACACTTAACCATTATAACTTGATTTGTGGTAAGGTTAAGTTAAAACGAGAGGGGAACACTTAACCAATATGACTTGATTTGTGGTAAGGTTAAGTTAAAACAAGAGGGCAACACTTAACCAATATAACTTGATTTGTGGTAGGGTTAAGCTGACACAAGAAGGCAACACTTAACCAAAGTAACATGACAAGTAGGTGGGTTAAGTAACTTGAACTGATTGATGACACTTAACTAATACAACATGATGAACACATTGGGTTAAGTTAACAAGAAACACTTGACCAATATAACTTGATGGACAAACGGGGTTAAGTTAATAGGAAAAACTTAAACAATCCAACATGATACGTGAAGAGGGTTAAGCTAGTAAGAAACACTTAATCAACATGACGTGATGAATGAGTGGGTTAAATTAACATGAATGGACAACACTTAACCAATATGGCATAATGTGCGGGAGGGTTAAGTACATATCAAGTCGGGTGGGTAATATTAGTAAATATAGGCCCACAAACTTAACCATTAAATAAACATGCTTGAATCAGAGGGAGGGTTAAGTACATATCGGGTTGGTGGGTAATATTAGTAAATATAGGCCCACAAACTTAACCAGTAGGAAACCCTAGTAACGGGGACCCATTTCAGCAGTAACCCACATAGATGTATCATGGTACCCTGAACTAGGCAGGGTGTGGCCCGATTACGGGGCTAATTATAAGTGGTCAAAACAGTGGCAGGGGGTACGTCAGTGTAGGTTCCGATGGTTTACGGGCGTGCACGTGCTCCGGAGTGGGAAAAAGCAGGCACTGGGTACCCGTAGTTATACACTATGCATCTTGAATCGTGTCGGGTTGCTATCATAAGGATTGTTACACCTTATGGTAGGACCAGCATAGGGTATCTACATGCAAGAGAGGGCCGATTGACATAGACACAAGGAAAAATTAATACGAGTAAGGAGCCGATCGATTGGGTAGTAAGGGTACATCTAGCATGTTCATGGCAATTAGGCAGATTGAGATGGAATCCTCACGATATATGTAAACCTGAAGGCTACAACAATTGCGGGGATTGGAATCACATTATAATAAGATCATTTTATATAGATTACTAGTTGGGACACTAGTTAGGTGGTGCAGAGAAGTGAAATAAGTACGATAGCATATTCATCCTTATTATCTTATTTCTAGGGTGTTGACCTAGATTCAGTTTATTCCTGTCATAACCCTTTTCTTGTTTACATGCTAAATAGTCACTGGACTTACCAGACTCATGTCCGACCCATTTTCTTTCGTCTTCTTTTCTTCCGTTCCCTCCCCCTCCCTCCCCAGGTCCGCAGGGAGGGAATACTTCAGCTTAGATCGGATCATTTCCAGCTTGAAGAGAGTTGATGTATTGCTTGAAACCTTTTTCCTTGGGCTATGGCTTTGGATACTCTCTCATTAGGGATTTATGCTGCCTTACTATTATTTTAATGCTTCTTTATGTTTTAATTCAAGACAGAGATTTTGTTGTAATAATTTGAAGTTGGTTTGAGACAATTGTTGCAATGTTTTAACCAAATCACGTACTTACGAAATAAATTTAGTTTTTCCGCTGTTTATTTGTCTGTCTTGTAATTTATCTGCATCTTTTACCTAAAATGCTCCACCAAAGTTAAGGCATTCCCTTTGTAAGTGACCTTAACGGAGGTGGGGTGTTTCACTTAGTATCAGAGCTGAAGGTTCCTGGATCAAATAAAAGATTTGAAAAATTATTTTCAAAATGGTTTTAAAAGAAGCATTTTCTAAAGAAAAGTTTTTTTTGAAGGCATATTCCCCAAAGCCATATGCACTATCTTTTTGATTCTCTGTTTGAATCCTTGTTTCCTTCTTTCCTGAGTCTCCGGGGCTCCTGGCTTTCTGGGAGGTAACCTCACCGCGGCATGGTTCCGTAGGCTTGATAAGGCTACGACACCTGTCAAAGGGCGGAGAAGTGCCCAACTTCCATCTATAGCCGTTGTAGTTTCACCTGCGGCTAATTTTCTTTCGATCTTTGTAGGATTTTCCATGCGATGGAGGCAGCTTTCAAGAGTCCTGTCAAAAAGTTACACAAGAATGGAAAAGATGAGAATAAGGGAGTTTGGCTAAGGAGCACAACCCAAGGATGAAGAACTCATGGATATAGACTTGGTTCACAAAGGAGGGGAGGAAAGAATAGTAAAACCTAAGACAAGAGGAAGTATCTTTATTATGGTATAACGGGTCGTATAATTAAGGGCAAGGGCAAGAACAAAAGGCAGGATTTTCGGGAGGGCAAATGCATGCTCTCACCGCCAGCATACCTGAGAGAGAGGTAGTAAAGCTTCGGTTGAAAAAGTCTAGTTTTTTTTATCATCCTGTTGGTACTCTTTTTTAGCACTTCATATCTGTTTCCATAGTCGAGTCTCTGCACCCTAGAGCTTGTATAGTAGAATATCCCATTTTAGCCTCAAATCCAATGGTTCAGCTCATTTATCTTTGGTTTGTAAGGATTTGAGGTACTTATGTTTCATGGGCTAAGGGTTGATTCTAGGCATGGATTGGTTAGCTAGTAATTGTGAAAGGAGGGTAGTTAGACTTTCGGCTTGTCTCGAGAATACACTCGAAATTTCGTGCGATCCTAAGGGATCAGTTTTCTTAGCTACCTAGAATCACTTTTTGTATTTATCAATGATTTTTGGTCCGTTGGAGTGGTCCATGAGTACGCAGATGTTTTTTGATTAAGGTTTGGGGTTTGTCCCCTAAAACGTGAGGTAGACAACCACATATATCTAGATGACAATGCAAAGCCAGTTATTCGACCAACGATAGTTTTGAAGCAAGATTGGCGAGGATAGCCAGATTTGGTTAAGTGCTCAATTGTTTGGTTGTTTTGCTAGTATCATCTCACATAAATCGTCCAAATTCGGAGGAGGTATTCCTCGGGTGCTTGTCTGATATTGGTTTAGGCCTTTGGGACTTGTACTTGAGGGATGTCAAGTTCGACTAGGATGGTTTGTGTGAGAGATATGACATGATGGATAAGCTAAGTAGAAGAGAGGCCTCTAATCATCTTAGTATATACACTTGGTATCATGGTTAACATCTGTTTATCTTGGAAAGATAGTTCGACTACATTGGATACCCTCTAACATAGTAAGTTATCGAGGTCCTATCTTTACTTGTGGGTTTTGGAAATGGAGGTCAAGAAGCTTCGCAATCGTGAAGTTAAATTAGTTAAGGTACAGTACAGTGAAGCACAAGAAGATGCGACTTAGAAGGCTGAAGAATAGATACGCACATCATACCCTCCTCGCCCAGATCCAAATCTGAGACGATTCTGACTCATTGCTGAGTCCTTTCTAACCTATTGCTGAGTCACTAGGGCTTAGGTGGCAATTCTGGATAACTCTACCTAGACTGGATGGCTTTCATTGCTTCTACAACGATCTAACGGCTCACATAAGATTTAACTTCTATAAAATCAACCCTAGTCCTCAAACCTTAAATCACACAAATTCATTCCAAGGAGCCACCATGTCGTCCATGATCGTTCTAGTTTAACCACCATTCCTTCTACAAATTGAAAGAAAGATTAAAGCTACGAATCAAAACTTACTTAGAGAAATTGATATTCTTCTTCAAGGGATTGCTTTTCAAATTCAGAAAACAGATCCCAGAAAAACAAGACCTTCTTTTCTTTGTTAGTCCTGTTATTATTTAGATGTGAACGATTAAAAGTTGTGATTTGTAATAAAATGAAAACTAGAATAATTCCTAGTTGTAAGATAATGACGATGCCTATTTATGCCTATTCTTGTAACGATTCTATCGTATATGCTTGTGAGATTAATGTGGTTATATGTTGATGTTAAACCAATCGTATATTATGTAAATTTGGTGATTTTTTCATGTTATGTAACATGTAGTTGTTTAGATCTACATTTAGATCTATGTTTATTGAATCATGCAAGTTGTTTAGATCTACATTTAGATCTATGTTTATTGAATCATGAAAGTTGCTTAGATCAACATTTAGAACTATGTTTATTAAATCATGCAAGTTATTAGGCTAAGACATGTATTATGTTTAGATCTACATTTAGATCTATGTTTATTGAGTCATGCAAGTTGTTAGGCTGTCATGTATTATGTTTAGAATCATATTTAGATCTATGAAAAGTGGATCCAAAATTAAAGCTCATATTTACATGCCTTGTTAAACTTGTGTAAAACCATATGCTTAAGATTCATGTTTGTTGGATCCAAGATAAAAGTTCATATTTACATGCCTTGTTAAACCTGTGTAATTCCATATGTTTAAGATTCATCATTGTTGGATCCAAATTAAAGTTTACATTCACATGTCTAGTTGAACTTGTGCAATTCTATATGCTTAAGGTTTATGTTTATTATACCCGAAATAAAAGTTTACATTTACATGCCTAGTTGGATTTAGGTAATCTCATATGCTTAAAGACTCATGTTAGTTGGATTCCAAAAATGCAAGTTCGTTATATTATGCCACGTTTACATGACACATGTTTAGTTAGTTCCTTATTATTTTATTTTGTGTGAATGGTACATGCTCCCTTCTTTCCCTTTTTGTATATAAGTTAGGCTAAGCTACGAGCCTAACATTCTATGTGACTTGTGCGAATGTATGATGGGGGTAACATTGGGAAAACCTTAAATTCATATTAATGGCATAATTTGGCCCATAAATATATGAACAATTAGTGGCATAAAATTGGCATAATCTACATACCTAAAATTATGAATATGATTTAGAGAGGAATTGGGCATGACTTGAATGACAATAATTTACATAAAAGGTAAATATGTAAATTTAGAAAAAGACGAATATGCCTACCCCGAGGTTAGATTGAGTTACGACGTAGGACTGCCCGGAACCGCCCAGCACATCCAGCAACCGTAACAATATATATCTAATGTGAGAGGTTAGTGCATCAAGCCCAAAAGAACCCGAGGTTAGACTGAGTTGCAGTGTAAAACTGTCCGGACCTGGCCGACACATCCAGTAACTGCAACATACATGTCTAATGTGAGTGGTTAGTTCTTTAATGAATGAATTAAAGCTAAGATAGGAATGGGAAGGTTAAGTTAAAACGAGAGAGCAACACTTAACCAATATGACTTGATTTGTGGTAAGGTTAAGTTAAAACAAGAGGGCAATACTTAACCAATATAACAAAATGAATGACTAGGGTTATGTTAATAGGAAAGACTTAACCAGTATAGCATGATGAATGGGTAGGGTTAAGTAATAAGAAACACTTAACCATTATAACTTGATTTGTGGTAATGTTAAGTTAAAACGAGAGGGCAACACTTAACCAATATGACTTGATTTGTGGTAAGGTTAAGTTAAAACAAGAGGGCAACACTTAACTAATATAACTTGATTTGTGGTAGGGTTAAGCTGACACAAGAAGGCAATATTAACCAAAGTAACATGACAAGTAGGTGGGTTAAGTAACTTGAACTGATTGATGACACTTAACCAATACCACATGATGAACACATGGGGTTAAGCTAACAAGAAATACTTGACTAATATAACTTGATGGAAAAACGGGGTTATGTTAATAGGAAACACTTAAACAATCCAACATGATACGTGAAGAGGGTTAAGTTAATAAGAAACACTTAATCAACATGACATGATGAATGGGTGGGTTAAGTTAACATGAATGGACAACACTTAACCAATATGGCATAATGTGCGGGAGGGTTAAGTACATATCAAGCCAGGTGGGTAATATTAGAAAATACAGGCTCACAAACTTAACCATTAAATAAACATGCTTGAATCAGAGGGAGGGTTAAGTACATATCGGGTTGGTGGGTAATATTAGTAAATATAGGCCCACAAACTTAACCAGTAGGAAACCCTAGTAACGGGGACCCATTTCAGCAGTAACCCACATAGATGTATCATGGTACCCTGAACTAGGCAGGGTGGGGCACGATAACTGGGCTAATTATAAGTGGTCAAAACAGCGGCACGGGGTACGTCAGTGTAGGTTCCGATGGTTTATGGGCATGCACGTACTCTGGAGTAGGAAAAAGCAGGCACTGGGTACCAGTAGTTATACATTGTGCATCTTGAATCGTGTCGGGTTGATATCATAAGGATTGATACACCTTACGGTGGGACCAGCACAGGGTATCTACATGCAAGAGAGAGCCAATTGACACAGACACAAGGAAAAATTAATACAAGTAAGGAGCCAATCGATAGGGTAGTAAGGGTACATCTAACATGTTCATGGCAATTAGGCAGATTGAGGTGGAATCCTCATGATAGATGTACACCTGAAGGCTACCACAATTGCGGGGATTGGGATCACATTACAATACGATCATTTTATATAGATTACTAGTTGGGACACTAGTTAGGTGGTGTAGAGAACTGAAATAAGTGCGATAGCGTATTCAGCCTTATTATCTTATTTTTAGGGTGTTGACCTAAATTCAGTTTATTCCTGTCATAACCCTTTTCTTGTTTACATGCTAAATACTCACTATACTTACCAGGCTCATGTCTGACCCTTTTTATTTCGTCTTCTTTTCTTCCATTCCCCCCCCCGATTCGCAGGGAGGGAATACTTCAGCTTAGATCAGATCATTTCCAGCTTGAAGAGAGTAGATGTATTGCTTGAAACCTTTTTCCTTGGGCTATGGCTTTGGATACTCTCTCATTGGGGATTTATGCTGCCTTACTATTATTTTAATGCTTCTTTATGTTTTAATTCAAGACAGAGATTTTTTTATAATAATTTGAATGTTGGTTTGAGACAATTATTGCAATGTTTTAACCGAATCATGTACTTACGAAATAAATTTAGTTTTTCCGCTGTTTATTTGTCTGTCTTGTAATTTATTTGCATCTTTTACCTAAAATGCTCCACCGAAGTTAAGGCATTCCCTTTGTGAGTGACCTAAACGGAGGAGGGGTGTTTCACTTAGTATCGGAGCTGAAGGTTACCGGATCAGATATAAGATTTGAAAATTTATTTTCAAAACGGTTTTTAAAGAAGCATTTTCTGGAGAAATTTTTTGTTTTTGAAGGTATATTCCCCAAAGCCATATGCACTATCTTTTTTATTCGCTGTTTGAATCCTTGTTTCCTGAGTCTCCGGGGCTCCTGGCTTTTTGGGAGTAACCTCATCGCGACATGGTTCTGTAGGCTTGATGAGACTACGACACCTGTCAAAGGGCAGAGAAGTGCCCAACTTCCATCTATAGCCGTTGTAGTTTCGCCTGTGGCTAATTTTCTTTCGAGCTTTGTAGGATTTTCCATGCGATGGAGGAAGCTTTCAAGAGATCTGTCAAAAAGTTACACAAGAATGGCAAAGATGAGAATGAGGGAGTTTGGCTAAGGAGCACAACCCAAGGATGAAGAACTCATGGATGTAGAATTGGTTCACAAAGGAAGGGAGGAAAGAATAGTAAAACCTAAGACAAGAGGAAGTATCTTTATTATAGTATAACAGTTCGTATAATTAAGGGCAAGGGCAAGAACAAATGACAGGATTTTCAGGAGGGCAAATGCATGCTCTCACCGCCAGCATACCTGAGAGAGAGGTAGTAAAGCTTCGGTTGAAAAAGTCTAGTTTTTTTTTGATCATCCTGTTAGTACTCTTTTTTAGCACTTCACATCTGCTTCCATAGTTGAGTCTCTACACCCTAGAGCTTGTATAGTAGAATATCCCATTATTGCCTCAAATCCAATTTGTGGTTCAGCTCATTTATCTTTGGTTTGTAAGGATTTGAGATACTTATGTTTCATGGGCTATGGGTTGATTCTAGGCATGGATTGGTTAGCTAGTAATTGTGAAAGGAGAGTGGTTAGACTTTCGACTTGTCTCGGGAATACACTCGAAATTTCGTGCGATCCTAAGGGATTAGTTTGTCTTAGCTACCTAGAATCACTTTATGTATTTATCAACGATTTTCGATCCGTTGGAGTGGTCCATGAGTACGCAGATGTTTCTGATTAAGGTTAGGGGTTTGTCCCCTAAAACGTGAAGTAGACAACCACATATATCTAGATGACAATGTAAAGCCAGTTATGCGACCAACGATAGTTTTGGAGCAAGATTGGCGAGGATAGCCAGAGTTGGTTAAGTGCTCAATTGTTTGGTTGTTTTGCTAGTATCATCTCACATAAATCGTCCAAATTCGGAGGAGGTATTCCTCGGGTGCTTGTCTGATATTGGTTTAGGCCTTTGGGGCTTGTACTTGAGGGATGTCAAGTTCGACTAGGATGGTTTGCGTGAGAGATATGACATGATGGATAAGCTAGGTAGAAGAGAGGCCCCTAATCATCTTAGTATATACACTTGGTATCATGGTTAACATCTGTTTATCTTGGAAAGATAGTTCGACTACATTGGATACCCTCTAGCATAGTAAGTGATCGAGGTCCTATCTTTACTAGTGGGTTTTGAAAATGGAGACCAAGAAGCTTCGCAATCGTGAAGTTAAATTAGTTAAGGTACAATAGAGTGAAGCTCAAGAAGATGCGACTTAGAAGACTGAAGACTAGATACGCACATCATACCCTTTTTGAGGGTATATCATTGATTCCACTTTTTATGTATAGTTTATTTACATGCTAGTCTTTATTTTTTAGGTATATCCCCTAGGACATATCTTCGATCCTTAGGTAGAATCCAATGGATGTAAAATGTGTTTGAGACATGTTATGTTTGACGAATGCAAGTGGTCGCAAGTGTTTGCTAATGGTTGCTCGTGGGTGCATATACACACATTAGGCATTAGATCGGCTCAGTCACTTTCATATTGCATTTGCATGAGTGAATTTTTATATATATGAATTAAAACTTGATGTGTTATGATATGGATGTTGCATTTGTATAAATGGTTGTGCACTTATGTAGAAGTTATAAAGTATGATTAGGAATGGACTCATGGCACTGACATAATTCTTATTGAGGAGGTCAACTGAATCAGTAGACCGCCTGATTTTGCATTAGATAAGGACATGTACACACACTATGCATATTATCATGAAAGCATTAGAAATCTTTTGAAGGACAATGGACGCCTGTGATTGAATGGTTGAGTAGGTGGATGTTGGAAGTTAGGATATGCATTTTTCTTAACTTAGAGATTTCGGGGACGAAATCCTTTAAGGAGGGGAGAATTTAACACCCAGTATTTTCTAAGAATATTAAAAGAATGAATTAAAGAATACTTAATTTTTTTAAGCGAGAATTAAGGGAAATGGGTTACGTCATTGCGTTCGTCTCGGAATTCTGCTTGGAATAGAGTCCAAGTTTTCATAAATCGGACTTCGTATGAAGAAGTTATGGCCTTTAGAAGATTCAAGAGAAATTCAGAAAATAAAACAGTAAAACAACCCAGACAGGTCGACCTAGAGGTCGACCAATACCAAGGCAGGTTAACCTGAGGGTCGACCTACCCCAAGCCAGGTCGACCAGGGGGTCGACCTATCCTCCTCGCCCAGATCCAAATCTGAGACGATTCTGACTCATTGCTGAGTCCTTTCTGACCTATTGCTGAGTCTCTTGGGCTTAGGTGGCAATTCTGGATAACTCTACCTAGACTGGACGGCTGTGATTGCTTCTAAAACGATCTAAAGGCTCACATAAGATTTAACTTCTATAAAATCAACCCTAGTCCTCAAACCCAAAATCACACAAATTCATTCTAAGGAGCCACCATGTCATCCATGATCGTTCTAGTTTAGCCACCATTCCTTCTTCAACTTTAAAGCAAGATTAAAGCTACGAATCAAAACTTACTTAGAGAAATTGATAGTCTTCTTCAAGGGATTGCTTTTCAAATTCAGAAAACAGATCCCAGAAAACAAGACTTTCTTTTCTTTGTAAGTCCTGTTATTATTTAGATGTGAACGATTAAAAGTTGTGATTTGTAACAAAATGAAAACTAGAATAATTCCTAGTTGTAAGATAATGACGATGCTGATTTATGCCTATTCTTGTAACGATTCTATCGTATATGCTTGTGAGATTATTGTGGTTATATGTTGATGTTAAACCAATCGTATATTATGTAAGTTTGGTGATTTTTTCATGTTATGTAACATGCAAGTTGTTTAGATCTACATTTAGATCTATGTTTATTGAATCATGCAAGTTGTTTAGATCTATGTTTATTGAATCGTGCAAGTTGTTTAGATCAACATTTAGATCTATGTTTATTAAATCATGCAAGTTATTAGGCTAAGACATGTATCATGTTTAGATCTACATTTAGATCTATGTTTATTGAATCATGCAAGTTGTTAGGCTAAGACATGTATTATGTTTAGATTCATATTTAGATCTATGAAAAGTGGATCCAAAATTAAAGCTCATATTTACATGCCTTGTTAAACTTGTGTAAAACCATATGTTTAAGATTTATGTTTGTTGGATCCAAGATAAAAGTTCATATTTACATGCCTTGTTAAACCTGTGTAATTCTATATGTTTAAGATTCATGATTGTTGGATCCAAATTAAAGTTTACATTCACATGTCTAGTTAAACTTGTGCAATTCTATATGCTTAAAATTTATGTTCATTAGACCTAAAATAAAAGTTCACATTTACATGCCTAGTTTGATTTAGGTAATCTCATATGCTTAAAGACTCATGTTAGTTGGATTCCAAAAATGTAAGTTCGTTATATTATGCCACGTTTACATGACACATGTTTAGTTAGTTCCTTATTATTTTATGTTGTGTGAACGGTACATACTCCCTTCTTTCCCCTTTTGTATATAAGTTAGGCTAAGCTACGAGCCTAACATTCTATGTGAATTGTGCGAATGTATGACGGGGGTAACGTTGAGAAAACCTTAAATTCATATTAATGGCATAATTTGGCCCATAAATATATGAACGATTAGTGGCATAAAATTGGCATAATCTACATACCTAAATTATGAATATGATTTAGAGAGGAATTGGGCATGGCTTGAATGACAATAATTTACATAAAAGGTAAATATGTAAATTTAGAAAAAGACGAATATGCCTAACCCGAGGTTAGATTGAGTTACGGTGTAAGACTGCACGGAACCGCCCGACACATCCAGCAACCGTAACAATATATATATAATGTGAGAGGTTAGTGCATCAAGCCCAAAAGAACCCGAGGTTAGACTGAGTTGCGGCGTAAAACTGTCCGGACCCGGCCGACACATCAAGTAACTACAACATACATGTCTAATGTGAGTGGTTGGTGCTTTAATGAATGAATTAAAGCTAAGATAGGAATGGTAAGGTTAAGTTAAAACGAGAGGGCAACACTTAACTAATATGACTTGAATTGTGGTAAGGTTAAGTTAAAACAAGAGGGCAACACTTAACCAATATAACAAGATGAATGATTAGGGTTAAGTTAATAGGAAACACTTAACCAATATAGCATGATGAATGGGTAGGGTTAAGTAATAAGAAACACTTAACCATTATAACTTGATTTGTGGTAAGGTTAAGTTAAAACGAGAGGGCAACACTTGGCCAATATGATTTGTTTTGTGGTAAGGTTAAGTTAAAACAAGAGGGCAACACTTAACCAATATAACTTGATTTGTGGTAGGGTTAAGCTGACACAAGAAGGCAACACTTAGCCAAAGTAACATGACAAGTAGGTGGGTTAAGTAACTTGAACCGATTGATGATACTTAACCAATACAACATGATGAACACGTGGAGTTAAGTTAACAAGAAATACTTGACCAATATAACTTGATGGACAAACGGGGTTAAGTTAATAGGAAACACTTAACCAATCCAACATGATAAGTGAAGAGGGTTAAGTTAATAAGAAACACTTAACCAACATGACATGATGAATGGGTGGGTTAAGTTAACATGAATGGAAAACACTTAACCAATATGGCATAATGTGCGGGAGGGTTAAGTACATATCAAGCTGGGTGGGTAATATTAGTAAATATAGGCCCACAAACTTAACCATTAAATAAACATGCTTGAATCAGAGGGAGGGTTAAGTACATATTGGGTTGGTGGGTAATATTAGTAAATATAGGACCACAAACTTAACCAGTAGGAAACCTTAGTAACGGGGACCCATTTCAGTAGTAACCCACATAGATATATCATGGTACCCTGAACTAGGCAGAGTAGGCACGATTACTGGGCTGATTATAAGCGGTCAAAACAACGGCAGGGGGTACGTCAGTGTAGGTTCCGACGGTTTACGGGCGTGCACGTACTCCGGAGTGGGAAAAAGCAGGCACTGGGTACCAGTAGTTATACACTGTGCATTTTGATTCATGTCGGATTGCTATCATAAGGATTGATACACTTACGGTGGGACCAACACAGGGTATCTACACGCAAGAGAGGGCCGATTGACACAGACATAAGAAAAAATTAATACGAGTAAGGAGCCAATCGATAGGGTAGTAATGATACATCTAACATGTTCATGGCAATTAGGCAGATTGGGGTGGAATCCTCACGATAGATGTACACCTGAAGGCTACCACAATTGCGAGGATTGGGATCACATTACAATATGATCATTTTATATAGATAACTAGTTGGGACACTAGTTAGGTGATGCAAAGAAGTGAAATAAGTGTGATAGCACATTCAACCTTATTATCTTATTTCTAGGGTGTTGACCTAGATTCAGTTTATTCCTGTCATAACCCTTTTCTTGTTTACATGCTAAATAGTCACTGGACTTACCAGACTCATATCTGACCCATTTTCTTTCGTCTTCTTTTCTTCTGTTCCCCCCAAGGTCCGCAGGGAGGGAATACTTCAGCTTAGATCGGATCATTTCCAGCTTGAAGAGAGTAGATGTATTGCTTGGAATCTTTTTCCTTGGGCTATGGCATTGGATACTCTCTCATGTGGATTTATGCTGCCTTACTATTGTTTTAATGCTTCTTTATGTTTTAATTCAAGACAGAGATTTTGTTGTAATAATTTGAAAGTTGGTTTGTGACAATTGTTGCAATGTTTTAACTGAATCACATACTTATGAAATAAATTTAGTTTTCCGCTGTTTATTTGTCTGTCTTGTAATTTATCTGCATCTTTTACCTAAAATGACCACCGAAGTTAAGGCGTTCCCTTTGTGGGTGACCTTAACGGAGGTGGGGTGTTTCACATGAGGGTTTTCAATGGATACTACCCAGAAAATCCGAATATAACATGAAAATTTCCTAAATGCGAGTTTATTTACAAAATGAATGCAACCTTTTGAAAAAATATTTACAAATGGGTTATTTACTTTTAAATTTGACACGAGTGAGTTGGATACTAGTTTGGGTCGTCACAATGAAATTTCAGTCTGTTACTTATCAAAACTTCAAACAAAAGTCAGGTTATCATTACAATCTCTTCTAGCTTAGCTAGTTGTTTCGGTCGAAAACATAATGCAATTATGAAATGAATTCTATTATCGATGATTGTAAAGTGGCATTTTTATTTCCTTTTGATTAACAAGTTAGGTCAAATAAGTGAAGATAGTTCTTGGATTTCAACTGATTACTCTCTCTTAATTTTGAAAAATATTCACATTATTATTATTATTATTATTATTATTTACAAGTACCTAACTTAGGTAAACTAAGGCCAGATATACCACCCATGCACTGCCTTTCGGACTGACGTAAGGAGAGTACAGAGCGTGGTGAGTGTACACATGTATGTGTATTGTAACACCCCAAAATTTAATACACCATAATAGTACAGTAAAGATAATAAAATGATTATTATATAATTAAATATTTAGAATTAAGTAAAGCCAACTTCACCTTGCATTCGTCTCGGAATTCTGGTTCAGATAGACCCCGAGTTTGCATAAATCGGATAACATATGAGAAAGGTATTGATGAACATCAAATTGTGTAAATTTTACATTGCTTAATTTATGCATTTTATTATTATAAAACAGTATTACTCGGTCTTTTTAGTTGTGTTTATTACAGGTACTTTATTTTCGTAATAAGAAGACATTCCTTCTAAAAAGGGCCAACTCAAGAAAATTCTAGAATATACTAGAGAAAGAAGCTTCTAGAAGAATATGGAACAAGCTGGATTAAGAAGCATCTGCAAAAAGATCAAGTCAAAAGTTCTAGAATGTGCTAAATCAAGAAGCCCCTTTGAAATAAAAGAAAGATATTTCCAGAATAATAAAGAAGGATAAAATAAAGGAAGACCAAGTAAAAGATCCTAGAAAAATCTTCTTTTTAGATCTAGATCCAAGGAGCACTATAAATACTCCTAACTAGCATTAGTTTTAGCGATCTTGGCAATTGTTTATTTCTTTTCTTCTTAAGATTAGGATTTTCTCTTGTAATCTCTCAACTTATTATTTCATAAATAAAGTTAGTTAAATTCTTCTTTACCACTTCTCTCTGTGTTCTCTTCTACTTTATTCTTATTTCTGTCTGTGTTCTCTTTGCTTTGTTTTACTTTTTATTTTTATTTCCTTAAGATCTATTGATTTGCCAAGAGGTTAGTAGATCTCATATCTAGTTTTCATAAATCTTAAATATTCTTTTACTCTGTAAAACTGTTTGCTATTTTATTCCAGTCTAATTTCTTAACTAAAACACTAATCCTGAATTTGTCTAACTCGCCTAGAATTTAAACAAATATTAGCAAATTATATAACTCCCTGTGGATTCGACCCGTGTTCCCACAAATACTACGATAGACGTCGTGTGCTTGCGGTGAAATAAAATCGTGGTTTATGTTAACAACTAAAACCGTCGATCAAGTTTTTGGCGCCATTGCCGGGGAGTTTTTGTATTTCCTAGTGTTTATTTAATATTCCATTCATGTTAGTTATTTTTTAATTTGTGCTTTGTTTTCTATTTTCTATTTAGTTGTAGTTCTTTGTTTTGTTTTCTTCATATTTGAAAAGTAGAAAAAAATCATTTTTTTTCTTAGTTTAGTCACTTAGTTTTCTTATTATAAGTCTTAGATGTTTGTTTTCCATTTTTCTTTGCTTCCTTTTATTTACTTAAAAAGGAAAAAAAAAATCATCTTTTTAGTTTGTAGTTTTCTAATTATTTTAGTTCTTTCCAATCTTTTGCAATTTTCGTAAAGTTAAAAAAAATCGTCTTTTTTCCTTTAAGTTAGTCGCTAATTTCGTTATTAGTAGTTTTTTTGTTTCCTTTTTTCAACCTTTGAAAAAAAATCAATTTTTTTCTTCTGTAAATTGCTTATTTTCCTTTGTTTTCTTGTTAGTAGCCTTTTGTTTTTGTTTCCTTTACTAAAAAAAAACTATTTTTTATTATCCACTTTCTTTCTTTACTATTTTACCGTTATCATTTTGTTTCTTTTAGTTCTACGGTTCCATTTATTTTAGTTCTTTCAAGAGTTTAGCATTTTTCTAAAAAAAAGCAAATTTCTTCTCATTTCCTGGTTTACATCTTATTTTCATTAAAAGAAAAAAAATCGTTTTTTTTAATTATTTTGCTGCTTCTTCTCTCAGATATAACTTTTAAAAAAATCATCTTATTTCTTTATTTTCCATTTACAATTCAAAGGAAAAAAGTACATTTTTCCTTGTTTCATTTTGTCCACGCAGTTGCTTCACCCAGCTTCACCACAAGCTTATCAGAAAAGCATTTTTCTTGAACATGCCCAGTCAAAAGAAAGGAATTTTCGAGATTACTTCTAGATAAAGGTAGGTGAGAACGGAAATCAGAGATAAAGGAGGACACGTGCCAACCGCTGTAAGTATTTTAATTTTCAATTGATTTTGTTGCCCATCAGGTCATCTTTATTTGCTGAAAAATAAACACGCAATATTTATAACTAATTGTTTATGCAAACATGGTTTCAAAACGATAGTAAGCGATTAGAAAGACGCAACACCATTTATTTTGAACATTTTACATCAATGAGTAATCACAGTTCTGCACCGCAATCACCTAGGCAAAACGAAACGAATAATAAAAATCAAAATATTCATAATCCAGTATTTCCTTTTCAACAAAATTTCCAATAACCACAACCACCTCGAGGTTTATCGTTAAGGGAACAATGCTACCCAGTTAGAACTGCACAACCTCTAGTTATAGTTTCCATCAAACAAAGGAAATAATTTTGAATTAAAAAATTCTTTCATTCAAGGCATTCCTAAGTTTGCTGGTTCTGAAAATGCATATGAATTTCTTAACGGTTATGACTTATATACATCCACAATAAAAATGCAACAACTTTCACATGAATCCATTAAACTTAGATTGTTTACATTTGCTCTAGTCGGGAGTGCTAGAAGGTGGTTTAACTCTCTTTCACGACCATCCATTTATTGTTGGAATGATTTTGAAACGATTTTCTTAAAAAAATTCTTTCCTTTTCATAAGGCACTTAAAATTAGAAATGAAATTCACCAGTTCACCCAAAATGAAGGGGAAACTTTCTGTCAATATTTTGAACGATTTAATCAATTATTGCAAAGTTGTCCTCACCATGGAATTCCATTGCAAATGTTATGTCAAATACTATACGAAGGACTTAATTATCCAACTCGAACTCAACTCAAAACTATGTGCCGTGGAGAATTTATGGATAAATCGAGCAAAGAAGCTTGGGCATTTTTTGAGGAATATGCTGATAAAGATCAACAATGGAAATCTATTCATGGCCCCACTCATACAAACCCATGAGGAGTTCACGCTGTAGACCCCTCTTTCTTTTCTACTGAGGAGCCCTAAGCTGAAGAAGGGCTACTTCTTCATCCTCAAGAACAAGTGAACGCCTTCACTCCAACTAATTCTTCATATAATTATAATTGGAGGAAGCATCCAAATTTTTCGTGGTCAAATCCAAATAACTTCGCAAATCCTTCACATTTTTTTCCCACAAATCAAAATACTCAAACTTCTAAAGTGCCTAATCAATAATTTGTTCCTCAAAATAAGAATCCTTCTAGCCAGACTTACAAGCCTCCACATCTTAGAGATGCATCTCAATCTTCTCAACCATCACAGGGCTATGCTCATCTAGAGAAAGAAATTAAAGAAATGCACAAGAAACACGATGAACTTATTAATATGATAAAAAAATTTATCAATAAATAATGAGAAAGGGAAATTACCAAGCCAAACTGAAGAAAATCCTAAATATAAAAATTCTCGTGGAGTGAATTCTTGTGAGGATGACGAGTCAAATTCGGTAAATTCGATCACCACCTCAAGATCGGGCAAGAAAATAATAATCATATCGACTAGTTTAATGCTTCCAAGGGTACAACATCTTCAAACATCAACTTATCATCTTCTAAATAGTTATCAAAAGGTGGTAATCCTGGTACTCTTCCATCTTCTATAAGCAACCCTCAAACTGACTCGGCTCAAAACGATGACAAACTTGATGAAAAGGTCTATAAACCAGTCACTCCTTTCCCTAATAGGCTAAAGAATAAGGAAAAACCCACTCAATTTGATAAAATCTTAGATATCCTTAGACAAGTTCATATTAACATTCCACTTTTAGATACTATTGAACAAATCCCACAATATGCAAAATGTCTTAAGGATCTCTGTACTCGGAAGCGGGTAACCAATGTACCCAAAACTACCTTTTTGATTGCAAAAACCAGTTCAATTATTTCTGACCACATGCCTGTCAAGTTTAAAAACCCTGTCTCTCCAACAATTGGCTGTAAAATTGGAATTACTTTCATTAACCGTGCATTACTTGATCTTGGTGCGAGTGTAAACTTTCTCCCTTATCACGTATATTGTCAATTGGGAATAGGAGAATTAAAAACTACTGATATCACAATTCAACTACCTGATCGGTCCACTAAGAAACCCGTAGGCCTAGTTGTGGATGTATTGATTCAAGTAGATCGATTTTACTTCCCTGTTGACTTCCTAGTTCTTGAAACTGCTCTTGTCCCCAATCCTAAAGCTCAAATCCCTGTTATCTTAGGTCGTCCCTTCTTAGCAACCTCAAATGCTATTATAAACTGCAGAAATGGAAATCTCAAACTTTCCTTTAGGGACCTAACTTCTGAATTAAACATCTTTATTCTTAATAAACAACCCCGAGATTTTTAGATAGAAGAAATTGATACTGTTGAGACAATCGTAGAAGAAACTCTCAATGATTCGTCGAATGCTTTGAACATGTGTCTCAAGAATTCAGACATTGATGAATATGAATATATATCTAATTTGAATAAAATGCTTGATTCACACTCTTCAACAATTGATTAAAATATTTCCGCAGAATTAACCACTTGTGATAAACCAAAAAATAATCTTAAACCGCTTCCAGAAAATCTTAAGTACGCTTACCTAGGTGCAGATCGAACTTTTCCAATAATTATAGCCTCATATTTAATTAAAGACCAAGAAGAAAAGCTTTTAAAAGTTTTAGAAGAAAATAAGGAAGCAATAGGTTGGGCAATTCCTGATATTAAGGGGACATGTCCTTCCATTTGTGAGCATCATATACATTTGATTGATGAGGCTAAACCCTCTCGCGAAGCTCAAATGCGACTGAATCCTAATATGAGGGAAGTTGTTAAAGAAGAGATAATCAAATGTTTGGACAATAATATAATTTATCCAATTTCTGATAGCACTTGGGTAAGCCCAATTCAAGTAGTACCAAAGAAATCGGGAGTCATTGTTATGAGAAATGAAAACAATGAGCTTGTTCCAACAAAAGTACACAACAAATGGTGGGTGTGCATCGATTATAGGAAACTAAACACAACAACTAGGAAGGACCACTTTCCTTTACCATTCATCGATCAAATGGTCGAACGCTTAGCGGGACATGAGTACTATTGCTTCCTTGATGGATATTCGGGATATAATCAGATTTCTATTGCTTTAGAGGATCAACACAAAATCATATTCACATGTCCTTTTGGAACTTTCGCTTATTGTCGAATGCCCTTCGGACTATGCAATGCCCCTGCCACATTTCAAAGGTGCATGATGAGTATATTCTCTGATATGGTCGAAGATTTCTTGGAAATTTTCATGGATGATTTTTCTATTTATGGATCATCCTTTGATCATTGTCTCTTTCGTTTAAAATGTGTTCTTAAAAGATGTAAAGAGAAATCACTTGTTTTAAATTGGGAAAAATGTCATTTTATGGTTAAACGAGGCATCGTTTTAGGTCATATAGTATCAAAGGATGGTTTAGAAGTTGATAAATCAAAAATTGACCTAATCACTACTCTCCCTCCACCCAAATCTGTCAAGGACATTCGCTCATTCCTCGGACATGCAGGATTTTATAGGAGATTTATCAAAGATTTCTCAAAAATTGCAAAACCACTTTCAAATCTAGTCACAAAAGATACTAAATTTGAATTCAACGAGGAATACAAAATTGCTTTTGAAAAAACAAGATCCATTTTGACTTCAACTCCAATAATTCAACCTCCCGATTGGAAACAACCATTTGAAATAATGTGCGACGCTTCGGATTTTGCCATTGGTGATATTCTAGGTCAAAGAATTAATAATCAACATCGAGTAATTTATTATGCAAGTAAGACTCTTAATGATGCACAACTTAACTATTCAACCACTGAAAAAGAGTTTCTTGCTATCATCTTTGCACTTGAAAAATTCAGATCATATCTCATATGCTCAAAGGTCATAATTTTCACCGATCATGCGACCTTGAAGTATTTGTTGTCAAAGAAGGATGCTAAGGCCCGCTTAATTCGTTGGGTACTCCTCCTCCAAGGATTCAATTTGGAAATACATGATAAGAAAGGTTCCGAGAACATAGTAGTTGACCACCTCTCTTGAATTGTGCACGATAAAATAGACGATATTCCAATCAAAGAATGTTTTCCTGATGAGCATCTGTTATCCATAGCTAGTGCACCATGGTATGCCGACATAGTAAATTACTTGGTGACTAATGAAGTACCTTCACACTGGTCAACACAGGATAAGCGGAAATTTTTCTCTAGAGTTAAGGATTATTTTTGGGATGATCCTTATCTTTTTAAATATTGCCCCAATCAAATCATTCGTCGTTGTGTAGCCAATGAAGAGTTCCATAGTGTTTTATCCTTTCCTCATAGTTATGCTTGTGGTGGGCACTTTGGAGCTAAAAAAATAGCTGCCAAAATATTACAATGTAGATTCTATTGGCCCACTTTAATTCGCGATGCATACGAGTTTTGCACTAAATGGCCACAGTGCCAACAAATAGAAAGAATTACGAAAAGAAATGAAATGCCTTTGAATCCAATTCTAGTCATGGAATTATTTTATGTTTGGGGTATTGACTTTATGGGCCTATTTCCTAACTCATTTGGTAATTTATACATTTTAGTTGCAGTTGATTATGTTTCAAAGTGGGTCGAGGCAGTCCCTACAATTACAAAAACTAATGACAGTAAAGTGGTCATCAAATTCCTCAAAGAAAATATATTTTCTCTATTTGGTGTTCCTAGGGCTATAATAAGTGATAATGGTACTCATTTTCGTAATCGGGCTTTCGAACCACTACTTAAGAAATATTAATTACCCATAAGGTAGCCACCCCATATCATCCTCAAACAAGTGGACAAGTTGAAATTTAAAATTGACAATTAAAGCAAATTCTTGAGAAGACTGTAAACACTCATAGAAAAGACTGGTCATCAAAATTAATATATGCACTTTGAGCCTTTCGCACTGCATACAAAACAAATTTAGGAATGTCACCATATCGTCTTGTCTATGGTAAGGCTTGTCACCTCCCAGTTGAAATAGAACATCATGCCTTATGGGCAATTAAATATCTAAAATTTGACATCAAAGAAGTCGGTTCACACAGAAAGTTACAATTATCAGAACTAGTGGAACTTAGAAATGAGGCCTATGGAAATGCAAAAATTTATAAAGAGAGAACAAAATTATATCATGATAGAAACATACTTCGAAAACATTTTGAAATTGGTTAAAAGGTTCTCTTATATAATTAAAGTCTTCATTTATTTCCGGGAAAGCTAAAACACGTTGGACTGGGCTATATACTGTGAAGACTATATATCCCTATGGTGCCATTGAAATTGAAAATTCAAAAACTGGTGAACACTTCAAGGTAAATGGGCAACGACTGAAACCATTTTTACAATTTGAGGAAAATAAAATTAATGAGATCGTGGATCTCCACGTTCCCATATATTGTTATAAAAAGTAATTTAGGCTACGAGGACATAGCCTAATTTTAGTGGGGGGGGGGGGGGAGGGGGGGAGGATGGTTGTCTTCATGCATTCATATTTTGCATTTAGGTCGTTTTCATACATTCATGCATTCATATTTTTACATTAAAAAAATAGAGAGAGAAGCATTTCCATTCATGAATTTTCTTTTGTTGCATTCATATTTCCATTTATGATCATATTTCTACACCCATTTTTTTCCACTAAATGCACATTTATTTGAATTTTTTTCATTAAGACCTGATGAATTCGGTTAAATAGGCACAGTAGAGTAGATATATTGTGCTAGTCATTTGGTGGGAACTTTTGTGAATCATTAGCTTCAGATGGAAAATAAGATGAAAAGTGTAAATCACATAAGATAATAGTAAGCTAATATGTAGGCTGATTCATAGGTGGAAATTATGAAGCTTGTTATCTGTTGTCATTGTTTAAAAAAGTGTTATATCTAAAACGCACAAGTTAACTATTTTCAAATCTATATAATTAAGAAGTGCTTAGACGATTTTGAATTATCCTCTCTTGGCTAATAATCATAATAATGATAATAATAATTAATAAACCAAGGGTATCCAACATTGCTAGTACATCTAGCATTGGTGTGCACACCCGCCAAGCTTTGTCCCGCTCTCACATAAGCCCGAAAGGCAGTGCATAAGAGGTATACCTTGGTCTCATTTTATGAGTTGGGCACCTAAGGATCACCGACCTATACTGACATTATCAGAGTCGGTTTGCACAATCCGCCAAGCTCTATTCCATTCTCATGTAAGCCCGAGAGGCAGTGCATAAATGGTATACCTTGGTTCATGGGTTAGGTGTAAGAGTAAAATAAAGTGGTATCATTAAGTAAAAATATAAATAATAAGAGTGGATAAGTGAATGAAATCAAAGCATACTCTTAGTTTTATCGATTTGAAATTGTTATAGAAGTGAAAATAGAAATATCACTTTGCAAACTTTGACAATCACAAAAAAATGAACTTCATAATTTCACCATGTTTTAACCTAAAATATTAGCAAGCTAGAGTCTGATGTGATGAAAACTTGATTTTTGTTTGAAGTTTGTTGTTAGGTTATGAACTTAAATTTCTGGATTTTGACTAGTGCATTTATATGCTACAATATTGTAACTATTTAGAACAAATTGATTCATCATGTTTTACATATATTCTTTTCATTCATATAGTTGCATTAATAGCATATCTTGTTGCATTGGATTTTGTGGGTAGTATCCGCTGAAAACCCTCACGAGACACAACTCGTCCTACTAGGGACACCTAGGGGTTTAAAGGCTTGTTGCATATGCTAAATGCAATCGTGATTCCCTACGAAAATGTGGCTAATAAATTTAGTTAGGTTTTTATTCGTGGACGAATAAAAGTTCTAGTGTGGGGGTATTTGATGAACATCAAATTGTGCAAATTTTACATTGCTTAATTATGAATTTATTATTATAAAACAGTATTACTCGGTCTTTTTAGTTGTGTTTATTACAAGTACTTTAGTTTCATAATAAGAAGACATTCCTTCTAAAAAGGGCCAACTCAAGAAAATTCTAGAATATACTAGAGAAAGAAGCTTCTAGAAGAATATGGAAAAAGCTAGATTAAGAAGCATCTGCAAAAAGATCAGGTCAAAAGTTCTAGAATGTGCTAAATCAAGAAGCCCCTTTGAAATAAAAGAAAGATATTTCCAGAATAATAAAGAAGGAGAAAATAAAGGAATACCACGTAAAAGCTCATAGAAAAATATTCTTTTTAGATCTAGATCCAAGGAGCACTATAAATACTCCTAACTAGCATTAGTTTTAGCGATCTTGGCAATTGTTTATTTCTTTTCCTCTTAGGATTAGGATTTTCTCTTGTAATCTCTCAACTTATTATTTCATAAGTAAAATTAGTTAAATTCTTCTTTACCTCTTCTGTCTGTGTTCTCTTCTACTTTATTCTTATTTCTGTCTGTGTTCTCTTTGCTTTATTTTACTTTTTATTTTTATTTCCTTGAGATCTATTGATTTGCCAAGAGGTCAGTAGATCTCATATCTAGTTCTCATAGTTCTTAAATATTCTTTTACTCTATAAAACTATTTGTTATTCTATTCCAGTCTAATTTGTTAACTAAAAACTAATCCTGAATTCGTCTAACTTGCCTAAAATTTAAATAAATATTAGCAAATTATATAACTCCTTGTGGATTCGACCCGTATTCGCACAAATACTACGACAGACACCATGCGCTTGCGGTAAAATAAAATCGTGGTTTGTATTAACAACTAAAACCACCGATCAGGTATGGACCTAAGAAAATTGTAAACATATAGAAGGATATATAATAATAAAAATTCTAACAGAAAAATTAGCGTAGGAACCAACGGTCACGGGACGACCCATCCTTTACCTGGATCGATCCATGTCAGGGGGTCGACCCGTGGGTCTTCCTGGTAGGTGGGGGTTGATCCACCTGCATGCAGGTCCGATTCTGGACGATGTATTTGGGATGTTTTTTTTTATATATTAGATTCGCTGGATGAGTTATATGGCTAGATTTGAAACCCTATAATCTATCGGTTAATAATTAGCTCAGTTAGTCTATAAATAGAGTGGCTCTCTCCCATTTTATCCACACAACTATTATTCATACTCTTCCTCTATGGCTATACTCTAAATTAATAAATAAAATGGAGAGACGCTGCTAAAAGTTAGATCAACAGAGATAATTCAAGATCTTCAATCAACATACAACCTTTTTTAAGAACATTTTATGAGCCTAATGCCTAGCCCTGTGAGTTAAAGTTATTTTCAAATCTGATATCTAGAAATGTATTATGACTATAAATAAACTTCTATCTAGAACATACAGTATTTATAAGTTATTTTTTATATTGTTCTTTTACTGTTATTCATCTGTGCAGTTGTTACAGTAATATATGTTCTTTTACTGTTAGTTGATTAATCAGATATGTTCATACATATCTATCTTCCTTATGTTGGATCTAGATTAACCCTAGAGGGGGGGTGAATAGGGTTTATCACAGTTTTTAACTGAATTAAAAATCTAACAAGATATATAATAATAAACGGATCACAAAATATAGCAGAAATAGAAATGCAGAAAATAAATCACACATAGATATACCCAGCTTCGACGAAACCCTGCCTACTGCTGCATTCCTAAGGTTTCTACTAGGTGATAGAACAGATCCCGCTTATAAACCCTGTAAACTTGCACTCCCTGCTCCTGTACTAACCCTACGCTCAAAACACTTGACTGGTCGATATCCCCTTGACCAGATTTTCCCGTATTACAAACCCATAACACGTAGCCCAGATTTTACAGACTCTGTCAACTGTCAGTCAACACCCTGACTGATTCTCCTAATATTTTACAAACACTAGAATTGTTTGAATCTTTTTACAAATCAAATTAAAACTATACAAAAAAAAACCCTAGAATTTAAAAAGAATTTAAATTCTCCCTTTAGACTTAAGAATAGGCCGGCCACTTGTATAATGTGTTGCATCCTTATTTCTTTTTCCCGATCTTTTTACTTTAGAAAAATGGTGGCGGCTCTGAAAGAAAAACTAGGGTTTTTCTTTGATGACCAAATCTCATCTTCAGTGATGATTTAAATCGACTCTCTGAAGCTTGAATAGCTGATGCTCCTTCGTTGATCGATTATCTGCCTCTCTCTCTCTGGCGATTTGATCAAAAAAACACTCAGGATAAAATTGTGAGTTTTACTGATTTTATTTCTTCGATTTTCTGTTTGAATTGTTGTGTTTTTTTTGCTCAATGTTGCTTGGATTGCTTGCGGTTTCAATTATATTTGCCTGTGATGAAGCGGTGTGAATATGTAGGGATTAGAATCGAAACCCTACACTCTGATTTCACTATTTGACTTGGCCTGGTTTTCAGAAATTTCCTCTTTTGATATCTAGAATTCTTTGCTTTGATTGAGATGAGTGATTGTGTAATGAACCTTGACATGTTATTGTCCCTCGATTTAAAATGGAATTTGTTAGTTTCCTGAAGTGATATCTCACATATGCACTGTTGATTGAGAACATATATTCACTGTCCCTTGTGAAAATAGCTTGCACATTTCTGGAGATATTTTGAGAAACTCTTGCCAAATTTACTGTAAATAATGGTGATAAAATCCTTGCCAAAATATTGGTCACTGATTTGTTTAAAAACTGGAAACTCAAATATGTTTCTTTCCATGTATACTTGAGGAAATTTTTGATAGATCTGGAATAAATTTCCCCTTTGAATTTAAAAATTCTCAGCTTTGATTAAGTGTGGTAATTCTGGAAATATATCTGAACTTATTCATGTCATGAAAATGTTTGCTGGAGATTTTGAACCGATTAAAAACTTTGTCACAACTACACAGTGAGATTTCCTGAGACAATTTAATACTTGCCAAATATTCTTGAGAAAAAAGAAAACCTGTTTTTGTTAAACATTGATTGACTTCCAAAAATCCTCCTTGCTGATTTACTGAAAGTATACTTCTTGCATTGAATACCTTGATTAGTGCTAGATTCTTTATAAAATCTACGCATGTTCATATTGGTTAAAATTGTTGACATGAATCTTTGCAAAATTAGCTCGTCCAATATTGTGGTTTTTGGAAATAAATTTGAGCTGCCAATTTGCATTTTTCCTCTATTAAACTGTTACCATACACTGAAAGTATTCTTTTGAATGCTGCTTTTGACCTGAGGTTCTTGCATATATGGTTTTGTCCATGTTGGCACACTTTAGCTTGTATTGAATATATTCATGCATATATTCTTACTGATTTACTTCATTACTTTGTTGTATTTGCGCCATTTTGACCTTGCTTGAAACATTAAGAAAGAGGCTAGCATATACATCACTATGCCCCATATTTGCTTGTTGCTGCTTCATTTATTATGCCACTTTTGTTTACTTTGTTGGCATGTGTATTCATGAAAATTTAAACTGCTCCATATTTGATCATGAACCTGTTATTGCTGCTTTGCCATGCCGAGTTGTTCTCTTCCTGCTTTGACTTGTTTGGTTCCATGCTGTATTGAACTTGAACCTTTGGCCATTCTATTTGCCTTGTTCTGCTCATGTTGAATTGTCACAACACTTTGCGACCTTCACTGTTTCAAGCAAAATCTTCAATTCTGGAAACTGAATTGCTTCTTCATGCTGCTATGCATTTGCACCAGTGACCACTGTTTGTAAATTCTGAAACTAATTCTTGTGTATCACCAGTATTGGCATGTGTACTGTTCTCATATTTGTACCATTCATTTGCTCGACCACTTGGTTTAATATTGTGTAGTTGTTTGGGTTGAACCATGATTTGCTGTGTTGACTTTGTTGCTCGACCCTTGAACATGCTGTTGACTTTATATTGAGTTGATTTCATGTGTGCACTGAGTCGAGATCGTCCATGTGGCTACTCCTCGGTTGCTAACCGTATTGGTGAGGCAGTGCACACGTGTATAAATATGCACGTGTGTATATGCAACCATTAGACAATATATTTTGCCCCTTTTCATATACAAACTAGCTAGACACAGATCAGATCAAGTCATGAAAAATGATGAGAAACACACTAGAAAACCGAGGCAAATAAAATTTTTAAAACTAAAAATTATATTCGCATATGTTCAGTATTATTTCTATTGCAGTGTACTGAGTGTATGTTCATTTGTATGACAGGTATGAAGACTAGACTGACTGTATGAAGACTGGACTGACTGTGAAGACAGAAGACTGAAGATACAAGACTGAGATGAAAGTGTGTTTGTATTAAAAAAATGTGTCTACATATATACATATACATACATATACATATATATATATATATATATATATGAAAAGTAAAAACTGAGTGCAGTGTTGTAGTGATTTTGTAATGAAAGAGCTGTGTATATGAAAATAGAAAATTGTGCTGATGTTTGTATTAAACAAAACAAATTTGATTGAAATAAAATATTTTTTCATTGTGCTCAAACAAATTTGTCTATTGTATATTGTTTATTTACAAGTACAAATTCATGTGAAGTGTTTAAATAGTGGAGATACAAATAGTTGTACTGTTTGAATGTTGAAATATTATATTTAAATAAAATACTATGTGAATATATGAAATTCTACACAGTCGTATTCTATTAAATATAAATATTAAATTCATGTCTGTGATGTTATATAACAGTACAATAACGAACACATTTATAAGAATATATATTTGGTTGTTATCATCAAACAAAAATCATATAATTGTGTATACAACACCGTTATATACAACAATCTCCCCCTTTTGATGATGACAAACAAATAAAAGATGTGTTTGACAGTGAATATTTAACTCCCCCTATTTGTTAGCTCCCACTACAACAGAAAGTCCCCCTATAATTGTGCATGTGTGAAGAAACAAGAAAATTGAACGAATTTTCAAAATTAAAAATATTTATAAAATATTCACTCATAAGTCAAAATCTCAACCCATTCTCCCCCTTTTGTTATCATCCAAAGGATACAGAAATTAAAATATAGATGAAAAATGACTAAAATATAATTTCAGCATAAGAGAGAGAGAATGGTCATCATAAATCTCAATTAGTCAAACAAATATCATAATATTCTGAGAACAGGTGGCATATTTCACATTGTAGGGAATGACGAATTTACGATGAATTTTATAAAAATAGAGAGAGTTTCAAAAAAAAAAACCAATTACTTTCAAAAGAATTTTATAAAATAGAGCTCAAAAACAGTGATGGATTTGGACTATAATTAATTATTCAATTTAAGTGACAAAGTCGTATAATCTCAAACCCCAATACCTATCAATCAACAGATCATAATACATCATAAAATATTAACACATTTCACAAATTAGAATATTGATTGATAGGATGGTTTTTATACTCAGTGGAGAATTTCAGATTTAATTTCTATTTATAGCACATTTTTCCTTTTTTTATTTTATTTTATTTAAGAGCACACTAACCATGCAGAACCAGGACTTGGATTTTTAAATGAGGTCAGTTGCAGCTTAAATCATAAGTTGTCTCTTAACCATGCATAACCAAAGCTTGGATTTTAAAATGAAGTTAGAGACACACTTATATATTTATTATATATTTATCATTTTCAGTTTCAAAATAAAAAAACTCCTCAGTATATAAAACCAAAAATGGATGATACAAATGCAGTAGGTACAGAAATGGTCTATGAAATAATTTTCTAAATTAATTATATTATGAAATATGCTCGACTATACCGGAATTATTGAAAATTTTCAATTATCACTAATTCTGAATAATAACATAGCCACAATTCCATCACAAAAGTTTTCACTATTTATTTAAGATGATATTTTTTTAGAAAAAAAAAATCAAACTCTCCACATTAATATAGAATTATCATGGATGGTAGAAAGATGATAGATAAAAGAGGTGGTCGTGAAATAATTCCCAATTCAAAGATATTATAATACGTTCAACCATCATGAAAATATAAATAAAATCCCCTCTTGTTGTGAAATATACTGCAGTCATGATTCATCACAATTTCAAAATCTGATATAAATTTGATGAATTATAAATACAGTTCAATTTGGATATTGATTTCAATTTTTGAATGAATAATCAATAAATAATTTTAAAATTGAAAATCAATTACAAGCGGGATATTAAGAGCTATACAGGACAAGATGGATAAGACAAATATATGCATAAAAATTCAGCACTTCTGATACCAATTGGTGTCTCTATTAACAAATCTTAATCACAAAGCCCAAACAGACAGAATTAACAAATTTGCACATTTTTCAAAGCTGCAGACAAGAATAAGCAGTTATTTGAAACAGTATCAGAGACGCACAGAAAACAATATCACAGCCGACTTGTCAGAGAATGGTCACATAAGATCATTCACGATCCAAGATTAGAAATATTGTTTATTTGAAATCATTTGAGGAATATGAAAAACTCTAGATTCAATGAATCGATCACACCAAATTATTTGTTTTACATTCAAGATATATGCGTGATTCAGTAAATCAATAAGTTCAAATGATTTTAAGCAAACAAATATTTAAATCAAATCATCATGAAATAAAAGTGATTTTCATAAACCATTTTTCAAAAGAAAATTTCAAGATATTTCTGACACGTATAAGAGAAATTTCAGATTATTTACATCTAGTTTGAGAGGTATTCATGATCCAGAAAATTTAGAAAATAATTTATTTGAAATCACTTAAATCAATGTCAGGTTTTCAAATATGATGAATTATTCACACAAGATTGATAACTTCAAATTTAAGTGGTGTGTGATATTCAAAATATCTAAAATTTCAGATGATTTCAAACAAACAAATTTCAACCATAAAAATCATGAATAAAGGTGAAATTCAAGATGCATCACTATGATTCAAGCCAATCAGAAAATCAATGAAATTATCACGAATGATAAGAAGCAGTGTACTGTAATGAGTATAATATTTTAAGCGTTTCCATAATAAATTGGAAGAAACTCAAAATATCATAAGTGCGTGAAATTTCATTAATTATTCAGATCTTCAAAAAATTTAGAATTCAAAATAACAGTGTTCAATATATGATATTAATGCTTCAGCACTATTAAGAATTCAAAAATAAAATAAAAAAAGATTAAACTTCAAAACAATTGCAAATAATTACAGATTTAAATTCAAGATCTGGAAATGGTCAAAACAAGAGAGTTTTATTCAAAGCAAATTTCCAAATAATTACTGCAACTGGAAGTTTAAGAAGCACAGAATAAGAAATAAAGATATAGCAGTGACAAATCAAAACAAACCAAAAAACAGAAAAATAGAAGGGATGGAAGAAGAAATAAAATAAAAAATATTTACAAAGGTGAGTTTAGAGATCATACCAGAATCCAATGTAAATCAGAATCTCTAACTCAACAGTCTTGGCTTAAGGAACCGTGAATGATTACAGAAGTATTGAGCAGCTTGAATCCCAATCTCTTTTGCTTAGCAGTTCCTTACCCACCTCTGGTACCTAACAGTTTAGAGAATCGAGTGGTCTAACAAAATTTGTAAAACCACTCACAGTTTTGTTCATAGCTTTAGGTACCCAAACTTGTTTATATAACAATCCATCAGAATTTACCAAAGTACCTTTAGGGACCCAGATCTGTTTGAAATTAGACGAATTCACTTTACTTCTTTTTGAGGTCCAAGAATGATAGAATGATTTGTTATAAAACAAATTCTTATTTTGTTTATGTTTCAAAAAATCTTTTGAATTGCCAGAGTTTAAAAATTCAAAACAATCTTTTCCAAGATAATTTGAAGTGTCTTTAAAATCATTTGAATTCATCCTATCAAAACGATTGATATTCCCAAAGCCAAGACCAGATTTATTTCCAATAGAAACTTGGTTTTGTAACAACATATTAAACGAATTTTCCCCATTAGAAAATTTATCCAAAGTTGATTCTAATCGTTGAATTTTGGATTTTAGATTGCTATTTTCTTTTAATAAATTTGAGGAATTATTTATAGCGATCTTCTATTCAGCATTGGACTGTTTCAAAACCAAATTCTCATTTTCGAGCAATTCAATTTTTGCTTGGGCTTCAAAAATTCCAAGTTCAAATCGTTTTTTGCTTTTCAGACTCAAATTTCTTGGATTTTTCAATCTCATTTTCAAGTTCTTCTAAAATCAAATTTGATTTCAACAAGTTCTCCTTTTCAGCAATTTCAAGTTTGGAATTTATATCTATTTTATAATTTTCTAATTCCTTTCGTAGAAGGTTATTCAAATTTGATAACTCAGTCTTATTCTCATTTAAGATCAGAAATTCATTTTCAAACTTTTGAATATTTTTATTGATATGAACAAGATTGGTTCTCAATTTCAAACAATTTTTGCATACTGAATTTGAAGAATTTTTAACATATTCTAGTTGAGATTCCAAATTATCAATTTTGCTGGTCAACTCAAAATTCTTAGATTTAAAAGACTTATTTTTCAGTTGGAGTTTATCAACAGATTTCGTTAAATCAAGACACCTGTAAACCAAATCTTCATATGAGAGATTTTCTGTTTAAGCATTTGTTGATTCTCCATCATCTGATCCATCTGAATTTTCATCTCTATGATTTGTCAAGCATAGATCTGAATCAAAGTTGACATTCAGGGGTTTTGAGATGTGGTAGTCAGATCTTCATACTTCGTATTGAGAGTATCCCAGATTTCCTATGCAGATAAACAATGACAGATAAGATTAAACTGTTCAGTACTAAGATAATCAAATATAATTTTCATAGCACGAGCATTGAAAGTAATATCTACACTATTAAACCCATTGATAACAACATCCCAACATTTAATATTAACATATTTTAAAAAAGATTCCATTTTGGATTTCCAGTTTAAAAATTCTGTTCCATCGAAAATAATTGGAGATGAACTGGACTGGCTCTCTATCGGTTGACAACTAGGATGACCCATGACTCTAGAGTTAATGAAATAACCCGCTCAGATACTACTTGTTGGATCTAGATTGGGGGGGGGGTGAATAGGGTCTATCACAGTTTTTAACTGAATTAAAAATCTAACGAGATATATAATAATAAACAGATCACAAAATAAAGCAGAAAAAGAAATGCAGAAAATAAATAGCACACAGATATACCCAGCTTCGACAAAACCCTGCCTACTGCTGCATTCCTAAGGTTTCTACTAGGTGATAGAACAAATCCCACTTACAAACCCTGTAAACTTGCACTCCCTGCTCCTGTACTAACCCTATACTCGAAACCCTAGACTGGTCGATATCCCCTCGACCAGATTTTCCCGTATTACAAACCCGTAACACGTAACCCAGATTTTACAAACTCTTTCAACTGTCAGTCAACACCCTGACTGATTCTCCTAATAATTTAAAGACACTAGAACTGTTTGAATCGTTTTACAAATCAAATTAAAACTATACAAAAAAAACATAACCCTAGAATTTAAATTCTCCCTTTAGACTAAAGAATAGGCCGGCCACTTGTATAATGTGTTGCACCCTTATTTCTTTTTCCCGATCTCTTCACTTTAGAAAAATGGTGGCGGCTCTGAAAGAAAAACTAGGGTTTTTCTCTGATGACCAAATCTTGACTTCAATGATGATTTAAATCGATTCTATGAAGCTTGAATAGCTGTTGATCCTTTGTTGATCGATTATCTGCCTCTCTCTCTCTGGCGATTTGATTTAAAAAAAACCACTCAGGATAAAATTGTGAGTTTTACTGATTTGATTCCTTCGATTTTCTGTTTGAATTGTTGTGTTTTTTTTTGCTCAATGTTACTTGGATTGCTTGCGGTTTCAATTATATTTGCCTGTGATGAAGCGGTGTGAATATGTAGGGATTAGAATCGAAACCCTACACTCTGATTTCGCTATTTGACTTGGCCTGGTTTTCAGAAATTTCCTCTTTTGATATTTGAAATTATCTGCTTTGACTGAGATGCGTGATTGTGTAATGAACCTTGACATGTTCCTGTCCCTCGATTTAAAATGGAATTTGTTAGTTTCCTGAAGTGATATCTCACATATGCAATGTTGATTGAGAATATATATTCACTGTCCCTTGTGAAAATAGCTTGCACATTTCTGGAGATATTTTGAGAAACTCTTGCCAAATTTACTGTAAATCATGGTGATAAAATCCTTGTCAAAATATTGGTCACTGATTTGTTTAAAAACTGGAAACTCAAATATGTTTCTTGCCATGTATACTTGAGGAAATTTTTAATAGATCTGGAATAAATTTCGCCTTTGAAATTAAAAATTCTCGGCTTTGATTAAGTGTGGTAATTTTTGAAATATATCTGAACTTATTCATGTCATGAAAATGTTTGCTGGAGATTTTGAACCGATTAAAAACTTTGTCACAACTACACAGTGAGATTTCCTGAGACAATTTAATACTTGCCAAATATTCTTGAAAAAAAACCTGTTTTTGTTAAACATTGATTGACTTCCAAAAATCCTCCTTGCTGATTTACTGAAAGTATACTTCTTGCATTAAATACCTTGATTAGTGCTAGATTCTTTATAAAATCTGTACATGTTCATATTGGTTAAAATTGTTGATATGAATCTTTGCAAAATTAGCTCGTCCAATATTGTGGTTTCTGGAAATAAATTTGAGCTGCCAATTTGCATTTTCCCTCCATTAAACTGCTACCATACACTGAAAGTATTCTTTTCCATGCTGCTTTTGACCTGAGGTTCTTGCATATATGGTTTTGTCCATGTTGGCACACTTTATCTTGTGTTGAATATATTCATGCATATATTCTTACTGATTTGCCTCATTACTTTGCTGTGTTTGCGCCATTTTGACCTTGCTTGAAACATTAAAAAAGAGGCTAGCATATACATCACTATGTCCCATATTTTCTTGTTGCTGCTTCATTTATTATGCCACTTTTGTTTACTTTATTGGCATGTGTATTCGTGAAAATTTAAACTGCTCCATATTTGACCATGAACCTGTTATTGCTGCTTTGCCATGCCGAGTTGTTCTCTTCCTGCTTTGACATGTTTGGTTCCATGCTATACTGTACTTGAACCTTTGGCCATTGTATTTGCCTTGTTCTGCTCATGTTGAATTGTCACAACACTTTGCGACCATCACTGTTTCAAACAAAATCTTCAATTCTGGAAACTGAATCGCTTCTTCATGCTGCTATGCATTTGCACTAGTGACCACTGTTTGTAAATTCTGAAACTGATTCTTGTGTATCACCAGTTTTGGAACGTGTACTGTTCTCATATTTGTACCATTCATTTGCTCGACTACTTGGTTTAATATTGTGTAGTTGTTTGGGTTGAACCATGATTTGCTGTGTTGACTTTGTTGCTCGACCCTTGAACATGTTGTTGACTTTATATTGAGTTGATTTCATGTGTGCACTGAGTCGAGATGGTCCATGTGGCTACTCCTCAGTTGCTAACCATATTGGCGAGGCAGTGCACACATGTATAAATATACACGTGTGTACATGCAGCCATCAGATAATATTTTCTGTCCCTGTTCATATACAAACTAGCTAGACACAGATCAGATCAAGTCATGAAAAATGATGAGAAACACACCAGAAAACTGAGGCAAATAAAAATTTTAAAATTAAAAATTATATTCGCATATGTTCAGTATTATTTCTGTTGCAGTGTACTGTGTGTATGTTCATTTGTATGACAGGTATGAAGACTGGACTGACTGTGAAGACAGAAGACTGAAGATACAAGACTGAGAAGAGAGTGTGTTTGTATTAAAAAAATGTGTCTGTATATATATATATATATATATATATGAAAAGTAAAAACTGAGTGCAGTGTTGTAGTGATTTTGTAGTAAAAGAGCTGTGTATATGAAAATAGAAAATTGTACTGATGTTTGTATTAAACAAATTGGATTGGAATAAAATTTTATTTCATTGTGTTCAAACAAATTTGTCTATTGTTTATTTACAAGTACAAATTCATATGAAGTGTTTAAATAGTGGAGTTACAAATAGTTGTACTGTTTGAATGTTGAAATATTATATTTAAATAAAATACTGTGTGAATATATGAAATTTTTCTCAGTCGTATTCTATTTAAATATAAATATTAAATTCCTGTTTGTGATGTTATATAACAGTACAATAACAAACACATATATAAGAATATATATATTTGGTTGTTGTCATCAAACAAAAATCATAAAATTGTGTATACAACACCGTTATATACAACAATCTCCCCCTTTTGATGATGACAAACAAATAAAAGATGTGTTTGACAGTGAATATTTAACTCCCTCTATTTGTTAGCTCCCCCTACAACAGAAACTCCCCCATAACTGTGCATGAGTGAAGAAACAAGAAAATTGAACGAATTTTCAAAATTAAAACTATTTATAAAATATTCACTCATAAATCAAAATCTCAACCCATTCTCCCCCTTTTGTTATCATTAAAAGGATACAGAAATTAAAATATAGATGAAAAATGACCAAAATATAATTTCAGCATAAGAGAGAGAGAGAGAGAATGGTCATCATAAATCTCAATTAGTCAAACAAAAATCATAATATTCTGAGAATAGGTGGCATATTTCACATTGTAGGGAATGATGAATTTACGATGAATTTTATAAAAATGGAGAGAGTTTCAAAAATAAAAAATCCAATTACTTTCAAAAGAATTTTATAAAATAGAGCTCAAAAATAGTGATGGATTTGGACTATAATTAATAATTCAATTTAAGTGACAAAATCATATAATCTCAAATCCCAATACCTATCAATCAGCAGATCATAATATGTCATAAAATATTAACACATTTCACAAATTAGAATATGGATTGATAGGATGGTTTTTATACTCAGAGGAGAATTTTAGATTTAATTTCTATTTATAGCACATTTTTCCTTTTTTCTTTTATTTTATTTAAGAGCACACTAACCATGCATAACCAGGGCTTGGATTTTTAAATGAGGTCAGTTGCAGTTTAAATCATAAGTTGTCTCTTAACCATGCATGATCAGAGCTTGGATTTTTAAATGAGGTTAGAGACACACTTATATATTTATTATATATTTATCATTTTCAATTTCAAAATAAAAAAAACTCCTTAGTATATAAAACCAAAAATGGATGATAGAAATGCGGTAGGTACATAAATGTTCTATGAAATAAATTTCTAAATTAATTATATTATGAAATATGCTTGACTGTACTGGAATTATTGAAAATTCTCAATTATCACTAATTCTGAATAATAACATAACCACAATTCCATCACAAAAGTTTTCACAGTTTATTCAAGATGATATTTTTTTTAAAAAAAAAACAAACTTTCTACATTAATATAGAATTATCATGGATGGTAGAAAGATGATAGATAAAAGAGGTGGTCGTGAAATAATTCCCAATTCAAAGATATTATAATAAACGTTCAACCATCATGAAAATATAAATAAAATCCCCTCTTGTTGTGAAATATATTGCAGTCATGATTCATCACAATTTCAAAATCTGATACAAATTTGATGAATTATAAATACAGTTCAATTTGGATATTGATTTCAATTTCTGAATGAATAATCAATAAATAATTTTAAAATTGAAAATCAATTACAAGCGGGATATTAAGAGCTATACAGGACAAGAGGGATAAGACAAATATATACATAAAAATTCAGCACTTCTGATACCAATTGGTGTCTCTATTAACAAATCTTAATCACAAAGCCCAAATAGACAGAATTAACAAATTTGCACATTTTTCAAAGCTGCAGACAAGAACAAGCAGTTATTTGAAACAGTATCAGAGCCGCACAGAAAACAATATCACAGCCGACTTGTCAGAGAATGGTCACATAAGATCATTTACGATCCAAGATTAGAAATATTGTTTATTTGAAATCATTTGAGGAATATGAATAACTATAGATTCAATGAATCGATCACACCAAATTATTTGTTTTACATTCAAGATATGTGCGTGATTCAATAAATCAATTAGTTCAAATGATTTTAAGCAAACAAATATTTAAATCAAATCATCATGAAATAACAATGATTTTCATAAACCATTTTTCAAAAGAAATTTTCAAGATATTTCTGACACGTATAAGAGAAATTTCAGATTATTTACATCTACTTTGAGAGGTATTCATGATCCAGAAAATTTAGAAAATAATTTATTTGAAATCACTTGAATCAATCTCAGGTTTTGAGATATTGGATGAATTATTCACACAAGATTGATAATTTCAAATTTAAGTGGTGTGAGATATTCAAAATATTTAGAATTTCAGATGATTTCAAACAAACAAATTTCAACCATAAAAAACATGAATAAAGGTGAAATTCAAGATGCATCACTGTGATTCAAGCCAATCCGAAAATCAATGAAATTACTACGAATGATAAGAAGCAGTGTAGTGTAATGAGTATAATATTTTAAGCGTTTCCATAATAAATTGGAAGAAACTCAAAACAACATAAGTGTGTGAAATTTTATTAATTATTCAGATCTTCAAAAAATTTAGAATTCAAAATAACAGTGTTCAAGATATGATATTAATGCTTCAGCACTATTAAGAATTCAAAAATAAAATAAAATAAAGATTAAACTTCAAAACAATTGCAAATAATTACAGATTTAAATTCAAGATCTGGAAATGGTCAAAACAAGAGAGTTTTATTCACATAAAGCAAATTTCCAAATAATTACTGCAACTGGAAGTTTAAGAAGGATAGAATAAGAAATAAAGATATAGCAGTGACAAATCAAAACAAACCAAAAAACAAAAACAAAATAGAAGGGGTAGAAGAAGAAATAAAATAAAAAAAATATTTACAAAGGTGAGTTTAGAGATCATACCTGAATCCAATGTAAATCAAAATCTCTAACTCAACAGTCTTGGCTTAAGGAACCATGAATGATTACAGAAGTATTGAGCAGCTAGAATCCAAATCTCTTTTGCTTAGCAGTTCCTCAGCCACCTCTGGTACTTAACAGTTTAGAGAATTGAGTGGTCTAACAAAATTTGTAAAACCACTCACAGTTTTGTTCATAGCTTTAGGTACTGTAACGACCCGCAAATCCGTGCTATCTGAGTTGACTAAATACAACACACGTCCAACTCAAATAACACAGAAATACGACTCATTATTAGAAAGAAGTTAGAGGATGAGAAATAGAAAGAAAGAAATATTAGAATAGAAGAAAAACGAAGATCACAAACTCACAGCGGAACGAATAAAATATATTATATAACATAAGCTTCGAAATACAAATCTGTTTTGTACATATATACATACCATCATCAGAGTACACATAACATTTGATCCAGCGGAAGTAACTCTAGATAACTAATGTTGAAGCCTCCTGCTTCAAGCTCCTCCAAGTATATCTGTAAAAGCCTGAAACACTTGACTGCCCGTACAAATTTGGGCACCCAAGAGTTTAAGGAAAACAAAAAAAAAACAAAAAAAACTCTGGGTCAGTCATGGGACTGGTGTGAGTAAACTCCAACCACTTGTTTAACTTCCAAAACTCTTTTCGAAAGAAAAGATAATAGTAAGACCAGCCCACACATAAACACGGACGGTTTTTACCTTAGTATAACCCAAAACACATTGATACGAAAATCCAGTGATATTATAATAATGTCTACATCAACTAAAATAACCAAATAGCAGAACGCTTGCATCTCACGCTCCACATATATAGTATAAAATCAAAAACCGCATGGCGCTTATTGGAGATTGGATTTCCAACATGACAAGGTATGGGACCACCTTCCGACTGTGTATCTCTAGAGGCGAATACACCTGGGTTCAACAAGAACGTCTTGCAACCCGGCCCACACATGACCGACCACTCATTTCGCTTGAGTGTATCGAAGGTATATCACCAACGGTTGGACTCAAACCACCGTTTCCCGAATGGGCAGAATCGATAGATTTAGAAACAAAAGGAATTTCTCTAGATAGGTGATTATACACCCTAATGGGTGCGACCCACATAGCCATGCTGCCTGCCCGATTTTTGTCCTTTCCCGGTTGTTGAGGCCTGAGGCTACGATTACTTACCATTCATTGATAACACAATCACTTTGAATGCCACATTGTCAGATCCGTTAATCACTAGTTAAGTTTGCACAAATATTCTGGATATTATGCTAAGGGATAAATCCGTTGCAACCATATATATTCATACAGACCAACCCATTTGATCATTGGAAATACTCTGTCAGACATTCGTCCATTTACGTTCGTTCTGGGATTGAACGACACCGAAGGCACTATTTCTATTTAATAGAAAAGCCCTTGCACTTTACTCCGTCTTCAATATATTCAGCATACTTGGTTCGCAACGCTTATGCCGATACGGAGTGGTTCTTCGGATAATAATTCAACCGGTCTCTCCATATTGACAACGATTGTCAAAAACTTCGATAGTCTGTGATTTAACTATCGAATAAAAACAAGTGTTCAATCAACATAACAACCAAATCACTGGGCCCTTTAATTAATATTCATTAATTAAATCTCTTCTCCATTTCCTTATCAATATTTGTTATCCAAATATTTTCAATAACCATATTGGCCCTTTACGCTATTTTTGATTTCGTTTCCTTGTCGAATTCTATATATATCGATATATAGATTTCTAATTGTCAAATTTCTTAAAAATATTCTAACTCCTTAAATTCCCAGAAAAATTCGCCATAACCTCCCCTGTATCGGGAGCATCGGGAAATTTCAAATAGCTTTCCCGGTCCTTCTAATCTGAAAAAGAAAAAGAAGAAGCCAAGCGGCTAGCCGATACGGCGCATAAAACCCATATATGAATTTAAACATGTACCTTTTTGTCGGGCACATTATTTATATACCTGCATTATCCTTGTCCCATACCTGTCTCCTGTATGTCTATACCTGTCAAATTTATTTCAACTTCACACACTCGTTTTGACCCAACTCGTTAATTAACTCGTTAATTAACTCGTTGGTCTATTTCGCTTGTATATTGGAATTTAACATATTTCAAATGTATTTCAACATACTTATCAAATAATTGAATTCAAATTTCAATTTAAGCGCTATGTTCGATTTCGAATATATATATATTTACGAACGCCACATTTACTTTTCAAGGTTCGATTTTAGTTCAAACTCGGTTAACTAATTTCTACTTGACTTAGTTAATCCTAAATAATCGCAATAGGGTTATTGTTTCAAAAATCTCTGTACTTACTTCACTTGAGCTCGCCTTTATTTTCTAACTCAAAATGGGACTTTGGATTTTTATTTGCTTAAAAATCCTTATATTTATATATAAAATCCATTATGGTTTATAATGGTTTCTGGCGCTGCATTTTTGAAATTTTGATTTTGATATAATTCAAAATCTATACGACGAAATTCAGTTTTTTCTCTTTCATTTGAAAACTATTATCAAACCGGTCCTGACGTTTCTTGTTTCAAAGAATTTCGACTTCAATTGAGTCCTGTATATTTGATTGAAGTTCGAATCGCTATTTTTCGAACTGCAGCGCTGCGGCGAATTCGTTTTAATTATATTTATATATATATAAACTTTTAAACTTCTAAACTTCTTTAAAAAGAATTCAACTCCATTTAACCCTGCTTGATTTAAATTCAAATCTCACTTTTATTTGAATTCTAAATTCGAATTCCAATTCCTTTTCTATTTGATATTCAAATTCAATATTTGAATTTCTATTTGAATTCCCTTATTCAAACTCTATATTTAAATTCCATTTGAACTTTCTATATTCCAATTTCTATATTTGAATTCTATTGGAATTCAAATATTCAAACTCCTTTTAAATTCTATATTCAAAATTCCATAGTTTAAAACCCATTTGGATTTCATATTCAAATCCCATAGATCAAATCCTATTTGAATTCAATTTGAATCTCTTACATTCAAATTTTATTTTTCATTTCCGACCCCATTTGAATTTCTAATATTCAAATTCATTTTCAACACCATTTGAAATTCTAATATTCAAATTCATTTTCAACACCATTTGAATTTCTAATATTCAAATTCATTTGAACTCCCTTGAATTCAAATTCCATTTCAAAACTATTTGGATTTCCTATTTTGAAATCCTATTTCAATCCTACTTTGAAATCCTACTTTCAAAGTTTATTTCAAATTTTATTTTGAAATCTCATATTCAAATTTCTACTTGAACTTCTATATTCAATTCCATGTTCAAATTCAACACTTGAATTTCTATTTCAAATCTCAATTCAAATTTCATATTTAAATTCCATTCAAATCTCTATTCAAATTTCACATTTTGAATTCTTCTTTGAAATACTATATTTCAAATTCTATTTTTGAAATTCTACATTGAAATCTCTATTTGAATTTCTTTATTCGAATTCCTTTGAATTCAAATTTTATTTTAATTTCTTGAATTCAAATTCTATTTTTCATTCAAATTTCGTCTATTCAAATTCTATTTGAACTTCTATTTGAATTTCTAATATTCAATCTCCTCTTAAAATTCAAATATTTAAACCCCTTTTAAAATTCAAATGTTATACTCAAATCTCATTTGAGTTATATATTTAAAAATTTCCTTTCACATCCTGTTTTGAAATTTCATTTCGAATTTCAATTTCACACTTGTATTTCTATTTCTGAATTATCAAATGATAATTCTCTTCACTTCATTTATAACTTCGTTATAAAAGAACTATTTATAAACTTCGTTTAAAAAGAAACTACTTGTTATATTTTTCAAAAAAAACAAGTTTTATATTTTTATTCCATTTAAAATTCAAATTCTATTTAAAAAATAGAATTTTCCCTTTTAAGATCTCCACTATCCTTTTATGATATTTTTATAAATTAAACTTCAGCCCAGTGATAATTTAAACAACCAAATCAATCAATTTCAAATTATTTGATTTTAACACATCATATATGCATATATATGAAATCAAACAGAACAAACAAATAGATAATATATTTTTGAGGAATCCAGTTGGATTCCTCCAACCTGTTTTCCTGCATCCACAGATGTTAGCACATAAATAATACCCATTCTGCTTCGTGGCAGAATATCGTGGTATAGAAGGTCATCCACTAATCATAGCGTGGGGCGTATAGGGTAATCATCCGCTATGAAACTGCGGGCATCCGCTAATGAGACTGCGGGAATCCAACCAACCAATCAACCCAATATATATATATATATATATATATATATATATATATATATATATAGCCTAAATAACTAATATATATAAAACAACCAGAAAACATTCACACAAGCAACAACCAATTATTTTTAATGAAATAAAAATAATTCTAAAGGTGAGTGAGATTTACTCACCTGGATTTCTATTTTCTGAATATCCAGCTTAATCCCATACCGCGTAGCTACAAACCTACTCGTCTCGTCTCGCATGAATTTACCAAGCCCCTACGATTATTTATTTAATTTAACGATCAATGATTTTTGATTTAACTTTACTACTAACGATGAATAAATAAATTATCCTAAGTATTTTAAATTTCGGAAAAACGAATACCTTGCTACTTCGACCATTCGCAAAGCTAACTCAAGAAATGTTGAATCATTTCCACTGTGATCAGCCCCAAACACAGCTAACATTCATTATAGCATTTCAACGAACATCTCGCGTTCAATCTACTCACCCTCAGTTCAGACTCCCTATTGACCATCATACCTGAACCAGCGTCGACCTCTACAGAGGAAACCGCACCCTTTTTCTACCTCGCACCCTCACAGCTCGCTCATCAGCGAATTCGAATGGCACCCCGTCGCCTCCAGACACCACAGTAAAGCCTCGCGCTCCCCTAAATCGCGAAAACCAGTGTTAATTTTCCCTCCAACCCATCGCAACTCTAGTACTGTTGATTTCGAGCTCAAGGATTCCTCATCGTTTCAAGTTGAATCGCACTTCGAGCTCGCTCAACAGAGAAGAAATCGAGCCTCCAAGTCATCGCTTGCTTCCTTGTTGAACTCGCGAGCGTCTCCCTTACATCATCGAGCTCCAGGATCTGTCACGGTTTGGCATCGCGCTGAGTGGAACTCGCGATTGGATTTCTGATTGGAATCATGGAGCTCGGCCATCTTTATTTTCATTGAAGCTTTCGGTTTTAACTGAGGAACAAATGGTAAAAGCAGTGAAGTAGTCGTTGTTTTATAGGGAAGAACAGGGAGCAGAAAGTACTGGCCATTAATTTTCTGTTTCCTGGATTCTGAAACTTGGAGACAAAGGCGTTGGCTCGAGATGAATAAGCCTGCGCTGATGATAACTTTTAGGGTGGCGCTTAGTGTTTAGGTCGGCTATCCTTTTATATTTATTTTAAATAAATAAAATACCTTGCGGTCTTTTAATTTGAAACCATGAACAACTATTTCAGCAAAACCACTGATGTTCCCAACATTATTTACTATTTTGAATTCAACGAAACTGATTATACAATTTAATTCGAACGTAATATAAAATAACCATTTTAAATCAATATAATATAATTTAAATTTAAACAAATGAATTCTTCGATAATAAATTATTATTTGTTATCATTTAAATTCAAACAAAACTTCATATAAATCAATTTGACTCCATTTCAAATTTAATTACTTAAGATCCTCATATTACGATAGTTATACTGATAATTCAATATAAAAATTGATTATATTATCAGCTCAATATTTAAAATAATATTAAATATTCAAAATAAATCGACCAGAAAATCTGGGTCGTTACATTCTTCCCCCCTTAAAATAATTTCGTCCTCGAAATTGCTAAGGTAGGAAAATGGTACAAACCTATTACTTTTCAAACTCCTTTATGTTGAAACTCACCTCCTTATATTTCAACATATTTAATTTCACCAAAACTTTTGGTCTTCTTCCTTTCATATGCCTTCCCATTCAATTCATATTTATTTCAATTTATTTCAATAAATCTATTTAAATTGATTCTAATCAATTCATTCACTTCGATCCATTTAACTTGTTTAAGTTAAATTTAAATTCCAGAATTCAAATCCCTGGGTTTTTCTTTTCAAATTCTTTTGAAATCCTATAAATATATACATATATTTATTTCCATCTCGAATTCAAAACATTTGAATATTCAAACCAATTTGTTTTCTTTCAAACAAATTTCCGTCAAAACTTTTTCTAAGGTAGCAATTCATCACTTAGAAACTCGAAAATGAACCCTGATGAGGCTGCAGTTATCATCAGAATTATTTCCCAGCGACTGAAGTGAGTTCAGTGCTTTATCATATTTTTTTTTAAAAATCAATTCAAAATGATTTTCATTCCAAACCTTTTCAAAGTAAAACTATATTATTTTAATTACTTTGAAAAATATTATTCAACTTCCCAGGATTTTGAATTCTTAATTCTGGTTTGAATTTAATTCTAATTCATCTCATTTGTATATTTAATTCCTATACAAATTCTATTCGGTTATAAATAACCATTCTAAGTTTATAATCTCATTTGATTATAAAGTCAACATCCAACACATCCATATAATAATAATTCTAGAAAATTATTCTTCTATATCAAAATAGAAATTTTGGGTAAAATTATTTCATTTACCCACTTTAAAACAATATCGTGTTCAATCTTCTGTCCAAGTATTTAGAAATTCCTATCGACGTCGTGGCGTCCCACGATTCGACCAGAATTCATAAACCACTCAACAAATTAGCCAACACAATATAAAACAACTTTTATATCAACATACAAATACGCTCTCTCGTATCTATACACTCAACTCATTCTAGGGTACTACTGACCCTATCTCTAATGAGCACATGCCACACAAGCCTAGGTATTCGCTCAACCTAAGCTCTGATACCACCTGTAACGACCCGCAAATCCGTGCTATCTGAGTTGACTAAATACAACACACGTCCAACTCAAATAACACAGAAATACGACTCATTATTAGGAAGAAGTTAGAGGATGAGAAATAGAAAGAAAGAAATATTAGAATAGAAGAAAAACGAAGATCACAAACTCACAGCGGAACGAATAAAATATATTATATAACATAGGCTTCGAAATACAAATCTGTTTTGTACATATATACATACCATCATCAGAGTACACATAACATTTGATCCAGCGGAAGTAACTCTAGATAACTAATGTTGAAGCCTCCTGCTTCAAGCTCCTCCAAGTATATCTGTAAAAGCCTGAAACACTTGACTGCCCGTACAAATTTGGGCACCCAAGAGTTTAAGGAAAACAAAAAAAAAACAAAATAAACTCTGGGTCAGTCATGGGACTGGTGTGAGTAAACTCCAACCACTTGTTTAACTTCCAAAACTCTTTTCGAAAGAAAAGATAATAGTAAGACCAGCCCACACATAAACACGGACGGTTCTTACCTTACTATAACCCAAAACACTTTGATACGAAAATCCAGTGATATTATAATAATGTCTACATCAACTAAAATAACCAAATAGCAGAACGCTTGCATCTCACGCTCCACATATATAGTATAAAATCAAAAACCGCATGGCGCTTATTGGAGATTGGATTTCCAACATGACAAGGTATGGGACCACCTTCCGACTATGTATCTCTAGAGGCGAATACACCTGGGTTCAACAAGAACGTCTTGCAACCCGGCCCACACATGACCGACCACTCATTTCGCTTGAGTGTATCGAAGGTATATCACCAACGGTTGGACTCAAACCACCGTTTCCCGAATGGGCAGAATCGATAGATTTAGAAACAAAAGGAATTTCTCTAGATAGGTGATTATACACCCTAATGGGTGCGACCCACATAGCCATGCTGCCTGCCCGATTTTTGTCCTTTCCCGGTTGTTGAGGCCTGAGGCTACGATTACTTACCATTCATTGATAACACAATCACTTTGAATGCCACATTGTCAGATCCGTTAATCACTAGTTAAGTTTGCACAAATATTCTGGATATTATGCTAAGGGATAAATCCGTTGCAACCATATATATTCATACAGACCAACCCATTTGATCATTGGAAATACTCTGTCAGACATTCGTCCATTTACGTTCGTTCTGGGATTGAACGACACCGAAGGCACTATTTCTATTTAATAGAAAAGCCCTTGCACTTTACTCCGTCTTCAATATATTCAGCATACTTGGTTCGCAACGCTTATGCCGATACGGAGTGGTTCTTCGGATAATAATCCAACCGGTCTCTCCATATTGACAACGATTGTCAAAAACTTCGATAGTCTGTGATTTAACTATCGAATAAAAATAAGTGTTCAATCAACATAACAACCAAATCACTGGGCCCTTTAATTAATATTCATTAATTAAATCTCTTCTCCATTTCCTTATCAATATTTGTTATCCAAATATTTTCAATAACCATATTGGCCCTTTACGCTATTTTTGATTTCGTTTCCTTGTCGAATTCTATATATATCGATATATAGATTTCTAATTGTCAAATTTCTTAAAAATATTCTAACTCCTTAAATTCCCAGAAAAATTCGCCATAACCTCCCCTGTATCGGGAGCATCGGGAAATTTCAAATAGCTTTCCCGGTCCTTCTAATCTGAAAAAGAAAAAGAAGAAGCCAAGCGGCTAGCCGATACGGCGCATAAAACCCATATATGAATTTAAACATGTACCTTTTTGTCGGGCACATTATTTATATACCTGCATTATCCTTGTCCCATACCTGTCTCCTGTATGTCTATACCTGTCAAATTTATTTCAACTTCACACACTCGTTTTGACCCAACTCGTTAATTAACTCGTTAATTAACTCGTTGGTCTATTTCGCTTGTATATTGGAATTTAACATATTTCAAATGTATTTCAACATACTTATCAAATAATTGAATTCAAATTTCAATTTAAGCGCTATGTTCGATTTCGAATATATATATATTTACGAACGCCACATTTACTTTTCAAGGTTCGATTTTAGTTCAAACTCGGTTAACTAATTTCTACTTGACTTAGTTAATCCTAAATAATCGCAATAGGGTTATTGTTTCAAAAATCTCTGTACTTACTTCACTTGAGCTCGCCTTTATTTTCTAACTCAAAATGGGACTTTGGATTTTTATTTGCTTAAAAATCCTTATATTTATATATAAAATCCATTATGGTTTATAATGGTTTCTGGCGCTGCATTTTTGAAATTTTGATTTTGATATAATTCAAAATCTATACGACGAAATTCAGATTTTTCTCTTTCATTTGAAAACTATTATCAAACCGGTCCTGACGTTTCTTGTTTCAAAGAATTTCGACTTCAATTGAGTCCTGTATATTTGATTGAAGTTCGAATCGCTATTTTTCGAACTGCAGCGCTGCGGCGAATTCGTTTTAATTATATTTATATATATATAAACTTTTAAACTTCTAAACTTCTTTAAAAAGAATTCAACTCCATTTAACCCTGCTTGATTTAAATTCAAATCTCACTTTTATTTGAATTCTAAATTCGAATTCCAATTCCTTTTCTATTTGATATTCAAATTCAATATTTGAATTTCTATTTGAATTCCCTTATTCAAACTCTATATTTAAATTCCATTTGAACTTTCTATATTCCAATTTCTATATTTGAATTCTATTGGAATTCAAATATTCAAACTCCTTTTAAATTCTATATTCAAAATTCCATAGTTTAAAACCCATTTGGATTTCATATTCAAATCCCATAGATCAAATCCTATTTGAATTCAATTTGAATCTCTTACATTCAAATTTTATTTTTCATTTCCGACCCCATTTGAATTTCTAATATTCAAATTCATTTTCAACACCATTTGAAATTCTAATATTCAAATTCATTTTCAACACCATTTGAATTTCTAATATTCAAATTCATTTGAACTCCCTTGAATTCAAATTCCATTTCAAAACTATTTGGATTTCCTATTTTGAAATCCTATTTCAATCCTACTTTGAAATCCTACTTTCAAAGTTTATTTCAAATTTTATTTTGAAATCTCATATTCAAATTTCTACTTGAACTTCTATATTCAATTCCATGTTCAAATTCAACACTTGAATTTCTATTTCAAATCTCAATTCAAATTTCATATTTAAATTCCATTCAAATCTCTATTCAAATTTCACATTTTGAATTCTTCTTTGAAATACTATATTTCAAATTCTATTTTTGAAATTCTACATTGAAATCTCTATTTGAATTTCTTTATTCGAATTCCTTTGAATTCAAATTTTATTTTAATTTCTTGAATTCAAATTCTATTTTTCATTCAAATTTCGTCTATTCAAATTCTATTTGAACTTCTATTTGAATTTCTAATATTCAATCTCCTCTTAAAATTCAAATATTTAAACCCCTTTTAAAATTCAAATGTTATACTCAAATCTCATTTGAGTTATATATTTAAAAATTTCCTTTCACATCCTGTTTTGAAATTTCATTTCGAATTTCAATTTCACACTTGTATTTCTATTTCTGAATTATCAAATGATAATTCTCTTCACTTCATTTATAACTTCGTTATAAAAGAACTATTTATAAACTTCGTTTAAAAAGAAACTACTTGTTATATTTTTCAAAAAAAACAAGTTTTATATTTTTATTCCATTTAAAATTCAAATTCTATTTAAAAAATAGAATTTTCCCTTTTAAGATCTCCACTATCCTTTTATGATATTTTTATAAATTAAACTTCAGCCCAGTGATAATTTAAACAACCAAATCAATCAATTTCAAATTATTTGATTTTAACACATCATATATGCATATATATGAAATCAAACAGAACAAACAAATAGATAATATATTTTTGAGGAATCCAGTTGGATTCCTCCAACCTGTTTTCCTGCATCCACAGATGTTAGCACATAAATAATACCCATTCTGCTTCGTGGCAGAATATCGTGGTATAGAAGGTCATCCACTAATCATAGCGTGGGGCGTATAGGGTAATCATCCGCTATGAAACTGCGGGCATCCGCTAATGAGACTGCGGGAATCCAACCAACCAATCAACCCAATATATATATATATATAGCCTAAATAACTAATATATATAAAACAACCAGAAAACATTCACACAAGCAACAACCAATTATTTTTAATGAAATAAAAATAATTCTAAAGGTGAGTGAGATTTACTCACCTGGATTTCTATTTTCTGAATATCCAGCTTAATCCCATACCGCGTAGCTACAAACCTACTCGTCTCGTCTCGCATGAATTTACCAAGCCCCTACGATTATTTATTTAATTTAACTATCAATGATTTTTGATTTAACTTTACTACTAACGATGAATAAATAAATTATCCTAAGTATTTTAAATTTCGGAAAAACGAATACCTTGCTACTTCGACCATTCGCAAAGCTAACTCAAGAAATGTTGAATCATTTCCACTGTGATCAGCCCCAAACACAGCTAACATTCATTATAGCATTTCAACGAACATCTCGCGTTCAATCTACTCACCCTCAGTTCAGACTCCCTATTGACCATCATACCTGAACCAGCGTCAACCTCTACAGAGGAAACCGCACCCTTTTTCTACCTCGCACCCTCACAGCTCGCTCATCAGCGAATTCGAATGGCACCCCGTCGCCTCCAGACACCACAGTAAAGCCTCGCGCTCCCCTAAATCGCGAAAACCAGTGTTAATTTTCCCTCCAACCCATCGCAACTCTAGTACTGTTGATTTCGAGCTCAAGGATTCCTCATCGTTTCAAGTTGAATCGCACTTCGAGCTCGCTCAACAGAGAAGAAATCGAGCCTCCAAGTCATCGCTTGCTTCCTTGTTGAACTCGCGAGCGTCTCCCTTACATCATCGAGCTCCAGGATCTGTCACGGTTTGGCATCGCGCTGAGTGGAACTCGCGATTGGATTTCTGATTGGAATCATGGAGCTCGGCCATTTTATTTTCATTGAAGCTTTCGGTTTTAACTGAGGAACAAATGGTAAAAGCAGTGAAGTAGTCGTTGTTTTATAGGGAAGAACAGGGAGCAGAAAGTACTGGCCATTAATTTTCTGTTTCCTGGATTCTGAAACTTGGAGACAAAGGCGTTGGCTCGAGATGAATAAGCCTGCGCTGATGATAACTTTTAGGGTGGCGCTTAGTGTTTAGGTCGGCTATCCTTTTATATTTATTTTAAATAAATAAAATACCTTGCGGTCTTTTAATTTGAAACCATGAACAACTATTTCAGCAAAACCACTGATGTTCCCAACATTATTTACTATTTTGAATTCAACGAAACTGATTATACAATTTAATTCGAACGTAATATAAAATAACCATTTTAAATCAATATAATATAATTTAAATTTAAACAAATGAATTCTTCTATAATAAATTATTATTTGTTATCATTTAAATTCAAACAAAACTTCATATAAATCAATTTGACTCCATTTCAAATTTAATTACTTAAGATCCTCATATTACGATAGTTATACTGATAATTCAATATAAAAATTGATTATATTATCAGCTCAATATTTAAAATAATATTAAATATTCAAAATAAATCGACCAGAAAATCTGGGTCGTTACAGGTACCCAAACTTGTTTATATAACAATCCATCAGAATTTACCAAAGTACCTTTAGGGACCCAGATCTGTTTGAAATTAGATGAATTCACTTTACTTCTTTTTGAGGTCCAAGAATGATAGAATGGTTCGTTATAAAATAAATTCTTATTTTGTTTATGTTTCAAAAAATCTTTTGAATTGCCAGAGTTTAAAAATTCAAAACAATCTTTTCCAAGATAATTTGAAGTGTCTTTAAAATCATTTGAATTCATCCTATCAAAACGATTGATATTCCCAAATCCAAGACCAGATTTATTTCCAATAGAAACTTGGTTTTGTAACAACATATTCAACGATTTTTCCCCATTAGAAAATTTATCCAATGTTGATTCCAATCATTGAATTTTGGATTTTAGATCGCTATTTTCTTTTAATAAATTTGAGGAATTATTTGTAGCGATCTTCTGTTCAGCATTTGTAATGACCCGCATTGGCAGAGGTATTAGAATTAATTTTATTTAATTATATAAATGGTGATATAGTAAATTAAATGGTCGTGGAATTAAACAATGATGAATATTTAATTAAAATAATAAATTAAATAATATATTTAATTCTGAAATAATCAGAATTGGCTGAAATGACGATATGGTGTGAACTGGATCATCTGTGATATTTAATTCAACTTGGAATTGAATTTGAATAACGAATATATTCAATAGTCGACAGTTGAACGTGTAGTTTATAATATAATTATAAACGAGCTCGAAATGACGCTGCAGTTCGTAATTTGGCGATTTGAACTTAAACTGAATGTACAGGATTCGTTTTAAGTCGGATTTCTGTGAAACAAGAAACGGGTGGAGCTGGTGGAGTATATCTTTCTAGTGGAAGAGAAAAATCGGGATTTCATTGTGTAGATTTTTAGATATGTCCAAATCAAATTTCAGAATAGTCGCTATAGAATCGTTTATCGGCCATAACGGTTATTTCAAAATAACTAGATATCGGGTGTGAATTCAGATAAGGTTCTTTTGGGAAATAGCGATAATTTAATTTTTAGAATTTTTTTGTAATTTTTAATTAATTAAATAAGCAACTTTTTGTTTGGAGTATTTTGCACCCTTAATCAACGATATTGGGGTTTCACAATATGAGTTAATCTACCGGTATTATTATATTTTTGGGGTCATGACACATTGGTGAATACAATGGTATTTTTATTTCTGTCGTTAACAGTCATACGCGAATGAGATTTGTACATAACGAATACCCACGTTTTCTAACTTAAATTATATACATAATCTTATATATACACTTTTCAGCTACACGCATGTTGTCTGCAAAATACCATATCTTCGTAATGCAGTAAACTCCACTAAACTCAGTAGCCTCCTCCAGTTATACCTTCATTTGCGTTCGAAACTCTTTTGTCATTTATGGTCATTCCCACATGCACGTCCTCTCCAAATGAATGCTCCATGTGCCTTTGCCTTAGCCAAGGGGTTCCCTATAATCACAAGTTGTCCACGTCCCTTCTTTACGTGGACTATGTACCCATCTTTCTTTGTCTTAACAACTACCCTATAAACAGAGGAGCACTGTCTTCATTTTCTTTTTGGGCTTCAGGAATATAAAACCGCAAAGAGGCTTTGTGTTCTTTTACATGAGCACCCATGCGAGAAGGGCGCACATATGGATTAGAGTTACTGTAGAAGAGAGTAAAGTCTTGAATTTAAAAGCGTGAAGGGTACGTGCATAAGAAGTGGAGAAACGTGAGAGTGTGGAGGAGTATGAACTTCAGTAAGGGTGCTCGTTTGTTTTCTGCGTGAGGAGTAGTGCGGCTTTAAGTCTTGAACAGGAACATGATGAGTATGCAGTTCCAGATGTGCAGCAATGTCATGTTGAGGAGCTGCAGTTTGTACATGCGTTATGGTGGGATTTTTGAGATGGTGAGGAAGGCGCTATACTGTTAAGTAACGGAAAGGGTATGGGCTTTTGGGGTACTGTAAAATGCTAAGGATATATGTAAAAGGGAAGTTGCATGAGGTTCGAGAAGAAGGATGGGATGGGTTTATTTCTACAAGAGGAGGGAGCGTGCTTTTAAGGCAGGGAAGAAAGAAGTCCAGGTGGTCACGTGTTACACGGGTGAGGGGTGATTGTTTTAAAGAAAGTAATTAAGTTAAATTAATTTTCTTTTAATCTTATATTAACTGGTTTACATGATATCTAGCTCATACGGAATCAGATCGACGAACCGTCAGTTGCGTTGGGTTCGTATCGTCGAGTACTTCGTGTACGCTGTGGATTGGTTTTATTCTGAAGAATTCGTAATTTTATTTAATTTCAAACATCAGTTTGAAGTTAAATAAAAACAACGCTGAATCAAGCGATGATTATCGTTATTGACGATGATCGTCCAATGTGAGTAAATCTCACTAACTCTGGACAGTTTATAATTTCATGTTGTATTTTTAGAACTGTTAGGAATTGTCTGATTTACTGTGTGTTGATTGTTTGATTGAACTGCTAATCAGTTAGTTAAATTTTCTATATTGATTCTGTTTAACTGAATATATCATATGGAACTGAAAAGTGATGTTATCTATATTGTTTAACATCTGTAATGCAGAGAAACAGGTTGGAGGAATCCAACTGGATTCCTCAACATTTATTTTACTGTTTTCATATATTGTGATATATGATGTGTTATATAATCTGTTATGGATTATGTGTATTGAAATGATGTTGATCATTTTTATTCGATATTTTAAATATCATAAAAGACCCTGGAATGTAAAAAGAATTATTTCAATGTATATTGAAATAAAGGGAGTTTATAAAATCAACAGATTTTATGAAAGGAAATATTTCAAAAGTAAATAAAAAGGGAAAAATGTTTTTAAAACGAATAGAGTTTTAAAAATGGAAATCATTTATAAAGTGAAGAACTGTTACTAAAAGTAAATCTTTATAAATGAATAGTTTATTCGAATAGAGTAAAGGGAGCTAATCGATGTTAGTTTAATCGATTAGAGTTAAAGCAAAGGAGCTAATCGATGTTAGTTTAATCGATTAGAGAATAAAGTTAAAAGGAGTTAAACAATGTTAGTAAATCGATTAGAGTTAAAGTTGAAAGGAGTTAATCGATGTTAGTTTAACCGATTAGAGAATAAAGTTAAAAGGAGTTAAACAATGTTTGTAAATCGATTAGAGTTAAAGTTGAAAGGAGCTAATCGATGTTAGTTTAATCGATTAGAGTTAAAGTAAAAGGAGTTAATCGATGTTAGTTTAGTCGATTAGAGTTAAAGTAAAGGGAACTAATCGATGTTAGTTTAGTCGATTAGAGTAAAAGCAAAAGAGTTAATCGATGTTAGTTTAATCGATTAGAGTTAAAGTAAAGGGAACTAATCGGTGTTAGTTTAATCGATTGGAGTTAAAGCAAAGGAATTAATCGATGTTAGTTTAATCGATTAGAGTTAAAGTAAAAGGGAGCTAATCGATGTTAGTTTAATCGATTAGAGTTAAAGCAAAGGAGCTAATCGATGTTAGTTTAATCGATAGAGAATAAAGTTAAAAGGAGTTAAACAATGTTAGTAAATCGATTAGAGTTAAAGTTGAAAGGAGCTATCGATTAGTTTAATCGAAAGGAGATTATCAAATATATCGTATTCAAAGAAAGAGATCGAATATAGTTTATTCGAAAGAGAGAGATTTCGAATACAAGTTATTCGAAGAGAGATAATCGAATATAGTTTATTCGAAGAAGAGTTAATCAAATAGAGATTACTCGAAAGAGAATTATACGTCGAATTCAATTATATCGAATTCGGGAAAGTAATATTTACTTTCCGGTTTTTAAATCAAGAGTATACACAAATAAATTAGGGTTATGTTTAATTATTCGAATTAAAGAATAAAGGTTATAATTGAAGTTAGATATTTCGAAAGCAGGGATTATAACGTTATCATTATAATCAATATTTTCAATAAAGAAGTGGATCCGTAAATTGAATCCGTGAGTTACGTAAAGAAGTTGTTAAAGGTTTAAAACATAAACTGTTACTATTTCGAAGTTATAACGTTGTTCAATTAAGGTCTGAGAGGTAATTATACCCCAACTTGATTGACTTCCTTCTTAACTAAGGAATGGTAAGGTTGATAGTGAATGATGGTTAAGTGAGTTTAATAAATGGTTTGAGTTGGCATAGCGATGTTTGTTTAAACATCTATCTAAGTCCAATGAAGGAGCTTTGGAAATGTTTTCCAAATAAGAAACCAGAAATGTTTTCTAATAAAGAAAACCAGAAATGGAAATGTTTTCCATTGTTAATAACGTATATTTTCCAAATATAGAAAATAAGAAATATTGAATATAGGGAAACAGGAGATAAGTAGATTAATGAACTAAGGAGATGAATGTTAAATGATGTTTGATAGATAAAATTTCCATTTGGGGAATAATATCGTTGTTTGCACACTTGTTTTTATTCGATAGTTAAATCACAGACTATCGAAGTTTTGACCATTTTAACGTTGTTAATATGGAGAGACCGGTTGGATTATTATCCAAAGAACCACTCTGTATTGTCATAAGCGTTGCGAATCATATATGCCAAAGGAAATTGAAGACGGAGTTATGCAAGGGCTATCCTATTTACAGAATAGTGCCTTCGGTTCATCCTGTTCCTGCATGACTTGTATGGACGGATGTCTGACAGAGTATTTCCAGACGATCACGTATATTGATTTCTCCAACCATACCAAGAGTGGAAGCAAAGAAGGAAACTTCTTTTAGCTAACACATAATGTATGGTTGAGGACGTCAATCGGTGATTTGATGGATTTGATGATGTGGCATTTAAAGTGAATCTGATGTGATGATAAAGCGTAGCTTCTAGCCTCATCATCCGGTAAATGACAGAAATCGAGCAGGCAGCATGGCTAAGTCGGTCACACCGAAGTAGGGTGTATAATCACCTGATCTAGAGTTTCATTTACTTCTAAAAATCTAATGCTGTCCCATTCGGGAAACGGTTGCTGATCCCAGCCATTGGTGATATACATTCGATACACTCAAGCGGAATGAGTGGTCGGTCATGTGTGGTCGGGTTGCAAGATGTTCTTGTTGAACCCAGTGTATTACTCTCTAGAGGTGCATTAGCGAAAGGTGGTTCCATACCTTGTCTTAGTTGGAAATCCATTACCCAATACGTGCTTGCGGTTTTGATTGTATACTATATATGTAGAACGTGAGATGAAAGCGTTTCTGCTAGATGATTATATATATACTGTGGTTGATAGACATTATTATAATATCAAAAGGTTTTTGATATAAAGATATTTTGGATTCTCATAAGGGAAAAACCCGTTCCGTTATGCGGCGTGGTCTTATGAGATATCGTTTACTTGTTCAACTGTTTTAAACTGTTTTACTCACACTAGTCCCATGACTGACCCGGAGTTTATTTTGTTGTTTTCCCTAAACTCTTGGGTGCCTAAATTTGTATGGGCAGTCAAGTAGTCGGGATTTTATAGATATAGTTGAAGAGCTAGAGCAGGAGGCTTCAGGATCATATAGCTATAGTTATTTCCGCTGTGTTATAAGTGCTGTACTTTGACAACGATATGTATATTCAAGTACAGATTTTTATTTCAAAGTTATGTTATGAAATATATTTATTCGTTCCGCTGTGAGATTCGTGTTACTCTGATGTTGTGTTCTTCTTCTTCTTCTATTCTAATTTTCTATCTTATCTTTCCTCACCCTCTAATTTCTTTCACTAATTATCAGGATTTTTTGATGTTTTGGTTATCGACATCGTGTTTATGCCGATAACCAAAGTCACCTAAAAATCCGGGTCGTTACAACATTGGACTGTTTCAAAACCAAATTCTCATTTTCAAGCAATTTAATTTTTTCTTGGGCTTAAGAAATTCCAAGTTCAAATCGTTTTTGCTTTTCAGACTCAAATTTCTTAGATTTTTCAATCTCATTTTCAAGTTCTTCTAAATTCATATTTGATTTCAACAATTTCAAGTTTGGAATTTATATCTATTTTAAAATTTTCAAATTCCTTTTGCATAAGGTTATTCAAATTTGATAACTCAATCTTATTCTCATTTAAGATCAGAATTTCATTTTCAAAATTTTGAATATTTTTATTGAGATGAACAAGATTGGTTCTCAATTTCAAACAATTTTTGCAAACTGAATTTGAAGAATTTTTAACATATTCTAGTTGAGATTCCAAATTATCAATTTTGCTGGTCAACTCAAAATTCCTAGATTTTAGAGACTTATTTTTCAGTTGGAGTTTATCAACAGATTTCGTTAAATCAAGACACATGTAAACCAAATCTTCATAGGAGAGATTTTCTGTTTCAGCATTTGTTGATTCTCCATCATTTGATCCATCTGAATTTTCATCTCTATGACTTGTCAAGCATAGATCTGAATCAGAGTTGACATTCAGGGGTTTTGAGCTGTGGTAGTCAGATCTTCCATACTTGTATTGAGATCATCCTAGATTTCCTGTGCAGATAAACAATGACAGATAAGATTAAACTGTCCAGTACTAAGATAATCAAATATAATTTTCGTAGCACGAGCATTGAAAGTAATATCTACACTATTAAACCCATTAATAACAACATTCCAACATTTAATATTAATATATTTTAAATAAGATTCCATTTCGGATTTCCAGTTTAAAAATTCTGTTCCATCGAAAATAGTTGGAGATGAACTGGACTGGCTCTCTATCGGTTGACAACCAGGATGACCCATGACTCTAGAGTTAATGAAATAACCCGCTCTGATACCACTTATTGGATCTAGATTAGCCCTAGAGGGGGGAGGGGGTGAATAGGGTTTATCACAATTTTTAACTGAATTAAAAATCTAACAAGATATATAATAATAAACAAATCACAAAATATAGCAGAAACAGAAATGCAGAAAATAAATCACGCACAGATATACCCAGCTTCGGCAAAACCCTGCCTACAGCTACATTCCTAAGGTTTCTACTAGGTGATAGAACATATCCCGCTTACAAACCCTATAAACTTGCACTCCCTGCTCCTGTACTAACCCTACGCTCAAAACCCTAGACTGGACAATATCCCATCGACCAGATTTTCTCGTATTACAAACCCGTAGCATGTAACCCAGATTTTACAGAATCTGTCAACTGTCAGTCAACACCCTGACTGATTCTCCTAATATTTTACGAACACTAGAGCTGTTTGAATCGTTTTACAAATCAAATTAAAACTATACAAAAAAACAAAACAAAAAAAACCCTAGAATTTAAAAAGAATTTAAATTCTCCCTTTAGACTGAAGAATAGGCCGACCACTTGTATAATGTGTTGCACCCTTATTTCTTTTTCCCAATCTCTTTACTTTAGAAAAATGGTGGCTGCTCTGAAAGAAAAACTAGGGTTTTTCTCTGATGACCAAATCTGGTCTTCAATGATGATTTAAATCGATTCTCTGAAGCTTGAATAGCTGTTGCTCCTTCGTTGATCGATTATCTGCCTCTCTCTCTCTCTCTGGCGATTTGATCAGAAAAAAAAACACTCAGGATAAAATTGTGAGTTTTACTGATTTGATTCCTTCGATTTTCTGTTTGAATTGTTGTGTTGGTTTTTTTTCTCAATGTTGCTTGGATTGCTTGCGGTTTCAATTATATTTGCCTGTGATGAAGCGGTGTGAATATGTAGGGATTAGAATCAAAACCCTACACTCTGATTTCGCTATTTGACTTGGCCTGGTTTTCAGAAATTTCCTCTTTTGATATTTGAAATTCTCTGCTTTGATTGAGATGCATGATTGTGTAATGAACCTTGACATGTTCTTGTACCTCGATTTAAAATGGAATTTGTTAGTTTCCTGAAGTGATATCTCACATATGCACTGTTGATTGAGAACATATATTCACTTTCCCTTGTGAAAATAGCTTGCACATTTCTGGAGATATTTTGAGAAACTCTTGCCAAATTTACTATAGATCAGGTTGATAAAATCCTTGCCAAAATATTGGTCACTGATTTTTTTAAAAACTGGAAACTCAAATATGTTTCTTGCCATGTATACTTGAGGAAATTTTTGATAGATCTGGAATAAATTTCCCCTTTGAAATTAAAAATTCTCGGCTTTGATTAAGTGTGGTAATTCTGGAAATATATCTGAACTTATTCATGTCATGAAAATGTTTGCTGGAGATTTTGAACCGATTAAAAACTTTGTCACAACTACACAGTGAGATTTCCTGAGATAATTTAATACTTGCCAAATATTCTTGAAAAAAAAAAGAAAACCTGTTTTTGTTAAACATTGATTGACTTCCAAAAATTCTCCTTGCTGATTTACTGAAAGTATACTTCTTGCATTGAATACCTTGATTAGTGCTAGATTCTTTATAAAATCTGCGCATGTTCATATTGGTTAAAATTGTTGATATGAATCTTTGCAAAATTAGCTCGTCCAATATTGTGTTTTCTGGAAATAAATTTGAGCTGCCAATTTGCATATTTCCTCCATTAAACTGCTACCATACACTGAAAGTATTCTTTTCCATGCTGCTTTTGACCTGAGGTTCTTGCATATATGGTTTTGTCCATGTTGGCACACTTTACCTTGTGTTGAATATATTCATGCATATATTCTTACTGATTTGCCTCATTACTTTGCTGTGTTTGCGCCATTTTGACCTTGCTTGAAACATTAAGAAAGAGGCTAGCATATACATCACTATGTCCCATATTTTCTTGTTGCTGCTTCATTTATTATGCCACTTTTGTTTACTTTTTTGGCATGTGTATTCGTGAAAATCTAAACTGCTCCATATTTGACCATGAACCTGTTATTGCTGCTTTGCCATGCCGAGTTGTTCTCTTCCTGCTTTGACATGTTTAGTTCCATGCTATACTGTACTTGAACCTTTGGCCATTGTATTTGCCTTGTTCTGCTCATGTTGAATTGTCACAACACTTTGCGACCATCACTGTTTCAAACAAAATCTTCAATTCTGGAAACTGAATCACTTCTTCATGCTGCTATGCATTTGCACTAGTGACCACTGTTTGTAAATTCTGAAACTGATTCTTGTGTATCACCAGTTTTGGCACGTGTACTGTTCTCATATTTGTACCATTCATTTGCTCGACTACTTGGTTTAATATTGTGTAGTTGTTTGGGTTGAACCATGATTTGCTGTGTTGACTTTGTTGCTCGATCCTTGAACATGTTGTTGACTTTATATTGAGTTGATTTCATGTGTGCACTGAGTCGAGATGGTCCATGTGGCTACTCCTCAGTTGCTAACCATATTGGCGAGGCAGTGCACACGTGTATAAATATACACGTGTGTACATGCAGCCATCAGACAATATTTTCTGTCCCTGTTCATATACAAACTAGCTAGACACAGATCAGATCAAGTCATGAAAAATGATGAGAAACACACCAGAAAACTGAGGCAAATAAAATTTTTAAAATTAAAAATTATATTCGCATATGTTCAGTATTATTTCTATTGCAGTGTACTGTGTGTATGTTCATTTGTATGACAGGTATGAAGACTGGACTGACTGTGAAGACAGAAGACTGAAGATACAAGACTGAGACGAGAGTGTGTTTGTATTAAAAAAATGTGTCTGTATATATATATATATATGAAAAGTAAAAACTGAGTGCAGTGTTGTAGTGATTTTGTAGTAAAAGAGCTGTGTATATGAAAATAGAAAATTGTACTGATGTTTGTATTAAATAAATTTGATTGAAATAAAATATTATTTCATTGTGTTCAAACAAATTTGTCTATTGTATATTGTTTATTTACAAGTACAAATTCATGTGAAGTGTTTAGATAGTGGAGTTACAAATAGATGTACTGTTTGAATGTTGAAATATTATATTTAAAATAAAATACTGTGTGAATATATGAAATTCTGCACAGTCGTATTCTATTTAAATATAAATATTAAATTCCTGTCTGTGATGTTATATAACAGTACAATAACAAACACATTTATAAGAATATATATATTTGATTGTTACCATCAAACAAAAATCATATAATTGTGTATACAACACCGTTATATACAACACCTTATCCCTATTCTATTGTTTAATTTATTTCCAGCTTTATTTATATGCCTATTTTATACAGTTTGATTTGATTTTGTTCTTCTCCTTCTCTTTTCCTTATTTATTTACGTTGAGCCTAGGCCATCGGGACCTATGCCATTTCCGATTTAAGATTGCATATAATTGAATTTGCGATAATATGAAATGACAATGAAAAGAGAATAGTTTGGGTGCATATTATAAATTAAGGACCTTTGAGTGCAATTTGGGAATATGATCAAAAGGAAGAATATGCAAATGTGTATACATGTTAGATTAGACTTAATACAGAGATTAAGTAAAGAAAATGTTAAGAAAATGTAAGTACCAGATATAAGTGAACTGAATTACTATTGTGTATATATACATCTGGGAAGGTGCTTGTTTTGGGAAAGGGTTTGTATACATAATAACATTTATAGAAAAATGTCATGTTACAACCATGCTTATTAATGAACTTAATCCTGCTAAGTTAAAATCTGATTATTAATAAGCTAAGAGGTCCCTCATTCTGCTCTAGCATTGGGTTTTGGGGACTCTTAAATCCTAGTTACTTGGGGGCACAATCTAAGGGGGTTTAGGTTGTGTCAATCTTGCTATGTGGAACTCATATCTCTCGGTATCCCTGTTGGTATCTTTGTACGGGGGCTTGCACTGGGTAGGGGCCAGGGCATGCTTTACTGATTTGGATAGTAAGAGGTTCAAAAGGAGGAAGGTGGGTATGGGTGCGTTCTGGCGGAATCATGAGCGTGCATGTGTCCAATTTAGGAAACTAAGAATCTGTAACACAAGTAAATAAGTCTATGTTCTATAAATTGTTGGGTTAGGGAGTGATACACCCTATTATCGGGGTTGACATAGGGTATTTACGTAGTAGGCAGCCGATCGCATGGGTAGTAGTTAGGGTAACACCTAATCCTGATTTGTAATTAGGGTAACACCTAATCCTGATATATAATTAGGGTAACAGCTAATCTTGATTTGTAATTAGGGTAACACCTAATCCAGATATGTAATTAGGCCTACACCTAATCCTGATATACTAGTATTAGTGCAGAGATAAACTTGTTCTTGGGATATAAATGAGAAGCTTTACTCGATCACTGTTTTATCTTATTGTCTTGTACTTACATGCTACTGTGCTTTCTATCCGGTCTTATTTATCTGTCTTGATACCTCCATTTTATGCATATACTGAAAATCACTGGAACTCGCCAAGCTTTATATCTGACCTACTTTGTTTCACTTCTTTTCCTTCCTTTCCCCCTTTAGGTCCTCAGAGTGGTAGTACTCCGTAGTGATTAGGATTTTCTTTTAGCTTGGATCAGAACTTCTTCCGATTTGATGTACTGCTTTGATTTTCTTTCTAATTTGCTATGGCTTGTTAAAAGGGATATGGTTTTGCATTTTTGTACTCTGTTGTTTGGCATTATCAGGTATATTGTTGTATTTGAAGTATTTAGTATTTGATGATGTAACTGGTTTGGAATAATGTTTCACTTTTAATAATAAAAGTTCCGCTGCATACTTATATTTGTCTTGTGAATTTTAGTTACTGTTTACCTATTGCACTTCATGAAACGTAATGCATTCTTTTAGGAGTGATTTAATGGACGTGGGGAGCCACATTTGGTATCCGAGCTAATGGTTACAAGATCAGAGAAAAGTTTTGAAAAAATGAATTTTCAAAAGCAAAGTATTTTTAGATAAATACCTATTTTTGAAAAACATATCCCCTCAAGCCATATTCAATACTTTTTCGATCACTTTTTGAATCTTTGTTTCTTCTCTTTTCAAGGGCACCCAACCTTCCTAAGGGCATCCCACTGTCGACATGGTTCCGTAGGTGTTTAGAGGCTATGGACCTGTCGGAGTTCAAGGAGATGCCCCACCCTCAGCTGCAGTCGTAGTAGCTCCACCTCCTTCTATAGTCAACTTTTCTAAGCTTTGTAAGGACTTTTGCGCAATGGGAGGCAAGCCCTTTCGTGGTACTGAGAGTTTTGTTGAGGCGCGCAATTGGCTTAGAGAAATAAATAATGTGTTTGGTCTTTTCGAGCTCGATGATAGGAGGAAGTTACAGTTAGCTCCTTGACAACTGAAGGAAGTAGCTTCATCTGGTGGGAGGAAACACAGGCAGGACAACCAGTAGTTACTTGGGAGGATTTCAGACAAAGATTTGAGATGAAGTTCTTGTCTCAAGCACAAGAAGGAATGTGGATGTAGAGATTTTTGGCTTTAAAACAAGGAAGTATGTCTATTAAGGAATATGTAAACAAGTTTAATCAGCTAGAGAGATTCGGTTTGGAGTTGGTAAATAATCCCCATAAGAAGGCTCTTAGGTTTGCGAAAGGGTTGAATCAATCTCTCCAAGGACTAGCATTGTCACATATACCAATGAGGATAACTTTTGAGAGGCTTGTTAACATGGCTTTGATGTATGAGGATAGTAAGGATGAGAAGAAAGAAGTCAAGACTAAGGGGGCACAACCCAAGGCTGAGAAAAAGTAATAGTCGCCCAAGAAGGGAACCTAAAAGAAAGGAGGAAATCATGGTAAGTCTAAGATCAAGGCAGAGGTTAAGTGCTATGGTTGTTGAGATTTGGTCATTTCGTGAAAGACTGTAGAAATACAAAGAAATCTTGTTACAATTGTGGTCTAGTTGGACATTTTTCGAAGCAATGCCCTAGCAAGCAAGGACATGGGACAGGATCTTCTGGAGGAGACGTGCATGCTCTTGAGGCTGGTGGACCTGATCACGGTAGGAAAGTCATAGTTGAAAGTTTGATTTCCCTTTTTGACTATCCTATTAGGACTCTCTTTGATTTTGGCGCTTCTCATTCATTTATATCTAATTCTGTGGTATATAGTCTGCACCTAGATACTAGTATTGTTTCTGATCCCGTTGTAGTCTCAAACCCCATAGGAGGTACGGCTCATTTATCCATGATATGTCTTAGGCGTCGAGTTCGAATGTGATGCTTATGTTCTTGGCTTTGTGGGTTATGGCTTGATTCTAGGAATGGATTGGCTAGCCATGTATGGTGCCATCCTAGACTGTGAGTGGAGAGTTGTTAGGCTTCTGGTTTGCCAAGGAAGAACTCTCGAGATTTCGTGTGACCCACGGGGGGTCAGTTATGCTCAATTTCCTAGGTTTGCTTGATGCTTTTATTGACGATTTATGATCAGTACCCATAGTCAGAGATTATATGGACGTATTTAATAAGGTTAGGGGATTACCTCCGAGGCGTGAGATAGAATTCCAGATTTATTTTATAGTGAATGGGAAGCCAGTCGCTTTACCAGTGATCCACATGGCTCTTAGGGAGAGGAGGGAGATCAGTAAGCAAGTATGGGAGTTATTCGAGAAAGGATTAATTAGACGGAGCATACCAGAGTGGGCAACTCTAGTTGTCTTTGCGACTAAAGCAGACAATTGAGAGTTCACAAGAAGAACTACCCAACCCATGACCAAGAGTTGGATGTTATAGTGTTCGCATTGAAATTTTGGCGACATTATCTACTTGGAGAGAGATTTGATCCATACACTGATCACAAATCACTAAAATATTTACTCTCACGGAAGGATCTCAACCTAATGCAGCAACGATGGATGGAATTCCTAGCATCTTACAACTTTGAGGTAGCTAATACCCCAGGCAAGGGTAATGTAGTGGCGGACGCATTGAGTAGGCAGAGGATGACCTTGAGTCCTATATTCGTAGAGAGGCGGAGCTTGGGGTTTATATTGACCTTCGATTTTAGGCCATATACAGATTTTGCGCCTGGTTTGTTGGCATCGTTGGAAGTACAGTCTACTCTTATGGAGCGCATTGGATCCACACAGCGAGAGGACCCATAGATAACAAACGTCATAAACATTCTTATTAAAGGAGAGACCTCTAGTCACCTAAGTAGATACTCCATAGGTGATAAGGGGTGGCTAGGACGAGATGGAAGGCTCTGTGTTACCCAAGATAAGGATTTGTTGAGGACAATCCTTGAGGAGGCTCATCATTCTCGGATGATTATCCATCTGGGCGGCGACAAGATGTATCGAGATATGAAGAGAGTTTTGTTTTGGACTTGTATGAAGAAAGATGTGGCAGAATTTGTGCTCCAATGCTTGACTTGCCAGCAATTAAAGGCTGAACAAAGGAAACCTGGTGGATTACTTCACCCATTGGATGTCCCACAATGGAAGTGGGAGAGCATCTCTATGGACTTCAATGATGGACTACCCAGATCGAGGAAGGGTAACACCAGTATTTGGGTGATAGTAGACACATTTACGAAGAGCACTCACTTTCGTCTTGTCAAGAGCTAGAGGACGACCACTTGGCTAGCATCGGTATATCTTTGAGAGATAGTCCGACTTCATGGGGTGGCTTCTGGTATAGTGAGTGATTATGACCCCATCTTCACTAGTGAATTTTGGACGAGCTTACAAGAGGCACTAGGTACATAGCTATGCTTGAGCACAACATACCACCCTCTCAAACCGATGGACTGACTGAGAGGGTGAATAGAGTTCTTAAGGATCTTCCGAGACTGCGTATCCTAGATTTCGGAGGGACTTGGAAGGAGCATCTCCCATTGGTTGAGTTTTTCTACAACAACAGTTATCATCCTAGCATAGACATGTCACCCTTCGAGGCACTTTACAGACAACCTTGCAGATCACCGACTTGTTGGTGTGTGTCAATGGACAAACTTCTACTTAGGCCCAAGATGATTCGAGAAACTCCTGAGAAGATTGATCTTATTCGACGATGGATGAAAGCAACTTAGGACAGACATAAGTCATATGACGATAAGATGAAGACTGATTTGGAATTCGAAGTAGGAGATATGGTCTTCATTAAAGTATTGCCTTTAAGAAATGTAATTCGCTATGGCTCAGTAAAGAAGTTGATGTCGAGGTTCATAGGGTCACTCCCCATAGTAGAGAGGACAAGTCATATGGCCTATAGGATTAGACTACCAAAAGGACGATGAGCATACACGACGTGTTTTATGTTTCCCATTTGTGGAAATGTCTACATGATACAACAGAGGTAGTAGAGCCGAGCACACTTGAAGATGTGGAGGTTGAGAAGGAAGCACCAATGAGAAGAGTTCCTACTCATATTCTTGGATCAGAGTTTAAGAAACTGCGCAACAAAGAAATCAGATTAGTGAAGATATAGTGGGGAGAAGACCACAAAGATGCGACGTAGGAACCTGAAGAAAATATTCGTGCTTCTTACCGTTTTCTTTTTGAGAGCATGTTCTTAATTTCTTTCCGAGCTTTTAGTTCACATTTGCTATTATCATTCAAGTATGGTTATCTTATCATTCGAGTATTCGACCCTTAGGTAGAAACCAATAATTGGAAACATGTGTTTGAGACATGTTGTGTTTGATGTTTGCAAGTGAAGGCAAGTGTTTACTAGTGGTTGCCCCTGGATGCGCACACACGCACATACACACACACATTAGGCACTAGATCGGCTCAAGCACTTACATATTGCATATGGATGTATGTGCGCATTTTAATTTTCAATGGATGAAAATGGCTGCATCATCATATGCATGTTGCATTATGTTGAATGATTGTGCACACATATAGAACTTATATGTTATACTAGGACTATTTTACATACATATTGGATACATGGCACATACATATATTGCATTAAGGAGGTCAATTGAATCAACCGACCGCTTGATTTTCACATTAGTGTAAGAACATAAATACATAACACTTTTTCATATGTTCATATAAGCATTAGATATTCTTAAGGACAATGGATGCCAGTGGATGATGGTTGAGTAGATGGTTGTAGGTGGTTGTTAGAATAATAATGTTCTTGTAACACCCCGCATTTTTATTAAATAAAATAAAATTTGAAGAGCTTATAGAATTTGGTCACGAGATTAGCGTCATTTCGTCCGTGGCGATTTCTAGTTAATTTAGCCATATGGATTGCAGAAAACGGATTTAAAATTAAAGAGATACATTTAAATGAAATATTACAACAAACTGAAAAGGAGGTATAAGGAAAGAACAAAGACCACCATTGTTTTTAGCCTTATTAACAAAAGCCTATGTAGTCCAGTTGGTAAGAGCATTTAGCTCCCAAAAGAGTGGCGCAAGTTCGATTTCCTCGGGCGCCACATTTTTATTTTAGAGAAACGGTTAAAATAATAAATGTTCTAAAGGGAAAATATGTACAATGCACATATAAGGAAAATTATACATATTAGAAAGTACACAAATATATATATATACATACATATGTAAGTATATGCTTATATATATATATATATACACACACACACACATAGAAGAGAAATTCAAAATAAACCTACAATCAATGAAAATAGGTAAGAATTAAATGACGACATAATGTCATCTGAATTTTGCAAATGTAATAAAAGTTATGCGTATATATATACGTGTAAAATGGGCATTGGAAATTTATTATACATATAAGGGGTTTACATATAAATATAGTATTCAAAATATTCCAGAAATTCAAACTAAGGACAATGCGCACCGAACCCATATGGGTCGACCCAAGTTGTGCCTGACTTGACCTATGGGTCGACCCTAGGATCGACCTAAGGGGTCGGTGGGTCATCCCACCCCTGATCCGGGTAGGTTCATTCGGCGAATCTGGACTGTTTTTCAAACCACATTTGTTGTTGACTCAACGCTGAGTGTACAAGATCATACCCAATTTCTTGAACACCTATAAATAAGCTAGCAGAGCCTATCCTAAATCTCATATTTTCTGAGATGCTGTCTAAACTTTGCCATTCTTCTTCCTCCTCAATTCTCTTCGGAAAATAGAATAATTAGTCTTAGGAAATTCTAATTCAAGATATGGGGGAAAGGAATGTATATTTACAAATGGGTGTTCAGAATTCAGATCGAAGTGAGGTAAATTCTTGAATTTGGTTAATTTAGATTTCTCTTCTTTTTATCCTTTTCTTTTAGTCTGAGAATTGTGAATCCATGGTTATTTAGATTCTAGGTTCGGTTAGGAGAGCCATGGAATGCTAGGTCTGGACCAGATTCATGAATTGGAAAGCTATTAGGTGAGTGGATTTAAGTTATACCTTTTTGATAATGGTATATCTATCATTTGGCATTCCCTATTAATATGTATAATAAATCTGCTGAAATGAATAATCTGCTGTAGTATTTAACTTGCTGTAACCTGTTGAAATGTTTAATTTGCCAAAATGATTAATCTGCTGAAATGTTTAACATGCTGAAATCTGTTGAAGTTAGTACTGTTGTAATTAAAAATGAATTATATCCTTCGTGTAAATGATGGAACTTCTGTCGTACTGTAATCCTGAAACCTGAATTAAGAACATTTCTGCTGTATAAAGCCTATTTCCATAAATCACCTACCTGAATTTGGAATTTCTGTAAATGCTGTAATTGTGAAATTTACAATGAACATGAATATATGTTTAAGAATATTATTATTCCAAAATATTATAAATAAGAGTTACAGTAAAATTTGAAAGAATGAATATGCCTTAATTTACAGTAAATAGAAGATTGTAACCGCACGTAGACACGAGGTTAAAATCAACTTATGGCAGAAGTCTGCCCGGAACCGCCCGACAAATCCATCTTCCACAAGTGGCTAAGTTAATGTGAGGGGTCTGGTGCATAAACATACGTATAACGATGTTAAGGCACGAGGTTTAGTTCAACTTGTGGTAGTCTGCCCGGAACCTCCCGGCAAATCCAACATCCACAAGTGGTCGGCTTAATGTGTGAGGTCTGGCTCATAATATATATATGAATATATGTATACAATAGGATAGAAATAAATGGCATTAATTACAATTAACAGAAATGAATGAATGTAACAACAATTTAAATGTTAAAATGAACGGGGAATGATAATAATCTATTATGAATAGCCTGAAAGGGGAAAAGGAAAGATAGTAGGTAGACTTGTCCTAGGGACAAATGGAAATTATAACATAGGTTATAATAAACGATAGAGAAAATGAGATAACTTACTTAATGAGATAAGTTGTACTTAATTATAAATTAAGTAATCTGTAAATCTGAAAACCTGAAACCTGATGTTTGTAATAAGTAGAGGAAAGAAGGGAAAAACTTATGAAATGCAATAAGTTGTACTTAATTATACACTAAGTAATCTGTAAACCTAAGATTCTGAATCCGACTAATAAGAAGAACATGTTATCTGAAAACCTGAGAATCTGAAATCTGCTAATAAGGGTAACATGTTAAAGGCTTATTAATGAACTTAAACAGGGTAATTTATATAGCTGAAATTAGTAAGCAAGAAGAACTTGGTAACTTGAATAAGAAGCTAATATGATTTGAAATAACTAAGTTAACTGGAAATCTAACGAGGTAGAGTAAGCGCGTAATTAAACGTTTGGACAAAGGGCCTAATAACATGTTAAACTGAGGCGCTTGGACCAACTGTATATTTGAAAGTGAAGAACCCAACGGGGTAGATCACTGTGGTGTCATGAGACACGAGGGAAGCGCACTTCCATCTGATTATTCTACTTGTTCCACATGTTGTTCTGCTGATTCCTGTTGGCTTCGAAGGACTGGAAAGGGAAGCATGCGGCTTCCTGAGATGTGGAGGGTGCACTTGGAAGTCCTCTATGAAGTGGCAGCGTTAAGTCTGTGCTCGCAGAGGTGGGGGTCTGTGCGTTACGACCCGGTGAGTATACCTAGATTGCCACGATAGTGGGTAGTCAGAAGGCTGTAGGGTGGCTTAGGTGATTCGATGAATTTGGTGCCTTGTGACTAGGAGGGTTACGACCATCTCATCTGTTTGCCTTAGGCGGGTTTAACCATTTGACTGATAGTAATCGTCGGGTACCGGTCATCGACAATCGGTGTGATGCGGAAAGGCGGAGAGATAAACCAAAGGACCATTAACCTTTTACTATCGAGGTTTTGGTTGCGGGACACGCCAGTTTGGATGTGGATTATTTGTTAGAGGAACGCCACTAGCCCTCATATCTATTGGCCTTTCACTAGTTGAGGGATGGGTTGGGTGGGACCATAGTCACCGTGAAAATGTAGACCATAGCATATGTGTATACAGATATCTGAAAAGGCTCCCGATCGAGTTTCATATATTTGATATAGCCCTGTTATGAAACTCATTGCATAGTAAATAATACGTGCGGATACATGCATACCGTTTCCGGATGGTGTATCATCGAGGTTGAGGCATCGAGTACCATTAACGATATGTATGTGAGAAAGTCTAGATACATGCATATCTGCTGCAGGTGTCGTATCATAGACTTTAGGGCATTACTCTGTGATGGTATATGATTCAATCGAATGGTTCAAAGGTGGCAGTCTGTACGCTTACGTAGCATGGCGATTGCGGTTCTATGAAAAACGTAGGTTTGTTATACAGAGATCCGTACATCGTTCTAGTGTAGGATGAGGGACTACGTATTTTTCTGTAGCGTTACGGTAGAGATCGTGCAGATGGGGTACCATGTGGTGTACCATAATATTGGGGTAGCTATATGTATATTGTATTAGGTTAATCTATTGGCGAGTAGATGGGTACGACATGTGTGTAAGCCTTGAGTGATATTAACACAAGTAACCTATAAATAAGGAAATGTAACTGAACGGTATATATAGGGTTATCCAAAATGTGTAGTTTAAATCCAATCACCAGAACTTGTGTTCTGACCCCCTCCTCATGGCATACTCGCGGGTTCGATTTGTGGCAGAGATATGATAGCTTTGGATACTGGTTAGGCAGTATTACTATCTGGGTAAGGCTATATTTGATTATATTATATTTTATTTCATTCCACTGTGAGTGGTTTTCTAAGCTCTGATATGTTTATTATCACTTTCTTTTCTGCAGGATACCAGACAAACCAACATGGGTTTCGATAGGTTAGAATTTTGAAAAAAAATCAGTCTGTCTGAGTTCGGGTTGTTACATCTAGTATCAGAGCCTAGGTTTAGGATTCCTGTATAGATAGTGAGTGAACGTTTTTGTATTATTTTTAAAGAAATAATATAAATATAAATATATTATATATATATATATACCAAGGTCCGTAGAGGAACCCATTATATAGAGAAAGCATGATATGGTAAAAATTGGGATATCTATTTTGTACACAAAAGGAATGAACATGGAATTCTGAGACCCTTAGGTAATTTGGGCTGGAAGCATACAATATCTTTGTATAAAAGAAAGGTGAATCCCATATGTTAGTATTTCAGGTTAGTGGGTTTGGCAGTGAAATCTTATAAATCGGAAAAGGCTAAAAAGAGAAAAATGGATATGGAATATATATAGTTGAGAGAATTGATTTTGTGGGGGTGTCTAGGAAAGCCTTGGTAAGTTGGAAACCCACTTTGAGTCTAACCCCGTTGTTAACTTTTAAGAACTTGACATTGTAAAAACTTTTGGAAGATGGTTTATGGTGCTTTCAAGTTTTGATCTTAATAGTTACAGTTTTATAATATGTAAGGAACGTATTCGAAAAGTACATATTGAGTTTTGAAGTAAAATGAGGTATATTTTGGAAATAGCGATTTCTTGTGAAAATTGTCTAAAATAAATTCTCTCAGTAAAAGGTGCGTATTATAGAGCATGTATAGCTTGCTAGTTTTCAAGTTATACAGTATGAAAGGATTAAAAAGCAAAACATATAAAAAGTTGTATTTTGATGTTGCATTTTTTTGAAAACTACAATTTTTAGTAATGAAAGTTTTAAAATCTCTATTCTTTTGACAATCATTTTTGATAATTGTTTTAACATAAAATTTTGTTAGGTGGACGAATTAAGTTGTAGAAATTATGAATAAAGTAGATGTTTGCACCAAGTTGTAAGTAGGTGAACTGACATTGTAGGTAAGAACAATTGTTAACCTGATTGAGTAATAGTTGTCCTTGTCTACTCCAATTTTTGTGATTTGAAAAAAAAATTGCATTTTTTTGAGATGACGTGTTTTATCAAAAATAAGTTTTGGTGAGGAAAATAAAGTTTTAACACTTTTAACTTTTGGAAGGAAAATAAAATGAGGAAGCCAAACCACATTTTTAAAAAAACCATGGAGTAGGTAAGGATTAGTGCCTAGGGAAGACGGAGAAAGTTTTTGAGGCTATGGAGTAGATAGCGAGAATTATCTTGGAATAATGGTAAGTTCCCATTAAATGTGTAAGCATTGAAAATCCTAGGGTGTTGGTACACAGCCAGGACTAGTGGTGACTATTCGATAGTGAAGGGTAAGAAAGTGTTTAGATCATGTTGCAAATTTTCCTTTCAGGGGCAAAACCCATTATTACATTTCTGTTGGGATCGTTCTGTTATTTTGTTCCTGTTGGGTAGTTAGGGTAACAATTAAACCTATCAGTGATCCCATGGTTTGAACTTTTCCATCTAAGGGGACATAGTCCTGAGATTCATAGCCCTTAGTAGTAGCCGTGTAGAGCGTCGGTTTTCCTGTTTTAGTTGAAGGACTAGAAGGCTTATTTGAAACTAAACTTAGATCGAAGGATTAAGTTAAATAAACTAAGAAAAAAGTAATGATATAACTAAAAAGGAAATGTTAAATTCAGTAAAGCAACAAACATGACAGTTAAAGAAAAATGGAAAATTCTGAGAAAAGGTGAATAAGAATAAATTTTTCCAAGACAAGTTAAAAAATAAAATCTATAACATTTTTTTTTCTTATATGGGTTGCTCTTGGATAGGAAAATACGGAACCTTTATATAATAGTTACATAAAATCCAAAAACGGATAGAAAAGGTGACTAAAAGAAAAACGAAGGATGTGAAGCTTTCCATTTTCTACCTTTTTGTAACATAAGAAATCGAATTTAGAAAATTAGTTTTTTCTGAAATTCGAAAATTAAAGTTACTTGGTAGGGTTTTGGATGAAAAAACTGGATGAACTACGTTGTTGCTGTAACAACCCTGAATTTTGAGTCTAATTTAAAATTTTATTTTAAGTGATTTTAATGAGTTTTGATATTTAACATTATCTATTTTAAATAATAATGATCACAAATTTGATTTAAATCGAAGTTAGAATGAATAATTTAATTTTAATTATAAAAAGAGTTAGAAATAGCGCGGTAGTTTGAAAAGTCAAACTTGAAATTTGACTGACCGTACAGAATGCAAAATTTAACGGATTTTAGTGAAACCAAAAATATTAGAATCTATTTAAAAATATCTTTCCAACGAATTCGAAAAATTGAAATTTCATAGCGGAAATCAAAAGTTATGGCCAATTCAATTTTTAGAAAGGTCGCTAGGCAATTTACATAGGTCAAATGCTACTTTTTGCATGCAAAGGAATTTCGACTCGAAACCACTTCCATTGAGTTCAGAATGATGTTTCTGCATTGAAAAACAGTAAACACTTATATATTTCGAGTTTCGGAAATTATTTGTTTAAAAATGTATTTTTAATATTAAATATATTGGCCTTAAAAATAGCCATTTTTCAAACGACCTCTGTTTTCGACGAAACCACTTTTGTTGGAACCGAAATATCAAATTATTGCTAGGTTTCAATTTTCAGAATTTTTCGAATTAATATGTGAGCGTGGCAGAGAAAAATGTGTTTTTACTATTTCAGTTAAATTTAGAAGCCTTAAAAATAGCCATTTTTCAAAAAGTCTCAGAATTCGATGAAATTAATTTTGTTAGGACCGTATCGTCATAAGAAAGCCAAAAATAATTTTTCTGGATTTTTCTGAGTTAGTGTGTAGTCCCGGTAAAATTATTTGTACGGAAAAATTAGAAATAAAGGACTTAAATTTTAAAACTGAAAAATGGAGGCTAAGATGACAATTTGGGCTGATGAGGAATATCCAAATGAGTTCGGAATGGGGGCTAATTGGTAGGGACGACAGTCGTTGGGCCTAATTCTGAGTTCGGACCAAAACGGGCTTAAACGGGCTAATTAAACAATAATTAAATAACCCTAAATATAATAATATAAAAATCCATTGGGTCTTCTTCCTCTCCCGTCGTTCTTTTTTCAGCCGCACGCACAAAACAACCCATCATGGCCGAAACTTCTCTCCTCCTTTTCTCCCAATCCACAAAGAATTAGCTTAGGCCGTAGTTAAACTTTTTGAAGCTCTTCTCACTCTCTTCAATCTCCAACAAGTCTCATCCCTTTTCATCGACCGTAGGCGAAGAACGAGCACCCCCAACCCGCGCTGAACGTACCCCCACCGCTCCTCCTCCTTGCAGCCGCACCCTCCCATCTTCCCGGTGAAGATAGCCCTCTCGTAGCTCTCCAATCTCCCGCAAACCGTTCGTAAAACCGTCGACTACAGCTCCCGAAATCCGCATTTGAAGTTTTGAACAATTCTGAAAATTAAGGTTTAATTATTTCAGATTTTGTCACGCTTATTTCCGTTACTGTGCCAGTTGTTAAAAGCCAGAATTCAAATTTTTACATAAATTTCAAATTGAAATCTTTCAGATTCGTAACCGCCGTGAATCCGAACATGAAATCTGATTGAAACCACTTTCATTTCAGAATCAATCAAGGTGAGAATTTATTTTTTTATTTAATTTAATTTATTTAATTATTATTTGCATGATTGTTAATAGTAGATCAAATAAGACATGCGGTTTAGAACATGGATCTGAACTATTCACCCCGTATGATGTTAAATCTGAATTGCATGAGATTAGATCTGAAATTTTGAGGTTTAAATCTGAATTAATAATTAATTAAAATTAATTATGTGTTATTTATTCAATCACACCATGTTGATTTTACATATGTCAAGTTAAAACATCACCTTGTAATTACCTTGATGCTAGTTATTGGATTTGGACTTGTTGTTATGTTTGGATGTTGTGGTTATGTTATGTGATGAAAATTTACATGTTATTTGATGCAAATAAAATAAGAATGCGACTTGTGTTGGAATTTACATTTTATTATGTAAAATTAAAATAAGAAATTTACATCGTATGAGAAAATTAACATTATTCTTAGTGTAATAATAAGTAATTACATCGTATGTGTAAATTAACATTTTTTTTATGTTAATATGATAGAAATTCAACCATAGGATGTAAATTAACATTTTTAATGTTAATATGATAGAAATTCAACCGTAGGATGTAAATTAACATTTTTAATGTTAATATGATAGAAATTCAACCGTAGGATGTAAATTAACATTTTTAATGTTAATATGATAGAAATCAACCGTAGGATGTAAATTAACATTTTTTTATGTTAATATGATAGAAATTCAACCATAGGATGTAAATTAACATTTTTAATGTTAATATGATAGAAATTCAACCGTAGGATGTAAATTAACATTTTTAATGTTAATATGATAGAAATTCAACCGTATGATGTAAATTAACATTTTTTTTATGTTAATATGATAGAAATTCAACCGTAGGATGTAAATTAACATTTTTAATGTTAATATGATAGAATTCAACCGTAGGATGTAAATTAACATTTTTAATGTTAATATGATATAAATTCAACCGTAGGATGAAAATTAACATTTTTTAATGTTAATATGATAGAAATTCAACCGTAGGATGTAAAATTAAAATCAGAATTTGCGATGACATGAAATTTACCTTTTATTATGAAAATAAAGTATTTTCACCGCATGTATAAGTTTACATTATTTTTAATGTAAATTAAATAGTAAATTTAACCGTAGGATGTCATTAACATTTTTAATGTCAATTTAAAAAAAAAGAAGTTTAACCGTAGGATTAGTTGACATTATTTTTAATATTAATATATATGAATTTCTCCATCGGAAGATTTACATTATTTTCTTTTTTTTTATGTAATAAAAAGAATGGACTTTACATTGTAATTAAAGAGTAAATTTTACATTGTAAAGAATGGACTTTATATTAAGAATTTGGCGATGTAAATAAAAAGACAATCCTTTTATGTTGAAAAAAAAACCATCTTTTTATGTTCAAAATAAAAAGACATTATTTTTACATTGTAAAATAGTAAAGTTGACATTTTTACTTTGTAAAATAGAAAAGATAATATTTTTACATTGTAAAATAGTAAAGTTGATATTTTTACTTTGTAAAATAGAAAAGATAATATTTTTACCTTGTAAAATAGTAAAGATTACATTTTTACATTGTAAAGTAGAAAAGTTAATATTTTTACTTTGTAAAATAAAAAAGATCATATTTTTACGTCGTAAAATAGTAAAGTTAATATATTATAAATATAAAAAGATGATATTGTTGCATTGTACATAAAAAGAAAATGTTTTTACATTGTATGAAAAGAAACATATTTTTATATGTTATTTATGAATGATTTTTCATCGCATGAATTATATAACATTTTATTTTGATATTTATGAATGAATTTATACCGCATGAACAAAAGTTACATTTTTATATGTAATTTATATATAAATTTGCACCGTATGTTGAAAATTACATTTTTTTTCTATGTAATTAAAATGTAAATTTACATTGCATGACGAAAATTACATTTTTTTCTATGTAATTAAAATGTAAATTTACATTGCATGACGAAAATTACATTTTTATAGGTAAATTATAAAGTGAATCAACGTTGAATGTTAAAAATTATATTTTTCCTTGTAATTAAAAGGGGAATTTCATCGTATGATAAAATTTACATTTTTTGTATGTAAATTATATAGGAATATACACCGTATTGTAAAAATTACATTTTTCTTTGTAATTAACATGTGAATGCCACTTTATGTTAAATTTTACATTTTTATATGTAAATCATAAAGTGAATTTATGTCGTATATTAAAAATTACATTTTTCTTTGTAATTAATATGAGAATTCCATCATATGTTAAAATTTACATTTTTTATATGTAAATCATATTTTTACAATGTGAATTAGGTGTAGTGTTTGCATTGTAATTACAAATCATATTTTTACAATGTGAATTAGAAGTAGTGCTTGCATTGTAATTAAAAATCATATTTTTACAATGTAAGTAGGGAGTGGAGTTTGCATTGTAAATAAAACTTGCAATTTGATATGTAAATTTAAAATAGGATTCACAGCAAATATAAGTTACATTTTTATAATGTAACTAAGATGAGAATGTACATGGAAGTTGAAATCTACGTTTTTATATGTAATTTAAAAGTAGGATTTTGAATGTATCAAAATTTTACATTTGTTTTACATGTAAATAAAGAATATAGGAATTTGCATAGGAATTAAACTTACATTTTTATGTAAATAAAAAGGATGGAATTTACATTTTCCTTATAAGTAAAAGAATGAATTTAGGATGCTGTAATATTATTTTCATTTTCAAATGAATTAAAATTTAGTAAGTATCGATAATTGTGTAGAGCTTTGTTTTAATCAAACGACGTTATTACGATTCAATGATTATATATATATATATAATTAAAATTAAACGAATAGGGCGTGGTAGTTCGCGTTTTGAAATCGTACTTTTAAATGACTATACAAGAAGATCCGACCGTCGGATTTTCTTGAAACTGAAACCGTTAGGACCGTCTTGGAAAAATCTTTCCAATGATACATATTACGTAAAGATCCAACGGTTAGATTCTGAGAAATGTGAAAATTAAAATTGGTTGAATGCAGCACCATCGTCGTCATGGACTTAAGGCGTCGTTATATAAAAATTTAATTATTTTAAATAATTAAAATAGGAATTAATAGTTAATAAAAATAATTATTAATGTGTAAGAAGGATTTTCAATATATATATATATATATTCGAGGATTATTTGGAAAGTCCGAGTTTATCTCATTCCAAATAATTAAACGACGTTTAAAAATCCAAGATTGGAAGACGACAATTGAAGACCTTCAAATCTCCACATCGAATGGACGATGATGACTGTTGCCTTAGAATGGCTTGCTACCATGATAAGGTAATAGTAGGAGTTACCCAGACGTAGTGTTGATTTGTACAGATTTGGCTTTCGCTCAGACCCAGAGCATAAGCTTATAAATGGATTGTGTGTCTGACATCGTACTCCATTATATCTCATGTTATTAATCTTCGGTCGAATGTATGGATGTTTGGTGGCGGAGAATTTATTCTCTTGCTTAACACCCGTTCATATATTTCGGCAAAGGATTGGTAGTGTGATATGGAGTGATGATGTGGCATGCTAAGATGCATATGATCAAGGTTTTGTTGAAAAGCAGGCCTTGTGGGACGATCAAAGAATAGTCTGTTTAGGCATAGCTTTGTGTATAGCATGACTTCGCGAGCCTCACACACCGGTGGAGTCTAAAACGGGAGAAGGGAATGCAGGGAGAGCAGCACGTTTCTTTCTAGCTAGAGTGGTGTCAGTGACCTACCAGCCCTGACATTTTACTTATGTGGATGATGGAATGAGGCGCCTCGGATGATAGGTCCTATAGGACCGGGAAACGTGTGTTCAGGTATAACTAATCCGCTAAGCTGTATTTGCGGACCGGCCCTGCAGCTATCCAAGGGTTCACTGCGGGGGATCCTGAGACATTAGCTAGAGTGCCTCGAATCGGTAGGAGCTCCTCCCTAGCCTTGACTCATGATGGAAACCAATTTCCAATACGCCCTATTCGGATTTGATTGTATTACTAGTACGGAGGCATAATATATGGGTACCTATGCTTCCTAGGATTGATACATTATGATTGAATTTTTTTTTTTAAAACATATACACACTAATAATAATATCAATTCATTTTTAACGTATCAAGCATGTTTAATCACCATAAGGTAAAACTCTATCCTCTGGTGTGTGTTGCATTGTGTGATGGGACCTGAGTCTTATGGTGATTTCATTTTTCTAAAAAGCATTGCGTTGTTTTACAATTTACTTCAAGTTATGCACGACAATCCATTGGAATAAAACCCGTTTCGCATTAGCGGCGTGGTCCATGGATTTGCCTTATTACTATTAGTTAAATTAGTTAAGAATTCTCACACCAGTCCCACGACTGACCCGTTGTTTGTTTCCAGCTTTGCAAACTCGGGTGCCCTCTTTTCCACACGGGCAGTCGAGTAGTTTGTCTACAGGTTTATCTCGAGCAGGATTCTGGATTGAAGCTTAAAGCTGTGTCCAGAGCATAGTTGTCTTCCGCTGTATCTATTTTATTTCCGCTGCACTATATTAAATTTATTGTAAAATTTTCTTCCGCTGCAATTTAATTTCGATGTACTCTGATATATTCTGTACTCTGATGTTATATTATCATGATGTAATAAAAGTTTGTTGTTGTTGTTCTGATGTGTTGTATTCCCAAAGTTAACGTAGGCGGGATTTGAACGGTTTTGGTCGATTTTGCGATCGATTAAGGCCGGGCAAAATCCGACTCGTTACAGTTGGTATCAGAGCTTTGGTTAGCTCAAATCTTTGGGGTACAACTCATTAGAACTGAACAAAAGGCTCATCAGAGATTGGATTAGTAAATCCAATAAGAATACTCATTAGAGATAGGACCAGCAGTATCCTAGAATGAGAAAACTCATTAGAGATAGGGTTAGTAATGCCCTAGAATGAGTTGAGAGTAGCAAGCCTATAAAATACGTATTTGTGATTAATTATGCTCTATTTTGGAAAATATGAGTTTGAATATATAAAAAGTTATATATTTGAAGGTTAATCAACTAATGAAATTATTTAAACCAATGGAGAATATATATATATATATATTAGTTAGTTAGTTAATTAATCAACTTTTAGCTTCGTCCCTTTTCGAGGACGAAAAGTTTTTAAGTGGGGGAGACTGTAACAACCCAGAATTTTGAGGCCAACTTAAAAATTTATTTTAAGTGATTTTAATGAGTTTTGATATTTAACATAATCTATTTTAAATAATAATGATCACAAATTTGATTTAAATCGAAGTTAGAATGAATAATTTAATTTTAATTATAAAAAGAGTTAGAAATAGCGCGGTAGTTTGAAAAGTCAAACTTGAACTTTGACTGACCGTACAGAATGCAAAATTTAACAGATTTTAGTGAAACCAAAAATATTAGAATCTATTTAAAAATATCTTTCCAACGAATTCGAAAAATTGAAATTTCATAGCGGAAATCAAAAGTTATGGCCAATTCAATTTTTAGAAAGGTCGCTAGGCAATTTACATAGGTCAAATGCTACTTTTTGCATGCAAAGGAATTTCGACTCGAAACCACTTCCATTGAGTTTAGAATGATGTTTCTGCATTGAAAAACAGTAAACACTTATATATTTCAAGTTTCGGAAATTATTTGTTTAAAAATGTATTTTTAATATTAAATATACTGGCCTTAAAAATAGTCATTTTTCAAACGATCTCTGTTTTCGACGAAACCACTTTTGTTGGAACCGGAATATCAAATTATTACTAGGTTTCAATTTTCAGATTTTTTCGAATTAATATGTGAGCGTGGCAGAGGAAAATGTGTTTTTACTATTTCAGTTAAATTTAGACGCCTTAAAAATAGCCATTTTTCAAAAAGTCTCAGAATTCGACGAAATTAATTTAATTAGGACTGTATCATCATAAGAAAGCCAAAAATATTTTTTCTGGAATTTTCTGAGTTAGTGTGTAGTCCCGGTAAAATTATTTGTATAGAAAAATTAGAAATAAAGGACTTAAATTTTAAAACTGAAAAATGGAGGCTAAGATGACAATTTGGGCTGATGAGGCATATCCAGATGAGTTCGGAATGGGGGCTAAATAGTAGGAACGACAGTCGTTGGGCCTAATTCTGAGTTCAGATCAAAACGGGCTTAAACGGGCTAATTAAACAATAATTAAATAACCCTAAATATAATAATATAAAAATCCGTCGGGTCTTCTTCCTCTCCCGTCGTTCTTTTTTTAGCCGCACGCACAAAACAACCCATCATGGCCGAAACTTCTCTCCTCCTTTTCTCCCAATCCACAAAGAATTAGCTTAGGCCGTAGTTAAACTTTTTGAAGCTCTTCTCACTCTCATCAATCTCCAACAAGTTTCATCCCTTTTCATCGACCGTAGGCGAAGAACGAGCACGCCCAACCCATGCTGAACGGACCCCCGCCTCTCCTCCTCCTTGCAGCCGCACCCTCCCATCTTCCCGGTGAAGATAGCCCTCTCGTAGCTCTCCAATCTCCCGCAAACCGTTCGTAAAACCGTCGACTACAGCTCCCGAAATCCGCATTTGAAGTTTTGAACAATTCTGAAAATTAAGGTATAATTATTTCAGATTTTGCAACGCTTATTTCCGTTACTATGCCAGTTGTTAAAAGCCAGAATTCAAATTTTTACATAAATTTCAAATTGAAATCTTTCAGATCCGTAACCGCCGTGAATCCGAACATGAAATCTGATTGAAACCACTTTCATTTCAGAATCAATCAAGGTGAGAATTTTTTTTATTTAATTTAATTTATTTAATTATTATTTGCATGATTGTTAATAGTAGATCAAATAAGACATGCGGTTTAGAACATGGATCTGAACTATTCACCCCGTATGATGTTAAATCTGAATTGCATGAGATTAGATCTGAAATTTTGAGGTTTAAATCTGAATTAATAATTAATTAAAATTAATTATGTGTTATTTATTTAATCACGCCATGTTGATTTTACATATGTCAAGTTAAATCATCACCTTTTAATTACCTTAATGCTAGTTATTGGATTTGGACTTGTTGTTATGTTTGGATGTTGTGGTTATGTTATGTGATGAAAATTTACATGTTATTTGATGCAAATAAAATAAGAATGCGACTTGTGGTGGAATTTACATTTTATTATGTAAAATTAAAATAAGAAATTTACATCGTATGAGAAAATTAACATTAGTCTTAGTGTAATAATAAGTAATTACATCGTATGTGTAAATTAACATTTTTTTATGTTAATATGATAGAAATTCAACCGTAGGATGTAAATTAACATTTTTAATGTTAATATGATAGAAATTCAACCGTAGGATGTAAATTAACATTTTCAATGTTAATATGATAGAAATTCAACCGTAGGATGTAAATTAACCTTTTTTTATGTTAATATGATAGAAATTCAACAGTAGGATGTAAATTAACATTTTTAATGTTAATATGATAGAAATTCAACCGTAGGATGTAAATTAACATTTTTTTTATGTTAATATGATAGAAATTCAACCGTAGGATGTAAATTAACATTTTTAATGTTAATATGATAGAAATTCAACCGTAGGATGTAAATTAACATTTTTAATGTTAATATGATATAAATTCAACCGTAGGATGAAAATTAACATTTTTTAATGTTAATATGATAGAAATTCAATCGTAGAATGTAAAATTAAAATCAGAATTTGCGATGACATGAAATTTACCTTTTATTATGAAATTAAAGTATTTTCACCGCATGTATAAGTTTACATTATTTTTAATGTAAATTAAATAGTAAATTTAACCGTAGGATGTCATTAACATTTTTAATGTCAATTTTAAAAAAAAAGAAGTTTAACCGTAGGATTAGTTGACATTATTTTTAATATTAATATATATGAATTTCACCGTAGGAAGATTTACATTATTTTCTTTTTTTTATGTAATAAAAAGAATGGACTTTACATTGTAATTAAAGAGTAAATTTTACATTGTAAAGAATGGACTTTATATTAAGAATTTGGCGATGTAAATTAAAAGACAATCTTTTTATTTTGAGAAAAAAACCATCTTTTTATGTTCAAAATAAAAAGACATTATTTTTACATTGTAAAATAGTAAAGTTGACATTTTTACTTTGTAAAATAGAAAAGATAATATTTTTACATTGTAAAATAGTAAAGTTGATATTTTTACTTTGTAAAATAGAAAAGATAATATTTTTACATTGTTAAATAGTAAAGATTACATTTTTACATTGTAAAGTAGAAAAGTTAATATTTTTACTTTGTAAAATAGAAAAGATCATATTTTTACGTCGTAAAATAGTAAAGTTAATATATTATAAATATAAAAAGATGATATTGTTGCATTGTACATATAAAGAAAATGTTTTTACATTGTATGAAAAGAAACATATTTTTATATGTTATTTATGAATGATTTTTCATCGCATGAATATATAACATTTTATTTTGATATTTATGAATGAATTTATACCGCATGAACAAAAGTTACATTTTTATATGTAATTTATATATAAATTTGCACCGTATGTTGAAAATTACATTTTTTCTACGTAATTAAAATGTAAATTTACATTGCATGACGAAAATTATATTTTTTCTATGTAATTAAAATGTAAATTTACATTGCATGACGAAAATTACATTTTTATAGGTAAATTATAAAGTGAATCAACGTTGAATGTTAAAAATTACATTTTTATTTGTAATTAGAAGGGGAATTTCATCGTATGATAAAATTTACATTTTTTATATGTAAATTATATAGGAATATACACCGTATTGTAAAAACTACATTTTTCTTTGTAATTAACAGGTGAATGCCACTTTATGTTAAATTTTACATTTTTATATGTAAATCATAAAGTGAATTTATGTCGTATATTAAAAATTACATTTTTCTTTGTAAGTAATATGAGAATTCCATCATATGTTAAAATTTACATTTTTTATATGTAAATCATATTTTTACAATGTGAATTAGGTGTAGTGTTTGCATTGTAATTACAAATCATATTTTTACAATGTGAATTAGAAGTAGTGCTTGCATTGTAATTAAAAATCATATTTTTACAATGTAAGTAGGGAGTGGAGTTTGCATTGTAAAGAAAACTTGCAATTTGATATGTAAATTTAAAATAGGATTCACAACAAATATAAGTTACATTTTTATAATGTAACTAAGATGAGAATGTACATGGAAGTTGAAATCTACGTTTTTATATGTAATTTAAAAGTAGGATTTTGAATGTATCAAAATTTTACATTTGTTTTACATGTAAATAAAGAATATAAGAATTTGCATAGGAATTAAACTTACATTTTTATGTAAATAAAAAGGATGGAATTTACATTTTCCTTATAAGTAAAAGAATGAATTTAGGATGCGGTAATATTATTTTCATTTTCAAATGAATTAAAATTTAGTAAGTATCGATAATTGTGTAGAGCTTTGTTTTAATCAAACGACGTTATTACGATTCAATGATTATATATATATATAATTAAAATTAAACGAATAGGGCGTGGTAGTTCGTGTTTTGAAATCGTACTTTTAAATGACTATACAAGAAGATCCGACCGTCGGATTTTCTTGAAACTGAAACCGTTAGGACCGTCTTGGAAAAATCTTTCCAATGATACATATTACGTAAAGATCCAACGGTTAGATTCTGAGAAATGTGAAAATTAAAATTGGTTGAATGCAGCGCCATCGTCGTCATGGACTTAAGGCGTCGTTATATAAAAATTTAATTATTTTAAATAATTAAAATAGGAATGAATAGTTAATAAAAATAATTATTAATGTGTAAGAAAGATTTTCAATATATATATATATTCGAGGATTATTTGGAAAGTCCGAGTTTATCTCATTCCAAATAATTAAACGACGTTTAAAATTCCAAGATTGGAAGACGACGATTGAAGACCGTCAAATCTCCACATCGAATGGACGATGATGACTGTTGCCTTGGAATGGCTCGCTACCATGATAAGGTAATAGTAGGAGTTGCCCAGACGTAGTGTTGATTTGTATGGATTTGGCTTTCACTCAGACCCAGAGCATAAGCTTATAAATGGATTGTGTGTCTGACATCGCACTCCATTATATATCATGTTATTAATCTTTGGTCGAATGTATGGATGTTTGGTGGCGGAGAATTTATTCTCTTGCTTAACACCCGTTCATATATTTCGGCAAAGGATTGGTAGTGTGATATGGAGTGATGATGTGGCATGCTAAGATGCATATGATCAAGGTTTTGTTGAAAAGCAGGCCTTGTGGGATGATCAAAGCATAGTCTGTTTAGGCATAGCTTTGTGTATAGCGTGACTTCGCGAGCCTCACACACCGGTGGAGTCTAAAATGGGAGAAGGGAACGCAGGGAGAGCAACACATTTCTTTCTAGCTAGAGTGGTGTCAGTGACCTACCAGCCCTGACATTTTACTTATGTGGATGATGGAATGAGGCGCCTCGGATGATAGGTCCTATAGGACCGGAAAACGTGTGTTCAGGTATAACTAATCCGCTAAGCTGTATTTGCGGACCGGCCCTGCAGCTATCCAAGGGTTCACTGCGGGGGATCCTGAGACATTAGCTAGAGTGTCTCGAATCGGTAGGAGCTCCTCCCTAGCCTTGACTCTTGATGGAAACCAATTTCCAATACGCCCTATTCGGATTTGATTGTATTACTAGTACGGAGGCATAATATATGGGTACCTATGCTTCCTAGGATTGATACATTATGATTGAAATTATTATTTTTTAAAACATATACACACTAATAATAATATCAAATTCGTTTTTAACGTATCAAGCATGTTTAATCGCCATAAGGTAAAACTCTATCCTTTGGTGTGCGTTGCATTGTGTGATGGGACCTGAGTCTTATGGTGATTTCATTTTTCTAAAAAGCATTGCGTTGTTTTACGATTTACTTCAAGTTATGCACGACAATCCATTGGAATAAAACCCGTTCCGCATTAGCGGCGTGGTCCATGGATTTGCCTTATTACTATTAGTTAAATTAGTTAAGAATTCTCACACCAGTCCCACGACTGACCCGTTGTTTGTTTCCAGCTTTGCAAACTCGGGTGCCCTCTTTTCCACACGGGCAGTCGAGTAGTTTGTCTACAGGTTTATCTCGAGCAGGATTCTGGATTGAAGCTTAAAGCTGTGTCCAGAGCATAGTTGTCTTCCTCTGTATCTATTTCATTTCCGTTGCACTATATTAAATTTATTGTAAAATTTTCTTCCGCTGTAATTTAATTTCGATGTACTCTGATATATTATGTACTCTGATGTTATATTATCATGATGTAATAAAAGTCTGCTGTTGTTGTTCTGATGTGTTGTATTCCCAAAGATAACGTAGGCGGGATTTGAACGGTTTTGGTCGATTTTGCAATCGATTAAGGCTGGGCAAAATCCGACTCGTTACAGTTGCTTAGTAAGAGTGTGGGAAAATTTGGAGGAAAAAGGATTTTGATTTTCAAATATTGCATTCATATAAAAAATGCTAGTATATTTAGGATGTGTGCATCATGTTTTCAAAGAGATTTTTCAAGAAAAAATTGCATTTATATAGGAGGTACCGCCTAGGAATTCATTTCATTTATGTATTATTATGCTTAAAAACACTTAGTACACAAATGGTTGCAAAATTGGATGCACACATGATGGTTGTGATTTATGCGAGGAATTACTTGATTTTACCCTTACCTAATTTCGAGGATGAAATTTCCCATGGGTGGGAGAATGTAACACCCGCATTTTTAAAATAAAATTTGAAGAGCTTCTAGAATTTGGTCACGAGATTAGCGTCATTGCATCCGTGGTGATTTTCTAGTCAATTTAGACCTATGGATTGCAGAAAATGAATTTAAAATGAAAGAGATACATTTAAATGAAATATCACAACAAACATGAAAAGGAGGAATAAGGAAAGAACAATGACCACCATTGTTTTTAGCCTTGTTAACAAAAGTCTATGTAGTCCAGTTGGTAAGAGCATGTGGCTTCCAAAAGAGTGGTGCAAGTTCGAATTCCGCGGGCGCCATATTTTTATTTTAGAGAAACGGCTAAAATAATACATGTTCTAAAGGGAAAATATGTATAAACGCACATATAATGAAAATTATACATATAAGGAAGTACAAAAATATATGTATACATTCATACGTAAATATATGCATATATATATATATATAAGAGAGAAATTCAAAATAAACCTGCAACCAATGAAAATAGGTAAGAATTAAAAGACGGTATAACGCTGTTTGAATTTTGAAAATGAAATAAAAGTCACGCGTATATATATACGTGTAAAATGGGCATAGCAAATTTTGTATACATATAAGGGGTTTACATGTAAATATAATATTCAAGATATTCCAGAAATTCAAACTGGGGACAATGCGTACCTGTACCAATATGGGTCGAGCCGAGCCGAGCCGCGGCTGGGTCAACCTATGGGTCGACCCACCCCTGATCCAGGCAGGTTCATTCGGCGAATCTGAACTTTTTCATACCACATTCATTGCTGACTCAGTGCTGAGTGTACCAGATCATATCCACTTTCTTGCTAGCAGAGCTTAATCTGAATCTCATATTTTCTGAGAGGCTATTTAGACTCTGCCATTCTTCTTTCTCCTCAAATTTCTTCAGAAAATAGAATAATTAGTCTTAGGAAATTCTGATTCAAGATATAGAGGAAAGGAATGCATATTTACAAATAGGTCAAAATTCTGATCGAAGTGAGGTAAATTCTTGGATCTGGTTAATTTAGATTTCTCTTCTTTTAATCCTTTTCTTTTAGTCTGAGAATTGTGAGTCCATGGTTATTTTGATTTTAGATTCGGTTAGGAAGCCATGGAATGCTAGGCATAGACCAGATTCATGAATTGGAAAGCTATTAGGTGGGTGGATTTAAGTTATACTTTTTTGATAATGGTATATCTATCCTTTGGCATTCCTCGTTAATATGTATAATAAGTATGTTGAAATGATTAATTTACTATAGTGTTTAACCTGTTGTAACCTGTTGAAATGTTTAATCTACCGAAATAATTAATCTACTGAAATGTTTAACCTACTGAAATCTGTTAAAGTTAGTACCATCGTAATTAAAAATGAATTGTATCTTTCATATAAATGATGGAGCTTCTGTAGTACTGTAATCCTGAAACCTGAACTGAGAACATTTCTGCTGTATAAAGCCTATTTCCATAAATCACATGTCTGAATTGGGAATTCCTGTGAATGCTGTAATTGTGAAATTTACAATGAACTTGAATATTTTTTTAAGAATATTATTATGCCAAAAGATTGTAAATAGGAGTTACAGTCAAATTTGTAAGAATGAATATGCCTAAATTTGCAGTAAATAGGAAACTATAACCACACTTAGAAACGAGGTTAAATTCAACTTGTGGTAGAAGTCTGCCCGGAACTACTCGGCAAATCCAGCATCCACAAGTGGTTAATTTAATATGAGGGGCCTGGTGCGTAAACATACGTATAGTGGTGCTAAGACACGAGGTTAATTTCAACTTATGGTAGAAGTCTGCCCGGAACCTCCCGACAAATCCAGCATCCACAAGTGGTCGGCTTAATGTGAGAGGTCTGGTGCATAAACATATATATGAATATATGTATGTAACAGGATAGAAATAAATGACATTACTTGTAATTAATGGAAATGAATGAACATTACAATAGTTTAAATATTAAAATGAACGGGGAATGATAATAACCTATTATGAATAAACCTGAAAGGGGAAAAGGAAAGATAATAGGTATACTTGTCCTAGGGACAAATGGAAATTATAACTTAGGTTATATTAAACGATAGAGAAAATAGATAACTTACGCAATGAGATAAGTTGTACTTAATTATAAATTAAGTAATCTGGAAACCTAAAACCTGTTGTTTGTAATAAGTAGAGGAAAGAAGGTAAAACTTATGAAATACAATAAGTCGTACTTAATTATACACTAAGTAATATGTAAACCTGAGATTATGAATCCTGCTAATAAGTCTGAAATCTGCTAATAAGAGTAACATGTTAAAGGCTTATTAGTGAACTTAAACAGGGTAAGTTATATATCTGAAATTAATAAGCAAGAAGAACTTGGTAACCTGAATAAGAAGTTAATATGATTTGAAATAACTAAGTTAACTGGAAATCTAGCAAGGTCGAGCAAGCGCGTAATTAAACGTTTGGACATAGGGCCTAATAACATGTTAAACTGAGGCGCTTGGACCAACTCGTATGTCTGAAAGTGAAGAACCCAACAAGGTAGATCACTGTGGTGTCATAAGACACGAGGGGAGCGCACATCCATCTGATTATTCTGCTTGTTTTGCTTGTTGTTCTGCTGATATCCTGCTGGCTTCGAAGGACTGGAAAGGGAAGCACGCGGCTTCCTGAGACATGGAGGGTACTCCTGGTAGTCCTTTGTGCAGTGGCAGTGTTTAGGCTGTGCTCGCAGAGGTGGGGTCTGTGTGTTACTACCCGATGAGTGTACCTTGATTGCCACGATAGTGGGCAGTCAGAAGGCTACAGTATGGTATAGGTAATTCCACGAATCTGGTGCCTTGTGACTGGGCAGGTTACGACTATCTCATCTGTTTGCCTTAAGCGGGTCTAACCATCTGATTGATAGTAATCGTCGGGTACCTATCCTCGACAGTCCGCGTGATGCGGAAAGGCGGAGAGCTAAACCAAAAGACCATTGACCTTTTACTATCAAGGCTTCAGTTGTGAGGCACGCCAATTTAGATGTAGATTGTTTGTTAGGGGCACGTCACTAGCTCTCATATCTGTTGGCTTTTCATTAGTTGAGGGAGGGGTTGGGTTGGACCATAGCCACCGTGAAAATGTAGACCATAGCATCTGTGTATACAGATATCTGAAAAGGCTCCCGACCGAGTTCTGTGTATCTGATATAGCCTGTTACGAAACTTGGTGCATAGTAGACAATAGGTGCGGATACATGCATACCATTTCCGGATGATGTATTATCGAGGTTGAGGCATCAAGTACGATTGACGATACATATGTGAGAAAGTCTAGATACATGCACGCTTGCTCCGAGTGGTGTATCGTAGACTCTAGGGCATTACTCTGTGATGGAATCTAATTCGGTCGAATGGTTTGAAGGTGGCAGTCCGTACGCTTACGTAGCATGGCGATGGTGGTTCTATGCAGAACGTAGCATAGTTATATAGAGATCCATACATCTTTTCGGCGTAGAATGAGGGACTGCGTATATTTCTGTGGCGTTACGGCGAAGATCATGCGGGTAGACTACCACGAGGTGTACCTTAATACTGGGGGTAGCTATATGTATATTGTATTAGGTTAATCTACTGGCGAGTAAACGGGTATGACGTGTGTGTAAGCCTTGATGCTATTAACACAAGAAACTTAATAAATAAGAAAATGTAACTGAACGATTTATGTAGGGTTATCCAAAATGTGTAGTTTAAATCCAGTCACCAGAATTTGTGTTTTGACCCCATCCTCATAATATAATCGTAGGTTAGATTTGTTGTTTGCGAACTAATTAAACAATTGTAAACAACTGTAAAATCCGTTCGGCTTTCCTAAACAACAAGGATTGTTGTAGAGGGTGTCGAACTCTGGGACCAAAAATATTTTAATTAATAAATCCAATCAAATTATTCCAGAATTTTGATTGATTGAAAACATAGAAAATAACAACAATTAAATAAAAAGAGAGATTTATATAATAAGAGAAAGTAATTAGGGGATAATGACATAGATTGGATTCATACTCATCAATAGCCAACAAATAAATATAGATCTAATTCATGTTTTTGTGTCACACATGAATCAACAATAATTAGGTTCTTGGAAACAAATAAGTAAATAATGACAAGCATAGCCTATGCAGGAGCTGAGCTCTTAAACAACCATAGACTATCAGGACAGATTCACTAATTAATTTCTAAAACCCTAAAATTAGATCTAAATCTGATAATTGTTAGATCGAACACGAATATGCCCTATGAAGGAGCATGGCTCTTAAACAACACAGAATATGAAGGTTCAGATTTAACCCTTGATTTGGATCCAGATCTACATGTATAAATTCCTCATCTATTGGCTATGTGATTCATGTTGAATCATATCTATTAGCGTCATCACCCCCTAATCAAAGGGGATTAGCTAGACATAGCTAAAGAAGAAGAGAAAAAGAAACTAAATAACATGAACATAAATAAAATAAAATAACAACTGAGAGAAAGGGAGAAGAAGAGTTTTATCCCAAGAAGAGAATTATAGAATAAAACTAAGTGTGCTTTTACATGAAGGAGATACAATGTATTTATAGTTGCTCTGGCCAAGACTTAGAGGCTAATTACACAATGTGGGACTAAAGATTTAGCCCAGATAACACATAAGCCGGTGGGAATGCAGCTGTAGAATGAGAGGCTTTGTAAGTGAGCCAATGTGAATGCAGTGTGAATGGATTTGCAATTGGCATAGCTTGCGGGCATCAAATGACATCAAATTCAATTGTTTTGAGCATGAACAGGAACTCCATAACATCTGCAACAAGCTATCTTTATGAAAAGGCATTGGATTATTAAAATATGCGGCAGAAGGTGGTTGAACAACAACATTTCTTCAAGCATTTCAACAATTAAATGCATTAATCCATTCATCATAAATAATCTGAAAACACAACTATAAATACGCAATATCAATTATTTTAAATATAAAATAAGATAAATAAGCGGATAAAATATACACAATTACGTGTATATCAAATACCCGCACACTTATCTTTTTATTTGTTCTCGAATAAACTAAACTAAGACATGTCACACTTTCATAGGAAACACGATTGCATGTAGTGTATGCAACAAGCCGTTAAACCCCTAAGTGTCCCCAGCAGGATGAGTTTTGTCTCGTGAGGGTTTTCAATGGATACTACCCACAAAATCCATAACGTCTTATGTACGCGGATTAATCAAACAATATATTTAAGGTCTTTTACATTCCAAGGATTTCACCTAACTACAACAATAATGGTTTAGCCTCAAATTGTCCATCCCATAATTGGTGCAAAAATGAATAAAAAATTTCAAGTTGAATCGTAATTCCTTGATAACACTGTAATTGCCTTGAAGGTTAAGAGCGTGGTGCCAACCCAAAGTTCTACACATCGACAATGTGCACCCAATCATTTATACTTTTTTTTGAATAATTTTGCACCAATGTAACTGTAATGTATTAGATGTGAGTTATGCATAGATGAAGGAGAATTTTGTAAGTTCTAAGAATATTATAGATAAGAGGGCAATTGTATTAGTTGAATTTCAAGCTACAAAAGATAAAGTAATACTAAGGCACATATGGACGTTTTGTTTCCTTTCATCTCCTCAACTACAATCCTTGCTTCTAAGTACGGTATGATGGATGTGGATGGAATGGAAATGGATGCTTCATAGTCAAGAATGATAAACGACTATTTTATTCTGAGACATTTTCTCTTCATTGCATTTTTTTCTTTTTCTTTTATTTTTATTTATTTATTTTTGTATGATGAATGATGAGTGGAGATGGAATGGAATGATACCGTATATTATTTCATTTGATTCCTACTCTACTGAGCGAATCATAACCAACACTTCATGAAAGGAAAGTTTTGTGCCCTAGTTACTCTACTTTTATAACTCTAATTTAACACACAAGTCTGGATTGATGTTATATAAAAAGAGGAAAGGAATGATAAGAAAAGTTTCGTAGGATAGATAACCTATATAAAATAAGATGTGATATATGGTTATCCTACCTTTAAACAAGTATGGAGTAGGTAGTGTAATATTGGTATAAAAGTGACGTTTTTAACCTTTGAAAATGAAAGGTTCTTAAGTATACCAATATAAGAAAAACTTGTCGAAACATGGATGTAAATCGACTAAAACTTGGGTTTGAATAATGTGGGGTATCGGAGAAAAATGCTACAATGAGTCATTTCTCCTTAATTGGGCCAAGTGGATTTAAAACTTACGATTTTGAAAATTTGAGTGAGAAAAAATATTATGCATGAAAACGAACTCAGAAAATCCAACAAATGTAGGTGCAAAATCATTTTTATTTCATGATTTTTTTTATTATTATTTTTACCTGCACATTCTAACATGTATAACAAGGGTTGACACGCTTACTCCAGAACATGACTAACATCTGCACAGTCTCATGCTAGCATCTTAAAAAGATACATTACGATTCAATGAATAAATAATGTTCATTCCCATCACCCAACAATTCAAATTATCAAACAAGAACCAAGGTGTTATTTATGAATTTAAGTTCATCCTTGTTCGATAAATGACATACTTCATAAAATTTGATTGCTGATGTAATGTAAATTCCCTCCGCACTTAGGTGTGACTGTGACCTCACGGTCGTGAATCAGACATGTCTTAATGAAAGAGAAACAAAATAAGAGGGTCAGCACGGCTTACCGGGTACACATGCAGAAAATACGCAGTCATCGAATAGATGAACCGATCCACAATGGACCAATGGATCAACCTCATTAAGATTATGCGATACAGCATCAGCATAGAAAATCAAATAATAAAGGATTTTGAATTACAATTTAGATTTGGAAAAACAAATTTTGTTTTTTCAAAAGTTTGAGTTGCTAATTTTAAAATTTTGAGCTTACAATTGATCCTAAAATCAAATTGAATTTTCGTAGCAACTAAAGAAAGGTCATCGAGCCAGGGTTCAGTAGAAGTTTCAAAAACAAAATTTGATTTGTTCAGATAATGTATAAATTGAGAGACGTGTGCATCACTCTCACTCCCACACTTGTTTTGAGAAATATTGTTCAGTTTCGCTTTGATCTTTGAAATCTTGTTGACTAAAGGTTCATTCGTAAACCTAAAGTTAAAACCAAACAAATGAATTTTTAGTAAATTTTGAAATCGTGTTTTCTCAAAAACAGTGTTATTCCAAAAAGAATTCATATACTGCAGAAACTTATCATTGAAAACAAGTGATCAAAGTGAGGTTCAGTTGAAACGAACAAGTCATAAGGAGTTTCAACAGTTTCAGAAAAATCGTTATTGTGCTTAAGATCACCTTCAGTAGTCTCGTTGTTTTCAACCTCAAGAATTTCAAAGTTTTCAAATGTTTCATTTTCAATTCAGACCCAATAACATTGTCGTCAATCAGTTCAAGAAGTTTTCGCTCATCAAAGTTGTCCTCAGCTAAACAGTTGTTACCAACTTCATCCTTTCTTTCAAGTTGACAATCTATAGTTTGCAAAATTTTCAAATTTTTCAGAATTTGAAAGATGAAGATAAAATTGAAGACTGAAGTCTTCATTTTCAAGAGAATTTAACTACAAATCAATTACAGAGTTTTCAACAACTTCGTTAAGATTTTCATCAATTTCAAAAGTTGTTCTTTGAAAATTTTCGAATTCAGTAAGAGTTGAATTTTCAGCAGAAGCATCAGTTTGAATTTGAAATTCAGTTTCACAGAAGGGTGCGTTTTTTACAGGTCCCTGTTAAGGTTTTAAATTAGGCTCACATCCGGTCATAAACTTATTGTAAATTAGGTCCCTATTTTCTGAAAATTCATCAAAAAAATATAAAAAAATCACGTAAATTCGTAATTAATTAAAATAATTATTCAGGAAAGAAATTAGACCTAAAAAACATCAAAAACAACGAAATGCAGTAAAATGCATTAAAAGATGCATATAATTCAATAAGTTGCATACATGTATGCATTTATTTTAACTCTACGTCAAAACTGCAGTATAAACGCATACATGTATGCACATATTGTAAGAACATGCATCTACCCATGCAATTATTTGAAAACAGCGAACTATAGTGGAACTTTTCACTTTTGCATATATTTTCACCTATATGCATACATATATGCAGTTATACAGAAATGCAGTTATTCAAGAGGAGGGTCTGTCTATGTGCAAGTATATTCAAATAGTTGCATATATGTATGCAACTTATAGCAATAGTTGCACACATATATGCAACAATTTTTTTTTCGCGTGGACTTCTGGGATTATTTCAAGATTTTAGAATTTTTTTTTAAATCATAACTGCTTTTTTTTTGGCCAGAAAATGAAAAATGCGTAGCATATAAAGAGGGAAGGCGGAAGTACATGAAAAGGTGGAGGCGGCAGCAAAAACAGGGGGCGGAAGTGAATATAAAACTATGACTGGATGTGAGGTGTATTAAGTTTGGAAATAGGGATGTGAGCCTAACATTCACTTCACAGAAATCGGTGTTTTGAGCCTGAGATTTTTCAAAAATTTCATTTTCATCAACAGTCATATCGTTAGAATCATCAATAATCGTTAATAATGTTGTGACGAAGTTAATGACCGATTATTTGTTTCAAAAGAAACATTGGCAGAAACTTGTTCATAACTAGATTGGGATTTATAGTTGTTGAACAAGTTCGTAACTTCAGTTTGAAGAAGAGAGATTTGATAAACAATCCCATAAGATACACTTGGTTTGTTATCGTCTATTCTTTGAGCCAGTTTTTCGATGTAAGTCAAGCCAAATTTCATGGAATCCTCAAAGTCATCAACATGAATAATTCCCTCAAGTAATGACTTTTCTAGATTTAGCCAAAATTCAATAGTATATTGAGCCATTTGTTCAATGATATGCATGTTTTCGATATCTTTATTTTCAAAAGCTTGTTTTTCATCTAAAGTTCGCGCCCATTCCTTGATGTTCTCGCTATAGTTTCAAATATCATTCATTAATTGATCAATTTCACTCAGGCTCTCTTCAGTCAAATTTGTAGGCACACCAGATTTCAAAATGTTGTTTTTTAGATTCGTCGTTTCTATGTGTTCCTCACTGGTTGATCTTAAAAATTCATCAACCTCATCTCTCGGAAGTCGTTCATTATTTAATTTCCATCACCAACATCGCCAAAAATTTAGCTTGTTCGCAACACATTTTTCATATTCGATAACCATCGTATTCTGAAAATCATTTTGGTGTTCAAAAAAATTCGTTGAAACCCGTGTTGAAATTGTTTTGAAATTCAGCACTTTGCTTATCCATTTGCGCTAAAAGTTGACACACCTCAGATAAATTCTCCTCAATCATAGAATGATGTTTTTCATATTGGGGTGTAACCGTTTGATGAGATTTATGGAAATTATTCGAAAAGTTTTCAGCTTGAAATTCATTCTGATTTGAATTGTAATCAAAATCATTTAAATTTTGAAAAGAACTGCATTTTTGGTCGTACATGGGGCAAGCGTGCATGTACTAGAGGAAGTGAGTTTTTCGTCGAAAAAACAGTTGCACAACTTGTGGCTCTAGAGAAGATCTTAAAAAAATATGCTAAAATTAACAACTTCGGATTATATGAATACAAGTCTAGGCCAAGTTTGGATAGGGGTTATCAGAGTGCCACGAATCACCGTGGAAACACGACAGAAGGTTTAAGAACCTGTTTGAGTTCTAGACTCTACCGTTCCTTAGACACCAGAGAGAGTATCAATCCTAATTGTCAATTTAATGAATATTTTGTCCTATGAGCTTTGGGGAATTCTCGATTTGATTTCAAAAATAATTTATTTCAAAAACAGACTATCCAATTTATCCCATATTCGTTTTAAAATTTCCAACCACACATCAACAGGCAGAATAATCAATCACAGAACAAACACTGAATAATAAATTGCAGAAATAATTTTTTAAAAAGAAAGCCGTGACACCTGCAGAAAATTTTTACAAGCAATTTCTATATATTTTTCTTTGCAGTAAAGCACCTGTAGAGTTTAGAACTAGATCGGCAGTCCATCCAGTGCAGTTGAGTAGCGCTAGCACGTTCACACCGCACTTGGCGTGCAACCGCTCGAACCTTGAATCGTCCGCCGCTTTCTGTTGTTGTCACCTTCTATTATTTTCTTGACTGCGCTGCGGCATGGGTTCGGGTTAGGTGCCCGAATTTTTTTAAGACCTTTTTCTAATTTCCACTATACCTGCTATCGAAATATTCCTCAAACTTTTTTTTGATTAAAATATTAAATAAAAACACAACCCTAAAAAGAAAAGAAGAAGGAAAATAAATAAAGTCAGCTAACAAATGTATCACAAGCCCAAACACGTTAAGCATACAAAAATTCACGTGGCCCAATACCACGTAAAGATCATAAACCCACATAAAGATCACAGACCCAAGGAAGGTAGGACTCAACTACTCAACCAACCCAAATATTAAAGTTAAGACTACCGACTCTATTCTCAAAACAAAAAAACAAAAAACAAAAAACAAAAAACAAAAACTAAATTTGGAATCGTCTAAAATCGAAGGTGGATTGGCTTCGGTAGATGAGTTCAATTACGGAATTGGGTATGCAGATTTGGTGATTCGCTATGGTGCTTGCAGATTTGGGTTATGAAGCAGGTTAAGGTCGATTTGAATCTGAAGTTATTCTAGTTTCTAAGAGGGTTTCACAGAGGCGAATTGTCGGGCTATGTTGTTGGCGTGAAGAGGATGGTGATGGTTGCGTTGTGGCTGTGAGGTGCGTGATGGAGTATTGGTTGCTGGAGTGGGTGATTTAAGGTTTGGTGTTGATGAGTTGTAGGGGTGGTTTGAACGTGGAAGTAGCTGATCAGTTTGGGTCAGTTTAAACATGGAAGTGGTTTTGCAGTGGTGTTAAAAGTGTGAAGGGTCAGTGGTGAAGTATGGAGTGATGGTTTGAGGAAGTGTACACTGAAGAGGTGATTTGATTCTGAAATGTAGCGGATGGATAAAAAGGAGTTTTCAGTGCAAGGTTTGACAGTGGTCAAGGGGAAAGTTGGTGAAGAGGACTGTTCTAATGGTCGTTTGATGGCCTTTTGAGGTGAGTTTATAAGTGGCAGTGGAGGGTAGATGGTATTGGCGGTGGTGTTTTTGACCGGTGATCGGAGTGGCAGGTCTGTTGTGATGGGGTGATGGTCTATTTGTTTGTGTGGATGTGGTACGTGGGTAGGTGGTATCGAGTTTGTCTATGGGTACTGTGGTGAAGGCAAAAGCGCTTGGTTTGTAGGAGGCAAGATGATGGACTGTTTGTAAGAGGGTTTTGGGTTAATGGATTTGCGATTTAGTTTACTTGATTGAGGGATTGGCAGAATCGGTTGGAGCTTTTGATTGCGGTGGTATTGCATTTGGCTTCTGCTGGACGGGTTGGTGCTTGTTTATGAAGGGTTGTATGGTTGTACCGATGAGCAGGTTGATGTATGCAATCTGAGTTTGAGATGAGAGAAAATGGAGTTGTTTGCGGTGAAAGTAAATGGTTGTGTTACGGCGACTTATATAGAGAAGAGGGTAGAGAATAGTTATTTTGGAAAGACATCAAATTGCAAAAGAATTTTTTTATTGTTGTTCAGGTAGTTGCAAAAAGAAAAAACCAATTTATATAAAATGAATTGTAAGAAGAAAGGAAAGAGATTGAAAAAGGGGAAGAAATTGAAGAAAACTTTGCAAGTTTTTTTTAATTGACTTGTAAAAGGAGAAATGGGAAAGTATTGAAAAATGGAAAGGCAGTAAAGGAAGGAATTAAAACAAAAGGCAATGAAAGGGGAAAGAAATCAAACCAAAAATTGCAACTTTTTTCCTCTCTCTCTTAATTAGCAGATCATGGTATAAATCAGCAATACCAAATCAAAGCTAATCTAGAGATTTTTTTTCTATATATAAAAAAACAAAAATTAGAAAATAGAAGAAAAAAACAAATCAACTAACAAGAATTAGATATTTTTGTGTTTTTTTATGAGGGAAATTTAAAGAGAAAAGAAATTATAACCCGAAGGATTTAAAAATAAAAATAATTTTGATCCCCGACAACGACGCCAAAATTTATTTGCGAACAAATTAAACAACTGTAAAATCCATTTGGCTTTCCTAAACAATAAGGATTGTTGTAGAAGGTATCGAACTCTGGGACCAAAAATATTTTGATTAATAAATCCAATCAAATTATTCCAAAATTTTGATTGATTGAAAACACAGAAAATAACAACAATTAAATAAAAGAGAGATTTATATAATAAGAGAAAGCAATTAGGGGATAATGACATAAATTGGATTCATACTCATCAATAGCCAACAAATAAATATAGATCTAATTCATGTTTCTGTCACACACATGAATCAACGATAATTAGGTTCTTGGAAACAAATAAGTAAATAACGACAAGCATAGCCTATGCAAGAGCTGAGCTCTTAAACAACCATAGACTATCAGGGCAGATTCACTAATTAATTTCTAAAACCCTAAAATTAAATCTAAATCTGATAATTGTTAGATCGAACACGAATATACCCTGTGAAGGAGCATAGCTCTTAAATGATTGAGAATATGAAGGTTCAGATTTAACCCTTGATTCAGATCCAGATCTACATGCATAAAGTCCTCATCTATTGGCTATGTGATTCATGTTGAATCATATTTATTAGCGTCATCACACCCTAATCAAAGGGGATTAGCTAGACATAGCTAAAGAAGAAGAGAAAAAGAAACTAAATAACATGAACATAAATAAAATAAAATAACAACTGAGAGAAAGGGAGAAGAAGAATATTATTCCAAGAAGAGAATTACAGAATAAAACTAAGTGTGTTTTTACATGAAGGAGATACAATGTATTTATAGTTGATTTGGCCAAGACTTAGAGGCTAATTACACAATGTGGGACTAAAGATTTAGCCCAAATAACACATAAGCCAGTGTGTACGCAGCTGTAGAGTGAGAGGCTTTGTAAGTGAGCCAATGTGAACGCAGTGTGAATGGATTTGCAATTGGCACAGCTTGCGGGCATCAAATGACATCAATTTCAATTGTTTTGAGCATGAATAGGAACTCCATAACATTTGCAACAAGTTATCTTTATGAAAAGGCATTGGATTATTAAAATATGCGGTAGACGGTGGTTGAACAACAACATTTCTTCAAGTTTTTCAACAATTAAGTGCATTTATCCATTCATCATAAATAATCTGAAAACACAACTATAAGTACGCAGTATAAATTATTTTAAATATAAAATATGATAAATAAGCGGATAAAATACACACAATTATGTGTATATCATTTGTGGCGGAGATATGATAGCTTTGGTTATTGGTTAGGTAGTATTATTATCTGGGTAAGGCTATATTTGATTATATTATATTTATTCCATTCCAATGTGAGATGTTTTTTGAGCTCTGATATGTTTATTATCTCTGTATTTTCTGCAGGATACCATACAAACCAACACGGGTTTCGATAAGTTAGAATTTTGAAAAAAATTCGGCCTGTCGGAGTTCGGGTTGTTACAGTTCTTGTTAACTTGGAGATTTCTGGGATGTAATTCTTTAAGTTAGGGAGAATGTAACACCCCAAAAATTAATACACCATAACCGTACAGTAAAGACAATAAAATGAATATTATATAATTATATATTCAGAATTAAGTAAAACCGACTTTACCGTTGCATTTGTTTTGGAATTCCTTGTTCAGATATACCCTGAGTTTGCGTAAATCAGATAACGTATCAGAAAGATATGGACCTAAGATGATTGTATACATATATAAAGGATATATAATAATAAAAATAAAAAAAAATAGCGCTGGAACCAATGGTCATGGGACGACCCATCCTTTACCTAGGTCGATCCATGTCTAAGGGAGGTCGAGCCATGGGTTGACTTGGTAGGTGGGGGTCGACCCACCTGCATGCAGGTCTGATTCCGGACGATGTATTTGGATTATTTTTATATATTAGGTTAGTTGGATGAGTTATGTGGTTAAATTTGAAACCTAAAATCTAATGGTTAAGAATTAGCTCAGCTAGTCTATAAATACAGTGGCTCCGTCCCATTTTATTCACACGCAACTATTCTTCATTCTCTTCCTCCATGGCTACACTCTAAATTAATTAATAAAATGGGGAGACACTATTGAAAATTAGATCAACAGAGACAATTCAAGATCTGCAATCAACATAAAACCTTTTTCAAGAACTATTTTTGAACCTAATAACTAGCCCTTTGAGTTTAAGTTATATTCAGATCTGAAATCTAGAAATGTATTATGACAGTAAATAAACTTGGATCTAGAACGTACAATACTTATAGGTTATTTTCTATACTGTTCTTTTACTGTTATTCGTCTATGAAGTTGTTACAGTAATATATGTTCTTTTACAGTTAGTTGATTAATCAGTTATTTTCATACATATCTATCTTCCTTATCCCTATTCTATTGTTTAATTTATTTCTAGTCTTATTTATATGCCTATTTTGTACAGTTTGATTTGATTCTGTTATTCTCCTTCCCTTTTCCCTTTTTATTTACGCTAAGCTTAGGCAATCGAGTGCCTAGGCCATTTCCGATTTAAGATTGTGTATAGTTGAATTTAGGATAATATGAAATGACAATGAAAAAAGAGAATTCGGGGGTTTATTATAAATTAAGGACTTTTGACTATAATTTGGGAAAATGATCAAAAGGAAGAATATGCGAATGTGTATGCATGTTAGATTAGACTTAATACATTGATTAAGTAAAGAACATGGTACAAAAATGTAAGTACTGGATGTAAGTTCAGTAAACTAAATTACTATAGTGTATTATATATACATCGGGCATGTGCTTGTTTTGGGAAAGGGGTTGTACACGTAATAACATTTACAGAAAAATGTCATATTACAACCATTCTTATTAATGAACTTAAATCTATTAAGTTAAAACTTGATTATTAATAAGCTAAGAAGTTCCTTGTTCTGTTGTTGTATCGGGTTTTGGGGACTCTTAAATCCTGGTAATTGGGGGCACCAACTTAAGGGTCTGGCTTGTGTCAATCTTGTTGTATGGAACCCATATCAGTCAGTAACCCTATTGGTGTCTTGTTTGGGGCCTCGCACTAGGTAGGGGCCGGGGCACGCTTTATTGGTCTTGATTGTAGCACATTCTGGCGGAATCATGAGTGTGCATGGGTCCGATTAGGGAAACTAAGACATCGTAACGCCAGTAAATAAGTCTGTGTTCTATAAGTTGCTCGGTTAGGGAGTGATACACTCTACTGCAGGGGCTAACACATGATATTTACGTAGTAGGGAGACGATCACATGGGTAGTAATTAAGGTAACACCTAATCCTGACATGTAATTGGGGTAACACCTAATCCTGATATGTAATTAGAGTAACAGCTAATCCTGATATGTAATTAGGGTAACACCTAATCCTGGTATGTAATTAGGGTAACACCTAATCTCGATATGTAACCAGGGTAACACCTAATACTGATATACTAATATTGGTGCAGAGAAAAACTTGTTATTGGAATATAAATGAGAAGCTTTACCCGATCACTGGTTTAGCTTGTTACCTTGTATTTATATGCTACTGTACTTTCTCATCCAGTCTTATTTATCTGTCTTGATACCTCTATTTTATGCATATAATGAAAATCACTAGAACTCGTCAGGATTTATGATTGTCCTATTTTGTTTCACTTCTTTCTCTTTCTTCCCCCCTTAGGTCCTCGGAGTGGTAGTACTCTGCAGTGATTAGGATTTTCTTTCTGCTTGGATCAAGATTTCTTTCAATTTGATGTACCAATTTGATTATATTTCTACTTTTCTATGGCTTGTTAAAAGGGATATTGTTTTGCATTATTGTACTCTGATGTTTGGCATTATAAGACAGATAGTTGTATTTGAAGTATTTGGTATTTGATGATGTAACTGGTTTGGAATAATGTTTCACTTTTGATAACAAAAGTTAATTTTCCGCTGCATATTTATATTTATCTTGTGAATTTTAGTTACTACTTACCTATTTGCGCTTCACAAAACTTAATACATTTCCTTATGAGTGACATTAATGGATGTGGGGTGTCACATGTACACCTATCGACTGTAGGTGGTTTTTATTAACTCTTTTTTTTTCTTTTTTCTTTTGAAAAGAGACATTGTTAAGCAAGAATATCTTAGCACAACTTAACTTAGAAGATCGAAAATGTTATCGCAACACTCTAATTCCATTACTCTCTCAATCGAAGATTACATTTTAGAAAACACTTCATACTCATCACCTACGAATCTCCCTATATTCCAGTTACACTAAAGTTGTTCATAATTCAAACTTTTCTTTCGTTATCCGTTAAGAGAAGTAATATTCCAAAAAAAAATTGATTTAATGATCAAAATCGTATGTTTACTTCATCATGCCCATTTAAAAGTAACATAAAATGAATTTTTTTTGGGAATGGAAGAAGAAAAGAAAAAAAAAATCAATGCATAACCAAAATAAATACGAAACTCCCGCACACTTGATTTGGACTATGTCCCCATAGTCAACCCAAGTGAAAAGAGGAAAGGAAATGAAAATTCTGAAAATATGACCTATATTTACAAGAAACAGTTATCATTTACACTATATCGAAAAATATATTGACAAGAAGTAAATGAAACGGTCTTCCAAAAAACGATTCATTTGTCTCTTCAAGTAGGAGAGACACAGCTTAAGCTCGAAAAACCAAACCATGAAAGATTTCAAAGTCGAATGTTGATTTGGAAAAATGAATGTTGTTTTATTAAAAATCATGTGAGTTGTCTTATTTTCGATGATTTTTGGGGTAAAATGAATAAATGGTTGAAGTTCATATTTAATCTCAATAATTAGAAATTCAAATCTATCATTGAAAAATTGTTCAAAAATATTGATTTCAATATCCAAATGGTGATTCAAATCAACCCTTTCACAATTCAACTCATTTTCGAGAAGTCATAAAAATTCGTATTCATCAAATTCGTCTTTATTTGTTGAATTATTCACAACGTCATTGAATGTATTATTTTCTAAATCTAAAGTCATTTTCAAATTTTCAAAATCGAGAAAAGGAAGATCAAATTCTAAATTTTGTTCCACACTCTCAAATAAATTAAAATCCAACTCAATTACCGTATCATTAACAACTTTCCATTTCAAAAGTTGTTATTTGAAAATCGTCGATTGTGGTAAAAGATGAATTATTATACAAATTGTCACACGTTCAGATTTGATTATTTTGCTCATGTTGTTTCAAGTAGGTTTCGAATAACAAAGTCGTGTGGTTATCGTAAATTTCATCCATTTACTCAACAAAATTAAATTTATTAGTATTTAATTGGTGAATTTTCAATTTGAATTTGTTGAGAACAAATTTTTTGCACTGATATTTAAATTATTCTCATTGCCAAAATCAATTGAAAAGTGGTTTACACTTCCATTTTGAATTTGAAATTCACCTTGGAGTTCGAAATTGAATTGGAAAGAGTCGTAATCAAAATCATTTGAATTTGGAAGTTAATTCAAATTTTGATTATTTTGAAAATTTTGACTTGAACTGTTGCACAAATATGATTTACACCCTTCATTTATTCTTTGATTTTGTTGTGAGCTCATTTCAACTAAAATTTCAGTATTTGTTTCATGATTTGAGGGTTGGTCGTCATTTTGAAAATTTTGTGGTATAGAATCTGAAATTTCTGTACAATAGTTGTTATAAAATTTTCCATATGAATTTGGTGTAAAATTACATTGATTTTCACAACTGTTGTAAAATTCCAACGAATAAGGAAATTGGGACATTTTTAAGAAAGTAGTTATTTTATTTTATTTTTAAAAGAAAAGAAAAAAATTCACAAGATATAATTTTTTTATTTTAATATTTTTAGGATTTTTGAATGTTTTTTAAATGCTTTAAAAATGGAAAGAAATTATTTAAAAATGGTTTTTTTCTTTCTAAAGAGAAAGGAAAGTTAGATTTTTACAAAAGGGAATTTTTTTTAAAATGAAAAAGAAAAGTTCAAAAACCGGTTTTTTATGAAAAAGAAAAAGAACTTATAATTTTCCTAAAAAGGATGTTTAAATGATTTTTTTTTTGGAATTTTTGGATAAGAAAAAAAGAAATTATTTTACAAATGAAGATGATTTGGATTTTCTAGTTTTTTTTTTGTTTTTTATATATGCATGAACCTAATGCACCTAAATGAATGCAAGGATTAAGTACAAATTTTCTATCCTTAGTGGCTACTAACCCAAAATTATATACTGACACTTGATTAATTAAAATAAAAAATTTCTCAGCCAGTTAACGGGCATGAGTTATCGGTGCTCCAGGAATCACCCTAGAAATACAGCCGAAGGTTTCAGTACCTTCAGAGGAACAACCGATATAATATTTACGAATCACCATAATATTTATAAACGGTTATTTATCTGTCGTAGTCTAGACACTAAGAAATAATTCATTCCAGATATATTAACTATTAAAATATAATTAATCCATAGATGAGCTCGCGACTCCCTTAAGTGCAACGTCTAACTGTTATTATCAGTCAAATTCAACAATGAAATGCAATTTTTCTGGGCTAAGGAAAGGTAATGAACTCCCTACCTTATGTAAATTTGGGCGTGTCCTTAGAAGAAAATAAGATGAAATGAATGCAAAAAAGAAATTAAATGTGTATTAACAATGCAATTATGAATGTTTTTTTTTGGATTTTATAATGCAAATTCAAGCAAACAACAATGCGATTAAAATAAAGGAGTTAAACACGATACCTGTGCATACAAAATTTATTAGCAATGTTTTTTAGCGGCAAATTATTTTTAAGCAAGCGTTGCAAGCAGATTTGAGCAAAGCAATTCCTAGCAAGCGATTTTTCTTTTATCTGCTTTGGCAACCTGAAGAGAGATGAAAACGTTTTTTTTTCTTTTCTGGACTAAAACAAAAATCAAAGAAAAATTCTTACACTCAAACAATTTTTTTTAGTAAAAAACAATGCAATTAAGTCTATGCTAAAAAAATTGCAAAACCAGGGAAAGAAGGGAATTTTTTTTTATCAAATAGGCCCGTTAGCTCATTAACCCACGCTTGTCAAATAAAATCATACATGATTGAAATCCATTTTTTGATCGAAATCCCTTTTTTTATTGAATAGAAAATAGCAAAACGCGATTGGAAATTGAATGCGGGAGCGAGTTGGATCTTTTGGTCGATGAGGTGGTTTCGAACGGTGGAGTTTTGTTTGAGCTCGATGATTACATTGGTTGTAGATGCGAATTAAGGAAGGTCGTGGCTGTTGATTCGATTTTGAAGTTGGTGGTATCGTGGGTTTGTGAGAGGTCGCATGAAGACAACTGGGAGTTGAGTGAGTTGTTGAATTTGGAGGAGGAGTTTTATTTGTAGTGGGTGGTAGAGATTGGGAAGTTATGGAGAATAAAGTTCGGAGGTTTGAAAGCGATGAAGGCCTATGATAGGCGTGATGACGACAGAGTTAAAGGAGGTTATTGGAAGTTGTGCGAATTTGGGTAGTTTGGAATTGTGGAATTTGGTGATTAGTAAGTGAATTAGAGTATGGCTAATGGAGGGATATGGTGTTGAAACATTGTGGGTATATGAATGAAGGTGGATTTCCAAAGTGATGAATTTGTTGGAGGTGTTAACAAAGGGTGGTTGTTATTTGGTTACCGAGATGCGATGGATGTTTGAATTTTGGTTACAGATTCAGGGAGGTGCTGGTTTGCTAAGAGAATGGAGTTCGCGAGGCAGTTTTGTTTATGGAGGTGTGGTACTTGTGATAGACTTGATGGTTTGATGATGGATATGTGTAGGTATGTTGTAGTTGCAGCGTTGTATTGGCTGTCAATGGTGCTTGTTGAAGTAGATGGTTGTATGAACAGGGTGACAAAGGAGTTTTTGTTCGGAAGAAGTGACTGTGGTTTGGTGGATGGGGGTATTGTTGTATGTTTGAGTTTTGGTTTGGGTTGAATGGTGTGAAGTGATTTGTTGATGGACTCACTGGCTGTTGTTTGAAGTAGAGTGTAGTTTGAAGAGATGACAAAAATGAAACGAAAGGCATTCTGGAGATGAAGAAGGGATGGGGTATGCTTCCATTAATTGGTTGCCTTGAATGTGAAGGCAGTTTGTAAAGGGTTTTTGTTAGTTTTGGTCATGATGAAAATGGAGGAAGAAAATTCCAGTAGAGAACAGTGCAACAGAATGTAGGGTAACAGAAAAGTAAAATGATGTAAATAGTGTGAGAAATTTATAACCAGTGAATGTAAAACTAAGAATACTTTGTGTAAAAAGAAATCTATAATATGGTGTGAAAATTGTCGTTTTCTTTTATGAAATGTTGAGTTTTTGGAAATGCAGAAGAACATTGCAACTTAATGAAACCGTGCAATGTGCAGCAATACAACTAAAATAGTAAAGAAGTGAAAATTAAACAATGCAAATGTGTTTTTGTATTTTCAAAAGAAATAAGATGAATAACACTCTTTTTTTTCAAATGAACAAAAAAATGTAACTAAACTGAAACTAAAACAAACAGAAATGCACAGGTGCACAATAAAATCTGAGAAACAGAAACAGGTTTATGTGATCAAAATGCAGATTTTTTTTAAAAGAGACACAAACTAGAACACAAACCAAAATGACAGTGTCAACACAGAAATAAATGGACAACAATTAAACGGACACAAATGCTCAATAAAAACAAACAAAATATGAAACGAAAGAAATGCGATTTTTTTTAAAGAACAATGTAACAACCCAAATTTTTAACCGTTTTATGTAATATTTTAAAATGGTTTTAATTGTTGTATTAGAATTTAATTAGCTTGAATTTAATGTTGTATATAACGGTGTTGTATACACAATTATATGATTTTTGTTTGATGATAACAACCAAATATATTTTATAAATGTGTTTGTTACTGTACTGTTCTATATTTACATCACAGACATGAATGTAATATTTATATTTAAATAAAATACATCTGTACAGAAAATCAAATATTTACTGTATTTTATTTAAAATATGAATATTATATTTCTAACATTCAAACAGTACATCTATTTTAACTTCACTATTTAATCACTTCACATATTTGCACTTATAAATAAACAGAATAGAATAGACAAGTCTGTTTGACAACAATGAAACAATATTTTTTTAAATAGATTTTGTTTATTACAAATAATCAGTACAATCATATTAGCTCCTCACTATTTACATTTCAATATACAGATTTTTTAAACATTCATACTGACTTCTATACTTTCTCCAACACTGTCCTTTCTGTCTTCTGTCTTCTTGTCATCTGTTTTTTTACAACTTTCAGTCCAGTCACTTCAGTCCAGTCATCATCACCTGTCACATGAAACAAAAACACACAGTACACTGCAATAGAAATAAAACTGTATACATGCAAATATAAATTTTATTTTAAAAACAAAATAAAAAAAATTATTTGCCTCAGAATTTTGGTGTGTTTCTCATCATTTTTCATGACTTGATCTGATCTGTGTCTAGTCAGACTGTATATGTATAGTACAGGGACATGAAACCTTGTCTGATGGCTGCATATACACACGTGTATAAATATACACGTGTGCACTGCCTCGCCAACCAGCTAGCATCTGAGGAGTAGCCACAAAGACCATCTCGACTCAGTGCATATGAATATGGTCGAAAGCTCAAACAACTTTCAAAGCAAAGCTCAAGTATAAGATTAAATGTACAAGCATTGACATGGCAGCAAATGCAAACAGCTCAGCACAAATGTACATGGTCCAATCAATTCAGCAACAAAAAGGTGGTTCAAGTTGAACTTGAGCAGAAAAAAACATGATGAAGCATAAGTGAAGCAGAAACAAATGTGGTGTGCCAAGATAGGGCAGAAGCATACATGAACAAGTGAAGTATAAATGGTGCAAGTGTACAATGGTACAACAAATTTACAAGTGCAGTTTCATGGTCAAGTGTTTATTCAACAATGCAGCCAAGCTCAAGTAAATGCAACAAGTATCATAACATCATCAATGAACATTTTTTCAAAACAGTGCACTGGTGTACATGGGTTAACCATCACAAGCAATATGGTTTGAGCAGAAGTAAGCATGGATGTGAATCAGCACAACAGTTTAAACATGAATGGTACATAATGGATCAGCAACAATGATCAGTTTCAACTCATATGAAAGCATACAAAGGATGCATAGTCATGAGCAAAAACTTAAGAGATATGTTCAGTCAGCAATTCATTCTCGGCAAGTAAATAAGAGGCAAGCATTCACACAGCCATGCACTATGGAAAGAATTAAATCAGCAAAATGGAGAATCCAGATTTGGTAAAGTTTTTTCAATCCAATATTTTAGGCAGAACTTTGGATATTCACAGTTTTTTTTAAAAGGCAAGAAAACATTTTTTTAATAAATGTGCAAGCAAATTCTCACATAAATATGGCAATGTGATATCCAGAAATCACTATGTAATTTCGGCAAGAAAGTATTTGTTTCCAGAAATGTTCACAAATCAGTATTGGCAGGATTTTTTTATTTTCCAGAAATAAAATGTACATATTAGGCTGTGTACATCAGTAAATTGAATTGAGGAGATAAAAGGCAAGAAATTGAATCATGGAATCTATCACGCAAGTGAGGAACAAAATTCATGTCCAGATTCATCAAGCATTTTTTTTTGCTACTTTAAATCGAAATTCAGAAAAGAGTAATGCAGATTTGTATCAGAGTTTAGTTCGAATTCAATGTGGGAATTTAAGTCGACCCAGTCGAAACAGGAAACAAATTTTCAGAAATTCAGTGTTTAAAATGTGGCAAGATTTCTTTCCAGAATTAACAAGGTCGAGAAATTTTTTTTCAAGAAGGGAAAATCTTTTTAAGGCAACAAATTCAAGAGCCAAGGAGAGTAAATAACGCAAGTCCCAAATATAGATTTCATTCACGAGTACAAGGCAACAAGTATCATTCATCTCAAAAATAAAAAGTCGAGAATATCAATTCCAAAAGAGGAAATCTTGTATTCAATCAAATCGCAAATCAAAAGGGGAAAAGCACCGCAACAAATCAGCCAAATCATTCAGTGAAATCAGAGCGATTTTAGGATGTTATAATCCTATTTCTAACACCCATTTACATCATAGGCAATTATCGAAAATCAACAACAAAATCAAGAGCAATCAGAGAAACAAAATTCGAATAATTCACAATTTTCACAAGAGTTTCGATCGCCTGAAAGCCCCAAATCAGTGAGCAAGAACACATCATAAAGCCACAACAAATCGAAGGGACAGAGATTCATTTTCCACGAAGCAAGCGATTTGATTTGGGGAAGAAACCCTAGCCGCCATTTTTTTTTAGAAACAAAGAGAACGGGCTGAACTAATTTGAAAAGGGTCGACCAAGTGTTAAAATGAAAAGGGGATGACCCCTTAGTTATATTCTAGGGGTTTTCTATTTTATTTTTTCTTGTTTTCTTTATTTTGTATTGTTTCTTCTTCTGTAAACAATTCTAAACAGTTTTTCTAGAAGTCTGTAAAATTCTAGAGTTCCAGTCAGGGTGTTGACTGGCAGTCCACTAGAGTCTGTAAACTCTAGGGTTACGAGTTACAGGTTTTGTAATTCGGGAAATCTGATCGAGGGGATATCAGTCAGTCTAGGGTTTTGAGCGTAGGGTTAGGACAGGAGCAGGCGCTGCGAGTGTACATGGTCTTGTATGCGGGATCTGTTTATAACACCTAGTAGAAACCTTAAGAATGCATCAGTAGGCAGGGTTTTGCCGAAGCTAGGTATATCTGTGTGTGATTTATTTTCTGCACTTTTATTTCTGCTACATTCTGTGATTTGTTTATTATTTTAATATCCTGTCAGTTTTTCAATTCAGTTCAAAAACTGTGATAAACCCTATTCACCCCCCCTTTAGGGTTAATCTAGATCCAACAATTGGTATCATAGCTGGTATAAGGTTACAACATGATAGGGAGTTCTCGCTTTATGATCTAGTGGCGAAGTAGTGACTCTTTTCCCTACATGTCCGTGGGTGGTTGTCCATGTCGAGAGGAAGGATGTGAAATCAGTCTCTGAGGTACCTTTGTTTGCCACCGGGGTGTCATTAAAATCCTCGAGAAAGCGAGAACATGTGGTATCAGAGCCAGGTATTCTGTTAACTCTACAACAATGGTGATTCCTAGTTGTTAGTCGATAGAAAGTCAGTCCAGTTCATTTCCAACTATTTTCGATGGAACAGATTTTTTAAACTAGAAATCCAAAATGGAATTTTATTTAAAATCTGTTAATATTAAATGTTGGAATGTTGTTATCCATGGATTTGATAGTGTAGATATTACTTTCAATACCCGTGCTATGAAATTTATATTTGATTATCTTAGTACTGAACAGTTTAATCTTTTCTGTCATTGTTTATCTGCACAGGAAATCTGGGATACTCTCAATACGAAGTATGGAAAATCTGACAACAGCTCAAAACCCCAGAATGTCAACTCAGATTCAGAATTCTGTTTAACAGGATTTACAAATGAAAATTCAGAAGGATCAGATGATGGAGAATCAACAGATGCTGAAGTTGAAAATTTCTCGTATGAAGATTTGGTTTATATGTGTGTTGATTTAACTAAATCTGTTGATAAACTCAAATCTAAAAAAAAAATCTCTAAAATCTAGGAATTCTGAGTTGATCAGCAAAATTGATGATTTGGAATCACAACTTGAATATTTTAAAAAAAATTCAAATTCAGATTGCAAAAATTGTTTAAAATTGAAAACCAATCTTGTTCATCTCAATAAGAATATTCAAAAGTTTGAAAAGGAAATTTTGATCTTAAAAGAAAACAAGATTGAGTTATCAAGTTCGAATAACTTTTTACAAGAGGAATTTGAAATTTTTAAGACTGATATATATTCCAAATTTGAAATTGCTGAAAATGAAAATTTGGTGAAAAGTGGTTTGATTTTGAAAGAACTTGAAAATGAGATTGAAAAATCCAAGAATTTTGAGTCTGAAAAACAAAAACGATTTGAACTTGAAATTTCCGAATCCCAAGCCAAAATTAAATCGCTTGAAAATGAGAATTTGGTTTTGAAACAGTCCAACGCTGAACAGAAGATTGCTATAAATAATTGCTCAAATTTACTAAAAGAAATTTGCGATCTAAAATCCAAAATTCAACGATTAGAATTAACTTTGGATAAATTTTCTAGTGGGGAAAAATCGTTGAATATGCTGTTACAAAACCAAGTTTCTGTTAGAAATAAATCTGGTCTTGGCTCTGAGAAAAATGATGTTTTTGGAAAACAAAATTCAATTGATTTGAAAAATTCTTTAGACTGCTTTGAAAAGAATCGATATGGAAATTCAAACTCTGATAATCGCAAAGGATTTTTGAATCATAAACATAATGAGAATTTGTTTTATAATAATCTATTTGAACAATCCTGGATCCCAAAAAGGAATAAAACAAAATTTGTTAAATTCAAACAGATCTGGGTTCCTAAAGGTACAAAGGTGAATTCAGATGGGTTGTTGTATAAACAAGTTTGGGTACCAAAATATGTGAATAAAACTGTGAGTGGTTTTACAAACTTTGTTAGACCACTCGATCCCCTAAACCATTAGGTACCTGAGGAGGCTGAGGAGCTGCTGTGCAGAAAGAGAAACCGAATTCAAACTGCTTCATATCATGGAATCATTCACAGCTCCTTATCCAAGTCTATTGAGTTAGAGATTCTGATATACACTGAATTCTGGTATGATCTCTAAACTCACCTCTGTAAATACTTTCTGTTTTGATTTTTTTTCTTTTGCTTATTTCTTCTTCTCACTTCTATCTCTTTCTTCTATCTTTTCTGATTTGATTTATCACTATCATATTTTTTTTGTGCTTCTTGAATTACAGTATTTGAATTGCAGTATTCATGATATTCTGGAAATTTGTTTTGTGTGTATAGAACTCTGATTGTTTTGAAGTTCTTTTTCTGTTTTCTGAATTCCTAACGGTGTTGACGTATTCTTGTTATATCTTGAACACTGTTAATCTGAATTCTAAATTGTTTTGAAGATCTGAAAATTATATGGAAATTCACACACCTTTGCTGTTCTAAGTTTATTCTAATTCATTTTAGAAAAGCTCAAGATATTATACTCATTACAGCACACTGTTATTTATCAGTTGTGACAATTCCAGTAATTTTCAGATTGGCTTGAATATCTTTTTGGAATGCATTGTCTTAGTGATACATCTTAAAATTCATTTTTATTCATGATTAGTACAGTTGAAATCAGTTTGTTTGAAATCATGTGAAACTCTTGATATTTTGAATCTCACACATCTCCTAAAGTTGAAATTATCAATCTTGTGTGAATAATTCATTATATCTCAAACTTGATATTGATTCAAGTGATTTCAAATAAATTATTTATTAATGGATCATGAATATCTCCTAATTATTTGATGTAAATGATCTGAAATTAGTCTTAGAAATCTTGTGAAAAATTCCTTTGAAAATCTGGTCTTGAAATTCACTCTTATTTCATGATTATCTGATTTAGTTATTTGTTTGTTTAAAATCATTTGAAATTATTGATTTATTGAATCTCACACATATCTCAAATCGAAAATTTATAATCTGGTGTGATTGATTCATTAAATTCTGATATTTTCATATTTCCACAAATGATTTCAAGTAAACAGTATTTTAATCATTAGATCATGAATCATCATATGTGGCCATCATCCTGACAAATATGATATGAAACTATGTTCTGTGTTGCTCTGATATTGTTTTGAAAAATGTTTATTCTGGAATCACATGCTTGATGCTCTGATACATGTGCATAATCTATTATCTCGTCTGTTTGGGCTTGGTACTTAATAATTCTTTTGTCTATGGCATTCTTGTTCAGTATCATGTTAAAATTCCTCATAAATAGAGACACCAAGTGGTATCAGAAGCGCCTTATATTTGTCTCACCCATCTGTACTTAGATTCAAATCTTCACCATGTATAAATCCAAACACTCCTTTTGTCTTGTACACATTTTTTCCTCGTGTCGTGTATATATCAGCATATTTCCCTTATAATTGATTTTCAATTTTAAAAATTATTTATTGATTATTCTTTCAGAAATTGAAATCAATATCCAAATTGAAATTTATTTATAATTCATCAAAATTATTATCAGATTTTGAAATTGTGATGAATTGTGACTGCAGTATATTCCACAACACGAGGAGATTTCATTTGGATTTTCATGATGGTTGAATATTTATTATAATATCTTTGAACTGGCAATTATTTCACAATCATCTTCTTCTTCTATCACCCGTCTGCCATCCATCATGTTTTTATATTAATGTGGAGAGTTTATTTAAAAAAAACATCTTGTTTTAAAACAGTGAAATTTATTTGTGATAGAAATGGGACTATATTATTATTCAGAATTAGTGATAATTGAAAATTTTCAATAATCCCGGTACAGTCGAGCTTATTTCATAATATAATTAATTTAGAAATTTATTTCACAATCCATTTCTGTACCTACCACATTTCTATCATCCATTTTGGTTTCATATACCGAGGAGTTTTTTCTTTTAAAACTGAAATGATAAATATATATATATAATAAATATATAAGTGTGTCTCTATCCTCATTTAAAAATCCAAGCTCTGGTTATGCTTGGCTATGAGACAACTTATAATTTAAGCTGCGACTGACCCCATTTAAAAATCCAAGCTCTGGTTATGCGTGGTCAGTGTGCTCTTAAAAAAAAAAAATTGAAATTCTCCCCTGTATATAAAAACCTGCCTATCAATCCATCTTCTAATCGTGAAATGTGTTGAAATCTTATGACATATTATGATTTGTTGATTAATGGGTATTGGAAGATTATTCGATTGTTTCACTTAAGTTGAATTATTAATTATAGTCCAAATCCGTCACTGTTTTTGAACTTCATTTTTTTATAAATCTTTTTGAAAATTAATTGAAATTCATTTTTATATAACTCTCCTCATTTATATAAATTTCAACGTGAATCCGTCATTCTCTGCAATATGAAATATGCCACTAGTTCTTAGAATATTATGATTTTTGTTTGACTGATTGAAATTTATGATGACCGTTCTTCCTCTTAAGCTGAAATTATATTTTTTAGTCAATTTTCATCTGTATTTTAATATCTGTATCCTTTTGATGATAACAAAAGGGGGAGAAGGGATTAGATTTTGATTTATGAGTGAATATTTTATAAATATCTTTAATTTTGAAAATTTATTCATACATTTCACTCATGCACAGTTATAGGGGGAGTTTCTGTTGTAGGGGGAGCATTTAAATAGGGGGAGTTCAAATATTCACGAACAAACACATTTAATCCATTCAAAATCTTTTATTTGGTTGTCATCATCAAAAGGGGGAGATTGTTGTATATAACGGTGTTGTATATACAATTATATGATTTTTGTTTGATGATAACAACCAAATATATTTTATAAATGTGTTTGTTACTGTACTGTTCTATATTTACATCACAGACAGGAATGTAATATTTATATTTAAATAAAATACATCTGTACAGAAAATCAAATATTTACTGTAATTTATTTAAAATATGAATATTATATTTCTAACATTCAAACAGTACATCTATTTTAACTTCACTATTTAATCACTTCACATATTTGTACTTATAAATAAACATAATAGAATAGAAAAGTCTGTTTGACAACAATGAAACAATATTTTTTTAAACAGATTTTGTTTATTACAAATAATCAGTACAATCATATTAGCTCCTCACTATTTACATTTCAATATACAGATTTTTTACACATTCATACTGACTTCTATAATTTTTCTCCAACACTGTCCTTTTTGTCTTCTGTCTTCTTGTCATCTATTTTTTTTTTTACAACTTTCAGTCCAGTCACTTCAGTCCAGTCATCATCACCTGTCACATGAAACAGAAACACACAGTACACTGCAATAGAAATAAAATTGTATACATGCAAATATAAATTTTATTTTAAAAACAAAATAAAAAAAATTATTTGCCTTAGAATTTTGGTGTGTTTCTCATCATTTTTCATGACTTGATTTGATCTGTGTCTAGTCAGACTGTATATGTATAGTACGGGGACATGAAACCTTGTCTGATGGTTGCATATACACACGTGTATAAATATACACGTGTGCACTGCCTCGCCAACCAGCTAGCATCTGAGGAGTAGCCACAAAGACCATCTCGACTCAGTGCATATGAATATGGTCAAAATCTCAAACAGTTTTCAAAGCAAAGCTCAAGTATAAGATTAAATGTACAAGCATTGACATGGCAGCAAATGCAAATAGCTCAGCACAAATGTACATGGTCCAATCAATTCAGCAACAAAAAGGTGGTTCAAGTTGAACTTGAGCAGAAAAAAACATGATGAAGCATAGGTGAAGCAGAAACAAATGTGGTGTGCCAAGATAGGACAGAAGCATACATGAACAAGTGAAATATAAATGGTGCAAGTGTACAATGCTACAACAAATTTACAAGTGCAGTTTCATGGTCAAGTGTTTATTCAACAATGCAGCCAAGCTCAAGTAAATGCAACAAGTATCATAAGCATCATCAATGAACAGTTTGTCAAAACAGTGCACTGGTGTACATGCGTTAACCATCACAAGCAATATGGTTTGAGCAGAAGTAAGCATGGATGTGAATCAGCACAACAGTTTAAACATGAATGGTACATAATGGATCAGCAACAATGATTAGTTTCAACTCATATGAAAGCATACAAAGGATGCACAGTCATGAGCAAAAACTTAAGAGACATGTTCAGTCAGTAATTCATTCTCGGCAAGTAAATAAGAGGCAAGCATTCACACAGCCATGCACCATGGAAAGAATTAAATCAGCAAAATGGAGAATCCAGATTTGGTAATGTTTTTTCAATCCAATATTTTAGGTAGAACTTTGGATATTCACAGTTTTTTTTTAAAAGGCAAGAAGACATTTTTTTAAATAAATGTGCAAGCAAATTCTCACATAAATATGGCAATGTGATATCCAGAAATCACTATGTAATTTCGGCAAGAAAGTATTTGTTTCCAGAAATGTTCACAAATCAGTATTGGCAGGATTTTTTATTTTCCAAAAATAAAATGTACATATTAGGCTGCGTACATCAGTAAATTGAATCGAGGAGATAAAAGGCAAGAAATTGAATCATGGAATCTATCACGCAAGTGAGAAACAAAATTCATGTCCAGATTCATTAAGCATTTTTTTTGCTACTTTAAATCGAAATTCAGAAAAGAGTAATGCAGATTTGTATCAGAGTTTAGTTCGAATTCAATGTGGGAATTTAAGTCGACCCAGTCGAAACAGGAAACAAATTTTCAGAAATTCAGTGTTTAAAATGTTGCAAGATTTCTTTCCAGAATTAACAAGGTCGAGAGATTTTTTTTCGAGAAGGGAAAATCTTTTTAAGGCAACAAATTCAAGAGCCAAGGAGAGTAAATCACGCAAGTCCCAAATATAGATTTCATTCACGAGTACAAGGCAACAAGTATCATTCATCTCAAAAATAAAAAGCCGAGAATATCAATTCCAAAAGAGGAAATCTTGTATTCAATCAAATCGCAAATCAAAAGGGGAAAAGCACCGCAACAAATCAGCCGAATCATTCAGTGAAATCAGAGCGATTTTAGGATGTTATAATCCTATTTCTAACACCCATTTACATCATAGGCAATTATTGAAAATCAACAACAAAGTCAAGAGCAATCAGAGAAACAAAATTCGAATAACTCACAATTTTCACAAGAGTTTCGATCGCTTAAAAGCCCCAAATCAGTGAGCAAGAACACACCATAAAGCCACAACAAATCGAAGGGACAGAGATTCATTTTCCACGAAGCAAGCGATTTGATTTGGGGAAGAAACCCTAGCCGCCATTTTTTTTGAGAAACAAAGAGAACGGGCTGAACTAATTTGAAAAGGGTCAGCCAAGTGTTAAAATGAAAAGGGGATGACCCCTTAGTTATATTCTAGGGTTTTTCTATTTTATTTTTTCTTGTTTTCTTTATTTTGTATTGTTTTTTCTTCTGTAAACAATTCTGAACAATTTTTCTAGAAGTCTGTAAAATTCCAGAGTTCCAGTCAGGGTGTTGACTGGCAGTCCACTAGAGTCTGTAAATTCTAGGGTTACGAGTTACAGGGTTTGTAATTCGGGAAATCTAATCGAGGGATATCAGTCAGTCTAGGGTTTTGAGCGTAGGGTTAGGACAGGAGCAGGCGCTGCGAGTGTACATGGTCTTGTATGCGGGATCTGTTTATAACACCTAGTAGAAACCTTAAGAATGCAGCAGTAGGCAGGGTTTTGCCGAAGCTGGGTATATCTATGTGTGATTTATTTTCTGCACTTTTATTTCTGCTACATTATGTGATCTGTTTATTATTTTAATATCCTGTCAGTTTTTCAATTCAGTTTAAAAACTGTGATAAACCCTATTCACCCCCCCTCTAGGGTTAATCTAGATCCAACATTTAATAGTTTTGAATATTTTATTAATATAAATGATGAAATAATAATTTAAAGTCCAGAATGGTCGGAATTTGTTGGATTTGCAATATAATGTGAACCGGCAATTTAAAAAGAATTTAATGTTGTTTGGTTTTTAATTATATTAGCGTTTTTGTTTATTAAATGACGTTTAAACGTTTAATTTATATTTGTATTATAAAACGTACTACAGCGGCGCGGTAGCTCGTAATATAATGTTTTGAACTTCGAATGGTTGTACAGGATCCAATAAAAGTCGGATTTCTTCGAAATAAGAATTGTCTAATTCTATTGGATTATATTTTTCTAAGGAAGGAGAAAAATTGTGTTTTCATGTTGTAGATTTTGTTTTATGTCCAAATTAAAATTTCGTATAGTCGCTATGGAATTCATTTATAAATTATAACGGTTATTTATATAAATAAAAGGGTTTTTAATATTTTTAATATCGTTTTGGCTTGCAATTCAACCCGAAGTATTTTATTTGAAACTACATGAAATTCTAGTCAGGGATGACTGATTGCATTATTTTATTATTATTATATTGAGGTATTTTAAAATTATTTTCTTTTAATTTAAATTGGACCCTTAAAAAGGAACTTTATTCAAACAACCTCGATTTTCAACGAGACAAATTTTACTAAGACCGTAATGGCAGATTATTGCTAGATTTCAAGTTTCACGTCAATTGGAGTTATTTTGTGAGTACAGTAAAATTAAATATAAATAAAACGACCATTGGACTCGAACGAGCGAAATTTGAGCAAACGGACTCATAATTCGACGAAACAAAATTCATAGGATCATAACGTCGAATTATACCATGAAGTCCATTTTCGCCACAAACAGAGTTAGTATGTAACCACAGGAATAAATAAACAACGTATGGAAATGGCGATAGGCATGAAATAAAAATCGCTAGTCATCATCGTTCATCACTCAACTTAAAATATATTATTCCTACATTATATATACCCTAACTTCCCAAATCCATTTCCTTCCACCATTTTTGCAAATACATCTAGTTTTCTTAAATAATTTTTACCTCCGTTTCTGTTGCAAATTGGTCAAAGATCATAACTAGAAAATTGTAGGTGACGTTGATGTCGAGCTTAAGTAAAAATATGAGGGGTAAACATCACCTATGTTGGCCCGAATTTCACCATAACCGGAGAAAAATAGTTTTGTTATTTGTCTTTTTATGGCAAATTGGTGAAGTATTACTCGATGGAGTCTAAAAGAAAGTTGTTAAGGGGAGAAGTAGCTATAACTTTGGTGTTGAACGTTTTGTTTGAAATCAAGTGCGGTCGGAGATAGGGAAGTTGAACATAATCGTTCGAATGCGGTTTTTAAAGAGGCATGATGAGGAAACTTAACTTTTCTGGTGAAGTGGGGCACGGTCCGGTGCGAAGGTCTGAAGAAGGAAGGAAGGCCGGGAGGATATGCGTCGATTGGCTGTGGTCAAAGGTTTTCAAGTGGTCGGTGGACGTCAGGAAGTGGTTTTAAATGGTTTTCGATTGGAGCAAGTTTCTGGTATCATGACGAGTCTTCGGTGACAGAGCTTTCGGTCAACTATGCGCATGGACAAGGCAGAGGTGATGGTGGGTTCCAGTCGGCATCCAGGTGAAGGTATCATCAGCGGTGATCAAAGATTGGTAGCGGATTTTGTAAGAAAGGGTGATGTCGGCTTTTAGATGTGAGGAAGGAGAATCGGGCTTTTAGATGATAGTTCGTGGAAAAACGCGTTATTTAGTGGCAATGTGGAACAATTAGTTAAGGTAATCATTTATTAATAACTTGGTTTAAGGTTATAATTATTTATTTAAATTATTTTAATTCTTATATAAATTGTAATAGCTGTAACTCAACCATAAGTTATCTGAATTCAGTGGAACTAGACCTGTTGGGATCATGCCGACGGAGGCTACGCATACAAGCTGGTTTGATAAAAAACGGAAGTAGTTGGAATTTCATGTAATTTTAAATGTCTGTTTAAAATTATATGGAACAACATGAATCGATCATCGAAATAAAATTGTGAGTTAACTCTCACACATTTCTGAAATCCTATGACGTGATTAAATTTATATAATTAAATTTAATCATTGGTAGTATAAATTGGTTGACTGGATGCCTATTGTTGGTTAAATGGTTAACGTTAGTTTTATTATCGTCATTTAATATATTGGATAAAAATTTATATGCAGTTATGAAATATTATAATGATCTGTGATGCAGAGAAGAACAGGTTGAGGGAATCCAACCGAATTCCTCAAATACTATGTGTGTTTGTTTTTATATTGTTTATATATGAACTGATTGAACCCCATTGATTTTAAAACCTATCTGATTGTTGAATGTTGAATTGGAATTCAACATTGTTGTGATTTGAATCAATATACAGTATTGATTGAGGGATTGACAACAAATGGCCTAAAATCCACCTTTTTGTTTAAACGTTGATTTGCCGTTCGACAAATTAACGAATTTAAGTTATAAAATTTATTTAATAACCGAAACGAGATTTTTAATTATATTTTATGCATTATAATGAAGTTTAAAAATAAGTCGATGTTTATGAATGAATTTTACTAAAAATATAATGAATGATTATATATTAAGAATTTGATGTTTAAAGTAGTAATTAACCTATGAGTAATTATTTTAGGATAGTTTTTTAAAGTAATTATTAAAATAATATTATTGGATTAATTTTATTAATCTAATAGGAAGGGATAATTGAAATTGGTTAACGAACTAACCGATGGGTTTAAGTTGACTTAGTCAACCGTTTGAACAAAAAGTGGTTATTGATAAATAATGTTTAATTTAATAAGATTTCTTCAATGTAATTTATTTTTAATTAACAATGTTTAAAGATTAATATTATAATTAGTTATTGTTTAATAATTGCAAAAGTGATTAACTGAGTTGTTTTAGTTAATAAAAAGTAAACAGTTTCTACTTCGGTAAATAATAAAGTTAATTATATGCAAAATGATTACTTCATATGTGTAATTTGTTTAAGAAGTTAATCGAACTGGGTTTTAAGATTTAGTTAAATTAGAAAGGGATTTATGAATTAATCGAATAACATGATCCATATTTCATAAATGTGGTCATAAAAGGGGATTTGAGATAATATAATCAGTTTGAGATAGATATTTTATTCAATGTTCGAATTGGTATAAAGAGAAGTTTTCTAAGAATGTAAAGGGAGTTACTTATCGATTTAAGTAAATAATTCTGGTTATAAAGAAATTGTTTATAAAATAATGTAAAACGATTGTTGGATAAAATATTTGGAAATGAATTATCATTCCAATTATAAATGGAATTGTTCAACGAAGAAAGCGAAAGTTAAATAAAAATGGTCATGATAGACCAAGGTTTTCAAAGGTTAGTATATGGTTTTTAAATCGTATTTTAAATAATATATAAAGAAGATTTGATTGAGGTTATAGGAACATAGATTTTCGAGTTACAAACTTCTACCTATTCTAAGATAAGAACGTTGTCGATCACGGTTTGAGAGGTAAATAAAATACCCTAACTTGAACGACTTCACTATTATCGAGGAATGGTATTCGTTTGTGATGGTAAAGGTTGCTAAAATTAGTTTAATACTTCTATATAACATATTGCAACGATAATTGCGAAATTTGAATTGAATATTATCGCAACGCTAGTTGCAAGATTTTGAAATGGAAACGATATAGCACCACTTGTTGTGAGATTTGAAATAATATAATATTTAAAAGTCATTTATGTTTTTACATAAGTATTGATGGAAAATCTTCAAAATTTGAAGTTTGACGAAACCATTTGCGTTATACACAAATGGATATGACTTTTGACATTATCTTGGTCGTTTAGAAATCGAGCTTACATTATATATAACAATATTTCCAATTATGGAAGTAAAAAGATATTTTATAAAATATCTTTTTCTAAGGAAAGTTGGGTAAACCTGATGATTTTGAAGATTTAAATTAATTGTTTTCAAATAATGAAAGTAGAGGATGTTTTGCTAAGATAAGTAAATAAAATCAATGTTAAATCGATGCATTGATTTCCAAAGACCGATGGAGTTTTAAAAGGTTGATTTAAAATAATGAAAGGGCTTGAGGTGCTAATGTACTTGACCGTACTGTTTGAGATTGATAGTTAAAACACCAAATTATCAATGAAATATTATTGGACCTTTTGACATGTTGTTTCGAAGAGATCGGGATGGGAGATAGATCCAAAACCACTTCTAACCAACGTTGTGTACGAAACTAATCTACAGGGATATGTATGAAGATGGAGAAAAATGCAAGGGTTGTTCTGTTTACTGGATAGTGTAACACCCCGTAATTTTTAAGGACATTATTAATAATAAACTAAGGGATACTTAATTAAATATTAGGAATTAAGTAAAAAGGATTGTACCATTGTGTTCGTCTCGGAATTTTGGTTAAGATGGACTCCGAGTTTACGTAAAACGAATATCGTTTGGGAAAGATATGATGGTTAGAAGTTTGTATACGTATAAGGGTTTTATGTATAAACAAAACAAACCAAAATTCAAAATAAATCAAACAGAGCGGGCGGGAAATGAAAGCGGGAAATTGTCTCGTTAGGGGACGACCCACTCCAGCCTGAATCGATCTATGGGTCGACCTAGGGGGTAGGTGAGTCGACCCCACCTGGACGCAACCGAATTCTTCTGAACGAACATGGCCTATTTTGTTAACCATGTTCATTATTTTACTGTGCGGTTGGATTTAAAAGACAGAGATCTGATGGTTAAGAATGTGTCTTGTGAAATCTTTATAAAGGCATGCACTCCTATCAAATTAATCATACTTCTTCATACTTTTTCCTTAAACTCTTGTTCTAAAAATATAAAATGAAGATGGGGTGTTGCTGTCGAAACTTGGATTGAATCAAGACAATTCTTATCTGACGTTTACAAGATTCTCTTCTGCAGCATCAACATATTATTCTCTGTTATTTAAATCCAATCTCTGTGAGTTCATGTTACTTTTAGATATAAAAATTGAGTAGTAACCTTGACATGTTAATAAATCTGGATTTGAGCCTATGTCTGCTAAGAAATTGATTCATATATAAACAATTGTGCTATAATTACATGTATTTTTCTGTACACCTATTCTGCTATTTAGTTGTTATTATATGCCTATTTCTGTTATTGTATGCCTATTTTTGTTTTTCTCCCTCTCTCATTCCTTTTTTATTTTATATGCCTAGGCTACCTTCGAGCCTAGGCTAATAGCTGAAACATGCATACAAACGAGATTGGGATAATTTAGGAATGATTGGGAATGACAATAATATGATTGAAAATAAGGGGAATATTGTAACAAACCGAATTCCGACAAACCGTATTTTTTTCAAAATTCTAATCCATCGAAACTCATGTTGGTTGCTCTAGTATCCTGCAAAAAGATAGAGATATAAAATATATCAGAGCTCAGAAAATATTTCAAAGCAGAATGGATAAAGTATAATATAATCAAAGTATGGCCTTACCGTAGTAATAATACTACCAAACCTGTATCCAAAGCTATCATATCTCTGCCACAAATCTAACCCACAAGTATGTTATGATGATGGGGTCAAAACACAAGTTCTGATGACTAGATTTAAACTATACACTTTGGATAATCCTACATATACCGTTCAATCACATTTTCTTATTTATTAGGTTACTTGGGTTAACAACGCTCAAGGCTTACACACACGTCGTACCCATTTACTTCCCATTGGATAAATCTAATACATATATATGTAGCTACCCCCAATATTGAGGTACACCCCATGGTACCCCACTCGCACCGTCTCCACCGTAATGCCACAGAAATGAACGCAGTCCTTCATCCTACGCCGGAGTGACGTACGGATCTCTACATAACAATGTTACATTCTGCATATATCTCCCATTACTATGCTACGTAAGCGTACGGACTGTCACCTTTGATCGAATCAGACTCCATCACCGAGTAATGCCCTCAAGTCTACGATACACCACCCAGAGCAGACATGCATGTATTCTAACTTTCCCATGTATGTATCCTCAATCGTATTCGATGCCTTAACTGCACGTAACCTCTAATGTGCACCGAGCTCCGTGGCAGGGTGGTACAAGAAACACGAAACTCGGTCGGGAGCTTTTCCATATCTGTACAGGCCCGCCTTTAAGAGCCTCAAAATACAGATATCCTTCATGTTTGTTTTTCGTGGTGGCTATGGCCCCACCTTGACCCCTCCCTCAACTAGTAAAGACTACAAGAGCTAAGCGACTTGCCCCTAACAAACAATCTAAACATCCAGTTGGCGTCTCCCCTCAACCACCGTACCTCGGTAGTGAAAGGTGGATGGTGTCTTGGGTTTAGCTCAAGTCTTTTCGCATCCCACTGGTTGTCGATGACGGGTACCCGACGATCTACTATCCTTGTTGGTCGTGACCCATACCTCATTGTTGAGGCGATCGCCGAATCACCCTAGTGTCACACCATCACAACAATCTGACGGAAAACAATTTTTGCAGTTAATGCCCACCCACCATGTAGTAAATTTAGGATCTAAATTAACCCTAGAGGGGGGGGGATGAATAAGATTTATCATAGATTTTCGCAGAGTAATTAAATAATAACAACATAGATAATAATCAAAGTAAATGCGGAAAATAAATAACACACAGATTGTAACGACCCAGAATTTTGGGGCCAATTAAAAAATTTTATTTTAGAAATTTTAATGGATTTTAATATTTAAAATAATTTATTTTAAAGAATAACGACTAAAAATTTATTTTAAAACGAATAAATTTAATTTAATTATAAAAGGAGTTTAAAACAGCGCTGCAGTTTGAAAATTTGAATTTGAACTTTGACTGACTGTATAGGATTCATTTTAAATCAGAATTGAGCGAAACCAGAAATATTTAAATCTGTTTAATCATCTCTTTCTATCGAATCTGAAAAAATGCAATTTCACTTTATAATTTGAAAGTTATGGGCAGTTCAAAATCTAGAAAAGTCGCTGTAGAATTTATATATATTATAATATAATATATTAGCCTTAAAAATAGTCATTTTTCAAACGACCTCGGTTTTCGACGAAACCACTTATGTTGGAACCAGAATGCCAAATTATTGCTTGGTTTCAATTTTCATAATTTTTCGAATTAATATGTGAGCGTGGCGGGGGAAAACGTGTTTTGACTATTTCAGTCAAATTTAATCGACTAGAAAATGGCCATTTTTCAAACAGCCTCAGAATTCGATGAAATTAGTCTCGTTAGGACCGTATTATCAAAACATAACCAGAAATATTTTTTCTGTAATTTTTAGAGGTAGTATGTAGCCCCGGTAATTTAAAATGTAAGTTTGAATTTAATAATTAAATGATTTACAATTAAATTTAAAGAAAAACATATGGTAACAGCCGAACTGGGTTACGAAACATATTCCAATGTGTCCGGGATGGGTGTATTTAGCTAGGGGCGTCATTCATTGGGTTCGATTCGGAGTTAGTATCGTCGAATAAATAATTTTTGAATTAATGAATTAAATAAATATGAAAATACGCGTATAAATACGCTGTACTATACGAAACCCTATTTCCATCGTTACAGCCGCCGTATACACTACTTTAATGGCCAGAAACGCACGATCTTCAAACCTTAACCATTTCCAATCCACAATGAATTAGATCAAGTGCCATATATCAAACTGAAGAGATTTCTGTGCTCTTCGAAACCCCATGGGTATGATCGGTTATTGGCTCCTGGATTGATCGGAATTTCACCGAGAAGGCGGCGGCTTTGGCACACGATTCGAGGGGGTGGGGTCCACCGAGGTGGCGGCGGTTCTGGGCGTGGAGGCGGCGTTCGAAGGCGGTCATCGTGGTGTAGTCTGATCGGAGCACAGGGGACCGTGGGTGGTGCGGCGTCGGCATGAAGAAATCGATGATGGGTTCGATGATTAGCAGAAGAAGAGGAAGAAGGGATTAAGGAAAATAAAGGTTTAAAACTTGATTAATTATTTAAATTTGTCCTTAATGTAATCCAATGGTTAAATCAACATAACTTTTTCATATAGCGACGAAAACACGAACCGTCAGTTGCGTTGAACTCGTATCTGAAAATACTACGCTATGGAAAAGACTAGAACTGAAACGGAGAAATTCTGAATTTCAGGGAATTTCAAACGTGAACTGTTCAGAATTTAACTATCGGTGAGAAATTTATTTATCTCTTTCCTTTATAATTAAAATAATTTCTAAAATTATTGTTATTAATCTACAGTAAATTCATACTGATATTATTCTGTGTTAAATGTACAATATCCATCTGTGTGCTTGATGATGTATGTGGCGATATTTATTTTATTGTTGAAATTAACATTTCTGTTAGTTAGAATTTGATTGAATATATATATATATATATAGTTTTTGTTTATATAAATAGATCAAATGTATAAAACAACAAATCTTGAAAAATTTGTTGAATTAGACTTTTCAACATACATGGAACACAGGGTTTTGTTAATTTGTTAAAACAGCCATTTTAACATAAAAATGAATCAAACCTATTATTCATTTTTGTTGAGTCAAATTTTGCAATAAAACATGAATACATAATTTTGTGTTACTTTGTTGAACTAGTTTTTCAACAAAAATAGAATTAACATTTTTATGTTATTTTGTTGAACTAGATTTTCAAAAAAATAGAATACATATTTTGATGCAGTAATGTCTACATAAAAAGAATAGATTTTTAGAGATGCCTTTTTATCTTTATTTTCAAATTTAGAGACAATAGAATAAAAAAAGGAACTGATTTCAAAGTTGCATTTTTTTATGTAATCTGTTTTCAAATTAAAAGATTGCATTTTAAATGTAGTTATATTTTCATTTGAAAGATTTGATTTTCAATATTACATTTTTGCGTAATATTGTTTATATTTAAAAGATTTGAATTTCAAGTTATCTTTTTATGTAATATTATTTACAAATAAAAGATTAGAATTGCAAGACATCATTTCTAGGTAATATTGTTTACATATAAAATATTAGATTAAAAAGTACATTTTTGTTAGAAATTGTGAATTAGATTAAAAAGTACATTTTTATGAGAAAATGAATATTAGAATATAAAGTACATTTCTATTAGAAAATGTAAATTAAAATAAAAAGGACAAATTTAATATTTTTGTTAATTAGATTATAAAAAAAAACACTTTTGCCAAAATTTGATTAGCGAACAAAAACAACATTTTTGCCAAAACTTGTTTAGCAAAAAAAAATCCACATTTTTGTTAAATAAGAATTGACCAAACAAAAGAATTAAATTATTTGTCAGAATTTGAGCAGTGAAAAGAATTACATTATTTGTCAGAATTTAAGCAGTGAAAAGAATTACATTATTTGTCAGAATTTGAGTAGTGAAAAAGGTCAGCCTTTTTGTTAGAATTTGATTAGTTAAAAATCTACATTTTGTTAACATTAAAAAGGATTGGATAAGAATTAACATTTTTGTTAACATTAAAAAGAGGAAGTTAAAAATGTATATTTTTTTACAATAACAAGTTATGAAATGAAAATGTATAGTTCTATACATTAAAAAATTATGAATTGAAAATGTATATTTTTATACATTAAAAAGAGAATGTGTTAGTAATGAACATTTTGTTTAAAAATGTTAAATAGGATTAAAAAGAACATTTTTGTACATTAGAAAGACAAGAAGGACCTTTTGTTTTGAAATGATCATAGAAATAAAAAAATCACATTTTTATGAAACATAATTATTGAAAAGAAAAATATACATTTTTATCAAATGTAAAGGAATAAGAAAAATGTACATTTCTACCAAATGTAAAGGAATAAGAAAATATACATTTTCATCAAATGTAAAAGAATGAGAAAAATATGCATTTTTAACAACTGTAAGAGTGATAAAATTTTGCATTTTTGGTCAAAGGTAAAAGAATGGAATAAAAACATTCATTTTATCATTTAAGAAGAAAGAGAATAGAATATTGTCCTTTGTCATTTAAAGGTAAAAGACCAAGATATTCATTTTTGTCATTTAAAAATGAATGGAACCAAAATATACATTTTTGGCCATTTAAAAAGGATTACACCAAAATATACATTTTTGGTCATTGAAAAGGATTACACAAAAGATTAGAAATAGAAGTTAATATTTCTATTGTCGGTTAGCTACAATAAAAAGATCATATATTAAAAATATGATGTTAGCGATGGTTTGAAATATATGTTTGTTGTATGTAAATGTTTGTATATTCAAATTTAATATTACACTACCATTTACAAGTTACCCGACTTGTTTATGTGATTGGGACGACTATTTTCACACATCGCCCAAGTGCACAAATAATTTATTATTGGTTTGATGGATGAAACCCCACACGGGTATTAGGATGATATTGGATACACACTAATCACAATATTTAGTTATCTATCAATCGATGGATTGACAGCCTGTGATGAGCGTTATTTATTTACTTTAATGCTCACACAGTTATAAAATTTTTCTTTGGTTGTTATTTGGATGTTTGATAATTATGTACCATAATTGTTGATAACATGCCATATATGGTTGTTGATTGAGTCACATCCCAATAAAGAATATTCTAGAAAAATAATATTTTAGAAAATATCTTAGAAAAAAAAACATCTTAGAAAAGAATATATTTTAGAAAAACATATTCATTGAAATGAACTAGTTATTAACTGGAATAAATCATTAAATTTAGATTTAATAAAGTTTTCTAATTAGTGAATATTTAATTGGAATTAAATTAAATAAATTGGATTTGGGTTTGTCGTGAATAGTGTCTTAAATAACACTGTTCTTAAACCCCATATGAAAAGAATAATCTTTTAATTTAGATTTTTAAAGTTTTCGATTATAATTAATAATTGAAATAAGATGAAATGTGAGTTAGTTTATTGTGAACTGTGTTTTTTTTAAGCGACATTGTTCTTTAATCCAACTGACAGTGAAAATATAATTTGGAATTTATAAATCTTTTATCTAGATTTGAATAGAAATTTTCCAAAAGTAAAGTTTTCCAATTTAATATATTAAATTGGAGTTGAATGGAATTCGAATTAATAATAACCGAGATAAGCTTCTGTAAAAGAAGACCGATACTATATATGGAATTTAAGAGGCTTTGCCGTTATTCCATTTATTTTATTGGTCGGATACAGAAATTTATAACGATTATATATTGATTTGATTTCTGTGAAGATTCCATATTTTATGAAAGAAGATTTTGGGTTTATCGTGAACGGTGTTTTTTAAAATGACATTAGTTCTTTAACCCAGTTAAATATAAGATTAATTTCTTACATTTAATTAATCATTGAAGAATGATTTTTGACATTTAAAACCAAATTGGGTTTTAATAAATCTTTTAAAGAAAGTTTTAAGAATAAATTTAATGAGTTTATCTTTGGTAAAATAATGCAAATATTATATTAGAAGAATATTCTAAATTGGAATTAGTCGTTGGATGTGTTTTTATAGTACTTGATTTTAATTATAAAATACGTGAGTTATTCGGGAAGACCGGGTTTAACCCATTCCGAATAATTACTACGACGATGAAGAGTCGAAGATGAAGACGGTGGTTGAAGACCGACGATCTTCACATCGAATGGATGTGTTGCTACAGAGACCCTTGATGGGAGTAGCTACCTTGAAGGGGCTTCAGTGGTGGCCGTCCGGACTATGGTTGATTGTTTGGATTTGGTTTTCGCTCAGACCCAGAGCATAAGCTAGTAAATGGATGCGTGTATGACATTGGATTTCGTTCCATGTGAATTAAATCGATTTCTCTTAATGTATGTATGTTTGGTGGTGGAGGATTTATTCTCTACTTAACACCCTGGTATATATTAACAGTGATTGATCGCATGGCGTGAATTGTCCATGTGGCACGCCAAGATGCAATTGATCAAGGCTTTTGTTGAAAAGCAGGGCCTTGTGGGATGATCGAAGCATAGCCTATTACGACATAGCTTTGTGTATTCGTGACTTCGCGAGCCTCACACCCCAGTATGAGTCAAAAACGGGATATGGACCGTAGGGAGTGCACACGTTTCTTTCTAGCTAGAAGTGGTGTTTGGGTTTTAACATGGCCCGACATTTTACTTATGTGGATTATGGATTGAGGCGCCTCGATTTTTTTTATAGGCCGTTAGTGGTCATACTGTAGGCCCAAAGGGACCGGGAAGCGTGTGTTCAGGCATAACTAATCCACTGCCGATAGGCGGGGACCGGCCCTACCGCATCCAAGGGTTCACTGCGGGGGATCCTGAGGCATTTTCTAGAGTGTCTCGAATCGGAGAGGAGCTTGCCCCTAGCCTCGACTCATGATGGAAATCCAATTCCCAATACGACCTTGGGTTTTGATTGTAGAACTAGTATGGCGACATAGTAGGATGGGGTACTATGCCGTCTAGGATTGATACATTATGATTGAAATGTTTTTATTAGAATACATACACACTAATATTAAATCCGTTTTATCGTATCAAGCATCTTTTGATCATTATAAGGTAAAACCCTACCGGTTTGCGTTGCATTGTGTGATGGAACTTGGGTCTTATAATGGTTTCATTTTTCTAAAAAGCATTGCGTTGTTTAACGATTTACTTTAATTTATGCACTGGCAATCCAATGGAGTAAACCCGTTCCGCGTTAGCAGCGTGGTCCTGTGATTCGCCTTATTATTAGATTAGTTAAGTTAAGATTTCTCATACCAGTCCCATGACTGACTGGTAGTTTGTTTCACTTTTGCAAACTCGGGTGCCCTGTTTCCACACGAGCAGTCGAGTAGCTTTTTGCAAATATATTTACAGGATCTTGGTTTATAGCCGAAGCGGTATTCGGAAAGCTCTGTATCCGTGTATTTCTTCCAGTTGTATATTTTTATTATTTTTCCGCTGCTATTTAAATGTAATTTAAAACTCTGATATTATTGTATCTCTATTATGTAATAAGTGTTCATACTCTGTTATATTCTTGTACTCTGATGTAATTGTTGTAATCAGCAATAAAATGTTCTTTAGTTTGTGTTCTGCTGTGTATTGTTCTCAAAGCAATCCAGACTTTCCTTTACGGGGAAGTTTGGGTCATTTCAGTTGGTATCAGAGCTTTGGTTTACAGAGCTCGAGAACAAGACACATTAGAACCGAATGAAAGAATTCATCAGAGATTGGATTAGTAATATCCAATAAGAATAACTCGTTAGAGATGGGATCAGTAGTATCCTAGAACGAGTGTGAAGAGTATTATTTTCTTTTAAATAAAAATGAAAAAAATGTAGTTTTGAAAATTTTATCTAAAAATACGTATTTGAAATATATTATTATATTTTAGTGTGGACAATCGAGTATATAAAGATTTTGAATATACGAGTAATTAACGGATATTCAAAGTTTTAATATACTGGGTAGATATAGAATCACACTCTAGTCGCCCGGAGATAATTCTGGTGATGCGGCCGCATCATCAGTATTTATGTCCGAGTCTCGAAAGTGGTATATCTATATAATTCCATTGACTGGTACAAGAACCAACACTTAGTTAGAACACACTGCTGTGATTTGCACTAAAAATATGATTTTTGGCTATATATAAAGGTCATATATATTTGAAAAGTTAATCACCTAATTGATTGTTGGTTGTGATGTTTGATTATTAGTTTAACTAATAAAAGCATAGAAATGATAATTAATTTAACTAACAAAATTATGGAAACCAATAAATAAAAATGAAAGTTGAGTTAGTTAATTGAACAACTTTTAGCTACGTTCCTTTTCGAGGACGAAAAGATCTTAAGTGGGGGCAATTGTAACGACCCGCAATTTTGGGGCCAATTAAAATTTTAATGGATTTTAATATTTAAAATAATTTATTTTAAAGAATAACGACTAAAAATTTATTTTAAAACTAATAAATTTAATTTAATTACAAAAGAAGTTAAAAATAGTATTGCAGTTTGAAAAATTGAATTTGAACTTTGATTAACTGTACAGGATTCATTTTAAATCAGAATTGAGCGAAACTAGAAATATTTAAATCTGTTTAATCATATCTTTCTAACGAATCTGAAAAACTGCAATTTCATTTTATAATTTGAAAGTTATGGGCAGTTCAAAATCTAGAAAAGTCGCTGTAGAATTTATATATATTTTAATATAATATATTGGCCTTAAAAATAGTCATTTTTCAAACGACCTCGGTTTTCGACGAAACCACTTTTGTTGGAACCGGAATGCCAAATTATTGCTAGGTTTCAATTTTCATAATTTTTCGAATTAATATGTGAGCGTGGCAGGGGAAAACGTGTTTTGACTATTTCAGTCAAATTTAATCAACTAGAAAATGGCCATTTTTCAAACAGTATCAGAATTCGACGAAATTAGTCTTGTTAGGACCGTATCGTCAAAACATAACCAGAAATAATGTTTCTGTAATTTTTAGAGGTAGTATGTAGCCCCGGTAATTTAAAATGTAAGTTTGAATTTAATAATTAAATGATTTATAATTAAATTTAAAGAAAAACATATCGTAACAGCCGAACTGGGTTACGAAACATATTCCAATGTGTCTGGGATGGGGGTATTTAGCTACGGGCGTCATTCGTTGGGTTCGATTCGGAGTTAGTATCGTCGAATAAATAATTTTTGAATTAATGAATTAAATAAATAAGAAAATACACGTATAAATACGCTGTACTATACGAGACCCAATTCCCATTTTTACAGCTGCCGTATACACTACTTTAATGGCCAGAAATGCACGATCTTCAAACCTTAACCATTTCCAATCCACAACGAATTTGATCAAGTGCCATATATCAAACTGAAGAGATTTCTGTGCTCTTCGAAACCATACGGGTATGATCGGTTATCGGCTCCTGGATTGATCGAAATTTCACCGAGAAGGTAGCTGCTTGGGAACGCTATTCGAGGGGGCGGGGTCCATCGAGGTGGCGGCGGTTCTGGGCGTGGAGGCGGCGTTCGAAGGCGGTCATCGTGGTGTCGTCTGATCGGAGCACAGGGGACCGTGGGTGGTGCGGTGTCCGCATGAAGAAATCGATGATGGGTTCGACGATTAGCAGAAGAAGAGGAAGAAGGGATTAAGGAAAATAAAGGTTTAAAACTTGATTAATTATTTAAATTTGTCCTTAATGTAATCCAACGGTTAAATCAACATAACTTTTACATACAGCGGCGAAAACACGAACCGTCAGTTGCATTGAACTCGTATTTAAAAATACTACGCTATGGAAAAGACTAGAACTTAAACAGAGCAATTCTGAATTTCAGGGAATTTCAAATGTGAACTGTTCAGAATTTAACTATCGGTGAGAAATTATGTATCTCTTTCCTTTATAGTTAAAATAATTTCTGAAATTATTGTTATTATTCTACAGTAAATTCATACTGTTATTATTCTGTGTTAAATGTACAATATCCATCTGTGTGCTTGATGATGTATGTGGCGATATTTATTTTACTGTTGAAATTAACATTTCTGTTAGTTAGAATTTGATTGAATATATATATATATATATATATAGTTTTTGTTTATATAAATAGATCAAATGTATAAAACAACAAATCTTGAAAAATTTGTTGAATTAGACTTTTCAACATACATGGAACACAGGGTTTTGTTAATTTGTTAAAACAGCCATTTTAACATAAAAATGAATCAAACCTATTATTCATTTTTGTTGAGTCAAATTTTTCAATAAAACATGAATACATATTTTTGTGTTACTTTGTTGAACTAGTTTTTCAACAAAAATAGAATTAACATTTTAATGTTATTTTGTTGAACTAGATTTTCAACAAAATAGAATACACATTTTGATGCAGTACTGTTTACATAAAAAGAATAGATTTTTAGAGATGCCTTTTTATCTTTATTTTCAAATTTAGAGACAATAGAATAAAAAAAGGAACTGATTTCAAAGTTGCATTATTTTATGTAATCTGTTTTCAAAATTAAAAGATTGCATTCTTAATGTAGTTATATTTTCATTTGAAAGATTTGATTTTCAATATTACATTTTTGCGTAATATTGTTTATATTTAAAAGATTTGAATTTCAAGTTATCTTTTTATGTAATATTATTTACATATAAAAGATTAGAATTGCAAGACATTATTTCTAGGTAATATTGTTTACATATAAAATATTAGATTGAGAAGTACGTTTTTGTTAGAAATTGTGAATTAGATTAAAAAGTACATTTTTATGAGAAAATGAATATTAGAATATAAAGTACATTTCTATTAGAAAATGTAAATTAAAATAAAAAGGACAAATTTAATATTTTTGTTAATTAGATTATAAAAAAAAACACTTTTGCCAAAATTTGATTAGCGAACAAAAACAACATTTTTGCCAAAACTTGTTTATCAAACAAAAATCCACATTTTTGTTAAATAAGAATAGACCAAACAAAAGAATTACATTATTTGTCAGAATTTGAGCAGTGAAAAGAATTACATTATTTGTCAGAATTTGAGCAGTGAAAAGAATTACATTATTTGTCAGAATTTGAGTAGTGAAAAAGGTCAACATTTTTGTTCGAATTTGATTAGTTAAAAATCTACATTTTGTTAACATTAAAAAGGATTTGATAAGAATTAACATTTTTGTTAACATTAAAAAGAGGAAGTTAAAAATGTATATTTTTATACATTAACAAGTTATGAAATGAAAATGTATAGTTCTATACATTAAAAAATTATGAATTGAAAATGTATATTTTTATACATTAATAAGAGAATGTGTTAGTAATGAACATTTTGTTTAAAAATGTTAAATAGGATTAAAAAGAACATTTTTGTACATTAGAAAGACAAGAAGGACCTTTTGTTTAGAAATGAACATAGAAATAAAAAAATCACATTTTTATGAAACATGATTATTGAAAAGAAAATTATACATTTTTATCAAATGTAAAGGAATAAGAAAAATATACATTTCTACCAAATGTAAAGGAATAAGAAAATATACATTTTCATCAAATGTAAAAGAATGAGAAAAATATGCATTTTTATCAACTGTAAGAGTGATAAAATTTTGCATTTTAGGTCAAAGCTAAAAGAATGGAATAAAAAACATTCATTTTATCATTTAAGAATAATGAGATTAGAATATAGTCATTTGTCATTTAAAAGGTAAAAGGCCAAGATATTCATTTTTGTTATTTAAAAATGAATGGAACCAAAATATACATTTTTGGCCATTTAAAAAGGATTACACCAAAATATACATTTTTGGTCATTGAAAAGGATTACACAAAAGATTAAAAATAGAAGTTAATATTTTTATTATCGATTAGCTACAATAAAAAGATCATATATTAAAAATATGATGTTAGCGATGGTTTGAAACATATGTTTGCTGTATGGAAATGTTAAATGTATTGGAAATAAATGTTTGTATATTCAAATTTAATATTACACAACCATTTACAAGTTACCCGACTTGTTTATGTGATTGGGACGACTATTTTCGCACATCGCCCAAGTGCACAAATAATTTATTATTGGTTTGATGGATGAAACCCCACACGGGTATTGGGATGATATTGGATACACACTAATCCCAATATTTAGTTATCTGTCAATCGATGGATTAACAGCCTGTGATGAGCGTTATTTATTTACTTTAATGCTCACACAGTTATAAAATTCCACTTTGGTTGTTATTTGGATGTTTGATAATTATGTACCATAATTGTTGATATCATGCCATATATGGTTGTTGATTGAGTCACATCCCAATAAAGAATATTCTAGAAAAATAATATTTTAGAAAATATCTTAGAAAAAAAACATCTTAGAAAAGAATATATTTTAGAAGAACATATTCATTGAAATGAACTAGTCATTAACTGGAATAAATCATTAAATTTAGATTTAATAAATTTTCCAATTAGTGAATATTTAATTGAAATCAAATTAAATAAATTGGATTTGGGTTTCTCGTGAATAGTGTCTTAAATAACACTGTTCTTAAACCCCATATGAAAAGAATAATCTTTTAATTTAGATTTTTAAAGTTTTCGATTATAATTAATAATTGAAATAAGATGAAATGTGAGTTGGGCTTATTGTGAACTGTGTTTTTTTAAGCGACATTGTTCTTTAATCCAACTGACAGTGAAAATATAATTTGGAATTTATAAATCTTTTATCTAGATTTGAATAGAAATTTTCCAAAAGTAAAGTTTTCAAATTTAATATATTAAATTGGAGTTGAATGGAATTCGAATTAATAATAGCCGAGATAAGCTTCTGTAAAAGAAGACCGATACTACATATGGAATTTAAGGCTTTGCCGTTATTCCATTTATATTATTGGTCAGATACAAAAATTTATAACGATTATTTATTGATTTGATTTTTGTGAAGATTCCATATTTTATGAAAGATGATTTTGTGTTTATCGTGAATGGTGTTTTTAAAATGACATTAGTTCTTTAACCCAGTTAAAGATAAGATTAATTTCTTACATTTAATTAATCATTGAAGAATGATTTTTGACATTTAAAACCAAATTGGGTTTTAATAAATCTTTTAAAGAAAGATTTAAGAATAAATTTAATGAGTTTATCTTTGGTAAAACAATGCAAATATTTTATTAGAAGAATATTCTAAATTGGAATGAGGCGTTGGATGTGTTTTTATAGTACTTGATTTTAATTATAAAATACGTGAGTTATTCGGGAAGACCGGGTTTAACCCATTCCGAATAATTACTACGATGATGAAGAGTCGAAGATGAAGACGGTGGTTGAAGACCGATGATCTTCACATCGAATGGATGTGTTGCTACAGAGACCCTTGATGGGAGAAGCTACCTTGAAGGGGCTTCAGTGGTGGCCGTCCGGACTATGGTTGATTGTTCGGATTTGGTTTTCGCTCAAACCCAGAGCATAAGCTAGTAAATGGATGCGTATCTGACATTCGATTTCTTTCCATGTGAATTAAATCGATTTCTGTTAATGTATGTTTGTTTGGTGGTGGAGGATTTATTCTCTATTTAACACCCTGATATATATTAACATTGTTTGATCGCATGGCGTGAATTGTCCATGTGGCACGCCAAGATGCATTTGATCAAGGCTTTTGTTGAAAAGAAGGGCCTTGTGGGATGATCAAAGCATAGCCTATTATGGCATAGCTTTGTGTATATCGTGACTTCGCGAGCCTCACACCCCGGTATGAGTCAAAAACGGGATATGTACCGTAGGGAGTGCACACGTTTCTTTCTAGCTAGAAGTGTTGTTTGGTTTTTGACACGGCCCGACATTTTACTTATGTGGATTATGGAATGATGCGCCTCAGATTTTTTTTATAAGCCGTTAGTGGTCATACTATAGGCCCAAAGGGACCGGGAAGTATGTGTTCAGGCATAACTAATCCACTGTCGATAGGCGGGGACCGGCCCTGCCGCATCCAAGGGTTCACTGCAGAGGATCCTGAGGCATTTGCTAGAGTGTCTCGAATCGGAGAGGAGCTTACCCCTAGCCTCGACTCATGATGGAAATCCAATTCCCAATACGACCTTGCGGTTTTGATTGTAGAACTAGTATGGAGACATAGTAGGATAGGGTACTATGCCGTCTAGGATTGATACATTATGATTGAAATGTTTTTATTAGAATACATACACACTAATATTAAATCCGTTTTATTGTATAAAGCATCTTTTGATCATTATAAGGTAAAACTCTATCCTCCGGTTTGCGTTGCATTGTGTGATGGGACTTGGGTCTTATAATGGTTTCATTTTTCTAAAAAGCATTGCGTTGTTTAACGATTTACTTTAATTTATGCACTGTCAATCCAATGGAGTAAACCCGTTCCGCGTTAGCGGTGTGGTCCTGTGATTCGCCTTATTATTAGATTAGTTAAGTTAAGATTTCTTATACCAGTCCCATGACTGACTCGTAGTTTGTTTCACTTTTGCAAACTAGGGTGCCCTCTTTCCACACGGGCAGTCGAGTAGCTTTTTGCAGATATATTTATAGGATCTTGGTTTACAGCTGAAGTGGTATTCGGAAAGCTCCGTATCTGTGTATTTCTTCCAGTTGTATAGTTGTATTATTTTTCCACTGCTATTTAAATGTAATTTAAAACTCTGATATTATTGTATCTCTATTATGTAATAAGTGTTCATACTCTGTTATATTCTTGTACTCTGATGTAATTGTTGTAATCAGCAATAAAATGTTCTTCAGTTTGTGTTCTGCTGTCTATTGTTCTCAAAGCAATCCAGGCTTTCCTTTACGGGGAAGTTTGGGTCGTTTCATAGATATACCCAGCTGTGGCAAAACCCTGCATATTGCTGCATTCCCCAAGGTTTCTACTCGGAGTTAAAACCATCTCTACGCTTACAATCCCCTGTAAACTCACGGCACTTGCTCCCAATTGTTCTTAACCCTACGCTCAAAACCCTGCACTGGTTTCTATCCTCGAAACCAGATTTCCCCGAATTACAAATCCGTATTTCGTCTCCCTAGTTTTAGAGACAAACAAGAAAACTCTAAAGATGATTACAAATTGAAAACAATAAAAATAAATCAACAAAACAATTTAAAAACCCCTTGGAAAATCAAAACCCTAGTTTATTTGGCTAAGCCCCAAATAAATAAGACCGTCCCCTTTTTAATATTAATCCCACTTGAAAGCTTTTTTATAATGTCGGACGATCTCAAAGAAAAAACTAGGGTTTCTTCAAATCTCAAAATCCCAATGATGTCTTTCTTTTATCAATGGTAACGACGACTTCCTTCTAGGGTTTTTATGGAATCGATCTTCCTCTAATGATTTATTTGATCGGATTGATGCTCTGATTATCACCAATTCTCGACGTTGTGATGAATTGTTCTGGAAATGATTCTCCTTGCCTTCGACGACTACACCGTTGCTTCCTCTGTCTTGTTCGATCAATTAGGGTGTTGATCGAATCACTAAACGATTGTGAGTTCCCTAAATTTATTCTATGCTTGAATTTGTTGTTTTGTGGATTCGATAGATAATTGCCAGTGATTTTGGTGTTCATATAGGATTTTAATCCGATATATATGCTCTGATTCTAGATTAATCGCCCCTTTGAATTTCTCTTACGATTTGATTTGCAATTTGAATTTGTCTTCCATATTTTTTGCTTTGAACTCCTTCATATATTGTGGAAAGTTTTGATCTGTATATCACTGTGAATTCTCCAATTTTATTGAGTTTGAAAAAAAATCAATTTTCTAGAACTTTTGCGTATTAAATGCTGGAATTCAAACCTCCTTTGATCACGAAAACTTTGGAAACAAAAAATATTTTATGCTCAAAATATTTATTGCATTTGACTTTGTGATTGTGCTTAGTTTTGCTTTGATGTCACCCTGCTATATGTCGATACTTGATATTGCTCTATACTGCTCCTTCATACTTGCTGAATCTAGCTTCCTAGCTGCGAAACCATTGTTGCATTGCTCTTGTGTATGTAACACCATTCTGAAGCATGTTTGAACCTGTTTTGTGGTTTGTTTCCTTTTGCACATTTTAGTCACTGCTGCATTAGGTGTTTCACCAAACATATGTACATCTCCATGCCATATCCATTAGCATTTGTTGTGAACCAAGACTGAACCTGACTTTGGCTTGTATTGATGTTGTTCGCTCTTTTATTTATGCATGGCTCGACCCTTGGTTTTGCTTACTTGTACATGTGCTTGTGCTTACACCATCTCAGTTGAAACTATATTCCATTTTTCCATTGAGTCGTTATGTTGTAATATGTCACCATTTTTTCTGCCTTGTCCATATCTGTTGTTGTTTCACATATGTGAACCCTCTTGCTTGGTATAAAATGTGATCAACTTGCTTTGTATTCTTATATGCACTTGCTCTGGTTCCTGTTGACATGCATATTGTTTTGTGTACACCATGTTACACCTGCTTGGTTTACTTGATATATCTGAGCTGTTATGCTTGTATACATGAGCAATCTTGCATTGTTCTGGACACACTTGAAAGCTGCTTTGATTTGCTTGAAACAACCTTGTACATTAGTATTGCATCCATTTGTTCATGCTGGAACCTGAACTGTACATGCTTTGATTACATGCATCCCTATACATATGCTCGATCACTTTAATTTTTTTTTGGCTACTTTGATGTCCATTAACTTGCGTCGAGATCTTTCATATATACTGGTCTTGCCAATAAACTTTTTCCATACTTGAATACCCTCGACTGATGCCTTTGTACATTTTACACATGCCATGTTATTTTCATTGTTGCATTTCCACTATTCTCTTTGATGTGCAACATTCCATATTGTCACCATGAATTGCTTTTAAATTTGATCTGCACTTGTATATTGTATTGAAGCTGCGCCATGGTCTGGTTTGATCATTATGGTCTTCTTGTCATGTTTGGAACTGAAATTGTTTGTGCACAATTTTTACTTGTGCTCGACCACTTTGCACTTGTAATTTGTCATGTTCACCGTGCAGTTGTCATTGCCACACTGCCCATAGTTGATATGTTGTACGATTGACTGTTGCACTATGTCCGGACCATGTAATGTATTGTGCACTGAGTCGAGTAGGTCCACGTGGCTACTCGTCAGTTGCTCACCGATTTTTGATTGGCGAGATACACGTGTGTACATGCAGCCATCAGAAAAAAATTTGTCCTTGGATATCAGACCAAATCTAGAAAAATGACGAGAAACACACCAAAATTCTGAGGTGTAACATCCCAGATTTTCCAGCCATTTAAATTGGCATATTTAAATCTATTTATATATTATCTTGGTAATATAATGGATTTTATATCGATTTTATTTATTTAAAATGGAGTTCAAATATATATATTTATAAATTAATTTAATCGAGACCGAAACACCGCGGTAGTTCGAAAAAACGGAATAAAACCCACTGCAAACCTATTTCAGTACATAAATTCACCCTCAAATTAAACATTTCCATCACCTACCCTATAATTCATTTTCAACACGGACATTCCTATATAGCACGTATGATTTGGAAATACAGTGCAGACCACCATACTTCTTTCAGCCTACCACCAAGTCAATCGAAAACAATGTAGCCATCCTCCTAACATTTTTCAACTTAGCCAACCAAGCGTTGTGTACTATATTGAAAAGAAAACACACAACTACCTCAGCATTTCCTCCTCAACAGTAATGAAGTGTCGGACGGTGCTATTTGATACTTTACACTACATATAAGACCACAGTATTTTACACTGCGTACAAGATCTATCCTATTCGAAAAGAAAATACATAGCCATACGAGCTCTGCCTAATGTAAGTACACGCCATCTTCTCCTATATCCTAGGCACATGCTTTATTTTTCTCTGCATACTGGGCTACAACATGCTACGCCCATCACCATCAATCTCAATGTGCTTTCTCCCTCAATCACAGACCTTCACACATGTAGAAATATTTTTCCCTGAATTCGAAAAGAGACAACATGATGAGCAGCTACCCTATATATACCAGACCACACATACACAAGTATAGCTTTGCTTTATTTCCATCCATCAGGGAACGAACTGCGGCTATTTTCACATCGAAATGTAAACTCATGCACTGAACAGAAATGAAAACACAACCTAATAAAGAGAAAATATGTAGTGCTTAAACTTCGCAGTAAAGTTATTATATACAACCTGCCCCAAAATACCATCTCATACAAACCATATGAAAAGTGCACATCTACCTAAGATTTGAAGGGGACAACACACGCACAGCTACACCATCGTTTCATCCTTTCTATACAGTGATGCACACACACAAAACTCATATCTAGGATCTATGATGAGAAAATACACCGTAAAGAGTGGAAAGCCTACTCTGCATTGGTAAATTGTTGCACGTGCTATACTTTTTCTTCTCAGACATGAATTTTCTCCATTAATCACCAACCATCTTAGCCTGTATACGCCTATATATCTAATTACTTGGAGGCCAAGGGTTTACAGCTATAAACACACACTGACTGATATTTCATTCTGCCAGAATCCTTGCCGTGTTGATGTCATGGCTACCACATAATTTAAACTCCCATTCATTTTCTTTTCTTTTCAATGACACATCGGGTTGGGTGACGCCTGAACTTGATGGGAAGTTTGCATATGGGTTCAAATATATAGCAGCAGGAGAGATTTGTTGAACGCAATGAGATGGAGTAATTTGAATCGTGGCGTGAATGGACAAGATGCAGTGCGACCATGGTGGTTTCTTGATGACAGTCGAGATTTAAATGAAATAACATAGGGGCGTTGAGAAAGGGGTAGACGCGGTACTGACTTTTGGTTGATAGGAAGGTTGTAATGTTTCAAAAAGAAACAGTATGTTGAAAACATGAAGTGAGGAAGAGTTGCAGGGTCATTTACTGAAGCAAAAGAAGAAAGAGCTAGGTACCGTGTAAAAGAAGTGGGAGTTACTATGTAGAATGAAGTGGCTTGAGCTGACGGTAGGTGAAGGGTACGGTGGACTTCAGGCGGGCGGAACAAAGAGGGTAAAGTGGTTGATGAACGGGGTACTGTAAGTAAGGTACAAGAGGAATATGATCTGCTTATACAGGTAATGACGAGGCAAATATATCATGGCCTTATCTCTTTTTAATACATAATTAAATGTGCCTAGTTACAATGATTAACATGGTTTATATATTTTAATACGTATATTTTTCTAAGTATAACGTAGCCGATTGGAACATTACATGTATATATTAAGTAAAAACGTTATGCAGACAAAAGGTGATAGTTGAACAGTAATTCAAAAATTTGTCTAATCTTTGTTTCATATGCCTAATCGATAGATCATTTTGCCTAATGAATTTCACACGTGGCCTGGAAGCTAATGTGTAGACATATACTTAATTATATTAAGTATGTAAGTAGTATAACAAGCCTAAGTGTGCTCATTCAACGTACCTTGTTGGGTTTGTTTTTGCAAATCAAATCTTAAGATTCATAACCGATATTTTTATTGCCTAATCTACATAATACGGGCGTTAGTAACCTAGTGGGATGTATGTTTATTTTAGTATATGCCTAGCCCAGTTTATAACAAGCCAAACTTTAATTATATAAAGGTTAACTAGAAATTGGGAAATGGATTAATAACTTATTATTTAAGTTTAATAATATTAAAGTGAATACCCAATTAAAATTATAACCACGTATACAGTAAGAGAATGGAACAAAGCAAAGGATGTTGGACCGTATGGGCAGGCGCAATATTATGAATGCTAGTTCAGACAAAGTTAAATGCACCTGGAAGCTGGTAAAACAGACTGTGTTGCTAACAAAATGGAAACCCAAGGTGAGTTTAAATAACTTAGTTTACCCCATTTATATTTTATATAAATCGGGTTTTTATTTTGTGTGCAATGTTTGCTAATGGTTGCTGACTGAATGACTATTTGCACATATGTTGAATATTTATATTATTCACTGATTAAATTAAGCGTTTGTTTAATTTAATCGAATTAAGTCGTATTTTTAACGATTTGATTCCAAACAAGGTAACTTACCTTGTTGGTTATGTTTATAATGATATAAGCATATCAAATAAATCATTTGATGCTTGAATGGATATTATAAATTGTTTATTGACTGTTATTAGCTGAACTGTTATTTATGGTTATCATAATAAATAAATATATTGTTGTATTATATGTGAGATAACCCACTGTGGTGTAGGGAATGACAGGTCGGAAGGATCCAACCGGATTCCTCATATATGTCGTTTATATAAACTGTTAATCAATTGTTGATTATTGAACCAAAAATCATCACTTGTTCGATATTAATCAATGGGATATATTGGTTGAGAAATTCTCGGCAGATGGCCTGTAAATGAATCGTTTTATAGAAATTGATTTACCGTTAGGCAAATCAATAAAAAGAAAGTTATAAGATTTATTTTATAACTAAGAATAGATTTGAAACCTATTTTATATAGATATATTTTTAAACAAAGTTATTAATGGAAATAAATAATTATTTTTACCTTGTAATCATAAAGACGAGTATATAAAGCAACATTTGTGGGATAATGAGTTTTCTAAACAAGTGGGTAGAAATTAACCATGGTTAATGGTTGAAATAAGTGTTTTCAAATAAACAATTTAATATAGTTGTTTAATTTAATTAGATTATAATTAAATTAAATTGAATTATTTAAAATTGATTAAAGAAAGGATTGACGAGATTAGTTAACGGGTTGATCTTGTTTTGAAATGACTAAACCAATTGTTTGAACGAGAACTGATTATGGGATTGTTAATTATTATTAATGCTAATTATTATTTTAAGGGGAATTTAACTATTTTTATTAATAGTTAATGATAAAGTGAACACCTTAATGAAAAGGGGTTAAGGTTAATTATTTAACTAAATTAAGGCAAGGGTCTAGTAATGGGAACTCGATTTATAAAGTCAAAGAGGGTCTTAAGACCTTTGCTTATAATTAAAGAGAAAGTTTTACTCATATTTATATGAGTTATATTTTGGATTTATTCCCTAAAAGGGATTCTATTAAATGAAAGTTTTAAATAAGATTTAACATGAGTTGGGATCGAACGGGAGTTTAAGTTGAATTTAATTCTAAAAGTGAAATTATAATCTAGAGGGAAATGGTTTAAATATGAAATGGAGTGGAGTTGAAACAAAACTAAGATAAGTGGTTTTCAAAAGGGATTATATGGTAAATGGAAGTGTTGAAATGGTTATTGGCATTTGAGATTTTGTTAATAAACTTTTATCTACTATAAAAATATGTATGTTGTAGTCGCAAAGTCTGAGAGGTAAATAAAATATCCCAACTTGTAACGACTTCATGATTATCCAAGGGTGATATTAGTTTAGAAACAAGGGTCGTCGGAGGGATTAGATGAATATTTTATGTAAATGGTATTATAAGTTATAATTCAAAGAATTATATGTTAAACAAATTAATTTGGAAATAAGAAGTGAAAGGGCGGTATTCCCAATGCTGGAAATTTAATTAACGACTGTTTTAACTAAAAAGGCCAAGTGATGTTGTATACTGAACTGGTGAATCCATTTTATTTTCTATGGATGATGATTGTTTATTTTGATAGTTAAAACACCAACTATCAAAATCTGGCCAAGTCGATTGTTGGTATGGAAAGACCGGGATCGAATTTATATTCGAAAACCATTCCAACTAGCAAATACGTAAATGTTGAAAACATTCAGAAGCTGATCGAGATGGAGCAATTGAAGACCGTGGATCTTCATAAGCGGAAGGATAATTTGTCGAATATTATCTAGTCTGCAGCTAGAGCTATTCTGATGTGATTTGGTCGTGAGTGGGATTTTGTGGTTTGCAAGGACTTCTCGCTACTGATCCTTTGGATGCGGTAGGAGGGTGCCTTCGGTTCATCCTGTTCCTGGATGACGCGAATGGTGGCCAGATGTTCCCAAAAGTCGATTATAACCTCAATCCTCATCAGCCGGAAAATGACAAAAATCGAGTAGACAGCATGGCTATGTAGGTCGCTCCCATCAGGGTGTATAATCACCTATATAGAGAAACTTCTTTTACTTCTTTTATCTATCTATGCTGTCCCTATTTAGGGAAACGGTTGCTGATCCCAACCGTTGGTGATATACATTCGATACACTTAAGCGAAATGAGTGGTCGGTCATGTGTGGGCCAGGTTGCAAAACGTTCTTGTTGAACCCAGTGTATTCGCCTCTAGAGATACACTATCGGCAGGTGGTTCCATACCTTGCCATATTCGGAATCCAAGTCTCCAATAAGCACCCATGGTTTTGATTGTATACTATATATGTGGAGCATGAGATGCAAGCGTTCCGCTAGATTGTTATTTATTTGTATTTAGACACTATTATAATATCAGACTAATATTTATTTTCAAACTGTTTTGGGTTATCGTAAGGTAAAAACCGTCCGTATTTATGCGTGGATTTGGTCTTACGATTATCCTTTTCTTTCCAAAAGATTTTGAACTTCAAAATCAAGTTGGATGATCCCCAGTAAACTGTGCGAATTTTTCTCATGTTGGTTCACCAGACTGACTCGGTGTTTTGTAAACACTCGGATTAGCCCGGGGTACAGGTTCAGGTTATCAGGTGCTGTGGACTTCAGAGACGAGCTGGAGGAGTCCAGAAATAGGATTTTATCTAGTATATCCCGCTGCGTGTTGTATTTGAGGACAGCTTGTTATAACTGTCTGGATATGTCTATAGTACTCTGATAGAAGTAAGTATATTACTTTAAGCTTTCAATAAAGTTATTTATGTATTATATTTTGTTCAGCTGCGATGTGAAACTCTGTGCAGTGTTGTATTCTTCTTCTTCTTCTTCTATTCTAATATTTCTTTCTTTCTTATCTCACCCTCTAATTTCTTTCTATTGACATCTGAGTTTCCAGTACAATTTAGGTTGGATTGGTAATGCTTGGTCTTGAATTCAGGTCATCACAATTGGTATCAGAGATGGTTGCTTAATTGGTACGGATGATAGGGGGTTCTCGCTTCGCATTAGGTGGTGAACGGGAGACTCTTATCCCTACATCTCCCGACAATGTGGGTTGGTCGAGTCGCGAGGGTGCCCGTAAAAGCAGTTCTAAGGTACCTCTGTAAGCCACAGGGGGAGGTTAGCCCTCTGCCTTGGGGGAGGAGAGGATGGTTGAAAAGCCTACTCGAATTTCCGGGTCATCACAGTTGGTATCAGAGCTATTGGTTTAGTGATAACCTTGTCTCTGTGGCGTAACTCAGTAGAGATGGGGTTAGTAATACCCTAGATTGAGTTTGAGTGTATATATATGAGTGTGCGTATTTGTATTTGAATATATGATTATTTTTAAATTATTTTGTAAAGAGGGTAAATGAAATAATTTTACCTGAATCATATTTTTATAAAAATAAGAAAAAGTTATCCTAACTTGTTGACTGGTTGTTTGGAACTTGTATTGCCTTGTTTGATTGGTTCGAATGTTTTTAATTATGAAGTTGAATTGGATCAATCGAAGCACATTTCAATTTTGAAATGTGAAATATGAAAATTTAACTCATGTTGGGTTGAATAAATACTATAAATTAAAGTTTGGATATTTGAAATCAAATAGATAATAATGGACATCATTCGTGTATTAATCGAGTTATATTAACGTGTTAAACCAAAGTGAATGCTGACCAATAAGTATCAATATTGGATATAATTCAAATGATTTGGTTGTTTTCGATTTGGATGTTGTGTTAGTTGAATAAAATTCACCAAACAGGTCAATAAAGAATTGAATTTCTTGAAACCGATTCCCACTATAACGACTTGGAAATAAAATTGGTTATGGAGGGAAACTAAGTTATTTAACCCTGAATTGTTATTTACGTTGTAAATTGAGTTAAGTGCAAAATCCTGAAGGGTGTGGAGATGATTTGGCTACACAGATTGAAAATGAAGACAAGTTAGTTGATTTGCTGCGGAATTGGAATTGAATTGCCCGACAAAAAGATAAGCCTTAATACCATTGGTTGGTGGTTGATTTTATACCCCTAAGTTGGATTCGCTATTTGGCTTCTGGTTTTCTTTTGGGTGAAGTAGAGGCCCAGAGTCACAGTTGTAGTTGTACCGATCGAGCTGTGCAGAGGAGGTACTCACAAAAATTTTCGAAAATTTTAAAGAGTTGAATTTGTTTTGAGAATAATTCAAAAAAATAATTATTTTAAATAATCGACTTCAGAGCATTCTTCTTACCTTGTAATTTCGGGGACGAAATTCTTTTAAGGGGGGAAGAATGTAACGTCCCAGATTTTCCAGCCATTTAAATTGGCATATTTAAATCTGTTTATATATTATATTGGTAATATAATGGATTTTATATTGATTTTATTTATTTAAAATGGAGTTCAAATATATATATTTTTAAATTAATTTAATCGAGACCGAAACACCGCGGCAGTTCAAAAAAACGGAATAAAACCCACTGCAAACCTATTTCAGTACATAAATACACCCTCAAATTAAACATCTCCATCACCTACCCTATAATTCATTTTCACCACGGACATTCCTATATAGCACATATGATTTGAAAATACAGTGCAGACCACCATACTTCTTTCAGCCTACCACCAAGTCAATCGAAAACAATGTAGCCATCCTCCTAACATTTTTCAACTTAGCCAACCAAGCGTTATGTACTATATTGAAAAGAAAGCACGCAACTACCTCAGCATTTCCTCCTCAACAGTAGTGAAGCGTTGGAAGGTGCTATTTGATGCTTTACACTGTGTATAAGACCACAGTATTTTACACTGCGTACAAGATCTATCATATTCGAAAAGAAAATACATAGCCATACGAGCTCTGCCCAATGTAAGTACACGCCATCTTCTCCTATATCCTAGGCACATGCTTTGTTTTTCTCTGCATACTGGGCTACAACATGCTACGCCCATCACCATCAATCTCAGTGCGCTTTCTCCCTCAATCACAGACTTTCACACATGTAGAAATATTTTTCCCTGAATTAGAAAAGAGACAACATGATGAGCAGCTACCATATATATACCAGACCACACATACACAAGTATAGCTTTGCTTTATTTCCATCCATCAGGGAACGAGCTGCGGCTATTTTCACATCGAAATGTAAACTCAAGCACTGTACAGAAATGAAAACACAACCTAATAAAGAGAAAATATGTAGTGCTTAAACTTCGCAGTAAAGTTATTATATGCAACCTGCCCCAAATACCGTCTCATACAAACCATATGAAAAGTGCACATCTACCTAGGATTTGAAGGGGACAACACACGCACAGCTACACCATCGTTTCGTCCTTTCTATACAGTGATGCACACACATCATTCATATCTAGGATTTATGACGAGAAAATACACTGTAAAGAGTGGAAAGCCTACACTGCATTGGTAAATTGTTGCACGTGCTATACTTTTTCTTCTCAGAACTGAATTTTCTCCATCAATCACCAACCATCTTAGCCTGTATACGCTTATATATCTAATTACTTGGAGGCCAAGGGTTTACACATATAAATACGCACTGACTGATAATTCATTCTGCCAGAATCCTTGCCGTGCTGATATCATGGCTACCAAATAATTTAAACTCCCATTCCTTTTCTTTTCTTTTCTTTTCAATGACACATCGGGTTGGGTGACGCCTGAACGTGAGGGGAAGTTTGCATGTGGTTCAAATATATAGCAGCAGGAGAGATTTGTTGAACGCAATGAGATGGATTAATTTGAATCGTGGCGGGAATGGACAAGATGAAGTGCAGCCATGGTGGTTTCTTGATGACAGTCGAGGTTTAAATGAAATAACATGGGGGCGTTGAGAAAGGGGTAGACGCGGTACTGACTTTTGGTTGATGGGAAGGTTGTAATGTTTCAAAAAGGAAAAGTATGGTGAAAACATGAAGTGAGGAAGAGTTGCGGGGTCATTTACTGAAGCTGAAGAAGAAAGAGCTAGGTGCCGTGTAAAAGAAGTGGGAGTTACTATGTAGAATGAAGTGGCTTGAGCTGACAGTAGGTGAAGGGTACGGTGGACTTCAGGCGGGGAAACAAAGAGGGTAAAGTGGTTGATGAACGGGGTACTGTAAGTAAGGTACAAGAGGAATATGATCTGCTTATACAGGTAACGACGAGGCATATATATCATGGCCTTATCTCTTTTCAATACATAATTAAATGTGTGTAGTTATAATGATTAACATGGTTTATATATTTTAATGCGTATATTTTTCTAAGTATAACGTAGCCGATTGGAACAATACATGTATATATTAAGTAAAAACGTTATGCAGAAAAAAGGAGATAGTTGAACAGTAATTCAAAAATTTGTCTAATCTTTGTTTCATATGCCTAATCGATATATCATTTTGCCTAATGAATTTCACATGTGGCCTGGAAGCTAATGTGTAGACATATACTTAATTATATTATGTATGTAAGTAGTATAACAAGCCTAAGTGAGCTCTTTCAACATGCCCTGTTGGGTTTGTTTTTGCAATTCAAATCTTAAGATACCTAATCGATATTTTTATTGCCTAGTCTACATAATACGGGCGTTAGTAACCTAGTGGGATGTATGTTTATTTTAGTATATGCCTAGCCCAGTTTATAATAAGCCAAACTTTAATTATATAAAGGTTAATTAGAAATTGGGAAATGGATTAATAACTTATTATTTAAGTTTAATAATATTAAAGTGAATACCCAATTAAAATTATAACCACGTATACAGTAAGAGAATGGAACAAAGCAAAGGACGTTGGACCGTATGGGCAGGCGCAATATTATGAATGCTAGTTCAGACAAAGTTAAACGCCCTTGGAAGCTAGTAAAACAGACCGTGTTGCCAACAAAATGGAAACCCAAGGTCAGTTTAACTCACTCAGTTTACCCCATTTATATTTTATATAAATCGGGGTTTTATTTTGTGTGCAATGTTTGCTAATGGTTGCTGATTGAATGACTGTTTGCACATATGTTGAATATTTATATTATTCACTGATTAAATTAAGCGTTTGTTTAATTTAATCGAATTAAATCATATTTTTAAAGATTTGATTCCAAACAAGGTAATTTACCTTGTTGGTTACGTTTATAATGATATAAGCATATCAAATAAATCATTTGATGCTTGAATGGATGTTATAAATTGTTTGTTGGCTGTAATTAGCTGAACTGTTATTTCTGGTTATCGTAATGAATAAATATATTGTTGTATTATATATGAGATAACCCATTATGGTGCAGGGAAGGATAGGTTGGAGGGATCCAACTGGATTCCTCACATATGTTGTTTATGTAAACTGTTAATCAATTGTTGATTATTGAACCAAAAATCATCACTTGTTCGATATTAATCAATGGGATATATTGGTTGAGAAATTCTCGGCAGATGGCCTGTAAATGAATCGTTTTATAGAAATTGATTTACCATTAGGTAAATCAATAGAAAGAAAGTTATAAGATTTTTTTTATAACTAAGAATAGATTTGAAACCTATTTTATATAGATATATTTTTAAATAAAGTTATTAATGGAAATAAATAATTATTTTTACCTTGTAATCATAAAGACGGGTATATAAAGCAACATTTGTGGGATAATGAGTTTTCAAAACAAGTGGGTAGAAATTAACCATGGTTAATGGTTGAAATAAGTGTTTTCAAATAAACAATTTAATACAATTATTTAATTTAATTATAATTAAATTAAATTAAATTACTTAAAATTGATTAAAGAAAGGATTGACGAGATTAGTTAATGGGTTGACCTTGTTTTGAAATGACTAAACCAATTGTTTGAACGAGAATTGATTATGGGATTGTTAATTATTATTCATGCTAATTATTATTTTAAGGGGAATTTAACTATTAATATTTAATGATAAGGTGAACACCTTAATGAAAAGGGGTTAAGGTTAATTATTTAACTAAATTAAGGCAAGTGTCTAGTGATGGGAACTCGATTTATAAAGTCAAAGAGGGTCTTAAGACCTTTGCTTATAATTAAAGAGAAAGTTTTACTCTTATTTAGATGAGTTATATTTTGGATTTATTCGCTAAAGGGATTCTATTAAATGAAAGTTTTAAATAAGATTTAATATGAGTTGGGATCGAACGGGAGTTTAAGTTGAATTCAATTCTAAAAGTGAAGTTATAATCTAGAGGGGAATGGTTTACAGATGAAATGGAGTGCATTTGAAACAAAACTAAGATAAGTGGTTTTCAAAAGGGATTATATGGTAAATGGAAGTGTTGAAATGGTTATTGGCAATTGAGATTTTGTTAATAAACTTTCATCTACTCTAAAAATAAGTATGTTGTAGTCGCAAGGTCTGAGAGGTAAATAAAATGCCCCAACTTGTAACGACTTCATGATTATCCAAGGGTGATATTAGTTTAGTAACGAGGGTTGTCGGAGGGATTAGATGAATATTTTATGTAAAGGGTATTATAAGTTATAATTCAAAGAATTATATGTTAAACAAATTAATTTGGAAATAAGAAGTGAAAGGGCGGTATTCCCAATGCTGGAAATTTAATTAACGACTGTTTTAACTAAAAAGGCCAAGTGATGCTGCATACTGAACCAGTGAATCCATTTTATTTTCTATGGATGATGATTGTTTATTTTGATAGTTAAAACACCGATTATCAAATTCTGGCCAAGTCGATTGTTGGTATGGAAAGACCGGGATCGAATTTATATTCGAAAACCATTCCAAACAGGAAATACGTAAACGTTGAAGATGTTCAGAAGCTGATCGAGATGGAGCAATTGAAGACCGTGGATCTCCATAAGCGGAAGGATAATTTGTCGAATATTCTCTGGTCTGCAGCTAGAGCTATTCTGACGTGATTCGGTCGTGAGTAGGGTTTTGCGGTTTGCAAGGACTTCTCGCTACTGATCCTTCAGATGCGGTAGGAGGGTGCCTTCAGTTCATCCTGTTCCTGGATGACGCGAATGGTGGCCAAATGTTCCCAAAAGTTGATTATAACCGCAAGCCTCATCAACCGGAAAATGACAAAAATCGGGCAGACAACATGGCTATATGTGTCGCTCCCATCAGGGTGTATAATCACATATCTAGAGAAACTCCTTTTTCTTCTTTAATCTATCGATGTTGTCCCTATTTCGGGAAACAGTTGCTGATCCCAAACGTTGGTGATATACATTCGATACACTCAAGCGAAATGAGTGGTCGGTCATGTGTGGGCCGGGTTGCAAGACGTTCTTGTTGAACCCAGAGTATTCGCCTCTAGAGTTACACTATCGGCAGGTGGTTCTATACCTTGTCATGGTCGGAATCCAAATATTCAATAAGCGCCCGCGGTTTTGATTGTATACTATATATGTGGAGCGTGAGATGCAAGCGTTCCGCTAGATTGTTATTTATTTGTATTCAGACACTATTATAATATCAGACTAATACATATTTTCAAACTGTTTTGGGTTATCGTAAGGTAAAAACCATCTGTATTTATGTGTGGATTTGGTCTTACGATTATCCTTTTATTTCGAAAAGATTTTGAACTTTAAAATCAAGTTGGATGATCCCCCATAAACTGTGCGAGTTTTTCTCACGTTCGATCACCAGACTGACCCGGTGTTTTGTAAATGCTCGGGTTAGCCCGGGGTACAGGTTCAGGTTATCAGGTGCTATGTACTTCAGAGACGAGCTGGAGGAGTCCAGACATAGGATTTTATCTAGTATATCTCGCTGCGTGTTGTATTTGAGGACAGGTTGTTATAACTGTCCGGATATGTCTATAGTACTTTGATAGATGTAAGTATATTACTTCAAGCTTTCAATAAATTTATTTATGTATTATATTTTGTTTTGCTCCGATGTGAGATTCTGTGTAGTGTTGTATTCTTCTTCTTCTTCTATTCTAATATTTCTTTCTTATCTCACCCTCTAATTTCTTTCTATTGACATATGAGTTTCCAGTACAATTTAGGTTGGATTGGTAGTGCTTGGTCATCTCAAAAGGTACCGGGAATTCAGGTCATCACATGAGGCAAATAAAATTTAAAAATAAAATTTTATTTGCTTTTATTCATTTTTATTTTTGTTCCAGTTTACTGCGTGTGTGTGTTTGTGACAGGTGTACAGGTGGCTGGACTGGATTGCTAGACAGGATCTGGAGTACATCAAGACAAGTATACATGTAAAAAAAAACTCTATGAGTATGTATATGAGTGAACGAGTGTAACTGTAGTGAGACAATGACTGTGTACAAAGTGATGAGGGTTGTAGTGAGGAATAAATGTACAGAACGAAAAAATTATACTGATATTTGTAATAGACAAATTTGTTTGAAACAAATTATTATTTTATTGTGTTCAAATCAAATTGTCTATCGTATTCAAAATAATTTGTAGTACAGTTCCATGTAAAATATTATAATTGTGAATATACAGTAGTGGAGTTAAAATGTTGTACTATTTCAGATAAAATAATTAATTGAATAAATATATTGTGAACTGTATACAATAGTATATTATTCAATAAATAATTATTTCTATGAAATGAAATATAAAATAGTACAGTTACAAACACATTTAAATAACATTATATGTTTGTTATCATCAAACAAAAATCATACAACACATTGTTGTACCCAACAATCTCCCGCTTTTGATGACGACAAACATATACAAAATTTTGAATGTGTTAAATGTGTTTGAACGTGAAATATATTACTCCCCCTATTTGTTTGCTCCCCCAACAACTGAACTCCCCCTATATATGTGGAAAATATGAAATTCAATTGACTATTCTCCCTCTAGATATTTACTTTTCAATTTTAAAATATTCTTGAATTAAATACTCATCAATCAAAATCTTGACTATTCTTCCCCTTTTGTTATCATCAAAAGGATAATACAAATCGAAACAGTGATGAATATAGACTAGAAATATAAATTCGAATCAAGAGAGCAAAAATACCATAAATCCCATTTAATAAAAAAAAATCATAATAATCTTCAAATCAGAGGCAAAATTTCACTTAAAGAATGAATGGATTTACGATGGATTTTATAGAATGAGGAGAGTTCAATAAAATTGAATATTTGAATATGAATTTTAAAGATTTTAAATAAGCTCAAAATGTGTTAAGCACTTGCTAACCACGCATAGCCTTTAGGTCTTTTAAATGGGGTTAGTAGTAACTTAACTTTATCCTCTCTAATGAGTTCCATCCATGCACAACCCAAAAGTCTTTTAAGTGAGAATGGAAGCACATAGAGATTAATGTAATTCACCTACGCATAACCGCGAGGACATTTAAATAGGAATGAATACCAAGGATAAATTATATATATGTATTTTTCTTTATTTTTATTTCCAAGGTATTTTTCTTTCCAAAAATAATTTGAACTCTCCAAATTAAATAAAACCATGATGAATGATAGAAATATGATAGACATAGAAGATGGTCATGAAATAAGCTCTAATTCAAAGATATTAACAAATCTATCCAATCATCATGAGATTTTAAAATAACATGTCCTCTAGTTATGAATTATACCATTGTCCCAACTCATCACAATTTCATAAATCTATTAATAATTTTGATGAGTTTTAAAAAAAATGGTTCAAATTGGTCAATAATTTCAATTTTTTGAATAAATAAATTTAAAATTGAAAATATCAATTTCATGAGAGGTTTTGAAAATCAGTTTCAAAAATCAATTAGTAGAATGTGAAATTATCTAATATTTCTAAAGTTGTTTGCTCTTAAACAATTTTAAAACATTTGTCTATGAAATTCGAATTGCCTATGGGATTTAATGAAATCCAGTCACTGATTTTCCAACCCATTATCCAATCACCAAGGTATTCAAACGAATCAAATCAATTTCCTTATCGGAGCAGCACAAGATCATTTTCAAAGCAGGAATCACAAGTGATTTTTCAGAGAATTTTTAAATAAGCATAAGAAACATTCAATGATCAAATCTGAAGATAATTATTTGAAATCATTTGAGAAAAAGTCAAATTTTTATAATCCAAGAAATTCAACAATCAATAACGAATGATTTCAAAATAAAGTTAAAAACGAAATTTTTACAACTAATCAATCATGGGTTTCATGTAGTCCGCTGTAATGAGTTCAGTTTTTCAATATTTTCAGAAAATGAATAAGAAGAAACTCAAAACAGCGAAAAAATGTGTGAAATTTCATTAGCATTTGAGAACATCATAAATTTCAAAATTCCGATTAACAGTGTTCAAGATGTGCTCAAAAAGTAATGACCCTGTCAACATAGATCAGCATAAAATTAAAAACAAGGTTTTAGAGATCATACATGTCTTACCATAATCAATGTGAACCAATGAATCTCTAACTCAGAAATCTATGGCTAAGGAACTCCAAATAATTCGATAATATGAATCAATTTGAATTTTAAATCTCTTAAGCAAAGTTGTTCCTTAGACTTCCTTGGTACCTAAATGTTTATAGGATCAGGTGGTCTAATAAAAATTGTTTTACCACTCTTATCTTCGTTTACACATTTTGGTACCCAAACCCGTTTATATAACAATCCATTATTATCTATTAAAGAACCCTTTGGAACCTAGATTCTTTTAAACTTATTCAAATTCATTTTGTTACATTTTGGAATCCAAACATGTTTAAATGATTTTTTTAAACGAGTTACATTTTGTTTATGATTTAGAAACCCTTTGAAATTATTAGATTTCAAAATTTCAATTCGATCATTTTCAAAGCCATTTAAAGGATTCTTAAAATCATTAAAATTTAGCTTTTCAACTGGATCAAATCCAAAACCAAGTCCCTTTTTATTATGAACAAAAAATTGGTTTTTTAACAACATATTTAACGATTTCTCTCCTATAGAAAATTTAGTCAAGGCTGACTCAAGTAGTTGAATTTTAAATTTAAGATCGCAATTTTCTTTCATTAAATTTAAACAACGATTAATAGAGATTTTCCTCTTTTCAGCATCAGTTTGTTTCAAAACCAAATTTTCGTTTTCAAGTGCTTTGATTTTAGAAATTTCAATTTCAAATTGTTTTTGCTTTTCAAAAACAAGTTTTTCAGATTCTTTAAGCTTTTCAATCTCCTTCTCAAAATCATGATTTTCGTTCCTCAAATTCACTTTTTCACTTTTAAGTAACTCAAAATTAATTTTGAATTTCAAAAAATCATTAGTCAAAAAATGACATTTTTTGCATTCTGAAAATGGTGAACTTTTAACTTTTTCAAGTTTTCTTTCTAAACTATTATTTTCTTGAACTAGTTTTGACCTATCAGATTTCAATTTCTTAACTTTTAGTTCAAGAGAATCAACGGTTTTTGTGAGATCGTGACACATTAAAATTAAATCTTTATAAGTAAAATTCGATACCTCGCTTGAATCCTCTTCACTACTTTCCGGATCAGAGCATGCCATAAGACGCAAATTAGCTTCCTCTTCATCACTTTCAAAAACTTCTTCTCCTTCCTCGTCATCCCATGTAGCAGCAAAAGCCTTCTTCTTTCTTCTGAACTTCTTCTTCTTTTCATTTTTAAGCTGTGGGCAATTTGATTTGATATGTTCGGGTTTCTTGCAATTGTAGCAAAACAATTCATCGTCTGAACTTTCTGAACTTTCGGACTTGTTAGTTTCTGAATTCTTCTTTTGTGGCTTGTAATTTCATTTAGCCCATTTTCTCAAAACCATGGCTAGCTCTTCAGCGGGATCTTCATCATCACTTTTAACCGTATTATTTAGAGCAATCGTCTTTTTCTTTGATTCAGGATTCTTTCGTTCTTCTCTTGCTTTTAACTCCATCTCGTGAGTAATCAGATTTCCAATCTACTCTTCCATGCTTATTTTATTCAGATCTTTTGATTCTTGAATTGATGTCACCTTAGCTTCAAAATTCATTAATAGCACTCTCAATATTTTTTTGATCAATTCCACTTCGGTATAAGTTTTGCCAAGAGCGTTTGCATTGTAGACTAGTGATGAGAAGCGTCCATACATCTCTTTTATATCTTCATCTCTTTGCATAGGGAAATTTTCATATTCGTTGCTGAGTAGAGCGAGACGAGATTCCTTCACTTGAGATGTTCCTTCGTGTGTGACCTCCATTGTATGCCATATTTCCTGTGCAGTTTCACAATGAGAATTTCGATTAAATTTTGTTTAAGCATTCATCGCTTTAGCATTAGTTAAAAACAATTTTTTATCATTAACATCCCACCTTTCTTTTGATTTAGGAACTTCAATACCATTAACAGTAACAGTGGAAGATTTATAACCCGTTTCAATAATATCCCACACATTATAATCGACTGAACTCAAATAAGTTTTCATCCTAGCATTCCAATAAGCATAATCAGTTCCATTAAACATTAGTGGCCTAGCTATGGACTGACCCTTAGAAAAAGCATTGTTAGATAGATTCAAAACTCTAGAGTTAAAATAAAAACAAAATGTACCTGCTCTGATACCACTTTAGGATCTAAATTAACCCTAGAGGGGGGTGAATATGGTTTATCCCAAATTTTCATAGAGTAATTAAATAATAACAACACAGATAATAATCAGAGTAAATGCGGAAAATAAATAACACACAGGTATACCTAGCTTCGGCAAAACCCTGCCTACTGCTGTATTCCCCAAGGTTTCAACTAGGAGTTAAAACAATCTCTACGCTTACAATCCCCTGTAAACTCGCGACACTCACTCCCAACTATTCTTAACCCTACGCTCAAAACCTTGCACTGGTTTCTGTCCCCAAAACCAGATTTCCCCAAATTACAAATCCCGTAATTCGTGCCCCTAGTTTTAGAGACAAACTAGAAAACTCTAAAGACGATTACAAATTGAAAACAATCAAAACAAATTAACAAAACAATTTAAAAACCCCTTGGAAAATTAAAACCCTAGTTTATTTGGCTAAACCTAAATAAATAAGATCGGCCCCCTTTTAATATCAATCCCACTTGAAAGCTTTTCAATAATGTTGGACAATCTCAAAGAAAAAACTAAGGTTTCTTCAAATCTCAAAATCCCGATTCTCTCTTTCTTTTATCAATGGTAACGATAATTTCCTTCTAGGGTTTTTCTGGAATCGATCTTCCTCCAATGATTTATGTGATCGAATTGATGCTCTGATTATCACCAATTCTCGATGTTGTGATGAATTCCTTCTGGAAATGATTCTCCTTGTCTTTGACAATTACACCGTTGCCTCCTCTATCTTGCTTGATCAATTAGGGTGTTGATCGAATCACTAAAAATTGTGAGTTCTCTAAATTTATTCTATGCTTGAATTTGTTGTTTTGTTGATTCGATAGATAATTGCCAGTGATGTTTGATGCTATATAGGATTTTAATCTGATATATATGCTCTAATTCCAGACTAATCGCCCCCTTGAATTTCTCTTGCCATTTGATTTGCAATTGAATTTGTCTTCCATACTTTTTGCTTTGAACTCCTTCGTATATTCTGGAAAGTTTTGCTCTATATATCACTGTGACTTCTCCACTTTTATTGAGTTTGAAAAATTCAATTTTCTAGAACTTTTTCGTGTTGAATGCTGGAATTCAAACCTTCTTTGATCATGAAAACTTTGGAAACAAGAAATATTTTCTGCTCAAAATATTTACTGCATTTGATTTTTTGATTGTTCTTAGTTTGGCTTTGATATCATCATGCTATATGTCGATACTTGATATTGCTCCTTCATACTTGCTGAATCTTGCTTTGAAGCTGTGTAACCATTGTTGCATTGCTCTTATGTATGTAACACCATTTTGAAGCATGTTTGAACATGTTTTGTGGTTTGTTTCCTTTTGCACATTTTAGTCACTGATGCATTAGTTGTTTCACCAAACATATGTACATCTCCATGCCATATCCATTAGCATTTGTTGTGAACTAAGACTGAACTTGACTTTGGCTTGTATTGATGTTGTTCGCTCTTTTATTTGTGCATGGCTCGACCCTTGGTTTTTCTTACTTGTACATGTGCTTGTGATTCCACTATCTCAGTTTAAAATACATTATGTTTTGCCACTGAGCCATTATGTTGTAGTATATGTCACCATTTTTTCTACCTTGTCCATATCTGTTTCCGTTTCACATATGTGAACCCTCTTGCTTAGTATAAAATGTGATCATCTTGCTTTGTATTCTTATATGCACTTGTTCTGATTCATATTGTCATGCACATTGTTTTGTGTACACCATGTTACACCTGCTTGGTTTACTTGATATATCTAAACCGTTATGCTTGTATACCTGAGCAATCTTGAGCACATGTATTGTTCTGGAAACACTTGAAAGCTGATTTGATTTGCCTGAAACAACCTTGTACATTTGTATTGCATCCATTTGTTCATGCTGGAACCTGAACTGTAAATGCTTTGATTACATGCATCCATATACATATGCTCGGCCACTTTCATTTTGTTTTGGCTACTTTGATGTCCATTAACTTTTGTCGAGATCTTTCATATATATACTGGTCTTGCCAAGAAAACTTTTGCCATACTTGAATACCCTCGACTGATGCCTTTGTACATTTTACATATGCCATGTTATTTTCATTGTTGCATTTCCACTATTCTCTATACCCTTTGCTGTGCAGCATGTCGTGTTGTCACCTTGAATTACTTTTTAATTTGATCTACCCTTGTATATTGTGTTGAAGCTGCTCCTTGCTCTGGTTTGATTATTATGGTCTTCTTGTTATGTTTGGAACTGAAATTCTTTGTGCACCATTTTTACTTGTGCTCGACCACTTTGCACTTGTAATTTGTCATGTCCACTATGCACTTGTCATTGCCACACTGCCCATAGTTGATATGTTAAACGATTGACTATTGCACTATGTACGGACCATGAAATGTATTGTGCACTGTGTCGAGTTGGTCCACGTGGCTACTCCTTAGTTTCTTGCTGATTTTTGATTGGTGAGTAAGTGCGCACGTGTATATTTATACACGTGTGTACATGCAGCCATCAGACAAATTTTCCTGTCCCTGCATATCAGACCAAGTCTAGAAAAATGATGAGAAAAACACCGAAACTCAGAGGCAAATAAAATTTAAAAATAAATTTTTACTTGCTTGTATTTAATTTTATTTTTGTTCCAGTTTACTGCGTGTGTGTTTGTGACGGGTGTACAGGTGGCTGGACTAGATTGCTGGACAGGATCTGGAGTACATCGAGACAAGTATACGTGTAAAAAAAACTATGAGTCTGTATATGAGTGAACGAGTGTAACTGTAGTGAGACAATGACTGTGTACAGACTACAGAGTGATGAGGGTTGTAGTGAGGAATAAATGTACAAAATGAGAAAATTATACTGAAATTTGTAATAGACAAATTTGTTTGAAATAAAATATTATTTTATTGTGTTCAAATCAAATTGTCTATCGTATTCAAATTAATTTGTAGTGCAGTTCCATGTAGAATATTATAACTGGGAATATACAATAGTGGAGTTATAATGTTGTACTATTTCAGATAAAATATTTAATTGAATAAATATACTGTGAACTGTATAATAGTATATTATTATAAATAATTATTTCTATGAATTGGAATATAAAATAGTACGGTTACAAGTACATTTAAATAATATTATATGTTTGTTATCATCAAACAAAAATCATACAACACATTGTTGTACCCAACTGTAACGCGCAGACCCAACCTCTGTGAGCACAGCCTAAACTTCTACCACCGCATAGAGGACTACCAGGAGAACATCTCAGGAAGCTGCGTGCTTCCCCTTCCAGTCCTTCGGAGCCGATAGAATAATCAGACGAATGTGCACTCCCCTTGTGCCTCATGACACCATGATGATCTACCTCGTTGGTTTATTCACCCTCAAATGTGCGAACTGGTCCAAGCGCCTCACTTTAATTGTTATTAAACCCTATGTCTAAACATTCTTTTATGCGCTTGCTTTACCTTATCAGGTTTCCATTTACCTTGGTTATTTCCATTCACATTGACTTCTTATTCAAGTTACCAAGTTCCTAAATGAGTCGGTATACGACTTAGGCAGGATCAGTAATATAGATATACGGAATGTATGTGATAGACTAACTTGTATATTTACAATAGTTATGCAAATGAATATGAGATAGTGAAATATATCACAAAATAAAAAGCAGTAAAGTAATAACACCAGGGCTTTTTATACTAGTTCGGAGCACCGTCCTACGTCCAGTCCCAGACCTCTCTCTGGATTTTCACTAATCAACCACCTCGCTTCACCCGGCGGAACAGGTTCACAACACCCGAACAGTCGAATGGGATTTCATGCCTCTCACAACACGAAGACTTCACAACTAGCCTCTCACAACACGAGGACTTCACAACTTGCCCCTCACAACACGAAGGAATTCACACAAGATGAGTAGACTTGTAATTTGACAATGTGTGTTCTTAATAACACGAATTTGTCAATTCCTGTACAACCTTCCTATAATCTTATCCTCAAATAGAATTTGAATTTGTGAAGATTTGGAAGATGATATCGTGTTTGAATCAAAATAATAATATATAGATTCTAGGATTCAACAATGATATAAGAATATTATGAGCGTTTGAGTGCTTTGAATGATCAAGAATGAAATCAACAATATATAGAATAGATAGAAAGAAATTTGTTATTTGAATAGATGATTTCATGTTGTTTTTATAGAGGATAAAGAGTTGCAACCAATAGTGAAGAGAAGTATTGAAGAGAAATGATATTTGGTGAAAGGTAAGGGAAGCAACTTTTGATGAGAAGAGATGTCTGTATGAAAAGTTGCTTTCAGTTCGAAAATCGGTCGACAAGTCGAAAATAACCAGTAGACTGAATTTTGAAATATATATATACGTTACATATATTTGTACACGTTTATTGTGCATTCTGCCCAGAAACGGTCGACCGCCTATATTTAAACCGGTCGATCGGTTTCTGGCAATATGCACAATAAATGTGCATTCATATATATACATATACATATATATATATATATTCACAATATAGAGGTATATGATTATTTGAGGATAGATTTTAACATTTATAACACAACTAAACCACTAAATAATCAACCTCTAACTTACGTTATCATTGATTCTCTTCTTTTTGTTGATCATGAAACTTCTCCTTGTCATTAATCAAAATGCTATAAATTCCTTGACTCAACATTCTCCCCCTTTTTGATTGATGACAATATAGCTCTGAATATATTGCTAAACTCCCCCTGTATATGTACTCCACCTGTAATATATTAAAAATCTGCAAAAAATATTGTTAGTAACATTTTTCTCCCTCTTTGTCATCGACAAAAAGGAGTAGTTAAGACATACATCCCATAAAACTGATATAAAATATTAGGATTGTAGCATACAATACATACCATACATACCCAACCAAGTCATGTAGCTAAGAGTTACTACGTACAAACCCAAAGTAAAATATAGCACTACTTATGTACAAGTGCTGATTTAGGTCTTAATATAATGTTCATACTACCATAAACAAGTGATAGAAAGAACTAGTGAGATGGTAAATCGGATTGAGTCATATCCCCTTCTTCTTCTTTGTCTCCTTCTTCTTTGTTGTCTTCTTCCTCAGTTTCAGTTGTTCCACGACCACGTCCAGTACTCGTTCTTGAACTTGTGCCTTTCTCTGAAGTTGACCATGTAAAAGTAGGAGGCATTGGACGTTTTCCTAGGTCTTGTATATGCGTAGAGGAGGAAGATGCTCCACAAGATATCGCATCCCAAAGTATACCGAAGAAAGACTTGAGTTTTAAAAAGCGTTTGTCGAGTTTTGTATTTAAATGATCAATTTTTTTGTCCGTACGCTTAAGCTTTGCTTCAAAAAGAAATTGATTTCGTGCAATTTGTTCAAGCAAATCTTTTGTCGAGGTAGATGGTTGAAGAAGCCTAACCTCTTCCGGTTTCGGTCTAGCGGGCGATGAAGAAGTACCTTCTTGGTGACTTTGTTCCTGATAACGTTCAAAGGCATAATACTTAAACATGGCTCAGGAAGCTTCATTCTCTTCTTCTTTGCTTTATTGATACATTTTGGCTTGGAGACTTTAGATTTGGGAGATTTGAGACCACAATCAAGTAGAAGACACATGATGTATTCGTTGTAGAATAAATGTGGTCTTGTATGATCATTTACGAGCAAGATCTCATCAAAGATTATATTTATCCAATTGATTTCTATATCTCCATATATAGCGTACAAAGCCTTAAAAATCTCTTTATATATAGCATTGAAGTTACCAACTCTCGGTAATAAAGAATGCGTAAGAGCATGATGTAGAATTCTAGCAGTAAGCCATAAGTTGATTGCTTTTGTACTAAGTTTATGATCTTTAATAAATAGATGGCTTACCTTGTCTTGAGTATGAACAGTACAAAAATCACTACAGAACTTTCTTCCACTATTACCGGATCCAAGAACCCATGCCATTCTTTCCTTTGAAATAAAAACGTGCTCATCACACACAACCGACCATAGACAGTGAGCAGAATTCTCTGGTTTAAACTTTTCTATGTTAAGATTAGCATAGAACAACTTTATCATGATATGATTGATTTTGACGTTGTTATTATCAAAGTCAAGAAGGGGTTTAATATGGGCTTTGACCTCTAATTCTTCAACATCATAGAGAATGAAATCAGAGAATTTGATGAATGAACCTTCATGAATCGTATAATATTTCATTTCATTCCACCTCTTGATTGCTATAGGATCCATTAACCATCGTTTTGTATTAGCATTAATGGGTTGAGGTTGAGTAGAAGTTGATTCCTTTGTCTTCTTTTGCGGTGGAGCCATTGATTTTGAAGGAGAATGAATTTGGGGATTTTCGGTTTGATAAGGGTTTGTGAGTTTGAGAGATATATAGGGAAAGTGAATGGGTGCGATGGAGGAACCGACGTGTAGGTTCAGATTTTAAAAAAAACAAAAAACAGCGTAACCGGTCAACTGTGATGATTTTACCGGTTGACTGGTTTCAAACTGAAATTTTTCCGGTCGACTAGTGAAAGTTTAAACGGTCGAATGGTTATTGAAGAAATTGTATTGTTTCTAGAGAAATAAACGGTCGACCATTAATATCATATCGGTCGACCGGTATAAGAAAAAAAATATGTTTTCCAGAAACATAAATGGTTGACTGGTTGATTCCTATCGGTCGACTGGATTTCCTGTGCTTTATTTTTCTGTTTTTCTGAGATTTTTCCGAAGCTCTACAATGTCGTATAAGAAGAATTTATTTCAAAACTTGAAAAGAACAAATAAAATACATGAGAAGAAATCCTTCAAGATTTTGAAAATATTTATTAGGACATCAAAATAATAACGATATATAATTAATGTGAGGTGGAGGGCTTGTCTTCGAGGTGGAGGGCTTGTCTTCGGAAAATTATTTGATATTGGTAACACTTGGTGTCCATGGTGACCAAGTTTCCTTTGTTCCTTCATTTCGCATGTAGTTACGATCCTAGGAGTTAGGACTCCTAGAGGAAGACGGAGCATGTGGCATTGGTTCATGAACTCCTTTTTTGTCCGTGCCACAGAAAAATGACGCCATGCGTTCTAAGAGTGTTAAACGGTCGGACGTAAGTTTTTGTTCATAATGAAGTTGACGTTGGAGATCCATCTGATGTTTCTGGTAGTGGTGAATCTCACTTATCTTTTCTCTAGTTCGTTGGGAGCAAAATAATGACTTCTTTGCACGTTTGGACTTTGGTATATGCCCAGGGGTATGAGTATATTTTGGTCTACTTTTTGGTGTCTCTAGAGAAAAATATTCCTCCGGTTCAGAACTGGTGACCGAAAAGTGGGATCGCTGAGAGTATTCGTCGCAAATGTGAGCCATTTAGATAGAATTGAATTCGTTTAAGAGTAGTATGGACTCAAAGATAGGAGATGTAGAAAAGAGACAGAATAAACTCATATATATAGGTTTTTCTAGATAAAAAATAATGGTTGAAAACATTCACAGCATATATACCATAAAAAAATGTAAAGATAATATCTTCTTACTAAAAATAGTGATAGCTACTTGATAACTACAATATGAAAAATGAAAAACACCGGTTTCAGAAATAACTTGACAATTCAAGTATATATAACTTTAAAATTCATATATCAAGTTCAATTCTAGAAATCAATCCAAGCTCTCTACGCAAAGAAATAAAACTAGATTCAAGTAGAGGCTTAGTAAAAATGTCCGCTAGCTGATGTTCAGTCTGGACATATTAGAGACATATTGTTCCTTTTCCAATATTATCTCTTAAGAAATGGTGTCGAATATCAATGTGCTTTGTTCAAGAATGATTTACTATATTTTTTGATAAGTTGATCGCACTTGTGTTATCACAGTATATGATGGATTTGATAAATGAATATCAAAATCACGAAGTGTTTGTTGCATATATAGTACTTGAGTACAAGCAAGAGCTGCTGATATATATTCTGCTCCACGTGTCGAGAGTGAAACACAATTTTGTTTCTTACTAAACCAAGAAACAAGTGATTTTCCAATAAAATGGCACGTACCACTTGTACTCTTTCCTTAAGTGGGACCTGCAAAAAATAAAATTAAGTCCATGGTACCCACCTTTTGTTGGATCTTAAGAGTCAGGTCTTAGGAGTCCAAACCCATACGGGTCCGGTATCCCCTTTATATAAATAATTGGAACTATGATGCACAGTATTAAAAAAGTTTTGAATGTATTTGTTCCTAATTAAATTGTTATTTGTTTTAGGAACCCATATTTTGATATTCTTGACATTTTTCTTTTGAAATTTCACAACCGGTTTTGGTTTGGAATATAATAAACTAAGATTTTTCTTAGCTTCAGTTTCTTGTATTATTTTATTTTTTCATTTTCTTATATTGCCGAGATATTTCTTGATATCTTGTTTCATATACCCCAAACCTTGTTTATTCGAAGCAAATTGTGAATTTTCAATAATTTTTGTCAAGTTTTCTCGACCTTTGTTGAAGTTAGAGACATTTGGGTATTGTCATCTAACTTAGTTTGTAAACTAGCTTTTTCTAGGTCCAGAATATTGACTTTTGCCTTAAGCTCATGATTTTTAGTAGTAAGGGCATCATTTTTCTCTTTTTGAGTTTCAATTTCTTGACTTAAAAGAGATAATTGAGAATCAATATTGGATGATGATTCTTGAACTTTTTCAAGTTCCTCCTCTAATATTTTCTTCTCGTCTTTTAACATATCTTGTTCAAATTCTACTCTACTTAAATCTACTTTGGCTTGTTTGCATTGTCGTTTCATATCTTTAAATTTAAAAATTAATTCAGCATTAATATCAAGAACTTCTTCAAAAGTAGAAATTTGTACCTCATCTTCTGTTGCCATGAAACATACATTAGGTTGTTCATTGTCTGGATCACTTTCACTATCAGATGAAGATGAGTCTGAATCATCCTATGTTACTGAGAATGCTCGTTTCTTTGACTTTTCTTTCTTGTTTTTGATTTTTTCATTTTCTGACATCTTCTTTTGCTCTGGACAATCCTTTTGCATATGCCCCTTTTTATGACAATTGAAGCATTCTATATTTGAAGAAGATGTATTATTTGAACCAAACTTCTTTCTGTTGTATCTACTAGCCTTTCATTGCTTTAAGAATTTCTTGAATCCTTTTGCAATGAACGCTAGATATTCATCTTCGGAATCTGAGTTGTCCTCATCTTTTTCAGCATGAAAAGCTACAATTTTCTTTTCTTCTTTTTGTTCTTTTCTAGCCTGCAAGTTAGATTCATAGGACATTAGATTTCCTATCAATTCATCTGGCTTCATGGTGGAAAGGTCATTAGCTTCTTCAATGGCTAATACTTTTCCTTCCCCTTCACTAGTCAGAGAATGTAGGACTGTCGAGACAACATCAAAATCAGCATATTTTTGCCCTAAACCAATAAGTGCATGATGAATAGTTTGAAACCGTGAATACATATCTTGATTGTCTCATTCGGTTTCATTTTGAAAATTTGAAACTGACTTTTCAGCATGGCTATTTTGGCTTGTTTAACCTTGTTAGTACCTTCATGAGTGGTTTTTAGCGTTTGCCAAATCTGATAAGCAGTGATGCAAATGCTAACACGGTTATATTCATTTTGCTCTAATGCACAAAACAACATATTTATTGCTTTTGCATTTACGGCTGCTGCCATTTTCTCAGCCAGTGTCCATTCTGAATACTCAGCTGTTGGATTTACTATTTCTTTCTGAGTAGCATTCCAAGCATCATAGTTAGTTGATTGCATGTAAAAAGCCATACGTGTTGCCCAATAGCTATAGTTAAGACCATTGAAAAATGGAGGTCTTTGTATTGATTGACCTTCCGTTAAGTGTTGGTGCTAGTGCTTGCGTTATTTGCTATATTACTACAATATATCAAATAACTATGTTACGGTTATATGATGACCGTGCTCTGATACCAATTGAATGAGTCGGTATACGACTTAGGCAGGATCAGTAATATGGATATGCGGAATATATGTGATAGACTAACTTGTATATTTACAATAGTTATGCAAATGAATATGAGATAGTGAAATATATCATAAAATAAAAGGCAGTAAAGTAAAATAATAACACCAGGGCTTTTTATACTAGTTCGGAGCACCGTCCTACGTCCAGTCCCAGATCTCTCTCTGGATTTTCACTAATCAACCACCTCGCTTCACCCGGAGGAACAGGTTCACAACACCCGAACAGCCAAACGGGATTTCATGCCTCTCACAACACGAGGACTTCACAACTTGCCTCTCACAACACGAGGGCTTCACAACTTGCCCCTCACAACACGAAGGACTTCACACAAGATGAGTAGACTTGTAGTTTGACAATGTGTGTTCTTAATAACACGAATTGTTAATTCTTGTACAACCTTCCTATAATCTTCTCCTCAAATAGAATTTGAATTTGTGAAGATTTGGAAGATGATATCGTGCTTGAATCAAAAGAATAATATATAGATACTAGGATTCAACAACGATATGAAAAGATTATGAGTGTTTGAGTGCCTTGAATGATCTAGAATGAAATCAACAATAGATAGAATAGATAGAAAGAAATTTATTATTTGAATAGATGATTTCATGTTAATTTTATAGAGGATAAAGAGTTGCAACCAATAGTGAAGAGAAGTATTGAAGAGAAATGATATTTGGTGAAAGGTAAGGGAAGCAACTTTTGATGAGAATAGATGTCTGTATGAAAAGTTGCTTTCAGTTTGAAAATCGGTCGACAGGTCAAAAATAACCAGTAGACTGAATTTTGAAATATATATACGTTACATATATGTATACACGTTTATTGTGCATTCTGCCCAGAAACGGTCGACCACCTATATTTAAACTGGTCGACCGGTTTCGGGCAATATGCACAATAAATGTGCATATATATATATATATATATATATATATATATATACACACACACATATATATATATATATATATATTCACAATATAGAGGTATATGATTATTTGAGGATAGATTTTAACATTTATAACATGACTAAACCACTAAATAATCAACCTCTAACTTACGTTATCATTGATTCTCTTTTTTTTGTCAATCATGAAACTTCTCCTTGTCATTAATCAAAATGCTATAAATTCCTTGACTCAATAGTTCCTCTTGCTTATTAATTTCGGTCTTATAACTTAACCCATTTAAGCATATTAATAAGCCCACAACATGTTATTCTCTAGATTGTGATCCAAAGTCTGTAATCCACAATCCCTTTATATTCTTGTTTGATTTCATGGTTACCATAACATGTTCTACTTAATATGTAATTAAGTATATCTCAATTCACATGTTTTCTATTTAACATGTCAGTCATTATTTATGATTAAATGTAACTTATTTCTTTTCATAAGTTTGCCTCATTCTTTCTTATTTAATCATAATTCCATCTTATGCTATCACTACAACTTATCGTTGTTTACTTATTAGCTAGTTCTCTTAACTAAGGTTTACTAATAAGTTCCCTTTTCACAAATATAACTTATGTTGTCCTTATCAGCATATCTCAAATTCTCGTACTCACATATAACTTAATTTACAATTAAGTACAACTTATCTTGTTACATAAGTTATTCCAATTTCCTTATTGTTTATTATAACCTAAGTTATAATCCACACTTGTCCCTAGGATAAGACTACCTATTATATAACATTCTCATTAATGTAGCTTATTAATAATACGTTATTATCATTCCTCTTTCATTCCATTTCTTTTACTATTGTAATTATCTTTCATTCATTTCCTTATTCATTTACATTAGTCACAGTTAGTGCCATTTAATTCTATCCTTTTATATAAATATATTCATATATATATTTATGTCTAGACCTCTCACATTAAGCCTACCGCTTGTGGATGCTGGATTTGCCGGGAGGCTCCGAGCAGACTTCTTCCACAAGTTTGCTTAACCTCGTGTCTTAACACCATTACATATTTTATTTACGCACTAGACCTCTCACATTAAATTAAAAACTTGTGGACGCTGGATTTGCTAGGCGGTTCCGGGCAGACTTCTACCACAAGTTGAATTTAACCTCGTGTCTAGGTGCGTTACAATTTTCCATTTACTTTAAATTTAGACATACTATTCTTTTCAAGTCTTTACTATAATCTGTTTTACATGACATCATATTAAGCCCATTTTATATCACATGTTCTTTCCAACATGTAATTGATTCTATTCTAACATGTAATCATTTAATCATGTAATCGTTCAAATCTAACAAGTTAACATGTCATTTTCTCAATTCTACAGCTAATAATTCAAGTACATAATATGCCACAAGTGAAGCGTTAATTACAACAATAATCGTTACACGTATTTTAACAAGTTTGCATTTCAACAGATGAAATTTTAGAATATTAAATGTTTCAACATATGAATTTTCCAACATATTAATATTTTAACATGTCATATTAACATTTCATCACTTTACATTGTATAATAACGGGGAATGTTAAACGATAATATATCCTAATCAAAAATGATATAATTTAAATCCACTTACCTAAATTGCTTTCCAATTCCTGAACCTGGTCCAGATCTAGCATTCCATGGTTTTATCTAACTGGATTTAGAACCTAAAAACCCATGGATCTACAATTCTTACTGAAAGAAAAAGGGAAGAAAGAGGAAGAAAATTGAATGGACGAGATCTAAGAATTTACCTTACTTCGCATATGATTCTGAACACCTTCTTATTAATTTTCATTCTCTTCCTCTAGATCTTGATTCAATATTTTCCTAAACTAATTATCTTATTTTTCTAAAGAGATTTGAGGAGGAGTAAGAATGGAAAATCTTAGACGTTGTCTCAGAGAATGTGAGATTTAGGCTAGGCTCTGCTAGCCTATTTATAGGTGTTCAGGATCTTATCGTACACGTAGCGCTGAGTCAGCATTGAACCCAGTCAAGAAAATAGTCCAGATATGTTAATGAATCCGCTTGGATCTGGGGGGTATCGACGTCGGTGTTAAACCCCTACAGAAGTGTCGACCCACCCATGGGTCCCACGAGCTGTTTTAGCGTAGAAATTTGATTTTCGAATGTTTGAATTTCTGGAATTTATTTATTTGTTATATTCACATGTAACCTTCTTATGCGTATACAAATCTTTTAATGACCATTTTACGTATATATATATATATATATATATATATGCACAACTTTTGTTTCGTTTTCAAAATTCAGACGGTGTTGCACCGTTATTTGATTCTTTCCATATTTCTTTAATTGCAGCCTTATCTTGAACATTATCTCTTGTATATATATATATGTATATGTATATATATTTGCACATATATACATATATATTCTTATATATATACATATATTTTCTTTACTTCTTTATATGTATATTTTTCCTTATATTTGCGTTTATACATATTTTCTAAAGTACATGTGATAATTTTAGCCATTCCCTTAAAACAAAAATATGACGGCGGCGGGGATCAAACCCTGTACCTCTTATATCCACGTCACATGCTCTAACCAACTAGACTACTAAGGCTATTGTTAACAAGCTTAGAACAATGGTAGTTATTGTTCTCTTCTTATTCCTCTTTTTCATGCTTGTTACTATATTTCATTGCATGAATCTTTTTCTTTTATTTTCCTTTATTATTAATGTATAATATTTGTAAATCAGTGCATGCAACATATTTACACTGCATGCAACCAATCCTTTCTTTCTTCTAATGCATGCATTAGATTTTTATTTTCATTAATCTTTATTTTTTTCTTCATATATGCATTTATATATATGCATATATATACATATACATTATTTAATTATTGAATTGTCATAAAATGCGGGGTGTTACATTCTCCCACCCTTAGGAAATTTCATCCCTGAAATCTGATAAGGGTAAAAATCAATTAACCCTCGCATAATATACATCCATTATGTGTGTATCCAATTTTTGCAAACATTGTGCACTTGTGCAAAGTGAATACAACATAATAATGCATGTATACATAAGGGATACCTCCTATGTGTATGCAAATTTTTAAAAAATCCTTTTAAAATATGGTGCTCACATCTTAAATATACTGGCAGTTCTACATGAATGCAATATTTTAAAAATCAAAATATATTTTCATCCAAATTTCCCACAATTTTGCAGAGAAAGAGCGCAGTTCATCCAATTGTTGCATCCAAAATTCTACCAACCAACTTTATTTTTTTTGAATTTCAGAAAAATCTAATTTTCTAAATTCGATTTCTTATGTTACAAAAGGGTGGAAAACGGAAAACTTCACATCTTCCTTTCTTTTATGTAACTTTTTCCAACCGTACTTGGATTTTATGTAACTATTTATAAAGATTCCCCTAGTTTCCTATTCAACCACAACCCATATAAGAAAATTCTCTTTGTGGCAGCTTTTCTTTTTCGTCCTATCTTGGAAATTCTTATTCTTATCCATTTTTTCTCATAATTTTCTGCTTTTCTTTAGCTGTCATGTTACTGAATTTGTTGTTTCCTTTTTACTTATGCCATTTGCTATTCTTAGCTTATTTAATTATCTGATCTAGGTTTAATTTCAAATAAGCCTTCAACTAAAACAGGAAAGTAGACACTCTACACAGCTGCTACTAAGGGCCAAGAATTTTGGGACTATGTCCCCCTCAGACAAATACTAATCATATGGGATTTATCTTTCTTCCATACAAAGTATATTGTATACTTCCCACCCAAATTTCCTAAGTGTCTCAGATTTCCATATTCATTCCTTTAGTGTACAAAATAAACATCCTATTTCTTATCATATTATGCTCTTTCAATTTAGTGGGTTACTCTTATGGATCTAGGTATATATATGTATAATATTTATATTTTAAAAATATAAACACGTTTACTCACTATCTATACAGGAATCCTAAACCTAAGCTCTGATACCAGATGTAACACCCCGAAATTTTAACGACATTAAGCAGAATAAATTAAATAATAATTAATTTAATATTTAGAACTAGAGGAAATGGACTGCACCATTGCGTCCGTCTCAAAATTCTGGTCAAAATAGACATTTGATTTGCGTAAAACGGCACTGTATGAAGAAGTTACTAGGGTTTTAAGTTTGCGTATGCACAGAAATATTTTTATATACACATGAGTCAGAGGTGAGTTAGAGATGAGTTAGAATTCTATCTAGAGGACTCAAATTCAAAAAAATTCGCAGAGCGGCAAAATTCCCGCTCTAGGGGGTCGACCCCCCTAGAGGGGTGTCGACCTATGGGTCGACCCACCCACAGGGGTGTCGACACCCCAAAGGCTGACGTAGCACTTGGTTTCAGTGGGTCTAGCAGCTATATATACGTGTCTTATTTCTCATATTTTCTTCATTGGAAGTCATGAAGGCCATATGCTGCTGGAGTGCGAACTGAACCGTTTTCTACAACATCATATTCTACAAATCCAATTCAGAAATTCTAGATCCGTTCTTCCTCAATTCTTTAAACCTAACTCAGTGAGTTCTATTTGTTTTTAGGTTTAGATAAACAAAAGTATATTTTGAAAGACTATGAATTGGAAATGTTATAAAGTATGATTCTGTGTTAATGTGGAATTCTATACTATGTCATGACAGATCTATTTTCCTAGATCTAATAAAATTGTGGGTATTCGATTATGTTGCTTATGTGGACCTTGACTTTTAACCATGTTATGCTGGATGTACATCTATTAGTTTGGACAGTTGTAACATTGCTTAGATCTAGTTCTTTATGTTAATCACCTTTCACCTGTCATATTGTGATCCATTGAGGCATGTTGTAAACTTGACATGTGAATCCAACTTTAGATCTAAACATGTTGCTGTGTCACCCTAACTATGCCAGATCTAAATAATTAGACACCTAATGTTTAATCTAGATTTCATTATGCTTGCTTGAACATCATAGTAGTTGACACCAGTTACTATTCTGATGTCCACCTTATTATGATGTTAATCACATGTCCATTCACTTTGTTATCATGCCAGTTTATGTTCATGTTTATGTCAAGATATGTTGAAACTATCACCCTTGTCATATTCCCTTCTTATTGTTATAGCTAGGCTACTTTATAGCCAAGATGCCGCCAAAATACGTACGAATACGTTAGAGAGGAAACAGGGACAAAGGGATTTATAATTGGCATAGTTTATGAATATTTGGACATATAATTCAAATAGGGAAACATAGAAATAATTACCTATAATGACATAGTTAGATTTGGATTAATTTGGAATGGTTAGTAATTTATAATTAGGAATTGTAAATTGTACTTATGACACGAGGTTAGGTTACATTAGTGGTGGAAGTCTGCCCAGACCCGACCGGCATATCCAGCAGCCACTAATGTTGAACCTAATGTGGGAGGTCTAAGTACGCAAATACGAATTGGGCTAAGACACGAGGTTAGGCCCAACTGTGAAATAAGACTGCCTAGACCCGACCGGAATATCCAGCATCCACACGTTGTAGGCCTAATGTGGGAGGTCTAGCCCATTATAACCATAATTGGACATGGTGATGAAATGGACTACTTAACCTAATTTAATATGACTATGAACTTAAGTTAGGGTTAAGTAAAATTGGATGGGTTAAGTAAATTAGAGGGAGTGGGTGTAACACCCCAAGTCAATTAATGTCACTTTCAAAGGGAATGCATTAACTTTCATGGAGTATTTTTGGTAGATAGAATAGAATATAACAAGACAGGTACATATATTGGTACTTGAAAAACTCAAAACAACTTTTATTACAGCGGAGAAATAGTTTGATTACAAAAACATCATAAACCAATAGAAAAACCAAGTACACTTAGTAACCATCTTGACAAATTATTTTCTGAGTACATAAAGTAAAAAAGCATAACCCCAACATAAGTAGCCATAAAAGATATGAGCTGAACTTTACTTTCAGCAATCCAAGCACTTCCAAAAGAGAGAGGAAGATCCAGATCAAGCTCCACTAGTACTATTCCCACCCTAAGAACGGGGGGAGGGGGGGAGGGGGGAGGAAAAGAGGCAAAAACAAAGGGGGTCAGACATGAAGTCTGGCGAGTACCATAACTTTAACAATATAATTATTAAAATAATTAGGATAAGGCATAAACTGGTAAAACAAGGAATGACGTGAAGCAAGTGGGCAAGAAAAAAAAAAGAGGAATATTCTACCATTAGTCTCGCTCCTAATCACTATAGGATAATTGCTATACTGCACCATTACTAGTAACCCTAAAAAAATCGATCCCGCCTACTGAATAAAATAATAATAATGGTAGTTTCGTGTACCCCTAGTTGTCTTCATAGGTGCCGCCTGCTCCTATCTCCACTAGTTGTACCCACTACCCTCCCCATTCTAATTACAACATTTATTCATAATATGGTAGTTAGACTCCTAGCTGTCTCCATAGGTGCCTCCTGCTCCTATCTCCGCTAGTCGTACCCACTACCTTCCCCATTCGATCGGCTCCCTAACTCGAAGATACTCGTGCTAGTCCCATAGTGGGGTGTATCACTCCCTAAAGTGGCAACCCGATACCACTAAATATGCACGACTTATATCTACACGATGCAACAACGTCTTACCTTCCAGCCCAGACCCACGCACGCATATGACCCCGTTGGACTTGCGTTGCCACCGTTAACCCATTTTGACCTCTTACAATCAAACCCAGTAAGCGTGTCCCGTCCTCGAGCTCACAATGATACTTAATGGGTTAATGGTTTGAAATGGGTCCCCCCCATGCTTGACACAAGCTTTCCACCAATGCTTGGTCCCCACTAGAATTTTCCACTTAACCCCTTCTTATTCATGTCTTCTTACATGTTTCAATTTGGTTAAGTGTCTCTAATCGTATTTCACATGTCTCCCATGTCATCCACTTAACCCCCATGTCTCACCACATGTTTATCTTGGTTAAGTGTTAATGATTATATCCCACATGTCACTCATGTTACCCACTTATCAAATCAACATGTGTTATTGGCTAAGCTTGTCTTAACCCTATCCGCTTATCAGATCAATATATATATATATATAAATATATATATATATGTTTGGCTAAGCTGGTCTTAAACCTATCCACTTGTATATTATTGGCTAAGTTGGTCTTAACCCCATCCACTTATCAGATCAATATGTATTATTGGTTAAGTTTTCCTTAACCCTATCAACTTATCAGATTAATGTATATATTATTGGTTAAGCTAAACTTAACCCCACCCACTTATCAAATTAATATATATTATTGGTTAAGCTGGTCTTAACCCTACCTACTTATCAGATTATTGGTTAAGCTGGTCTTAACCCTATCCACTTATATATTATTGGTTAAGCTGGTCTTGACCCTACCTACTTATCAGATTATTGGTTAAGTTGGTCTTAACCTTATCCACTTATATATTATTGGTTTAGCTGGTCTTAACCCTATCCACTTATCATGTTATGTATCATATATATATATATATATATATATATATATATATATATATCATATAACATGTTTTACTTAATTTATGATTAAGTACATCTTAGTCCATAGATACATTGGTTAAGAGAATAACTCCCAAAGTATCAACCCCGAAGATCGAAATCAACATCAAATTGGTACTCAAAGAATTATTCAACTCAACAAAACTTCTATTTGTCATTCATATTCATTTTTGATCAGCATTAATTAATTATTAATGCACAGACCTCCCACATTAATTCGATTGCTTGTGGCCACTGGATATGCCGGGCGGTTCCGGGCAGACTTCCACCACAAGCCAGACTTAACCTCATGTCTAAGCATCTTTTAATTATGCCTATGACCTCTCACATTAGGCTGCCGTTTGTGGTTTCTGGATGTGCCGGGCGGGTCCGGGCAATCTTATACCACAAACGAGTCTAACCTCATGTCTTAGGTGTTTATTACGCACTTAATTTATGCCTTTGACCTCTCACATTAGACTACCGTTTGTGGTTGCTAGATTTGTCGGGCGGGTCCGGGCAGTCTTATACCACAAACGAGTCTAACCTCGTGTCTTAGGCATTTATTATTACAAATTATTTCAGCCCAATTTGAATTAATTATCCCTATTCAAATTGTCAATAATTTCCAAATTAATTATGTCTATAATTGTCACCTAAATTATGTCCATACTTTTTTGGTATAGTTTTACCAATTAATGTCTCAAATTTATTATACACTTTTAAGCCATTTTTATGCCAATTCACATTTTACTAAATTAATATTTTCCCATTGTCCCCTTGCTATTCGTACTTTCAAATATGAAATATGTTAGACTCGCAAATAGTCTAACTTATAAAAGAGAAACATCACAACTTGCATAACACATAAAAAAGATCTAACTTGCAAATAGGAATTATAACATAAAATTGCATAGCCAATAATTTGCATAGCCAATAATTTGCATAGACAATGGTCATATAGAATCATATATTTGCATAAAATACCATGGATCTAAATATAGATCTAAACATTAGATTGTGAACTTGCATGTATTAATTATGGGTCTCACCTAACTTGCATATGTGAATATAATTTTCACCCAAAAATGTGAATATAGTTTTTCACTTAAACTTGCATATAGATTTCTACAACTTGCATATGAATTTGTCACATGGTTTTGCATATAAACTAGCATATGTATATACTTGATTCACATATAAACTTGTGTACAATTCACATATAGACTAGCATAAGATTCATATTCAAACTAACATACAATTCAATATCCCAAATTTGCATAAAATTCACATACGAATATGATTTAATATCCAAATTTGCATAAGATTCACATATGAATTAACATATGATTTAACATCCCAAACTTGCACAAGATTCACAGATGAATTAACATATGATTTAACATCCCAAACTTGCATAAGATTCACATATGAATTAACATATGATTTAACATCCCAAACTTGCACAATAAAATTCACATATAAAATGAATCGAGTTAAATATGAAATAGATCTACCAACATAAGATAATAAAGTTAAACAACATCACATGATTCAACAGACATGTTCTCATAATCCAATTACAACCCATCATAATTAATTTATTAATTATATTGTGAAAGAAATAGTACTCGCAAAGATAGATTAAAGAAGAGAATGATTTGTTCGCCATTTGAATTGGAATTCTGACTTGCTAATCCGTAAGCTTTAGGAAGGAGAACTATCCTAGCAGCAGCATGGTGGCCATGAAACAAATTTTGTTTTGATTTAGGGTTTGAGTCTAGGTACTCTTTTATAGAAGTTTGAATCAACCTAAGCCGTTAGATTATCATAGGAACAATCCCAACCATCCATGACTAGATTGAGTTATCTAGAACAACCACATCAGCCCTCATGACTCAGCATAGAGTCAGAAATCGTCACATTTCAGATCTGCCCTGGGAGGGGGGTAGGTCGACCCCCTGGTCGACTTGTATAGGTAGGTCGACCTCCAGGTCGCCCCCCTAGTCGACTTGGCCCTTGGGCGGGAGAATTCCCACCCAACCTGCTCCCCTGTTTGAATTTGAATTTCAAATTTATTATTCTGAACTACTTTTAATTTATTTGAATTATGAAACTTCGGAAGGCCATAGCTTCTTTATTTGGAGTCCAATTCACGCAAACTTGGACTCTATCGCAATCAAAATTCCAAGACGAACGCAATGGCGTAACCCATTTCCTTTAATTCTCACTTTAATAATTAAGTATTCTTAAATTTGTAAATTTTTTTATATTCACAGAAAATTCAGGGTGTCACGGTAGGTAATATTTACATATAGGCCCACGAACTTAACCCAATAGGGTTATGTAATTAAAGACACCTAATGGTATACATAACCGGTGGAAAATATAGTAAAGTTATGTAATTAAAGACACCCTTTAGGGTAGGCATAACTGACATAGGGCTATGTTATTAAAGACACCTAAGGGTATATAGTCAGTGGAAAACCTAGTTGGGGATACAAGACAAAGGGGAGAGCTTGTATCATATTGTATGGGACCCATTTAAGTCAGTAACAAGGAGTAGGTATCAAATAAATAACTCTGTACTAGGCTGAGAAAGGGGCATGCTTACTGATTGATTGTAAGAGATCCAAACGAGGCGCATGGTGTGGGTGGCGCAAACCGACTTGAGACATATGCGTGCATAGGCCGGGCATATGGGGCTAAGACGACCGTGATACCAGTATATATGGTTGTGCACACAATGGGTTGCCACTTTAGAAGTGATACCTCCTACTGTGGGGCTAGCACAAGATGTCTACAGGGTAGGGAGCCGATCGATTAGGGTAGTGGTTAGGGTATACTTGGACGTACGACCTAAGCCTACCAACTCATAGTGGAAGGGATCATCTCATTTCAGTTATACTAGTAATAATGCAGAGTAATCACTAGTGAGGCACATACACCTTAACTTGCTTACCTTGTCATACCTGCCATTTATGTAGTGATCTCTCATATCCACTTTATATGCCTATCATGCTGCTTTTATTTACCTACTAGCTAAAAGTAACTTGAATCGCCAGACTTTATGTCTGACCTTGTTGTTTCTCCTTCTTTCTTCCGTTTCCCCCTCAGGTTCTCAAGGAGGATACACTCAGACTTAATCAGGAACCAGATATCATCTTTCTTAGAGCTACCTCTGAAGTATGGCTCGAGTTCTTGTCTCTACTATGGCTTAACTCTTTTAATTGGGGGAATGATCCTTTTTATTTACTTATGTACTATGATGGTGCAAGATAGAAGTTATTTTATCGTAATGGTTTTTGTGACTTATGAAATTGTGGACCATGGTATTATGACTTATGCTTGAAATAAAAGTTTAAAATTTTCCGCTGCTGCCTTATTTATATATGTTTTGTAATTATTCTGTGTCTGTTTGCCTATAGCGCTTCACGAAACTTAATGCATTCCCTTAGTGAGTGACATTAACAAACATGGGGTGTCACACTTGGTATCAGAGCTGAAGGTTACCATATTAGATGAAAGTTTTTGAAAATTATTTTCAAAAGGGTTTTAAAAGAAAAGCATTTTCAAAAGAAAAGTCTATTTTGAAAAACATTTCCCAAAAAGCCATACGTAGTATCTTCGGTCCTTTATCTAAATTTCTTCCTTTTCCCTTTTTTCAGCATGTCTGGGGAACAAAACATCCCTAATATCCCAGAGGGCGTCACAATGCCTAGATGGTTCCATTGGTATTTGGATGCCACAACGTCGACCGAAGGCCAAAGAGACGTTTCTCCCCCAGTTGCACCAGTCATTCCTCCTCCTCTCCCTCCAAAAGCTGACAACTTTTCCAAGATCTGCAAAGACTTCCGGGCTATGGGAGGGAGGCCATTCCATGGGAATGAGACATTCGTAGAAACTCGGAATTCGCTTAAGGAGACTGAGGACTTATTCGTAATATTTGAAGTGGAGGACTGAAGAAAGATTCAATTAGCTGCTTGGCTGTCAAAGGATGAAGCCTCATTTTGGTGGGAAGTCACCCAAGTTGGACGTCCAGTAGAAACTTGGGTAGACTTTAGACAGAGGTTCAAAATGAAATTTCTTTCCCAAGACGAGAGAAGCATACAGATGGAGATGTTCTTAACACTCAAACAAGGAAATTTGATGGTAAAGGAGTATGTGAACAAGTTCAACCAGCTGACAAGGTTCGGGCTTGAGTTGGTAGACACACAGCACAAAAGGGCTTTGCGGTTTGCTAAAGGGTTGAATGAGCCTCTGCATGGTTTAGCCATGTCCCATATTTTAATGGGGGCCACTTTTGAAAAGCTTGTCGATACGGCCCTAATGCATGACGAGGACAAGGGAGAGAAGAGGGAAGCAAAGACTGAGGGGACATCGCAGAATAAGAAGGTGTGGCCTAAAAAAGGGCAGCAACAGCAGCAACAATAGAAGAAAGGAGGAAAAGATGACAAAGGTAGGGATAAGAGAAAAAGTCATAATTGTGGAAAGGAGGGTCACTTGATCAAAGATTGTAAAAGAAGAAAGGCCAGTTGCTTTAATTGCGGAGAGGTTGGACACTTCTCTAAAGAGTGCCCGAAGAAACAGGGATCGCAGGGATAAGGGAAAAGAGAAGGGACTTCTGGAGGACAGGTGCATGCTCTCACGATTAGTGCTTCTGAAAGAGGTAGAAAAATTTCCGTAGAAAGTTTAGTTTCTCTTTCAAACCATCCAGTTAGAACACTTTTTGATTCGGGTGCTTCACGCTCGTATATATCTAGCCCTGTGGTTGAATCTCTGCACTTAATTACTAGTATGGTAGTAGATCCCGTAGTTGTTTCAAACCTCATTGGTGGTTCGGCTCATTTATCGATGATTTGTCAAGGTTTGAAAATATCTGTTTTAGGCATCGATTTTGAATGTGACGCCTATGTGCTCAGGTTTATGGCTATGGGTTGATTCTAGGAATGGATTGGCTTACCACGTATGGGGTCATTCTAGATTGTGAGAGGAGGGTTGCTAGACTCCTGACTTGTCATGGGAAGACCCTCGAAATTTCTTGTGACCCTCAAGGGTCTGTTATGCTTAGCTTCCTAGAGTCTCTAGATGCATCCATAGATGATTTGCAATCTATTCTGGTGGTTTGAGATTATCCCGATGTTTTTGATGAGGTACGGGGTTTACCTCCAAGGCGTGAGATTAACTTTCGCATATATCTGGTGGACAATGCAAAGCCAGTTGCATTACCCGTGCGCCACATGGATCTAAGTGAAAGGAGGGAGCTGAGTAAGCATGTAGGGGGGATACTTGAAAAAGGGTTTATCATACGAAGCATATCTGAGTGGGGTGCTCCAGTAGTATTCGCAACTAAAGCGCATGGTTCGCTTCATTTGTGTGTTGACTATAGAGAGTTAAATAAGTTCACCAAGAAGAATTGGGGCCGGCTTCCGAGGATTGATGATTTATTTGATCAGCTTGTTGGTGCCTCGGTATTTTCTCAGTTGGACTTGGCTACGGGGTTCCATCAGTTGAGGGTGGCTGAGGACAACATAGATAAGACTGCTTTCAGAACTCCAGACGGTTTCTCTGAATGGCTAGTTATGCCTTTTGGGTTAACAAATGCACCCGCCTATTTTGTTGATTTGATGAGTATGGTGTTTCGGGAGTTCCTAAACAAATTCGTCATAGTCTTCGTTGATGATATTTTGATCTTCTCCAAGAATGAAGAAGAGCATGCCCAACATTTGAGAGAAGTTTTGAAAGCTCTCCGTGACCGTCAGCTTAAGGCAAAATTCTCCAAATGCCATTTTTGGAGAAAAGAGTTGAGATTTTTAGGGCATATAGTCTCCAAAGAAGGGATAGCTGTAGATCCCGCCAAGGTGGTTGCCGTGCAAGATTGGCAGATTCCTAAAAATGCAACCGAGGTGAGAAGCTTTCTTGGGTTGGCAGGTTATTATAGAAAGTTCATTAAGGACTTCGAGAAGATATCATCCCCTCTCACTAAGCCGACAAAGAAGAATTTGGCATTTTCATCGGACATAGACTGTGACGTTGCTTTCCAACGACTGAAGAGGGCTCTGACAACAGCCTCAGTCTTGACCTTGCCTAATGGAAGTAAAGTGTTTATTGTTTACACTGATGTGTGCGGTATAGGGCTTGGTGCGGTTCTGATGCAAGAAGGGAAAGTAATATGTTATAGGGGTAGACAGTTAAGAGTTCATGAAAAGAATTACCCTACCCATGATCTAGAGCTAGCTGCCATAGTATTCGCGTTAAAGACGTGGCGTCATTATTTACTTGGAGAAAAGTTCGAGGTATACACCGATCATAAATCTCCCAAGTATTTATTCTCACAGAATGATCTAAACTTAAGGCAACAACGGTGAATGGAGTTCTTAGCTTCATATTATTTTGAGAATGCTTATACCCTTGGCAAGGGTAATGCGGTGGCAGACGCACCAAGCAGGCAGAGGGTGGCCCTGAGTCCTGTGTTTGTGGAAAGAAAGAACTTGGATTTCATATCAGATTTTGATTTTAGACCCTCCACCGAGGTTTTGCCTGATTTATTTACATCCTTGGAGATACGACCGACTCTTATGGATCAGATAGGAGCTTCACAGCGAGGCGACCCACAGATTCTAGACATCATGGATAATCTCAGAAGAGGGGAGACTTTTAATCACATCAGTAGGTATGCCATAGATGAAAAGGGGTGGTTGCGATGAGATGGAAGGCTTTGTGTTCCTCAAACTGTAAGCTTGATAAAGGTAGTCCTAGAAGAAGCCCACCATTCTAAGATGACCATTCATCCAGGCGGTGATAAGATGCATGGGGATATGAAGAGAGTTTTCTTTTGGTCTGGGATAAAGAAGGATGTGGCCGAATTTGTTTCTCAATGTTTAGTTTGCCAGCAAGTCAAAGCTGAGCAAAAGAAGCCCGGTGTATTACTTCATTCGTTGGAGGTTCCGCAGTGGAAATAGGAGAGCATCTCTATGGATTTCATAAATGGTTTGCCTAGATCAAAGAAAGGTAATACCAATATTTCGGTAATAGTGCATAGGCTCGCTAAGAGCGCTCACTTCGTTCCAATTAAGAGTAAGAGGACGACATTATGGTTGGAAGCAATTTATGTCCGAGAGATAGTTCGTCTTCACGGAGTACCTTTCAGTATCATAAGCGATCATGACCCCATCTTTACTAGCGAATTTCGGAGGAGCTTGCAAGAAGGATTAGGTACACAGTTGTGTTTAAGCACCGCTTATCATCTTCAGACTGATGGGCTGATGGAGAGGGTGAATAGGATCCTAGAAGATCTTTTAAGGCTGTGTATCCTGGACATCGGAGGGACTTGGGAAGAGCATATTCCTTTAGTAAAGTTTGCCTATAATAACAGTTTTCAAGCTAGCATCGACATGGCACCCTTCGAAGCATTGTATGGACGACTCTGTAGATCACCAACTTGTTGGTGGGAATCTATAGAAAGATTATTACTTGGACCAGATATGGTTAGAAAAATGTCCAAAAAGATTGACCTTATTCGACGGCGGATGAAGACAGCTCAAGATAGGCAGAAGTCCTATGTAGACAAGAGAAGGACTGACATCGAATTCGAAGTGGGAGACTTAGTTTTTATCAAAGTATCACCTATGAGGAATGTGGCTCGCATCAGATCAGTAGGGAAGTTGGCACCTAGGTTTGTGGGACCATTCCCCATAATCGAGAGGATTGGCCAAATGGCCTACAAAGTAAAGCTCCCATAAATATATCTGGTGTTCATGACGTTTTCCATGTCTCTCATCTGCGGAAGTGCTTGCATGACACCGTAGAAGTGGTTGAGCCGAGTATGTTGGAGGAAGTCGAAGTGAAACGGGATGCGACAGTCAGACGAATCCCTACCCGTATTCTTGGGTCAGAGGTTAAGAAGTTGTGAAATAAGGAGATCAAGTTGCTAACGGTTCAATGGGGAGATAACCCAGAAGACACGACTTGGGAGATCGAAGACACGATTCGTGCTTCATACCCTTTTCTTTTCGAGGGTATGTTCTTAACTCCTTTCCTAAGTTTTAACAGTGCTTGTTTCTGTCAATAGAATATATCTTATCCACCGTATTTTCGACCTTTAGATAGGAAACCTATGGATGTAAACATGTGTTTGAAACATGTTATGTTTGATGGATGCAAGTGGATTCAAATGTTTGCTAGTGGTTTCCTATGGACGCATATACACACATATTAGGCACTAAGATCGGCTCAATCACTCTCATACTGCATATGGATGTGTGTGCATTTTCTTTTCTTTTATGAATGGAAATGGATGAGTTAGCATATGGATGTTGCATTCGGACGGATGAATGTGCACACATATAGAACTTATATGATATAATAGGTTTATTCGCATACATATTGGATTCATGGCACTAACACACATTGCATTAAGGAGGTCAACTGAATCAGTAGACCGCCTGATCTTCGCATTAGTGTTGGGACATATACAAACACCTTTACATATATTCATATAAGCATTAGAAATCTTTAAGGGCAATGGATGCCAGTGATTGGTGGATGAGTAGATGGATGATGGATGGTAGGGTATGCATTCTTCTAAACTTAGAGATTTCTGGGACGTAATCCTTTGAGTAGGGGGAATGTAACACCCTGAATCTTTAACAACATTAAAGAAAATAAATTAAATAATAATTAATTTAATATTCAGAACTACAGGAAATATACTGCACCATTGCATCCATCTCGAAAATTTGGTCAAAATAGACATTTTGTTTGCATAAAATGGACACCGTATGAAGAAGTTATGAGGGTTTTAAGTTTGTATACGCATAGAAATATTTTATATATACGCATGAGTCAGAGGTGAGTCAGAGATGAGCCAGAATTCTATCCAGAGGACTCAAATTTGAAAAATTTCATAGGGCGGCAAAATTCCCGCTCTAGGGGGTCGACCCCCCTAGAGGGGTGTCGACCTATGGGTGGACCCACCCACAGGGGTGTCGACACTCCTAGGGCAGATGTGGCACTCAGTTTCAGGGGATCTGGCAGCTATATATACGTGTCCTATTTCTCATATTTTCTTCACTGGAAGTCATGGAGGCCATATGTTGCTGATGTGCGAACTGAACCGTTTTCTACAACAACATATTCTACAAATCCAATTCAGAAATACTAGATCCGTTCTTCCTCAATTCTCTAAATCTAACGCAGTGAGTTCTTGTTGTTTTTAGGTTTACATAAATAAAAGTATATTTTGAAAGACTATGAATTGGATATGTTGTAAAGTATGATTTCGTGTTAATGTGGAATTCTATACTATGTCATGACAGATCTATTTTCCTAGATCTAATAAAATTGTTGGTATTCGATTATGTTGCTTATGTGGATCTTGACTTGTAACCATGTTATGGTGGATGTACATCTATTAATTTGGACAGTTGTAACATTGCTTAGATCTAGTTCTTTATGTTAATCATCTTTCACCTGTCATATTGTGATCCATTGAGACATGTTGTAAACTTGACATGTGAATCCATCTTTAGATCTAAACATGTTGCTACGTCACCCTAACTATGCTAGATCTAAATAATTGAATACCTAATGTTTAATCTATATTTCGTTATGCTTGCTTGAACATCATTGTAATTGCCACCAGTTACCAGTTTGATGTCCACCTTATTATGATGTTAATCACATGTCCTTTCACTTTGTTATCATGCCAGTTTATGTTCATGTTTATGCCAAGATATGTCGAAACTATCACCTTTGTCATATTCCCTTCTTATTGTTATAACTAGGTTACTTTATAGCCTAGATACTGCCAAAATACGTACGAATACGTTAGAGAGGAAACGAGGAAAAAGGGATTTATAATTGGCATAATTTATGAATATTTGGACATATAATTCAAATAGGGAAACATAGAAATAATTACCTATAATGACATAGGCAGATTTGGATTAGTTTGGAATGGTTAGTAATTTACAATTTGGAATTGTAAATTGTGCTTATAACACGAGGTTAGGTTACATTAGTGGTGGAAGTCTACGCGGACCCGACCGACATATCCAACAACCACTAATGTTGAGCCTAATGAGGGAGGCCTAAGTACACAAATACGAATCGGGCTAAGACATGAGGTTATGTCCAACTGTGGAATAAGACTGCTCGGACCCGACCGACATATCCAGCATCCACACGTTGTAAGCCTAATGTGGGAGGTCTAGCCCATTATAACCATAATTGGACATGGTGATGAAATGGACTACTTAACCTAATTTAATATAACTATGAAATTAAGTTAGGGTTAAGTAAAATTGGATGGGTTAAGTAAATTAGAGGGAGTGGGTAATATTTGCATATAGGCCCACGAACATAACCCAATATGGTTATGTAATTAAAGACACCTAAAGGTATACATAACCAGTGGAAAATATAGTAAAGTTATGTAATTAAAGACACCCTTTAGGGTAAGCATAACTGACATAGGGCTATGTAATTAAAGACATCTAAGGGTATTTATAGTCAGTGGAAAACCTAGTGGGGGATACAAGACAAGGGGAGAGCTTGTATCATATTGTGTAGGACCCATTTCAGTTAGTAACCCAGAGTAGGTATCAAATAAATAACTCCGTACTAGGCGGAGAAAGGGGCACGCTTACTGATTGATTGTAAGAGATCCAAACGAGACGGATGGTGTGGGCGGCGCAAACCGACCAGGGACATGTGCATGCATGGGCCGGGCAGAGGGGGCTAAGACGACCGTGACACCAGTATATATGGTTGTGCACACCATGGGTTGCCACTTTAGGAAGTTATACCTCCTACCGTGGGGCCAGCACAGGATGTCTGCAGGGTAGGGAGACGATCGATTAGGGTAGTGTTTAGGGTATACTTGGACGTATGGCCTAAGTGTACCAAATCATAATGGAAGGGATCATCTCATTTCAGTTATACTAGTAATAATGTAGAGTAATCACTAGTGAGGCGCATACACCTTAACCTGCTTACTATGTCATACCTGCCATTTATGTAGTGATCTCTCTTATCCACTTTATATGCCTATATTGTTGCTTTTATTTATCTACTGGCTAAAAGTAACTAGACTCGCTAGACTTTATGTCTGACCCTATTGTTTCTCCTTCTTTCTTCCGTTTCCCCCCAGGTTCTTAGGGAGGAAACACTCAAACTTAATCAGGAACCATATATCATCTTGCTAGGAGGTACTTCTGATGTATGGCTCAAGTTCTTGTCTCTACTATGGCTTAACTCTTTTAATTGGGGGAATGATGCTTTTTATTTACTTATGTGATCTGATGGTGCAAGACAGAAGTTATTTTATTGTAATGGTTTTTGTGACTTATGAAATTATAGACCACGGTATTATGACTTATAATGAAATAAAAGTTTAAAATTTTCTACTGCTGCCTTATTTATATCTGTCTTGTAATTATTCTGTGTCTGTTTACCTATAGCGCTTCACCAAACTTAATGCATTCCCTTAGTGAGTGACAATAACGGACGTTGGGTGTCACACGAATTCTGACAGACCGAATTATTTTCAAAATTCTAATATATCGAAACCCGTGTTGGTTGCTCTGGTATCCTGCAGAAAAGGCAGAGATATAAAATATATCAGAGCTCAAAAATATCTCATAGTGGAATGGATAAAGTATAATATAATCAAAGTATAGCCTTACCATAGTAATAATACTGCCTAACCAGTATCCAAAGCTATCATATCTCTACCACAAATCTAATGTGCGAGTATGTTATAAGTAGGGGGTCAGAACACAAGTTCTGGTGACTGGATTTATACTATACACTTTAGATAATCCTACATATACTGTTTAATCATATTTTCTTATTTATTAGGTTACTTAGGTTAATAACACTCAATACACACACGTCGTACCCATTTACTTCCCAATGGATTAACCTAATACAATATATATGTAGCTACCCCCCAATATTGAGGTACACCCAATGGTACCCCACTCGCACGGTCTCCACCGTAATACCATAGAAATGAACGTAGTCCCTCATCCTACACCGGAGTGATGTATTGATCTCTACATAACAATGTACGTTCTGCATATATCGATCATTACTTTGCTACGTAAGTGTATGGACTGCCACCTTCGATCGAATCAGATTCCATCACAGATTAATGCCCTCAAGTCTACGATACACCACTCAAAGAAGGCATGCATGTATCTAGACTTTCCCATGTACGTATCGTCAATCGTATTTGATCCCTTAACCGCACATAACCTCTAATGTGCACCGAGCTCCGTGGCAGGGTGATACAATAAACATGGAACTCGGACATGAGCTTTTCAATATTTTTATAGGCCTGCCTTTAAGAGCCTAAAAATACAGATATCTTTCAGGTCTATTTTTCATGGTGGCTATGGCCCCATCTAAGCCCTACCCTCAACTAGTAAAGACTACAAGAGCTAAGCGAATTGCCTCTAACAAACAATCTAAACATCTGGTTGGCGTCTCCCCTCAACCACCATGCCTCGATAGTGAAAGGTGGATAGCGTCTTGGGTTTAGCTCTAGTCTTTTTGCATCTGACTGGCTGCGATGACGGGTACCAGACGATCCACTATCCTTGTTAGTTGTGACCGTGGCGATCACCGAATCACCCTAGTGTCACCTCGTCACAGCATTCTGACTGCAAAGCTACTTTTGCAGTCAAGGCCTACCCACCTGGTAGTAACGCGCAGACCCAGCCTCTGCGAGCACAACCTAAACATTTCAGCATATTAAACGTTTCAACATATGAATTTTCCAAAATATTAATATTTTAACATATTAATATTTCAACATGTCATATTATCATTTCATCACTTTACATTGCATAACAACAGGGAATGTTAAACGATAATATATCATTATCAAAAATGATATAACTTAAATCCATTCACCTAATTTGCTTTCCAATTCCTGAACTTGATCCAGATCTAGCATTCCATGGTTTTCCCTTACTGGATTTAGAACCTAACAACCATGGATCCACAAAATTCTTACTAAAAGAAAAAGGGAAGAAAGAGGAAGAAAATTGAATAGACCATATCTAAGAATTTACCTTACTTCGCATATGATTATGAACACCTTCTTATTAATTTTCATTCTTTTCCTCCTGATCTTGATTCAGAATTTTCCTAAACTAATTATCTGATTTTTCTGAAGAGATTTGAGGAGGAGGAAGAGTGGCAGAGCTTAGACGTTGTCTCAGAGAATGTGAGATTTAGGCTAGGATCTGCTAGCTATTTATAGGTGCTCAGGATCTTATCGTATGCGCAACGCTGAGTCAACATTGAACCCAGTTAATAAAATAGTCCAGATACGCTAATGAATCTGCCCGGATCTGCGGTGTGTCCCCTAGAACGGTGTCGACCCCTTATGGGTCCCACGAGCTGTTTTGGCGAAAAATTTGATTTTTAAATATTTGAATTTCTGGAATTTATTCATCTGTGCACACCTTTTGTTTCGTTTTCAAAATTCAAACAAAGTTGCACCGTTATTTGATTCTTGCCATAATTCTTTAATTGCACCCTTATCTTGAACTTTATCTCTTGTGGTTGTGTGTGTATATATATATATATATTGCACATATATACATATATATTCTCACATATATATACACATATATTTTATCTTATATGTATATTTTTCCTTATATGTGCGTCCATACATATTTTCCCTTTCGAACATTTGTTAATTTTAGTTGTTACCTTAAAACAAAAAAATGACGGCGGCGGGGATCGAAATCTGTACCTCTGGTATGCAAGTCACATTCTGTAACCAACTGGACTACTAAGGCGACAGTGAACAAGGCTTAGAACAATGGTAGTTATTTTTCTCTTCTTATTCCTCTTTTTCGTGTTTGTTACAATTGCATGAAACTTTTTCTTTTATTTCAACTTTATTATTAATGTACAACAAATCCTTTCTTTGTTTTAATGCATGCATTACATTTTTGTTTGCATTAATCGTATATTATTCTTCATATATACATTTATGTTTGTACATATTTATGTACATATGCATTATTTAATTATTAAATTATCATAAAATGTGGGGTGTTACAAATATCTTCTACTGTGAATTATGACTGGAAATTTGGGGGCGTATCTTGTACTGTGAAATATGACTAGAAATTTCGGGGTGTATGAACATGTAAATCTATAGGCTTAATTCAGAGATTAAGTGAAACTTGTTAATGAAACTGTAGTAACCTATGGAATCTGTTAAATATGTGAGTTTAAGTAAATTTGTTTAATCAGTTGGGGTCATAAAAACCTGTTAACCTTAGCCTATTTAGTCTGTTGGGGTTAAATGAACCCATTAACTTGTAGTACTTAACTTGTTTAATCTGTTGGAGTTATATGAACTTATTGACCTGTAAAACTTAACCTGTTATTCTGTTGGGGTTAAGTGAACCTGCTAATCTGTAAGGCTTAACCTGTTAAAAGTCCTAATTAATTGGGGGACGCAAGCTTAGCGGTTTGGCTTGTGTCATCTGATGTGTAGGGCCCATATCAATCAGTAACCCATTCTGGTATTAAACGGGACCCCGCACTATGTCGGGGTCAGGGCACGCATACTGAACTAATTGTAAAAGGTTCATCTGAAAGGATGTGTATACGGATGCGTTCCAACGGAGTCATAGGCGTGCACGAATTCGGTCTGTAGGGGAAAATAAGCCATTGTAGCACCAGTAAGTAGGTATGTGTCCTTCTGTAGGTTGCCACTTTAGGGAGTAATACACCCTACAGTGGGTCCGACACAGGATATTTACAAGTTAGGGAGCCGATTGCTTGGGATAGTAATTAGGGTACATCTACTCCTGCCTGTTTTCTGTTTAGGTACCCATTATTTCTGTTTGGCGTAACACCCATTATTTCCATTGAGGTACCTGTTATTTCTGTTTGGGGAAAAACCTGTTATATAACTAGAGTACACCAAAAACTACCATTATGTTTCTTTTGGGATCATTCTGTCTCTGTTAAGTAATTACGAGATACCTAATCCTATCACACATCTGTTATACTAGTATTAGTCGAAAATCAGTTGAGAATCATAGTTTACTATGTTTATTTCGCTTACCCTGTTCATCCTATTTATACCTGTTATCTCTCATCCAGTTTTATATGCCTATTATGATACATTCACTTCTTTATATGCTAAAAGTCACTGGACTCGCTAGACTTTATGTTTGACCCTTTTTATTTCATTTTCTCTCTCTCTCTCTCTTTCCCCCCAGGTTCTCAGGGTGGGAACGCTTAGTCGTGATTAGGACTCTCTCTGTGTGTTTCTGCTTAGATCTAGATTTGCTTTGATGTATTGCTTCGACTACTTGTCTACTCTATTATGGCTATTACTAGGGGTTATGATTTTACATTTCTGTACTTTGATGGTTTATTAATGCAAGACGGATGTTTTGTTTTGATGTACTCGGTTTAAGTATTTTAGCCTGAAGTTGTAACTGGTTTTGAGACTACCATATTTTTCTGCTGAATAATGAAGTTTTAATTTTCCACTATTATTTTATATCTTTCTTGTGAGATTCTGTTTCTATTTACCTATGACGCTTCACGGAACTTAATGCATTCTATTAAAGAGTGACGTCAACGGACATGGGGTGTAACAGATAGTGCCTTCAGTTTGTCCAGACCCAGGACAACATGAATGTCTGACAGAGTATGTCTAACAGACCAGTTTTCAACGTATTACGTTAGTGGCGGAAGAATTTGTTTTCCTTAACTATTATATTAGTAATATTTTTGGGAAGATCAACTATGGTTTGATGGTTTGACAATGTGGTATTTAAAGTAGATGGGGGCCAGATGTTCTAACAAGATAAACGTAGCCACAGGCTACACAACCGGGAAATGACAAAAATCGGGCAAGCAACATGGCTAATTGGGTCGAACCCAAGCAAGATATATTGTCGCCTATCAAGAGAAATTTCATTTTGTTCTTCTTTCTCTTTTATATCTCTCGAGAACGGTCATGTCATACCGACCATTGGCGACAATATATTTGATACACTCAAGCTAAATGAGTGGTAAGTCATGTATGGCCGGCCGAGTTGCATTGTGTTCTTGTCGAACCCCATTGTATCCCCTCTAGAGTACACTGATCGGAAGATGGTCCCATATCTTGTAATAGTTGGAATCCATTCTCCAATAAGCGCCCTACGGTTTTTGATTTTATAATGAATATATAGAGTGTGAGATGCAAGCATTTTGCTAGATGGTTACTTGTTTGTGATATGGTAGACACTATTATAATATCACTGGATTTTGATATACCAAAAATGTTTTAGGTTATAGTAAGGTAAAAACCATCTGTTATTATGTGTGGGTAGGTTTTACTATTATCCTTTTCTTTTAAAAGGATTTTCAAAGTTAATCAAGTTGTTTTTGTCATGAATTTATCACTGAAAGTATTCCAGACTGATCCGTGTGAATTTTGCTTTGCTTCAAATGTGCTCCGAACAGACCGAGTATATTATCAGGTTAGGTATTGCTTGGAACTTCAGAAGAGGAGATGGAGTCGAGACATATATCCATATTTCTGGTACTAGTTTATTCCGCTCTCTGTATGGATTCATGCGAATGTATACTATGATGTTGTAATCATATGTATATATACTGCTTCATTTTATATAAAGAGATTTTGATATACTATATTTTGTCCATTCCGTTGTGAGACACCGATCTTCTTATTCTTTTATTCTAATATTTCTTTCATTCTTCTCTCACCCTCTAATTTCTTTCTATTAACAATCAGCTTTTTTATGCAATTTGAATTCACATGGGTTGTTAGATGTTGGCTTAAACTATATGAAAAAAGTGAGTCATTACATTTGCTATCAGAGCTGAAGGTTGAGTAGTAACCTTCACTCTGTGGCTTAACTCAAAAGATGGGGTTAGTAATACCCTAGATTGGGTTTGAGTGAATATATACAAGAGAGCGTGTTCGTAGATTTGTATAAAAAAATGGTTTTATGTTGTGTTGGTTGATCTATTGAGTGGTATATAAATTCCAAATTAATGTGTTTAGCTGACGTGGTCGATAGGGATTTATAAACACTTAAACAAGGTAAATTGACATAATATTGTTTTAAAAGGGTGAGTGAATGAAATAATTTTGCCTAAAATTATATTTTGATATAAAGGAATAATTTTTTGAAAATTATTGATGTGATTGGTTGTTATTATTACTATAATTATATGAGATTTAATATGGAGATGGTTATTTATAAACAGACTGAATTTGTATAGAATAAAATATGCAAATAAGTTGAATTGAAATTGAATTTGGACCAGTATTGAGAATTTAATTCCAGATATTTGGAAAATATTTTCTAAGGTATTGCAAAGGAATATAATATTACTTTAGAAGACTTATTTGATTAGAATTCATTTTTAAATAGTTTTTAAAAGTAATTTAAGCATTGAAATCACTTCAGTGGCTGGAAAATAATTCTGATAATGGACTGCAGCATTACCGGTATTCATTTTTGAGTTTCTAAGTGACTGATTGCTACCTTCGTAAAATTTATTAATAGATATTTGTTTGAGAAAGATAATTTAAAAATTCAATTATTTTGAATTGAATTTAAATTTTTAACTTATGTGAGTTAAAATTAAACAAGTCAATAAGATTTTGACTTGTGAATAAACCCCAAATGAAATATTTTGAAATTAGTTGATTATACGATTAAAATATATTTGTTGAATATGGAATTGAATTGGAATAAGAACTAATGGATGAATAAATTCAAGTATAATGGAACTAGAATGATATTGGATATACATCCTATCACATATCTGTTTTACTAGTATTGGTGCAGAGAAAAGTAGTTGAGAAACAAGTTTACTCCGTTTATTTCTCTTACCCAGTTTATCATGTTTATACCTGTTATCTCTCATCCAGTTTTATGTGCCTGTCATAATACTTTTACTTATTTATATGCTATAGGCCACTGGACTCGCTACACTTTATGTCTAACCCTTTTTATTTCCTTTTCTCTCTCTCCCTTTCCCCTTAGGTTCTCAGGGTGGGAACGATCAGTCGTGATTAGGACTCTCTTTCTATTTCTGCTTGGATCTAGATCTGCTTGATGTATCTCTTCGACTACTTGTCTACTTTGTTATGGCTATTATTGAGGGTTATGATTTCACATTTATATACTCTGATGGTTTTTAATGTAAGACAGATGTTTTGGTTTGATGTACTTGGTTTCAGTATTTTAGCCTGATGTTGTAACTGGTTTTGAGGCTACGATGTTTTTCTACCGAATAATGAAAATTTAATTTTCCACTGCTATTTTATATCTGTCTTGTGAGATTCTGTTTCTGTTTACCTATAATGCTTCATGGGACTTAATGCATTCTGCTAAAGAGCGACATTAACGGATGTGGGGTGTCACATTAGGTATCAGAGCAGAAGGTTACAAGATCAGATAAAAGTTTTGAAAAATTGTTTTCAATAGCAAATTGTTTTCAATTAGAAACCTATTTTTGAAAACATATTCCCCATGCACATATAAAATATCTTTCGATTCTCTGTTTGATCCCTTTCCTTTTCAGAATGTCTAGGGAACTGAATCTTCCCGAGGGCGTTTAGATACTGGCTTGGTGCCGTAGATATCTTAAGGCTATGACACCTGCTGGAGGCCAATGTGATGCCCCTCCCCTAGCTGCAACCGATGTTCCTGCACCTCCGTGAGTAGATAATTTCTCTAAGATATGTAAAGATTTCTGTGATATGGGAGGAAAACCGTTCCGTGGAACTGAAAACTTTGTGGAAGCACCAAATTGGCGGTGAGAGATAGAGGACTTGTTTGGACTTTTTGATGTAGACGACCGTAGAACGATACTGTTAGCCGCATGGTAGCTTACGATGAGGCTTCGTTTTAGTGGGAGGTGACACAAGCAGGGCATCCAGTTGATACTTGGGCTGATTCTCGACGGAGATTCAAGACAAAGTTTCTTCCTCAGGCAGAAGAGAGTATGCAGATGAAGAGATTCTTGGCACTTAATAAGGAAGTATGTATGTTAAAGAGTATGTTAATAAGTTCAAACAGTTGGCAAGGTTTGGCCTAAAATTGCTAAATACCCCACACAAGAAAGCTTTAAGGTTTGGATGAGGATTAAATCAACCCCTCTAAGCATTGGCATTGGCCTATATACCGATGGGGGCCACTTTTGAGAGGCTTGTTGACATGGCATTGATGCACAAAGAAGGTAAAGATGAAAAGAAGACTGAAGAGACTCAAAACAAGAATGTGTGGCCCAAGAAAGAAACGCAAAAAAAAGATGGAAAGAACGACAAAGCTCGGGACTGCTTTCAAAACTCCAGATGGCTTCTTTGAGTGGCTAATCATGCCTTTTGGGTTGACGAACGCACCCTTGTATTTCGTGGAACTGATGAGTACGGTGTTTAGGGAGTTTGAATAAGTTCATGGTGGTCTTTGTGGATGACATCCTAATTTTCTCGAAGAGCGAGGAAGAGCATGCCCTATATTTAGGAGAGGTTTTAAGAACTCTCAGAGTACACCACCTTACGGCGAATTTCTCCAAGTGTCACTTTTTGAGAAAGGAGGTGAGATTTCTAGGGTCGTGGCCTCTAAGGATGGGATAGCGGTGGATCCCGCAAAAGTAGTTGCAGTTCAATATTGGAAGGTTCGAAAGAATGCAACGGAAGTGAGGAGTTTTCTTGGTTTGGTGGGCTATTATAGGAAGTTCATCAAGGACTTAGCAAAGATATCAGCCCCACTCACCAGATGACGAAGAAGAATCTGATCTTTTCTTGGAGTATCGATTGTGAGGATGATTTTCAACAGCTGAAGAGGGCTCTGACAACAGCCCCAGTTTTGACTTTGCCTGATGGGAACAAAGTGTTCACATTGTACACTGATGCATGTGGTACAGGGCTTGGTGATGCCTTAATGCAAGAGGGAAGAGTAGTATGTTGTTGTAGTAGACAGTTGAGGTTTACGAGAGGAACTACCTTACCCATGATTTGGAGTTGGCTGCTATAGTATTTGCACTTAAAACTTGGCGGCATTATCTACTTGGGGAAAGGTTAGAGTTATACATGGACCATAAGTCGCTCAAGTATCTGTTCTCGCAAAAGGATCTCAATATGAGACAGCAGAAATGGATGGAGTTCCTAGCGTCCTATGACTTTGAGGTTGCTTATACCCCTGGCAAGGGTAATGTAGTGGCGGACGCGTTCAGTAGGTAGAGGATGACCTTGAGTCCTCTATTCATAGAGAGGCAGAATTTGGAGTACATACCAACCTTCAATTTTAGGCCATCTACGGATCTTACACCTAGTTTGTTGGTATCTTTAGAGGTGTGACTTACTTATAGATCAGATAGGATCTTTACAGCGAGAGGACCCACAGATAACAGACATCTTGGATAGGCTTAGTAGAGGGGAGATTTCTAGTCACCTGAGCAGATATTCCTTGGATGACTAGGGGTGGCTATGACGAGATAGGAGGCTTTATGTTCCCCAAGTTGGAATTCTGTTGCAGACAATCCTTGAGGAAGCCCATCATTCTAGGATGACTATCTATCCGGGCGGCGATAAGATGTAATGACATATGAAGAGGGTTTTCTTTTGGGTTGGGACGATGAAAGATGTAGCAGAGTTTGTAGCTCGATGTTTAGTTTGCTAGAAAGTAAAAGCTGAACAGAAGAAGCCTGGCTGTTTGTTTCATCCTTTGGAAGTCCCACAATGGATTTGGGAGAGCGTCTCTATGGATTTCGTCGATGGTTTCCTAGATCGAGGAAAGACAACACCAATATCTGGGTCATAGTAGACATGCTTACTAAGAGCGTTCATTTAATTCTTGTTAAGAGCAAAAGAAAGACAACATAGTTGGCATCAGTTTATCTTCGTGAGATGGTTCGTCTACATGGATTACCTTCCATCATAGTAAGTGATCGTGACCCTATCTTCGCTAGTGAGTTCTGGAAAATCCTACAAGAGGCACTAGGTACACAGTTATATTTGAGCACCGCATATCACCCTCGGACCGATGGGCAGACTTAGAGGGCGAATAGAGTTCTTGAAGATCTTTTGAGGCTGTTTATCCTAGACTTCAAAAGGACTTGGGAGGAGCACATCCCATTGGTTGAGTTCGCCTACAATAACAGTAATCAGGCTAGTATAGGCATGGCACCCTTTGAGGCACTATACAGACACCTTGCAGATCACTGACTTGTTGGTGGGAGTCTACAGATAGGCTTCTACTTAGACTTGAGATGGTTAGAGAGACTTCAGAAAAGATTGACCTTATTCGTCAATGTATGAAGGCAGCTCAGGACAGGCAGAAGTCCTCCGCAGATAAGAGAAGGACTGACATTGAGTTTAAGGTAGGAGACATGGTTTTCATTAAGGTATCACCTCTGAGGAATGTGGTTTGCTTTGGATCTGTAGGGAAATTGGCGCCAAGGTTTTTAGAGCCATTTCCCATAGTAGAGAGAATAGGTCAAATGGCCTATCGGGTGAGATTACCAAAGAGATTGGCGGGTGTTCATAATGTTTTTCACGTTTCCTATTTGCACAAATATCTTCACGATACAACAGAGGTGGTTGAGCCAAGCATGCTTGAGAAATTAGAGATAGAAAGAGAGGCAATAGTTAGACGAGTTCCTACCCGTATAGTTGGATCAGAGGTTAAGAAACTACGCAATAGAGAGTTTAAGTTAATGAAAGTACAGTGGGGGGAAGACCGCGAGGACAACCCGGGAGACTGAAGACAAGATTCGATGCTTCATACCCTTTTCTTTTCAAGGGTATGTTCTTAACTTCTTTTTCCAAGCTTTTATTTGTACTTGCTCCTATTGTTTGGGTATATCCTATAGATCGAATCTTCAACCTTTACATAGAAAATCAATGGATGTAAACATGTGTTTGAGACATTTTAGGTTTGATGGATGCAAGTGGATTCAAGTGTTTGCTAGTGGTTGCTCGTGGATGCAAATACACACATTAGGCACTAGATCAGCTCAAAGCAATCTCATATTGCATATGGATGTGTGTGTATTTTACCTTTTAATGGATGGAAGTGGATGCATTATCATATGGATGTTGCATTTGGATGGATGATTGTGCACACATATTGCGTTTACTTGATATACTAGGACTATTTGCATACATTTTGTATTCTTGGCACTAAAACATATTGCATTAAGGAGGTCGAATGAATCAGTAAACTGCTTGATTTTCGCATTAGCATAGGGACATATATACACACTTTTGCTTATGTTCATACAAGCATTGTAAATCTCTTAAGGAAAATAGATGTCTATGGATGATGGATGAGTAGATGATTGTAGGTAGATGTAATAAAAATTCTTCTTAACTTGAAGATTTCAGGGACGAAATCCTTTAAGTAGGGGAGAACGTAACACCCCGTAAATTTAAAGGACATTCTTAACAAGAAAAACCAAGGGATACTTAATTAAATATTGGGAATTAAGTATAACGGACTGTACCTTTGTGTTCGTTTCGGAATTTTTCTTAAGATGGACTCTGAGTTTGCGTAAAATGGATATCATATGAGAAAGATATGAAAGTTAGAAGTTTGTATATGTAAAAGGGGTTTACGTGTAAATAAAACAAACTTGAATTCAAAATAAATCAAACAGAGTGAGCGAGAAATGAAAGTAGGAAAACGTCCCATTAGGGGATGACCCGCTCCAGCCTGGAGGTGGCTGGGTCGACCCTAGGGTCGACTAAGGGGGTAGGTGGGTCGATCCCACCTGGATCCTGATGAATTCTTCTAAGTGAACCTAGCCTATTTTGTTAATCAGGTTCATTATTTTATTGTATAATTGGATTTAAAAGACAGAGATCTGACGGTTAAGGGTTATCTTGTGAACTCTATATAAAGGCATGCACTCCTATCAAATTAATCGCACTTCTTCAAACTTCTTCCTCAAACTCTTGTTCTAAAAATATAAAATGAAGATGGGGAGATGCTGCAGAAACTTGGATTGAATCAAGACAATTATTATATGACTTATATAAGATTCCCTTCTGCAATATCAACATATTATTCTCTGTCCTTTAAATCCAATCTTTGTAAGTTTATGTTACTTTTAGATATAAAAATTTAATAGTAACCTTGACATGTTAATAAACCTGAATCTGAACCTGTGCCTGTTAAGAAACTGATTCATATATAAACAATGCTGTTATAATTACATGTATTTTTCTGTACACCTTTTTTGTTATTCAGTTGTTATTATATGCCTATTTCTATTATTGTATGCCTATTTCTATTCTTCTCCCTCTCTCGTTCCCTTTTTATTTTATAAGCCTAGGCTACCTTCGAGCCTAGTCCAATATCACCGAAACATGCGTACAAACGAGATTGGGATAATTTAGGAATGACTGGGAATGAAAATAATATGACTAAAAATTGGGGGCGTATCTTGTACTGTGAATTATGACTGGAAATTTTGGGGAATTTCTTGTACTCTGAAATATGACTGGAAATTTTGGGGTGTATGAACATGTAAATCTGTAGGCTTAATTCAAAATTTAAGTGGAACATGTTAATGAAACCATAAGTAACCTGTGGATTCTGTTAAATCGGTGGGGTTAAGAAAATCTGCTTGATCTGTTGGGGTCATAAGAACCTATTAACCTTAACCTATTTAATCTGTCGGGGTTATATGAACATGTTAACCTGTTGTGACGACCGCCTACAACCCCCGCACTAAACAAGAAGAATTATGCGCTGAGAGACATGCCAGGCACCTATGGACGATCATCGTGGTAAGAAAACACAATCAGAACCTGTCGTAGAACTCACTACGCAAGGATAAAATATAGTAGAAAATATACAACAGGTAATAAAAGTGAAGCATCATAAAACAAGCCTTTGAAACTTTCTCAACATCTTGCAAGATTATCCAAACATCATAGGAAATATCAAAGTCTATACATAAAGCCTCACTATAACACTCATAGAGAACCCAAACAACAGAAACAGAAATACTAGAAGTAAAAAAACTAATACGTAAGCCTCCATCTCGTCATAGATCAACATGTCGTCTTACCAAACTATCACTGTCACCTGCTTCTTAGTCTGCCCATCCATAACTGGAGGAACATCCCAAGGTAATAAGAGGGAAACATATAACCTTGAGTCAGACAACAGTCTTAGTGAGCGATAAAACAGCTAATAAACATCAGCAATAAAGTATATGAGAATGGATAGATAAACTTACTAATCTACCCACAACACCAGAGAAGAACTCAACCCCGTCTTCCCTACATCAGACAGTGATAGTCTTTACATCAAACACTTCTACCATTCGTTCATGGAAACCAGAACAACCATTCACTCATGGAAATCGAAAGTAAACACAACTAGTACTCAAACCATCCAGATTATATGTATCTCACATAAACCATCCTAATCGAATTCAACATCTCTCAAGCACAAGCCCCAGAGGCCTAAACCAATATCTTACAAGCACCCAAGAAACTTCTCCTTTCGACCTTGGACAATCTACGTGAGATAGTACAAACAAGGCAACTAATCAACCATGACAGACTCTGGCCATCACCACAAATCCTGTTTAGAAACCATCGTTAATCGTATGATGGCCGACCTTGTCATATGTCAAGGGCTAATGGTTAACCCGGTTCTAGCATAAACTCCATACGCCTTTCAACGATACGTATGCATGTCTAACCTTGACAACTAGGCCTTTTAACGATACCCTGGGCACTGGACCTATAACCAGTCTTTTAGGTGTCCCTATCGTACCCCTGCTTTGAGCATGCTAGAACTTACGACAATGATAATCTCTCGGCCTTCGCATCTTTAGTCATCTAACCCGATGACTTTTCATAGCTCAAGCAACCTTTTCAAGCAACCATTATCCACCAACTACCAACCTTTGAGTTGTCACCTCATATGTTGTTCAACACCCAACGAACACCTTTCAACACTTCAAACCTTACTACTTGAATTTACTTCGAAGTCACACCATCACCGAGCCCATTACATCACTATGCTGTGGCTAGGGTACAAGGGGTTGCCCTAGAATTTTTTTTCAAGCACTTTTCTTCAAATCTGGGTTGTACCCGAAAATATAAATTTTCATAAATAACCATGTGCGACCGACCACTTGTGACTGTCCCCATGTGACCGACCCCATACATCACCTCCAGGAACATGACTGACAAACCCGAAGCTGCTCGACCCAACCAAACCGAACCCCTCTACTCGAGCCCACACTCGATCAACCCGCTTGCACGACCCATCACTTTGTGCGCGACCAACCCAATCTCCTGGTTCTAATGCACAAACCTGGCCTGCTCGACCTGGTGCTGCTCGTTCGACTGAGCACCCTACTCGTTTGACCGACTCGAGCTCATACTATGCTTGACCGACCCCCCCCCCCCCCGTAGTACACATTGTACTACATATTATACTACACGCTTGACCAGTGGCCTGTATGCTCGACCCAAAACCTACACAAACCCCGTTCACCTTCAAATTCGACCAGAACTTCTCCAAACAACAAATCCAATGAAACAAACTCATCCAACTCATCAAATATGACCACAAACATGATATGAATTCACTAGCAACGTGAAAACAACAATTTTCACCACAATTACACAATTTCAGCAAAATAATGGTAAATGAATATATGATCTAATTTGTGGATCTAACTTGCATATATATATATATATATATATATAATATGGCATAAGAATTACCGGTTTAAACATGCTAACTTAGATCCAAGTGTGATTCATATGAAAATGGACTTACCAAGGTATAGATCTATGGTAAAACACTTGAATTTGATGAAAAACATGATCAAACATTCATATCTTCATTGGATCCATGTGAGAGATGCAAATCGCTCACCAATTCTCCAAATCAAAGCAAAAACAATGAATTGAGATTTCGGATAGCAAGCAATTCGAATAAAACCCCTTGACCTGATGAATTCACACTTCAAATGATCTCGATATAGCCTCAAATGGTGTAGATCTTCGATTTCCTAACCTTAGATCTCGATTTTAATGGTGGAAAGGTGTTAGAGGAAGGAGGAACATAGACCACCAAATGAGAGAATGGAGAAACCAAAACATTTCTCATATCTCTGACCCCCTATTTATAGCTTCCACCAGCCCACTAATGGGCCTCCCCAAATCAGCCCATTATGGCTTACAAAACCTGAATAGACAACTGTAAAACCTAAAAACAGTGATTCCTCCTAAACCGCTGAGCCAGGTCTTTAATGTAACCACTCTACGGATAGGCAATCATTATTTCCTTTCCAGTGGCATAGATCTCACCACCTGATTCGACATGAGTCAAAAGTTATGCCCTGTACAAGACTGACCAGGCAAAAATGTTCATAAACAAAATTGGTAAAAATTATGGACATGTCTCACACTCCCATAAGCAACAAATATGAGAATGATACAAACCTCACGGAATAAAATAAAAATATTTTACGATCTTCTAATACATAAAATGCGGGCCGTTAAATTCTTCCCCCCTTAAGAATTTCGCCCCCGAAATTCCAAGCACACACAAGGAACCACAATAATTATGCACGCCTATAATCCATGAGAAGCCAATTCTATCATCCAAACTAGCAACCATCATGCCATGCATCCATAGCCTTATCCTAGCATGTGAAATTCTATCAAACAATAACAAGATACAACGATATAACGATGATATGATATCAAAGGGTCCTACCGATGAAGAGTTCTGGATGAGTCGCCCTCATGCTCCCTTTCATCTCCCGCGTAAAATCGTCGCCATCTTCACTTCATTGTACCTTGACTAGCTTAACTGTCTTCCTCCTAAGCTGTTTTGTGTCATTTCCAACAACCCAAAGCGGTTTACGAGGTTTCATAACTTTGGTTTCTACTTCTAGGTCTTCGTACTGCTCTGGAGATATCACTACATTCGAATCATGCACGAACTTCCATAGAAATGACACATGGAAGACATTATGCACACTCGACATCTTCTCGGTAAATCCAATTTATATGCGAACTTTCCAATTTGCTCGACAATCGAAAATGGTCCAATGAACCTAGGAGCTAACTTCCCTTTGTTTTCAAATCGAGCCATATGCTTCAACGGTGAAACCTTCACGAAAACCATATCGCCCACGTGGAATTCCAATTCCTTACGACGCTTATCGGCGTAACTTTTCTGACGGTCATGGGCTTCCTTCATTCGTTGTTGAACGATCTCAATACAATTTGAGGTCTCTCTAATCATCTCGGGACAAGTATCAACTTATCTCTAGTTTCTAGTCAACACTTTAGAGAATTGTGAGGTTGACCAAAAAGGCCTCATGTGGTACCATCCAAATGCTCGATCGGTAGCAATAATTATGTGCAAACTCAACTAGATGTAGATGGACTTCCCATGATCCCCTAAAATACAACACACAAGCTCTTAGGAGATCTTCCAAAACTCGGTTAACCCTCTTGGGTTTGACCATCGGTTTGGGGATGATAAGCCGTACTTAAACACAACTCGGTTCCCAAAGCTTCTTGCGAACTTTTCCAAAATCCACTCGTAAACAATGGATCTCGGTCACTCACTATGCTCTTAGGAATACCATGGAATCGAACTATCTATTTCACATAAAGTTCAACCAATTTCGATGTTTTCCTAGTCGACTTGACAGGAATGAACCTCGTGCTTTTGGTCAGGCGATCCACAATGACCCAAATTCCTTCATTTCCTGCCCTGGTTCTATGTAGTCCATCGATATCTGCTCCCACTTCCACATAGGAATTTCTAATGGCTGAAGAAAACCACTCAACTTCTTCTTTTCAGCTTTCACTAACTGACAGTTCATGCATCTGGAAATGAACTGTCAAATATCTATCTTCATCCCCTCCCAGTAGCAGACTTGCTTCATGTCCTGATACATCTTATTTTCAGCGGGATGAATAGTTAATTTTGAGTGATGACATTCCCCCAGAACCTTATCTTTTAATCCGTCAATATCAGGAACAACTAGTCGTCCTTTCTTTCGAAGCCAACCTTCTCGATCGACTTTGAACTCTTTATTCTATGGTTCCAGCTTCTGGACAAACTTGACAAGCTTTACATCTCGCTTTTGGCTCTCGCCAATCCTTTCGATAAGAGCAGGTCTTATCAATAAGCTTGCCAACATTTCAGGTTCCAACTCACACCTTGGCCTGAAATCTAACCTTTTTAAATACTCGAGGCTCTTCCATTCCGAAAACATTGCCCCCAAAATAGCATGTTTTCAACTCAACGCATCTGCAACCACGTTGCCCTTGCCAGGGGTATAGGCAATACCAAAATCATACGATGCTAGAAACTTTAACCATCGTTGTTGCCGAAGATTCAAATCCTTTTAGGAGAAAAGATACTTCAACAACTTGTGATCCATGAACAACTCGAATCGAGCTCCCAACAGGTAATCTCTCCACATCTTCAGAGCAAACAATCGCAGCCAACTCCAAATCATGAGTTGAATAATTCCTCTCATGTGGCTTTAGCTGTCGACTAGCGTAGGCCACAACCTGATCCTTTCGCATCAGTACTGCTCCAAGTCCAGTACCACATGCATCGGTATAAACAACTACCTCTTCATTCCCACTTGGAATGGTTAACACAGGAGCACTCGTTAGTCTCTCTTTCAGGATTTCGAACGCTTGTTTACCTTTGTGTACCATGTGAACACTTGGTTCTTCTTCGTCAATCCTATCAACGGTGCAGCTATCTTTGAGAAATCCTTGATAAACCGTCGGTAATAACTAGCCAACCCAAGGAAACTTCTCGCATTCATCGCATTCTTAGGTCTATCCCAGTCCTAGATTGCTACCACTTTAGCGTGGTCAACTGCTATCCCATTCTTAGAAACTATATGGCCTAAGAACCTCACTTCACTCTTCCAGAAGTGACACTTCGAAAACTTAGCTCTCAGCTGATGCTTTCGCAAGATTTCCAACACAAATCTCAAGTGCATCTTGTGTTCTTCCCCATTTGGGTAGTAAACTAGAATATCATCCACGGACACAAGCACAAACTTGTTCAAATAATTTCTGAAAACTCTATTCATAAGATCTATGAAATATGTCGGTGCGTTAGTCAACGCGAATGGCATCACCAACCATTTGAAGAAACAAGATGGTGTCCTAAAAGCAGTCTTTGGCACACTATCCTTTGCCACCCTCAATTGTTGAAATCCCGTTCCCAAATCCATCTGAGAAAACTCTTTGGCTTCGTGAAGCTGATTGAACAAGTCATCAATCCTCGGCAATGGATACTTGTTCTTCTTGGTCACCTTGTTCAGCTCATGATAGTCCACACACAATCTTAATGAGGCATCTGCCTTGGTTGCAAACATGACCGGTGCACCCCACTCGGAAACACTCCTTCGAATGAATCCTTTTTCGAAAAGGTCACGAATTTGCACCTCCAACTCTCGTTGTTCCTTAGGCGCCATCCTCCTAAGAGGCATAACGATTGGTCTAGCACCCTCGACCAAATCGATCCTAAACTCGATCTCAGGATGCAGCAGTAATCCTCTGACCACAGCAAAGATATCCTCATACTCATTAACGACCAGCACAGATGACAACTCTTCCTGTTGAATCCCAAGCGAATATAGATAGCTCACGAAGACCCCATCTTCGCGCTTACATCTAATAACACATTTCGCCCTTCCACATCCCCGACCCTCACCTCTATATATCTTCCCACAATTCACTCTTGCTGCATACCTCTTGAGCCAATCCATGCCCAAGATGTTCCCAAACCCTGCGAAGTTCAAAAAAAAGCAATTACACACAAAAGAGAAACCATGACTCGAGAACACTAGACCACAACAATACATGCACAAACTGGACGAACCCTTAACCAGATTAGTCACGATCAATGGTCCATCACAAATCTCGAGTTCCAAACCCAAATGAAACACAAGCTGATTGCAAATGAATGAATGCGATGCTCCAGTATCAAATAACACACGAACTAAAACACCTTGAATAGAAAGAGTAACTTGAACGACGACATCCTTTCCCTTCTCCTTTGCAGTAGGAGCTCTTGAAGAAGTTGGTATAGCTTCCAAAGCATATGCCTTCACAACCTGCATTCCCTTAGATGATCTGGACAGTCTTTCTTCGCATGCCTAGAATTTCCACACTTGAAGTACTTCTTCTCAGCTTTTGGATTCTTGCACTCATTCGAGTAATGACCCCTCTGTTAGCATTTAAAGCAATCCACCACACTCTTTGGCTTCTTCTGGAGATCCTTTCCTTTCTGCTGTAGCTGCTTCCTCTTCTTAATATTTTCACCTTGCTGTAGTTTCTGAACTTCCTTGGTTGCAACGACAACATTAGCTTCCTTAGGAAACAAGCTCTCATGGCGAACAGCTTTCTTCACAATCTTCTCGAATGAATTATCAAGGTGATCCACCAACTATCTTCTAATATAGGTATCCAAACCCGTAACAAACTTCTCATTCTTCTGATAGGGTGTATCAATGTATGAAACGTGCATATTTGGATAAGGCCTCAAAATCAGAAACATAATCAAGCACAGAATGACCATTCTGCTTCAGCTCTACGAACTTCTTAAATAGAGTGGAATTTTGAGAAGCGAAGATGAAATTTTCTTCAAACTTAGCTTGGAATTGCTCACATGAAGTCTCCTCTTCTAGAGTCTCAAGTGTAAAACAATTCCACCACTCCATGGCCCTGCCTTGCAACTGCCTTAATGCAAGCTTTCTCTTAGTTGCATCCTCTAACCCCAAGTATCCAAAAATACGGACACAAGAATCCATTCACCTCTGAACCTCTTTAGTTGGACCAGTTCCTTTGAATGGTTTCCCTCCTAGAGATGTATAATTCTTGCACAACTTCGCAAAATCCAGATTCTATAACCCTAGGAACTCGCACACCTACATCTATCATGGTTGCCATTGGAGCAGGTACCCTTCGCATGACTACTTCCATCATGGCCTCAAACATGGCTGGGTAATCTGGTGTACCGCAATTACCCCCTCCAGGCGCAACCCCCTCCCTAGCAGTATGCCTTGTAGTTTGTCGACTCATTCTAAATCTGGAAATTAGAATGATTAGCCACTTGCCAGAAAAGCTACCAAAGAAGTACAAACACTACTATACTATATAGCATCGTATAGTATACATCCAACTGAAATCTACAAATACTTCTCACATACGTAATTACGTCTTCGAACTTTGGCTAAAATCGTTAACCAGAGCTCTGATATCAAATGTGACGACCGCCCACAGCCCTTACACTAAATAAGAAGAATAATGCGCTGAAAGACGTGTCAGGCAGCTATGGACGATTATTATGGTATGATAACACAATTGGAATCTGTCGTACAACTCATAGCGTAAGGATAAAATATAGTAGAAAATATACAACAAGTAATAATAGTGAAGCATCATACGACAAACTTTTGAAACTTTCACAAAATCCTAAAAGATTATCCAAACATCATAGGAAATATCAAAGTCTGTACATAAAGCCTCATTACAACACTCATAGAGAAACTCAAACAACAGAAACAGGAATACTAGATAGTAATAAAATTGGTACGTAAGCCTCCAGCTCACCATCGATCAGAATCATCGTCTTACCAAACTATCACTATCACCTGCTACTCTGTGTGCCCATCCAAAATCGGATGAACAACCCAAGGTAATAAGAGGGAAACATAAAACCTTAAATCAGACAACAGTCTTAGTGAGTGACAGAACAGCTAACAAACATCAGCAATAAGGTATATGAGAATGGATAGATAAACATACTAATCTACCCACAACACCTGAGAAGAACTCAACCACGTCTTCCCCACATCGGACAGTGATAGCCTTTACATCAAACACTTCTATCGTTCATTCATGGAAACCAGAACAACCATTCACTCACGGAAATCGGAAGCAAACACCACTATCACTCAGAGCATCCACATTATATGTATCTCACGTAAACCATCCTAATCGAATTCAACATCTCTCAAGCACAAGCCCCAGAGGCTTAAATCAATATTAGACAAGCACCCATGAAACCTCTTCTTCGACGTTGGACAATCTATGTGAGATGGTACAAACAAGGCAATTAATCAACCATGACAGACTCTGGCTATCACCACCAATCCTTCTTCGAAACCATCGTTAATAGTACGATGGCCGATCTTGCCATATGTCAAGGACTAATGGTTACCCCAGTTCTAGCATAAACTCCATACGCTTTTCGACGATATGTATGCATGTCCAACCTTGAAAACAAGGTCTTTCAACGATACGTAGGGTACTCGACCTACAACCGATTTTTTAGGTGCCCCTATTGTACCCCTACTTTGAGCCTGTTAGAACTTACGACAACGATAATCTCTAAGCCTTCGCATCTCTAGTCATCCAACCCGATGACTTTTCATAGCTCAAGCAATCTTCTCAAGCAACCATTATCCACCAACTCACGGCCTTTGAGTTGTCACCTCATTCGTTGTTCAACACCGATCAATGAACACCTTTCAACACTTCGAACGTTCACGTTCCTACTTGAATTTACTTCGAAGTCATACCATCACCGAGCCAATTACATCACTCCTCTGTGGTTAGGGTTCGGGAGGAATCCCCAGGATTTTTTTTCAAACTCTTTTCTTCAAATCCGGGTTGTACCCGAAAATATAAATTTTCAGAAATAACCATGTGCGACCAACCTCCTGTGACCGACCCCATGTGACCGACCCCATATTTCACCTCCAGGAACATGAACGACTGACCCGAAGCTGCTTGACCCAACCAAACCGAACCCCTCTACTCGATCACATACTTGACTAACCCGCTTGCACAACCAATCACTTTGTGCGTGATCGAACCAATCTCTTGGTTCTAATGCACAATCCTGGCCTGCTCGACCGCTCGACCCGGTGCTGCTCGTTCGACTGACTACTCTGGTTGTTCGACCGACCCTGCTCGAGCTCATACTATGCTCGATCGACCCCCCTTTACTACACATTGTACTACATGTTGTACTACACGCTCGGCCCAAAACCTGCACAGACCCCGTTCACCTCCGAATTCGACCAAATCTTCACCGAACAACAAATCCGACAAAACAAACTCGTCCAACTCATCAAACATGACCACAAACATGATATGAAGTCACTAGTAACATGAAAACAACAATTATCACCACAATTACACAATTTCACCAAAATAATGATAAATGAATATATGATCTAATTTGCGGATCTAACTTGCATATACATATAATATGGCATAAGAATTACTGGTTTAAACATGCTAACTTAGATCCTAGGGTGATTCATAATGAAAATGGACTTACCCAGGGATATATCTACGATAAAACACTTGAATTTGATGAAAAATATGATCAAACATTCATATACTTCATTGGATCCATGTGAGAGATGCAAATCACTCACCAATTCCTCTAATCAAAGCAAAAACAATGAATTGAGATTTCGGACAGCAAGCAATTCAAACCAAACCCCTTGATCCGATGAACTCACACTTCAAATGATGTAGATCTAGCCTCAAAAGGTGTAGATCTTCGATTTCCTAAGCTTAGATCTCGATTTTAATGGTGGAAAGGTGTTGGAGGAAGGAGGAACATAGGCCACCAAATGAGAGAATCGAGAAACCAAAACCATTTCCCATATCTCTCACCCCCTATTTATAGCTTCCACCAGCCCATTAATGTGCCTGCCCAAATCATCCCATCATGGCTTACAAAACCTAAACAACCAACCGTGAAACCTTAAAACAGCGATTCCTCCCAAACTGCTGAGCCAAACCTTTAATGTAACCACTTTACGGATAGGCAGTCATCATTTTCTTTCCAATGGCATAGGTCTTATCACCTGATTCGACCTGAGTCAAAAGTTATGCCTGTACAAGATTGAAAGGAGCAAAATGGCCACAAACAAAATTGATAAAAAATTATGGACATATCTCACATACCCATAAGCAACATATTATAATATGAGAATGATCTAACCCTCCGGGAATAAAATAAAAATATTTTACAATCTTTCGATATGTAAAATGTGGACTGTTACACCTGTAGTACTTAACCTGTTTAATCTGTTGGGGTTATATGGACCTGTTAACATGTCAAACTTAATTTGTTAATCTGTGGGGGTTAGGCGAACCTGTTAATCTATAAGGCTTAACATGTTAAAAGTCCTAGTTAATTGGGGGACACAAGCTTAGGGGTTTGGCTTATGTTATCAGCTGTGAAGGACCCATATCAGTCAGTAACCCATTCTGGTATTAAATGGGGACCCCGCACAAGGTAGGGGTCTGGGAATGCATAATGAACTGATTGTAAGAGGTTCATATGAAAGGGGGAGTATACAGGAGCATTCTAACGGAGTTACGGGCGTGCATGAGTCCAGTCTGTAGTGGCAAATAAGCCGCTGTAGCACTAGTAAATAGGTTTGTGTCCTTCTGTGGGTTGCCACTTTAGGGAGTAATACACCCTATCGTGGGGCCGATATAGGACATTTACAAGTAAGGGAGCTGATTGCTTAGGGTAGTAATTAGGGTACATCTAATCCTTCCTGTTTTCTGTTTAGGTACCCATTATTTCTGTTTGGGGTAACACCCGTTATTTCGGTTGAGGTACCTGTTATTTCTGTTTGGGGGGTAAACCTGTTATGTAACTAGAGTACACCTAAAGCTACCATTATGTTTCTGTTGGGATCACTCTGTCTCTGTTAAGTAATTAGGAGATACCTAATCCTATCACACATCTGTTGTACTAGTATTGGTGAAGAGAAAATTAGTTGAGAAGCATAGTTTACTATGTTTATTTCGCTTACCCTGTTCATCTTGTTTATACCTATTATCTCCCTTCCAGTTTTATATGCCTATTATGATACATTTACTTCTTTATATGCTAAAAGTTATTGGACTCGCCAAACTTTATGTATGACCCTTTTTATTTCCTTCTCTCTCTCTCTCTCTCCCTCTCTCTCTCTCTTTTTCCCCCCGGGTTCTCAGGGTGGGAACGCTCAGTCGTAATTAGGACTCTCTCTGTGTTTCTGCTTGGATCTGGATCTGCTTTGATGTATTTCTTTGACTACTTGTCTACTCTATTATGGCTATTATTAGGGGTTATGATTTTACATTTCTGTACTCTAATGGTTTTTTAACGCAAGATGGATGTTTTGGTTTAATGTATTTGGTTTCAATAATTTAGCGTGATGTTGTAACTAGTTTTGAGACTACGATGTTTTTCTGCTGAATAATGAAGTTCTAATTTTCCACTGCTATTTTATATCTTTCTTGCGAGATTATGTTTCTGTTTACCTATGACGCTTCATGGAACTTAATGCATTATGTTAAAGACTGACGTTAACGGACGTGGGGCGTAACAGATAGTGCCTTCGGTTTGTCCAGACCCAGGACAACTTGTATGGACGAACGTCTGATAGAGTATGTCTAACAGACCATATAAGACGATCTTTTCAAAGTATTATGTTAGTGGCGGAGGAATTTGTTTCCCTTAGCTATTATACTAGTAATATTTTTGGGAAGATCAACTATGGTTTGACAGTTTGATAATGTGGCATTCAAAGTGGATGGTGGCCAGAAGTTCTAAGAAGATAAACGTAGCTACAGGCTACACAACTGAAAATGAAAAAAAATCAGGGCAAGCAGCATGGCTAGTTGGGTCGCACCCAAGCAGGGTATATTGTCGTCTATCTAGAGAAAATTCAATTTGTTCTTCTTTCTCTTCTGTATCTCCCGGGAACGCTCATGTTGTACTGATCGTTGGCGACAATATATTTGATACACTCAAGCTAAATGAGTGGTCAGTCATGTATGGCCGACCGGGTTGCAATGTATTCTTATTAAACCCCATTGTATCCCCTCTAGAGTACACTTATCAGAAGGTGGTCCCATACCTTGTAATAGTTGAAATCCATTCTCCAATAAGCGGCCTGTGGTTTTTGATTTTATAATAAATATGTAGAGTATGAGATGCAAGCGTTCTGCTAGATGGTTATTTATTTATGATTTGATAGACACTATTATAATATCACTGGATTTTGATATATCAAAAATGTTTTGGGTTATAGTGAGGTAATCGTTTTCTTTTAAAAGGATTTTCAAAGTTAAACAAGTTGTTTTTTATGAATTTATCATTGAAAGTATTCAAGACTAATCCGAGTGAATTTACTTTGCTTCAAATGTGCTCCAGTCAGACAGAGTATATTATCAGGTTAGGTATCGCTTGGAACTTCAGAAGAGGAGATGGAGTTGAGATATATATCCATATTTTTGGTACTAGTTTATTTCGCTCTATGTATGGATATATGCGAATGTATATTATGATGTTTTAATCATATATATATATATACTGCTTCATTTTGTATAAAGAGATTTTGATATATTATATTTTGTCCATTCAATTGTGAGACTTTGATCTTTTTATTCTTTTACACTAATACTCATTTTTTTCTTCTCTCACCCTCTAATTTCTTTCTATTAACAATCTGCTTTTCGGTACAATTTGAATTGACATGGGTTGTTAGATGTTGGCTTAAACTGTACGGAAAATGTGGGTCGTTACATTTGCTATCAGAGCTGAAGGTTGAGCAGTACCCTTGACTCTATGGCTTAACTTAAGAGATATGGGGTTAGTAATACCCTAGATTGAGTTTGAGTGAATATATATAAAAGAGCATATTTGTAGATTTGTATAAAAAATGATTTTATATTCTGTTGGTTGATCTATTGAGTGGTATATAAATTCTAAATTGATGCTTTTAGCTGACGTGGTCGATACAGATTTATAAACACTTAAACAAGGTCAGTTGACATAATATTGTTTAAAAAGGTTATTGAATGAAACAATTTTGCCCAAAATTATATTTGGATATAAAGGAATAATTTTCTGAAAATTATTGATGTGATTGGTTGTGATTATTACTATAATCAAATGAGATTATAATATGAGATGGTTATTTATAACCAGACTGAATTTGTATAGAATAAAATATGCAAATAAGTTGAATTGAAATTGAATTCAGACCGGTATTGAGAAATTAATTCCCGGATATTTTTGAAAATATTTTCTATGGTATTACAAAGTAATATAATATTACTTTAGAAGACTTATTTGATTAGAATTCATTTTTAAATATTTCTTAAAAGTGATTTAAGCATTGAAATCACTTCAGTGGCTGGAAAATAATTCTGATAATGGACTGCAACATTATCTATATTCATTTTAAAGTTTCTATGTGATGGATTGCTACCTTTGTAAAATTTGTTAATAGAAATTTGTTTGAGAAAGCTAATTTAAAAATTCAATTATTTTGAATTTAATTTAAAATTTTAACTTATGCGAGTTAAAATTAAACAGTTCAATAAGAAGACTTGTGAATAAACCCCAAATGAAATATTTTGAAATTATTTGATTATATGATTGAAATATATTTGTTGAATATGGATTTGAATTGGAATAAGAGCTAATGGATGAATAAATTTAAGTATAATGGAACTAGAATGATATTGTATATAAATTCATGTGAACTAGATATTATGTAAAACTTGTTCAAAATGGATGGCTGGAATATTTGAATATAACTGATGACTTTGAAATCAATGGATTCCATCTGAGATAAGAACAGGTGCAGAGAATAATCCATCTTTAAATCCATCCAAGAGAATTTGGAAGCTGACTGAATCCAGCTTGTTTACAGCTGCATAATGATTGAGCCATCTCAAGTGTAAATTATCTTTTATCGCTTAATAATGCTCGCTAAAGGAATGCCTACACAAAATATAAATTTTGGGTTTTTATTTTGATTTTTTGACCGTATGGGTAGATTAATTTGATTTTTTTTCCTGCAATATTGTAGAAGTCCCTCCATATAGGGGAGACTGCCAAAAAATTTCAAAAATTTAAGGTGTTAGAATATTTTTGGTATTTTTGAAAATTTTTAACTGGGGTTTTTTCTATAGAAACTAATTTGATTAGCTAAACTAGAAATTCAGGAAGTGTAACAAAATAATTTTAACTAGTTGAATGTTCAAAATTTTTGAGTCTGTAGCATTCTCCCTTTCTTCGTAATTTCAAGGACGAAATTCTTTTAAGGGTAAAGGAATGTAACAACCCAGATTTTTAACCGTTTTATTTAATATTTTAAAATGGTTTTAATTGTTGTTTTAGAATTTAATTAGATTAAATTTAATAATTTTGAATGTTTTATTAATATAAATAATAATTTAAAGTCCAGAATGGTCGGAATGTGTTAGATTTGCAATACAATGTGAACTGTCAATTTAAAAAGAATTTAATGTTGTTTGGTTTTGAATCATATTAATGATTTCATTTATTTTTTTGGCAAGGTCGATAGGGTTGAGTGGACCCCTACCACTTTATTAATGTACCGGGAAAAGTGAGAAAAAACACACACAAGAAAGACATAGAAACACGGTATAATAATCACAAAGACTACAACACAAAAGCGCATAAACAGTTTTATTCTGCTAAGAGAGGAGAAGCTGCATGATGGCCGGATCAAAGGTAAAACCAAGTTGCTTCATACCATTTCTCAAATCCATTTTAACACTCTTCTTAAGCTGTACACAGTCCTTTGCTTCTTCCGGTTGAAATATCCTAGTATTCCTCTCATGCCAAATAGATGAAATGAACTTTTTTAGTGTAAAACATAACAGTCGCCCCTTAGAACTTATCCTGCTTTTCTGATTTTCCAGTTTTTTCCATTCATTTTCACTTTCTTGACTAATTCTCGTTCTTCCTTTGTTGAGCATCACTTCGTTTCACATTGGATAGATCTTGTTGCATTCAAAAAAGATGTGATTCAGACTTTCATTTTGCATTCCACACATCAAGCATAACATATCAGTTTGGAAACCCCTTGCATTTGGCTTGTTTTTAGTTAACAAAGCCCTTTTGATTACCTTCCAAAGCAATGTGTTATCTCTCTAATAGTTATTAGTACACTATATCCTCTTGCTCCATGTACACTTGTCCAGCGAATTAAACCCAGATAGGAGGTAGTGCATTCGTTTGATCCGCAAGGTCTTGCTATCATTGTCCCTACCGTGTAACAGCATTATCAACACCAGTCACCTTTAAATTTTAAGCAGATCTCTATAGAGTATTAATTCTAGCGATTGAAGTTTCAGGGATACGTACAACATTTCCATGAATATGTTATCTAACTGTGGAGCTCCTGCTAATGCCAGACAGTTCAATCTCATTGTAGCTTAACTCACGACTGGGGATGAAACCATTTAACAGCTAGGGGTCATTCCATAGGTTGATAACATAAGAAGAGCTGACCTTGTATTTAAAGAACGGTAGAATCCAATATCTAAGTTTGAAAATACAACGCCAGGTCCAGCTTTGCTTTTGTGGTTGAAGCATTATCCAGAAATTCTTTGCTTTAATTACAAGTTTCCAAGACCATTCAACCCAAATGTTAACTTCTCTATTCAGTAAACAGTTGATATGTTTTATAAATGCCACTTTATTCCATTCTATCATGTTTACAATACAAGGAAGCCATCAGACATTGGTTTTTCAAGTTTCATGAAGGCAATAGGAGCCAAATAGATAGCATTCTTCTTTTCTTTCCAAAGAAACTTCATAAAGGACAATATAATCATGGTAATCAACTTACTGGGGAGAATGTAGGTTCTCGACCAATAGACCTGCATTGAGAAAATGACTGATATAAATAAAATAAGTCTACATGCCTGGCTCAGCATTCTATTCGTCGAATAGTTCAATTTAGCAGTTATCTTAGTGTAAAGCAGCATAAACTGGCTGGTGGTTATCTTAGCAGTGGTGAGTGGCAAACCCATATAGGAGATCATGTCATTACTTCTAACCAAACCTGATCTGCTGCATAATTTATTCACTAACAATTCATAGACCCCAGCAATTTTGACTTCAGACTCCGAACATTAACTTTCAGACCCGTCATTTCGTAGAAACTCTTTACGGTATCAAAAATTGTATCAATTGAGATGTTGTCTGGTCTGCAAAATATAACAAGATCGTCTGCAAACATCATAGAGAAAATTCTAAGATCATTACATCTTGGGTGTAAATGTAGGAGGCTTCTGTCAATCGCATGATCCAACATCTGTGTTAGAAGTTCCATGACAAGTATGAACAAATAAGCGGAGAGGGGATCACCTTGTCTAATTCCCTGTTTAGAACCGAAAAAACCAACTGCAAAACCATTTGTAAGTAATGAAAATTTAGGAGAAGAAATACATGAATAGATCCATGCAATAAAATGTGTAGGGAAGTTCATGTATCCCATAATCCTAACAATCGTGTCCCATTGCACCATGTCGAACGCTTTCATTATGTCAAACTGAAACATAGCTGTAGGGTAGCATTAGAAATTGTGTAACCATTAAGAAGCTCATGTGACATTAGTACGTTGTCAAGAATATTTCTACCTGAGAGAAACGCAGCTTGATTCGTAGAGATTATCGAGGGGAGAACCCTTTTCAGTCTCATAGCCATTATCTTGGAGAGACATTTATAGACAGTACCGCAGCACGATATAGGTCTAAAGTAAGGTACTTAGAGGCATTTTTCGGTTTTGTTATAAGGGCAATATTAGTGTTATTAAAGGAGAGGTTCACGTTTGCTCTTTTGAAGAAGTGCTTGGCAGCTGAGCAAACATCAACGCTTATGAAGATCCAACATTTCTGATATAAAAAAGTATTAAATTCGTCTGGTCCACTAGATGAGCTGCTCTTGAGTGAGTACATGGAAATTTTACCTTCCTCATCAGTAACATCAGCACACAACCACTGATAGTCCTGCTTCGAAATTTTAGGAAGTATATATGGATCAATCAAATCAATTGCTAGAGAAAACCCATTTTTGTTTCCTAATAAATCAGCAAAATGACTAATGAAAGCATTTTCTACATCAATTTGAGTATTTGCAGTGTTACCATATTTGTCCACAATTGTCACAATGTTTTCCTTGCATTGCTTGTCTTTGAGAGTAGCATGAAAAATAGCACTATTTCTATCGCCTTCAAGCTTCCATTTTAATCTCGACTTCTGCTTTATCATTCCTAGTTCTTTGTCGATGGCTTCTTGGTATTGTTTTGCAATATAATTTTCAATGCTAAAGTGAATAGGGTTATAGGGTCTCTCATCATTTCGGTTTGAATTTCTTCCAGTTTGCTTCTCCAGTATGAAGTCTGCTTCTGACCAGTACCATATTTTACTCTTGCCCAATCACACAGCTTTACTTTTGTGTCTTTTAGCTTTTTCTACAAAACAAACATATGATTACCAAAAGATGGTCTCCCCCAAACATCTTTAACAATGTCAAAGAAGCCGAGCTCACTAACCCATTTATTAAAAAAATTAAAACTAGAGGCATTCTTCATGTCTAACCCACAGAGGTTCAGGATGATTGGGGAGTGGTTGGATAAAAGGGGCGTAGGTTTATGAGTGGATAGAGCAGGCCCGATAGAATATACCGAGGGGATACAGAAAGCGTGATCTATAAGTGAGTAAGTCCTCGAACCAGATCTATTTTTGTTATTCCATGAGAAAGGACAAGCAGTGCTCTTAATATGTGAAAGGTTAGTGATGTCGATTGTTGTTCTAAGATGGGTAATTTCAGACAATGAGAGGGGATTTCGTCCAGTCCTTTGAGTGGCTTCATAATAGTAGTTAAATTCTCCCATGATTAGCTAGGGGGTGTTTGTTTGATTAAGTGTAGGTAAATCTTCCAGAAAAGCTTTCCTTGCATTCAACAAATTGGAAGCGTAGACAATACTCAGGTGGAAAGGGATTTTGTCAGCTCAGAAAGAAGCATTACAGTGGATCATTTGAGAGGTGGATTGGATTGACGTAATTTGGATTACTGATGGGTTAAAAAGGATTAATATTCTACCGTATAGTGCTTCGGCAAGATTGTGGATAAGATGCCAAGATGGGTTAACATACTTGGAAGCACGCAAGGTAAGTTGCATGTTAAGTTTGGTTTCAAGAACTGCAAGCAAGCATAACTTATTCTTAGCGATGAGTAATTTACATTGATCAAGTTTTGTATCCTTGTGGCAACATCTAATATTCCATACTCCCAATATTTTCCTCATTGATTAAACAGAGGGGGCGATAGTGACTTCATCTCGCATGCTCCTTAGCGTGTACTTATGGGTAATAGAGGCAGGAGTGGAACTCTTTTTTGCTTTGTTCTAGTTATAGGATACTGGGATGAATGAGTCTATTGGAGGAGCTTTATAGGCTAGTGGTGGTGACACATTGGAATATGAGTGGGTGGATGATGGAGATTTTGAAGTTAAAGAGGGGTTATCTCATGCCTAGTTATATCAGGATATAAAGTAGGAGAAGTGAACGTGGGAATTTGCATGGGGAATGATAAAGGTGGTTCAGTAAGATGCTCGCTATTTGCATGCGAGATTAATGACTTTTGCACATTCATTGTGTCATTACTACCCTGCGCATTATCATTTTTATTGAATACCTCAACTGATTCATTACCATACGACACTTCTGTTCTAATGCTCGACTTTTCATTTGTTTCATCATTTAATTCCTCCCTTCTCCCTTCTTGTAATATTTCCAAAATCATGTCAATCAACTTGTTTCCTTCACTTGCTTCGTTAATCTCTTCTATTTCCTTTTGAGCACGATTTGCCATTAAAGTGGACATATCAAATGATTTTTGTTCTAGTAATTAATCTAAGTTTGGCATCAAACATTCGTCACTCCACTGTACATCTAGATTTACAAATTCATCTATGTTCCCCTGTTCAACAAATTCATCTGTGCTCCCCTAATCGACATTAATCACTTTTGTATCTTGTTAAATTTCCCCATCCTCCAGAACACCAAAGCTGTTACTGTTTTCTATTTCATTGACTTGCTCCTTCCCTTTGCCACCATTTATAGTGCTTTCATTTCCATTATTATTTGGATTTACGATATCTCTACTCTTTTTATTCTCTACTACTTGCAACTTGTGACTGTTATTTCTGACTGGCATTTGAGGTTCGTAAATAGTTTATGGCAAATTCTATTTAAACCCGTATTTTTGCTGAGTATACCCAGCCAAACGTAAAAAAAAATTGTATCCAGGTATTTACTGAGTTAACCCATTTTTCGTTCCCTTTATTCCAATTCTACCCCTTCACTCCACCGCACTCCTCCAGTAAACATCGTTCTTCCCCAAAAATTTAGGTCGCGATATATGGTAAGAATCCTAAACTAAGAATCCTAAATTTGAATTCTAACCCTTCACTCCACCGCACTCCTCCAGATAACCTCTTCTCCGTTCCTCCCACAAAAATCGCGACCGAAATTGGTTAAACACGAGAAACCCTAAAGCGCCAAGCCAAGGTATGCTTCCAAAATCGAATCTCATATGGTTTTAGACACGTGAATAAGTGTGTTTCTTTCTGAATCAAATCATTGATTTGCTCTTTGAATCGATTTGAAATTGGTTATACCTGCGTGAAGTTTTCAGTTACCACGCAGCAAATCTGCGTGGTAACATACACAACCACGCATAATTCATGCATGGAAAATTAACTTCCCACGCAGGAAATCTGCGTGGTAAGTGTTTTTTTTTTTTTTTAAGTGCCTCATTCCAGTAAGTGCATTTTTGATTCAAGGCATTCCATTCAAGTGTTGATTCATTGTAGTTCAGTGCATTTTTTATTCTTGATAATGCTTGATATCATGGTAATGTACATGATCATTCTTGATGTTAATGCTTGATATCATGGTAATGTACATGATCATTCGTGTTAATGCTTGATATCATGGTAATGTACATGATCATTCTTGATCGAACACATGATCATTCATGTTAATGCTTCAATCACTATATTATTTTGCACATGATCATTCATTGTTAATGGAACACATGGTAATGTTTTTATTTTTTTTATTGTTATGTTTTCTAATAATTTTTATTATTGTGTGTAGATGACAAATAGAAAACGCATGACGGCTTCGGAAAGAAAAAGGAGGGCTGCCGAGTGGGAGAAACGCAGGCGAGGCACTAGCGGGGATGGAAATGACGAGAATGTACATGATGATGAAGGGGAAGATGCCGAAAATAGCGGGCAAGTGGAAAAGGAGGACGATGATGAGAGAGACAACGAGGACGAAGACGGGGAGGATGAGGAGACTGAAGGAGGCGAGGAGGACGAGGATGAGGGAGACGAGGATGACGAGGGGGAGGGGGACGAGGATGACGAGGGGGAGGGAGACGAGGAGGACGAGGATGTGGGAGACGAGGATGACAAGGGGGAGGGGGACGAGGATGACGAGGGGGAGGGAGACGAGGAGGACGACGAGGAGGGAGGCGAGGAGGAGCGGGATGAGGACGACGAGGGATACGAGGAGGAGGAGGATGCAGTCGATATAGCTGAAGAAGTTCTAAATGTACATGGAGGGCCAAGAAAGAATGACGTAATCAAGGAATTCGAAACTCATGTTGCATTCAACATATGGAATGGCGAGGTATATTTTTTATTTATAAATTGTATGTTATACATATAAATCAATAAAAATTATAAATTTTAGCTACAAATGTTAACTGAATTTATATTATTGTAGGAACGAGCTCCTTTAACTTGTGTCAATCATGCGCACAAGGTGTTAGAGTGGAAGATTCCAGAAGATGCTACTAGATTTAGGACCATGATCGAGGAGTCTGGATTGTTTCCTATTGTTCACACATGCTATAGAAGTGTAAATAAAAACTTGATATCAGCTTTTGTGGAACGTTGGTATCCAGAGACAAACACGTTCCATATGCCATTTGGTGAGATTACCATTACCCTTGATGATGTAGCGTCTTTGTTGCACATTCCGGTGGAAGGAAAACCCGTGCAATCTCTTACATGTGATATGGAACAAGCGGTCAATATGGTTTCCAAATATCTTGGTCTTAGTAATGCAGAAGCGAGGCTGGAAATGAATGAAAGAGTTGGATATAAGTTAAGCTTGTCCATGTTATTTGATCGGTTTAAGGATGTTAGTGATGAGTGGAATGATCGAAGGGTTAGACGTGCTGCTCGTGCCTATCTTTTATTCTTGTTAGGTAGCACTTTATTCGCTGATAAGAGTAAGTCGCATGTTCACATATCACTCTTGGATCCATTGAAAAATCTAGGGTTCGTCAATACTTATTCTTGGGGTTCAGCAGCGTTAGCATTTATGTATAGGCAGCTTGGATTAGCTACTCGCGTTGGTGTGAAGCAGATTGCAGGTTATCTTTGCTTGCTAGAGACTTGGATTTTTGAGCACTTTCCGTGCTTTCATCCATCTACAAAGCTTTACTATGAAAATTTACCACGAGCTGCGAGATGGAATTCAAATATAGACAGTGCTGTACCTCTTGTTGATCTTCGTATATTTATCGATACTATGCAGATAGAGCAGGTACTTATCGTTAATTAATCGCATAAGTTATGTACTACTGCAATTCTCCAACATGGTTAACAAGTTATGTTTTTTTTTTCAGGTTATTTTTGATCCATATATATCAGCACGTGTCTATCATCCATTTCATCATATTGCATGGTATACTGGTTGTATTTTGTGTCTCAATGTTGTCGAACCATATCACCCCAACAGAGTGCTTAGGCAATTTGGAAGAGTTCAGACAATTCCCAGTGCTCCCATCCCTCCCGCCACTATAAACGCGCGACGAGGAACAACCTCAACTACATACACTCGTGTGCGTTACCATTTCTTAGAAAGCATGTGGGAGAATTGGTATAACCATGTAATTTCTGATGAACATCGATCAGTACCACTTGCCCAGTCCTTTTTAAGCTGCACGGATGATTACATGGTTTGGTATAGAGAGCAGTGTGTTGTCAGAGTGCAAAATCCCGCTAGGTTGCCAGCTAATATTAATCTTGGAGTGCCTCATTTTCAGCCGACTTACGAGCAATTATATTCGGTGCGTTGTATTTCATTTTTTAAACTTTTTCGAAGTAGTATCAATGTTTACTTAATATTGGATTTTCTTGTCTTTTCTTACAGACTTTGACTGACGTGCATGGCATGTTAGATGAATCTAACACTCAAATTGCAAACGCTAGAGTTGCAAGTGGACGCTACATCCGTCATCCGAATTAGCGAGTGTGCACGCTTGAGTTGTGTGTGGTTATTTTTGGTAGTATGGGTAAGGTTATGTATGATTATATTTTGGATGGTTAAGTATTGGTGCTGTATGATTATATTGTGTACTGTTTATGGTTATGTATGATTATATTGTGGTAACTTGGTGGGATGATACATGTACTGTTTATGGTTATGTATGGTTATGTACTGTGTATGGTTATGGTTGTGTATGGTTTCTGGCTTTGCATTCCACGTAGGTTTTATAGTATTTTTTTTTTCCTTTTTTTTCCTGTTCCAGGTCTTATGGACGCTGGTTTTACAGTATTTTTTTTTCCTTTTTTTTTGCCACCACGCAGGTAAAGAACGAGATATATTATAGGACCACGCACGAATTAAACGAACTGGAACAGAATCCACGCAGAACACATACGTGGTAAGTTGAATATCCACGCACAATCTCCCCGACCTGGAACATAATTCACGTGCAAGCCATACGGAAGTAATTTTTTTAAATTTTTTGCCTGCCACGTAAGACATGAACGTGGTTTTTACATAAATCACGCAGAACACATACGTGAATTTTTAATGAACCTCGTAGGTGTTATACGTGGATTTATTAATATTCACGTGTTCGTATAACGTGGTGCAGTAAAAAAAAGAAAAAAAAATACATGACAGAATCAGCTGACAATAACCATTTCAACAATAAAGTGCAACAGCCAATTCAAAAATAACGTGCAATATCCATTTCAACAATAAAATGCAATAGCCATTTCAACAATAAAAACAACAATATCAATTTCAACAGTTCATTAACCATTTCATCGTTCAAAAACAACAATAAAATACGTGGTGCATCTGGATTAAACATTTCAGCATTGAAAATACAAAAGCTAATTCCATTGAGCAAATTGTGTTCTCTCATCCCAAGCTTGTCGACGATCATTATAGATAGACTCCCAATCGCTGGCCTCCGCACGACGAGCCTTCTTCCAATATGCTATAATTGGTGGAATCGGATGTTTAGGCCGTAATTTGACCTACAATATGAAAACAATAAGTTACTTTTGATACAAACAATAGCAACTTAATCATAAAATAAGATATTACAAATGTACTAGCACAAAATGACCATCGTTGACAAATGCTACAGCTATTTCGAAGCGTTGTACTGGTGGTGGGACTTGTCCTTTGAGTGGTGGGATCGTGAGAGAGAGTCTACTACTTAAGCTAAAAACGACGACGTTATATTTTGTCGCAATGATATAACCCATATCGGGCATAGTCATCCATTTGTCCGTAGGAGCAAAATCATCGCCTTCATGTTGCAACTGCTTTAGCAAATCATTGCATCTACCATGCTGTATTAAAACTTGCTCATATAATGTTTGGTTCTCATACAACTCCTCTTGCAAGTCACGTCGAATTTGTGGCCAACAAGATTCTCCCATTTCAAGTGCAACAGCAATGCAACGAAATCCGCAATTACCGTCTGATTGAACATCAATAATATCGGTGACAAAAGATTTTAGCACTTCTGGAATTTGATCAATATAAAATCTCATATTAGAGCTGCACTTGTCCATCTGTAAAATAAAATATATTTTTTGTCACGTAAATATTAACATAAAATAAGTAGAAGTCAACAAGCGTATATACCTGTAATGGTTTTCTAATTGTTAGTTTTTGCTTCTTCGGTTTGGTCACGCTAACTTGGCTAGATGGATTCTCTGATGAAAGACTCTCGACTAACTCAAATGAAGAAGGCATTCTTTTAGTCGAAGAATGAACCGATTTCTTGCTTTCCCGTCCTTTTGTTTTAACTTTGCTTTTAGGAGAGCCAAGAATAGAAGTTTGTGGTTGGACTACTTCCATTAATTTCTTGTAAATTTGAAGTTGATATGGAGTGTCCATTTTTCTAACATCGCTTAACAAAATTTCCATTTTTTCGACTACTCCAACATTTTTTTCCCCACCTCTTTCCACTAGATGTAGTCTAGACCAATGAATATCAATCAAATGTAGTGGTATTGATGTCGATGGGCCAAGGCGAGCTAGCTCATGTGCACATGGCAAGCCATGTGTTTTACGAAGGATACAACCACATAAAAATTCATCGTCTCCAACGGAAGACACGCGACGTAGCTCTGAATGTAGCAAATCAAGAGCTGTAGTAGAAACAACACCTCGCAAATTTTTGAACTCTTTAATATGAAAAACATGTTTAACTCTACTAAGACTCTGCTCGAACGAAGCCTTTAATTCTGTGAATGATAGCTCCAATAATGAATGCATTTTAGTCCATGCTTGCTCGAAATTACATAGAGATGTTTGTAGTTGTTTCTTTAGCTTCGAATGAGCTGCCTCGGCCCTATATTTTATACATAAATATTAGCATAAATAACAAACATGAAAAAAAAACATATATAAAAAATACACACAAACAAGGGAAAATTAGTATACCTATTCGATGTATAATTCCCAAAATGCATGTTCTCATCAGTCCACAACTGCACGAATCGATCTTTGTATGGGTCTAGCCAAGTCTCATGCACATATTTCAATAATGAATCATACTTACCATACTTTTCATGTAAGAGAGCCAAATTCTCATTGTATATAGAACTGTTCTTCGAACAAACAAGTTGATTCCAATCGCTTAAGAATTCTTTCTTCTCCGTTACGTCCATATCTTTAATATTTCTTTTTTTCCCCAAGAACGTGAGTATGTTATTTTTAATATGCCATTTGCATAACATGTGTGAAGAATTTGGAAACACATGAGCAATGGCATTAAGCAACGCCAACTCTCTATCACTAATAAACACGCTAGGCAATTCCACTTCACAATCGAGCATAACGGATTTCAAACGTTCCAAGGCCCAAATATAATTCTCTTCACTTTCCGCGCATAAGTATGCAATAGCAATACAAAACGTCTGATCCGTTGAGGTCACACCGACTATCTCAAGTAATGGCATTCTGTACCTGTTGGTTTTGTAAGTACAATCTAGTATGATAACACGAGGAAATGTCCGAAGAAAATCTAAACTAGTTGGATGTGCCCAAAAAATATCCTTAATAATGTCGTTGCCGTCTAAAGTCTTCCGATGCCATACAAAGTAACCAAATTCTTTTAGTTTGCTAAAGAGATACTGCACTTGCGACCGTCCGCCTCTTTCAATTGAATTGTGAGTTTGAATGACATTGTATATTGTTTTAATAGTAGTGCTATTCAAATGATTATTTCTTTTCAATGTATTTAGAATCTCCTTTGCTTTTACCATATTTCTGTGCATTTCCAAAACTAGCTTGATCTCTTCTTCGCTTAACCTTCCTGCAAAGGAATGGCCCTCGGCATGCTTTAATGATGAATGATTGTGAACACCGTTTAAAACTACTAAACGCCAATTGTCCACCGAATGAACTTTCACACCTTTCAGTCTAAATGGACAATTACATTTCTTCGTACCCGTCAATCTATAATTGTTTGGATCTTTAGCATTGCGACTCTTATACACTCCACTACGTTCACATGCAAACATTATCCTGGGTTTCACACTAGATGAATCGCTATCCGATCTCAGTATTATTATCAAAAACCCAAGACGTCTTCCAGTGTTACGAACCCAATCAATTAAATGCTGACGGGACGGATAAATCTGCAAGCAAACAAAAAAGGAATGTCCAACTTTGTAAGGATTAAAAAGGAAATAAATACAAAATATTGCTTACATCATATGTTGTAAATTCATTTGAATAGTCTAATAATATTTCATTCCCGTCATCTTCATCACTTGAGTAATCAACAATCTGCAGAAACAACATTTGCGTAAAAAAAAAAAGTTAGATGAGATAAAGCAACGTGGAAACTTATATAATCACGCAGAATTCGTGTGTGGGTTCAGTCAATACCACGCAGAAACAGTGCGTGGATTAGTTCATTACCACGCAGAAACAGTGCGTGGATTAGTTCATTACCACGCAGAAACAGTGCGTGGATTAGTTCATTACCACGCAGAATCAGTGTAAAGCTCATTTTTCACACCAGAATCTTTCTTGCGTGATTACAACACGCTCTGCGTGAAAAGTATGATAACCACGTTCTTATCGTGCGTGATTACCATTACGATCTCACCACAAAGCTTCTTCGGAACTGAAGTAGTTGACATTGCAATTTTACTTTTTAAAAATTGAAAAAAACTCGAAATTACCGGATTAATCTCATTTACATTTGTAGCATCGCCTTCATGATCCATGTTTTGAATGTAAAAGGATGAGATTTTGATTTTTTTTTTTTTGATTTAGGGTTTACTGACTGAAGGAGCAGACAAGGAAAAGAAAGAAGTTACGTATAAAAAAGAAAAGGGTATTTTAGTCTCTTAAAATTTCATTAAGTTTGCTTGGTATACTCAGCAAAAATACGGGTTTAAATAGAATTTGCCATAGTTTATTCCCTCCTTTGTACCGGTATCACGATATTTTCCTTCCTTGTGACTTGCCTTCCTTCATTCACAACCATCATATCATTTTATTTCTATGTCTCTTGTACCCAACCATTTGCTTACTTTCCTACTTCCTCACAGTTTTCACTGATGTGTCCAAATGAGTTGCAACTGACGCAAATGTCTGGCTTCCACAAATATTCAACATATATTCTCTCCACACCCCTTCTGTTGTTTTAATTAAAAAATCATTGACTAATTATTTTTCTGATTTAACCTTTATCAAGCATTTTGTGTGTTGAATTCTCATCTTGCTTTCAGTCATTGCATCCATGCATAACAATTTTCCCAACATACATCTAGTCTTGTTAATGCCAAAATTCGACCAGGAAAAAATTGGAATATAGTATAATTGAACCCATACCAGAATAGATTTAATATTGGACAAATTTTCAAAATGAGCTAATTTTTTAAACAAATAGCAGAAATAGGCTAGTTTTAAAACTATTAGCAGAAATAAGCCAGTTTTTGCCACCTCAGCAATGAGGTGGCAACAAAAAAAAAATCAGCATGGGCGCACTTGTCAAGTGCGCCCATTAAAAATAACACGGGCGCACTTGACAAGTGCGCCCATTATAAATAACACGGGCGCACTTGACAAGTGCGCCTGTTATAAATAAAACGGGCGCATCTGCCAAGTGCGCCCGTTATATATTCTGCTATTACAGCAGCATCTCTTTTTCGACCCAATTACTTCACAAATGCTATACAATTGTTTCGTAGCAGTTTTTCACTGTAAATTGAATCAATTTCAAACATACGCTAGCCCAAATAAAGCATAACACATATATGAATCTACTTCAAACATAAATATGAAAAAACAACGTCGATATTCGATTACAAACATAAGTCTAGATAACCTTCAAACATAAACATAAGTCTAAAACACAAACATACGCTAATACAACACTTATAAATACGTTTATGGCGATGCTTAATCTTGAGTAGGGGGAGGTTGAGAAGGTCCAGCCGCCTGCGATTGAGCTGGGTCTTGTCGAGGTGGAGCTGGAGAAGGATCATGTCTTCTTTTAGTTCTTCGCTCTCCCAGGCGTTCCAGTCTATGTCTAAAGAGTAATGTGTCAATGAGTTTTTTCAAACTAATACATCATGGTTGGACATCGTGCTGCGGTACTCGACCACGTCCAATATCCTCCAATCCTCTACCAACCGTCTCTAGCACATCGACCTGCAAATTGTGTTATTTATAATCACAAATTAGAAGATTTAAGTTGGCAAATTAAAACAGTAAAGTAATGTAAAAGACGTACGACATCTCGCTCAAGCGGTGCACGAGCGGTGTATGCTCGTTCCTGAGGAGCCCGATCCGCAAGAATGAATCTTCGAGTGATCGACCAATACCAAGTCAAGTATGCTGAAATATGAGTGGTAGGAATTTCTTGACGAACGATACGGTTATGTCTATCGTTCCACTGAATGATAGCAAAATGCAAATTCGGCTTTGCTTCGCAAGGCTCAGGGATGTGTTGCTGAAGACCAAATTGTCGCATCACTCGATCAGGATTGTACATCTCAACCGTTCGCATGCATATGATCGGTGTTTTGCAAAGCCAACTAGGCATGCCGCTTATACATATTTGAGGCAGATCAACTAGCACATCTTGTGTGTTGGGATTCCATACAATAGCCTCATCTGTCAGCATGTCAAGCTGGTCACGGTAGTAAGTGGTAACTTGCTTTGGAGACTCAATCCAATTCCTATTTCCAAACCACCTGCGATATAAAGTAATGCATATAAAATATGTAAATGTAAGTAATATAGCATAAGCATAAACATCATTATTGAATATGCAAATGTACATAAACTACCTTGCACTATATGGTAATGATCTGTCGATCTGCGCAGATAAAGTTACGTTTGGACGACCGATAGGAAGATGTGTCCATGGCCAAAGCTGTAAAATATAAAAAAAATGTTGGGATTTCATATTACAAGTGGCCATAAAAAATTATGCGTACCAATATTTACCTGTAGAAGAGAAAGACAACCGGCTAGGGATTTGGATTTACCGAGCGCAGCATTTGTTAATTCAGTGTATAATGTTGTCAATACCGCACTACCCCAAGAATATCGTCCACATTCTTCCAAATTTCTCACAAATAAGAGCCAAAAAAGATTTAGTCGTCCTTTAGAATGATCGGGACATAGACGACACGATATCAAGTGCAGAATGACGGCTCTCGCATGACGTTCAACTTGCTCATCTGATGCATCCTCTGCTCGCTCATTGTGAAACATATTTCGAAGCCAAGTCAACTTAATTGTTGCGCCTCTTATCTCATTTCGATTTGGGATGACGCCTAAACACTCATAACAAATATCTTCATAATTACTGAGATGTGTAGCAGTAACATGATTTCCTTCCACTCTAACACCCAAAAGACAACTAACATTTTGCAACGTGATAGTAATTTCACCAGTGGGAAGATGGAAGGTGGAAGTCTCCGGTCTCCACCGATCTACCAATGCAGTAATAAGTGCATGATCAATCTTAAAAAACCCTAATCTGGATATTTCTCTAAATCCAGCTCTTTCTAGCGTAAGTTGAACTCTAGGTGTGTTTGAAGTAATCAACGCTAACTTGCTAGAATGATCTTGACAATCAATTGGCTCGTCGCTCTACAAAATTCAAAACGAAAAGAAAGTAATTAGCTATTGCATGAAAAATGAAAAAAGTATTGAATTCTTCCATTTGGATTTTTTAAATACCTTCATCAAGTCCATATTATTGCTTCTATGCTCATTTTGAAGATACAAGACACTTGCATCTACTGAACCGGGTGCTAACTCTACAAGAAAAAATTTGAAATGAAATGAACAAGCAATGAACAAGGTTTTGAAATGATTATGTAAATCACCATATACATGAACTAAGAATTGGTATGAGTCATCCATTGTAATGAACAAGTAAATCATCATATACAAGTAAACTACCAAGTAAATGAACAAGCAAATCACCAAATACAAATAAATGAACAAGTAAAATCACCATTGAAATGTGCCTTCTATTGTAATGAACAAGTAAATCACCATATACAAGTAATGAACTAGAGTAAATCACCATACACATGTAATGAATTAGGGTTAATCAAATAATGAATTAGGGTAAATCAAGCATGAATTAGGGTAAATCAAGCAATGAAAATGTAATGAACTAAAGTAAATCACCAAATACAAGTAATGAATTATGGTTAATCAATTAATGAGCAAGTAATTAGCTAGGGTTAGTCAAATAAATGAATAAGTAATGTTGTTTAAGAATTTACCTCTAACTTCATAAGAGGAGGATGAGCCTTCCATTGTAGAATTAATTTAGTGTAGAAGTAATGAAAATTGAAGTATTAGAAAGTTTAGAAGAATAGGATTTTGGGTTTTTAGTTTTAGGGATTTTGGAGAGGAAAGGGTGCTTGGAGGAAGTGAGGAAACAAGAGAGAAGCTGGGTTGTTTAACCCGGTTTGGGCGCACCTGCAAGGTGCGCCCATGTAAATTTACATGGGCGCACTTGTCAAGTGCGCCTGCGTAAATTTACAAGGGCGCACTTGACAAGTGCGCCCATGTAAATTTACAAGGGCGCACCTGTCAAGTGCGCCCAAACTAAATTTACAAGGGCGCACCTGCAAAGTGCGCCCGTGTAAATTTACAAGGGCGCACCTTGCAGGTGCGCCCTACCTGAGAGCTGCATCTCCAAACTCCTGCCTCACCTACACCTAACACGTTACAAACCGCATCATAATACCAAATCAAATACAACTCTTATGCTTATAAAATGAAAACGTGCACTACTGAAATGCAAATTATTCATTCATTCATTCATCAAACTGAAAGTACGAATCGTTCATTACATTACAAATCATTCGAACAAAATCTCAAAATACATTTTCAAACTTTTTTGACCACATTTGCTTACATCAATCATATAGAACTCATTTTGACGGACATGTCAATCTTTTGTGCCCTTTTTGACCACATTTGCTGCAAGTATTTTGCTTACGTTCTCCCATTTTATCCATCATACCTTTTATTCTTGTCGAACGCGGACGCCCCGTCTTTCTTTTTGTATGCGGAGGCAATATGGTCGGACCGTGATAGGCATCCCAATATCTACTATCGGGAATTGGATGAAAACTTGGATCGTAAGTTGCTTTATATTTTTCCACGGAAAACCATGATGAACAAAATTCATAGTATGATATATTTGCTCCGCCAACGGTTTGAGCACAAGCGGCCATCACATGCAAGCATGGCAATTTTTGCAATAGCGGAATGTTGCAAGTGCAAGTAGACACATTATCATGTAAAGTCACGGTAAATGCTTTTCCAAATTGATTATTCACTTGCCATTCGGTTTGATTGAATCTAACAATTCCACAATGTCGTGCTTGTTTTGCTCTTTTGGCTAAAAGAGTTTCAACTTTTGGAGTCATTTGCATTTCAAATCCTTCGGCATCGGAACGACGTTTCATGAAATAATCATTTAAACGGTAAAACGTTCGTGATACTAAAGACTTGACTGGCAAAGCACGAGCACCTCGTAGAACTCCATTAAAACTTTCGGATACATTTGTTGTCATCATCATAAATCGTCCTCCATTATCCTTGCATAGAACCCAATTTTCCTCCGCACCACGTAAGCTCTTTTCAACCCAAGCATGCGCATCCGGCGAAATGGTTCTCAAGTGACCTCTTAACTCTTTGTATTGCAACTCATCGGTAGCACTAGCACATGAATAGAATAAATCTACCAAGTTTTTTTGAGTAAATCCGGAAACTTGGAAGTTTGCTTTGAGATGCCTAGCACAAAAGCGGTGATAGTGCTCTTGAGGCCAATTTTCTAATGCTCCCGGAATGCCTTTCATTCGATCAGATATAAAAGTCAAACATCTATTGCAAACGCTATGTATGAGATAGTACATGCATCTAAGAAACCATTCCCAATTGTCTTTTGATTCGGAGTCTACAATTGCATATGCTAATGGAAATATACCATCATTTGCATCAACTCCAGTCGCAACTAGCAACGTACCTTGGTATTTGCTGTATAGGTGTGTGCCATCAATGCAAATCAACGGTCGACAATGCGCAAAGCCATCAATAGAAGCACCGAATGCCCAAAATGCACTTTTGAAACGAACTTTGTCATTCGTGATTCTTTCATTTTCAATCTTAAAAAGAGTTCCCGGATTATGTTTTTTAATAGTAGCCAAATATTGTGGTAGCTCAGCATATGATGTTTCCCAATCTCCAAAAACTGTCTCAAGTGCTTTCCGCAATGCTCTATACGCCTTGAAGTAGCTTATTTTGATGAAAAAAGTTTCAGACATCAAAACTTGAATCGCAGCAGGAGTGGTATTCAAATCAGATTTCACGAAAGGAAGAATTTTGTTAGCAACAAATCTACTTGTCGCTTGCTTGTGATTAGAATTAATGACCGGATTAACACAAGAATGATTGCCATCATATTTTCTAACTTCCCACCTTCCTGTCAATGATTTTTTTGGGACAATAGCATGTATTCTCCACTTGCAATTGTTATTGACATTACAAATTGCAGTGTATTGTTTTTTGCGGGATTTTACAGGTTTAAAAGAGACAGAATTTTTTATAGACCACTCACTAAGCTGTTGAATAAGAACATCCTTGGTTTGAAACTGCATTCCCACATGAAAGCCCGAATCAACACAATCTGCAGTAAATGCTTCTCTAATAGGAGCCACATTTTGAATCAACGATGCGGCCATAATTTGTGCACTACATAAATCGTCTGTCAGAGGCATCTCAAATTCCATTTCTTCGTTGTTATCATCTTCCTCTTCTTGCACCAACGATGCTTCATTATTTTCGTTTTCATTCGCATTACCAATTCCAAACTCAAGTGGCTCATTGTTAGCTTCCATATTTTCCATCCATGTCATATCATTATCCATTGAAGCAATTTGCATGCTATCAATATGTGGTGAGCTACAGCCTACATCATCATTTGCCGGTCTAGAGCTTGAACCACCCGCATGCACCGTATAACTATTTAAAAAAAAAATATGAGAACATAACACTATGAATTTTAACTACTCAAATGCAAAATTTACAAACTTACTTTGTATTCATGAATGGAGGAAATATTGGAGTTGGATTGCTTTGATGAGCACAACTTGGAATAGTTCCGATAATTTGAGTAGAATATTGGTTTTAATTAGTATCCATTGTCTCTTCATGTCTCAGCTCCTCTTTTATTACGAATAACTCAATAACTTTCATACTAACCGAAAACATTGCATCGGCATCATCATCATCATTTACATCAATAGCAGAAGATCCAGAATCCGTCACCCACTTGCTTACCAATCGTACATCGTACTTTTGTGAATCAATTTTTGTAACTCTATACACCGTTTCCTTTAATTCATGGTAGGAGCAAATTTTTTTGACCTTTGAGCCTTTTTGTTTGCCACCAACATACACCGGCGTATTATTTTCTTTTAAGTTCAACTTTCCATCAAAATAGAAAATAATAGGGATGAAATCGGACATAGTCTAAATGAAAATTTTGCAAGGTATAAGGATAATTAATTGTTAAACAAATATTAGTACCATAAGAAAGCAAGAAAAACTAAACCTAGGGTATGAATGAACTTGACAAATATAAGAATTTGAGATAGGATTTGAGTTTAATCTAAATCAATACCTTCAAATTGATGTGCAATAGCTGATAGAAGTAACCCAATCAATAAACCTTATTTATTTTGATAATTTTTGAATATTTTAGGGTTTTTTGGAGCTAGTGGAAGAATAGTACGAATTGGTACTTTTTTACCCGAAATAGTAAAAAGCAGGATGACAGAGAGTATCAGGGAGCAGTAGGAAGCGTTAGGGTTTTAGTTTAAATAATAACTGGCGCACTTGCGAAGTGCGCCAGTCAAAATTTTAAGGGGCGCACTTGACAAATGCGCCCCTTAAAATTATAACTGGCGCACTTCGCAAGTGCGCCAGTTAAAAATTTATAGGGCGCACTTGTCAAGTGCGCCCCCGATGATTTTTTTTTGCCACCTCATTGCTGAGGTGGAAAAAACTGGCATATTTCTGCTAATAGTTTTAAGACTGGCCTATTTCTGCTATTTGTTTAAAAAATTAGCTTATTTTAAAAATTTGTCCTTTAATATTTCCGTGAACATTGCTAATCGAAGGACCATAAGGCTTTATAATAAAAAGCTTGCCATTGATCACTATTGGATCAGCCTGCAGAATTCTGATCTTGTCTTCATCACATGAGAATTCAAACACAAAAACAACTCCATCAGATCTCACCTGAACTTCACCTTTGAGCTTCCAAATCGCAAGTAGCATGTTCACTACCATAGTGTATGATAGTGGGCAGTCCAGAAAGAACCCCACAACAAAATTATTCCATACGGTCGTCCCTACTTCAGACACTCCTTCAACCAGATCAAGGGCTCCGTCTACAACTATCAGGGTGATGTCAACAGGCATGTACTGACCCGCATTCAAGGGTTTACGCTTTAGCAAGTTAGTCCATGCTTGTTGACCCTGAATGGAATTCCCTAGGTTAACAGGAGGAGAATGGTTGTTGGTAGGGGGCGACGAAGGAGGAGGGGGAGGGTCAGGTGGTAGGATCGGAGGGTTGGCAGGAAGGGGTAAGGTGGGTGGTTGGCTGGAGGAAGGTTTGATAGGGCAGGGGCTACGATTGGATTGGGCAGTAAGGGGTTGTCAGAGGGAGAATAAATGAAAAAGTGTTTGAAAAAGATTGAAAAGGTTTTGACTACGATTTGGTTTATTAAACGACGTTTAAATGTTTAATTTATAATTTTATCATAAAATGAACCGCAGTGGCATGGTAGTTCGTAATATAACGTTTTGAACTTTAAATAGTTGTACAGGATCTAATATAAGTTGGATATTTTCGAAACAAGAAACGTTTGAATCTGTTGGATTATATTTTCTAATGGAAGAGAAAAATCGAGTTTATATGTTATTGATTTTGTTTTATGTACAAATAAAATTTTCAAATAGTCGCTATGGAATTCATTTATAAATTATAACATTTATTTATATAAAAAAGGTGATTTAATGTTTTTAATAACGTTTTGGCTTGGAATTCAACCAGGAGTATTTTATTTTGAAACTACATGAAATTCTTGTCAGGGATGACCGATTGCAATACTTTATTAATATTATATTGAGATATTTAAAAATTTATTTATTTTAATTTAAATTGGACCCTTAAAAGCGAATTTATTCAAATGACCTCCATTTTCAAAATACCAAATTTTGTTAAGATGGTAATGGCTTATTATTACTAGATTTCAAGTTCGCGTTAATTGGAGTTATTTTGTGTGCGCAACAATTAAAATATATTAAACGACCATTTGGACTCGAACGAGCGACATTTGAGTAAACAGACTCGGAATTCAATGAAACGAGATTCATTAGGATAGTAATATTTGAATTATACCATGATGTCCATTTTCGCTACAAACGGAGTTTGTATGTAATCACAGGAATAAATAAACAACATTCAGAAATGGCGATAGGCATGAAAAAAATTGCTAGTCATCATCGTTTGTCACATCAACTTAAATATATTATTCCTACATTATACATACCCTAACATGAGAACCCTAACTTCCCAAATCCATTTCTGTCCACCATTTTTGCAAATCGGTCCAGTTTTCTTAAATAATTTTTATCTCCATTTTTGTTGCAGATCATTCGAATATCCTAACTAGAAAATTGTAGCCAACATTGAAGTCAAGCTTCAGTAAAAATTAGGGGGCCAAACATCGTCTGTGCAGGCTGGAATCTCACCATAACCGGAGAAAGGCAGTTTTGTTCTTTGGGTTTTTATGGTGAATTGGTGAAGTATTAGCCGATGGAGTCTAAAAGAAAGTAGTTAAGGGGAGAAGCAACTACAACTTTTGTGTTGAACGTTTTGTCTAAAATCAAGTGTGGTCGGTGATAGTGGAAGTTGAACAGAATCGTTCGAATTGTGGTTTTTGAAGAGGCATGATCGGAAAACTTAACTTTTCCAATGAAGTGGGGCACTCTCAGGTGAGAAGATATGAGAGAGGAAGGAAGGTCGAGAGGATATGTGTCGATTGGTGATGGTCAGAGGTTATCAGGTGGTCGGTGGATGTCAGGAAGTGGTTTTAAATGGCTTTCGGTTGGAGCAAGTTTCTGGCGTCATCATGCGTCTTTGGTGATGGAGCTTTCGGTCGATGATGCATTGGACCAGGCGGAGGTGATGGTGGGTTCTAGTCGGCGTCTAAGTGAAGGTATTGTAACACCCCACGTCCATTAATGTCACTCACAAAGGGAATGCATTAACTTCCATGGAGGTTATAAGTGAATATAGAACAGAAAAATTACAACAAGACAGATAATAAATAGTACTTGGAAATCTAAAACTTCATTTTATTGCAGTGGAAATTAAACATGTTTGTTACATCATAAAACCGTATATCATAACCAAGTACAATATCCATCTTCATAGAAACAAAATACATAATCCCATTACATAAATAGCCATTAAAAAGATAACAAGCTGGACTTTACTTCAACGGTCCAAGCTTTCCAAAGAGAGATGAAGCAATTCAATCAAACTCCACTAGAGCTGGGCTCAACCTGAGGACCTGGAGGAGGGAAAAGGATAGAAATAGAGGGGGTCAGACATAAAGTCTGGCGAGTATGATAATTCTAACAATACTATTATCAAAATAACTAGACTAAGGCATAAGCTAGAAGACAAGTAAATGTCTATGAACTCTTAGGAAGATAAAGATAGCGTTTAAGATAACGTTAAAGATAACAGTAAAGGCACACCTAATTACTAACGAATGATTACTACACTGCACCGCACATTACTACACTACACCACACCAGTCACCCTATTGTTTGATGCCACTTGCTTCACACAGAAACTTTATAAATAGCCTTACGTACCCTTAACTAACTACATAGGTGCCGTCTACCCCTATCTCCACTAGGTGTACCCCACTACCCACTTTCGATCGGCTCCCTACTCGTAGATACCCGTGTTGGCCCCACAGTGGGGTGTATCACTCCCCTAAAGTGGCAACCCGATACAACTTGAGAATGCACAGCTTATACCTACACGATGCAACAACGTCTTACCTACCAGCCCGGGTCCACACACGCATATGAAACCCGTTGGACTTGCGTTGCCACCGCTCCCCGTTTTGGCCTCTTACAGTCAAACCCAGCATGCGTGTCCCGTCCTCGAATTGGGTCGAGCCCACAAAGATACGTTTGGGATACTGGTTGAAATGGGCCCCCACAAGCTACCCACCTAAGCTTGTCACTAGTATATCCCACTTAACCCTCTTAGTCATGTTCATTTACATGTGTGTTTGGTTAAGTCTTACTAATCGTATTTCACATGCCACTAAGGTCACTCCCTAGATTCCTCATGCCACCCAAGGCACCTACTTAACCCCCATGTCCCACCTTACATGTTTATCTGGTTAAGTATTTCTTAATTCATTCAGGCCATAACCTCATAAAGACCTCTCACATTAGACTGGCATTTATGGCAGCTGGATTTGCCGGGCGGGTCCGGGCAGTCTTACACCATAAAAGAGTCTAACCTCGTATCTTTACAACCGTTATGCTTTAGTTTAGGCCTAGGACCTCTCACATTGGGCTGACATTTGTGACCACTGGATTTGTCGGGCGGGTCTGGGCAGGTTTACGTCACAAACGAGTCCAACCTCGTGTCCTAAGCATTGATTAACACTTAAAATCTTTTACCCCAGTTTTAATAATTCTCTATTCAAATTATTAATTAAGTCAACTTTTAATGGTGTCCATAATTGACTCAATTATGGTCATCCACTTATGGCATGCAAAATCATATCAATTGCACCCCAACTTTTTAATATTAAATCTTTAATATTACCCATACCCCACGTTTATACGTTCGCTTATTCAACGCATAATATAGGCTAGACTTGTATAGTCTAACACCTAGCACAAAGAGAAATTATCACAACATATAGACAATTAAAATAAATCTAATCATAATAGGGGTGAAACTTGCATAAACTACACATGTTAAGGATCAAAAGGTGTCAACTTGTTAAATGTCTCAATTTATATGATATGATCATAGCCCAAATCTATACATAAACTTGCATATGGGGTTTTTAGGCAACATAATGATGGTGTGAACTAGCATAGGATACACATATGTCATAGCATAATTCTAGATGTCATAATAGATGTCTTGGCATATGTTCATAACTTTTCTAATCAATCTAACTTGCATATGTGACTTGTCATATAGATCAACATAACCCAAACATGATGATTTAATTAATATGAACTAACTAGCATAGATGGTAACATCATGGCCTTTTTAACATGTATGATTCATCACAACTTAGCATAGAAACTTTCAACATACATAACGTCATCATAGCATGATTTACAACATATAAGATATCATCATCACATAACATTGGATTTACAATATACATGATAGCAAAAGGGGTTTACAACAATATATATGATAATTCACATCATCTACTCATAATCCATTCATAACTCAACCTAATTAAAATGATAATAATCTTGTTAAGATCATCACACTCACCATTTAGAGAAGAAAAGAGAGAGTTTTGCTTTGCTTTAGGGTTGAGAGAATTAGAATTGAATTTGCTTTTCTTCTTTATTAGTTGGCGGCGGCTCCATTGACTTCCATGGCGATGGTATGACGGTAACTATTCTATTTTAATTAGGTTTAGGGTTAGCATTAGGATGTATTTATAGGTGTAGGAAGTTATTTAGGACCATTAGATTAACTCTGAACCATGAGAACCAATCAAATGCAAAATCTGCATTTGAGCGAATCGGCCCACGGGTTGACAGCCAAACACCTTGGATTAACCCCTAGTCGACCCAGCGAGGCTTGGGTCGACCTCAAAAATGGGCCGGTTCGGTTATTCCCCCTCCCAATTCGCTGTTTTGAACTTTTCCGCATATTTATTTATTTAATTTTTAATTTTTTTATATATATATCAATATATATATATATATATATTTCTCTGCGCAACCCATTTCACTTAATTCTTTTCTAAAAATTAAGTATACTTTAATTTGTGAATTTTAATGTTATTAAATTACGGGGTGTTACATTCTCCCCTCCTTAAAGGATTTCGTCCCCGAAATCTCCAAGTCAAGAAGAATGTATATCCTACCATCTAATCGTCCATCTACTCAACCATCAAACACCAGCATCCATTGTCCTTAAAAGACTTCTAATGCTTTAATGTTTATATGCACAGTGTGTGTATATGTCCATATCTAATGCAAAATTAGGCGGTCTACTGATTCAGTCGACCTCCTTAGTGCAATTCATGATAGTGCCATGCATCCAATATGTATGCAAAAGATTCCTAATGATACATATTAATTCTATATGCGTGCACAACCATCCACCCGAATGCAACAACTATATGATAATACAACCATTATACATCCATTTTACTAAATACATCCATATATATGCAATATGCAATATGAAGTGACTGAGTCGATCTGGTGCCTAATAGTGTGTGTATATGCATCCACGAGCAACCACTAGTAAACACTTGCATCCACTTTGCATCCACCAAACATAACATGTCTCAAACACATGTTTCAACCATAGGATTATCCTAACTAAAGGTCAAAGATACTAGCGAGAGGATATACTAAAGATAAGATAAGTACAAGCTAAGAGATAAAGGAGAAATTAAAGGACATACCCTCTAAAAGAAAAGGGTATCGTGAACGCATCTTCTCTTTCGTCTCCCAAGTAGCGTTGCTCTCATCATCTCCCCATTGCACTTTGACTAGTTTGACCTCTCGATTCCTCAACCTCTTGATCTCCGACCCAAGAATGCACGTAGGAGCTCGTCGAATTGACGCATCACGCTCTATCTCGACCTCTCTAAGCAAGCTCGGCTCTACCACTTCCGCGGTCTCATGCAAGCACTTCCTCAAATGTGACACATGGAATACGTTATGTACACCACTAAGTCTCTCGGGCAATTCCACTCTATACGCCATTCGTCCAATCCTCTCCTTAATAGGAAACGGCCCTACAAACCTTGGTGCTAATTTCCCAACGGACCCAAAGCGAACAACGTTTCGTAATGGAGACACTTTGACAAAGACCATGTCCCCAACTTCAAACTCGAGATCTGTCCTCCTCTTATCCACATAAGATTTCTGCCTATCTTGCGCTGCTTTCATCCTCCTTCGAATCAAGTCGATCTTCTCCGAAGTCTCCCTAATCATATCGGGCCCAAGTAAGATCTTATCCGTAGATTCCCACCAACATGTAGGTGAACGACAAGGTCGTCCATAAAGTGCTTCGAATGGTGCCATACCAATGCTGGACTGAAAGCTATTATTATATGCAAACTCAACCAATGGAAGATGCTCTTCCCATGTACCCCCAAAGTCTAGGATACATAGCCTCAACAGATCCTCTAGAATGTGATTCACCCTCTCGGTCTGGCCGTCCGTCTGAGGATGATATGCGGTGCCCAAACTTAACTGAATCCCTACCGCCTCTTGTAAGCTTCTCCAAAATTCGCTAGTGAAAATAGGATCGCGGTCGCTCACTATGCTAGAAGGATCACCGTGCAAACGAACTATTTCTCGAACGTATACGGAGGCTAACCATGGAGCAGTCCTCTTACTCTTTACGGGAATGAAATGGGCGCTTTTAGTAAGTCTATCTACTATAACCCAAATTCCCGTATTACCCTTCCTTGATCGCGGTAATCCATCCACAAAATCCATCAAGACACTTTCCCACTTCCATAGTGGAACCTCCAATGGGTGAAGCAACCCACCGGGTTTCTTTTGCTCCGCTTTTACTTGTTGGCACACCAAGCATCTAGCGACATACTCGGCCACATCTTTCTTCATGCCGGCCCAAAAGTAAACTCTCTTCATGTCTTTGTACATCTTGTCCCCGCTAGGATGAATGGTCATCTTCGAATGATGTGCTTCGTCAAGAATAGTCTTCCTTAGGTCATCGTCTTTTGGTACACAAAGTCTACCATCCCTACGTAACCAACCCTTATCGTCTAGGGTATACCTACGGAGATGGCTTGATGACTCCCCTCCTTTGAGTTTTTCAACTAACTCAACCAACTGCGGGTCGTCTCGCTGTGCCTCGCCAATCCGTCCCAAAAGCGTAGGTCTGACCTCCAAGGATGCTAGCAAACCGGGTACGAAGTCAACGGAAGGTCTAAAGTCAAACATCGAAATGAATTCTAAACTTCGCCGCTCAATAAACAAAGGACTTAAGGATAATCTTTTTCTACTTAAGGCGTCTGCCACCACGTTACCCTTGCCAGGGGTATAGGTTATTTCGAAGTCGTAGGACGCTAAGAACTCCATCCACCTTTGCTGCCTTAAGTTCAAGTCCTTTTGAGAGAATAGGTATTTTAAAGATTTGTGGTCAGTGAATAGTTCGAATTTCTCGCCAAGAAGATAATGATGCCAAGACTTAAGCGCGAAAACAATAGCGGCCAACTCTAGGTCATGTGTGGGGTAATTCTTCTCATGCGCTCTCAACTGCCTTCCACCATAGGCCTCTTGCATTAAGACTGCGCCTAGTCCTATCCCATAAGCGTCAGTATAAACGGTAAACGGCTTACTCCCGTCTGGCAATACTAAGACTGGGGATGAAGTCAAAGCTCTCTTCAAACGTTGGAATGCATCATCACAATCTACGTCCCATGTGAAAACTAGGTTCTTCTTCGTCAAGCTTGTCAATGGAGCTGATATCTTTGCGAAGTCTTTGATAAACTTCCTATAGTAGCCAGCCAACCCCAAGAAACTTCTCACTTCGGTAGCATTTTTAGGAACCTTCCAATCTTGGATGGCCACCACCTTCGCGGGATCCACGGCTATCCCTTCTTTGGAAACCACGTGCCCCAAGAACCGTACTTCCTTCCTCCAGAAGTGACACTTAGAAAATTTAGCCTTAAGGCTATGCGCTCGAAGAGTCTCCAACACTTCCCTAAGATGTAGGGCATGCTCTTCTTCATCCTTAGAAAAGATCAAGATGTCATCTACAAAGACTACCACAAATTTGTTAAGGTACTCCCTAAACACCCTACTCATCAAATCAACAAAGTATGCGGGGGTGTTTGTCAAACCGAAGGGCATCACTAGCCATTCATAGAAACCATCCGGAATCCTAAAGGCAGTCTTGTCAATGCTATCCTCAGCCACTCTCAACTGATGGAACCCAGTGGCTAAGTCCAACTGCGAAAACACTGAGGCGCCAACTAACTGATCGAAGAGATCGTCAATCCTCGGCAGTGGGTGTCTGTTCTTCTTAGTAAGCTTATTAAGTTCTCTCTAGTCCACACAAAGTCTAAGGGACCCATCCGCCTTCGTGGAAAATACTACTGGAGCACCCCACTCCGATATACTTCGTCTTATGATCCCCTTCTCAAGCAACTCCTTCACTTGCTTACCGAGTTCCCTCCTTTCACGTGGAGTCATGTGGCGTACTGGCAAAGATACTGGTTTCGCATTATCCATAAGATATATTCGAAAATCTATCTCCCACTTCGGAGGCAAGCCCTTCACCTCCTCAAACACATCCGAATATTCTCGGACCACTCTAACAGATCGTAGATTTTCCTCAGACGCGTCAAGCGATTCTAGATAACTTAGCATAACCGAATTTATGGGATTACAAAAGATTTCGAGAGTGTTGCCAAGGCAAGTCACGAGCCTAACTACTCTCCTTTCACAATCAAGAACGGCCCCATTTCTGGATAACCAATCCATTCCTAAAATTAGCCCATAGCCCGTGAAGCCCAACACATAAGCATCACATCTAAATTCAACGCTAAGTATGGAAATTTTCAAATCCAAACACATCATAGACAAATAAGCTGAGCCCCCAATTGGATTCGAAACAACTAAGGGATCCTCTACTAAACTGGTGTTTAAGTGCAGTGATTCAACTAATGATGTAGAGATAAACGAATGCGATGCGCCCGAATCGAATAGGGTACGGACATGATGATCAAACAGAAAAACTAAGCTTTCAACAGAAATGGTTCTACCTCGTTCTTGCAGCGGTGGGACCGCGAGAGCCTGAACTTGTCCCCTTGCCTGCCCTGGTGCCATAAGAGCCTGCACCTGTCCTCCCGAGGTAGCTCCTGCCCTTTGCCCCTTCTTTGGGCAGTCCTTCACTAAATGTCCCGCATCGCCACAATGAAAACAGCCTGTCTTCTTTTTCTTTCGGCAATCCTTGCTGAGATGACCTGGTGTCCCACAGTTAAAATATTTCTTCTTTCCCTTGCCGCTATTGTCTTTACCACCCTTCTTGTTTTGCTGTTGTGGTTTCTTCTGATCCCCCTTCTTCTCGGGTGCCTTATCAGCTTTCGCGTTTTTCTCCTCATGCATAAGCGCCATTTCTACTAACTTCTCGAAGGTAGCCCCCATAGGGATGTGGGTCATAGCCAACCCTTGCAGTGGTTCATTCAAGCCATTCACGAACCTCAGCGCCTTCTTCTCCGGCGTGTTCACTAAGTCCAAGCCAAACCTTGCTAACTGATTAAATTTATTGACATATTCTTTCACTGATGAGCTTCCTTGCTTCAATGTCAAGAACCTTTCCATATATAGATTTTCTTCCGCCCTTGAGAGAAACTTCGCCTCGAACTTACATCTGAAATCCGCCCAAGAGTCAACAGGACGCTCCCCATTAGTGACCTCCCACCAAAACGAGGCCTCTCCCTTCATCAACCAAGCTGCTAAACGAACTCTCTTTCCTTCTTCTACTTCAAAGATTTCTAGCAATTCTTCCACCTCCTTAAGCCAATCTCTAGCTTCCACAAACGTTTCTGACCCTTGAAATGGTTTTCCACCCATAGCCTTGAATTCCTTGCACGTCTTTGCAAAAGTATCTACGCGAGGAGGAGGAGGAACGGGTGCAACTGGTGGTGGAGGAACATTTGCTGGACCTGCAGCGGCCCTAGCCTCTAATAACCTCCTATACCATTCTGGTATCGTTACACCGTCGGGTAGATTAAGATCTTCAGCCATGCTGAAACGAAAAAGGAAAGATTCAAAATGGAGAATTCGAAAGATAAAGATATGGGCTATTGGGGATTATGTTTTTTTTTCCTTAAAAACTATTCTCTTTAAATTTCTCATTAAAACATGTTTTTGAAAATACTTCTTCCAAAAATAACTATTTTTCTAAAGTATTTTTGTCTGTTCTGGTAACCTTAAGCTCTGATACCACGTGTAACACCCCACGTCCATTAATGTCACTCACAAAGGGAATGCATTAACTTCCATGGAGGTTATAAGTGAATATAGAACAGAAAAATTACAACAAGACAGATAATAAATAGTACTTGGAAATCTAAAACTTCATTTTATTGCAGCGGAAATTAAACATGTTTGTTACATCATAAAACCATAGATTATAACCAAGTACAATATCCATCTTCATAAAAACAAAATACATAATCCCATTACATAAATAGCCATTAAAAAGATAACAAGCTGGACTTTACTTCAACGGTCCAAGCTTTCCAAAGAGAGATGAAGCAATTCTATCAAACTCCACTTGAGCTGGGCTCAACCTGAGGACCTGGAGGCGGAAAAATGATAGAAATAGAGGGGATCAGACATAAAGTCTGGCGAGTATGATAATTCTAACAATACTATTATCAAAATAACTAGACTAAGGAATAAGTTGGAAGACAAGTAAATGTCTATGAACTCTTAGGAAGATAAAGATAGCATTTAAGATAACGTTAAAGATAACGGTAAAGGCACACCTAATTATTAACGAATGATTACTACACTGCACCGCACATTACTACACTGCACCACACCAGTCACCCTATTGTTTGATCCCACTTGCTTCACACAGAAACTTTATAAATAGCCTTACGTACCCCTAGCTGACTACATAGGTGTCGTCTGCCCCTATCTCCACTAGGTGTACCCCACTACCCACTTTCGATCGGCTCCCTACTCGTAGATACCCGTGCTGGCCCCACAGTGGGGTGTATCACTCCCCTAAAGTGGCAACCCGATACAACTTGAGAATGCACGGCTTATACTTACACGATGCAACAACGTCTTACCTACCAGCCCGGGTCCATACACGCATACGAAACCCGTTGGACTTGCGTTGCCACCGCTCCCCGTTTTGGCCTCTTACAGTCAAACCCAGCATGCGTGTCCCGTCCTCGACTTGGGTCGAGCCCACAAAGATACGTTTGGGATACTAGTCGAAATGGGCCCCCACAAGCTACCCACCTAAGCTTGTCACTAGTATATCCCACTTAACCCTCTTAGTCGTGTTCATATACATGTGTGTTTGGTTAAGTCTTACTAATCGTATTTCACATGCCACTAAGGGCACCCCCTAGATTCCTCATGCCACCCAAGGCACCTACTTAACCCCCATGTCCCACTTTACATGTTTATCTGGTTAAGTATTTCTTAATTCATTCAGGCCATAACCTCATAAAGACCTCTCACATTAGACTGGCATTTATGGCAGCTGGATTTGCCGGGCGGGTCCGGGCAGTCTTACACCATAAAAGAGTCTAACCTCGTGTCTTTACAACCGTTATGCTTTAGTTTAGGCCTAGGACCTCTCACATTGGGCTGACATTTATGACCACTGGATTTGCCGGGCGGGTCCGGGCAGGTTTACGTCACAAACGAGTCCAACCTCATGTCCTAAGCATTGATTAACACTTAAAATCTTTTACCCCAGTTTTAATAATTCCCTATTCAAATTATTAATTAAGTCAACTTTTAATGATGTCCATAATTGACTCAATTATGGCCATCCACTTATGGCATGCAAAATCATATCAATTGCACCCCAACTTTTTAATATTAAATCCTTAATATTACCCCTACCACACGTTTATACGTTCGCTTATTCAACGCATAATATAGGCTAGACTTGTATAGTCTAACACCTAGCACAAAGAGAAATTATCACAACATATTGACAATTAAAATAAATCTAATCATAATAGGGGTGAAACTTGCATAAACTACACATGTTAAGGATCAAAAGGTGTCAACTTGTTAAATGTCTCAATTTATATGATATGATCATAGCCCAAATCTATACATAAACTTGCATATGGGGTTTTTAGGCAACATAATGATGGTGTGAACTAGCATAGGATATCACATATGTCATAGCATAATTCTAGATATCATAATAGATGTCTTGGCATATGTTCATAACTTTTCTAATCAATCTAACTTGCATATGTGACTTGTCATATAGATCAACATAACCCAAACATGATGATTTAATTAATATGAACTAACTAGCATAGATGGTAACATCATGGCCTTTTTAACATGTATGATTCATCACAACTTAGCATAGAAACTTTCAACATACATAACATCATCATAGCATGATTTACAACATATAAGATATCATCATCACATAACATTGGATTTACAATATACATGATAGCAAAAGGGGTTTACAACAACATATATGATAATTCACATCATCTACTCATAATCCATTCATAACTCAACCTAATTAAAATGATAATAATCTTGTTAAGATCATCATACTCACCATTTAGAGAAGAAAAGAGAGAGTTTTGCTTTGCTTTAGGGTTGAGAGAATTAGAATTGAATTTTCTTTTCTTCTTTCTTAGTTGGCAGCGGCTCCATTGATTTCCACGGCGATGGTATGACGGTAACTATTCTATTTTAATTAGGTTTAGAGTTGGCATTAGGATGTATTTATAGGTGTAGGAAGTTATTTAGGACCATTAGATTAACCCTGAACCATGAGAACCAATCAAATGCAAAATCTGCATTTGAGCGAATCGGCCCACGGGTTGACAGCCAAACACCCTGGATTAACCCCTAGTCGACCCAGCGAGGCTCGGGTCGACCTCAAAAATGGGCCGGTTCGGTTATTCCCCCTCCCAATTCGCTGTTTTGAACTTTTTCGCATATTTATTTATTTTTTATTTTTTATATATATATCAATATATATATATTTCTCTGCGCAACCCATTTCACTTAATTCTTTTCTAAAAATTAAGTATACTTTAATTTGTGAATTTTAATGTTATAAAATTATGGGGTGTTACAGGTATCATCAGCCGTGATAAAAGATTGGTAGGGGATTTCGTAAGGAAGGGTGATGTTGGGTTTCATATGTGAGGAAGGAGAATCGGGCTTCTAGAGCTTGGTTCACGGAAAACTTGTTACTTAGTGTCTGACGTGGAATAATTAGTTAAAGTAATCATTTATTAATAACTAGGTTTAAGGTTATAATTATTTTAATTCTTATGTAAGTTGTAATAGCTGTAACTCAACCATACTTTATCTGAATTCAGTGAAACTGGATCCATTGGGATCATGCCAATGGAGGCTATGCATACAAATTGTTTTGGTAAAAAATGGATGTAGTTGGAATTTCATGTAATTTTAAACGACTGTTTAAAATTTTACGGAACAACGCAAATCAATCATCGAAATAAAATGGTGAGTTAACTCTCATACATTTATGAAATCCTATGATGTGATTAAATTTATATAAGTAAATTTAACACTGGTAGTATAGACTGGTTGATTTGATGCCTATTGTTGATTAAATGGTTAACGTTAGTTTTATTATCGTCATTTAATATATTGGATTAAAATTTATATGCGGTTATGAAATATTATAATGATCTGTGATGAAGGGAATAACAGGTTTGGGGGATCCGACCGAATTCCTCAAATACTATGTGTGTTTGTTTTTATATTGTTTATATATGAATTGATTGAACCCCATTGATGTTAAAACCTATCTGATCGTTGAACTGGAATTCAACGTTGTTGTGATTTGAATCAATATACAGTATTGATTGAGGGATTGGCAGTAAATGGCCTAAAATCCACCTTTTTGTTTAAACGCTGATTTGCCGTTCGGCGTAATGAAGTTAAGTTATAAAATTTATTTTATAACTGAAATGAGATTTTTAATTATATTTTATATGTTATAATGAAGTTTTAAAAATAAGTCAATGATTATAAATGAGTTTTACTTAAAATATTATGAATGATTATATATTCATAATTTGACGTTTAAAGCAGTAATTAACCTATGGGTTAATATTTTAGGATAGTTGCTTTTAAATAATTATTTAAGTAGCATTGTTAGATTAATTTTATTAATATAATAAGAAGGGACAATTGAAATTGGTTAACGAATTAATCGATGGGTCTAAGTTGACTGAGTCAATTGTTTAATCAAAAAGTGGTTGTTGATAAATAGTTTTTAATTTAATAAGATTTCTTCAATGTAACTTATTTTTAATTAACGATGTTTAAAGATTAATATTATAATTAGTTAAATTTTAGTAATTACAAAAGCGATTAACTGAGTTGTTTTAGTTAATAAAAAGTAAATTGTTTCTACTTCGATAAATAATAAAGTTAATTATATTTAAAATGATTACTTCTTAAGTGTAATTAATATAAGAAGTTTACCAAGCAGGGTTTTAAGATTTAGTTAAAATATAAAGGGATTTATGAAGAAATCAGAAAATATGATCTGAATTTCATAAATGAGGTCACATAAAGGGTATTTAAGATAATATAATTAGTTTGAGATAAATATTTTATTCAATGTTCAAATTGGTATAAAAGGGAAGTTTTCTAAGAATGTAAAGGGAGTTACTTATTGATTTAAGTAAAGAATTCTGGTTATAAAGAATTTGTTTATAAAATAATGTAAAACAATTGTTGGATAAAATATTTGGAAATGAATTATCATTCCAATTATAAATGGAATGGTTTAACGAAGAAAGCGAAAGTTAAATTAAAAGGTTTTCAAAAGTTAGGATGGTTTTTATATCTTATTTTAAACAATATACAAAGAAGATTTTATTGAGGTTATAGAAACGTAGATTTTTGAGTTACAAACTTCTACCTATTCTAAGATAAGAACGTTGCCGATCAAGGTTCGAGAGGTAAATAAAAAAAACCCAACTTGAATGACTTCACTATTATCGAGGAATGGTATTAGTTGGTTATGGTAAAGGTTCTTAAAATTAGTTTATTATTTCCATATAACATATTGCAACGTTAATTGCGAAAGTTGATTTGAATATTATCGCAACTTTAGTTGCGAAATTTTGAAATGGAAATAATATTGCAACACTTATTGCGCGATTTGAAATAAGATAATATTTAAAAGTCCATTATGTTTTTACATAAGTATTGATGGAAAATCTTTGAAGTTTAAAGTTCAACGAAACCATTTGGGTTATGTACAAATGGATATGTCTTTTGACATTAATTTGGTCGTTTAGAAATCGAGCTTATAATATATAGTGATATTTCCAATTCAAGGAAGTAAAAAGACATTTTATAAAATATGGTGATAAAAGGGAAGTTGGGTAAATACGATGATTTTGAAGAGTTAAAGTTATTGTTTTCAAATAATAAAAGCAGGGGATGTTTTTCTAAAATAAGTAAATAAAATCAATGTTAAATCGATGAAACGATTTCCAAAGACCGATAGAAGTTTTAAAAGGGTAATATGAAATAATGAAAGGGTTCGAGCTGCCAGTATACTTGATCGTTCTATTTGAGATTGATAGTTAAAACATCAAACTATCAATGAAATATTACTGGACCTTTTGACGCGTTGTTTCAAAGAGATCGGTATGAGAACTAGACCCCAAACCACTTCGAATTAGCGTTGCGTATGAAATTAATGTGCAAGGATATGTATGAAGACGGAGAAAAATGCAAGGGTTGTTCTGTTTATAGGATAGTGCCTTCGGTTTGTCTAGACCCAGGACAACTTGTATGGACGAATGTTTGACAGAGTATGCCTAACATACCACATAAGACAATCTTTTCAAAATATTACGTTGGTGGCGGAGGAACTCATTTCCCTTAGCTTTTACACCCGTAATATTTTTGGGAAGAACAACTAGTGGTTTGACGGTTTGACGATGTGGTAATCAAAGTGAATAATAGCCAGATGTTCTAAGAAGATAAACGTAGCCTCAATCCATACAACTGGGAAATGACAGAAATTGGTCAGTCAGCATGGCTAGTTGGGTCGCACCTAAGCAGGGTATATTGTCACCTATTTAGAGAAAATTCATTTTGTTATTTTTTTCGCTTATGTATCTCCTAGGAACGGTCATGTCGTACTAATCGTTGGTGATAATATATTTGATACACTCAAGCTAAATGAGTGTTCGGTCATGTGTGGTCGACCGGGTTGCAACATGTTCTTGTTGAACCCCATTGTATCCCCTCTAGAGTGCACTGATCGGAAGGTGGTCCCACATCTTGTAACAGTTGGAATACATTCTCCAATAAGCTCCCTACTGTTTATGATTTCATAATGAATATGCAGAGCATGAGATGCAAGCGTTTTTCTAGATGGTTATTTATTTGTGATTTGATAGACACTATTATAATATCAGTAGATTTTGATATATCAAAAATGTTTTGGGTTAAAGTAAGGTAAAAAACCATCCATGTTTATGTATGGGCTGGTCTTACTATTATCCTTTTCTTTTAAAACGATTTTCAAAGTTAAACAAGTTGTTTGTGTTGTGAATTTATCACTGAAAGTATTCAAGACAGATCCAGGTGAATTTTGCTTTGCTTGAAATATGCTCGGGTCATCAAGCACACAGCGTATAATCGTAGCACATGGCAAATACAGGTCGATTTGCGGAGAAGCAATTAATTTTAAAATACTACTCGATCAAATTAAACCAACTTTGTTTTGAAACTGCAAACTAAAACAATGTTAAAACTTGAGAGTAAAACTATGGATTAACAATCAATTTAGAGGCAAATCCACATTCCCATTTTGATATAAATCATTCATGAAATCAAATAATGATCTCTCTTTAATCTAAGCAAGATTAGAAGTGTATTTATCATAAGCAAAACCTATTTGCATTACTAATTAACACAACTTAGGCCATCAAACTATAATACACAACTAAATCCCACTTATCACTTTCATGAAACATGACACAGAATATGAAACTAAAATCTACTTTAAGTATGATCTATTTAATATTAATTAGTGACATAGATCATAAAATTTGAATTAACTTTCACTTCATTGCCGTGATTATATTTATATGAAAAGGCAATTTGTGGTTAATGAGATAAGCATAACCTATTTGTTTTGAACAACATAGGCTACCAAATGCAGCACGAAGCACAAAACTACTTTATCATTGTTGATTTCAAAAGTTGGTCACTAGTGACACTCAACCCCCAATCTTGCATAGAGAAATATGAATAATAATCATAGAGTATAGAAAAATAAGTAAAAATAGGGAACACACAGGGATTTTATAGTGGTTCGGCAAAATCGGTGCCTACGTCCACTTTATATTTACTGATTTTTTGAGGATTACAGAATACAATAGGTTTTTCTTAGTGGAAGAGAAGTAGAGATTACAAATCTTTATAATATTTGAAGTGCACGATTGGAAGTTTTCTAGTATACAGAACATAAGTTGGAAGTAGAGAATTCAACTGCCTTTCCATTATCAATAATAGGGTATTTATAGTTGAAGGAGTGGTATGGGCTGTGTGCCATGTGGCTTGCCTCTTTTACGGGGCATGGATACGTGGAGCTCGATCCGGCTGAATAGTTGTGGCAGTGGGACCAAGTCACTGCTAAGTAATAGTTCTCTCCAGAACTGTGGCTTGCGTGGCGCTTGAACTATGGTGTATAAAAAGCAGTGTTTTGGCCGGAAGTGTTTGACTACTTTAATTGCCTTTAGAATCAGATTTCGTTAGGTGACTCATTTTGATATTTCCAAGTAAATCCGATCGATCCAAATTTTAAGGATAGGTTGACTCGGTTGGCTGGGAGAGCAATTATGCATGGAAGAAATATGCCGCTACTGGAAGGAATTTGGACCTGGTCGAGCCTTATTTGGACTTTTTGGAATAAAGGGTTGTCCGTTGGGATAAGTCGGTATTATTTGGCGAGCCTTTTGACATTGGGCTCCGATCCATTAAGCCATGACAACTTTTTCCAAGAAGTTAATCAACACTTTACCCCCCAGAACACATCTTCTTTGGTAAAGGGAGATGTGTTCTAGATCTTCTAAAGGATGTTGCATCGGAGCTAGATTAGCTATGGTTATGCCAAACCATATTAAGTCTATAAATCCGACGATCCAATGTTTGTATTAAGGCTAGAAAACTGACGATTAGTGTAGATCGTACTAAGGCCAAAAAACTAACAAGCATCGAAGACCATACTAAGGCCGGGAATGTTACGAGATTGGTCGATGACAGACTTTGTCATGATATACAATGCCTGCATAGATGGTACAGGTCATTCTCAGTTTAGAGAGATGGTCTACGAGCTTGGTCGGGAAGTGGTGGCTTGTATTAACCGTGCTCGGCTTAAAGAGTTGGCGAGTATAAATCATACTCTGGTTTGCCTGGCAAGACGGCATAGTCGGTTGTTCCAGGGTTTCTAAGGTCGGATCTTGACCATGTTTTGGTGGGTAATTAGAAGGTTTGAGCATAAACCGTGCTTTTGAAAATGTATTGTGATGTTTGGCGAGTAGCAACTGCACTCGGCTTGAAGAAGGGCGAGTATCAACCATACTCGGCTTATGTAGTCGGCAAGTATTAACCATACTCGGCTTATGGAGATTTAACCATACTTGGAGCTGGTTGGATAGGGTGGCGAGTATTAACCATACTCAACTTTAGCAAGAGTTAATCATACTCGGCTTGAGGAGCTAGTTTAGGTTATGGTGGCAGGCATTGACTGTAGCTTAGAAATGGTGGCTAGCATTAACCATATTTGGATCGACGAGCGTCCATCATGCTTCGCTTAAATCATTTCAAACATAATCCATGTTTGAAAAAGAAAGTTTATTGTTGCTAAAGAGCTATTTACAAAAAAAATGAAAAGTAAATTCTAAGTGGGGAGATAGTTGAATCCAGAACACGCCTAGGAGCTAAATCCTCACTCAGTACGTGTGTACTTCAACATACCCATATTATGGAAAGAAATAATAAAAGTACATTTCTCTTATCTTAAGAAATGAGAGAAATCAAAATCTTTTTAATCAATGATGATGTCGCGATTGCTAGGCTCAATGTCCTTTCCGTTTCTAGGAGCTCGAGGACCGACTTGAGGAGCTTGGGCAGAAGATTGTTGTGGCACGGCCTATGTAGGTTTCTTGACGTACTCGGGTAGTTCCCCACGCCTAACCCTGTCTTCGAAGAGATCGCACAAGTATCTGCATTCATTGGTGTTGTGGCCAGCCGTGTTGTGGTACATGCAGTGCTTTTCATAGTCGAGTTCATTTTTGGTCGGCTCCCTTCGAGGAGGTTTTGGGAAGGGTAGAGTTCCTCGTACATCAAGGTAAATGTCAAGTAGGGAGGAGTTGAGCTCGATGTATTGATCATATGTGTTCTCTCCTTGGAGTCACAGATTGCGATTATTCTTTTCCGAGACTTTCCCTTTTCCTTTATTCTGGCCATTGGTGTTGGATGGTCCTCCATCCTTGATGAACAACACCTCGAGGTTCTCCATCTCGATGCTGGCATCCACTTGCCAGAGGAATCAGTCTGCTTCGGCATAAAAGTCATCAATGTCCTTGGGGGGATTCCATGTTAAAGAGATCCTGAATTCTGATCGGTTCTGGACACCTGCAATGGCGGCCATAAGCACCATCAATGGATCGGGTTGATTGACTGATGCTACATCCGCGTTGAATCTTTCTAGGTGAGGAACATGACGCTCTTTGGTTGGGAGATGTGAACTTTGAATTATTCGATTAAGCGGGTGACCAACATATTCCAACTGTTGATTGACACAGTTGTTAGTTATTGAAACCACATACCAGCTATGTCGGTGAGGAAGATAGGGAAGCACTTCGCCATAACGTTGGTCGATGCTGAGAGTACATCCATGTAACGCATGTATTGCATGAGATGAATTGTCGGGTCAGCCCAGCCTTTGTAGGGCTCCATGACCAAAAGTTTGAAGTTTAGAGAATTTTGGGAGTTTTTGATTTCCCGTATGAATGGACTGCAGTGAATGCCATCCACATTCTGTTGAGAAGAAGTCCCCCGCGTGAAGCGTCTGATGATGCTTGCAAGCTGGCTTCCATCTCCAAGGAGTCATTGCCACGAATCCAATTCTATACTGGGACATTGGTGAGAATCCCAGGATTGGGGTCCACCGAAAGCATGCTCGGAATGGGAACGGTTGGTTGGGTTCGACCTCCTAGAGTTGAATGAAGGTGAGGGAGTAGCCTAGCCTCGGGACCTAGTTCAGCCATTGGTGGAGTCGCCTGGTTGTTATTGGACTGAACTACATACCTGTTTCTATTAGGAGTAATGGGCCCAGGCGAGTGGTACCCATCTGACGCTCGGTGTTGCCTCCGCCCGAAGCGATGTTAGAAGGGTTTACGATAGTGTTTCTCTCCATCACGTTCGGGACCGGTATGGTAGAGTGGTTTTGGTAACATTGAGGGTTGCCATCACCAGCTCTTCGTTGAAGGGGAGGCGGCATAAGACGGGTTTGTAGTAATACATTTGGTCGAACCAGATGTAACAACGTTCTTGGTTCTAGCCTATCCACTGGCTACACTAAATTTGAAGCTATCTTTCCAGGGGTTTGAGTCGATCCCCGGATGGAGGCAAGGTGGTCAGCTGATCCAGAATTTTGCCATGACTGACCTACAGATCTGTAGTTACTAGGGCTCCATTTAGCATCAGCAGTGATGATACTAGCACTGGCTGATTGGGAAGTAAAGTTGATCCATAAGGAAGCAAATGTGTGGACCGATCCGGGGCTTGGATTTCTGCAGACCGAAGATCGGTTGAGCCATGAGGAAGCAAAGATGTGGACTGATCTGGGGCTTGGATTTCTGCAGACCGAAGATCAGTTGTTGCCCTAGTCCTGCTCGGTGTAGGAGATGATACTAGAATGTTGGATTCCTTGCCCATCCGAGCAAGGAGGTCATTCATCGCTTCCTGTTGACAATTGAGAAGTTCCCCCTGATATGCCATTTGATTTCTGAACTCAAACAAGATTTTATCAATGTCGTCCCTGGTGATGTATTGGGATGTGTCTTCGTGGGAGGAAGCCGACCCCCATTGCTACTGTTCCTGCTGCATCGGTAGGTAAAGGATGGGAAGAAGAAGCATCCTTTTTTTGCTTGTTTGTAATCGTTTGGTTTAGAAATTACTGAAGGCGGTCGAAGGTCATAGGGTATGTCTGGTGCGTTCCCCTATCTTGCGCGCCAAAGTGTTTGACATCAAAAGTTGGTCACTAATGACACTCAACACCCAATCGTGCATAGAGAACACGAATAACAATCACAGAGTACGGAAAAATAAGTAAAAAAGGGAACACACAGAGTTTTTATAGTGGTTCGACAAAATCGGTGCCTACGTTCACTTTATATTTACTGATTTTTTTAAGGATTGCATAATACAATAGATTTTTCTCAGTGGAGGAGAACTAAAGATTACAAAATCCTTGTAATATTTGAAGTGCACTATTGGAAGTTTTCTAGTATACTGAGCATAAGTTGGAAGTGGAGAATTCAGCATGCCTTTCCATTTTCAGCAATGGGGTATTTATAGTTGGAGGAGTGAGATGGGCTGCGTGCCACGTGGCTTGCCTCTTTTGCGGAGCTTGGATACGTAGAGCTTGATTTGGCTGAATAGTTGTGGCGATGGGACCTAGTCTATTGCTGAGTAATAGTTCTCTCGAGAATTGTGGCATGCGTGACACTTGAACTATAGTGTATAAAAAGCAGTGTTTTGGCCAGAAGTGTTTGACCACTTTAATTGCCTTGAGAATCGGGCTTCGTTGGGTGACTCATTTGGATTTTCCAAGTAAATCCAAACAATCCGAATTTTAAGGAGAGGTTGACACGGTCGGCTGGGAGAGAGATTATGCAAGGAAGAGATATGTCGCTGCTGAAAGGAATTTAAAAGGCCGCCCATAACCTCTGCAATAAATAAGAGGAATAATGCACTAAAATGTGTGCTAGGCAGTTGTGGACGATCATCATAAGTAGGTAAACACAATCGATACCTGTCGTAGAACTCACAACGCAAGGAAAAAATATAGTAGAGAACATACAATAGGTAATAATAGTGAAGCATCATATAACAAACTTTTGAAAATTTCACAACATCCAGAAAGATTATCCAAACAACATAGGAAATATCAAAGTCTATACATAAAGCCTCACTAAAACACTCATAGCGTAACTCAAACAGTGGAAAAAGAAATAGTAGATAGTAATAAAACTGGTACGTAAGCCTCCAGCTCACCTCCGAACTGCAACATCGTCCTCACTAATGACATATAACCTGCCACCTAGTCTGCCCATCCACAACTAGATGAACAACCCAAGGTAATAAGAGGGAAACATAAAACCTTGAGTCAGACAATAGTCTTAGTGAGCGATAAAACAGCTAACAAACATCAACAATGAAGTATATGAGAAGGGATAGATAAACATACTAATCCACCCACAACACCAGAGAAGAACTCAACCTTATCTTCCCCACATTGGACAGTGATAGTCTTTAAACAACATTTTAACCACACATCCATGGAAACCAGAACACCCAATCAATCATGGCAGAGCATTCATGACATCCAAATTATATATCTTATGTAACCATCCTAATCGAACTCAACATCCCTCAAGCACAAGCCCTAGACGCCTCAACCAATATCAGACAAGCACCCAAGGAACATCTCCTTTGATGTTGGACAATCTACATGAGATGGTTTAAACAAGGAAACTAATCAACCATGACAGACTCTAGCTATCACCGCCAATCCTGCTTTGAAACCATCATTAATCGCATGACGACCAATCTTGCCATATGTCAAGGGCTAATGGTAATCTCAGTTCTAGCATAAACTCCATACGCCTTTCAACGATATGTATGTATGTCCAACCTTGACAATTAGTCCTTTCAACGATACGTAGGGTACTCGACCTACAACTGGTCTTTTAGGTGTCCCTATTGTACCCAAGCTTTGAGCCTGCTAGAACTTACGCCAACGATAATCTTTGGCCCTTCATATCTCTAGTCATCCAACTCGATGACTTTTCTTAACTCAAGCAACCTTCTCGAGCTACCATTATCCACCAACTCACGACCTTTGAGTTGTCACCTCATTCGTTGTTCTACACCGATCAACGAACACCTTTCAACAATTCGTCCATTCCTACTTGAATTTACCTCAAAGTCGCACCATCACCGAGCCAAATTACATCACTGCGCTGCGGCTAGGGTTAGGGGGTTGCCCCCCCCCCCCCAAAAAAACAGACATTTTTGTTCAAATTTGAGTCTTACCCAAAAAAATAATTTTTCAGAAAAAACCCTGTGTCTTCTCGGCCGACCATAAATGATCAACCCGTCCATTACATGCATGACCAACCCTTCACTGGAACGCCGACCGACCCTTCCCCGGAACACCAACCGATCGTCCCCCTCCCTGGAGTACCGACCGACCGGACCCCTGTCTGCACCCACCGATCGGTCCCCTACCTGCACCCACCGATCGACCCTCTAACCGAACCCACCAATCGACCCTTTGACTAAACCCACTGATCGACCCTCTGACTGACCGACCGATTGGCCCTCTGACTGAACCCACCGATCGGTCCTCTTCTAGAGCACACTGATCAGTCCTCTCCTGGCTTGTTCTCCAAGACACTCCACAAACAGTCCTTGCTGACTGGTGGGTCCACTGTGCAGCCCCAATCCAACCCCAATTTTGACCAAAACTTTGCCAAACAACAAATTCGACGAAGTCGATTCATCCAATACAATCATAAGCATGTTATGGAACCACTGACATCATGAAAATGACAATTATCATTAAAATTATGCAGTTTCACTAAAAACCATAATAAATGAACATATGATCTAAATTGCGGATCGACTTGCAAAACATGTAAAATGACATAAGAACTATCGGTTTTAAACATGCTAACTAGATCATAGGGTGATTCATATGAAAATGGACATGTCAAGGTGTAGATCTATGTGAAAATGCTTGAATTTAATGAAAAATATGAACAAACATTCATATACTTCATTGAATCCATGTGAGAGATGCATATCACTCACCAGTTCTTCAAATCAAGCTAAAATCGATGTATTAAGATTCCGGATAACAAGCAACTCGAACCAAACTCCTTGATCAGATGAATTTTCACTCCAAATGATGTAGATCTAGCCTCAAATAGTGTAGATCTTTGATTCCTACCTTTAGATTTTGATTTTTAATGGTGGAAAGGTATTAGAGGAAGGAGGGACATAGGCTACCAATTGAGAGAATAGAGAAACTAAACCATTTCCCATATCTCTCACCCCCTATTTATAGTTTCCACCAGCCCACTAATGGGCCTTCCCAAATCAGCCTATTGTGGCTCTCAAAACCTGAACAACCAATTGAAAAACCTTAAAACAATGATTCCTTCGAAACTGCTGAGCCAAATCATTAGTGTAACCACTCTACGGAAAGGCAATCATCATTCCCTTTCCAAAGGCTTAGATCTCACCACCTTATTCAACATGAGTCAAAAGTTATTACCTATACAAGACTGGCATGAGAAAAATGGTAACTGTAACACCTCGTATGTTGAATAACTTGCTATAATATAAAACAGGGCAGAATTAAATTTTAAAATCCAAATCAAGGAAAATGCGCTATGCCATTCCGTTCGTCTCAGAAAAATACGCGAAATAGAGTCCGAGTTTTCGAAAATCGGAGTCCGTATGACCCAGATAAGGCCCAAAGAAGTTTTCAGAAATTAAGAAACAGATTTAAAAACAAAAATTTCAATTTTCAGAAGTGGCGGGAAAATTCCCGCCAGACCCAGGGGGTCGACCTGGGGGTCGACTGGGGAGTCGACTTGCCCACCAGGTCGACTGGGGAGTCGACCCTAGTGTCGACCTGGGGGTCGACCTCCCTGGTCGAGCCCAGGTGACCTGGGTGCACCAGTTTGGCTTTTTGGCTGTGTTTTGGTGGCTAGGACGAGATCTGACGGCTCTAATCTGATTTAGGGTTAATCTAATGGCCTAAGACACCTAACTACTCTATAAATACACCCTAAGACTACCCTAATTCATACTAAAAATAGATACAACACCGTTATGCCGTCAAAATGCAACTTGAAGGAGCCTCCATCAATCTAAAGAGGAAGATAGCTTCTCAAATCAATCTCTAATCAACTCTAGCAACTTAATCTTCTTCCTAGGAGTGCTAATCAACAAGTTGTGAGTTTTCTATAGCCTTAATGACCAATTATTGAAATGATTATGATAGGATATAATGAGGTTATGGCTATGAATGTGGATCAATGCAAGTTATGCAAGTTATATGCTATGTGTTAATGATGTTATGCATGTTATGCAAGTTATATGCTATGTGTTAATAATTTTATGCATGTTATGCAAGTTATATGCTATGTGTTTGTGATGTTATGCAAGTTATGCAAGTCATATGCTACATGTTCATGATGTTATGCAAGTTATGCAAGTCATATGTTACATGTTCATGATGTTATGCAAGTTGTGCAAGCTCTATGCTATATGATCATGATGTTATGCAAGTTATGCAAGTGTTCATGATGCTAGTTGCTATGATAAACATTGATCCATTATGACACCATGATTATGCAAGTTTGGTGTATGATTATATGCAAGTTTATATATGATATGTTATGCAAGTTTGGTGTATGATTATATGCAAGTCCATATATGACATGTTATGCAAGTTTGGTGTTTGATGATATGCAAGTAACATGTGCAAGTTTACAACTTAGAATGATATGCATACATATGCAAGTTAACCCCTTTGTATGTCATACATACATATGCAAGTTTACCCCTTTGTATGACATAAATAACTTATGCAAGTTAACCTCCTTATGGCATATGTGATTCATGCAAGTTTGGGTTGATTATTTATGCTAGTTGGGTTGATGCTATATGCATGTTGACACCTTTAAACCCATGTTGATGCTAATGTTATGCAAGTTGAACCCATTATATTTGTGATGAATCTTCCCTTTTATGTCATGTTAGCGAATTACGTGGGGAACGATGGGGTTAATATACATGTTAATGAAATGGTGTGAAGTTGGTATGATTATGCATACCATAAAGTGATGGACATAATTGAGTCAATTATGTACATCGTTAAAATTGGAATTAATTAGGGAAAATTAATTCGGGGGTGATTAATTAGGTGTAATTAATCGACTAAGACACGAGGTTGGACCCTTTTGTAGCATAAGACTGCCCGGAACCGACCGGCAAATCCAGCGGCTACAAATGATTGGCCCAATGTGAGAGGTCTTAGGCACAAACTACATACGTGACAAGTGTAAAGACACGAGGTTAGACTCGGTTATGGCGTAAGGCTGCCCGGACCCAACCGACAAATCCAGCTGCCATAAAAGATAGTCTAATGTGAGAGGTCTTTACAACGGTTACGTTCTTAATCAGTTAAGAAACACTTAACCAGATAAGCATGTAGTGGGCATGGGGGGTTAAGTGGGTGCCTTGGGTGGCATGTGGAAATCAAGTAAGTGCCTTGGGTGGCATGTGGAAATCTAGTGGGTTGCCTTGGGTAGCAATAGAAAATATGATTAGAATACTTAACCAAGTGGAAACATGTAATTAAACATGATTAAAGGGTTAAGTGGGATGCACTAGATAAAATGACAAGCTTAGGTGGTAGCTTGTGGGGGCCCATTTCAACCAGTAACCCATATGTATCTTATTGGGCTCGACCCATGTCGAGGACGGGACACGCGTACTGGGCTTGATTATAAGAGGCCAAAACGGGTTAGCGGTGGCAACGCAAGTCCAACGGGTTTCATATGCGTGTGTGGACCCGGGTTGGTAGGTAAGACGTTGTTGCATCATGTAGGTATAAGCCGTGCACCATTTGTTGTATCGGGTTGCCACTTTGGGGAGTGATACACCCCATTGTGGGGCCAGCACGGGTATCTACGGTAGGGAGCCGATTGCTTGGGAGTAGTGGGTACACCTAGTGGAGATAGGGGCAGACGGCACCTATGTAGTTAGCTAGGGGTACACAAAACTACTGGGTAAATCTTCTAAGTCCTTGGGTGGGATCAACCTTTAAGTAGGAATGACTGGTGTGGTGCAGTTAGTAGTTACCCTTGGGTGGGTGGATGCGTCTTTACCGTTATCTTAGTTCACCTTATGTCTAGTTGGCTACTTAGTGTAGTCATTTATTCCCAGTCATCCCGTGCCAAGTTTATATCATACCCTAATTACTTTAATGATTGTGTTGTTAAAGTTATAGGGCTCACTCAGACTTATGTCTGACCCCGTTGTTTTTATCTTTTTCCCCCTCAGGTCCTCAGGTTGGGCCTAACACTATTGGGCTTTGATCAGATTTCTTTATCTATCTTCTGGAGCTTGGACCGTGATGTAAAGCCCAGCTTATCTTTTCTTTTATGGTTATTGTTTATGTAGTGGGATTATGTACTTATGTTTTTACCAGGATGGATATTTAGTACTTGACTCTTTATGGTGTTGTAACTAAACATGTTTACCTTCTGCTGCTATGAAATGATGTTTTAGATTTTCAAGTATTTATATCTGTCTTGTTGTAATTTTTCTGTTCTATACTCACTTAAAATGCTCCACCGAAGTTAAGGCATTCCCTTAGTGAGTGACCTTAGCGGGTGTGGGGTGTTACACGTGGTATCAGAGCGAAGGTTACCAGAACAGATAAAATTTTTAGAAAACTATTTTTCTAAAAACATTTTTGAAGAAGTATTTTCAAAAACATGTCTTTTAAGAGAAAACTTTTTGAAAGAAAAGCATAATCCCCAATAGCCATATCTTTATCTTTCGAATTCTCCGTTTTGAATCTTTCCTTTTTCGTTTCAGCATGGCTGAAGATCTTAACTTTTCAGAGGGTGTGACGATACCAGTATGGTATAGGAGATTGATGGAGGCTAGGGCCGCCACTGCCGGTCCAGCAAATGTTCCTCCACCAACAGTAGCACCCGATCTTCCTCCTCCCCCTCCTCCTCCTCGCACGGATACTTTTGCTAAGACTTGCAAGGAATTTAAAGCTATGGGAGGGAAACCTTTTCAAGGATCAGAAACTTTTGTGGAGGCTAGAGATTGGCTTAAGGAGGTGGAAGAGTTGATAGATATCTTTGAGATGGAAGAAGGAAAGAAAGTCAAGTTAGCTGCTTGGTTAATGAAGGGAGAGGCCTCATTCTGGTGGGAGGTCACTAATGGAGAACGCCCCGTTGACTCTTGGGCGGATTTCAGGCAAAGATTTGTGGCAAAGTTTCTCTCAAGGGCGGAGGAAAACTTGTATATGGAAAGGTTCTTGACTCTAAAGCAAGGAAATCTCTCGGTGAAGGAATATGTCAACAAGTTTAATCAATTGGCAAGGTTTGGCATAGATATGGTGAATACACCGGAGAAGAAGGCTTTGAGGTTCGTTAAAGGCTTGAATGAACCGATGCATGGATTGGCTATGACTCATATCCCTATGAGGGCCACCTTTGAGAAGCTAGTAGACATGGCACTCATGCATGAGGAAGAGAAGGGTCCCAATGCTAATAAGGCACCCGAGAAGAAGGGAGATCAAAAGAGACCTCAACAGCAACAAAACAAAGGTGGGAAAGGCAACGGTGGCAAGGGGAAGAAGAAGTGCTTCAATTGTGGGATACCAGGCCACCTAAGCAAAGATTGTCGGAAGAAGAAGAAGACTGGCTGCTACCACTGTGGCGAAGCAGGGCATCTAGTGAAGGATTGCCCTAAGAAGGGGCAAAGGACGGGATCTACCTTAGGAGGACAGGTGAAAGCTCTTATGGCACCGGGTCAGGCAAGGGGGCAAGTTTAGGCTCTCGCAGTTCCACCATCTCAGGAAAGAGGTAGAACTATTTCCGTTGAAAGTCTGGTTTTTCTATTTGATCATCCTGTCCGTACATTGTTTGACTCTGGTGCATCGCATTCGTTTATCTCATCATCATTAGTTGAGTCACTGCACTTAGACACCAGTCTAGTAGATGATCCCTTGGTTGTTTCAAACCCAATTGAGGGATCCACTTATTTGTCCATGATATGTTTGGGTTTTAAGATTTCTATACTTAGCATTGAGTTTATATGTGATGCTTTTGTTTTGGGCTTCACGAGCTATGGGTTGATTTTGGGCATGGACTGGTTATCCAGTAATGGTGTCGTTCTTGATTGCGAAAGGAGAGTTGTTAGGCTCATGACCCGCTTGAGGAACACTCTCGAGATCTCTTGTAATCCCATGGATTCTGTTATGCTAAGTTATCTTGAATCGATTGACGCTTCGGTCGAGAGTTTGCGATCTGTTAGATTGGTCCGGGAATACTCGGATGTGTTTGAGGAGGTGAAAGGCTTACCTCCGAAGCGAGAGATAGACTTCCGAATATATCTGGTGGATAATGCTAAACCAGTATCTTTACCAGTGCGCCACATGGCTCCTCGTGAGAGGAGGGAACTCCATAAGCAAGTAGGGGAGTTGCTTGAGAAGGGGTTCATAAGACGAAGTATATCGGAGTGGGGTGCTCCAGTAGTTTTTGCCACGAAGGCGGATGGGTCCCTCAGACTTTGTGTAGACTATAGAGAACTCAACAAGCTCACAAAGAAGAATAGACACCCATTGCCGAGGATTGATGATCTCTTTGATCAGTTGGTTGGCGCTACAGTGTTTTCACAGTTGGACTTGGCCACTGGGTTTCATCAGTTGAGGGTGGCTGAGGATAGCATGACAAGACTGCCTTTAGGACTCCGGATGGTTTCTATAAGTGGCTGGTGATGCCATTTGGTTTGACGAACGCCCCTGCATATTTTGTTGATTTGATAAGTAGGGTGTTCAGGGAGTTCCTTAATAAGTTCGTGGTGGTCTTTGTGGATGACATCTTAGTATTTTCTAAGAGTGAAGAAGAGCATGCCCTACATCTTAGGGAAGTGTTGGAGACTCTTCGAGCGCATAGCCTTAAGGCTAAATTTTCCAAATGTCACTTCTGGAGGAAGGAAGTGCGGTTCTTGGGGCACGTGGTCTCCAAGGAAGGGATAGCTGTGGATCCCGCGAAGGTAGTATCAATTCAAGATTGGAAGGTTCCAAAGAATGCTACCGAGGTGAGGAGTTTCTTGGGGTTGGCTGGCTACTATAGGAAGTTTATCAAGGACTTCGCGAAGATATCAGCCCCATTAACTCGCTTAACGAAGAAGAATCTAGTCTTCGCATGGGACGTAGATTGTGATGATGCGTTCCGACGGTTAAAGAGAGCTTTAACCACAGCTCCAGTCTTAGTGTTGCCAGATGGGAGTAAGCCATTTGTTGTCTATACCGATGCTTGTGGGACTGGACTGGGCGCAGTCTTAATGCAAGAGGGAAGGGTAATAGCCTATGGTGGAAGGCAGTTGAGAGCGCAAGAGAAAAATTACCCTACCCATGATTTAGAGTTGGCCGCTATTGTTTTTGCGCTTAAGATTTGGCGCCATTATCTTCTTGGTGAGAGATTCGAATTGTTCACTGACCACAAATCATTGAAGTACTTGTTTTCTCAGAAGGATTTGAACTTGAGACAGCAAAGGTGGATGGAGTTCTTAGCATCCTATGATTTCGAGATAGCGTATACCCCTGGCAAGGGTAACGTGGTGGCGGACGCCTTGAGTAGAAAAAGGTTGTCCTTGAGTCCATTGTTCGTGGAACGACGAAGCTTGGAATTTATCTCGATGTTTGATTTCAGACCTTCCGTTGACTATATACCCGGTTTGCTAGCATCCTTGGAGGTCATATCTACTCTTTTGGGGCGGATTGGCAAGGCACAACGGGACGACCCACAGTTGGTTGAGTTGGTAGAGAGGCTCATAAGGGGGGAGTCGTCCAGCCATTTGAGTAGGTACACCCTAGACGATAGGGGGTGCTTGCGTAGAGACGGTAGACTTTGTGTACCGCAAGACGAGGGTTTGAGGAAGGCTATTCTTGATGATGCACACCGTTCTAGGATGACCATTCATCCCGGTGGGGACAAGATGTACCAAGACATGAGGCGAGTTTTCTTTTGGGCTGGTATGAAAAAGGATGTGGCCGAGTATGTCGCTAGATGCTTGGTGTGCCAACAGGTGAAAGCGGAGCAAAAGAAACCAGGTGGATTGCTTCACCCATTGGAAGTTCCGCAATGGAAGTGGGATAGCGTCTCGATGGATTTTATTGACGGGTTACCCAGATCGAGAAAGGGTAATACGGGAATTTGGGTTGTGGTAGACAGACTTACTAAAAGCGCCCATTTTATACCCGTGAAGAGCAAGAGGACTGCTCCATGGCTAGCTTCAGTTTACCTTCGAGAGATAGTTCGATTGCATGGGGTACCTTCTAGCATAGTGAGTGATCGAGATCCTATCTTCACTAGCGAGTTTTGGAGGAGTTTGCAAGAAGCAGTGGGGACTCAATTGTGTCTGAGCACCGCATATCATCCTCAGACGGACGGCCAAACCGAGAGGGTGAATCGTGTTCTGGAAGACCTTTTGAGGCTTTGTATCTTAGATTTTGGAGGTACATGGGAAGAGCATCTTCCATTGGTGGAGTTTGCATATAATAACAGCTTTCAGTCCAGTATTGGTATGGCTCCTTTCGAAGCTCTTTATGGAAGGCCTTGTCGATCACCTACATGTTGGTGGGAATCTACGGATAAGATCTTGCTTGGACCCGATATGGTTAGAGAGACTTCGGAAAAGATTGATTTGATTCGAAGAAGGATGAAAGCAGCGTAGGATAGGCAAAAATCTTATGCGGACAAGAGGAGGACGGATCTGGAGTTTGAGGTTGGGGACATGGTCTTTGTCAAAGTATCTCCATTACGGAATGTAGTTCGCTTTGGGTCCGTTGGGAAGTTAGCTCCAAGATTTGTTGGGTCGTTTCCTATTAAGGAAAGGATTGGACGGATGGCATATAGAGTGGATCCACCCGAGAGACTTAGTGGGGTACATGACGTATTCCATGTGTCACATTTGAGGAAGTACCTACATGAGACCGCAGAGGTGGTAGAGCCGAGCTTACTTAAAGAAGTGGAGGTAGAGCATGATGCAACTATTCGACGAGCTCCTACCCGCATCCTTGGGTCAGAGATTAGGAACTTGAGGAACAGAGAGGTGCGGCTAGTCAAAGTGCAATGGGGAGAGGATGAGAGCAATGCTACTTGGGAAACAGAAGCGAAGATGCGTTCACTATACCCATTCCTTTTTGAGGGTATGTCTTTTAACCTCTCCTTTATCGTTTGTCTAGTACTTATCTTATCTTTAGTATGTCCTCTCATTAGTACCTTTGACCTTTAGATAGGGTAAACCTATGGTTGAAACATGTGTTTGAGACATGTTATGTTTGATGGATGCGTGTGGATGCAAGTGGTTGCTAGTGGTTGCTCGTGGATGCATATACACACACTCTAGGCACTAGATCGGCTCAATCACTTCATATTGCATATTGCATATAATTGTGTGTAGGTAGCTATATTAATGGATGTAAAATGGTTGTGCTATCATATGGATGATGCATTTTTGTGAATGATTGTGCATGCATGTAGTAATAGTATGTGTCGATAAGGTTCTTTTGCATACATATTGGATGCATGGCACTATCATGGTTTGCATTAAGGAGGTCAACTGAATCAGTAGACCGCCTGATTTTGCATTAGACAGGGAACATATACACACACTCTTTGCATATGTTCATACAGCATTAGAAACTCTAAGGACAATGGATGCCGGTGTTTGATGGTTTAGTAGATGGTTGTTTGGTTGGTAGGATACGTTCTTATTGACTTAGAGATTTCGGGGACGAAATCCTTTAAGTAGGGGAGAATGTAACACCCCGTATGTTGAATAACTTGCTATAATATAAAACAGGGCAGAATTAAATTTTGAAATCTGAATCAGGGAAAACGGGATATGCCATTGCGTTCGTCTCGGAAAAATACGCGAAATAGAGTCCGAGTTTTCGAAAATCGGAGTCCGTATGACCCAGATAAGGCCCAAAGAAGTTTTCAGAAATTTAAAAACAGATTTAAAAACAAAAATTTCAATTTTCAGAAGTGGCGGGAAAATTCCCGCCAGACCCAGGGGGTCGACTGGGGAGTCGACCTTCCCACCAGGTCGACTGGAGAGTCGACCCTAGTGTCGACCTGGGGGTCGACCTCCCTGGTCGAGCCTAGGTGACCTGGGTGCACCAGTTTGGCTTTTTGGCTGTGTTTTGGTGGCTAGGACGAGATCTGACGGCTCTAATCTGATTTAGGGTTAATCTAATGGCCTAAAACACCTAACTACTCTATAAATACATCCTAAGACTACCCTAATTCATACTAAAAATAGATACAACACCGTTATGCCGTCAAAATGCAACTTGAAGGAGCCTCCATCAATCTAAAGAGGAAGATAGCTTCTCAAATCAGTCTCTAATCAACTCTAGCAACTTAATCTTCTTCTTAGGAGTGCTAATCAACAAGTTGTGAGTTTTCTATAGCCTTAATGACCAATTATTGAAATGATTATGATAGGATATAATGAGGTTATGGCTATGAATGTGGATCAATGCAAGTTATGCAAGTTATATGCTATGTGTTAATGATGTTATGCATGTTATGCAAGTTATATGCTATGTGTTAATGATGTTATGCATGTTATGCAAGTTATATGCTATGTGTTTGTGATGTTATGCAAGTTATGCAAGTCATATGCTACATGTTCATGATGTTATGCAAGTTATGCAAGTCATATGTTACATGTTCATGATGTTATGCAAGTTATGCAAGCTCTATGCTATATGATCATGATGTTATGCAAGTTATGCAAGTGTTCATGATGCTAGTTGCTATGATAAACATTAATCCATTATGACACCATGATTATGCAAGTTTGGTGTATGATTATATGCAAGTTTATATATGATATGTTATGCAAGTTTGGTGTATGATTATATGCAAGTCCATATATGACATGTTATGCAAGTTTGGTGTTTGATGATATGCAAGTAACATGTGCAAGTTTACACCTTAGAATGATATGCATACATATGCAAGTTAACCCCTTTGTATGTCAGACATACATATGCAAGTTTACCTCTTTGTATGACATAAATAACTTATGCAAGTTAACCTCCTTATGACATATGTGATTCATGCAAGTTTGGGTTGATTATTTATGCTAGTTGGGTTGATGCTATATGCATGTTGACACCTTTAAACCCATGTTGATGCTAATGTTATGCAAGTTGAACCCATTATATTTGTGATGAATCTTCCCTTTTATGTCATGTTAGCGAATTACGTGGGGAACGATGGGGTTAATATACATGTTAATGAAATGGTGTGAAGTTGGTATGATTATGCATACCATAAAGTGATGGACATAATTGAGTCAATTATGTACATCATTAAAATTGGAATTAATTAGGGAAAATTAATTCGGGGATGATTAATTAGGTGTAATTAATCGACTAAGACACGAGGTTGGACCATTTTGTAGCATAAGACTGCCCGGAACCGACCGGCAAATCCAGCGGCTACAAATGATTGGCCCAATGTGAGAGGTCTTAGGCACAAACTACATACGTGACAAGTGTAAAGACACGAGGTTAGACTCGGTTATGGCGTAAGACTGCTCGGACCCAACCGGCAAATCCAGCTGCCATAAAAGATAGTCTAATGTGAGAGGTCTTTACAACGGTTACGTTCTTAATCAATTAAGAAACACTTAACCAGATAAGCATGTAGTGGGCATGAGGGGTTAAGTGGGTGCCTTGGGTGGCATGTGGAAATCAAGTAAGTGCCTTGGGTGGCATGTGGAAATCTAGTGGGTTGCCTTGGGTGGCAATAGAAAATACGATTAGAATACTTAACCAAGTGGAAACATGTAATTAAACATGATTAAAGGGTTAAGTGGGATGCACTAGATAAAATGACAAGCTTAGGTGGTAGCTTGTGGGGGGCCCATTTCAACCAGTAACCCATATGTATCTTATTGGGCTCGACCCATGTCGAGGACGAGACACGCGTACTGGGCTTGATTATAAGAGGCCAAAACGGGTTAGCGGTGGCAACGCAAGTCCAACGGGTTTCATATGCGTGTGTGGACCTGGGCTGGTAGGTAAGACGTTGTTGCATCGTGTAGGTATAAGCCGTGCACCATTTGTTGTATCGGGTTGCCACTTTGGGGAGTGATACACCCCATTGTGGGGCCAGCACAGGTATCTACGGTAGGGAGCCGATCGCTTGGGAGTAGTGGGTACACCTAGTGGAGATAGGGGCAGACGGCACCTATGTAGTCAGCTAGGGGTACACGAAACTACTGGGTAAATCTTCTAAGTCCTTGGGTGGGATCAACCTTTAAGTAGGAATGACTGGTGTGGTGCAGTTAGTAGTTACCCTTGGGTGGGTGGATGCGTCTTTACCGTTATCTTAGTTCACCTTATGTCTAGTTGGCTACTTAGTGTAGTCATTTATCCCCAGTCATCCCGTGCCAAGTTTATATCATACCCTAATTACTTTAATGATTGTGTTGTTAAAGTTATAGGGCTAACTCAGACTTATGTCTGACCCAGTTGTTTTTATCTTTTTCCCCCTCAGGTCCTCAGGTTGGGCCTAGCACTAGTGGGCTTTGATCAGATTTCTTTATCTATCTTCTGGAGCTTGGACCGTGATGTAAAGCCCAGCTTATCTTTTCTTTTATGGCTATTGTTTATGTAGTGGGATTATGTACTTATGTTTTTATCAGGATGGATATTTAGTACTTGACTCTTTATGGTGTTGTAACTAAACATGTTTACCTTCTGCTGCTATGAAATGATGTTTTAGATTTTCAAGTATTTATATCTGTCTTGTTGTAATTTTTCTGTTCTATACTCACTTAAAATGCTCCACCGAAGTTAAGGCATTCCCTTAGTGAGTGACCTTAGCGGATGTGGGGTGTTACCGTAACAAACAAAATTGGTAAAAATTATGGACATGTCTCACATCCCCAAAAGCAACATATTAAAATATGAGAATGATCCAACCCAAAAGGAATAAAATAAAAATATTTTACGATCCTCCGATACGTAAAATGCGGGCTGTTACATTCTCCCCCACTTAAGAATTTTGCCCTCGAAATTCCAAGCAAACACAATAATTCCGCATGCCTATCATCCATAGTAAGCCAATTCTATCATCCAACTATCAACCATCAAGCCATGCATCCATAGCCTTATCCTAGCACGCAGAATTCTATCAAACAACAACAAGATACGACGATATAACGATGATACGATATCAGTGGGTCCTACCGATGACGAGTTCTGGATGAGTCGCTCTCACGCTCTCTTCCATCTCCTACGTACAATCGTCGCCTTCTTAACCCCATTATACCTTGACTAGCTTAACCGTCTTCCTCCTAAGATGTTTCGTGTCATTTCCCACAGCACCAAGCGGCTTACGAGGTTTCACAACTGTGGTTTCTACTTCTAGGTCTTCGTGCTGCTCTGGAGATACCACCACATTCGAATCATGCACGAACTTCCGTAGAAATGACACATGGAAAGCATTATGCATGCTCGACATCTTCTCAGGTAACTCCAATCTATATGCAAGCTTTCCAATTCACTCGATAATCTGAAACAGTCCAACGAACCTAGGAGCTAACTTTCCTTTACTTCTGAATCGAACCACATGCTTCAATGGTGAAATCTTCACAAAAACCATGTCGCCTATGTCGAATTCCAAATCCTTTTGATGCTTATCAACATAGCTCTTCTGACGATCTTGGGCCGCCTTCATTCATTGTTGAACGATCTCGGTACAATCCGAGGTCTCTCTTATCATCTCTAGCCCAAGTATCAACTTATCTCCAGTTTCTAGCTAACAAACTGGAGAATTACACAGCCTCCCATACAACACCTAGTATGGTGTCATCCCAATACTCGATTGGTAGCTGTTGTTATAAGCAAACTCAACTAGATGTAGATGGTATTCCCATGATCCTCTGAAGTCTAACACACAAGCCCTCAGGAGACCTTCCAAAATTCGATTGACTCTCTCGGTCTGACCATCAGTTTGGGGATGATATGCCGTACTTAAACATAACTCGGCTCCCAAAGCTTTTTGTAGACTCTTCCAAAATCCACTCATGAACATTGGATCTCGGTCACTTACTATACTTTTCGGGATACCATGGACTCGAACTATCCATTTCATATAAAGCTCAGCCAATTTTGATGTCGTCGTAGTCGATTTTATAGGAATAAACTTTGCACTTTTGGTCAAGCGATCCATGATGACCCAAATCCTTTCATTTCCTGTTCTGGTTCTAGGTAGTCCATCGATAAAATCCATCAATATCTACTCCCACTTCAACGTAGGAACTTCCAATGGCTGAAGCAATCCACTCAGCCTCTTCTGTTCAGCTTTTACCAACTAACAGTTCATGCACCTGGAAATGAACTTTCAAATATCTCGCTTCATTTCCTCCCAGTAGTAGACTCGCTTCATGTCCTGATACATCTTATTGCCACCGGGATTAATCGTCAACTTTAAGTGATGACATTCCCTCAGAACCTCATCTCTCAATCCGTCGATATCAGGAACAACTAATAGCCCTTGATTTCAAAGCCAACCTTCTTGATCGACCTCGAACTCTTTATCTTTTGTTTCCAGTTTCTTGATAATCTCGACAAGCTTTACATCTCATTTTTGGCTTTTGCCAACTCGCTCAATGTGAGTAGGTCTTATCGATAAGCTTGCAAATATTTCAGTTTCTAATTCACACCTTGGTCTGAAATCAAATCCTACCAAGTACTCGAGGCTCTTCCATATGGAAAACATCACTCCCAAACTTGCGTGTCTTCGACTCAATGCATCTGCAACCGCATTGCCTTTGCCAAGAGTATAGGCTATACCAAAATCATATGACGCTAGAAACTCTAACCATCGTTGTTGCCGAAGATTCAAATCCTTTTAGGAGAAAAGATACTTCAGCGACTTGTGATCCATAAACAACTCGAATCGAACTCCCAATAGGTAATGTCTCCACATCTTCAGAGCAAACACAATTGTTGACAACTCCAAATCATGAGCTAGATAGTTCTTCTTATGCGGCTTTAACTGTTGATTCGCGTAGGCCACAGCCTTATCCTTCTGCATTAGCACTGCTCTGAGCCCAGTGCCACTTGCATTGGTATATACCACCATCTCTTCATTCCCATTGGAATGATCAACACAGGAGCATTCGTCAGTCTCTCTTTCAGGATTCCGAATGCTTGTTCACACTTTGCATCCCATGTGAACACTTGGTTCTTCTTCGTCAATCATGTCAATGGTGCAGCTACCTTAGAGAAATCTTTGATAAACCGTCGTTAATATCCTGCCAACCCACGGAAACTTCTCACATCCGTCGCATTCTTAGGTCTATCCCTATCCTGGATTGCTGCCACTTTAGCGCGGTCAACCGCAATCCCATTACCGGAAATTACATGGCCTAAGATTCTCACTTCACTCTCCCAGAAGTGACACTTTGAAAACTTGGCTCTCAGCTGATGCTTTCGTAAAATTTCCAACATGATCCTCAAGTGCATCTTGTGCTCTTCCTCATTCCGAGAGTTGACCAAAATGTCAACCATGAACACAAGTACGAACTTATTCAGCTGATCTCTGAAAACCATATTCATAAGATCCACAAAATACGCTGGCGCATTAGTCAAACCAAATGGCATCACCAACCATTCGAAGAACCCAGATGGTGTCCTAAAAGCTGTTTTTAGCACACTATCCTTTACCACCCTCAACAGGTGAAATCATGTTTCCAAATCCATCTGAGAAAGCACTTTGGCTTCGTAAATCAGATAGAACAAGTCATCAATCATTGGCAACAGATACTTGTTCTTCTTAGTCACCTTATTCAGCTCATGATAGTCCACACATAATCTCAACAGCCATCCGCCTTGGTTGCAAACACAACCGATGCACCCCATTCGGAAACACTTCTCCGAATGAACCCCTTTCCTAGAAGGTCATGAATTTGCACCTCCAATTCTCGTTGATCCTTAGGCGCCATCCACCTAAGGGGAATAATGATAGGTCTAGCTCCCTTGACCAAATCGATCCTAAACTCGATCTCACAATGCGGCGACAACCCTTTGACCTCGTCAAGGACATCTTCACACTCATTAGCGATCAGCATAGATGAGTCTTCCTGTGAAATCCCAACCGAATATAGGTAGCTCATGAAGACACCCTCTTCGCACTTACATATAATCAACACCTTTAGCCCTTCCACATCTCCGACTCTTACCTCTAGCTTCTCGCAATTCACTCTTACCGCATACCTCTTGAGTCAATCCATGCCCAAGATGATCCCAAACCCAGCGAAGTTAAGAACAAATCAATCACACTTAAAAGAATAACCATGATTCGACATCATTGGACCACGGCATATCATGCATGGATATGATGAACCCCCAACTGGATTAGTCACTACGAAAGGTCTATCACAAATCTCAGGTTCCAAACCCAAGCGGCACACAAGCGCATTGCACATGAATGAATGCGATGCTCCAGTATCAAACAAAACTCAAACTGAAACACCTCAGACAGAAAGAGTACCTTGGACGATGACACCCTTTCCATTCTCCTCTGCAGTAGAAGCTATTAAAGAAGTTGGCACGACTTCCAAAGAATATGCCTTCAAAACTTGCTTGCCTTTAACTGACTCTGGATGGTCTTTCTTCTCATGTCCAGGCTTTCCACACTTGAAGCACTTCTTCTCAGGTTTGGTATTTTTGCACTCGTTCGAGTAAAGGCCCTTCTGTTGGCAGCCAAAGCAAACTACCTCGCTCTTAGACTTCTTCTGGCCATCCTTTTCTTTCTACTACTTCTACTTCCTCTTCTTATCATTACCACCTTGTTGTGGTTTCTGAACTTCCTAGTTGCAGCGACATCATTTGCTTCCTTAGGAAACAAGCTCTCATGGCAAACAACTTTTTCCACAATCTTCTCAAATGAATCATCAAGGTGATCCACCAACGCCCTTCCAGTATAGGTATCCAGAACCAAGATAAGCTTCTTGTTCTTCTAGTAAGGACTATCAATGTATGAACGAGCATATCTGGACAAGGCTTCAAAATTAGAAACATAATCAAGCACATAACGACCATTCTATTTCAGCTCCACAAACTTCTTGAACGAAGCTAACCTCTGAGCAGTGGAGATAAATTTTTCTTCAAACTTAGTCTGGAATTGCTCCCAAGAAATTTCTTCCTCTAGAGTTTTAAGCATGACAGAATTCCACCACTCCATGGATCTGCCCTGCAGTTGCCTTGATGCAAGCTTTCTCTTTGTTGTACCATCCATTCCCAAGTCTCTAAATATTCGAACACAAGAATCCATCCACCTCTAAACCTCTTCAGCTGGCTCAGATCTTTGAATGGTTTTCCTCCTAGAGATGTATAATCTTTGCATAGCTTTGCAAAATCCACAACCCTAGGCAACTGAATTCCTACGTCTACCGTAGTTGCCACTGGAGCGGGCGCCCTTCACCTGAATGCCTCCATCATGGCTTAAAACATGGCAGGGTAGTCTGGTTCACTGCCATTTCCCCCTCCAGTATTAGCTCCCCTAGTAGCGTGTCTTGTTGTTCATCTACCCATTATAAATCTGAAATTTAGAATAATTAGCCACCTTCAAGAAAAACTACTAAAAGAGAACAAACACTACTACTATATATGCTAATATATATAGTTAGCATCCAATTGAGATTTACAAGTATGTCTCTCATACGTGATTACGTCTTCGAACTTTGGCTAAAATCATAAACCAGAGCTCTGATACTAAATGTGATGACCGTCCACAACCCCTGCACTAAGCAAGAGGAATAATGCACTGAAAGGTGTGTTAGGCAACTGTTGACGATCATCAAAGGTAGGTAAACACAATCGATACCTGTCGTAGAACTCACAGCGCAAGGATAAAATATAGTAGAGAATATACAACATGTAATAATAGTGAGCATTATATAACAAACTTTTGAAACTTTCACAACATCCAGAAAGATTATCCAAACATCATAGGAAATATCAAAGTATATACGTAAAGCCTTACTACAACACTCATAGAGTAACTCAAATAACGGAAACAAAAACAGTAGGTAGTAATAAAACTAGTACGTAAGCCTCCAGCTTGCCTCCGAACTGCAACATCATCCTCACTAATCACTTGTCACCTGTCACCTAGTCTACCCATCCGCAATCGGATGAACAGCTCAAGGTAATAAGAGGGAAACATAAAACCTTGAGTTAGACAACAGTCTTAATGAGCGATAAAACAGCTAACAAACATCAACAATAATGCATATGAGAAGGGATAGATAAACATACTAATCTACCCACAACACCAGAGAAGAATTCAACTTTATCTTCACCACATCGAATAGTGATAGCCTTTACAACAACATTTAAAACACACAACCACGGAAACCAGAACACCCATTCAATCATGGCAAAGCACTCATGGCATCCAAATTATATATCTTATGAAACCATCCTAATTGAACTCAACATCCCTCAGGCACAAGCCCTAGAGGACTAAACCAATATCAGACAAGCACCCAAGGAACATCTCCTTCGACGTTGGACAATCTACATGAGATGGTTCAAAAAGGCAACTAATCAACCATGAAAGACTCTGGCTATCACCGTCAATCCTACTTTGAAACCATCATTAATCACATGACGGCCAACCTTGCTATATGTCAAGGGCTAATGGTAACCCCAGTTCTAGCATAAACTTCATATGCCTTTGAACGATACGTATGTATATCCAACCTTGACAACTAGGCCTTTCAAAGATACCCAGGGTACTCGACCTGCAACTGGTCTTTTAGGTGCCCCTATTGTACCCCTACTATGAGCTTGCTAGAACTAACGACAATTATAATCTCTCGGCCTTCATATCTCTAGGCGTCCAACCCGACGATTTTTCTTAACTCAAGCAACCTTCTCGAGCTACCATTATCCACCAACTCACGACCTTTGAGTTGTCACCTCATTCGCTGTTCTACACCGATCAACGAACACCTTTCAACACTTCGACCCTTCCTACTTGAATTTACTTCGAAGTCACACCATTACCGAGCCAAATTACATCATTGCGTTGCGGGTTGGGTTAGGGAGGTTGCCCCTGAAAAATATTTTTTCAGTTCCTATTGTTAAAATCTGAGTCTTACACAATATATATTTTTTAGAAAATAAACCCTGTGTCTTCTCGGTCGACCATAAATGGCTAACCCGCCCATTACATGCATGACCGACCCTTCCTCGGAACACCGACCGATTGTCCCCCTCACTGGAGTACCGACCGACCGGACCCCTGTCTGCACCCACAGATCGGTTCGCTACCTACATCCACCAATCGACCCTGTGCCTGCACCCACTGATCGGCCCTCTGACTGAACCCACCGATTGACCCTCTGACAAAACCCACCGATCGTCCCTCTGACTGCACACACTGATCGACCCTCTTTTGGAGCACACCGATCGGTCCTCTCCTGGGTTGTTCTATAAGCCACTTCACAATCGATCCTTCTTGACCGATCGGTCCACTGTACAGCCCCAATCCAACCCCAATTTCGACCAAAACTTTGCCAGACGACAAATTCGACGAAACTGACTCATCCAATACATCCAATACAATAATGAGCATGTTATGAAGCCACTAACATCATGAAAATGAAAATTATCAGCAAGATTATGCAATTTCACCAAAAACCATAATAAATGAACATATAATCCAAATTGCGGATCTAACTTGCATAAACATGTAAAATGGTATAAGAATTATTGGTTTTAAACATGCTAACTAGATCACAGAGTGATTCATATGAAAATGGACATGTCAAGGTGTAGATCGATGTGAATATGCTTGAATTTGATGAAAAACATGATCAAACATTCATATACTTCATTGAATCCATGTAAGAGATGCATATCACTCACCGATTCTCCAAATCAAGCTAAAATCATTGTATTAAGATTCCGAACAACAAGCAACTCGATCCAAACCCCTTGATCTGATGAATTCTTACTCAAATGATGTAGATCTAGCCTCAAATAATGTAAATCTTCGATTTCCTATCTTTAGATTTTGATTTTTAATGTTGGAAAGGTGTTAGAGGAAGAAGGGAAAGAGGCTACCAATTAAGAGAATAGAGAAACTAAACCATTTCGCATATCTCTCACCCCCATTTATGGTTTCCACCAGCCCACTAACGGGCCTTCCCAAATCAGCCCATTGTGGCTCTCAAAACCTTAACAGCCAACTAAAAAACCTTAAAATAGCGATTCCTCCCAAACCATTGAGCCAAATCTTTATTATAACCACTTTATGGAAAGGCAATCATCATTTTCTTTCCAGTGGCACAAGTCTCACTGAGTCAAAAGTTATGCCTTATACAAGACTAATAGGGGTAAAATGGTTGCAAACAAAATTGGTAAAAAATTATGGATATGTCTCACATCTCCATAAGTAACATATTAAAATATGAGAATGATCCAACCCTCAGGGAATAAAATAAAAATATTTTATGACACTCCGATACGTAAAATGCGGGCTGTTACACTAACCCTAATCCATATTTTTAGGGACTATCCGAAATGCCCTCTTCATGAAGCTTCCATTTTGTCTTTATCTTCTAATGGTTCATTAAAAATACATAAAGCATATTTTGTCCCCACTAGCCAATAATAGTTCCTTTAAGGAAAGAGGGATATATATATATATACATATATACATGTGTGTGTATGTGTGTGTTCGTAGGTGGGCTCCTCCACAAGTGGTATATTAATTAATTCCCTCTTCATTCTTTTATCTCCTCTTTGTGCATGTATATCTTCATGATCGTTCTTCATATTTGCACCCAAATTTCTACAAATCAACATGAAAATGAAAAGGTAAAAAATTTCAAAAATTTATGCGTACACAAATGACGGTTTTGCCCCAATATAAAGATGAATGCATGATATTTTAAGAATTTTGGGTTTTTGGTTAAAACATGTAAAAATAGCCCAGTATGTCATTTATTTAACTAAAACAAGAGTAAATGTGTGAGTACAATTGTACACATTTACGTGCATATCACTTGCATACATACGTATCTGTATATGTACACTTGTGTATGTTATCTTGTGCATTGCTTGTTTGACATTAATTCATATTGCCAGTTTGTGGTCATGTGACTACACTTAAATCTGGCCTTCTTGGTCATTATACTTCTGCTTCGATGTGCACTGTGCTCATGCTGCTCATTCACACATAAACATATATACATATTTATGTGTATATATGTATGTACCCATGTATTCATATTATACTTGTGCTTTGCTTTCTCTACGTAGATCTGACTTTTGTTGTATGATTTGATTACCATTGACCTATATATATACATACATACATGCATATATATATATATATACACACACACACACACATATATATATATATATATATATATATATATTTGTGTGTGTGTATGAAAACTTTGAACCTTGAATACATGCTTGACCTTGATTATTATTACTCGACGTTCTTGTATTTCAGTGCACTTAAACCAGTTGTCTGATGACATTACTTGGCTTTTGTATATTGATTGAACCCACTGCCATGTACACCTAAGCTTTGCTATATTTGTGAAACTGCTGAGCCATGTTGTATTATAGTTGCACCATTTTCTTGTGTTGGCATTTGTGGTTCATGGTCCTTGACCATTTATACAATGAGATGTGGCTTGCCCCATTGATGATTACTGCTATTTATTCTTGTACCTTCTAACTTGACATGATTCATATGCATACTTGTCTTGAATGTTGTGTGATGCCATTTAGCATTCTCATGACCCCTGACTTGTGCTCTGTCCATCCATGCTTGCCTGAACCTGAAATGTTACTGGCCATTGTTGCATTGTGCAGTACCCATGCTTGCTGCATGACCAGTTTCCATATATGTGACACCATGTACTCTGTTTTTTTTATGGCTTGTTGTGCTTTAACTCAAGCTTGCTCACAGTCTTTGAATGTTATGCGTGTCTTCATCTTTTCTACTTGAGCTTGTACACTGCCCATATACATATGTGTCCAGTTTCAGCTTAGCTATTGCTTGAGGTACGATCATGAATATTTCTGGCCATATATACACACATACATGTATATATATAGTTATATATATATGTGTGTGTGTGTGTGTGTGTGTGTGCGCGCGTGTGTGTGTGTGTCTGAACCTCAAACTGCATTTTCTCTTTGTTGAACTGACCTTGTGCTTTTGATAATATCTTTTGCATCTTGTGTTGCACCCATTAAAATACACACCTAAGCTTCTTTTGCACATACCACCATGTGCTTGATTTCTGAATCTGCTTATAGTCCAGAACTCGACAATGTTTCACGCACTTGAAATAGCCGCAGTATTCATGTATACATTGTGCTTCCTTGTGCTTTGTCGCCTTGTGCTTGAAGTGCACGATCTTGATATCATTATACATGCAGTAGCACATATATTTTTACTTGAAATGCTTTGTTTCCAATGATTGTGCCTTGCCCTGCTACCCATGCACATTTACTGTTTGGCTGGATGTTGTCCAGTTCCCACTTTATTTGTTACACCATGTTGTGTCAGTTCCACTAGTTTGAGCATGTATATGCTATACTGCCATTCACATTGCATTGTTGTTGCATTTATTATTTATACTGTTGCGGTTTCTCTTCCATGCCAGGACATCATATATGTTTATATACATACACATGTATGTGTATACATGTATTGTGCATGTGCAATTATAATTTCTATTTACATTAGTAGACCACTATACGATGTGTCTTGGCTGGTCAAGATCAGCAGACCACAGTGGTGAGTTGAGGCTTGTCTTGATCAGTAGACCACTATAGCTATGTTGAGGTTGATTCGCAGGCACTAGTATTTTGTCTGCCTTATGGTATTTACAGTGAATCACTGTAAATATCACGAGCAGTCTAGACTCAAATCGATGTATTTAAATATTAGACCAAGTCTAGAAATATGATGAGAAACACACCAAAATTATGTGGCAAATAAAATTTAAAATAAATTTACATTTGACTGTAGATAATTATACCTTGTTTCAGTTTACTATGTGTGATTCTGTGATAGGCATGCAGGTGACTGGATATGATCTGAAGCAGCTGAAGACTCAGTGTGTGCCAGTGTGACTGTACATGTAAGAGTGAATAAGTAACTGAGTGTATGAGTGTTGTAGTGAGGAATGAATGTAATGAAACTGAATGTATTATATCACAATGAGATATACAATAATGGAGTAAGAAGTTTGTACTATTCCAAATGTTGAAATAAAATATTTATTTGAATAAAAAATATTGTTTGAATATTAAATTCTTGTGCAACAGTATTTTATTCAAAAATATATATTTATTTATGTATGAGATGAAAATATACAATAGTACAATTACAAACACATTTATATAATAGTATATATGTTTGTTATCATCAAACAAAACATATACAACAATCTTTCCCTTATGAACATACATATAAGTTTCTGGAAGTGATACATGTGTTTTCCAATGAAGTGTAGAGCTCACCCTATTTATAACTTCCCCTACAACTGAACTCCCCCTACATATATGCAAATGAGAGTATGAAAAACAATTGAATTTCCAATATTAAAGTATTCTTCAATTATTCACTCATCAATCAAAATCTTAACCATTCTCCCCCTTTTTTTAATCATCAAAAGAATATAGAAATTGAAACAGTGATGAACACAGACTTGAAAAATAAATTCAAACCAAGAGAGAGAATGTATATCGTAAACCTTATTTAATCAAACAAAAATAATAATATTCTTTAAACTAGAAGCAAATTTCAAATTTCAAAATGGTGGATTTACGATGGATTTTATAAACTAGAGAGAGTTATGAATATGAGTTCCATAAATTTCAAATAGATTTTAAAAAATTAAGCACAAAATAGCGATGGATTTTGACTATAATTATGAATTCAAAACAAGAGACAAAAATAAAATTATCGCAAATCCCAAAACTATCAACCAAAAAAATCATAATAGACCTTAAAATAGAAACACATTTCATAATTCAGAAAATGGATAAATAGGTTGGTGGTCACAGAACAAGAAGGATTTTATATGTATGTAATTTATTTATTTCTTTTCCTTTCATTTTATTTTCCTCCTTTTCTTTAATTTTAAGAGCACTTAACCACATATAACCATAAGGACTTTTAAATGAGGTCGGTTGCAACTTAATTTATAGGCGTTCTCTAACCATGCAAGACCATATCTAGGTTTTTTAAATCAGACACCTATTATATAAAAATCCTTCTATTGTATAAAACCAGAATGAATGATAGAAATATGGTAGAGAGGGAGATGGTCGTGAAATTAATTTCTAGTTAATCATATTATGAAATATGTTCAACCGTGGGATTTTTGAAAAAAAAATTCAATTCTCTCTCATTTTGAAAAATAGTATAGTCATATTTTTATCACAAATCTTGAAACTGTACTTTCTTTAATGACGTTAAAATAAAATAAACTCTCCACATTATATAAAACCATTACGAATGACAGAATGAAGACAGAAAAAGAAAATGTTCATGAAATAAGCACCAACTCAAAAATATTATAAAAATCTATCCAATCATCATGAGAACTTAAAAAAAATACCCTCTGGTTGTGAAATATATTATAGTCACAACTCATCATAATTCCATAAATCTAATAATAATTTGGACGAGTTCCAAAGTAGTTCAATTTGGTCAATGATTTCAATTTTTGAATAAAAAAAAAATGATTAAGTTTGAAAATATCAATTTTAAGAGGGATTCTAAAAAGAACTATACAAGTTGCTAATCATTTAAAAAAAATCAAATAGTTGAATGTTAAAATTTTCAACACTTCTAAGACTGATACCACTTGTGGCTCTGGAATGCCCATAGAACTCAATGAAAACTAAACACTGAATTTTCAACATATCATGCAATCATCAAGTTCACAAAAAATCAAACCCTTATATCAGAGCAGCATTTTATCTGGACAAGCTTAACACAAAAACCAATATTTACATCAAGCCCAAAAGATAATCAATGATTCAAATCAAAAGCAAGTTATTTGAAATCTCTTGATGAAATTTATTTTTTGAAATAAAATACAAATATAGTATCCATGAAGTTTAATATACAGTTGGTCGCAGAAGATTTTAAAAACAAAATAGTTATTTCAAGCCAAAAACTAATGAAATTATCACAACTTATAAAAAACAGTTTTCAAGTAGTGTGCTATAATGAGTGCAGTTTTTCAAGTCTTTCCAAGGTGAATTAGAAGAAACTCAAAACAACGGTTAGATTTTCAAATATTTCCAAATCAATTTCAGAAAAGGTCGTTATGGATGTAATTAGGTGGTCAACATTGGAAACCGACCGTAAGGACCTTAATAAAATTATTAAAAATATAAATAAATTATGTAATATCATAATAAATGATTTGGAAAGATTTTGGATGAAATATTCTATATTTGAAAAGATAAAAGATATTTTTATCTAAATGAACAAGTTTACAACTAGAGTAATAATCCAATGATTCAAAATTAATAAATTGGATTTGTAAATAGTTTTAATCTGACCATAATTTTCCAGTATACATATATTGGAATGAATTTAAATGGAAATTATCTTCGGATATATTGGTATAGGATCCCGTAATTATATAGATATCATTGAGGAATCTAGAAGATATTGATATCGTTATTCCAAAACGATATCTGTTAGTTTTAGAATTTGGTAGTTAATGTAAGTCGACATGATTTCCACTTAAGATCTTCTATTTAATATCAAATTGGATTTTCGGTTTTCCGTGGATGGTATCTCAAATAATATTGTTCTTAAACCCGGTTATGAAAGTAATAAACCTTTTAATTAAGATTTAAGGAAAGTTTTTCAACATATTTGATTAAGTTGGAATTGATGGAATTCGATTGACAACGATCGAGATGAGTTTCAGTGAAGGAAGGCGTTTACTATTTGTGGAATTTAAAAGGCTTAGTCGTTAGTACACTTGTAGTATTAGTTAGTTACAGAAATTTATATTGATTATAAATTGTTCAGATTTCTTTGAAGATTCCATATTCAATGGAAGATGATTTTGGGTTTTTTGTGAATGGTGTTTTTACATGACATTTGTTCTTTAACCCAATTAAGGATAGATTTATTTCCCAAGGTTGAATAATCATTAAATAATGATTTTTGAAGATTAAAGTTAAGTTGAAATTTTAATGAGATTGAAATGCGAATGAGGTAATTAAATTTACCAAATTCAAGAAATGTTCATGAATGGAGTACCACCAGTTTTACTCCAGGCAATAGTTAAATCTTCAATTAGATTTGAACATTAAATGGTAATTAAATTTACCGATAACACTTTGGGTGTTAAATATATAGTACCACCGGTTTTGCTCAATGGGATGAATAGTTTGGGTTTTGGAATAATAAAATAAATGATGAATTCGATAAGGCTCGATAATCCTGACAAGTTTTATAAATCTTAATGTTTAAGTTGTGAAAGGACATAATAAATCTTTTGAAACGATGTCAAAAGGAAGCTTAAACCATAAGTTAAAAGAATTTATCCTTGGTAAAATTAATGGGAACCTATACCGAAGGTAATGAATACTTGAATAAAAGAATATTCTGGATTGGAATGAGATGTGTGCCATCTTTGTGTATTTATCACATGATTATAAAGATGCACTAGTTATTCGGAAAGATCGGGTTTAACCCATTCTGAAAAACCGTTACGATGATTAAAAGTCGAAGATGAAAAAGGTGGTCGAACACCAGAGATCTTCAAATCGTTTGGGCTATTGCTGATGTCTCACTTGGAAAGTACACCTAAGTAGAGGTTATGTGGTGGTTGCCCAGACGTACTTGGAAATCGACCAGATATGCAAGGGCCTCTCTCCTGTATTGGAAATATGGGATGAGGAATAAGGTGCCTCCGGTTTCGTTCAAACCCAGAACGAACTTGTAAATGGATTGCGTGTTTGACATTGTACTTTGTGTTGTATTCAGTTATCTTTGCTAAATATATATCTGTTTGGTGGCAAAGAATTTATTCTCTTGCTTAACATCCTTCTCTGAGACGTATGAGCTTAAAGATTATATAATAGTGGAAGTTAATGGTATGGTATGGATTGACAATGTGGTGTGCTAAGATGCAATGATCAAGGCTTTTGTTGAAAAGTAGGGCCTTATGGTTAATGATCAAAGCACTGCTTTAATTACCATAGCTTTGTGTATAGCGTTAGTTCGCGAGCCTCACATTCTGGTATGAGTCAAAAACAAGATTAGGGATGCAGGGAAAGCATACGTTTCTTTCTAGCTAGAAGTAGTGCCATGGTATGGAGCCCAGGCATATTTACTTATGTGGATGATGAGGCGCCACGAATATGATTGGTCAACATACTCAGTAGGTGACAGTTCCGATAAGACCAGGAAACGTATGTTCAGGAATAACTAATCCATAAACATTAGTCGTAGACCTATATGACGACATAATATATGGTACCTATGCCATCTATGATTGATACATTTTTATTCGAAGTTGTTTTATGCACTACGCACTTATAATAGTATGAAATTATCTGTTTTGAAGTGTATCAAGCATGTTTGGTTATTATAAGGTAAAACTCTATCCTTTGGCTTGCGTTTTATTGTGTGATGGGACCTGATTCTTATTTCTAAACTATTATTCATGTGGAGTAAACCCGTTCGTGTCATACAGTGTGGTCCCATGATTTTTTCCACTTTTAAAGTGAAGTTTTAATAACTTTTTTAAGTTCTCACACTAGTACCATGACTGACCTAGAGTTTATTATTTCCACCTAAACTCTAGGTGTCCATATCTTCCACACGGGCAGCTAGTAGTTTTGGTTTTGCATATTTCTATTTAACAGGATCCTGATTTACGGTCGGAGCTATATTCGGAAAGCTTTGTATCCTTGCATTTCTTTCAACTGTGGTAGTTAATGTATTTCCGCTGTGCATTGTATTTATATATTTTTATTTCTACTGCTACGTATTTTATTCTCTGATAATTGTATTTTCATTGTGTATATTATTTATTTATACTCTGATATTTGTGTACTCTGACGTAAATTGTTGTAATAACAATGAAAAATTCTATTGTTCTGTGTTCCGATGCGTCGTGTTCTCAAATAATCTACATTCTAATTCGGTCTAGGCCGACTGGAGATTTCGGGTCCTGAAGGTTGAGTTAATTACACACTAATTTAGGCAACAATATTCTAGACTTAAAATAGGCATAACTTCCTAACTTATGTCCGTTTTCTTATTATGCCTACTATGTAGTATGAGAAACCATCATATCTAAGCAATGGAACTAGTTCGAGACCATAATTCAACCTTCATCAAAAGTTATAGCCTAAACAATATTTTAAGATCCAAATTTTATTCCAGTTATGTTGACAATAATGGCACCAATTTTCTCTAAGTTAATTATAAATAATGTTTCTAGACTCCATGAGATTCATACTAACATAATCAGCGATAGAGATGCTTCATCCACTAGTGGATTTTAGAAAAGTTTGCAAAAAATGTTAGGTATAAAGCTGAAGATAATAATTGGTTATTGCCCATATATGAATGGGTAAATAGACAGCGTTAACAAAATCCTTGAGTATTTATTAAGAGCTTATATACTAGATTTTGAAGAGTTGAGCAAAGACCATTTGCACTTACTTGAGTTTTCCTACGAGTTTTCCTACAATAAAAGTTATTAAAGTAGTATAGGAATGGTGAATTCCAAAGATTTGTATGGAAGGTCATGCAAATCACAAGCAAATTGCTTAGAAACCAAAAAAAGATTGGTTCTTGGTTCATATATGATGAAAGAGATACATAAAAAATAGAGTTGATTTGAGTATGGATTAAGGAAGTTTTGTCTAGATAGAAAAGCTACACAAATAAGAGGCATAAAGATCTCGAGTTCTTGATTGAAGACCATTTTAAAAAAAAAGTATCAATGATGAAAGGTGTGGTACGATTTGGGGATTCAGGGAAATTGGAAACGAGATATATTGGTTTATTTGAAAGGACCAGTAAGGCAGGTTATCAAATAGATTTATGAAATAGTTTGGTAGAAGTCCATGCTTTTTTTGTATTTCTCATTTTAGAAAGTATATGCATAATCCAAAGGTTACTATTGCTCCAACTGCATTAGAAGATTTATTAATGGAACCATATATGACCATTGCTAGGCAGCCAATTCATAATTTAGTTAGAAATGAAAATAAGTTAAAGAATAAGATAGTTCAATTAAGATATCGATTAATTGCATAATTTCAAGGCTCCAAAAATGGCGATCTCTTTTTTCTTCTTCTAAGCAATTTTCTCATATTGCTCCTGCTCCTGGTATATTCGCTTTTGTTTATGCTCCATTCTCTAAATTTCTTCTTGGATGTTTATTAGGGTTTTGTGACTTTCTATATTTCGCTTTTAAAGGCACATTGGGGTTTCGTGTGCTCAGCAGGTGGTGGTGATTTCTCCTTTGTGATGCGCCATCGTTACTTGGTGGTTGGTGGTGACTTCATGTTGATGGAACAACAAGTATTCTCGACTTTCTTTCTAGATGGGTGTCCTTCCTCTGTTGTTGTTGGTGTTAGTCCGGTTACTGCTATTTCAGGTCTGGATCATCCTCGTTCCTTGAGGCTTTTTCCGTTGGACTTTGAGGATTTGGTCCACATTCCCTCTATTCGTTACCTGCCGAAATATATCTCTTTCCACTCCTCTCCCTTATTTGGTTGGCCTCCATTGATCTATCCTCATCCAAGTTCGAAGGCAGTTAGGAGTAAGTGGGGATCTGCTGGTTTTGGTTGTAAACCCTTAGGTAAATCTTCCTTGCCTCCCCCTCGTCCGAGAGTTGTGGCTACTGTCCGAGAATTTGTTGGTGGTGCACTGACTTCTGCCCTACTTTGTTACCTCTGTATAACCCGTTTGATCCTCTTTTTGAGGTGGAAACTGTCGAGGAGTATACTTCTCGCACAAGCTTTTTGGCTATCTTGCCTCATCATAGATGTGTTTGGATGGGTGGTAATGAGTTTAGATGCAAGGTTGTCGCCTCTCGTGTGTTGGGTTTGGTTGAGGATTCGACTTCAGACTCGCGGTTGCAGCCAGTGGTTCCGGCGACTGGCGGGGAAGCTAAAGAGTCTTAGCCTGCGTTTTATCTCATGATTGTGTTACTCATGCCCCTTCGGTTTGTGTTGGTTCTTTGGTTGTGTGCTCACGGTTGCAGCCAGGCTTGGCAGGTGGCATGGCAACTGTGGTGCGAGTTTTAGGTCCTCTCTTACATTGTTTTCGAATTCTTGTTGATCCACATTGCAAGGCATCCCGTCTCTTCTGGTATGTATTTCTCCACTTGTTGATTGTTGGTCTGTAACAGTCCAGGGTATTTATTATGCTTGCTTTGTTGCTTCGGTTATTGGGTGTCACCCTTTGCCTTTGTCTGGGGATAGCGGCGAGGCGTATTGGCCGGCTCGAATGAGTGGTTGGCTGCATCAGTGCATGAAGTTGACTGGGCTGGATATGTGTCCCTTTTTTGGAACTTTACTTGGTTGGTTACCTTCTTTGTTTACTTTGGGATGTTCCCCCATTATTTTTTCCCTGGTTGGTAGTTGGCTTTATTGCTTTTTGGGGTTTATGACTTTGTTTTAGTGTGGGTTTTCCCTCAATTAAAAGGCTATTCTTGTGGTGTTGGTTGGGTATGGTGGGTTTTGGGTTCAGTTGGCTGTTGATCTTCAGAACCACAATATGACGGTCAGTGACATAGGTAAGGTTGTGGCTTGTGTAGTGTTTTTGGGTTGCTTTTGTTGGTTAGTTTGGAGCATGGATCGGGTTGTTGGTTTGCTTGCGGGAGTCTGTCGTCGTATAGTCCATGGTTTCTCTATTAGCTATTTTTCGATAGTTTATGGTAGGTTACGACCTTTTTTGTTGCTCCATTCTTCGGCTTTGAGTATTTTTCATTTCCCTTATCCCATTAGGTTTTTAGGTTTTTGGATTCCCTCTTTTACCCTGAGTCGTCATTGCGGTGACAATTCTACATCGGTGTATCCTCGTAGCAAGTAAGGGCATCTTCTATAGACGCTCCAAAATCTGATGATTATTTTTGTCCCTTCTGCCATTCTCTTTCCCTTCTTAGCCCAATCGAGATTAAGATCATTAATGCTCATTTAGATCGCTTGGCTAAGAACTCGTATCCTTATCATATGGAGCGGTATGAGAGGTTAGTTGTGATCTCTGTATGTTAACCGACCATTTGGTCTGATTCCCAAAAGTATACCAGGCCCACTTGTAACAACCCGAATTCCGACAGACCGAATTTTTTCAGAATTACAATCTATCGAAACTCGATTTGTTGTGCTCTGGTATCCTGCAGAAAAGACAGAGACATAAAATATGTCAGAGCTCAGAAAACGTCTCACAACGGAATGGATAAAATATAATATAATCAAAGTATAGCCTTACGGTATTAATAATACTGCCTAACCGGTATCCAAAGCTATCATGTCTCTGCCACAAATTTAACTTGCGAGTATGTTATGATGAGGGGGTTAGAACACAAGTTTTGGTGACTGGATTTAAATTATACACTTTGGATAATCCTACATATACCGTTCAATCATATTTACTTATTTATTAGGTTACTTGGGTTAACATCACTTAAGGCTTACACAAACGTCATACTCGTTTACTTCCAAGTGGATTAACATAATATAGTATATATGTAGCTACCCCTCAATACTGAGGTACGCCCCATGGTACCCTACTCGCACGGTCTCCACCGTAATGCCAAAGAAATGAAAGAAGTCCATCATCCTACGCCGGAGTAACGTACGGATCTCTACATAACAATGTTACGTTCTGCATATATCTGTCATTGCTACGCTACATCAGCGTACAGACTGCCATCGTCGATCGAATCAGATTTCATACCGGAGTAATGTCTTTAAGTCTACGATACACCACCCCAAGTCGACAACCATGTATCTAGACTGTCTCACATATGTATCGTCAATTGTAGCTCGATGCCTTAACTGCACGTCCTCTAATGTGCACCAAGTTCCGTGGTAGGGCGATACAAGAAACACGAAACTTGGTAGGGAGCTTTTCCGTATCTGTACAAGCCCGTCTTTAAGAGCCTCTATATATAGATATTCCTAGGGTATGTTTTCACGGTGGCTATGGCCCCACCTTGGCCCCTCCCTCAACTAGTAAAGACTACAAGATCTAAACGACTGCCTCTAAAAAACAATTTAGCATCCATTTTGCATCTTCCCTCAATCACCGTACCCCAATAGTGAAAGGTGAATGGTCTATTGGTTTTAGCTCTAGTCTTTCCGCATCCCACTGGCGGCTGATGACGGGTATCCGATGATCTACTATCCTTGTTGGTTGTGACCATTTGCCTCCCCGTTGAGGCGACCGCCGAATCACCCTGTTTTCACCGCGTCACAGCATTCTGACTGCATAGCTACTTTTGCAGTCAAGGCCTATCCACCTAGTAGTTACGCGCAGACCCAACCTCTATAAGCACAGCCTAAACATCTGTCACAACACAGAGGACTACTAGGAGCACCTTGCGTATCTCAGGAAGCCGCGTGCTTCCCCATCCTGTCCCTCGGAGCCGAAAAAAATCAGATAGATGGGCACTCCCCTCGTGCCTTATAACACCACAATGATCTACCCTGTTGGGTTATTCACCCTCAATCGTGCGGACTGGTCCAATTGTAACAACCCGAAATTTTAGAACGAAATTTAAATTTAAATTTAAATTTAGGCTATTTTGAGGAATGTGGAGTATAAAATTGGTTATTTTTATGAAATAAAAATTTGAAATAACTTTAAAATTAGTTTTTATATACTATTTGATTTAAAACAAACTCAGGAAGATTATTAAATTAAATTATTGAATATAAATTGGTACTAAATAAAATTTATGATATTATTAATGGGATCATTAATTTTTGCTGAAAGATTGTTTGGAAATAATGTGTTCATTATTGAGGAAATAAATTCCAATACATACATTTATAAAACGTTGTGCTGGATAAGCGAGATTTACACGACCAACCGTTTTGAATTTTTAATGCTAAGATTCCTTTGTTGTTTAATACGAACGTTATAGAAAGGCAAGAGTTGCTACCTTTATTAATCAAGAAATGAATTATTTTAATTTTGATTCGGTTTAAAAGGAAAGATGTATGGTTAATGTGAACATGGACTTTTATTTTTGAACATAACATTCTATTAAAATGAGATGGCATTCAAATATTTTTACCAAGATCTAACGGTATTACAAGTTGAACCGTAACAATAAAAATAAGATAAACTTCGAATAAGAGAGAGTAGTATATTAAGAAGGAATTTTTTTTTCATTGGCAATTTCAAATTGAAGTTTAATATAAATAGTGATTAATATTGTTTTAAACAAACTGCTAAATTTATTTCATGAAGATTGATTATTCCATATTTTCTACTTTTCTCAAATTCATCGCCTCCTTTCTCCCTCCTCCATTTTCCTCATTAATCACGCATCCATCCTTATTTTAACATGTATGCATGTTTTTCAATCTATAATTTATTTTCTTTCCCTAAACTCACTACCTCCATTCTCTCCACTTAAATTCTTCATTAATAACACATTTATCTCTTTCCATCATCCTACTAATTTACTTCCTTTATTTCTATTAACTTATTTCTCTTCACTCTAATTTAACATATCTTATTTACACGTTCTCATTTCTTATATTTCCATTCTCTTATTTTTTTTCCTTTCTTTTTTTTCCTTCATTTCTTTTTTCTCTCTTTTTATTCTTCAAAAACTAATGGACCTACGTGTATATTTCTATTCTTTTTTATTCATATCTATGCAATTGAATACCTTCCTGTTTTGTCTTTTCTAGTTTTATTTTGAAATTTGAATAGGAGATGACGAGCTCTTTCTTGATTAATGGACTAAATAATTTAATATTATAAATAACCAACATTTAGCAAACCTTGATTGCCCAACTTCAACAGCTGCCGCCCTCTTCTTTTATATGGCTGAAAACATCCCATTCTCATCTCTAAAATTCTCCCAACCTTCTTCGAATTAAAAACCTCAACCCAAAAAAAAACAAATCGAAGAGATTGGGGAGCACTATGGATTCAATGGCTATGATGGGCTGAATCAATTCCTGGTGATCGGAATTGGACAACAAAGGGCGCGACTTTGGAGGGCTTTTCGAGTGCCATGATGAGGCCGATTTCAACCATGTTGCTGGCGCCAGGTGGGGTTGCAAAGGGGTATGAGGTGATGATCTTTGATCGGTGGATGGTGATGAGTGGAGGTGCATGGTGGAGTCGGTCTATGCGATGATGGGTTCGGTTCTTACTTCAGAGAGTAACGAAGAGGAAGGGGATTCACCCCTTAATCATGATGATTAAAGAAAATAACTAGATTTATTATTTAAATTGTTTACAAATATAATCAAACCTTTAAAAAGATCATATATTTTGCAATCGAAATCAGAAAATTGCAAACTGAAGTGCGTTGGAATCGGAAAATTTTCATAACCGAGAAAACTGTAACATCGAATAGAACTTCTTGAAAGCAATTGGGACAAATTCTGAACACGTTTGAATTTCTAATAGTGATCCAATCAAGGTGAGATTCTATTTTAAATAATTAAATTATAAATTTTCTTTGTTATTTAAATAATTGAATGGTGAATGAAGTAGATCTGAGATGTGATAATATTTTGAATGTTTGCTTGGTTTATCTGTGTGCATAATTCCAGATCTGCTAGTTAATAATTTCAGATCTGTATGAGATGGAAAATCTAAATAATCATTTTGTTTTATTTTGTCGAATTTTGCTTTGTTGATAACCTATGAATCATGTATATATAGAAATATCACCTTGTTCATGTTTTTGAATTGAAATAAAAAATTTCAATTCAATACCACTTTGTTGTTACTTATGTTGACTAGACCTTTTTATTTCAAACATAACATTGATATGATGTTTGTAGAATGGAAATGTGACGATATAAAAGAAATTACATTTATATTTAATGTAATTAGGACATGAATTTTTCACCGCTATATAAATTACAATTGTCGGTGATAAATAAGAGTATGATTTTGCGATGTAAATAAAATTACATTTTTATATGTAATTAAGAATAGGATTTACTTGTAAAATATAAATTACATTTTGGTTATGTAAATAAAGATAAGCATTTACATTGCAAATTAAAAACACATTTCTGTTATGTAAATAAAGATGAGAATTTACATTGCAAATTAAAAACACATTTTTGTTATGTAAATAAAGATGAGAATTTACATTGTAAATTAAAAGTACATTTTATTGTATAATTAAAGAATAGAGTTTACATTGTAAATTGGAAAGGACATCTTTATATGTAACTAAAGATTAAGAATTTACATGTAAAATAAAATTTCAATTTTATATGTAATGAAAGAGTAAGAATTTGCATAGCATATAAAATTTCATTTTTATATGTAATTAAGGTATAGAAATTTACATTGCAAATTAAAAGACAAGATTTGGCATGTAATATTAATTACATTTTTAATGTAATTAAAAAGCATGATTTTATATTGTAAATTAAGGGACAAATTAAAAGATAGAAATTTTACATTATAATTTTAATTACATTTTTAATCTAATTAAAAAGTAGAATTTGACGTTGTAATTAAAATTACATTTTAAATGTAATTTATAAAGATAAAAATTTTCACCGTTATGTTAATTACATTCTTATGTAATTAAAAAGAAGAATTGGGCATTGGAATCAAAATTACATTTTTATGTAATTTAGAAAGGATAAGAATTTACATGTAATTAAAAAGGAGATTTTACACTATAGTTGAAAGATAGAAGTTTTCATGTAATGATAATTACATTTTTAATGTAATTAAATAGAAGGATTTGACGTTGTAATGTAAATTACCATTTTGTTGTAATATTAAAAAGGTAGAATTTTCACCGTACTGTTAATCACATTTTTAATGTAATTAGAAAGGAGATTTTACAGTGTAATAAAAAAAAGAATGAATTCAACATAGGAATAGAATTTATTTTTTTCTTGTAAATATAAGAAGAAAATAAAATAAAATGTAACGTTGAATTAGAATTAACATTTTTATGTAAAGGAAAGAAAGAAAAGGAAGGATTCGTCGTTGAATTATAATTTAATGTAAATAAAGGGATAAAAGAAATAGAAGAATATTTTTAAATGTTGGAATCTTATCTTCATTTTTAAATGAACTAAAAACTGAATGGAGATCGGTAGTTGTTTAGCTCATTGTTAAATCGAATGACATTATTATGGGTGAACGTTTTATATATTTACATATAAATATAATTAAAATTAAACGAATTGAGCGCGGTAGTTCGCGTTTTGGAATCGTACCTTTAAAACGACTATACCAAAAGATCCGACCGTCGGATTTTACCAAAACTAAAAACATTAGGACCGTCTTGGAAAGATCTTTCCAACGATATAAACTACGTTAAGATCCAACGGTTAGATTTTGAGATATGTGAAATTAAAAATTCCATAAAAACAACGCCATAACCATATATGACCTGTATCGTCGTTTTTATAAAACGAGCTATTTTTAATGAAATAAAAATAGGAATAAATCGTTATAAAATATAAATAATGATATGAAATTGTTTTCAATTTTATATATGCGAGAATTATTTGGAAAGTTCGGGTTTACTGCCATTCTAAATAATGATACAACGTTCGAAGAATTGAAGATGGCGATTGAAGACTGACGATCGTCACATCGAATGGGTAACTAGTGTTGAGGCCCTGGATTGATTTGCTCCCAAGACGTGGCTAAGATGGCAGTTATTCAGACGTAGTGTTGATCCATATGGATTTGGCTTTTGCTCAGACCCAGAGCATAAGCTTATAAATGGAATGTGTGTCCAACATTGTACTCCTTTATATTGTATTTATTGATTTTCTGTCGAATGTATGAATGTTTGGTGGCGGAGAATTTATTCTCTTGCTTAACACCCTTTCTTATATTTCGGCAAAGGTTTAGTAGTGTGATATGGAGTGACAGTGTGGCATACTAAGATGCAATGATCAAGGTTTCTTGTTGAAAAGCAGAACCTTTTGGTGACGATCAAAGCACAACTTGAATAAGCATAGCTTTGTGTATTACGTAGCTTCACGAGCCTCAAAACCCGGTGGAGTCTAAAACGGGAGAAGGGAACGCAGGGAGAGCAACAAGTTTCTTTCTAGCTAGAAGAAGTGTCGGGGCTTACTGGCTGATATTTTACTTATGTGGATGATGGAATTAGATGCCTCGGATGTTAGGTCCTATAGGACCGAGAAACGTGTGTTTAGGAATAACTAATCCACAAAGCTGTATGTGCGGACCGGCCCTGCAGGATCCAAGAGTTAACTGCGGGGAATCCTGAGACATTAGCTAGAGTGTCTCGAATCGGTAACGAACTCCTTCCTAGCCTTGACTCATTATGGAAACCCAATTTCCAATACGACACCATGCGGTTTTGATTGTAGAACTAGTATGGCGACATAGTAGGATGGGGTACTCTGCCGTCTATGATTGATACATTACGATTGAAATGTTTTTTGAAACATATATACACTAATAATAATATCAAATCCGTTTTTAACGTATCAAGCATTTTTGACCATTATAAGGTAAAACTCTATCCTTCGGTTTGCGTTGCATGTGTGATGGGACTTGAGTCTTATAATGGTTTCATTTTTCTAAAAAGCATTGCGTTGTTTTACGATTTACTTATTTATTTGTTCAGTCACCTTAAGTTATGCACGGTAATCTATTGGAATAAACCCGTTCCGCGTTAGCGGCGTGGTCCTTGGATTTGCCTTATTATTATTAGATTAGTTAAGTTAGATTTCTCATACCAGTCCCATGACTGACCTGTTGTTTGTTTCCACCTTTGCAAACTCGGGTGCCCTCTTTTCCACACAGGCAGTCGAGTAGTTTGTATACAGGTTCTTATCTCGAGCAGGATTCTGGATCGAAGCTTAAAGCTATATCCAGAGCATAGTTGTCTTCCGCTGTATCTATTTTATTGTTTCCACTACAATGTATTAAAATATTGTAATTTATCTTCCACTATAATGTTATTCGATGTACTCTGATATTCTGTACTCTGATGTAACCTTACCATAATGTTTATAAAAGTCTGCTGTTATTGTTCTGATGTGGTTGTATTCCCAAAGTTAACGTACTCGGGTTTTGAACGGTCTTGGTCGATTTTGCGATCGATCGGGTCGGGCGAATCCCGGGTCGTTACAGTTGGTATCAGAGCTCTGGTTAGCTCAAATCTTTGGGGTACAACTCATTAGAACTGAACAAAAGACTCATCAGATATTGGATTAGTAATATCCAATAAGAATACTCATTAGAGATAGGATCAGCAGTATCCTAGAATGAGAAAACTCATTAGAGATGGGGTTAGTAATTCCCTAGAATGAGTTGAGAGTAACAAGTTCACAATTAACGTATTTGTGATTATATATATAATCAATCCGTAGAAAATATGATTTTGAATATATAAAGGTTATATATATTTTTAAAGTTAATCAACTAATAAAATTATTGACAATAATGAAATGAAAATTGAATTGGTTAATTAAACAATTTTTAGCTTCATTCCTTTTCGAGGACGAAAAGATTTTAACTGGGGGAGATTGTAGCAACCCGGAATTTTAGAACGAAATTTTAATTTTAATTTAGGCTATTTTGAGGAATATGGAGTATAAAATTGGTTATTTTTATGAAATAAAAATTTGAAATAACTTTAAAATTAGTTTTTATATACTATTTGATTTAAAACAAACTCAAGAAAATTATTAAATTATTGAATATAAATTTGTACTAAATAAAATTTATGATATTATTAATGGGATTCATTAACTTTTGTTGAAAGATTGTTTGGAAATAATGTGTTCATTATTGAAGAAATAAATTCCAATACATACATTTATAAAACGTTGTGCTGAATAAACGAGATTTACACGACCAACCTTTTTGAATTTTTATTGCTAAGATTCCTTTGTTGTTTAATACGAATGTTATAGAAAGGCAAGAGTTGCTACCTTTATTAATCAAGAAATGAATTATTTTAATTTTGATTCGGTTTGAAAGGAAGGATGTATGGTTAATGTGAACATGGACTTTTATTTTTGAACATAGCATTCTATTAAAAATGAGATGGCATTCAAACATTTTTACCAAGCCTAACGGTATTACAAGTTGAACCGTAACAATAAAAATAAGATAAACTTTGAATTAGAGAGAGTAGTATATTAAGAAGGGATTTTTTTTCAATGGCAATTTCAAATTGAAGTTTAATATAAATACTGATTAATATTGTTTTAAACAAACTGCTAAATTTATTTCATGAAGATTGATTATTCCATCTTTTCTACTTTTCTCAAATTGATTACCTACTTTCTCCCTCCTCCATTGTCCTCATTAATCATGCATCCCTCCTTATTTTAACATGTATGCATGTGTTTCAATCTATCATTTATTTTCTTTCCCTAAACTAACTACCTCCATTCTCCACTTAAATTCTTCATTAATAACGCATTTATCTCTTTCCATCATCCTACTAATTTACTTCATTTGTTTCTATTAACTTATTTCTCTTCACTCTAATTTAACGTATATTATTTACACGTTCTCATTTCTTATATTTCCATTCTCTTATTTTTTTCTTTTTCCTTTCTTTTTTTCCTTCATTTCTTTTTTCTCTCCTTTTATTCTTTAAAAACTAATGGACCTACGTGTACATTTCTACTTTTTTATTCATGTCTATGCAATTGAATACCTTCCTGTTTTGTCTTTTCTTGTTTTATTTTGAAATTTGAATAGGAGATGATGGGCTCTTTCTTGAATTAATGGACTAAATAATTTAATATTATAAATAACCAACATTTAGCAAACCCTGATTACCCAACTTCAACAGCTGCCGCCCTCTTCTTTTCTATGGATGAAAACATCCCATTCTCATCTCTAGAATTCTCCCAACCTTCTTCGAATTAAAAACCTCAACCCAAAAAAAACAAATCGAAGAGATTGGGGAGCACTATGGATTCAATGGTTATGATGGGCTGAATCAATTCCTGGTGATCGGAATTGGACAGCAAAGGGCGTGACTTTGGAGGGCTTTTCGAGTGCCACGACGAGGCCGAGTTCAACCATGTTGCTGGCGCCAGGTGGGGTTGCCAAGGGGTACAAGGTGATGGTCTTTGATCGGTGGATGGTGATGAGTGGAGGTGCATGGTGGAGTTGGTCTATGCGATGATGGGTTCGGTTCTTACTTCAGAGAGTAACGAAGAGGAAGGGGGTTTACCCCTTAATCATGGTGATTAAAGAAAATAATTAGATTTATTATTTAAATTGTTTATAAATATAATCAAACCTTTAAACGATCATATCTTTTGCAATCGAAATCAGAAAATTGCAAAATGAAGTGCGTTGGAATCAAAAAAAATTCAGAACCGAGAGAACCGTAACATCGAATAGAACTTCTTGAAAGCAATTGGGACAAATTTTGAACACGTTTGAATTTCTAATACTAATCCAATCGAGGTGAGATTCTATTTTAAATAATTAAATTAATTTAATTATAAATTTTCCTTGTTATTCAAATAATTGAATGGTGAATGAAGTAGATCTAAGATGTGATAATATTCTGAATGTTTGCTTGATTAATCTGTGTGTATAATTCCAGATCTGCTAGTTAAAATTTTCAGATCTGTATGCGATGTAAAATTTGAATAATCATTTTGTTTTATTTTGTCGAATTATGCTTTGTTGATATCTTATGAATCATGTGAAATAGAAAATTTCAATTCAATACCACTTTGTTGTTACTTATGTTGACTAGACTTTTTTATTTCAAACATAATATTGATATGATGTTTGTAGAATGGAAATGTGACGATATAAAAGAAATTACATTTATATTTAATGTAATTAGTACATGAAATTTTCACCACTATAAAAATTACAATTGTAGGTGATAAATAAGAGTATGATTTTGCTATGTAAATAAAATTACATTTTTATATGTAATTAAGAATAGGATTTACTTGTAAAATATAAATTACATTTTTGTTATGTAAATAAAGATGAGAATTTACATTGCAAATTAAAATCACAATTTTGTTATGTAAATAAAGATGAGAATTTACATTGCAAATTAAAAACACATTTTTGTTATGTAAATAAAGATGAGAATTTACATTGCAAATTAAAAACACATTTTTGTTATGTAAATAAAGATGGGGATCTACATTGCAAATTAAAAACACATTTTTGTTATGTAAATAAAGATGAGAATTTACATTGCAAATTAAAAACACATTTTTGTTACGTAAATAAAGATGAGAATTTACATTGTAAATTAAAAGTACATTTTATTGTATAATTAAAGAATAGAATTTACATTGTAAATTGGATAGGACATCTTTATATGTAACTAAAGATTAAGAATTTACATGTAAAATAAAATTTCAATTTTATATGTAATGAAAGAGTAAGAATTTGCATAGCATACAAAATTTCATTTTTATATGTAATTAAGGTATAGAAATTAACATGGCAAATTAAAAGACAAGATTTGGCATGTAATATTAATTACATTTTTAATGTAATTAAAAACATGATTTTATATTGTAAATTAAGGGACAAATTAAAAGATAGGAATTTTACATTATAATGTTAATTACATTTTTAGTGTAATTAAAAAGCAGAATTTGACGTTGTAAATAAAATTATATTTTTAATGTAATTTATAAAGATACAAAATTTCACCGTTATGTTAATTACATTCTTATGTAATTAAAAAGAAGAATTGGGCATTGTAATCAAAATTACATTTTCATGTAATTTAGAAAGGATAAGAATTTACTTGTAATTAAAAAGGAGATTTTACACTGTAGTTGAAATATAGAAGTTTTCATGTAATGATAATTACATTTTTAATGTAATTAAGAAGAAGGATATGACGTTGTAATGTAAATTATATTTTTGTTGTAATATTAAAAAGATAGAATTTTCACCGTATTGTTAATCACATTTTTAATATAATTAGAAAGGAGATTTTACAGTGTAATAAAAAAAGAATGAATTCAACATTGAAATAGAATTTGTTTTTTTCTTGTAAATATAAGAAGAAGAAAAAATGAAATGTAACGTTGAATTAGAATTTACATTTTTATGTAAAGGAAAGAAAGAAAAAGAAAAATTCATCGTTGAATTATAATTTAATGTAAATGAAGGGATAAAAGGAATAGAAGAATATTTTTAAATATTGGAATCTTATCTCAATTTTTAAATGAATTAAAAATTGAATGGAGATCGGTAGTTGTTTAGCTCATTATTAAATCGAAAGACGTTATTATGGGTGAACGTTTTATATATTTACATATAAATATAATTAAAATTAAACGAATCGAGTGCGGTAGTTCGCATTTTGGAATCATATCTTTAAATCGACTATACCAAAAGATCCAACCGTCGGATTTTCCCAAAACTGAAAACATTAGGACCGTCTTGGAAAGAATGTGAAATTCAAAATTCCATAAAAACAACGCCATAACCATATATGTCCTGTATTGTCGTTTTTATAAAATGAGCTATTTTTAATGAAATAAAAATAGGAATAAATCGTTATAAAATATAAATAACGATATGAAATTGTTTTCAAATTTATATATGCGAGAATTATTTGGAAAGTCCGAGTTTACTCTCATTCCAAATAATGATACGACGTTCGAAGAATTGAAGACGGCGATTGAAGACTTACGATCTTCACATCGAATGGGTAACTAGTGTTGAGGTCCTGGATTGATTTGCTCCCAAGAAGTGGCTAAGACGGTAGTTATTCGGATGTAGTGTTGATCCGTACGGATTTGGCTTTCCCTCAGACCCAGAGCATAAGCTTATAAATGGAATGTGTGTCCAACATTGTACTCCTTTATATTGTATTTATTGATTTTCTGTCGAATGTATGAATGTTTGGTGGCGGAGAATTTATTCTTTTGCTTAACACCCTTTCATATATTTCGACAAAGGATTGGTAGTGTGATATGGAGTGACAGTGTGGCATACTAAGATGCAATGATCAAGGTTTCTTGTTGAAAAGCAGAACCTTTTGGTGACGATCAAAGCACAGCTTGGATAAGCATAGCTTTGTGTATTACGTAGCTTCACGAGCCTCACAACCCGGTGGAGTCTAAAGCGGGAGAAGGGAACGCAGGGAGAGCAGCACGTTTCTTTCTAGCTAGAAGTAGTGTCGGTGCTTAAACTGGCTGATATTTTACTTATGTGGATGATGGAATGAGGCACCTCGGATGTTAGGTCCTATAGGATCGGGAAACGTGTGTTCAAGAATAACTAATCCACAAAGTTATATGTGTGGACCAGCCCTGCAGGATGCAAGGGTTAACTGCGTGGAATCCTGAGACATTAGCTAGAGTGTCTCGAATCGGTAAGGAGCTCCTCCCTAGCCTTGACTCATGATGGAAACCCAATTTCCAATATGACACCATGCGGTTTTGATTGTAGAACTAGTATGGCGACATAGTAGGATGGGGTACTATGCCGTCTATGATTGATACATTATGATTGAAATGTTTTTTGAAACATATATACACTAATAGTAATATCAAATCTGTTTTTAACGTATCAAGCATTTTTGACCGTTATAAGGTAAAACTCTATCCTCCGGTTTGCGTTGCATTGTGTGATGGGACTTGAGTCTTATAATGGTTTCATTTTTCTAAAAAGCATTGCGTTGTTTTACGATTTACTTATTTATTCGTTCAGTCACCTAAAGTTATGCACGGCAATCCATTGGAGTAAACCCGTTCCGCGGTAGCGGCGTGGTCCTTGGATTTGCCTTATTATTAGATTAGTCAAGTTAGATTTCTCATACCAGTCCCATGACTGACCCGTTGTTTGTTTCCACCTTTGCAAACTCGGGTGCCCACTTTTCCACACGGGCAGTCGAGTAGTTTGTATACAGGTTCTTATCTCGAGCAGGATTCTAGATCGAAGCTTAAAGCTGTATCCAGAGCATAGTTGTCTTCCGCTGTACCTATTTTATTGTTTCCGCTGCAATGTATTAAAGTATTGTAATTTATCTTCCGTTGTAATTTTATTTGATGTACTCTGATATTCTGTACTCTGATGGAACATTACCGTAATGTTTATAAAAGTCTGCTGTTATTGTTTTGATGTGGTTGTATTCCAAAAGTTAACATACTCGGGTTTTGAACGGTCTTGGTCGATTTTGCGATCGATCGGGTCGGGCGAAACCCGGGTCATTACACCAAGCACCTCACTTTAATATGTTGTTAGACCCTATGTATAAACATTCTTTTACGCGCTCGCCTTGCCTCATCAGGTTTCCATTTAACTTGGTTATTCTCATTCATATTGAATCCTTAATCAAGTTACCAAGTTCCTCTTACTTATTAGTTTCGGTTATATAACTTAATCCATTTAAGTTCATTAATGAGCCCACAACATGTTATTCTCTAGATTGTGGCCCAAGGTCTATAATCCACAATCTATTTTATATTCTTGTTTGATTTCAAGGTTACAATAACATGTTCTACTTAATATGTTATTAAGTATATCTCAATTCACATGTTTTCTAGTTAACATGTCACTTACCATTTATGATTAAATATAACTTATTTCATTTTAAAAGTTTCCTTATCCTTTCACATTTAATCATAATCCCATTTTACATCGTTACTACAACTTATCATTGTTTACTTATTAACTTAGTTCTCTTAAATAAGGCCCATTAATAAGTTTCTCTACCCATTTATTATAACCTTATGTTATAATTTCCTCTTGTCCCTAGGACAAGTCCAAACATGTTATTCTTATCAGCGGGTTTCAGAATTCCAAGTTTATAGATTACTTAATTTATAATTAAGTACAACTTCTTATATTTCATAAACTTTCCCCCTTTTCCCAATTGGTTTCAGATATTCCCATTTACTGATTACTTAATTTACAATTAAGTGTCCCTTATCTCATTTCACCAGTTATCCCATTTCCTCGCTAGTTTATTATAACCTAAGTTATAATCTTCACTTGTCCCTAGGACAAGTCTACTTATTATACAACATTTTAATTAATGTTATTTATTTATAATAGGTTATTATCATTCCTCGTTTAAACCATTTACTGTTGTAATGCATTATTCTTCATTCACTGTAATATAAGTTCCTTATTTTAATTAAGAAAAACACTTCATGCACCTTATTAGTTTGAGGTATTGAAGGAATTAGTGATTTATTTTCATAACGTATTCCCATCTAAATACATGGTGGCAAGTAATTTCTTTCCCTTTTTCTTACTTTATTCAATGTGGCTTACTTATAACCACATTCTTAGAAATATGTCTTTTAGGGAAATACATCACTTTTCCTTCGTATTACACTAACTCGGTCCATTACATCCTTCCTTTCTTATTTTCTGAGTTAAAAATTTAATTACCATTGTTGCCATTTATTCATATCTTATTATACATATATTTATATATATGCACTACACCTCTCACATTAAGCCTACACTTGTGGACGCTGGATTTGTCGGCGGGTCCGGGCAGACTTCTAGCACAAATTGACTTAACCTCGTGTCTTAGCACCATTACATGTTTTAATTATGCACTTAGACCCCTCACATTAGATTTGGCACTGGTGAATGCTAGATATGCCGGGCGGCTCCGACAGACTTCTATCACAAGTGCAATCTAACCTCGTGTCTAAGAGCGTTACAATGTCAAATTACTGTGAATCTAGGCGTGTTCGTTCTTTAACAATTATTCCTATTTCATGTAAATTTTAGGCATATTATCCTTTTTACTGTAATCTAGTTTATAGTAATCTAATTTACATGTCATCCAATTATGCCTATATTTTGTCGCATGTTGACATGTAAACATTCAGTCGGGTAATTATTCAAATCCAACAAGTTAAACATGTCGTTTACTTAATAATATGCCACACGTGAATCGTATAATCATAACAATAGTAGTCATTTCCCATATTCTAACAAGTTTATTCAACATGCAATCATTCCAACACTTTAACTGATTCAACATATGAATTATTCATATTAACATCTCAACTTGTTATAACAATAATTTATAATTAATATGACAATTTCACAATTAATAAAAAGAGAATGCTAAACGATAACATATTATTATCTAAAGGTTATAGCTTAAACCCACTCACCTCGTACGCTTTCCCAATTCTGGATCCGATCCAGTTTTAGCATCCATGGTTTTTCCTCTTAATCGGATTCACAACCTAACGACCATGGATTTATTATTTTCATTAAAAGAGAAAGGAAAAAAAGAGGAAGAAATTTGAATAGATCAGATCTGGAAAGTTAGTTACTACAATACGAGATGAACACCTATTTACAAGCATATGTTTCTTTCCTCCAGATGTGGATTCAGAATTTTTCCTAATTAAAAATTTATATTTTCTGAAGAAAACTTTAAGGGAGAAGAAACAGCAGAGCTTCAACGTATACTCAGAAATATGAGGTTTTAGGGTTAGCTCTAGGGACTTATTTATAGGTGTATCAGAGAAGCTAGGTCCCTCAGATTTGATTTTAAAAAATAAATCCAAACCGACTAAGTCAGGAAGAACTTCCAGATCCGCGGTGGGGTCAACACCCCACCCTGGGGTCGACCTCCAACGGGTCATTTTCCGTTCGAATTTCCCTCTCGCAATTTTTTTTGATTTTTGAACTTATTTTCGAATTTTATTGATAAACTTTATTTACTATACATACACGTAAGCTCCTTATATGTATACAAACTTCTAATGCTCATAACTTCTTCATACGGTGTCCGTTTTACGCAAACCAGGTGTCTGTCTTGACCAGAATTTCGAGACGGAGGTAGAGGCAATGGCACAGTCCATTTTACTTAATTCTGAATATTAAATTAAGTTATTCTTATTTTATTATCTTAAAAATGCGGGGTGTTACACCACTTGACTCAGCTTGTCGCGTGGCACCAAAGCCCGAGGTGTCACCAAAACACTATGGATTCAAGCTCAAACGGAGCGAGCATGGGCCTCAAAATACCTCATAACAAACTTTTTGTATCTCCAAAATATGCTCCCCTTCATGATTTCATACCTTAGCTTCAAATTCGAGGACTTCAATTCCTGGAGCTTCGCATCCCTAAGTTTGGACTCCCGGCACTTCAATCTCGGGACTTCGAGTCCCTTTGCACTTCATCTCCATAGATTTCGGACCCTCTGGCTTTGCCTCACTCATTTCGACTCACTCTATTGCACCACCATTCCACAAGTATGCATCATCAGTAATCACCTCCCCTCAAGAATTCGACCCCCTCCTCTCATACCGAATTCGTATCTCCTAGGATACGAAACTCGTACCCCTCGGGATACGAAATTAGCGTATTCCTCCCTCACTGGATACGAATTTCACATCCCTTCGGATGCGAAATTTTTATCCCCTAGGTGGAATACAAAATCTACCTAAACATATGAGAGGGATGCAAAATTTCTGGAACAGCTGGCTCAGGGATGCGAAATCTATTGTTATGGTCCCCAAATGTAAAACCCTTAATTTTATAACATAATAAATGATAAACTAAGGAATACTTGAGTAAACATTGAGAATTAAGTAAAATGGACTGCATCATTGCATTCATCTCGGAATTCTTCTTAAGGTAGGCCCCAATTTTGCGTATATCGGACATCGTATGAAGAAGAAATTAAGGTTTAAATTTTATATACATATAAGACATTTATATATAAATAAAACTATTCCAGAAAGTCAAAATCTAAGGCGGGAGATCGGCTCGTTAGAGGTCGAGCCCCACCCTAAGGGTGTCGAACCATGGGTCGACACCACAACAGGGGTGTCAACATCCATGTTGACACCCCAGATTTGGGCATAATTCAGTTTCTGAGCGTGGACTCATTTCTTGACTAGATTCGTTGACCCTAGGTTATATAAAGGACCTTAATCCCATTGTTTTATTCATCTAAATCAATGGATACAACGAGCTGCTGCCCCAAATTAGAATAAAATACCCTATTCTTCTCCAACAACAAGTTATATATTCAGAGATTTATGCTACAACATCTACAATCAATTTTCTGTTCTTTAGATCCAATCATAGTGAGTTTATGTTATTTTTAGATATAAACACCTAAAATGTAATCTTGACATGTTTATAAATTTGGATCTAAGCCTGTGCCTGTTAGTAATCTGAATCACAACAGATCTGCCATTACTTGTATATCTAATTTACTGATCGAATCTCATATGCCTATTCATGACATCCCTATTTTGTTAGTGCCTTATCATGTTTCTTTATGCCTATCATGTTAGTTTGCCTAATCATGTTACCTTATGCCTATTATGTTAGTTTGCCTAATCATGTCATCTTATTCCTATGTTATTTACTATGCCTATTCTTTTTCTCTTTTCTCACTCCTTCCCTTTTTGGTTTTATAGCCAGGCTACCTTCGAGTTCGTTGAAATACGCGAGTACACGAAATAGGGAAGATTGGGAATGATTAATTTGGGGGCATAATTCATATTGTAAAACATGATTGGGAATTTTAGGCAAAATTTGTACCTTAAGCCAAAACTTGAGATTTGGGGGAATAATCTATATCTTGACTTAAACCTTGATCTGGGGCATAACTTGTATCGTAGATCGGACGAGGATTTGGGGCATAATGAACATGGTAATTGGTTAATAATGAAAATGCCTAGATTTGCAGTAATTAGAAACCGTAACTGCGCTTAGACACGAGGTTAGATTACACTTATGGCAGAAGCCTGCCTGGAACCGCACGACATATCTAGCGTCCAAGAGTGGTAAATCTAACGTGAGGGGTCTAAGTGCATAAACACGTAACTTGCTAAGATACGAGGTTAAGTCCGACTTGTGGGAGAAGTCTGTCCGGACCCAATCAGCATATCCAGTATCCACAATTTTTGGACTTAATGTGAGAGGTCTAGCGCATTATAACCATAAATGAATGAATAGTGATAAACTTGTAATACTTAACCTGTTTGAATCCATAAGGATTGCGTGAACCTATTAACTTGAGTAGGGGTTAAGTAAACTTGCTTGAATTAGTAGGAGGGTTAAGTAAATCTTAGGGCGGTGGGTAGTATTTATATATATAGTCCCACAAACTTAACCTTGTGGGGTTATGCAATCTTGTTAAACCAGTAGGCATAACCTATTGAAATCCTAGTAGTGGGGATGCAAGCCTAGGGGAAGCTTGTGTCATCTGTCGTGTGGGACCTATTCCATGTCCCCAGTTAACAATCCTAATTCAATTTGGATACACCCTCATTGAAAATCAGGTTATAGAAAGATATATTTGCGAACGGGCTGAGATTAATGTGTTTTACCATGAGTTTCAACATGAATAAATCCCAATCCAAATAGCAAAGCATATTCCCCTAATACCATATCTTCTCAACTGTATCAAAAATTAAGTAGAGTAGTTTGTATTATATGAACACTACAGATAATAGGAATCAATGGTTCAAGTTAAATGAGGGTAAAATGAACAGTTCAAGGTTTATATTGATGCTTGAATTACGGCATTGTATCACTAATAGCTCATTTACATGCATGCCCGGATGTGGTCATACAAAATGTAGGCAACATTAGGCAAAGTTGATGAATTTGAACAACACTTTTTTTTCGCAAATCACTTAAAGTAAATGCAGGCATTAACAGTTGTAATAAAGCAAGCCAAACCACTTAAAGTAAATGCAGGCATTGAGCCTGGAGCTGATCTTGGTCCAGTGATTAGTAAGAAGTCAAAGGATCACATTTTCAGCTTGGTATAGAGCGGCGTTAAAAGCTGTGCTAGGCCTTTAATGGAAGAAATATTGTGGTTCCTGGATACGAGAGTGGCAATTTTGTTGGCCTAACCATTTTATGTGATGTTACGAATGACACGGAATGTTACAAGGAGGGAATTTTCAACCCAGTTCTGGTCTGCATGCAGGCTGAAAATCTAGATGAAGCAATCAAGATTGTCAACAAAAACAAGTACGGTAATGGAGCAATAATACTTACAACATATGGTATAGCTGCAAGGACATTCAGACTGAGATTGAAGCTGGGCAGGTGGGAATTAACGTATCAATTCCTGTTCCGCTGCCATATTTCTCTTTCACTGGATCAAAAGCATCTTTTACTGGTGACCTCAACTTCTATGGCAATGCAGGGATGCGGTTCTACAGTCAGATTAAAACAGTGACATAGCAATGGAAGGATTTGCCAACTCAGGGTGTTTCTCTTGCAATGCCTATATCTAAAATCTCAAATATCTGAATTTATGTAAAGAAACTCAAGTAATGTAGGTATCTCCGGATTCTGTTGTTTGTAACAGAGTCATGATCAATTAAGTCCAGTATTAGTTTACTTATCTGCAATTCTTGAAAGTTATTTATGTTATCCAAATGATGTCTTTCTTTGTCAATCCAATAAGGTAGAAATTTAGATGGAACCAAAAAAAGTCATATATGAGAAGACTGGATGGTACTTACCAATCCCAATTACCTGGTAGCAAAAACTTTAAAACTTGTGTCGCCTGGGTTGAAACAGAACTTTTCTTAATATCCTATAATGATCGCAATGTTTGTGTGAGCAAAAACACGGGACACTCAAATTACGAAAGAGCTAACTCAAAACGAATAATAATGAAGTAAATCGCAAATCTGGTCCATCGGCAAGATTCTGCATTTTGTGATACATGGTATATGAAAACTAATGTAATATTTGTTTATATGGATGCCAATGGAATGAAGTATGATTATAAATTCAATAAACTTACAGCTATCTAAGATGCAAGTCGATCTGGCGGTTGCAAGTTCACTGCTCAGTCCTGATTCTCCTTCCTCCTTTGCGAGTAACATATTTCTGGAATGCTCTTTTTTTCTTTTGCTTGGAATTAGATTTTAACTTACCCTTTCCTGCGCAGCTTTTCCATTCACAGCTTTACCCGGTTCATACAATAAATGGTGTGTGAGCTTTAGTAAACAGAAATAGTATGTTATTCATCCTTTTGGTAAAAAGTAAAATTAACACAAATACTATCATGGTTTAGATCAATCCAGAAATGAGATGTTCTAAAATATTACACCTCTTGTTTTAGCATTCATCCACTCAACCACCAAGCCAGAACAAAAAGAGTTATCTTGCTAGCAAATTCCTTACCACTAAAAAAGCTTAACCACTCAGGAATATATATAATACCCACTGTTTTTTCTTAAAGTAATTTTAGTAACCCCTCTTTCAACTTTACAACTACTTGTTAAGAAGCCTGAAAAATTTCAATATGTAAAACTGCATACAGAATCAGAAATCAGAGACATGTTGCTGGTGAGTCTGCTGGTGCAAGCTTTTTGTGCGAGCTTGTACCAGCAAGCCAATGTGCACTTGCTGGTGCGAGCTTGCACCAGCAAGCCAATGTACATTTGCATAGTTCCTTGCTGGTGCAAGCTTGCACCAGCAAGACACTTGAACAGTTTGGAACAGCAAGCTATGCTTGCTATTCCGAGCTTGCTGGTGTAAGCTTGCACCAGCAAACCACTATGTACAAATTCAATTATGAAGTCTAAAATCGATCAAATCAAAAAGCTTCCAAATTTCTCAAATTTGTTTTTGACTTGTCCATAGAGAAATAAGTAATCCATGATCAGCGAATATGTGTTTCCAATAGCTACTGCAATACAAATCAACCTCAAAATACATGAAATTAACCTGTTTATATAAGGACATTTTAAGGTACGAAGAATTTACATTTAAAAATTACTGTGCATAGCTTGAACGAAATATTTACTTTCATATACTACTTAGCTATTAAAAAATTAATGGCACTGATAAAAATTGTTTACCATTTTATAATGATTTTATAGTTTCTAAATGAAATAAATTTATTTCTCAATAAAATCAACTGAAATTCACAAACTAAATGAAGTGAAATAAATTTATCTATTTTTTTAGACATAAAGGTCATTTTTTTTCTTAATTAGAAATGACAATAATGGGGAAAAATATTCCATTAAAGATTCACATTTTACATAGAAAGGCAAAGACAAACCCTACAAATGAAAGAAAAAATAACAAAGAAATCAAATATTAAATTTTTATGCCTCTTTACAACACAACCACAACATGAACCAGTTCAAACTGTTTCTGATAATTATAAAAGGGGATTCACCACATCCAGTTTGACTAGAATCAATCAAGTGTTGCTCCTAAAAGAACTAAGTGACTCACAGCTCCTGCTCTTAGCACATACTAATGGTAAGTTGCTGCAATTGCTTCCCCGAATCCGATGAATGGACCAACCAGAATATGAAATAATTAGGTTGACAGAAGAATTGTGAATTCAACTAAATATATGAAATAATTTGGTTGATTTGGAAGTAAAATAAAGAAAGTTTGATGCAGCCATTACAGGAATATCTCAATTCGAATAGATTATGCTTCAAATTTGAGGAAAAGTAGACAAATTAATCAGTCTTAGTGTCAAATTCATCTAAAAGTTACAAAAACAAAAAATGCTGGAATAGCTCATGGCAAAAAAACTTCAACCTTGATTGGATTATCAATAAAAAAATTAATAGCTAGAGTTTACTGAAACCACTCCTTCATTGGAAAAAAGGGAGCTGAAATTCTGATTAAAGGGCATGTTTCCACTAAATTTATTTCTACTTAAATTGGGTAGACAATTATATAGTGTATTAATGTACATTACATGAATCTTGATAAGGTCAACAGTTTAGTAAAAAAATACATACGTAACCAAAAGATGCTCCAAGCACCCATCTGTTTCAGGAGTCAGACCAGAAAAATCATTATTTGAAAGATCCCTATATGTCATTTGAAATAAATGAAACTGGGACTATCCATGTAAGTGAATGTACAAATATATACATAAAAACATGGAAAAAAATATCTTACATTGTATCAAGACTGACAATGTTACCCAACTCAGTTCACATTTCACCTTTAGAATTGTTAGATGATAAATTCCAGCATCCAAATAATAATTCAAAAATAAATTCATTGTTGCAGATACAAACAAGTTACACCAATGAGAGTACCCAATGTAAAAATCTTACAGATAAGTTAGGTTATCTACATTTTGGAGCTCCAATGCATTGGAACCACTCCATCAACTACCACGTACGTAATTTTTGAACAAATGTTGGACTCGACTATCATACAAGAAGTACCTACACTTCACATTATTATTAAACCACAGAAAACGTTATCTTCCATTCATATTTTATTTTAGTGAAAAATTCTAAACATTCAAAAAAAAAACTACAAATTAATGTTAAGTAAATGATCTGTGAAATATTCTAAAATGTGCTTGTTTTTTGGGTGCAAAAATATGTTGTTACTGTTCTATTTGAGCTCAATAAGAAGCAAAAAATCAACATTTTATAGATTGAATCAAACATATTACAAAACACTGCTCAATGAATATTAGTAGTAAAAAGCATATGTGGAAATGCAATCCCTCTCTCTTTCTCTCACCCACTTAAGTGTTCATTCTCCCAAGAAAAAACACGTAGATAACACAACTCTAGGCGATTTACACTGACCTAACAGTCTGGAAGACTCTGCTTTTAATCTACTAACCAATAAGAGAAACCGTTAATTTTGAAGACTTCACTAAACTTGCCAATGAGCAATAAGTGCAGCTTCTGCATTTGCTAAAGTTCGATGAGATCCTTTCACTAAACTTGCTTTTGATGTCCTCGGAGCCTGAATGCACAACCCAAGCAAGGGGGATTTTTTTTTAAATTATCACAAAGATTCCATATATCATTTCTACATACGCAATATGCAGTGAGTTGTTGCTTGAAAAGAAGTGCATGATACTTGGCTTCGACTCGGTGCAACGAATCCACTCCACCAGCCAAGTTTCCATTCACAAAGTTAAGGTCACACCTTAAGGAGTTTCCATTCACAAAGTGGTGTGCTGTGGAGCCATGCCCGTTGCACCACTTCCTTTCAAAGTACGCTTAAGAAGCAATAATAATGAAGATGCATTCAACAGCCAATATGCCAAGACATCGTTATTTTCATAAGTCTCAATGGCATGTCCAATTGTCTGGATTCTTCGGTCAAAAACACTAGTGCGCTCGACCTCAAATGACCTACACTGAAGAAGGCATTTGTATATTATACATGCAGCAACAAGTCTGTTCTCTGCAAAACTAAGGTGTTGCGCTATGCACCTTATTAAGAGATCTTGATTTTCTTGTTGTTGAGTGCATTTATAAATTACAATTACCAGTAAAAGAAAAATTAACCAAAATTAGAGTTTGAGTAACAATACATAGAAGCATTCAATTCAAATAAACTATGTTTTAAGCTAGCATCAAATAGCACAAACAGGACAAATACAATCAATTAACACCAAATAAAATCTTAGCACTAATAGTCAATAATTTAAGATCTTTTAATTATATCATTTTAGATAAACAAAACTAATCCAGTTATGAGAAACGCAAGCAATGAATCCAGAAAATAAATTTGTTAATACCTTTAAGGAGGAGCGTTTACTGATCGATGTTGAAAGAGACACAAGAGAGAAAATCACAGCGATGAAGGGCTAGAGATTACTAGTCGAGAGCCACAATGAAGGTTCTTCTAATCGATGAGGGAATGGAAAAGCAAAGGGGGAAGGCAACAGGAAGTAGTCGAAAAAAGATGGCCCAGAAAATATTTCCCGCTTATAAATTTTGATGTTTTACTCTTTTATGGCGCAAGCTTACATCATCTATATTTTACTGTCTGGATGACGGGAATAATGACGGTAGGACAACGTTTGAACGTCCAGTGGACTGCAACTGATAACCATTTTTCTTGTAGTGAAAGGAGCAAGAAAAGAGAACAAAATCCAATAAGCCAACAACCGTTAATCATCGATTTTTGATGGACTTTCTAATGCCATAATAGATGCATACCTGAAATCCACAAGAAATTTAAAAAAATCCCGTAAACAAAAGAATCAAATTAAACCAATCCAATAATTTAGTCCATTCAATACACTTACAGTGGGACTGAATTTGCATGGAATAGGTCCAAAATCTGATCTGCATATAGAATGAAGCCAAACTGAAACAACATTACATGGTCATGTAGGACTGAATGAATTGTAGTGGACTGCAATATGTAGTGGACTGAATGAATCATATGATCCAAACATAGAACGTGTAGATGATACTATGCATGAACAATGATGGTGCTACTTTGATTTATCTACAAAACCAAAGCATGTTTCGTATAAAATACGACAAGAGAACAACAGCGACAAAGCTAACTTACATGTAACCATTATTAACATTTCAAGTAGTCTACAATACTACAAGAAAATGTTTCACAAATTGTTGCATAAAGACAAAAGTCAAGTAGTCATGTGTTGTATGCTAAGCATAACATTAGGAAAATTTGATATATATACTTGTTCATTGCAAGATTTCCTTACAGAGAATAAGTTTGTTTTTTAAAAAAAAGTTATCAAGATACATACAGTCTGACAAGTTAAAAGTAAGTCATAAAAATCGAATATTTCATTGTCTTGCTTTCAAAACTAAAGTTGGAGTGGTTAGGCCATACACAGACCCGATTTTGGATATTGGTCTTTATAAGCTAAGGATCCATGATATTTTGGCCAATAATAATCACATGTTAGAAAATTTGTATTCAGGATTATCTTGAACCAGATGCATACATGTTAGGATACGAAGCTTACCAATTAGCATCCGCAGACGTTGTTCCAAATTAGCATTTGGTTAAATGTGGCAACGTATACAAATGTTGTTCCAAATCAACATCAATGTATATTTAGTTTAATTTTAAGTGTATTTAAAAAACACCTATGTACTTTAGGTCATTTTGAGCCAAATGGTCAGAAACAACAATCCAAAGTAGTGGCATAAAAAAATGTTGTTTCAAACATTCATGGAAATAATAAAAAATCATCTAAGATGCGCTCACCTAAAATTGATTTTACAATAAAAATGCAATGCAACAATACCCATCAAATATGTCGCTCAATAAGAAAATTATTTATACAAGTGCCCCGTCCAGCACACATATTCATATATTAATAGATTTGAACCTAAATAGTAAAGAACAAACATGCCTAACAAGTAGTTTCTTTCTAATAGTATTAATTTACATATCCAATATAAGGTTATGGGATCAGAGATTAAAACCAAATAAAAGAAGCAGAATGTTATTGGTAGAAAATAGTAAATATAACTACATAAGAGTTATGGTAATTACCTTGATGTTTGAAGCAGAAGCTCCTCCACGAGAAGGCTATGGTGGTGCCAGTTGCTTTTGAATCTCTAAACACATTTAAGGTGCCTGCAAAAGTAATAACATGATGAAACAGTGATGCATTTGTTGAGTGCTTTTTGTGAAGATATTCAGCCATGCATAGGGCAATACATTACACACACACACATGCATCAACAGATACAAGTCTCTCTCAAGATTATATATATATATATATATATGTATGTATATATGTATATATGTATGTATATGTATGTATATATATTCTTGACTTGTCAATTGTTAGCGAAAACATATAGGGATTTATTTACATCGTGTTTGAGAAGTGAAGGCAATATTAGCAAGCGTTGAATACAATGAAAAAGAATGTTATACCTACATTATAAGATGTTATCTACGGACATCACGATGCCTCACATTTCTGCGGAAATGCTCAAGCACGATTTCATCTATTGTAGTTTGCCTTTGTATGTTAGCATCCGACTTGTTTGTTTCTATCTTTGTTACTAAGTCATTTACTTTTGCTTTAATGTCTTTACCCTTGTACAAGTGTAAGTTTTCTGCATATAAAAAGGTTACCAACTATTAAGGAAGTGTTGAAAATCTGGCCATCAATAAAACATTAATCTAACAAACTAACAAAGAAAAAGTAGAGTGTGTTTTGATGTCTTCCCTTAGTTGCCTATTATTTATCTATTTTTATTATAGAAAATTGTTAAATTATTTCATGCAAAGAATGTCATAATTCCCAAAATGTACAACAAAATTTTTTTTGGGGGGCCAAGCTCTCATCGTCAGATGTCACAAATTTTTAGCGAGGAGTTCTATTTTTAACTTTAGTGCTAAGGATAATAAAATCAAAAGGATATCACTGCCCTGCTTGGTCATTTCATCAATCCTCATTTTGTTTGAAAAAACATCTAAACTGTTTTCGAATTAATTCAAACTCCGTCGCAAATTCACCCCAGATTATTGAATCATTCACAATCAGAACTGAATTTCACATCGTTCCCATTGATTTTCAAATCAAAATTTCAAAACCACTTGAACAAATTCAATGCTTTCAACTTACTTTAAATTTATGACTACCATCTACTCGGTTTGAACTTTTCTGTCAATTAAGCTATTATCCATCAATTGTCACCATATAATATGATTCCAAACATAATTCAATACAAGATACTACTACTACTATTATAAAAAACATTTCTTCTAACAATAATCCAATGAAATGTTTTTTTTATGGGATAATAAAGATGTATGTTGTTGTCATATATAGAAAGGCATGTAAATTCAACCAACTTCGGTGTAACTCATCCAACATATTGACATTTATTTATGCAAGTACGGATGCTGATTATAATGGACACAAGAGGGTAAAAGATTTAACAAAAATTGAAAGCATTGAGCCTTCCATTTAAGAATAACCAAAAGTAATTTTTATTTGTAGTATAATATTCAGTAATTAAACTGCGGTAAATTTCATCACAAAATTTTCATTTTACCTATCTCGGTAATCTTTATTATGCCTTTTTTAAATTAGAAGATAAAGGAGTATTAAAAAATCTCATTATAAATTTATAAATTATAAAAAAATCTCCATATCTATGATTTGAAAACAATTAGAAGTACCAAGTAGTTCGGAAATTTAAGATCAGGAGTCGGTCATAATTACAAATTTACATTGGTAAGAAAAAGATTTCAAACCTATAGATCATACATAATATTTAGTTATGAAAGGTTCAATCAAAATTCATTTTATTTTCAAATGCAGGATATGACTGATGCCTTGATGATTTATGGATAACTTGGTTAGAGAAGGAATCAGTTTTGGCAACTTCAAATTTTAGCACTTTCTATTTGTTTAGAGCAATCTCACAGAGTATTACTTGGGTGTTTCTACCTAAAACATTACTTAATATGGCATTTTTTGGGTGTTTATATCAAGAAAAAGCAACTGTTACAATTAGGTAGTAGCAAGCAAAATGAATAAGATATAGTACTAGGTACATATAAATGTACGATTGGAGCTAATCACTAAAAAGACAGAAAAATAGTCACCTGTAAGTGACTCTTGACCTCGTCGTTTGTAAGTCCATCCACCTTCTGGCCTTCATTAGATTCCTTATTTTCTTTGGTATAGTGACTGCAAATAAAATATCAAAGCACAACTTACGTCCACAACAAGCAAAAACAAGTACAAAAATATAATGCTATTCCCTTCTTAATATATTTTGAAATCAAGCCCTTGGGAAACCAACAAAAGAAAGAGAGAAATAATGCACCGTTTATTTCTGATTTTTTTTCCAAACATACTATAAAATACATATTGGAGTTCACCCATAATTACACCAATTAGTTATATTCTACCTCTACCTGGATCATAATACTCAGGCGAAAGGTCTACATAAAATACCGTGTCTCCACACTTAGATACTTATATCTACACACATAACTAACAAAACTGAGCAAAAAAGAATGGAGCATACATAACCCATTTAAATTTAAATTCATGCATCATTAAAGCCAAGAACACCAGGCAGAGGTTTGCCTTCTAGAAGTTCCAAGCTGACACCACCACCTGTTGATATATGGCTCATCTAGTCAACAAGCCCTACTTTCTCTACAGCAGCAACACATTCTCCACCTCCAATAATTGTGGTCATACCCTTCCAGCTTAAATCCGCTATCCTTTTCGCTATCGCCTCTGTTCCTGCTGCAAACTTTTCAAATTCAAAGACTCCCATAGGTCCGTTCCAGATGATACTCTTAGTTGTATCCCGATACTCACTAAAAGTTATGATCGAGTCAGGTCCAATGTCAAGTCCCATCCATCCGTCTCGGATGGAAGAGGCTGGAAGAACCTTGCTGTTTTCATCAGGCGCAAACTTATCAGCAATAACAACATCAGTAGGTAACAAAAGCGACACTCCTTTTGATTTTGCTTTTTCAAGAAGTGTTGTAGTAAGATCAAGCTTATCCTCTTCAACAAGAGAAGAGCCAACTCTAATTCTGGTACCATCGATAATCTTAAGATTATAATCATGAGGCACGATAAGATCGACGCATATGAAGACCTTTTTTCCTTCCAAATCAGCAGCTATGAGTGACCAAACTCTTTCCTTTGTCTCCATTGATACATTCGATTTAATTTATTCTTTCTTAATTTAAGAATTTCAAGCATTATATTTCATTTATTTCTGATTAACTTTTAATAGAAAGTAAATTAGATGATTCACTAATAAATACGGTCTGTAGTGCAAAAAACTAAACCCTTTTTAGATTATGATACTAATTTAAAGATTTTAAAGACAGCTCAACTAGATCATTTTAATACTATAACATGAATGTTTCACATGAAATTTTAAATCAATATGTTGGTTTTACTAAATTATCTTAAGGGCATATATAGAAACTCTTATACAAAGAGACCGTAATTCCAAGCATCATATTTCATTTATTTTTAACAAGTCAGCAATTATATTGTGAAAATGTGAAAATCTGGATCAATGAATCTACTGTTGCTAGGCTATGAAACTGCTAGAAGTGCAGTGTCATAAAACCTGACTAGAAGTGCAGTTCTTAAATCTGGATCTATGAAGCTGCTGCTAGGCTCTGTTTAAACATAAAATTAAGGTAAAAGCTACTAGTAAGGTGCATCATTATGATTTATGCTACAAACTAGAAGCACTTGCTCTAGTTCACCTTATATTCTATGTTTTAAAGTGTCTTTTGACCATATGAGTAGCGATATGGACTAGCATCCTAGCATTATCTGAAATATGAGATTTATGTGAAACATTGAACTTAAAGATAAAGTAAATTGAAAATATGCTAATAATAGAGTGATGTGAAACATGAGACTGTCACACAACCATTTTCTCATACATGTTAAACTCAGAATTAAACCCATGCTCAACTAAAAAGGGGATATTGCTCATTTTGAGATCTACCCAAAATTCTAACACCCATGCTCAACTACAAAAGGGGAAAAACTGAAAAACAGAACATTGCTCAAAAGAAGAAAAAAGCAAAACGCCTAACTTATTTGAGAAATTCCTTCAATTGAATGCAAAAGCAAAAAGCCAAACATGTTGAAACTTTTTTACAGGATTTATTCACCCAGACCTACTTAAATTTATGAAATTATATTTCCTTCAATTGCAATAGCCAACACAACCATTTCTCATACACGTTAAACTTATAATTAAACCTAGAATAAAACAGTAAGCACTGAAAACTTTAATTCACGCGTTAAACTCTGAATTAAAATTAAAAAAAGGAAATTATACCAAATTCACAGCTTCTTGCGTTTCATGGCTTTAAGAATTTCAGCCTGTGTAGGAACCGCGACGTTGATTTGAGTCAGGCATGAAGTAGAGAGGAGATTCTGCGTATTTTGAGAGGAGAGGATAGAGGAGACGATTTTTGGAATTTGGAAAGGGAATAAACGAGACTCGGAGAGGAGAAAAGGGATTCAGAATAGTTTCGGAATTTTGAAACGAAAGGAACGTTGAAGGAGGGAAACGAAAGTTTTGCCCCGGTAAATTTTGGATTAGGCATTAAGAGAGCGATTAATTAAGCTATGTTTCACGCTAATCAACACTAGCCTGTCTTAATTATAGCAAGTCATGTTTTTGGTGCTATTCCGCTTGCTATTAATTAAACATTTTCTTATAGTGTCAGTAACCCATCTTGGTATCAAACGGGGAACCTCGAACTAGGTCGAGGTCTGGACATGCATACTGAGCTTATTATAAGTGGTCACTTGGGTGAGGGTGTTGTTAGCGTGTTCCAACGGAGTCATGTGCGTGCATGGGTCCGCTTGCTATGGATGACAAGACATTGTGACGTCTGTAGATATGGTTTGTGGACATCTTGTAAACAAAGGGTTGACACTTAAGGAAGAGATACATCCTACTGTGGGGCCAGCACAAGGTATCTACGAGTTAGAGAGCCGATCGAGTGGTGTGGTAATTAGGGTACATCTAGTCTTGCTTGTTTAGAAACCCGTTATTGTTGTTGGAGGTTAACACACGTCGGTTCTTTTGGGCTACCAGTTATTGTATGGGGTAAAAATCTCTAACTAGAAGTACACCTAAGTCTACCATCTTGTACTTGTTGGGATCATTTTGTTCTTGTTATACTAGTATTGGTGTAGAGAAAGTACTAGTGAAGTGCAATGCATGTTTTGTTCTGTTTACCTTGTTATACCTGCCTTATGACACTGTTATCTCTCTCCAACTTGTTTGCCTGTCATTTTGCTTTTAGTTATTTATATGTTAAAAGTAACTGGACTTGCTAGACTTTACGTCTGACCCATTTTGTTTCCTCTTCTTTCTCTTTCGTTCCCCCACCAAAGGTTCTCATGATGGGATTACTCAAGCTTGATCAAGACTCTTCTTTCCTTCCGCTTGGAGTTGCATAGATGTACTGCTTGATTTCGTATCTTCTGTAATATGGCTATATTTTTGGGATTATGCTCTTTTTATGTATTATTGTACTCTGATGATGATTTTTGTAGAAGGCGGAAATTTTATGTTTTCAATATTCCAGACTTATTATGTAACTAGGTTTGAACCATGAATTTTTCCTATTAAATAAATTTTTAATTCCACTATTATTTTATAGTTGTCTTGTAATGTTTTTATTTCTGTTTACCTATTACGCTTCACGAAACTTAATGCATTCTATTAAAGAGTGACATTTATAGACGTGGGTTGTCGCATTTGGTATCAGAGCTAAAAGTTACTAGATTGGATAAAAGATTTTGATTTTTTTTAAAAGGTTTTAAAAGAAAGCATTTTCAAAACAAAAGTCTGTTTTGAAAAACATATTCCCTAAAACCATATGAAATATATTTCGATTCTCTGTTTGAATCCCTTTTTCCTTTTCTTTTCCGCTTGTCTAGGGAAAATAGTATTCCATAGGGCCTAAAGATACCGACTTGGTTTCATAGGTATCTGGAGGCTACAACACCTGCCGAAGGCCGAGCAAACGCTCCTCCCCTAGCTGCAGCCGTCAGTCCTCCTCCTCCACGTGTTGATAATATCTCTAAGATATGCAAAGATTTCTGTGTTATGGGCGGAAAGCCATTCCGAGGAGCTGAGACTTTCATAGAGGCAAGGAATTGGCTTAAAGAAACGGAGGATTTGCTTGGGATGTTTGAAGTAGATGACCGTTGGAAGATTCAATTGGTCGTTTGGCAGCTGAAAGGTGAGGCCTCGTTTTGGTAGGAAATGACACATACTGGACGTCCAGTCGAGACTTGGGATGATTTCCGATAGATATTCGAAATGAAGTTTCTTTCTCAAGCTAAGAAAAGTATGCAACTAGAAAGGTTTTTGGCGCTTAAGCAAGGAGGCATGTTTATTAGTGAGTATGTTAATAAGTTTAATCAGTTGGCAAGGTTTGGTTTGGAACTAGTAAATACCCCGCATAAGAAAGCTTTGAGGTTTGCCAAAGGATTGAATGAACCCCTCCATGGGTTGGCTATGTCTCATATTCCGATGGGAGCAACTTTTGAGAAACTTGTTGATATGTCATTGATGCATGAAGAAGACAAAGGTGAAAAGAAAGAGGCTAAGGTTGAGGAAACACAAAACAAGAAAGTGTGGCCCAAGAAAGAACAACAGCAACAAAAGAAGGGCAGTAAAAATGGCAAAGCTCGAGATAAGAGGAAATGCCATCATTGTGGATGTGAGGGTCATGTGATCAAGGATTGCAAGAAAAGAAAGAACGCTTCTTTCCATTGTGCAGAAGTCAAACATCTTATTAAGGATTTCCAAAGAAGCAAGGACAAGGTCAAAGGGCAGGATCTTCTGGAGGGCAGATGCTTGCTCTCATGGCTAGTGCGCTAGATAGAGGTAGGAAAATTTCTATCGAAGGTTTGATTTCTCTTTCCAATCATCCATTCAGAACTCTTTTTGATTCTGGAGCTTCACATTCTTTTATATCTGATTCTGTGGTTGAGTCTCTGTACCTTATACTAGTATGGTTTTGGATCCCGTTGTTGTCTTGAACCCCATCAATTTTTTGAGGTTTGAGAATATCTATGTTAGGCGTCGAGTCTGAGTGCGACACATACATGCTTGGTTTCATAGGCTATGTTTTGATTCTAGGGATGATTGTCTAGCCATGTATGGTGCCATTCTGGATTGTGAAAGGAGGGTCGTTAGGCTTTTGACTTTCCATGGAAGGACCCTCGAGATTTCTTGTGACCCTAAAGAGTCCGTCATGCTTAGTTTCCTAGGGTCGCTTGATGCATCTATCGATGACCTACAATCTGTACCAGTAGTTTGTGAGTATCCTGATGTTTTTGAGGAGGTTCGCGGATTACCTTTGAGGCACTAGATTGATTTCCGTATATACTTGGTGGACAATGCAAAGCCAGCTGCATTGCCTGTACGCCATATGGCTCCAAGAGAAAGGAGGGAACTTAGCAAGCAAGTAAGGGAGCTACTTGAGAAAGGGTTTATTAGGCGAAGCATATCTGAATGGGGTGCTCTAGTAGTATTCGCAACTAAGGCGGATGGTTTGCTTCGCTTATATGTGGATTATAGAGAGTCAAATAAACTCACTAAGAAGAATAGTAACCCACTTCCATGGATACATGATCTGTTTGACTAGCTTGTTGGTGCATATGTTTTCCCCTAGTTAGACTAGGCCATAGGGTTTCATCAGTTGAGGGTGACCAAGGACAATAGAGTCAAGACCGCTTTTAGAACTCAAGATGGTTTCTTCGAGTGGCTCGTCATGCCTTTTGGGTTGATGAATGCACCTACCTATTTTGTTGATCTGATGAGTAGGGTATTTTGGGAGTTCCTAAATAAGTTCGTTATGGCCTTTGTTGATGAATTTTTTTATTTTTTTGAAGAACACGGAAAAGCATGCCCTACATTTGAGGGAGGTTATGACAACTCTCCGTGCGCACTAGCTTAAGGAAAAATTCTCCAAATGTCATTTTTGGAGAAAAGAAGTGAGATTTATAGTGCATGTGGTTTCTAAAGATGGGATATCAGTAGATTAGTTGTAGTTCAAGATTGGCAAATACTAAATAATGCAACAGAGGTGAGGAGTTTTCTTGGTTTAACGGGCAATTACAAGAAGTTCATTAAGGAATCGCAAAGATATCATCCCCACTCACCAGATTGACGAATAAGAATCTGACATTTTCTTGGGATATAGACTGTGAAGATGCTTTCCAGCGATTGAATAGGGCACTAACAACAGCCCAGTCTTGACCTTACCCAACGGGAAAAAATTGTTCACGGTATACACTGATGCATGTGGTACCAGGCATGGTGCGGTTTTAATGCGAGAGGGAAGGGTAGTATGTTATGGAGGAAGAAAGCTGAGAGTTCATGAGAAGAACTACCCTAGCCATGACTTAGAGTTGGTTGCCATAGTATTCGCGCTTCAGACTTGGTGCCATTATTTACTTGGCGAGAAGTTCGAGTTGTACACTGATCATAAATCTCTGAAGTACTTGTTTTTGTAGAAGGATCTTAATTTAAGGCAAAAAAGATGGATGAAGTTCCTAGCGTCCTATGATTTTGAGATTTCTTATACCCCTGGCAAAGGTAATGTGGTGGCAGACGCATTGAGTGGGCAAAGGATGACTTTGAGTCCTCTGTTTGTAAATAGGAAGAGCTTGGAGTTTAGGCGAACGATGACTTTAAGTCCTCTATTTGTAAATAGGAAGATCTTGGAGTTTATATCGACTTTTGATTTTAGACCCTCCACCGAGCTTACACCTGGTTTATTGGCATCCTTAGAGGTGTGACCCACTCTATTGGATCAAATAGGGACTTCACAGTGAGAAGACCCACAGCTAGCAAATATCTTGGATAGTCTCAGTAAAAGGGAGACTTCTAGTCACCTCAGTAGACACTCCACGAATGATAGGGGGTGGTTGCGACGAGATGGAAGGCTTTGTGTTCCCGAGTTGGGAGTTTGTTGAAAACAGTCCTTGAGGAAGCCCATCATTCTAAGATGACTATTCATCCAGGTAGTGATAAGATGTACAAAGATATGAAAAGAGTTTTATTTTGGGTTGGGATGAAGAAAGATGTGGTGGAATTTGTTTCTCGATGTTTGATTTGCCAGCAAGTCAAGGCTGCGCAAAGGAAGCCCTGTGGTTTACTTCATCCTTTGGAAGTCCTATAGTGGAAGTAGGAGAGCATCTTTATGGATTTCATTGATGGTTTGCCTAGATCAAGGAAAGGCAACACCAGTATTTGGATTATAGTGGACATGCTTACTAAGAGCGCTCATTTCATCCCCGTTAAAAGTAAGAGGACAACAACATGGTTAGCAGCAGTTTATCTTTGTGAGATAGTCCGTCTGCATGGAGTACCTTCTAGTATTGTGAGTGATCATTACCCCATATTCACTAGCGAGTTTTGGAGGAGCTTGCAACACAATTGTGTTTGAGTATCGCTTATCACCCTCAGACCAATGGACAGACTGAAAGGGTGAATAGAGTCCTTGAGGATCTTTTAAGACTGTGATCCTAGACTTCGGAGGGACTCGGGAAGAGCATCTTCCTTAAATGGAGTTCGCCTACAACAATAGTTACCAGGCTAGTATTAGCATGGCACCCTTTGAAGCATTGTACAGACGACCCTGTAAATCACCGACTTATTTGTGGGAATCTACAGAAAGGCTTCTACTTGGACCTGAGATGGTTAGAGAAACATAAGAAAAGATTGATCTTATTTGAAGGTGCATGAAGATAGCTCAGGATAGGCAGAAGTCCTATGCAGACAAGAGAAGGACCGATATTGAGTTTAAGGTTGAAGACATGGTTTTCATCAAAGTATCACTTTTGAGAAAAGTAGTTCGTTTTGGATCTGTAGGGAAGTTGGCACCAAGATTTATAGGGCCATTTCCCATAACAGAAAGGATTGGCCAAATGGCCTATTGAGTAAAGCTACCAGAGAAGCTGTCGGCGTTCATGATGTTTTCCACGTTTCTCATTTTATGAAGTGATTGCATGATACAACAGAAGTTGTTGAGCCCAGTATGCTTGAGGAAGTAGAGGTGGAACGGGAGGCAACAGTTAGACGAGTTCCTACCCGTATTCTTGGATCAGAAGTTAAGAAGCTATGCAACCGAGAGGTCAAGTTGATGAAAGTTCAGTGGGAGAAAGCCAAGAGGATGCAACTTGGGAGACTGAAGACAAGATTCACGCTTCGTACCATTTTCTTTTCAAGGGTATGTTCTTAACTTCTTTTCTAACGCCTTTATTCATGCTTATTTCTATCGTTTAAATATGCTCTAACGATCGAATCTTCGACCATTAGGTCGGAATCCCATGGATGTAAACATGTGTTTGAGACATGTTATGTTTGATGGATGCAAGTGGATGCAAGTATTTGTTAACGGTTGCTCGTGGATGCATATACACACACATTAGGCGCTAGATCGGCTCAATCACTCTCATAGTGCATATGAATGTGTGTGCATTTTTCTTCTTTTAATGGATGAAAGTGAGTGTATCATCATATGGATGTTGCATTTGGATGAATGATTGCGCACACATATAGAACTTATTTGTTATAGTGGGATTATCTGCATACATGTTGGATTTATGACACTGACGTACATTGCACTAAGGGGGTCGATTGAATCAGTGGACCGCCTGATCTTTCGCATTAGTTTAAGGACATATACACATACCTTTGCATACGTTCATATAAGCATTAGAAATCTTTAAAGGATAATGGATGCCTGTGATTGGTGGATGAGTAGATGGATGATGGATGTTAGGATATACATTCTTCTTAACCTGGAGATTTCGGGGACAAAATCCTTTAAGTAGGGGAGAATGTAACACCCCGTAATTTTATAACACGTTAAAATGATAAACTAAGGACTACTTAATTAAAAATTTAGAATTAAGTAAAACGGACTACACCATTGTGTTCGTCTCAGAATTCTTCTTAAGATAGACCCCAAGTTTGCGTAAATCAGACATCGTATGAAGAAGATATTAAGGTTTGAAATTTATATACATGTAAGACATTTGTATATAAATAAAACTATTCCAGAAAATCAAAATCTAAGTAGGATAATTAGGTGGGAGATCGACTCGTTAGGGGTTAACCCCCACCATAAGGGTGTGAACCCATGGGTCGACACCAAAAAAGAGGTATCGAAACCCATGAACCCCCATGCCGACCCCCCCCCCCCCCCAAGATCTGGGCAAAATTCAGTTTCTGAACGTGGACTTGTTTCTTGACTAGATTTGTTGACCCTAGGCTATATAAAGGACCTTAATCCCATTGTTTTATTCATCTAAATCAATGGCTACAATGAGGTGTTGCCCCAACTCAGAATAAAATAGTCTATTTTTCTCCAACAACAAGTTGTACGCATTCAGTGATCTGTGCTACAATATCTACAAACAATTTCTGTTCTTTAGATCTAATCATAGTGAGTCAATGTTATTTTTAGATATAAACACCTAAAATGTAATCTTGACATGTTTATAAGTTTGGATCTAAGTATATGCCTGTTAATAATATGAATCACAACAGATCTTTCATTACTTGTATATCTAATCTGCTGATCAGATCTCATATACCTATCCATGACATCCCTATTTTGTTAGTTCGCCTAATCATGTCACATTATGCCTATTATGTTAGTTTTCCTAATCATGTTACCTTATGCATATTATGTTAGTTTGCCTAATCATGTCATCTTATGCATGTTTTATTTACTATGCCTATTCTTGTTCTCTTTTCTCCCTCCTTCCCTTTTTGGTTTTATAGCCAGCCTACCTTCGAGCCCAGGCCTACCACTGAAATTCCCAAGCGTATAAAATTGGGAATGATTAATTTAGGGCATAATTCATATTGTAAAACATGATTGTGAACTTTGGGCAAAATTTGTACCTTAAGCCAAAACTTGAGATTTGGGGGAATAATCTATATCTTGACTTAAACCTTGATCTGTGGCATAAGTTTATCGTAGATCGGATGGGGATTTGGGGCATAATGAACATGGTAATTGGTTAATAATGAAAATGCCTAGATTTACAGTAATTAGAAACTGTAACTGCGCTTAGACGCGAGGTTAGATTACACTTGTGGAAGAAGACTGCCCGGAACCGCCCGACATATCCAGCATCCATGAGTAATAAATCTAATATGAAGGGTCTAAGTGCATAAACATGTAACGTGCTAAGACATGAGGTTAAGTCCAACTTGTGGGAGAAGTCTGCCCGGACCCAACCCGCATATCCAACATCCACAAGTTGTAGACTTAATGTGGGAGGTCTAGCGCATTATAACCATAAATGAATGAATGGTGATAAACTCGTAATACTTAACCTATTTGAATCCACAAGGATTACATGAACCTGTTAACTTGAGTAAGGGTTAAGTAAACTTGCTTGAATCAGTAGGAGGGTTAAGTAAATCTTGGGTTGGTGGGTAATATTTATATATATAGGCCCACAAACTTAACCTGTTGGGGTTATGCAATTTTGTTAAACCAGTAGGCATGACCTACTGAAATCCTAGTAGTCAGGATGCAAGCCTAGGGGGAAGCTTGTATCATCTGTCGTATGGGACCGTTTCAATTAGTAACTCATCTTGGTATCAAACGGGGAACCCCGAACTAGGTCGGCGTCTGGGAACACTTACTGAGCCGATTATAAGAGGTCACTTGAGCGGCGCATTCCAATGGAGTCATGTGCATACATGGGTCCGCTTGCTAGGGAAGATAAGATGCTATGACGTTTGTAGATATGGTTTGTGCACATCTTGTAAACAAAGGGTTGCCACTTTAGGAAGAGATACATCCTACTGTGGGGCTAGCATAGGGTGTCTACGAGTTAGGGAGCCGATCGAGTGAGGTAGTAATTAGGGTACATCTAGTCTTTCTTGTTTAGGAGCCCGTTATTGTCGTTGGGGGTTAACACCTGTCAGTTCTATTAGGCTACTAGTTATTGTATGGGGGTAAAAACCTCTCGCTAGCAGTACACCTAAGTCTACCATCTTGAACTTGTTGGGATCATCTTGTTCTTTTTATACTAATATTGGTGCAGAGAAAAGTACTAGAGAAGCGCAATGCATGCTCTATTCTGTTTATCCTGTTTACCTTGTTATACATGCCTTATGACATCATTATCTCTCTCCATCTTATATGCCTGTCATGATGCTTTTACTTATTTATATGCTAAAAGTAACTGAACTCGCCAGACTTTATGTCCAACCCATTTTATTTCCTCTTCTTTCTCTTCTGTCCCACCTCCCAGTTCTCAGGGTGGGAATACTCAAGCTTGAACATGATTCTTCTTTCCTACTGGTTGGAGCTGCTTAGATGTATTGCTTGATTTCTTATCTTCTCTACTATGGCTATATTTTGGGGTTTATGCTCTTTTTATGTATTATTGTACTCTGATGATGATTCTTGTACAAGGCAGAAATTTTACGTTTTCAGTATTCCAGACTTATTATGTAATTGGCTTTGAACTGCGAAGGTTTCCTATTAAATAAAGTTTTAATTCCGATGTTATTTTGTATCTGTCTTGTAATGTTTCTGTTTCTGTTTACCTATAACGCTTCACAAAACTTAATGCATTCTGTTAAAGAGTGACATTAATGGACGTGGGGTGTCACACCAAATCTCACCTACTCTCACTAATCCACTACGAATAAATATGTCCTTCCTCATTCTTTGAAGGGGTTGGGTTTGTGTTGATTTGAGGGATCTAAAAGGACATAAGAACTCATCCATGGATGCCTAGAACTCAAAGAAGAAGAAAAACACATATTTTCTCCCAAGACATTGCATATGCAAAATATGACTCCCAAATACTGGCCAAAATTTGTATGATGATGACTTGTACTTGTAAACTTCAGTAATAAATAAAATCCTCGAACGCCTTCAAAGTGGATGTCGGTTCCTCACGGACCGAACCACTGTAAATTTTAGTGTTATTTATTTTTTGGACTTCTAATTTTCATGTGCGAAATGCTAATTCTCGAGTGTTAGAGAATCCTTGGGAGTAATGACAATTTTAGCCATCAACTCTTTGGTGCTTTCACTAAGAACTTGAAATTACTTCTTTCTGTGCAACTTCCATCTCGACTTCGACATGCTACTCAGGTTTTTCTCGACCTAACATTCGAGTCTGATTACGATATTTAAAAGAGAAAAGAATCCGATTGCCAAAACCTCCGCAGCGGCTGACACATCTACGTTATACAGCCCCAATCCATGGGAAACCCGACCGACATAGAGATCGTCCCTCCTTATGACCCTGATGCTCCGGCTACCCAAGCTCATATTTTCGAGCTTAATAAAAAATGGAAGACAAAATTCGAGAGCTCAATGACATGTTAAAGATAAACATTGAGCTTATGCAACGACTCCAGGACAGTTAGCGCCACTTCGCTCGTCTTCAACTTATTGTATTCAACAAGAAAATATATATAAACACCAAAAAGGAGATAATAACCAATCTCCAGTGGCTCACACAAAGGCCAAAAAAGAGAGACAAAACCTCCTCATAGGAAGTGGAAGGCGCGGCAAAAATGAGGGAGAGCAAGAAGGGATCTAGAACCTCGCAGTGGTCACCTCCCAATAGAAGAAGAGAAATGAACAACAAAGAGAAATAAGAGGTCCAAACCAGATCTAGAACTAAAGTGCTCCAAAGTCGACCTCCACCAAGAAATCATGCGAGCCAGCAAAAACCTGTAACCTTGCACAATATGAAAAAATCAACCCAGAGGAGGAGGAAGCGGGGACCCGAAGGAAAAAAATATTCAAACAAAACACAACCAAGAGGATCAAGCCACTCTTCCGGGAAAAGACCAAGTAAAGACATTGAAAAGGCGAGACAACCTACGCGAACGGGAACAGATAGCACCCTTGAAAGCCCTACCCATAAAAGCAAGGAAAACATCATTCTTGAAATGACGAGTAATGAAAGACGAGTGCATAGGCACATTGTCTAATGTGGATTTATTCCTTATGCACCAAAGGTGCCAGAAAATCAGACAAGGAATCAGGTGGAACATGACATCACGAAGTGAACGACCAAAATTACCATCCCACCAGAGGTGAAGTAAATCATAGAGCGAGCATGCATTATAATGGAGATGAACCAGGTTCCCTATGTAAAGCCAAATAGAATTAGCAAAAAGCCCAATGAAGAAATGGTGATCAGAAGATTCCACATCCCTCGATCGGCAAACACTCACCAAGATACAATCAAGATCCAGATCCTTCGAAGGTTTGAACCCTGTGGTAACCCATCGTGGAGGATTTTCTACATAAGGACAAAAACTTAAGGAGATCGAGAGTCCCAGATGAAGTTAAAAGTTGGAAGCCTTGGAACAAAGGTGGAGGCATAGATGGAAAAGGTGGAGCTATTCTAACCACCTCCTACTCCGTAAACCTTGAAGAAGGCCTTAACTGACTGCATCTGTTTCCATGTCTCACTTGCATAAGACGAGATCCCGGAGAAGCCCATAGGAAAAAGGTGATGTTACTTAGCAAGAAAGAACATTGCCCAAAAGGGAATCATTGGCATGGAACCTAACCCAGAGCTTACATGCATACGCAGTGCAAACATCTCTTGGGTTTCATAGCCCGATCGCTTGGGTTTCATAGCCCGAGACCCCCATCGCATCTGGGATGGTAAACGACATCCCAGGAAACCCAGTGACAGTGATAAGAAGAGTCTTTGTCCCCCCAAAAGAAGGACGAGGCAAGGGAGCAGAAGGAGTGGAAGAAGGAGAAAGTAGAAGTCATGGCCACGAAGACATGGGAACCAAAGGAATCAAGCACCGACTTGATAAGAACAAGCCTACCTACTTGAGATAGAAAAGAAGCATCCTATCTAAGAATCTTTCCCCTAAACTTATCGATAAAGGGATCAAAGATCGCATTTAGCTTGTGACCTCTATAAAGCACAATGGCAAGATATGTCATAGGGAGAGAGGAAACCAGGAAAACCATGAAGGTTTGGACCCAGGATACCCTTTTCGGAGCCATAGACTTGGCCAGAATGAAACAACTATTCGAAGAGGCGACAAGCTGGCCTGAACAACTTTTGTAAAGGTGGAGGAAGGACATGAGACGATGAATAAAATGATGGTTCCCATTCGAAAAGATGATGACATTGTCAGCAAAGGACAAAGAAGTGATAATTGGGCATCCAAGAGGGATACCAAAACGATGGATCTGGCTTGCAAATTGTCAAAGAGCGGACACCTCGGACAAGTGCCTTCGCAGCTATCACAGATAAGGTGGGAGAAAGAGGGATCCCTGATGAAGTTCCCTTCCAAATTGAAGAAACCAGTGGTCACTCCGTTGACTAGAACGGAAACCAATAGTTTGAAATGAGCCTCCGGACTAGGCCTATCAGTGGTTCAGGGAAACCGAAGGCTTTGAGAACTTTAATAATGAAAAACAAGGACATGCAATCGTACTCCTTTCTACATCTAGCTTTATCAACATGGTGGAACCTCTGGCCATTTGGTTGATTTGAGATATGAGCTCTTGGGCTAAAAGGATATTATCTGTAATGAGATGACCTTTTACAAAGCCAACCTGAGAAGTGGAGATAATACGGTCCAGAAAAGATGCAAGCCTAAAGGACGGGACCTTGGAAATAATCTTGTTCGAGAAATTATACAAACTAATCAGTCTATAGTCTATCCAAGCCCGGGGAAGTTAAACTTTCGGAATGAGAACAAGATTGGTGGAAGTCCAGCTCCTCGGGTGAGAACTGCCAACGAAGAAAGACTAAATGGCCAAGCATAAATCGGCTTAGATAGTCGACCAGACACTTCGGTAAAAATTACTGTTGAAACCATCCGGACTACTCGATCTGTCCTTGCTTAGGGTAAAACACATAAGCGATTTTCCAAAGCCGAAGGAGGGAGGAAAAGACCCGGTGATTCCAAAGAACCAATCAGACGGGTAATGAAAGCCATCAATGTCGGTTCAGAAACCGATAATGATGGTAATTAGAGAAAAGATCAAAAATGCTCCAGAGCGGTCTCTCTAATGTAAAACAGCGAGGAAGCAATTGAAAGATCAGGATGAAATATTTCCCACATCCAAAGGCTAATATCCTTTTTACGGATAGAAGAATGGAAGAATTTTGAGTTAGAATCTCCTTCCACAATCCACTTGATCTGCGCCTTCTGACGAAGGAAGTCGTTCTCGACGCGCAATTCGTAGGAGAAGATAAGTTGAGCAAGAGCGCAACGTTCCTTGTTGGAAGGGGAGGGGTTATCATTGAAATCAGATTCAGCGATAACAAGAGCCTCTCCGGTCGCACGAACATGGTCAAAAATGTTTTTGAAGGAAAGTATTCCAAGATTTTGGGGCAAATCTTAAGTTGCTTTAGTTTGTGGGAAAACATAGCAACGGGGCTTCCAACAAAAGGAGCATACCAAGATTCCCCCACCGCCTGAAAGAAAGAATGATGGGACCTCCACATACACTGAAAGCAGAATGATGAAGGTCCCAAAGCGAAAAAGGAAGAGCAGAATAGAACCAAAGGCGCATGATTGGAGCTAGAACGGTTAAGATGGGAGACAGAGAAGGAGAAAGGGAGGTTAAATCAACTTTCATAGCCAAAAACTCGGTCTAGACAAGAAAGAATTATGCTAGGGTCGTCTTGGTAATTACACCAAGTAAAAGAGGAATAAACAAAGGAGACCTTCGATGGACCAGGAGAAGCTATGAAACATTGAAATACTCAACCATTGTGCAGTTAATAGATGCACACCCACGCTTCTCTTCCTAGGAGGAAAAGACGTTAAATCTCCATCGATGATGGACTAGGTAAAGCCAAAGCCGGAAAGAGAGAGGATGTGTTACCACAAAGACAGACAGTCACACTTGGCGTACACTTAGAGAAAAGGAACAGAGAAGAGAAAAGGGGAAAGGTGCACAACACTAACATCAATTGTGATGAGTTGAAAATCGGATTTACGAAAACTTCCTTAGACCAAAAGGAGCCAAATCTTATTGGTTGAGTGGAGAGGCCTTTGCCAAAACTAATTGGAAGGACAACATTGGCCAGCACTTCATATCCCACCATAGGCTCTAGAAGTGCTACCAATAGAAGGAAATTCTTATGGACTATGCGCTTGAGACACACAAGTGATGCATCATTCCTAGTGCCTCGAGAGTTTCAGAATAAAAAGTTTACCATCGAGCAAAATAAATGTAAAGGAAGGACAGACAACACGGAGGGAAACCAATGAAAAATAAGAGGGGAAAGCTCAGATAAGGTAAAGGGTGTGATGAGTAGATCTAACGATCTTCTCGAACGCCGCTATAGAGCGTGTGCGAATGATGCAGGGGTATGAGGCCCTGACCGGGGTCTCTTGAGAGATGGATGGGAATCAGAACACAATCCAAGGAAGATGGATCGTGCAAAAATAGGAGGCGAACCAAGGGAAGGGGAAGATCTAGGAAGAGGAGAACACTTTCGAAACTCTAAACAGATGGAGTGGGAATTCTTAATGAGGCGAGACAAGTGGTTGTTAATAGCCGTTATCTCGTCTCGACTAAGAAGGGGTAAGGAATGAGAAAAGGAAGCCATAGCGGAAGCAGGAGGAAGAAGCGGTCGTATAACCGAAGAGGGGATGGTGGCAGGGGACGAAAATGTAGAAATGTCACTAGAGGATGTTTCACATTACTATAAGGAATATGTGATGGTCGAGAAGCCATAAACTTGACTCCACAACAAACAAGAGATAATCCTAACAATCGAGGGGGAAGGAAAGCACAACAGGTCACAAAGGAGAGGAGAGCAGCTCATCACCATAATCGACAAACTAGGAACTCCCTGCGCTAATGGATTTGTTCTGATCAACTCTGTAAAGCTCTCGACACCATCGATAGCTATACAGAGTCCATAGAGGGTGCTAACCAAAGCGACAAAAAGGCAGAACCAAAACGAGAAACAAGCAAGCCAACAGCCAGCCATAACCCAACCTATCATCGACGAACCATTAATTGATTCGTCATTCCAATACTGGATAATTAGGAGGTCATGGGCCATTAGGACCACAACTAATAATCCTGATCAAAGTACCGAGGAACAAGATAGAAAACCCAAACTAACCCTTATGACCAACGAAAAACTAGCATAAGCCACAAGAAGGAAGCGAAGCCCACAACAGTCGTACAAAGCCAAAGAGGAGATGCAATCTGATACCAGATAACCTCGAAAAATGGATGAAGGGAAGGAACACCATATAACCCTAAGAAACCCCAAAAACACAAGTATGCACATAACTAGAGCAAGGAAATGATCTCGCATATGCATTGCATTCGCCAACTAAGGGCGAAAGTGCTATCGACGATGATTAACATTCCAAGACCACACAAAACAAAACAGATAAAAACTCAGCCCCCATCACGACTGAAAAAGGGTAAACGGAAAAGGGACATAACTGCCGCGAAGGGAGAAAAACCTGAAGAGTTACTGGAGAGGTGGAGACCAACCCATCCGAGACCAACTAAGGAGAGATCATAGCTGCCAAGCCAACATCGATGCAGAGTAAAGCCAAGCATTATCCCCTCTGCATCCATTCCATTCCTTCGAACAAGAAAGAGGAATGGATTGGAGAAGAAGAAGTATTAAAAGGATCGCTAACTGCCTTCGAACATGACGAATCAAACAAGGATCCTAGCATGGAAAAACTGTTCTGCGTAACCAGAGATGGAGGTGCCAACGCCATGCCACCCTAAGAGCATACAACCAAACTATCACGTACTTCCAATGACACCGAAGGTGTTGATAACCTGTTAACCTTCCTTGTACATCGTCTAAGACGATGACAAGTAGGTTAAGAAGTATACCGAGCCGCCCTCGAAGCTGTAGGCCTAGGCGGAACAGATGCAGTAAGTTGTGACGAAAGATAGGAAAGGATTTTAAACGGGGTCGTCAACGCCCCAATTCTTAAGCACCCCACTGATCGTACAACACCACCAGTAACATACAAATATCACCAAAATAAACTGAATCAACCTCCATACAAACAAAACGATGGAGAAGCCTTAGTTCGCCTAAGTTAAAACCCAAGCATCACGCTATCGGCTTAGGGTTAGGGTGATGAATTCCCATAGCTAGAACCGATGGAAGAGAATGCATCACTGCATTCTCAGAAAGTTACAGCAGCCATCTTCGGTCCTGTAACGGAGGAAGACGACTATAGTAGGGTTGTAGCTCTAGGAACAGGCTATCAACCAGCAAAAAGTGGTGCCTGGACAATACCACAAAAGATTGGAGCTATTCCAATTGAACAAAGTAAGGACCGGCGACAAAATCACTACTTCCCTAGGCACCATTGCCAAGATCGCAACATACATCACATCTAGAGCTGGGCATGAGTGGCAGAAGGATCCCGAAAACTAGAATCCTCCACCGCCGAAGCTGTTTCCCAGATCTATACAGCCAAACAGATTTTGTGGAAATCAGTAACCAACCCAGAGAAACCATCTAGAAAGAAAGGGCCAAGTCGATGCCATGAAATTGAGGAGCACAACAAGTGAAGAGAGCGATTGAGGAAAAAAGAAGTCAAAAAACAATCAATGGAAAGTGACCGTTCATTTGACCGTTGGAGCTTTTTTAGATTGTTCAAATTCTAAATTATGTTCATCTTCAAATTAAGAAGAATATCACTTGTCCACAACTCAACGCATGAGAGAGTTTTTCTTCTGACACTTGGAGGCAAAGCCAAAGGAGGAGGATGACTGCTAACACCAATGTACTCACCAATACTAATGCCAATGTTAACGCCGACGGCAATGACAATATAATGGAATTACTGTAACTTTCAATGAGGGAATGCGTCAACGCAATAGTTCCTTGTTGGTTACTAATGATGAACCAGGTCCCAGTAGCTGACCCCTTCCACGAGAGAACCTAACTGTCACCGCTCTGGACTTAGGGCCTAAGCGTCTAGCAGCACAATAGGCTCAAGTTCAAAATGATCATGCTCAACAGGATCAGCCTCATCAACCTTATCAGGATCAAGCGAACCAAGGTGATGACACGGATGGCATTATCCTAAATTTCACCCAGAAGACGTCCATGACTAGAAATCTCGAGGTGAACCACGATCGCTGGATTCCAGCGGAGGTTCAGCCTGCGTATCTCCCCAACATCATACAAAGGATCATTAGAGAGGCATGGGGAAACGTCAACAACATTGGGAAACCAACATGAGACGTAACCCCTTCACTAAGGCCGTGCAAGAAGTCGAGTAGCCCTCATGCTTTAATATTCCCTAACTTGCACCTTACAGGGAAAGAACGACCCCTGTGGATTCTTATATGGCTACGAATGACATATGGAACCCAGCCGTGCTACCGTTGTCGTCAAGTGAAAATGCTTCCCGGTTTTCTTGGAAGATATGACTTTGCTCTGGTTTACTCGACTCCCAGCTCGATCAATCTCCACCTACAACTAACTAGCTTTCAAAATGGTAAAACAGTTCAAAATGCACGTGCCCAGGCGGAAGGATATTCTCACTATTTCCAACCTATACCAGGGTCCTATAAAAGCCTTCAAAAGCTACCTCGAGCGTTTCAACATTGCCCTCGTCGAGGTTGATGATTCAGAGCCACGCACAATTCTTGTCTAGCTTGCTAAGGACATCCTGCCTAGCTTCGAGTTTGAAGCATGGATTAACAGTAAGCAACTTAACATCTTGTAAACTTTCTATGAGAAGACCGTCCAGTTTCTATGTCAAGATGAATCACGGTGCAACAGGGCTTCTCAAGGCGGCCACCCAAATAACCCACACTCAAGCACCGTCGTTTACAGCGTCAAAGGTAAATAAGTCAGAGAATCTTCCAACAAGGGTAAAGGGATGATCTCGTTCAAGCCCAAGCCGAACAAAGGAAATCCCGGCAGTTGCAACAAACACAACCAGGCACCTGGAGAACCGAAGAAGCACGACCGGTATCCCACTTATAGGAATTACACTCCACTCAACCGAGAGCTGGAGGCAATCTACCTAGAAACCTGTAATACTATCCAGTATATTAAGCCGAACACGAGATAATCCACCGACCGCGAGAAGAACTTCGACAAATATTACAGATTCCACGATATGTTTGGACACAACACTAATGACTGCCACCACCTCAATGATGCTATAGAAAATCTCATCCAGGAGAAATGTTTGGAGCAATACGTTAAAAATCCTACACCTCCAGATGTAGCCGCAGGCCCTTCAATGCCCACTCTTCCTCCAGCGAATGCGGCCCTAGGGTTTTTTAATCAAAGACCGCGTGGCATCGTGATCAACACCATTTGTGATGGGCTTCACCCCGCAGATGAGATCTTTCAGCGTATGGAGGAATACACCAATTCTATCAAGCATGCCAGCTACAAAGCATGCTCCTCTCTGGATGAAACTGTCCCCGCCAAGCCTCAGAAGACGATGTAGAATGATATTGTTTTCCGCGAAAGAGAGTATACATGAATTGATATCCCAAACATAGACCTTCTTGTTATTTCATCGCAACTAGGTCTGGCCTATGTCCAAAGAATCCTTATCGATTCTGCAAGCTCTGCGAACATATCTTCAAGTTAGTCTACGACCAGATGGAACTTGAGGCCAAGGACTTGATGACCTTCCACGCCATTGTTCATGGATTTAATGGCTCTTCTAACCAATCGATTGGAATGGTAGACCTGAAGGTCGAGATCGGTGATGAGGATCGAAGCAAAGTCCGTATCCTTACCTATTTTTTCATTTATGTCATATCTCCTTAAAATATCTTTCTCGGATACCCTCTCCTCGCAAACTTCAGAGTCTGCATGGCACCTTGGTCACTTCTTATGAAATTTCGAGCCGAGAATGGGATCAAAACCATTAGGGGTGACCAAGGCATAGTTAGAACTTGTTACCTCGTCGAATGGAAGTACATTATCAATAAAAAGAAAGGCAAAACTGTGGCGCCGGTCACTTGCGCCAAAACTGCTATAGCATAGAAATCAAAGGAGACTGAGTACTAACTCAAATGCCACTGTCTTCTTTTCGATGATCTTGATCCGAAGGAATACGAAGAGCCTGATTTCGAAAGGACTACCTCGATGGAACCAACTACCAACACTCCAATTAACCTCGCCGATCCGACAAGGTTCTTGAAGATTGGATCCCAACTCCACCCTATAATAAAGGAAGACCTCGTGGACTTCTTTAGGAACAAACTCGACATGTTTACTTGGACCTACTCAGATATGTATGGCATCGACCTAGAAATCGCTTGTCATATGCTCAGCATCGACCCGAAGCATCTTCCAGTTACATAGAAGTGTCGAACCTTGGGAATTGAAAGATCGACTACACTAGATAAGGTACTTGATAACGACTTTATCCATAATGCCCTCTACCCCGAATGGGTCTCCAACTGGTCTTGGTTAAGAAATCGAATGGAAAATGGCGAACATGTGTCGAATACTCAGATTTGAACAAAGCCTACCCGAAGGACAGCTTCCCACTTCCAAAGATCGACCCGCAAGTTGATTCAACTGTCGGCTACCATCTTCTCTCCTTCATGGATGTGTACTCAGGCTATAACCAAATTCCATGTACCTTTCAGATCAAGAGCACACCTCATTCATAACCGACCTTGAGCTATACTGCTAAGTTGTCATGCCTTTCAGTCTCAAGAATGTTGGAACCATCTATCAGTGACTAGTCAACCACATGTTCAAGGTCCAGATTGGGAGATCCATAGAGGTTTACGTGGATGATATGTACGTGAAAACGAGGGTATCGAACGACCTTGTTGAAATTTTCGATGTACTTCATAAATATGGCATGAAACTCAATCTCTTAAAATGATCTTTTGGCATTGCGTTGGGAAAATTCCTGGGTTTCATTGTCAATTCACGGGGCATCGAAAACAATGCAAAAAAATCCAGTTATCTGGGATATTCAAGCCTCTTAGAGCATCAAGGATGTTCAAAGATTAAATAGGAAAGTGGATGCCCTAAGATGATTCCCAAATGCACCTGAAAAATGCATTCCCTTTTTAGACTTGCTAAGAAAGGGGAAACGCAACTTCACATGGACTTCAGATTGAATCATTTCTTTTTAGGACCTCTTGAATCACTTAGAGCGACCAACTATCTTGTCTAAACTCGTGGACCACGAAGATTTATAAAACTATTAGGTTGTTTCTGTGCAAGAAATTAGCTTGGCGCTTGTGTACAAAGAAGATCGTGTCCAATAGCTCGTTACCTACGTTAGCAAGAGGTTGACAGAAGCAAAAAAAATTATCTGAAACTTGAAAAGCTTTCTCACTGCATGTTGACCTCGTCTCGGAAGTTATGACCATACTTTCAGTCATGTCCAATCAAAGTCTACACTGATCAACCCTACGACAGGTCCTGCAACGACCTGAGGCATCTGGGCGACTTTTGATGTGGAACATAGAAATAAGACAACTCGAGATTACTTTCAGCCCTTGTCGAGCCATCCTCAGACAAGACCTCACGGATTTCATGGCGGAGTTCACTATTCCTGAAGAACATCCTCCGAAAAAAAGTGTGTCTCCAGACATTCAATGGAAACAATACGCGATTGGATCATCCAACACCGATTAAGAACGAATGCTTCATGGAATCCTCCCTAATCGTTCCCAGGAAAGGAGAGCACTCATCTGCAAGTCATATTGATACATCATTCAAGACAAAGTGCTCTACCGAAGGGGATTCTCTATTTCGCTACTCCGGTGTGTAGCCCACAACGACGCAGATTGTGTACTGCTGGACGTGCACGAAAATAAGTGCAGTGACCACACTAGGGGAAAACTCTGGTAAGGAAGATTCTCAGATATGGTTACTTTTGGCCAACTCTTGATAAAGATGATGTAGATTATGCCTGCAAGTGCGACAAATGCTAGAGTTTTTCTAAAATTCCAAGAGCCCCTCTTACTGAAATAACGCAGATGGCCGGTCCTTGGCTATTTTCCATGTAGGGAATAGACATTATCAGAACTCTTCCGATATCCATAGGCGATGCACGCTTACTATCGTTATAGTTGATTACTTCACTAAACGGGTAGAAGCCGAGCATTTTACTATAATTACTACCAAGAAGGTGATTAACTTCGTCATCCGCAACATTGTTACTCGTTTTAGGGTCCCCTAGACTATCATTTCAAATAATAGAACCCAATTCGAGAGCGTTGAGTTTAAGACCTTCTGCCAACGGCACAACATTGAAAAGAAAATTTCGGCATTAGCTCATCCTCAAGCCAATGGGCAAGTCAAGGCTGTTAACAAAGTGATCAAATCCATCATCAAGAAGTGTATGGAAAATGCCAGAGGCTTATGGGTAAATGACCTCCATTTAGCCCTTCAGGCTTACCGGACCACCTATAAGTCAATGACATGCCATACTCCATTCACTCTCGCCTATGGATCTGAAGCCTCCATTCCCATTGAACTCAAGTTCCAATATCATCGAGTCACTTACTATGATCTGAAGACCAACCAAGACCTCCTCTTAGAATCACTTGACCTACTCGAAGAGAAAAGAGGCAAAGCTGAACTCAGAGCCACTGCTCAACGTCAACGAGTCGCCCGACACTTCAAGTCAAAACATGGTATACATGAAAACCACATCATAACTGCAAAAGAAACGGTTTTACTTGTGTATACTATCAGCCCAAATAACCAAAAACTCTATAACCGTCACTTGGACGACCCGTCCTTCTCCCTTTTGTTCTTCTTTGCAAATTCAACATTAGGCGGGCCGTCACCAGTCTTCCTCCTCTTCCTCTCAGAGCTTCCTCCACCTCTTCCCTTGGGATAGAGAGATGGAGTCATGAGACACTGTCTTGGACTTCCCATCGTCATCCTCGCCACTCGTAATCTCAATAATGTCCTCAATTATGGGCGGGATGGCTTGTAGAGGTTTGGGAATGACACCAATGGCAAGGGCTAGTATCGCTTAGGTACCCTCCTTCTCCCTGGTATCCTTGGCCTTCTTTGCCTCCAGCTCAGCCTTATTCTTTGTTCCTCGTCGCTTTCTTTTCATCCAACCATCTAGCCTTGATCTGCTTGGCTGCATCCGCTTGTATCTTTTTAGACACCTTATAGGCTTTTTTCTCGGAAGCCTCATCATTGGCCTTTTTCTTCTTCGCCTCGTCATAACCTTCTTCTTGGCAGCCTTATCTACAGCTCTTTTTCGGGCAGCATCATCATTAGCCTTCTTCATCTTCTCCGCCTGCACCTTAGCTGTCTCTTCATCCTCGACCTTTATTCTGGCCTCCACCTGGGCAGTCTGTAGGGATGCCTCGTCTGACTTTCCTTTTTCTTCTTTCCCTCAGACTTAACAAGAAGTTGGGCCTTCTGTGACTTTACAAAATCATGCATTGTTTACCCTTCCACCTCCGTTGGCATAATCGCGTGGCACTCTCCATCCTTAATCTCCTCTTCCTCCATAAGAAGGTCCGTTTAGAGCTCAAGATTAATATCGTAAAACATATCCAATGGACCGCTGCTTTCTCCAAACTGTATTCCTACAATCTCATTCCATCCTCAGGTAATAAGGGAAGTATCAGCACAAAGCCTGTTGTTACTTCTTCTCCATAGGGGCCTACAAAAAAACAAAGACGAAGTAGTCTACTTCAACTTAGTGCTTACATCCTTTCAAGCATTCGTGGTAATGAGACTTTACCAAAGGACAATTGCAGCGTAGGTAAAATTGGCATGGAGCCCTCGGTTATTGCTTGAAAGAAGCTTCCTTGATCCCAACCCCAGAAGTCGGGGTCATATTCAATAGTAGCAAGGGCTGGGACCATCAGACCATTGTTGGAGCCAGATGGCATAACATGTTGTTGCTGGGAACTTCCTCCCACAAACTCATGAGAGAAAATACCGCTCTCGGTAGTCACTGATTTTCCTTTGGTAGCAACAAGTTTTGCCAACTTCTCCCTGTCAACGTCAGCACATAGCAATCTCCTCCCTTCTTGCAACATCGAGCGCTCTTCTTCAATCAGATGGGTTTCCATATGTTCACACTCATCTATCAACTCCAGCTGTAACCTCTGAGGCTCAAACTCTGACAATCTATCCCAAGTTTGAGCCATTATCCGGGGATAATCATCGACCCATAAGATTTCGTGGAATCGAAGAGCTTTAACATACATGCCCCAGATATATGGCTTTAGGGACTCTTCCACCCTGGCCTCAGCATCCTCAATGAAACCCTTAAGCCTCTCCACCCCAGCCTGATGCTCAACTTTTATACTCTCCACTTGAGCCAGTACATCTTTTCTCGTAGCCTATGCGTCTGCTTTCTCCTTCGTAGCCAGAACAATTTTAGCATTTATACACTCCTGCGTCTTTTTAAGCTCTTCATTCCCCTGCATGAGATGATGTGACTACTCGTTTTCTTCCTTCATTCTATTATTCTCCATAACAAGAGCTTCAAAATCTATGCGAAGCTGGTGCAGTACCTTATTCTCTTTCTCTAGCTCAAGATTTCTCTTTGACGTGGCTTTATTATCCTGTTAGAGAGTCATGCTTTATGATGATACCCTGGCCACCATATCTTTATATGACTCTCATGGTTGATATGCCTCCTCATCAATTTTCTGGTAATCCCACTTTAGTTTCACTATTTCAGCAACAGAGAGATAGCATATAAACATGTTACTCATGTATGAGGAAACATTTACAATTTGAAGACTTGTCTTACCCAACTCATTGTCCCGATTCTGGACAATCTCCTGCTCGGCTTTAAGGGCCAGCTCCAAGTCCTGATTTCCAACGTTTTTTTGGAAAATTAGCTCTCAAAGGCACCCCACATACCTGTGCATTTCTCGATACTGGAGGAAGATGTCGAACACTTTATCTAAAATGTCTTTGTCCATAATCCAGGGGATCATATAGATGTTTGGCAACCGCTTTAGCTCCTCAAAGTAAAACTCGGGAAATTGCTCCCTCAGTATCGCCTTCTTCTATTTGGGAGTGAGCTCTGGAATATCTAACATGTTAGGAAACTGAGGCCCCTTCTTTGACACTCCCATCTTCCTAGATCATTTATTCTTGGATGCCAACTCCTTATCTTTGGATGTGGTCACAGGTGCCGAGGGTGGAATATAAAGAGGGATTGTCGATGATGGCTGCCTGGTGCTCGTTGTGTCCAACCTTGAATCCGTTCTAGAAGACCGAGTGATAGGTGGAAAGGATTCTAAAGGTTAATCTCTGCGATGACACTCACTGCCATGGTCATGAGAAATAGGAAGCTCTATAAATAGCTCGGTGTTTCTTTTAAAACTCCCCATAAGCCCGTTCCTCTCGGGCCGGTGGTCCCTAGATCCTCGACCCCGATTCCTACCACTTTCTCGAACCATCTTCACCTGCATGGAACAGATTCAAAGTTAGAGTCGAACACTTCACGCATACAAAAAAATGTTGTGCCATGCGGTATTCATGAGTGTGTGCCCTAAGTGTTCTCTCTACATACCAGATTTAGGCCTGCTTGAAGGGGTGATCTCACAAACAGTAAGGGATAAGCTTTCTATACTTGTTCTGCTAGGCCAAGACAATGTAAAATCCAACAAAAGCTTGTTCAGGTCATCAAAATAATCTACCATCTCCAGTGATGCGGTGATCCTAGAGGTAGTAGTTGGAGAAGCGCCTGGGTGACGCTCCAGTCCGGTCTCAATTGTCATAGACGGAACGGGATTGGGCGATAGTCCTTCATCTCTAACAAGAATATCCTCATCACTAGTGTTGTCCCCACTTGTTCCTTCCGGAGTCTTCACGGTCTTGTGTCGCTTGGACACGACGAGGGAAACTTCCTTTTGTGACCTGGAGGACTTTCTCCTCCCTTGCATTCCGCTTTACCTCTGGAGATAACCAACCGAATCATTTTGGCGGGAAGTTAGCTCGCTGGACAAAGCAATCATTCATCCCCAAGTTTTTGGTGCAGCGAGCTTCTTCAGGAATAGCCCTCAATGCTTCAAGATACTCCTGGTACACATTACCTATGGGTGCTGGAGGAAACACTGTTACACAAGTACAGAGTTAGCATTGAGCTCATAACTCGACTAACTGCAAAACCAAAGCAGAAAAACACTTATTTCTGGCCAACCATTAGCTTGCAAATCCTGGGGGAACGAACAAGCAATCACACTTAAACACGCAAGTCTGCTCCATTTCCCTAAGATGAATTGAGTACTGGGCAGTACCTCTAAGTAGAACCGAGAAGGCGCACTGGTAGTTCTCCTCTTTAGTTTAAAAAGATATTGGATTTCCTCTCCGGTAGGATCAGTGCATAGGTATTCCCTGAAAAGAATGCATGTACTAAGGAGGAATGCATGCACATTTGGATGAAGTTGCGCCGACGCTAAGTGAAAGTAGCGCAGCATATCTAGGATAAACTCGCAGGACATGGGCACGCATCCAGAAGCACATGTATGCCTATTCCAGGCAGTGTATCCTTCTGGAGGAGCATGTGCCTTATCCCCCTCTTGAGTCATGCGAACATCTTCCTAGGGTATGCTAACTCGCTTACACGTGTGCCTCATCGCCGTTTCATCCATGTGCAAGGACACCGAATTCGACGAGTCATCGACTATGTTGACATCCACCATTGCATCTGGCGCCCTAAGAGTGCCTTCCTTCATGATATCCACGTCCTCTTCATGATTCTCCTCTATCATTCCAGTCCCTTTTGGTACCACCGGTTCAGCTGGGTGCTCGGCTTTCTGCTGTGGTCCTTCCGACTGCACCCTTTGGTCGGGTGCCTTTGGCGAAACCATGAGCTGGGAGGGGTGGACTCTTCCGAAGTCTCAAGCTTGTTGTCCCTCGAACCGGTACTATTTGACGACCTAGACTGGGATAGTGAGTGATGAGAAGCTTCGCATTCCAAAGCTTGTTGTTTCTTAGAAAATCTTGTTTCGATTGCTAGTTATACTTTCAATATAATTGCATTATCACATTGAATAACCTATATGTTTTCACAAAAAAATGGCTCAAATACCAATGGTACGTGAACCGTACTTCACCGATGTGGTTAGAAAATAAATGGAGACGTAATCAACAAAGGTAAAAATGCGAGGAAAGTAAAATGGAGATAAGGTTTTTAGAGTAGTTCGGCCCTAATCTAGGCCTACGTCCACTATGGATGTAGTTCGCATTATCATAACAATGGTTACAAGACATTCAAATTCTCTTTGTACATGCATCATCTCTCTTTTACAACAGTCTCACATATAAATCACACTTAGATTCACGGAATTCAATGGGGAAATGGTAAAATCCATGAAGAACAAGGTTAGATCAGCGGGGGAGAAGGAGAATATCCTTGTTCGAGAGGAGGATGAAGGAAAATATTGTATCTCTTTGCCTTTTAGGTGATTTCAATAGACGCCATAGCCAAATGGATGAAGGATCTCTAGATGGTAATGATGATTAAATTGCTTAAGAAATGATGGAGGAGAGAATTTGACAGCACTTCGTGGTCACTAGAGGCCCATCCCCTTTTTGGTGGAAGCCATGGCCTATTTATAGGTGATCCCTCATGAAGAAATGAGCTGAAATTTATATATGCAGACTATGGGTCACTTAACCCATTAATTACTAAAATGCCACCACCTAGCTATAGCTAATTGTGAATAGTCGTATCTAGTTATCCTGTGTGAGCGACTTCATAAGAGCAAACGATTGCATAGATCCGAGTAGATTGAATGGGCGGTCAGGCGATGAGTACACATGCGACTAGTCAGAACTTTCTGATTGGTGTACAGGAGACCGGCTGAGCGCCATGTTAAGCTTTTTAATATTTGACCGATAGATGGTATCCGGTTGATGTAGCTATATCTGATTGTAGATGATCGGGTGACCAACATCATAGTCTATAGGCGAGCGATCAAGGCTTGTAGATCACAATGCTAGTGCGATCCTTCAGGAGCTGGTATCTGTTATCTGATTGAAGAATTAGTGACTGATTGAGGAGCGAGTGGTTGGGGCTGCAATCTATGAGCGGTCACAGGATGCATGTGCGACCTCTGGTATCTTTGATTTCCTTACTCAAGAGGCGTTGTACGATCGACCAGGATAGTATGAATGACTGCAGAGTGGAATATGCGATCGACACCAATTCTCCTCCTTGTTTTGCATGACCGACCTCTTTCGATATAGGAACGTGCGACCAAGAAGAAGAAGATCAGGAGACCTCATATTATATTTGAGCTATATTGTCCTTCGGTCTTGGTCTGCATGTACGACCCCTTTGCATGGTTAACTTATACCTAACCACATTATGATGGGGGAACCATCCGAATGGTTCGATGAATGGAGCGAGCTATGTTTATGTGTGAGCGGTCTCCCAAGGTGAAAATGGTTCGATGAATGGAGCGAGCTATGTTTATGTGTGAGCGGTCTCCCAAGGTGTTCAAGTCGTGTTGCGCCTGTGTTTCCTGATGTTTGGGCGACTTTGTTTGATACAGATGACCGGCCCTCGCCTCCATGCTCGACCCATAGCTTATGCTTGACCTTGCTGTGCACGAACGGCTTTGGTATGTTTGGTTGGAGTATGAGCGTGCGAGCCTTGTGGGTGCTCATCCTATGGTTTTAACACAGACTTAATCCTCCAATGCATGTATGATTCTTAAAGGATAAACATTTGCCCCTCGAAGTTTGTAATTTTTTAATTCGTAAAAATTACATGCTTCGAAATAATATAATGCAACACCATTTGATGGATCAAGTCTAGTTCCCTATAAGACGACCTTGCTATTGGCTCGTGCTTATACAAGATCAAATGACCTCATGCTCGCTCGTGCACATACATAGTTTTTTGTTCATGATTTGGTCTACTAGATCTAATTGACTGATTGGGCTGACATATCAATGTATACGTGCGAATTACTTGGGGTCGAGTGGGCAGGCTGGATCTGGTGAGCTATCTTTTTAGTGAAATTAAGCCAGTCATTCAGATATGAATGAGCTGATGTGTCACTTTAATCTGAACGGGCCTTTTAGTCTTCTTTAAATATCGTCTCTTCATTTTCCCGCTCTTTATTTACTTCGACTTTCTGAAAAATCCGTCTTAATGGCGGCTCTTCCTTAGAAGATTTCCTGCTGCTTCTGATTCCTCTTAGACTTCGACCGTATTTCCTTCCTCAATTTGTCATTGCGGTCGATTCTTCTAGCAAAGTTTCACCAATTTCACAATCAGCAAAAGCATTTCTCATTTAAAACCGAGGCTGCCTGCTTGTTCGTAAGTGAATTTCCTTCTTTGAATTTTTCTTTTGGGTTAATCCGATTAGCTTTATGAAATTTCAAGGTTGGGGTAAAAACTGAATGATTTGAGCATGTATTGAAGTTTTTGGTGGTTTGTTGTGATTGCAATGATTGGAAATTTTTTGATTCAACTTAGAATGTTCTAGGGTTGTGTGTGCAATCATTTGATAGATCTGATTCGCACAAAAGCCCTTCGATTTTCTGATTTCAATAATGTGTCTACGAGTTGTTTGTTGAAATGCGTTGACATAACATTTTAATTCACCATACCTCTGTCAATATAGGTATTATTATTGTAATCATATGTGAGCAGTTAGATATGATCCCTTTTTGCACTTGTCTAAACACAAATTTTTACTGTACATATGATGCTTGATGAAATGCCCGTACCATAGAGCCTTGATATTGCTACTATTGTTTCATGCTCTGTTTGATGTTGGTAGCATACGTTTTCATATCCAGTTCTGCAATCCCTTGATATCTCTGCTTGTGCACTCTGGTCGCTCATGTTTGATTTGGTAAGGGTCGTTCTTGCTTAACTCGTACGTGGAGTTGGTTATGAACGAGCCTGACCCGATTGATCATGAGCGACCGACTTTTTTGAATTGAATGCACATGACCGTATACTTATGATCAAGATTCGAGCGAAATGTGCACGACCCATTTAGATCGATCATGTACGACCAGGAGTTAATGAGTATCCCCGATCGAGCCAGAATTTTTCATATATGACTAGGTGAGGGTCATATGCGATCGTCCGAGCCTAGTTCGTATTGTTAGCTAAATTTTCCTTGTAGTGCTTGAGCTATAATGACAAATACTAACACACACTTTCGAGCTTACAATTTTACCATCGGTCGCTCACACCAACAGTAGATTAGTTTGAAGGCTAGGTATACCAAATAGCTTTTAGTTTGAATGGCATATTTATTCATAGTTGCTTTCCTTTAATTATCTGCAACCTAGCTAAGCATTCTTTATATAAATATCACCGTTCAAACACCAGGTTTTACCGAGATTTGAAGTACGTGCTGATCGAGAATTCCAAACCTCATATCGTTATCTAGTTTGTAAATTTGGAAGTACGTACCTACTATTTGTTTCTTAAACATACCCATTTATGTAGAAATGCAAGTTTGAAACTAGTTCAGCCAAAATCCTAAGGAGGGTACCATGTCTGGAGAAACCAAAGGTTCTGGTCAGGTAACTGAAGCTACCCAGCTGTTGGTCCTAGAGTGAACATTAGCCAAATTTATCCCCAACCCTGGATCCTTGAGAGAGTGCGTTCTGACAAACTTAAATCAATGCTCCGATTTGGCTTATACCAGCAAATGTGTGCTCGATTTGGATTTTCAAAAGATGGAACTAAATTTCCGAGGAAAGATGATTTGGCCGATTATCCACGCCCGGGTATGTAATAGTCAATCACCATATGTTGTCAAGTGGAGTGGTTCCTCCTTTTAATTCCTAATAGAGTCCATTTTGTGGCGTTTGGCTATTGCTCCATGCTAGTTGCATCCCAATGGATATCATATTTTATTAGGACTATACATACTTTTCATGAGAGTCAAGCAACAAGCACCTACATTTTTGGATATCTGTTCCTTATATGCTTTCAAAAGAAGGAAGACAAATGGTCCCTATTTTATTTTTATGGAAGGCAAACATTGTAGAATTATCACTGGCTTAACGGACAGTGTCAAGGGGCTTTCAAATCAATACTTTTATGTTCGATGTCCGGGTAACTTCTATGGCCGATGGATGGAAGGAGGTAACTGCCCTTGCTTTGGAATTTTCTACTTCCTTCTCTTTTTTATTGATTCTCTTTCCATTTTGCAGTAATTCCTTCTAATAAAGGCCTTGTTCTTGACTAATCTCTTCTTGATTCTTTGGTTGCTATTAACAAGACTGAGAGAAGTAAACATTTTTTACTTTCAGAAAGAACCCTTCGTCAGTATCAACTACTCCATTGTTCACGGTCCATTGAGAAAATTCCGGCTTACAAGCAAAGTGCTATTGGCAAATCCCCTATTAATAAGAAATGCTTAGACCTCGGTGATCGTAGCCAAATTTCACCGGGATCTTCCTTGCCTTTGATTATCGAAGGGAATGCCTTTCATTGTAAGGGTAAAGAAGCAGATGGAAATGGAGCTGATACAAGAGATAAATTAATTTCCGAGAAAATTGTTGAGAATCCCATTGTCCTCATCATCTAGGAAGGGAGTTCTACAGGAACTTTCGGAGTCTTGGGAGACTTCGACACCGCCAAATATCTTAATCAGGGTGATATTGTGACTTTTGATCCTGTAATCTTGATAAAAAAGTTTGATATGGAGGAAACTCGGGAATCTGCCGAGCAGCCTCGGAAAGAATTTGATTTAGGAACTCCTCTTGAAATTGGTTTGTCATTGGATGTGCATTAAAAATATGACTATCATAAGCACTTTATGCTTTCCTGTGAATCTTATAATTTCTTTGCATGCTTCTTTATGTTAAGTACTGAAATTTTGTTCCCTTTTCCAGGTACTGGGATGAAATACTCATTATCGGACAGTTTCTCCTGACAAATTGATTCAACTGATCTACAAAGCCTTCTACAATTTCGCATCTCTCGTCACTTGAAACGCTCCCAGTCATCCTCGAATTATCAAGCTCAACACATCCTTGAGCCTTCACTGATCGATCCATTAAGGAGGGTAAAACTCGATTGTGTAGAGATATCACATAAGGGTGAGTGCCAGAAGAAAGGAGAGAAGAAGAGGAGTAGAGACGAACGAGGCAAGAGTGAGATTCAGACGCATCACCCACCAACTAATTTTCTATATCCTGATGTTCCCATTCCTCCTGAACAATACATTGTTCCAACTCCTGCTCAGATCCAAATGATCCTTGACAGACCCCTATATAAAGTTCCACCTGGAAATTTGATGCTTAGGCATCGCTTTGGAGGTTGGGTCTTAAGGGGAATGTACTTCGGTTTAGATCTACATCCGAACGATAGGCGAGACACTATCGAGGGGTTAATGACTATAAAGAGTTGTATGAATACCCAGTTTGATACCGCCAAGAGTCAACTCGAAACACGGTTAAATATGGCCATGAGCAATATTGATAAGCAATTAGAGCATTGGGCCAAATTCAGCTATGAGTTTCAAAGATTGAATGCTCGAAAACTTGATCATATTGATACCTTGGAGAATGATAAAGCTAGATTGGTCCACTTGATCAGGTTCCAAGAGTCCGAAATTGCTTCTTTAAAGAGTGGAAATACTAGGGTGTACAGCTTGGAGGCTGAAAATGAGAGGCTTAAGAGGGAACTTGAGGATGCAAGAGAACAATTTCAAGAAGCTCAGTCTGCTCAAGAATTTGCTGAATGTCAATTGGCTTTGGAAAGACGCGTTTCAGCTTCTCAACAGCAAGAAAAAGCAGTTCTCGAAGACAAGATTAGTTATCAGAACAAGGCTTTAAAAACTCTGAAAGATGCCAAAATCAAGTTGTGAGAGGCTCTTTATCAGGCTAGAGCCAAAAATGATAATACTCTGTTTCAATTCTTTGTCTACAGTGTTATGAATCATGGAAGCTTAACCTATCTGAATAATGATTTTCCCCGGACTTTGGCTCTTTTCTAGAAGAGAATGCTTTCATACTCTGGTGGTGCAGAAGATGAATTTCCGTAGGAAAGTTTCCTAGAGGAAGAAGACCATAAAGATTTGGTAAAAGGAAGGAAAATACTGGTGGATGAGCGATACCAATCTTCCAGGGAGAAAACCCTGGATGTTATAGCTATTCGTAGTCCATCCAGCCTTATCAATGTTGACGTTTTAAGCTCTCAAATTCCCCCTGCGGACTGCCCTGATAGGGATGCTACTGAAGCTCAAGCTACTGAAGAACACACGATTCAGGAGGATGCGACCAAATAATGAGCAGGAAATGAAGAGAATGATTATGCTTCTTTGAATGTGAATGATTATGAAATCGATATTATAAGCCCAGCAACCCTTGGTAAAATTAATATCCATCAGTCTGTACCAAATATGGATTATCTTATTTCTTCTCCTAGGTTGGCCGAATTCAGTGCTCACTACTCATTTGTGCCAGGTCTGCCTTCGTCACCTCTTTTTCCTGCTGGTGCTACCACTATTTATGCTACTACTATTAATTCTGTTTTAGTGTCAACCAGTATTTTCCTGCACACCACTCCTCTACCGGGCGACCCTTCATTGCTTAATGTATGTGATCTGGAAGCGGTTGATTATGATTTTAGTAATGATGAGGACCATATTTGGAATACTAAGGTTGTGTCTACTTTGGTACGCAAAAAGAGACCCATTGCAAACAAGTCGAGAGTCACTAACATGTCCTCTCCTGAGAATCCATGTGTAAATAAAGAAACAAAGGATGGAAGTCAAGCAGCTGATTCATCTCCTCCTTTCCTTGTTAAGAAGTAGTATTTGTGACTCCATCCTATTTTCTTTCTATCATATATTTAGATCAGTTGTATATGCGAGTAATGGTCCTTGCCTAGTACTCTATGCTTATTATTTTACGTTGTTTGATACCCTTTACATAACTTTGTGTTGCTGCAATGAAACTGTGCTATACTATAGCTTTTATTTTCGCTTTTTCATACGTTCTTGCTTCGCATTGCATACCTGTTTCCTTTTCATACTCACAACACAAATTCTTATAATCCATTCGTTTTTATGAATGAAGACATTTCATTTGTAGTTACGGATTATTATAAATTGGGTTTACTGGACTAATTATACTGTATGGAATTCTTTTGATTTTGAGCTGGGTAATACTCGAGAACTTCTTAATATCCACTTTTTGTATTTGTTACTTTACCGAAATTCTCGAGTTTTTTCCTAGCGTTTCAAGGGAATTCAATTTTGTTAGTTAAATAATCTCTACAGACGTTCGGCCCTTGTTGTAAATTTGTGATGAACTTATGGTATGTTTAAATGAGCATTATTGGATTTCTCTAATGTAGTGGTGATGCCCCCATACCAAAGTTCTTTACAACTATTGGGCTCGAAATGGTCAACCTTTTATAAATTCTCTTAGGTTTAGCTAGAATTTAGTTTTAATTGATCAGTTCATGCCGTTTTTCTAGTGTTCACTGATTTGTCATGATTAAGTCATGTTCCCACCGACTTAGTAGTCCAAGACCTTCGGAGATTCGATTCGAATACATGCCTTTTGCATAGGTATTTAACCGAATTTTCCATTAACCTGGTGGTCCAAGCCCTTTGGGGATCAGATTAAATACGTAAGCTTTTTAATGCGTTCGACCCTATTTCTCACTAACTTGGTGGCCCAAGTCCTTTGGATATTGGGGTTTGAATGCACATTTTTTATGATGTATTCAAACTTATTTCTCGTTAACCTGGAGGCCCAGGCCCTTCGGAGATTGGTTTTGAATACGTGCCCTCAGGGGATGTCTTGGGTTCTAAGTTTTTGATCCAATTTTGGTCCTATTTGTTCTGGCTGCTCCAGAATCAAAAAAGACCTTATTGGACACCCCCTTTCGGCTAGGATTTCTGTTACCCCCTTTTGTCTAGGATTTATGTTACCCCCTTTCGGTTAGGATTTCTGTTTGCGCGGGTCCTTCCAGCATATCGTCGGCCCTTCCAACACAAGGACTGGTGCTTCCAGCCAAGGTTTGTCGGTCCTTCCGACTGCTGGCCCTTCCAGCTTGTTGCCGGTCCATCCAGCACTAGGATTGGTACTTCCAGCCTAGGTTTGTCGGTCCTTCTAACTTGATGCTTCATCCCGGGAGGTGGGCACTAGTTCCTCTTATCGAGTTTCATCTCGATTTAAAGAACTTGTGTCCTGCACCTAAGAAGGTGCCTCTTTAGTGGGACTGGCAATCTTTCAAACGTGGGACAAATTGTGTTACTTCCATCTTTGCATCGTTCTCAAAGTTTGGTACCAATCCCTTTCTTAGATGCTTGCTAAGGACTTGGGTGTTTTTGCGATGAAAGGTGCAGCTTTCCGACTCGGTGTCCACTTGCTGCGTTTTTCACCATTTGCCCCAGAATAGCTTATTCTTTTGAAGTGGTGTGCGTAATCATCCTGATTAGTTTGCATGATGCTTTTGGTGTATAGCGCCCGAACTATTTCAACTGGGATATACTCAGGAAGCTTCCAGCTATGGTTGGGTTGTACATGAGCGGTTGCCTCTACTTTGCCTACATTCAAGAAATCGATTTTAGCATGAGCTAGCTAATGTATGATTCATGTAAGCAAATAATTTTTGGTTCATAAGGCTTTTGTTCGGTACAACTTAAGTAACTCATCACTGATTATTTATAAGAACATAGCTTGAAGTAAAGTAAAGGCGATGGAGATAGCTTATTCTGAGCCATTGTAACCAGAACGCTGACCGCTGATCCTTAAGTGAGTGCTGGCCTTGGACTGGTTTGGGTGAACTATCCATTACCTGTTGCCCCTTGCTTGCAGGGAGTTAGAGCAATGTTGTGGACTTGTACATATTGTTGCAGACGATTCTTCCAAATCAATTCATCAATTAGCGATTTTAGATGCATACAATCATTGGTATCGTGACCGGGCTGGTTTTGGAACTGACAAAACCTTGCTGATCTTACAGCAACATCTTTGACCTACATTTGTTTTGGTATTGGATATTTCTCAGTATCCTTAGTTGCCATGAAGATATTTCCTATGGTGTCATTAAGGGGTGAGCTCAGAATTCTTTAAAAAACAGAGCTTCTTCTTAGGCTGGTTATCCTTTCCCTCACTGCTCCTCTTCTGACTACCAAGGCTCCTTTGCAGATTACCTCCCATTTTTAGTTGTACATTGCTTTCTAGAACATCTAAGGCACACGCCGAATTCTCTTCGACACTCATATATTCTTTAGCTTTATCGAGCAGTTATTCGAGAGTACTTGGTTTCTTTTTCTTAATGCATCGTCCTAACTTGGTCTTTTTGCATATGGCCCCTTTCAAAGCCATTAGAACCAAGCGGGGCTCATAATTTTCAACTTCAACCACTGCCATACTGAAGCGAGTGAGGAAAGCTTTGATGGACTCTCCTGGCCTTTGTTCTAGCTCGTCTAGCTCCATAACATCCCGAACCTTGGTTACTTAGAACCTGAATTGCTCCCTGAATAGTCTAGCCAAGGTTGCAAACTCGTCCATAGAATTTGGTTGTAGCTTTATGAACTAGAGATAGGCCACCCCTTCTAGATAAATTGGGAAGTACAGACATTTGATTTCATCTGTGGCATGTGCCCCATCCATATACTGATCATATTTGCATAAGAACACATTGGGATCACTTGTCCCATTATAAGCTTGCATTATTGGAGGTTTGAATTTTTGGCCATCTTGATTCTTTCGGCGAGTGGGGTCTTTACAGGAGAAAATTTCCACTCTTTTTCATCATCCTCCTTTTTTAAGCTTTCCTCCATGATTTTGCATGCCATTCCTAATATATGTTCCTCCTCTCTATATTGGTCCAGGAGGTGGACGTCCTCCTCCTTACTAGACATTCGCCTAATCAAGTAATCACAATTTGGGGGCAGGGGTTCTAGACTTCCTTCTTGGAGAAGTGCCCCTCTAGCGGAACCAAGCATCTGTTGAGAGGTTATCTTATCGGAATAGTTGCTTGCAGGTGTTTTTGCTTCTTTATGGTTGAGATTAGAAAGATTTGCAACTTCCTAAATGGAGTTTCCTTGGCTTGGACTTGAAGTGGAGGAACTTGCATCATGCGTGCGAATAGTTCGAGAAGGTTGAAGGCGAGTAGCAGTTAGCGTGGCTTTTACAGTAGCGGCCTGAATAGCGAACATTGACTCAAGTTTCTTCATCATTGCATTGTTTGTGATGTTTATTTGACTTGTTAATCCCACCACAACTTCATCCAACTCTCTCTTGGTTATAGCCACCCCAACTTTAGACAACTCTCTAACCTCGAAATGGTTGGTGGGTGATGTAACTTCATTAACCTTGTTGGTGAGGTCGTTGATTTTACAAGTAACTTCCTATGATCTGCTCATGACTTTGAGCGAGGTTTAGAAATCTCGTAGGATTTTAATGGCTTAATATCACAAGGCATGGCTTTTGAACTTGAAAAAAGTATGAAAGGGGAAGATGTGAATGCGGCCCTATGGTGGGCGCCAAATGTTTTCACCAAAAACTAGCTCAAACACCAATGGTACGTGAACCGTACTTTGCCAATGTGGTTAGAAAATAAATGGAGTCGCAATCAATAAAGGTAAAAATGCGAGGAAATTAAAATGGAGACAAGGTTTTAGAGTGGTTCAGCCCTAATCTAGGCCTACGTCCATTATAGATGTAGCTTGCATTATCATAACAATGTTACAAGGCATTCAAACTCTCTTTGTACATGCATCATCTCTCTTTTAAAACATATTCTCTCTCACATATAAATCACACTTAGATTCATGGAATTCAACAGGGAAACGGTAAAATCCATGAAGAAGAAGGTTAGATCAGCGGAGGAGAAAGAGAATATCCTTGTTCGAGAGGAGGATGAAGGAAAATCTTCTATCTCTTTGACTTTTAGGTGATTTCAATAGATGTCATAGCCAAATGGATGAAGGATCTCCAAATGGAAATGATGATGATGATTAAAATGCTTAGGGAATGATGGAGGAGAGAATTTGATAGCACTTCGCGGTCACCAGAGGCCCATCCTCTTTTTGGTGGAAGCCATGGCTTATTTATAGGTGAGCCCTCATAAAGAAATGAGCTGAAATTCATATATGCAGGCTACGAATCGCTCGTCCCAATAATTACTAAAATGCCACCGACTAGCTGTAGCCAATTGTTGATAGCTGCATCCAACTGTCTTGTGCGAGCGACTTCATAGGAGCGAACGATTGCATAGATCTAAATAGATTGAACGGGCGGTCAGGCGATGAGTACACATGCGACTAGTCAGAGCTTTCAGATTGGTGTACGGGCGACCGACTGAGCGCCATGTTATGCTTTTTAATGATTGACCGATAGATGGTATTCGGTTGATGCATCTATATATGATTGTAGATGATCGGGCGACCAACATCGTAGTCTGTAGGCGAGCAATCAGGCTTGTAGATCACAATGCCAGTGCGACCCTTCAGGAGCCGGTATCTGTTATCTGATTGAAGTATTAGTGACTGATTGAGGAGCGAGCGATTGGGTTGCAATCTATGAGCGGTCAAAGGATGCGTGTGCGACCTCTGGTATCCTTGGGTTCCTTACTCAAGAGGCATTGTACGATTGACCAGAATAGTATGAACGACTGCAGAGTGGAATATGCGATCGACACCAATTCTCCTCCTTGTTTTGCATGACCGACCTCTTTTGATATAGGAAAGTGCAACTAAGAAGAAGAAGACCGGGCGACCTCATATTGTATTTGAGCTGTACTATCCTTCAGTCTTGGTCTGCATGTACGACCCCTCTGCATGGTCAACTTATATTTGACCACGTTATGATGGGGGAACCACCTGAATGGTCTGATAAATGGAGCGAGCTATGTTTATGTGCGAGCGGTCTCCCAAAGTGTTCAAGCCGTGTTGCGCCTGTGTTTCTAGATGTTTGGGCGACTTTGTTTGATACAAATGACCGGCCCTCGCCCCCATGCTCAACCCATGGCTTATGCTTGACCTTGCTATGCACGAACGACCTTGGTATGTTTGGTTGGAGTACGAGTTTGTGAGCCTTATGGGTGCTCGTCCTATGGTTTTAACACAGACTTAATCCTCCAATGCATGTATGATTCTTAAGGGATAAACAATATACCCCTCGTGTTGGTATGAACTAACATGTACGTGCAGTGAGATGCTGATTAGATTATAATAAAAGAACTTCGGACATGCGACAATCACTCGTTCTTAAAATTGTAAGCATCATCGTCGTCAACCAATATCGTCAGATTCATGCCAAGTCACAGCTACATCGTGATTGGAAATGGGAAAGGAGTCTAAAGTTCTGTAGTTCAGTAAGGCGGAGTTTATGCTCTAAAAATATGAGCAAGCCTTAATTATCGGCGTTGGTATGAGTCATATTCAGAACCTAAACCCATTTTGATCGCATAACGCCGCAGAAACAACAAAAATAGAATGAGGAATGTCTGGAGATTCAAATTCCAATTAGGAACACAAGATGCATTGAAGACAAGACTCGAATTTGCCCAAGTATCAGGGATGTGAAATTTCGCATCCCCAAGACCTAACAAATTTGCATCTGCATATAGAGATTTTCATATCCCTCCTTCCTCACATGATTCGAGTCCCGCTCTCTGACCTATGCCAGCTTTGCATCCCTCTTGAAGATAGAAATTCCACATCCCTCAGATGTGAAATTGAGTATCCATCGTGATGTAAAATTTTGCATCCCTCATGACATGAAATATCGCATCCCTCTTAATGCGAAACTTCACATCCCCAGGATGCAAAAATCACTTCCAAAGCAATGCGAGTAGGCCTCCTCCTCTTCCCTTTTTCTTCTCCTTCTCCCCACCGTCTCCTTTGTTTTGTCTTCCTCCCTCCTTCAAATCCCCTCGCGAGCCCAGTTGCATCCCAAGGAGTTTGAAATTCCTCCAACCTCAACCTTGAACGCGGTAATTGCGGGGAACTTGGGCCTAGTGCAGTTCGAAAGCACAAGAATCGTGCTTGATTCGAATCACCTAGGTTAGAGTGCGAGTCTAAATTCCTATCAGTAAAATATGCGAGTTCTTGGGATGCGAAAGTAAGCAGAGTAAAAGGGGGGAATTTTGAGTCATGGATTATATAGGGGAAGGGGGAAGAACGGGTTGGGCCCATTAGGCATTTCGTATCCCCTCGAGGATGCGAAATTTTAAAAATAATAAACATAATTAAAAATAGAGAAACGCGAGAATGAAATTACCAAACTTTGAGAAATTTTTGACTTGAGACTCCAGTTATGGCCATGCATACAAATTCTTTGAACTATAAGTCGATATCAATTCGAGCCACTAACCAATCGTACGTTCATAAAGTTTAAACGGCTTAGGAACGTACGTCAAGCGATTGAGTTCACAAGTTGACGTCATCCTTAGAATTCGACTCGCGCAATCATAAACCGACGACATACTTACCACTTATGCTCCATTTTCGAACTCCGATTAGATCGCGTGAAATCACATGAAAACGTATGAGCGCATACGCGACGGTGCGTCGACAACGACTCGCTTACGTCTTGACGTAAGCGAGAGTCGACGACTAACATTTAATTTGATGAGTAAACAGGAATTGGATGTTCAAAGAAGAAGCAGAAGAATCAGAATTCTCCGCATGCTCAAAGAAATGGTCACGACCAAGGGTTCGATATAATTTGAAGATCTTTCCATCTTCCAGAGATGGTTATTTCAACTCAAAACACACCATGTCAGAACAAGACATACATTAGGGCCAAGTGTTAACTGACCTTTTGGTCCAGTTCCCAAAAGTATACTAGGCCCACTCGACTCGGCCCATCACGTACGACACCAAAGCCCCGAGGTGTCGCCAAAACACTAAGGATTCAAACCCAAAATGAGTGGTGCAAGCATAGGCCTCACAACACCTCATATTTTTTTTTTCATATCCCCAAAATATGCTCCCCTTCATAATTTCCTATCCTTGACCTCGAATATGAGGACTTCGATTATCAAAGCTTCACATCCCTAAGATTTGACTCGCGGGACTTCAATCTCATGCCTTCCAGTCCCTTTGCGCTTCGTCTCTGAAGATTTCAAATCCCTATGGCTTTACCTCACTCATTTCAACTCCTCCAATGCACCACCATTCCACGAGTTTACATCAACAGGAATCGCCTCCCCCTAAGAATTTGACTCCGTCTTCTCATACCGAATTTGTATATCCCGGGATACAAAACTCGTACCCCTAGGGATATGGAATTTCATGTCGTAGAGACACATATTTCGTATCCTTTGGGGATACTAGATTTGGTATCCCCTAGAGATATGAAATTAGCGTATTCCCCCCGGGATACAAATTTCATCTCCCTTCGGATGTGAAATTCGTATCCCCCATGTGGGATATGAAATCCACCTAAACGCATGAGAGGGGTGCGAAATTTATAAGGTAGCTAGTTATGGGATGAAAAATTTCTTTTGTTGGTTCTGCTTTTACTTGGTTTAGTAACCAAGAGGGGCCCTGTCGGATCCTCTCTTGGCTTGATCGGTTGTTCGGAATGGAAGGGTGGTTTGGTCTTCAATTCACCTTTTCCATTTCTCATCTCCATCGTTCGCAATCAAACCATGCTCCTATGATCTTGGCGTGCTCACCATTCACCTCTTCAGGCCCATTTTCTTTTCACTTCCAATCCTGTGAAGATCTCAACATTCTTTCTTTTCCACAGTTGTTGACACATGGCCTTCGCCTGCCTCAGGTAGCCCAACAACAGTTTTTTCTTCCATAATCAAGCAACTTAAGGCCTGTCGTCGAGTTTGGAACTCCTAGATTTTTAAGAATATTTTCGATAAAGTTCATGCTATGGAGGAAATTCTTATTCTTCTTGAAGCGTCTTTTGATGAAGACCCCACGGTTTCTAATAAGGCACATTGGGTCATAGCCTAAGTCACCTTCTCATCGGATTTGCACATCGAGAATGATTTCCTATGTCAGAAGGCTAGAATCAAGTGGATTATCGATGGCAACTGCAATTCAATTTTTTTATTCTACAATTAGAGAGAAAAATCTTATCTTGACCATCTGCCAGATCGTTCGTCCAAATCTGACGGTGGCTGATTCTCCCGGGGAGATCAAGGAATTGATCCTTTCCCACTTCCATTTGTTTCTTGAACATTCAATACTTTCCCAACTCTTTTGTCCTTTATTCCATGAGTTGTGCTCCCTGATGAGGCACCTTCGCTTTGTTTTCCTCCTACTCCGAAGGAGAATCGATCTTGTGCTTTTCTCTTAGCTAGGATAGCATGAGTGGTCCGGATGGCTTCAACATTAATTTTTACTAGAGTGTCTGGCCTCTAATCCAGTCTGACTTCTATTAGACTATCCCATCTTTCTTTTTTGGTGGTATGCTACCTATTAGATGGACATTCACCAATCTTGTTCTCATTAACAAGTGTGAGAAACCCCGATCTTGCTTTGATTTCAGAATTATAAGCCTTTTCTATTTTTCAAACAAGGTCCTTTCTAAGATTTTTACTACCCGACTTGCTCCTATCCTAGACCGTATAATATTACTGTCTCAGGCAGGCTTTGTCAAAGGTCATTTGATTACGAACAATGTTCTTCTCATTTAGGAACTCATTTCTCAAATTGATAGGAAGGTTTGAGGGTCCAATGTGGCATTTAAACTAGATATGTGAAGGTTTATGATTGCATGTCTTGGTTTTTCATCATCAAGGTCCTTAGGGCTTTTGGTTTTCCAGAGCCTCTAATAGACTTTGTTTGGAGCCTCATTTCGAACTGTTGGTTCTCTTTTTTAATTAACGAACCGACCAAAGGTTTTTTCCACTTAGGTAGGGGTCTGCGACAAGGAGACCCTTTATCCCTTACTCTTTTTGTCATTGATGCAAAAGCTTTCATTCGAGGGGTGCACTCGCTTACTATCGCTGGATAGATACACCACTTTAGTATGCCAATAGGGTGTCCTGTGATTTCTTATCATCTTTTCTAATGTTAACCGTTGCTTTATTAGACGACTCCTGGATTTTCTTCATCTTTATGAAAGGTGATTGGGGAAGCTTGTCAATGCTTCGAAGAGCTATTTCATGCATGCCAAATCTTTGGACCCCAAGTAGGGTTACCTTGATTGCACACTTCTCAGGATTTCAGGTTGTCTCCCTTCCTCTGCCTTATCTCGGAATTGTTCTTTGCAGAGGCCGAAAACCTGGTGCCATTTTCACTCCTCTTTCGGACAAAGCCAGAGGTAAGATAGTGAGACAGAATTCTGCTCTCCTATACCAGGCTGGTAAACTGTCCTTATCAAGTCTGTTCCTGATTCTATTGGCTCTCATGTCTTTGTTACCATGACTCACACTTCATCCTTCTTCTTCTCTTATCGTTCTACAACTACTTCTTTTTTCTAGAGGATGTCATTTGTCGTTCGAGACGTGAAGATGGTCTGGGCTTACGGAACCTCTGGACGTTTGCACAACGTATGCCTGCAAACTCCGGGCTCGTTTCCGTTCGAACGACTCCCTTTGGGTGCCGTTTCTTTATGTTGAGTATCATCTTCTTGGGCCTTTGGATTTCAACGGATCCCCGTCTTATGCTAGTGAGACGTGGAAGCATATGCAATCAGTCAAGGTTTTCTCTAACTCCCATGGACATGGTTTCGGCTGGAACTGGGGGCCTTTCTCCCTTAGGGCTGCTTGGAACTCTTCTTGGATTCTAGTGCCTAGAATTCATGTTTTCTCTTTCATTTGGGATAGTTGCATTCTGCCTAAGGTTTCCATCTTTATGTTGGAAATCCTTCATGATGGTATCCACTAGATGTGAACCTTATGCGAATCGATATTTCGCTGGTCTCCAGGTGCAGATGTTACTAGTCTGGGGACTTGGAATCGATCTCTCATGTTTTCTTGTCCGGGGACTTCGTATCTGCTGTTTGGGCTTTCTTTAGGGATCTGGTGGGAGCTGGCGTCGCCGCTTCTTCATTCCCTGATTTCCTTCTTCCCTGGTGGACCGATAAGAAAGGGAAGGATTTACAGTCTGTCCTCTTCCACCTTCTCCCTTATCTCATTTGTTGGCATCTCTGGTGCTTTCGTAACAAGGCCGTTTTCAACGACGTTCCTATTAATTCCCTTTCCATAGTCCATCGGGTTAAGGATGATATTTTCTTCCCCTTCAGAGGAAGGCCTGTCCTGGGAAATCTCTCTTCTTTTCCGCCTAGTTGGTGATCTCTTTTTCTGTTACCCATGCTTCTCGCCCTTGTGCGAGAGTGAGTATCCATTTTTTAGGTAATTGAATTGGGCTTAGCAGGATTTTTGGATGGGAGATCAGTAGGATATTGGCTTGGACCTTATCAGGATTTTGGACTGGAGCTTAGGTTGGAGCTTAGCAAGACTAGATGCTTGCTTCTTTTTTTGTTGTTGGAGCTTTGGATATGGTTCATATTTTTTATTGGAATCTTCTAGCTGGAGTTAGGTCTGGAGAAAGTGGATTTATTTGTGGATGACACCTGTCTTTTACGCTATTGCTTCTAGGTTAGTGCAGTCAGTGATCTTGTTGGTGTATTCGAGAAGATGTGGCCATATGTTGGATCTAGATTAACCCTAGAGGGGGGTGAATAAGGTTTATTACAATTTCTCGCTGAGTTAAATCTGACGGGATATTGAAATAATAATCAGATCACAAAATATAGCAGAAATAGAAATGCAGAAAGTAAACGACACAAGACACACCAACTTACCCAGCTTCGGCAAAATCCTGGCTACTGCTGCATTCCTAAGGTTTCTACTAGGTGTTATAAACAGATCCCTCTTACAGTCCTATATAAACTCACAGCGCCTGCTCCTGTCCTAACACTACGCTTAAAACCCTAGACTGATTTAAACCCCTAGATCAGATTTCCCCTAGTTTTACAAACTCTATAAACTGTCTAGTTTTACAGACGAAACTAGAAAACCACCTAGATTTTACAGACTCTAGAAACTGACAGTTAAACCCCTAACTGGATCCCTTAGAATTTTACAGACTCTAGAAACTATTCGAGAAATTACAACACAAATTAAAAAAAAAAAATAGAAACCCAAGATTTAAAAAGAGATTTAATCTCCCCTTTAACACATGACTTGGCCGACCTCTTTTGAATTGGTTCCTCTCATTCACTTCACTTACCCCGTTGTCTTTGCTTTAGAAAATGATGGCGGCGGCGAGTTGAGAAATTTCTAGGGTTTCTTCAAATATCCCAAATCGAACCGTGATTAAATTTCTTAATGCTATGAAAGATCTCTGAAGCTTGAATTGCGTTGATCCTCGTAGTCATGATTTGGGTCTCTCTGTCCGGCGATCGAAAACCAAAAGAATATGTGAGTTATTCGTTTTTCTCTTGAATTCTATGAAGTGACCATATTGGATTTTCGATAGATTAATTGCCAGTGATGTGTGGTCAATTTATAGGATAATCGAATCCTTAAATTTCTCTGATTTCTCGTGTGTGACTTGGCTGATTTGTTGCGGTTTTATCTTTTGAATATCTTGATAAAATCGGCTTTAATTCCTTTGCGTGAATTTCTTGATTGAAATCTGAAAGAAATAATTTTTCGAGACTTGTTGCTATGTATTAGTGAATGAATTCTGGAAATATATTTGGCCCTTGTATTACTGATTGAATACATGAAAACCATTTGTTATTTCTTGCCAAAAACAATTTGGTCTCTGATAAATTTCCATGTGTGATTCCTCGCTTAGTTGATGACATTTGCATTTCTGGAAACGAATTATACACTTGCCAAAAAATGTCATTCTTGCTAATTCCTGAAATTGCATAATAGGCAAATTAGAAATACTTGCCATTTATTCCTCTTTATCTTTTGTCCTCGATTTGTTGCATGGAAATGTTATTGCCAAAGAATGATTTTAAAACTTCCCAAAAGTGAATCCGAATCACTGATTACTTGCATATTTCATATGCTCATATGCATGATTTAAAAACTTGATGATTTGTCGCAATCCCTGAAATGGTTGAAACTTGCCTAACTAAACATGGTCAAATCTGGAAGGTCTTTAGATTTTGATTATCATAATTGAAATGCCTTGCCATATAAATTTAGATGTACATTTCTGGAAACTCGATTCAAAACATACCAATGCAAATTTCATGTTTATTCCTAGCATTTTTATTGTTGTGCACTATCTCGGATTTGCATGTAAGGAAAAAAAAAACTTCCCTGAACCATGCTGTATGAACTATGTTGTGTCTGCACCATTTGTGTTTGAACTCGAGACCATATTCTTGCAATCTTGATGCACTGCTACTCATGTGAGCTCGACCATGCTTGACATCACAATGCTGAAACATTTTACTGAAGATCCACAATCTTGACTTTGCATTTGTACACATGCTGCATTTCCGAACTGGCTTGATTGCATGTTGTGTAATGCCCTGAGCTACATCACAGTATATTGTTGTGTTTGATCACACAACTTGAAACAGTAACACTCGACCAAGAATGACAAGTTGACCTATGTTAGTTGCATGTACCCTATGTGTTTGAACTATTGTTGTCCATGCTTTCACAATCCTGTCTTGATTAAGCTGCCATGTTGATTTTTCTACTTGACCACTGACTTGAATTGGCTCGACTTATTTGTTTATGCACCATTTACTTTGACTTTGTGTGTGTGTGTGGAGTTGCATCTAAACACGTGTATATACTTGAATTTTCTGTTGTTATCACCCCATTCGTTTGCCTTGATCATGCTACACTTGTGCTTGAAAACTGAGCTGATATGCATGTAACTGAAAATAGTGCTGACTTGCCTCACATGTAATATGCTACATTTTCTTGTATCCTTCCACCATGCTTTCTGAAAAAAGAGCTAAACGGGTTTGATCTTACTATACTTCACACCATTTTGACTTGTCATGCTGCATATGCTTTAAATTGCCTTCACCATTTGCTCGACCACACAGAAACTCCCTTGACCATTGTGATCTTGCACCCGACTTGTTGCCATGTTTGTGTGCACTGTCTACTTGCTTGACCATGGTTCGACCAATTTGACATGAGTTGACTATGTTGACCATGCTGCACTGAGTCGAGATGGTCCACGTGGCTACTCATCAGTTGCACACTGGATTGGCGAGGCAGTGCACACATGTATATATATACACGTGTGTATATGCAGCCATTCAGAAAATTTTCTTGTCCCTGCACTGAAATATATATACATACACATGTGTGTATACATGTATCATGCGCGTGTTATATCCACATATCATATCAAGTCATGAAAAATAATGAGAAACACACCGAAAATCTGAGGCAAATAAATTTTTTTAGAAAAATTATGTTTGCGTGTATTCAGTTCTATTTTTATTGCAGTGTACTGTGTGTTTCTGTTTCATGTGACAGGTAAGGATGAGTGGAGTGACTGAAAGCTGTGAAGAGAGGACTGACAGAAGACAGAGACAGAAGATGAATACATTATTGAGTTAGTGTGTATATGAGTTGGTGTATATACGTGAATGTGTAAATGTCAAAGTTTCTGTATAGCTGAGTGTGAGTGTTGTAGTGAGGAGCTGATGTACAGAATGTGAACATATATGAATTGTGTTGTGTTTCAATGATATGTACAAATAATGAAGTTGTAAATTCGTACTGTTTGAATGTTGAAATAAAATATTATATTTAATAAAATACTGTTTGAATATTTAAATTCTTGTCCAGTAGTATTTTATACAAATATAAATATTATATTTCTGTCTGTGATATAGAATAATAGCACAATAACAAACACATTTAAAATAATACTTATTTGGCTGTTATCATCAAATAAAAATCATATAATTGTGTATACAACATCGTTATATACAACAATCTCCCCTTTTTGTTGATGACAAACGAATACAAGATTTTGAGCACAATAAATGTGTTTTGCAGAGAATATTGAACTCCCCCTATTCCTATACTCCCCCTACAACCAAAATCCCCCTATAATTGTGCATGAGTGAAAAATGAATGAATTTAATGAATTTTCAAAAGTAAAAATATTATAAAACATTCACTCATAAATCAAAATCTGAACCCCATTCTCCCCCTTTTGTTATCATCAAAAGGATTCAGAATTTAAAATATAGATGAAAAATGACTAACAAATATAATATCAGCTTAAGAGGAAGAACAGTCATCATAAATCTCAATCAGCCAAACAAAAATCATAATATACTGAGAACTAGTAGCATATTTCACATTTTAGAATGATGGATTTACGGTGAATTTATAAAAATGGAGAGAGTTAAAAATTGAATTCCAATTATTTTCAAAAATAAAGCACAAGAACAGTGATGGATTTGGACTATAATTATATATCCAATTTAATTGACGCAATCATATAATCTCAAATCCCAATAGCTATCAACCAACAAACCATAATATTTCATAAGATTTTAACATATTTCATAAATTAGAAAATGGATTGATAGGCTGGTTTTTATACACCAAGGAGAATTTCATATAAAAATTTATTTATTGCAAATTATTTCCTTTTCTTTTATTTTTATTTAAGAGCACAATGAACACGCATACCAGGGCTTGGATTTTTAAATGTGGTCAGTTGCTGCTTAAATTATAAGTCATCTCACAACCGTGCATAACCAGAGCTTGGATTTTGAAATGAGATTGGAGACACACTTACGTATATTAATTTTTTTTTTTTCAGTTTCAAAATGAAAAACTCTTCGCTATGCAAAACCAATATGGATGATAGAAATGTGACAGGTGCAGAAATGGTTTGTGAAATCAATTTTTAAATTAATCATATTATGAAATATGATCAACTGTACCGAGATCATTGAAAATTTTCAATTGTCACTAATTCTGAAAAATAACATAGTCCCATTTCTATTACAAATATTTCCACTGTTTATTCAAAAAAAAATTAAAACATATTAACTCTCCACATTAATATAAAATTATCATGGATGGCAGAATGATGACAGATAAAGGAGATGGTCGTGAAATAATTGCCAACTCAAAGATATTATAATAAATGTTCAACCATCATGAATTTTTTTAAATAAAATCTCCTTTTGCTGTGAAATATACTGCAGTCACAATTCATCACAATTTCAAAATCTGATAATAATTTTGACGATTTATAAATATAGTTTGGTCTGGTTATTGATTTCAATTTCTAAATGAATAATCAATAAATAATTTTAAAATTGAAAATCAATTACAAGAGGGAAATGAAAGAACTATACAAGACATGATAGATTAAAAATATATACAGCAAAAACAAATTCAGCACCTCTACAACTGATATCACTTGATGTCTCTATTAATGAGTATTTTAAAAATGACACTGGAGACAAACAAGTATATCTCAGACAACATAAACCAATCACAAAGCAAGCAACTCAAGCACACTAATTCCATCTATCAGAGCATGGTAAACCTATAATACCAAATCAATTAGTCATCAAAAATATTTACAAATCAATTTCTTTTAATCAGAGCAGCATGATAACCAATTTTAAAGCTGACTTGTCAAGATATTTCTGATGGTCTCAACAGATGATTCATGATACAAGAAAAAAAATAGTTCGTTCGAAATCATTTGAGGAATATGTAAATCTCTAGATTCAATGAATCGATCACACCATATAAAAAATTTCAGATCCAAAATATGTGTGAGATTCAATAAATCAATAATTTCGAATGGTTTTAAACAAACAAATGTTCAAATCAAATAATCATGAAATAACAGTGATATTTAAGACCAAATTTTCAAAGAAATTTTCACAAGTATTTCTGACAAGTACAAGAGTAATTTCAGATCATTTACATCAAACTTGAGAGATATTCATGATTAAAAAATAATTTATTTGAAATCACTCGAATCAATGTCATGTTTTGAAATATAATGAATCAGTCACACAAGGTTGATAATTTAAAATTTAAGAGGTGTGTGATATTCAAAATATCAAGAATTTTAGATGATTTCAAGCAAACAAATTTCAACCATAACGATCATGAATAAAGATGAATTTCGTATCACTGTGATTCAAGACAATTCAAAATTTCCAAGCCAATCTGAAAATCAATGAAATTATCACAACTGAGAAGTAGCAGTGTGCTGTATTGAGTATAATATTTCAAACTTTTCTAAAATGAATTAGAAGAAACTCAAAAAAGAAGAGGTGTGCGAAATTTCAATTGTTTTTCATATCTTCAAAAAATTTAAATTCATATTAATAGTGTTCAAGATAAAACAAGAATACTTCAGCACTGTTAGGAATTCAGAAATCAGAAAAATAAACTTCAGAACAATTGCAGATATTTACAAGTTTAAATTCAAAATCCGGAAATAATTAAAAACATCAGAGTTCTATTCAAATAAAGCAAATTTCCAGAAGATCATGAGTACTGCAATTGGAAGTTAATGAAGCCTAAGAAAAAAAATTACAATAATATGACAGTGATAAATCAAATCATAAAAAAAAGGGAATAAGAAAAGAAGTAGAAAAAATAAAAAACAGAGAATATACAAAAGAAATTGTGAGTTTAGAGATCATACCTGAAAATGATGTAAGCAAAAGAATCTCTAACTCAGCATACTTGGCTAAGGAACTGTGAATGATACAGAAATATAGTCCAGCTTGATTTCAAATCTCTTTTGCACAACAATTTCTCAGCCTCCTCAAGAACCTAATAGTCTAGAGAATTGAGTGGTTTAACAAAATGAGTAACACCACTCATAGTTTTGTTCACATCTTTCGGTACCCAAACCTATTTGTATAACAACCCATTGGAATTTACCTTGGTTCCCTTAGGAACACAAATTTGTTTGACTTTAGAAGAATTCAGTTTATTTCTTTTTGGGGTCCAAAATGGATTAAAATGATTATTATCAAACAAAATCTTATTTCGATCATGATTTAAAAGCCCTTTAAAATTATCAGAGTTTAAATTTTCAAAATGAGTATTTTCAAAGTAGTTTGAAGGATTTTTAAAATCACAAGAATTCAATTTTTCAAAATCGTTGATTTTCCCAAAACTAAGACCTCGTTTATTTTCAACAGAAAATTGGTTTTCAACAACATATTCAGAGATTTTTCATCATTAGAAAATTTAGCCAAAGTTGTTTCAAGTTGTTGAATTTTAGTTTTAAGATCACTATTTTCTTCTGAATAACGATTTTCAATGATCTTACATATTTCAAAACCAAATTTTCATCTTTAAGCAAATTAATTTTGGTTTGGGACTCAGCAATCTTAAATTCAAAATGTTTACGATTTCCAGACTCAAATTTTTTGAATCTTTCAATCTCGTTCTCAAGTTCTTTCAAAATCAAATCTGATTTCAATAAATTCTCCTTTTCAGCAATTTCAAATTTGGGATATATATCAGTCTTAAAGATTTCAAATTCCTTTTGTAGAAAATTGTTCAAACTTAATAACTCGATCTTGTTTTCTTTTAAGATCAGAATTTCATTTTCAAACTTTTGAATATTTTTATTGAGGTGAACAAGATTGGTTTCCAATTTCAAACAATTTTTGCAATCTGAATTTGAAGAGCTTTTAAAATATTCAAGTTGTGATTCCAAATCATCAATTTTGCTGGTCAACTCACGATTCTTAGATTTCAAAAATTTATTTTTATGTTGGAGTTTATCAACAGATTTAGTTAAATCAACACACATATAAACTAAATCTTCATATGAGAAATTTTCAGTTTCATCATCTGTTGAGTCTCCATTAACAGATCCATCTGAATTATCATTTGTAAAACCTATTAAGCAAAGTTGTGAATCTGAGTTGACATTCGGGGTTTTTGAGTAGTTGTTGTCAATTTGTCCATACTTCGTATTGAGAGTTTTCCAAATTTCCTGCGCAGTCAAACAATGGGAGACAAGATCAAGTTGAGTATTACTAAGATGAGAATAAAGAATATGCGTAGCACGAGCATTAATATTCCTATCTATTATATCACCACAACTGTTAATAACATCTCAATATTTAACAGATTTCAAATAGGATTTCATTTTTGATTTTCAATTCAAAAATTCTGTACCATCAAATATGTTTGGAATGTGACTGGACTTACTCTCAATGAACTGACAACTAGGAGACATTACTCTAGAGCTAATCAAAAACAACCTGCTCTGATACCACTTGTTGGATCTACATTAACCCTAGAGGAGGGTGAATAGGGTATATTACTATTTTTGTTGAGTTAAAATCTAATGGAATATTGAAATAATAATCAGATCACAGAATATAGCAGAAATAGAAATGTAGAAAGTAAATGACACAAGATATACCCAGCTTCGGCAAAGTCCTGCCTACTGCTGCATTCCTAAGGTTTCTACTAGGTGTTACAAACAGATCCTGCTTACAATCCTATGTAAACTCGCAACTCCTTCTCCTGTCCTAACCCTACGCTCAAAACCCTAGACTGATCTAAACCCCTAGATCATATTTCCCCTAGTTTTACAGACTCTAGTAAACTATCTAGTTTTACAGACGAAACTAGAAAACCACCTAGATTTTACAGACTCTAGAAACTGCCAGTTAAACCCCTAACTGGATCCCCTAGAATTTTACAGACTCTAGAAACTGTTCAAGAAATTACAACACAAATTAAAAAAAATACAAAAATAAAATAGAAACCCTAGATTTAAAAGGAGATTTAATCTCCCTTTTAGCACATGACTTGGCCGACCTCTTTTGAATTGGTTCCCCCCCTTCACATCACTTATCCCGTTCTCTTTGCTTTAGAAAATGATGGCGGCGAAGAGTTGAGAAATTTCTAGGGTTTCTTCAAATCCCCCAAATCGAATCGTGATTAAATTACTTGATGCTATGAAAGATCTCTGAAGCTTGAATTGTGTTGATCCTCGTAGTCACGATTTGGGGGCTCTCTGTTTGGCGATCGAAAACCAAAAGAATATGTGAGTTATTCATTTTTCTTTTGAATTCTTTGAAGTGATTGTGTTGGATTTTCGATAGATTAATCGCCAATGATGATGTGGTCAATTTATAGGATAACCAAATCCTTAAAATTCTCTGATTTCTCATGTGTAACTTGGCTGATTTGTTGTGATTTTCTCTTTTGAATCTCTTGATAAAATCGGCTTTAATTCCTCTGCGTGAATTTATTGATTGAAATTAAAAGTAATAATTTTTTGAGACTTGTTGCCATGTATTAGTGAATGAATTCTGGAACTATATTTGGCCCTTATATTGTTGATTGAATACATGAAAACCATTTGTTATTTCTTGCCAAAAACAATTTAGTCTCTGATAAATTTCCCTGCGTGGTTCCTTGCTTAGTTGATGACATTTGTATTTCTGGAAACGAATTATACACTTGACAAAAAATGTCATTCTTGCTAATTCCTGAAGATTGCATAATAGGCAAATTAGAAATACTTGCCATGTATTCCTCTTTGTCTTTTATCCTTGATTTGTTGCCTGGAAATGTTATTGCCAAAGGATGATTTTAAAACTTGCCAAAAGTGAATCCGAATCACTGATTACTTGCATGTTTCATATGCTCATATGCATGATTTAAAAACTTGATGATTTGTGGCAATTCCTGAAATGGTTTAAACTTGCCTAACTAAACATGGTCAAATCTGGAACGTCTTTAGATTTTGATTTTCATAATTGAAATGCCTTGCCATATAAATTTAGATGTACATTTCTGGAAACTCGATTCAAAACATACCAATGCAAATTTCATGTTTATTTCCTGGCATTCTTTATTGTTGTGCACTATCTCGTATTTGCATGTAAGAAAAAAAAACTTCTCTGAACCATACTGTATGAACTATGTTGTGTCTGCACCATTTGTGTTTCATCTCGAGACCATATTCTTGCAGTCTTGATGCACTGCTACTCATGTGAGCTCGACCATGCTTGACATCATAATGCTGAACCATTTTACTGAAGATCCACAATCTTGACTTTGCATTTGTATACATGTTGCATTTCTGAAATAGCTTGATTGCATGTTATGTAATGACCTGAGCTACATCACAGTGTATTGTTGTGTTTGATCATATAACTTGAAACAGTAACACTCGACCAAGAATGATAAGTTGACCTATGTTGGTTGCATGCACCCTATGTGATTGAACTATTGTTATCCATGCTTTCACAGTCCTGTCTTGATTAAGCTGCCATGCTGATTTGTCCACTTGAACACTGACTTGAATTGGCTCGACTTGTTTGTTTATGCACCATTTACTTTGACTTTGTGTGTGTGTGGAGTTGCATTCGAATACATGTATATACTTGAATTTTCTACTGTTAGCACACCATCCATTTGCCTTGATCATGCTACACTTGTGCTTGAAAACTGAGATGATATGCTTGTAACTGAAAATAGTGCTGACTTTCCTCATATGTAATATGTTACACTTGCTTGTATCCTTCCACCATGCTTTCTGAAAAAAGAGCTAAACTAGTTTGGGCTTACTATACTTCACACCATTTTTGGCTTGTCATGCTGCATATGCTTTGAATTGCCTTCACCATTTGCTCGACCACACAGAAACTCCCTTGACCATTGTGATCTTGCACCCGACTTGTTGTCATGCTTGTGTGCACTGTCTACTTGCTTGACCATGGTTCGACCAATTTGACATGAGTTGACTATGTTGATCATGCTGCACTGAGTCGAGATGGTCCACGTGGCTACTCCTCAATTGCACACTGGATTGGTGAGGCAGTGCACACATGTATATATATACACGTGTATATATGCAGCCATTCAGAAAATTTTCTTGTCCTGCACTGAAATATATGTATATACATACACATGTGTGTGTATACATGTATCGTGTGCGTGTTATATCCACATATCAGATCAAATCATGAAAAATGATGAGAAACACACCGAAAATCTGAGGCAAATAAAATTTTAAAAAAAAAAATATTTGCATGTATTCAGTTCTATTTTTATTGCAGCGTACTGTGTGTTTCTGTTTCATATGACAAGTAGGGATGACTGGACTGACTGAAAGCTGTGAAGACAGGACTGACAGAAGACAGAGACTGAACATGAAGACATTATTGAGTTAGTGTGTATATGAGTTGGTGTATATACGTGAATGTGTAAATGTCAAAGTTTCTGTATAGCTGAGTGTGAGTGTTGTAGTGAGGAGCTGATGTACAGAATGTGAACATATATGAACTGTATTGTGTTTCAATGATATGTACAAATAGTGAAGTTGTAAATCTGTACTGTTTGAATGCTGAAATAAAATATTATATTTAATAAAATACTGTTTAAATATTTAAATTCTTGTCCAGTAGTATTTTATACAAATACAAATATTATATCTCTATCTATGTATAGAATAACAGTACAATAACAAACACATTTAAAATAATACTTATTTGGTTGTTGTCATCAAACAAAAATCATACAATTGTGTATACAACACCGTTATATACAACACCATATTGGTATTTTTTTTCTTTAGTTCATGCGGTGTATTTGGCTTGTTTTATTTTTCTGTTTGCTGTAGTTTTTTTTGTGTTTGCTTGTGTCTATATGTCTCATGTCCACAGATCCAGTTCAGTACGCTCTACGGCTGATATGCTTTTGTGAGCCACCAAAAATGACTATTTTCTCCTTTTTTGGTTATATATATATATATATATATATATATATTCTTATTTCAAATAAAAAATAAAATAAGATAATATGATTAATAAAAGTTTAGTGGTGTCAATGAGAAAGACTGCAGGGGAGAGATAGAAGACAAGATTAGGGATACTCACCTTGAATTGTTTTGGTGGTATGTTACAGATCTTTTGTATAGACTTTTTTAGCTAGTAGGGTATATATAATAGCATTCTTGTCACGTATTTGTTACATATGTATGCATGATTGTCATGCTAATTGCGTTCCTTATTATAATTTCAAGGAAAAAAATTCTTTAAGGAAGAGTTTGTAATACCCCTAATTTTTGTTTAACATTATTCAAAAGATTTAATTAGATAAATTAAATAGGATGATGTGTGATGATAAGGAAATGAAATTTTACAAATAATTAGTCCTCGGATTTAATTAATTGATTGATTAATAAGATGGTTTTAAACAAGGAATGTAAAAGAATAAATGAACGGGCACAATGGGAAATTTTCTTTTTTCCTTCCCTAAACCATCCTCTGTCGTTTATTCTTAAATCAATTAAAACCAAACATAATAGGAGGCCAACCATCAACAAAAGAAGAAGAAAAAGGAAAACTAAGGGATTCAAATAAAAAACCTTCCAAAATCAATCAACAAAAATTTCAGTATCTCTCATTTAATTTAAGATGAATAATAGTTAATCATCTCAATTGTTTGAATTTATTTTTAGATCTGTTGATGATTTTGTATTATTCATGACAATAATTGATTATATCATTATTTGGTTGAATGATGGTTTATTGGGATTGTATGCAGTTGTAGATACGTTTTAGAAGAAAAAAAACCAAATTTTTGATCTTATAATGACTAGAAATTTTGATATGACATAAAAACATTACTTTGAAGATCGGTTTTCAGTTTCATGATTTTCTAGTTTAATATGAATACTTTATTAATTTCCTAAGGGGAAAAGGGGTTTATTTTAGGTTTTAACTATTAAAAATAATCAAAACATATTTTGACCTTGAAATTTTTATATATGCTAAAAGAAGGAAATTTAGATTTTTGGTGATTTTTTTTTTTTTTTTTGGGCGTGTTCCCAAGTAATTATGATGATTTATGAATTTATTATATTAGATAAACTTTGAAATTAATACTAATTATAATGGTTTGCAAATGGTTCAACGCCCCCAAGTTTTAAGGGTTCGACACCCTGTACTCCTATAGGCTGTAGAGACTTGGTATCTCTAAATGGTTTAAAACTCGACACCTCACATCACCTATTTATTTGACTCCTATGTTTTGAGGTGTTGCTGTCGTATGTTCATAAACTAGGTAGTTATGTTTCATAGACGTGATAGACTTATATTTTGCAAATTAAAAGCAACGTTTTAAAGGTTCAATAACCTATGTAATTTAAAAACTCGATAACCATGCTCTAGCGGCAATATGACAGTAGTTTTATAAACCAACCATGTTTGGAGGCTTGACACAAAAAACTCGACACCTTCATTTAAGCGGCATACCCTTCTAATATTTTATAATTATATAGCTATGTTTATGCTGTCAACACCCCAATATCTTATAAGCTCGACGACCTTGTTTTTTTACATTGAATGATTTGAAAGCTATATAAAGATAACAATGGTTTGATATAAGATTTTGACTAAGTGTTGGATTATGTTTTCCTAGTTTTGAAGAATGGTTTAAAGGGGTAAATCATTTATAAGATAAAATAAATTGATGTTTCAGCGCCAATACTTATATGAATGTTCCAAAGAAGATAATTACTTAAAATTAATTAATTATGGTTATAATTTTATTTTCCAACCTGTGAACCAGAAGACATTGACAAACCTTCTGTTATTTTTATTAACTGTGTTATCTCTACGATTTTTAGATTTTAACTATGTGCAACTAAAACGCTTAACAGTTTTATTGTAATGGTAGTGTAAAAGGTTATAGCTGGATTAAAACAGTAATATATTAAAAAATAATGAAGGTGCGTAAATCTTTAATAGACACAAAATCAAATATTTAAGATCAATTTATTTTCATTCTCAAATCATTTGTATAAAAAAAGAAAATTGTTAAACTTTAGGTAACAAATTATGATTTATGTAGTTTAGATTTGTGACTACAATAGGTTTCGAACTTATATTGAGCACATATGCCTCAAAATTAGGCATTTACCATAACTTTGTCGATGCTTTAAACGAAAACTAATCAAATTAGACTTTTATATTAGTATTGCCGAAGCAAATTCTAAAAAAACTCGATTTAGCGATCGTACAAAAAACTAATGGAGCTTAAGCGAATCTACTATTCATTGAAATAAAACTGAAAATCGTAACGACCAAAAAGCTTTATGCACTATAAAAGGTAATTAGCACAATCTACTGAACATCAGTTGTGTTGAAGCCTGTTTATGTATCTATCTAAAACTATAGGGAAAGGATTAATAAACATTAGTCTATTAAATTAATCCGAAAAAGAAAAAGAGAAAAAAAATGTAAGAAACACAGTTCAAATCATCTATGTTACAGCATCCGTCTACTTATCCAGCTTTTATGCAATAGTTACAATCACTGAGTGTTAGGGTGCATCACTTGCTTTCATCCACGGCGGACGCAATCGCAGATGAGCCTCATTCTGTCCCTGTTTATTCTAGATGATATACAAAAAAAATTATTCATATAATTGCTAACTTCGGTGTATGCATATAGGATGTGCATGTGTGTGTATGTGTGCGCGCGTGCGCATGCATGTGTGCACGCGCGTGCGCATAGGGAAGCGTTCTATGACATTCCAAATGCATCTCAAATGCTCTTTGATTTCCACCACAAATTTGACATTTGGGGTGCTGCATGACATTTGGGGTGCTGCAATCTTTGGGTGCACATATTTGGAGTGCTGCCCTATTTGATATGGAAAGTGCAGGACCTGACATATCAGATCCACATCTGATGTCTTGATATTTGAAAATGTGTTAAAGTTTATAAATTTCAGTAACCATAAAGCTGCTTACATGATGAACATCAGAGCGTGGCTTCTGCAGTGAACTACTGAAATTTCTAGAAGCATCACTAGATGAAAACCCACCAAAACGAGGTGCGTTAACCGCGCTCCCATTCCCACCACTATAAAGAGCAGACTCATACTCATACCCAATGTCCCTCAACCTATTGAGCTCAGGCAATACAACCTTCCCAAGGTCAGGCCTGTCTTTTCGCCTCAGCTCCGTACACTTCAAAGCCAATTTTGCAAACACAAGCGCTTCCTCAACAGGCCAGTCAGGAACCGAGTGGTCCAGCAATTCCCTAAGCTGCCCTCTCTCTATTGCCCTCTCTACATGATGGGTCAGCCCCATGGGGGACTTGCCTGTAATTATCTGAAGCAGCATCACCCCTAGGGAGTAAATGTCCGATTTTGTCCCTAGCATGCCTGTTTGTTGGTACTCGGGGTCTATGTAGCAGAAGGTCCCAGCTGTTGAGGTCATACGGTACTGGGTCACGGTGTCAGCCACAGAGGCCGGGACCAGGCGGGCCAGGCCGACATCACTGATCTTGCTGGTGTAGTTTCGATCGAGGAGTATATTGGCGGGCTTGAGGTCACGGTGGACCAAGGGTTCGGGCTTTGTTTGGTGGAGGAAGAGGAGGCCCGTAGCGATCTCAGCAGCGATTTTGAAGCGCACGCTCCATGGGATGGTTGGGGTATTGCCCCTACGGAAAAGGCGGTCTTCTAGGCTTCCATTGTCCATGAATTCGTAGACTAGGCAGCCATACTCGGGGCATGCCCCTAGGAGGAGAACCATGTGTGGGTGTCTTATGCAGCTTAGAACTTCAACCTGATAAATGTGGGTAGATTGTTACTACTACTAGCATGCATTGAACTTGTGACGATCTGCACCTTTTTGTTACTAGGGTCCTTCGGCTAGCTTAAGCCTTCAACTACATTATTTTCTTGCTTTTCTAAACGCACCAATTGCAAACGTGGTTATTAGAAACAATATTTGTTAACAGGTGAAATAAACGTGCATATAAAGTACTTTATTAAATTATCAAATTCGTAATTTCTGTGTAGTTTAATAAAAATAACCAAAAATACCAAAAAAGAAAAATTGAAATAAATTTGTAGCTTTGTTTATGTTTGAAAATTTATGCTTGAAGATATATTTTAATTTTTGCTCATGGTGGGATTCGAACTCCTAAGCTATTGTTTATATAGAAGGGCATTCTGGAAACTTCGTTGTCGGACCAAAAAATTGCACTTCCAATTCCAAACCAGTTATATATAAGATTGTGAAAACTTGAAATCATAAAATTCAAATAAAATTTGAATGCAATTGAGAAAAAAAATCATTCAATTTGTTGTCGTATATTTTAGTATATTTATGTACAAACTTCAAAACAAGGATTTTTTTTTTAATGCTACGATTTACAATTAAATCTCATTTCAATTTAAAGTCCGAACATTACGATTTATCGTTTAAACCCTGTATTTAAATGCAGCTAATCTTTTTTTTTTTTTAAATTCATACATAAATATGTTTTCCAACTTTCAAGTTTTCAAAATTTTATAAATTTGCAAGAAAAACCCGTGTTTGGTTACAAAAAGCTTTCTAATTAAAACTTCTATTCGGACATATGCATTTGAAAAATATTTAATTCTGCTAAGAAGAAAGTTTCATGGACAAGTACCTCTTGCTGGAACTGTTTTCTTCCTTGTGCGGCATCGGGATTTAAAACCTTAATAGCGACCGGAGTGTGATCCAGATAAGCTTTGTACACCGGTCCATATCCACCTTCGCCGACCTTCAGGTTCTCGGAGAAATTATTGGTGGCTGATTCGATTTCTTCAATTGTATACTTTCTGTATCTAATGTCAGTGTGATAAGCAATTGTGCTCAATGCTTTCTTTTTCTCTTCTGCCTCGTGCTTTGCCTGCATTTCTACAGTCATTCTCTTCTCTGCCTCGAGTTCTGCAATTTTTTGTGCTGCTTCTGCTGCTTCTAGAGCTGCCTTGCATTTGCCTTTTTCTAGTTCGGCCAATGCCACGGCTGCTTCTTCTGCACTTTTCAGTTCTTCGAATTTTCTTGCCTCTTCCATTTTCCACTGATCAAGCTCTTTAGCCTGTTCAAAACGATCTCATCACTTACAATACAAGGAAATAATGAAGTCCCCATGAACCCCTTTCATAATTAACAGTGGTCATGGCGAATTTCATGTTGCTACAAATTATAGTATGAGCAAATAGATGTGTATTACAAGCTATATCACGATCATATACTACTTTTTACATCTTCATTGACTTACCTTTTGCTTAGCACTTATGGCTTCTTTACAAGCATTGCTATACATGTCCATAGTCTGTTTCAGCTCAAGTCTCAGCCTTTTCATTTCTGCCTCAACATTTTTATAGTTCTGAAATTAATGCAAGGGGAAAAAGTGGAAAATAAACAAATTATACAGTACCATTAAAAAAAAGGAAGCAAAAATTTTAGCAAATAATAATGAACTACTATTAAATTATTTACATTAGAAGGAGGTGATGCATCCCCAATGATGATATCAGAAGAGCTTGTTGAAAAGTCAGTTGAATTCTCGAAATCAATCGATTGGCGACCCATACTAAGACTGTCATCTGAGAAAGAGTCGGTGAAATCAGAGAATCTTGAACTTAAACCATCTGCAGGTGAATCTATACTGTCAAGAAAATGATTGGTGGGTGTTGAGCGTGATCCAGGTCTTTCACGACCACTTGACCTTGAACTATCAGAAAATCTATCAAATGATCTTCTTTCTGGCTGAGGAGAAGGTGGGTATTGACCTCTCCAGCTTTGCCCTTTCGAAGGCCTGTAAATTTTTACACTAGCGTTTATAAGGATTTAATGTTAATATTATTGCTGATAATACAAAAACATAATACACGAAGACAGTTGATTGTCTTCCAGACATCCTCTCTTTTAAGTATGAGGTATTTTCACCACAGAAAATGCCCTACACGTTAAGGTGCTTTAAGCTCGGTTTTCTATCTTTCATAATTACAGTTATCAGATTTCCTATATTAGACTTTATTTAGCAAGTAGCACGGAGTTAGCCGTGTTTCTCCTCATAAGAAGTTGGGCACGCTGTGCTGTTGAGAAAAGAGCTGATAATGTTAACTAGAGTACGATTCTACCTATCAGTGATGCCAGCCCATTGAGGTGGGTAAGATTATGTATCCTCATGGATGATGCTATTAGAGTCATAGCAGTCAGAGAACTCTGAGGTATGTCACACTTCACGATCAGATTAAAGATTATAACTTTATTATTACTGCTCGTAAATTTTGAGCTTTTCAAAAACCTTTTTATTCGTGATTCGGTACAAAAAGCAGTAATTTCAGAGTCATTAATGAAGATGATAAATTATCACCATGAGTCACAACTCCATTCAATTGATAAATGTTACTTAGAATGAGTTGAGGCAATCCGGTGCTCCTAGTGACCAAGCTGAAAGGCTTCCATGGTTTAGATTGAGTAGAGATTTCATGCTTATTTATGTGATCAATACCTAACCTAGGAGTCTAAGGGATATCTCGTTTGGGACAGATTGAAGCTCTTTTTCGTTTCTAAATTGATCGTCCCGCATAATATCCATGCATCATGCACATTTTGTAACGGCGAAAACTAAAAACTAAAAAGAGCAAACCAACAACAGCCTTAGTTTTCTCTTTATAAGCTCCTAACAAACCGTCTTAGTGAGCTCAGGTTTAGGAGGGAAAAAGATCAGTTAAAACTAAATTCAGTTTTAAAACAGTTCGACCAATAAGTTGTGTGTTGTTGCCAATTTTAAAAATTCGTTCTATCAAATTTACTGGGTTTGGGAAAATTATGCAAACTATATAAACCTAACAGGGAAGCAGCCATTTTAAAAGACAAAGCCTTTCTTAGGAATGTTGGGTCTAAGGGGTAAAATATACAACCAAATAATTAAGTAGACTAAGCTCTGTTTGTTTAATATGCTGAATTCTGAAGTCTGATTGCTGAACTTTGAAGTCTGATTGCTGATTGCTTAATGCTGAGTTCTGAATAATCAAATACTTGTTTGTTTTCATTCAGCATTCAGAACAAAAAACAATATTCAGCATTCAGAACAAAGAAAGCACAAAAAATATTCAGAATAATTTTGTCTGAATGGAAAGCTTTATTCAGAGCAAACACAAAAGTTTTGACAGAAAGCAGGTCTCAGAATAACATGAGTAGTCTTCCTAACAAAACTTTGAATACGTGGTATCCCGTGGAGGTTAGATGTCCTATAAGGTAGGGTGAATTGGAGCATCTTGGTATTTTGGACGACTCTGGAAGGCAGGACACTCGGAAGCTTCCTAAAACCTTTAATGCTCTGCAGTCTGACCTGAAGAGCTCTGGAAGGCCGAAATCTTATAGCACATTCCAGGGGTGAAAGGGTTAACCGCCTTGAAGGCTGGAGGTCTGCAGTGCAGGATAAAATTAACATGAACTTAATTAATGGATTTCCAAACCAGTTACCCTAATCCAGCCTGAGGACTTCTTGGGTTACTGGTGTGCAAAAGACTGTCAACTCTTCTAGTTACCCTCTTGCCATATGCAATGAAAAGCGATATTTAAACGAATATATTCACTTCCACACATATAGAACTAAACAAGTCGCAAGTGGAAAACATAAAGCCAAAAAGTTTACGAAGTCAAAATCAACTACACAGAACTTGACATTGGTTTCACACTTCGATTTATATGCCTTATAATCCAATAATACTAAAACTGATGTTTGAAATTGTAAGCAAGGATATTACACATGCACTTGCATATGCTCACTTAAGTCACAGTATTAATGACCGTTTATTCTCAAGAATTAGCCTGTCTTTGCCTATGTATTACCAAGTATGTTATTTAACAGAATTTTGCATTGCCAAGTTACATATCAATCAATGGAAATATTTAATGATTACCTAGCAGGAGTTTCTTGCTCATGTAATGGTTGTGGAAGCGTTGATTGTCGTGGAGGCATAGCAGAATTCGGAACGCTGCCTTTTGCTGTTCGACCATGAATCGGCTTCCCTTTTGCTATGACATACACAGCACAGTATTCGGGTGTTGACTTAATTAAGCATGTTGCGACATCTGACTTCAGAAATTTCCTTCATGAACAAAAATATCTAACATAATTTCAGAGATACTATAACATGTGGTTAAAAGGATAAAGAGTGAATTTAGGCAAATAATCAACCTTGTCAATGCGTTCCGGCTTGATGCCCCGACTACTATATTCTGAACAGTGTTTGCAGTCACATAGTCTATAAGAGCTTTTGACACATCAATATCTTCAAGAACAACTTCCTCCATTTGCATCTGAAATTAATCAAAATATGAACATTAATCAGGAAAGTGATTAATGCTCGAGTACCAAACCCCAATAAATACATATTCAAGCATATGATACCCCTTTACGAGCACAAAATCCTCTGTAAGGGAGGAATAACTGTTGCATCTCTTCATCGAGTTGTTCGCTATTTCCTTCGGAGCTTGTATCTTCCGCAGAATGTCCACTGGAAGCACTATCTGTGATATGATAAGTTGATAAGCCTAGGGAATTATATAAGTTCCATAATTTATCCTCCTCTTGTAGTATGACACTTTACATTATCATGTATCACTAATAGCACACACTGAAATTTTATAAGTAGATGGCTAAATTATTTGTTGATGTAAGCATGTTTTGAACTTTTCGATTCCAAGTATTTGTTCCTTAGGATAGTTGTATTTAACAATTTGTGTATATCATAATTAAATGACAAGTGCAATAAAATGTCAGCAGTTTATGGTTGAGGAAGGATACATACGATTTGATGTTGCATTATTCTTTAAACGCACGTGAACGAGCGTGACTCTAGGATTGCTTGTTAGAAGGTGATCGACAGCCCATTTCACTGCCTGCTGGCTATTCTTGTCCTTGTCTATGGCAACTGCCGTTATCACGCCTTCTCCTGGCTCAACAGGTGAGAAATGCATGTATACAATTTCTTGATAGCTCAATTTTTGACACCAATGATTGTAACCATTGCGATCAAAACGGATATACGGAGAAGGGAGGGATGGAGGAAGGGAGGGATAGAAAGAGGGAGAGAAGAGATGTTACCTCTCCTCCCCCTTCCTAATCTTTATTTCTACAAATATTAACAAAATTCAATTTTCATTTGGGGATTTTTCTGGGAGGTCATGGAAAATAGAAAACCAGCCAGCAGATTCTAATGGCCAACAAACTAAATTTGTTGCCCTGTTTTCCTATATTTTGACATACTTTCCTCTGTCTGAATATCTAATTTTGGTGGTTACTTTTCTTGCCATGTTTACATATAATGACTAAGAAGTAATGACATGAACAATACAAAAATAGGTCAGAGGTTGAACTGAACAGAATGGAAACTCACAGGAAACTATTAAAAGGCAAGACGGCTTCAATTACACGGCAGGGAAATTTCATCACTAGTAAAATAACTTTTATTTTCGGCTCAACGCATGGCATCTAAAAAAAATAGAATCACTACGTGCATACAATATATGGTAAGCCATGTTATAGAAATCATCAACTTTAGAAAGCGATCTTAGGAAACGTCTTGATTTTCATACTCATATAAGCATTTTAAGGCGTTTCTATGGTGTACCTTGTAATTTTGACTAGACTTATTAAGGATCTTTGTCCATTCTCTTTCATGCAGAAATCAACACTAATAATGAGCAATTGGTTATAGTATTCCATAATCACTGTTAAATTGTTGGTACTCATAGTACATTGTCTATTCATTTCAAGACATAAGTTAGGTTTCTGTTAAGTATCACATACCTTAGCCTTATTTTCATTTGATTTTATAGAAACCATAGCTTAGAAGGACTCTTAATAAATGGATCAGCCTGGCTTTCATTCGTTTCTATGTAATTGATATTGATTACTCTTCTTTTGAGTAATTGTCTTGTCGTCTGGTGTTTAAGACTTACATGTCTAGTCTTTTTGTTACATGTTTTATTGGAAACATTATTTATCATAGCCTGATTATTACGGTTAATCAAGACTGCAGATGATGGTTTCACCCATTAAGGAATTTATATTAATAAACTCCTAAGTCATTCTGCCTCAATGCTTCCATCTGCAGCTAATGCAATCAATCTTGATAACATTGCTGAATCAGAAATATACCTATGTTTCTTGAAGCACCAAGACACAGGTGTACATCTAAGGTGTAATATATGTATTTTTCTTAAGCATCAAGACACAGGTGCCCCTTAAATAAGCAATAACTCTAGAGACACCTTTCTAATGCGCATAACCTGGATTATTCGTAGACTGACACATGCTTATAGCATGCGGTATGTCTGGTCTAGTGCAAAGCATAACATACATCAGAATCCCAATAATACTACAATATTCAAGTTGAGATATTGTACACCCTGAATTCTTCTCTAACTTAATACTTGGATCTAGATGATTTGATGTTGATTTGTCATTGTTCTCGATATAGTGGGATTGGCTTAATGCAAATTCTTCCTCTTTTCTCAAAATTTTAATCCGTAAAATTATGTCAGCGTCTCCAATATCTTTCATATCGAACCTAAAGGATAAAAACTTCTTAGTTTTTTTCACACAAGATATATCGATTTCAAATATTAACATGACACCAACATATAAGCATATTGTAACACAACCGGTTTCATCCGATTTGCTACAAAACATTTGTCATGGTCATTAACAATGAAGCATTAAGACAATGCTACTTTTTAAACTTTCCATATCAGTGCATGGATGCCCGTTTCAGACCGTAAAGAGCTTTTATTAACTTACAAACTTTCTTTTCTTGGCCTAAAATTATAAAACCCTCCGATTGTTTCATGCATATCTGTTCTTTAAATCACCATTTAGAAATGTGATTTTCACGTCCACTTAGTGTATTACAAGTTTATGAATGGATGCAAGTGCTGTCAAACAACAAATTGAAGATATGAAAGCAGCATAAGCGTACATTTTGAAATACCCTACTCCATGTCTTAGCTTATAACCCTTTACTACTAATCTAGCCTTAAATTTATCAAATGGATCCATCAGTATTAATTTTTTTAATATCCATTTATATCAATTTGGTTTAGCACCATGAGTTAAACTAGTCAAAATCCAAGTTTGGTTTACCAAAATTAAATTCATTTCATCAGTAGTGACTTCTTTTTAGAAATCAATGTCTCTGGAACTCATAGCTTTAAAATAATTTTTTGGATCATCATTAATATCCATTGCCTATCTAGTAATATTAAGAATTTCATTCTTACTTCATTCTACTAAACATGTAATGAAATCAGGACCATGGTCATTTTCTATCTTTGCATTTTCATTTTTACTTCAAACGGCATTCTCTTCAAATAATGAAAACATTCTCGTTGTTTCAAGAAGACGTATAATTTTCAACTTTGTTATCATTAGTTTGAGTATGTTCTGGACTAGATGATGCCAATGGATTCTCGCTAATTTGGGGTATATACTTGTTTTCAAAGAATTCTATATCTACTGACTCAGTTACTTCAGAATTATCAAGGATAATAAAATGATAAGAAACTTTTAAGAAACTAACCTATGAAAGAACACCCATATGTTCTGTCTTAAGATTAGCCCTTTATATCATATTCTTTTTTTCAACGATCCCATTTTACCGATGGATATAAGGAGCAGTGCGCTAATGAATTAATCCTTGTTGTATATAGAATAAAGTAAAATCATTTGAAAAGTATTCATCACCATGATCAAAATATAATACTTTTATTTTGAGTCTTGATTGCATTTCAATTTCAACCTTGTAAATTTTAAATTTATCAAAAAGTTTATCTTTTAATTTCATTTGATAGACATAAGAATATCTAGGGTAATCATCAATAAATTTGACATAAAATTTACTTATGTCATATATTGTGCGACCTTTAAATTATCAACGTTGTTATATGCAAGTTCAAGCAGACTGGTTTTCCTTTCTATAGTTTCAAAGAGTTTCCTATGTATCTTTGTTTGAACACAAATTTCACACTTAGAGATAGATCAAAATTATAATTAGAAACTAATCCTAACTTAGTCATATATTTAAGTGAACCATAATTAACATACCTAGATCTAGCATGCGATAAATCTATAGAATCAAGTAATCAACGATACAAGCAAGGTTTTAAATCTCGGATAGTGATGTGTTTCGTCTCAGAGACTGTAATGACTCGGTATCGTATTAAGGGGAGATTTTCTGATGAAATGAGTGCATCTCGACTGCCAATATCAGATTTACAACTCGGAACTTAAAGTTCATCTCGGAACCATATCGGAGTATATTTCATGTTTAAAATTAATTTGATTACACAATCATGTTTACATATACTGAAATAAGCAAGTAAATATTTAAAAAAAAAATATAATGTCATATACATACCAAGCCAAGAGGAATATTATAAATAGCATAGAACAAAAAACATGTATTTACATATGTAAGATGTACATAACAAGAACATAGCACAACAGACATGCAAATGAACAAAAAGCCTTATACATAATTTTTTTAATAAGTTAAATATTCTTACACAAAGGAGATGAGCAGGACGAAATGGTGGAAACTCAAAGGAGATGCTTCACGGGTGTTTAAAGATAGAGTGATGGGAGAAGGGGCTTGGAATGTGGAAGGAGAAGCAAATGTCATATGGAATGTGATGGCAACTTGCATTCGGAGAGTCGCTACTGAGGTATTTGGGATAACAAGAGGAAGCAAGCGAGAACCCAAGGATTCGTGGTGGTGGAATGACGAGGTGCAAAAGGCTATCAAAGAGAAGAAGAAATGCTACAAATGCATGTACCGTCATAGAAGCGAAGAGAACATGCAAAGGTACAAAGTGACAAAGAAGACTGTAAAGAGAGCAGTGAGTGAAGCAAGGGGACGAGCGTACGAAGATTTGTATCAAAGGCTAAGTACAAAGGAGGATGAAAAAGACGTTTACAGGATAGCTAGGCTACGCGAGAGGAGGACAAGGGACTTCAGTCAGGTTAAATGCATTAAGGATGAGAATGATAGACTTTTGGTGAAGGACGATGAGATAAAGAATAGGTGGAGAGAATACTTTGATAAGCTTTTCAACGAAGAAAATGATAGCTCTTCGATCTAGTTGGAAGACTTAGCCGACAACACCAATAGACATTTTGTGCGGAGATTTCAAGAAGCTGAGGTAAAGGGGGCGTTGAAACGTATGAAATCAGGCAAGTCGGTAGGACCTGATGACATTCCTATTGAGGTGTGGAGATGCTGAGATAAGATTACTAACTAAGTAGTTCAATAATATTTTCAAATCAAACAAAATGCCAGATAAGTGGAGGAGAAGCATTTTAGTTTCAATCTTCAAGAATAAAGGAGATATTCAAAGTTGCACAAACTATAGAGGAATTAAGTTTATGAGTCATACAATGAAGCTTTGGGAGAGAGTTTGCGAGCAGCATTTGAGAAGGCTGACAAGTGTCTCTAAAAATCAATTTGGTTTTATACCTGGAAGGTCAACCACTGAGGCGATTTTCCTGGTTAGGCAACTTATGGAGAGATACAGGGAGCAGAAGAAAGATCTCCGCATGGTTTTTATTGACCTGGAGAAAGCTTATGACAGAGTGCCGAGGAGGGTTATGTGGTGGGCGCTAGAAAGGAAGAGAGTGCCATCAAAATATATTACCCTTATTAAGGATATGTACGAGGGGGTTGTGACTAGTGTTAGGGCATGCGATGGTGAGACCAGAGACTTTCCAATTAACATAGGGTTACATCAAGGTTCGGCTTTGAGCCCCTATATTTTTGCATTAGTGATGGATGAAATCACAAAAGATATACAAAGGGAGATTCCCTGATGTATGCTCTTTGCCGATGATGTTGTGCTGATTGATGAAAGTAGAATAGGGGTTAATCGACAACTGAAGTTGTGGAGGGAGACCTTGGAATCAAAGGGTTTCAGGCTTAGCAGAACTAAAACAGAGTATATGAAATGTGAGTTTAGCAGTGTTAGGTCAGATGACGGAGATGTTACCCTGGCTAGTAGAGTAGTACCCAAGAAGGAATCGTTTCGATACTTAGGATCTATGTTGCAGTTTGATGGAGAGATTGATAAGGATGTTAGTTTTAGAATTCAAGCAGGATGGGTGAAATGGCGACTAGCATCTGACATTCTCTGTGATCGGAAGATTCCTCAGAAAGGAAAGTTCTATAGGACAGCAATCAGACCTGCAATGTTATATGGTGCAAAATGTTGGCCTACTAAGAGGCAACACGTCCAGAAGATAAGCGTAGCAGAGATGTGGATGCTGCGTTGGAGCTGTGGGCATACGAGACGAGATCGGATTAGAAATGAGGATATTCAGGGAAACTTGGAGTTGCACCTATTGAGAGAAGTTAGTCCAATACCGCTTGAGATGGTTTGGACATATCCAACGTAGACCACACGATGCACCTGTGTGCGTTGGAGTTCTAGGCCGCGCCGAAGGCCCAAAGAGAGGTAGAGGTCGACCTAAAATGACATGGGAGGAGATAATAAAGGGAGATTTAAGTAACTGGAGTTTATCGGAAGAGCTGGTAGTTGATAGGAGTGCATGGAAACTGGCAATCCATGTACCAAAACTTTAGGTTTTTTTTAAGACTTTATTTCACGTTTACTGAACTTTTTTACTTTTTATTACTATTTTAGATTTTATTTCACTTTTATTGAACCTTTTTACTTATTATTATTATTAGTTAAAAAAACCCTTTATTGGACGACTTTTTATTTGTTTGGTTATTTTAAACCTTATATATATATTATTATTATTATCATTATTAATTTTATTTTAATTTTGGGTTCCAAATCTAGCCAACCCCAACTTGTTTGGGATATATGGCTTTGTTGCTGTTTGTTTGTTTAAATATTCTTACACAAACATGGAAAAAAGTTCATGATGGTCAAATCAAATAAAATAAACTCCATGATGGTCAAATCAAATGAATACAAAATCTTTGTTCAGACAAGCTTTCAACTAAGTAAATAAGGTACTGATTGGGTTGACATCTTATGATAATCGTAGCACTAATTGTATTTTCTAGTTACTTTATCATCATTATCTTGATGTTGGTGATACTTTTAAATTTGGATTATAATTTCTTTTTGAAATATCTGAAATGCATTTATTAAACAAGTTGCAATACATTGTTTTTACTTCAATCCGTTACAACAAAGTGAAATAAAAAAACTTAACAAAGTTCTTATGACACATGTATACATGAATATTTGACATAAAAATAACTTCACCCACACTTCAACAATACATCAATTACATCTTTTCTCACAAAAAGTTGAATCGAGAAAGGAACAAAATAGACTCTAGACTCAAATATGGAAATCTAGATGAAGAATGAAATTATCATAAAATTTGATGTATTTACACTATCAAATGGTGGATTATTTTCACTGCTTGCTTGTATGAAAAGGTGACAACAATTCGTTTTTGTTAATTTTTACCAAGTAACTCAATAAATTTATAGAAATGAATTCAGTTGCTTAATTCTTTTTTTTTTTTGTCGTTGAGAAGATGATAATAAAATCGTTTTGCAAGTAGAAGAAAGCATTGGCCAAGCTTTTTCTACTTCAACTAGTTCAACTCAACTTTGAATCCATATTATTATTATTTAAAAAACAATAAACCGGTCGATATCTCATAATATTGTTTCGCTCTAGATATCGACCGATCCGGCAGATATTTGTAAACTTTAACTGATATATTTGAAATGATATATTAGTCAATATCTTCTGTTTCGTTTCGTGGAAACCTTCAACCGAGATATTGACCGAGATATCCAAGTTTTAAAACACTATATAGCATAAGTTTTTTTCATTAAATCCAACTTAATCGTCTCATTACACGAAAGTCCATGTCCAATGAACGATCCAATAATGGATAACACTAATTTACAATCTCATACATTATCTTGAATTCTCCTTCATTAAGAAGGTATCCAAAGGTCAAATTCTTGCAAATATCAAGTACATGAAACATGCTAACCAAAGCGAAAGTCTTTATAAAGTGAACCAAAGCTCAACAGTGTCTTTGGCAATCGCTTTGACATTATTTGCTCCATGAGCTTGATTTTCCATCTTCGCTATTTTTTTTTATATATTTCTTGTAAAGACTAGGGTTTTTACATATATGAAAGGTTGCTTCAGTATAAAGCCACCAATCAATTTCTATGCCGCAATGGAGTTTTCTTTTAGCACTACTATCACCGATGTGTCTTCCATCATATTGCTTTCATTGTTTCTTTCATTAACAATGGTCAAGAGCATAATAGTCGGGCTTGTTAATAAAATAACAAGTGTCTTTCTTCTTACCTTTCTTCGAATGACATTTTTCTTAAATTGAGTCACATTCTCAGGCTTCAACAGTTTTATCAATCCAGTATTATTCGTCTTAGAATGAAACTCAGCTTATGGAGTATCATTTAGTTCTCGTATACAATAGTTCTCTTCTATGCGAAAACGATGTTGTAAGCTTTCCAAATCATAGTTTGTCTCAGCACGGTTCAAATTTTCTTATAATCATTTCAAAAATGAGAGTCTAGAAATTATAACCTCAGCAACGACGGATTCGAGGAGTTCAACGTTGGAATCATTAAGTTATTTGACTATATATATATATATATATGTGTATATATATATGTGTGTGTGTATATATGTATATACATGTGTGTATGTATATATATTAACTTGTCTAATAATAGACTTATTACCATTTATTTTGAAGTCCATAAAATTGCATGCTAGAAATTTCTTATTGTTTGCCTCAAATATGCGACATTTACTCGGCAGTGCAGTCTAGAGTGCACAAGCAATTTCCAAGGCTTCTATGTGTATGGCATAGAGAAGTAGACAATGTGTTGAGTATGTGTACTCTACACAAGAAATCGTCGTCTTTGCGCTAAAACGTGCACCGTCAAACCACTCTAAATGTGTTAAATGGTGATACAGAAGTCAGACAATTGTTGAAAATATAGGTCGATAATTCTGTTAGCATTTTCATAATTTAGTACTACTTAATTGTTCACAAAACAAATTGGTCAATGTGAGCAGTAGTATGTTGGTATTTATCCACAATTTTAGCTATATATGTCCCGATGATAAACATATATTTTAAACAATCCCCTTTTACGTGTAGCATATTTGAGCCAATTACGTGAACATAGTATTTTGGACAGAGTAATGCATGCATAGCGATTAAGTGCATACGTGTTAGTTGAACTGGTTGAAACACTGGCTTTGATGCTATTGTTAAATTTTTTTGTTCGAAAACTACTTAGTTATTCATGAAATCAATTGATCAATATGAATGGTAGTCTCTTGGTATTTATCCTGAATATTTGTCATATATTTGTTGATATGAGACTCATATTTTCAATAGATTCGAATATAAGAATGATGAGATTCTCATACTCCTGACTTTAAAATTCTACTACGTACAATTTTTTAGATAATAGTTCAACCCAACAAATACAAATAGATTTTCAAACTATTGCTTTCAGAATTCAATGAAGCTTTGAAAAGGCATAACCAAATTCAAAGTTTGTACGTCTTTAATTCGGCCAAAAACCGCTTCTTAATTGATTTTCTTCCAACGTTACCGATTTCTGAAAGAAGAAATTGTTTCGTAATACTCTTTGATGTCGCGAAATTTTAAAAGAAGTTGCTATTTATAGGTGCAAAGAGAGATGCGTTGATTCAGACGAGCGGCGACGTATGTGTGTTGGTCATGCAAGATCTCTCATCTCAGAACAAAGCAAACATTTGAGTGTGTAAATGACACGGTTTTATCTTAATAAACCTATATTTAAACAGATATAGTTCTTTACATTCCCCAGTATGGGACTATATTTCCTCCTCCTTTAAAACAAACCCCAAACCCAAAACATTGGAAATTTTCAACAAAAATAACGTTAGGATAATCATGGAATTGCAAGTTCATCAAGCACTGCACTAACTGTTGCAATATGAGATTAAATTAGAGATGCTTTGTGTGCTGTAAAAATATGTTTGATGTATTAAATATCTGCATGTTCTTTATTGTTAATATGAATTTGTAGCAAGTGTTTGAAGTTTTATTCAAATTTGTATTTGCATTTGAATCTGAATTACTAGTATTTGGTTAAAGTTAATAATTATGGAAAATATAAGAAAACCATACATTCCATAGAGACCAAAGTAATTAAAGAGAGAGAGAGAGAGTGAAGGAGCAAAGCCTCTCTCCAAAAGCAAACAGTACTTTCCTCGTTAGCATCTCGTACGCAAGGGCGGAGCTAGCCCCGGGCGGGCCTGGGCTGTAGCCCGGTGTCGGAAAAAAAAAATGCATTACTATTTACTCAATGTCAAAACTACAAAATGCATTACTATTAAAGTGTATGTTAGTCAAACTGTAAATCAGCCCACCCCTTCGTTAATTCTTGGGTCCGCCTCGCATGGACATTATGTACACATAAGCCGACCCTATGTTCATCCAACTTCAGTCTCTACATCTTCGAGGAATCGAAACCAGTGTAATGAAAATGTTTTTCTGATGACATCAACACAAAAAAAGAGTTCAATGATCACTTCATATGAGAATAATTCCAGATTTTAATTCCATATACTCATCAGAATTAACTTTCTTTTTTCTTTTTACTCACAAATTGCACCGTTGCTTACCTGGAGAAACTGCAATCTAATTTGAACGCTGTAACAACCCTACACTTGTCTCGCTAGTAATTCATGCAAAACAGCAAAAAAATTAGAGTTCAGGCGAAGTCCAGCAGTTTCTAAGTCAGAGTTCACCGGAGAAGGTGGGGGTAGTTGATCAGAGGAAGGACATAGGTGATGGCAGCAAGCTGGACGTGGTTGATAATTCAGAGGAGGGATTAAATATGGATGCACATAGTGTTACTGTGCAGGTGCACACAGCAGATAAATAAAGAAATAAGCAAACACTCAATGTTTGATCCAAAATACAATTGACTCTTAAGTGTTTAAAGAAAAAAAAGTAGCCGTTATTACTACTTATATATATATAGTGGGATTGTACCTGTAACTGGATATGCGAATTAATAAAATTACTCCCATTTACTCTCCTTGATGTTTCTTGCTGTAATTTGTTTCCTCTTCCTAAATCATTCTTAGCCCTTCTCTAAATTCCCAATCTTTCTCTAACCTCTCTGATTATCTGCTCTGTTAAATCTCCAATTTGAATTCATCTATTCCCCTACCCCATCTCTACATTCTGTCTTTCCTCTTTTCCTTTTAATATCCTCTGTTTCTTTCATATTTCTCTCCTGTCATTCCATCAAACACATTTCTCAATCTATCAAACACCTTATTTACGACCACGTCTCAAAGTAGCCGTAACAAATTGGTATCAGAGCCTGCGTCTGGGCAAGATTCTGACCCCCAGACCGTCGATCAAAACCCGGCTTTCATGGTATTTCTTCAAGATCAATAAATTGCATGGAAAAAACAAGACAAAATCAATACCCAGACATCCCCTATATTGAAAAATATGGAAACAGCAGCGCAAATTTTGGATGGGAAACTTGATAGGAATGTTAAAGACATGAATATGAAATTTGAAGGAATATATAATGTGTTGAATGCGTTGGCACAAGACATGCAACACATCAAGATTCAATCTAACAGTAGCCAACCAACATCTTCGAATATGCAAGGGATATTGGCCTCTAACCCTCAAGCAAGATCCAATCTACCTTATGCAAATCCTCCAATTTTTCCGCAATTCCCAAGGGTTACTCCTTCCTTACCACAATATAACACCACTTCGAGTAACACACAATCTCCAACCATTGACTTAACCCTTCCGCAATCCTCAAACCAGAATCTATCTCATCAAGAAACTGCTGCATGGAACAACTCGCCTTTCCCTAACCTGAAACTTGACTTTCCAGTTTACAATGGCGATGAAATGGTGCAAGAATGGCTGAATCAGGTGAAGCGGTTCTTCAGGTTTCATCAAACGACAGAACACTTATGGGTAGAAATTTCATGTTTTTTGTTGTAAAATTTTCAAAACAAATGATTTGGGTTTGGGTATTATTTGAAGAGAATGAAGAATAAAAGGAAGAAGGAATGGGCAAATATGTTTTGTCCCACATCATGGAAAATACAAAGGATTTCCACTATATATGTAAAGACATGATGTATAATAACAAAAGAAAGAAGAGAAGGAGAGATAAGGCAATGGGCCTTGAGCATGAACTTGGCATAATAATATTTAAAATGTCAAAAGATGGGCCTTGGGCCTTCGGGCTCTTGGGGTCTCGTGATCCATTAAGTCACGAAACAGATAGGTCGACCGGCCAAAACTCAACCAGTCGACCGTTTTACTCTCTGTTTGAAAACGGTCGACCGGTGATATTTTGGCGGTCGACCGATTTCATCCCAAAGGGAAGAGATGCGACGCTGTACGGACGGAAATAACCGTTACAGACGGTGGTGACGCTTCGCTGAAAGGATGCCTCTTCATTTGTTATAAATAGCAACGCCCAGAAATGTTTGAAATCACTTCGAATAATATCTTCTTCTTCCTTTACAGTCTACAACGCCATTAAAGCGTATCAAAACGCTGTTTCATTTGTAACGCCTCTGAGGTGTTGCAAATTGCAGAAATACGTTGCAGATTAATCCTCCTCTTCTTCTCTTCATTCTCTACAGTACTTGCATCATCAGAAACATTAAATCAGAGTGTTCTTGGTCGAATCAAAGTCGTACAAACTTTGAATTCGATAACGCTGTTTCAAGGCTTCATTGAATCCTGAAGTCAATAGTTCGTTAACCCGTTTGTACCTGGTGGGTTGAACTATTGTCTGAAAGAATTTGCTCCGCAAATCCTTGAAGTCAGAAGTACGACAATTATTCTCCTCCATTATCGTCTCAAACCACAAAATCCTCAACAAATTTTCAGACAATATTTTCAACCATGGAAGGTTTGAGCGCGTTACAAGTAATGAATCAGCATTTGACGAAGTTAGAGCGATTTGATGGAGAGAATTTCACTCGTTGGCAAGAGACCATGAAATTCTTCCTGATCACAGTCAAGTTATTTCATATTCTCGAAGACGGATTGGAGAAAATACCGGAGGAAACAGATAAGGATAGTGCGGAACTAAAATCAAAAAGGGCAAAGCGCAAAGAGGAAGATTTTCTATGCAGATGCCACATTCTGAATGCACTATCTACTCCGATATACAATGCTCACAGGACCTTGGACACCGCGAAGGCTCTCTGGACTGCGCTAGAAAGCAAATATCGCATCTCTGAGGCAAGTAATAAGAAATTTCTTATATGCAATTTTATGGATTTCAAAATGGTCACTAACAAGTCCATAATTGGACAAGTTAGTGAAATACTACTGTTAGTAAATCAACTTAAGGATGCCGGTATTGATCTCCCTGAATCATTTGTTGTTGGAGTTATTATTTCGAGACTCCCGAATTCTTGGAATGATTATAAGAAGAAATTAAAACATGCGGAAACCGATTATGATTTAGACGGTTTACAGCGTCATCTTCCTATTGAAGAGGATTCTCGTAAACGCGAACTAGATGATAATCCGCAAACTGAGTCTCAATCTAAGGCTAATAATGTTGAAATTAACAATAAGTTGAAGCCTAAGAATGAGACACAGTTCAAAAAGAAAGGTACTAATTCCAAGAATAAGAAGAAGGGTGACTGTTACTATTGTCACAAACCCGGCCACTATGCCCGAGACTGTCGTCTTCGGAAGAAACAACAAAAAGCGAATGTGGTCGAAGAAAAGCTTGTGGCTGTCGTACAAGAGGCAAACTCCGTTAGTGGAATTGATAATGATTGGTGGCTCGATACTGGAGCAACTATTCATATTTGCAAAGACCGTAATCTGTTCAAGACTTACGATGAGAATAACGGAGAATCCAGCGAAGTAACTAACGCAAACAAAGTTGCAAGCAAAGTTCTGGGAAAAGGCACTATTGAATTGACATTCACCTCTGGGAGAGTTCTTACTTTAGTCAATGTATTTTATGTACCTGATATGTGTAAGAATTTGATTTCTGGATACCTTCTTAACAAAGGAGGATTCAAGATGGTGTATGAGTCTGATAAGTTAGTGTTGTCCAAGAACAGCAAATTTATTGGACAGGGATTTTCTTGTAACGGCATGATTAAGTTGAATCTAATAAAGAAATCTTCTGCTTATATTGTTAACTCTGTTAATTTATGGCATAGTAGATTAGGACATGTTAATTATAAGTCACTTAGAAATATGCATAAATTAGGATTAATTTCTGATTGTGATTTCGAATCCATTTCTAAATGTGAGATATGTGTTCAAGCAAAAATACATTGAAAATCCTTTAAATCTGTTGAAAGGAAAACTGGTTTGCTTGATTTGGTATATAGTGATGTGCGTGACTTGAAAAGTCATATCACCTATGGTGGTAACCAATACTATATAACGTTTATTGATGATTATTCTAGATATGCTTATGTATATCTAATGAAATCAAAAGATGAAGCCTTTGATAAATTCAAAATTTACAAAGCAGAAGTCGAAACACAGTTAGGAATTAAAATTAAAGTGTTACATTCAGAACGTGGTGGTGAATATTTTTCAAATGAGCTTACTTTGTTTTGCAAACAAAATGGTATCATTCACCAATGTACCGCCCCTTATACACCACAACAAAATGGTGTTGCTGAGAGAAAAAATAGAACTTTAGTAGAAATGGTTAATGCCATGCTCATAAGTTCTAATTTGCCTTATAACCTATGGGGTGATGCTATGTTATCTGCATGTTACATTTTAAATAGAGTACCACTTAAAAAAAAATCTCCTTATGAATTATGGTTCAATAGAAAACCTAATCTTACTAGACTTAAAGTTTGGGGTTGCTTAGCATATGTTAGAAAGCCAGATCCTTAGGGCTTTTAAATGTGTTTTCATTGGATATTCTCTTAATAGTATAACTTATAGATTTATGATTCTTAATACCTTAGAAGTCATAGAATCTGTAGATGTAGAATTTTTTGAAAATCAAACTATTGAGAATCCATTGAGATCATCTAGTCCAGAACCAACTGAGACTAATGATACAAATGATGATGAATATGCTCCTGCTCAAAACAGCAAGGAAATGTCAGTACCAGATGATAGTACTGAACACAGAAGAAGTAAAAGAGCGAGAATAGAGAAGGACTATGGTCCTGACTTCATAACATATCTCGTAGAAGGCAATAAGGACGAAGTCCTTGATGTGACAAGATATGTAATGAACGTCGATGATGATCCCAAAACTTATTCTGAGGCTATGAGTTCTAGAGATTCTAATTTCTGGAAAGAAGCTATCAATGATGAAATGAATTCCATAATGTTAAACCAAACTTGGGTATTAAGCGATTTACCTCCTGGTGCAAAACCTATAGGATGTAAATGGATATTCAAGAAAAAGTTGAACACAAATGGATCCATTGATAAGTTCAAAGCCAGATTAGTTGCTAAGGGATATAAACAAAGACAAGGAGTAGATTATTTTGATACATATGCTCCGGTGGCTCGCATATCCTCGATACGCTGTTTAATAGCACTTGCATCAATTCATAACTTGGTCATACATCAAATGGATGTAAAGACAGCTTTTCTAAATGGAGATTTAGAAGAAGAGATATACATGGAACAACCTGAAGGTTTCATAACCCCAGGCCAAGAAAAGAAAGTTTGTAAATGGGTTAAATCTCTTTATAGCCTGAAGCAAGCTCCCATGCAATGGCATGAGAAGTTTGATAAAGTTGCATTGTCATTTGGATTCATTGTTAATGATGCAGATAAATGTATCTATAGCAAATCAGATAACAACGGTTATGTTATAATATGTTTATACGTTGATGACATGCTGATATTTGGTTCCAACATATCCTGTGTAAATGAAACTAAGAAGTTTCTATCTTCTAAATTTGATATGAAAGATCTGGGAGAGGCTGATGTAATTCTAGAAATTAAAATCATTAGGAAAACGGGGGAGTTATTATTAACTCAATCTCATTACATTGAGAAGTTCCTAAAGAAGTATAATCATTATGATGACAAACCAGCACCAACTCCTTTAGATCCAAGTATAAAATTAGAAAAGAACACTGGACGTACAATTTCTCAATTGGAATATTCCAGTATTATTGGGAGTCTTATGTATGCTATGCATTGCACTAGACCAGATATCGCACATGCTATAAGTGTATTGTGTCGATTTACGAGTAATCCAGGTTTCGAACACTGGAAAGCCATTTCCAGAGTCTTAGCTTATTTGAAGGGAACCATCAACTATGGTTTATCTTATAAAGGATATTCTGCTGTAATAGAAGGATATAGTGATGCAACCTGGAACAATGTAGAATCGAAATCCAAGTCTACGACTGGATGGATATTTACATTAGGAGGCGCTGCCGTGTCTTGGGCTTCCAAGAAGCAGACCTGTATATTTGATTCAACTATGTTGTTAGAATTGATTGCATTAGCAGACGCATGTAAAGAAGCGGAATGGCTTAGAAATTTGCTAGTAGAAATCTCATTATGGAAGAAGCCATCTCCGGCAGTCTTGATTAACTGTGATAATCAAGCAACGATATATAATGTTTCTAATAAAACATATAATGGAAAATCTAGACATGTAAGTCTTAGACATCACATGGTGAGACAGTTACTCAAAAGTGGAGTTATAACTGTTGATTACATAGAAACAAAGAAAAACTTGGCTGACCCACTTACGAAGAGTCTTCCAAAGGCTATGGTTTCTATAAAGTCAAAGGAAATGGGACTAAGATCTGTGAATGAAGATTGATCATCCTTAACAGAAACTCAACTTGTGTCTTGAAAAGGATAGACAAAGTTCAATGGGTACCAACAAGTTAAGGAAATGATTATGGAACACTAAATCAATAATCCCATAATGTCTAGTGTTGGATTCTGCATGAACAAAGGATGGATAAATATCCTTAATAAGTCTAGAAACCCTAAAAAGGTGTCTCGCAGAAGCACCTTAAGTGACTTACCTATATGAGTATGGAAATCAGACCGTTTCCTAGGAAAGTAAGACCGCTTTCTAAGTAGACTCATGAACCAGGATTTAAGCACATGGCCATTAATGTGCTGAGCAATACAGAACACTCTAACTAAGGAATACAACATGTGTGATTGTTCTGGTTTTATCATTAAGGGATACTTGGTTCAAGATTCGTTCACCATTGAATCTCGATAGAACTTTGAATGGTTTACACTAAGTAGAAGTTCAAATCCAAAAGATACTTTTATTTATGTGTTGTTTCCACGATGATGCGAAACTTGATCTTAGAACTACATAGGCTTGATCCCACTTGGGTATGTAGGAAATCACACTAGTGACTCAGCCGTCCACTTTATTTATTTTCTTATTTTGAAAGTTGGGGGAGATTGTTGTAAATTTTCAAAACAAATGATTTGGGTTTGGGTATTATTTGAAGAGAATGAAGAATAAAAGGAAGAAGGAATGGGCAAATATGTTTTGTCCCACATCATGGAAAATACAAAGGATTTCCACTATATATGTAAAGACATGATGTATAATAACAAAAGAAAGAAGAGAAGGAGAGATAAGGCAATGGGCCTTGAGCATGAACTTGGCATAATAATATTTAAAATTTCAAAAGATGGGCCTTGGGCCTTCGGGCTCTTGGGGTCTCGTGATCCATTAAGTCACGAAACAGATAGGTCGACCAGCCAAAACTCAACCAGTCGACCGTTTTACTCTCTGTTTGAAAATGGTCGACCGGTGATATTTTGGCGGTCGACCGATTTCATCCCAAAGGAAAGAGATGCGACGCTGTACGGACGGAAATAACCGTTACAGACGGTGGTGACGCTTCGCTGAAAGGATGCCTCTTCATTTGTTATAAATAGCAACGCCCAGAAATGTTTGAAATCACTTCGAATAATATCTTCTTCTTCCTTTACAGTCTGCAACGCCATTAAAGCGTATCAAAACGCTGTTTCATTTGTAACGCCTCTGAGGTGTTGCAAATTGTAGAAATACGTTGCAGATTAATCCTCCTCTTCTTCTCTTCATTCTTTACAGTACTTGCATCATCAGAAACATTAAATCAGAGTGTTCTAGGTCGAATCAAAGTCGTACAAACTTTGAATTCGATAACGCTGTTTCAAGGCTTCATTGAATCCTGAAGTCAATAGTTCGTTAACCCGTTTGTACCTAGTGGGTTGAACTATTGTCTGAAAGAATTTGCTCCGCAAATCCTTGAAGTCAGAAGTACGGCAATTATTCTCCTCCATTATCGTCTCAAACCACAAAATCCCCAACATTTTTATTTAAAGAAAGACGCTCTCAAATGGTATGGGTGGTATATCAAGAACATTCCTGAAAGTGATACGTGACCTGTGTTTAAGGATGAAATTTTAACCGGATTTAATGATGAAGAAATAAAGGCACCCTATGAAGCCTTAGTTAAGCTAAAACAAACCAGTACGGTCTTGGCATATCTTTCCAAATTTGAAGGACTACAAGCTACTCTCGACACTCTCCAACCACAATTTCTATTGGATCAATTTATAGGTGGACTTAGAGAGGAAATAAAGTTTGATGTGTTAACTTCTCGACCTAGTAACTACAAACAAGCGGTTTCCTTGGCTAAAATGTTTGAAAGGGTCTGGAATCACACCAAAAAGAACAAAACAACTCGTTCTTTCCCCTAAAAAAATAACCAGACTAATGCCCTTTCGAAAAATACACCCTCAACTTCAGACAAGGGTTCTACTAACATTGAGAGGTTAGCTAAAAGTAAAGGGTTAACACCACAACAGTTGGTCGAAATGAGGAGGCAACGCATCTGCTATGGCCGTAAAGAACCTTGGCATCGAGATCATAAATGTAAAAGTCCACAAGTCCACATCCTAGAGGGTACAATGTCCTTTGAAGTCATTGAAGAAAATTCAGATAAAACAGCCGAATGCAACAGTGATACTGCATGTGAAGACAACTCAGAAGAGACTCATTCCATCACCTTACAAGCCATGTATGGAATACCAGCTTTATCTACAATCAAGGTACAAGTTAATATTAAAGGTAAAACTATACAAATATTAATAGATTCGGGATCCACACATAGCTTCACAGATGAAAAATTGGCCCACAAACTTAATCTTAAAATCGATGAATCCAAAAACTATGAGGTTATGGTGGCTAATGGGGAAAAATTACAAGGCTCAGGTATATGTCATGATATAATTCTCAACTGTCAAGGGTGTAAAATGCCAGTAGATTTACTTCTCATTCCCCTTAATGGTTGCCAAATAGTCTTGGGTGTACAGTGGATGAAAAAGATAGGGGACGTGACTTTAAATCTGGAAAAATTACATGTGAAATTTATTTACAATCATAAGTCATATACTTTGTAGGGTATCAACGTATCAACCAAAATGAAGTTAGGATAATAGATTAAAAAAAGCCATGGAAAAAGAAATGGTACTAGGTCAGGTAACAATGATGGTTTGTTATCAAGCTAAAACATCTCAGGACCAAGAATTACTACTTAATATTCCTCATGAAATTACACAAGTTATACAACAGTACCCTGCAGTCACGTCTGAACAGACTGGGATGCCACCCAAGAGAGAGATGGATCATAAAATACCACTTCTGCATGATGCCAAACCAGTATGCCTGAAACCCTACAGGTACCCCTATCTTATAAAAAATGAATCAGAAAAAATTATTCAAGACATGCTAGATCAAGGTATAATCAGACACAGTAATAGCTCTTATTCTTCACCAGTATTAATGGTAAGGAAAATAGATGGTTCTTGGAGGCTATGTATTGATTATAGAAGCCTAAATTCTCAAACAGTAGAAGATAAATATCTTATTCCACTCATAGATGATTTGTTTGATGAATTAAATGGTTCTAAATATTTTTCTAAATTAGACTTAAAGTCTGGTTATCATCAGATTAGGATGAATGAATTAGACATACATAAAACGGCCTTTAAAACCCATGATGGACACTATGAGTTTACTGTTATGCCATTCGGTCTAGTCAATGCTCCTTCTACATTTCAATCTTTAATGAATAATATTTTTAGACCATATTTGCGAAAGTTTATTTTAGTATTTTTTGATGATATACTAATTTTCAGCCAGGCTTGGTCTGAGCATTTAGATCATCTTAGGGTTGCTTTGCAGGTTTTACATGAGAACCAATTGGTAATTAAACTATCAAAGTGCAGTTTTGGCAAAGAAAATATAGAGTATTTGGGACATGTGATATATGCGCAAGGGATTGCTGTTGATCCAAGTAAAGTAGAAGCTATTAAACAATGACCATTTCCAACAACACTAAAGGCTTTGAGAGGGTTTCTAGGACTTACTGGGTATTACAGGAAATTTATAAGGGGGTATGGTACTATTGCTAAGCCCATGACATAAATATTGAAGACAGGTTCATTTAAATGGAACAAGGAAGCTGAGCAAGCCTTCGAACAACTCAAACATTGCCTGACGAACCCTCCAGTATTAGATATACCTGATTTTTCTCAACCATTTGTTCTGGAATGTGATGTTAGCGGTCAAGGAGTAGGTGCTGTTCTTACACAAAATCGAAGACCAATTGCTTTTCTAAGTAAAGCTTTACATGGAAAGAATCTTGCACTATCCACTTATGAAAAAGAGTTGTTAGTCATTATTATTGCAACAAAAAAGTGGGCACAATATCTGATGGGTAGAAAATTTATTATTAAGACCGATCACCAAAGCTTGAGACACTTGTTAACTCAAAAGTTACATACGAGTTTGCAGAATAAATGGTTGGCAAAACATCATGGGTTCGACTATCAAGTTGAATACAAAAAAGGGATAGAAAACATTGTAGTCGATGCTCTTTCTCGAAAAGACAACAACACTACAGAAATTCAAGATTATGCTATATCTTCGGTTCAAACTCCTTGGCTACCAGAGTTGAAAAAGACCCTTATGACATCAGAATGATTTAGGCAATTACTGCAGAAAATTAAAGAAAAGCGAGTTGATAGTAACAAGTACCAAGCGGTGGATGGATTAGTTTTTTACTAGAGAAAAATCCCAATTGATCATCAGCTCGAAACTTTAGTACAAATTATCATAGATGAGCATCACTCCACACCTTTGGGAGGTCATTCAGGAATCAAGGGAACCATCAAAAAAATAAAGAGAGTATTTTACTAGAAGCATATGAAGAAGACAGTCGAATCTTTTGTCAAAAATTGTGAAGTCTACCAGCGAAATAAATCTGAGAATGTTATGCTACCTGGATTATTGCAGCCCCTCCCCATACCGGAAAAAATATGGTTAGATTTATCTATGGACTTCATATCAGCATTACCCAAAAATCATAATAAAACAGTAATATTTGTTGTGGTAGATAGGCTTAGTAAATATGCACACTTTTTTGCTTTAAGCCATCCCTATACTGCTAAAGATGTGGCAAAGGTTTTTTTTCAATGGGGTGTTTAAACTACATGGTATGCCCAAAACCATTGTCAGCGATAGAGATGCTCTCTTCACGAGTCTTTTTTGGCAAGAGCTATTCAAATTACAAGGATGCAGTCTCAAGCTCAGTTCAGCCTACCACCCTCAAAGCGATGGACAAACCAAAGTGATTAACAAGATTTTAGAGGGGTACTTAAGATGCTTTGTCTGCCATAAACCCCATGAATGGGCAGAATGGCTTTCTTTAGCCGAATATTGGTATAACACTACGTGGAAAGCATCAACGCAGACTACACCTTACAAAGCAGTATATGGTATTGATCCCCCAACATTGCTCACATATGTTCCGAAGACAGCCAAAGTAGAACAGGTAGAGGAGGTGCTATTTAATAGAGATGTTGCCTTAGAATTTTTGAAGGATAGCTTAAAGCTCGCCCAGGATCGGATGAAGAAGTATGCCGATCTAAAAAGAAGTGATAGGCAGTTTGAAAAGGGTGACAGGGTGTACCTCAAACTCCAACCCTATCGACAAATAACCACAAGAAATTATACCACACATAAGCTTTCACTCAAATATTTTGGACCTTATCGGGTGGAAGAAAGGATAGGTTCGGTACCATATAAATTAAAGATGTCGCAACATGTTAAAATTCATCATGTCTTCCATGTATCGCAGTTGAAAAAGAAAATTGGAAGCAATGTGGTAATACAGGACGAAGTTCCAAGATTTGAAGAAGAAGAGGTATTGTTGCCAGACCGAATAATAGATAGACGGATGATCCCTAGAAATGGAGAAGCTATTGTACAAATTTTGGTAACATGGAAGGGAAAACCTGTGGAAGATGCAACGTGGGAGGACTACTGGCCGACGATACATTGTTTCCCCACACTGGACCTTGAGATTAGGTCCATTCTTGAAGGGGTAGGGAGACGTAACAACCCTACACTTGTCTCGCTAGTAATTCATGCAAAACAGCAAAAAAAATTGGAGTTCAGGCGAAGTCCGGCAGTTTCTAAGTCAGAGTTCACCGGAGAAGGTGGGGGTAGTTGATCAGAGGAAGGACATGGGTGATGGCAGTAAGTTGGACGTGGTTGATAGTTCAGAGGAGGGATTAAATATGGATGCACATGGTGTTACTGTGCAGGTGCACACAACAGATAAATAAAGAAATAAGCAAACACTCAATGTTTGATCCAAAATACAATTGACTTAAGTGTTTAAAGAAAAAAAAAAGTAGCCGTTATTACTACTTATATATATAGTGGGATTGTACCTGTAACTGGATATGCGAATTAATAAAAGGCAAATTTTATTTGAACTTAACAAATAGCTGAGTTGCCCCCCTTAATTCCAAAAAATCAGTGATCCTCCCATTTTTTCTGAGTTTCCCCCCAAATTTAAAAAAAAAAGACAAAAATGCCCTCTCTCGCATTGCTTCTGCGTGGTTCCTTCACAAACCACGCAGTGTCATTACGTGGTACACTAAGTTACCTCGTAGAGGCACTACGAGGTTGCTTAATGTACCACGTAGTGAAACTGCGTGGTTCGTGAAGGAACCACGCAGCTCCGCTCCGTGGTAACCTGACGACTTAAAAAAAAAAATATTAACACGAAAAGGGTAAACTTGTCATTGAAAAATTTAACTAAAAGGGGAGGCAACTCAGCTATTTGGTGAGTTCAAATAGAATTTGCCTTAATAAAATTATTCCCATTCACTCGCCTTGCTGTTTCTTGCTGTAATCTGTTTCTTCTTCCTAAATCATTCTTAGCCCATCTCTAAATTCCCAATCTTTCTCTAACCTCTCTGATTATCTGCTCTGTTAAATCTCCAATCTGAATTCATCTATTCCCCTACCCCATCTCTACATTCTGTCTTTCCTCTTTTCCTTTTAATATCCTCTGTTTCTTTCATATTTCTCTCCTGTCATTCCATCAAACACATTTCTCAAGCTATCAAACACCTTGTTTACGGCCATGTCTGAAAGTAGCCACAACAAACGCTGCTTAGCTGATCGATCCATATGAATTTGGAGCTTGATTAGAGTTGGAAAGGAGTGGAAACAGTGGAATGCGAAGTCTTGATCTTTCTGCATTTAGGACAAAAAGCGAGGCACGTTGGTTGGGCGGCAGAGCCGCAGACATGTCTAGGTAGCTGTGTTTGCAGTGTCCGCTAGAAATGAGTTTGTGCTAGGGTTGCTGCAGTCTGCAGGAATGTTAGACGAGAAGGGGTAGGAATGCGAGAATCCGAAAATCAAAGGTTGAAATTATGGGAAATGCTTGCCTGGAAAAATCATGGGTTCTGACTCGGGCGGATTACTATATTCATGTTAAAATTTTCGTTAGTCATCCATGATGCTTGCAAGTTGCAATATGTTGCTAAAATATTATTTATCAACTGACCTTAAGTCACCAAATGAAGCAAGGAGTTAAACAGAAAATGCGTTTGCGATCTCAAACGGGGTATTTTAATTTATAATTTGTTATTTAGTTGCTTTATGATTAATTTTTTTTTTTTGTAATATGTGTTTAATCGAACTATAACAACAATACAAAACTGAAATTATATAATACTGAAAAATACAAAATAAATAATACAATTGATCAGTGCAGCTCTGCTGTTATATCGAACTACCATCTACCATCATTTTGATGTTTCTATGCCATTGAACCTCTTCACGTGTTACGTTTGTTCTATTTTGGGTATTGTGGTATTCTTCTAAGTACTCATCCGAAATATGATTGGAATTATCGTCATACGCCATAAAATCTAGATCACTCATGCTGTATTTTCGTATATAATTGTATGCATTCATTACAGCTACGAGAAACTTTTACTATGTTTCGAAGGACTATGCTGGTATATTATTAGGAATGGTAAACTTTTTTCTTTCTTGTTTCAAAAGTTTCTTCAATTGTCATTCTTAAACTCGAGTGGTAGAAATTAAAATTTTCATTCACCGATTTCGGTTGGTTTGCAGATTTCCGTAAATGAGGTATATGATACCCAACATTGCGATACGGTGGAAAATAGTCATTTTGAAGCGAAATCCCAAAGTCAACAACATAATATTGTCTATTAGGAGAATGTGGAAAATTTAAGCTTTTATTATATGTTATCGAATAAAAATTCTATTATTTATGTATCGTACCTTCCCAACCAACTACTTCATATGCAAACAGTAAATCAATGAGCATGCGGCTAAGATATTCTGTGTTAAATAACATTTTCGATCAATATAAGGCTCTACTTGATTTGGAGGCGGGTATGTCATACGTGTGTATCGTCCATTGTACCGACACAATTTCAAAAATAAGGGTAGTATTTATTTGAACTTCTAATTTCATCTAGAATAGTATTAAAATGAAGGTCTAATGGTTTTATTAAATCTAAAGCGGGTAACTGTAAAATATTTAAGACGACATGAAAACAATTTGAGATTGTGCTACCTTAACATTGAAATCATTCAATCATTTGTTTGTTTGAGAGCATTGCAACAATAGTGTACAAGAATATAACTTATTTTCTCATACACCAACGTCTTCCCTTTTTACTAACAGTAATTTTGCAGTCCATCGCATAGTGAAAGAATACAAAGTCTTTTCATACGAAAATTCCACTGACAACGTTCTTAATGGTCATTCAATATTTGTTCCACCCATACTAGCCACGTATATTACGATGTGTGCGTCAGCAACTTTTCTCCTTCTTATACATAAGTAAGCTGCAAGAGCAACCGTGTCCTGATACTCTTGTTGGCCATAATCGACATAACACCGAAATACAAAAGTTCGGTTAATTATAAAAAAAAAATGAAAAAAATTATGTATTACACAAAAAGAAAAAACATGCTCAACTTAAACAGAAATTTACTAGAAATATTAGTTGATTGAGATTGAAAATAAGAAAATGAGAAGGATGATGAGTGGTTGTTGTAAGTTTGAAGAGAAGAAGAGGGGGGAGGTATTTATAGTCGATGGGTACGGGTCCGATGCGTCCAAAGCCAATGAGTGGAACATCTTCTGTTGGTTAGCCTGGCCAACTGGCCAGGCATGGTTTGAGATGCGTCGGATGCATCTCAAACTTTGTCTGGCCAATTTGGTCAAGTGAACGTCTCTTAAATTAGTTTGTATGACCAGATTAACTTAGTATCAACTTAAATAATTAAATTCAACTATTGAAGTCATTGCTGTCAAGATCACTAAAGTAACATTTTCTTTCAGTTTTGAACTCATTTTGAATTCATCCACACTTCATTGGAAGTCGGTCACCAAGTGAACGTCTCTTAAATTAGTTTGTCCGACCAGATTAACTTAGTATCAACTTAAATAATTAAATTCAACTATTGAAGTCATTGCTGTCAAGATCACTAAAGTAACATTTTCTTTCAGTTTTGAACTCATTTTGAATTGATCCCTGTTGGGGATGCTCTAAGCATTTGGAAGCAGATATATGAAAATGTTTGTACAAGAATTTTCAAATTACACTTGAATACATTTCAGTATTTTTAAAGCATAAGACACTCCAATTTTGAGTAAAATGCAATTACCTTCTCAATTTCTATAAGAGTGTATCAGAAAAGTTTGCTCTCTCTTATAAAAAATAAATGAGTCATTACTGTCATTTATATTTCGATAATTTTCTACTAAATTATTCTGGTTTATTTTCCAATCATGTCCTGTCAAAAGTGATCTACGGTGAATCATAGTCGTTTTTTGCTTTAATTTTCAATCGAATGTTGCCAGATTTCACTTCATTGTTTGATGGAGTCATATCGATTTTTGTTTTTAATGAAGTCTCCTTATCAGCTTTTTTATTTAAGTTGAGCCCTCCTAAATTTACCTATTTTATCTACAAGTGAATCCCCTTTAACAAAGCCTTATTTTTTAACATGTAATTTTTTAGTAATAAGGTAGAAAGGTAGGATAAAATACCATCAACAAGGGCGGAATGAGCACTACGCTTAGCTGGGCTGTAGCTCAGTGCACAAAAGCAACGCAGAATATTTTTTTTTACAAAATGCTACTTAGCTCAGCCGAAAGGAGGAAGGGCTAAAACAAAACGTGTGATTCTACTCTTCCTACGTAAGAACGTGTGATTTTGCCGTCTCCATTTCTCGTTCCCTATTTTTTCTGCGTAAGAAAGGAAGAAAGAAAACAAGATGCGTGTGATTCTCAAATCTTCAATTCAACGAATTTGAAGCTGTAGATCACCACAATAGATTAATCAATTTAGGTGATTTTTTTCATTTGCTTTCAAATTATTATATTGGAAATTGATAACTTAAAGGAAAACCCTAGATTTTTGGATTGCAATTTGCATTATTGCACATAGTTATATAGGTATTACTAATTTGTTCTTCGTTTGTGATTGTTAAACCAATTGGTTTTTGCTTGAAGATTGAAATGAGAACACAATTTTAAAGTTTTAGATCATTTGTGCTTTTGCCTAAAGTAGTTAAAAAAAATTTGAAATGTTTCATAGTATTAAAAGAGGAAAACCAATTACCTTGTTGTTGAGTTCATTTGTCAATTTGTCTTTAAATAAAAATATTACATTAGTACTTTAGTTTGTTTGTTATTCTATTGAATATGATAATGTCGGACTTTGCTAATTACTTTATATAATGTTTAATAGGTTGTATTAAAATGTCAAACAAACAACCAAGGAAGAAACCCAAAACTCTTTTATCTTTTTTTTAAAAGAGCAATGATGATCGATAATCAAATGAGCATTTAATATTGTGGTGAGAAGGTTTGAAAACTATTATTTGATTAATGAGTTGATCCGTCTTGTACTAACTCTTCCTGTCACTACTGCAACTACCGAAAGAGCATTTTCAGGTATGAAAACATGTGAAAATGGCGACCCACAATGCTATGGGAGATGAATTTCTTGCTGACTGCATGTCCCTTTATTTAGAGTGTGATTTTGCTTGGAAGATTGATTTGGATTCTGTATTTAAGGAATTTGACTTTGCGAAGACCCGTTGTGCACAATTAAGCTAAATGTTATGTATTGAAAGTAAAATTTGAATCTACTTTTTATTATTTTAAATCTGTTCTTGTGATTATTGTTTTGTAGTAGCAATCGGAATTGCATTATAATTTAAAAAATAGCTTTAAAGTTAGCCCACTGTTGTCTTAATTCCTGGGTCCGTCCTTGACCATCGAGATGTAAAATAGATAAATGTTATACTTTCTCAAGTCAAATAACAATTTATTGTAATGTAACAGTTACTAGTTTATTGGTATATTAGGCTTCAATATAACAATAAATGATAATGTTAACAGTAGAAAATTTAACTTATTGGAAAATAGTGCAAAAAGTAATGATTTGTAACAGTCTTAGTTTTTAATAGAAAGAAAAGCAAATGGAAAACACTAGAATAAATTTCCATTCACCCATTAAATAATTATCCTATGTTGCTCGTCGCATCAGCAACAAATGATCCAATTTTCATCTAACAGCTTTTTTTTAGTTTCTCAAAAAATTCACCACTCCTCTGTATCTTCTTCTGGATGCATATGATGTTGTCGAAAACAATAAAGGAAATGTGTATGAGAAGAATACAGTATCGCGTAATGAATTTTTGTAAGAGTAAAAGATTCAGGGGTCATCGACGAGCAAGTTTGACAAAAATATGACACTATAAAAATAGTGGATAGTTTTACAAAGTTTTGCAAAAAGGGGGATAGGTTGAGATATATGAGGAAATTATTTTTGATACGTGGTATGGTATGTTGGTCAGATCAAAGAACTTGACACTTTTATTCAACGTATAGAAGATTACCAATAGAGAATGTAGAAATTTTTACAAATAATATTCAAGATCCGCTTGATTGGGTTCGCTTCATTCAAGCAAATTGAATGAACAGTCAAAATGTTTGGGGTTTTGTAGTAGTGGAAGTACAAATATTAAAGTCGAGATAGAGTGGACAATATTGGATGTGCAAAAAAAGTCATCACATATAATATGAAATATTAAAAGTTAGTTTTTTTTTTAACATGACATGTGTTACAAAAAATTTATTGTTTAACCATATAAAACAAACCAAAGAATATAATAATTTAAGCACTTCAAATATGGTGACTACAATCAATTTTTAACTTATATTGAATGTTTATGTCGTAAAACTAGGATTCACCGAATTACGTTGATTTGGTTTTAAATAGAACTAATTTGATCAGTCATTTTATATTAATGTTGGTAAAGTGGATACTAAAATATCCTAACTTAGCTGGTGTGGCATAAAATAGCAAGGTTAAAGCAAGTTTACTATTCGGTTATGTTAAATCAAAAGACTGAAACGGTCAAAGAGTGTTACACATAATAACATTGATTTTATGATGCACTAAATGTAATCAAATTGAATGAACGACTTCAAAACACACCTACACAATTAATATAGATATTGATATCATCTTTACCCATAGACCAAACTCTAGATAACTAAACAATGTATTGATAACAAAAAGATTAATTATACAATTATTGTTACTAGGTGAGGATAACAAAATTGATTTCTTAAAAAAAAAAACTATTGAAGTTGAACCTATACCGCAAAATCCATACCTACTTCGAATAACTAAATTATTTACATACTGAATGATTGAGTGCTGAATTTGAAACTATATTGCAAAATCCAATCTCACTTCGATATTTAAATTGCTTGTATATTGTGTATTGATTGAGTTTGCACTAGAGAATCAGTTCAACTATTTGTTATTTTCAAATTTAATCTAGAACAAAAATTAATTTATATATATCTTAAATTAATACGAATAATGTTTCAATCATTATATATGTTTTAGTTATATATTTTAGGTTTAAAATCATAAAGAACAATGCATAAAATGGTAGTCTAAGGATTTTAAAATTAGAAGATAACTAAACAGATATTTAGTCAATTTAAAATGTGTTGACATAGAAATTGGTTCTTCTACGATCAACATCCAGAATCAATTAATATCACAAGTTACAACAATTTCACAGTCACAGAATGCAAGAAAAATAAAGGAGGCACGATACTTTATAATGGTTCGGGAATCAGGCATACGTCTACTTAATATAATAAATCTTGATTTATATTACAGATTACAAATTACAATTAGTTTCTATGAAAGAAAGTAAAGACAAATATGAATATTCCGGAATGGCAATCCCCTTCTCAGTAAGGTTCATGTAGAAAAGACCCCCCCCCTCCTCAAATGAGTGAAATCCAGCTATTTACAGGTAGTCACCATCTCGACTATGCCACGCGACGGTCGATCCGGGTAGGTAGGAGTGGTGGAACGTGTCTTCGGTTCATGGAGAAAATCTACTGCAGCTCGACATAGGACACATGGAAGCGCCTCCGAGGTAGTAGGGTAGTGGATTGACCAAGTTTAAGTCATCGAACAAGCAACGATATCCTGTTCGGCATAGTCTGATTCGACAATGTCGAACCGGATTAGTCGACCCAGAAACTTGGGTTCACACCGATAGTAACTCAGCTACACCGAGCCGAGGTATCCGATCCTGGAACATTGAATCGAAGTTTATTCGATATGAAAAGCATTGAAGTAAGGTTGACCGAACCGAAATGAAATAATATGTTGCTAGGCCGAACCGGCTTCATCGAGCCGGAATCCAAGGATTCCAAACACATGACTTAGAGTGCTTCGTCACCTTAACTACGTACATTCAGATTCTCCTGAGCCCATGTCCAAGTCCTGAACACTCTGGTTGTTGGAAATCTGTAATGTGACTACCTTGTAAAATGATGGTCAACACTTGCCCCTCGAAACATGTTTTACTATGGAAGACGTGTTTCCAAAAATCCAAAAATCCATAGAAATTCAATATAAGTCTGATATCCAAAGACCAGAAATCCACGACCACGCCAGATCATAATAATGGAAAGTCAAAAAATCATGGTCGCACCGGACCATATTGATAGAAATCCACAACCACTCCAGATTGTATTAATCAGAAAGCCATGATTTCTTCAGATCATAGTAATGAATAATCATAAATCCATAATTCCCTACTCAATCCGCATCTTAAAGCAATGGAAGACTGATAAAATTCGACTACCTCTTCGGATAATAATATAAAAGAAATCCAATTTCAAGATAATCATGGCATGGTCGGGTATATCCAATGCGAGTACTATCCATATCTGCAAATAAATAAAGCAAAAGGTTTTTCCAAGTCCAGAAAAAAACATTTAGCTTCTTCAAGCATGGTCCATGCTTGGAAATCATGATTGTACTATTTTGTCGAGTCTTGATAAGACAGTCAACCCTTCGGACATAGTCTATGTTTGGAAATCCGTTATCGAACCATCATGCCAAGTCTTGCCGAAATGGTTCGACCCTTCAGGTACAATCCATGCCTAGAAATCTAAATCGAGTATGGTTCGTGCTCGGGCCATGATTTAAGTCATTTTGTCAAATCCTGACAAGACAGTTAAGTCCCTCAAACATAATCCATGTTTGGAGATCCATTTTATTAAAATTCATAACCATTGCAAAATCAAATGTAATATAATGATCTATCGCCGGATGTAGAGCACGCTTGGGAATTAAATCCTAACCCTGCATGTGAGTCAGCTCAACCGTTTCTTATTACAAATCAAAAAGTGGGTGGTTTATTATCTGCAAAGAGTATGTTTAGGGATCTCTCCGGTTCTTGTACAAGGGTAGGCAGACATAGACATCGAAAATGCCTAAAGCAAAGGAAAGCAAATATCTAGGAAATCCAAAGCCTAGAGAAATCCGGATCACTTGATGATCAGTCCACGCGAACTTGAACCTGGTTAGTTCCATCTTTGGGGAGGGTAGGAAGTGTTGCCCAATCCGGGGCTAACGCCTTAATATACTATGCCAATTCTCCATGTCTGACACGCTCTTCAATTATGTCGCGTAGATGCCAGTAGTCGTTAGTAGTGTGACCATCTATCTCTTGGAACAAGCAGTGCTTTCCAGACTCTCGTTCCTTCTGTGTTGGCTCCCTAACGGAGGCTTCTAGAATGACATAACCCCATGCATATCCAAGTAGATGTCCTTTAGCGTGGAATTGAGTTCAATGTATTGAGAAAACTTAGGCTCTCTCCATCGTTGAAACTTCTGGTTGTTCTTATTCTGGGCTTTTCCCTAACCCTTATCTTTACTCTTCCCAGATTTGGACAGTCCTCCATCCTTAGTTAGGTTAACTTCGAGGACTTCCATCTCGATTCTAGCATCTTCTTCACGTGGAAACCTATCAGCTTCGAAATATAATTCTCTTATGTCCATTGGCGGATCCCAATGTAAAGAAATCTAGAAATCTGACTTATCCGAGACGTCGGACACAGTTGCCATCCGTACCATGGACGTTTCGGGCCAGTCCACCGACGCAACCACCGAGTTAAATCTTTCTAGAAAAGAGCGAAGAGTTTCTTCGGACCTCTACTCGATCGTTGTAAGCGTCATCATATTTTTGGGTCTTGTGATGTGGAGCCTAAACTATTCAACAAATCGTGCAACCAACACGTTGCAGCTGCTGATCGTAGCTACCTTAACCTCATAACAACAACATCGGTGAGGAAAAAAGGGAAGTATTTGGCCAAGACATTTCTTAACATCGACAATACTTCTATATGGCGCATATAGTGCATCATGTGTACGGTATGATTCTTCCTACCATCATATGCCTCTATTACAGGTAATTTGAATTCTGGCGACTTTCGGGAGTTTCTGATGTCTCGTGTGCAAGGGCTGCAATTGACACTATCTACATTAGATTAAGGTGATTCGCCTCTCGTAAGGCATTGAATCATATCCGTGATCCAATTTCCATTTCCAAGCAGTTATTTCCAAGCCGCCATTTCAATGCTAGTGCCCACAGCATACAATCAGTGGTAGCTTGATGTCTATTCATGGCATCAGAATCCGGCTCGACCCTGCCTCTAGCATCCGGTTCGACATAGTGGAACCAGACTCCTGGTGCATCTGCACCTCTTCTACCATGAGCTATGTGGTTTCGATCTTGGGCAACATTCCTATTGTTTTTAATATCACCAAATATGACATCACGAGTTGAAGTGTCATGACGTAAATCACCATGTTTAGGGTGTTGCCCCCCACCCTAACCGGCTCGATATTCAGACTTGGTCGAACCGAATCTATAATCGATCCACGCTGTGGTAAATTTTCTATTCGAGCCCCTGTCGTGCAATTGGGTCCTTTCCCCAACAAGTGAGTTTTGACCTACTTGCCTTACATACGTGACTTCAAATCAGTAAGTACTTCGTCCATCGCCTCTCTAGTGAGATAGATTTAGGGATTAGCATCAGAGGAAACATTCTGGCTCCCTTCATTCCTTGTGCCTTCATTTCCAACGTCTACGACACAAGATAAAGTTCCATCCTTCTTTCTTTTCACCATGGCAGAAAGATGAAAGTAGTAACTATCCAGTTTCAGTAGAATTCAAAGTTGCATGCCCCCTTCCTGGTGAACTAGAATGTTGATGTAGAAATTTCTTCTTCTACAACAAACACCCAAAATCAATTAATATCAGAAGTTATGGAAATTCATAGTCACAAAATGCAAGAAAAGTAAGGGAGATACATTATTTTATTGTGGTTCGGCAATCAGACCCCTACGTCCACTTAATGTAGTTAATCTTTATTTATACTGCAGATTACCAATTACAGTTAGTTTCTATGAAGGAAAGTAGAGAAATATTTAAATATTCCTTAATGGAAATGTCCTTGCGTAGTGAGATTCATGTAAAAAAATCCCGTTCTCTCAAAAGGGTGAAGTCCAGCTATTTATAGGCAGTTACCATCTTAGTTCGACTATGCCACGTAGCAATCAATCTAGATAGGTAGGAGTGATGGAACGTGTCTTCAGATTATGGAGAATATCTACTCTAGCTCGACATAGGACAAGTGGAAGAACCTCTGAGGTAATAGGGAAGTGGATTAACCAAGTTTAAGTCACCGAATAAGTTGCAGTATCCGGTTCGACATAGTCCGGTTCGACAATGTCGAATAGGATCAGCTGTAACAAGTGGATTTTTAGTAATGAATATTTAATTAACTTAAATATTCAAAACGATTAATTTTAAGAGTTAACTGGATGGGTTAAATTTTAAGTGAGAATTTGAACGTTAAATTCACTTGAGATGAAATATTGAGTTTAGATTCGAATTTATTTTATTTTGAAGCTATATGAAACTCTATTTGGATATAAACGATAATAGGAAATTTTTATCGATGAATGTGAGTATTTTGGAATCAATTAATTATTAATTCGATTTTACTAACACATGAAATTAGTCATTTTTTAAACGATCTCAGATTTTAATGAACCAATTTTATAAGATCAGTAATGGTTAATTATTGTAGGATTTCAAGTCTCAAATCAATTGGATTTGTTGTGTGATCTTGCGCGACATAAAGACGATTGATTAACGGTTTGATATAATAATAGTGTTTTTGCAAACAGACTCGGATTTCGATTAAACCAGTTTCATTGGGGCTGGAATGTTAAACCATTACAGGACTTCCAGTTTCATAGAGATCGGAGCTTCTGTGTGGTGGTGCAAGTTGTAAAAATCAAATGTTAAAACATGTGAATATAATATATTATATTTTTCCTTATAAATAATCTTAAATTCTAAACCTAATTTCATTCTTTCCTCTTTCTTCTATTTGGAAATGGTGAGCCGCCACAAACAAAAAGGAGAAAATAAACCTAACGTGAACTTCAAAAATAAATTATCTCAAGTTAAGCCACTAGAAATTCTAAAACTTGAATCTTTGGGTTTAGTTTGGCCTTGCTCTTCATTTCTGTATGCTTATCGGTGGGTGCGGCTTCATTGTTGCATGTGACAGTCGAAGCTTGCTTTTAAGGTTTGATGATTCATGGGTTTTAGGTTGTCGATTTGCTTAACGAAGGTTGGAATCGAGTTCGGGATGGAGATTAGCACCTAGGAATGAATTTTTATGAGTAAGGGTGCTAAAAAGTTTGCACTTCCTCATGCGTGCTACAGGGAACATCGGGGACGGGTTTTGAGGGAGGGATGCGCGACTTGATTCGTGGGTATAGGAGGGAGGATCTAGCATAGAGGTGGAGCACAATGGCTTCGGTTGTCGAGTTCATGGCTTGTGGAGGGAGCATGGTGAGGTTGAAGGTAGCGAAATGGTGGAGGCAGTAGCAGGCTTCAGGCGGGTTCAAAATTTAAAAGAGAGAGCATGGTGAGGTTGAAGGTGGTGAAATGGTGGAGGTAGTAGTAGGCTTCAGGTGGGTTCAAAATTTAAAAGAGGGAAGATGGATTAATTTGTAATTAAGGTTAATTAATTAGGTTAATGATATTTTAATTTAGTTCAAACTTGTAACTTGTGTATATATTTCATACGTTATTAGATTCGAGTGAAACGAGTTGCATTGGTTTTGTATTCGCGAACACTACACGTACAAACTGGATTGGTGTGATTTGGAGCTAATTGGAATTTTGTCCAATTTTAAACGTTAGTTTAAAATTAGATAAAATGGCGCGAAATCGTCGAATTGGAGTGGGTTATGAGTTAACTCTCACACTTTCTGAAATATTGTAAATAATGTTATTTTTATATAATAATATTCACTGTTGCTAGTATATAATTGTGTGTTTGGATGTTTTCGATGGTTTATTGCTTTGACGGTGGTTGTCGATATCACTATTAGAAAAGCTTACTATTCCGATGGGGGAGCGACGGCTTGCGACAGTCATTTTTTGACGGCTTTCGACGGACCGTCGGAAACCGTCGGAATGTCGCGAATATCCTACAACCTGAGCCTTCTTCTTCCTCATTCATTCAACACGATTTTTTTTCTTCCAAAACCCTCTTTTTCCCCAATTCAAAGCTTCCAACATATTTTCGAGCTTTAGGATCTTCCCCAACGCCAGATACGATGTTAGCATCCTCTTATTGTAGGTATATCGTCTTATATTTGTTAAAAATCAAAATTTTATCCTAATTGTATAATTGCATAAATTGATATATTAGGGTTAGTTATTGATTGTAATTATTTCCAACAGTGTAGTGGTGATTTATACCATCTAATTATGTAAAAAATTCATGTGTTATTGTCAAATTGTATGTAAAATTATGGATGTTTATGTATATGTAAATCATTGTATACATGGGTCGCTTCATCGTTGTATTGTCTTAGTTGAAATAAGACGAATACATGAGCTACGAATATTATATTGTTCACATCTTGACTTATGCAATGAAAAAAATGCATGAGTCTAAAATTTTACTAAGTGTTTTGAAAATGATAACAATGCTAAACAAGCTTTAAGTTGATGTAGTACATCGAACAAATGTGCTAAATTAAAATATTTTTTTGAAAATGTGAACAATTAGTAAAACTGTATTTTTCTCTTAAAATGCGCACATGTAATTGGCTAATGTCCCTTGGAGAGTTTTTGGTCTAGTCCGACGAGTGTTGTACATGATCATTATATAAATAGTCGTTTTTGTCTAAAAATGACCATTTACATTCTAGTTCAATATTTATTGAATTTGTCCCCGTATTGGACAAGTTATGAACATAGTAAGCATTTACATTTTGTATACTACTTCATTTCAAACGATTCACAAATTTTCGGCCTAACTTTTCCTTTTTGTGTCCAGCACATACGCATTTGTGTACAATGCAGGGAGCAAAAAGGAAACGCTAGCCAAATTTTGTTGAATCGTTTGAGATGAAGTAATATACGAAATGTAATATTTACTGTGTTTGTAATGGGAAGCAGGAAGGTTGACCATAAAAAAAATGTTGTATTTGAAAATATTTTAGAATTTGTGAAATATTTATTTTAGAATTATTTTTATACATGTGTAATATGACAATGAAAATAAGCTTTTTCGAATTTGTGTTCTTGAAAATAAATATTCATTTTTGAACCTGTGACTCATTTTCTCAAATAAGAAAAATGATTGATTATTTTATTGATCGGAGGAGATGGATGTATCAAAGAAGAGGACTGAGAGGCTCGATAAAAGAAGATTTTCATAATGGTATAAATGTTTTTGTTGAATTCGCTTTAAGTAATAATGGAAATGATTTGGAAATTTGTTGTCCGTGTAGTAAGTGTAGACATTTGAAGTATTTGTTATCTGATATTGTGAAGGTCCACTTATGCAAAATTGGACTCATATCTGAGTATTATGTTTGGGATCGTCATGAAGAAGTTGTAGAAAATACTTTTATAGAGTCTGAGGTAGAAAGTGTTGTTAATGAAAATATTAATACGATCTGTGTTGAAAATATGGTCGAAGATGCAGCAAGATCAATGTAACGACCCGGAATTTTGGGCCGAATTTAAAAATTTTATTTTAATTATTTTAATGGGTTTTTAATATTTGAAATAATTTATTTTATATAATAACGACTATAAATTTATTTTAATCGAAGTTAAAACGAATAAATTTTATTTAAATTATAAAAGGAGTTAGAAATAGCGAGGTAGTTTTAAAATTTGAATTTTAAATTTGACTGACTGTATAGGATGCAAAATAAATCGGATTTTAGCAAAACCAAAAGTATTAGAATCTATTTAAAAATATCTTTCCAACGAATCCGAAAAATTGAAATTTCATAGCGGGAATCAAAAGTTATGTCCAATTCAAAATCTCAAAAAAAAAAAAAAAAAAAACGCTATGGAATTTATATATAATATATAGGACCCAAAACGCTACTTTTTACATACGAATGAATTGGGACTCGAAACCACTTCCATTGAGTTTAAAATGATGTTTCTGCATTGAAAAAGTATAATCACTTACATATTTCGAGTTTCGTAAATTATTCATATTTATTTGTATTTTTAATATTAAATATATACGCCTTAAAAATGGGAATTTTGCAAACGACCTCCGAATTCGACGAAACTACTTTCTATGGATTCGGAATATTAAATTATTGTTAGATTCCAAATTTCATAATTTTTGAAGCTAGTATGTGGTCGTAATAAATTTTACAGTGAAAAACAGTCAATTTTCAGACTTTAAAAATTCGCTATTTATTCAAACGGAATCAGAATTCATCGAAACTAGTTTCTATGTATTTGTAATGTCAAGAAATAATTATGTTTCAATTTTCATAAAAAATGGAATTCGCAGGTGTTAACACGGATATTTTAAACTAAGAAAACAGACAAAATTTAAAGAAGATAAAATACATAAGAGGTTGAAATAAGGGCAGTGGGCCTAATTTAATTATTAACCCATATAAAATATCATAACTGCTGTCATTAGCTGAACCCTAAGACAAAACATAGCCACCTTCTTCTTCCTCTATTTCATGGCGGCTCTCTCCTCTAAAATTTATTTTGCAAATTAGCCCCTGAAAACAAAATAATTTATATCTCTCAATCAGAACAAAATCAGACCAAACCCTTTCTGAGTTTTGTTCATCTTCTTATCCTCTATCTACCACGAAAAATTTAAGACCTATCGTCGCACGGATTCACCGGAATCTAGCTTAAAAGACAGAAAGCTAATTTCGGTTTTTTGTTCGCTGCGGGCCCCACGAAGAGAGATAGGTCGAGCGACTTCAGGCAGTGGTAGAGGGGAAGCATACGGTTCTTTTCGCGGTGGTGGCATGGTCTCAGGTGGCCGGAGTTGGCCGGAATGTCAATTTTACTGGAGGGGTGCTGAAAACAGGACAGTCGCAAAGATGAGCAATTTCCCGTCGATCCGTGCATTGTCAGGCGAAGTGACACAAACAGAAGTTGTTCGGGAGGTCGAGATCTAGCTACTGACAAAAATTGGTGGCATTTGGAGTACCGAAGCGGCCGCAGCACTGAGATGAACGGAAACTGCACTTTTCCGTTCAACTGCAGATCGTGGGCCCCACGTGGCGAACTGGAGCGGGGACCACCAGGCGTGGAAAGAGGGGGAGAAGCCAGAGAGAATGGCTCTGGTTTCGTGCAATTCCGGCTTACGGTTTGGCCGTGGCGAGCATTTTAAGTTCAGGGTGCTGTTTGAAAAAAAAAGGTTAAGGGTTTAAACGCGAAACATTTATTTAATTTTATATTCAATGTTCGTAATGCAATATCTTTTACATACGAGATCGAAATTTGACGATTTCAGGTCTGTTGCGATCGTGGCGACGAGAGCTTCGCGTGGACACAAAATTTGTCCAATTTGGAGGAAGTTGAAATTTTGGGTAATTTTTACAAATTTAAATATTATTTAAATCGATATGTTAACTTCGCAAGTGCATAACTTTTTGTCACGTTATCGAAATTGCATGAAACAAAATCCGTTGAGATCATTATGTCAAGAGCTTCGAGCAAGCAGTAATTTTGTCCAATTCTGAGCAAGTTGAAAATTTGTGTAATTTTCATAATTTAAATTAATTATTTAATTATTACAAACTTCGAAAATTCATAACTTTGTGATACGAACTCGAAATCGCGCGAAACAGGATTTGCTGCGATCACCGAGTCGAGAGCTTCGCAACGATACTAACTATGCCCAATTTAGAGCATGTTGGATCTTATGCCAAAATTGGGCCTGAACCGTCATTTAAAGCCGGCAAAGGTGAGAACTCTTTTGCTCACTCAATTTTCGAATAGTTATTTATTTTTATAATTAAATGTAAATAAATTATTGGTGATGGAAGTAATTGTTTGTTGAACGGATTGTGGATTTGGATGTCATGTCATGTTATGTTTGAAATTGAAAATATTCGACAGGTTAAACTAATGATTTATTATTTATGATAATTTAAAATGATGTTATACTGCCACTGAAAAGTTACCTGACTTATTGATGTTGATTGGGACGGTTAGTTTACACCTTGCCCAAGTGCACAAAATTATGTGTTGGCTGAAACCCCACACGGGTCTTGGGTTGATATTTGATTACACATCACCCTTGTGTTTAGTGTAAATTGCACTTTGGCTGTTATGTGAATGGTTGACATTATTATGGAATAAGTGCAATGTTTGAAATCTGTGTAATTAAATTACATGGAAATTGTGTGAGTCTCATTCCAATTTTGGGTTAAAGAATATTATAATACAGTATTCAATTAAAAGAACCAAAGGATGGTTTCCATGTTTTCAAATGGGAAGGTATGTATTGTCAAAGTTACAATAAAAAGAGTGAATTGGAAAGATAACATTTTTTTATTAGTAAAAAGTTACAATAAAAGATTAGAATTAAAAGATACCCTTTTTAATTGTTAACATGTTAAATTAAGAAGATTTGTTTCAAAACTGAACATCTTGAAAAGATTAATATTATTGTTATCAATTTTGAATTAATGAATATTTTAATTTATACTCAATTAATAGAATTAATTGGCGTTGATTTAAAAAGATTATATCTTTATTGTTTAAAAGTTATAATAAAGGAGATTCAATTAAAAAGATTATATATTTAATGTCCACATTTTAAGATAAGAAAGTTTGATTTCGAAATTTGAACGTTTTGGAAAGATTACATTTATTTGTCATTATGTGACAATAAATAGATTTGATTTCAAAATAAGACATTTTGGGAAGATTATTATTAATTGTTATAACAATATGGAAAGTTCAAATATTTATAAAGATTTGAAACGTAAGTGAAGATATTTGGAATCACAACATTTTAGAATTAAAGAATATTTAAAATTAAGATTCTTTAATGGAAAGGATATTTTCAAAGAGTACGTTTTACAAAAGTTAATTATAATTATAAAATTATAATTGTACTTGGACACGAGGTTAGGTCACATTTGTGGTGGAAGTCTGCCCGAACCGCCCGGCTTATCCAGCAGCCACAAATGTTGGGCCTAATGTGAGAGGTCCAAGTGCGCAAATACAAATAGGGCCATGACACGAGGTTAAGCCCAACTTGTGGGATAAGTCTGCCCGGAACCAACCGGCATATCCGGCATCCACAAGTCGTAGCCTTAATGTGGGAGGTCTGGCCCAGTGTAAAATATAAATGAATAAGATAATGGATTGAGCTATTTAATCTAATTTAAATAGCAACACCCTTTTAACCCGAACGTGTTTATCGACTTATTTTATACATTTTATAATGCATGTTTTAAAGAGCTAACTCCAAAATAAATATTTTGGAAATAATATTATTTTAATATGATAATAGATACAATATTCAATTTGGATTTAAAATTGAAATAAAAGTTGGAATCGTTTTATAAACGAATTTATAAACATTTTAGAATAAAGTTTGAAAATATTACATTTTTCAATGTAATAAAGTTGAAATGAAAATATTATATTTTTCAATGTAATAAAGACTGAATTGAAAATAAAGTTTGAAATGAAAACATTACATTTTCCAATGTAATAAAGATTGAAATGAAAATATTACATTTTTCAATGTAATAAAGGTTGAACTTAGAAGATTACATTAAAAAGATTTCATTTTTATTTAAGATTGATTACATTAGAGAGAATACTTTTTTTTTTAGTTAATTTGTTTCAAAAGAATGAAAAAGATTCATTTTAATGTAGATATACATTTCAATGTAAAAGAATGAGTGATTTATTTATTTTAATAAATTAATTAAAATAAATAAAAGGATTAAAATGGTTTTAATAAAACCAAGATTTTCCAGTACAAACATTGGAATGGATTTAAATGGAAATAATCTTCGGATTATTTCAGTATTGGATTTTGTGATTATATGGATATTATTGTGGGAATTTGGAAGATATTAATATCGTTATTCCCAATTTGATATACGTTAATTTTCAGAATTTGATATCGAACATAAATCGATATAATTTCTATTCAAAGCATGATATTTAATGTCAGATTAAAATTTGGGTTTGTCACGAATAGTGTCTTAAATAACACTGTTCTTAAACCCATTTGGGAAAGAATAAATATTTTAATTAAAATTTAAATAAGATTTCCAATTATTAAACATAATTGAAATTAAGTGAATCTGACTTTTATTGCGAACAATGTTTTTAAATGACATTAGTTCTTTAAACCCGATTGACAGTGAAATTTAGATTGGTAATTCATAAATCTTTTAACTAAGATTTAGTGAAATATTCTAAAGAGAAGTTTCAATTTAACATATTAAATTGAAATACGACTTTGGGTTTATTGTGAACGATGTTTTTAAGCAACATTTGTTCTTTAACCTAGTTAAAGGAAAGACTATTTCTTGGAAGTTAAATAATCATTAAAAAATGATTCTTGAAGATTAAAACTAAATATAGTTTTAATGAATCTTTAATTGGATTGAATGAGGATAAAAGTAATTAAATTTACTTAATTCAAGAAATGAACGATAATGGAGTACCACTAGTTTTACTCCAAGCGATAGTTAAATCTTTAATTAGATTTGATCGATAAAACGGTAATTAAGTTTACCGTAACACATTGGGTGTTTGATATGGAGTACCACCAGTTTACTCCATGGGTTATGTAGGTTGGGGATGGGATATTAATTAATAATTACTTCGGTAAGGCGTTAATCCCGACTAGTTGAATAAACCTTAATTTGGTTTAAATTAAAATCAAAGAATACTCTTGATTGGAATGAGGCGTTGGTTGTGTTTTAAAGCACATGATTTTAAATTACGCAAATTATTCAGAAAGACCGGGTTTAACCCATTCTGAATAATTCATACGACGATTGATGATCGATGATGAAGACGGTTATTGAAGACCGGGAAATTTCCATATCGAATGGATGATTACTGATATCTTGATTGGACCGTACACCCAAAATGAGGGAAAAATTAGTGATCATTCAGACGTATTTTGGAGATCTACCGGATATGGTTTCGTTCAGACCCAGAACGGGCTAATAATTGGATTGTGTGTCAGATATTGTATTCCTCTATATTGTATTCGTTGATCTCTATTTAATATATAACTGTTTGGTGGCGGAGAATTTATTCTCTAACTTAACACACTGTTATATATCGATAGATGAATCAATGATATGGTATGGTCTGATAATGTGGCATGCCAAGATGCAAATGATCAAGGCTTTTGTTGAAAAGCAGGAACTTGTGGGATGATCAAAGTATAGCCTATTACAGCATAACTTTGTGTATATCGTGACTTCGCGAGCCTCACACCCCGGTATGAGTCAAAAACGGGATTAAGACTGCAAGGAGTGCACACGTTTCTTTCTAGCTAGGAGTAGTGTCAGTGCTTAAACTGGCTGACATTTTACTTATGTGGATGATGGATTTTGAGGTGCCTCAGATTTTTATAGGTCGTTAGTGGTCATACTATAGGTCCAAAGGGACCGGGAAGCGTGTGTTTAGGCATAACCAATCCACTGCCGATAGGCGGGGACCGGCCCTGAAGATCCAAGGGTTGCCCATAGGTGTGATCCTGAGGCATTTGCTAGAGTGTCTCGAATCGGAGAGGAGCTTGCCCCTAGCCTCGACTCATGATGGAAATCCAATTTCCAATACGACCTTGCGGTTTTGAATGTAGAACTAGTATGGCGACATGATATATGATACCCATGCCGTCTATGATTGATATATTATGATTGAAATGGTTTTTTAAAAACATATACTCACTAATATCAGATCCATTTTATCGTATCAAGCATCTCTTAACCATTATAAGGTAAAACCCTATCCTTCGGTTTGCGTTGCATTGTGTGATGGGACCTGGGTCTTATAATTGTTTCATTTTTCTAAAAAGCATTGCGTTTTTAATGATTTACCTTATTTTATGCACTGGCAATCCAATGGAGTAAACCCGTTCCGCGTTAGCGGCGTGGCCCTGTGATTAGCCTTATTATTAGATAAGTTAAGTTAAGATTTCTCATACCAGTTCCATGACTGACCTGTAGTTTGTTTCACTGGCAAACTCGGGTGTCCATATTTTCCACACGGGCAGTCGAGTAGCTTTTTTTGCAGATATATTTACAGGATCCTAATTTACAGCTGAAGTAGTATTCGGAAAGCTCTGTATCCGTGTATTCCTTTCAGTTGTATATTTGTATTATTTTTCCGCTGCTATTTTAATGTAATTTAATCTCTGATATTATTTTATTTCTATTATGTAATAAGTATTCATACTCTGTTATATCTTTGTACTCTGATGTAATTGTTGTAATCAGCAATAAAAATGTTCTTCAGTTTGTATTCTGATGTGTGTTGTTCTCAAGGAAATCCAGGTTTTCCTTTACTGGGAAGTTTGGGTCGTCACATTTGGTATCAAAGCTTTGGTTTACAGAGCTCGAGAACAGGACACTTTAGAACTGAATGAAAGAATTCATCAGAGATTGGATCAGTAATATCCAATAAGAATGACTCGTTAGAGATGGGATTAGCAGCATCCTAGAACAAGTGTGAAGAGTATTATTGTCTTTAAAATAAAAATGAAAACAAATTTAGTTTAGAAAATTTTATCTTAATATGCGTATTTGAGTATATTATTATATTTTAATTTGGACAATCGAGTATATAAAGATTTCGAATATACGAGTAATTAATGAATATTTGAAGTTTTATTATACTGGATAGATATAGAATCACACTCTAGTCGCCCGGGGATAATTCTGATGATTGATGCATCATCATCAGAGTTTATGTTCGAGTTTCGAAAGTGGTATATCTATATATTTCCATTGACTGGTGTGAGAACCAAAACTAGATAGGGTCTATTGTTGTGATTTGCAGTAAAAACATGATTTTTGATTATATATAAAAATTACATATGTTTGAAAAGTTAATCACCTAATTGATTGCTGGTTGTGATGTTTGATTATTAGTTTAGCTAATAAAATATTGGAATGATAATTAAGTTAACCACTGTATAATAGAATGATAAATTTAGTTAAATCAAATTTAATATTGAACTAAATTGGAAATCGATTAGAATTGAAAGTTGAGTTAGTGAATTAAACGACTTTTAGCTTCGTTCCTTTTCAAGGACGAAAAGAGTTTAAGTGGGGGAGATTGTAACGACCCGAAATTTTGGGCCGAATTTAAAATTTTTATTTTAATTATTTTAATGGGTTTTTAATATTTGAAATAATTTATTTTATATAATAACGACTATAAATTTATTTTAATCGAAGTTAAAACGAATAAATTTTATTTAAATTATAAAAGGAGTTAGAAATAGCGCGGTAGTTTTAAATTTTGAATTTTAATTTTGACTGACTGTACAGGATGCAAAATAAATCGGATTTTAGCGAAACCAAAAATATTAGAATCTATTTAAAAATATCTTTCCAACAAATCCGAAAAATTGTAATTTCATAGCGGGAATCAAAAGTTATGTCCAATTCAAAATTTCAAAAAAAAAACGCTATGGAATTTATATATAATATATATGACCCAAAACGCTACTTTTTACATACGAATGAATTGGGACTCGAAACCACTTCCATTGAGTTGAAAATGATGTTTCTGCATTGAAAAAGTATAAACACTTATATATTTCGAGTTTCGTAAATTATTCATATTTATTTGTATTTTTAATATTAAATATATACGCCTTAAAAATGGGAATTTTGCAAACGACCTCCGAATTCGAAGAAACCACTTTTTATGGATTCGGAATATTAAATTATTGTTAGATTCCAAATTTCATAATTTTTGAAGCTAGTATGTGGTCGTAATAAATTTTACAGTGAAAAACAGTCAATTTTCAGACTTTAAAAATTCGCTATTTATTCAAACGGACTCGGAATTCATCGAAACTAGTTTCTATGGATTCGTAATGTCAAGAAATAATTATGTTTCAATTGTCATAATAAATGGAATTCGCAGGTGTTAACACGGATTTTTAAACTAAGAAAACAGACAAAATTTGAAGAAGATAAAATACATAAGAGGTTGAAATAAGGGTAGTGGGCCTAATTTAATTATTAACCCATATAAAATATCATAAGTGCTGTCATTAGCTGAACCCTAAGACAAAACATAGCCACCTTCTTCTTCCTCTATTCCATGGCGGCTCTCTCCTCTAAAATTTATTTTGCAAATTAGCCCCTGAAAACAAAATAATTTATATCTCTCAATCAGAACAAAATTAGACCAAACCCTTTCTGAGTTTTGTTCATCTTCTTATCCTCTATCTACCATGAAAAATTTAAGTCCTATCGTCGCACGGATTCACCGGAATCTAGCTTAAAAGACAGAAAGCTGATTTCGGTTATTTGTTCGCTGCGGACCCCACGAAGAGAGATAGGTCGAGCGACTTCAGGCAGTGGTAGAGGGGAAGCATACGGTTCTTTTGACGGTGGTGGCATGGTCTCAGGTGGCCGTAGTTGGCCGGAATGTCAATTTTACTGGAGGGGTGCTGAAAACAGGACAGTCGTAAAGATGAGCAATTTCCCGTCGATCCGTGCATTTTCAGGCGAAGTGACACAAACAGAAGTTATTCGGGAGGTCGAGATCTAGCTACTGACAAAAATTGGTTGCATTTGGAGTACCGAGGCGGCCGCAGCACTGAGATGAACGAAAACTGCACTTTTCCGTTCAACTGCAGATCGTGGGCCCCACGTGGCGAACTGGAGGGGGGGCCACCAGGCGTGGAAAGAGGGGGAGAAGCCGGAGAGAATAGCGCTAGTTTCGTGCAATTCCGGCTTACGGTTTGGCCATGGCGAGCATTTTATGTTCAGGATGCTATTTGGAAAAAAGGTTAAGGGCTTAAACGCGAAACATTTATTTATTATACATTCAATGTTCGTAATGTAATATCTTTTACATACGAGATTGAAATTTGACGATTTCAGGTCTGCTGCGATCGTGGCGACGAGAGCTTCGCGTGGACACAAAATTTGTCCAATTTAGAGGAAGTTGAAATTTTGGGTAATTTTTACAAATTTAAATATGTGAATATTAGGCTCACGTCCCTATTTTGAAACTTAATTAGGCTCACATCCGGTCATAAACTTATTGTAAATTAGGTCCCTGTTTTCAAAACTTATAAAATAATAATTAAAAAAAAATAAAAAAAATCGTAAATTAGTAATAAAATATATTACGCATTATAAAAAAAATTCAGTTCAAAAAACAACAAAAATAATGTCAGAAAGAAGAAAACAGCAAAAAAAAAGAAAAAACTACAGTTAAATGCATAATATTATGCACCTTTTTGATTTTATTGCATGCATATATGCAATTATTGCAGTTCTTCCAGCGGATAGATTTAACATAATTTTTCAGTTCATTTTTATTTGCATCCAAATGTGCAAATTTCTCAAAAAAATGCACACATGTGTGCAACATTTTTATAGAATAAAAAGTAGGGACCTAATTTATAAAAAAAACAAAGTTCTGAAAACTTTTAAACCCGCCCCCTATTTTATTTTTTCCGCCTTTTTGTATTTTTTTTTAAAATGTGCGTACGTTCATTAAAAAAAAAATCTAAAATATGGAAATAATGTCAGGAATCTACGGAAATCGAAAAAAAATAGTTGCATACATTTATGCAAATATTACTGATAATTGCATATATGTATGCAACTTTTCGGTAAGCTGTTTTCAGATTAAAATCTGAAAATAAACCTGCACAAATGTATGCAAGTATTTGAAATTTTTGCGCACATGTATGCATTTATTTGCATGAATAAAAATCAACGAAGATGTATGTAGTGAAAAATATGCACGGATGTATGCAGGAAAGTGATATATGTGCATACTATTATCTGGAAATTTCGTTTTTTTTTTCTATTTTTTTTTATTTTTGACGCCTTCTTTGATGGTTTTTTGTTCTGAATTTTTTAGTGTTTACATGTTTTATTTAAATACGAATTTACGTGATTTTTTTATATTTTTTTATGACTTTTCAAAAAATAGGGACATAATTTACAATAAGTTTATGACCGGTTTTTTTTTATATTTTGAAACTTAATAGGGACCTCTAAAAAACGCACCCTTTAAATATTATTTAAATCGATTTGTTAACTTCGCAAGTGCATAACTTTTTGTCACGTTATCGAAATTGCATGAAACTGAATCCGTTGAGATCGTTATGTCAAGAGCTTCGAGCGAGCAATAATTTTGTCCAATTCTAAGCAAGTTGAAAATTTGGGTAATTTTCATAATTTAAATTAATTATTTAATTATTACAAACTTCGAAAATTCATAACTTTGTGATACGAACTCGAAATCGCGCGAAACAGGATTTGCTGCGATCAACGAGTCGAGAGCTTCGCAACGACACTAACTACGCCCAATTTGGAGCACGTTGGATCTTGGGCCAAAATTGGGCATGAACCGTCATTTAAAGCCGGCAAAGGTGAGAACTCTTTTGTTCACTCAATTTTCGAATAGTTATTTATTTTTATAATTAAATGTAAATAAATTATTGGTGATGGAAGTAATTGTTTGTTGAACGGATTGTGGATTTGGATGTCGTGTCATGTTATGTTTGAAATTGAAAATATTCGACAGGTTAAACTAATGATTTATTATTTATGATAATTTAAAATGATGTTATACTGCCATTGACAAGTTACCTGACTTGTTGATGTTGATAGGAACGGTTATTTTAAACCTCGCCCAAGTGCACAAATTTATGTGTTGGCTGAAACCCCACACGGGTCTTGGGTTGATATTTGACTACACATCACCCTTGTGTTTAGTGTAAATTGCACTTTGGCTGTTATGTGAATGGTTGACATTATTATGGAATAAGTGCAATGTTTGAAATCCGTTTAATTAAATTACATGGAAATTGTGTGAGTCTCATTCCAATTTTGAGTTAAAGAATATTATAATCCAGTATTCAATTAAAAGAACCAAAGGATGGTTTCCATGTTTTCAAATGGGAAGGTATGTATTGTCAAAGTTACAATAAAAAGAATGAATTAGAAAGATAACACTTTTTTTATTAGTAAAAAGTTACAATAAAAGATTAGAATTAAAAGATGCCCTTTTTAATTGTTAACATGTTAAATGAAGAAGATTTGTTTCAAAACTGAACATCTTGAAAAGATTAATATTAAAGTTATCAATTTTGAATTAATGAATATTTTAATTTATACTCAATTAATAGAATTAATTGGCGTTGATTTAAAAAGATTATATCATTATTGTTTAAAAGTTATAATAAAGGAGATTCAATTAAAAAGATTATATATTTACTGTCCATATTTTAAGATAAGAAAGTTTGATTTCGAAATTTGAACATTTTGGAAAGAATACATTTATTTGTCATTATGTGGTAATAAATAAAATTTGATTTCAAAATAAGACATTTTGGGAAGATTATTATTAATTGTTATAACAATATGGAAAGTTCAAATATTTATAAAGATTTGAAAGGTAAGTGAAGATATTTGGAATCACAACATTTTAGAATTAAAGAATATTTAAAATTAAGATTCTTTAATGGAAAAGATATTTTCAAAGAGTACGTTTTAGAAAAGTTAATTATAATTATAAAATTATAATTGTACTTGGACACGAGATTAGGTCACATTTGTGGTGGAAGTCTGCCCGGAACCGCCCGGCTTATCCAGCAGCCACAAATGTTGGGCCTAATGTGAGGGGTCCAAGTGCGCAAATACAAATTGGGCCATGACACGAGGTTAAGCCCAACTTGTGGGATAAGTCTGCCCGGAACCAACCGGCATATCCAACATCCACAAGTCGTAGGCTTAATGTGGGAGGTCTGGCCCAGTGCAAAATATAAATGAATAAGATAATGGATTGAGCTATTTAATCTATTTTAAATAGCAACACCATTTTAACCCGAACGTGTTTATCGACTTATTTTATACATTTTATAATGCATGTTTTAAAGAGCTAATTCCAAAATAAATATTTTGGAAATAATATTATTTTAATATGATAATAGATACAATATTCAATTTGCATTTAAAACTGAAATAAAAGTTGGAATCGTTTTATAAACGAATTTATAAACATTTTAGAATAAAGTTTGAAAATATTACATTTTTCAATGTAATAAAGTTGAAATGAAAATATTATATTTTTCAATGTAATAATGACTGAATTGAAAATAAAGTTTGAAATGAAAACATTACATTTTCCAATGTAATAAAGATTGAAATGAAAATATTACATTTTTCAATGTAATAAAGGTTGAACTTAGAAGATTACATTAAAAAGATTTCGTTTTTATTTAAGATTGATTACATTAGAGAGAATACTTTTTTTAGTTAATTTGTTTCAAAAGAATGAAAAAGATTCATTTTATTGTAGATATACATTTCAATGTAAAAGAATGAGTGATTTATTTATTTTAATAAATTAATTAAAATAAATAAAAGGATTAAAATGGTTTTAATAAAACCAAGATTTTCCAGTACATACATTGGAATGGATTTAAATGGAAATAATCTTCGGATTATTTCAGTATTGGATTTTGTGATTATACGGATATTATTGTGGGAATTTGGAAGATATTAATATCGTTATTCCCAATTTGATATATGTTAATTTTCAGAATTTGATATTGAACATAAATCGATATAATTTCTATTCAAAGCATGATATTTAATGTCAGATTAAAATTTGGGTTTGTCGTGAATAGTGTCTTAAATAACACTGTTCTTAAACCCATTTGGGAAAGAATAAATCTTTTAATTGAGATTTAAATAAGATTTCCATTTATTAAACATAATTGAAATTAAGTGAAACTGACTTTTGGGTTGATTGCGAACAATGTTTTTAAATAACATTAGTTCTTTAAACCCGATTGACAGTGAAATTTAGATTGGTAATTCATAAATCTTTTAACTAAGATTTAGTGAAATATTCTAAAGAGAAGTTTCAATTTAACATATTAAATTGAAATACGATTTTGGGTTTATTGTGAACGATGTTTTTAAGCAACATTTGTTCTTTAACCTAGTTAAAGGAAAGATTATTTCTTGAATGTTAAATAATCATTAAATAATGATTCTTGAAGATTAAAATTAAATATAGTTTTAATGAATCTTTAATTGGATTGAATGTGGATAAAAGTAATTAAATTTACTTAATTCAAGAAATGAACGATAATGGAGTACCACTAGTTTTACTCCAAGCGATAGTTAAATATTTAATTAGATTTGATCGATAAAATGGTAATTAAGTTTACCGTAACACATTGGGTGTTAGATATGGAGTACCACCAGTTTACTCCATGGGTTGTGTAGGTTGGGAATGGGATATTAATTAATAATTACTTCGGTAAGGCGTTAATCCTGACTAGTTGAATTAACCTTAATTTGGTTTAAATTAAAATCAAAGAATACTCTTGATTGGAATGAGGCGTTGGTTGTGTTTTAAAGCACATGATTTTAAATTACGCAAATTATTCAGAAAGACCGGGTTTAACCCAATCTGAATAATTCATACGACGATTGAAGATCAATGATGAAGACGGTTATTGAAGACCGGGAAATTTCCATATCGAATGGATGATTATTGATATCTTGATTGGACCGTACACCCAAAATGAGGGAAAAATTAGTGATCATTCAGACGTATTTTGGAGATCTACCGTATATGGTTTCGTTCAGACCCAGAACGGACTGATAAATGGATTGTGTGTCTGACATTGTATTCCTCTATATTGTATTCGTTGATCTCTATTTAATATATAGCTGTTTGGTGGCGGAGAATTTATTCTCTTGCTTAACGCACTGTTATATATCGATTGATGAATCAATGATATGGTATGGTCTGATAATGTGGCATGCCAAGATGCAAATGATCAAGGCTTTTGTTGAAATGCAGGGCCTTGTGGGATGATCAAAGTATAGCCTATTACGGCATAACTTTGTGCATATCGTGACTTCGCGAGCCTCACACCCCGGTATGAGTCAAAAACGGGATTAAGACTGCAGGGAGTGCACACGTTTCTTTCTAGCTAGGAGCAGTGTCAGTGCTTAAACTGGCTGACATTTTACTTATGTGGATGATGGATTTTGAGGCGCCTCGGATTTTTATAGGCCGTTAGTGGTCATACTATAGGTCCAAAGGGACCGGGAAGCGTGTGTTCAGGCATAACCAATCCACTGCCGGTAGGCGGGGACCGGCCCTGTAGATCCAAGGGTTGCCCATAGGTGTGATCCTGAGGCATTTGCTAGAGTGTCTCGAATCGGAGAGGAGCTTTCCCCTAGCCTCGACTCGTGATGGAAATCCAATTTCCAATACGACCTTGCGGTTTTGAATGTAGAACTAGTATGGCGACATGATATATGGTACCCATGCCGTCTATGATTGATATATTATGATTGAAATGGTTTTTTAAAAACATATACTCACTAATATCAAATCCGTTTTATCGTATCAAGCATCTCTTAACCATTATAAGGTAAAACCCTATCCTCCGGTTTGCGTTGCATTGAGTGATGGGACCTGGGTCTTATAATGGTTTCATTTTTCTAAAAAGCATTGCGTTTTTAACGATTTACCTTATTTTATGCACTGGCAATCCAATGGAGTAAACCCCTTCCGCGTTAGCGGCGTGGCCATGTGATTAGCCTTACTATTAGATAAGTTAAGTTAAGATTTCTCATACCAGTCCCATGACTGACCTGTAGTTTGTTTCACTAGCAAACTCGGGTGCCCATATTTTCCACACGGGCAGTCGAGTAGCTTTTTTTGCAGATATATTAACAGGATCCTAATTTACAGCTGAAGCGGTATTCGAAAAGCTCTGTATCCGTGTATTCCTTTCAGTTGTATATTTGTATTATTTTTTCGCTACTATTTTAATGTAATTTAATCTCTGATATTATTTTATTTCTATTATGTAATAAGTATTCATACTCTGTTATATCCTTGTACTATGATGTAATTGTTGTAATCAGCAATAAAAATGTTCTTCAGTTTGTATTCTGATGTGTGTTGTTCTCAAGGAAATCCAGGCTTTCCTTTACTGGGAAGTTTGGGTCGTCACAATCAATGTTGCATATGGTTGAAACGGACGACAATGATGGAAGTTCTGAAGAACCGAATATTGAAGCAATTAATTTTATGATTTACTAGATGCTGCTAAAAAATCCTATTTGGGATGGTTGTAAAAGAGACACTTAGCTGTCAGTAATCGTAGCATACGTTGCGAGGAAGTCAAAATATATCATCACTGAAGCTGGGTTTATGGCTATTGTACAAGCTGCAAAAAGAAACATGCCACCCGATAATTTAATGCATGAAAATCACTATGAAGTTAAAAACTTAAGTCAGTTTTTGGTTTATCTTATCAGAAAAGAGATAATGTTTAAATGGCTACATGTTGTTTTGAATAGATTTTGAAAAGAAGATGTAAACCTTAAAAATTGTAAAATATGTAATCAGAAAAGATACAAACTAAGAAAAAAAAGAGAAAGGAAGCTCCGTACACTACACCAGAAAACGCCTTTAGTAGCGTTTAAAAAATGCTACCAAAGACTTTGGTAGCATTTTAGAGAACGCTACTACAGGTCCCGCAACTAAAAGTCTGTTTTTTTCTGTTGTGTTTCCATAAACCCTGCCAAACTAAAGCTACCAAATATTTTCTGCAGCGTTTAGAAAATCCAAACAAAACTAACATTTTTTGGTTGCGTTTGTGCTTGGATCTTTTATTGAAGTTTTTGTAGCGTTTATTTTATGTAACTAAAAAATTTTCGTTGCATTTAATTTATGCCACTGTAAATTCAAATATTATTTTACGTTTGTTTCAGTAACATTTCAGAAACGCTGCTGAAATGTATTGATTGTTTTGTAGCATGTTTTAAATGCTACTATATACTGTTAATGGCTTACATTGTTTCCAGCAGCCAACTTTGTAATAATCATACCAAAATCATCAACAATCATATAAATATCATATTTAAACTAACAATCAACCAATCATATAATCAACATATTTATATAATTGAAAACACGTAATTACAGAAGTATTATCCATAACCATTTAGATAATAATTGTTTGACAAAATGAGCAAGTTCACATACCACAAACATTTTCAAAGAGTTTTCCTTAAGTACCGACTAATATCATAATACATATAACAATTGAAGTCACATCCATTGTTGGTGATGGTCTTTACTCCGGAAAAGCTAATTACCTGTAAACACATTCAATAATCAACAATAAGTATTTGTCATGAGTTATCAAATAACATTCAAATAATGTTAATTGATTGTTGTTAAAACAAACACATAAATAATTAAATGGAATATCAAATAACATTCAGACAATACTGTACATTATGATGATAGATATGGTGCATTTAAAATATGACGATAGATATGAAGCCGTATGCATTGTCCTACACTTTTTCGTAATTTCAAATCTCTATGTTTTTTCAGATAGAACCATAAATTTACATGATTTGATACAACATTGGCTAAAAACTGTAAAACTCAAACATTTTGTACTCATAACCAGACATATTCCTTTAAAGCCCTTGATGATGAGCAATGGCTGCATGTGCTTTTATTAGATTGTCTTGCTACTAACTGGCTAATCTAATAAAAAGGGCCTAATATACTGCATATCCTAACAATGGCTATTGCACATGTTCATGATTTCACTCCTACATATACCAGTAAGCGCAGTCCCGTATTCATATGATGTGTAAACCAAGGAAACTAACACTGATAGTACCCTATGGACCAAGGAAACTAACACTGGTATAACCAGACATATTTCTTGTTAACAATGGCTGTTGCACATGTGGATCGGTGGTTTTCTTTAAAGCATATCCTAACAATGGCTGCTGCACATGTGGCCCGACTTTTATTATGAATCCGGGACTGCGCTTATTGGTTATATTTATCAGTGGCTAGAAACTGGCCAGTATATTAATAGCAAGAAAATCTAATAAAATGACTTAGCATATCAACTGGCAGAAACTAACATTCATGTGTGATATTTACCAAGCGTGCGATGTATATTATGGGCAGAATGAAACATAAACAATACAATAGAATCAACCCCTTAGTTCTTCAAATGTGTCACCAACACCTTAATAGGTTGTAAATCAAAATGATTTAATTGGAAATAAGGTTTAACTCCGGAGAACTATTTCTTCATGTTAAAACTTTTATTATTGTACAGTTCAGGTTTATTATTGTACAATCAACTCAAATTCACATTGCGAACACTCTCAAATTTGGTCCTTTGGTCCTGTTAAAACTTTTATTATGAGTTAAATGACTTTATTGTACAATTAACACCAAATGCCTCCTTTCACACTACGAACGCTCTCAAATTCATTCATATAACTCAAATTTTTAGTGGAATTCATATTCAAAAGCAGCTACTTCCAATGGAAGATCCATTTGATAAATGAACCAAATGTTAAAAAAAAAACTGGTACTTGAAAATATCATACACCTTAAATCATTAATAATACATCTACCATAGATAGTATATTTCATAGATTATACATAGTTTTCCTTTGCATTAACTACGTTTACCCAACAGACCCATCCAGATTAATGGGTTTGACCTTACCTATTCATCGTTGAGTAATTTGATTGGGTAAATGGGTTGGTTGTGTTTTTAACGGCCTTAACATCACACGATACAAATAAATTACAGGCTACATCAGCCATTTAAGGCCTTAACCATTATAAGTAGTACAACACACAGCACAGTACATGCACGCATCTGCTAAACACCAGCACCCAACCAATTGTCATCAATTCTCCATCACAAACTAGGCAAGAAAATACTGAATTTCAAAGCGTTCAATGACGAACATTTTCTAAGAATCCAATCAGTTATGGAATACGCTAGACTAAAAAATAATAGCTCTTGAACAATCTGATAGGAAAAACAATAGTTAGGATGATGTGTACAAGTCAATGTCGAATTATTCGATATTAATTATTGACTAATTTATATATTTGAGTCGCACAACTATAATTTTGATTTCTCCAAAAAACCACAATCTAATCATTTATAAAGTATTATGAATTAATTAAAAAAATCATACTTGAGAAATATTGATTACTTTTTAATTTTTGAATGTTTGGGAGTTTTCTGTAATTATTTAAATGCATACATAAAACTATATTTATATGCACTGATATACAATATTGGTGGAGTAGTAAAATCAGTTTAGATAAAAGATAGCTGCATAAAGGGATTTACAGAAACTTTTCATTTGAAGGCAAGTAATTTTTCCTTTACCATGTAAAGGGGGAGGGGGGAGAGAGAGAGAATTAATGAAATTAATTAGGGAACTTTGAATTTAAAAATGTAAAAAGTCGCATTCTTTCAATCAAAACATTTCCATTAATTCATTTCCAATAAAGATTCATTCGTCCTGGCCTGGCAAAAACCATTGTCATTTTTCTCTTTTTCTTTCTTTCCTTAACTCCTCTAATGCTTGAAAGTTAAATTATTCAAGCATCAAATGAAATAGATTGAGTGGTATATCATTGCAATTTTTATAGATGACCCAATCAGTTCTAAGCGTATTCCTACATTCACAAAGTGTGATTTACTGTTTTGCTAACTTTTCTAACTCTAAAGAAAATGATAGCTATTGAATAGTCTGATAGGAAGAATTCATAAAAAAATATTATTAAACTGAAAAATAATACTTACTTGAACTTGATTCCCCAATGGCATAGGCTGTCGGCCAAGCTACGGTAGTTCTAAAAGCATCTTCCATGTATGTGCACTCCGATGTAGGTCTCCACAGTAATGCATCATTAACTCTCACAAAGTCTACCTAAACTTTTACCGCATCTTTTCCTAAAGGAACACAACGAACCGTTGATGTTGAATCAGTTGAAGCGATAGTTCCTTCGGCCACTACTCATCCAGTTTCAGCCACTTCAATCAACCTGCATTTATTATTTGCTACTAGAATCGAGCCATGCTGGATAAGTAAACCAAAATAACATTTTTTACAAGATAAATCAGTCAAAATATTATGTAATTTGTTATGAAAACTGAAATGAAGCATTTACAACATAAATGCAATATATTTTACCACTTTACCATGATGATTCAGTGTCCAATAAATTACCTGTTGAGTTGATTTAGCCTTGCAAGGAGAAGTTGAAATGTTTGTTGCAGTCTTGAAAGGGGAAGACACAAATCTTGTTTTTTCAGCTACAACTTTTGAATTTGGTCATGCTACTTTCTTGCCAACGGCCTCTTTAATGCATGACATATCTACTGTGGGGCGCCACAAGTAAGCATCCTCTTTTTTTGCATAGTCTACTCAAGCCACCACGGCTAACGGACCAAGCGGAATACCATTCACAATCATGTTTGAATCACTCGAGCAAAGTCTTCCTTCGGCAACCAACGCCTCACCCTCATTCCAATCATAAAGCTTGCATTTGTTGTTAGTGCTACTAGTTTTACTCTAAAAAGAACAATAAATGTATTTAAAGGAATATATATATATATATATACACACACACACACACACACAATCACAAACAGTTACCGTGAATCATAAATTTTACCGTAAGGTCTTCTATCATGTGTCCTCCTAGAGCAACAACACGATTTGCAGGCCATGCCACTGACTTATCCTTAGCTTCTCCTAATACTGATAAACTAGATGTAGGCCTCCGTAAATAAGCACCTGGTCTCTTTATGCAACTTACAACAACTTTCATAGCATTTGGCCCAATACGGATGTCATTGCCATTGGATTGATGGACACCACTCTCCCTTCAGCAACAATTTCATCGGTCCCATCCCAATTCAACAGCTCACATATATTGTCATTATTCTACAATCATTCAATCAAAAATTTTGTTGATTATTGAATTTAAAACTAAACTCTAAATGGTGTTGTATCAATATAAATGATTTATACCATTTCAGCTGTTCTTCCTTCTTTTGAACATTCGTTACCCTGCCAAATTATCAAGGTAAAATACATGTTAACATTCATAGAAAACCAGCAAAAAGAAAAAGTCATTTGGCTAATGAAAACTGGATGCATACAAGCATGAGGTCAACAAAGAACATGTTATAAAAAAAGAGTCAGATGCAAAATAATTTTTATTCATTCCTGTTTATGAGGAAACGCATGGCACAATTCATTTATTCAAAAAAAAATGGCATAACCTACCATGATAAGATGATATTATTTTATTCCTTTTTGGTTGATTTTTTATTATTGCACTCCCATGATGCTCATTGATAGAATTGTCCTAGATCAGGTTATTTGCACCAAAGAGTATATTTATTGGTTGCAGGCCATTCAATCAGCAAATCAGAACAGATTGTATTCTGTGCATGCTTTCTGTGTTCTTAAATCATGATACTTTCTTTATTACTTACAGGGTAGGCCATTGCAGTAAATATAACAAGGTTTCAATTATGTTGAAATCTTGATTTATGTCTATCCGACATTACCTTTAATATGGATGTGTTTCTAATATTAGAATCCTTCTTTGTTTTTCTACATGAATTATGAGCCTAATAAAAACTTTTCTATATGAAGTTTGAACTAGAGAATCGTCAGTTGCATGATTATGTAAAATTGTATTGGCACGAAGCTATAAAATAGGAAATAAACTGCTATTAGAGTTATGTTTTCAATGAATTGCATAATAGATTGACAGTAATTCTGACAAAATATACTCTTCAGTGCTTTGCTTTATTTTCAACAGTGTGAAAATTATTCCACTTTAATTGATTTATCAATCTAAGCAATATAATCAGTACAGTTTTAAAATGGTCAGTGTTTATAAAAGGTGTATTATATGTGAGGTATGTTATACATCATAGTTTAAAAGTTCTTCACTTATTTAGCCATGTTTTATATTTAGCCAACCATAGTTAATGTATGAAGTATCCTACATTGAAAGCTAAATAGAGAAGTCAATAACTTCAGCTTCATCTCTGTCTTTTACATATAATGCAAACCACCTATAGTTTACACGTTAATTTAATGTAAATATTATGCTTCCACAATATTTATGCAAAAAAACTTCAGTTTTGGAATGTAAACATTACTGTATTGATTAAATTAAATTGTGCATTTATACTTTCACTTTGCTATATAAGTTCTTAAATTTGTACGACTGTTTTCGTATTCCAATTTCTACATTCAAGGAATTAAGAAACCAAACTTGAAGCTGTAGCACTATCAGACTGAAGCATGGGAACAAATGCAATGACATGATGTCCATATTCAATTAGCATACAGTCTGAAGTCAAAATAATACAAAATGCATAAATAAAAATATTGTGCATTAAAAAGTATACCTATTTGTTTATTAGAAAGCGAACCATATTCTCCAAGTCTGAAATTCTTTTATGACACTGAGTTATTTGGGTATCCCTTGATTGTGACAAAGCTAATTTGGTTTGGTATACCCCCTTCCTAGTGCTCTTATACATCCAGGTTTATCTTGTCCCAAAATTTGTACAATCGCATCTTCTTGGATATTCTTTGTTGAGTCAGATTGTTTTGCATTTTCAATTTTTTTAATCTCTTCCTATTTAAATCAACATACATGTATGTTATATACACTGGTAAAAATGTCACAATATTCAATTAGTGACAAAAAAAAATCAAAATACTTACAATAACGTTTGCAACATCTATTCACTGGTTCACTATTCTTTTTACTATGAGATTTAATCCAAATATTCGTTCTACATATGGACGATGAATCTTGACTATGCTTTTTCTAAATTTAAAAACACAAAAAATAAATCAATCGATATCTATTAACTAGCTAGGTAAATAATGCTACGTTTAATTAACTAACCAAATTGTCGATAAATCTAGCCAGTCCTCTTCGTCCAGTTGTCTGCGGCAATTGCTTTTGCCTAATGGATCTATATTTCTCACTTTTTGCCTGAAAATACATAATTTACCTTAGACTCTAAGCATAATTTGATCCACAATTTAGCTTTATAGTAAATAAGCATACCTTAAACTCCAAAATTAATTTATCCTTTACAAACGATCTCCACTTGTTCATGCTTTTTATATTATAAGGTTTCAAGCTAAGTCTTTCCTCTTCCGTCGTTGCATTAACTAATTTTCGGACCAATTTGTTTTTTGACGATCTCCAAATAGTTCCCATTTGTTGAAATATGGAATATTTTTGCTTTTCCACTTTAAATCTAGCCTACAAGTAAAAAAATAAGAAGAAAATAATCAAGCAATTTGATAACATGCATTATTTTCAGTTTAGTGACTATTAGCAACTGAAATTAAAAGAAATTAGTAATATCTAAACTGGACTAAACTGTGATGTTATTTAAAGTTTAAGAGGGTTTTTCGTGAAGTCTGCATTTACGCTAAATGTGAAGTTTGTATTTGGTAATGCTGGTTTTTATTGTTTGGTTATTGTCATATTAATAAGCTGCATTATAGTTAGTAATCTGTCAACAGTTTTGTGTATCCAGTTCAGTTCAGTTCAGGGGTATGTATATCAAGTATTCCAATTCATGAATGCATACAAACTAAAGTGAGTGGCATGGGCGTCAAAGTTCTAGCAAGGTAACAGGATGTGTACCAATATGTACATGCCGGATTTTCAAACAAGGCACATTCATGCATTTTAGTAAAGTAAACAGGTAGGAACTGAGGTATATATGCCAATCAATTCACGGTCGTGAAAATATTTGGTTAAAAATCAAAGCAATATATGATTCATTTCAAAAAAGCTATGTATATATGAGTATATATATACATATATGCAATAATATATATATATATATATATATATATATAAATACATATGCATACTGGCGTACATATATACACTATAAAAACCCACCAATTCTGATGGCATGGTGAAAGACTTATATCAGAATGAAATACTCAACTCCATATATATTTTCGTTTACACAAAATATGATATGCAACAGTCAAGACAATATATGTATTCAGGGATACATGGTATGATATATATTTCTAGTTTTACGGAAAATAAGCTCGGTATATATCAATCTCAATATATATTCAAACAAGGCAATAGGATTTTATTTCAATATAGGAACACATGTATTTTCCAGTTTCAAAACCAAGCAAGGGTGAGCGTGACAAGAAGGTTAAGGCCAAATGAATTTCCAATTTCAATAAGGTAGGGTAAGACCTAACAAATAGGTGACAGATCTAGTTTGCAAATCAGGTAGGGATGAATAAATATAATGTGGCAGCTACGTGTGTTTTTTTGCTCATTAAGATCCCATACCTGAATTGATTCCTACAATACAACTTTCAATTCAATGCTTAGAAGCCTCCAATCGACAAGTGTAACCGGTACATGTTTTCGTACAAGCGGCCCAAGAAAGGAAGATACATGTACTGAGCCCTCTTCTGTGGGTATGGCCACCTCACTGACTTCAACTTCAATTCAATTCCCAGGACATAACGGAAGTTTTTTTTACTCTTGTTGGACCTCTAGGACGTTTTCTCACATTCATATTTGCAGTTTTAACTTCATTTGATCCATTGATTTCCTCCTCGGCATGAACATTTTCTTCGGAAGCTATTTCAACTTCTTTACGTATTTCATTTTCTTCACGTATTTCATTTTCTTCACGGAGCATTTCAGTTTCCTCATGCATTTCAGTTTCTTCAAGAGCCATTTCAATTTCCGCACATGGCATTTGCATTGTCTTGTGCCATAATTCTTGTTCTTTGTCTACATTACAAGCTTCAACGGTTGACTTGTTATATTTGACTTTTGGCTTATACTTTCGGGATTTCTCGTTCTTCAATTGTTGGCGAGTACGTATTAAGCTTATATGCATATTCTTATCCTTTGGATGTGAAAACAATATCGACAAACAAAACAAAATTAGATGAGCACTTAATTAACATTTATTAACAAACACTACATACACTCCCATATAAGTCTATTATTCTCTGAATAAGTCCAATATTTTCTGTAATATGCAAATAAGTCACTTATTCCCAATAATAGTTACCTAACGTTCCTAAAATTTTGATACATGCGCCTTTTCCTTTGAAACTACTATGAATGTATTCAATTTTTTTTAACTTATAATACATGTTGCTCAGCTGTGCACAACCTCTTTTGTTTAAATTAAATTCGAGAGCCAGACCATAAAACTGTGAAAAAGAACCAGATGAGAGAGAGGCTCCAAATTTTGACCTTGGCGTCACTTAGATTCTAGCTATGCATGTGTATAAGTAGAGAAAAGTTGTATAAAATAATAAGGTGAGAAAGGCTAACACTATACACCTGACGAGTCATGATCACTTACATTTTAGCTATGATACGTACACATTAACCAACTGAAAAAAATGCTATGTGTATATTAACCTAAGTAGCAAAGGAAGGGCTCGGTATATGTGGATTAAATTTCAAAATTGCAAAAAAAAGCGGCAAGATTGTCAAAATCTCAACCTGAAAATAAATTTATTGTTTGATTATAAATATTATTAGACTTTTATTATTGTATGAACTTAGCCGTTATGTCCAAGGGACCAGTCAAAAAGACATGTCTTTATCATACAAAAATATCTGATAGCACTGGAATTTCTTGTCCAAATTGAATTTGATATTAAGTACCTTAGATCCTACAATATAAAATTGTTGATAGTAGACACACAAGTAATGGAGTTATCTACAAGATCAGTTCTCATAAAACGGATTATAGATGGATTTGATTATGATAAAATTCATAAATCAAGATTTACATAAAATATTTAACAGTTTATGTATTTCGTGCGTAAGCATATTAAAATTATAAATATTATGCAACTAGTCAAAAATTATTATTTTAATGTATTGGAATTTTTCTGGAATCCTTCTTTAAAGAGTAAAGATGAGAATTTCATAAATCTGCCCTTACCTTACCAACTCCATTTAAATCGTGCCTTTACCTTACAACTTGATTTAATGTGGCGTTTGCTTCGGTGAATAAACTAGATACATTGCTAGTGTTGATGGCAGCAATTTTAAGAATTGCAGACAATACTAATTCTAAAACATATTGATTAGGAAACATAATGCTAGTGTTGAATGAGATTTACCATGTGGTTGTATAATAATGTTTACACAGTATTTCTTAGGAAACAACTAGAGATTCAATGCTATTAAATGATAAACTAACTTGACATATTTCACCAGAAAAAAAATGATTTAAAACTCACTTCACACCTTCATGATCAAGATTATGAGCATCTTCAAATATGAAAATCTCTATGATAATCAATAACTCGATACCTGCATATATGAAATAATAAATTTTATGAGATATATAACTCAATAACTCCTCTAGTAATCACCAATTTTTTATAATTAAATGTATCTTATTGATTTAGATATTGAAATGGAAAAGATGAAGTCAAAATCATTTATATAAATCAACACATATCAAACACAATAATTATTGCATAAAAACTAAAATACTGAAATATAACTAAACAAAAAATGCCTTGCGTGAAGGGTACCTATACCTCTCTTAAATAATGCATGTAACAATATTTAGTGACTCTCCATAGGGTAACAAATTCAGGAGTATTGAGTTATTCGAGCATGCCTTCGCAGTCCTCTCTAACATAGCTAACATTGTCAACTTCCATATCGGTTACATCGAGATCTTCTAGAATATTGATAGTTTCTTCTACATAATCATTTGTTTCTAGATCAAGAAAACCTCTTGGCGGTGCTTTCATTATGACGTACCAACTTGAAGAATCGTTTTCTCTTGAATAAAATGCTTGTTTTGCTTGAGATGCAAGAATGTGTGGATCTTTTGAAAATGATGCTTGGTTTTGATGTAAACTGACAACGGTGAAACCATCTTCATCAACTTTTACTCCATTTCCAACATGCGTCTAATGACACTTAAAAATAGGAATATAAAACACGTGATAATCTAATAAAATTATATCGGTCAATATTCCATAATAAGTGACCACATTGGCTACTTGAGAAATATCATTTGCACTTGCTCTACACAAAGTACTCGCATCGTAAATCACTCCACGATTTTGAGTTTCTCTCGCTACATCTTTTATGTGAAACCATTGTCCATTGATGACATATCCTTTGTAAGACAAAGCATTATTTTTCGGACCATATGCAATCTCTTCAGCATTTCATCGTGATCATTGGAGTTAATAGGTATCTATAAAATATTCTGAATTACATTGGCTATTTTAGAATAATATTATTAAAAAAAATGAGAGTATGTTTAAAAAAATTCATTTTACCTTATTTTTAATCCAATCAGCAAAAAAATTTGTATGCGTTTGCCACAGGAAAGCTGAATTTCTCTCCATGCGCTTGTTTGAATTTTGTAATTCCCCTAAGTGCAAACTAGTATAAAACAAGGAATTTAATGCTATATTTACCAGCAGAAACATATTAAAATAATTGAAACATAATATAATATATACTTACTCTAAAAATGATTCAACCATGACCATATTCATTAATACAGCTAAATGAGCACTTACTTTCTCATTTGAGGATAATGAAATTGTCTTAGACGCTGAAATTCAACGTCCCTCGAGTATTACATTGCTCTCGTAATCTTCATTTCGACCATCTATCTCCTCAATGTGCCCTGATTTTTTCAAGAATTCACTAAAAAAAATCATGCATTCCTCCGCAAGATAAGATTCTGCAATACATCCCTCGGGTCATGAGTAATTTCTTACATTATCTTGGAGTGTTTTCATATATCTTTCAAAAGGATACATCCAGTGAAATTGAACCGGTCCATATATAAGTGCTTCTCTACCAAGATGAATTGACAGATGTACCATTATGTCAAAAAATGAGGGTGGAAAATATTTTTTAAGCTCACATAAAATTTCTATAATCTCAATGTTAATATGCTGTAGTTTTTCTCTATCAAGGACAAGTTGACATAATTTGTTGAAAAATGAACATAAGCGAATTATTGATTTTCTTGCCTTTTTTGACAATAACCCTCTTACTGCTATAGGTAATAAGTGTTGCATTAAAACATGATAAGCATGTTATTTCAAGCCACCAATTTTACAATTCTCTAACGATATGCGATTTTTCAAATTTGAGCAGGTACCATCGGGTCCTTTGAAATCATACAGTCTTTTGCAGAATATTTTTTTCTCTGAATTTGACAACGTATAAGGAGCCGGCGGAAGATATTTTTTCTTCCCACGAGGTGGTGAATGAGCTCATGTCGAATTCCCCAATCCTCTAACTCCTTTCTAGAGTTCATTCCATCTTTTGATTTGTTATCATGCAACATTGATCCTAAGATGATTTCACCGATGTTTTTCTCCACATGTATTACATCTAAATTATGCCGTAACGGAAGTTCCTGTTGGATCTAGATTAACCCTAGAGGGGGGGGGGTGAATAGGGTTTATCAAAATTTTAGCGAGATATTAAAATATTCACAAATTACGGAAAATAGCAGAAATAGAAATGCAGAAAGTAAATGACACAAGATATACCCAGCTTTGGCAAAATCCTGTCTACTGCTGCATTCCTAAGGTTTCTACTAGGTGATAGAACAGATCCCGCTTACAAGACCATGTAAAATCGCGAAGCCCTCGCTCCTATTCTAACTCTACGCTCAAAACCGTAGACTGATCTAAACCCCTAGATCAGATTTCCCCTGATTACGACCCTGTATCCAGTAACCCTAGTTTTTATAGACTCTAGTAAACTGCTAGTTGACACCCTAACTAGATACCTAGATTTTACAGACTCTAGAACTGATCGAATTGGTTACAAAAGAAATTTTAAAAACAAAACAACGAAAACAAAACAATATTAAAAGGAAAAAACCCCCTTTTTCGCTTAAACTGAAAAGGCTGGCCCATTGTGCTTATTTGCAAACCCGATTTCTCTTTTTCCTCTGGTAATGAAATGGTGTCGGCTTCAAAGAAAAATTAGGGTTTTCCTCCTTTAATCCCCAAATCAGATCGATGTTGTAATGAACGGCTTCTGGAAATGGTTCTCCTTGTCTTCGATGGTTACACCGTTGCTTCCTTTGTCTTGCTCGATCAAATTTGGTGCTGATCGAATCCCTAAAAAAATTGTGATTTCTCTGAATCAATTCTATGCTTGTATTTGTTGTTGTGTGGATTCAATCTATGATGCCTGTGATGAGTTGGTGTCTTAAATAGGATTATAAAACCCTAAAAATACTCTGATTTCATTATGTGGCCGATCTGGTTTGTGCATGTTTTCCCCTTTTGAATTGGTCTGTATTGATTTGAATGTATCGGCCTTTATGCAAAACTAGAAACAATTGTTTGTGGCCATAAGTAATCCCTTGTGTGATTGTAAACTGTCGTGATTTCCATGATTGAATTTCCAAAATTGATTGAGTGAAATCTGCAATTCAAAATGACTTCCCCCATTTGCTGTGAACCCTTGCATGAATTCCTCTTTGCAACTTTGAATTGATTTATTCCGAGAATGATTAAATTCGATTTTCTGGAAACAAATTGTCCCACACAAAAATTACTTGTCTTGCCAATTTGTTACCTTTGAATTAAAATCCCTAATTGATTTCAGCTGAATAAAAACTTACCAATAATGAATATATGATTTCCAAAAAAAAATTGCCGAAATAGGAAGGAAATGAATGACAAAAGAAAAAAAATTATTTCTGGTATGCTTTGTCAAAACTGGAAACTGCTTGCCACTGATTTCATTCTTAAAACTGGAATGTGATGATTTTGTCCCCTGTATTCGATTGAATCAATTCTTTATTTTCCCATGTATGATTGAAATTTTTTGTGTTGTTCATACGACAAGATCACCTGAAATTATGTGCACCATGCTTGACTATTGTGACCCATGTGTATATTAACATTTCATCTGTACTGTACCTTGTTTACATGCTTTGTTGAAACATCTTTAACTTTTGTTGAACCATACAGACATGTGATCATGTGTGGTCTTGACAACTGTGTCAACTGTTACATCCCCTGTATACATTGTTCATGCTGCTTAGAAATTTCACACTTCCTTGAAAACTTCTGCTATGCTTTGATTCCCTTGCATGAACTTTTACTGGACTAGCCTGACATTGTATTGTTGTTTTTCAATTTGCTTTGAGCCTTGTACATTCCTAATTCACCATGAATATATATATATATATATAGTTGTAGTTTTGTAAGCATATTGACTCTCCATGTAGACATTGTGCTTGCATGAACCATATTTCCATACTGCTGTTTTGATGTATTTGAACCTATGTATCCTTGCCGCTGAAAATGGCTTGAGCTGAGCCAATGCCTCGACCATGTTTGTGCTGCCTTTGTCACTTGCATTCTCTTTAAAATACTGAAATGCTTGCCAAACTGTTCTTGATTAAATTTGCTGATTTTCTAGAATTAATTCATTGCCGAGAAATCCTGCATGGTTCATTGAAATTTTTGCCAAAGCCGTGCTTTGTGTGTAGACCTTGCTCATCTTGTTCCTATTATGGCATGAGCACTTGCCATCATGAACTTGACTAGTTTAGTTTTCTCCCATGTATGTTTTATGCACCACCTTGAATGAATATATGTGTTTGCACTTGAACTTTACACCTGATCCTTTGTACCATGCTTATATTTGTGATGTTGCACCATGCTTGTCATATACATGCCTCGGCCATTCTTTGAGCTGCCTCGACCACTTTGATTTGCTGCTTTGATTGAGCACACTTTTGACCTATTCATATGCACTGAGATGAGATGGTCCTTGTGGCTACTCCTCAGATTCATACTGATTGGCGCGGCAGTGCACACGTGTATATCTATACACGTGTGTATAAGTAGCCATCAGAAAAAAAAATTGTCCCTGCATTGAAATATATATATATACACACACACACACACACACACACACACACACACACACACACCCCGACTGCCTTGTGGTATTTGCAGTGTACCACTGTGAATATCACAAGCTGTCTAAAACGCAGTCGGATAAAATGATAAATCAGATAGAGTCAGAAAAATGATGAGAAATACACCGAAATTCTGAAGCAAATAAATTTTCAAAATAAAAATTATACTCGCTAGAATTTAAAAAAAAATATTTCTGTTCTAGATACTGTGTGTGTTTTTGTATGTGACAAGTATGAAGACTGGACTGACTGTGCAGTGTGAAGACAGAAGACTGAAGACAGTTAATTGTATAAATCAAAAAGTCTGTATTGAGTGATGTGTCTATGTCAATAAAATTGTATGTATGTAAAAGTGACTGTATATTGAGTGTTGAGCGTTGTAGTGAGGAGCTAATGTATAGAAAACAAATTGCACGGATATTTGTAATAAACAAATCTGATTGAAATAAAATATTATTGCATTGTGTTCAAACAAATTTGTTTATCGTATACTATTTATTTACAAGTACAATCTCATGTGAATTGAATAAATAGTGGAATTATAAAATAGTTGTACTGTTTGAATGTTTGAAATATAATATTCAATTTAAATAAAATACTGTATGAATATATGAATGTCTGTACAATCGTATTCTATTTAAATATAAATATTATATTCCTGTCCGTGACATATATATAGAACAGTACAGTAACAAACACATTTAAAATAATATTTATTTGGTTGTTATCATCAAACAAAAATCATATAATTGTGTATACAACTACGCCATATACAACAATCTCCCCCTTTTGATGATGACAAACAAATAAAAGATTTTGAGAACAACAAATATGTTTGACAGTGAATATTGAACTCCCCCTATTTATTAGCTCCTCCTATAACAGAAAACTCTCCATATAACTGTGCATGAGTGAAAAATGAAAATTGAATAAATTTTCAAAATTGAAAATATTTATAAAATATTCACCCATAAATCAAAATCTCAATCCATTCTCCCCCTTTTGTTATCATCAAAAGGATATAGAATTTAAAATATAAATGAAAAATGACTAACAAATACGATATCAGCTTAGGAGGAAGAACGGTCATCATAAATCTCAATCAATCAAACAAAAATCATAATATTCTGAGAACAAGTGGCATATTTCACATTGGAGAATGACAGATTTACGATGAAATTTATAAAAATGGAGAGAGTTATAAAAATAAATTCCAATTATTTTTAAAAGAATTTTATAAAAATGAGCTCAAAAACAGTGATGGATTTGGACTATAATTATAAATTCAATTTAAGTGACAAAATCGAATAATCTCAAATCCCAATAGTTATTAATCAACAAATCATAATATTTCATAAGATTTCAACACATTTCACATATTAGAAAATGTATTGATAGACTGATTTTTATACACAAAGGACAATTTCATAATAATTTCAATTTATAGCACACTATTTTCTTTTTTTTAACTTAATTTAAGAGCACACTGACCATGCATAACCAGAGCTTGGATTTTTAAATGAGGTCAGTCGCAGCTTAAATTATAAGTTGTCTCATAACCATGCATGACCAGAGCTTGAATTTTTAAATGAGGTTAGAGACATACTTATGTTTTAATTATATATTTATCGTTTTCAGCTTCAAAAGAAAAACTCCTTGGTGTATAAAACCAAAATGAATGATAGAAATATGGTAGGTACAGAAATGGATTGTGAAATAAATTTCTAAATTAATTATATTATGAAATATGCTCGATTGTACCGGGATTATTGAAAATTTTCAATTATCACTAATTCTGAATAATAACATAGTCCAATTTCTATCACAAATATTTCTAGAATGATTTTTTAAAAAATATTAAACTCTCCACATTAGTATAAAATTACGATGGATGGTAGAATGATGATAGATAAAGGAGATGGTCGTGAAATAATTTCCAATTCAAAGATATTATAATAAATGTTCAACCATCATGAAACTCTAAATAAAATCTCCTCTTGTTGTGAAATATATTGCAGTCACAATTCATCACAATTTCAAAACCTAATAATAATTTTGATGAATTATAAATACAGTTCTATTTGGATATTGATTTCAATTTCTAAATGAATAAAAAATAAATAACTTTAAAATTGAAAATTAATTACAAGAGGAATTTAAAATGATTTATACAAGACAAAAATAGTGTGTGAAATCTATATGAGATGAAGATTCAAAACAGACAAATGAGAAAAAATATATGTCACTTCTGGTACCAATTGATGTCTCTATTTACGATGATGTTAACATGACACTGGAGATGAACAAGGACATTACAGACAATAGAATTTTAATCACAAAGCCCAAGAAGACACGGTTAACAAATCAAGCAAATTAATTTCATCTATCAGAGCATGGTGTATATTTGATACCAAAACAAGCAGTCACCAAAAAATATTGTAACAACCCGGAATTTGGGGCCAATTTAAAATTTTCATTTTAGAGATTTTAAAGGTGTTTAAATAGTTGAAATGAATTATTTTAAATAAAAATGACTAGAAATTTATTTTGATTGAATTTAATGCGAATATATTTAATTTAATTACAAAAGGAATCAGAAAAGGACGGTAGTTTGAAAAGTCAAACCTGAACTTTGACTGACCACACAGGATGCAGAATAAATCGGATTTTGGTGAAACGAAAAATATTTAAATCTGTTAATGAATATCATTCTAACGAATCTGAAAAATTGAAGTTTCATAGCGGGAATCAAAAGTTATGGCCAAATGAATTTTCAGAAAGGTCGCTATAGAGAATATATCGCCCTTGAAAATAGACATTTTGCATACGACCTCAGAATTTGACGAAACCACTTTTGTTGGATCCGGGATGTAAAATTATTGCTAGGTTTTAAATTTCATGATTTTTGAAGCTAGTATGTGAGCGTGGCAAAAGAAACTGTGTTTTGTCAATTTCGATCAAAATTAATTGGCTGAAAAATAGCCATTTTTCAAACAGTCTTAGAATTCAACGAAATAAATTTTTTTTAGGACCGTATCGTCATAAGAAAGCCAAAAATATTTTTTCTGGATTTTTCTGAGTTAATTTGTAGCCCCGGTAAATTTATTTGTATGGTTAAATTAAAATAAATGATTTATAATTTAAAACTGAGAAACGGGGGCCAAGACGATCATTTGGGCCTGCGAGACATAGCCAGATGTGTTCGAAATGGGGGTTAATAGGTAAGAACGACAGTCGTTGGGCTGAAATTGGTGAAAGTTACTAAACGGGCCTTTATTGGGTAATTAAGAATTAAATAATAATTAGATAAACAAATATTATATTATAAATAGCGTACCTTCTTCTTCCCCGTCGATGATTTCAGCCGCATAAAACCCATTACACTTCAAATTTTCATTCTTTGATTTCTCCTTCGTTTCTCAACGAAATCCTTCGCCGTAAATCACGTTTCGAAGAGATTTTCGAGCTCTCCGAATACATACCGATCACATCCCGTCCCGTTGCCTGAATTCGCCGCACCATCCACCCAAAGCCGCCGCCGTTCGGCCTCCCCCACCCCCTCCTCGGCGAACCGCACCCCACCTTCCTCTGGCCGTAGATCCCCCTCTCCTAGCACTCCAACCTCCAACAAACCGTGGCCTATAGCTCTAGAAAATCAAAATCAAAGTTTTGAACATTTAAGGTATGAAATTCATTTCAGAATTTGCCACGCTTTTGGCTGTGGCAACTACAGTTGTTAAAAGTAAATTTTATTCAAAAATTGTTAATTAACTCATACGAACTCCAAACTGACAGATTTTGCGAGACCGTGACGACAAATAGAGGTTGCTGAAATCAAGTGCGACCATTTTCTGAATTTATTTGGATTTTTCATTCCGCTTTAATCAAGGTGAGATTCTATTTTAAATAATTAAATCTAATTCAGCTGAATAGCGTATATATTAGATCTATGACATGATAAAATTATTGACCTTGTTTTGTTTGATTGGTCAAGTTTGCTTTAGATCTGTGGTTGTGTATACGGATCTGTATAGATCCAATAATTCTCATAATGTTGTATTTATTTTATGATATCAAATTGCAAGTCCGAATCACATATCTTTTTTTTATGTGCAAATATGAAATGAAATTGTTAGCGGTATGAGAAGATCAAATCTTTTTATAATAAATAAAAAGTGGAATATGGCATATGATAAAAATTACATTTTTCTATGTAATTAAAATGTGAATTTACACCGTATGATAAAAATTACATTTTTCTATGTAATTAAAATGTGAATTTACACCGTAGGATAAAATTATAATTTTCTATATAATTAGAATGGAAGTTTGCATCGTATGATAAAAATCATATTTTTATAATGTAAATTAGGAGTAGAGTTTGCATTGTAATTAAAAATCATATTTTTATAATGTAAATTAGGAGTAGAGTTTGCATTGTAATTAAAAATCATATTTTTATAATGTAAATTAGGAGTAGAGTTTGCATTGTAATTAAAAATCATATTTTTATAATGTAAATAAGAAGTAGAATTTGCCTGGTAATTAAATTTACATTTTTATATGTAAATTTAGAATAGGATTCACACTGCAAATATAAGTTGCATTTTTATTATGTAATTAAGATGAGAATGTACATAGGAATTCAATTTACATTTTTATATGTATTTAAAGGTAGGATTTTGCAATGTATCAAAATTTACATTTTTACATGTAAATAGAAAATAGGGATTTACATAGGAATTAAATTTACATTTTTACATGTAAATGAAAAGGATGGAATTCACATTTTTAATGTAAGTAAAGAATGAATTTAGGATGTTATGATATGATCTTCATTTTCAAATGAATGAAAATTTAATAAGGATCGGTAGTTGTTAGAGCGTTGTTTAAATTAAACGACGTTATTACGATTAAACGATTATATATATATATATATATATATAAAAAAAAAATTAAAATTTGAAGTGCGGTAGTTCGTGTTTTGAAATCGTACCTTTAAACGACTATACAAGAAGATCCGACCGTCGAATTTCCTTGAAACTGAAACCGTTAGGACCGTCTTGGAAAAATCTTTCCAATGATATATATTACGTTAAGATCCAACGGTTAGATTCTGAGAAACGTAAAAATCAAAATTGGTTGAATGCAGCGCCATAGTCGCCCATTGACTTAAGGCGTCGTTATATTTTTTTTTTTAAATAATTAAAATAGGAAGTAATCATTATAAAATGATATCAGCAAGTACGAAGGATTTAAAATATATATATACGAGGATTATTTGGAAAGTCCGAGTTCTCTCATTCAAAATAATCAAACGACGTTAATTGAAGTATGAAGATGGCGTATAAAGACCGTAAATCTTCCCTCGAATGGACAACGATCGAGGCCCTGATTTGACTTGCTCCCAATTCAAGGGTCATGGTCATTGCCCAAACGTTCGTGTTGATTTCACGGGTTTGGTTTTCGCTCAGACCCAGAGCATAAGCTAATAAATGGATTGTGTGTCTGACATCGTACTCCATTAAATATCATGTTATTAATCTTCTATCGAATGTATGGATGTTTGGTGGCGGAGAATTTATTCTCTTGCTTAACACCCTTTCATATATTTCGGCAAAGGATTGGTAGTGCGATATGGAGTGACGATGTGGCATGCTAAGATGCATATGATCAAGGCTTTGTTGAAAAGCAGGCCTTGTGGGATGATCAAAGCATAGCCTGTTTAGGCATAGCTTTGTGTATAGCGTGACTTCGCAAGCCTCACACACCGGCGGAGTCTAAAACGGGAGAAGGGAACGCAGGGAGAGCAGCACGTTTCTTTCTAGCTAGAAGTGGTGATTGGGCTTTAACACGGCCCGACATTTTACTTATGTGGATGATGGAATGAGGCGCCTCGGATGATAGGTCCTATAGGATCGGGAAACGTGTGTTCAGGAATTGCCAATCCACGAAGCTGTATGTGTGGACCGGCCCTGCAGGTTCCAAGGGTTCACTGCGGGGAATCCTGAGACATTAGCTAGAGTGTCTCGAATCGGTAAGGAGCTCCTCCCTAGCCTTGACTCATGATGGAAATCCAAACTTCCAATACGAACCTACGAATTTGATTGTATTACTAGTATGGAAGCATAGTATTATGGTATCTATGTGTCCTAGGATTGATACATTTATTTTGAAATGTTTTGATATATACTAATGATAATATTAAACTCGTATTTGCCGTATTTAGAATGTTTAATCACCATAAGGTAAAATCCTATCCTTTGGTTTGTGTTGCATTGTGTGATGGGACCTGGGTCTTATGGTGATTCCATTTTCTCAAAAGCATAGCGTTGTTTTATGATTTACTTATTATTTGTTCTGACACTTTTATGCACGGCAATCCATTAGAGTAAACCTGTTCCGCATTAGCGGCGTGGTCTTTGGATTTGCCTTATTAATGGTGATTAATTAGTTAAGAATTCTCACACCAGTCCCACGACTGACCCGTTGTTTGTTTCCACCTTTTTGCAAACCCGGGTGCCCTCCTTTCTACACGGGCAGCCAAGTAAACAGGTTCATTCTTTTCTTGGAGTCTTTTCTTTGGAGTTGCTTATTATCTTTCTTGGATTTGCTTTCGTGGAGAGGTGATGACTTGGAGCTTGAAGACATCTATCATTTGCTACTATTGCATTTTTCCCTTTTTATTCCAGACATCAAACTTGTTTCATTTCACGTCTTTAAGTGGGAGTTGGAACTTATTTCATTTTCTGCAAACTTGATGTAATAATTTAGAATTTTGTGACTGTGGACTTTCTGTGGTTGATGACATTATATTTCCGCTGGTATGATGTTGTTACTCTATGAATATCCTATGCTATGTTGTATGTGTGATCTGTATTATTGTATTTATGTTGTATTCCAAATGATTATTCCTTACTTTCATTCTATGGAAGTTTGGGGTCATCACAGTTGGTATCAGAGCTTTGGTTAAACTTAGCTTTGGGATATAACATATTTATAATAATTCGTTTACATAGAATCACAATATTCTATGGCGAACATTTCATGTGAATACATAATAGTCAATCATTCTATCATCATCTTTTTATCCGTCCTTTTATCTTTATCAATTCTTCAAATCACCATTATAGTTGTTCTGACTCTTTCCTTGATCGTATAGAACTAACTAGAAATGAGTACCGCTGCTGCTAGAGCCGCTAGAGCTAGAGCAAGGAGGCAAAATATTGCTGAAACTGAGGAGGCCATAGTTCAACAGCCACCACCACCACCGCAGCCCTTTGATTTGGATAAGGTGGCGAAAAAGTTCAAAACCTGGGAGGAGTGCCATTCAAGGGTACTGAAACTGTGACACAAGCTCAAGCTTAGCTGAGGAACTGCGAAAAGATTTTTGGAGGATTAGAGTTGGAGGATCAGAGGAAAAGATTAATGGCTTCATGGCTGCTACAAGAGGAAGCTCAAAACTGGTGGGACACAGTCACGGTTAGAGGGACAGCAGATAATATGACTTGGACAAGGATTAAGGAGCCTTTTAATGACAAATACATTCCAAGGCAGGAGGTAGAAAGACTACATGACGAGTTCGCCAATCTGAAGCAAGGCGACAAGACCATCTCAGAATATGTACGAAGGTTTGAAGACCTCTCCCGCTATGCCCCTGAATTGATTCAGGATGACTTTCAGAAGAGCAAGAGGTTCATAAATGGGCTTGCGAGGAAATATATTGATAGAGCCACTGCCCACATCGACCTTTCTTTCAATAGGTGGGTAGAGTTTGCTTGTCGATATAAGGAGAATGATAATAAGAATTCCCAACAGGACAGAGAAAGGAGCTTGGCCAACAATAAAAGGAAGCAAACAGATAAGAATACGGAAGGAAGCAGTTCTGGAGCTGCTAAGACTCATGATAAGTCTAAGGTGCAATGCTACAACTGCCAGAAGTATGGACACTATAGCAAGGAATGCAGAAATCCAAAGATGGCCCGAGGCGACGACACTAAGGAATGCTATAACTGCCATAAGAAGGGTCATATCAAGCCAAATTGTCCTCTGTTGAAAGGAGCGCAGATTGCACATGTGTATGAGGGGGCAAGCACACCATCTTCTTCCGCACCTACTTCTTCCGAAGGAGCAGGTAAGCCTGATGTTTTAGATGGTACCATTTCTGTTAAAAACATTCCTATTACTGCCTTGTTTGATACGGGTGCATCAAGAAGTTCTATTTCTAGCAACACGGTCCAGAAATTGAAACTAAAACAAAGAAGTCTTAAAGAGCCGATTAATGTTCATAATCCTATAGGAGGTTCTATCGTCCTTGATTTGTACTGTCGGGTGCCTATTTCCTACTCTTACTTTCAGTTTCCTTTTGACTTGACCATTATGAATTTTTCCGAATTTGATATCATCCTCGGTCTGGATTGGCTAACAAAATTTGATGCCGAAGTAAGGTGTGCGGATAGAATAGTTGAAATCAAAACAAAGTTTGGAGATATTATTTCCATACCTTGCCATGGTTCAAAATCTGATAGAAGGGCATTTTGGTCTTCCCTTGAAGTCACTCCCGTTTCTTTAGAAAAGATCCCCGTGGTCAAAAATTACACGGATGTATTTGAAGAAGTAGACAGCCTACCCCCGCGAAGGGAAATCGATTCCAGGATTGATCTCGTTCCAAATGCAAGACCTGTAGTTCATGCTATCAGAAGAATGACCCCTAAAGAAAAGGAAGAATCGCAAACCCAAACTAAGCAGCTCTTGTGGAAAGGACTCATCCGACCTAGCTTTTCTAATTGGGGTGCAGATGTGGTGTTTGTCCCCAAATCCGATGGTACTCTAAGACTCTGTGTTGATTACCGCGATCTTAACAAGCAAACATTGAAGAACAAATACCCCTTGCCCCGCATAAATGATTTAATGGACCAATTAAATGGAGCCAAGGTGTTTTCAAAGATGGACCTGGCCGCAGGTTTCCACCAACTCCGCATAGCCGAAGAATGCATACCTTTGACCGCCTTCAGAGGTCCTGACATATTCTACGAATGGTTAGTAATGTCGTTCGGTCTATGCAATGCTCCCGCCTACTTTGTTGACTTAATGAATAGGGTCTTCCGTGAGGTCCTAAATAAATTCGTCCTAGTCTTCATTGATGATATTCTAATCTATTCTAAAACTAAGGAGGAGCATGAAGGGCATTTAAGGGAAGTGTTGGAAATTCTGCGAAGAAATGTTTTAAAAGCAAAGTTTTCCAAATGCACATTTTGGCAAGAGGAAGTGAAATTCTTGGGCCATGTTGTGTCAAAAGAAGGAATTGCTGTTGACCCATGTAAAATTGCCGCCATTCGAGATTGGAAGCAGCCCAGTACACCCATGAAGTAAGAAGCTTCCTAGGATTGGCTGGATATTACAGGAAATTTGTCAAAGATTTCGCCAAGCTGTCTAGCCCATTAACAAAGCTCACCAAGAAGCATACCAAGTTCAATTGGACATCGGATTGTGAGGAGGCATTCCAAAAGCTAAAGGTGAGTTTGACCACTGCACCCGTACTAACCATCATCGATGGCAACCAAGACTTAAAAGTCTATACGGATGCTTCTCAAAGTGGTGGTCTTGGTGTGGTACTGATGCAAAGAGGCAAAGTTGTTGCATATGCAAGTCGTCAATTAAAGCCGCATGAGAAAAATTATCGTGTCCACGACTTAGAGTTGTTGGTCGTAGTCTTTGCTTTAAAAATTTGGAGACTTTATCTTTTGGGCGAAAAATTTGAATTATTCACAGACCATCAATCTTTGAAATATCTCTTCGATCAAAAGGATCTGAATTTAAGGCAGCAACGATGGCTAGAATTTCTGGCGGCATACGATCTTGACATCTTATATATGCCAGGGAAAGCCAATGTTGTGGCGGACGCGCTTAGTAGAAAGGACGTCATCGTCGCAAGCCTCATCATTACCCCTTCTTTGATTGATAAAATTTCTGCTCTTCAAAAGGATGATAAATTCATTCAGATAATGATTAAGAGAATTGAAGCAGGTGAAAACACGAACTTCCACATAGATGGCAAGGGAATTCTTAGATTTCAAGGACGGATTTGTGTTCCATATATCAAAGACCTAATAAGGGAAGTTTTAGATGAGGGTCATAAATCAAAGCTTTGCATCCATCCCGGTGTGAGCAAGATGTATCAAGACTTAAAGCGCACATTTTGGTGGAGATATATGAAGAGGGATATATCCATTTATGTGAGTAGATGTCCCACATGCCAACAAGTGAAAAGTGATCAACAAAAGCTTGCGGGGTTTTTGCAACCATTGGAAGTTCTAGATTGGAAGTGGGACCAAATATCTATGGATTTTGTAGATGGTCTGCCTCGTACTAGGAAAGGAAATGACATCATATGGGTGATTGTGGATCGCTTCACAAAGTCCGCTCATTTCATACCTGTCAAGTCCACTAGAACTGCTCAAAGTCTGGCGCAAATCTATTTCAAAGAAATCGTCAGGCTACATGGGTAATAAAACTAAATCTTTCCTTTTCATCATAATCTGAATGAAAATTTTCATTTTCAAATTAAATAATAATCTTTTGTTTTAAACAGAGTTCCTAGTAGCATTGTTAGCGACCGTGATCCTATCTTTGATAGCAAATTTTGGGAAGCATTCCAAAATGAGTTGGGAACGAAGTTAAATCTCAGTACCGCAAATCACCCTCAGACTGACGGCCATACTGAGCGAGTGAATCGCATTCTTGAAGATCTATTGCGAGCTTGCATACTCGATTTTGGAGATTCTTGGGAGGATCACTTGCATTTAGTTGAATTCTCATATAACAATAGCTATCAAGCAAGTTTGAAAATGTCCCCATTTGAAGCCTTATATGGTAGGCCATGTAGATCCCAGCGTGTTGGGTTGAAAAAGGAAATCGGCTTGTATTGGGTCCAGACATGGTCCGAGAAGCTTCAGACAAAGTTAATTTTATTAAGAAGCGACTATTGGCTGCCCAAAGTAGACAAAAGAGCTATGCAGATGTAAGAAGAAGAGAGTTGGCTTTTGAATCGGGTGACTATTTCTATCTAAAAGTTGCTCCAATGCGAGGTGTAATCCGTTTTGGAAATATAGGAAAATTAGTACCTAAATTCATCGGCCCCTTCCCTATCCTTGAAAAGATTGGCACCCTAGCCTACAGAATTCAGATGCCCGGCTGGTTGCCTGGAGTACACGATGTATTCCATGTTTCTCAACTTCGAAGGCATGTCTATGATCCGGATCTAGTTGTTGAGGAAGCTGCACAGCAAGATTTGGAGATTACCCCAAGCCTTGCAGTGAGAAGGGAACCACTAAAAATTATTGGCAAAGAGACTAGGAAGATGAGAAATAAAAGTATCAACCTAGTCAAGGTGCAATGGAGCGGTGATCCTAGGGACTGCACTTGGGAAACCGAGGAGAGTATCAAACAATCCTATCCCAAATGCAGACTCGATATCTCCGATTAGATTTTATTTTGAGGTACGCTTAAAATATTTCCCATTCTCTATGTTGGTTCCTACCCTTCTGTTCTCCCCTTTTTCCTTTTCGAGGATGAAAAGTTCTTAAGCGGGGGAGATTGTAACAACCCGGAATTTGGGGCCAATTTGAAATTTTCGTTTTAGAGATTTTAAAGGTGTTTAAATAGTTGAAATGAATTATTGTAAATAAAAATGACTAGAAATTTATTTTGATTGAATTTAATGCGAATATATTTAATTTAATTACAAAAGGAATCAGAAAAGGACGGTAGTTTGAAAAGTCAAACCTGAACTTTGACTGACCACACAGGATGCAGAATAAACCGGATTTTGGTGAAACGAAAAATATTTAAATCTGTTAATGAATATCTTTCTAACGAATCTGAAAAATCGAAGTTTCATAGCGGGAATCAAAAGTTATGGTCAAATGAATTTTCAGAAAGGTCGCTATAGAGAATATATCGCCATTGAAAATAGACATTTTGCATACGACCTCGGAATTCGACGAAACCAATTTTGTTGGATTCGGAATGTAAAATTATTTCTAGATTTTAAATTTCATGATTTTTGAAGCTAGTATGTGAGCGTGGCAAAAGAAACTGTGTTTTGTCAATTTCGGTCAAAATTAATTGGCTGAAAAATAGCCATTTTCAAACAGTCTCAGAATTCGACGAAATAAATTTTGTTAGGACCGTATCGTCATAAGAAAGCCAAAAATAATTTTTCTGGATTTTTCTGAGTTAATTTGTAACCCCGGTAAATTTATTTGTACGGTTAAATTAAAATAAATGATTTATAATTTAAAACTGAGAAACGGGGGCCAAGACGATCATTTGGGCCTGCGAGACATAGCTAGATGAGTTCGGAATGGGGGTTAATAGGTAAGAACGACAGTTGTTGGGCTGAAATTGGTGAAAGTTACTAAACGGGCCTTTATTGGGTAATTAAGAATTAAATAATAATTAGATAAACCTAATATTATATTATAAATAGCGTACCTTCTTCCCCGTCGATGATTTCAGCCGCACAAAACCCATTACACTTCAAATTTTCATTCTTTGATTTCTCCTTCGTTTCTCAACGAAATCCTTCGCCGTAAATCACGTTTCGAAGAGATTTTCGAGCTCTCCGAATACATACCGATCACATCCCGTCCCGTTGCATGAAATCGCCGCACCATCCACCCAAAGCCACCGCCATTCGGCCTCCCCCACCCCTTCCTCGGCGAACCGCACCCCACCCCCTCTGGCCGAAGATCCCTCTCTCCTAGCACTCCAACCTCCAAAAAACCGTTCTGCAAACCGTGGCTTGTAGCTCTAGAAAATCAAAATCAAAGTTTTGAACATTTAAGGTATGAAATTCATTTCAGAATTTGCCACGCTTTTGGCTGTGGCAACTACAGTTGTTAAAAGTAAATTTTATTCAAAAATTGATAATTAATTCATACGAACTCCAAACTGAAAAATTTCAGATTTTGCGAGACCGTGACGACAAATTGAGGTTGCTGAAACCAAGTGCGACCATTTTCTGAATTTATTTAGATTTTTCATTCCGCTTTAATCAAGGTGAGATTCTATTTTAAATAATTAAATCTAATTCAGTTGAATAGCGGATATATAGATCTATGACATGATAAAATTATTGACGTTGTTTTGTTTGATTGGTCATGTTTGCTTTAGATCTGTGGTTGTGTATACGGATCTGTATAGATCCAATAATTCTCATCATGTTGTATTTATTTTATGATATCAAATTGCAAGTCCGAATCACATGTTTTTTTATGTGCAAATATGAAATGAAATTGTTAGTGGTATGAAAAGATCAATTTTTTTATTATAAATAAAAAGTGGAATATGGCGTATGATAAAAATTACATTTTTCTATGTAATTAAAATGTGAATTTACACCGTATGATAAAAATTACATTTTTCTATGTAATTAAAATGTGAATTTACACCGTATGATAAAAATTACATTTTTCTATGTAATTAAAATGCGAATTTACACCGTATGATAAAAATTATATTTTTCTATGTAATTAAAATGCAAATTTACACCGTACGATAAAAATTACATTTTCCTATGTAATTAAAATGTGAATTTACACCGTATGATAAAAATTACATTTTCCTACGTAATTAAAATGTGAATTTACACCGTATGATAAAAATTACATTTTTCTATGTAATTAAAATGTGAATTTACACCGTAGGATAAAAAATATATTTTTCTATGTAATTAGAATGGAAGTTTGCATCGTATGATAAAAATCATATTTTTATAATGTAAATTAGGAGTAGAGTTTGCATTGTAATTAAAAATCATATTTTTATAATGTAAATCAGGAGTAGAGTTCGCATTGTAATTAAAAATCATATTTTTATAATGTAAATTAGGAGTAGAGTTTGCTTTGTAATTAAAAATCATATTTTTATAATGTAAATTAGGAGTAGAGTTCGCATTGTAATTAAAAATCATATTTTTATAATGTAAATTAGGAGTAGAGTTTGCATTGTAATTAAAAATAATATTTTTATAATGTAAATTAGGAGTAGAGTTTGCATTGTAATTAAAAATCATATTTTTATAATGTAAATAAGAAGTAGAATTTGCCTGGTGATTAAATTTACATTTTTATATGTAAATTTAGAATATGATTCACACTGCAAATATAAGTTGCATTTTTATTATGTAATTAAGATGAGAATGTACATAGGAATTCAATTTACATTTTTATATGTACTTAAAGGTAGGATTTTGCAATGTATCAAAATTTACATTTTTACATGTAAATAGAAAATAGGGATTTACATAGGAATTAAATTTACATTTTTACATGTAAATGAAAAGGATGGAATTCACATCTTTAATGTAAGTAAAGAATGAATTTAGGATGTAGTGATATGATCTTCATTTTCAAATAAATGAAAATTTAATAAGGATCGGTAGTTGTTAAAGCGTTGTTTAAATCAAACGATGTTATTATGATTAAACGATTATATATGTATATATAATTAAAATTTGAAGTGCGGTAGTTCGCGTTTTGAAATTGTACCTTTAAACGACTATACAAGAAGATCCGACCGTTGGATTTCCTTGAAACTGAAACCGTTAGGACCGTCTTGGAAAAATCTTTCCAACGATATATATTACGTTAAGATCCAACGGTTAAATTCTGAGAAATGTAAAAATCAAAATTGGTTGAATGCAGCGCCATAGTCACCCATTGACTTAAGATGTCGTTATTTTTTTATTTTAAATAATTAAAATAGGAAATAATCATTATAAAATGATATCAGCCAGTACGAAGGATTTTAAATATATATATATACGAGGATTATTTGGAAAGTCCGAGTTTTCTCATTCCAAATAATCAAACGACGTTAATTGAAGTATGAAGATGGCGTATAAAGACCGTAAATCTTCCCTAAAATGGACAACGATCGAGGCCTTGATTTGACTTGCTTCCAATTCAAGGGTCATGGTCATTGCCCAAACGTTCGTGTTGATTTCACGGGTTTGGTTTTCGCTCAGACCCAGAGCATAAGCTAATAAATGGATTGTGTGTCTGACATCGTACTCCATTAAATATCATGTTATTAATCTTCTGTCGAATGTATGGATGTTTGGTGGCGGAGAATTTATTCTCTTGCTTAACACCCTTTCATATATTTCGACAAAGGATTGGCAGTGCGATATGGAGTGACGATGTGGCATGCTAAGATGCATATGATCAAGGCTTTGTTGAAAAGCAGGCCTTGTGGGATGATCAAAGCATAGCCTGTTTAGGCATAGCTTTGTGTATAGCGTGACTTCGCGAGCCTCACACACCGGCGGAGTCTAAAACGGGAGAAGGGAACGCAGGGAGAGCAGCACGTTTCTTTCTAGCTAGAAGTGGTGATTGGGCTTTAACACGGTCCGACATTTTACTTATGTGGATGATGGAATGAGGCGCCTCGGATGATAGGTCCTATAGTATTGGGAAACGTGTGTTCAGGAATTGCCAATCCACGAAGCTGTATGTGTGGACCGGCCCTGCAGGATCCAAGGGTTCACTGCGGGGAATCCTGATACATTAGCTAGAGTGTCTCGAATCGGTAAGGAGCTCCTCCCTAGCCTTGACTCATGATGGAAATCCAAACTTCCAATACGAACCAATGAATTTGATTGTATTACTAGTATGGAAGCATAGTATTATGGTATCTATGTGTCCTAGGATTGATACATTTATTTTGAAATGTTTTGATATATACTAATGATAATATTAAACTCGTATTTGCCGTATTTAGCATGTTTAATCACCATAAGGTAAAACCCTATCCTCTGGTTTGTGTTGCATTATGTGATGGGACCTGGGTCTTATGGTGATTCCATTTTCTCAAAAGCATAGCGTTGTTTTACGATTTACTTATTATTTGTTCTGACACTTTTATGCACGACAATCCATTAGAGTAAACTCATTCCGCGTTAGAGGCGTGGTCTTTGGATTTGCCTTATTAATAGTGATTAATTAGTTTAGAATTCTCACACCAGTCCCACGACTGACCCGTTGTTTGTTTCCACGTTTTTGCAAACTCGGGTGCCCTCCTTTCTACACGGGCAGCCAAGTAAACAGGTTCATTCTTTGCTTGGAGTCTTTTCTTTGGAGTTGCTTATTATCTTTCTTGGATTTGCTTTCATGGAGAGGTGATGACTTGGAGCTTGAAGACATCTATCATTTGCTACTATTGCATTTTTCCCTTTTTATTCCAGACATCAAACTTGTTTCATTTCACGTTGTTTAAGTGGGAGTTGGAACTTATTTCATTTTCTGCAAACTTGATGTAATAATTTAGAATTCTGTGACTGTGGACTTTCTGTGGTTGATGACATTATATTTTCGCTGCTATGATGTTGTTACTCTATGAATTTCCTATGCTATGTTGTATCTGTGATCTGTATTATTGTATTTATGTTGTATTCCAAATGATTATTCCTTACTTTCATTCTATGGAAGTTTGGGGTCATCACAAATATTTTCAAGAACAATATCTGAGCAGCACAAAAATCATTTTTCAAAGCAGACTTGTCAAGGAATTGTTTCAAGGATATTTCAAACAGTCAAAGAATGATTCATGATCCAAGATTATATATATGGTTTATTTTAAATCATTTGAAGGGAAATGAAAAGATCGAGATTCAATGAATCGATCACACCAGATTATAATTTTTAGATTCGAGATGCGTGGGATTCAAGAAATGAATAATTTCAAATGATTTTAAACAAACAAATATTTAAATCAAATAATCATGAAATTACAGTATGTTTCAAGGACCAGATTTTTCGAAATAATTTTTTTTTACAATATTTTCTAACAAGCATAAGAAAGATTTCAGATTATTTACAACAAGTTTGAATAATAATTCATGATCCAAAAATAATGGTTTATTCGAAATCACTTGAACAATTGTAAATCATGAGATACAATGAATCAACACGTAGGATTAATAATTTCAGATCAGAGAGGTGTGTGAGATTCAAAATATCAGAAATTTCAAATAAACAAATTTCAACCATAATGATCATGAATAAAGATGAATTTCAAGATGTATTACTATGATTCAAGACAATTCAAAATATCCAAGCTAATCTGAAAAATAATGAAATTATCACAACTGATAAATATTGGTGTGCTGTAATGAGTGTATTATTTCAAGATTTTTCTAAAATGAATTAGAAGAAACTCAAAACAGCAGAAGTGTGTGAAATTCCATTGGACTTTCAGATTTTCAAAAATTTAGAATTCAAAACAATAGTGTTCAAGATATGACAATAATACATCAACATTGTTACGAATTCAGAAAAATAAACTTCAAAACAATTATAGATATTTGCGAGTTTTACTTCAAGATCTGGAAATTATTAAAGACATTAGAGTTCTATTCAAATAAAGCGAATTTCCAGAAAATCATGAATACTGCAATTGGAAGTTAATGAAGCCCAAAATATAAGAAAAATAATATAGCAGCGACAAATTTGCAATAGAAATATCAAAGAAAAATAAACCGAAGGGAGGAATAAACAAAGAAAATAAAAACAGAAAATATTTACAAAGATAAGTCTAGAGATCATACCTGAATTCAGTGTAAGCAAATGAATCTCTAACTCAATAAATCTTGGCTAAAGGAACAGTGAATGATACAGAAGTATAGACAATTTTGTTTCACATTTCTTTTTGCACAGCAATTCCTCAGCCTCTTCTGGTACCCAACAATTTAGGGGATTGAGTGGTCTAACAAAATTAGTAAAACCAATCATAGTTTTGTTAACATCTTTTGGTACCCAAATCTGTTCGTATAACAACCCATTCAAATCTATCTTTGTGCCTTTAGGAACCCAAATCTGTTTGAATTTAACAAACATTGACATTGTAGATTTAGGGAACTTCATTTGTTTAAATGGGTTGTTATTAAACCAATATTTGTTTTTATTGTGGTTGGCCTTTCCAAAATACAAGCAATTTGAAGAAATTCAGAAATTTTAAGAAGTCTGTTTTTCAGTTGAAAATTCAAATCCAAGTCCTTTCTTGTTTTAAAAAGAGGAATTATTTTTCAATAGAGAATTCAAAGAATTTTGACTATTTGAAAACTTCTTAAATTTCAGCTCAAAAACATTGGCTTTGGATTTCAACAAGTTATTCTCATTTATAAGTTTTTCAATTTTTGCCTTAGTCGGAAATCTCAGATTCAAATTGATCACTCTTCTTAATTTCAAGTTTTCCAATTCCCTTGAGTTTTTCAATTTCTTTTTCCAAATCATAATTTATTTCAGAAATTTCAATCTTGTTGTTTTTCAAAGATATATTTTCATTTTCAAGGAACTTGGCGATCTCTTTTATTTCAGTTAATTCATTTTGAAAAGATGTGCATTTATTGCATTTGAGATTTCTGATTCTATCGGTTTCAATATTAAGCTCTTCTAGAATTGTTTCAGTTTTCAATAGACTTCTTTTTTCAAAAAAATTATGTTTGGAATTCTCAGTTGCCTTAATTTTATCCAACTCCCTTTGCAAAGCAATGTTTTTATGAATTAGCTCATCTTCCCGATTTTTCAAAACAAATATTTCATTTTCAAGATGATTAAAATTTTCATTAAGATGAGCAAATTCTTTTTCTAAATTTGAATAATTTTTGCAATTGGAGTTTTCAAATCTCTTAACATTTTCTAATTCCAAAACATCAATTTTTCTACCCAACTCAAGATTCTCAGATTTAAGATGTTTATTTTTCTGTTTGAGACTCTCAACAGTTTTTGTTAAATCAGTACAAAGATGAATTAAATTTTCCTTTGAAAAAATTCCTATTGAGTCTCCATCGCTATCATCATCTGTTGAATCTTCATCTATGACTCCTGTTAAGCACACATCTGAGTTTGAGTTGGCAGTTGCGGTTTTTGAGCAGTTGTCTTCATTTCGTCCATACTTTGCATTGAGAGTAATCCAAATATCCTATGCAGTTAAACAGTGGGATATGAGATTAAGCTGATTATTATTAAGATAAGAATAGAGAATATGCATAACACGAGCATTGGTAATTTTATTCTTCTTATCAAACATATCACCTGTATTTTCAATAACATTCCAATATTCAGAACTAACAGATTTTAAATAGAATTCAATTTTCGATTTCCAAATTAAAAAAATCTATCCCATTGAAAACGTTTGGAATGTGACTGGACTGACTCTCAAAGGGATGACAACTAGGATCCATGATTCTAAGGTTAATGAAATTACTAGGTTCTGATACCACTTGTTGGATCTTGATTAACCCTAGAGGGAGGGTGAATAGGGTTTATCGAAATTTTAGCGAGATATTAAAATATTCACAGATCATAGAAAATAGCAGAAATAGAAATGCAGAAAGTAAATGACACAAGATATACCCAGCTTTGGCAAAATCCTGTCTACTGCTGCATTCCTAAGGTTTCTACTAGGTGATAGGACAGATCCCGCTTACAAGACCATGTAAACTCGCGAACCCCTCGCTCCTATTCTAATCCTACGCTCAAAACCGTAGACTGATCTAAACCCCTAGATCAGATTTCCCCTGATTACGACCCTGTAACCAGTAATCCTAGTTCTTACAGACTTTGATAAACTGCCAGTTAACACCCTAACTGGATACCTAGATTTTACAGACTCTAGAACTGATCAAATTGGTTACAAAAGAAATTTTGAAAACAAAACAATAAAAACAAAACAACATTAAAAGGAAAAAACCCCCTTTTCACTTAGACTAAAAAGGCCGGCCCATTGTGCTCATTTGCAAACCCAATTTCTCTTTTTCCTCTGGTAATGAAATGGCGTCGGCTTCAAAGAAAAATTAGGGTTTTCCACTTTTAATCCCTAAATCAGATCGATGTTGTAATGAACGGCTTTTGGAAATGGTTCTCCTTGTCTTCGATGGTTACACCAGTGCTTCCTTTGTCTTGCTCGATCAAATTTGGTGCTGATCGAATCCCTAGAAAAAATGCGAGTTCTCTGAATCAATTCTATGCTTGTATTTGTTGTTGTGTGGATTCAATCTATGATGCCTGTAATGAGTTGGTGTTTTAAATAGGATTATGAAATCCTAAAAATGCTCTGATTTCATCATATGGCCGATCTGATTTATGTGTGTTTTCCCTTTTTGATTTGGTTTATATTGATTTGAATGTATCGGCCTTGATGAAAAACTGGAAACAATTGTTTGTGGCCATAAGTAATCCGTTGTGTGATTGTACCTTGCCGTGATTTCTATGATTGAATTTCCAAAATTGATTGAGTGAAATCTGCAATTCAAAACGACTTCCCCCATTTGTTGTGAACCCTTGCGTGAATTCCTCTTTGCAACTTTGAATTGATTTATTCCTGGAATGATTTAATTCGATTTTCTGGAAACAAATTATCCTACAAAAAAAATTACTTATCTTGCCGATTTGTTGCGTTTGAATTAAAATCCCTGATTGATTTCAGCTGAATAAAAACTTGCCAAAAATGAATATATGATTTCCAAAAAAATTGCCAAAATAGGAAGGAAATGAATGACATAAGAAAAAAATAATTTCTGGTATGCTTTGTCAAAACTAGAAACTGCTTGCCACTGATTTCATTCTTAAAACTGGAAAGTGATGATTTTGTCCCCTGTATTCGATTGAATCAATTCTTTATTTTCCCATGTATGATTGAAAATTTCTGTGTTGTTCATACAGCATGATCACCTGAAATTCTGTGCACCATGCTTGACTGTTGCGACCCATGTGTATACTAACATTTCATCTCTACTATACCTTGTTTACATGCTTTGTTGAAACATCTTGAACTTTTGTTGAACCATACAGTCATGTGATCATGTGTGGTCTTGACAACTGTGTCCACCGTTACATCCCGTGTATACATTGTTCATGCTGCTTAGAAATTTCACACTTCCTTGAAAACTTTTGCTATGCTTTGATTCCCTTGCATGAACTTTTACTAGACTGGCCTGACATTTTATTGTTGTTTTTCAAATTTGCTTTGAGCCTTGTACATTCCTCATTCACCATGAATAAATATGTTGTTGTAGTCTTGTAAGTGTATTGACTCTCCATGTAAACATTGTGCTTGCATGAACCATATTTCCATACTATTGTTTTAATGTATTTGAACCTACGTATCCTTGCCGCTGAAAATGGCTTGAGCTGAGCCAATGCCTCGACCATGTTTATGCTTTCCTTGTCACTTGCATTCTCTTTATACTACTGAAATGCTTGCCAAACTGTTCTTGATTAAATTTGCTGATTTATGGAATAAATTCGTTGCCGAGAAATCCTGCATGGTTCATTGAATATTTTTTCCAAAGTTGTGCTTTGTGTGTAGACCTTGCTCGTCTTGTTCCTATTATGGCATGAGCACTTTCCATCATGAACTTGACTAGTTTAGTTTGCTTCCATGTATGTTTTATATGCACCACCTTGCATGAGTATATGTGTTTGCACTTGAACTTTACACCTGATCCATTGTACCATGCTCATATTTGTGATTTTGCACCATGCTTGTCATGTACATGCCTCGGCCATGCTTTGAGCTGCCTCGACCACTTTGATTGAGCACACTCTCGATCATATTCATATGCACTGAGTTGAGATGGTCCTTGTGGCTACTCCTCAGATGCATACTGATTGGCGTGGCAGTGTACACGTGTATATCTATACACGTATTCATAAGCATCCATCAGAAAGATTTCTTGTCCCTGCATTGAAATATATATATATATATATACACACACTGACTGCCTTGTGGTATTTACAGTGTATCACTGTGAATATCACAAGCTGTCTAAAACACAGTCGGATAAAATGATAAAACAGATCGAGTCAGAAAAATGATGAGAAACACACCGAAATTCTGAGGCAAATAAATTTTCAAAATAAAAATTATATTCGGTAGAATTAAAAAATATATTCTATTTTAGATACTGTGTGTTTCTGTATGTGACAGGTATGAAGACAGGACTGACTGTGCGTGTAAAGATAAAAGACTAAAGACAGTTAATTGTATAAATCAAAAAGTCTGTATTGAGTGATGTGTATGTGTCAATAAAATTGTATGTATGTAAAAGTGACTGTATATTAAGTATTGAGCGTTGTAGTGAGGAGCTGACGTATAGAAAACATATTGTACTGATATTTGTAATAAACAAACCTGATTGAAATAAAATATTATTTCATTGTGTTCAAACAAATTTGTTTATCGTATACTGTTTATTTACAAGTACAATCTCATGTGAATTGAATAAATAGTGGAGTTATAAAATAGTTGTACTATTTGAATGTTTGAAATATAGTATTCAATTTAAATAAAATACTGTATGAATATATGAATGTCTGTACAGTCGTATTCTATTTAAATATAAATATTATATTCTTGTCTGTGATGTATATATAGAACAGTACAGTAACAAACACATTTAAAATAATATTTATTTGGTTGTTATCATCAAACAAAAATCATATAATTGTGTATACAACTACGTCATATACAACAATTCCTACAAAAATCAATAATGTAACTCATAATTATATTATAATTTTAAATTTTAAAAAATAAAAATAAAACTACCACCAACCTTCCAATACGGCAAATCAAAGAAAATCGATCTCTTTTTCCACATTGTTAACTCTAGTTTAATAGGATCTTTATCTTCATCATATTCATCTTCTGTGCCATGGATAATCTTCATATTCCTCCTTTTCAACTTGATGGGTTTTATCTTAATGGCATTTCTCTTATTATTCATTTTCTTCTTCTTTTTCTTTTCTTTCTCTTTTCCAAAGTTATTTGGAAAATCTTTTAACAATTCAAAAATATTTCTTCCAGTTAAATTTCTAGGCGCGTTACCATTCTCCACGATGTTATCAAACCATGTCTTTTGTTTCCTACGTGCATCATGTACAGATAGATATCTTCTGTGACCCATGTAGACATTCTTTCGACTATAATTCAACCAACGATGATGAGTGTTAACACCACACAATGGGCTAGCTTTTTCTCCCTTCACACAACATCCAACTAGATTTCCATAGGCTGGAAAAACATTTATTGTCCAAAGCAAGATTGTGTTCAGTTTAAACAACATTTTACTAAATGCATCATAAGCATCAACTCCATCACTCCACAAATAATGCAAGTTTTCAATCAAAGGTGCCAAATATACATCAAGCATTACTGGCCAACAACTATACTTAGAATTTAACATAGAAAATGGATTAAATCCATCCATAACAAGACCCTGTCTAAGATTGCGTGGATCAGCAGAAAAAGGTTTCCATCGTTCATCCACCATATTCCATGCTATATAATCCACAGGATGACGCATTTTTCCATCATTGCTTCTATTATTAAAATGCCATCTTAAATTTTCTATCATTTTCTGAGATCTAAACATTCTTCTAAATCTTGGAATTATCGGAAAATATCTCAATACTTTAACTGGAACACCTTGTACAATCTCCTTGGTATCTTGATTTATTTTCCATCTTGAAGAACCACATTTTGGACAAGCATTTAAATCTTTATATTCTTTTTTGAAAAGACAACAGTCATTCTCACAAGCATGTATCTTTTAAAATCTCATGTCAAATGCTTTAAGAATTTTTTTTTACTTCATATAAACTCTTAGGAAGTACGTTATCTTTCGGAAAAAACAATTGTTGCACATTTAGAAGCTTGTCAAACCCACTATCTGATAGACCGGTCTCACATTTAAGATTATACAAGACAGTGATGGCTGATAATTTTGTATGATCTGTGCAGCCAGGATATAATGGAGTTTCTGCATCTTCCAAATTTTTAAGCAACTCATCCTCTCTTCTTTGAAAATCAACATCATCTTTAGCATCAGCAAGAGAATCATTATCCACAAAATCTTCATCTTCATAGTGAATCATCTTGAATAAGACATACGTGTTGAACGAATTTGTCTTTTTATCTACATTTACTTAATCGCCATGGCTATACAACCTACTGCTCTTATATTTAGGATCCATTCCTTTTATAACTAAATGCTCAACAATGATGTGATCATCATGACGTCTAAGATTTCGACAAACCTTGCACGGACACAAAATTTTCTCCACATTTCTCAGATTTTCCTTTGCCACACGCACGAAATTCAAAACTCCTTGCCGATACTCTACACTAGTCCTATGACAAAAATAAAAAACATAACAATTTTTTATAATATTAACATATATGTGTTAATTCTTAAAATAAATTTAAGTATCAAATACTCACCTGTTTAAATTCACCTAATCTTTTTCCATCGGCGATATAAGCAGTCAGGTAATTTCTCAAGCTTTGATGTAGAATATGTTTTTCTGTTTTAATCAAACAAATACTACATGTTTCATAATTCAAATTTATATTTTCCACTTCAAGATTCATATTGGGATTTTTAAAACTTTTTAAATGATAAATCATAAGCCACTATAAGATTTTATATTTGAAAATTTGACTTCAATTTTATTTAGGTTTCCACTCGGTCATGCTTCGTAGTGTATGATGTTGGAGAGTATAGTGAGATCATAGTGGCAACATTGTTATATCGTTAATATATGAACAAAGTCATCAACCAAAGACAAAATATAGATGTAGCAGTTGTTAACTGAATGATAAAATAGAAAGATAACATCAAACAAAGGCACATATGAACAAAAAGGTTTCCGATCAGACAGAGATGACTTGAGATCAAAATTCAGCACAAATCAATATAAATTTTCAAAAGGTGAAATACCTGAAATATGACAAGTGCTTTAAGTTTTTTTATATATCAAAAAGGGTAGGATGCTAATTTCACTACATAGACCTGACATTAACATGTAAATATAGTCATCAATAAAAAAACGGTGTGTATTATAGGTAGGCCTGCACATCTGATTGAATCATATCAAATAGAATCAAAGAAATAAAGATGAAAACATTATGGGTAAAGTGGAAAACTTTTCCTATTTAGACCTGCTTCAATCGTAGCGAGTTTGCAAATTTACTAACTCATTCGTGAATGCTTAAATTTTCAAATAAGAAGAAGAAATATAAGAATCATAAACAAAAACAAGACAAAGAAAAGAAATGAGTTAGTAGATAAATCAATACTGAAACTTTTAATCCATTAAATATATATAAACGTCGTTCCTATTTTCTTGTACGAATATTTTTTGATATTGTACATCCTGCAAAACTAGGATCAGAATTAAACATTGATATATACAAGTGCTCTAATTTTTTTTATATATCAAAAAGGGTAGGATGCTAATTTCACTACATAGACCTGACATTAACATGTATATATAGTCATCAATAAAAAAAAATAGTGTGTATTGTAGGTAGGCCTGCATATCTGACTGAATCAAATCAAATAGAATCGAAAAAATAAAGATGATAACATTATGGGTAAAGTGGAAAACTTTTCCTATTTAGACCTGCTACAATCGTAACGAGTTTGCAAATTTACTAACTCGTTTGTGAATGCTTAAATTTTCAAATAAGAAGAAGAAATATAAGAATCATAAACAAAAACAAGACGAAGAATAGAAATGAGTTAGTAGATAAATCAATACTGAAACTTTTAATCCATTTAATACATATAAACGTTGTTCCTAATTTCCTATATGAATATTGTTTGATATTGTACATCGTGTTAAACTAGGATCAGAATTAAACATTGATATATACAACTGCTCTAAGTTTTTTTATATATCAAAAAGGGTAGGATGCTAATTTCACTACATAGACCTGACATTAACTGGTATATATAGTCATCAATAAAAAAAACATTGTGTGTTGTAGGTAGGAGTGCACATCTGATTGAATCGAATCAAATAGAATCGAAGAAAAAAGATGATATCATTATGGGTAAAGCGGAAAACTTTTCCTATTTAGACCTGCTACACAACACACTACAGTCATCCTTCCCTTCCAATACATCATGCTCCAGTACACGAACCATACACCAGTCTTCACGTCAACTTCACAGCTTCACAATTACACAACCTAGGATCCGCCGCATCACCTGCATGCTTCACGTCAAAGTGGTGAACCCGAATCCGTGAGATACAACAGCTCCATCTTCTTCCTTTTATTTTGGAACTTTGCAGTCCCACTATGTTGCTTCATTAGACTTTCCTCACGCTGATAGTAATTATTCTCGAATCACTACACTCACGCTCCACACCTCAACCCCCAACAACGGCCTTCTCTTCTCCTTTCCCAAAAACCGCACTTACTTTCTGTGTAAATGAACTCGTTTCTTTCATCATGACCATTACGTACTTTCTTATACCCCGCGTTTCAACTCCCTCCCTTCACCTCATATTTACACATCAAGTTCACCATTTCATACGCCCACTCACGTCCGCTTCCCTGATTCTACACCATTAACCACACTTCATGCCTGCATTACCACAAATGGATACTACCCAGAATGCAACTTCCCTCCCATTCTTCTAGATCCGTACACTTACTTGTTTCTCCACCAATAACAAGACAACAATACTCCTCCTTTCTCCATATTTTCATGCGTTTCCTTCCCTAGCGAGAACTCCTTGCTTCCTGTTTCTTGTCAGTATCTCACGCTCAGATTCATAGCCTCCCTCCCCACACATTACTTTATTGCACACTCATCACATATACGCTGCACAGAACAGATCGATATCTCCCTTTCTTCTTAGAACAAAACTTGCGTGTTGTGCTTAAACCTAGCTACAATTTTATAATCGAACCCCTCCCTGGCTCTTACATATATAAAATATTGGAATTTATAGTAGAGGGTTTGTTTTTGAATTACTGGTTTTTGTAGTATTTGATACAAAGTTTTGAAGTGGTGGCGTGTTTATTGATGACGCAAAGAAAATCAAGAAAAAATAGAAACTATATATTTCAGTGTTTATATAGGAAGCTACTTACTTCGCAGCTAAGTATTTGGTAGTAGGGGTCTACATAGGTCTGCAGTACGTTTGATTTAACTATTCGAAACTTCTTTTCAATGATATTACTTCACTGCGAAGGAAAAGGAAATGTATATATATAATACTTCACTGTTCGTCTGGTTATCTAGACAAGCGGTACTGTATATTTTGACATTAGTTGTATTTACATAGGACCTGCGTGCGAAACTGTTGGAAATGACGCAGTATTATAAAGTGACTCTAATATGTTTGTCTAGGGATGTCTTCTGATTAAATTTTAGAACATGCAGCTAACTTAACTGCTAGTGCATTTAGTCAAAGCAGCACAATTTTATCGAATTAATACAAGTAAATATAATCTACAGAGTAATAAATAAGAATACAGTAACATAAATCTCAAGCGCATACCTTTCCAGTCTAATCTTGGAATTTCTTCAGAGTCTCTACACTAGATGGAGGCAAAACTCGCTCAACTGATTGATCTGCATGGAAATAGTACATGCATATTTAATTTAATAGAATATGCTTTTCAGTAAAATAAGAATGAACTCTGTTGTGCTGGATTATCCAGGAGGGGATTTTATGGCATCTCTGAAGATGCAATTAACATTACTAATGACATCAGTAAAAAATTAAAATTAACCTAATCAGTGAAGAAAAATAAACTTAGATCAAATTCAATACTCTATTTTTGTAACTCTGAAATTCAACATCTTCAGACTTCTAATTGTTTGTGTTAACAGCATGAATCTGATCACTCGTCATCCATAATAAAACAGAGTAGTACATCGAGTATGCTATACATAATCAAGTAGCATAGGCATCCAAGCCTATTTGTATTGATTTATACATTTTAGCAAATAGACAAGTGTTGATTTTCTGGCATTTGCCCTGATTTTGTATTGATTTATACATTTCAGCAAAGATCCAGTTATACTCAAATTTCTACTTTCATAGCCTATTTTAACAAAGATCCGTTGCATAGCCTATTTGTATACATATAGCTATCATCCTAGCCTATTTGTAAACTAACAGTATGAACAAAAATTACTGTCTTAATCACTTAAACAAATAAGTGCGATTTATTACCTCAATCTGAAATGCTTGAACAAAAATCATGATTTGAAAGCAGAGTTGTAGATCTGTGAATCAAAAAACAAAAATAGTTAGAAAACAAGTGCAAAACATACATGGATCTAAACGAAATCAAAGAGGAGAAGGAGCGAGCGTGGATTTGTTGGTTGAAGGAGAAGGAGCAAACGTGGAAAGAGTAGGAAATTGATCTAAGAGGACAAAACATTCAGAAAATTTTCGATTGAAGGAGAAGCTGGGGATTTGTGGATTGGAAGAGAAACTGTGATGGAAGAAAACGATACGAGGATAACGAGGAAGCTTTGGGCGAAAAACGAAATAAAGGGAGGGGAAGGGGAAGTTAAACGCAATGGAACCCTAGAAATAAAGAAAATAAAAAACTTGGCTGCATTATCACGTAAACGCTGCCATCATGAGTAACCGTATCCACTTTTTCTTGTAGTGGTATGAGCATATGCATTACTTATCCGTCACTCCATGGCTTCAAATATTATATGCATCTTCTGTAACTGCATCTCATATAAGATGGCATAGTGTGAGATCGGAGAAACATGGTACGTTGACCTATCCGACCGATGGAGAAGCATGGAAGCATTTCGATAAAACTTATCCCAATTTTGCAGCGGAGAGTCGTAATGTTAGAAAAGAATTATGTATAGATGGATTTTCACCATTTTCTCAATTTGGTGCCAAATATTCATTATGGCCCATTATCACTACACCATATAATTTACCTCCATGGATGTGTATGAAACACATATATGTTTCTTGTAGTTGTCTTTCTTGGCCCCGACGATCTGCCACAAGGAATTGATGTTTATTTGCAACCGTTGATTGAGGAATTAAAAACACCATGGAACGAAGGAGTAAAAACATATGATGTTTCAAAGAAGAAATTTTTTCGTGTGTTTGCTTCTTTGTTGTGGATTATTAGTGATTTTCCTGCCTATACAATGCTTTCTAGATGAAGCACTACTGGTCGTCTAGCATGTCCATATTGCACTGAAGAAACAAGAGCCGCATGGTAAGAAAATTTCATGGTTTTACTATCTCGATGTTTTCTCCATGTAAATCATCCTTTCAGAGGAAACAAGAATTTTTTTAGCTAATAGAGTAGAAACCTGACAACCACTAATGATATGCTCAAGCGAAGACATATATGAACTGGTTAGGGACTATTCAAAAATATATGAAACAGGAGTGTAAACAAAAATTGAAGGCAAATCAACTGTTTATAATTGGTGCAAACAATCTACTTTTTAGGAGTTGCCGTATTGGAGACATCTTCCGCTTCGTCAAAATATAGATGTTATGCACAATGAGAAAAATGTATCTGATAATGTGTTTAACACAATTTTGAATGTCAAAGGGAATAGTAAAGATGATTTGAAATAAAGACGCAATATAGAAAAATTATGCAAATGTTCTGAGCTTTGTATAAAACCAAATGACAGTAAAAACTGAAGACGTGTTACGAATTAGATAGTAATCAAGTTAAAGTTGTGTTAAAATAGGTGGAAGGCTTAAGATTTCCTAACGGGATTTCATCAAATCTTCGTAGATGTGTTGATCTTAAAAACAGTAGATTGAGTGGAATGAAAAGCCATGGTTGTCACATAATGATGGAAAATTTATTACCTGTTATGTTAATAGAATTATTGCCATTAAAAGTTTGGAATGTAGTAACGAAGCTTAGTATGTTTTATAAAGAGCTTTGTTCGACTACTTTAAAGGTCTAACATTTACATAAAGTTGAAGTAGATATTCCTATATTGCTCTACAAATTAGAGAAAATATTTTCGCCAGTTATTTTTAATGTAATGGAGCGTTACTGTTCATCTCCCATCTGAAGCACGACTTTCGAGGTCCTATCCAATATGAATGAATGTATCCATTTGAGAGGTATATAACATGTTACCTAGTAATTTACTTGCATTTAAAATATGAAGTTAATGTAAATTAATTTTGCAAATATATCTGAATCATCTGAAGAAAAAAGTGAAACAAAAAGCACGAGTTGAAGGTTCGATATGTAAATCCTACATCAAAGAAGAAGCTTCGTTTTTTCTCTCACTATTTCACTGACCATGTGAATATATCATTTGAAAATATTCCTCGTAATGAGAAGGCGACAAATAAGAGTCCTCTCAAATAATGTTATCTATTTTTAGACAACATGGTTAGCTATTTATTAAATGTGTAGAAATATGGCTAGATGATAGAAATCTTCATGTAGCAGTAGCACACACGTATTTATCCTAAATTATGCCGAGGTTGCACCATTTGTTAGATAATCTGAAATAATAATTTTTGCTTTATTCATTTCTATAATGCATGCACGTGTAGAGTCTAATGTAATACTTTATTTATATATACAGTGTTTATGAACGTAAACATCCGAATGGAGATTTCAGTAAAGAATTTTTTGGTTGGTTTCCAAAACTTGTTTATGAACCAAAAAATTGTGTTACCAACGAAGGGTTGAAATATCGACAAAGGGTTGAAACATCTTGCGATGGGACTAAAAAGAGTGGTGAAGACATATCCAATATTTTTTTTAATGGATATAAATTTAACACCAAAAAATATGGTGCACAAATATTAGCTAATAATACAGGTGTAATTGTTAAAGGTAGCGATGATCTAGGAAATCACATAAATGAATTTTATGGTGTTTTAGCAAAAATTTTGCAGCTGACATATTTCTTAACCCCCCACAGAGGAAATGTTACTATTTAGATGCAACTGGTTTAGCAATGTTCAAGATTTTGGAATTAATATGCACAAGAATTTTAATCTTATCGAAATAAAGCACACATCGCATTATCACAAGTATGATCCTTTTTTGCTAGCCAAACGAGCATTGCAAATTTATTATGCTCCTTACCCATCTCTAAAAAAAGATAAAGTAGATTGGTTGGTAGTTTTTAAAACAAAGGCCAAATTTACTTTCGATGGACAGAATATTCCAGACAAACAAGCTTATCAGGTAGATCTTGAGAACAACGAAATAATAATTATAGACGATTATACGGATTTTGAACCTTTGATCAATGAATCAAATGTTCTGGTGGATGTGTTTGATATTACAGAGGAAATTAATGTAGAACATGAGACCGAATCTGAAATAGAAGACGATGATGATTGATATGAAATGAATAATATTAATTTGATAATGATGTAACCATGTATACTTTACAATTGATGTATCTATGTTGAACTTTTGGTATGTTCTGAAATAGATGCAACTTTGAAACCAAATATGTTTATTTATGTTTACAACCTTTATGATATTTCCATTTGTCATTCATTTAGCAATTTTTATTAAAAATGCATTGTAATTTTCTTATCATTGGAACATGAGACTCAATATGAATCAAGTATATACCATTCCATTTCTATTTTCATTTCAGTCATAAGGTAGCCATTTATATCATTTATGTCTTTTAAGTATGATATATATATTTCATTATCATGTTATTATTCTCTTTTGAAATGATGTGTATATATGTCATAAGTATAGACATGTCATCTGGGGATAGGTGTTCATCCCGTTCATCAGGAGGCGATGGCACTGGTTTACCACAATCATCACATCGTACTATCATTACGTTAGTACCTAGAGCTGAGGGGTAAGAAATAAACTTTATTCATCATCTTAATTATTATTTTTAATGATATATGTACTTATGTGAATCACATTAAAAAAACTGAGGATTCGATTTACAACCATCACGGATTGTATTGGATGTTTCTAGTGCAGCATTTCAGAGTAGAATGTCGGCTTGTAGGCCGAAGTGGGACACCATCCCTCCCTACATAGTAGAGTGCATTTGGAAGGACATGCTTGTAGGTATATTTTTCTTCTATTTTTCATTTTTAACTCTTTTTTGTCGCTTTAGTATTGTTTATCATTCAGTGTAATTTTTTTTGTGAAACACGGGCTGAGTTAGACTACTAGTGAGACGACCCGAACTTCCCCGTAAAGGAAAGCCCAGATTGATTTTGAGGACAAGACGAATCAGAACACAAACAGAAGAACATTTCATTGCTTATTACAATAATTTACATTAGAATACAAGAATATACAGAGTATGAATAAATATTACATAATTTACATTAGAATACAAGAATATACAGAGTATGAATAAATATTACACATTTACTAATTATCATAGATTTACAACTTACAATGCAACAGAAAATAATACAAAACACAACTGAAAGGAATATACGAATACAGAGCTTTCCGAATATCGCTTCAGCCGTAAATCAGGATCTTGTGAATATAATATATGCAAAACCCAACTACTAGTTGCCCGTGCAGAAATAAGGCACCCAGAGTTTAGGTTAAAATAATAAACTCCAAGTCAGTCACGTGACTGGTGCGAGAACTAAAATGGTTATTAATTTGCTTTTAAAGTTAGGTAAATCAAGGGACCACAATGTATAACACGGAACGAGTTTACTTCCAAGAATACCAGTGCATAAAACAACAGCGCAATGCTAAATAAAAGACAATGAAGCTATTATAAGACTCATGTCCCATCACACAATGCAACGCAAGCCGGAGGATAGAGTTTTTACCTTATAATAGCCAAAAATGCTTGTACGTGAAATTTCATCTTTTATTATTACGATAAGTGTATATTGTAAAAACAATTTCAATCATAAGTATCAATCATAGACTGCATAAGCGCCCCATACCACTATGTCGCCATATATAGGTTTATAATTAAAACCGCATATGTCGTATTGGAAGCTGGATTTCCATCTGTGAACCAAGGCAAGGGATCGTCCTTACCGCTTCGAGACGCTCTAGCCCGCCCCTCAGGCAAGTACTCTGTCAAGCCTTTGGATCGTCAGGGCCGGTCCACACGGAGTGGATTAAAATGCCTGAACAATGCATTGCCCCACCCTGTGGGGCGTAAACTGGTCATATCTCGACCAAACTATCAGCCCCGGAATGACCGATATAATCGAGGTGCCTCGCAATCCATCATCCACATAAGTAAAATGTCAGGGCTAGTAAAACGCTGACACCACTCCTAGCTAGAAGGAAACGCATGCCCTCCCTAATGTCCTCTCCCGTTTCTGGTTCACACTAGTGTGTGAGGCTCACGAATTAACACTACACAAAGCCTCGCTATATTAAAGTCGTACTTTGATCATCAACCACAAGACTCTTCTTTTCAATAGAAGCCTTGATCATTTGCATCTCAGCATGCCACACAGGCAATACATGCTATGCAACCGATGTCTATCAATCACATAGAATGAAATCCGATGTCAGACACACATCCATTTACACGTTCGTTCTGGGTCTGAACGAAACCGGAGGCACCTTATTCCTCCCATATATGTCCAATACAGGGGAGAGGTCCTCGCATATCTGGTCGATCTCCAAGTACGTATGGACGATCACCACTTATTACCTTGTCTTGGGTGTACAGCCTAATCAAGACATCAGTAATCATCCAAATGATGTGAAGACCTCCGGCCTTCAACCACAGTCTTCATCCTCGACGTATCGTCGAATCAGTCATTCAGAATGGGATAAACCCGGTCTTTTTGAATAACTCGTGTATATAATAAACAAGTGTTATAAAAACACAACATACGCCTCATTCCAATCCAGAATATTCCTTTATTCAAATATTCTTATACTTTGAGAAAGGTTCCCATTAATTTTATCAAAGATAAATTCTTTTAATTTATTCTTTAATCTTCTTTTGGATTTCATTTCAATCTAATTAAAGATGCATTAAAACTCCACTTGGTTTTAATCTTCCCAAAAATCAATATTAACGATTGTTTAACTTGGGAAATCATATATTGTCTTTAACTGGGTTAAAGAACCAATGTCATTTAAAACACGGTTCATGATAAACCCAAAATCACATTCCATTCCATCAGCCTTTAACCATAAATTAGCAAGTGAACAATTCCCTAAGTATTAACCCCAAAGGCCGAAAAAACATCAGATCAATACCCCGGAAACCATTCAACTTAACTAATCTCCAGTTAGTTCTGATTTTCTTAACTCCATTGGGACTAAGAACAGTATTATTAAAGATACCCTTCACGACAACCCAAAATCTTATTCCTGTCTTTAGCTGGGTTAAAGAACCAATGTCCTTTAAAACACGGTTCACGACAAACCCAAAATCACATTCCATTCCATCAGCCTTTAACCGTAAATGAGCAAGTGAACAATTCCCTAAGTATTAACCCCGAAGGCCGAAACCAACATCAGATCAATTTCCAGGAAACCATTCAACTCAACTAATCTCCAGTTAGTTTCTTATTTTCTTAACTCCATTGGGTCTAAGAACATTATTATTAAAGATACCATTCAACAAAACCCAAAATCTTATTCCATTGTTAATCGGGTTAAAGAACAAGTGTTATTTAAAACACCGTTCACGATAAACCCAAAGATCAATTTCAATTCCATTCCAATTAAATATCAATTAATTGGTATACTTCATTAAATATAAATAAAAAGATTTAAACTTTTCTCAACTAGGTTCAAGAACAATGTTAATGAAGACACTATTCATGACAAACCCAAAATCACATTTAATATTAAATACAAGGCTCTGAATAGAAAATATATTGGCTTGTATTCAATATCAAATATTGGAATCAACAAATACCGTATTGGAATAACGATATATATATCTTCCAAATTCCTCCACAATATCCGTATAATCATGGAATCCAATATTGAAATATTTCGAAGATAATTTCTATTCAAATCCATTCCAATTCATATATTGGAAATTCAGTTTATTTTTAAAACCATTTCAAATCCAATTTACTTATTAAAAAAGATTGGATTTCATAATTCTAGTTCATGACTAGTTCATTTCGATAAAAATATATTTTTATCTTTTCAAATATAGAATTTTTCATCGTAATTCTTTCCAAATCATTTGTTATGATTTTACACAAATTATTGATATTTTTAATAATTTTATCAAGGCCCGTATAGTCGATTTCCATAAACGGTCATCGAACCGCACTTACAGCGACCTTTTCCAAATTTGATTTGGACATAATTCCAAATCCAACCATTCGATTTCAAATCTCTAATATTCTTTGGAAAGCACTTTTCGATACAAACCTAACAGTTCCGGTTTTAGGAGAATCCAATGGTTGGATCTCCCGTAATGTCCATTCTAAGTCAATGGTCGAAATTCGCGAACTTTCGCAGCGCGACACGTTCTATTCAGGCCATTATATTATATATATATATAATATATATATAATATATATTTCATCGATTTCCATTTGAATCGTATTTTATAAATTGTTTTAAATTCGGTTTCGAATCGATTTAACTTCATATTCAATTTCAAATCAGAATTGAATATTCCATATCATCGATATATAAACGATAGTACTTTCAAAAGATTAGATTTTGAAATCAATTCCTTTCCAGTATTCATTTCAAAAATGAATAAAATTGATATAAATATCGTTCACGTCAAAATGGCGTTAATCTAATCAACACGGCTCTATATATTTAAATATTTTCGTGTCCATTCCAAATCGGACATCAAAATCAGATTTTGATCTTTTACTGAATATTATTTTAAAATATTCATCATTTTAAAATATCAGTTATTTTAAAATATTCATTCTTTCTGAACTGGAATCAGACACAGTCAATTACCATATAATTTGATTTATATGGATTTCATACACACATGTATACAACAACAATCAAACACAGTCAACCATCATCCGGAGTGCATTCTACACTGCATAAGCATCAAATATAAATATTTAACGCTTACGACAGCCTATCAATCAGTCGATCGACATACAACTAATTATTGGGATTATTGTATGTCATATATCATCCCAATACCCGTGTGGGGTTTCAATCAACAAATAATGAATTTTATTTGTGCAATTGGGTGATGTGTAAAATTTATCGTCCCAATCAATATCAGTAAAATCAATGTACATAAACAAATCGTCCGATTTATTTATGGATATTTATTTTATTCATATACACGTTAAAAAATTATATTTTTAACTATAAAATATTTATTTCATTCCACATCACACAATCAATTTTCACAACACAATCAAACAAACAAACAAACAAGTCATCCATGGTCCGTGGGCGACGGATGTTGGATGCTACTAAGCACCGTCTGCATCCTAGTATATATTTCTTACTAGACAATAAATTAAAGTGAGAAGTTCTCACATTGGGATCCACTCCGTCGGTTTTTATCTGAATTTCTAAACAATTGAATTTGAATCTTCCTGAAATTTTAATCAGCTCCATTTCAGTTCCAGTCTGCTCTATGTTGTAGTGCTCGCTGATACAAGTGTAAGCAACTGACAGTTCGTAAATTGGATCTTTTACGACAAAGTTACAATGGTTTAAAGATCAATTACATTAATAATTAAAATTAATTAACTTTAATTAAACCCTCTTAACTACCCTTGCCCCCCGTTAATCCATCTTCCTCCTTCACGATATCGAAACCCATTTACTCAGAAAACTTCGACGCTTCAGCTACAAATCGCGCCTCCCGTGAACAATAGGACCACCATCCAAGGGGTCCACGTGAACCGCCATATATCGCCCCACCCCCGGCCTTGACCTCGCCACCCTCGGTGGCGTCAGCAATCCGGGAATCGCGCCTAAAGGCGCGAACTTCTTGCTCGAAATTCTTGCTCAGTTCTTCATGAAATTAAACAATAGTTTTACGGATTTAAAGAGGGAGGAAAACATTATGACTTTTACTGAAAAACCATGTTTTAATTCTTTAAGAATTGGGAGGAATCGGTGGAGAAAGGTTTGGGCGATTTTGGCCCTTCAATTGGGAACGATGGAGCCTGATGAATGATTAGGGTTTTTGGAGAATTTAGTGTATTTATATAAATTTTAATTTCCAAAAATAGCAACTTTTTCATTCGACTTCCAAATCGAACCCACCGCCTGTCGTCTCTAGCTAATTACTCCTTTTACAAACACATTGGGATATGTTTCGTAAGCCAGTTCGGTCGTTTCGATTAGTTTTCGTCAAAATCAAAGTATAACTCTATATATTGAATTTGAACGCACATTTCAATTTACCGGGTCCACGCACGGACTCTGAAAATTCCAGAAAAATTATTTCTAGCTTCGTATTGGCGATACGGTCCTAACAAAACTAATTTCGTCAAATTTGAATACCGTCTGAAAAATGGTCATTTTCTGGTCGATCCAAATTGACTAAAACTGTCAAAACACGTTTTACTTCGCCACGCTCACCTATTAATCCTAAAAATTATGAATTTTGGAATCTAGCAAAAACTTGACATCCCGGATCCAACAAAAGTGCTTTCAATGAAAACAAGGTCGTTTGCAAAAAAATTATTTTTAAGGGCCCAAAATTCCATAGCGACTATTCTGAATCTTCAACTGGGCATAACTTTTTATTCCCGCAACGGAATTTCAATTTTTCAGATTCTTTGGAAAGATATTTTCAAATAGATTCAAATATTTTTGGTTTTGCTAAAATCCGTTTTATTTTGAATCCTGTACATTCATTTGAAATTTGAAATTGAATTTTCAAACTACCGCTCCATTTCCAATTCCTTTTATAATTAAAAATAAATATTTATATTCTAACGTCGATTCAAATAAATATATACATTCTAATTTTATTCAAAATAAATTTTTCGTCCTTATTATTTAAAATAAATCTTTTTAAATATCCAAAATTCATTAAAATTGCCAAAATAAAAATTTTAAATTGGCTCGGATTTTCCGGGTTGTTACAATCTCCCCTACTTAAAATCTTTTCGTCCCCGAAAAGGAACGGAGCTGAAAGTTGTTTTACTAACCAACTCAACTTTAAGTTTGGCTTTCATCCTTCAACTTTTCAGTTTCTTAGAACTTTTCAGTTTCTTCAAAAATTTGGCTAACACCCTAAATTTTTGAAAAATTCGCCATAACCTCCTTTGTACGGAGTACCGGGAAAATCCCTAAACCACCACACATGCCCTTTCGTCTCAAAAAGAAAAAGCTAAGCAACTAGCCAATCGACTCATAAAATCATCCAAACCAATAAATTGGTAAACATGTACCTATTTGTCAGGCATACAATTTTATTCCTCTTCTCTAGCCTCTTTGCTATGACATGTTCAATGTATATACATGTATATGCATGCATTTCCAAATAATATTCAATACAGTTCAATATTTGGTTCAATTTGGCCTAAATTTACCTTTCTTTCACATGTTGATTTAAATAAATAATCACACAACACAACCATCAATCAATTAGTGAATTAACGTTTTAAATTCGTAATTTATATATATATATATAAATCCATTTTTGATGCCAAGTCACAACAATAGACCCTATCTAGTTTTGGTTCTCACACCAGTCAATTGGAAATATATAGATATCCCACTTTCGAAACTCGAACATAAAACACTGATGATGTGTACACTGTCATCAGTATCATCTCCGGGCGACTAGAGTGTGATTCTATATCTATCCAGTATATTAAAACTTCGTATACACATGGATCAGACGTATATGCAAAATCTTTATATACTTGATTGTCAAAATCAATATAAAAATATTATTCAAATACGAATAATAAAGTTTAAATTTTCAAAATAAAACTTGTTTTCAATTTTATTTTAAAAATATCACTCTTCACCCTCGTTCTAGAATACTACTGATCCTATCTCTAACAAGTCATTCTCATTGGATATTACTAATCCAATCTTTGATGAATTCTTACATTTGTTTCTAACGTGTCTTGTTCTCCGAGCTCTGTAAACCAAAGTTCTGATACCAAAATGAGACGACCCGAACTTCCCTGTAAAGGAAAGCCCGGATTGACTTTGAGGACAAGACGAATCAGAACACAAACAGAAGAACATTTCATTGCTTATTACAATAATTTACATTAGAATACAAAAATATATAGAGTATGAATAAATATTACACATTTACTAAATATAAGAGATTTACAAGTTACAATGCAGTGGAAAATAATACAAAACACAACTGAAAGGAATATACGAATACAGAGCTTTCTGAATATCGCTTCAGCTGTAATTCAGGATCCTGTGAATATAATATCTGCAAAACCCAACTAATAGCTGCCCGTGTGGAAATAAGGCACCCAGAGTTTAGGTTAAAACAATAAACTCCAGGTCAGTCATGTGACCGGTGTGAGAACTAAAACAGTTATTAATTTGCTTTTAAAGTTAGGTAAATCAAGGGACTATGCCGTATAACATGGAACGGGTTTACTCCCAAGAATACCGGTGCATAAAACAATAGCGCAATGCAAAATAAAAGACAATGAAGCTATTATAAGACTCGGGTCCCATCACACAATGCAACGCAAGCCGAAGGATATAGTTTTTACCTTATAATAGCCAAAAATGCTTGGTACGTGAAATTTCATCTTTTATTATTGCTATTAGTGTATAGTGTAAAAACAATTTCAATCATAAGTATCAATCATAGACGGCATAAGTCCTCATACCACTATGTCGCCATATATAGGTTTACAATTAAAACCGCACAATGTCGTATTGGAAGTTGGATTTCCATCTGTGAACCAAGGAAAGGGATAGTCGTTACCCCTTCGAGACGCTCTAGCCCGCCCCTCAGGCAAGTACTCTGTCAAGCCTTTGGATCGTCAGGGCCGGTCCACACGGAGTGGATTAAAATGCCTGAACAATGCGTTTCCCCACCCGATGGGGCGTAAACTGGTCATATCACGACTAAACCATCGGCCCCAATATGACTGATATAACCGAGATGCCTCGCGATCCATCATCCACATAAGTAAAATGTCAGGGCTAGTAAAACGCTGACACCACTCCTAGCTAGAAGGAAACGCATGCCCTCGCTGATGTCCTCTACCGTTTCTGGTTCACACCGGTGTGAGGCTCGCGAATTAATGCTACACAAAGCTATGCTACATTAAAGTCGTGATTTGATCATCAACCACAAGACTCTTCTTTTCAACAGAAGCTTTGATCATTTGCATCTCAGCATACCACACAGGCAATTCACACTATGCAACCGATGTCTATCAATCACACAGAATGAAATCCGGTTCAAACACACATCCATTTACAAGTCCATTCTGGGTCTGAACGAAACTGGAGGCACCTTATTCCTCCCCCGTATGTTCAATACAGGGGAGAGGTCCTCGCATATCCAGTCGATCTCCAAGTACGTATGGACGATCACCACTTATTACCTTCTCTTGGGTGTACAGCCTAATCAAGACATCAGTAATCATCCAAACGATGTGAAGACCTCTGGTCTTCAACCACCATCTTTATCCTCGACATATCGTCGAATCAGTCATTCAGAACGGGATAAAGATGGTCTTTCTGAATAACTCGTGTATATAATAAACAAGTGTTATAAAAACACAACATACGCCTCATTCCAATCCAGAATATTCCTTTATTCAAATATTCTTATACTTTGGGAAAGGTTCCCATTAACTTTATCAAAGATAAATTCTTTTAATTTATTCTTTAATCTTCTTTTGGATTTCATTTCAATCTAATTAAAGATGCATTAAAACTCCACTTGGTTTTAATCTTCCTAAAAATCAATATTAATGATTGTTTAACTTGGGAAATCATATCCTGTCTTTAACTGGGTTAAAGAACCAATGTCATTTAAACCACGGTTCACGATAAACCCAAAATCACATTCCATTCCATCAGCCTTTAGTCGTAAATTAGCAAGTGAACAATTCCCTAAGTATTAACCCCGAAGGCCGAAACCAACGTCAGATCAATACCCAGGAAACCATTCAACTTAACTAATCTCCAGTTAGTTTCTGATTTTCTTAACTCCATTGGGTCTAAAAACAGTATTATTAAAGATACCCTTCACGACAACCCAAAATATTATTCCTGTCTTTAACTGGGTTAAGGAGCCAATGTCATTTAAAACACGGTTCACGACAAACCCAAAATCACATTCCATTCCATCAGCCTTTAACCGTAAATGAGCAAGTGAACAATTCCCTAAGAATTATCCCCGAAGGCCGAATCCAACATCAGATCAATACCCAGGAAACCATTCAACTCAACTAGTCTCCAGTTAGTTTCTGATTTTCTTAACTCCATTGGGCCTAAGAACAGTATTATTAAAGATACCATTCACGACAACCCAAAATCTTATTCTATTGTTAATTGGGTTAAAGAACAAGTGTTATTTAAAACACCGTTCACAATAAACCCAAAGACCAATTTCGATTCCTTTCCAATTAAATATCAATTAATTGGTATACTTCATTAGATCTAAATAAAAAGATTTAATCTTTTCTCAACTGGGTTCAAGAACAGTGTTAATGAAGACACTATTCACGACAAACCCAAAATTACATTTAATATTAAATACAAGGCTCTGAATAGAAAATATATCAGCTTATATTCAATATCAAATTCTGGAATCAACAAATACCGTATTGGAATAATGATATATATATATATCTTCCAAATTCCTCCACAATATCCATACAATCACGGAATCCAATATCGAAATATTCCGAAGATAATTTCGATTCAAATCCATTCCAATTCATATATTGGAAATTTCGGTTATTTTTAAAACCATTTCAAATCCAATTTATTTATTTAATAATATTGGATTTCATAATTCTAGTTCATGACTAGTTCATTTCGATAAAAATAAATTTTTATCTTTTTAAATATGGAATTTTTCATCCTTTCCAAATCATTTGTTACGATTTTACACAAATTATTGATATTTTTAATAATTTTATCAAGGCCCGTACAGTCGATTTCCTTAAACGGTCATCGAACTGCACTTACAACGACTTTTCAAAATTTGATTAGGACATAATTCTAAATCCAACCATTAGATGTCAAATCTATATTATTCTTTGGAAAACTCTTTTCAATACGAACTCAATGGTTCTGGTTTTAGGAGAATCCGACGGTCGGATCTCCCGTAATGTCCATTCGAAGTCAATGGTCGAAATTCGCGAACTGTCGCAGCGTGGCACATTCTATTCAGGCCATTATATTATATACATAATATATATAATATATATTTCATCGATTTCCATTTAAATCGTATTTTATAATTCGTTTTAAATTCGGTTTCGAATCGATTTCAACTTCATATTCAATTTCAAATCAAAATTGAATATTCCATATCATCAATATATAAATGATAGTATTTTCAAAACATTAGATTTTGAAATCAATTCCTTTTCAGTATTCATTCTAAAAATGAATAAAATCGATATAAATATTGTTCACGTCGAAATGGCGTTAATCTAATCAACACGGCTCTATATATTTAAATATTTTCGTGTTCATCCCAAATCGGACATCAAAATCAGATTTTGATCTTTTACAGAATATTATTTTAAAATATTCATCATTTTAAAATATTCGTTATTTTAAAATATTCATTCTTTCTGAACTGGAATCAGACACAGTCAATTACCATATAATTTGATTTATATGGATTTCATACACACATGTATACAACAACAATCAAACATAGTCAACCATCATTCGGAGTGCATTCTACACTGCATAAGCATCAAATATAAATATTTAACGCTTACGACAGCCTATCAATCAGTCGATCGACATACAACTAATTATTGGGATTAGTGTATGTCATATATTATCCCAATAACCGTGTGGGATTTCAATCAACAAATAATGAATTTTATTTGTGCAGTTGGGCGATGTGTTAAATTTATCATCCCAATTAATATCAGTCAAATCAGTGTATATAAACAAATCGTCCGATTAGTTTGTGGATATTTATTTTATTCATATACACGTTAAAAATTATATTTTTAACTATAAAATATTTATTTCATTCCGCATCACACAATCAATTTTCACAACACAATCAAACAAACAAACAAGTCATCTATGGTCTGTGGACGATGGGTGTCGGATGCTGCTAAGCACCGTCTGCATCCTAGTATATATTTCTAACTAGAAAATAAATTAAAGTGAGAAGTTCTCACATTGGGATCCACTCCGTCAGTTTTTATCTGAATTTCTGAACAACTGAATTTAAATTTTCTTGAAATTCTAATCAGCTCCATTTCAGTTCCAGTCTGCTCTGCTGATACGAATGTAACGCAACTAACGGTTCGTAAATTGGATCTCGTACAAAAAAGTTACAATGGTTTAAAGATCAGTTACATTATGGAAATAATTAAGATTAATTAACTTTAATTAAACCCTCTTAATTACCCTTGCCCCCCCCCCCCCCCCGTTAATCCATCTTCCTCCTTCACGATATCGAAACCCATTTGCTCAGAAAACTTCGACGCTTCCTCTACAATCGCGTCTCCCATGAACCGACCGGACCACTATCCAAGGTGTCTACGTGAACCGCCGTATCTATCCCCACCCCCGGCCTTGACCTCCACCCTCGGTGGCGTCAGCATTCCGGGAATCGCGCCTAAAGGCGCGAACTTCCTGCTCGAAATTCTTGTACAGTTCTTTATGAAATTAAATAGTAGTTATACGGATTTAAAGAGGGAGGAAAACATTATGATTTTTACTGAAAAACCATGTTTTAGTTCTTTAAGAATTGGGACGAATTGGTGGAGAAAGGTTTGGGCGATTTTGGCCCTTCAATTGGGAACGACGACGCCTGATGAATGATTAAGGTTTTTGGAGAATTTAGTGTATTTATATAAATTTTAATTTCCAAAAATATCAACTTTTCATTGGACGTCCAAATCGAACCCACCGCCTGTCGTCCCTAGCTAATTACCCCCATTCCGAACACAATGCGATTATTGAATTTGAACGCACATTTCAATTTACCGGTGCCACGTACAGACTCTGAAAATTCTAGAAAAATTATTTCTAGCTTCGTATTGACAATACGGTCCTAACAAAACTAATTTCGTCAAATCTGAAGACCGTTTGAAAAATGGTCATTTTCTGGTTGAGCCAAATTGACTAAAACTGTCAAAACACGTTTTACTTCGCCACGCTCACCTATTAATACCAAAAATTATGAATTTTGGAATCTAACAATAACTTGACATCCCGGATCCAACAAAAGTGGTTTCGTTGAAAACGGAGGTCATTTGCAAAATTTCTATTTTTAAGGGCCCAAAATTCCATAGCGACTATTCTGAATCTTCAACTGGGCATAACTTTTTATTCCCGCTATGAAATTTCAATTTTTCGGATTCGTTGGAAAGATATTTTCAAATAGATTCAAATATTTTTGGTTTCGCTAAAATCTGGTTTATTTTGAATCATGTACATACATTTGAAATTTGAAATCGAATTTTCAAACTACTACGCCATTTCTAATTCCTTTTATAACTAAAAATAAATATTTATATTCTAACGTCGATTCAAATAAATATATACATTCTAATTTTATTTAAAATAAATTTCTCGTCCTTATTATTTAAAATAAATCATTTTAAATATCCAAAATTCATTAAAATTGCCAACATAAAAATTTTAAATTGGTTCGGATTTTCCGGGTTGTTACAACTAGACAGATGAAATGCAGCTCGCAAGAGATTATTGGATGTGAAAAATGCAAAATAAATATAAGGATTCAATGTAAGAAGTGAAGAAACAAGTAAAGAAACCAAATTAAATAGGGGCGAACGTATGGGAAGATTGGTTGAAATACTGGAACAGTAAGCAGGCGAAGGTAAGTATACTAAACTTTTTTTTCAAATATTTGATTGATAGATAATTAAATATCAAAAAATAGTTGATTAATAACTAAGGTATCCAATTTTGAATGTAAAATCAAAGTCGGAAAGAAACTGTGCAAACAAAAATAAAAATCCCATCACCCATCGAGGAGGATCAAAGTTATTCCAACAATATCGGCAGAAGTTGGTAAATCATTGAATGTGAATTGTAAATATTTTTTGTACTATATAGTTTTGAACGTACAGTAACTGTATAAAATAATCAATTTCAAGAAGTAGAGGCGTAGGGTCCTGTGTCATATATGGACGCGTTTACCCGTACGCTTATTGTCGAGCATGTAAATCTGGACGGGACAATTTAATATACATGGCACAATCAGAAATCCAACAAGAGCCATGTAAACATATTTAAATTTATTTACTACTAGTGATGTTTTACTTATTAAACTATACATAATGATATAAGATATGATATAAAATTTAGCTACATACCTATTGTTCATACTAGAAAAGTTTATGGAGCAGCGATAGAAAAGGTTAGCTGAGACGGGTCGAGAGCAACTAATGACGGATGTGGAAGATGCTTTATTTGAGTCAGTTACGTATCCACTGTCACGGAGAAGACGATATGGATTTTGCAATCAAGCGGTAAGTAAATAATATATTAGAAGATAACATTTTAATAATATTTTAAATTTTTGTAAATCACTTTATTTTCAGTCTTAAGTAAATAATATATTAAAGAAAAACATTAAGGATTAGGCAAAACTACATAATGAATTTCATATTTCGAGTTCAAGTTTAGTCAGAAACTAACTTATATAATTATTACAGGTAGCAGCCAAAGACGAGGCCAACAGACATGAGTCCATATCGATCTTGAGGAGATCGACGATTTGAAGGCTAGAGTGGCGCAGCTTAAGGATCAGAATAGTTGCTAGTCCATAGAGATGACGCAGCTATTGGATCAGTGTATTGCCGAGCACATGCAGCAGTATGGTGGTCGCTTCCCTTCCTCTGCTGGCTCTGAAGGTTCTACAGATGAGGGACTGCTTTTGAGAGGTATGCCTTTTTGTGAATTAGTGGATAAAAAAAATTGTTTGAATATTGGTTGTATGATGGACTTGATGTTATATTATGTGATAGTAGACTTGGTTGGTTGGTTGTACGATTATAGACTTGATGTTGTGATTTTTGTAGATATTTTATATTGTATTGTACGGTCATTTGACTAGTATGACTTAATTTTATATATATTTTGGTATGGTGAATTGTGTGTAGCTTGACTTTTTATTTTTGGTTGGACTATTGTATATTGGGTATTACATAGTAGTGGTTGAAAAGTGTTTGTAAGTGAAATGTGGCTGAAAAGTTAAAGTGCAGCAGAAATGCATAAAAATCACACTAGGTTTCCGACGGCTCGCGACGGCTTTCGAGTAATTCTTATATAACGACTCCCAATACGTGTCGGAAGCCACCGAAAACCACCGTAAAAGTATTCGATGGGGGTTGCCGGAAACTGTCGGAAACACTGTTCCCGACGCCTTTATTTGTGGCGGCTTATTCAGACGGCTTCTGACGGTCGTCGACGGTTTTTACCCACTAGAACGTCTCCATTCCTTATAGTGTATATGTATTCCCGTCTGTTAATGGATGAACTTTGACACTACCTGCTCTTAAGTGGAAGATTCATCTTAATGGATTAGATTGCGTTATCTAATTAATATGCATATATAAACCGATATATGAGCTATGATGCAAGGGGACGGGTTGGAGGGATCCAAAAGGATTCCCCAATGTGTGGGATGTTACATGCTTTCATATTTTACACATATGAACTATCTAACATAAGTAACATTTAAAATTTGATTTGGATAATGATTGTGAAATTAAATTCAATATTGATGAGTTATTAATCAATATACAGTATTGGTTAAGTGATTGGTAGCAAAAACCATATTTTTAGGAGGTTGATTCGCTGTCAGGCGAATTAACTAAATTGAAGTTATAAAGATTTATTTTTATAACCAAAGCAAGGTTATAAATTTTATTTTATATTAAGTTATATAAAATAAATGTTTTATAAATAAATCAACATTTCTAATTAGATTTTACAAAGTAGTTATAGATGGACTTGTATAGAAACTCCTATGTTATAAATAAGCTTATAATTGGAGATTTTGAGGTTAAAATTAACTAGGCCTTATAAATAAGTTTTACGAAGTCATAAAACCATGTTTTGTAGATAAATGAGTTCATATGGGATTTCAGTTGTTTTGAACAAGTTTAATAATAGTCTTGTTGGAATTATAAAACAATGCAGAAAGGATATTGGATTTTAGATTTGAAATATCTAAAATTAGATGTTTACAAAAGAATTTACAGCTGTTTTAATTTGATTTCGAATTAAATTATAAAAGACTTGTTTTAAAATCAAATAAGATTTGGTGATATTTGAAATTTGTAAAGAAGGGAAACCAGGTTTTGCACTAAGATTTTAAATGAATTTTAGACGATTTTATAAAGGGATTTTTAATTAAATTCAAGTTTTAAAAGCCAATTTTATAAAAGAGATTTAAAGTAATAAATTGGTTTTCGATAAGGACTTATTAAATAAATAGGGTCATATTTGAAAAGAGATTTTTAAATGCAAAAAAGGATTTTTAAATCCTATTTAAATTGAATAGTAAATGGAACTTATCACGATATTTATCGAATATCAGGTTTTGCATTAACAAACTTCTACATATCTTGAAGATAAAAATTTTGTCGAGTCAAGGTCTGAGAATTAGATAAAATACCCCAACTTGAACAACTTCATTTGTTATACGAGGGATGATGCTAGTTTGAAACGAAAATGGATGTTGGGAATTAATTAATTATTTCCACAAGTAATATTGCAACTTTAATTTGCAAAGTTTAGAGATTAAATAAAACTATTGGGTTTTAAAATAAACAGTGTATCGCACGACATTTGATTTAGCCCATATATAATTTGTAAGTATACTAACACCATTTGGTTAAGTACATAGCGATATTTTTTGAAGTAATGAAATGGTTTTGTGAATACGCTTATTCTGAAGAGATAGGTGTATGTTTATGGTTTTCAAAGTAAATGAAAACAAGAGATTAGTTAATATGCTTATTCCGTTGAAATAAGTATATGGAATCGATTCTTAACGATCCATGAAGTTATTTAATGAAGGGTTTTAACTAAAAGGGCCTATGCTGCTAATGTACTTAACTGTACTCATATGATTTGATAGTTAAAGAACCAACTATCAATAAATTTCCCTTTTAACTTATAACGTGTTGGTTCGAGAAACCGATATTAGAACTGGATTCGAAATCACTACGAACCGAATTTAGTTCGAACTGAATTTGCAGTTATGTTTATGCGCATTAAGATGATTTGAAGGCATAGGCCTTAAAACAAAAAGGACTGCTCACTGATGTCTCTGGTTTGCTACTAGGATTATACTTGTAGCAGTATTCCCTACGTTATGCGGTTCTCCATGATACGAGGACTTCTTATTACTAATCCCATGAGCTATCTCGATAGGATGTAGTAAAAGAGTACCTTCGGTTTTTCCTGTTCTTGGACAGATGTTTAACATTACATTTCTTAGATCACGTACATTGATTTTTACAAATGTATATCTCTTTGGTGAGCTTAACTCACTCCTTTGAGAAGTATGAGCTCAGAGGTTGTACTTTTATAGACGTCGATTAGTAATTGATGGAATGGCGATGTGGCATCCAAAGATGGATGTATGCCATGTATGAAAGGTAAACACGTAGCCTCTAGTCTCACAAACCGGTAATGATTAAACGTGAGATATGCTTCAGGACTAGGTGGATAGCTCCCATTTAGGGTAATGTCACCACCCAATCAATAATGGATGACCCTTATGATTATTATGTGCTGAGGTTTGGTTGCTGATCACAACCAAGGTGGTGAAATATTCAGAACAATCCAGAGAGGGGTTGGGCCAATCCTGATTCGCAGGGAGTCCATGCGAGGCTCTCAGTACGCTTATTTAGAGTGGTACTATGATAGGTGGTACCCAGAGCCTTGTCATTGTATGGAAATCCAAACTCCAATATGAGTCTTTTACGATTTTAGTTGCATACCTATATGATGGAATTAAATAAATGTAACAATTTTGGCTAGATTGATAAGTATTTGTATTTTAGACATTGTTATAATATCATGGGATTTTTTAGAAAGTGTTTTGGTTATCGTAAGGGGAAAATACGTGTCATGTTTATGTGTGGTCATATCTTACGAGAGTTCCATTCTATAAAAGGGATTGAAAAAGTTAAGCAAGTTGTTTGTGATGTGAGTTTTCTCACTCTAAGTATTCCAGACTGATTCGGGTGATTTTGCTTTTCATCAAAATGTGCTTGGGTCAAACAGAGTATATTTTCTAGGTTGCATTGGATATTGCTTGGAGCTGTAAGAGAAGAGCTGGAGTCAAGACATATTATTGTATTTTCCATATTATTTTATTTCTGTTATGTGTGTTGTATCTATCACACATCATACAGACATATTGTTATGACTATATAGGTTGATCTAGTTGTGTACTCTGATTATTTATTTATGTATGTATACAGTTTTTCTCTTATGTAAAGAGTATTGGTATATTATATTTTATTCATTCTGCTACGAGATTTCGTTCTGCTCTGAATCTGCAGTGTTCGTGTTCTTCTTCTCCTTCTTTTATTGTAATCTTTCTTTCTTCTTGCTCGCCCTCTAACTTCTTTCTTCCAAATTTCTGGTTTTTTGATACTTAGTTTTAGGCACGTGGATACAAAGAGTGTATTGTGTCGAAATTCGAGGGTCGAATTTCCCATTTGTTACACTTGGTATTATAGTTGAAAGTTAAGTTGTAACCTTGGCTTTATGGCGTAAACTCAATAAGGGATACTGTAATGGAATGTCTTACTATGAGTTTGAGAGTGTGTGTATGTATGTATGAGAGTGTATTTGCTAGTGTTATAAAATATTTTATATTATGTTTGTTTGCCGGTTTAGCAACATAAAAATTTCAAATTGGCGCGTTTGACTGACGTTGCTAATGGAAATTTCTAAACACTTGAACAACACAAATCAACATAGTATTGTTTTAAAAAGTTGGTAGATGAAATAATTTTACCAAGACTTCACATATATTATATATAAAGGAATTTTCAAACTAACTATAGTTTATGGATGATTAGTTTGATAAGAAATGATAATATTCCATTATTATCATTCATTGTTTGATTAATCGTGCTCGCTTTCGAGTGTTGGCTACTGTTGATTGATTTGTAGTTTCTTCCGACCAGTTTATGTGTATTAGCTATTTTATTTTGATAAGAGTACTCTTATCATTTTCTTGCATGGGGTGGATAAATTTATCATTAAAAAAAAGGGAACCGCACACCGTGTGAATTTGTTTCACAATTTGACTATACGTCATTTGATGATGATGTTTGGGTAAGAATTTAACCTAAGTGAATTGTTTAATATGAATTTAAGCGAGTGAGAACTTAGGTGAAGTAATCTTATATAGAACTAGTTCTGCATAAGTGTAATTTATAAATGGGAAATGGATTTGAGTTGAGAAAAAAGAGGTCTGAATTTTCGGTAAATTTGGGAAATGGTTTCTCAAGATTTAAAAAGAATGTCAAGATTATTTGGAAGTGTTTATGAAAATAAATGGATTTTAAAGATTTTTAAAAAACACAGATCTTACTTCGGTCGTTGGAAAATAATTCTGATGATGATCACGACATCATCGGTGTTCATTTCGAGTTTCTAAGTAAAACTTGCTACCATGAAAATTGGTTGAATTTAAAATGAAATTTTGTTTGGAATCCAAGTGATGTGGTTTTAAAATCCGAAATTTGGGTCCGAATTTTCAACTAAATTTTTATATGGATGCATGTATATCCTAAGTATTAGAGCTATTTGATGGTGTATTTTAATTGATATGATGTTTCGTACATTGGGAATGGAATATTCAATGATTTTGAGTAGTCGAAATTTTCAAGTTAGATTTGAAACTTGTCTTAGTTTATATTTAATATACGAGAATGAGGTTATAATTTATTAATTGAACGTAGTTTGAACGTATTAATTTAATTTAGTTGAAACGAGCTTGCTGCATCACGGTAGTTCGTAGTTTTACGATTTGAACTTGAATGAATTATTTAGGATCCAATATAATTCAGAATCCTTTGAAACAAGAATCGTTAGCATCTATTGAATTATAGTTTCTAATGGAAGAGTAAAACCAAGATTTCATCAAGTAGATTTTGAGTTATATCAAAATCAAATTTCTAAAAAAAATCGCGATGTAGTAGTTTATAAAACTATTACGATTAATTTTATAAAATGGAAAAAAATTAGTAAATAAAATAGGAATTTTCATTAATAAAAATACTTGCTTAGTATATTGATTTGTGGTAAATTTAAGATAAAATTTCGGAGTTGCTTGGGGTGGCATGAATAATCAATTAAGTAAAGGTCTGAGGCTGTAACACCCTGTATTTTCTGATAATATTAAAATAAAAAATTAAAGAATAATTAATTTGTAAAAGAAAAATTAGGTGAAACGGGTTGCACCATTGCGTTCCTCTCGGAATTCTGCTTGAGATAGAGTCCGAGTTTGCGTAAAACGAATACTATATGAAGAAGTTATGGACGATAGAAGTTGGACAACGATCAGAAAATAGGCCAGAATGCACTGGCGCACTTGGGAAGTGTGCCAAAACAAAATTGCACTGGCGCACTTGGGAAGTGCGCCCATGCCGAGCCATAAACCTGCACAGGATTCTGGAGAATTCTGATGACGTGTCCTTCTCTGATTTGCTGGATGACGTGTCTTTTAGCTGTATGGTTCTGATGGTTTCTAGGTTAATATAAAGGCTTAAATTCTCCCTATACTCCTATATAAACACCCCTAAGCCTATCGTTTTCTACACATAAATCAATGACGTCCATATGCTGCTGAAACCTAAAATAGAACTAGTGCTTCTTCTTCTTCAAGTCAGAATAGGATTAAAAGAGAATAGATCTACAACTGCAACACCTATTTCTTTTGGATCCAACCAAGGTGAGTACAGTTATTTTTAGATATGAAATTTAATTATGATCTTGACATGGTTATAAATCTGAATTGGAGATTATGTATATTCTTCTTTATTATATCTGTTTTTCTATGTGGATCTATCTTATTAATTATAACTATTCTGTATCTCTTCCTTCCTTCTGTTCTATAGCCAGGCTACCACGAGCCTGAGCCAAATCTCATAAGAGATTGACACACGAATGCTAAATTTGGGGAAAATAATGAATGATGTATAATTGGACATGACTGCTTTAAGGAAAGGGCATATGTTGTAATTTAAGATCTAGATCTAGGCATATTATATAAGACGGTTTATGATTTGGAAGAAGGAGAATTATTGTATGACAACATATGGCTTGTAATTTGGGAACATAATGCATGTTATAATTCAAGATCTGATTTTGAGGACATAACATATGTTGTAATTTAAGATCTAGATATGGGGGCATATTTTATATGACGATCTATGGCTTGAAGAAAAAGGATATATGATTTAGGCGTAAAAAATCTATATTAAAATAGGATAACTATTAATTGTGAATAGCCTAAATGGGGATTTTGGATATTTGACATACGCTGAAATCAAATGCTATAATTTGGCATAATTCATATTGTATATCATGATTTGGGGTTTTTTGGAGAATATTCAGTACTGTGTAAATTTAAATAGAAATTTGGGGCATATGTTATATTGTGAATTATGAACATAATTTAAGCATGTAAAATTAGGATTAATTTTATGATTAAGCGAGGTATGTCAATGGAATTTTAAGGGATGATTAAATCTGTTAAATTGCCTAATCTGCTGAAACTGAATATGGTAATTTGGGGTATGAAAATCTGTAGGCTCGATCTAAAATCGAGCAAAACATGTTAATAGAACTTTTGGATAATCTGCTGTAACTTGTATAGAAGTTAATTTGTTGAATTGGCATAATTAGTCTGATATTGGCATAATCTGTAAATAAATACTTTAGCTAAAATAAAAATGCTGAGACACGAGGTTAGACTCTGTTTGCGGTAGAAGCCTGCCCGAACCCAACCGGCTTAACCAGCAACCGCAAACTGTCAGTCTAATGTGAGAGGTCGTAGGCATAAAGATGCTTAGACACGAGATTAGGTCTGGCTTGTGGCAGAAGTCTGCCCGGAACCGCCCGACACATCCAGCGGCTACAAGCTATCGACCTAATGTGAGAGGTCCGTACATTAATATTTTTTAATGCAAATCTAAGATAAATATGATGCCTAAAACGTATTGGGTAGATAAGGTTAAATAAACTAGACTGATGAATCTAATAAACCCGTTTGAAAATCTGTAGACCCAATACAAGGTTAGATGAAACAATCTGTAAGTCTGTTAATCTGTAATCTGATTCGTTAAGTCTGAAAACTTGTTAATCTGTATATTTGACCTGTTAGTCTGAATACTTGTTAACTTGTATGTCTGATCTGAGAACTAGTTAAATATGAACTTTGTACACCTGAAATCTGTAAGCAAGTTAATCTGAAATCTGTTAGTCTGGGGACACAAGGTTAGGAGGGGTAATTACTTGTGTCATCTATTGTTTGGGACCTATATTAGTCAGTAACCCTTTCTGGTATCAAAATTATGACCCAACACTAGGTAAGGGTCGAGGGCATGCTTACTGTACTAATTGTAAGAGATTCACTCTGATAATGGCGAGGATTGTTGATGGCGCATTCCAACCGGGTCATGTGCGTGCATGGATACGGTCTGCTCTGAGGATGTAAGACACCGTGACATCTGTAAATAGGTTCGTGTCTATAGGTTTCCACTTTAGGGAGTGATATACCCTTCTGTGGTGTCGGCACAGGGTATATATGTATTAGAGAGCCGATCACTTGGGGTAGAATTTAGGGAACACTTAGTTTTGCCTGTTTCTGTTTGGGGTACCGTCTGTTTCTGTTAGGGTGGTAACACCTGTCTGTTTCTGTGTGGTACCGTCTGTTGGGGTAGTAAAGGCCCATTACTAGTGTACACCTAATTCTAATATTCTGTTTCCATAGGGGTTATTCTGTTTCTGTCTCTGTTCGGGTAGTAAAGGCCCAATCCTAGTATTCTATTTCTAAACGTCGTCTCTGTTAGGGTGATAAAGGCCCATTTCTAGCATCGTGTTTCTGAAGAGATCATTCTGTTTTCTGTTTAGACATTAGGACAACACCTAATTCTGTTATACTAGTATTAGTGCAGAGAAGTGAAAACCAAGTAAGAAGCTTAGTTTAACCTATATTATTCTGTCTCTTCTGTTAACCTTCTACTCCTGTTATGGTTATCTCTCATCCAGTTTTATTTACATGTCACGATACTGTTATCTGTTTACATGCTGAAAGTCACTGGACTCACTAGACTTATGTCTGACCTAGTTTGTTTCGCCTCTTTTCTTCTGTTTTCCCCCCAGGTTCTCAGGGTGGAAGCATAGGAGCTTGATTCAGGTTCCATTTGCTTGAAGTTCTAGAAGTGGTTTAAATATTTCTTGGCTTTGATTCTACATATTTATGGCATTCTCTGTTGGGGATTATGGCTTTAGATTATGCATTCTGAAGGATTTTGTATAAGACTGATATTTGTGTACTTGGGTTTTGGTATTATGATGTAACCAAACCAAACTTATTTCTGTTTCTATTGTAATAAAGTTATAAATTTTTTAAGTACTACTTTACATATCTGTCTTGTAAATTTCTATTATGTTTACTTACAACGTTCCACTGAAGTTAAGGCATTCCCTTTGTGAGTGACCTTAATGGGAATGGGGCGTCACACTTGGTATTAGAGTTGAAGGTTACTAGATTAGATAATAGTTTTTGAAAACTATTTTCAAAAAGGTTTTAAAAAGGAAGTATTTTAAAAAGGAAACTTTATTTTGAAAAACATAATCCATATATCTGTCTTTCGAATTCTCTGTTTTGAATCTCTTCATTTTCTTTTCAGCATGTCTGGGTTACCCGAGATACCCGAGGGCATACCGATACCAACTTGGTTCAGAAGGTATCTGGAGGCTATGGCCGAGGGCCCAGCAGACGTCCCTCCTCCTCCTCCCCCTCCCCGCATTGACACTTTTTCGAAGATATGCAAAGACTTTCGGGCAATGGGCGGGAAACCTTTTCATTGATCAGAGACGTTTGTTGAAGCTCGAAATTGGCTAAAGGAAGTGGAAGATTTGTTTGGTATCTTTGAGATAGAGATGGAAGGAAGGTCCAATTAGCTTCTTGGTTAATGAAGGACGAAGCCTCGTTTTGGTGAGAGGTCACGAATGGAGAGCGTCTGGTAGAGACATGGATGGATTTCAGGCATAGGTTCGAGATGAAATTCCTCTCACGAGTGGAAGAGAATCTATACATGGAGAGGTACTTAGCATTGAAGCAAGGGAATTCATCAGTGAAGGAGTACGTCAACAAATTCAATCAGTTGGCGAGATTCGGCTTAGACTTGGTGAATACACCTGAGAAGAAGGCCCTGAGATTCGTTAAAGGTTTGAATGAGCTGCTACATGGGTTGGCTATGACCCACATTCCTATATGGGTCACCTTCGAGAAATTGGCTGACATGGCGTTAATGCATGAAGAGGAAGCCAAAAGTGAGAAGAAAGAAGAAAAACTCGAGGTACCACAAAACAAGAAAGAGTGTCCCAAAAAGGAAACACAAAAGAATAATGAAAAGTTTGAAGATAAGAAGGAGAAAAAATGCTTTACTTGTGGAAGCTTGACTCATCTGAATAAGGATTGTAGAAAGAGGAAGGGCGCTTGCTTCAACTGTGGAGAAATGGGACACTTCACTAGGGACTGCCCGAAGAAACGTGGGCAAGGGCAGAGGGCAGAACCTACTTCTGGAGGGCAGGCGAATGCTCACGTGACTAGTAAATAGGGTAGAGATAGGAAAATTTCTGTAGAAGGTTTAATTTCCTTATCTAATTATTGAGATAAAACTCTTTTTGATTCTGGCAGTTTGATTCTGTAATTGAGACTCTGCACTTTAATACTACTCTTGTTTCTGATCCCGCTATGGTCTCAAACCCCATAAGGGTTACGACTCATCTGTTTGTGATAAGTTGGGGTTTGAAGGTATCTGTGTTAGGCGTTAAGTTGACCATGACGCATACATTCTGGTTTTGTGGGATATGGTGGGGTTTTATCATGCTTAGTTTCCTAAGAATCATTTGATAATCTGATCTGTACCAGTAGTCTGTAAGTATCTGAATATTTCTGAAAAGGATAGGGGTTTTTACTCGAAGCGTGAAGTAGATTTCCAGTTTTGACATTATTTAATGGGAGTAATTCTCTGAGTGTCAATCTGATGTTGATTTCGGTCTTTGAGGTTGATACTTAGGGATTATTCTCTTAACCGATGTCTAATTGGAACGGAACTTTTGTACTTGCTTCTATCACTCGGCTGTATCCTATCGATCGATTCTTTGACCTTTAGGTATAAACTAATGGGTGTAAACATGTGTTTGAGACATATTATGTTTTATGGTTGCAAGTGGATGCTAGTGGTTGCAATGGTTGCTCGTGGATGCATATACACACACTAGGCACTGGATAGGCTCAAAAACACTCTCACACTGCATATGGATGTGTGTGCATTTTCAATTTTTATGGATTCAAAATGGTTGACTCATCACAAGAATGTTGCACTTGGATGAATGGTTGTGCACTCATATAGAAATGATATGTATCAAATAGGATTGTTTGCATACATGATTGGACTCATAACACTTACATAATTCGCATTAAGGAGGTCAACTGAATCAGTAGACCGCCTGGTCTTTTGCATTCAATAGGGGACATGTACACACACTTTTGCATACATTCATATGGAATTAGAAAACTTTAAGGACAATGAATGCTTGTGGATGATGGATGAGTAGATGGATGATGGATGGTAGGATACATTCTTCTTAACTTACAGATTTCGGGGATGAAATCCTTTTAGGAGGGGAGAATGTAACACCCCGTATTTTCTGAGAATATTAAAATAACAAATTAAAGAATAATTAATTTATAAAAAAAATTAGGTGAAATGGGTTACGCCATTGCGTTCCTCTCGGAATTCTTCTTGAGATAGCGTCCGAGTTTGCGTAAAACGAATATTACATGAAGAAGTTACAGACGATAGAAGTTGGCAAAACGATTAGAAAATGGGCCAGAATGCACTGGCGCACTTGGGAAGTGCGCCAGAACAAAATTGCACTGGCGCACTTGGGAAGTGCGCCCATGCAAAGATGCACTGGCGCACTTGGGAAGTGCGCCCATGCCGAGCCAGAAGCCTGCACAGGAACCCGAGTTTGCAAGTGAAAATTATCTATTCTTTTAGCAGGATTCTGGATCGAAGCCTAAAGCTGTGTCCAGAGCATTGATAGCATTCCACTGTATCAGTTTAAGTCTTCCACTGTAATGTATTATTTAATGTAAAATTTATCTTCCGCTGTATTATCTTATTTTTCGATGTACTCTGATATTCTGTACTCTGATGTTATATTATCATGATGTAATAAAAGTCTGCTGTTGTTTTAATGTGTTGTATTCCTAAATTTAACGTATGCGGGAATTGAACGGTCTTGGTCGATTTTGCGATCGATTAGGTCTGGGCAAAACCCATGTCGTTACAGTAGATGACGTGTCCTTCTCTGATTTGCTGGGTGACGTGTCTTTTAGCTGTATGGTTCTGATGGTTTCTAGGTTAATCTAAAGGCTTAAATTCTCCCTATACTCCTATATAAACACCCCTAAGCCTATCGTTTTCTACACATAAATCAATGGCGTCCATATGCAGCTGAAACCTAAAATAGAACTAGTGCTTTTTCTTCTTCAAGTCAGAATAAGATTAAAAGAGAATAGATCTACAACTGCAACACCTATTTCTTTTAGATCCAACCAAGTGAGTACAGTTATTTTTTTCAGATATGAAATTTAATTATGATCTTGACATGGTTATAAATCTGAATTGGAGATTATGTATATTCTTCTTTATCAGATCTATTTTTCTATGTAGATCTATCTTATTAATTATAACTATTCTGTATCTCTTCCTTCCTTCTGTTCTATAGCCAGGCTACGACGAGCCTGAGCCAAATCTCATAAGGGATTGACGCACGAATGCTAAATTTGGGGAAAATAATGAATGATGCATAATTGGACATGACAGATTTGTGACTGATTTAAGGAAAGGGCATATGTTGTAATTTAAGATCTAGATCTAGGCATACTATATAGGACGGTTTATGATTTGGAAGAAGGAGAATTATTGTATGACAACATATGACTTGTAATTTGGGAACATAATGCATGTTATAATTCAAGATCTGATTTTGAGGACATAATATATGTTGTAATTTAAGATCTAGATTTGGGGACATATTTTATATGACGATCTATGACTTGGAAGAAAAAGGATATACGATTTAGGCGTAAAAGATCTATATTAAAATAGGATAACTATTAATTCTGAATACGCCTAAATGGGGATTTTGGATATTTGACATACGCTGAAATCAAAGGCTATAATTTGGCATAATTCATATTGTATATCATGATTTGGGGGTTTTTTGGAGAATATTATGTACTATGTAAATTTCACTAGAAATTTGGGGCATATGTTATATTATGAATTATGACCATAATTTGAGCATGTAAAATTAGGCTTAATTTTATGATTAAGCGAGGTATGTCAATGAAATTTTAAGGGATGATTAAATCTGTTAAATTGTCTAATCTGCTGAAACTGAATACGATAATTTGGGGTATGAAAATCTGTAGGCTCGATCTAAAATTGAGCAAAACATGTTAATAGAACTTTGGATAATCTGTTGTAACTTGTAAAGAAGTTATTTTGTTGATTTGGCATAACTAGTCTGATATTGGCATAATCTGTTAATAAGTACTTTAGCTAAAATAAGAATGCGGAGACACGAGGTTAGACTCTGTTTGCGGTAGAAGCCTGCCCGGACCCAACCGGCTTAACCAGCAACTGCAAACTATCAGTCTAATGTGAGAGGTTGTAGGCATAAAGATGCTTAGACACGAGGTTAGGTCTGGCTTATGGCAGAAGTCTGCCCGGAACCGCCCGGCACATCCAGCGACCACAAGCTACCGACCTAATGTGAGAGGTCTGTGCATTAATATTTAATTAATGAAAATATAAGATAAATATGATTCCTAAAACGTATTGGGTAGATAAGGTTAAATCAACTGGACTGATGAATCTAATAAACCCGTTTGAAAATCTGTAGACCCAATATAAGGTTAGGTGAAACAATCTGTAAGTCTGTTAATCTGTAATCTGATCCGTTAAGTCTGAAAACTTGTTAATCTATATATCTGATCTGTTAGTCCGAAAACTTGTTAACTTGTATGTCTGATTTGAGAACTGTTAAACCTAAACTTTGTACACCTGAAATCTGTATGCAAGTTATAATCTGTTAGTCTGGGGACACAAGGTTAGGAGGGGTAATTACTTGTGTCATCTGTTGTTTGGGACCCATATTACTCATTAACCCTTTCTGGTATCAAAATTATGACCCAACACAAGGTAGGGTCCAGGGCATGCTTACTGAACTAATTGTAAGAGGTTCACTCTGATTATGGCGAGGGGTGTTGATGGCGCATTCCAACTGGGTCATGTGCGTGCATGGATCCGGTCTGCTCTGAGGATGTAAGACACCGTGACATCTGTAAATAGATCTGTGTCTATAGGTTGCCCTTTTAGGGAGTGATACACCCTTCTACGGGGCCGACACAGGGTTTTTATGTATTAGGGAGCCGATCGCTTAGGGTAGAATTTAGGGTACACTTAGTTCTGTCTGTTTCTGTTTTGGGTACCATCTGTTTCTATTGGGGTGGTAACACCTGTCTGTTTCTGTGTGGTACCATCTGTTGGGGTGGTTAAGGCCCATTACTAGTGTACACCTAATTCTAATATTATGTTTCCGTAGGGGTTATTCTATTTCTGTCTCTGTTCGGGTAGTAAAGGCCTATTTCTAGTATTCTGGTTCTGAACGTCTGTCTCTGTTAGGGTGATAAAGGCCCATTTCTAGCATCGTGTTTCTGAAGAGATTATTCTGTTTTCTGTTTAGACATTAGGACAACACCTAATTCTGTCATACTAGTATTAGTGCAAAGAAGTGAAAACCAAGTAAGAAGCTTAGTTTAACCTATATTATTCTGTTTCTTCTGTTAACCTGCTACTCCTGTTATGGTTATCTCTCATCCAGTTTTATTTACATGTCATGATACTGTTATCTTTTTATATGCTGAAAGTCACTGGACTCACTAGACTTATGTCTGACCTAGTTTGTTTCGCCTCTTTTCTTCCGTCCCCCCTCCCCAGGTTCTCAGGGTGGAAACATAGGAGCTTGATTCAGGTTCCATCTGCTTGAAGTGCCTGAAATATTTCTTGGCTTTGATTCTACATATTTATGGCATTCTCTGTTGGGGATTATGGCTTTAAAATTATGCATTCTGAAGAATTTTGTATAAGACTGATATTTGTGTCCTTGGGTTTTGGTATTGTGATGTAACCAAACCTATTTCTGTTTCTGTTGTAATAAAGTTATAAATTTTTCAAGTACTACTTTACATATCTGTCTTGTAAATTTCTGTTCTGTTTACTTACAACGTTCCACTGAAGTTAAGGCATTCCCTTTGTGAGTGACCTTAACGGGAGTGGGGTGTCACAGAGGCTATTGAGCGAATGGTGATGCTTAACAGGTTGTTTATTATTTCGGTGCGATGATGAGGTTTATATCTAAATAAACCACGAGTATAAATTGTTTGTGTTTAAATCTCAATAGGGTGTTAATGATGTGTGTTGATTGACTATGGTTGCATGCAACATTGTATTACATTTGTGTTGCTTATTGATTTGCATCCTTATTGCGAGCTGCATCATATTTGGTGGTTGATATGATTTCTATGTTCTTTTGTGCATATATTGGTTGTTGTTGTGTTACTTGTTTAGTTTTTTAACTCACTTTTGGGTTATATAAGTATATACAGGTACATGAAGACAAAAACTTGCTAGCTTGTTTATAGCTTTTGGGTTCATGGTAAAGATGTATTTTCCCTACAAAACGGTATGTATTTCGGGTTAATACCGTATGTGAGTCATATATATCTTGTTTCCTTATGGTCTGGGATGCCTCATCATTTAGATGAATTTATAGTTTTATATATTATGATTGTGAAATTTTTCAGATGGGTCATCCAAAAGAGGTTCTATCTAAAAATTTTGAAAATTTCAAGTGTTAGAAAAATTTAAGAAATGTTTTTGGAAGTAAAATTAATCGGTTTGTAACAATCTTCTTAACTTGTGATTTCGGGGATGAAATCCTTTTAAGGGGGAAGATTGTAACAACCTAAATTTTTAATAATGAATATTTAATTAATATGAATATTTAAAATGATTAATTTTAAGAGTTATTGCTTGAGTCAAATTTTAAGTGAGAATTTGAACAATAAATTCACTTAGGATGAAATATTGAGTTTAAATTTCAATTTAATTTAATTTAAAGCTATATGAAATTCTATTTGGATACAAAATAATAAGAAATTTTTATCAATAAAGATGAGTGTTTTGGAATCGACTAATTATTTATTCGATTTTAATAACACGTAAAATTTCCTATTTTTCAAATCAATTAGAGTTGTTGTGTAATCTTGCAAGTCATAAAGGCATGTCGATTAACGGTTTGATATTTAATAATAGTGTTTTTGCAAACTGTCTTGGATTTCAACGAAACCAGTTTCATCGGGTCCAGAATGTTAAACCATTACAGGGCTTTTAGTTTCATAGAGATTGAAGCTACTATGTGATGGTGCGACTTGTAAACGTTTAATGCTAAAAGCGTGTGAATATAATATAATGTAATTTCCCCTATAAATAATTTTAAATTCTAAACCTAATTTAATCCTTCCTCTTTCTTCTATTTGGAAACAGTGGGATGCCACAAATAAAAAGGAGAAAAAAATAAACCTAACGAGAACTTAAAAAATAAAATTCTCACAAGTTAAGCCACTAGAAATCCTAAAACTTGAATCTTTGGGTTAGTTTGGCCTTGCTATTCATTTCTGTATGCTTATCAATGGGTGGGCTTCATTGCTGTGTGTGACGGTCGAAGCTTGCTTTTAGTGTTTGATGATTCATAGGTTTTAGGTTTTCGATTTGCTTAGTGAAGGTTGGAATCGAGTTCGGGATGGAGATTAGCACCTAGGGTTGAACTTTTGTGGATAAGGGTGCTCGCACCTCCCTGTGAGTGCTATAGGGAACGTCAGGGACGGGTTTTAAGGGAGGGGCGCACGACTTGATTCGTGGGTATAAGAGGAAGGATCTAGCGTAGAGGGGGGCACGGTGGCTTCGGTTGTCGAGTTCATGGCTTGCGGAGGTAGCATGGAGAGGTTGAAGGTGGTGAAATGGTGGAGGCAGTAGCAGGCTTCAGGCGGGTTCAAATTTTAAAAGAGGACGATGGATTAATTTGCGATTAAGGTTAAGTAATTAGGTTAACGATATTATAATTTAATTCAAACTTGTAACTTGTGTATATATTTCATACAATATCAGATTCGAGTGAAATGAGTTGTGTTAGGTTCATATTCGTGAACATTACGCTTATGAACTAGATTGGTGTGATTTGGAGCTAACTGGATTTTTTTCTAATTTTAAACGTTAGATTAAAATTAGATAAAACGACGCGAAATCATCGAATTGGAATGGATGGTGAGTTAACTCTCACACTTTCTGGAATATTGTGAATATTATATTTTATATAATAATTGTTAGACCTACAAGTGGCACTAACTCCCAAAATGTCATGTTTTGAGCACGAAATATGAGAAAATAACTGAAAAATGCAAGAAACCGCAAGACAACAGCATTTTATAGTGGTTCAGCGTTAACGAGCCTACATCCACATCATAATTCATTCCGTTACATTAGAAAAGTGAACTTAAAATAAATGAGATTGTCAGAATCTCTCATAAAACTCTGTTTCTACTGTTTATCTTGAATTACAATCATGGATATAACAAATATTTCGAGTTTAGAGTGGCTGGCCGCCATGACTAAGTAGTGGAAAGCTTCCAGGGGCCAAAATTCCTTGAATTTTCCTCCAAATTCTACAGTTATAGATCTAGTAGATACCCGGATCGAACTGGACGCGTGGTCTTCGACCGAGAACATAGGGAAGTAGTGGAGGCGGTTGTAGAATGGTTACAACACCACTTCGGGGAGTTTCTAGGTCAGTTTGTGAACATGTGGCGCATGACTAGGAGCAGCAGGAGGTAGTGGAGGACTACTGATAATGGGAGATTGTAACCATCCCTTTTCGGATCGGATTCCATTCAATTGGAGCTGCATTCGATCCGAATTTCATTCGATCCGAGCTTTATTTGATCCGGGGATCTATTCGATCGGGAGCTCTGTTTTTTTGGAGTGTGGTGTTCGACTCTAGTTGGAGCTTCATTCGATCCGAGCTGGAACCCCAATCAAGCTGAGGTAAGTAGAAAGGATCTCCTTCCATCCGTGACTTCGTGTAACCTCTTCTTCGACCCTGGTATTCTACTGATGTTGCCGGGCTTAAACGAACCCAAAGGTGATCGAACCGAGGGTTGAGCTAGCGATCTCCGAGTTTGCCCAGGCCCATACTCGAGCCCTGATTGGCTTTGTCAATGGTATCTCATCGGATGATGGTCTTGCCAAAAGTCCGGTCAACATTTTGTCCCCAAAGTACATTGTGTGTCAAACGGGATGTAATTTAAATAAGTCGAACTACATCTCTTTGGAACATCATCCACCCTTGGGAATGCAACGTCGAATTGTTGTGTTTTCTTGAATAGTTCTATCACTTGGAATCTTTCCTGCATAAATAGCTTGTCACGTATCACACTACTTTCATTGGTGCTTATCGGGCCAAACCCTGCGGCCGGTGTAGTCAAGATGATCAAGTAATCATTAAACGTTGTTGAATCAAGAAGTCAAATTCAACGATCATAAGTCGTGTTGGGTCATTGGCTCCCAAATGTGATTGTACACACACAGGTCATTGCCAAACGATGTCGTCTTCTCGTTTAAGTCAAGTGCATGGTCGAGTCAGACCTTCTTTTACATACAAGTCGATGTACGAAGTAGTTATCCAAGTCATGGGGTAATATAAGAAATTTCAGGATTTGAATGAGCATCTGGACTGTTGGGATAAATCATATCAGAACTGGCATATGATTTTGTCATTTGCACTTGGCTTTGGACTATCCCGACATCAGGATATTAATCTAGGAATCCATGATCGCTTTGAATCATAACAATGAGAAGTCAGAGAACCACGATCGCTACGGATCGTATTAGTAGAAAACTAGAAATCCATGGTCGCATCAAACCATATTTAAAGAAATCCATGATCGGTTCGGATCGTTTTATAGTCTAATGATTACATACAAATAAGTACAAGATGTTATTGAAATCATATGAGCCGATGTCTAGTATGATCATCAAAATCATAAGTCAGTAGAGAAGTTTATCTCACTTTCCATTCAATGTTGTTGCGATTTAAATCCTTGAAGTCACGCTTGACTCGTAAGCTGGCTCGCTTGAACGGGTAAGGCAAGTCATGTCTAGCTCGTAAGTTGTCTCGCTTGAATGGGTAAGACAAATCATGTAATAGTCCGAAGATATAGTGTATATGTTTTGAATCACACGCCAAGTTAGGGTTGTGCTCAAAGTCAGTCAGTGAGTCGACACTCGTGCTCCCAGCACCAATGAAGGACAAGCGAAGTCAGTGCTTATGCCCCCAGCATCGATGGGGATGGAGCTAAGTTAACCGGACATCCAACCCTTATGCCTTTATATTTTCCATCATTGTATCGGTTTAGAGTTGGGGGTTTAGCAATCTTAGTTGATCCAGGTCATTTTATACCCTCTCTCGAGTCAGTGAGAGTTAGAGTTGAATGCACGAATGGTTAAATTACATTCGCTTAGGCGTCTTCCCTTCACTTTAGTCAGAAAGTGAGGATCGCCTAATCGAGCGTCGACGAACTTAGTTATTCTTATCTGATTAGTCGTGGAGTTGAGTAAGCTCATAAAAATGCAAGTAAATAGACATCGTTAGGGAGTTAATCCAGCCCATTCTTTCATGTTTCAGCATAGTCCCGAAATTGTCATCATACTCTTCTTGAGTTTGTTCCACATCCTCGGTTCCATTGATCTTAACAAACAAGATTGTAGACTTGATCACTAAACTAGTTCTCTTCGGAATCGCATGTTCTTATCATTCTTTTCCGGGGCTCTTACCTCGCCCTTATGGTTTCTAGAGTAAGATGGTCCTCCATCCTTTGTCACGAAAACATCAGGATCATCTAACTCGACGTTAACACCCTCTTATCATAGGAATTTGTCTTCCTTAGAGTATAATTCACAAAGATCTCGGACACAATTGCCATAAGTACCATGGATTGTTCTGGTCGATCCACCGATGCCACAATCAAATTAAACCTTTCCAGAAATGAGCGTAGGGTCTCGCCGTACCTCTACTTGATAGAAGTGAGATACATTACGCTTTTAGGCTAAGCGATGTGGACCTTTGACTGCTCAATGAAGCGGATGACCAACATGTTCCAGTGGTTGATCGATTCAGATGCAAGCTACCGAAACGATATAGCCATGATGTCAGTTAATAATAGAGAGAAACACTTATCCATGATGTTGTCCGATGCCGATAGCACTTTTATATGACGCATATAGCGTATTAGATGCACGATTGGATTGATCCTGCAATTGTAAGCCACCAGAGATAGTAGTTTTAAGTCTGGGAGATTGTGAAAATCCCTAATGTCCTGTGTGAAAGATTTGTGATTGACGTTATCCACGTCGTCATGAGATGTGCCGCCTTTGGTGAAGCATCGAATAATGTTGGCAATTTGACTTTCGTCTTTGAGGAGTTGTTGCCATTTGTCCAATTCAGCACTAGTGCCCCGAACGTGAAGTCCCGAAGTGCGTGGTAGCAGGCCTTGGACTTCTAGGTTCGGATCGGAGAAATCCTTGTTCCTTGGGTCGACGTCGAAATAGGTCGGTTCGATATGTTCGATCCGAACTCTTATGCTCTGGGGTACTCCAACGTCTTCTCAATTCGGAGCTGAGTAAGGCCTAGCCTGGCATGTGCTGTGGATTAAAGCATCATGAAGTTGATCATCAAAATTAAGGTGGTTGCCCCCACTTGTGCTCAGGTCGATGTGTACTTATGTTCGACCTGGGACTTGTGTCGATCCAAGCTAGGGGGATTCTGCTACTTCCATCCTGGCTGCATTGCTTGTGCCAGCTCCAATCAGTGTGACCAGACCTCCTGGTCAAGCCATTTCATCCATGCGAGAGAATAAAGTTTCCATCGTTTCTTGTTTCTTACGAAGGAACTCATCTTGCTGCTCCATCCATGTCTAGTATTCATCTAAACCACCATCCATCTCCTCTTTAGTGAGATAAACAAAAGGATCACCATGGGAGGAAGCCTCCTGGCATGCTTCGTTTCCCACGCCTGCGTTACCAATGGCTTGAGTGTAGGAAGATATTCCGTCCTTCTTACACTTCACCGTCCTTAATCCAAAGATGATCTATCCAAACCCTTTCAAGCTAAAATGAAGTAATTGCGTGCCCTCTTCCTGGCACGCCAAAACGTGGAATATGTACGAATCCTCAAACTTTTAAGTTGACAGTTGATCCTGATTCTCAATTTTCTCCGTATCATATAATTTTAGAGGATGGTTTGTTATTCAGATGTGTGGGCATTGATGTAAGGAGTTCAGTGATGTGACATTCTTTTGGTTGTAGTTTGCGGTCCTGCGGAACTCCATGTAAAAATGTCATCAAGAGGGTGCAACTTACTGCTTCTTCTCTAATTGCACATTTGGGCCTTGTCCGAGGATAGTTGGGTGAGAAAATGTGCATAGAGTGATCGAGCGGTTGAATAATGCCTTTCAAGGCTTGCATCTCTCATTCCTAGTCATTGGGGTTTGGCTGAGAAGTAGACTTCAAAACCATGTCTTCCCTGGATTCATACTTTTTCTTTGAATCATGATTTAGATTTAGATGCAAAATGATTTGTCGGTACTCAACGTATACTAATCTTTGGTCTCCTATCCAGGCTCCGAGGATCTGAATTAGGTGATGAAAAGTCAGAATGTAGTCACCTCGAGCTCTCCCATTTACCTCCTGCATCAAGGGGAAAAGTCGAGGACAAAGTGGCTGCGCCACACCTAATAAGTGTATGAGATAGGACAGTTAATCCATTTTCGGTCTTATGCGAGCCTTCCAAACGAGAAGTAAGGTGGGACCAGTTCGTAAATGGTTAGTCTGCATCTGTTTTGTGGTCCTCAAGGGGCCTGGATTATATCAGTCATAGGTGGATATATGTGTCAGTCTGAGATGTCACTCTCAAGGCCTTCTTTTTGTCGCTACCTTAAGTCGTGTGATATGTTATTGAATCTCCCATTTTCAAGGTCTCCCTTTAGTCGTTTCCCTAAGTCATGCAGGAAGTTTAGCATTAGGCATCCTTGTCAGCCCTCTGAGCCTCTATATGCCCGCCTTTTATCGCAATGCTTGTGGAGTTAGTGCGACCCTTGCGCTTTCGTTTTGTATCTGTTCATAAACCTGAAATATGAATAATTTTCTTAGCCTGCAAGTTACTAGGTCAATTTTTAGGTCACAAGAAAGTCTATCCTGAAATGAAAACATGTTAAGTGCTAAGCTGTCTAACTTAGAATAAATAAGTGTGATGTATCAAGTATCATAGTTTAGAGGTATAGTGTCGACACGTGTTCAAAGTTAATTTAGAAGTTTATGCACGTTGCCCCAGCGTCGGTGGGAACTGAGTTAAGTCATTTGGACGTACGGTCCGTAAGTCCTTTATGCTCCTGTCCTCGGTCGGAGGGCGATGGAGATTATGTGGACGTCGCAGTATCATCCTTTACACTCTCTATCAAGTCGTGAGAGTTAGATTTGAGGGTATAACAGTTTAAAAATCGTGGTGCACCATTCATATTAACCCAATAATTTTATACTCTCTCTCAAGTCGCGAGAGTTAGAGTTATGGACGTTGTGGCTCTTTCTTTATACTCTCCCAAAATCAATTTGGGTTAGAGTTATGGAGAGAGTGGCCGTAGTTTTGGCGCACCTATTACACTCGTCCTGTTTTTATACTCTTATCCAAGCTCCAAGGATTAGAGTTAGTTGGGACAGCAGTTGGGTTACATCTTCCTTAGCGTCGTTCTTGTTGACCTCATGTCAAAAGCGAAGGTCGCCTTGAGGATGGTCGAATCGCATCCATTTTGATTTCATATTCTTCCCGTCGAAAGCATGGGAAAGAGTAAGGCATCATTGGGAGAGCGATCAAGTCATACTCATCCTCGTCTTAGCCATTCTCTTTTTTCCCATGTTGAAGGCAAAAGTTGTCAGGTGGAAAGTCATGTCATGTCCAAAATGAGTTGAATTCTGCTTGTCGTATCAAGGGAATAGGTGTTGTTCTGGCAAATGGTCAGTTCACATTCATCTTAGTGTCATTCTCTTTTCCCTACATCAAGGGAAAAAAGTCATTGTGCAGTTCATAGGATCGTTCTCTTGTCATTATTATACTCTTCCTATCGGATCAAGGAATGGAGTTACCGATCTGTTGGGTGTCATACCACTCCTAAATACATTTGTATATTACGCCTGGCAAATCGAAGGCTGGAGGCTGAGGAGGACTCATAAGTATGTCCATGTATGGATATCACACGTCGAACTCATGTGTGTTTATTTTGTTGCCCCGTGCGTCAAGGGAAAAAGTCAGTGGATGAATGGTCGAACACAACCTATGTCAGATCTTCTTTGTCTCTAATTAAACATCTTAGTAAAAATAAGTAAGGACTATGAACTCTTGCGTTTTCTCCAACGGTTAATTCTTCGACTCGTTCGATTGAAAACTCTGGCAATAATCATTTTGTGTTTTTAGTGGAATATACAACTTATTTGTAAATATTTAAGCAGAGCAAGTGGTTATGGGACATGTAGCTTACCTCTTATATTTACTAACTTGGAGTAATTTACATTATCCTTAATCAATTATGGTCATTTGGTGGAACTTCGGTTTATTTGATGGATGTTTGTTGACGATCTCTGATCGTTTTAGTGGAACTTCAGTTCAATATTGGTGAGGTCACGACTCGAGGTATTCGGACCATTCCTTGACTTTTGGCTAACTGCATTTGAGTTGTAGTTTTTGATTGTATGTATATGAGACAGTGGCTCCTTATGTATAATATTCTTTTGGCCAGCACTTTTATCTATTCTCATGTTGTATAGTTGATCTTGTTTGACCAATATCTTTATGTATATGTATTTTATTCATATCTATTCCACCTTAGTGATGTGAATATCTATGTATGACTCTGATTATATTATTATGTTATTTTATATTGCCTTCGAATTGTATATAGCTACTGTGTAGTGGGTTTGAACTTGAATTGGACATGTCGGATTTCCTCTTGAGATTCGAAAAGTAAGACCACATTATTCAGTATGTATAACACTCGTTTAAAGCTATTATACATATGGTCTCTCCTCAGCAGCCTTATTCTTCGGGTTTGTTGACAACATTACTTGTAATTTCCTTGGCTAACACGAGTATAGAGGTGGTGTGTCATAGCTTGGTATTAGAGCCAATTTCAAAACAATATAAGATATTATGGTGAGGATCATTGTCCTAAGTCTCTCTTATGAAACCGTGTTTATGATTTAAATCGAGTCTTAGGACCCGTCAAATCCTATCTTTGTTATGATTCTTTATTTAATGAATCGAATTTTTTGAGTTCTTTTGAGAATAACATTTTTCTTTCTTTCTTAGAGAAGAGAAATGCCTAGGTGTACCTTCCCGAGCACTGCTCAACCTAATGCCACTCCTACTGGGGGAGTGTATATGTCGGCTCAACAACTTTTTGATTTAGTGAAAAATGCCAAGTGGCAGGAACCCTTTTGTACTTACACATCCCAAATCTGGATTAGCTAGTTTATGCAGTGATTTCACTAAGCTTGGAGGAAAGCCTTTCAAGGGTTCCGAATGCGTTATTGAGGTTCAAGCTTGGATCAAATCATGCAAATGTATTTTTACTCATATAAATCTAAAGGATTGGCATCGATTTCACGTGGCTTCTATTATACTTTTAGAATGAGCACTGGATTGGTACGAGCTTCTGACTTCTGAAATTCAAGAAAAAGATCTAACTTGGAAATAGTTCTATGAAAAGTTCGAAGCGAAGTTCGTGCCTAAGAGTGAGAAAGTGGCATTAGCCCAACGTTTTATCGACCTTGTTCAAGGTAGCTCTTTTGTGGCTGAGTACGCCGCATCTTTCATCTCTCTTTCCAAATATGGGCTTGAGTATATTGATACTGCAAAAAAGAAGAATCAGAAATTTGTTTATGGGCTCAATAAGAATCTCAAGAAGGCCTTACTTCTTAAATTGGCTGAGCCTTTTGATAAGCCAGAGGATATCACGCTTTGTCTTGAGGAAGCTAATAAAGAGAGCGATGTTGAAGTTAAGAGCCCTAAGAAGAACTTCAACAAGAAGAGGAATTCCGACAACAAGTCCAAAACTTGTCCAAATAAGAAAGGAAAGCAAGTGGCTTCTAGAGCTAAGGCTTCTAACTTTGATTATAGGGAGTTTTCTACCATTGCGGATCAAAGGACCATTATGCTAACAAGTGTCCTAAGCTCCGGACTTGTAACTACTGCAAGACACCGGGTCATTTTGCAGCTTCGTTCCCCAAACATCAGAATAAAAAGGAGGGAAAACTAAATGTCATGTAAACCCCCATCAACACTTCCTTTAGTCAAGGTAATTTTCATTTTAGCCTTGATAGAATTATTGAGTTTCATGGACATCCTATACGAGTACTTTTCAATACGGACACATCTCATTCTTTTATATCACAAAAGCTTGTTGATGCTTACTCTTTAGATGCCTTGTGTGTGATGACTTCATAGAGGATTTCGAATATAGTTGGTGGATCCGCTACACTTAGTTTATTGTGTGAAGATGTCAAGATTATTTTGTGTGGTTATTTTTTCCAGGCCGATTTGTATGTGATGCGCTATTTAGGTTTTGGAATTCTATTGGGAATGGATTGGCTTTACCACTATGGAGCTAATATACTATGTCCTGAGAGGACTATCCATCTTTGACGTCCTCAAACTGTTAATCTGATTTCTATTGTGCTAAAGGATTCTAGTTTGGATTCGATGGCCTCCTTATATTCTCTAAATCCAAGAGATGATGATAACAATGATGAGGAAGATGTCGTTTCTAAATTCATCTTGTTTGAGAATTTTCCAATATATTTGAACTCGTCTTGGGACATCGCCTAAGTGAGAAATTGAGTTCCAAATTAATATAATCCCTGGAGCTCTACCTATTACTCATCCTCCTAATCATTGTCTAATAAAGAAAATGGAGATATGCGAAAGCAATTATCCAAATTAGAGGAGAAAAAGTTTATTCGCTCTTGTTCCTCACCTTGGGGAGCTTCTATGATCTTTGTGAAGAAGTCTGATGGTATACTTAAGCTTTGCGTCGACTATAGTAAGCTTAATGATCTCACCATTAAGAATAAATATCTTCTACCGTGGATCGATGATTTATTCGACCAACTTTGTCGTGCTAAATTATTTTCTCAACTAGACTTGGCTATCAGGTTTCATCAACTTCGAATTGTAGAGGAAAGTATTCTTTTGACTTCCTTTCGTACCCTGTTTATGTATTTTGAGTGGCTTGTGATACCATTTGCTTTGATGAATGCTCCGACTTATTTCATCGAGCTTATGAACGGTGTTTTCAAGGACTTCCTCGATCGATTTGTGCTCATATTTATTGATGATATTCTTATGTATTCTAAAATGGAGGAGGAGCATAAAACTATCTTTATATTATGTTGGAAACCCTTTGAACAAACAATTGAAAGCTAAGTTTTCCAAGTGCTATTTTTAGCAATCCCATGTAGGTCATATCTTTTTCGAATGCGTAATTTCTGTGGATCCTTCAAAAATTGAAGTTATTCAAACTTGGAAGAGACTAGAGAGAGTTACAAAAACCCGTAGTTTTCTTGAATTGGTAGGCTACTCCGTCAGTTCATAAGACTTTTCTAAAGTTGCCATGCCTTTCACAAGTTTGACTAAGAAGAGAGTCAGGTGCATTTGGTCCAACAAATGTGAAACCGCTTTTAAACGCTAAAGGAACTTCTTTTTGATGCTCCCGTTCTTGTGATTCCCGAGGGAAACCAAGACTTAGTTGTGTAGATCGATGCTAGCTGTGTTTATTTGGGTGTGCAAAGAGAGCGTGTGCTTATGCTTCTCGGTAACGAAGCCAATCGAGACTGAATATGCCACTCATGATTTAGAGCTGCGGCTATTATTTTCGCCCTTCGAATTTGGCATCATTATTTTTTAGGAGAAAAGTTTGTTCTCTACACTGATCATAAGTCATTGAAATATTTATTTTCTCAAAGGGAACTTAATTTGTGACAACAACGTTGGCTTGGGTTCCTAGTTTCTTATGACCTAGATATTTTATATACTTCCGGTAAGGGAAATTGTGTTGTCGACGCCCTTAGCTGAAAGTAAGAAGTGATCGTGTCTATGATGATATCCGAGTGGGAAGATCTCAAAATTTTATCCATTTGCGAGATAAGTCGTGACTCCAATCCGATTTCCACTCTTATGTTGTGTAGCCTTGAGGCATATCCCTCACTTTTAGACCGTATTTGTGAAGCTCAAAAGCTTTGTAAAGGCCTGTAAATCCGTACCAATTTGAGCTGGCTAATATTCTGCACTTTCAACCCAAAGTGCACGAAAATACAGATCTTTAATAGAAAGAAATAAGAAGATGAGAAAGATGAGATATAACTAATAGAATAGAAGAATAAGAAGAACATCAGAATCAGAGTAAACACGAATCTTACAACGGAACAATAAAATGTATTATATAACATAACTTTGAAATACAAAACTGTATTGTATATACATACCATTATTAGAGTACAATACATCATATCACAGCGGAAATAATCTCTAAACACTAATGGTGAAGCCTTCTGCTTTGAGATCCTCCAAGCGAATCTGTAAAATCCTGAAACACTTGACTGCCCGTAAAATTTTGGCACCCAAGAGTTTAGGGAAAACAAACAAAATAACTCCGGGTCAGTCATAGGACTGGTGTGAGTAAACTCCAACCATATTTTTTAACTTTAAAAATCCTTTTGAAAGGAATGATAATAGTAAGACCAACCCACACGTAAACATGGACGGTTTTTACCTTACTATAACCAAAACATTTTGATATCAAAATCCAATGATATTATAATAATGTCTAATCAAATAAATAAACAAATAGTAGAACGCTTGCATCTCACGCTCTACATACATAGTATAAAATCAGAAACCGCAGGGCGCTTATTGGAGATTGGATTCCAACTATGACAAGGTATAGGACCACCTCCAGATCAGTGTAATATTCTAGAGGGGATACACTGGGGTTCAACAAGAACATTTTGCAACCCAGCCCACACATGACCGACCACTCATTTCTCTTGAATGTATTGAATATATTGCCACCTATGGTTGGGCCCACATAACCATTATCCGAAGATACAGAAACGAAAAAAGAACAAATACGAATTTTCTCTAGATGGTGACAATACACCCTAATGGGAATGACCTACATAGCCATGTTGCCAGCCCGATTTTTGTCATTTCCTGGTTGCGAGGCTAGAGGCTACGTTTATCTTCAGAACATCTGATCTCCATTCACTTTGAATGCCACATCGTCAAACCCGTCGAATCACTAGTTGATCTTCTCAAAAATATTACAGGTATAAAGGCTAAGAGAAGCGAATTTCTCCGCCACCAGACGTAATATCTCAATAAGATCATCTTATGTGATATGTTAAGAATACTTTGTCAGACATTCGTCCATACAAATTGTCCTGGTACTGGACAAACAGAAAACACCATTCTAGAACAGAACGACCCTTGCATTTCACTCCATCTTCAATTTTCTTCAACATAATGTAATACATAGCGCTTATGCCTATACGGAATGGTTTTCGGATAATATATCCAACCGGTCTCTTCGTATTGACAACGATGGTCAAAACACTTCGATAGTAGGTTATTTAACTAAGTAAAAACAACACCCATTCAGATGTACAACTAAACATCATACAACAACGGGCACTTTTTATTTAACATTTGTTTTTATTATTCGCATTCCCATATCTTACCAGATATTTCCCAAATCCCGTTTTAGCCTTTTCACAAACATTCCCAGTTTATAAATACTCATTCTCCAATTTTCCAGAAAATATACGTTATTTAATGTTCGAAACATTTCATTCTTTTTACATTTTTTTATTTTATACACTTGGATAATATACTCTGTCTACATTGGAAAATATTTCCAATTTCATTATAAATATTTTAATCTGCCAAATGTTCACTTTTAAAACATTATTCTCTTTAAAATGTGAATATCATTCCTATTATAGAAATCCGAACACCTTTATTAAATAACTCTTTATTCAAGTAATAAAAACCCTTATCTTGTTTACCGAAATCTCTTCCATAATTTATATTCATATTCCATTTTATAACTCTATTTCTAAGTCAACTCCTTGTTAAATCGATATCAAGTTTATAACTAAATATTGATTACATATCCTTATTCTAATCTATTGGTTTAACTAAAAATTAACTATACTATCAGATTATAACTTCTAAAAATAATTTACTTTAATATATTCGACATCGTCGGATTATAGTTCCAATTCCTAATAGTGTTATATATAAAAATCACGCTTAAGCTTGGTCAACAACGTTAATTTATCGTTACAGTTCAAAACTTATCATATACTATAATATTTCCCTTTTTATAACTAATGCAGTACACTGTAATATTCCCCCTTTTACAACTAATGTGATACGCTGTAATATTTCCCTTATTACTTATAATATTTATCAGACCGAATTTTCTGGTTTAATTTGAAATATGGTTTTATAACACCATATCCTTACTTTGAACTTGGTTGTTCATAACTATTTATATTCAATATTAATTCTTTGCTTCATCTTACTTATACAATTCCATTTAAAATTCCTTTCCCAAAACTCTTTAACACTCTTTGTCTTCTGTTAAATCTCTTTCGTTCGAATTATTTAATTCAAGTAAAACATCTCATTACCAACTTAATATCATCTTAAATGAATTCCATTTAAGAAATAACTGCTTTAATTAAAATAATTAAATAGTAATTAACTTCATCATTACTAAAATAAACAGTTTACTTCATATAGGTTGGTTGCTTAAATAAATAATAACTATTAGTACTCGGTTTCATAATCATTTAGACTTCATTAATTGAAAAGTAATTAATAAGAAATCTTATTAATTTTGATCAATTTCTCGCTAAGTCATTAGCATTAGATTAATTGAAAATCAAATTATCAAATAATCAATTTTAAAATCAACTTCAAACCATCAGTTAATTCGTTAACTGATTTTAATTACTTCTTACCATTAGATTAATATAATTAATCTAATTATTTCTAAATTGTTTGTTTAAAAATAATTATCCAAAATATTAATTCATAGGAAAATTATAGCTTTATAGGCTTTATTTAAAAGTCAAACAATCATTTATATTTTCTTTATAAAACGAACTATAAAATGTGCATAATATAACCTATATTATAATTTTAAACATCGTTTAAATTATAAAAATATAATTTTTAAAATTTTAACTTCATTGATTTTGCCTCACGGCCAATTAACTTCTTAACAAAAAGATGGGTTTATGGTCGACTGTTGCCACTTTCTTAATCGATATCGTTTATCAAAATAACGTTGAATTTCCATTCAACCTCAATATTCATACAGGGTTTCAATGTCATTTGGGTTAAAATAGTGCATATAAAACAAACAGTACATATGAATATTGAGGAATCTGGTTGGATTCCTCCAACCGGTTTCCTACATCCACAGATATTTGTCAATATAATCAACACTAATTCCATACTGGGGAATATATAATCGAGGGAATCAGTATCCAACCAATGATGTATATATATACGACGATATTCAACCAATTTAATTGTAATTTACCTAATCAACCATCACGCAGCATTCAACTATTATTTAAAATATAATTATAATATTCAAAAATAGATTAGAGTTAGTGAATTTACTCACCTTTGCGCGTTAACGGTTACATAATGATTTGCGTCAGTTGATTATACCCGATGCTTTAATTGTCTACAACTATAACGTGCTCCAAATGATTCTGAGCCAGCTTCATAACGTAGTCAGTCTTCGTACAGCTCCGACGAGTCAGACCATTCACAATTCAACTTATCACAAGCCCGACGCCATCTCCTTCAGCTCACGAACCAATAACTCGTCTGCACATGTTTTCTATCCGACCGAAGTGTCCAACGTCCTTCCTTTCTTTTACCAAAAACGATATCCGTAAGCTCCTGTTCTATATACCACATCTTTAAACCGGTCCACTTTATCTCAAGCCCATCGATAGTCATGCATGGGCAGAACAAGCAAGGTCCCTGCTACCAGCACATAAAATCTTGAACAAACCTTTCAACAATACGCCACTCGACACAGGCTGTAAACAGCAGCTCCTCCAAGACCATGCCCCTTGGATTTTTTTTCTTTTTCTCATTAGAAACTGAGCTTCACTTTTTAAACTGGCCCGTACCACATTTAAACACATATGGCCCATCTCCACAACTAACGCGTCCTGCTCCTCTTCTTACTCCCTCCCCTACCACGTGTTTCCTTCTGTGTTTGCCATTTCCGCACCATCCATTCCATTATTCATTACACCCGCCAATGGCATTCAGCCTCTCCTCCTATTTTTCACATTCATGACTACCACCTTACTTTTTCACAGGGTCATCCCCACGTGCTGCTACACAAGAACACCAACCGCCTGCCTCCACTACTATAACACACCATGGACAATATGTTCTTATCGTACCCAAAAGTAAACTTGTTGCTTCTGTATGTTCTACCCGCACGGTTGCCGCGCCACGTTCCTCCACATCACTTCATTATTGATTTACACAGTCGCCACTCCAGTAGCCGTTATTCTCATACATGCACAGTTTCCCATTAATGAACCATCCAGGCATGCATTTCACTACTCCATTTCCATGCGTACTCCGTCCATGGAATAACAAAACCGCACACCATTTTCACACAACACACTTCACCATTCAAGCCATCATTTCCATCAGATCTCCCCTCACCAACTTGTCTCACTCCGGTACTTCCGTGCGCAATGCACACTGTATAAACTTATGCATGCTTCGGCCAGTCCATGTTCGTTTGAATCGAGCTCACCCTTGCGTTCATCATTTACTCCCATTTTTTCATGTGCTGTTTCCCTCATTCTTGTATCACCGAATTCAACTAGAACCGAACACCACAAAAGGACCACTGACGTATGCCTTGCTTTGCTAATCGCGTCCATCCCCTTACCATACTCACACATATTTTTATTTTATTTTATTGTCGTGACTTAGATTTGCAGAAACGAAAAAGATGAAGGAAATGAAACGGCGTTAGTTTGAGGGAAAAAGGACAACACTATTTCCTTATGTATTTATAAGTTTCAATTACTTAGCAGGGAAGTTGATGGGGTTAGGTAGGTAGATAGGCTGGTACAAATGTGATAAGAAGTTATATAAGGCTACAGAAACTTAGTTGCTAAGTAAATATGAAAAGAAAGGATGCTCTATAAATGTTTGCATAAAGTATCATTGCTTAATAGCTAAGGAATGCTTCAGTACTGATTTACCACGTTTTAGCTTCTAGGCCAGGCATGTGCGATCAGGGAAGGATAAATGATTGATTAGAAAACACAAATGCGTGGATTTACTTCGGCACAAAGTTTGTACGAAAGCATATGTCTGCATTTAATTAAGGGAGACTATGGCCTTTGATAGTAAGGGTATGGATGTGCAAATAGAATAGGTCTGCCTGGTTACTTTACACGTAGTGAATGACAATGTAGAGGACATGCATAACCATAGAGGAGGTACGTGCCTATATATGTTGCCTTAGAAGAGAAGACATCCATGTGTGGGGAAAATCGATACATTGCTACTTGCCTGTGCTCCTGAGAAGAATGGGTTTGTATTTTGTCTTTTGTGTGGACAAATGAATGATCGTGTCCAGTGTTCATGCATGAAACAGTTTATATATGGTTTAAATGCAAGGATTAATCGTCCTTTAGTATGCAGTACCTGGTTTAGATCTTTGAAAGTGCCATCATCTTGTTATCAATTGCGATAAAGAATTTGTAATGTGAACAAAGTGATGAATTTGGTTCTATGTGATGATTAGGGGAGTAACGTGTCTTTTTAATTATATGCTTATTAAGTTTTATAAAATGCACTTTAAATGGAACGCCGTTACGTAAGACTTCACCCACGGACGAGCTGCTATGGACAAAAATAAAATTATGGTCGTGTTCTGCGAGGTGCCACGATCCCAAATATATAATAATATCTGTAGATTAACTCATATTGTGAAACCCCAAAATGTTGTTACAGGGTGCAAAACACTCCAAATAAAAAGTAGCTTATTTAGTTAATTAAAAATTACAGTAAAATTCTAAAAATTATATTATCACTACGTCCCAAAAGAATCTTGTCCAAATTTGAATCTGATGTTTAAATTTATTTAAATAACCGTTATGGTCCATATACGATTTCCTGGCGACTTTTTGAATATTTGATTTGGACATATCTTGCAATCTATAAGACGAAATCTCCATTTTTCACTTTCGCTAAAGAAATATAATCAAACAGATTCCAACAGTTCTTGTTTCGAAGAAATCCGACTTATAACGGGTCCTGTACACTCAGTTTCAACTGAGCTGCCGCGATATTTCGGGCTCGATTATGTTTAATATATATTTTTATATGTTCAACTATGTTTTAATTAATATACAAATCCATTTCCGTTACGATTTCAATATTTAAGCCGATTTAAATGTTCAAATACAAACCGATAAAAATGCAGGACATTACATTCCTTCCCCCTTAAAAGAATTTCGTCCCCGAAATTTCTAAGGTCGGAAAAATGCTACAATCCATATTATAACCAGATTAAAATCTTTTCTTTTACTTCTTAATGTGAGTTTCAACTGAACTGATTAATAATTAAAATATTAATTCTTTCTTATTAACGAATATTTTCGAAAATTCTGGAAATTTCCAAAGAACTTAAATCTCCGATAGATTTCGCCAGCATCTCCTTCGCATGGCTCAACTGGTACTACTGCAGCTTGCAACTCTGGCCCTTCTCCAATTTGAAAAGGAAATCAAACAGCCAAGCGGCTTTTCAAAGTAGTTGAAAAATCTTATACCCAAATATAATGTAAACTTATACCTTTTTATCGGGCATTTAACTCTTTTCTATTCCATTTGTTGCCCTATCAGCATATACAGATGCATTTCCATTCGATCTCCAATCAACTTATTCTTCAATCCAATCATTCGCTTATGCTTAAGCCAATTCCCTTTCAGTTTCGGTTTCAATTTCAATTCCAAAATCTTAACCTTGCTAAGTTCTATTATGACATTCCATTTACTGATTTATTTCTCAAATCAGTTATCTTCATCTCCAAATTCAAAATTCAATTCTTATTCTCAAGAATCAATTCATTTTATTAACTCGAATCTCCAATATTTCTCTTTTACAATTTTCATTCTGGAACGATCCAAATTCAGTCAAATATTGTTTATCTTAGTTTAAGTTTCACTTTTACCATTTTAACTTCATAAGTTAAATCTTTATTTCAGAATTCAAATTTCTGGGATTTATTTCTAATCAGTTTGAAATCATATATTATTCAAAACACTTGAATTTCCGACAACTTGTTTCCTCACAATAATTCTAAAATAAAACTTTGGTAGTAATCCGTCACTTAGAAACTCGAAAATGAACACTGTTGATGCGGCCGTCATTATCAGAATGTATTTTCCAGTGATCGAAGTGAATTCAATACTATATGTCTTTCAAAAACTCATTTCTAAACACTTCATTTTGAAATTTCATCAAATATTCTTTCAAAATGGTTGGAAAAACATTTTTAAATTCCCAGGATTTAAATTCCATATATTAAATCCAAATTCATTTACAATCCTTTTTCCAAGTTAACAGAGTTTTAGATTCCAAATCTGATTTAAATTCAGATTTAGCTCATCTAATTTTGTATATTATAGTTATACAATATTTCGATTAGTTATTTATATAACCAACTCAATTATAAATATTATTTAATCATAATAACGATCAACACTTTCAATATATATTAGATAATTGCACTATATATGCTTTCTTTATATCAAAATATATTTTGGGTAAGATTATTTCATTTACCCTTTTTTTCAAAACATACTATGTCGAATTACTCTGTTCAAGAGTGTAGAAACACCAATCGACGCTATTTGCATTACTGTTTCGACCAAAATTTATAAACCACTCGACTGACCAGTCAACACAATATAAACAGTTTTTATATTAATTTACAAATACGCGCTCATATATATACACTCATACTCAATCTAGGATATTATTAACCCCATCTCTATTGAGTTACGGCACAAAGCCAAGGTAATCATTTAACCTTCAGCTCTGATACCAACTGTAAAGGCCCGTAAATCCGTACCAATTTGAGATGACTAATATTCTACACATTCAACCCAAAGTGCACGAAAATACAGATCTTTAATAGAAAGAAATAAGAAGATGAGATAGAACTAATAGAATAGAAGAATAAGAAGAACATCAGAATCAGAGTAAACACGAATCTTACAGCGGAACAATAAAATGTATTATATAACATAACTTTGAAATACAAAACTGTATTGTATATACATACCATTATTAGAGCACAATACATCATATCATAGCGAAAATAATCTCTAAATACTAATGGTGAAGCCTTCTGCTTTGAGCTCCTCCAGGTGAATCTTTAAAACCCTGAAACACTTGACTGCCCGTACAAATTTGGGCACCCAAGAGTTTGGGGAAAACAAACAAAATAACTCCGGGTCAGTCATAGGACTGGTGTGAGTAAACTCCAACCATATTGTTTAACTTTAAAAATCCTTTTGAAAGGAAGGATAATAGTAAGACCAACCCACACGTAAACATGGACGGTTTTTACCTTACTATAACCAAAACATTTTGATATCAAAATCCAGTGATATTATAATAATGTCTAATCAAATAAATAAACAAATAGTAGAACGCTTGCATCTCACGCTCTACATACATTGTATAAAATCAAAAAACCGCAGGGCGCTTATTGGAGATTGGATTCCAACTATGACAAGGTATGGGACCACCTCGCGATCAGTGTACTCTAGAGGGGATACACTAGGGTTCAACAAGAACATCTTGCAACCCGGCCCACACATGACAGACCACTCATTTCTCTTGAGTGTATCGAATATATTGCCACCTACGGTTGGGCCCACATAACCATTATCCGAAGATATAGAAACAAAAGAAGAACAAATATGATTTTTCTCTAGATGGTGATAATGCACACTAATGGGAATGACCAACATAGCCATGCTGCCTGCCCGATTTTTGTCATTTCCTAGTTGTGAGGCTAGAGGCTACGTCTATCTTCAGAACATCTGATCTCCATTCACTTTGAATGCCATATCGTCAAACCCGTCGAATCATTAGTTGATCTTCTCAAAAATATTACGGGTATAAAAGCTAAGAGAAACGAATTTTTCCGCCACCAGACATAATATCTCAATAAGATCATCTTATGTGACCTGTTAGGAATACTTTGTCAAACATTCGTCCATACAAGTTGTCTTGGGACTGGACAAACAGAAAACACCATTCTAGAACAGATTGACCCTTGCATTTCACTCCGTCTTCAATTTTCTTCAACATAATATAATATGCAGCGCTTATACCTATACGGGGTGGTTTTCGGATAATATATCCAACCGGTCTCTTCGTATTGACAACGATGGTCAAAACACTTCGATAGTCGGTTATTTAGCTATCGAAGTAAAAACAACACCCATTCAGATGTACAACTAAACATCATACAACAACAAGCACTTTTTATTTAACATTTGTTTTTATTATTCGCATCCCCATATCTTACTAGATATTTCCCAACATTCCCAGTTTATAAATTCTCATTCTCCCATTTTCCAGAAAATATACGTTATTTAACGTTCGAAACATTTCCATTCTTTTTACATTTTTTTTAATTTTATACACTTGGATAATATACTCTATCTACATTGGAAAATATTTCCAATTTCATTATAAATATTTTAATCTGCCAAACGTTCACCTTTGAAGCATTATTCTCTTTAAAATGTGAATATCATTCCTGTTATAGAAATCTGAACACCTTTATCAAATAACTCTTTATTCAAGTAATAAATACCCTTATCTTGTTTACCGAAATCTCTTTCATAATTTATATTCATATTCCACTTTGTATCTCTATTTCTAAGTCAACTCCTTGTTAAATCAATATCAATTTTATAACTAAATATTGATTACATATCCTTATTCTAATCTATTTGTTTAACTAAAAAATTTCTATACTATTAGATTATAACTTCTAAAAATAATTTACTTTAATATATTCGACATCGTCGGATTATAGTTCCAATTCCTAATAGTGTTATATATAAAAAATCACGCTTAAGCTTGGTCAACAACGTTAATTTATCATTACAGTTTAAAACTTATCATATGCTATAATATTTCCCTTTTTATAACTAATGCAGTACGTTGTAATATTCCCCCTTTTACAACTAATGCGATACGCTGTAATATTTCCCTTATTACTTATAACATTTATCGGACCGTATTTTCTGGTTTAATTTGAAATATGGTTTTATAACACCATATCCTTACTGTGAACTTGGTTTCTCATAACTATTTATATTAAATATTAATTCTTTGCTTCATCTTACTTATACAATTCCATTTAAAACTCCTTTCCCAAAACTCTTTAACACTCTTTGTCTTCTGTTAATTCTCTTTCGTTCGAATTATTTAATTCAAGTAAAACATCTCATTACCAACTTAATATCATCTTAAATGAATTCTATTTAAGAAATAATTGCTTTAATTAAAATAATTAAATAGTAATTAACTTCATCATTACTGAAATAAACAGTTTACTTCATACAGGTTGGTTGCTTAAATAAATAATAACTATTTGTACTCAGTTCCATAATCATTTAGACTTCATTAATTGAAAAGTAATTAATAAGAAATATTATTAATCTTGATCAATTTCTCGCTAAGTCATTAGCATTAGATTAATTAAAAATCAATTTATCAAATAATTAATTTTCAAATCAACTTCAAATCATCAGTTAATTCGTTAACTGATTTTAATTACTTTAATTACTTCTTACCATTAGATTAATATAATTAGTCTAATTATTTCTAAATTGTTTGTTTAAAAATAATTATCCAAAATATTAATTCGTAGGATAATTATAGCTTTATAGACTTTATTTAAAAGTAAAACAATCATTTATATTTTCTTTATAAAACGAACTATAAAATGTTCATAATAAAACTTCTATTATAATTTTAAACATTGTTTAAATTATAAAAATATAATTTTTTATAGTTTTAACTTCATTGATTTTGCCTGACGGCCAATTAACTTCTTAACAAAAAGATGGGTTTATGGTCGACTGTTGCCACTTTCTTAATCGATATCGTTTATCAAAATAATGTTGAATTTCCATTCAACCTCAATATTCATACAGAGTTTCAATGTCATTTGGGTTTAAACAGTGCATATAAAACAAAAAGTACATATAAATATTGAGAAATCAGGTTGGATTCCACCAACCGGTTTCCTACATCCACATATATTTGTCAACACAATCAACACTAATTCCATACTGGGGAATATATAATCGAGGGAATCAGTATCCAACCAATGATGTGTATATATACGACGATATTCAACCAATTTAATTGTAATTTACCTAGTCAACCATCACGCAACATTCAACTATTATTTAAAATATAATTATAATATTTAAAAATAGATCAGAGTTAGTGAATTTACCCACCTTTGCGCGTTAACCGTTACGTGACGATTTGCGTCAGTTGATTATAACCGGCGCTTTAATTGTCTACAACTGTAACGTGCTCCAAAAGGTTCTGAACCAGCTTCATAATGTAGTCAGTCTTCGTACGTCTCCGACAAGTCAGACCATTCACAATTCAACTTATCACAAGCCCGACGCCATCTCCTTCAGCTCACGAGCCAATAGCTCGTCTGCACATGTTTTCTTTCTGACCGAAGTGTCCAACATCCTTTCTTTTACCAAAAATGATATCTGCAAGCTCATATTCTATATACCACATCTTTAAACCGGTCCACTTTATCTCAAACCCATCGGTAGTCATGCATGGGCAGAACAAGCAAGCTCCCTGCTACCAGCACTTAAAATCCTGAACAAACCTTTCAAAAATATGCCACTCGACACAGGCAGTAAACAGCAGCTCCTCCATGACCATGCCCCTTGGAATTTTTTTTCTTTCCCCATTAGAAACTGGGCTTCACCTTTTTAAAATGGCCCGTACCACATTTAAACACGTATGGCCCATCTCCACAACTAACGCGTCCTGCTCCTCTTCTTACTCCCTCCCTCACCACGTGTTTCCTTTTGTGTTTGCCATTTCCGCACCATCCATTCCATTATTCACTACACCCGCCAATGGCATTCAGCTTCTCCTCATATTTTTCACGTTCATCACTACAATCGTACTTTTTCACAGCGTCATTCCCACATGCTACTACACAAGAACACCAACCTTCCGCCTCCACTACTATAACACACCATGGACAGTATGTTCTTACCGTACCCAAAAGTAAACTTGTTGCTTCTATATGTTCTACACACACGGTTGCAGCGCCACGTTCCTCCACATCACTTCTTTGTTGATTTACACAGTCGCCACTCCAGTAGTCGTCACTCACATGCATGCACAGTTTCCCACTAATGAACCCTCCAGGCATGCACTTCACTACTCCATTTCCACGCGTCCTCCGTCCATAGAATAACAAAACCGCACACCATTTTCACACAACACACTTCACCATTCAAGCCCTCATTTCCATCAGATCTCCCCTCACCAACTTGTCTCACTCCGGTACTTCCATGCGCAATGCACACTGTACAAACTTATGCAAGCTCCAACCAGTCCACGTTCGTTTCAATTGAGCTCACCCTTGCGTTCATCATTTACTCCCATGTTGTCATGTGTTGTTTCCCTAATTCTTGTATCACGAATTCAACTAGATCCGAACACCACAAAAGGACCACTGACGTATGCCTTGATTTGCTAATCGCGTCCATCCCCTTACTATTCTCACGCATATTTTTATTTTATTTTATTGTCGCGACTTAGATTTGCAGAAACGAAAAAGATGAAGGAAATGAAACAATGTTAGTTTGAGGGAAAAAGGACGACACAATTTCCTTATGTATTTATAAGTTTCAATTACCTAGCAGGGAATTATATGGGGTTAGGTAGGTAGATAGGCTGGTACAAATGTGACAAGAAGTTATATAAGGCTACATAAACTTAGTTGCTAAGTAAATATGAAAAGAAAGGACGCTATATAAATGTTTGCATAAAGTATCATTGCTTAATAGCTAAGGAATGCTTCAGTACTGATTTACCACGTTTTAGCTTCTAGATCAGGCATGTGCGATCAGGGAAGGATAGATATTGATTAGAAAACACAAATGCGTGGATTTACTTCGGCATGAAGTTTGTACGGAAGCATATGTCTGCATTTAATTTGATTAAGGGAGAGTATGGCCTTTGACAGTAAGGGTATGGCTGTGCAAATAGAATAGGTGTGCCTGGTTACTTTACATGTAGTGAATGACAATGTAAAGGACAAGCATAACCATAGAGGAGGAACGTGCCTATATATGTTGCCTTAGAGAAGAAGACATCCATGTGCGGGGAAAATCAATGCATTGCTACATGCTTGTGCTCCTGAGAAGAATGGGCTTGTATTTTTTCTTTTGTGTGGACAAATGAATGATCGTGTTCAGTGTTCATGCATGAAACATTTATATATGGTTTAAACACAAGGATTAATCTTCCTTTAGTATGCAGTACCTAGTTTTGATCGTTGAAAGTGCCATCATCTTGTTATCAAATGGGATAAAGAATTTGTAACGTGAACTAAGTGATGAATTTGGTTCTATGTGATGATTAGGGGAGTAACGTGTCTTTTTAATTATATGATTATTAATTTTTATAAAACGCACTTTAAATGGAACGCCGTTACGTAAGACTTCACCCACGGAAGAGCTGCTATGGACAGAAATAAAATTACGGTCGTGTTTAGCGAGGTGCCACGATCCCAAATATATAATAATATTGGTAGATTAACTCATATTGTGAAACCCCAAAATATTGTTACAGGGTGCAAAACACTCCAAATAAAAAGTAGCTTATTTAATTAATTAAAAATTACAGTAAAATTCTAAAAATTAAATTATCACTACGTCCCAAAATTATCTTTTCCAAATTTGAATCCGATGTTTAAATATATTTAAATAACCGTTATGGTCCATATACGATTTCATGGCGACTTTCTGAATATTTGATTTGGACATATCTTGCAATCTATCCGACGAAATCTCCATTTTTCGCTTTCGCTAAAGAAATATAATCAAACATATTCCATCGGTTCTTGTTTCGAAGAAACCCGACTTATAACGGGTCCTGTACACTCAGTTGAAGTTCAGAATGTTAAATTACGAACTGCCGCGATATTTCGGGATCGATTATATTTAATATATATTTTTATATGTTCAACTACGTTTTAATTAATATATAAATCCATTTCTATTACGATTTCAGTATTCAAACCGATTTAAATGTTCAAATACAAACCGATAAAAATGCGGGACGTTACATTCCTTCCCCTTTAAAAGAATTTCGTCCCCGAAATTTCTAAGGTCGGAAAAATGCTACAATCCATATTATAACTAGATTAAAATCTTTTCTTTTACTTCTTAATTTCAGTTTCAACTGAACCGGTTAATAATTAAAATATTAATTTCTTCTTATTATCGAAAATTTTCGAAAATTTTGGAAATTTCCTAACAACATAAATCTCCGATAGATTTTGCCAGCCCCTCCTTCGCACGGCTCAACCAGTACTACTACAACTTGCAACTTTGGGCCTTCTCCAATTTGAAAAGGAAATCAAACAGCCAGGATGCTTTTCCAAAGTAGCTAAAAAATCTTATACCCAAATACAAGGTAAACTTATACCTTTTTATCGGGCATTCAACTCTTTTCTATTCCATTTGTTGCCCTATCATCATATACAGGTGCATTTCCATTCGATCTCCAGTCAACTTATTCTTCAATCCAATCATTCGCTTATGCTTAAGCAAATTCCCTTTGAATTCTGGTTTCAATTTCAATTCCAAACTCTTAACCTTGTTAAGTTCTATTACGACATTCCATTTATTGATTTATTTCTCAAATCAGTTATCTTCATCTCCAAATTCAAAATTCAATTCTTATTCTCAAGAATCAATTCATTTTAATAACTCGAATCTCCAATATTTCTCTTTTACAATTTTCATTCTGGATCGATCCAAATTCAATAAAAATTTATTTATCTTAGTTTAAATTTCACTTCTACCATTTTAACTTCATAAGTTAAATCTTTATTTCAGAATTCAAATTCCTGGGATTTATTTCTAATCAGTTTGAAATAATATATTATTCAAAACATTTGAATTTCCGACAACTTGTTTCCTTACAATAATTCAAAAACAAATCTTTGGTGGTAATCCATCACTTAGAAACTCGAAAATGAACATTAATGATGCGGTCGTCATCATCAGAATTTATTTTCTAGTGATCGAAGTTAATTCAATACTATATTTCTTTCAAAAACTCATTTCTAAACCCTTCATTTTGAAATTTCATCAAATATTCGTTCAAAATGGTTGGAAAAACAATTTTAAATTCCGAGGATTTAAATTCCATATATTAAATCCAAATTCATTTATAATCCTTTTTCCAAGTTAACAGAGTTTTAGTTTCCAAATCTGATTTAAATTCAGATTTAGTTAATCTAATTTTGTATATTATACTTATAAAATATTTCGATTAGTTATTTATATAACCAACTCAATTATAAATCTTATATGATCATAATAACGATCAACACTTTCAATATATATTAGATAATTGCACTATATATGCTTTCTTTATATCAAACTATATTTTGGATAAGATTATTTCATTTACCTTTTTTTTCCAAAACATACTGTGTCGAATTACTCTGTTCAAGAATTTAGAAACACTTATCGACGCTGTTTACATTACTGTTTTGACCAGAATTTATAAACCACTCGACTGACCAGTCAACACAATATAAACAGTTTTTATATTAATTTACAAATACGCGCTCATATGTATACACTCATACTCAATCTAGGGTATTATTAACCCCATCTCTATTGAGTTACGATACAGAGCCAAGGTAATCATTTAACCTTCAGCTCTGATACCAACTGTAAAGGCCCGTAAATCCGTACCAATTTGAGCTGACTAATATTCTACACTTTCAACCCAAAGTGCACGAAAATACAGATCTTTAATAGAAAGAAATAAGAAGATGAGAAAGATGAGATAGAACTAAAAGAATAGAAGAATAAGAAGAACATCAGAATCGGAGTAAACACGAATCTTACAGCAGAACAATAAAATGTATTATATAAGATAACTTTGAAATACAAAAGTGTATTGTATATACATACCATAATTAGAGTCCAATACATCATATCACAGTGGAAATAATCTCTAAACACTAATGGTGAAGCCTTCTGTTTTGAGCTCCTCCAAGTCAATCTGTAAAATCCTGAAACACTTGACCGCCCGTACAAATTTGGGTACCCATGTGTTTAGGGAAAACAAACAAAATAACTCCGGGTCAGTCATAGGACTGGTGTGAGTAAACTCCAACCATATTGTTTAACTTTAAAAATCCTTTTGAAAGGAAGGATAATAGTAAGAACAACCCATATGTAAATATGGATGGGTTTTTACCTTACTATAACCAAAACATTTTGATATCAAAATCCAGTGATATTATAATAATGTCTAATCAAATAAATAAACAAATAGTAGAACGCTTGCATCTCACGCTCTACATACATAGTATAAAATCAGAAACCACCGGGCGCTTATTGGAGATTGGATTCCAACTATGACAACGTATGGGACCACCACCCGATCAGTGTACTCTAGAGGGGATACACTGGGGTTCAACAAGAACATCTTGCAACTCGGCCCACACATGACCGACCACTCATTTCTCTTGAGTGTATTGAATATATCGCCACCTACGGTTGGGCCCACATAACCGTTATCCAAAGATACAAAAACAAAAGAAGAACAAATACGAATTTTCTCTAGATGGTGACAATACACCCTAATGGGAATGACTCACATAGCCATGTTGCCTGCCCGATTTTTTTCATTTTCTGGTTGTGAGGCTAGAGGCTACATCTATCTTCAGAACATCTGATCTCCATTCACTTTGAATGCCACATCGTCAAACCCGTTGAATCACTAGTTGATCTTCTAAAAAATATTACGGGTATGAAAGCTAAGAGAAACGAATTTCTCCACCACCAGACGTAATATCTCAATAAGATCATCTTATGTGATCTGTTAGGAATACTTTGTCAGACATTCGTCCATACAAGTTGTCCTGGGATTGGACAAACAGAAAACACCATTCTAGAGCAGAGCGACCCTTGCTTTTCACTCCATCTTCAATTTTCTTCAACATAATATAATATGCAACGCTTATGCCTATTTGGAGTAGTTTTCGGATAATATATCCAACCAGTCTCTTCGTATTGACAACGATGGTCAAAACACTTCGATAGTCGGTTATTTAACTATCATAGTGAAAACAACACCCATTCAGATGTACAACTAAATATCATACAACAACGAGCACTTTTTATTTAACAATTTTTTTATTATTCGCATTCCCATATCTTATCAGATATTTCCCAAATCCCGTTTTAGCCTTTTCACATTTCTTGGAAAACATTCCCAGTTTATAAATTCTCATTCTCCCATTTTCCAGAAAATATACACTATTTAACGTTTGAAACATTTCCATTCTTTTTACATTTTTTTTATTTTATACACTTGGATAATATACTCTATCTACATTGGAAAATATTTCCAATTTTATTATAAATATTTTAATCTGCCAAACGTTCGCCTTTAAAACACTATTCTCTCTAAAATGTGAATATCATTCCTGTTATAGAAATCTGAACACCTTTATCAAATAACTCTTTATTCAAGTAATAAATACCCTTATCTTGTTTACCGAAATCTTTTTCATAATTTATATTCATATTCCACTTTATAACTCTATTTCTAAGTCAACTCCTTGTTAAATCAATATCAAGTTTATAACTAAATGTTGATTACATATCCTTATTCTAATCTATTTGTTTAACTAAAAATTAACTATACTATCAGATTATAACTTCTAAAAATAATTTACTTTAATATATTCGACATCGTCGGATTATAGTTCCAATTCCTAATAGTGTTATATATAAAAATCACGCTTAAGCTTGGTCAACAACGTTAATTTATTGTTACAGTTCAAAACTTATCATATGCTATAATATTTCCCTTTTTATAACTAATGCAGTACGCAGTAATATTCCCACTTTTACAACTGATGCGATACGCTGTAATATTTCCCTTATTACTTATAATATTTATCAGACCGTATTTTCTGGTTTAATTTGAAATATGGTTTTATAACACCATATCCTTACTGTGAACTTGGTTGCTCATAACTATTTATATTAAATATTAATTCTTTGCTTCATCTTACTTATAAAATTCCATTTAAAACTCCTTTCCCAAAACTCTTTAACACTCTTTGTCTTCTGTTAATTCTCTTTCGTTCGAATTATTTAATTCAAGTAAAACATCTCATTACCAACTTAATATCATCTTAAATGAATTCCATTTAAGAAATAATTTCTTTAATTAAAATAATTAAATAGTAATTAACTTCATCATTACTGAAATAAACAGTTTACTTCATACAGGTTGGTTGCTTAAATAAATAATAACTATTTGTACTCAGTTCTATAATCATTTAGACTTCATTAATTGAAATGTAATTAATGAGAAATCTTATTAATTTTGATCAATTTCTCGTTAAGTCATTAGCATTAGATTAATTGAAAATCAATTTATCAAATAATCAATTTTCAAATCAACTTCAAACCATCAGTTAATTTGTTAACTGGTTTTAATTACTTCTTACCATTAGATTAATATAATTAATCTAATTATTTCTAAATTGTTTGTTTAAAAATAATTATCCAAAATATTAATTCGCGGGATAATTATAGCTTTATAGACTTTATTTAAAAGTCAAACCATCATTTATATTTTCTTTACAAAACGAACTACAAAATGTTCATAATAGAACTTCTATTATAATTTTAAACAACGTTTAAATTATAAAAATATAATTTTTTATAATTTTAACTTCATTGATTTTGCCTAACGGCCAAATAACTTCTTAACAAAAAGATGGATTTATGGTCGACTGTTGCCACTTTCTTAATCGATATCGTTTATCAAAATAACGTTGAATTTCCATTCAACCTCAATATTCATACAGGGTTTCAATGTCATTTGGGTTCAAATAGTGCATATAAAACAAACAATACATATAAATATTGAGGAATCCGGTTGGATTCCTCCAACCGGTTTCCTACATCCACAGATATTTGTCAACACAATCAACACTAATTCCATACTGGGGAATATATAATCGAGGGAATCAGTATCCAACCAATGATGTGTATATATACGACGATATTCAACCAATTTAATTGTAATTTACCTAATCAACCATCACGCAACATTCAACTATTATTTAAAATATAATTATAATATTTAAAAATAGATCAGAGTTAGTGAATTTACTCACCTTTGCGCGTTAACCGTTACGTAACGATCTGCGTCAGTTGATTGTACCCGGTGCTTTAATTGTCTACAACTGTAACGTGCTCCAAATGGTTCTGAACCAGCTTCATAATGTAGTCAGTCTTCGTACGGCTCCGAAGAGTCAGACCATTCACAATTCAACTTATCACAAGCCCGACGCCATCTCTTTCGGCTCACGAACCAATAACTCGTCTGCACATGTTTTCTATCTGACCGAAGTGTCCAACGTCCTTTCTTTTACCAAAAATGATATCCGCAAGCTCCTGTTCTATATACCACATCTTTAAACCGGTCCACTTTATCTCAAACCCATCGGTAGTCATGCATGGCCAGAACAAGCAAGGTCCCTGCTACCAGCACTTAAAATCCTGAACAAACCTTTCAACAATACGCCACACGACACAGGTAGTAAACAGCAGCTCCTCCATGACCATGCCCCTTGGATTTTTTTTTCTTTTTCCTATTAGAAACTGGGATTCACCTTTTTAAACCGACCTGTACCACATTTAAACATGTATGGCCCAACTCCACAACTTACGCGTCCTGCTCCTCTTCTTACTCCCTCCCTTACCACGTGTTTCCTTCTGTGTTTTCCATTTCCGCACCATCCATTCCATTATTCACTACACCCGCCAATGGCATTCAGCCTCTCCTCCTATTTTTCACGTTCATCACTACAATCGTACTTTTTCATAGGGTCATCCCCACGTGCTGCTACATGAGAACACCAACCACCTGCCTCCACTGCAATAACACGCCATGGAAAGTATGTTCTTACTGTACCAAAAAGTAAACTTGTTGCTTCTATATGTTCTACACACACGGTTGTCGCGCCACGTTCCTCCACATTACTTCTTTGTTGATTTACACATTCACCACTCCAGTAGTCGTTACTCAAATACATGTACAGTTTCCCACTAATGAACCATCCAGGCATGCACTTTACTACTCCATTTCCATGCGTCCTCCGTCCATGTAATAACAAAACCGCACACCATTTTCACACAACACACTTCACCATTCAATCCCTCATTTCCATCAGATCTCCCCTCGCCAACTTGTCTCACTCCGGTACTTCCATGCGCAATGCACACTGTACAAACTTATGCATGCTCCGGCCAGTCCACGTCCGTTTCAATCGAGCTCACCCTTGCGTTCATCATTTACTCCCATGTTTTCATGTGTTGTTTCCCTCATTCTTGTATCACCGAATTCAACTAGAACCGAACACCATAAAAGGACCACTGAAGTATGCCTTGCTTTGCTAATCGCGTCCATCCCCTTACTATACTCACGCATATTTTTATTTTATTTTATTGTCGTGACATAGATTTGCAGAAACGAAAAAGATGAAGGAAATGAAACGGCGTTAGTTTGAGGGAAAAAGGACGACACTATTTCCTTACGTATTTATAAGTTTCAATTACTTAGCAGGGAAGTATATGGGGTTAGGTAGGTAGGTAGGCCGGTACAAATGTGACAAGAAGTTATATAAGACTACAGAAACTTAGTTGCGAAGTAAATATGAAAAGAAAGGACGCTCTATAAATGTTTGCATAAAGTATCATTGCTTAATAGATAAGGAATGCTTCAGTACTGATTTACCACATTTTAGCTTCTAGACCAGGCATGTGCAATCAGGGAAGGATAGATGATTGATTATAAAATACAAATGCGTGGATTTACTTTGGCATGAAGTTTATACGGAAGCGTACGTCTGCATTTAATTTGATTAAGGGAGAGTATGGCCTTTGATAGTAAGGGTATGGCTGTGCAAATAGAATAGGTTTGCCTGGTTACTTTACACGTTGTGAATGACAATGTAGAGGACATGCATAACCATAGCGGAGGAACGTGTCTATATAAGTTGCCTTAGAGGAGAAGACATCCATGTGTGGGGAAAATCGATGCATTGCTACTTGCGTGTGCTCCTGGGAAGAATGGGCTTGTATTTTGTCTTTTGTGTGGACAAATGAATAATCGTGTCCAGTGTTCATGCATGAAACAGTTTATATATGGTTTGAACACAAGGATTAATCTTCCTTTAGTATGCAGTACCTAGTTTAGATCTTTGAAAGTGCCATTATCTTGTTATCAAATGGGATAAAGAATTTGTAACGTGAACTAAGTGATGAATTTGGTTCTATGTGATGATTAGGGGAGTAACGTGTCTTTTTAATTATATGCTTATTAAATTTTATAAAACCCACTTTAAATGGAATGCCGTTACATTAGACTTCACCCACGGACGAGCTGCTATGGACAGAAATAAAATTACGGTCGTGTTCATCGAGGTGCCACGATCCCAAATATACAATTATATCGGTAGATTAACTCATATTGTGAAACCCCAAAATGTTGTTACAGGGTGCAAAACACTACAAATAAAAAGTAGCTTATTTAATTAATTAAAAATTACAGTAAAATTCTAAAAATTAAATTATCACTACGTCCCAAAAGAATCTTGTCCAAATTTGAATCCGATGTTTAAATATATTTAAATAACCGTTATGGTTCATATACGATTTCATGGCGACTTTCTGAATATTTGATTTGGACATATCTTGCAATCTGTAAGACGAAATCTCCATTTTTCACTTCCACTAAAGAAATATAATCAAACAGATTCCAACGGTTCTTGTTTCGAAGAAATCCGACTTATAACGGGTCTTGTACACTCAGTTGAAGTTCAGAATGTTAAATTATGAACTGCCGCGATATTTCGGGCTCGATTATATTTAATATATATATATTTATATGTTCAACGATGTTTTAATTAATATATGAATCCATTTCTATTACGATTTCAATATTTAAACCGATTTAAATGTTCAAGTACAAACCGATAAAAATGCGGGACGTTACAAGCTTGATCCCGAATTGGCTCACCTAAGACAACATGTTAGGGATAAATCTAGTGGTGATGAGTTAAAATATTTTGATATTGATTCTCATGAAGGCATTCAAAAATTCAAATGACTTTTATTGCGCCTAAACTTTGCAATCTCCACGAGGATATTTTAGTGGGCTCTCATTGTTCTAAATTCTTCGTTCATCCCTGAAGTAGCAAAATGTATGCGGCGGACATAAAGAGACTTTATTATTGGGAAGGAATGAAGTCGGTTATCGCTAGCTTTGTCAAGCGTTGCTTTACATGTCAACTCGTTAAAGTCGAATATCAAAAGCCTGGCGGGTTCTTGCAACCTTTAGACATTCCCGTATGGAAGTGGGATCATGTATCCATGGATTTTACTGATGGTCTCCCCCATTCTTGCTTTGGCCATGATATTTTATGGATGATTGTGGATAAACTTTCTAAATCCATACACTTCATTCCCATTAGATCTAATTGAACTATGCCTCTCTTGGCCAAATTATATGTTAAAGAGATTGTTAAGTTATATAGGGTTCCTGCATCTATAGTTAGTGACCGTGATCCATTATTTAATAGTGGATTTTAGAAGGGACTTCAAAAAGCTTTTGGAGCGAAGCTTAATTTTAGCACCGCTTATCACCCTCAGTCCGATGTACAAATGCCACGTGTGAATCAAATTATTGAAGATCTTCTTCTTGCATGTGTGCTTGATTTTGGTGGAAGTTGGGAAGTTCACATTTCCCTTGTTGAGTTTTCATATAATAATAGCTTCCAATCAAGTATTGGTATGGCACCTTTTGAAGTACTTTACGGAAGCCCGTGTCGATCTCCTTCGTGTTGGCTTGAAGTTGAGAAACAGGTTCTAGGTCCAGATTTTTTTTCATGATTCAACAGAAAAGATTGACCTCATTCGAAGAAGTTCAAAGTCATAAAAATCCTATGCCAATAACCGGAGAAGGAAATTGGAGTTTTCGTGGGATATTTTGTGTTTATTCGTGGTTCAACCATAAAGGGTGTAGTACGATCTAGTCGATCGGGAAAATTAGCACCGAGATACATTGGTCCATTTCCCACCACCGAGCTTGTCGGCCCCGTAGCTTATCGTCTTTCATTACCAGCACAATTCGCCTCTATTCATGATGCGTTTCATGTTTCTCAATTATGAAAGTGTCTTAAAGATTCTGAATCTATTCTTGAGCCGCATTTGGTTAAAGAAATCGAGATTTCACCTAATCTGACTTATGAGCAACAACTAATTAGTATTGTTTCTACAGAAGTTAAACGACTTCGAAATAAAGACATCCCACTTATGAAAGTCCAATGTCTTCTAATCCTAAGGATTGTTATTAGGAATCGAGGGAATTCTTCAAACGAAACCATCTGGACTTACTCTCTCGTGCTTTATGAGGTAAATTTTTTGATTTATTAAATTTCTATATAGATTTTTTTCGATGCTTGGTTGTTACTCTTGGGTTGTTTCTTAAATGATTGCAGGGACACAATTTTTTTAAGGAGGAGAGTCTGTAACAACCCACATATTTCGCGATAATATATTTAAATATAACATTGTTAATCAAGTATGGGTCCAAAACATCACTTTTTTCATATGGATGAATTTGGACTCTGAACACTTCCATTGAGTTCAAAATGCCATTTACGACATTAAAGACTATAAACATCACTATTTTTTGGAGTTAGTGAAGTTTGGGATTTTGGGTAGGGATTTGTTTTGCAATGACTAGCCCATTAACCTGTATATGATAACTCCACCCACCCATTTTGTTTATCATTCATTTATTCCTATTTATAAATTCCTAACCACTTCGAATTCCTAGAGGATCCTAAGCTCCAACTCTTAGGAAGTTTGATAATTAAGTTTTAATTCAAAGAGAAGAGAGGTAATCTCAATCTCCATCTTCTCCAACCTACCTCCTTTTCAATTATTGCGATTTCCTAAAATAATTCTTAGGAAATTTGCATGTTTTTGTTTAGGTTGAAGATTAGAAAGTTATATTGGAATAGTGGATGATCTAACTAATCCTTGGTTCATCTCTTTACTTCCAACAATTAAAAGTGAGTTCTTGCGAATGCACATCTACGACTCATGCCTCCAAGCTTGGCTAGTGTCCCCTTGGCATGTTTCTGTTGTGTATGCATTGTGTGGTTTGGATTGTTTGTGTGTACACTACCCAACATATGAGTTTTGAATTCGTTATATGAATTCTAGTGTAATCTTTGAATAGATTTAATTCTTGTGATATAAGTTGTTTCGGCGAGCATTAGAAGCTACATTGTCGATTTGATAATGTTATAAGCCTTCACCATTCATGCATGTCCGTTCAGAATAACCGAATAGCGAATTTTCTCTCAAAAAGAGCTAAAACTTCATTTTGAAGCAGGTTCAGTCGACTGAATTCAAAGGGCCAGTCGAATAAACCTGAAGATGGCTCTCTGGAATGTTTTTGTCTACAAGTCAGTCATCTGAATGGACTCAATTTTGTTGACTATTGCTCTCTGGTTCGTTTTGTACCAGTTTTAATCGACCAAAATACTCCATTAATTCGACTGAATAACCAACTAGTCGACGGACTGGAGTTATTCAGTTGATTGAAATGTTGTACGTGCATTGTTTTAAATATCTGCTAGAGGTCAGTCGACTAAATCGTGTTGTTGACCAGTCAACACCACGATCAACAGTTTAGGCCCATCCAGGCTCTTTCCTGATCGATTTTCGGCTCGTTTGGCCTTTTTCTATGACTTCCCAGTTTCTCTAATTCACAGATTTATGCAACTCGATTTTATAAACTTTTTTTATATTCGTTTTGAATGAATTTATAATCGATATTCATGAGATTTGATTTACGTATTTGATTTACATTATTAAAATGTGAATTTTGAGATCGACTGTTACTACAATCGATATCTTACGAGATTTGCCAATTCAAACTATAAAAGGTTTTTATATTTTAGTAGATACCAAATCTTTTACTAAAATGGTTTCTAATACTATTTCATTATATGAAGTTATTTTATAAATTGTCTTTCAATCTACTAGTATATATTTATATAAACTTTTTCCTCATTCATGTGAGAAATCCAATTAAATGCCTTAGTAAAAACAAGGACTATGAACCCTTGTGTTTGCTTCAATGGTTAATTCTTAGACTCGTTCGATTAAAAACCATGGTAACGATCGATTTTTGTTTTTAATGGGATATACAGCTTGTTCGTAAATATTTGAGTAGAGCCAATGGTCATAGGACATGTAGCTTAACTTTTATATTTACTAGCTTGGAGTAATTTACACTTTCCTTGATCAATTGTTATCATCTGGTGGAACTTCAATTTATTTGGTGGATATTTGTTTGACGACCTCTGATCATTTTGGTGGAACTTCGGTTCAACATTGGCAGGGTCGCGACCTAAGATCTTTTGACCATTTTGGTGGAGCTTCGACTCATGGTCTTCGGACTGTTTTGGTCTCGGAGCGTATATGTTAACTACCTAGAGATCGCATCTCATTTTGGGATACATGTATTGGTGAGTCTTCGGGCTCCCATTCTAGTGATAGTCCTTCCCCCCATTTTTGTGTGTGATATTTTAGATTTCTAATAATTGATCTCTAGAATTTTGGATGCTTGATATGGAATATCCGTTATGGTTGTTTGATAACGTGTTATCAATTTGGTAATGATTTGATAGGCGATATTGTTTCTTGTGATTTGCTACATTTTTAGAATGGGATAATCCTTTGTAGCATTGGGATCTCTTTGAGATATGAGGTGAACATTTTTGGGGTTTCATACTTATGTGTGAAGATTGTTTTTATTGCATGCATGTCTATATTTATTATATCTCTTCTTATATCCTAGTTTATGAGATTAGTATAGCTAGACTGATCTGTTTATTGTTTATTTTTTTTAATAAATAATACTCGAGTCAGACTGAGGTGTTGCAGGTGCTTCCACGTGACTTCTGGCGGCGACCATTCCTTGACTTTGGCTAACTACATTAGAGTTGTAGTTTTTGATTATGTGTATATAAGACAGTGACTCCTTATGTATAATATTTGTTTGGCTAGCATTTTATCTATTCTCATGTTGTATAGTGGATCTTGTTTATCCATTATCTTTGTGTATACACTTATTTGTTTTATTCATATCTATTCTTCCTTAGCGATGTGAATTTCTGTGTCTGACTCTGACTATATTGTTATGTTACTTTATATTGTTTTCGAATTATATATAGCTACTGTGTGGTGGGTTTGAACTTGAATTTGACATGTCGGATTTCCTCTTGAGATTTGAAAAGTAAGAACACATTATCTGGTATGTTTAACACTCTTTCAAAGCTATTATATAGATGGTTGCTCTTCAACAGTCTTATTCTATGGGTTATTTGACAACATTACTTGTAATGTCCTTGGCAAATGCAAGTATAGAGGTAGGGCGTCACAATTGGATCCGTCGAAACCCGTGATAGTTTAAAAAATTGCTAAATTCACAAATTAGTTAGAGTTAATATCAAAAGATATTAATCGTTTATATTTGATTATAATAATTTGTTATTGTCATTCAAATTTAACCAGAACCTCATAAAACATTTCATAACCTTTCAAATTCTTGATGAATTCGAAATCGAACATATTCATGGTTATTTTAGAATTGAAATTACTATCCACTATTCAAATAGATCAAATAACTCGTGAAATTTGGTTCAAGTTATTTAATTTTCCCAATCAATATTTTAATATTTAAAATTAACTAAATATTTTACCTATAAAAGTTCGGATTGTTGCACATATGATATGCGCTTCGTGCGTGATCATTGTGCATGTTTTGTATGTGAATTATGTTTTTACAAACTCACGTTTTTTAGCGCATTTAAGAGAAAAATGATTTTCATGAATATTTTTTTTTTGAAATTATGTGTAATTAGTTTAAATTTTTATTTTTTTAGTTGTAATATCTTTTTTATTAGGTTTAATTTTTGTGTATGTTGTTAATTACTAAAGAATAACATTATAAATAATGTTATTTCTTATATTCTGGTTTTAAATCAAAACAAAATTTGTTAATATGCGGTATGAAATTGTTAAATATTTAATTGTTAAATCTTATTTTTAAGTGATATATAAGAAAAGATATATAAGGATATTTTTGAAACTTCGCGATCAAACCAAAAGTATGTGTTTCCAAGCCAACTATTACAAAGAGCATTACAACACACGTTTCATGCATGATAATGGAACACGCTTTTTGCCCGAATTATGTTTTCAAAAACTTTATGTGTAAAACATTCAAGAGAAAATGACCTGCACAATTATTTAGTTATACTTTTTTCATCGAAATTATATGTAGCTAGTTGTTATTTTTATTCATTAGTTTTAATTTATATTTGTGTTGTTAACCCATAAAGAATAATGATGTAAAGAATGTCTATCCGGTAAACCCTATTCTAAAGTGATATTAAGATTCGTTAATATATGTAGAAATGTAGTTTAATTTATAAAGAAGCTTTATTGTTAGCTCTTATTCCTAGGGTGCTACTATTCATACCCCTATTTACACTTCTAGCCACCAAAACTAAAAGCACCCCAAATACTTTAAATTTCCTCTTCTGGCCACCGTCTAAATTAATAAGCAAAAAATGCAGAGACCATCAGCTCCTTCCTCTACACGAATGCTTCAATTCCTTCCTTACTTTGTCGGTTGTGAAATGATTTAATTTAATAATCCATTTACATAACCACATTAGCAATTTTAATTTTGATAAATGAGTACTTACTTCGTCGGTTATGAAATTATTCATCAAATCAACATTTATGCCTTTTGAGTCATTTGATCGAACATATTGCATCTCATTATCACAACCATCATGTTTATCGTCCAGTTTATCATCATTCAAATACTCCAACTATTAAACGACAAAAAAAGTATCAATTTGTAAAAGAAGATGCGTAAGTTATACGGATAAAAATCTTACACGTCAAAAATTACATTGTCATTATCTATTACAACTTCGTCAAATTTAATGTCCTCTAAGCTTGAAATTTCCAACGGACCGGAAAAAATATCCTAAAATGCAATGGAAAACCCTAACCATTAAAAACCCTAACAACATGTTATATATCATAATAGAAAATAGTAAAAATCAAGCAATTCTAATCTCTTTTTTATCTTCATCTTCCATCTCTATTAGACACAAAAGAATATCTGCTTTTTGTAAAGGTTTAAAGTTTGAAATTGTAAAGAAGTATGTGTATTTTTAAGAGAAGTATGGTGTTGAATAACTGAGTGAAAGAATAATATATGGTGGCCAGAAGAATATAAAAAATAATCATTTATATTAAATTTAGTGTGCTGCTAAAAGCACCCTGAAATGTGCTTCCTAACACTATGCTTAATTTAATCACTCTTAATTAATTTAATGTACTTCCTAACACCTGTTTAATTCCTACACTCAATCCTAATCATCGAATGTATTCCATCTCTCACCATTAGTTCAAACGTAAACCCTATTTCTTTTTATCATCTTATCTCGGTCGATCAAATATAAACGTCGACCTGATATGCTTCCTAACATGATCCGCCGTCTACTTCTTCCTCAACTGATTCCTCTTAAACCCTAATTCTCAATTTTATTGTAATTCGAGGAAAACTTATTTAAGTAATCATTACTGTTGGATTTCTTAGCAATGAAGGGCGAGAACTTATACACGATCGAAGTTCTCGCGAATAGCTAATGCTCTAATGAAGAAGATGAAGTTATATATCTTAAATTATTTTTGTATGGTTGGGTGCCTATTTTTTATTTCATGGTGGCCAGAGGCATATGTGTATAGGAAGGATGGTAGTGTTTAGTTATGGTGTTAGGAAGCATATTTCAGGGTGCTTTTAGCAGCGCACTAAATTTATAAAGGTGTCCAGAAGTGTAAACCGGGGTATGAATAGTAGCACCCTATTTCTAAGCAGTATATAAAGCTAAAAACATGTATATGTATTTTTAAAAGGAAGCAGTTTCGTTATACACTGCAAAAAAAATGTTTTTTGCAACTGCCACAAAATGACCGATGTAATAAAGGTTTCTTTTTTACGATACTCTCTTATGGGCAGTTGTTATAGACTTATTTTCAACAACTATTTTATTATGACAGTTGTAATAAATGTCTATTACACCTTCCGTGTAACAACCCGGAAAATCTGAACCAATTTAAAAAAAATTATTTTGGCAATTTTAGTTTATTTTGAATATTTAAAATAAATTATTTTAAATAATAACGACCATAGATTTATTTGGATCGAAGTTATAGCGAATATATTTATTTTAATTATAAAACAAGGCCTGAAATGACGCGGCAGTTTGAAAATTTGAATTCAAACTTTGACTGACTGTGCAGGATCCAAAATAAAACGAATTTTAGTGAAACCAAAAATATTAAATCTGTTTATGAATATCTTTCTAATGAATCTGAAAAATCTAGATTTCATAGCGGGAATCAAAAGTTATGGTTAATTAAATTTTCAGAAAGGTCGCTATGGAATTAATATAGCCCGTGAAAATAGTCATTTTGCAAACGACCTCCATTTTCGATGAAACTACTTTTGTTGAGTCCAAAATGTCAAATTATTTCTAGATTTCAAATTCCATAATTTTTGGAGTTAATATGTGAGCGTGACAAAGGAAAATATGTTTGGTAAATTTTAGTCAAATTGGATTGACCAAAAAATGGCCATTTTCCAAACGGTCTCCAAATTGGACGAAATTAGTTTTGTTGGGACCGTATCATCCAAACATAGCTAGATTTATTTTTCTGAAATTTTTGGGATCAATATGTGGCCCCGGCAAATTGAAATATACGTTCAAATCTATATTTGAATGTTTATATTTTAATTTGAAGAATAACTGACTGAAACAGTCGAAGGACCTACGAAACATATCCCATTGTATTCGAAATGGAGGTATTTAGCTAGAGGCGATAGCCGTTGGGTTCGATTTGGAATTAGAACTGATAAACAATTAAAATTGAAATTAATTATTAATAAAATAATATAAAAAAATCTATTTAAACCTAACCCTAGCTTCAAAAGACGTTTTTAGTTGCCTCTCTAAAAAACGAACGACGGAAACAGTCGCTACCTTATTCCCTCGATAACTCCTCCATCTCTCAACGAAATACACTGATCCTTCAGGGGATTTTGAAGAGACTTGAATCCTCTTCAAATCAGTACAAGCCTTGCACTCCCTCGTGGTGTATTAGGCCCGAATCGAGCCTGCAAATTCGACGGCGTCGAACGGAATTCCGCCGCCCACCGTTGACCGAGCTGGGTCCCACCACCTCTGGTCGGCGCGTCGTTTGGAGCACTCCCTCATGGTGAAGCCTGATCGATGAATCGCTACATGGATTGTAAGATTTTTGCAAACCCTCGTTTGAACAAAACTGACAGGTAACGGTTTTAATTTACTTAAAGGAAAACAACACTTTAAAGCGCTATGGATTTTTGATTTCACAATAAAAATCATATCTTTTTGCTATGTGGTCGAAATTCAGTGAAACAAGAGACATTGGACTCGTGTGGACGTCTTCTACATTCTAGAAGAGACCGGAGAATTTTCGGAGCTTCCTACAATTTTTGGAAGAGTGGAACCCAATATGAGATTTCTAATTTATAAACGATATGGAATGGCGATGTATAAATTATACAATCGACATATCAGTTATATAAGCGTTGTACACCTCATGCATAAGCGTTATATAAGTTGTATGTGTGACGTATAAGTTATATATATGTTGTAAAAATTATATGTGCATTGAATGGAATTGAAATGATATTGAAATGAAATCGAAATATATTTATATACGTGTATATATATATACACACACACACTCCCCTCGTCCACAGACCATGGACGGTATATATTGGTTGTGATTGTTTGGATTTTGGTTGATGTGAAATTTGGTTGATAAATGCGAATGGTTGATATGATTGATTGTGGTTGAAACCCAATAGGATTAGTTTATGGGAAAATTCGTCTGCGTACGAACTAGATATTGAAATCTCCCTTGTCAAAAGCTGCGAGGCTTTAAGGTAGAGCGAGGAGACATACTCGGGACGGTGCCGGTTTTAACTACCATGCCGTTATGCTGCCGAAATTTTCTGAAATATTCATATGTTTGGTTATTATTCATATGTTCAAATATATTCATGTGTTGGAGAAATATTCATTTTTGAAACAGAAATTGTTTGAACGATAAAAATAACATTTTTATTGAATGTAAGAAATAGAAATTGTTTGAACGATAAAAATAACATTTTTATTGAATGTAAGAAATAGGAAGTTTTTGAACGATAAAAATAACATTTTTATTGAATGTAAGAAATAGAAATTGTTTGAACGATAAAAATAACATTTTTATTGAATGTAAGAAATGAAATTGTTTGAACGATAAAAATAACATTTTTATTGATGTATGAAATGAAATTGTTTGAACGATAAAAATATCATTTTTATTGAATGTAAGAAATAGAAATTGTTTGAACGATAAAAATAACATTTTTATTGAATGTATGAAATAGAAATGGTTTAATGACAAAAATAACATTTCTAGTGAATGTATGAAATAAAATGGTTTGAACGATAAAAATAACATTTTTATTGATGTGCGAAGTATATAAAATATTCATGTTTGAAATAAATTGTTTAAACAATAAAAATCACATTTTTATTATATATATGAATCGCTAAAGGTTTTCATTTTTGAAATAAATTGTTTCAACAATAAAAATCGCATTTTTATAATATATATGAAGTGTTAAAAATAGTCATGTATTGAAATAATTATTTGTTGGATAAAAATATTATTTTTATCAAATATATGAAATGAATATAGTTTGGAAATCGAAGAACGGATTATATATATATATATATAATTAAAATAAATCGAATAACGAAGCTGCAGTTCGTATTTTGAAACAATGATTTTAAACGATTATTGCGAGAGATTCGACCGTCGGATTTTCCCGAAACCGAAACCGTTGGGTCCGCTGTGAAAATATCTTTCCAAAGATACCAAATTTGTAAAGATCCAACGGTTAGATTTTGTGAAATGTTAAATTCAAATCTGAATGAAAACAGCACCAGAATGGATTATATATATATATAAATATAATTAAAATAAAACGAATAACAACGCTGCAGTTCATATTTTGAAATCGTAACTTTAAATGATTGTACCAGGAGATCCGATCGTCGGATTTTCCCAAAACTGGAACCATTGGATCCATTTTAAAAAGATCTTTCCAATGATATAAAATTTGTAAAGATCCAACAGTTAGATTTTCATATATGTGTAAATCAAATCTGGAGAAAAACAGCGCCATGGCCGCTTTATGGCCTGAAGCATTGTTTGAATAAATTGGCTATATTTAAATAAATAAAAATAGCGATAAATCGTTATAAAATATTATAAATGATATGGAATGGAAATCAATTGAATTTACTCGGTTTATAGGATATTTGATGGTTGAATGTGTTTGACGTGAAAATTACATTAATGAACCGAATTATGGATGTCAGATAATTTAACCATTGAAATGAATTGATTTGAAATTCTAAATATACGTGAATTATTTGAAAAGGCCGAGTTAATTCTCATTTCAAATAATCGGTCGACGGTTAGAAGTCGAAGGTATGAAGACGGTGCAAGACCGAGGATCTTCACATCGAATGGATGGCTACTGATGCCTTTGATGGGAGTAGCTACCCTGAAGGAGTTACAGTGATGGTCGTCCGGACGTACTTATTGATCGTTCGGATGTGTGAGGGCCTCTCTCATGTATTGGACATATGGGAGAGGAATAAGGTGCCTCCGGTTTCGTTCAGACCCAGAACGGACTTGTAAATGGATGTGTGTCTGACGTTGTAGATTGACAACGTAGCATACGGAGATGCTGTGATTAAGGCTTTTGTTGAAAAGCAGAGCCTTGTGGTTGATGATCAACGCATGACTTTAAATAGCTAGCTTTGTGTTTAGCGTTGATTCGCGAGCCTCACACCCCGGTATGGACCAGAAACGGGAGAGGACTTCAGGGAAGACATGTGTTTCCTTCTAGCTAGGAGTGGTGTGTTGGGTTTTACACGCTCGGGCATTTTACTTATGTGGATGATGGATAGCGAGGCGCCTCGGTTATATCGGTCGTTCCGGGGCCGATAGTTTGGTCGGGATATGACCAGTTTACGCTCCATAGGGCGGGAAAACGCAGTTTTCAGACATTTTAATCCACTCCGTGTGGACCAGCCATGACGATCCAAGGCTTGATAGAGTACTTGCCTGAGGCTCGGGCTAGACAGTCTCAAAGCGGTAAGGACGATCCCTTGCCTTGGTTCATGACATAAATTCAATTTCCAAATACGACATCGTGCGGTTTTGATTGTAAACCTATATTTGGCTACATGATATATGGTACCCATGCCGTCTATGATTGATGCTTATGATTGAAATTGTTTTTGAAACATATAAACACTAGTAATAATATCAAATGCTTTTGTTTTATTCGTATCAAGCATATTTTGGCCATTATAAGGTAAAACATTATCCTCCAGTTTGCGTTGCATTGTGTGATGGGAACAAGTCTTATAATGGCTTCATTTTTGTAAAAAGCATTGTGATGTTTAAATGATTTACTTGTTTTAGCACTGGCAATCCAATGCAGTAAACCCGTTCCGCGTTAGAGGCGTGGTCCTGTGATTGAGCTTATTATTAAAATAAGCTACGTAGATTTCTCATACCAGTCCCATGACTGACTCGTAGTTTATTTCACTTGCAAACTCGGGTGTCCCTATTTCTACACGTGCAGCCTTGTATTCAGGTTTTAGCAGGCTCTTTCTGGATAGCTATGGAGCTGAAGATGGATTCTATCACTTCTTTCTTTTTATGATGTTCAACTCTTGTTGTATATATTATGTTTGATTCCGCTGTAGACATTTTATGTAAAGCTGAAACTGTATTTTGTACTAATTATGATCCTGTATACTGTGTAACTCTGATGATTATGTTTATCCAATGTATTCTGTTGTAATTATCTGGTGTATTTATTTATTTCTGTTCTGCTGTTATCTGTTTATGTGTTATATTCCAAATATTACCCTTGCCACCATGGAACGGGGGTTTGGGGTCGTCACAACCCCTTATTTCCAGTTGTTATAAATGCACCTTTTTTGCTCTAAAATGGGTGCGTTCTCTTTCTATTTTTAGCTTTTGGTTTTCGTACGTACAATAGTACGAACAACACACATATATCGTGAAAAACGATCATTTTACAAAATGAAGCTAACACACTGAACAAAAAAATAACCTTTTATCATTTTCCGTATTTTAAGAAACAACGGAAGAATGACGTCAAATTCATCCATCCACAATCCTCCATCATCCCTCCATCTTTAGTCTATTACCTCCCTTACCCTTCAAATCTTCGTATCTTTCGAAATTATCGTTGAAAACTCAAAACATAAATTAAACCAAATGCTACCTTAATTTTTTTTTTTTGGCTCTAAAACTGCAATTTATTTAGCTCCAAAAATTTTCCTATGTAATTAACGCTCCATATACTAAGGGTGCATTCGGCAGGGCTTTTTGCCCCGTTTCCGTAACGGATGCATCCATTAACAAATGGGGCAAAATTCCCCGCTTCCCCAATGGAACAAAATCGGTCCGTTGGGGTCCAACGCCTCGGAATCCAACAGCCAAATTTTGATCCTAGGGTTAATTAATTAATTTATATTTTAAAATTTCTAAAAACTAATAACTTATGCAAATGAGATCCTTTGAGACGTGGTTTTTTACGTTGGGATCGTATCGAAGTGCTCTATGTAGTGGAATTGGTTTGGACTGAATTACAGTAAATTATCATTTTTCAATTTATTTATTTATTTATGTACAATTGATACATAATATTTATTAAAATAATAATAAATTAATTAAATTACAACATAAAAATAAAAAGCTCCGCTTATAGTGCCAAACACATTCTCCGCTTGAATACTCCGTTTAAATTCTACGTTAAAATACTCCGCTTTCGCTTGCCCGGAACACGCCCTAAATTTTTTGGCTTATGAATTTAGGGTGCTACTATTCATACCTCGGTTTATACTTCCGGCCACCTTTATAAATTTAATGCTGATGATTATTTTTTATATTCTTCTGGCCACCATATATTATTCCTTCACTCAGTTATTCACCACCATAATTTTTTTTAAAAAAACACATACTTCATTACAATTTCAAACCCTAAACCCTAACAAAAGCAGATATTCTTTTGTGCCTAATATAGATGAAGATAAAAAAGAGACTAGAATTGCTTGATTTTTATTGTTTTCTATTATGATATAGAACATGTTGTTACGGTTTTTTTAATGGTTAGGGTTTTCCATTGCGTTTTAGATCTTCTTTTTTTTTTTTTTTTTTTTTTTTTTTGCGTTGAAAATTTAAAGCTTGGAGCACATTAAATTTGACGACGTTGTAATAGAGAATGACAATGTAAGTTTTGATATATAGGATTTTTATCCATATAACTTACGTATCTTCTTTTACAAATTGATACATTTTTTTTTTTTTTTTGTCGTTTGATAATTAGAGTATTTGAATGATGATAAATTGGACGATAAACATAATGGTTGTGATAATGTGATGCAAGATGTTCGATCAAAAGACTCAAAATACATAAATGTTGATTTGAATAATCATTTCACAACCGACGAAGTAAGTACTCATTTATCAAAATTAAAATTGCTAATGTGGTTATGAAAATGGATTAATAAATTAAATCATTTCACAACCGACGAAGTAAGGGAGGGAGGACGCGTTTGTGTATAGGAAGGAGCTAGTGGCCTTTGCATTTTTTAGTTATTAATTTAGACGGTTGCCAGAAGAGAAAATTTAAAATATTTGGAGTGCTTTTTGTTTTGGTGACCAGAAGTGTAAATTGGGGTGTGAATTTTAGCACTTAAGTTTAGTTCTCTCGTAGATCAATGCTCTCCCCTTTCTCTCTTTCCTCTGCGTACGTTGATAATTTCAGTCTCCAAACCTTCTTCCTCTGACCCAAACCTGATAAGATGGCTGCTAGAACGCCTTCTTTTGTATTTAGCTCGGAGTCCTCCTTGAATTTCAACCAATAGCATCCATTCGATGTTTTTTTTGGGGGCGTGACTTATTACTTTCGGATCCTAAGTCGAGTGGTGAGTCAGCCCTTCCAGTTAACGTTGTTACTAGACAATTTATGGAAGGACAGAGACTCAAGGAAGTGTGGTTGATGAGGTTTTTCAGCACTTTAATAAAACATATTATGCTGAGCAGAAGAAGTGTTGTCTGATTTAAAAGCTGCGAAAATTTCCGAGTAAGAAACGCAGTGCAATGACTTGTTGGTTTCGATTGAAGGAGGCTTGGCCATTTAAAAGAATGCAGACAACATGCTTGATGAAAATATACGTTGAACATGATTATGAGTATACTTCCATATATACTTCATTCGGTCCCCTACGTGTGTCACATGCTTGTTTCAATGATCATCGATCATCGTTGCTTCGGAATCTATCATCGAAGATGCTGGTATGCAATGCAAGCCTAAATTTTTGTCATGTCCAACTGCTTCTTTCTACTAAAAAGTGCTCCAATTTATATGACCTAGATCTTCTAGCGAACCAAAATTTGAATTCACATACACAATACCACAAATATGTGTAATATCGATTATTTGTTTCTTTTGGTATCTTGCAGCTACGTGGACATGAGTATCATTTTCAAGGGTGACCAAAGCAGCAACTTCCCCAACTACTGAGCGTTTTAGATATGGTTTCAGTAAGGGAGGCATAACCGTGGTTCAAGTATGTGAGGTACTTAATATGAAAATATTTTTATTTTTGTTTAAAATTAATTGGTACTTGGTATCCATGAAGATTCAAAAATTTGTTTAAAACTTAACTTGCATACATATTGTGTGCATGTAAATGGAAAATTTGACGTGCAAATTGTTAAGCAGAAAACATATGATTCTAGCATGCATATTATTTAGTATAATACATATGATAGGTTAAAGCAAATGTAAGTTAAAAATATGAATATGCTTGCTGGCTCTCGAATATGAATAATCTCAAGTTTTCAGCACTATAAGCTTTAACCATTTTAAGCACATAAAGATTCATCTGTCAGAATTATACATACGGCCTGAATATAGAAGAAAAACAGTTTATTTTGAAATTTCATGCCTTTAGATATGAATTTCAGCTTTCAAATAAATAGCTGGATTGTTGAATAAATATGTAGATTTTGTGATTTTTTTTGGGCTTAGTGCACTACAACAAAGAGAGTTATTTAAAACTCCTTTATTTTGTTTCTAACTAAAATATTTTGTATCTAATGGGACCTGCTTAAAACAACATTTTTGTCCTTAAAATCTGGTCTCTAAATAAATAGTAACCAAAATTATTCGTCTCAAATATATTAAGGACGTCATTAATGGTCTCAACTCTCAAGTATGTCTTAGAGTAGAAATTCACTAGAGATAATTTTATGGATCACTAATGTTACATAAGAGACCATACATATTGTTTGAAATCAGTCACTAGTATAGATATTATATAGCAACTGAAATAGTTAATACAACATACAATATCAAAATATATTGTTTAAGAAATGCAACATGCAGCAACTAAAGTGTAATGTTACAACAGATAACATAGTACTGCTATCAAAAAACTGAAATATAGGAAATGCAACAAACGCTAATATATAGTGTTTCAGGATCATCACAAATCAGCGAAAATGCAAGATCAACATAAAGTTAGATAGCATGCTAATTTTCATGTAAAAAAAGAAATACCCCACTGTCATTGCAAGATCAACAAAATACAAAGTTTCAATTCAATGTAAACAGAAAAACTGTACTTGATTGCATCCACTCTAAACTTAGAACACACTGGTCACAATAAAAAATTGAACAAAAGAAAACTTAAATGAAAAGGTCAAAATCTAGATCATACCACAAGCTTGCTTTGATGCTGTTAATATCTGAGAAGAAGCATTCATGAATCATCTTCATTCTGAGATAGAACATTCTCTTGAAGATTCAATGATTTATAATTTCCATGTTGATCTAATGTTACATGTCTCAAAAGTTGCATGAATGATCACACTTATTGTAGAAGGTTCCCCAAAATCTGGTAGAGGCAAATGCATTAAGATGTTTCAATAAGGAATCCTAGTTATAATTGATAAACTGATTGAGAAGGCGACAAGATGATAATATCAGACGAGACATGAAGGCGTTGGTAAATGGTATAAGAATGTAAATTCAATACAGTCGTTGCTATTTGTTCATGGGGTTGTGGATTTTGATGTAAGTATGAGCATCCGTGTAACTTCCCACCTTTTCGACTGCTTCAAATCGGTAATTAAACCAACTCGAACCGTTCAAAATGACATATTATTATTCGCTTCTGGGGTAAATAAAATAAATCACAGAATCACATATCAGAGACACAGATAATTTCTCGTAGCAGAAAAATGCATAATACAATAGTAGTTCATGAAGCTACTAAATTAAATTTTACAACAGAGTTTACATAAACAATACACCGAAAGTCTAATACAATGAATTTCTAATACGTAAATAATAATAACATTATGAAACAGAGAAGACAAGAATAGCTGAAACTGGAGCAACTTAATAGGTAGAAACAAGTGAGCAAAACCCAATATAAGCTCCAAACTCCAAGAGTAAATCTCGAAAGCTGAAATACTCAATCTGCCCCCGAACAATAATGCAAAAAACAAAACAACTCGGATCAGGACTGACATTTTCATGGAAGTAAATCAACTCAAATGAAATGTTCAACGAAATGAATCAGTAACTTAAAGAATGTTTGGGATCACCATCCTCTAAGGATCCGTTAAACTGGATACTTTATAGTACAATACACTATTATAATAACACATACGGTTAAATATAAAATATTAAAATAGCGTAAGCGGGATTACATTTTTATCCTTACACCGTTTATAATACCGTAGGCTATACAAATACCGTAAAGTCCACAGTAACCTAGTGGCTATCAGAGGGCACTCCATAGGTACGATTCAATTCAAAATCGTAAGGGGCTCGATCAGGATAATATGACAAAGCACACGAGGAATGCCCAGAGTAGGAATATACTAGTTGCATGCCCGGATTGGTGATAACGCATAGCTGCGACTACCGCCTAACTTGGATAAGACTCCCAAATCAAGGGTGCCCATCTATCAAATCAAATCAAACGAAGGACTATAGTAATAAAGGAAGAAGTGTTGTCGATGGAGGTAGCTAACCCCACTTGGTCCGGTATAGCCCTGTTTTCGTCATTTTAATTATGACCCGAATGTAACGACCCATATTCTACACATCATAGGATTGTAGAATATTTATTTCTTTTCCATATGAAATCGTATGGTCATGTAACTTTGGGAAGCATCTATTAGAGTCATTTCCCATGTTCATGATTTTTGTCGATTTTTAAATGACCATTTTGCCCTTCGTTGGTACTGTTTTGGCCATAACTTTTGACTGGAAAGGAATTTTGACCTGAAACCACTTCCATTGGATTCGTTTGATGGTTTACCTTTCCGTAGAGTGGTCATAGTAGCCAAACGGACTTACCGTTTGGGAGATATGGCTAAAATAAGGTTTGGAGGGTGAAAAACTGCTTAACCGAGCCAAATCGGGTGATTAGTGAGTAGGCCCATAACTCATTTCGGGATTAGGGTTATGGGGAGGCTGAAATGAGATAGAGGATCATTCCATTTCAGTTTTCTAGCCTCCACTTATCACCAAGGAACCCTAAAAATGGCCTCCAACCTCTAAATCACCTCCAAATCACCTTTTGGTCAAGGATTAAGCTTAGCAACCCCTAACCAAGGAAGATCTTCACCAAATCAACATTGGAGCTGCTGTTTAGCATAGAGATTCACATTAAATCAGAGATTCATTTCAGATCTTAGTTTATTTGTGGCTAAGGTGAGTGATTTGCATAGTTTTACACTAATTATGGCTAATTAGGAGTGATTAGTGTTAATTAGTGAATTTATACACTAATAAATTCGGGAAAAATGTTCATAAATTCTTAAATGATGTTTTAGACCTCTGATATGAATTTGGGTTAATGTGGTTAAGTTTTGCTAATCCTATCATTAGTTTCACCTAAACATGCTTAGGGGGAAATATGTGGTTTTGGGTATGTTTGATCCATTTTAACCTATCATGTTGATGTTTTGACGTTTGTGGTTGATTATGCATGTTGCTATGACTGTATGAAATGCTTTGTGATTGATTTCAATAGTTAGAATGATCGAAAACGTCGTCGAATGGCGTAAACACTTGCTGGAACAGTTTCAGAAAACAGTGCAGGGTTCGGATCGGATCGGACATAGGGCTCGGATCGGATATGTTGAACTGAGCAAAGAATCCGATCGGATCGGAACCCAACACTTGGGAAAAGTGGCAAAAAGGAAGGCCACGCTAGCTGAACTGGGATCGGATCGGATCGAGGAGGACGGATCGGATCGAGAAGGACAGATCGGATCGAGAAGGACGAATCGGATCGAGGAGGACGGATCGGAGTGAAGGACGAGGACACGGATCGGAACGGAGGCACGAGCTGGAGGGGAGATGACACCCGACCCGACCCGAGACGAAGCACCCGACCCGAACCGATGGAGGACAACCGACCCGAACTGCACCAGAAGAAGACCCGACCCGAACAGATGGAGGATATCCGACCCGAACCGATGGCTTGAGGAGGAACCCGACCCGACCCAGTATTGACCAATAACCCGAGATGCAAAGGTAGTCTGATATGGGAAGTTTGAGCTCAGGATCCAGTTGGGAACCAATGAGTTCACTTCATGGTTGGACTTTGCTGCGGGACGTGTGCTAAGAAGTTGTCGACGTTCATAACTTCGATTCACCACTAAGAATGAATGATGGGCCACTTATCAGTGCAGTAGGGTCATTATGACCTGAGGGGCAAGGTGATGGTAGCAAGACTACGTTATCAGTGCAGTAGGGTCATTATGACCTGAGGCGCAAGGTGATGCGTAGTAAGACTATGAGCCAGCGCAGATGGGGTGAATAACTCCATGGGGCAAGCGGACATAGTAAGGATTGGTAAGACTATGAGCCAGTGCAGTGGGGTTCTTGTGACTCCATGGGGCAAAGTGGACATAGTAAGGATTAGTAAGGCTATGAGCCAGTGCAGTGGGGTTCTTGTGACTCCATGGGGCAAAGTGGACATAGCGAAAGATTTGTGGCTATGTTATCAGTGCAGTGAAGCCATTTATGACTTCATGGGGCAAAGTGATCGTAGCAAGGTATGTTGGGTGATCAAAGTGGTGAATATCGTATGCTTTACGCACTGAGTGAGAGATGTGAGGATGGATGCTATGTTTGATTGTTTGTCATCCCTATGACATGCACACCTCCCCCACCTCCGTATCTTTACACTATTTGATATGGTACCTTAGAGTGTTGTACAGTATGTAGTGCTAACTCTTTGGTTGCAGGTCCAGGTTCAGGTATGTTTTAGTCTACCTGTTATTGTTCACTTTAGATGCTTATCGCTCATACCAGGCTTTATGTCTGACCCCGAGTTTTATGTCTCCTCTTATTACTTTGGGTGCTCACACGAGCAGACTAGAGACAGGTTAGCCGGTGATGCGCGAGTAGCTGATTTGGAGGCGGGCAGGAGGCTTCCACGTATGATATATATACACATTCTCCCTGTGTCGTTGGTGGTCGCTACTTGGGCATTAGTAGTGTACCTCCTTTATCTTACTTTTGCTTTGAGACAGTTTGAAAGTTGTAATAAGCTGTATTTTGGATTTCCGCTGCTATGATGTTTAGTTCTGATTTTCAGCTTATGCATTGTCTCTCCTGTTTTATGTCAAGTATGTTATTATTATATTTTGTTCTATGCGCTGTGAGACATTTTACAGGTTCTTTGTATGTTCATTTCCTTCTTCCCTTTCCTTCTCACGACCCGTTCCGTGCTAACTGGACATGTGTACAGCGCACTCATGGAGTAAATGTCGGTTGGTGCGGGGCGGGCCGTCACACTTGGTATCAGAGCTCTAGGTTGCGTAGTTAACCTAGGGAAAGACACTAGGGAGAGATAGTACGTATATGAGAGCGCGTATTTGTGATTATTTTGGTTTTCAAAAGCTATATATATATATACTATTAGTAGTATAAAGATGAAGTCGCACTGCACTAGCACCACTATGGGGTCGTTAATCGTTTCCCTTTTTCAGATTGACGATGAGCCGAGACAGGAGGGGTGCTGGTAGAGGGACCAACCAAGGGAATGCCGCTGACATGAGGGCAATGTTTACGAACCTCATGAGAGACATGCTTAGAGAAGTGCAAGGGGCAGTTCCCAATCCCGGAGTTGGTGTTGGCCCAGTAGAGCAGGCGCCTAGGGTCGATTTCGCCAAGTTGTGCAAGGATTACACTAATCTTGGTGGAAAGTCGTTCCACGGAACGGAATCGGCCACAGATGTTCAAGATTGGATGGATAGCTGTGATCGTATCTTTGATGACTTGGGTCTTGAGGATGCGATGAAGAGAAGGCTAGCGTCTCGTCGGCTGCAAGGGCGAGCGATGAATTGGTGGAATGCCATTAGAACAGCTACTCCAGAGGACCAGGTTACTTGGGTTCAGTTCAAGGCTCGCTTTAGCGAGAAGTTTATTCCAGCTGCCCAGAAGTCAGTGTTGTTTAAGAGGTTCTTGGAACTCAAGCAGAATGGGAGGGCAGTTTCTGATTATATTGCTGAGTTCGACACTTTGTCGAAGTATGGACTGTCTCTCATTGATACTCCTGAGAAGAAGAATGAGAAGTTCATTACTGGTTTGGATGGATACTTGGGGGAAAGGCTTATCAACCACATCGATGAGACTTTTGAATCGATTGTGGGGAAAGCTTTGAGATCAGAGAGTCTTTACCCTAAGTCAAAGACTGAGGCTGCATCTGTAGAAGGGCCAAAGCCGGAAGCAGGCGGTGGAGGCAAGAATAACTCTCAGAATAAGAGGAAGCAGGACCAATCTAAGGGTGGTCAGAAAAAGAGCAAGAAGGATGTTGAGTGCTTCAGTTGTGGAAAGAAGGGCCATTATGCTAAAGAATGTCGGGCCAAGCCAGCGGAAAGGAAGTGCTACAACTGTGGTCAAGTGGGACATCAGAAGGATAAGTGTCCGCAACCTCTTAAGGAGAAGCAGATTGTGAAAGCATATGCTATTGATGCTGTTCCTTCTTCGTCGAATGCCCCAGCTGCGGCGGAGAAAGGAAAGAATGTTGTTATTCAAGGCATGCTTTCTATTTATGATGTACCAGTTCGAGTTTTGTTTGATACTGGGGCTTCCCGTTCCTTCATATCTAGTGACCTGGTAGATAGGTTGGGACTGGAACCTGAGATAGTCGATAGACCATTGGTTGTGACGAACCCGATTGGTGGTTCGACTAGCCTTAGTATGATTTGCAGGAATTTGGTCTTATCGAGTCATGGATGTATGTTTGTATGTGATTGCTTTGTTTTGGGCTTTACTGGGTATGACATTATATTGGGAGTCGATTGGCTCCAAAGATACGGGGTGGTGGTAGACTGTGAGGGCTTTTTGGTGACAGTGAGGGCGGATGATGGGCGGAGGGTAGTGTTTGGTAGTCTACCTAGTGATGGGGTTATGGCTAGTTTTGTAAATTCCCTCGACATCCCGCAGGATGAGTTGTCAGATGTGCCCGTGGTTGGCCAGTATCCGGACGTCTTCGAGGAGGTGACCGGGCTTCCACCACACCGATAGATTGAGTTCCGTATTGATTTAGTGAAAGATGTCAGGCCTATAGTGATGCCACTTCGTCGTATGGCACCAAGGGAGCAGCGTGAGCTCGGGGTGCAAGTCGGCAATCTTTTGAAGAAGGGACTTATTAGAAGGAGTGTCTCCGAGTGGGGAGCACCAGTTGTGTTTTCCACTAAGGCAGATGGTTCTCTTCGTTTGTGTGTGGACTATCGTGAGTTGAATAAGGTGACGAGGAAGAATAAGTATCCTCTACCGCGGATAGATGATTTGTTTGATCAACTGGAAGGAGCAAGAGTGTTCTCCCAGTTGGACCTCGCGACAGGATTTCATCAGCTTAGAGTAGCAGATGAGAGTGTTCCGAAAACGACATTTAGGACGCCGTTTGGATTTTATGAGTGGTTGGTCATGCCATTTGGGTTGACCAATGCACCGGCCTATTTTGTGGATCTTATGAATCGAGTATTCAGAGATCAGCTGGATAAGTTTGTTCTTGTGTTCGTGGATGATATCCTAGTTTATTCAAGGACAGAAGAGGAACACAAGGGACACTTGAGGATAGTGATGGAGGTGTTGAGGAAACACCAATTGAAAGCGAAATTCTCTAAGTGTCATTTTTGGAGAAGGGAAGTAAGATTCTTGGGTCATGTTGTTTCAGAGAGTGTTATTGCCGTAGACCCTGCGAAGGTGGCTACGGTACAGGATTGGCCTACGCCCAAGAATGCAAAAGATGTAAGAAGTTTCTTGGGATTAGTTGGATATTATCGTAAGTTTATCCAGGACTTCTCCAAGATAGCAGCACCGTTGACTCAGTTGACTAAGAAGAATCAGTCCTTCGTCTGGGACGGAGTGTGTGAGGATGCCTTCAAGAGTCTAAAGGAGAAGTTGACGCGTGCGCCAGTGTTAGTCATTCCTAAAGGGAATGAAGAGATGACGGCATACACGGATGCTTGTGGTACCAGACTGGGTGCTGTATTGATGCAAGAAGGTAGGGTTGTAGCTTATGCTAGTCGACAGCTAAAGCCGCATGAGAAGAAGTATCCTACCCATGATTTGGAATTGGCAGCGATTGTATTTGCGCTGAAGATGTGGAGACACTATCTCTTGGGAGAACGATTTGAGTTGTTTACCGATCGTAAATCGTTAAAGTATCTCTTCTCTCAGAAAGATCTGAATCTCCGTCAGTAGAGATGGTTAGAGTTCTTGGCTTCGTATGATTTTGATATCGCATACACACCTGGGAAAGGTAATGCGGTAGCCGATGCCTTGAGTAGGAGACATGCCAGTTTAGGGGCAATGTTTCTTGAATGGAAGCAACTGGAGTATATCGCGGGTTTTGATTTCAGACCAAAGTGCGAATTGGATCCAGTTATGCTAGCTAGTTTGGCGATCAGACCCACTTTGATAGAGCGGATTGGTTCCAGCCAGAGGGACGATCCTAACCTATTGAAAATCATCTCCAAGTTAGAGATGGGTATCGATGAGGAGATGAATGTGTATGGGCTTGATTGAGATGGATGGCTTCGAAGGAATGGAAGACTAGTTGTGCCCAACATGAATGGTTTGAGAGATGAAGTGCTTAGAGAATGTCATCACTCAAAATTGACTATACATCCCGGTGGTAGTAAGATGTATCGAGACATGAAACAGACTTACTACTGGGAAGGGATGAAAAGAGACGTTGGGAAGTTTATATCCAAATGCATGAATTGCCAGCTAGTTAAAGCCGAGCAAAAGAAGCCTAGTGGGTTGTTGCAACCATTACGAATTCCCGAATGGAAATGGGAGCAAGTCTCGATGGATTTCATCGATGGTTTACCAAGGACTAGATCGGGACATGATAGCATTTGGGTAATTGTGGATCGATTGACTAAGAGCGCAAGATTTATACCAGTCAAATCGACCAGAACGGCAGCCAAGTTGGCAGAATTGTATATGAAGTGGGTAGTGAGATTTCATGGAGTACCTAAAAGCATTGTGAGTGACCGAGACCCATTGTTCACTAGTGGGTTTTGGAAGAGCTTACAAGAGACTCTAGGGTCAAGATTACATCTCAGTACCGCATACCATCCTCAGACCGACGGTCAGACGGAGAGGGTGAATCGTATATTGGAAGATCTCTTGAGAGCTTGTATATTGGATTTTGGTGGATCATGGGATGACCATTTGCATCTAGTAGAGTTTGCATATAATAATAGCTACCAATCCAGTATCGGTATGGTTCCATATGAAGCTTTGTACGGAAGACCGTGCAGCTCACCATCATGTTGGATAGAGACTGGCGAGAAGTTTGTGCTTGGACCAGATGTGGTGAGAGAAACGTCGGATAAGATTAAGATCATTCAGCAACGAATGAAAGCTGCCCAAGATAGGCAGAAGAGTTATGCTGATAAGAGGAGAAGAGACTTGAAATTCTCCGTTGGTGACTTGGTGTTTGTCAAGATCTCTCCATTGAAGAGCATGATACGATTTGGCAGGAGAGGCAAATTAGCACCAAGATTTGTTGGCCCATTCCCTGTTCTTGAACTAGTCGGGAATTTGGCGTATAGAGTTGGCTTACCAGAGAAAATGGCGGGAGTTCACAATGTATTTCATGTTTCCCAACTAAGGAAGTTCGTCCATGACTCAGATATGACTATTTCACCTGATCGGTTAGAGGACTTCGAAGTAGAACCCGAGGCGGTTGGGAACCGCAAGCCGATTCGTATTGTGGGGCACGATACGAAGCAACTTCGAAGGAAGTCGGTGAAGCTAGTCAAGGTTCAGTGGGGCGAAGACGAGAATGATTGTACTTGGGAGACAGAGGAGAGCATTAGGAAGACATATCCAGAACTCTTTGCCTGGTAAGATTTACTTTGCAATTTAGCTTTCCGCATGCTAGGGTAGACTTGTTTTGCATGTTTGATTGTTGTTTTATGATTGATAGGCATGCGGGACCTTTGTGTGTGTTTTGATTAGGGAATTTCGGGGGCGAAATTTCTTAAGGGGGGGAGAGTGTAACGACCCGTATTCTACACATCATAGGATTGTAGAATATTTATTTCTTTCCCATATGAAGTCGTATGGTCATGTAACTTTGGGAAGCATCTATTAGAGTCATTTCCCATGTTCATGATTTTTGTCGATTTTTAAATGACCATTTTGCCCTTAGTTGGTACTGTTTTGGCCATAACTTTTGACTGGAAAGGAACTTTGACCTGAAACCACTTCCATTGGATTCGTTTGATGGTTTACCTTTCCGTAGAGTGGTCATAATAGCCAAACGGACTTACCGTTTGGGAGATATGGCTAAAATAAGGTTTGGAGGGTGAAAAACTGCTTAATCGGGCCAAATCGGGTGATTAGTGAGTAGGCCCATAACCCATTTCGGGATTAGGGTTATGGGGAGGCTGAAATGAGATAGAGGATCATTCCATTTCAGTTTTCTAGCCTCCACTTATCACCAAGGAACCCTAAAAATGGCCTCCAACCTCTAAATCACCTCCAAATCACCTTTTGGTCAAGGATTAAGCTTAGCAACCCCTAATCAAGGAAGATCTTCACCAAATCAACATTGGAGCAGTTGTTTAGCATAGAGATTCACATCAAATCAGAGATTCATTTCAGATCTTAGTTTATTTGTGGCTAAGGCGAGTGATTTGCATAGTTTTACACTAATTATGGCTAATTAGGAGTGATTAGTGTTAATTAGCGAATTTATACACTAATAAATTCGGGAAAAATGTTCATAAATTCTTAAATCATGTTTAAACCTCTGATATGAATTTGGGTTAATTTGGTTAAGTTTTGCTAATCCTATCATTAGTTTCACCTAAACATGCTTAGGGGGAAATATGGGGTTTTTGGTATGTTTGATCCATTTTAACCTATCATGTTGATGTTTTGACGTTTGTGGTTGATTATGCATGTTGCTATGACTGTATGAAATGCTTTGTGATTGATTTCAATAGTTAGAATGATCGAAAACGTCGTCGAATGACATAAACACTTGCTGGAACAGTTTCAGAAAACAGTGCAGGGTTCGGATCGGATCGGACATAGGGCTCAGATCGGATATGTTGAACTGAGCAAAGAATCCGATCGGATCGGAACCCAACACTTGGGAAAAGTGGCAAAAAGGAAGGCCACGCTAGCTGAACTGGGATCAGATCGGATCGAGGAGGACGGATCGGATCGAGAAGGACAGATCGGATCGAGAAGGACGAATCGGATCGAGGAGGACGAATCGGATCGAGGAGAACGGATCGGAGTGAAGGACGAGGACACGGATCGGAACGGAGGCACGAGCTGGAGGGGAGATGACACCCGACCCGACCCGAGACGAAGCACCCGACCCGAACCGATGGAGGACAACCGACCCGAACTGCACCAGAAGAAGACCCGACCCGAACAGATGGAGGATATCCGACCCGAACCGATGGCTTGAGGAGGAACCCGACCCGACCCAGTATTGACCAATAACCCGAGATGCAAAGGTAGTCCGATATGGGAAGTTTGAGTTCAGGATCCAGTTGGGAACCAATGAGTTCACTTCATGGTTGGACTTTGCTGTGGGACGTGTGCTAAGGAGTTGTCGACGTTCATAACTTCGATTCACTACTAAGAATGAATGATGGGCTACTTATCAGTGCAGTAGGGTCATTATGACCTGAGGGGCAAGGTGATGGTAGCAAGACTACGTTATCAGTGCAGTAGGGTCATTATGACCTGAGGGGCAAGGTGATGCGTAGTAAGACTATGAGCCAGCGCAGATGGGGTGAATAACTCCATGGGGCAAGCGGACATAGTAAGAATTGGTAAGACTATGAGCCAGTGCAGTGGGGTTCTTGTGACTCCATGGGGCAAAGTGGACATAGTAAGGATTAGTAAGGCTATGAGCCAGTGCAGTGGGGTTCTTGTGACTCCATGGGGCAAAGTGGACATAGCAAAAGATTTGTGGCTACGTTATCAGTGCAGTGAAGCCATTTATGACTTCATGGGGGCAAAGTGATCGTAGCAAGGTATGTTGGGTGATCGAAGTGGTGAATATCGTATGCTTTACACACTGAGTGAGAGATGTGAGGATGGATGCTATGTTTGATTGTTTGCCATCCCTATGACATGCACACCTCCCCCACCTCCGTATCTTTACACTATTTGATATGGTACCTTAGAGTGTTGTACAGTATGTAGTGCTAACTCTTTGGTTGCAGGTCTAGGTTCAGGTATGTTTTAGTCTACCTGTTATTGTTCACTTTAGATGCTTATCGCTCATACCAGGCTTAATGTCTGACCCAGAGTTTTATGTCTCCTCTTATTACTCTGGGTGCTCACACGAGCAGACTAGAGACAGGTTAGCTGGTGATGCGCGAGTAGCTGATTCGGAGGCGGACAGGAGGCTTCCACGTATGATATATATACACATTCTCCTTGTGTCGTTGGTGGTCGCTACTTGGGCATTAGTAGTGTACCTTCTTTATCTTACTTTTGCTTTGAGACAGTTTGAAAGTTGTAATAAGCTGTATTTTGGATTTCCGCTGCTATGATGTTTAGTTCTGATTTTCAGCTTATGCACTGTCTCTCCTGTTTTATGTCAAGTATGTTATTATTATATTTTGTTCTATGCGCTGTGAGACATTCTACAGGTTCTTTGTATGTTCATTTCCTTCTTCCCTTTCCTTCTCTTGACCCGTTCCGTGCTAACTGGACATGTGTACATCGCACTCATGGAGTAAATGTCGGTTGGTGCGGGGCGAGCCGTCACACCGAAGGTCAAGGACATCCATCATCGTTCTCTTACTTCATTCCAGTAGTGTACGCCAAAACAACCTACTTCATTCTGGATTCTTCAGCACGTAAACAGTTATTAGAGTGGTTTTCGGTATTGGCAGAGAGTACGACAGTAGTTGATTCGGGTCTCTTTAACAACCAAACATTTACATTTTTCACACCGTGGCCATTTTATAATCACTTTAAAAATCATTTATACAAATCTCGAATTTAAATCGAAATCAAAATTAAATATCTAACTTTGATTATAATTCATTTTGTTGACTACTCATCTAAATCGCTTTAACCAAATCGAATTATATCATATCTTAAAGGTCTCAAATCATAGTGTAAATCAATACTAAAATAATTAACTTCAATTCAATTTTATTTTGAAATAATTTCATCAAAGTCCAAGTACAAACTATTCATATAATCATATTTTTCACCTTATAAGAATTCTTTTTATGTCGATTCATAAAATCCAACATTTTGGTTCAAATTCAGTTTGTATAATGCATATCAAATCTTATATTTCAATTCAACAATTCATAATATATTTTATAATTTCAAGTTGCACAGTTCAAAATCATTGTTTATCAATTCAAATCATATAATTAAAATCATTCTTATAAATTTGATTTAACAAATTCTTAGTTCATGCCAAATGATTTATAAAATCAATTCCATGTATAAAATTTATATATTCCAATTCACGTTCGGTCAATTTACAATTGAATTCATATTCATATCAATTAATGATTCAAATTAATTTCCTTCAACGTAGAAATTCAAATTCAAAATAAATCTCACAATTCGAGTTCATCACTTATAAGTTTATAGCAATTCAAATTCATATCTTAATAGGAGTTCATTCATTATCGTTGTATAAATTATAATCTTTAAACCTCGAACTCAAATTGCGAAAATCTTAACTTATCCACCTTTTAGGTTATTAATAAAGTTTATAAAATATATAAAATTAACTATGAAAATACATATAAATATAAGTTTATAAATTTATCAAATTTGATATAAAATAACATTATAAATATAAGTTTAAAAATAATTTAGAAATGGTTTAAAAGAATTATTTATTATGATATATTAAATTTAAAGTTTGAAAATACATACATGATTACATTATACGGTTTAAAATAAATAAAATTATAAGTAAAATCTTAAATAAGCATTTAAATCCGGCTTTACTCATAAAATCATTTTAAAAATAAAATTTAAAAAGTTTAGAATATAAAATCTTTTAAATAATATATATATATATATATATATATATGTATATATGAAAAATCTTAAGTTATTATTTAAAAATCAAAATTTCAAATCACTTTACTTCGAAAATATGACCAACGGTGTCCGTATATAGTTTTCTACCCTATGGTTGTGATACAGATATTTATCATTTCAATCCGCAATTTACAATTTTACGGGTATATATCATTTCAACCCATAATCCCAAATTCAGTAAAAATCGTTCAGTTCTATCATTCAACCCATAACGATTTTTCCCTAATCTAATGTCCGTTCGGGTACGTATCATTTCAATCCATGGTGATTTTTCGCAATCAACAACATAAATAAACAATATAAATTGTTATATAGCATCAATATCATTACATCATAAGGCATATATCATCAGTGCACCTACGTGTCATATATATAGATATATCATCGTGTCAGATATGAAATATGCATACATATATCAAATAAAACAATTTCTACCAGCAATCATACACATTTCACAACAGTTCATTAATGCTTAGTTTAACATCCATGAAACAATGTAAGTCAAGTGTGAGATAAACTCACCTTTTATGACACAGATTGGGGATGGCAAATGGATTTACACATAACGAAACGACGACTACCGAGCACGACTCAGAATAGATTCAATCACGGTACTCAATATATATTTTATTTTTATAAAAGGAGGTCAGGGAATTTCTCAAATGATAGGTACAATTATTGTGTTTTTGGAATGGTTTCCCAACTCAACACCAAACTCGACTCAAAAATAAACACAATAAATTCTCTTTTCAAAAATATTGTACATATATTTATATATATGGATACAAATAAAATTACAGCATATATATATATATATATTTAAAATTCAACGCACACCAAAACCAATTATATATTATAAATTATACATATATAAACAACAACGCGGACACACACATCAAACTGCATTCATGTACATATAAAATTTATATTTAAAACACATACCCACAAAATTCTCCAAAACCATATATATATATATATTAAATTATTAAACACGCCAAAGCAATATATATTTATATATAAAATATTAAACAAATATATATATATACACATATTATTTCAAAACAAATAAAATTTCAAAATGAATCACCTAAACACAACACCATTAAATCGATCTATCCACGTACACTGCACACATAAACACACACTGCACACACATCTTGCTCAACAAAATAACATCACTCATACTGTGACACCCACGTCCGTTAATGTCAATCATTAAATGAATGCATTAAGTTTCGTAAAGCGTTATAGGTAAACAGAAACAGAAACATTACAAGACAGATATAAAATAGCAGCGGAATTTAAAACATTTTATTAAGTAGAAAACATCATGGTTCAAAACGTAGTTACATCATAAGTTTGAATGCATAAAACCCAGTACATCAATTTTAAAACTTTTGTCTTGTAGTTAACTCATCACAGTACAATAATAAATGAAGCATAATCCCCAAAACATAGCCATAGTAGAGAGATATGAAATCAAGCAGTACATCTAAGCAGCTCCAAGCAAGATGAAAGCAGAATCCCTGATCAAGCTTGAGTATTCCCACCCTGAGAACTTTGGGGGAGGGGGAATAAAGAGAAAGAAGAGGAAACAAAATGGGTCAGACATAAAATCTGGCGAGTCTAGTTACTTTTAGCATATAAATAGATAAAAGTATCATGACATGCATATAAAGTGGATAAGAGAGATAACATCATAGAAGGCAGGTATGACAAGGTAAACATGATAAACATGATAGAATATATTGTGCTTCTCTAATACTTTCTCTTTCTCTCTGCACCAATACTAGTATAATCAGAATGAGACGATCCCTAACAAGCATAAGATGGTAGACTTAGGCGTACTTCTAGTGAGAGGTTTTACCCCATACAATAACAGGCATCCCAACATACCGGGTTACCCCTAAAGATAATAACGGGCTCCTAAACATACCGAAGTCTAGATGTGCCCTAATCGATCGGCTCCCTACTCCGTAGATACCCTATGTTGGCCCCACCGTAGGATGTATCACTTCCTAAAGTGGCAACCCTTCGTTTTCAGGATATGCACAACCATATCTACAAGTGTCACGGCGTCTAAACCTCCTCTGTCGGACCCATGCACGCACATGGCCCCGTCGGAATGCACCGCCCACACCGTCCCCTACTTTTGGAACTCTTACAATCAGCCTAGTAAACGTCCCCTGACTCTGACCTAGTTCGGAGTACTCGTTTGATACCTATATATGGGGTATTGACTGAAACGGGTCCTAGACACAAGATGGTACAAGCTTCCCCTACGCTTGTATCCCCACTACTAGGTTTTCCGCAGGTTATGCCATACCAGAGTAAAAGGATTGCATAACCGCACAGGTTAAGTTTGTGGGCCTATATATAAATATTACCCACCACCCCGAGATATACTTAACCCTCCCACTGATTCATAGAAGTTTCTTAACCCCTACGCAAGTTAACATGTTCATACAATCCCTATGGATTCAACTAGGTTTAGTATTCCGGTTCATTACCATATTCATTTATGGTTATTAATGCGCTGTACCTCCCACATTAAGCCTACAACTTGTGGTTACTGGATATGCTGGGCGGTCCCGGGCAGACTTCTTCCACAAGTCAGACTTAACCTCGTGTCTTAGCACGTCACGTGTTTATGCACTTAGACCCTTCACATTAGATTCACCACTTGTGGTCGCTGGATATGTTGGGCAGTTCCGGGAAGACTTCCACCACAAGTGTAATCTAACCTCGTGTCTAAGTGCGGTTATAATTTCAAATTATTGTAATTCTAGGCATTTCCATTATTAACCAGTTATTCCTATGTCATTAGAGGTTTTCATTCCCCTTTCCCAAGTCGCATTTATCATGTAACATATGCCTCAAATTTAAGATCTAAATCACAGTTTGATTTATGCCTTAAATTCATATTTATTTATTTCATTAAGTTATGCCCAAATTCTAACGTTTTCCCCTCGTTTCCAATTTAACGCGTTCGCATATTTCAACGGCATGCCTAGGCTCGAAGGTAGCCTGACTATAAAATTAAAAGGGAAAAGAAGAAGGGAAGAGGACAGAAATAAATATAATAACAAGGTTGATATAGGACGACATAAATAGGCATAACAACTAATAAACATATAGTGACAAAATTTGGCATAATGACAAAATAGTCATATAGGAACAGATTTGATGAACATGTGATAGTAGAACTGATTCTAACATAATAGGGACATCATAAACAGGCATGATGAGATCTAATTTAATTAGATCAACAAAAAATGGCAAATCTAACATGAAAAATAGGTATAGGCCGAGATCTTGTTCATAGTCATGTCAGAATAACTTAGATACACAGGTTATAGCAGATCTGATATGATTCAAATAGTCACAGGCTTAGATCCAAATTATAGTCATGTCAAGATTAAATTTTAAGTATTTTGATCTAAAAATATCGTAGACTCGTTGTGATTGGATCTAAGAAATAGAAGAGTAGTTGCAGATGTTGAATCACATATCTCTAAACTTGAATAACTTGATTGTTGAAGAAGAAAAGACTTAATTTAATTTGGGCAGAGGTAGCATCTAGTTCTCCATTGTTTTTGTGTGAATAAAACAATGAGAATGGGGTCCTATTTATAGCATAGGGTCTACGAATCTGGTCAAGAATTTAGTCCACATACACTGAAATGTATTAGGCTCGGATCTGGGCGTGTTGACCTGGGTGTCAACATGGGCGTCGACACCCCCCTTATGGTGTCGACCCATGGGTCGACACCCCTAGGGCAGGGGTCGACTCCCAACGGGCCTGGTTCCCGTGTTGTCCTGCCTTCGTTTTTCGGACTGATTTTTGAATTTCTGAAATGATTATATATATATATAATGAGCTCATATACATATACATACATATATATATATATGCAAACTTCAAACCTTAATATCTTCTTCATATGATGTCCGTTTTACGCTAACTTGGAGTCTATCTCAAGCAGAATTCTGAGACGAACGCAATGGCATAGTTCATTTCACTTAATTTTGAATATTTAATTAAGTATTCTTTAATTTATCATCTTTGGTGTTGTTAAAATTACGGGGTGTTACATTCTCCCCTACTCAAAGGATTTCGTCCCCGAAATCTCCAAGTTAAGAAGAATGTATATCCTAACATCCATCACACATCTACTCATAAATTAATCACAGGTATTCATTGTCCTTAAAAGTTTCTAATGCTTATGAACATATGCAAAAGTGTGTGTATATGTCCTTATACTAATGCGAATGATCAGGTGGTTTACTAATTCAGTTGACCTCCTTCATGCAATGTATGTTAGTGTCATGAATCCAACATGTATGCAAATAATCCTATTATAACATGTAAGTTCTACATGTGTGCACAATCATCCGTCCAAATGCAACATCCATATGATGATACATCCACTTTCATCCATTAAAAGAGAAAAAAATTAATGCTACATCCATATGCAGTATGAGAGTGATTGAGCCGATCTAGTGTCTAATGTGTGTGTATTTGCATCCACGAGCAAACGCTTGCATCCACTTGCATCCATCAAACATAACATGTCTCAAACACATGTTTACATTCATGGGATTCCTACCTAAAGGTCGAAGACTCAATCGATAGGATATACTTAAAATGATAGAAACAAGCATGAATAAACGCTTTGGAATAGAAGTTAAGAACATACCCTTGAAAAGAAAAAGGTACGAAGCGCGAATCTTGTCTTTAGTCTCCGAAGTTGCATCCTCTTGGTTATCTCCCCATTGAACTTTCACCAATTTGACCTCTCGATTGCGTAGCTTCTTAACTTCTGATCCAAGAATATGGGTAGGAACTTGCCTAACTGCCACCTCCCGTTCCACCTCTATTTTCTCAAGTATACTTGGCTCTACTACTTCTGCGGTATCATGCAAGCACTTCCGTAAATGAGAAACATGGAAAACATCATGAACACCAGACAGTCTCTCTGGTAGCTTTACCATATAGGCCATTTGACCGATCCTTTCTGTTATGGGAAACGGCCCTACAAATCTTGGTGCCAGTTTCCCTACAGATCCAAAGCGAACTACATTCCTTAATGGTGATACCTTAATGAAAACCATGTCTCCCACCTCAAATTCAATGTCAGTCCTTCTCCCATCTGCATAGGATTTTTGCCTATCCTGAGCGGTCTTCATTCGCCTCTAATAGGATCAATCTTTTCGGACGTTTCTCTAACCATATCCGGTCCAAGTAGAAACCTTTCTGTAGATTCCCACCAACAAGTCGGTGATCTACATGGTCATCCATACAATGCTTCGAAGGGTGTCATGCTAACGCTAGCTTGATAACTGCTATTGTAGGCGAACTCTACTAAAGGAAGATGCTCTTCCCAAGTCCCTCCGAAGTCTAGGATATATAGTCTTAAAAGATACTTAAGAACTCTGTTCACCCTTTCCGTCTGTCCATCGGTCTAAGGGTGATAAGCGGTGCTCAACACAACTGTGCACCTAATGTTTCTTGCAAGCTCCTTCAAAATTCACTGGTGGGTCACGATCACTTATGATATTGGAAGGTGCTCCATGAAGATGGACTAACTCACGAACATAAATTGTTGCCAACCAAGCTACCATCCTCTTACTCTTAACTGGAATGAAATGAGCGCTCTTAGTAAGTCTGTCTACTACAACCCAAATACTGGTGTTGCCCTTCCTTGATCTAGGCAAACATCGATGAAATCCATAAAGACGCTTTCCCATTTCCATTATGGGATCACCAAAGGATGAAGTGAACCACCAGGCTTCTTTTGCTCAGCTTAGACTTGCTGGCAAATCAAACATTGAGAAACAAACCCCGCCACATATTTCTTCATCCCAGCCCAATAGAAAAACCTCTGTATGTCTCCATACATCTTATCACCACCTGGATGAATGGTCATCTTAGAATGATGGGCATCTTCTAGGACTATCTTTAAAAGACTCCCAACTCGAGGAACACAAAGCCTTCCATCTCGTCGCAACCACCCTCTATCATTCGTGGAATATCTACTGAGGTGACTAGAAGTCTCCTTTTTATTGAGCCTATTCGAAATGTCTAAAATCTGTGGATCCTCTCGCTGTGAAGTTCCTATTTGATCCATAAGAGTAGGTTGCACCTCTAGCGATGCTAATAAACCAGGTATAAACTCGGTGGAGAGTCTAAACTCAAAAGTAGATATAAACTCCAAGCTTTTCCTCTCCACAAGCAGAGGACTTAAGGCCATCCTCTGCCTACTCAGTGCGTCGGCCACCACATAAGCCTTGCCAGGGGTATAAGCAATCTCGAAGTCATAAGTTGCTAGGAACTCCATCCACCTTTGTTGCCTTAAATTAAGATCCTTCTTGCGAGAACAAGTACTTGAGAGATATATGATCAGTGTACAACTCGAACTTCTCTCCAAGCAAATAGTGGCGCCAAGTCTTAAGCGCGAATACTATGGCAACTAGCTATAAATCATGGGTAGGGTAGTTCTTCTCATGAACTCTTAGCTGTCTATCTCCATAATATACTACCATTCCCTCTTGCATCAGAACCGCACCAAGCCATGTACCATATGCATCAGTGTATACTGTAAATACTTTGTTTCCATCGGGCAAGGTCAAGACTAGGCTGTTGTCAGATCCCCCTTTAATAGCTGGAAAGCAACATCACAATCTATATCCCATAAAAACGTCAAATTCTTCTTTGTCAGCCTGGTAAGTGGGGCTGATATCTTTTCGAAGTCCTTAATGAACTTCCTATAATAGCCTGCTAACCCCAGAAAAATTCTCACCTCTGTTGCATTCTTTAGGATCTGCCAATTTGAACTGCAACTACCTTTGTGGGATTATACTGCTATCCCATCTTTAGAAATCACATGCCCTAGAAATCTCATAACTTTTCTCAAAAAATGACATTTGGAGAATTTTGCCTTAAGCTGGTGCGTATGGAGAGTTTTCAAAACCTCTCTCAAATGTTGGGCATGCTCTTCCTCGTTCATCGAGAAAATCAAGATGTCATCAACAAAGACCACGACAAATTTATTTAGAAACTCCCAAAACACCCTATTCATCAGATCAACAAAATAGGTGGGTTCATTGATAAACCCGAAAGGCATGTCTATACTATCATCAGCCACCCTCAACTGATGAAACCCCATGGCCAAGTCTAACTGAGAGAAAATTGATGCACCAACAAGCTGGTCAAACGGATCATCTATCCTCGGGAGTGGGTTCATGTTCTTCTTGGTGATTTTATTCAACTCTCTATAGTCTACACATAAGCGAAGCGAACCATCCGCCTTGGTTGCGAATACCACCGGAGCACCCCATTCAGACATGCTTCACCTAATAAACCATTTCTCAAGTAGCTCCCCTACTTGCTTGCTAAGCTCCCTCCTTTCCCTTGGAGCAATATGGCGCACATGCAACGCAACTGGCTTTGCATTGTCCACCAAGTATATACGAAAATCGATCTCGCGCCTCGGAGGTAATTTATCAAACCTCATCAAAAACATCAGGATACTCACGGACTACTAGTACAGATCGCTGATCATCAATAAATGCATAAAGTGACTTTAGAAAACTAAGCATGACAGACCCCTTTGGGTCACAAGAAATCTCGAGGGTCCTCTCATGGCAAGTCAAAAGTCTAACAACCCTCCTCTCACAATCCAGAATGGCACCATATATGGATAGCCAATCCATCCCTAGAATCAATCCATAACCCGTGAAACCAAGCACATATGCGTCGCACTCGTACTCGACGCCTAACACAGATATTCTCAAACCTCGACAAATCATGGACAAATGAGTCGTACCACCAATGGGGTTTGAGACAACAACGGGATCCACTACCATACTAGTACTAAGGTGCAGAGACTCAACCAAGTAAAGAGCCAGAATAAAAAAGAGTTCTAATAGGATGATTGGAAAGAGAAAACAAACCTTCCATAGAAACTTTCCTACCTCTATCTGGAGCACTGGTCACGAGAGCATGCACCTGCCCTCTAGAAGGTCCTGCCCTTTGACCTTGTGCTTGCTTCTTCGGGCACTCCTTAGGAAAGTGTCCAACCTCTCCACAACTGAAACAAATATTTTTCCTTCTTTTGCGTTCCTTGATCAAATGACCCTCACGTCCACAACTGTGACATTTCCTCTTATCCTTAGCCTTGTCGTTCTTTCCGCCCTTCTTTTGTTGTTGTTGTTGTTGTCCCTTTTTGGCCCACACTTTCTTGTTTTGTATTTCCTCCACCTTAACTGCTTTCTTTTCATCTTTATCTTCCTCATGCATCAATGCCATATCAACGATCCTTTCAAAAGTTGTTCCTATCGGAATATGAGACATAGCTAACCAATTGAGGGGTTCATTCAGCCCTCTGGCAAACTGCAAAGCTTTCTTATATGGGATATCTACTAGCTTCAACACAAACCTTGCCAGTTGATTGAATCTGTTAACATACTCTTTGATAGTCATGCCTCTTTGCTTGAGTGCCAGAAATCTTTCCATTTGCATACTTTTCTCAGCTTGAGAAAGAAATTTCATTTCAAACCTCTGCCGAAAATCATCCCAAGTCTCCACTGGGCGCCCTGCTTGTGTAGCCTCATTTTTCAGCAGCCAAGCGGCTAACTGAATCTTCCAACGATCATCCACTTCGAAAATTCCAAACAAATCCTCCATCTCTTTTAGCCAATTCTGTGCCTCTACGAAAGTTTCGGTTCCTCAGAATGGATTTCCATCCGTAGCACAGAAACATTTGCAGATCTTAGAGAAATTATCTACTCGCAGAGGAGGAGGATGAGGAACGGCGGGTGCAGCTAGGGGAGGAACGTTTGCTTGGCCACCGGCGGGCACCGTGACCTCTAGATACCTATGGAACCAGCCTGGTATCATAACGCCTTCAGGAATATTAGGTTCCCTAGACATACTGAAAAGAAAAGGAAAAGGGAGTCAAACAAAGGATCAAAAGATATTACATATGGCTTTGGGGAATATGTTTTCAAAATAGACTTTTCTTTTGAAAATGCTTTCTTTTAAAACCTTTTTGAAAATAATTTTTAAAATCTTTTATCCGATCTGATAACCTTCAGCTCTGATACCAAGTGTGACACCCCACGTCCGTTAATGCCACTCATTAAGAGAATGCATTAACTTTCATGAAATATTATAGGTAAACAGAAACAAAAACATTACAAGACATATATAAAATAATAGCGGAATTCAAATATTTTTATTAAGAAGAAAACATCATGGTTCAAAACATAGTTATGTCATAAATCTGAAATGCATAAAATCCAGTACATCAATTTTAAAACTTTTGTCTTATACTTAAATCATCAGAGTACAATAATAAAAGAAGCATAATCCCCAAAACATAACCATAGTAGAGAGATATGAAATCAAGTAGTACATTTAAGCAGCTCCAAGCAAGATGAAAGCAGAATCGTGATCAAGCTCGAGTATTCCCACCCTGAGAACCTGAGGGAGGGGGGACAGAAGAGAAAGAATAAGAAACAAAATGGGTCAGACATAATGTCGGTCGAGTCCAGTTACTTTTAGCATATAAATAGGTAAGAGTATCATGATAGGCACATAAAGTGGATAAGAGAGATAACATCGTAAAAGGCAGGTATGACAAGGTAAACAGGATAAACATGATAGAATATATTGCGCTTCTCTAATACTTTCTCTTTCTCTCTGCACCAATACTAGTATAACCAGGATGAGATGATCCCCAACAAGCATAAAGATGGTAGACTTAGACGTACTTCTAGTGAGAGGTTTTACCCCATACAATAACAGGCAACCCAACATACCGGAGTTACCCCTAAGGATAATAACGGGCTCCTAAACATACCGGAGTATAGATGTACCCTAATTACTACCTCAATCGATCGGCTCCCTAATCCGTAGATACCCTGAGCTGGCCCGACAGTAGGATGTATCACTTCCTAAAGTGGCAAACCTTTGTTTTCAAGATGTGCACAACCATATCTACAGGTGTCACGGCGCCTAAACCTCCTCTGCCAGACCCATGCACGCACGTGGCCCCGTCGGAATGTGCCACCCACACTGTCTCCCACTTTTGGATCTCTTACAATCAGCCCAGTAAACGTGCCCTGACTCTGACCTAGTTCGGAGTACTCGTTTAATACCTATATATGGGTTACTAACTGAAATGGGTCCCATATACAAGATGGTACAAGCTTCCCCTACGCTTGTTTCCCCACTACTAGATTTTCCATAGGTTATGCCATACAAGAGTAAAAAGATTGCATAACCTCACAGGTTAAGTTTGTGGGCCTATATATAAATATTACCCACCACCCCAAGATATACTTAACCCTCCCGCTGATTCAAACAAGTTTACTTAACCCCTACACAAGTTAACATGTTCATACAATCCCTATGGATTCAACTAGGTTAAGTATTCCAGTTCATTACCATATTCATTTATGGTTATAATGCACTAGATCTCCCACATTAAGCCTATAACTTGTGGATGCTGGATATGTCGGGCGGTCCCGGGAAGACTTTTCCACAAGTCAGACTTAACCTCGTATCTTAGCACGTCACATGTTAATGCACTTAGACCCCTCATATTAGATTCAACACTTGTGGTCGTTGAATATGTCAGGCGGTTCCGGGCAGACTTACACCACAAGTGTAATCTAACCTCGTGTCTAAGCGCGGTTACAACTTCAAATTATTGTAATTCTAGGCATTACCATTATTAACCAATTATTCCTATGTCATTATAGGTTTTTATGCCCCTTTCCCAAGTTATATTTATCTTGTAACATATGTCCCAAATTTAAGATCTAAATCACAGTTTGATTTATGCCCCAAGTTCATATTCATGTATTTCATTCAAGTTATGCCCAAATTCTAACATTTTCCCCTCGTTCCCAATTTAATGCGTTCGCATATTTCAGCGGCATGCCTAGGCTCGAAGGTAGCCTGACTATGAAATAAAAAGGGAAAAGAAGAAGGAAAGAGGACAAAAGTAAATATAATAACAAGGTTGATATATGACGGCAGAAATAGGCATTGCAACTAATAAACATATAGTGACAAAATTTGGCATAATGACAAGATAGGCATATAGGAACAAATATGATGAATATGTGATAGTAGAACTGATTCTAACATAATAGGGACATCATAAACAGGCATGATGAGATCTAAACAATGAATTAGATCAGCAAACAATGGCAGATCTGACATGATAAATAGGTGTAGGCTTAGATCTAGTTCATAGTCATGTTAGAATAACTTAGATTGAATAACTTGATTGTTGAAGAAGGAAAGGCTTAATTTAATCTGGGCAGAGGTAGCATCTAGTTCTCCGTTGTTTTTGTGTGAATAAAACAATGAGAATGGGGTCCTATTTATAGCATAGGGTCTACGAATCTGGTCAAGAATTCAGTCCACGTACACTGAAATGCATCAGGCTCGGATCTGGGGGTGTCGACCTGGGTGTCGACACCCCACTTATGGTGTTGGCCCATGGGTCGACACCCCTTGGGCAGGGGTCGACCCCCAATGGGCCTGGTTCCATCGTTGCCCCACCTTCGTTTTTCGGACTAATTTTTGAATTTCTGAAATGATTATTTATATATATGATTAGCTTATATATATATATGCAAACTTCAAACCTTAGTATCTTCTTTATACGATGTCCGTTTTATGCAAATTTGGAGTCTATCTCAAGCAGAATTCCAAGATGAACGCAATGGCGCAGTCCGTTTCACTTAATTCTGAATATTTAATTAAGTATTCTTTAATTTATCATCTTTAGTGTTGTTAAAATTACGGGGTGTTACACATACACTTCTCATAACCACATACATACGACCAATACTCAACCCACACAATATCACATGTAAAGATTTATATATAACTCACAAGAAAATGATAAAATTTAACACACACATGCACTCAATAACAAAACAAATGAGAAAATTATGCAAATATATTTATACATATATAACACACGCAACACACACAAGAAAATACACATACGTAAGACACTATCACAAACACGGTGGCACGCTGAAGGTTGAATGGTCGGTCGACAGCTCCGCGAATTATAGGGGAAAAGGAGGATTTGTCTTTAGGCACAAAGCGTTCAAGGGAGGGCGGAGAGGCTACAGCTGGGTTCAATTAAAGATGGTGCTCGACATGGTTTCAGGCGTGCTGGAGATGGCAAGATGGGTGGACTGGAGGGATGGAAAGATGTGAGATAGCGGTTGTTAGACCAAAAAATGGTCCTAACACCCAATTGATTACATTTTGCAGAGAATAATGAGGAATCCTGAACTAAAAGCAAGAAAAATCAGTCAACACATGAAATTTATAGTGCTTCGGTGTTAATGAGCCTATGTCCACTTCATAGTTTCTCATTTCATTCCAAAATTACAATTACAATGAATATTGACATTTAATCACTCAAATACAATGAATAATTCTCTCCGAATTCATTGATTTTCATTGGACAAGAAGGTGGTTATTGATGGGGGAATTCGGCCATGGCTACCATGAATGAATGAAATGCCAAAAGTCCCCTCCAATCTCCACGAAATGTTATATTTATAAGCAAATGTAGGTTGCTCCTGGGATCGGTTCGGGTGCGATGTGGCAGCCATCCAACGGGTCATGGAGAAGTAGTGGGAGACGTAGAGAAACCGTTTCTAGATCATGGGCTGCCACGTGTAAGTAGATCCGAATGATAAGCCTAGAAAATAGGAGCACGTTGAGGAGTGGTTGCAACTTCAGGCGGTTCGGGTAGAGGGTACTCCGATCCGATCCGGAGAGGAGGATCCGATCCGATCCGAAGGGTGGTCCGATCTGGTGACATTTGCATGAATAATTCAAGTTTTGCAGCTTTCTATCACTCCACTCAAGTGATCGCCAATCAATGTAAGTTCGTACCCAAGTCCCTGGCTTTGGGTAGCCTGGTACAAAGCAGGCTAACATTTTGCCCCCCAAAGTACATATTATTGCAGATGAGATGTGCTTTGAATAAGTCGAGCTAAATCTTTTTGGAATGTCATCCACCCTTAAGGAGGTTTTATCAGATTGTTGCATTGCTTCCATACGCGCTAGCCAGGCCAAATTCTATGGAAGGAGTAGTTGAAATGATCAGGTAACTGTTTTAAACCTCGTCGAATTAAGAGATTTTAACTCTTTCATCAAAAAAAGTCATGTAGAATTGCTGGCTCCCGTGCATGCGATCATGCCCGCATAGGTCGTTGCCAAATGGGGTCGTCTTCCCACATAAACCAAAAGTATTGTAAAGTTAGACCTTCTTTTGCATACGAGCAAATGTATGAAGTAGTATTCCTAGTCGTGTGGTAGTATAAGAATCTTCAGACTCTGAGCTGGGATCTGCAGAGAACACCTCGGAATTGGAATAGGAATTTGTCATTTGTGCTTGGATTTGGACTATCTTGATATCAAATATTAATCTAGGGCTCCACGATCGCATTGAATCGTAACATTAAGGAATCTGAAAGCAACAATCACTCCAGATCATGTTAATAGAAAATCAAAAACCAATGGTCGCGTCAGTCCGTATTGGTAAAAATCCATGATCGCTCCAGATGGTTTTATAATCCCGTGATCACATATGAGTCAGTTCGAGATATTGTTGAAAACATGCAAGCCAATGGCTAGTACGATCATCATAGTCATATGACAGCAGGGTAGTTTATCACACACTCCATTTAATGTAGTGGCGGATCAAGTCTTTGGACTCCTGTCAGACCCATTTGTTGGCTCACTTGGACGGTCAAGACGAATCATGTCATACTCTGGACATATAGTGTATATGTTCTAAATCACACATCAAGTTAGGATCATATTTGAAATTAGTCTGTGAGTTGAAGCACGTGCTCCTAGCATCAGTAGAGGATGAACGAGTTGGTGCTTATGCCCCCAAGCATCGGTGGGGGCTGGGCCAAGTCTATCGGGCATCCATTCTTCTAACCTTTATACTTTCTATTGTCGCATTGGGTTAGAGCTGCAGGTTCAACAATCTTAGATGACCCGTGTCGTTCTATACTCTTTCTCAAATCGTCAAGGGTTGGAGTTGTGTATGCGAATGGTCGAATTACATTCGCGTCGGGGTCATCCTATCTGTTTAGTCAGAAAGCAGTGATCGCCTCATTGAGTATCAGCCAACTTAGATACTCTCCTCGCATCAGCCACAGAGTCAAGTAAGCTCGTCAATCTTGCAAGCGAGCGAACATCATTAAGCAGTTATTCGAGCTCCTTTACTCATGCATTGGCACAATCCGAAATATCCATCGTAGTCTTGTTGGGTCTATCTCTCATGCTTGGTTCCATTGAGCTTGACAATCAAAATTGAGGGCTTGATCAATGAGATTGATCCTTTCCAAAATTGTACATTTCTGCTAATCTTTTCCGGGGCTTTTCTTTTCTCTTTATCATTTCAAGAGTCAGATGGTGCTCCATTTTGTCGTGAAGACATTGAGATTATCCATTTCAACATTAGCACCCTATTATTGCATGATTCTGTTTGTCTCAGGATAGGATTTTCCATGTTTCCACGAAAATCTCATTGTAGAGAGATACCGAGATTTGTTTCAGAGGTGAATCGGCCAAGTCCTCTTGGTGGGTCTCGATGCAGAGAGATTTCGAAGCTTGAGATATCCATAATACCAGATACTACTACAATCAACACCATATATGGTCCATGTCGATTTACCGATGCCACTGCGGCGTTGAATCTTTCAAAGGAATGCATGTAGGGTCTCGTCGGAGCTCTATTGAAGCATCAATTAATGTTGGCATTCTGGCCCTCGTCTTTGAGAAGTTGTCTCCAATTGTCCAATTTAGCGCTGGTGCCCCCGGTATGAAGTCTTGAAGTGGGTGGAAGCCAGTCTCTGGCTTCTTGGTTGCGCATATGTTATAGCTGTCAATCAGGCTTCTGTCTTTTAATTCTGGATGGTGATATGCTGCTCGGATATATGCAGGTTGTTCTTGAGGATCCATTCTTCTGGTTATAGTCTGGGATCTTGCAGAACTCCAATAATAATAAATGTGTCTAAAGTTGGTGGATAGTCAAATTATGTTGCTCGAAGCTCGTATCCCGTACTCCTCATCCACGGGGATTTTACTAAACGATAATCATCAAATCCACATATCCTCTAAATTCATACTCCCTCCTCAAGATGTGAGTTAAAGTTTGACACAAAATGATTTGTTCGTGTTTAACTCATGTTAGTCTTTGATCTCCCATCCAAGCTCTGAGGTTCGAAGTCGGGTGGCGATAAAGTCAGATTATAGCTATCTCAAATGCTCTCATTTGCCCCCTACATGGGGAGCCTCATATTGAGGTTGAGATGGATTTTAAACATTCATCTGAATTAGAGCAAAGGTTGGTCAGGCTCCGTTTAAGTTTTCAGTGGCTCTTGCATATCCATAGTTTTCATCCAAAATGTTACGGTCGGAAGTTGCATGCTATAAATGCCTGGGAGGAGGTTGGTTGCATCTTGTTTCATTAAAGACGACCATGCCAACTTGTCCTAGGGTCTCATATGATCCGGACCACGGAGCAGGGAGTGTTTGAGCCAAGTTTGTTGTCGCTTGAATTCCCACGGTGCTCGCTCCAGCGAGTAAGTCGTAGTTACTCGGCCTTCCAACTATCCAAGTAAATAAGTTATCCATCACTTTATGTTGTTTCCGGAGAAGTTCATCTCGTTGAGCCATATGAGTTCTCAAATCAGCAAGGGTACCATCCATTTCATATCTGGCTTGACATGCTGAGGGATCATCGCAAGAAGAAATCTGCTGACTTCCTTCGTTCCTAGCGCCTTTTGCGCAAATATCCTCAGCCCGGAAGAAATTTCTATCTTCCTTCTTCTTAGACTTTGAGCCCGAGTGTCAGGAAATTCGCCTCCTCAAGTCAAAGTAATGGCGTCCCCCTTTATATGGGTTCTTTCAACCAGGAAGTCGGTCGGGACTAGCAAATGGACGTTCACTCTGCATCCATTCCGTGGTCCTCAAGCAGCCTATCAAGATCGAGGTATAAGTTAGACATAAACATATAAATTATTCCATTTGTAAATATTTTCAACAATGTAGCCCCAGTCCAGGGGTAACGGCAAAAGATCATCAGTTGTATCATGTCCCATTCAAATTTAGACATGGATGCATGGAAAAGAGACATTGCTTTCAAAGCTTATGTGATTGAGTTATTCAAGTGCACAAGTTATCGCATTTTCCATTCAGTGTATTCGTGAGGTAGCACTTGACGATGCACTTGGGCTATGGCCAGTCACATGTGGGTATGTATGCTAATTCGATATATCACCCTTAGGGCCTCCTTTTGGTCGTTGACTTAAGTCGTGTGACTCGTCATTAAACAATTCACTCTAAAGGCCTCCTTTCGATTGTCGCCTTGAGTCGCATGAGAAATTTAGCATTGGGCATCAGCGTCAGCCTTCTAGACGTGGCCCTTTGTTTGTTTTCCACTGGCCTGTTGCGGTTATCGCGATTGCGGCCCTCGCATTCTTGTCCTGTTATCTTGTACAAGTCTGCACTCTGTTAACTAAGTGAGTCTCTAAGTTGTTGTATATAACAGTGTTGTATACACAATTATATGATTTTTGTTTGATGATAACAACCAAATATATTTTTATTATTGAATGTGTTTATAAATACACTGATACAGAAATTTGAACAATCACACAGTATTTTATAAAAATATTTTATTTCAATATCAAAAGTACATCTTTTTACTCCACTATTTGACATATTACATTTCATTCATACAACTCTGTCACTCACTCTATACAACTGCACATACAAACACTTTCATACATTGACATTTTTTTTACTGTCTTCTATCGTCCATCTTATGTCTTCACAACCTTCAGTCAAATCCTGACTTCATACCTGTCACAAAAAGAACACACAGTAGACTGCAACAAAAATAAAATAAAATAAAAGAAAATAAAAATTTATTTTTAAAATTTTATTTGCCTCAGAATTATAGTGTGTTTCTCATCATTTTTCTAGACTTTGTCTGATATGCAGGGACAGAAAAACTCGTCTGGATGACTGCATATACACACGTGTATACACGTGTGCACTGCCACGCCAATCCAGTGTCGTGACTGAGGAGTATCCATAAAGACCGTCTCGACTCAGTGCACATATAAAAATAATTCAATGAAAAATCAATAAAAACTCGAAGTGGTCGAGATAGCTCAGCACAAAGTCAAGGCAACATATTTGGAATTTTTTTTTCAAAAATGGTCAAGCAACATACAAGACACAGACATGATATTGGTGCACACAACCAGGTTTCAAATACAAGGTTCAAAGCAGTACTCGAGCAACAACAAACCAACAAGAATGCAAATAATAATCTCAAGGATACAAGAACATAAACATGTATGGTAAAAGGAAGATTTGCAAGTACTGGTCATCGTGCAGCATTTTTTAAAAGGGAGTTTTAGCACAAAATGTTACATTGATCAAGGCTAAAATCTGCTCGGAAACATAAAGATAAGGCAACCCAAAGTCAATGGAAACCCAATGTACCATTCAGACTCGACCAAGTAAAGCAACATACATGAATGAAGCAGCAAGAAACCAGTGGAGCATGAGCACATTAATGTACATGCAGGGGCAATAGTTCTTAAGTCAGATTTATAAAGTTAAGCATGCACACAGTGCACCAAGGGGTCAAGCAAGAAGCAAGGGAGACACAAATAAACAAAGCTCAACATATATATATCAAGTGCAATATCAACTCAGCATCAGTTCTTATTTTTGGGGCAAGACAAAATCGGTATGTTTAAAAAATCCAGAATGATCAACAAGCATCACAATGGCAAGCTAAAGGTCGAGGCAAATCAAAGTATAGCATCTGTTTAATCTATTCAAAGGGAAATAGCAATTTTTCTTATCTTATTATTTCAAGGCAAAGGATTTAGAAAAGGTCGGATTGAAATTTTCAAAGAAAAAGCAAAATCAAAGTTCCAGAAAGAGAGTTCAAGTCTGATTACAGAAAAATATATATACAGCAATTATTGTTTAAAGGACCAATTCAAAGTCAACAAATTCAAGTTTTTCTTCTGGGAAGTTTAAATTTAAAATAGCCAATCAGGAAATGAAAACTTAGTTTCAGAAAAGTAGTATAACGAAGACGAATTCGAAGTCCAGATTTTAAACCATGCAAAGGCTCCAGAAAGTTTGAACTTTTCAATCTAAATCAAATTCCAAAATTAATCGAAGAAATCTCCAAAGTAGTCGAAGATTTCAAAGCCCAAAATATACGCAATATCAGACCAGTTCTAACACGAAATTAGAGAATCAATAATTCCAGAGTTTTCCAATTAACCCTATAAATAACCACCGATTCATCATAGGCTAAGGGCATCCAAGTTCAAGCACAATCAAAGAAGAACTCAAAATAAAAATCATACCTGAGAACAAGTGAGTAACTTGGATTCAAGTCGAAGCATTTGAAAGCAACGATCGAAGCCGCGCATCAAAGCATCGCATATCCATCACTCGAGCGCAGAGAATTAGGGAAGATTGAAGAAAACCCTAGTTGCTCTAAGCCGCCATATTCATTTCCAGAAAGGGACAAAGGAGGCTAGGGTTAAAAAGAATAAATCGGTGAAGTGATAAAAGGGGAGCCGCCTTTATGTTAAAAGGGGATAACCCTAAATAAGTTAAAACCTAGGGTTTTATTTTCCTTTTTTTTTTTTTTTTTTTTAAATTTTTTCTTTTATTCCTTAAAGTCAATAACTACTAGTGTGAGTAGTTTGAAAATCACAACATAAGTGGTCGTGTTGTGTCAAGGTCTTGAGCGTAGGGTTTTAACAGTCGGGAGCGAAGGTCGCAAGTTTACAAGGGTTTGTAAGCGAAGAGATTGTTTAAAAATTCCTAGTAGAAACCTTGAATGCAGCAGTAGGCATAGTTTTTGCCGAAGCTGGGTATTTTCTGTGTGTGATCTTTTTATTTCTGCAATATATTTAATTTGCAATAAACCCTATTCACCCCCCCCCCTCTAGGGTTAATTTAGATCCTACAAGTGGTATCAGAGCAGGTATTTTTAACTCTAGAGTCATGAATTTGTCTAACAACGCTTTTTCTGAGGGTCAGTCCATAGCTAGGCCACCAATGTTTAATGGAACTGATTATGCTTATTGGAAAGCTAGGATGAAAATTTATTTAAGCTCAGTTGATTATGATGTATGGGATATCGTTGAAACAGGCTATAAACCTCCAGTCACGATTATCAATGATATTGAAATTTCTAAACCAAAAGATAAGTGGGATGCTAATGATAAAAAATTATTCTCAACTGATGCCAAAGCAATGAATGCTTTAATTTGTGCTCTTGATAAAACTGAATTTAACCGTATATCTCACTGTTCAACTGCGCAGGAAATTTGGCATACTTTGGAAGTTACACATGAAGGAACATCTCAGGTCAAGGAATCTCGTCTTGCGCTACTCTGCAACGAATATGAAAATTTCACAATGCGAAAAGACGAAGATATAAAAGAGATGTATGGTCGATTCTCCACACTGATTTATAATGCAAGGGCTCTTGGAAGAGAGTACACTGAAGTAGAATTAATACGCAAGATACTAAGAGTACTGCCAATGAATTTCGAAGCCAAAGTAACTGCCATTCAAGAATCAAAAGATCTAAATAAGTTGAAAATAGAAGAATTGATTGGAAATCTGATTGCTTATGAAATGGAGTTAAAAGCCAAAGAAGGACGCGATGATTCAGAATCAAAGAAAAAGACAATTGCTCTAAGCAACACTGTTGAAAGTAACGATGAAACTGAGAATCCTATCGAAGAGTTGGCCATGGTTCTTAAAAAGTGGACTAACAAAAAATACAAGTCACGAAAGAAGAGTTCAAAATCCAACAAATCCAAGAATTCCGACAATTCAGATGATGAAGTCATATGTTACAACTGCAACAAACCTGGCCATATCAAACCAAATTGCCCATTACTTCAGAAAGACAAAAAGAAGAAGAAGAAAAAGAAAGCCTTTGCAGCTACATGGGACGATGAAGAAGGAGAAGAAGAAGACTCTGACAGTGATAAAGAGGAAGCCAATTTATGCCTTATGGCACAGTCAGATCCAACCAGTAGCGAAGATGATTCCACTGAGGTACCAAATTACTCTTATAAAGATTTAATCTTAATGTGTCATAATCTCACCAAAACCGTTGATTCACTTGAATTAAAAATCAAGAAATTAAAATCTGATAGGTTAAAATTGGTCCACGAAAACAATAGGTTAGAAGATGAGCTTGGAAAGATGACAAACCCTGAATGTGAAAACTGCAAGTCATTGAAACAAGAGCAAACAAAATTTAAGGAAAATTTTGAAAAATTAAAACAAGAATATTTGGCTTTAAGAGAAAGTGATGACACAAAAAGAAAGAATTTTATTAACAGATGTACTTCTCTTGTAAATGAAAATGAAGCACTTAAAACCAAAGTAAAAAATCTGGAAATAACATTGAGTAAGTTTTCAAGAGGGGAAAAGTCATTTAGAATGTTGCTTGGAAACCAATTATATACAAATAATAGAAAAGGATTAGGATTTGGGAAAACATACGTTAAAATGAATGATAATGCGAAGGGTGGAAGTGTTTTTCCTAAATGTACAAAGTGTGGAAAAATTGGACATAGCTATGAAAAATGTCAAAATAGGAACAATAATAAAAAATTCATACAAATTTGGGTTCCAAAAGGGTTGACGAGTAATTGTAATAGATTTGGATTTAATAAAAACAAACAAATTTGGATTCCAAAAGGATCAGTTGTTCAAAATCAAAATTTGTCAGTTACTAATGTTATTAGACCTATGAGTTACTCTAGGTCATTCTCTTCTTCTTGTGTGTAGGTATGTTGGCGGGCTAAGGAACAACAAGAATGGTACTTGGATTCAGGATGTTCCAAACATATGACAGGAGATAAATCAAAGTTCCTTAGCCTTGAAAAATATAAAGGAGGAAGTGTGATAATGGGCGATAACAGAAAATGTAAAATTATCGGTAAAGGTAAAGTAGGTAATAGTACTTTCTCCTTAACTGATGTTTCATATGTTGAAAACTTGCATCATAATCTAATTTCCATAAGCCAACTATGTGACAAAGGAATGAGTGTAATATTTGATAATGAATCCTGCAAAATTATTGAAAAATCCACAAACAATATTGTGTTCACGGGAAAAAGAAAAGGAAATGTTTATACTATTTCATTTGATGATTTGACTCTCTCACGATGTTTAGTAGCTACGGATGAAGAAGTATTCTTATGGCATAGGAGATTGGGTCATGCTAGTATGAGTCTCTTGGAAAAACTTGAATCAAAAGAATTGGTAAGAGGTCTACCACATCAGAAATATAAAAATAATAAAGTATGTAAATCATGTGCTATGGGAAAATTCAGTCGTTCAGCATTTCGTCCCAAAAATGTTGTTAGCACTAATAGGGTACTTGAATTGATTCACATGGATTTATTTGGACCAAATGAAATCGCTAGCTTAAAAGGAAAAAGGTATTGTTACGTGTTAGTTGATGATTACTCTAGATTTACATGGGTTTATTTTCTAGCCAAAAAATCCGAAACTTTTGATTACTTTTCAAAGTTTGCAAAACTCGTTCAAAATGAAAAAGGTGTTTCAATAAAAACTTTAAGAAGTGATCATGGTGGTGAATTTGAAAATTTGGATTTTGAAAATTTTTGTGAAGAAAATGGTTTTAAACACGAATTTTCTGCTCCTCGAACACCACAGCAAAATGGGGTAGTCGAAAGGAAAAATCGTACATTACAGGAATTGGCTAGATCTATGTTAAGTGAATATAATTTGCCTTTGACTTTTTGGGCAGAGGCAGTTAATACATCCTGCCATGTAATGAACAGAGTAATGATTAGACCAATACTTAACAAAACATCCTATGAATTGTGGTTTGACAGAAAGCCTAACATTTCATATTTTAGAGTGTTTGGATGCCCTTGTTATCTTCTTAATACAGGTGATCATCTTGGTAAGTTTGAATCAAAGGCTGACGAGGGAATTTTCATGGGTTACTCGTCAAGAAGCAAGGCTTATCGAATTTTCAACAAACGATCAAAAACCATTGTTGAAACCATAAACGTGAAATTTGATGAATCAGATCTGGATACGATGGAAAAAGAGAAAAACGATGAGGAAATTACACATGAGGGTGAAAAAGAAAATAGCAAAGAGAAGACTGGAAGTGATGACCAAACAAAACAAACATTTGAAGTCGAAAAGTTGAAATTCAAAACCAACCATCCTCCAGAATTGGTGATAGGAAATCCAAGGGCAGGTATACGAACTCGTTCATCATTCAATAAAGATATCTGTACTTTCTGTATTCACAGTTGTTTCATCTCAGAAATCGAACCTAAAAATGTTGAAATTGCACTTAATGATGAAAGTTGGATTTTAGCAATGCAAGAAGAACTTAATCAATTTGAACGGAATAAAGTTTGGAAATTAGTTCCTAGACCGAATGACTATCCAGTAGTGGGAACTAAATGGGTGTTCAAAAATAAACTTGATGAATCTGGAAATGTAATTAGAAACAAAGCTAGGTTGGTTGCAAAAGGATATAATCAAATTGAAGGCATTGATTTTGATGAAACATTTGCACCAGTAGCTAGGTTAGAAGCCATTAGAATTTTGCTCAGTTTCGCATGTTATAAAGGTTTTAAATTAAAACAAATGGACGTAAAAAGTGCATTTTTAAATGGAGAATTAAAAGAAGAAGTTTTTGTGGAACAACCCCCCGGTTTTGAAAATTATGAATTTCCAAACCATGTATTCAAACTTGAAAAAGCATTATATGGTCTTAAACAAGCTCCTAGAGCTTGGTACGATTGTTTAAGTGCATATCTTTTGGAAAACAGATTTAAAAAGGGCAGTGCTGACACTACATTGTTTCTATTACATGAAGGTGATGATTTTTTAATTGTCCAAATTTATGTTGATGATATTATATATGGTGCTACTAACGATTGTTTGTGTGAGAAATTTGAAAAAGTCATGCAGGATAAATTCGAAATGAGCTTGGTAGGTGAATTAAAATATTTCCTTGGATTTCAAATTAAACAAAGCTCCAAGGGGATTTTCATATCACAAACAAAATACATTGCTGAATTGCTGAAAAAATTTGGACTAGAAAATGCAAAACCACTCAGAACACCGATGAGTCCTTCAACCAAGCTTGACAAAGACGAGAAAGGAGTTGCAGTTGATCAGAAGAAATATCGTGGAATAATTGGTTCACTCCTTTATCTCACTGCATCTAGGCCTGATATTATGTTTGCTGTTTGTTTATGTGCTCGCTTTCAATCCAACCCAAAAGAATCTCATTTAAAAGCCACAAAAATAATTTTAAGATATCTTTTGCACACACACAAATTTGGTTTATGGTACCCCGCATGCAATAATTTTAAACTAATTGGATATTCTGATGCTGATTATGCTGGATCTCTTGTTGATAGAAAAAGCACTAGTGGAACTTGTTTTATGCTAGGACACTCGTTAGTTTCATGGTCAAGTCGAAAACAAAATTGTGTTGCTTTATCCACAACTGAGGCTGAATACATTGCTTTGGGAAGTTGTTGTGCACAAATATTATGGATGATGCAAACTCTTTCAGACTTTGGCATAATTTATAAAAAAGTACCACTAAAATGTGATAGTAAAAGTGCTATAGACTTGTCTAATAATCCTGTTCACCATTCACGCACTAAACACATAGATGTGAGACATCATTTTATTAGAGATCACATTTCACGAGAAGATATTTGTATTGAGTTTATTACAACTGAAGGTCAACTTGCTGATATCTTTACAAAACCTCTTCCCGAAGATAGATTTTCACGATTACGCTTAGATTTGGGAATTATAGAAATAGATTAATCATTATTCCCTTACAAAAAAAAAATATTAATAATATATATATATAAAATAATAAAATAAAATTTCTTAAATGGTTATTCAAAAGTTAAATGATTGATCATTTGAACTACTTTGGAATTCGTTGAAATTATGACAGATCTTGAAATTGTGATGAGTACTGACTATAATATATTTTCATCATAAGGAAATATTTTAAATCTCATGATGATTGGACAGATTTTATGATATTTTTTGAGTTAAAGCTTATTTCACGACCATCTTCTATATCTACCATACTTCTGCCACTCATCATGGTTTTATTTAATTTGGGGAGTTCTAATTATTCTTGAAATTTAGAAATAAATAAATAAATAAATAATAATATCCTTGGTACTCACTCCCATTTAAAAGTCCTCGTGGTTATGCGTGGGTGAAATACCTTAATCTCTATGTGCTTTCATTCTCACTTAAAAGACCTTCGGGCTGTGCATGGATGAAACTCATCAGAGAGGATAAAGTTAAGTTACTACTAACCCCATTTAAAAGACCTTTGGGCTATGCGTGGTTAGAAAGTGCTTAACATATTTTAAGCATATTTGAAATCTTTAAATTTTGTATTCAAATATTGGACTCTCCTAATTCTATAAAATCCATAGTACATTCATTCATTCTGAAAGTGAAATTTGTCTCTGACTCAAAGAATATTTTGATTTTTGTTTGATTCAATGAGATTTACGATATATTATCCTCTTGATCCAAATTTATATTTCTAGTTTATATTCATCACTATTTTAATTTATTGTTATTCTTTTGATGATAACAAAAGGGGGAGAATGATCAAGATTTTGATGGATGAGTAAACATTTATAGAATATTTTCAAATTTTGGGATTGATTAATTCATTTTAGAATATTTCCAAATTTGGGATTGACTAATTCATTTCAAAATTTTCAAATCTATGTGCATCAATAAGGGAAGCCTAGTTGTAGGGGGAGCATACAAATAGGGGGAGTAACATACCTCACGTTATCAAACACATTCACACATTCAAAATCTTTTATTTGTTTGTCATCATCAAAAGGGGGAGATTGTTGTATATAACAGTGTTGTATACACAATTATATGATTTTTGTTTGATGATAACAACCAAATATATTTTTATTATTGAATGTGTTTATAAATACACTGATACAGAAATTTGAACAATCACACAGTATTTTATAAAAATATTTTATTTCAATATCAAAAGTACATCTTTTTACTCCACTATTTGACATATTACATTTCATTCATACAACTCTGTCACTCACTCTATACAACTGCACATACAAACACTTTCATACATTGACATTTTTTTTACTGTCTTCTATCGTCCATCTTCTGTCTTCACAACCTTCAGTCAAATCCTGACTTCATACCTGTCACAAAAAGAACACACAGTAGACTGCAACAAAAATAAAATAAAATAAAAGCAAATAAAAATTTATTTTTAAAATTTTATTTGCCTCAGAATTACAGTGTGTTTCTCATCATTTTTCTAGACTTTGTCTGATATGCAGGGACAGAAAAACTCGTCTGGATGACTGCATATACACACGTGTATACACGTGTGCACTGCCACGCCAATCCAGTGTCGTGACTGAGGAGTAGCCATAAAGACCGTCTCGACTCAGTGCACATATAAAAATAATTCAATGAAAAATCAATAAAAACTCGAAGTGGTCGAGATAGCTCAGCACAAAGTCAAGGCAACATATTTGGAATTTTTTTTTCAAAAATGGTCAAGCAACATACAAGACACAGACATGATATTGGTGCACACAACCAGGTTTCAAATACAAGGTTCAAAGCAGTACTCGAGCAACAACAAACCAACAAGAATGCAAATAATAATCTCAAGGATACAAGAACATAAACATGTATGGTAAAAGGAAGATTTGCAAGTACTGGTCATCGTGCAGCATTTTTTAAAAGGGAGTTTTAGCACAAAATGTTACATTGATCAAGGCTAAAATCTGCTCGGAAACATAAAGATAAGGCAACCCAAAGTCAATGGAAACCCAATGTACCATTCAGACTCGACCAAGTAAAGCAACATACATGAATGAAGCAGCAAGAAACCAGTGGAGCATGAGCACATTAATGTACATGCAGGGGCAATAGTTCTTAAGTCAGATTTATAAAGTTAAGCATGCACACAGTGCACCAAGGGGTCAAGCAAGAAGCAAGGGAGACACAAATAAACAAAGCTCAACATATATATATCAAGTGCAATATCAACTCAGCATCAGTTCTTATTTTTGGGGCAAGACAAAATCGGTATGTTTAAAAAATCCAGAATGATCAACAAGCATCACAATGGCAAGCTAAAGGTCGAGGCAAATCAAAGTATAGCATCTGTTTAATCTATTCAAAGGGAAATAGCAATTTTTCTTATCTTATTATTTCAAGGCAAAGGATTTAGAAAAGGTCGGATTGAAATTTTCAAAGAAAAAGCAAAATCAAAGTTCCAGAAAGAGAGTTCAAGTCTGATTACAGAAAAATATATATACAGCAATTATTGTTTAAAGGACCAATTCAAAGTCAACAAATTCAAGTTTTTCTTCTGGGAAGTTTAAATTTAAAATAGCCAATCAGGAAATGAAAACTTAGTTTCAGAAAAGTAGTATAACGAAGACGAATTCGAAGTCCAGATTTTAAACCATGCAAAGGCTCCAGAAAGTTTGAACTTTTCAATCTAAATCAAATTCCAAAATTAATCGAAGAAATCTCCAAAGTAGTCGAAGATTTCAAAGCCCAAAATATACGCAATATCAGACCAGTTCTAACACGAAATCAGAGAATCAATAATTCCAGAGTTTTCCAATTAACCCTATAAATAACCACCGATTCATCATAGGCTAAGGGCATCCAAGTTCAAGCACAATCAAAGAAGAACTCAAAATAAAAATCATACCTGAGAACAAGTGAGTAACTTGGATTCAAGTCGAAGCATTTGAAAGCAACGATCGAAGCCGCGCATCAAAGCATCGCATATCCATCACTCGAGCGCAGAGAATTAGGGAAGATTGAAGAAAACCCTAGTTGCTCTAAGCCGCCATATTCATTTCCAGAAAGGGACAAAGGAGGCTAGGGTTAAAAAGAATAAATCGGTGAAGTGATAAAAGGGGAGCCGCCTTTATGTTAAAAGGGGATAACCCTAAATAAGTTAAAACCTAGGGTTTTATTTTCCTTTTTTTTTTGTTTTAAAATTTTTTCTTTTATTCCTTAAAGTCAATAACTACTAGTGTGAGTAGTTTGAAAATCACAACATAAGTGGTCGTGTTGTGTCAAGGTCTTGAGCGTAGGGTTTTAACAGTCGGGAGCGAAGGTCGCAAGTTTACAAGGGTTTGTAAGCGAAGAGATTGTTTAAAAATTCCTAGTAGAAACCTTGAATGCAGCAGTAGGCATAGTTTTTGCCGAAGCTGGGTATTTTCTGTGTGTGATCTTTTTATTTCTGCAATATATTTAATTTGCAATAAACCCTATTCACCCCCCCCCCTCTAGGGTTAATTTAGATCCTACATAAGTAATAGGTAATAAAGCACATCACAATCAAGTAAGGGTTCCAATTCAGAACCCCTACAATCAAATAATATCTAGCAGATCATATAGTATTTATATAAGGGGGCGATGTGTGTGTGCCCCCAATCAAACATGAATAAAGTGCCTGGTCTGGGCTTGTTCGACATTATGTTGCCCCCAATCCTTCCATGGGGGGGGGGTGTCGGCTCAGCTTTCAATCTTATCCCCAATCCTTCAGTGGGGTAGGAGCCTGTTGTCTTCGGTGCTTAATCTTAGCACCTTTATACTCTCCTGACATATGCCTAGGTTAGAGTGTAATCAAGGCGGTCTTTAATCGTGGTGCACCATCACGCCTTGGGGACGTCATCTTCCCGTCCTTTATACTCTCTCTTGAATCATGAGAGTTAAAGTTAATCAGGCGAATGGTCATGTCATTCGCCTCGGCTTTCCTCCTGCGCTCTAATCCCAAGAGCGGGATTCTGCCGGCTCGAGTGTCATTCTCGAACTCGATCTTTAGTCCATACTCCATGCTACACTCTGGTGGATGGAGATTTTCGGGCAAGTGGTTGGGTCACACTCGCCAAGGCGCTACCTCCTAATCTCCGATTCACAGGTTGAGGTGGCCATTCGTAATAATCAAGTTTCTCTCGTCTCATTGATTCGTGGGATGGAGTTTGGTCAAACACTACAATATCGTCCTTCAAATGTTCTCTCAAATCATGAGAGCCAGACCCATGGATCGAGTGGTCTTCAATCATGGCGCGCCCATCACATTCATTCTAGATTGGTACTTCTATCCAATCTCCGAGGGTTAGAGTTAGCCTGACAAACAGTTGGAAAATGTTTGCAGAAGCTTTACGTTCCTCCGATCAATCTATGGGAGGAGTGATTGGCACCGAACTTTGGATACCTGCATCATTCATATCGCATGAATTAGTCAGGTCAATAATTCAGGAAGTACGTAAGAGTAAATTGCATGATTGAAAAGTAAGCATATCAAGGGGTAGTGCTGCCTCCTTTGTTTGGATTCATGTAATCTGATTGCGTCAAACATAGGACTGAGCCATGTAGACGGTCAAACTGCATCTGTATGAAATCTGATTCCAACTTTGAAATGCAAAAGTCAATCCATAATTATCTTTATGTCTGCCACGTATGAGTCAAGGAGTGGATGGTCATCTCGGATCCGCCTTGAGCTATACAACTTATTTCAGGCGGAGGGCGTGGCTTTGTAAACGAATTGTTTAGTCAAGCTCGTTATGGTATTGTTCCATAACTCTATATGCAGGTGTTAGAAGTCTGATCAGTATCAAATCCTAAGTACCTACACTATCCATATATTAATTCATCTGAGTTAATTACATCAATAGCTCATAAAGCATGCAAATATAAGAGTCATGGTTAAAGAGTAATCTTGTTAAAGGAATGAATATGATTCTGTGCGAAAATGGCATTGCATGCTATCTGCAGGTCCATTTTGCCTCGCCTAATCTCTACCAGGGGATAGCTTGATTGTGGTCTTGGAGTAACAAAGGCAGTTAGGTAAACACTATAAACGAATGACGAGGTCATGTCTCCTTTGAATCGCCTTCTTACCCCCATGCTAAGGGCAAGGGTTGAATGTCAAGGAGTCATGTATGTATTGTTAATGGTATCATATCATCACATTGGTGCCAGGACAGTAATTGGCAGGAGAATAATGGATCCATGTTTATAGAAGTTTTTGCGCTTTCCATGCTAGGAAGTAGGATATGGCTGCTAGTGGGATAGTTATATCTCATCCATCCGCATATATGCCTTCAATCCCATGTCGGGAATAAGATCTAATGGACAGATAATCAATCAGCATCCAAGCTTAAGTGCTCTAAACTTTTAACTCGTCAATTTTCAGGCAAGGCTGAGGCAGTCTATCATGCAAGCCTATTATGTATTAGCTTTGAATTAAATGATGTAATCATGAGCAATCGACGTTCGAATCTTTGGTCGCACCTAAGGTCTGGGACACGAGTTACTTGACTAATCCTCGAGGAAGGGAGTGAAATTGTAAATCTTCACTTTCTAACTCCAAAATGTCGTTTGTCAAAAGTTTCATTCGCGTTCATCTCCCATCTACCGAGAGGCTGATTAGTGATTTTGTTTAATCATTTAGGGCGGTGAATTCAGCAATGAGGCTCGTTGGTGTCTGTCTTGGGACAATCTTCCAAGGGAAACAACCATTGTCGCCTTGCATATCATATCTCGAGGCACAAAGAGCGATGGCATGCCTTTCACTTCTCCTTCCTAAATACATTCTGTGCTGCAGGAAGTTCATCATGGGGTTGTTTATGACTCTTCTGAGTTGTCGGAACTGTCTACTTTGGTCGGATTATTGACCTTTTGATTTTCTGTTCGTAGGACGTAAGACATGCTGTAACATTCCAATCCATCCAACAACTCTTCTACCTGTTCTAGGTAAGCTACGAGTTATAGTCCCTTCATCTGGAATTTCCTTCGAATCAATACGTCTCCAACGTCGGGTCATCAATCATTCATTGCACCATCGGTATACAGTAACAGGTGCTTATATTCATTTTTCGTTTTGAAGGGCCATCTTCTTCATCTAACACAACCTCTTCGGGAATGGTAAATTCATTGATGGATTCGGCTAATGTTTAGGGATTGAGCAGTAGACACTAGGGTGCAATGTAAGCTTTGAATTCTGCTGAAGTTGGTCGGTAAATACCTTGATCAGATAAACTTGAGTATGATAGCATAACTTGCGAGACTTTAAGTAATATTCGTGTGTTATGTCACAATGGAATTAAGAAGTAGAGAGCTAATGGTTGATTCATATTTGCTTTTATCTCGAGCTCTCATCATTTGATCAAGGTCATATGGTTGCTGGTGAGAAGTCAAGTTGCTATAATCCAGGAAAGGATCCATAGGTCCAATCATGGCGTGTGGTGGTTCAACTAGTACCTAACTCTGGGCACCAAAGTATGTTGACTTAACCCTTATTCGATGGAAATCGGTCTTCCTCAATGCAGTTGACAACAAATAGCAATTGCAAAGGTTTGCCAAGTTCTTCGGAAGGTAAACCGCAGAACATATTTCATTGATCACATCATACAATTGAAGTGTAGCTTTGGGATGTTGAGATCCTTAGCTGCTTTCTGGTATCCCCTTATTGACAATCATGGTCACTAAGATCATAAGAATTATCTTCGGAGTAGTGCTCGGACTGTTCCATATAACCGTCATTCGATGCCCCACCGATTGGACAAGTTTAAGTCGCATAAATAAGATGGTCACTACTCGTTAGCGAGCAACGTCGGTTGCATTGGTGAAATCTATACACCATCAGAACTGAGGAAGAGGAAGCTGCTATGGGACAATCATTGTCTTTTATATTGTCCTTGATAACAAGCCGAATCTGATCGATAGCTCCTCAAATTGGCTTACTGATGTAAATAAGTGTCATGGCTCTGGGAAGAATCCCAGTCGTTGCCAACTTGCTATGATATTCTCAAACTATCGGTCTAATCTTCATTGACAAGCTTTGATAACTGTTGTTAGCTAAAATGTATGCCGAGCCGAAGGCGAGGCCGTCAGCGGGTCCGGGCGCAGCGCCGGTGGGGGTCCGGGGCCGCACAGTCCCGGCGGCGATCGTCGAAAATGTGGGCACTGCATGATTTTTTCAATTTTGGAAGATGGAGCCTTTTTTGAAATGATCCAAAAAATGTATTTTTTTCCAAAAACAGTTGTACCGGGTCGGATCGGAATTTGCCTTCAAGTCGCAGTTCGGAGATGTCATTGGATCGTGGTTTGGGTCTGTCATTGACTGGGGGTCGGAACGGAAAAATCGGTTCGGTTCGGTTCGGAAAGGTGTTTCCCTAACCCGATCCGATGTTTGTTTGCTAAAACTCGGTCTTTGTATGAGTATGGTTCCGGTCCGACCCGGTTACCTCGAACCGATTCATTTGCTTTTGGAAGTGACGGTGTAGAGCTACTTTAACTCGATCCGACCAGAAGTATAAGATCCGACCCAGAGGCATTTTTGACCCTGTGCAGAATCCGACCCGAACATCAGAGCTGCTGTAACCGCTGGATACCCATCCGACCTTAACTAGCAGCTTTCTTGGACTTCATTTCTGAACTTTAGCGATTGTTGTCGAATGTTGCAGGATTTCCTCATCGGACTTGGCAATTCAATAGTAGAATGGAGAATCCTTATATGTTGAGAATCTTCAGCTCTCAGTGAAAGCACCAAAATGTTAGACCAAAAAATGGTTCTAACACCCAATTGATTACATTTTGCAGAGAATAACGAGGAATCACGAACTAAAAGCAAGAAAAACCAGTCAACACACGAAATTTATAGTGGTTCGGCGTTAATGAGCCTACGTCCACTTCATAGTTTCTCATTTCATTCCAAAATTACAATTACAATGAATATTGACATTTAATCACTCAAATATAATGAATAATTCTCTCCGATTTCATTGATTTTCATTGGACAAGAAGATGGTTATTGATGGGGGAATTCGGCCATGGCTAGCATGAATGAATGAAATGCCAAAAGTCCCCTCCAATCTCCACGAAATGTTGTATTTATAGGCAAATGGAGGTTGCTCCTGGGATCGGTTCGGGTGTGACGTGGCAGCCATCCAGCGGGTCATGGAGAAGTAGTGGGAGACGTGGAGAAACCGTTTCCAGATCATGGGCTACCACGTGTAAGTAGATCCGAATGATAAGCCTAGAAAATAGGAGCACGTTGAGGAGTGGTTGCAACTTCAGGCGGTTCGGGTAGAGGGTACTCCGATCCGATCCGAAGAGGGGAATCTGATCCGATCCGAAAGGAGGGATCCGATCCGATCCGAAGGGGGGATCCGATCCGGTGACATTTGCATGAATAATTCAAGTTTTGCAGCTTTCTATCACTCCACTCAAGTGATCTCCAATCAATGTAAGTTTGTACCCAAGTCCCTGGCTTTGGGTAGCCTGGTTACAAAGCAGGCTAACAGCGGTGAATGAACAATTGGCCATGGGAATGGTGACACAAGCGGAGATAAAGGAATATGGAAGTAGGAATTTTGTTCGTGATGGGATGAATATAAAGAAGAAAAAATGAGGGATCAAGTGAAACTCACAATGGAGAACAAGGAAAGGAAATGGGGAGGTTGCTGCTTTTATGCATGAATAAAGGAAAGTGGGATAGAAAATATAACGGACGTTATGTCCATTTGTTTCATTCTTTTTTTTTTCTTAATACGTAAATTGGTGGTATATAGGGAAGGGAAATGGAATAACACCACCATTTAGAATTGGAAACAACGCATGGAATGGAAGAATGAACATATGCATTAACCTTTAGGACATAATGCGCATATAAATTAACTGCCACAAATTTTAAATATAATGCCAAAATAAATAGATTGACAGAGAAAGGATATTACTGACGTGATATATAAACATTTAAAGTCCTAAAATTTACTGCTAAGTTGATGAAAAAATGAATGCAATAAATTTGTAAATGGTGAATGTAATTGCCTTGTAATTCCACGTTCCAAATTGGAAAGAAGGGAACATACAAATTGAATAGATTACAAAATTTAATTACACATGGAAGAAAAATAGAACGAAACTAAATGCCATTAATTAAATGTATTGAATGCTATAAATATTGCAGTCAATAAATATAAAATCTACCATATATTTAATTGTTTCAAATTTCAAATTTCAAATATTCATACATAGCTTAGAACTAAATTTATGTGGGATGAGAATAAAACGTGGAGATAGAAAGTAGGTAGCAACTGTCATATTTAATATTCACGAACGATTTAAATTTTGAAAATAAAGAACGTGTTAGGAAAAGAATAATGGAAAATTCTATTTATACACCGAAAATCACTTAACATACACCATTTTTTTATAAATACTATTACCGAATTACCTTTTCTCATAGTTGCTTTTTTAAACTTTTGCATATAAATAGTCAAATTATTCTTAAAAGTATTAAAACTCGATGCAAACTAAATATGTTAATGAAGATGTTAATGAATTATTTAATCATGAAATATAAAATTTCAATTAAGAGAACATTCAGAAATGATGGTCTAATTTAGAAGTGTTGATTATTTTAAAAAATTAAGGTAATTTTGTTGAAATTTTTTTCCAAAATTATAAAAGCTACAATATTAGTATAAGGAATAAATTTCATTTTGTTAAATTGTACTCAATTTGACGCAAAGAATTTCTAATTTTAGGTAATTGTGCATTAAGTTTGAAAGAGGAAAGAAAAAGAAGATGAGAACATGGATAATTTAGTAGAAGAAACGGTGTATGTAAAGTAATATATGGTGTATAGTAGTTTATTATAATTTTTGGTATATATTTAGCAATTTTTGGTGTTTAAATAGGATTAGCCAGGAATAATACTAAGGAATGGACACTGAACTTTTAAAAAAAAGTACACATTGTTTACAAATAAAACGAAACAACGTTATTTTTTTTGTTCAAAGGAACTGACCGTTTTGGGAAAATATATTTAACAAACGATTTTTCAAATCAAATAATAGATGATATTAAATGAGATTTAGATTTTGATATGGAAACGACGAATGGATAAGTTTCCGATATTGTTTTCTATTATGAAATTCTATTCATATCAAAATCAAATTCATTTGTTATATAAAACCAAAATAAATTTGTTTTATATCACAAATCAAAATAGTTATCTTATAAAATTCTAAAACAACATGAGTATACAACATGAGTATTAAATCATTATTATTATTTCAATAAAATCCAAACAAATAAAATAAATAAAACCAAAATTTAAATTAAATCATTAGATAAAATACTCTTAAAATTGAGGTTGTTACAATCCTCTAGTTAAGTTTGTGTAAAAATTAGTTGTTTGGTTTTGTTTTATTGCAAGTTGTGCTAGTAAATGGTTATAATTACATCAACAAAAAAGGGATTTTAGGATTACTTCATATAAGCAAAAATTATATGTTCTCATTTCTCTCTCTTTTTTATAATGTTGATGCATTTGGTTCTTTTATTATCAGGATTTTTGGAAGTTTTAACTTTGTAGGATGAAAATTTATATTATGACATTTTAATAAAAGCTACAGACTGCAAGCAAGGGCATCTTCAGTTTATCAATTGTTGGAAGTGCAATTTGAAACACTTTAAGCCTCATATCTATGTTTTATTCTCATATCATCTTCTGCATTTTGTTAGTGACTCAAACAAAAAAAAATATGCAAGAATTATAAACTTATCTTCGCTCTCTCATGCATGAATTTTTTTGGTCCAAAAGTTTATTATGTTAATTATTAGTAGTCCTTAGTTATCTTTCTTCAGCCTAATATGGAAAACCTTTTAAATGATATTATTTCAAGAATGGGTCATGACAGAGTCACAATGAGTATTTACTGTGTTGTAAGCCCCGTTTTATACTGCGGTTATGTTGCTAATTGGGTCAGTTGTACTATGTATCCCAGACTAATAGTTTATGCACACACTAAAATGAGCAAAGTAATACATCATTTTTTTGTTGGGTTTCTCTCCTAATTTATTGGAAAGCTCTACAATTATTATTGAACGATGTGTAGACACATCAAATTTCTATGCATATTTATGTAAACCCAATGGAAACATTATTTTTCCAAGGAAGAAGTTTGAAAGCCACATTGTGAGAGAACCTTTTTGTATTCCACACCTATATATATGAGTGTGAGAGAGTGTGTAAAATTATAAGAAAGAGAGAAATACACAATAAGAGAGATAGCTTGAAAAGTCTTTATCCTCAAGCTTGAGTAAGCCACTGAGTGTGAGATATATACAAGTTCTTGTAATCCTACTATCATCTTATAGTGGAAGAATAGGACTTCTAGTCCCACGGTTTTTCCCTCATTGGGTTTTTCGCATAAACAAATCTCTTGTGTTGTTGTTTGTTATTTTTATCTGTTAATTGTTTTACTGCACTTCACTTCTAAGTTTATCTACACAGAGGAAATATAAAGCTTTACTCATCAGTGGTATCAGAGCTTGGTTCAGCAATATATATTTCCTTGTGTAAGCCAAAATGGAGACCACCATTAAACATGATGGTGAAATGTTTAAGCTCACTGCAGAGAATTTTTCTTATTGGAAGCCAATGATGGAAGATCATTTGTACTGCAAGGTTTTGTACAAGCCAATCACAAAAGCAGATAAGCCGGAAGGAAAGCCCGAAAAAGATTGGGAACTTTTGAACCGGAAAGCAATTGCCATGATCCGAAAATATGTAGATCAAAGTTTATTCGAGCATATATCTACTTATACTAATGCCTATTAGTTGTGGGTGAAACTTGATTCTATGATTCAAAAGAAGACACCTCAGATCAAAGCTCATCTAGTAAGACAATTGGTTAAATCAGAGTACAAAGATTGTCAAAGCATGATTGTGCACCTGAACAGTTTTAAGGGCTTCTTTTAATCTCTTTACCTGAGAGTTGGGATACTTTGGTTGTTACTCTAAGTAACTCAACTCCAGAAGGAAAACTCACCATGGATGCGGCTATTGATAGCCTTCTAAATGAAAAGGCAAGAAGAAAAGAGCGTGGAACAGCACAAAGCGGGGCTCATATAGCAGAGAATCGAGGCTGAAGTGAATTTCATGGAAGAAATAAAAACAAGGGACGTGATAAGTCAAGAGGACGCTCCAAATCCCGCTCCAGAATCACTTGTTATTATTGTGGCAAACCAGGTCATAAAATATCTGAATGTCGTAATCTTAAAAGAGATCAAAAAAATGGAACTGTGAAGCTAGATCAAGTTAACCCGAGAAAGAAGGAAGAACAAAACACTACAGCAGTTGCAGTCAAAGAAGATCGGATGTATTCTTTATTGGAGATGACAATTATCTCAATTTGACTTATGATGACAATATATGGATTGTCGACTCAGGTGCTTCCTTTCACATTACTCCACATAAATGGTTATTTAATTCTTATCAAAAAGGTAATTTTGGTACTGTTAAAATGGGTAATCAAGTTACTAGCAAAATTATTGGCATAAGAGATGTTCATTTGAAAACTAATACTGGTTGCAAGCTCATATTGATGGACGTAAGACATGTTCTAGATATGCGCCTTGATCTAATATCTGCAGGTAAGCTTGATGACGCTGGTTTAGTTAATCAATTTGGTTCTGAAAAATGGAACTCACAAATGGAAACATGGTCACTGCTGGAGGCAAAAAGGAGGGCTCTTTGTATTTAACACGTGGTTGCTTACGCGGTGAAGCTAACGTTATCCATGATGATTCAGTATCGGGACTATGGCATAAGAGATTAGGACACATAAGTGAAAAGGGATTGCAAATACTTGCCCAAAAGGAGCCGATCCCTGAAGTGAAAGGTAGAACACTTGAACCTTGTATTGATTGTTTGGCTGGGAAACAACATAGAGTTTCCTTTTATAGATCAAATAGACCATCAAGAAGAAAGCATATCCTTGATGTAGTACATATTGATGTTTGCTCTATGACTGAAAAATCTCTTGGAGGTGCATTATATTTTGTAACATTCATTGATGATCACTCAAGAAAGGTTTGGGTGTATTTGTTAAAAACAAAAGACAATGTACTTGCGGCTTTTAAGGAGTTTCATGCCATGGTGGAACGACAAACAAACAAGAAGTTGAAGTGTGTCCAAGCTAATAATGGTGGTGAATATTGTGGTCCATTTGAAGAGTACTGCAAGACATTTGGCATCCGTCTTGAGAAAACACCTCCAAAGACACCTCAACTAAACGGTGTTGCTGAGAGAATGAATCGAACCATCGAAGAAAGAGTTCGATGTATGATATCTCATGCTAAACTCTCTAAATCATTCTGGGGAGAAGCTGTGAAGACTGCTGTTGATATAATTAATCTCTCACCATCAGGTCCACTAAACAAAGGCATTCCAGATGAAGTTTGGTCAGGCAAGAAGATCTCTTATGACCACTTGAAGGTGTTTGGTTGTCTTGCATTCGTTCATATTCCTAAAGATGAGCGGGCTAAACTTGACTCAAAAACCAAGCAGTGTATTTATTTTGGTTCACCTAAAAATGAGTTTGGATATCGGTTATGGGATCCAGTTAAAAGAAAGATTATTAGAAGCCGGGATGTTATTTTCTTTGAAGACAAGACAATAGAAGATCTTAAGCAAGCAGAGAAGTCCAGACTTAAGCAAATAATATATTCAGATCCTGCACCGGCAGGTGGAAGGAAAGAGGAGGAGCCTAATCATAATGGGTTGCAAAGACAACATGAAGTTACTGAACAATTGATTGAAGAGCCATCATTGCATGAATAATCTCAGTCAAATGAAGAAATGGCAGATGAAACAAATGCCACAACACAACCTCCATTATGACGTTCTATAAGAGAAAGGCGTGCTTCTACCAGATATCCTAGAGATGAGTATGTGGTAATCGCTAATGAGGGGGAGCCTCAAAGTTACGAACAAGCTATAACCAGTGAACACAAAGGAGAGTGGGAGAAAGCTATGCAAGAAGAAATGCAATCCTTGCATGACAATCATACATATGATCTGGTGGAGCTACCCAAGGGAAAACGAGCCTTAAAATGCAAATGGGTGTACAAGTTAAAAACAAAAGAGAAGAATAGTCTACCCAGATACAAAGCTCGAATTGTTGTTAAGGGTTGCAATCAAAAGAAAGGTATTGATTTTGATGAAATATTTTCTCCTGTGGTAAAAATGTCATCTATTAGAGTTGTAATGGGTCTAGCAGCATGTTTAGACTTAGAAGTTGAACAACTCGATGTTAAAACAACATTTTTACACGGAGACCTAGAGGAAGAGATCTATATGGAGCAACCCGAGGGGTTCAAAGTTGCGGGAAAAGAACATCTTGTGTGTCGTCTCGAGATTGGCCTATACAGTTTAAAATAAGCACCACGCCAATGGTATAAGAAGTTCGACTCATTCATGACTCAACATGAGTTCAAGAAGACTCTATGCGATCACTGTGTCCATATAAAGAAGTATGCTGGTGGTGATTTCATCATACTTTTATTATATGTTGACGATATGTTGATTGTTGGACAATACAAAAAGAAAATTGCAGCTCTCAAGAAGGCTTTAAGCGAATCTTTTGCAATGAAAGATCTGGGAGCAGCACAACAGATTCTTGGAATGAAAGTCACTCGTGATAGATCCAACGGACTATTGTGGCTATCGCAAGAAAGATATATAGAGAATTTTTTTGAAAGATTTAACATGCACAAGGCCAAGCCTGTAAGTGTACCACTTGCCAGCCACTTTAATTAGGCAAGGAACACAATCCAAAAACTGAAAATGAAATGGCTGAAATGGAGAATGTCCCGTATTCTTCTGCTGTTGGCAGTTTAATGTATGCTATGATATGTACACGACCGAACATTGCATACGTTGTTGGAGCCGTGAGTCGATATTTATCAAATCCTGGAAAGCAACATTGGGCTGCTATTACATGGATATTTCGCTATCTCCGAGGAACAACCGGAAGATGTTTGTGCTTCGGAAAAGGAAAACCTGTGTTAAAAGGATACATAGACGCAGATATGGCAGGAGACGTTGACTCTAAAAAATCAACATCAGGATATATGATTACTTTTTCAGGGGGAGCAGTATCTTGGCAATCAAAGCTCCAAAAATGTGTTTCCTATCTACAACTGAAGCCGAATTCATTGCAGCTACAGAATCATGCAAAGAGATGATATGGCTGAAAAACTTCTTGTTAGAATTGGGCCAAAAACAAGAAAGTTATGATCTCTATTGTGACAATCAAAGTACAATTCAACTTGCTAAAAATTCAGCCTATCATTCCCGGTCGAAACACATCGATGTTCGATATCACTGGATTAGAGATGCGTTGGAAGCAAAGCTGTTGCAACTCAACAAAGTTCATACTGATGATAATTGGTCAAGCATGTTGACGAAGGCCATACCAACTAAGAAATTTGATGACTGTTGTGCTGGTGCTGGTATGGAAGTGCTTTTTGATTAAGTCGGGAAGGGGGAGATTTGTTGGGTTTCCCTCCTAATTTATTGGAAAGCTCAACAATTATTATTGAAAGATGTGTAGACACATCAAAATTTCTATGCATATTTATGTAAACCCAATGGAAACATTATTTTTCCAAGGAAGAAGTTTGAAAGCCAAATTGTGAGAGAACCTTTTGTATTCCACACCTATATATATGAGTGTGAGAGAGTGTGTAAAATTATAAGAAATAGAGAAATACACAATAAGAGAGATAGCTTGAGAAGTCTTTATCCTCAAGCTTGAGTGAGCCACTGAGTGTGAGATATATACAAGTTATTGTAATCCTACTATCATCTTATAGTGGAAGAATTGGACTTCTAGTCCCGCGGTTTTTCCCTCATTGGGTTTTTCGCGTAAACAAATCTCTTGTGTTGTTGTTTGTTATTTTTATCTGTTAATTGTTTTACTGCACTTCACTTCTAAGCTTATCTACACAGAGGAAATGTAAAGTTTTACTCATCATTTTTATAATCAAATATTGCATCAGATTCTCCTTTATATTCAGTTAAAAATCTTTCATGGTATCTGAACTAAAACAACTTAACAACATTCTAGTTTTTGAAAAATATCTAAATGAACTCATCAGTTAAAGCTTACCACAAAAGCCAAACGAGCTAAAACCTATTTCACCAGCGATTTTGGGAACAATAAAATTTGAACTTCGAGTTGTATGGTATAAAGAAACTAATTTACAAGGTTCCTAACCCATATCATTATAAGTCTTATTCCAATGTTAATGTTGGCTAACAATCTTCCACTAGCAAGTAATTTCAATCATAAGCCTACTTTATAGGGATTACTTCATACTTAAAACTTCGGTGGCAATGATTCATCATGGGAAAGTTTAAATTTTTTGTGCTTCTTAAAAACATTTTTTAATATAATCTTCCTATGTGATATCACTGTTAATTGAGTCAGAATAAAATTGCTAAACCAACACAAGTAGCAAAGCATTATCTTACCCACTTTCATTACAACTTGTTAGTGTATCAAACCAACGTGGAGAAAAATAGTGTTCCATATATCAACATAATATGGGAATATAATAAATGGAAAATTACCACCCTGGGACATCTCCAACTAACATCTAATCACCAAATATGTAGATACATACTTTGTTCCACCAACAAGATCAACTGGGCTCCTCTCAGTTAAAATATTTCCTAATCAAAACAGTAACAACAAGTAAACCAATAACACTAAAAGGCTTTTGTAAACATTTGATTCTCTAACTTCATTCCATAAGAATTTTGAAGAAAGAAAACGTATCTTTAACAACGCCATATAATTTCTCGTAGTTGTTTTAAGTTTCAAGACCAAACCTTCTAAGGTGCTCCATTAACTGCATTTTCACATAGGTACAACTTTTACATAACAATCTAACAAGCAACCATCCAACAAAATATATCAGTAACTTATGTTTAATGTATCCTATATACAACTTTGCATTCACCTGCTTTTTTGTGTTTACCTCGAAAATATCGCTCAAAGCTGCCTTTTGTTTTCAGTTTTTCTTACTTCGTAGCACACTATAATTATTCTGAAACACCCTTTTTTTTAAATAGTTGTTCTCTTTGGTTTGTTGTAACATATGCTACTATGTCCTTGCTTTAGGTGACTGCTTAATTCTTTCTCTCTAAATTGCTTTTTCACAAATTTTCTTGCTCTAGGTCTTTCGATTTTGGTGACAATAATCATCTCTTAAAAAATGAGGCTAAGAATCTAACAAGAATTCATCCAACAGTCTAATTTTTTGGCATATAGACAAACCAGGATGGGAATTACATTAATACATGGTAGTTACTTATGGAACGATCAAAAGGATAGATAAATAGCTAATTATATTGCTTATTCTAATTAAAATACATTTATTGTAAATTGAGAATATTTTTTTTGCAATTTAGCATTAATTAGTACTAACTTTTAGCCAGTAAAATTTGATTAAAATGATAGTTGAACAAGTAAACGATTATTTTTCATAAAATACTTAGCAACTTCAAATTAAGTACAAATCAACTTTACAAATCAAACAATCAAACATTAGCACTAAATACAATCATCGATTAATCAAATAATATAGAATATATTACCCACATTATTCAATAATTTTTTCTAATACAACAGGAAAACTGATTAGAACATCATATGAAATAGACTATGTAGTTAAAAAACAAATTTGTTATACAAAAGATTTAACATTATGCTTTAACTATTGGTAATGGCAACTATGATATTTTTTTTTGAACTAGGACTACATATTAAATATGATTCAATTTGTTACAAAATGACCATATATCTAATCTGGCACATATTTGAAGAATATATACTAAATGTGATATATCTTTTCAAACTTATCTATGTAACCACTTTAATCGATATATGCAACAGTTATAAATAATGTACACCTCAGATATACAGTATTGAGCGTATTAGTTCATAACCATCGATATTTATTTTGCTTAGAGTTTTGTGTATTGGTTCGTTACCATCGATAAATTATAACATCTTAGATTTACCTGAAAATGTAAATTGCAATATAGTGCACTTACTAAGTCAATAATTAAAACAAATGTATGTATTAATTCATAACTTGTGCATATGTTTTGGACTACTTATAAGTACTTCAGATATCTATTATGAATATTTTAGTGCATATGCAGAATGAAGTGAAATATCCTTACTCATCTTATGTGTTTAAAAACATATTGTTTTAGATAGTGACATAAAAAACAATATTGCAAAATATATGGCACTTGATTACATCTGTTATTTCGTATGAAGGGTGGCAGATTGATAGGATAGATGAAACAAGTGTTGCTACTTTTAAGCTCCCAGTAAACTTAATCATATATTGTTGGCTAATTTTATTAAATACTAGCAAAATATTGGTCTAAATACAAAATCTATCAAATTATGACTATTTAAGTGCATCTATATTCATTTAGTGTTGAAGAGACATGCCTTTATAGTTTATATATATATATTTATTTTTGTATTATACACTACTGTAAAAGCCTGTTAGATACTGGCAACTTTAGATAGTTTAAAAATTGACACAAATTGTTGATTGCCATAAAAACCATACTGGAAATTTATTTATCCAAAAATGACAACTTTTAAGTACTTTTTTTGGTCCTGATGGGATATGGCATTAATATAGGTATGATTATCAGTGAAAACCAAATGCTTTAAATTTTGCAGCTTGTGTAATCCAATAACTAACCTTTATTTCAAGCATTATGGGAAGCAATAAAATAAGACTCCATAGTTTCTTTTTGATAATCATTTGATCGACTTATGCATATAATTTTAAAATAGGCAAGTTTTTAAAAAGATAACCAATACTGCTGCAACAAAAAAAAACAGTATTAGAGAGGGAGTAATCCATGAAATGTTATGTCTAAACTCAGTAATAGCTGACCTAAACTGACATTATTGAACTCCTTAATTCATATTAATTTTGGAAAGACCACAACAAACATTCATATTTGAAGAACAGCTTCGCGGATATCACACAAAAATGATTAAAAAAGGAATGCTAAGAATAAGTTTACAAGGAATGAGTATTAAAATTTATTTTGAGTAAGTACTAGTGTAACCCATCTGGTTTCATAAAGAAGGGTGCAAGTTAAGCATACAAAGGTTTAAATTATAACAACCCAAATAAGAAATACCGGGTCAAGTAATCACCGTTTCCAAGTTTTTCTATGCATAAGCATTTAGGTCTGGGAACAGTTTCAGTTATCAATATTAGTCAACAATATGGATATGTCATAAAATATAATAGTTGGCTTCACAAGAGCAGAACACAGACCAAAAAAGAATGCAAATGTGGAAAAGCCAAGTGGAAAAGGGTTAGTTATTAAGGGTAGCAAATTTATACATACATACATTGCACCATTCTGATATACCATGGTATTGATTGTATGTTATAATGGAAATCAAATTATATTAACAGTCGATATATTTAATAATATAGATTAGAAGCATTAAGGAAAGCAATAAACATGCCACGCACTGTTCAGTTTTACATGAAAAATAAACATAACCATGCACTATTCAAGCAGTATAATTTACTTCGTTTAGTAAACATTTTAATAAAGATTTTTTTACCGTGAATGAATATGAGCTTTTAAATTGGAAAATAAGCTCATTAATGACTTAATCTATGTTCACATAGCATAATAAATGTTCATTAGATAGTTTCAGCCCCTCTTTGATAATTACTTGCAACATAAACTGTGACGGCCTGCCCCGAACCAGCCAACATTTACCCGAAATGCGTTGTTCCAATGTCCGACTAGCACAGGATGGTCATCAAAAGAAAAGGGTTTTGAAACGATGAACCACCGAGAATCTATAGTATATCTCACAGCGCGTGAAATAAAATATAATAGTAACATAACTTGACATAAAATAGGCGAGACAATGCATAAGCTGAAAACTAAACCATCATAGTAGCGGAATCCAAAATACAGCTAATAATCCAAACCATTATCACAACTTCAAAATACTATATCTAAAGCAAAATAGGAAAGGTACACTACTAATGCCTAAAGTAGTGCCAACAACAACACTAGAAGAATATATGTAAATAGTACATGGAAGCCTCTTGCTAGTCTCCGGACAGCTACTCGTGCATAACCACCTAACATGTCTCCAGTCTGCTCGTTTAGGTACACTTTCTTCCATAAGAAAAAAGAACTTACTATCTTTGGGATATTTACGCTTTGCAGAAATGTAAGGGGCCGTTCTAGGATCTTGGGCAGAATAGCAGAGCAAGTACAAGTGTTAGTAGCATAGCAAAATTGCGGGTTTTAAGGAGGCCAGGGCCAGGCGTCTCTCTGACCTGATAACTAGTAATAAGAAGAGACATAAAAATCTAGGTCAGACAAAAGTATGGTATGAGTGATAGCAGCAAAATAAAACAATTATAGGTATAAATAATCATACCTGAACTTGCAACCAAAGAGTTAACACAACAAGATGTACAATACTCTAAGGCAACACTAACACATAGTGTTAAAATGGGAGTGCGCGTGTCATGGTGATAGCAAACATCAAACATAGCAATCATCCTCACGTCACTCACTCAATGCTTAAAACATACGATATCCACCGCTTTGATCACCAAATCTATTGGGGCCATGACGGCAACTCCGTACAACTATTGTTGTGACCATACTTCCTTGGTCTATAGTCAATAACCCTACCCAGTCCACACATCCTTGGCTCTAGGTTAAGGGCCAACCAGTCCACACTTCCCTGGATCTAGTTCGTTTACATGCCCCCTCACTTCAATGGTGAACCAAAGTTATAGATATCGATAACCCCTTTACACACGTCCCGCAGCAGAGCCCAACTCTAGAAGTTCACTCGTTGGTTCCCATCTGGATCCTAAGCGACAACTTCTCATTTTGAACTTCCTTTGCATCTTAGGTTTTTGGTCTCCTCCGGTTCGGTTCAAAGATCAAGCATCCATTCGGTTCAGCGATTTTGATTCGCTTGCTTTCCAGACTCGGAGACCGGCTCGTGGTCCCCCTTCGGTTCGTGGCTCGACTCCTTCGGCTCGTGGTCCTCCTGGGTCGAATTCGTGGTCCTCGTATGGATCCGGTTCATGACTTCATTTTGGCTCGCGGAAGGCTCTAGTTCGTGACTTGCTTCATGGTTCGGGCTCACATGGTGGAGCAGTTTGTGAGGGGGGTGCTCCACGAGTGGGGTCGGCTCGTGAGTTGATGGTCACGATCGGGGACCTGTACTATTTCCTACAGCTTTCCAGCAAGCTATTTACGCCATACGATGGTGTTTTCGACCATTATAACTTTCCTATACAATCTCAAAGCATACGAACCAGCAGTAATAACATGTGTAATCAATCACCAACATCAAAACATCAATATTGTGTGTTATTTATGATCAAACATACCCAAATTTATAGTTTTTCCCTTAATCCCCTAAATTTCGGGATTAGCAAACTTAATCTAAATTAATCCAAATTTACATCAGTGACATAAAATAATATTTTAGAATTTCTACATATTTTTCCAGATTTTTATAATGCATAATTTCGCTAATCATCACTAATCATCACTAATCATCCCTAATTAGCCATAATTAGTGAATAAAAGTGCAAATCACTCACCTTTGCCACAAATGAGTCTTAGATCTGAAATTATGAATGATATGGCACGAATTTCAATGTATATCAGCAACTTTATCTTTGATTTGATACTAATTTCTCTTGATTTGATGTAGTTTTGGTTAATTAGCGATTAGGATGCGATTAGAATGGGATTTGGAGGATGCAGACCATTACTAGGGTTAGAGAAATGTTGTGGCAGCTGAAAAAGTGAAAAGGAATCATTATCTAACTATTTTCAACCCTCCCATTACCCTAATCCCGAAATGGGTTATGGGCTTAACCACTAGTCACCTAATTAAGCCCGTTAAGCTGTTTCCACCTTCCAAACCTTATTTCAGTCATATCTCTCAAACAGTAAGTCCGTTTGATTAATGTGACCACTCTACAGAAAGGTAAATCATCATCCGAATCCAATAGAAGTGGTTTTAGGTCAAAACTCCTTACCAATCAAAAGTTATAGACGAAACAAGATTCGTTAGGGGCAAAACGATCATTTAAAACTCGGTAAAAATCGTGAATGCGGGAAATGACCCGAATAGTAATTTCCCAAAGTTACACGACCATATGACTTCGTATGAAAATAAAATAAATATTCTACATTCCTCCGATGCATAGAATGCAGGTCGTTACACTCTCCCCCTTATGAAATTTCGCCCCCGAAATTCCTTAACCAAGAAAACATACAACGGTACCCCGCATGCCTGTCAGCCATTTATAAACAATCAAACATACATAATAAACACAATAAGCCTATCCTAGCATGCGGTTTACTACCAAGGGAGTAACTATATAGCGATCAAAATCTTACCAGGCAAAGAGTTCTGGGTACAACTTTCTTAAGCTCTCCTCGGTTTCCCACGTACAGTCATTCTCATGATCACCCCAGTTTTGTCGTCTTCCTTCGAAGTTGCTTCGTATCGTGTCCAACAATACAAATCGATCTGCTCTTTCCAACTGCCTCGGGTTCTATCTCGATATCTTCCATCAAATCTGGTGAAATAGTCGTATCAGAATCATGCACAAACTTCCTTAACTGAGAAACATGAAATACGTTGTGCACTTTCGCATATTGTCAAGTAATCCAACTTTATATGCTAACTTTCCAACTTGTTTGAGAACCGGAAATGGACCAACAAACCTTGGTGCCAATTTACCTCTCCTACCAAATCAAATCACACTCTTTAACGGAGAAATATTGATGAATACTAAGTCGCCAATGGAGAATTTCAAATCTCTTCGTCTTTTATCAGCATAACTCTTCTGTCTATCTTGGGTGGCCTTCATTCTCTATTGAATAACCTTGATCTTATCTGAAGTCTCTCTTATTACATCTTGCCCAAACACAAACTTCTCAACGGTTTCCAACCAACATGATGGTGAGTTGCACGGTCTTCCGTATAAAGCTTAAAATGGAGCATACCAATACCGGATTGATAACTATTATTATACGCGAACTCAACCAGATGCAAAGATCATCCCATGACCCTCCAAAATCCAATATACAAGCTCTCAATAGATCCTCTAATACACGATTCACTCTCTCTGTTTGACCGTCGGTTTGAGGATGGTATGCGGTACTGAGATGTAATTCTGACCCTAAAGCCTCTTGTATGCTCTTCCAAAACCCACTAGTAAATAATGGATCTCGGTCACTAACAATACCTTTAGGTACTCCATGAAATCTCACTGCCCACTTCATATACAGTTCCGCTAACTTAGCTGTCGTTCTATTCGAATTGATCGGTATAAACCTTGCACTTTTGGTCAATCGATCCTCAATCACCCAAATACTATCATGACCCGATCTAGTCCTCAATAAACCATCAATGAAATCCATTGAGACTTGCTCCCATTTCCATTTGGGAGTTTCCAACGGTTGTAACAAACCACTAGGCTTCTTTTGTTCGGCTTTAACTAGCTGGCAATTCATGCACTTGAATATAAACTTCTCAATGTCTCTCTTCATCCCTTCCCAGTAGTCGGTTTGCTTCATTTCTTGATACATCTTGTTACCACCGAGATGTATAGTCAATTTCGAGTGACGACATTCGCTAAGCACTTCATCTCTCAATCCACTAACATTGGGTATAACCAGTCTCCCATTCTTTCGGAGCCATTCCTCTCGAGCAAGTCCATACTTATTCACTTCCTCACCGTCGATACTCATCTCTTCCTTGGAGATGATTGCTAGTAGGTTAGGATCATTCCTCTGACTGGAACATATCCGCTCAATCAGAGTCGGTCTGATCGTCAAACTTGTCAACATCTCTGGACCTAATTCATACTTAGGTCTGAAATCATATCCCATGATATACTTCAGTTGCTTCCATTCCAGAAACATAGCCCCTAAACTGGCATGTCTCCTGCTCAATGCGTCAGCTACCGCATTTCCCTTCCCGTGTGTGTATGCGATATTGAAATCATATGAAGCCAAGAACTCTAACCATCTCTGTTGACGAAGATTTAAATCCTTTTGGGAGAAAAGATACATTAAAGACTTATGATCGGTAAACAATTCAAATCTTTCTCCCAAGAGATAGTGTCTCCACATTTTCAACGCGAACACAATCGCTGCCAATTCTAAATCATGGGTAGGATACCTTTTCTCATGCGGTTTCAGTTGTCAACTTGCATAAGCTACAACCCTATCTTCTTGCATCAGTACAACACCTAGTCCGGTGCCACAGGCATTCGCGTATACCGTCATCTCTTCGTTCCCCTTAGGAATAACTAAAATCGGTGCACACATTAACTTCTCCTTTAGACTCTTAAATGCATTCTCACACCTTCCGTCCCAAATGAAAGCTTGATTCTTTTTGGTCAACTGAGTTAACGGTGCTGCTATCTTGGAGAAGTCCTGGATAAACTTACGATAATATCCAGTTAAACCCAAGAAGCTTCTCACGTCCATTGCATTCTTGGGCGTAGACCAATCTTGCATCGTAGCCACCTTCATAGGATCCATGGCAATACCATTCTCTGAAACAACATAGCCCAAAAATCTCACCTCTCTCCTCCAGAAGTGACACTTAGAAAATTTCGCTTTCAATTGGTGTTTCCTCAACACCTCCATCACTGTCCTCAAATGTTCCTTGTGTTATTCCTTTGTCCTTGAGTAAAATAGGATATCGTCCACGAACACAAGAAAAAACTTATTTAATTGATCCCTGGAAATCTTATTCATAAGATCAACAAAATATGTGGGTGCATTGGTTAACTCGAATGGCATGACCAACCACTCATAGAATCTAGACGGCGTTCGAAATGCCGTTTTAGGTATACTCTCAGCTGCTACTTGGAGCTGATGAAATCTTGTCGTGGGATCCAACTGGGAAAACACTCTTGCTCCATTTAATTGATCAAACAAATCATCTATCCGTGGAAGAGGACACTTATTCTTCCTAGTCACCTTATTCAACTCATGGTAGTCCACACATAAGCGAAGGGAACCATCAGCCTTAGTAGCAAACACAACTGGTTCTCCCCACTCGGAAACACTTCTTCGAATAAATCCCTTCTTCAAAAGATTGCTTACTTGCATCTTGAGCTCTCTCTGCTCCCTTGGTGCTATACGATGAAGTGGCATCAATATAAGTCTGGCATCTTTCACTAAATCAATTTGAGACTCAATCTCTCGGTGTAGTGAAATTCCGGTCACTTCCTCAAAGATGACCGGATACTCGCCAGCAATAGGCACATCTGATAACTCATCCTGCAGGATGTCGAGGGAATGTAGAAAACTAGCCATCACCTCATCACTAGGTAGGAAACCCAATACCACCCTCCACCCATCATCCGCTCTAATGGTCATCGAAGACCCCTCACAGTCTACCACCACCCCATATCTTTGGAGCCAATCTATTCCCAAAATAATGCCAAACCCAGTATAGCCCAAAACAAAGCAATCACAAGCAAACATACATCCATGACTCGATAAGACCGAATTACGAAAAATCATGCAAAGGCTGGTCGAACCACCGATCGGGTTCGTCACAACTAAAGGTCTATCGACAATCTTGAGTTCCAATTCCAACCTATCTACCAGGTCATTAGATACGAAAGAATGGGAAGCCCCAGTATAAAATAACACTCGAACAGAAACATCATAAATAGAAAGCATACCTTGAAAAACGATACCCTTTCCCTTCTGCGCCGCAATTGGGGAATTCGATGAAGAACGAACAACATTGATAGCATTTGCTTTCACCATCTGCTTCTCCTTAAGGGGTTGTGGATATTCATCCTTAAAATGTCCCACTTAGCCACAGTTGAAGCACTTCTTTTCCCCCGTTTTTGCTCGACAATTGCTGGCATAGTGGCCCTTCTTGCCACAACTAAAGCACTCGATATCTTTCTTGTTCTTCTTTTTCTGGTCATCCTTGATCTGGTTCTGCTTCCTCTTATTCTAGGAATTATTCTTGCCTCCACCGCTTGCCTACGACATTAGCTCCTCTGCAGATGTAACAACAACCTTGGTTTTTTACTTAGGGTAAAGGCTCTCAGACCTCAATGCCTTTCCCAACAATAGATTCAAATGTCTCATCAATATGGTTTATGAATCTCTCCCCTAAGTACTCATCTAGGCCAGTTATGAACTTCTCGTTCTTCTTCTCGGCAGTATCGATAAGGGACAATCCATATTTCGATAAGGTATCGAATTCAGCGATACACTCTGAGACTGCCCTACCATTCTGCCTAAGCTCCAAAAACTTCCTGAACAATTCGATTTATGAGCAGCTAGAATAAACTTGTCACTGAAACGGGTCTTAAACTGATTCCAAGTAACTTGATCCTCGGAAGTAGCTGCTTTGATAGCATTCCACCAATTCATTGCCCGTCCTTGAAGTTGACGCAATGCTAGCTTTCTCTTCATCACACCATCGATCCCCAAATCCTCGAAGATACATTCACAACTATCAAGCCAATCCTTAACCTCTGTAGTCGACTCTGTTTCGTGGAACGGCTTCCCACCACGACTAGTATAATCCTTGCAGAGCTTGGAGAAATCGGCTCTAGGCGCCTGCGCTACCACACCACCACCATAGGCAGCATTAGGAACTGCTCCCTGAACATCCCTAAGAATCTCTCGCATGAAGGTAGTAAACATTGTCCTCATACCAGGGACATTCCTATCATTGGCCCCTGAACCCATACTCCTCATATTTTGGCTTATCGTTCAATCTGTAAAGAGAAAACAATTAACCATCTCCTTAGTGGTGCCAGGGCAGTGCGACTTCTTCCTTAGAAATACTAATAGTATATATATGGTTTTTGAAAACCAAAATATCACAAATATGTGCTATCATATACATATACTATCTCTCCATAATGTATTCCCCTAGGTTAACTATGCAACCTAGGCTCTGATACCAAGTGTCACGGCCCGCCCCGAACCAGTCAACATTTCCCCGAAATGCATTGTGCCAATTCTCGACTAGCACAGGCGGTCGTCAAAAGAAAAGGGTTTTGAAACGATGAACCACCAAGAACCTGTAGTATATCTCACAGCGCATGGAATAAAATAAAATAGTAACATAACTTGACATAAAACAAGTGAGACAGTGCATAAGCTGAAAACTAAACCATCATAGCAGCGGAATCTAAAATACAGCTTATGATCCAAACCATTATTACAACTTCAAAATACCATCTCTAAAGCAAAATAGGAAAGGTACACTACTAATGCCCAAAGTAGTGACCAACAACAACACATGGGGAATATATGTAAATAGTATGTGAAAGCCTCATGCTTGTCTCCGGACAGGTACTTGTGTATAACCACCTAACCTGTCTCTAGTATGCTCGTTTAGGAGCACTCAGAGTAATAAGAAGATACATAAAACTTTGGGTTAGACAAAAGTCTGGTATAAGCGATAGCAGCAAAATAAAATAATAACAGGTATAAATAATTATACTTGAACCTGGACCTGCAACCAAAGAGACAAGATGTACAGTACTCTAAGGTAACACTAACATATAGTGTAAAAATAGGAGTGTGCGTGTCATGGTGATAGCAAACATCAAACATAGCTATCATCCTCACGTCTCTCACTCAGTGCATAAAGCATACGATATCCACCGCTTTGATCAACAAATCTATTGGGGCCATGAAGGCAACTCTGTACAACTATTGCTATGACCATACTTCCCTGGTCTATAGTCAGCAACCCTACCCAATCCACACATCCCTGACTCTAGGTTAAAGGCCAACCAGTCCACACTTTCCTGGCTCTGGGTCATCTACATACCCCCTCTCTTCAATGGTGAACCAAAGTTATAGATATCGATAACCCCTTTGCATACGTCCCATAGCAGAGCCCAACTCTAGAAGTTCACTCATTGGTTCCCATCTGGATCCTGAGCGACAACTTCTCATTTTGAACTTCCTTTGCATCTCGGATTTTTGGTCTCCTCCGGTTCGGTTCGAAGATCAAGCATCCATTCGGTTCAGAGATTTTGATTCGTTTGTTGTCCAGACTCGAAGACCGGCCTGTGGTCCCCCTTCAGTTCGTGGCTTGCCTCCTTCGGCTTGTGGCCCTCCTGGGTCTGGTTCGTGGTCCTCGTATGGATCCGGTTCATGACTTCATTTCGGCTCGCGGAAGGCTCCGGTTCGTGACTTGCTTTATGGTTCGGGCTCGCATGGTGGAGCGGTTCATGAGGGGGGGTACTCCACGAGTGGGGTCGATTCGTGTGTTGATGGTCACAATCTGGGTCATGTACTATTTCCTGCAACTTTCCAACAAGCTATTTACGCCATACGACGGCGTTTTCGACCATTCTAACTTTCCTATACAATCTGAAAGCATACGAAACAGCAGTAATGAACATGTGTAATCAATCATAAACATCAAAACATCAATAATGTGTGTTATTTAAGATCAAACATACCCAAATTTATGGTTTTCCCCTTAATCCCCTAAATTTTAGGATTATAAAACTTAATCCAAATTAACCCAAATTTACATCAGTGACATAAAATAATATTTTAGAATTTTTACATATTTTTGTAGATTTTTATGTTGCATAATTTCGCTAATTATCACTAATCACCCCTAATTAGCCATAATTAGGGAATAAAAGTGCAAATCACTCACCTTAGCTACAAATGAATCTTAGATTTGAAACTATGACTGATATGGCATGAATTCCAATGTATAGCGGCAGCTCTATCTCTGATTTGATGCTAATTTCTCTTGATTTGATGTAGTTTTGGTTAATTAGCGATTAGGTAGCGATTAAAATGAGATTTAGAGAATGGAGGCCATTATTAGGGTTAGAGAAATGTTTGGGGTGGCTGAAAAAGTGAAAAGGAATCATTCTCTAACTCTTATCTGTCCTCCCATAACCCTAATTCCGAAATGGGTTATGGGTCTAACCACAAATCACCTAATTAGCCCGGTTAAGCTGTTTTCTACCTTCCAAACCTTATTTCAGCCATATCTCTCAAACGGTAAGTCCGTTTGATTAATGTGAGCACTCTATGAAAAGGTAAACCATCATCTGAATCCAATGGAAGTGGTTACAGGATAAAACTCCTTACCAATCAAAAGTTATAGGCAAAAAAAGGTTTGCCAAGGGCAAAACGGTCATTTAAAACTCGGCAAAAATCGTGAATGCGGGAAATGACCCCAATAGTCATTTTCCAAAGTTACACGACCATATGACTTCGTATGAAAATAAAATAGATATTCTACGATCCTTCGATGCGTAGAATGCAGGTCGTTACATAAACACAACAGAAGAAAATATGGTTTCTTTTAGTTTCTAACGGGAAATTTTTTAGACGAATTATTGCTATATAATTTTGAAATTCATTTGATGATGCATACCTCAGTAACCAAGGATCTTTCAACAGCGCCAAAATTTCAATATTGAATAGGATAGGCCTTTTCAATACTAGATAAGAATTGTCATAAATCGAATAAAGGGCAATTCGGATACAATTCTAACCCAAAACAAAACTCACCTTTCAAAGGCCTCTTTAAGCGTAGTGGAAATAGCAAGAGACATCGAACAGTAAGGATAAGGGGGGACGACTAGGCACCATCTGAGAACGTAGGACTCTCCGATCAACACGAAGAGTAGAAAATAAGATGGATCTATAATTACCAGATTCACGAAAAACCTAATCATTATCATTCGCGCGTGACTTATAATTAAAGCAACCGATAAACTATTAAAATGACATGATTTGGGATAAAATCGAAGGAAGAAGGCGATTTCGCTCTACGACTAAACTTAGAATTTATGGCCATAAAACAGGAGGAGGTTTTGAATACGTTTACTATTTTTTGGAGTTTTGGGATAAAATTGGAGGAAGAAGGCAATTTACCGCGGATCTAAGTTTGGTGATAAGAGAGCGAGGATTTTAATTGATTGAAGACAAAAGTATTTTATCTCTAGTAGGAACCTGTTTATTGACAAAATTCATTTAGGTCATAAAATGTTGTCTTAAATTTCCATTTTTGTTGTAGTGGTGACCCCTGATGAATTATGTTTTTGGTACATACAGATACAGATAGTGAATCTGTAACAGCTTTAAAACAAAAGGATTCTTGAATATTCTACTCACGTATAAAGAGATTGGATGTTCTACAAAACGAAACCAATTATGAATAAGAAGTGTTAACCGACCTTTTGGTTCGGTTCCCAAAAGTACGCAAGGCATGCTTGACTCAACATATCGCCTGAAGCCAAAGCCGAGAGTGTCGCCAAGGAGTAAAGGAAATGAGCCAAGAAGGGATCATGCCAACGGGAACCTCGCCACTCCTCCAAACATCACCAAGCCAATGCCTCAAACCCCGGAAAGTCACGAACCCCACTTACCTTGACTCCTCCTGCCCTCTCTCTCTCTCGTTCTTCGTACCCCAGGGAAGAGTACAAGTTTAAGGGGGCGAGAACTTCAGGTGCGAGATTCTGAGGGTTGGCTGTAGGGGATACGAGATTCCTGGTGTGGTCCCCTGTTTCTCTCACCTAATAACTCCACCATAAATACCCCTCAACCTCACACTTCAATGGGGTTGGAATTTGGTGAGTGGACACCTATTCAAAGCTCCAAGTAGCCTCTTTAATGGCATCTAGGCTTTGAGGAAGAAGAAGGGAAAAAGTGTGTTTTTCCAAATATTCGCATATGATAATTATGACCTCATATAACTTAGAGATGTATGTAAAGGGATGTCATGAGATGGTTTCAACCTTGTAACTCTTTGTTATTAATAATATTCCAACGACTCTTCCAAAGTGGACGTAGGTCTCTCGTGAGGCCGAACCATAATAAATCTCTCATATTATTTATTGCTTTCCGCACTTACTTTTCCGCGTGAAACTATAATTCCTAAGTAATTGGAATCTTGGATGTTTACAACATATTTTATCGTCAACATTTTGGTGCTTTCACTTAGAAAACTCGGATTTGTTTATTTGTCGCACGTTACAGTCTCGATCCAATGCTGCCGCCAAGTCCGCTTACGATGGTAAAGCGACCAAAGAATACAATGATTGACTCTTCTGCTGCAGCCGAAGCTGGAACTTCCCAGCAACCCCAGCCAACGGATATCCCAGCCATGACTGAAACCCTTCCTGCTGTGGACCCCGAAGCTCCCGCAATACAAGCGCAGATACACATACTTAGTGAAAAATATAAGAGCACAGCTGTCAAACTCAATCAAGCGTTGAGAAATAACATCGACCTTATGCGCCAACTTCATGAATGTCAACACATTGTCGCTCGACTTCAGCTCGCTCATAATAATGCCTAACCTCGACGCACTATCTCGGAAACCTCCTCTTCTGAATCAAGGGGCCCACATCAAAGAAGGAGGTTTAGTCTCATCAATAATGCTGCCGTACTCTCCAACGCCCTGGCCAACGACAATGGCAACAGCTACGCTAACGACAATGGAAATGGAAACGGCGACCGAACTGTAGTAACTTATAGCGAGTGGGCATAGTATCAAAATTGTTCCCGACTGATTATCAATGATGAACCGGGTCCGAGCAACCGACCCCCTCCTCAACAAAACCCGACTACTGTCGTCCAGGACTAGGGACCTACTTCCCAACGGCCCATGCTTTTCTGGAACAAGATGCGCATCAACCCGCTCAGCCTCTTCGTCCATACCAAAACCCATCGTAGATGTTGATGATGTGGAAGAAGATGACCCAGATGTGCATCATAGAAGGCTACTGCGAAACAGTACTCCCGAAGTCCGACAAAACCCATGGATCCCGCCAGCGGATCCGCATCCGACACATCTCTCTAACATGGTCCGAAGGATCATGAGAGAAATTAGAGGGAATGCCAATGACTCATTGGAAACCCACCTAAGGCACAATCCATTCACCAAGGTAGTGCACGATATCGAATGGCTTCGGCACTACAATATGCCCCCAAATGCCGCTTTACGATGGCATGACTGACCTATGTGCCTTCCTGAATCGCTATGAGTGGTAAATGGATTCTAGTCGGGCTAATGACCCAGTCAATTGCTAATGTTTCCCGGTCTTCCTTTCAGAAACAACCTTACTCTGGTTCTCACGCCTTCCGCTCTACTCTCTCAACAACTTCGGCCAACTAGCTACAGAATAAGTTAAGCAGTTCAGAATATATGTGTCGACTCTGAAGAACACCCTCACCCTGTCTAATCTATACCAGGGTCCCGCTGAGTCACTTAAGAGTACCTCTCGCTATTTAGTACCACCCTTACCGAGGTAGATGACCCAGAGCCTCGTACCGTGCTTTTCCAACTGGCAAATGGAGACCTTCCCACTTCCGAGTTTGAGGCTTGGATCGATAGGAAGCAACCCAAAAGTCACGACGCTTTCTATGAGAAGGCCTGATAGTTTTTATGTCAAGAAGAAGCGAGGTGTAATCACATCTCCTGGGCCAACTCTTCCAACAAACCGTAGGCTGATACCATTGACGACGCCACAAAAGGAAGCTGCTTGGAGAACCCTTTGATAAGAAAAAGGGGGAATGATCCTACAAATCAAAGCCAACCAGCGACAAACAGGGCGACTGCAACAATAACTAGGTTCAAACGGACCACAAAAGGTCCGACCGTAACTAAGCTTACGAGACCTACACTCCATTGAATGAACGCTTAGAGGAGATCTACCTAGAAACATGCAACACACTCTAGTACAAGAAGCCACACTATAGAGAGTCCACTGATCGCGAGAAGAACACCGGCAAGTATTGTCGATACCACGATATGTACAGACACAACACCACTGACTGTCGCCAACTCAAGACGTTTATCCGTGAAAAGAGCCATGAGCAGAACGTCCAAGAACCATTTCCTGCAGAAGAAAACTTGAATCCTCATGTGCCTTCACCTCCTACTCCTACCAAGACGGCTCCTGGTCTGTCAACCACAAGGCTAGGAATTGTAATCAACACTATATGTGGAGGACTTTACCCCCACCCATGAAAGCTTCCGAAAAACGGAGGAGTATTTGAGTTCTATCAAGCATGCCACCTATGATGCTTGCTCCACTCTGGACAAGTCCATCCCTCTTAAGCTTCAAAAAACAATACAGGATGACATCGTCTTTCGCGAAAGGGAGTCTACGAGAATCAAAATTCGGACAATAGATCATCTTGTTATCACAACTCAGATTGGTGTTTCTTCCGTCCGTAGGGTATTGATTGACTCGGGAAGCTCGGTTAACATCATTTTCAAAGCTGCCTACGACCAAATGAAGTTAGAAACCAAGGACTTAAAACCATGCCACACCACTATCCACGGTTTCAACGGATCTTTAAGTCATCAAGTAGGATTGTTCGACTTACCAATTGAACTTAGTGACAGGGATCGGAGCCGAGTCCGAGTCCTCACTTTCGTGGTTATCGACATCATCTCCTCTTACAACGTCATCTTTGGACGTCCCTTCCTTACAGAGTTTCGGATTTGCAGGTCACCATGGTCCCTCCTAATGAAGTCCCAATGGAAAACGGAATAAAACAGTTAAAGGTGACTAAGAAAATGTTAGAGAATGTTATGCCATAGAATGGAAGAACGCACGCAATAAGGACAAAGGCAAGGTTATGCCTCTGCCTTCTTGCGCCAAGACCATCTCCGCATAGCAATCAAAGGTGTCTAGACCTTGGCTAAGGTGCCACTACTGTCTTTCTGACAATCTCGATCCTAGAAAGGACGAAGATCCTTAATAAGAAAGGGCTACTCCCGTTGAACCTACGGTGGACGTTCCGATCAGCATCGAAGATCCATCAAGAGTATTGAAAATCGGATCGCAACTCCATCCCGGAATAAGAGAAGATTTTGTAGATTTCCTAAGGGCTAATCTAGGCGTGTTTTCTTGAATTCACTCTGACAAGAGGGGCATCGACCCCGCAATTGCTTGCCACCAGCTAAATCTTGACCCGTCGCTGCCGCCGGTCAATCAAAAACGCCGATTCTTGGGACCTGAAATATCCAATGTGCTCGTGGAAGAGGTAGACCGACTACTCAACAACAACTTCATCCGCAAATCAGACTACCTTGACTGGGTGTCTAACTCGGTTCTGGTCAAAAAAGCAAATGGCAAATGGCGAATATGTATCGACTTCTCCAACTTAAACAAGGCGTGTCCCAAGGACAACTTCCCACTTCCAAAGATCGACCGACTCGTCGATTCGACCACCAGATACTAGCTCTTATCCTTTATGGACACTTACTCAAGCTATAATCAAATTACGATTTATCTCCCTGACCAGGATTATGCCTCTTTCATAACTGATCTTGGGCTCTACTGTTATCGCTTCATGCCTTTCGGTCTCAAGAATGCAGGGACCACTTATAAGCGAATGGTTAATTGCCTCTTTAAAAAATCAAATTGGAAAATCCATGGAGGTATACGTGGACGATATGCTGGTAAAAGCTAAATATCAAGCGACAATGTCTGTGACCCCTCCAAAATGTTCGATGTCCACCGCCAATACGACGTGAAACTCAATCCTCTGAAATGCTCCTTTGGAGTCGCCTCAGGAAAATTCTTGGGTTTCATCATCAACTCCCGAGGCATCGAAGCCAACCCCGATAAAATCGAAGCTATTCAGGATATTCAAGTCCCTCAGAACATCAAAGATATCCAAAGTTTAAACGGGAAGGTTGCAGCTTTAAGTCAATTCATCTCTAAAGTTACCGGCAAATACATTCCCTTTTTCGACTTGCTTCGGAAAGGGAAGCCAAAATTCGAATGGACCCCATAATGATCACCGCGTACGAGGACCTGCCGAATCACTTAGAGCAACCACCTATCTTGTCCAAACCTGCGGACCATGAGGAATTAAATGTTTATTTAGCTGTTTCCATGCAGGCGATCAGCTCGGCACCAATACGCATCGAAGACCATGTCCAGCGACCCGTCTACGACATCAGCAAAAGATTGAAGGGGGAAGAAAAGAACTACCCGAAGCTGGAGAAACTAGCCTACTATATACTAATCTCCTCCTGGAAGCTACGACCGTACTTTTAGTCTCACTCCATAAAAGTCTTCACTGACCAGCCCTTACGACTAGTCCTGCAATGGCCGAGGTGTCTGGGTGACTATTTAAGTAGAACATAGAATTGACTCAATTTGTGATAACATTCATCCCCCATAGAGCCATGTTAGGGCAGGCTCTCGCTGATTTCATAGTAAAATTTTCCGCCCTTGAGGAGTTGCCTCCTGATGGCATCGAAGCTCCTGATATCCAGTGGAAATTATTTGTAGATGGGCCCTTTAACTGTAAATGTTTTAGGGTCGGAGTAGTGCTCATCACCCCAGAAGAGCGCTCGATATGCTATGCTTTGAAGCTCAACTTCCCTGCTACCAATAACGATGCGGAATATGAAGCCTTAATAGCCAGACATAGAATCACCATCGAACTTGATCTAAAGGCCATCTAGATCTTTTCTGATTCACAACTCATCGTGCGCCAGGTACAAGGAGAGTTCTACGCCAAGGGGGCACAGCTTGCTCCATATCTCGCGCAGGTTCGGGAATTGCTCACCAACTTCGACCACTATGTCATCACACTCATCCCCTGAGAGCAGAATGAAAAAGCAGACTCGTTGGCCAAGTTGGCGAACTCTGAAGATGCATAGCTTATGGGGCTCACACCCGTCGAAGCGCTCGACTCACCAAGTATTAGCCAGATAAAGACTGATACGGTCATGAGCACTAAGGACGAGTCTGAATCCTGGATAACCCCGATCAAGAAGTACTTGCAACATGGGACCCTCCCAGGGTGTTATAAGGAAAAACAGACGCTCACCCGCCAATCGGCTCGCTACATTCTCATGGATGTAGTACTTTACTGCAAAGGTTTTCCCGCCCCATTGTTGTAGTGCGTAGCTCACGATGGCGCCAACCGTGTACTCACAGACGTGCAAGAAGGCGAATGCGGCGACCACACCAGAGGGCAGACCCTAACAAGAAAATCATCAGGCATGGCTACTATTAGCCTACACTTGATCAAGACGCCACAAACTATGCTAGAAAGTGCGACAAATGCCATCGTTTCTCAAAAGTTCTAAGAGCTCCGCCTACTGAATTGACGCAAATGATCATTCCTTAACCATTTTCCATGAGGGGATAGACATCATTGGAACTCTTCCGATGGTCAGAGGCGGGGAACGCTATGCTATCGTCGCAGTTGATTACTTCCCTAAATGGGTAGAAGCCGAAGCTCTCACCGCGATAACTACCAAGAAAATAATCAACTTCGTCGTCCGCAACATCATCACCCACTATGAGGTCCCTCAGGCCATCATATCTGACAACGGAACCCAGTTTGAGAGCGTTGAATTCAAAGCCTTCTGTTAGTGGCACAACATCGAAAAAAGATTCTTAGCGGTGGCTCATCATCAAGCCAATGGGCAAGTCGAGGCTGTTAATAAAGTAATCAAATCCATTATCAAGAAGCATCTGAAAATAGCTAGAGGCATGTGAGCGGACGAACTTCTTCTGGCCCAATGGGCCTACCGAACCACTCACAAGTCAATCACCGGACATACTCCCTTCACCCTTGTTTATGGATCCGAGGTCGTCATCCCCATTGAGCTAAAGCTCTAATATCATCGAGTTACCTACTATGATCCAAAGACCAATCAAGACTTACTTTTGTAGTCACTCGATTTACTAGAGAAAAAGAGGAACGAAGCTGACCTGAGGGCCACCGCCCAATGAAAATGAGTAGCCCGATACTTCAACTCCAAAGTCCGCAACAAGGACCTCAACATCAGCTACCTCATATTAAAACGGGTCTTTCTCCCACCGACTGGTCTTGCTCCTCGTTGGGAAGGCCCGTACTCCATATAACGGGAGCTTAAGAATGGAAATTTCAAACTTGCAACCATGGACGGAGCCGTGCTCCCAAGGGCGTGGAACAGCAAACATCTCCGCCGCTACTTTACGTAACTTCGTGTACAGTTATCTATGCTTTCCAATGATGTTTTGTTTTCTTGTAATTTAAGATATTGTAAAGGCTATTACTGCCAAAGTTATCAGTAGAAATGATGTTTAGTTTCCTATGTTCCTTCCATGTCTACTCCCCGTTTACTCCTTGCATGGCATGTTTGATTGACCGTCACAACTGGCTTGCGTGTACAAACACTCGATTGCCGCATCGGCACCCTGGGCACGAGAGCCGATGCCGCCATCCAAACTTCGAGCCAACATTGAGGACAAACACCACTGGCACCGATCGACACCCCAAGCACAGGAGATGGCGCTGCTACTCGAGTCCCCGACCCATGACGCAACTGAGTATAAATAACCTCTACCTCGAATCTCGGTCCAGTATCGAGACCGAGTATAAATAATTGTTCCGCTCTCAAGTCCTCGGACATGGGGGCAGCCCACCAGCCAACCTAATGGGATACCAATCTCCCACATGGCTCCGAGAGTTTGTCGAAACTTGGTGCAGCACCGAGACTAACCTTAAATCATTCCCGCTCCTAAGCCTCAGGGCTTGGGAGCAGCCCATTGCCACGATCTGACCCTACAGGTCGACGATCCGAGCATACTCAGGCGAATAAACGATGCCTACGCTCATAACCCGAATGAATGACGGGAGAGCCTAACATCGAACGAATCGCAATGTCCCCGCCTTCAACCTACTTGGAACTTACTCTGGGCAGTCCAAGGCAGAAGGAGCCTGGCCTGGTTTCCACAACCAATGGGATTCTTGAGCTGAGGGAAACCCAACCAATGAAACCAGTGCTCGATCCTACAACTGGAAATGCCCCAGAGCGAGATCACTGATCGCATTTCTGTTAGTGTAACTATAAGTATGCTTGTACAAGTACATGACATTGGAAAATATGAGATGAACATTCAAACACTTAACACGAAATGCGATTTTACTAATTAATATTTCATTTCAACACACACTAAACAAACTACATGTCTAACATCTTTCCTTTCTAATGACAGGGTATACATGAGAACCACACCGTGCCTTTAAAAACCAAAAGCGAGGGTTGTACTCGCATATAATATCGGCCTACATAACCAAAATAACAATAACATCTACTATGGTTACTAACACTAATCATGTCTTCTCTTCTTGTGCGTCTTTTTGTGGATTCCGCACTAAACGACTCTCCACTAGTGGTAGGCCTCTTCTTCCCAGATCTGCTCCTTCCTCCTTTGCCCTTCAGATGAGTTATGACTCATGAGAGATTGAGAGATGCCTTCCGCCTTCACCATCACCATTTGAAATCTCCATGATCTGGTAGGAATGGTATACTGCAATGGCATGGGTGCATTCCCCACAGCAAGGGCCACCATAGCACCACTCTTTCCCGGAACTTCCTTGACCTCTAGCTCCTGTTTTTTCTTAGCCTCCTTGGCCGCCTTCCGGTCAGCTAACTTCTAGGATTTATGCTTCACGACATCATCAGCTTTGAGCTTCTTAAGAGTCTCTATAGCCCTCTGTTGGGCTTCATCATCCTCTTTCTTTTTCTGGGCCTCATCGTCAGCCCTTTTCTTCTCTGCCTCAGCGTTGGCCTTCTTCTTCTCAACTATAGCAGTGGCTCTCCCCTCGACATCCTGCTTGGCTTTCATCTGAGCCTCCTGCCTAGCAGCCTCGTCCTGCCTGCCCTTCTCTTCCAACTCCTTGGACCTAGCCGCCATCCGAACCTTTAGGGAATCCACCAGGGACTGCATTGAAGGCACATCGGCATCTACTGGGCCTATCGCATGAGCACTTTGGCCATCAACCACCTCTCCTTCCTCTATAAGGCCCTCATAAATGCTGGACCCTAGTCTGACATTTGAAAACTTCCCAACTGATCACCTCCTTCTCCAAACTGCATCCCTTGCGGTCCTAACCCAAATTTTGTTGATTGAGGGAGCATGGGGCCAATGCCCAGTGTCACAGTAGTTCCGGGAAGGACTGCACAGTAAACACATAAACTTTTAGTCCATAAATTCGGTAATCACGTCATCTTCAGGAATTCGTGGTAAAGAAAATTTACCTCCAGTCAGGGAAGGTGTGGGTATAATGGGGAGTATACTCATCGTAGCAGACAAAGTTAGTCCAGTCATTCCCAATCCCGGGTATTCGGGATCATACTCAGTAGAGGCCCGGATCAAAGTAGTAGGGTTGCTGGCAGTGGCAGATTTAGGAATCGGTGATCGATAAGAGCTTGTTTCGACGAATGTCTCAGCCATAACCACGCTCTCCATAGGAATAAACTTCCCTTTTTCTGCCGCAAGCCTCTCAAATGTCTCCCTCTCTGAATCCTCCTGCAGTAACTTCCTCCTTTCTTCCAGCTTCTCACGCTCCTTGGCGGTCAGGAGCTCGGTCATCAGTTGACGCTCATCTAGGGTCCACACGTCCACATGGTGTAAATAAGCCTATATGGCACCAATCTATCCCAGGTTCGAGCCAATTCTTGGTAATAATCCTCAACCCACGAGAGTCCGGGGATCTTTAACATACATGTTCGGATATGTTTCGCCAAGGATGCCTCCACCCGAAATTCGGTATCCTCGAGCTCCTCTCTTAACTGTTCTACCTCCCTCGGGTGCTCAGCCTTTAATCCATCCGCCAACCTCAACACATCCCTATTACTAGCCTCAGCATCATCATTTTCCTTTCTCATTTCCTCAAGCTGCCTTCTTAGCTCGATGACTTCCGCGTTCTTAGCCTTCAGCCTCTCATTCTCCGCCCTCAAAGCGTCGTTGTCATTCTAGAGCTGGGTTACTTGCTCATGGTCCTTTTCCAGTTCAGCATACGCTTTCTCGAACTTATCTTTGTCCCTTTTAAGAGCCATATTCTCAGTAGTTAGGGAGGTCGCGGTATCCTTAAAGGTTGAACTGGCATGCGCTGCCTCCTTTTTCAACAGCTCATACGCGAGCTTCAACTCCGCTGCAACAACAATACTTAGAGTTTATGTTCAAAAGTATAAAGATGAATGGGTAAATGTTTACTACACAAGGAGCAGGCCTACCTATTTCCTTCTCAAAGTTATGGACGGTGGTCCGCTCAACATCGATAGTTAGCCCCTGATTCAGGAGCTCCAAGTTTTTCTTCCTGACCAGTTCTGAGAGATGGAAGGAATACCTTGTAAGATGGTCAGTCTGATGATACGCGACCCTTACATGCATTCGTGAATCCATATCTCCCCCGAACTCCCTAGAAGGAGGCGGGCTGAGACCAAGGAGGCATACCAGCTCATCAAAATAATGTTGAGGGAAATTCTGCTTCATCAACGCCTTCCTTTCATCCATAGAAAGCTCTCGCCTCTCAAGCACTACTAGATCTTGCCTCCTCATTGTAATCGTTCCCGTCGGCCATGAATGGCTAAGCGACGACTCCTTCCCCATAGTAACTTGGACCGGAGCCAAAGACACTGTGTGTGAAGGAGCTCTCGATGACGAATGCCTTTAGCCCACTACATCGGGTCGGAATCTGCTCTGGATACTCGGATATGAGGAGGAGTCGGAGATCAACGAGGCCTATCTCAGTGACGATACTCACTGTCGCGATCTTGGAGAGGGGTCACCATATAAGCAGACCCTCTCCTAAAGCCATCAAGAAAAGTGTTCCTAGGGTATTGGCGGCCTCCGTGCCTATAACTTCGTCCTTCACGCCCTCTTGCCATATCACCTGCCAAAGAAACAAGGCCAGAGTAAGACACTTCGCACACACGGATAATCGCTTTGATATGCGGTGATTATGAGTGTATGCCCTAAGTGTTCTCTCAACAGACCAGATGACGGTCCACCCAAAGGAGTGAACCCTTCCACAGCTAAAGCCAGCTCTTCCATACTTTTCGTACCCAGCCAGGGAGACAAGTCTATAGAAAGTTTATTAAGCCCATCAAACTGGCCCTATTCCTCGAGTGAAGCGGCAGTCTCTACATGAGTCGCAGGAGAATGTGGCATGGACGATGCTTCTCCCCCTACATCTCCTGTTGGAGGCGGGATAGGAGCATCCAACAGATCCTCGTCGCGAGCAACTATCTCCTCACCTCCAGCCTCATCTCCACCAGTATCTCCTTCGGACTTAGCAGCCTTTTGCGGTCTGGCCCCAACATAAGGCATCTTTCTCTTCCGGCTGGGAGCTGCTTTGTCTTTCTCCGCTTTCTCTTTCGACCCACCGCCTGCGATAGCAGGCCTGATTATAGCTCGATCTTCGGAGAGCAGTCCTGCACGATGGAGGCGATCCTAACTTGTAATATTATAAGTGGAGCGCGCCTCAGCTGGAATCGCTAGTAAAGCCTCAAGGCGTTGTTGGTACTCGATGCCGGTAGGCGCCTCAGGATTTCCTGTCATGATTAAAACAAAGTTGAATATAAGACATCGAATTCGCGAACTTTAAAGAAAAAACGTAGTCCAAGAATGCTTACTTCCTACCAGTCATCTCCTCGCGAATCCAGGAGGACAGCGAATGAAGAACCCTTCATACTTATATACAGTCGGCTTGGGCCATGTCCCAATGAAGAACTTGGTGTAGGGCGAAGCCTCGAGAAAATATTGAGACGACGATATGTTTGCTCCTCTCTTTAGTTGAAACAAATACCGAATATCCTCTCCAATAGGTTCGGAATGCAAATACTCCAGTAGAGAATGTAAGTACCTAAGAGAGAAGCGTAGGCATTCGGATGCAGTTGCGACGGTGCAATGCGGAAGTAATATAGCAAGTCTCGAATGAAATTGTTAGTCGAGGGCACGCACCTAGTAATGCAAACTTGTCTGTTCCAAGCAGTAAACCTTCGGCGGTGCATGAGCCCTACCACCCTCTCTGGGAGCATGGACGTGATCTACGAGGATATTAAACTGCAATGTCATTTCCTAACTGTTGCCACGTCCATGTGCGGCGGCATCGAATCCCACGGATTTTCAAGAATAACTGCATCGGGTAGCATATCCAGGGCCACTGGAGCCATCGGTGCGTCTCCCTCGACAATTTCCACATTCTCTACTTCTTCGTGTACAAATGGAGAATGTTGTCTGTCAGTTTGCTCTCCATGCTCAGATGCTTCAGGCAAACTTGTTGTTTGAGAAGGGGTGGATCTTTCGGTAGTCTCAAGCTCACTGCCTGTCGAGCTAGTGTTTGCGAACAAATTAATCAATTGTAAACAACTGTAAAATCCGTTCGGCTTTACTAAACAACAAGGATTGTTGTAGAGTGTGTCGAACTCTGGGACCAAAAATATTTTAATTAATAAATCCAATCAAGTTATTCCAGGATTTTGATTGATTGAAAACACAGAAAATAACAGCAATTAAATAAAAAGAGAGATTTATATAATAAGAGAAAGAAATTAGGGGATAATGGCATAGACTGGATTCACACTCATCAATAGCCAACAAATAAATATAGATCTAATTCATGTTTCTATCACACACATGAATCAATGATAATTAGGTTCTTAGAAAAAAAATAAGTAAATAACAACATGCATAGCCTATGCAGGAGTTGAGCTCTTAAACAACCATAAACTATCAGGATAGATTCACTAATTAATTTCTAAACCCCTAAAATTAGATCTAAATCTGATAATTGTTAGATCGAACATGAATATACCCTGTGAAGGAGCATAGGTCATAAACGACACAGAATATGAAGGTTCAGATCTAACCCTTGATTCAGATTCAGATCTACATGTATAAAGTCCTCATCTATTGACTATGTGATTCATGTTGAATCATATCTATTAGCATCATCACCCCCTAATCAAAGGGGATTAGCTAGGCATAGCTAAAGAAGAAGAGAAAAAGAAACTAAATAACATGAACATAAATAAAATAGAATAACAACTGAGAGAAAGGGAGGAGAAGAGTTTTATTCCAAGAAGACAAATACAGAATAAAACTAAGTGTGTTTTACAATGAATGAGATACAATGTATTTATAGCTGATATGACAAAGACTACTTGGCAAATTCCACAATTTTGGACAAAACCCATTTTCCAAAATAGCACATAAATCAAATAGCTCAGCGTGAATGCGTGTAGCGCATGAATGAAAAGCCTTGCAAATTACATGATATGGGGCAAATAACTTAGCCTAATTAGCAACTAGACCAATGTGAATGCATGCAGATGTCATGGAAAATAGGTTGCGGGCTTCAACTCTAATCGCCTTCAGAATGAATAACAACTCCAAGTGATCATTATGGAAAAGCAATGAATCTTGTCTTTAAAATATGCAGCAGAAGGCGATTGAGTTGCACTTTTCTTCAAGTCTTCAAGCTTTAATCCAGCTCTAAAATTCAACATTCTTCTTGCACAAATTCTTCACTCTTCTTGCACAAATTCTTCAAGCTTTTCAACAATTAAGTGCGTTAATCCATTCATCAAAAATAATCTATAAACACAACTATAAATGCACAATATCAATTATTTAAAAGATAAAATAAGATAAATATGCGGATAAAATATACACATTTACGTGTATATCAGCTAGCATTGCTAGTGGAGTCGAATGTATGCGATGACGACAAAGAAGTCTCAACTTTCGAAGTCTTTCTGGTTGTGGTTCTTGTATGCATCACTAGATATACTTTAACACACTAGCGTTAGACATCGCAGTTGAATAACCTGTACCCCTCGTGTTAGTGTATACTAACATGTGCGTGTAGTGCTTTGCAAAATCGAGATGTACGAAAGAAATTCAAACAGTTAAACAGTTCAGTTGTAGTTTGGGATTATGCTCTATCCTTTGTAAAAACTCAAATCATTGATCGCATGACCATTAGCATGTGCATTAGCGTAATCATGTAAGAGACACAAGAGATGAGGAGTCGAAGGGATAGTGCCAGTCACGAACTCGCGCCCCTTCAGGGTTCAAAAACTCGAACCCCATTCGGGGTTCGTAAAACTCGAACCCCACCAAGGGGTCGAATACTCGAACCCCCCCTCGGGATTCAAATGCTTGAACCCCGCTTGGGGTTCGAAGGCTCGAACCTCACCCAAGGTTCAAAAGTTCGAACCCCATTCAGGGTTCGAGAATTCGAACCCCGTCAGGGTTCGAGACTCCATAACCCTACGGGGTATGAGCTTATCTCCACGAAGACAAAGTTCCGACTCTCCTTCTCTCTCATCCTCTGCATCACGCATCGTCCTCCAAGCTTCTCGAACTCCACCATGCCGCCATAAAAACCCAAGCTACGGCCATGGCAGAACTCGCCGATGGAGGAGAAGGGCTCCAATCACTCTCAAATCCTACCTAGGTTCGGTGTTTGAGTGCTCCAAAGGCAAACGTTCGAGTTTCGGTTTCAATGGCGGTTGAGGTCGAAAATAAAAAGAAGAAGAAATGAAGGGAGGGGGAAGTATTTACACTACAAGAAAAATACCTTTTTATAGCGTTAAAAAAACGCTATTAAAGGATACTATGGCATTTTTATAAATGCTATATATCAACATGTTGTAATATGTCAGGGGCCTATAATAGCAACCTAATAATCGCTATAAAAAACGTACTATAAATGATGTTACTCATAACGTTTCAAAATTGCTATTAAATGGACGATTTGCAACATACAAAATCTTACCAATATCGTTTTTTGCTTGCTATAAAACTTTAATGCAAAGCTATGGTTTAAACTGCTAATATTTATGACATCATTCAATTGCTATTTATAGCAATTATAAACGCTATTGACAAATATTGCTTGAATATTATAGCAACTACACACGCTGTAGAAATTTCTAGCCTTGTTATTGTAGCAAATATAAATGCTATAGAAACACCATAGAAAGTTCAATTTAGTATTTTATAGCATTATTTACTTGCAATGAAAGCTGTTAAATTATTGCAGAATATTTTTTATTGCACTGGCATAACGCTATAGTATGTACAACCATTATTAAAAGAATTTCATACATAATATTTATGATCAAAAAATATGTCATACAAAATTTGAAGCATATTCGTATTTGTGATCAAAAGTACCAATTCTTACAATCGTTGCTAACTAAAACAATACATAAACATAAAAGAACAATCTATACAACCGTAGCTAACCAAAACGTTACTAGTAAAAGTAAAGATGTATGAACACCGACACAAAATACATTTGAAGGAGAATGAGCTCGACAACGTATTTTTTTCATGCCTTTGACCATATCATAAACCTATCAAAAAAAAGCATACATATATTAGTCACAAAATCCAAACATGCAAGGTTTAATGTTTAGTATAAGAAAGTACACTGGCCGTCGGAAAGTAGTACAAACAAAAAAAAAAAATTTGTCGTATTCTAATGGAATGCCCTGGAATTTAACAAAACTTGGCAGATGCAATTTCATGTGCCAATCACATATTCCAACACAACGAATATGACATGTTCTCTAATTCAACAAATGCTGATATGATTCATAGGGTGATAAAATCACAATATCTGGCATTGTAATCTAATGAACAATGACAATCTATCTTAGGCTGCACGAAAGAGCGCATATGCACTGATAGTGACAGCAAAGTACGCATACCTCTTACAATTCAGCTAGTCCACTTTTACTTTTATTTTAATGACCTCCATGAAGAAATAATAATAAAATTAGTCCTTAACATAAAAATGAATCCTAGTTATAAACGGCAGAAGTAATAATAATAAAATTAGGCTACGTTGTTTTGAAATTGCTGAATGCTTGAAGCTGGATGCTGAACACTGAATGCTGAAAGCTGAATGCTAATTGCTGAATAAATTGACACTGTTTGTTTCTATGTTGAATAGGAAATTGATTTGTTAAAACAAGTATCACTTTGACAATATTACCCGTAGATTTATTTACCACGTATCTATCCCAAATACTTCTCATTCATGCGTACAGACTGTCTATGTAAAATGTCCACTAAAGAAATTAGTTAACAACATATTTTTTTTTACTACCCTATTAAAATGCTTGTATATTTCCATCCCTATTCAAAAGTCAAACAATAACAAACATAATTGTATAGTGAATAGATTGAGCTGTGCATATGAAACATAACATAAATAATACATTCATCTATAAAAAACAGTGCGTGACTGTCATTTCGCACACTAGTACAATAGATAAAGAGAGCTGATCTTCTATACCCAAAATTCTCTATCCCCCTGTATCCAACCAATCAGGATATCTGATTTTCACATTTTTGCAATTAAATCAAAGGAAAAAACAGGGTTTAATTGCATAAAGGTGGAATTCAGGGGGTGTTGATCGGTTGGGTATAGAGGGACAAACAATTTTGGGCATAGGTGATTTTATTTGATATAACATCAAAATAAAACATAAGCAGCGCACTTCATTTATTAAATTGTATTGGTACATGCACTTTTTTATCCTCTAACTAGTTTATGTGCAGGGCTATTGTGTACGAAAGCTGGTCGTACAGAGAGAAGGACAAGGGCATCATCGACATACAAAGTTGAATCGGATTCAGCGAAGTTATTAAGCGAGATTTATATGCTGAATAAAAAAACGCTGAATTGGTTGCACATCACTGAATGAAATTGGAATACAAAGGGCTTCCCAGTTTCTGAACGCTTAATATTTCGCTTTTCAGATGCTTATTCAGCAGCGCTTAAGCAAAACAAACGATACTTTAGTCTACGTACCTTAAACAAAAAGAGAAAAAGAAGGCCAACCATGGAAGAAATGACTGGAATTACCTCATAGGGCACGAGCAAAGACAGGAAGGTTATCGCACTATCACCATGTTCAGTAGTAATCATTTCCTTCCCAAATCAATTTGAAGCATCAACTGGAACCTACATCAATTGCCTTCCATTGCACATGGCATTTTTATTTCGAAAAATAAAATAAAAGATAAGACAAACAAGCTTGAAAATAAAAAATTATACCAAGTTAGCCCCTGCATGTCCTTGCGTTACCCGCTTTCAGTGATCCTTGAAGAACGGTATTTCTGCACCTTGAAGAACCATAGCTCTTGCAACCTCAGGAAACCACTGATCCCAAAAAATGGCTATCATTTGATTGAGCAAAATTTATCACTGGCTTTATACTAATTTAAGTTAGTTTAGCATGACAAAGGTGATATATTTAAGTCAAAGAAGGACCCCGGCGCTTCCATGTTGCTTGCTGAATTAGCTTTGGAGGCCAGTGTGCCAGAGATGGTGTCCCAAACATTGTTCATGGTACCTGTTAAAGACAATTGCATATGACTACTAAACTGCTTAAAATACCATTCATTTGATTATTTGCACGTGCTTTTGAGACCTGCAAAAAAAAAAATTTAAAAGTTACATATGTATTATGATCACTATCACCGGGATATAATCATTCACCGCCAAAAATTAATATCACCGTAAAACGACATAAAACGCATTTTATAAGCACTACTAATTTCTAAATATTAATGACAAATAAATTGGCCTCTATTGGTTAAACCGAGTAGCCAAAAAAAGCAATTCTACCTCTAAAATGATGAGAAAATTTGATAGGCCATTGGGGTACATTTTCACCAGGGCATTGTTCGACAACACTCAAGTTCGAAGTATTCAGTCCCATCGATCAACTACATCAGGAATGTGGATGTTCAATCACATGATGGCGGTTCTGATCTTCATAGTGGCATGCCAGAACATTTTGTTATATACAGATGATTGTGGCCATTTGGCTATAGGATAGGATACACAAGAGATGAATGCAATCGTACAGGGAAACAATATCATGTCTTCAACTAGCCTAGACGCTCCGGTTCGGCCTATCACACTTGACTATAAAGCACCGGTTCCTATTCAGACATACGCATGGGTAGCAACCTCTTTAAGTAACACGTCAGCAACTGTAACGTTAGACAACAAGACTGGAAAACATGCATCTGACATCATTGTTAATGCTCATACCTTTGACATTTTCTGCAAATTCAGATAGAATATAGAATGTTAGCTTTTGAAGGCCATTAACCTGATTCAAAACACAACAATGACTTGGTGCAGAATTAAAGGTAAGTATGACCATTGAATCTTTAGACATTTCGTCTGTTTGTACAAGTTCTCTATTCGACCATGCAGAAGTAAAGGAAGGTATGCTAATGAGATAAAGTTGTCATAAAGGATTGTTGTGCTTCTCAATTCATTCGGTGGCAACCCTCACATGTATACGCAAAGAAATCCTTCCGTGCCCTTTCGTGCCAACGAAAGACGAATGAATAAATGCACAATGTTTTTTTACCATAGAATCATTCCATGTCCCCAGTTAACAATCCTAATTCAATTTGGATACACCCTTATTGAAAATCAGGTTACAGAAAGATATATTTGCGAGCGGACTGAGATTAATGTGTTTTGCCATGAGTTTCAACATGAATAAATCCCAATCCAAATAGCAAAGCATATTCCCTAATACCATATCTTCTCAACTGTATCAAAAATTAAGCAGACTAGTTTGTATTATATGAGCACTACAAATAATAGGAATCAATGGTTTTAGTTAAATGAGGGTAAAATGAACAGTTACAAGGTTTATATTGATGCTTGAATTACAGCATTGTATCACTAATAGCTCATTTACATGCATGCCCGGATGTGGTCATACAAAATGTAGGCAACACTAGGCAAAGTTGATGAATTTGAACAACACTTTTTTTCCCAAATCACTTAAAGTAAATGCAGGCATCGTCTTTAACAGTTGTAATAACGCGAGCCAAATCACTTAAAGTAAATGCAGGCATTGAGCCTGGAGTTGATCTTGGTCCAGTGATTAGTAAGCAGTCAAAGGATCACATCTGCAGCTTGGTATAGAGCGACGTTAAAAGCGGTGCTAGGCTTTTAATGGAAGAAATATTGTGGTTTCTGGATACGAGAGTGGAAATTTTGTTGGCCTAACCATTTTATGTGATGTTACGGATGACACGGAATGTTACAAGGAGGGGATTTTCGTCCCAGTTCTAGTCTGCATGCATGCTGAAAATCTAGATGAAGCAATCAAGATTGTCAACAAAAACAGGTACGCTAATGGAGCATCAGTACTTACAACATATGTTATAGCTGCAAGGAAGTTTCAGACTAAGATTGAAGCTAGGCAAGTGGGAATTAACGTACCAATTCCTGTTCCGCTGCCATTTTTCTCTTTCACTGGATCAAAAGCATCTTTTGTTGGTGACCTCAACTTCTATGGCAATGCAGGGATGCAGTTCTACACTCAGATTAAAACAGTGACACAGCAGTGGAAGGATTTGCCAACTCAGGGTGTTTCTCTTGCAATGCCTACATCTAAAATCTGAAATATCTGAATTTATGTAAAGAAACTCAAGTAATGTAGGTATCTCCGGATTCTATTATTTGTAACAGAGTCATGATCAATTAAGTCTAGTATCAGTTTACTTATCTGCAATTCTTGAAAGCTATTTATGTTATCCAAATGATGTCTTTCTTTGTCAATCCAATAAGGTGGAAATTTAGATGGAACAAAAAAAAGTCATATATGAGAAGACTGGATGGTACTTACCAATCCCAATTTTAGAGAACCTGGTAGCAAAAACTTTAAAACCTGTGTCGCCTGGGTTGAAATAGAACTTTTCTTGATATCCTATAATGATCGCAATGTTCGTGTGAGAAAAAACACGGGACACTCAAATTACGAAAAAGCTAACTCAAAACAAATAATAATGAAGTAAATCGCAAACCTGGTCAATCGGCAAGATTCTGCGTTTTGTGATGCATGGTATATGAAAACTAATGTAATATTTGTTTATACGGATGCCAATTGAATGAAGTATGATTATAAATTCAATAAACTTATAGCTATCTAAGAAGCAAGTCGATCTGGCGGTTGCAAGTTCACTGCTCAGTCCTGATTCTCCTTCCTCCTTCGCGAGTAACATATTTCTGGAATGCTCTTTTTTTCTTTTGCTTGGAATTAGATTTTAACTTACCCTTTCCTGCGCAGCTTTTCCATTCACAGCTTTACCCGGTTCATACAGTAAATGGAGTGTGAGCTTTAGTAAACAGAAATAGTACGCTATTCAACCTTTTGGTAAAAGTAACATTAACACAAATACTGTCATGGTTTAGATCAATCCAAAAATGAGATGTTCTAAAACATTACACCTCTTGTTTTAGCATTCATCCATTCAACCACCAAGACAGAATAAAAGGAGTTATCTTGCTAGCAAATTCCTTGCCATTAAAAAAGCTTAGCCACTCGGGAATATATATAATACTCACTGTTTTTTCTTAAATTAATTTTAGTAACCCCTCTTTCACCTTTACAACCACTTGTTAAGAAGCCTGTAAAATTTCAATATGTAAAACTGCATACAGAATCAGAAATCAGAGACATGTTGCTGGTGAGTCTGCTGGTGCAAGCTTTTTGTGCGAGCTTGTGCCAGCAAGCCAATGTGCACTTGCTGGTGCAAGCTTGCACCAGCAAGCCAATGTGCATTTGCATAGTTTCTTGCTGGTGCAAGTTTGCACCAGCAAGCCACTTGAACAGTTTGGAACAGCAAGCTATGCTTGCTATTCCGAGCTTGCTGGTACAAGCTTGCACCAGCATACCACTGTGTACAAATTCAATTATGAAGTCTAAAATCGATCAAACCAAAAAGCTTCCAAATTTCTCAAATTTGTTTTTGACTTGTCCATAGAGAAATAAGTAATCCACGATCAGCGAATATGTGTTTCGCATATCTATTGCAATACAAAACAACCTCAAAATACATGAAAATTAACCTGTTTATATAAGGACATTTTAAGGTACGAAGAATTTACATTTAAAAATTACTGTGCATAGCTTGAACGAAATATTTACCTTCTTATACTACTTAGCTATTAAAAAATTAATGGCACTGATAAAAATTGTTTACCATTTTATAATGATTTTATAGTTTCTAAATGAAATAAATTTATTTCTCAATAAAATCAACTGAAATACACAAACTGAATGAAGTAAAATAAATTTATCTATTTTTTTGGACATAAAGGTCTTTTTTTTTTCTTATTTAGAAATGGCAATAATGGGAAAAACACTCCATTAAAGATTCACATTTTACATTGGAAGGCAAAGACAAACTCTACAAATGAAAGAAAAAATAACAAAGAAATCTAATATTAAATTTTTATGCCTCTTTTCAACACAACCACAACATGAACCAATTCAAACTGTTTCTGATAATTATAACAGGGGATTCACTGCATGCAGTTTGACTAGAACCAATCAGGCGTTGCTCCTAAAAGAACTAAGTGACTCACAACTCCTGCTCTTAGCACATACTAATGGTATGTTGCTGCAATTGCTTCCCCAAATCCGATGAATGGACCAACCAGAATATGAAATAATTAGGTTGACAGAAGAATTGTGAATTAAACTAAATATATGAAATAATTTGGTTGATTTAGAAGTAAAATAAAGAAAGTTTGATGCAGCCATTATAGAAATATCCCAATTCGAATAGATTATGCATCAAATTTGAGGAAAACTAGACAAATTGATCAGTCTTAGTGTCAAATTCATCTAAAAGTTACAAAAAAATGCTAGAATAGCTCATGGCAAAAAAACTTCAATGTTGATTGGATTATCAACAAAAAATTAAATAGCTAGTGTTTACTGAAATCACTCCTTCATTGGAAAAAAGGGAACTGAAATTCTGATTAAAGGACATGTTTCCACTAAATTTATTTCTACTCAAATTGGGCAGACAATTATATAGTGTATTAATGTACATTACATGAATCTTGATAAGGTCAACAGTTTAGTAAAAAAAATACATACGTAACCAAAAAATGCTCCAAGTACCCATCTGTTTCAAGAATCAGCACAGAAAAATCATTATTTGAAAGATCCCTGTATGTCATTTGAAATAAATGAAACTGGGACTATCCATGTAAGTGAATGTACAAATATGTACATAAAAACATGGAAAAAAATATCTTACAATGTATCAAGACTGACAATGTTACCCAACTCAGTTCACATTTAACCTTTAGAATTGTTAGAAGATAAATTCCTGCATCCAAATAATAATTCAAAAATAAATTCATTGCTGTAGATACAAACAAGTTGCACCAATGAGAGTACCCAATGTAAAAATCTTACAGATAAGTTAGGTTATCTACATTTTGGAGCTCCAATGCACTAGACCCAGTCCATAGATTACCACGCACATAATTTTTGAACAAATGTTGGACTCGACTATCTTACAAGAAGTACCTACACTTCACATTATTATTAAACCATAGAAAACCTTATCTTCCATTCATATTTTATTTTAGTGAAAATTTCTAAATATTCAAAAAATTAACCACAAATTAATGTTAAGTACATGATCTGTGAAATATTCTAAAAAGTGCTTTTTTTTGTGCAAAAATATGTTGTTACTCTTCTATTTGAGCTCAATAAGAAGCAAATAATCAACATTTTATAGATTGAATCATACATATTACAAAACACTGCTCAATGAATATTAGTAGTAAAAATCATATGTGGAAACGCAATCCCTCTCTCTTTCTCTCACCTACTCAAGTGTTCATTCTCCCAAGAAAAAACACATAGATAACACAACACTAGGCGATTTACACTAACGTAACAGTCTGGACAACTCTGCTTTTAATCTGCTAACCAATAAGAGAAACCATTAATTTTGAAGACTTCACTAAACTTGCCAATGAGCAATAAGTGCAGCTTCTGCTGCTGCATTTGCTAAAGTTCGATGAGATCCTTTCACTAAACTTTCTTTTGATGTCCTCGGAGCCTGAATGCACAATCCAAGCAAAGGGGAATTTTTTTTTAATTATCACAGAGCATTCCATATATCATTTCTACATATGCATTATGCAGTGAGTTGTTGCTTGAAAAGAAGTGCATGATACTTGGCTTCGAATCGGTGCAACGAATCCACTCCACCAGCCAAGTTTCCATTCAGAAAGTTAAGGTTACACCTTGAGGAGTTTCCATTCACAAAGTAGTGTGCTGTGGAGCCATGCCTGTTGCACCACTTCCTTTCAAAGTACGCTTAAGAAGCAATAATAATGAAGATGCATTCAACAGCCAGTATGCTAAGACATCGTTATTGTCATAAGTCTCAATGGCATGTCCAATTGTCTACATTATTCGGTCAAAAACACAAGTGCGTTCGACCTCAAATGACCTACACTAAAGAAGGCGTTCGTATATTATACATGCAGCAACAAGTCTGTTCTCTGCAAAACCAACGTGTTGCGCTATGCATCTTAATAAGAGATTTTGATTTTCTTGTTGTTGAGTGCGTTTATAAATTACGATTACTAGTAAAAGAAAAACTAACCAAAATTAGGGTTTGAGTAAAAATACATAGAAGCATTCAATTCAAATTAACTATGTTTTAAGCTAGCATCAAATAGCACAAACAGGACAAATACAATCAATTAATACCAAATAAAATCCTAACCCTAATAGTCAATAATTTAAGATCTTTTAATTATATCGTTTTAGATAAACAAAACTAATCCAATTGTGAGAAACGCAAGCAATGAATCCAAAAAATATATTTGTTAATACCTTTAAGGAGGAGCGTTTACTGATCGATGTTGAAAGAGACACAAGAGAGAAAATCACAGCGATGAAGGGCTAGAGATTACTAGTTGAGAGCCACAATGAAGGTTCTTCTAATCGATGAGGGAATGGGAAAGCAAAGGGGGAAGGCAACAGGAAGTAGTCGAAAAAAGCCGGCCCAGAAAATATTTCCCGCTTATAAATTTTGATGTTTTACTCTTTTATGGCGCAAGCTTATGTCATCTATATTTTACCGTCTGGATGACGGGAATAATGACAGCAGGCCAATGTTTGAACGTCACGTGGGCTGCAGTTGATAATCATTTTTCTTGTAGTGTTATAAGAAGGGCCCTCGTGTTCCCCATAAGGCACGAATTTTCATACCCTGGTGGGGTACAAATTTTCGTAACCCACCAGGGCACGAAATCTCGTACCCCGTAAGGAGTACGAAAATCTCGCACCCCAGGCCGGGATGCGAGATACCAAAAAAAATGTGTGTGGTATGCCGCATAGTAAATAACCTGCGAGTTCAATACAATATTTGTATCGAACGACGTAAACATACCGTCGCACCAGCAATGACTCGTTTACAATTCTACAATAATCGAGCTCAACCACTATCGCCTATTTTTATAAGTTTACAGGAAAAGTCAATGACTCGACAACTACTTCAACCAACACAAAGCACGTCATGTTAAGACAAGACATACTTTGGGGGGGGGGGGGCAAATGTTAACCGGCCTTTTGGTCTGATTCCCAAAACTACGCGAGGCACGCTCAACTCAACATATCGTGTGAAGCCAAAGCCAAGAGTATCGCCAAGGAGTAAAGGAAATGAGCCAAGAAGGGATCATGCCAACGGGAACCTCGCCACTCCTCCAAACATCACCAAGCCAATGCCTCAAACCCCGGAAAGTCACGAACCCCACTTACCTCGACACCTTGTTCCCTCTCTCACGTTCTTCATACCCCAGGGATGGGTACGAGTTTAAAAGGGGCTAGCACTTCGGGTCTGAAATTTTGAGGGTTGGTTAAAAGGGATACGAGATTCCTGGTGTAGTCCCCTATTTCTATCTACTCCCACCTAATCACTCCACTATAATTACCCCTCAACCTTACACTTCAAAGGGGTTGAAATTTGGTGAGTGGACATCTCTTGAGAGTTCCAAGTAGCCTCTCTAATGGCATCTAGGATTTGAGGAAGAAGAAGGGAAAAAGTTTCTTTTTCCTAATATTCGCATATGACAATTATGACCTCGTATAACTTAGAAATGTAAAGGGATGTCATGAGATGATCTCAACCTTGTAACTCTTTGTTATTAATAATATTCCAACGACTCTTCCAAAGTGGGCGTAGGTCTCTCGCGAGGTCGAACCACTATAAATCTCTCATGTTATTTATTGCTTTCTACACTTACTTTTCTGTGTGAAACTATAATTCCTAAGTAATTGGAACCTTGGGTGTTTACGACATATTTTGCCATCAACAACAAGCTTTATGAAGTAGTGGTTTCTTATGATTTCACAACATCTAAGTTTATGTAGTTAATATATATTTTTTGGTATAAGTTCCAAATGTTTATATACATTATTTTTTAGAACCGCGACAGTTTATAGATATATGTCATTGTCAATCATTAGTACGGGTTAAATATTTTTTGTAATAGGAAACATAAGGGTCTTTTACTAAGAGTTGTTATTTACAATGCAGTCCTTGATGCCTATGGATAAGTTATCTTTGAATGGTATTTTAGAACTTCTAAAGGAGATGAGGAGTAAGAATTTTGATTTTGATGACTTTACTTATAGCATTGTCATTGCAGCATGCGGTAGAGAAGGAATGCTGGAAGAAGCTATGGAGTTTTTCTACCTGTTAAAGTCTCAAGGATGCAATTGAGACTTGTCACGTATAACACTTTGCTTCAAGTATTTGGCAAAGCTGGGAATTATATAGAAGCATTGTGGTGCTTTAATGAAATAGGAAAAACAAGTTTTTGCGGAAGGAACGGTGATATCAACCGACATATGAATATATTTTGTGTTGTACATTTTGTGTTGTATCGATGCATATATTTTGGAATGACTATGTTTTTTGTAACGGTTTAGTTGTCGATGCGAACTACTTTAGATTGTTTTGTTGGGTATGTGTTGTATTTTGATTTTATACTATAATTATTAATATATATGAATGAATTTGATTTAGTTATATTTTTTTGCATTGATATATGAATTATATTATTATTAATATATGAATAAATTCTATTATTATAAATATGAATAATTCGTGCATGTATTACTTTCTGGATTCAAAATGCAACTGTCAGTTATAGTTGTAATAAAGTGTATTACAACTGTTAGAAATACTTGTAAAAATTACGAAGTCATAACGGTGCATACACAGTTGTAAAAGATTTTAGTCTATTACAACTTCTTAATATATGACGGTGTAATCACCGTTGTAAAAATTCTTTTACAATTGTTTTACACCGTAATAACATGGTGATTCTGTTGTGGTGACGGTTCCTGTAAAGTTTCAAAATACATAAAAACTCCATGCTAAAAAAATACATAAAAACTCTCTGTTTTAAAACTTTGTAAATTAGATCTATGTTTTTCAAAAATCATCAAAAGTCAACGTAAAAATCTACCAAACTTCAAAACATAATTCAATATATAATTATCGTCATATTCATGTAAGGTAAATACAAAAAAATGCTTCAAAAACAATAAAAAATAAAAAGACATTCTACAATAAAAATTCTAGAACTTCAATTTTTCGAATAATTGCATACATTACAACAATTATATCAAAATATTACGTGATTCCAGCAAAACTAAAAAAAAGAATGCAACAAAAGCTTCGACACTCCCTGGAAATGGTGATTAGTTCAATCTTTTCCCCTTTTTTTCTTCCTTTCGCCGTACTTTCTCTTCCTTGCGCTCTCTTTTCACTCTTTTCTTTTCACTCCGCTCGTATTTTCCACTCCTTACAAACTAGTTTTCGTTATGTCTAGGGTGTACCTGAAGCACTTCTCTCAACCCTAATTTCAATTTCAGATCTTATCGGCTTTCATACTTTTCGCTCGATTTGTCAACTTCTGATGATCCACTTGGCTTGGATTTTGCGCGGAGTTTCGGCCTCATCTCCTTACTGCTACACCATATGATCCTGTTGTTCCTCACTACGTGATTGTCTTTACAGCTGATCGAGGAATGGGGTTGTTTTGGAATGGTGTTTTGGTGAGTTTCCGGTTATGTCTGTGAGCCTTTGCTTAAGTGGTTTTGCGCCTTTTGCCTTTTGGATGATAAGTTCTGTTGTGTCCGATTTGCATCTGTATTCCTTTTGGTTGACGGGAGCTTGGAAATGTTCTTGTTTTGCTTTCTCTAGTGGTGCCAACACCAACAAACTGTGATAGCCTAACTACTAGTTTTGTCGGAGTTTGTAGGTGTTGTTTCTTATTGTTTGGTATCTACCTTTGTTATTCATCAGTGAAATGGTTTTCATGCTTAGCACTGTTGTGGTTCTTGAAGTATGTGAAACACTACAAGAAAGGGTGAGTTTGGCGACGGAGTGTGGCGACGGTTGGTGACGACCAAAAAAGCGGCCCTCACCAGCCGTCGCCAACCGTCGCCCAAAAACAAATATACCGCGAGGCTACAGGATTTTTTCCCCCATTCTGCTATCGGTCGAAAAAAAAAGAATTCGAACCACCGTCGCCGCCAGTTCACCACCGCCGACGCCAACCACCGCCAGTTCTCCACCGCCGACGCCAACCGCCACCTCTTCTTCGCCGCCTCCTCTCCTCCCATCTCAATCAGTTGCTTCTTCCTCTCCCGGTATAATTTCTAACCTATTTCTTCAATTAATTAGTTAATAATGATTTAAATGCATATGTTATATGATTATATGATGATTGTTGAGTTAATGTAGTTGATTTAGTAATGATTGAAACCCTAAAATGTGGATTTAGTTGTTTATTAGCGAATATTATTGGTTAGTAATTGATTTTGAGCATATGTATGTGTTTATGAACCCTTATTTTATAGATAATAATCAATTATTGATGTTGAATTTATAAAAATCAATTGATATTTATTTTAAATGCAGTAAATATGAAAGGATGTGATTGTGAATTATTGGTTGTAGTGGTATGAAATTGGATGTGATTGTGAATGATTGGTTGTAGTGGTATAAAAGGATCATGATATGGAAATATTGATTGAATATGGGTTTGGCAACCCTATTCCAGAGTGATTGAGTGAAAATAGATTGTAGGGTGAGGATATAAATTGAAATTGATTAGTTTAAGGACAGGATTCGTCTGCGTACGAACTAGATTATTGAAATTTCCCCATTGTCGAAAGCTGCGAGGCATAGCGCGAGGAGCCGTACATCGGGACGGTGCCGGTTTTAATTACCCTGCCGTTATGCTGCCGAAATTTCTTGAAATATTTACATATGTTTTTTTGTTTTGTTTATAGCTTATATAAAATGTTTATATGTTAGATAAAATGCTAGAACAATAAAAATATTATCTTTATTATATATATATATAGCTTTCTAAAAATATTTTCATTATAACAACATCATCTTTATTATATATATAGCTTTCTAAAAATATTTTCATTATTATCTATATAGCTTTATAAAAATATTCTAGTTATAAAAATCTTATCTTTATAATATATATATCTTAGTAAAAATGTTCATGTGTTGGGTAAAATTCTAAAATGTTAAAAATATCACTTTTAACATGTGTAGGAGCTATTAAAAATAGCTAGACCTTGAAATAAATTCTAGTATGTTAAAACCATCACTTTTAACATGTGTAGGAGCTATTAAAAATAGCTAGACCTTGAAATAAATTGTCGTATGTTAAAACCATCACTTTTATTGTACGTATGAACCATTAAAAATATTCGTGCGTTGAATAAATTCTTTGAACAATATATGTATGTGTTATCGAAATCACGGACATATATTTTTGAATCAGGAAAAATGTCCAATTATTACATTGACCGTAGTTGGATGTATGACGTTAGAATTGGAATGAAAGGCTCAGTGAAAGAAGATTTCTATAATGGTGTAAATGAAGTTGTTCTATTCAAGTGCAACTGGTTCAACAATGTTCCTGGTACTGGAATCAACGTGCATAAAGATTATAAGCTTATAGAAGTAAAGCACACATCACATTACTATAAGTATGATCCTTTTGTATTGGCAAAGCAAGCATTACAAGTTTACTTTGCTCCGTATCCGTCCTTAAAAAGAGATAAAGCAGATTGGTCTGTTGTAATTAAAACAAAGGCAAGATTTACATTTGAAGGAATTGCTATTCCAGACGATGCAGCATATCAAACGGATGCAAATCAAACCGATGAAATAATAATTGCTAATGATGTCAATTTAGAGTCTTTAAACGATGAATCAAATGAATTAATAGAAGCATTTGAGAGTACAGAAGACTACGATATAGAGTATGAGACCGAGACTGAATCAGAAAATGAAGAAGAATAATATTATTTGTATCGTTAGCTGTTTACATACGATGTACAATGATATGTTTTATATGATGTGCTATGTTGTGAGCTATGAGACGTACAATGATGTTTTTTATATGATGTGTTATGCTATGAACTTATATGATGTACTATGGTTATCTATTATCTGGTTCTTCTTTTATGTAAATGGGTCTTGTAGTTGCATTTGATAATATATGTTGTATGACTTTATTTGATAATGGATGTGCATAATGATATATGAGTTATTATTACACGAAATAATATGTTTGTGACAGATATGCCTCCTAGACGCCGACCTACCCACAGTTCAGAGGCAGGTGCGAGCGGTACAGCACCGGATTTACGTCCGGTCGTAGAGCTCGTGCCCAAGTCCGCAGGGTAAGTTTTTAATTTCGTAAATGCTTAGTATTCAAAAGTTATTAAATGCTAACATCGTACTTTCTACAGGGGGTTTGATATTATTCCTGGAGAGGTTGTTTTACGTGTGTCCAGAGATGCATATTTCGCTCGGTGGACAGAGGCATGGCCTCACTGAGACGATATTCCTATGCAGATTAGGAATGTCATCCTCGCGGAGGTTCTTGTAAGTATAAATATATTTCTCATTTGCAAAATTATATAAAATATGTAATGCAATTTGTTTGTTAATTTACAGTGTGTTGTACGGGTCAACGAAGAAGATATGGATGTTTTCCTGAATGCATGGAACCAGAAGATGAGGAAAAATTATTCAGGAAATATATACAAGGCAAAAGTAGCGAAAAAGAGGCCTCAGTGGATGAGCGAGGAGGTCTACGCCGATTTCCAGAAATTGTGGGCCACGGAAGCTGTGAGGGTAAATTAATTAAGCTTATTTTAAAATTTTATTTTGTATATCCATCAATTAATCATATAATTAAATATACAGGAGCTTTCAGCGCGAAACCGAGCAAATAGGCTCAAAAATCCTGCTTTGCATCGGGCTGGGTCTAAGTCCTTCTCCCAGCATCGTCGTGAATTGGTACGAACGATAAATCACATTTAAAAATAGTTCTAAACTTTTTAAATCGTATTGGTAAATTCCAAATATATATTGTATCATTTCAGATGTCGACTCTGCAACGGGAGCCTACACTTGCTGAGGTGTTTACACAGACTCATGTCGTCGAGCGGACAGATGAGGAGGGTAACACCACATATACGTGGACGGACCCTAAGGCTTGTGAAACGATGGTTAGCATTTGTAATAATTTGTATTTCACATTGTTATTTTGAAATTGAATATTTAATGTATTCCATAATTGTCCGCTATCACAGGACAAATACAGGACGCTATTAGATGCTCGAGCGACGCAGTTAGGTCAAGAGCCGGACGTGGAGGAGTGCAATCGCATTTGGAACAAAATCATCGACCCGCCTACCAGGGGTAGACACTATGGCTTTGGAAACATAGAGGTAAAGTGTTTTATTAAAGGATTTAAACATATCCAAGTGTTATTAATTAATATCACTTAGGTACTCAATTCACGTAAACAAATATCACATATTAATTTATCTCTTACTGGCATTAATAATTACTTTAAATTTATGTCATATTAATACCATTGAAATATTAATTTATCACATATTAATTACTAACATGAATAATTACTACAAATTGGTTTCATTAATTGGTGTGAATTTGATATCGACAAGTCTATTACAATCATTGTATAAATCATTGTATAAACCATTAATGTACATTGCAATACCATTGAAATATTAATTTATCTCATACACGCATATAATATGATAATTACAGATGCCGGAGACTCAGGCCTCATACACGAGACGTCAGAGCGAGGAGGAGATCATCATGCTTTGACAGCAGGTTGCAGCTTTATAGGATTTTCAGAAGAACCAGCTTGAGACCGTGTTGGATGCGCGGATTGCTGCATATCTTCAGGAGCATGGGGTTATGCCGCCGAGTGAGCCTGCTACCATGGCCGATGAGGAGGAGGACGAAGAGGATGAGGACGAGGACGAGGAGGACGACGAGGATGAGTAGGTAGGTACTTGTCCCTTTTTTTTTGGACTTGGTTTGTAAATACAAGCTACTTGTTGGTGATGAACTTGAGATGTTTGTGATGTTTTGTGGAGACGATGATGGTATTTTGGACTTAGTTTGTCTGATGTGGACGTTTTGATGGTATTTTGGACTTGTTTTGTTTGATGTGGACGTTTTGATGGTATTTTGGACTTGTTTTGTGATGTTTTGAGGCGATAGAATGTGAAACTGGTTGTATATGAGTTGTGGATTGAATTGGTGTGGTTTGATGGCTTGTTAGCAGCTTAAATTTAAAAAAAATGTTTCAGATTAGTGACAGCTAGTGACGGTTTTCTGGTCTCGTCTTGCGACGACAGGCGAGGATCAAAGACTCAGCTTTGCCACGCATGGCGACGGCTCGCGACGGCATATTTGTATAGATTTGCCACGAGTTGTGACGGCTAGCGACGGCTTTATGGTGACGGCTTGTGTCGGGTATTTGAAATATAACCGTTTGTCCACGTGGCAAGCTAGCCATCGCTAGCCCTCACTAATATGGTGTCCAAAGCCGTCGCCATGCTCGACGTTATTTGCTTAGCGTCCACATTATTTGTGACGGTATTTAGCGACGGCTGGCGAGGGTCTGCGACGGCTGGCGACGGTATTTTGCCGTCGCTAATTGGCATGTTTCTTGTAGTGAAAGTTATTGCTTCTGTAGGTTGTGACGGTTTTGTGCTGCGTGAGTGTGTAACTGTCTGGTTCGGTCACTATGATTTGGTGGTCTAGTGGTGGTGGCCAGTGTGCTATGCAACTATGTTTTATTCTCACATTTTCCGTTCATCCTTGGGTTGTATGAGCTATGCTGCATTTTGTGATGATGTGAGGCGTAGATTTGGTATTCTCAAGATGGAAATGCATGTGCATAAGATGGTATCCTGATGGTTAATGTTAGGTCTCTAGGCTAGTTGTTGCTGTCTTTGTGTGGCTCAATGCCATTGTTGCACCTAGTACTTAGGTCTGCATGTTTTTATGTAATTATTTAATCATGTAACTGTGTTTGTTTGCCTCCCTGCACGGAGTGCAGTTTGATATTCACTCCCTGTGCGAAGTAGGAAATTTGTAGTCTAGATTCTATGGTCTAGCTCCTGTGTTGTAAGCTCATATGGTTTAAGTGGACGGTCCATTATAAAAATCGTTTATGGTGGATGGACCACCTTAAAAATCAACTGTAGTATATAATATATCAATCTCATGTAATATTTGTAGTTATTGTTTGTTGTAATAATAAGTGTTACAGATATTATATGATTTTATACTTTTTTGTTGATTGCTTCAGCCTTTTAAAATCAATGCCTACACTCATTCAAATATCACATTATTGTAGAAAAATCACCAGAAAAATGATGAACATTGCATACAAATGAAATATATATCAATTTTAGTAAAATAGCAGAAAAACAAGCAATCATACAAAAAAATACAGATATATCTGCATTTTTTCAATACACTTAGACATGTCTGCAACACATTGTATAATAGTTGCAGATATGTCAATGCTTATTTACAGTAAGTACAGACATTTTTGCACGATTTTCTTTCGTTTTTTAGTACCTACAATATACTGTGCAACAGTTGCAGCTATATTTATACTTTTCACAATAACTGCTTGCATTTCTCCAAAAAAAAAATTAGTAATCTTCTCTTAATATTTCAATCTTTCATATATTTTTTTGTTTATGTAGTAGCGTGAGAAAATACTGAAGTCATGTTACTACAGCAATAAGTACCCACTTTACATTGAAACTTACAGAAGGATGCCGCTTATAACAATTTTGATTTTAGAGAACCATCTCTAATATTCACTTTTAAAAGTCCACCGTCGAATCAAAAATTTCCGCTTTGAGACAACTATTAGCAAAGAAGCGTTAACATTATAAACTGAATGACCTAAGGGTGAGCAATAGTCGGTTCAAACCGATTTAACCGTCCAAACTGGTTCATTTAGGTCGGTTCAGTTCGGTTTTAAAATTAAATCGGTTTGAATTCGATTTGTAAATGATTTTTTTGGTTATTAGTTTAACCGAATTAACAAAATTTCTAATTTATTATCTAATTTTACAGTATTGTAATATTTTAAATAATTAATTTAGTGATAAAATACAAAGGCATGTGCTGCAAATATATCAAATTTTACTATAAATATAAAATTTACTATATAAAATTTCTTGAAATATGAATTCATGTTTTACTTTGAGTGAATTCACCATTTGAATAATAACACATCCTTCAAGCTTGGTTAAATCGATTACTGACCGAATTAGCCGAAATTAATTTTGTTCAGATTGAAAAAAAATTGGTTTAATTTCAGTTTATGTATTTCTATCTTAAAGCCAACCGAATTGACTGAAGGTTGATTCCTGTTGGTTTGCTTGTTCAATTAGTTTAACCAAAAATTTGTTGTCACTCTCTCCACTTCGTATTTCCGCTTCATATTTCCTATAGAAATATATACTTACGCAAAAACTACAAATGCACGCACACCAATAGCTCCACTTTATCCCCGCCTTGCGTCGCCTGAGATGCCTGCACCTTCTCCAGAACCATTGTACCACCGCCTTCTGCATCTACCCATCGCCAGTTCCGCCCGACTCTGCCATGGGAACGTTGTTTTCCTTTTCACGTCTTGCTGCCAGCACACCATCATGCACCACCAAGCACCACCACTGAGACCGCCACCAATACAGTACTAACCCTACCGCACCATCTGATGCCTTCATTAACGATCATGCCGCCTATATTGGCTAAGAATGTAGCCAAATCCATTTTCTTTTCCAAACTTTTCGAGTAAACTACTACCACAACGCCCACCTCTAGCCCTCGGCTTTTGCATTTCCAAACTCCCCTAAGCAAGATGAGCAAACCTATGTAATCAAAACCAATTTTAGATCTCCTTCAAAATCAACCCCTTGTCGGATCCACTATTTCCAACCATCGCAGTCGGTATCAGGTCCATCCAAAGTCATAACTATGTAGTCTTTAGAAATTTAGATAGGTCTGCCTCTTACTTTAGCCACGATAGTGTCTATATGGTTAAGAAAGAGGGGGAGAAAAAAATATAGAGGGAAAATGTGGGTCGGAAGAAGTGGATAAAGCGGTCGGAAGAAGATGGACTATTTATAGAGTATGAATACAATTAAGGTTTAATTTTTGGAATTCTAGTGCGCATTTTCTACTTAGTATACGGTTAATAAAAATGTCTGACTGGGATGATTTTCTACATGATTGTATTTTCCTTATTTTAACGGGATAAGTTTTGTCAAAATCTAAGAACGCGTCTAATGATACTATTTTTGATCGTTTTAAAGTCGTACCGACTACCGAAATGTTCGATTCAAAACGTTCAACCTTGAAAACATTGATTGTGCAACTCATTCAATTTCTTTGACATAAAAACGTTTTCCGTTCGTTCAAATTTTATGGTATGTCATGTGCATCTATCGATGTAATACGTAAAACTATCGAAAAATGACAAAAAGTATTTTGTGTAAAATTCCCAAGTAAAATTACTACGGGTTGAAAACGTCACGAGACAATGTCCAAAGACCAAATATGAATTTAGAAATAATATTGTTTTTTGATTTTATGATTGTAAAATGAGATCATTTGACTAGCTTGAGGATTGGGTGCATTATTGGAGAGCATGATTAGAGATTTTAGATGAATATTTAATTGTGATGTTTGAATGATATACTTGGTTAAGTGATGAAGCATGTATTTTTAATGTTATGAACGGGTATTTGAAGGGATGGAAAAACGAACTTAAATTTATGTTATTATTTGTTGTAGTATCTATTTGAATACAAGAATTTAACATGAATTGTAAAACATAAAATCTCGACTATTGGATCAATTGTTTTTAATATTAGAGGTGAAAATCAAGAGATATTCCGATATAAATGCAAAATCCCAATCACAAATTTGAAAAAATTCGAAAGTCACCACGTTAGGATGAAAGAAGTGGAGAGTAGGTTCCATCATCCGAATATTTTAGAAATACAGAAAAAAAAAACCTTTGGTCTTCTCAAGATTTTATAAAAAAAATCTCCTTAATATATAGAAATTCAAAGCATACTGGTATTTATAAGTATTATATTTGAAATGCAACGTAAAATATTTTATGTAAGCTAAATAACTATAACGTCCCGTATTTTTGGTGGTTAGATATTTCATTCATTTTATTATATTAAACATCAGTTTGGAATTTTAAATGGATTTATAATATAGAATTCGTTTATTAAAACGATATCTGAACATATAATTTATGTATAGATATAAAACGAACTCGAAACATCGCGGTAGTTCGTAATTTACAATTTGAACTTCAATTGAATATACATAATCCATTTTAAGTCGGAATTCTGTGAAACAAGAACGTTTGAGTCAATTTGATTATAATTTTCTAATGGAAGAGAAAAATGGAGATTTCGGCTTTTAAATTGTTAGTTATGTCCAATTCAAATTTTTGAATAGTCGCTATGGAATTCGTTAATAAACGATAACGTTTATTTAAATAAATGTAAGCGGTTTTTATATATTTGAATATCGTTTTAACTCAGATTTGTTAATATTGAGTCTAAAAATATTGGTCTATGCTGAACCTGTATAAGATTTCGTATACGATAATAATTTATTATTATTATTGTTTTGGATTTAATTATATTATATGGAGATTATATAGGCGTTAAAAATGGCTGTTTATCAAATGATCTCCGTTTTCAACGAAACGAGTTTTATTGGAATGTGTATCACTAGTTATTGCTAGATCTCCAGTTTGGAGCCAATCAGAGTTGTTTTATCGGTGCGTGAAATTTAAAGGTGAACCAATAAATTTAAATAACGTCGTTGTGCAAACGGAGCCCGTTTTCAACGAAATTTATCTCATTGAGACCAGATTGTTGAGACGTAGCAGTTTTTCCATTTTCGTTGCGTTTGGAGTTTGTGTGCGTCGATCCAAATTTAACGGTTAAGGGTTATAAGCGGTAGGGTATACCGTATAAAAATTCAAATTTATAAATATTGCTTAATCCTTAAGCAAAGCATAATTTGCCGTTGCTTCTGCCGACTGATGTAGCACCTCTCGACAGAAAAGAAGTTTCACCATACCATAAAATCTCTGTACACCAAGGCACGTGCTAATTGAAATAGTTCAGGCATATATTTTTTAAATGAAATTTGAGCTGCAGACCTATCTTTCCTATTTCTTCATCCCAGAGTAAGACACGGTACCCTATAGTTTCAGCAACCGCAAGGCCTAGTAATATTTTGAAAAGAAAACCTCACACTTATCCAAATTTCCACAGACTACCCACATACAGCCTGTCTGCCTTCATTCATCTCCATCAACGTAAATCAAAAAATGAAAATTCGTGCAGCTCCTAACCTCTATACTGAAACCTGTCTCGTACGCTCTTAACTTGACGTTGTTCTTATCCTAGTTGCTCTCCTATAAATAGCGATCGACGTTCTCTTCTACACAAAATCAACCGAAACTTTTTCGTGTTTCCTTTTACTTGAAATCTGCGCCTCTTTGCCACAATAAAAAAATAGAACCCATATATAAAAACAAACAAAAACTGTGTGGGGCGTAAAGATCAGTGGTGTACTGTAACTGGGAAATGATTTGCGAAGGGGATGAATAATAGTGCGTGGAGTTCGAACATACAACGGGGGAGGGAAGCTACACTAAAACAGTGGGGACTGTTCTGATCAGGGGTGGCAGTACAGGTCACGGTGATGGAGTATGGGTGCTGTTAGGTTCGGGTTCCGAAGTTGGTCGAAGTTTGGAAGCGACGAAGGGGAGAGGATGTTGGAGCAAGGTTTATGCATGGGTAGTGATGGGATTGTGCTTGCGTGAGAGGGACGTGGCATGCACAACTTTTTTTAAAATAAAAAGAGAAAAAAATAAATAAGGAGAAGAGTGAACACGAGAGAAGCATGGGGATACAGGAGGATGGTAGAAGAAATGGTTGGAAGACGGAACTTGGAAGCGCACGAACTGGAGAAGAAATATGAACAGTAAGTGCATATGTAGCATGCTGAAATGATGTTTAAAAGTGCCTAAATGATGTTTTAATTATAACGTAAGTATATAGTTTAGGTGATATATATTATTTAAGAAATTAATAGTACTTAGTTGTGCCTAATCTTAGTTGCAAACACCTAACCGTGATAATATGTATGCTAAATTTTTATAATATTTAATCATACACAAACGCGTGGACTAGGATGAAGTTGGAACGGAATAACAGGTATACATTAAACTCACTTTGCTTACTTTTAAGTAGGGCTGTCAATGGGTCGTGTCGGGTCGGGTTGGGGTTGGGTCAAGTCGGGTTCGAGTTGATTTATAAACGGGTCGGGTCAACCTGTTTATTAAACGGGTCATTTTCCCCAACCCTAACCCGACCCGTTTATAAACGGGTTGATCCGACCCTACCCGTGTAACCCGTTTAACTAAACAGGTCGTGTCGGGTTGACCGGGTTTACCCATTTGACCCGTTAGCTACTATTGTTCAATGATATAAACATTCAAAAAAACATATCAAAAAAATCACCAACATATGTCATATGTTATAACTTACAAGTATCTCCATATCCAATAATCACCAACATATAGACAGCAAGCACATATATAACAGTCAACGTCGTATTCAAAAATCACCAACATATAAAATTATAAGCAACAAAAGATCAAATTAACCACCAGGCAGCACAATAGCACATAGATAAGATAAACATGGTGTATCGACCCAAACTTTCCCATAAAGGAAAGCCCGGATTGAGTTAAGAACATGACAAATCAGAACACAAACAGAAGAACATTTCATTATTTATTACAACAATTACATCAGACTACAAGAATATAACAGAGTATGAATAAATAATATACATTTGACAAATATCAGAGATTCAAATTACAAAGCAGCGGAAAATTAATACATAACACAACTGCAAGAAATACATGGATACAGAGTGTCCGAATATAGCTCCAGCTGTAAATCCAGGATCCTATGAAAATAATATCTGCAAAACCCAAAGTACTAGCTGTCCATATGAAAAATAGGGGCACCTAGAGTTTAGGTTAAAACAATAAACTCTAGGTCAGTCATGTGACTGGTGTGAGGACTAAAACTGTTGTCAACTTGATTTTAAAGTTCGATAAATTAAGGGACCACGCCGTATAACACGAAACGGGTTTACCCCCAAGAATACCAGTGCATAAAATAAACAGCGCAATGCTAAATAGAAAAATGAAGAAATTATAAGACTCAAGTCCCATCACACAATGCAACGCAAGACGGAGGATAGAGTTTTTACCTTATAATAGCCAAAAATGCTTGGTACGTGAAATTTCATATTTTATTATTACTATAAGTGAAGAAATCAACTTCTAATATAAATGTATCAATCATAAGCGGCGTAGGTACCCATATATTACGTCGCCAAATATATATTTACAACTAAAATCGAAAAATCACGTATTGGAAATTGGGTTTCCATTTATGAACCGAGGCAAGGGATCATCCTCACCGCTTCGAGGCACACTAGCAAGTGCCTCAGAACAACACACTCTGGGCAACCCTTGGATCTTCATGGCCGGTCATCCGTCGATGATTAGTTATACCATAAACTATATGTTAGCCGGTTCTATCGAACCTCTAGGTCAGTATATCGACCATATCATCCATCGATCCCCTAGTGACCGGTATATCCATCGATCCTGTAGTGACCGATATATCCGAGGTACCTCATCTTCCATCAAGTAATAATAGTATGCAACATCCACATGAGTAAGCACTCTGGGCTACACACCATGACGTTACTCATAGCTAGAACTAACATATGTCCATTTCCATGCCGTCACTATCCCGTTTTTGGTTCACACCTGGGTACGAGGCTCGCGAATTAACGCTATATAAAGCTATGATATTTAAATCCGTGCTTTGATCATCAACCACACGACTCTGCTTTTCAACAAAAACCTTGATCCTTTGCATCTCAGCATGCCACACAGGCAATTCACGCCATGCGACTGATGTCTATCGATATATAACCTCTAAACTCGTACGTCTTAGGGAAGGGTATTAAGCAAGAGAATAAATTCTCCGCCACCAAACAGATATATATTTAATATAGATCAATCAACACAAAATAAAATCCAATGTCAGACACGCATCAATTTACAAGCTTGTTCTGGGTCTGAACGAAAATGGAGGCACCTTATTCCTCATCCCATATGTCCAATACAGGAGAGAGGTCCTTGCATATCCGGTCAATCTCCAAGTACGTCTGGACAATCACCACTTATTACCTTTTCTTCAGTGTACCGCTCAATCAAGACATCAGTAATCATCCAAACGATGTGAAGAACTCTGGTCTTTAACCACTGTCTTCATCGTCGAATCAATTATTCAAAATGGGTATAAACCCGGTCATTCTGAATAACTCGCGTTTCTTATAAACCAAGTGCTATAAAAACACAACATACGCCTCATTCCAATTCAGAATATTCTTTTATTCAAATATTCTTTTCACATATTAAACCAAATTAAGGTTTATCCAAACTAGTCGAGATTATCGAACCATACCGAAGTAATCATTTCTTTTATTATCCCAATCCCAAACCTATTCATCCCATGAAGCAAAACTGGTATTACTCCATATCTAACACCATGGTGTTATCGGTAAAATTAATTACCATTTCACGTCCAAATCTAATTAAAGATTTAACTATCTCCTGGAGTAAAACTGGTGGTACTCCATTCTCGATCATTTCCCGAATTTGATAATTTAAATTATCACATTCTCATTTCAGTCTAATTAAAGATTCATTAAAACTCCACTTAGTTTTAATCTTTCCAAAAATCAATATTAATGATTATTTAACTTTGGGAAATCAAACATGTCGCATCGATAATCTACACCGTACTATTGATTTCTGCCGATATATAACCTCTAAGCTTGTACGTCTTAGAGAAGGGTGTTAAGCAAGAGAATAAATTCTACGCTACCAAACAAATATATATTTAGCAGAGATCAACCATACAGTTCGAAATACAATGTTAGACTTGTAATCCTGTCTTTAACTGGGTTAAAGAACCAATTTCATTTAAAACACAGTTCACCATAAACCCAAAATCACATTCCATTAATTATGGAATCGTCACGGAAAACTGATCAATATATATAATTGATATCAATTTCCGTATCCGATTAATAATATAAATGGAATAATGGCAAAGTCTTTTAAATTCCATATATAGTAACAGTCTTCCTCCGCAGAAGCTCACTTCAATTATTACCAAATCGAATTCCATTCTATTCCGATTTAATATATTAAACTGGAAACTTCACTTTGGAAAATCCCATTAATCTCAATTAAAAGATTTATAAACTCCAAATCTCGTTTCACTGTTAATCGGGTTAAAGAACAAGTTTTATTTAAAACACTGTTTACGATATACCAAAAATCCCATTTGATATTAAATACAAGACCCTGAATAGAAATTATATCGGCTTATATTCAATATCAAATTCTGAAACCAACAAATATCGTATTGGAAATAACGATACAAATATATCTTCCAAATTTCCATAACAATATCCGTATAACCACAGAATCCGATATCGAAATATTATGAAGATTATTTCCATTCCAAATCCATTCCAATTTGTTCGTTGGAAATTTCTGGTTATATTAAAACCATTCACAAATCTAATTTATTTAAAAATCATTGGATTTCAAATCTAGTTTATAACTAGTTCATTTTGATAAAAATATATTTTTATCTTTTCAAAAGAAATTTTCACTCCAATTCTTTCCTAATCATTTATTATGATTTTACACAAATTATTAATAATTTTAATAATTTTATTAAGGCCCCTTCAATCGATTTCCATAAAAGGTCGTCGAACTGCACTTACAACGACCTTTTCCAAATTTGATTTGGGCATAATTCCAAATCCAACCATTAGATTTCAAATCTCTTATATTCTTTGGAAAGCTCTTTTCGATACGAACCCAACAGTTTTAGTTTTAGGAGAATCCGACGATCGGAGCTCATGTAATATCAATTCGAAGTCAATGGTCGAAATTTGCGAACGGTCGCGGCGCGACGCGTTTGATTCAGGCCATTATATATATATATATATATATATATATATATATATATATATATATATATATTTCGTCGATTTCCATTTAAAATGTATTTTATAAATCGTTTATAAATTCGTTCTAAAACGATTCTAACTTCATTTCTAATTTAAAATCAAAATTGAATACTCCTTATCATTATATTATTTAAATGATAATATTTTCAAAATATCAGACTTTGAAATCATTTCCTTTTCAATATTCATTATAAAAATAAATAAAATCGATATAAATATCGTTCGCGTCAAAATGGGGCATATCTAATCAATACGGCTTCACATATTTTAATATTTTCACGTTCATCCAAAATCGGACATTAAAACCAGATTTTAATCCTTTATTGAATATTATTTTAAAATATTCCTTATTTTAAAATATTCGTTTTTTAAAAATATTCGTTCTTTCCGAATTGGAATCAAACACAGTCAATTACCATATAATGTTATTTATATGGATTTCATGCAACACATGTATACAACAACCATGATAATCAATCAATCATCGGCCAGAGTGCACTACACAACTGCATAAGCATTAAATATAAATAACTAATGCTTACAATAGTCTGCCAACCAATCGATTGACATACAGCTAAACAATTGGGATTAGTGTACGTCAAATATCATCCCAATACCCGTGTGGAGTTTCCATCAACACACACAGATTTTATTTGTGCAGTTGGGTGATGTGTAAAATATATCGTCCTAATCAATATCAGTCAAATGAGTGTACATAAACAAATTGTCCGATTTGTAAATGAATATTTATTTTCATTCATATACTTGTTAAAAATTATATGTTTAATGATAAAATATTTATTTCAACACATGAATATTTTATACAGTTCATTTATACAACAAAAATGATATTTTTATTGTTCTAACATATTTTAGAAAATTTTGGCAGCATAACGGCGCGACACTGAAACCGGAATAAGGTCTAGCCTTATCCCTCGCCTAATACTGGCTCGCGCCATACACATACCCATTCCACTCAATTCAGTTCACATCCCAAACCAAATTCAAACAAATAAATCAATCAAATCAAACAACCAAACATTCATGGTTTCAATCAAAGGTGTCGGGTGCTACTAAGCATCGTCTGCATCCTAGTATATTTTTATCTGAAATTAAATTTGAGTGAGAAGTTCTCACCTTTGGGTTCCACTCCGTCATTCTTTATTGGACGGTCTGGATTCCGTTTCGCTTTCAGTCAGTTCCACCGCAATCTGTTTCACGCGGTTTATATTAAAAATCACATTTTAACAACGCCATATATATACATATATATTTATTAAAAATCATAATTTTACAATGCTATGTATACATTAAAAATCATAACTTTACAGTGCTATGTATACATTAATAATCATATTTTTACAGTGTTATGTATACATTAAAAATCATAACTTTACAGTGTTATGTATGCATTAAAAATCATATTTCTACAGTGCTATGTATACGTTAAAAATCATAACTTTCCAGTACTATGTATACATTAAAAATCATATTTTCACAACGCCTTTACATATATAAAAATCATATTTTTATTATGCCGCTATATATATAAAAATCATATTTTTATTAAGCCGCTATATATAAAAATCATATTTTTATAATGCTATTATATAATAAAAATCAAAATTTTCTAATGCCATTCATATAATAAAACTTGAATTTTTATTTGCTATTCATATATAAATAAAAATCACATTTTTACATCTAAAACCATTTCTATAAAAAATCATATTTTTATAGTACTAAAAATTATATTTTTAATCTAAAACTATCATGTAAAAATCACATCTTTATATGGCTACTTATATAATAAAATCAAATTTTTATCTAACTACAAATTATATTTTTATCTCGATGTTCATATAAAAAAAAACTGATTTTTAAACTAATATTAATATACAAAAAAATCTGATATTAAAATAATTATATATATAAAAATCTAATTTTTAAACTATATAACAAAAAAATCTCACTTTGAATTCGATTCACCTGAGGGGGGGCCCACCACGGTCGTGATTGGCCAAAGGGGCGGATGAGCTTGGTGGTGCTGGTTGGAGGCGGTGCAGGGCCCACGATGGTCGGGTTTAGGCGGTTTTGGGGATTGCGGCGGCTGTGGTTGGATTTAGAGGAGGAGAGGCTGACGTGGAGGCCGACGGTGGCTGTGGGGAGGCGAGGCGAAGTAGGTGGTCGTGGGGGAGGGCGGCGCGGTGGTGGTTGCGGCGGTGGAGCGTGGAGGGCGCAATGTTTTCTTTTTTCTTTTTATTTCTAATTTGATCTGAACTAAATGGGGAAGGGAGAGAGAGTGGAGAGTTTGACCGAGTATATTAATATATATTTAATTATTTATTTAATTCCAAAAAGTAACTTTTTCTTTTGAACTCCAAATCGAACCCAACGACTGTTTCCCCTTGATAATTACCCGCATTATGAACATAATGGGCTATGTCCTGCAAGCTAATTCGACCGTTTCGATCAGTTTTCGCCAAAATTAAAATATAAATCAATTTAACGTTCAAAATTGATTTGGATGTACATTTTAATTTACCGGGACCACATACTAACTCCAAAAATTTCCAAAAAAAAATCCTAGCTATGTATTGATGATACGGTCGTAACAAAACTAATTTCGTGGAATTTGGAGACCGTTTGAAAAACGGTCATTTTTCAGTCGATTAAATTCAAACTGAAATTACCAAACGCGTTTAAATTCACCACGCTCACATATTAACTCCAAAAATTATGAAAATTGGAATCTAGCAATAATTTGACATTTCGGATCCAACAAAAGTGGTTTCGTCAAAAACAGAGGTCGTTTGCAAAAATGGCTATTTTTAAAGGCTATATATTATATAAAATATATAAATTCCATAGCGACCATTTCAAATTTTCAACTGGACATAACTTTTTATTCCTGTTCTGAAATTTGGATTTTTCACATTCGTTAGAAAGATATAGTTAAACAGATTCCAATATTTCTGGTTTTACTAAAATCCGATTTATTTTGAATCCTGTACATTCATTTGAAATTGAAATTTCAAACTGCTGCGCCATTCAGGCTTGTTATATAATTAAATTAAATTTATTCATTCTAACTTCGATTTAAATAAATTTTAAATCATTATTATTAAAATAAATCATTTTAAATTCTGAAAATCCATTAAAATAGCCAAAATAAAAAAAATTAAATTGGTTCTGAAAATCCGGGTTGTTACACATGGAGGTCAACATAATACCAATACATCTAAATACTTTATATCCTGATTACTAATACATGCAGTTCGCAACAATGCAGCGATCAACAATGTTTAAAAATCTGATTACTGATACATTAACTAAGGCTGTCAATAGAATATTCAAACAAATACAATGCAAACTAGATTTGAAAATAAGATGACCACCAGGCACCAACAGACCCTGCTAAGTGCTAACTTCACTGACTGCCTCCCACTGTCTAAAAGCAGAATACCACAAAGTTGAAACTTGTGTGTACAACGACCTGTGAAACACTGAAACAGTCAATATTGCACTATACAAATTTGCTTAATCATAGTGAAACAGTTATGCCAAAAACAGCTATGATTTCCCAATATTGCAGTATGCAAATTGTTTGCAGTATACAAATTTGCAAGGATATATATTTGTTTGCGGTATACAAAATAGTTTATGCTGGTTAGTAACTACCTCTACAGTAGCAAACTAAGCAGTATCTTGCTTAGTATTCCCGCTAATAGTATGTTGATTGAAATGAACTGCAAAGATTAATACATAAGGAAATATGATAATCAAATGAACTGTAAAGTGTTAAAATTCAAAGGCCAATTAACATTAACTTTTATAAAGTCAGTCCAGACAACATATTCAAGTGCTTGGCAAATTTAGGTTTTACATAAAGTAGAATGGCTTAAAATAAATTTTAGGTAATATTTAAATGTAACTACAACCACATGACATTGTAAGTTGTATTATCTCATTCAAAAAATGATAACAAACAATAAGCACATGGTGATAAATCTGGATTCATAATATGCATCTCACACATATCATGTTGTGAATATATAAAACTAAAAAAATCACAAAAATTAAGTTATCTTAGCTTCACCTGTATATGTATTCATTGAATACACATACATTCAGTTCAAAATAGGTATAAGCCATAGATGGCTAGTTGTCTTAGCTTGACCTGTATATGTATCCAGTCAATAAAAAGCAGTAATACAGGTTGAACCTTTAGTCTGCCAGTTCAGCAATAAAAATAAGCTTCCTACGTCTCTTGCCAACAATTTTTGCACCCGTTGTTTCTATGTTTTCTATTCCCACTTCTTCCATATTGGCATCTCCAACTAGCTCTGCACTACTTGGTGTAAAGGTTTCCGTCGCTTTTCTGCACAATTAAAGAACAAAACTATAGTCTAACAAGAAAAAAACTGTAGCCTAACAAGAATCTGATGATAAAAAAAATTAATGGTTCTTACATAAGACAGTAGCCTAACAAGAAAAAAAATTGCAGCATAATCCAGTGTAATATGCAGTTTCAAATGGATAAAAGCAAAATTTATGGTGTCAAATAAGGGGGATTAATGATCCCAGGTTGGTATTATAATGCTAAAAGTTAAAACATATAAAAATACAAGAACATGCTGCAAAATCCATTGTAAATTTTAATAGCATCTGCTATGTACTGGACAGTTCTTACATTGATAAGACTAATTGCATCCAACCATAAGAATAAAAACTATAGCCTAACAGGAATCTGACGATAAATTTTTTTTTTGTATAAAAGTGAAATTTACATGTATGAGCGCTGACTTTGAATCCATTACCTTTACGTTGTAGATCGATGGAGAATCGATTGAGTATTGACAATAGCAGATCGATTAAGGAGAAGATTAAAAAATTTGAAAGGGGAAAGTGAGCAATTGGTTAAAAATGAAGATGAGCACTGGAAAATCTAGGCAGCTGAAAGAGAAAGTGAGTAGTGAAGAGTAAGGAGTGAAGACCGCATCAGCCAAATATGTTAATTGTTAAGGTTAGCGCCGCTGGGTCAAACATTGTTAAAGTTTAACGGGTCAAACACTGTGGTTTGTCACTTTGGGCGTGTTTGGCGCAAGCAGAAGCGGAGAATTGTAGTTAGCGGAGAATGCATTTGGCGCGTTAAGCGGAGCATTTTATTTATATTTTGTAATTTAATTAATTACCGATTAAAACATAACATTATAATTATTGCATAATAACACAGTTAACAAAACATAACAGTCCATTATATAAAAACAGTACAGAAAGTGATACATTGCAGAAATACACAAAAAGTAGAGAAAGTGATACATTGCAAAAATCTATTAGTGCAATCCTGCTGCAACAAGCTCGTCTCTTATTCTATCGCAACGCACTGCCATATCAGCGCTGCCTTGATAACGTTGAGCCGGTGCTAGGTCATTATTGCCTATGTTTCTCAAGTCGGGATATTCTTCTTCATACTCATCTGGAATAAGATCTGGATCATCATCATACACCATAAGAGGGAAGAGAAGTAGCTTAACGGCTCAAATTGGAGCCGTCGACGCGCGCCCGACGCGTCCATTTGTAAGGTGGTCCGTTTTGGACCAACGAACAACCCCTTAGTTGTATGCGCCTAAATAAGTTACGGGAACATAAATAATTTAACATTTCCCTTTTTTAATATGTTAAGCGGGTTTAGCAGGTCAATTTCGGGTTAGCGGGTCAACCCTAAACCCACCCATTTATAAACGGGTCAAATTCGGGTTGACCCGAAAATGACCTGCTAACTAAACGGGTCGGGTTGACCTGCTAATTTCCGTGCAGGTTTCGGGTCGGGTGACGGGTCGTGTAGGAAATTGACAGCCTTACTTTTAAGTGTTATATGAAGGCACGTGACCTGGAATACTTACTAATGCCCAAGTCTTAAACCCTTTTTTTCTCTTACGTTTAGCATGCCTAATCACATAGCCTTGCCTAGGTATATTTATAATATGCCAGTGAAGTATGCCTCATCGAAAGTGTTACTTTGCCTAGTTATAATTATGCCAAACAAGTTTACAGTATACCTAATCCAATCACTTTATATATATAAACGTAAGTTAGGATAATTTTATATATATATATATATATATATATAACGGGGCTAATTCAATAGCAGATGGGGAGAATTATACACGTCTAATAAAGAATTATCAACTGTTAATTTATTAAAGATTAGATAATAAAGTTATTATTAATATTAATTAGAAATAGTGAACACCGCATTAAATTTATATATGTGTCATACAACAACGGAATTGGATGAACAAATGACGTCGGATCAGTATCAACGAGCGCAAAATGACGGAGCTGATCTAGACGGAGTTGAAAGCATCTGCGATTTTCAGTTAGACTGAACGTTGGTTTAATTTAACTGAAATTAACTGTTTCAACAACGAGTGAATCAAGGTGAGTTTACTCACTCAGTTTTATCCCACTTATATTTTATATAAGTCGGGTTTAATATTTGTGTGCTATGATTATTAATTGGTTGATGAGTGCTGAATATATATATATATATATATATATATATATATATATATATATATATATATATATATGGTGACTGAACTGATTAAATTAAACATTTGTTTAATATAATTTTAAGCCAATCGTTATTTTTAACGATTATGTCCAAATGAGGTAACTTACCTCGTTAGTTACGTTTATAGTAATATAAACATATTAAATTGAGATGTGAATGTTCGGATTGTTGTTATTGGTTGATGGCTGAATATTATCAGTTTATTTAAAAAAATGATATTGTCGAGATAACATATTTGGATGCAGGTACAAACAAGTTGGAGGGATCCAACTGGATTCCTCATATTTATTGTTCATTTTCATATTATAATTATATGAACTGTTTAACTGATATGATTGAGTAATTGATTTGATCATTGATTGTTGAATCTAAATTCAACGTTTTTTTATTTTAACCAATAGACAGTATTGGTTGAGTAATTAGCAGCAGTTGGCCTAAAAATACATTGTTTCATCAATAGTGATTACCGTTAGTTGTATCAACAGTAATGAAGTTATAAAATTTATTTTATAACTGAAGATGGATTTGAAATCGATATATTTGAATAAAGGTTTTATGAAAATGTATTATTTATTATTTGAGTTTTAAAATAATTATTAAATGATTTTTGTAAAGCAAATTCTTAAGCAATTGGATTTGGGAGCAGATAAGTAGAAATTAACACAATGGTTAAGATTTGGATTAATTGGTTCCAAGAAACAATTAAATGGAATTATTTAAGTTAATTATGTTATTAATTAATTTAAATGAAGGACTAATTGAAGTTGATTAACGAGATAATCATGGTTTAAGTTGATGAAGCCATCTAATTTAATTGGAACTAGTTATTTGATTAATTTTAAATTAATCTAATAAAGTTAGCCTAATGAATATTTGTTTTAATTTAATAAGATTTTAAAACAAGATTTATTACTTATTTAATTAATAAAGGAAATAACTTTGTTTATGCTAGTTAAACGGGAAAGTAAATAATTATTTTATTAATAATAATTTAAGAGGAAAATGATTAAATGGAATTCATTACTAAAGTTGCAATGAAGTTTGGTTAAATTTTGATAAGATGTTATGGACGAGTTTTATATTGAAACCAAGTTTTATAACAAAGTTATAAAAAGAGAATGTAGCAAAGGTGATTGCTTAAATGAATGTTTATGTAATATTTGAATTAAGTAAAGTAAAGCGGGACAAAAGGAGTTGATATTTAACCTAAGTTTTAAACGATGTTTATAAAAGGGGCGTGAGGTGAAAACGTTAAGTTTTATTTTAACGTTACTTAACAATGGAATTTGAAACAAGATATTCAAAAGGGAAAATGGTTAAATGAATTAGAAGTGGAATATAATGGGTTGATGACGAGTTAAGATAAGAACGTTGTTGATCAAGGTCCGAGAGGTAATTCAAAATACCCCAACTTGAACCACTTCAGGATTTATCAAGGGGTGATATTAGTTGTAATGGTTGAAGATGTTAAAAGGAATTTATTTTGAGAAATAATAATGTAACATTGTTTGAAGAATTTTGAAATATATATTATGGATCCCAAAATAAAAGGAAATTAAAATGGGCTTGACAATATGAAATGATATTTCCATAGAAAGGGAAATAAAGGAGATTCTGAAAATATAACGATATTTCCGAAGTAAGAGGATGAAATTTAGAATGGGTTCATTCTAAAAAGGTAAGTGGGATTATAGTGTTCAAATAACGAAATCAAAAGAGATGTAGTAACGATTGTTGTACGCATGACAAGTTGAATTGATGATAAATAATAAATGGTGTTGCAATTAATGTTTTGAAATAATAGTAAAATAGAAATTGGATACGATTATTACTATTTTTCTAAATATTAGATTGAAATGGTTTTGAGAAGATTAAAATATTGAAATGTGAACTGGATACCATGTTTAAGAATATGGAAAGCTTTAGAACTTTTAAATTAACCATTTGTTAACTTTTTTAAATTAAAGGGGCCTAGTGATGCTGAATACTGAACCAGTGAATTCATTTTTATTTCCATGGTTGAATGGTTGTTATTTGATAGTTTTATAACCGACTATCAAATCTGGCCTATACGAATGTTGGTACAGGAAGACTGAGATTGAATTTATATTCGAAAACCATTCCGACCAATGAATACGTAAACCTTAAAGATATCAGAGATGGATCGAGACGAAGAAATTGAAGAGCTTGGATCTTCATAAAATGGTAGAATAACTTATAATCTCTGGTTTAGCGGCCAGAGATATACTGTAATTCTGTTGTGGTTGAAATCGACGGATTTACAAGGACTACTCGCTACCAATCCATAGGCTGATTCCTGGGATGTGATAGGAGAGCGCCTTCGGTTCATCATGTTCCTGGATGACTTGCATGGACGAATGTCTGACAGAGTAACATATGTTGAGTTTTACAAATGTATTTCTGTTAGTGGCGGATAATGGCCATTCTCTTAGCTTAACGACCAGAGTATTTTTGTGGATGTCAATTAGTTAAATAACCGACTATCAAATCTGGCCTATACGACTGTTGGTATAAAAAGACCGGGATCGAATTTATATTCGAAAACCATTCCGACCAATGAATACATAAACGTTGAAGATATCAGAGATGGATCGAGACGAAGAAATTGAAGATCTTGGATCTTCATAAAACGGTAGAATAACTTATAATCTCTGGTTTAGCGGCAGAGACATACTGTAATTATGTCGTGATTTGGCGGATCTGACAATTTAGCATTCAAAGTAAATGATGGCCAGATGTTCTGAAGGTGAATTTTAACCTCAAGCCTCACCACCGGGAAATGACAAAAATTGGGCAGGCAGCATGGTTATGTGGGTCGCTCCCATTAGGGTGTATAATCACTTATCTAGAGAAAATTTATTTCCTTCTTTAATCTATTCGATGTTGTCCCTTTTTGGGAAACGGTTGTTGATCCCAACCGTTGGTGATATACATTCGATACACTCAAACGAAATGAGTGGTCGGTCATGTGTGGGCCGCACTGCAAGACGTTCTTGTTGAACCCAGTGTATTCCTCTCTAGAGATACACTACTGGTAGATGGTTCCATACCTTGTCATGGACGGAATCCAATTTCCAATAAGTGATCGCTGTTTTGATTGTATACTATATATGTGGAGCGTGAAATGCAAGCGTTCTGCTAGATTGGTATTTATTTGTATTTAGACACTATTATAATATCAGAAGATATATATGATTTCAAAATGTTTTGGGTTATCGTAAGTAAAAACCGTCCGTGTTTATGTGTAATTGGTCTTACTATTATCCTTTTCTTAGAAAAAATTTGATTAACTTTAAAATCAAGTTAAATGTTGTTTGTAAATTTAGTGGGTTTCCTCACTCTGGTTCACCAGACTGACCCGGTGCTTGAAATGCTCGGGTTAGATCGGGTTGTACAGGTTCAGGTTATTGGACACTATGAAGTTCAGGAGACACGCTGGAGGAGTTTAGACATATTCGTATTTATTTCGCTGTGTATTGTATATGAGAACATATTATTATGACTGTCCAGATGTATTGATGTACTCTGATGTTGTAAGTATTTTTCAAGCTCTCAATGTAGTTTATTTTTATATTATATTTTGTTCCGCTACGATGTGAGATTTTGTGTTGTGTTGGTTCGTCTTCTTCTTCTTCTATTCTAATATTTCTTTCTTTCTTATCTCACTCTCTAATTTCTTTTTATTGGCTTCTGGGTTTCTAGTACAATTTGGGTTGGACTAGTGTTGTTTAGCCAGCTCAAGAGGTACCGGAAATTTGGGTCGTCACAATAACATTTGAAGTAAGAATAAACGTTATTAATAACAATTTGTTCGTAATAATGTGATTCTATACAATTTAATTGTTTTTCCTATATGTTCACCGTTTACAGTTTTCCATATAACAATATATCAATACTATTTTTTCTTGTGCTACTATAGTACAATATGTATAATTACTTTAAATTTGTATGTTTTAAAGTTATGAGTTATAAAAATGTAAAATTTCATGAAGTTAAATGACACAAATACATGTCAAAATTATAAGTCTATTTTAACACAAATATTGACGTAAAATTAAAAAAACAAAATCTCAATTATTGGTTCTTAATTTCATTTTTCATATAAAGACAAACAAATTCAATAATCTACAATTTACGTATTTAATTTTACATACGATTTTATGTTTAGCAGCCACTTCCTTGCTTTAATATATAATATTAGTTGTCTTTTTGTCGGTTGTATCCAATGTTCTTGTAAACATGGTGGAAGCGATGTGGTCCCTCATTCTTGCATTTGATTTTTTTAATCCAGAATCTCAATTTAATTACTAATTTTGTCTTATAATTAATTTATAAGTGATTTTATTTTCGCAAGTCTTACAGGCATAATTCATAATATTAAATTAATACTAAAAACAAGAAGGATCATATCCAATTATGATAATTGATAAGAACGTTGAAGCATTATTAATGTTCCAAGATTAACACAGAAGCCTCCACCATACAGATACAGGACACACATCTCAGGAAACATATTACAAAAAGCTTACGTCCTAACTTCTTGCGAGGAGAAGAAGAGGACCAAGGGCCAAAAAAAATACATTCTGCGATGAAACATTGTTAACTTCAATATGTGCTAATAACATTTGCCAAAATTATCACTTAAATATATTGTCATAGAATTAAATACCAAAATAGCCATGCAAAGTAATAACTACATTAACATTTTTTTTCCAACATCTGCAGCTATTTGACTACTTCATTCCTTGGACATACCATCAAGGGCTTTATCCACAAACCTCCAACTCATACCTGAAATTTTGCACCACAAATATAATTAAAAATATCTCAACCTTTATATGTATAAATCAGTACTAAAATATAAATATAAAAGAAATTTTGAACCTCAAATTGAAACATTTCAGATAAAATAAAACGTATAAAAAAGTAAAAATAAAAATTGTCAGAAAAACAAGCAAAAGCAAAAAAAATGTATAAAATCTTATCGATGATAAACATAAAGCAAAGAAGGTCATGAAAGGTGTTCCCCGAAGAATAAACTTACCCATAACTGCGTTCACTATGACACTAAAAAAGCAATGTGGTTCAGATGTCAAAAGTCATACTTTGTTCTCCCACTCCTTAATATAAGACACAACGTATCAGGTAACTCAGATGTAGAATTGAAGTAGTTCCATGATTCAAGCATTAGCCTTTTCCTCGATCCTTTGAAGTGGATAACCTGAATGAGCCAGCAAATTTATATATCATGATGTTTTTAGCATACGGGCTTGTACACGTTAGATATCAGTTTTGCATGTTCAGGGCAGAAAATAAATGTTCAAATACCCAAAATACAATAAAATAACATCATCATCATCAAGTTATCAATGATTTGTTTTCTGCTACGAGAAACTTTATCCTACAGTCTATAGCAAAGAAAAAAGGGATTATAGAAGATCCGCAATAGTAATATAGATCAACTAATACACTATTGTTCTTATTAGTTAAACGATCATGTTCTAAATGTTATCCACACATTTTGTATGAAGGGGAAAAAACCAGAAGCGTAAAATCAGTAAACTGACGTAGATACAAGATACTCCCTTTATATTACTCAACTTTCCCCATTGTTTATATGTGTCATATACGTTTAGGCTACAGTTTTGCCGAACACAACCAAATTAGAAAATAAAATTAACATACAAAATAGAAAACAATTCTTTCTTTATTTTTCATGTTCTGGGAAATAACAGAAGTACCCAAAAAAAAACAAAAAAACAAAAAACAAAAAAAAACAATTCATCCTTCCGTTGTTCCTTCGTCCCCTCCGTATAATATAGAATAAAAGATGTTATTTCCTTCTCAAGGAACATCTACTACACATTGCAATAAACTCCCAGAGGCTGTTGAAATAAACAATTATCATTAACTTAAATCAACTTGCGTGCTACTTCTCTAAACTAAAATTTCAGAAACAAAATTGTCGAAAATCTTACGATTTACATCCCATTTTAGATCGAACCCTCCATCCATGATTAGATTTATATTTTGGTTCAAACCAAGTTAAAAGCAGTTAATACTGATAAATAAAATATACTGACGTAGATCCGCAATTCCAACTATAGTGTTTTATGAACAAAATAAAAACATAATAAGAAAGGAAAAAATGATTTTAGGTTTATATATGCATGTAAATTCAAACATAAAAAGCAATTTCAAACTGTATACGATCATGAGGTATGGATCTTTCAAATATGATTTACGATTCAAATTACATTTTGATTCAAAATATAAACTTCATGATTTATGATTCGAATCACATTTTGAAACATCATTCAGAATATACCTGGTGAAGCATTTCGAACAATTGCTCATTTACTAAATTATGATTCCTGAGTGGGAGTAAATGCGATTGAAGGGTTAGACGATCAAGTTGCGAAGCTTGGGAGGCATGACGTCATAGAAGGGGCAGCAGAATTCTGGAGGTACCGAAGATGATTATTTGGGCAATCAGATAATTTAGTGTTTGATTTGACGAATAAAAAGATCAGGCTATAAATAAATTTTGTATTCTTAGGATTTTGTATTTTGCTTGTACTTTTCTTCCATGAAAAATGGATTAGATACACGTAATGTGACAATATAATCATAATTCAATATGCTCTTAGCAATTAGCATATTGTTCATATTTTATAATGCCAGTTCTTTTGTATTACAGCGCAATCCAGTTGATATTATGACAATCAATTTTATGCAGAATGCAACACAATTTACATTACAAGCAATTCAATTTATTTTATATATTATTTCTAAAAAAGGGGCAATCTATTTATTCTATGGTGCAATCTAAGTTTGCTTTCAATGTAGAAAGCAGTGTTAGTGTGATCATGTGAGAGAATGCGAATCCAGATAAATTCAAAATTTTATTTCATTATTGAAAATTCAATATTTGAACATTTTCCAAATGTTTTCAGATTTTCGACCTTCCATAAAATAGTCACATTCCCAAAAATTTACAATATTTTACCAAATAGGAAAATGAAACATGGGGGAAATTGAAATGAGAAGAATTAATAAGAGGGCAATACTAGTCTTATTTTAAAACAAAAGTGAGATAATTAATTTATAATACATAATGAGCAGGGAACCTTTGAAACTTATTAATTTGATTTGCAGGGTTGTAAAACAGTCTACTCTCAGAAACTGTCCTCTTATTTTTAGGTGACAAATAATAATCATCCAACAACAACAACAACAAAGCCATATATCCCAAACAAGTTGGGGTTGGCTAGATATGGAACCCAAAATTAAGGTAAAATAACTAATAATAATATATAAAAAGAGTTTAAAATAACCAAACAGATTAAAGTAAAAAGGTTCAATAAAAGTGAAATAAAGTCCTAAAAAAATTAAAATAATTAAACAGATCTAAAAATAATAATAATTAACATATATATATATATATATATATATATATATATATTAAAAAAAAATCCTAAGGTTCTGGTACATGGATTGCCAACTTCCATGCACTTCTATCTACCACAAGCTCTTCAGATATACTCCAATTTCTTAGATCTCTCTTTATTATCTCTTCCCATGTCATTTTAGGTCGACCTCTACCTCTCTTTGGGCCTTCGGCACGACCTATAACTCCAACGTGCACAGGAGCATCGCGTGGTCTACGTTGGATATGTCCAAACCATCTCAAACGGTGTTGGACTAACTTCTCTTCAATAGGTGCAACTCCAAGTTTTTCCCGAATATCCTCATTTCTAATCCGATCTCGTCTGGTATGCCCACAGCTCCAACGCAGCATCTGCATCTCTGCTACACTTATCTTATGCACGTGTTGCCTCTTAGTAGGCCAACATTCTGCACCATATAACATTGCAGGCCTGATTGCTGTCCTATAGAACTTTCTTTTAAGCTTCTGAGGAATCTTCCTATCACAGAGAATGCCAGATGTTAGCCGCCATTTCACCCATCCTGCTTGAATTCTAAAACTAACATCCTTATCAATCTCTCCATCAAACTGCAACATAGATCCTAAGTATCGAAACGATTCCTTCTTGGGTACTACGCTACCAGCCAAGGTGACCTCTCCGTCATCTGACCTAGCACCGCTAAACTCACACTTCATATACTCAGTTTTAGTTATGCTAAGCCTGAAACCTTTTGATTCCAAGATCTCCCTCCACAACTCCAGTTGTCTACAAATAATAATCATCCCTCATCAAAATAAATATTTATGGCTATAAACGTTGTTTTGGCTGAAGCATAACCTTTCATATCAAAAATACTAACTCTCTGGGTGAAGTGTCAATTGATAAAACAGTGAAATTCAAGTCATCGAAAGTTGAGTTTTAAGTTTTGAGAAAGCCCCTGGCCTTTGTGCCAATAAAATGTAACACTAGGAGTCCTTCAAACAACATTTCTGAAAACCATACCTGAACCCCTACGGTCTTAATAAACACAAGTGTTGACTATTTTGTATCATAACTGTTAATCCTTAAAAAAATCCATACGTACATTGAGTAAAGGATGCGGAACGAGCACCATTAGGGTCGGTCGTACGCAATGATATTCGAGGCACTTAAATGGCTCACGATGGATAGGACGCAACTACACGGAGCAAAACCCAAGACAAATCAAATCGACCAGTATGACCGAAGAAGATGGCACGATATGCTATGAGAAATGCGGCTCAATAAAGATAAGGATCGTACATTATGTAAAGCCGCTCACAACAACGGAGCACGCTTGATCTAATGTCAAAGTTCGATCGCACGCATCAAAACAGGAGTCAAGGTCGCACGTATATTTAACTGCTGTTCATGAATTGCAACTCCTATCACTCGACACTCGAAGCAGAAACATATTGGTAAGTCATACACCAACTCCTAGAAAGAGCACATTCACATTTCAAAGTCGCAAGTCTCAATCGGTCGCCTCTAGACTAATGGAGATCGTCGCCTCACTCGCTCAAATCAGACACAGCCACATTAAGGAACTATGATCGGTCATTCCTTCATTTCGCCATCAAGTAAGTCAGATATCTACTCGTCAAATGTCAGAAATAGCCGCAACCAAAGGACATCAACCAAAGTCCCCGCACAACTACTCAAGACGCTCGCTTCATTGAGTCGCTCGCGCATGACAACCGAATACAGCTTGGACAGCTGGCTACAGCTAGCCAATGGCATGATTGTAATTAACAGAATGAGCGATTCGTAGCCTGCATAAACGGATTTCAAGTCATTTCCCGAAGGAGCTTACCTATAAATACACCATGGCTGCCAACACAAAGGAGATCCAATCTTTGAAATCACGAAGTACTGCTAAATTCTATCCTCAACTACTGATTCGGCCATAACGTCAAATACAATCTTGTAATGAAGGTAAACGAAGGCACCCGCCTTCTTAATCATTCATCCATCCTTCTTCTCCTCAAATTCTACCATTCTCTTATGTAATTTCAAGATTGAAATATATAAATGAGGGTATATTGAATGAATACAGTGATGTATGAAAAGAGTGAATTGATGTATTTTGTAATCCACATTATAAGATTGAAAATCACCTTCACAGTGGATGTAGGCCTAATTAACGGCTAAACCACTCTAAATCTTGTTTATACTTTACTTTTTCGCATTTTTCATTTTTAATTGCTGATTAAACACGGTTCTACTTATTTCTTACCGTATTGGTGAAGTACAGTTTTAGTACCTTGGGTGTTTAGACCAATTTTGGTGTAAACATTTTGGCACCCACCGTGGGGCCGTGTTTGCCTCTTTCCCCGTTTCAGATCCTGTAAGATTTTCTGAGAGGCACTGTACTTGAAATCATGAGCATGCCGAAGGAAATCACTGACAAATCGACGGCGTCTTCGACATTGCCACTTTGCCTACCATCCATCCCGGAGAAAAAGAACCGTTAGAAGTTGAGGCGGCCGTAGCCAAGAGGGAGTTGGAAGAAGCAATGACAAGGTTAACGAGTCAAATAACTATTGCAAACGACGCAGTAATAAAGAAGATCGATTCGATGCTCGTTGTTCAAGCCTCTATCGTAAAAGCCACAGCAAGTGTCGTTGACCTTCCGTTCGCTCGAACAAGTCATGCAAGCGAAATATAGTTTTTACTGAACAAGGAAATTCTACTCAGAAAACTGCGTGTCGTGACTATGGGTCCTGGCGAAGACCCGGCTGGGAGAAAAGCGCTCGTTCCATAAATCAAAATGAAAAGCACAAATATATCCTAGGTGCAAAAGGTGGAGTTTCGGAAAGAAGCGACAAGGGAAGAACCAAACAGCCTAAAAGGAAACCACGCTTTTTCAAGGATTCTGAATTCACCTCCCTTAATGCCACCATAGGGAATATCTTCAGGGCAACTAAGAGCACAGAAAAGTATCCAGTCGCAGAACGGTTGCAAGTCAGAGATGCTGTCATAAAATCAGGAAGGTTCTGTCAATTCCATGACCAACTAGGACACGACACTAATGAGTGTAGGCACTTAAAATCATTAATCGAGGGGCTAGCCAGGGAGAACCATTTACAACAATATGTGCAAGGCCATTCTCCTATTTCTCCGCAAACAAGGGGCAGCAAACTCTCTGAGGAAAGGACCTAAACTAGCCCGGAACAAATGCTTGGCTAAGGATCAGTAGCTGGTGTCTCGACCATGGAAGTTTTGAACTAAAATCCCCGTCACTACGCTCTATTACTCCGTTTCTTACCTTGTTTGCTTAATAAATAGTAGTCGTTTTACCTTGTTGTGCCACTTGCTACATTCATGTTAATATTTGACAATGAATTACTTATAAGTGCCTTGTACAAAGGAAATTATCATATGCTTATCTGAGTACCATGCTTATCGCTTCATGCTAAAAACTGATTTTTCAAAATGTAGGCATGATAGAAGTAATTAATCATACTCATCCTAGTCGCGAAGGGAGGGTTCTCAAAGCACATTTTGAGCAAAACGGCTTGAAAGCACTATAAAAGGCATGCGAACCAAATTGGATGTATAAGCACATCGCCTCAACAAGACATGTTGTTCTAAGGCAAACAACAAGTTGAAAGGTGGTACTTCCTTTAGCAAGCATTTGCTGGAGAAACTGACATTAGGCTTCAAAAAAAAGGTACAAGGGAAATAATAAAAATGTCCCACGGACAAATACCTAGGCTGGAAACACCAGTCCTAGTGTCGGAAGGACCGACAAAACATGCAGAAAGGACCAACACAAATCAGAAATCCAAGCCGAAAGGGGGTATCAGAAATCCTAGCCGTAAGGGGGTATCCAATTTGGGTCTCTATTTGATCATAATAGCCGGATCAAATAAGATCGAAATTGGGTCGAAAACTTGTAACCTAAGTCCTCCCATGGGGCGCATACTCAAAACCAGTCTCCGAAGGGCTCGGGTCACTGAGTTAGTGGGATATGAGATTGAGTACATATAAAAAAAACAAATTGTACATACGGAAATGCATTTAATGAAGTTTCTGAAGGGTTTGGGACGCCAAATCAATGAGGAACAGGATTAAATGTACAACAAGATACCTGTGCTTTATAAAAGTGCACATCCAAACTAAACTTTAAAGGTTTGAATTACCAGACCGTTAAAGAATGCAAATATAAGCATAATAAGAACTAAACCCCTCAAAGAAGGGGCAGAAGAGAAAATATGATGTCCTAAAATCAAAGCAAACCAGCGATATTGACGATGAACAGCATAAAAACGTAACCATAACCCATAAAAGCGTAACACGATGCAAACAAACAAAAATTGCGATAAGTTGCAATGTTTCAACGCTAACGAGTAATAACAAAATACAAATTCATCACAAAGATACACGGTTGTAAAGTTGGTACTGCAAAATGCAAAACAACACATCATTTGGCGATGTCTTCAGGAACGGCGTGGTCGTCGACCACGTGAACCTTAGAAATACCTTCATTAGCAGTAGAAGGTTCCATCAGATAAACTTGGGATCCCAAAGCTCATCTCCTACAGGATTGGGGGCATGAGAAGGGGCAACATTTTGGACTTCTTTTCCAAGGGATTGAGCTCATTCATCAGCCAGTATTCTCCTATCTTTTTCCAACGCAACACGATCGCTTGCCTCAAGGAGGGCCTCTTGCAAAACACTATCTTCCTTATTTTTGAAATAGCTAAGCACTTGCTCCCAGACAATAGCTAATGTACGGGGGAAGTCCTTATTCAGATAACTCAAACTTCCACGGGTCATAACACTAAGGGTGTAAAATCGAAACAGGGTCTCATCAGTTTTAATTCTGGCTTGCTCAAGATCATTGGTTAACCTTGCTTTATCTTCTTCTAAAGTTTCAAGAACCTTACTTTGGGAAGCAAGTTTACCTTCGAGCATTGCCTTCTCCTGCCGACAAGAAACCACAACCTGTTGTACAAAAGCTAATTGAGATTCAGCGAACTCGCGGCCGGTTTGAGCCTCCTCAACTTGTTTTTTGGCGGCTTCAATCTCCTCCTGAAGCTTTCTATTGTCGGCCTCCAAGCTGCTCATCCTACTGTTCTCATCCTTAAAGAATGCAATTTCGGCCGTCTGACTTTCGATCACACGGATCAATTCAGTCTTATCGTTCGCTAGAAACTCGATACGTTCAAGATGTTGAGTATCCAACTTCTGAAATTCAAAGCAGAACCTGTTCCAAAACTCGAATCGCTCTCTGGAAGTATTTTTGGCCTCATCTAACTGAAGTTACTGAACTTCGAGCTGATCCATGACAGTAGCGAGCTAGGAGGTCATATAATTTTTTATGGAGCTCAACTCCCCGATGGTACTCTGGTCATCATGTAGAAACAAGTCTAAGTCGAGGTCCATTCCCCTTAAGTCCCAGTCTCCGAACTTGTCCTTCAATTTAGGATTACCAGGGGCAACTCTGTAGGGAGGTCTGTCAAGAATCACTTGAATCTGACAGAGAGATGAATTAGGCATAGAGGATTTGAACAACGGTTCTACAGGAACCGAAGAACTGGGGCATAAAAGTTCGGCCGGTTCAGAAGACCTATCAAGCCTATCCTTATCTTGTTTATTATTACCTTCTCTCCCCTCGGCATCCTGGTTTTCTCCTCCTGGTATCCGGGGTTGATCATGCTTCTTCTTCTTTAGTAAACTCGCCAGTGGTGCTTCAAGAGCATCTTGGGTTAGACGATCTAAAGATGGATGAGAACGCTTGAGGCAACGAGAAAAACTGGATTGTAAGACATTTCGTGGATTGACGAAAGCAAATTACCGGGAGAAACTATCCGATAAAGATGATCTCAGTCCTGGATCTAAGAGGAAAAATAAGATCTAAGCACCTTAATCATTGAAATGTGAGAAAGAAGGCCAGGAGAGGGAGTACACGGAAGATATGAAAACAACAAGACTAAAACAGTTCCAGACTCTGTGAGATAGCACTTTAACCCAGAAACGAGGGGTTTTTTTGTAAAATTCCCACGACTAAAAGATTTTGAAAGACAAACGTTCAAATAACGGTCTTACTTGAACAAGGTCTTCAACTAAATCAAGGGGATCAAGACCTTTAAAAGTTTCTAAACCATCTTCTTCTTGGTTGTCCTTAGAAGAATTATCTCCGCCTTCCAGGTTTTCTTTAGAAGTCACTACAATTCCGTCAGACTGCTCCACTTCCCGCGTTTGATCCGAGGTGATCTTCGAAGGAGTCACATTCACATCTCCTTGGACAACTTCCTCTAAGGGAGGCCCATCCTTTTCGCACAAGACCACGGAAGTCTTAGGGCCTTTGTGCTTTGGACGCTTGGATACTACCTTTTTGGCAGAGGTCGCTTTGCTTTTGAAAGATGTCTCGCTGCTCCCTACGGTGCTAGAACATTCCTTTTTCGAAGATTTCTTGACAGGGGATTTGCTGGTAGCTTCTTTTTTATCGGAAGTATCCACCACGAAGGTGCGCAGAGACGAAAGCAAATTGTATTGCTTTAAGAACCCCTCAATGATCATGAACTTCCTATTTCTCTCGCCCTCATCAACAACTAATAATGAGTTGCATAAATCTTGGTCGAAGGATATGCTTTGATCGGGAAGCGCTGCGGCATGTCCAACAGATTTTAAGAAAAAGGAAGAGGGGGCAAGATGAAATTCAAAGAATAAAAATATTTACTGCCTTCCATCCAAAAGCCGTAGAAATTATCGGGATATCGGACAAAGAAGTATTCATTGGGAAATCCTCGCACACTGTCCACTAAGCCAGTAATTATTTTCGAGGCCCGGCTTTCCACAAAGATAAACGAGGGACGCTGGTTTCTTGTCCTGAAAGCATATATCCTTAAACGAAAGAGCCCGATGTTTTTCCCCTATAAAAAGGATATAAAGGCTTATCAAAATCGCATAATCATTGGGATGCAACTGATACGGGGCAATAGCCAAGCTCCGGAGAATCATTTCTATATAAAGATTAAAGGGAGGAACTGCTCCGCTTATCAACATGCCACGAGTAACGGCAACATATCCTTTGAGAGGAATATCTGCGAACTCTTTTTCCCCAGGCAGCTTGGCCTCTTCTTTCTCCGAAATACCGAATTGTTTGCACAGTTGACGGAACGAGCTGAGAGAAAGCTCCATCGGGTGCCTGTCACCAGGTACTTTCGAAAGTGTACGAGGTTGTGGGAAATCTTGCGCAGCGCCTATCGAAGAGACAACATTGGGCGTAGACACAACTTGATCAGAACTTTCTGCTTGATCAGACCTTTCGACCTGGTCCGACATAGATTGCTTCCTAAAATTATGGGATTATAGAAAAAGAGAAACCCTACTTAGAAACTCCAAAGCCACATGATCAAAATTCATGCTTTAAAATTGGGTCGAGATAAAATCAAAGGAGGAATTTACTTACAGGCGAGCGAACAGTTTCGAATCTAGGCGAACAGTCCAGCCAAATCGATCTCGAGATTGCGGAGGCCTCGACGACAGTGTCGTGCACAAATGCAAATCAAAATAATGAAAGAACTAGAGTAATCAGAAGATATGAAAGGAATCCAAGCAGTAAAGAGAATTGTTCATAATAGCACCGCCATTAAAAGCTTTCTTCTGAAAAGAAGAAGATAGCAAAATAATATATAAAAGACAGACGAGAGGATTGGCTAATCGAAATACTATTTCCATCCGGTCGCTCGTACGAAAGATAGCCCCATCCGGTCGCTCGTACGAAAGATAGCCCCATGTTCAGATTAGTGGGCTTGGCATTCAAGCAATTGGGGAATCACTCAAAACAAGCACACATAGGTATACGTGGAAAACCAATTAAATATGCGCAGCTGGCATCCCGAAATTCAACTGTTCGCATAATAACCAAAAGGACACATCAAGTCTCTAGCTCACAGAGAGAGACAATATCTGTCAACTACAACGAAACAATCCCAAATTTTTGTACGACAGACCCCTCGACAAATCTACCAAGCAATGTACGATCAAATATGTAGAAGCCAGTAATTCCTTACTAAAGGAAATCACGGACTTCGAGGGGCAAGTATTAATCCCTAAAAAATCCATATGCACATTGAGTAAAGGATACAGAACGAACACCATCAGGGTCGGTCGTGCGCAATGATATCTGAGGCACTTAAAACGGCTCACGATGGTTAGGACGCAACTACAGGAGCAAAACCCAAGACAAATCAAATCGACCAGTACGACCGAAGAAGATGGCACGATATGCTATGAGAAATGCGGCTCAATAAAGATGAGGATCGTACATTATGTAAAGCCTATCACAACAACGAAGTACGCTTGATCTAATATCAAAGTTCGGTCGCACGCATCAAGACAGCAGTCAAGGTCACACGTATATTTAACAGCTGCTCATGAATTGCAACTCCTATCGCTCGACACTCGAATCAGAAACCTATTGGTAAGTCCTATACCAACTCCTAGAAAGAACACATTCACATTTCAAAGTCGCAAGTCTCAGTCAGTCGCCTCTAGACTAATGGAGATCGTCGCCTCGCTCGCTCAAATCAGACACATCCACATTAAGGAACTATGATCGGTCGTTCCTTCATTTCGCCATCAAGTAAGTCAGATATCTACTCGTCAAATGCCAGAAATAGCCGCAACCGAAGGACATCAACCAAAGTCACCCGCACAACTACTCAAGACGCTCACTTTATTGAGTCGCTCGCATGACAACGGAATACAGCTCTGGACAGCTGGCTACAGCTAGCCAATGACATGATTGTAATTAACAGAATGAGCGATCCGTAGCCTGCATAAACGGATTTCAAGTCATTTCCCGAAGGAGGCTCACCTATAAATACACCATGGCTGTCAACACAAAGGAGATCCAATCTTTGAAATCACGAAGTGCTGCTAAATTCTATCATCAACTACCGATTCGGCCATGGCGTCAAATACAATCTTGTAATGAAGGAAAACGAAGGCATCCTCCTTCTCAATCATTCATCCATCCTTCTTCTTCTCAAATTCTACCATTCTCTTATGTAATTCCAAGATTGAAATATATAAATGAGGGTATATTGAGTGAATACAGAGATGTATGAAAAGAGTGAATTGATGTATTTTGTAATCCACATTATAAGAATGGAAATCACCTTCACAGTGGACGCATACCTAATTAACGGCTGAACCACTCTAAATCTTGTCTCTACTTTACTTTTTCGCATTTTTCATTTTCAATTGCTGATTAAACACGGTTCCACTTATTTCTTACCGTATTGGTGAAGTACAATTTTAGTACCTTGGGTGTTTAGACCAATTTTGGTGTAAACAATAACATGCTCACGTATAATTACTAATGTTAAAATACAGTTGAACTTGAAATATGTCTCCATAATTCATGTTTAAATGCCATAGAAAACACAACCATTGCTAATCCAATACTTGAATATGTCTAAACTAAACTATTTCAATTGTCCAGTTTTAATATACTACAAAAGGGATCGATTTGTTGCAGCAACTTTGCTTGAATTCCTTGATAATAACCAACTTCCTTGAACGTCATTACCGCCAACAATTTTTGTACATTAACTTTGATTCAATTATTTTCAGCAGCTTTGCATGTCAACGACTTGAATATTGTTAGTTAAAATCATTAACTTTCTTATTACTATACCACCATTATGCTACGTCTCCACATAGCAGTATCAGTAGTCCTATCTCCTTTACGTATCATTTAATCTTTAGTTGCAGATATTGATACAGAAAAATGTCATTAAACTTTAAATCTCAAAATAAATTTTGCAAATCGATTTGAATAGATAGAACGTATCAAAATTGGAGTTTGATGTAATCTTCAAATAGTTTTAAGAAATCAAAATTTAAATCATATGAGTTTCGATTATTATTTTTAATCTATAATAAAAATATATACTTGGTAAAAGTCGGATCTTAGATTATTTGTTTTTCATTTTTTGCACTGGTTAATTTAAAGTGTCAAAATTTCTTTATTTGAATTGTGTTTTATTTTTACCCGAAAAGCTTATGCCTCAACATTTCGAGGCTTACGCCTCGCCTCGTAGACCTGAAAACGTCTCATGTACGCCTTCTGCGTTTTAAAACTTTGCTTATAAGAGTCTTAGCTATCAATTACAACTATCATTTCTGTATTAGCCTCTAATTAACAAACGTGAAACCATGAAACATAAATAACTTTATAATAAGGATATGGATGTAAGACGATGACCAAGTAAAAAATAAAAAACAAACATGGTGTGACCAACAAATGCCTAAATTGACGGAATGAAACCTTACAGCTAGTTGCTATAGTACGCCTAATTAGTCAAAAATACACGATTTTAATATGGAAGAGAAGAAGTGTGTTATTACTTGATCTACCACTTATTTAGGAAAAAATAAGACTAACTAGAAATAATGACTACTAAGATACAGACAAAGTTAACATGGCAGATAGTGAAGCTCGGTCGCTCTTACCTTTACATCCAGTGGCAATCCATGAAACTGTCCAGCACCTTCAGGTGGGGTCCAATTGTAAACAGAACAAGGCAAAAATAATACCGATACACCATTTAGTTCAGAGTGGAATATTTCAGGCTTCTTAAATCTTTTCCCAACGAAAGGTAAATATGCTTTCACAACCGAAACAAGAGCTAATTGATCACCAAGCATTCTGGATGACTTCATGTACTTTGATATGTACACATCCAAAACTTCCTGAAGAAACTTTTTTGCTCTGCAGCGAAAAGTTAAATATCATATACATATTAATCTGTAAATGCAGAACTGTAGAAGCTCCACATTTGTGGCCGTATAGTGGACATAATACTATATACCTCCAACCGAAGGTTCAAGATTTCGGTTTCGGTCATTTGATATCTTTTATACCTTTACCAATTTTGAATATTACATTGACGTTTTAGATTTTAAATTTCAGTACTCTCTACAAAAATAGCATAGATGTGTGGTTTCATTTACAAAAATAAAACATTATACCAATTTAAAATGACATAAACAACAGTATTGAATAATAAACATGTGACAGGCAACCATCAACATAACCAAGGTATTAAATCTCGGATATCGGTCGCGTTTCGTCTCGGGGATTTTAGAGGCTTGATCTCGTGTTGAGGGAGATCTCAGATGAGATGAGTCTAACTCGGGCGTTCATCTCGGATTTCCATCTCGGGTCTGAAAATTCATATCGGAACAATCTCGGGGTACATTATATGTTAAAAAATGATATTCTTACACAACGATTATTATGAATGCTATTATAAACATAGCAACTTAAACTTGAATTGCAAAATCATTTCATTATTCTTAATTTACTAAAGACCATTCATACTCTAAATCGTAATACGTTTAAAATAGAAATATAACATAATGCAAATAATTAGTGCTTACAACATATGATCCATGAACATGAATTATTGTCAGACATAAAACATAAAAAAGATCCAAAATATTTAAAAAAAATAAGCATAAGTAGAACATAAAGTAAATAATTTCATAGGCAATATGTACATAAAAAAGACGAATATGAAAATCATAAGTATTGTAGAACATATATAAACATAGGATATTGTCATTTAACATGCAAAATGCTAAATAGAAGGAGATCGTTTTGCTTAGATTTGAATGTTTTAATTATTGTTCAGGTTCAGACATGAATTTAAATTTTAATCCAAAAAAACCAAGATCTCAGATGATATTCCGCTATCTCGTCTCAATCGATATATCGTTGGATATCGCAATATCTCGAGCGATATATTCGAAAGGAGATTTACAATGATATTTGCTGTTTCGTTTCGGGAGGAGCCCAAAACGAGATATCGGAGGAAATCTCGGGCGATATTTTAGAGATTTGAAACATTGAGCATAACCAATCGAACTTATGACATAATAAAACCCAACTTCTCTCGTATTTTAGCCAGCAATAAAAAATCATTAGCGTAACATAGGTTTTCATGCTTAGTAAATTAAGGTTTCATCCTCGGTAAATTAGGGTTTAACAATGGTAAAAACGAAGGCTCAATAAGATTTGCTTGGCCAATTGATGGGATGTTTCATACATTTCGTTGTTCTATTAATTGTTTCTTACCAAATTTTCTGTTTTTATTTTAGAAAAACCCGAGCGCCTAGGCCGCAAAAAGCCTCAGGCATCAGCCTGAGGCATTTTACCTTTCAAAGCGCCGACGATGTATGCATGTAGAGTTGTCAATGAATACCCGAAAAATCCGAAATCTGTCCGCATTCATATCCGAAAAGCGGATAAATATCTGATATTCGAAAAAACGGATACTGATATGGATACATAGATATTCACGTTCGAAAATTATCCATCCGATTTTTTTCAACATTATGCTCGAAATTATATGTATTTTAGCACAATGAATGAGATTTATTTATTATTTTACTAAGTCGAAGGTTTATATTATGTGCACAAAATGCATATTAGCTACTCAAAAAAATTATATATGTTTATTTTACTAAGTCGAAGGTTTACTATTTAATTTCATCATATATGTTTATTTTTTACATTTTTGTGATCAATGGAACTGAAAAAATATTATGTTAAACTAAAAAAATTCATTTATATTTCTTGATTTATCGATTGTTGACGGATAGGATAATTATTCGATATTCGTCTGTATCCACGGATATGAATATCTGATATTCGAAAATGATTTCGGATACGGATATAGCACCATCCGTATCTGAAAGATTCGTTGATAGCTCTACATGCATGAGGCGCTAAAAAGCCCTAAAGACGCTGAAGTGCTCAAGCTGTGAGACGGAAAAAGTTAGTTGTTTGTTCCAATATGGAGTCCAATCACATTTCCAAATCCAATTTAGCAAGCAAAAAAAAATGTTTAATCATCTTGACTTCAATATTAAGCAATAAAAAATATCATTCTTTCAATATCAAAAAAATAATATAGACTGTTACTAGCCCGACTAGCCTATTTTCTGATGTCAACATTATTTTCGCCGCCAACCAACGTATTCATCATCTGATGTCAATAGCCTGCTTCTTGCTGGCTCTGGCATATGTTTTAGTTGATAAAAAAATGATTTATCATTTATATGTATATAATTGATTTATGATATTATGACATTATGCATTTAATTTTAATTTTTTAATCAAAAATTCTTTTAGTTGATAAAAAAAAAACTAATTTATCATTTATATGGTCTTATGATGTTTCATTCTCAATATTGCATTTATATGGAATTTTTTGAAACCGAAAATCGAGTTCTAGTGCATTTTCTAAGTGTAGTTTTTTTTTTTTTTTTTGGGCTATAAAATAGAAAAGGTGATGCTCAAGACGTACGAAAAAGCCCCAAGCGCAAAAAAGGCCAGGCAAGGGCCTAGAGCTTTTTAGGGCTTTTGGGCCTTGACAACTATGCCTTATTGTAAAAGTTGATTTTTTAACCTTCCTTTATTTTAGGCATTGTTAAACTTTATTTGGATCGACGATGAACTGTTCTTATTGAGATTCTATGACAAGATATTATATGTACCCTTTTTTCTCTTTTTTGTTTTGGTTTCATCCGTTGGTTGAAATCCAGGATTCCAGACAGAACCTTGTTCCTCACTTAGCTATTTCTACTGCTCACTCGTTTCAAAGCAGCAGATCGTAATTAAATTAAGACAATTCACGGTTAACAAAAAGGAATTGTTTGCATAGTCTTTATACCGTGATCATATCAAATGTTCATAAAGTTAAATAACCAAGCTTTTGAATTTTTTGAAAGAGAAAGGGATGGTGTGAGAGAGAGAATGAGAGTGGACGAGGATTGCTGCTAAATATCATGAAAAAAAAAAGGTCAATTCATTTCGAACTAAACATATGTGAGTATATGCATGTGTGCATGTTCAATCCAATATACCTGTTTTGGAAAAAATGAAGAAACTTCTACGATCCTAATTTTATCTTGAACAAGAGAAACATGATAAGTGTACTAACTTGAGTAACCCATATGGAGTGCCTCTTACTGCTATGAATCCTGAATTCAAAGGTTGATCTTTATTGTTTCGGAAGGTGAGAGCCAAATCAAAATGCGGATAGTTTCTGAATATATGTCCAAGATCATCCACTATTGCAACATCAGAATCTGTGAAAATGTAATTGTTAACTGGCTTCAAAGTCCAACTTTGCTCAATCTTTGTTTGCAAAAAGGCCTGCAGAAATTACGGACTCGGTGTAAGTAAAATTCATTAATTATCTCAATGGTTTATTGCATATATTAATCAAACTGGATGAGCTAGGCATTTGCTAAAGATTATAGCGTTCTGCGTAACCTTACCCTACAGTTAGGTGACATCTATTTCTGCAGTTCTACAGAGTGAATAAACGTGATGGTGCCCAGAAACATTCATAACAAAAATTAGGACATAATACTGATATAAAAAAACAAACTGAAATACACTTAATGCAGTTACAGCATTAATCACCAGCAGCAGATCATTTTCAATGTAATTCTGAACTGCCTTCACCAGTACACAGTATATACCACTGTTATTACGGCGCTCGACTAGTCGCGACTAATCGTCGACTAGTCGGCTGGTCGGTGCTGGAGCATCGACATGAAACGTCGACTTGTCAAACGTCGATTGAAACTGAAACCCTAAAATCACAACCCTAAATCGAAGTCTCGATGTCGATTTGGAACTCTAAAATTTACTATTCGAAGTCTCGATGTCGATCTGAGGGTTCGATTTAGGGTTCGAACTCAAATCGAGACTTCGATTTAGGGTTAAAAACTCAAATCGATCTGAGTCAATACTAAATCGATCGGAGGATTCAATTTAGGGTTCGAACTCAAAAGTTAATGCAAAGCAGTGAATCCGATTTGAGGGTTCGATTTAGGGTTTACGTCTCGATGTCGATCTGCATATAAGTATTAATCTACTTGCCGATCTTTTGTGCTTTTATTCTTTATCAGTTTAGCCAAATGTCCATGAACAATATTATTTGTTTAATGGCTGTAAATATGTACGTTGTTTCTATTGTTTCAATGGTAAACAATATTGATGGTAGAACAATATTACATGTTTGAATGATAAACAATAAAAGCACATGAGGTATGTCAGTACATATTTGAATTTTATCCATGTATTAGCTAGAAATTTCAAATTACATATGTATATATTTATTTATCGGCTAGTCCGACTAGTCTACGACTAGTCCACTAGTCGACTAATTGGACCTCTATCGACTCGACTTACCGCCGTGATAACCATGGTATATACTCATTATAAGTGTTGCAATACGCCTGTTTGTGTATAAAGACAAACTGAAACTAGACAGAAAATTGCTTTTAGGCTACAAAAAAATGCATATCTTACTTCATATATCGAAGTTATACGTCTTCGGATTTGAATTTCAACTAATAAATTTTAAGTGCAAGAGGAGAAACTGAATTTTGATAAAGATCAGAAAACAAACAAGCAGAATAAAAGATGCATAGAATGCCTATCATGATAGACAAAAATTATGACGAAGGAAATATGAAACAGTGACCTAGTTCCTTCAAGACAGCATGGAAACTAAACAAAAGTGATGGTGTAAAGGCAAACGTTAATGTTGCCAAAGCATTATTTGGTATTGAATTCAAGCTGCAGGCTTTGTTGTGAAATATTGTTATAGGTTACTCATTTCAACAAGGCATGGGTAGTTAATTTTCCCCTTGATTGAGATTCATGCACTTCACTTATTCCCAGACATTCCAATAATACTGCAACTCAGATAAATAAACCATCTCCATCGATTATCTAAAAGGTCACCAGCAGGTAATGTAAAATTTGGCCATGGCATTTGATTCAGAAATTAATAAAGATTACTGCAAAGGGTATCATGTGATCTTTATTTCATCATCATGTACAAAAATAGAACAGATGTCATTATTAGGCAAATAAAGCATTGTCATGAAAAATAAAAGATTAGTACTTGAGAAACTGTGGCGAGCAGCCCATAACAGTATTGTAACCGGTTGAACCCATCAAGATTGTTATTCATTTAGCGAAGTTTTAGCTCAACATTCTACTGACGTAGATCACATCGATTATGAGTTCATGCATCTACTTACGTACTGAATAAGCAGGATGAAAACATTGACATTACAGTGTGTCATTTGTGCACCTTGGGATCTAAAGGCAAGTAATCATGAACTAAGTGAAATTTAACTTCTCAATACCACACATGTTACAAGGAAACAATAGCCACATGAAACTAATAACAATTTTTTAATATAAATAAATTAAAAACTTGGTATTAATGATAATGTGACGTACTACGTAAGATTTGATTCTTTGAAGCATCAGCTGATCACGAGAATAATCACCTTTGATTGGTAACAATGTTGCAGTATTTTTACTCACTGAAAATTTGGAATTAGGATCAGTCAGAATGATCACCCTGCTTCTTGGCATTGACACCTGCAATATTCTACATATATGAAAATTAAGTCAATCAAGCAGCTAAAATTGAGATAAGATGCAAGTTTTTTAATGATGAATCAAGTCCAGCTTTCTGACAAACTTTGACTCCTTTAACAACAAAATAAAGATTGAGTCATTAACAATGTAGTCCAGAAAGAAGCAGGATAACTGAAAGATCTCACACTACTTGCTTATAATGCCTAATTTGTGAGAATGACTTCATTTTCCTTACTTTGTTTAGTGCAGTCAATAGCAAATTGCTATAGTGTGCTATTTGGTTCATTTTTTTCTACAACTAATCAAGTATATTTTGCCTAACTGAAATTAAAAAAAAATCCGCATATTTTGCATCATATCCTAACCGTTGAAGACTCCAAATGCAAACACTATCATACTTCATGCATGTGCAAAATATTTTTAATGTAAAATGTAATTATATTAGAGAAAAGTTAATATTTCATATTGTACATTCAAAATAATTGATGGACATAATATACTTGTGTTCTATAGAATTTGAAATTTATTCTTATATTTTTGAGTTATGGTGAAATGTATTCCTATTTATGAGCTATGATAAGATAAACCTCTACAAAAAAATTGCATGAAAAATACAATTTTGCATAAAATGTAAAAGATTTTCTAATGACAAAACTAAAGAAAATATATAAACAAGAAAAAGCACAAAGAGAAAATAAGAATGTCAAAATGAAAATAACATATATAAAGTCTAGAACAACAAGATTCAAATAAACAAAGCCAAACATGAGTCAAGTGTATAACAACAAAACATAAAAATTGCATTATACTACTAAATTTTTGAAACCTAATCACTAGTGTCATCCAAATCAAAACAATCATCATTATCTAAACAATAATCAGTTTCTTCTTCTTTTGAAGACATACTTCACAGACTGAGTCAAAGAGTACAATAGCACACTATTTTGGACTTTATTCACTATCCAAACCTTTAAAAAACAAAATAACGTGTTATTTACAGTTGTGTGCTATTTTGAGCTTTGGTAAAATAGCGTGCAATTTTTGCACTACAGGGAACACTGCGCCGTTATAAGAGCAATAGCGCAAGCTCTGCACTATGTGTTATTTGTTGTTATAGTGCGATATGGTGCGTGCTTTGATAACATTGACTTTGTTGCATGATTCTCTTTTTGGCCAGCAATCGTATATTTATTGAAGCTTCCATTTAAACAGTGTAAGTTTTTTAAGGTAGCCAGTGATTTTCTAACAAATCCAGTGTGTTTTCCCTGCACAAGGTGACCTGATTTTCGTTTAAATTCCACTACAAAGTTAGGACCTGATTTTCGTTTAAATTATACTTCAGAATTTGGAGAAATATAAATGAGTGTTGTTTAAATGCACTTAACCACCTTTCGTTAGTAGTATGGTATTAAAACAACAACAACTAAGCTATAAATCCCAAACAAGTTGGGGCTGGCTAGAGATAGAACCAAAAAAAAAAGATATAAGTAAAATAAATTTTAAAATAATTAAATAGATGTGACCCAAAAAAAAAACCTAGAAAACCTAAGGTTTTGGTACATGGATTGCTAACTTCCATGCACTCCTATTCGATTCAGGCTCTTCAGATATACTCCAATTTCTTAATCTCTTTATATTATTTCCTCCCAAGTCATTTTAGATCGATCCCTACCCCATTTTTTGAGCCTTCGGCGCGGCCTATAATTCCAACGTGCACAGGTACATCATGCGGTTTACGTTGGAGATGTCCAAATCATCTCAAGCGGTATTGGACTTACTTATCTTCAATAGGTGCAACTCCAAGTTTGTCCTGAATATCATCATTTCTAATCCGATCTCGTCTGGTATGCCCACAGCTCCAACGCAGCATACGCATCTCTACTACACTTATCTTCTGGACGTATTGTCTTTTAGTAGGCCAACATTCCACATCATATAACATCGCAGGTCTAATTGTTGTTCTATAGAATTTTCCTTTAAGCTTCTGAGGAATCATCCTATCATAGAGAATGTCAGATGCTAGTCTCCATTTCACCCATCCTGCTTGAATTCTAAAACAAACAACTATATCAATCTCTTCATCAAACTGCAACATAAATCCTAAATATTAAAAGGGTTCCTTCTTAGGTGCTACTCGACCGGCCATGGTGACCTCTCCGTCATCTGACCTGACACCGCTGAACTCATACTTCATATACTCTGTTTTAGTTCTGCTAAGCCCAAAACCCTTCGATTCTCAGGTTTCCATCCACAATTCCGGTTGTCTATTAATCCATATTCTACTTTCATCAATCAACACAACATCATCAGCAAAGTTAGTAGTATGGTATTAAATTTCAATAGAAATATCCGCTAATTTATTGACCATAGACACCTTCTAGCTGTCACTCAAAGGTGGTTTTCACAGCATAGGCCGTGATCAATACGTAGGGCAAATAGTAAAATCATTGTGATTATGTTTTATTTTATTATGTGAGACACACGCGTTAATTTAGCAAATTAGCACAAATTGTGATATCCTGTCTATGTACAGACATACCCGACCATTTAAAATATTTGATGTAAACTTCATCTATTGAAAGATAACATAGCGTACAGGATAAACAAGAAAAGTGAATATAATATCTAAACAAGGTTTTATTTAATTTCAACCAATAAGAAAACACAGATGTAGCCATCATGTGCTAATTTGAACTCTGAATTCAAATGATTATAATGTTGATATATATAAAACATCAAGTACTTCACACAGACAAACATACAAATTTTATCGAGCGATGATTTGACATATTATACGTCATTGTAGGTTGCCTTAGATAGAAATGACACCAACTGATGTGAAAAATAGAAAAACTAAAGCTAGGTGGCATAGACACAGAAAAACTGAGTGATGCATCGATAAAGAAATGAAATAATATTTACACTCAATAAAAAATTACAAAGAAGATTGATATCAAAAGGAGAATATAGTGTTAAATTGACCAAAAATAAATCTAACCAAATCGATGACTCAAATAAAATGAGAATTCTCGTGGCCGATCCAAAATGATAAGGATGACGATGACTTCGCACATACAAGCTTTGAGGTAGATTTCTGAACTAACAAACTAAGTGAATGCACATAATGCAATGCTAATATAAAAGGGAGATCAAAAAAATTAAGAACAATTAATCAAAATATGTTCAAGGTAAACAAGTTGATCTTCGGATTATAATTAAAAAATTATAGTATACTAAGCAATAGCTTCGGACACCAAGCACCTTCTAACTTCCAGCATTATTTGTCAAATATTTACATTTTAGTGGTTGGTAATATCAAATTATCATTAGCTTTGGATAGCTGATAAAAAATAGTGGAAATTGTGTTTAATATATTTGTGTCTTATAAAATTTGAAATTTATTCTTATATTTGTGAGTTAAGGTGAAATGTATTCCTATTTATGATTATGATAAGATATAGCTCTACAAAAAAATTGCACGGAAAATACAATTTTGCATAAAATGTAAAAGATTTTCTAATGACAAAACTAAGAAAAAGCACAAAGTGAAAATAAGGTCAAAATGAAAATAACATATATAAAGCCTACGACAACCAGATTCAAATAAACAAAGCCAAACATGAGTCAAGTGTATAACAACAAAACATAAAAATTGCATTATGCTTCTAAATTTTTTAAACCTAATCGCTAGTGTCATTCAAATCAAAACAATCATCATTATTTAAACAATAATCAGTTTCTTCTTCTTCTGAAGTCATACTTTACGGTGTTTCCCTCTGAGTCATTATAAATACAATAGCACGTTATTTTGGACTTTATTCACTATCCAAACCTTTAAAAAAACAAGATAACGCGCTATATAGAGTTATGCGCTATTTTGAGCTGTGGTAAAATAGCGTGCATTTTTTGCACTACAGGGAACCCCTGCGCTGTTATAAGTGCAATAGCGCAAGCTCTGCACTATGTGTTATTTATCGTTACAGTGCGCTATGGCGCGTGCTTTGATAACACTGACTTTGTGGCGTAATTCTCTTTTTGGCCAGCAATCATATAATTATTGAAGCTTCCGTTTAAACAACGTAAGTTTTTTAAGGTAACCAGCGATTTTCTAACAAATCCCATGTGTTCCCTGCACAAGATGACTAAATTTTCGTTTAAATTCTACTTCAAAATTAGGACCTGATTTTCGTTTAAATTCTACTTCAGAATTAGAAGAAATATAAATGAATGTTGTTTAAATGCACTTAACTACCTTTCGTTAATAGTATGGTACTAAATTTCAATAAAAATATGTGCTAATTTATTGATCATACACCTTCTAACTGTCACCAAAAGGTGGTTTTCACAGTATAGGCCGTGATCAATACGTAGGGCAAATAGTAAAATCATTGTGATTATGTTTCATTTTATTATGTGAGACACACACGTTGATCTAACAAATTAGCACCAATAGTGATATCCTAGCTATGTACAGACTTATACCCAACCATATAAAGTATTTGATGTAAACTTCATCTATTGAAAGATGACATATTGTACACGATAGACAAGAAAAGTGAATATAATATCTAAACAAGGTTTTATTTAATTTCAACCAATAAGAAAGCACGGATGTAGCCATCAGGTGCTAATCTGAACTTAAAATGTTGATATATAAATATAATATATATATATATATATATATATATATATGTATATGTATAAATGAGGGGGGTCCCGTTACACCTCTTATATTGCACGTGAACTCTTCCCCTTGATCTCCACCACCCATTCTCCCTCTCGTTCTCTCTCTTCCTATTTCAATATTATTTCTTCGAGAGAATGAGTGGGGGAATGGGTGGTGGAGATCAAGGGAGAGGGTTCACGTGCAATATAAGAGGTGTAGCGGAATCCTCCTATATACACCCCTATAGCCCTCTGATTTCCACCACATTCTGTTTTATCTCTCCTCCCACTAACTCACCCCCCCCCCTCCCTCCCACACACACACACACACTAACTTATTTAACTATAAATGAATGGATAAGGTTGAGGGGCAAAATAGGTGCTATAAAATAGGAGTGCCCTGGAACCCTCCTCATATATATATATACACACACACACACACGTGCGTGTGTGCACGCGCACACACGCACGCACGTGCGTGCACGCACACACACACATATACATAACATCAAGTACTTCACACAGACACACAAACAAATTTTATTGAGCGATGATTTGACATATTATACGTCGTTGTAGGTTGGCTTAGATAGAAATGACCCCAGCTGATGAGAAAAATGGAAAAACTAAAGCTAGGTGGCATGGACATAGGAAATTTAGTGATGCATCGGTAAAGAGATGAAATAATATTACACTCAATAAAAAAAACAACGTAAGAAGATTACTATCAACAGGAGAATATAGTGTTGAATTGACCAAAAATAAATCTAACCAAATCAATGGCTCAAATAAAAATAATGGAAAATGAGAATTCTCGTGACCGACCCAAAATGACAAGGATGATGATGACGACGACTTCACACATACAAGCTTTGAGGTAGATTTCCGAACTGACAAACTAAGTGAATGCACATAATGCAATGCTAATATAAAAGGGAGATCTAAAAAATTAAGAACAATTAATCAAAATATGTGCAAGGTAAATAAGTCGATCTTCAGATTATACTTGAAAATTCACGGTATACTAAGTACAGTTCAGACACCACGCACCTTCTAACTTCCAGCATTCTTTGTCAAATATTTACATTTAGTGGTCGGTGATATCAAATTATCGTTAGCCTTGGATAGCTCATAAAAGTTAGTGGAAATTGTGTTTAAACCAAGGTTTAAATTTCCGTCATCTGTTCCCGTTCCGCTCATCAAAAAATTTCAAAATTTACGTTCTGTTTCGGGAATTTGGGAAATTTCGTTCTAGTTCCGTTTTATGAATTTCGGTATATTTTTAGAGATGTGTAAATTAATACAATGTATTCATGAATTTAATACAACAAAAGCTTGACATAAATTTTATACAAATTAACTTATGCATTTTGCTAGTATATAATGACATAATATAATTTATTTTGGTATAATATATATACTAGCTTAAAATTTCAAGCTATAGTTTTAGTGTGCAGCTAAGAGCACACCGTTTCCCTCTTCCTAATACCATTACTAAAAAATACCATAAAATTTTATACTACACTCTTCCTAATACCAAACATTTTAAGGGGCTACCAAATACCAGTGTAGTCTATAGCGCATAGCGCAAAATTGCGCAAGGCTAGCGCTATGAACAATTTTGCGCTATGCGCTATAGCGCGCGCTATTGTGTTCATTTAGAAAAAAGACGTGATCAAGTATATTTTGCTTAACTGACTTTTTTTTGTTATTTTGTGTCATATCCAAACCGTTCAAGACTCCAAATACTAGCACTACCACACTTAATCCATGTATTAAATATATTTTTATGCAAAATGTAATTATATTACAGAAAAATTGATAAGTTCATATTATACATTCAAAATGATTGATGTATATTATATTTGTATCTTACAAATTTAAAATTTATTCTTATAATTGTGAGTTATAATGAGATTTATTTTTATTTATCAATCATGATGATATAAAACTCTCAGAAAAAATGCATGAAAAAATACACTCTTGGACGAAATGTTTTAAAAAAAATCCACTAACAAGTACTGAGAAAAAAATTATAAATAAAAAAGTTGTAAAGTGAAAATAATATATAAAGTCTACAATAACAAGATTCTAATAAACAATAGTTAAATGTGATTCAAGTGTACAATAACCAAACATAGAAATTATACTATGCTTCTAAATTCTTAAAACATATTCACTAGTTTCATCTAAAACATAACCACAATCATTATTTAAACGATCATCAATATCTTCTTCTTTCGAGTTATTCTCTATGGCATTTTTCCTTTGAGTTATTATAAATACAATAGCGTGCTAGTTTGGGCTTAATTCATTGTTCAAACAGTTTAAAAAGAAACAAAAACAAAATAGCGCACTATTTAGAGCAATGCGCTATTTTGCGCTATGATAAAATAGCGCGCTATTTTTGCGCTATAGGGAACCCTTGCGCTATTATAAGTACAATAGCGCAAACATTGCGCTATGCGCTATTTGTCGCTATAGCGCACTATAGCGCGCACTTTGATAACACGGCCAAATACATTATTTTTACTTATTTTTGTATGGGGAATAACCGCCTACAACACCGTTTTGTGCGGCGATCAACAATAGTTCGGCGATTGATGAACGTGGAAAACGGTGTTGGCCAGCGGTTGTTTGCCGTGCAAATTGATTTTACACGATGTTTGATTGTCGTTTGAATTGAGCAAGGTTTTAAATCTCGAATATCGGTCGCATTTCGTCTCGAGGATTTTATAGATTTGATCTCGTATCGGGGGAGATCTCGGACGAGATGAGGCTAACTCGGGAGTTCGTCTCGGATTTCCATCTCGGGTCTGAAAGTTCATATCGGAATAATCTCTCGAGATACATGATATGTTAAAAATGATATTTTTACAAAATGATTTTTATGAATGCTATTAAAAAACATAGTAACTTAAATCTGGATTGCAAAATAACTTGATTATTCTTTATTTTACGAAATATCATTTATACTCTAAATCGTAATATGCTAAAACAGAAATATTGTTAGACATAAAACATTAAAAGGATCCAAATCATTAAAAAAAATCAACATAAATAGACCTTAAAATACATAATTTCATAGGTAACATGTATGTAAAAAATGAATATGAAAATCATAAGTATTATAGAACATATATGAACATATAATATGACCATTTAACATACAAAATGTAAAATAACAAAAGAATATCATGGCTAGATTTGAGTTTTTTTAATTATTACTCCAGTTCAGGCACAAATTTAAATTTTAACTAAAAAAACTAAGATCTCGGATGATATTCCAGTATTTCGTCTCGGTTGATATATCGCTCGATATTGCAATATCTCGGGCAATATATTCGAAAGGAGATTTAGAGTGATATTTGTTGTTTCGTTTCGGAAGGAGCCCAAAACGAGATCTCGGACGATATTTGCGAGATTTGAAACAGTGGAATTGAGTGTGGTATTAGGAAGTACGTAAAATTTATTGTGCTCATTATTTTTATTCATGGTGTTAGGAAGAGGAAAACGGTGTGCCCTTAGCATCACACTAATTTTATATCAATATGCTATTTACTCAATTTTTTGGTTGTGTGTCCCAGTCCAATTGAAAACGCACGGAGTTACAAACCATCCAAATGAATCTCTTCTTCCAATGAACAGAAAGGGAAAGAAAACCCTAAATAGTTCCGTTGTTTTTTATTATGTACTTGCAGCATCTCTTTCTCTTCTCAATGGCACCTTCTCTCCTTTCTACATGCTTTCTTTCTCTTACTTTATCACCAGTTATTGCTTTTCCCTTTCTTTTTCATGTTGTATTGCGCCGAAACGGATTACTAGGCCAATTCCGGTCCGGTCATCACCGGGACCGGAACGAAATGAGCGAGATTCTGACAAGCCGGATGGAATCTTGAACCATGGTTTAAACCATTTTTCGTAAATACTAAAAAAAAAACCTTGAGTTTTATCACTAAATAAACCGACCCTCTGAAAGTTTTGAAAATATAAGGCAACCCTGGAATTTTATAAAAATGTAAAACAAACCTTAGTTTTTTCTTATATTTTATATTTATATGCATTGTTTAAGTAGCAATCAACTTTGTACTATTTCATTCGTTACACAGTTAAAATGCAACTTACCTCAATATTTTCAATTTATACGGTTTTCTATAAATAAGTTTGATTGCATCTATGAAAATAAAATATTACATACATTAAATTATATAAACATACTAATGTTTTTAGAAATACTATACCGATTACGCATTTTTTGTTTCACCTTTGAAATCTACATTTTAGATGTGCAAGCAACTTAAATCGTCATTACTGCAATTAAATTGAAAATTCTGGATTTAAGATTATGATGTAGATTGCTAATTATAGTTGTGTGAAATTTGTATGTGATTTAATTATCGTGAATTCAAACACTTAATTTATAATATAAAAAGCAAGAGGTTTTTCTATTTTGTACCTATTAGTATGATAAATAATAAGGGTGTCTTGCAGACAAATCCTAAAAATAAATGGCTTCAAAATTATCAACTCGGATATTATCCAAGGATCAAGATGGAAGGTTCACTAAAATAGACAATGATGATATATTTGTCAGTTATTCTCCAATTGTGTGAGAGAGACATTACACTTTCAAAGCAAATATGCCAGAACATTCACTATCATGTAAACCCGAGAATTCATATAAAATAGCATATGCATAACATCAAGTAGAGCAAAGTCGTAACTGTTGAAAACACCTAAGAAACAACTCATTAAGCAACTTAAAATCTGAAGAGTCACGTTAATCATAAACTTATGAGGAAGACTGATTCTAAAGTTATAAATAACTGAACGGCCGAAACTTTGTTCAGGTTGCATGTATAAATAGGTTATACAACAATAATTTGATGAAAGCCAAACAAAATTGTTTTCGTGAACTCCCATCAAAAAACAATGAAGTAGAATTAGGTGGTTAAGGTAACATTTTGCAATATTATTTGACGTATATCAACACCTTCACAACTTAATTTCTCACCTAGTAGCTATCTGTATTTAAACACGTTCTTATATCAGCTTCAATTTACGGAACCTACCTTACATAACAAACCAGTCACCCTGAAGTAGAAAGTCTATTTACTGAAATCACCTTTACTTTCATTGTTCGCTTAAACACCAAGAGCTTATTAGTTAACTCAAGCTCTTTAAAGTTTCAAATGTTTTCTCAAGGTTATAGAGGATGGAATAAATAACCCGCAGTGAACTGAATTATATTGAGTACCTGGATGAAATCAATGAAAGTGTTGAGCACGGCCATAGATTTCTCTTCTTTGCTGTACGAAACATTCCCAATCGTCACCAAGTCATTTGATTTTGCTCCCACCATGCTATTATACATTGTAAAAACAGTAACGAATGAAACAGCATATTTGCTATCAGCTATCTCTCTCTTTCTCAAAAACTCATCTTTGTTAATAGCTCTTATACCTACGAAAACATCCAATGTAAATGTCAATACCCAAAACGATTGCAAACTGCAACCATGCCCCCACAGTTAACGTAGTAACACAACACTTTTGAATCCCAAATATAAGATTCTAATTCAGGGATTTATAAAGACCATGTCTGCATTTAAAAAAAAAACGTATATACAGAACCTTCGGTGCTGCACTGGAGACGATTCGGCAAACCTTGGCCAGCGGCAGTGCCTAAAATCAAATGATCTGGTTTTCTCGAGGATTGAGCGACTCCAACTGGCGAGGTTACATCATTTTGATGTAAATTGAGTACTGTTTCGAATAAATAAACGAAATCAAATCCGGCGGATTTGCAGAATAACTATAGTATTTCAAATAAGAGAGCTGAAGTAGTAACCTAAAAATAGAAGGGGAACGATGAGAATGAGAGTGAAATAGAAGAGGTAGCGATTTCGCCAGCCTCTAACATTAGGGACCATAACGACAATCGTGACTGGTTCTACAACGCAGGTGCAAATTTGGGAGAAAGATCCAGGTCTGTTTTTCTGGTGATTATACAATCTTCCATGATCAGTGATTCAGTGATGATCTAAACATCCCACAAGCACCCACTGAACTCAATTTTTATCAGGGGTTGGGTCGGTCCAAAACACAACGGCAAATTCTGTTCAACCATGTTTTTAGTTAGTAGCCCCCTTCTGTTAAAACACCTGAGATTCAAAACCCTAGATTTCAAATCGTTGAAGGAAAATTTCATATACAAATAAAAATACAATGGATTTTGAATAAAAAGATGATTTCTCATCGCAATCATTGCTGGTAATTGAAGAAAAATAAAAAATTTGAGTTTTTTTTTTACTTTTCAAGTACAGCCGATGCACAACGAAATGAGTGATTTTGTATAAAACCATGTAGTATTACCCCTAGGAAATTGTTAGAACCTAATAAGAAAATAGGGGGATATATAACTAACCATGTATATGACGTATGTGGAAAATGAATAAACCACGATTGTTCCATGGTGGTACGCTTCTATACCTCGCAGTTTGGCAGAAACTGGTCTGTTATTACATTTTCTGGTTTGTGCTTCTTTCCCTTCTTCTCTGCTGAATTCGATCGAGTTATTCAGAAATGATACGCAATGGAATGATTTGCGGAAATGATTTGCAATGGATTTGGGTAGAGGTGGCAATTAGACCCGACCCGATGGACCCGGATCCGACCCAACGGTCTCGGTTCTAAGCCGGTCGGATTTTGTCGGGTCTAAACTATACATTTCAATAATCTGAACTCGACCCGACCCGAGTTTCGGTTCGGGTTGGGTTGAAGGTCGGGTCGGGTCGGTTCGGGTCCGATTGAATAATAACACTAAAAATACATATATTTCAATGTTTTTTGGTCGGGTCTTTCGGGTCGGGTTTGATCGGGTCTTAATGGTATTTTCATCACCTATACCTGACCCGAGACCCATCGGGTTCGGTTCGGGTTCGAGTCTTTTCGAGTTGGGTCGGTTCGGTTCGGGATTTCGGTTCTCATTTCTAATTGCCAGCCCCAGATTTGGGATGAAATGATTTGCGTGAAAAAAAAATTCGTAAGAAATGGAGTGCAACGTGAAGAGAAGGGTAAGTTTGGAAAAGATAGGGCTACTTACTAATTCTAGGGGTATACGGTTTTTTTTGGGGGGGGGGGGGAGGTGAGGGCGGCTACTACCAAAAAACATGGGTTGCAATAGAATTTGCCAAGCACAGCAGGGAACCGATCTTACTAGTTTTATCTTTGGTAAATTTCAAAGTTTATTTTGAGTTAAGCGAGGTGCAAGCTTTTGATTCAATCGTGTGAATTTTCAAAAGCATCCTCACGAAATTTTATTTTTATATATCGTTTAAAAATAAAACCATCAATTAATTCACTTCTACAAATTCAAAGTACAATTCTACTAAGTATTAACGAATCTTAATATTATTTATAAATAATAACTAATAAATAAATATTATCTATAACAACGTTTTTCTTATCAATTAATAATAAATAAAAACTGAAATTAATAAAAAAATTGAGATAATGCAACTTAGAAATAAAAATACAAACTAGCTGCATTTTTCGAAATTCAAAAATAACGTCTTTGAGATCTGGCAATGGCGGATCCAAAATTGGCGTTCAAAACCCTTTTGACAAATTCGAAAATTGCTTTCAATAACCTTTCATCTTCAATCTTTAATCACATATCTCCCTCGCAAGAGGACAAGCAGGTAACAGATAATACAATTAACCCTTCGTATAAGGATATTATGCTGAAGCCACCTGTAAAGCATAATGTATATACATATAAAAACAAGGACACACATTGAAACGACTCAGACTTCCCCGATCCCCAAGGAGACGGAGGAGCCCAGATTGCATTGAGAACACGACGCATCAGAACACAAACATTAGGACATTTCATTGCTATTACAATAATATTACATCAGATTACAAGAATATCAAAGTACAAATAAATAATTTAAAGCGAAAAATATCAGAGATTTAAATTACATTTAAATATATCAACATAATGCAGTGGAAAATATATACATAAATATAATGTGCAGCGGAAAATATCAACTACCACAACTGAAAGAAATACACGGATACAAAGCATTCTGAATATGCCGTAATCCAGGATCATGTGAAAAGAAATATCTACGAAAACCAAAACTACTAGTTGCCCGTGTGGAAAATATGGGCACCCAGAGTTTATGTAGAAACAATAAACTCCGAGTCAGTCATGGGACTGATGTGAGAACTAAAACAGTTATTAACTTTATTTTATTGTTTGGTAAATCAAGGGACTACGCCGTATAACATGGAACATGTTTTCTCCCAAGAATACCATAAAACCAAAAGCGCAATTCTAAAAGGAAAAATGAAGCTACTATAAGACTCAGGTCCCATCACACAATGCAAACACAAACCAAAGGATAGAGTTTTACCTTATAATGGTCAAACATGCTTGGTACGCGAAATTTATCTTTTATTATTACTATAAGTGAAGAAATCAACTTCAAATATAAATGTTTCAATCATAGACGGCATAGGTACCATATACCATGTCACCATATAGGTTTACAACTAAAACCAAAAAGTGTCGTATTGGAATTTGAATTTCCATCATGAACCAAGACAAGGGACCTCTCCTTCCAATTCGAGACAATCTATCCTCCCATGTCTCAGGTTCAGCCGCAACTGCACCTGGGATCTTCAGGGCCGATCCACACTTACTTTAGTGGATTGGTTTTTCCTAAACAATACGTTTCTCTGCCTTATGGGGCATAAAATCTGGTCAGAATGTCGACCATATCAAGGGCCACTAGGGACTCAAATCCGAGGTACCTCGCTTTCCAACATCCACATAAGTAAAATGTATGGGCTTCATACCATGACATCGCTCCTAGCTAGAAAGAAACGCATGTCCTCCCTGCAGTCCCACATCTTGTTTCTGGTTCATAACGGGGCGTGAAGCTAGCGAATTAACGTTGTACACAAAGCTATGTTAATTAAAGTCGTGCTTTGATCATCATCCACAAAGCTCTACTTTTCAACAAAAGCCTTAATCATTTGCATCTTAGCATGCCACATTGTCAATCCATACCGTACCACTGATTTCCACAAATATATAACCTCTAAGCTCGTACGTCTCAGAGAAGGGTGTTAAGCAAGAGAATAAATTCTCTGTCACTAAACAGATATATATTTAGCAAAGATCAACGAATACAGTATAATGGAATACAATGTCAGACATACCATCCATTTATAAGTCCGTTCTAGGTCTGAACGAAACCGGAGGCACCTTATTCCTCGTCCCATATGTCCAATACAGGAGAGAGGTCCACGCATATCCGATCGATCTCCAAGTAGGTCTGGATGATCACCACTTATTACATTGGGTGTACAGCCCAATCAATACATCGGTAATCCTCCAAACGATGTGAAGATCTCCAGTCTTCAACCACCGTCTTCATCGTCGACTTTTAGTCCCAGTATCAGTTATTCAGAATGGGTTAAACCCGGTCTTTCCTAATAACTCGCGTATTTTATAATCAATAATCAAGTGCTATAAAAACACATCATACGCCTCATTCCAATTCAGAATATTCTTTTATTCAAATATTCACATCTTAGGGGAAAGGTTCCCATTAATTTAGCAATGATAGGTTCTTTTAAACTTATTCTTTAATTTTCCTTTAGGATATCAATTTCAAAAGATTTTATTTTATCTTTCCACAATCTAAACCAAAACAAGGTTTATTAACTAGTCGGGATTATTGAACCTTACTGAAGTAATCATTTATTATTTTATTATCCCAATCCCAACCTATTCATCCTATGGAGCAAAACTGGTAGTACTCCATATCTAACACTCATTGTGTTATCGATAAATTTAATTACCATTTCATGTTTCAAATATATTTAAAGATTTAACTATCGCATGTAGTAAAACTGATGGTACTCCATTCTCGATCATTTCTTAAATTCAATAAATTTAATTACCTCATTCACATTCCAATCTAATTAAAGATTCTTCAAAACTCCAACTTGTTTTTAATATCAAAAATCATTACTTTATGATTATTCAACTTTAAGAAATTAATCTTGTCTTTAACTGGTTTAAAGAACCAGTGTTATTAAAAACATAGTTCACAATAAACCCAAATCAACTTCCATTAAATATGGAATCTTCGGGGAAAACACATCAATATATAATTGATATAAATTTTTGTATCAGACTAATAATATAAATGGAATAACGACAAAGCCTTTTAAATTCCATATATAGTAACGATCTTCCTTTAAAGAAGCTCATCTCGATTATTGGCAAATCGAATTCCATTCAATTCCAATTATATTAAATTGGAAACTTTACTTTGGAAAATTTCCATTAAATCTTAATGAAAAGATTAATAAATTCCAAATCATAATTTCACTGTTAATCGGTTTAAGAACAAATGTCATTTAAAACATCATTCACCATGAACCCGTAATCAACTACCATTTAATTCCAATTATATTAATTAATTGGAAAACTTCATTAAATCTTGGTTAAAAGATTTATTCTTTTCTCAATTGAGTTTAAGAACAGGGTTATTTAAGACACCATTCACGACAAACCCAAAATCCAATTTATTAATAAATACAAGGCTCTAAATAGAAATTATATCGGCTTATATTCAGTATCGAATTCTTTAACTAACGGATATCGTATTGAGAATAACGATATATATATATATTCCAGATTCCTCAAAAATATCCGTATAATCACGGAATTCATTATCGAAATATTCCGAATATTATTTCCATTCAAATCCATTTCAATTCATACGTTGGAAAACTATGTGTTAGTCCAAAATTGACTCCAACACCCAAGTTGTTCAATTATGCAGAGATTAATATCAAAAAAAATGCAAGAGAAATAGGAAAGACACGAGATTTATAGTGGTTCGGCGTTAACGAGCCTACGTCCACTTTATATCTATGATTATACTTAAAATTCAAGTACAATCGATGATTTATCCCTCAACCTCACTTTTACAATGTTGTTTCACTGAATAAATTCGAGACAACTCTGAATAATAATAATAGAGATATAATAATGGTGGAGTCAGAGCTCAGAATTGCCAAAAGGATCCTGAAAAATGCCAAGTTAGGGGCTATTTATAGCTGATATTTGCAGACGGATCGCGGTCATACGTGGCACAAATCGCGAGGATCTCGGACTGGTTCGTGGCTTGATGAATAATCGGTCAAAAATGGCAGTTATGAACAGGTGTCGTGAGATCCTGTATTCTCGGATAGTGGTAGACTTGGTCGTGATCTTCACCTTAACTTATGGGGTTTGGATCGTGAAGAGGCAGAGGGTACGGGTCGGATCGCTCTGCTATGGACGGATCGCGAAGCTCTGACGAGGACGAGTCGAGATGAAAGGGACGGATCGGATCGTCGTCATGGGGAGGCGATTGCGAACCGTCAAAGGTAGGGCGATCCGATCGGGTCTTCGAGGGCTAAAGGTGTGAAGTTTCATATTTTCTTTGTAAGCGAATCTTGGTGGCTTGGTCAAAAAGCTAACCAACATTTCGTCCCCTCGAAGTGTGTTTTATCAAGGATGAAACATGCTTCGAAACTGCGGAGATATCTTTTCATAGAACGATGCAAATCAGTGGTCGTAACTATTTGAAATGTCGTACTGCTTCAGAGGGTTACGTCCTTTGACTGGTATAAGTATCGGGTTAAACTATCAGCCATTTCTTTGTTCATCAAATAGTTCTCACCTCCGGAGTTTTCGTGGATATCGTTACCAAAGCTCCAAGTAAATCTTCAAATTTTTATGAGTACTTTCACTGTTTTCATCTACTGGTTACACTCGAGTCTAGTCGTCAGACATTATCACGGTCCATGAATACAACCTCCATCACGAGTCGATGGTCGAGCGGGCTTCTTTTTTCGTTAAGACAGCTCTTTTGGTTTCGGCTACAGGCCTTTAGCGGAATGGGCCATACCACGAGTCGAAGTGGGCTCCTATTCACGGCCCGTTCGCTTCGAATAAAACAAAAAAAGAGGAGATGAATGGTCGCCGCTTTTTCTATAAAAACCGAGCCCTCTTCCACCTTTTCCCTTCTTCTTCTTGCTGTCGCCACCCATCCTTCCAGTTAAAACCCTAATCTTGACCCTTATCAAAAACTAAGAATTAATTAGAAGGTAATGGCATGAAGCTTATTTTCTATTTCATGTTGAATTCTCTTTTATTTCCGCCGAGTTTCCAACGATTTGGCGATGGCAATAATGAGGGCACTGGATTTAAATGATGGCCATGGGTTTAATTTCACGGGTTCAAAGATGGAGAGGAGAAAAAGGAGGAAGAAGAAGGAGCAGGTCGGGCTGGTTCGTGGTGATGACGAGGGAATGGTTCGTGGGGGTGGTAGATGGAAGGATTAGGGTTTGGATAGCGAGTCGGGTCGTGGTAATGAGCAGGTCACTGGTTCACGAGAGTATAGGGAAAGGTGGATCGCGAGGGGTTATCGCGATCCGTACCGGTTTCCACGATTCGATGCTCTTCCATGAGCTTGTGCTTTGCCGCGAGCCCATACCTGTTTCACGATTCGATGATGCATCACGATCCAGACCCTGTCCCACGAGCCAGTTCGATGAACAATCTGATGCGCATGTTGACCAAATAATGCAATGCAACTCTGATAAATCAATGGACAGTTAGGCTTGAGCCCTCGAGACGATCTTTATGAACTGAACAACAACATAACTTGACAACATATAACGGCCATTATCCCGCAACGGCCATTATCTCGCTCATTTAACTAACTTCATGCTTCTTTTATATGTATGCCCGGGCACACACACTTGCACTTACACACACGGGGAACGGGTAACTTGTGTTCTAATTTTTTCTCGCCAACACAGCTATGTCGGATAAACAAGTGACTAAGACATCAAGTGAAAGTACCGAATTAGAGACATTAATACATCATAACCCTGATGTGCTTTCCTCTGATTCAAATGAGGAAAAATCCGATCATGATTATGAGACAGGCACCGATATAGGGTCAGCAACTTCTGATAGCACGTCCCTTGAAGATGAGGATGATCGAGCTCTTGATGAAATTCTGGGTGTTAAGGAAATAGAGAAATTCACAGATTCCTTACCCTCTAAGCTAGACGATATAAAACTTAAGAAGATATGTTTAAGACACGGAATTCCCTGGGACGATGTGAAAGTTCCAGAAAGCGAAGATAGACCTCATTCTGCCGCAGAGGGGTATATGACCGTTAGTAGACTCATGTGCTGGGTAGGGGCTATTCCTCCTTTTCCTCCACTTGTTGTTGATCTCTTTAGATAGTTACACATTGCCCCCATGCAACTCCACCCGATTGCCTATGTGGCTTTGTATACTCTGTACGTTGCTTATATGGAGATTCTACAGACCGTACTTACCATAAATGATCTAAAGTTCTATTACCACTTCAAACATCGTTCCGCAGGGGCTCCCAATTTCTCTTTTTTTCGAATCGGTCGCCAATAGAAAAGTTGTGACATATGATTATAGTAATATAGGGGACGTCAAATCTGACTGGTTCTATATAAAACACCAAGCCGGATGCGCGAGGAAGTGGCTACAAGCAAGTATGTTTTCAACTTTTCCGCGTTTAATTTGAATGCATAATTTCAGTGTTAACGAATTATTTTGTTCCACACAGATCACAATTTTGAGAGAACGGAAGGATCGATATACGAAGATCGAATGTCCCGCCTCCTCAAGAGTAACTCAGATTTCTTAAGGATTAAGAAATGTATTACCGACGAGAACCTTCAAAAACACCGTCTTTTAGACATAAGGTTCGGACTTGGAGCGGGCGGCAAACCTTACAAGTATATACCTCCGACGGAAGGAGAAGGAACTTCTCAAGCTGTAAAGACAACTACCCTTCGCAAGAGTTCTTCACCAATGATTAATCACGATGACGAGGATTTAAACGTATACAAAGGAGATGAGGGACAAGCTGATGAATCAAAGGAGGTCCCGACCTCTGTGGGGTAGTCTCCCTTAAGAACTTCATCGCCAGTTGAGTCTGTCGCCCAAGATGAATTAACGGAGGAACTGATACTCGGGGAATTAAATAAAATTCCTTTACCAGCCGATATTTATACTCAAGTAGATTTCGGAGGGGAACCAATTTTTTCCATCTCCGATGAGACGAGTGCCCCAGTTGGTGTGGTTGAGGTATGACATGGTCTTCTTTAATATTCTTAGTTATATCTATATTATAAACAATGACACTCTATATAGCTTGCTTTTTGTCATTGTGGCTGGTGTCAATATGATTGTCGATTTTCACTCTTTTAGGCTCAGAGTGTGCTTATGGCATCAATAACGTCAAATGCTTATTATTGTCAATACCCTCCACCTTTGAGTCAGAGTGTGCTTATGGCATCAATAACGTCAAATGCTTATTATTGTCAATACCCTCCACCTTTGAGTCACATTTTGTCGACACTTTCAATAGCTTGTAAAATATGTGGATAATACTTGCCCTGCTTGCACATAAGAAGCTCCAATACAAAATCGAGAATCCTATTGCTTCACTAGTTACATACTTTGCCATTCTACACACTATAAAACTAGTGATAGCTTTATAATTCGAGATAATTTCCTTTAGGCTTAGTTTTGATGCATTAGAAATTGATTTGGTAAGATTATGTGAATGGAGTCTACAGCAATAACAGTCTGTAAATAAACAATATGTAAGTTGTTTTATGATGACACTTGGTAGAGTAAACAATGACACCTAACTGAAAATTCTATGGTAATAGTAGAAGTTTAAAGAACCAATCTGGAAAGACCAGAAAGTCCATTCGAAAATAATAAAAGATCAGAAGATCAGTGTCGAGTATTAATAGGAGAAGACCAAAAAATTCATGTAGTAATAAGGGAAATACCATTAAATCATTCGAGAATATCAGTAGAAGTCCAGAAATCCTGTTTTTCAAAAATAAAAAGTTCAAGCAATCCTTTGGGCAATAATGAAAGATTGATGAATTATTTACTGGTAATAACAAAAGATTGGAAGCCACTTGAGAATAATGATAATACATGACTATAAAATCTTCTATAAATAGTGGAAGATCAAATAATATAAGACAAGAAAACTATTTGAAATGATTGGAAGGAGATTGAAAATCGTCAATTCATAATCAGAATATAACTCATAAATCATTTTAAATAATATAATAGAAAACCGGAAAACACTATTATAGCCATAATGATAGAATACTAAAATCTCATATGTGGTAATAACAGGAGAATACCAAAAAATCCTCATGAAATAATAGAGGACAATAAGTCTAAATCCAGCAGCAACGACAACAGATGTTAAGAAAATTCATTCTGAAATGATAGAAGTCCAGAAACTCTTATCTGATATCAATGGTAAAAGCCTAGAAATGCATATCTAGTAATAAGAATAGAAGACCAGATAATCCATTTAGAAATGAAAATGTTGACCACCCTTAGTTGACGATAACTATAAAAACCTAGAAATCTTTGTTTGGAAATATTAAAAGATGGCTGATATCCCTATTTGAGAATAATGATAGGATCCTAAAAACCTTTGTATAGAAGCAATAATAATAGAAAAGTATATATCTACTAATATAAATAAAAAAGACAATAAATCCTTATCTGGCAATATTAGTATACCAAAAATCCATATACTCCAATAATAGCAGAAGTCCAGAAGATCTTTCTAGAAATAATAAAAGGAGTTCGTAAACAACTAATGTTGAATATGAAATCCATTTTTCATAGACTAATTTTTTGGAGCAGATTAGCTTATGTTTGGTCGTTCTTCTTCCATAAAATTTCTTACCCACTTCTTGTGGGTAAAGTTTGTTTCACTCTGACTGGTTGCTAGATCACCAACTTCAATGATAATTTTGGATTATACTTTCGGCGATAATGAAATAGATATCTCACCGTAACCAGATATATGTTCATCGTATTATACATGGGCTAGGCTAAAACCCAACATCTATTTATTTTTACATTTCAGCTTGTGACTGTTGGCTTATACTACTATAAATAGTGCCAACATATGTACACTTCAATTCGTTCGAATATTACATAAAGTAATTACAATATCAATCAGTTTACATTTCCAATATGGTATCAGAGCAGAAATAAGCCCAACGGCACAAATTCAAGATTACCAACTCATATTCGATCATTCTCAAATCAAGAGAGTGTAATTTGGCTGATTCTCCTCAGTTAATCTTCATTACTGGAGAATATACCCATCTCCGATCTGTGTACTGTTCTTATCAGCGTTACCTAATCTGAATTGCCTTGCTAAGGGGTAGAATCAGAGTATTTTCATCATTTTCTCCCTTCTTGGCTGAAATTTTGGCTATCTGACATCGTTGTCTTTATCTGACCTGAGATCTATTTGCATAAATCACCACTTCTGATAATTTTGTCGTCCTAAGATCTCTTTTCTGTTTTTTATACATTAGTTTTTACAGGAGATCCGGTTGTAGAAATCACTTTGCAGTGATTTTGCCGTCTAAGTATCCTCTTCTCATTCAAGAAAGCCTTTTTTCTGTGGCACTTCTTGATTTCTAATGGCTAGAACCAATGAAGCCCTCAGTTCAGCCAATTCTGGAACCAATCCCACATCCATGTCGCCTCCACCGCCAAGCTTCCCTCTGATAAAACCCAAGAACTAAATAATCACTATCCTGTTAGACGAGGATAATTATATGCTATGGAAATTTCATGTAGAAGTGGCACCTAGAGGATATGGACTTCTTGGTTTCATCAAAGGCACAGTGACAATCCCACCTGCAATGGTGCATGACAAGGATGGAAATTTGGTTAGCAATGAAGATTACTTAAGATTTCAAAAGCAAGATAGTCTTCTTGTATCATGGCTAATATCATCAATCAGTGCCAATATGCTATCACAAGTAATAGGACATAATACTTCCTTTGCTGTCTGGAATACAATTGAGCAATTTTTCAGTGCATAATCAGCCGCAAGACTTATGTTATATAGACGAAAGTTACAATGCATTAGGAAAGACGAAATGTCCATGAATGATTATCTAACCAAAGTGAAAACCCTATGTGACAAGTTAAAGCCCACTGGACAAATGATTAGTGAAAGTGAGCATGTTCTTTACATCACTGGAGGGTTAGATTAAGATTATGAATCTATTGTAACTTTCATAGTGTCGCAAAAGACCACACCTGATTTACAGTATGTACATTCAACTCTACTTGCACATGAAGGTAGAGTTGATCAGAAAAAGCTATCTCAATCTGAGTTTTCTGCCAACAATGCCTCCACAACAAGAAATAAAGGCCAGCAGAAAGGCAATATTGGTCAAAAAAATAGACAAGAAAACCAATTTTTCAGAGGCAATAGTGGCCAAAGAGGTAGAGGCGGCAGATTTAATGATAATAATGGAGTAAAATGTCAAATTTGTGAAAATTTTGGGCATGTTGCAAGCAGATGCTATTTCAGATTTAACACTGAGTACAATGTAAATCAGCAAACTCAGGGAAGTCAGAGAGGACCTAATGTAAATATAACTCAAATGGCACAACAAAGAACTAATGGTGAAGGGTCAAGAATGCAGACACAAAGTGGAAGCACAGAAGACTCAAGCAAATCAGAGGACATAAATCTTGATGACTGGTACCCAGATTCAGGGGATACAAATCATGTGACTAACAACTTGCAGAACTTAAATCTGGGGAACAAAAGATATTCAGGTATGTGTTCTGTTTCCATGGGTAATGGTGAAACCGTTAGTATATCATACATTGGATGTGGTTAAATTAAAGGAAAAAGGGAACTCTACTTAAACAATTTGCTTAGAGTCCCCAAGATTTAAAAAAACTTAATCAGTGTATCACAGTTTGCTAATGACAACCATGTATACTTCGAATTTCACCCAAACTACTGCCTAGTTAGAGATTTACTGAACAAAAATATATTACTAGAGGGTAGTTTGGATAAGGGGCTATACAAGTTCAAGAACTTTAAGTCAAGTCATGCTACTGATAATGGAAATTGTTGCTATAATATTGAATCTATGAATGCTAATAATGACATGTACAAAACTTTTGATAAATGGCATCGTAAATTAGGACATCCCAATATTAAAACAGTAAAACATGTATTGAATGAAAGTAAAATTGATTGCAATTGTGTACCTGATCATTATATATGCAAGCACTGTCAAATAGGTAAAAGTCATAAATTACCCTTTACTGGGTCTGACACAACATATAGCAATCCCCTTGAATTCATTGTTGCAGACTTATGGGGTCCTTCTCCTGTTAAAACAGACCATGGATACAGGTATTATCTTTCCTTTGTAGATGCTTTTACCGGATATACTTGGATATATCCACTTAAAAGTAAGTCAGATGCATATATCACAACTATACAGTTTGTTACTCTTGCTGAAAGGCAAACTAACTGCATTGTTAAAGCTTTGCAAACAGATGGTGGTGGAGAATTTAAACCACTAAAAAAATTCTTTGATAATAAAGAAATATTACATAGAATAACCTGCACGCATACATCAAAACAAAATGGGCTAGTGGAAAGAAAGCACAGGCACATTGTTGAAACATGGCTTACACTAATGTCACAACCATCTCTACCTTTGAAATTTTGGTTAGAAGCCTTTGTGACATCAGTGTATTTGATTAACAGAATGCCTACTAAAGTTTTGAAATATAAAAGCCTACATGAGGTAATGTATGGTGTTAAACCAAATCATTCTAGGTTAAAAACATTTGGCTGTCTATGTTTTCCTTGCCTTAGATCTTATAATTAACATAAACTAAGTCTGAGATAGACTCCATGTACCTTTCTGGGTTATGTAGAAAAACAGAAAGGATGCAAGTGTTTAGATGAAAATGGGAGGTTATATATATATTTCTAGACATGTAGTGTTTGATGAGCACCTGTTTCCTTTTGTAGAAAAATGTATCAAAACTACTAAAAGAATCATCGACACTGAAAGAAACATCATGGCACCACCTGAATTAATAGAAGATTTGGCATGCAGTTACAAACATCAAGAGAAAACAAAAGACAAAGAAACAGAGAGCATACCCAGTACAAATTCTAATTACAGTCCTGCTGACTCACTGAATGGAGAAGATGATGCAAACAGTAACATGGATGATATTGAGAATGTGGGAGACCTACCTACTAGCAGAATGGGAACACAACAACCAATTAGAGCAGTGATGATGAGCAACATGATTAGAACAAACATCACATGATGACTAGAGCTAAACATGGCATTTTCAAGCCCAAAGTTTACACAATAATAACTAGTGACAAAGATCCATCCAATTTCAATGAAGCAACAAAGTGTGAAAAGTGAAAAAATGCCATGAATGAGGAGTACGGTGCTTTAATCAGAAATAAAACTTGGAGTTTAGTAACTGCACATAGTCACAAAAATATTATTGGGTGCAAGTGGACGTACAAGTTAAAGAAAGCTGCAGATGGAAGCATACAAAAACATAAAGCCAGACTAGTCGCAAAGGGGTACACACAAGAGTATGGTTTTGATTTTAAGGAAACTTTCTCTCTTGTAGTCAAGCACACAACTATAAGAATAATCATTAGCATTGTTCTTCACAAACAATGGTGTATAAGACAGTTGGATGTTTATAATGCTTTTATAAATGGAGAACTACAGGAACATGTTTATATGGAGCAGCCATAGGGGTACATAAATTCTAATGATAAACATCTAGTCTGCAAACTACATAAGGCCATCTATGGGTTGAAGCAGGCATCAAGGTTTTGGTATGACAAACTCAAAGACACATTTTCAAAATTGGGATTCATCACAGCTAAGTCTGACAGCTCTTTACATATTAAGAAAAGTGGGACTGACATTACCTACATTCTTGTATATGTTGATGATATTCTAATCACAGGGAGTAATCAAAAAGAAATCAACAAAATCATACAATATTTGAATCAAGCCTTCTCCATCAAAGATTTGGGTAACCTAAGCTATTTCTTAGGAATACAAGTTATTTAGAAATCCAAGACTGAAGTTCTATCATCACAAAAGAAAATATATTTCGGAATTACTTGTTCGAGCTAAGATAGACAAAGCTAAACCTATGCCTACTCCTATGACCCGCAGTCTAGAGCTATCTAAACATAGAGGTGAAGCCATTCATAAAATCAAGGAATACAGAAGTATAGTGGGGGCATTGCAATACCTAACTGTAAGCAGACCTGATATTTGGTATAGTGTGAATAAAGTGTGTCAGTTTATGTAAACTCCGCTCAATGAACATTGGACTCCAGCGTATTTTACGATATTTAAAAGAAACTAATGACTACGGCATCACACTGAAATCTAGAAAAGAGTTAAATGTTCAAGCTTACAACGATTCAGCTTGGGCATCGGATCCAGATGACCGTAGATCAACATCTGAATACTGTGTATTCGTGGGAACTAATCCAGTTTCTTGGTGTTCGAAGAAGTAATCAACCATCTCACGGTCCAGCACCGAAGCTGAATATCGATCATTGGCCAACACTACAACCAAATTCATGTGGATAAACTCGCTGCTTGGAGAACTAGGGTTTCTCCCTAACAAAAGGCCAATGATTTGGTGCGATAACTTGAGCACGGTCTCGCTATCAGCCATTCTCGTCCAACACGCTGACACAAAGCACATTAAGATCGATTTGTACTTCATACGAGAGAAAACTATAATTACAAAGTTAGATGTGAACCACGTACCCGCTCAATTTCAAAAGGCAGATGGTCTCAATAACCCCCTTTCAGTGAAGAACTTCGTGAGGTTAAGGGAAGAAATGAGAATCAGAGATGGTGGCGGCGCAGGAAGAAAAGGGAAAACCCTAGATAAATTTGAGGGTGGCTAATGAAATAAATATCTCACTGTAACCAGATATTTTTTCATCGTATTATACATGGGCTGGGCTAAAGCCCAACATCTATTTATTTTTACATTTCAGCTTGTAACCGTTGGCCTATACTATTATAAATAGTGCCAACATATGTACACTTCAATTTATTCGAATATTACATAAAGTAATTACAATTTCAATCTGTTCAAATTTCCAATATGTTTGGTTGCCTATCTCCAACATGGTGAAAGACTTATTTGGCCTCCCTTTAGGAGGTTCTCCCGTAGAAGCCAAAGCCTTTATGCTATGGTAAGCCAAAGACTTTCTCCTTTTAAGACGTGGTTTAGTGAGGCATGCACAACAACACTAAGGGCTTATGCTATAGATGTATCAAAGACTTCCTCCCTCTTAAAGGTGCTTTAGTGAGGTAATAGAAGCAACACTAAAGGATTATGCTTTGCATGAGCAAAAGATTTCCTCCCTCAAGGAGGTTCTCTAAAAGTGCTCGAGGCTTAATTTTTTAAATGAGCAAAAGAGTTTCTCCCTCTACAAGCATTTTCAAAAGTACTAGAGACGTAATGTTTTGGATAAGGCAAAGATTTCTCATTTTAAGAAGTGCTCCAAAAGTGTTAGGAGTTTAATTTTTGAATCAGTCTTTGCAACCATTTTATGTCGTTTTTTGAAGATACCTTGTTTCAACCTTTATTCACCCAACACTGTAAAAAAATAGCCGTAGGTGTTCAACATTACATGTTCTTACTATTACTGTCAAGTTGGCGTAACTTTTATACACCAATTGGATAATTAGATGTCCTTTCCACTTAGGCCCAATGGGTCTATCTACTAGATTCTTGGTATTCGTCGTGACTTTCCGAAACACTAGATCTCCCTTTCAAAACGATTTTCCCTACTTAGTTGTAATACTTGGCCTTTCTCCGTGGGTATTCAGTCGTTCATATGGCAACTTGATCTCTTGATTCATTGATTAGGTTTAGGGGTTCTTTTTTCAATTGGTGGCTTGGATCGAGTGTATATGAAATTCTTCGATGGAAGGTTATTTTAACCTTTATCAAAAGTATGGCTCCACACTCATAGGTTAATGATACAAAGTATATCATGTTCTTGTTTCTAACATAAGAGGTAACTGTTCTACCTAATTTTGTTTTGCCTTATCTAATTGATTTTACAATATAGTCTTGATAATTTTATTGGCTGGCTCGATGAGTCCTCTTGCCTTCGGACGAGCTATGGACAAGAAGTACTTAATGATTCCATTTTGACTATAGAACAGGGTGAACTCCTCACTTTTGAACTTAGTTCTACAGTTGAATATAATCTTTTATGGGATTCCACATTTGATAACAATGTTCTTCATTGCAATCTTTAGAATCTTCCCAAATGTAAATCGACAGAGCTTCCAACTCCATCCATTTAATGAAATAGTCTATGATTACTATAATATATTTTGCCTTTCCTTTGATAGTAGGTAATTTTTAACCCAAAAAAATGGAATCAACACTTGGTGGGGAATAAAACAATAGTCATTGAGATAAGTTAAGCATATACAATTGTAGATCTTATCCAAACAACAGATTAATTAAATAATATAAAAGGAAAAAGAAATTTTTTTTGTAGTGGTGCTTATGTTCATTTTGAAGGTTCTTCAAACTGCCTATTATAAGATATTTGATTACATTTGATTAATTTACAAAGAGTCACAAGTATAGAGTTTGACTGCAAAGTTTTAGTAACTAATTTCATGTTTGTTGTGCAGGGGAAGAACGTTGAAAAATGATTTCTATGGCGTATTGGTAGCCAGTTTTCGGATCACGTTCACGTTGCAGGCAGTCACATATTTGTAGGAGTTTGATAGTGAATTGTATTGGACCTTCAGCACTAAAATGCTTGCATTGCTGGCCCTAATTCACGTCGGAGAGTTAAAGTTAGACACAATTAAACATATGACTTGATACAAATTTATGGTTTATGACTTACAACAAGTCATAAACATAGGTCTTTTCTTGGTTAATTCTAATGGGTTGATCTTGTCACTTCAATGTGATGCTGCTTGTGTAATTTTATAGCTTATTGACTTGTCTTGGTAACACTTCAGACTAGAGTTAGATTGAGCTACAGCAAGAATTGGATGAGTCATAAAATATTTAAGCTATATAACTTTCGTTGCTATCAAACTCGCTGAGTACGCTTAGAATAGATAATAGATCACTATCACAAGATGACTCATACACAAGCATTATAACTGACGTTGACTCATAATCTTAGAGTGTTTTTGAGTCGCACTCCTCATGGTCCTTTAACTTACTCTTTTGAGTGCTATGGTCAAGTTATGAGTCATTCTTGCTTAATCTCTACGTTCAGATTCCTTCAGACTCGTGTTGGAAACAAGGTTTTCGTTAGAATTACTTCTCTTTTAACTTCTATACTGAATAATCTGATTGATTACACTTAACTATTTTAAGGAGTTATCTTTCTACTTATCAGTTATCTGCTCGAGTATTCTAAATCAATTCGACATTGTGCATAATATGTATGCAATTTTGATGCTTAAATTTCCATGAAACCTTATATAGGAGGACATGCATGCAAATTTTAAGTTGAATCAGATGAGTACATATTATTCGATACCAAGTCATACCCTATGACTAAGTGCCGACTCTATTGCTTATAAAATTTTCAAGTCTATTTTTTTCATTTATTTCTTTATGCCTTCAAATCTATCATTTATTCTGTTTCCATATTTCTTTCAACAGATTCAAGCCTTACAACCATAGTTGATTCGACTATCTAGCTTAGCTAAAATGCCGTAGTCGATCCTCTACCACTAGAGTTCGTCTTTGTTAGCACCTAGAACAACTACTAGACTTGGTAGAGTCGCACTGTCTAAAATGTTAGCGATCTAAACCACTGACAACTCTTCCTTTGAAATCCTAGCCTTAGGTTTTCCTAAATTTGAACCTTTCCTTGATCGAATTTGAATTTGAAGATTGGGAGTAAGGAGACTACACATTGGTGGCATAGAGTTTGTGATTGTAGGGTTAGTAGTCCTTAGACTTGGGTTGAACTTTGATTGAGGTTGAAAGTGTTAATTTTGGATTTTATTTTGAGTACATTTAATCAGCACAAATTAGAATTAATGTCTTATTAATTATATGTGGCTTTTGAGAATGAACGATATTTGTAGTCTTAAGTGATTCCTTTCACAAATTTGACCAAATTGAAACTATTACACAGAACATAACTAGACTCGAACATATTGATAGTCCTATTGCAATTGTTTTCCTATTTCTACATATTCAATGGTCCTAGAAAGAAAAGCTTTCCATGACGGTTTAGACGATGGATCTATTGTTGAGTTTTCAATCTATAACAAATAAGTTCTAAAAAGAAAAAGAAAAAATGACATTGGTTTCTTTTCTAGCACGAGCGAGCTATCTACATGCGATGGCCCATTTGTGATGTTGGAGACATACAGGACTCCATCCGCATAGATAGCATAATATACTTGACTCGGTTATTGCTTGGGATCTGTGTGCCGGCTGACACCTTGAAAACAAATATGTGACTGCCTTAGGCATGCTTTTCCTGACCCACCCGAATGAACATACTTTTTCACATGCTTGTGTATTCTCTTCTTGTAGAGCCTTAGGCATCTGCCTTCCTTAAATGAGTTAAGATATCATTTATTATTCAAGAAGAGGAAGGATTTCCATTACTTTATCATTATTAAAGCTTGATCAATTGAAAAACCACGCATGTTGCAGCTTCATAATAAGCTTTTTTGCATTCAAAAAACAATATTTTTTTTCGTTTGGTGTCTAGAGCGATTTGGCGATATTTGGAGAATATAGGGTAAGTACTAGAATTTACATTTGAGTTTAACGTAAAATTTTGGATTCTTAATTCATCTCGTATCTTTTGTAAATATTCCAATGCGGAACAAGGATGAGGCGAATGAAGATACTTTCAACACTTTGAAGGAAATTACGGATAATGAAAGAGCAGTGAACCTCTTTTCACGGATGAGAACATCCATAATTACGGTCTGTTACATCCTGATAAATCGATGGTCCCCAATGAGTCCGATTTTGTTCACACTTTTTTTTAAGTGTGAACAAAACACTCGGACCCTATTGGAGGAATTCAGGGGGGGTCCATATGTGACCCACCAAATTCCTCCAATAGGAGGAAAGTGTTTTGTTCACACTTAAAAAAAAGTGTGAACAAAATCGTATTGGGTCCCCAATGAGATTCCAACTCTTATTCATTCTCGGGTTCAGACCCCAATCTAGCTTTATGTCCCACAGTTCCAGCAGGTAAGGCTACACACAACCCATATCCAACCCGACTCAACCGACATAAATCCAACCCAACCCATCCTAGTTCTGATCGGATATGGGTTACAATTTGTAACTCATACTACTGCGGTTGGGTTTGATATTTTGTTCAACTCAACCTTACTTTAACTCAATCAAACCCTATATTAAAAAACTAATTTAATATCCATCCACTTAAAATTAGAATAGTACAATCCTAGAATAATATTTATGTATTCTATAGTAAATATATAGAAAAACATATTTCATGTCAATCCAAACTAGATAGAATTTGGAAAATATATTTTAAAGAGCATTTTAATGTATATTAAAATGAAACACTTGTTCTAATATGTTGTAAATTAATTTCATATGATGTATTTTACAATTAAATTTTAATAAAATGTCTCTCATAATGAATCAATTATTTTAAATGCATTATGCTAGCTAAAATCCGATATATTATGCTGAATATTTTAATATTATTTTAAAAAAAATCTCTTATATTATCACTTTTTATTTTATTCAAGCAACACAAACCAACCCTACTAAACCCAACTCAACCCATACTTCAACCCAACCCATATCTAACCTCTTATAGGGTCGGATACGGGATGAACTACCTTAAACTCATACCTATGCGGATCGGATGAAGTATTTGATCCAACCCGACCCAACTCATATTTTGTGCAGCCCTACCAACAGAGAAAGTCAGATGGCCCGTTCAGGGAGATACATAAGGAAATTCATGAGGGAAATTAAACTAAGATGGCTCCCAACCCTATCGGGAAGACAAGGCAATAGACACCTTGGAAAATGAAGAATGGGAGATCAAGAGTTACATTGGTGATGATTTTCTTCCATGTATAGAAGGTAGCAAATCTTGTGATGACTATGCTGAAACTTATGATGAGATGTTAGGGCTGAACCTGAGCATCGGGATTTGGAAATTCATGAAAATGTTGTTGTAGATTAGACCAGTTCTTCTGTTCCCATTTCCCCTATTCCTCCATGCCCCTCCAATCAAATCCCCTGATTTCCGCTTTTTTTGCATTTATGTCCCCCAACAATTGAGGGATTTAACTGCAAAAAAGTGAAAATTAGGGGATTTGATTGGGTGGAACATGGGCGAATAGGGGAAATAAGAATAGAGCAATTGGTGTCATTGTAGATGCCTCAAGTATCATTGAGAAACTCCATAGTTCGTCAATAAAAGATATTATTGTCGAATTTGGCTATTTGAACGACATTCATGATACTGCCAATGAAATACTTGGTGAAGATGTTACCCCTATAAAAACCATTCTCCACCCTAGGAGGATTTCTTTAGAAAGCATCCACACTCAAGCTCGGGTTGCTTATCAACATGGTTTGTAGAGTTCGTAAGGCTTTGTGACCACATGCACTTTCACTTTCACAATATTTCTACTTTAATTCCATTCCTAAAGTCACTTCATCTTATTTTAGGTTCAACGGGTCACCGACATTGTGAAGCTTTTAAGGGTGCCACAAAGAAAGCCCACGTATAAATAAGTGCTTTTAATCTCGTTTTACGCAAAGAGATGGAAAAAATAATGGTGAAGGAGAAAAGATAGAGAGGAAAAGGACTGGTAAAGGAAAAAAGAACACAGATACCATGGATAAGAGGAAAAGGAAAAGAGGGATAAGGCATGTATGATTTTTAGAGTGAAAAAGATCAAGAGAGGATTAACCTAGGCTCTTAAAAGGAAAAGAAGGTCTGCGATTGAGGAGGAGTCTTCAAAAATCTGGAGAGCTGAACATGATCTATTGTATGTCACATTACTTCCAAGTCTCCAGCTAGTTCTGGGATTGAGGTTCCTATTTCTATTGCTTACACCACCATGACTTTTTCGTTTCCTTCAATATAAGTTCACCATATCTTCTTCTCAAATTTGCATCAGACCTCTATATGCTCTTTCATAGTGTCCTGCTAAAGTTTCTAATCACTTTTAGTGATTTTTAAAAGTAGTCAGGTTTAATTAAGATTTGAGCTTTCTCGACAAAGAGTCCAACATACAACATCTTCAAGCACTCAATAGTGATGTTTGGAGGTTGGCAAAAGATGTGTAAGATGCTAGTTAACACTAATATTGCCAATTATATGGAAATTCTAACTCATGATTTTGAGAGGGAAGAAGATAACAGAATGCTTAAGGATCATGATGAGGAGAACGCATAATCCAAAAAGGCTATTGAGGAGAAAAATGATTGTGCCAGTTTTCTCAAGGAGGTGATATGCGCCTGTAAGAAAACCAAGTTTTATAGAGAAATGATCTCCAGAAGGCTCACTTGGATAAAGAAAACGCAAAACGATGGTCATAAGGTTGAAAAGGAGCTCATGTTCGCCCAAATGAGATCCATTGTTAAGCTATTTGAGTTTTTAAAGGAGCAAGATCATGCCATTATTATGACGGATCGCTCCATCACCCTATAGGTTCAGGGTATTTTTTGACTTAATAAGCAAGTTTCACGCTTAAAGAATGAGATGAATAAACTTATGATAAAGAAATTCGATATCGGTATAGCATACGGATGCAATGCTTTTCAATTTATATACCTTGTCCAAGATAAATAAAGGGAGCCTAAAATACCTAGGTGAAATTTTTGAACGACGAACACTTTGCCTAGTTTGGTAAGAAGTCCTATATCATGTCTTTGGCTTTGGATATACGGATAAGAGATGATAAGCCACTATTTGGATGATAGCTCCAGATTTGCACTTGCGATAACTAAGTAGATAATTAGGCTCGAGAGGGCAAGAGACTTTTAAAGCTACATCAATTTAGGTCTTAGTTGAGACAAGTATTACTGGGCAGGGAAGTGATGCGCTTCCTAAACCCTCGGAAATCGACATTAATATGTATTCACATGCCGCAAATTGTTTGTGGTAAGAAGGAAAGTACACAAATTAAATCTTGCATAGCGGAAAAATGTATGTAAATTTCATCATAAAAATGTTAAAGAGGAAATGTAATCATACTTAATAGAGTGTTTATTAAAGTCAGTCGGGACAGTTATAGAACCGTTCTTACAAATTGTGACACCCCACGTCCCTTAATGTCACCCATACGAGGATGCATTAAGTTATGTGAAGCGCAATAGTAATACAGAGACTAATTTCATAAGATAGAAGATAAAATGCAGTGAAAAAAACTATTATTATTATTCAATCACCAAGTCACATCATTACAATTTCAAATACCAAAAACCGTATTCACAAGCATCTGTCTCATGAAAACATAAATCATTAGAGTACAAAACCATAAAATCATATCCCTCCTTATAATCCATAACAATGAATGAGCAAAAATCAAAACAATACATCGAGTCAGAAGAAATCCAAGTCCAAGATGAAAGAAAGAATCACAGCCACTGCTGCAATCTACCACCCTGAGAACACGAGGGGGGAAGGAAGAGAGAGAAGGAAAGACAAAATAGGTCAGACATAAAGTCTGGCAAGTTTCAGTGATTTTCAGCATAAGATAAGAAGTATCAAGACAGATATATAGTACTAGATATGAAAATACAGTAAAATATACAAGTACAAAGTAAACGAGATAACAAGGCAAGGTAAAGATCAAGAAAGCTTCTCATTCATATCCCAGGAACAAGTTTCTGCACCAACTACTAGAATATCAAGATTAGGTTTTACCCTAATTATTACCCACGTGATCGGCTCCCTACTATCGAAACATCATGTCCCAACCACGACAGTAGGGGATATCAATCCCTAACCCATCGACTTATAAGACACAGACCTATTCGTTGGTGTTACAACATCTTAGTTTCCCTCATCGGACCCATGCACGCTCATGTCTCCGCCGGAACACGCCTGTACCTACATTCCACATTTGAACCTCTTACAATCCAGATCAGTAAAGCGTGCACTGGCCCCTACCTAGTGCGAGGCCCCTCTCTATGATACCAACAGGGACACTGACTGATACAGGTTCCACACAATAGGATTTACACAAGCTACCCCCCAGGCTTGTGCCCCCAAGTAACTAGGATTTTAAGAGTCCCAAAATCAGAAATAAACAATAAGACGTGGGACATCTTAGCTTATTAACTAATAGGTTTAACTTAGCAGGTTTAAGTTCATTAAAAATCATGGTCCTAAATGACATTTCCTATAAGTATTATTCTGTGTACAACCCTCCCCAAAACAGACAAGCACCTTCTCAGATGTATATAGATTATAGTAACTTGTTTTACCTAATTACATCTTATCCTCATATTTTCCATAATATGTTCTACTTTATATTGAATTAAGCCTTAACCTATTCAGATTAACATGTTTGCATATTCTTCCATTTGTAATTACCATAAATTTACAGTCAAATGTTCTCAAGTTATAATATGCCCAGTTCTCCGTATTACAAGTCATTCTAATTTATCTCAATTATATGCAATTCTAACGGAAATGGCCTAGGCTTAGCATAAATAAAAAGGAAAAAGGATAAAACAGATCCAAACTCAAACTAAATAAATAAGCATAGAAAACTGAAAATAAATAAAAGACAGAAAGGGGATAAGGAAGAAAGATGTATATATGAACATATAATAACTATAAACATGATAAATAACTATTAGTAAAACATATACACGTATAACACTGTTACTTTTCAGGTCCATATCATTTACCGTTAAAATATTTTTTAAGTAGCATATCTAAAACTAACAAGAACTCACGGTTATTTGATTTAGATCTAGAAAATGTCTCTTTAAAATAGTTGTTGTAGAAAAACTAGAATTATCCCTTTAATCTACGTTTTGGAAGCACCTCGGCGTCTTCTTATTTTTATTTATAGAACATAGTCTTGGAGGAAGAAGATGAAGAATGTTTGTGTGCAAGAAAGTGGTAAGGCTGCTGGCCAATTTATAGATTAGTTAGGATAAATCTAAACCATAGGATATTAGGTTATCAAATCAAACCATAAATAAGCCGAGTCAGCATATGTATATAGCACACAAAACAGTCTAGATATAGGTGCAGGAATTTGCCCTACATGCAGGTGGGTTGACACATCTACTACCTGGGTCGACACATGGGTCGACCGCCTTAGACCTGGGTCGACCCTTGTGTCGATCTAGTTATGGGATGGGTCGCCCACTAACCGTTGCTTTCTGCGTTCGTTTTTATTAATAATATACAGTATACATGGATTTAGTTCAATCTTCTTTAGTTCATAACTTCTTTTTACCTAATCCGATTTATAAAAATCAAGAGTATATCCAAACTAGAATTTCGTAACGAACACAAAGGTAAAGTCCGTTTTACTCAGTTCTGAATATTTTATTAATTAACATTCATTTTATTATATAATTATAATGTATCAATTATGGGGTGTTACACAAATGTTGATTGAAACTAAGTAAAGGTAAGAATCAATGATTATATCCAGATTCTTTAGGTCCAAACTATACCTAATTAATCAAAGAAAAACCTGAGCTACCCAGATGGATGGAGAAAATAGGTGAACCCGGAGTTGAAGGAAAAGATAGTAAACTCCGGGTCAGTCATGAGACTAGTGTGTGAAACTTGAATCCGTCATGTAGATATAATGGTATCCCATAAGATCATGACGACACATAAACACAGTACAGATTTTTACCTTATGGTAACCAAATCTTTGTCACATGAAATTGTCTGATATTATTTTTAATGACTCACGAGATAAAACCCATTAAAATAAATTATGGAAATAACAGAATTGTTACCGTTATCAAATTCCACACCCCTAATGTGGCTCTACAAACAAATCTGCGGCTCATAGGAAAATGGATTTACATGCATTCTCAAGGTAAGGGACTATCTTTCGTACATTGCATTTCTGGAGGAATGCGGCTAGCGCTCAACCCTTCACTCCAGGTATGACCGCGCAGCTACACAAACCCAAAGGTAGTGCAAGAGTCCGAATATGACATCACCTCAGCCATAATCAGCCTTTCTGAGACATATCTTAGCATATGCCACATACTTAGCATATAATAAGTAATTTATAAAAGTGATGATCGTATCCTAATGGGCGCGACCCACATAGCCATGACCCACATAGCCTTCTTGCAGACCTTTTTTTGCCATTACCAGGTGATGAGGCTAAAAGTCATTGATTACCTTCTACCAAGCACATCCTTCACTTTGAATGTCACACTGCCAAGTCCGTTATACGCAACTAATTTCCACTAATGTATAACCTTTGAGCTCATGCATCTCAGAGAAAGGTGTATATATTGCAGGAAAGTTACTTCCTGTACCACCAAATAGATGTACATTCGTGGAGGTTAATATATGCATCTCAAAAGTGCAATTTTTGATATTTGTCATGCAAGTTATCCTAGATTTGGATAAACCAAAGGCACTACTCTTAACTATATCATGTGATCTAAAAAAAAGTATCCCTTGCATCGAAGATCTAAATGCAAAACTAGTGTCCGTTTTGGAAAATTCTTTTGAGGGTTAGTGGTAGCAACCTTTCATTTAATCTTTAACATTCTTATTCATTCATCATTTCCCTTTCATTATTCTTGACTTCGAAATGTTGATTGATTCAAAGTGATTTTCAAATAGGAACCACTAAAATCTGATCCGGGCCTCTTCGGATCAATCATCGTAAAATACTGTTTAAGTAGTATTGGGGGTTGGATGTTCTTCATTTCTTAATTCATTTCTTCATAATAGCATCTTTTAGGGATGTATATCTTTCAAACGCTCTTTGGGTACATACATGGAATTATTAAATATCGTTCATTAAGTCATCTTGAATGGCAATTCCATTTTAGTATACTAGATCCGAAGAAATAATACTCATTTTACTCGATATTAATTTCGGTATCCATTCTCTACAATCTATTGAATAACAGCTTAAGCATCTTTTAGATTCTTATGGATAGCAAGGATTCCCTCCTCAAAAGTTGATGCTAAATATAGAAAGATTATCTCTAAGAAATCTGATTTATTTATCTTAAGAAAAGTTGATCTTTCATACTTAACTCGTATCTGACATTTCAAACTTATATATTCCTTGCCTAAGAAAGGACCTGGTGAGCCAGTGCACCAGTTTCTCCTTCATATCTCCTTAGTTAAATACCTACATTTGGATCTTAAAAATAGAAAAATTGTGTTTACTCATCAGCTTATTAGAGCCAATACTAAAACAAATGCTTATTATAGCTTTTGATTCAATTCAATCATTAAGATTCTTTTGAAAAATTTATAAAACTTTTAAATAATATTTAAAACATAAGTTTAACCATTTGAAAACATTATATAAGATATTTGGAGAAGATTCATTATGTTTAAACTCAATTTTCACTATTATTAAAAAAATGCAGCATAAAATGTTATTTTAGTTTAATCGGTTAAAATGACTTTTTTATTATTGAAAATTTCATATATTCAACTTAAATCACTTTTAAAACATTTGAAATGATTTATAAGATTGATTCCATACATTTAAGAGATTAAAAAACTCAATTTCAAAAAATTGCATTTCCGGATTTTGAATTGCAAAACCTCTATGTTTTTCAAATCTTGTTGGTCATTTTTCAAAATCTACTCAATGGAATCTTGATTTTTATTTCGTAGAAATCTATGGTTATAAGGATTTAGAAAAATCTTATTTCGAAGAATTTGATTCGTATTTTTCCTTATACAAAAGATCTGCTTTTAAGGAGCGAAATTGAGAGTTACACTTCGCGACACTCCAAAATTTCTTGGAATTTCATTTTTTTTCAAACTTCGTATGTACATATAAAGGTGTTTATAATTCATTTCTACAATATTTCAAACCATTTTCGATTAACCTAATCATTCAATTTTCACCATTTCATTCAATAAAGGAAAGTGATTTCCTTTGTGTTTATCGACGTGTATTTAACATGATTTGTTTAATCATCTATATAATCTAACATACTATCATCCAAACTTGATAAACATTCATAATGGAATACATAAGCAACATTTAATATACACACAACAATCATTTTACGTCATTAGCACATGTATAGTTAGGGTCGTTTAAGGTTTAGTTTCTCACCTTTATTGATTATTATCGGTCCTAAAATGGCTATAGTTGCACTACGATCGTACCGAAGCCACTCGAAATATCTCCACCTCTTTCCTTTAGCTCAACCTCCCTCCTTTCCTCCTCCTTACTCATGGCCTAAGATGGACAAGGCCTTGGGTCTTCTTGTCTTGAGTTCAAACTTGTTGTGCTGACTTATAATGACGATTTAAGATCTAGGAAAGAGTTTGAGAGAATTTTGATATCATTTTATATTTCCTTGAGAAAGTTATTGAGGTGATGAATATTTTCTTAGTTTTTAAAATTCATGAATGGTCTTTATAAGAGAAAGAAATGAAGAGTTTTAGTGTACATAATTTGTGAAGAGAGGTGAGGTATTTGTAGAAAACATTAAAAAATTAAAATAAGGGATTGAAAATGATTGAAAGCTCCTTCCCCTCTCTTCCTTGTTTTCGACCAAAAATGGTACCCTCCCCTCTCATTCCCTCTTGTCACATCAAGCATAAGGGCTTGGCGTGAAAGAGTAAGGATATGTAAGGGTAATGAACGTGTAAATGTATAGTATTATTTTAATGAAAATAAACTCTTTTTGTTTTCTTATGCTTACTTTTTCCTAATCTTTCTTACTTTATTTAACACTTGATTATTATATATATTATCATTTATATATACACATATGTATGTATATGTGTCTCACCAAAGAGTTTACAATGTTGTACGACTTCCATTTGTCAAATCATCAAGAGTCCAGAATTTGTTTACCAACCATATTTTTAGTTTTACTTAAAACTAGTTATCTGAGAAAACAAAATTCAAAAATAACTTTCTTGTTATATTTAAAAAATTAAAATGTGATTATTTAGTCCTTAAAATCATACTAAATAATATTTATCCATTATTTATGAAATTCAGGATTTTACCGATAAAGTGATATCGATCTTTTCTATATTTTTAGGTCAAGTGTATCCCTTTATATAAATTGTTTCTAATTAATTTTTTATCGTTATAAAACATATTTAGAATGATTTATTATCATTTAAATCCTTATTTGAATAATTATAACAATTATCAAAATGGTAAACTCTTCAATCCACAATCAATTATTGAATATAATACTCTTATTGATGATGTCATTGATACATTTAATTTCCAAATATAACATCTTATTTCATATTATTCTTTAACTTTGAATCAAGTGTATGTATCCAGAATGATTTGCAATCCATATAGCCAAAAATTAGTTTTATTAATAAACGATTTCACTCATTCTAAAATAGCCTAAACCAATGCCTGAGTGACTTTGATGAAATCTGTAGTTTTTCCTATGCAAGTTTATTGGGCTAGAGTTTTTGTTCTGCCCCTTAAACTAATCAAACTTATTAGATCTGCCTTAATGAGATTTTCTTGGAAAGGCAATACGACTAGCAAATACAGTTCCCCTATTTCCTTCAATTTAATTAAAAAACTTATGTTCAAGGGTAGGTTGGGTATATTTAACTTTGTTTCTTTGAATAGAGCAACTTATGCTAGACATATAGATAGTTGTCTCAATAATAAAGATAGTCTACGGATGCATTGGTTGAGGAAGCATATTGTCAAGAATAGGTGTTTGTAGAGCATGGACATCCCTCAAAGGTGCAGCTGGACATGGAGAAGCTTGTTTAAGCTTAGGGAAGTGTTACTTCCAATTATCAAATACAATGTGAACAATAATAAGAAAATTCTATTTTGTCACTACCTTTGGATGAAACATGGTGATATTCTTAGCAAAAGAACGAAGCATCAAGAAATTCTACAATCTGGAATAGCCATGGATGCCAATTTCAGAAGCTTATTTAGAGGAGATGCTCTTTGCCTTCCCACTAATTCTAATTCTAGAATCAACCTGTTATGGCAGCAAATCAGATCCTGTTTGCCTTTTACCAATGAAATTATTAGTCGGAAGGAGGAGGGAGGAAGCTTTGGTATAAAAAAGCCTATGATTTTCTCCCTAACAATGATGATCTCTTGAATTGGAAATGGAGAAAAAGAGTATGGAAAGAGGACAACACAGCTAAGGAAAATCTTTTTCTTTAGAAGGTTTTGGATGGTGCCTTATTAACTAAAGCTTTGGTGATTAGCAAGGGTCTCCAGATTGATACACAAAACAGATTTTGTGCCTTACACATTGAACCTTTACCTCGCCTATTCTTTGAATGTCAAATTATCAAGGATTGTATGAGAAATATTATGTTGAATATAGGAAGGAATGCTTTAGCAGCAGACAATGAAGAAGAATGGGACATGCTATATAAAGACCCCTGAACTAAAAGTGATAAGAAAAGGCTAATGAACTACGTACTGAAGAAATTTTCATTTTGCGTTTGGAAGGAGAGAAACATATTGATTTTTAAACCTGGACGGAATAAATTGGATGCTGCTCTGAGGAGTTGGTTGAACCATAAAGTTTTGCTGGGTTTAGTGAATGCAAAGTTTTCCATTGAGCCTGGGCTAAAGAAGAATTTTGCTTGCTAATCTTCTTGTTTCTATTTTTTTTCTAGTTGTCTTGTTTTTTGTTTTTGTGCTTCCTGTTTCTTGGAGTAATTGTTTTCTCTATATCTCTTCTTCATGAAGGTTGTCTTCATGTTGGTTTTGTTTTTTGCAGTCTTATTGCTTTAATAAAAAGGTAGAGGGTCCTTTTAACCTCGTCGACTTTGCCACAAAAAAAACTATTTCCATAAAGAAATAGTTTCCAAATTAATCTTCAAAATGAGTTCATTATCCTATATTACCACATAAATCTTGTTTGTCATTTAGAAATAATCTATATTTCAATTTTCAAAATAATTTGAATATCTTTAATTAAGGTGATCAAATTTCAGGTCGTTTCAAGCAAACTCCCACTATCGCATTCCTTCAGGCCTTGGTTCTTCTTTACGATGTGAATGCCATGAAGAAATCACCCATGTCTCAAGGAATCCCATCTGCTATTGTCATCATAACCCTTATTCTAGTACCTTTATTTAGTCCCCAATGATTCCTATATTAGTACAACGTATTGATTAAGATAATGAGAAATTTTATGAAATTGGAGCTCATACTCAATTACTATGGCAGATAATGTCCTTTTTGTTCTTTAGCTTACATGATTCTTGTTTATATCTGAACACATCAATGAATTAATCGATAACTTTTCTAGTGTTGTAATCTTCAAACTCCAACATTTGTTTTTACTACCTTCTTAATGCACTAGTCCCAGTGATATCTTTAACGCATCAATTTCCGTTACTTCGCACCTGTGAACCCTATACCAATATCTACTTCAAATCCCAGGCCACATTCTAAGAAAATTGCAGCATTACAAAGTTTGGATGACAATTTGATTTATTTAAGAAGAGATGGAACATGATTGAACAAAAGGAGCTAATAGTGGAAGAAAAGATGAGTGAAAAGTCGAAATCCACCAAGAGTTCCTAAAAGTGTCGCAAGCACAAACATCAAGGAGAGTGTATGTAACACCGGAAAATTTATAACAATAAAGATTAATGAAGAAAATAATTTAATAAGAAGTGAACTAATATGTAAAACTTCTATAGATATCAGAATTGGCTACAGAAATTTTACCATTGTGTCTATGGCGATTTTTCTTAATAACTTTCATATAAAACTTGCTGCGGTCTGAGTCAGAATAGAGAAGTTATAAGTAAAAGAGAGTTTAAGGATTTAGATTCAAATTTGAAATTAAAATTATATATACTGAAACTTGGTTCGACCACTCAATTGGACGATCAATCATAGCGATCGGCTGCCGTAGGAAGTTCGACCGAAGCAAGGCATACCTTGTCATTCTTTTGACCAGATACAGGAGGAATGGAGGTGAGAATTTGGGAAGGTTCGTACAATTTTAACCGACTCATATTAAGGGCTAAATTTGAATCTATAGCATAAGCATACAAATATATTTACACTAAAGTTAAACCTAAGGTTAGATCTAAATCTAAAATTTAATCAGAAAGCTATGATTGAAGATGTGACATGGCTACATTAGATTAAATCAAGATAGATTTGATAGCCCAAGATTTTACATTAAACCTATAAATAGAGGACTGGACCTAATCCCAAATCACGGTCTCATTCTTTTCTCCTTTTTCTTTCATTCCTTGTCGTATTCCCCCTATAAACTTTTAATGGTAAAGAGTGAAGATAAAACTTCTTTAACGAGGAAAATATATTGAAATTTTATTGAAGAAAGCTAGTCATAGGATAGAGAGGATCTTTAGTGGCCAATGGAAAAGGCTTAGTACCTCACGTAAGTGGGAAATTGAGGAAATTTGCTTAATTTGAATTAGGAAGGCTAATCAAGTAACCTTAAGTTATCTCTAATGTAGATTTAAACGATATGTATAAATTAGGTTTTTAAGTTTAAGGCGTAACTGTAAATTATAGATTTACATGTAAAAATATGGAATAATGGCTTGCAGGCTTAAATGTAAACCTAAACCCAAGTATAAACATGGACCTAATTATAAAACATTAATTAATATCTTAATTAAATTGAATCTGCATGTAACATAGTATATTAAAAAGACCTGAGTATTTATTAGTAAGTAAATATAAGACACTTGCCTAAGTATTACTTGATGAATAAATAAGAGACACATGCCCAAGTATTACTTAATTAATAAATAAAAGAACTAGGCCGAAGTATAATACTTAATAAAGAATAAAAAGATAGAGGACTAAGTATAATACTTGATGTATGGATTATAACTCAGCTTATAATAAAGAATAATGATAATGACTATCATCATGATATGTAAAGGATTTGGAAGGAAAATTTTAGGCTTTCCTTATTAAGTAAAAACTTTGAAGAATAATGAATCAACGGGAAATGAGGTGGATGCACAATATGATTATTGTTTGGGGCCAGTCCGTATGACATACTGACACACCCATCGGAGCATGAAATAAGTTATCATAGAAAGAACGAGAGTTGGATGCATTCTAACGATATTTGAGCATGCAAATATCTGAGTAGAAAATGATATGATTTGGGTTCTCATGCACAAATAAGTCGGTATTGATCTAAATAGAATTGTGGACAATTCCAGAGCTAGAAATAGGGGACCATAACAGCATGTGGCCCATTTAAATGATGTGTGTTTGAAGAGGATACCATAGCCAGAAATAAGAGACAATTTTCTACTACGTATGGAAGGAGAGGGAAAAACATTTTCGATGGGTCATTATGCAAGATTAATTTTTTCTTCATCCTTCAGGCTTTGTAGAATAGATGAGGATAGAGGTCTGGTAGGCCGATCGTTGGGTAGATTAAGAACGGTCTTTAGAAAAGAACTTATGGTGCAGACAACCATTTCAAGTAAGAAAGCTAACACTAAAACTTTATGACATAGTAGATTAAAAACAATTTTCACTTGATCTTCTTTTTCCTATTGGCTTATTTCTCATTCACCAAACTTTTATGTCTGACCCATTACGTTCATTTCCCTATCTTAGATGTGTAGAGCAGTAGTCGATCCTTGGTAGACTTGGAGCATTTCTAGGATGCTCCATTTCTATTTTGTATTCCTATTTTTATTTTATCTTTCTTTTGATGTATCTAGATCTGATTTAGGGTTGTTTTAATATATACTATAATGTTATGTTTCGAGACATGCATATATTGACATTATACTTGATTATTCCATGTTAGCTAAATTTATGGTTAACGCCCCAAAAGTTAGATTTGATCATAGAACTTCCGATTTGTGGTGAGGAAGGTTTCGAACTAGAGATCTGCAAATATTTCCATGTTATAATCTTAAGGATGTTTCTGTGGAATTCGGTAAGTAAATTCTCTGTTAGGAAAAAAACCAATCATGACTCTCATTTCTAATTTCTCGAATGAGAGGTCTCTCTACCTATGAGATGCTTTCCTGATATTTCCTTAAGTTATTAAAACAACTTCTTTGGGTACTCTACGGTTATGGTTATGGGCCTTGGGAAATTGCTTTATCCAAATCAAGCCTTGAAGGCTAGGTTTATGTAAGTTTTCCTTGGATTCCTATGGATTTAGCGGGATATCATGATCACTTCCCTAATCTCAGTCACTTAAGTATAATAAGTAGTTGAACTGGGACATCTTAACTTAACTCCAGGTCAAGTATTAGCATAATTTTAAATCGATCTCATGATTGTTAATCTAATAAGGGTTTTACCCTTAAATCAAGGGTCCTTAGGGTCAATCACGGGTTGATGTTTTAAGCAGATATCATTATGTACATGATCCACATCTGGCACCTATAACGTTAGCCAATAATAATGATAATGCATATTGTTGAGCAAGATTACACAGAATTACTTTGATTGCCATATATCTCCATTTCATTGAGTATATTCAATATTACAATCCTTTTTCTTGATTTATCAAGAAACTATGGCTTCTTCCCTGTATTAAGAGATTACAAATGTAAAGAAAATGAATTTAGAAAAGGAAGAGAGTTCCTACGCTCTGAGAAAGAGGGCCCTATTTATAGGTATGAGCGGACACTCCCCTTGGCATAATTGCTTCGCATCGATCACCCAAAAGGTGTTGATTGCGAAGGCTTTACAAATGTTTCGGTGGTTTTTCATCAAGGCGAAGTACCGATGGTTACTTCCGAAGGGCACTGACGAAAGGAGCATTTAACTGAACATGAAAGAGGCGGTAACGTAGGAGCTCTCGTCCCTTTTTATGCTTTTGTACCGTTCTTCGTCCTTAGTGCTTTAGGGTTCCAAATCAGGGTTTCTCCCCCTATGTGTTGCTGAATGTGATTTACCTTTCTTGTACTTCGAAGGCGTGTGGCAAAAGTCATGCTTTACTACTTTCGAAGGACCCTTCCTGTAATAGCCCGCATTTTACATATTGAAAGATCGTAAAATATTTTTATTTTATTCTCTGAGGGTTGGATCATTCTAATCTTTTAATATGTTGCTTATGGGGATGTGATACTTGTCCATAATTTTTACCGATTTTGTTTGTGACCATTTTGCCCATGTCAGTCTTGTACAGGGCATAACTTTTGACTTAGGTCGAATTAGAGGGTGAGACCTGTGCCATTAGAAAGAAATTAATGATTGCCTTTCCGTAGAGTGATTACATTAAAGATTTGGCTCAGCGGTTTGGGAGAAATTGTTGTTTTAAGATTTTTCAGTTGGCTGTTCAGGTTTGAAGAGCCTAATGGACTGAATTGGAGAGGCCAATTAATGGGCTGGTGGAATCCTATAAATAGGGGGTGAGAGTGGATGGAAAAGGTTTACTTTCCCATTCTCTCATTTAGAGGCATTGATCTCCTTCTTCCTCTAACACCTTTCCATCATTAAAAATCCAAATCTAAGGAGGGAAATCATAGATCTACACCATTGGAGCCTAGATCTATATCATTTCAAGTGAGGATTCATCAAATCGTAGGGCTGGGAGCTATCCCTTCACCGTCCGAAATTCTATTTCATCATGTTAGCTTGTTTTGGATAATTGGTGAGTGATTTACATCTCTCACATGAATGCAATGAAGTATACGAGTATTTGTGCATGTTTTTCATCAAATTGGATTGTTTTACCATAGATTTACACCATTATGTGTCTATTTTCATATGAACACCATAGGACCTAACTTAACAAGATTAAATTGATAATTTCCGTATGTTTTCATATGATTTTGCATATAGGTCCATCATTTTTGTTCAAATGTTCATTTATCGCTAGTTTTGAGTGAATTGGTATAATTTTTGATGAAATTGTCATATTCATGTTGTTAGTGTGTTCATGACATGCTTATGATTGTATTGAATGAGTTAGACAAGTATATTTCGTCGATTCGACCGATTAGCGAAGTTTTGGTCGAAATTGGATTTGGTATAGGCCTGTACAGGGGACCGATCGATCGGAAAACTCATGGCTTGGAGAACAAGTCAGATGGAAGACAGACCGACCGGTGGTAGAAGCAGTAGACTGACCGACCGACGTAGTTGCTTTTTGGACCGATCGGTGCAGTGACTGGATAACTTACCAGTGGAGTTCAAAGAAAGACCGACCGGTCAAGGTAACAGGTTTTGGTGATTGCAGAAGGGACTATGAGACCGACTGATGGTGACTAGGGAGGACCGACCGGTGGTGACTAGAGAGGACCGACCGGTGGTGGCTGGGGGAGGACCGACCAGTGGTAACTGGGGGAGGACCGGCCAGTGGTGTTTGGAAGGACCGACCAGGGGTGTGTTCGGGAGGACCAACCGGTATGTTTTGGGAGGACCGACCAGTGATGTTTTGGGAGGACCGACCGACTGGAGTTGATTTTCTGAAAATTTTATTTTTTGGGTACGACTCGGATTGTAATAAAAAGGTGTTTTAACTTTTTTTTGATAGCGGTGTCCGAATCTGTGCCACAACACAGTAGCGTAATATGGCTCAGTGATGTGTAACTTTGAAGTGGTTCAATTAGGAAGGTTCGAAGTGTTGGAAGGTGCTCGTTCATCGATGTAGAACAACGAATGAGGTGACAACTCAAAGGTTGTGAGTTGGTGGATAATGGTTGCTCGAGAAGGTCGCTTGAGCCATGAAAAGTCACCAAGTTGGGTGACTAGAGATGCGAAGGCTGAGAGATTATCGTTGTCGTAAGTTTTAGCAGGCTCAAAGCAGGGGTACGATAGGGGCACCTAAAAGACCGGTTGTAGGTCGAGTACCCTGGGTCTTGGGGAAAGGCCTAGTTGTCAAGGTTGGATATATGGAGTTTATGCTAGAAATAGGGTTACCATTAGCCCTTGACATATGGCAAGGTTGGCCGTTATACGATTAACGATGGTTTCAAAGCAGGATTGGCGGTGATAGCCAGAGTCAATCATGGATGATTGGTTGTTCTGTTTGTACCATCTCACATAGATTATCCAAAGTCGGTGGAGATATACTTTGAGTGCTTAACTGATATTGGTTTAGGCCTCTAGGGAGAGTACTTGGGGAACATTAAGCCCGATTTGGGTTGTCTGTGTGAGACTTATATAATCTAGATGTTATGAATGTTCTCCGTGATTGAATGGGTACTCTGGTTTCCATGGATGAATGGTTGAATTGTTTATAGTAAAGGTTATCACTGTCTGATGTGGGGAAGACAAGGTTGAGTTCTTCTCTGATGTTATGGGTAGATTAGTATGTTTATCTATCCGTTCTCATACACTTTATCGTTGAAGTTTGTTAGTTGTTTTATCGCTCACTAAGACTGTTGTTTGACTCAAGGTTTTATTTCCTCTTATTACCTTGGGGTGTTCATCCGGTTTTGGATAGGCAGAATAAGTAACAGGTGACAGGTAATGCTTTAGTGAGGACAACGATGCTGGTCGATGGCATGCAGGAGGCTCACGTACCAGTTTTACTACTATCTAATACTTGGGTTTCCGCTGTTTGCTTTTCTGAGTGATGTAGTGAGGCAACTTTGTACAAACACTATGTCCAAGTTGTGGATATTACTTTCTGGTTGTATGAAATTCTAGTGTTATTGCTTCACTATTACTACCTGTTGTATATGTTCTATTATATTTTATCCTTGCGCTGTGAGTTTACGACAGGTTCCGCTTGTGTTTACCTACTCTGATGATCGTCCACGACTGCCTGGCACACCCTTCAGCGCATTATTCCTCTTGTATAGCGCGAGGGTTATGGGTGGTCATCACATTTGGTATCGAAGCTCTGGTTAACGATTTTAACCAAAGTTCTAGGACGTAATCCCGTATGAGAGACGTACTTGTAGATTTTAATTGGATGCTTACTATATATATATTAGCATATATATTAGTAGCAGTTGTATCTCTTTAGCAGTTTTTCTTGAAAATGGCTAATTGTTCTAAATTGCAGATTTAGAATGGGTAGACGACCATCAAGACACACTGCTAGGAGAGCTAACACTGGAGGGGCAAATGGTGGCGAACCAGACTACCCCTCCATGTTTGAGGCCATGGAGGCAACAATCATGAATAGGGTCCCCGCTCCAGTGGCGGCTACGGTAGATGTAGGTGTGTGAGTTCCTAGAGGATTAGATTTTGCAAAGCTATGCAAGGACTTTACCTCTCTAAAGGGAAAACCATTCAAGGGAATTGAACCAGCTGAAGAGGTTTAGAGGTGGATGGATTCATGTCTGAATCTTTAGAGATTTGGGTGTTGAGTATGCAATGAAGAGAAAGCTTGCATCAAGGCAGCTGCAAGGCAAGGCCATGGAATGGTGGAATTCTATCATACTTGAGACTTCGGAAGAGGAGATTTCATGGGAGCAATTCCAGGCTAAGTTTGAAGCAAAGTTTATCTCCACAGCTCAGAAATCTGCTCTATTCAAGAAGTTTGTAGAGCTGAAACAAAATGGTCGTTCTATGCTTGACTATATTTCTGATTTTGAAGCCTTGTCTAGATATGCTCGTTCCTACATTGATACACCCTATCAGAAGAACAAGAAGTTTGTCTTGGGTTTGGATGCTTATATCGGAAAGCCGTTAGTGGACCGTCTTGATGATTCATTTGAGAAGATTATGGAAAAAGCTATTCGCCATGAGAGCTTGTTTCCCAAAGAAGCAAATGTTGTCGCTGCAACCAAGGAAGCTCAGAAACCATAGCAGGGTGGTAATAATAAAAAGAGGAAGCAACAACAACAGAAAGGGAAGGATGACCAAAAGAAACCCAAGAGTGAGGTGGTTTGCTTTAACTACCAACAGAAAGTCCATTTTGCTAATGAGTGCAAGAATACCAAAGTTGAGAAGAAGTGCTTCAAATGTGGGAATCCTGGGCATGAGAAGAAGGATTGTCTTGAATCAGCTAAAGGCAAGCAGATTGTGAAGGCGTATGCTTTGGAAGCCGTGCCAACTTCTTCGAGTTCTCCTACTGCTGACAAGAAGGGAAAGGGTGTCGAGGTGCAAGGTACTCTTTCTGTTAATGGTGTTTCAGTTCAAGTTTTGTTTGATACTGGAGCATCGCATTCGTTCATTTGCAACAAGCTTGTTTGTCGCTTGGGTTTGGAACTTGAGATTTGTGATAAACCATTGATCGTGACTAATCCAGTTGGGGGTTCGTCCAATTTGTGCATGATTTGTCGTGGTCTAGTGTTGTCGAGTCATGGTTGCTCTTTTGTGTGTGATTGCTTTGTTCTTAACTTCGCTGGGTATGGGATCATCTTGGGCATGGATTGGCTCAAGAGGTATGCGGCGAGGGTGAATTGCGAGAAGCTAGAGGTGAGGGTCGGGGATATGGAAGGGAAAAAGGTGTTGATTAGATGTAAGCGCGAAGACGGGGCCTTTGTGAGTTATCTATATTCGCTTGGGATTCCACAAGAAGACCTGTCATCAGTGTTGATCGCTAATGAGTATGTAGATGTCTCTAACAAGGTCAAAGGGTTGCCACCGCATCATGGGATCGAGTTTAGGATCGATTTGGTCGAAGGTGCTAGACCGATCGTTATGCCCCTTAGGCGGATGGCGCCTAGGGAACAACCAGAGTTAGAGGTGCAAGTTCGTGACCTTTTGGGAAAAGGATTCATTCGGAGGAGTGTTTTCGAGTAGGGTGCACCAGTCGTATTTGCAACCAAGGCAGATGGCTCGTTGAGATTGTGTGTAGACTATCATGAGCTGAACAAGGTGACTAAGAAGAACAAGTATCCGTTGCCAAGGATAAATGACTTGTTCGATCAGCTTCACGAAGCCAAAGTGTTTTCTCACATGGATTTGGCAACGGGATTTCACCAGTTGAGGGTGGCTAAGGATAGTGTGCCAAAGACTGCTTTTAGGACACTATATGGTTTCTTCGAGTAGTTGGTGATGCCATTCGGGTTGACTAATGCGCCAGCATATTTCGTGGATCATATGAATAGGGTGTTCAGAGATCAGCTGAACAAGTTCGTGCTTGTGTTCGTGGATGATATTCTGGTTTACTCCAGGAATGAGGAAGAGCACAAGACGCACTTGAGAGTTGTGTTAGAGATCTTGCGAAAGTATCAGCTGAAAGCTAAGTTTTCTAAGTGTCACTTCTGGAAGAGTGAAGTGAGATTCTTAGGCCATGTTGTTTCTGGAAAAGGGATAGCGGTTGACCCCGCTAAAGTTACAGCAATCCAGGACTGGGATCGACCTAAGAATGCAACGGATGTTCGGGGTTTCCTTTGGTTGTCAAGATATTACCAATGGTTTATCAAGGATTTCTCCAAGGTAGCTGCACCGTTGACAGGATTGATGAAGAAGAACCAAGTGTTCACATGGGATGCAAAATGTGAACAAGCGTTCGGAATCCTAAAGGAGAGATTAACGAGTGCTCCTGTGTTGACCATTCCAAGAAGGAATGAAGAGACGGTGGTGTATACCGATGCATGTGGTACTTGACTTGGAGCAGTACTAATGCAAAAGGATAAGGTTGTGGCCTACGCGAGTCGACAGCTAAAGCCGCATGAGAAGAATTACCCGACTCATGATTTGGAGTTGGCGGCAATTGTATTTTCTCTGAAGATGTGGAGACATTATCTGCTGGGAGTTCGATTTGAGTTGTTTACGGATCACAAATCGTTGAAGTAACTTTTCTCTCAAAAGGATTTGAATCTTCAGCAGCAAAGATGGTTAGAGTTTCTGGCGTCATATGATTTTGGTATAGCCTATACTCCAGGCAAAGGCAATGCAGTTGCAGATGCATTGAGTCGAAGACACACAAGTTTGGGAGTGATTTTTTTGGAATGGAAGAGCCTCGAGTACTTAGCAAGATTCGATTTCAGGCCAAGGTGCGAGTTGGAACCTGAAATGTTGGCAAGCTTGTCGGTAATACCTACTCTTATTGAAAGGATTGGCGAGAGCCAAAAGAAAGATGTGAAGCTTGTCGAGTTCATTCAAAAACTGGAACCAAAAGATAAAGAGTTTGAGGTCGATCGAGAAGGTTGGCTTCGAAAGCAAGGGTGATTAGTTGTTCATGATATCGACGGATTGAGGGATGAGGTTCTGAGAGAATATCATCACTTGAAGCTGACGATTCATCCCGGTGGTAATAAGATGTATCAAGACATGAAGAGAGTCTACTATTGGGAAGGGATGAAGCGAGATATTGGAAAGTTCATTTCCAAGTGTACAAACTGTCAGTTAGTGAAAGCTAAACAGAAGAAGCCGTGTGGTTTGCTTCAGCCATTGGAAGTTCCTATGTGGAAGTGGGAGCAATTATCGATGGATTTTATCGATGGGCTACCTAGAACCAGGGCAGGAAACGAGGGAATTTGGGTCATTGTGGATCGTTTGACCAAAAGCGCGAGATTCATTCCTATCAAGTCGACTAGGACGACATCCAAATTGGCTGAACTTTATGTGAGATGGATAATTAGATTCCATGGTGTCCCAAAGAGTATAGTGAGTGACCGAGATCCATTATTTACGAGTGGATTTTGGAAAAGTTTGCAAGAAGCTTTGGGAACTGAGTTGTGCTTAAGTACGACATATCATCCCCAAATTGATGGTCAAACTGAGAGAGTCAACCGAGTTTTAGAAGGTCTCCTGAGAGCTTGTGTGTCAAACTTCGGAGGATCATGGGAAGACCATCTACATCTAGTTGAGTTTGCATATAATAATAGCTACCAGTCTAGCATTGGGATGGCACCATACGAGGCATTGTATGGGAGATTGTGCAATTCTCCAGCATGTTGGTTGGAAACTGGAGATAAGTTGGTACTTGGGCCTGAGACGATTAGAGAAACCTCGGATTGTATCGAGATTGTTCGGCAACGAATAAAGGCAGCCCAAGGTTGTCAGAAGAGTTATGCAGATAAACGTTCGAATGATTTAGAATTCAACATAGGCGATATGGTTTTTGTGAAGGTTTCACTGTTGAAGCATATGGTGAGATTTGGAAGTAAAGGAAAGTTGGCTCCTAGGTTCGTCGGACTATTTTCGATAGCCGGGCGAATTGGAAAGCTCGCATATAGATTGGAGTTACCCGAGAAGATGTCGAGTGTGCATAATGTGTTCCATGTGTCATTTCTACAGAAGTTCGTACATAATTCAAATGTGGTGGTATCTCCCGAGCAGTACGAAGATCTAGAAGTAGAGGCCACAGTTACGAGACCTTGTACGCTGCTTCGTGTTGTGGGGAATGACACGAAACAGCTTAGGAGGAAGACGGTTAAGCTAGTCAAGGTACAATGGAGTGAAGATGACGACGATTATACGTGGGAGACGGAAGGGAATATGAGAGTGACTCATCCAGAACTCTTCGTCGGTAGGACCCTTTGATCGTATCATCGTTATATCATTGTATCTTGTTGTTGTGTGGTAGAATTCCGCATGCAGGATAAGGCTATGGATGCATGGCTTGATGGTTGCTAGTTTAGATGATAGAATTGGCATCTCATTGATGATAAGCATGCAAAATTATTGTAGTTGCTTGTGTTTGTTTGGAATTTCGAGGGCGAAATTCTTAATGAGGGAGAATGTAACAGCCCGCATTTTACGTATCGGAAGATCGTAAAATATTTTTATTTTATTCTATGAGGGTTGGATCACTCTCATCTTTTAATATGTTGCTTATGGGGATGTGAGACATGTCCATAATTTTTACCGATTTTGTTTGTGACCATTTTGCCTCTATCAGTCTTGTATTGGGCATAACTTTTGACTCGGGTCGAATCATAGGGTGAGACCTATGCCATTGGAAAGAAATTGATGACTGCCTTTCCGTAGAGTGGTTACATTAAAGATTTGGCTCAGTAGTTTGGGAGAAATCGTTGTTTTAAGGTTTTTCAGTTGGCTGTTCAGGTTTGAAGAGCCTAATGGACTGAATTGGAGAGGCCCATTAGTGGGCTGGTGGAATCCTATAAATAGGGGGTGAGAGTGGAGGGAAAAGGTTTACTTTCCCATTCTCTCATTTGGAGGCATTGATCTCCTTTTTCCTCTAACACCTTTCCACCATTAAAAATCCAAATCTAAGGAGGGAAATCATAGATCTACACCATTGGAGCCTATATCTATATCATTTCAAGTAAGGATTCATCAAATCGAAGGGCTAGGAGCTATCTCTTCGCTGTCCAGAATTTTATTTCATCATTTTAGCTTGTTTTGGATAATTGGTGAGTGATTTACATCTCTCACATGAATGCAATGAAGTATACGAGTATTTGTGCATGTTTTTCATCAAATTGGAATGTTTTACCATAGATTTATACCATTATGTGTCTATTTTCATATGAACACCATAGGACCTAATTTAGCAAGATTAAATTGATAATTTCCATATGTTTTCATATGATTTTGCATATATGTCCATCACTTTTGTTCATAGGTTCATTTATCACTAGTTTTGAGTAAATTGGTATAATTTTTGGTGAAATCGTCATATTCATGTTGTTAGTGTGTTCATGACATGCTTATGATTGTATTGAATGAGATAGATGAGTATATTTCGTCGATTCTATCGACTGGCGAAGTTTTGGTCGAAATTGGATTTGTTATAGGCCTGTACATAGGACCGATCTGTCGGAAAACTCATGGCTTGGAGAACAAGTTAGACGGAAGACCGACCGACCGATGGTAGAAGCAGAAGACTGACCGACCGGTGCGGTTGCTTTCCAGACCGATTGGTGTAGTGACTGGTTACTTACCAGTGGAGTTCAAAGAAGGATCGACCGATCAAGGTAATAGGTTTTGGTGATTCCAGAATGGACTGTGAGACCAACCGGTGGTGACTAGGGAGGACCAACCGATGGTGACTAGCGAGGACCGACCGGTGGTGACTAGGGGAGGACCGACCAGTGGTTTTTGGAAGGACCGACCAGGGGTGTGTTCGGGAGGACCGACCGGTATGTTTTGGGAGGACCGACCAGTGATGTTTTGGGAGGACCGACCGACTGGTGTTGATTTTCTGAAAATTTTATTTTTTGGGTACGACTCGGATTTTAATAAAAAGGTGTTTTTAAAATTTTTTTGGACAGCGGTGTCCGAAACCTTGCCACAGCACAGTGGTGTAATATGGCTTGGTGATGATGTAACTTCGAAGTGGTTCAAGTAAGAAGGTTCGAAGTATTGGAAGGTGCTCATTGATCGGTGTAGAACAACAATGAGGTGACAACCCAAAGGTTGTGAGTTGGTGGATAATGGTTGCTCGAGAAGGTCGCTTGAGCCATGAAAAGTCACCAGGTTGGGTGACTAGAGATGTGAAGGCTGAGAGATGATCGTTGTCGTAAGTTCTAGAAGGCTCAAAACAGGGTTACGATTGGGGCACCTAAAAGACCGATTGCAGGTCGAGCACCCTGGGTCTTGGGGAAAGGCCTAGTTGTCAAGGTTGGACATATGGAGTTTATGCTAGAACTGGGGTTACCATTAGCCCTCGACATATGCCAAGGTTGGCCGTTATACGATTAACGATGGTTTCAAAGTAGGATTGACGGTGATAACCAGAGGCAGTCATGGATGATTGATTGTTCTGTTTGTACTATCTCACATAGATTATCTCAAGTCGGGGGAGATGTTCTTTGAGTGCTTAACTGATATTGGTTTAGGCCTCTGGGGAGAATACTTGGGGAACGTTAAACCCGATTAGGGTTGTCTGTGTGAGACTTATATTATCTGGATGTTATGAATGTTTTTCGTGATTGAATGGGTACTCTGGTTTCATGGATGAATGGTTGAATTGTTTATAGTAAAGGCTATCACTGTCTGATGTGGGAAAGACAAGGTTGAGTTCTTCTCTGATGTTGTGGGTAGATTAGTATGTTTATCTATCCCTTCTCATACACTTTATCGTTGAAGTTTGTTAGCTGTTTTATCGCTCACTAAGACTGCTGTCTGACTCAAGGTTTTATGTTTCCTCTTATTACCTTGGGCTGTTCATCCGGTTGTGGATGGGCAGACTAAGTAACAGGCGACAGGTAATGCTTTAGTGAGGACAATGATGCTGATCGATGGCGTGCAGGAGGCTCACGTACCAGTTTTACTATTATCTAATAATTGGGTTTTCGCTGCTTTCTTTTCTGAGTGATGTAGTGAGGCAAATTTGTACAAGCACTATTTCCAAGTTGTGGATATTACTTTCTGGTTGTATGAAAGTTTAGTGTTTTTGCTTCACTATTACTACCTGTTGTATATGTTCTATTATATTTTATCCTTGCGCTGTGAGTTTACGACCGGTTCTGCTTGTGTTTACCTACTCTGATGATCGTCCGTGACTGTCTGACACACCCTTCAGCGCATTATTCCTCTTATATAGTGCGTGGGTTATGAGTGGTCATCACACTTCTGGCAATTGTACCGGGTTTCGCTACGGAAATCAGGTTTATAGATGCATGTGTGCCTTATGATGTTGACAGACAGATTCTGGGGTGCTTTTCCTTTACATTCTCTTCTTTACCTTTTTTCGGAAAACCTCTTCCTCTTTTCTTTTCTTGCCTCCTTTCATTTAGACAATCTTCAAGTTTCATTTGATTATTACTTAAGGAATCCTTCCGTAGGTTATACAAAAGCCCTGCTAGTGTCGACTACACTCTTTCGCCGGCTCCTTTGGGGTAGTCTCTTTCGCCGTTGGCTCGAGTAATTGCAAGAGGCATAGGTGTATGCATGCCCCTAGCTTATAACGGCAGCTATCCTCTCCGAGAAGGCTGGGCCTTTCCCTAGGATTCACTTCCTATGATGAGTTTGCTTATAGTTTTTCACTTTTCCTTTTTGATTCTATTTTGGGATACGTCCTCCTCTCTCGTTCTTGAGTGATTAGTTTGTTTCACCAGCGCCTTCTATTTGTGGAGGTTGAATCTTTTAGAATTTGATCGAGGGCTTTCATCTTTTGCAACTCTATCGGATCATGGCTTTTAGATTTTTTTCTCAGTTCCTTCTAACGCTTCGCCCTTAGCTTGCTCCCTCTGTTCTTTTTATTAGATCAATTAATCTAGAACCAGTGCCCTCTCGGTTAAGACCGAAAAAGTCTTCTTTATCTTATGCGAGTGTCCATTCGTTTAAAGTCAAGAAGGGCTTTTTGGTTTGAAGGAGATTTTTTTCTTTTCATCCAAAAGCCTGTAACCGCTTCTTTCATGATGTCACTGACTTTCATACTCCTTCACCTTGATTTTAATTTCTGATCTGCCTTAATTATTTTTATGCTAACATTTTCCCTCCTCCTAAGTGAAGGGGTGTGCCTAACTTTTCAATTCGAGTGCTTCAAATCCCAATGCATGTGACATCATTCCCGCCTCTAAGAACTCTTGACTAAACAGTTGGATTTTGGACCAATGATGATTATTCATTCTCTTTTATCTTTTGTTTCTGTATATAACACATTTCTTCTCTCTATCCATTCTTTCACCTATAAACATTATTTACAAACTGACAGCATCAAATATTTCAAACAAAATCCTATTTTTATTTATTCAACGTCATTTTAAAGTAAAAACTCTCAATTAAGTTTTTCTTATCATTTATTTTTCAACTCATGAAGCCGATTATAATGATCTTGACTGCGTTCTGGCTACTACTGGATTTTAGTTTTCTCATTTTCTTAGTCCATCTGATTTTCTTATCGAGATCCATTGAGCTGCCCGCAATTCAAATTAGAGATGTTCACTATCTGAACTAGTTCCTCCAATCGCGAGTGGCTACCCCTAATTCGATGTGCTAGAAAACGTCATCCTCTCCCCTTTTCCTCTTTTCTTTTTACAACTGGTATGTTTTGTAAAAAAAAAATTGGTACAAAGGGAAATGGGGTTCTATGATTAATTTAAAGATATTCGTTAAGTTACACAATATTATGTCATGAGTTCTTTGTGGATGATATGCTTTTTCCTATTGATCATTATAATTATGAACAATATCACCTGGCAGTATTATGGGCAAAGGGTCTAGCGTAGAAAGATCTCTGGTGATGGATCCTCCTCTCACTTTTACTGCTCTTCTTCTACAGGGGGATCCCCTCTTCAAAATAAGTGACATGCTCCCAAGTCTGACATTATGCTAAAAAGGTCTTTTCTCTCTCATTTAGAGGAAGTAAAGGGTATCTTGAATGATTTTAAGATTGTCGAAATTGAAGCCCAATCTCCTTCCGAGGATGACTCCATAGACAATCCTCTTGTAGGCTTTTTTGCTTATACTTCCCTTCACATTTGGCATGACAGATTTCTTCCCTTTCCAAATTTTATCCTCAATTCCCTCCAGTACACTCATATTGCTCTAATTCAACTATCCCGAAACACGTATACTTATATGCTGTATTTGGAAATGATTTCTCTGAAATCTGATGGTTCCTTCCTTAGTCCTACAGTACTTATGAATTTGCTTTATCGCTAGGATAAGTAAAGATAACCCCACCTTATACTGATTTAATCAACAGATACCATTCATTGAGGAATCCATTGATAAGACTAGGGATTGGAGAACCAATTCTTTTTTGTTCAATGTCCTTTCAGAATTACTGGGAAGTTCATATAACTAGATAAGTTTTTTTTAATAATGGTTATTGACCAATTCACTGAACTTCTTCTTTGACTCACAAGAGATGTGCCTCAGTTGTCTGATGACAGTTAAAAGCGATTTCTTCAACATCTAAAAGAGGCCACTAAGTTAGGGATATGGAGAAATTCACTTCTAACCATTTCCAACCTTGTGGAGTTTGGCCTCCTTCAACAACAAAGGATTTTAGGCACTCCTACAATGGTTTGTTTTAACATACTCGGGGAGTACTCTCTTGAACGTATGCAATACTCATAGGTTTTCTTTCCCTTCTCGGATTCAATCTGCTAACATTGGTAAACTTTTTCCTTTGCATTCGTTCCTTGGAAAGTATTTTCTTTTGATGCTTCTCCTTCGCTTGATTTTTGTTATTTACCTTTTGGATGCTCTTTTTTTGTTCTTTTAGAGAAAAAAGAAACTTCGATCCCGAGGGAACTCCTAGATACCTTTCATGCATTAAAGAAATTCTTTAAAAGGCCATTATGAGGAATCTACCGCGGGGAGAGAAAAATTACCCACTGAGGTTGTGATCAACATTCTGGATGTGAACAAAGGTAATATGAGTGTTTTCACTCCCTTTGAGATCAATACATCCACTCTAAGTGGCGTTGCTCTTCTAGATAAAGGTATAACCTTTGCACTTGATACCCCTTTTTTGGCACTTTCCAGTGTTCATGCTCCAAACATGTAAGCTTTCCTAGATGTGACCAAGAGAAATCCTCCACCACCTCCTACTTCTCCTTCGAACTTGCTTGTTAGGGGTGCCTTTGCTCCTTCCTCTAGTCTTTCTGAAGGCTTAATCGAAGAATTAAAGCTGGCTTTAGGGTCCTTGATGGTGGCTTTCTTTGAAAACTTTACCCTTCCTTTTCCAGAACATACCACCTTTGCTCCTCTTCTTCAGGTATACCTTGCCTTTTTTTGTTGGTCCTCTTGTCTACTCCTTCACTTTTATTCTCTCTATCATAGTTTAAGAAGATTTGTTTTGCATTTCAGTGTGGCTTCAATGCTTCGGAAAATGAGGATTCTGGCAAGGTTAATGATTCAAAGGAGGTTAACAAAAACTTAACAGTTTCTGTCACAGAGGCTAGGGGGAAGTTTCAACCGAATAGTCTGCATACAAACTTGCTCTTAAAGGAATCAATGAAAGCTTTTGGAAAAAAAATTCCTATTCTAATAGCGTCCTATTCTCCTTCATCTTCTTCCTCCTCCTTTGCTTTCAATTTTGCATCTTTCCCTCCTCTATTTTCTTCTTCCTCTTCTTCTTCTCTTCCTTCATCTTCACTCTCTCCCCCTGATCCACCTGTTCCACCTCCTAATGACATTCTATCTAATGATATTTCTTCCATTATCCATCTTTCTAATGCTTCAAATGTCAATATGAATCCCTCGAGTTTAATTCCTGCTAATGTCAATGTGAATCCTTCTAACTCGAATGCTGCTAATGTCAATTCGTCGAATACTTCTAGTTCTTTTACGAATCCTTCAAATATCAATCCTCCCATTGTTAAGTCAGTTTTCTTGTCACTTTTTATATCTCTCCCTCGAAATGCTGGTGTTTTTAACCCTATTCACTTTGATATTACTAAGGATGGTGTGCCAAAGTAGCTTCTAGATCTGGTTAAAATGAGGATATGAAATATTGGAATAATCATTTGGTTGGTTTCTTTTTGGATGGTAGTTTGTCATATTTTAGTGTAGTAAATTTCTTGAATAGATACTGGAGGTTAAGTGGTGAAGTTAGTATAAAATCTGATTGTGTTAATTTTTAGTTCAGGTTTTCTAATCATCGGGACAGAGATAGAATCTTGCAGCCTGACCCGATTTTTATTAAGGGAAGAATGTTCATAATAACATGTTCGGATGCTATAATTGGTAGTTCTCAGGCATAAATTAAAAGGGTTCCAGTATAAATTCATTTTCATAGAATTCCATTAGTTCTTTGGACACTTGTTGGAATAAATTGGTTAGCATGTCATGTAGGTAAGTTAATTTGTTTTGATGAGAGTGCAGAAAAGTTGCAAAGATTTAAATATGCCAAAGCTATAGTTGAGATTCCCCTGAGTTTGAACTGCATGATTCTATTGAAGTTGTAGGTTTAGGTGATTGTTGTCCTTTAGTTATGCTTTCTTATGACTAAAGGCCATGAATTTCACTGCAGTATTTTTGGACATGAAACAGTTGCGTGTGAACTTAGTGCTAAAGTGGTTAAGAATGATAATGTGCAGAATGATGAATATCATCAGCATATACATGTTAGTGATAAGATGAACCCAAGCAGTATTGGAGAAAGGATAAAATGGTGGTGAATCAAGGGGGATGGAATGATCTCGTTTCAAAAAAAGAAGAAGGTATGGAGAAGGAAAGGAGATGGTGGTCTAAAAGATAAGGTGAATTATGTTGGTGAAGAAGTAGGTAGTAAGGATAGTAATGTTTCAGATGTCAATCAAGTTGATGATAAAGCATGGGATAAGGAAAATGATGATCACATAATTGAGGATGGTGAGATTATTGAACAAGCCAAAGTGGTAAACAATGATGTTCAACCTGCAGCTGTTAATGAACCTGTAACTTTGCATGATAACAATGGTGAGCAAGTTACATTGTCAAGTGATGTTGTTGAGGAAGAATTCCATGTTCATAGTCCTTTTTCTGTTCTATCTGATCTTTCTGATATGCAAGATTCACAATGCAATTCTTCTTTCTCCTCTTCGACCTTAGCTTCATCAACATCTCCTCAATAAACACTATGTCATGTGCTTCATCTTTCAGTTTTCAGTTGCCTCCTTCTTCTTCTTCAAATCTAGTGAACTCTTCTGGTCTATTTTCACCTTCTCCTTACCCACATTTATCTCTTCTCTCACATGTTATTATTCCTCCTCCATTGTCATCATCTAATCCAAAATCTTCCTCCCCTACCAAATCATCTGCTAAATCTATGAAGGGTAACGGGAAAAAGGCAAAAAATCCTGTATCAAAGAATAATGATGACTTGAATAATGGCACTGAATTTCGACCTAGTGATGTTTTTCTTGTTGGCAGTCAAAATGGTACTTGTAAAAATGTACTAGGAGGAATCTTTCTTCTCTCCTTGATCATCTACCCCTTTAATAATGCAGAATATAGCTTTTGGAATGTTAGAGGTATGCACTTGTCATCTAAGCAATGTGAGATTAAAAATTTGATTAGAGATAAGAATATTCAGTAATTTGCTTATCTAAAACCTAGCTAGATTTGTGTTCAACTGTGAAGGTTGTTTCTTTTATTTCTTCCAGTTGGCACTTTGATCATAATCTTGTTGATGTCGGTTATGATAGATTGTTGACTATGTGGAATCCTTTAATTTTCAAGCTTACTAAGATTTCATCCACTGATTAATTTATTCACTTCAAATGTGCACACTTGCTTTCTAACTCTACTTTCTTTTTGACTTATATTGATGCACATAATGCTGTTTCTTTGAGACAAGTTTTTCTCAATAATATTAATTATATTCATTCATCAATTGATCCTTGGATTGTTGGTGAGGATTTCAACTATATGTTTTCTTATCAGCAGAAATTTGGAGGCTGCCCTTTATCTATTAATGACATTGCACCATTGAACCAGGCTTTAATTAAGTCCAGTCTAATTCCTGTTAGTGGTTTTGGTTATGATTTCACTTGGTCTAACAGAAGTAGATCTGGCAATCCAACTCTTTCTAAACCTTATCATATCTTTGCAAACTTAATCTCTAGCCAAAATCTTTTTATCAAATCCTCCCGTCATCTTTATCTGATCATCGTCCTTTGCTTTTTCAATAGAGAGTTATTGATGCCATTGGTAAGGGTAAATCCTCTTTTTAGTTTTTTTAGTTTTTGGGGTAAGCATGTAGATTTTTATGATATTTTGATGCTAGTGAGGTCAATTCAGTCAAAGTTTAATCCTTTGTTATCTCTTTTGAATAAGACGAGGACATTAAATTTCATCTTAGGCTTGGTCTTCATGTAATTTTGGTAAGGGTTCTAAACAGTCTTCTATGGTAAGAGATGAGCTTGTTAAAATTCAGGAGGCATTCAATAGGGATCCATGTAATATTAATCTGAATAGGGTGGAGATTGCACTTAAGAAAGAATTGTAGAATGCTTTGGATTTTAAACTTCAAGCTATTGGGCAACATGCTTATTTTAGAAGAGAAGTAGAAGCTTACAGAAATACAAAGTTTTATCATAATTTTCTGAAGATTAAGAGAGCTAGAGACTCTATTTTTATGATCAAGGGTATGAATGGTGATATTCAATCAAATGAAGTTGGTATAAATGATGCATTTGTTAAATACTTCTCAATTTTAGCTTCCTATAATGCCTTTACACATGATGTGCTTCCTCTTTTTCACTCTAACCTATCATCACTTTCTAAATAGCAATCTGACAATTTACTAGTCTTATTACCAGAAATGAAATTAAGGATGTTGTTTTTAGCTTGGATGCATCTAGTTGTGGAGGACCAGATGGTTATAATGAACTTTTCTTGCAACACTGTTGGTCTACTATAAATGATGATTTTATGAAAGCCATTCAATACTTTTTTATGCATCATGAGTTACCATCTGGTCTATCAGCTATTAACATTGCTTTTATTCTAAAGGTTGAAAATCCTACATTAGTTTTTGAATTTAGGCTCATTTCTTGCTGTAATATTGTTTATATAGTGATTTCTAAGATTTTATCAAATAGGTTGCATGGGGTACTCATATCTATTATATCGAATAACCAAGCTGCATATATTAATGGTAGATCAATTACTGATAATATCTCAATCACACAGGAACTATTGTATGGATACAATAGGAAGCGTAAATACCCTAGAAGTATGGTTAGTTAGATATTAGAAAGGCTCTTGATTCAATTTCATGGAATTCATAGATGTAATATCAAGAATGAACTTTCCAATCCCTTTTGTAACATGGAATACACTTGTATTACATCACCCTATTATTCAATTTCAAGAAATGGTGGTCTGCATGGTTATTTTAAAGAAACTCAAGGTGTAAGACAAGGTGATCCAATCTCGTCATATCTCTTCATCATTGTCATAGAGCTTTTAAATACTCTGTTAGTTGATCAAGTTATGAAGAAGAATCTAAAATTGCATCCTAGATGTATGCAACCATTAATTACACACCTGCCTTTTGCTGATGCTTTAGTTATTTTCATAAAGCCTACACTACCTAATATTCAATGTATTTTATCTACCCTTCATAATTTCTACAATCTTACTGGGCTTCGGATTAAATTTAGTAAGTCATCTATTATGATAGCTGGTTTACAAGATGATAAGAAAGAAGAGATTATTAGGTTCTTTATTCTTATGGAATTATCTAAAAATGCTACATATTTGGGACTTCCTCTTATATGTTCTAGAATAACCAAGGAGATTCATGTTCCTCTTAAATGTGTGTTCCTCTTTTTGAAAGGATAATTGGAAAATTGCAGCAATGGCCAAGTTGTAAGATCACACAAGCAGGTAGATAAACAATAATTCAATCAATTGCAACTGCTATGACTACTTACTCGCTAAGATATTTTATTTTGCCAATTAAACTCATTAAAATGGTTAGTAGTGCTCTTAATAAATTTATGTGGCATGGGGATCCTTTTTCTAGGAAATTGATTCCTATCTCTTTTCATAAGCTTTATGATGATAAGAAGCAAGGTGGTTTGGGTATCACAAATCTTTTTCTTTGGAACTACTATATCACTTTATTTTAATAACTTCTCAGTAATGATAGTGGCTTATGGACACAATGGGTGCATCACAATTTGAATGGTAGAAAGAATTACTGGACGACGCAATTATCTCAAAATTCATTTTGGAGTCGGAGGTGCATTTTAAAGCTCAGGGATACTTTTTTTCCTTTTATTCAGTATAATTTTAGGAATATAAAGAATGTATATTTTTGGCACTCTCTGTGGTCAAAGCAGAGTTTGATATTAAGTAGAGTTATAGATTATAATGTGAGGATGAACTCTGGTATTCCAGATTCAACAGTGGTTGATGATTATGTTCATGATGGTGAGTTAATTTTGCCTTATTCAAGTTCTGCATCCTTAAGACAGTTATGGAGTGAAGTTTCAAATGCAGCTGTTTTGCTGGTGATGCTGCATTATTATGGAAAAGGGAGTATTCACTCTATTAAACATGTATATAAGCTACTGCAGCATGATAAAGAGATCTTTGCATGGTCTTCTAGGATCTGGAATTTGGGTAGTTTAGCTACGGAGAATTTTTTACTGTGGAAAGTTATGGCAAATGCTTTGAATACTAAAGAAAAAATACACTCTATCGGCTCGATTTTTGATAATAAGTGTGTTCTTTGTAATGCTGAGGCTGAAACAAATATACATTTATTCTTTGAATGTGCATTAATTTTTCAAATTTGGATAAGAATATTGGCAAATGGTAATTTTCATGGACCATCAAACTCTAATGTTATTGAATGGTTCAATATCTTCAAAGCTACTCGTTGGAAGAATGCAAAAACAAAGAAGATCCTAAAGAGATTTATATATGCTGTATGGTCCGAGAGGAATAGGATGGTGTTTGGTCGTGGAGTGATGAATGCAAATGAGTTGTACTCATTGATTCAAAGGAGAATACTAAAGGATCTTCAAGGTTTAAGCTAATGTGAAGTATTCTTTTTTGCTGAGTTGTTTTGTGTTGTTGCAGCATGCATATTGTAAATAAGTGCTGAGTTGTTTTATGTTGAGCTGAGTTCCGTAGTGAGGTTTTTTGTTGCTTTTTTATCGTATGTTTTGCTGTTTCATATTTGTAAATATTTCATGAGTGATTAATAATAGCTTCTTGTTTTCCTTTCAAAAAAAAGCACAAATGGAGGATTTAAAAAGAGTGAATTCCTCCATGAGGAGGAGATTGAGGAGGAAGAAAGAGAAGATCCGGAGGATAATGCGAGATTTCGTGGACATTAGGAGGAAAATCGACGACTTCTTGGATGAACCTTTAACTCGGTTGGTCAAGAACTCTTGCATGTTCCCACTGCTCGCGATTTACTCTAGGAGTCGTGTGAAATATAAAGACATGAGCTTCGATACCCTTTTTGAAGATTTAGCCAAATAATTTCGAGCAAAGATGGAGGATGTTGACCATGAGGAGACCTCGATGGCACTGAGATTGTTGATGTAGTGAGCCTTTTGTCCTTCAACATTCCTTCAAAGGATTCCGAAAGTGACGAAAGGTCAAGGCTCCTAGCGTTGGTAGGGCTTCAGATGATGCTCATTCTCCATAGCTTCTGGGAAGTGGTGACGATTCTCAATCAATGGGTGAAGACTTGACCCATACTAATCCAAAGGGAAAACAAGTTTCATTCGACCCTCTCTTTCCCTTAGTTTAGGTATTTACCTTTAAGCCTCAATTGTTTCTCCACAGTTTGTTTCCTTTAATTAATAGTCTTGCAAACTCACATTACTGATTAGAAAACATCATGGATATCTTAAGCATGTATAGTAAAGTTTTTTGTTTCTTCCTAAGAATAATATTATGAATCCTTGCTAAATTTTATTTAGAAGGGTCTCCGTCAAAGTTTCCTTTTTTGGGACTTTCAGGAATCACAACTTGATGCTTTTTGCTCGTACTTCCTGGTGAAGCCGAGACTTCGACGGAAGCCTTTCCAAGATAAAGGACTATTAAATACCTCTTGTTTTGTAAACCGAAAAATGTTTCTTGATTATACATTATGTGTTTACTGCAATTCTGCATTGAACTTATGTAATAGGGCTACATAAATTCCTAATATCATTTTTGATGCACCATTAATTGATAGGGAACCAGAATCTTTGGAAGTACTCGGGATTTTCTCTCAAAAAATTTCTAATTAAAGAGAGAATTCCTGGAGAGACCATACTTAATTATGTTTCGGGGTTCCTTTCGTGATAATTTTTTAAGAGAATTAAACAAACCGTACAGGGAAAACCCTAGATTTAATTTTGACTTCCTGGGATATGGAAAACTGGGCTGTGACAAAGAAGAACTTCTTAAAGTATATCACATTCGGCCTTTTAGTTGAGTGACAAAATGCAGTAGCTTCATATTTTGGGGAATTGTCTCAAAAAAATTATCTTGTTTATTTGGTTATTTTGTGATATCTTATATTGCGATAACGAAGAGCTCGTTTCTCTTTGTTGTAAATAGTTTCTTTTGTATCAATTTATTATGCTTCACAACCATCGTCGGTGGACTTATTAGGTCAGGCATTTGTCGCTCCTTCTGGAGGTATTTTTGAAGGATCATATGTTTTAACTAAGGTGGTTCCTCCAAAGTTTGTGGAGAAACCATTATCTTTTGACTGGTTCAAAAAGCATAAAATGCAAAAGACCCTGGTTTTTAATTTAAAATCTCAGGTAGAAGGCTTGGAGCAAAAACTTAGTGAGAAGGGCAAGGTTTTGGAGAAGATCAAGCGCGAAGTTAGGGCAAACCCAAGGGTAGATTATGACTAAGAATAGTTTATGCTTTAACAAGAAGTTGAGGAGTTAAAATTTTAAGTTAGAGAACAGTGAATCTTCGTGTAGATCCCTTGAATTTATTCTAGGAGGTAGCATCCCAGATTTGGCCCTTTGATCTTCTTCTGAATCATTGCTACCTCTAGCTAAATTCCATTGTCTAGTGGGTCCCTCAAAGGGGCTAAGCGATGAAGTTGTCTTGACATGGGTCAACGCCGTAAAATAGGAATTAAAGTCCTATTTCAAGAAGCAGCAAAAGGCATCAGTTCATCATGTATATAGCAATTGTGTAATTCAAATTAAGGAGCTTCAACACCAAGTCCTTTCTTGTAAGAAGTGCAATGGTGAATATGAGAAGGCCAATAAGCTCCTTTCGGAGGTCAGTGAGGTTTATAAGATTTCTCTTCAACTTCAGATAGAGTCTTTTAACAATGTCGAAGTCATTCGTTAAGAGGAAAACAAGTTCAAAAAATTGTTATTGCTTATTCTTCAACGTGTCTCTGATCTAGTTTCTTACCAGACTTTGTTGGACAAGATCCAAAGAATGTAACACTATCTTGTGTGACACCCTTTACTGTATGTTGTAAATTATATATGGATTGTTTTCTTGGAATGTTTATAATGCCACTTCTTATTAAATAATTATTTGATCAACTTATTTGCACAGAACAATTATACCAATCTTGAAAATAACCAACAATTTTATATTCTGCATTGAACTCATTAATAATTTAAATTAACGAGTTAATACATTTTACCTTGGCAAGTAACTGTATAGTTCTGGATTGTCCTTCCTCGAAAGCAGAGTCGACTCGGCTCAAGAATCATAAATTAAGACGATAAGAAAGGGCAAAACATCTTTCAACCCAATAGGCCCAGATTTGGGCAATGAGGAAAACCGAAGTCTCTTCCGGCTTAGCAGGCCCAGGGTCGAGCAATAATCAAAGATGAAGCCTATTCCAGCTTAATAGACCTAGATTCGGGCAATTAGGAAAGACGAAGACTCTTCCGGCTTAATAGGCGCATATTCGGGAAATAGTGAAATATGAAGCCTCTTCCGTCTTTTAAGACCCAGATTCGAGCAATAAGGAAAGACAAAGTCCCTTCCGGCTTAATAGGACCAGATTTGGGCAATAAGGTTTTGATGATGCCAACTTTGGCATGTTAAAGGGAATCCGAGATGTCCTTTTCTGGTTTGGTTACGAAAACACTTTCAGTTTTAATTTATTTTAACCATTATAGGAACTTTAAAAAACATAGGCTTTAGTGTGTTTAAATGCTCCCGTTGAGCTTTTAATCCGTTCATCGGGATCAGACGTAAGCAGAGACATTGCGTACTTTTGCCAGAAGCAGAGGCATGACTTGATCATGCAACGATCATAGGCAGAGCATGCTCCCTACCAGAGCCGGAAGCATGTCCTCGGGCTTACTGTCCCTCCTCTAGAGGGCTCCATAACCTGGTCCTTGGACGCAGTAAGGTCTTCAGTACATCACCCTGTCCCTTGGGCACAAATGGCAGCGTAACCTCCTTCTTCTAAGACGCGCTAGGGATATACCCTGGGATTAAGGCCAGGCGCTCGATTTCCTGGGCTTACCCCTTTCTCTTTTCGGGGGAAGGACTGGGGATATACCCAAGAATTTATAACTAATAAAAAAATAGCTCTTTGATCAACCAAGTAGAAATTCTTATTTCATTCATTTTGGGAATCCAATTTTGAGATAACATGTCATTACATTTACTTAGCCTTCCTTTACATATTTTTCGAGTTCTCCTATTCTGATAAACCCAATAATCATTTTTCCAAAATGCTCTACACCGGTTCATTATGTGCCTATTAACCTAATGATAAAGGAAATAGTTTTTTTCCCATTGGGTTCTCAATTTTCATAGACTTTTTGTTAAGTGGCCAATAGTTCAACTTATCTTTGGTGGATTGGTGGTTTTTTGGATAGGAAAGACAAGATTTAGTCCTTTCGCTACTAGGGTTTTGAACTTCCTTTTTTAAATTGAAGCTTTTGTCCTCTTGACATTCGAAAGGATTCCTTATCTTTTAAGTACATTTGTCTTTCTTTTAGAGTTACTGCGGCTTCCAATCTTATTAGCAGGGCTTCCTTTGTCTAATATCCATGGTACATCCTTCTTCGGTTTCAATGAAATAATGTTGGTGTATTTGAGTTTATAGCCTTGAATCTTATCCCTCATTTTGATAAACAAACAATCATCCTTTGCTAAAATAATTTCATTGGTAAAAAGGGGTTTTGATCCAACATGAAAGGGATTGATACTCCAATTATCTAGATCATAAACATCATTCCACACTCGCTGTGTTATTTTCAATGCCCACATTTTTGAGCTGAGTCCTTCATAAGAGGTTGTTAGGTCTACAGGGTTAGTAAATCCATTCTTGACACAGGTCTGACCTAGTATTGGGGCGGTTAGTTTCTTCCTTTGTTTTAAGGACTGGTTCAAGTTTTCCCTATCATCCGAAGGTCTTTTGTTTATTCTGTGGAGGTACCCATAGCATGCCTTCGGGTTTGCGCTAGTCCTTTAGGAAACACATATTTGCGCTAGAATCTTTTTTTCTAGTCGTATTGCTATTCATCTTAACTAAATCCCTTATATAGGAACTTCAGAAGGTCAATGCAGCTCTTTGAGGAGGTTAAAGGTTCATGCCCTCCTTATCGCGCCAAAAATGTTAGCAAAATTTATGGTTAACACCCCAAAGTTAGATTTAACAGTTGAACTTTTGATTTGTAGTGAGGAAGGGTTCGAACTTGAGATCTGCAAATATTTCAGTGTTATAATCTTAGTATGTTTTTGTGGAATTCTGTAAGTAAACTCTCTCTTCGGAACAAAACCAATCATGACTCTCAATTTTTATTTCTCGAATGGGAGGTCTCTCTATCTATGAGTTATTTTCCTGATATTGCCTTAAGGTATTAAAACAACTTCTCCGGGTAATCTACGTTTAAGTATCCGAGCCTTGGGAAATTGCTCTATCCAAATCGGGCCTTAAAGGCTAGGTTTATGTAAGTTTTCTTTGGATTCCTATGGATTTATCAATATATCATGAACACTTCCCTAATCTTAATTGCTTTAGTCTAATAAGTCGCTAGATTGGGACATCTTAACTTAATTCTAGGTCCAGTCTAAGTATGATCTTAAATCGTTGTCATGATCATTAAGCTAATAAAGGTTTTATCCTTAAATCAAGGGACCTTAGGGTCAATCACAAGTTAAGGTTCGAAGTATATCTCAATTATGTATATGATCCGCATATTGCACCTATAATGTTAGCCAACAATGATGATAATGCATATTATTGAAAAAGATTACATAGAATTACCTTGATTGCCATATATCTCCATTTTATTGAGTATATTCAATATTACAATCCTTTCTCTTAATTGATCTAAAAATTACGGTTTCTTCCCTGTATTAAGAAATTAAAAAACCGGAGAAAATTAATTTGGAAAAAGAAGAGAAGTCCCCCGCTATTAGTTGTGGGGCCCTATTTATAGGTATGAGCTGACACTTCTCCCGGCATAAGTGCTTCATATCAACCACCTGAAAGGATTTGATTACGAAGGCTTTACAAGTGCTTCGTGGGTTTTCATCAAGGCAAAGTACTGATAGTTGCTTCCGAAAGGCTTTGACGAAAGGAGCATTTAACTGAACATGAGAGGGACGGTAACGTAGGAGCTCTCGACCTTTTATGTTTTCGTCCTGTGCTTCGTCCTTAGTGATTTAGGGTTCCAAATTAGGGTTTCTCACCCTTTTGTGTTATTGAATGTGATTTATCTTTCTTCGACTTCGGAGGCATGTGTTAGAAGCCTCGCTTTAATGTTTTCGAAGGACCCTTCTAGCAAGTGTATCGGGTTTTGCTTTGGAAAACAGGTTTATGGATGCACGTGTGCCTTATGATGTTGTCGGCAGATTCTAGGGTGCTTTCCCTTTCAATTCTCTTCTTTAGTTGCTTTTGGAGATCCTCTTTCCTCTTTTCTTTCCTTGCCGCCTTTCATTTGGACAATCTTCAAGTTTTATATGATTATTGCTTCAGGAATAATCCTTCCTTAGGTTATACAAAAGCCTTACTGGTGTCTTCTATTCTCTTTTTCTTGCTTCGTCGAGGTAGTCTCTTTCGGCATTGGCTCGAGTAGTTGCAATAGGCATAGGCATATGCGTGCCCTTGACTTATGACATAGGGTACCCTCTCCAAGAAGGTTGGGGTTTCCCTGGGATTCACTTCCTCTAATGAATTTGCTTCCTGTTCTTCACTTTTCCCTTTTGGGATATGTCCTCCTCTCTCGTTCTTGAGTGATTATCTTATTTCACCAGTGCTTTCTGTTCAAGGAACTTGAGGCTTCCAAAATTTGGTCGAGGGCTTCCGTATTTTACAACAGCGTCAGCTTATGACTTTAGCTTCTTTCTCAGTTCCTTCTAATGCTTCGCCCTTGGTTTGCTCCCACCATTCTTTTTGTTATATCTATTAATCTAGAATCAGTGCCCTCTCGGTTAAGACCAAAAGGGGATTCTTTATCTGATGTGATTGCACTTTCTTTTAAATTTGAGAGGGGCTTTTCGGTTTCAAGGGGATTTTTTTTCTTTTGCATTCCAAAGTCCTGTAACTGCTTCTTTCGTGATGTCATTGTCTTTCATACTCCATCATCTTGATTTTAATTTCTGATTGGCCTTGATTATTTTTTCTCTAGCATGCTATTTTGTAATATTTTTTAAAAGTTTTACATAAATTATTTACTTCTGCTGTGATACGTTTATTTTATGTCAAGATATCCTAGTTTTTGAATAATTTGGCTATACCCATATGATCCACATTCTTTGATACAACCATGATTGCATATGTTAAGGGGTGTTGGTTGTCAAATTTGATATCAGATCCTATGATTTCGGCATTTCTAAAACTGGCCTTAAAAAGTTAAATATTTTTTGAGAGGTTTTCAATAGAAACGTATTTTAAAAAATACTAGCGTTGTATATATACATATATGTATATATATGTGTGTATATATATATATATCATAAATCCCTCATATCTGTCTCCTTTCCTTCTCCAATCTATCTCCTTCTTGTTTGAACTCTTGTCATATTTAAGCGAGAATGGCTAAAGCCCTGATCTTCCTGATATTCTGAGCGTTAACACGCTTGCATGATTCCGTAGGTACCTGCAGGCTACGACATCCATATAGCCATTGAATAATGTGCATATTTATGTACCCATCGATGGAGTGCTCACTCGTCCACTAGATACAATAAACTTTTCTAAGCACTGTAAGGATTTCACTAATCTTAGTGGGAATACTTTTAATGGTACCACATCATATATGGAACCAAGAGCATGGATCAGAGATTATGAGATTTTTTTTGAGCACATTAGGCTAAAGGATAGAAGTAGGAGGCAGCTTTCCACATGACAACTGAATGGGGGAGGCTCTTTGTTAGTGGGAGGCTCTTGATTCTAAGCCTAGAGAGATAGATTGGGATTGCCTTAGAAGAAGGGTTGACACAACTTTTGGTCTTAGATGGAAAAAGGGTTCAATTAGAGAAGTTTACAAATCTAAAATTAGGGGAGATGCCTATAAATGAATACATCAATCAATTTAACGAATTGGCTAAGTTTGGGATGAAGCTTATAAATACTTCACATAAGAAGCCTTTAAAGTTTTCTTTGGCTGAACCCACCACTACAAGGTTGGATATTAGTCATGTGCCCATAGGGACCACGCTTGAGACTTTAATTGTGATGTCACCGATGGATGAAGTTGAGAAGAGGGGGGTTCCAAATGTAAATTCAAGTATAAAGGATTTTTTGGAAAAGGAAAGAAATAGAAATTAGGAGGATCACTAGTGGAGGGAAATATTCAGAAGGAACGAACAATTATAACAGAATGGACACTACGCCAGGATTGCAAGTTTGACCATTTAAAAGGAAAGTGTTTTATTTGTGAGATTACCTGTAGAGGACTAGATCTACACCTTAGTTTACCACCAATAACTCAAACATATGCACTGGAGGCGACTCCCTCTACCAGTGAGTAAAAGGGAAAGAAGGTCATGATGGAAGGTGTGATTTCTATTTTTGATTATTCTGTTCATTTCGTTTTTAATTTCGAGACATCGCACTCTTTTATTCTAGTACTTTGATTGATAGTCTAGACCTAGATATTAGCATTTTCGTGGACCCATCTAAGGTTTTGAACCCATCAGTAGGTCAACTTATTTATCCATGATATGCCAGGGTTTGAAACTAATGATCTTAGATGTTGATTTTAACTGTGATGCTTGTGTTTTGGGCTTTTCTAGGTACTAATCAATATTTGGATTGGACTGGTTAACCATATACTAGGCTATCCTTGATTGTGGTAGAAGGGTTGTCATTTTGAGCACTTATAGTGGATGTACTCTTGAGGTTTCTTGTGATATAAATGGATTAGTTACGTTAAGTTGTCTTTACTCTAGACCTATTTTCTTATGAGACGAATTCTATACCTATTTTCAAAGAGTTTCAATTGTTTCTAAGGAGGTTTCCGGACTTTCACTTAGAGAAATAGAATTTAAAATATATTTTACTGATAATGCTAGACCTGTAGCACCAGTAGTAAGATAGGTGGCTCTAAAGGAAGGACTACATTAAGTAAGCAAATAAAGGAGCTTCTAGAGAAGGGTTTTTATTAGAATTTTAGAATGTAGGAAATCATTCGTCTTTACCACAAAGGTGGATGGTTCTGTTAGGGTTTGTGCTGATTACAGAGAATTAAACAAGTAACAAAGAAGAGTCGTCATCCCTTTCCTCGCATTGATGGTCTCTTTAATCAATTGTCAGTAGCCAAGGTTTTCCCTCAGCTATATCTTTCTATTGGTTTTCACCAACTAAGGAAGGTAGAAGACAGTAAAAATAAAACATTTTCAGGGCACCAAATGGGTTCTATGAATGGTTAGTCATCCCCTTTGGACTAACCAATGCTCCGATCTATTTTGTTGAATTGATGAGTAGGGTGTTCCGAGATATTCTTAATAAGTTTGTAGTGACCTTTGTAAATGTATTCTGATCTACCCGATGACCGATGAAGATCATCCTCTGCATTTGTAGGAGGCCCTTATTACCCTCCCAGCACAAAGACTCAAGGCAAAATTTTCCAAGAGTCGCTTTTAGAGACATAAAGCCCAAATTTTAGGACATATTGTTTATGATCATGGGCTAGTGATAGATCCTACCAAGGTAGCTATAGTGCAAAATTAGAAAGTTCCAAAAAATGCGATAAAATTTAGAAGTTTTCTTAGTCCTATAGGTTGCTACAAGAAGTTCATTATGGAATTTTCTAAGATTTCAGTTCCATTGACCTGCCTCACCAAAATGAACTTAATTTTCTCTTAGGACAAGAAATACAAAGAAGCATTTAGGAGAGTGAAGAGAGCCCTAACTAGTGCATTTGGTATTAGTTCTTCCCAGTGGCTCTAAGCCTTTTAATGTGCAAACTGGTGCATGTGGTACTGGACTATAAGCATTGTTGATGCAAGAAGGTAGGGTAATATGTTATTCTAGTAGGCCGCTAAAGATCCATGAGAATAACTACCGTACTTGTGACCTTAAGCTAACTACCATAATGTTTTCCCTTAAGTCAAGTAGACCTTACTTGTTGGGGGAAGATTTGATTTGTTTACGAACAACAAGTCATGAAGTATTTATTTTATCATAGATATCTGAACTTAAAGAAATAAAGATGGGTGAAGTTCTTAGCATCATATGATTTTGATATTTCATATACCCTTGTTTAAAGGAATGCAATAACATATACTAAGTAGAAAGAAAGTGGCTTTGAGTTCTTGTTCGTGGAGTGAAAGCATCTAGGATATATAGTTGCATTTGATTTCAAGCTCTCCATGGACCTTAACTCTAGATTGTTCATAGCTTTAGAGGTTCATCCTACTCTTTTAGAGCAGATTGATTATAAATAGAAGGAAGATAAGGAGTTGGCAGATATTATGGATAAGACGGGTAAAGTAGAGACTTCAGGGAATCTGCAACTCTATTCGATTGTCTCTTGGGAATTTCTAAGGAGGAATGGTAGATTTTGTATACCCCGCATAGCTGATTTGACGAATGCAGTGCTAGCTGAGGCTCATCGATCAAGAATGACCACTCATCCCAGAGTAGACAAAATGTATCAAAAAATTAAGGGTTATTCTTTTGGCTTACGATAAAGAAACAAGTAGAAGAGTGTGTTACTAAGTGTGTAACTTATCATAAGGTGAAGGCGGAGTAGTAGAATCCCAAAGGGTTGCTCCATCTACTGGACATACTACCCTGGAAGTGGAAAAGTATTTCGATGGATTTTGCGGATGACTTAAACTTGGGGAATACAAGCATATGGGTCATAGTCGATATGCTGACCAAGTATGCTCATTTTATTTGCTTTCGAAGTAAGAGAATGACAATTTCTTTAACTTCATTGTATGTTAGAGAGATCGTTTGACTACACAGAGTCCCCTCTAGTATAGTCGGCGATAGAGGTCCATATTTCACAAGTGAATGTTGGAGGAGTCTCCAAGCAGCGCTTGGTACCAACTTGAATCTTAGCAACACTCATCACTGCGGATCAAAGGGCAAACAGGAATGATAAATAGAGTCTTAGAAGATTTGCTTTTAATGTGCATCTTGGACTTCGGTGGAATATGAAAGGTGCATCAACCATAGTGGCGTTTTCCTATAGCAGTAGTTATCAGGGTAGTATTAGAATGGCTCAATTTGAGGCCATAAGTCAAGTCTTGAAAATTTCCCTTTTGTTGGTGGGATACTATGGATATACTCATACTTGGGTCAGATATGATAAGAGATACTTCTAAGAAGATAAACTTAAATCGTAGAAGGATGAAGGAAGCCCAAGGTTGGAAGAAATCTTATGCCAATAATAGGACATCTAATTTAGAATTTGAAGTTGGAGATTTAATATCATTAAAGTCTCGCCATTAAGGCATATAATGAGGTTTAGATCAACTTGAAAGCTTGCTCCAAGGTTTGTCGACCCTTTCCCACAATTGCTAGAGTAGAAAAAGGGCCTATAAAGTAGAGCTTTCTGGGAAATTGACTATTTTTCATGATGTTTTTCTTGTCTCACACTTAAGGAAGTCTTTGCATGACTTAACGACTATTGTAGACCCTAGTCAATTAGAAGAAGTGGAAGTTGAGTTGGAGTCCTAAGTTCATTGTGTACTTACCCACATTATAGGATACGATGTCAAGCGACTATATAACAAGGATATTTAGTTCATAAAAGTCCAATGGGGAAAAGATTTTGAGAAAGCCACTTGGGAGCCCAAAGAGAAGATTCTTGCTTCTTGTCCTTACTTTTTTGACAATACACTTTGAACATTCTATCTTAAGCATTTACTTTTTCTAGGACCTTTCTTTTTTATACCTTTTGGGAGGGTTAGATCTTAGAAATTGAGCTTGTTGATTGTAGGAATGAATGTAAACATGTAATTAGGAAATGTTATATATGATGGATATAAGTGGTTACAACTGGATACTAGTGGATGTAAATGGTCGCATTTACACGCACTAGACATACATAGTATAAGATGATTGGCCAATTCAATATTTGCACATGCATATGCTGATGGATGTTTGATATCATTCATTTTATATATTATATAGCTATTATTGCATCGTTCTTCGCTTTTCTTCGCAATCTGCATTTGAGAGTCATTGATTTCAAGCTTTTTTGTGGATTTGGTGAGTGATAAGCATCTCTCACATGGATTCAATCGAGAATATGGGTTTGTTTGATCTTAATTTCATCATTTCGAGTCATTTTCACCTAGATCTAATGGAGGTAAGTATATATTCAATTCGAATCACCAAAGGATCTAATCTAGCAAGATTATAATGGTAAATTCATATGCAAATTCTATGTTTATGCAAGTTTAGTCCTTTATCGATTTGTTTATCGTTTTTCATGATTTGCTGAATTTCACATGATTGTATGATGATTATTGATGCGCTAACGTTGTTTGATGATTTCTTGGTGTGCTATTGATTATCTAGATGAAATTGGTCGATTTGGATGAGATGGATGCATAGATGTTCGTCATTAAAGCGTAGATTGTATGGATCGGTTCGCCAAAAAGTGGATCTGGGTATGGATCACACGTATTGATGGATCACCTAGAGTGTGATGCAAGAAATGGACATGGGTCGGATCTCGTATACTTTGGGATGGATTAGTGCCAGGCTTGGATCGTTCGACTAGTGATGAAGTGTTAGGCATCGATGGATCATGGATCATGATGGATCGATAAAACGTGGAGTGCACATGGCTAAGAGTTGGATCGGCTAAGTGTGCATACGATGGATCGCATGTGGGGAGTTGTAGAGAAGGATCGCATGGATCAGGTGAGAGATGGATCGGATCGGATCATGCATGATGATGGACCGCGTGTATTGATGGGGCAAAGGCATGGATCGATTGGTGAATGGCTTGGGTTGCATAGGGATGGATCAGTGGACTTTGAAGTCAGCTGTGTTGATGGACCGATATGCATGGATCAGATGGATCATGTAAAGCATAAATAGGTAGGGTCAATAGTAGGTCGATCGGGTCAGTCTATGTTGGTCTGAGGCTGAGTGTGTAATATAGATCGATGGATCAGTTGCGATCCATATAAGGCACGGTCCATCCGATAAGTGACCAAATGATGCTATTTTGGTTCGACGTTGGAAGTGGCTTTGAGATGAATTCAGATGAAATGTTCGAAGCGAAGCGAAGTGTTCATTGATTGATGAAAATGCAACGAAGTTGTGAAGACAACTCGAGGATGTTTGAGCTCATGGATAATGGTTTCTCGAGAAGGCGCTTGAGCTTATGGATGGTCATCAAGGTGGATGGCCAGAGTTATTGAAGGCCAAGGGATCGTCGTTAGTCGGAGAATCTAACAAACTCAAAGTAGGGGTACAATGGGGGCACCCAAAGACTACATGAGTCGAGTACCCTGGGAATCACGATGGGCCTAGATACGAGTCGCGTTGGCGTATGGAGTTTTACTAGAACCGGGGTTACCATAGCACTTGACGGATGGCAAGATGGATCAGTCATTCGATTAATGATGATTTCAAGGAAAAGCAGATTGTGATAGCCAGAGTCATGGATGTTGATTGTTTTGCTTGTATTGTCTTGTGTGGATTGTCCAACATCGAGGGAGATGTCTCCTGGATGCTTATCTGATGTTGGTTTAGGCCTTCGGGATTTGTGTTTGGGAGGTGTTGAGGTCGATTAGGATGGTCTACGCTTGATAATTGGTTGCAATGGATGTACTGTTTGTTTCTTCTTTAATTCTCTGGGAAAGGCTATCACTATATGTTGTGGAGGAGATGGATTTGGGTTTCTTCTTTGTTGATGTGTTGGTAGATTAGATAATTGATCTGCCTATTCTCATATATTTTATTGATGATGTTAAATAGTTGTTTTATTGCTCGTTAAGACAATTGTTTGACTCAAGGTTTTATGTTTCCTCATATTACCTTGGCTGTTCATCCGTATTGTGGATGGGCAGACTAAGTAGCATGTAACAGTTAGTAGATCTTGATGAGGACGATGATGCAAAGCGACGACGAGCAAAAGGCCGACGTATTATTTCCTACTATGCATATTTTGTTGTTTCCGTTGCTATTTTTGTTATACTATTTTAGTGAACTAATAGTGAGGCTTCTTGTTCAGATTTTGATGATGTAATCCAGTGTTATATGGATATTTTCAAGATGATATGAAACGTTTTAGATACTGCTCAATAATTCTTCACTATTATCTCCTGATGTATATATTTTATTATATTTTATCGATGCGCCGTGAGTTATATGAGAGGTTTTCGTGTGTGTTATTCTACCCTGATGATCGCCCATGGCTGCTTGGCACGTCTTTCAACGCATTATTTCCTTTGTTAAGTGCGGGAGTTATGGGCAGTCGTAACATATGGCATAATCATATTTGTATAAACAAGACATCGACTCAATCAATAGATGACCTAATTGATTACATTTGATAGGGACATATGCATTTCATGATTGCATAAAGCATAAACTACATTAGAAAGTACTTAGAACAATGGTTGCTATGGATGATGTTTCAGTAGATAATAATAGAATTCATATGAGTTTGCCAATTATAATTTTCTGTCCTTGGATATCTCGAAGATGGAATCCTTTAAGGAAGGGGAGTATGTAGCATAGTAGAAATTTATAATAGTACAGAATAATGAAGAAACAAATTTAATAAGAGATAAACTAGTAAGTAAAATTTCTATAGATGCCCGATTAGCTAGGAAAACTTCACTATTGTGTTCATAGCTATTTTCTGTATAATTTTCATTATAGCTTGTTAAGTTCGATGCAAAAGGAGAAGTTATGAGTAAAAGAAAATTTAAGGATTTAAATTCAAATTTGAAATTCAAATTCAAATATATATATATATATATGTGTGTGTGTGTGTATGTATGTATGTATATTGTATGTATATATATGTAAACTCGGTCAACCGCCTATGGGGATGGCGACTGTGGCAGTTGACCTACATAAGGAGAGTCAACCCAAGTAAAGCGTACTTGGCAATTCTTTTAGTTAGGTACACAAAGATAGAGGTGAGATTCTGGGCAGGTTTATAATTTTTTTACCGAATTATTTTGTAGCACTTGTACTTTATGTATCATATGATCATAAAATAATTATATTTAATTCATAAGTAGTCGTACCATTTTAATATTTTAATATGTGGTTCATCGGAATGCGTCATTTGTCCATGCTTTTTATCAAATCTTTGTGTAACCATTTTGTCGTTGTGAAATCATTTTTTTACAGAAAATTTTGATAAGAACCGACATAGATGCTATAGCTGATCTCATTGCTTCGAGATGGTGATTATCCATTCAACAGAGTGGTTACATTAAGAAAATGGTTCGGAGGTTTGGAAGAAATTTTAGCTTTAAGTTTTCATTTATTTTGTGCAGACTAGTAGATAACTAATGGGCTGAGATTAGATAGCCTGTTAGACTAATAATATGTAATTATAAATAAGGTCTGTATGGAAAGATTAGAAATTTTCTCCCTCAATCTCAAACTTAGGTTGGACTATGATCTAATCTAGTTCATCCTAATTCTCTTAAACCTAATACCTATTTTACATCAAATCATCCCTAGTCAACATCTATAGGCTAGATCTACATTAAATAAGATTAGATCTCATCATCTCATCATTGAATTATCCATTTTTGTTGCTTCCCATGTCAGGTAAACAATTTATTGTATTGAATTGGAGGTTTTGGTGAGTGATAACGATATCTTACATGGCTATATAGGATTATATGTTGTAATTAGATGTTTTAATCATCATCTATTTTAGTTTAAACCTAAAACCTGATTATATATATTAATTTCAATTTAGAAACCCTTAGGATAACTTAATTATGACATACATTAGGTAGTTTGTTAAATTTGATGTAATTATTAAGTAATTAGCCTTAAATTGTAGTAGATCTACGATTGTTATTGATTGATACATGGTTATGAGTGAACTTATGATTGTATATGGCAAGAATATGATGTTATTGTTATTTTATTGTTTGATTTGCATGTTATGCTTGATTTGATTATTGCTTGAATTAGGACTTAGGATTGATGATCAGGCGTATCGGGTTTAAAGTTCATTGGATCCAGATGAACCTTGGAAGACAAGCTCTGAAGGACAACTCAAAGGAACTCAAAAAATTGAGTTGTAAAAGTACTAAGTACATGAATTGGTATCTATTTAAAAGGCATTGATCAACAGAGATCCATACAGATGAAGGCCACTAGATGGCCATTTCTATGGCTTGGTGGTAGGACTACTTGGAGGAAATTGGATACGTCAAGTGCTAGATATTTGATGGATCGTCTACGCGATGACTTAAATCCAGAATCGAGTGCAGAAGGAAGCAATTTAATCAAGAGGCACTGCATGGAGGCAGAATGAGATACGTGGAGTTATTAGCCAATAATGTCCAAATGTATAGACAAGTGTTGATCTATAGGGTATGGATCAGTACCAATCCATAAGGGTGCACCAGTAGGAGTATAGTCCATGTTAGTGAAATATGATTTCTCTAGGAACGCACATGAACTTGTGATTTGTCAATTTCTTCTATGAGGTAGAGGTAGTGGCCGGCGAAATTGTGGCTCTTCGATTGTGAACTCGGACAAGAGTGGTCAAACGAGTATGCGATAGACAATTCAGAATGGAACCAGGTTGTAGGATAATAGATTGATTTGAGTGGATCTCTAACCTAAAGAAGGATTAATGGAAGGCTGTTGTGCTTTGAAGTTCCAAGGAATCATTGATAGATATAACAAGTTCTGTTTAGGTTTACTTGCCTTGATGATCGTCCCATACGGGCTTAAGTTGATTTACATTGAATTTTCCTTACAATTTCGGGTGCAAGAAGTGTGAGGCGGTCATTATGTTTTGGTATCAGAGTCAGGTTAATCGATTTACCTAAAATTTTAGAGAGTATACATGTAAGAGGGATTTATTTGTAATTGATTTAGATGGTAATCATATAATATATATGGTATTGTATATTTGCATGCACTTGAGTACCATTGCAACTTTTCTTTGGAATGGTCTAATCATTCTAGTTTCAAATAAAGAATGAGTCGACGAACAAGGAACAGTTTTGGTAAGGGAGGTGGATCGGGCGTTGTTACACCTGATTTCCCAGCTATGTTTGAGACCAAAATGGGTTCGATTATCAGGAAAATGTCTACATCAAAAGTGGCAGTAGATACTGATGCCCATGTGCAGGCACCTAGAGTTGATTTTAACAAGTTATGCAAGACTTCTCTTCTCTTGGCGGCAAGCCATTTACTGGAACAGAATTATCTGCTATAGTTTAGGACTAAATAGAAGAATAAATTCATCTTACAATATAATTTTATTTTCTTTAAAAGGTTCGTTGAGTTAAAGCAATGTGATAAGTCAATTTTTGAGTATGTTGCAGAATATAAAGCTTTGTCTAAGTATGGAATATCATTCATTGATAATTCCTTAAGGAAGAACGAGTAGTTTACCACTTACTACACGAGTACTTGGAGAGAAGCTCATAGATTATATTGAGACCCCATTTGAGAAGCTTGTCGAGAAAGCCCTTAGGCACAAGAGCATGTTTCTTAAGAAGGTTGAGGTTGTTGTTGATGTTAATGATAAAGGAGGATCAAAGTTACAACAAGGCAATGGAAATAAAAAGAAGTGGAACGAAAAGAAAGCAACAACAACAGGTGAAGGACGACCAAAGAAAATTAAGTGTGGAGTTACTTTCTTAATTTCCATAAGGAAAAGAAGTTCTTCAACTATGACAAGCCCGGGCACATGAAGAAGAATTACCCAGAGCTGCTTAAGGATAAGATGATTGTTAAGGTTTATGCATTAGATGTTGTGTCGACTACTTCGAGAGCTCCTACTGCTGTAGAGAAGGGGGGAGAGTGTTATTGTGCAAGGAATGTTTTCCATTTGAGAGTTTTTGACATATTTTTATTTGATATTAGACCATTGCATTCTTTATTTGTAATGAGCTAGTATGCAAGTTAGGTTTGGAACCTGATATTGTAAATAGACCGTTGATCGTGACTAACCGATGATTGAAACAATCCACCTCCATTAAGGTCACTCACAAAGGGAATGCCTTAACTTCGAAGGAGCATTATAGGTAAAAGACACAGAAAGTTTACAAGACAGAAATATAAGCAGCGAAAAACAAACATTTATTTCATACGTGGTTCAATACAAAAAAAACCATTACAGTAAATTGTCTCAACATAACTTCCAAAACATTCCATCATAATATCTGTCTTGATTAAAACATAAAGAAGCATATAACATAAATAAAACTGCACAAATCCCCAAGTCTAGTGTGTCCAAAGCCATAACCAAAGTTAAGATATTCCAAGCCGTACATCACAAAGTCTTCAAGCTTGAAAAGATGAACGGTCCAAATTAAGCTGAGCTATTCCCTCCCTGGCTACCTGAGGGGGGGGGGGGGGGGGGAACGGAAGAAAAGAAGACGAAAGAAAAATAGGTCAGACATAAGTCTGAGTAAGTCTAGTGACTTTTCAGTGTGTGAATAAGGAAAAGGTCATGATAGGAATAGACTGAAAATAGGACAGTACCAGAACAACAAACTAACATAAAATTATATAAGGCAGGATAAACCGAATATACTTCGCACCCATGTTTAATTCTCTGCACCTACTATACTTATTCAACCAACACCATGTGTTTATGGTGAAATGATCCCCTTATATCGATCGGCTCCTACTCGCATGCATTTATCACGTGTGTCATTCGGCCCCCGCTTGACTGTAGATACCTGTGCTAGTCCCGCCACGTGGTGTATCAAATCCTATGGTGGCAACCCGACACGATTCAAGATGCACAGTGTATGACTACTGATGCCCAGTGCCTGCTTTTCCACTCCGGAGTACGTGCACGCCCGTACTCCACCAGAACCTACACTGATGCACCAGCGCCGATGTTTTTGACCGCTTATAATCAGCCCAGTAATCGTGCCCCACCCTGCCTAATTCAGGGTCCCATGATACATCTACGTGGGTTACTTCTGAAATGGGTCCCCATTACTAGGGTTTTCCAGCCAACATGTTAAATTGGTTAAGTGTCCAAATTTACCTAACTCCACCCATCAGTTTAGCTAACATGTTGAGTTGGTTAAGTGTTTCCTTAATTGACTTAACCCTACTACCCTTGACTTAGCTTTATTAGAGCACCAACCACTCACATTAGACAGGTATTGTTGTGGTCACTGGATGTGTCGGTCGGTTCCAGGTAGTTTTACACCACAACTCAGTCTAACCTCGGGTCGTTTTTGGGATTAATGCACTAGCCACCCACATTAGACAGGTATTGTTGTGGTCACTGGATATGCCGGTCGGTTCTAGGCAGTTTTACACCACAACTCAGTCTAACCTCGGGTTAGGCCTATTCGTCTTTTCTAAATTTATATATTTATCCTTTTATGCTTATATGTAAATTTGTCAACAATTTTTTGTTATGGACTACTTTCCTTCTAAATCAAATTCATAATTTTTGGTAAGTAAATTATACCATTTCAATGCCATACCATTTATGAGCCAAATATGTTAATTATGTATAATTTCATGTTTTCCCCAACGTTACCCCCGTTGTACTTTCGCAAAATTACATAAGATGTTAGGCTCGACATTTTAGCCTAACTAATAAACTAAAAAAGGAAAAAGAGGAACTTGCAACATTCCAGCATCATACAAAAATATGGATCTAACTACAGATGTGTCACATGAACTTGGCATAATATACTTTTAATTATGAACTTGCAAACTAGATCTATGCAACATGAGTCATACAATAATAGTTTTACAATGAAATACCAAAATCTAATTAAACATGTAGTGGTGAACTTGCATAGGGATTGAATCATGCTAATATTGATCTAACATAAAGGCATATGGTTCTGACATATAAAGTTGTAGATCTAAACATATAGGTTTACGTAGTCATGTTTTTAACCTATAAACCTGCATGTATTCATAACATGATAGCATCACTCAACTTGCATAAACATGGCATAATTTCTAAATTGACATACAACATATAAATATAATCACCAAATTATACAAGTTCGTAGATCTAAACATGTATGCATAATGGATCTAAACAGTTAGGCATAAACTACGTGACTTAGCCTAAAACTTGTATAATATCACCAAACTTACATATAATAATCTCAAAACATCATAGGTTTATTCACCAATTTCCACATAACATAATAGGTTCGATAGACCACAATAATTTCATAGGCATATACGATAGAATAAACATGAATAAACATAAATCAGCATCACATACAACTTGATACAATTCTATTTTACAATTCATTACAAACCATGTCTTTAATTCATTCACATCTGAAAGATAACTACACTTACAAACAAAAAGGAATTCTTGAGTTCTGAGATCTATATTCTGAAATTGAATTGCTCGCCTTTGATGTAGATCGTTGAATTTTCTTAGTTGAATTAGATTAGAATTAATTTTGACGTAGCTTCAATCTTGCCTTTGAGTTGAAAGAGATGACGGCTATTCTAGGTTCACCATTGATGGCATGGCGGCTCTTGGTATGAATATTTGTGATTTAGGGTTGAGAGTTAGGTTGCTTTTATAAAGGTTTAATTAATTTAGAGCTGTTAGATTAACCCTAGAAATAATCAAGACCATCCAATCAAGATAGGATAACACCTCAGCCCTAATGACTCAACAGGGAGTCAGAAATCGTCATCCTTTCAGATTTGCCCGGGGGGGAGGGGTAGGTCGACACCCAGGTCGACCTATAGGGTAAGTCGGTTGACCTCCTGGTCGACCTGGTCTGGGCGGGAATTTTTCCTGCCCTGCACTCTTCTGAGTTTAAATTTGAATTTTGGAAATTTTGAAACTTTCGAAGGCCATAACTTCTTCATACGAAGTCCAATTCACGCAAACTTGGACTCTATCTCAACCATAATTCCAAGACAAATGCAATGGCGTAACCCGTTTCCCTTAATTCTCACATTTAGAATTAATTATTCTTTAATTCATTACTTTAAGGTTTATCAAAAACACGGGGTGTTACATTCTCCCCTCCTCAAAGGATTTCGTTCCCGAAATCTTCAAGTCAAGAAGAACGTATATCCTACCATCCAATCGTCCATCTACTTAACCATCAGACACAGGTGTCCATTGTCCTTAAAAGACTTCTAATGCTTCATGATCATATGCATAGTGTGTGTACATGTCCTTATCTAATGCAAAATCAGGCGGTGTACTGATTCAGTTGACCCCTTAATGCAAGTCATGTCGGTGTCATGCATCCATGATGTATGTAATCTTCCCTAATCATACTTTCTACATGAGTGCACAATCATTCATACAAATGCAACATCCATGATAACACATCAAGTTTAAATCATATATAAGTACATATATGCATATGCAATATGAAAGTGACTGAGCCGATCTAATACCTAAAGTGTGTGTATATGCATCCACGAGCAACCACTAGCAATCACTTGCAACCATCAATCATACCATGTTTCAAATACATGTTTACATCCATTGGTTTCTACCTAATGATCAAAATGACACTAAGGAAAATACTAAAAAGATAGATACGAGTATGAACAAACTTAAGGAAAAAGAGATCAAAGATGTACCCTCAAAAAGAAAAGGATAGGCTGCGCGTATTTTGGCCTCAGTCTCCTAAGTCGCGTCTTCCTCAGCGTCACTCCATTGAACTTTTACAAATTTGACTTCGCGATTGCGTAGCTTTTTGACTTTTGTACCCAAGATACGAATTGGAACTCTCACAGTCGCCTCTCGTTCTGCCTCTATGTTCTCTAATATGCTTGGTTCCACCACTTCCGCAGACTCATGTAAGCACTTTCGTAAGTGAGAAACATGAAAGACATTATGAACTCCAGCCAATCTTTCGGGCAGCTCTACTCTGTAAGCCATCTTCCCAATCCTTTCAATGATAGAAAACGGCCCTACAAATCTTGGTGCCAACTTTCCTGCAGATCTGAAGCGAACGACGTTCCTCAAAGGAGATACTTTAAGGAAAACCCTGTCCCCAACCTCAAACTCAAGGTCGGTCCTTCTCTTATCTGCATAGGACTTTTGTCTATCTTGGGCAGTCTTCATTCTTTTTCGTATCAAGTCCACCTTCTCTGAAGTTTCTCTAATCATATTTGGTCCAAGTATGAGCTTTTCTGTAGACTCCCACCAACAAGTTGGCGATCGGCACGGTCTTCCATATAAAGCTTCGAAGGGTTCCATACCTATGGTGGCTTGGTAGCTATTGTTGTAGGCAAACTCCACAAAAGGAAGATGATCCTCCCATGTTCCTCCGAAGTCAAGAATGTATAATCTCAAGAGTTCTTCTAATACTCTGTTCACTCTCTCTGTCTGACCATCGGTTTGGGGGTGATAGGTCGTGCTTAAGCATAACTGTGTACCTACAGCTTCTTGCAAGCTCTTCCAAAACTTGCTCGTAAAGATAGGATCTCAGACGCTAACAATGCTGGAGGTATCCCATGGAGTTGGACTATCTCTTTAAGATATATGGATGCTAAAGATGAGGCAGTCCTTCTACTCTTAACGGGTATGAAGTGAGCGCTTCTTGTGAGCCTGTCCACTATTACCCAAATACTAGTATTGCCTCTTCTTGACCTAGGCAGCTCATCAATAAAGTCCATCGAGGTGTTATCCCATTTCCACTATGGGACCCTAGAGGATGAAGCAAACCACCAGGCTTCTTCTGCTACGCCTTGACTTGCTGGCATACTAAGCACTTCGAGATGAATTCAGCTACATCCCTCTTCATGCCATCCCAAAAGAAAACCCTTTTGATATCTTTGTACATTTTGTCTCCACCGGGGTGTATGGTCAACTTGGAATGATATGCTTCTTCAAGAACTTTCTTCACCAAATACCTTGCTTGTGGGACACATAGCCTTCCATCCCGCCTCAACCAACCCTTATCATCGATGGAGTATCTATTGAGGTGACTAGAAGTCTCATCCCTGCTCAACTTATCTATCATATTAACTAGCTGAAGGTCTTCATGTTGTGCGGTCCCTATTGAGTCCAAAAGAGTAAGCTGCACCTCTAGAGATGCTAACAAACTAGTCACATGATCGACAGAGGGTCTGAAATCAAAGTTGGCTATATACTCCAAGCTCTGCCTTTCTACAAAGAGAGGGCTTAAGGCCAGCTTCTTTCTACTCAAGGCGTCTGCTACTACATTGCCCTTTCTAGGAGTATAGGAAATCTCGAAATCGTAGGATGCCAAAAATTCCATCCACCTTTATTGCCTCAAGTTGAGATCTTTCTACGAGAAAAGGTACTTCAATGATTTATGGTCAGTATACAATTCAGACTTCTCACCTAGGAGATAATGGCGCCAAGACTTAAGCGCAAAGACGATGGCAGCCAATTCTAGGTCATGGGTTGGGTAGTTTTTCTCATGTATTTTCAGCTGTCGGCCTCCATAAACTACTACCTTCCCTTCTTGCATCAAGACAGCTCCTAATCCCGTACCACAAGCATCCATGTATACGGTAAACATCTTGCTCCCATCCGGCAATGTCAGATCTGGGGCTGTTGTTAGAGCTCTTTTTAAGCGTTGGAAAGCAATATCGCAATCCAAGTCCCAAGTGAAAGTTAAGTTCTTCTTTGTCAACTTTGTAAGTGGAGCTGAGATTTTCGCAAAATCTTTGATGAACTTTCGGTAAAAGCCCGCTAGCCCAAGGAAGCTTCGGACTTTGGTTGCATTCCGTGGGACCTTCCAATCTTGCATGGCAACTACTTCTGCGGGGTCCACAGCTAATCCCTCTTTGGGCACCACGTGTCCAAGAAACCTTACTTCTTCCCTCCAGAAGTGGCATTTGGAGAATTTGGATTTTAACTAGTGTGCACGAAGTGTGTCCATGACTTCCTTTAGATGCTGAGCATGCTCTTCCCCACTCTTTGAGAAAATCAAAATATCATCTATGAAGACCACCACAAACTTATTGAGGAACTCCCTGAACACCTTGCTCATCAAATCGACAAAGTAAGCGGGTGCATTTGTCAGGCCAAAAGGCATGACAAGCCACTCGAAGAAACCATCCGGAGTTCTGAACGCGGTCTTGTCAATGCTGTCTTCAGCCAGCCTCAGCTGATGAAACCCGGTAGCTAAATCTAGTTGGGAGAAAACCGATGCACCTACAAGCTGATCAAACAAGTCGTCTATTCTTGGAAGTGGGTGCCTATTCTTCTTGGTCAGCTTGTTTAGCTCCCTATAATCAACGCATAGGCAAAGCGAACCATCCGCTTTAGTTGCGAACACTACTGGAGCACCCCATTCAGAAATACTCCGCCTTATAAACCCCTTCTCAAGCAGCTCTTTAACTTGCTTGCTGAGTCTTTCCTCTCCCTTGGAGCCATGTGTCTAACGGGTAGAGTGATGGGTTTTGCATTATCAATGAGGTATATGCGGAAGACTATCTCCCATTTCGGAGGAAACTCTTTGACCTCTTCAAAGACATCCGAGTATTCACGGACTACTCTAACAGACTGCAAATTCTCAATAGACGCGTCAAGAGATTCTAGATAGCTAAGCATAACATAGTTCATGGGATTACAAGAAATTTCGAGAGTGTTACCAAGGCGAGTCATAAGTCTAACCACTCTCTTTTCACAGTCGAGGATGGCACCATTACTGGATAGCCAATCCATGCATAGAATCGACCCATAGCCCGTGAAGCCCAAAACATAGGCATTGCATCTAAACCCCACACTTAATATAGAAATTTCCAAATCCAAACAAATCATTGACAAATAAGTTGAGCCCCCAATCGAATTTGAAACAACTAAGGGATCCTCTACTAAACTGGTGTCTAGGTGCAGAGATTCAACTAAAGCAGTAGATATAAAAGAGTGTGATGCGCCATAATCAAAGAGTATACGAACAGGATGATCAAAAAGATAAACTAAACTCTCAACAGAAACATTTCTACCTTATTCTCGCGGAGGTGCCATGAGAGCGTGAACCTGCCCTCCAGAAGTAGATACAACTCTCTACCCTTGCCCTTTCTTTCTTGGGCAGTCCCTGGCCACGTGTCCTACCTCGCCGCAATGGAAACAGCCACCCATCTTCCTTTTCTTCTTCCTGCAGTCCTTAACCAGATGTCCAGGAATGCCACAAAAATTACACTTCCTCTTGTCACGGGTTTTGCTATTTTTTCCGCCTTTCTTGGAGTCTGTCTTTTTGCTCTGTGATCCTTCCCCTTTCTTATCCTGAGATGCTTCCACCTTTGTCTCCTTCTTGCCAACCTTATCTTCTTCTTGTAATAGTGCCATGTCCACCAGTCTTTCATAAGTCGCACCCATAGGTATATGGGACATAGCTACGCCGTGCAGTGGCTCATTCAATCCTTTAACAAAGCAGAGAGCCTTCTTATGTGAAGTGTTCACTAACTCCAATCTAAACCTAGCCAGCTGATTAAATTGGTTAACGTATTCCTTGACCGACATACTTCCCTGTCTGAGAGCTAAGAACTTCTCCATCTGTAGGCTTCATTCGGCTTGTGAGAGGAATTTCATTTCAGACCTCATCCAAAAATCCATCCAAGTTTCAATTAGTCTTTCAGCATTAGTGACTTCCAACCAATAGGAAGCTTCGTCTTTGAGTAACCATACCGCCAACTGTATCTTCTGCCTATCATCCACTTCGAAGATATCGAACAAATCCTCAATTTCTTTGAGCCAGTTTCTTGCTTCCACGAAGGATTCATTTCCATTGAAGTTCTTTCCACCCATGGCTCGAAAGTCCCTACATATTTTTGAGAAAGCATTTGCACGAGGAGGGGGAGGAGGAACCGCTGCAGCTGGGGGAGGAGGAATGTCTGCTGGGCCTGCATCGTTGACCCTAGCCTCTAGGTACCCCCTGAACCAGCCGAGTATCAGTACACCCTCTGGAAGGTTAAGATTCCCAGACATGCTGAAACGAAAAAGGAAAGATTCAAGACAAAGGATAGAAAGGTAATGCATATAGCTTTGGGGGATTATGATTTTAAATTAAAATAACACTTTTTCTTGAAAAATGCTTCTTTTTTAAAATAGTTTTCAAAAACTTTTATCTGATCTAGTAAACCTCTGCTCTGATACCAAGTGAAACACCCTACCTCTGTTAAGGTCACTCAATAAAGGAATGCCTTAACTTCGATGGAGCATTATAGGTAAAAGACACATAAAGTTTACAAGACAGAAATATAAGCAGCGGAAAACAAACATTTATTTCATACTTGGTTCAATACCCAAAAAAAATCACTACAGTAAATTGTCTCAACATAACTTCCAAAACATTTCATCATAATCTCTGTCTTGATTAAAACATAAAGAAGCATATAACATAAATAAAACTGCATAAATCCCCAAGTCTAGTTTGTCCAAAGCCATAGCTAAAGATAAGAGCTTCCAAGCCATACATCACAGAGTCTTCAAGCTTGGAAAGATGAACGGTCCAAATTAAGCTGAGCTATTCCCTCCCTGACTACCTGAGGGGGGGGGGGGGGATGGAAGAAAAGAAGACGAAAGAAAAATGGGTCAGACATAAGTCTGAGTAAGTCTAGTGACTTTTCAGTGTGTGAATAAGGAAAAGGTCATGATAGGAATAAACTGAAAATAGGACTGTAACAGAACTGTAAACTAACATAAAACTATATAAGGCAGGATAAACCGAATATACATCGCACCCATGTTTAATTCTCTGCACCTACTATACTAGTCCAACTAGCACCACGTGTTCATGGTGAAATGATCCACTTATATCGATCGGCTCCTACTCGCATGCATTTATCGCGTGTGTCATTCGGCCCCCGCTTGACTGTAGATACCTGTGCTGGTCCCACAACGGTGTGTATCAAATCCTATGGTGGCAACCCGACACGATTCAAGATGCACAGTGTATGACTACTGATGCCCAGTGCCTGCTATTTCCACTTCGGAGTACGTGTACGCCCGTACTTCGCCGGAACCTACACTGATGCACCACCGCCGATGTTTTTGACCTCTTAATCTGTCCAGCAATCGTGCCCCTCCCTGCCTAGTTCAGGGTCCCATGATACAACTACGTGGGTTAGTGCTGAAATGGGTCCCCGTTACTACGGTTTTCCAGCCAACATGTTAAATTGGTTAAGTGTCCAAATTTACCTAACCCCACCCATCAGTTTAGCTAACATGTTGAATTGGTTAAGTGTTTCCTTAATTGACTTAACCCTACCACTCTTGACTTAGCTTTATTAGAGCACCAAACACTCACATTAGACAGGTATTGTTGTGGTCACTGGATGTGTCGGTCGGTTCCGTGCAGTTTTACACCACAACTCAGTCTAACCTCGGGTCCTTTTTGTGCTCAATGCACTAACCACCCACATTAGACAGGTATTGTTGTGGTCACTGGATGTGCCGGTCGGTTCCGGGCAGTTTTACACCACAACTCAATCTAACCTCGGGTTAGGCATATTCTTCTTTTCTAAATTTATACATTTATCCTTTTATGCTTATATGTAAATTTTTCAACAATTTATTGTTATGGTCCACTTTCCTTCTAAATCAAATTCATAATTTTTGGTAAGTAAATTATACCATTTCAATGTCATACCATTTATGAGCCAAATATGTTAATTATGTATAATTTCATGTTTTCCCCAACGTTACCCCCGTTGTACGTTCGCAAAATTACATAAGATGTTAGGCTCGACATTTTAGCCTAACTAATAAACTAAAAAGGGAAAAAGAGGAACTTGCAACATTCCAACATCATAAAAAAAATGTGGATCTAACTACAGATGTGTCACATGAACTTGGCATGATATACTTTTAATTATGAACTTGCAAACTAGATCTATGCAACATGAGTCATAAAATAATAGTTTTACAAAGAACTACCAAAATCTAATTAAACATGTAGTGGTGAACTTGCATAGGGATTGAATCATGCTAATATTGATCTAACATAAAGGCATATGGTTCTGACTTATAAAGTTGTAGATCTAAACATATAGGTTTACATAGTCATGTTTTTAACCTATAAATTTGCATGTATTCATAACATGATAGCATCACTCAACTTGCATAAACATGGCATAATTTCTAAATTGACATACAACATATAGATATAATCACCAAATTATACAAGGTCGTAGATCTAAACATGTATGCATAATGGATCTAAATAGTTAGGCATAAACTACGTGACTTAGCCTAAAACTTGTATAATATCACCAAACTTACATATGATAATTTCATAACATCATAGGTTTAGTCACCAATTTCCACATAACATAATAGGTTCGATAGACCATAATAATTTCATAGGCATATATGATAGAATAGACATAAATAAACATAAATCCGCATCACATACAACTTGATACAATTCTATTTTACTATTCATTACAAACCTTGTCTTTTATTCATTCACATCTGAAAGATAACTACACTTACAAACAAAAAGGAATTCTTGAGTTTTGAGATCTGTATTCTGAAATTGAATTGCTCGCCTTTGATGTAGATCGTTGAATTTTTTTAGTTGAATTAGATTAGATTTGATTTTAACGTAGCTTCTATCTTGCCTTTGAGTTGAAAGAGATGACGACTATTCTAGGTTCACCATTGATGGCATGGAGGCTCTTGGTATGAATATTTGTGATTTAGGGTTGAGAGTTAGGTTGCTTTTATAGAGGTTTAATTAATTTAGAGTCGTCAGACTAACCCTAGAAATAATCAAGACCATCCAGTCAAGATAGGATAACACCTCAGCCCTAATGACTCAGCAGGGAGTCAGAAATCGTCATCCTTTCAGATCTGCCCGGGGGGGGGGGGGTAGGTCGGCCCCCAGGTCGACCTATAGGGTAGGTTGACACTAGGGTCGACCTGGCCTGGGCGGGAATTTTTCCTGCCCTGCCCTCTTCTGAGTTCAAATTTGAATTTTGAAAATTTTGAATCTTCCGAAGGCCATAACTTCATCATACGAAGTCTAACTCACGTAAACTCGGACTCTATCTCAACCAGAATTCCGAGACGAACGCAATGGCGTAACCCGTTTCCCTTAATTCTCACATTTAGAATTAATTATTCTTTAATTCGTTACTTTAAGGTTTATCGAAAACACAAGGTGTTACAATGATAAGAGAAGAAAGGATTTAAAATTTTCTGTTGGATACTTGGTATTTATTAAGGTTTCACCTCTAATGAATGTCGTTAAGTTTGTAAGTAAAGAAAAATTAGCATTGAGATTTGTTGGATCATTTTCAATTGTAGAGAGAACCAAGAAGCTTACTAATAGAGTAGAATTACCTCATAAGATGGTGGGTGTGCACAATATTTTTATGTCTCATATCTACCAAAATTTGTGCATGACTTGAATGTTGTAGTAACTTCAGATCAGCTTGAAGATTTAGAGGTAGAACCAAAAGATTTAAAACCTCGTAAGCCGTTTTGAGTCATCAGGAATGGCATGACACAACTTAGGAGGAAGGTTATTAAACTAGTAAAAGTATAATGGAGCGAGAACAATGACGATTATATATGGAAGACAGAGAAGTGTGTGAAGATGACATATCCAGAACTCTTCGAGTGGTATGTCACATATATTATATCTACCGGTGGCATCGTGTCTTGCACTATTATCCACATTCTAGATTGGGATTTTCTTGCATGTATTGTTGGATGCTAGATTGGATGATAGGTTGGCCACTCGTGGATGGTACGTATGCGGGATGCAATGTTTGCTTTTGTTTGTTTAGGATTTCGAGAGCGAAATTCCTAGAGGGAAGGAGAATGTAACAGCCTATGTTTTACATATCAAAGGATTGTTAAATAATTCAATTTAATTCAATTCATAAGTAATCATATCATTCTAATATTTTAATAAGAAATTCATGGTAATGTGTACATGTCCATGATTTTTACTGAATCTCTTTGTGAATATTTTACCCTTAGGAAATCTTGGCTTTAGCCATAACTTTTGATAGCGATCGAACTAGATGCTCTAATAAGTGTCATTGCTTAAGGATAGTGGTTGACTATTCTGTGAAGTAGTCAACTAAGAAAATGGTTTAGAGATTTAGGGGAAATTGCAGATTTAGATTATTATTTCTACTAGATAGACTAGTAATTTCTACTTGATAGACTAATAAATGGTTAATTGGGTAAAATTAACTAACCCATTAGACTAATAACCTACAATTATAAATAAAGGTTGTAAGGAGATATTAGAAGTTTTCTCCCTCATTCTCAAAATTAGTTTAGACTGTGATCTACTTTAGTTTATCTTAATTCTCTCAAACCTAATATCTATTATGCATTAAATCATCTCTATTCAACATACATAGGCTAGATCTACATTGTAGAAGATTATATTTCATCAACTCATCATTGAACTGTGCATTTGCATTAATGTCCAAATCAGACCTACGTCCTACTATATTGAATTGGAGGTTTTGAGGGATAATACTGATCTCTCACATGATTATATTGGATTATATGTTGTAATCAAGTATTTTAATTATCATTTATGTTGATTCAACCCCAAAACCTGATTATACATGTTAGTATCATATTTAGAAACCTCTAAGAAATCTAACGACCATATATTTTAAGTAATTTGTTAAATCTTATGAAATTAGTAAGTAGTTAGCCTTATGTTGTAGTAGATCTATGTTTTTTGTTAATTGATTCATGCTTATGGGTCAATATATGATTGTATATGACTTGAAGGCACTCAAAAATATTTGAATTGAAAATGTACATGATCGACACTGATCCGTAGGGTGTGGATCGACTCCGACCATGCGGATAGAGGGTACGGGTGGCGACTTCAATGGCTTAACTATAGGACTACTTGGAGGTCATGGTAAAGATTTGAAGGTAATTGGTTAAGTCCAGTGTTAGACATTGGATGGATCATCTACGTGAGGGACGGAAGGCTATAATTGAGTGCAAAAGGAAGTAGCTTGGTCAAGAAGCACTGCAGAGAGGCGACAGGGGATCCAAGGATTTAGTTAGCAAAAAATGGTTAAATATATGGTGTGATGTCGATCCAAAGTGTAAGGATCGACACTGATCCATAGAGGTGCACCGAGGAGGGTGTGATCCATATTGGTAAAATATGACTTCATTAAGAGCATATAGGAACTTTTGGTTCGTCGATTGCTTCTAGGGGTAGAAGTTATGGCATGACAAAGTTGTGGCTCTTCGATTGTGAACTCGGACAGGAGTGTGTTTAGTGTAACAATATGATTTTTGTTTGATGATAACAAACATATATATTAGTATATAAATGTGTTTGTAAACAGTACTTTTCTATATATCACATCACATAAGTAAACATTTATATTGAATAAAATGCTATTACACAAAATTGAATATACAAACAGAATTTGTATTCAAATAAATATTTTATTTCAACAATTGAAATAGTGCAAATTTCTAACTCCACCATTTACAGTTTACTATCAACCATATATACAGAAGCTCCTTACTACATTTCACTCGATTCACTCAATTGTACAAACAATTTCATACATTTATATATTCATTGACACTAACACATTGATTCTTCTTGTATTCCAATTCAGTCCAGTCGCCTCTGTACCTGTCACATAAACACAACACACAGTAAACTGGAACAAAAATAAATCTAAATACTAGCAAATATAAATTTATATTATTTGCCTCAGAATTTGTGTGTTTCTCATCATTTTCTAGATTTGGTCTGAGTGTTCTAACACGGATTGCTTGTGATATACACAGTGATACACTGTAAATACCACATGGCAGACTGATCTCTAGTGCCAACAAATCAACCTCAACACAACTATACTAGTTTGCTGATCAGAACCAGCATTATAATTAGTTGATTCTGAACAACCACAACTCAGCCTATAATGGTCTACCAATTTTATTCCCATATTTTTTTTCAAGTTAATACAATGCAGCTCGACAACATGTACATGTCAAAACTGGATCAGGCCAATACAAGAAGAGGCAAGCAACACGGATTAACAATCAACACTTCATGCGTGCATCAACTCTAGTACAAGCAGGTGCACAAACAAGCATTCAAATGGAACATGGTGGCAAATGCATATCATCAAGGAAAAATTGAGAAAACAGTGCAAACTTTAAGTATGCAACAGTGACCAACTCATAACAAAGAGGAGTTGCATGATTAATGTCAAGCACGTTGCAGCTTAGGTCAAGAACGGCTAGAACCAGGCTCAAGTATAGACAATGCATAATGCTCTAGGGTACAAGTTTTCATGAACAAGATAGTACCAAAAAACAGTACAGCAAGCATATACATGGCTAACACAACTAGCAACAACATGGACAATAGGGAATGTATCTGAAAATGCAAGCCAAGCCAAAGACTCAAATAGCACAAGCCAGAGGAGCAGTTTTCAAATAGTCAAACCACAATATCAAGGCATCCCAAAACTAAATATATATACAAAGTCATATAATATTCAACCCAACCATTGGTACAACAACATGGAAATGGGCATCAACTACACACAAAATCTAGTTCAGTTTCAAGGGAAGAACAAAAATATGCACAGAGTCAATGATAAGCAGTGCAAGCCATACAACAGTATATAAGTTATCGATATAGTAAGCAAGTAAACAACTCAAGCAAGGTAGAGACGAGTAGTATAAAAATGATGAACAAGGCATGATCAAGGAAGCTTTTGTTTATATCATATTTTTTTTATGAAGCAAAAAATCCAAATACATCAGGCAACAATTTATAACAACCGAAAATCATGTGGAAAAAGCTAAGCCGAAAAAAGGATCAAAATTTCTACTATCACCAAGAAATTTAAAATTACGAGATTTCTTTCAATAGGACTCAATCAAAGTTTCCAGAAGCCACCAAGATTTTTCAAAGATAAAAAAATATATATACTAACAAGTTTAAATCGAAAAGTTCGGAAGACAAATTCAAATCATCAACCAAAATCGCACGAATATTTCTAACCAATCGAATCATCTAGAATCAGATTTTTAGGGATTAAAAATCCTATAATTACACACATAATCATCATTGGAAAGGAGTGAAGAAATCGAATAAAACAATCAAGCATAAATTAGAAAGGGACAAAAATCATATACGATTTTTCAGAGGGCAATCAATATCTCAAATCGGAAATCATTGGAGCAATAATTCAATTAAACAATTATTGGAGAAACCGATTTCAGAGAGACTCTAGGAGGCCGCCATTTGAAGCTGAAGTGACAAAGAAAAATAATAAAAAGGAGCCGACCAATTTTATGTTGTGTTAGCCTAGGGTTTTGTATTAAGTTGTTGTTTTTAAGTTGTTTTATTTTATTTTACTTTTAAGGCAAGAGTGTGTCAATAACTACAAATGTTTGTAGTTAGAAAAATTACAGCTTAGGGGATTAGGTTGTGTCAAGGTCTTGATCACAGGGTTTGAATAGTTGGGAGCAAGTGCCGCAAATTTACAAGGGATTGTAAGCATAAAGATTGTTTTTAATTCCTAGTAGAAACCTTGAATGCAGCAGTAGGTAGAGTTTTGCTGAAGCTGGGTATCTTCTATGTGTAATTTTCTTACTGCAAGTTGTTCTATGCTATTTTATTTTTAGTTTTAGATTTATTTAAATTGCAATAAACCCTATCCCCCCTTTAGGGTTAATTTAGATCCTACACAGTGGTCGAAGGAGTATGTTTTAGGCAGCTCGAAGTGGAATAGGCTGTAGGATAATTGACTAGTTTGAGTAAAACTCTAAATTAAAGAGGGAGTTGTGGATAGCTCTTGTACTCGGGGGTGCCAATAAATTGTTGATAGCTCAGAGTTTTCTAAGTGTGGAATCGAAGCAGAGGTATCATGGGAACGCCAATTAGGACTGGAAACGAGGGTCGTGCACCCTGGATTGATTGGGAAGTGAACTAGTTATCTTAGAAAGGCAAACTTACTTGAGAAGTATGGTAGTCCAACTAGAACCGTGGTTTTGTTAGCCTCAGACATAAGCGAGGATGATCACATGTGTTATCAATGCGTTCAATGCTCTAGGAGGCAATAACTAGAGTTTTGTACGCGATGGATGTTATGGGTGCTATGAATGTCTTTCTTCTTTGTTTGGGTAGGTTGTCACCTTAGGATACTAAAACAAAGTGGGAATTGGGAGTTCAATTCTATGTTGTATCTATTTTTTTGTTATTTGAGTGCATGTTTTTATCTAGTTATTATATGCTAATTCTTTCGCTGCAGGAACAAATCAAGTGACACTTGAAATATCTAATTTCTTATTTTGCAATATACTTGTAGATAGCCATTCATCGCTCACACCCGACTGTTATCTAACTCAAGGTTTTATCTTTCCTTTTATTAGCTTGGGATGCTATTTAATAATGTTATTAAATAGACCGAGTAATCAGTTTGTTGATATAATTGCTGATGATGACCAGATGGGGGCTAGCGTATTATTCTTCTATATAGTTTTATTGTTTTTCCGTTATGTTGATTGATAAATACTTTGAGAGGGATTGTAGTGAGGCTTGATGTATTCAAATTGATGACATTTTGTACTAGGTTCTGTGATCACTCTATGGTTTGTGCGGAGATGAGAATTTTTGCTTTATCACGCTTCACTACTATTTTGTCATATATTTTATTATTACATATATTACCCATGAGTTGTGAGATATATGACAGTTCTATTTAGGTTTACTTTCCTTGATGATCATCCCATACCATCCTGGCATGGTTTACAGTCCATTCTCTTAGTCATTTCAGAGTTGGAGTTGTGGGGGCAGTTGTCACATATTTTGAGGGCTAGATTTGAATTTGAGGTTATATGTATGAATAGATTTAAGCTAAAATTGAACTTAGGGTAATATCTAAATCTATAATTTAATCATATTGCTAGGATTGAATATGTGATATAGCTATGTTAGATTAAATCGGGCTAGATCTGATGATCTATGATTCTCCATTAAACATACAAATAGAGGACTATACCTAACCACAAATCATGCTCTCATCCTTTTCTCCTTCTTCTTATTACATTATCGGTCTTCTTCATCCTTCTAAATTTTTAGAGGTGAAGATAAAACTTTTTAAAAACGGAAAATACATTAAATTTTTATTAAAGAAAGCTAGTTATAAAACAAAGAGGATTTTCAGGGGCAAAAAGAAAAATCTTTGGATGTGAACCGCCCTACACCACCAATGTCAATATAAATCAATGGTGCATTGAACTAGCACTCGATCGATGTAGATTGGTTATCAAAAGAAAGAAAAAGGAGGGAAAAAGAAATGGAATGAAATGGAAAGAAAAGGAAGAGAATAGAAGGAAAGAAACAATGAACACAATCACCGGACCTACCATATATCTCACAAAGCATCAGATAATATATAATAAAGGATCAAAGATATAAAACATATGAGATGACAATAGCTATTAGACTACATAAACTTAGTATATAAGCTCACATGGCTAAGTAGAATAGAACTAGGGTTTATATAAGAGAAAAATAAACTCACCTAGAAATTGTCTCTAGTGATAAATAATCAACACTGTCAGGGCTCAACAGTGTCATATAGTGGAGTAAACACTGTCGGTGGAGAAAAATAAACTCACCTAGACATCATCTCCAGCTAATCCACCTGCATAGCCCAAAATGATGTTTATACATGTATGTATCTAGTCTACTCATCAGCATTGTCGATGGGTATCCAACGTAATAAGAGGAAACATAAAATCTTGGGTTTGACAACAGTTTGGTTTAAGTGATAAGTAAATCTCAAAATACCGTGAAAGCCATAATAGCGTAATGCACGAAAAATCATACCTCACATATCCCTTATGCTATTATGAATTTACAGTATTTTGAGATTTACTTATCGCTCACACCAAACTGTTGTTTGACCTAAGATTTTATGTTTCTTTTTATTACCTTGTGTACTCATTGATGATGTTGATGAGTAGGCTGGGTAATAGATGTAAGCATAATTCGGAGATGCACAAGTGGGTTGGAAAAAGATTATGTCTTTCATATTGGTACTTGTACTGTTGTTTATTCCATTGTGTGACACTGTGGAGCAATGATAGTGTTAACTATTTATTACTAGAGACAATTTTCTAGTTGAGTTTATTTATCTTTTGTATAAGCTTTATTACGGTTCTACTTAACAGTATGAGCCTACATACTTTGACTGCGTGGTTTATATAGTCATTATTGTTTGTCTGTTTTATATTTGTGATTATTGTTATATGTTATCTGATGCGTTGTGAAATATATGACAGTTCTAGTGTTTGTATTTATTGTTTCTTTCCTTCTCTTCTCTTTCTCCCTCCTACTTCTATCTCTTGATAATTGTTCTACATCAATTGGGTGCCTATATAATACATAACTGAGTTATACGAGCACAAGTGGTATAAGGCGGTTGTCAGATTTAGTATTAGAGCTTAGTTTGCATTGTTTAACCTAAGTGGTATTGCAATCAAGAGTTAATATATACGAGAGAGTGTGTGTTTGTATATTTTTTGGTTTTCAGACTATATAATAGTAATATAAATATTTATTATAGGTTGCTTGCACAAAAATGTCATTAGAATAGTTTCCTCTATTAGCCACTAATCTTTCGATCCACTTATTTGATACGATCTATTAAACAACAAATGCTACTAATTATTCTGTCTTTGAAGCTTAGGATTGGATAGGATCAAGGACCACTAACCTCGTCTCATTAGACATGTTTTCAGCGAGGGTATGGATCACTATTTAGGATGTCCCGGTTTCTCTAATGAATCTTGGTACTCAGGTGTAGAGAATCAACTGTGGGAGATATGCACATGCCCATGTGTCTATGAGGCAAACTGTTCTTAGAAACAGGGTCAACTGTAGTTGAAACAACCCGAAAATTTAAACTATTGATTTAAGGATTCAAGCTAAGGAAAAATCATGATTTCTTTCAAAATTTAAGGATAATAATTATTAAGGTTGTTTAATAAATTTTTATTCATCTTTTAATTATTTATAAACAGTAATAAAATCATTCTCAAATTTTGTCTACTCAGAAATTAGTTTGGCTCAAACCCAAAAATGTGACTGATAAAGGAATTCATGATTCTCAATAGTTTGATGGATAAAATTTATACAGAGGTGTAATAAACATGTACACACATATGTGATTATGATAACACAACCATAAAATGCTAAAGAAGTGATTAATTAAGATAAGAAGGGATTAGAAAAATTAAGTATAAAATGATAAAAATAATTTACTTCAATAAAATAATTCCACTCCTGATCATTATTACTCTTACACAACTATCATCACACCTATCACATCGCTTTTACACATGATGTAACAACATACGAGGGGGTGTGGCCATGTAGAGGGGGTAGGCAAGTGGTGTTTTGGTGATTATCCCTTTAATATTTTGTTCCAAGTGTTTTCCTAAAAATACCCACCTATTTAACCTCATTTCTTTGCACCACTTTCTTCACTTCTTCCTCCTCCTTAAGCATTCTAATTTCTTATGCATCCTAAGAGAAAAATATAGAAAAGAGAAAATTTTACTCGCCGCTCATCAAAGTACCCTAAGGCATCAAAACTATAGCCAAACCACCTCTTATCTTCACCCAAAAAATCACCACCATTAAAGAAAGCTTATAAACAAAAAATCTCACACCACAACCCCCTAGACCGTAAGCAACAAGGAGGGTAAGGGAGAGGCCAAGCTTAAGGAATGTGTAGGACCTAGTTCAAGTGTCTTCAATGTGATTATAACGAAGATATAGCCAATTTCAGGGACGTTAGAATCGATCAAAGGTGAGAAACTAACCTCAAACAACCCTAGCTATACACAAGTAAATGGTAGTTATGCATATGTTAAACTACTTCTATTTTTATGTTAAATGATTCTTATGAATTCTATAATGAATGTTTGCCAACTTTGGATGCTTATATGTTTAATTGTATGGATGTTTAACAAGTCACGTTAAATACACGTTGATAAAGACAAAGGAGATCACTTTACTTTCATTGAATGAAATTATGAAAAATAGATTGTTAAACCACTCAAAAATGATTTGAAATGAAATATAAGTACTTTAAAGTGTATAAATAAAGTTTGAAAAGAATATAAATTTTCAACCAATTTTGGTGTGTTGTGAATCAGTAACTTGCAATTTCGCAAGTTAAAAATTATTAAATCTTTTATATCTTTAAATTTTTTTCTAAATCCTTTAAAGCGATTTTTCTCAAATACCTATAACCATATCTTTCCGAGAGATCGGAAAAATCAAAATTTCATTTGGTAGATTTTGAAATATGACCAAAATAAGATCTAGAAAACATCGTGATTTTGCAGTTCAAAATCATGTAAGCGCGATTGTTAAAAGATAAGATTAAAAATCTCCTAAAAATAATAAATAAATATTATAAATGTTTCGAAACTTTTTAAAAGTTAATGAAGTTAATCATATGAATATTACAAAGACAGAAAAATCGTTTTAATAAATTAAGCTTAAAAGACAATTTCTACAACGCATTTGCAACACTTTCCAATAACGATTGAAATTGAAGTTTAAACTTAATAAATCTTCTCCAAATCTTTAATGAATGTTTTTTTAATGATTAATGAATAATTTGGAGATTTTTATGAACATCTACAAATCAATTGAAGATATTAATTGGTTGAATTAAATATAATAAATAATGATTTTACTTGGCTCTAATAAACCGACGAGTAAGCCTAATTTTTCTGTTTTTGCAGTTCAGATGTGGGTGTTTAACTAAGGAAATGTTAAACAAAAACTACTTCCTCGGCTCACCTAGTCCTTTCTTGGGCGAGAGCTAGATAAGGTTGAAATGTCGGATACGAGTTAAGTATAAAAGATCAAATTTTCTGAAGATAAATAAATAGAATCTCTTCGAGATGATCTTGTTATATTTAGTATCAAATGCTGAGGAGGGAATCTTTATTATCCATAAGAATTTAAAAGATGTTTACACTGCGGATAGTTTGGTTTGAACACGGAAATTGATACCGAGTAAGATAAATATAATTCTCGAATCGATTAAACTAAAATGGACCCACCATTCAAGTGACTTAATGAATGAGGTTTTATAGTTCCTTGAATACACCTAGGAATAATTGAAAACTATACATTCTAAAAATATGATTATGAAGTAATGAATTAAGAAATAAAAAACACCCAACACCCAAACTACTTAGATAGTATTTTTGCAATAATCGATTCGAGGAGACCAGAATCAGATATGGGTGATTTCTATCTGAAAACCACTCCATACCAATTTAACATTTCGTCCATTAATGTACCTATGTTTGGTTATGGAGAAGACAACTAGTCTTAGCTTAACACCCTTCCCTGAGACATATGAGCTCAGAGGTTGTACATTAGTGGAAATCAATGGAACTCTAAACCTTAACAACCGATGGTGGCAAAAACAAGGCACGATGTTAGGTCAGTTGTTGTAGCTCCCATGAGCAAACGTTGTCACTCTTCTAGATTAATCATTATATGTCTAGTAAGTGGTGCATGCTTTGAGATGTCTTGGAAGGATAGGTCGGTTATGACCGGGGTGATAACATTTAGGTAGTGCACTACTTGGGGAAAGGGTCTGTGTAATTATCCTAACCTTGCCAATTGGGCGGATGACAGTGATCATCGTTACATCCCTCTATATGTGTATTGTACGGATAGGTGGTCCCTTACCATGCCATCTTATGGAAATCCATTTCCCTAAGAGCTTGTGTGTTCTATTGTATATCCCCATTAGTGGTGCAGAATTTAATTAGAATCACAGTTTCGCTATTTCTATATTTTATTTTAAATGGGTTTTACCCTGTAAATCATTAAAAATAATATCAAACAATTTCAAAATATGATGATTTGGATATCATAATGTTAAAACCCATGCCATGTTTATTTGATATCTTGGGATATCCTTTATTTTCAAATAGAAAGTTTAAATTTCTCACACCAGTCCCATGACTAACTTCAAGTTTCCATTCTTTCCTTTAAAACTCTGGGTTCCCCTATTTTCTTTGGGCAACCTAGTGATTCAGATGAATAACATTGTTTAGGAGCATGAAGCCATGGAGCATTTTGAAAGCTATTGGATTATGGAGCTTTTGGATCCCACCCTTTTGTTTACATGTCATACCACTGCATTTATGTTTTCCAGCACCTGTACGAATGGGTTGTATAACCATTCTTGTTGGATTAGTATGTATCAGACTACTTGCTTATATTTCTTGATGTAAAATTTTGAAGTTTAATAAAATGTAAGATTCTATTCATTCCATTTTTTCTATCCATACTTTCTTTTTTACCCTAACCATCTAATTCTCCAGCATCAGATCTAGGGCACGTGGATACTGAGGATGTATTAGTGTCAATTTCCAAGGTTGCGAAGTTGGGTCGTTTCAGTGGTAGTGCAAGATTGGTTTGGTTCCTTGTAAGGATTCATCGACGACTTAGAGTTAGATGATGAAGTGAGATAGGAGTTTATCTTAAGGAAACTCCAAGGGTGAATCTGAATTGATGAAAAATTTCCATCTGTTGGTAATCTGTATTATACAATTTAGAGGATAAAAAATAATCATTTTGGCTATTAGCTATCCGAAAATCCAATCACACATGATTCAAATTTCCATTTTTTCTGATTTAATACACAAAATTTTGTTATTGTATCAAGGTCCTCCGAGGGTGAAATGGTTTCCAAAATACTTATATTGTTTTAATAGAGCGAAACGATTATTGATCAGAATTCCTCAAAATTATCTCTCATAAATAGGATGAGGATAGGATAACATCGAGGGCTTCGAGACAATAATGACATCAATGTCCTTTACATTCCAAAAAACATTATTCAACTATATGTGGTAGAAATGGGAACGAGAGCCTTACTTGAGAAATTTATTCCTATCAACGAAACACTGGGTGTTAATGAATTTTATTGCTAACACATAGTATTTAGTTTCGGACCTCGAGATGGAGAAGTGTTGCAAGACGGATTGTCTATACTTGATAATATACATGGTTTATCAAAACTTAAATCTCTTGTTGATTGCTTTAGACTTAGTTATTTCAGTATTAGAGTCTAGGAATTAATTTTTTAGTAGGATACATATCGTTAGCGGTTGTGGGAGGTTATTGGTGATGATAGTGGCCTAGGACATTTTGATCTTCAATAACGAGTCATCCTTGATTTATCGGTATTGGGCTGAGACCGTGATCTTTAGTAAGCAAGTCGCTTAAGGTTGGAAGATAGTGGGTCGATACGCTGGGTTCTCTAATAGCGAGTCATCTTCTAAGCTTGTAGCTTGTAGATTGAGAGTATATAGACACACTCGATGAGGTGACCATATAATCACTAAAATTAAGTTGAGTTTTATGCCGATCTGGTTTAGATGTTAAACCAGTAGTCATGTACCTAAGGCAAGTGGTGTCCATGTTGTTGGTAAGAAGAAACTCTTGGACGCTTGTTAGATCGGCCTTGTGGTGTTAGGGCGATCTTTTAGTTGGACTTTCATAGAGAAGTTAGGTAACAAAGAGTAGTTGGACAGAGTGTGTCGACTATAGCATTTACATGCTGCTTGATTTAGATTGGTTAGTTATGCTATTTGTGCTAACCGGCAAGTCGGCATGTTTTTTAATTTCTTGGATTATGTACTGAGATATCACTTTAAGGGGTTGAGAGACTTCTCCAGGGTCCTAATTCGAACCTACTTCCTCGCCTTTTTCATCCGTTTTCATTAGCATCGACTTTATATTGGTGCTACCTATTACCACTAAAATAAATGAGGAAAAGCCGAAAGCTAAAATGAAAGTAAAAGGGCACAAAGGCCGGTACTCCTTGTAAAGAGATGAAACCAGATCAATATACATTTTCAGAATCTTCTTCTTTGGAAAGGCCTCCTTCGGTTTAACCCAAAGTGCAAAAGCCCTAGATTTGTTATTTCCAGGTATGAGGAGTTGTGATTAGTATACCTTTTAGTTCACCTGAATTTGGGAAATCTTGAGCCTCCACCAACTATGCATCACAAACAAGGTATCGTATGAAAAGGAAAATGAAAGGCATAGGTAGTATCGGAAGTTGGAAGCTCCAGCAAAACCATCTCTTTAGCATTCTTTTAGGGCCTTCGAAAGACCCATTTTCGGATGCCCTTGTAGCAACCTTATGGTTTCTCTCCCAAAGATTAGCGGAAGGCGCATTCATGAAGCATTCGTTTGCACTTCTACCAAAAAGCCAGGATGGAGCCCATGTACCAGAGGATGGGTTAACTCGCACCTAAAAATATGAATCAGGATGTCTAGAATCAGGGACCAACTTCTCATTTCTCCATCTTGTACCTATAAGTCTAAATTGTAAACCCTAAATTCTAAATTGAATTCGGGAAAATAAAATGTAATCATTAATAGTATCAATAAAGAGGTTTTAAGTTAATGATGTCATAATTATTTAATTATTATTCTATTATCATCATAACTTTGTAGGATTCCAATTCAATTGTTCAACAATTCGGCTATGGACCATTACAAAAGGTCATATCCATCCTAGAGGTCAATCCCAAATCCTACATGTCTAAAATCCTATAAATGATACCCGTCAACGGATGCCTAAGATTATCAAGTTTGACAAAGAACTTAAGTTTAATCCCATCTTCATGACAGGCCCCTCATAAGTTCGACCGAGACTACCCAAGCCGCTAACCAAAATGTGGATTCTAGAGATTAACTAACCAATAAGGGTTTGATACTTACTCATATGTTAATGGAAGATTTGGTGTCTACCTTATCGAGAGGATACTCCGAAATCATAAGAGCAATGGAGTGACATCAACCGAAAACCAATCCAATAGGAAATTTAAACTATTCAGTGATAGACCACTTTCTTCAAATACTATAGGAATTATACTGTACAATCTACAAAAATTCACTTTCGAAAGATACTAGAAGCATCCTACAATAATTTAATTATAGAAGTAGCACTCAAACATGATTCACCCCTTTCGTAGGCAAGGGATTCTATTAAAAAACATTGTTTTAGGGTGTCACCACAATTTTGGCTAGAATTCTTTGCGCTAAAAGTAGGGCTTGAACCTCCGAAATCCTTAACCTTCCTAATTTGAAAAGAGCTTTTCCTAATATAAACTAATGGACCCTCAGTATATAACGATTTACGAAGGATTGCACATACTCAAAGGATATTTTATCTAAGTCATATAATAATAAACCTGAACTGAAAGAGAGCCCATATGAAATAAAGGGATGTTTCTGAAGGACTAAGTATGAGTCTGAAAGAATAAGACAGATATATCCATGGTCTAATCAAGAAAAGGGGGTTGCAACTCCTTCATACCATGAAGCCAACAAAGAAGACACAGAAGAGCAAGTATCTTCAAACCCAATCATACAAGAGATATCCTATGTCTATTTATGATTCCATGAGGAGCAAATGCTAAAAGGAAAGGCCATAAACATGATTAATCAAAGAAAGGTTGAGGTCTGCGACTTGAACATTGAAAGGATAAACCACCTCAAGAAAAAGCCAGCATCGTTATCCACTTATGGTCAAACTATGGAAAAGAACAGTGATTCATTCCTCCAAACGAAATAGGCAGTATGAACCTAGTCATAAAGAAAAAGTTTGAAAAGGAAATAATAAAGGATACGAAGACATTGCCCAAAATGAAAATCTAAATCAAGCAAGCCTTCTTTAAAGTATATCTGATAGAAAAGATCAGGAGAGAAAACAAGTTTCACCGGTGAGGCTTCCGCATACTATCATTGACAACAAAGCCAAAAAGGAGAATGATTGATAATAATATGGAGTTTTGGTTTAAAGGGTAAAAGGCTAAAGAATGAGCCCACGAAAAGAAGCTAGAACTTAATTTGTCTACAAAATATGAATTAGTGAACTCAGTGGAAAATGTCTTCCTTTTGACAAAAGAAGAGCTCGATTATTGGCCATCAATGAAAAGAGAAAGGAAATATGAAGGCATGAGGGAGATAGCTATTTCCATTACCATTGGACGATTGGTCACAAAATCAACCAATGCAAAGCCCTCCAAAAAGGATATTACACTTTTGTAAATAAGGAAAATGGAGGAAATACCTAAAGGATTGTATATGAGTTTCTAAGAAATGAAATTTTGGTCTGAAGAAAGAATTCCTACAAGGACAATGTCTAAGAGCCAAAAATAAGAAATCTACTTGGTCTGGGGTGAAACGCCCTTCATAAATATATTACCTTAAAAATCCCCCGACGATACCAGGGGGCCTCCCGAAAGGGAGGTTGGTAAGTAATCAGACTAATTCCTTAAGATACCAAGGTCCTTCCCCAAAGAGGGAGGGGGTAAGCCTAGGACATATGAGCCTGGACCACAAAATTTTTGACGTATTTAACGCTCCCTCTCGAGGAGTGACAGGTAATCTATGCCCAGTACATACAGATACCGAGAAAAAAATCCTTGATGTAGTTAAGGCGCCCTCTGTAGGAGGGATATGTAATCTATTCCCTGTGACACTCCTGGTTCCTATTTAAACAAAAGCATGCTAAGTGTCTACCAATGTTTCATGCCGTAGAAGTGAAAAATTGCTCAAAGGAGCATCTAAAGCATGCCAAGTCTCAGCATCGATAATGCCTAAAATGGCAAAGGAAAAGATAAAACCAAAAACTTTTTGGTATCTATTAATACCGGAAGAGGATATTCAGGGCCTCTATTAAAGCCAAAGATGGCTTCGTATTAATGTGTATATTAATACCGGAAGAGGACATTCCAGATCTCTATTAAAGCTAGATATGTCTTCACATCTATTAAAACCGGAAGAAGTCATTCCGAGCATCTATTAAAGCCAAAGATGGCTTTGTAACTATTGAAGCCAGAAGAGGACATTCCAAGCTTTTAAAGTTCTAAATATATAAATATGGGTTTTGGGTCTCTAATAAGTCGAAGGAGGCTTCATATCTGTTATTTCCAGAATTGGGATTTCTAGAGTTCTAAATTTCTAAATACCCAAATCTAGGTTTTGAATCTTCTAATAAGCAGAAAGAGGCTTCGCATTTGTTATTTCCAAAATTGGGATTCCTAGACTTCTAAATTTTTAAGCACCCTATCTAGGTTTCGAATATTCAAATAAGCTTAAGGAGGCTTCGTATCTATTCTTTCCAAAATTGATATTTATGGACTTCTTAATTTCTTATTATCCAAATCTGGGTTTCAAGATTTCTAACAAGCCGAAGGAGGCTTCATTTATATTATTTCTAGAATCTGTATTTCTGGACTTCTCAACTTCTAATTACTCGAATATGAGTCTGTGAGTTTCTAATAAGCCGAAGAAGGCTTTATATCTATTGCTTCCAAGATTTGGATTTCTAAATTTCTAATAAACCAGATTTAGATTTCAGATCTTCTTATTAGTAGAAGGAGGCTTCTTATTTAACTAGAGTTGGAATTCTAAAAATACAATTATTTCCCAAATCTTGGGTTCCAGATCTTTTACAAGTCAATAAGATCTTCGTGTGTCTTACCCACCTAAAAAGGGAAGTTTCGCAAACCTTTAAAAATTATGACATCCAAATATTAACTTTAACACACTATGCTTATGACTAAATATAAAGAAATAGACATGAAGCCTAGTCGATAAGATGAAAAGAAGAAAGAAAAATATAACTTATTTTTGATTACTCAACTAGTCAATTTACAGATGAACAAGTATTTATGTACATACAAAAATTATTATTATAACTTGTTGAGTCTTTCCATTAAGATTTCTGACAACGAAGGATGCAAAAAATATGTTAAAACGATTCGGAGCATCCTCCTAAGTTTTCTTCTTTCTCTCTAGCGTTGTCAGCATCATCAATTGAGCTGATTTGAGTTTTAAGGGATATATTAAATGCTTTATTAGTTATGGAGAGAAGCTCATTTGTTTTTTCATGCACGGGATTTTTTTTCTTCAAATCGTTTATCTTCTTCTTTAGGATTTTTTCATGATTAACGTACTCACAAATACGATTATTAGCATTGTCCTTCATATTATGTTCGAAGTATTTCCAGACTTCATACTTTACCTTTTTAACCAACTCTTTTACAAGTTCTCCTTATAGGCCTTTCAATGAGTTTACTGAATGAGGTAAATTCTCTACTACTTCTTTTTGGTGCCTCATCTCTCTGGCAGGGCTAGACGAAGTTGCAAGTGAAGGCATTGGAAAGTCAATGATGCTATCCTTTAGGATAAATTCCAAGTATTTCCAAGAGGACTGGTTGTTCTCTAGTTGAAAAGTCAAATCATGAACTTGCTTCTGGGGCAAATACATGTATATATCAAAGCCTGTCGCAGAGTTGGCCTTTACCAGGTTCTTCATAGCAACCAGATCTTTTTTTATTTAACAAGCCTCCCTTCCAAGCCATTTCTTTCCTCTCGGAAACTCAACACGATAGTCGTTTGCTCTTGAAATATTTTGAACCACTCTAAAGAAAGAGTTATCTACAAACTTTAAAGGAATCAGAGTTCGAGGGGTTCTTCTTCCTCAGTGCTAGTTATAGTTTGAGCTGGAGAACCTCTGGAAAACAAGATAGGGTCTGTTGGGAAGCTTGATAAACGTCAAGGTACACACTATAATTATTTATAAAGCTGCACAACACATAACATATGAACTAAATAATCACATCACGAATGCATGTAAAAAGGATCTTTCATATCGACTTCAGTTAAAGATATACTAGTCTCACGACAATTCATACAAAATCGAGTTCTTTAACATCTCCAGAATAAACTTACCTCGATAATAAGAGAGTTTTTCCATAAGATAGGTCAAGGGATAGTGAAAACACTTCTGCAAGATCCCATGTATGCTTCGGATGAGGGTCGTGTCTGTATTCCCTCGAGTACCTTCAGTTGAACCTTTTAAGCATACCTCCACTGAGAACACCAAAGAAAACAAAATCATATTTCGTATAATGATAGTAAGCTTCGTAGAAAAAGCCAACCAAGAAGTCTTTTTCTTCGATTAACATCCAAAAAAGTGCCATCAACTCTTGATTTTTGTTATTAAGGCTTTTGTTCCAAAAGTGAGTCTTCTTTGGATGAGGACCAACTACGTCATTTTTAAAAGATATCTAGGTAAATGCACTCCTATCAAGCTCAAAATATCTATCATATAAGTTGTTATAATCCGTTACATGTTTATCTAATTCTCTCTGCAAAGAATTTATTTCTGTTTGCATGTTACTATCTTTATCTCTAAAAGGTGTGGAATGCCTTTGATGAATATAAGGATATGAGGTTATTACATGACTTAACCACTAACAATCAAATAAAGTGATTAGGAAGAAACTATATCATATCTGGAGTGTTGGTGTTGGAGAAGGCACTATAGAGCGTGCTTCAACAATATCCACAGTTCCAAGAATCGAGCGAATCTCAATGGAATCAACAAGCCCTGAAGGGTTGGTGGCTTCGGCAATGGAAGCATCCTTCCAGCATCAAAAGCATTGCCTCTCTCAGAAGATTGGCCATCTTTCCTGCCACTTGTGACCGGGAGAGTTCCAGAGCCTCCGGTGTTAGTTGTAACACCCAGGGCTACTCTTCGGGCCTTCATTGTCATCTTTGTCATCGCTAGCGGAAGAATCATCCAAGTTATCATCTGAAACCTCATCCTCCTCTTTGTCTTCATATGAAGTATCTGCATTGATGTTAGGTACTTCAAGGAAAGAAGCTTCTAGACATCTTCCCAGCATCAAAAGCATCGGCTCTCTCAGAAGATTGGCCATCTTTCCCGCCACTTGTGACTAGGAGAGTTCCAGAGCCTCCGGTGTTAGTTGTAACACTAGAGTTCCCAGGGCCGCTCTTCAGGCCTTCATTGTCATCTTTGTCATTGCTAGCGAAAGAATCATCCAAGTTATCATCTGAAACCTCATCCTCCTCTTTGTCGTCATCTGATGTATCTGCATTGATGTTAGGTACTTCAAGGAAAGAAGCTTCTAGACATCTACAATCTCTTTCTAAGAGATCTTCTTCCCCTTCTTCTCAAGGATGTTTGGATGTTTATCTTCTTCTAAAATTCATTCATCATCTCTAGGGGAAGAGTAGGGAAGCGAAGATCAGAGCGTTTATCCTCCTTCTCGATGTAAACAGTTACAAATGTATCTGTAATGGAATTAGTCAAAACCTCCTCAAAATAATGAGCCAAGAAGTCGCTAATCTTCCTCTTAGCATCGTGAAAAGCAACGAGAGAGAGAGAATCCTTTCTCTTTAACATCCTTCTTGAGACCAGAGGAGAGGGACGCATATTTCAAGCCCAAGCCCTCAAGCTCCTTTTTGGATTTTTTCAACTCAATGCTTAAGCTTAGGTTTTGATCTGTGAGGTTCTGCACGGAGTCATCCTGCTCCGATATAGAAGCCTTCTCATCCCCAAGCTCCTTTAAAGCCTCATCTTTCGCCGTAGATAATTAATTATTTTGATCTTTTAAGATCCGGTTTTCTTCCGCAGTGTTAAGCAAGTTAGCAATATCTTTTTGGAAGAAAACCACTGCCTTCTGAGATGCAAAACAACAAGAAAAGGTGCTAGAAAGGGAAAATAAAACAACTGAAAAGTATGCCAAATTAAGAGATTATCGAAATATGATGGGCAATGACTTTTTTTTTACTCCAAAAGATAACTAAGGGAAGCAAAGGTGTGCATACAAAGGAGAATCGATCACTACCTTCGCTAAGCCAGGAAAAGAAACCTCCAGAGGCAGATTTGACGAAGAGCCCGCAATATCAATAGCAATAAGGGGGAAACGAGAGGGCCCCAACGCATTAAATATTTCTTTCTAGAAGAAGGAGGTAGAAGGTTCGGGAGATGGCATAGCAGTTGCCTTAGTAGAAGGAATTACAATCGTAACCTCACTTCCGGAAGTTTATCGAGAGAAGTCCGGTGCAGAATAAAAGCCAAAGAAAAAATTATAGGAATCTCTTCTCCATCCCTTGAAGTTGCCACTAAAGTCGAGTCAGTGACCTTAGCCTTTTTGGGTTGGCTTCCCTCTTAAAGCTTAGAAATCTTCTTTTGTGTCATTTCCTTAATGTTGTAAAGTTATTTTTCAAGTACACGGTTCTGGGAAGGCAGGAGAGCAATGCTCACAAGAGGAGAGACACTAACGATGTAGGAAGAGGAAGCTATAAGAAAAGGAAGGATTAGAAAAATGTAACAATAAGACTTCCCTACAACCAAAAGAGAAAATTCGAAGCTTATCGAAAGGGTCTAACGAATAGCTGACTAGGAGGAAAAGCTATATTTTTCACCCTATGTCAGGTAACATGCACCCGTCGACATATAGTGCATCACCGGGGGACACCCTAAAATCTTCTGACCCGTAAAGGTGTAAAATGCTTAACAAGAAGGCTAAAGGTCAAAAGAGATCTTTTTCCAAGAGACAAATCATTACTTTCATGATTGACTTGGTTTTGGCAATTGGGGTCCTCTGCACCCTACCTAAAAGTGAAATCAAAACATAGTTTGATAAAAGAAAGAAAAGTGCATAATCATCTCAGAATCATAACAATAAAAATAATTACCAGGTTGAGTAAAGGTTCTAGAAATACATGAAGGTAATCTAACAAAGAAGAATTGATGTTACCATTCCCGTGATTTGTTAACACTCCCTTCAACTATTTTCGACAAAGATTTGGCCTCAAAGATTTGAGAATTCACCTAGATCATCTTCGCCAAGGGGACTAACTGTTCTAGAATGACAACATTAAGAGAGGAGTTCATGGATTCTCGGGAAAGGATCTCTAACCCAAGTATGCATGTATATGCATTCAGGACAAGCTGTATCGGTACAATCTTCAAATGGAGAAGAAAGTCATGGATAAAGGAAGGAAATGGAAGGATATTGCCATGCTAAATGTGGATGGTAGTAAACACAAAGAACCCGTTATCAATATTATCTTTGGGCTTTGAAGGAATATCTTTGACTCGGGAAATTTCGAAGTCTTTTAATATGGCATTAACTTAATCTTAAGATGAAATGAAGGAACATTTCTCAATGGAAGTGACCTTTGAGGGAACCTCCCCTAAAGTTTGCTGGGAAGACTTGCTCTCACTAGTGGAAAAAGCTTTGGAGCTATCCTTTTAAATTGCTTTCTTCGTATCAGCTATATTGCTGCCAGGTGAAATTATTCCAATTATAATAACATGATACGTTAGGAGAATTTAATTTTATAAATATGAAAGGAAAGCCTTTCAGCCTAACCGAAACCCTTCAAATACTGTAATAATAAAATACATATGCAAGGAGGATCTTCGGTAAAGGGAAGAAAGGTCTGATCACTAAGACTTGTTTGATAAATTTCAATTATTTATTCTCCTAAACTCGAAACTGAAAAACAAATCAGGGAAAAACGATTTCTGATGAGAATCAGAAAATTTTTGAACTTCGACCTTAGAGAAATTTGTTATAATATAAGGATGATTCAAATTCTACAAAGAAATTAGGTCAGAAATTGAATTTAGCCACAGTTAACTCTAAAAATGCAAATACCCAAGGAATTCATGATATAACCTCAAATTAGTTATTAAACAATCAATTTGAGGTCAAAATCAGATAATCTGGATTTAGGGAAAACTTTTATTGCTAATTGAATTTTAGGACTCAAGATCAAAATAGAACTATTATCTTGATCTTTAGTCTTGGTGCGATTTGAGAAATTCTGTAAAACTTTGATACTTGTATGCAGAAAATGAAGACAAAGAAGAAGATGCATCTATTTATAAAGAAGAATCCACAATTTTCCAACTGGTAGATCAAATCTAGATGGATGGATAAGAGTACCAAAAGGTGGAAAAGTTGAATCGTCATTGAATACAAATGATAGCTAGATTAATCGGCTTGAAAAGTTGAGAACACCCCTTTGCTAGCCGGGGGCAAATGTTATCACCAAAATAAACGAAGAAAAGCTGAAGGCCAAAAACAAGGTGAAGGGGCATAGAGGCCAACAGTCCTTTGGAAGAGATGAAAACAGAATATGAATATACATTTTCAGAACCTTCTCCTTCAAGAAAGCCCCTATCAGCTTAACGCGAAGGGCAAGAGAACTAGACATGCTATTTTCAAGCGTAAGGAGCTAATCTTAGTATATCTTTCAGTTCACCTGAAACGGGAACATGAGAAGCTTGAACCTCCTCCAACTAAGCATCACAAACAAGGCATCATATGCAATGGAAAAGAGAATCCATAGGCAACACCGGATGTCAGAAGCTCCAGCAAGACCAGCTCTTTAGCACTTTACTAGGGCCTCTGCCTCTAGAAGGCCCCTTTTCGAAAGCTCGTGTAGTAACCTTATGGTTTCTCTCCATAAATTAGCAAAAGGTGCGTTCATGAATCCTTTGTATGCATTTCCGCTAGAAAGCCAGGACAAATCCCATATACCAGAAGAGGGGCAAAGTCGCACCTATAAATACGATTCTAGATGTCTAGAATCGGGAGCAACTTCTCATTTCTCAGTCTTGTACTTATAAGTTTGAATTGTTGACCCTAATTTGTAAATTAAATTAGGGAAAAAGAATCTGTAATCATTGGGAGTATCTGTAAAAAGGTTTTGCCAGGCAAAATAAGGCAATAATGTCATAATTATTTAACTATTATCCTATTATCATCATACTTTGCAGGATTACAATTCAACGGTTCAATAATTTGACTGTGACACCACTTGAATCATTACGAAAGGTCATTTCCATCCTAGAGGCAAATTACAAAGCCAAGGTATCCAAAACCTTATAAATGATACATAAAAATGGTTGCCTAAGATTATTAGGTTTAATCAATAACCTAAGTCCAATACCATCTTCTTGATAGGCCACTCATAAGTTCGACTGAAATTACCCAAGTCGGTAACCAAATTGTGGATTACAAAGATTTGGTGTTTAACTTATTGAAAGGATACCTCTGAATCTATATGAGAAATCGAGTGACATCAACCGAAAACCAATCCAATAGAAGATTTAAACTATTCATGGATAGACCACTACCTTCAGATACTATAGGAATCTTACTGTATAATCTTGCTTTCTACAGGAATTCACTTTCGGAAGATACGTAAGCATCCTATAGGAAATTAATTATGAAAATAGTACTCAAACCAGATTCACTCCTTTCGTAGGAAAGATATTCCACTAGAAAACACGGTTTTAGGGTGTTACCATAAATTTGGCTAACACTACCATTTGTATTTTCGTATTCTCATTGAAGAAGAGGAAGCATGAGACATTAGTGATGTTGTGTTGACTGGTGTGGGGAAAACACCAAGCAAGGATTGGTATATTTATAAGTTTATAATGGTAAAAATGAGATATTTGAGCCACATTACCTTGATTATGATTCCCCTACTAATCCTACGAGGGTTACGAAAGTTCAAAGTCTGAGTTGACCCATAGGAGTTGCACATTTTAAGTCTGATTAAAGAGTTGGTGAGTGTATCGACACTACTCATTCCTTATGAGTATGGAGAGTCGATAGCATCCATTTGTAACGTTCCAAGTGCGGAGTTAATACCAGAATAAGAGTTGTCACATCTCTAATCGATGACCAATACCATATAAGAAGAAGTATCTTATTCTTGATTCTTAGTCGTTGGCGATAGAGTTTGTTTTGGAGATTTGGAGGGAATAATCATTAGGGTAGAGGCTAGAGTTGTATACTGATGTCATATCACCAAATTTTCTCTTCTTTGAAGTGATCTCCACCTTCGTCAGTAGTACTGATAGTTAAAGCTTCTGGCCCCCGTAGTGTAGATTTTTTGAGTTGAAGATGTACCAGTTCAGAGCGATATTCCGTTAATAGAGGTTACACATAAAATTATTGGTTATGACTCCAAAGCATGAAGTGATGCAATGCAGACTCGACCATGGTGGTTCATTTTGTATAGAAGAGGTGTTTCTTATTCCCGGAATCATTGGAGGAGAGTGATCGAGCATTTATATCAAGATGGATGGTTATCAGATAGTTGCGATAAATAGGAAGTGCTGAGTAATCGATTCATGTGAGAATGTAGGAATAGTTATTTGATGGTTTTCGATGATAGATTGCCAAGGAGTCAAGGACAGTATGATGACACTTGAGCCTTATATGATTCGTTAACGAGATATGTTGGATTTATATTACTTATTCCTAATGAGACGACAAACCAGTTTGTTGATTCATATATAGATTGATTGTCTTATTTGATGTTTTTATACTTGGTAGAATCGTACCATGTATGCTAGGATAAATACAGATGTTATTTCTTGTGATTGTTATTATTTTGTATACATATTTGATTGTTGATATTCTCATGACTGCTTTAGCTTACATGATTATTAGGCATGCAGGACAGTTATATTTTTTTATAACTTATTTGTCTCCATGCATGACTTGATAATAAATGTTGGAAATGGAGTTGTGGCTTATGCCATTGGAGCATTTCTACGATTTTACGCCTTAAGGGAGGCCACTTTGGGATTTTATTTTCTTTTATTAGATTAGGCCATATTTGGCTAGTTATAGTTTATTTGGATTGAGCAGTGCAAAGTAAATGTTGCCGGAATTTTCCGTGTACTAAGTTTAAGTTGGAAGAGAAGTTACATTGTTGGGTTGTCTTCCACCTAGAGGATCGCCACTTCCATTTTCCATTACCACATTCGTTTGGAAATAAGGGTGCAACGTAGATGTTCGGCTTAACTACATCGATCTCGGATTTGGTGGTGATTGTCCTTAAGAATGGGAATTATGGCTTTACGCCAAATTCATAGTCTATTTCCTTTGTTGTAATCACATTCAATGATTGTTCTTAAGAGCGGTGAAACAACCCGCACCACTTAGTATTCCCAGTTAAGGTCATATTAATGGAATGTAGAGCGTTATAAGTATAAAGAAACTTAATTCAAATAGATTAAGATTCACAAGACAAAAGGAAAAACAGGGGAACATTTGCCTTTCACCCAACTTGTTATTACAAAACAATAATTTTGCATAAAGTAAGTTATAAAACATACGTCTTACATAATCTTAGCTCAAATCAGAGTATAACAAAATACCCCCTCTTAAGTACAAATCCAACTCACGATAATTGAAATGATGCAAAAATGAATTAATACATAAAATGGAAAGTAAATAGAGTCTGGGACACTAATCTTCCCAAGCTGCTATTACCAATCACTCTCTACCATGTAAACCTACTAGGGGAGAAAAGGAAGAAAGAGAAGCGGGTCAGACCTAAAGTCAGGTGAGCTGTATAATTAGTAGCACAATTGAAAATAAAGGCAATAGGTAGAATAATAGTTCTAGTGTCAGGTAGGGAAGAGTTTGTGCACAACTATCTGGTGAACATGCATGAATGATGTACAAAGACTAAAGGATTGTCAATTGTTATCGCGTTCGATTACCTATTTTATTACACTAGCCATTTGATTGTTTGCACCTTCACAATTACATAACAAGATATAAATAGGATCATTTTCGTAATACTATCCATTGATCCCACAGAGTGATGACCTATGTTGTAACACCCAACATTTTTAGTGAAATTAAAAATGTGGAAATATGTATATATATTGTATAGATATATTTGAGAGAGAAATTAAATAATGACAATAAAATTGCATGTAATAAGTTAATGCAGTGAAATGAAGAAAAAGATAAATAAACAAAATTACATGCAATACATGAAATGCGAAGAAATGCATGCAAACATTTAAAAAAGAAATAAAAAGGAGAATTTGAAGAGCCTCCAGAACTTGGTCATGAAATTAGCGTCATTGCGTTCGTGGCGATTTTCTAGTCAATTTAGACCTATAGTTTGTAGAAAATTGATTTAAAATGAAGAAGATATATTTAAATTAAATATTGCAGCAAAACATGAAAAAGAGGAATGAGACAATAATGTGTAGCATTGTCCTAAGTCTTGTTAGCAAAAGACTTAGTGGCTCATTTGGTTAGAATACATGACTTGTATACAAGAGGTTCTGAATTCAATCCCCGCCAGTGCTATAATTTTTTTAGGGGAATGATTAAAAACTAGCTTAGTGTGAACGCAGTTCAATTAAAAAAAGAGGTTTAGTGTGAAAAGGGTTAATTAGAAAGATAGTTAAAAAGATATATATATATATATATATATATATATATATATATATATATGACATGTGGGTGTCAACACCCCTGCTGATGCGCATCATGTTGCGGTTGCATACATGACGCATTTTTATTGGTTAATGACAATTTTTGAGTTTTAGGGCTGAAGTGACCTCTTCTGGTTGGCTGAGTGATGTGTCTTTTTAATCTGAATGGTTTAGATGAATACTAGTCATATCTAAAGGCCGTAATTCACTCACTACAACTATATAAACATACCTAGACCTAAACCTAATTCACAATACACTAATTCATATGCCTCCATGCTGCCGCAACCTAAGCTAGTCTTTCTTCTACACTAAAGCAAGTCTAAATAGGGTAATTCATATTGGAAGATAAGAATAGAATTCTACAACAACGATTTAGCCAATCAAATTCAGAATACAGAATTCAGATCTACTTTCTCTTCTTCCACTGTGAGTCCACGTTGCTTTCACAAATAATTAATTAAAAGTAATTATGATAAGTTTGTGGATTGGATTTTATGAACATGACTGTGAGATGAATCATATGTTTAATTAGATCTATTTTATGATGCAAGTTCATATGTTTAATTAGATCTATTTTATGATGCAAGTTCATATGTTCTATTAGATCTATTTTATAATGCAAGTTCATATGTTTAACTAGATCTATTTTATGACACAAGTTCATATGTTTAATTAGATCTATTTTATGTTAATATGCCTAATTAGATCTATTTTATGTGATGATGCACGTTTATGTTCATATGCCTAATTAGATCTATTTTATGTGATGATGCCAGTTTATGTTCATATGCCTAAATAGATCTATTTTATGTGATGATGCCAGTTTATGTTCATATGCCTAATTAGATCTATTTTATGTGATGATGCCAGTTTATGTTCATATGCCTAATTGGATCTATTTTATGTGATCGTATGCCTAATTAGATCTATTTTATGTGATGATGCCAGTTTATGATCCATATGCTTATTAGATCTATGTTATTATGCTATGCCAGTTCATGATCCGTACGCTTATTAGATCTATGTTATTATGCTATGCCAGTTCATGATCCATACGCTTATTAGATCTATGTTATTATGCTATGTCAGTTCATGATCCATACGCTTATTAGATCTATGTTATTATGCTATGCCAGTTCATGATCCATATGCTTATTAGATCTATGTTATTATGCTATGCCAATTCATGATCCATATGCTTATTAGATCTATGTTATTATGCATACCCAAAGTTTATATTCCATATGTTATTGGATCTATTTTATGTGTTATGCCAGTTTTGGTGCTTTAATTATTTTCCCTTCTTTTCCTTTTTATATGATTAGGCTAACTGTGAGTCTAACATTTTATTATACGTACGAATGATGTGGGAAAAGTTTGGGAAAATATTGAATAACGTGTAATTGACATAAATTGGTTTGTAATCATGTAATTGATTTGGGGCATAATTATGTATAACTTGTAAACATGAATTTGGCATAAATTGGTTTGGGCCTAATTTGGCATAACTAATACACATAAGATTATAGGCCTAATTTGGATTTAAATTATGGACATAATTTAGATAAGAAATTATGGGTAATTGGAATATATTTTAATCCAAGATTTAAAATTGGGAATTTTGGTAATTGACATAATTAGCCTGAAATTGGCATAAATTGCAAATGAATAAATTGGCTAAGATATGCACGCTGAGACATAAAGTTAGACTCCGTTTGCGATAGAAGCCTGCCCGGAACCAACCGGCCTAATCAGCAACCGCAAACGGTCAGTCTAATGTGAGAGGTCATAGGCATAACTAAAAAATGCTTAGACATGAGGTTAAGTCTGGCTTGTGGCAGAAGTCTGCCCGAAACCGCTCGGCGTTTCCCGCGGCCACAAGCAATCGATTTAATGTGAGAGGTCTGTGCATTAATAACTAAATAATGCTGATCAAAGATGAATATGATATCTAAAACATGTTAGGTGGGTGAGGTTAAGTTAACCTGTGTAAGATGACTACTTAACCAATATTACATGAACAAAGTGGACAGGGTTAAGGCAAGCTTAACCAATAATACATATTGATTTGTTAAGTGGATGGGGTTAAGTCAACTGGGCGGATAGACAATACTTAACCAAGATAAGACATGTAGTAAGACATCGGAACATAAAAGGGTTAAGTGGGTGACATGTGTAGCATGTATTGCATGGGTAGCATGTATAACATAAATAAGGAACACTTAACCAAGATAAGGCATGTGGTAAGACATAGGTGACATGGATGACATGCGAAATATAATTAGAAGCACTTAACCAAGGTGAAACATGTAAGAAGATATGGGAATTAGAAGGGTTTAAGTGGGAATTCCTAGTGGGGACCGAGCTTTGGAGGGAAGCTTGTGTCAAGTGTGTAGACCTTTTTCAACCAGTAATGTAATAACCCGGAAATCTGAGCCAATTTAAAATTCTTATTTTGACAATTTTAGTGAATTTTGAATATTTAAAATGAATTATTTTAAATAATAACGACGAGAAATTTATTTTGAATAGAATTAGAAGTATATATTTATTTGAATCATCGTTAGAAAATAAATATTTTATTTTAATTATAAAAGGAATTGAAAATGGCGCGGTAGTTCAATAATTCGATTTCTAATTTCAAATGAATGTACCGGGTGCCAAATAAACCGGATTTTAGTGAAACCAAAAATATTAGAATCTAATTGAGAATATACTTCCAACGAATCCGAAAAATTGAAATTTCATAGCGGGAATCAAAAGTTACGTCCAGTGGAAAATTCAGAATAGTCGCTATGGAATTCTGGCCCTTAAAAATGGAAATTTTGCAAACGACCTCGGTTTCCGATGAAACCACTTTTGTTGAATTCATGATGTCAAATTATTACTAGGTTTCAAAATTCGTAATTTTTCGAATCAATATGTGAGCGTGGCGAAGGAAAATGCGTTTGACCAGTTTCAGTTGATTTTAATCAACTGGAAAATGGCCATTTTTCAAATGGTCTCAGAATTCAATGAAATTAGTTTTGTTAGGACCGTATCGTCAATACGAAGCTAGAAAATATTTTTTGGGAATTTGTAGAGTCAGTATGTGACCCCGGTAAATTGAAATGTGTGTTCAAATTCAATATATAGAGTTATATTTTGATTTTGACGAAAACTGATCGAAACAGTCGAATCAGCCTACAATACATATCCCATTGTGTTCGGAATGGGGGTAATTAGCTATGGACGACAGTCGGTGGGTTTGATTTCAAGTTCGAAAATAAAAGTTACTTTTTGAAATTAAAAATAAATAATTAATATATATAATTCCCTTATACTCTCCCCCCTTCTATTTTCAAAACGAAACTAAAAAAACCTAAGTGCCCCGTCGCGCCGCTCAAGCTACCCGCCACCGCGCCTAAGGCGTCGCCCCCAGGTCCTCCACCTCAGTCGCCCAAGATCACCTCGCCGCCGTCGTTCTCCGCCCCCCTCCTGTTCTCCTCGATTTAAACCCCCCCACTCCCATTAAAAGTCGCCGCCCTCAACCTTAGCAGCCGCCGCCGAGTCTTTGGCCGGACCCCCACCTCTGGCGAACGTTGCACCTCCTCCCCGAGCCTCCTCCGACCACTCCAGCCCCTGCGCCCGCCTATCTCCGCATCCATCTAACCTCATTCCCCCTCCGAACGAAAATTGTAAGTCGTTTAACTTATTTATTTCAATTTATTTTTAATAATCAGTTTTAAAGATATGAAATTTATTTATGTGAAGCTTAGATTTTCAGTATGATAAAGATACGATTTTTAACATATCAAGATTATATTTTTATAAAGGTAAAGCTTTGATTTTTAATGCAAAGAGGGCTTTGGTTTTTAAAGTAAAGAAAGCTAGGTTTTATCACATCAAAGGTCGGATTTTTATACATGAAAAGATATGATTTTTATTAATATGGAGAATAAAAATATGATTTTTATTCATGTAGAGTATTAAAAATATGATTTTTATAGTATAGAAAGAATAAAAATACGATTTTTATATTCTATAGTTAGTAAAAATTTGACCTTTATATATGTAGCGAAATAAAAATCTGATTTTTATTATATATAAGTTGAAAAAAAAATGTAATTTTTATAGAGATGATATAAAAACTCGATCTTTATATAAGGAACAGAAATATAAAAATATAATTTTTATATAGAGGATAGCGTGATAAAAATATAATCTTTATTATATGAACACCGATATAAAAATAGAATTTTTATCTATATAGTAGCGGTATAAAAATAAACTTTTTATCTATATAGTAGCGGTGTAAAAATAGAAATTTTATCTATATAGTAGCAGTGTAAAAATAGAATTTTATCTATATAGTAGCGGTGTAAAATTAGATTTTTTATCCATATAGCGTGATTATAAAAATGTGATTTTTATATACATAGCAACAATTTAAAAATATGTTTTTTATATATGTTGTGGCTACGGACGATGAAATTGACAAAAGGCGAGCACGACGAAGATTTCTACATAAGAAGAGTCGTGGTGTTTGGTTTAGCTAGTCAGTGAGAACTTCTCATTTTAATTCTTGTTTTCTAGTTAAAATTATACACTAGGATGCAGACGGTGCTTAGCAGCACCCGACACCCGTCGTCCATAGACCATGGACGACTTGTATGCTTGGTTGATGTGTTGTGAAATTTGTTTGTGATGTTGATGTGAAATCGATAATAAAATATTCATGTGTTGATTATAAAAGAATTTATCGTTAAAAATATAAATTTTAACGTGTATGTGAATAAAATAAAATATTCATTTACAAACCAGACGGTTTGTTTATGTACACCAATTTGAAGGATGTTGATTGGGACGATAAATTTTACACGTCGCCCAACTGCACAAATAATATTCAGTGTTTGTGGATTGAAACCCCACACGGGTGTTGGGATGATATATGGTGTACACTAATCCCAATTATTTAATTGTATGTCGATCGATGGGTCGACAGACTGTGTAAGCGTTAATTATTTATATTTAATGCTTATGCAGTTGTGTGGTGCACTTTGGATGATGGTTGATTATTTATCGTTGCTATTTATATACATGTGTTGTATGGAAACCATATAATTAACATTATATGGTAATTGATTGGGCCTCATTCCAATCGGGAAAATAAAGAATATTATAAAATATATATTCATGTGTTGAATAGAATAAAGAAGGTTCATGTGTTGAATAACATAAATAGTCATGTGTTGACGATGCTCATGTGTTGAGAATTTTCATGCATTGAGTAAAATATTTTAACAATAAAATTTACATCTTTATCATATTTAAGATTAGAAACTAACTGGAAACTAGATAAGATGAGTGGTTTCCTGGGTATTGATCTGATGTTGGTTTCGGCCTTTGGGGTTAATACTTAGGGAATCATTGTCTTACTACTTTACGGTTGGAGTCTGATTAAAAATCAAACGACAAATACCATAATTTTATAAAGTATATTAAATAATAAAATATTAATGTGTTGACGATGCTCATGTGTTGAGAATATTCATGTGTTGAAAGAAATATAGATTCATGTGTTGAATAGAATAAATATTCATTTGTTGAATAGAATAACAAAGTTATTAAAATATATAAAGCCGTGTTGATTAGAGTTGTGCTATTTTGGACGTGAATGATATTTATATCGATTATATTCGTTTTTATAATGAATATAGAAAAAGAAATGATTTCAAAATATAACGTTTTGAAAATATTATCAATTGTATATCGATGATATGAAATATTCAATTTTGATTCGAAATTGAATATAAAGTTGAAATCGTTTCGAAAACGAATTTAAAACAATTTATAAAATACGTTTTAAAAAGGAAATCAACGGAATATATATAATATATATATTATATATATAATGGCCTGAATAGAACGCGCTGCGCCGCGGTAGTTCGTGAATTTCGACCATTGACTTCGAATCGACCTTGCGGGATTTGGAATGAATATTAGAAATTTGAAATCTAATGGTTGGATTTGGAATCTAACGGTTGGATTCGTATCGAAAAGAGCTTTCCAATGAATATTAGAAATTTGAAATCTAACGGTTGGATTTGGAATTATGTCCAAATCAAATTTGGAAAACGTCGCTGTAATTGCTGTTCTATGGCCGTTGATGGAAATCGACTGTACGGGCCTTGATAAAAATTATTAAAAATACCAATAATTTGTGTAAAATCATAAGGAATGATTTGTGAAAAACTGGGATGAAAAATTCCATATTTGAAAAGATAAAAATAGATTTTTATCGAAATGAACTAGTTTTGAACTAGAATTAAAATCAATTTATTTTTGAAATAAATAAATTGAATTTGAAAGTGGTTTTAAAAATAATCAAAATTTCCAATATATAAAGTTGGAATGGATTTGAATCGAAATTATCTTTAGAATATTTTGATGTCGGATTTCGTGATTATACAGAGATGGTTGTGGAAATTTGAAAGATATATTTTATATCGTTATTTCCAATATGATATTTGTCGATTTCAGAATTTGATATTGAATATAAGCCGATATATTTTCTATTCAGAGCCTTGTATTTAATATCAAATGTGATTTGGGGTTTGTCGTGAATGGTGTCTTCATTAACACTGTTCTTGAACCCGAGTTGAGAAAAGATTAAATCTTTCTATCTAGATTTAATGAAGTGTACCAATTAAATAATATTTAATTGGAATTGAATTTGAAAGTGATTTTAGCTTTATCATGAACCGTGTTTTAGATGACGTTGGTTCTTTAACCCAGTTAAAGACAGGATATTGATTTTTGAGAAGATTAAAACTAAGTGGAGTTTTAATGAATCTGTAATTAGATTGAAATGTGAATTGATAATTTAAATTATCAAATTTGGAAAGTGATCGAGAATGGAGTATCACCAGTTTTGCTCCGAAGCGATAGTTAAATCTTTAATTAGATTTGAACTAAAATGGTAATTAATATTTACCGATAACACCGTGGTGTTAGATATAAAGTATTACCAGTTTTTCTCCAAGGGATGAATAGGTTGGCATTGGGAAATAAAATTAATAATTACTTCGGTGTGGTTCGCTTATCCCGACTAGTTTGGAAAACCATAATATGGTTTGAAATGATATCCAAAGGAAGATTAAAGAATAAATTTAGAAGAATTTATCTTTGATAAAATTAATGGGAACATTTCCCTAAGAATGTAAAATTTTGAATAAAAGAATATTCTGAATTGGAATGAGGCGTATGTTGTGTTTGTGTAACATTTGTTTATTATATACGCGGGTTATTCGGAAAGGCCGGGTTCATACCCATTCTGAATAACCGATTCGACGATAAGTCGAAGATGAAGACGGTGGTGGAAGACCAGAAGTCTTCACATCGTTTGGGTGATTACCGATGATCTTGATTGGGTTGTACACCCAAGATGAGGGAATCTAATCGTCCCGACGTACTTGGAGATCGATGGATATGCGAGGAAAGTGCCTCCGGTTTCGTTCAGACCCAGAACGAACTTGTAAATGGACTGTGTGTCTGACATTAGATTTTATTCTGTGTTGATTGATCTCTATTAAACATACATCTGTTTAGCGGCGGAGAATTTATTCTCTTGCTTAACGCCCTTCTCTGAGACGTACGAGCTCAGAGGTTGTATATCGATGGACATCAGTCACATGGAGTGAATTGCCTGTGTGGCATGCCTAAGTGGCAAATGATCAAGGCTTCTGTTGAAAAGCAAAGTCTTGTGGTTGATGATCAAAGCACAGCCTATGTGGCATAGCTTTGTGTATAGCGTGAACTCACGAGCCTCACACCTCGGTATGAGTCAAAAACGGGATAAGGACCCAAGGAGTGCACGACGTTTCTTTCTAGCTAGTGGTGGTGTCAGTGCTTAAACTGGCTGACATTTATATACTTTTCACCTGTGTGGTTGTTGGAATGCGAGGCGCCTCGAATATATGGTCGATAACTGGCACTATGTGAGCCGACGTACAGACCATTATATATAGGTCCTATAGGACCGGGAAACGTGTGTTCAGGAATTGCCAATCCTCAAAAGTAAGAGAGGACCGGCCTTGGAGGTTCCAAGGGATCGCTGTGTGTGGTCCTGAGGCATTAGCTAGAGTGTCTCGAATCGGAGAGGAGCTTGCCCCTTGCCTCGACTCATGATGGAATCCAATTTCCAATACGTGACTTGCGGTTTTATTTGTAGAGCCTAGTATGGCGACATGATAGATGGTACCCATGCCGCCTAAGATTGATATTTATGATTGAAATTGTTTTGACACTATACACTTATAGTAATATCAATATAATGTGTTTTTAAACGTATCAAGCATTCTTTGGCTATTATAAGGTGAAACCCTATCCTCCGGCTTGCGTTGCATTGTGTGATGGGACCTTGGTCTTATAATAGCTTCATTTTTCTTTATTTAGCATTGCGCCGTATGTTTTATGCACTAGTATTCTTCGGAGGAAACTCATTCCGTGTTATACGGCGTGGTCCCTTGATTTACCTAACTTTAAAATAAAGACTAATAACTGTTTTAGTTCTCACACCAGTCACATAACTGACCTGGAGTTTATTGTTTTAACCTAAACTCTGGGTACCCTATTTTCCACACGGGCAGCTAGTAGTTTTGGTTTTGCAGATTTATATTCACAGGATCCTGATTTACAGCTGGAACGATGCTCGGAAAGCTCTGTATCCGTGTATTACTTTCAGTTGTGTTTTGTATTATTTTTCCGCTGCTATGTAATTTATTGTAACCTCTGATATTTGTCGAATGTATATTTATTCATACTCTGTATATTCTTGTATTCTGATGGAATTGTTGTAATAAACAATGAAATGTTCTTCTGTTTGTGTTCCTATGTGCCTTGTTCTCATCTCAATTCGGGCTTTCCTTCACGGGGAAGTTCAGGTCATCTCAAGTAACCCATTATGTATCTATGTGAGCTCGAACTAGGTCGAGGACGGGACATGCTTATTGGGTTTGACTGTAAGAGGTCAATAAAGAGTTAGCAGTGGCAGTGCAAGTCCAATAGAGTCATGTGCATGCATAGGTCCGGGCTGGTAGGTAAGACGCTGCTGCATCGTGTAGGTATATGCCGTGCATTTTTAGTAGTATCGGTTTGCCACTTTAGGGAGTGATACACCCTACTGTGGGACCAGCACGGGTATCTACGACCTAGGGAGCCGATCGAATGGGGAGGGTAGTGGGTACAACTAGTGGAGATAGGAGCAGGTGACACCTATGACAGCAGCTAGGAGAACAACTACCATACTAAGAATAAATGTTGTAATTAGAATGGGGAGTGTAGTGGGTACAACTAGTAGAGGTAGGAGCAGGCGGCACCTACGATAGTAGTTAGAAGTACACGAAACTACCATTATTATGATTAGTAAGAGGGATCAACTTCCAGTATGGGACTAGTAATGGTGCGGTGTAATTAGCATTGGTGTAGTGTAGGAATTATCTTATAGTGATTAGAAGTGCAATCAACGTTATATCTTGTCCATCTTGTTACCTTGTCATATATATTCATGTTACAGTCATTTCTTATATCCAGTTTATGTTCTTATCCTGTTACTTTACTTATTATATGTTAAAGTCACTGGACTCGCCAGACTTTATGCCTGACCCGTTTTTTTCGCCTCTTTTATTTTCTTCCCCCTCCCCCCAGGTGCTTAGGGTGGGATTAGTAGAGCTTGACTCGGCTTTCTTTCTTCTTGAAGTGCTTGGAAGCATTGAAGTAATGTTCAGCTTTATCTCTTTTCATTATGGCTAGTTGGAGTGGGATTATGCTTTTGTTTTTATGTACATTGAAAATAAATTGTCCAAGATGGATATTCGTGTACTTGGCTTTATTTTTTTGGTTTTGATGTTGTAACTAAACTATACTCAGTTTTCGCTACAATGAAGTTATTTTGAAATTTGAAGTACCATTTTATGTATCTATCTTGTAATATTCTGTTCTATACACTTATAATGCTCCATGAAAGTTAATGCATTCCCTTTGTGAGTGACTATAATGGACGTAGGGTGTTACACATGGTATCAGAGCTGAAGGTTAGCAGAATAGATAAACGATTTTGAAAAACCATTTTCAAAAGCATTTTTTTAAGAAGTATTTTCAAAAACATGTTTTAAAGAAGGTGTTTTCAAGAGAAAAGTTTAGTATGAAAAACATAATCCCCAAGAGCCATATAACTTTCTTTCGATTCTCCATTTGGAATCTCTTCCTTTTTCCTTTCTGAATCTCCTCCTCCACATTTATATGCTTTTCCTAAGATATGTAAGGACTTCCCTGCGATGGGCGGAAAACCGCTTCATGGGACTGAGACATTTGTCGAGGCTAGAAATTGGCTCAAGGAAGTGAAGGACTTGTTTGGTATCTTTGAGATAGACGATAGAAGGAAGGTTCAACTAGCTGCTTGTTAATGAAGGATGAAGCTTCATCTTGGTGGTAGGTCACGAATGGAGAACGTGTAGTGGAGGCATGGATATGACATAAGATAAGAAAGTAGAACCTAAGAAGGGTGGAAAGAATAATAAACTCCGTGACAAGAGGAAGACAGGTGGTTGTTTTCAGTATGGTGAAGCAAGGACAAGGATAGAGGGCAGGATCTTCTGGAGTGCAGGTTGTGTTCTCGTGGTCAGTATACCGGAAAGAGATGGGAAGTTTCTGTTGAATATTTGATTTCTTTTTCCTAGAACTCTTTTTGACTCTTCCACTTCGCATTCATTTATATCTGCTTCATTAGTTGAAATACTGCCCCTAAATACTTGTTTAGTTATGGATCCCATTGTAGTCTCAAATCCTATTGGTGGTTCGGCTCATTTATCTATGGTTTGTCGGGATTTGAGAGTGTCTATCTTGGGCGTTGGTTTTGAGTGCAACGCCTATGTTCTTGGTTTCACGGGCTATGGGTTGATTCTAGGAATGGATTGGCTAGCCAGATATGGTGCCATCCTAGACTGTGAAAGGAAGGTAGTTAGACTGTTGACTCGTTGTGGAAAGACCCTTGATATTTCTTGTGACCCTAGAGGTTCGGTGATGCTTAGCTACCTAGAATCACTTGACGCATCCATCGATGATTTGAAATATGTTCGTGTAGTCCGTGAGTATGATGACGTCTTTGATGAGGTTCAGGGTTTACCCCCGAGCCGCGAGATAGACTTCCGTATATACTTAGTAGATAATGCAATGCCAGTTGCATTGCCAGTGCGCCACATGTCTTTGAGGGAGAGAGGAGGGAACTCAGTAAGCAAGTAGGGGAGCTACTTGAGAAAGGGTTCATAAGAAGAGGTATTTCGGAATGGGGTGCTCCAGTTGTTTTCGCTAGCGGACGGTTCCCTTAGATTGTGTATGGACTATAGGAAGCTAAATAAACTCACAAAGAAAAATAGAAACCCATTACCGAGGATAGATGATTTATTTGATCAGTTGGTTAGCGCTTCGGTTTTCTCGCAGTTGGACTTAGCTACAGGATTTCATCAGTTGAGGGTGGTTGAGGAGAGTATAGATAAGACTTCTTTTAGGACTCCCGACGGTTTCTTCGAATGACTCGTCATGCATTTTTGTTTGACGAATGCACCCTCATATTTCGTAGACTTGATGAATAGGGTGTTTAGGGAGTTTCTAAACAAGTTCGTAGTAGTATTTGTGGATGACATTTTGATATTCTCTAGAAGCGAGGAAGAACATGCCCTACATCTTAGGGAAGTCTTAGAGACTCTTCGAGCACATCAAATCAAGGCTAAGTTCTCCAAATGCCATTTTTGGAGGAAGGAAGTGAGGTTCTTAGGACACGTGGTCTCTAAGGAGGGGATAGCAATGGATTCCGCGAAGGTGGTGGCAATCCAAGATTGGAAGATTCCTAGAAATGCAACGGAAGTAAGAAGTTTTCTAAGGTTGGCAGGCTATTATAGGAAGTTCATTAAAGATTTTGCATTTCACGAGATGAGAGCTTGAGAAAGACAATTTTGGAAGACGGCACAGGGCCGACAAAAGTCATATGCTGATAAGAGAAGGACCGATCTTGAGTTTGCTGTTGGGGACATTGTTTTTATTCGTTTTGGATCTGTAGGGAAGTTGGCACTGAGGTTCGTAGGGCCATTCCCTATTACAGAGAGGATTGGACAGAGGGCGTACAGAGTGAAGTTACCGGAGAAGCTTAGTGGTGTTCATGATGTACTTCACATATCGCATTTGCAGGAGTGTTTACATGTTACCGCAGAAGTAGTGGAGCCGAGCATGCTTAGGGAAGTAGAAGTGGAGCAAGATGCCACGATTAGACGATGTAACAACCCGTGTTTTTTTAACGTGTAATAACCATAAATCAAGGCAGAATTAATTTTTAAAATAAGAATCAAGGGAAACGGGTTATGCCATTGCGTTCGTCTTGAAATTCTACTTGGAAACGAGTCCGAGTTTTCGAAAATCGGAGTCCGTATGACCAAGTTATGACCATTCGAAGTTTTCAGAAATTTTCAAATTCAAAACAGACTCAATTCGAATTCAAAATTCGAATTTCAAACCTCCAAATGGACTGGGCGGGAAAAATCCCGCCCAGGACCAGGTCGACCTGGGGGTCGACTATGTAGTCGACCTACCCAGGGCCAGGTCGACCATAGTGTCGACCTGGGGGTCGACCTCGTGCCCGAGCCCATTTCTGAAGCTAGATTCACTCTGATGTATGTGGCCTCATTTTTGTCCACATTCGTTGACCTGACCCTATAAATACAGCCCCTAACACCAGTCTCTCTACACCAAATTTCTTTCTGACCTTATGCTGCTCTGATTCTGGTTGAAAAGTTTGAGAGAGGGACTACTTCTACTACATTGAGACTGCGTTAAAGGAATTGCTGATTAGGGGACTTCTATTAGGACTTGATTAAGCAACAAACGACTCTCCTTTTCTAATTCTCGAACCACTAACTTAAGCCCCAATTATTTTCAGATTTAAACTGTAAATGTATTTTGAATATGATGTAAAATTGAAATTGGACCTATGTATGATGACTGTTTACATTCATTCTTGTTCATCTTGGATCTTGACTCTTGAATATTACTATGACATCGATTTGGGGCCTATTCATGTTGTAAATCAAAAGGAGAAACCCCTCTTATTATCATGTTGAATCTGTTATTAGCCACATGTTTATGATTATCACCTTATGACAGTCGTACCCTGACTATACTATCATCTTATGACAATCGTTACTATGACTATAGTATCACCTTATGACAGTCGTTACCATGACTATACTATCACCTTGTGACAACTGTTATTTTGACTAGTACCTTGCCTTGCTAGATTTTGAATCTTTATGTTTGAGGTCAATATTTCATATGCCAGTAATGTTTTATTTCAAGTCATATCATGCTATGCTAGTAATCACTCTTGCCACCTTATACCCATTTCTTTTTATGTCACTCCCTAATTAGATTTATTTGTATCGATTCGAACCTTCGTGCGATGAGAATACGATTTGGGTAGATTAGATAAAATATGAATTAGCTTTAAACATGAACATTATTATGACTTGAACCTGAATATGGACATGAGCTTGACACGATTTGACATAAAACATGACTTGAAAACTCGACATGAATCTAAACATGAAAACTTGAACGTGGGCATGACAGTTAGATAAACTTGAAAATGGCCAACTCGAGGTTGGGTTGAGTTTGCAGTGTAAATCTGCCCGGAACCGCCCGGCAAATCCAGTGGCTGCAAACAATAGGATCCAATGTGGGTAGTTGGTCATATCGCACGTAAAAACCCGAGGTTAGACTATGTTGTGGTGTAAATCTGCCCGGAACCGCCTGGCAAATCCAGTAACCACAACAGTTAGTCTAATGTGAGAGGTTGGCGTGCACTAATGAATTAATGCCACATGATAGGGTTAAGTCATGAACCACTTGAATATACTTAACCAACTTGACACGATGATTTGATAGGGTTAAGTCATGAACTGCTTGAACACACTTAACCAACTTGATACATGATCTGGATAGGGTTAAGTCACGAATTTGAATGACAACACTTAACCCATTAGAAACCCTAGTTACGCGGTCCTTTTCAGTAGTAACCCACTTAGATGTATCACGATACCCTGGGACTAGGCAGGGTGGGGCACGATTACTGGGCTGATTGTAAGCGACCAGAACGACGGCTGAGTAGGTGCGCCATTGTAGGTTTAGGCGGGCTATGGTCGTGCACGTAGTCCGGAGTTGAAAAAGAAGGCATTGGGCACCCGTAGATTTACACTGTGCGTGCTTGATTCGTGTCGGTGGTTGGCACCATAGGACTTGATACACCCTATGGTGGACCTAGCACATGTAACTACATTTCTGGATAGGGCCGTATGACATAGACACATGATGAGCTAGGACTTGTAGGGAGTCGATCGATTAGTAGATCGTACCGTAGGACCCCGTAATGGGTCACTTCATGACACTGGGCTAATGGATCATTTCATGGTTAATACTTGATATGGGTTAGAATACTAGTACAGTTGGTGCAGCGAACCTTGAACATGCGATGCCAGACTTGACTTATCTTGTTATCTTGATTATCCAACTAGTTCTGTTATCATCCTTATGTTTAATTCCAGTTTTCACATATCATGTTACCTTTACTAGTTTTCATACTGAAAGTCACTAGGGCTTACCAGTCTTTATGACTGACCCTTTTTCTTTCGCCCCTTTTTCTTTCGTTTCCCCCCCAGGTTCCCAGGGAGGAAACACTAGCTCTTAGCTTGGATTCAACTTGCTTTCTGACAGCTCATGTACGGTTTGGTCTTGGGCTATGCTATGGCTGCTTCTGCTATTTATGGGGAATAATTTACTTTTTTTTTAAGTTTATGCTTCTTTACTATGAACTTGATGTAATGGAATAATTTGAATCTTGGATATATGAGCTTTTGACTCTTTTCTTGGAAATAATAAAAAGTTGGTTTTTAATTCCTACCGCTGCTTTATTTATGTTCTGCCTTGTGATGTCTCTGTGCATGTTTACCTAGATAATACTCCACCAAAACTAGTGCATTCCCTTTGTGAGTGACCCTAGCGGAGGTGGGGTGTTATAGACGAGCTCCTACATGCATCCTTGGATCGGAGGTCAAGAAGTTACGCAACCGAGAGGTCAAGTTGGTTGATGTCCAATGGGGAATGATCAAGGAGACACAACTTGGGAAATGGAAGACAAGATACGTGCGTTGTACCCTTTCCTTTTTGAGGGTATGAACTTAACTTCTCCTTTTTCTACCGCTTTGTTTCTACTTGTTCTATCGTTTAGTATATCCTCTCGATTTCATCTTCGATCTTTAGGTAGGAAAATCCTATGATTGTAAACATGTGTTTGAGACATGTTATGTTTGGCGGATGCAAGTGGATGCAAATGTTTGCTAGTGGTTGCTCGTGGATGCATTTACACACACATTAGGCACTAGATCGGCTCAGTCACTTTTATATTGCATATGAATGAGTGTGCATAGTTAAATTAATGGATGTATATTGAATGCGTTATCATATGGATGTTGCATTTGAATGAATGGTTGTGCACTCATATAGAAATGATATGTATCATTAGGATTCCTTTGCATACATGTTGGACTCATGGCGCTGATATAATTTGCATTGAGAAGGTCAATTGAATCAGTAGACCGCCTGATCTTTGCATTAGATAAGGAACATATACACGCACCTTTGCATATGTTCATATAGCATTAGAAATCTTTAAAGGACAATGGATGCTTGTGAATGATGGATGAGTATATGGATGATGGATGGTAGGATATATTCTTCTTAACTCGAAGATTTCGGGGACGAAATCCTTTGAGTACGGGAGAATGTAACACCCCGCATTTTTAATGAAATTAAAAATGTGGAAATATGTATATATATATATATTGTATAGATATATTTGAGAGAGAAATTAAATAATGACAATAAAATTGCATGTAATAAGTTAATGCAGTGAAATGAAGAAAAAGATAGATAAAAGAAATTACATGCAATACATGAAATGCGAAGAAATGCATGCGAACATTTACAAAAGAAATAAAAAAGGAGAATTTGAAGAGCCTCCAGAATTTGGTCATGAAATTAGCTTCATTGCGTTCGTGGTGATTTTCTAGTCAATTTAGACCTACAGTTTGTAGAAAACTGATTTAAAATGAAGAAGATATCTTTAAATTAAATATTGCCGCAAAACATGAAAAAGAGGAATGAGAGAATAATGTGTAGCATTGTCCTAAGTCTTGATAGCAAAAGACTTAGTGGCTCATTTGGTTAGAACACGTGACTTATATACAAGAGGTTCTGAGTTCAATCCCCACCAGCGCCATATTGTTTTTTTAGGGGAATGATTAAAAAGTGGCTTAGTGTGAGCGCAGTTCAATTAAAAAAAAGCGGTTTAGTGTGAAAAGGGATAATTGTAAAGATAGTTAAAAAGAAAAATAAATATATATAGGTGTCAACACCCCTGCTGTTGCGCATCATGTTTGGCGCATTTTTATTGGTTAATGACGATTTTTGAGTTTTAGGGTTGACGTGGCCTCTTCTGGTTTGCTGAGTGATGTGTCTTTTTAATATGAATGGTTTAGTTGAATCCTAGTCAGATCTAAAGTCCCTAATTCACTCACTACAACTATATAAACATACCTAGACCTATACCTAATTCACAATACACTAATTCATACGCCTCCATGCTGCCGCAACCTAAGCTAGTCTTTTTTCTACACTAAAGCAAGTCTAAATAGGAGTAATTCATATTGGAAGATAAGAATAGAATTCTACAACAACAGTTTAGCTAATCAAATTCAAAATACAGAATTCAGATCTACTTTCTCTTCTTCCACCGTGAGTCCACTTTGCTTTCACAAATAATTAATTAAAAGTAATTGTGATAAGTTTGTAGATTGGATTTTATGAACATGACAGTGAGATGAATCATATGTTTAATTATATCTATTTTATGATGCAAGTTCATATGTTTAATTAGATCTATTTTATGATGCAAGTTCATATGTTTAATTAGATCTATTTTATGATGCAATTTCATATGTTTAATTAGATCTATTTGATGATGCAAGTTCATATGTTTAATTAGATCTATTTTATGTTAACATGCCTAATTAGATCTATTTTATGTGATGATTCCAGTTTATGTTCATATGCCTAATTAGATCTATTTTACATGATGATGCCAGTTTACGTTCATATGCCTAATTAGATCTATTTTATGTAATGATGCCAGTATATGTTCATATGCATAATTATATATATATATATTATGTTCATATGCCTAATTAGATCTATTTTATGTGATGATGTCAGTTTATGTTCATATGCCTAATTAGATCTATTTTATGTGATCATATGCCTAATTGGATCTATTTTATGTGATGATGCCAGTTCATGATCCGTATGCTTATTAGATCTATGTTATTATGCTATGCCAGTTCATGATCCATACGCTTATTAGATCCATGTTATTATGCTATGCCAGTTCATGATCCATACGCTTATTAGATCTATGTTATTCTACTATGCCAGTTCATGATCCATATGCTTATTAGATCTATGTTATTATGTTAAGCCAGTTCATGATCCATGCGCTTATTAGATCTATGTTATTATGCTATGCCAGTTCATGATCCATATGCTTATTAGATCTATGTTATTATGCTATGCCAGTTCATGATCCATATGCTTATTAGATCTATGTTATTATGCATACCCAAAGTTTATATTCCATATGTTGTTGGATCTATTTTATGTGTTATGCCAGTTTTGGTGCTTTAATTCTTTTCCCTTCTTCTCTTCTTTTCCTTTTTATGAGATTAGGCTAACTGCGAGCCTAACATTTTATTATACGTACGAATGACATGGGAACGTTGTGGGAAAAGTTTGGGAAAATATTGAATAATGTGTGATTGGCATAAATTGGTTTGTAATCATGTAATTGATTTGGGGCATAATTATGTATAACTTGTATACATGAATTTGGCATAAATTGGTTTGGGCCTAATTTGGCATAACTAGTACACATAAGATTATAGGCCTAATTTGGATTAAAATTATGGACTGATTTAGATAAGAAATTATGGGTAATTGGAATATATTTTAATCCAAGATTTAAAATTGGGAATTTTGGTAATTAACATAATTAGCCTGAAATTGGCATAAATTGTAAATGAATAAATTGGGTAAGATATGCATGCTGAGATACGAGGTTAGACTCCGTTTGCGGTAGGAGCCTGCCCGGAACCAACCGGCCTAACCAGCGACCGCAAACGATCAGTCTAATGTGAGAGGTCGTAGGAATAACTAAAAGATGCTTAGACATGAGGTTAAGTCTGGCTTGTGGCAGAAGTCTGCCCGGCATATCCAGCGGCCTTAAGCAATCGATTTAATGTGAGAGATATGTGCATTAATAACTAATTAATGCTGATCAAAGATGAATATGATATCTAAAACATGTTAGGTAGGCGGGGTTAAGTTAACCTGTGTAAGATGACAAATTAACCAACACTGCATGAACAAAGTGGATAGGGTTAAGGCAAGCTTAACCAATAATACATATTGATTTGATAAGTGGATGGGGTAAAGTCAATTGGGCGGATAGACAATACTTAACCAAGATAAGACATGTAGTAAGCCATGGGAATAGTAAAAGGGTTAAGTGGATGACATGTGTAGCATGTATTGCATGGGTAGCATGTATAACATAAATAAGGAACACTTAACCAAGATAAGGCATGTGGTAAGACATGGGTGACATGGATGACATGTGAAATATAATTAGAAGTACTTAACCAAGGTGAAACATGTAAGAAGACATGGGAATAAGAAGGGGTTAAGTGGGAATTCCTAGTGGGGACCAAGCTTAGGAGGGAAGCTTGTGTCAAGTGTGTGGACCCTTTTCAACCAGTAACCCATTCTGTATCTAGATGAGCTCAAACTTGGTCGAGGACGGGATATGATTACTAGGTTTGATTGTAAGAGGTCAATAAAGAGTTAAAGGTGGCAGTGCAAGTCCAATGGAGTCATGTGCGTGCATTGGTCTGGGCTGCTAGGTAAGACGTTGTTGCATCGTGTAGGTATAAGCTATGCATTTTAAGTAGTATCGGGTTGCCACTTTAGGGAGTGACACACCCTACTGTGGGAGCAGCACGGGTATCTACGAGTTAGGGAGCCGATCAAATGGGGAGGGTAGTGGGTACAACTAGTGGAGATAGGAGCAGGCGACACCTATGACAGCAGCTAGGAGTACAACTACCATACTATGAATAAATGTTATAATTAGAATGGGGAGGGTAGTGGGTACAACTAATGGAGGTAGGAGCAGGCGGCACCTACGATAGAAGCTAGAAGTACACGAAACTACCATTATTATGATTAGTAAGAGGGATCAACTTCCAGAATGGGACTAGTAATGGTGCGGTGTAATTAGCATTGGTGCGGTGTAGGAATTATCTTATAGTGATTAGAAGCGCAATCAACGTTATATCTTGCTTATCTTGTCCATCTTGTCACCTTGTCATATCTATTCATGTTACAGTCATTTCTTATATTCAGTTTATGTTCTTATCCTATTACTTTACTGATTATATGTTAAAGTCATTGGACTCGCCAGATTTTATGTCTTACCCGTTTTGTTTCACTTCTTTTCTTTTCTTCCCCCCTCAAGGTACTCAGGGTGGGATTAGCGGAGCTTGACTCAGCTTTTTTTCTTATTGAAGTGCTTGGAAGCGTTGAAGTAATGTTCATCTTTATCTCTTTTCATTATAGCTAGTTGGAGTGGGATTATACTTTTGTTTTTATGTACTTGGAAAATAAATTGTCCAAGATGGATATTCGTGTACTTGGCTTTATTTTTTTGGTTTTGATGTTGTAACCAAACTATACTCAGTTTTCGCTGCAATGAAGTTATTTTGAAATTTGAAGTACCGTTTTATATATCTATCTTGTAATATTCTATTCTATACACTTATAATGCTCCATGAAAGTTAATGCATCCCCTTTATGAGTGACATTAATGGATGTGGGGTGTTACATATGCCTCCTATAGGCCTTAGGTTTATCAGGTCTGAACCATCAGCAAAAGACATATCATTAACACAGGTGTCACAATGTCTTATTTTTCCCAATTGGGTCAATGAATACACATTGAAGATCAGTAACGCACTCGTACCCATTTCTACTTAAACCATCTTAGTACTTAGCTCATCATGGTGCATGCCCTCGCCTCTTATGAGACCATACATGATAAAAAGGGTATGATGACTAGTATCGATCCCCAATAAACAAATTCTACTTGACCTAAATCCCTTTTGATTAAGTCCCCCATAGATTTACCATAGAAATTATAGAATAAACATAAAAATAGGCTTACATCTTAACATGAGTTTGATTATTATGTTAAGCTTATTTTTTGGTTTATCTACCATCGAATGCCTAATCATAAGGCCACCATAGAGCCATAGAATAATCAATGCCTAATCACAAGTCTACCATTGGATAATCAATGCTTAATCACAAGGCTACGACAGAATAATTCCTATCCTAAGGCCAACACTGAATAATGCCTAATCGCAAGGCTACCATAGAATAATGCCTAATTAGAATAATACCTAATCGCAAGGCTACCATAGAATAATCAATATTTTAATCCCATAGACTTATTTGTCATTTTAAGTTTAATTTTCATGTTAAGCCTATTTATTCATTTATAACTTCATGTCATATTCGTATCTACAAATAAACCACACTTGTTAATTGTGATTCTTTGTGTTTATAAAATATAACATATTTATGCAAATATGTTGCTTTCCATTTTTCTATCATAACTTGTGCCCTAGTCAATTTGCAAATTTGATCAAATTTGCATATTCTAAATCCAATTTCCCTTCTGATACAGTTTAACAATTTATGTTAATTTAGCCGCAAATTATCCAACTCTTTTTCTCTTACAATTCTAATTGAATTAAATTTCCCAACGTGCACAATTTAAAAAGGATTAATCAATCGCATAAAATTAAGCATATAAATCTATGCCTACATCAGTCGTGTATAACATGCACAAAATAAAGGGTTAATCAGTCAGGTACATATGCCAATGTTGCAAATTTAGGTGTATTTTTGGCGTAACTGCAATAAACTGTAAAATCAGATGTAGAAAGGGGAAAAGAAGACTAACATGATATCTTACAGTGTTTTAATTATTAATTAGCAAAAAAAGGTAAGAAAGGACTAAAAACTATAAAATAACTTACAGAAGATTTTTTTTTGTAGAAAATGCATAACTTACAGAAAAATGAACAATAATTGTAAGAACTATAAATAAAAATGTAAATTAATAGCAGCAAGTATTTTAATACCTATTTAATTCAAAGTACCAAAAATATAATAATTAAAACTTAATCACAAGAAAAGCTTCCTTCATAGCCCCGGTAGAACTCACCTTATACACACACACACACACATATATATATATATAAAACTATTTTTATTTATCATCTCAATTCCCTAAAATAAAAAATTAAGGTGTTCTATCTCCAAAAAGAAGACTAGCCTAGGCGGGGAAGGGATGTGTTGTAAAGAATGTGGGAGGGATTGGAGGTTTATTTATAGGTGGGCTAAAAGATCCTAGGCTATTAGACTTAGGGTTTACATTTGAACCAACCATTTCCTTGAACCAATCAGGGGTTGCCACGCCAGCTTAAAATCCAATAGGATAACCATGATTTAATATGTCTGTTGAAAACTGTGGAAAAAACTCGTTTGCTCAATTCGTTTTCGTGTCAGGCATGTAAACATTCCCAACACGCCTGGGTCGACCTAAATATCCAATGGGTTGACTCACTTGCTACCTAGGTCGACCTGGAGAGAGTAGGGTCGTCCCATGCAATATTTTTTTCTTAATTAAAGTTCAAACTTTGAATTGCCATGACTCCTTCGTTGTACGTTTGTTTCTCGCAAACCATATATTATCTGAACTCGAAAATCATAACGGACTCAATGGTGTAATTCCTGTTGTCAAATTCTGATAGTTTAACAACTTATTATTTAACTAATAAATTTATTATTTAATTCCCATATGTTAAATTTTGAGTTGTTACATTCTCCCCTTCTTAAAGAATTTCATCTCTGAAATTTCCAAGGAGAGAAGAATGAAATATGCATTATCATCCAAATATCTATATCCATGTACTTAAATACCATCCATTAGCATTCATTTTCGTTAAATTTTCTAATGCAATTTATGCAATTATGCAACTGTGTAGTGTGTGTGTGTCCCTAAATAATGCAAAAGAATAGGCGGTCTACTGATTAAGTTGACCTTCTTTTTATGCAATCATGATGGTGCCACGCATCCAAATGTATGCCAAGAGCCCTAATGATACCTAATAGTTCTACATGTGTGCTTCAACCATTACTCATATGCAACAACTGTAACATCCCGTAAAATATACCTAAAAATATAAATAATAATAATTAATGAAATATAAAAATTAAATAATAAAATATAAATGGGTTAGGAAATGTGATTTTACAACATTAAGAATTAGGCTATGAAAATCTTTTATTTGGATTTGTGACAAAATTCTGTATCGTTTTCATATATAATATGTTGAAAACGGTAATCGTATGAAGAAGTTACAATCAAATGAAATTAAACGGTAAACGCAAATATATATATATGGTTTAAATAAATAACATATATCCAAGAAATAAAAAAAACGGATGAATTTGAATTTCAAATGAAGATAAGAATGAGGGGCCAAAAATAACATATATAAGGTAAAAGATAAGCCAAATAAATCAACATTATATGGAATTAATATCTCTATCCACACATACGCTCATTGGGCAATTCGGCGACCAAGGGGTCGACCGCCCCTCTAGGAGGGGTGTCGACCGCTTGTCCGTTGAAATGCCCAATGAGGATAGGTTTGGTTAAGTTTTTGGGTATAATTTATATAAACGGACGACTAGGATTAGATCTAAATAATCTTATGGTTCCCACTTACACTTGAAACTATAAATAGACCCCTATACTCATACCTAAACCCTACCCATTTTCTCTACTTGTGCCTCCACTCAACCGCCATTGATTCCAGAAATAGGCTCTCTTCTTCTTCTACGAACCCATTATTCTTTCTCTAATCTTTTCTTATAGATTTAGATTAGAATATATTCTTGGAATCATATGAAGTATATATAAGAATTTTAATCAATTGATTCTTATGTATATATAGATCTATACAGTTGGGGTTTACATCAAAAAGGCATAACAACGTCAGATCTACGACCTTTCTAATCATTATGAGTGGAATTAGTATTTTCTTAGGCATAATATATGTTTGTAGATTATCATATGGATTTGTATGCCTAAGAGGATTTGGTATAACGACAATATTAAATTACAAAACCCCCAAATCCTCCGTTTTTAAGTATTTTGCAAGAATTGCCAATTTGTTGGGTTTGTGGATCTTAGTTTTAGTAGTGAATTAAGAACAACTGGGTGATGTACTTCTATTTTATGTGATTTATCCTTCTTGTTTATTTCTTTGTTTGTAACCTAAAAAGGTTTAGATTTAATTTGATCCACTATTTGAATATGTATGGGTTGTATTCTGAATCCGAACGTATTAAGATTTGAAGCCAATCAAATATGAACGTTTCTATGTGCAATATGTAAAAAATGTAAATTAGGTAAAATAAAGTCTGTGTATGTGTGTGTGTATATATGTATGTGTATATGTATATATGAAATCATAACCTATTCTTGATTCCTTACTAGAATCATTCCAATAAGTCTAGGATGCAAGTTGTAATCGTATGTATGTTATATTTTCCATTACTGCTATCTGTTATTATGCAATTATGCCATCATGCCTTAAATGTAGCGGTCAAAAATGTGGAAATTAACTTGTATGCCTTAAACTTAAGACAAGTTGACAATTTTTACCTCGTTAGAACGTTCTCTCATTCATACTAAAATTAGCATTATTTATACGTATTAAATATTTTATTTATATAACATAATTAACGTATTTAGCATAATAATGACATAATATATGCGCTTAGGATAGGATTTTAATTTGAAATGTCCCCATATATTGATTGCTTGTGTGTATAGAATGGCTTGTGAATATACTGAAGAGTGATACACATACACGAGGTTAGTTTCCACTAGTGGTATAAGTCTACTGGAACCGACTGGCAAATCCAGCAACCACAAATGGGCCCAACTAATGTGAGAGGTATGGGTGCCACGGGCCATTCAAAAAATCTAGTACACTATGACATGAGGTTACTTGCAGTTGAAGTCTGCATAGAACCACCCGGCATATCCAACATCTATAAGTATATGGTTTAATGTGAGAGGTATAGTGTGTGTGTGTGTGTGTGTATATATATATATATATATAAACTTATTATGTGTGTGAATAGGCATGTTTACTACACCTTGGGAATGTCTTAAGTGGCTGACTCTTTTCTTATATAGTTTGGGTCTTAAGTGGTTAGGACTAGGATCCTCTACGAAGGTTTATTCCTTAGATAGGTACCAAAGTCATGGGACCCACCCATGTCAGATTTAAAGTACGCCTATGTGTCCTTCTCTAAAAGTAGTTAGGCATGGAGGTAATGGAGTAGGGTAGTTCACGGGGGATGTCCACTTCCTCTAGGAGCTTGTAAGGGCTAAACTAGGTACAGGGCTGGTTTATAAAGGATATGTGGCCATAGCATGCTCAACAACTGAGTAAGGGAAGTCTTAAGCGACATAGGTGTTCTATCGTAATATTAGTTAAGTAGTAGTGTTTGCAATACTACTTCTCATATTACAAGTGAGAGTAAAGTTAAGAATGTTAACGTATTAGGCCGGGGTCTAAAGAGGCTAGGGTATGCCTTAGGGTTATAAGAGATCATAAGAGTTCACCTTTAATAGGGCCATAAGTGATCGAGAATGCTCACCTCGTTGGGTCTTTACCCTAAATGCACTATTGAAGGTCTTAAGCGATTGACTTGGATATCCACCTTATTGGTTAGATATTTTGTGTTTGTGTAAATGCTTGTGTGTTTCATAGACATACCTTGATATATATAACCTGCTAAATCTAGGGTATGCCTTTTAAGTAAATATTATATTTCAGTCACACGGAACTTTATGTTCTAACCCCTCCCCTTAACATATCCAACATGTCAGTAGGTGGGGTAGATTCTATGAACAAAGCAATGATGGAGGCTGAAGATGAAAATGGAGATGTTATGTTACTATTAGTTATCATTGTTGTATTGCTTTTGGAAGCTTTTAATGATGAATTTATTGACGTACCTATGGAATAATTGTATCTTGACAATCTATGTTTGAATTCTGCGGTTTTTATGAACTGGCACATATTATTTGGATATTGTATTTTTCCCTTTCGCTGTGTGAGATTCCATAACACAATGTCTATATATTATTCTGTGCAAATGTAATTCCTTACAGTAACAAACGACCCATTTAGAGTGGCTCTAATTTTCGATGGACCTTTTCTAGATCAAAATTTAGGCCCATTCCGGGAGGGTAGATACAATTGGTATCGGAGCATAGGTTACCTAATTATAAGGGAATTATATGTATGGATGACGTATTTGTATATTGGAAAAGGTTTTTCAAACTATATATACATATATATAATATACCTACCCCAATAAGCATACGCGTCTATACTAGGCAACTGTATCGTTTTCTTCCCTTTTTAGCTTAAATACTATCTCAAGAGTATTCACTGAAGGATTCTTCCTTTTCTTTTCAAAAAGTAAAATGGCTGATAATCCTTCCGAACATGGAAACCAGGCAAGGCCTAGGTATTTGCCAGAATGGTTCCAACAGTATCTTTGTACTATGGAACAAGTCCCTGTTGCTAATCCCACCCCTGCAGTGCCTATAGCTCCTACCGTTTAGGTAGCCTTTGATTTTTGTAACACTCCACGTCCGTTAATGTCACTCACAATGGGAATGCATTAAGTTTCGTGGAGCATTATAAGTAAACAGAACGGAATATGACAAGGCAGAAAAAGTAGTACTTGAAAATTTTGTAATTTTATTGCAGTAGAAACAGAAGTTTGATTACATTTCCAAATACCAAAATCAAGTACATACTATCAATCTTGTACAAAACCTTCACAGTATATAATTTTAAAGCCATAGTCCCCAACAGAAAAATGCCATACGCAGAATCAAATCCAAGCAATGCACCTTTAAACTTCAAGCAAGAAGAAAGAGATATCTGAACCAAGCTTGAGTATTTCCTCCTTAATAACCTTGTTGGGAGGGAAACGGAAGAAAATAGGCGAAACAAACTAGGTCAGACATAAGTCTGGTGAGTCCAATGACTTTAACAATATAATCATTAAAGTAACAGGATAAGAACATAAAATGGAAAGCAAGAAATGACTGTAGAATAAACAGGCATGACAAAGCAAACAAGATGAACAAGATATAACGTTGATTGCGCTTCTAATCACTACAGGACAATTACTACACTGCGCCAATGTTAGTAACACCGTATCATTACTAGTTACACCGCACCCTCACTAGTCCCATATTAAAAGTTGATCCCTCTTACTAATCATGATAATGGTAGTTTCGTGTACTCCTAGCTGCTATCGTAGGTGCCCCTTTTTGCTCCTACCCCCACGAGTTGTACCCACTACCTTCCTCATTCGATTGGCTCCCTAACTCGCATGTATTTATTACTTGTGTCGTTCGACCTTGCTTGTATGTATTCATTACTTGCGTCATTCAGCCCCGCCTGTATGTAGATACCTGTGCTGGCCCCATCATGGGGTGTATCAATTCCCATGATGGCAACCCGACATGATTCAAGATGCACAGTGTATACTATTAATGCCCAGTGCCTGCTTTTTCCACTCCGTAGCATGTGCACGCCCATACTCCGTCGGAACCTACACTGCTACACCACCCGCCGCTGTTTTGACCTCTTACAATCAGCTCAATAATCGTGCCCCACCCTGCCTAGCTTAGGGTACCATGATGCATCTATGTGGGTTACTGCTGAAATGGGTCCCCGTTACTAGGATTTCCTAATCAACATGTTATAATGGTTAAGTGTTCTCAATTTAAATTAACCCCACCCATTTTCTTAATTAACATGTTGTACTGGTTAAGTTTTGCCTATTCATATGTTACTTAACCTTCTCACTGATTAATGCATGTTTGTTTAACGGTTAAGTTTGTGGGCCTACATATACTAATATTACCGACTTACCCAAGATTTACTTACCCTTTCCCTTATCAAGTCCATATGTATTATTGGTTAGGCTTGCCTTAACCCTATCCACTTTGTTCATGTAATATTGGTTAAGTTGTCTTCTTGTCCATGTTAACTTAACCCACCCACCTAACATGTTGTATTGGTTAAGTATCGCTTGTTCATATGTTACTTAACCTTTCCATTCTTAGCATGTCTGTTCCTTAGCTTTAATTTATTCATTAAAGCACCAACCTCTCACACTAGAACTATTGTTTGCGGTTGCTGGATGTGTCGGGCAGTTCCGGGCAGACTTCTACCGCAAACTCATTCTAATCTTGGGTTTTTGTGCTTAATGCGCTAACCTCTCACATTAGATCTATGTTGTTGCCGTCGCTGGATGAGCCAGGCGGTTCCGGGCAGTCTTACACCGCAACTCAATCTAACCTCGGTTAGGCACGTTCATCTTTTAGCCAATTTACATATGTACCATTTATGTCTAAGTTTATATGTAAATTATCCATAAGTGTGGTCAATTTAAGTTATGCCACATTTTCTAGTTATGCCCAAAATAAAGTTTATGATTACAACCCCTTTTTATGCCAATTACATAATATTCAATCTTTACCTAAACTTTTCCCTAATGTTTCCACGTCGGTCGTGCGTATAGTTCATGTGATACGTTAGGCTCGCAATTAGTCCAACTCATAAAAAAAAGAAAAAGGGAAGAAACACATGACATCATAACTGGCATATACAATATAGATCTAAGACGGCATAAATCTAGTAAACATATAAAAATAGATCCAATCAACATATGGAATGCGAACTAGCATAGATGTAAACATAAACTTGCATGGATTTAAACATATGAACTGGTATAAACATGTAGATCTAAACATATGAACATATAGTTCTAAACATATGGACTGATATGGATCTAATCATATAAACATGTAGATCTAAACATATGAACATATAGTTCTAAACATATGGACTGATATGGAACTAATTATTTAAACATGTAGATCTAAACATATGAACATATAAAATATGATCTTACATATATGAACATGACTTGCATATAATCTTTCATAACTTGCATAGATCGAGCAAACTTGCATACATAACTTGCATATGTAATTAGGCATATGAATTAACATAGAATATAACTTGCATATAATGAATCAAATCAAGCATAAATCAAAACATGTTTGCAAAGACATAAACTTTATATGATTTACAAACATTTTCGTACAGTCCAATTCATAACTCATCACAATTACGTTTAAACAATTATTTTGTGAAAGTAATTGCACTCACAGAAAACAGATCTTGAATTCTAGGATCTGATTTCTGAAGTTGCTAAGCTAATTCGTTGATGTAGGCGTTGATTCGTTCGTTGTTGTTCTAGGATTCCTTTTCGCAATTCCTAGGATTTTTATCTCTTATCTTCTTATCTTTAATCTAGAATTTGATTTGTTATGGTGGCGGTTAGGTTAGTTTGTAGATGAACAGCACGACGGCATCATAGTTTAGGGTTGTGAGGTTTTGGGTGATTATATAGAAGTTTAGGATTAATATGGGCCTTTAGATCAACCTAGGAGTCATCAAAGCCATCCAAACCCAAGAGAGCCAACCAAAACATGACACATATGCCCTAACACCTTAGAAAATCATCATTGTCCGGATTAGCTCGCTGGAGTTGACCCCTACAGGGGGGTCGATACCTATGTCGACACCCCTATAGGGGGTCGACACCTGTGTCGACACCCCTAGGGGGGTCGACACCCTATGGCGGGACTTTTCCCGCCCAGCCTTCTCTGCAGATTTGAATTTCGAACTCGATTTATTTAATATTAATTTAATTTAATTTCTGCTTAAACTTGAAAACATCTAACCTCCATAACTTCTTCATACGAAGTCCGATTCATGCAAACTCGGACTCTATCTCAAGCAGAATTCCGAGACGAACGCAATGGCATAACCCGTTTCACCCAATTCTTCTTTCAAAGATTAATTATTCTTTAATTATCTCTTATGTCCCGTTTTAAATTTACGGGGTGTTACATCCCCCTACTTAAAGGATTTCGTCCCCGAAATCTTCAAGTCAAGAAGAATGTGTATCCTACCATCCAACAGCCATCTACTCAACCACTCAATCATAGGAATCCATTGTCCTTAAAGAGGTTTCTAATGATTTCATGATCATATGCATAGTGTGTGTATATGTCCTTATCTAATGCAAAATCAGGTGGTCTACTGATTCAGTTGACCTCCTTAATGCGAATTATGTCAGCGCCATGAGTCCATCATGTATGCAATTATTCCTAATCGTACTTTATAACTTCTACATGAGTGCACAATCGTTCATACAAATGCAACATCTATATGATAACACATCAAGTTTCAATCCATATACAAATGCATATGCAATATGAAAGTGATTGAGCCGATCTAGTGTCTAATGTGTGTGTAAATGCATCCACGAGCAACCATTAGCAAACACTTGCATCCACTTGCATCCACCAAACATAACATGTCTCAAACACATGTTTACAACCATAGGATGCACTAAACGATAGGACAAGTCTAAACAAAGTGATAGATAAAGGAGAAACTAAGAGTATACCCTTAAAAATGAAAGGGTACAACGTATGCATCTTCTCTCCCATCTCCCAAGTTGCGTCTCCTTGATCATCTCCTCATTGGATTTTAATCAACTTGACCTCTCTGTTGCGTAACCTCTTGATCTTCGATCCAAGGATGCATGTAGGAGCTCGTCTAATCGTGGCATCTTGCTCCACTTCCACTTCTCTAAGCATGCTCGGCTCCACTATTTCCGCGGTATCATGTAAGCACTTCCTTACATGCGATACGTGAAACATGTCATGAATACCACTAAGCTTTTTCGGCAACTTCACACTGTTTTCTGTCTAATTCTTTCTGTAATAGGGGAATGCCCTACGAACCTCGGTGCTATTTTCCCCACACTTCCCAAAGCGAACTACGTACTTCCACGGTGACACTATAATAAAAACCTTGTTTCCAACATTGAACTCAAGGTCGGTCCGTCTCTTGTCAGCGTTTGACTTTTGTCGGCCATGTGCCGTCTTCATTCATCTTCGAATCAAGTTTATCTCCTCTGAAGTTTCCCTAACTATAACTGGCCCAAGTAAAATCTTATCTGTAGATTTCCACCAACAAGTTGGTGATCGACACGGTCGTCCATAAAAACTGTAATGCTAGCTTAATAACTGTTGTTATAAGCGAACTCCACAAATGGAAAGTGCTCTTCTCATGTCCTCCAAAATCTAGGATGCATAACCTCCAAAGATCTTCATGGATTCTATTCACCCTTTCTTTCCGTCCATCCGTCTGTTGACGATACGCGATGCCCAAACATAACTGCATACCTACTGCCTTTTGCATATCACCTTTTCCTCTTGCATCGAAAACTGCTCCAAGCCCTACCTCGCAAGTACCGGTATATACTGTGAATGGTTTGCTCCCATCTAGCAAAGTCAAAACTGGGGCTGATACCTTCGCAAAGCCCTTAACGAATTTCCTATAGTAGCCCGCCAACCCCAGAAAACTTCTTACTTCCGTTGCTTTTCTAGGAACCTTCCAATCTTGGATTGCCACCACCTTTGTAGGATCCACCGCTATCCCTTCCTTAGAGACGACGTGTCCTGAGAACCTCACTTCTTTCCTCCAAAAATGACATTTGGAGAACTTAGCTTTGAGTTGATGAGCTTTAGGGTTTCTAAGACTTCCTTAAGATGTAGGGCATACTCTCCCTCGCTTCTTGAGAAAATCAAAATACTATTCACAAAGACTACAACAAACTTGTTTAGGAACTCCCTAAAAACCCTACTCATCAAGTCCATGAAATATGTGGGTGCATTTGTCAACCCAAAAAAAGTATGATGAGCCCTTCGAAGAACTGTAGGAGTCCTAAAAGCAGTCTTATCTATGCTATCCTCAGCTACCCTCAACTGGTGAAATCCTGTATCTAAATCCAACTGTGAGAAAACCGAAGCACCAGCTAACTGATAGAATAAATTATCTATCCTCGGCAATGGGTGTCTATTCTTCTTCGTGAGCTTGTTCGTCTCCCTATAGTCCACGCACAATCTAAGCGAACCACCAGTCTTCGTAGCAAAAACAACTGGAGCACCCCATTCCGAAATGCTTCTTCTTATGAACCCTTTCTCAAGTAACTCCCCTACTTGTTACTGAGTTCCCTTCTCTCTCTCTCTCGGAGCCATGTGGCGCACTAGCAATACCACTGGCTTTTCATTATCTACAAAGTATATTCGGAGGTCTATCTCGCGCCTCGGGGGTAGACCCCGATCCTCATCAAAGATGTCACCATACTCACAGACTATACGAATAGATTTCAAATCATCGATGAATGCGTCAAGAGATTCTAGGTAGCTAAGCATCACTGAACCCCTAGGGTCACAAGAAATATCAAGGGTCTTTCCACAACGAGTCAACAATCTAACTACCCTCTTTTCACAGTCTTGGATGGCACCATGCCTGGCTAGCCAATCCATCCTTAGAATCAAGCCATAGCCCGTGAAACCAGGAACGAAGGCGTTGCATTCAAACCCAACGCCCAAGATAGACACTCTCAAAACCCGACAAACCATAGATAAGTGAGCCAAACCACCAATAGGATTTGATACTACAATGGGATCCATAACTAGACTAGTATTTAGGTGCAGTGTTTCAACTAACGAAGCATATACAAATGATTGCGAAGCGCAAGAGTCAAACAAAGTTCAAACAGGATGACTGAAAAAGGAAAATCAAACTTTCAATAGAAATGCTTCTATCTCTCTCCTATCCTGGTGTCATGAGAGCATGAACCTGTCCTCCAAAAGTAGGTCTTGTCCTCTGCCCATGCCGTTGTCCTTACCTCCTTGGGTAATCTTAAATCATATGTCCTGCCTCGCCGCAATGGTAACAACCATGCTTCTTCTTCTTCCTACAGTCCTTAATTATATGGCCCGTTATACCACAATAAAGACACCTCTTTTGTTACAGGGGTTAATTATTCTTTCCACTTTCTCCTTTACCTTCTTCGTGGATTAAAGCCATATCAACAAATTCCTCATCCTTGGGTTGTGTTCCTCAGCCTAAACTTCCTCATCGACCAAGCAGCTAGTTGAACTTTCCTTCCAATGTCTATCTCCAAGATACCCAACGAGTCCTTCACTTCCTTGAGCCAATTTATAGCCTCGACAAACGTCTCAGTCCCATGAAAAGGTTTCTGCCCATCACACCGAAGTCCTTCCATATCTTAAAGAAAGGCATCTAAACGCAGAGAAAGAGAATCAAGAAGGAAAAAGGAAGAGATTTGAAACAAAGAATCGAAAGATAGATATATGGCTTTTGGGGATTATGTTTTTCATAGTAAATCTTTCTCTTGAAAACTCCTTCTTTGAAACATGTTTTTGAAAATAATACTTTTGAAAACAGTTTTCCAAATCTTTTATCTGTTCTGGTAACCTTCAGCTCTGATACCACGTGTAACACCCCACGTCCGTTAATGTCACTCACAAAGGGAATGCATTAGGTTTCATGGAGCATTATAAGTAAACAGAACGGAATATTGCAAGAAAGAAAAAGCAGTACTTGAAAATTTTGTAACTTTATTGCAGCAGAAATAGAAATAAGTTTGATTACATTTCCAAATACCAAAATCAAGTACATAATATCAGTCTTGTACAAAGCCTTCAGAGTACATAATTTTAAAACCATAATCCCCAACAGAAAAATGCCATATGCAGAATCAAAGCAAAGCAATATACCTTTCTACTTCAAGCTGAAGAAAGAGATATTTGAACTAAGCTTGAGTATTTCCTCCCTAAGAACCTGGGGGGGGGGGGGGGGGAAGGGGAACGAAAGAAAAGAGGCAAAACAAACTAGGTCAGACAAAAATATGGTGAGTCCAGTGACTTTAACAATATAATCATTAAAGTAACAGGATAAGAACATAAACTGGAAAGCAAGAAATGACTGTAGAATAAACAGGCATGAAAAAGCAAACAAGATGAACAAGATATAACGTTGATTGCACTTCTAATCACTACAGAATAATTACTACATTGCACCAATGCTAGTAACACTGTATCATTACTAGTTACACCGCACACTTACTAGTCTTATACTAAAAGTTGATCCCTCTTACTAATCATGATAATGGTAGTTTCGTGTACTCCTAGATGCTATCGTAGGTGCCCCTTTTTGCTCCTACCCCCACGAGTTATACCCACTACCTTCCTCATTCGATCAGCTCCCTAACTCGCATGTATTTATTACTTGTGTCATTCGACCTCGCTTGTATGTATTCATTACTTGTGCCATTCGGCCCCGCTTGTATGTAGATACATGTGCTTGCCCCATCATGGGGTGTATCAATTCCCATGATGGCAACCCGACACGATTCAAGATGCACAGTGTATACTACTGATGCCCAGTGCCTTCTTTTTCCACTCCGGAGCACGTGCACGCCCATACTCCGTTGGAACCTACACTGCTGCACCACCCGCCACTATTTTGATCGCTTATAATCAGCCCAGTAATCGTGCCCTACCCTGCCTAACTCAAGGTACAATGATACATCTATGTGGGTTACTGCTGAAATGGGTCCCCGTTACTAGGGTTTCCTAATCAACATGTTATAATGGTTAAGTGTTCTCGATTTAACTTAACCCCACCCATTTTCTTAATTAACATGTTGTACTGGTAAAGTGTTGCCTATTCATATGTTACTTAACCTTCTCACTGATTCACGCATGTTTATTTAACGGTTAAGTTTGTGGGCCTATATATACTAATATTACCCACTTACCCAAGATTTACTTAACCCTTCCCCTTATCAAGTCCATATGTATTATTGGTTAAGCTTGCGTTAACCTATCCACTTTGTTCATGTAATATTGGTTAAGTTGTCTTCTTGTCCATGTCAACTTAACCTACCCACCTAACATGTTGTATTGGTTAAGTGTCACCTGTTCATATGTTACTTAACCTTTCCATTCTTAGCATGCCTGTTCCTTAGCTTTAATTTATTCATTAAAGCACCAATCTCTCACATTAGAACTGTTGTTTGCGGTTGCTAGATGTGCCGGGCGGTTTCGGGCAGACTTCTACCGCAAACTCATTCTAACCTCGGGTTTTTGGGCTTAATGCGCTAACCTGTCACATTAGATCTATGTTGTTGTAGTTGCTAGATGTGTCGGGCGGTTCCAGGCAGTCTTACACCGCAACTCAATCTAACCTCAGGATAGACACGTTCATCTTTTAGCCAATTTAAATATTTACCATTCATGTCCAAGTTTATATTTAAATTATCCATAAGTGTGGTCAATTTAAGTTATGTCCCATTTTCTAGTTATGCCCAAAATTAATTATATGATTACAACCCCTTTTTATGCCAATTACATAATATTCAACCTTTACCTAAACTTTTCCCCAACATTCCCACGTCGTTCGTGCGTATAGTTCATGTGATACGTTAGGCTCGCAATCAGCCCAACTCACAAAAAAAAAGAGAAAAAGGGAAGAAACACATGACATGATAGCTGGCATATGCAGTATAGATCGAAGACGGCATAAATCTAGTAAACATATAAAAATAGATCCAATCAACATATGGAATACGAACTAGCATAGATCTAAACATAAACTTGCACGGATTTAAACATATGAACTGGTATGGATCTAAACATATAAACATGTAGATCTAAACATATGAACATATAGTTCTAAACATATGGACTGATATGGATCTATTCATATAAACATGTAGATCTGAACATATGAACATATAGTTCTAAACATATGGACTGATATGGATCTAATCATATAAACATGTAGATCTAAACATATGAACATATAAAATATGATCTTACATATATGAACATGACTTGCATATAATCTTTCATAACTTGCATAGATCGAGCAAACTTGCATACATAACTTGCATATGTAATTAGGCATATGAATTAACATAGAATATAACTTGCATATAATGAATCAAATCAAGCATAAATCAAAACATATTTGCAAAGACATAAACTTTATATGATTTACAAACATTTTCGTACAGTCCAATTCATAACTCATCACAATTACGTTTAAACAGTTATCTTGTGAAAGTAACTGCACTCATAGAAAACGGATCTTGAATTCTAGGATCTGATTTCTGAAGTTGCTAAGCTAATCCGTTGATTAGGCGTTGATTCGTTCGTTGTTGTTCTAGAATTCCTTTTCGCAATTCCTAGGATTTTTATCACTTATCCTCTTATCTTTAATCTAGAATTTTATTTTTTATGGTGGCGGCTAGGTTAGTCTGTAGATAAACAGCATGATGGCATCATAGTTTAGGGTTGTGAGGTCTAGGGTTGAGGTTTGGGGTGATTATATAGAAGTTTAGGATTAATATGGGCCTTTAGATCAACCTAGGAGTCATCAAAGCCATCCAAACCCAAGAGAGCCAACCAGAACATGACACATATGCCCTAACACCTTAGAAAATCGTCAGTGTCCGGATCAGCTCACTGGAGTCGACCCTTGCAGGGGGGGTCGACACCTATGTTGACACCCCTATAGGGGCGTCGGCACCTGTGTTGACGCCCCTAGGGGGGTCGACACCCTATGGCGGGACTTTTCCCGCCCAGCCTTCTCTGCAGATTTGAATTTCGAACTCGATTTATTTAATTATTAATTTAATTTAATTTCTGTTTAAAATTGAAAACATCTAATCTCCATAACTTCTTCATATGGAGTCCAATTCACGCAAACTCGGACTCTTTCTCAAGCAGAATTCCGAGATGAACGCAATGGCGTAACCCGTTTCACCCAATTCTTCTTTTAAAGATTAATTACTCTTTAATGATCTCTTATGTTCCGTTTTAAAATTACGGGGTGTTACAATTTTTCTCGGTTCTGTAAGTTCTTCACAAATCTTGGCGGGAAATCATTCACAGGAAATGGGGTTTTACCAGCGCCCGAATTTGGATAACGGGCTACGAAAGAATTTTCGAAGCTACAAGATAATAGATGAAGTAAAAAGGACAGTTGCGGCCTGGCACATGAAAGAGGTGGCCCTTGAATGGTGGAACTTAGTACCTAGAGAAAATGAGGGCCAGATATTTACATGGGCCGAATTCAAAACCCGCTTCGAAGCAAAGTTTTTGCCAAAAGCCGAGATGATGGTCCAGTTGGAGAAATTTATCTACCTCAAGTAAGGGAGTTTCGGTCTACAGGAGTATGTGCTCAAGTTCATTGAATTAAGTTTGGTAGGGGTTTATTGGATACCCCAATGAATAATTCCTTGAGAATCGTTAAGGGGTTGAACTCCTTATTAAAGGACACTTTGCTCGCACAAGTAACGTTCAGAGCGACCTCCGAGACCTTAGCAGAGACGGTTATTCTATGCACAACTGAAGGGTCTAAGGAGAATAAGGTTGGTGGGAAAGGCGAAGGAGGTTCTAATAAAAATAAGAAGGAGTGGTGGAAGAATAAGAAGAAAGGGAGAAAATTCAAGAAGGAAGCTAAAACTTCTACTAGGTGCAACCACAAGGGCCATGAGGCTAAGGGTTGTAGGACTTCTTTGGCGAAGAAAGAATTTAAAGGAAAATGTTTTAACTATCATAAGGAAGGACACATGTTTATGGACTGCCCAAAACCTAAAGTTATCCGAAGTGGCCAGAATTATGCAATAGAGGCAGCACCAATACAAAGCCGACCTCCAAGAGACCAAGGTCAACCCGCACTTGAAGGTATAACTTCTATTTTAGGAATTTCTGTATACGCCTTGTTCGATTCGGGAGAGACCCATTCTTTTATTGCTAAGAGACTAGTTATTCTGTTGAACCTTCCTATATCTATCTCTAGTAATCCAATAGATGTAGCCAACCCTATCGGAGGAACTAGGTTTCTTGAGTTGTTTTGCAAAGTCCTAGTATTGGAGATCAACGACGTCGAATTCCTATGCGAAGTGTATGCGTTGGATTTTATCGGGGTTCACTTTATCATATGTATGGATTGGCTATCTTTTTATGGGACCGTCTTAGATTGCGACAAGAGAATAGTTCATCTTAGGAGCCGAGGAGGACGTAGTCTAAGTATTCCTTGTGATGATAGAAAAAAGGATAAAGCCTTATTATATTCCTTATCTCCTAGTCCATAAGGGACATATTCGGTCCCTATAGTATGTGAGTTCTTAGACGTCTTTTAGGATGTCATGGGACTTCCACCCCATAGAGAAATCTCTTTTCATATTGACCTAGAGAAGGATGCTAGACTAGTAGCTTTACCCTTGAAGCATATGGCGCCTAAAGAAAGAAGAGAATTGGATAAGCAGATTTCAGAGTTACTACAGAAAGGTTTTATTCGATAAAGTACGTCAGAATGGGCTGCAGCAGTTGTGTTTTCCACCAAAGCCGGCGGATCTCTAAGACTTTATGTGGATTAAAGGGAACTTAATAAGTTGACCAAGAAGAATAGGTTTCCCTTACCTAGAATTGATAATCTTTTGGACTAGTTGGGATGATCCCGAGTATTTTCCCAATTAGACCTTACCACTAGATTTCACCAGTTGAGAATTGCGAGGGACAGTAAAGATAAATCCGCATTTAGGACGCCGGACGGATTGTTCCAATGGGAAGTTATGCCCTTCGGACTTACGAATGCACCCGCCTTCTTTGTTGACCTTATGAGTAGAGTGTTTAGGGGTATTCTAAATAAGACTATGGTAGTTTATCCTTATATTTTCAAAAGACCATAAAGAGCATGAAAGTCACTTAAGACAAGTATAGGGATATTAAGAAAGAACCAATTGAAAGAAAAATTCTCGAAGTGCCATTTCTAGAGGGAAGAAGTTAGATTTTTAGGACATATTGTGCCAAGAAAAGGCTTGGTACTGGACCCCGCAAAGATCAAGGCAATTAAGGAATGGAGGATACCTCGAAATCCTATGGAAGTGAGGAGTTTCCTTGGATTGGCTGGATATTATCGGGAATTCATTAAACACTTTGCAAAGATTGCTACTCCTGTAACTCAACTGGCAAAGAAGAATCTGGTATTTGCTTGGAGTAACAAGTGTGATATAGCCTTTAAGAAATTAAAGTAAGTACTAACTAGTGCGCCAGTTCTTATTATACCTGATGGGTTGAAATTGTTTACGGTTTACACTAATGCATTGGAACCGGTTTAGGAGCGGTTCTTATGCAAGAAGGAGGGGTAGTTTCTTATGCTAGTAGACAACTTAAGGATCCCGAGAAGAGGTACACAGTTCATGACCTTGAGTTCACCGCAGTAGTTTTAGCCCTGAAAATGTGCAGACATTATCTTTTAGGGGAGAAATTTGAACTTTTTACCGACAATAAATTCCTAAAATATTTATTTTTCAACGTGACCTAAACTTGAGTCAACAACGGCAGATGGAACATATTGCCTCATTTGATTTCATGATCTAGTATACCTCGGGAAAAGGGAATGTCGTAGCAGATGCGTAAAGTAGGAAACATGCAACTTCAAATGCAATTTTGGAATGTAAACAGTTGGAGTTTCTCTCTAACTTAATTTGCAACCCTCACCATGGAACACCTCGGAAATTTTGACCAGTCAAAATTTATTGAAAACCCTTCTGTCCAAAACAAACAATGGCAGCTACCATTATATTTTATAAATATGTACAACGTCACTAAATACGCTGGATAAAATTTTAATAAATGCCACTTATAAGAGTATTGATTAAATCCACAGGGTGTGCTTAAATACGAATTAAGCACAATTACCATACATCTATCATTGTGCAACTCTGATGAGATGGACACCGATATTCATTCCTGTATACTCGATAAACATGTTAGCATGGCTTAAATGATAAACATGAAAAATGCACCATTACAAGATGAAATATCAAATAATAAACAAAAAAATATTTTTATTAATATAGCAGCTGCATTACTATCACTTGTGACTACCTGTATACCTTTATCTAATTGGGTAAGCAATTAGATACAGGAACAAGCCAACGTAGTTCTTCTTTACACAAAATATTTAAAATCAATATTTACTTCCAAAAATACTCTTTATATCAAGTAAGGGTAAAACACTCTGCAAATACTCGTTTTGAAAGATATCTATATATCTCTTGTAGAACTTTCTTTCAAATGATAAACATCTTCTATTTTAGATACCAAGAAACTCCCTTTGATAAAATAAACTAACTCCAAACTAATCATCAAGAAAAGGAATATGTGAAATTATTGTTTTACATAGAACATTTGTCAAAGTAATGCATTTCGATAATGTAATTACGGATATCAAACCGTAGGTATCCTATGTCTACCTCAGTCCCTTACTAATCCTTATGTTCTTGATTTCAAGACCCAATGTAAGTCATACTAAGTCATCAATGTCCTCAATCATCAGTCATATATGTTGTTTGCTTACCGAAGCAAAGATTGCAGTCAATATAGTATGTCGAAGTCATGTGCAATATTAAATTAAAACACAAGCTTAAGAAATAAATAATTGTTTAAATGATGAGTATATTCATAGTACTCCTTTTTATCTTCATGCAAAAGCTTTGTAGAACATAATATAGTACTTATCATCACCCCAAAGTAATCAAATGTCTTCCTCGAATCATCTTAATTCGCAAAACTCACGTCAACCTACTTTGTTCTTGGTTTTGACACATTTTGAATCTCTCTTTTACTTTGACTTAACAACCTTACTTTTCATAGTTTGTTTATGTACGATGAGGAAGCTGAAGTCCATTTTCAGAGGATTTGGAGCAGTTTACCATGGTTTTATACTTAAAAAGTTATTACAGCGTTTTTGTTGCGCTGTGAAATGTTCTGGGTAGTTTAAAATTGTTTAACTCAAAACAGCTGTTAAAGCGTTTATGGCATGTTGTGAAAAGTTTTGTGTAGTTTATAAGACTCAAAACAGATATTACAACATTTTTGGCGTGCTATGAAAACTTCTGGACTCGTTGAAGTACTTTATAAATAACTCAGAGACAAGAAGCGTTTCTGAAATGCTATAAAAAGTTCAGTCTTTGGTATAGTGCTTCGTAAATAATTCAGGAAAAAGATAACATTTTAGAAAGCTAAGAAAAGGTCTAAAATTCAGATTTTTGACCAGTTTTTCGGCAAAATGTTTGATTCTATTTCTCTATGATAAATATCATTTTTGACTCAAAAGTTTCTACAGTAAGAAGCTTTCTTAGTCTACTTAACTATCATGAAAAGAACACCTCAAAATCATTTACTAATTTAGTATATATAATTCAACAATACAAGGCATTTTTAACATGTCCAGTTTAGGCAGATTTTTACCTGACTTTGCATCCAATTTTCAGGTACACAAACTATCAAATTAGAAAAAGTGGCCGAAAATAAAGTCGTAGGTTTTTGAATTAGCTTTCCAGATTGATAAATAAATTAAAATTTCATTAAGAATTGAGGAAGTTATGTTCAAAATACCGAATGTCATTTTCATAGGTACGAGACCAATCATTCATATTAAAATTTCACAACTTTTCTCCAAAATATGAAATGAATACATGTTCTCATATAGTTTTTCTTACTTTAGAATTATAGCTTGAACTTGTATTTATTCTCTTGCCTTCTCCTAAACTTCTCCTCTTTATCTTATCTTGTTTTTGTTTTGTGAATGCATGACAAGAAGTAAACATTTCCACCCTTTATATAGCATTTCTTAAGGCTAGTTTGGTAATTTGGTTTTGGACACTTGTCCACCTTATCTTCATGCAAGATTTAGGATTTAGACACATTCCTCCTTAGGTGTTTTTATATGTTTATACACATGGACACCTAATGTATATGTGTGTCTTTATCTTATTTAATCTTAAGACATGTGTACCGTTCATTTGATGACACGTGTCTCTATCATTTTAAGTCATTTTTCATATTCTAGGATATATACATACATATATCATTTGTATTTTATTTATATGCTAAGTACATACATATATGTGTCCTTCTATTGTTACTACATGCACATGATGTTCTAACAACTTTTAACATGCAAAACGTCGTTTATTGACAAAACTGTTTTCGGTCACATTATCGATATTTCTTCGAACTACTTATCTTTGTAAACAAAAATTCAACAACATGTCATTAATTATTATTTATAAAGGGATTTAATCAAGGTTATAAAACCATTTTTATAACATTAAATCCAAGATTTAAATATTCAAATAACCTTGATATTTAAATATTTACTACCTGAAGGTTCAGGTTGTTACATTCTTCCCTCCTTAAAAGGAATTTCGTCCTCGAAATTCTATACAGTAATTAATCAAAAAATGCCAAATATTCCACAAAGGAAACTCTATGTATCCAGGGAATTTTTCTTGAAATTATATTTTCAAAACAATTTCATAATTGAAATTTGAGTTTAAGACATACCTGGATATTATATGATTGGAACTTCTCAATTTGTGATCGACATTTTATCGATCCTGCAAGCTTGTCTCCTTCCCATGCTCAATTTGCGGTAGATTCTAACACGTCTTCATCTTTTTTATATATAATTGCAGCCAGTGTCAAATCACCAAGTAAAGACATAATCTTCTTGTTGTGGTACCCTTCGAAATGCACCAAAAAATAATCGTGGCAGTCATTTTTTAAGGAACTTCAAGTTTATCATCAATTAACTTCGTCGGGACAATAACACATCAAAGTTCAAAATGATTTTCAAGGTAGACTTTCAAGTTAGACTCCAAACAATATTTTCAATTAAGTCAAACCAGTTTTTATAGGATATTCTTTCGTCGGAAAGATGATTATATTTATCAAAGTGGATCCAAGCCACATACTCAATCTAGGATATTTTATCCTATTGCGGTCGGCTTCCCCTCACTAAGTAGGGAGATGCTCTACTGGCTCAATACCACATAGAGTAATAGTTTCACCATCCAAGATCTATTGTCTTGTGTCGTACATCATCATCATCATCCAAAGGTAATCAGCATATTGCGGCCAGTGTTAAAGTTTAAATTAGATTTCAACACCAAAGGTGCAAAAATTGCACTTCACCAATTGGTATGAAGAAAGGCCACAATTACAACAAAAATAAAAAGACACAAATTTTATAGTGGTTCGACCTTAGGAAAGGTCTACGTCCACTTTAATAGTGATTTTCATTATCAATTCAAAGGTTATAAATTGAGGATCACATAAAGATACATTCATATTGCTCCTTATACAATAACTTCATTCAAATCTATGCAAATTAGTGGAGGAATAGATGAATTCCTCAATACGCAAGGAGAACGATGGAAAGTCTTCAATTTTTAGATACTTGATTAGTTGCGATTGATTCCATGATGAACTTCATGTTTGATCTTCAATTAAAGGTGATTGGAGAGATAGAAATTACTTAAAAATGCGTTAGAAATATTTAAGCAGCCCTTCGGGGTCATGGAATTCGATCCCACTCATGAAGGAATGAGGAGGGTATTTATAGGTGAGATTTGGACCAGGTGGCAGAGTTGTAATTTTCTTCCACCCTCCTTAGGTCGCGGGAACGACCCAATTCAGTCTGGTCCTAAGACGGCATGAGCTAAAGCAAGGTGGGGTGAGCTAGAGCAGGGCAGAACGGGCAAAGACAAGGCAGAGCGATCTAAAGCTTTTTGACATGAAGCGGCTCGTGCTAAGGCAATGTGGAGCGGGCTAAAGCTTTCGACGAGTTAGAGAATTTGGAGTATTAAGGACTTATAATGAGCTAACAATAGGGTGACCCAGAAAGGCTTAACTACCCAGTCCGTGTGAACTGGCTAGAGCATTCTAATGACCTAAATACTTGTAATGGGCTAAACCAGTAAAAAGTTCTGTCGTGACCTAAAGGCTTATAACGACCTAAACATATTTATTACCTTTGATCCATATTTTATGGATTAACATTTGCCCCTTGAAGCTTGTATTTATTGAAAATTATACATGCTTCGATTTGAACAATTCTGACACAAGTTAGGTCGTGTTAATCCTTAGGTCGCGCTACTTTTTAGATCGTTTTATGCTCTAGGTCATATAGTTTCACGGATCGCTATTGGGCCTTTAACTTGAACTTGGCCCATCTTCTTTTTTCCCGTATATACTCTTGACCTAGGCCATCATTCCCTCTTACACTTCATTTCTTGCTTCGAGCTCATTAATAACCATCATTCTGAAGCAATCTTTGATTCAACGTATCATTGATTCTTCCAGCAATTTCAACTTCTGCAAATTCGATCTCTTCAACGATTCTGCCAACGATCAAGCTACACAAATTCGGAGCTCCAAGATTCAGGTTTTATTCTGATTTTTAAACTTCGAGTTGATTCTAAGGATTGGTGTATCTTTGCGATGGTCTTGGCTAGAATTCTATGTGCGAATTCTTGTAATTTGATCATGGCTTTTGCTGATAGATGATGAATACACCGAAATGATGATTTTGCATGACTTTATTGTTCAATAACGATCCAAATTTGCAAATCCATTCCTTGCCATTTCTTTAAAAATTGAAACGCTTTTTTTAATTGTCTCGAATCATTGCACTTTAGCAGTTTATAGAGAATACTCTAAATTAGGTCGCTTCAATCACCTTGGGCCTTAGGTTGTGATCTTGCTTTAAGCCGTTATAATAACATAAGGCCTTAGGTCGTAATTTCAATCCATAGCTTTGGGTCGTTTTGGTCTCGAAGCTTTAGGTCGTTCACAACCTAAAGACTTAGAAATTGGAAGACGATCCAAGGAACTGGATTATTATTGCGATCTAAAGCTTTTGGTTACACAGAACGACCCATATACCCGAAATTGGTAGGAGTGATCTAAATGCCTTGAAAAAGTTGCTTTCTGGCATGTTATTTTCTTTCAAACACCACTATTTGTGTAGGATGTATAAAAGGATTGAGAGGACTTCGAGCAAGGACAATACTCGGAAACGTTGTAGGTTGGACAAGCTTCCTGCACCTGATGCTCAAACTACTTCTGTTGCCCCAACTCTGGCTGAACTTCAAGCAATCATAGACAAACCTTGTTATGCTCCCGAGCCATGTAGATCTGAGCTTGCTAAGCGATTTCAGGGTTGGTGTTTGGATGGGTTGCACTTTGACCTGGATATATACCCATCCGACAAGCGCTCGGTCCCCGAGGATCTGGACACTCTAAAGAATCACTCATTAGCACAACTCGAAGCTACCAAAATTGGATAGAGAAGCATTTTGTGGAAGTTGAGAGGTATACTACGCGCAAACTGGGTGCTTGGAACACTTTTGCTTATGACCTCCAAAGGCTAAACAAGGAGAATATTGAACGCATCATTACTTTGGAGAAGGACAAAGCCACGCTTATTTAGGCTCTCAAGTCCCAGGAAGAGATCATTGTAGAATTAGCAACTCTTGGAAAAAAAACAGAACCGATTGGTGCTACTCCTTCCCCTGCTCATGCTGGGAAATGACCTTGTGATGGAAAGAAGGAACTTGTAATGTCCCGTATTTTCACGGTGTAATAATTAATTTTATTTAATTATTTAAAAATTGATAAGAGATTTAAATGATCGTTTGATTAAATAATATTGAATATTTAATTAAATTAAATAATAGAATAATAATATATATAATTCAGAAATAATCAAAAATGGTGGAATTCACAATACCGTGTGAATTGGATTATTTATAAGATATAATTCAGTTTAGAATTGAATTAGAATAACAGATATATTATTTGAACGATAGTTGAACGTATAATTATAATCGAACTCGAAATGGCGTGGCAGTTCGCAATTTGGCGATTCGAACTTTAAACGAATATACAGAAGCCGTTTTAACTCGGATTTTTGTGAAACAAGAAACGTTCAGAGCTGGTGAAGTATATTTTTCTAGTGGAAGAGAAAAATCGAGATTTCGTTGTTTAGATTATGAGTTTATGTTCAAATCAAATTTTAGAAAAGTCGTTATGGAATTCCTTTATAATTTATAATGATTTATTTATATTTATAAAAGGAATTTCATTATAAATCAAATATCGATTTATATCGGGATTTGAAATATCGAGTTAGAAATTCATATAGGAAATTCTGAAGCAGTATGATATTCTATTGTGAATATATACGATAATATTTATTTTTAAATATTAAATTTAAATGTTTTTAAATATATTTATATATTTAAATTGGTTTATATAGAGCTTTAAAAATATCCAGTTTTGCAAACGACCTCTATTTTCGATGAAACTAATTTTGTTGGATCCGCAATATTAAATTATTATTAGATTTCAATTTCCGTGATTTTTGAAGTCAGTGTGTGGCCATACGGGATTATAATGTGAAAAATAGTCGATATTTTAACAGTTAATAATACGTTGTGTGAGCAAATGGAGTCGGAATTCAACGAAACCAGTTTCGTTGGGACCGTAATGTCAAACTGTAGTTGCACGTCAATCTCCGTGATTTTTGGGTATCGTGTGTAATCACATGAATTTTTAGAAGGCGAGAACGAATATAAATTGAATATAAAAATTGTAAATATCTAACCTAAAATATCCTAATTTATTTATGATCAAAACAAGGCCACGTTCCTTCCCTCTCAGCCTCACCCTCACTTCTTATAAGTGCAAGAAAAATGCATCCTCTCAGAGAAATCGTGAGCAAGAAAAATCATACAAATTTCATATAAATTCTATAAATCCTCTAATATATATATTCGCAATCATCCTCTCAAATCCTTCGATTCTGTGTACCTCAAGTTGAGCTCGACCATTCTTTTTAGGTTCGCGGTGTTCTTTGAAGAACCTAGGGTTGGGAAAATCGTGAGTATGAAGCACTGATTTATTAATTGGATCTTGAATTCTGGTCCATGGGATTGTTTAGCAACTCGGTGGTTTGTGTATTTCGGTGATCAAAACTGTTGATGATCACCTGGGACAGTGAGCGACGCGTTTGTCAACGTGAGCTCGAGTTGAGCAAATGGAGTACAGGAAGGTAGAGATTTTGATGGAGGATTCAATGGTGTACTTCTTTTGTGGATTCATGGAAGGATGAGTGTATTTGGGAGGAGAGAAGCAAGTACGAAGGGATATGTATCGGTTACAAGAAGTCATGATTGAATTGGGGAAGAAGGATATTACGGTATGGGTTTTAACATGGATTTGGGCCGGATTTTTTAAAGTGAGATGCCCATATATAAATAAGATTTAAGTTATTTAATTTAATTTAGTGTATATACTTGTAATATTAATATCTTTATCATACGTGATCGAAATTCAGCAAAACAAGATCCATTGGGATCGTATGGATGGGAGCAACACAATGGAACTGACTGGGAATGAATCCGAGCCCATTAAAATTTATAGGAAAATAAATTGTCCGTCTGAATCAAGCGATGGTTATCGTTATTAACAATGATCGTCCAATGTGAGTAAAACTCACCAACTCTGAACAACTCTATTTCTATAACGTATTCTTAGAACTGATAATTATCTGTTCATTGCTGTGTGTTAACTGTTACGTTGAATTACTTATGTATTGGTCGAAATTACATACAACGATATATATATATATATAAATCGTTAATCAAATATTGATTCTGTTTAGCATAATATTTCATAGTGAATGAAATCGATGTTATTATTATTGTTTAACATCTGTGATGCAAGAAAACAGGTTGGAGGAATCCAACTGGATTCCTCAACATTTATTTTACTGTTTTTCATATATTGTAATATATGATGTGATATATAATCCGTTGTTGATTATGTGTGTTTGAATGATATCGATCAGGGTTATTTGGTATTTTAAATACCGTAAGAAATACTGGGATGTAAAAAGGGGATTTTCAAAGTGTATTTTGAAAATGAATTATTTATATAAAATCAATGGATTTTATATATAAAAGGAAAAGGGTTTTATAAAAGGAAATTTATTTATAAAATAAAAGGATTTTATAAAAAGGATAATTGTTTATAAAATGAAGTAGAATTTATTAAGGAGAAAATATTTATAAAATCAAGGGATTTTATAAAAAGGGAACTTATTTATAAAATCAAAAGGGTTTTATAAAGAGGAATATTTAATGGGACAATAAATAAAATCATATAAGGAATATTTATTGGGATAATAAATAGAAGTATAAAAGGATTATTTGTATATAAAATAAATAAAATAGAAAGAGGAATATTTGTAAAACATTTACAAATATAATAGAAAGAGAAATATTTGTAAAACATATACAAATAGAATTAAAAAAGAAATATTTATTTAGAAAAATAAATAGAGTTATAAAAAGGAAATATTTATTTAGAAAATAAATAGAGTTATAAAAGGGATTTATTGGGAAACGGAAAAGGATGTCATATAAGGAAATATTTGGCAAATGAATAGAATTTTACATCAGGAAAGTTTAGACCCGTGCTTCGCACACGGGTATAACATGATATGGATTTAAAGCAAGGATTTTAAATAGAATCTGTTGTAACCAATAGATTGAGAAGATTAATTTATAAATAATATTTTATAAATTAAATAAAATATTTATCATTGGATAAATAGAATATATAAGTCAGGACTTATATAGAGAAGTAAGAATCGATTTCAACATAGATATTTGAAACTGAATATGGACGTAGAGTTAATCAAAGGAGTTAATCGATTAGAGTTAGAGTTAATCGATTAGAGTTAGAGTTAATCAGTTAGAGTTAATCGATTAAGAGTTAAATCGAAATTAGTTATTCGAAGTGATTTAATCGATTAGAGTTAAATCAGTTAGAGTTAGTCGAGTGTTAGTTAATCAAATAGAGTTCGTCGAGTATTGGTTAATCAAAGATAAGAATTTATCAAATATAGTTATTTGAAAAGGAGTTATTGGAAATAGTTTATTCGAATAGAATTAAAGGAGTTATTCGAAATGGTTTATTCGAATAGAATTAAAGTAGTTATTCGAAATAGTTTATTTGAATAGAAAAAAAGGGGATTATCGAATATAGTTTATTCGAAAGAAAGAGTAATCGAATATAGTTTATTCAAAAGAAAGAGTAATCGAATATTAGTTGTTCGAAGAGAGTTAATCGAATATAGTTTATTCGAAAGAAGTTATCGAATATTTGTTATTCGAAAGGGTTATCAAATATTTGTTATTCGAAAGGGTTATCGAATGTTAGTTATTCGAAAGGAGATATCGAATATAGTTTATTCGAATAGAGTTAAAAGAAGTTGTCGAATATAGCTTATTCGAATAGAGAAAGGAGTAAATCGAATATAGTTTATTTGAAAGGGGTTAATCAAATATAGTTTATTTGATTGGAGTAAATTGATAAGAGTTAATCGATTAGGGTTAATCAAAAAGAGTTAATCCAATAGAGTGAATAAAATAGAGTTAATCAAATAGAGCTAACTGATAAGGGTAAATCGATTAGAGTTAATCGAATAGTGTTAATTGAATAGAGTTAATCGAATATGGCTATTCGAAGAGTGATTATCGAATATAGTTTATTCGAAGGAAAGGGTTATCAAATAGAGTTTATTCAAAAGAGAATTATACGTTGAAATTCGATTATATCGAATGTTGGAAAGTAATATTTACTTTCCAGTTTTCAAACCAAGATTTATTTATTTAATAAATCGTTTAGTTATTTATTCAAATCAAAGAATAAAAATTATATTTGAAGTTAGATATTTCGAAAGTAGGAATTATAACGTTATCGTTATAACCAACGTTTTTATAAAAGAAGTAGATTCGTAAATAGAATCCGCGATGTTCGCAAGGAAGTTGTTAAAGGTTTTAAAAGATAAGCTTTGACTATTTCGACGTTAAAACGTTATTCAGTTAAGGTCTGAGAGGTAATTATACCCCAACTTGATTGACTTCCTTCTTAACTAAGGAATGGTAAGGTTTGATAGTGAAGGTTGGTTAGTGAATATAGTTAATGAAGGTAATGGTGAATTGGCATAGCGATGTTTTATTTAAACATATGTTTAAATCCAAGGAATGAGTTTTGGAAACATTTTCCAAATATAATCAGAGATATTTTCTAATCATAGAAAATGAAATGTTGGACGGTAAAGAATACTGGAATGACAGTGATACGTGGAAAGGAGATGGAAATGTTTTCCAATGATTAATAACGTATATTTTCTAAATTTAGTAAATAAGGATTTCTGTATACATATACAGAAACAGGAAAAGGAGAATGAATAAATTGATGGTAAATTAATTTAAGAGACAAACGATGAATGATAATTGATCGATATAATTTCCATCTAGAAATGATATCGTTGTTCGCACACCTGTTTTTCTTTGATTGTTATCTCACCGACTATCGAAGTTTTTGACCATTTTAACGTTGTTAATATGGAGAGACCGGTTGGATTATTATCTGGAGAACCACTCCGTATTGGCATAAGCATTGCGAATCATACATGCCAAAGATAATTGAAGACGGAGTAAAGTGCAAGGGCTGTTGTATAAATCTTAGGTAAAGATTGCCTAAGATGGATGTACTGAATAGTGCCTTCGGTTTGTCCAGTCCCAGGGCGACCTGCATGGAAGAATGTCTGACAGGGTATATTTAATAGATCGCGTAAGTTGATCTCTTCTAACGTATTTACGTTTGGTGGTGGAGGAATTCGTTTCTCTTAGCTGTATACCCATGGTATTTTTGGGGAAATCAATTTGTGATTTGGCGGGTATGACGATGTGACATTCAAAGTGAATAAACATGTGATATGACAGAGATAAGCGTGGCCTCTAGCCTCACAACCGGGAAAAGACAAAAATCGGGCAGGCAGCATGGCTATGTAGGTCGCACCTATTAGGGTGTATAATCGCCTTATCTAGAGTTTCATTTACTTCTAAAAATCTATTGTCGATGCTGTCCCATTTGGGAAATGGTTGCTGATCCCAACCGTTGGTGATATACATTCGATACACTCAAGCGAAATGAGTGGTCGGTCATGTGTGGCCAGGTTGCAAGATGTTCTTGTTGAACCCAATGTATTCCTCTCTATGTACACTATCAGAAGGTGGTTCCATACCTTGTCATAGTTGGTAATCCATTATCCAATAAGTGCCCGCGATTTTGATTATATATTATGTATGTAGAACAAGAGATGAAAGCGTTTTTGCTAGATGATTATTGTATTGTGGTTGATATACATTATTATAATATCAAAAGAGTTTTGATATAAAGATTAGTTTGGATTCTCATAAGGGAAAACCCGTTCCGTTATACGGCGTGGTCTTATGAGATATCGTTTTGTTGCTCAAACTATTTTAAATTGTTTTACTCACACCAGTCCCATGACTTACCCGGAGTTTATTTTGTTTTGTTTTCCCTAAACTCTTGGGTGCCCAATTTTGTACGGGCAGTCTTGTAGTCGGGATTTACAGACTTGAAGAGCTGGAGCAGGAGGCTTCAGGATCATATAGCTATTGTGTATTTCCGCTGTGTTGTAAGAGTTGTACTTTGGAAATGATATGTATATTCAAGTACATATTTATATTTCAAAGTTATTATATATATTATATGTTATTCGTTCCGCTGTGAGGTTCGTGTTACTCTGATGTTGTGTTCTTCTTCTTCTATTCTAAGTATCTATCTTATTTATCCTCACCCTCTAATTTCTTTCTTGGACTATCCGACGTTTTCGATGTTTGAATACTCGACATGGTATTGTATGTCGAATTTTCTTAGTCGAAAATTTTCGGTACGTTATTGTTAGCCCACTTTGTGAACTGGGCAACACAAAGTCGAGATGTGAAACGTTGAAGAACTTAGAAAGCATTATACCGGATCGGATCGGAGAGATGTAGCAGATCGGATCGGAGAGATGTTGTTGTTCAGATCGGAGAGCTGCTACTATTTAGATCGAAGAGACACTGCTATTCGGATCGGAGGGCTACCTACTATCAGTCGGATCGGAGGGCTACTTACTACCGGATCGGAATGGAGCAGAGCAAAATGGATAAGGACTCAGCTTTAGGTTAATCCGGGTCGGATCGGATATCCCGATCCGAACCCCCTCTGCAGGCTCCTCCGAACCGAACCTATAATCCACATCACTTTCCCCCATGATCGCCTGATTATTCGGAGCGGTTATGACCAGTTCCTGCCCACGACGACCACTACTCTGATGCGCTGTCAGCACTAGAATCCATCCGAACCCGAGGACGATGGGATGGAAGACACGTGGCTCCGATCCGGATCGGGTTCTGACTAAATTTTCACCTATAAATACCTTGCCTGGAGACAATTAAAGGGATATTCTTTTTGGCACTTTGAGAGTTCAACCACTTTCATAAACCGAATTCCAGCACTCCCGGATAATCCAAATCGTCTTTCAACATTTGTTTTGAGACAATTGAGTGAATGTATGTGAGTTGTGAGTGAAGTTGAGTGAATATCTCATTGTAATTGCAACTCTATCATCGAGAATAGTGATTGAGAAGTGGACGTAGGCCTTTCAACACCGAACCACTATAAATTCTGTGTCTCCATTTTGCTTTTGATCTTATTTTAGTCTGATTTTAATCAATTTGGGTGTTAGAACCACTTTTCGGTCTAACATTTTGGTGCTTTCACTGAGAATCATCTGAATTCTCTGTTTTTCGGGATTATCGTTCTACTTTTTGGACCGTTGAGTTCAAAGAAGTTAATCCTCAAGTTTCGACGCTTCTGAATATTTGTTGATTGATTGTTGAAAAACTATGGCCAAAGGAAAAGGCAAGGAAGTTCAAACTAGTCGAGGGAACGGAGTTGGCAAAGATCAGCAAAATGCGGTTGTGACAAGGTCTCGTGGGCAGAGCTCGGCAGTGGAACGAACTGATACAGGAAATCCGAACCGCACTCAAGGGGAGAGCTCCGATCCGGGTAGGAGAATCTGAAGCAGTGCACTCCCCCAACCTGAACCGACCCGAGCAACTCGCACTACACCGATCCGACCTGGCTTCCCAGCTCCGACCCGAACAGGTCTCCCAGCTCTGACCCGACCTGATTGCAAATCTCCGAACCGACCCGACACTTGGTGATGTTGGAACCTCTACTCGAGCCCCCACAAATGCTCCGACTCCAGCCACCAGGGTCGATGATCAGGTCAATCCGTCCGCGCCTATTACTCAAGGAGATTTCTCACGCCTACTTGACATGCTTGAGAGTACTAGGGAGGCTATGAAAATCCACGAGCGCACCAATCTCATGATGCAAGAAAACATGAGACTCATGAGCAGGGAAATTAGCGAACTCCGTAGACAGATAACCCCATCCCCGGTTCGCCACACACCAATGGATCAGTCTTCTTCTTCCGAGGAAGAACGGCCCCGTGCAAGAAGGCCGCTCGAACGACCTCAGAATTTGGAGCAGCTGACGTTCGGATCTTTGGGGTCCCGCGAGGATGCTGCACGAGTATTAGGACCCAATGACCCAAGCTTGAGAGAGCCTATGTTGTTACTGATGCAGGAATCCCATGTATTACCTAGAGACCCTAACCTTACCAATCCCATTCAGGGGCAGATGCTTCAGCCCCTTCCTCCCGAGATCGACCGGGAGCGTAGGGAACGAAGCAGAGCAGAAGCATCTCAAAGAAGATGGGAGTCCCCTGAGTAAGAGCCCAGAGGAAACCCAAACATCAGAAGAAGGGCATCTCCTAAACAAGAGCCCAGAAGGAACCTGGATACCAGGGCCAGGGAGCCTGAACGACCTCTGACTAATGCTGACGTATGGGCAATGGTACGCCAGATTATGTCCGAAAGCCGGAACTACATCAATGAAGATTATGCCATTGAGCGAAGCCATACTCCTTTCACTGATGACATCCTCAACTTTCAATTTCCCCGACGTTTTAACCTGCCGCAGATGGACAAGTACAATGGGAGAACCGATCCGGGACAGCATTTGATGCGATACTCATGGCTCATGAATGCTGTTGCTGCCCCTGACGCAGTGAAGTGTAAAGCATTCCCGATCTATTTGGAAGATGTGACGCTGCTATGGTTTACCCGACTTCCCCCTCAGTCGATATCGAATTATAGGGAATTGACCGAACGTTTTATGAATCAGTTCCGACTCCATACCCGAAAGTCTAAGAGTGTTATTGAATTATCAAGAATTAAGCAGGCGCCGGGAGAGTCTTTGAGGTCATATCTCGACCGTTTCAACTTAGCTGTGACTGAAGTTAGTGATCCGCACGAGCCCACCATCTTGATGGCTTTGATGGAAGGAGTCGATCCTGACTTCGAATTTGGAGATTACCTTTCTGGGAAGCCACCTCCCACGAGAGAGTTGTTCTATGAAAAGGCCGATATTCAATTAAGACGAGAGGAGGCCAGGGAAAATCGAAAGAGAAAGTCTGGAGCGGCTTCAAAAGAGAATGTTCAGAGTAATGTCGTTGTGAAGCAATCTGGAGAAAGTTCCGGAAAATTTGAGGTGAATGTGGGAAACAAGAGTGGAAACGACAATAATGGAAACGGGGGCAACAACAACAACCGTAACGCAAATGGTAACAGAAGAAATAGAAATAGGGGAAGTGATCCTAACAAAAGACCCCGGTTCCAGACTTATGAGAATTATACACCGTTGAACAACACTCTAGAGAACATTTACTTGGATACATACAATGTTTTGCAATATAAAAGACCGCCACCTCGCGATTCAACGGAGAAAGAAATGGCAACTGGAAAGTTTTTTTTGTTTCATGGAACTCATGGGCATTCAACCAATGAATGTCGACATTTGAGAGACGTGATTGAGAAGCTGCTGCGCGAAGGGAAATTGGATGAATATAAGGTTGCCCCGAGAGACAGGGGGCAAGGAGAACAGGCTCCAAAACAGATCCAATCTGCTCCCAAGCCTACAGCGCAGCAGAAAGGCAAAGGAATTGTTATCAACTCCATAGTGGGTGGACCCAACCCAGCGATCCACATTTTTAGAGCAATGGATCAATATGTAAATGCAGCTAAGCACGTAGATGTGGATGAATGTGATGATTTGGAGGATATCGCCCCCATAAAGCAACAGAAGACAATGTTTGATGACGTGGTATTCCGTAGCAGAGATAACACCGGGATCCAGTCACCCACCGACGATCCGTTGGTCATCACCACCACCATTGGGCCGGCATTGGTTCATAAGGTGTTAGTGGACAATGGAAGCTCTGTTAATATTTTATTTAAAAAGTCATTCGATCAGATGAAGCTTGAATCTGAAGATTTGTAGCCATGCGAAGGTTGGATCCGAGGCTTCAACGGAGCATCGACGGCTCCAATAGGGTACATAGAATTGCCCGTAACCTTGGGGCAAGGAGAACGCCGAAGAGTACGGATGCTTCAGTTCGTAGTATTGGACGTAGATTCACCTTATAATGCATTTTTGGGAAGGCCTGCCCTTGCTGAGTTCAGGGCTTGCATCGCCCCTTGATGTTTATTGCTTAAGTTCCCAACTGAAGCCGGAACCGGAGTAATGAGAGGAGATCAAGTCTTCGGACGGGCCTGCTATGTTGCCGAATTGAAGATGTTGATGAAGGGACTTAACATCGAGAGTAAAGGTGCCTCGCCTCCTCCAAAGGAGGGCTCGGCGTAGCAATTAGAGGGATCGGCCCCGAAGGAGTTGCCCAAAGGAACGCTTGAAGACCTGGATCCCAGAAAAGACGAGGAACCAGAGACTAGAAATGCAACTCCTAATGAAGCGACAGTGGACATTCCCATTGATGAAGCTGATCCAACAAGAGTTTTGAAGATTGGATCCCAGTTGGATCCACGTCGGGCCAAAGAACTAACTGACTTCCTGAAGGCAAACTTGGACGTGTTTGCCTGGACCCATGCCGACATGTGTGGGATATCGCCATCCGTCATAAGTCATTCACTAAATGTAAACCCGAAACACCCGCCTGTAAAGCAAAAGAGACGTATGCTGGGCCCAGAGAGGTCGGCTGCTCTGAAAGAAGAAGTGGAGAAGCTGAAACAGAACGGATTTATTAGAGATTCGACATATCCCGACTGGATATCGAATCCCGTCTTAGTAAAGAAGCTGAATGGAAAGTGGCGGACTTGCATTGATTTTTCAGATTTGAACAAAGCTTGCCCGAAAGATAGTTTCCCACTTCCCAGGATTGACCAGCTTGTAGATTCGACAGCGGGACACGAACTTCTTTCTTTCGTGGACGCATATTCCGGGTACAACCAAATTCCTATGCACGTGCCAGATCAAGAACACACGAGCTTCATTACAAATTTGGGGTTATACTGTTACGTGGTCATGCCGTTCGGATTGAAAAACGCTGGAGCCACTTATCAACGCTTGGTGAACAGGATGTTTTATAATCAAATAGGGAAGACTATGGAGGTTTATGTAGATGATATGCTTGTCAAATCGAAACAGTCCTCCAGCCATACGCAGGACTTGGCAAAAATGTTCGGCGTCCTGCGAAAGTATCGGATGAAGTTGAATCCTTTGAAATGTTCGTTTGGAGTGGCATCGGGAAAGTTTCTAGGCTTCATTGTGAGCTCCCGAGGGATTGAAATCAATCCCAGCCAAATAGCAGCGATAAGAAACATTGAATAACCGAGGAGGATTAAAGATGTCCAAAGTCTTGCGGGGAAAGTAGCCGCATTGAGTAGGTTCATCTCCAAAGCCACGGACAAATGCGTCCCATTTTTTGATTTGATTAAAAGGGGAAAGAAGAACTTTGAGTGGACTCCGGACTGTGTTGAGGCCTTTCGAAATTTATTGGAATTGCTAGAAAAACCGCCGATTTTGTAAAAGCCAGTGGATCACGAAGAATTATTTGTTTACTTGGCAGTTTCGGCTCACGCTGTTAGCACAGCCTTGGTTCGAGAAGAAGACAAAGTGCAAAGGCCAGTATATTATGTAAGCAAGAAATTGGCAGCGGCAGAACGCAACTACCCAAAGATTGAGAAGCTCGCTTACAGCCTCCTAATCGCCTCCCGAAAACTTCGTCACTATTTCCAAGCTCACCCAATAACCATATACACTGACCAACCTCTAAGGCAGGTGTTGCAGAGACCCGAAGCATCGGGACGATTGATCAAATGGAATATTGAATTAAGTCAGTTTGATTTAAATTTTCAGCCGCGGAGGTCGATCAGGGGGCAGGCTCTGGCTGACTTTATAGCAGAGTTCACAATCCCAGAGGAGGAAATAATTGATGACAAAGTGGTCAAGTCCGAAGATGAGTTGAAATTAGATCCATGGAAGCTATACACTGACGGAGCCAAGAATGACCGAAGGTCTAGAGCTGGAATCGTCTTAGTCACTCCTGAAGGACGGTCGTTACATTACGCTCTACGATTAGAATTTTCGGCGACTAACAATGATTCTAAATATGAAGCCCTGATTGCCGGTTTGAAGCTTGCTAAAGACCTCGGAATAAAAACGTTGGACATATTCTGCGACTCCAAAATCGTAGTTTGCCAAGTGCGAAAGGAGTTTGTGGCTCGGGGACCTCGACTCATTGCCTACCTCGGGAAAGTGGAAAAGCTGTTGAGCAACCTGGAGCGGTACAACATAACGCATATCCCAAGAGCCGAAAACCAGAAGGCAGACAGGCTGGCAAAGCTAGCTAGTTCCGACAACCCGGAAGAAATTGAAACAATTCCAATTGAAACGTTGGAATCGCCAAGATTTGAGTCGATGGAAATTGAGTTCGCTTTCAAAGTGGAACCGGAGAAGGAGTCGTGGATGACCCCAATTAAGAACTTCCTTAAGAATGGGACACTCCCATCAAAGAAAAGTGAGAGACGGGCTATAGTTCGCAAGGCTACCAGATACATTCTTCAAGATGATACTCTTTATAGACAAGGATTTTCTATGCCCCTGTTACGATGTATAGCACACGACGACATCAAACGTGTACTAAGAGATGTACACGAAGGTGAGTGTGGAGATCATACAGGAGGTCAGACTTTAGCGAAAAAGATATTGCGGTATGGATACTTCTGGCCCACAATTAATAAGGATGCAGCTGATTATTCACGACGCTGCGACAAGTGCAAAAAATTCGCCAAAATTCCCAGAGCACCGTCGACCCAACTCAAATCGATGGTGAGTCCTTGGCCTTTTGCCACGTGGGGAATTGATATCATCGGAGTTCTACCAATTGCTAAAGGAGGAGCGAAATATGCAATAGTCGCTGTGGATTATTTCACGAAGTGGGTGGAAGCTGAGCCCCTAACCAAAATCACGGCGAGAAAGGTGATAAGTTTTGTGGTTAGAAATATTATATGCCGATTCGGGATCCCAAGGACCATTATAACTGATAACGGAACCCAGTTCGATGGTGCTGAATTCAGAAATTTCTGCCAGAAGTATAAGATCGACAAACGATACACTGCGGTTGCATATCCACAGTCGAACGGGCAAGTAGAAGCAATAAACAAAGTTATAAAATCCATCCTCAAGAAACGGTTAGAGCACGCAAAGGCAAAATGGGTTTTCGAATTGCCCTTAGCTTTGTGGGCATATCGAACAACATTTAAGACAGCTACTGGTCATACCCCTTTCTCCCTCTCTTTTGGTTCAGAAGCAGTAATTTCAGTAGAGCTTGAAGTTCCTTCCCACCGGGTGACGTATTATGACCCGATGACGAATCGGGCGCTCTTACTCGAGTCTCTTGATGAAATCGAAGAAAAAAGGGACGAAGCAGATTTGCGCGCGGCAAGACATCGACGTCAGATGGAACACTATTACGACAAAAAAGTTCGCCTTAGGACTTTTGAACCAGGAGATTTGGTGCTAAAGAGAGTCTTTCCATCCCTTCCTCACATCGGTCCAAAGTGGGAAGGACCCTTTGTCATCCAACGGAGACTTGAAACAGGAACCTTCAAGTTAACGACCGTAGATGGAGAAGAGGTACCCAGGGCATGGAATGCCCAACACTTGATGCGATATTTGGATTAGAAATGTTGTACTCTTTGCTATTTTTCATATGAACTCTGTAAAAAAGGCATGACTTGCCTTAGGAAAGTCTGATGATATGAATAAAGAACTATAAAGTGGATGTAGGCTACGACTTAGCCGAACCACTATAAAAATATCGTGTGTCATTTACTTTCATGCATTATATGTATACCTTCATCTACTATTCTGTTGCGATTATGGAATATAAGATGATTTAAAACCTGAAAGGTTGAAAATAGTTTATACGTAAGAAAAGGCACAACGACTATTTGTGCGATAAGACATAAAAGAATGGGAAGACGACATTCTTAACTCTAACTCTCGAGAATTGAGAGAGAGTATAAAGGAAGGGAAGACGACGTCCTCTGAGGCGTGAAGGTGCACCCAGACAAGAGACCGCCTCAGTAAGAACTCTAACCTGAGTGTAAAACAGGAGAGTATAAAAAATGCTAGAAAAAACGACAGGCATTGACGACACAGAGAATGCAATCCCGTCGAAAAATCGGGGACATTCAGACTACTTGATTAAGTCTTGAATAGTTTTTTGAGATTGACTAGGGGCATATATGTATACACATATTTCCCCCCACCATAACTTCATTACACGACTATAGTAAGACATGCATTCTTACATAAATGCAAAACTAATGGCTAACAGACATTGCAGAGAATGAATTATTTTTTATTTACAAATGAATGAATTTGTACAGGAAAACAGTCAAAAAGAAGGTGCAAGGGCCACCCTTATAGCAACAATTATTGATCAACCAAATGCTAAAATAACGCAAGACAGCCCACTATTTAGACTTTGAAGGAGGCTTGGACTTCTTGGCGGCTTTCTCCGCATCCTTCGCCTCTTTTTCGGCCTCCGTCAAGATGCGCTTTGATTTTTTATTTCCTGAAGCTGAGGTGCTGGAATCGGTTGACTTCTTCCCGGAGGGCGGAGCGCTGGAATCAAGAGAAGACTTTTTAGCGAGTTCCTCTGTAATAGATCTAGTTGAAAGCTTAACAACTAACCTTGATCCCGCATCCACAACCGCGAGGGGCTTGAGGCTTTCAGGGTCTAAGTCTTCAGTTTTTAACTGCAAGCGTTTATCTTGGTCAGCTTTCAGTGCAGCTAAAGCAACATCATCAGCACTTTTCGACTCCCCGACTATTGCCACCTCCGGATCTTCCTCATGTCCCCCGTCGCCGCAATCACCCTTTAAGGCATCTATCATTTCGTCATCACGAGGAGTGTCAGCCTTAGACGGTTCGCCTCCTTCTCCCAAATCTATAGGAGCAACCTTTTCCTTTCCCCCTTTTGCCTTCTCCATAGGTTCCGCCCCAGAGGTAGTTCCCTGGGACGCATCTGTCTTTCCGGACGGCTCAATACCTACAGAGTGAGAAGCAACAGTTATCAACTCAGGAGAAAATAACAGGTTTTTCATCGATTGCTCAATCACGTGGCGAAAGGTAGAGATAGCCTTGACAAATTGAGGTGAAAATGTAGAGATACCTTCCGAAGACTTCTCGGCTGGAGTCACTGCTGTCTCCGATGTCGTTTCGGGAATAGGGGATAGAAGAGTTGTTCGAGGGATCCTCGGGTTTTCAGTATCATATCCCTCTACTTCAGAAGTCCTGGGGCAGTAGAAGAGGAACCAGCCTCGGGAACGTTCTTTTGCTTAGTCCTCCGCCTTTCTTCGTCCATAGCAGCAGCAATGAGGCGGCGCCCTTCAGCTAGGCGTTCTGGCTCATCATCTCTTAAATATTTCTCTATCAGCTTGTCCTCGTCAATGGAATCAACCTTGTGCTCCTCTTTCTCCCACTCAATGATCTGACTCCATACTTGGACTAGAGTAGATGGATAGTCTTCAATCCAAGAAATGTTCCGGCGGCGGATGATATGCGCAAAGAATTCAATCATTAATTCGTCGAAACCCTGAATCTCTCCCTCAGCCTCTGACAGTTGTTTGCGGGCCTCCTCAGCGGATTTGATAGCACATTCAACGTTACCCTCCGCTAAGGCAGCTCTGTTCTCCGCCTCCATTAGCTTAGAAGCCAAGTCAGCATTTTTCTTTTCTAGTTCAGCATTCCTCCTTGCTAACTCGGCATTTTTCCGTTCAAGATCAGCGTAAGCAAGGCGCGTTTTAGCGGCATCTGACTTAGCATCTTCAGCTTGCTTCTTTAACTCAGAACGCTCTTGGGTATGGGATTCAAGCAAATCATGGTAACGTTTTTGCATATCTTCAAATTGTTGTTTGAAGCTAGTAGAATCCCGTTGAGCAACAGCAAGCTGGGCCTGTGTGTCCTCCAAATCTTTTCCTGGATTCTTTAAGGCCTTTGCATCATCTTCAGCGGTTTTTTGCATTGAGTCAGCATTCGTGATTAAAGTGCGGATAATTCTGGAAAGGTTGCGTGAATACTTGAACATTTCAGAATACTGTTTCTCGACTGCATCTATCTTTGCTCTGGCCTCATCTGCCCACCTTGAAGAAATAGGCTCAAAAGCAGGTAAAAAAGTCAAGTTTTCGAAGTAATGTTCGGGAAATTGCTCCTCCAGATACACCCGCTTAACTGCAGTTTCAGCATCTAGTGGTGGAGGGGCGGGGATCGTCAGCTTAGTATCCCTGTGCGTGGAGGATTCAATAGCCTCTTTATCTGTTCTAGGCTGTTTGGCAGAGACTTTGCGTTTACTTCACGGCTCAGTATCTTTTGGCGGACTTATCTCCCTGCTGCGCTTTTCTTGAGAGGAGGTTGAGTCTTTCGGTTGCGGCATGTCCTCTTCCCGACGACCTTGGTAACCTTTATATCTCTCCGGGTCCATACGGACAGGAGAGCGAGAATATGAGGTTCGAGAGCGATAGGGTTCATAGGGCCTTCTCTCCTCCCTACTGCGATCATCGCGGCGATCATACTCAGTATCATAAGGTGGATTAGACATGCTGCGGGGGAGTTTCCTAATATCATAGTAAGATCGGGACATCATGCCTGCACAATAAGACAAATGAAATTCAGGATCAATATTTTCACAAAGAGAAAGATGCAATGAGTTGTAATGTTATTGTGTAAAGTGTGTCCTAAGTGGTGTTTTTCCCCCCAACCAACCCGAGTCCGAAGCTAGACTAGTACGGGCGGGCTCTTTGGCCTTAGCAGGAGTGGTCTCTTCGGAAGAGGTGAAAACTAAAGGATTCTTCCTAAAATCCTCTGAAGTGTAAATGGTTTCAGGTAAGGGGAGATCCTCCAAACCCTGAAATAGTGGGTCATCAGTGCTAGGGACATCTCCCTCAGAAGCATTGATCGGAGACTCTTTGGAAGACGTTGACCGTTCTGGAGAAATGGCAGCCTCGGGAATAGTATACCCTTCGCGATGCTTTTTGGCCATGTTAGCCAATTCATTATCTTGGGTAGAAGAAGGAGAGGTTGAAGCTTGAAGAGGTACTGTAGGAGCTCTCGAACTTTCACCCGTTTCGGGGATTACGTCCACTGGGGGAATATATACATATGGAGCCGTCCCATGACCAATGCTACGAGTAACAGATAGCAACCCATGAAAATGAAGATATTCGTCCTTAAGGACTTCATCAATAGTCAAAAACTTCTGATCGCCATTAAGGAGCTGGTGCATCCGGTCAAAGAATACTTGGTCTGATATTTGTTTTGGGTTATCGACTGCAAACAAAAAGAAAAATGAGTTAAGGCAGTGACTTGAATGTATGGAGTCGAGATTTAAAAAACCAGTGCTTTACTTGATTTTGTCCACCTCCTAGCACACCCTGGTTGTTGCTTCACATAAAACCATTCCAGCCTGGAATCTCCAGCTTTACTACTGAATGGCGCTGGAATTATTTTCCTCTTAGGGACAGACTCAAAGTAGCAGAAAGAAGGAGTCTCTCGAGTCCGATGCTTGAAGTTGTAGAAGAAATAAACGTCATCGAAAGTGAGCTCTAAGCCTAAGATCTCACGGTACGCAACAAATAAGGTGTACAAGTAAGCATAAGAATTGGGGTGCAGCTGCATGGGGGCAATCCGCATTTGTCTTAGAAAATCGACGATGAAAGGAGAAAATGGAGGGATAGCACCGACCATGCACATCAACCGAGTAATTGCCATATACCCTTCTGGAGGATTGTGAGGACGGTCAGTTCTCGAAGGCACCAGGGTGTCCCTTTTTAGTATCCCATATTTTAGACAAATTCGGATAAGTCTGTCGTTGTCGATCGTCGATTCAACAGAGTCTTGGGGTGATTCCAATATGACGGCAGATTCAAATTCATCAGGAGCTCGGTCGTCGCCAATCCCTCCTTCCTCTTCACAACCTAGGGAAACTCCACCCTCCGAAGACACATTGTCGCTTTCGCGATTTCCAACCTCATAGTTTGAACCCTCATCATTCCATTATGGATCTGAGGGAGAAGATATGTCCTCAAGAGTAATTTTGTTGGATGTCTCCGGGGCCTCCTTCTTCTCAGCTAGTCTAGAAGAGCGTCTGGGTCTCATGGTCACCAAACTATTGAAGAAGCAATAGCACAAGTTAGAGTAAATTAGCCCGTATCCCCCTGTGCATATATGCAAACTAAAGTGTAAACAGTGTATGCGAAAAGTGTAAAGTTAATATTTGAAAGTGCAACGCAAAATTTTGGCAAAGTAATAAGGATCAAGGAAGTTCTTGATGTCCAGTTATGTTCGCAAGGCACTATCCTAACTGTCCATTAAGTTGAAGATTATGCCAAGAGTTGATTGGGCCAGTTAAACGAGTTTTTATGCCTTAAGATGGACTGCCCTTCGGTTCGGTTCGGGCGCATTCATTGGGATCGGATCAGGGGCGTAGCCTCGCCTTGGGCTCGGATAAACATTGAAGCTCAGGAATCAAAATCGGATCGACTCGGAAGTAGATTCCCCTAATGGTTCGGATCGGATCACGTAGTCATGCCTCTTCTCCTTTATCTTACAGTCCGACCCGATCCGGTTAGGTGAGCTCCATTCCCCCTTCTTTAACTACTTGCCTCGACCCGATCCGACCTTCTGGACTTCTTTTCTTTTTCCCTTTCTCTACTTGCCCCGACCCGATCCGACCTTCTGGACTTCTTTTCTTTTTCCCTTTCTCTACTTGCCCCGACCCGATCCGACCTTCTGGACTTCTTTTCTTTTTCCCTTTCTCCACTTTCCATACTCCACCGCCCGAACCGACTCCCTGCGATCTTCTTCTTCTTCCTCTTCTTTAGTTTTAGACCCAATATCATCTCCAACGCCCCAGTCATGATCGAACGAACTACAACTCCCTCTCCCAACGCCTCGAAGCAGCAACGAAGCCACCAACAACAATAATGAAGGGAAAGGGTGTTGTTGCGTGGAAGCCACATCTAAGTCGGTCGAATCGACCGTAGATTTCGATTAAAACCCATTATCATGAAGTTGATCAAGGATTCAAACCTACCGAGGTGTATGAGCTGGAGATTCGCACGAGAATGGTAAAGAGTTTCTTTTTCTCTTTTGAATCCTGGAGTTTCCGAGCAGAACTTGTAAAACGATAGAAAGAAAGTGGGAAGAAGATGAAGGCTGAATTTATATAGAAAAAAAGGGTGACTATTCGTCTCCCCGTTCGGACCAGCTCGAAGGCCCAGTAGTGTAGCCTGGCCCACTAGTCCAATGTGCAATAGAAGAAGAAGGGGATCCATTCGGGTCGGAATCCGAACCGAACAGGATGTCATATCTCAGCTTGGCATATGAATTAAATTAAAATTTAAAGAAGAGGATGAAAGCACAAGGAAAGTCAAAGGAAAGATTACCTAGCAGGCGATATGCAATGATAATCAAAGCATGCTCTGTTTCCAACAGGAGCATCCTTTGAGGGGGCAAAATGTTAGCCCACTTTGTGAACTAGGCAACACAAAGTCGAGATGTGAAACGTTGAAGAACTTAGAAAGCATTATACCGGATCGGATCGGAGAGATGTAGCGGATCAGATCGGAGAGATGTTGCTGTTCGGATCGGAGAGCTGCTACTATTTAGATCGAAGAGACACTGCTATTCGGATCGGAGGGCTACCTACTATCAGTCGGATCGGAGGGCTACCTACTACCGGATCGGAATGGAGCAGAGCAAAATGGATAAGGACTCAGCTTTAGGTTAATCCGAGTCGGATCGGATATCCCGATCCGAACCCCCTCTGCAGGCTCCTCCGAACCGAACCTATAATCCACATCACTTTCCCCCATGATCGCCTGATTATTCGGAGCGGTTATGACCAGTTCCTGCCCACGACGACCACTACTCTGATGCGCTGTCAGCACTAGAATCCATCCGAACCCGAGGACGATGGGATGGAAGACACGTGGCTCCGATCCGGATCGGGTTTTGACTAAATTTTCACCTATAAATACCTTGCCTGGAGACAATTAAAGGGATCTTCTTTTTGGCACTTTGAGAGTTCAACCACTTTCATAAACCGAATTCCAGCACTCCCGGATAATCCAAATTGTCTTTCAACATTTGTTTTGAGACAATTGAGTGAATGTATGTGAGTTGTGGGTGAAGTTGAGTGAATATCTCATTGTAATTGCAACTCTATCATCGAGAATAGTGATTGATAAGTGGACGTAGGCCTTTCAACGCCGAACCATTATAAATTCTGTGTCTCCATTTTACTTTTGATCTTATTTTAGTCTGATTTTAATCAATTTGGGTGTTAGAACCACTTTTCGGTCTAACAGTTACAGTGGTATCAGAGCTTAAGGTTAAGTAATTACCTTGGCTCTGTGGCGTGACTCAGTAAAGACGGGGTTAGTAAAACCCTAGATTGAGTTGAGTGTATATATATGAGCATGTATTTGTTATTTGATATAAAAATTTGTTTTATATTGAGTAGATTTATTGGTTGAGTTGTTTATGAGTTCTGGTCGATCAGTTTGATCCGCTGCATCGGTAGGAATTTCTAAACACTCGAATACGATGTACCGACACAGTATGTTTTGAAAAGAGGGTAAATGAAATAATTTTACCCAAAATTATATTTTGATATAAAGGATTTATATCAGAGTGATTATAATATATTGGATATATTGGTTTTTATTATAATTGAGTAAGATTATAATGGAGATGGTTATATATATAACCAAATAAATCTCGTATAAGTATTACGAAGTGAATTAAATCTGAAATTTAAATCAGAATTTAAAGTACAACCCTAGAGGTTTGGAAAGGTGTTTATAAATGAATTTGGATTAAATATATGAGAATTTTAAAATCCTGGGAGATTTTAAATTGTTTTAAGAATGATATTTTGAATTGATTTCAAAATGGAAATGTTTAAATATGAGTTTTAAAAAGTGATATAGTATTGAACTCACTTTGATAGCCGGGAAATAACTCTGATGATGCTGGCCACATCCTCAGTGTTGATTTTTGAGTTCTAAGTGACGGATTATTAACAAAGATACAGTTTTGAATTGTTTTGAGAAAAACAAGTTGGTTTGAATCCTGAAAAGGAAAGTTGATTCTTGAGAAAAACAAAGCTGTTTAAAACTCCCAGAAGTAGAATGTTTAATTTAAAACAAATTAAAATAGAAATTTGTGAAAGCAAATGGGAATTGGATTAAAGCCAGTTAAGTGGAAATTAAATTAAAAATAGAACGATACCTGAGCAAGACTGGATTTTGAATATAATTTGACTCAGGTAAGTAAATGGAGTGATTTTTGAATTAAAATCAGATTTGAGTTATGAGCTAAAGGTAACTGATTTGAGGAAATTAATTAGTTAATGAAATGTGGAAAGATAACTTAACTTGGTTAAGTATATTGAATTGGTAAGTTAACAGTTTGAAATCAAGAATGGATCTTGAGTTTCAAATGGAGTTGGCTTGGATATAAGCGATTGATTATATTTGAGGATAAATCGATTAGAGATTGATTGGAGTGCATTGGTATATACTGAATTGTTGGTAACGAAGGGAAAAGATATAATGGTATGCCGACAAAAAGGTACAAGTTTATATTATATATGAGTTTGAGATTTTGATGAGCCGAATTGGCAAGTTGCTTGGCTGTTTGATTTTCTTTTGGGTTGGAGAAGGCCCAGAGAGGCGAGTTGTAGTTGTACCGATTGACCGGTATAAAGGAGGTGCTGGCGAAATTTTTCGAAAATTTCTGTTGATAAGAATTAATTAATAAATATTTAATTGAAATTAATTTGGTTCAGTTGAAACTGGAATTAAGAATTGAACAAATAAGTTCTAACCAGAAATAGGGTTTGTTTTCTACCTTGGCAATTTCGAGGACGAAATTATTTTAAGGTGGGAAGAATGTAATGTCTTGTATTTTCACGGTGTAATAATTAATTTTATTTAATTATTTAAAATGTGATTAAGAGATTTAAATGGTCGTTTAATTAAATAATATCGAATATTTAATTAAATTAAATAATAGAATAATAATATATATAATTCAGAAATAATCAAAAATGGTGGAATTCACAATATCGTGTGAATTGGATTATTTATAAGATATAATTCAGTTTAGAATTGAATTAGAATAACGAATATATTATTTAAATGATAGTTGAATGTATAATTATATTATAATTATAATCGAGCTCGAAATGGCGCGGTAGTTCGCAATTTGGCGATTCAAACTTTAAACGAATAAACAGAAGTCGTTTTAACTCGAATTTCTGTGAAACGAGAAACATTCAGAGCTGGTGAAGTATATTTTTCTAGTGGAAGAGAAAAATTGAGATTTCGTCGTGTAGATTATGAGTTATGTTCAAATCAAATTTTAAAAAAGTCGCTATGGAATTCCTTTATAATTTATAACGATTTATTTATATTTATAAAAGGAATTTCATTATAAATCGAATATCGATTTATATCGGGATTTGAAATATCAGGTTAGAAATTCATATAGGAAATTCTGAAGCTGTATGATATTCTATTGTGAATATATACGATAATATTTATTTTTAAATATTAAATTTAAATGTTTTTAAATATATTTATATATTTAAATTGGTTTATTTAGAGCTTTAAAAATAGTCAGTTTTGCAAACGACCTCTGTTTTCGACGAAGCTAATTTTGTTGGATCCGCAATATTAAATTATTGTCAGATTTCAAGTTTTGTGATTTTTGAAGTCAGTGTGTGTCCTTACGGGATTTTAATGTGAAAAACAGTCGATATTTTGATAGTTAAAAATACGTTGTATGAGCAAATGGAGTCGGAATTCGACGAAACTAGTTTCGTTGGGACCGTAATGTCAAACTGTAGTTGCACGTCAATCTCCATGATTTTTGGGTATCGTGTGTGATCATACAAATTTTTAGAAGGCGAGAATGAATTTAAATTGAATATAAAAATGGTAAATATCTAACCCAAAATATCCTAATTTATTTATGATCAAAACAAGGCCACGTTCCTTCCCTCTCAGCCTCACCCTCACTTCTTATAAACGCAAGAAAAATCCATCCTCTCAGAGAAATCATGAGCAAGAAAAATCATACAAATTTCATATAAATTCTATAAATCCTTTAATATATATATTCGCAATCATCCTCTCAAATCCTTCGATTCTGTGTACCTCAAGTTGAGCTCGAGCATTCTTTTTAGGTTCGCGGTGTTCTTTGAAGAACCTAGGGTTGGGAAAATCGTGAGTATGAAGCACTGATTTATTAATTGGATCTTGAATTCTGGTCCATGGGATTGTTTAGCAACTCGGTGAGGGATTTTGTGTATTTCGGTGATCAAAACTATCGATGATCACCTGGGATAGTGAGTAACGCGTTTGTCAGCGTGAGCTCGAGTTGAGCAAATGGAGTATAGGAAGGTAGAGATTTTGATGGAGGATTCAATGGTGTACTTCTTTTGTTGATTCATGGAAGAATGAGTGTGTTTGGCAGGAGAGAAGTAAGTACGAAGGGCTGTGTATCGGTTACAGGAAGTCACGATTGAATTGGGGAAGAAGGATATTATGGTATGGGTTTTAACTTGGATTTGGGCCGGAGTATTTAAAGTGAGAAGCCCATTTATAAATAAGATTTAAGTTATTTAATTTAATTTAGTGTATATACTTGTAATGTTAATATCTTTATCATACGTGATCAAAATTCAGCAAAACAAGATCCGTTGGGATCGTATAGAAGGGAGCAACACAATGGATCTGACTGGGAGTGAATCCGAGCCTGTTACAATTTATAGCAAAATAAATTGTCCCCTCTGAATCAAGCGATGGTTATCGTTATTAACGATGATCATCCAATGTGAGTAAAACTCACCAACTCTGAACAGTTATATTTCTATAACGTATTCTTAGAACTGATAATTATCTGTTGATTGCTATGTGTTAACTGTTTTGTTGAATTGCTTATGCACTGGTTGAAATTACAGATAATGATATATATATAAATCGTTAATCAAATATTGATTCTTTTTAGCAGATTATTTCATAGTAAATGAAATCGATTTTATTATTATTGTTTAATCTGTTATGCAGGGAAACAGGTTGGAGGAATCCAACTGGATTCCTCAACATTTATTTTACTGTTTTTCATATATTGTAATATATGATGGGATATATAATATTTTGTTGATTATGTGTGTTTGAATGATACCGATCAGGGTTATTTGGTATTTTAAATACCGTAAGAAATAATAGGATGTAAAAAGGGGATTTTCAAAGTGTATTTTGAAAATAAATTATTTATATAAAATCAGTGGATTTTATATATAAAAGGAAAAGGGTTTTATAAAAGGAATTTTATTTATAAAATTAAAGGATTTTATAAAAAGGATAATTGTTTATAAAATGAAGTAGAATTTATTTAAGAGAAAATATTTATAAAATCAAGGGATTTTATAAAAAGGGAATTTATTTATAAAATCAAAAGGGTTCTATAAAGAGGAATATTTATGGGGATAATAAATAAAATCATACAAGGAATATTTATAGGGACAATAAATAAAAGTATAAAAGGATTATTTATTTAGAAAATAAATAAAATTGAAAGAGGAATATTTGTAAAACATTTACAAATACAACAGAAAGAGAAATATTTGTAAAACATTTATAAATAGAATTAAAAAGGGAATATTTATTTAGAAAAATAAATAGAGTTATAAAAAGGAAATATTTATTTAGAAAATAAATAGAGTTATAAAAGGGATTTATTGGGAAATGAAAAAGTATGTCATATAAGGAAATGTTTGGAAAATGAATAGAATTTTACATCAGGAAAGTTTAGACCCATGCTTCGCACACGGGTATAACATGATATGGATTTAAAGCAAGGATTTTAAATAAAATCTGTTGTAACCAATAGATTGAGAAGATTAATTTATAAATAATATTTTATAAATTAAATAAAATATTTATCATTGGATAAATAGAATATATAAGTCAGGACTTATATAGAGAAGTAAGAATCGATTTCAACATCGATATTTGAAACTGAATATGGACATAGAGATAATCAAAGAAGTTAATCGATTAGAGTTAGAGTTAATCGATTAGAGTTAGAGTTAATCGATTAGAGTTAGAGTTAATCAGTTAGAGTTAATCAATTAAGAGTTAAATCGAAATTAGTTATTCGAAGTGAGTTAATCGATTAGAGTTAAATCAGTTAGAGTTAGTCGAGTGTTAGTTAATAAAATAGAGTTCGTCGAGTATTTGTTAATCGAAGATAAGAATTTATCAAATATAGTTATTCGAAAAGGAGTTATTCGAAATAGTTTATTCGAATAGAATTAAATGAGTTATTCGAAATAGTTTATTCGAATAGAATTAAAGCAGTTATTCGAAATAGTTTATTCGAATAGAAAAAAGGGATTATCGAATATAGTTTATTTGAAAGAAAGAGTAACCGAATATAGTTTATTCAAAAGAAAGAGTAATCGAATATTAGTTATTCGAAGAGAGTTAATCGAATATAGTTTATTTGAAAGAAGTTATCGAATATTTGTTGTTCGAAAGGGTTATCGAATATTTGTTATTCGAAAGGGTTGTCGAATGTTAGTTATTCGAAAGGAGATATCGAATATAGTTTATTCAAATAGATTTTAAAGGATTTGTCGAATATAGATTATTCGAATAGAGAAAGGAGTAAATCGAATATAGTTTATTCGAAAGGGGTTATCAAATATAGTTTATTTGATAGGAGTAAATTGATAAGAGTTAATCGATTAGGGTTAATCAAAAAGAGTTAATCCAATAGAGTGAATAAAATAGAGTTAATAAAATAGAGTTAATCAAATAGAGCTAACTGATAAGGGTAAATCGATTAGAGTTAATCGAATAGTGTTAATTGAATAGAGTTAATCGAATATGGCTATTCGAAGAGTGATTATCGAATATAGTTTATTCGAAGGAAAGGGTTATCGAATAGAGTTATTCGAAAGAGAATTATACGTTGAAATTCGATTATATCGAATGTTGGAAAGTAATATTTACTTTCTGGTTTTTAAACCAAGATTTATTTATTTAATAAATCGTTTAGTTATTTAAATCAAAGAACAAAAGTTATATTTGAAGTTAGATATTTCGAAAGTAGGAATTATAACGTTATCGTTATAACCAATGTTTTTATAAAAGAAGTAGATTCGTAAATAGAATCCGTGAGGTTCGCAAGGAAGTTGTTAAAGGTATAAAAAGATAAACTTTGACTATTTCGAAATTAAAACATTGTTCAGTTAAGGTCAAAGAGTTAATTATACCCCAACTTGATTGACTTCCTTCTTAATTAAGGAATGGTAAGGTTTGATAGTGAAGGTTGGTTAAGTGAATATAGTTAATGAAGGTAATGGTGAATTGGCATAACGATGTTTTATTTAAACATCTATTTAAATCCAAGGAATGAGTTTTGGAAACGTTTTCCAAATATAATCAGAGATATTTTCTAATCATAGAAAATGAAATGTTGGATGGTAAAGAATACTGGAATGACAGTGATACATGGAAAGGAGATGGAAATGTTTTCCAATGATTTATAATGTATATTTTCTAAATTTAGAAAATAAGGATTTCTATATATATATATATATATATATATATATATATATACAGAAACAGGAAAAGGAGAATGAATAATTTAATGGTAAATTAATTTAAGAGATAAATGATGATTGATCGATATAATTTCCATCTTGAAATAATATCGTTGTTTGCACACCTGTTTTTCTTTGATAGTTAACTCATCGACTATCAAAGTTTTTGACCATTTTAACGTTGTTAATATAGAGAGACCGATTGGATTATTATCCGAAGAACCACTCCGTATTGGTATAAGCGTTGCGAACCATATATGCCAAAGATAATTGAAGCGGAGTAAAGTGCAGGTGTTGTTGTATAAATTTTAGGTAAAGCTTTCCTAGGATGGATGTACTGAATAGTGCCTTCGGTTTGTCCAGTCCCAGGACGACCTACATGGAAGAATGTCTAACAGAGTATATTTAATAGATCGCGTAAGTTGATCTCTTCAAACGTATTTACGTTTGGTGGCGGAGGAATTCGTTTCTCTTAGCTATATACCCGTGGTATTTTTGGGGAAATCAATTTGTGACTTGGCGGGTATGACGATGTGACATTCAAAGTGAATAAACATTTGATCTGTCAGAGATAAGCGTGGCCTCTAGCCTCACAACCGGGAAATGACAAAAATCGGACAGGCAGCATGGCTATGTAGGTCGAACCTATTATTGTGTATAATCACCTGATCTAGAGTTTAATTTACTTCTAAAAATCTATTGTCGATGCTGTCCCATTCGGGAAACGGTTGCTAAGCCTAACCGTTGGTGATATACATTCGATACACTCAAGCGAAATGAGTGGTCAGTCATGTGTGGCCGGGTTGCAAGATGTTCTTGTTGAACCCAGTGTATTCCTCTCTAGAGGTACACTATCGGAAGGTGGTTCCATACCTTGTCATAGTTGGTAATCCATTATCCAATAAGTACCCGCGGTTTTGATTATATACTATGTATGTAGAACTGAGATGGAAGCGTTTCTACTAGATGATTATTGTATTGTGGTTGATAGACATTATTATAATATCAAAAGAGTTTTGATATAAAGATTAGTTTGGATTCTCATAAGGGAAAACCCGTTCCGTTATACGGCGTGGTCTTATGAGATATCGTTTTATTGCTCAAACTGTTTTAAATTGTTTTAACTCACACCAGTCCCATGACTGACCCGGAGTTTATTTTGTTTTGTTTTCCCTAAACTCTTGGGTGCCCAATTTTGTACGGGCAGTCAAGTAGTCGGGATTTACAGATACTTGAAGAGCTGGAGTAGGAGGCTTCAGGATCATATAGCTATTGTTTATTTTCGCTGTGTTGTAAGTGTTGTACTTTGGAAATGATATGTATATTCAAGTACAGATTTATATTTCCATGTTATGATATATATTATATGTTATTCGTTCCGCTGTGAGGTTCATGTTACTCTGATGTTGTGTTCTTCTTCTTCTATTCTAAGTTTCTATCTTATCTATCCTCACCCTCTAATTTCTTTCTTCGACTATCCGACGTTTTCTATGTTTGAATACTCGACATGGTGTTGTATGTCTTATTTTCTTAGTAGAAAATTTTCAGTACGTTACAGAACTCTCTTGCTTGACTTTTGTTATTTTCTTTTATGCACTTATGCTCTAGACCGGTTGTATATGCGAGTGTCGGTAGGGCTGTAAATTTTGTCCGAATGTCCGACGTCCGTTCGTGTCCGTGACCGAAATACGTCTGTCCGAGTCCGTCCGATTTTCATTTAGGACACGAGTTAGGACAACAAGATTTGTACAAGAAAAAAACATGTCTGGTCCGAGCTCGTCCGAATTACTTGAAATTCGGCATATAGTCAAGAAAAAGACTAGTAAAATGTACAAAATATAATATAAATAGTCACGTCCGACCGAGTCCGACCTAGTTCGCCCGTGTCCGTGTCCGAGCGATTTTATTTAGGACACGAATTAGGATAACGAAATTTGTCCGAGAAAAAATTTGGTCCGGTCCATGTTCGGTCCGATTTTTTTAGGACAGAAACTGAACACACCTCCGTCCGGTCCGGTCCGACCGATTTACACCACTAAGTGTCGGTCCTCGCTTACTACTTTATGTTGTTTTGCGTTCGAAACCTCTATGTTGAACTCGTGATGTGGTGATGGTAATTAATTTGCTTGTTGTGTCTTAAGCTTTCATTTAGCTTTGTCGTGCTTTTTGCTTTGCATTAAAATCCAGTGATGGTTTTTTGTCTGAACTATACTTTGAGCTAACACGCTTCGCATCACTGTTTTACAGAAGAGGACGAGCAATTGCACAGTATTGGACTTATACATCACCATCGACCGCCCATATCGATAGTGGGTTGATTAATCATTAATAATGACTTATAGCACACTTTATTTTGAACAAAATAGAATGCTTGCATTGATCCAATAGTTTAGAACTCATTGGATATTATTCGCGCGAACACGGTATTTTGAATTGAATCTGCATTACCGCTTAAAGTCAGCTAATCAATTTAAAGCCGACTGTGAGTTTCAAGCGTTATCATTTTAATGACTTGCATTTGTGATTTCAAGTTAATTGGTCTAGTATGAACCGTATCTACATTCTGACTTGGCTAGTTCATGTATCGGAGACTTCCATTGCTCAATTACACTGACTGGCCTAAGCACTGGTAGATTGAGAAGAGGTGCCCCAAGAGAGGACTTTGGTCAGATCCCCGACATTTGTCGGATCAGGTGTTTCCTGATGCTGATGATCAATTGGGTGCTCATTATTTTTCCCACTTGAGGTTTTAAATGTTACACAAATAGATTGATCATTCTTCACATCTGACTTTTTCAGATGTTACGCGAATGGATTATACTTTTCACATCTGAAGATTCCAGACGCTACGCAAGTGGACTGATCATTCTTCACATCTGACTTTTTCAAATGTTACACGAATGGATTATTCTTTTCACATCTGGAGATTCCAAACGTTACGCAAGTGGATTGATCATTCTTCACATGTGACTTTTTCAGATGTTACGCGAATTGATTATACTTTTCACATCTGGAGATTCCAGAAGTGGACTGATCATTCTTCACATCTGATTTTTTCAGATGTTACACGAATGGATTATACTTTTCACATCTGAAGATTCCAGACGTTACGCATGTGGATTGATCATCCTTCACATCTGACTTTTTTAGATGTTACGTAGATGGATTATACTTTTCACATCTGGAGATTCCAAACGTTACGCAATTGGAATGATCATTCTTCACATCTGACATTTTCAGATGTTACGCGAATGGATTATACTTTTCACATCTGGAGATTCCAGATGTTATGCAAGTAGACTGATCATTCTTCACATCTGACATTTTCAGATGTTACGTGAATTGATTATACTTTTAACATCTGGAGATTCCAGACGTTATGCAAGTGGATTGATCATTCTTCACATCTGACTTTTTCAGATGTTACGCGAATGGATTATACTTTTCACATATGGAGATTCCAGACGTTACGCAAGTGGACTGGTCATTCTTCATATCTGACTTTTTCAGATGTTACGCGAATGGGCTATACTTTTCACATTTGGAGATTCTAAACGTTACGCAAGTGGATTCATCATTCTTTACATCTGACTTTTTCAGATGTTACGTGAATGGATTATACTTTTCACATCTGGAGATTCCAATCGTTATGCAAGTGGACCGATCATTCTTCACATCTTACTTTTCAGATATTACGCGAATGGATTATACTTTTCACATATGGAGATTCCAGACGTTACGCAAGTAGATTGACCATTCTTCACATCTTACTTTTTTCCAGATGTTACGCGAATGGATTTTACTTTTCACATCTGGAGATTCCTGACGTTATGCAAGTGGATTGATCATTCTTCACATCTGACTTTTTCAGATGTTACGCGAATGGATTATACTTTTCACATTTGGAGAATCCAGATGTTACGCAGGTGGACTGAGTGGTTGTTATATTGTTTCACGGGGCAGCTATCAGTTCCTTTGTCAAATTTTCGACTTGGCAGGCTATTTCTGTTTTAGAAACTGGTGCTGTGAACTTCCCACTTAGGTAAGTGCCCCTTTAATGAAAGCTACAGCTCTCATGTTTGTTTGTCGTGGCGCTTGTTCTTTGTATGGATCTTCGCGACTTTCCCATTCACTTTTCAAGGCGGTGCTTTTCTATCTTGGTGTTAGCCCGCTTTGTGATAAGGTTATACAAATTAAAGAGATTATTTAATGAATAGGTTTGAAGGAAGAATTCATAGCAAGCATTCGAATCGGTTCGGAGACACCTGAACCGAATCCTTTCACTTCGAAGTAAGCAGTCCAGGAAATGGTAGAAAGAAGGCGCAATCGGATCGGATCGGAGGTCTCCGATCCGATTCCTCATTTGCACCTCCTATCCGAACCGAAGATAAATGGGACATCGTTTACACTCCACAACTCCAGAAGATGCGAAGCGGTTACACCTCCACTATCCCACGTTCATCCACGATCTCGATGTGTTGTTGTGGTCTCCAAGCTTCCAACTCCGAACTGAACAGGATGATTGCTACGTGTACACGAACTGAAGGCCCTCCAGAGGGATTTTCTGCCTATAAATACATCATCAAGCTTCATTTCATGGGATCTTTTGGCAAACTATTAACTATCTCCTCCGTATAAACCGAATTCCACTGTCTTGTTCAGATCATCATCAACCTTTAGAGCACATTTTAAAAAAGTTTGAGTGAAATTATTCATTGTAAAAGAGAGACTGAGTGAAGACAAGTATTGTATTTGTACTCTATTCATTTATCAACGAGATAAAAAGTGGATGTAGGCTCTTTAACGCGGAACCACTATAAATCGCGTGTTCCTTTTTGTTTTCTCTTTTAATTGTCAATGATTTGGGTGTTAGAGCCATTTTTGGATTTGACATTTTGGTGCTTTCACTGAGAACGCTTCGAATTCTCTACATCTTGGGCTACCATTCTAATATTTGGGTGTGTACATCTGAAGAAGATAGTCCATACAGTCAATATCTCTGAAATTCTCTTTAAAAAAGGTCTCGACAAATTGGATACTATGACCAAAGGAAAAGGAAAAGAAGTGCAAAATGCACAGAAAAGTGAAATGGGTGAAGATCAACAAGCTATAGTCGTTACAAGATCAAGGGGACAAAGTTCAGGAGCTAACCGATCTGGCAGGACATCTCTGAACTGATCCGGTCACCAAGCCCCGAACTGATCCGGTAATGCCACTCCGATTCAATCCGGTCCCATGAACGTTGTTGCTCGCTCCCCTTCGATCCGAACCACAGGAACAACTTCGGGCCGATCCGAACCAAATGCAGGTGAGGTCGGAAACTCTACTCGAGCCCCTACAAATGCGCCGATACCAGCTGTGGCAACTAATGATCAGCCTACGCCTTCTACACTCGTCACACACGGAGAATTTTCGCGCTTGCTTGATATGCTTGAGAGCACTAGGGATGCTTTGGAGGATCACAAATGTTCTTATGAGGGAGAACATGAGAGTTATGAACGAAGAAATAAGCGAATTTCGCAGATAAAGAGTGTCCTCTCCGATTCATCGTCCTACAATGGATCATTCATCATCCTCAGATGAAGAACTCCTATGTGAAAGGAGGCCGTATGAAAGGCCCGAGAATATGAACCAGTTGACATTCAGATCATCGGGATCCCGTGAAGATGCAGCCCGCATTCTGGGACTTGACGATCCGAGTTTGAGAGAACCGATATTGTTACCAATGCGCGGATCACATATTCTTCCCAGAGATCCAAATATCACTAATCCCACTCAGGGGCAACTCCTTCAGCCTGTTCGTCCTGTGAATGACTAGGACCGCAGGAGGCAAGGAGTTCAGCTACCAATCGAAACCCAAGGGCGTCGCCCGAAGTAGGTGCTAGACGTGTTGGAAGAGACAGAAGCATGGATCCTGAACCAGCTCTAACCAACGCGGAAGTAGAAGCGATGGTGCGTCAAATCATGGATGTTAATCGCCGATATACCAATGAAGATTGGGGTATTGAGCGCAGTCACACTCAATTCACCGATGACATGTTGAATTTCCAATACCCTCGACGGTTCAAACTGCCACAAATGGAGCGATATGCCGGGAGAACATGAAACGACCCAAACTTTCCTGTAAAGGAAAGTCTGGATATAATTGAAAACACGATAAATCAGAACACAAACAGAAGAACATTTCATTGCTTATTACAACAATTACATCAGAGTACAAGAATGTATCAAAGTATGAATAAATATTACACCTTGGAAATACGATATCAGAGATTTAAATTACATTTAAATAACAGCGGTATAACTGAAAGAAATACACGCATACAGAGCTTTTTGAATATTGCTTCAGTTGTAAACCAGGATCTTGTGAATATAATACTTTTTTTGCAAAACCAAAACTACTAGCTACCCGTGTGGAAAATATGGGCACCTAGAGTTTAGGTTAAAACAATAAACTCCAGGTCAGTCATGGGACTGCTGTGAGAACTAAAACAATTATTAGCTTGATTTTAAAGTTGGGTAAATCACGGGTCCATGCCGTATAAGGCAGAACGGGTTTACTCCACATGAATCTTAGTTTAAAATAAACAACGCAATGCTTTTTGGAAAAATGAAGCTATTATAAGACTCAGGTCCCATCACACAATGCAACGCAAGCCGGAGGATAGAGTTAGTTAAATATACTTGATACACGAAATTTCATCTTTTATTATTATTACAATAAGTATATAGTGTCGAAAACAACTTCAAATATAAATGTATCAATCATAGACGACATGGGTACCATATATCATGTCGCCATACTAGTTTTACAATCAAAACCGCATGATGTCGTATTGGAAGTTGTATTTCTATCTATGAACCAAGGCAAGAGATAGTCCTTACCGAATTCGAGAAAATCTAGCTTATGTCTCAGGATACAGTCGCAACTGCACCTAAGAAGCGCCACGGTCGGTCATCCGTCGATGATTAGTTATACCATAAACTATATGTTAGCCCGCCCTATGGGGCATAAAATAATCTGGTCAGTAATGTCGACTAGAACATCTATCGATATATATATCTGAGGCGCCTCTCTATCCATCAAGTAATAAGCAACATCCACATGAGTAAATAGTCTGGGATCCATACCATGACGTTACTCCTAGCTAGAAACTAACATATGTCCATTTCCCTAGGATCCTTCTCCCGTTTCTGGTTCATACCGGGGTGTGAGGCTCACGAAGTAACGCTATACACAAAGCTATGCTAATTAAAGCTGTGCTTTGATCATCAACCACAAGGTTCTTCTTTTCAACAAAAGCCTTGATCATTTGCATCTTAGCATGCCACATTGTCAGTCCATACCGTACCATTGATTTCTGCCAATATATAACCTCTGAGCTCGTATGTCTTAGAGAAGGGTGCTAATCAAAAGAATAAATTATCCGCCACCAAACAGATATATATATATTTAGCAGAGATCAATGAATATAGCACAAAGTAATACAACGTCAGACATACCATCCATTTACAAGTTCGTTCTGGGTCTGAACGAAACTGAAGGCACCTTATTCCTTGTCCCATATGTCCAATACAGGAGAGAGATCCTCGCATATCCGTTGAGATCCAAGTACGTTTGGACGATCACCACTTATTACCTTGTCTTGGGTGTACGACCCAATCAAGACATCAGTAATCACCCAAACGATGTGAATAACTCCGGTCTTCAACCACCGTCTTCATCTTCGACTCTTGGTCGTCGTAGTAATTATTCAGAATGGGTTAAACCCGGTCTTTCCGAATGTTCGCATATTTTATAATCAAGTGCTATAGAATCACATCATATGCCTCATTCCGATTCAGAATATTCTTTTAATAAAATATTCACATTATAAGGGAAAGATTCCCATTAATTTTATCAAAGATAAATTCTTTTAAATTTATTATTTAATCTTCCTGAAATTAACAAGATACATTATAACACCAATTTGGTTTTAATCTCCAAAAATCATTACTTAATGATTATTCAAATTCAAGAAATTAATCTTATCTTTAACTGGGTTAAAGAACCAATGTCATTAAAAACACAGTTCACGACAAACCTAAAATCATCTTCCATTAAATATGGAATCTTCATAGAAATCATATCAATATATAATCGATATAAATTTCTAAATCTGACAAATAATATAAATGGAATAATGGCTAGGCCTTTTAAATTCCATATATAGTAACGGTCTTCATTCACAGAAGCTCATCTCGATTATTACCAAATCGAATTCCGTTCAATTCCAATTTAATATATTAAATTGGAAAACTTTACTTTGGAAAATTTCCATTCAAATCTTAATAAAAGATTTATAAATTCCAAATTATATTTTCACTGTTAATTGGGTTAAATAACAAATATCGTTAAAAACACAGTTCATAATAAACCCAATTCACATTTCAATTTATTCCAATTACTAAATATAATTGGAAACTCTAATAATTTTATTAAAAGATTTATAAATTCCAAAATTATATTCTATTTAATTCCAATTTAATATTAATTGGAAAACTTCATTTAATCTTATTTAAAACATTTGTTCTTTTCTAATCAGGGTTTAAGAACAATGTTATTCAAGACACCGTTCACGACAACCCAAAATCCAATTTATTCTCTTTAATTCCAATTAAATATTAATTAATTGGATTTTTATTCTAGTTAATAACTAGTTCATTTCGATAAAAATATATTTTTATCTTTTCAAATATGGAATTTTTCTTCCAAAATCTTTCCAAATCACTTATTATGATTTTACATAATTTTTTCATATTTTTAATAATTTTATCAAGGCCCGTACAGTCGGTTTCCAATAGCGGCCACCGAACTGCATCCATAGCGACCTTTTTTAAATTTGATTTGGAAATAATTCCAAATCCAACCATTAGATTTCAAACTTCTTATATTCATTGGAAAGCTCTTTTCGATACGAACCTAAAGGTTCGTGTTTTAGGAGAATCCGACGGTCGGATCTCCCGTTACGCCAGTTTGAAGTTAATGGTCAAAATTCGCGAACGGTCGTTGCGCAGCGCGTTCTATTCAGGCCATTAAATATGTATATTATATATATTTCGTCGATTTCCATTTAAAATGTATTTTATAAATCGTTTATATATTCGTTTTAAAATGATTCCCAACTTTATTTTCAATTTTAAATCAAAACTGAATATTCTATTTCTTTATCATATTAAAATGATAATATTTCCAAAATATTAAATTTTGCAATCACTTCTTTTCGGTATTCATTATAAAATGAATAAAATCGATCGATAAACCCGTTTCGGGTTAAAATGGCATTTGTTACTTAACACTACTTCACATTCCAATATTTTGTGTCCATTCAAAATTAGACATCAAAATCATAATTTTATTCTTCATAGAAAATTATTCGTTATTTTAAAAATATTCTTTTAAAATATTCTTTACTTTAAAATATTCTTTATTTTAAAATGTCCTTTATTCTTAAATAATCTTTTTTATTCTAAAATGTCCTTTTTATCTAAAATGTCTTTTTAATTACAAAATGTTATTTTATTCTAAAATGTCTTTTTCATTCCAAATGTTTATTTTATTCTAAAATGTCTTTTTCACAAAAATGCCTTTTTACACTAAAATGCCTTTTCTCAGCAAAATGTTTTTTTTACATATAAATGATTCTTTTACATATAAATGTTCTTTTACAGAAAAATGTTCTTTTTCATATAAATGTTCTTTTTCATAAAAATGATTCATTTTCATTATTTACATTAAAAATGTTTGATTACATTAAAAATGTTTGATTACATTAAAAATGTTCTTTTATTCTAAAAATGATATTTTATTCTAAAATGATATTTTATTCTAAAATGATTTTTTATTCTAAAATGATATTTTTTTTCATAAAAATATTGTTTATTATTAAAACATTGTTTATTTCGGAATTGGAATGCGACTCAATCAATTACCATATAATTTCAGTTATATGGATTTCATACACCGAAGGTATACAACAATAATGATAAACACTCATTAAACAGTCCATTCACATCCATAGTGAAATTTACAACTGTGTGAGTGTTAAAATAAATAAATAACGCTCATCACAGACTGTCAATCCATCGGTTGACATACAAATAAATATTGGGACTAGTGTATGTCAAATATCGTCCCAATACCTGTGTAGGGTTTTCAAACAACAACATTTTACTTAAATAAATTATTGGTTAACAAATTCAACCAATTCTAATTCAGATTGAATTATTTTCTATTTAGCCAATTTTTCAGTGTTTTAAATTATAAATAAATATTTAGAATTTAATTTCAACTACCATATTTATATTAACATTATTTTTTAATACGTTCAACATTTCAACATCACAAACAACATATAATACAGTCAATTTAAATCGTCCATGGTTTGTGGACGAGGGGAGTGATCTAATAAAAACCGTATACAGTTTATAATGTTTAAACTGATAAAAATCTAAACTGGCAATTCTATATATATATTTTTAAGTTATAAAAAAAAATAACTGTGCAGAATTTTTAGTGAGGAGTTCTCACCTTTGGTTTCCACTCCGTCGGTCTTTAACGAACGATGGTTTGGGTTTTGTTTTGCTTTCCGTCAATTCCATCGCAATCTGTTTCACGTGGTATATATATTAAAAATCATATTTTTATAACGCTATATATATATATATCAAAAATCATATTTTTAAATTGTTCCATATATATAAAAATCACATTTTTATTTCAATGCGATGTGTATGAAAAACATATTTCTATTTCAATGCGATGTATATGAAAATCATATTTTTATTTCAATGTGATGTATATGAAATTCATATTTTTATTTGATGCTATTTATATTTAAAACAATGCCATTTCATTTTAAAACCATGCTATTTTATTTTAAAAATCATGGTATATATATATATATATATATTTAAAAGTAATGCTAATTTTATTATTTTAAAAGCAATGCAAACTCTATTTTAAAATCAATCCAGCTTTTATTTCAAAAACAATGCAACTTTTATTTTACAGACAATGTAAATTTTATTTTACAACCAATGCTCTCTATATATATATATACATATATATAAATATATATATTTAAAACAATGCTCCTTTTTATATTTTTTTAGAACAGTGCAATTTATATTTACAAAACAATGCGATTTATATTTACAAAACAATGTTAATTTTATTTACAAAACCTTGTTAATTTTATTTACAAAACAATGTTCTTTTCATTTTCAAAACAATGTCTATTTTTATATTTAGAAAAACAATTCTATCTCATTATAAAAATCACCTTTTTATTTTAAACTATTTCTTTATAAAAATAACCTTTTATAACAATGTTATTATATTAAAAATTCATATTTTAAAACAATGCTCTTTATAAATTAAAAAATCATATTTTTATCGTTATACATATATATATGTATATATTCACATTTTTATTACTATGTTTATATTTTGAAAACAATGCGATTTATATAATTTTAAAACAATGTATATTTATATTTTTAAAAATCATATTATATATATTTCTAAAACTAGGCTATTTACATTTTTAAAACCATATTTTTGAAAACAAAGTTATATAAAGAAACATTTTTTTATGTAATGTTATATATAATAAAAATCAGTTTTCAAACAATGTTATATAATTTAAAAAAATACATTTTCAAATAAATGCTTAATTCCATAAATAAATCAATTAATTTTCATTACCCAACTTTAATTACATTATTAAGGGTGTTTAACCCTTCTCCTTCTCGCATAAGCCTAGAACCGTGGAAAAACCCATGTCGACCTCTCAAATCCACCTGCACACGCCAATCTATGCCCTTGACCATCGATCTACAAAAGCCCCTCCAACCGCCTCCATGTCAACCGCCAATGCCACCAGCCTCCTCGAATTTGATAGTCTATTCTGCCCAGCAGATGACTTCAAACATGACGACATTAAGACAGGAATTTTCCCAATATACAGCATTATAACCCATCATCACCTTATGAATCTAAAGCTCGCGGAAAGTATAATGATCTTTGCTTTGAAATCATTGACTAATTCCAAGTCGATTTGAATTAATTAAGAGATTTAAATGGGATGATATCCGCCATTCTTATTCAAGCCGGCGGCAGTTTTAAGAAAGAGGGAATTAGGGTTACGGGGGTGAAGAGAGAGGGGTATTTATAAATTTATATTTTATTATATTAAATTCTTTTAAATCCAAAATTAAATGTTTATGCTACGAACTCCAAATCAAACACAACGACTATCGCTTTTAGCTAAACACCCCCATTCCGGACACAATGGGATATGTTTCGTAATCCAATTCGACTATTACGATCAGTTTTCCTTTAAATTAAAATATTAATCAATTTATATTTAATTTAAACGTACATTTTAATTTACCGGGGCCACATGCTAACTCTAAAAATTACAGAAAAATTATATCCAGCTTTGTTTTGACGATACGGTCCTAACAAAACTAATTTCGTTGAATTTCGAGATCGTTTGAAAAATGGCCAATTTCTGGTCGATCCGATTCAATTGAAATTGACAAAATACGTTTTCTTTTGCCACACTCACATATTAATTCCAAAAATTATGAAAATTGGAATCTTGCAATAATTTGACATTCCGGATCCAACCAAAGTGGTTTCATCGAAAAGGAGTTCGTTTGCAAAATGGCTATTTATACGGGCTATATATTATATTAAATTCCACAACGACTATTCTGAATATTCAATTGGCCATAACATTTTATTCCCGCTATGAAATTTCAATTTTTCAGATCCGTTGGAAAGATATTTTTAAACGAATTTAAATATTTTTGGTTTCACTGAAATCCGATTTATTTTGAATCCTGTACATTCATTTGAAATTTAAAATCGAATTTTCAAACTACCGTGCCATTTTAAGCTCGTTTTATAATTAAAATAAATTTATTTGTTCTAATTTTGATTCAAATAGATTTTTCGTAGTTATCATTTAAAATAAATTATTTTAAATTTTAAAAATCCATTAAAATTTTAAATTGGCTCAGAATGTCTGGGTTGTTACAGAACAGATCTGAAACAACACCTGATGAGGTATGCGTGGTATATGAACGTCGCAGTCGCGCCTGATGCTATAAAATGTAAAGCCTTCCCGATATATTTGGAAGATGTTGCGTTAATGTGGTTTACTCAACTTCCTCCATGATCGGTGTCGAGCTTTCAAGAACTAAGCGAGCATTTTATGAATCAGTTCCAACTCCATGCCCGGAAAGCTAAAAGTATTATTAAACTGTCAAGAATTAAACAGGCCCCTGGAGAATCTCTGAAGTCGTACCTGGGTCGCTTCAACTTAGCAGTTACCGAAGTAAGCGATCCCCATGAACTAACCATTTTGATGGCTTTACTAGATGGAGTCGATCCAGATACTGAATTCAGAGGATATTTAGCTGGAAAGCCACCGTTGACTAGGGAGGCATTCTACGAAAAGGCAAATATTCATCTAGGACGAGAAGAGATATACGCTAGTCGAAAAAGAAAGTCTGATGGAGCTTCGAGAGAAGATATCCAAAACAATGTTGTTGTGAAACAGTCTGGCGATCATTCGGGGAAGATCAAAGTAAACATTAGCAACAAAAGTGGAGGAAACGACAATAAGAATGGAAATGGCAATAAAAGAAATAGGAACTGAGGAAATAGCTCTGGAAAAAGACCTTGATTCCAAACTTTTGAGAACTACACATCGTTGAACGATACATTGGAAAACATCTAACTGATACTTACAATGTCTTGCAATATAAGAAGCCTCTACCCTAAGACTCCACGGAGAAGGAGCCGACGACTAGAAAATTTTGTCTATTTCGTCGAACCCACGGTCACTCTACTAATGAGTGTCGGCATTTGAGAGATGTTGTTGAAAATATGCTACGCGAAGGAAAGTTAGATGAATACAAGATTGCCCCAAGAGGTGGGGGCCAAGGAGGGAAGGCCCTGAATCAAAATTAGCCTGCTCCTAAACCCACAGCTCACCAAAAAGGTGAAGGAATTGTCATCAACACTATATTATGGGGCCTCATCCAGCTGGCCATAGCTACAGGGCAATGGACCAGTATGTGAACGCAACCAAACACCTTGAAGTAAGGGAATGTAGTAACTTCGAGGAAACTGGACTAGTGAAACAACAGAAAACGATGTCAGATGATGTCATATTTCATGATAGGGATGATACTGGAGCCCAATCGCCTACCGAAGACACATTGGTGATCACTACCACTATCAGTTCAGCTCTAGTTCATAAGCTATTAGTGGATAATGGGAGTTCGGTTAATATTCTCTTTAAAAAAGCATTCGATCAGATGAAACTCGAAGCGAAAGATTTGAAGCATTGTGAGGGATGGATACGCGGCTTCAACAGGGCCTCGACAACTCTAATGGGATATGTAGAATTTTCAGTGACATTGGGACAAGGAAACCGTCGGAGAGTGAGGATCCTCCCGTTTGTAGTCCTAGATATCGACTCACCCTATAACGCCTTCTTGGGTTGACCAGCCCTCGCAGAATTCAGGGCCTGCATCGCGCCTTGGTGCTTATTGTTGAAATTCCCAGCCGAAGTAGGAGTGGGAGTAATGAGAGGTGATCAAGCCACCGGACTAGACTGCTACATAAAAGAACTGAAGATGCTGGTAAAAGGATTTGGCATCGAAACTAAAGGTGCCTCCTTCCCTGCAAGGGAGGGTTCAGCATAGCAAGTAAAGGGACCAACCCCAAGGGAATCGCCTAGAGAACCGCCCGAGGACATAGATCTCAGGGAGGATGAAGAGCCTGGGAACTGGAAGGAGACCCCCAATGAAACGACTGTGGATATCTCCATTGATGATGTTGATTTGATGAAGGTTTTAAAGATTGGATCCCAGCTGGATCCGCTTCGAGCAAAGGAATTGACTGACTTTTTAAAAGAAAATTTGGATGTGTTTTTTTAGACCCATGCAGATATGTATGGGATATCACCCTCCGTTATGAGTCATTCATTGAATATCAACCCAAAGCATCCACCCGTTAAACAGAAGAGATGTATGTTAGGCCCGGAGAGGTCAGCAGCCTTAAAGGAAGAAGTGGAGAAGTTAAAGGATAACGGGTTCATTAGAGATTTGATGTATCCCGACTGGATATCGAATCCCATCATAGTTAAGAAATCAAATGGGAAATGGCGAACGTACATTGACTTTTCAGATTTGAACAAGGCTTGTCCAAAAGATAGCTTCCCACTTCCTAGGATTGACCAGCTGGTGGACTCAATAGCTGGACATGAACTTTTGTCCTTCATGGACGCATATCCGGGATACAACCAGATCCATATGCACGTGCCAGATCAAGAGCACATAATTTTATTACAAACTTGGGATTATAATACTATATGGTTATGCCATTCGGACTAAAGAATGCCGAAGCCATGTATTAGCGTCTGGTGAACCGAATGTTCTATAATCAGATCGGAAAAACTATGGAAGTTTACGTAGATGACATCCTCATGAAAACCAGGCAATCCTCTAGTCATATGCAAGATCTGGCAGAGATGTTTGACATTCTATGGAGGTACGGGATGAAGTTGAACCCCTTAAGGTGCTCATTTGGGGTTGCATTAGGAAAATTTCCCGGTTTCATCATAAATTCTTGAGGAATTGAGATTAATCCTAACCAAATAGCAGCAATCAAGAACATAGAAGAGCCACGAAAGATTAGGGATGTTCAAAGCCTAGCCGGGAAGATTGCAACATTAAGAAGATTCAATCCAAAGTCACGGACAAGTGTGTCCCATTCTTTGATTTAATCAAATGAAGGAAACGTCATTTCAAATGGAACCATGACTGTGTAGGGGCCTTCCGAAATCTGTTAAGCTTGTTGGTGAAGCCCCCGATATTGTCAAAGCTGGTGGATCATAAAGATCTGTTCGTCTATTTGGCAGTGTCCTCTCATGCTGTCAGCATAGCCTTGGTGCGTGAAGAAGATAAGGTCCAGAGGTCAGTATACTATGTAAGCAAGAAGTTAACAGATGCAAAATGCAATTATCCAAAAATAGAAAAGCTTGCCTATAGTCTCTTAATTGCCTCCCGAAATCTCCATTATTACTTCCAAGCTCATCCGATAGTCGTATATACTGATCAGCCACTAAGACAAGTGTTAACCCAAAGCATCGGGATGATTACTTAAGTGGAATATCGAGTTGAGCCAATTTGATTTAAATTTTCAACCAAGGAGATCAATAAGGGGGCAAGCCCTAGCTGACTTCATAGCAAAATTTACGATTCCCGAGGAAGAAACAGTGGATGATAAGACTGTCTCTTAGAGCATAAATTAGAACTTAGTCCGTGGAAATTATATACGGATGGGGCTTAGAATGATCGAAGGTCCAGCACCGGAGTTGTTTTAACAACTCATGAAGGACGATCCATTTACTACACCCTACAGCTGGAATTCTCTGCCACCAATAATGATTCTGAATTCGAGGCCCTGATTGCCGGGCTAAAACTCCTTAGGAATTAGGGGTAAGAACATTGGACATTTTCTGTGACTCCAAGATAGTTGTCTGCTAAGTTCGAAAGTAATTCAAAACCGGGGTACCTCGACTTGTTACTTATCTTGAAAAAGTAGAGGAGTTACTAGGTAACCTGGAGCATTATAGCATAACTCACATTCCGAGAACAGAAAACCAAAAGGCAGAACGACTGGCAAAGCTAGTAAGTTCTGACAACCCAGAAGAAACTGAAATGGTTCCAATAGAGATATTGGAATCGCCAAGATTTGACCAAATGGAAGTCGAATTAGCCCTGGAAGCTGAACCAGAAAGGGAGTAATGGATGATACCAATTAAGAACTACCTTAGAAGTGGAACTCTCCCATCGAAAAAGAGCAAGAGATGAGTTGTAATACCTAAAGCCGTAAGGTGCATTTTACAAGATGACATCCTTTACCACCAAGGATTTTCCATGCCCTTGCTACAATGTATAGCACACGACGACATCAAGCGTGTACTGAGAGAAGTACATGAAGGTGAGTGTGCAGATCATACAGGAGGTCAAACTTTGGCGAAGAAAGTATTACAATATGGCTACTTTTGGCCTACCATGAATAGAGACGCAACTGATCACTCACGACGCTGCGATAAATGCCAAACATTCGCTAAAGTTCCAAGGGCACCACCAAGACAACTTAAATCAATGGTCAGTCCATGGTCGTTCGCAATGTGTGGAATAGACATTATCAGGACCCTGCCAATCACTAAAGGAGGAGCTAAATATGCGATCGTGGCTGTGGATTATTTCACAAAATGGGTAGAGGCCGAACCCTTAACCACGATCACTATAAGAAAAGTGATAAGCTTTGTGGTCAGGAATATCATTTGTCGATTTGGGATACAAAAAATCATTATAATCGATAATGGAACCCAATTCGATAGCGCGAAATTTAGAAACTTCTGCTAGAAGTATAAGATTGATAAGAGGTATACCGCCGTAGCTCACCCACAGTCAATTGGACAAGTTGAAGCAATAAACAAAGTTATTAAGTCTATTCTTAAAAAGCGGTTGGAACGAGCGAAAGCCATGTGGGTTGACGAATTACCGCTAGCTTTGTGGGCCTATCGAACAACCTTCAAGACGGCTACTGGTCGTACCCCTTTTTCACTCTCCTTTGGATCAGTAGTGGTAATTCCGGTGGAGCTTAAAGTCCCCTCTCATAGAGTGAAGGTATTATGACCCAATGATGAATAAAGCACTCCTCCTAGAGTCCCTAGACATGATTGAAGAGAAGAGGGACGCAGTGGACTTGCGTGCTTCAAGACACCGACGCCAAGTGGCACACTATTATGAAAGAAAGGTTCGCCTTAGGACCTTTGAACCTGGAGACTTGGTACCGAAGCAAGTCTTCCCACCTCCAGTTCATCTAGGTCCAAAGTGGGAAGGACCATACACCATCCAACGGAAACTTGACACAGGAGCTTTCAAGTTAACGGCCGTGGATGGTGAAGAAATTCCTAGAGCTTTGAACGCCCAACATTTGTGGTGATACTTGACTTGAAATTGTACTATTTTCTTTTGCTTTATAGGCCATGTAAAAAGGAACGACTTGCCTAGAAAAGTCTGGTTAATATAAACAAAAAACTATAAAGTGGACGTAGGTCATGACTTGGCCGAACCACTATAAAATACCATGTGTGATTTACTTTACCTGTTCGAATTTTGTTTTGTTTATTTTTCGTGATTGTCATAACATAAGTCGAAAACATTAGAGATTTGAATCGATACAAAAGCAAATGAAATAACCATTTGCATAACGACATAAAAAGGACGGGAAGCCGATGTCTCAAATTCTAACTCTCATGAGTCGAGAGAGTATAAAGGATAGGAAGACGACGTCCTTGAGGCATGAAGGTGCACTATGACAAAAGACCGGCTCGGATCCACTTTAACCTGACCATACGACATGAGAGTATAAAGGTACGAAGAATAGGTACCAATAAAGAAGAATTTTAGCCCCTCCAAAAGAACTGGGGGCAGTTTAATCAATCTCGAACAAGCCTTAGCCAAGTGTTATATTCAAGATTGGTTGGGGGCATACATATCACGCACCCTGCCATCAATCATTTATTTTATTTACTTAACCAACAATTTCTGTGAATGTTATTTTCCATATCTATACATTTGCAGGGGAATGTGATTGTGACTTAAATTATTGCTTACCACTTATACCTATTAATTTCTCGACATTAACAGTAACAAATGACGAACTCGCAAGCATTTGACATAGTGGGAAACGAACTACTTTATTTACATAGGTGTAGGTTTATACAAAAGAACTAAATAAGCAAAGGCGAGGGATGCACTCGCTATAACAACAGCGGACCGGGGAACATGCAAAACAACGAATAGAATTGCCTCTCATTTGGACTTCAGAGTGGATTTCGCTTTCTTGGCAGCTTTAAGTTTTTCTTTCTCCTCTTTTTCAGCCTCGGTCATGACTCGCTTTGGTTTCTTCTTCCCTGGAACTGGAGCGCTGGGATCAGTAGAAGATTTTTTAGCTAGGTCTTCAGTGATCGACCTAGTTGAAAGTTTGACAACTAACCTGGATCCAGGAGGAATTTCCGCGAGAGGTTTAACAGTCTCGAGATCTTCCTTCTCGGCCTTGGCTTTTAAGAGCTTGTCCTGCTTGGCTTTCATATCAGCCAAAGTCATGTCATAGACATTCACCAAATTCCCAATCACGACAACATCGTCCTCTTCCTCATGCCCATCATTGCCACCGTCGTCTTTTAGGGCATCTATCACATCTTTGTCTCGGGGGTTTTCAGTGGTAGATGGCATGGGAGTCTTCTCGGCAACCTCATCCTTATTCTTGACCTCTTCCACAGGTTTTGAGCTAGTGACTTCAACATGCTTCTCTTGGATCTCTTCAGTAGACCTCGTATCAGTAGTTTCTTTCCGTTACTGATCGGTATTTTCAACTGGTTATGCACCTATAGAATCAGAGTTAATTGGTATTAGATTAGGAGAAACAATAGGGTCTTCGGTTGACTGTCCAATAATGTAGCGAAAGATTGAAATAGCCCTAACAAATTAGGGTGAAAAGGTATAGATACCTTTGGATGATTTCTCGATTAGGGTAGCTAGAGTCTCTGGTGTTGCTTCATGAATAGGGGATAAAAAATGTCTTAGGGATTCCCGGATTCTCTGGATCATATCCCTCCATTCTGGTATCCCCAGGGGCAGTAGAAGAAGAACCAGTTTCAAGGACATTTCCCCCCTTAGCTTGACGTGTCTCTTCTTCCATAGCTACAGCAATGAGTCTGCGTCCTTCAGCCAAGCGCACTGGTTCTTCACCTCTCAGGAATTTCTCCATAAGTTTATTTTTCATCGATGGGTCCAACTTGAGCTCTTTCTTCTCCCGTTCAATTATTTGGTCCCATACATAAACCAGAGTTATTGGGTAATCTTCGATCCAAGCGATGTCCCGACGATGGATCACTTAGGCAAAGAACTCTATCATTAGCTCACTGTAACCATCCAGTTCCTTCTGGGCCGCGGAAAGCTGAGCTTGGACCTCTTCGGCATATTTAATCGCGATGCTCGTATTCCCCTTGGCCAAGACTACTCTAGATTCAGCCTCCATTAGTTTGGCTTCCAATTCAGCATTCTGTTTTTTCAAATCAGTATTTTTCTTCTCTAACTCAGCTTTCTCTTGTTCAAGGGTGGTGCAAGCCAATTGCTCTTTAACACTCTCAGATTTAGCATCCTCAACTTGCTTCTTTAGATCTAAGCGCTCTTGGCTATGGGATTCCAAACAAGTGTGATTATGATTTTGTAGCTCCTCATGTTGTTTTTTGTAGTTATCAGCATCCCGTTGAACAAGAGCAAGCTGAGCCTGTGCATCTTCCAAGTCTTTCTTTGAATTTTTCAATATGCTTTCATTGTAATCGTCCATTTTCTTCATGTGACCGATACCAGTGATTAAATCCCGAATAATTTTAGAAAGGTTGTGCGAATATCTATACATCTTCGTGTATGGCTTGTCCATTAAGTCTATCTTTGCTTTAGTATCATCCGCCCACTTCGAAGGAATAGGCTCAAGTGCAGGAACAAACTGCAGATGATCAAAATAATGATCCGGAAATTATTTCCTCAAATATGCCGGTTTTGCTTTGTTCTCAGAATCAAGCGGCATAGATTTGGATATGGACAACTCGACATTTCTTCGCTTGGCAGGTACAATGGATATTTCACCCTTGCCCAACCTTTTCTCAGAGACTTTATGTTTATCCTGCGAATCAACATGCTTCGACGGCGGCTTCTCTTGAGAATGCTTTTCTTTAGAAGGAACTTTGGAGTGCGGTTTGTCCCCCTCGCGACGATCTTGGTAGCTTATGTACTTGTCTGAGTCTGACCGATGGGGCGAACAAGAGCGCAAAGAATGAGGACAATTGGAATCATAATGCCTTTTGTCATCCCTCTGTGGCTCTCGTAGCGATCATATTCAGTGTCGAAATCAAATCTAGGCATGCTGATGCGGACTTTCCTGACATCATAGCGGGGGCGTGTCATTGTTCCTGCAAAATAAGGTATGTAAAGTTCAGAAACAATGTTTATGTAAAGCACAAGTATTGTGATGTGCAGTGCTAGTGTGTTGTGCATATCCTAAGTGATATCCCCCTAACCAACCAAAGCCCGAAGTTAGGCTAGTATGTTTAGTTTCCTTTGTCTTCAAAGGAGCAACTTCTTCTTCAGAAGTAAAGGTAAGAGGGTTTTTTATGAAATCTTTTGAAGTGTAAAGGGTTTCGGGCAAGGGAAGATTTCCCAAACCCCAAAATATAGCTTCATCTATAGTGGGCGCATCTCCTTGAGGAGCGTCTGACGATAACTCTTTTGGAGAGACTGGTTTTTCAGGAGTGGCAGCATCCTCATAAGTGATGAATTTATCTCTATCTTTTTCCGCTATGTTTGCTAGTACATCAGCTTGAATCGAAGAGAGAGTACGAAGATCCCTAAGAGGCATCGTTGGATCTTTTGAACTTTCCTCCCTCGAGTGAAGTATCAATTGGCCCTTCATCCGGAGGTATGTATACATAAGGGCCCTCCCCATGACCTATGCTGCTAGTTATAGCGACTAAGAGGTGTTGGTGAAGATATTCATCCACTAAGATGTCTTTGATGGTTAAGAATTTTTGATCACCATTGAGTAACCGATTCAAGCGATCAAATTGCACCTGATGCTTCACTTGCGGCGGGTTAGGAACTGCAAGTGAAAATAAGCAATGATCAATAGATGCACAATAGAGATTGGAACTAGAACTCAAAGGCTGGAGCTTTTACTTGATTTAAGTTATCTACTGGCACACCCCAGTTGCTGCCTAATATAGAACATTCAAGCCTGGGATTACCAACTTTGCTGCTAAATGGGATGGCTATGATCTTTCTTTTGGGCACAGATTCGAAGTATACAAAAGAGGGGGTATCCTGAGTCTATTCTTGAAATTATAAAAGAAATGAGCGTCCTCAAAAGTAAGTTCTACACCTAAAATTTCCTTATATGCTATGTATAAAGTATACAGATAAGCTTAAGAGTTGGGCTGAAGTTGCATGGGAGCAATCCGCATTTATCTCAGAAAATTAATAACGAATGGCGAAAATGGAGGTATTTCCCCCAATAAGGCACATTAATCTAGTGATGGCCATGTATCCTTCAGGTGGATTATGAGATCGATCTATGTTCGAAGGGAACTCAGTATCTCTCTGAAGAATCCCATGCTTTAAACATATCCACGCGAGTTTATCATTGTCGATCGTTGATGCAATAGAGTCTTTTGGATTATCCAAAACAACAACATTCCCAAATTTGTTGGGAGCACGATTATCCTGGACTCCTCCTTCCTCTTCTTCATCAATGGAGACATCACCCTCGGAATACACTTCACTATCATGAGTGCCCATCTCATAATCTGGACCCTCGCTGTCCCATTCTTGATATGAAGTGGAGGATATATCTTCAATGGTATGACTTTCGGATGTCCCCGTGGCTTCTCTTCTTTCTGCTAATCTAGAAGAATGTCTCTCAGCCATGTCTGTTGTACTATTGAAGAAACAATAGCGAAAGTTAGAGCATAATTGCCCGTGCCCCCCCCCCGGTATGTGTACATGTACTAAACTATGCAAACGTGTACAATGATGAAGATAAAAGTATGAGGATAATAGAGACGAAAGCAACGTGAGAAGTAATTGTATGTCCATTAAACCAAATCAATCGAGATGGCTCTATCCTAACTGTCCATAAAGTCACAGACCATATTTAATATTGGCTCAGTTATTAATAATATGGTTGTATTGCATGATGCATAAATGAGGATTAGCTTGGAATCTTTCTTCACATTTGGGTCGGTTCGGACGCTCACAACTTATGCGGATCGGTTCGGTGACGGAAGCAAAACAGGCCCGGATTGGATCGGGTCTGACAAACCCACAACGATTCGGATTGATTGACACCTATCTGAACTGGAGCATATCTTTTAGAAGCCAATGTCCTCCTTTAGAGGTTCCCTGATCCGACCTAATCCTGCACGACCAACTCTCTATTGATGCACGTGCCTTTGGACAAACTCCAACTTCTTCCACTCACGGCCGACCCAAACCGATTCCAACCTTCATCATTAACCTCTCCCCTCCTCTATCATCACCAAATCCAGTTCCTTCTAAAAGCTCATGGGCAGCGAGGTGTTTGCAAAATCAACGAGTTAAACACCAGTTCAAGTCCCCTTCACGACCGCTTCGAGGCGGCGACGAAGCCACCATCGACGATGGCGGTGGGGCGGAAGGCACAACATCACGATTTGATGTGACGTCGAGTAAAATCACTGAAATCTCTCCTAACATTGGATTTAGATCGATTAGAATCAAGATAACCAAAGATTAAAGCCCCACCTATGATTTTATTTCGGGGATTGAAGAAGTTTTTCCAGATTTGAAAAGTAGGGTTCTGGAAATGAAGAGAGCGGCAGTAGAAAATGAGTTATAGAGGAGCTCGTGAATATATATAAGGAAAATGGGCGTCCCTTCGTGTTCTGGCGGATTAGACACTCCAGGCCGGTCCGGTCAGCGAATGGTCCAGGCCGACATAAAGCACCTAAGCCCATAGGTACGTTGGTGATCAAAACACGACCGGATTGGATAAGTCTTAATCCGAACCGAAGTGTACTCACCAACGTTAGTTCAGTGCACAAAAACAAACCCAAGGGAGAACGCAATGAGTCATAAGTTTTAAAATAAAACTTACTTGGACGAATTACTTAGGAGATAAGTGAAACTCTCTGAGTTATTGAAAACAATGGGAGTAATTCCTACATCCTATAATGTATTTTATATACACTAAGAGACAACAACCGATCCGATAATGGTAGCAAGAAAATGAAATCAGAAAGATTACCTGGGGAAATTTCTCAGACCTTAAATGAATTTTTGGAACCAGTGAAAAATAACAAAGGCAATTGCTAAACTCGCGGCATATTTATAGGTACCACACATAGAAAAAAGAAATGACTTCACGAAGTGTCGCGACCCTATGAATAAATGGAAACAACCATTGATCAGCACCGATTTGTAGATGGATAAGTTGATCATTTCGAAGCGTACTTTTTTCGATAAAAATATACTTTGAGGGGGCAAAACGTAGCCCTCTTTGTGATCAGGCTATACAAAGTAAAGAGATTGTTTAGTGAATAGGTTTGAAGGAAGAATTCACAGCAAGCATTCGGATCGGTTCGGAGACACCTGAACCGAATCCTTTCACTTTGAAGCAAGCAATCCAGGAAATGGTAGAAAGAAGGCGCAACCGGATTGGATCGAAGGTCTCCGATCCGATCCTTCATTTGCACCTTCTATCCGAACCGAAGACAAATGGGATAGCGTTTACACTCCACAACTCTAGAAGATGTGGAGCGGTTACACCTCCACTATCCCACATTCACCCATGATCTCGATGTGTTATTGTGATCTCCAAGCTTCTAACTCCGAATCGAACAGGATGATTACCACGTGTACCCGAACCGAAGGCCCTCCAGAGGGATTTTCTGTCTATAAATACACCATCAAGCTTCATTTCAAGGGATCTTTTGGCAAACTATTAACTATCATCTCCATATAAACCAAATTCCGCTGTCTTGTTCAGGTCATCATCAACCTTTACAACATATTTTAAAAAAGATTGAGTGAAATTATTCATTGTAAATGCGAGATTGAGTGAAGATAAGTATTGTATTTGTACTCTATTTAATTATCGACGAGATATAAAGTGGACGTAGGCTCTTTAACGCTGAACCACTATAAATCACGTGTTCCTTTTTGTTTTTCTCTTTTAATTGTCATTGATTCGGGTGTTAGAGCCATTTTTGGATCTAACACTTTGCGTTTATGCATGTCAATATTTATAGCATTTGGCTCTTGAACTAGTGTTGTTGGGGTCGCGATGTTACAGTAACAAGCGCTCGACAGATGGCCTGCAATATGAAATCATCTTTTAAGAAAGTTTTGATTTGACATATAATTTTGCAGGCAAGGAATTCATTCAGACCAATATGCTTTTAGTCGTAGAGCTAATGTCCAGTGCATCACTTGCAGATTATTACAGACTGTTTATAAGCGATTTTGAATATAACATAAAGTAAAACGCGAAGCAAAACATGAACTAAAGCAGGAAATAAAGCATGAAGTAAAGAGGTGGCGACGTTGATCGCTTATTCTGAGCCATTTGAAATTGAAGCATCATCAAAACTTGTCAGTTGACGATTGGACTTGGATTGGTTTGTGCTGGAGCTCCGTTGCTTCTCCCAGACTGATCATTTGATGCTCCCTGCCCCTGGGGAGTTGCTGAAGGATTCAAGGCCTGCAGATTCTTTACATACTACTGCAGCCTATTTTTCCTAATCAACTCCTCGATGAGGTTCTTCATGTGTCGGCACTCGCTAGTGTTATGACAAGGTTGGTTGTGAAATCTACAGAACTTTCCTGAGTTTGCTGCTTTGTCGTTTATCCTTATCGGATTTGGCTCAGCATACTCTTCAGAATTCTTTGTTGCAAGATAGATATTTTCAGTAGTGTCATTCAGAGGCGTCATCTCTGATGAATTGAAAAGGCGGGACTTCTTATTAGCCTTGTTGTCGTTCCCGTCATTGGTGTGTTTCTGCCCCTAAATATTTTTCTAACCGTATTGGGAGTTACATTTTTGGGAGCTTTAAGAAGCGGGCTAGCATCAATAATCTGAAGAGGCACAGGACTAGTGTCGACTCTCATGTACTTCTCGGCCTTTTTATAGAACTTCTCAAGCATTTTTGGTTCTTTCATTTTAATCCATCTACCAAATTCGCTTTTTTCATCTATAGTGCCGATTAAGGACATGAGAATTATGCGAGATTCTGGATTTCTCATTTTGGACAAAGCGACGTTGAATCGACTGGGGAAAGCTTTAACAGATTCCCCTGGATTTTGCTTCATTTTTGAAAGTGCTATAGCATCCTTGGCTTTGGTAGCATACAAGCAGAACTGCTGCTTGAATTTTTTGGTCAAGTCGGAGAATCGGTCTATGGATTTAGGTGACCGCTTTATGAATTATAATGATGCAGCACCTTCTAAGTAGAGAGGAAAGTATGTGCATCTCATCTCATCAGTTGCCTTAGCTGCACACATATGCCATTCGTATTTGAACAGAAAGTAGTTTTGATCAATAACGCCATTGTACGGAGGCAAAGTGGGAGGATTAAATTTCTTTGGACATTCTGCTTCAAGGACTCTTTCAGTGAATGGGTTCTATCAGGAGAGAAGTCCCATTCCCTTTCATCGCCATTGCCGGCTTGATTCTTTTTTATGATTTGTTCTATCATGTCCGAGATGTACTCTTCAGTGTTATGACACTTTGCAAAGCTGAGCTCTTTACCAAACGTTTGTCTAGACATGCGATCCTGGTTATAGAGTTCAGGCCTTTTTCCTTCCCGATGAGGAGGTGCCTTTGTGATGGTATTGGTAACCTTTTGGCCTTTCATCTCGGAACGATTTTTAGTTTTTGGCTTTGAGTTTTCAACGTTAGCTTCATCCTTATCACTCACCCGATCATTGTCGTTCTCCATGTCGTCGTGGAGGTTAAGATCAGAAACGAACGAGTTGCCATTTTCTTTGAGATCTATATGGACTTTCGGAGGGGCTGGATTTGGTCGAGCATTAAGGATGGCATCAAGTTTCTCCATCATAGCTTTAGTGGAAGCATCCATTCGTTGATTCATGTTGGTGACAGCAGCATTCAGCTCACTTTTAGTCACACCGGCTCCATTTATCGAGTCTTCACCAACTTCGAAACGGTTGGTAAGTGGAGTTTCTTCATTAGCAATGTTGTCGGTATTTCCAACATTTTTTTTCATGGTCTTCTTAGATTTTGCCATGATTTCGGAAAAGGGGGTAGTTTAGAACTTCAATGCGACGTCTCCAACCTTGAGAGGGAGTGTAAGAGGAAAAATTGCGAACATAGCCCCATGGTGGGTGCCAAATGTTAAAATCCAAATTAGATTTCAACACCAAAGGTGCACAAATTGCACTTCACCAATTGGTATGAAGAAAGGACACAATCACAACAAAAATAAAAATACACAAATTTTATAGTGGTTCGACCTTAGGAAAGGTTTAAGTCCACTTTAATAGCGATTTTCATTATCAATTCAAAGGTTACAAATTGAGGATCACACAAAGATACATTCATATAGCTCCTTATACAATAGCTTCATTCAAATCTATGCAAATTAGTGGAGGAATAGACAAATTCCTCAATATGCAAGGAGAATGATGGAGAGTCTTCAATTTTTAGAATGTTCGATTACTTGTGATTGATTCCATGATGAACTTCATGTTTGATCTTCAATTGAATGTGATTGGAGAGATAGAAATTACTTAAAAATGCTCTAGAAATATTTAGGCAGCCCTTCCGGATCATGGAAATTGATCCCTCTCATGAAGGAATAAGGGGTTATTTATAGGTGAGATTTGGACAAGGTGGTAGAGTTGTAATTATCTTCTGCCCTCCTTAGGCCGCCGGAACGACCCAATTCAGTCTGGTCCTAAGACGGCATGAGCTAAGGCAAGGCGGGACGAGCTAGAGCCAGGCAGAACGGGCTAAGACAAGGCAAAGCGATCTAAAGCTTTTTGACATGAGGCGGCTCGTTCTAAGGCAATGTGGAGCGGGCTAAAGCTTTCAGCGGGTTAAATAATTTGGAGTATTAAGGACTTATAACGAGCTAAGAATAGGGCGACCCAGAGAGGCTTAGTGACCCAGTCCGTGTGAACTGGCTAGAGCACTGTAACGACTAAATACTTATAACGGGCTAAGCCAGTAAAAAGTTCCGCCGCGACCTAAAGGCTTATAATGACCTAAACATATTTATTACCTTTGATCCATATTTTATGGATTAACAGCCGGCATCCCCTAACTAAGTAGGGATGTACTTTACTAACTCAATACCACATAGAGTAATAAAGCACTACCCAAGATCTATTGTCTTATACCACACATCGTCAACGTCATCCGAAGGTTCCGTCATTAATGAAATGATCCATTAAAATCTTTCACAGGTATAATGAAAGTTTTCTTAAATTACCTTTATACTTTGTAACCATTACTCCAACATGGATAACCATTTTCTTTTGGAAAAAATTCCACACTCTCGACTTCCAAAATCATACGGCATTAAATATGAAACTTAAAAAAAACACATAGTCAATTTGCAACAATGTTTTGAGATAGAAAACTTTCAAACCTTAAAATATGTATGATGTAAATATTCTAGATAATTAATATAGCTTCCTAATAAGATTAACTTCGACTAAACCCAAATCAAGGAATCAAAAATTATGACCGTATTGCTGAGAGATGTTTTAATAGCTTTAAGCTAACATCATCAATGCTAAATAATTCTAATATTATATTACGTAATGACATAAATGTTTAAAGAGATTTTCTCATCTTGGTTTTTCATGAATGTAGCATTCAATTTACTCATCTTGATTTTCCTCATGTTTAAGCTCATTAATCGTTTCCTCAACAAATTGTTATTCCACATTTCTTTTAAGCCACTCAATTGCATCTATTTCAAGCTACTACATACCTCCCTCTATATGCCACTTCATTCCTTCCTTCGCTACTTTATGACTACTCGTATGCACTTACAATTTCGTGAAACCTCTCTCTATGTGATGTTTGATAACGAATCAACATATTATACCTATTAGTGCGTAGACCAAACAAAAGTTAAACACATAAAATAAATACTACTCATAAAACTGGTTAGAGGAATGGTTCCTTACCCAATATAGTATTATTTATCAAATTAAGGAAACTTCATTTCAAAATTTCCATGATGATTTTTAAATCTTATATGAAATTTTATTTAGGCACCTAACCTAAGCTCTGATACTAACTTGTAACTCCCCAAAAATTCTGACCAGTAAAAATTTATCGAAAACCCTTCCATATAAAAAAATAAATGACAACTGTCGTCATACTTTATAAATATGTACAACTTCACTAAATACACTGGATAAAATTTTAATAAATGCCACTTATCAAAGTATTCATTAAATCCACAGAGTGTGCTTAAATACGAATAAAGCACAATTACCATACATGTATCATTGTGCAACTCTGATGAGATGGACATCGATATTCATTCCTATACACTCGTTAAACACGTTAGCATGTCTTAAATGATAAACATGAAAAATGCACCATTACAAGATGAAATATCAAATAATAAATGAAAAAATATTTTATTAATACAGCAGCTGCATCACTACCACTTGTGATTGCCTACGTACCAAGCAATTAGATATAGGATCAAGCCAACGTAGGTCTTCTTATTTAAAATCAATATTTACTTCCAAAAATACTCTTTATATCAAGTAAGGGTAAACACTCTGCAAATACTCGTTTTGAAAGATATCAATATATCTGTTGTAGAACTTCCTTTCAAAAGATAAACATTTTCTATTTTAAATACCAAGAAAGTCCCTTATGATAAAATAGACTATAACTCCAAACTAATCAACAACAAAAGGAATACTTGAAATTATTGTTTTACATAAAATATTTTTCAAAAGTAATGCATTTCGATAACGTAATTATGGTTATCAAACCGTAGGTATTGTATGTCTACCCCAGTCCCCCACTAATCCTTATGTTCTGGATTTCAGGACTCTATGCAAGTCATACTAAGTATTAATGTCCTCAATCTTCATTCGTATATGTTGTTTGCTTACCAAGCAAAGATTGCAGTCAATATAATATGTCGAAGTAATGTGCAACATTAAATTAAAACACAAGCTTAAGAAATAAGTAATTGTTTAGATGATGAGTATACTCATAGTACTCCTTGCTATCTTCATGCAAAAGCTTTGTAGAACATAATATAGTACTTATCATCACCCCCAAAGTAATCAAATGTCTTCCTCGAATCATCGTAATTCACAAAACTCACATCAACCTACTTTGTTCTTGGTTTTGACAAGTTTTGACTCTCTTTTACTTTGACTTAACACCCCTACTCTTGACAATTTGTTTATGTACGATGAGGAAACTCAAGTCCAAATTTGAGAGGATTTGGAGTAGTTTACCATTGTTTTATATTCAAAAAGTTATTACAACATTTTTGTTGTGCTGTTAAATGTTCTGGGTAGTTTATAATTGTTTTAGACTCAAAACAGCTATTACATTGTTTCTGACGCTATGAAAAGTTATGTGTAGTTTATAAGACTCAAAACAGATATTACAGCGTTTTTAGTGCGCTGTGAAAACTTCTGGACTCGTTGAAGTACTTTATAAATAATTCAGAGACATGAAAACGTTCCTAATGCTATAAAAGTTCTGGCTTTGGTACATGCTTCGTAAATAATTTAGAGAAAAGATAACATTTCAAAATGCTACGAAAAGTTCTGAAATTCAGATTTTTGACCAGTTTTTCGGCAAAACGTTTGATTCTATTTTTCTATGATAAATATCGTTTTTAACTCCAATTTTTCTATTGTAAGAAGCTTTCTTAGTCTACTTAATTATCATGAAAAGAAAACCTCAAATTCATTTATTTATTTAATATATATAATTCAACAATACAAGGCATTTTTAACATGTCCATTTTAGGTAGATTTTTACCTGACTTTGCATCAAGTTTTCGGGTACACAAACTTGTTGAATCTATGATTTTTTGTTTGATGATTACAAACGTATTTGTTTGAAACTGAAAATTATATATATATATATATATATATATATATGTTTAATGGTGCTCCTACACAAGAACTAAAAAATTTGTACAAGCATCTATTATTCAATATATATTTTTTATTTCACAAATCATTTCAGTACAAATTTGTCTTGAACTCTCATCTATACAAACTCAATACAAATGTCTTTACAACTCTCAACTTTCTTTACACATCATACACAACTCTCTGCTAGACAAATTTTGTTATGCACACTCTTACTGTCCCAGCACCTATTGCATCATCCTGAAACCTGTCACACAAAAGAAAATACACAGAGTACACTGGAACTAAAATAAATACTGAACAAATAAAATTTTATTTTTTAATTTTTTTGTCTCAGATTCTCTGTGTGTTTTTCTCATCATCTTTCAGAATTGAACAGCCACACCATAACCATACTGGTTTGCTGATCCGAACCAGCTGATTCTGACCAGCCTCAACACAGTACAGTTTGTCTGCTGTTTTTTTTTCTCAAGATCACAAGACAAGTTAAAAATCAAAGGAGAAGTAACAAAATCAAAACAGTGTGGCACATGGCAGCAATTACAAAGAAAAAAAGTAGCAAATCAGTGTATACATGGTGTAATCAACATGGCAGCATGGACAAAATGATTAAGTCACAGTCAAGCAGCATGGATACACAAGGTTCCCAAAGCAAATGGACTAGTGCAGCAAAGTCTCATGGCAGTTTCAAGTGTATGGTCATCAAATATAGCAACAATAATACATGCATGTTAGCATAATCAACAACAATGTAGTACACACACAACAAATACAGATGAGACAGGGCCAAAATAGAGATGCTAAAGCATGGTGATGGAGCTACAACATATTTGAACATGAATGCACAAGTGATCAGGCCAGTCAAAAAAACAAGGCCAAGCATGAAGTAGTTCAGCAGCTAAACTGATCAGTGCAAAACAATCAGCTCAAAAATCATGGCTCAACAATAATGTAAGTATACATGGCATATGTGAAGAGTGCATGGGACGATGGTTCGGTATTGTGCACAAACAAGGCTAACAACATGGTTCAGAAATGTATAGCATGACTCAAGTGCTTTCAAAACAGGGTATGCACATGCATGTCAAAGCTAAACAGTTCAGCAATGCACTACAAATCAATATGGTTTGCATATACATGACAGTGGCAAAACAGTTTTAGTTGGGTGTGTGCTACGTCAAAGTGATGGTGATTATGATCTGGGTGAAGTATTAGTGATCAAGACAAAGTCTAAATGCAATGGCATCATCAAGTGTAAGTATACAAGAGTATATAGATAAGAGCATTGCCAAAAAAGTGTAGCAAACATGACATGTAACATGGCAGATAAACAATAAACAGGATTTTCTCCTATGCTAAACGAAATCAGTATGTGTGTGTTGTTCTTGGAAAGATTTTAATGCCCCATTTTCAATTCCTTTCTCAAAATCTCTAATATATCATAAATGGAAAATAATTTTTGGATTAAATCGGTTTTGATGTGGTGACTATGCAGTATTAATTTCATTAAGCACATTGTTTTTCAAAAGTGGAAAACAATTTCAATCAGATCGAATTAAGAAAGACACGGTAGACAAAATCAGTTGTAAATGTTTCCATTTACAAATTTAACAGAGGAAATCAAGGATAAAGACAGAATGTTTTCAAAACCAATCGATTTTTGGACAACAGATTTTCAGAGAAAACAAATTCGATCCGAATATTCCAAAATCAAAAGGGGCAAGTCATTAACGAGAAATCAGATATTAGGATTGAAAAACCCCTATATAAACACACTCTTCATCATCGACATGGGTATCAAACATTTTCATAGAAAAATCAAAAACCCTTATCACAAAATCAAAGTGCTTACTTGTTTGATTGAAAGAGAGAACACTGCAGAATCAAGCTACAAGTTAAAACCAATCGACTCTGATCTGCAGAGGAGAATCGAAGCAAGGAATCTCATTTTTCCAGAAACCCTAATTCTTACACTGCCGCCATTTCAGATACACAAAGAAAAAAGAGAAGACATCGGATAAGTGAACAGATGAGCGGGCCGCCCTATGTTGGTTTGGCTAAGCCAAGTTATTAAAAGGGGGTGCTTTTGTTTTTGCTTATGTTTTTAATTTTCCTTTGTATTTTGTCAAATGCAATTTGTTTTCAGCAACATTTTTTTTTCTAGTTTCTTTGTAAAACTAGGTACACAGATTACTGGTCCGTAGTCTGGGAAAATCTAGTCTAGGGTATATAGGCCAGTCTAGGATTTTGAGCTTAGGGTTAGACAAGAGCAGGAGTTGCAAGTTTACATAGGATTGTAAGCGGGATCTGTTTGTAACTCCTAGTAGAAATCTTAGAAAGGCAGCAGTAGGCATAGTTTGCCGAAGCTGGTTATCTCTGCATGATTTTCCTTTACTGCATATTTTATATCTCTGTGTTTGTTTTAGTTTTTGTTAAAAACCCTATTCACCCCCTTCTAGTGTTGTTATCGATCCTACAATTGGTACCAGAGCCAGTTTATATTTAACTCTAGAGTCATGACATCAATGAATAATGCTTTTTCTGAAGGACAGTCTATTGCTAGACCACCCATGTTTGATGGTAGTGATTACACATATTGGAAAGCTAGAATGAAAATTTATCTTGTGTCTGTTGACTTTGATGTCTGGGATATCATTGAGACTGGTTATAAACCACCCACTGTAGTTGTTAATGACATTGAAGTGCTTAAACCAAAAGAAAGGTGGGATGCAAATGATAAGAAACAGTACTTTATTGATTCTAAAGCCACGAATGCTTTGATCTATGCTTTAGATAAAACTGAATATAACAGAATTTCTCATTGTAACACAGCTAAGGAAATCTGGCATACTCTGGAGGTCACTCGCCAAGGAACATCGCAAGTGAAAGAAACTCGTCTTGCACTATTCAGCAATGAGTACGAAAACTTCACTATGCAGAAGGATGAGAGTATCAAGGACATGTATGGACATTTCTCTATGCTAGTGTATAATGCTAGAGCCCTTGGAAAAGTTTTTACTAAAGTTGAACTTGTGAGGAAGATTTTGCGTGTTCTACCGATGAATTTCGAGGCAAAAGTCACAGCTATTCAAGAATCAAAGGATCTGAGTAAGCTGAGCATGAAGGAGCTTGTTGGAAATTTAATGACGTATGAAATGGAGCTAAAATCACGAGAAGATCGCAACAACTCTGATCTGAAGAAGAAACAAATTGCTTTGTCCAATACTGTCAACAGCGATGGTGAAGACTCCATTCAACAGCTTGCAATGGCCATCAGACAAATCGCGAAATGGAGCAAATTCAAATATCGAAGAAACAAATCAAAATCCAACAAGCTGAAGAACTCTGACAATTCAGATGAGGAACCACTTTGCTATAACTGCCAGAAGCCTGGACATCTGAAACCAAACTGTCCCCTTCTTCAGCACAAAAGAAACAAGAAGAAAAAGAAAGCCTTTTCTATAACTTGGGATAACGAGGAAGGTGAAGAAGACTCGGATAGCAGCGAGGAAGAAAGTAACCTATGCTTTATGGAAAAATCTGATTCAGAAGATGATAGAGAGGAATCGACTGAGGTATACAGTTATGATGACTTGTTTTTAATGTGTAAACATCTTTCTGAAATTATTGATACACTAGAAGCAAAAGTAGAAAGGCTCAAAAAAAAAATTAGAACTATCAACTCTCAAATCCACCATTGAAAATCTTGAAAAAGAAAAATTGACATTGAAAGAAACTGATAAGATTAAGAGAGAGAATTTCATTAAAAAATGCACTTCACTTGTGGATGAAAATGCAGAACTAAGAACCAAAGTCCAGGATCTTGAAATCACCTTAAATAAATTTTCAACTGGACAAACGTCTTTCAAAATGTCGCTAGGAAATCAATTGTTTGCTAATAACATAAAAGGACTAGGTTTTGGCAAGATACAAAATGATGTGACTGTGAGTGACAATGCAAAAGGTAGAAGAATTTTTTCAAAATGTTTAAAATGTAAGGAAATTGGGCATAACCTTGAAAATTGCAAAGATAGGAATAAAATCAGGAAATTCACTAGAGTTTGGGTTCCCAAGAATTTGGCACATAATTACAATAATTTCTGGAACACAAATGAAAGGACAAAACAAATATGGATTCCAAAAGACTCTTGTTTTCATCATTCTTTTACCACTAATATTCTTGGACCTAGGAGCCTCTCTGGGTCATCCTCTTCTCTTCTTATGTAGGTATGTTGGCAGGCTAAGGAGCAACAAAAATGGTATTTGGATTCAGGTTGCTCTAGACATATGACGGGAGATAAAAGACTGTTCCTTAGCCTAGAAAGGTATCAAGGTGGGAGTGTGAAACTAGGTGACAACAGTAAATGTAAGATTATTGGTAAGGGAAAAGTAGGTAACAACATTTTTGCCTTAGCTGATGTCTTATATGTTGATAATCTGTATCACAATCTTATTTCCATAAGTCAACTATGTGACAAAGGAATGAATGTAGTTTTTGACAGTGAAATTTGCAAGATAATCGATACATCCACTGGAAAAGTTGTTTTTACTGGCAAAAGAAAAGGAAATATATACATGCTCTCTTTTGATGATGTAACTGTTTCTAGATGTTTGATTGCCACTGAGGAAGAGGCGGTCCTATGACATAGAAGACTAGCACATGCTAGTATGCATCTCCTTGAAAAACTAGAAACGAATGAGCTTGTCAGAGGTTTACCTCATCAGAAATTTAAAAGTAACAAATTGTGTAAGGCTTGCTCCATGGCTAAACTTAGTCGTTCGTCATTTCATTCAAAGAATGTTGTTAGTACTTCTCGTGTTCTTGAATTGATTCATATGGATTTGTTTGGACCAACTGATACTGCTAGTTTAAATGGTAAATGTTATTGTTATGTATTGGTTGATGATTACTCTAGATTTACATGGGTTTATTTTCTAGCCAAAAAGTATGAAACATTTGATTATTTTTCAAAGTTTTCAAAACTTGTTCAAAACGAAAAAGGTGTTTCAATTAAAACCTTAAGGAGTGATCATGGAGGTGAATTTGAAAATTTAGATTTTGAAAAATTCTGTGAAGAAAATGGTTTTAAACATGAATTTTCCGCTCCTCGGACACCTCAACAAAATGGGGTGGTCGAAAGGAAAAATCGTACATCGCAAGAGATGGCTAGATCTATGTTATGTGAATATAAATTACCTCAAACCTTCTGGGCTGAGGCAGTTAATACTTCATGCTATGTAATGAATAGAGTCATGATTAGACCAATACTTAATAAAACGTCATATGAACTGTGGTCTGACAAAAAGCCTAACATCTCATATTTTAGAGTTTTTGGATGTCCTTGTTATATTCTGAACACAGGAGATCAGCTTGGAAAGTTTGAGCCAAAAACAGTCGATGGGATCTTCATGGGTTATTCTTCAAGGAGCAAAGCTTACAGAATCTTCAATAAGCAATCAAGAACAAATGTGGAGACCATTAATGTGAAGTACAACGAATCAGACTCGGAGATAGCTTCAGAAAGTGATAAAGATGAAGGTGGTGTGCAAGAAGATGAAAAAGAAAGCAATGAAGTTGAGACAAACAACAAAGAAGTCGCAGAAGCAACTGCTGAAGCAGAGAGGTTGAAATTCAAACCCAACCATCCTCCAGATTTGGTTATTGGAAGTCCAACGGCTGGAGTTTGCACTTGTTACTCTCTCAATAAAAATGTTTGTGCTTTTTGTATTCACAGTGCTTTTATTTCTGAAATTGAACCAAGTTCGTATGATATTGCTTTTAATGACGAATCTTGGATTTTAGCTATGCAAGAGGAACTTAATCAGTTTAAAAGGAATAAAGTCTGGAATTTGGTGCCTAGGCCAAAAGACTATCTAGTTGTCGGAACAAAATGGGTGTTTAAATATAAACTTGATGAATCTGGAAATGTAATTAGAAACAAAGCTAGGTTGGTTGCTAAGGAATACAATCAAATTGAAGGAATTGATTTTGATGAAACATTCGCTCCAGTGGCTAGATTAGAAGCAATTAGAATTTTGCTAAGTTTTGCTTGTTTTAAAGGTTTTAAACATAAGCAAATGGATGTTAAGAGTGCCTTTTTGAATGCTGAGCTGAAAGAAGAAGTTTTTGTTGAGCAACCCCCTGGTTTTGAGGGTCATGAATTTCCAAATCATGCGTACAAGCTAGAAAAAGCATTATATGGTCTTAAACAGGCTCCTCGAGCTTGGTGTGACTGTCTTTGTTCATATCTTTTGGAAAATGGTTTTAAAAAGGGGTGTGCTGACACTACTCTGTTTTTATTACATGATGGTAATGATTTCTTAATCGTTCAGATTTTTGTTGATGATATCATTTATGGTGCTACTAATGATATTTTGTGTGAGAAATTTGAAAAAGTCATGCAGGACAAATTTGAGATGAGCTTGGTTGGAGAGCTAAAACACTTTCTTGGATTTCAAATCAAACAGAGCAACAAAGGAATCTTCATTTCTCAGACCAAGTATGTAATGGGGCTGTTGAAGAAATTTGGAGTTGAAGATGCAAAACCAATGAAAACACCAATGAGCACAACAACTAAGCTTGACAAAGATGAAAAAGGTGTTGTTGTTGATCAGAAAAAATACCGCGGTATAATTGGTTCACTTTTCTATCTCTCTGCTTCTAGACCTGATATTATATTTTTTGTCTACTTATGTGCTCGTTTTCAATCTAATCCAAAAGAATCTCATTTAAAAGCCATAAAACGAATTATGAGGTACTTGTTGCACACACCAAAACTTGGCTTGTGGTATCCGTCTTGTGATAATTTTGATTTAGTTGGTTTCACTGATGCTGATTATGCTGGTTCACTCACTGATAGGAAGAGCACTAGTGGAACTTGTTTCATGCTAGGACATTCACTTGTTTCTTGGTCAATTCGTAAACAAAATTGTGTTGCATTATCCACCACTGAAGCTGAGTATATTGCATTAGGAAGCTGTTGTGCACAGATTTTATGGATGATGCAAACTCTATCTGACTTTGGCTTATTTTACAAACGAGTTCCTTTGAAATGTGACAGTAAGAGTGCAATAGATTTATCAAATAATCCTGTACATCATTCACGCAAAAAACACATTGATGTGAGACACCACTTTCTTAGAGATCATATTGCTAGTGAGGACATTTGTATTGAATTTATTCCAACGAAATCTCAACTTGCTGATATTTTTACAAAACCCCTTTCTGAAGACAGATTTTGCAGATTACGATTGGATTTGGGGATTATAGAAATTAATTAATCTCTCTACATTTTTGGGTAAATCTCTTCTTAAGGTGTTTTGTTATCAATTTCATTTTCTGACAAATTAATCCAATCTTCAAATCATCAAGACAAGAACAGTTCATTTTGGACATTTATAATAAAATCGTGACTATGTTAAAGATCAGAATATGAGATGGCTGAAAGCTTCTCTATAACCCTGATTCAATTGAATATATTTTATAATATAAGTAATTTAGGAACTTTTTTCACATCCATCTCTATCTCTATCACCCTTCTATCATCCATAATTGTTTTATATATTAAGGGTATTTTGTATATTTTAAATTAAAAAAAAAGTATTTCTCTAACCTCATTTAAAAATCCAAGCTCTGGTCATGCATGGTTATGAGATTACTTATTTTCATGTTGCAACTAATCCCATTTAAAAATCCAAGCTCTGGTTATGCGTGGTTAGTATGCTCTTGAAAAAAAAACTTTTTGTATAGATATAATAATATATAAAATCCTCCCTGGTACATATTATTTAACTATCCATTCCATCTTCTAAATTGTGAAATATGTTCCTATCTTACGGATTATTATGATTTTTTTGTTTGATTGTTTATGGGTTTATGGTCAACTGATTTGATCTCTTACCATGGTATATATCCTTTGCAAATGTCTAGCCCTGTTCATCTTTTGATGGTTACAAAGGGGAGAAGAATTTAAGATTTTGTATTGTTTACAAACATCTATAGATTGTTTTTGCCATTAATGCTAAGTGTTTAATTATTTTCTATTTTCTTCAAATTTTTATTTATGTCTGTTTACAACTGAAAGGGGGAGCTGTGTTATAGAGGGAGCACAAATATAGGGGGAGTTCTTTCAAACACTTTCTGTAAATTTCAAAATCTAGATATGTTTGTCATCATCAAAAGGGGGAGAGTGTTGAATCTATTATTTTTTGTTTGATGATTACAAACGTATGTGTTTGAAACTGAAATATATATATATATATATATATATATATATATATATATATGTTTAATGGTGCTCTTGCACAAGAACTGAAAAATTTATACAAGCATCTATTATTCAATATATATTTTTTATTTCACAAATCATTTCAGTACAAATTTGTCTTGAACTCTCATCTATACAAACTCAATACAAATGTCTTTACAACTCTCAAGTTTCTTTACACATCACACACAACTCTCTGCTAGACAAATTTTGTTCTGCACACTCTTACTGTCAATGCTCCTGTTGCATCATCCTGAAACCTGTCACACAAAAGAAAATACACACAGTACACTGGAACTAAAATAAATATTGAACAAATAATTTTTTATTTTTTAATTTTTTTGTCTCAGATTCTCTATGTGTTTTCTCATCACCTTTTAGACTTGAACAACCACGCCATAACCATACTGGTTTGCTGATCTGAACCAGCTAATTCTGACCAGCCTCAACACAGTACAATTTGTCTGCTAATTTTTTTCTCAGGATCACAAGACAAGTTAAAAATCAAAGGAGAAGTAACAAACTCAAAACAGTGTGGCACATGGCAGCAATTACAAAGAAAAAAGTAGCAAATCAGTGTATACATGGTGTAATCAACATGACAGCATGGACAAAATGATTAAGTCATAGTCAAGCAGCATGGATACACAAGGTTCGCAAAGCAAATGGACTAGTGCAGCAAAGTGTCATGGCAGTTTCAAGTGTATGGTCATCAAATATAGCAACAATAATACATGCATGTTAGCATAAGCAACAACAGTGTAGTACACACACAGCAAATACAGATGAGACAGGGCCAAAATAGAGATGCTAAAGCATGGTGATGGAGCTACAACATATTTGAACATGAATGCACAAGTGATCAGGCCAGTCAAAAAAAGGCCAAGCATGAAGTGGTTTAGCAGCTAAACTGATCAGTGCAAAACAATCAGCTCAAAAATAATGGCTCAACAATAATGTAAGTATACATGGCATATGTGAAGAGTGCATGGGATGATGGTTCAGTATTGTGCACAAACAAGGCTAGCAACATGGTTTAGAAATGTATAGCATGACTTAAGTGCTTTCAAAACAAGGTATGCACATGCATGTCAAAGCTAAACAGCTCAGCAATGCACTACAAATCAATATGGTTTGCATATACATGACAGTGGCAAAACAGTTTCAGTTGGGTGTGTGCTATGTCAAAGTGATGGTGGTTATGATCTAGGTGAAGTATTAGTGATCAAGACAAAGTCTAAATGCAATGGCATCATCAAGTGTAAGTATACAAGAGTACATAGATAAGAGCATTGCCAAAAAGTGTAGCAAACATGACATGTAACATGGCAGATAAACAATAAACATGATTTTCTCCTATGCTAAACGAAATCAGTATGTGTGTGTTGTTCTTGGAAAGATTTTAATGCCCCATTTTCAATTCCTTTCTCAAAATATCTAATATATCATAAATGGAAAATAATTTTTGGATTAAATCGGTTTTGATGTGGTGACTAAACAGTATTAATTTCAGTAAGCACATTGTTTTTCAAAAGTGGAAAAACAATTTCAATCAGATCAAATGAAGAAAGCCACGGTGGATAAAATCAGTTGTATATGTTTTCATTTACAAATTTAACAGAGGAAATCAAGGATAAAGACAAAGTTTTCAAAACCAATCGATTTTTGGACAACAGATTTTCAGAGAAAACAAATTCGATCCGAATATTCCAAAATCAAAAGGGGCAAGTCATTAACGAGAAATCAGAGATTAGGATTGAAAAACCCCTATATAAACACACTCTTCATCATCGACGTGGGCATCAAACATTTTCACAGAAAAATCGAAAACCCTAATCACAAAATCAAAGTGCTTACTTGTTTGATCGAAAGAGAGAACACTGCAGAATCAAGCTACAAGTTAAAACCAATCTGTTGGATCTAGAATAACCCTAGAGGGGGGGTGAACAGGGTTTTTCATAGTTTTTTAACTGAAATGAAAAACTGACAGGATATATAATAATAAACAGATCACAGAATATAATAGAAACAGAAATGCAGAAAGTAAATCACACACAGATATACCCAGCTTCGGCAAAACCCTGCCTACTGCTGCATTTCTAAGGTTTCTACTAGGTGATAGAACAGATTACGCATACAAGACCATGTACACTCGCAAACCCTGCTCCTATTCTAACCCTACGCTCAAAACCCTAGACTGATTGATTTTCACTCGATCAGATTTCCCGAATTACAAACCCTGTAACTCGTAACCAGATTTTACAGACTCTGAAACTGACAGTCAACTCCCTGACAGATTTACCTAGATTTTAACAGACCTAGTAACTGTTTGATCGATTTTAAAACACAATTTAAAACGACATAAAATAAAAAGAAAACCAAAAAAAACTTGGGAGTTAAATTAAAAAGGGGTTATCCCCTTTATTCTCTTGTCTCAAAAACTGGCCGGTCCACTTTCATTTGAGTACACCCGTATACTTTTTTTCCTCTGGAAAAATAAATGGCGGCGTGGCTAGGGTTTGCTTTTTCCCCAAATCGATCGATGCTTGATAAAAAACTGGTTCTCTGATGAACTTCAATTCCTTGTTGGCTTGCTTCACAACTGATTTGGAATTGCTCCCTGGCACTTTGTCTCGTCGATTTGAGTGGATCGAATCCCTCTGAATAGAAACGTGAGTTTCTCTAAACTTTTTAATCTCTGCTTGGAATTGTGTTGTTTTGTTTTTCGATACCCTTTTTTTGCCTGTGATGATGTGGTGTAGACTATATAGGGTAAATAAAAACTCCTATAAAATCTCTGATTTCAAAAACGTGTGACTCGACTGATTGCGTGTATTTCCTCTTTTTACTTTCTTGGCTTGATTGAATCTCTTGCGTGATATCTGAATGAATTTCTGAAAGTAGATAGAACAAAATTCGGAAAGAAATGATTTTGTCCTTGAATAAATTCTTGTGTGAAAATAATGCTTGATTTAATTCCACGAATCAGAGGTTGAATTCTGCGTGATTTTTGCCTTGGTTTTCCAATTGATTTACTCGGCTTTAAGTCCTCTTGAAATTATGCCGTGAGTACAAAAAAGGATTTTCAGGAAAGAATTTTATTTCTTAGCAACTTGATTTTCCTTGGATTTGAATGCCTTGTATATGATGCTTGATTTAATTGATCCTTGATTGGCTTTGGCAAATCTGGAAAGAAAAGAAAAAATTGATACCTCCAGTCATTTTCCTGCCCTTCAATGTATAAATCTGGAAACATAATATTTGATTGCCTTGAATAATTTTCATGATTAAATTAAAAAAAATCAGAAAACAATTTGAATGATGTTGCCTTTTTCGAATTCAATCTGTTTGTGTATGATTTCTGGAATTTAATTGTCCCACACAAAAATGCTTGCCAAATATGTATCTGCAATAGCACACTTGAATTGATTTCCATTTATGCTTGTCATTTGATTTACCATGCTGTTTGATCATCTGTTTGGCTTTGTAGATGCTTGAGTCAGATTTGTTGCTCACATGCATTTGTACACCTACACTATTTCTGAACACATATATGTGCTGCTGGACCATTTCTGTTTTTGAGTATGTATGCATGCAGTGTACACACCATCCATGCATGATTCCTTTTGTCTCTGATTTGTTTCTTGTGATTTACTTGCACATATGTAGCTTCATGCTGACTGTTTTGTGTCACCTTGCTGAACCATCATCATGATTGAGAACCTCTACTTTTAGACATGAGCACTTGAACTATTTTCATCTTCATGAGTTAGCACTGCTTGTATCACCATGTATTGCAGAGTTTGACTTCATTTCCTTGCTCCAGTCTTGTGTATTTTGTTAGCCCCTTTGTTCATTTAAAACATGTTTAACCTGACCATGCAAATGCTCCATGTTGTTCTGGTCATGTGTACACCATAGTGTTGTTGCTTGCAAATGATTTGAAACTGTTTTATGCTGGGAATGAACACATCATTTTGATCTGGATATGTATATGCTTCAATGATCGAGCTTGCTTATGCCATTGCCCTTGTTTGCTACTTGCTGACTTGCTTATGTTGATTTTGCTGAACCATGAAACTGAGCTGTCCCCTTTTGCTATGACTCACTATGTACACATTTGTGTTGCTGAAACATTGATATTGCTGATCCATACTGCTTTGTAACTTGTGTCGACACTTTGCTTTTGCTGAGTTAGATCATGTTCTTGAACCTGTTTGTGGCATGTACTTGTACATTGACCTGAGCTTGTTGCACATTTGTATAGCATTGCTTTTTATGTTGGCTTGACCATACATGTTTGCTGAACTTTTGCAAACTGATTTGCATTGTGCACTGAGTCGAGATGGTCCATGTGGCTACTCCTCAGTTGCACCCTGTATTGGCGTGGCAATGCACACGTGTATATATATACACGTGTGTATATGCAGCCATACAGGAATTTTCCTGTCCCTGTACATATACAAACTGTCTCCCTAGACACAGATGAATCAGATCAAGTCATGAAAAATGATGAGAAACACACCAGAAAACTGAGGCAAAAAAAATTATCCTCCTTTTTTTTTAATTTATATTTGGATGAGTACAGTTTTTATTTCTATTGCAGTGTACTGTGTGTGTGTGTTTCATGTGACAGGTAAGAAGACTGGACTGACTGAAGGCTGACTAGAAGACTGTGAAGATTGGACTAACCAATGAAGACTGAAGACAGTGTTGAGTCAGTGAATTGTTTCAATGTGTCTGAATATGTGTCAATGTGAAAGAATGTATATATGAGTTATGTAAACAAAGTGAGTGTTGTAGTGATGAGCTGTGTATATGAATTGTACTGAAGTTTGTAATAAACAAATTTATTTGAAATAAAATATTATTTTATTCTTGTCAAACAAACTTGTCTATTCTATGCAGTTTATTTACAAGTACAATATCAGTGAAGTGATTAAATAGTGGAGTTAAAACAGATGTATTGTTTGAATGTTTATATTTTAAAAAAAAATACAGTAAATGTTTGAATTTCTGTACAAATGTATTTTATTTAAATATAAATATTACATTCCTGTCTGTGATGCAAATATATAACAGTACAGTAACAAACACATTTATAATATATATATATATATATATATTTATTTATTTATTTGATTGTTATCATCAAACAAAAATCATATAATAGTGTATACGACTGCGTCATATACAACACAATCGACTCAGATCTGCAGAAGAGAACCGAAGCAAGGAATCTCATTTTTCCAGAAACCCTTAATCTTACACTGCCGCCATTTCAGATACACAAAGCAAAAGAGAAGACATCGGATAAGTGAAGAGATGAGCGGCCGCCCTATGTTGGTTTGGCTAAGCCAAGTTATTAAAAGGGGGTGCTTTTGTTTTTGGTTCTGTTTTTAATTTTCCTTTGTATTTTGTCAAATGCAATTTGTTTTCAGCAACATTTCTTTTTCTAGTTTCTTTGTAAAACTAGGTATACAGATTACTGGTCTATAGTCTAGGAAAATCTATTCTAGGGTATACAGGCCAGTCTAGGATTTTGAGCTTAGGGTTAGACAGGAGCAGAAGCTGCAATTTTACATAGGAATGTAAGCGAGATCTATTTGTAACTCCTAGTAGAAATCTTAGAAAGACAGCAGTAGGCACAGTTTGCCGAAGCTGGGTATCTCTACGTGTGATTTTCCTTTACTGCATATTTTATATCTCTGTGTTTGTTTTAGTTTTTGTTAAAAACCTTATTCATCCCCCCTCTAGGGTTGTTATCGATCCTACAAAACTATCAAATTAGAAATCTATTTTAAGGGGGGAGAATGTAACACCCTGTACAATATGCCTAGAAATGTAAATAATAATAATTAATGAAATATAAGGAATTAAATAAAAAAATATAAACGGGATGGAAAATAAGATTTTATAGCATTAAGAATTTGGCTGCGAAAATCTTTTATTTGGATTCGTGGCGAAATTCTGAACTATTTTCATATGTAATATGTTGAAAACGTTAATCGTATGAAGATGCTACAATCAAATAAAATTAAACAGTAAACATATACTTATATATATGTGTGTGTGTATGGTTTAAATAAATAATATATATATCCAAGAAATTAAATAAATTGGATGGATTTGAATTTCAAATGTAGATAAGAGTGAGGGGACAAAAATAATATATATATATATATATAATTAATGTCTCTAGCCCCATATACGCTCACTGGGCAATTCAGTGACCAAAGGGTCGACCGCCCCTCTAGGAGCGGTGTCGACCACTGGTCGACCGCCTTCCTAAAGGGGAGGTGATCGCTCTGCAACTCAAACACCCAATTAGGCTAGGTTTGGTTAGGTTTTTGGGTTTAATTTGTATAAACAGATGACAAGGATTAGATCTAAATAATCCTACGGTTCCTGCTTACACAAGCAACTATAAATAGACCCCTAGACTCACACCTAAACCCTAGCCTTTCTCTCTACCTGTGCCTCCACTCTACCGCCATTGATTCCAGAAATAGATTCTCTTCTTCTTCTACAAACCTATTCTTCTTTCTCTAATCTATTCTTATAGATTAAGATTAGAATACATTCTTAGAATCATATGAAATATACATATAAGAATTTTAATCAATTGATTCTTATGTATGTATAGACCTTTAGAGTTGGGGTTTACATCAAAAAGGCACAACAACGTCAAATCTACGACTTTTCCAATCACTGTGAGTGGAATTAGTATTTTCTTAGGCATATTCTACATTTGTAGATTATCATATAGATTTGTATGCCAAAGAGGATTTGGTATAACGACGTTATTAAATTACAAAACCCCCCAAATCCTCAGTTTTAAGTATTTGCTAAGAATTGTCAAATTACTAGGGTTATAGATCTTGATTTTAGTAGTGAATTGAGATCAATTGGGTGATGTACTTCTATTTTATGTGATTTATCCTTCTTGTCTGAATCGTTGTTTGTAACCTAAAAAGGTTTAGATTTGATTTATATAAACGGACGACTAGGATTTGATCTATATAATCCTATGGTTCTTGCTTACACAAGAAACTATAAATAGACCCCTATACTCATACCTAAACCCTAGCCATTTTCTCTACTTGTGCCTCCACTCTGCCGCCATTGATTCCAGAAATAGGCTCTCTTCTTCTACAAACCTAATCTTCATTCTCCAAACTTTTCTTATAGATTTAGATTAGAATATATTCTTGGATCATATGAAATATATATAAGAATTTTAATCAATTGATTCTTATGTATATATAGATCTATAGAGTTGCGGTTTACATCAAAAAGGCACAACAACGTTAAGTCTATGACCTTTCTAATCACTGTGAGTGGAATCAGCATTTTCTGAGGCATATTATACGTTTGTAGATTATCATATGGATTTGTATGCCTAAGAGGATTTGGTATAACGACAATATTAAATTACAAAACCCTTTAATCCTTCGTCTTTAAGTATTTCGCAAGAATTGCCAATTTGTTGGGTTTGTGGATCTTGGTTTTAGTAGTGAATTAAGAAAAACTGGATGATGTACTTCTATTTTATGTGATTTATTCTTCTTGGTTAAATCTTTGTTTGTAACCTAAAAAGGTTCAGATTTGATTCGACCCACTATTTGAATAGGAATGGGTAGTATTCTGAATCCGAACGTATTAAGATTTGAAGCCAATCAAATATGAACGTTTTTATGTGCAATATGTAAAAAAGGTAAATTAGATAAAATAAAGTCTATGTATGTGTATGTATGTGTGTGTGATATATGTATGTGTATATGTATATATGAAATCATAACCTATTCTTGGTTCCTTACAAGAATCATTCCAATAAGTCTAGGATGCAAGGTGTAATCGTATGTATGTTATATTTTCCATTACTGTTATCTGTTATTATGCAATTATGCCATCATGCCTTAAACGTAGCGGTCAAAAATGTGGAAATTAACTTGTATGCCTTAAACTTAGGACAATTTGACAAATTTTTACCTTGTTAGAACATGCTCTCGTTCATACGAAAATTAGCGTTATTCATGCATATTAAATATTCTACTTATATAGCGTAATTAACGTAACTAGCGTAATAATAACGTAATAAATGAGATTAGGATAGAATTTGAATTTGAAATGTCCTCATATATTGATTTCTTTTGTGCGTGTGTATAGAATGGCTCATAAATATATTAAATAGTGACACACAAACACGAGGTTAGTTGCCATTTGTGGTATAAGTCTGCATGGAACTGATCGCCAAATCCATCAACCACAAGTAGGCCTCACTAATGTGAGAGGTCTGGGTGCCATGGGCCATTCAAAAATATAGTACGCTATAACACAAGGTTAAACCTACTTGCAGTAGAAGTCTGCCCAGAACAATCAGACATATTCATCAACTACAGGTATACGGTTTAATGTGATAAGTCTAGTGTGTATATATATAAACTTATTACGTGTGAATAGGCAGGTTTACTACACCTTGGGAAGGTCTTAAGTGGCTAACTCTCTTCTTGTCTAGTTAGGGTGTTAAGTGGTTAGGACTAGGATGTTCTCTCTGAAGGTTTATTCCATGGATAGGTACCAAATTCATGGGACCCGCCCTTATTAGATTTGAAGTAATTTTATGGGCCTCCTTCTCAAAAAGTAGTTAGGCATGGCGGTAACGAAGTAGGGTAGTTCACGGGGGATGTCCACTTCCTCTAGGAGCTTGTAAGGGCTAAACAAGGGACATGGATGGTTTATAAAGGATATGTGGCCATAACATGCTCATCAACTGTCTAAGGGAAGTTTTAATCGACATAGGTGTTCTACCATAATATCAGTTAAGCTGTAATGACCCGCATTTGCAAAGGTATTATAATTAATTTATATAATTATTTAAATAGGTGGTTTAGAGAATTTAATGGTTGTGGAATTTAATAATGGTGAATGTTTAATTAAAATAATAAATTAAATAATATATTTAATTCTGAAATAATCAGAATTGGCTGAAATGGCGATATGGTGTGAACTGGATCATTTGTGATATTTAATTCAGCTTGGAATTGAATTTGAATAACGAATACATTATATAAACGACAGTTTGAACATAGAATTATATTATAATTAAAATCGAGCTTGAAATGGCGCTGCAGTTCGTAAATTGGTGATTTGAACTTCAACTGAATGTACAGGATTCGTTTTAAGCCAGATTTCTGTGAAACAAGAAATGTTAGGAGCTGGTGGAGTATATCTTTCTAGTGGAAGAGAAAAATCGGATTTCGTCGTGTAGATTTTGATTTATGTCCAAATCAAATTTTAGAAAAGTCGTTGTGCAATTCCTTTGAAATTTAAAAAGGAATTAATTATATTTTAAAAAGGAATTTCAATATAAATCGAATCTCGGGTTGACCCAGTTTGAAATATCAAGTTAGAAATCCATATAGGGATATTCTAGAGCGATATGGTATTCCGCTGTGAATATATACGATAATATAAATTTATTTATATTTAATTTTATTTAAATATATTTATATATTTAAATGGGTTATTTAGGACTTTAAAAATAGCCAGTTTGGCAAACGAAGTCGGAATTCGACGAAACTAATTTTGTTGGATCCACAATGTCAAATAGTTGTTAGATTTCCAGTTCCGTGATTTTTAGAGTCACTGTGTGGCCGTACGGATTTTTAGAGCGAGAAACAATCAGTATTTTGACGGTTAAAAATACGCTGTGTGAGCAAACGGAGTCGGAATTCGACGAAACCAGTTTCGTTGGGACCGTAATGTCAAACTCTAGCTACATGTCCAGTTTGGTGATTTTTGAACATCGTGCGTGATCACACGGATTTTTAGAAGACTGAAACGAATATAAAATAATAAAAATAAAATATCTAAACTAAATTTGAGGCCAAAACAAAAGCCACATACACCCCTTTTCAACCACACAACAAAGTATGATCCCTTATAAAATCATTCCTCCGCCGCCAACCTTTTTCTTTTTTTTTCTAAAACCTAAACGCAAGAAAGAAAATTCAAAATAAAATCGTATAAACTCCCATAAATGCTAAAGCTCATATATTTGTAGTCCCCTAGCCTTGCTCTCCATCGTAGCATCAAATTTGAGGTGTTCGATCATACATCGTCGGTCGCTGGAAGCTTGCCATTGAGCTAGGGTTATGTTTAATTGGGGATTTAAGTGATGATTCTTGTTTTCGATGTCGTCTTGGGATTGAGGAGGGAAAAGTGTTTGTACACCAAGATTTGTAGCAAACGGTGATGTTTTGGTTCGGTAGTACTGTGGGGTTGAGCAGAATAGTTGTTCGACGGAGTGAGGTTATGAGGTGCGAGATGGAATTAGGGGAGATAGGAGGATGGAGCTCAGGAAGGGGATTGACATGGTGGAGCTGGTGGATGATTTCATGGCAAAACGTAGGAGGGTGGATTTGAGAAAGACCGGCCATGTTTTGGTAAAGCGTTCGATGTACAGGAGGAGGCCACGCTTTCGGGTACATGAGAAAGAAGAGAAGGACCTTAAACGGGTTTTGAAATGTATGGTAGTGGGCCGGGTGTTATTGGTAAGGCCCAATCAATTTAAAGTTTATTTTTTATTTTAAATTAAAACGATGTATTAAATTGTAAATTAAATAACTTACCCATACGGTATCGAAATTCAGCGAAACAAGATCCAACAGGATCGTATGGACGGACACTACTCAATGGAACTGACTGGGAATGGATTGGAGCTCGTTTGAATTTATGGCAAAATAAACTGTTTGATTCAAATCAAACAACAGTTTATCGTTCTTTAACGATGTACTGCAAATGTGAGTAAATCTCACTAACTCTAAACAGTTTATAATTTCATGTTGTATTTTTAGAACTGTTAAATATTGGCTGATTGACTATTTGATTGAACTGCTAGTCAGTTAGTTGAATTTCTATATTGATTCTGTTTAACAGAATATATCATATGGAACTGAAAGTGATGTTATCTATATTGTTTAACATCTGTGATGCAAGGAAACAGGTTGGAGGAATCCGGCTGGATTCCTCAACATTTATTTTACTGTTTTTCATATATTGTGATATATGATGTGTTATATAATCTGTTATGGATTATGTGTGTTGGAATGATGTTGATCCTTGTTATTCGATATTTTAAATATCATAAAAGACCCTGGGATGTAAAAAGAATTATTTCAATGTATATTGAAATAAAGGGATTTTATAAAATCAATAGATTTTATAAAAGGAAATATTTCGAAAGTAAATAAAAGGGGAAATGTTTATAAAACGAATAGAGTTTTATAAAAGGGAAAAATGTTGATAAAACGAATAGAATAGAAAAAAGGAAATAACTAGAGTAGAATAAATAAAGATATACAAGGAAATGTTTGTAAACCATTTACAAATAGGATTGAAAAGGAAATAGTGTAAAACCATTAGCAAATAGATTAGAACGAGGAAGGTTTGTAAACCATTTACAAATCAATTAGAAAGAGAAATGTTTGTAAACCATTTACAAATGAGATTGAATAGGGGATATTTGTAAAACCATTTACGAATAGAATTAAAAAGGGGAAATCATTTGTAAAGTGAAGAACCGTTACTAAAAGTAAATCTTTATAAATGAATAGTTTAATCGAGTTAAAGGGAGTTAATCGATGTTAGTTTAATCGAGTTAAAAGGAGTTAAATCGATGTTAGTTTAATCGATTAGAGTTAAAGCAAATGAGTTAATCGAATATAGTTTATTCGAACAGAATAAAGGAGTTAATCGAATATATAGTTTATTCGAATAGAATAAAGGAGTTAATCGAATATATAGTTTATTCGAATAGAATAAAGGAGTTAATCGAATATATAGTTTATTCGAATAGAATAAAGGAGTTAATCGAATATATAGTTTATTCAAATAGAATTAAAAGAATTATCGAATATAGTTATTTGATAGGAGTTAAGTGAATAGAGTTAAAATTAAATCAAAAGAGTTAAGTGAATAGAATAAATTGAATAGAGTTATCGAATATAGCTTGTCAAAGGAAAGAATTATCGAATAGAAAAGATTTGAAAGAGAGTTACGTAAGGAAGTTTGTTAAAGAATTAGAAGGGTGAACTTTGTCTATTTCAAGGTTAGAAACGTTGTTCAGTTAAGGTCTGAGAGGTAGTATTACCCCCAACTTGATTGACTTCATTTTTAACTAAGGAATGGTTAAGGTTCGATAGTAAAGGATGGTTAAGTGAATTTAGTAATTAAAGGAAATGGTTTGAGTTGGCATCGCGATGGTTTGTTTAAACATCTGTCTAAGTCCAATGAAGAAGCTTTGGAAATGTTTTTCCAAATAAGAAACCATAAATGTTTTCTAATAAAGAAAACAAGAAATGGAAATGTTTTCCATTGTTAATAACTATATTTTCCATATTTAGAAAATAAGAAATATTGAATATACGAAAACAGGAGATAAGTAAATTAATGAAATAAAGAGATAAATGTTGAATGATGTTTGATCGATATAAATTTCCATTTGGAAATAATATCGTTGTTTGCACACTTGTTTTTCTTCGATAGTTAAATCACAGACTATCGAAGTTTTGACCATTTTAACGTTGTTAATATGGAGAGACCGGTTGGATTATTATCCAAAGAACCACTCTGTATTGGCATAAGCGTTGCGAATCATATATGCCAAAGGAAATTGAAGACCGATTCATGCAAGGGCTATCCTGTTTACAGAATAGTGCCTTCGGTTCATCCTGTTCCTGGATGACTTGTATGGACGGATGTCTGACAGAGTATTTCCTGACGATCATGTATATTGATTTCTCCAACCGTACCAAGAGTGGAAGCGGAGAAGGAAACTTCTTTTAGCTAACACATAATGTATGGTTGAGGACGTCAATCAGTGATTTGATGGATTTGACGATGTGGCATTCAAATTGAATCTGGTGTGATGCTGAAGCATAGCTTCTAGCCTCACATCCGGTAAATGATAGAAATCGGGCAGGCAGCATGGCTAAGTCAGTCGCACCGAAGTAGGGTGTATAATCACCTGATCAAGAGTTTCATTTACTTCTAAAAATCTATTGTTGATGATGTCCCATTCGGGAAACGGTTGCTGATCCCAACCGTTGGTGATATACATTCGATACACTCAAGCGAAATGAGTGGTCGGTCATGTGTGGCCGGGTTGCAAGATGTTCTTGTTGAACCCAGTGTATTCCTTTGTAGAGGTACACTAGCGAGAGGTGGTTCCATACCTTGTCATAGTTGGAAATCCATTACCCAATACGTGCTTGCGGTTTTGATTGTATACTATATATGTAGAACGTGAGATGAAAGCGTTTCTGCTAAATGATTATTATACTGTGGTTGATAGACATTATTATAATATCAAAAGGTTTTTGATATAAAGATAATTTGGATTCTCATATGGGAAAAACCCGTTTCGTTATACGGCGTGGTCTTATGAGATATCGTTTACTTGTTCAAACTGTTTTAAACTGTTTTATTCATACCAGTCCCATGACTGACCCAGAGTTTATTTTGTTGTTTTCCTAAACTCTTGGGTGCCTAATTTTGTACGGGCAGTCAAGTAGTCAGGATTTACAGATATACTGGAAGAGCTTGGAGCAGGAGGCTTCAGGATTATATAGCTATAGTTATTTCCGTTGTGTTGTAAGTGTTGTATTCATAATGATGTATATTCAAGTTCAGATGTATATTTCAAGTTATGTTATATATATTATATGTTATTCGTTCCGCTGTGAGGTTCGTGTTACTCTGATGTTGTGTTCTTCTTCTTCTTCTATTCTAATTTCTATATTATCTATCCTCACCCTATAATTTCTTTCATTAATGACCGGTATTTTCGATCCTTAGATGTTCGATATGTGTTGTATATCGGATAACCAAGATCGCCAAAAACCCGAGTCGTTATAGTTGGTATCAGAGCTTAAGTTAAGTGAATTACCTTGGCTCTGTGACGTGACTCAGTAGAGATGGTGTTAGTAATACCCTAGATTGAGTTGAGTTATATATACGAGTGAACGTATTTGTAGATGATATAAAAATTGTTTTATATTGTGGTGATTTATTGGTTGAGTTGTTTATGGGTTCTGGTCGATCGGTTTGATCCATTGTATCGATAGGGATTTTGCAAACACTCGAATACGATGGGTCGGCACGGTATGTTTTGAAATGAGGGTAAATTAAAATAAGTTTACCCAAGGTATATCTTGATATAGAGAAGATATATATATCAAAATTATAATATATTGGATATATTGGTTGTTATTATAATCGAGTAAGATTATAAATTAAATGGTTATGTAAATAACCAATCAGAATCATATAAGTGAATTGCGTGAAATCAGATGAGTTAAATCTGAAATTTAAACCAGAAATTGAGTTAAAACTCTGGAGAATTGGATAAGCGTTTGTAAATGAATTTGGATTAAAAGTAAGGAAAATTTAAGATCCTGGGATATTTTAAATTGTTTTACAAGCAGTGTGAATTATATTTTGAAATGAATTTCAAAGTGGAAATGTTTAGAAATGGTTTTATAGTATTGAACTCACTTCGATCGCTGGAAAATAGATTTTGATGATGACAGCTGCATCATCAGTATTCATTTTTGAGTTGTAAGTGACCAATTACTACCAGAGATACTGTTTTGAATTTGTTTTGGGAAAGACAAGTTGTGTTGAATTTTAAATAGGATTTATAATATAGAATTGAATATAGACTTTGAATAAAGAAAATTCAAATAGAATTGAATATAGAAATTCCAAGGGATTTTGAATATATGAAATTCAATGGAATTGAAATAGAGTTTGAATATAGAAATTCAAATGGAATTTGAATATAGAATTCAAATGGAATTTAAACTATAGAATTTGAATATATAGAATTTGAATAGAATTTGATATATAGAATTTGAATATATAGAATTTGAATATAGAATTCAAGTGGAATTTAAACTATAGAATTTGAATATATAGAATTTGAATAGAATTTGAATAGAATTTGAATAAAATTTAAATAGAAATTGAATAGAATTAACTAAGTCGAAGAGGAATTAGTTAATCGAGTTTTGAATTTGAAGTTGAACTTTGAAAGGTGAATTGGATTTGTGAATGGATATTCGAAATCGAATATAGAACTTAAATTTGAAATTTGGATTCAAATTAGTTAATAAGCAAGTTAAAATATATTTGAACATGTCATGTTCAAATATAAAAGTGAAATAGACTAAAGAGTTAATTAACAAATTAATTAACGAATTGAGTTAAAACGATCAGGTATAGTTAAAATAGATTGGGCAGGTATAAATATACATGAGACAGGTATGGATAAGGTATGAAGGTATATAAATAGAATGCTCGACGAAAAGGTATGTATTTAATTCATATATGAGATTTTATGCGCCGTATCGGCTAGCCGCTTGGCTTTTTCTTTTTCTTTTGGGTTGGTGAGGGCCATGGGAGGCTATTTGAAATATCCCGATGCTCCTGGTACAAAGGAGGTTATGGCGAATTTTTCCGGGAATTTAAGAAGTTAGAATATTTTTAAGATTATTTGATAGTTAGAAATCAACGTATCGATATATATAGATGTCGATAAGGAAACGAACTTAGAAATAGAATAGCAAAATCAAAAAGGAAGACTAAGAATAAAATCTAGTAAGAATAGAAAGAGGAAGCATATACGTGTTTAAAAGTGAATAAGTAGTTGTATGGTATTGATTATTCGAGTAAGTAGTCATATCTGTTTTGATGTTATAAATGTTATTCACACAAGGTCTGAGAGGTAGTTATACCCCAACTTGATTGATTTCATTATTAACAAATAAATAGTAAGATTTCAAGCTCGAAGATCAATGTTGAATAAGAGTTTGTTGAATATAGTATTTGGGTTGTTGTAACGATGTTTTACACAACATCCGTTCTAACCCAAATAAGTGTAAGCTTGGAAATATAATAAAGAATATTTCCTAAGTATAGAAATAAACGAGATCGGAAAAGAGATAAGAAATTGGAATATTTTCCAATTATAAATAGCATATATTTTCTAAAGTTTAGAAAATAAGGGAAGGCGATATTCGGAAATGTTTTCCAAATAACATAAAAGGCCAATATGGTTATTGAAAATATTTGGTTAACAAATATTGATAAAGAAATAGAGAAGTGATTTAACTAATGGAATATTAATTTAGGGCTCAGTGACATGTTCAAAAGGAAAATTTGATTTTTTTTTTTTTTTTGAAAAGAGTAAACTGATTAAAAACTCCCAAGGAAAAGACTGTTGGAATTAAAAACAAATTTAATAGAAATTTGTGAAAGCAAAATTGAATTAAAGTAAAGCCAGTAAAGTGGTAACTGAGGTTGAATTAGAATGATATCAAGGCAAATTGGATTATGAGGTTCAAATTTGAAGTGTAACGAGATAATCAAGTTAAGAGTTGGGAATCGAGAAGAAAATCGAATTGAAATGATATTTGGCTTGGATAGAAGCGAATGGTTGTATTGGGGATAAAAGCAGATTGGAATTTGATTGGGATGACCCTTGTATCTGCTGAATTGATAACAGGTGGAAAGGATGTAATGATATGCCGACAAAAGGTACAAGTTTATATTTCTATTGGATATAAGATTTATGAGCCGAATTGGCAAGCCGCTTGGCTGTTTGATTTTCTTTTGGGTTGGAGATGGCCCAGAGAGGCGAGTTGGAGTTTGACCGATTGACCAGTACAAAGGAGGTGCTGGCGAAATTTTTCGAAGAGTTAAGGCGTTAGAAAATTTTCAGGATTTTTGGAAATTTTCGTTGATAAGAATTAAATAAATTTTTAATTGAAATTAAATTGGTTCAGTTGAAACCGAATGTAAGAAGTGAACAAATAGGTTCTAACCAGTCGATAGTGTTGTTCTCTACCTTAGAAGTTTCGAGGACGAAATTATTTTAAGTGGGAAAGATTATAATGACCCGCATTTGCAAAGGTATTATAGTTAATTTATTTAAATATTTAAATAGGTGGTTTAGAGAATTTAATGGTCGTGGAATTTAATAATGGTGAATGTTTAATTAAAATAATAAATTAAATAATATATTTAATTCTGAAATAATCAGAATTGGCTGAAATGGCGATATGGTGTGAACTGGATCATCTGTGATATTTAATTCAGCTTGGAATTGAATTTGAATAACGAATATATTATATAAACGACAGTTTGAACGTAGAATTATATTATAATTAAAATCGAGCTTGAAATGGCGCTGCAGTTCGTAAATTGGCGATTTGAACTTCAACAGAATGTACAGGATTCGTTTTAAGCCGGATTTCTGTGAAACAAGAAACGTTAGGAGCTGGTGGAGTATATCTTTCTACTGGAAGAGAAAAATCGGGATTTCGTCATGTAGATTTTGATTTATGTCCAAATCAAATTTTAGAAAAGTCGCTATGGAATTCCTTTGAAATTTATAAAGGAATTAATTATATTTTAAAAAGGAATTTCAATATAAATCGAATATCGGGTTGACCCAGTTTGAAATATCAAGTTAGAAATCCATATAGGAATACTCTAGAGCGATATGGTATTCCACTATGAACGTATAAGATAATATAAATTTATTTATATTTAATTTAATTTTATTTAAATATATTTATATATTTAAATGGGTTATTTAGGACTTTAAAAATAGCCACTTTTGCAAACGAAGTCGGAATTCGACGAAACTAATTTTGTTGGATCCGCAATGTCAAATAGTTGTTAGATTTCCAGTTCCGTGATTTTTAGAGTCACTGTGTGGCCGTACGGATTTTTAAAGTGAGAAACATTCAGTATTTTGACGGTTAAAAATACGCTGTGTGAGATAACGGAGTCAGAATTCGACGAAACTAGTTTCGTTGGGACCGTAATGTCAAACTCTAGCTACATGTCCAGTTTGGTGATTTTTGAACATCGTGTGTGATCACACGGATTTTTAGAAGACTGAAACGAATATAAAATAATAAAAAGAAAATATCTAAACTAAATTTGAGGCCAAAACAAAAGCCACATACACCCCTTTTCAACCATACAACAAAGTATGATCCCTTATAAAATCATTCCTCAACCGCCAACCTTTTTCTTTTTTTCTGAAACCCAAACGTAAGAAAGAAAATTCAAAATCAAATCGTGTAAACTCCCATAAATCCTAAAGCTCATATATTTGTAGTCCCCTAGCCTTGCTCTCCGTCGTAGCATCAAATTTGAGGTGTTCGATCATACATCGTCGGTCGCTGGAAGCTTGCCGTCGAGCTAGGGCTACGTTTAATTGGGGATTTAAGTGATGATTCTTGTTTTCGATGTCGTCTTGGGATTGAGGAGGAAAAATGGTGTTTGTACGCCAAGATTTGTTGCAAACGGTGATGTTTTGGTTCGGTAGTACTGTGGGGTTAAGCGGAATAGTTGTTCGACGGAGTGAGGTTATGAGGTGCGAGATGGAATTAGGGGAGATAGGAGGATGGAGCTCAGGAAGGGGATTGATATGGTGGAGCTGGTGGATGATTTCATGGCAAAACGTAGGAGGGTGGATTTGAGAAAGATCGGCCATGTTTTGGTAAAGCGTTCGATGTACAGGAGGAGGCCATGCTTTCGGGTACAGGAGAAAGAAGAGAAGGACCTTAAATGGGTTTTGAAATGTATGGTAGTGGGCCGGGTGTTATTGGTAAGGCCCAATCAATTTAAAGTTTAATTTTTATTTTAAATTAAAACAATGTATTAACTTGTAAATTAAATAACTTACCCATACGGTATCGAAATTCAGCGAAACAAGATCCAACAGGATCGTATGGACAGACACTACTCAATGGAACTGACTGGGAATGGATTGGAGCTCGTTTGAATTTATGGTAAAATAAACTGTTTGATTCAAATCAAACAACAGTTTATCATTCTTTAACAATGAACTGCAAATGTGAGTAAATCTCACTAACTCTAAACAGTTTATAATTTCATGTTGTATTTTTAGAACTGTTAAATATTGGCTGATTGACTATTTGATTGAACTGTAAGTCAGTTAGTTGAATTTCTATATTGATTCTGTTTAACAGAATATATCATATGGAACTGAAAGTGATGTTATCTATATTGTTTAACATCTGTGATGCAGGGAAACAGGTTGGAGGAATCCGACTGGATTCCTCAACATTTATTTTACTGTTTTTCATATATTGTGATATATGATGTGTTATATAATCTGTTATGGATTATGTGTGTTGGAATGATATTGATCCTTGTTATTCGATATTTTAAATATCATAAAAGACCCTGGGATGTAAAAAGAATTATTTCAATGTATATTGAAATAAAGGGATTTTATAAAATCAATAGATTTTATAAAAGGAAATATTTCGAAAGTAAATAAAAGGGGAAATGTTTATAAAACGAATAGAGTTTTATAAAAGGGAAAAATGTTGATAAAACGAATAGAATAGAAAAAAGGAAATAACTAGAGTAGAATAAATAAAGATATACAAGGAAATGTTTATAAACCATTTACAAATAGGATTGAAAAGGAAATAGTGTAAAACCATTAGCAAATAGATTAGAACGAGGAAGGTTTGTAAACCATTTACAAATCAATCAGAAAGAGAAATGTTTGTAGACCATTTACAAATGAGATTGAATAGGGGATATTTGTAAAACCATTTACGAATAGAATTAAAAAGGGGAAATCATTTGTAAAGTGAAGAACCGTTACTAAAAGTAAATCTTTATAAATGAATAGTTTAATCGAGTTAAGAGGAGTTAATCGATGTTAGTTTAATCGAGTTAAAAGGAGTTAAATCGATGTTAGTTTAATCGATTAGAGTTAAAGCAAATGAGTTAATCGAATATAGTTTATTCGAATAGAATAAAGGAGTTAATCGAATATATAGTTTATTCGAATAGAATAAAGGAGTTAATCGAATATATAGTTTATTCGAATAGAATAAAGGAGTTAATCGAATACATAGTTTATTCAAATAGAATTAAAAGAGTTATCGAATATAGTTATTCGATAGGAGTTAAGTGAATAGAGTTAAAATTAAATCAAAAGAGTTAAGTGAATAGAATAAATTGAATAGAGTTATCGAATATACCTTATCAAAGGAAAGAATTATCGAATAGAAAAGATTTGAAAGATAGTTACGTAAGGAAGTTTGTTAAAGAATTAGAAGGGTGAAGTTTGTCTATTTCAAGGTTAGAAACGTTGTTCAGTTAAGGTCTGAGAGGTAGTATTACCCCAACTTGATTGACTTCATTTTTAACTAAGGAATGGTTAAGGTTCGATAGTAAAGGATGGTTAAGTGAATTTAGTAATTAAAGGAAATGGTTTGAGTTGGCATCGCGATGGTTTGTTTAAACATCTGTCTAAGTCCAATGAAGAAGATTTGGAAATGTTTTTCCAAATAAGAAACCAGAAATGTTTTATAATAAAGAAAACAAGAAATGGAAATGTTTTCCATTGTTAATAACATATATTTTCCAAATTTAGAAAATAAGAAATATTGAATATGGGGAAACAGGAGATAAGTAAATTAATGAAATAAAGAGATAAATGTTGAATTATGTTTGATCGATATAAATTTCCATTTGGAAATAATATCGTTGTTTGCACACCTGCTTTTCTTCGATAGTTAAATCACAGACTATCGAAGTTTTGACCATTTAATTTGTTAATATGGAGAGACCGGTTGGATTATTATCCAAAGAACCACTCTGTATTGGCATAAGCGTTGCGAATCATATATGCCAAAGGAAATTGAAGACGGAATTATGCAAGGGCTATCCTGTTTACAAAATAGTGCCTTCGGTTCATCCTGTTCCTGGATGACTTGTATGGACGGATGTCTGACAGAGTATTTCCAGACGATCACGTATATTGATTTCTCCAACCGTACCAAGAGTGGAAGCGGAGAAGGAAACTTCTTTTAGCTAACACATAATGTATGGTTGAGGACGTCAATCGGTGATTTGATGGATTTGACGATGTGGCATTCAAAGTGAATCTGGTGTGATGAGGAAGCGTAGTTTCTAGCCTCACATCCGGTAAATGACAGAAATCGGGCAGGTAGCATGGCTAAGTCGGTCGCACCGAAGTAGGGTGTATAATCACCTGATCTAGAGTTTCATTTACTTCTAAAAATCTATTGTTGATGCTGTCCCATTCGGGAAACGGTTGCTGATCCCAACCGTTGGTGATATACATTCGATACACTCAAGCGAAATGAGTGGTCGGTCATGTGTGGCTGGGTTGCAAGATGTTCTTGTTGAACCCAGTGTATTCCTTTGTAGAGGTACACTAGCGAGAGGTGGTTCCATACCTTATCATAGTTGGAAATCCATTACCCAATACGTGCTTGCGGTTTTGATTGTATACTATATATGTAGAACGTGAGATGAATGCGTTTCTGCTAAATGATTATTATACTGTGGTTGATAGACATTATTATAATATCAAAAGGTTTTTGATATAAAGATAATTTGGATTCTCATAAGGGAAAAACCCGTTTCGTTATGCGGCGTGGTCTTATGAGATATCGTTTACTTGTTCAAACTGTTTTACTCATACCAGTCCCATGACTGACCCGGAGTTTATTTTGTTGTTTTCCCTAAACTCTTGGGTGCCTAATTTTGTATGAGCAGTCAAGTAGTCAGGATTTACAAATATACTGGAAGAGCTTGGAGCAGGAGGCTTCGGGATTATATAGCTATAGTTATTTCCGCTGTGTTGTAAGTGTTGTACTTTGATAATGATGTATATTCAAGTACATATGTATATTTCAAGTTATGTTATATATATTATATGTTATTCGTTCCGCTGTGAGGTTCGTGTTACTCTGATGTTGTGTTCTTCTTCTTCTTCTTCTATTCTAAGTTTCTATCTTATCTATCCTCACCCTCTAATTTCTTTCATTAATGACTGGTATTTTCTATTCTTGGATGTTCAATATGTGTTGTATATCGGATAACCAAGATCGCCAAAAACCCGGGTCGTTACATAAGCAGTAACGTTCGCAATACTACTTCTCATATTACAAATGAAAGTATATACTTAAGAACGTTAACGTATTAGGAAGGGGTCTTAAGAGGCTAGGGTCTGCCTCAAGGTTATAAGAGATCATAAGAATCCACCTTTAATAGGGCCATAAGTGACCGAGAAGCTCACCTCGTTGGTTCTTTACCTTAAATGCACTATTGAAGGTCTTAAGCGATTGACTTGGATATCCACCTCATTGGTTAGATACTTTGTGTTTGTGTGAATGTTCGTGTGTTTTGTAGACTTACCTTGATATATATGACCTGCTAAATCTAGGGTATGACTTTTAAGTAAATATTTTATTTCAGTCACACATAACTTTATGTTCTGACCCCTCTCCTTAATATATCCAACAGATCAGTAGGTGGGGTAGATTCTACAGACAAAGCAATGATGATGTTAAAGACAAAAACGGAGATGTTATGTTACCATTAGTTATCATTGATGCACTACTTATGGAAACTTTTAATGATGAATTAGTTGATGTACCTATGGAAAAATTGTGTGCTGACAATCTGTGTTTGAATTCTGTGGTTTTTATAAATGGTACATCTTATTTGGATATTATATTCCCCCTTCCGCTGTGTGAGATTCCATAATGCAATGTCTATATATTATTCTGTGCAAATGTAATTCCTTACAGGAACTAACGACCCGTTTGGAGTGGCTCTAAGTTTCAATAGGCCTTTTCTAGGGCGAAATTTAGGCCCACTCTGGGAGGGTTGTTACAACAACCATATGATAACATCCATAAAAATAAAATAATACAAAGTACAAACACATCCATATACATATGCAATTTCCCTATTAACTGATCCCGAATAATGCTTAATGTTTGCTAATGCATCCACTTAATCTACTTGGAAACACTTGCAGCCACATCATACATAACATGTTATAATTACATGCTTTTGATCGTTCCTACCATTCATAGGATTAATCATAAGATTTACCCTTTCCAAGGATATTTAAAAGAAAGACCACAATAAGAGAAAAAACTAATGATAGGATATCAAAAAGGAAATGTTTGTAAAGAACATAGGTAAGAAACTTGAATTTTTTAAAGATACTCAAGTTGTTATAACTAGAAGTTATCCTATGAGGTAAAAGATTCCATTACTGAATTAATTAATGCCTCATCGCATGATGACTCACTATTAACTCTTACTTTTTCTCCAAACTTCCAATTTAAATGATTTCTCTTATAACCACTGAGTTATTCTAATCACATTCGCTAGAGATCTTTTCTTTCTTACCCATCTTAGATCCTTTAGGAAGATATATTCCAAGTTTTCCATTTTCTTCCTTTTTGAACTAGCTGAACATAACTACGTCATTTGGTTTAAAATCTGAGAGCCCAATCTACCTTACAGGTAGAGTCACTTTTGTCATATCCACAATCCGATTTCTAGTCTTTACCCTTACTCTCTTATATTCCCCTTTTTGTTCCACTCATATTGCCCAACACCATATGAACTTATTCCTTTTTCAATTTCCTATATATATTTTTCAAAACTCATATTGCTATTACTATTTTCCAAAATCTCATTTGAAAAATCTTAGTGGGATAACTTGTTATGCATAAGGTCACAAAGAAATTTCTTTTTGAAATATATATATGTATAGTTACTTTTATGAAATTCTCAAAACACGAATTTCATATCAAAGCATATTTGCCCTTTAAAATTTCCATTTCTAAAATCATATATGTATATATATGTGGGGTTTAGACTCAAAGTGGTCCTACAAAATAATTTTCCTCAAAACACTCTTTTCAAATTATTTCCTTATAACACAAATATTTGCCATGCATTAATCAATCTGAAATCTTTATATTATTTTAATCATTTATCGACTAGCCAAATTTTTACTTGCTTAAATTTGGTGGTCATATGAAGATTTATTTTACCAATCTGATTCTTATTATTCAGTTTTAACTTATTCCTATAAGTCATTTTTCTTCAAACGGAATTTCTGGGATCCTCGTCTCATCCCCAAATGATATAACCTTGATGAACACCAAACTCCAATCATAAAGTATAACAAATGGTTAATTTCCTATCAAAAATGTTAAGATATACTTTGAGGTTAAATCTTTTAAGTTTCCTACCATATTATAAGGTACTTCCCTAGAAGCTACATGAACTCTTATACCCAAATGCTACGAACTAAATGCTAACTACATTCTTGCTTTTACAAGGAGATCCCAAAAACCATCGGATACGCAAACTCAATTAATCTTCCTTGTCTTAAGTTCTAATTCCTTATAGGGAATAACAAACCAACAATCCATGGTCACTAAAATTTCAATCTTTCCCTATAACGGGTAATGGTCCCCCTAACAATTAAAAAACTTATAGTACTTAATCCAAGGTAACTACTTTCGTGGGTCCTCTTACTAATGCTACCAATGGAATTAATACTAAAATATTAACCCAACATATTTTAAAGAAAATTTCTCATTTTGTTTCATAAAAGCTAAACTCCTCTCAAGGAGGTAGGTCGAGAAAATATGTATCTTGAAAATATTTTCAATAACTCCTTATAATAACCCACTAAGCCAAGAAAATTTCTTTCCTTCCAAAAGCAATACTCAGAGAACTTGGTCTTGGGTCCATGTCCTTATACGATATTAAATACCAAATTTATCCCTTACCGTTCTTTATTTAGACTAACATGTCATCAATAAATACTCCTACCAAATTACTACAGAGCCCACTAATAATACTTCCACACATGTCAATAACTAGGCTAGTCATAGGCTAGCCCGAAAGATATGGTAACTGTTCTTAAAAATCCCTCGAATGTTCTACGAACAACTCCATCTCTATTTTTTCCATTACTCAAAACTTGATGGAAATCATAAGAAAAGAAATCAGGTTACGGAAAAAACCTGGCTCCCTAAATTTTTATCAAAAAGACCATCTACATGAGCCGAAGAGAAATGTTTCCTTCAAAACAATTCACTTATGATTACCACTTAGCCAACGGACTATCCACCTTTATAGCAGGGATGATGATGCCTCTCACTCAAAAATGTTTACTCTTATCAATACTTTTCAAAACTTCATTTGTTTTCCCAAAATCTTACCGACATGGCTGAAGTCCAACGACTTCTTCAGAACACATGTGTAAAGCTCCCATCACAGGCGTTACACTCAGTCTACCAAAAGATTGGTATAAGGAGTAAAATAATCCATTCTAATTGATTCTCCACATAATAACACTATGGTGCGTCTACTATGTGTTTCCCCAAAGGACTACCCCTCTCTCAACATCTAGGATGACTCATATATAGCTAACCTGTCTAAACAAGCATAACTCCATTTCTAGAAAAGATTCTAGCCATAAGTACGAAACTCAATTCTCTATTATTCCAACAAAACCATGTTCTCTACCAATAATGCTACAAGTTTATCATTGTCATCTAAAAATCAATGTCTCTTTTAGAAGGTAACCTTTTAACCCCTTTAAATACACGAAAAATATAGCACAACGAGAATTGAATCGATATCGTCTGGAGATGCACTAAGGGAAAATATAGGAAAATCAACATGATTGACCCGCGTGTCACCAAAAATCTCAGGAGTTAGTATACTACATATCCTAACCCGACAATTCTCTTCATGTAGTAAAAATAACCCCATGCTTGTCTAACTAACCCATCATCTAAGTTTTACTATCTCAAAAGCTCAGAATATAAGCATCTCATTCAAACTCTACTGCTAATGTCAAAAATATGAGAAAACAAACTTTACGGCCAAACTATCTGGACCTAAACCAACCCATACCTGAAAATGCCCCGAACATCTCTTAAATCAAGATTTCTTGTTTCAAACCCTGATTCACCATTGATAACAATGTCGATCTCCCTAAGGGGTTAAGAAACTACTACTAGGACTAGAAAAGTGCGAACAATCAACTAGGTTTACAACTGCACACTCGGGTATTTACTATATCCATCAAGGACAGCTTCATTAGGCCTACCATGTAGATGCCCTACATGGCATGTCTAATAACAACATGGATATGGCCCCACGCAGCCACCCCCAACTAGCGAATCAAAGGTAAAGAAACATAATACTACTAAATAAGACAGGATATGAGAGCTATAAAGTACTAGAGATAGATAACAACTCTTTCACCGATCTTTACCCATTTCCATTTCTCAGCCCTCTTTTTTACCAACATCTTCCTTATAACCCTCTTGGCCTAGTGCCACATCAACAATTTCCTTGTCAAAACTAATGATATCTTCCCGAATCTTTACAGCAATACCACTTAGGTTACCTTGTTATCCTTGTCCTGTAAGGTTGTCTTATCCTTGCTCAGCCTTACTTTATATGTGTCAGGTAGCAAGTTTCTCTCTAACTTCGGTTTTCCTAAAATACCGAGGAGCTAAACGGTTTTATCCACAAGTCAAAACTTAAACATATAAAGATTTAAGATTTCTAGACCCACAGGCAAGCCTAGATAGGCCGCTCTATAAATAACTTAACGAAGAATGGAGAAATAGGACAAGGAAAGGAGATAGACTTGAGGGGATTTAAATAGAACTTTTATTTCAAAAGTACCTTTGTTTTGAAAATCCATTTTCTTTAGAAAAATACTTTATTTTAAAACAACTTTTAGGAATCCTGTAACATTAGGCTGTAATACTAAAAGAAACACCCTGCAACCTTTAGTATTCCCAATTGGGTCATGCTAGAGCATTATAGGTACAAAGAAACTTAATTCACAGCGAATAAGATGCACAAGGCATAAAGGAAAAACAACGGAAACATTTGTCTTTCAAACAACTTGTTATTACAAAATAATAATTTACATAAAGTAAGTTACAAAACATATGTCTTACATAATTTTAGCTTAATTCAGAGTATAATAAAGCATTCCCCTCTTAAGTACCATTCCAACTCATGGCAATTAAAGTATTACAAAAATGGAATTCATACATCAAATGAAAAGTAAGTAGGGTCTTGGACACTAATCTTCCCAAGCCGCTAGTACCAATCATTTTGTGCCATGTAAATCTACTGAGAGGAAAGAAAAGGAAGAAAGGGGAGTGGGTTAGATATAAAGTCTGCTGAGCTATATAATAACTAGCACGATTGATAACTAAAAGCAATACACACAATAATAGTTTTAGTGTTAGGCATGGAAGTGTATGTGCACAACTATCTGGTGAACACGTAGGAATGATGTACAAAGATTAAAGATTTGGTCGATTGCTATCTCATTCGATTGCCTATTTTATTGCACAAGTCATTTGATTATTTGTGGTTTCTCGATTACATAACATGATATAATTAGGATCATTTTCATAATACTACTCATTGATCCTATAGAGTGATAATCTACGCCTACTATGAGCCTTGAGTTTATCAGGCCCGACCCATTAGCAAAAGACATAGCATTAACACCGGTGTCACAATGTCTTATGTTCTCTAATCGGGTCAATAAACACACATTGAACCGCCAAAATGCACCCGTACCCACCTCTATTTAGTCCATCTTAGTACTTAGCTCAACATGGTGCATGCCTACGCCTCTTATGAGACTGTACGGGAAAAAGGTATGTTGACTGGTATGGATCCCCAACAAATAAATCCTACTTAAACCAAATCCCCATTGATTAGGGGTCTCATAGATTTACCATAGAAACCATAGCCATAAAATAAACATAAAATTAGGCTTACAACTTAACATTAGTTCGATTATTATATTAAGCCTATTTGTTTGTTTATCTATCATGCCTAATCTCAAAGCTATCATAGAACCATAAAATAACCAATGCCTAATCACAAGGCTGTCATTGAATAATCAATGTCTAATCACAAAGCTACCAAAGAATAATTAATGCTTAATCACAAGGCTACCATGGAATAATTCCCAATCACAAGGCCACCATAGAATAATATCTAATCACAAGGTTACACTGAATAATGTTTAATTGCAAGGCCACCATAGAATAATGCCTAATCGTAAGGCCACCATAAAATAGTGCCTAATTAGAATAATGCTTAATCGCAAGGCCACCATAGAATAATCAGTAATTTAGGCTTATAAACTTATTTATCATTTCAATTTTAATTTTCATATTCAGCCCATTTGTTCATTTACATCTTCATGTCATATTCATATCTGCAAATAAACTACGTTTGTTTATTATGATTCTTTATGTTTGTACAATCTATCATATTTTTGCAAATATGTTGTAGTCTATTTTTCTATTATAACCTGTGCCATAGTTAATTTGCAAATTTCATTAATTCTATATATTTTCAATCTAATATTCCCTTTTGTTACAGTTTAACATTTTAATTTATCCCCAAATTATTCAATCCTTTTTCTTTAACAATTTCAATTGAACTAAATTTCCCAACGTATGCAAAATAAAAAGGATTAACCACTCACATTAAATTAGGCTTATAAATCTATGTCTAAATCAGTCATGTATAGCATACACAAAATAAAGGATTAATCAATATGGTACATATGCCAATGTCAAAAATTTGCATATTTTGGGCGTAACCACAATAAACCGTATAACCAGACGCAGAAAGAGGAAAAGAAGACTAAAAAGGTATCTTACAGTATTTTAATTATTAATTAACTAAAAATTGTAAGAAAGACAAAAACTATAAAATAACTTACAGAAAAGAATATTTACAGAAAAAGCATAACTTACACAAAAAAGAACAATAACTGTAAGAACTGTAAATAAGACTGTAAATTAACAACTACAACTATTTTAATGCCTATTTACTTCAAAATGCCAAAAATCTAATAATTAAAAATTCACTAGAAAAGCTTCCCTCGTGGCCTTGGTAGAGCCCACCACCAGAATATATACGATTTTTATTATAATCTCAATTACCCTAAAATTTAAAATTAAGGTGGTCTGTCTCCAAAAAGAAGACTAATCTAGGCGGGAAAGAGATGTATTGCGAAGAATGAAGGGGGGTTGGAGGTTTATTTATAGGTAGGCTAAAAGATCCTAGGTCGTTAGATTTAGGGTTTAAATCTGAACCAACCATGTCCTCGGGCCAATCAGAGGTTACCACGTTAGCTCAAAAATTAAAATAGGGCAACTAGGATTTAACACGTCAGCTGAAAACGGTGGAATTTTTTTCCACTCATGTTTCTATCACAAAATTGAATCAACGATAATTAGGTATTTAAAAACAAACATGTGAATAACGACAAGCATAGCCTATGCAGGAGCTAAGCTCTTAAAGAACCAAAGCATGTCAAGACAAATTCATTACTTTATTTCTAAAACCATTAAAATTAGATCTAAATCTGATAAGCGTTAACATGAATATACCCTGTGAAGGAGCATAACTCTTAAACGACACAGAGTATGAAGGTTCAGATCTAACTCTTGGTTCAGATCCAGATCTATATGCGTAAAGTCCTAACTATTTGGCGATGTGACTCCTATTGAATCCAGAATATAAGCATCACGACCCCCTAATTAAAGGGGATTAGCTAGACATAGCTAAATGATAAAATGCGAAAAAAATAAAAGAACAAACATAAATAAAATAGAACTAAAACTAAAGAGAACAGGGGAAGAATAGTTTTATTCCAAGAGAAGACTTTACAGAATAAAACTTAATGTAATTATAAATGATAGAGATACATTGTATTTATAGCTGTCATGACTAAGACTAAGTGGCCAATTACACGATGTGGGACAAAAGGCTTTGCCTAAATAACAACTAGACCAATGTGAACGCAAGCGAATGGGCATGCAAATGTCATGAAAAAATAGCTTGCGGGCATCAAATGGAATCAACTTCAATGAGTAATAACTCCATAACATCCGAGACAAGAGATCTTTATGAAAAGGCATTGAGTCTTGACTTTAAAATATGCAGCAGAATGTGGTTGAACAACAACATTTCTTCAGGTCTTCATGCTTTAATCCGGCTCTAAAAATCATCCTTGCACCAATATAATTCTTCAAGCTTTTCAACAGTTAAGTGCATCAATTCATTCATCTTAAATAATCTGAAAACATAACTATAAATACATAGTATCAATTATTTTAAAGAGAAAATAAGACAAATAAGCGAATAAAATATACACATTTACGTGTATATCAAATACCCCCACACTTATCTTTTTATTCGTCCTCGAATAAACTAAACTAAGATATGTCACATTTTTGTAGGAAACACGGTTGCATTTAGCATATGCAACAAGCCGTTAAACCCCTAGGTGTCCCTCGTAGGACGAGTGTTGTCTCGTGAAGGTTTTCAGTGGATACTACCCATAAAATCCAAAGCGTCTTATGTATGCAGATTAATCAAATAATATATTTATGGTCGTTCAAATTTCAAAGACTTTACCTAACTTCAATAATAGCAGTTTAGTCCTAAATTGTCCATCCCATTATTGGTGCAAAAATGAATAAAAAATTTCAAGCTGAATCATAATTCCTTGATAACACTGTAATTGCCTTGAAGATTAAGAGCGTGGTGTCAATCAAAGTTCTACACATCGATAATGTGCACCCAATCATTTATTTATTCTTTTTTTTTTGATAATTTTGCACCAGTGTAACTGTAATGTATGGATGTGAGTTATGCATAGATGAAGGAGAATTTTGTAAGTTTTAAATATATTATAGATAAGAGGCAAGTGTATTAGTTGAGCTTCAAGCTACAAAAGACAAAGTAATACTAAGGCACATATGGATGTTTTGTTTCCTTTCATCTCCTCTACTACAATCCTCGCTTCTAATTACGGTATGCTGGATGTGGATGGAATGGAAATGAATGCTTTATAGTCAAGAATGATGAATGACTATTTTATTCTTTTTTTTCATTTTTTTTCTTTTCTCTTTTTTGCATGATGAATGATGAGTGGAGATGGAATGGAATGATACCATACATTAATTATTTCATTTGATTCCTCCTCTACTAAGCGAATCATAACCAACACTTCATGAAAGGAAAATTTTTGTGCCCTAGTTACTCTACTTCTATAACCCTAATTCAACACACAATTCTGGATTGATGTTATATAAAAAGCTAAAAGGAAAGATAAGCAAAATTTCATAAGATAGATAACCCATATAAAATAAGATGTGGTATATGATTATCCTACTTTAAAACAAATACGGAGTAGGTAGTGTAGTATTGACATAAAAAGCGACTTTTTTTTAATTTTTGAGAATAAATAGTTAAAAAGGTTCTTAAGTATACTAATACAAGAAAAACTTGTCGAAATACAGATGTACATTGACTAAAATTTGGGTTTGAATAATGTGGGTCATCGAAGAAGAACGCTATAATGAGTCATTTATCCTTAATTAGGCCAAGTGGAATTTAGAACTTACAAGTATAAAATTTTGAGTGAAAAATTATGCATGAAAACGGACTCAGAAAAACCAACAAATGTAGGTGCAAAATCATTTTGTTAGTTTTTTTATGATTTTTTTTTACTTGCACATTCTAACATGTATAACAAGGGATGACACACTTACTCCAGAACACGACTGACGTCTACACAGTCTCAAGCTAGCATCTTAAAAAGACATATTATGACTCAATGAATAATTATTGTTCATTCCCATCACCCAACAATTCAACTTATCAATAAAGAACCAAGGTGTTATTTATGAATTTAAGTTAGTCTTTGATCAACGAATGACCTAGTTCATAAAATTTGATTGTTGATGTAATGTAAATTCTCACACTTAAAAATAGACTGTGCCCCCACAGTCGTTAATCAGACATATCTTAGTGAAAGGAAAAAAAATACGAGGGTAAGCACGGCTTACCGAATACGCGTGCAAAAAATACACAGTCATTGAATAGATGAACCGGTCCACAATGGACCAATGGATTCGCCTCATTAAGATTATGAGACATAGCTTAAACACAGAAAACCAAATCATAAAGGATTTTATATTATGTTTCAGATTTGGGAAAATAAATTTTGTTTTTTCAAAAGTTTAAGTTGCTAATTTTAACATTTTGAGCTTACAATTGAACCTAAAATCGAATTGAATTTCTGTAGCAACAAAAGAGAGGTCATCGAGCCAAGGTTCAGTAAAAGTTTCAAAAACAAAGTTTGATTTATTCAGATGATGTATAAATTGAGAGACATGTGCATCATTCTCACCCCCACACTTGTTTTGAGAAGTATTGTTCAGTTTTGCTTTGATATTTGATATTTTGTTGACTAAAGGTTCATTCGTAAACCTAAAGTTAAAACCAAACAAATGAATTTCAGTAAATTTTGAAATTGTGTTTTCTCAAAAACTGTGTTATTCCAAAAAGAGTTCATATACTGTAGAAATATATCGTTGAACAACAAGTGATCACAGTGAGGTTCAGTTGAAATGATCACGTCGCAAGGAGTTTCAACATATTTTGAAAAATCGTCATTGTGTTTAAGATGACACTCAACAGTTTCGTTGTTTTCAACCTCAAGAATTTCAAAGTTTTCAAATGTTTCATTTTCAGTTCAGACCCAACAACATTATCTTCAATTAGTTCAAGAAGTTTTCATTCATCAAAGTTGTCCTTACATAAAAAGTTTATACCAACTTCATAATTCCTTTCAGGTTGACAATCTAAAGTTGCTAAAGTTTCGAAATTTTCAGAATCTGAGAGAGGAAGATCAAATTGAAGATTGACGTCTTCATTTTCAAGAGAATTCAAATCAATTACAGAGATTTCAACAACTTTACTAAGATTTTCGTCAATTTCGAAAGTTGTTAATTGAAAATTTTTGATTTCAGTAATAGTTGAATTTTCAGTAGAAGCATTAGTTTGGGTTTGAATTTCAGTTTCACAGAAATCAGTATTTTGCACAAGAGATTTTTCAGAATTTTCATTTTCATCAACAGTCATATCATCAGAATCATCAATAATCGTTATGTAATGTTGTGACGAAGTGAATGACTGATATTTGTTTCAAAATAAGCATCGGCATAAACTTGCTTGTCACTAGATTGGGATTTAAAGTTATTGTACAAGTTCTTAACCTCAACTATAAGAAGAGCAATTTGATAAATTATCCTAGGACTTTCAATGCAACTCAGTTTGCTATCTTTTATTTTTTGAACTAGTTCGTCGAAGTAAGTCAAGCCAAGTTTCATGAAATCCTAAAATTCATCAACGTCATTAATTCCCTCCAGTAATTGATTTTTTTGATTTTGCCAAAGTTCAATAGTGTATCGAGCAAATTATTGAATAAGATGCATGTTTTTTATATCTTTATTTTCTTGGTTTTGTTTTTCATCTAAAGTTCGCGCCCGTTCCTTGATTTCCTCGTGACAAATCCAAATGTCATGCATTAATTGATCAATTTCACTCAGGCTTTCTTTAATAAAATTGGTAGACACATTAGACTTTAAAATGTTGTTTTTTAGAGTCGTCATTCCTATGTGTTCCTCACTGGTTGACCTTAAAAATTCAACCACCTCATCTCTTATAAGTCATTCATTATTTAATTTTCAGCACCAACATCGCCAAAAATTTAGCTTGTTCGCAACACATTTTCATATTCGATAACCAAAATTATACCTCCACTCGTATTATGAAAATCGTTTCGGTTTTCAAAAATTTCGTTGAAACCCATTTTGAAATTACTTTGAAATTCAGCACTTTGCTTTGTCATTTGCGCTAATAGTTTACCCACCTCAGATAAACTCTCCTTAATCGTAGAATGGCATTTTCCATATTGTGGTGCAACCGTTTGATGAGATTTGTTGAAATTATTCAAAATAAATTTAGCTTGAAATCCATTCTGATGTGAATTGAAACCAAAATCATTTAAATTTTGAAAAGAATTGCAATTTTGGTTGTACATGGGACAACCACGCATGTACTAGAAGAAGAGAGTTTTTCGTTGAAAAATCAGTTGCAAAACTAGTGGCTCAAAAGAAGCTCTTAAAAAAATATGTTAAACTTAACAACTTTGGATTATACGAATACAAGTTTAGGCCAGGTTCGGTCAGGGGTTATCAGTGTGTCAGGAATCACGGTAGAAACATGACTGAAGGTTTAAGAACTTGTTTGAGTTCTAGACTCTACCGTTCCTTAGGCACCTTAGAGAGTATCAATCCTAATTGTCAATTTAACAGATATTTTGTCCAATGATCTTTGGGGATCCTCTATTCGATTTCAAAAATAATTTAGTTCAAAAACGAACATTTAAATTCATCCCACATTTGTTTTAAAATTTCCAACTACACATCAACAGGCAAAATAATCTATCACGGAACAATCACAGAATAATAAATTGCAGAAATAAAATTTTACAAGCGAGTCGCGGCACCTGCACGAAATCTTTGCAAGCAATTTTTTGTATATATTTTTCAAGCAGCAGCAGACTCTGTTGAGTTTAGAAAATTCTCACTTAGACCGGCAGTCCGTCCAGTGCAATTGAGTAGCGCTAGCACGTTCACACCCCACTTGGCGTGCAACCGCTCCAACAATTCAAATTCTGCTAATTACAAATTGCTTGACCTCTGAAATCCATGTTATATATATATATATATATATAAGAGAAAATCAAAATGAAACTAAAAATGAAATGAGTGAAAAACAAAAGAAAAGCAAAATAAAAACAAAAGGCAAAGGAAATGATCTCTCTCTTTTTATCTTTTTTCTTTTTTTTTAAACAAAAGAAAATAAAAATAAACCAGAGAGTTAAAATAGAAAAATGAAAAGAAAGAAATAAATAGGCCAAAACAATGTAGGCCTACCAAAGAAGCACCCAAAGCCCACGTATGAGACTTAAAATAATACCCTAGCCGACTAAACAAACTATTACTCTCAGTAAAAAAAAAAATCTCGCAACACAAAAATTTGTGATTCTCATAATTTCTATTTGGCTTTTGGTTTCGTTCGGGGGTTGGTTGCATCTTCTTGTAGTTCGTTATTGAGAAGCAGGTTTGGGCTATCGCAATGGATGCGATTTGGATCAGGCAGGTAGCGAAGCGAAGGGTTGATGATGCGACTTAGGGGAGGAGATGGTGTACAGGGTAGTTTGGGTGTTGTGTTTGAAGGTATGTGTAACGACCTGAAAATCCGAACCAATTTGAAAATGTCATTTTGGTTAATTTATAGGATTTTGAATATTTAAAGTAATTTATTTTAATTAATAACGATGGGAAAATTATTTTAATTGAAGTTGAAAACAAATAAAATTTATTTTAATCTATATAACGAGCTTGAAATGGCGCGGTAGTTTGAAAATTCGATTTCAAACTTTGGAAAATTATATAAAATTCATTTTAAGTCAGAATTGGGTAAAAACTGGAAACGTTAAGATCGAATATATCATATCTTTCCAGAGAATGTAAGAAATTGAAATTTCGCCGGAAAATTTGCAAATTATGACTAAATCAAAATTTCGAAAGGTCGCTATGGAATTTATATAAAGAAATTATAAGCAATTGAGATTTAAAATTTGAATTCCGGATTTGTTAAATTTTAAATAATGATATATGGAAATATAAAATATGTGGATTCGATTTATAAAATTTTATTCAAATTATAAATTGATTTAAATTGAAATTTTAGGATATTTAATTTGAAAGTTAAGTTAAATTTGGAATTTTATTTGTTTATATTTAATTTGATATTCAAGTTTGAAATTTGCAAAATAATTAAATATGAAATAAAATATATGTGAAATAAATTTGAAAATTTATCTAAATTGTAATTTGATTTAAATATGAATTTATAAATATTTAAATTCGAATTTAATCAGTTAATTGAATTTTTGAATATTTTATTTATTTAATTAACTGCGAAATTAGCTGTTTTGGCGACTGTCTCGGAATTCGACGAAACTAGCGCCATTGGATCCGGAACGATGAATTATTGCAGGATCCCAAATTTTAGAATTTTCCGACTTACCGTTTGATCGTACGGGAGAAAATGCGATTTGAAATTTGTATGATAAGATAATTAGTTGTTCTCTTATTTGGGCCTTTATATATTTAAAAAAAATTCCTTCCTTCACTTTTCAGCCCGTTTAAACTTAACATATACTTCCTACCTCAAAAATTCATCGTTAATGGCTGAAAATTATTTTCCAAACCCTAGTTCCAAAATGAAATCCAACTCAAAATAAAATCTCTCCAAACCATAGCATATTATATATCAAATCGAAGATCTCGATAAGTAGATCACAGATCTGTAGTTTGTTTCGACATGCAGTGGCCGGAGTGGCCTGAAATCGAGAGTCAAAGTTGCTGGAATTGGAACCCTAAGCTACAATTTAGGGCTTTTTGATCCGGGACTAAATCACAAATTCGGGGATCTGGGTATTGGAGAGTAGGTCGTCACGAGTTCGTTGGTGTAATTCGTTTGATTTATAGGGTGGTGGATGATCGGAATTTGCTTGTCGAAGTCAGAAAACCGCGTCCGTTCTTCTTGCTGGCGGCGGTCCAGTGGTCGACCGGAGATGGTGGCGTGGGTGTAGGCCGACGCGCCTCGGCGTCAGGAGTTGGTTGGCGGTGTTCTCGAGATGAACGGTGGCCGGAGCTGAGGGCTGTGGATGGTCAAACTTTCGGCCTAGATGGGTTGTTTTCCGTTCGGCTTGTAGAAGAAAGAGGAAGAGATGGGCGGGAGCGTGGTCAAAGGGTGCTGAGGTGTCGAAATCTGGGTGGGTGAGTTAATTATTTAATTAATTTATATACATTCAAAACTCATTTGGTAAATCACTCATAACTTCTTCGTTTTAAATCGGATTTGGACGCGGTTTGTTGCGTTGGGATCGTGGCGGAGTTGCGGACGTTTTGGCACTGGTTTGGTTGCAATCTGAGGCTGTCAAAATTTTGGGCCTTTCTGGACGCTCGATTCAAATCGAAGTCCGAAGGTGAGTGTTTCTTCACTCACGTAAGACTAAATTTATTCCATATTTATCGAATTAAGGTATGAAATGAATTGGTTGCATGTTGTGTTTGATTTGGTGAATGATTGCTTGAATTTGACATGCTAGTGTGTTACATGCAATAAAAATCGATAATTAGTTATTTAAATTTAATTTAAATTTCTAGTTAGAATTCCGACACTTGATAACTAGTAAAATGATTCAATTTACTGTTGATTAAACGATGCGATGGCTGCCCTGATTGATTTGATTCTGGATGAATATTGCTTGGACTGTTCTGTTATGCAGTATATGATGTTGTGTGCCATGTGACGATAAATCCCATTTACCCTTGATGTTACGGGCATCGAATGAACCCGGGATTTATCGATAAAATGAATTAAGAACACAGAGTGAAATGATAAACCTCTGTGACCCGATTTGGATTGAAATGATAGATCCATCCCGAATATCGAGAAATTATAGTTTAATCACTTGGCCGTAGGATAGCAAATTTTATACGGACACCGGTCGGTTAAATAAAATTTTGTTTAACCATGAATTTTGAAATTATTGTTAACGACAATATAAGTGATGTTTTGAAGTTTATTTCCTTTAAATTTGAACTTTGAATTTTCAAATAAAAAGGAAATGAAATTCGTGTTGTAATTATAGTTAAATATCAGGTGAAACTTATTTTAAATTCGAATTTATCGAAATTGAATTATTTTGTCGGCTTTTGAGAATGTACGTTAAATCAATCTTGATTTGGATTAAATATTGATTGTGAACTCAGTATTCGTTATGAAGAAGAATTTTGAAACGAAGAAATTGAATTGAAAATTCAAATTATGTTATAAACTGAATCTTGGAAATGGGAATATGGTTTGAAATTCAAATTTGTGTCTTTGGAATTGCATTGTTTTCATTGGAATGAATATGAAAGTGGAAATTTAAACAAATTGAAATGATTGAAATCGAATCCGGCTTATTTGCTATAAAATTGAGATCTTTGGAATGGGAATACGGGTTAGGGTTAACCATCTGAATTGAACTGATGAATTTGAAATGAATGAAAAATGTAAATGAAGTCGATTGGGATAGGGATTTTGAATTGATTTACTTGAAGTTGAAATACAACTGCAAGTGTAAACGAAATCTGGTCGAAACGATGCTAAATTCCAACTATAGTATGTCAAAACTATTTTTCAAACTATTTTGATAATAAATTAAATTCCTTATAACTATTATTTTATAAATTAGTTAAATAAAATACTTTATAATTATTAATTATTTCTTTTATGAATTATTTTAATGTTTTTAATTATTTTGTAAAACTCTACTTTTATTACAAACTATTATTTTAAACTGTTTCAATTATACCTTTAAACTATTTAAATATATTGTTAATTATTTTGATATTCAAATTTTATCTAAGTTGGAATTAGTCCAAGATGTTATGCGTAAGTGGAAAATCCCATTTGAATAATATTCTGTTTAGAATCTGAAAATGATTTTGGAACGTGATATTTTCGATATGAAATACGAACTTCTGTGAAAAAGTAAAAGCACTGACCGGTGTGAAAAATGTAAACGTTTGGTTGGCAAGGAGACCGGAGTCGACATAAGGCATACTCTCTGTCGGTGTCAATACCACCTTGACAACTGTGCACGCGGTGGAAGTTCCAGAACCGGAGTAGGATGGTATGGAGGCGATTACTGGATTTGAAGAAAGAGAACGATGATGGATTAGCCTTGACCTTCGGGTCATAATTGAAATGACTAAAACAGGAGCCATACCCAGGTTAATGAGATCGCATCTCTGATCGAACGCGCTCCTTCGAAACCATCTCTATTACTGTTGTGATTGATTCGGGTGCACCTTTGAATATGGGAATGTCGTTCGAGGTGGGCGGTAGTTGCGGCTATGCGTTACCACCGGCCTGGGTCCGCAATTCGGTAGAATCCTACCGGGGTATTTCCTCAGTGCCTTGTCATATTATCCTGATCGAACCCCTACGATTTTGATTTAACATTGTCGTATCACGGCGCATCCCTATCTACCGACGTACTGGTGTGTTATATGCAAACTGTACGGCAATGGTATAAACGGTGTAAGGGGACCATGGAATCCTGCTTACGCTATTTTCGATATATTATACTTTACTGAATAAACACTATTGTAATAGCGTATGATACTATGTATGTATTAGTTTAACGGATCCTTGAGAGATGGAAAAATCCCGTAACATCTCTTGAGTTACTGCACCATGACACTGATATTATTTCGTATTTTAATTTGACTAATATGAGATGATTTAGTGCTGATCCGAGTGTTTGTTGTGTTTTCTTTTATGCAATATGCTCGGGTCAGCAGATGTTGCAGTTATTGAAGATTGTTTTGCCTTGGAGATCGAAGACGGAGTTGATATATATGTATCCACTACATTCTATTTCCGCTGCATTATGTGTATGTAAGTGTATAACTCTGATTGATTTAAATGTTGTAACTCGAATGTATACGTTTAAATGCTTTTGAATATTTATTTGTCTATTATATGTGATCCTTCCGCTGTGAGATTCCGTGATTATTTTCTTCTTCTCTTTCTTTTTCTTATTTTTCCCCAATAACTATCTGGGTTGGCGATTTGTTTGGGTCGACATGTGTGGTTTATTGTCGATTTAAACGGTCAAAAATCTGGGTCGTTACAGTTGGTATCAGAGCGATGGTTATCGATAACCTTGGCTCTGTTTGGAAATTAACTCATTAGAGATGGGGTTAGTAACGCCCTAGAATGAGTTCGAGTGAATATATGAGAGAGCGTATTTGTATTTTGAATATAAAATGATTTTATGTTGTGTTAATTGTTCTGTTGAGTATTTATAGATTCTGGTCGATATATGGGACGCCATAGAATCGATAGGAATTTCTAAATGCTCGGACAGAATGACTTAACATAATATGGTTTTCGATTATATTTTAAATTATATTAAATATATATTATGGTTCAAATATGTATGTATTTGTTTTAGTAGGTGATAATATAGAGTAATTACCCATTATGGTTGATTAAATCGTAAATCAAATAAGAAAAATTTAATGAATGTAGAAATGAACTTGGAATTGATTCCGGGCTTTGACAATAATTTGCCAAAGTTTTGAAATGCTATTATTTTATAGAATAGTTTTGGAAATAGTTTTGAAAGGGTTTTAAAACGAAATGAGTGTAATCCCTTCTTAGACCTTAGAAACGACCTCGGTAATGAGTGCACGCATTATCGATGTGTATTCTAAAGAGTCTAAGTGGGGGAGACTGCTCAAATGTTATTATAATTGTTAAGTAAAGGATTTGGATTTAAATCTCATATGATATAAAATTTTAAGTTCATATGTTATGAATTTTGATAAAGGTATTAGAATATGTTATTTAAAGTTGAAATTTAAGGCAAACATATTTTGAAAATTTTTATATGTTTGGTAATTAAAGATTTGGGTTTAAAATTTTATATGTCATGTCTTCTATAAAATAGTATAAACATATAAGTTAATTTGAACTTAGGTTACAAAACCGGAATCAAGCCATTAAGTTCGTCCTGATTAACGACATCGATTCAAGGTTAATATGTTTGTTTGTTGAAAATTTTAGACCTTGGAATTTTGGAATCGAAAAGTTGAAATTTCAAATAGAAATAAACCAACGTTATGAGAAAATCCAAAATAGTCGATAAGCTGAAATTAAAATGACCGTAACTTTTGAATGGACAATCGGAATTTGATGATTCCGGACTTTTTGAAAACCTTAGAAACTGAGTTAAAACTTTCGTTAATAACACCCGTCAAAATTCTCATGTTTACTATGCTGAAATTCAAGTTTTAGACATAGTTGTATGTGCTGGAAATTAAAAACAGAGGTGTACATCGATGTTGTTTTGATTATAACTCCCAAACGAAACGTCGGATTTTAGTGTGCGAATACAATTCGGAAAGGCCAGAGAGTAAGCTAAAACTTTTCTTTAAAGTGCTAAGTAAAATTTTGAGGCTTGGAGGGCTGAAAACTGACCTGAACATTCAGACCTGCATTTTTTCAGTGCTCGGGCTGAAGCGTTCACTTGCGGTAAAACTGTCATAACTTTTAAACCGATTATCCGAATTTGATGAGTCCGGACATTTCGGAAAGCCTGAAACGAGAGCAACAACTTTCGCCTAGTTTGCTTTGGTCAAATTCCAACTTTTAATACGTGATAATCAGCGATTTGTTCGCTGACCTATAACGGATGTTATGGTTTTGCAATTGAAACGATGAAATTTTGATATGTATGTTTGTATGCATTTGCTATATATTGTATATATGTTTGATTTTCATGTGTATGTAAGTATTTGGCAGGTGTAAGAAGTCGCATTTCGCCTCAAAGCTCGCTTGCGCTAAAATGCTAAATGCTAAGGTAAATAAAAATGCAATATACCGCTAAAGGAGGTACGTACTTGTGGTATATGGTTTTGAGAGTTTTATATTTTGTTTTCCCCACTTTTGGGATGCCTCATCATTGGATGAGATGTATTTTGGGTTATATGTGTATTGGGATTTTTTCCCGGACCTCTCCGTACAAAGGAGATGCTGCCGAAATTTTCCATGATTTCGGGAGTTAGAAAATTTTACGGATTTTACGACTATACTTGTTTGAAAATATTATTTTATATATGAATTTGAATGGATATGCGCTTCATATCGTTTCGTTCTCTTTTCGAGGACGAAAAGATTTTAAGTGGGGGAGAATGTAACGACCTGAAAATCCGAACCAATTTGAAAATGTCATTTTGGTTAATTTATAGGATTTTGAATATTTAAAGTAATTTATTTTAATTAATAACGATGGGAAAATTATTTTAATTGAAGTTGAAAACAAATAAAATTTATTTTAATCTATATAACGAGCTTGAAATGGCGCGGTAGTTTGAAAATTCGATTTCAAACTTTGGAAAATTATATAAAATTCATTTTAAGTCAGAATTGGGTAAAAACTGGAAACGTTAAGATCGAATATATCATATCTTTCCAGAGAATGTAAGAAATTGAAATTTCGCCGGAAAATTTGCAAATTATGACTAAATCAAAATTTCGAAAGGTCGCTATGGAATTTATATAAAGAAATTATAAGCAATTGAGATTTAAAATTTGAATTCCGGATTTGTTAAATTTTAAATAATTATATATGGAAATATAAAATATGTGGATTCGATTTATAAAATTTTATTCAAATTATAAATTGATTTAAATTGAAATTTTAGGATATTTAATTTGAAAGTTAAGTTAAATTTGGAATTTTATTTGTTTATATTTAATTTGATATTCAAGTTTGAAATTTGCAAAATAATTAAATATGAAATAAAATATATGTGAAATAAATTTGAAAATTTATCTAAATTGTAATTTGATTTAAATATGAATTTATAAATATTTAAATTCGAATTTAATCAGTTAATTGAATTTTTGAATATTTTATTTATTTAATTAACTGCGAAATTAGCTGTTTTGGCGACTGTCTCGGAATTCGACGAAACTAGCGCCATTGGATCCGGAACGATGAATTATTGCAGGATCCCAAATTTTAGAATTTTCCGACTTACCGTTTGATCGTACGGGAGAAAATGCGATTTGAAATTTGTGTGATAAGATAATTAGTTGTTCTCTTATTTGGGCCTTTATATATTTAAAAAAAATTCCTTCCTTCACTTTTCAGCCCGTTTAAACTTAACATATACTTCCTACCTCAAAAATTCATCGTTAATGGCTGAAAATTATTTTCCAAACCCTAGTTCCAAAATGAAATCCAACTCAAAATAAAATCTCTCCAAACCATAGCATATTATATATCAAATCGAAGATCTCGATGAGTAGATCACAGATCTGTAGTTTGTTTCGACATGCAGTGGCCGGAGTGGCCTGAAATCGAGAGTCAAAGTTGCTGGAATTGGAACCCTAAGCTACAATTTAGGGCTTTTTGATCCGGGACTAAATCACAAATTCGGGGATCTGGGTATTGGAGAGTAGGTCATCACGAGTTCGTTGGTGTAATTCGTTTGATTTATAGGGTGGTGGATGATCGGAATTTGCTTGTCGAAGTCAGAAAACCGCGTCCGTTCTTCTTGCTGGCGGCGGTCCAGTGGTCGACCGGAGATGGTGGCGTGGGTGTAGGCCGACGCGCCTCGGCGTCAGGAGTTGGTTGGCGGTGTTCTCGAGATGAACGGTGGCCGGAGCTGAGGGCTGTGGATGGTCAAACTTTCGGCCTAGATGGGTTGTTTTCCGTTCGGCCTGTAGAAGAAAGAGGAAGAGATGGGCGGGAGCGTGGTCAAAGGGTGCTGAGGTGTCGAAATCTGGGTGGGTGAGTTAATTATTTAATTAATTTATATACATTCAAAACTCATTTGGTAAATCACTCATAAATTCTTCGTTTTAAATCGGATTTGGACGCGGTTTGTTGCGTTGGGATCGTGGCGGAGTTGCGGACGTTTTGGCACTGGTTTGGTTGCAATCTGAGGCTGTCAAAATTTTGGGCCTTTCTGGACACTCGATTCAAATCGAAGTCCGAAGGTGAGTGTTTCTTCACTCACGTAAGACTAAATTTATTCCATATTTATCGAATTAAGGTATGAAATGAATTGGTTGCATGTTGTGTTTGATTTGGTGAATGATTGCTTGAATTTGACATGCTAGTGTGTTACATGCAATAAAAATCGATAATTAGTTATTTAAATTTAATTTAAATTTCTAGTTAGAATTCCGACACTTGATAACTAGTAAAATGATTCAATTTACTGTTGATTAAACGATGCGATGGCTGCCCTGATTGATTTGATTCTGGATGAATATTGCTTGGACTGTTCTGTTATGCAGTATATGATGTTGTGTGCCATGTGACGATAAATCCCATTTACCCTTGATGTTACGGGCATCGAATGAACCCGGGATTTATCGATAAAATGAATTAAGAACACAGAGTGAAATGATAAACCTCTGTGACCCGATTTGGATTGAAATGATAGATCCATCCCGAATATCGAGAAATTATAGTTTAATCACTTGGCCGTAGGATAGCAAATTTTATACGGACACCGGTCGGTTAAATAAAATTTTGTTTAACCATGAATTTTGAAATTATTGTTAACGACAATATAAGTGATGTTTTGAAGTTTATTTCCTTTAAATTTGAACTTTGAATTTTCAAATAAAAAGGAAATGAAATTCGTGTTGTAATTATAGTTAAATATCAGGTGAAACTTATTTTAAATTCGAATTTATCGAAATTGAATTATTTTGTCGGCTTTTGAGAATGTACGTTAAATCAATCTTGATTTGGATTAAATATTGATTGTGAACTCAGTATTCGTTATGAAGAAGAATTTTGAAACGAAGAAATTGAATTGAAAATTCAAATTATGTTATAAACTGAATCTTGGAAATGGGAATATGGTTTGAAATTCAAATTTGTGTCTTTGGAATTGCATTGTTTTCATTGGAATGAATATGAAAGTGGAAATTTAAACAAATTGAAATGATTGAAATCGAATCCGGCTTATTTGCTATAAAATTGAGATCTTTGGAATGGGAATACGGGTTAGGGTTAACCATCTGAATTGAACTGATGAATTTGAAATGAATGAAAAATGTAAATGAAGTCGATTGGGATAGGGATTTTGAATTGATTTACTTGAAGTTGAAATACAACTGCAAGTGTAAACGAAATCTGGTCGAAACGATGCTAAATTCCAACTATAGTATGTCAAAACTATTTTTCAAACTATTTTGATAATAAATTAAATTCCTTATAACTATTATTTTATAAATTAGTTAAATAAAATACTTTATAATTATTAATTATTTCTTTTATGAATTATTTTAATGTTTTTAATTATTTTGTAAAACTCTACTTTTATTACAAACTATTATTTTAAACTGTTTCAATTATACCTTTAAACTATTTAAATATATTGTTAATTATTTTGATATTCAAATTTTATCTAAGTTGGAATTAGTCCAAGATGTTATGCGTAAGTGGAAAATCCCATTTGAATAATATTCTGTTTAGAATCTGAAAATGATTTTGGAACGTGATATTTTCGATATGAAATACGAACTTCTGTGAAAAAGTAAAAGCACTGACCGGTGTGAAAAATGTAAACGTTTGGTTGGCAAGGAGACCGGAGTCGACATAAGGCATACTCTCTGTCGGTGTCAATACCACCTTGACAACTGTGCACGCGGTGGAAGTTCCAGAACCGGAGTAGGATGGTATGGAGGCGATTACTGGATTTGAAGAAAGAGAACGATGATGGATTAGCCTTGACCTTCGGGTCATAATTGAAATGACTAAAACAGGAGCCATACCCAGGTTAATGAGATCGCATCTCTGATCGAACGCGCTCCTTCGAAACCATCTCTATTACTGTTGTGATTGATTCGGGTGCACCTTTGAATATGGGAATGTCGTTCGAGGTGGGCGGTAGTTGCGGCTATGCGTTACCACCGGCCTGGGTCCGCAATTCGGTAGAATCCTACCGGGGTATTTCCTCAGTGCCTTGTCATATTATCCTGATCGAACCCCTACGATTTTGATTTAACATTGTCGTATCACGGCGCATCCCTATCTACCGACGTACTGGTGTGTTATATGCAAACTGTACGGCAATGGTATAAACGGTGTAAGGGGACCATGGAATCCTGCTTACGCTATTTTCGATATATTATACTTTACTGAATAAACACTATTGTAATAGCGTATGATACTATGTATGTATTAGTTTAACGGATCCTTGAGAGATGGAAAAATCCCGTAACATCTCTTGAGTTACTGCACCATGACACTGATATTATTTCGTATTTTAATTTGACTAATATGAGATGATTTAGTGCTGATCCGAGTGTTTGTTGTGTTTTCTTTTATGCAATATGCTCGGGTCAGCAGATGTTGCAGTTATTGAAGATTGTTTTGCCTTGGAGATCGAAGACGGAGTTGATATATATGTATCCACTACATTCTATTTCCGCTGCATTATGTGTATGTAAGTGTATAACTCTGATTGATTTAAATGTTGTAACTCGAATGTATACGTTTAAATGCTTTTGAATATTTATTTGTCTATTATATGTGATCCTTCCGCTGTGAGATTCCGTGATTATTTTCTTCTTCTCTTTCTTTTTCTTATTTTTCCCCAATAACTATCTGGGTTGGCGATTTGTTTGGGTCGACATGTGTGGTTTATTGTCGATTTAAACGGTCAAAAATCTGGGTCGTTACAGTTGGTATCAGAGCGATGGTTATCGATAACCTTGGCTCTGTTTGGAAATTAACTCATTAGAGATGGGGTTAGTAACGCCCTAGAATGAGTTCGAGTGAATATATGAGAGAGCGTATTTGTATTTTGAATATAAAATGATTTTATGTTGTGTTAATTGTTCTGTTGAGTATTTATAGATTCTGGTCGATATATGGGACGCCATAGAATCGATAGGAATTTCTAAATGCTCGGACAGAATGACTTAACATAATATGGTTTTCGATTATATTTTAAATTATATTAAATATATATTATGGTTCAAATATGTATGTATTTGTTTTAGTAGGTGATAATATAGAGTAATTACCCATTATGGTTGATTAAATCGTAAATCAAATAAGAAAAATTTAATGAATGTAGAAATGAACTTGGAATTGATTCCGGGCTTTGACAATAATTTGCCAAAGTTTTGAAATGCTATTATTTTATAGAATAGTTTTGGAAATAGTTTTGAAAGGGTTTTAAAACGAAATGAGTGTAATCCCTTCTTAGACCTTAGAAACGACCTCGGTAATGAGTGCACGCATTATCGATGTGTATTCTAAAGAGTCTAAGTGGGGGAGACTGCTCAAATGTTATTATAATTGTTAAGTAAAGGATTTGGATTTAAATCTCATATGATATAAAATTTTAAGTTCATATGTTATGAATTTTGATAAAGGTATTAGAATATGTTATTTAAAGTTGAAATTTAAGGCAAACATATTTTGAAAATTTTTATATGTTTGGTAATTAAAGATTTGGGTTTAAAATTTTATATGTCATGTCTTCTATAAAATAGTATAAACATATAAGTTAATTTGAACTTAGGTTACAAAACCGGAATCAAGCCATTAAGTTCGTCCTGATTAACGACATCGATTCAAGGTTAATATGTTTGTTTGTTGAAAATTTTAGACCTTGGAATTTTGGAATCGAAAAGTTGAAATTTCAAATAGAAATAAACCAACGTTATGAGAAAATCCAAAATAGTCGATAAGCTGAAATTAAAATGACCGTAACTTTTGAATGGACAATCGGAATTTGATGATTCCGGACTTTTTGAAAACCTTAGAAACTGAGTTAAAACTTTCGTTAATAACACCCGTCAAAATTCTCATGTTTACTATGCTGAAATTCAAGTTTTAGACATAGTTGTATGTGCTGGAAATTAAAAACAGAGGTGTACATCGATGTTGTTTTGATTATAACTCCCAAACGAAACGTCGGATTTTAGTGTGCGAATACAATTCGGAAAGGCCAGAGAGTAAGCTAAAACTTTTCTTTAAAGTGCTAAGTAAAATTTTGAGGCTTGGAGGGCTGAAAACTGACCTGAACATTCAGACCTGCATTTTTTCAGTGCTCGGGCTGAAGCGTTCACTTGCGGTAAAACTGTCATAACTTTTAAACCGATTATCCGAATTTGATGAGTCCGGACATTTCGGAAAGCCTGAAACGAGAGCAACAACTTTCGCCTAGTTTGCTTTGGTCAAATTCCAACTTTTAATACGTGATAATCAGCGATTTGTTCGCTGACCTATAACGGATGTTATGGTTTTGCAATTGAAACGATGAAATTTTGATATGTATGTTTGTATGCATTTGCTATATATTGTATATATGTTTGATTTTCATGTGTATGTAAGTATTTGGCAGGTGTAAGAAGTCGCATTTCGCCTCAAAGCTCGCTTGCGCTAAAATGCTAAATGCTAAGGTAAATAAAAATGCAATATACCGCTAAAGGAGGTACGTACTTGTGGTATATGGTTTTGAGAGTTTTATATTTTGTTTTCCCCACTTTTGGGATGCCTCATCATTGGATGAGATGTATTTTGGGTTATATGTGTATTGGGATTTTTTCCCGGACCTCTCCGTACAAAGGAGATGCTGCCGAAATTTTCCATGATTTCGGGAGTTAGAAAATTTTACGGATTTTACGACTATACTTGTTTGAAAATATTATTTTATATATGAATTTGAATGGATATGCGCTTCATATCGTTTCGTTCTCTTTTCGAGGACGAAAAGATTTTAAGTGGGGGAGAATGTAACGACCTGAAAATCCGAACCAATTTGAAAATGTCATTTTGGTTAATTTATAGGATTTTGAATATTTAAAGTAATTTATTTTAATTAATAACGATGGGAAAATTATTTTAATTGAAGTTGAAAACAAATAAAATTTATTTTAATCTATATAACGAGCTTGAAATGGCGCGGTAGTTTGAAAATTCGATTTCAAACTTTGGAAAATTATATAAAATTCATTTTAAGTCAGAATTGGGTAAAAACTGGAAACGTTAAGATCGAATATATCATATCTTTCCAGAGAATGTAAGAAATTGAAATTTCGCCGGAAAATTTGCAAATTATGACTAAATCAAAATTTCGAAAGGTCGCTATGGAATTTATATAAAGAAATTATAAGCAATTGAGATTTAAAATTTGAATTCCGGATTTGTTAAATTTTAAATAATTATATATGGAAATATAAAATATGTGGATTCGATTTATAAAATTTTATTCAAATTATAAATTGATTTAAATTGAAATTTTAGGATATTTAATTTGAAAGTTAAGTTAAATTTGGAATTTTATTTGTTTATATTTAATTTGATATTCAAGTTTGAAATTTGCAAAATAATTAAATATGAAATAAAATATATGTGAAATAAATTTGAAAATTTATCTAAATTGTAATTTGATTTAAATATGAATTTATAAATATTTAAATTCGAATTTAATCAGTTAATTGAATTTTTGAATATTTTATTTATTTAATTAACTGCGAAATTAGCTGTTTTGGCGACTGTCTCGGAATTCGACGAAACTAGCGCCATTGGATCCGGAACGATGAATTATTGCAGGATCCCAAATTTTAGAATTTTCCGACTTACCGTTTGATCGTACGGGAGAAAATGCGATTTGAAATTTGTGTGATAAGATAATTAGTTGTTCTCTTATTTGGGCCTTTATATATTTAAAAAAAATTCCTTCCTTCACTTTTCAGCCCGTTTAAACTTAACATATACTTCCTACCTCAAAAATTCATCGTTAATGGCTGAAAATTATTTTCCAAACCCTAGTTCCAAAATGAAATCCAACTCAAAATAAAATCTCTCCAAACCATAGCATATTATATATCAAATCGAAGATCTCGATGAGTAGATCACAGATCTGTAGTTTGTTTCGACATGCAGTGGCCGGAGTGGCCTGAAATCGAGAGTCAAAGTTGCTGGAATTGGAACCCTAAGCTACAATTTAGGGCTTTTTGATCCGGGACTAAATCACAAATTCGGGGATCTGGGTATTGGAGAGTAGGTCATCACGAGTTCGTTGGTGTAATTCGTTTGATTTATAGGGTGGTGGATGATCGGAATTTGCTTGTCGAAGTCAGAAAACCGCGTCCGTTCTTCTTGCTGGCGGCGGTCCAGTGGTCGACCGGAGATGGTGGCGTGGGTGTAGGTCGACGCGCCTCGGCGTCAGGAGTTGGTTGGCGGTGTTCTCGAGATGAACGGTGGCCGGAGCTGAGGGCTGTGGATGGTCAAACTTTCGGCCTAGATGGGTTGTTTTCCGTTCGGCCTGTAGAAGAAAGAGGAAGAGATGGGCGGGAGCGTGGTCAAAGGGTGCTGAGGTGTCGAAATCTGGGTGGGTGAGTTAATTATTTAATTAATTTATATACATTCAAAACTCATTTGGTAAATCACTCATAACTTCTTCGTTTTAAATCGGATTTGGACGCGGTTTGTTGCGTTGGGATCGTGGCGGAGTTGCGGACGTTTTGGCACTGGTTTGGTTGCAATCTGAGGCTGTCAAAATTTTGGGCCTTTCTGGACACTCGATTCAAATCGAAGTCCGAAGGTGAGTGTTTCTTCACTCACGTAAGACTAAATTTATTCCATATTTATCGAATTAAGGTATGAAATGAATTGGTTGCATGTTGTGTTTGATTTGGTGAATGATTGCTTGAATTTGACATGCTAGTGTGTTACATGCAATAAAAATCGATAATTAGTTATTTAAATTTAATTTAAATTTCTAGTTAGAATTCCGACACTTGATAACTAGTAAAATGATTCAATTTACTGTTGATTAAACGATGCGATGGCTGCCCTGATTGATTTGATTCTGGATGAATATTGCTTGGACTGTTCTGTTATGCAGTATATGATGTTGTGTGCCATGTGACGATAAATCCCATTTACCCTTGATGTTACGGGCATCGAATGAACCCGGGATTTATCGATAAAATGAATTAAGAACACAGAGTGAAATGATAAACCTCTGTGACCCGATTTGGATTGAAATGATAGATCCATCCCGAATATCGAGAAATTATAGTTTAATCACTTGGCCGTAGGATAGCAAATTTTATACGGACACCGGTCGGTTAAATAAAATTTTGTTTAACCATGAATTTTGAAATTATTGTTAACGACAATATAAGTGATGTTTTGAAGTTTATTTCCTTTAAATTTGAACTTTGAATTTTCAAATAAAAAGGAAATGAAATTCGTGTTGTAATTATAGTTAAATATCAGGTGAAACTTATTTTAAATTCGAATTTATCGAAATTGAATTATTTTGTCGGCTTTTGAGAATGTACGTTAAATCAATCTTGATTTGGATTAAATATTGATTGTGAACTCAGTATTCGTTATGAAGAAGAATTTTGAAACGAAGAAATTGAATTGAAAATTCAAATTATGTTATAAACTGAATCTTGGAAATGGGAATATGGTTTGAAATTCAAATTTGTGTCTTTGGAATTGCATTGTTTTCATTGGAATGAATATGAAAGTGGAAATTTAAACAAATTGAAATGATTGAAATCGAATCCGGCTTATTTGCTATAAAATTGAGATCTTTGGAATGGGAATACGGGTTAGGGTTAACCATCTGAATTGAACTGATGAATTTGAAATGAATGAAAAATGTAAATGAAGTCGATTGGGATAGGGATTTTGAATTGATTTACTTGAAGTTGAAATACAACTGCAAGTGTAAACGAAATCTGGTCGAAACGATGCTAAATTCCAACTATAGTATGTCAAAACTATTTTTCAAACTATTTTGATAATAAATTAAATTCCTTATAACTATTATTTTATAAATTAGTTAAATAAAATACTTTATAATTATTAATTATTTCTTTTATGAATTATTTTAATGTTTTTAATTATTTTGTAAAACTCTACTTTTATTACAAACTATTATTTTAAACTGTTTCAATTATACCTTTAAACTATTTAAATATATTGTTAATTATTTTGATATTCAAATTTTATCTAAGTTGGAATTAGTCCAAGATGTTATGCGTAAGTGGAAAATCCCATTTGAATAATATTCTGTTTAGAATCTGAAAATGATTTTGGAACGTGATATTTTCGATATGAAATACGAACTTCTGTGAAAAAGTAAAAGCACTGACCGGTGTGAAAAATGTAAACGTTTGGTTGGCAAGGAGACCGGAGTCGACATAAGGCATACTCTCTGTCGGTGTCAATACCACCTTGACAACTGTGCACGCGGTGGAAGTTCCAGAACCGGAGTAGGATGGTATGGAGGCGATTACTGGATTTGAAGAAAGAGAACGATGATGGATTAGCCTTGACCTTCGGGTCATAATTGAAATGACTAAAACAGGAGCCATACCCAGGTTAATGAGATCGCATCTCTGATCGAACGCGCTCCTTCGAAACCATCTCTATTACTGTTGTGATTGATTCGGGTGCACCTTTGAATATGGGAATGTCGTTCGAGGTGGGCGGTAGTTGCGGCTATGCGTTACCACCGGCCTGGGTCCGCAATTCGGTAGAATCCTACCGGGGTATTTCCTCAGTGCCTTGTCATATTATCCTGATCGAACCCCTACGATTTTGATTTAACATTGTCGTATCACGGCGCATCCCTATCCACCGACGTACTGGTGTGTTATATGCAAACTGTACGGCAATGGTATAAACGGTGTAAGGGGACCATGGAATCCTGCTTACGCTATTTTCGATATATTATACTTTACTGAATAAACACTATTGTAATAGCGTATTATACTATGTATGTATTAGTTTAACGGATCCTTGAGAGATGGAAAAATCCCGTAACATCTCTTGAGTTACTGCACCATGACACTGATATTATTTCGTATTTTAATTTGACTAATATGAGATGATTTAGTGCTGATCCGAGTGTTTGTTGTGTTTTCTTTTATGCAATATGCTCGGGTCAGCAGATGTTGCAGTTATTGAAGATTGTTTTGCCTTGGAGATCGAAGACGGAGTTGATATATATGTATCCACTACATTCTATTTCCGCTGCATTATGTGTATGTAAGTGTATAACTCTGATTGATTTAAATGTTGTAACTCGAATGTATACGTTTAAATGCTTTTGAATATTTATTTGTCTATTATATGTGATCCTTCCGCTGTGAGATTCCGTGATTATTTTCTTCTTCTCTTTCTTTTTCTTATTTTTCCCCAATAACTATCTGGGTTGGCGATTTGTTTGGGTCGACATGTGTGGTTTATTGTCGATTTAAACGGTCAAAAATCTGGGTCGTTACAGTATGGGTGGTTGAAAGAACATGAAGTAGTTTAATGAGAATAACTTGGCAAGATGTGGGTCTGTTATGGAGGAAAAATGATTTTGTTCGTGGAGAAAGTAATGTGATTTTGACATACTTCTAGGTGGACATTTTGAGGGGGATGTAGGGGAGGAGGCAAATGTGATCAGGAACTTTTTTTTTGGTTTGTTTTTGTGGTTTTTATATTGAAGTTAATGTTGGTTGAAGTTTGAAAGGCAGTTTCCAATGGTTGTGAGGAAGTGGATGGGATTATTGTTGTAGCATAGTGATGAGTATTCCTCCTGTCACACAGGTGACTCGGGTTCGATCCTCGGCAACGACGTCAAAATTTGTTTGCGAACAGATTAAACAACTGAAAACAACTATTTAATTTGTTCGAGTTTCCTAAACAACAAGTGTTGTTGTAAAGGGTGTCGAACTCTGGAACCAAAATTATATTACTAATAAATCCAATCATGTTATTCCGAAATTTTGATTGTTTGAAAACTACAGGAAATAAAGAAAAAGTGAGTTTTTTTTATAATAAATGAAGGCAATTAGGGAGTAATGACATAAATTTGATTGATAATTATAAATAGCCAAACAGATTAATAGATCTAACTCATGTTTCTGTCATAAACATGAATCAACGATAATTACGTATTTAAAAACAAATATGTGAATAACGACAAGCATAGTCTATGCAGGAGCTAAGCTCTTAAACAACCATCGGCTATTAGGACAGATTCACTACTTTATTACTAAAACCCTAAAAATTAGATCTAAATCTGATAAGCGTTAGATCGAACACGAATATACCATGTGAAGGAGCATAACTCTTAAATGACGCAGAGTATGAAGGTTCAGATCTAACTCTTGGATCAGATCCAGATCTAATGCATAAACTCCTAATCTAATTGACTATGTGATTCCTATTGAATCTAGTATATAAGCGTCATCACCCCCTAATTAAAGGGGATTAACTAGACATAGCTAAATGATAAAATGCGAAAAATAAAAGAACAAACATAAATAAAATAAAACTAAAACTAAAGAGAACAGGGGAAGAATAGTTTTATTCCAAGAGAAGAGTTTACAGAATAAAACTTAATGTAATTCTAAATGACAGAGATACAGTGTATTTATAGCTGTCATGACCGGGACTAAGTGACCAATTACACGATGTAGGACAAAAGACTTTGCCCAAATAACAACTAGACCAATGTGAACGCAAGTGAAAGGGCATGCAAATATCATAGAAAAATAGCTTGTGGGCATCAAACTGAATCAACTTCAATGAATAATAACTCCATAACATCTGAGACAAGCGATCTTTATGAAAAGCCATTGAATCTTGAACTTTAAAATATGCGGCAGAAGGTGGTTGAACAACAACATTTCTTCAGGTTTTCATGCTTTAATCCAACTCTAAAAATCGTCACTCTTCTTGCACCAGTTCTTCAAGCTTTTCAACAATTAAGCGCATCAATTCATTCATCTTAAATAATCTGAAAACACGACTATAAATATACAGTATCAATTATTTTAAAGAGAAAATAAGATAAATAAGCGGATAAAATATACACATTTATGTGTATATCACCTTGGGAGTGTTGGGTCGTCCCATGCAATATTCTTTTCTTAATCAAAGTTCAAACTTTGAGTTGTCATAACTCCTTCATTTTACATCAATCTCTCGCAAGCCATATGTGTATCTGAACCTGAAAATCGTAACGGATTCAATGATGCAATCTCCGTTGTGAAATTCTGATAATTTTGCAACTTATTATTTAATTAATCAATTTATTAATTAATTTCCATGCATTAAAATTTGGGTTGTTACAAGCGGTAAGTGACGATTTACCTTGGATCATCACTTATACAGGAGTGTTAACTAGGTCTTGTTGTTTCTTCCTTTAGGATTCCAAGAATGAAATTCTTTAAATATGGGAGATGCAATGACTCGTATTTTGATGATAATTTAAATATTAATTGTTAAATAAACGACGGTTTCAAAAATATGATTTTTAACATACAATCGAGTCAGAATTTGAAACGACTTTCATTGAGTTTGGATGGTTCCTTATGTGAAGAAAAAGTATGACGATATTCATATTTTGAGACTTGACGTTTCAAGGATAAAAACAGTCTCGATGCACGCTAAAATTGTCGTTACAGAGCGTAGTTTCGGATTACGATGAAATTTATATTTTCAGAATCATGGTGGTAAGATACACACAAACGAGTTTCATTACAATTGGGATTTAAAAGACGATAGTTAGGATTTGGATGGAGATTGCTATGTTTGTAATGATTGAATTCTCCTCGTTTCTTGGGTAGTTGCTATATTTTCCATGATTGATTTATCTTCATTTCTTGGATAGATTATCACCTATAGGGCTTGGAGAAGGGGATGGAAAATGGGCAGGTGCAAGCTACGTAGATTCTTCTATCTTATGATTGTGCCAATTACTATCGTTTACTAAGAGTAACATATATTATCTTGTCATTATATGCTGACTCTTTGGTTGTAGTGACATGTTAGACATGAGATTTTATTATCTATTTTCGTACTTACAGTATAACTTTCGATAAATCTTATGTTCACACCATATTGTTGTTTGGTCCAAGGTTTTATGTCTTCTCTTATTATCTTGGATCCACTTCGACATTGTTATTGATTGGTCAACACTGTTGACGAGTTGACTAGATAACAGGTCATATTACGAGCATGTTGAGTCGAAGGCGAGCTTGAAGGAGCTTTGGCATATACTATATTTGTATGTGTGTGTGTGCGCACGCACGCGTGTGTGTGCTTTTTGCTGTTATGAAAGTACTATGAGTGTTGTAGTGAGGATGTCATATACTAAGACATTTTGGATTGCATGTACATAACTCAATGATATGACGATGACATATGTTACTATGTTCACTATGTTATGACTCACTACATTATTGTCTATATTTCTTTTATGCCGTATCTATGAACTGTGAGATATGTGCTAGATCTTGCTTTGATTTACAGCACTTAACGACTAACTCATATCAGCTTGGCACGCTTCTATCGTAATGTTTCCTTATTTACATGCAAGTGGTATGGGGCAATCGTCACAATACAAGTAATTTATATTTATAAACTTTATATAGAATTTACAATAACGTCATTTAACATATTCATCATTATTATTTTTGTGCATTACAACAAAAAATAAAATTAACATGTATTTTTCCAACATTACGTAATTTCAATGGTTCTGTTTAGGGTGAATAATATTAAGTTAGAACCGAACTAACCGAAATCGGTCAGTTTCAAACTATCGGTTTGAAAAATAAATTTTTTTGGATGTGAATTTAACTAAACGAACCATACTTCTACTATATTATCCAATTATATTGCACCGTAATACTTTAAATAATTTGTTTAGTTATAAAATACAAAGTTTACTTATTAAAGGTAAAATTTTCATTATAAACATAAAAAATAGAAAAGAAAATCTATTTAAACATAAATTTATATTTTCTTTGAATGAATTAAATATTTGAGCAATGAAACGTTTTTATAATTTGATTAAATTAGTTGCCAATCAAGTTAATTGAACTTAATACAATTTGGATCAGTTCAATTTTGAATTTTCTTATTTCAGTTCCATTTAGACCCTGTTCTTTTGCCCAAACGGGGCATTTTATGCATGGACGCGTTTGACGCGCCCGTTAATAACGGAACAAAATGCCCCGTTTGCCCAACGGCTCAAAAGTGAGCTGTTGAGCACCGACGCGTCCAACGCGTCAGACGCATCGGGTCCCAAACAGCCCAATTTTGAGCTGTTGAGAATAAATTTTATTTATTTATTTATTAATTAATTTAAGTTATTATTAACTTTAAAAATTGACAACTTGTGCATATGAGATCCGTTTGAGACGTGGTTTTTTGCGTTGCGATCGTATCGAAATGCTCTACGTAATGGAGTTGATTTGAACTGAATTGGAGCAACTTATAATTTTTCAATTTTTTATTTTATATATTTATTTGTGTAAATTATTAAATGATTAATTAATTAAGCATTAATTAATTAATTACAAAATAATAACAAAATGGTCCGCTTAAATACTCCGCTTAACACGTCAAACACATTCTCCGTTAACTACAATTCTTTGTTTAAATTCTCAGTTCAGATTATCTGCTTCCGCTTGCAGAACATCAGCCTTAGTGTTTTTTTACCAAATAACTGATGGAGCAGACCAAACTTTTACCTCCGACGCGTTGACTGGTTAACTTGCGGCAAGCTTATTTTAGTTGATTTGGAGGAACTAATTAAAGCAGAGGTGTAAAAAGAATTCACCTTGTTCGAAATTAAATTTATTTTGGTGGACAATTTAAAACCTAATATCATTAGCTTCTGACTTCAATTCAATACAATTTCTTCCCAATTTCCGACGCTCCTCAGACTTTAGGGTAAAGCTACCGAGGTGCGATTTCTTTATTATGTTAATCTATTTATTATATTATTCCGATTTTTCCCCAGAATTGGTTTTCCGCTTGAACCTTTACTGGTCATGTTTTTCGATATGATTATGCTTGTCTCAGAGAATTTATTTTCTAAGAAATGCATTTTCTACGTAATTGCATCAGTTTAATAAGAAAATATGTATTGAATAGAGTTCTCTTACCGAAGTATTGGCGATCCCATGGTAACAATAAGTATATCGTTAGTATACCGAAGTATTACTAATCCATAACTAGTCGCTTATATTTCTTAATTGACCTACTTATGGATACCAATTTCCATTTAAAAAATATGCTTCTTTTGTTCAACGAAGATTAAGTGGAAATTTGCGAAATCAGCGGTTAAAAGTATGTTGACACAAAGAGGAAACTTTGCTATTATCGTTTACACACTAGTACTGTGGTTATTTTTTCATTTTATGGTGAATGAATATTGTATGAGTGGATTAACAAAGGTTCATGGTTCTTGGCGATGTATTAGGTTTAGATTTCTCTTTTCTCAATGGACTCAAGTACATTCGTTAACAAAAGTGAATATTAGGTCAGGTCATTAAAATCAAACTTAATGTACAAAAAATCTCTTCCAAAAAAGGATTATAAATTAGGTCCCTTGAATTTTGACAAGGATGTTTTAGCTATTTTGGAATTTAATAGTGACTTTAGCTAAACTGTCCCTTAACAAAAATACTATGGTAACATGTTTACGAGGAAATGCGGCAGTGATGTGTGTTTTTTAGTAAAGATAAGGTAAGCCATCAATTGTATTCTTCCCAAACTTAATTATGATGTATGCCTAGTTTCTTAGGATTGGAAACGAAATAAAAATATATTGGTTCTTACTTTTGTTGGACAATTGCTTTGACATAGTAGTTAATCTCCTGGAGTAACGGTTGTTTTTGTTTATCCAGCCTTGTGATTGTCAAATTAAGTTATGAAAATTGTCATTGGTAGCGTTTGATTTGAAAATGAGTTTTCGGTGTTGCATTTTCAACTGACTATTTTAAAATACATGGAAGAGGCACATGGGATAGAAAATGACTGATGTGGAAAATGGTTTTAAGATGTAAAATCGAAAACGATGTTTTCTTCTTACTCTAGAATATATCTACAACTATCTTCCATCTCATCGTTTTCCCATTCATTGAAATGACTGGAATTCTCCAAGCCACCCTCTCCTACATTATTTGACATGCATATTGAAAACGCAAAATACAAAATGTATTTTCTAGCCAAACGCCACGTTAGTTTCTCCCAATCCTTTAAGAATAAAGATATAATTTATTTTCAGTTGGTATAAAGTGATAGTCTATCTTGGAAGCCAAAGATAGGATGAGCGAAAGAACGAGTATGAAATGGATATGAAGAAACACCATTATTGAAACCCTTGGTGAAAAAAATAGTTAATCGGTACTTTCAACTATGAATTATATTTAAGTACAATTTAACATGGAGGCACAATGATGAACATTTTTTTTAATAGAAAAATAAAAATCCAACTTTTTTTGATTTATTAGATAAATGGTAGAAAATATATGGCATCGATTAATGAAACTTATATCACAAGATCATTCTGAAACATTTTCTCATACATTTGAAACGCATTATCATCAAGTCTTCAAGCAGTAATGTGAAATCATGATTCATATTCGCTTTGAAAATATAAACTGTTTTATAGCTCTTGGAATCTGTAAATATTGACTGAATGTGATGTGTTATTTTTATTTTGAATCCATCATGATAATATCAGAAAAACATGGACATATCTGATATTCTGTATAAAAAAGACATGATTATAACAAACAATGCAAATATTGCTTTTTAGCACTTAAACAATTTATATTTGGTTTAGTCATATGTATCTACTATAGATTTTGTTGAAATATGATATATTTATATATCACTTTACGAAATGGCGACATTTAATCGTTCACCTATATTTGGATCAAATAGTAATTTCATATTACTCATATAATGGAAAATGTCATTGATCCATGATCGATGTTTTAATTGATATTCTAGAAAGGTAACATCACTTTTAAGTCATGTGCAAAGTAAACGAAATTACATTAATATTTTCCGATAATAAGCACATAGTTTCTCAATGAGAAAAACGAGACAGGACGTAGAAAATGCTCATTTGATGCATGTTTATAATTCAAGATTATTTGTAGACTAGTAAAAATGTTGCTGTTTTTGCATGAGATATTTATAATTTAGTTGCTCTAAACTTGACAATTAACGTTTGTGGAAGCACTCTACCAAAAGATATTGCATCATTTATGTCACAGAGTGAGCATTTGAATGTAAAATATTATGCGACCTAAACAATGGCGATATCTGTAAAGTCTATGACTCCAATCAACTGTCTGCGATTATATGATCAAAATAAAGATATGCAAGTAAAATGAATTAGTAATTTAGGTTAAAAACAACATACTGAACTTTGTAAACTAGCACTTTCTGTTTTAGGAAAGAAATGATGACTAGATGGAAGAAACCAAACTAAATGTAGTTGTCCCAAACCATTTCCTACTCACTACTAGTTCTTGGATGAGGAGTAACAAGAGCAACTAAGCCATTGATCTCAAACAAGCTGAGGTTGGCTAAAGATGGAATCTAAAACCAAATGATAAAGTTAATTTAAAGATGAAAATAATTACAAGAGATTTAAAGGTGAAAACATAATTAAAGTAAAATAATTAAACAAATAATAATAGTAATGATAACGAATAAAAAAACCAAAATGATTATGATGATAGTACTAGCATTAATGTTACTGAAGACCAATACTACATCTTATGCCCCTATTCACTAGTCCTATACTCATAACACTCTTCCCAAACTAACCTAAACTGAAGGCTCTGGTATGTGGATTACTAACTTCAATGTGCTCCTGTTCGACACCAGCTCTTCGGACATGCTCCAATATATCAAGTATTTTTTACTACTTCCTCACATGGATTCTTGGTTGACCTCTATCTTTTTTCGAGCTTTCAGTGCGGTTTAGAATTCGAACACACACAGATGCATCGTGGGGTTTTCGTGGAGATGTCCAAACCATCTTAACCAGTGTTGGACTAGCTTCTCTTCAATTGGTGCAACTTCAGATTTGTCCTGAATATCATCATTTCTAATTCGGTCATGTTTGGTATGCACACAACACCATCGCAACATACGCATCACTGCTATACTTATTTTTTGGATGTGTTGCATTCTAGTAAGTCATCGTTTTGCACCATATAACATTGCAGTTATGATTGTTGTTTTATAGAACTTTTTATTAAGCTTTTGAGGGGTTTTCCTGTCATACAAAATGTCAGATGTCAGTCGCCATTTCATTCATCCCGCTTGTTGACTTGATTTTTGGTACTATCAAGTCCAACACCCAGATGAGTAGAATTTACAGATAATATTTCACAGTCACAAATCACAGAAATGCGTAAATGTAAATAAACATAGCAAAATTATAATGGTTCGACAATGTGCCTACGCCCGCTACTTGCAATATATTGTGTATACCGTTCGATTACATATACGGTTATGTTTAAAGTAAGAAAATTGGAGAAAGAAAAGGTCAAACCTGAAATTGGGAGAGTATCACGTCGAGGAGTTGAAGAGATCCCTTAAAATGTTGATGTGGGATCGTATTTATGGGTGTAGAGCCAATCCAGCTCGGTTAGAAAATCAAGGCAGAGGAGTAGTAGAGTGCGTAGGTAGAGTGGCATAGAGGAGTGGGCCACATCATCGGGGCTTGGCCAATCCAAATCGGTATGACCATACCTATCCGGATTGAATTGGTATAGAAGCACCAATACGGGATGTTGCTCGCCATACCGGTCTGGGGAGAGAAACATGGTCGATCCAAGGCTAAGTTGAGAATACCGATCCGGGGCAAACATGTTGTACTGACCCGGGATGTTCCAGTTGTATATCTGAGTTTTGTTGAACTTTGTTGCTTTATTCAAGTGACTCTGAGATTATGTGAGTCCATGCTCAAATTTCGAACGATCCAGTGATGAGAAATCCGAAGTGTGACAACCTTGCGAAAATGCTGGTTAAGGTCTTACCCCTCGAAACATATCTTGTTGTAAAATATATGTTTTGAACTTTTGTTGACTCAACGTTCGAGGTCCGCAATCTCATCGAATCATTTATGATTTCTGTATTCACAATAGTTTTATGTTGATAGTTGAGTTCGTAGTTTCACCGAATTCTTGACGAGTACCAGTCGTACTCGACGATCTATGGTTGAGTTGGGTCCACTTCAAGTATCAACCATACTTGATGATCGAGGTATTCACATGCTAAATGTCAACCATACTTGACGATCCAAACCCCACAGTGCTAAGCATACCCGAGGAATTAGTGAACTCACCGGGTCCTTGTTAGATACTAGTTGTATCTAGTGATCCATAGCCACATCGGGCTCTTGCAAACATCAACCATACCTGACGATCAATAGCCTCTCCGGGCTCTTACCAAGTATAAACCATACTTGATGATCCTGACTAAGCGAGCCCGTGTTGGAGGGTCGCATAGCCCTTGCCAAGCACTAACCGTATTTGACGATCCTAGTTAGGCTAGACCGTGCCGGAAGTCGCTTAACCCTTGCCAAGCATCAACCATACTTGATGATCCTAACATCATCGGTTAGGAAGCATTGATGCGGGTGCGTGGTACAGGGATATGGGAATTTGGCAACTTAAAAAATATGAGGATTCGGGTGCAGAAGGATACGACAGGTATCAAGATATTAAAAATATATTATATATATAATTCAACAGATGCATTTTAATTAAACAAAATAGTCAAATAAATAAGTTCAACATGTTAAATAGCGAAATACATAATTCATCCAGTGGTTAATAGGAAAGGAAGTGTTGGAAAAAGGAGAAAAAAACGATGCCTATTCCAAATTTCAAAAAGTTGTTTTAGGTAGAAGAGGAATTAATAACGACCATTGATAACACACAAACAGGCCCAGTGTTTGAGCAATGTTTCTATTTAGGTGTAGGTTCCTGTATCTTAAGATATCCATATGTAAAAATTCTAAATTGCACCAAAACTATACCTATTAAAAAAGAAAGGTCACCTGTTGAAAAAAAAGGACGCCTATTAAAATAAAAACGATACCTGTTAGAAAAATGATACCTGTTAAAAAAATAGCTCAAACAAAGAATTCGAAGTCCCAATTCAGAATCGATCAATGGAATTAGGGCTCGAATCGAACAGTAGAGCAACGGAATTAGGGCTCCAATTGAGCGATGGAATTAGGGCGACGAGGGCAAGCGATGGAATTAGGGTTCAAATATAACGACGAGGGCGACGTGTTCTGTGGTAAGTATCGTAATCGATAAAAAATTACCTCTTTCTCCTTGCTGCAACCTTTTTCCCGCACCCAATCGCATCCCTACCTTGAAATACGGGGACACGCCTCGTGGCGCACCCCGTACGTATCCCGTCGTACCCCATACGTATCAGTGCGCGGTTCTTCTGCTTGGTGAAGCACCCCTGCTTTGTAGCTCATCGGGTTCTTGCTGAATATCAGTCATACTCAACGATTCTGATCGAACGAGGCTCGTGTCCGAGGTCGCTCGACCCTTGCCAAGCATCATCCATACTCGACGATTCTGAGTAAGCAAACTTGTCAAGTTTATGAAGAAGTTGCTTACTCTTTGTCTTGCATCAACCATATATGACGATCTAGAGTGTTTGTTAAAATTTATGATGTAGTTGTTGGTTTAGTGTCCGACTAGCAACAATCATACTCACCGATCATTTTATTAAATGTAGAAATCAAATAATTTTAAATTGAAAGAAGCGGATGATTTATTGTCGCCTCAGAGCTTGCTTAAGAATCTCAAGGTGTTCCGTGCTAGAGTGGAGGTTAGCTGGGGTGACAATTAGACCCGACCCGATAGACTCAGACCCGACGGGTCTAGACGGGTCGGGTTTTGTAGGGTCTAAACTATACATTTTCAAAATCTGGACCCGACCTGAGCTTTGGTTCGGATTGAGTCGGGTGGGCAATAACACTAAAATTACATATATTTCAGTGCTTTTCGGTCGAATCTTTCGGGTTGGGTCAGTTCGGATCGGGTTTTTATTGTATTTTTCATCAACAAGACCCGATTCGAGACCCATCGGGTTCGGTTCGAGTTCGGGTCTTCTCAAGTCGGGTCAGTTCGGGTTTTCGGTTCTTTGTTGTAATTGTCAGCCCTAAGATTTGCCATCAGTTACAAATTTATTAAAAGCGAAGGCAAATAGAACGGTTTATCATCGGGTACAACGCATGCCTAGGGGTTAAAGGTTAGTCTCGTACATGGATAAACCGACATAGCCGTTGTTTATTGAAAGCAGAAGTGAAGTTTATGGTTTCTCGTCAAATATAGAGCATGCCTAGGAATTAAAGATTAGTTCCGTACATAGATGAGCCGACGTAGCCATCGTCTACTATCTGATTTCTACACGAACTCATTAGTTGATAATGAGTCCTCCCATGAGTTGCGTCCACATCCACATCGTGCAGTCGACAGTTGATTATGCTCCGCAGTCATGACTCTGTTCAGGACGTACTATTGCAGTTGTCCTTTACCATTTCCTCGATGATATTGCGCAGATGTTAACATTCGTCGATGTCATGGCCAACAATTTCATGGAACGAACAAAATTTCCTGGAAACCCGTTCACGTTCCTTGGACTCCCTTCCAGAAGTTCTCGTCGCTAGGCTATCTTTAATATCCTCAAAGATCCTTTCCACGCTCGTATTAAGTTGTGTATATGAGTCGTATTTAGGCCCTCTTCTAAACTTATTTCCCCAGTCTTGATCGTCTCCAGCCTTGCACTTCCCTTTATCGGATGGTCCTCCATCTTTCTCTACTTGAAGTCGTGAAGGAAGACTTTAGAATCGAATGGTTTCGAGTTTAGCATAATTAAAACAAAATATATGAAGTGCGAGCTCAACTGTGCCAGGTCAAAGGATGGAGATGTCACCCTGGCTGGGCAAGTAGTGCCCCGAAAGGAATACTTTCGATATTTATGATCTGTGTTGCAATATAATGTTGAAATAGATAAAGTTAGTTTTAGAATTCGAGCGGTTTTGACAACCTTTTCGCAAGGAAGTCACAATTTGGATCCCTCATCACTGGATCACTCAGAACTTGAGCATGACTCACACAATCTCAGAATCACTCGAATTAAGCAACAAGTTTCAACAAATTCAAGTATACAACTGGAACAAATCTGGGTCAGTGCAACCAGTTCGCCTCGGATCGATATTCTCACCTTGGCCTTAGATCCCCAAGTTCCTCTCTCTGGATCGGTGTGGCATGCAACATGATCTGGATCAGTGTTTCCATACTGATCCGATCTGGTCAGTATGGTCTAACCTATCGCATCAGTATGGTCTAACCTATCGGATCTGCAACAAACGAACGTCAAATATTGGATTGTCCCCTATATGTGAACACAGGGTGATCCAATAGTGTATAGTGTGTCACCAGTTGTGTTTTATTTTCTGCACAAATAACTGGTCCTGTTAGCAAATATCATATTTTTGTATGATGACTTTTTATATATAATTTTTTTTTTATTGTAATAGGATGAACATATTCCACTGTACATTCTAGAACGTTGAACGTTAAATTAGCGAATCGAACCAACCATTGTATGTTTGTCATGTATACCACCTTGGATGTGCACAAGTCTAGACTGCTGGCGACACTACCTCCACTGGCCACTATGATATCTTATAAAAAGAATAATTTGGTATCCAACCTCATCATTGAACATGATTGCTTGCCGTGAAGAAGCTTGAGATTGTTGAACAATGAAGGAACCAAATACTACACTCTGCATCGTGTTCATCCAGTTATTTACCGAAAGCATGCAAGTTCTGCGGTAATTACGTAGAGTAGTTTAATAATGGTGGAGTAGACTATTACCTGCCTAGGATAGTTTATTTAGTATTTTTAGAATTTTAAGTTTTGTTGAAATTAATTTTCCAACTCAGTTAACTAATACCAGCGATTATAAGTGACATGAGTTGAAGTGGACATGCACAACATAATTCCTTCTGACAGTTAAGTTCCCTTAAATTTTGGATGTGGTTGCAAAAAAAGAAATCTAAATTCATTTTCTACTCTTTATTTTGATGAAGATGTGGTTTTCTTATTTATAAACATGAACAACGATGTGCTGGACTATTTCAAAAATTGGAAGGAGGTTCAAGTTACAACAGTGTTATATCTATGCCTTCCCCTGACCTTCTCTTTCTCCACTCCTCCGCCTTTTCTTTCTCCACCGCCTTTGCTGTCATTATAAAATGATTTAAATGAGTGTCCATCTTATTCCCGATTACGGTAAAACATCAGTCATTATAATGCTAACGAAAAAGATAAAATATGTCGATTTTATTTGGAAATTTTGACATTGTTAAACTATTCATTTCCATGGCGGTTTATGGGAAGTGAAAAACAAAATGGAGTTCTGTTCCTTCTTGGTTCAACAATCTTCTGATTTTCATTAGAAGCCTCAAATGTAGTATAAAACAAATTGTGCAGTTACATTTGTATTACTATGTTTTCACGTTTGATCATGTATGCTATGCAAAACTACTTTTTTTTTTTTTTTTTTTTTTAAACTCTCAACAACTATGTAAAAGCATGCGGCGAAGCAAAATGTACACATCGAAGACTTTGAAGTTTTCATTTACAGAAGAATCAGTCCGATGAAATGAAAATTGATCACTATATTCATTAATTGCATGCAAAATAAACACATATTTTGAAAGGTGCCACATTTTTCGCTTTTCAATTTAAATTAATAGTCACGTAGAATATGAAAATAATTTGCAGAAAGTTTTACTATACTCCAACAGCCATGTATTCTGTGCGTAGGTAGAACATGCAAAACATAATCTTTAATAGCTGAAACTGTAGAAATAGAATTAAAAGAAGAAGAAAATGCAATTCATATGCACTTTCAGTACAGTCTTAATGGAAGAGTGAAGCTATTGCATTTTCATGATATCAAAGGAAAAAGATGCGCTGATAAATTTATAAATATTCAATAAATATTGAATTCCATGTTGATTTTGATTCAAACCTTCTTATTAATAGATTAAAAATGACATCTCATTTATCATAATAAATATCAAATTGATCTTATGTGCTAAGGACCAGAATACTCATTTGAGCTTTTATTAATCTTTTATAATATATGTAAAGGTTTTTTTTCTTTCTGGGAAACTCAGAAGGTAGACTGAAAGAACAAAAAATCATGATTGATATACCCGAACTCCCTTGCACTGTATTTGAGTCCACCAGGGCTGTTCCGTTGTAGTAAATTAACTTGAATTCTATTCAAAATTGTTCTCTGCTATATTAAATTGATTTGAACTATTAAAATTGAATTAAACTGTATTAATAAAATCTGTTTAAGCCGTATTAAAAAATGACTTGCAATATAAGATTGTGGTGTATCAAATTTTGGTTGCATTCTATTCAAAAATTGTTACACATTGAGACCGGACAATTCGTAAATAGAAAGGGAGTTTTAATTGGTTTAGCAGCCAAATAGGGACTTCCAATCAATTACCAATTCTGGTTATATGCAGCAAGAATCCAATGTCAAGCAAAAAATGAAAGAGGGACGAGCCAATTTTCTCTTACATATTGTTTCTTGTTGTACGCGATACACATAAACAAACTAAACATTAAATGTTTAATACGCTCTTATGCTACAATGCCTAAACCACTATAAATTGTTGTGCCGATTACTAATTTTGGTTTTTTACTCTTTTAAGCTCTCATCTTTACTATATTTGCTCACTAAAAATACTCTGTGTTTTATTCAAACCCAAGTGCCAAAATCTATGTTGTCATACACAATTAAAATTGAATGTTGTATTCTCGCTTTTTTCGTTTTCTTTTTTATCAGGTATAATCAAGAATGGATATAAAACCAACAGTAGCATTAAGAGCTCTCTTTGTAGGTGGGATAGCTGCATTTGCCAAAGTTGCCGGAGTAATGAAAGCCGCTGGAGGAGTGAAGCTTGGTGCAGCTGCAGCTGCGGTTACAGCTGCTGCTACGGCCGCTGTTTCCGGAACTAAGAAGGAAGAAGCAAATATGTCCAAGAAATGAACTCACTCCACCTAGTGTTTGTTGTAGATTAGACCCATGATAAGCCCTTTAATATTTGAGCATTTGTGACAAAAACAGGCCTTGGGGCAAAAGGATTACTTCAGTAGATGTTGTAATTTAATTATTTTGAGCATTTAAAAGTGCTGAAATTTTATAGCAGTTCTCTGGCTTCAATGTTTGGATATGTGGGATTCATGTTATGCCATGAACTCATAATGATATATTAAAGGGTCTATAACTTGCTATGCATACATGTACAAGGCATGTTTGTATATAAGGGAAAGATGACCCCATTTTTTACCCTTGTATGGTGTTTTTTTTGGCTCCTTGGCTAGAGGTTTTATGTATGAGGATTGTCTCTTTTTCATGGTTAGGATTGTGTCTTTTTTCCAACTATTTCGGGCTCTATGGATGTCTAAAGTAACCTTTTATTAAAAAAAAAAAAAAAAAAAAAAATTAAAAATTAAAAGTCAACGTGGACAAACAAAGGTTATCTACTTATAAAAATTGTTTTTTAACTTAATTGAAAAGCAATTTCTTTTTTGCTTTTGACTTACAAAACTTGTCCCCACTTATAAAACGATTTAGCAGAAGAAAAAATAAATTATAATCCGTATTCTTGCCCCATGTCACGTAAACCTTGGGTATTCTAGTGAAGTCTTTTTTCACTTAGCTAGAATCTAGTCGTGGGCTTGTTTACGCTTCTATAGGTTTACTTCCTTGGTTCCTTGCTTCAAAAAACAATTCAAAATTCGATGGTGTTTCGTTTATATTGTGTTTTTAGTTTTCAACGGTAATTTAAAAAAAAAAAAAAAGTTGAGGTAGATGGATGAAATGAAAGAATGATGGAGAGGACGACGGAGGGGATGGAGAAATGATAAGAGATGAGTTGTCTCTCGTTCTTACGTTACTTTCCAAAACATGAAAAATAAATAGAACTTATTTTCTATTTTGTGTGTAAAATTTGTTTTTAAAACGTTCATCATGTTATAAATGCATCGTTAGCATATGGGTGAAAACCAAAAATTAAAAAGAGTAAACCAAACACTACCGAAATTTTTAGTCAAAAAATTCAAATGTTTGGATTAGGATTTCAAAATTTGATATTATGAACTCGAATTTTTCATACTCAGAACCTTTTTGAAAAGAATAATTAAAAAAAATACTTAGGGTGGTAGTATATTACTATACCATAGGTCAACTTTGAATTATGTGATATGCAACATATGAACCGACCACCTCATTGTACAAACTTATAGTGCTTAACCGTTGCGTAGTGATGTGAAACTCAAAAGCTAAAATATGATATTTCAAGTTTATTTGTTTGATGCATTGAATTTTCAAATACTTAGATGGTCATTGATTTATCATTTTTAGTTTTGGGTTTTATCCATACAAAAATACACATTATGCGTGTATATTGCAGAAAGCGACTTATTTAGAAAACGAAGTTAACATACAAAATAAAAAACAATAATTTTTTCGTTTTCTTGTTTGGGAGATAACAGAAGCACTTCCTCATGCAATCGTCCCTCTATTCTTTTTATTGTCCACTACATCTTCCTTTCATGCATTCCGTCATCATTTCACTCTTGTTATACTATGTAATTAATGTTGAAAACTCAAAATATAAAACAAGAAATAAACCAAATGGGCTAATATTGGAATTTTCAATTTTGACATTTCAACTTTTAGATTTTCAACTAAGTAAATCTAAATTTCAACTTTGTAATTACTAAATTTGAACTCTTAAACTTTTAAAATTTGTGCTTTCAAACTATATAAAAAAAACTTAATTGTTAATAATCTAATTTTGGGCATTTTGAACATTCGAAAAGTTTCAAAGATTAAACGTTTAAATTTTAGATTCTGACCACAAATCTCAAGTTTGAATTCCAATCATGATATAATATTTCAAATTTTGGACCTTTTTTTTAAGTTCTCATGTTTTAAGTTTTAAAAATTCAAATTTTTAAAATTGAAATTTCTAAATTTAAAATTGTTAAGTTTCAAATGTTAAATGTTTAAGAATTTAGATTTTCCAATTATCAAAAATTGGATCTTAAAATTCAGAATTTATATATTATTTAAGAGGCACGCTCTATGACATCCGTATTTTCGAGCGCTCCAATTGCACACCTATTTTAGCCATCCATTTATAGTTACATAATGCATGAGTGGTGGAGAGAATTGGTGGGTGGAGAGAAACATTAATATGTGGCGGAGATCAGGAGATTGTAACGGTGTTGCAGTGTTTGGGGTGCTACCGTTCCTATCTCATTATTTAATTGAAATAATTTACTTTTGAAATTTAGATTATCAACGAAATTTGGATATATTTTAGTTTTCAAATTCAAATGTCAAAAACCAAATGTTTTTTTTCAACTATAATCAAATTTTTGCATACTAAATCTATTGAGGTTATAAAAGGAAAAGAACTTGCACAATTGCTTTTGTTTGTTTAAAAGAGGATTTGAATGTTGAGGTCTACTCAGTAGTGTAATTAATTAGTTGGTTATGCATTTTGTTTTCCTACTGCAAGTGGTTAAATTATGTATCTTGCAAATGTTAATTTATTGGATTACCACATGTTTATTTAGTTGTCATGGATTAATATAATCATCAAGTTGTCATTGTTTATTTATTGGATTACCATATGTTTCGTCTTGGCTTTCGGGTGCACCACCTTCGAGTGAAATGAAAAGTTGCTTCGCCTTATATCTACTAAGAAGAGTGGTTTCTAAAAAAGCTTCACATCCTAAATAAGTTGTATTGTCTATCCTCCAACTTCAAATATCAAAATCATTTCTGAGTTAGCACAATCTTCCAAATCTCAAGGATTCATACCGCACCTTTGTCTCATCTTCAGAAATGACTTGCCTCCGGGGAGTAATGCTTCAATAGCCTCCAGCGACAGCTCGCTTCTTATGAAGTGGACGACCGATTGAATCGGCGTCGCTTCATTCAACTTCCCTCAATGAATTGTGTCAACAAGCGAAACCACTAAACTGAAATCAAACAACCCCACCTCCCCGATAGCTTGTATCGCTTCTCAAGGACCTGGACTACGACCATGCGTATGCCTATGACTTATGCATATTGAACTTATTTGACTTGGACATGGACGTGCATAACATATTTTCTTTTTTTGAACTTGGGAAAAATGTACTTTTGCATACTTACCTTATGTTAATTCAACATGAGATGATGAACTATGATTGTCCTTCCCATTAGGAAGCCTAAGGGAAAGGATACACCTTATGACTATTACCTCGAATTCATCAAAGCTATATGCCATGAGCTTTTTGAATGAATTACAACAAATCAAGACGATAAGTTTTGTATCGGCCATGATCCTAATAGCATAAACTAGTCCATGCCCAAGAAACCCTTGCCTTAAGGACGAAGCAGATGGTTGTAAAGATGTCATGAGCATTTTTTTCTATATCGAATTTCTTTACTTTATGCTCAACTAAGCATGGAGAACCAAACTCCTCAAATCTATTTGAGTTCAAGGACTTGAACTATTGCTTCGAATTGCTTTGAGTTGAAGGGCTAAAACTGTAGCATTCCGGACTGACCAAAATTAAGGAGCTCAATTTGTTGTGCTTAGTATACTGGAATGTTAAACTATTTTTCGGTTTAACATTTTTGATGCTGGAATAAGACCTCGAACCTCCAGCCCTATTATATTCATCTCATCCTTACTAAATAAAAAAATATGTTTCGGGAAAGAGATGAGAAAATCTAATAGATTTGCACCCCAACCAAAGAAGTTGCTCAACAGATAATATTGGAAGATAATGTAAGAACATACCCAGCAGCATGCGGATTCGGTTGTGGGTTGAGAAGGAAATGAGTGTGGACTCGCGTGGCCATTCCATCAGTGAAGTGGTAAATTTGCAATTTTTTTTAATTTAATTTGCAACTACTAAACGTAGAACAGAAAATCGTTTATCCATAAACGGTTTTCTGTTCTCCGTTTAGTAGTCGATTTTTTTTATATGATGCGTATTACCCGATCCATTTACCCGCTTCAGTAAAAATACATGGCGGCCGGGGTTAAAACCCTAAGTTTCTATAATTCCAAATTCAAATAATTTTTACTCAAATTCAAACAATCATTTCTACTCTTATCTATCTCCGAATAACTCTATCGCTTCCTATCCTCACACAATTCCAAACTAAATCAAAAAAAGCAAAGTAGTGTTCAAGAGGTATTATGGTTTGCTAAAGCTAATCTTTTTTTAAGATGGAGGATGCTAACCTTGTAGGGGCTAGCTCGGTAGTTCGTGGAAGGAAAATTGGGAAGAGGAATCGAAAATCCTTCGTAGGCGATGAAGGTGGAATTGGTGTTGGTGTAGACGAGACGGTTTCACCAAATTTTCCATTTAGGTCTATTACAAGGCTACAAGAAGGCGTCCACCACATTTTCAATGAAGGGAAAGAGATAACGGTAATTGATTTTTATTGTTAAACTACATGTTGAACCTTATTATTTTGTTAACGTTTGACTAATTTACATGAATTCGGATATATTAATAGACTCGTGATAGAATGAGATGTCATGTTGCTTTCACAACCGTGTTGAAATGGTGGAAAAAAAGTAACGTTCATCCTCAAATTAGAGACCCCATACTTCAAATTTTTGGTAGATTCATGGATGTTGAGTTGAAAAACTCTGACAATAGATGTATTCATGCTATAGTCGAGCAATGGCGGCCGACAACGCATACTTTTTTATTTCCAAATACTTAGATTGGTTTGACGCCATTGGATTTTACTATGTTGACATCCATAGCCATTGGAATGAATACACGGAGTATACCATATAACGAGAATTGGAGTGTGTTCGCAAATGCAAGCCAACTTTTACCACTTCTTGTGAAGAAAGATATTAAAAGGGGTAATGTTGCTATATCCCATCTGGCCAAATATTTTGTTGACGATTACATTGCCGCCAATTTGAATAGTCTTGATCATATTGCTCGTATATTTGTGTTGTATATGATGGGAACTTTGTTTTTTACGACTACCGATGATACTATAATCCTTGGATACTTGGAAGCAGTACAAGATTTGGAGCTTGCTCAGTAATATGATTAGGGTTCCGCCATTTTGGGATACTTATACCAGAGTTTGGATTTGGCTGTGTTGAGTGGGGGGCATCTAACTGGATTTATCGAGCTGTTGTAGGTATATTAACTCATTGTGCAACTTCATTAGTATATTTTAATTGCTTGATTTTCCAATTGTATAATGATATAATGTTTAAATTTGCAGTATTGGTTTTTTGAATATACGACCGTTTGTGGCTATATCGTAAAAGAATCTGTGAAGCAGACTGCTTACCCCAGATTGAAAGCGTGGGAGAAAGGAAATAGAGTCAACATCCATGACACATCAGGGCATCTCTTCCCTAGCACCCACTAGCATATAGATCATCGACAGCCATGTCACATAAACTAGAATCCATGGAACAACTCAGTTGCACTTGCCTTTGATGAAGTTGTATATGCACGTAACTTGTCTATGAAACGTTTGCCACTGCTTGTCCCCCCAGGAGAATTTTATGAGTTGTTTCTTGGTGACAGGTGCTTACGACAGTTGTCTGGTATTGAGGTCATCCCGTCAGATCCTCCTTTGCATATGACTATAAGAAAGACTCATGGTTCATACGAGGAAATGCAACTAGAGCTATACCAAAATGATTGCCAACAATATATCTATCAAGGGCAGGATATAGACTACAAAACGTATTGGAAGGCCATTTCTAAAGATGTCGGTCCTTTACTAGATGCCGCAGTTTGTGTTGGTAATATCAACTACTTTGGGCCATCTGCATTGAAGACGGGTATTCAAGCCCCTGTTGTTCTTTCCTCAGAAGTCAACTATGCTTCACAGTTTTTTCCAACCCCACGACAAGGAGATTGGGCTGATGATCATGGATGGCATATGCAGTGGACCGGTAAAGAACCGGTACCAATCCCGCATTTACCTGACCTACCTCATGTTCCGTCTCACTACTCTGTCGATAGTCTATGGGAGATGAATATGGGTATGCGACATTTGGCTCTGGAACAATCAAAGTATTACGAAGAAGGATTGAATAGAATAAATTCGGCTGCATCGGTTTTCGTAAGTTATCGGTTCATTATTCAATACCTTTTTTACATGTGCCCATGAAAGTATATTAAATTTAATCCATTTTTATTTTTTTATGTAAAGAATATGGGGGTTTTTCGGGAACCCATCTTAGGACTGCATTCCAAATCAATAGGTTGATCGAAATCAAACAAAAAGCGGAAAACAGTAACCCAATTGCAGAACGAAGACGAAGACCAGAATGAAGACGAAGACAAAGACGAAGAAGATGGCGAAGGCGAAAACGAAGACGAGGACGAAGAAGAGGAAGAGGAGCATGATGTGGATGAAGAAGACGGAGATGAAGATGAAAAGGAATGGGATGAGGAAGATGAAGGCGACAATGAAGACGATGGTAGCTCCAGTGGAGACCGAGGGGCTACAAGACCTGTGATTAGAAATAAATATGGGATTAGGTTTGAAGTACCAACAGTTTCTTCTTCTAGTCCGGGTATGCCTTAACACTTATGAATGCTAACACATCTAAACTATCATCACTAGCCATATGATTTTGTTTTTCAATTTTTGTGAATTAACTCATACCATTTTTCAAATTTAGTGGTTCAAACAAAAACAAAGAGCGAGAGTTTTGTAAGCAAGACGAAGTCGCTTCTTACCGGGAAAGGGAAAGAGAAAAAGAGTAAAGGTTACGTTTCGGGCTTGGAGGATATGTACTGTTATTGTTTGATAAATGTTGAAGCCTTGTAGTGCAATGGTTGGGCATGTAGTTGTGTGTAATGTATTATGTGTGCTTGTAGTGTAATGAAGTTGGGCATGTAGTTTATGTGACATGTACTAGGTGTGTAATTGCAGACAATTGGCATGTAGTTTTAATTCAAGAACTTGTAGCAAATGTAATGGGAATGAAGTGTTTAAAATGAATGATTTATGAAGTTACAGCAGTGTTCAAGCATATGGAATGAGTAAGAAATAGCATACTTGCTTTCCTGCAAACCTGCTCTAGGTTACAGTAGTGTCTAGGCATCAAGTTTCAGGTTTACTCTTCAGTATAGTAAAAAAAAAACATGTTGACCAACTACTATTGACCTACTTTGAGAATAAACTAACTTATTTTAGTTCACTAACCTAATTTGTTTAATTTAACCTATGAAATTTGCAAAGAAATTTGTTTAAGTTAAGCTAATAAAACCGATAACTAATGTCCAATATTAACAACTATTTTAAAAATGGCTATATTTAACAGCTCTATAAAAAAGGACTATATTTAAGCAGCTATATTTAACGGTTATATTTAAACGGCTATAATAAACGACTATATTTAATGACTATTAAAAAACGGCTATATAAAATGGATATATAAGGCACTGCATTCTTCATTTCATTCAGAACAAACTAGATTCCTTTGAGTTAAATTACAGAAACCAACTAATGTCTACTACAAGTTATTACTACGAAGAGGTTGAGAATGCGAATTCAGAGGGCGATGGCTCTGATAGTGATACTGATAACATTACAGTTCCAAGTCCAACTGATTCAGACGAAGATGATGAGCAATACAATCAGAGAGATTTTACTCAAGCAACTTCGGACAACACATCTGATGGGGAAGGATTAGAGTTAATGATACAAGTCGTTACCATTCACCAATCATGTGTTAGACAACTAGTTATGGAAGGTTCTTCGAGCGGTAATCGTGGTGGTAGTGTGTTTGGCCGAGTAGGCAAAAGGAAGTTGCGTGACCATCCAGGAGGAACCGCTAGATTATTAAAAGACTATTTCAACACACCAAATACCTATGGTCTTGAAGATTTTCGTCGACAACTCCAAATGAGTAAGAATATGTTTTTATGTATTTTTAACGGTGTTGTTAATCATGATAATTATTTTTTTCAAAAGCAAAATAGCGTTGGAACCTTGGGATGTTCTCCTTATCAAAAAATTATAGGAGCTTTACGTGTTTTAGCGTATGGGATTGCACCCGATGCATTCGATGAAGTAGTCCGAATGGGTTCAAGTTCAATTAGTTTAAGTCTAGAACATTTTTGCGTGGCTATCATTGAATTATATGGGGAAGAATATTTGCGAGCACCCACATAGAGCGACGTGAATAAACTGAAAGGTTTAGGGGACAAAAGAGGTTTTCCTGGAATGTTGGGTAGTCTCGACTGTATGCACTGGGAGTGAAAAAATTGTCCAACGGCTTGGCATGGACAATTTATCGGCCATTATCCCAAAGCAACCATGATACTGGAGGTAGTTGCCTCACATGATCTCTGGTTTTGGCATGCTTTCTTCGGCTGTCCTAGTTCTATGAACGATATAAATGTGTTATACCAATCACATTTATTTAAAAATCCCGCATATGGAAAGGCACCGGCGTGTAATTTCACAGTTAGAGGAAAAACATATGACATGGGGTATTATTTAGCAGATGGTATATATCCGTCTTGGGGTACCCTAGTCCAAACAATTTCAGATCCAAAAACAGAGAAAGAAAAATATTTTGCAAAAAGACAAGAGGCAGCAAGAAAGGACGTTGAGCGTGCTTTCGGGGTGTTACAATCCCGTTTTGCTATTGTAAAAAATCCCACTAAACTGTTTAAGCCCCAAGTATTAAGTAATGTGGTGCGAGCATGTATTATATTACACAATATGATTGGCGAAGAAGAACGGGGTTCTTTTCCATCTGATTTAGGGTATGATCCGGATAATGCTGCTACGGTTGTTGCTGATAAAAATCTAGCAACTATTGAGTTTTTCTTGAGTAAGTTGCAGAAGATAAGATCCAGGGAGATACATCAAAATCTATAGGAAGACCTGGTTGAGAATTTATGGCATTTGAAGGGCAATCAATGATGTATTCCACTGTTCTGTTTTAATTATGGTAGTTTCTCTTATGTACGTTAGTTTGTTGTAGATTAGCTTAGGGTTGCCTTGTGAAGTGTGTATCACTGTATCCTGCTGGTCACTATACCCTACTGTTCACTGTAGGTTACAGTGAACTTTATTCCTTATTAAAAGCTGTTATGTACTGTCCAATCAGTTGGTAATGACGTGTTTTCATTTGTTGTTTGTGCAGTACTCGGCTACCGTCAATATAAAGTAACTTACTTTCACATTTTATTTACACCATCTTAAGTATATATATACTCAAGCTACCATACAGCTCATCCAACAACGGAGTATCACAATCACCTTTCACTTCCATCATCCTATGACTATGAAAATCAACGGAGCAGCCAAGGCCTTCCAACCCACCTTCACCTGAAACTGATGTAGATTTCTACATTGAAATACAAGAAAGGCACTACGAAGATCTGAGAGAGCATGAACGAGAACAAGAAGAACTTCAAAGGCAAGAGAGGGAACAAAGAAGACGTGCAAAAAGGAATAGTCGACATCGAAGACGTGTTCCAGAACGCCAACACAACGTAAATATTGAACATGAAATTGAACAGGAAGTAAATTCGCCAATTAAAATATGTGAGTGTGGATATGCAGCTGTTGAAGATGTTATAATAAAAGGAAATCATATTGGTCGACGTTATTTCATATGCCATACCTACCCTAATGAGTGTCCCTATTGGGAGTGGATTGATGAACCTTTTTCACAAAGAACGACTAACTATGCAAATGAATTGCAGTATCAACTAACAACGTTGCAAAATCAATCTGTTGGTTGGCTAACTGAAGTTAGTAGGCTGCAATATCAACTTAATGGATTGAATTTTGGCAGACCAAACTAGGCTTATTATATCTCCTTGCAGTAGTATTTCCATTTTTATTTTGGTACTAGTTAATGCTGTATGCTATCGTATTAGTTATTCCTTTAGATTTGGTAGATGTTCATTTTTATGCAATCGTATCAGTTTTTATAAATGCTCCTTGTTTTCTATATTCCAGATCATTAATTCCTTACATAGATTCAAACAAACACTATAGAATACAAAGAAAGAGGTAAACAGATAGCAAAGGTAATAGACTATCTTAGGCTGCTTACTCAAATTGAAGCATATAGTTGTACCATAAATCGAAAGCTTCATGCCCTTTGAAATTTGAACGGTACTCATGGAGGTATCGTGAGTCATACGTTCATAGCGTCAGCTTGAAAATGTCCTCATCCTTCATAGCGCCCATTATTTTACGATATCTCTTGCAATCTCCAGTGACAAGGTGAATGCACTTGTCGTTGCTAATACACTTTGCCTTGCTCTGCAATCTGAATGATTGTTGTACGCTTCATTGAGAGTCACCCACATATCTTGATCAATTTCTTCTTCCATGTGAAGTGTATCTGTCTGAATGTAAGCTTTGATCAGTACAAGGAAATCCGATGATGTCCATGTTTCATAAGTCATCTTGAAATAAATTGTTGAGAAAATATATATGAGGTTATATAGGCCTACAAAAACTTAATACACACATCATCTAACTCAAAAAATTGTTGTTGCACCAATAAAGGGAAGAATCTTTTCACACTCACCGATAAAGTTGTGTCAGGCATTCACAAAACCCGATAAAACTGTATCATGCAATCACAAGAACTGATAAATCTGTGTCATGCTTTCACAAAACCCGATAAAGCTATATCATGCATTCACACAAACCGATAAAGTTGTGTCATGCATTCAAAAAAACCGATAAAGCTGTGCCATGCCATGCCTACCCTATCACAACAACCAATAAAGTAGACAACTATTTCTCGTAAGTTGAAAAAGCTGTGCCGTGCCTAGGCTAGACAACTATTTCTTGTAAGTCGTTAAAGTGGGCAAACTTTTTCATGTAAATCAATGAACAAGACAACTGCTTATAAGGATGCCTAGACTAGACAATTCCACCACGTTGGTGATAATAGCAGTGGACAATTTCTGGGAAGTTGATAAGCCTAGACTAGACAATACACTTATAGCATAAGACTATTCAGTTTCCGAAATAATAATAAGCAACAAGATTGTTCATATATATCATGTATAGTATATGCATCATTCATCACTTGCAAAAAACTATTTACACTAAATACAAAAACAACTTCTAATGGGAGACACAAGCAACAACAATAATCTTGGCTAGTATGATGATAGTCTTACAAACTTTACAAATTTGTTATCACAATCTGAAGCTCGACAATCAAATCCAATGCAATTTACTCCACAATCAAATCCAATGCAGTTTCTCACTCCACAGCAAAGCCAATTCCTTAACCAAATCAATTTCGCACAACAGTTTGGTAACATGTACAACCCAAATCAATTTCCTTCAAACCCTAGCATGTTTAGTTCGCAGCCAATGCTTATTCCTACTGAAACAACCCAAGATACAAATCCAGTTTGAAATGAGAAAATTAGAGGGAAGGCAAAAAAGGTATACAGCAAACGAAAGCCTAGGGATTCTCAAACTGGGGATTCTGTGGATGCAAGCTCACAAGGTGGCAAGACGTGGAAAGCCCATGACTATAAGATGTTAGCCAATGCATATGTAACAACGTCCGTCATTTCATCGGGTCGGTCCACTGAGAAGTTCTTCTTCAATCGAGTTAACAAGCTATACAATGGCGACCCTGGATGCATCACCAAACGATCATTTGATAGCACAAGGTCGGCATGGTATAATTTGAATAATATGTGTACCAAGTACAAAGGTATAATAGCATAAAGAGGAGACAGACTGAGGAGTGGGCAAACACATAGAGACTTGACAGAAGATTACAATAAAATTTATCGTGATACATTTAATACTGAATTTATTGCTCATGAAGCTTTTTAGGCTCTTTCCTTACTGCCTCGATGGGCAAATCTATCCGAACCGAGTGAGGTTGACCAGGATGATACTGAAGCATCAAACTTGAGAAACGTAGCTTTAAGACTATGCATGAATTCATCCCCAGCCAATTCGGGCGGATCTCCCATTTCAGTAGAAGGTGATGGAAATAATAGTAGTCCACTGTCTCAAAATTCGGGGAAGATGTACGGAGGAGTTGATAGTTGTCCCGAAGGAATAAAAGCCAGTAAGCGTTCATTTTTGAAAAACAAGGAAGTAACCGATTTGATTGTCCAAGGTGAAAGGATAACTTCACTACTTAGTGACTTTTCATTGACATCCACATCAAGAAAAGATGAAAGAATGAGGCTGAAGGAGCAAAAAATAGGAGTCTCAGAATTACAAGTTCAACAGGATGCAGAAAGAACACAAGCTCTTCAAAAGAGATCTGAATTGAAACTTCAACAGGATGCAGAAAGATCACTAGCTCTCCGAGAGAGAAATGAGTTCAAAAAGGCATGTGAAAGACGTTTACGTGAAAAGGAAGATAACGAATTTCTAGCGAGAGACGTTGCTAATCTTTCTGGGGAGGTTTTGGAGTATGTTTTAGCCCAAAAACATAACATTATAAGAGCACGACATCAAAGGTATCAAGACGAAGAAGGAAGTTCTGGAATATAGAAGAATTCATCGGGATCCTTTATGAAGTATTTGTTTCAAACTTTAATTTCCTAGGTTGTTTTCAGTTTGCATGATTATGTGTGTTTTCTAGTTTGTTTTAAATTTCGTTTGTAGGCTTGTTTTTATTTTCGAAGTTGAATCAACGTATTTTGTTTTTCATGTCTAATTCATGAATACCTAAAGTAATCAACTTAATTAACTGGTTTGTAGATGTCTAAATGATCAACTAAGCAAGTATCGAACTAAAGCCTAATAAAATACATGCCTAAATTAATAGCAAAAATAAATCAATTATTTAAACAATCAAATTTAACATTTTTACGTACTATTTGTAAAAATATTTAATTTCTACACAAATAATTATCAACTATAACATATTTAATTTCTATACAATCTAACGTCAGTAATTTCCATGTAATCCACCATATTTCATTTCCATGGAGTTTAATGTATTTAATTCCCGTAGAATATAACGTATTTAATTAAAAAAATTCTAATGTATTTAATGACCATATTAATCTAATGCATTTAATTTCCATAGAAGTTAACATATTCGTTTCCACAGAATTTAACATATTTAATTTCCATACCATTTGACATACTTAATTTTGTTAGAATTAAATTTTTTTAATTTCTTTACAATTTTACCTATTTATCAAAGTTAACAAGAAAACTAAACCAATTATTAGTAAAAAAATATATAAAACAAAAAATAACCAACTACACAGTCACGCATACTACATGGGAAAAACACAACAAAACACAGATCGGAAATTTGTAAGCAGATAATCAAAAAGGAAAAAAAATCGGTGAAATGATTCCCTTTTTGTTAAATGGTGAACTGAATACCGTTTAGGCATTTAACGGCATTCAATTCTCTGTTTAACAATCAACGCTTTAAAAAATGTGGGGAGAATCCCCACTTTATCCTCGAACTAGAACTCATACTGCTGGAGCGCGAGTTCAAGGAATTCAGTGGGGATCGTCCCCAATTTCATGAATATTCCCACTGCTGGGAATGCTCTAATACCAAGCTACAATCCTAATAGCACAGAGGTTGGGCAACCCTCCAAACAACTGCAATCAACTATTAATGAAGCCAAAATCAAAGATCTGACAAGAAATAGTTTTTTAATGTATTTATTATCGAAAAATCCTCTAAACTTACAGGAGGGGAGGAGGTTGAGAATCCATAAAGAAAATTGGGCACGTCCATATTCAAGAGTAAAGGAAAGTCCATAGAAGATGAGAAGGATAAAGTTAACTATCAAGGGAAAATAGAAGACAAATCTGTTGAACAAACTGCTAGCTACTTCTAAAAGATATAAGCTAAGTCAAAGCAATTTTGTCAATAATGAGTTTAACTTAAAATATGTACCAAAAAACTTGTAAATGATATGATAACTGAGAAAGGAAAAAGAACCATTGATGAAAGAGTAAATGACAGTTACAAGAAAAAACAACTCACACAGGAGATCATACCAGTAAAGTTATCGACTCATATCATGATTCCAACCATTCAATATAATGAGACGTCTGATATAGATTTACCATCTATTATCATATGAAAGTCAGATAGACATATATTATGCTAATAGGGCAATACGCTATAGGATCTTCCCTATCCAAGAAGCCATGGCTAAATAGTATAGACAATATTGCAAGAGACTATATAGTCATACGGATTCTCAACACAATTTTGTATTTGTAAGGATCCCTTACCTTAATTGACTATACGACTCAAGAATAATCTAGACAAAGGCCAGAATATTTTCTTGAAGATTACTTAAAAGGATTCAATGCGGAGGCTTTACAAGAAAATGATGTGGATGATCATGACAAACTATGTATAGTTCATTTTTGATTAGTCTAAGATGCCTCCTTCTGGATTTACGTCCATGGTTGTAAGTGTCAAATTTAATTTAGAAAAGGAGAATAACTTGAATGGAGGAAAAGCTTCTTTATTTCTTACTTTTTTCTTTTACTTTCTCTTGCAACAACACAAAATGACCACCTATGTCTATATAGTGGTCTACATGACCTTACAACTCAATAGACACCATTTCGTCAATAGCCATAACACTCTCTTTATGAACAGACATGACTTTTCACTTTAATGGACATGACTCTTCATTTCAACCTACATGACTCTTCATTTCAACGGACATGACTCTTTGGTTGAACGGACATGACTTTTGACTCTATAGACACTATCTTTTCACTAATTGACATAATCATTCACCTTTTTAAATTTCCCAATAATCTTGCAATTAATGTTTACCCAACAAAACTCCCTCGTAAACTTAAATGCTTTTATTCCTTTAAGGGGGTTTGTATACGTCACCGACCAAATAAGTATACTGAGGCGTCTCCTCCTTAGCAAAATCTTTTTCAATATACTCCCTATACTCTTCCAATGTGGTTGCACCAATGCACCTCAGTTTCCCTCAAGCCAACATTGGTTTGAACAAATTGAAGCATCCATACTTCCCTCAGTCCTTCCTTCTCCAAGCACCAAATGTATCTCATCTATGAACAATACCACTTTCCCATTGGAATCCTCCACTTCTTTTAGCATAGATTTCAGGCTCTCCTCAAATTCTCTTCTATATTTCACACCAACCACCAATGCTCTTTGCTTCTCTTCCTTCGACTTCTGAAGCTCTAGCTCCTCTTGCAACCTTTTACAGTCATTATCATATTGCAGTTTCAAAGATTTGAATTGAATCTCAAGTTTCCTCCTCAACAATGAAGTTTTCTCTCTCATCTCATTTTCAGCATGAAGCTCCAATCGCTGCATCACTTATTTGTGATGAGCTCGAAAGCTTGCCTCATTCTATTCATAATCTTTTTGACCTTTGCTGAGCATTGCAACATGCTCCTCGTTAGCTTGCAACAAAGCCTGTTGTATGTCCTGCTTTTGTTCTGAAATCGTTGCCTCACATTTCGTTTCCATCTCTTTTATGAGTTTATTAGCCTTCTCATTTTCAATGTTTGCAACCTCCACTTTCTCCTTTTCATACTTTTTACTGATTTTCTCTTCAGTCTTCTTCTCCGCATTCTCATTAGTCTTCTTCATGTTGTTATTGGTATCCATGCCCATGTCTACATTCTTAGTGTTATTCTTCTCTGCATTTTCATCTAATTTCTTCTCTGCATTCTCTTCTTGTGTTAACATATCTACATCTTCATCCCTTTTCTCTTCCTCACCATCTTTCACTTCACTTTCCTCTTTGGCTTTGTCCTCTTCTTTACCTTCTTTCACTACTGATGCAGCATTCTTCTCAAAAGGTTCATTCTCTTTACCTACATTGTTATCTTCCTCGACTTCCTCTTCGATTTATTCTTTATCTTCTTCGAACTCCTCTTCATCTTCTTCTTCTTTAGCTGCTTTGTTTCTCATCAGCTCCTCTTTGAATTTTTCGACCTCTTCTTCGTCATCTTCATCAACTTCCTCTTCATCTTCTCCTTTGTAATCCTTTTCATACATCTCTTTCAATAAATTCCACGAATCTTTCACGGTTTTCTCTCCATTAATATAACACCAAGCTTCTTTATCAACGTTCTCACTCAGCATTATACGAGCTTGAAGATCTTTCCTTCTCAAACTTGTAAATGTCTCACTCTCTTTCTCCGTCATGTTTTTAGCGTCTTTTGGCCATTTATAGCCACTCTCAACAATCTCCCATAACCCTTTGGAGATTAGCTCTTCTTTCTTTCCATTACTCCACTTTTCAAAATTTTATTTTGTGAGAACGAACGACGTGAAAAATATAAATGCCATAGTTTAAACCAGGCTCTAATACCAATTTGTAGAATTGAGAACAGGAGGAAATTTTAAAATTTTATTTTGAGGAAGAACTCTTTCTACAATTTCCTTACTTTTACTTTTTTTCACTTCCCACTTACATACAACACTCTTACTTGGGTGCTTCACGTTCCTTACAACTAAATGACCACTCATATATATAGTGGTTTAGATGACACTAATAGACACAACATTTAACGAATGGACACGACACTTAACGAACAGACACGACTCTTCATGAACAGACATGACTCTTCACTTTAACAGACATGACTCTTCATTTCAACCGTCACGACTCTTCATTTCAATGGCCATGACTCTTTGGTTGAACGGACATGACTTTTGACTCTAAATACACTACCTTTTAACTAATTGACATAACCATTCACCTTTTTAAATTTCCCAATAATCTTGCATTTAATGTTTACCCAACAGTAAGGATTTGTAAGATGGAGGTTTCCATCCATGGTTGCAACGGTTTGTAAGATTTTCATTTTATGCTGACAAATCTGTTTGGATGGATAAGATGTTTCATGCTAGAAAGGAGAAACCGTTCAAACATAGATAAAGAGAAGGGTGGTTCCAAAAAAGACTGATGTGGGAAAGAGACCAATTTATCAATAAGGTTACTTTGAATCAACTAGTACCCCATATATGCTAATGTTAAAGAGAAAGGATAAAGTCCAATGTCAGTGATGTCTAAAGTAGACCCAGATTCAATAATGGGGATGATTATTGCTTCCATTTCCAATCAAATAAATAAAAGGCGGATGAGTGCAGAGCGTTAGCATATATAATTCAACGTCTAATTAGGGAAGGGCACTACTAGAAAAGGTGGCTAGTGGCTACGACATCGATTTTTGGCCGATGTCTAAGTGTTTTAAGAACGATGTCATTGCGAGTGTAGAGAAAGGTCAGGATCTTTCACATTGAGTTTTGGCCGATGTCTAAGATGACTTTATACAACGCTTTTATTAGAATATATAATGTCTTTCACTATAATTTAAAAAAATATTGTATTATTATGATTTAAACATTGCTATAGTATGAGGTTTAGAACCACTTAAACATACAACAAATATGGCGGAAATAAACATTTACATCTTTATTTTCTGTAAATGTGGTGTCTTTTAAGCTAGTTAACATCAACGCAAAATAAACCTGATGTTAAAAAATCAAATTTAAATAAGTTCTTTATAAAAAAACGTTGTTAAAAAGTTGATTATATCAGCCTCTTTGATGGAACCGATGTTTATAGTTTTTAGTACATTAATTATTTGATAATAAACTAAACTGGCTAACAACTATACTTATTAGTTAGGCCATTATTATGCGAATTTATGCTGTCTACTGAAACAACTAATGTTTGCGAACAACGTTTCTATGGACTTAGAAAACCGTTGACAAAATATCGTAATAATAACCGCAAATGCACGACGTACAATCGTAGTGCGTGGCGAATACGGGTCGATCCGCAGGGAAAGAATTTATTCTAATTTTACTTAATCAAATTAAACCGAAAGCGAGTGAAATTGTTAACGAAAAACTAAAAGAAAACTAACAATGTTATAATGAACACAAATATGAGACTAAGAGACAATTTAGGAGTAGATTCACTATCACTATCAATCTAATTAACATAAAAATGGTTCTAACTCTCTTTAATAATTAGCACATTAAGTATTGTATTCATACAAGCATGATTTATATGCTAGAAAATTCAAGCTACATAAATCATCAATTTTCAATACAAACTGAAAGCCCTAATTATCGCATAGAAAATAATAGTTCTAATAAAAATGATACATTATGAGTATGTTGTGTATGTTAATATTCACTAACTACATAGAACATCAAGGATGCTTTCACTTTTAATGTCACTACTTTTTCTAAAATGAATTAGATTGTGATAAAGTATGATTCTATTAATGATATGAGTATAATACATTTGGGTATAATCAACCAACTTGTGCTATCAATTTTCACCATATAAAATCTTTACTTTATCAATATCCAATTTTAGATTAAGCTCAAATAAGAGAGTTAGAAACATGAAATTTCTATGTTAATTATTCATTAATCATGAGAGATTCACTACCCCTAAATTGAAGGGGTTTAACTACTTATAATGGATTCAACGATAACATAAAGAGATTTCATTATAAAAGAGAACAAAAAAAGAGCAAATAAAGATAAAAATCTATTCTACTTGCATAAAAATAAATCTACACTAATGACATGAAAGCAAATGAAAAACAAAAGGAAAGAGCACTATATTAAAATTACACTAAAAAAAATTACCTAAAGAAAATGGCTAAGTAGCCATGAAAATAAAAGAGATTTTGATTCGAGCCTCTATTCTGAACTAAATAAAATCCCGGACGATTTTTACATCAACATACAGGGGTTATTTATACATGTAAAAAACCCTAATTCAACATTAGCGTGCTACCAAGAATTCCCTTTAGGAAATGTAGCTACCAATTAATCATCATGCTTTAATCACTCCATCATCAAATCTGCCTGAAGCTTTATCATCCACCAATTTGTCCATTAGCTGTTAAGTGTAGTAAGTGGGGTCTTCCATAATTATGTATGAGAATTAGTTCCTCTTCATTCCTTTTGTATGCATATAAATCTTTTTGAAGCTCTCTTCCAGACGCATCAAATGTCTAGAAAAAACAATGAAAAATGTCCAAGTACAAATTCTCAAAATAACTTGAGCACAAAAATGACTATTTTTCCTTTGTATGACGATGAATGTATGATATTTTGTAATCAATTGAATTATGGTTTGAACATGATAAAATACCCACATATGACATTTATTAGCACTAAACAAGAATATGTATATGAATATAAATGTGCATTTTTACATGCACGTCAAATACCCCCACACTTATCTTTTTATTCGTCCTCGAATAAAGTAAAAAAACTAAGCTAAATCCATTTTCATAGGGAGCACGATTGCATTGAGCATATGCAACAAGCCGTTAAACCTCCGGGTGTCCCCAGTAGGACGAGTGTTGTCTCGTGAGGGTTTTCAGTGAATACTACCCACAAAATCCAAAAGTTGAATGCAAAAAATATTTACAAAATGCAAGATTAAAAAATATTTACAAGACGAATGCAAGCTTTTAAAAGAATATATACAAATGGATAATTTACTTTTAAATATTACACGAATGAGTTAACACAAATTTGGGTCGTCACTATGAAGTTTGAGTCTGTTACTAATCAAAACTTCAAACAAAAGTCATGTTATCGTCACAAACTCCTCCAGCTTGGCAGTTGTTTTGGTAGAAACATAGTGCAAATATGAAATGAATTGTATAATCGATATCAACAATCGCAAAACGACATCTCAACTTCCTTTTTGTTAACAAGTTAGATCGAATAAGTGAAGAGTGTGCTTGGATTTCAAGTGCTTACTCTCTCTTTATTACAAAATATTTACATTATTACTATTTACAAACACCTAACCGAAAAGACCAAGGTATACCACCCGTGAGAGTTTGGGACAGAGCTTGGCGGATCGTGCAGACCGACGCTGACTTTGTCAACAAGATGTCGGTAATCCTTAGGTGTCCAACTACTAAATAAGACTAAGAAATACCTACGCTGACGTTGTCAACAAGGTGTCGGAAAGAGCTTGGCGGGTTTGCACACCAATGCGAGATGTACTAGCAATGTTGGATACCCTTGGATTATTAATATATACATACATTCTTTCTTCTTCTTCTTCTTCTTCTCTCTTTATTTTTACATAAGAGAGAGAGAGAGTTAAGCGAGGATATCTTAGCACAACTTCACTTAAAAGATCTAAATGTTATCGCAAGTAGTCTAAATCAACCAATCATTTAATTGGATTACAATTCAGAAAATATTTCATACTCATCACCTACAAATTTCCCAATATACCAGTTACACCAAATTTGCTCATAATTCAAACTTTCCTTTCGTTGTCCACTAAGAGAAGTAAATCTCCAAACATTTTAATCAAACAACCATAAGTGTATGCTAACTCCATCATGTCTTGTTTAAAAGTAAATAAAAATGCAAAATTCTTCTTCTTCTCGATTTTTTTTGATTGATTTTTTTTGAATGACAAAAAAGAAAGGAAAAATCTATGCAAAACCAAAATAAATATGAAACTCCCCCTACACTTGATTTGGACTGTGTCCCCACAGTCAATGCATGACACAATGAGTGAACTGAAAAGAAATATTTACATATTTACAAAGGAGGGTTGAACTTCACTTTCTTACTTCACGTAGCATGGCTCATGAAGAATCATTAGCTCCTCCTCTTGATCAGTGGGCAATTCCAAGAATGGTTTTAGATGTTGACCATTGACTTTGAATATGGATCCATCCCTCGGGTTTTCTATTTCAATAGCACCATGTGGAAAAACAGTTCGAACAACATATGGTTCGGTCCATCTCGATTTTAACTTCCCAAGGAATAAATGAAGTCGTGAGTCATACAGCAGAACTTTTTGGTCTGGAAAAACTGTTTTTCTTAGGATTGACTTATCATGAAAAACTTTGGTTTTTTCCTTGTAAATTTTCGCCTTTTCGTAAGCGTCATTCCTAATTTCTTCTAGCTCGTTGAGTTGGAATTTTCGGTTTTCGCTAACTTGTCCAAGATCAAAGTTTAAGTTCTTTATCGCCCAAAGCGCTTTATGTTAAAGTTCAATAGGTAAATGACAGGCTTTACCGTAAACCAATCGGAAAGGGGACATTCCAATATTAGTTTTAAAAGCAGTATGGTAAGCCCAAAGCACATCGGTCAATTTTTGTGACCAATCTTTTCGGTTTTTATTTACAGTTTTCTCCAAAATCTGTTTTATTTGACGATTTGATACTTCGACTTGACCACAAGTTTGCAGATGATAAGGAATGGATAACTTTTGGGTTATTGAGTATTTCATCATTAAGGATTCAAAAGATCGATTACAGAAATGCGATCCATTGTCACTTATTATTGTGGGAGGTGTGCCGAACCTCGAAAATATGTTTTCTTTTAGGAATTTCCCAACAATTTTATGATCATTTGTTTTACATGGAACGGCTTCGACCCATTTTGAAACATAATCGACAACGAGAAGAATATACAAGTTTCCAAAGGAGTTTGGGAAAGGTCCCATTAGGTCAATACCCCATACATCAAAGATTTCAATCGTAAGGATGGGGTTCAAAGGCATCATATTCCGTCGACAAATCTTTCCTAGCATTTGGCAATGATTGCAAGTTTTACAGAATTTGAACGAGTCTTTAAAGAGAGTAGGTCAATAAAAACCACATTGAAGCACCTTTTCAGTGGTTTTCCTAGGACCAAAATGTCCACCGCACGCATGATCATGGCAGAATGAGAGAACACTCCTAATTTCGCAATTAGGAACGCATCGACGAATGATTTGGTCTGGACAATACTTAAACAAGTATGGGTTGTCCCAATAAAAGTATTTCACTTGGGAAAGAAATTTGTATTTATCTTGTTAGGACCAAAATGAGAGGGTTTCCTTAGTGACTAGATAGTTCACTATGTCAGCGAACCAAGGATCGATTGAAACAGAAAGAAGTTGTTCGTCAGGAAAGTTTTCATTGATTGGAAACGAAAATGGCGCGTTAGGAAGACGAGATAAGTGATCAGCTATGACGTTATCGGATCCTTTTATGTCTTTGATTGTAAGATCAAATTCTTAAAGTAAAAGGATCCATTGAATTAAGCGTGACTCAACATCCTTTTTAGCAAAAAGGTGCCGAAGAGCAGAATGGTCTGTGTAGACCGTGACATGGGAACCAATCAAGCAAGATCAAACTTTCTCGAGTGCAAAAACGACAACTAAAAATTCTTTTTCGGTGGTCGTATAATTCAGTTGAGCGTCGTTCAAGGTCATATTTGCATAGTAAATGATGTGAAGAATTTTGTTGATGCATTGTCCTAAGACAGCACTAACCGCGAAGTTAGAAGCGTCACACATGATTTCAAAAGGAAGTTCCCAATTGGGCAAACAAATTATCAGGGCTGAAATGAGTTCATTTTTAAGATGTTCAAAAGAAGGACACATTCAGATTTAAATTCAAATGGGATGTCCTTTCCCAGAAGAGTAGTTAAAGGACGATCGATTTTGCTAAAATCTTTCACAAAGCGTCGATAAAAACCAGCATGCCCAAGAAATGAACGAATGTCCTTAATGCATTTTGAAATGGGTAGTTTTGAAATAACGTCAACTTTCGTTTTATCTACCTCAATGCCATTATTTGAAATTACGTGTCCAAGGACAATGCCTTGTTTGACCATAAAGTGACATTTTTTCCAATTCAACGTTAAGCGTTTTTCTCTACATCGATTTAAAACAAGTTCAAAATGATGTAAGCAAGGGGAAAAAGAATCACCAAAGATTGAAAAATCATCCATAAAGACTTCAAGAAAGCGTTCGATCATATCGGAAAAAATTCCAACCATACAACGTTGGAAAGTTGCAAGAGCATTGCAAAGACCGAAAGGCATATGTAAGCAAAGGTACCGAATGGAAATGTGAAAGTTATTTTTTTGATCTTCGGGAGCGATTGGAATTTGGTTATAACTGAAATAACCATCAAGAAAGCAGTAGAATTCGTGACCAGCTGAACATTCGAGCTTTTGACGATGAAGGGAAGAGGAAAGTGGTCTTTATGCGTTGCAGCATTCAATTTTTGATAATTGATGCAAACGCGCCAACCCATTTGAGTACGAGTTGGAAGAAGTTCGTTTTGGTCATTTGCCACAACGGTGAGTCCGGACTTTTTAGGAACAACGTGAATGGGGCTAACCCATAAGCTATCAGAAATGGGGTAAATGATAACGTTGTCGAGAAGTTTAAGAATTTCTTCGCAAACTACCTCTTTCATCTTAGGGTTAAGCCTACGTTGCGCTTCACGAGTGGGTTTAGCTTCATCGGTCAAGTGAATACGATGTTGAACGATTGCAGGGCTCATTCCCTTGATGTCAGAAATGGACCAACCGATTGCATCTTTATTTTTAGAAAGAGTCGAGAGAAGAGAAATTTCTTGATCACGAGTTAAATTTGAAGAAATTATGACCGGACAAGTTTCGTTATCAACTAAGTAAACATACTTAAGGTGATCGGGAAGAGGTTTAAGATCCATCTTTGCTGATTTCTCGATCAAAAAACTTGGTTGAGATTTGGACTCAAATGAAAGCGATTCAAATGGAAGCTTGTATTTGAGTTCGTTAGGAGCATCTTAGAACAATTTTTCGTACTCAGCCTTACACTCATCATTAAGGTCAATCGATTCGTTTTCGGAGTTCTCATGAATGACATTAACTTCCAAGGTTTTGGCACATGATTCATTCGAACGACTTTCAAGATTGAAAATATTAAGATCTAAAGTCATGTTTCCAAAAGAGATTTTCATTGAACCATTACGACAATTTATTAAAGCATTTGAAGTAGCGAAAAAGGGTCGAACTAAAATCAGTGGAATTTGACTCATTGGATTATTGACAGGTTGTGTTTCCAAAACAATGAAATTGACAAGGAAGATGAATTGACCAACTTTGATGAGTACATCCTCAATTTCTCCAACGGGTTTCTTAATTGAACGATCAGCAAATTGAAGAGTTATTTTCGTTGGTTTAAGTTCACCCAAACCAAGTTCTTGGTAAACAGAATATGGAATCAAATTGACACTTGCACCCAAATCAACTAGCATTTGTTAATTGTTTTATCTCCTATTGTGCATGAGATCGTAGGGCATCCAAGATCTTTGTATTTGATCGGGATCGATTAGGTCAAGACTTCGCTAAGTTCGGCAACTAAGAAGACTTTCTTGGGTATATGAGTGTGTCGTTTTTGGGTACACAAGTCTTTGAGAAATTTAGCGTAGGTGGGGACTTGTTGAATGATGTAAAGAAGAGGGATGTTAACTTTCACTTGTTTGAAAATTTCCAATATCTTTTCCATTTGGTCGGAATGTTCCTTTGGTCGAAGACGATGAGGAAATGGAATGCAGAACTCAGTAGGTCGGTCTACTTGAGCTGGAGTAGAACTAGACTCAGAATTTGGATTGAGATCATTTGCGGTTTTAGAAGAGTTGAGAGAAACACTCGGTAAGTTATTTGGATTTTCAACTTGATTGTCCATTTTCTTATCAGATCGTAAAGTTGTGATAGCATTCAACTGAGTTTGATTGCTATCCTAGTTGATATGAGCTTGGTTTGGATTAGAATTTTGACTCTTAGGGTTTGGAATGGGTTGACTCGGGAAAGTGCCTCTTTCCCGTTCACTTATGGAAGTGGCTAACTGACTCATTTGTGTTTCAAGTTTAGAGATTAACTGACTCATGTTTTGCATGTGCGAAGTCAACAAATTTTGCAGATTGCTATTCGATTAGATTTTGAGTAGTTTCTTTAGTCAATTCTTCGAGACTTTTCTCAAGTGACGTCAATCGTTTATCGTCTTGGGGAACAAAATATTGTTGCACTTGATTTTGAGGCGGTGCAAGATTTTGGAATTGAGTTTGTTGAAAGGGAGGATTCGAGGGATTATTCGAAAATAGTTGAAAAGGGGGTCGAACCAAGTTCGAATTTGCATTGTTTTGGGTCTAAGAGAAGTTAGGATGATTTCTTCAACCTGGATTGTATGTTGGGGAGAATGGGTCATTTCTAGCTTTGTTAAATGCGTTGATCTGTTCCAACGAATGTGGGAATTGATTGACAATGTGGTTAGGATCGTTACATTTGTAACATAAAGGCTGAGACGCTTGAGCTTGATTTATTTGAGTTGATGAAAGGGCATTATCAAATTTGGTTAACATCGTGTCTATGTTCGCTTCTAAAGCCGTTGAGGATCCTACCGAATAGGCATTTAATTAGGAATGAATCAATTTCTAATTAGATCTTTCCCATTGAGCTGATTTTTCGGCAAAATTTTCTAGAAATTGCCAAGCGGCATCGTGATGTTGGGCTAGAAAGTTTCCCTGGCACATCGATTCGAGCATGGTTCGAGAGTTATATTCGAGTCCATCGTATAAAATTTGACAAAGAGTCCATTTTTTGAAATTTTGGTGTGGACATTTGACTATTTTTTTTAAATCTTTCGAAATATTTTGCAAAGGATTCACCCCCAAATTGATGAAAATTAACGATTTCGATTCAAATTTTGGATGTCTTTTCCAAGGGGTAAAATTTATTTAGAAAAACATTCACAAATTCATTCCAAGTTCCAATCGTATTTGAAGGCAAGCTATACAACCATTTTTTGGCATAATCGGTAAGTGCAAATGGAATTAACCTAAGTTTAATTCCATTATCACTTAGTTGTTGAAATATCATGGTTGCACAAACTTGTTCAAATTTGGTTAAGAAAATATAAGGATCATCACGTTCAAGATTGCCGAATTTTGGAAGAGTATATATGTGGTTCGAATGAATTTCAAAGTGGTTACCCGTTGGGGCAGGTAATATGATGCAAAAAGGAATAGAAACTCGATTTGGGAAGTATCTATCCATAAGAGTTCGAGGGAATTTTCTTTGTCCATGGTTAAAGGAATGTTTGTCCCGACTAAATGATTAGTAGAAGGATCACGGGTCCAACTGCGCATGCACTAGCGCAAAGAATAAGAGAAAAGGAGAAAGAACAAACTTGAGAAGAGGATCGAAGCGAATATTTTTTTTAAGAGAGAAAAAATAAATTTGTACAAAAAGGAAAAAAACTATTGGCCCTTTTTTTTGTTTTTTTAAAATGGATGAACCTAATGTAATTTACAATTTTCTGAATTATATAATGATGGTAAGATTAATTTCAACAAAAGATTTCTCAGCCAGTTAATGGGCAGAAGTTATCGGTGCACCAGGAATCACCCTAGCAATGCAACCGAAGGTTTAAGTACCTTCAGAGGAACAAACCAATATAATATTTACGAATCACCATAATATTTATAAATGGTTATTACTCTACTGTAGTCTAAACACTGAGAAATAATTCGTTAGAAATAAACCAATTTTCCAAAATATAATGAAGTCTTTAGAAAATAAAAACAAAACTAAGATGAATGCAAATTTTTTTTTTGAAATATTTTAATCAATCACAAAATGAAGAGTCTCAGAACAGTCACAGAACAAGAAATTATAGAAATAAATTTTTACAAGCAAGCCGCGGCACCTACACAAAATTTTTACAAGCAAATTTTATATTTTTTTTAGGCAGCAGCAGTCCCTGTAGAGTTTAGAAATTCTCACCTAGATCGGCAGTACGTCCAGTGCAACTGAGTAGCGCTAGTGCGTTCACATCCTACTTGGTGTGCAGCCGCTTCAACAATTCAACTTCTGCTAAGTGCAAATTGCTTGACCTTTGAAATCCTTGTTCGTTGCTTGACTGTTGACTTCCCAATTTGATGTTCGTATTTTAATCCTTCGCTTGGCCTTTGAATTGAGTATTTCTTCTTCCTTTTTTTTAGAACTCAGCAACCAAAAACTTGGTTTAATTCGCACAAGAAAAACAAATTAAAACGTCCACACAATCAACTCAATGATCACACCACACAATAAAATTACAGCAAATCCCACGCAATAGAATTTAAAGGCAAATACCACAAGCCCAATTGAAGGATGCCTTTCCAGATCCAAATAAAACCCAAAAAAACGAAGTCCTCCAAGCAAATTCCTTTTTTTTCCTTTAAATTCGAATTTCGAACAAATCAGAAATGGAAAATGAGAAAAATTAAGGCGATTTCAAATTCTCGCGATGTAGATGACTTCGATTGCGGCTGAGGGGTGATCGACTGCGAGCTGTAGGGTTGCTGTGAAGCAGGTGCTATTTAGGTGATGCAGAGGTTTTTGAGGTTTTTTTTTGAATAGTGGAGTTGTATGGGGTTTTCTGGAGTAGTGATTATGGTCGGTTTTGGTAGGATTTGGGTAGAATTGGTGATTTTTTTGGTTTTGATGGCAAGAATGAAGAGTTTGCAAGGGAACGCGAGGTGATGGTTTTGGGGTGGTCTAAATTGCGAGGTCTCGGATTTTTGGAATGGTCGAATGAGTTTGTGGAAAGTTTGATTGCGAGGAGGTGGATTTGTTGCAGTGCTGTGGTTTCAAGGAGTGTCTGTTGACTTGCGGTGAACAATATTGCGAAGGGGTAGATGCAAATTGGCGAAAGAGAATGGTAGATGTCAATTGGTTTTGGTGGTTTGTGGCTATGTAGTTGATGACGACGAGAAGAGTGGATAGTTATGTTGTATGGAGCGAAGGTGTTGGTCTGGATTGGAAAGTATTGGTGAAAAGAATTATTTTGTGTTGGAGGAGATCTGGTATTGGTTATATTCGTGTGAATTTGCGCACGCTGGTAGAAGATGATGGAAGAAGGGTGAGCGAATTGTTTTGTTTATTGCGTGATTGTATGAAGAAGATGGAAAAGGATTTCGGAAGATCGGTAGAGAAGAAGGTGTTGAAGTGGGTAGTATGGGATCTGAGTGATGAAAATTGTGGTGTATAAATAAGGCAGAGGCAGAGACGGAAAAGTTATGGCAATGGACGTGATTCAAGGTGAAGACAGAAAACACAAGGAGAAAGAAACCAAAAGAAATTTGTATATTTTTTTATTTTGTTTTGATTTTAAAAAAACAAAAAAAGAATGTAATTATGAAGAGAATTTGGGAAAGAAATTAGAGAGGGTAAAGAAACAAAGAATTGGAAAGTAATAATTTTAATTAGTTACTGGAAAGAAAAGGAGTAATGCAATAAGGAAATATAAGGCACAAAAGGGAAAGAAAATTAAAGAGAGAGTAACGAGAAAGCAATAACTTTTTTTTTAAAATGAAGAAAATCACAAATGGAAACACCAAAAATTAACAATGAACAATTGAATACACTCAAACACTAGAAAACAAAATAAACACTAGTTTTTTTTATGGAGACTAAAGCAAGTACATAAAACACACACAAACAATGTTTTTTTTAATAATAAAAAAAACTATGAGAACAAAGAACACAAACAACAAACACACAAATGCAAGTGAACAAAAAGAAGCTAACAAACTACATAATGAAATAACACATTTTTTTTAAGAAATAAGAACAACAAACATGAAAATTAATTCGAAGAATAAAATTAAAATTAAATTTAGTTCCCCAGCAATGACGCCAAAAACCTGTTTGCAAACAGTGTTTCTATGAAATTAGAAAACCATTGACAAAATATCGTAATAATAACCGCAACTGCACGACGTACAATCATAGTACGTGGCGAATACGGATCGATCCGCAAGGAAAGAATTTACTCTAATCTTACTCAATCAAATTAAACCAAAAGCGAGTGAAATTGTTAACTAAAATCTAAAAGAAAACTAACAATGTTAAAATGAATACAAATATGAGACTAAGAGAAAATTTAGGAGTAGATTCATTATCAACATCAATCTAATTAACATAAAAAATGGTTCTAACTCTCTTTAATAACTATCACATTAAGTGTTGTATTCATACAAGCATGATTTATATGCTAGAAAATTCAAGCTACATAAATCATCAATTTTCAATACAAACTTAAACCCCTAATTTTCACATAGAAAATAATAGTTCTAATAAAAATGAAACATTATGAGTATGTTCTGTATGTTAATATTCACTAACTACGTAGAACATCAATGATGCTTTCACTTTTAATGTCACTACTTTTTCTAAAATGAATTAGATTGTGATAAAGTATGATTCTATTAATCATATGAGTATAACACATTTGGGAATAATCAACCAACATGTGTTATTAATTTTCACCATATAAAATCTTTACTTTATCTATATCCAATTTTAGATTAAGCTCAAATAAGAGAGTTTGAAACATGAAATTCTTATGTTAATTATTCATGAATCAAGAGAGCTTCACTACCCCTAAATTGAAGGGGTTTAATTACTCATAATGATAACATAAAGAGATTTCATTATAAAAGAGAACAAAAAGAGCAAATAAAGATAAAATCTATTCTACTTGCATAAAAATAAATCTACACTAATGACATGAAAGCAAATGGACAACAAAAGAAAAGAGCACTATATTAAAATTACAGTAAAAAAATTACATAAAGAAAATGGCTAAGTAGCCATGAAAATAAAAGAGATTTTCATTCGAGCCTCTATTCTGAAATAAATAAAATCCCAGATGATTTTTACATCAACATACAAGGATTATTTATACATGTGAAAAACTCTAGTTCAACATTAGCGTGCTACCAAGAATGCCCTTAGGAAATGTGGCCACCAATTAATCATCACGCTATAATCACTCCATCATCAAATTTGCCTGAAGCTTTATCATCCACTAATTTTTCCATTAGCTTTTAAGTGTAGTAAGTGGGTTCCTTCATGATTATGTATGAAAATTATTTCCTCTTCATTCCCTTTTTATGCATATAAATATTTATGAATATTTCTTCCAAATGCACCAAATGTCTACAAAAAACAATGAAAAAGGCCCAAGTACAAATTCTCAAAATAACTTAAGAACAAAAATGACCTTTTTTCATTTGTATGATGATGAATATATGATATTTTGAAATCAATTGAATTATGGTTTGAACATGATAAAATACTCATATATGACATTTATTAGCACTAAACAAGAATAGATATATGAATATAAATGTGCATTTTTACGTGCACGTCCGCTAACAGAATGTATCTTAGCTTACTAGCAAAGGTAGGCCACCGATAATCAATATTCTTCTAAGAAGGAGAGTGTGACGGATGCCGCATATGACCATCATCTATTTGTTGTTTTGCATGCAAGTCATTTGTTCAACATTACTAGGAGATTTAAACATTTTCTTTAATCTAGGAATGGTCGGGAAATATCATATAATTTTAGCTACAATATTGACCCTAACTTTACCATCCTTCCCTACCTTCCAGCGAGATAGAGGGCACATAGGACACTCAGAAGCATTAAAATTTATACCCCATGTACAGTATGCAGTCGTTTGGACATGCATGAAATTTTACATACTCATAGCCTAAACCAGATAGGGTTATCTTAGCCTCATATGTGTTAGCCGACAACACATGATCCTTACGAAGGAAAGAGACAACTAAAGAGATAAGTTCAGTGAAGGAGATACTGCTGATACCAAACTTATCTTTCCAATCATACAACTTTAACATTGACTCTAATTTAGTGCACTCACTACCCTCACACAAAGGTTGTTTGGAATCAACGACAAACCTCATGAAATCATATGAATCATCATCATCATCATAACCCCCCGAATTAAATGCTTCTTCACAAACGTCAACAGTTTAAGATAGTGGGCATGTACCACCAATAGATGACCTGCTATTCTTAGAACAATCTTCTCCACGATAAACCCAATCAATATACCCCCAAACTAAACTCATTTTCATATAAATGGCCCCTGATAATTTTAATAGAGAATTATCTAAAGCTAACACAACGTGCACATAGGCAAGGAATTTTCTTCGGATAACAGAATTTTCTTCTGCATATATCAAGCACTTTTTAACCCTAATTTCATATTCTAAAGAATCACTATCTTTCGAAACCATGACTTATCCATATGTTCGTACGACAAAGAGCAACCTACCTGATTGTCATTTTAAATATAAAATAACATAAATAAGCAGATTGTACATAAACAAGTATAAATTTAATTTAAACACTAAAAGTTGTCGTGGTGCATACTAACCTCCAAAGTCAAAAATAAAAATAATAATTCAAAACTAGTGATCCTTGTTTACATGATACATGGATCTAATTTTGTTACACATTTTGTCTTTTAACTGAATGAAGTCTCGTAATCTCCTTTTTAAGCCAGTGGATGAATCAATTTTTTTGAAGAGTTCCAGATTTTGCATCAAAAAAATAACGATAACCAACGTTTTTATTCATATAGCATGTTTAAAACATTGGTACAATGTTACAACAACATAACAGCCTGGAGATTGTACTTCTCAATCATACAATATTGGTGAGGGTGATGATCTTGTTGGTGTTGTCGTCCTGGCCAGTGGTGCCATATCATTCTAAACACTAAATAATTCCAAATGTCTTTCTAAGCTCATCTCTATTCTCTCGTGGATGCTAAATGGGGTTGGCGTTTGAAATTCGGCCGAACAATCAATTTGGGGAGGATCGGTCGAATCTCTCGAATGAACCGAATTAGCCGAACAATACCATGGGAAGTAATCACCATAATTGGTTGAGGTCCTTAAGTAGGACGTCTGCAACTAGTTTAATGTATATAAATTACAGTAACTACTGTAATTAGTTTATTGTGTCTAAATTTTATATAAGTTGACCCATATTATAGTAAACGAATCTAAATTATATTAAATTACGTACAATAGACTTTCCTATAAATTATATTTGAATAATCTAAAATATATTAATTAATTACAGTAAACTTCATTCAAACACTCATATACAGGTCAAGCTTGTAAGTAAATTACTAACCTTGAGCTACTTCACATGAAATCCTAGAATCAAGCTCCCGGCCAGTTACTCCAATTACCTTCAGATAACATGCAAACCAATTACAAGCAAATAAAATTAGGGTTTTTACAGAGAGGGGTTCTTACTAACTCACCAGCTCTAGCAACCTCCAGATCTATTGAAGAAAGTAAAAGTTAAAAACAAAAATAAAATTTAAAAACAAATTTGAAATAAACCTACTAATTCAAGCTGGGTTTGCCTAAGAAACACCAGTCCAAACCAATTTGAAGTCGAGTTTTGACTAATTAACACCGGTAAAACCAATTTGAAGCTAGGTTTGGCCTAATCGAAAACTGGGTTTGTGATTTAGTGAGCGTGAGATGGTAAGATATGACGAAGGTTCGTGTGTGTGAGTGTGAGATGATGATCTGGTGAGTGATAGACAGGAGAGAGACAGAGTTCGAGAGAGAGAGACGAAGATTGACAGAGAGAGATAGGGCATGAGAGAGAGAGAGTGGAGAAAATAGGGGAAATGATATATGGTTAAGGAGAAAATGGAATTTTTGGTTAAGTCAGTGAAATGTTTTTTTATGGGTTATTTTCTGTTTTTTAAAATAAAGTAATATAAAATGGCTATTTTAGTAATCGATGCTCATGAAAACTTTTAATATAGTTAAAAAAATATCAATGTTAAAAATTTCTTTAACATCGGCGGTTTTAGATACAAATGTTAAAGCACCGGTATTGTAGCCACTTTTTGTAGTAGTGGGACATTTAAAAGAATTCATCAAAGAGAATCAGAAGTCGAACCAAGTGCCTAAAGATCTTCTATTAGAACAACCCATCTTTTGGGAAAGATACTCTATTAAGCTTCATTCAACCACCCAATAGAATCGATGTAATACAAAGAGGTCCTAGCTTGGCAAGGTTCAGAAAGAGTTAGGAACTGTTACATTAAGAAATCAAAAGGGATAAGTGTTTTCATTCTAGGAAGAGCTAATGCGGAAATATGCCAGATATCAAATTCGTATGTCTAACTGAACTAGTACTCCACAAGAGTTGAGAAGTATCAGATATCCAATAATGATCCGCTCATGATTACTATTTAAATTGGATTATCTATTATGTAAAAAATCCTTATGGTTACTGGAAGCACAATTAATGTGACTTATAAACATACTTTTAATTGAATGGTAGTACCTAAAGAAGCCGAAACCAAGTCTAAAATTAATTTTTGAGATTAGTAACAAAGGATCAAGGCATGTTGAACAAATAAAGCTTTCGGTTCAGCTAGGAATTCTACTTTGCTCCCAAATTATCAAGAGTTTCTATATCATCATTGATCAACTGCCATACTACAATGCCTTTTTTGGTAGTTGGCTTTGAATTAAGTTAACACTTTTGTTTTCCCAAAACAATTGATGGTGAAGTTCCCGATGAGAGCTGGATAGGAAACTATTAGAGAAGAGCAGTTTAATAGTAGAAAAATGTTTTTTGCTATTTTAGGATAGTACAAATTGATAGAGTTAACGGTATGTCATAGCGGAAACTATATAATTTATTATATATATATTTAACTTGTTAACCAATCTTGTTCATAATAAAAGATATTTTCTTTCTATGATATACTTAGTATAATGTGCTATAATAATTAATTTACGTAATTATATATATATATTTTGTAGAAAATCCTTAAATAGTATATTTTATAATAATAGTTACAAAATGTTGTAATCATGAGTTATATATATATTGTTGGCCCGCTTTGTGACCAGGCTACATAGAGTCTAATTACTCACGATCAAGTGCAATACAGGGTACGTGATAGCCATTCTTGAATAAGAAGGTTAGAATGAACCATTGGACAAACTGTGAGTTGGAGGAAGGATTTGCATATTCACGATTTTGAAGTAGATGGCTCAGGGCGAGGTCATTAGTTCGAAGGTACTTGCTCGCACCTAAAGGAGACAACATGTCCAAAGCATCATCACTGGCTCGGTTCGAGACAAGCGCGACCTGACCCCTTTCAGACAGTTAAATTGACCAACCGACGATCGAACCTTGATAGAAGAATGTGGATCCACAAACACGTGTCACGAACGATTACTATAACCACCTCTCCATGAACTCACGAACCGCTCTGAGATTTCAGGGATGAACACCACGTCATCCCGCGACCCGCCTGTTGTTCATGCTTATAAATACCCCAAGACTTATCATTTTTTGGGGAATCTTTTTAGTACTTTGAATATTCTAATTCCACCATTATCATAATTTCTCTCTTTTATTTAGATTGTAATCCAGATTGTTGAATATAATTCCATAGATTTTGAGAGATACTTGATTGTATTTGCGAGATTGAGTGGATATCTGCTTTGTATTTGTCACCAATCAACGAATCAAAAACATATAAGCGGACGCAGGCTCGTTAACGCCAAAACACTATAAATTGTGTGTGTTGATTGCTTTTTTGTCTGTTTAAGTTATTATTATCTACAACTATTATTCTATTAGGTGTTAGATCCACTTTTTGGTCTAACATTTTGGTGCTTTCACTGAGAACCTTGAATTCTCAACATTCCGGATTGTCATTCTACTATTGGATTTCCAAGTCTGATGAAGATAGTCCACCTTTTTACCGTTCTTGAAGTTTTCATTGATTTCAATGGGTTTAGATTCCATGGCTTTAAGAAAAGGCAAGGAACCAAGGGCTTCTCGAGCAAATGAAACGAGTGAAGATCGAAGGGGTAAAACACGAGCTCTCGTCAACGTGGCTTGTAGGGAGTCGGGTTAGGGGCGACCCAAATAGAAGGTGCAACCTGATCGGAGCTAGCGACCCGACCATAGCAGGGTACGACTACCCAAACCAATGTGGCTGATCCGAACTGTCCAGATGCTAGCATTTCTACTCGAGCCGGTCCTAGTTCTCCAACTCCAGCTGTGGCTACCAACGATCAAATCCATGCTTCTGCCTTTGTTTCACAAATGGATTTTTCACATTTGCTCGTTATGTTGGACAGAACTAACAACCCTTTAGAGGTCCAAAGGCATGAGAGTGGCGCAATCCGAGAGAACATAAATGCGATGAATATGCAAATGGATGAGCTTCATAGGCAGAGAACGCCTTCTCAGACTCGTCGCCTTGCTGCGAATTACTCATCTTCCTTAGAAGAGAATATAAGACCTCCAAGAAGTCCATATGAGAGACTTGAGAACCTCGAACAAATGACATTTAGATCATTGGGATCTCACAAATACGCAGCCCGTGCTTTAGGACCTAATGACCCCAGCTTAGGAGAGCCAATGCTGCTGCCGATGCGGGGATCTCATGTCCTTTCCAGAGATCAAAATATTACTAATCCTACCCAAGGCCAACTTCTCTAACCTACTCGTTCTGTGAACGACCAGGACCGTAGGGTGCAAGGGAATTCTTCCTTTGCCAGGAACCAGGGAACATTGCCCGAAAGAGGAGCTGGAAATGCTGGAAGACTGAGAAGTGTTGAGCTTGAGCCAGCGTTAACCAATGTTGAAGTGGAAGCTATGGTGCGTCAGATTATGGCCGATAACAGAGGATACAGTAACGAAGATTGGGGCATTGCTCGCAGCCACACACCTTTCACTGATGACATTTTGTATTTTCAGTTCCCCAGGTGATTCAACCTACCCACTATGGACCAATATGAAGGAAGAACTGATCCAAGGCAACATTTGATGAGATACTCTTGGTACATGAACGCCGTCGCAACTCCTGATGCCACAAAATGAAGGATTTTTTTGATATACCTCGAGGATGTCACACTGGTGTGGTTCACCCTGTTACCCCTTGGATCGATCTCCAGTTTCTAAGAGTTAAGCGAGAGCTTCATGACTCAGGTTCGACTCCACGCCCGGAAATCCAAGAGCGTCATCGAGCTGTCTGTTGTCAAACAAGCTCCTGGAGAAACTCTGAAATTGTACTTGGATCGTTTCAATATGGCTGTTACAGAAATGAGTGACCCACCCAAGGAAACCACCCTAATGGCACTGATAGACGATGTCAATAAAGACATTGAATTCAGGAGATACTTGGCCGGAAAACCACCGCTAACTAGGGAGTTGTTTTATGAAAAGGTAAACTTTCGCCTACAATGAGAAGAGATATATGCCAACCCAAAAAGAAGGTCCAATGAAACCCTGAGAGAAGATATTCAGAACAACGTCACCATCAAGCAATCTGGCGACAGCGTGGGAAAAGTTGAAGTGAATATCAGAAACAAGGGAGGAGAAAGTGGCCGCCAAGGTGGGAATGGTAGCAAGAGAAGTAGGAATCGGAGAAACAATTCCAGAAAGAGTCCTTGATCATAATCTTTTGTAAATTACACTCTGCTAAATGATACCTTAGAAAACATTTATTTGGTTAACTACAATGTTGTCAAATACAAGAAACCTCCACCCAAAGATTCAACTGAAAAAGAGCGTGAAACCGGAAGTTCTGTCTATTTCACGAGACATAAGCCACTCCACGAACGAGTGCCGCCATTTGAGAGATGTTGTGGAAAAGTTGCTTTGAGATGGAAAGTTAGATGAGTACAAGGTTGCCCCTAAGGATAGAGGCAAGGAGGATCTGCTCCGAATCAGAACCAACCTGTCCCTAGACCTACTGCTCAACAGAAAGGGAAAGGGATCGTCGTTAATACCATGGTCGGAGGACCACATCCCGCTAGATTTAGAAACAGAACCATGGAACAGTATGTTAATGCTGCTAAGCATCCAAAAGTGGGAAAGTGCAGTTCCCTTGAAGATACCACTCCCACGAAGCAACAAAAGACGATGACAGACGATGTTATTTTCAGAGAGAGAGAGAGAGAAAGTGTAGGGGTGGAGACCCCAAGTGTTGACCTATTGGTGATAATTGCTACCATCAGTCCAACTCTTGTATGGAAAGTCCTTACTGATTGCGGGAGTTCCATCATTATTTTTTAAAAAAGCCTTCGACCATATGAAGTTGGAGGCTAAAGATTTGAAGCCATGCATAGGCTGGATTCGTGGCTCTAACGGTTCGTCAACGTCTCCAATGGGAGAAGCGGAATTGTCCGTAGAACTTGGGGAAGGAGATTGAGGAGAGTGTGTATCCTTCCATTTATTGTTATGGATATTGTTTCCCCATACAATGCTTTCTTTGACAAACCGGCTCTCGCAGAGTTCAGAGCCTATATTGCGCCATGGTGTTTATTGTTAAAGTTCCCGACCGAAGCCGGAGTAGGAATGGTCTGTGGTAACCAAGTAAATGGAAGTTCCTACTACATGGCTGAGTTGAAAATGCTACATAATGGTGATATCATAGAACCGAAGGATACCTCCCCTCCTGCAAAGGAGGATTCAGCATAGCAAATAAAGGAGATGTTGCCAAGGGAATCGCCAGACGATCCGCTTGAGGACCACTACAAGAAAAACCGCAAATCGCATCTGATTTTTAGTAGCGGAAAATTTCATCGCAAATTAGAGACGGATTTTCGTGGAACGGATATTTTCTAGGATTTTTTATTTCAACTTGTTTTAAAATATTACCATCGAGTTCTGATTTCCGTCGCTAAGCCGTAGAAAGTTGCAATAATTTAACATCATCATTTTTTCATCGCTGAATTCCCTTGCAATTTGAGGCAGTTTATCGACATGTATTTTTTGAAGCTATTTTGCAGCAGGTTTTCAAAGGATTTGCAAGGGATTCTTTATAAACTGATTTACATTTATATTTCTAATAGGTAATTGATAAGTTAAAATAATTTTTAAATAATTAATGTTAATAATAATATACTAATAGCAAAAAATAAATAATTATTATTAAAAGTAAGTAAAGTTCAATGTATTGATTAATTAATAATTACTAAATAATTAAGAGATAATAATTAATAATATAGATTAATAAGTAATCATTAATAATTAATGATTAATAGGTAATTTTTAATAATTAAGAAGTAAAATTTATTATCTAATATATAAAATTTAATAATTATAATTGATAATTATGTTTAATATGTATTGATTCAAAAAATTAGAACTTTCATATTTTCCAGAATAAATATAAAGTTTAAATAAAAACTTTTGAAGTTTTCATAATTTTGAAATAAATAAAAATTATGTAAAATGTTCAAATTTTAAAAATAAGAAAATTTATAAATACTAAAGAATTCTGAAATTCAAAGAATACAAACACTACCATACAAATTATTATTTTTTTGCCCGTTTATGGACATTTGAATTGAAATATACATGAAGTAGGGTATTGAATACATCTGAACAATATTTATTATCTAATATCTGAAAATCAATAATTATAATTGGCACTTATACTTAAAAAAATATCATAAAGTTTAAATATAAAGTATAAACTTACGAAGTTTTCATAATTTTTAAATAAAGTTTAAATACAAATCAAAAAAATAATAATTATTCTTTAAAACTTGATATTTAAGAATTATATTTAACATGTTATATTACCAAAAAAAACGAAAACAATTTTTTCTAAAATAGAATAAAAGAAATTCACAATAATTGAAAATAAAATCTGCATTATCTTAGAAGTCAAAAGTTAAACCTTTTAATAATGTTTGCTATTGGGTGGTGTGTTTACATGATTCCCTCCCTTGTTTCCCCTAAATTTTCGATCCCCACTTTAGTTGTATCCTTAACCCTAAAGTAATTCAATCTGCACTAGCAGTCCATTTTTCCGCCTCCTTCTTCGTTTCACATAAGAAAAAAATCGAATCCTTAACCCTAAATTTATCCTTTCTCTTCGTCACCTCTATTCTTAATCTACTTTTTTTGATTTCATTCCCCTTTTGTTTTTCTCTTCATCAACTCCTAACTTCCGCCATCGCTGCTAAGGAACCGAGCATTGGGCCACATCAAAAACTAGGTCTCCTGAACCTGATTGCTAACCGGACGCGGAGAGGAAAATCAATAACTGCGCAACTGATAGGAATTTGATAAAGACACACCATAATCACAACGATTCACTTCAGGGACGAAATCTCAATGATGACCCAATTGAGCATTTTCACCTTCAGTCAAAGTCTTGTACTCGGACGTGGAAAAGTGAAGCTACAAGAAGAAGTCTTTCAGTTTTTAGTTCATCTTGTTGGCGATTCATCAATTATGGACCAGCTCCGGACATTAAAAAGATGTTCTATTAATTTTCTATAAACTCCCATTAATATTATGGTTTTTATAATTATGAAGATATGTTTATATTTAAGTGAACTTTTTTGTTGAAATGTTGAATTTATATAATATCAGGGATTAATTTTTTGTTAATTCATATCAATGTTTAGGTCTGGGTAACTGTAAACAGTTTATTTCTGCTTGGGTTTGGGAATTTGTTTGTTCTTTTCCTCTCGACGACGGCTCATGACTATTTTGGATTATTTGTGTTGTGGCTTGGCGGTTTTCTATTGATCTAGAAATTTTATTCGATATTTTTATAGGCTGTCGGCAAGGATGTTTTTGTTTGTCGGTAATTTACTTTTAGACTTTTAGTTGATAACAGTTTTTGGCTTTGGTTTCTCTTGAGCTAGTTTGCTCGCTTCCCTCTTTGTTTTCCATTCGTTATTACTCCTGCCTTTTTTGCTATGCTTGTTGATGTTGTGCCTTGTAATGGATTGTCACTGAAGACTTTGTGCAGGAATTGCAAATTTGTTGTTATGCAAGGACGGTGGCTTGGGATATCGATGTTCCAGTGTAGTCTGTTTACAACGCAATGCTAGAATGGGATAGGTGTTGCTTATTTTTTTGTGATTGCTTCTTGAGGGTAGTACCCTGAAATTATGTTTGTCAACTAGCTTTGTGGTAATATGCAATAGTTTGTTGAGTGAAAAAAAAACGTTCAGTATTTCTTTAGTTATTTCACTTGCTCAGTGTATCAAAGTTCTATCCTTCTCATTACTTATGTATTTTACATAATGCAAAAACACCTTAATTGGTTAAGTTGCTTACAACGTTGTTTGTTTGCTCTTGTATGATTTGCAACTAAGTAGATGAGACAATTTTTTTTTTTTTTTTTTTGAAATGGAACTGCATTATATTCTAGAGATAAAAGGCACCATTTACACTAGCTCTTATTATATGGGAGCCTTGAAATTTTTTATAATTATTGTAACTTATGTAATTTAAGAAGTTCTTTAATATATTTAAAGGATTATAACTTTTGTGCATGACTTTGAGCTTTTTTGATTTATTATTCGACTTGTTTGCTTATTAGAAGATAAGTGTACTACACCAAAAAAGCTGTTTTGCCACGGCTTTGGGCCGTGCTAATTAATTTACCACGGCTTAGGACCGTGGCAAAACAGGATATGGCAGTTTTTTTGCCACGGCTCAAAGTCGTGGCAAATTTATATTTTGCCACGGTCCTTAGCCGTGGCAGATTATTGTTTCGCCACGGCTTTAGCCCATGGCAATATATGATATTGCCATGGTTCTGAGCCGTGGCAATATGTAATTGTAACTTTCTATGCAATTTAGCCATGGTTTTCGACCATGGCTAAATTCAACTAAAGAAACTGCATACTACCCTCAACCTGAGACATAAAACTCTTATTTAAACAAAATACGAGCATATTATACCCATCAATATAAATTTATAAACATATCCATCAATACAAATTGTAATCTTCAAAGTTCAACTAAATAGTTCATACTTCATAGTTTGCAAATTATAACATATCCAAACTAAAAACTACATAGTTCAACTTCAATTCATAATTTGCATCAACAATTCAAATTACAAACCTTTACTTCAAAATTTATATTACAAAATCTTACTTCAATGTTCAAATTATGGACCCTTACTTCACATGATAAAACCGCCCAAAGATCCACTGAAAACCTCCATCATTGCTTTGCATGTTCACCCTGCAACACGGAAAAAAAAATGTTACTAAACAGTAAGAACATCTTGCAGGTTATAAGGTGTGCTAATCAAAGTGAAATTTCTAATTCTTTTGTAGAAACCATTATAAACATAGAAAATCAAATAGGCAATGGCAAAAAAAAGTCTTTAATCAACAGATAAAATGTTCAAGCTGGAGAGAAAAAGTTGAACTACCACATAAGAAGACTACGTGGTTACTTTGTTAACCACACATCGGCCATACTTATGATTTGCGAAGAAATTGTGCTGTACTATTCCAAGTCTCGTATATCATGCAAGGAAAAAGATTCACTGTATTTTGGTTCAACCCAAAATCACAAGTATTGTACCATGTGGTTTCAGCCATCCTATCGTATTTTTTCATGTTTTCCTTCATATCGCACACACAAATGCTTTCGTGTTTTCCTTTTTTTAATCTACAAATGCGACCATATCACACACGCAAGGGCACACAACTTGCATGTTGTGTTATTTCGACTCATTATTTAGATCCTGATAGTAGTTTTATTTTCATTTTCAGGTATTTATAGACAGATGATGATAGAAAGAGGAGATGCAATTGTGTTGGGTTTTTCAGTCATGTGGTCTTGTTTGTTTAAGTTGCAGCTTACTGACTTTACTAATATTTGAATCATATGGTCTTGTTTGTTGATCCTCTGCATATTTTTTTCGTTGTTTCCTTTGCTGCGTCTATTTTTTTCTCTTTTCCTTTACTTAGAAACTGCACTTAAACATTGAGTTTGAGCCTTAAATTATTAAATGATTGCGTACATGTCAAGGTACATCTCATCTGCATATCAAGTACACTGAATGGCCAAAATGCCTGCACCTAGCAACTGATACACATCCATAATAATATGATCAGTTCACAAAATCAATTTTTTGAGAGTATCTTTAGGAACAACTTCGACCATGTCTACAAAACTAAGTCCTGCTTTAAGAATAATTCAGTGAGAAGCTTTTAATAAGATAATTATTGTTCTTAGAAATCATCTGAAGATCTCGGTATTTTTTCGGTACTTTTTTTTTTGAAAAAAAATTCATTGCTCCATTCAAAATAGAAAATACCGCAAATTAGGAAAAAAGAAGCAGTTATCTTCTTTATTTGCTTTTGGACTGCTGCTTTGAACAGTTGATCTTGAGGACATAGATATGTAGTTTCATAAAAAAGAACAGTGCAAAAACTACTTATTTAAAACTATACCAACTATACCCTTGACTCAGTTGTTCATGTTTATCCTGCTAATATATGTAAGGAAATGTTCGGTTTCCTTCCTTTGTTAGGATTTAATTCGATTTTAGTGTGTACCAACTACCAATGTGACAATGTACAAATATAATAACTGTGGGAGTAAAGAAAATGTCTAACTAGATGGAGACCTGAAGTAACAGAACACGTCATCATGATTTACCAAGTTCTATATTGGTCATTTGTTTCTTGCAAGATTAGCGGCGGAGAATAAATTATTAAGAAATCGTTGTACTATTAATGTGCAACTCAAAAGTAGAAAGTGTGCAGACCATGGTAATTTTTAAAACTGATTGTAAAAGTGGAAAAAGGTTTTATAACAGAGTAATTATGAGATAATAAAATATTGATAATTGCCTATAATTCAAATTGAAAACCTACAGCAATATTATTTATACCATAAGTCACTGAAAATAACCTGATTTCCTTAGGTAATAAAACACTGGTATGATCTTCACAACAATCGACAACGAAGTGCTGTTTGATTTCCATGGGCAAAACCGTTATACACAGTGTACATTTATTTTTTGATGGCAAGAGTGGTACTTTCTATTCAAGCATAACACACATTTTTGATGTTTCAAATGTTCAAACACATGACCTGTCTAAAACGGCATACCGCTTATCAGTCGAGCTAATAATCATTGATCGCGATGTACATCTTTTAAAAGAGTGAAATTTTAATGAGCTATGTGTTTTTTTTTCAATTAATAAAATCATGGCAGTAGCATTAAATCTCAATATCCCTCTATATAAACCATCAAGGAACGCATCAGTATCCCGTGTAAGCCTTCCATTAGAAATTCAAATATAGGTATTCTCAATTATCTAATGAGTTTCTCAGACATAATATGTATACGCAACTATTTTTCATATTAGCACAATTTTCATGTACATTAATTGTGTAGGTGTATCTGTTAGTAACTACTTAACTTGCACAATGAATTACATGCAGAAGTTATGGCTTCCTCTATAAATATGTATACTACATTAACCATATTCATTATTGTCTACAGCAATAATAAAGCAACTATTGATCGGTAACAAGTGACCTTTGTTATTTACAATGCATTAGTCTAACTCCAAGTGGGCCGAAGATATGGTCAATAATCATAGTTTCCATTTCTCTCAATTATATTGTCTACAACAAGCGTAATGACAGAAATTAAAGGCTTCTTCTCTATGTATGTCCTTTAAGAATATCGCATCCTTCTTCAAACATCCATCTCTTTATAAGAAAACCAAAAAAAAGGGACTCTATAAATTTATTATGGTTTTTTTTGAAATTAAATTCAGATAAATAGATTAAAAAAATAACATAATTGTATAATTCATTAAGCGGATGTCAGTCGATGGGTTTAGATTAAAAAATAACATAATTGTATAATTCATTATCAGATAATCAGGAAGCCAGGCCGACATAAAATTTATAATTATTTTTACAGAGGTTGAACTTACTTTAACCTTGTATATACTAACATAATCTAATCATATATACTAGAAGCAGAAACCTAAGTCATAATTTTACATTTTTTAAGAAATTGCGAGAGTAGATTTTGATTCCTGTAGGTGCAAGATTGTAAATTTAGCAATACAAAAATTATAAGTCTATAATGATTAAACTTTTCATAACAACGGCTCAGTTCGATCATTTGTTTATAGCGATAATGTTGGTATATGTATGTAGTAATTTTAATGTTTTGAATTTCGATCTTTTAAGAAAAGAGTATATTATTGGTTTTAGCATCACTGAAACTTTCACGAAACAACACAACCTATGACAACCAAAAAACAAGCATTGATATGGAAAACATAGTCGAGCAAGTGATATATGTAAATACATAAATACGCGGCTTATGCGTCTACAAATATTGAACCATATTCTTTGGATGACACACATATCCACCAATTCCAACTTCGCCAAATGTCAAAGCAGGAGGATGATTTGGTTTGCTTGTTCTCTCTTGTGGCAACCATATATTATCCACAACCGATTTCTCATATCCTGGATGTATAGTTTTTACATGTATAATGGAGGCAGTCGAATCTCTGCATACAGTGGTTGTGGCAATGATCTCTAGGTCAATACTCATAATTTTGCATTTCTGATTCGACAAACTGGACGAATTCAATGAATTGGGAAAATTATTATTTGGCATTCTTCCAATACTATCGTGAGGGGTACCACTACCTCCTTCATTTGCAGCAATGTCCGATATATGATTTTGTTGACCCCCGCATCATCCCGTCATCAATTCGAGGATCGAATTCAACTTCCCTTCCATATTATCCATCCTTGAATTCAAGTAATCCGGGCCTCCTTGAGACTTTTTAAGTTGTTTTCATGCAATATTTGACGCTTTAACCGGTGTCCTTGATATTTTGGCTCCAGTACTTCGGGTGCGGCTTTTTTTTCCTTGCCAAACACTTATGATATGATATCTTCACCAATACCATATCTTCTTCATCACCATCATCAACTAACTCCTTTGCCTTAGCAATTTTTTCCTAAAATAACAATATTACTTGAGATGTTATTCATTATGAAAACTTTATTGAACAACTGAATTATTATTTGTTTAACTTACAAAGTATACAGAAGCCGAATCTGGTATAATACCATCTTTTTTTGTGTGAGCTCTCTCTCATACTTCACGATGTGTGATTTGTTTTGTCAGATTTTCACTAGCCTGCAAATTTTAAAAGCCTTACATATAAGAAAGGAATGCATATCATTAAAACATACAATAGAGAAAGAAAATGCTTCAATAATTTTGATTGTAGATTGCAAAAGGATTATGACATTGCCTCGACTATATGAATATCTTTGTTAATAAATTAACAATAATAATTAATGGATAATTTAGAAAGGGTACATATCATTTCATGTTCTATAACGGTGTGACTTGTACGTCCAGTATGATGGCCATAGCTGTAAAGTGATGTGGTTTTTTTTTTTTTGGACTTTATCTCTTCTTTCCTTTGCACTAGGTGTTGCTTCATTTTTCAAAAACATATCCCAATCTTCTTGTTTGATGGTCGGTGGACAGTTCTTCAATCTATCTTCATCATTATCATACTTATCATAATAGTGTGTCCTCAAATCGCTTTTATGTTTCCTAAATGACTCAGACATTTTTTTTTAAATCAAGTCTTTTGAATCTGGATCTAGATCGAAGAATATCTGTGAAAATAATAGTAATAGTTAAATTAATAGTGAAAACAAATATGACAATTTATATTTTAGCACAAATTGTCGAACGATGATATGCATAAATATGTGAAAGGTCAATTTTCAGACTGGATATATATTATGCTAATGAATAAGCAAATGAGAAAAATAGAATATGTATCATGTGGAATTCTTTAGTATGGTAGTCTTCCGTTTTAATGCCACTAAAGGTCATGAACAATGCAAGATCCCTTTTAGATATAATTGTTAGAATATTTCAATTATGTTGGCCACACATTTAAATATAATGTGTAACACTATTTTTAGTGTGAATGCCAATTAAAGTGGTCTAAAAGGGTAACAAATTTATTGGCAAAAATATATTCAACTGTTATGGAAGGAATGCGTAAAGACCGGAATAATTTTCAGTCTGATGAAGGGCCGAACTGAAAATATTACACTATTATAAATTAGGGGTGTTGTTAATGACACTCCCTTTTTGGTTAAGGGGTGTCATATTTTAAGGGGACACCGGTCTATAAAAAAATTGTTAAGGGGCAACACCAGTTATACTTTTAAGGGACAAGAATAATCCTGCTGTATTTCAATGCTCGTGCTCGAACCAAAAAACGGTAAGACTATACCGTTTTTATGTAATAAAAACGGTAGCATCAGAACATCTTTTCTATCTCTATAAAAAACTTAACAAAAACAACGGAAACGGTTATACTCTACCGTGTTTGCACACTAAAAATGGTCATAATTTTCTATCTTTATAATGATTGTTCGGTGTTTGCAGGCCGTTTTTCGTATTTTCACATCTATGTCGTGCTTCAGAAAACGGTGACTCGAGACCGAATTTCACCATGTTGTGCTTCTTCTTCTTCAGATTAAGGGTAATATGGTCTTATTATTATGTATTGTTAAGGGGTGTTTAGAATGTAGTGTACTCCCCCTAACAAAATTTGAAAAAATGAAATTTGTGTCACCCCTTAACCAAAAAGGGAGTGTCATTAACAATCCCTTAAATTAGGGGTTATGGTCCCCAAATTACACAAGTTTTCAGCGTATTCTCTTTATCCCCTCAGAAGAAATACATTCACTTCTGGACTTGTGTCAAAGATCCAAAACCAAGTTGATCGTCTATAACAAACGCTCATGGATTCAGTTGATGAAAGCAGCAACTATCAATTCAGATCTAAAGCTTGTGCCACGTTTGATAATCAAAACCACGTCTTAGTTAGGTTAATCCTCTCTCTGTAACATCTGTGGATTCAGGTATGGCTTTCGCTATTTCATTTTACTTTCTCCGATTTCTTCTCAATTAAATCAATATGGGTCATCTATTCAAATATGGAATTTCATGATTTGTCAGTCATAAAATATATAGAAATTCCAATAAGTGGTATCAGAGCCACCCTTATTGATTTCATTGGGAAAATTATTATTTTTTGTGAAGATTTGGTTTTGATTTAGTACAATTTCTTGTATTGAAAATTAATGGCTAACTTGTGAAACTCTCTTGGTTTCGAAAGATAGATCTACAAGATTAAATTTTTAAAGTCATTAATTTTATTTTAAAAAATGATTTGAATCTCTCTAAATTTGGTAAACAACCTTTTGTTAGTTATAACATCACAAGTTAATGCATATCATTCTGAATTACATATGGATTTCAATATGAATGATATTTTTTGGATATGTATGTACAGTTGTTTTCCTTTACTGTTTATTGATGGTGTAGAATGGTTTGAATAATCTAGAACCATTTACGAAATGAATTATGAATCTGACTACTTGATTTAATTAATTTGGACATACAGTTATATATATGGTATTTGACATATTTTAGAAATTTTGAATCAAGTATGCTCCTTTTGAGATATATATGCATGTTTAGATCTGAGATGAAATGATTTTGTTTCATTGTTTTATATATATTTGCAGTTAAACCAATTTGCTATAATATTGGTTTACATTTTTTTGGTCACATAACGGTCCATTGCATTTATTCATTTTTTTGTTATAAATGCATTAATTGTGGTTGTTATGGTAATATCATAAATGCGTTTAATGCTTCAGTTATGGAAATTAAGTAATTTAGCTTGTTTCTATTAGGAATAAGAAATGACATTTTTTATGTATTTATGTTTATTAAATACATATATTTTATATGTATGGCGCATGTGGAAAATATATTGCACTTTCATGTTTCGGTCAACATAAAATAAAAGGAGCAATAGGTTGCATGTTTATCTAAACTGCATCATTTGTGGCTTAGTTATGTATTCCAATAATAAAGCAAAAGAGAAAAATGACATAGTAGTATTTCATGTAGCTATACTATGGTCAAATATACATCATAGCTATTATGTTCATGGATGTTATTTAGCACGACATTTACTGTGTCATTTATATGTAATTTTTTATGTGGCATTAATTTATGACATCTATTATGTAATTTATTTATGATAAATTTTGTCATATTTATTAAGGGAATGTCATTAATATAGCCACATGCCTAAAGAAAAAGATGAAAATAACTATGACTAATGCATTTAATGCTATAGTAAGAGTTTTGCTCTGAAATTTTTAACTCTTACATGGATGTAAAACATTTTTTGAGTGTTTTATGGCACTTAAGGCGCACTGTACAAACAGTAAGAAATAAGTTCAAATATAATTTTTGTGTCTCTTTATAACTGTAAATATCTTACATTCATATTGATCTGATTGGAATAAATATGTCACCAAAGTGACCTCTGTTATTTTGGTTGTTCATGAAAATGTTTGATATTTGTGTGTAGTTATTCATGCGAATATTAGTCGGCCCAAAGGAAGACGAATGTTTGGCCGAATCAATTACACATGTGTGATGATAAATACGTGACAATTATAAATTTTTTTTCGAGTGAATAATTAATCGGCCCAAAGGAAGGTTGTTATTTGACTTGAATTTATTGTCAGTGTTTGATTGTTACAACAAGATTACCACTTACAATTGACATTACTGTCCAAAGACTTGATATCAATGTGTACTAGGTATCTTTATAAGAGAATAACCAATTATTTGAATTTACTATGGCTGAAATTTGACTATAAGCATATAAGGTCAAGCTTAGTTTTTGTTCAATTTTCAACTAATTTGGCTAAAGTATCTGCCAATTTTAAGTGAATTCTCATCTTGTATGAGACTATATAAGGAATAGTAAGATAATACGTTGTCTTGAATTCATAGATCTAGCTCTTGCAATTAAGAGGGTCTTATTCAACCCTATTACAATTAAATGTTCTTTTTATATTAGAAAGAATATTGAAAGGTGGTATAACTCAAACAACAAGAGTAAAAAGATTATATGGTGAAGTATTTTACAAGTTTTTCAATGATGTGCTACATAAGGATAGCTAATTTTGATAAGTTATCTACTGAGAATGGAAAACACTTTATGGAAACAATAAGGGGAAACAAGCATAATTGTGGTGCTAGATTCCATAAAGTCAAAGTAAAAGAAACATAAATGAGTACTATATAGAAAAATCTTGCTTCAAAAGTTAATAGTACTCAAGTTATTATAAATTTTTGGTACAATAGTTATTTTAAGAATATTATTGTTATAAAATAATAATTTAAGAAAAAAAAGTGTTATATTATTTAATTTATTCGATTTATGGTAAAAATAAGAAATATGAAGCATGATAATGTTGGAAGTACTCATTTGACATACATTGTAAACAAATGTATAAATGAAGATATTGAAGTCGCTAAGAATCTAGAAGAAAAGAAATAACATACATATATATCTATAGTTGTTTCTCTAATGAAATATGCAGACATATGAGGTAAAGTATATTATATATTTCTTTAAGTAATTATTGAGATTTCAGTTGAATTGTTTGAATTTATTTTATGTTGTCATTTAGAAAAATTTTGGTTTTATATTCCTAGTATGAACAAAATAGGTTATTATTGTTGATTAAGAAATAATAATGTGGATTTATGGATAAATTCAAACATTTATGTAATTAAAGCTCCTAATGTCTAATATATAAGTTATGTCTGCTAGCTTTTGTAATGATATCTCACATTTTGTTTTGATGACTGATATAATTATATTTTTCAGCTAATTAAGGAATTCTAATTTGAGATATCGAAGAGGTGAAAAATACTTTGTTGATATTCTAAGCGATTTTAAAGGTATAAATTTATGTACCCACACTAAAGAAAAGTTTAATGACAGGATATGCAACAACATCTTGAGGATGTTGAATTTGGTGGAGAAATAAAGCATAATCATTGTCTTTAAAGAGAATCACCTCTGATTCAACTATAGTTACTTCTTTGGATAATTTGTTTCATTTCATTAACAAGAAGTAATTAGGAAGCATAATAAGACAATGGTAAAGAAATTATTCTCTAAGTTAAGTTTTATTGTTTCAAGAAAACAAACTCAACAACCTCAAAATGCAAGATCACTAAGGAAATCCACCTAAAAGGAAAGAAATGCTATTTCAGATGACCATGTAGTATTTCTCCATAAAGATAAATAATGGATTGGTAAAGATAATTCTATGGACCTACATCAATCCATGTAAGGTGCTAATTTAAAAAAAATGTGGATTTAAGAAAAGTACATATAGTATAAATCTATATAGATAATAAAGTTTGAAATTTCCTTCTAACTTAAGTAACAAGATCAATGGTTTTGAATAACTACTCAAAGCCAAAAGGGATCAAGTGGGTAATATGGAATTCTATAAGGGAATTTTATGAAAACGTTATTCTTAAAAGAAATATTTTGTTTTCTTTAAAGAATGTTTCTTTTGAACTTAGTAAATGATTCTTTAGAATCACTTTGGAGCTTATTGTATCATGTACTTTTGAGCATCATCTGATGGAAATTAAGGCCATGTTTCTCAATGGAGACGTTGATGAAACTACTTAAGAAATCAACTTATGGATTAATCTTTTGGAATTAGAATTCAAATATACCATTATTGTTCATGGGGTGATATTTGGATTATTACAAAAGAATTAGGAAGATAAGTGCTTAAAAGGTTTGGTATGTAAACCGCGATTCAGTTGGTTTTTTTTACCAAAACAGATAAGTGCTACCATTCTTGAAACTAAAAAAAATGCATATGATTCCTCATGCATTTGCAGTACAGATTTTAATGCATACTGAAGTATATACACATATGAGTCTCGTGTGTATTGCTTGGCAGATATCTTATTGATATTGAAAGTGGATCACCTGTTAGTAACCAAAATGGTTATGAAGTATCTTTAAAGAATAAAATAAAAAAGGTTATATGCTTATAGATAAAAGATCGAATTAGTTGGAGATCATAAAGAATTACGATTTGGATAATTTTTGGATGTCATTGCTGCAAATGATCCACTTAAAGTAATAATAATATAGAGTGGAACTATATAAGGAAAGTGTCATGCAAACACTTATAACTTCCACTACTATGAAAATATTTTTCATGTTTAATTACAAGACATCCAACTATGGAAAATAATTGTAAAATTATGTCACAAGACTGTTGGTTATTAACAAAGAATTGAAAGATCATTAAAGTACATTGTGACAGTAAAGAATATATTATTTTCCAATAAAGGAAGAGTGCAAAATATATTATAATTCATAGAGCGTACTTTGACAAACTCCATTATGGCGGATCCGCTTACCAAAAGATTATCACTCATGGTCTTTCATGAGCATGTAGCTCAATCAGGGTAACTTTTTTATGTAAGGATATTTTGGTTCAGGGGGAGTTTGTATTTGGTATTGTCGTATGACTCTTGCTCTATGCTTTGGTTATATATATATATCAGGTTGTTTTTGTAATCAAAAGTAAAGTAATAAAGTATTGTTTGCATTCTAGGTTGTTCAAATATTGAACATTTTGATCTCACTAAAGTTGGACCAGTTGGAAATAGACATGTAATGATCACATCTCATGTAAATTTCCATGCTATGCATCCATGATTGATCTATGTCATTTGATTGTGTTGGTATATGTGACCATTGATGGTTTAGTTACATTAAAGATAACGAAAGCCGCTTTGATCCTTTGTCAGCATGGTTAATGGACGAGATTGTTTTAGAAAACAGCTTATGGCATAAATAGCAGAATTTGGAGCTCATAAAGTTAAACACATTTAAGGTTATTAAATATGTGGCCCAGTGGGAGATTGTTATAATATTTGAATTATGTGGGACACACATTTAAATATAATGTGTAACGCTATTTTTGGTGTGAATGTCAATTAAAGTGGTCTAATAGGGTAACAAATTTATTGGCATAAATATATTCAACTGTTATGGAAGGAATGCATAGAGACCGAAATAATTTTCAGTTTGATGAAGGGCCGAACTGAAAATATTACACTATTATAAATTAGGGGTTATGGTCCCCAAATTACACAAGTTTTCAGCGTATTCTCTTATCCCCTCTGAAGAAATACATTCACTTCTGGACTTGTGTCAATTTGGAAGATCCAAAACCAAGTTGATCGTCTTTAACAAACGCTCATGGATTCAGTTGATGAAAGCAGCAACTATCAATTCAGATCTAAAGCTTGTGCCAGGTTTGATAATCAAAACCATGTCTTAATTAGGTTAATCCTCTCTCTGTAAACATCTGTGGATTCAGGTATGACTTTCGCTATTTCATTTTACTTTATCTGATTTCTTCTCAATTAAATCAGTATGGGTCATCTATTCAAATATGGAATTTCATGTTTTGTCAATCATAAAGTATATAGGAATTCCAACAATAATAACATGTTGTCAACTTTTATGGGTATGATGATATAATAAGAAGCAGTTGAAGTGCAGAGTATTCTGGAAATAAGTTATATGTATTTCATATGCAATTGTCATCAACAAGAAAAGGGACGTCCTATGAATTTACAATCTGGCTTAACAATACTATACATAAGGGAACATATTGTGAATAACAAGTTATGACAGTGGTATTCAGATACAATGGCAAAAAAAATTAACTCATGCAAATGCAAGAAAAGTTTACATGCACACCTACAAGCCCAAGATCAACCAAAAGAAAGGCACTTTAAGTACATAAAGCATCATTACAATGCAAGCAGGGTGGAAAAGTGAAATAAGGGCATAGAGAAGTCAGATATATCAATATTCTTGAGATTCCAAAAAGGCAAGATGTACAATAGTCACAAACATTTTCTAGCAACTGGTTATAAATGTTAAATTAAAGTGAAAACTGTTAAAATCGACTGCATATAAATGTTGCTTGTAACGACATGAATATACTTTAATCCTTAAAAGAAATATAAATTTAATTTAACCACTGATATAAATTAATTTACTAACTTTACAAGAGAAACTATATTGAGTATACATAATGCAAACAAGGAAGAATTGTATATATTTTCATTCTTTAATATCAATTCTTTTTTAATAAGGTCGTATAGTCTGAAATTTAATTTAAAATCTCATGGTGTAAGTAAAGTAATTTACGGTATTTGAATAGGATCTGCCTTCTAAAAAAAAGTAATTTTTAGTTAGTTGACTTTTTTCCCTACTTTAAGTGAACAAGGGGAAAAAACAAAATTGCAATATAAAATTAAATATACACGAATCAATTTTAGCTTACCAACAATTTTTTCCAAACGTCCATCTTATATTTGTTAGGTACGTTAACCCAATTTTCGTACGAAATAGGCACATGGATTCGCACCAATTTACCAATTCGACTGCTTATTTTTCCAGCGTTTTTTGAAATAGGAACACCTAATGTGTTTATCTCCACTTTTTCAGGTTATGTAGAGGATGATTGCGTAACTGAATGGTTTGATGGTTCTATAGGCTCTGACATTGCTACTATCTTCTTGGTTGTAATCCAAACTACCAAGACCACCTGCAACAAACAAACAATCCAAATTTCAATGAGATATGACAAACTTGTTAATTTCATGTAAAAAGAGGTAACGAAATAAAGCATTTCAACTATCCTCGTTGGGATGATCGTTTTAGTCAATGCTATTATAATCTACAAGTGTACAACAACGAAAACATAATATAAAATCGAATAGAAACAGATTATAATATTTAATCAAAAACTCAGCAGTTCACGAAAATGTAATACGTTAAATATTGGAGCAAAACAATATCATCAAACCAGATAGAATATATACAGTCATTCAAAGAAGCAATTTTGATATATTTATTCACTCATACATGTTTATGTGTACATTGTACAATGTGCAAGGTCAAAGAGCAGGGTGCACCATCTTAAATGAAGCAAAAGCATATAATATTAACATATGCATTTAAATTTTCTGATGAAGCTACAACTTGGGCTACTTAACCTGCACATTAAACTTGATCAAAATATAAATTCAATACACTTCAATTAAGAATTTCTAAATTCAATCACACTTGAAATTCAATACAATCCAATTATGAAATACAACTCATATTAACAAATGCATTTGGTAAGATCTTCTACTTTTTTGTTGTCTTCAAAAGCTGATTGATAAACCGAAGGAAACTCAATGTCATCCACAGTTGCAGCCAACTGTTTTGGTGTGTGCAAAACCACAAACCAATCGTTGCTTTTTAAATCTTTAGAGTAGAACACTTGACTCGCTTCTGATGCAAGAATGAACGGCTCATCATTTACTCTATCTTCGGTTTTTAATTTCTCGAAGTTAACCATAATCAAATTTGAAACAGGATCTGTCTTGCGATCAGTGACTTTATCTTCGACCTTTACCCAATCACAAAAAAAGACCGTTTGTTTGAAGTCGATGTAATCTAATTCAATTATATGCTGAATAACTCCAGAGTACATTGTTTCCGTTTCCTTGTAAATTTTATCTTTTTCGCTCGCTCTAAATTTTGTAATTGCTCCCATACAAACACCACTATCTTGTGTTACCATTCTTTCTTCATAAGTTTTTGGGGGAAAATACGAATCCATTCACTTGGTACTTCATATAACTACGTGCCTTGGACTTCAGCCCGTTCACCAACCTCCAAAGAGTTGAATCATCATTACTAGTCTTCACCAGCTAAAAAAACAATAAATGAAAAGCATGACCGTGATGGTGTATGATCCACTTAAATACACTTGAATTTATAAGATGATGTAATACCTCATCACGTAACCACAGAATAAAACTTTGACAAGTATTCACGGATGTAACGCTACTTCAAGATTGAGATTTAACATTTTTCACATAAATGGTATACTTCCTACGATAAACATTTCAAAATGAACATAGTAGTAAATTTACAATAATGAGAACTTAGGATAGACTAGTGAACTTACTTCTCCCATTCATCCAATCCATCTTGCTTATAAAGGACCCATCTACGAACTTGTTCAAACTGCACCTGGGTTAAGGTTATATCTTTACCATTATCTAGAGGCATCTCATCAGCAAACTCGTCATCTTCATCTAAAAACGCTTCACGGGTATGTTTATGAGTGCCATCACCTCCTTTTGGCATATACTCCATGCAGTAATAACTAGCTTATTGTACAATATATCCTTCTGCAATACACCCTTCAATATATCTTCTGTTGCGCACGTATCCTTTATATATTTTCATCAACCTATGTAGGTAATCAATTCTAAATAACTTGTATCCATTTAAATCGAACTATGGAGAATAGAACTAAAATTAGTAATTTACCTTTCAAAGGGATACATCCATCTATATCTAACGGGACTGCAAACCAATGCTTCATCGGCTAAATGAACCATAAGATGGATACTGAAACAAAAAAAATACAGGTGGAAAATATTTTTCAAACACACACATTGCTTCTACCAAACTAGATTTTGCTTGCAAAAGATGTTCTCTGTTAATCACCTTTGAGCATAAAATGTTAAAGAACAGACTTATACGGTGTACGACATTACGCAAATCTTTATGTTGTGCATATGAATGTTGAAGCAATAACGGAAGTAATTGTTGCATTATAACATGATAATCATGCGACTTCATATTTTTTTAGTTCAAGAGGATTGAATCTCACATTGTTCTGGAAGTTAGAAGAGAATTTTCTAGGTACTTTCAAGTTTTTCGAAATGGTGCAAAACTGTATCTTTTCTTCTTTGCTTAAAGTGAAAGCTGCCTCTGGTATAGTTATTTTATTTGTTTCACGGTCTTCCCTCACCCACAAATTTTTTATACCTATGGTTCTCAAGTCCTTGCATGCATTGATGCCAGATTTTGACTTCTCCTTATGACTCATAATCGTGCTGATGAGATGCTCAACGACATTCTTCTTTGTATGCATCACATCAACATTATGTCAGATCAAATTTGCTTTCCAATATGGAAGATCAAAGAAATAGACCTCCTACACCATGTAGGAGTACTGTTAAGGTCTTCATCATTGGTTTTCTTTTTTCGTTTTCGACCGATGTCTGGCTTTTTACCAACTTTCATCTTGATATTAGCTACTTTTTCTTCAACTTGATAACCGTTCAATGGCCATGGAGGACGGCGATCTTCTTGTTCATTATTGAAGTTTGCCTTATCGTCTTGAAACTTCTGTTTGGTAGGAAGAAATCTTCGATATCCCATATAAACATCTTCTTACTTTCAGGAAGATAATAAGAACAAGCATCTTCCCCATAAACAAGACATGCAAAATAACCATGAGTTGTGCATCCCGATAAAGTCCCGAATGTAGGATGATCATGAATCGCCCACAACATCCTAGCCCTCATTGTGAACTCTAAATTATTAAATGAGTCAAATGCAATGACTCATTCCCATAACTACTTTAACTCGTCTATCAATGGTTGTAAATAAACATTGATATCCTTTCCCAGTTGTTTTGGTTTGGAAATCAATAATGTCAACATTGAGAACTCTCTTTTCATGCACATGGATGGAAAAAGATTATAAGGTACTCTAATTACTGGCCAACAACTATAATGGCTAGATAGAGATTTATACGGACTGAAACCATCTATTGTTATTCCAAGCGTGACATTTCGTGGTTCAGCAACAAACGTTTGATCAAATGAGTCTACAGCTTTCCATTGGGATGTGTCACATGGATGATGCATTATATTTGAATCAGACTTGGCACGAGCATGCCAAGTCATAGCATCTGCTATCCACGGTATGGTATGCAGTCTCTTCAATCTAGAAATTAAAGGAAAATGTCTTAACGTATTTTGAGCTATTTTGGTAGCTCTTTTATCATCGTTGAATGATGTCCTATATCTTGATTCGTTGCAAATTCTACAAGAAACTTTGCTTGCATTTTCTTTCCAGTATAAAATGTAGTTATCAACGCATGAATTATAAGTTGTGTAATCCATTCCAACTTGTTTAATCACCTTCTTCATTTCAGGGTATTTTGTCGGCAGTGTGTTACCTTTAGGGAGTAACTCCCTTATAAATTCGAGAAGTGCAGTCGCACCGTTGTCGGGAAAACCGTATTGAATTTTCAAACAGTTCAGTTTCACAATGGCATATAATTTTGTTATCCCTTTAGGACATGAAGGTTACAATTGCTCTTTTGCACTACCAAAAAGTGATTTATACATTCCACTTTGATTAGCCGACCAATCGACACCAGTTGTAGACCGTTCCTCAATATTATTGTGCGACGAACCAAAAGGGTGAAAATGATGAAATCTATCTGCATCATTGACCAAGTCTTCCATCCCAGGATGTTCAGGCTCATCAATACTTATGGCTTGACTAGCAGATTGTTTTTTCTTCTCTGCCGACTCTTCTCCATGAAAACGCAAAATGGTATATGATTGGAGAATTCCATGTCTGAGCAAATGATAATGAATGTCTTCTAATTTAATCTTCATTTTCATACCTTTTCTCTATGTGCAAGGACAAGAATAGACTTCCTCATTACCACCATTTTTTACAAAAAAATCAATAAACTTCCATACTCCTTCTATATACCGCGGGGTTCTTAGACTAGATTCTTGCATCCACTGTTTGTCCATACTTGAAGACTTATTGTCCTGCTATATCATACAATCGAACACATATGAACATGAATAGTAGTCCTACAGAAGTTCATGTCCTCCCTAACTCAGTTTTTCCAAATGCTTTTAAACATTAAAGTAAACAAAAATCAATTAAGGATTCTAAAAGGGTGTAGTAATCGTTGGGATAGCTTGTTAGGTCTACACATAATTTTCAAACATGCTCTTTACTTCTTTTTTGGCTATGACAAAAACAAAATTTCAACGTATTAACATATTTCTTTGGTCTGATTCCATGTTTCTTATGCTTACTCGTGATGACGTAAAACATTGTACTTTCAAAAATTATATGTATAATTTGCAGTCAAGTATCTCACATGACATTGCCGTTATATTAACAAAACTGATTTTGATTCAAACAGTTTGTATTTCAGTGTGTATACCATAAAAAGAGCATGTGTTTGCATAGCAATATTATTTAGTTTACTAAAGGTTTTGTAGTATGTGAATTAATGATGAGAGAACCTGCTTGGACACTACATATACGAGAAACATCAACTTGAAATATGTAGCTCAAACAAAGATGTTTAGGCCAAAAAATAATGTATTAAGTAAAAGCAAACACTAAATAATATAGTAGAACAACATTGAGGCAAAACGATTTGGTGGTTCGTTGTAACTATATTAACTCTAAAAAATTTAAAATCCATGCATTTTTAAATATATTTTATTCATGTATTTGTAAGAAGATCGTAAATAAATATGGGTGATGTCAATGTTGTTTTAACAATGGTAAAATTCAGAGTTATCATATTGTTAATATAGTAACTTCAACATGTGATCAATGTGCTCAGCCTTTCCTTTCTTATCATTTTAAGCTTTGAGCATTTAATGTTAACAACAATTAATTACAATTACATGGTTTATGCTGGTAGCTTTATATAAATATATCAGAGAATGTTATATGAATCATCTACAGTAGATTCACCAGCAATTTATTTTTGACACTGGTTTAATGTCAACATAGAACTAATACGTGATCATTAGATAAGAAAAACGCTTTAAGCATATTAGTTTACTAAAGAAAAACATGACATATACCAACTGTGTATAACCTGTTTGCCAATCAACAAGCGGCAACATACAATATAGTGGAGGTACAATCATGCAAACACAACAAAAAAAATGTATGTGTTGGCTTCGAAAATGACAACACCCCTAATAACCATAAACATGTACTTAACAATATTACTATATTAGTAGTTGCTGGAAATTACTTATTGCTTGTTTATTTGGATTATATTTTTGTGAGCCAGATGTATACTTACTGGAATTGCTTGTATCACATGCACAGGTGTATCTTTAAATGTACACCAAGTATTCTTCTGGTAAGACATTACGGAACACATCAAGATAATATGAATCTCTGTTTGGGTCAAAACATTACAGGATTAGAAATAAATAAACCCAAAAAGTTCAGGTTTTTTGTTGGGTCATTCGATTTTCCATCTTCCTCGTTCACGTTCTTTATATCAAAATATTAAGACTCAATTTGAACTTTAAACCATATCCATATTCAGCAAACATCAACATGACACGAAACTAACCGTAAACATTAACCATATCCATATTCTGCATCTTTCAGATCAAAACTCTAGAACATAATATATGTGTTGTAACACCCCGTGAATTCTATAACGTTAAGCTTCACAAATTAAAGTGTAATTAATTCTAAATGAAAGAATTAAGGGAAATGGGTTACGCCATTGCATTCATCTCGGAATTCTGCTTGAGATAGAGTCCGACTTTGCGTGAATCGGACTCCGTATGAAGGAGTTATGACCTTCGGAAGTTTCAGAATAAAATTTAAATTCAAACAACTCAGTTTCAAATTCGAAATTCGAAAAACAGGTTCAAACTGGGCTGGGCGGGAAAATTCCCGCCCAGGGACCAGGTCGACCATGGTGTCGACCTGGTCACCCCAGGTCGACCATAGTGTCGACCTGGGTGTCGACCTGCCAGTTGACCTACCTGGTCGACCTGGCTGGCTAGGTCTGGCTCTGGCTCGAATTTCTGTGGCTCGGTGTGTCACTAGTGCTGACATTTCACCTCTTGATTGGCTCTTTGAACTTTGTATGGTCTAGATTCCTCCTGTCTTCATCTGACGGCTCAAAACAATTTAAAAATCTATAAATACACCCTAAGTCATAACTAAAAATTCACACAAAAAAATAAGATGGGAGTCGTCATGCTGCCAGGGAGGAATTGAGCATAGCCGTCAAGAGAGAGAAGCTTAGAGACGAATCAAATTAAGAAGAAGATTAATGCTTAATCAAATTAATCAACGCAACGTAAATCTACCCAAAGGAGCGCATCTCAATTTCAGAATTCAGAATCCAGAATTCAAGATTCTGCATTCGTTGTAAGTATAGTGACCTTTCAGAATATGAATTAAAACCGTGATGTGATTCGATGTAAATGAAAATAGAATTGTGTTATTGTATGATAATTCTGTGTATTGTAATGATTCTGTCATGACTTGTGTATTGATATTTGTGGCCTAAATTGATTGATGCAAGCCTATTGAACAATTGTATATGAAAATAATGGCACTTGCAAGTTGTGGCAAAAACCAGAATTTGATCCCTTTATGTTTATGTCTATGGCATGGACTATATACATTCACTAAGTCTAAATTAAGGCTTATGTAAACATGCTCTAGATTCGAGACCTTTTATGCCTACATGACCCAAAACCTATGATATCATTCTTATGTTTATTTGCAAGTATAATTGGATCTATGTTAAGTATCGTTTGGGTTTCATAAACTATGCAAGTTCTTGTTGAAATAGGCTATATGATTAGATATTAAAATTTGACATTTTGGTGAATATACAACATGCTAGTTTTGTGGTTGACACTATGCCAAGTTAAACATGTTTAAACCCAAGTTTGTATAAGCCTAAACTATGTCGTTTCATATGTCACCTACTTAATTATACATTAGTTTGAATGCAAGTTCACATGACCCATATTATATGTTAGTTGAATTGCTAAATTGCAAGTTCATGCGCCACACACCTTTATGTATTACATGTTCTTGATTTCCCCTTTTTCTCACGTTTATAAAGTTGGGCAGAATAGTGTCAAGCCCAACACTTGTTATAATGTTGCGAACGTACAAACGGGGGTAATAACTTTGGGTGTAAAACATTAAAAATATAAGTTGGCATGGTTGGCACATGCCAACGGCAATGACATTCTAGCGGTATGAATTGTTATACCCAAGAATAATGAACATGAAATTTACATTTATAATTGAGAAGTAATAAAATATGTAAATTTAGAAAACACGATATGCTTAACCCGAGGTTGGATTGAGTTGTGACGTAAACCTGCCCGGACACGCCTGGCTCTCCAGTAGTCACAACAATACCTATCCAATGTGGGTGGTTAATCATTGAGCCCAATAAGGACCCGAGGTTAGACTGAGCTATGGTGTAAACCTGCCCGGAACCGACCGTCACATCCAGTAACCGTAGCAATACCTGTCTAATGTGAGTGGTCAGGCGCTCTAAGAGGCTAAGGACAGATGGTAGGGTTAAGTCAACTATAAACACTTAACCAAATTCAACATGTTAACAAGAATTGATGGGTGAGGTTACGTAAATATAGACACTTAACCACTTAACATGTTTGACTAGAAAACCCTGGTAACGAGGGACCCGTTTCAGCAGTAACCCAAGTTAGGTATCATGGTACCCTGAAACTAGGCAGGGTGGGGCACGATTACTGGGTTGACTGTAAGCGGTCAAAATGACGGTGGTGGGTGCACAATGTATGTTCTAACGGGTTGCGGGCGTGCACACACTCCGGAGCAGACAAATAGGGCACTGGGGACACCAGTAGTATAACCTACGCCTTTTAGAATTTGTGTCGGGGCCGCCACCATGGGTCTTGATACACCCCATGGTGGAACCAACATAGGTATCTACAATTCTTGGGAGCCATATGACACGTATTTACGCGAGTAGGAGCCGATCTTTAAATAAAAATGGGGATCACTTCACCCTCAGCATGGGGTGCCAGTTAAAATAAGCTCAAGTAGGTGTAGAGATATAGTGTGGGATAGCACATTCGATTCTAAACGACACTTCCTTAGCTTGTGACACTTTCCTGTTTTCAGTTTATATCTATCATGCCCTTTTCTTATTTACATACTGAAGAGTTACTAGATTTACTTAGGCTTTATGTCTGACACTATTTTCTTTTCGTCTTCCCCCCCCCCCCCAGGTCCACAGGGAGGAAACAACTCAGCTCAGTCAGACTCTTTACAAGCTCCAAGAACGTAGATGTATGATTTGGATCTCTTTTGCTCGGATTATGGCTTTGGATATCACTATGGGGATTTTTGTCACTTATGTTTTATGCTTCTTTAATAATCAAGACAGTAATGAGGTTGTAATGTTGGAAGTATTTTGAGACAATTATGGAATGTTTTGTTTGAACACGTATTGATGAAATAAAAGTCTGTTTGGTTTCCGCTGTTTAAAATATGTGTATTTATATCTATCTAAAGTTTATCTGTGGCTTTTAGTTATAAACCTCTACCAAAGTTAAGGCATTCCCTTTGTGAGTGACCTTAACGGAGGTGGGGTGTTTCACTTGGTATCAAAGCCTAGGTTTACCAGACTAGATAAAAGTTTTTGAAATTGTTTTCAAAAAGAAAGTTTAAAGAAGCATTTTTCAAGAAAAAGTGTTACATTTTTAAAGAGGGATAATCCCCCAAAGCCATGTGCACTATCTCTCTCTATCCTTCGTTTCGAATCTTTCCTTTCTGTTTCAGCATGTCTGCGGACCTTACTCCTCATCTACAGATGCTTTTACTCCTCCTTCTCATCCTCTACGTGAACCAGCAACCGGAAGAATCGCCGAACAAGAAGACGGATTATAGTCAAAGAAGAAAGGACCACAACAATAATAACAAGACACGTGAGGAAAGGAAATGTTATTTCTGTGGCATTGTGGGACATATATCAAAAGACTGCCGAAAAAGGAAGGCGAAGATGGTGGTTGCTTCCATTGTGGAGAGACTGGGCTCCAAGCTAAGGACTGCCCAAAGAAGAAAGGGCAGGGACAGAAAGCCGGATCCACTTCAGGGGGTCAGGTTCATGCGCTAGTGGCACCTCAGCAGGAACGAGGTAGTAATATTTCTGTAGAAAGTGTAGTCTATCTTTATGATCCTCCAGTTCGCACACTTTTTGACTCTAATGCATCACACTCTTTTGTTTCAACTGCCTTAGTAGAATCTCTGCATCTAGACACTAGTATGGTAGAGGATCCCTTAGTAGTTTCAAATCCAATTGGGGGCTCCGCTTACTTGTCAATGGTTTGTTTGGGTTTGAAAATCTCTATTCTTAGCGTTGAGTTTAGTTGTAATGCCTTTGTTTTGGGCTTCTCGGGATATGGTTTGATCTTAGGCATTGACTGGTTATCCAGTAATAGTGCCATTCTTGATTGTGAGAAAAGAGTAGTTAGACTCTTGACTCGGCTTGGTAACACTCTAGAAATTTCTTGTAATCCCTTGAATGTTGTTATGCTTAATTATCTAGAGTCGCTTGATGCTTCTGATGAGAATTTGCAATCAGTTAGAGTAGTCCGGGAATATCCGGATGTCTTTGAGGAGGTGAAAGGCTTACCTCCGAGGTGGGAAATAGACTTCTGCATATATCTTGTGGATAATGCAAAGCTTGTAGCTTTACCTGTCAGACACATGGCTCCAAAGGAGAGAAAGGAGCTCAGTAAGCAGATTAAAGAACTTCTCGAAAAGGGGTTCATTAGACGGAGCATTTCAGAATGGGGTGCTCCAGTGGTGTTTGCAACCAAAGCGGACGGTTCTCTTCGCCTTTGCGTCGACTATAGGGAGTTAAACAAATTGACCAAGAAAAATAGGCACCCTCTTCCCCGAATCGACGATTTGTTTGATCAGCTTGTAGGCGCGACGGTCTTCTCCCAACTTGATCTGGCAACAGGGTTCCATCAGCTAAGAGTAGCTGAAGATAGCATTGAAAAAACGTCGTTCAGAACCCCAGACGGTTTCTTCGAGTGGCTTGTCATGCCTTTCGGCTAGACAAACGCACCAGCTTATTTCGTAGACCTAATGAGCAGGGTGTTCAGAGAATTCCTCAACAAATTTGTGGTTGTCTTCGTAGATGATATCTTAATCTTCTCAAAGAATGAGGAAGAACATGCTCAGCATCTGAAAGAAATCATGGATACTCTCCGTGCACATCAGCTAAAAGCCAAATTCTTCAAGTGCCACTTTTGGAGAAAGGAGCACTACACCAAAAATGCCAATTTGGCAGTGCTCATGACCGTATCAAAATCGATTTGATACGGTTTTAAGCCGTATCAAAAAATGGCGTCCTTGTTGCTTTGATTCGGTTTTAAGCCGTATCAAAATCATAAATTGATACGGCTTAAAACCGTATCAAATTACCAATTTGATACGGTTTTAAGCCGTATCAATTTATGATTTTGATACGGCTTAAAACCTTATCAATTGATGTATTTGATACGGCTTAAAGCCGTATCAAATTTTTAAATTGATACGGCTTAAAACCGTATCAAGTTAGCATGCTGGCACTATCAACTTCATAGATCGATACGGTTTTAAACCGTATCTAATTTAAAAAAAAAACATAAAAAAAATACAGCAAGAGCTCCAGAATTAAAACAATTTGAATACGACAAAAATCACAGAATTTACATCAGAACAAATCTCACATAACCGATCAAGACCAAATTGAATGAAACATGATACAAATCAAGGACCATTGTCGAAGTGAAAAACTTGAAACAACAATTGAAATGAGTATTCGGTCGATATTATTCAACAATGTATTAAGCATATACAATAATAATTTAGCTATGACAAAAAAGAACCAGTGGCCTTCGATCAATTCCTCTCTTTTCTAAAGATATAAGCACACAAACACTCTTTGAATGTATAATTACACCTGACTGTTCAGCACCGTAGATTTCCCTTTGCCATCTTCATCTTCGTCGTCGTCATTGTTGTCACTATCATGCATCATATTCTTCCCTCCCCTGCCAATATAAGTAAATTTACAGTGAATACATATTTATTTACAGAGGAAAAAACTTGAGAAGAAGTATAATAACTATTCATGATAATACTGCAACTTTAACTAGCTTAATGTAACAACAATGCCATAACTATTCACAGGTGAGAGTTAGTTACCACATGAAAGAGTGGGAGGATGTTTACATCAATCTGCAAAAGTGATCACACAATATAAATTTGAATTTTGAACCATACACGGCTTTCTAATGCTTACAATTATGAAGCTTTTTGAAAGATAAATAAAGTATTGAAAAGATAAATTTTGAACCATACCCTATCAATGTGTTTCATCTCAAAATCGCCTTCCTGCATTAATATGATGTAATAAAGTTAGGTAAATAGATGATGAATATATTGGACTAAACCGAACTAAAGTGTATACAGTGAGAATACATTGATCAGATAAGGTCATAAGTTTTCATTATCCATTCTCTCTGAAACTGAATCTTTAAACTCAAGTATCAAGTTGAAATTTCACGCTTAAAAAAGATTTCAAAAACATTAAATATGAGGACCACACCTGAAGATTCAACGAGACATCTTGAGAAACCAATAGTTTAAAAAGAAAGTAAGTGTGAAATTCAGATGTGTATTTGAGTCCAAAAATATATTCCTAGAGGGTGGATCTTAGAACTTAAGTTTGACACTTACAGATTTCAAACAATTAGATATGTAAACCATACGAAGATTCAACGGGATCACTAGAAAAATCAATTCGTTTAAGCATGAAATTTAAGTGTGTATTTCAAAAGACATGTTCCACTTTTTATAAATAGTTTAAACTCAGTCCGGAACTGAGTTTGTACTCAGTCCGGAACTGAGTTTGGACTCAGTCCGCGACTGATTTTGCAAACTCAGTCCGTGACTGAATTTGCAAACTCAGTCCGTGACTGAGTTTGCAAACTTAGTCCGGAACTGAGTTTGTACTCAGTCCGGAACTGAGTTTGCACTCAGTCCGCGACTGAGTTTGCACTCAGTCAGCGACTGAGTTTGCAAACTCAGTCAGCGACTGAGTTTGCAAATTCAGTCCGGAACTGAGTTTGCACTCAGTCCGCGACTGAGTTTGCACTCAGTCCGCGACTGAGTTTGCAAACTCAGTCCGGACTGAGTTTGCAAACTCAGGCGCGATACCTCAGTCCACAACTGAGTTTGTAAACCCAACCCACTATAATTTTGCACCCACTTCAATTGTAGCTCTATGATTTTAAAAGACAATTACAATTCATATTGCATCTCTAATACTTCAACCGACAAAGTATCTATGATGATTGGGACGCTATATACACCTCCCCAAACATGCAACATCTATTAGAATCTTCATATCCCAAAAAATTAAGCAGACAAATATGTTTATATGGTTGAAACAGGTACCTCCTTGCAATGGCAAGAATAACTCCAATATCAAATCCCTCTAAAGGATCTGCACGAATATTACGAAGTCCATCATTGGTTTCACAGGCAACCTATGCAGATGAAGCATGGCATTTTGTCAACATGCTCTTGTCATAAAATTTTGTACCTATGAGTTAATAAAAAGGTATCATGTGTACCACTGTGATGGATGTGTAAACCATACGAAGATTCAACGGGATCACTAGAAAAATCAATTCGTTTAAGCATGAAATTTAAGTGTGTATTTCAAAAGACATGTTCCACTTTTTATAAATAGTTTAAACTCAGTCCGGAACTGAGTTTGTACTCAGTCCGGAACTGAGTTTGGACTCAGTCCGCGACTGATTTTGCAAACTCAGTCCGTGACTGAATTTGCAAACTCAGTCCGCGACTGAGTTTGCAAACTTAGTCCGGAACTGAGTTTGTACTCAGTCCGGAACTGAGTTTGCACTCAGTCCACGACTGAGTTTGCACTCAGTCAGCGACTGAGTTTGCAAACTCAGTCCAGAACTGAGTTTGCACTCAGTCCGCGACTGAGTTTGCAAACTCAGTCCGGACTGAGTTTGCAAACTCAGGCGCGATACCTCAGTCCACAACTGAGTTTGTAAACCCAACCCACTATAATTTTGCACCCACTTCAATTGTAGCTCTATGATTTTAAAAGACAATTACAATTCATATTGCATCTCTAATACTTCAACCGACAAAGTATCTATGATGATTGGGACGCTATATACACCTCCCCAAACATGCAACATCTATTAGAATCTTCATATCCCAAAAAATTAAGCAGACAAATATGTTTATATGGTTGAAACAGGTACCTCCTTGCAATGGCAAGAATAACTCCAATATCAAATCCCTCTGAAGGATCTGCACGAATATTACGAAGTCCATCATTGGTTTCACAGGCAACCTATGCAGATGAAGCATGGCATTTTGTCAACATGCTCTTGTCATAAAATTTTGTACCTATGAGTTAATAAAAAGGAGAAATGAAAGAGATCAAATACCCTCTTGCTAATTTTTATTCTCGCAAGGGAGTAAGAACATAAAAGAATTTTCATTAAAAAAAAAAGTAGTAACACAATCTGGTGTCTTACCCATGTGATGGATGTCAAACGAGTAAATGCATCAGGCGAACTGGCCCTTTGAACCAGTATTTCAGCCATATGCCCATAATCAACAGTCTTCAGATGAATGCCAGTTTAATAAGAAATGTTAGAAGTAATCCTAAGACTGCAAACATTAGTTCGTGAAAATGCCAGATAATTTTCTAATATCAAGTCCACACATAGCCTAGTTATTACACATGCAAAGAAATCACAAAAATGAAATAGAACACTTACAGGGGAGTTCTTTATCTCTTGGAGGAACTCAGAAAGTGCGGAATCATCTTGTTGTCGTATTTCATGACTGGAGTCGCTTAACATGTTAAATAAACCTATAAATCATAAGGTACAGTAAATTAAAATGAAACAAGCCCGTACTTTAAAAGATTGACATGAAACAACACTTTGCACACTAGGATCTGAATCTGTAGAGAGTCTGCAAAGTGCATCAAATATCTTGTTGAAATACACAATGAAATCTCCTCTTACAACCTGCAATTAGGAAAGTAATCATGTAAATATATTTAACTGGTAGAGAATGAACTTAAGTTGAACAGGAAAAATGAATTCAACTACAAATATATTTAATTATATATACTATGGTATTGAAACATGATTTATTACTGATAGTTTATGTCAAAAAAGTAAAAGTTGTGGTCACATTGCGGACTCTTTGTAGTTGGCATAAGAGACTACTTAGATTCAAATTCTAATATTATCTTGACTAAATTAGTATAACTAATTAGTGCATCCCTATGGGGTATGGTACTGTTACACATATAGCAGTTGTAGTTGTAGGTGCTTGTTATAAAACTCAGGTGATGACACAAATTATATTCCAGTTCATGTATTATGTGGCAATGCCATAAACTAAAGTATAATTACATCTGATCAGAATAAATTTCAATTTATCTATTGTAAAAATGCTCTAGTCAAAAATAAGTGAGAGAGAATGAACTTGAACTGAACATGTTAGACATTTTGACAAGCTTATTTATTATAGAACAAAGTTTATCTTGTGGATACTGATAATAGATTTTAAACTGTATTTTGTCATTCTTAAAATGTTTTCAAACCAATGAAGATAAACAGTAGCACAACTATAGCCATATTTAATTACATATGATCCTTGCTATGCAATTGTCCAAGGTAGTAATAAAAAGAAATTTTTGAAAAGAGAATGTAGAATAGTCTTTGCATGTTTGACAACAATAATAATAAGAATCCAGATAAAAGGCTTGAATAGCTAGATAGATGAAGATTCACCTAAAGAGTGTAAATAATTGTTTCAAACTATGCTTTTGCACATTATTGTAGTCTTGCACATAATAAAGTGATACATCTGCAACTGCAATAAACAACCAAATATTGATAAAAAGCAATATTGGTATTAGTGGAAGAGAGTTAAATAACCAATTTTAAGCACACTTCCCAACATCTTTATAGTTATCTTCCTTTTTCTTTTCACCAAAACTAAAATCATTTACACGTTTTTACGGTCTTGGATAGAACATAGTGTTTGCTCTGCAACTGGAATCGACAGTCCGACTACTGATAAATTCGCTAATGAACATAAATAACAAAAATATACTTCAAAAGTGCATGTAATTGTTGTAATCCCATTTTGCTGATGGTCAAAAATGGGCACTTTGTGATTCATGTGCAGTGCACTTAGTGATACTTAGAGAAAAAAATAGCAATTTAACTTGAGAAATTTATAGTAGCATGTAACATATACACAATCAAATAACTGATATTTGTATATTGTCTGTCCCATATGTTAGCAGATTAATTTATTTATTTTCACCATATAGGTTTTCAAAATAAACAATATTGAACGGAAAACGTTACAGAGAAATTATGCAGGTTGGTAAAATAAAAAATGAAAATTGAAGAGCAAGTACACCGTACTTTAAAACTATTTGCAAAGACGAATGACTTATCATCTCTTTTATCCATTACAAACTACATGGAAAAATTATGTATACTTGAGTGCTTCTAAATAGTAGGAGAAGATGGAAAATGTCTTGCATTACATTGAAGTGACGATTGAAATACTTCACAAATAGAATTTATGCTACTGAATCTCGGTTATGTAGGGAAAGAAAAAGGATAAAATGCAGCAAATATGTAAACAGAACCAAGATCCAAAGCACTTACTGAAACAGGAAATAACAATAGGAAAACGTTTTGGGAAAAAACAAATGTGCATGAAAACATTTATTGTTTGACAAATCGAAAATTCTATGCAGGCGTTGTACAATATATATCACTTATGGGCTATTTTCAACTCTTAGACGAAAATTATCCGAGTTAAATTATGGTAAATTAAAAGTAATATGTGAATGCCTACCTACTTTTGAAATTTATTCCTTAGCAGATTATAATATTTTGTGACAAATATGCATACATATTTCTTTTGAAGTTGTACAAATATGTAACAACATCTCAATAATGTAATAAGTGTAACAAATACCCATGGTTTCTTAGAAACTGCTTATAGATTTTCTTAAATTTCTATCATAAAGAATACAACTTAATAACCCACAAAAATACTTGTTTTCTGCACTTTATCAATGTACTCTTACGCATAGGTTATTGTACTAAAAATGTTTGGACCCTGCTTAAGTAAGAACACATTTTATATCAATAAGGCAAGTTGGAGTCATAAACCAACAATATGACTAAAAAAATAGCATACTCAAATCTTACAAATAAGTAAAACAGGTAAGAAGTAACGTTAGCAGTTTGAATAATGATTCCAATCATTAGTAATTGCAGTCGAACCCAATTAACAATACGAAAAAAGGCTAATATAAAATAAATAGGTCATAACCTGAAATGATTGGAGAAGACTGTTGTTTGGCGTCAATGTAATGACGAAGATTCAAGCCCTCCCAGGAGAAGACTACTGTTTTTCCTTTTTCTTCCATTCCCTAAAATTCAAATCAGATTCAAGGAAAAACCACAACCGTGATTAGGTATTAGCGAAATAAGCAAAAGAGAATATGAATAAATTCGTATAGCTCATTTAATTTGCTAACTATCCAGAGACTTCAAATTTAAAATTCCGCAGAACGCCGCCAAATCCATCGCTTGAGATAGATGAGATGATGGAAGCCTGCAGGTGGTTAAGAGAGATAACCTGAGTGCTATCTTCGTAATTTTAGGGCTTCGCCATTTTTTCTTTTTGGTTTGGTAATTCCTTTTGGTTCGGTCGAAGTAGAAAAGAGGAGAGGGAGAAACCACAAAAAAAAAACACGGAAAGGGGAAATTCCCACTCGAATTTGATACGGGTCCAAGCACAATCAAAAAGAACCAATCTGAACCCTTCAAGATCTAGGGTGAGATTTCAAGCATTGGAGATGATGCGGATTGCAAATGAAAGTTTGATACGGCTTATCAAATTTGGTACGGCTATAAGCCCTATCAAATTTGATACGGCTTAAAACCCTATCAAATATCCACATCCTGGTGCGCCAAATTGGTTGTTTTGGTGTAGTGGAGGTAAGATTTATGGGGCATATAGTGTCCAAAGAGGGGTTGGCTGTGGACCCCGCGAAAGTGGTGGCAGTGCAAGATTGGAAGACACCAAGAAATGCAGCCGAAGTTCGAAGCTTTCTTAGGCTAGCCGGTTTTTACCGAAAGTTTATTAGGGATTTCACGAAAATCTCGGCCCCACTCACAAGGCTAACAAAGAAGAATCTGGCATTCACTTGGGATTTGGACTGCGAGTTTGCTTTCCAACGATTAAAAAGGGCTCTTTCAACAATCCCAGTTCTAACTCTGCCTGACGGAAGCAAAATGTTCACAGTATACACAGATGCATGTGGAACGGGACTAGGCGCTATTCTGATGCAAGAAGGAAGGGTAGTAGCTTATGGCGAAAGACAATTGAAAGTTCATGAAAAGAACTACCCTACCCATGATCTTGAGTTAGCCGCCATCATCTTTGCGCTTAAGTCTTGGCGCCATTATCTCCTAGGTGAGAAGTTCGAATTATACACTGACCATAAATCATTGAAATATCTCTTCTCGCAGAAGGATCTTAACTTGAGGCAGCAAAGATGGATGGAGTTTCTTGCCTCGTATGACTTTGAAATTTCCTATACTCCCGGAAAAGGCAATGTAGTAGCAGACGCGTTGAGCCGAAAGAAACTGACCTTAAGCTCGCTCTTTGTGGAAAGGAAAAGCTTGGAGTATATAGCCAGTTTTAACTTTAGGCCCTCCTTGGATTTTGTACCGGGGTTGCTAGCATCTCTCGAAGTACGCCCTACTCTCTTAGACTCAATAGGGGCCGCACAACGTGAAGACCCTCAGCTTGTTGATGTGATTGATAAACTTATTAAGGGTGAGACTTCTAGTCACCTCTGTAGATACGCCATCGATGATAAGGGTTGGCTGAGGCGAGATGGAAGATTATGCGTCCCACAAGCAAGGGAGTTGACAAAGAAGGTTCTCGAGGAAGCATATCATTCCAAGACGACTATACACCTTGGCGGTGATAAGATGTACAAGGATATAAAAAGGACTTTCTTTTGGAGCGGCATGAAGCAAGACATGGCAGATTTCATTTCTAAGTGCATGACCTGCCAACAGGTCAAGGCGGAACAGAAGAAGCCTGGAGGACTACTTCATCCTTTAGAGGTCCCACAGTGGAAGTGGGATAGCATTTTAATGGACTTCATTGATGGACTTCCTAGGTCGAGAAGAGGCAACACTAGCATTTGGGTAATAGTGGATAGGCTTACAAAAAGCGCCCACTTTATACCTATCAAGAGTAGAAGGACTGTCGCATCTCTAGCATCTCTTTATCTCAAGGAAATAGTTCGACTCCATGGGATACCCTCCAGCATTGTTAGTGACCGAGACCCTATCTTCACAAGTGAGTTTTGGCGGAGTCTGCAAGAAGCTGTAGGCACACAGTTATGTTTGAGCACGGCCTATCACCCCCACACCGATGGCCAGACGGAAAGGGTGAATAGAGTTTTAGAGGATCTTTTAAGACTTTGTATTCTTGACTTTGGAGGAACGTGGGAGGATCACCTTCCTTTAGTGGAATTTGCCTACAACAACAGCTACCAAGCTACCATAGGCATGGCACCCTTCGAAGCCTTGTATGGAAGACCGTGCAAATCACCAACTTGTTGGTGGGAGTCTACAGATAAGCTTATACTCGGGCCAGACATGATTCGAGAGACTTCGGAGAAAGTGGACTTGATACGTAGGAGAATGAAGACTGCCCAAGACAGACAGAAATCCTACGTTGACAAAAGAAGGACCGACCTTGAGTTTGAGGTTGGGGACAGGGTTTTCCTTAAGGTATCCCCTTTAAGGAACGTCGTTCGCTTTGGATCCGCAGGAAAGCTAGCACCAAGATTTGTAGGACCATTTCCTATCATCGAGAAGGTTGGGAAGATGGCCTATAGATTAGAGCTACCCGAGAGACTGGCCGGAGTTCACAACGTCTTTCATGTTTCTCACCTCCGGAAGTGTTTGCATGAGTCTGCGGAAGTGGTGGAACCTAGCATTCTAGAAGAAGCCGAAGTGGAATGTGAAGCAACTGTGAGGAGAGTTCCAACCTGCATCTTAGGAACTGAAGTGAAAAAGCTACGTAACCGCGAAGTCAAACTTGTTAAAGTTCAGTGGAGCGACGTCGAGGAAGAAGCGACTTGGGAAACTGGGGACAAAATACGCGCTGCCTACCCTTTTCTTTTTGAGGGTACATCTTTGATCTCTCTTTTTCCTTAAGTTATGCTTTATCTATCTTTTTAGGTGTATCTCCTCAGTCCTTTTTCTAACTCCTTAGGTATAAAACAAATGGATGCAAACATTTATTTGAAAACATGTTATGGATGATGGCTGCAAATGGTTGCTAGTGATTGCTAGTGGTTGCTCGTGGATGCATATACACACACATCCTAGGTTATAGATCGGCTCAGTCACTTCGTATTGCATACGCATATATGTATTCTCATTTGTATATGGTTGAAACTTGATTTGCTGTCATATGGTCATCGCATTTGTATGAATAGTTGTGCACTCATGTAGAATTATGAGTAGGAAAAATTTGCATACATAATGGATTCATGACACCTACATGATTCGCATTAAGGAGGTCAACTGAATCAGTAGACCGCCTGATTTCTGCATTAGATAAGGACATGTACACACACTATGCATATGATCATGAAGCATTAGAAGTCTTTTAACGACAGTGGACGCCTGTGTTTGTTGGTTGAGTAGATGGACTGTTGGATGGTAGGATATACATTCTTCATAACTTGAAGATTTCGGGGACGAAATCCTTTTAAGGGGGGGGGGGGGGGGGAGAATGTAACACCCCATGAATGCTATAACGTTAAGCTTCAAAAATTAAAGTGTAATTAATTCTAAATGAAAGAATTAAGGGAAATGAGTTTCGCCATTGCGTTCGTGTCGGAATTCTGCTTGAGATAGAGTCCGAGTTTGCGTGAATCGGACTCTGTATGAAGGAGTTATGACCTTCGGAAGTTTCAGAATAAAATTTAAATTCAAACAGCTCAGTTTCAAATTCGAAATTCGAAAAACAGGTTCAAACTGGGCTGGGCGGGAAAATTCCCGCCCAGGGACCAGGTCTACCATAGGGTCGACCATGGTGTCAACCTGGTCACCCCAGGTCGACCATAGTGTCGACCTACCTGGTCAACCTGGCTGGATAGGTCTGGCTCTGGCTCGAATTTTTGTGGCTCGGTGTGTCACTAGGGCTGACATGTCACCTCTTGATTGGCACTTTGAACTTTGTATGGTCTAGATTCCTCCTGTCTTCATCTGACGGCTCAAAACAATTTAAAAATCTATAAATACACCCTAAGTCACAACTAAAAATTCACACAAAAAATAAGATGGGAGTCGTCATGCTGCCATGGAGGAATTGAGCATAGCCGTCAAGAGAGAGAAGCTTAGAGACGAATCAAATTAAGAAGAAGATTAAAGCTTAATCAAATTAATCAACGCAACGTTAATCTACCCAAAGGAGCGCATCTCAATTTCAGAATTCAGAATTCAAAATTATGCATTCGTTGTAAGTATAGTGACCTTTCAGAATGTGAATAAAAACCGTGATGTGATTCAATGTAAATGAAAATAGAATTGTGTTATTGTATGATAATTCTGTGTATTGTAATGATTCTGTCATGACTTGTGTATTGATATTTGTGGTCTAAATTGATTGATGCAAGCCTATTGAACAATTGTATATGAAAATAATGGCACTTGCAAGTTGTGGCAAAAATTAGAATTTGATCCCTTTATGTTTATGTCTATGGCATGGACTATATACATTCACTAAGTCTAAATTAAGGCTTATGTAAACATGTTCTAGATTCGAGACCTTTTATGCCTACATGACCCAAAACCTATGATATCATTCTTATGTTTATTTGCAAGTATAATTGGATCTATGTTAAGTATCATTTGGGTTTCATAAACTATGCAAGTTCTTGTTGAAATAGGCTATATGATTAGATGTTAAAAGTTGACATTTTGGTGAATATACAACATGCTAGTTTTGTGGTTGACATTATGCCAAGTTAAACATGTTTAAACCCTAGTTTGTATAAGCCTAAAGTATGCCATTTCATATGTCATCTACTTAGTTATACTTTGGTTTGAATGCAAGTTCACATGACCCATATTATATGTTAGTTGAATCGCTAAATTGCAAGTTCATGCGCTACACACCTTTATGTATTACATGTTCTTGATTTCCCCTTTTTCTCTCGTTTATAAAGTTGGGCTGAATTGTGTCAAGCCCAACACTTGTTATAATGTTGCGAACGTACAAACAGGGGTAATAACGTTGGGTGTAATACATTAAAAATATAAGTTGGCATGGTTGGCACATGCCAACGGCAATGACATTCTAGCGGTATGAATTGTTATACCCAAGAATAAAGAACATGAAATTTACATTTATAATTGAGAAGTAATAAAATATGTAAATTTAGAAAACACGATATGCTTAACCCGAGGTTGGATTGAGTTGTGACGTAAACCTGCCCGGACCCGCATGGCTGTCCAGTAGTCACAACAATACCTATCCAATGTGGGTGGTTAAGCATTGAGCCCAATAAGGACCCGAGGTTAGACTGAGCTACGTTGTAAACCTGCCCGGAACCGACCGGCACATCCAGTAACCGTAGCAATACCTGTCTAATGTGAGTGGACAGGTGCTCTAAGAGGCTAGGGACAGATGGTAGGGTTAAGTCAACTATAAACACTTAACCAAATTCAACATGTTAACAAGAATTGATGGGTGAGGTTAGGTAAATACAGGCACTTAACCACTTAACATGTTTGACTAGAAAATCCTGGTAACGAGGGACCCGTTTCAGCAGTAACCCAAGTTAGGTATCATGGTACCCTGAAACTAGGCAGGGTGGGACACGATTACTGGGCTGACTGTAAGCGGTCAAAACGACGGCGGTGGGTGCACAATGTAGGTTCTAATGGGGTGCGGGCGTGCACACACTCCGGAGCAGACAAACAGGGCACTGGGGACACCAGTAGTATAACCTATGCCTTCTAGAATTTGTGTCGGGGCCGCCACCATGGGTCTTGATACACCCCATGGTGGGACCAGCATAGGTATCTACAATTCTTGGGGGCTGTATGACACATGTTTACGTGAGTAGGAGCCGATCTTTAAATAAAAATGGGGATCACTTCACCCTCAGCATGGGGTGCCAGTTAAAATAAGCTCAAGTAGGTGTAGAGATATAGTGTGGGATAGCACATTCGATTCTAAACGACACTTCCTTAGCTTGTGACACTTTCCTGTTTTCAGTTTATATCTATCATGCCCTTTTCTTATTCACATACTGAAGAGTTACTAGATTTACTCAGGCTTTATGTCTGACTCTATTTTCTTTTCGTCTTCTTTTCTTTTGTCTTCCCCCCCAGGTCCACAGGGAGGAAACAACTCAGCTCAGTCGGACTCTTTACAAGCTCCAAGAATGTAGATGTATGATTTGGATCTCTTTTGCTCGGATTATGGCTTTGGATATCACTATGGGGATTTTTGTCACTTTACTTGTGTTTTATGCTTCTTTAATAATCAAGACAGTAATGAGGTTGTAATGTTGGAAGTATTTTGAGGCAATTATGGAATGTTTTGTTTGAACACGTATTGATGAAATAAAAGTCTGTTTGGTTTCCGCTGTTTAAAATATGTGTATTTATATCTATCTAAAGTTTATCTGTGGCTTTTACTTATAAACCTCCACCAAAGTTAAGGCATTCCCTTTGTGAGTGACCTTAACGGAGGTGGGGTGTTTCATGTGTACTGGTATCATGATGCACAAGTTTTACATAGCATTGGAACTCAACAGCCAACCTTCGAACATATTAGGAAAACTATTAGAACAAATATGGACTACAAAAAATCAAATATACTGAATATTGGCTTCATGAACATACACGTAAAAAATAACATAATCTTACAATTGGGTAATAACCTAAGTGAGAATAAGAATTCAAAGTTTTGGTGCCTTATACAATATGGTATAAGGCAACAAGCATAAAATCATAAACCAACGGAGGCCTAGTCTTTCAGATTATATTTCTAAACTTTCAGATTTATTGCTAAACTTAGGTATCCGTACTTTAAATAGTTACAGCGTTATATTGCTAAACTTTCAGATTCAGATCTTATATTCGCAGCTCAAACAGTTACGGTGAATTTACGATATGTTCAATTAAGAAATAGACACAGGAGATTAGAATTAACAAAATTTGTGTTAGTTTTACTATAATTAGAGAAATTAAGTTCTCTTTAAGTGAATTTATGGACTACCACTTTGGTTTTTACCTTTTTTATTTAGCCTTTTAGCTCATTGACCTTTGCTCTTTAAGGACTTTCATTCCTGGTCCCTAATCCATATATGATGGAACCATCAATGCAGCAAGACTCGACCAATTCACTATGTTAGAGCACGATCGAGGTGGTGACTAGGTGCATTTTAAATATCTATTGTATTTATATATGCATAACGATGAATCGTAGATGCATCATGTATATCGGTTAATTAATGTTAAATACATTCGATTTTATGATCTCTTGAACCATAGTTTAGCGTCTTACCACAATTCTAGTGGCACTTGATGTTCATTATGTTCAATTGGCTCAATATAAATTGTGGTGAATGAGTTTAAACTTACAATGGAGGTCATTAAGCTGTAAGTTTTCTGCTGATGGAAATCGAGAAGCCACTAATTTGTAAAACTCTGTTTACCACTGCTTTTTCTGTTAGAATGATAATTTCTTCTGCAAATTTGAATTTCTAGATTTTTGGTTTGTGCTAAATAGGTGATAAGCATCAGTACTGCAGAGTTCAAAATTTTCAAGTAATAATGAGAATGTGCACAATAGTCCGTATATGCTAATCGGTATGTTTTAAATTGATTTTTTTGTGTTTAAACATTGAATTTTGAAACTGGATCCTTTACAAACTTTATGCTTGTGCATTTTCACATGAAAATGTGCACAATAAGCATATGTGCATTCAACGTAGCTTGTTTGAATAAAATGGTTTTGATAAATTATTATAGTCTAGATCTCTTCTCTCTTCTAGAGTTGACGATTATTACCATTTACACCTTAAAATATGCTAAAAATTACCTCATTTCAGTAATAGATGATACAAAATATGTGTTATTCGGTTCACTCATTCATACAAAATGTATGTAGTTTCAACTCCAAAGAAAACATCAACCAACTGCAAAAGAAGGGTTGATTTTAATAAAGAATAGCATCAATCGTCTAAAGAAGGGCTTATTTCATGTAATTCTCTATGAACAATTCCAGTAATGTAAAAAATAAAAATAAAACCTTAAAAATCTGTGTATCTCTGCTTCCTATCACAATGCATACAATGTATAAGCCCCCTAGTTGCAATCAGGATACTTTTAACATAGTTAAGCTTAATAACATTCTGAAATTTCTTTTGGTTTTTTCAACAAAATCAAAATTCATATCATTCACGATGAAATCAAAATTCATATCATTTTCAAAAAAATTCAAATCATTACAAAAGTTCTTAAATATAAATCAATCAATATAGAAAAAAAATTATAACACACAATCCAAAAAAAATAGTTTAGAGAAAAACCACAAGCACTTCTACATGTACATTAGTTTGCAAGTGAACTGGTGCTAATTCACCACATACACAGAGTAAGGTAAACCAACATCAGCTTATAAATATTTTAAATCAATCCAATCTCCCTACCAATAAAATTCATAGTTCTCTTAAGGCAATAGTAATTATATATATATATATATATATATATATGTGTGTGTGTGTGTGTGTGTGTGTGTGTGTGTGTGTGTGTGTGTGTGTGTGTGCATATTAGTTTGTAGTTTTCCCATGACCAAGTACAATATTTTAGATTGATAGCTGCACTAAAAAGAATAAAAAAACATAGTTTCAGCCAAAAGAAATTAATTTCTGTTTCTATCTAAAAAGACCTTTATTTTTTTAAACACAGTACTACGCAGTACTTTTTCAAGCCTCATCAAGTGTCTTAATCAATATCGAGTATTATCAAAAGCTGTAAAGGAAGCTGAATTCTAATTTCTAAACACTAACTATGATAATGTAGCATCTGATCAGTATTTGGATGGTGAAAATCGATAAATACTTCTAAGCTATTAACATAAGAACAAGCTCGTTGCATTCATCTAATCCACTTTTGAAAGATGATCCGTAACAAACTGGCCATTGAATAATGAAGAAATACAATGCACATTCAATATGCATACAAGCAAGTACACTTAAATAATACTTTAAGTTATGATTATACATAAAGTAGAAAAATTGGAGTCTGATCATTGGAACAAATTTGAAAATTAAAAGTTATAAATAATATTTCTGTACTGTATATAATTAAATTTACATCGATAATTCACTGATTGACTAGTGAAAAAGAAGTCCATTATTTTATAACAACAAGAGATGATTGTACCTTAAATATCAGTGATTTGTTGCATCCGAGAATGCAATGCGTAGACCAACTGATGTTTAGTTATATTAGAATACACAGAATGATATCAGAAGCGTTTTTATTTCGTTTTTTCAGTGGAAACCAAATAATAATTTGATGCTTATTTCTTAGTTATCATTCTTATGAACGAACTGCACATGTGTAATATAATATAATCAAAATATCCTATACAACACATAGACTTAACCTTAAAATTTGAGGAAAGGAATGCAAAAGTAGTACATAACTCTATTAAAACAAATATAACTGCCGAGATATTGAATAAAGATGAAAGAAAATAGATATGATAAACGTCATGTTTAGGCAAAATGATGAATAAACCAAACAATACTGATTAAATTCACGTGATCACATTTAGCCTATGACATATACATGATTTATTCCAATATGAAGGGTACATAATAATGCTGCATTGAAGGTACCATCACGGAAAAGTAAAACTATGACGTAAATAAAGATAATAATTATTTAATCCATAATAATCAATAATCATACAATTAGTTAGTATTCTAATGCATAAATAGTCTTGAATTATATTTCAATCTCCATTTTATGTCCATAAATACCGAATTCAGTTTTTATTAGTTGTAGACAACATTATACCTCTTCTCCATTTGTTTGGACATTCCTATCGGTAGCGAAAGAAAACGATTAACAATTGTATAAAGAAGAATGCACCATTTAAATTATGTAACAAAATGAACCCATGAATCAAATATGAAACTGAAACTTATTCAAAAGGATGGATAAATAAAGTAAAACTCTATAGAGAGCACCTTCATGTTAAAAAATATATTAATTTAATATTCTTGAAGATGAATGCCACTTGTGTTTCTTTGTTAGTTTTAGATTTCGATTGATCTCGACATGCTGGACGTAGATTTTTTTGAAGGTAAGGTAATATACATTACTGAACTAAAAATTACAATTTCACAATACATAAATCATCATTTTGTTTTTTTAGTGGAAACCAAATAACAGTTTGATTATATCAGAATGATATCAGCTTGATGCTTCTTGTTATTCAAAGCTAAAAGAATACGACAGTTAAAACAATGCAACAGTGAAAATAATAACCTAACGGTCTGTTAAACAATATTGACCAGTGAAAAAGAAACCCACATAATAAGAAACCTAAAGATAGATCTTGTGAGGATTCAACTCACCTTAACTCCTTAATTCGATAGCTAAAATTCCGTAAAACTACAAAATAATACGACCGTTCACATCATCATTCTTAATTCAGTAGAGAAAACAATATGATAATTTAATGGAAAAACACTCGCGCGAGCATTAATCATCTTACCTGAAAACACTTGGATCAGATCTTCGATTGAGAGTATATGTGGTTTCAATCTAAAGCTTAATGCAAATTTTGTAGATCGATCGGCATAGGAAGAAATAGATCTGAAAGAGAGGAGAACACTGTATTTAGGGGACGACCTTTTGTTTTGAGAGGAGGACGCCTTTTGTTTTGGGAGCGTGAGATAATGGGACAGGGGGTGATGGGGGCACGTACGTAAGGGGAAAAAATTCCCAAAAGCATTAGAACGGGGAAAGTCCATTCCAAAATTACCACGGCCTTGGACCAGCTAATTAAATTTGCCACAGCTCCTACCCGTTTCAAAATTGCCACGGGCAAAAACCATGGCAAAAGCTCTGCTTTGGGGTATGGCAAATCTGGCACTATGGTGTAGTGGTGGCTCACAATAATTGTAATTTTATTTCTAGTTTAGTTTGTTGCATTTGAGATATCCATTCAAATAAACTTTGTATTTATGTTACTGATCACATTCGTAAAGATTGGATTTAATTATTGATAATCTAACATGAAATTTTATATTGACTGTTAGGAATACCTTCAAAGCTGTTGATTGAAGCAAAGCCTACCTAATAACTTGGAAAAGAAATAGGATTCAGAATACATTCAAATTTGTTGATTGAAGAAAAGCCTACCAATAACTTGGAAAAGAAATAGGATTTTCATGTGTTGGTGATTTGTTGCACAGTTTTACAATTACCTCGGGAGCTACGTTCAAAGCTTTCGAATGTTTCACAGTTTTAGTTTAGATTTCCTTATGTTTTAGATCGAATTTCGCATGTAACCAAAATCCTAAAACATGTGTATTATATTGGACTATTTTGTGTTAAATAGTAACAAATTTGTATATTGTATTCATAACTACATTCTTTATTTTATTTTGATGGGTTATGCTATTTATTTTACTATTGACAGTTGAAGGATAGTATTTGGTAAAGATGTAAGCATGAAATGTGAGAAATATATTAGAAAGGGAATAGCGACGGACTACCTACCGAAGAAGATTGTTCGAATTTTTTTTTGTTAATCCCTTGCTAATTAGAAAGGTTTTACCGACGTTTTTGTATAAATAATAAATTGTTAGAAAATACTTATCCGTCGGTAAATAGTTGGTAAATAAATTAAAATTAAATTAATAAATAAAAGTATATTTTTATTATATAAATAGTAAAATGACGAAAAACTGTCAGAAAATTCATGCTAAATTCCATCGCTAAATCTGACACAATTACCGTCATGGTTTTTACTGACCACCATGTTATGCAGGAAATCCGTCGCTAAGGCCAATTAGCGATGGATTAGAAGCGGATTCGACCGTCGCTATATGCGGTTTTTCTTGTAGTGGACATAGATCCTTGAGAGGATGAATATCCGGAAAGCATAAGGGCGACACCTAATGTGGTGACTATAGACATTTGATCAGTAACAACGACCCAACAAAGGTCTTAAAGATCGGATCTCACTTGGATCCCTTCTGAACCAAGAAGCTGACTGACTTTCTACGGGCGAACCTAGACGTGTTCGTTTGGACCCATGCCGATATATGTGGGATTTCTCCATCAATCATGAGTCATTCACTGATCACAAACCCGAAGCATCCTCCTATAAAGATAAAGAGGCATATGCTAGGCCTGGAGAGGTCGGCTGCCTTGAAGGAGGCGGTAGAGAAATTACGAGATAATGGATTTTTCAAAGATGCAACATATCCCGACTATATCGAACCTCGTCCAAGTCAAGAAAGCAAATGGGAGCCGCGTACATGCATTGATTTCTCGGATCGGAACAAAGCCTACCCAAAAGGTAGCTTCCCATTACCAAGAATTGATCAAGTTGTAGATTCAACGGCAGGACACAAACTTCTTTCCTTCATGGATTCATACTCAGGTAACAACAAAATTCCCATGCACGTTCCAGATCAAGAACATACCAGTTTTATCACCGATCTCGAGCTATACTGCTATATAGTAATGCCCTTTGGATTGATGAATGATGAAGTGACATACCAACGCTTAGTGAACCGTACGTTCTACAATCAAATAAGGAAATCCATGAAGGTTACGTGGATGATATGCTTGTGAAGTCCAAGCGATCGTCTGACCATTCAACGGACTTGACAGATATGTTTGATATACTTCGACGTTATGGAATGAAGCTTAACCCTTTGAAGTGCTCATTCGGAGTGCCATCAGGAAAATTCCTTGGTTTCATCGTCAGCTTCTGTAGAATTGAAATCAATCCAGATTAGATTGCAGTGATCAGGAATGTTAGTGAGCCACGAAAGATCAGGGTTGTACAAAGCTTAGCATGGAAGGTTGCAGCATTTAGCAGATTTATTTCCATGGCCACTGATAAATGCTCTCCTTTCTTCAACTTGATAAAGCGGGGGAAACGCAACTTCGAGTGGACCTCAGATTGTATTGAACCCTTCCAAAACTTGCTGAATCTTTTAGAGAAACGACCGATGTTGTCTATGCCGATGGATCATGAAGATTTGCTCGTATACTTGGCAGTATCGTCACACACTATCAGCTCAGTACTCATGCATGAAGAGGATAAAATTCAAAGACCAGTGTATTATGTGAGCAAGAAACTGGGACCAGCAGATCACAATTATCCAAAGACAGAAAAACTCGCTTACAACTTATTGATTTCCTCCAGGAAGCTTCGCCACTACTTCCAGGCTCACCCGATTGTTATATATACCGATCAACCACTCTGACAGGTTCTGCAGCGACCTGAAGCCTCGGGAAGACTACTCAAATGGAATATTGAACTGAGCTAGTTTGAGCTCAATTTCCTCCCCAGAAGATCCATATGAGGGCAAGCATAGTTGATTTCATCACTGAGTTCACAATCCTCGAAGAGGATGTGTTAGATGAAGGTGCTTACCCCTTAGAACAGAAACTAGATTCTAGCACATGGAAGCTGTACACAAACGATGCTAGGAATGACCGACGGTCTGGAACTGGAGTTGAATTGATAACTCCTGAGAGACGGTCGATTTATTATGCTTTCTGATTGGAATTTTTGGCTACTAACAACGATTCCAATTACGAAGCCCAGATTGCCAGGTTGAAACTCGCCAAGGAGTTGGGATTAGCGGCATTGGACATCTTTTGTGACTCTTAAATTGTCATTTGTCAAGTTCGGAAGGAATTTCAAGCAAAAGGGACCTCAACTTGCTTCTTACCTAAAAAAGGTAAAGGAGTTGTTGGACAGCCTGAAGCATTACCGCATATCCCACGTCCTGTGAATGGAGAATCAGAAAGCGGATAAGTTGGCTAAGCTTGCAAGCTCTGATAGCCGCGAAGAAATAGAGATGGTTCCATCAAGATACCAGAGTCTCCAAGCATTGATCAGATGGAAGTTGATTCGGTGCCGGAAGCCGAACCAGAAAGAAAGTCATGGATGGCGCCAACAAAGAGCTTCCTATAGAATGGAACACCCCCGACGAATAAGAGTGAGAGAATGGTCGTCGTTCGCAAAGCTTCAAGATATATTATGCAGGGCGAAGTTCTTTACCGAAAAGGTTTTTCAAAACCCCTCCTCCATTGCATAGCCCATGATGACATCAAGCATGTATCGAGAGAAGTACACGAAGGTGAATGTGCAGATCATACCGGAGGTCATACATTGGCAAAGAAAATATTACGGTATGGCTACTTTTGGCCTACCGTGAATTGAGATGTAGTTGATTATTCGCGACGCTATGATAGGTGCCAGAAATTTGCAAATATTCCTAAGGCACCTCCTAGCCAACTCAATTCGATGGTGAGCCTGTGGCCATTCTCCGTATGGGGGATTGACATCATCGGGAGTCTTCTAATTGACAAAGGCGGGGCAAAGTACGTGATCGTGGCAGTGGATTACTTTACGAAGTGGGCAGAAGCTGATCAATTGACTACGATCACGACAAAGCGAGTGATTAATTCTGTTGTCAAAAACATAATTTGCTGATTTGGAATCCCCAGAGCCATCAGAACTGACAATGGAACTCAGTTTGACAATACATAATTCAAATGTTTTGTCAAAAATATAGAATTGAGAAGAGATACACTGTAGTAGCTCACTCGCAATCGAATGGACAAGTCGAAGTAGTAAACAAAACATTAAGTCCGTTCTAAAGAAGCGATTAAAGCAGGCGAAAGCCATTTGGGCTGATGAATTAACTTTAGTGTTATGGGCTTACAGAACGTCTTACAAATCGGCAACAAGTCATACTCCTTTCTCACTTTCATTCGGATTAGAAGCAGTCATTCTAGTGGAATTGGAAATCCTTATCACTGAACAACATACTATGATCCAATGAAGAATAAAGCGCTTCATCTTGAGACCTTGGACATGAATGAGGAAAAGAGAGATGAAGCAGATTTACGTGCTTCGAGATGCCAGCACCAGGTTGATCGATACTACAACAAAAGGTTCAAAGTCATTTGAGCTAGGAAACTTGGTTTTGAAACGCGTCTTCCCAACCTCCGTTTTCCTAGGTCCGAAATGGGGAGTACCGTATGTCATCCAATGGAAACTTGATAAAGGAGCTTCCAAGCTAACGACCGGGATGGCAATGAAATCCCCAGAGCATGGAATGTCGAACACTTGCGGCACTACTTGAATTGAGATTGTACCAATTCTTTTGTTTTGTAAGCTATGTAAAAAGGCAATACTTGCCTAGAACAGTCTAGTTGATATAAATAAAAGATTAAAAAATGGTCGTAGGAAATGATTTGGCTGAAGCATTATAAAAAAATCATGCATTGTTTTCCTTTTTCTGCATTTAGTTCTCTGTTTTCTGTGATAGTTTTTATCTTGGTTTGAGGCATGGAGCTTGAATTAAAATCGAGTGCACGAACGACACTCGAACCGGCAAAAACCTGCTCTTGGAAATAGAATGTAGAAGGAAAGTTGGAGCGAATGGTATGATCGTTCGCTTGACTAACTCAAACCTTCTTGATTCGAAAGTGAGTATAAAAGCAGGCGTGATTGGTGCACTATGATTAAAGACCACATTAGCTGCACTCTAACCAGGGAATACGACAGTAGAGTATAAAGGCGTTGAGAGCAAGTGCCAAAAATAAAGGGTTCCTGCCCCTACTGAAGGATTGGGGGCAAGTGTTAAACCTAAGCCCGCACTCCCCACTGAAAAATTGGGGTTAATACTAAGCTGATCTTAATAACTCCCGAATAAGCCCTAGCCAGACAATTTACTCAAGATTGATTGGGGGCATTCACACACATTACACTCCTGTTATTTATTACCTAGTTTAGTAATTTTTTGGGTTATTGCAGAAATTATTGTTTGTAGGGAAGCTGGACTCAAACCCTTGTTTGATTTATGATGTGATTCATTGTTTATTGCTTAGATTAGTAATGTTTTGGCTACAACTGCATTTGATTGAAAATAATGACAAGCTTGCAAATATTGGACATTATAGGGAAATTACTTTATTTACAAAGATGCAGGTTTACACTAAGGAACTAATCAAAAGCGTAAGGGCCGCACCTACTACAACTACATAAGGCCAGTGGAAAACAAAACAAAAAGACTAAACTAAGTATCACATGAGATTTGGGGAAGACTTGGAATTGTTGTCGGCTTTAAGCTTCTTCTTCTCCGCTCTCTCTCTCAGCTTCAGTGAGAATATGCTTTTTCCTTTTCTTGTCTGAAGGTGGTACGCTTGCATCAGCAGAGGATTTCTGAGCTAACTCTACAGTGATTGACCGAGAAGAAAGCTTAACAATCAACTTAAATCCAGGAGCAGTCATTTGGATGGGTTCAATGTTGAGGGGTTCTTCCTCAACTTTGGCTTTCAAAAGCTCGTCGTTCTTTGCCTTTCTTTCCGCAAAAGTAATGTCAGCCTCTCCCGAATCCCTAGTCACAACAACATCTTCGTCTTCCTCGTCTTCATTGCCATCAGCGTCTTTTAAAGCATCTATCATATCTCCGTCCTTGGGAACTTCGGCACTAGATGACACAATGGCTCTGTCAGCTACCTCTCATTGCTTCTCCTCAGTTTCCACGATAGGTTTTGCACTTAAAGAATGGGAAGCAATAGTTATTAACTCAGGAGAGAACATAGGCTTTTCAATTGTTTGCTCAACAATGCGACAACAGGCTATAATAGCTTTAACAAATTGAGGCGAGAATGTGGAGGTACCTTCGGATGACTTGTCAGCGGGAGTAATAGAAGTTTCAGCAGCTGATCTTACGATTGGAGATGGAGAGCTGCCTTTGGAATCTCTGGAAGATCAGGATTGTACCTTCTGTTTTAGTAGCCGCAGAAGCACCAGATGAAGAAATATAGACTATTTCGAGAGTGTCCTTCCTTTTGGCTTGACGCCTCTCCTCCTCCACAATTGCATGGATCGACCTTCTTCCTTCAGCCAAACGCTCCGGCTCCTCGCCTCTTAGGTGCTTTTTCATGAGTTCTTCCTCATCAATGGTGTCAACTTTAAGTCGTCTCTTCTCATCATCAACAATCTGGTCCCACACATCGACCGGAGTTGCCGGGTAGTCTTGGATCCAGGAGATGTCGCGAGTCTGGAGTACCTAGGCAAAGAATTTGATCATAAGATCAACGTAGCCTTCTAGTTTCTTCTCGGCTTCGGCAAGCTGCACACTAGAATCGGCAGCAGATTTGATGGCAATATTGGCATTCCCCTCAGCTAAGATTGCCCTAGCCTCAACCTCTACTAGATTGGCCTCTAGATCGGCGTTCTTCTTTTCTAACTTCGCCTTCTTCTGTTTGAAGCAAGAACAAGTTAACTTCGCCTCGATACTCTTCGACTTAGCATCCTCGACTTGCTTCTTCAAGGTTGTGCACTCCTGGCTATCAGAATCAATCTCGGTATAGTAGTCCTTTTGCAGTTCTTCATACCAGTTCTTCTAGTTATCGATATCACGCTGTGCGAGGGCAAGTTTGGCCTGTGCATATTGAGTTCTTTCTCCGTATTTTCTATAGACTTTGCATCGTATTCCACCATATCCTTCATGTGACTCACATCATCTAACAAATCTCGGATGATTTTGGAGTGATTTCATGAATATTTGCTCATCTCCTTGTATTGTTTATCCACTAGGTCTGTCTTAGCCTTGACTTCGTCTGCCCACTTCGATGGTACCGGCTCAAGGGTAGAACAAAATGCATGCTCCCAAAATGGTGTTCTGGAAATTGTTCCCTTAAAAGCTTCAATTTAGCCTCATTTTCGGAGTCGAGTATCATGGGCCTCGTTGTAGTAATATCAATGTTCCGACGCCTAGATGCTACAAGAGCCGCTTAACTTTTCTCCCCCTCTTTTCCTAATTTCTTCGGTTTGTCCTTTGGTTTAGAATGTTTCTTCAGTGATTTTTCCTGAGGATGTGGTTCTTTGGAAGAAGTTGGAGCCTTGGGAATGTACCTATCTCTCTCGTGATGAACAAAATGGCTTTTGTACTTCTCCGAGTTTGAGCGAATCGGATACCGAGAGCGGTAAGATCGATGGTATTGAGATTGATGACGTCTCCTGTCATCTCTCCCACGGCTTTCAAGTTGATCCTGCTTGATTTCAGAGACATATCTGGGTAAGCTTGCATGAACATTCTTGACATTGTAATTCTGACGAGGCATTCCTCCTGCGAAATAGAATAAATATGTATTAGATGTCAAGATTGGTATAGTACACAGGTGTTGTGACATGTTGTGCAACAGTAGTGTATATCCTAAGTGATCCCCCAGTGGACCAGAGCCCGGAGTTAGGCTTGTTTGCGTTATCTCCCCTGCTTTCTCGGGAGTAACTTCCTCTTCAGATGTAGGTAAAATGGAATCCATGCAAAAAATTTTGGAAGTGAAAATATTGTCGGGTAAGGGTAGTTTGGATATACCTAAGTATATGGATTAAGAGTCGTAGATAAAATATTTTAATGGAGACGGAGTCTTCGGAGAAGGCTGCCTCTCAGTAACAGAAGTGTCTTTCAGATAGGCGTCTCGTTGCTTATCCCTGGCAATTATATTCAAAGCTTCTTCGTCTGGATTGGCATTGGAGGACTCTTTGGAAATACCACTGGATTGTCCTCCTCTAACATTTCTTTATCTCCCAAGGCCTTTCGAACTCTCCCCTTTCTCAATTGGAGTTATAACTTGCCCCTCGACTGGGGGCATGTTGCTGGTTTCTGCAGGAGCTGTAGGATCTGAAGTTGGGTGCACATATGCATGACCTCTACCTCCATGACCGATACCCTGTTTTATATTGAGTAAACGATGTCTGTGTAGGATCTCATCTACTAAGCATTTTCTGACATTGAGGAAATCTGGATTGCCATCCAACAACCGGCTTAGGCGATCTATGTATAGTTGGTCTTGCTCCCTTTTGGGATTGGGGACTGTTAAAAGAAAAATAAGATTAGCATATTCAATGATGTGGTTGGGATAGACTTCTCAGGATTTAAAACTTACTCTATTGTAGCCACCTTCTCTTGCACCCAGCTTGATGTTTGATGTAAAACCACCCGGGCTTTTATCTCCTACGTTACTGTAACCTTCATTCAGGATTTTCTTGTTAGGCACTGATTCAAAGAAAATAAAGGATGGAGTTCCCTTTGAGCAATGATTGAAGTGATATAAGAAGTTTAACTCTTCAAAAGTAAGCTTTGTACCCAAGATTTCCACGTACGTGACATACAGAGTATACAAGTAAGCGTATGCGTCGAGGTGGAGTTGCATAGGGGCGATATGCAATCGTCTCAGAAACTAAACAACAAACGGTGGAAATGAAGGAATGACTCTCACTGTACACATTATTTTGCTAATGACCATGTATCCCTCCGAGGGACTATAAGGTCTATCGGCACCGGTTGCAACCAAGATGTCTCCCCAAGGGATTCGATGCCGTAAACATATTCTTCTAAGCTTTGCTTCATCAATTGTCGAAACCACGGAATTACTAGGGTCATTTAAGATGACATCACTTTCAAACTCATCGGGAGCCTGATTGTCCCCTATTCCTCCTTCCACCTCTTCATCTGATGATACTTCTCCTCCAGGTGACGTTGCCTCTTCATGAATGTCTACCTCAAATTCCAAGCCTGAGTTTTCCTAGTCAGAGTCTGACAGAAGCACATCAGGATCAAAGTAACTAGAAGACCCTGGAGCTGCACTCTTTTCTGACAATCTTGTTGAATGTCTACCAGACATGTTTGCTATACTATTGAATAGACATCAAGATTAGAGTATAGTTTCCCATGTCTCGCGTGTGTTTGCTAGTATGTGCTAGTGCGTGCGGTACTGTAATAAGAAAGCATAAAGTAAGCAGATTGGCATGTAATTGGTCAACACATGTTATTGAATTATATGCTTGCTGAATCCAGAATTTCCAATCTAGAGGCTTTATCTTAACTATCCATCAGTTTAATTAAGTCATTGTTAGCTTTGGTTGAAATATATGTTAGCATATTCAGTGAATTTGTATCTGCTAAGAATAGGGTCATGTGGTAAAGTTGGCTCGCGGAGTATATGGGGTTAGCTCGCATTTAGAAGTCAGCTTGCAAACAAGGATTGATTCTCATATTAGGGACGAGTCGCATGATCAGCTTGGCTCGCACTCTGGGAATAGCTCACGTGTCTTAGCCAAATCACATGCCGGGATCAGGCCGCTGAATCTCAACTCGATGCGGTGCTATCCCCATCATTTCCTCGACCCACTCTCACTGAAGTATGCATTCTCTACAAATTTTCATCTCCAATACCATGCCCAAGTCTTAAGCGCGACCACGATCGTCAGTACCTCATCATCTCCTCCCTATCCTTCAAATCATCATCTCTTCCACGAGCTAGCCCCTAAATCTGAAGACACTCTACCTCTTGACTGCCACCTAAGGGTGACTGATGTCACCAGCGTCGGCGTTGACCCCCAAGAGGACGACGTCGAAATCGTTGATGAAGACCGATGGAGACAAGGGCAAGAATCGCATCTATTTTGCTCATAATTTAGATTAAATCAAGAATTAAAACTAAAGCATGATGATTTGAAACTACGTATGCATTTGATTTCGAAATTTGATTAATTAGGAGAAAGCAAGAACTAGGGTTTCTGGTAATTGGGTAAATATGACGATAGTAAAAAGTGAATTAGAAAAAAAAGAGAAAGGCATTATATACCATAGGAGATGGGTTGTTCGTATACCCAATGACTTGACAGCTCGGATCGATCTAGAGGCCCAGCGATCGAAGTGGTCCAGAGCCTCACAACTTAAGTGACGCAGCACTTGGCCCCTAGCACGATCTGAACTGATGGACGAACCTCAAGGGTAAATGAACGCATGATAAATTGGAGTCAATGGTTAAGGGTCCTATGTACATATGTGAAAAAGGATCAACGAAGTAATGCATTAGATAATTTGAAATATTTTAATTTAATTTGAGGGAAATCAAAAAATTTACCTAAGAAATCGTCTGTAACTTGATCAAGAGTTCGAAGTTGCTGTACATGGCTAAAGTGATTGGGGATCCAATCTTGTATTTATACTTGTTCCGGAAATCACGAAGTATGATTTCATAAAGCATCGCGATTATACATACAGACATGATTGTTGGCGTTCACCGGTTTAAGAATAGACAAGTTGATTATCTCAAAGTATGTCTCATCTCTGATAAAATGTGCTTCGAGGGGCAAAACGTTGGCCTGCTTTGTGACCAGGTCACACAGAGTCTAAGTACTCATGATCAAGTGCAATACAAGGCACATGATACCATTTTTGAACAAGAAGGTCAGAATAAACCATTGGACAAACTTCGAGTTGGAGGAAGGATTTGCATATTCACGATTACGAAGTAGATGGCTCGGGCTGGGGTCATCGGGACAAGGTCATTGGTTTGAAGGTACTCGCTCGCACCTAAAGGAGACAACATGTCCAAAGGATCATCGCCGACTCGGCTCGAGGTAAGTGTGACCCCACCCCTTCCAGACAGTTAAAGTGACCAACCCACGATCGAACCTCAACCGAAGAACGCGGATCCGCAAACACGTGTCACGAACCGTTACTATAACCACCTTTTCACTGAGTCACAAACCGCTCCGAGATTTCAGGGATGAACGCCATGTCTTGCCGCAACCCGCCCGCTTTTCATGCCTACAAATATCCCAAGACTTGTCATTTTTAGGGGATCTTTTTAGCACTTTGAATACTATAATTCCACTGTTATCACAATTTCTCTCTTTTATTCAAATTGTAATCCAAATTGCTGAATATAATTCCATAGATTTTGAGAGATACTTGATTGTATTTGTGAGAATGAGTGGATATCTGCTTTGTATTTGTCACCAATCAACGAATCAAAAACATATAAGTGGACGTAGGCTTGTTAACGCCGAACCACTATAAATTGTGTGTGTTGATTACTTTTTTGTCTTTTTTAAGTTATTACTATCTGCAACTCTTATTCTATTGGGTGTTAGATCCACTTTTTGGTCTAACATTTTGGTGCTTTCACTGGAACCTTGAATTCTCAACATTCCGGATTGTCATTCTACTATTGGATTTCCAAGTCTGAAGAAGATAGTCCACATTTTTACTGTTCTTGAAGTTTTCATTGATTTCAATGGGTTTAGATTCCAATGTTATATGAAAAGGCAATGATTTTGGACTCGAAACCACTTCCATTCAAAATGTCGTCTACGCGTTCGAAAATTATAAACTTCGATATATTCTGAGTTTCAGAAATTTGGGACTTTGGACTTGGGTTTGGGTTAGCCCACCTAGCCACCTAAAACAACCCCGTCATCCCTCTCATTCTCCTTCATCACTTATAAAGAAATAGAAATGGGGAGAGGAAAGGGAAATTAAAATTCCTTAAGCCCCAGCTTGGTCTTAGGAACCCAATTCATGTTGAAATCAAGTGTAAATTCATAGAGAAGAGAGGTAAGCTCCATCTCCATCTTCTCCAACCCTATTCCTTTTGAATTTGTATGATTTCCTAGACCTAACTCTTAGGAATTTTGTTACTATTCTCTTAGATTGTGGATTCATGACTATTGATTGAAGAGAGGTTGATCTAACTTAGGTTTGGAGCTTCTTCTTCATTCCTACAATCAAAGGTGGGTTCTTGCAAACTCACATTTATGCCACAAGCTTGTATGCTTGTATAAGTGGTGCCCTTGGCACGTATATGTTGTGTGTGCACATTCCATGTTTTGGATTGTTTATGTGTATATGTGCATTCATGTGTTTTGAATCCGATTATATGAATTCGATTGGTAAATCCTTGTAGTGAATCAGGTTGATGTGTTTTTGGGTACTCACAATTTTATATACGAGTTATCAATGTTGTGTATGCTCTTATCACCTTTGTATTGAGTATGCATTGTGTGTACATTGTTTAATTTCAATAATTTGCACATTTTGGCATTTTAAAAGCAAATCCTTTACATTTTTGTGAATGTGTGTATGTGCATGTCGTTTTTGTTCTTTAGAGAGTGTATGCAAGCTTTCAAAACGTTTGGAGCCAGTACGGGAGGTCCGGGCTTGCACATAGTTGATTTGGATGTCGTAAGTAAGAAAAATAATTAATTGCCTCAGCTCAGACTTCTGAACCGGAGCAACAGACGTCTGTCAAAGCTCTCAGGCAAAATAATTAATTTCTTCAGCTCAAACGTCTGAACCGAAGCGACAAACATCTGTTCAAGCTCTCGGGAACTTGTTTTCACTTCGCAAAGCTAATCTCAAGTGGATTACTGTTTTATTTGGCCAAAATTAGTTTATTGAACCATTTTATAAAATAATTTAGAAATCATCAAAACTAAGCCCCAAAAGTTATTACCACTCAAAAATTGGAAATAATTTGAATTCCTACCCAAGAATAGGGACGGGACTCTAGGTTTGTCAAGGCGAAGATGTCACAAAGTGAAGTCAAATAAATTTGATTGGTCAAATAAGGATCATGATATAAGATAGGATATGACGAGTCCTAAGACTTGATTTAAATCCTAACATGATTTCCTAAGAGAGACATAGGATAATGACCCTCGCCATAATATCTTATATTGTTCCGAACTTGGCTCTAATACCAAGTGTAATGCCCCACCTCTATACGCACGTTAGCCAAGGTCATCGACATCAATGATGTCAACTAACTCGAAGAATAAGGCTGTTAGGAGCGACCATCTGTATATTAGCTTTGAACGAGTGTTAAACGTATCGGATAATCTGGTCCTACTTTTTGAATCTCATGAGGAATTCGACACATCTAATTCAAGTCCAAATCTACTACATAGTGGCTATATATAATTTGGAAAGCAATTTAAATATATAACAATAAAATCAAAGTCAGACATAGATATTCACATCATTAACACGGAAACAGATATGAATATAACACATGAGTGTAAATACAAGATAGTGATCATAGTCGATCCACTATACAACAAGAGAATAGGTACAAGGCTACTCAAAATAATATGTATACAAAGGAGTCTCATATACATATAATCCAAATAGTACAACACTAAGTATTCCCAAAAATGGACGATATCCCATGTTGGAGTCAAGAAGATTCACTTGAAGTACCTCGGTCTGACGCGAGTATTATTTACACAAAGATAAATAATAAACGGATCAGCCTAGCTGTACTTATTTCATAAACTAGGATATAATAAGTGATATAAATAAACGTAGACTTATAAGCAATAATAACAATGTCGCACACACACACACATAGGTGAGACTCAGAAAAGTCTATGGTATATCTCTAAAATCCACATCAAAGCTATAAAAGAATATCTCATTCAAAGTTACATAACTACTCATAGGAAATGATAACTCGTATCAAATCAACTCAAAAATTGATGACTCAATATCAATAAATCTCAAATTGATAAATACTATCAATAAAACTCCAAATTCTAGAAATCAATAAAATAGAAATCTAGAAAATCTTAAAAGGGGGTAAGGCCTATCTCGAATTGGGAGCCCGAAGACTCACCGACATGTGTATCTCGAATGAGATGTGATCTCTAGGTAGCCAGCGTATAATGTTGAGCCGTAGCTCCTCGAATGGTCCGAAGACCGTGTGTCCTTACCCCGCACCAAATTGAACTAAAGTTCCTCGAGATGAACCGAAGGTCATCAAATTGCATAAAATAAATGAAAAGATCACAATTGATCTAGGTAGTGCAATTCCACAAATGAACTGAAGTTCCTAAAAATGATCCGATGATCATTAAAAATATGGAATGAATTCCACAACTCGGAGACATTGCATGAAGATAGTCAAAATCACAAATGATCAAAGAAATTGTAATTTACTCCAAGCTAGTAATTATAAGAGTTTAGCTATATGTCCCATAACCACTAACTCTACTTGAACATTTACGAACAAGTCGTATAGTCCACTAAAAATAAAATATGATCATAGCCACAAGTTTCAATTAAACGAGTCAAGCAAATACAAGGGGTCATAGTCCTTATTTTTACTAAGGCGTTAAATTTGATTTCTAATACAAACAAGAAAAAGATTTATAAAATATGTACTACTAGATTTGAAATTGATTTATAAAACGATTTCGTAAAATAACTTAATAAAATGAAGTAAGATTGGAAACCATTTTAGTAAAAGAATTTGGATCTACTAATAATATAAAACCTTTTTATATATAGTTTCAAAGTAGCAAAACTAGTATAATAACGATTGAAATAATGATCGAACTAAGAATTCACGTTTTTATGATATAAATTAAATCTCATAAATATCAATAATAAATTCATTCACAATGAATAAATAAAAACTTCATAAAAATCAAGATGCAGAAATCCGTGAAGCAGAGAAACCGAAAAGTCACAAAAAGGCCGAACGACCGAAACTTGGCCTGGAAAGAGCCTGAAACAACCTAAACCGTTGACCATGGTTTCCATCGTCAGCAATAGAAAAACATTATTTCCGCTAAGCACTATGGAATATTTATTTATGATTAAAAATTTAATTCATGAATAAATGGTTGCACCCATGATTGTTTATTTACAAATATGCGCCCCTATTTGGGCGTAATTTGTTTTATTGTGTTAAGTTGCCCACTGAGTATGTTAGAAGTTCTAATTGAGAAGTGGGACGCCACAATATCAATAGGAGATTCTGAACACTTCAATGAGATGATTCCGACACAACCCTTATATTAAATATCAATGATCTGCATCCCCATTGAACCTTAGCATTAGAAATTTGATATAAATAAATGGTGAAGCAAGTCATTTGTATTAATTGTTAAGTTTCAACCGTAGGGATTTTAGAAAATGTTTTGAGAATGGGATATATATGATCATCGCATATATCCTTTACACCTTTCATAGTTTGAATTTTAAATGTGAATTTGATATATCTTATTTTGGTTAGGAAAATAATGCCTACAAGGGTACCATCCTCTTTGTCCTTTATGATGATGGTTACCATGATAATCTCATTTGAGTTCTATTGAACTATAATCATCCACCTTCTTTGTGCGAAAGGAACTTAAGGATACTATGTCCTTAGGAATTAGAGGGCGCTTGTTTTATATCAAAGCATGTTAATTTCCCAAACCTACGCTTTGTGAAAATTCTTACATGCTACCTTGAGTTTTCATTACCCATTTATTTTGCTATCAAGATGACTTTAGTTTTCTTTGAATAATGATTTAGTATTCTCTTTTGCCTTTAAGTGTTATTTGTTTCAAATAAGTAATTTTGCCTTTTAGATTGAATACGGAATTTAATTAAACGTCTTGGTAAAAACGAGTGGGTCGACACACTTGCTTTTACTTTGCTGGTTAATTTTTGGACTTAGTCAGTTGAAATTTAATTTCATTATTGGATGTCGATCTCGATATGTTTAAAGAAAATAATGTTGGTGATGACTGCAACATCATCAAGATTTATTTTCATATTTCTAAGTAAGAATTGATTAAATTGGTTTACATTCTTCTTATGCTCGGTTATGATGGTCATTTTGAGATTTATTGAGTAACCTTCGTGCTATGCCTTTTGCAAATTTTTCTATGATAATTTTTGTGTTTTATAGTGGAGTTTGCAATTTGTTCGTGAATATTTGAGTTAAGTTAGTGGTTATAGGACATTTGGCTAAACTCGCTTATTTACTAGCTTAATTTAAATTACTCTATCGTTGTTGATCATTGATGATCACTTCGTGGTTTTGATCTTTTAATCATTTGGGGAGTATTTGAGTTTTCTAATTATGTGATACATTTTGAAGAGAATTGACGTAACTGCTCGGGTAGGTGTAGGCGACCTTGTCAAAATGATGAAACCGCTTTTAGGAGGTGTCAGCGACCTTGTCGAGGTCATTGTAGTCTATGCTGATCCACTTCATGTTGTTTGTGTGTTTTTGTGTTATTCTCGATTTCACCATTTTCATGATGACTACCTTATATATACTCACATTGCCTCGAAAACATCGAAGTATTTGTGATTATGTGGTGATTTTAGTAATTCATGGGTTCTCTTTATTTAATTATGACGCGAATTACTTACGTGTTCGTTCATAGAGCTATTTCCTCATTTGTGTTTTTGTGGGCTTTTGTGGGAATCCATTCTTTTGCTATGAGAACCATTTTTGAATAACATTTTGATTTATGGATTTATATGCTTGCACTTGTTATGGTTTGAGTGTCTATCCATTTTATATTTTTCCTAGATATCTTTGAGTGAGTTTTAGAGCTTGGGTGATTCGAGTTTTCATTTAAAATTATCTCGGATCTTCTTTTGAAAAGCAATAATCTATATTTTTCTTATTGATCTTAGTCTCTTGTTTCTGGATTTCAATTTTCGATCTCCCTGCTTTTGTCATTGGGGATCTTGCATGAATTCCCACATTTTATCTTTTGTATACTAAATTGGGTTTAGTATTTTGATAGATCAACTTTGCAATAAGTTGTTATTCCTTTGAGAAATAATTATTGAGACTAACTTTGGTCGATTCTTAAAAATCATGTTTTTATAGATAATTAACTCTCTTTTATGCGGCTATTCTTTCCATGCTTATTTGCATGTCTTTTTTGCTTTAGTTTCATGGTGATTCTCGGAATGGATTGACCTATCCATTCCGAGGTCCGCATACTATTTTTCAGGAACATCATCCATCTTCGACATCCTATATATATGAGACAGATTTTTGTTGTTCTTAACGATCCTAATTTAGATTCGTTAGCTTCCTCACATTTTATAAATTCTCATAAAAATGGGAATGATCTTAAGAAAGACGTATTTTTGTATTTCACATTACTCATGAATTTTTGGGATCTTTACATCTATTTTAGGATGACCACCTTAATGGGTAATTGAGTTTGAAATTTATTTTTCATTTTTGTGGCTCGATCTATTTATTGGATTAATTCCTCGGTGACTGATCCCTAAGGAAAGAGGGAACCTATTTATGGAGAAATCCGATGGAATATTTAGCTTTGCGACTACGGCAAGCTTAATAAATTCCATATCTCGGATTGATGATCAGTTCAATAAGTTAGTTATGCTATAGTCTTTTTTACTTTTAAACTTAGCGATCGATTATCACTAACTTTTTAATTGAAAAGGACAAATTCTCTTGTCCCCATTTCATTCTTCTTTTGTCATCTAACGTTAACAAATACTCTAGTTGTTTTGTTAACCATTAGTGAACCATATTTGCAACGTCGAATCCCGACGGGTTTAACCTCATCTATGTTGGTGATATTTTTGTGTATTTGAAAACCAAAAGTTTTCAAGCTTGATGGAATTCTTTCAACTTTTACCGTTTATCATATTTACATGATCTAGAAGTTGTTCATGAAATATAAGAGGCCGTGCTAATATTAAAAAATTTGATATTTTTAGGTTTATTGGAAACGTAAAAGTTCCAATTTATTTGTTTTCGGGAAATGTTAGAGGATGTGCTAATATTTCCAACTTAGGGTGTGTAACCTGGATTTTTGTTTCATAATTTTGTTTCCCCAACAAGATCGCTTATCCTTTTTTATTTAAGGAAATCCTTGTAAGCTAGAATACTTTTAAGGAAATTCTAAGTGATAAAATTTTCTAGCTAAGATATGATTGAGAATATTCGACGATTTTGGATAGTCGATATTTTCAAGTTGAATATGAATATTTAATTAGTTTGTATTGAAAACGTAAGAAAAGAAGTTTATAATTTACAAACTTATTGAACGTTAAACAAATTAATTAAATTTGATTAGAACGAGCTTACTACGTAGCGGTATTTCATGATTTTGAGATTTGTACTTAAAATGATTGTATAGGATCTAATGTAAGTCAGAATTCTTTGAAACATGAATTATCCGGATCTACTGGATTAAAATTTTCTAATGAAAGAAAAATATTTGAATTTCGTGTTGTAAATTTTGAGATATATCTAAACCAAGTTTTCAGAAAAAATCGTGGTAAGGTAATTCGCGATTAAAATTTTAATAGCTATGGGAATTGAGGGTTTAGAATACACAGAATTTGAGAAAGAAAGTTCTAATTTCTTAAAAACATGGAAAAATAAGTTGGTTGCTCGTATATGTTCAAGACTTTTATTTCAACATTATACGTGTATAAACTTAAGTTATACATTGATTTATAACTAAAAGTTTAAAATTTGTGTAATAATTCGTAAGTGAATTACTTGATTCAATATATTTTTATATATCAATTTTTGGTTAATACTTGGTTGTTACTATATGAGTTTTCCCTTAAGTAATTGCGAGGACGCAATTTATTTAAGGGGGAAGTCTGTAACAACCCACATATTTAACATTTTATTTAAATATAATGTTATTAATCGTTAATCGAATGTGTGTCCAAAATGTCACACTTTTCATATGGACGAATTTGGACTCGAAACTACTTCCATTGAGTTCAAAATGTCGTTTACGCGTTCGAAAACTATAAACTTCGATATATTCTGAGTTTTAGAAATTTGGGACTTTGGACTTGGGTTTGGGTTAGCCCACCTAGCCACATTAAAACACCCCCTTCATCCCTCTCATTCACCTTCATCACTTATAAAGAAATATAAATGGGGAGAGGAAAGGGAAATTAAAATTCCTTAAGCCCTATCTTGGTCTTAGGAACCCAATTCATGTTGAAATCAAGTATAAATTCATAGAGAAGAGAGGTAAGCTCCATCTCTATCTTCTCCCACCCTATTCCTCTTGAATTTGTATGATTTCCTAAACCTAACTCTTAGGAATTTTGTTGATATACTCTTAGATTGGAGATTCATGAGTATTGATTGAAGAGAGGTTGATCTAATTTCGGTTTGGAGCTTCTTCTTCATTCCTACAATCAATGGCGAGTTCTTGCAAACTCACATCTATTCCACAAGCTTGTATCCTTGTATAAGTGGTGCCCTTGGAACGTATATGTTGTGTGTGCGCATTCCATGCGGTGGGTTGTTTATGTGTATATGTGCATTCATGAGTTTTGAATTCGATTGGTAAATCCTTGTGGTCAATTGGGATGATGTGTTTTTGGGTACTCACAATTTTGTATACGAGTTATCAAGGTTGTGTGTGCTCTTATAACCTTTGTGTTGAGTATGCATTGTGTGTAAATTGTTTAGCTTCAATAATTTGCGTATTTTGGCATTTTAAAAGCAAATCCTTTGCATTTTCGTGAATATGTGTATATACATGTCATTTTTGTGCTTTAGAGAGTGTATGTAGGCTTTCAAAACTTTTGGAATCAATATGGGAGGTCCGGGCTTGCCTGAAGTTGATTTGGAGGTCGTAAGCAAGAAAAATAGTTAATTGCTTCTGCTCAGACGTCTGAACCGAAGCAAAAGACATCAGTCAAAGCCCTCAGGTAAAATAGCTTCAGCTTAGACGTCTCAACCGAACCAACATACGTTTGTTCAAGCTCTCGGGAACTTTGATGCAGCGCATTATGAAGGATGCTTGTATGAGAGCTATAGGTCGTCCAACGATCTAAAGACCTCGTTCAGCGACCTAGAGCTTGGAAATGGGAAGAACAGGCAGTCCAACGACCTAAAACAAGGAGAAGGGATTTTCGAGTCGCTCAACGCTCTAAAGAAGCCATCGAGCGAGCTAAAGCTTGAAGAGAGGGAGTATCGGTCATTCCACAACCTAGCTATGATGTTCCATGAGCTAGAAGACCAGGAAGAGAGTACTAGCGACCTAAAGAAGAAGTGCGGACTTAAGAAAGTATTGATGGGTCGTTCGCTTTTGGATCGTTCCGCCTGAGTTGAAACGCGCCTTGCAAGTTTGGTCGTATTGATGTTTGTAGTTTGGGTTGCTCCATCTTTTAAAAGTGTGTTTTAGGTCGTTCGCTGTTGTTGGATCGTGTTTGTATATTCGCTTTGTTGGGTCGTCCGCCTATCTTTTGGGTCGTTTGTCGACTGTGTTGTTTGGGCCGTTCCGTGTCTTTGGGGTGAGTGTGATTGTATGGCAACTATAAATAGGAGCTTGGTGTGAGTTGTAAAGGTTGTTGATGTTTGACTAAATCCGTTGTGTGAGCTTTGTGCCACCATTAAAATTGGAAGTTGAGTGTGATCTCCTTTCTCCATCTTCGGATATTCTAGTGCGCTCGAATCAATGAATTTGAAGCCGATTCATGGTATCGCTTACCAGTGATCAACGTTCGAAAAATCGTAGATCCACAACATGGTATCTGGCGAGATCAACGTGTTGAAGATAGCGAGATTCCGACATCGAATGATCAACAGAGTTAAGCATTTACCTCATCCTTGATCTTGTTTGCACGAATCCATCCATTCATGTGGAGTAGATCCTGGAGCTGCATCAGTTTGGTATCAGAGCGAGATTTCCATCTTATGGTTGGAACGTAAGAGCCTTGAACTCCATTTTGGTTGGATCGCCGATGCGAGATTTCCATCTTTTGGTTGGATCGCCGGGGCCTTGATCACTATCTTGGTTGGATCGCCAAAGCGAGATTTCCATTAATTGGTTGGATCGCCAGAAACCATTCAGGCTTATCACCATCACCGTCGACAACGTCCATTCAATTTCTGCACCACCAAATCGTCAAATCGCCATTCATTCTAGACTACCACTGGTTTAGAATGCCGGAGCTGTTCAGATCGTCAGATCTCATTCAGTTGCATCTATCAATCAGTCTCCATCACCTGTCCATTGTCGCTGGAGCTAGTTACATCACCGGATCTAATTCAGTCGCGATTGCCATTCTGTAGAGCACCAAATCTACACCATTTCCGTTCAGACCATCATACCATTTAACCCGCCACCCCTTCTTAAATCGCCACATCCAAGTTTGGATCGGCCCCATTGTTTGGAACATTCCAACAATTTGGATAGTGCAAGTGTTTGGAAGTTTGATTCATATTTGAAGCTTATTCCACTTTGATTGGGAATTGATTATGCCGCCAAGACGTGTTAAACATCATCAAAATTTGGAAGAGGTGTATCGGAGAGACGAAGCCGAACAAATAGAGAAAAGAATTAATGATACATTTGATGAAGGAATTGGAAGATTAGAAAAGCTTATGAAAGATATGAATCAAATGAGAAGAAGAGTATCACCCGATTCAAATCATGGTGGACATCGAATTTCTCCATCGAATTCGGAAAGACATTGAAGATCACCACCATTGGAACGAGATAGAAGGAATCGCGATGATTATTCTCATGAGTTATCCGTAGAAGTGAAAGACATGAAGATATTCACGATCGATATCGTCATCATTCAGTTTGTGAAGATGAAAGTAGTAGCATTCGTTATCGTTCTCAAGAAAGATATCGAGATACATTTCATCAACCAGAAGGTAATCATAATTGGGAATCCGGGATGAAGACAGAAATTCCAGAGTTCAAAGGTGGAATGTCAGCAGAATAATTCCTAGATTGGTTGTCGAATGTAGAGGAAATCTTGGAGTTCAAGAATGTGCCTGAGAATAGAAGAGTTCAGTTAGTTGCAACTCGTTTGAGAGGAAGAGCTATTGTTTGGTGGCAACAAACTAAGCTCAGTCATGAAAGAATGGGAAAGCCGAAGGTTGTCACATAGGAGAAGATGAGAAAGATGATGAGAGCTACATTCTTACCTCATAATTATCAGTCTCTTATGTATCAACGTTTGCAGAACTTGAGACAAGGGACGAAGTCCGTGAGTGATTATACTGATTAATTCTATTAATTGATTGTAAGAAAAGATATCATGGAAACAGAGGAATAGTTGACTGCTAGATATGTTAGAGGATTGAGAACACAAATTCAGGACATGGTGAATATGTTTCATTCGATATTTGTTGCTGAAGCTCACCAGAAAGCTCTAGCTTGGGAGAAGCAAGGAAGATGAGGAGGAGGAGTGTTCACAAATTCCAATATTCAGAACAAGAGTGTTAGTAGCAGTGCTAATGTCTCTAAGGCAGCTCCTAAACCAGTTGCCAATGAAGCTGCTAAGACGAAAGTCAATTCAATTGTCAAGTGCTTTAATTTTCAAGAGGTGGGCCATAAGAGCAATGAATGTCCTAAGCTAAAAAAAGAACAATGATAGCGGAAGATATAGAAGCTAATATAGACTATTCTCTACCACCTAAATTTGACGATGATGTTAAAGATGATGTAGAAGAAGTAGTGTCAGGAGACAAAGGGGATAGTTTACAGATGAGAATATCATGTTTAACTCCGAACCATGCAGATGATTCTAGTTGGTTGCAAAGCAATATTTTCCAGTCTACGTGTACTATTCTAGGAAAAGTTTGTCGATTCGTCATTGATGCTGGAAGCTGCGATAATATGATTTCTGAAGAAGCTATCAAGAAGATTGGGTTGAGGACTAAGAAACATCCTAGACCGTACACGCTTGCTTGGTTAAAGAAAGGAGGGGAAGTTACCTGGGAAGAAGACCGTTTGTTATTTTTTCCATTGGGTTGAAGTACAAGGATGATATTTGGTGTGATGTGGTTAACATAGACGTATGTCATTTGCTCTTGGGTAGACCATGGCAATATGATCGATCAGTTCAGCATGATGGTCGAACCAACAGTTATAGTTTCATGTTTGAAGGTACTAAAATTACTTTGGGTCCTAAGAAGCGTGAGAAAAGTGATGTCAAAGCAAAGAAGAAGGTGAATTCAACTAGTCTTTTATCTTTGAAGGAATTTTTTGAAGAAGTAGAAGAGAGTCTGAAGTGTTCATACTGATTGGGTTTGAATCACATGGAGAGCCTGAAATTCCTGCTGAAGCTAAGCCCATGATAAAAGAGTTTGAAGATGTATTTCCTGACGAATTTCCAAAGGAATTGCCTCCACTTAGGGATATACAACATCAGATTGATTTGGTGCCAGGTGCAGTGTTACCGCATAGGCACATTATCAATGAGTCCAAAAGAGCATGAAGAGCTAAGAAGGTAGGTTGAAGAACTCCTTGAGCAAGGGAGAGACTAAGAAAGCCTCAGTCCTTGTGTCGTACCTGCTTTGTTAGTCCCGAAGAAAGATGGTTCATGGAGAATGTGTGCGGATAGTAGAGCTCTCAACAAGATCATTGTTAGATACATATTTCATATGCCAAGACTTGATGATCTACTAGATCAAATCAGTGGGTCTATTATCTTTACAAAGATTAATTTGAAAAGTGGTTATTATCATATTCGAATTAGACCAGGGGATGAATGGAAGACTGCATTCAAGACTCGTGAGGGGTTGTATGAATGGTTGGTTATGCCATTTGGTATGTCGAATGCAACAAGTACTTTCATGAGAGTGTTGAATCAAATTTTCAGACCATACATTGGAAAGTTTGTTGTGGTTTATTTTGATGATATTCTGATCTATAGTGCTAGCACGAAGGAGAATATACAACACTTGAGAGCAGTGTTAATGATTCTTTGTCAAGAACAATTCTACGCTGCAACGAAGAAGTGCGTGTTCATGACGCAAAGCGTTCTGTTCTTGGGGTACATTGTGTCCAAAGAAGGAATACTGGTGGATCAGAATAAAGTTGCTGCAATCAGAGATTGGCCTCAACCAAAGACCATAACAGAAGTCAGAAGCTTTCATGGTTTGGCATCATTTTATCGAAGGTTTATTACACACTTTAGCAATGAGATGGCTCCTGTTACTGATTGCATGAAAGGAAAACAATTTATGTGGACGGAGGAAGCACAATTTTCTTTTGAGAAGATCAAGGAACTTTTGACGACAGCACCAGTCCTGGTGTTGCCAGATTATCAGTTGCTATTTGAGTTACATACAGATGCATCGAAAGTTGAAATTGGAGGAATGTTGAGTCAGAAGGGTCGTCTTATTGCATATTTTAGTGAGAAGCTATCTGGAGCAAAGATGAGATACAACACATATGACATGGAGTTCTATGCTATTGTACAAGCCATAAAACATTGGAGACATTACTTGTTTCGCAAGGAGTTTGTCCTATATACTAACCATGAAGCATTGAAGCATTTGCAGGGACAAGATAAGATTGCTGCTAGGCATGCGTTGTGGATTGCGTACTTGCAACAATTTACATTTGGTGTAAAGCATAAATTTAGAGTAACTAATCGCGTAGCTGATGCTTTGAGTCGAAGGAATCATTTGCTAATGACTATGTGAGTCGAAGTAATTGGTTTTGATGTAACACCCCACGTCCATTAATGTCACTCACGAAGGGATGCATTAACTTCCATGGAGGTTATAAGTGAATATAGAACAGAAAAATTACAACAAGACAGATAATAAATAGTACTTGGAAATCTAAAACTTCATTTTGTTGCAGCGGAAATTAAACATGTTTGTTACATCATAAAACCATAGATCATAACCAAGTACAATATCCATCTTCATAAAAAAAAATACATAATCCCATTACATAAATAGCCATTAAAAAGATAACAAGCTGGACTTTACTTCAACGGTCCAAGCTTTCCAAAGAGAGATGAAACAATTCAATCAAACTCCACTAGAGCTGGGCCCAACCTGAGGACCTGGAGGGGGAAAAGGATAGATATAGAGGGGGTCAGACATAAAGTCTGGCGAGTATGATAATTCTAACAATACTATTATCAAAATAACTAGACTAAGGCATAAGCTAGAAGACAAGTAAATGTCTATGAACTCTTAGGAAGATAAAGATAGCGTTTAAGATAACGTTAAAGATAACGGTAAAGGCACACCTAATTACTAACGAATGATTACTACACTGCACCGCACATTAATACACCGCACCACACCAGTCACCCTATTGTTTGATCCCACTTGCTTCACACAGAAACTTTATAAATAGCCTTACGTACCCCTAGCTGACTACATAGGTGCCGTCTGCCCCTGTCTCCACTAGGTGTACCCCACTACCCACTTTCGATCGGCTCCCTACTCGTAGATACCCGTGCTGGCCCCACAGTGGGGTGTATCACTCCCCTAAAGTGGCAACCCGATACAACTTGAGAATGCACGGCTTATACCTACACGATGCAACAACGTCTTATCTACCAGCCCGGGTCCACACACGCATATGAAACCCGTTGGACTTGCGTTGCCACCGCTCCCCGTTTTGGCCTCTTGTAGTCAAATCCAGCATGCGTGTCCCGTCCTCGACTTGGGTCGAGCCCACAAAGATACGTTTGGGATACTGGTTGAAATGGGCCCCCACAAGCTACCCACCTAAGCTTGTCACTAGTATATCCCACTTAACCCTCTTAGTCATGTTCATTTACATGTGTGTTTGGTTAAGTCTTACTAATCATATTTCACATGCCACTAAGGGCACCCCCTAGATTCCTCATGCCACCCAAGGCACCTACTTAACCCCCATGTCCCACCTTACATGTTTATCTGGTTAAGTATTTCTTAATTCATTCAGGCCATAACCTCATAAAGACCTCTCACATTAGACTGGCATTTATGGCAGCTGGATTTGCCGGGCGGGTCCGGGCAGTCTTACACCATAAAAGAGTCTAACCTCGTGTCTTTACAACCGTTATGCTTTAGTTTAGGCCTAGGACCTCTTACATTGGGCTGACATTTGTGACCACTGGATTTGCCGGGCGGGTCCGGGCAGGTTTACGTCACAAACGAGTCCAACCTCGTGTCCTAAGCATTGATTAACACTTAAAATCTTTTACCCCAGTTTTAATAATTCCCTATTCAAATTATTAATTAAGTCAACTTTTAATGATGTCCATAATTGGCTCAATTATGGCCATCCACTTATGGCATGCAAAATCATATCAATTGCACCCAACTTCTTATTATTAAATCCTTAATATTACCCCTACCCCACGTTTATATGTTCGCTTATTCAACGCATAATATAGGCTAGACTTGTATAGTCTAACACTTAGCACAAAGATAAATTATCACAACATATAGACAATTAAAATAAATCTAATCATAATAGGGGTGAAACTTGCATAAACTACACATGTTAAGGATCAAAAGGTGTCAACTTGTTAAATGTCTCAATTTACATGATATGATCATAGCCCAAATCTATACATAAACTTGCATATGGGGTTTTTAGGCAACATAATGATGGTGTGAACTAGGATAGGATATCACATATGTCATAGCATGATTCTAGATGTCATAATAGATGTCTTGGCATATGTTCATAACTTTTCTAATCAATCTAACTTGCATATGTGACTTGTCATATTGATCAACATAACCCAAACATGATGATTTAATTAATATGAACTAACTAGCATAGATGGTAACATCATGGCCTTTTTAACATGTATGATTCATTACAACTTAGCAAAGAAACTTTCAACATACATAACATCATCATAGCATGATTTACAACATATAAGATATCATCATCACATAACATTGGATTTACAATATACATGATAGCAAAAGGGGTTTACAACATCATATATGATAATTCACATCATCTACTCATAATCCATTCATAACTTAACCTAATTAAAATGATAATAATCTTGTTAAGATCATCATACTCACAATTTAGAGAAGAAAAAAGAGAGAGTTTTGCTTTGCTTTAGGGTTGAGAGAATTAGAATTGAATTAGCTTTTCTTCCTTCTTAGTTGGCGGCGGCTCCATTGATTCCCATGGCGACGGTAACTATTCTATTTTAATTAAGTTTAGGGTTAGCATTAGGATGTATTTATAGGTGTAGGAAGTTATTTAGGACCATTAGATTAACCCTGAACCATGAGAACCAATCAAATGCAAAATCTACATTTGAGCGAATCGGCCCACGGGTTGACAGCCAAACACCCTGGATTAATCCCTAGTCGACCCAACAGAGCTCGGGTCGACCTCAAAAATGGGTCGGTTCGGTTATTTCCCCTCCTAATTCGTTGTTTTGAACTTTTTCGCATATTTATTTATTTAATTTTTAATTTTTATATATATATCAATATATATATTTCTCTACGCAACCCATTTCACTTAATTCTTTTCTAAAAATTAAGTATACTTTAATTTGTGAATTTTAATGTTATAAAATTACGGGGTGTTACATTCTCCCCTCCTTAAAGGATTTTGTCCCCGAAATCTCCAAGTCAAGAAGAATGTATATCCTACCGTCTAATAGTCCATCTACTCAACCATCAAACACCAACATCCATTGTCCTTAAAAGACTTCTAATGCTTTAATGTTTATATGCACAGTGTGTGTATATGTCCATATCTAATGCAAAATTAGGCGGTCTACTGATTCAGTCGACCTCCTTAGTGCAATTCATGATAGTGCCATGCATCCAATATGTATGCAAAAGATTCCTAATGATACATATTAATTCTATATGCGTGCACAACCATCCACCCGAATGCAACAACTATATGATAATACAACCATTTTACATCCATTTTACTAAATACATCCATATATATGCAATATGAAGTGACTGAGCCGATCTGGTGCCTAATAGTGTGTGTATATGCATCCACGAGCAACCACTAGCAAACACTTGCATCCACTTTGCATCCACCATACATAACATGTCTCAAACACATGTTTCAACCATAGTATTATCCTAACTAAAGGTCCAAGATACTAGCGAGAGGATATACTAAAGATAAGATAAGTACAAGCTAAGCGATAAAGGAGAAAATAAAAGACATACCCTCAAAAAAAAAGGGTATCGTGAACGCATCTTCTCTTCTGTCTCCCAAGTAGCATTGCTCTCATCATCTCCCCATTGCACTTTGACTAGTCTGACCTCTCGATTCCTCAACCTCTTGATCTCCGACCAAAGAATGCGCGTAGGAGCTCGTCGAATTGTCGCATCACGCTCTATCTCTACCTCTCTAAGCAAGCTAGTCTCTACCACTTCCGCGGTCTCATGCAAGCACTTCCTCAAATGTGACACATGGAATACGTCGTGTACACCACTAAGTCTCTCGGGCAACTCCACTCTATACGCCATCTGTCCAATTTTCTCCTTAATAGGAAACGGCCCTACAAACCTTGGTGCTAATTTCCCAATGGACCCAAAGCGAAAAACGTTCCGTAATGGAGATACTTTGACAAAGACCATGTCCCCAACTTCAAATTCGAGATCTGTCCTCCTCTTATCCGCATAAGATTTCTGCCTATCTTGCGCTGCTTTCATCCTCCTTCGAATCAAGTCGATCTTCTCCGAAGTCTCCCTAATCATATCGGGCCCAAGTAAGATCTTATCCGTAGATTCCCACCAACATGTAGGTGAACGACAAGGTCGTCCATAAAGAGCTTCGAATGGTGCCATACCAATGCTGGACTGAAAGCTGTTATTATATGCGAACTCCACCAATGGAAGATGCTCTTCCCATGTACCCCCAAAGTCTAGGATACATAGCCTCAACAGATCCTCTAGAATGAGATTCACCCTCTCGGTCTGGCCGTCCGTCTGAGGATGATATGCGGTGCCCAAACATAACTGAGTCCCTACCGCCTCTTGTAAGCTTCTCCAAAATTCGCTAGTGAAAATAGGATCGCGGTCGCTCACTATGCTAGAAGGAACACCGTGCAAACGAATTATTTCTCGAATGTATACGGAAGCTAACCATGGAGCAGTCCTCTTACTCTTCACGGGAATAAAATGGGCGCTCTTAGTAAGTCTATCTACTATAACCCGAATTCCCGTATTACCCTTCCTCGATCGCGGTAATCCATCCACAAAATCCATCGAGATGCTTTCCCATTTCCATAGTGGAACCTCCAATGGGTGAAGCAACCCACCGGGTTTCTTTTGCTCCGCTTTTACTTGTTGGCACACCAAACATCTAGCGACATACTCGGCCACGTCTTTCTTCATGCCGGCCCAAAAGTAAACTCTCTTCATATCTTTGTACATCTTGTCCCCGCCGGGATGAATGGTCATCTTTGAACGATGTGCTTCGTCAAGAATAGCCTTCCTTAGGTCATCGTCTTTTGGTACACAAAGTCTACCGTCCCTACGTAACCAACCCTTATCGTCTAGGGTATACCTACGGAGATGGCTTGATGACTCCCCTCCTTTGAGTTTTTCTACTAACTCAACCAATTGCAGGTCGTCTCGCTGTGCCTCGCCAATCCGTCCCAAAAGCGTAGGTCTGATCTCCAAGGATGCTAGCAAACCGAGTACGAAGTCAACGGAAGGTCTAAAGTCAAACATCGAAATGAATTCTAAACTTCGCCGCTCAATAAACAAAGGACTTAAGGATAATCTTTTTCTACTTAAGGCGTTTGCCACCACGTTACCCTTGCCAGGGGTATAGGCTATTTCGAAGTCGTAGGACGCTAAGAACTCCATCCACCTTTGCTACCTTAAGTTCAAGTCCTTTTGAGAGAATAGGTATTTTAAAGACTTGTGGTCAGTGAATAATTCGAATTTCTCGCCAAGAAGATAATGACGCCAAGACTTAAGCGCGAAAACAATAGCGGCCAATTCTAGGTCATGTGTAGGATAATTTTTCTCATGCGCTCTCAACTGCCTTCCACCATAGGCTATTACCCTACCTTCTTGCATTAAGACTGCGCCTAGTCCTGTCCCACAAGCATCAGTATAAACGGTAAACGGCTTACTCCCGTCTGGCAATACTAAGACTGGGGCTGAAGTCAAAGCTCTCTTCAAACGTTGGAACACATCATCACAATCTACGTCCCATGTGAAAACTAGGTTCTTCTTCGTCAAGCGTGTCAATGGAGCTGATATCTTTGCGAAGTTTTTGATAAACTTCCTATAGTAGCCAGCCAACCCCAAGAAACTTCTCACTTCGGTAGCATTTTTAGGAACCTTCCAATCTTGGATGGCCACCACCTTCGCGGGATCCACGGCTATCCCTTCTTTGGAAACCACGTGCCTCAAGAACCATACTTCCTTCCTCCAGAAGTGACACTTAGGAAATTTAGCCTTAAGGCTATGCGCTCGTAGGGTCTCCAACACTTCCCTAAGATGTAGGGCATGCTCTTCTTCATCCTTAGAAAAGATCAAGATGTCATCTACAAAGACTACCACAAATTTGTTAAGGTACTCCCTAAATACCCTACTCATCAAATCAACAAAATATGCTGGGGCGTTTGTCAAACCGAAGGGCATCACTAGCCATTCATAGATACCTTCCGGAGTCCTAAAGGCAGTCTTGTCTATGCTATCCTCAGCCACTCTCAACTGATGGAACCCAGTGGCTAAGTCCAACCGCGAAAACACTGAGGTGCCAACTAACTGATCGAAGAGATCGTCAATCCTCGGCAGTGGGTGTCTGTTCTTCTTAGTAAGTTTATTAAGTTCTCTATAGTCCACACAAAGTCTAAGGGACCCATCCGCCTTCGTGGCAAATACTACTAGAGCACCCCACTCCGATATACTTCGTCTTATGAACCCCTTCTCAAGCAACTCCTTCACTTGCTTACCGAGTTCCCTCCTTTCACGTGGAGCCATGTGGCATACTGGCAAAGATACTGGTTTCGCATTATCCACAAGATATATTCGAAAATCTATCTCCTGCTTCGGAGGCAAGCCCTTCACCTCCTCAAATACATCCGAATATTCTCGGACCACTCTAACATATTGTAGATTTTTCTCAGACGCGTCAAGAGATTCTAGATAACTTAGCATAACCGAATTTATGGGATTACAAAAGATTTCGAGAGTGTTGCCAAGGCGAGTCACGAGCCTAACTACTCTCCTTTCACAATCAAGAACGGCCCCATTTCTGGATAACCAATCCATTCCTAAAATTAGCCCATAGCCCGTGAAGCCCAACACATAAGCATCACATCTAAATTCAACGCTAAGTATGGAAATTTTCAAATCCAAACACATCATGGAAAAATAAGCTGAGCCCCCTATTGGATTCGAAACAACTAAGGGATCCTCTGCTAAACTGGTATTTAAGTGCAGTGATTCTACTAATGATGTAGAGATAAACGAATGCGATGCGCCCGAATCGAATAAGGTACGGACAGGATGATCAAACAGAAAAAATAAGCTTTCAACAGAAATGATTCTACCTCGTTCTTGCAGCGGTGGGACCGCGAGAGCCTGAACTTGTCCCCTAGCCTGCCCTGGTGCCATAAGAGCCTGCACTTGTCCTCCCGAGGTAGCTCCCGCCCTCTGCCCCTTCTTTGGGCAGTCCTTCACTAAATGTCCCGCATCGCCACAATGAAAACAGCCTATCTTCTTTTTCTTTCGGCAATCCTTGCTGAGATGGCCTGGTGTCCCACAGTTAAAACATTTCTTCTTTCCCTTGTCGTTATTGTCTTTACCACCCTTCTTGTTTTGCTGTTGTGGTTTCTTCTGATCCCCCTTCTTCTCGGGTGCCTTATCAGCTTTAGCGCTTTTCTCCTCATGCATAAGTGCCATTTCTACTAACTTCTCAAAGGTGGCCCCCATAGGGATGTGGGTCATAGCCAACCCTTGCAATGGTTCATTCAAGCCATTCACGAACCTCAGCGCCTTCTTCTCCGGCGTGTTCACTAAGTCCAAGCCAAACCTTGCTAACTGATTAAATTTATTGACATATTCTTTCACTGATGAGCTTCCTTGCTTCAATGTCAAGAACCTTTCCATATATAGATTTTCTTCCGCCCTTGAGAGAAACTTCGCCTCGAACCTACGTCTGAAATCCGCCCAAGAGTCAACAGGACGCTCCCCATTAGTGACCTCCCACCAAAACGAGGCCTCTCCCTTCATCAACCAAGCTGCTAATCGAACTCTCCTCCCTTCTTCTACTTCAAAGATTTCTAGCAATTCTTCCACCTCCTTAAGCCAATCTCTAGCTTCCACAAACGTTTCTGACCCTTGAAATGGTTTTCCACCCATAGCCTTGAATTCCTTGCACATCTTTGCAAAAGTATCTACGCGAGGAGGAGGAGGAACGGGTGCAACTGGTGGTGGAGGAACATTGGCTGGACCTGCAGCGGCCCTAGCCTCCAATAGCCTCCTGTACCATCTTGGTATCGTTACACCGTCGGGTAGATTAAGATCTTCAGCCATGCTGAAACAAAAAAGGAAAGATTCAAAATGGAGAATTCGAAAGATAAAGATATGTGGCTATTGGGGATTATGTTTTTCTTAAAAACTTTTCTCTTTAAATTTCTCATTAAAACATGTTTTTGAAAACACTTCTTCCAAAAATATCTATTTTTCTAAAGTATTTTTATCTGTTCTGGTAACCTCGCACTGATACCACGTGTAACACCCCACGTCCATTAATGTCACTCACGAAGGGAATGCATTAACTTCCATGGAGGTTATAAGTGAATATAGAACAGAAAAATTACAACAAGACAGATAATAAGTAGTACTTGGAAATCTAAAACTTCATTTTATTGCAGCGGAAATTAAACATGTTTGTTACATCATAAAACCATAGGTCATAACCAAATACAATATCCATCTTCATAAAAACAAAACACATAATCCCATTACATAAATAGCCATTAAAAAGATAACAAGCTGGACTTTACTTCAACGGTCCAAGCTTTCCAAAGAGAGATGAAGCAATTCAATCAAACTCCACTAGAGCTGGGCCCAACCTGAGGACCTGGGGGGAAAAGGATAGAAATTGAGGGGGTCAGACATAAAGTCTGGTGAGTATGATGATCTTAACAAGATTATTATCATTTTAATTAGGTTGAGTTATGAATGGATTATGAGTAGATGATGTGAATTATCATATATGTTGTTGTAAACCCCTTTTGCTATCATGTATATTGTAAATCCAATGTTATGTGATGATGATATCTTACATGTTGTAAATCATGCTATGATGATGTTATGTATGTTGAAAGTTTCTATGCTAAGTTGTGATGAATCATACATGTTAAAAAGGCCATGATGTTACCATCTATGCTAGTTAGTTCATATTAATTAAATCATCATGTTTGGGTTACGTTGATCTATATGACAAGTCACATATGCAAGTTAGATTGATTAGAAAAGTTATGAACATATGCCAAGACATCTATTATGACATCTAGAATTATGCTATGACATATGTGATATCCTATCCTAGTTCACACCATCATTATGTTGCCTAAAAACCCCATATGCAAGTTTATGTATAGATTTGGGCTATGATCATATCATGTAAATTGAGACATTTAACAAGTTGACACCTTTTGATCCTTAACATGTGTAGTTTATGCAAGTTTCACCCCTATTATGATTAGATTTATTTTAATTGTCTATATGTTGTGATAATTTATCTTTGTGCTAAGTGTTAGACTATACAAGTCTAGCCTATATTATGCGTTGAATAAGCGAACATATAAACGTGGGGTAGGGGTAATATTAAGGATTTAATAATAAGAAGTTGGGGTGCAATTGATATGATTTTGCATGCCATAAGTGGATGGCCATAATTGAGTCAATTATGGACATCATTAGAAGTTGACTTAATTAATAATTTGAATAGGGAATTATTAAAACTGGGGTAAAAGATTTTAAGTGTTAATCAATGCTTAGGACACGAGGTTGGACTCGTTTGTGACGTAAACCTGCCCGGACCCGCCCGGCAAATCCAGTGGTCACAAATGTCAGCCCAATGTGAGAGGTCCTAGGCCTAAACTAAAGCATAACGGTTGTAAAGACACGAGGTTAGACTCTTTTATGGTGTAAGACTGCCAGGACCCGCCCGGCAAATCCAGCTGCCATAAATGCCAGTCTAATATGAGAGGTCTTTATGAGGTTATGGCCTGAATGAATTAAGAAATACTTAACCAAATAAACATGTAAGGTGGGACATGGGGGTTAAGTAGGTGCCTTGGGTGGCATGAGGAATCTAGGGGGTGCCCTTAGTGGCATGTGAAATATGATTAGTAAGACTTAACCAAACACACATGTAAATGAACATGACTAAGATGGTTAAGTGGGATATACTAGTGACAAGCTTAGGCGGGTAGCTTATGGGGGCCCATTTCAACCAGTATCCCAAACGTATCTTTGTGGGCTCGACTCAAGTCGAGGACGGGACACGCATGCTGGATTTGACTATAAGAGGCCAAAAAGGGGAGCGGTGGCAACGCAAGTCCAACGGGTTTCATATGCGTGTGTGGACCCGGGCTGGTAGATAAGACGTTGTTGCATCGTGTAGGTATAAGCCGGGCATTCTCAAGTTGTATCGGGTTGCCACTTTAGGGGAGTGATACACCCCACTGTGGGGCCAGCACGGGTATCTACTAGTAGGGAGCCGATCGAAAGTGGGTAGTGGGGTACACCTAGTGGAGATAGGGGCAGACGGCACCTATGTAGTCAGCTAGGGGTACGTAAGGCTATTTATAAAGTTTCTGTGTAAAGCAAGTAGGATCAAACAATAGGGTGACTGGTGTGGTGCAGTGTAGTAATGTGCGGTGCAGTGTAGTAATCATTCGTTAGTAATTAGGTGTGCCTTTACCATTATCTTTAACGTTATCTTAAACGCTATCTTTATCTTCCTAAGAGTTCATAGACATTTACTTGTCTTCTAGCTTATGCCTTAGTCTAGTTATTTTGATAATAGTATTGTTAGAATTATCATACTCGCCAGACTTTATGTCTGACCCCCTCTATTTCTATCCTTTTCCCCCTCCAGGTCCTCAGGTTGGGCCCAGCTCTAGTGGAGTTTGATTGAATTGCTTCATCTCTCTTTGGAAAGCTTGGACCGTTGAAGTAAAGTCCAGCTTGTTATCATTTTAATGGCTATTTATGTAATGGGATTATGTATTTTGTTTTTATGAAGATGGATATTGTACTTGGTTATGATCTATGGTTTTATGATGTAACAAACATGTTTAATTTCCGCTGCAATAAAATGAAGTTTTAGATTTCCAAGTACTATTTATTATATGTCTTGTTGTATTTTTTCTGTTCTATATTCACTTATAACCTCCATGGAAGTTAATGCATTCCCTTCGTGAGTGACATTAATGGACGTGGGGTGTTACATTTGACGTACTTTCGGAATTGCTAACGATAAATGCATATTTCACGCAGGTCCTAGACAAAGTCAAGGAAGGGAATGTGAAAGATTATGTGCTAATCAATGGTTTTCAGTTTAAAGAAAATCAATTGTGTATTCTAGATTGCAATTTAAGGATGAAAATTGTTAGGGAATTGCATGAGGAAGGACACATGGTACGTGATCGTACTTTGAAGTTGATTTCTGACTCTTACTTTTGGCCATCTATGAGGAAAGAGGTCGAGAAGTTTGTGCAGAGATGCCACGTTTGCCGGATATCTAAGGGCACTGCCGCTAATGGAGGATTATACATGCCGTTACCTGCGCCTACTAAGCCATGGGTGGATAAAAATATGGATTTGTCTTGGGATTGCCGAGGACACAGCGAGGCAATGATTCTATATATGTGGTAGTAGATCATTTTTCAAAAATAGTTCATTTTATTGCTTGCATGAAGACGACAGATGCTATGAATGTTGCTCAGTTATTCTTTAAAGAAATCTATCGTCTTCATGGGTTACCCGAATCCATTGTCTCTGATAGAGATACCCGTTTTCTAAGTCATCTCTGGATCAGTGTATGGAAGACGATCATGACGAAACTGAAGTTTTGCAGTTCTTATCATCCACAAACAGATTGGCAGACATAAGTAGTGAATATATCTTTGGGAAAATTTTTCAGATGCCTTGTGAATGATAATTTTAAAAGTTGGGATACGAAGTTGTGTCAAGCTGAGTTTGCGCACAATCACGCTATTAATCGAAGTATAGGGTTCAGTCCATTTCAAAATGTTTATTCGATTGTGGCAAGAGGACCATTAAACTTTTCTATTGTTCCACCGCAGAAAGGGATTGTTAAATGGGCCAGTGATTTTGTCAATGAGTTACAGGAATGCCACAAAGTTGAACAAGGTCGATTGCTTAAGACGAATGAGAAGTATAAACAAATTGCAGATTTGAAGCGACGAAGTGTTAACTTTAAAGAGGGAGACTTTGTTTACGCAGTGTTGACGAAAGATCGTTTTCCTGTTGGAACATACAATAAGTTGAATGTAAGGAAGATTGGTCTTGTAGAAATCATGAAGAAAATCAATAAAAATGCTTATTAATTGAGAATACCGGACGACGTCCATACCTCAGATGTTTTCAACATCAAGCATTTAATTCCATATTACGAAGATAAGCATATCGAAGAAGAGGAAAGTGTGAATTCGGGGTCAAATTCTTATCAACCTGGGAAGGATGATGCAGCGCATCATGGAGGATGCTTGTATGCGAGCTATAGGTCATCCAACGATCTATAGACCTCGTTCAGCGACCTAGAGCCCGGAAATGGGAATAACAAGTCGTCCAGCGACCTAAAACAAGGAGAAGGGATTTTCGGGTCACTCAACGCCCTAAAGTAGCCATCAAGCGAGCTAAAGCTTGAAGAGAGGGAGTATCGGTCGTTCCAAGACCTAGCTATGATGTTCCATGAGCTAGAAGACCAGGAAGAGAGGACTAGCGACCTAAAGAAGAAGTGCAGACTTAAGAAAGTATTGATGGGTCGTTCGCTTTTATATCATTCCGCCTAAGTTGGATCGTGCCTTGCAAGTTGGGTCGTATTGATGTTTGTAGTTTGGGTCGCTCCATCTTTTAAAGGTGTGTTTTAGGTCATTCGCGTCTATTGGGTCATGTTTGTACATTTGCGTTTGTCGAGTCGTCTGCCTGCTTTTGGGTCGTTTGTCGGCCGTTTTGTTTGGGTCGTTCCGTGTCTTTGGGGTGAGTGTGATTGTATGGCACCTATAAATAGGAGCTTGGTGTGAGTTGTAAAGGTTGTTTACTTTTGAATAAATCTCTTGTGTGAGCTTTGTGCCACCATTAAAATTAGAAGTTGAGTGTGATCTCCTTTCTCCAATTTCGGATATTCAAGTGCGCTCGAATCAACGAATTTGAAGCCGATTCACGGTATTGCTTGCGAGTGATCAATGTTCGAAGAATCGTAGATCGACAACACAGTATCTTGCGAGATCAACGTGTTGAAGATAGCGAGATTCCGACATCAAAAGATCAACGGAGCTAAGCATTTACCTCGTCCTTAAACTTGTTTGCACAAATCCATCCATTCTTATGGAGTTTAGATCCTGGAGCTGCGTCAAACTTGTTTTCTGCAACACAAACGTCTGTCATGGGTGGTGAGACGTCCGATGGTTGCTTTTCTGCCGTTGACCAGTGGAGACCACGGTCAACATATTAGGTTGTTTCATGCTCTTTCCCGACCGAGTTTCGGTCTTTTTCTGCGACTTTTCAGTTTCTCTACTTCACGGATTTCTGCAGCTTGATTTTCCTGAAGTTTTTTATTTATTCATGAGATTTAATTTATGTCATAAAAACATGAATTATTAGTTTGATCATTATTTCGATCGTTATTATATGAGATTCGCCACTTCGAAACTATATCTAAAAAGAATTTATATTATTAGTAGATACCAAATTCTTTTACCAAAATGGTTTCTAATCTTACTTCATTTTATGAAGTTATTTTACGAAATTATTTTATAAATCGCTTTCAAATCTACTAGCATATATTTTATAAATTTTCTCATTCGTATGAGAAATCTAATTAAACGCCTTAGTAAAAACAAGGACTATGAATCCTTGCATTTTGCTTTGACAATTAATTCCTGGACTCATTCGATTGAAACTTGTGGCCATGATCTTCTTTTATTTTTAGTGGACTATACGACTTGATCGTAAATATTCGAGTAGAGCTAGTGGTTATGAGACATACAGCTAAACTCTTATAATTACTAGCTTGGAGTAAATTACACATTATTTGATCATTTGGGACCTTTCTGTGATTTAGACTAGCTTCATGCGATGTCTCCAAGTTATGGAATTAATTCCATATTTCTAATAATCTCTGGATCATTTTGAGAAACTTCGGTTTATTTGAGTATTTTAATGATCTCCGAATCATTTTGAGGAACTTCGGTTCATTTTGTGGAATTGCACTACTTTGGTCAATTGTGATCTTTTCATTTAATTTATGCATTTTGATGACCTTCGGGTCATCTCGAGGAACTTCGGTTCAATTTGGAGTGGTGTCGTGACCCTCAATTTTTGGACCATTCGAGGAGCTTCGGCTCAACATTATAGGCTAGCTACCTTGTGATCATGTCTCATTCGAGATATACGTGTCGGTGAGTCTTCGGGCTCCCAATTCGAGATAGCCTTACCCCTCTTATGAGTAGCTATGTAACTTTTGAGATTTATTGATATTGAGTTATCAATTTTTGAGTTGATTTGATACGATTTATCATTTCCTATGAGTGGCTATGTAATTTTGAATGAGATATTCTTTTATAGCTTTGATGTGGATTTTGGAGATATACCGTAGACTTTTCCGAGTCTCACCTGTGTATGTGTGACATTGTTATTATTGCTTTTACATCTACTTTTATTTATATCTCTTATTATATCCTAGTTTGGGAAATAAGTAAAGCTAGACTGATCCGTTTATTGTTTATCTTTGTGTAAATAGTACTCGAGTCAGACCGAGGTATTTCAGGTGACTCTTCTTAACTCCAGCATGGGATATCCTCCATTTTTGGGAAAACTTCCTTAGTGTTGTACTATTTGGGTTATATGTATATGAGACTCCTTTGTATACATATATTTTGAGTAGCCATGTACCTATTCTCTTGTTGTATAGTGGGTCGACTATGACCACTATCTTGTATTCACACTCATGTGTTATATTCATATCTATTTCCGCCTTAGTGATGTGAATATCTGTGTCTGACTCTGATTCTATTGTCATGTATTTTATGTTGCTTTCTGAATTATATATAGCCACTGTGTAGTAGATTTGGACTTGAATTAGAAGTGTCGGATTTCCTAATGAGATTCAAAAAGTAAGACCAGCTTATCCAGTATGTTTAACACTTGTTCAAACCTAATATACAGATGGCTGCTCCTCAACGGCCTTATTCTTTGGGTTAGTTGACACCATTGCTTGCGCTGACCTTGGCTAATGCGAGTGTAGAGGTAGGGCATTACGCCAACTGTTTTGTTTTCATTTATTCTTAGCAAAAGTTATTTTATTTTCATTTTCTATATTTATACAGATTATACTTATATTGGGAGTGTGGTTATGTTAGTCCATATCCACTTTATTTCCTCGGCAATAAATGGATTATATGGCAGTAGTTATTTTTCTGTTGACATATTTTCATTTGTGAACCATAATCCTTGATTTTAAAAGCTTTCCCAACTTTATATGCCAAATAAATTTGAATATTTTTACTACTCCACATAGGTTTATGGTTAGGTTCCCCTATGTAGAGTTGTTGTAGGTAAATTAACGCTCTTTCAATTTTGTATAGTTTTTTGGTTTTCCACAACCATACAAAGTTGGAAATTATTTTCGCATATTAGTACATAGATATTGTTAGCATTGTAATTTATCTTTGACCCAATATAAGGGATTATATGGTACCAATTATTTTTCTGCTAACATATATCCATATACGAATCAAAATCCTATGGCTTTCTGCTGAAAATGTTACAATTTGTGTTTATATTGCCTCAACGATACAAAATTACTTAAACAATTGGATTGCTTTATTTTTGGAAGGCAGCAGGTGTGATATATATATATATATATATATATATATATGTAATTATGTATGTATGTATGTGTGTGTGTGTGTATATATACATATAGAGTTCAATATGTACATATGACTTTGAAGTACATGGTTTAATATGTTCTAACTTTCTTTTAAGTACATATTTTGGATACACATAGCTTTGAGTGCTTCCCTAGCCTATAATTTCAGGAATATTTGGTAAGTCTCAAAATTATGAAATTTTATATACTTATAAATATGAACTTCGAAAATAGCTATCTCTAATACAATAGCTTTAAAAATAAATTATCTTATGAGTATGAGTTTTGCCAACTTCAGTTCTAAATATGTTTTTCTCCTCGTGAGTAAGTTAACAACATTCATGATAGGCTTTCAAGTGTAGATGTAAGTCCTAAACGCATGGTGACATCTGCATCACATTTTTATATGTATTGGGTTTAATAACTTATAAATAAGAACTGCCAATATGCATGTTACTATGTTAGTATATATAACTTCGTGTGTATGCACAAAATTAATGGACATAAAGGTCTCAAATGTGCATGTCAAGCACTGGTGATATGGTTTTATAGCTTTGAGTGGTGGTTTTAAGTAAATAAATCATGAGTATGTGTGTCCCATTTAATTTATTTACTGCACTGTGTCCTTAATTTTCCATGATGCATCACATTAAAGATTTAGTCCATCTTACCATGCTAGATATGGAGTACAAACAAACAAATAGGTTCTCATAAGCTATATACTTTGCTTTATACCTTTTCAACCATATAATACCTTAGCCATGTTATCCTGTGATTACTGTGTCATTCTTCATAGTTCTTCCTTTTTATAGCATAGCCAAAGTAACATTTTTTGAATATATGCGATGGTTTGTCCTCTTTTGTTTGATTTGTTTTAGTTTTCTCTTTGTACTTTAGTTTACATGTGTTGTTAGTGCTTTCTTTGTGTGTATATATATATATATATATATATATATATATATATACACTATGAAACTAATTCAAACCATTTGTTTATATAGTTATGGTTTCTAAACTTCCGTTTTATTTTTGGTGATTTTTACCCATATATTCAAAATGTATTCATTTCTATATTTCAACTTATTGTTAATGTTTTTTACTTAATCAAATAAGCAGGCTGCTAATACGTGCTTTAGAATTATCATGCTCTTAGCATTGTGGTCCTCTATTGCTGCCTCATTTTCAATGTAGTAAAGTTTCATATTACCTATTTTTATATGCTAATGCTATTATAACTTTTTTTCTCACAATTCTTCCCTTTTTTCAACATAGCCAAAAGTAACTCTTTTCAAATATGCCATGGTTTGTTCCCTTCTGTTCAATTAGTTTTAGTTGTCTTTTATCTCTTTGTACTTTAGTTTACATGTGTCGTCAATACATGCTACATATATCTGTACTATAATACTAATTCAAATCATTTGTTTATATACAGATGGTTTCAAAACTTTTGTTTTTCAGTGGATTTTACCTGTAATGTACCCATTTCTATATTTCCACTTATTGTAAGTGTTTTCTTCATTTGATCAAATAAGCAGCCTGTTGACACGTGCTTTTGAATTATCATACGCTTGGATTTGTGATTCTCTGTTGCTACCTCATTTTGATTATAGTAAAATTTCATATTACTTATTTTTACATGCTAATGCTAGTAGGTGAAAATGAAGCTATTTCCTTTACTGCAATCATATTTTAAAAGTCTCATGACCACCTTATTTCCATTATTTGGAACATGGAGTTAAACTAGGACAAAAAGAGAATGTATTGTCGTTTATAGATTTCTGTGTGTTAAGTTTGATTGATGGTTTCCATTCATATAACCTTTTTCATAAATAAAGTGTACGCTTGAACTGGAACTTTAGTAATGAATATTTTTAGATTCTTTGTTGCACAATATATTATTACCTTTTTTTGGCAAGGCTCAATATTTAAATACTTACATTTGAATATGTATTTATAACAATTGTTATTACAACTGAGAGCTAAAAATTCATAAATTTACAATCCAATATTAGGTGGTGGTAGTACAAAATCCACCAGAATTTTGAGATCTTAAATTTTCATTATTATTTTTCTTTTAAATTTTTCATTAATGTTTAATGTACTTAATTTTAATATTTTATGATATGTAACTGATTATTATACAATAGATTTCATTCATTCCAAATTTTTCTTCGTCCTAATAATTAGATTTAAATATCCAAATAATATTATAAGATACCTATATGAACTTCAAGTTATATTATAAAATTTTTATATGAACTTCATATTCAAGGAAGGAACTTCAAATTATATTATAAAATACCTATATGAACGATTGTGATTAAATATTCAAAATTTATATAACTCGATTTTGAATTTTGTTAAGCTTGTATTTATAACTCATATAACTCTAGATGTCGCATTTAGTTCGAAATTTGATAAATTAGCCTGTTTTGAGCTTACTGTTATGCCTTTCTTGATTATAATCACAGTCTCGATTGAATAATGGTTTTCAATATGTGTAATCTTCCATTAACTTCATGGTAATGGCGAAAATTGAAGTAGCAGGAGTTTCTTATCTAAATGCAGAGGAAAAAATGAAAAAGACTCCATAGATCAAGTAATAATGTAGTTTTATTAAACTTCTATGTTTTATTAGTAGTTAAATGCATAATTTAAAACACCTTTGACTGAACAGCTGATAAAATGTTTGAAAAGATTAGATCATTTGTTGAATGGTAGAAGTGTAGCCGTGGATAATTATACTCAATGGTTCAGTACATGTGTAAACTAACATTTTGAATCAAAATGACAATCATTCCAGTTGCTCATTTTCTTATGTTGAAGTAGACTAATTCCTTTCAACAACAATAATACAGTTAATGGACTTTGTGGTTTAACTCGTGTTGGCGTATTAATCAGTGGCAATTTATTCATGATTTCAAAACCTATTTGTCTGTGACCATAACTGGTTTTTGTTATATTGATGTTTAAATTTTTTAGTTCAATTTGACATTATCTTAGATGTGATTTTTGTTAAAAGTTGTTGATCTTTATAGTATAAAGAAAGTGCAATAACTATGTTATGTTGATTTATGAATTAAGCACGCAATATTGTGAAACTAAGATACTGCAAATTATTAGTGTCTAACCGTATCAAATGTCTTTTCCGTAAGCACATTGATTAGTAATACTTTTTGATTCTCGAGTAAATTATGGTTGTGTATATTAATGCAGTCACTTGCTTTGATTTTTATTGTGATCATTGTTTCTAGACTAGAATTTTTATTTTTATTTTTGCTATGATAATGTTGGACCACTGTTCAATTTGTTAACAAAAGCGGGCATGCAATGTCGAGACCTTAAGTGCAGGTACAACATGAAGCTTCTTTAAGAATAGGTACAAAAATGAATTAACGAACCTTCTTCATGAAATATATTTTATACTTGAGAATTTATACCAAACCTAGGCGAATTTATACCAAACCCGAACAGGTACAAAATATAATTTATACTTGAGAAATTGAATTTTGTTATCTTTTGTCCTTTCAATTTAATTTTGTTTTCTAAATATATTTTATCTGTTTGTACATAATTGTCGGTGGTAACCCACATTTTTTTTGGGCATTGGTATTGACACTCCAAATATTGTTAAGGTGGGGTCAATTTTTTTCTTCTTCAAAAAATGCTAAGGGGAGTACCAATGAGGAAAATATCTCCTTAATAAATAAAGGTAATTTTACCTTATTACCCATTTAGCCCCTTAACAAATAAAGGTAAGTTTACCTTAACAAATATTGCAAGGGCCGTAGTAATTTTTTTCTATTTGCATATATCATTTTTTTAAACCCTTAAGGATAAGCGTTTTCAAAGGAATAGGGTCGAACTATTTTTTGTTGTTGACATAAATATGAAGAATTTTATAACTAGGAGGCAATGCATCGAAATGATTATTAATTTTCGACATATTACAGTCGAATACATATATAATTGATTACATGCTACATTCGGTGCAGTGACGACGAATTGCTTATTTTAATTTGGTTTTCCTAATCGAATAAGTTTTTTCTTAAATCTAATTGAAAAGGGCAATCTAGGAATATTGAATTGTGTGAAATAATATGTTTATGTACCCCTTAATAATTTTGCAAAGAGTGAAGTGTTTTTATAAAATGTCCCCTTCTTAACAATAGTTGAAGTGTCAATAACAACACCCTTTTTTTTCAAGAAATGTTTATCATCAATCATCATATAGGTTTCTATAATAAAATAGTTTGCATCAAACCCTAAATTATCATATTATGTTTTTTATCTTCACTATTTTTAGGTACTTATCGATGTTGGTGCTTAAATTTTGATATTTTTTGTTCCTAAAGAAAATCTCATTTCAATAGACTTCAAAACATCACAATTCATTGTACAATCATTCCTCTTACACAACAAAAGTCAAAGCATCCTATATATAATAGATCTCATGATACTTTAATGTATCTTGAATTTGTAGTTTTATAACACTGAAATAACTTTTCCAACCATGTAACATAGTTAAAAAAATATCTCAACATAAGATATTAATAATTTAGGCATACAACAGAGATGAAGTTATGAATAATATAAGAGCTGGTTTGCTATAAATTTGCTTTATACATACAAAAGATACATATAATATCAAATAAAATTGCTTTATACATACAATTTTTTTTTACAGATTTTTTTATTGGTCTCAATAAAAAATTCATTTTTTGGAATTGTTTCAATTACTTGATAGCATGAGCATAACGTTATTGATGATGATGTAGGCATTCATTTAGGTCACTAGATCTTCTTTGCTCCAACAACTCAAGTAGATGAGTTTTGATACATGAGCATAACACTGTTGATGATGATATGGGCAAAAAAAAATGGAAGAACAGGGTTGGAAGCCATGGAAGTTTACTAAAGGCAGCAATCGTGGCGCATACCGCTACATGGGTGGCTATTGTGAGTCTAGAGAGTGGGGCGACTGACATGGATATCCTGATATTTTTGGCCATATTCCAACTTATCACACTGTTGAATAAACCTAAGCGCAATACTACCATTCTATTTATTTGATGTAACTTTCGTCACGGGATATTTAGACGGTTGCATAGGGAAAGTTTATTTATATATGGAGAAATACTTTGAAATTTTTTCTTATATGTTTTTGAGATGTAATGGGAGTGAAAAAGAAAGGTAAATAAAAGATATATAAATTGGTGTTGATTAAAATTATGTTCCAAGCCCTTTTTTTCTTTCTAACTATAATGTTCTGACTAACTACTGATCTTGACTAGCAACGTTGTAGTACTTAGTCAGGATGACCTCCTCCTTATCCCGGTTTAGGAACTATTAGGATGATATATTTACTAAATTGTATTTGGGCATTGTTATTGACACTCCAAATATTGTTAAGGGGGGGGGGGCAATTTTTGTCTTCTTCAAAAATTGTTAAGGGGAGTACCAATGAGGAAAGTAGCCCCTTAACAAATAAAGGTAATTTTACCTTGTTACCCATTTAGCCCCTTAATAAATAAATGTAAGTTTACCTTAACAAATATTGCAAAGGCCTTAGTAATTTTTTTCGATTAGCATATATCAATTTTTTTAAACCCTTAAAGGATAAACGTTTTCAGAGTAATAAGAAAGAACTTTTTTTTTTTGACATAAATATGACGATTTTTATAATTACGGAGGCAATGCACCGAATTGATCATTAATTTTCGACACATCACTGTCGAAAACATATATAATTAATTATATGCTACATTCGGTGTAGTGGTAATGGACTGCTTATTTTAAATTTGATTTCCCTTATTAAATAAGTTTTTTTTAAAATCTAATTTAAAAGGGCAATCCAGGAATATTGAGTAGTGTGAAATAATATGTTTGTGTAGCCCCTTAACAATTTTTCAAAGTGTGGAGTGTTTTTAAAAAATGACCTCCCCTTAACAATAGTTGTAGTGTCAATAACAACACCTTTGTATTTTTGACAAGAGGCATCTGTTCAGTTGTAATTTAATCACGTAGGTTGACGAAAGGGCATTAGAATTACAATTTGTAAACACTTTTATTTTAAATTTATTAGTAGCTACAAGAATGGAGTTTGTGTGTAACGACCCAGGTTTTTGAACGATTAATTTTAAATATTTAATATCGTTTTAAATATTGTGTTGATGATATAAAAGAATTTTTATATTGAATTTATCGATTAAATAATCGATATAGGATATAATTCAGATTTAAAACTGAATCGAAACGATACAGTCGATTAATATAAATTCTGTTTGAAATGGAACGATAATAATAATTTATTATCGATGAATTTAATTGTTTGAATCAATTTATATTTTAAATTGAATTTAATTTTTATCGTTAATTTAAGCTGTTATCTCTTCTATACGATTAGATTGGATTTCGAAACCTGTCCCAGGGTATTTAGAATAGTGTTATAACACTAAGGATGTCGAGTGCTGGGTTGCGAATTATGGACCGTGAGATATTTTGATTATAAAATTAAATAAAATCAAATCAATTTCGTATCATATTTAATTTAGGCCGACCTATACATTTACTCAGCAGACCTAAGGAAGTATTTTCACGCAGCTATCTTTCTCGAGCACGAACTTATGCCTCCCCACTTCGATAGCAAGGAAACACAGAATTTAATGGCAGCGTACAAACGGTTCCCTCGTTCGCATCTTTAAATACCCTTGCCTTAGTTGTTTTCCTCTCTTCTAAACCCATCGAAAGCTTCTGAACCAAAATGGTCGAGCTTCCTCATTCAAAATCAAAACCGAATCCACAAAGCCCAAGCTGACACACAACCGTTCGCCAGATCTGGAACTCGAAGTTCTTTTGAGGTGCCGCGATGTCAGGATGAGGGAGATAGAAGGGCATCTTAAAGGTTGAATTTGGGGAAATCCGTGCAAACTCCTATATCGCGATTCACTATATGATTTCGTGGGGGGGGGGGTCGAGCTCAACAACTGGAAGTGAGCGACGAGAAGGTGATGTCGCGATTATAGCAGTAGGGTCTCAGGTGGGTTTTGACTATCCTGGAAGGGAGCGATTTGAGGGGTTTGGTGACCGCGGTTTCAGAAGAGGCTGGATCTGATTCGGGTAACGCTTGCAGCTACAGCGAATGTTGCAGTGTATGGAGGTCGAGGCCAAGTCAATGTCGCGGTTTCGTTGATGAGGTTCATGACTGTGATGTTGGGGATAAGGGATTTTGACGGCGATAAAGGGGCGTTGTCAAAAGGGGAGAGTTCAACTGTGTCGATGAGGGCTAATTCGTGTGCTGATATATTTGGGGAAGGAAGTTGTCTGTAAGATGGTTGATGAAATGCCGTAATGGGCTGATGGTAGTTGGTGGAGATGATCGAAGTATTCAGGAGTTGTTCGAGACATTGTTCATCGATTAGTCGAGTGGTATGCAAAATTTATAAGGTATACATTTTTATTTAAAATCCATAGAAAGTTATTTATTTTAGTTAATTTAAATTAATAATTGATCAATCATTAAAATAAATTAAATAAACTATAGGTGATAAATTCATTTGAGACGAAGTAGATGCGTAGTCAAGACATGGAAATTTTAACTGGATATTCGGCGAATGAGTATCCTGGTGAGTAAATCTCACTCACCTTTATTTATAATTATTTTTATTTCGTTAAAAATAATTGTTGTGGCTCGTTGGATTTTTATTCTGCTTGCTTTATATATATTAGTTATTTAGGCTATTATATATATATATATTGGGTTGATTGATTGGTTGGATTCCCGCAGTCTCATTAGCGGATGCCCGCAATTTTATAGCGGATGATTACCCTATACGCCCCACGCTATGATTAGTGGATGACCTTCTATACCGCGATATTCTGCCACGAAGCAGAATTGGTATTATTTATGTGCTAACATCTGTGGATGCAGGGAAACAGGTTGGAGGAATCCAACTGGATTCCTCAAAAATATATTATCTGTTTGTTTATTTGTTTGCATATATATTGTTATATATGATGTGTTAGAAAAATAAATAATTCGTTGCTTTGTGTGTTTAAATATCACTGGGCCAATTAAAAGGACATTTGAGATTTTAAAAAAGGGGGAATTCTATTTTTTAAATAGAATTTGAATTTTTAAATGGAATTAAAAATATAAAACTTGTTTTGAAAAATAAAACAAGTAGTTCCTTTTTAAACGGAGTATAAATAGTTCTTTTATAACGAAGTTATAAATGAAGTGAAAAGAATTATCATTTGATAATTCAAAATATAGAAATACAAGTGTTTTGAAATATGATTCAAAAGGAAATTTAAATATAGAATTTGAATAATAGAAAAGGAAAAGGAAATTTGAATTCAAAAGGAAAAGGAAACAGAAAATTCGAATTTAGAATTCAAATAGAAAATCCAAGATGGATTTGAATATAGAACTTTCAAATGGTGTTTGAATATAGAGAAATTTGAAATAGAATTTCAAAAATAGAATTTTCAAAAGAGAATTTGAAATAGGATTTGAAATATAGAATTTCAAAGAAGAATTGAATAGGATTTGAAATATAGTATTTCAAAGAAGAATTCGAATGTGAAATTTGAATGGAATTTAAATATGAAATTTGAATTGAGATTTGAAATAGAAATTCGAGTATTGAATTGGAACATGGAATTGAATACGGAAATTCAAGTAGAAATTTGAATAAGAGATTTCAAAATGGAATTTGAAACAAATTTTGAAAATAAGATTTTCAAAGTAGAATTGGAAATAGAATTTCAAATAAGATTTCAAAATAGGAAACCCAAATGGTTTTGAAATGGAATTTGAATTCAAGGGAATTCAAATGGATTTGAGTGAAGGAATTCAAGTGGGATTGGAATAAAGGAAATTCAAAATGAAATTTCAAATAAGAGAAATGTAATTTGAAATATTGAGGATTTCAAATAAGAGAAAATGGAATTTGAAACATTTAGAATTTCAAATAGAATTTAACTGGAGTTTGAATATCTTGAATTCCAAATAGAATTTAAATATGGGATTTGAATATAGCAATTCAAATGGAATTTAAATAAATGAATTTGAATATAGAATTGCAAGGTAGAATTGTAATGAAATTTGAAATATTGTATTCAAGAAAATTGAATATGGTTTTGAATTTAGAATTCAAAGAAGAATTGGATATAAACTTCAAATATATTCGAAATAGAGTTGAATATATTATTCAAAGGGAATTGAAATAGGAAATGAATAGAGATTTCAAATGGAATTCAAATATAAAATTTGAATAGGGATTTGAGATGGAAATTCAAGTATTGAATGTGAATATCCAATAGAGAAGGAATTGGAGTTTGAAATATAGAATTTAAAAGAAGATTGAAATTGGAATCAAGGGATTCGAGTGGAGTTAAATGAAGTAGAATCCATTTTAAAGAAGTTTAAAAAGTTTATATATATATAAATATAATTAAAACGAACTCGCCGCAGCGCTGCAGTTCGTAAAATAGCGATTCGAACTTCAATCGAATATACAGGACTCAATTGAAGTCGAAATTCTTTGAAACAAGAAACGTCAGGACCGATTTGATAATAGTTTTCTAATGAAAGAGAAAAATCTGAATTTCGTCATATAGATTTGGAGTTATGTCAAAATCAAATTTTCAGAAAAACAGCGCCAGAACCATTATAAAACCATAACGGTTTATTTAATTAAATTAAAGGATTTTAAGCAAATAAAAATCGAAATTTCTATTTTAAAAATCCAGATGTGAGTTATAAAATATATGTGAACTCCAGTGGAGTAATGGGTTGATTTCTGAAACAGAAATCAGATTTTTGATTTATTGAATAGAGTTAACTAATTCGAATAGAAATTAGTTAATGAGATTTCGAATGAATATTGGGATTTAAATAAGTAAATTCGATTTGAAATTTATATTCGAAATAGAAAAGAGAACTAGAATTGAAATTGAAATTTAATTTGGTTATGAACGAGTTAATATTTTGTTTGAACATGTTATGTTCAACAAAGAAGTGAGAGAGGCAAAATGACTAATCAAAGAATAAATGGGCGAACTGAATTCAAACGATTGGATAGTGTTGAATTGAATTGGAAACAGGTGAACAGGTGTTGAACAGATATGGAATGAAGTATATAAAGTATATAATTTATGTGCTCGACAAAAAGGTACATGTTTAATTCATATATGGGTTTTATGCGCCGTATCGGCAAGCCGCTTGGCTTTTCCTTTTTCTTTTTGATTGAGGAAGATACCGGGAAGCTATTTGAAATTTCCCGACGCTCCCGATACAGGGGAGGTTATGGCGAATTTTTCCGGGAATTTAAGGAGATAGAATATTTTTCAGATAATTTGATAGTTAAATCAATGTATCGATAAATGTAGAATTCGATAAGAAAATGGAAAAGTGATTTAATTAATGAAATATTAATTAAAAGGCCCAGTGATTTGTTTGATATGTTTGGATGAACACTTTGTTTTATTCGATAGTTAAATCACAGACTATCGAAGTTTTGACCATCGTTGTCAATATGGAGAGACCGGTTGGATTATTATCCGAAGAACCACTCCGTATTGGCATAAGCGTTGCGAACCCAGTATGCTGAATATATTGAAGACGGAGTAAAGTGCAAGGGCTTTTCTATTTATAGAAATAGTGCCTTCGGTGTCGTTCAATCCCAGAACGAACGTAAATGGACGAATGTCTGACAAAGTATTTCCAATGATCAAATGGGTTGGTCTGTATGAATATATATGGTTGCAACGGATTTATCCCTTAGCATAATATCCAGAATATTTGTGCAAACTCAACTAGTGATTAACGGATCTGACGATGTGGCATTCAAAGTGATTGTGTTATCGATGAATGGTAAGTATGCGTAGCCTCAGGCCTCAACAACCGGGAAAGGACAAAAATCGGGCAGGCAGCATGGCTATGTGGGTCGCACCCATTAGGGTGTATAATCACCTATCTAGAGAAATTCCTTTTTGTTCTAAATCTATCGATTCTGCCCATTCGGGAAACGGTGGTTTGAGTCCAACCGTTGGTGATATACATTCGATACACTCAAGCGAAATGAGTGGTCGGTCATGTGTGGGCCGGGTTACAAGATGTTCTTGTTGAACCCAGGTGTATTCGCCTCTAGAGATGCACTGTCGGAAGGTGGTCCCATACCTTGTCATGTTGGAAATCCAATCTCCAATAAGCGCCATGCGAGTTTTGATTGTATAATATATGTGGAGCGTGAGATGCAAGCGTTCTGCTATTTGGTTATTTATTTGATGTAGACATTACTATAATATCACTGGATTTGATATCAAAGTGTTTTGGGTTATAGTAAGGTAAAAACCGTCCATGTTTATGTGTGGGCTGGTCTTACTATTATCTTTTCTTTTGAAAGGATTTTTAAAGTTAAACAAGTGGTTGGAGTTTACTCACACCAGTCCCATGACTGACCCAGAGTTTGTTTTGTTTTGTTTTTCCTAAACTCTTGGGTGCCCAAATTTGTACGGGCAGGCAAGTGTTTCAGGCTTTTACAGATACACTTGGAGGAGCTTGAAGCAGAAGGCTTCAACGTTAGTTATTTAGAGTTACTTCCGCTGAATCCAATGTTATGTGTACTCTGATGATGGTATGTATATATGTACCAAACAGATTGTATTTCAAAGCTTATGTTATATAATATATTTTATTCGTTCCGCTGTGAGTTTGTGACCTTCGTTTTTCTCCTATTCTAAGTTTTCTATCTTATCTATTCTCATCCTCTAACTTCTTTCTAATAATGAGTCGTATTTCTGTGTTATTTGGGTTGGACGTGTGTTGTATTTAGTCAACTCAGATAGCACGGATTTGCGGTCCTTTACAGTTGGTATCAGAGCTGGTTGCTTAATTGGTACGGATGATAGGGGGTTCTCGCTTCGCGTTAGGTGGCGAACGGGAGACTCTTACCCCTACATCTCCCGACAATGTGGGTTGGTCGAGTCGAGAGGCTGGCCGTAAAAGCAGTTCTGAGGTATCTCTGTAAGCCACGCTGGGAGGTTAGCCCAGTGCCGAGGGAGGAGAGGATGGTTGAAAAGCCTACTCGAATCTCGGGGTCTTTACAGTTGGTATCAGAGCTTAGGTTGAGCGAATACCTAGGCTTGTGTGGCATGTGCTCATTAGAGATAGGGTCAGTAGTACCCTAGAATGAGTTGAGTGTATATACGAGAGAGCGTATTTGTAATTTGATATAAAAAAAAAAAATTTGTTTTATATTGTGTTGACTTGTCTGTTGAGTGGATTATGAATTCTGATCGAATCGTGGGACGCCACGAAGTCGATAGGAATTTCTAAACACTTGAACAGAGAAATTCGACACAGTATTGTTTTAAAATGGGTAAATGAAATCATTTACCCAAATTTCTATTTTGATATAGAAGGAATAATTTTCTGAAATTATTATAATATATGGATGTGTTGATTGTTAAGATTAAAATCAAATGAGATTATAAAATTAGAATGGTTATTTATAACCAAAATAGAATTTGTATATGAATAAAATACATACAAATGGGATGAACTGGAATTAAATTCAAACCAGAATTAAGAATTCAAAATCCTGGGAAGTTGAAAAATTATTTTTCAAAGTATATTAAAATAATATAGATTTGTTTTAGAAGGATTTGAAAGAAAATCATGGATTTTGAAATAATAAAGCACTGAACTCACTTCGGGGGCTGGGAAATAATTCTGATAATGGTCGCGACATCATCAGTGTTCATTTTCGAGTTTCTAAGTGATGGATTGCTACCTTAGAAAGTTTTGATGGAAATTTGTTTGGAAGAAAACAAATTGGTTTGAATATTCAAATGTTTGAATTTGAGGTGGAAATAAATATATGTATATATTTAAGTGATTTCGAAAGGATTTGAAATGAAACCCTGAGATTTGGATTCTGGAATTAAAATTTAACTGAAGCAAGTTAAATGGTTCGAGGTGAATAAATTGACTAAAATCAATTTGAAATAAATTGAAATAAATATGAATTGAATGTGAAAGCATATGAAGGGAAGAAGGCCAAAAGTTTTGGTTGAAAATAAAGTCATAGAAATATGAGGAGTTGAGTTTCAACATAAGTTAGATTTTGAAAAGTAATGAGTTTGTACCATTTTTCCTATCTTAGCAATTTCGAGGACGAAATTATTTTAAGGGGGAAAGAATGTAACGACCCAGGTTTTTGAACGATTAATTTTAAATATTTAATATCGTTTTAAATATTGTGTTGATGATATAAAAGAATTTTTATATTGAATTTATCGATTAAATAATCGATATAGGATATAATTCAGATTTAAAACTGAATCGAAACGATACAGTCGATTAATATAAATTCTGTTTGAAATGGAACGATAATAATAATTTATTATCGATGAATTTAATTGTTTGAATCAATTTATATTTTAAATTGAATTTAATTTTTATCGTTAATTTAAGCTGTTATCTCTTCTATACGATTAGATTGGATTTCGAAACCTGTCCCAGGGTATTTAGAATAGTGTTATAACGCTAAGGATGTCGAGTGCTGGGTTGCGAATTATGGACCGTGAGATATTTTGATTATAAAATTAAATAAAATCAAATCAATTTCGTATCATATTTAATTTAGGCCGACCTATACATTTACTCAGCAGACCTAAGGAAGTATTTTCACGCAGCTATCTTTCTCGAGCACGAACTTATGCCTCCCCACTTCGATAGCAAGGAAACACAGAATTTAATGGCAGCGTACAAACGGTTCCCTCGTTCGCATCTTTAAATACCCTTGCCTTAGTTGTTTTCCTCTCTTTTAAACCCATCGAAAGCTTCTGAACCAAAATGGTCGAGCTTCCTCATTCAAAATCAAAACCGAATCCACAAAGCCCAAGCTGACACACAACCGTTCGCCAGATCTGGAACTCGAAGTTCTTTTGAGGTGCCGCGATGTCAGGATGAGGGAGATAGAAGGGCATCTTAAAGGTTGAATTTGGGGAAATCCGTGCAAACTCCTATATCGCGATTCACTATATGATTTCGTGGGGGGGGGGGGGGTCGAGCTCAACAACTGGAAGTGAGCGACGAGAAGGTGATGTCGCGATTATAGCAGTAGGGTCTCAGGTGGGTTTTGACTATCCTGGAAGGGAGCGATTTGAGGGGTTTGGTGACCGCGGTTTCAGAAGAGGCTGGATCTGATTCGGGTAACGCTTGCAGCTACAGCGAATGTTGCAGTGTATGGAGGTCGAGGCCAAGTCAATGTCGCGGTTTCGTTGATGAGGTTCATGACTGTGATGTTGGGGATAAGGGATTTTGACGGCGATAAAGGGGCGTTGTCAAAAGGGGAGAGTTCAACTGTGTCGATGAGGGCTAATTCGTGTGCTGATATATTTGGGGAAGGAAGTTGTCTGTAAGATGGTTGATGAAATGCCGTAATGGGCTGATGGTAGTTGGTGGAGATGATCGAAGTATTCAGGAGTTGTTCGAGACATTGTTCATCGATTAGTCGAGTGGTATGCAAAATTTATAAGGTATACATTTTTATTTAAAATCCATAGAAAGTTATTTATTTTAGTTAATTTAAATTAATAATTGATCAATCATTAAAATAAATTAAATAAACTATAGGTGATAAATTCATTTGAGACGAAGTAGATGCGTAGTCAAGACATGGAAATTTTAACTGGATATTCGGCGAATGAGTATCCTGGTGAGTAAATCTCACTCACCTTTATTTATAATTATTTTTATTTTGTTAAAAATAATTGTTGTGGCTCGTTGGATTTTTATTCTGCTTGCTTTATATATATTAGTTATTTAGGCTATTATATATATATATTGGGTTGATTGATTGGTTGGATTCCCGCAGTCTCATTAGCGGATGCCCGCAATTTTATAGCGGATGATTACCCTATACGCCCCACGCTATGATTAGTGGATGACCTTCTATACCGCGATATTCTGCCACGAAGCAGAATTGGTATTATTTATGTGCTAACATCTGTGGATGCAGGGAAACAGGTTGGAGGAATCCAACTGGATTCCTCAAAAATATATTATCTGTTTGTTTATTTGTTTGCATATATATTGTTATATATGATGTGTTAGAAAAATAAATAATTCGTTGCTTTGTGTGTTTAAATATCACTGGGCCAATTAAAAGGACATTTGAGATTTTAAAAAAGGGGGAATTCTATTTTTTAAATAGAATTTGAATTTTTAAATGGAATTAAAAATATAAAACTTGTTTTGAAAAATAAAACAAGTAGTTCCTTTTTAAACGGAGTATAAATAGTTCTTTTATAACGAAGTTATAAATGAAGTGAAAAGAATTATCATTTGATAATTCAAAATATAGAAATACAAGTGTTTTGAAATATGATTCAAAAGGAAATTTAAATATAGAATTTGAATAATAGAAAAGGAAAAGGAAATTTGAATTCAAAAGGAAAAGGAAACAGAAAATTCGAATTTAGAATTCAAATAGAAAATCCAAGATGGATTTGAATATAGAACTTTCAAATGGTGTTTGAATATAGAGAAATTTGAAATAGAATTTCAAAAATAGAATTTTCAAAAGAGAATTTGAAATAGGATTTGAAATATAGAATTTCAAAGAAGAATTGAATAGGATTTGAAATATAGTATTTCAAAGAAGAATTCGAATGTGAAATTTGAATGGAATTTAAATATGAAATTTGAATTGAGATTTGAAATAGAAATTCGAGTATTGAATTGGAACATGGAATTGAATACGGAAATTCAAGTAGAAATTTGAATAAGAGATTTCAAAATGGAATTTGAAACAAATTTTGAAAATAAGATTTTCAAAGTAGAATTGGAAATAGAATTTCAAATAAGATTTCAAAATAGGAAACCCAAATGGTTTTGAAATGGAATTTGAATTCAAGGGAATTCAAATGGATTTGAGTGAAGGAATTCAAGTGGGATTGGAATAAAGGAAATTCAAAATGAAATTTCAAATAAGAGAAATGTAATTTGAAATATTGAGGATTTCAAATAAGAGAAAATGGAATTTGAAACATTTAGAATTTCAAATAGAATTTAACTGGAGTTTGAATATCTTGAATTCCAAATAGAATTTAAATATGGGATTTGAATATAGCAATTCAAATGGAATTTAAATAAATGAATTTGAATATAGAATTGCAAGGTAGAATTGTAATGAAATTTGAAATATTGTATTCAAGAAAATTGAATATGGTTTTGAATTTAGAATTCAAAGAAGAATTGGATATAAACTTCAAATATATTCGAAATAGAGTTGAATATATTATTCAAAGGGAATTGAAATAGGAAATGAATAGAGATTTCAAATGGAATTCAAATATAAAATTTGAATAGGGATTTGAGATGGAAATTCAAGTATTGAATGTGAATATCCAATAGAGAAGGAATTGGAGTTTGAAATATAGAATTTAAAAGAAGATTGAAATTGGAATCAAGGGATTCGAGTGGAGTTAAATGAAGTAGAATCCATTTTAAAGAAGTTTAAAAAGTTTATATATATATAAATATAATTAAAACGAACTCGCCGCAGCGCTGCAGTTCGTAAAATAGCGATTCGAACTTCAATCGAATATACAGGACTCAATTGAAGTCGAAATTCTTTGAAACAAGAAACGTCAGGACCGATTTGATAATAGTTTTCTAATGAAAGAGAAAAATCTGAATTTCGTCATATAGATTTGGAGTTATGTCAAAATCAAATTTTCAGAAAAACAGCGCCAGAACCATTATAAAACCATAACGGTTTATTTAATTAAATTAAAGGATTTTAAGCAAATAAAAATCGAAATTTCTATTTTAAAAATCCAGATGTGAGTTATAAAATATATGTGAACTCCAGTGGAGTAATGGGTTGATTTCTGAAACAGAAATCAGATTTTTGATTTATTGAATAGAGTTAACTAATTCGAATAGAAATTAGTTAATGAGATTTCGAATGAATATTGGGATTTAAATAAGTAAATTCGATTTGAAATTTATATTCGAAATAGAAAAGAGAACTAGAATTGAAATTGAAATTTAATTTGGTTATGAACGAGTTAATATTTTGTTTGAACATGTTATGTTCAACAAAGAAGTGAGAGAGGCAAAATGACTAATCAAAGAATAAATGGGCGAACTGAATTCAAACGATTGGATAGTGTTGAATTGAATTGGAAACAGGTGAACAGGTGTTGAACAGATATGGAATGAAGTATATAAAGTATATAATTTATGTGCTCGACAAAAAGGTACATGTTTAATTCATATATGGGTTTTATGCGCCGTATCGGCAAGCCGCTTGGCTTTTCCTTTTTCTTTTTGATTGAGGAAGATACCGGGAAGCTATTTGAAATTTCCCGACGCTCCCGATACAGGGGAGGTTATGGCGAATTTTTCCGGGAATTTAAGGAGATAGAATATTTTTCAGATAATTTGATAGTTAAATCAATGTATCGATAAATGTAGAATTCGATAAGAAAATGGAAAAGTGATTTAATTAATGAAATATTAATTAAAAGGCCCAGTGATTTGTTTGATATGTTTGGATGAACACTTTGTTTTATTCGATAGTTAAATCACAGACTATCGAAGTTTTGACCATCGTTGTCAATATGGAGAGACCGGTTGGATTATTATCCGAAGAACCACTCCGTATTGGCATAAGCGTTGCGAACCCAGTATGCTGAATATATTGAAGACGGAGTAAAGTGCAAGGGCTTTTCTATTTATAGAAATAGTGCCTTCGGTGTCGTTCAATCCCAGAACGAACGTAAATGGACGAATGTCTGACAAAGTATTTCCAATGATCAAATGGGTTGGTCTGTATGAATATATATGGTTGCAACGGATTTATCCCTTAGCATAATATCCAGAATATTTGTGCAAACTCAACTAGTGATTAACGGATCTGACGATGTGGCATTCAAAGTGATTGTGTTATCGATGAATGGTAAGTATGCGTAGCCTCAGGCCTCAACAACCGGGAAAGGACAAAAATCGGGCAGGCAGCATGGCTATGTGGGTCGCACCCATTAGGGTGTATAATCACCTATCTAGAGAAATTCCTTTTTGTTCTAAATCTATCGATTCTGCCCATTCGGGAAACGGTGGTTTGAGTCCAACCGTTGGTGATATACATTCGATACACTCAAGCGAAATGAGTGGTCGGTCATGTGTGGGCCGGGTTACAAGATGTTCTTGTTGAACCCAGGTGTATTCGCCTCTAGAGATGCACTGTCGGAAGGTGGTCCCATACCTTGTCATGTTGGAAATCCAATCTCCAATAAGCGCCATGCGAGTTTTGATTGTATAATATATGTGGAGCGTGAGATGCAAGCGTTCTGCTATTTGGTTATTTATTTGATGTAGACATTACTATAATATCACTGGATTTGATATCAAAGTGTTTTGGGTTATAGTAAGGTAAAAACCGTCCATGTTTATGTGTGGGCTGGTCTTACTATTATCTTTTCTTTTGAAAGGATTTTTAAAGTTAAACAAGTGGTTGGAGTTTACTCACACCAGTCCCATGACTGACCCAGAGTTTGTTTTGTTTTGTTTTTCCTAAACTCTTGGGTGCCCAAATTTGTACGGGCAGGCAAGTGTTTCAGGCTTTTACAGATACACTTGGAGGAGCTTGAAGCAGAAGGCTTCAACGTTAGTTATTTAGAGTTACTTCCGCTGAATCCAATGTTATGTGTACTCTGATGATGGTATGTATATATGTACCAAACAGATTGTATTTCAAAGCTTATGTTATATAATATATTTTATTCGTTCCGCTGTGAGTTTGTGACCTTCGTTTTTCTCCTATTCTAAGTTTTCTATCTTATCTATTCTCATCCTCTAACTTCTTTCTAATAATGAGTCGTATTTCTGTGTTATTTGGGTTGGACGTGTGTTGTATTTAGTCAACTTAGATAGCACGGATTTGCGGGCCTTTACATTGTGTGTGTACATTATAAGCAATAAGGATATTTTCATGATGTATGAAGTTACTATATGATGGAACTGAAGTGTGCACCGAGTTATTATATGATGGAAGATTCATAGACATTTATATTTAAATCTTTTTACTAACAAACAATTTGGCATGTTAACACCTGCTTCCTACATACAAAATTATATATGAATTTTGCTCTTCGGATTAATGTCTTCTTTTGATAATTTTGTTTGTAGGAAGCGATAGTTGAAGGGTAAGGCCTTGAAATATGAACGGTGGTGACACAACAAAGAAGAAAAAAAACTAAACATTATCAAAACGATAAATCTAGTATTAAGGGCAAGGAGCTTCTTTCAAAAGGTAATTTTAATTATATATATGTCCGATTTGATATTAAAAAGTTATAAATACTATCCATCACATGCAAATAGCATAATCAATGTAGATTATGTCATTAGGTGTAAGATCTGAAATTCAAAGCGTTTATCATAGTAGGGACAATATAAAACCTAATAAGGTAGAAAAAGAAACGTTATCACCTTTACATGACTATCATTTATTTCAATGTTTAACTACACAATAAATGTATTTACACTGAGTATTAATATAATATCAAAATACGTAGATAAAGAGTCGATAAATTAACTTAACATAAGCTCATGAACAAAATAATTGATTGAAACTAAAATTGGTACACAAAACGTTATTATTTGTTATAAGTTGGATTTGACTATTCGTGTAGGTTGAACAAATTCATGAGGCAATTCAAGTGCATTGGTTATATCTGAATGTGTTGATATGGTAAGCAATCATTTCACTGATTTTATTATCGTCTTTTTAAATATATATGCTATAAAATATGGCTCGATAATCAAATGCAGGTCCACCTGAACGTTCATATGTACTCGTGTAAATTATCTAAGCTATATGGTAACCTTCTAGATTATTACACTATTACTACATAACACAATGGATACCAAAGAATGTACTAGAAAAATTGGATATTATTATGACAAATACATCGTCTACAGTCACTAGTTTTGCCTGAATAGGGGCAGAAGTTGGTACTGATAATGTAGAAACCAGCTTACATACTAATTTACATAAGGATGAAAATGTAGTTCAGATATTGGTAAAATGTTAGTTCGGGTAATATAAAAGGGAAGGACATAAGTAAAAATGATGGAAAATGAAGCTAATCCTGTGCGATATCCACATCGACCCGTTTCAGTCGTTTACGAACGGATCAGCATTTAAACACTGAAGCGCCTGCACCGCATGAGTTTAATCAGAGCAAATTGCAATCTGAATTTTCTGCTGCTGCCTCCTCAAGTAAGACTCCTACAAAAAATGTAACTAATCTGGTTGGCATGCTAGACGTCGAGATAGTAGAGGAATGGAAATCAGATGATTCTAATTTTGTTAACACTATTGATCACCCAAAAGATTTTGTTGAACATGTTGCTTTGCAAGTTCAGGAACAATTGACAAAGCTTGCTAATGTTTATCACATGATTAGAGATAAACAAAATTTTACGCTAAACATAAGAGGGGTAACCGCCTAATAGATCGACTTCGCCTAAAAAACAGACACAAAGCACTATTGTGATTAAATGAACATTATGTCAGGGAATGTGATGAGGGTTGAATAGTGATGCAAAAAACATCACGTTCTCTACCTTCTACATTGAAACAACGATCAGCTCAGAAGTTATCGTATGGCCCGCCCACCGAAGCGAAAACCTCTAAGCTGGACACTTGAGAAAGAAATTAGTAGGTAAGAAAAAGAAATAATGAAGCTTTAGAAAAGAAAGAAGAAGGCAACAACATCATAATCAAGGTAGATATAGAATCTCATAGTTGAATGAAAAAAATATAATGTAACATCGTTTTTTTACCAAAAACATATATATAAACATACACAATCAGAGCACAACACATAATCAACCTGGACAAGAATAACATGTCCTCACAAATGCAGATACATACAATACGTAGAACAACAGAAATACAACATCAATCGTCATAGGACAATAGAAATGCAGAAAATACAGGAAATATGTCTCAATATCTCGACTCGAGCTCCTCTCCTGAGCTTCAAGCAACCCCAAAGCTAATCTAAAAGTATATTCGGCCTGACCTGAGGAAAACAACACTCGAATCAATCTGTAATACTTACAGTGGGAAACCTCATCTTACAACAACTTGCTTAATTTTTTGAATATCTTTTGATAAAATGGAACTCTTGTAAGATACGACCACACATAAACATGACACATGTTTTTTTAGCTTACGATAACCTAAACAATTATATCAAATCAATTGATATTATTATAATGTCTATCTTTAGATAAATCCCAGTAAAGTAAATCAAATCAAAGGGCGAAAGTGTTACCATTATAAAATTTCACACCCCAAATGCGGCTCTCTAATAGAAACTAGTTGGTCCGTATTGGGGATGGATTCCGTACGATGACCACTCTCGTCTGTTTAACTAGTAAGGCCAGAACGGTTACATAGCCCTTTTCCCCAAATGGTGCATTGTCTGAATATGTCATCGTCCCGGTCGCAACTGATCAATCACCCCGAGTACGGGCGTACTCCACTTCTCGATATATAATGAAAAATCTATAAAGGCGATGAATGTCTCCTAATGGGCGCTACCCACTTGACCTCATTGCATACCCTATTTCTGTCGTCTTTGATTGATGACGCTAAGAGCTATGATTACCTTTCAACATGAAATTCTTCAATTCATTTTGGATGCCACATTGTCATTCGTTGATCACTAATTGACTTCCATAAACAATACAAACTCCGAGATAACATGACTCAGAGAAGGGTGTTAAGTTAAGAGAAGCTGCCTTCTCCGCCACCAACAGATGTACATTTTTAAAATTCAACATTTATGATATTATAATGCAATGTCACACACCAATATATACAATTTGTCCAGGAACATAGCAAATCGAAGGAATTTTTTTACCACATCCTATCGAGTATCACCCCAGGATCAGTAACAATAAATCCTCGTATCAAATGGATCTCTAGAACACCAGGACCACTACTATAAGTATGTAATATAAACCCTGAGAGCTAACGAGGACATCAACAAGCACCTCTTTCCGCCTAAAGGCCCACGTCTGCACTTCAAAGATATAAGCAAGAGTACCTCAAATAAACAAATTAGAAACATGATATTTTTTTTACTTGAAACACGGTTGTTATGTTTCTAAGCATGAAACAATTATATAGTGTTTCCATATACCTTTTAAGTGTTTCCGTTATTCTATATGAATATTTTATTTTTATCAAAAAAGTAGATTTAATAGTTTGATATTACGACAAATATATTTTTGTAGGATAAAAAAAATAAGCTACCATTCTCAAAACCTAACTCATCGGTCATGGTTTCTTTAATTTTCGCAAACCCTCTTCCTCCTACGATTACTTTTCAGTGTCGATTATATTTTTTAACATCGATTTTGTCAATGCCGATTACTAAACGCTTCCGTTAGTAGATTTGTATTCTATGTGATCGTTGAGCTTTTATCAAGTTGAGCTTCATGTGAGCTTCATGATAGTTTGATTATTAAACTTGTAAGTTGTTCTATTTGCAAGGGCCTGTTTTTTCAGCCTTGAATTGGGTTATCCTTTGCAGTTGGATGTTTATTACTCTAAAACCAAAAGAAAATCGGATAAGGCAAAGCTGAACTATTTTTCAATCGTAGACAACTCTATAAGATTGGTACAAGACTTGTACTAGAGAAGGCATGGTTCGTTACAATCGGGCAAATGCAGACCCTTGTTGCTGTCCAAATCATTTATGGGATGCCCTGATATGAGGATCATATTGTCAAAGAGTAGGTCATCCGTTATTGTATAATTCTCCTTTGTCCCTTGCCAAGGAGGATAAATAGCGATGGTTTTTGGCTTTCAAAATGGACGATGTTAGTTCCTTCGATTGGTTTCTCCTTCACTTTAAGCTCCATAGTGTATTTGGCAGGACTAACCTAGCATGTAGTTGAAAGTCCAAAAGTAGTTGGTTTTGCTCGTGGAAATCTTGGTTTGGTTGTCAGTGAAGGTATTCAAGCTGCTTGATGTAAGATGACTTTTTGGAAGCTAACCGTGTGTGAAGTTGTGGCTTAGATGAGAGAACTAGGCGTGCATAAATAGATTTTGATTTCTTAAAGACCGAGTACCGGTTCGACATGGATTAAAAAAAACCCCGATAAGATTATATATAACAAAAGTATCAACTGATTTAGTCTAATATATGTTGTAATAGTTGTGATTAATCATATTCAAGACCACTCGAGTCCAATATCTAAACCACAATGCGCTAGCGGAAGACTAGATCGTTGTTAGACTTTCAAAAACAACCAAAGCAATAACTCTAGTCACAAAAACAATATCAACCAATCACGAACAATGCAAATCTCAATCACAAGCAAGAAACTAATAACAAAATAGCAAAAATAAATCACACAAGGAATTATAGTGGTTCCACTAACATCTTGTTAGTGTACATCCACTTTGGAGAGAGTATATTATTACCACGATGAAAGGAATACAAGAGATTGATCCAATAATCACTCTATTTATAGAAAAGAGTTTGAGGAGAATAGAATTGAAGAATTGGAATTAGGTTATAAACCCTAATTCTCCCTTGAGAATAACCCTTGATCCCTAATCAAGTCTTCAAGCTCTCCCTAATTCACTTCAGAAAATAGCTTATATAGAGGTTGGCCAATTACCCAAATTGCCCCTGAATTAGTCACAAATCAGTTTGCTAATCTTCAGCCCAAAAATAGCCCAAAACCCGATTAGACGTCTGTCGAACCTCCTGACAGACATCTGTCATCTTCCAGATATTCATTGAGCAAATGTACTCAGCACAGACGTTTGTCCCTCATGTGTCAGACGTCTGTCTGAGCTCTCGGGAAACCAATTCCCTGCAGTCAGACGTCTGACATCCCCTATGACAGACGTCTGTCGTTCCAGACCACTGAAAACTGCACCTTCCTGCTCATATCACCTCCATACGAGCTCTGATTTGCGAACGGTCACCTCCGAGTCGAAGCTATCTTCGTCCTCTTCAATCCAACATATATAGTTCGCATATCACAACACTCCACCACGATACTATAACCATCTCAACTCCAAGCTCCAATGCACCATGCACTTCCTTCTACCTTCGACCAAGCAACTTGAATGTTTTCCCAATGAGCTCCGGCATGGCCACCGCCCATTGCACTACACCAACGAGTTCAGGCAAAACCCCACCTGCCAATGTAGTGTTGAAAAAATTCAAACCAAAAACCATCTCACCAAAAGATAATGTACTCGGGAGTGTAACGAGTACTTACCTTGAAGATAGATTTTCAATCTCTCACCGCTATTCCTTTTCCATCAAACACAAAATCACTCTCTCCACCTCGTACCACCCCGTGGCACCTAGCAACTCAACAAGCGAATTAAGTTCGAGCAATGCTCGAACTTCCCACACGGCAATGCCTTCGTAAACATATCCGCCGCATTATCTTTTGTGTGCACTTTCCGAAGGTATACTAGCTTACCCTCATCCATGGCTACAAGAAATGACTCCCTCACCTCAATATGCTTGGACCGTGAGCTAAACGCCAAATTCTCCGCCAAATGGATAGCACTTTGGCTATCACATCGAACATCAACACTCTCATGTTCGAAACCCAAGTCACACAAAATCGCTTCAAGTAGAGTGCCTCCTTGGCCGTTTCCACAACGGCAATCAACTCCACCTTCGTAGTGGATAAAGCAACTACGGTTTGCAATCGCGATCTCCAACTAATGGTTGTCCCGCCATGTGTGAAGACATACCCGGAAGTTGATTTCCTCCGATCCCTATCACCGGCGTAGTCCGAGTCACAATAATCAACCAACTTGCAACTCCTATCATCACTACCGCCAAAGACAAGTCCACAAGATGTTGTGCCTTTCAAGTATCTCATAATAGCCTTCACGGCTTCCCAATGTGACTTCCCCGGATTAGCCATATACCGACTAACCACCCCGACGGCATTTGCAATATCGGGCCTTGTACACACCATTGCGTACATCAAACTACCAACCGCACTTGCATATGGCACCTTTGCCATATAAGCCTTGTCTTTATCCCCGATAGGTGATCCCTTATCTGAAAGCTTCATATGCAAAGGTAAAGGTGTATTTAACGCCTTTGCATCCTCCATGCTAAATCGGTAAAACACTTTCTTAATGTATTCCTTTTGAGTCAATCTTAACTCATAATGCTTTCGGTCCCTTTCAATTTCCATGCCCAAGTTTTTTCTTGCTTCTCCAAGATCTTTCATTTCGAATTCCGATTTCGAAAGCATCTTCAACTTGTTGATTTCATTTTGATCCTTGGAAGCAATGAGCATATCATCCACATACAAGAGTAAATACACCCAACAATCATTTCCCAACCTCTTGAAATATACGCAAGCATCCTTGATGCTTCGATGGAAGCTATTTTCAAGCATGAAATGATCAAATCTCTTGTACCATTTTCTAGGCGATTGCTTCAACCACATAGTGATTTCTTCAACTTGCAAACCAATTTAGACTTACCATCTACAACAAACCCTTCTGGTTGCTCCATGTAGATGTCTTCATCCAAGTCTCCATGCAAGAAGGCGGTTTTCACATCAAGTTGCTCCAACTCCAAGTCATGGATAGCAACTATGGCTAGTAAAACCTGGATAGATGTATGACGAACCACTAGTGCTAAAATTTCATCATACTCCTTTCCTTTCCTTTGTGAGAACCCCTTTGCCACTAACCTTGCTTTGTACCTTCCATCATCCTTCACCTTGTAAATCCATTTGCACCCTATAGCACGGTTTCCTTGAGGAAGTGGAACCAACTTCCAAGTTCGGTACTTCATAAGCGATTGCATCTCTTCCTCCATGGCGCAAATCCACTTCGAGCTCTCTCTCGACTCCATGATATCATCAAGGTCCATTGGCTCATCTTGGACTACATTGAGAGCATAGTCCAAATGATCACAAAAGCTAAGGTAGCTCCAATCACCATATCTTTCGGGAGGCCTTATTGCACGTCGACCAACCCAAGTAGCAATACTATCACCCAAACCCCTTTCGGCTCCACCTTGAGTCGAAACTTCTCTAGTATCATGTACATCACCAACATCATCACTAGCGGAACCATGTGGACTATGTGATGTTTCATCAACCGCTTGAACCCCACGAGCTTCTTCAACTCTACTACCACTTGGACGGAATATGGGAATGACTTCTTTCTCCTTTGATTCACCATGAACCAAATCTGGAACGTCCGATGAGCTCTCATTCACCTTGAATAAAGCCGACTCATGAAAAGTGACATGACGAGAATTAACAACCTTCTTCGTTTCTGGATTCCAAATCCGATAGCCTTTCACGCCATCCATGAAACCAAGCAAGACCCCGTTGAATGCTCTAGCTCAAGCTTATCATTCCCCGGATCATGCACATAAACCGGGCTACCAAACACACGAAGATATCTCAAGTCAACACTCTTCCCTTTCCACACTTCCTCCGGAATTTTGTTACCAATGGTCGAGCACGGAATTCGATTTACAATATGCACCGCGGTTGACAAAGCTTCGACCCAAAATCCCTTAGACAAACCCGATGTCAATCTCAATCATCAAGCTTTCTCAAGTAGAGTTCGGTTCATTCTCTCTGCTACTCCATTAGATTGCGGATCTCCCAGTGTACTAAAATGTCTTCGGATTCTGTTATGCTTACAATACTCCAAGAATTCACGCGAGACATATTCACCGCCATTGTCGGTCCTTAACACCTTCAAAGTCTTACCACTCTCATTCTCAACAAGAGCCTTCCATACTTTTAACTTAGCAAATGCCTCTGATTTGGCCCCCATTACATACACACATACCTTTCGAGGCAAATCATCAATGAAAGAAATATAATACCTTGCTCCTCCCAAAAAAGCAAGTGGTGCCGGTCCCCAAACATCCGAATGAACATACTCAAGAACCTCCTTTGAGTCATGCTTGCCTTCATCGAATGATACCCTTTTTTGCTTCCCAATGACACATTCCTCGCAAAACTCTAGTTTGTTGAAACTCTCACCCTCGATCATCTCCCGCTTCCGAAGAATATCCAAACTCCTCTCCGAGACATGACCCACTCTCAAATGCCAGAACCGTGTCGCATCCAAGTCACGAGAACTATCAACACCAACACAAGTCTCACCTCCTACGGTCACACCGAAGCAAATATATACCATGAGTCCTAGCACCTTTCATAACCACAAGTGCCCCCATCGAAACCCTCAAGAAATCCTTCTCGATAGTGATCTTGCATCCTAAAGAATCCAATTGCCCAAAGATATAAGCGACTTACTAAGTCCAGGAACATAGCTAACGTTGGTGAGCGTGCGAACAACTCCATCAAACATCCTTATTTGCACGGAGCCACTACCAATCGACTTGCAAATAGCACCATTTCCCATAGCAATTGCATTTCCCTCTTTGACCTCAAAGGATGAAAAACAATTTCTATTTGGCGTCATATGATACGACGCACCCGAATCGAGTACCCACTTGTTACCCGAAACACCCGTTGCTACCACCGTCAACACGTTCTCATCTGTCTCACCATCCCCACTCTCCACCGCCACAGATGAAGACGCTACTTCCTTCTTATCTTTGTCCGGACATTCATTTTTCCAATGGCCTGGTTTCTTACAAATAAAGCACTTGCCATTTCTCTATTTCGATTTACCTCTTCCACCGGGTTTTCTTGATTTACGACGCCCCTAGTTTCTGTAACACCCCACTCCCGCTATGATCACTCACTAAGGGAATGCCATAGCATTGGTGGAGTATTTTAGTGAATATAGAACAGAAAAATTACAACAAGACAGATATAAATAGTACTTGAAATTTTAAAACATCATCTCATAACAGCGGAAGTAAAACATGTCTGGTTACATCATAAAACCACAATAAAGGTCAAGTACAATATCCATCAAAATAAAGAAGTACATAATCCCACTCTCATACAATAGCCAAACAAAAGAAAAGATAACTGGATAACTGGAGCTTTACATCTATCCAAGCTCCTAAAGACTGGAACAGCAATCCGATCAAGCTCCACTACTGCTAGGATCCACCGTAGGACCTGAGGGTTGGGAAAAAGATAAAAACAACAGGGTCAGACATAAGTCTGAGCGAGTCCTATAACTTTAACAATACAATCGTTAAAGTAACCAGAGAAGACATAAACTGATATACGGTAACATATAGGGATGAATGGCTACCCTAAGCAGTCAACTAAACGAAGATAAAGGATAAAGACGCATCTACCCTCCCTAAGGTAAATTACTAAACTGCACCACACCAGTCGTTCCTAACTTAAAGGTTGATCCCACCCAAGGACTTATAAAATTTACTAATTAGTACCTGCGTACCCCTAGGTGACCAAGTAGGCGCCACGGGGCCCTACAATCCACTAGGTGTACACACTACTTCCCATTCGATCGGCTCCCTAACGTAGATACCCGTGCTGGCCCCACCGTGGGATGTATCATTCCCCAATGTGGCAACCTGATGGAACTAAAGGTGCACGGCTTATATCTACTCGATGCAACAACGGCTTACCTACCAGCCCGGGCCCACTCACGCATATGAAGCCCGTTGGACTTGCGTTGCCACCGCTAACCCGTTTGCCTCTTACAGTCAAGCCCAGTATGCGTGTCCCGTCCTCGACATGGGTCGAGCCCACAAAGATACGTATGGGTTACTGGTTGAAATGGGCCTCCACAAGCTACCCACCTAAGCTTGTCCCTTTTTCTAGTATATCCCACTTAACCCTTTAATCATGTTTTAATTACATGTTCCATTTTGGTTAAGTATTCTAATCGTATTTTCTATTGCCACCCAAGGCAACCACTAGATTTTCTCATGCCACCCGAGGCACCCACTTAACCCCTCATGTCCCTCTACATGCTAATATGGTTAAGTGTTTCTTAATTAATTAATTAAGAACGTAACCTTTGTAAAGACCTCTCACATTAGACTGTCTTTTATGACCGCTGGTTAAGCCGGTTGGGTCCGGGCAGCCTTATGTCATAACAGAGTCTAACCTCGTGTCTTTACATTAATTACGTATTTAGTTTGTGCCTAAGACCTCTCACATTGGGCTAACATTTGTAGCAACTGGTTAAGCCGGTTGGGTCCGGGCAGTTTTACGCTACAACTGAGTCCAACCTCGTGTCTTAGTCAATTAATTACACCTAATTAATCACCCTCATAATTTTATATTAATTATCCCTAATTAATCAAGTTTTCTTAACATGGGTAGACCTAACTTAATAGGTAAATTCCCATGGGGTAGACCTAACTCAATAGGTAAATTCCCAACACATAGTATGGGTACACCTAACCAAATAGGCAAATTCCCATACTATGTTTATTTATTTTGCATAATTATATTAATTTCACACAATCTTATTAACTTATGCATTTAATTACCCCATCGTTCCCACGTAATTTCGTTCATGATATAACACATATAAAAGGTGTCAACTTGCATATGAATGAACATGTTTCAAAGGTGCCATCTTGCATATTAACAAACACATAACTTGCATATGAACTTGCATAACATGTCACATAACTTGCATATAATATGTCACATAACTTACATATTCATTTTGCATAACAAACTTGCATATTAGCTTATAGACTTGCATAATGTGTCATCATGAACTTGCATATTAATAAACATGTAACTTGCATATTTACATACATGTAACTCGCATATTAACAAACATGTAACTTGCATATAAGAAACATGTAACTTGCATATTTACATACATGTAACTTGCATATTAACAAACATGTAACTTGCATATTTACATACATGTAACTTGCATATTAACAAACATGTAACTTGCATATTTACATACATGTAACTTGCATATTAACAAACATGTAACTTGCATATTAACAAACATGTAACTTGCATAGCATATTACCATGAACTTGCATAACATGCATATGATTACATAGCCCACAACTTGCATATTTAGCATCATGCAAACATAACATACATCATATTAAACTTGCATAAGCTTACATACTCAACATGCATAAACATAAGATTAATGCTAACATCATATCATATGATTCAAAGCTCATTAACCCACATACAAAACCATAAATCTCATCACATCTCATCTAATTAGTTTACCAAAAGATCATCAAAGTGATAGAAACTCACAACTAGCAACTTTGAACACCAAATGAAGAAGATTAAGATGCTAAGAAGGGATTAGAAGTTGATTAGAGAGTGATTAGTATGCAACCCTCTTCATAAAATTAGTGGAGGCCATGAGAGCTAGCATTTTGCCATAGTTTAGTCACTAGGTTTAATTATGAATGAATTAGGGTAGGTTAGGGTCTTATTTATAGATTAGGCAAGTGTTTTAGGCCATAGGATTAACCCTAGATTCAATCCAAGCCATCAAAGCATGTCTTGGGGAAGAAGTCAAGTGTAGGAACCATCTAGGGCCTTTAGATTAAAGATGGACCATGAGAACCATTCAAATGCAAAATCTGCACTTGAGCGAATCGGCCCACGGGTTGACAGCCAAACACCCTGGATTAACCCCTAGTCGACCCAGCGGGCTCGGGTCGACTTCAAAAATCGGCCGGTTCGGTTATTCCCCTCTCCCAATTCGCTGTTTTGAGCATTTTTGCATATTTATTTATTAAATTTTCAATTATATATATATATATATATATCAATATATATATATATATATATATATATATCTACACAACCTATTTCACTTAATTAAGTATACTTTAATTTGGGAATTTTCGTGAAACTTCGCGAGGCCATATCTTGGTCATACGGACTCCGATTTTCGAAAACTCGGACTCTATTTCGCGTATTTTTCCGAGACGAACGCAATGGCATAGCCCGTTTCCCTTGATTCCCATTTTAGAATTAAATTCTGCCTCGATTTATGTTATTACAGGTTATTGAAAATACGGGTTGTTACATTCTCCCCTCCTTAAAGGATTTCGTCCCCGAAATCTTCAAGTTAGGAAGAACGTATCCTACCATCCAATCATCCATCTACTCAAAGCATCATCCACGAGCAATCATTGTCCTTACAAGATTCTAAATGCTGGATGGATATATGCAAAAGTGTGTGTATATGTACTTACCTAATGCAAAAATCAGGCGGTTACTGATACAGTAAACCTCCTTAATGCAAACCATGATAGTGCCATGCATCCAATATGTATGCGAAACCCTATTGACACATACAAATTTCTACATGCGTGCACAACCATACACAAAAATGCATCATCCATATGATAACACAGCCATGATACATCCATCAATCTAACTACCACATCCATTTATGCAATATGCAACATGAAGTGACTGAGCCGATCTAGTGCCTAATGTGTGTGTATATGCATCCACGAGCAACCACTAGCAAACAATTGCATCCATATGCATCCATCAACCATAACATGTTTCAAACACATGTTTCAACCATAGGTTTTACCCTATCTAAAGGTCATAGGTATTAGCGAGAGGATATACTAAAGATAAGATAAGTACTAGACAAGCAATAAAGGAGAAGTTAAAAGACATACTCTCAAAAAGAAATGGATACAAAGAACGCATCTTTGCTTCCGTCTCCCAAGTAGCATTGCTTTCGTCATCTCCCCATTGCACTTTAACTAGCTGAACTTCTCTGTTCCTCAACTTCCTAGTTTCTGACCCAAGGATGCGAGTAGGAGCTCGTCGAATCATCGCATCACGCTCTACCTCTACATCTCTAAGCAAGCTCGGCTCTACCACCTCCGCGGTCTCATGTAAGCACTTCCTCAAATGTGATACATGGAATACATCATGAACACCACTAAGTCTGTCGGGCAACTCCACCCTATATGCCATCCGTCCAATCCTTTCCTTAATAGGAAACGGCCCAACAAATCTCGGTGCTAACTTCCCTACGGACCCAAAGCGAACAACATTTCTCAATGGAGATACTTTGACAAAAACCATGTCCCCAACCTCAAACTCAAGATCCGTCCTTCTCCGATCCGCATAAGATTTCTGTCTATCTTGCGCTGCTTTCATCCTTTTTCGAATTAAATCAATCTTCTCTGAAGTCTCTCTAACCATATCTGGCCCAAGCAAGATCTTATCCGTAGATTCCCACCAACATGTAGGAGATCGACAAGGCCTTCCATAAAGAGCTTCGAAAGGTGCCATGCCAATACTGGACTGAAAGCTGTTATTATATGCGAACTCCACCAAAGGAAGATGTTCTTCCCCTGTACCTCCAAAATCCAAGATACAAAGCCTCAAAAGATCTTCTAAGATACGGTTCACCCTCTCAGTCTGACCGTCCGTCTGAGGATGATATGCGGTGCTCAAACACAACTGAGTCCCTACCGCCTCTTGCAAACTTCTCCAAAACTCACTAGTGAAAATAGGATCTCGATCACTCACAATGCTGGATGGTACGCCATGCAATCTAACAATCTCTCTAACATAGACTGAAGCAAGCCATGGAGCGGTCCTCTTACTCTTTATGGGTATAAAATGGGCACTCTTGGTAAGTTTGTCTACCACAACCCAAATTCCCGTATTGCCCTTCCTCGATCTCGGTAACCCGTCGATGAAATCCATCGAGACACTATCCCACTTCCACTGTGGGACTTCCAATGGGTGTAGCAACCCACCGGGTTTCTTTTGCTCCGCTTTAACTTGTTGGCACACCAAGCATCTAGCCACATACTCGGCCACATCTTTCTTCATACCGGCCCAGAAGAAAACTCTCTTCATGTCTTGGTACATTTTGTCTCCACCGGGATGAATAGTCATTCTTGAACGATGTGCATCATCCAAAATAGCCTTCTTCAAACCCTCATCTTGCGGTACACAAAGTCTACCGTCTCTATGCAACCATCCCTTATCATCTATGGTGTATCTACCCAAATGGCTGGACGACTCCCCTCTTATAAGCTTCTCTACCAACACAACCAACTGTGGGTCGTCTCGCTGAGCCTCGCCAATCCGTCTCAAAAGAGTAGGTCTAACCTCCAAGGATGCCAACAAACCAGGTACAAAATCAACAGAAGGTCTGAAGTCAAACAAAGAAAGAAACTCCAAGCTTCGTCGTTCCACGAACAATGGACTCAAAGATAGCCTTTTTCTACTCAAGGCGTCTGCCACCACGTTACCCTTACCAGGGGTATACGCTATCTCGAAATCATAGGATGCTAAGAACTCCATCCACCTTTGCTGTCTTAAGTTTAAATCCTTCTGAGAGAATAAGTACTTCAATGATTTATGGTCGGTGAACAACTCGAATCTCTCACCAAGAAGATAATGGCGCCAAGACTTAAGTGCGAAAACAATCGCGGCCAACTCTAGATCATGGGTAGGGTAATTCTTCTCATGCACTCTCAATTGTCTCCCTCCATAGGCTATTACCCTTCCCTCCTGCATCAAGACTGCGCCTAATCCTGTTCCACAAGCATCGGTATAAACAACAAACGGCTTACTCCCATCCGGGAGCACTAAAACTGGAGCGGTGGTCAAAGCTCTCTTTAACCGTCGGAAAGCATCATCACAATCTACATCCCACGAGAAAACCAGATTCTTTTTCGTCAAGCGGGTTAATGGGGCTGATATCTTCGCGAAGTCTTTGATGAACTTCCTATAATATCCTGCCAACCCCAAGAAACTTCTTACCTCGGTAGCATTTCTAGGAACTTTCCAATCCTGGATAGATACTATCTTTGCGGGATCCACAGCTATCCCTTCCTTAGAGACCACATGCCCTAAGAATCGCACTTCTCTTCTCCAAAAATGGCATTTAGAGAATTTAGCTTTAAGACTATGCGCTCGAAGAGTCTCCAACACTTCCTTGAGATGTAAGGCATGCTCTTCTTCATTCTTGGAAAAGACCAAGATGTCATCCACAAAAACTACTACAAACTTATTCAGATACTCTCTGAACACTCTACTCATGAGATCAACAAAGTATGCGGGGGCGTTTGTCAACCCAAATGGCATCACTAGCCACTCATAAAAACCATCCGGAGTCCGGAAAGCAGTCTTCTCTATACTGTCCTCCGCCACTCTTAACTGATGAAACCCTGTAGCTAAGTCCATCTGCGAAAATACTGACGCGCCAACCAACTGATCAAAGAGATCATCTATCCTCGGTAATGGGTGTCTATTCTTCTTCGTGAGCTTATTAAGTTCTCTATAATCCACACAAAGTCTGAGGGACCCATCCGCCTTCGTGGCAAACACTACTGGAGCTCCCCACTCCGATATACTTCGCCTTATGAACCCCTTCTCAAGCAACTCCCCTACTTGCTTATGAAGTTCTCTTCTCTCACGAGGAGCCATATGGCGCACTGGCAAAGACACTGGTTTGGCATTATCCACCAAATAAATTCGGAAATCTATCTCCCGCTTCGGAGGCAAACCCTTTACTTCTTCAAACACATCCGGATATTCCCGGACTACTCTGACAGAACACAAACTCTCGACCGAAGCATCGAGCGATTCAAGATAACTTAGCAAAACAGATTCCATGGGATTGCAAGAGATCTCGAGAGTGTTACCCAAGCGGGTCATGAGCCTGACAACTCTCCTTTCGCAATCAAGAACGGCACCATTACTGGATAACCAGTCCATGCCCAAGATCAACCCATAGCCCGTGAAGCCCAATACAAAAGCATCACATCTAAACTCAACGCTAAGTATAGAAATCTTCAAACCCAAACATATCATAGACAGATATATGGAGCCCCCAATTGGGTTTGAGACAACCAAGGGATCATCAACTAGACTGGTGTCTAAGTGCAGTGACTCAACTAACGATGATGAGATAAAAGAATGCGATGCGCCAGAGTCAAACAAAGTACGAACTGGATGATCAAACAGAAAAACCAGACTTTCAACGGAAATAGTTCTACCTCTCTGCTGAATCGGTGGAACTGAGAGAACCTGAACTTGCCCCCCTGACTGAGGTGGTGCTATAAGAGCTTGCACCTGGCCTCCTGAGGTAGACCCCGTCTTCTGCCCCTTCTTTGGGCAGTTTTTCACAAGATGCCCTGCTTCACCACAATGAAAGCAACCGGTTTTCTTCTTTTTGCGACAATCCTTACTAAGGTGTCCTGGTGTTCCACAATTGAAGCACTTCTTCTTCGTCTTCTTTTTGTCACCATTGCCTTTTCCGCCCTTGCCTTGTTGTTGCTGTTGCGGTTTCTTCTGATCCCCCTTTTTCTCTGGTGCCTTAGAATTCTTATCATCCTCATGCATAAGTGCCATGTAGACAAGCTTCTCAAAAGTGGCCCCCATAGGAATGTGAGTCATAGCTATTCCTTGCAATGGTTCGTTCAAGCCTCTAACGAACCTCAAAGCCTTCTTCTCCGGTGTATTCACCAACTCTATGCCAAACCTTGCTAATTGATTGAATTTGTTGACATATTCTTTCACCGTGAGATTCCCTTGCTTCAAATTCAAGAACTTCTCCATAAACAGATTCTCTTCCGCCCTTGAGAGAAACTTAGCCCCAAACCTTTGCTTAAAATCTGCCCAAGAGTCAACAGGGCGTTCTCCATTAGTGACTTCCCACCAGAATGAGGCCTCTCCCTTCATTAACCAAGCCGCCAACTTGACTTTCTTTCCCTCTTCCACTTCAAAGATATCTAGCAACTCTTCCACTTCCTTAAGCCAATCTCTAGCCTCTACGAAAGTCTCTGAACCAAGAAAAGGTTTTCCTCCTATAGCCTTGAACTCCTTGCAAACCTTAGCAAAATTATCCACTCTAGGCTGAGGAGGAGGAGCGGTTGTCTCTGGTGTAGTAGCATTGGCCGGACCCGCAGCCGCGGCCCTAGCCTCTTGCAACCTCCTATACCATAGTGGTATAACTAAACCCTCCGGGATGTTAAGATCTTCAGCCATGCTGAAACGAAAGAGGAAAGATTCAAAAAGGAGATTCCGAAAGATAAAGATATGGCTATTGGGGATTATGCTTTTCTTTTTCAAAAACTTTTTCTCTTAGAAGACATGCTTTTAAAAATCCTTTCTTCGAAAATACTCTTAGAAAGTAGTTTTTCTCAAAAAATTTATCTGTTCTGGTAACCTTAAGCTCTGATACCACGTGTAACACCCCACTCCCGCTATGATCACTCACTAAGGGAATGCCATAGCATTGGTGGAGTATTTTAGTGAATATAGAACAGAAAAATTACAACAAGACAGATATAAATAGTACTTGAAATTTTAAAACATCATCTCATAACAGCGGAAGTAAAACATGTCTGGTTACATCATAAAACCACAATAAAGGTCAAGTACAATATCCATCAAAATAAAGAAGTACATAATCCCACTCTCATACAATAGCCAAACAAAAGAAAAGATAACTGGATAACTGGAGCTTTACATCTATCCAAGCTCCTAAAGACTGGAACAGCAATCCGATCAAGCTCCACTACTGCTAGGATCCACCGTAGGACCTGAGGGTTGGGAAAAAGATAAAAACAACAGGGTCAGACATAAGTCTGAGCGAGTCCTATAACTTTAACAATACAATCGTTAAAGTAACCAGAGAAGACATAAACTGATATACGGTAACATATAGGGATGAATGGCTACCCTAAGCAGTCAACTAAACGAAGATAAAGGATAAAGACGCATCTACCCTCCCTAAGGTAAATTACTAAACTGCACCACACCAGTCGTTCCTAACTTAAAGGTTGATCCCACCCAAGGACTTATAAAATTTACTAATTAGTACCTGCGTACCCCTAGGTGACCAAGTAGGCGCCACGGGGCCCTACAATCCACTAGGTGTACACACTACTTCCCATTCGATCGGCTCCCTAACGTAGATACCCGTGCTAGCCCCACCGTGGGATGTATCATTCCCCAATGTGGCAACCTGATGGAACTAAAGGTGCACGGCTTATATCTACTCGATGCAACAACGGCTTACCTACCAGCCCGGGCCCACTCACGCATATGAAGCCCGTTGGACTTGCGTTGCCACCGCTAACCCGTTTGCCTCTTACAGTCAAGCCCAGTATGCGTGTCCCGTCCTCGACATGGGTCGAGCCCACAAAGATACGTATGGGTTACTGGTTGAAATGGGCCTCCACAAGCTACCCACCTAAGCTTGTCCCTTTTTCTAGTATATCCCACTTAACCCTTTAATCATGTTTTAATTACATGTTCCATTTTGGTTAAGTATTCTAATCGTATTTTCTATTGCCACCCAAGGCAACCACTAGATTTTCTCATGCCACCCGAGGCACCCACTTAACCCCTCATGTCCCTCTACATGCTAATATGGTTAAGTGTTTCTTAATTAATTAATTAAGAACGTAACCTTTGTAAAGACCTCTCACATTAGACTGTCTTTTATGACCGCTGGTTAAGCCGGTTGGGTCCGGGCAGCCTTATGTCATAACAGAGTCTAACCTCGTGTCTTTACATTAATTACGTATTTAGTTTGTGCCTAAGACCTCTCACATTGGGCTAACATTTGTAGCAACTGGTTAAGCCGGTTGGGTCCGGGCAGTTTTACGCTACAACTGAGTCCAACCTCGTGTCTTAGTCAATTAATTACACCTAATTAATCACCCTCATAATTTTATATTAATTATCCCTAATTAATCAAGTTTTCTTAACATGGGTAGACCTAACTTAATAGGTAAATTCCCATGGGGTAGACCTAACTCAATAGGTAAATTCCCAACACATAGTATGGGTACACCTAACCAAATAGGCAAATTCCCATACTATGTTTATTTATTTTGCATAATTATATTAATTTCACACAATCTTATTAACTTATGCATTTAATTACCCCATCGTTCCCACGTAATTTCGTTCATGATATAACACATATAAAAGGTGTCAACTTGCATATGAATGAACATGTTTCAAAGGTGCCATCTTGCATATTAACAAACACATAACTTGCATATGAACTTGCATAACATGTCACATAACTTGCATATAATATGTCACATAACTTACATATTCATTTTGCATAACAAACTTGCATATTAGCTTATAGACTTGCATAATGTGTCATCATGAACTTGCATATTAATAAACATGTAACTTGCATATTTACATACATGTAACTCGCATATTAACAAACATGTAACTTGCATATAAGAAACATGTAACTTGCATATTTACATACATGTAACTTGCATATTAACAAACATGTAACTTGCATATTTACATACATGTAACTTGCATATTAACAAACATGTAACTTGCATATTTACATACATGTAACTTGCATATTAACAAACATGTAACTTGCATATTAACAAACATGTAACTTGCATAGCATATTACCATGAACTTGCATAACATGCATATGATTACATAGCCCACAACTTGCATATTTAGCATCATGCAAACATAACATACATCATATTAAACTTGCATAAGCTTACATACTAAACATGCATAAACATAAGATTAATGCTAACATCATATCATATGATTCAAAGCTCATTAACCCACATACAAAACCATAAATCTCATCACATCTCATCTAATTAGTTTACCAAAAGATCATCAAAGTGATAGAAACTCACAACTAGCAACTTTGAACACCAAATGAAGAAGATTAAGATGCTAAGAAGGGATTAGAAGTTGATTAGAGAGTGATTAGTATGCAACCCTCTTCATAAAATTAGTGGAGGCCATGAGAGCTAGCATTTTGCCATAGTTTAGTCACTAGGTTTAATTATGAATGAATTAGGGTAGGTTAGGGTCTTATTTATAGATTAGGCAAGTGTTTTAGGCCATAGGATTAACCCTAGATTCAATCCAAGCCATCAAAGCATGTCTTGGGGAAGAAGTCAAGTGTAGGAACCATCTAGGGCCTTTAGATTAAAGATGGACCATGAGAACCATTCAAATGCAAAATCTGCACTTGAGCGAATCGGCCCACGGGTTGACAGCCAAACACCCTGGATTAACCCCTAGTCGACCCAGCGGGCTCGGGTCGACTTCAAAAATCGGCCGGTTCGGTTATTCCCCTCTCCCAATTCGCTGTTTTGAGCATTTTTGCATATTTATTTATTAAATTTTCAATTATATATATATATATATATATATATCAATATATATATATATATATCTACACAACCCATTTCACTTAATTAAGTATACTTTAATTTGGGAATTTTCGTGAAACTTCGCGAGGCCATATCTTGGTCATACGGACTCCGATTTTCGAAAACTCGGACTCTATTTCGCGTATTTTTCCGAGACGAACGCAATGGCATAGCCCGTTTCCCTTGATTCCCATTTTAGAATTAAATTCTGCCTCGATTTATGTTATTACAGGTTATTGAAAATACGGGTTGTTACAGTTTCCTTTCTTCACATTCTTTTCTTTCTCCACAAACAACCCGTGACTACTACTAGCTCCACTACTACCCTCACTCATCTCCTTCATTTGATCTCTCAACTCCTCACTAAGAAGACCCATCTTGACATCATCTAGAGTCAAGGTATCTCGGCCATGGATCAAACTATTTGATAAACCGGTATAACGGTCCGACAACGAACACAATAATATCATCGCCTTTTGCTCTTCCTCAATCTTTAAATCAACGACCTTCATCTTCATGAGCAAGTCATCAAAGGCATTCAAATGTGCCTTAAGCGAATTACCCTCCTTTATCTTGAAGGTGAAAAACGTTCGCAACAAGATCAAACGGTTAGTGAGCGACTTCTTCATATAAAGTTCTTCCAACTTGTCCCAAATACCTTTAGCGGTAGTCTCACTACTAATTTCGGAGATCACATTTTCCCCCATAGCAAGTTGAAGAGTAGTGTAAGCCCATTCCTCCATCTCCTCTCTCTCAACATCCGAGATATCACTTGGCAATAAGCGAGTATCAAATACTACTCGGTGCACCTGATTTCGCTTAAGAACCGCTTTCATTTTCCATTGCCACTTCTCAAAGTCATTATCACCATTCCACTTGTCAATAACCAATTGAGAACCCGACGCTGCATACGAACCCCGTACATAAGGCGCCACACTATTCGGACTTCCAGTTGAAGGACTTATCGAGCTACTATCCGTCTCTAGCATTTTCACAAACACCAAACAAGCACCAAAACAACTCTGATACCAACTGTTATAACCGTTGTGATTAATCCGATTCAAGACCACTTGAATCCGATATCTAAACCACAATGCGCTAGCGGAAGACTAGATCTTTGTTAGACTTGCAAAACAACCAAAGCAATAACCCTAGTCACAAAAACAATATCAACCAATCACGAACAATCTAAATCTCAATCACAAGCAAGAAACTAATGACAAAGTAGTAAAAATAAATCACACAAGGATTTATATTGGTTCCACTAACATCTTGTTAGTGTACATCCACTTTGGAGAGAGTATTTTATTACCACGATGAAAGGAATACAAGAGATTGATCCAATAATCACTAGATTTCAATATAGAAAAGAGTTTGAGGAGAATAGAATTGAAGAATTGGAATTAGGTTATAAACCCTAATTCTCCCTTGAGAATAACCCTTGATCCCTAATCAAGTCTTCAAGATCTCCCTAATTCACTTCAGAAAATAGCTTATATAGAGGTTGGCCAATTACCCAAATTGTCCCTGAATTAGTCACAAATCAGTTTGCTAGTCTTCAGCCCGAAAATAGCCTAAAACCTGATCAGACGTCTGTCGAACCTCCTGACAGACGTCTGTCATCTTCCAGATATTCATTGGGCAAGCACAGACGTCTATCCCTCATATGTTAGACGTCTGTCTGGGCTCTCGGGAAACCAATTCCCTGTAGTCAGACATCTGACATCCCCTATGACAGACGTCTGTCGCTCCAGACTACTGAAAACTGCACCTTTCTGCTCATATCTCCTCCATACGAGCTCCGATTTGCGCACGGTCACCTCCAACTCGAAGCTATCTTCATCCTCTTCAATCCAACATATATAGTATCACATATCACAACAATATATGAGTGCGTTATATTGACATTCCCGTTATTTAATTTCTATTTCTAGTACCTCATACTTAGTGTTAAAAATGAGAAAGCTGTTGTACGAACTTATGGAATTTTCTTTTGATTTGCATAGTGTGTTTAGATAGAGCATTGCCTGGTAATGATGTTCATTGCAGTCATAAAATTGATGGAAACAGCTAGTTGGGTGCTCTAGAGGTATGCAACTGTTGTACCTTTTTTTACTTATTTTGTCCAACTAAAATTCTTCACGAAATCAATAAAAAATATGATTCAGATGCACCACCATCCATTTCAAAAGATTAAAAGAGAACCATAGGCTTATAAGCACCCAACTATATCTCTAATGCCATTGTTTGAAATAGATGGTGGATAAATGAAGGGGAAGAGGAAGACGTGGAAGATGTTGAAAGTGGGGGAAGAGTTTTATACATGATGCGTGCGCACTGTGAGGCATAAAATGGGATGCATTAATGCCTTATGGACATATTTTCTGTAGGCTTGTTTGAGAGAGCTGTGGGTAAGTATGATGTTTATTCTTTATATCTTTTGATTTTGTACGTTGGTACAAAATTTGTAGTTTAATTTTCCTTGTGTATGTTGTATGATTTCAGCTGCCCATAGCTTTGATTAACGGATATATCATCTTTGCCAATGAGAAAGTACAATAATATTTAAAGTGTCTTTTTAGTGTTGACTGTCAATTCATGATTATTTTAAGTGACAATCCATTGCAAACTATATTTGACTTTCAGAAATAAGGCTTTATTGGTGAGGCAGAGAAAAATGAATAAAACAAAATCATCTGTTTTGGTAGTCTGATAGACATTGTGGTTTAATAATTTTTGGTGATACTTTTCTTGACTGGCCTTTGTTATATTTTTCTTTATCAATATTTTTTGCAATACCCCATAAAATATACTTAGCTTAGACATAAGTTAAATTAATTTAAAATAAACAGTAATAATTAACAATATATTGAAAGGCTGAAAATGAAATTTTGCACAATTGGGAATTTGGCCACAAAAGTATTGTAGTTGTATTCATGGCGAGATTCTCGTCCGTTTTCATGTATTATTTGCTGAAAACGGAGTCTGCATGCAAAAGTTATTAATTAAGTTGTGCGTATATATTAATGTACAAAAGTTTGAATTTCAAATAAATATATATACAAGGTGGGAATATATTAAATTGGATAAGCACGAAAAGAATATTCCCTTTTATTTCAAACTTATATGTATATATTCACACACAGTAGGGGACAAGAACAAATTAATTAAACAAAGAAATAAAGTGAATTAATTGACGAACGACCAAAACTTAATGTTACGAAGGAAATTCCTCCTAGGCTTAAGAGAGTTTCACCACTAACAATAATATTTTAACAAATAGAAATTGTACCGAAAGTGACATGATTATGGTTTGAACATTAAGATATTATGATGATTCGGTTTTGTACATGAGACATGATGTTGAAAAAGACATGGTTGTGGTTTCACCACTAATAATAATATTTTTATTTTTGAAAATTTGTCTCAGTGGACTTGAATTGATCATGAGTAGGTAAACGCAGTTTCATCTGCACTTTAAGTGAAGTCTAATCTTTCTTACAACTAGTGCCCCTCTAAAGTAAATATATAGTTTTACCCATGGTTAACTTTATACACAGAAAAAAATCATGTATTTTTTGCATATTTGCGGTACAAGGACTAATCTTAACATGATATTTGTTTCTATCTATATATTCATAGCTTATTTATGTTTATCTGTCTTAACTATGACCATATTTCCTGTGATGCGATGTTTTACTGCATAGAAGCAACCAATGTAGACACCATATTAATAGTTATTTTCTTTATATATTTAATATTCCCTAACATTAGTTCTATTACCATTATCGTTATCACTGTATATTAAGGAAAAGACAAGGTCGTAGAATAATGTAGGCCAACTAGATGATGGTTGAAAAAAAAGGTAAAGCCATCCTTTTTAATTTTGGATAGGCGATCATCTTTTTCTTGCAACTGGTTTCACAATAAATTGAATTCTTATTAGATGACTATATATATGAGACGACCCATAGATTCCCGCCCTCTGAACTGACCATAAACCACACAAGTCCGACTCAAAAGGAAAGCATCCTCAGAAGGTCCTGCGATGAACCAAAATTCTAAGCTTCGATAGTTGATACTTAACACATCCACTGTGTTCTTGTACCGCAAAATCAAATGCTGCAAACTCGATTCATCGGGATTTTGTCAGAGCAAACACAACAGGACAGAAACAAAATAAAATATTTCAATATATATAATTTACAGTGTAATCTTTTACATCATAAAAAACACACTCTTACATTCTCAATCCATATATATTCAAGTATAGATAGTATATTACGTCTTTCCATCTAATGAAGAATTCCAGCTTCTCGCAATCAACTGAAACTCCTCATCAACCTGTTTTAACCTGAAACACAAACTCGGATATAACCCGAGTATCAAACATCCGGGTCAGGCTTGGATTAACCAGTTTAAAACTAAAAACCAGATACAAACCTTAAACCATCACATACAACGCATATCGGAGGACAGAGTTTTACATTATAATTGCCAGTTATGCTTGATAATCTTTAAAACAAACATTTGATATTATTATAATGTCTAGGTGGGGAAATCACTTTCGAAAATAAATGTATCAATCCGAGCTCGCATAAAGCCACATCCCATTATGTTGGCTATATAGTATACAACTAAAAACATGAAGTCTCATATTGAAAATTGGATTCTGACTATGAACCATGGCAAAGGACCTTCCTTAACCGTTTTCGCACATTCTAGCAAATGTGTCTGGGGTCAACTATTGGTCCCTCGGATCGGCAGAGGCAGTCAACACTAAATGCAACTGATTGGAATCTTACCTGAACATAACGTTTCCTCGGTCGTATTTAACTACCACACGAGGTGCCTCAACAAACATCCACATAAGTAAACTTGCTTGAGCTCCATACGATGGCAACACTATTCAGCTAGATGAGAACGTTAACCCATATTTCTGTTGTCCACTATCCAGCTTTCGGCTCATTCCGGGGTGTAAGGCCCTAGAGTCACGTTTCTACACAAAGCTACGTTATATCACAGCCATGCTTTGATCATCATCCACAAAGCTCTGCTATTCAACTACAGCTTTGATCGGCTCAACATTTGGCATGCCACATTGTCAATATACAACATATAATCGTTGCCAATTAATTTATAACCCTATGAAAACCAAAGTCTCAGAAGAGGGTATTAAGAAAAAAGAATAAATTTTCTGCCACCAAGTCAATCGTTTATATTGTAAAATACAGTGTCAGACACACATCCATCTACAAGTCCGTTTTGGGTATTGAATGAAACCGAATGCACTTTATTCCACAACCCCACTTGGGTGCAAAAGCCTTTGCATCCCGAATCACTTCAAGTACGGTTGGATCATCGTCACTATAACCTTGTAACGAGGGATCATCATGAGGCATCAACGAGCAATCCTTCCGATGTGAAGATCTACGGCCTTCTATTACAGTTAGTGTCATTTCATTTCGTCATTTAGATATTCACAATGGGTTGAAACCAGGTCATTCCAAATAACTATCGCATCTTTCAAATCAATTAAGATATATAAGATGTCCTAAGCCTTATTCCATTTTGGGAATATTCTTCTATCTTTCAAATCAATTAAGATATACTAGATGTTCTATGTCTCATTCCATTTCGGAAATATTTTTTTACTCAAACCTTTATAATTTTGAAAGTTAAGAGCAAATTTTATTAATCACCAAAATATTTACATTACATATATCAGCATATACAAGTTGTTGTATATAACGGTGTTGTATACACAATTATATGATTTTTGTTTGATGATAACAACCAAATATATTTCTATTATAAATGTGTTTGTTACTGTACTGTTTCATATATACATCAAAGACAAGAATATAATATTTATATTTAAATAGAATACGACCGTGTAGACATTCAGATATTTACACAGTATTTTGTTTAAATATAATATTTTATTTTAATTCTCAAACAGTACAGTTTTACAACTCCACTATTTGTAAACTTCACTAATATTTCACATTTCATATACAATTTTATGCACATTCTTTACATTTCATATACACTTATACACTCTTTCACTGTCTTCTGTCATCTTCAGTTTTTCTGTCTTCACAGCTCAGTCCAGTCATCATCTTCAACCTATCATATACAGAAACACGCACACAGTATATGGAATAGAAATAATTTTCAAAATACATGTGAATATAAATTTTATTTTTAAAATTTTATTTTCCTCAGTTTTCGGGTGTGTTTCTCACCGTATTTTATGACTTGATCTGATTCATCTATGTCTAGTCAGTTTGTATATAGTACAAAGACATGAAATCTTGTCTGATGGCTGCATATACAAACGTGTGCACTGCCTCGCCAATCAGAATGTAGCTATGAGCAACTGAGGAGTAGCCACATGGACCATCTCGACTCAGTGCACAACATATCAAAATGGTCGAGCTCAATACATGACAAGGCAGATCAACTCATAACAACATGAAATCAAAGCAGCTAAACGGTCGAGCAACACAAACATGGTGCAACAAGTAGACATAGCACTCAAGTTAACATGATCAAGATTGTGAACACAGCATGGTTTATGTCAACACTGTCATGATGCTTCATTATAAACTGGTTTACGGCAACAGCTAAATCACACAAGGAATGCATCAACACAAGTCAGTGGATATACAAGCAGCATGAGGCAAACAAGTTAGGGTGCATCAATTTAAAATTAGGTACAACATATACATGAAGTACGAAAGTCATGGATGGACATATGGAGCTGTATGCATAAAAACAAGGCAGGAGGAATATCAGTGGGATTCAAATGCATGGTGAGCCAAGGGCATACATACACAGCAATACAAGTGAGAAAATGGAATCAAGCAATGCATGCAACATGGCAGAATACTGGAGTTGTTTCAAGTGTACTGCTAGTTCTACATGCAAGGTAAAATATACAATGGCAGTGATATGCAAATGGACCAAAAAATGTGGTGCACTTTCATGGGTCAAACATAGTCAGTAAAGCATGGCGAATGATGGCAACATGAAAATGAATACACAATTGTATACGAAGTGTTCAACATAGTATTTCAGAAAGCCAACAAGTAACCAACAGTGTTCAGTGAAGCGAGTTTTTAAACATGACCAAGGCAGTTTAATGGAACGACAGGTTCATGTTCAAAACATACTCAAGAATGCTCAGCATTTACAAGTACAACCGCAAAGAGAAGCAGCAACTTTTACATGGGTATATACAGAGCAATGATTAACAGTAAAGTGGTGTGGCATCTTAGTTTGGTCCTGAACAACAAATACATGCATGAAAGTGCAGCTCAAATATTACGTACATGGCAGGATACTCACACAGAAGTACAAAGATCAAGTGTTCAGTTTTGTATGCAAATTTATGTCAAAACTGTGGGATGGCACTATTATGAGTGAAGCATAGCATGGCAAAACTGTACAACAATCATGAGAAATAATTTTTGGAAAGTATGTAAGAGAAATTGGCAAGAAATTACTCCAGTAATTCAATCATGCATGGGACCAGTGAATTATATGAGTAATGCTTACTCTTGATCATATATGGAATGGTGATTGGCAATGAATAAATCTCGGCAACTATTTGATAACAAGGATCTTCAACAATGCAAATAAAAACTGACCAAATGCATAGAGAAATGCAAATTCATGGGTAGATTCATTTCAAGGTTTTCACACAATATCAAGGGAAAGTGTTAATTCAGGAGACAAACTTTCTGTCTTTCAAAACATTTCCAGATATGTTTTCATGGCAAAATATCAAGGGGGATACAAAACAAATTAATTTGAATTGAATTGTTTCCAGATATGTCTTAAATTCTTCAGAGGTTTCCAGGAAAATCAAAGTGTAATTGGCAACAATTTAATTCAAGCTTTTTAAGGAAGCAAATCATCTAAGCCTTCGTATCTTTCCAAAAATACTCAACAGTTTTTTTAAAGGCAGCAAATCAATTCGACAGTGGTTCACAAATTCAAAAATTCAGCCAAGGAAGCAAAAGGGGAAACATGCAAATCAGGGCAAGTCAATTTGAAGGAAATCAGAGATATTAGGGTTTCTATTTTAACCCTATAAACAACACCAATTTCATCACTGGCATATATATCGAAAAAAAGCCAAAATTTTCAAAGAGCATAAATCAATTCATGTCAGATTAAACTCACAGTTTTCGATCGAGTGAAATCCCAAACCAATAGACAAAGCAGAAAGCGTTCGAGCATCAGAGAACCCCATTTAATCAAGCATTGAATCGATTTGGGTGGATTTCTTTTAGAAAACCCTAGCTTTTTTCAATCGCAGCCACCATAATATTTTCCAGAGCAAAGAGGGATCGGGCAATAACATAAACGGTGGAACCCATTTGAAAAGGACCGGCCAAGTGTTCAAATGAAAAGGGGATGACCCCTTAGTTATATCCTAGGGTTTTTCTATTTTATTTTGTCTTTATTTTTTTTAATTTGTGTTGTTTATCTGCAAAATAAATAATCAGTTCTAGAGTCTGTAAAATCTAGGGGGATTCAGTCATGGAGTTGACTAACAGTTGCTAGAGTATGTAAAATCTAGGTTACTGGTTACAGGGTCTTAATCAGGGGAAATCTGATCGAGGGGATATCGTTTAGTCTAGGTTTTTTAGCATAGGGTTAGAATAGGAGCAGGGATTGTGAGTGTACATGGCCTTGTATGCGGGATTTGTTCTATCACCTAGTAGAAACCTAAGGAATGCAGCAGTAGGCAGGATTTTGCCGAAACTGGGTATATCTTGTGTCACTTACTTTTTGCATTTCTATTTCCGCTATATTCTGTGATCTGTGAATAGTTTTTAATATCCCGTAATATTTGAACTCTGCGATAAATTTCAATAAACCCTATTCACCCCCCTCTAGGGTTAATCTAGATCCAACACAAGTATGCTATGATATTTAACCATCCTTCTCTATACCCTTCAAAAACAATAATACTCACTCGCTAATCTCAAGTGATTACAGAAAGAATCTCCAGTAATCAAAATCACATTCCAGTTGCTCTTGCTTCTAACACATCCGGTTAAAAAACATTCCATGACAAGCTTGCACGCACTATAATCCCTTGGTTTGACACAAGGCACAAGTCAAAGATCACGTGTAGAATTTATCAAAAAAGGGCCATGATTGCACCTTATGTGACGTTTCTGCGACATTACCTTGCTCCCAGCGGGTAGTATGTCTTTAAATGTGAACTTATGTCCCTCATGAAGGTCATCATCACCCCAAAATTTTCCTTTAGCTTGCCTTTGGATATTACAGATGGATAGGCGCTCATTGAAATTGCAGAGGATAACATGGAATATTCAATTGCTGGAGGAGGAAGAATTAGATGTCAGGTGGCTTTAAATTAGCATATGGGGAAGCAGATTGCTTTGCACTGGAAGAAGAAGTTCCAATCAAAGCCGAAGTAAAATTCATACAAGAAGAAGCAGGAGAACTGTGAATATAAGTCGATGAACAGGACATAGAACCAGATAGAGCTGAACAAGGAGCAACAATAGTGGCACTAGAAGATGAACTAGTTCCCAAGAAATCAATACAAGAAATAGTTCCATTACCTGTAGCCTTATATGAAGTTTCTAAATGTTCTCTTGTATCATCAAACAGATTGCCAAACATGGTCTGCATCTCAGTGTTAGCTGTGTAGTCTGAATGAGCATCGGTAACCGGATTAGATTGAACAATATTAGGCTCATCAGGAACATGACCATCAATATCAACATTCTGCTCAGTAGCATTAATATCAACATTCTGCCCAGTATCAACAGCAGCTATGCATGCATAAGAGTTACCATTTTCATTGCCTCTAGCGATTGCAGAATCTGCCATACCCTTATTAGTATCTTCCTCCTTTCTCTTCCAATACTTCTTTTTTTTTTGTAAACATTTGTCCATTTTTCATGATTACCATTTGCATGTATTTTAATATGTGGCTTTTGTACTTGCACATTCTCAGCTGGACAATAACCCCTCCCATTAGCAGTACCAAGATTCTGATTATCCTTATTGTTATTGGAGCGTAATTCACAATGGGATGAATCATGAACAAATACCCTACAATTGACACAAAAATTTGGTTTCCATTCATAGCTAACCTTTACAATAGGATAAGCTTCTCCCAAACCATCAATCTCAATAGCATTTGGTAGCTCAAATTCAGGTGATACTTCGACCAATGCCTTCGCATATCTGAACCTATCTAACCTTTCAGTGCTAACATCATAACAAATCAATCTGCCAACATGATTCACAAGCCAATTGATGCCTATTAGAGTCCATAAAACCATGGGTATCTTATATAAATGGATCCAAATAGGGACTTTTTTTATTTGAGATTGGGCATATTCTATGGTTGGATTCCAAACAGATATGATAAACATCCTACCACGTATGAAGATGGGATCCGGTCTGAGAATTTTTTCCCTATCGGAGTCAATAGAGAATTTAAAGTAAAAGTGCGACCCATCGGATTTAGTATCAACCTCACCATCAAGCTTTCAATGCCTATGCAAATAATTAGACACAGCGTGAAATAATAACGTGCCATCGAGGAAAAATCCAATCAGAAAATTACTCCAGTAATTAAGACCTTGCTGCTTGACAAGATATGGTATCATATGCTTCTTTCCATCTCTCGATATATCAAAATGGAGTGGCTTGTATGATCCTGCATTCCTTTGAGAAGATCTAAATAAAGATGCATAATCAGATTTCACTGAAAAAGATGGTTGCGATGGAATAGCCAGACCTGGAATAGCATCCATCGAAGAAGAGGGATTTCCAGAGGGAGGTGGTGGATCAGGGGGTTTGGGGGGTGGAGGGCGAGGTGGAAGAGGTGGAAAGGCATCAGTAGCAAAGGAGGAGGAGATCGGAGAAGATGAATGAGTTGTCACTGCCGCCATTGCTAGGTCATGAGAGATTAATTTCTTTTTTACTCGACAAACCTTTATAATTAAATTAAATAAAGGTTTCTTTTCAAGTAAACTTGAGAAATCAGCTTCTTTATTAACTGAATTAAAGAATAGAATTATTGAAGATACTATTCACGACAAACCACAAACTAATTGATATTAAATATAATAATCCAAACAAAATTATATCAACTTTTTTACACCAATTTCGATATCAATGAATACTATAAATGGAATAACGATAAAAATATCTTTCAAATTCCACACATAGTAACGTTTTACATAAGGTAACCAATACCAAATATCCGAAGATCATTTGTATCCGAATCCAATTTTTATTCAAATTGGAAATCTTTTCTAAATCAAAAGATTTATCAAAACACTTCTTTCTAATCATGGTTATATTTGACAAACCAAATAATTTAAGTTTATTTTACTTAAATTTACTAAATGTTGTTATACCGTGTTCAGCCAGTTCGGTTGAAAACGTAAATATGCTAAAATATAGCTCAAAACTTCCTATTTATTTTTCAAATCACTTTGAAATCTTTTATTATAATTTATCAAAAATTTTCCTTATTTTTAATAATTTAAAAATAACTCCTTTTAATAGAATCCATTTTCAGGCCACTAATGATTCTGGCGTAGTTTTTATTCAAAATTGATTTGAACTTTTCTCTAGATCTAACCATTGGATTTTAAAGCTCTTATACTCATTTGAAAGTTATTTTAATTTTGAATCAAATGTTTTTTATTTTAGGAAAATCTAATGGTCGTATCTCTCAGTATGTTAATTTGAAGTTAATGGTCGAAATTCGCGAACTACTGCTATGCGACGAGCTCATCCTAACCAAACTTCGATTATATAATAAAATCGAATTAAATCCCTTTTAAATAGTTTATAATAACTTTCGAAAACTATATTTTTCCATTTCCATTTCCAACTCAAAATCCAAATATTCATTAAATCACTATTATAATATTACTTTATTATTAAACTAATATTATTTTTCAAATTTCAATATTTTAAACCCAAATTTTACGCATATGCGTCATAAAAATAAACAAAGAAGTTTTGAAAAGAAACTTTTGTTAAAACGTTTTCTAGAAACCCTAACCAAACTTTACTTTTTCTGCTTACTATTCATTTAAAAATAAGAACTTGAATATGCCATAACTACTTGAATTTTTTTCCAAATGAATTTTTTTCTTTTGCAAATATTCATCGTAATGAATTATATTTTACGTCTATCCAAAACCGGACGCCAAATTTTGACTTTTATTGTTCACCCATTATTATATTATCAAAATATTCATTAATTTCCCAAATTGGAATAAAATCAACCAATGATCATATAATTTAACTTACATAGATCCAATATGTCGTTTATATTCAAACGACATTTACCAATCATTCAAACATCCATTCCAACATTCATTGCACACATATCGTGGCATTGTACATAACATGTAAGCGTTAAATATTTAACGTTTCTAATTTTTTCGATCAACAGATTAACCGTAATACACAATCATCAATTAACATTTGCATTCAACTATCAAATGTGGTTTTATACCCAAATACTGTTTATATTGACAAAAGTTGCATCAAAATAAACGATGTTTCACCAACTGCCACCAATATTACATATACATGTCATTTTGGATATGGTAAAATCCAAATCTCATTGTTAACTTTTAAATTATTTAACAATCCAATGCTAACTTGCAAACATTTATTTTTCATGTCAATATACATGCAACATTCAACCAAGTTATCATCCATTTAAACCAAACATTTTGTTTATGGTTACAACTACTAAATCACTTACATTAACAAGTCAATTACCAACTAATGTCAACAAATCATACCCAAATTTCATCACTAAATAACATAACATATAATTTGTTAGCATATAATTAAATATGACAACAACTACAGCAAACATGTAACAACCCTGATTTTTGGGGGCCAATTTAAAATTTTATTTTAAGTAATTTTAATGAGTTTTTGATATTTAAAATAATTTATTTAAAATAATAATGATTGAAAGTTGATTTAAATCGAAGTTAGAATGAATAATTTAATTTTAATTATAAAAGGAATTAGAAATAACACAGTAGTTTGAAAAGTCAAACTTGAACTTTGACTGGCCACACAGGATGCAAAATTTAACGGATTTTAGTGAAACCAAAATATTAGGATCTATTTAAAAATACCTTTCTAACGAATCTGAAAAATTGAGATTTCATAGCGGGAATCAAAAGTTATGCCCAAATTAAAATTTAGAAAGGTTGCTATGAAATTTACAAAGGCCAAAAATGCTACTTTTTGCATACGAAGGAATTTGGACTCGAAACCACTTCCATTGAGTTCAAAATGATGTTTCTGCATTGAAAAATAGTAAACACTTATATATTTCGAGTTTCAGAAATTATTTTTTTAAAAATGTATTTTTAATATTAAATATATTGGCTTTAAAAATAGTCAATTTCAAACAACCTCTGTTTTCGATGAAACCACTTTTGTTGGAACCGGAATGTCAAATTATAGCTAGGTTTCAATTTTCAGAATTTTTCGAATTAATATGTGAGCGTGGCAAAAGAAAATGTGTTTTGACTATTTTAGTTAAATTTAAACGCCTTAAAAATAGCCATTTTTCAAACAGTCTCAGAATTCGATGAAAATAATTTTGTTGGATTCGTATCGTCATAAGAAAGCTAAAAATATTTTTTTTAGAATTTTCGGAGGTCGTATGTGGCCCCAGCATATTTTAATGTACGGTCAATATTTAATTAATTAATTTTTTTATGCAATTTTAAATAAAAATCATACAGATTTCAGAATTGGGCCACGGGAACTATCCCATTGCCTTCAGAAGGTGTCAAAACCTTAAGAACGACAGTAAGCAGGCCCAAATCAGAGAAAATCCACCTTTATAACACGTTTTTCGAGAATTTATATTATTAAATAATAAAAAAATAAAACCCTAACCCTAATTCCAATGGCCAACCGCCGCCAGGTCTGTTCAAGGGCCAGAATTTTCCGAATTTCAAACCTTAATATCTTCCAATCCACTCGACGAAAATCTACAAATTATATACCGAATCGAAGAGAATTTCAAGACCTTTCAATCCATACGGTTAAGATCGGGTTTTAGTTCACGGATTTCACGAATTCTCTTTGGGAAGTGGATGCGTTTATGCGAAGTTTGTGGGCCATAAGGGGGGTGCGAGATGGGCAGGTTCACAGGCGCGAGTAAGTGGTGGTGCGGGCTTCGGAACAGTGGGTTCTGATCGACTGTAGGTGGTCCGTAGGGGGGTGCGTTTCGGAGGAGGATGATGCCGATGTTGGGTTCGGCCAAATATCACGTAACGAGGAAGAAGGTCATTCTTTTTATTTATTTATTTAAATATTTAATATTCCAAAACTTTAAAAATTCGTAACTCTCTCATACGAGGTCCGTTTGACAAACCGTAAAAAGCGCTGGAATCAGAAAATTAAGATCTTCGCGATGGCACTGACTAGAGCTGAAAAGGAGCACTTTGAATTTTCAGCCAAATCTAGGTGAGAACTCTAAATTTTATTATTTAATTGATTATTAATTAGTTTTCTCGCTTTAAAATAATTGTATGGTGATATTAGTTCAGATCTGTAATGTTCTATGTTGTATAAATTGTTGATTGTCGCTTCTGATGTGTTCTGTTGTACATGGTTGAAATTTCATATATTGTTGAATTTTATTTGCAGTTAGAGAATTTGATCTAAATTCATATTTTATTCAAATGTATGGATAAAAATATTGTCGATGATGATTATCTTAGGATTATTGAATTTCTAGTTGTGATTGAATCTAGTTGTTCTAATTTATTTTATATTGTTAAAATATTATTTTTATCTAAAATAAACAACAGAAATTGGTTAACAAATAAAATCTTATTTTTATTTGTTTAGTTAACAATAGAATTTGAACAACAAATAAAATATATTTTTATTTGTTTATGTTACAACAGAATTTGGCTAACAAATAAAACCTTACTTTTATTTGTTTACATTAAGAACAAGATTTGTGAATTACAGTAAAAAAAAGTTTCTTTTCAATGTCACCTTAAACATAGGATGTTATAAAATTAGAATAACATTAAAATATTGAATTTTATTGTTGATATTAAAATAAAGAATTAATTACATTTGAATGTAATGATAAGAAAGAGAATTAACATTGGAAGAATTTTTTTTTTATGTAATCAAGAAAGTGACTTTACCGAAAAAAGAAAATTACTTTTTGTAATTAAAAATATAGAATTTGACATGAAAATAAAATTTACATTTTTATTAATGTAAATAAAGTAGGAATTTTCATCGTATGTAAAACTACATTTTTATTAATGTAAATAAAGTAGGAATTTGCACTGTAATGAAATTTACATTTTTATTAATGTAAATAAAGTAGGGATTTACACTGTATGGAATTTACATTTATTTTCAATGTTAATTAAGACATGATTTACACCGTAGGAAAATTACATTATTTACATTGTTAATTAAGAAAGAGAATTTACCTGTAAATTTAAAAGTACATTTTTAATGTAATTAAAGAATAGGGATTGTATTTTATAATGTTAATTAAATAAGATTGCATTTCATTATGTAATTCAAGATGACAAATAAACTTTCATTTTTTATGTGTAATTAAAGAAATTGAGAAAGTCCCAAGTTTATTTGAGTTTTGAAAAGGTAGGTCACAGTATTTGGAATCAAGTTATTTTGGAAGTATAGAATATTCCAAAATTAAGATATTTTGAAATGAGAAAACATTTTAAAATAATATTGTTTATTGGAACAATTATAATGGTTAATTAAAATTGTACTTGGACCCGAGGTTAGGTCACATTTGTGGTGGAAGTCTGCCCGGACCCGACCGGCATATCCAGCAGCCATAAATGTTGGGCCTAATGTGAGAGGTCCAAGTGCAAATTGGGCCAAGACACGAGGTTAAGCCGACGTGTGGGATAAGTCTGCCCGGAACCGACCGGCCTATCCAGCATCCACATGTTGCAGGCATAATGTGAGAGGTCTGGCCCATATTAAAATACAAATAAAACAAGGATTAAAAGAGTTTTTAAGTTTATTTATATTTAAATGTAAATAAATACTTTGAGTGAAAAGTTATATTTTATTTACATTCTAGATGTAAATAAAAGGTTTACCTTATTATTTACAATTTAATTGTAAATAAAAGATTTCATTTTTATTTTAAATCATTTTCAAAGTTTAAAATTGGAATGAAGAATTTCATTTTTATTTTTCAATTAGTTGAAATGAAATAATTTAGAATTTAAGAGGGACACTTTTGTTGTCATTTTATTTAAAATGAAAATGGTAAATTAAAGAGTAATATTTTATTGTCATTTTATACACAAATAAAAGGAAAGATTTAAAAATCACATTTTATTGCTATTATTTACACAAATAAAAGGGGTAAATTAAAAAGTTTTACTTTTGTTGACATTTGGTACGCAATAAAAATAAAAGAGTTGAAATATTGTATTTACTCATTTTGTTAAACTAGAATTGTTAACAAAATGAAAATGACCTCTTTTAAATCAATTGGTTGAAATAATGTCATATAGATAAATTAGAATTATTGGACATTAGTAATTTGTATGAGAATTATTTGAGTAAAATTATATTTTTACTCGACGTTAGGAATAAATGACATGTTTATTATCATCACTTGTTAGTAGAACTTAATTTGGTTAAACCCATTAACCAATTATTTATTTGTATATTTATATGAACTGTTGTTGGCTGGAAACCCCACACGGGTGTTGGGACGATATTTGAAATACACGAATCCCAATATTAAATTGTATGTCTATCGATTGATCGACAGGCTGCGATGAGCGTTATTATTTCATTTTAATGCTCACACAGTTGAATTTTGCACTCTGGATGTGAATCGATGATTGGATGATTATTCATCGCTTATTGTCATATGTATGAGATGTATGAAGTCCTTATAATTGTAATTATATGGTACATGGTTGAGTCGCATTCCGATTCAGGTTTTCTCTTAAAAGAGAATATTTTGCATTTTAAAATCTTTTTATATAAAGAATAATTTTTAATGATTATTTTAAAATATGTTTTATAGTAATGAATAAATATTCAAAGAGCAAATCTTTTATTTAAGATCATTAACATTTCTAATTATATTTTACGATTGAAATAAAATGATTTGTGGGTTGGATTTATCGTGGACGGTGTTTTTAAACAACATTTGTCCTTTAATCCAATTTATATTGAAATTATTATTTGGAATTTATAAATCTATTTTATAGATTTAAAAAAGGGCATTTTCAAAAAATTAAGTTTTCCAATTTAATATATTAAATTGGAATTAAGTGGAAATTCAATTGGTAATAATCGAGATGGGCTTCTGTAAAAGAAGAGCGATTTTATATATGGAATTTAAGAGGCTTTGTCGTTATTCCATGTATATTGTTAGTCTGATACAGAAATTTTATATCGATTATGTATTGATTTGATTTCTGTGGAATTCAATATTTTAGAAATTGATTTGAGGGTTTATCGTGAACTGTGTTTTAAAGGACACTAGTTCTTTAACCTGTTTAAGACAAGATTTATTCCTTAAAATAAATGACCTTGTAAGAATGATTTTTGATATCAAATCAAAATTGGAGTTCTAATAAATCCTTTAAAGAAGATTTAAGATTTTATTTTCAGAGTTTATCTTTGATAAAATTAATGAGAACCTTTTAATATGAATACCTTATTAAAAGAATATTCGGAGTTGGAATGCGGCGTAATGTGTGATTTTCCAATATTTGCTTTTTAATCACAAAATATGCGAATTATTCAGAAAGACCGGGTTTAACCCATTCTGAATAATCATCACAACGATCAAGAGTCGAAGATGAAGGCGGCAGTTGAAGACCGAAGGTTTTCATATCGTTGGGATGATGATGACTGGTATCTTGAATTGGGACTGGTCTCCCAAGGCAAGGTATTTGGTAATGATCGTCCAAACGCATTTGGAGATCGACGGACACGTTGTTTCGTTCAGACCCAGAGCGGACTTGTAAATGGATTGTATGTCTGACATTGTATTCCTTTCTACTATATTTGTTGAACGCTACTGATTATATATTTCTGTTTGGTGATGGAGAATTTATTCTCTACTTAACACCCTTCTCTAAGACGTATGAGCTTAGAGGTTGTATATATATTGGTAGATGATCAATGGTATGGTAGAGTCTGACAATGTGGCATGCTAAGATGCATATGATCAAGGCTTTGTTGAAAAGCAGGCCTTGTGGTTGATGATCAAAGCACGGCCTGTTTAGGCATAGCTTTGTGTAAGCGTGGCTTCGCGAGCCTCACACACCGGCGGAGTCTAAAACGGGAGAAGGGAACGCAGGGAGAGCAGCACGTTTCTTTCTAGCTAGAAGTGGTGTTTGGGCTTTAAACACGGCCCGACATTTTACTTATGTGGATGATGGAATGAGGCACCTCGGATGATAGGTCCTATAGGACTGGGAAACGTGCGTTCAGGAATAACTAATCCGCAACTCGTATGGTGGACCGGCCCTGCAGCTTTCCAAGGGTTCATTGCGGGGGATCCTGAGACATTAGCTAGAGTGTCTCGAATCGGTAGGAGCTCCTCCCTAGCCTTGACTCATGATGGAAACCAAAATCCAAATACGACCCTACACATTTGATTGTATTACTAGTATGGAGGCATAGTAGTATGGGATACTATTCTTCCTAGGATTTATACATTTACTTTGAAATGTTTTGATATATACTAATAATAATATTTAACTCGTATTTGCCGTATTTAGCATGTTTAATCACTATAAGGTAAAACCCTATCCTCTGGTTTGTGTTGCATTGTGTGATGGGACCTGGGTCTCATGGTGATTCCATTTTTCTCAAAAGCATGACGTTGTTGTACGATTTACTTATTATTTGTTTCGACACATTTATGCACCGACAATCCGTTGGAGTAAACCCGTTCCGCGTTAGCGGCGTGGTCCTTGGATTTGCCTTATTACTATTAGTTAAATTAGTTAAGAATTCTCACACCAGTCCTATGACCGACCCGTTGTTTATTTCCACCTTTACAAACTCGGGTGCCCTCTTTCCACACGGGCAGTCGAGTAGTTTGTCTACAGGTTCTTATTTCGAGCAGGATTCTGGATTGAAGCCTAAAGCTGTGTCCAGAGCATAGTGGTTTCCGCTGCAATGTATTATAATATTGTAATTTATCTTCCGCTGTAATTTTATTCAATGTACTATGATATTCTGTACTCTGTGTAACATTTATTATTGATGTTATAAAAGTCTGTTGTTATTCTTCTGTTGTGTTGTATTCCCAAAGTTAATGTAGACGGGATTTGAACGGTTTTGGTCGATTTTGCGATCGATTAAGGCCGGGCAAAACCTGACTCGTTACAGTTGGTATCAGAGCTTTGGTTAGCTCAAATCTTTGGGGTACAACTCATTAGAACTGAACAAAAGACTCATCAGAGATTGGATTAGTAATATCCAATAAGAATACTCATTTGAGATAGGATCAGTAGTATCCTAGAATGAGAAAACTCATTATAGATGGGGTTAGTAATGCCCTAGAATGAGTTGAGAGTGCCAAGCTTATAATTAACGTACTTGTGATTATATATAATCTATTTTAGAAAATATGAATTTTGAATATATATAGAAGTTATATATTTTAAAAAGTTAATCAACTAATAAAATCATGTAAACCAATGAAAAATTGAGTAGGATAATTAAACACTTTTAACTTCGTTCCTTTTCGAGGACGAAAAGCTTTTAAGTGGGGGAGACTGTAACAACCCTGATTTTTGGGGGCCAATTTAAAATTTTATTTTAAGTAATTTTAATGAGTTTTTGATATTTAAAATAATTTATTTAAAATAATGATGATTGAAAATTGATTTAAATCGAAGTTAGAATGAATAATATAATTTTAATATAAAAGGAATTAGAAATAACACAGTAGTTTGAAAAGTCAAACTTGAACTTTGACTGGCCGCACAGGATGCAAAATTTAACGGATTTTAGTGAAACCAAAATATTAGGATCTACTTAAAAATATCTTTCTAACGAATCTGAAAAATTGAGATTTCATAGCGGGAATCAAAAGTTATGCCCAAATTAAAATTTAGAAAGGTTGCTATGAAATTTACAAAGGCCAAAAATGCTACTTTTTGCATACGAAGGAATTTGGACTCAAAACCACTTCCATTGAGTTCAGAATGATGTTTCTGCATTGAAAAACAGTAAACATTTATATATTTCGAGTTTCAGAAATTATTTTTTTTAAAATGTATTTTTAATATTAAATATATTAGCCTTAAAAATAGTCATTTTTCAAACGACCTCTGTTTTCGACGAAACCACTTTTGTTGGAACCGGAATGTCAAATTATAGTTAGGTTTCAATTTTTCGAATTAATATGTGAGCGTGGTAAAAGAAAATGTGTTTTGACTATTTTAGTTAAATTTAAACGCCTAAAAAATAGCCATTTTTCAAACAGTCTCAGAATTCGATGAAAATAACTTTGTTGGATTCGTATCGTCATAAGAAAGCTAAAAATATTTTTTTTAGAATTTTCGGAGGTCGTATGTGGCCCCGGCATATTTTAATGTACGGTCAATATTTAATTAATTAATTTTTTTATGAAATTTTAAATAAAAATCGTACAGATTTCGGAATTGGGCCACGGGACCTATCCCATTCCGTTCAGAAGGTGTCAAAACCTTAAGAACGACAGTAAGCAGGCCCAAATCAGAGAAAGTCCGAAAATCCACCTTTATAACATGTTTTTCGAAAATTTATAATATTAAATAATAAAAAAATAAAACCCTAACCCTAATTTCAATGGCCAGCCGCCGCCAGGTCTGTTCAAGGGCCAGAATTGTCCGAATTTCAAACCTTAATATCTTCCAATCCACTCGACGAAAATCTACAAATTATATACCGAATCGAAGAGAATTTCAAGCCCTTTCAATCCATACGGTTAAGATCGGGTTTTAGTTCACGGATTTCACGAATTCTCACCGGGAAGTGGCTGCGTTTATGGGAAGTTTGTGGGCCACAGGGGGGTGCGAGTTGGGCGGGTTCACAGGCGCGAGCAAGTGGTGGTGCGGGCTTCGGAACGGTGGGCTCTGATCGGCTGTAGGTGGTCCGTAGGGGGGTGCGTTTCGGAGGAGGATGATGCCGATGTTGGGTTCGGCCGAATATCACGTAACAAGGAAGAAGGTCATTCTTTTTTTTACTATTATTTAAATATTTAATATTTAATATTCCAAAACTTTAAAAATTCGTAACTCTCTCATACGAGGTCCGTTTGACAAACCGTAAAAAGCGCTGAAATCAGAAAATTAAGATCTTCGCGATGGCACTGAATAGAGCTGAAAAGGAGTACTTTAAATTTTCAGCCAAATCTAGGTGAGAACTCTAAATTTTATTATTTAATTGATTATTAATTAGTTTTCTCGCTTTAAAATAATTGTATGGTGATATTAGTTCAGATCAGTAATGTTCTATGTTGTATAAATTGTTGATTGTCGCTTCTGATGTGTTCTGTTGTACATGGTTGAAATTTCATACATTGTTGAATTTTATTTGCAGTTAGAGAATTTGATCTAAATTCATATTTTATTCAAATGTATGGATAAAAATATTGTCGATGATGATTATCTTAGGATTATTGAATTTCTAGTTGTGATTGAATCTAGTTGTTCTAATTTATTTTATATTGTTAAAATATTATTTTTATCTAAAATAAACAACAGAAATTGGTTAACAAATAAAATCTTATTTTTATTTGTTTAGTTAACAATAGAATTTGAACAACAAATAAAATATATTTTTATTTGTTTATGTTACAACAGAACTTGGCTAACAAATAAAACCTTACTTTTATTTGTTTACATTAAGAACAAGATTTGTGAATTACAGTAAAAAAAAAAATTCTTTTTAATGTCACCTTAAACATAGGATGTTATAAAATTAGAATAACATTAAAATATTGAATTTTATTGTTGATATTAAAATAAAGAATTAATTACATTTGAATGTAATGATAAGAAAGAGAATTAACATTGAAAGAAAATTACTTTTTTTTATGTAATCAAGAAAGAGACTTTACCGAAAAAAGAAAATTACTTTTTGTAATTAAAAATATAGAATTTGACATGAAAATAAAATTTACATTTTTATTAATGTAAATAAAGTAGGAATTTTCATCGTATGTAAAACTACATTTTTATTACTGTAAATAAAGTAGGAATTTGCACTGTAATGAAATTTACATTTTTATTAATGTAAATAAAGTAGGGTTTACACTGTATGGAATTTACATTTATTTTCAATGTTAATTAAGACATGATTTACACCGTAGGAAAATTACATTATTTACATTGTTAATTAAGAAAGAGATTTTACCTGTAAATTTAAAAGTACATTTTTAATGTAATTAAAGAATAGGAAATGTATTTTATAATGTTAATTAAATAACATTGCATTTCATTATGTAATTCAAGATGACAATTTACATTATAATATAAACTTTCATTTTTTATGTGTAATTAAAGAAATTGAGAAAGTCCCAAGTTTATTTGAGTTTTGAAAAGGTAGGTCACAGTATTTGGAATCAAGTTATTTTGGAAGTATAGAATATTCCAAAATTAAGATATTTTGAAATGAGAAAACATTTTAAAATAATATTGTTTATTGGAACAATTATAATGGTTAATTAAAATTGTACTTGGACCCGAGGTTAGGTCACATTTGTGGTGGAAGTCTGCCCGGACCCGACCGACATATCCAGCAGCCACAAATGTTGGGCCTAATGTGAGAGGTCCAAGTGCAAATTGGGCCAAGACACGAGGTTAAGCCGACGTGTGGGATAAGTCTGCCCAGAACCGACCGGCCTATCCAGCATCCACATGTTGCGGGCATAATGTGAGAGGTCTTGCCCATATTAAAATACAAATAAAACAAGGATTAAAAGAGTTTTTATGTTTATTTATATTTAAATGTAAATAAATACTTTGAGTGAAAAGTTATATTTTATTTACATTCTAGATGTAAATAAAAGGGTTACCTTATTATTTACAATTTAATTGTAAATAAAAGATTTCATTTTTATTTTAAATCATTTTCAAAGTTTAGAATTGGAATGAAGAATTTCATTTTTATTTTTCAATTAGTTGAAATGAAATAATGTTAGAATTTAAGAGGGACACTTTTGTTGTCATTTTATTTAAAATGAAAATGGTAAATTAAAGAGTAATATTTTATTGTTATTTTATACACAAATAAAAGGAAAGATTTAAAAACCACATTTTTATTGCTATTATTTACACAAATAAAAGGGGTAAATTAAAAAGTATTACTTTTGTTGAAATTTAGTATGCAATAAAAGTAAAAGAGTTGAAATATTGTATTTACTCATTTTGTTAAACAAGAATTGTTGACAAAATGAAAATGACCTCTTTTAAATCAATTGGTTGAAATAATGTCATATAGATAAATTAGAATTATTGGACATTAGTAATTTGTATGAGAATTATTCGAGTAAAATTATATTTTTACTCGACGTTAGGAATAAATGACATATTTATTATCATCACTTGTTAGTAGAAATTAATTTGGTTAAACCCATTAACCAATTATTTATTTGTATATTTGTATATTTATATGAACTGTTGTTGGCTGAAAACCCCACACGGGTGTTGGGACGATATTTGAAATACACGAATCCCAATATTAAATTGTATGTCTATCGATTGATCGATAGGCTGCGATGAGCGTTATTATTTCATTTTAATGCTCACACAGTTGAATTTTGCACTCTGGATGTGAATCGATGATTGGATGATTATTCATCGCTTATTGTCATATGTATGAGATGTATGAAGTCCTTATAATTGTAATTATATGGTACATGGTTGAGTCGCATTCCGATTCAGGTTTTCTCTTAAAAGAGAATATTTTGCATTTTAAAATCATTTTATATAAAGAATAATTTTTAATGATTATTTTAAAATATGTTTTATAGTAATGAATAAATATTCAAAGAGCAAATCTTTTATTTAAGATCATTAACATTTCTAATTATATTTTACGATTGAAATAAAATGATTTGTGGGTTGGATTTATCGTGGACGGTGTTTTTAAACAACATTTGTCCTTTAATCCAATTTATATTGAAATTATTATTTGGAATTTATAAATCTATTTTATAGATTTAAAAAAGGGCATTTTCTAAAAATTAAGTTTTCCAATTTAATATATTAAATTGGAATTAAGTGGAAATTCAATAGGTAATAATCGAGATGGGCTTCTGTAAAAGAAGACCAATTTTATATATGGAATTTAAGAGGCTTTGCCGTTATTCCATGTATATTGTTAGTCTGATACAGAAATTTTATATCGATTATGTATTGATTTGATTTCTGTGGAATTCAATATTTTAGAAATTGATTTGAGGGTTTATCGTGAACTGTGTTTTAAAGGACACTAGTTCTTTAACCTGTTTAAGACAAAATTTATTCCTTAAAATAAATGACCTTGTAAGAATGATTTTTGATATCAAATCAAAATTGGAGTTCTAATAAATCCTTTAAAGAAGATTTAAGATTTTATTTTCAGAGTTTATCTTTGATAAAATTAATGAGAACCTTTTAATATGAATACCTTATTAAAAGAATATTCGGAGTTGGAATGCGGCGTAATGTGTGATTTTCCAATATTTTCTTTTTAATCACAAAATATGTGAATTATTTAGAAAGACCGGGTTTAACCCATTCTGAATAATCATCACAACGATCAAGAGTCGAAGATGAAGGCGGCAGTTGAAGACCGAAGGTTTTCATATCGTTGGGATGATGATGACGGTATCTTGAATTGGGACTGGCCTCCCAAGGCAAGGTATTTGGTAATGATCGTCCAAACGCATTTGGAGATCGACGGACACGTAGTTTTGTTCAGACCCAAAGCGGACTTGTAAATGGATTGTATGTCTGACATTGTATTCCTTTCTACTATATTTGTTGAACACTACTGATTATATATTTCTGTTTGGTGATGGAGAATTTATTCTCTACTTAACACCCTTCTCTAAGACGTATGAGCTTAGAGGTTGTTTATATATTGGTAGATGATCAATGGTATGGTAGAGTCTGACAATGTGGCATGCTAAGATGCATATGATCAAGGCTTTGTTGAAAAGCAGGCCTTGTGGTTGATGATCAAAGCACGGCCTGTTTAGGCATAGTTTTGTGTATAGCATGGCTTCGCGAGCCTCACACACTGGCGGAGTCTAAAACGGGAGAAGGGAACGCAGGGAGAGCAGCACGTTTCTTTCTAGCTAGAAGTGGTCCTTGGGCTTTAACACGGCCTGACATTTTACTTATGTGGATGATGGAATGAGGCGCCTCGGATGATAGGTCCTATAGGACTGGGAAACGTGTGTTCAGGAATAACTAATCCGCAACTCGTATGGTGGACCAGCCCTGCAGCTTTCCAAGGATTCATTGCGGGGGATCCTGAGACATTAGCTAGAGTGTCTCGAATCGGTAGGAGCTCCTCCCTAGCCTTGACTCATGATGGAAACCAAAATCCAAATACGGCCCTACGCATTTGATTGTATTACTAGTATGGAGGCATAGTAGTATGGGATACTATTCTTCCTAGGATTTATACATTTACTTTGAAATGTTTTGATATATACTAATAATAATATTTAACTCGCATTTGCCGTATTTAGCATGTTTAATCACTATAAGGTAAAACCCTATCCTCTGGTTTGTGTTGCATTGTGTGATGGGACCTGGGTCTTATGGTGATTCCATTTTTCTCAAAAGCATGACGTTGTTGTACGATTTACTTATTATTTGTTCCGACACATTTATGCATCGGCAATCCGTTGGAGTAAACCTGTTCCGCGTTAGCGGCGTGGTCCTTGGATTTGCCTTATTACTATTAGTTAAATTAGTTAAGAATTCTCACACCAGTCTCATGACTGACCCGTTGTTTGTTTCCACCTTTACAAACTCGGGTGCCCTCTTTCCACACGGGCAGTCGAGTAGTTTGTCTACAGGTTCTTATTTCAAGCAGGATTCTGGATTGAAGCCTAAAGCTGTGTCCAGAGCATAGTGGTTTCCGCTGCAATGTATTATAATATTGTAATTTATCTTCCGCTGTAATTTTATTCAATGTACTCTGATATTCTGTACTCTGATGTAACATTTATTATTGATGTTATAAAAGTCTGCTGTTATTCTTCTGTTGTGTTGTATTCCCAAAGTTAACGTAGGCGGGATTTGAACGGTTTTGGTCGATTTTGCGATCGATTAAGGCCGGGAAAAATCCGACTCGTTACAAAACACAATAAATAATTCAAACATGAGTACATATTACTCACCATAGATTTCCACTCCATCTATCTTTGCTAGCCTTCCGGCGTCACCGGTGTTTTTGGAGAATAAAATGGGCAGGGGTTCGACGCATTTTAGTTTTTAGAAATAGCGGGTGTATAATGGGGTATAATTTTGGTTCGAGGAGCAAACAAAAAAGGATTTTAAGGAGAACAGGGCTTGAAATTTTGAGAGTGGGACCCGCAAGGAAGGAGGGGGCTGCTGCATGGACTGATGGTCTCGGATGTGCGTGGGTGTGGGCTTAGAAGGGGCGGATGTGGGAGAAAATGGATGAAGGGGAGTGGTTTTATGGTTAAAAGGGAAGAAATGAGTGTTTTTTGCAATTTTGGAGAGGGGAGGGGCCATGGCCGTGGCGCTGAAGTGGCAGGGGAAGGGGGAGGCGACACTGACCTGGTGGCGACTAGAGGGGCGACGTATAGAGAGAGGAGGGAGGGATGGAGGAAGAAGGAAGTGAAGAGAAAGTGAGAAAATGAGAGTGTGTACGCTCCTTTTATAGGAATTTAGTGGTGGTTTGGATTGATGAGGAGTTGATCATCTAGGAAGATGGATGGACACCTCAAAACAAACACACATTGGTGCCTTACGAAGGTGATAGCTCAATAAATGCACAACTTGTCATCCTAAATGAACAGTGTTAGCTAATTAACATATTATAACTAACTAGCTTACAACGTTCGTACAACTTGTTGACATATCTACGCATACAATATCAAATATATATTTTGGTTATATTCACCAGTTTTTCGTGCTCTTCGATAATGTGTAAACAATATTCAAAATATATTTCAATTATTATTTTTATTATTTAAAACGAGCTCAAATTGACTATTAGTCCATATGAAACTTATTACACTACTTAACGATGTATAACGATAGATCAATGCTTACGGAAATTAATTTATGTTCTAAAAACGCTTTCACAACATCAAGCAACTTTATTTTATTTAGTTTATATTTGGCTCAAAACTAATTAATTTAATCGTTAAAAATCAATTTTCTTTGGAATTAACTTATGCATTTACTACACGTACAACCATATGCTAATCCTAATAATTATGAAATTTGAGACTCTCCTATATTTTTCAAATATGGTTCTAGTGATTATGTTTTGTCAGATTCAGAGACCGTTTGCAAAATGGTCCTTCAACATCTTATTATTCGATTTTAACTGATTTTTCTAACCTGGGTTTATATTACGCATGGTCACACAATTCCAATTAACTTGAAGTTTGAAACCTTACCATTATATATTGTTATGGATTCGATAAAGTTGGTTTCATCGAATTCCGATATCATATGCAAAATTTCTATTTTTCTAGATTTTTAAACTAGTACTGAATTATCGATTTTCAAAATATCCTTGTCAATTATTATTTTAAAAATTGCAATAACCTTATCTAACCATTTTATTAGTTGTATTCAAATATTATATCTCAAAATTTACAATTTCGGTAAATAGTGTCAAATTTTCATTTTTGAGCAAAATTGTTTGAACTGATAGGTCGATAAAACTGATTTAAATAACTTATCTGACCGTTATAGTTTTTGAAATTGTATTTAAAAATGAGTGTATGTATCCAGAACCGTGCGCGATTATTTTAATTCCTCAAAAACTCGAATTTTCAAAATTTTGGGTTGTTACATCCTCCCCTGCTTAAAAATCTTTTCGTCCACGAAAGGCAAAGAAGATGTAAGTAAAGAACAAAGTACAGAGACAGTACATATATATAAGTAAAGACGACATTTCACTTCATACTTCAACTTCTATATATCACAATCAAAATATCAACTATATCAGAAACATAACTTATACCCCGGTATATAGTGACATTTAAGGGGTAAGAGATGTATATGCATCTATACCGACCAACATGAGCACATACTACATACGTGAGGTGGCCTATACAAAATGGTCTCGTGCTCCAAAATGTATAGTGAGTGCCTGCACTACACCAAAACGAAGGTATCATCTATGTATACATACTACATATATATCCCCAAAACGGAACTATTACTATCTGATTGTCTACTAGTTATCAGAGCTATCTACCGAGGGTCCTGAGACTATAATCTCCTTGGGATCCTGATTAAGCTCATCTTCCTCATCTGACGATGGGTCAACCTACACATCCCATCCAGGAATCATAATCTGATCCCGGTCAAAAGCATATGGGTCATTCTCCATGAATACTTCCTCAACGTCATCGGTCTCATAGCCTCCCTCGTCAGTCTCATCGTCCCTGTCTTCAAGCTCTATCTCCGCCTCGACCTCCTCGTCGAACTCCGGTGCCAGGTCGAACTTGTCTATCTGTGGAGTTGGTATCTCGGGAAGTGTTGGCTCCTTGTGGATCAGATTCGGGAAGAAATCTGGTATAATCTCCAAGAAAGGAGACTGAATCTCCACTATTGCATCATCGCCAATCATTTAGTCAGCATAGATGCCTGATTCCTCAAGCTGCACAGAGTCAGACTCTACAGGTGTCGGTGCGAAACCAGACTCATAATCAACGACCTTCATAGGTTGGAAAGTTGATGTAGCATATGACTCGTCGGCGTTGTCATGGCTTAACGAGTTGGAAGAATCGCTACTGAGTATATCTTCAGAAGAAGAACTAGAGGAGAAAATTGGACGATAGAACTGTGCCAAGTATCAACGAACAGTCAATTGCTGGCCTCTATCTCCCATCCTCAATCTACCCTTACCTCTCTGCAAAATAAGCAAAGAGCTTCTAATTAATTAAAAAATTTAAACTAGCCCTTCTAAACTTTTCTAATGAAAGTAGCAACGAGTTAAATCCATATCCACTGTCCAAAATCGTGGATATAACTGCTTTATTAGCTTAAACTTAACGTTTATCAAAATTTTATCGATTGTCAAAAATTGTTGAAAATTCCGTTTACTTACTATAATCTAGCATTTTGAGTTCATGACCACTACTTAATTAGCAAAATTTAGCTACTATACATCACATCCAGCAATCAAGTAATTGATTATCTTTTAAATTCTAACTTTATTATTTTTAAATTACTCATTAACTTTTAAAATCAAAACTATAAATAAGTCTCTCGTATATATATATTCTCATTCAACTCATTCTAGGGTATAACTTACCCTATCTATTATGAGTTATTTATCCTTTGATACTACCGATTCTATATTTGATAAGTTATTCGTCCTAGGATACTATTGATCCTATCTTTGACGAGTATTTTACAACACAAAGCCAAGGTTATTCGATAAATCAAAGCGTTGATACCAAATGAGACGACCCACTACTCCCCACCCTCTGAACCGACCATAAACTACACAAGTCCGACTCGAAAGGCAAGCATCCTCGAAAGGTGTCGTGATGAACCAAATTTCCGACCTTCGATAGTCGATGCTAATTAACACATCCACAGTGTTCGTGTACTGCAAAATCAAATGCCGCAAACTCGATTCATCGGGATTTTATCAAAGCAAACACAACGGAAATGAAACAAAATATAATATTTCAATATATATAACATTACAACAGAAACTTTTACATCATAAAAAAACACACTCTTACATTCTAAATCCATATATATCAAAGTATAGATGTATAGTATGTCTTTCCATTTGACGAAGAACTGCAACTTCTCGAAATCAACTACGACTCCTCATCAACCTGTTTTAACCTGAAACACACACTCAGATCTCACCCGAGTGTCAAACACTAGGGTTGGCTTGGATTAACCAATTTAAAACTAAAAACTAGATAACAAACTGTAACCCATCACATACAATCATCTTCCAATATTAAAAACTTTGAAATTCATGCATTTGAAAAATGAAGGTATTATAAGACTTAAGTCTGTCACACAATGCAACGCATACTTTAGGATAGAGTTTTACCTTATAATTTCCAATTATGCTTGATATTCTTTAAAACAAACATTTGATATTATTATTAGTGTCTAGGTGTGGAAATAACTTTCGAAAATAGATGTATCAATCCTAGCTCACATAATGCCTCATCCCATTATGTTGGCTATGTATTATACAACTAAAAACATAAAGTCTTGTATTGGAAATTTAATTCCGACTATGAACCAAGGAAAAGGACCTTTCTAAACTGTTTTCGGAACACTCACACAAATGTCTTAGGGGTTATCTATTGATCCCTCGGATCGACAGAGCCAGTCAGGCACTAAACGCGGCTGATTGGAATCTTACCTAAACATAACGTTCCCCGGTCGTATTTGACCATCACACGAGGCGACCCAACTAACATCCATATAAGTAAACTTGCCCGAGCTCCATACCATGGCAACACTATTCAGCTAGAAAGGAACGTTAGCCCATATCTATGTTGTCCAATTTCCTGTTTTCGGCCCCTTCCGGGGTGTGAGACCCTAGAGTCACGTTTCTATGAAAAGCTACGCTATATCAGCAATGCTTTGGTCATCATTTACAAAGCTCTGCTTTTCAACAACTTTGACCGACTCAGCACTTGGCATGCCACATTGTCAATTTACAACATATAATCGGTATCTATTAATATATAACCCTCTGAAAACCGAAGTCTCAGAGGAGGATGTTAAGAAAAAAGAATAAATTCTCCCCTACCAACTGATATAACATCAATAGAAGCCAATTGTTTATATTGCAAAATACAGTGCCAGACACACATCCATCTACAAGTCCGTTTTGGGTTTTGAACAAAACCGAAGGCGCTTATTCCACGACACCACCTGGGTGAAAAAGCCCTTGCTTCCCGAATCACTTCAAGTATGGTTGGGTCATCGTCACTATAACTTCATAATGGGGGATCAACCTGAGGCATCAATGAGCAATCCTTCTAATGTGAAGGTCTCCAGTCTTCTATTACAGTCAACGTCGTTTCATTTCGTTGTTTAGCTATTCACAATGGGTTGAAACGTGGTCATTCCGAATAACTATCACATCTTTCAAATTAATAAAGATATACAAGATGTCCTAAGCCTTATTCCATTTTGGGAATATTCTTCTACCTTTTAAATCAGTTAAGATATACTAGATGTTCTAAGTCTCATTTTATTTTGGAAATATTTTTCTACTTAAACCTTTATAATTATACTAAATAAAGGTTTCTTTTCAACTAAACTTGAGAAATCAACTTCTCTATTAACTGAGTTAAAGAATAACGTTATTGAAGACATTATTCACGACAAACCCCATATTAATTGATATTAAATATAAAAATCCAAAACGAATTATATCAACTTATATTCTTCACCAATTTTTGAAATCAATGAATACTATAAATGGAATAATGATAAAAATATCTTTCGAATTCCGCACATAGTAACCGTTTACACGACGGTAACCAATACCAAATATCTGAAGATAATTTCTGTCCAAATCCAATTTTTATTCAAATTGGAAATCTTTTGTAAATCAAAATATTTATCTAAACACTTCTTTCTAATCATGGTTATATTTGATAAACCAAATAATTTAAGTTTATTTTACTTAAATTTACTAAATGCTATTTTATCATTTTCAACCTAAAATATAGATTGAAACTTCCTATTTCTTTTTCAAATCACTTTGAAATCTTTTATTATGATTTTACATAATTTTTTCCTATTTTTAATAATTTAAAAATAGCTCCTTTTACGAAATCCCATTTTCGAGCCACTAATGTTTCTGGCGCTATTTTTATTCAAAATTGATTTAAACTTATCTCTAGATCTGACCATTGGATTTTAAAGCTCTTATACTCATTTGAAAGCTCTTTTCATTTTAAACCAAATTGTTTTTATTTTGGGAAAATCCGACGGTCGAATCTCCCGTATTTTAATTTGAAGTCAATGGTTGAAATTCGTGAACTACCGCTACGTGACGAGCTCTGTTCTAACCAAACTTCGATTATACATTAAAATCGAATTGAATCCCTTTTAAATAGTTTATAATAACTTTCAGAAACTATAATTTTCCATTTCCAACTCAAAATCCAAATATTCATTAACTCATTATTATAATACTATTTTATTGTTAAAATAATATTAATTTTCAAACTTCAATATTTTAAATCCAAATTTTACGGATATCCACTATAAAAGTAAACAAAGAAATTTTGAAAAGCAACCTTTGTTAAAACTTTTTCTAGTCACCCTAACCGAATATTACTTTTTCTAGTTACTATTCATTTAAAAATAAGAACTTGAATATGCCATAACTACTTGAATGTTTTTTCAAATCATTTTTTTTTGCAAATGTTCATCGTAATGAATTATACTTTACATCCATCCAAAATCGGACATCAAATTTTGACTTTTATTTTTCATCCATTATTATATTAATAAAATATTTATTAATTTCCCCAATTGGAATAAAACTCAACTAGTGGACATATAATTCAACTTATATGGATACAATATGTCGTTTATATTCAAATGACATTTACCAATCTTTCAAACATCCATTTCAACATTCTTTGCACACGTATCGTGGCATAATACATAACATGTAAGCATTAAATATTTAACACTTATATATTTTTGTCAATTAACATATTAACCACAATACGCAAAATTTCCATTCAACTATTAGATGGGGTTTTGTACCCAAACACCATTTATATTGACAAAAGTTGCATCAAAATAAATGGTATCTCACTATTCATCCATACATCGGTTTATTCAAGTATATGTTTTCAACTATACCACCAAATATTATATATGCATGTCATTTTGGATACGGTAAAGTATCCAAATCTCATTGTCAACTTTTTATTTATTTAACAATCCAATGCTAACTTGCAAATATTTATTTTTCATGTCCATATACATGCAACATTCAACCAAGTTATCATCCATTTCAACCAAACGTTTTGTTTATGGTTTCAATTACTAAATCACTTACATTAACATGTCAATTACCAACTAATGTCAACAAATCATACACAAACTTCATCACTAAATAAAATAGCATATAATTTACTTGCATATAATTAAATATGACAACAACTACCGCAAACACAATAATAATTCAAACGTGAGTATATGTTACTCACCATCGATTTCTACTCCATCTATCTTTTAAAAAGACAATATTTTTTCTTCTAAATGATCGCGGAAAAATTCGCCAGCCCTCCGGTGTCATTGGTGTTTTTAGAGAATAAAACGGGCAAGGGTTTGATGCATTTTGGTTTCTAAAAATAGCAGGTGCATAATGGGGTATAATTTTGGTTCGAGGAGCAAACAGAAAAGGGTTTTAAGGTGAACGGGGATTGGATTTTTGAGACTGGGACCTACGGGGTTGCAGGGGGCTGCTGCATGGACTGGTGGCCCCGAGGGTCCGCTGGTGTGGGATGAGAAGTGTAACGACCCGTATTCTACGCATCATAGGACCGTAGAATATTTATTTCTTTCACATACGAAGTCGTATGGTCATGTAACTTTGGGAGATGACTATTGGGGTCATTTCCCATGTTCATGATTTCTCCCGATTTTTAAATGACCATTTTACCCCTAGTTGGTACTGTTTTGGCCATAACTTTTGACTGGAAAGGAATTTTGACCTGAAACCACTTCCATTGGCTCCGGATGATGGTTTCTCTTTCCGTAGAGTGGTCATAATAGCCAAACGGACTTACCGTTTGGGAGATATGGCTGAATGAAGATTTAGAGGGTTAATTTTAGCTAATTGGGCTTAACCGGGTGGTTAGCAGCTAGGCCCAGAGGAGAATTTCGGGTTTAGAGGCATATGAGGCCTGATTAGGGTTATGAAATCACTTTCATTTCAGTTTTGAGCCGCCACAAACCTTCTTGAGACCTCAGTAATGGCTTCCACCCTCTAAAACCACTCCAAAACACATTTTTAGTGAAGACTAAGCCTAAACTACATCAAGACAAGGCCAAATAGCAACAGAGCAAGGTTGGAGCTGCTGCTATACATAGAAATTCAACCCAAACAGAGAGTATTTCAGATTTGGTGTTTTATTTTGTGGCAAAGGTGAGTGATTAGCATCGTTTTGGCACTAATTACAGTTAATTAAGGGTAATTAGTGAAGATTAGCGAATTTATACACTAATAAATTTTGGAAAAATGTTTAGAAATTCTTAAATAATATTTTATGCCTCTGTTAGAAATTTGGTTCGATTTGATTAAGTTTCGTTAACCCTATGATTAGTCTTATTTAATCATGCTTAAGGGGGGAAAAAATGGGATTTTGGGTATATTTGATCCATTTTGACATGTAAATTCATTGTTTTGGTGTTTGAGGTTAGTTTGCTATGTTGCTATGACTGTTTTGGATGATTTGTGATTGATTAGTATAGTTATATTTGTCGAAAACGTCGTCGAATGGCGTAAACAAGTTGCTGGAAAAAGTTGCAGAAAGTTGTGCAGGGTTTCGGATCGGATCGGATATGGGCTCGGATCGGATAGGAGACCTGGGCAAGGAACCCGACCCGAACCGGAATCTGGCACACAAGAGGCTTGGCAAAAAGGAAGGCCATGTTGGTTAAGCTGGGGATCGGACTAACTTAAAGACCAAGGGCTCGGATCGGATCGACTTAAGGATGAAAGGCTAGGACTGGAGTAAGGCGAAGGGATCGGATCGGCTAAAGGAGTAGGATTGGATCAGATGAAGAAGGAGGGATCGGTTCGGAGCACGTGAAGAACGAGGGAGCGGATCGGAGCGGAAGCACAAACTGGAAGGGAGATGGCACTCGACCCGACCCGAAGTGGAATACCCGATCCGAACCGATGCGACGTTGTGGACCCGAACCGAACCGCTACAGGAGAAGACTACGAACCGACCCGAGGTAGAGGACCCGACCCGAACCGATGGCTAGAAGGAGAACCCGACCCGACCCAGTATTGACCAATAACCCGAGATGCAAAGGTAGTCCAATGTGGTAAGTTAGAGCTCAGGATCCAGTTGGGAACCGATGAGTTCACTTCATGGTTGGGCTTTGCTGCGGGACGTGTGCCAAGGGGCAGTCGATGTTTATGACTTTGGATCACTATGTATGGGAAGTATGTGAACGGATTCAGGGCTGAAATCGCCTATGTACGACTAAAGGGCTATAAACCAATGAAGTGGGGTCATTTGTAAAGATTTGGTCATGACTCTATGTGGTAAGCTTGGTAGTAGCAGTAGTAGTACAAGTCGAACTCCGTCACTACTTCGATGGGTCTAGTGATTGACAGTGGTGGACATCGTATGCTTTACACACTGAGTGAGAGATGTGAGGATGGTTGCTATGGATGATTTGTTTGCTATCATTGTAACATGCACACCCCACCCCCGTATCATTTACACTATGTATTATGGCACCTTAGAGTATTGTACGGTATGTGGTATTAACTCTTTGGTTGCAGGTCCAGGTTCAGGTATGGTTTAGTATACCTGTTATTGTTCTATTTAGATGCTTATCGCTCATACCAGGCTTTATGTCTGACCCAGAGTTTTATGTCTCCTCTTATTACTCTGGGTGCTCACACGAGCGGACTAGAGACAGGTTAGCTGGTGATGCACGAGTAGATGATCCGGAGACGAGCAGGAGGCTTCCACGTAATATATATATATAGTATTCTCCTTGGGTTGTTGAAGATCACTGCTTGGGCATTGGTGGTGCATCTTCTACTTCAGCTTTCTTTTGTTTAGAGACAGTAAATTTGAAAAGTTGTAATAAACTGTATTTGGATTTCCGCTGCTCTGATGTTGATGTTGGTTTTAGTTATCAGCTTATACACTGTCTCACCTGTTTTATGTCAAGTATGTTATTATTATTACATTTTACTCCATGCGCTGTGAGACATTCTACAGGTTTCCTGTTAGTTAATTCTCTTCTTTCCTTTCTTCTGACGACCGTCCCATACTAGTCGGGCATGTGTACAGCGCACTTTCGGAGGAAATGCAGGCTGGTGCAGGGCGGGCCGTCACACTTGGTATCAGAGCTCTAGGTTGCGGAGTTAACCTAGGGAAGTTATCAGGGAGAGATAGTATAGGTATACGAGAGAGCGTATTTGTGATTACTTTGGTTTTCAAAAGCTATATATATACTATTACTAGTATAAGGATGAAGTCGTGCTGCACTAGCACCACTATGGGGTCGTTAATCGTTTCCCTTTACAGATTGACGATGAGCCGATATGTTAGAGGTACCGGTAGAGGGGCCAATAATGGGAATGCTGCTGACATGAGGACGATGTTTACTGACCTCATGAGGGAGATGCTTAGGGATGTGCAGAGGGCAGCCCCCAATAGTGGAAATGGTGGTGGTCCAATAGTGCAGGCGCCGAGAGTCGACTTCGCCAAGCTGAATAAGGATTATACTAGCCTTGGTGGGAAGCCGTTCCATGGAACGGAGTCGGCTACGGATGTTCAGGATTGGTTGGATAGTTGCGAACGTATCTTCGAGGATTTGGGTATCGAGGATGCGATGAAGAGAAAGCTAGCGTCCCGTCAGCTGCAAGGGCGGGCAATGAATTGGTGGAACGCTATAAAGGCAGCTACTCCCGAAGATCAGATTACTTGGGAGTAGTTTAAGGCTCACTTTAGCGAGAAGTTCATTCCAGTTGCTCAGAAGTCAGTGCTGTTTAAGAAATTCTTGGAGCTCAAGAAGAATGGCAGAGCTGTCTCGGAGTATATTGCTGAATTCGACACTTTGTCAAAATATGGGTTATCTCTTATTGATACTGCTGAGAAGAAGAATGAGAAATTCATAACTGGTTTGGATCAGTACTTGGGGGAAAGGCTTATTAACCACATCGATTAGACGTTTGAATCGATTGTGGGGAAAGCATTAAGATCAGAAAGTCTCTACCCTAAGCCGAAGACTGAGGTTCCATCTGCAGAGGAGCCAAAGCCACAAGCAAGTGGTGGAGGAAAGGGTGGTTCCCAGAATAAGAGAAAGCAGAATCATACTAAGGATGGCCAGAAGAAAAAGAATAAGCAAGATGTTGAGTGCTTCAGCTGTGGTAAGAAGGGCCATTATGCTAGTAATTATCGGGCCAAGCCAGCGGATAGGAAGTGCTTCAACTGTGGCCAAATGGGACATCACAAGGACAAGTGTCCGCAACCCCCTAAAGAAAAGCAAATGGTGAAAGCCTACGCCCTTAATGCTATTCCTTCTTCATCGAATGCCCCAACTGCGGCGGAGAAGGGAAAGAATGTCGTCATTCAAGGTATGCTTTCTGTTTATGATGTTCCTGTTAGAGTTTTGTTTGATACCGGAGCTTCCAGTTCTTTCATATCTAGTGACCTGGTAGATAGGTTGGGATTGGAGCCCGAGATTGTCGATAGACCTTTAGTAGTGACGAACCCGATTGGTGGTTCGACTAGCCTTAGCATGATTTGTCGTAATGTGGTCTTATCGAGTCATGGATGCATGTTTGTTTGTGATTGCTTTGTTTTGGGCTTTACTGGGTTTGGCATTATTTTGGGAGTAGATTGGCTCCGAAGATATGGGGTGGTGGTAGACTGTGAGGGCTTTTTGGTGACAACTAGAGCGGATGATGGGCGGAGGATAGTGTTTGGTGGTCTACCCAGTGAGGGGGTATTGGCTAGTTTTCTAAACTCCCTCGACACTCCGCATAGTGAGTTGTCAGGTTTGCCCATGGTTGGCCAGTATCCGGATGTTTTCGAAGAAGTGACCGGGCTTCCACCACATCGAGAGATTGAGTTCCATATTGATTTGGTAAAAGATGCCAGACCTATAGTGATGCCACTTCGTCGTATGGCACCAAGGGAGCTGCGAGAGCTCGAGGTGCAAGTCAGTGATCTTTTGAAGAAGGGATTTATCAGAAGGAGTGTTTCTGAATGGGGAGCACCAGTTGTGTTTGCTACCAAGGCGGATGGTTCCCTTCGTTTGTGTGTAGACTACCGCGAGTTGAATAAAGTGACGAGGAAGAACAAGTATCCTCTACCGTGGATAGATGATTTGTTCGATCAGTTGAGTGGCGCGAGAGTATTTTCTCAGTTGGATCTCGCGACAGGTTTTCATCAGCTTAGAGTGGAAGCTGAGAGTATAGCTAAAACGGCATTTCAGACGCCGTCTGGGTTTTATGAGTGGTTGGTCATGCCATTCGGGCTGACCAATGCCCCAGCATATTTTGTGGATCTTATGAATAGGGTATTCAGAGATCAGTTGAATAAGTTTGTCCTTGTGTTCGTTGATGATATTTTGGTCTACTCGAGGACAGAGGAAGAACACAAGGAACATTTAAGAATAGTGATGGAGGTGTTGAGAAAACACCAATTGAAAGCAAAGTTTTCTAAGTGTCACTTCTGGAGGAGGGAAGTGAGGTTCTTGGGCCATGTTGTATCAGAAAATGGTATTGCCGTGGACCCGACGAAGGTGGCTGCGGTACAAGATTGGCCTACGCCCAAGAATGCAACAGATGTAAGAAGTTTCTTAGGGTTAGCTGGATATTATCGTACGTTTATCCAAGGTTTCTCCAAGATAGCAGCACCATTGACCCAGTTGACCAAGAAGAATCAAGCTTTTGTCTGGGATGAAAGGTGCGAGAATGCATTCAAGAGTCTAAAGGACAAGTTGACAAGCGCACCAGTGTTAGTCATTCCTAAGGGGAATGAAGAGATGACGGTATACACGGATGCCTGTGGTACCGGACTGGGTGTTGTATTGATGCAAGGCAGTAGGGTTGTAGCTTATGCAAGTCGGCAATTGAAACCGCACGAGAAAAGATACCCTACCCATGATTTGGAATTGGCAGCAATCGTGTTCGCGTTGAAGATGTGGAGACATTATCTCTTGGGAGAAAGATTTGAGCTGTTTACAGATCATAAGTCGTTGAAGTATCTCTTCTCCCAGAAGGATTTAAATCTCCGGCAACAAAGCTGGTTAGAATTCTTGGCTTCCTATGATTTTGACATCGCATATACACCGGGAAAGGGCAATGCGGTGGCCGATGCATTGAGTAGGAGACATGCCAATTTAGGGGCTATGTTTCTAGAATGGAAGCAACTGGAGTACATCACGGGGTTTGATTTCATACCAAAGTGCGAATTGAATCTAGAAATGTTAGCAAGTTTGACGGTCAGACCCACTTTGATTGAGCGGATCGGCTCTAGTCAGAGGGACGATCCTAACCTATTGGAAATCATCTTCAAGTTAGAGATGGGTATCAATGAGGAGATGAACAAGTATGGGCTTGATCGAGATGGATGGCTTAGAAAGAATGGAAAGCTTGTTGTACCCAATGTCAATGGATTGAGAGATGAAGTGCTTAGAGAATGTCATCACTCAAAACTGACTATACACCCCGGTGGTAACAAGATGTATCGAGACATGAAGCAGACTACTACTGGGAAGGGATGAAAAGAGACATTGGGAGGTTTATATCCAAATGCATGAATTGCCAGCTAGTTAAAGCTAAGCAAAAGAAGCCTAGTGGGTTGTTACAGCCATTAGAACTTCCCGAATGGAAATGGGAGCAAGTCTCGATGGATTTCATCGATGGTTTACCAAGGACTAGATCGGGACATGATAGCATTTGGGTGATTGTGGAACAATTGACTAAAAGTGCAAGATTTATACCAGTCAAATCGACCAGAACGGCAACTAAGTTAGCAGAATTGTATATGAAGTGGATAGTGAGGTTTCATGGAGTACCTAAAAGGATTGTGAGTGACCGAGACCCGTTGTTCACTAGTGGGTTTTGGAAGAGCTTACAAGAGGCTCTAGGGTCAGAGTTACATCTCAGTACCGCATATCATCCTCAGACCGACGGTCAGACGGAGAGGGTGAATTGTATTTTGGAAGATCTCTTAAGAGCATGTATATTGGGTTTTAGTGGATCATGGGATGACCATTTGCATCTAGTAGAGTTTGCATATAATAATAGCTACCAATCCAGTATCGGTATGGCTCCATATGAAGCTTTGTACGGAAGACCGTGCAACTCACCATCATGTTGGATAGAGACTGGCGAGAAGTTTATGCTTGGACCAGATATGGTGAGGGAAACTTCAGATAACATCAAGGACATTCAACAACGAATGAAGGCTGCCCAAGATAGGCAGAAGAGTTATGCTGATAAGAGGAGAAGAGACCTAAAATTCTCCGTTGGTGACTTGGTGTTTGTCAAGATTTCTCCGTTGAAGAGCGTAATACGATTTGGCAGGAGAGGCAAGTTGGCACCAAGATTTGTTGGCCCATTCCCTGTTCTTGAACTGGTCGGGAATTTGGCATATAGAATTGACTTACCAGAGAAGATGGCGGGAGTTCACAATGTATTTCATGTTTCCCAACTAAGGAAGTTCGTTCACGACCCAGATATGACTATTTCACCTGATCAGTTAGAGGACTTCGAAGTAGAACCCGAGGCGGTTGGGAACCGCAAGTCGACCCGTATTGTCGAGCACGACATGAAGCAACTTCGAAGGAAGGCGGTGAAGCTAGTCAAGGTTCAGTGGGGCGAGGACGAGAATGATTGTACTTGGGTGACAGAGGAGAACATTATGAAGACACACCCAGAACTCTTTGCCTGGTAAGATTTTAACTTCGACTTAGTTTTCCGCATGCTAGGATAGGCTTGTTTGCTTGTTTTGCATGTTTGATTGTTGTATGTGGCTGTTAGGCATGCGGGATCTTTTGTATGTTTTTGGTTAAGGAATTTCGGGGACGAAATTTCTTAAGGGGGGGAGAGTGTAACGACCCGTATTCTACGCATCATAGGACCGTAGAATATTTATTTCTTTCACATACGAAGTTGTATGGTCATGTAACTTTGGGAGACGACTATTGGGGTCATTTACCATGTTCATGATTTTTCCCGATTTTTAAATGACCATTTTACCCCTAGTTGGTACTGTTTTGGCCATAACTTTTGACTGGAAAGGAATTTTGACTTGAAACCAATTCCATTGCTCCGGATGATGTTTTCTCTTTCCGTAGAGTGGTCATAATAGCCAAACGGACTTACCGTTTGGGAGATATGGCTGAATGAAGATTTAGAGGGTTAATTTTAGCTAATTGGGCTTAACCGGGTGATTAGCAGCTAGGCCCAGAGAGGAATTTCTGGTTTAGAGGCATAGGAGGGCTGATTAGGGTTAGGAAATCACTTTCATTTCAGTTTTGAGCCGCCACAAACCTTCTTGAGACCTTAGTAATGGCTTCCATCCTCTAAAACCACTCCAAAACACATTTTTAGTGAAGACTAAGCCTAAACTACATCAAGACAAGGCCAAATAGCAACAGAGCAAGGTTGGAGCTACTACTATACATAGAAATTCGACCCAAACAGAGAGTATTTCAGATTTGGTGTTTTATTTTGTGGCAAAGGTGAGTGATTAGCATCGTTTTGACACTAATTACAGTTAATTAAGGGTAATTAGTGAAGATTAGCGAATTTATACACTAATAAATTTTGGAAAAATGTTTAGAAATTCTTAAATAATATTTTATGCCTCTGTTAGAAATTTGGTTCGATTTGATTAAGTTTCGTTAACCCTATGATTAGTCTTATTTAATCATGCTTAAGGGAAAAAAATGGGATTTTGGGTATATTTGATCCATTTTGACATGTAAATTCATTGTTTTGGTGTTTGTGGTTAGTTTGCTATGTTGCTATGACTGTTTGGGATGATTTGTGATTGATTAGTATAGTTAGATTTGTCGAAAACGTCGTCGAATGGCGTAAACAAGTTGCTGGAAAAAGTTACAGAAAGTTGTGCAGGGTTTCGGATCGGATCGGATATGGGCTCGGATCGGATAGGAGACCTGGGCAAGGAACCCGACCCGAACCGGAATCTGGCACACAAGAGGCTTGGCAAAAAGGAAGGCCATGTTGGTTAAGCTGGGGATCGGACTAACTTAAAGACCAAGGGCTCGGATCGGATCGACTTAAGGATGAAAGGCTAGGACTGGAGTAAGGCGAAGGGATCGGATCGGCTAAAGGAGTAGGATTGGATCAGATGAAGAAGGAGGGATCGGTTCGGAGCACGTGAAGAACGAGGGAGCGGATCGGAGCAGAAGCACGAACTGGAAGGGAGATGGCACCAGACCCGACCCGAAGTGGAATACCCGACCCGAACCGATGCGACGCTGTGGACCCGAACAGAACCGCTACAGGAGAAGACTACGAACCGACCCGAGGTAGAGGACCCGACCCGAACCGATGGCTAGAAGGAGAACCTGACCCGACCCAGTATTGACCAATAACCCGAGATGCAAAGGTAGTCCAATGTGGGAAGTTAGAGCTCAGGATCCAGTTGGGAACCGATGAGTTCACTTCATGGTTGGGCTTTGCTGCGGGACGTGTGCCAAGGGGCAGTCGATGTTTATGACTTTGGATCACTATGTATGGGAAGTATGTGAACGGATTCAGGCCTGTAATGGCCTAGGTACGACTAAAGGGCTATAAACCAATGAAGTGGGGTCATTTGTAAAGATTTGGTCATGACTCCATGTGGTAAGCTTGGTAGTAGCAGTAGTTGTACAAGTCGAACTCCGTCACTACTTCGATGGGTCTAGTGATTGACAGTGGTGGACATCGTATGCATTACGCACTGAGTGAGAGATGTGAGGATGGTTGCTATGGATGATTTTTTTGCTATCATTGTAACATGCACACCCCACCCCTGTATCCTTTACACTATGTATTATGGCACCTTAGAGTATTGTACGGTATGTGGTACTAACTCTTTGGTTGCAGGTCCAGGTTCAGGTATGGTTTAGTATACCTGTTATTGTTCTATTTAGATGCTTATTGCTCATACCAGGCTTTATGTCTGACCCAGAGTTTTATGTCTCCTCTTATTACTCTGGGTGCTAACATGAGCAGACTAGAGACAGGTTAGCTGGTAATGCACAGGTAGATGATCCAGAGACGAGCAGGAGGCTTCCACGTAATATATATATAGTATTCTCCTTGGGTTGTTGAAGATCACTGCTTGGGCATTGGTGGTGCATCTTCTACTTCAGCTTTCTTTTGTTTAGAGACAGTAAATTTGAAAAGTTGTAATAAGCTGTATTTGGATTTCCGCTGCTCTGATGTTGATGTTGGTTTTAGTTATCAGCTTATACACTGTCTCACCTGTTTTATGTCAAGTATGTTATTATTATTATATTTTACTCCATGCGCTGTGAGACATTCTACAGGTTTCTTGTTAGTTAATTCTCTTCTTTCCTTTCTTCTGACGACTGTCCCGTACTAGTCGGGCATGTGTACAACGCACTTTCGGAGGAAATGCAGGCTGGTGCGGGGCGGGCCGTCACAAGAAGGGGGCGAGTGTGGAAGAAAATGGGTGAAGGGGTGTGGTTTTAGTGGTTAAAAGGGAAAAAGGGTGTTTTTTGCAATTTTGGAGAGGAAAAGGGGGGACCATGGCCATGGTGGATGACTTGGCAGTGTAAGGGGGAGGTAGCGCTGGCTTGGTGGCGGTTTCCGGGGGAGGCTTGGGGTGAGAGGAAGGGAGGGATGGAGGAAGTAAAGAGGAAGTGAGAAAACGAGAGTGTGTATGCTCCTTTTATAGGAAATTTTGTGGTGGTTTGGATTGATGAGGTGTTGATCATCTAATAAGATGGATGGACACCTCAAAACAAACACAAATTGGTGCCTTAGGAAGGTGACAACCCAATAAAAGCACAACTTGTCATTCTTAATGAATAGTGCTAGCTAATTATATATTATAACTAACTAGCTTACAACGTTCAGACAACTTGTTGACATATCTGTACATACAATATCTAATATATTTTTGGGTCTTAATCACCAGTTTTTCGTGCTCTTCGATAATATGTAAACAAAATTTAAAATATATTTCATTTATTATTTTTATTATTTAAAACGAGCTCAAATTGACTATTGATCCTTATGTAACGTATTACACTACTTAACACTGTATAACGACATATCAATGTTTACGGAAATTAATTTATATTCTAAAAACACTTTCACAACATTTGACAACTATATTTTTAAATATTATTTAATGACTATAAACTAATTAATTTAATCATTAAAAATCAATTTTCTTTGAAATTAACTTATGCCTTTAATACTCGCATAACCATATACTAATTCCAAAAATTATGAAATCTGGAACTCTCCTATATTTTTCAGCTATGGTTCTAATGGTCCTGGTTTTGTTAGATTCAGAGACCGTTTGCAAAATGGTCCTTCAACATTTTATTATTAATTAACTTTAACTAATTTTTCTAACCTGAGTTTATATTACCATGCTCACACACTAATTCCAATTAACTTGAAAGTTAAAACCTTACCATTATTTATTTTTACGGATTCGATAAAGCTGGTTTCGTCGAATTCCAATATTATATGCATGATTCCTATTTTTCTAGATTTTTAAACTAATACTGAATTATCGATTTTCAAAATATTCTTGTCAAATATTATTTTAGAAACTCTAATAACCTTATCTAACCATTTTATAAGTTGTACTCAAATATTATATCTTTAAATCTCAAAATTTACAATTTTGATGAAAGAGTGTCAATTTTCATTTTTGACCAAAATTGTTTGAACTGATTTAGTTGATTATAACACCTCGTAATTTTCAATATTAATGTTCACAAATTAAAGAATAACTAATCTCAGATGTGAGAACTAAGGAAAACGGGTTGCGCCATTGTGTTCGTCTCGGAACTCTGATTGAGATAGAACCCAAGTTTGCGTGAATTGGACTTCGTATGAAGAAGTTACGGCCATCAGAAGTTTCAGAAAATTCAAAACAAATTTCAAAAATTTAAATTTCAGTGTCAGAATGGGCTAGGTGGGAAATTTCCTGCCAGGGCCAAGTCGACCATAGGGTCGACCTACCCTCACCAAGTCGACCAGGGGGTCGACCTGCCCCCTCCTCCCCCCACCCCCCGGGCAGATTTGTTTGATGACCTGTTTATGACTGTATGTTGAGTCATTAGGGTTTCTGATCTGCTCTGAATGGCCGGGGTTAATTTTGGGTTGATCGGACGACTTGAATTAATCCTAAACTCTATAAAAACACATGTAGACTCAAACCCTAAAATCAATTTAAAATTAGAATCATGGCCTCCATGCCGTCACCTTGCAACCTAGAATAGCCGCCACCAATTTGAGAAGAAGAAAAGCTAATCAATTCAATTCTGTTCAACTTTAACAACGAATCTACTACAAAGGAAAGCTAATTCAACTTCAGAACTCAGATTTCAGAACTCGAGACCTTCTTTAAGTTGTGAGTTCGATTTCTTTAATAAAATAATTAACAATTTAATTGGATTGAGATATGATGTGGGTAATATGGTTATGTTGTGAATTATTGACCGCATGTTATTATCTATGCTGTAAATTCTATGATGTTATCATCTATGTTGTAAAGTTGTGATGTTATCATCTATGTTGTAATTCTATGATTGGCTTATGTATAATCAATTCATGATGTTGTTTCATATGCTAGTTTGGTTATGTTGTTGGAACTAATTCATATGATAAATCATATGTATGTATGCAAGTTAGGATGTTAATTGAGGCATGGATCATATGCAAGTTAGTGAAAATTATATACAACCTTACATGTTTCATGACATCTATTTTATGTGTAAATTGGATCTAAAGTTATGCTATGACATGTGTGAGTTATATGCTAGTATACAAAATTCTACATGCTAGTTTACATGTTTAGATGTAAGTTTACACCATCGTTATGATTGCATAAATCACATATGCAAGTATTTTGGAGTATAAATCATGTAATGTAAGTTTGTGGTTATTGCCTATGCAAGTTTACACCTTATGATTAGATCTATGACAAACATGGTTTATGCAAGTTTGTGACTATTCCCTAAACAAGTTTACACCTTTAGATTTAGATCTATGACATATGTAGTTTTATGCAAGTTTGTGACTTTGGCCTATGAAAGTTTTAGATAAAGAACCTCATTCACACATGCAAGTTCACCCCTTAAGTTTAGATCTAGTTTTATTTCTATGTATGTTGTGATGATTTCTCTTTATTCCATAAGTTAGACTATTCGAGTCTAACGTATATTTTACGTTAAACGAACGAATGTACAACATTGGGCCATGGGATAATATTAAAAGATTTAATATTGAGAATTGGCATAAATGCCTTAAAAGGCATAAAATAAATTTGTGATGAAAATTGGTATGATTTTGCATACCATAAATAGATGGACATAATTGAGTTAATTATGGCCATAGTTAAATTTGGAATTGATTGATAATTTGAATAGGGAAATTAATTCAAATTAGGGGATAATTAATTATGTGTAATTAATCACCTAAGACACGAGGTTAGGCTTTTTTGTGGTGTAAGACAGCTGTTAGCCTACTTTGTGAACTAGGCTACACAAAGAGTGAATAGTGAGAAAGACACCAATAGGTTCGGATCGGAGGAAGATAGTGCAGGAGGTGAGTAAAGATCAAGAACGCAGAGACCACATCGGATCGGATTGGAGAGATACGTCAGTAGCCTCATTACATCGGATCGATAATACGTCAGTAATACCAAAGGTTAGCAAGTGGCCTTATCGGTTCGGAACGGAAGAGCACGTCAGCAACATCAGATAACGAGTGGACTCATCGGTTCGGATCGGAAGAATATGGCAGCAACATCATAAAGCAGGTGGCTTCAGCGGTTTGGATCGGAGGAACACTTCAGCGACATCAGAAGAAAGAAAGCAATCCCACGGTTCGGATCGGATGAGTACGTCAGCAGCATCAATGGACATCAAGTTGCATCACCGGGTCGGATCGGAGGCCCGGATCCGAACCCCTTTTTCCCTTTGAATCTGTAGTCGTTGCTGCACATATCCCTTGAAGACTCGGACAAGATCTGACCATTTCTCCCACGATCTCCTACTAAATCAATGCGTTGTAGCCATCTTGGAGCCTCCGAACCCTACTCTCAAGGGATGGATGCCACGCAATTCCGAACCGGAGCCACTTCGAGGAGATTTTTCACCTATAAATACACCATCTAGAGGCATTTGAAAGGATCTTTTGGCAAATTCTCAGTCCATACTTCCTCCATAGCTGAATTCTACAAGCATATTCAGAGCAAAATCATCTCTTAAAGTCCATTTTTGAGAGATTTGAGTGAGTTTACGCATTGTAATCATGAAGTTGAGTGAGAATCATTGCTGTACTTGTACTCAAATCATCAATTAAAAGAAAACAAAGTGGACGTAGGCTCGTTAACGCCGAACCACTATAAATTGCGTGTTCTTTATTGTTTCTTGATTCTATTTCATTGAATTCATATCTAATTTGGGTGTTAGAGCCAATTTTTGGTCTAACATTTTGGTGCTTTCATTGAGAGACTTCGAATTCTTTGCTTTTTCGGGGTTATCATTCTACTATTTGGACTCTCAAGTTCAAAGAAGTTAATCCCTTCTCTCTGACATCTTTCAGTACTTGTTGACTAACCGTTGAAGAATCAAATTTTATGGCTAAGACCAAAGGAAAAGAAGTGCAAGGCGCTGGGGAAAATGATGCTAGAGAAAATCAGCAAGCTATCGTGTTAACAAGGTCACACGCTCAAAGCTCTGCAGCAGATCACTCCAACCAGGAGGATCCGGATCGGATCAGAGGGGCTGATCCGAACCGAGAGGAAACGAACCAGATCGTGTTAACACCGATCCGACCTGATGATCCGATCCGAATTGATGGTGTCTTGGGCTCTCACTCTCTCCATCCAAACTGCCCCGAACAGGCTGCTATGGGCCGATTCGATCCGAATCAGAATGAAGCTGGAACTTCTACTCGAGCTCCCTCCAATGCTCCAATTCCAGCCACGATGACTAATGTTCAGCCTGATCCATCTGCACCTATTACTCAGGGAGATTTTTCATGTTTTCTTGACATGCTTCAGAGCACTAAAGAAGCATTGGAAGCCCAAAGGTGTGACAACCTTCGCATACAGGAAAACATGATCACCATGGGTAGAGAATTACAAGAGCTCCGGAGGCAGAGAACTCCTTCCCCACCGCACCGCATTCCTACAGATGATTCGTCTTCTTCGGAGGAGGAACGTCCTCGCGAGAGAAGGCCGCTTGAATGACCTTAGAACCTCGATCAATTGACTTTTGGATCTTTAGGATCCCGAGAAGATGCTGTCCGTGTATTGGGCCCTGATGACCCGAGTCTGCAATAGCCTATGTTGCTACCTATGCGCGAATCCCATGTCTTACCCAGGGATCCTAATATTACTAACCCCACACAGCAACAACTTCTCCAACCTCTACCTCCAGAGATCGACCGGGACCGCAGAGAGCAACGTAGAGCGGCTGCCGCCAGCAACAGAAGGTCATCCCCTGATCAGGAACCCAGGGGTAATCCGAACATCAGATCTAGAGAGCATGTACAAACATTAACCAACGCCGATGTATGGGCAATGGTGCAACAGATTATGTCTGAAAGCCGGCGATATAACAATGAAGATTGGGGCATTGAGCGAAGTCATACCCCTTTCACAGATGACATCCTGAATTTCCAGTTCCCCCGACAATTCAACTTGCCTCAGATGGATCGATATTCAGGAAGAATAGACCCAGGGCAACACTTAATGAGATATGCATGGTTCATGAATGCGGCAACAGCTCCAAATGCCGTAAAATGCAAAGCTTTTCCCATTTATCTTGAAGATGTAGCGTTAATGTGGTTCACTCGACTTCCTCCTCGGTCGGTGTCAAATTTCACGGAATTGAGTGAGCGTTTCATGAATCAGTTCCGACTCCATGCCCAAAAGTCCAAAACCGTCATAGAATTGTCACGAATTAAACAGGGCCCAGGAGAATCTTTGAAGTCATATTTGGATTGCTTCAACCTGGCCGTCACCGAAGTCACTGATCCCCATGAGCCCACAATCCTGATGGCCTTGATAGAAGGAGTAGATCCCGACACAGAATTCAGGGATTACTTGGCTGGAAAACCACCTCCTACAAGAGAATTATTCTATGAAAAGGCTAATGTCCGTTTAAGGCGATAAGAAGCTAAGGCAAATCGAAAGAGAAAGTCCGAAGGGGCCTCGAAGGAAGGTGTCCAGAGCAATGTCATCGTGAAACAGTTTGGTGACAGTTTAGGAGAAGTGGAAGTAAATGTTGGCAACTGGAGTGGTGGTAATAGCAACAGAAATGGGAACGACAATAGAAGGAACAGAAACTGTGGGAATAGCTCAAATAAAAGACACCGATTCCAGAGTTTTGAAAATTACGCGCCGTTAAATGATACGTTGGAGAACATTTGTCTAGACACATATAGCATATTACAGTACAAAAAACCACCACCCAGAGATTCTACTGAGAAGGAAATTGAAAGAGGAAAGCTTTGCTTGTTTCATGGAACACACGGTCATTCCACTAATGAATGTCATCATTTGAGGGATATCGTTGAAAAGTTGCTGCGAGAAGGGAAGTTGTATGAATACAAAGCCGCCCCAAGGGAAAGGGGGACAAGCCCCGAACCAAGAACAGCCTGCTTCAAAACCCACGGCTCAGCAAAAAGGTAAGAGGATCGTCATCAACTCCATTATAGGCGGGCCTCACTTCGTTGGTGGTAGTTTTAAAGCAATGGACTAGTACGTCAACGCCGCCGAGCATTATGAAGTGGGAGAATGCAGCAGCCTTGAAGACGTCGCTCCAATAAAACAGCAAAAAACGATGTCCGATGATGTCGTATTCCGCAATAGAGACGAGTTTGGAGTTCAATCTCCAACCGACGTCCGCTAGTGATAACTACGGCAATTGGCCCTGCTCTGGTTCATAAGGTGTTAGTGACAACAGAAGCTCGGTCAATATCCTCTTCAAGAAAGCCTTCGAACAAATGAGGCTCGAAGCAAAAGACTTAAAGCCATGTCAAGGATGGATATGTGGTTTTAACGGAGTATCCACAGCTCCAACGGGTTTTGTGGAATTACAGGTCACACTAGGGAAGGGGGATCGCCTGAGAGTAAGGATCCTTCCGTTTGTAGTTCTGGATTTGGAGTCGCCTTATAATGCCTTCCTAGGCCGACCAGCCCTTTCCGAATTTAGGGCATGTATTGTGCCTTGGTGTTTGCTGCTAAAATTCCCGACTGACTCGGGAGTTGGGAAAATGAGAGGCGACCTAGCTACGGGATGGGCTTGTTGCATAGCAGAGTTAAAGATGCTAATGAAGGGGCTGAATATAGATGCTAAAGACGATTCCGCCTCTCCAAAGGGGGCCTCAGCATAGCAACTAAGGGGTCCTGCCCCGAGAGAGCCGCCCTCAGACGTGCTCGAGGATATAGATCCCAGAGAGGATAGAGAACCTGGGGACATGAAGGCAACTCCCAATGAAATAACAATCGACATATCTATTGATGAAACTGATCCAACAAAAGTACTAAAGATCAGCTCGCAACTAGATCCAGTTAGAGCAAGGGAATTGGCTGATTTCTTGAAGGCAAATCTGGATGTGTTTGCCTGGACTCACGCTGACATGTGTGGGATTTCGCCTACCATTATGAGCCACTCTTTGTGTATCAATCCAAAACACCCACCAGTCAAGCAGAAAAGACGAATGTTGGGCCCAGAGCGGTCAGCAGCTTTGAAAGAAGAAGTAGAGAAATTAAAAAGTAACAAATTCATTAAGGATTCGAAATGTCCCGACTAGATATCGAATCCCGTCCTGGTTAAAAAGTCAAACGGGAAGTGGAGAACATGCATCGACTTTTCTGATTTAAACAAGGCTTGCCCGAAGGATAGCTTTCCTCTTCCCAGAATTGATCAGCTAGTAGATTCAACTGTCGCGCACAGACTTTTATCCTTTATGGACGCTTATTCCGGGTAAAATCAAATTCCCATGCACGTACCAGATCAAGAGCATACAAGCTTTATCATGGACTTGGGATTGTACTGTTACGTTGTGGTGCCGTTTGGATTAAAAAATGCGAGAGCCACATATCAGTGTCTGGTCAATCGCATGTTTTACAATCAAATTGGGAAGGCATGTTTTACAATCAAATTGGGAAGACCATGGAGGTTTATGTAGATGATATGCTAGTGAAATCCAAGCAATCTCCCGATCATACGAAGGACTTAGCAGAAATGTTCGTCATACTACGAAGGTATAGGATGAAGTTGAACCCTTTGAAGTGTTCTTTTGGCGTGGCATCAGGCAAGTTTCTTGGCTTTATCGTGAGTTCCAGAGGAATCGAAATCAATCCGGAATATAGAGGAGCCGCGAAAGATTAGGGGTGTTCAAAGCTTAGCTGGAAAGGTTGCAGCACTGGGCAGGTTCATCTCCAAAGCAACTGACAAGTGTGTGCCTTTCTTCGATCTCAGAAAATGGGGAAAGCGAAATTTTGAGTGGACTCCCGACTGTGTGGAGGCGTTCCAAAATCTATTAGACTTATTAGAAAAGCCTCCAATATTATCAAAGCCTGTGCAACATGAGGATTTGTTTGTCTATTTGGCGGTATCATCTCATGCTATCAGTGCAGCACTAGTACGTGAATAGGATAAAGTCCAGAAACATGTGTATTACGTAAGCAAAAAACTATATGCTATAGAACGTAACTACCCAAATATAGAGAAGCTTGCTTATAGCCTCCTGATTACTTCCCGCAAACTCCACCATTATTTTCAAGCACACCCAGTATTGGTGTATACCGACCAACCTTTGAGACAAGTGTTGCAGAAACCCGAAGCATCAGGGCGGCTACTTAAATGGAATATCGAGCTGAGCCAGTTTGATTTGAACTTTCAGCCGCGAAGATCGATAAGGGGGCAGGCCTTGGCTGACTTCATAGCAGAACTTACAATTCCTAAAGAAGAAACGATGGGTGACAAGATAGTTACTTTGGATCAAGAGTTAGAGCTTAGTCCGTGGAAATTATATACGGACGGAGCCAAAAATGATAGAAAGTCCGGCGCCGGAGTTGTTTTAATAACTTCTGAAGGACGATCTATCTACTATGCGTTGCGGTTAGAGTTTGCTGCTATTAACAACGACTCCGAGTATGAAGCCGTGATTGCCGGGCTGAAACTCTCTACAGATTTGGGAGTGAAGACACTAGATATATACTGCGATTCCAAGATAGTTGTATGTCAAGTTCGGGAAGAATTTGCTGCTAAAGGACCTCGACTTATCACTTATCTCAAGAAAGTAAAGGAGTTGTTGGAAGGTTTGGAGCATTATAGCATAACCCACATTCCAAGAGCAGAAAATCAGAAAGAAGATCGATTGGCGAAGCTAGCAAGTTCAGATAGTCTTAAAGAATCCGAAATGGTTCCGACAGAGGTGTTGGATTCACCAAGTTTCGATCTAATGGAAACAGAGCTAGCCCTGGAAGTTGAACCGGAAAGAGAATCCTGGATGACATCAATTAAGAATTTTCTCAAAAATGGAACCCTCCCATTGAAAAAGAGCGAGAGACAGGCTGTAAGACGTAAGGCCACAAGGTACGTTTTACAGGACGACGTCCTTTATCGTCAAGGGTTTTCAATGCCCCTGCTACAGTGTATCGCACATGACGACATCAAACGTGTACTGCAAGAGGTTCACGAAGGTGAGTGTGGAGATCACACTGGGGGCCAGACCCTGGCAAAGAAAGTGTTACGGTACCGATATTTCTGGCCTACCGTGAACAAAGACGCGGCCGCTTATTCACGACGCTGCGACAGATGTCAAAGATATGCCAAAGCTCCCAAAGCGCCTCCAAGTCAGCTCAAGTCAATGGTAAGTCTGTGGCCGTTTTCCATGTGGGGAACTGACATTATTGGAGTACTACCCATTTGCCAGAGGAGAAGCCAAGTATGCGATCGTTGCCATGGATTACTTCACGAAGTGGGTGGAAGCTGAACCTCTAACAACCATCACGGCAAGGAAAGTGATCAGTTTTGTGGTGAGAAACATTATTTGTCGATTTGGGATACCGAAGACCATCATAACTGATAATGGGACGCTGTTTGACAGCGTAGAGTTCAGAAACTTTTGCCAGAAATACAAAATTAATAAGCGATACACTGCAGTAGCTCGTCCGCAGTCAGATGGACAGGTCGAAGCCGTAAATAAAGTCATTAAATCAATTCTAAAGAAGTGGCTGAAACAGGCGAAAGCCAGATGGGTAGATGAGTTGCCGTTAGCCTTATGGGCATACAGGACAACCTTTAAGACGGCTACCGGCCATAATCCCTATTCACTTTCATTTGGGTCTGAAGCGGTGATCCCGGTAGAAGTGGAAGTCCCTTCTCATCGAGTTGCGTACTATGACCCAATGACGAATAAAGCGCTCCTCCTTGAGTCTCTCGATATGATTGAAGAAAAAAGAGATGAAGCCGACTTGCATGCCTCCAGACATCGACATCAAGTAGCACGTTATTATGACCAAAAGGTTCGCCTCAAAACCTTTGAACCAGGAGACCTAGTACTAAAGTGAGTCTTCCTGCCTTCAACCCAGTTGGGTCTAAAATGGGAAGGACCGTACACCATCCAACGGAAGCTTGATACAGGAGCATTCAAGCTAACGACCGTGGATGGTGAAGAGATTCCCAGAGCCTGGAAAGCTCAGCACCTACGACGATATCTGAGCTAAATATGAAATGTCATTTCTTTTGTTTACATAAGCTATGTAAAAAGGCACGACTTGCCTTAAAAAGTCTGTTTATGTGAACAAAAGATTATAAAGTGGATGTAGGCTACGACTTAGCCGAACCACTATAAAAATATCATGTGTCGTTTACTTTCCTGCATCATTTATATTTTCAACTATTATTCTATTATGTCTGTGAAACACGAAATGTTAAATTAAAGTTGGAGATGACCTATATGCAGGAACAAATAAGACGACTGTTTGTACGATAAGACATAGAAGAATGGGAAGACGATATTCTCAACTCTAACTCTCAAGAATCGAGAGAGAGTATAAAGGACGGGAAGACGACGTCCTCTGAGGCGTGAAGGTATACCCAGATGAGAGACTGCCTCAGCGAAAACACTAACCTGGATATGAGACAAGAGAGTATAAAGATGCCAGAAAGAACAGGCGTCAATGACGAAAGGAATATGACCCCTGTCAGAGAATCGGGGACATTTGGACTTTTTAATTTAATCTTGAATAGTTCTTCCTCGGTTATTCAAGATTGACTGGGGGCATGCATGTACACACATATTCCCCTCCACCATGACTTCATTACATAACTTTGGTATGACATGCTTTTGTATTTTTACATAAGTGCTGAACTAACGACTATCAGGCATTGCAGGAAATAAGTTATTTTTATTTACAAATGAGTGAGTTTGTACAAGAAAAACAAGCAAAAAAGAAGATGCGAGGGCCGCACTCGCTACAACAATTACGAACCAATTAAATGTCAAAATAAAACGAAGCACTTCATCATTTGGGCTTTGGATCAGACTTGGATTTCTTGGCAGCTTTCTGAGCAGCCTTAGCTTCCTTTTCAGCTTCGGTCATAACGCGTTTTAACTTTTTCTTCCCTGTAGCCGAAGTGCTAGAATCAATTGGTTTTTTCCCAGGAGATGGAACGCTAGAATCAAGAGAAGACTTTTTAGCTAGTTCTTCTGTAATAGATCTAGTTGAAAGCTTAACAACTAACCTTGATCCAGGTTCCACCACGGCAAGAGGCTTTCGGGGTCCAGGTCTTCAACCTTTAGGTGCATACGTTTATCTTGTTCGGCTTTCATTTCCGCCAAAGTGATGTCATCAGCGCTTTTTGGATCCCCGACTATAGCCACATCAGGGTCTTCCTCATGCCCCTCGCTACCGCCATCATCTTTCAAGGTGTCTATCATCTCGCCATCATGAGGAGCATCAGCCTTATCCTTTTCTCCTTCAGCCTTCTCCGCTGACTTTGCTCCGGCGGTGGTTCCCTGAGGCACGTCTGTCTTCTTGGACGGTTCAACACCTACAGAATGAGAAGCAACATTTATCAACTCAGGAGAAAATAAAGGATCCCTCATTGATTGCCCGATTATGTGATGGAAACTGGAGACAGCATTGATGAATTGGGGTGAAAAGGTAGAAATACCTTTCGATGATTTCTCAGCTGGAGTGACTGCCGTCTCTGACGCCGTCTCGGGAATGGGGGATAAAAGATATGCCTGAGGGATCTCCGAGTTTTCGGGGTCGTATCCCTCAACTTCAGAAGTTTCAGTGGCAGTAGAAGAAGAACCAGCCTCGGAGGTATACTTTTGTTTGGCCGTCCTCTTTTCCTCCTCCATAGCAGCAGCGATGAGGCGACGCCCCTCGGCCAGATGTGCCGGCTCATCATCTCTTAGATATTTTTCCATGAGCTTGTCTTCGTCGACGGAATCTACCTTGAGTTCTTCTTTCTCCCATTCAATAATTTGGCTCCGTACGTGAACCAAGGTAGTCGGATAATCTTCAATCCAAGAGATGTTTCGGTGATGAATTATATGCACAAAAAATTCGATCATTAATTCGCCGAAACCATGCACATCCTCCTGGGCCTTTGACAGCTGCTTGCGGGTCTCTTCGGCGGACTTAATAATACTTTCAACATTACCCTCCGCTAGAGCAGCACTATTCTTGGCCTCCATCAACTTGGAAGCCAAGTCAGCATTACGCTTTTCCAATTCAGCGTTCTTCCTCGCTAACTCGGCCTTTTCTCGCTCACCAGCAGCGTAAGCAAGTTGCATTTTGGCGTTATCCGACTTAGCATCTTTTGCTTGCTTATTCAGCTCCGAGCGCTCTTGACTATGAGACTCGAGCAAGTCATGATAACGTTTTTGTAGCTCTTCAAATTGCTGCTTGAAGTTGGCAGCATCCCGTTGAGCGATGGCAAGTTGGGTCTGTGTATCGTCAAGATCTTTCCCCAAATTTTTCAAGGCTTTTGCGTCAGCTTCTGCAGTCTTTTTCATCGAGTTGGTATCCGTGATTATAGTTCGGATGAATCTGGAGAGGTTACGTGAATACTTGAACATCTCCGAATATTGTTTTTCGACTGCATAAATTTTTGCTTTGGCCTCGTCTGCCCACCTCGAGGAAATAGGCTCAAGAGCAGGTAAGAAAGTCAGGTTTTCAAAATAGTGTTCGGGGAATTGTTTCTCCAGATATTCCCATTTAACTTTAGCTTCAGCGTCCAACGGTGGAGGTGCGCTATATGTTAGCTCAGTATCCTAATGATGAGCGGGCACAATGGCTTCCTCACCCTTCCTAGGCCGCTTAGCAGAAACCTTATGCTTGCCTTGTGAGTCGGTATCATTCGGCGGGCTCCTTTCTCTATTGCGTTTTTCTTGAGGAGAGGTTTGATCTTTTGACTGCGACGTGTCATCTCCTCGACGACCTTTGTAGCTTTTATATCGCTTTGGATCCGACCGAACAGGAGAGCGAGAGAGCGAGGTCCACGACTGATAAGAGTCATAAGGCCTTCTATCCTCTCTACCCTGGCTTTCATGGCGATCATGCTCAACATCAGAAGGGGGCCTAGTCATGCTGCGACGAATTTTCCTGATGACATAATGAGGGCGAGACATTGTACCTACGCAACAATGCAAGTGGAATTCAGAATCAGTATTCTCATGGGAAGTAAGTGCTGTGAAGTGTGGTGCTATTTTGTTAAATGCATCCTAAGTGGTGTGCCCCCCGACAAACCCGAGTCCGAAGCCAAGCCAGTGTGAGGGGGATCTTTGGCCTTAACAGGAGTAGTCTCCGCTGAAGAAGTAAAAACTAAAGGATTTGTGCCAAAATCCTCGGAAGTATAGATAGTTTCTGGTAGGGGGAGATCTCCTAAGCCCTGAAATGTAAGATCATCAGTAGTAGGGGCATCTCCTTAAGAAGCATCTGTTGGCAGTTCTTTAGGAGATAGTGATTTCTCAGGAGAAATAGCATCCCCAGGGACGGTGTACCCTTCTCGGTGCTTTTCGCGTATGTTGGCCAGCTCATTGTCTTGAGTCGAAGATGGAGAAGGTGAAGTTCGAAGTGGTATTGTGGGGCTTTTTGAGCTCTCGCCCATTCCTCGAATTACATCCACTGGAGGGATGTATACATATGGACCCGACACATGACCTATGCTACGGGTAATGGACAGTAGCCCATGATGATGAAGGTATTCATCCTCAAGGACTTCATCGATGGTTAGAAATTTTTGGTCGCCATTAAGGAGCTGATGCATTGGATCAAAGTACACTTGATCCGATATTTGTTTTGGATTATCAACTGCAAACAAAAAGAAAACAGATTAATGTGTTGGCGTGGACATTCAGAGTTGAGATTTAGAAAACCAATGCTTTACTTGATTTTGTCCATCTCCTAGCACATCCCGGCTGTTGCTTTATATAAAACCATTCCAGCTTGGAATCGCCGGCCTTGCTGCTGAACGACGCTGAAATTATTTTCCTTTTTGGGACTGATTTGAAGTAAGAGAAAGAAGGAGTTTCTCGAGTCTGGTGCTTGAAGTTATAAAAGAAATGAACGTCATCGAAAGTGAGCTCTGTACCTAAGATCTCGCGGTATGCTACATATAAGGTATATAGGTAAGCATAGGAGTTGGGATGCAGCTGCATGGGGGCAATCCGCATCTGTCTTAGAAAGTCGACAAGAAAAGGAGAAAACGGTGGAATAGCCCCAACCATGCGCATCAATCGGGTGATTGCCATAAATCCTTCTGGAGGACTGTAAGGACGGTCAGTTTTCAACGACACCAGAGTATCCCTTCTTAGTATATCGTGCTTTATACATATGCGAGCAAGTCTATCATCGTCGATCGTTGATTCAACAGAGTCTGTGGGTGATTCCAAGATAATGGCAGACTCAAATTCGTCAGGAGCTCGGTAATCTCCAATCCCTCCTTCCTCCTCATAGCCCAGAGAAACTTCGTTGTCCGAAGGTGTTTCGTTGTTATGCGCTCCCATTTCATAATCTGGGCCCTCATCGTCCCATTCAGGGTCTGAAGAGGAAGATATGTCATCGAGAGTATATTTCTCAGAAGTTTCTGCAATTTCCGTCTTCTTTGCTAATATAGAAGAACGCCTCTCGGCCATGATCGCTAGACTATTGAAGAAACAATGGAAATGATTAGAGTAAAGTTGCCCGTGTCCCCCGTGTGTGTATGTGAACTAAAGTGTGTGCAACGTGTGACAAAGATGCAAAGTAAATACATGAAAGCATAATGTAAAGGTCCAAGGAAGCAGTAATGTTCAAAACGGTTCTTGATGTTTGTTTATGTTCGCAAGGCACTATCCTAACTGTCCATCAAGTTGAAGATTATATTAAGAATTGATTTAACCAGCTAAGCAAGGTCTTATGTGCAATCTTGGACTATTTTTCGGTTCGGTTCAGATACATGCGCTAGGATCGGATCGGGGATAAAGCCTTGTGCTAGCCTGGGACAAAAGATGATTCCCAGTGACCAAAGTCGGATCGGTTCGGAGGTGAGTACTTGGACGGTTCGGATCGAATTGAACAACCATGCTTCTCCCCTTCTTTGTTTCACATTCCGATCCGGTCCGATCAAGTGAATCTTGTTCTTCTCTTAGCTCGCAAGACCGACCCGAACCGGTCTGTTGAACCCCATTTTTGTCTCTGTCTTGTCACCCGAACCGATCCCCTGCGTTTCTCCTCCCCCTTTTTCCTCCTCTTTGTGGTCAAGCTCGATCCTATGTTGAAAGTCCCAACTGAAATCGAGTACTGATGCATTCAAACACTCAACCAAGAATCTTAACCCCCTCCACCGCTGCCTCGAGAGAGATTTAACGCATTAACGACGATGGTAAAGTGGAGGAGGTCATGGCGACGAAATCCATTGAATACCTCGCTGGAATCGTTCAAGGAAACCGCGAATCTAAGCTAAAAGCAATTATAAAAATGAGATTCAAGATCATAAAACTACCTATGTGTTGGATTCGGGGATTAAAATGAGTGAGTTTCAGAGTTTTTAAAATTCTAAGGTTTTGGTGCAAATTTCGCTGGAAGAAAACAATAAAGAAGGAAGAGGAAGAAGGAGACGGAGGGGGTACTCATATGAAATCGTCGTGACCACTCGTATTCCTAGCCAACTTCATTCCGTTCGGACCGAGAGTCGAGCCCATGAAGGAACTCTGGCCTGATAGTCTATGGTGTAGCAGTATTGAAAGGCCCATCCGAGTGTGCTATTGAAGGAAACCCGTTCGGATCGGGACCGAACCGAAGGCGATCATTCAATGACTCTAGTTCAAAGGATGTCTTGTAAATTGCTTTGAAGCACACTTTATCTTAAATAAGAGTGTACTTCGAGGGGGCAAAATGTTAGCCTACTTTGTGAACTAAGCTACACAAAGAGTGAATAGTGAGAAAGACACCAATCGGTTCAGATCGGAGGATGATAGTGCAGGAGGCGAGTAAAGATCAAGAACGCAGAGACCACATTGGATCATATCGGAGAGATACGTCAGTAGCCTCATTACATCGGATCGGATCGGTAATAAGTCAGTAATACCAAAGGATAGCAAGTGGCCTTATCGGATCGGAACGGAAGAGCACGTCAGCAACATCGGATAACGAGCGGACTCATTGGTTCGGATCAGAAGAATATGGCAGAAACATCATAAAGCAAGTGGCTTCAGCGGTTCGGATCGGAGGAACACTTCAGCGGCATCAGAAGAAAGCAAGCAATCCCATCGGTTCGGATCGGATGAGTACGTCAGCAGCATCAAGGGACAACAAGTTGCATCACCGGGTCGGATCGTAGGCCCCGATCCGAACCCCTTTTTCCCTTTGAATCTGTAGTCGTTGCTGCGCATATCTCCTGAAGACTCAGACAAGATCTGACCATTTCTCCCACGATCTCCTACTAAATCAATGCGCTGTAGCCATCTCGGAGCCTCCGAACCCGACTCTCAAGGGATGGATGCCACACAATTCCAAACCGAAGCCACTTCAAGGAGATTTTTCACCTATAAATACACCATCTAGAGGCATTTGAAAGGATCTTTTGGCAAATTCTCAGTCCATACTTCCTCCATAGCCGAATTCTACAAGCATATTTAGAGCAAAATCATCTCTTAAAGTCCACTTTTTAGAATTTGAGTGAGTTTATGCATTGTAATCGTGAAGTTGAGTGAGAATCATTGCTGTACTTGTATTCAAATCATCAATTAAAAGAAAACAAAGTGGACATAGGCCCGTTAACGCCGAACCACTATAAATTGCATGTTCTTTATTGTTTTTTGATTCTATTTCATTGAATTCATATCTAATTTGGGTGTTAGAGCCAATTTTTGGTCTAACAACTGCCCGGACCCGCCGGGCAAATCCAGCTGCCACAAATGCCAGTCTAATGTAGGAAGTCTTAGGCATAAAATAAATGCGTAACAGTTGTAAAGACACGAGGTTAGGCTCATTTGTGGTGTAAGACTGCCCGGACCCGCCCGGCAAATCCAGCTGCCACAAATGCCAGTCTAATGTGGGGGGTCTTTACAAGGTTACGATGTTAATGAATTAAGAAACACTTAACCAGATAAATATGTGGTGGTACATAGGGGTTAAGTGGGTGCCTTGGGTGGCATGTCCAATTTAGAGGGTGCCTTGGGTGGCATTTGAAATACGATTAGATGCACTTAACCAAAATTGAAACATGTAAGTGAACATGAATAAGAAGAGGGTTAAGTGGGATGTACTAGAGGGGACCAAGCTTAGGTGGATAGCTTGTGTCAAGTAATGGGGGCCCGTTTCGACCAGTAACCCATAAGTATCTTTGTGGGCTCGACCCAAGTCGAGGACGGGATACACGTTCTGGGCTTGACTGTAAGAGACCAAAACGGGTTAGCGGTGGCAACGCAAGTCCAACGGGTTCATGTGCGTGTGTGGGCCCAGGCTGGTAGGTAAGACGTTGTTGCATCGTGTAGGTGTAAGTCGTGCATTGTTGGTGGTATCGGGTTGCCACTTTAGGGAGTGATACACCCCACTGTGGGGCCAGCACGGGTATATACGAGTCAGGGAGTCGATCGCATGGAGGTAGTGGGTACACCTAGTGGAGATAGGGGCAGGCGGCACCTATGAAGGCAACTAGGGGTGCACGAAACTATCATTATCATTATTAAATTCTGTAGGTGCGATCAACCTTAGGGTGACTAGTGGTGGTGCAGTGTAGTAACTATCTTATAGTGGTTTAGGTGCACCTTTAACGTTATCTTTGTTCATCTTATTTCCTATTTACTCTGCCATACTCAATTGTTCATAGTCATTTCCTTATTTTCCAACTTATGCCTTAGCCTAGTTATTTTGGTAGTTATATTGTTAAGGTTATCGCACTCGCCAGACTTTATGTCTGACCCCCTTTGTTTCCACCCTTTTTCTTCCTTTTCCCCCCAGGTGCTCAGGGTGGAACTAGCACCAGTGGAGCTTGATTTTGGACAGTTGTATCTCTTGATTTTAGAAGTTGCTAGGATCGCTGAAGTAAAAGTTCAGCCTAACTTATTTATGGCTATTTTGTGTTGGGGTTATGTCTTTCAATTTATGTACTCTGATTTATTCAAGATGGATATTATGTACTTTGACTCTGGTTTTTGTTGATGTAATCAAACCTATATGTTTACCGCTGCAATGAATAAATTTTTTAAGTTTTAGTACTGTTTATATCTGTCTTGTTGTTAAGTTTCTATTCTATACACACTCAAAATGCTCCATAGAAGTTAATGCATTCCCTTTGTGAGTGACATTAATGGACGTGGGGTGTTACACGTGGTATCAGAGCTGAAGGTTACCAGAACAGATATGAATTTTGAAAAACTGTTTTTCAAAAACACTTTTATAAAGAAGTACCTTCAAAAGTATGTTTTAAGGAAAGTATTTCAAGAGAAAAGCTTATTTTAGAAAGCATAACCCCAAGAGCCATATATCTTTCCTTCGGTTCTTTTGTATTGAATCTTTCCTTTTTCGTTTCAGCATGTCTGGAATTCCCGAGATACCCAAGGGGATACCAATACTAGGATGGTTTAGGAGGTATTTGGAGACTAGGGCCACCACTGTACGTCCAGCAAATGCTCCTCCTCCTCCTCCTCGTATCGATACTTTTGCTAAAATATGTAAGGACTTTCGAGCAATGGGAGGAAAACCTTTTCACGGAACAGAGACATTGTTGAAGCTCGAAATTGGCTAAAGTAGGTGGAAGAATTGTTTAGGATCTTTGAAGTGGAAGATGGAAGAAAGTTCCGGTTAGCTGCCTGGCTAATGAAGGATGAGGCCTCGTTTTGGTGAGAGGTCACTAATGGAGAACGTCCAATCGATACATGGCCAGATTTTAGGCGGAGGTTTGAGGCGAAGTTTCTCTCACGGGCTGAAGAGAATCTATACATGGAAAAGTTTCTAGCATTGAAGCAGGGGATTCTATTCGTGAAAGAATACATCAACAAATTCAATCAGTTGGCAAGATTTGGCTTGGACTTGGTGAATACACCAGAAAAGAAGGCCTTGAGATTTGTTAAGGGTTTGAACGAGTCGCTTCATGGGTTAGCTATGACCCACATCCCCATGGGGGCTACCTTTGAGAGACTAGTTGACATGACGCTTATGCCTAAAGAGGAGAAGGGCGCCAATGCTAATAAGGCACCTGAGAAGAAAGGGGATCAAAAGAAGCCGCAACAGCAACAACAGAACAAGAAAGGTGGTAAAGGCGACAATGGTAAGGGAAAGAAAAGATGCTTTAACTGTGGGACACCAGGACATCTAAGCAAAGATTGTAGGAAGAAAAAGAAGACTGGTTGTTTCCACTGTGGCGAAGCGGGACACCTGATTAAGGATTGCCCAAGGAAAGGGCAGAGGGCAGGGTCTACCCCGGGAGGACAGGTGCAGGCTCTTATGGCACCAGGGCAGGCAAGGGGGCAAGTTCAAGCTCTCGTGGTCCCACCGCTGCAAGAACGAGGTAGAGGAATTTCCATTGAAAGTTTAGTTTTTCTGTTTGATCATCCTGTCCGTACTTTATTCGATTCTGGTGCATCACATTCGTTTATTTCTACATCATTAGTTGAAACACTGCACCTAGATACTAGTCTAGTTACAGATCCCTTAGTAGTCTTAAATCCTATTGGTGGTTCGGCTCATCTTTCTATGATTTGTCGGGATTTGAGAGTGTTTATCTTGGGCGTTGGGTTTGAATGCAATGCCTTTGTTCTTGGCTTCATGGGCTATGGCTTGATTCTAGGTATGGATTGGCTAACTAGATACGGGCCATCCTAGATTGTGAAAGAAGGGTAGTTAGATTGTTGACATGTTGTGGAAAGACCCTTGATGTTTCTTGTGACCCTAGTGGTCCAGTAATGCTTAGCTACCCTAGAATCCCTTTACGCATCCAATGATGATTTACATTCTGTTCACATAGTCCGTGAATTTGTTGATGTCTTCAATGAGGTGAGGGGTTTACCCCCAAAACGTGAGATAGACTTTCGAATATATCTAGTAAATAATGCAAAGCCAATTGCATTGCCAGTGCTCCATATGACTCCAAGAGAGAGAAGAGAACTCAGTAAGCAAGTGAAAGAATTGCTTGAAAACGGGTTCATCAGACGTAGTATATCGGAGTGGGGTGTTCTAGTAGTATTTGCCACGAAGGCATATGGGTCCCTTATACTTTGTGTGGACTATAGAGAACTTAATAAGCTTATTAAGAAGAATAGGCACCCACTGCCGAGGATTGACGATCTCTTCGATCAGTTAGTTGGCGCCTCAGTGTTTTCGCAGTTGGACTTAGCCACGGGTTTCCATCGGTTGAGAGTGGCTGAGGATAGCATAGACAAGACTGCCTTTAGGACTCCAGACGGATTCTTCGAGTGGCTTGTGATTCCCTTCAGTTTAACAAACGTCCCCGCATACTTTGTTGACTTGATGAGTAGGGTGTTTAGGGAGTACCTTAATAAATTCGTGGTAGTCTTTGTGGACGACTTCTTGATCTTTTCTAAGAGCGAGGAAGAGCATGCCCTACATCTTAGGGAAGTGTTGGAGACCCTTAGAGCGCATAGCCTTAAAGCTAAATTTTCTAAATGTCACTTTTAGAGGAAGGAAGTGCGATTCTTAGGGCACGTGGTTTCCAAAGAAGGGATACCTATGGATCCCGCAAAGGTAGTGGCCATCCAAGATTGGAAAGTCCCTAAAAATGCTACCGAGGTGAGGAGTTTCTTAGGGTTGGCTGGCTACTATAAGAAGTTTATCAAAGATTTCGCAAAAATATCAGCCCCATTAACACGCTTGACGAGGAAGAACCTAGTTTTCATATGGGACGTAGATTGTGATGATGCGTTCCAACATTTAAAGAGGCCTTTGACCACAGCCCTAGTCTTAGTGTTGCCAGATGGGAGTAAGCCATTTACCGTTTATACCGATGCTTGTGGGATAGGACTAGGCACAGTCTTAATGCAAGAGGGAAGGGTAATAGCCTATGGAGGAAGACAATTGAGAGTGCATGAGAAAAATTACCCTACACATGACCTAGAGTTGGTCGCTATTGTTTTCGCGCTTAAGTCTTGGCGCCATTATCTTCTTGGCGAGAAATTTCAATTGTTCACTGACCACAAATCGCTAAAATACTTGTTCTCTCAGAAGGACTTGAACTTAAGGTAGCAAAGGTGGATGGAATTCTTAGCGTCCTATGATTTCGAGATAACATATACCCTTGGCAAGCGTAACGTGGTGGCAGACGCCTTAAGTAGAAAAAGGTTGTCCTTGAGTCCGTTGTTTGTTGAGCGGCGAAGCTTAGAGTTCATCTCTACATTTGACTTCATACCTTCCATTGATTTTGTACCTGGCTTGCTAGCATCCTTAGAGGTCAGACCTACGCTTTTGGGACGGATCGGTGAGGCACAGCGAGATGACCCACAGTTGGTTGAGTTAGTGGAGAAGCTCAAAAGGGGGGAGTCATCGAGCCATCTCAATAGATATACACTAGATGATAAGGGTTGGTTACGTAGGGATGGTAGACTTTGTGTACCACGGGACGAGAATTTGAGGAAGACCATTTTTGATGATGCACATCGTTCGAAGATGACCATCCATCCCGGCGGGGACAAGATGTACATGGACATGAGACAAGTTTACTTTTGGGCCGGCATGAAGAGGGATGTGGCTGAGTTTGTCGCTAGATGCTTGGTGTGCCAACGAGTAAAAGCAGAGCAAAAGAAGCCCGGTGGGTTGCTTCACCCATTGGAGGTCCCACAATGGAAGTAGGAAAGTGTCTCGATGGACTTTATTGATGGGTTACCGAGATCAAGGAAAGGTAATACGGGGATTTGGGTCGTGGTAGACAGACTTACTAAGAGTGCCCATTTCATTCACGTGAAGAGTAAGAGGACTGCTCCATGGTTAGCCTCTGTATATATTCGAGAGATAGTTCGTTTGCACGATGTTCCTTCTAGCATAGTAAGCGACCGCGATCCTATCTTTACTAGCGAGTTTTGGAAGAGCTTGCAAGAGACGGTAGGATCTCAGTTATGTTTGAGCACCGCATATCATCCTCAGACGGACGGCCAGACCGAGAGGGTGAATCGTATTCTAGAGGACCTATTGAGGTTGTGTGTCTTAGACTTCGGAGGTACATGAGGGAACATCTTCCTTTGGTGGAGTTTGCATATAATAATAGCTTTCAGTCTAGCATTGGCATGGCACCGTTCGAGGCTCTTTATGGACGGCCATGTCGTTCGCCTACATGTTGGTGGGAATCTACAGATAAGATCTTGCTTGGGCCCGATATGATTAGAGAGACTTCAGAAAAGATCGATTTGATTCGAAGGAGGATGAAGACGGCGCAAGATAGGCAGAAATCTTATGCGGACAAGAGGAGGACAGATCTTGAGTTTGATATTGGGGACATGGTCTTTGTCAAGGTGTCTCCATTACGGAATATGGTTCGCTTTGGGTCCGTTGGGAAGTTAGCACCAAGGTTCGTAGGGCCGTTTCCTATTAAGGAGAGGATTGGACAGATGGCGTATAGAGTGGAGTTTCCCGAGAGACTTAGTGGTGTACACGTTGTATTCCATGTATCACATTTGAGGAAGTGCTTGCATGAGACCGCGGAAGTGGTGGAGCCGAGCTTGCTTAGAGAGGTGGAGATAGAGCGTGATGCGACGATTCAACGAGCTCCTACATTCATTCTTGGGTCGGAGATTAAGAAGTTAAGGAATCGAGAGGTCAAGCTAGTCAAAGTGCAATGGGGAGATGATGAGAGCAATGCTACTTGGGAGACGGAAGAGAAGATGCGTTCATTGTACCCTTTTCTTTTCGAGGGTATGTCTTTTAATTTCTCCTTTATCTCTTAGCTTGTACTTGTTTTATCTTTAGTATGTCCTCTCGCTAGTATCTTTGACCTTTAGATAGGGTAGTCCTATGGTTGAAACATGTGTTTGAGACATGTTATGCATGATGGATGCATGTGGATGCAAGTGGTTGCTAGTTGTTGCTCGTGGATGCATATACACACACTTTAGGCACTAGATCGGCTCAGTCACTTCATATTGCATATTGCATATAAATGTGTGTACATATTTAAGTAATGGATGTATAATGGTTGTACTATCATATGGATGTTGCATTTTGGTGAATGGTTGTGCACACATGTAGAAATAATATGTATCGATAGGATTCTTTCGCATACATAATGGACGCATGGCACTATCATGGTTTGCATTAAAGAGGTCAACTGAATCAGTAGACCGCCTGATTTTGCATTAGATAGAGAGCATATACACACACTTCTTGCATATGTTCATACAGCATTAGGAATTCTATAAAAACAATGGATGCCTGTGTTTGATGGTTGAGTAGATGGATGTTTGGATGTTAGGATATGCATTCTCCTTAACTTGGAGATTTCGAGGGCGAAATCCTTTAAGGAGGGGAGAACGTAACTCCCCGTAATTCTCAATATTAATGTTCACAAATTAAATAATAACTAATCTCAAATGCGAGAATTAAGGGAAATGAGTTGCGCCATTGTGTTCGTCTCGGAATTCTGGTTGAGATAGGGTCTGAGTTTGCGTGAATTGGACTTCATATGAAGAAGTTATAGCCATCGGAAGTTTCAGAAAATTAAAAACAGACTTCAAAAATTCAAATTTCAGAGTCAGAATGTGCCAGGCGGGAAATTTCCCGCTAGGGCCAGGTCGACCATAGGGTCGACCTACCATCACCAGGTCGACCAGGGGGTCGAGCTGTGGGTGGAACTGGGGGTCGACCTGCCCCCGCTGAGCAGATTTGTTTGATGACCTGTTTATGATTGTATGCTGAGTCATTAGGGTTTCTGATCTGCTCGAATGGCTGGGGTTAATTCTGGGTTGATCGGACGACTTAAATTAATCCTAAACTCTATAAAATCACATGTAGACTCAAACCCTAAATTCAAATTAAAATTAGAATCATGGCCTCCATGCCGTCACCTTGCAACCTAGAATAGCCGCCACCAATTTGAGAGGAAGAAAAGCTAATCAATTCAATTCTATTCAACTCTAACAACGAATCTACTACAAAGGAAAGCTAATTCAACTTCAAAACTCAGATTTTAGAAATCAAGACCTTCTTTGAGTTGTGAGTTCGATTTCTTTAATAAAATAATTAACAATTTAATTGGATTGAGATATGATGTGGATTATATGGTTATGTTGTGAATTATTGACTGCATGTTATTATCTATGTCTAAATTCTATGATGTTATAATCTATGTTGTAAAGTTGTGATGTTATCATCTATGTTGTAATTCTATGATTGGCTTATGTATAATCAATTCATGATGTTGTTTCATATGCTAGTTTGGTTATGTTGTTGGAACTAATTCATATGATAAATCATATGTATGTATGCAAGTTAGGATGTTAATTGAGGCATGGATCATATGCAAGTTAGTGAAAATTATATACAACCTTACATGTTTCATGATATCTATTTTATGTGTAAATTGGATCTAAAGTTAGGCTATGACATGTGTGAGTTATATGCTAGTATACAAAATTCTACATGCTAGTTTACATGTTTAGATGTAAGTTTACACCATCGTTATGATTGCATAAATCACATATGCAAGTATTTTGGAGTATAAATCATGTAATGTAAGTTTGTGGTTATTGCCTATTCAAGTATACACCTTATGATTAGATCAATGACATACATGGTTTATGCAAGTTTGTGACTATTCCCTAAACAAGTTTACACCTTTAGATTTAGATCTATGACATATGTAGTTTTATGCAGGTTTGTGACTTTGGCCTATGAAAGTTTTAGATGAAGAACCTCATTCACACATGCAAGTTCACCCCTTATGTTTAGATCTAGTTTTATTTCTATGTATGTTGTGATGTTTTCTCTTTATTCCATAAGTTAGACTATTCGAGTCCAACGTATATTTTATGTTAAACAAACGAACGTACAACGTGGGGCCATAGGATAATATTAAATGATTTAATATTGAGAATTGGCATAAATGCCTTAAATGGCATAAATGCCTTAAATGACATAAATGCCTTAAATGGCATAAAATAAATTTGTGATGAAAATTGGTATGATTTTGCATCCATAAATAGATGGACATAATTGAGTCAATTATGGCCATAGTTAAATTTGGAATTGATTGATATTTTGAATAGGGAAATTAATTTAAATTGGGGGATAATTAATTATGTGTAATTAATCACCTAAGACACGAGGTTAGGCTCTTTTGTGGTGTAAGACTGCCCGGACCCGCCCGACAAATCCAGCTGCCACAAATGCCAATCTAACGTGGGAGGTCTTAGGCATAAATTAAATGCGTAACAGTTGTAAAGACACGAGGTTAGGCTCGTTTGTGGTGTAAGACTGCCCGGACCCACCTGACAAATCCAGCTGCCACAAATGCCAGTCTAATGTGGGAGGTCTTTACAAGGTTACGGTGTTAATGAATTAAGAAACACTTAACCAGATAAATATGTGGTGGGACATAGGGATTGAGTGGGTGCCATGGGTGGCATGTGGAATTTAAAGGGTGCCTTGGGTGGCATTTGAAATACGATTAGATGCACTTAACCAAAATTGAAACATGTAAGTGAACATGAATAAGAAGAGGGTTAAGTGGGATGTACTAGAGGGGACCAAGCTTAGGTGGATAGCTTGTGTCAAGTAATGGGGGCCTGTTTCAACCAGTAACCCATAAGTGTCTTTGTGGGCTCGACCCATGTCGAGGACGGGACACGCGTACTGGGCTTGACTGTAAGAGGCCAAAACGGGTTAGCGGTGGCAACGCAAGTCCAACGGGTTCATGTGCGTGTGTGGGCCCGGGCTGGTAGATAAGACGTTGTTGCATCGTGTAGGTATAACCCGTGTATTGTTGGTGGTATCGGGTTGCCACTTTGGGGAGTGATACACCCCACTGTGGGGCTAGCACGAGTATCTACGAGTTAGGGAGCCGATCGCATGGGGGTAGTGGGTACACCTAGTGGAGATAGGGGCAGGCGGCACCTATGAAGGCAACTAGGGGTGCACGAAACTACCATTATCATTATTAAGCTCTGTAGGCGGGATTAACCTTAGGGTGACTAGTGGTGGTGCAGTGTAGTAATTATCTTATAGTGGTTTAGGTGCGCCTTTAACGTTATATTTTTTTATCTTATTTCCTTGTTTACTCTGCCATACTCAATTGTTCACAGTCATTTCCCTATTTTCCAACTTATGCCTTAGCCTAGTTATTTTGGTAATTATATTGTTAAAGTTATCGTACTCGCCAGACTTTATGCCTGACCCCCTTTGTTTCCACCCCTTTTCTTCCTTTTCCCCCCAGGTGCTCAGGGTGGAACTAGCACTAGTGGAGCTTGATTTTGGACAGCTGTATCTCTTGCTTTTAGAAGTTGCTTGGATTACTGAAGTAAAAGTTCAGCCTATCTTATTTATGGCTATTTTGTGTTGGGGTTATGTCTTTCAATTTATGTACTCTGATTTATTCAAGATGGATATTATGTACTTTGACTCTGGGTTTTGATGATGTAATCAAACCTATGTGTTTACCGCTGCAATGAATAAAATTTTAAAGTTTTAGTACTATTTATATCTGTCTTGTTGTTAAGTTTCTATTCTATACACACTTAAAATGCTCCATAGAAGTTAATGCATTCCCTTTGTGAGTGACATTAATGGACATGGGGTGTTACATTGATAAAGCTGGTTTAAATAACTTATTTGACCGTTATGTGTATTGAAATTATATTTAAAAATGAGTGTATCTATCCAGAACCGTGCGTGATTATTTTAATTTATCAAAAACTCGAATTTTCAAAATTTTATTTTGGTTCCAAAATTTCGGGTCGTTAAAATATATATCACATCAGTGCATAGCCATATTTATTTTGAATGTGACATACATAAGATGCTCGGTTTTTGTGATAATTTATGAAATGCAGTCTCAAAGTACACCTTCATATGTCTATTTTGTTAAGATGCTTTGTTTTTGTCCATTTATGATCTTTATTATTTTTATATTGTTCCTAACAATGTACAATAACATGACAAATTTATGTCTGTATGCTTTGTTGATAGAATTTTGCACCATAGTATAGTGATGCTAAATAAAAACCATTTTTTCTACTTAGCGGGCAATGTATATTCATGTATATGTGTTTGTGTAAAATCACATGATAACTTTAGTATTTATCAATCATTCCACCAAGTTATGTTGGAAAAAAAGAGGACAGCAGTAGTACGGCTGCTGCTACTAGGGGAGATACCATTGCTAGCAAGAATGCATAACTTTAAATTTATATGCTTCCTAAGGGTGTGTTCTTTCATCCTAAACAGATCTGTTGAGCAACGGACGCCTCCGACGCATCCGTTGCACAACGGTCCATTTAGGACCGTTGAGCCAACTGCTCAAAGTTGAGCCGTCGGCTCTGGATGCGTCTGACCCGTCGGACGCGTCCAGAGCCGACGACAAAACTTTGAGTCGTTGGCTCTTCTCTTCCCCTCTCTTCCCCCTTATAACACCTTCTTCCAACCCTTCTTCCATCCTCACCTCTTCTCTACCCTCTTCCTCTTATATTTCTATTTCAACCTTGAAGTAACAGTAATGGAAAATCCATTTTCAGATGATGGTGATTCATATTCAGAAGATTTGGAATATATTATACTAATTGGAGCGTACTTACATGATAGACGACGCGAAATAGGACGTCAGATGCATACTTCGACATATACTGGTTTGATGTGGATAGATGACATACTTAACGGTCATCAGGGAACATGTCAAAGGCAGTTTCGTATGAAACGGTTATGTTTTCTTTCGTTATGCGATAGGCTACTTGTGGATTAACTACTTCATAAAATTTTACTGTTCGAGAAGCGGTTGGGATATTTTTATACACTATTGCTACCGCTAATTCTAACAGACAAGTGGCTGAAAGATTTCAGAGGTCAGGCTGCACAATCTTTAATTATTTTCATGTTGTTTTAAATGTCGTCCTAGTGTTACCTACTGCTATTATAAAACCGGTTGATCCTCAATTTAACTCAAATTCAGCTGAAATTAGCAATGATAACCGTTACTATACGTACTTTAAAAACTGTATTGGTGACATAGACGGTATACATGTAATGACACACTTACCTCCAGATCGAATTGTTCCGTTTATCGATGAAAAAGATACGCTACGCTACACAGAATATTTTGGCTGCATGCTCGTTCGATTTACTATTTATGTATGTTGTATCTGGTTGGGAAGATATTGCACACGAAAATCGAATTTTTAACTCCGTGGTGAATAGCAGAAGTTCCAATTTTCCTCATCCTCCTCATGGACAGTATTATGTTGTGGATTCAGGTTTCCCACTTACAACTGGTATATACCACCACATCGAAATGTTAGATATCATATCCTCCAGTTTCGTATGACCACAAATCAACCGAAATCGAATAATGAAAATTTTAGTTTCTACCATTCTAGTTTACGTATGGCAATTCAGAGGACCTTCGGAATATGGAAAAAGAAATTTGTTGTACTCAGAAATATGGCGACCTACAAGTTCGAAGCTCAAACAGATATTGTTGTTGCTACGATGGCTATACACAATTATATACGAAAATACAATATGGGTGATCCAGATTTTATAGCGTATGACAATGATCCAGATCTTATTCCAGATGGGTATGAACAAGAATACGCCGACATGAGAAACATAGGCAATAATGACCTAGCAACAGCTCAACGCTGTCAAGACAGCACTGATATAGCAGTGCATCGTGATAGAATAAGAGACGAGCTTATTGCAGTAATAGATTTCTGCAGTGTATCACTTTATCTACTTTTTTTGTATTTCTGCAATGTATCACTTTATCTACTTTTTTTGGTATTTCTGCAATGTATCATGTTCTGTACTATTTTTATGTAATGGACTGTTATGTTTTGTTAACTGTGTTATTCTGCAATAATTATAATGTTATGTTTTAATCGGTAATTAATTAAATTACAAATTATAAATAAAATGCTCTGCTCAAATACTAACACATTCTTCGCTAACTACAATTCTCCGCTTCCGCTTGCGGCGAACACACTCTAAGATGTGAAAAGTTTGGCATAAACTAGCTTTGAATTAGTATATAAAAACTTGACATGTACATGGTTTGTTTTTGTAATATGCCCTAAACTAAATTAAACTTTCATTGTCGATGCAAATCTAAATGTATCATGTGTTAATGACACCGAACACGCTGATTATTTTTGTTACTGTATTACATATATGAGTCATGCAACATTATATTTGAACACTTCGTCCTTTTTGCAATTACATTTTTACAACATGCCAATTGGCTCAATTTTTAATAAAGAAATTGCCATACAATTACTGTTTTTCTTCTCTCTCAAAAATGAGCTTATTTACCAAGTTAGAATACAAATATAAAAATAAAGACAGATAAATGCAGGGAAATAAAGTGAAACTCGGATCATGTAGCAAATTATAAATGTTAGCTTTGTAGCTGTGATCCAGAGAAAAAGCAAAATGCGCAATATCAAAAAAGAAAAACAAGCAGGATGCCCAGTGTGAAATGCAATGGGACTAGACGGTTTATTGATTTCATATTGCAATAGCATGGTAACAAAAACTTTTTAATGACTAATTTAAGATGATAATATCCAACTAGACTGCATACGCAACTAATAAAAATATAGTGTCTTTAGAAATTGAGTATGCTAATTAGATAAGTACATTAATGCATTGACCAAAATATGATAATATTTTGTATATATGCGCATTAAACACACTTAAATTTTGTGCTTGTTTGCAGGGTACTAGTATAACGGTACTGCCCATCTAACATGGAATAAAGTAAATTAGTAAATTAGATTAGCAGTTTGGTATTTTTCAGAGGCGAACATGCTTAATAAATTAGATTAGCATTTTTGTATAGATATGTGTTATATAATATATACATTTATAGTATGGTTATTGGATCACAAATGAAAATGACCCATTTTCTTTTGTGTTCATGAGAATCATTCTTCCTTTTTCCTGAACCCTGAGATCCGATGATGTATATCGGTCTTCATCACCACGCACACTACAAGGACAGTACGAATTTTCGATGGCTGCCAGCCGTCGGCGGCCTTCGGAAAATATTAAAAGCCATCGAAAAATGTCGTCGCAATTTGAGGCGTCGATAAATAGAGTTTCCAATGGCTAGTGACAACAACCGTCGTTGTTGTTTCCTACATGTTTTTACGGTTGGTAACGGTTTTCGACGGGCGTCGCTAGCCGTCGGAAACCGTTGCATACTTTGACCAATAGACCGTCCTATGCCGTCGGAATCCGTTATCTATATTTAGACCCTAGGCCGTCCCAAGCCGTCGCCAAATCTGGGTATTTTTTTTATATTACAGCTGCTATTTAGCCTTCCAACACACATTCATCTCAATTTACCCATTTAGACCATTGGTCTGTAACCACACCACAACATTTCATACACAAATCACAACATTTCATACACAAATCATGAAAACCATACCATTTCAACCAAAAAATCATGAAAACCAAAAAAACCATATAAAACATATCAAGTCTACCATTGCAACATCCCATAATAAATCAAGTCTAGTACATCAACCCACAATATCAAGTATACCGTCAAAATACATGCAAATTGTCATACCAAAGTCACACCCATCCCATACTCATAGCAACCTAGTCATATATGTACATGCCCAACTAGAAAACATACCTATCCATCACTGATCCCGATCATTATCATCTGCAGAAGCAGCTGATGAAAGGAAGTGCCCATACTCCTGTGCAAACTCTGCTAGGCGTCGATCAAGTAGCTGAGTCGTCTGAATAGCTTGGTGGCGATTCTGGTCCTCAAGCTGTGCCACCCTAGCCCTCAACTCCTCAATCTCTGCAACGTCTATAGCAGCTCTAGTATGTCTGCCCTGTGCCTGCTGACTGGTGGACTGTAACAATTATTTAAAAATATTTTAATCATGCACGATTATTTTAATAATATGTAATTCTTAAAATTTATATTATTTCTAAACTAAAAATTAAATTAAAGTAAAAATTCTTTACCACTTGATTTCCGAATCCATAACGTCTATTCCGCGCCGCTGGATCCATCACTGACTGAAAGATACTGTCCTCCTCGTCAGTACTAAGCTGCTCATATCCAGTCTCAGCTAGACGCATCTGACGACGCTCCATAAACTTATCCCGCAAGACCAAATAAGAATGTATATAAATTTAATATACTGATATCGTATTTTATAGTAATTTAACAATTATTGCATAAACTTCTACATAAAATGAAATCTTATGTGACTCTTCCTAGATTTTTCGTCATGCCATGAGATGTGATTTTCCTGTCTGAGTCGAAATGCTCGATGGCATGCGTACGGGCAAACACGTCCATATACGAGACTGGACCCTCCCCCTTAGCCTCCTGAATTTGATTATTAAACATCATTATTACAAGTTCAAAACTATATAGCATATTAATTTTTGTATAAGTCGCATTTTAAAAATAATTTACCAACTCCTGCCGATACTGCTGAAATGACTTGGATCCTCCTCGATGAGTGGCTGGATTTTATTTCTATTTGCACTGTTTCTTTCTGCCTCCTCCTTTACATTTAAAATTTGACAATTATTGACTAAATATTTTTATATATTTTTTTAAAAAATGTACACTAACCTTCGCTGCATCACTCTCCCAATATCTCAGAAATCCACTCCAAGCGGTATCTCCCATCCATGGAGGTTTTTTCATGCTTTTCTTCATTGCTGATATAGCATCTTTATAATTTTTCCTCATTTTCTGCATCCAGTATGTCCGAGCCAGGGCTAAATCATGTGTCTGTATATCCACCTCGGCCTGTATTTCACGTTAAACAAACATTACTAGTAAAATCTGGCCTGTATCTCAGTGATTAAAAGGAATTAAAATGCCAAAAATATATAAGAAAATACTCACTAGGACATCCTGCCAAATGACCTCTTGTTTGTGAGGTGGGATCAAATCCCACTTAGGCCAACATCCCGTTATCCTAGCCCTATATGCTGCTCTCGAAGCGTCCAAAATAACCCTCGAAGCCTGAAGGTCGAAAACCCTGCGTTAAATGTAAAAAACATAAGTGTACAGTATAAAACAATAAACATGCTAAGTAAAGTTAATTATTTACCCAGCACTCGTAGGAACCAAGGACACGACTGAACGCACAGTGGATTGCGATCCAGAACCCTTGCCTGAAGAATTTCCTCTACATGACATACCTGTCACATACAAATCATTTCAAAAGATGTAAGCTAACTTACACAAACGATATAAGATGCTAGATAAGTGACATAAAAAATGTAAAAAATGACATAAATGAGAAATTGTTTATCTGTATTTGATTGGGTCTCATATTCCAAGAAGTAACATTTTACATTGCAGAATTAAGATAAATAAATAGGAAAAACTGCATATGACATAAAAGATGTAAAAAACGATCATAACATTCAAAAATTTAACAGAGCTACATGAATTGCAAAATAAGCTGGGGTTTACTCCATACATACATTACAACTAGAAAGATAGTACTCATCATCTACATCAGTCATCATCTTCTTCAGATTCAGATTCGGCCTCAAATTCAGTAATATCTTCCTCCGCACTTTCAAATGCATCTACCAAAGCATTTGTCTCATCGACCAGAGGTTCAAAATCTGCATGATCGTCTTCAATTGTTATTTCATTGTTCTGTTCGAGTTCTGCCTGATAGGCTCCTTCATCTGGAATATTCTTCCCGTCGAACGTAAATCTGGCCTTTGTTTAAAAACTACCAACCAATCTGCTTTATCTCTTTTTAGAGATGGATAAGGAGCGTAGTAGACTTGTAATGCTTGTTTGGCTAGCACAAAAGGACCATACTTGTAATAGTACGGTGTATGCTTTATTTCAATCAGATTAAAATCCTTATGTACATTAATCCCAAAACCCGGATTACGGCTAAACCAATCGCATTTAAATAGAAACACCGCCTCCGTGGGTTGTGAGAAATATGTCAGTTGCAAAATTTGTGTTAAAACGCCATAAAAATCATTAATGTGATTTTCAGGATCATCACTGACTTTAACAAATACACCAGTATTGTTCATTAATTTTCCAACACCATATTCTTTCGTGTTAAATTTATATCCATTAACAAAACATATTGGATATGTGACGGCCCGCCCCGCACCAACCGACATTTTCTCCAAAAGTGCGTTGTACATATATCCAGTTAGCACGGAACGGGTCGTTAGAAGGAAATGAACTAATCAAGGAACCTGTAGAATGTCTCACAGCGCATGGGATAAAATATAATAATGATAACATACTTGACATAAAACAGGTGAGACAGTGCATAAGCTGATAACTAAAATCAACATCAACATCAGAGTAGCGGAAATCCAAATACAGCTTATTACAACTTTTCAAAATCTACTGTCTCTAAACAAAAGAAAGTCAAAGTAGAAGATACACCACCAATGCCCAAGCAGTGATCTTCAACAACACAGTGAGAATACTATATATATGTATTACGTGGAAGCCTCCTGCTCGTCTCCGGATCATCTACCCGCGTATCACCATCTAACCTGTCTCTAGTCTGCTCGTGTGAGCACCCAGAGTAATAAGAGGAGACATAAAACTCTGGGTCAGACATAAAGCCTGGTATGAGCGATAAGCATCTAAACAGAATAATAACAGGTATACTAAACCATACCTGAACCTGGACCTGCAACCAAAGAGTTAGTACCACGTACCGTACAATGCTCTAAGGTGCCATAATAAATAGTGTAAGGATACGGGGGTGGGGTGTGCATGTCATAATGATAGCAAACAAATCAATCATAGCAACCATCCTCACATGTCTCACTCAGTGCGTAAAGCATACGATGTCCACCGCTGTAAATCACTAGACCCATTGAAGTAGTGACGGAATTCAACTTGTACAACTACTGCTACTACCAAGCTTACCACATGGAGTCATGACCAAATCTTTACAAATGACCCCCACTTCAGTGGTTTATAGCCCTTTAGTCGTACCTAGGCCCTTTCAGCCCTGAATCCGCTCACGTACTTCCCATACATAGTGATCCAAAGTCATAAACATCGACAACCCCTTAGCACACGTCCCGCAGCAAAGCCCAACTCATGAAGTGAACTCATTGGTCCCCATCTGGATCCTGAGCTCTAACTTCTCCTTTGGACTACCTTTGCATCTCGGGTATTGGCCATCATCTTCTTCCGGATCGGTCTTCATCTTGCTCCACTCGCTTCGGATCGGTCAAGAATCATCAGTTCGGCTCGGTTAACCTTCAGCTTCCGGTTCGGTTCGTGGCCTTCATCTCGTGGCGGTTCGGATCGGTCGTGGTCACTCCTGGCGGATCGGGTCGGCCTTCGAGTCAGATCGTTACTCATCGGTTCGGGTCGGAGTAGCTCATGCTCACGAGAGGCGGATCGGGTCGGGTGGTGTGAGCGGGTCGGTTCGGATAGTGTGTTCCAACTTGTGATCCTCCATGGCCATCGATTCGCAAGCTTCCAGGTGGTCCGGATCGGTCTCCATCACCACAAGCGGTTCGTAGGGACGGCTTCACAACGGTTCGGTTCGGGCCTCCCATCCGATCCGATCCGGTTCAGGTACTTTCCTGCACTGATCTTCCAGCGACTGTTTTGCGCCATACGACGGCGTCTTCGACCAATCTAACTATTCTAATCAATCACAATTCATTTCAAACTGTCATAGCAACATATAACATCAATTGCAACACCATAACAACAATTTGATGGATTAAAATGGATCAAACATAGCTAGAACCCCTCATTTTCCCGTAATCCCTCTTAATCATGTTTAAGCATACAATTAGCAAAACACATCGAAATTAACCCAAATTTCCAACAGAGCCTTAAAACATTATTTTAGAATTTTAGGAATTTTTCCAGAATTTATTTACGTATAAATTCGCTAATCTTCACTAATTACCCCTAATTAACCGTAATTAGTGTAAAAGCAAGCTAATCACTCACCTTGGCCACAAAATAAAACACCAAATCTGAAATATCCTCTATTTGGGTCGAATTCCTAGGTATAGCAGCAGCTCCAACCTTGCTTTGTTGCAATTTGGCCTTGTTTTGATGTAGTTTAGGCTTAATCTTCACTAAAAATGTGTTTTGGGGTGGTTTTAGAGGATGGAAGCCATTACTAAGGTCTCAAGAAGGTTTGTGGTGGCTCAAAACTGAAATGAAAGTGATAACCTAACCCTAATCAGTCCTCCTATACCTCTAAACCCGAAATTCTCCTCTGGGACTAGCTGCTAATCACCCGGTTAAGCCCAATTAAGCTGTTCTTCACCATCTGAAACTTGTTTCAGCCATATCTCCCAAACGGTGAGTCCGTTTGACTAATGTAACCACTCTACGGAAAGAGAAACCATCATCCGGAGCCAATGGAAGTGGTTTCAGGTCAAAATTCCTTTCCAGTCAAAAGTTATGGCCAAAACAGTGCCAACTAGGGCTAAAATGGTCATTTAAAAATCGGGAAAAATCAAGAACATGGGAAATGACCCCAATAGTCGTCCCCCAAAGTTACATGACCATACGACTTCGTATGTGAAAGAAATAAATATTCTACGATCTTATGATGCGTAGAATGCGGGTCGTTACACTCTCCCCCCTTAAGAAATTTCGCCCCCGAAATTCCTTAACCCAAAACATACAAAGGATCCCGCATGCCTAACAACCACATACAACAATCAATCATGCAAAACAAGCAAACAAGTCTATCCTAGCATGCGGAAAACTAAATCGAAGTCAAAAATCTTACCAGGCAAAGAGTTCTGGGTGTGTCTTCCTAACGTTCTCCTCTGTCTCCCAAGTACAATCATTCTCGTCCTCGCCCCACTGAACCTTGACTAGCCTCACCGTCTTCCTTCGAAGTTGCTTCATGTCGTGCTCGACAATACGGGCCGGCTTGCGGTTCCCAACCGCCTCGGGTTCTACTTCGAAGTCCTCTAACTGATCAGGTGAAATAGTCATATCTGAGTCGTGAACGAACTTCCTTAGTTGGGAAACATGAAATACGTCGTGAACTCCCGCCATCTTCTCCGGTAAGTCAATTCTGTATGCCAAATTCCCGACTAGTTCAAGAACAGGGAATGGGCCAACAAATCTGGGTGCCAACTTGCCCCTCCTGCCAAATCGTATTACGCTCTTCAACGGAGAAATCTTGACAAACACCAAGTCGCCAACGGAGAATTTTAAGTCTCTTCTCCTCTTATCAGCATAACTCTTCTGCCTATCTTGGGCAGCCTTCATTCGTTGTTGAATGATCTTAATCTTATCTGAAGTTTCCCTCACCACATCTGGTCCAAGCATAAACTTCTCGCCAGTCTCTATCCAACATGATGGTGAGTTGCACGGTCTTCCGTACAAAGCTTCAAACGGAGCCATACCGATACTGGATTGGTAGCTATTATTATATGCAAACTCTACTAGATGCAAATGGTCATCCCATGATCCACCGAAATCCAATATACATGCTCTCAAGAGATCTTCCAAAATACGGTTCACCCTCTCCGTCTGACCGTCGGTCTGAGGATGATATGCGGTACTGAGATGTAACTCTGACCCTAGAGCCTTTTGTAAGCTCTTCCAAAACCCACTAGTGAACAACGGGTCTCGGTCGCTCACAATGCTTTTAGGTACTCCATGAAATCTCACTACCCACTTCATATACAATTCTGCTAACTTAGCTGCCGTTCTGGTCGATTTGATTGGTATAAACCTTGCACTTTTAGTCAATCGATCCAAAATCACCTAAATGCTTTCATGTCCCGATCTAGTCCTTGGTAAACCATCGATGAAATCCATCGAGACTTGCTCCCATTTCCATTCGGGAATTTCTAATGGTTGCAACAACCCACTAGGCTTCTTTTGTTCGGCTTTAACTAGCTGGCAATTCATGCATTTGGATATAAACTTCCCAACGTCCCTTTTCATCCCTTCCCAGTAGTAAGTCTGTCTCATGTCTCGATACATCTTATTACCACCGGGATGTATAGTCAGTTTTGAGTGATGACATTCCCTAAGCACTTCATCCCTCAATCCATTGACATTGGGTACAACAAGCTTTCCATTCTTTCTAAGCCATCCCTCTCGATCAAGCCCATACTTGTTCATCTCCTCATCGATACACATCTCTAACTTGGAGATGATTTCCAATAGGTTAGGATCGTCCCTCTGACTAGAGCCGATCCGCTCAATCAAAGTGGGTCTGATCGTCAAACTTGCTAACATTTCTGGATCCAATTCGCACTTTGGTCTGAAATCAAACCCCGCGATAAACTCCAGTTGCTTCCATTCAAGGAACATAGCCCCTAAGCTGGCATGTCTTCTACTCAATGCATCGGCCACCGCATTGCCCTTTCCCGGTGTGTATGCGATGTCAAAATCATAGGAAGCTAAGAACTCTAACCATCTCTGCTGACGGAGATTCAGATCTTTCTGAGAGAAGAGATACTTTAACGACTTATGGTCTGTAAGCAGCTCAAATCTTTCTCCCAAGAGATAGTGTCTCCACATCTTTAACGCGAACACGATCGCTGCCAATTCTAAATCATGGGTAGGGTATCTTCTCTCGTGCGATTTCAATTGCCGACTTGCGTAAGCTATAACCCTACCGCCTTGCATCAATACAGCACCCAGTCTGGTACCACAGGCGTCCGTGTATACCGTCATCTCTTCATCCCCTTAGGAATGACTAACACTGGTGCGCTTGTCAACTTGTCCTTTAGACTTTTGAATGCATTCTCGCACCTTTCATCCCAGACAAAAGCTTGATTCTTCTTGGTCAACTGGGTCAATGGTGCTGCTGTCTTGGAGAAACCTTGGATAAACTTACGATAATATCCAGCTAATCCCAAGAAACTTCTTACATCTGTTGCATTCTTGGGCGTAGGCCAATCCTGTACCGTAGCCACCTTTGCCGGGTCCATGGCAATACCATTCTCTGATACAACATGGCCCAAGAACCTCACTTCCCTCTTCCAGAAGTGACACTTAGAAAACTTTGCTTTCAATTGGTGTTTTCTCAACACCTCCATCACTACTCTTAAATGTTCCTTGTGTTCTTCCTCTGTCCTCGAATAGATCAAAATATCATCAACGAACACAAGGACAGACTTATTCAACTGATCTCTGAATACCCTATTCATAAGATCCACAAAATATGCTGGGGCATTGGTCAGCCCGAATGGCATGACCAACCACTCATAAAATCCAGACGGCGTCCGAAATGCCGTTTTAGCTATACTCTCAGCTTCCACTCTAAGCTGATGAAAACCTGCCGCGAGATCTAACTGAGAAAATACTCTCGCGCCACTCAACTGATCGAACAAATCATCTATCCGCGGTAGAGGATACTTGTTCTTCCTCGTCACTTTATTCAACTCGCGGTAGTCTACACACAACCGAAGGGAACCATCCGCCTTGGTAGCAAACACAATTGGTGCTCCCCATTCAGAAATACTCCTTCTGATAAATCCCTTCTTCAAAAGATCGCTGACTTGCACCTCGAGCTCTCGCTGCTCTCTTGGTGCCATACGACGAAGTGGCATCACTATAGGCCTGGCATCCTTTACCAAATCAATACGAAACTCAATCTCTCGGTGTGGTGGAAGTCCGGTCACTTCTTCGAAAACATCCGGATACTGGCCAACCATGGGCAAACCTGACAACTCACTATGCGGAATGTCGAGGGAGTTTAGAAAACTAGCCAATACCCCCTTACTGGGTAGACCACCAAACACTATCCTCCGCCCATCATCCGCTCTAGCTGTCACCAACAAGCCCTCACAGTCTACCACCACCCCGTATCTTTGGAGCCAATCTACTCCCAAAATAATGCCAAACTCAGTAAAGCCCAAAACAATGCAATCACAAACAAACATGCATCCATGACTCGATAAGACCACATTACGACAAATCATGTTAAGGCTAGTAGAACCACCAATCGGGTTCGTCACTACTAAAGGTCTATCGACAATCTCGGGCTCCAATCCCAACCTATCTACCAGGTCACTAGATATGAAAGAACTGGAAGCTCCGGTATCAAACAAAACTCTAACAGGAACATCATAGACAGAAAGCATACCTTGAATGACGACATTCTTTCCCTTCTCCGCCGCTGTTGGGGCATTCGACGAAGAAGGAATAGCAAAAATAGCATATGCTTTCACAATCTGCTTCTCCTTAAGAGGTTGCGGACACTTGTCCTTGAAATGTCCCACTTGACCACAATTGAAGCACTTCTTATCCGCTGGCTTGGCCCGACAATCTTTAGCATAATGGCCCTTCTTTCCATAGCTGAAGCACTCAACATCCTTCTTGCTCTTTTTCTGGCCACCCTTAGATTGGTCCTGCTTCCTCTTATTCTGAGAATTATTCTTGCCTCCACCGACTGCTTGCGGCTTTGGCCCTTCTGCCGATGCAGCCTCGGTCTTTGACTTAGGGTAAAGGCTCTCTGATCTCAAAGCTTTCCCCACGATCGATTCAAAAGTCTCATCGATGTGGTTAATGAGCCTCTCCCCCAAGTACCCATCCAGACCAGTATTGAACTTCTCATTCTTCTTCTCAGGAGTATCGATAAGAGACAGTCCATACTTCGACAAAGTGTCGAACTCAGCAATATAATCAGAAACTGCCCTTCCATTCTGCTTGAGTTCCAAGAACCTCTTAAACAACACCGATTTCTGGGCAGCTGGGATAAACTTCTCGCTAAAGCGAGCCTTGAACTGATCCCAAGTAACTTGGTCCTCTGGAGTAGCTGTTCTAATGGCATTCCACCAATTCATCGCTCGCCCTTGCAGTTGACGAGACGCTAGCCTTCTCTTCATCGCATCCTCGATACCCAAGTCATCAAAGATACGGTCACAGCTATCCATCCAGTCCTGAACATCCGTGGCCGACTCCGTTCCGTGGAACGGCTTCCCACCAAGATTAGTGTAATCTTTGCACAACTTGGCGAAATCGACCCTAGGCGCCTGCACTACTGGGCCAACACCAACTCCGGGATTGGGAATTGCCCCTTGCACTTCTCTAAGCATGTCTCTTATGAGGTTAGTAAACATAGCCCTCATGTCAGCGGTATTCCCTTGGTTGGTCCCTCTACCAGCACCTCTCGTGTCTCGGCTCATCGTTAATCTGTAAAAGGGGAAACGATTAACGACCCCATAGTGGTGCTAGTGCTGTGCGACTTCATCTTTATACTACTAATAGTATATACATACATAGCTTTTGAAAACCAAAGTAATCACGAATACGCTCTCTCGTATACGTATATTATCTCTCCCTGATAACTTCCCTATGTTAACTACGCAACCTAGAGCTCTGATACCAAGTGTGACGGCCCGCCCTACACCAACCGACATTTTCTCCAAAAGTGCGTTGTACATATATCCAGTTAGCACGGAACGGGTCGTTAGAAGGAAATGAACTAATCAAGAAACCTGTAGAATGTCTCATAGCGCATGGGATAAAATATAATAATGATAACATACTTGACATAAAACAGGTGAGACAGTGCATAAGCTGATAACTAAAATCAACATCAACATCAGAGTAGCGGAAATCCAAATACAGCTTATTACAACTTTTCAAAATCTACTATCTCTAAACAAAAGAAAGTCAAAGTAGAAGATACACCACCGATGCCCAAGCAGTGATCTTCAACAACACAGGGAGAATACTATATATATGTATTACGTGGAAGCCTCCTGCTCGTTTCCGGATCATCTACCCGTGTATCACCAGCTAACCTGTCTCTAGTCTGCTCGTGTGAGCACCTAGAGTAATAAGAGGAGACATAAAACTCTGGGTCAGACATAAAGCCTGGTATGAGCGATAAGCATCTAAACAGAATAATAACAGGTATACTAAACCATACCTGGACCTGCAACCAAAGAGTTAGTACCACATACCGTACAATGCTCTAAGGTGCCATAATAAATAGTGTAAGGATACGGGGGTGGGGTGTGCATGTCATAATGATAGCAAACAAATCAATCATAGCAACCATCCTCACATGTCTCACTCAGTGCGTAAAGCATACGATGTCCACCGCTGTAAATCACTAGACCCATTGAAGTAGTGACGGAATTCAACTTGTACAACTACTGCTACTACCAAGCTTACCACATGGAGTCATGACCAAATCTTTACAAATGACCCCCACTTCATTGGTTTATAGCCCTTTAGTCGTACCTAGGCCCTTTCAGCCCTGAATCCGCTCACGTACTTCCCATACATAGTGATCCAAAGTCATAAACATCGACAACCCCTTAGCACACGTCCCGCAGCAAAGCCCAACTTATGAAGTGAACTCATTGGTCCCCATCTGGATCCTGAGCTCTAACTTCTCCTTTGGACTACCTTTGCATCTCGGGTATTGGCCATCATCTTCTTCCGGATCGGTCTTCATCTTGCTCCACTCGCTTCGGATCGGTCAAGAATCATCAGTTCGGCTCGGTTAACCTTCAGCTTCCGGTTCGGTTCGTGGCCTTCATCTCGTGGCGGTTCGGATCGGTCGTGGTCACTCCTGGCGGATCGGGTCGGCCTTTGAGTCAGATCGTTACTCATCGGTTCGGGTCGGAGTAGCTCATGCTCACGAGAGGCGGATCGGGTCGGGTGGTGTGAGCGGGTCGGTTCGGATAGTGTGTTCCAACTTGTGATCCTCCATGGCCATCGATTCGCAAGCTTCCAGGTGGTCCGGATCGGTCTCCATCACCACAAGCGGTTCGTAGGGACGGCTTCACAACGGTTCGGTTCGGGCCTCCCATCCGATCCGATCCGGTTCAGGTACTTTCCTGCACTGATCTTCTAGCGACTGTTTTGCGCCATACGACGGCGTCTTCGACCAATCTAACTATTCTAATCAATCACAATTCATGTCAAACTGTCATAGCAACATATAACATCAATTGCAACACCATAACAACAATTTGATGGATTAAAATGGATCAAACATAGCTAGAACCCCTCATTTTCCCTTAATCCCTCTTAGTCATGTTTAAGCATACAATTAGCAAAACACATCGAAATTAACCCAAATTTCTAACAGAGCCTTAAAACATTATTTTAGAATTTTAGGAATTTTTCCAGAATTTATTTACGTATAAATTCGCTAATCTTCACTAATTACCCCTAATTAACCGTAATTAGTGTAAAAGCAAGCTAATCACTCACCTTGGCCACAAAATAAAACACCAAATCTGAAATATCCTCTGTTTGGGTCGAATTCCTATGTATAGCAGCAGCTCCAACCTTGCTTTGTTGCTATTTGGACTTGTTTTGATGTAGTTTAGGCTTAATCTTCACTAAAAATGTGTTTTGGGGTGGTTTTAGAGGATGGAAGTCATTACTAAGGTGTCAAGAAGGTTTGTGGCGGCTCAAAACTGAAATGAAAGTGATAATCTAACCCTAATCAGTCCTCCTATACCTCTAAACCCGAAATTCTCCTCTGGGCCTAGCTGCTAATCACCCGGTTAAGCCCAATTAAGCTGTTCTTCACCATCTGAAACTTGTTTCAGCCATATCTCCCAAACGGTGAGTCCGTTTGACTAATGTGACCACTCTACGGAAAGAGAAACCATCATCCGGAGCCAATGGAAGTGGTTTCAGGTCAAAATTCCTTTCCAGTCAAAAGTTATGGCCAAAACAGTGCCAACTAGGGGTAAAATGGTCATTTAAAAATCGGGAAAAATCATGAACATGGGAAATGACCCCAATAGTCGTCCCCCAAAGTTACATGACCATACGACTTCGTGTGTGAAAGAAATAAATATTCTACGATCTTATGATGCGTAGAATGCGGGTCGTTACAGGATATGTCTTGACCAATCTTTTTGGTCCTAGTGCAAGATGTTTCAACCCTTCATCAACAACACAATTTTTGGGTTCATAAACATAATTTGTAAACCAAGAAGAAAATTCTTTACTGATATCCCCGTTCGGAAGTTCACGTTCATAAACGCTGTAAATATAAATAGAGTTTTACATTAGATTATACACACGCAAAAATGTAGAAATGAAAAAAGCACTAATTGATATTTCGTATTACCTAACAAACGGTGCAACTTTAGCACAATTTAGAAGAACATAAGTGTGAGCTACATGAAGACTTTATCATTTAGCCATACGTCTTCCCAGAAGGTCGACCATGTTGTCTAAAAATAGACAAAACTGTTTGAGACAATTCTTGTTCGTCTCCTTGGTCGTTTTGAGGAACACTTTCAAATGATATATTCACATGATCACTGAAATAATGAGAGAAAAAGAATGAAGCTTCTTCTTCGATGTAAGATTTACATATCGAGCCTTCGACTCGTGCTTTTTGTCTCATTTTCTTCTTCAAATGATTCAAATACCTATGCAAAATTAATTTACATTATTTCATAGTTTTAAATGCAATTAAATTAGTGGTTAACATGTTTATATTTACCTTTCAAATGGATACATCCATCCATATTGGACGGGACCTCGATATCGTGCTTCAGTTGAAAGGTGAACAAGTAAATGCTCCATTACATTAAAAAAACCTAGCGGGAATATTTTCTCCAGTTTGCAAAGCAATACTGGAATATCTACTTCAAATTTACGTAAACGTTCCACTTTCAAAGTAGTCGAACAAAGCTCTGTATAAAACAAACTAAGCTCCGTTATTACCTTCCAAACTTTTAGCGGTAGTAGTTATTTGAACATAACAGGAAACAAATGCACCATCATAATATGAAAAGTGTGACTTTTCATTCCACCCAATTTACCATTTTTGAAGTCAACACATCTGCGAAGGTTTAATGAAATCCCATCAGGAAATCTTAACTCTTCAACCCATTTTAACACAACTTTAACCTGATTATTATCTAATTCATAACATGATCTAGGTTTTTTACTGTCATTTGGTTTCATAAATGTTTCCAATACGGCAACTCCCAAAAAATAGACTGCTTACACCAATTGTAATAGATCGATTTGCCTTCAATTTCTGTTTGAACTCCAATTTCATGTATCTTCGGATGATTTTCAACCATTTCAAATATTTCTTTGCTAGACCATAATGTTGGAGGTTGTCTAGTTTCCACTCTGTTAGCCAAAAAGTTTTTCTTGTCTACTCTAAAAGGATGGTTTACATAGAAAAAACATCGATGGTAGTCAAACCGTGAAATTTTCTTACCATGCAGTAAGGAAAACGCTCGAGTCTCTTCCACGCAATATGGACATGATAGACGACCAACAGTACTCCGTCCTTAAAGCATTGCATAGGCAGTAAAATCACTTATAGTTCACAATAAAGAAGCAAACATACGAAAATTTTTCTTCTTCGAAACATCGTATGTTTCTACTCCTTCGTTCCACAATATTTTCAATTCTTCTATTAACGGTTGTAGATAAACATCAATTCCTTGTGCCGGATCGTCGGGGCTAGGAACAACAACAGTAAGAAACATATATTGCGTTTTCATACACATCCATGGAGGCAAATTATAAGGTGTGATAATAATGGGCCATGATGAGTATTTAGAACCAAATTGAGAAAATGGTGAAAAACCATCCGTACATAAACCTAATCTGACATTACGACTCTCCACTGCAAAATTCGGATAAGTTTCATCGAAATGCTTCCATGCTTCCCCGTCGGTCGGATGGGTCAACATACCTTCTTCTTCCGATCTCACCTTATGTCATGTCATATGAGATGCAGTTACAGGAGATGCATACAATCTTTGAAGCCTCAGAGTAATGGGTAAGTAATGCATACGTTTGAATGGAACTTCCTTTCCATTCTTCTTTCTTGATTTATATCATTCTTCATTACATATTTTACAATTTCTATAATTTACGTCATCTTTCCAAAACAACATGCATCCTTTTAAACATGTGTCTATTTTTTGATAAGGTAAACCAAATGCCGACATAAGTTTTTTAACTTCGTAGTGATTTTCACACATTAAATTATCCAGTGGCATATGCCTTTTTGCAGCTTGTACAATAGATGTGAACACAGCTTATATTTTTGACTTCATCGCAATGTATTCTGCGATTACCGATAGCTGAGTGCCGCTTCTACAACCATCCCCAATAGGTTTCTTAGCATTATCCAACAAATCATACATTTTCTTAGCTCCAATATTTGGTTCGTTATCATTTCCATCATCATCATCAACTGCATTCATAGGATAATCGTGTTGTGTCCTCGACCATATTTTCAATACGAGATGTACTAATATTTTCATCAACATCACTTTCTACCTCAGTCTCTAGAGGAGTATTCGATACAATTTCTCCATGACGATCCCAAAAATAATACTCGGGTATGAATCCGCTTTTGCACAAATGGACTTTCACAACATCGGGTAACAATATTTCAAATGTCTACACTTGCTACATGGACAACGAATTTCAGGATTGCGTCCGTTATTACTTAAAGCGAATTCAACAAAGACATTTATCCCATTATAAAAATCTTGTTTTATTGAACCTCTCTGTCCTCTTTTTTGGTGCATCCAACTCTTCCGATCAACAAAATAAACAATCATTTTTCCTATTTGACAAATTTAGGCAATTTCAAACATTAATATTTATTTTCAAGAATTCAAATTCCAAGAAAAAACTTGTTTTTAATTATGGTCATAAAACGCACGTATATATTACGGTTGAAAGCAAATAACATTTTCATTAAGTTAAAAAAATTCTAATTTGGCCATTTTTTAATTGCAATTCTTTTACATGGACAGACGTCCTACTTCCCATTATAAACAGAGTAAATAATTACAAATGTATACTACTTCGTCTCAAACGATTCAACAAAATTTCGGCAGCATTTCCCTTTTGTTTCCTGCATTTTGTACGCATGTACGCAGGAAACAAAAAGAAAAATTGAACCGAAATTTTGTGAATCTTTTGAAACAAAGTAGTATACAAAATGTAAATTTTTATAACTTGCAAGGACAAATCCAACAAATATTGTACCAGATGAATATAAACGGTCGTTTTTTATTTTGATAAAAACAACTATTTATATAACGATCATGTACAACACTCATCGGACGGGACCGAAAACACTCTAGGGCATATTAGTCAATAAAATGTGCGCATTTTACTATGTGAAAATTAGGCTGACATCCCTAAAACATTTCAAAATTCACGCCACATCCACCTTAAAGATTCTTGTAAATCCGGTCCCTAAAAATGAGCTGCCGCTTCTCCTTTTTTGGTCCCTTCCGCCTCCCGCTTCTCCCCTTCGCCTTTTCCCATTTTGGACCCAAAAAAATGTGCTCATGCATAAATATATATATATATATATATATGTATATGTATATATGTATATATCTAAAATCTAGAAATAATCCCAGAAGTCCACGAAAATTGAAAAAAAAAAGTTGCATATTTATGTGCAACTATTGCCTATACACTACGCCATAGATGGCCTATCACAACGAAAATGCTTGGTGTTGCTAGCTATAATGTTGCCATTGCTATGCTATTTTTTGTCTACTGCAACACACACTTAAATGTGTTAGCATATATATCAACATGTGTTGCAGTAGCCTCGTGAATAAAATTATCAATCCGCGTCAACACGATCTAACGATCCAGGTTAGCGATCCACGTGAAGAAATGTTTAGTCCAGATTAGCAATCCGCGCGTAAAATAATGTCTAGGACGGGAAGCAAAAACAAAGGGGGGAAAACTAAAAAAATATTGAAAATTTCAATCGAACTTTACCAAAGTACTCCGTTGCTCAACCTCTGGCACACTCACTCTCAGGTTCAATTAGGGCTAAAAATTCAAGTTTGCAAGCTTAATTAGGGTTCGAGTAGGGCAGATTCGAGTTCAAGTTCACTTAGGTCTTCAATTGGGGTTCATCTTGGGTTTCAAATTCCAGTTAGGGTTTCGATTTAATATGTCGCTTCAGGTATCACTCAATGAGTATTTCAATTTTTTATGATTTGATTGTTGTGTTGCGTAATGTACTGCTTTACTTATGCCTAATTTACTGCTTTAAGGTATCACTCAATATACGACAAGGAAAAACTATGGGCAGAACTTCCTAAATTCAGTGAAGGGTACATCAATGGAGTGAAACTTTTTATTTGAAATACTTTTTCTAGATTTGCGGTAGGTGATGAAATTACATGCCCTTGCAAAAAGTATCATAATCGAAAGTGGCATTGTCAAGAAGTAGTCTACAACCATCTGATTTGGAATGGTCCATCTGAATTGTACATGAAATGGATTTGTGAAGTTTCCTGTTTAGATCCTAAAAGGAGCGATAATAATATGGATTGTGAAACAGGAATAAATTTTGGAAATAATCTCGATGAGATGTTGCAACGTACTTGTGGAAATATGCAGAACAATGAAGATGGATCTTCTGATGGTTCAAATGGAATAGATGTCGATGCTAGAAAATTTCATCAACGTGTTGAAGAGGGAAAACAACCATTATATCCCAGGTGTAATAAATTTTCGCGATTAAGTTTCATTGTCAGGCTTTATTCTTTAAAATGCCTACATATAATCACTGAGTCTGCATTCGGCGATTTATTAGAGTTGATGAAAGAAGCTTTTCTAGAATCCCACATCCCTTTATCTTTCAATGCTACCAAAAATATCATTAAATATTTAGGCCTCGATTACCAAAGAATACATGCATATCCAAATGACTGCATGCTATATTGGGTAGAAAATGAAAAGGAAAATAACTGCAGAAGTTGTGATTTTTCAAGGTGGGTTATACCGGAAGAGAAAGTGGGTATTGACAAAGATTTGGAGAAGCGGATTCACAAAGTACCAGCAAAAGTGATGCACTATTTTCCACTGAAACCAAGGTTGCAAAGGATGTTCATGTCGAAGGAATACGCAGAACTTATGTTATGATATGCAGTGGGATGAAAAAACGATGGCAGACTTCGACATCCCACTGATGGCGAGGTATGGAAGACTATGGATGCCAATTGTCCTCTTTTTTCATCAGATAACAGAAATATCAGTTTAGGAGTAGCATCTGATGGATTCAGTCCTTTTCATACAATGACTACACAACACAACATATGGCCGATCGTATTGGTAAATTATAACCTTCCACCTTGGTTATTCATAAAGACAGAAAATTTGATACTTTCAACCCTTATCCCTGGTCCAGAGTCTCATAACAATTACATTGATGTCTACATGCAGCCTCTTATCGCAGAATTGAAAGAATTATGGGATCTTGGCATACAAACTTATGATGCCTTCATTGGTGATGATTTCACATTATGTGCAAGCGTGTTATGGACGATCAGCGACTTTCTGGGCTATGCAATGTTATCTGGCTGGAGCACGAAGGGTTATTTAGCTTGTCCCGTATGCCATTTCGAGACTTCTTCGACTTACCTGAAACATAGTAGAAAAATATGCTACATGAATCATAGGAAATTTTTAGACCCGGGACACAAGTGGAGGTTTGATAAGAAAAGGTTCAATGGTGAAACTGAAATGGGAACACCTCCCGCTATTTTATCTGGGACTGACATCGAAGAATTGTTGGCTGGTTATGAAAATAATTTTGGGAAGAAAGAGGTGACCAAGAAGCATAAAAATGAATCTCCTTTTAAAAAAAAAGTCAATATTTTTTAATTTACCATATTGGAGTCAAAATGTATGTCGACATAACCTTGATGTTATGCACATAGAGAAAAACATTTGTGATAACATACTTGGTACTTTATTAAATATTGATGGGAAGTCGAAAGACCATTTAAATGCTCGGTATGATTTACAAGAGATAGGCATCGGGGAGGTCCTTCATCCGGTTCTATCAACTGATGGGAATTACCTTGAGATGAGGGCTGTCATATTTGAAATGACGAACAAGGAGAAAGAACTATTTTGCTCGGTGTTGGAAAATGCTAAACTGCCTTATGGTTGTGCAGCTAGTATTAGCCGGTATGTAAACAAGAAAGAGAGGAAAATTGCAGGGTATAAGAGCCACGATGCTCATTTTCTTCTCCACTACTTGCTGCATTTTGCCGTGAAGAAATCTGTAAAACCTGAAGTTGCAATACCTATGATAAGATTAGGTGCATTTCTAAGAAGTGTTTGAAGTAAAAGTATCGATTTGGCTAATCTTAAGAGGCTACAAGAGGAAATTGTGGAAATTCTTTGTCAATTTGAGATGATATTCCCAAACGCTTTCTTCGATACAATGGTGCACTTGCTAGTTCATTTATGCAAGGAACTTGAATATGGTGGACCTGCACATGTTCGTTGTATGTTTCCTATTGAGCGTTATCTTTGTAAACTGAAATCATATGTTCGCAACAAAAGTAAACCTGAGGCGTCCATTGCTGAAGGTTATCTTGTAGAGGAATGTTTGATATTCTGTTCAAGGTTCTTAGGTGGCGATGGAGAAGGAATAATGCAATTTGAAACATGTCCACAAAATCTGGAATATCCTATTGGCACAAGAAGAAACAAAGATGGAAAAACTATTCATGTTAAAAATTCTCAATGGAAGGAATGTCGCTGTTACATTCTATTCAATTATGGTAACAAGGAAATAGAGAGTTTACTTGGGTAAGTATTTTTATTTTAGTAAGTGTTGAAGTATTATCCCTATCTTTATGAATCCTTTATTAGTTATTTTGTTCCTTTTTTCATAATAAATAATGTTTTCCTTTTTGAACCTGGTAGATGGAATTTTATGCAATTAAAGTTTACAATGGTTTATTTAATTAGAAAAGTGGACAAGTTCGGTTAACATCAGTAATAATATTCTTCGCGTAGCTTGTGAAATGATGTCAACTATTAAAAAAAATTATTTTTGATGTCATCCTTTTGCCAGCAAAATCAGTTCTTTTAAACAATCTACAAACATGTTATTGATTCTAGCCTCACGTAGTGTTAGTTGTAAATTGCAAGTTTCAGCACTTTCAGGGATTTTAGGCATGATTTGTAGTTAAGCTATGTTCTCATTCATACAGAATTGTTTTCGGTATGGTCAGTTTCAGCTTTAGTAATAGATCCAGCCAAATTTATTTCTAACTTTTATTAACCTGGTCTTTATTCTAGGGAACATCGAGCTTTAATTGATGGTCATGCATCATCAAAAAAATATAAAAGAGAGAGAGAACACAGTGAAGAATTTTGGAAGTGGTTAAAGGAAGAGATTGGGAAAAAGGAGGACATTTCAAAAGAAGTACAACTGCTTGCAATTGGGCCTCTTCCAACAGCTAAGCGGTTTACTGGATATATTATCAATGGATACAGATTTTATACAAGGTTCAGAGATGCCAAATGTACAACACAAAACAGTGGTGTATTTTTGACAGCCTTGACTTCTAGCATTGCAAGTTCGAAAGATCAAAATCCATTGGTTGGTGAAGTTAATTACTTTGGATCAATTGAAGAAATATTAGAACTAGATTATTAGGGAGAATTTAGTGTGGTTTTATTTAAGTGTCGGTGGTACCAAGAAGAGAAAGATTTATATGGGCTGACTCGTGTCAATTTTAATCAATTGCGCCAGAAATCTGATCCTTATGTTATGGCTTCACAGGTAAAATAGGTGTTTTATATAGCAGATCCAATTGATAAGATGTGCCACAATGTTATCAAGAAATTGCCGAAAGACTGGTGTGAACTCGAAAGATAATATGAAAATGAAGATTTGAATGATATCCAGCCTGCTTATGGAATGGGAAATCAAGATTTGGATGTTCGTTGGTGTAGAGATGATGTCCCAATAAGACGAATCCGCCTTCCACCTAGCAAAGTGAAAAACATGGCTTCTTAATTTCATGTTTTTGTAGTCCAAGGCCCTTACAAATTGTGTAAATCGGAGATCGTATAGATACACACACTGCTGGTATGTATTTTTGCTTATTTTTATGGTTGGCTGGTGGTATGCTTTAGAATTCTTACAATTTCGGCTTGCTGAAGCATCAGTCTAATTCTTACAATTCTGTAGTTCAATGCTGGTATGTAATTGACCATGTACAAGGCTGATGCTTCTGTAATGAACTACAGAATTTTAAGAATTTTATTTTCACTTCAATTAGTAATGATCGTGTCAGTTCGTAATTGATGTAATGGTTGAGTTTGTACTTGAACGAGTCGTGGCATGTTTAAATTTTTAGTGCCTCAGGCATTCTGTTGCATTCCTTGATATCGTAAATGTTTTGAACAAGCTGAGTCATTGCATCAATTTGCAACTCAGCCATAGATTGTGAAATGCAATTCTGTGTTGAAAAGCAACTCTGGCCATAGTTTGTGCTGAAATGTCTTTGTGCTGAAGTGCAAGTCAGTTATACTATGGCCATAGATTGTGCTGAAATGCAACTGAGGCATGCATGTCTTCCATTTTGTGTTGCAATGTAAACAAGGCATTGCATCAGTTTGTAGCCGAGGCATGCATGACTTTAGTTGTGCTGAAATGCATTAGTTGTACTAAAGGCTTTTGGTGAAATGCATGACTTTTGAAACTGCTTTATTTTGCAGGTGAAGGAGGCAGTAGAGAGGTACTGAATGCACTGGAGGCTCGGGCATTATTAATTTGAAACTATTTTAGTTTGATGTAAACATGAATTTAGTACCGACTGTGTTTGTAAGTACTCTGTAAAACTGAATTTATTGGCTATTTTTTGTTATTCTGTAGCTGACTATCTAGTATTTGTGTTATTGGTTATTAATTTGAAATGAAAAGTTGTTTATTAATTTCAGTGTGTGATGGTAATTGCTGTTATGTTGCAGTATGTTATATAATGATGCAATAGCTATGATATAATGTTGCAGTATGCAGTGTTAAATGTTGCCGTAGCTATGATATCGTGTTGCCATAAATTTACATAAATGTAGGTCCCACAACATGATTCCGTGAACCCGGCTACATAATTTAGGGGCGCAACAGGATTCCGTGATCCGGGATTCAGAATTTAGTGTGCCCCACATTTATGTAAATTTAGTGTCTGTAGCAACACCTGTAGCGATGTTACCTCAGGATAGCAAAGTCGTTGCCTTTGACTCTAAGGCAACGCGGCAAAAGGCAACCCCAAAAAAGTGTTGCCAGAGATCATTTTTTGGCCTATACCAACATTATTTTGCACTTCCTGCATCACTTCTCTGGGGTTGCCGTATGCAATCTATGGCGTAGTGATAGTAGCATACCTGTATGCATATATTCATATAGTGTATTTATGTTGAAAACCTGGACCAATATACGCATACAAGTATGCAACTATTAGCAAATAACTCCATACATGTATGCATACAAAGTTGAACTGAGATTCACGTGAAACAAAAGGTTGCATACATAATGCAACTATTTTGTATATATGCATGCATGTGTGCATCAAATTTAAAAGGGAAGTTGAACTGATATTCACGTATTACGAAAAGTTGCATACATGAATGCAACTTTTATGTATATATATGCATGCATGTGTGCAACAAATTTAAAAGGGACGACAGCTTTGTGAATATACGCATGAATGCATGCATTTATTCTGCATAAGAGCATAAATGTGTGCAACAATGTCTGAAAATGGTGAATGCTTGAAAAAACCGGCCAAATTTGAATATATGCATAAAACGATGCATGTAATGCAGACAAGTATGCATTTGTACTGCAGTTTGGGCGCAATACTGAAATATAAGCATGAATATATGCAACTATTTATGAATAGGTGCATCTTTTAATGCAAAAACCTGCTGTTCTGCTGTTTTTGTGTATTTTTGGGTTTTGACGTGGTTTTCGATTGTTTTAACACCTGAATTTTTTGGCGTGTATGTGTTTTATTTAATAATGAATTTTCGTGATTTTTTTAATATATTTTTTAATGAATTTTCAAAAAATAGGGACCTAATTTACAAAAAGTTTAGCACCGGATGTGAGCCTAATTTTGAAACTTAATAGGGACTTGTGAAAAACGGACCCTTTTAATATTATTGTACGTTTTACTGCAACACAAAAATATTTTGTTTTATCACATCTGCTTGACATTTCAATCAACTTAAAGCTAATACTATTATCGTCGATTTAGTAGGTACAAGTCGAATTTAGACTCATGCTTTAAAGTGCATAAGTCAAAATTTGCTCAAAGTACTTTTCCTACTTTAGCATATGAAAAATTTACGTTTAATTATGCATAACTCATTCGTCGTAGCATAAATCGAAAATATCCAGCTTAGGTTTACAATGAGAATAGATTTGTCTCTATGGCCAATGTAAACCTAGTTTTACTAGTAGAATCTGAATCTTAATTATTTTTTTTGAAACAAATGGGTACTTAATTACATAACAAAAGTTACAAGAAGTTTGAGTTGGCCAAAAATAACATAACTTAAACAAAACGAATACTTTACAAACATATTTAAAGGCTAATTCAAACATAAATACATATCCAAGTAAAAACAGCACGCAGACCAAACAACATAATACAAAGACACACATTACAACCCACAGTTAGTATCACAAAAAACACACCCAAAAAGCATAAATCCAAAAGCACCAGATATCAGCTTGAGCAAGAGATCTTTGACAAATTAATCCAGAAGCTATCAACATGGAAAACTTCACAGCACCATCAAAAAACACTATGCACCATCAGCTAAACAACCATTAACCAGACTAACCAACAGAAAAGATTTTCATCTACATTAATTACTAGTAGAATCTGAATCTTAATACTTTAGAAACCTGAAATATCCCATCCATGAAATTTTAGAGCCCTCAGAGACAATTGTAATTCACTTAAGCTTAAACGCGTAAGTTTATGAGTGTCATCTTTGTTTTTGTGACTATTTATCATGATCACGCAAAATTTGCCTAATGAAACTATTTAAATACATGTGAATCATTTTGTAAATCACCAATAAAAGCTAAAAAATGTTCTAGCAACCCATGCCATATTGCAAAAAAAAAAAAAAAAAAAAACTTACGACTTTAGAATTAGCATGCACATGCAACAGTTAAATAATATCATATATCTGTTAAAAAACTTATATAAAGTCCTTGGTTTACAACTCGCTTTTGGTTTCAAAACTTCTAGGCTGGCCCTGATTACATGCACTTGTGAATACTGAAGTATATATACGACTCTTTGCAATTTTGTTAGGCATCCTTGGGCTTCTATGCACTTATATATGTGTGTATGTTGAACTAAACTTGTTTCTATACCCTTGTTGTGCTTTAACGAGTGTGTTTTGAAGTGATGTAGGTACACCGATTTCCTGTGTTATTTTGGTTTGTATCCTGGTATCTTGTCTTCACTTCTGCAACCACTGCATCTATTGATACAAACATTAAGATACAAAGCCACTGCCTGTTGCATATTGCACTGTCTATTGCCACTACGAAAAATTCTGAATTCGCTACGCTAATTTGGCATAGGCACGGCGTAGGAAATCAAATTTCCCTACGCCAAAACAGAAGTTGGAAAATAGCTCTTCGTAAAAAATTCCTTGTGGTTTCCCTACACCCTCATCCTTACGCGATGCCTACATCCTCATCCCTACGTGTTCCCTACGCCAAGTCTCATATGCATTCCCTATGCAGCATTCTCTATGCCTAGCCTACTTCTGTTTAAAGTACAAAATTGGATTTCCCTTACCCATTCCCTACGCCACCGCACACTAAAATTCAACATGATTTTATATTTATCTTCATCTACCACAAATATCATACCAAAATTTAATAAAACCGAACACATGCAAAATCGTAACAGTATACACCAATAAAAGCATTGACGTATATGATAAACTTGCTATAAATGTATTTAAAACAAATCACGTCCAACAAACGATAAAATAAAGTTGCTACATAACTCAATCATGATCTTTTCATTTAATTCAAACATTGTATAATGTACCTTGTACAAACAGAACATCAAATCCACTGCTAAAATAAGAATAACTCATGAGACATGTCATATCTCTCATTCTTGCTCCCGCCTCACCTTTGTATAAATTTTTGCACAGAACTCATCTCCTCCTGGATGGAACCTAAATCCCCTTGTAGTTTGTTAATTGTGACATTCATTTCTTGTTTTTTACTCCTTAGTTCTTCTACTTCCTCCACATTTTCTCTCTGTCATCTGAAAGACCAAATCGAGTAGTGCATGTATTGTCTCTATATATCTACACATATATTGTTTAATCCAATTAGTACACAACGAATAAACAAGCACAAATAAACAAACACTACATATGGGATAAGCAAGCATAAATAAAAAGTCAATCGACTCAGTTTAACTGAGCCATTGCTCATTATAACTCGGCCTTTCGGCTCAGTAAAACTATGCCGAATGGCTCAATTTTACTGAGCTGAATGGCTCAGCAATGCAAAACTGAGCCTATTGGCTCAAACTGATAGGCTCAGCAATGCTGAGCGAGTGGCTCAGCAAATCTGAGCGGAGTGGTATTGCAGGCATGCTCGATCGAGGCATTTAGGTTATCAAATACTGTTAAAAATCACATAAAGAAGCTATTAGAGGGATTAACGCAATTAAGAAATGTATATGAAAATGTGATTTGTTAAGGCTGCCAATAAGGAAAACTGCACCATTTTTTATTCAAAAGCTCATAAAACCATAGATTAACTCCTTCTGAATTACTTCTTACAAAACTAATTGGATCACCAAAAAAAGCAAGCTATAGTGGAAAGCTTTATGTCATGCTTCTGGTGGTGGATGATTTTTCAAAAAACACTAAAGTGTATTTTTTGATAGAAAAAAAATGAAGCACTATACAAGTTCATTGAATTCAATACTACGGTGAAAAGAGAACTTAAACAAATGGAAAAAATCTATAAAGTATTGAAAACATTTCATATAACAAATAATTGAGACAGCAAGGAATGATCAATGCAAACCTTGATAAGTTCTTTTGAAATATTTCAACCGCTTCCATCTAAAATGGCATCAGGTTTGTGTTGGAAATAAACATAGTTTTAGGGAGACATTTATGGCATTAATGGAAATGGTTATTAGTGAGATAATATTTGTATTTGTGGAAAGGGAAAAATCTAGACTAAATAAATATGTAATGTGAAGAAATATTTAGAAAGTAAAAAAATTAAAGAAGAATCTATAAAAGAATAGTTTAGAGATTTTCCCTAATATAAATTGAGATGTACTCATTCATTTGTAATCAAGTAATATGAAGGTTTTATTGAAGCGAAAAAATAAACAAAAAAAGCAATCAAGCAAAGGTTTTCTTCTCCTAAAAAAATTCCTTTTTTCTTATAATTTCTTCCTCCTCTAAATTTACCAACAAAGTGGTATCAGAGCTTGAAGATCCTTTTAACAAAAAAAGAAGAAGGTTGAAAATCCTAAAAGATGGCGAATAACAGTGTTCCCGTACCAATTCCAATGCTTACCAAGACCAATTATAATAATTGGAGTTTAAGAATGATAGCCCTCCTTGGAGCAAATGATGTATGGCAGATAGTTGAGAAAGGCAATACTGAACAAGAAGACGAAGATAGTCTATCTCAGACCCAAAGGAATGAATTGAGAAACTTGAGGACGAGAAACAAGAAGGTTCTTAGTCTAATTTATCAAGCATTGGATGATGACACTTTTGAAAAGATTTCGGAAGCAAAGGAAGCGTGGGAAAAGCTTCAGATATCTTACAAGGGAGCTGATCAAGTCAAAAAGGTGTGTCTTCAAACATTAAGAGGAGAATTTGAATCTCTGCATATGAAAGAAGGTGAACTTGTTTCTGATTATTTTTCAAGAGTTTTAGTTGTTACTGATAATTTGAAAAGAAACGGTGAAAAATTAGATGATGTCAGAATCATGGAGAAGATTCTTAGATCATTAGAATCAAAGTTTGAACATATTATCGCCATCATTGAAGAAACAAAATTTTTGGAGACCATGGCTATAGAGGAACTTTTAGGCTCATTGCAAGCTTATGAAGAAAAGGAAAAGAAGAAGGAAGAGACCATGGAACATGTTCTTAAGACACGAATTGGTTCAAAAAAGGAAGAAAGTATTCAAAGTCAACAAAGATGGAGTCATGGTCAAGAACGAGGAATAGGACGTGGATATGGATATGAACGAGATAAGAGGCCCAATTATGAAAACAACCAAAGCAAGAATAAGCAATCAATAAATTTCAATAATTCAAGGTTTCTTTATTTTATTCTCTCCCTCTTCCTCCTTAAAAAATATTCAATAGTTTGAACCATCTACACCGAACTCTGTGTTAAGGGGAAGCATGTTTGGAACCTGCAAATGCAGATAAAATACATATTCAAATAAACTGAACAAACACCATTGCAGCAGAATTATCATTTACAATTCAAAGTCTTTTCGATAAGAACAAGCACATCAAAGCTTCCTAATAATTGTCATATCCAAATTTACCATTTTCGTCCACTATCGAACACATATGCCAGCATCGCCAAATGGAGTTTTGTAATGGTGAGGTAGTGGGCCTTGAGTTATCAGTTTATAATTTAACATAAAGTGAGTAGATCCATAAAATAAGAAAAACATAATGGACTGTCGGTTAGCATATGGATATAATACAATATTTCCAACAAACCAACCAATTTTTAGTGTCTTTTGTGGCTTATACGTAACATATACTATGACTACATCAATGTCTACATTGTGTTCTATGGTCTACTAGCTTATATTTTAAATTCTCTTATCCTTCAGGTTCTTGAATACTTATGATTGAAGGATTTAATTGCAAACAATTTATGCGTAAAATTTAATTCAAAAACGTGATGCGGTGCAACATATAAGCATAAATATTGGAATCTACAAGATAGCTTAAACTATATGTAACGACCCGCATTCTACGCATCATAGAATCGTAGAATATTTATTTCTGTCCCATGCGAAGTCGTATGGTCATGTAACTTTGGGGGACGACTATTGGGGTCATTTCCCATGTTCAAGATTTTTCCCGATTTTTAAATGACCATTTTACCCCTAGTTATCACTGTTTTGGCCATAACTTTTGACTGGAAAGGAATTTTGACCTGAAACCACTTCCATTGGCTCCGGATGATGGTTTCTCTTTCCGTAGAGTGGTCACATTAGCCAAACGGACTCACCGTTTGGGAGATATGGCTGAAACAAGTTTCAGATGGTGAAAAACAACTTAATTGGGCTTAAACGGGTGATTAGCAGCTAGGCCCAAGGGGAATTTCGGGTTTAGGGGTATATAGGGGCTGATTAGGGTTAGAAAACATTTCTTTAGACATTTCCCAGCCGCCACTTTCATTCCTCTTGACCTAGCCATGGCCTCCACTCTCTAAATCTCTCTAAAACACCCAAAAATCACTTTCTAATTGAAGATTAGGCTTAGCAAACATCGAATCAAGGAGTATTAGCACAAGAACCGAGGTGGAGCTGCTGTGTAAGATTGGGAACAGCGCCAAATCAGAGAATATTTTAGTTTTGGGGGTTCTAGTTGTGGCAAAGGTGAGTGATAGCATCGTTTTGACACTAATTACAGTTAATTAAGGGTAATTAGTGAAGATTAGCGAATTTATACACTAATAAATTCTGGAAAAATATTTAGAAATTCTGAAATAATATTTCATGCCTCTGTTAGAAAATTTAGACGATTTGATTAAGTTTTACTAAGTATGTGCTTAAACATGATTAAGAATGATTATGGGAAAATGTGAGGTTTTAGCCACTTTTGATCTATTTTGATTCATTTGGATTGTTGTTTGGTGTTTGTGGTAGCTCTTACATATTGCTATGACTCTATGGTATGTTTTATGATTGATTAGAATAGTTAGATTGGTCGAAGACGCCGTCGTATGGCGCAAAACACTCGCTGGAAAAGTTGCAGGAAATACTGCAGGGATCCGGATCGGATCGGGTAAGGGATCGGATCAGGTAGGGGATCGGATCGGACATATCCGAACCGGACCAGAGCATGGTACTTTCTAGAGCATGACGTGAAGAGGCAACAAGGAAGGCCTGGTCGGATCGGAGGGGCGTAGCGTGGGATCGGAAGGAAACAAGGAGAACTGAAGTGGAAGAAAGAGGAGCATGGATACCATATTCCGAACCGAACCAAGAGCAATACACGAACCGAACTGATGCTGACGAGACGGAGACGGAGGCACTCAAGCCATGGAGTATCCGAACCGAACCGCTTCAGAATCACCGAACCGAACCGCATGAGGGAGAGCACCGAACCGAACCGCATGAGGGAGAAGGACCCGAACCCAGAGGATGGTGGCACTCCGAACCGAACCAGGGAACGTATCAGAACCGAACCGAGCATGGGTGACCGGACCGAACCGGACGTGTACTTTTACTACTCCGTGATGACTCTTCTGAAGACCAACTCCAATTCGACCAAACCCGAGATGCAAAGGAAGTCCAAATGAGAAGTTAGAGCTCAAGATTCAGATGGGAATCGACGAGTTCGCTTCATGGTTGGGCTTTGCTGCGGGACGCGTGCTAAGGAGTTAGCGACGTCTATAGCTTTGGACCACTATGGTAGGAGGTACGAAGGCGGATTCAGGGCCATTATGGCATCGGTAGAACCAAGGGCTACGACCAATGAAGTGGGTCATTGAAATGTTTGGTCATGACTCCAAGTGTTTGGCTTGGTCACAGCAGGGTTTCTACAAGTCGGGATTCGTCGTTACCTCAGTTTGTCTAGTGTTCCAAAGTGGTAGATATCGTATGCTTTACGCACTGAGTGAGAGACGTGAGGATGGTTGCTATGGATGATTTGTTTGCTATCATTGTGACATGCACACCCCACCCCAGTATCCTTACACTATTTATTATGGCACCTTAGAGTATTGTACGGTATGTGGTACTAACTCTTTGGTTGCAGGTCCAGGTTCAAGTATGGTTTAGTATACCTGTTATTATTCTGTTTAGATGCTTATCGCTCATACCAGGCTTTATGTCTGACCCAGAGTTTTATGTCTCCTCTTATTACTCTGGGTGCTCACACGAGCAGACTAGAGACAGGTTAGCTGGTGATGCACGGGTAGATGATCCGGAGACGAGCAGGAGGCTTCCACGTACTATATATATATATAATATTCTCCCTGTGTTGTTGAAGATCACTGCTTGGGCATTGTTGGTGTATCTTCTACTTTAGTTTTCTTTTGTTAGAGACAGAAAATTTGGAAAGTTGTAATAAGCTGTATTTGGATTTCCGCTGCTCTGATGTTGACATTGATTATTAGTTATCAGCTTATGTACTGTCTCGCCTGTTTTATGTCAAGTATGTTATTAGTATATTTTATTCCATGCGCTGTGAGACATTCTACAGGTTCTTTGATTTGTTCATTCCCTTCTTTCCTTTCTTACGACGACCGTCTTGTGCTAGTCGGGCATGTGTACAGCGCACTTTTGGAGGAAATGCAGGCTGGTGCGGAGCGGGCCGTCACACTTGGTATCAGAGCTCTAGGTTGCGTAGTTAACCTAGGGAAGTTATCAGGGAGAGATAATATACGTATACGAGAGAGCGTATTTGTGATTACTTTGGTTTTCAAAAGCTATATATATATACTATTAGTAGGATAAGGATGAAGTCGTACTGCACTAGCACCTCTATGGAGTCGTTAATCATTTCCTTTTTCAGATTGACGATGAGCCGATATGTTAGAGGTACCGGTAAGGGAGCCAATAATGGGAATGCTGCTGACATGAGGACGATGTTTACTGACCTCATGAGAGAGATGCTTAGAGATGTACAGAGGACAGCTCCCAATGGTGGAAATGGTGGTGGTCCAATGGTGCAGGCGCCAAGAGTCGACTTCGCCAAGCTGAATAAGGATTATACTAGCCTTGGTGGGAAGCCGTTCCACGGAACGGAGTCGGCTATGGATGTTCAGGATTGGGTGGATAGTTGCGAACGTATCTTCGAGGATTTGGGTATCGAGGATGCGATGAAGAGAAAGCTAGCGTCCCGTCAGCTGCAAGGGCGGACAATGAATTAGTGGAATGCTATAAAGGCAGCTACTCCCGAAGACCAGATTACTTGGGAGCAGTTTAAAGCTCTCTTTAGCGAGAAGTTCATTCCAGCTGCTCAGAAGTCAGTGCTGTTTAAGAAATTCTTGGAGCTCAAGCAGAATGGCAGAGCTGTCTCGGAGTACATTGCTGAATTCGACACTTTGTCAAAGTATGGGTTATCTCTTATTGATACCGCCGAGAAGAAGAATGAGAAATTCATAACTGGGTTAGATCAGTACTTAGGGGAAAGGCTTATTAACCACATCGATGAGACGTTTGAGTCGATTGTAGGGAAAGCATTAAGATCAGAGAGTCTCTACCCTAAGCCGAAAACTGAGGTTGCATCCGCAGATGAGCCAAAGCCACAAGCAAGTGGTGGAGGCAAGGGTGGTTCCCAGAATAAGAGAAAGCAGAACCAAGCTAAGGACGGCCAGAAGAAAAAGAATAAGCAAGATGTGGAGTGCTTCAGCTGTGGTAAGAAGGGCCATTATGCTAGTAATTGTCGGGCCAAGCCAGCGGATAGGAAGTGCTTCAATTGTGGCCAAATGGGACATCACAAGGACAAGTGTCCACAGCCTCCTAAGGAAAAGCAAATGGTGAAAGCATATGCCCTTAATGCTATTCCTTCTTCGTCGAATGCCCCAACTGCGGCGGAGAAGGGAAAGAATGTCGTCATTCAAGGTATGCTTTCTGTTTACGATGTTCCTGTTAGAGTTTTTTTTGATACCGGAGCTTCCAGTTCTTTCATATCTAGTGACCTGGTAGATAGGTTGGGATTGGAGCCCGAGATTGTCGATAGACCTTTAGTAGTGACGAACCCGATTGGTGGTTCGACTAGCCTTAGCATGATTTGTCGTAATGTGGTCTTATCGAGTCATGGATGCATGTTTGTTTGTGATTGCTTTGTTTTGGGCTTTACTGGGTTTGGCATTATTTTGGGAGTAGATTGGCTCCGAAGATACGGGGTGGTGGTAGACTGTGAGGGCTTTTTGGTGACAGCTAGAGCGGATGATGGGCGGAGGATAGTGTTTGGTGGTCTACCCAGTAAGGGGGTATTGGCTAGTTTTCTAAACTCCCTCGACATTCCGCATAGTGAGTTGTCAGGTTTGCCCGTGGTTGGCCAGTATCCGGATGTTTTCGAAGAAGTGACCGGACTTCCACCACACCGAGAGATTGAGTTCCGTATTGATTTGGTAAAGGATGCCAGACCTATAGTGATGCCACTTCGTCGTATGGCACCAAGAGAGCAGCGAGAGCTCGAGGTGCAAGTCAGCGATCTTTTGAAGAAGGGATTTATCAGAAGGAGTGTTTCTGAATGGGGAGCACCAGTTGTGTTTGCTACCAAGGCGGATGGTTCCCTTCGTTTGTGTGTAGACTACCGCGAGTTGAATAAAGTGACGAGGAAGAACAAGTATCCTCTACCGCGGATATATGATTTGTTTGATCAGTTGAGTGGCGCGAGAGTATTTTCTCAGTTGGATCTCGCGACAGGTTTTCATCAGCTTAGAGTGGAAGCTGAGAGTATAGCTAAAACGGCATTTCTGACGCCGTCTGGATTTTATGAGTGGTTGGTCATGCCATTCGGGCTGACCAATGCCCCGGCATATTTTGTGGATCTTATGAATAGGGTATTCAGAGATCAGTTGAATAAGTTTGTCCTTGTGTTCGTTGATGATATTTTGGTCTATTCGAGGACAGAGGAAGAACACAAGGAACATTTAAGAGTAGCGATGGAGGTGTTGAGAAAACACCAATTGAAAGCAAAGTTTTCTAAGTGTCACTTCTGGAAGAGGGAAGTGAGGTTCTTGGGCCATGTTGTATCAGAGAATTGTATTGTCGTGGACCCAGCGAAGGTGGCTACGGTACAAGATTGGCCTACGCCCAAGAATGCAACAGATGTAAGAAGTTTCTTGGGGTTAGCGGGATATTATCGTAAGTTTATCCAAGGTTTCTCCAAGATAGCAGCACCATTGACCCAGTTGACCAAGAAGAATCAAGCTTTTGTCTGGGATGAAAGGTGCGAGAATGCATTCAAAAGTCTAAAGGACAAGTTGACAAGCGCACCGGTGTTAGTCATTCCTAAGGGGGATGAAGAGATGACGGTATACACGGATGCATGTGGTACCGGACTGGGTGCTGTATTGATGCAAGGCGGTAGGGTGGTGGCTTACGCAAGTCGGCAATTGAAACCGCACGAGAGAAGATACCCTACCCATGATTTAGAATTGGCAGCAATCGTGTTCGCGTTAAAGGTGTGGAGACACTATCTCTTAGGAGAAAGATTTGAGTTGTTTACAGATCATAAGTCGTTAAAGTATCTCTTCTCTCAGAAAGATCTGAATCTCCGTCAGCAGAGATGGCTAGAGTTCTTAGCTTCCTATGATTTTGACATCGCATACACACCAGGAAAGGGCAATGCGGTGGCTGATGCATTGAGTAGAAGACATGCCAGCTTAGGGGCTATGTCCCTTGAATGGAAGCAACTGGAGTTTATCGCGGGGTTTGATTTCAGACCAAAGTGCGAATTGGATCCAGAAATGTTAGCAAGTTTGACGATCAGACCCACTTTGATTGAACGAATCGGCTCTAGTCAGAGGGACGATCCTAACCTATTGGAAATCATCTCCAAGTTAGAGATGGGTATCGATGAGGAGATGAACAAGTATGGGCTTGATCGAGATAGATGGCTTAGAAAGAATGGAAAGCTTGTTGTACCCAATGTCAATGGATTGAGGGATGAAGTGCTTAGAGAATGTCATCACTCAAAGCTAACTATACACCCCGGTGGTAACAAGATGTATCGAGATATGAAGCAGACTTACTACTGGGAAGGAATGAAAAGAGACGTTGGGAAGTTTATATCCAAATGCATGAATTGCCAGCTAGTTAAAGCAGAGCAAAAGAAGCCTAGTGGGTTGTTACAGCCCTTAGAAATTCCCGAATGGAAATGGGAGCAAGTCTCGATGGATTTCATCGATGGTTTACCAAGGACTAGATCGGGATATGACAGCATTTGGGTAATTGTAGATCGACTGACTAAAAGTGCAAGGTTTATACCAGTCAAATCGACCAGAACGGCAGCTAAGTTAGCAGAATTGTATATGAAGTGGGTAGTGAGATTTCATGGAGTACCTAAAAGCATTGTGAGCGACCAAGACCCGTTGTTCACTAGTGGGTTTTGGAAGAGCTTACAAGAGGCTCTAGGGTCAGAGTTACATCTCAGTACCGCATACCATCCTCAGACCGACGGTCAGACGGAGAGGGTGAACCGTATTTTGGAAGATCTCTTGAGAGCATGTATATTGGATTTTGGTGGATCATGGGATGACCATTTGCATCTAGTAGAGTTTGCATATAATAATAGCTACCAATCCAGTATTGGTATGGCTCCGTTTGAAGCTTTGTACGGGAGACCATGCAACTCACCATCATGTTGGACAGAGACTGGCGAGAAGTTTATGCTTGGACCAGATGTGGTGAGGGAAACTTCAGATAAGATTAAGATCATTCAACAACGAATGAAGGCTGCCCGGGATAGGCAGAAGAGTTATGCTGATAAGAGGAGAAGAGACTTAAAATTCTCCGTTGGTGACTTGGTGTTTGTCAAGATTTCTCCGTTGAAGAGTGTAATACGATTTGGCAGGAGAGGCAAGTTGACACCAAGATTCGTTGGCCCATTCCCTGTTCTTGAACTAGTCGGGAATTTGGCATATAGAATTGACTTACCAGAGAAAATGGCGGGAGTTCACAACGTATTTCATGTTTCCCAACTAAGGAAGTTCGTTCACGACTCAGATATGACTATTTCACCTGATCAGTTAGAGGACTTCGAAGTAGAACCCGAGGCGGTTGGGAACCGCAAGCCAGTCCGTATTGTCGAGCACGACATGAAGCAACTTCGAAGGAAGGCGGTGAAGCTAGTCAAGGTACAGTGGGGCGAGGACGAGAATGATTGTACTTGGGAGACAGAGGAGAACATTAGGAAGTCACACCCAGAACTCTTTGCCTGGTAAGATTTTGACTTCAATTTAGTTTTCCGCATGCTAGGATAGGCTTGTTTGCTTGTTTTGCATGTTTGATTGTTGTATGTGGTTGTTAGGCATGCGGGATCCTTTGTATGTTTTGGGTTAAGGAATTTCGGGGGCGAAATTTCTTAAGGGGGGGGGAGAGTGTAACGACCCGCATTCTACGCATCATAGAATCGTAGAATATTTATTTCTGTCACATGCGAAGTTGTATGGTCATGTAACTTTGGGGGACGACTATTAGGGTCATTTCCCATGTTCATGATTTTTCCCGATTTTTAAATGACCATTTTACCCCTAGTTATCACTGTTTTGGCCATAACTTTTGACTGGAAAGGAATTTTGACCTGAAACCACTTCCATTGGCTCCGGATGATGGTTTCTCTTTCCGTAGAGTGGTCACATTAGCCAAACGGACTCACCGTTTGGGAGATATGGCTGAAACAAGTTTCAGATGGTGAAAAACAGCTTAATTGGGCTTAAACGGGTGATTAGCAGCTAGGCCCAAGGGGAATTTCGGGTTTAGGGGTATATAGGGGCTGATTAGGGTTAGAAAACATTTCTTTAGACATTTCCCAGCCGCCACTTTCATTCCTCTTGACCTAGCCATGGCCTCCACTCTCTAAATCTCTCTAAAACACCCAAAAATCACTTTCTAATTGAAGATTAGGCTTAGCAAACATCGAATCAAGGAGTATTAGCACAAGAACCGAGGTGGAGCTGCTGTGTAAGATTGGGAACAGCGCCAAATCAGAGAATATTTCAGTTTTGGGGTTCTAGTTGTGGCAAAGGTGAGTGATAGCATCGTTTTGACACTAATTACAGTTAATTAAGGGTAATTAGTGAAGATTAGCGAATTTATACACTAATAAATTCTGGAAAAATGTTTAGAAATTCTGAAATAATATTTCATGCCTCTGTTAGAAAATTTAGACGATTTGATTAAGTTTTACTAAGTATGTGCTTAAACATGATTAAGAAGGATTATGGGAAAATGTGAGGTTTTAGCCACTTTTGATCTATTTTGATTCATTTGGATTGTTGTTTGGTGTTTGTGGTAGCTCTTACATATTGCTATGACTCTATGGTATGTTTTATGATTGATTAGAATAGTTAGATTGGTCGAAGACGCCGTCGTATGACGCAAAACACTCGCTGGAAAAGTTGCAGGAAATACTGCAGGGATCCGGATCGGATCGGGTAAGGGATCAGATCAGGTAGGGGATCGGATCGGACATATCCGAACCGGACCAGAGCGTGGTACTTTCTGGAGCATGACGTGAAGAGGCAGCAAGGAAGGCCTGGTCGGATCGGGGGGGGGGGGGGGGGGGGGGCGTAGCGTGGGATCGGAAGGAAACAAGGAGAACTGAAGTGGAAGAAAGAGGAGCATGGATACCATATTCCGAACCGAACCAAGAGCAATACACGAACCGAACTGATGCTGACGAGACGGAGACGGAGGCACTCAAGCCATGGAGTATCCGAACCGAACCGCTTCAGAATCACCGAACCGAACCGCATGAGGGAGAGCACCGAACCGAACCGCATGAGGGAGAAGGACCCGAACCCAGAGGATGGTGGCACTCCGAACCGAACCAGGGAACGTATCCGAACCGAACCGAGCATGGGTGACCGGACCGAACCGGACGTGTACTTTTACTACTCCGTGATGACTCTTCTGAAGACCAACTCCAATTCGACCAAACCCGAGATGCAAAGGAAGTCCAAATGAGAAGTTAGAGCTCAAGATTCAGATGGGAATCGACGAGTTCGCTTCATGGTTGGGCTTTGCTGCGGGACGCGTGCTAAGGAGTTAGCGACGTCTATAGCTTTGGACCACTATGGTAGGAGGTACGAAGGCGGATTCAGGGCCATTATGGCATCGGTAGAACCAAGGGCTACGACCAATGAAGTGGGTCATTGAAATGTTTGGTCATGACTCCAAGTGTTTGGCTTGGTCACAGCAGGGTTTCTACAAGTCGGGATTCGTCGTTACCTCAGTTTGTCTAGTGTTCCAAAGTGGTAGATATCGTATGCTTTACGCACTGAGTGTGAGACGTGAGGATGGTTGCTATGGATGATTTGTTTGCTATCATTGTGACATGCACACCCCACCCCAGTATCCTTACACTATTTATTATGGCACCTTAGAGTATTGTACGGTATGTGGTACTAACTCTTTGGTTGCAGGTCCAGGTTCAGGTATGGTTTAGTATACCTGTTATTATTCTGTTTAGATGCTTATCGCTCATACCAGGCTTTATGTCTGACCCAGAGTTTTATGTCTCCTCTTATTACTCTGGGTGCTCACACGAGCAGACTAGAGACAGGTTAGCTGGTGATGCACGGGTAGATGATCCGGAGACGAGCAGGAGGCTTCCACGTACTATATATATATAATATTCTCCCTGTGTTGTTGAAGATCACTGCTTGGGCATTGTTGGTGTATCTTCTACTTTAGTTTTCTTTTGTTAGAGACAGAAAATTTGGAAAGTTGTAATAAGCTGTATTTGGATTTCCGCTGCTCTGATGTTGACATTGATTATTAGTTATCAGCTTATGTACTGTCTCGCCTGTTTTATGTCAAGTATGTTATTAGTATATTTTATTCCATGCGCTGTGAGACATTCTACAGGTTCTTTGATTTGTTCATTCCCTTCTTTCCTTTCTTACGACGACCGTCTTGTGCTAGTCGGGCATGTGTACAGCGCACTTTTGGAGGAAATGCAGGCTGGTGCGGAGCGGGCCGTCACACTATATGTACATTTATAACTCAGTGTGTTAGCAAACTCAAGTACAAATTGTCCATACAATTAAAATAGAATATAACTCCATGCAAACTCAATAAGTACCTTAGCATTAGAAACCGTAGTGGATTCAAACAAACGAACCATTTAGTGGGCAAAGCTCTATTGAAGCATCCAAACCATCGTATACATTGGACGCATCCTCAAAGTGAGTGTGCCTCGTTCCCTTCCTGAATGGACCACTTGTAAGTGTTGGGAAATTATGCAAACTTCCTTATAATTAGATTTGTGGAGAAAAGAAATTAAATGTAGAATGGTAAGAGACACACAAACTTGATAACGGAGTTCGGCCAATTATGCCTACGTCTCCGAACTGCCGCGGATCTTTTATTTCAGAGAATATTACAAAGTGATTACACAAAACACTTTTCACTCAACACTCGATCTCACTCTTAAGCTTGGCTCCTTTTCTACTTCTTGGATTTTGAATGGGATAGAAGTTATGAAGGAGAATGATGTATATATGAAGAGGAGATGGTTGGTGGGGGGTTGGTGACTTAGTTGGTGGCTCGGTAGGTGGTGGTCGGTGGCCACCCTATGTCAAAAACATGGGTTGCTGTGGGCTGCAGCTTCCTAACAATATCCCACTTGAAAACTGATTTCAGTCCGTCTTCACACCTTGATCGATGCAACATCCATTCTAATCTTTTTAATCTAGCAGACCAACTGAACTTGAACACAACTTCAGTTTATCGATCGTTAGCGTCTTTGTCAACATATCTGCTGGATTCTTGCTTCCCTCGGTCTTCTTCAGTTTTAATACATCATCTTCCAGTACAGATCTGATGAAGTGATAACGAAAACCAATATGTTTGGTTCTAGAATGAAATGCTGAATTCTTCGCTAAGTGTATTGCACTTTGACTATCACTATATAAGACATTCTTTTCCTTCTTGAATCCCAACTCTGTTAACAAACCTTGAAGCCATATCATCTCTTTACTAGCTTCAGTGATTGCTACATACTCAGCCTCTATTGTGGATAAAGTGACAATCTTTTGTACCTGTGACATCCAACTAACAGCTGCATTTCCAATCATGAATACATAACCTGTAGTGCTTCTTCGATGATCGACTTCGCCTCCAAAGTCTGCATCTACATAGCCTTGAGCTTTTAACTTCCCTTTACCAAAGCACAGACTGTTCTGTATGGTGCCTCATAGATACCTCAAATCCACTTGATTGCTTCCCAATGAGCTTTCCCTAGATTTGACATGAACCTGCTAACCACTCCCACTGCATGGCCAATGTCTGGTCTCGTACAGACCATGGCATACATCAAGCTTCCATTAGCCGAGGAATAAGGAACATCATTCATGAAATTTCTTTCTTCCTCCGTTTGCGGGGACTGATCCTTGGATAAGTGAAAGTGATTGGCCAACAGTGTACTGACTGGCTTAGCATCGTCCACGTTGAATTTCTGCAAAACACGGTTGATGTAATCTTCCTGAGATAGCTGCAAGAGTCCTCTCTGCTTATCTCTAGTGATTTGCATTTCGAGAATCTTCTTTGCTGGACCTAAGTCTTTCATGTCAAACTCCTTTGACAGTTGTTGCTTTAACCTTCTGATATCATCCGTATTTGTTCCTGCTACTAACATGTCATCAACATAAAGCAGTAAAATGATATAACTAGACTTATATCACTTGAAGTAGCAACAATAATTAGCATTGCACTTCTGGAACTCTTGCTTGTGCATGAACCCATCAAACTTTTTATACCATTGTCTTAGGGCTTGTTTCAAGCCATATAAGCTTTTCTTTAGTCTACACACCATGTTCTTCTTCCCTTTCTCGAAGAAATCTTCTGGTTGGTGTATGTATATCTCCTCATCCAAGTCTCCATGAATAAATACGGTCTTCACATCTAACTATTAAAGATGAAGGTCTTCAATAGCAACAATACTTAATACTGACCTAATAGTATTGTGCTTCACAACGGGAGAGAAAATGTCATTGTAGTCCACTCCTTCCTTCTGCTGGAATCCTTTGACAACCAGCCGAGCTTCATATCTCTTGGAACCATCATGCTCCTCTTTCGCACGATACACCCATTTATTATGAAGTGCCTTCTTTCCTATGGGTAACTCAGCTAGTTCCCATGTCTGGTTGGAGATAAGATACTTCATCTCATCTTTCATGGCAAGCTCCCACTTGCTAGCATCTTCAGTCTGAGATGCTTCACCATAGCATTCAGGTTCCCCTGCATCAGTCAGCAACAAATAGTTCATGTATCTTTTGCTAGGTACATGAGGTCGAGCAGACCTTCTCAATAAAGGTGCTAGAGTAGGATGTTGTAGTGTGTCAGACTGGTCCACACTGGTCAAATCAACGATTTCATCAGGTTGAGGATTTTCTATAGCCAGTTCTATTATGAGACTATCCGGAATATCATTTGAATCTGCAAATACTGGCTCACTTTTCTTTGAGTCGTTGACTTCTGTTTTATGTCTGTCTTTGTACATTACTCTTTCGTTAAAAATCACACCTCGGCTACGGATCACCTTCTTGTTTTCATCATCCCAAATGTGGTAACCAAACTCATTTTTGCCATATCCGATGAGAGTACATTTCTTGGATTTGGAATCAAGTTTATTCCTTCCTTGATCACTAATATGCACATAGGCTATACAACCAAAAACTTTTAGATTTGATAGTTTTACCTCCTTTCCACTCCATACCTCTTCTGGTATTTTGTGGTCTAATGGAACCGAAGGACCTATGTTGATCAGATAAGCTATTGTGTTGACTGCTTCTGCCAGAACTGCTTTGGTAGACCTGATTGTATACGAATGCTTCTGGCTCTTTCTGTCAACGTTCGATTCATAAGCTCAGCTACACCATTGTGTTGAGTTGTACCCGACACGGTTCTTTTCATTTTGATCCCGTGCTCATAACAGAACTGCTTGAATCTGGTATCTTCGTATTCACCTCCATTGTCAGTTCTAAGCTTTTTGATCTTTAGATTTGTCTCATTTTCAACCATAGCTTTCCATATCCTGAAAGCCTCGAACACTTCAGATTTATGACTCAAAAATTAAACCCATCCCTTCTGCGAGTGATCATCGATGAAAGTAACGAAGTAATGCTATCCACCGATGGATGATATGGTCATTGGCCCCCAAACATCGGAATGAACAAGCTCCAGTCTTTCCTTATTCGGGGTTTTACAATTTATTTGAAAGCTGACTCTCTTCTGCTTTCCAAATATGCAATTTTCACACATGCCTATTTCCACAGACTTTATACCTGGAAGTTTTCCCTTCGGGTGCATAATCTTCATTCCCTTTTCACTCATATGGCCTAGCCTCTGGTGCCATATGTTGGAAATTTTGTTGCTAGCTGCAACAGTGATTGAACATCGTGCTCCTGCTGTCATGTAAAGAGTACCACTCTTCTTACCATGAGAAATCGTCATTGCACCCTTTGAAATTTTCCAATCATCACTATGAAAAGTCGTAGTGTAGCCTTCACTAGCTAATTGTCCTACGGAGATCTAATTCTTCCTCAAGTTAGGTATGTGTCGGACATCCTTTAGCTCCCAAACCGACGCATTTAGCTTAATCTTTACAACATCTTTACCAACGATATCACAAGGTTGATCATCACCAAGATATACCTTTCCAAGATTTCCAGAGGCGTACCTTTCGAAGAATTCTTTCTGCGAAGTGGCATGAAACGATGCTCTAGAGTTTAGCACCCAAGACTCTTCCTTGCTCTCCAAAGAGCATATCAACGCTTCATCTCCTCCTGAGGTAGAAGTAACATTTGCCTCTGCTTTTGCCTCCTGGTCCTTTGGTGCACTTATGCATTGATTTTTGTAGTGCTCGGTCTTTCCACAATTTCAACACTCAACGGTCTTTGAGCTGTGAGAATTGTTGGGAATTCTGGATTTAGATCTCCAGTCCTTCGACCTACCTCGGTAGTTCGATTTGTTACGTCCATTTCCTCATGTTGAATTTTTTCCTCTTGATTGTTTATGCAAAATTGAAAAATTTGACGACTCATCAAAATCTCTTCGCCTAATCTCTTCACTGAGAACCATATCACGGATACCATCGAATTTTTAACGTATTGCTTCCCGATGAGCTACTCACTGCAGTGACAGTAGCATTCCAACTATCTAGTAGGGAAGACAAAAGTATCAACGCTCGTAATTCATCATCAATTTCAGTTTCAACTGAGCTTAGCTGAGAAGTAACTGTATTCAGCTCATTGAGATGCTGAGTTGCCGATGCACCTTCTGCCATCCGCAAATTGAACAATCGCTTCATCAGTTGAACTTTGTTAGAGGCCGACAGCTTCTCATACATACTGGAGAGAGCCGCCATAAGACCTATCGTGGTCTTTTCCTTTGCTATATTGAAAGCAACATTGCGAGATAACGTCAATCGAATGATTCCAAGAGCTTGTCTATCAAGAAGAGGCCAATCTTCATCCTTCATATTCTCTAGCTTCTTTTCTGAAAGAGGTTGATAAAGCTTTTTCTGATATAGATAATCTTCAATTTGCGTTTTCCAAAAGCCAAAGTCTGCCCCGTCAAACTTCTCAGTTTTCACCCTTCCTTCATCTCGCCACTGCTCCCACTAGAATTTGATTTCCTTTCTAACAAATTTTGGCTCTGATACTAGTTGTTGGGAAATTACGCAAATTTCCTTATAATTAAATTTGTGGGGAAAAGAATTTAAATGTAGAATGGTCAGAGACACACAAACTTGATAACGGAGTTCGACCAATTATGCCTACATCACCGGGCTACTGCAGATCTTTTATTTCAGATAATATTACAAAGTGATTACACAAAACACTTTTCATTCAACAAACGATCTCACTCTTAAGCTTGTTTCCTTTACTACTTCTTGGATTTGGAATGGGATAGAAGTTATGAAAGATAATGATGTACATATAAAGAGGAGATGGTTGGTGGGGGGTTGGTGACTTAGTTGGTGGTTCGGTAGGTGGTGGTTGGTGACCACCCCATGTCAAAAACATGGGCTGCTGTGGGCTGCAGTTGCAGCTTCCTAACAGTAAGATCTTTGATTATTTTGAATGGCATGTAACAAAAAACTTATGCTCATAATATGAAGTTTTATGATTAGTAAGTGTGACAGTTATTGAAAATGCAAAAAACATAATATGCATATAGCATCAAATTGGATTTGGTTCAATATTACATCTCCGGTCATAAGACCCAAATGTTAGAATCCTTCTTTAAGTCAATTAAAGAACTTCAACTAATGAACAATAAATCACCCTTTGCTGGTCTCCAATGACATAGCAATAATAGTCTTCCTTAAACTTAAAACTTGAAACCTACTCTAATGCTCTCTTATTTTCCATTTTAACAAAGGCTTCAAATGTAATTTTCCTTAGTCAAGATCTCAAAATATACTTGATGTTTTTGACAACACTAGTGTTGCATTTGAGGTGTCTGTCACACAGACCCGGCTCAGGGGCTAGGCTGAGCAGGCAGCCGCCTAGGGCAACCCCCGGACGGGGGCAACAAGTGGTGGTGGTTCATCAGTGATGAGGAATATGTTTATATAAACAAAAGCTGATGCAGGTAGTTTAATAAGAAGATAATGGCTGTGTTGGTTGTATGCTGCTTTGTCAAGTATGAGGTCCTGGGTTCAGGTCTTGGAGTTGGAGGATCAATTTTCCACTACTTTTTGGCAGCCCCATCTGGAATTTATGTTTACTCATTCCTACATTTTGCCAAATACTTGAAAAAATAGCTTTAGAGCTTCTCAGATGGTTAGTTCCAAACTGCTTTTATTACTGTTGATTTACTTCAATGAATCCATTTTCCACTGTTTTTTAGTAGCCCCCGCTGGAATATATGTTTACTCATTCCTACGTATATTCCAACATATTCCTCATCGCTGATGAACCACCACCACTTATTGCCCCCGTCCGGGGGTTGCCCTAGGCGGCTGCCTGCTCAGCGTAGCCCCTGAGTCGGGTCCGACTTGGATACTTTGAGTTTCATTGGACTTATGATACACAAGTGCTTACTAATGCAAATGCATTTCATAGTTTTAAAATTTAATCAAAATTTCAAAACTATTTGGTCAATATCGATTTGTTTTAATAAAATAAATAAATAGATTATGAGTGCACATGATGGTAAACCGAAGAGAATATTTCAAGGATACGGTGATGAAAGCTACAAGGTTTGTATTTAATTCTTGCTGTCTTTCATATGTAATTGAAGAAACTTACATTATTTTCATGGTTAAGTTGAATAGAACTACTACCACATACGCATAACTCTTATTTGTATGTGTAGGCGTTTTTATCCCCTCTTCTGGACAGTGCAGGCATAACCTTTTTTATTTAATTCACTATACAGTTTGGGCATAAACAAGTACGTCCTCAAGTCTGAGAAAAACAATTTCCAATGTTTTTATTAGCTCCAGCTAGGGCAACATTTCTCAGTTTTGCTGATATATCAGTTTAGTGATTTTGGTGTTGCCTAGGGCAACCTAATGTATAGAACCGGCCCTGCTGTCACATTACATTGCCTTCCCTATAAATTTGAACTTATTAAACGTGGATGATGTTTACTTAGTACGTGTAATACATCACTCGGTACAACCAAGTACTAAGATCTAATATTTTTAGTCACTTCGACCACTTAAACTATTGATAATAGTTAATTTGTTAACCAATAAAACTTGTTAAACATGCATATTTATTTAGATCTACTAGACTCACCTCAAGATGAAAAAAAGGGTCAGATTAAGAATTTGGTGTGAAGTATATTTTCTAAACAAGTACCATACCATTGTGGCCAGGGGCGGAGGCAAGTACATCCCACATGGGGCGGAGGCCCTACCTCGAAATTGAAAATGTTGGCAGAAAAAATCAACCCATCAGTACTTGCTCCAGGTGGATTCAGAGCTTTGCCCTAGCTGAAGGCTTTAGCAGCTCATGTTTTGTTGACATAAGGCCACTTCTAACCCAGTTTACAATAAAAGAGCACTTATGTGTATATATACGATTGATTTTTTGTTAATTCGACAATGTGGGACTAATTTTTTTTTGCATCGCCCCAGCTCAGCCTTGGAGCTGGCTCCGCAACTGATTGTGGCTCTAGAAATCAAGATAGGTCTATTCATGCAACACAGTTACTCAAAATGGGTTTTGAAGTGAAACTCAACGATATACCGATAATTCATCATAGGTAAATAATAAATTTGGAATCATTGGTTCTGTTATGTAACGACGGTCTGAATAAAGCCTCATTCCTTCCAATATAAGACGCACGCATATGAGTTGGCACACACATCCTTGTAACAAAAAGAATCCTTGATGTTACGTGCATATCAACTCATATTTATACATGATTCCTTCACTATATTCTGAGATGTGGGACTATTTATTCGAACACACCATTCCTCCTTAACAATATGCGAGGCAATCCTAACAATCCCCCTCTTGACTCGCATCCTACGAGTATCTTTTGAGAGTACTGTCTTGTACGCATGGCCCAGTCCGAACCTTCGGCTCTGATACCACTGTTATGCAACGACGGTCAAAACAAAGCCCCCTCCTTCATGCGTAGGGTGTACGCATATGAGTTGACACACACATCCTTATAACAAAAAGATCCCTAATGTTACGTGCATATCAACTCATATTGTACACAATTCCTTCATTTTTTTGTGATGTAGGACTATTTATTCGAATACACCATTTCTTCTTAACAACATGCGAGGCAATCCTAACAGGTTCGAATATAACGAAGTTGTGGTATGTTATCAAAATCGCTTAATACTGATCTTCTCGGATGATAAAATATATTTTTATTGAAAATAATTAGGAATACTAAGAAGCGTGCTTGGAAAAGCCGTGTAAAAGTCGAATGAATTAGAGTTGAATGTAAAGCATAAAGGAGTATCAGCTTTCCTCCATGGACTGTTGAAGGCCACTAAGACATTTAATTGTTAAGAAGTCCCCGAAGAGAAGACGAAGAGTTTGCTTCAAGATTTTCAGCAGAGATCGCGATCGTTGCTGCTGCAGTAAAGAGAGTAAGTCCCGGAAGCGGCGACGCGGTGGATGGCAAGGGTGACACGGCGACGCAGTTGATGGCAAGGGCGATGCGGAGGTTGTAAAGAGGAATTTAGGGTTTTTTATGTGAAACAATGGAAACAATACAATGAAATGAAAGGGGAAGCCGTTGTATACGATGGAACGATGCATAAACCGGTTGGACCGGACGACTGCACAGAGGTATGTTTAGTTTCCGTCCTTAAAAAAATCGGTCCGAACACGGATCGAACCAATTTTTTTTTCGGACAAATTTCGTTGTCCTAATTCGTGTCCTAAATAAATAAGTTACAACCCGTTTTAAACGTTCAAGGTCTACACAGTCCCTACTTTATAATGCGTTGTTGTGTCTCAGAACGGTAGTGTTATCTTGACATGGATGTGGGTACGATGGTTTTGTCGTGGTGCTATGGTTGTTGGTTTTTGAAAAAAACCTGTGGTGCATGCGTTTATTTATAGTTCTTTACGGGTATTTGCTTGCATTTTATATTTATATGCAATGCATGCCAATTCACAAAGTAGGGCTTGCATTATATATAGTACAAACCAATTTTTTAAATTTTCTACTGTATTTTAACAGTAAGCAGATTTGTAATATAATGAAACCAAATTTACTCACTTTTCTTGATTTTGATCTTTTTTCTTGATTTTTTTGGTTAAGGTAGACTAAAACTAAATAGTGGGATTACTTACATAATATATATCTATGTGTACATGTATGCATGTATGCATGCATGTACATACACACACCTCTGTGCGAGCATGTCAATGTAGAGCTATTTTTGTAAAAAAAACACTATCGAGTTGTCTTTAGTATATGTTACAGGTTTATATTAAGTATTTCGTTCACCACTATGTGTGTGTCAACGTAGAATTATTTTTGTATAAAAGCTGTAGAGTTGTCTTTAGTACGTATGTATGTATGCATATGGCTCTAAGTTGTCTTTGTCCCCTCGTTGGTTCTAAATTTGTATTTAGTAAAAGTTACAGGTTTCGTATATATTAAGTATTCTGTTTAATTACACTAACTTTCCATTTCGATATTAATACAACTGATCCAACACATTTATTAAGATTGGATTATACCAAACATAGTTCAATCCAGTTTGTATTCTTTTCTTACAAGACCGGCTAGCAATACACATAATATAAGGCTATGTAAATACTTTTAATCCAGTTTGGCTTGCAATACGCATGTTGCAATCCAGTTGTGTACTTTTTTTATCAGTACCGTCTTGCATTATATATCACTGTGAAAATTCAATGTGTATAAGTGCTTTATTAGGCCTTACTTGCACTATGGGCTGAAATCCAATTTCAGTGATTCACGATCAAATTTGTTTGCGTTATGCATCACAAATGCATGACATTTTCCATTATTGTAGTTCAATAGGGCTTGCTTGCAGCACAAATAACACAAACATGCATTTTGTACGATGCAATCATGCAGTCAAATATATTATAATAAAGTTCAATATGGTAACATATTTACTTATTTTCTAGGATGGAATAAGCAATGAAAAAGAACAATCAATTATGGTATTTTAATCATTTTCAACTGATAGAGACTGCATTATATTTTAGGATGCAGCGGGCAGGTTCTAGAGTGCAATTTTGTTCACATCTTTTAAGGGATGAGAACAAAACACTCGATCCCCATTGGTGGAAATCAGGGAGGTCCATACGGGTCCCCTGATTTCCACCAATCATGGTGGAGGGTTTTGTTCACATCCCTAAAAAGGATGTGAACAAAATCCTATTTAGAGGTTCTAATCTTTATATCCACTTACAAGGAGGAGAAACAAAAATTCTTTAGTAATCATTGTAAACCAAGCTAAAAGGTTAGGCATAAATTTGATGAATGGTTCAAAACAGCATACATAAATTCAATCTAATTCCATAATTGATTGTTCTGAGAGACAGGTCTATTCTCATGTATAAGTTACAGGTTTATATATCTTAATAAACCACTATACACACACCGTGCGTGTGTGTCAATCAGAGGACAAATTCCTAGTGAGCTCGTTTGCTCCGGTCCTGTTCACTTGTAAAAAAACTATAGAGTTACGTAGTAATTCTTGTGTATCAAATTAGCCAATCATTTACTTAAACTTATAGGACCATATGCATTTTTTTATGAAGAGGATTCAGCATATATATATATATATATATATATATATATATATATATATATATATATATATATATATATATATATAGACACACACCCACCCACACACATTCACTGCAAGAACATATTGTTATTCGAACGGCTATTAGCCGTTGGAACAGCCGTTGGAATAGTGTTCACGACTTCCAATGGCTTTTATCAGAGCCAACGGATTGTTTCCAACAGCTATTCCGACGACTTTCAACCGTAAATGCCGTTGGAAACCGTTTGAAAACAATATCCATATTGCCGTTGGAAAACGTTGATAGCCGTTGGAAATACTGGGTATTTTTTTTATATAACAGTAAGCAAGCTTCCTTCAGTCTCCCCACCTCATTTCATTTTTATTCCATTTTCATTTCCGATCTATTTCCAATCAATTCCACAATTATACGACACAAATATACCAATAACAACACAAACAACCAAAATAAAACACATAAATATCAATATATACAACAAAAACTACCTACACATCCAAAAAATCATCCAAGCATGTCTACAAAGCGTACCAATATATATAAACATCCAAAACAACCATCCAAACGTGTCAACAAAGCGTACCATGTTAGGTGTGGCTCGCATTGGAATGGAGTGGATGCGTGGATTGAACGGGAGAATTGTCCCACATCGCAAGATATTAAGAAAGATCGTGGTATATATATGGTATTGGTGGCATGTAACAATGGGGATTCCTTTTGTTACAACAAGTGTTTGCCAATACCAAATTATATGCTCGATGGAAGACGATGGGGGATGTTCAATCGGGATGCCGGCATGGGAGACTTCGACCGTTGACTCCGATAGACACGGTGAAGCGCATACAAGCGGAAGGTACGCAGGGAATGCCGAAACTCAACATACCAATATATACAAATCATCAAAGCACATCCAAACCTTGTCTCGTCATACATCAAAACAAAACACATCCCCAACCGAGCATCAAAATACATACCTCAAGCTGCATCATCGCTATGATCTCCAGAAGCAGACGATGAAGGAACCTTACCATGATTATGCACGTACTCTGTAACCTTTTGATTCAGCTACTCAATCTGCATATCCTGCACGCGATTCTGGTCCTGCAGTTGCTCAATCAAAGCTCGCAACTCCATAATTTCTTCTTTGTCTTGTGCCTTCTTGTCTTGTCAAACCTGCAGATACAAGTATAGAAAAAAACGATCAAAAGAATTCATAACATACAAATGAATTCATAACATACAATGCTAACAATGCTAACATACAATTTCAAAGTCATTTTAACAATGCTAACATACAATTTTTATAACATGCAAAATGAATTCATAACAAAATCATATTAGTGAACGTACAATTTTTATTACATGCAACTTTTATACAAGTAATTTGTTATATAAGTAATTTTAACAAGTAATTTTTATTTACAAGCAATTGTTATAACATACAATTTCAAAGTCATTTTAACAATGCTAACATACAATTTTTATAACATGCAAAATGAATTCATAACAAAATCATATTAGTGAACATACAATTTTTATACAAGTAATTTTAATAAGTAAGTTCTATTTACAAGCAATTGTTATAACATACAATTTAAAAGTCATTTTAACAATGCTAACATACAATTTTTATAACATGCAAAATGAATTCATAACAAAATCATATTAGTGAACATACAATTTTTATTACATGCAATTTTTATACAAGTAATTTGTTATACAAGTAATTTTAATAAGTAAGTTTTATTTACAAGCAATTGTTATAACATACAATTTCAAAGTCATTTTAACAATGCTAACATACAATTTTTATAACATGCAAAATGAATTCATAACAAAATCATATTAGTGAACATACAATTTTTATTACATGCAATATTTATACAAGTAATTTTAATAAGTAAGTTTTATTTACAAGCAATTGTTATAACATACAATTTAAAAGTCATTTTAACAATGCTAACATACAATTTTTATAACGTGCAAAATAAATTCATAACAAAATCATATTAGTGAACATACAATTTTTATTACATGCAATTTTTGTACAAGTAATTTGTTATACAAGTAATTTTAATAAGTAAGTTTTATTTACAAGCAATTGTTATAACATACAATTTCAAAGGCATTTTAACAATGCTAACATACAATTTTTATAACATACAAAATGAATTCATAACAAAATCATATTAGTGAACATAATATTTTTATTACATGCGCTTTTTATACAAGTAATTTTAATAAGTAATTTTTATTTACAAGCAATTGTTATAACATACAATTTCGAAGTCATTTCAGAATCATTTTAACAATTTTTATTACATGCAATTTTTATATATACATACATCATTATTAGTGAACGAAGTCATTTCAAGTAGAAGTAAGTCTTAACAGAGGAAAAATCACTTAATAATGTAAATGTAAATAATTTATGCTATACGAATATAACCATCAGGTTACCGAATCCATAACGCCTACTCCGTTGTGTTTTCTCCATAACAGTATCGAATAAGTTGTATTCCTCCTCATGCGTCTACTCATCACAGCCCGACTCCTCAAGCGCATAAGCCCGTGCCTCTTGGAACTTTACCTATAATGTAAAAAACAATTTCATTTGACAAATAATAAAACGATGATTTTATTTTACAGTAACTAGTAATTAATAAACTAATCAATTCATGCTTTTTAAAATACAAATACATACGCCTGTGTCGCCTTGTCGTCTACCTTCCTGAATGCATGATTGTGAGTAAAGACATCCATGTATGACACAGAATGTCCATAAAATCGTTCATACAGTTGGTAATTTGAATAATTAATTCCACATTGTCAATCATTGAAATAATCAATATACATGTAATAACTAACAAATTTACCAAGCCCTCGCGGTGATACCGGAAAGACTTGGATCCTCCACGATGAGTTATTGGATTTTTGTTCCTGTTTGCAGTGTTCCTTTCTGACTCAGCCGAAAATGTACATTGACAAATTATTTAAAATCGACAAAAAAATAAATTTTAGATTTGTTATAAATTTACCTTGAACTCAGGCGTATCCCACCACTCAACCATCTTCTCAAACATTTCATCTCCCATCCACATTGGTTGCTTTCCCTTTTTCTTAAGCTCATTCATCTTCTCTCTATAATTCTTGGCGACCTTCGAGTTCCAGTGTTGATGAACAAGCCTCATGTCAGTCTCCTGCACATTAACTGCTCCCTGTATAATGAGAAAATCTTACTAATCTCATTTATTTGTGTTTAATTAATTAGTCTCTTTGACGTTGACCAAGCGTATAAATGTACCAAAAAATCTTGCCAGATAGTCTCTTTGACGTCTGCTGGGACCCTGCTCCACTTAGGCCAGAAATCACTCATTCTGGCCATATACGCGTCCTTAGAAATATCTAAAACAGTCTGAGACGACTCCAACTCAAATCCCCTGCATTAAATATAAATTAGAACTTTACAGTAAATTATAGTACATAAAAAAAATTAAATTGTTATTCTGCTAATTTTTATACTTACGCCCTGTCAGCCTTAGACTTCAAATAAACAACCGGACGAGCTAGCTGTCCGCCACTACCCTCATCAGCATGCAGGGAAATACTACGTCGTCTAGAGCCAGATCCTGAGCTAGAGCCCGAGCCAGAGCCAGAGCCAGAAGCAGGGTCAGTCGACATAATATACCCACAACATAGATATAAGCATTGACTTTGAGAATATGTAACTAAAATGCGCAAATAATATGAATATGAGCAACACAACATGAATGAATAAAGATGCATTTTGAGAATATGCGCAAATAAAATATCCGATTAAAAAATTCTTTACATGTCTTTTTACATTATTCTTTGAGTTCTATTTTTTAGTCTACACCTACTTTTGTAGGGTGAACAATTTAAATAGGAAATTCTTTTTAAATATCGTTTACAATGTGTACATGAAAAGCTTTTATTTTCTAAAAATAATAATATCAGTTGAATGTCAAGCGGGCTTCACTATAATATTATCTGTTCCAAATTTGATATACAAACGTAGGCCTATAGCAAGCACATACAATTCTTATGTAAAAAAATCCTTAAATATTGGCAATCACGTAGCTAAAATCATTAGCAATGTTTTGTTGCTTCTTAAAGTAACTACATAAAGTATTATCTCATGAACACACACACACACACACGCTCATATTGGGTGCATGCTCTCATGAACACACACACACATATCTCATGAACACTCGAAATTAAACATTCCAACATTAATACGGTGGTATTACTAGCAATTAGGAAGTAACATGGTATAATATACACATAGTAACAACTAGAAATCAATAAAACATCAAATTAAACCCGAAATTAATTAAAACCCTAAACCTAAATTTAGACAAAAAACCTAATTTAGAGAGCAAAGAAAGATGGAGATGGGCTAGAACACCTTCTAGACGGCGTCGGAGGGGGTTGCGGTGGCCGGAGAACGATAGAGAGCCAATTTAGGGAATAAAAATCATGGAAGGGGGTGTAAAGTTTAATTTGGGAAGAGATAATGAGCTTTGGTTGGGTGTGCAGGAGATATCTCGATAGTTACCAACGGCTTCCAACGGCCGCCAACGGTCTTTATTACATTGTTTTCCAACGGCTGCCACGGATTCTAATTTGCCGTCGGCAACCGTTGGAAACAAGGCGTTGGAATACACTGTTTCTCTAGTAGTGATTGGTAGTCAAGTTTGATAATTATGTGAGTATACAGACTAGCAAAGCAACCTTATAAATAATATCAACGGTTGTTTTGTGGACCGTAGGCCTATAAATAATATTAGGTTTGTTCAAGTCAGATTTTCAACCTGTCTTTGATGTTGTTTGTATATATACATACAACAAAAGTAGTTATGTATTTTCTTATTGATGCATTTCCTTAAAGGAGGTTACAAGAAAAAAAATAGAAATATTTGTCTAAATTCTCCTTAAAGGGTCAAATTACCTAATCAGGTTTTGATGCTTGACACTTTTCTTTCTTTTCTCTACAAACATGATTTTGATTTTTAGGTTCTAAATTCATTTTTTTTCCCGTGTAAGAAATTCAACTTTGGAGCACATGAGCTTGGACTTTCAAGTATTCGTATTCTATTTTTCTTAGTAAGCACCTTTTACAAAAGTATGTTACTAGCATCTTTGATGGGAACATTGATTGTAAATTGTTATGTATAACTAATGTCTATTTGGTATATGGAATTATCGTAACTTGCGTGATAGAGTTTTAAGATTATTATTTTTTTGTATTGTTTGAATTTAGTGGTTATTTTGAAGATATATGCATTGTGTAAAAATGCTATAGAAAATGAAAAAGGCGATAGATGTACCTACAAAATTCCACAGAAAACGAAACGATGGCATGTTGAAGAAAAACGTTGAGGGTTACATATGAACAATAAACGAAACACAATAGAGTAGTGAGCATGTGAACTTTCTAAAACGCAGTGACATGTGCTAATACGCTGTAGAAAAGTGAAGATGACAACATTTCTGAAACAGCATAAAAAATGTTGTTAAATATTTGATAAGAGAGCAAAGGAATCGTTGTGCTACACTATAAAAAGGGCAATAAATGAATGGCGTGTTGAATATAATACGATAAAAATAAAACGATGCAGTATATTTATTTTCTACAACAACTGAAAATTTATTGTGACATTTTTAGGACCTATTACAGCTTATTAGTAAACATCGTCCATCAAAACGCTGTTAAATATTTTCACAGTGTTTCAAAGACGCCGTGGAAGGACAAATTTGTTGTATTAACTGTGAGCATGTTCTCCCTTGGATTACCATGTGGGGGTATTAAGTGACTATGAAGATGTCCACCCTTAGATTTACATATAAGCCTTAAGTGATTGTTAGGATGCCAATCTCGTATGTTTAATTGTGTATGTTTGTTTGCGAAGACATAACGTGAAGGATTTACACCGCCAAATATAGAAAATAGTCATTTCTAAACTTATATGTTTTTCATTTACAAGAACTTTATGTTCTGACCTCCCTCCTCTTAACATAAACCAGTTAGTAGGTGAGGACTCTTAGATTGGTGATGATTAGTCATTGCTTGAGGATAGAGCCTTATGGTGGAGGCTTCATTATTTATTACAGTAGTAATAATAATAATATTATCGTTATGTATTTGGATAATTATTGATGTACCTGTTATCTGTTAAGACTCGTTGTTTTGACATATGGTGTTTTCATTTTATGGTACATCTACTTTTGATATAATATATTTTATCCCTTTTGTTGTATGAGACTTTGATTTTATTTAGATTGCTATGTTCGTAGTATTTTCGTATAGAAACCAGCGCTCCGTTTAGAATGGTTTTAAGTTCTAATGGGCCTTTTCTAGATTGAAATTTAGGCTCATTCCAGGCGGGTTGTAACATATTTGAAGCTCATCAACCATTGACCTTAACTGAATCACCAATATCCACAAAATATATGGAAATTTGAATAGATGAAAATTTGCAACACCAACACTACCATGTCGACATGGGGTATCATACCATGTCGATATACTAGCCATTTTTCAGAATTTTAAATTTTAAACAAAGAGACATTTCCCTCTAACTCTTCACCGAAAGGTACGTCTCCTCAACCACTATACAAAGGCCTATGAAAAAAAATTGATATCAAGAATTCTCCTTTTCCCCTGCCCCTTCTTCTCCAAACATTTTCAATAGGAGTCCGTTGAATACTTTCCAATTATCTTTACATATCCACTCTTTTTCACTCTAATTCTTCAAAAAATTTCAAACCATACGATATCAGAGAGTCGTACTTGAATTCACATCATCTCTACCTGATTTCATCATATTACTCAAAGAATTCAAAGATATATTTTCATTAGAGATCCATAGGAACATTGTACTGAATCTGCAAGTATCTGTATTGAAGATACGATAGTTTGCCATAGTTTGTTGTTAGTGATAAGGAGAAGGTGTTCGTATAGCCTGTAAAATCAAGAGGTTGTGCCTTGTAGCCTGTGATACCAGTATTGTAAAGGTGTTCTTGTCACCCGCAGAAAGCAAGCAATTATAGTGAAATTATGCATGGTGGAGTGCAAGACTGGATGTAGGATTAGTTAATCCGAACCAGTATAAAAATCTAGGTGCTATATACTTTTCTGCATTTTACCTTATTACTTACTTATTCTCTTTTTTTTTTTTTGCAATTTGAGTAAATATTGTTTTATATTCATAAGTAAGTTGTTAATACACATTTCACCACTTCTAATGTCCTAATAGCCTTAAGATTCATCCAACGCTATGTTGTAGGCACATCAGTTTCCAACATTATGCACTGGGTGAGTGGATGTGAGGATGGATGATCGATGCTAGGTTTGCTTAATCATTTATCACCTTAGGTGTAACACCCCACTCCCGCTATGATCACTCACTAAGGGAATGCCATAGCATCGGTGGAGTATTTTAGTGAATATAGAACATAAAAATTACAACAAGACAGATATAAATAGTACTTGAAATTTTAAAACATCATCTCATAACAGCGGAAGTAAAACATGTCTGGTTACATCATAAAACCACAATAAAGGTCAAGTACAATATCAAAATAAAGAAGTACATAATCCCACTCTCATACAATAGCCAAACAAAAGAAAAGATAACTGGATAACTGGAGCTTTACATCTATCCAAGCTCCTAAAGACTGGAACAGCAATCCGATCAAGCTCCACTACTGCTAGGATCCACCGTAGGACCTGAGGGTTGGGAAAAAGATAAAAACAACAGGGTCAGACATAAGTCTGAGCGAGTCCTATAACTTTAACAATACAATCGTTAAAGTAACCAGAGAAGACATAAACTGATATACGGTAACATATAGGGATGAATGGCTACCCTAAGCAGTCAACTAAACGAAGATAAAGGATAAAGACGCATCTACCCTCCCTAAGGTAAATTACTAAACTGCACCACACCAGTCGTTCCTAACTTAAAGGTTGATCCCACCCAAGGACTTATAAAATTTACTAATTAGTACCTGCGTACCCCTAGGTGACCAAGTAGGCGCCACGGGGCCCTACAATCCACTAGGTGTACACACTACTTCCCATTCGATCGGCTCCCTAACGTAGATACCCGTGCTGGCCCCACCGTGGGATGTATCATTCCCCAATGTGGCAACCTGATGGAACTAAAGGTGCACGGCTTATATCTACTCGATGCAACAACGGCTTACCTACCAGCCCGGGCCCACTCACGCATATGAAGCCCGTTGGACTTGCGTTGCCACCGCTAACCCGTTTGCCTCTTACAGTCAAGCCCAGTATGCGTGTCCCGTCCTCGACATGGGTCGAGCCCACAAAGATACGTATGGGTTACTGGTTGAAATGGGCCTCCACAAGCTACCCACCTAAGCTTGTCCCTTTTTCTAGTATATCCCACTTAACCCTTTAATCATGTTTTAATTACATGTTCCATTTTGGTTAAGTATTCTAATCGTATTTTCTATTGCCACCCAAGGCAACCACTAGATTTTCTCATGCCACCCGAGGCACCCACTTAACCCCTCATGTCCCTCTACATGCTAATATGGTTAAGTGTTTCTTAATTAATTAATTAAGAACGTAACCTTTGTAAAGACCTCTCACATTAGACTGTCTTTTATGACCGCTGGTTAAGCCGGTTGGGTCCGGGCAGCCTTATGTCATAACAGAGTCTAACCTCGTGTCTTTACATTAATTACGTATTTAGTTTGTGCCTAAGACCTCTCACATTGGGCTAACATTTGTAGCAACTGGTTAAGCCGGTTGGGTCCGGGCAGTTTTACGCTACAACTGAGTCCAACCTCGTGTCTTAGTCAATTAATTACACCTAATTAATCACCCTCATAATTTTATATTAATTATCCCTAATTAATCAAGTTTTCTTAACATGGGTAGACCTAACTTAATAGGTAAATTCCCATGGGGTAGACCTAACTCAATAGGTAAATTCCCAACACATAGTATGGGTACACCTAACCAAATAGGCAAATTCCCATACTATGTTTATTTATTTTGTGTTATGCATAATTATATTAATTTCACACAATCTTATTAACTTATGCATTTAATTACCCCATCGTTCCCACGTAATTTCGTTCATGATATAACACATATAAAAGGTGTCAACTTGCATATGAATGAACATGTTTCAAAGGTGCCATCTTGCATATTAACAAACACATAACTTGCATATGAACTTGCATAACATGTCACATAACTTGCATATAATATGTCACATAACTTACATATTCATTTTGCATAACAAACTTGCATATTAGCTTATAGACTTGCATAATGTGTCATCATGAACTTGCATATTAATAAACATGTAACTTGCATATTTACATACATGTAACTCGCATATTAACAAACATGTAACTTGCATATAAAGAAACATGTAACTTGCATATTTACATACATGTAACTTGCATATTAACAAACATGTAGCTTGCATATTAACAAACATGTAACTTGCATATTTACATACATGTAACTTGCATATTAACAAACATGTAACTTGCATATTTACATACATGTAACTTGCATAGCATATTACCATGAACTTGCATAACATGCATATGATTACATAGCCCACAACTTGCATATTTAGCATCATGCAAACATAACATACATCATATTAAACTTGCATAAGCTTACATACTCAACATGCATAAACATAAGATTAATGCTAACATCATATCATATGATTCAAAGCTCATTAACCCACATACAAAACCATAAATCTCATCACATCTCATCTAATTAGTTTACCAAAAGATCATCAAAGTGATAGAAACTCACAACTAGCAACTTTGAACACCAAATGAAGAAGATTAAGATGCTAAGAAGGGATTAGAAGTTGATTAGAGAGTGATTAGTATGCAACCCTCTTCATAAAATTAGTGGAGGCCATGAGAGCTAGCATTTTGCCATAGTTTAGTCACTAGGTTTAATTATGAATGAATTAGGGTAGGTTAGGGTCTTATTTATAGATTAGGCAAGTGTTTTAGGCCATAGGATTAACCCTAGATTCAATCCAAGCCATCAAAGCATGTCTTGGGGAAGAAGTCAAGTGTAGGAACCATCTAGGGCCTTTAGATTAAAGATGGACCATGAGAACCATTCAAATGCAAAATCTGCACTTGAGCGAATCGGCCCACGGGTTGACAGCCAAACACCCTGGATTAACCCCTAGTCGACCCAGCGGGCTCGGGTCGACTTCAAAAATCGGCCGGTTCGGTTATTCCCCTCTCCCAATTCGCTGTTTTGAGCATTTTTGCATATTTATTTATTAAATTTTCAATTATATATATATATATATATATCAATATATATATATATATATATATATATCTACACAACCCATTTCACTTAATTAAGTATACTTTAATTTGGGAATTTTCGTGAAACTTCGCGAGGCCATATCTTGGTCATACGGACTCCGATTTTCGAAAACTCGGACTCTATTTCGCGTATTTTTCCGAGACGAACGCAATGGCATAGCCCGTTTCCCTTGATTCCCATTTTAGAATTAAATTCTGCCTCGATTTATGTTATTACAGGTTATTGAAAATACGGGTTGTTACATTCTCCCCTCCTTAAAGGATTTCGTCCCCGAAATCTTCAAGTTAGGAAGAACGTATCCTACCATCCAATCATCCATCTACTCAAAGCATCATCCACGAGCAATCATTGTCCTTACAAGATTCTAAATGCTGGATGGATATATGCAAAAGTGTGTGTATATGTACTTACCTAATGCAAAAATCAGGCGGTTACTGATACAGTAAACCTCCTTAATGCAAACCATGATAGTGCCATGCATCCAATATGTATGCGAAACCCTATTGACACATACAAATTTCTACATGCGTGCACAACCATACACAAAAATGCATCATCCATATGATAACACAGCCATGATACATCCATCAATCTAACTACCACATCCATTTATGCAATATGCAACATGAAGTGACTGAGCCGATCTAGTGCCTAATGTGTGTGTATATGCATCCACGAGCAACCACTAGCAAACAATTGCATCCATATGCATCCATCAACCATAACATGTTTCAAACACATGTTTCAACCATAGGTTTTACCCTATCTAAAGGTCATAGGTATTAGCGAGAGGATATACTAAAGATAAGATAAGTACTAGACAAGCAATAAAGGAGAAGTTAAAAGACATACTCTCAAAAAGAAATGGATACAAAGAACGCATCTTTGCTTCCGTCTCCCAAGTAGCATTGCTTTCGTCATCTCCCCATTGCACTTTAACTAGCTGAACTTCTCTGTTCCTCAACTTCCTAGTTTCTGACCCAAGGATGCGAGTAGGAGCTCGTCGAATCGTCGCATCACGCTCTACCTCTACATCTCTAAGCAAGCTCGGCTCTACCACCTCCGCGGTCTCATGTAAGCACTTCCTCAAATGTGATACATGGAATACATCATGAACACCACTAAGTCTGTCGGGCAACTCCACCCTATATGCCATCCGTCCAATCCTTTCCTTAATAGGAAACGGCCCAACAAATCTCGGTGCTAACTTCCCTACGGACCCAAAGCGAACAACATTTCTCAATGGAGATACTTTGACAAAAACCATGTCCCCAACCTCAAACTCAAGATCCGTCCTTCTCCGATCCGCATAAGATTTCTGTCTATCTTGCGCTGCTTTCATCCTTTTTCGAATTAAATCAATCTTCTCTGAAGTCTCTCTAACCATATCCGGCCCAAGCAAGATCTTATCCGTAGATTCCCACCAACATGTAGGAGATCGACAAGGCCTTCCATAAAGAGCTTCGAAAGGAGCCATACCAATACTGGACTGAAAGCTGTTATTATATGCGAACTCCACCAAAGGAAGATGTTCTTCCCATGTACCTCCAAAATCCAAGATACAAAGCCTCAAAAGATCTTCTAAGATACGGTTCACCCTCTCAGTCTGACCGTCCGTCTGAGGATGATATGCGGTGCTCAAACACAACTGAGTCCCTACCGCCTCTTGCAAACTTCTCCAAAACTCACTAGTGAAAATAGGATCTCGATCACTCACAATGCTGGATGGTACGCCATGCAATCTAACAATCTCTCTAACATAGACTGAAGCAAGCCATGGAGCGGTCCTCTTACTCTTTACGGGTATAAAATGGGCACTCTTGGTAAGTCTGTCTACCACAACCCAAATTCCCGTATTGCCCTTCCTCGATCTCGGTAACCCGTCGATGAAATCCATCGAGACACTATCCCACTTCCACTGTGGAACTTCCAATGGGTGTAGCAACCCACCGGGTTTCCTTTGCTCCACTTTAACTTGTTGGCACACTAAGCATCTAGCCACATACTCGGCCACATCTTTCTTCATACCGGCCCAGAAGAAAACTCTCTTCATGTCTTGGTACATTTTGTCTCCACCGGGATGAATAGTCATTCTTGAACGATGTGCATCATCCAAAATAGCCTTCTTCAAACCCTCATCTTGCGGTACACAAAGTCTACCGTCTCTATGCAACCATCCCTTATCATCTATGGTGTATCTACCCAAATGGCTGGACGACTCCCCTCTTATAAGCTTCTCTACCAACACAACCAACTGTGGGTCGTCTCGCTGAGCCTCGCCAATCCGTCTCAAAAGAGTAGGTCTAACCTCCAAGGATGCCAACAAACCAGGTACAAAATCAACAGAAGGTCTGAAGTCAAACAAAGAAAGAAACTCCAAGCTTCGTCGTTCCACGAACAATGGACTCAAAGATAGCCTTTTTCTACTTAAGGCGTCTGCCACCACGTTACCCTTACCAGGGGTATACGCTATCTCGAAATCATAGGATGCTAAGAACTCCATCCACCTTTGCTGTCTTAAGTTTAAATCCTTCTGAGAGAATAAGTACTTCAATGATTTATGGTCGGTGAACAACTCGAATCTCTCACCAAGAAGATAATGGCGCCAAGACTTAAGTGTGAAAACAATCGCGGCCAACTCTAGATCATGGGTAGGGTAATTCTTCTCATGCACTCTCAATTGTCTCCCTCCATAGGCTATTACCCTTCCCTCCTGCATCAAGACTGCGCCTAATCCTGTTCCACAAGCATCGGTATAAACAACAAACGGCTTACTCCCATCCGGGAGCACTAAAACTGGAGCGGTGGTCAAAGCTCTCTTTAACCGTCGGAAAGCATCATCACAATCTACATCCCACGAGAAAACCAGATTCTTTTTCGTCAAGCGGGTTAATGGGGCTGATATCTTCGCGAAGTCTTTGATGAACTTCCTATAATATCCTGCCAACCCCAAGAAACTTCTTACCTCGGTAGCATTTCTAGGAACTTTCCAATCCTGGATAGATACTATCTTTGCGGGATCCACAGCTATCCCTTCCTTAGAGACCACATGCCCTAAGAATCGCACTTCTCTTCTCCAAAAATGGCATTTAGAGAATTTAGCTTTAAGACTATGCGCTCGAAGAGTCTCCAACACTTCCTTGAGATGTAAGGCATGCTCTCCTTCATTCTTGGAAAAGACCAAGATGTCATCCACAAAAACTACTACAAACTTATTCAGATACTCTCTGAACACTCTACTCATGAGATCAACAAAGTATGCGGGGGCGTTTGTCAACCCAAATGGCATCACTAGCCACTCATAAAAACCATCCGGAGTCCGGAAAGCAGTCTTCTCTATACTGTCCTCCGCCACTCTTAACTGATGAAACCCTGTAGCTAAGTCCATCTGCGAAAATACTGACGCGCCAACCAACTGATCAAAGAGATCATCTATCCTCGGTAATGGGTGTCTATTCTTCTTCGTGAGCTTATTAAGTTCTCTATAATCCACACAAAGTCTGAGGGACCCATCCGCCTTCGTGGCAAACACTACTGGAGCTCCCCACTCCGATATACTTCGCCTTATGAACCCCTTCTCAAGCAACTCCCCTACTTGCTTATGAAGTTCTCTTCTCTCACGAGGAGCCATGTGGCGTACTGGCAAAGACACTGGTTTGGCATTATCCACCAAATAAATTCGGAAATCTATCTCCCGCTTCGGAGGCAAACCCTTTACTTCTTCAAACACATCCGGATATTCCCGGACTACTCTGACAGAACACAAACTCTCGACCGAAGCATCGAGCGATTCAAGATAACTTAGCAAAACAGATTCCATGGGATTGCAAGAGATCTCGAGAGTGTTACCCAAGCGGGTCATGAGCCTGACAACTCTCCTTTCGCAATCAAGAACGGCACCATTACTGGATAACCAGTCCATGCCCAAGATCAACCCATAGCCCGTGAAGCCCAATACAAAAGCATCACATCTAAACTCAACGCTAAGTATAGAAATCTTCAAACCCAAACATATCATAGACAGATATATGGAGCCCCCAATTGGGTTTGAGACAACCAAGGGATCATCAACTAGACTGGTGTCTAAGTGCAGTGACTCAACTAACGATGATGAGATAAAAGAATGCGATGCGCCAGAGTCAAACAAAGTACGAACTGGATGATCAAACAGAAAAACCAGACTTTCAACGGAAATAGTTCTACCTCTCTGCTGAATCGGTGGAACTGAGAGAACCTGAACTTGCCCCCCTGACTGAGGTGGTGCTATAAGAGCTTGCACCTGGCCTCCTGAGGTAGACCCCGTCTTCTGCCCCTTCTTTGGGCAGTTTTTCACAAGATGCCCTGCTTCACCACAATGAAAGCAACCGGTCTTCTTCTTTTTGCGACAATCCTTACTAAGGTGTCCTGGTGTTCCACAATTGAAGCACTTCTTCTTCGTCTTCTTTTTGTCACCATTGCCTTTTCCGCCCTTGCCTTGTTGTTGCTGTTGCGGTTTCTTCTGATCCCCCTTTTTCTCTGGTGCCTTAGAATTCTTATCATCCTCATGCATAAGTGCCATGTAGACAAGCTTCTCAAAAGTGGCCCCCATAGGAATGTGAGTCATAGCTATTCCTTGCAATGGTTCGTTCAAGCCTCTAACGAACCTCAAAGCCTTCTTCTCCGGTGTATTCACCAACTCTATGCCAAACCTTGCTAATTGATTGAATTTGTTGACATATTCTTTCACCGTGAGATTCCCTTGCTTCAAATTCAAGAACTTCTCCATAAACAGATTCTCTTCCGCCCTTGAGAGAAACTTAGCCCCAAACCTTTGCTTAAAATCTGCCCAAGAGTCAACAGGGCGTTCTCCATTAGTGACCTCCCACCAGAATGAGGCCTCTCCCTTCATTAATCAAGCCGCCAACTTGACTTTCTTTCCCTCTTCCACTTCAAAGATATCTAGCAACTCTTCCACTTCCTTAAGCCAATCTCTAGCCTCTACGAAAGTCTCTGAACCAAGAAAAGGTTTTCCTCCTATAGCCTTGAACTCCTTGCAAACCTTAGCAAAATTATCCACTCTAGGCTGAGGAGGAGGAGCGGTTGTCTCTGGTGTAGTAGCATTGGCCGGACCCGCAGCCGCGGCCCTAGCCTCTTGCAACCTCCTATACCATAGTGGTATAACTAAACCCTCCGGGATGTTAAGATCTTCAGCCATGCTGAAACGAAAGAGGAAAGATTCAAAAAGGAGATTCCGAAAGATAAAGATATGGCTATTGGGGATTATGCTTTTCTTTTTCAAAAACTTTTTCTCTTAGAAGACATGCTTTTAAAAATCCTTTCTTCGAAAATACTCTTAGAAAGTAGTTTTTCTCAAAAATTTTATCTGTTCTGGTAACCTTAAGCTCTGATACCACGTGTAACACCCCACTCCCGCTATGATCACTCACTAAGGGAATGCCATAGCATCGGTGGAGTATTTTAGTGAATATAGAACAGAAAAATTACAACAAGACAGATATAAATAGTACTTGAAATTTTAAAACATCATCTCATAACAGCGGAAGTAAAACATGTCTGGTTACATCATAAAACCACAATAAAGGTCAAGTACAATATCAAAATAAAGAAGTACATAATCCCACTCTCATACAATAGCCAAACAAAAGAAAAGATAACTGGATAACTGGAGCTTTACATCTATCCAAGCTCCTAAAGACTGGAACAGCAATCCGATCAAGCTCCACTACTGCTAGGATCCACCGTAGGACCTGAGGGTTGGGAAAAAGATAAAAACAACAGGGTCAGACATAAGTCTGAGCGAGTCCTATAACTTTAACAATACAATCGTTAAAGTAACCAGAGAAGACATAAACTGATATACGGTAACATATAGGGATGAATGGCTACCCTAAGCAGTCAACTAAACGAAGATAAAGGATAAAGACGCATCTACCCTCCCTAAGGTAAATTACTAAACTGCACCACACCAGTCGTTCCTAACTTAAAGGTTGATCCCACCCAAGGACTTATAAAATTTACTAATTAGTACCTGCGTACCCCTAGGTGACCAAGTAGGCGCCACGGGGCCCTACAATCCACTAGGTGTACACACTACTTCCCATTCGATCGGCTCCCTAACGTAGATACCCGTGCTGGCCCCACCGTGGGATGTATCATTCCCCAATGTGGCAACCTGATGGAACTAAAGGTGCACGGCTTATATCTACTCGATGCAACAACGGCTTACCTACCAGCCCGGGCCCACTCACGCATATGAAGCCCGTTGGACTTGCGTTGCCACCGCTAACCCGTTTGCCTCTTACAGTCAAGCCCAGTATGCGTGTCCCGTCCTCGACATGGGTCGAGCCCACAAAGATACGTATGGGTTACTGGTTGAAATGGGCCTCCACAAGCTACCCACCTAAGCTTGTCCCTTTTTCTAGTATATCCCACTTAACCCTTTAATCATGTTTTAATTACATGTTCCATTTTGGTTAAGTATTCTAATCGTATTTTCTATTGCCACCCAAGGCAACCACTAGATTTTCTCATGCCACCCGAGGCACCCACTTAACCCCTTATGTCCCTCTACATGCTAATATGGTTAAGTGTTTCTTAATTAATTAATTAAGAACGTAACCTTTGTAAAGACCTCTCACATTAGACTGTCTTTTATGACCGCTGGTTAAGCCGGTTGGGTCCGGGCAGCCTTATGTCATAACAGAGTCTAACCTCGTGTCTTTACATTAATTACGTATTTAGTTTGTGCCTAAGACCTCTCACATTGGGCTAACATTTGTAGCAACTGGTTAAGCCGGTTGGGTCCGGGCAGTTTTACGCTACAACTGAGTCCAACCTCGTGTCTTAGTCAATTAATTACACCTAATTAATCACCCTCATAATTTTATATTAATTATCCCTAATTAATCAAGTTTTCTTAACATGGGTAGACCTAACTTAATAGGTAAATTCCCATGGGGTAGACCTAACTCAATAGGTAAATTCCCAACACATAGTATGGGTACACCTAACCAAATAGGCAAATTCCCATACTATGTTTATTTATTTTGTGTTATGCATAATTATATTAATTTCACACAATCTTATTAACTTATGCATTTAATTACCCCATCGTTCCCACGTAATTTCGTTCATGATATAACACATATAAAAGGTGTCAACTTGCATATGAATGAACATGTTTCAAAGGTGCCATCTTGCATATTAACAAACACATAACTTGCATATGAACTTGCATAACATGTCACATAACTTGCATATAATATGTCACATAACTTACATATTCATTTTGCATAACAAACTTGCATATTAGCTTATAGACTTGCATAATGTGTCATCATGAACTTGCATATTAATAAACATGTAACTTGCATATTTACATACATGTAACTCGCATATTAACAAACATGTAACTTGCATATAAAGAAACATGTAACTTGCATATTTACATACATGTAACTTGCATATTAACAAACATGTAGCTTGCATATTAACAAACATGTAACTTGCATATTTACATACATGTAACTTGCATATTAACAAACATGTAACTTGCATATTTACATACATGTAACTTGCATAGCATATTACCATGAACTTGCATAACATGCATATGATTACATAGCCCACAACTTGCATATTTAGCATCATGCAAACATAACATACATCATATTAAACTTGCATAAGCTTACATACTCAACATGCATAAACATAAGATTAATGCTAACATCATATCATATGATTCAAAGCTCATTAACCCACATACAAAACCATAAATCTCATCACATCTCATCTAATTAGTTTACCAAAAGATCATCAAAGTGATAGAAACTCACAACTAGCAACTTTGAACACCAAATGAAGAAGATTAAGATGCTAAGAAGGGATTAGAAGTTGATTAGAGAGTGATTAGTATGCAACCCTCTTCATAAAATTAGTGGAGGCCATGAGAGCTAGCATTTTGCCATAGTTTAGTCACTAGGTTTAATTATGAATGAATTAGGGTAGGTTAGGGTCTTATTTATAGATTAGGCAAGTGTTTTAGGCCATAGGATTAACCCTAGATTCAATCCAAGCCATCAAAGCATGTCTTGGGGAAGAAGTCAAGTGTAGGAACTATCTAGGGCCTTTAGATTAAAGATGGACCATGAGAACCATTCAAATGCAAAATCTGCACTTGAGCGAATCGGCCCACGGGTTGACAGCCAAACACCCTGGATTAACCCCTAGTCGACCCAGCGGGCTCGGGTCGACTTCAAAAATCGGCCGGTTCGGTTATTCCCCTCTCCCAATTCGCTGTTTTGAGCATTTTTGCATATTTATTTATTAAATTTTCAATTATATATATATATATATATATATCAATATATATATATATATATATATATATATATATCTACACAACCCATTTCACTTAATTAAGTATACTTTAATTTGGGAATTTTCGTGAAACTTCGCGAGGCCATATCTTGGTCATACGGACTCCGATTTTCGAAAACTCGGACTCTATTTCGCGTATTTTTCCGAGACGAACGCAATGGCATAGCCCGTTTCCCTTGATTCCCATTTTAGAATTAAATTCTGCCTCGATTTATGTTATTACAGGTTATTGAAAATACGGGTTGTTACATTAGGGGCGTCATGTTATGTGGATATCATCGATTCGGATATCTGGACATCCCTAGTTTTCTGATGTAGGATACATACATACTTATTCTGATAGAGCAGTATCATACCTTTTTATGTGTTGACTTTATGGTTGGAAGGGCAGGGCAGTTATGATTTTTCATACCTTACGTGTCATATATACTATCATGACTTTTACAGTATTTTGAGATTTGTTATCGCTCACACCACACTTTTGTATGAACCAAGATTTATTTCCCTCTTATTACCTTGGGTGCTCATCGACGATGCTGATGAGCAGGCAAGGTGATAGGTATAGGTATCATTTGGAGCTGCAAAGGTGGATCAACAGACGGTGACGTTTTACATATTTATACTTGTATCCTTATTGTTTATTACATTATGTGACAATGTGGAGTCTTGACAGTGTTACGCATTCTTTTAGAGACATGTTATCAGTTTGAGTTTATTTATAACTTATATAAACTCTATTACTATTATGTATAACTATATGAACTTATGTACTCTGATCATATGGTTTATATAGTTGTTACTGTCTTGCCTATTTTGTTTCGGTGATTGTTATTATTATATGTTATCTGATGTGTTGTAAGATATATGACAAATTCTGTGTTTGTGTGTGTTATATTCCCTTCTTTCTCTTTTCCTCTATTTTCTTCTTTTCTTTACCTTTTTCCTTCTTTTCTACCATTTCATTCTCCTGGCAATCGCTTCACATCAACCGGGTGTTGGTATAGCACGATATTGGGGGTACATAGGCATAGGTGATGTACGACGGTCGTCAGAACTCTAGTGCGGATCATGATTCCCTTGATTAGAAACTTCCATTTTCATTGTATAATAATAAGCTATGATAGAGAATATCAATTTCGTATCAAAACTCGGCGTTCATCGTCGAGAATCGAGCGAATAATTTTGTCTTGAATCAAAACAGAATTAGATTGTTGTGAAAATAGAACTGTTTTTGTTTAGCTACATATTTACCCCATTAGTTTGTTTCTTTTCAAGATTTTTTTTTGGTATTTTGATATATTTCAAAGACGTAAACTTTCAAAACATTTAAAACTTATTTCCTAGTTTGTTAAGTAGAGTTATATATATATCAAGTTATTGATCTATTATCTAAAGTAAAAATACTTTTATAGTTTCATGTCTTAGTAAGTGTATTTTCGTTCTTACAAATCTAGGTATACGTTGATCAGGCGGATGACTAAAAATATCCAAGTACTCGATAGTTCAACTCCCAGTGAAAATACTTAAAAACTTTTAAAATATATGAAATGGGAATTCCTCTATGAATCACAGTTGCATAATGGTTACACCGCTATCCCAGCAGAACAATTGTAATTGTATGCATCATTGACCCCTCGAACTACGCCATGACTATTGCATAGATCGTTGTTACGCAACAGTTACGCGCTATCCTAGCGAATCGCTCGTAACTATAGTTATTAATGACCCCTCGAATTACGCTATGGTTATAGATCGCAGTTACGCAACAGTTACATAGCTATCCCGATGGAGTACCTTGTTACTATAAACATCATCGTCCCTCGAGTTCTACTATGGAATAATCATCATGTATATTTAATAAATCAAATTGATCCTACTGAGTGGGGGTCTAATATGTATTCCTACCTAATAGAACCCAATTTTCGATGGACACTCCTGTTAGGTGGAGCTTTAACGCAACCCTATTGAGTAGGATTGTGATTTCCGTTGGAACATACTTCTCATATCTTCGATTTGAAAACATATGATACAATAAATAGTATTTCATTTCACTCTGCATATATCGTATTTATATAAAATTTCTTTTACATAATATTTCTCATATCATGATTTCAAACATATCGTTCTTGTATAAATTTTGACATATATAAGATTATCATATTCATATTGAATTCCTTTTCAAATCAGTAGTTTTCAAATTAACTTTATTCTTATACAAATCACATATACAAGTGTAAAAACTTCCATTTCAATATCAATTCACTTTTAATTTCATATTTTCATTTAACAATCATTTTCTTTATATCGAATATCATTAAAATTCAAGTCCTTCAAGATTTCTAAATTAATAGTTTAAGAAACTCGCTTACAATTTATAAAGTCATATTTATATAAAATCAATTTTCTTTTCAAATCGTTACATTGTTTTCTTAAAACAAAATTTCATTTAAGCATTTCAAAATATTTCATGCTAAAATAATATATGATTTTATTCATTTTCATTTTTGATGTTTAATTGCTTTGAACTCGTTTAATTAGATTATACTTTGCTTAAAATTAAAATCTCAATTGGAATGGTGAGATGATTCAAATAGTTGGAAAAATTTCTATCTAACAATTAGAAATTGGTAATCAATCATCTCTTCGACATGTAAAAACTAGATTATTTTATAATATAGAATAATATCATCTAACAAATCTCGAGAATTAAATTCTGGATTTTTATTTCAATCATTCAAAAAAAAAATATTATATATATAAGATCATACTTCACTGATTTAAATCAAATTCATTTCATCAAAACTAACGGGTAATCAAGCCACTTTAGTGGTCTCCCCCTACTTTGAAACTTGAAAATGAATTCCGATGATGCGACTGTCATCTTCGAAATTATTTTCCCATGTCAAAACTGAGTTCTCCATTCTCGATTTCTTTCAAAAACATTATATGGAAAAAACGTTTTGAAACATTTCTATTTGAAAAAATATTTTTTTTTGGATAATATTAGAATCATTATCAAAATATTAGAAACCATTTTCAAAATTTAGAAATTAAATTCTCAATTTTTTGGTCAAAAAATCTATTTGGTTATAACTGAATCAATATGTTATCTATAACGACATGGATTTCGCCCAGACCTAATCGATCGTAAAATAGACCAAGACCGTTCGAATCTCACATACGCTAACTCTGGGCATACAACACATCAGAACAAATAACAGAAGACTTTTATAAACATTATAATAATGTTACATTAGAGTACAGAATATCAGAGTACATCAAATATAATACAGCGGAAGATAATTTACAATAAATTTAATACAGTGCAGCGGAACGAATAAACCAACACAGCGAAAGACTATCATTGCTGTGGACACAACTTTAAGCTTCGATTCAGAATCCTGCTCAATATATCTACAAAATAAGCTACTCGACTGCCCATGTGAAAAATATGGGCACTCGAGTTTGCAAGTGAAACAAACTACGAGTCAGTCAAGGGACTGGTTTGAGAAATCTTTACTTAACCTATCTAATGGTAAGGCAAATCACAGGACCACGCCACTAACGTGGAACGGGTTTACTCCATTGGATTGCCAGTGCATAAAATAAGTAAATCTTTTATTCAAAACAACGCAATGCATTTTAGAAAAATGAAATCATTATAAGACTCAAGTCCCATCACACAATGCAATGCAAACCGGAAGATAGAGTTTTACCTTATAATGATCAAACATGCTTGATATGTATAAAATAATATTTAATAGTATTATTAGTGTCTAATCAGTTTTAAAATACCTTCAAAGTAAATGTATCAATCCTAGACGGCATAGTACCCCATCCTACTATGTTGCTATATATAGGTTTACAATCAAAACCGTAATGTCGTATTGGAAATTGGGTTTACCATCATGAGTCGAGGCTAGGGATGGCTCCTCACCGATTCGAGATACTCTAGCAAATGCCTCAGGATCACACCTACGGGCAACCCTTGGATCTTCAGGGCCGGTCCACAAATACTTTAGTGGATTAATTATGCCTGGACACACGTTTCCCGATCCTATTGAACCTATCAATTGGCCACTATCAACCAATATATCCGAGGCCTTGTAGTCCATCATCCGCTTAAGTAAAAATGTCTAGGCACCATACCATGACACCACTTCTGGCTAGAAAGAAACATGTGCACTCCCTGCAGTCACAATCCGGTTTTTGACTCATACTGGGGTGTGAGGCTCGCGAAGTAACGCTACACACAAAGCTATGCTAAATAAAGCTGTGCTTTGATCATCAACCACAAGGCTATAATTTTCAACAAAAGCCTTGGTCATTTGCATCTTGGCATGCCACATTGACAATCCACGCCATACGATCGATAACTATCAATATATAACCTCCGAGCTCTTGCGTCTCAGAGAAGGGTGTTAAGCACAAGAATAAATTCTCCACCACCAAACAGATATATATTAAATAGAAATCAATTCACATAGAATGAAATCCGATGTCAGACAAACATCCATTTACAAATCGTTCTGGGTCTGAACGAAATCGGAGACACCTTATTCATCGTCCCGTATGTCCAATACGGAAGAGAGGTGCTCGCATATCCGGACAATCAACCAGTACATCTGGACAACTAACACTATAACCCTTTCATGGGAGCAAATCAGTCCAGGGCATCAGTAGTCATCCATTCGATGTGAAGATCGCCGGTCTTCAACCACCGTCTTCAGTGTCTTCAACTTTAAATCGTCGTATAATTATTTGAAATGAGATTGAACTCGATCTTTTCAAATAATTTTCGAATATATATAATTTAAAATCATTTCATATCGTTAATATTATTTTTTAACGATTTATCGCTATTTTTATTTATATAAAAATAATCCAATTTAATTTAACGACGCTACGGGTCACTATGCGGCCCTGCTGCTGTTTTTACCCAATTTTGATTTACACATTTCTCAACCATTGGATTTTAACAAATCTTATATTGTTGGAAAAATCTTCCCAAAGCGGACCTAACTGTTCCAGTTTTGGGAAAATCCGACGGCCGGATCTTTCGGTATAATTGCTTAAAGTTACGATTCCAAAACGCAAACTACCATGTGCGATTCGTTTAGTTTTAATTTATATATATATATATATATATATATATATATATATATATAATTATATACAAATATAAATCATTCGACGATTCCACTAACGTGTTTAACATGCCAAATAAAAGAATGTTTCATTTTGCATAACCATTTAAATGTTTCCAATGATATATAGAAAGGGATATTGTATTTGCAAACAAATTCCTATATTTTCTAATAACAAATAAATAGAGATTTTTTTTTGCATACATTTCCAATATTTTCTAATGTCAAATAAAAAGAGAAGTTTTATTTGCATACGTTTCTACATGTTTCTAATGTCAAATAAATATGTAATTTATTTGCATACTTCTCTACATGATTCTAATGTCAAATAAAAATGTATTTTTATTTGCATAACTTATCTACATGTTTCTAATGTCAAATAAAAATGTATTTTTATTTGCATACATTTTCTACATGATTCCAATGTCAAATAAATATGTATTTTTATTTGCATATGTTTTCTACATGATTCTAATGTCAAACAAATATATATTTTTATTTGCATAAGTCACTACATGATTCTAATGTCAAATAGATATATATTTTTATTTGCATAACTCATTCTAATGTCAAATAAATATGTATTTTTATTCGCATAACTTATCTACGTGTTTCTAATGTCAAATAAAAATGTATTTTTATTCGCATAACTTATCTACATGGTTCTAATATCAAATAAAAATGTAGTTTTATTTGCATACATTTTCTACATGATTCTAATTTCAAATAAAAATGTATTTTTATTTGCATACATTTTCTACATTTCCAATGACAAGCAGAAAAATTTATTTGCTACATGTTGTAGTCTCAAATAAAAGAAGAATTAAATTTACAAGTCATTTTCTATGTCGCTAATGATAAATAAAAAGATAATTTTGATTCGTATACAATTTCAATGTATAACATGACAAATAAAAATGTCTATTTTAATTTGTATACAGTTCTAATGTATAACATGACACATAAAAATGTTTATTTTAATTTGTATACAAACTATTTTTAACATAGCCAACAAAAGTGATATTTTAATGTTGCATACAAATCCCTACATTAAGATGTCACATAAAATGATATTTTTGTGTGTATACAAATTATTTACATTAATGTGACAAATAAAATGATTACTTTTATTTGTTTACAAATCTATTTTTAACATAACAAATAAAAGTGATATTTTTATTCGTGTATACAATTCCTACTCTTAACATGTCAAATAAACATGATATTTTTAATATAACAAATAAAAATGATAATTTTTAATATGGCAAATAAAAATGATATTTTTATTTGCATGCAAATCCATTTCAACAAAACATATAAAAATGATAACTTTATTTTGTTGACAATTCTATTTCAACAAAACAAATAAAAATAATAACTTTATTCTGTTGACAATCCTATTTCAACAAAACATAAAAAAATGATAATTTTGTTTTTGTTGACAATTCTATTTCAATAAAACATACAAAAATGACATTTCTATTTGAAAACATATTCTAACTAAATAATACTTTTATTAAACAACAACATATTCTTATCTTAATGACATATTTATTTACAAAATATGTTTTCTAACTAAATGATATATTTATTTACAAAGTATGTTTTCTAACATAGATGACATATTTATTTACAAAATTTGTTTTCTAACATAAATGACATATTTGTTTACATACATTTTCCTATACATTCTAATGACAAATAAAAGAATATTTTATTTGCATACATTTCTATGTATTTTAATTACAAATAAAATAATAATTTATTTGCACATTTTTCTATGTATTCTAATGACAAATAAAAGAATAATTTATTTGCATACATTTCTATGTATTCTAATGAAAAATAAAAGAATAATTTATTTGCATACATTTCTACGTATTCTAATGACAAATAAAAGAATAATTTATTTGCATACATTTTTCTATGTATTCTAATGACAAATAAAAGAATAATTTATTTGCATACATTTTTCTATGTATTCTAATGACAAATAAAAGAACAATTTATTTGTTTACAATTTCTATGTATTCTAATGACAAATAAAAGAATAATTTATTTGTATATATTTTTCTATGTATTCTAATGACAAATAAAAGAATAATTTATTTGATTGTTTACAATTTCTATGTATTCTAATGATAAATAAAAGAATAATTTATTTATTTACATTTTTTATGTATTCTAATGACAAATAAAATAATAATTTATTTGTTTACAATTTCTATGTATTCTAATGACAAATAAAAGAATAATTTATTAGTTTACAATTTCTATTCAACTTAACAAATAAAAATGACAATTCTATTTGTTTACAATTTCTAATTCAACTTAACAAATAAAAATGATGATTTTATTTGTTTACGATTTGTTTACACCAAAAATGGTCTAAACACCCAAGATACTAAACTGTACTTCACCAATTCGGTAAGAAATAAATGGAGCCGTGTTCAATCAGCAATAAAAAATGAAAAATACGAAAAAAGTAAAGTAGAGACGAGATTTAGAGTGGTTCAGCCGTTAATGAGGCCTACATCTATTATGAAGGTGATTTCCTGCCTTCTAATGATAATTACAGAACATATCAACTCTCTCTTTTCATACATCTCTGTACCCGCTCAATATACCCTCATTAATATGTTTCAATCTAAGGAGTTATACAAAAGAATAGTGGAATTTGAGGAGAAGAAGGATGAGTGATTGAGAAGATGGGTGTCTTAGTTTTCCTTCATCGTGAAATTGTGCTTGACGCCATGGCTGAATCTGTGGTTGAGGATGAAGTTCGACAGCACTTCGTGGTTTTTAGAAGCCGATCCCCTTTACGTTGGTAGTCATGGTCTATTTATAGGTGAACTCCCCTTGGTAAACAACCTGGAATTCCTTTATCCAAGCCGTGGATCGTCCATTTTGCTAATTACGACCATACCACCGGCTAGTTGTAGCCAGCTGTCTGTGGCTATATCCACTTGTCATGTGCGAGCAGCTCGTTGGAACGAGTGTCTTGAATAGTTGAGCGGGTCCATGTAAGCGAGCGTCCCATGAGCGCCTCAAGAGATTTTGTAAGAGAGGGATGCGGGTTTGGAGTCGAGTCTCCTTTGCCCCTTGTTCGACCGTCCTTCTCGGTCCAAGGGCGCTTGTCTTCGTTCTGCCTTTGTATGTCGCTTTTTGGCTTCGAGGCTTTGTTATGAGGTTGCTCCTGCTTAGGTTGATTGGGCGACTTGCCTCATTTTGGTGTTTGAGTGGTTCTCAGGATATGCGACCTTTATCTTTATCGGGTCGTACTTCTTATAATATGTTATGTTGTTATCTTCGGACGCAGTGGTTGACTTGATTTGCCTTGGGTTCGATATTTGGATCTTGCTTCGTGCGGGTGCATCGTGCACGGCCGGCCCCGACGACATACGCCTTGTACCCTTTACCAAATGTGCACATGAATTTTTTGGGATTAACACTTGCCGCTCGAAGTCCGTGATTTCTTTTGTGTATGGAATCGCGGGCTTCGACGTATTTGATCGCACATTGGTTGGGGGGTTTGTGCTGAATTGTTGAGGGCTCAGTCGTGCCAATCATTTAGATTACTTCATCGTTGCTGATTGATATCGTCTTTTCCTATGAGCAAGAGGCTCGATGTATCTTTTTGAAGTGTGAATGGCTGAATTTTAGGAGGCCAGCTGAAATATGAAGAGACACTTTTGTGTAATTGAGTACTAGGTTGACGAGGTGAGAATGCCCTGGATGGATTAAGTCCAATGTTCTGTGCCCTCACTGATAGCTCACATTTTCAAAACTTAAATATTTTGACAATTGCTTGTTTTTGGGCGTTTGGCGGGACATTTCCCGGGTATGCTAAACCGAATCACTAGATCCTAATTGAGTTGTCACATCATAAAAAGGGGCTTCTAGTCCTCTTAAGTATTGCCTCTTCATTTTCCCGCTTTCATATCTCTCCAATAAATCCATTTTAATGGCGATTTCATCGTAGAAGACCTCGTTGTTGCCTTTTGGGGCTTCGATTCTCTTTATTTGGTTGATCATCTTGCCCGTCCTCCTTTAGTCGGCGATTACCTTCAACTTCATTTTCCGTCTATAACGCTCCTTTCTTCGAGTTGAATTTCACTCATAATTGAATTCCCTCCCCCCCTTTTATTTTTGATTTTGGGTTAATTCTTTTAGTTGCGCAAGGAAAGATTCTCAATCGGCAACACCGAATTGCTGAAATCGATGGTTGCGATATTAGAGAAGTGTTGATTTGACTTGGTAAGTGCTTGGACTTTAGGCAAAATCCTTTGGTGATGACTTTAGCCCTTTTTATACTGGCAAGTCATTTTCTGAAACGGCTAACAAACAACACTTTTAATTCATCGTGCCTTAATTGGTCGTTCAATGGAATACCTATGTTGTGGCAGTACTTCTACTTTTCCTTTGACTCTTAACCATTCAGTTTGTAATTTCTTTTTAATCATACTTATCTGTGTTGACATATGACTAATTGCCTGTTCATTTCAATCCCAGTTAATTTGTTATGTCTGGGGAACGAGAGAATCTGGATCGGGCAAGTGAGGTTGCCCGGTTTATTGGTCTTGGTTTGGCCGTTAGTCAGACTCATCCCCAACCTCGCTTCTTTGATGGGGTGGCGGCCGACTGCCGTAAATCAATGCTTTCTTTTGATCAGTTTTTACAAATGTGCAATCGATTTGGTTTTTCACAAGATGAAACAAGATTTCATAGAAAGGAGGAGCTGGCAGATTGTCCGCCCTCCGGGAATGTAACGGTCAATTATCATATGCTGTCCAGCGGGGCGATTCCCCCCTTCAATCCTTATCTGGAGTCGGTTTTGCGGCAACTGGCCATTGCCCCGTATCAGCTGCACCCTAGTGGGTATAAGACCTTGCTTGGGTTGTACATACTTTTCATGAAGGTCCGACATCGGTAACCTACGTTTGCGGATATTTGCTCTTTATATACCTTTAAGAAGAGGGAGGTAGACGGTCCTTTGTTCTTTTTTATAGAGAGCATGCATGATTGAATTATCACTGGTTTGACGGATGGAGCTAAGGGGTTCCCTGATCGATATTTCTTTGTCCAGTGTCCTGCTAGTTTTAACAAACAATGGGCCGAAGGAGGTAATTATACCGTTGCTCCTGGAGTTCTTATTCCTTTTCTCTTTCTCATCCGGCTTTCTTTCTAACTTTTGTAGTGATTCCTTCTGTTGCGGGACTTTCTTTGGATCAAGGCCTCCTTAATTCTTTAATTTCTATTGACAAAAGGGAAAGAAGCAAAGAGATGTTGCTTTCAGAGTAAAACCTCCGTAAGTACCAATTAATTTGCCCTACACGATCTCTTGGAAAAGCATCTGTGCACTCCCAAAGTCCTGCTGGCAAGCCTCTTAAAGTGACGCGTTTAATCCCCGATGTGAGCGATCGACCTTCGTTGCCAATTACTGAAGGGGGTGATAAGAGAGTTAACGAGAACGCATATGGTTTGAGGGTCGATGTAACTTCTGGAACGACCGTGGGAAGTTCCGCTTGTCCTGTTATTCTAGCAGAGGGTTCCTCAGGGACATTTGGAGACTTGGTGGATTTGGACTCTGCCTAGTATTTGAGCCAAGGTGATGCAGTGATGTCTGACCCCGTTGTACCTAACATGGGTGGAATGCGACGGCCCGCTCGGCATCCTGATAAAGCCCCTGTTTCATAGCTCCCCCCGGAACTGGTTTTCTTACTATTTTACTTGTGGCATAATTTCCATTAATTTGATAACCTCTGAATGCTTGCTGAACTCATATTTTGTTCGTTTCCCAGGTGTAAATGCAAACTGCTCATTGTCGGATAGTTTTTTCCAACAAGCTGATCATACTAATCCACGAAGCCTCTTACAGTCTTGTCTTTCCGGCTATTCAAAGCACCCCCAATTATCCTCAAGTTTTCTGGCCCAACATATCCCTGATCCTTCCATGGTTGATTCTTTAAGGCGTGAGGGACTTGATCAGGCTAAGATGCTTGCTCCGACTAAACCTTCTGCAAGATCTATTGTCCTGACTCCTGCTCAAATTCAAATAATAGGTGATCGTCCACCTTATAAGGTCCCTCCTGGAAATTCAATGCTTAAGGAGAGCTTCGGCGATTGGGACCTGAGGAGAATGCATTTCGATCTGGATTTACAACCCCATGACAGGCAGAATGTTAGGCAGAATTTGGATGCCATAAAAAGTGGCGTGAGCAATCAACTTGGTGTCATTAAGGATCAGTTCGAGACAGTTGAATCTGGTGATGCAAGACGTTGATAAACGACTGGAGCATTGGGCCAAATTCGGTTACGACTTCCAAGGATTGAATGCTCGACACCTTGGCCATATCGAAACCTTGGAAAACGACAAAGCTGGTCTGATCCACTTGATTAAATCCCAGGAATCTGAGATGACCTCTTTAAGGAGCGGTCATGCTAAAGTAAGTAGCTTAGAGGCTAGAAATGTCGAGCTCAAGAAGGAGTTGGAGGGTGTACGAGCGCGGCTTTTAGAGGCTCAATCTGCTCAAAAACTTGCTGAGCGTCATATGGCCTTAGAAAAACAGGCTTTGATTTCTTTAGAACAGGCGAACATGGCTCTTGAAGGCCGACTTGCTTCCCAGAGTGAAACCCTTAGAACCTTTGAAAAGGATAAGATCATGTTGAAAAAAGATCTTGATGAAGCTAGAAATGGAATTCCCAATACTCTGTTCCAATTCTATGTTTGCAGTGTCATGAGCCGTGGAAGCTTGAGTTACTTAGACAAGGATTTTCCGTGAACTTTGGCCCTTGTTTGCGAGCGAATACTCTCGTATTCCGATGATGTTGACGATGAGTTCCTTCAAGAACAGCTTTTAGAAGAGAAGGATAGCGAGGCTCTAGTTAAAGGTAGGAAGATTTTGATGAACGAGCGAGTTCAGTCGCTTAGAAGAGAGCGTTCAGATGCTATGGTTCCTTGTGCCCCACCTGACTCCGCCAGGGTTGATGCTTCGAGCTCCCTTACTCCCCTAATGGATCGCTCTTCCTTGGATGTTTCTAGAGCTCAACCCATTATTGAGTGTCCATATCAAGAAAATGTTGTGGCACAGTGCGCGAGTCACGGATGCACTACTTTAAACGCAGACAATTGTGGAGCTGACTTCGTATATCCAGCAGCTTCAGGTAAAATTGACATCTATCAATTTGCATCGGGTCAGGATTTTCTTATTTCTTCGCCTGGGTTTGCTGAGTTAAGTGCTTGTTCCCCTTTTACATCAGGTGTGTTTTCGACCTCTTCTTTAACTGCTTGCGGCGTTGCTGTCCAGCCTACTATCATCGACTCTGTTTTGGTCTCCACCAGCATTAATCCTTCTACCATACCTTCATCATATGACCCACTTTTACTAGATGCGTCCGATCCGAATGATGAGGACGAGATTTGGAATATCAAGGCTGTGTCCACCCTGAAACGCAAAAGAAACTAACTGGTCAATGATTGAAGACCGTACATCTTTTCCCTTTGATGACTTTTTTGTGTAGCTGGATCAGCAAAAGCCTGAACAATTGGTCCATCTTTCCCTGTATAAAAATAGCACTTGTGGCCTTTACAAACTGATTTCAATTTATTTTCTTTTATTTATCACGTACTTAGACCGATTGTTTGTGCGAGTGTCGGTCCTCGTTTAATATTTTACATTTGCGGACTTACGTTTGTATCGCTTAGGGGCTATCATAGTTTTATTATTTTACTTCTTATGAGTTGTCGTACTTTTAGTTTGTTGTTCGTGCAAATCTTATCGTTCGAACAGTTCTCGCAACGAGGTTATAATTAGGTTGTGGTATGCTTTGAGTGGGCATTGGTGGTTGTTTACACAATGGTTATGTCCCCATACCAAAGCTCTTTTTACTTTCATAGATTCTATTGATTTCGCATCGTAATTCGGTCAATTCATGATTTCTTAGAAGCAACGTGTGATTATTATGTATTTTTTTTGGGTGCCCCCATGGGAGGTCTTGGGTTTCAATTTCGACCCAATTTTGATCTTGTCAGTCCTGATTTTTCTAGGACTGGAAGACCTTGTTGGATACCCACAAATGGCTCGGATTTCTGATACCCCCTTTCGGTTAGGATTTCTGGTCCATCCTTGGCTCTGTTTGACTTGGTTAACAACAAAGAACAAGGATGGCCACCTCCTTTCGGTAGGTTTTTGTTTTGTGCCGGTCCTTCCAGCGTGTTCTGTCGGTCCTTCCGACAGTAGGAATGATGTTTCCAGCCTAGGTATTTTATCCATGGGACATTTTTATCATTTTCCTTGTACCACTTTTCTTTTAGAAAAGCCTGATGTTGGTTTCTCTAGCAAATGCTTGCTTAGGGAATATCCACCTTTTGGTTTGTTGTTTGTTTTTAGGCAGCACATCTGGTTGAGATGACGTGCCCACGCATCTGATTTGGTTTGCATGTCTCTTGCGATGCTTTCGAATCATTTTTCTCAAGATATGCTTTAAGAACCTTCCCTTTACACTTAGGATGGGTATGATTAACTGCTTCTATCATGCCTACATTTGAAAAAAAATCAGTTTTCAGTGTACGGTGATGAGTACGGTACTCAAGTAGGCACACAATAGCTTTCTTTGCATATGGAATTTGCAAGTGATTTATTGCCAAATATGAATATAGTTAGTGGCAAAACAAAGTAGAACGACTACCACTCCTTAAGAAAACAGAATATAAAAGAAAAACTGAATAATAAGGCGAAATCGCAGGAATTCTAGCTCAAAATTCCATGATCGGGACACCAGTCGCTGATCCTTAGTCATGCGTCAATTCCGGGCTATTTTTGGCCCTTTCTACTAAGAGTTTGCTGCCCCTTGTTTGCAGAGAGCCGTGACAGTGGCCTTGTACATATTGTTGTAAATGGTTCTTTCTAACTAGTCTTTCGATTAGCGACTTCAAATGCCTGCATTCATTTGTATTGTGTCCTGGTTGGTCATGGAATTGACAGAACCTTCCTGATTTCATTGTAGCATTTTTGACTTGCATCCGTTCCGGGATTAGGTAATTTATAGTGTCCTTCGTTGCCCTGAAGATATTCTCTATGGTGTCATTGAGGGAGGTGAATTCGGAATTCTTGAAAAAACGCGGCCTCCTTCTGCGTTGTTTGACCTCGCCTCTTGCACCTAAGATACGCTTTCGCATTTCATCTCGTTTCGCGGAACGAGCGCTTTTTGCCTTGCCGGGTCTTTGCCAGGGTCCATAATCGTGACAATTAGTTTCCGAAATAGAGCTTTCTTGTTCAGCCGAATATTCCATTTTGCTTGCACGACTTGTTTGAGCGAACGGATCGTCAGTGACACCTGATGCGGCTTTTATGGCAGAGGCCTGGATAACGAACATTGACTCGATCTTCTTTATCAACCGTCGTTTGCAATAGTTATTTGATCCATTATCCCTTTCATTGCTTCCTCCAGTTCCCTTCTGGTTATGGCCGCCTCGACTTGTAACGGTTCCTTTTCTCCGAAACGGATGGTAGGCAACGGTCGGATCTTTCGGTATAATCGTTTAAAGTTACGATTCCGAAACGCGAAATACCGCGCGCGATTTGTTTAATTTATACATATATATATATGTTAGACCCAAAAGTGGTTCTAACACCCAAGTTGATTAAAAGCAAGATGAAATGAGACAAAAATAAAAATTAACACGCAGGATTTATAGTGGTTCGGCGAAGAAATGCCTACGTCCACTTATCTTTCACTATATTCAATAATTCAGTTGCAAATACAATGTAAGATTCACTCAATTCCACTCACAACTCACTTTTGTTCACTCAATTGACTAAAACAAAGAATGAAAGATGATTTGGATTCTCCGGGAGTAATGGAGTTCGGATGATGGAGGTAGTTGAATTCTTAAAGTGCTGAAAAAAAGATCCTTCTCTTTGTCTCCAGACGGGGTATTTATAGGTGTGAATTTGCTTGAAACTTGATCCGGGTCGGGGCCACGTGTCATCCATCGCACTCTCTTCGGGTTCGGATGAACTATCATGTTGACAACGCATCAAAGGGAAGGACGTTATGGGTAGGAACTGGTCATAGCCGGTCCGGATATCCAGGCGCTTTTGCAGGAGAATAACATGGATCATGGGTTCGGGTCGGAGACGCGCAGATAAGAGGTTCGGATCGGGATACCCGATCCGAACCGGATTGGCTTGGGTGCGACGCTTTCTTCTTCTCTAGTCTGCTCCGCTCCGATCCATTTTCGTGGCAAACAGGTGGCTTTCCGATCCAATCGAGATTTAGTTGCCCTCCGATCCGATTAGACACGCTTTACCAATTTACTCAATAGGAGCTCACCGATCCGAACAGAGGACTCTTTCCGACCCGAACCGTTGGTTTGCTCTGACCCGATCCGAACAGCTGCTGCTATCTAATCTAGATTGTAGTGTTCTTCTCCAATCCGAACCGAAGTCTTCTAATTAAAAATGCCCTTCAATGTTTGGTTTCTTGACTTTGTGTTGCCTAGTTCACAAAGTAGGCTAACATTTTGCCCCCTCAAAGGATGCTTCTGTTGTATACGAAGCATGCTTTGATGTTGTTTGAATTCTAGTTCTTGAGTCGGAACAGTTAGAAAGTCACTTCTGTTCGTTTGTGAAGATGCGTTGCTTCATGAAGACATGTCTCTTATCGCTTGCATATATGTCGTGAAATACTTGATTCATTTTCTTCATTTTTGAGTCAAGTCCAGAAGTTCTTCTCGACACATAGTATTCTTCTCAGGTATGTTCTTTTCTAGTTTTTCTTTTAAATCCAGTTCGAATGCTAGAGGAATGCACAGATTTCTACTCGGTTCGGATGCTAGAGGATCGTACAGATATCTATCCGGCTCGGATGCTAGAGGAGTGCACAGATTTCTACCCGGTTCGATGGCGCGGCTTGGTTCGGTGTCCGACTCGAGCACCTTTTCTTCCTGTTTCGCTTTGCACTGGGTTGATGGGCCAGGAGATATGGGCTGGCTTGGGCTCGGTCCGAACGGAGTGAAATGCGGGGAATACAAAGAGCCATCTTAAGTCTTATATAAACTCGACCACCCAAACCATTCTACCTTCTTTACTCCCACAATTCTTGTTCTCTCAGTTTTACACCGAAACCCCACTTCCTAAAAAATCTAAAAAACTCCAAACTCCTCGTTTCAATCTTCGAATAAAACATCTAGGTATTTTGAATCTCCGATTATTTATGTAATAACTAACTTTAACTAGGATTTGCGGTTAAATCGAGCGATTGGAGTGTGGTATTTGCTGAACTCCGACGCCTAGATCTCCTCCACCGTTTATCATCGTCGTTGATGGCGTCTCCGCCGTCTCGAGGTAGCAACGGAGGTCGTTTGGATCCAGCGTTAAACATTCCAGCACATAAACGCTTAATTTCGTTTGGGTCTAATGAAATTTGAAGACGAGAAAGGGGAGAGTAGGAACTGGGTTCGGTTCGGGTAAGGAAGTACTGAGGCAGCGGAGGGGAGGACAGGTTCATATGTTGGACCGGGTCGGAATGAAATGCAATGTGGAGAAAGCCATGCTTACCCGACCAGGTCGGATTGGAGGAAGAGATAGAGAAAGGAAAAGAACGTATGGATCCTTTCGTTTGCTGAACCGCTCCGAATGCTCATTCCGATCCGGTTTTAAACTGCCAAATACGAACATTTTCTCCGAACCAAACCATATGCAGACCCGAGCCGATCCCAGCTTTATGCACGTCCGATCCGAACCGAACCATAAGCACACCCTACCCGAACTAAATGATATGCATATTCCGACTCAAAGCACAAGACTTTATCCAACCAGGGTTAATCAATGCTTGACATAATCTTCAACTTAATGAACAGTTAGGGTAGTGCCTTATGAACGTAAACGATCATCAAGATTTATTCTGAACATCGCCGCTCCGTTAGAACTTTTCATTATGCTTTTAAGTGTTTTTCTTCTCATGTTTTGCGCACACCACACACACTTTAGCTCACACATATGCACAGGGGGGCACGGGATGATTTACTCTAATCCGTGCTATTGCTTCTTCAATAGTTCTATGACAATGAGGCCCAGACGCTCTTCCCGTCTTGTTGAGAGGAAAGAAGCCCTGGAAACTTCTAACAAAATCACTCTTGAGGATATATCTTCTTCGTCTGATCCAGAATGGGACAGTGAGGGTCCAGATTACGGGGTTGGTCATCGGGAAAGCGACGAGGTGTCTTCAGAGAATGAAGTTTCTCTGGGTTTTGAGGAGGAAGGAGGGATTGGTGACAATCGAGCACCCGATGAATTTGAATCAGCCATCATATTGGAATCACCCTTGGACTCCGTTGAATCAACAATTGACAACGATCGACTTGTTCGAATTTGTCTAAAATATGGAATAATGAAGAGGGACACCCTAGTGCCCTCACGCTCTGACCGTCCCCACAACCCTCCAGAAGGATATATGACGGTCACTCGATTGATGTGCATGGTCGGCGCCATTCCTTCATTCTCTCCTTTCATCGTTGATTTCTTAAGACAAATGCGGATTGCCCCCATGCAGCTGCATCCCAATTCATATGCCTATTTGCACACCTTGTACATAGCATATCGTGAAATCCTAGGCGTAGAGCTCACGTTCGATGACGTTCATTTCTTTTATAATTTCAAGCATCGGACTCGAGAGACTCCATCCTTCTGCTACTTTGAATCAGTCCCAAAAAGGAAGATAATCTCTGCACCATTTAGCAGTAAAGCTGGAGATTCCAGACTAGAATGGTTCTACATAAAGCAACAGTCTGGATGCGCTAGGAGATGGACAAAATCAAGTAAAGCGTTGATTTTCTGAATCCGGACTCTGTACACTTGAATCATCACCCTGACCTGTTTTCCTTTTTGTATGCAGTCGACAATCCCAAACAGATATCAGATCAGGTGTTCTTTGATCGGATGCACCGACTTCTTAATGGCGATAAAAAATTCTTGACTATCGACGAGGTCCTTAAAGATGAATACCTTCACTTTCATGGGCTGCTATCCGTTTTTCGTAGCATCGGCCACAGGACGGCCCCTTACGCATACATTCCTCCAGTGGAGATAGTTCCAGAGACAGGAGAAGGCTCGGGAATTCCTACAGCTCCTCTTCAAACTTCACCTTCTCCCTCTTCCACACAAGATGATGAATTGGCTAATCTGGCCGAAAAGCATCGTGAAGGGTATATTGCCCCCGAGGAAACTACTTCTCTAGACAAGTCAAAATCTTCCCAAGAGTCGCCACTTCATGCTTCCGAAGGGGATGTTCCTAGCACTGATGAGCATATATTTCAGGGTTTGGGGGATCTCCCCTTACCTGAGACTATATATACTTCAGAGGATTTCAGGAAGGATCCTTTAGTCTTCACCTCTTCTGAAGAAACTACTCCCGCTAAGGCCAAAGAGCCTGCCCGCACTAGTCTAGCTTCAGACTCGGTTTGGTTGGGGGGACACACACCACTTAGGATGCACTTTACACCACAGCATTAGCATTCGTTGCACTTCTTTCTCCATGAATCCATTAATTCTAAACTTCGTTTATTTTATCGTGCAGGTTCAATGTCTCGATCCTACTACGACATAAGAAAACTTCGTCGCAGTATGTCCAATCCTCCTCAGGATGTCGAGTATGATCGTCGGGATGATCGTGGTAGGGAGGAGAGAAGACCTTATGATCCCTATCGTTCTCGATCCTCACGTTCCCGCTCACCAGTCCGATCTGAACAAGAGAAATATAAGAGCTATCAAAGCCGTAGGGAGGAGGACAGACCACAATCCAAAGATTCCTCCTCTTCCTATGAGAAACGCAGTAGAGAGAAAAGTCCTCCAAAGGAAACCGGGTCTCGAAGTAAGCAAAAGGTCCCTGCTACTAAACGACCTAGGACAGACAAAGAGACTATAGAATCCTCTTCAGGAAGGGACACCGAATTGACAATCCTCGCTCCTCCCCCACCAGATGCGGGAACTGCAATAAAACGGGCATATTTGAAAGAGCAATTTCCCGAACACTACTTCGAAACTCTGACTTTTTTACCTGCCCTTGAACCTATTTCGTCTAATTGGGCAGATGAGGCCAAAGCAAAGATTGATGCGGTGTAAAAACAATATACTGAGATGTTCAAATATTCGCGCAATCTTTCTAAAATCGTCCGCACTCTAATCACAAATACAGATTCAATGCAAAAGACCGCGGAGGAGGATACTAAGGCCTTAAAAGCTCTAGGAAAAGATTTGGAAGACAGTCAAGCTCAGCTAGCGGTCGCTCAAAGGGACGCTTCTAATTTCAAACAACAATTTGAGGACATGCAAAAGCGTTATCACGATTTGCTTGAATCTCATACTCAGGAGCGTTCTGAATTAAAAAAGCAAGCTGACGAGGCCAAGTCAGAAGCTGCTAAGACACGCATTGCTTATGCTGAGCTTGAGCGGAAAAACGCCGAGTTAGCAAAGAGGAGTGCTGAATTAGAAAAGAAAAACGCTGACTTGGCTTCAAAATTGTTGGAGGCAGAGAACAGGGCTGCTCTGGCCGAGGGCAATGTGGAATGTGCTATTAAATCTGCGGAGGAAGCCCGCAAGCAACTATCAGAGGCGGAGGCTGATATTCAGGGCTTCGGCGAGCTAATGATTGAATTCTTCGCACACATTATTCGTCGTCGAAACATTTCTTGGATCGAGGACTATCCATCCACTCTGGTTCAAGTATGGAATCAAATCGTTGAGTGGGAAAAAGAAGAACTTAAGGTCGATTCTCTTGATGAAGATAAACTGATGGAGAAATACTTGCGAGACGATGAACCGGAGCGCCTAGCTGAAGGGCGCCGCCTTATTGCTGAGGCCATGGAAGAAGAGAGACGGAAGTCTAAACAAAAAACCATTCCCGAAGCTGGTTCCTCTTCTTCTGCTCCTGCAACTCCCGAAATAGAAGGGTATGATCCCGAAAATCCGGGAATTCCCCGAACAACTTTGCTATCTCCCATTCCTGAAATAACCCCAGAGGTAGTAGTCACCCCCGCTGAAAAGTCTTCGGAAGGTATCCCTATCTTTTCTCCTCAATTTTCCAAAGCCACTACTACCTTTCGCTACGTGATTGAACATTCGATGAGAGACCCTTTGTTTTCGCCTGAGTTGATAACCGATGTTTCTCATTCTGTAGGTGTTGAATCATCCGCAAAGACAGATGTAGCTCAAGGAGCTGTCGCTGGGACAAAGCCCGCTGATAGGGCCAAAGAAGGGGAAGACAAGGCTGCTTCTACTGACTTGGGGGAAGGAAGTGAGCCAACTAAGGTCACCACTCCCCATGATGAAGAAATGATAGCAGCTTTAAAGGACGATGGCGGAGATGGGGGGCATGATGAGGAACCAGAAGTCGCAATAACCGAGGAGTCAAAAAGTGCTGATGACGTTACCTTGGCTGCAATGAAGGCTGACCAAGACAAGCGTTTGCAATTAAAGGCCGAAGAACTAGACCCTGAGGTCCTCAAGCCCCTCGCAGTTGTGGATGCGGGTTCAAGGTTAGTTGTTAAGCTCTCAACTAGATCTATTACCGAAGAACTTGCTAAAAAATCTTCTCTTGATTCCAGTGTCCCGCCCTCCGGAAAGAAGTCTACTGGCTCCAGTACCGCATCTTCAGGGAAAAAGAAATCGAAACGAATCTTAACTGAAGCCGAGAAGGAAGCCAAGGATGCGGAAAAAGCCACCAAGAAATCTAAGGCTCATTCCAAACCCAAATAGTGGGTTCCCCTGTATCTTTTTAGCATCTTTGTGAACCAATAATTGCTGCTACAAAAGCAGCTCCTGCACTTTCTTCTTTAGTTATTTCCCTGTACAAATTCATTCATTTGTAAATAAAAATAATTCACTTTTTGCAATGTTTATTTGTTAGTAGTTCTGCACTTATGTAAAAATGCATGTCTATAGTTATGAAACGAAGTTGTGGAGGGGGAAATATGTGTATGCATATGTGTCCCCAGTCAATTTCCACAAGTTATTCAATGCTTAACCAAGCAATCTGAATGCTCCCAATTTTCTGACGGGATAGCACTTCCTGTGTCGTCAATACCTGTCGTTTTTTCTGGCACCCTTTTTTTTATACTCTCTCTCTTTCTCTTGAGAGTTAGAGTTCGAGCTTAGTCATTTATTCATTCCCCGGTCTTTCAACGGGGAAAGATTTCTTTCTCGGCGCTCAGTCGGAGACGCCTTTATACTCTCTTTCTCTCTGGAAAGTTAGAGTTAGGAATAGAATTTCTTTTTCAGCGCTCAGTCAGAGACGCTTTTATACTCTCTCTCTTTCTCTGGAGAGTTAGAGTTAAGAATAGAATTTCTTTTTCAGCGCTCAGTCAGAGACGCTTTTATACTCTCTCTCTTTCTCTGGAGAGTTAGAGTTAAGAATGTCGTTTTCTTATTCTTTTATGTCTTATTGCACAAATAATCGTTGTGCTTCTTTTTTATGTCTAAACTGTTTTCAACCTTTTTAGGCTTTGAGCTATCCTGTATTTTATAATCACAACAGAATAACTGATGAATGTAAATGCGTAAAAGTAAATAACACACAATATTTTTATAGTGGTTCAGCTAAGTCGTAGCCTACATCCACTTTATAGTCCTTTATTCATATCATCAGATTTTCCCAAGGCAAGGCGTGCCTTATTACAGAGTTCACAGGAAAAATAACAAAAAGTACAGCATTTCTAATCCAAATATCGCATTAAGTGTTGGGCATTCCATGCTCTGGGGACTTCTTCGCCATCCACGGTCGTTAACTTGAAGGTTCCTTTTTCAAGTTTCCGTTGAATGACAAAAGGTCCTTCCCATTTCGGACCAAGGTGAGGAAGGGTTGGAAAGACTCTCTTTAGCACCAAATCTCCTGGTTCAAAAGTTCTGAGGCGAACTTTTTTGTCGTAATAGCGTGCCATCTGACGCCGATGTCTTGCTGCACGCAAGTCTGCTTCGTCCCTTTTCTCTTCGATTTCGTCAAGTGACTCAAGTAAAAGTGCCCGATTTGTCATCGGGTCATAATATGTCACCCTGTGGGAAGGAACTTCTAGTTCAACTGGAATTACAGCTTCTGAGCCAAAGGAGAGAGAGAAAGGGGTATGACCGGTGGTCGTTTTAAATGTTGTTCGATATTCCCACAAGGCTAAGGGCAATTCATCAACCCACTTTGCCTTTGCACGCTCTAATCGCTTTTTGAGGATGGATGTTATTACCTTGTTTATTGCCTCTACTTGCCCATTCGATTGCGGATAGGCAACTGAAGTATATCGTTTGTCTATCTTATACTTCTAGCAAAAATTTCTGAATTCAGTGCTATCAAATTGGGTCCCGTTGTCAGTTATAATCGTCCTTGGGATCCCGAATCGGCATATAATATTTCTGACCACAAAACTTATCACCTTTCTTGTTGTGATCTTGGTCAAGGGTTCAGCTTCCACCCACTTCGTAAAATAGTCCGCGGCCACTATTGCATACTTAGCTCCTCCTTTAGCAATCGGTAAAACTCCAATGATATCAATTCCCCACGTGGCAAATGGCCAAGGACTCACCATTGATTTAAGTTGGGTCGACGGTGCCCTGGAGATTTTGGCGAATCTCTGGCACTTATCGCAGCGTCGTGAATTATCAGCTGCATCTTTATTGATCGTAGGCCAGAAGTATCCGTACCGCAATATTTTCTTTGCTAAAGTTTGACCTCTGTATGATCTCCACACTCACCTTCGTGTACTTCTCTTAGTACACGCTTGATGTCGTCGTGTGCGATACATCGTAACAGGGGCATAGAAAATCCTTGTCTATAGAGAGTATCATCTTGTATAACATATCTGGTAGCTTTACGAACTACAGCTCTTTTCTCACTCTTCTTCGATGGGAGTGTCCCATTCTTAAGGAAATTCTTAATTGGAGTCATCCATGACTCCTTCTCTGGTTCCGCTTCAAAAGCAAATTCAATTTCCATTGACTCAAAGCTTGGTGACTCCAATGTTTCAATTGGAATTACTTCTGTCTCTTCTGGATTGTCGGAACTAGCCAGCTTTGCCAGTCTATCCGCTTTCTGGTTTTCAATTCTGGGAATATGTGTTATGTTGTATCGCTCTAAGCTATTCAATAGCTCTTTCACTTTCTTGAGGTAGGCGATAAGCCGAGGTCCTCGAGCCACGAATTCCTCTCGCACTTGACAAACAACAATTTTAGAGTCACAGAATATGTCTAACATTTTTACTCCAAGGTCTTTAGCAAGTTTCAGCCCGGCAATCAGGGCTTCATATTCAGAGTCATTGTTAGTTGCCGAAAATTCTAATCGCAGGGCGTAATATAACGACCGTCCCTCGGGAGTGACTAAGACAATTCCAGCTCCGGACCTTCGGTCATTCTTAGCTCCATCTGTATATAATTTCCACGGATTCATCTCTAGCTCATCCTCGGATTTAACCACTTGGTCATTGATTATTTCCTCCTCTGGAATGGTGAACTCCGCAATAAAGTCTGCTAGAGCTTGTCCCCTGATTGACTTTCGTGGTTGAAAATTCAAATCAAACTGACTTAGTTCTATGTTCCATTTGATCAACCTTCCCGATGCTTCGGGTCTCTGCAATACCTGCCTCAAGGGCTGGTCGGTGTATATGGTTATTGGATGGGCTTGGAAATAGTGACAAAGTTTTCGGGATGCGATCAGGAGGCTGTAAGCGAGCTTCTCAATTTTTGGGTAATTGCGCTCTGCCGCTGCTAATTTCTTACTTACATAATACACCGGCCTTTGTACTTTGTCTTCTTCTCGAACCAGAGCCGTGCTGACAGCATGAGCTGAGACTGCCAAATAAACAAATAATTCTTCGTGATCTACGGGCTTTGATAAAATCGGCGGTTTCTCTAGCAGTTCTAACAGATTTTGAAAGGCCTCAACACAATCCGGAGTCCACTGGAAGTTCTTCTTTCCCCTTTTTATCAAATCAAAAAACGGAACACATTTATCTGTGGCTTTGGAGATGAATCTACTCAGCGCCGCTACCTTCCCTGCCAGACTTTGGACGTCTTTAATTCTCCTCGGTTCTTCGATGTTTCTAATCGCTGCTATCTGGCTAGGGTTGATTTCAATTCCTCGGGAACTCACAATGAAGCCAAGGAACTTTCCCGATGCCACTCCAAATGAGCATTTCAGAGGATTCAATTTCATCCGGTACTTTCGCAAGATACCAAACATTTCCGCTAAGTCTTGCGTATGACTGGAAGACTGCTTTGATTTGACAAGCATATCATCCACATAAACTTCCATAGTTTTTCCTATTTGATCATAAAACATTCTATTTACCAAGCGCTGATAAGTAGCTCCAGCATTTTTTAACCCGAATGGCATTACAACATAACAATATAGCCCCAAATTCGTAATGAAACTCGTATGTTCTTGGTCTGGTATGTGCATAGGAATTTGGTTGTATCCAGAATATGCGTCCATGAAAGAAAGAAGTTCATGACCTGCTGTCGAATCTACAAGCTGGTCAATCCTGGGAAGTGGGAAACTATCTTTCGGACAAGCTTTATTTAAATCTGAAAAGTCAATGCAAGTCCGCCACTTTCCGTTTGGCTTCTTTACTAATACGGGATTCGATATCCAGTCGGGATAAGTCGAATCTCGAATAAATCCATTCTGCTTCAACTTCTCTACTTCCTCCTTGAGAGAAGCCGACCTCTCTGGGCCCAGTATGCGTCTCTTTTGCTTCACAGGCGGATGCTTCGGATTTACATTCAATTTGTGACTTATAATGGATGATGATATCCCACACATGTCAGCATGGGTCTAGGCGAACACGTCTAAGTTTGCCTTCAAGAAGTCCGTTAATTCTTCAGCACGACGTGGATCCAATTGAGAACCAATCTTCAAAACTTTCGTCGGATCAGCTTTATCAATGGGAATTTCCACTGTCGCTTCATTAGGAGTTGCATTCCTAGCCTCTGGTTCCTCGTCTTTTCTGGGATCCAGGTCTTCAGGCGTTCCTTTGGGCAACTCCCTCGGGGTCAATCTCTCCAATTGCTATGCCGAGGCCCCCTTTGAGGGAGACGAGGCATCCTTACTCTCAGCATTAAATCCTTTCATCAACATCTTTAGTTCGGCCACATAGCAGGCCCGTCCGGAAACCTGATCCCCTCTCATTACTCCGGTTCCGGCTTCGGTTGGGAACTTAAGTAACAAGCACCAAGGGGCGATACAAACTCTAAATTCAGCGAGGGCAGGTCTGCCCAAAAATGCGTTATAAGGCGAATCCACGTCCAATACTATGAACTGAAGCATTCGCACTCTTCTACGTTCTCCTTGCCCCAGGGTCACGGGCAACTCTATGTATCCCATGGGAGCTGTCGTCGCCCCGTTGAAACCTCTGATCCATCCTTCACAAGGTTTCAGATCTTCGGACTCAAGCTTCATCTGATCAAATGACTTCTTGAACAAAATATTAACGGAACTTCCATTGTCTACTAATACCTTATGGACCAAGGCCGGCCCAATGGTGGTAGTAATAACCAATGGATCATTGGTGGGTGATTGTATCCCAGTATTGTCTCGGCTACGAAATACCACGTCGTCAAACATGGTCTTCTGTTGTTTTATGGGGGTGACATCCTCCAAATCATCACCTTCATTCACGTCTAGATGCTTAACAGCATTCACATATTGATCCATCGATCTGAAACTTCGGATTGCTGGGTGAGGTCCGCCTACTATGGAGTTGATAACAATTCCTTTACCTTTCTGCTGTGATGTAGGCTTAGGAGCAGGTAGGATCTGTTTTGGAGTCTGCTCTCCTTGCCCCCTGTCCCTCGGGGCAACCTTGTACTCATCCAACTTTCCTTCACGCAGCAGCTTTTCTATCACATCCCTCAAATGTCGACATTCATTGGTCGAATGCCCATGAGTTCCGTGAAACAAGCAAAATTTCCCTGTCGCCATTTCTTTCTAGGTCGAATCACGAGGTGGCGGTCTTTTGTACTGCAGCACATTGTACGTATCTAGGTAAATATTTTCCAGGGTGTCGTTCAATGGTGTATAATTCTCGTAGTTCTGGAATCGGGGTCTTTTGTTAGGGTCACTTCCCCTATTTCTGTTTCTTCTGTTACCGCTCGAATTACGGTTATTGTTGTTGTTTCCCCCACTTCCAGTATTGCTGTTTCCACCCTTGTTTCCTACATTTACTTCAACCTTGCCAGAATTCTCCCCCGACTGCTTCACGGCGATATTACTCTGCACATTCTCCTTTGAAGCCGTCTCAGACTTTCTTTTTCGGTTTGCCCTGGCCTCCTCTCGCCTCAAATAAATATCGGCTTTTTCGTAGAATATCTCCCTTGTGGGGGGTGTCTTCCCAGAAAGGTAGTCTCCAAACTCAGATTCAGGATCGACTCCTTCCTTCAATGCCATCAGAATAGTGGGCTCATGCGGGTCACTGACCTCAGTTACAGCTTGGTTAAAATGATCAAGATATGCCCTTAAAGATTCTCCTGGTGCCTGTTTGATTCTCGATAATTCAATAACACTTTTGGACTTTCGGGCATGTAGTCGGAACTGGTTCATGAAACGCTCGCTTAGTTCCTTGTAATTAGAAATCGAATGAGGAGGAAGTCGGGTAAACCAGAACAATGCCACATCTTCTAGGTAGATTGGGAATGGTTTGCACTTCACTTCATCTGGGGCAGCATTCATGAGCCACGAATACCGCATCAAATGCTGTCCCGGATCAGTCCTTCCGTTGTACTTGTCCATTTGTGGCAAGTTAAAGCGTCGGGGAAATTGGAAGTCGAGGATATCGTCGGTGAAGGGAGTATGGCTTCGCTCAATGCCATAGTCTTCATTTGTATAATTCCGGCTCTCGGACATAATTTGGCGAACCATTGCCTGTACATCAGCATTAGTTAGGGGCCGCTCAGGTTCCCAGGCCCTAGTATCCGAGTTCCTTCTGGGCTCTTGCTCAGGAGATGCCCTTCTTCTTCGAGCTGCCTCTGCTCGATTCCGTTCCCTGCGTTCCCGGTCGATCTCGGGAAGAGGGGACTGGAGTCTTTGCCCCCGAGCGGGGTCATTGTTTCCTAATGATCGTGCGATATCCTCGCGAGATCCCAAAGATCCAAATGTCAGCTGCTCCACATTCTGAGGTCGTTCGAGTGGCCTTCGTTCACGGGGCCTCTCTTCCTCGGAAGATGAAGATTGATCTACTGGCGTGTGACGAACCGGTGATGGAGTTCTCTGTCGACGGAGCTCACTAATCTCCCAACTCATGAGCCTCATATTTTCCTGCATCATGAGATTAGTGCGCTCGTGAACTTTGATGGCCTCCCTCGTGCTCTCAAGCATGTCAAGCAAGCGCGAGAAATCGTCTTGAGTAATGGGCGCAGATGGATTGACCTGATCACCAACCCTGGTGGCTGGAATTGGAGCATTCGTAGGGACTCGAGTAGAGGTTCCAGCTTCACCAAGCATCGGGTCGGATCGGAGGTAGGAAGTCGGGTCGGTTCGGAGCTGGGGAGCCTGGTCGGATCGGTGCGTGGCAAGCAGCTCAGGTCGGTTCAGATTGGGGGAATGCACTGCTTCAGAATCTCCTACCCGGATCGGATCGGAGCTCTCCCCCTGCTGTCGGCTCGGATTTCCTGCATTGATTCTTCCTGCTGCTGAACTCTACCCCCGAGACCTTGTTACAACAGCATTTTGCTGATCTTCGCCAGCTCCATTTCCTCGAAAAGGTTGAACTTCCTTGCCTTTTCCTTTGGCCATGAGTTTTTGACAATCACTTCAACGAATATAAAAAAGCGGAGAAACTTAAGGATTCACTTCTTTGAACTCAACGGTCCAAAAAGTAGAAAGAGATCCCGGAAAATAAAGAATTTAGATGAGGTTTCTCAGTGAAAGCACCAAAATGTTAGACCCAAAAGTGGTTCTAACACCCAAGTTGATTAAAAGCAAGATGAAATGAGACAAAAATAAAAATTAACACGCAGGATTTATAGTGGTTCGGCGAAGAAATGCCTACGTCCACTTATCTTTCACTATATTCAATAATTCAGTTGCAAATACAATGTAAGATTCACTCAATTCCACTCACAACTCACTTTTGTTCACTCAATTGACTAAAACAAAGAATGAAAAATGATTTGGATTCTCCGGGAGTAATGGAGTTCGGATGATGGAGGTAGTTGAATTCTTAAAGTGCTGAAAAAAAGATCCTTCTCTTTGTCTCCAAACGGGGTATTTATAGGTGTGAATTTGCTTGAAACTTGATCCGGGTCGGGGCCACGTGTCATCCATCGCACTCTCTTCGGGTTCGGATGAACTATCATGTTGACAACGCATCAAAGGGAAGGACGTTATGGGTAGGAACTGGTCATAGCCGGTCCGGATATCCAGGCGCTTTTGCAGGAGAATAACATGGATCATGGGTTCGGGTCGGAGACGCGCAGATAAGGGGTTCGGATCGGGATACCCGATCCGAACCGGATTGGCTTGGGTGCGACGCTTTCTTCTTCTCTAGTCTGCTCCGCTCCGATCCATTTTCGTGGCAAACAGGTGGCTTTCCGATCCAATCGAGATTTAGTTGCCCTCCTATCCGGTTAGACACGCTTTACCAATTTACTCAATAGGAGCTCACCGATCCGAACAGAGGACTCTTTCCGACCCGAACCGATGGTTTGCTCTGACCCGATCCGAACAGCTGCTGCTATCTAATCTAGATTGTAGTGTTCTTCTCCAATCCGAACCGAAGTCTTCTAATTAAAAATGCCCTTCAATGTTTGGTTTCTTGACTTTGTGTTGCCTAGTTCACAAAGTAGGCTAACAATATATATATATATATATATATATATATATATATATATATATATATATATATATATCATTCGACGATTCCACTAACGTGTTTAACATGCCAAATAAAAGAATGTTTCATTTTGCATACCCATTTAAACGTTTCCAATGATACATAGAAAGGGATATTGTATTTGCAAACAAATTCCTATATTTTCTAATAACAAATAAATAGAGATTTTTGTTTGCATACATTTCCAATATTTTCTAATGTCAAATAAAAAGAGAAGTTTTATTTGCATACATTTCTACATGTTTCTAATGTCAAATAAATATGTAATTTATTTGCATACTTTTCTACATGATTCTAATGTCAAATAAAAATGTATTTTTATTTGCATTACTTATCTACATGTTTCTAATGTCAAATAAATGTATTTTTATTCGATAACTTATCTACATGTTTCTAATGTCAAATAAAAATGTATTTTATTTGCATACATTTTCTACATGATTCTAATGTTAAATAAAAATGTATTTTTATTCGCATAACTTATCTACATGTTTCTAATGTCAAATAAAAATGTATTTTTGTTTGTATACATTTTCTACATAATTCTAATGTCAAATAAATATGTATTTTTATTTGCACACATTTTCTACATGATTCTAATGTCAAATAATTTTTTATTTATTTGCATAACTCACTACATGATTCTAATGTCGAATATATATATATATATATATATATATATATATATATATATATATATATTATTTGCATAACTCACTACATGATTCTAATGTCAAATAAATATGTATTTTTATTCGCATAACTTATCTACATGTTTCTAATGTCAAAAAAAATGTATTTTTATTCGCATAACTTATCTACATGTTTCTAATGTCAAATAAAAATGTATTTTTATTTTCATACATCTTCTACATGATTCTAATGTCAAATAAAAATGTATTTTTATTTGCATGCATTTTCTACATTTCCAATGACAAGTAGAAAAATTTATTTGCTACATGTTCTAGTGACAAATAAAAGAAGAATTACAAGTCATTTTCTATGTCGCTAATGATAAATAAAAAGATAATTTTGATTCGTATACAATTTCAATGTATAACATGATAAATAAAAATGTCTATTTTAATTTGTATATAGTTCTAATGTATAGCATGACACATAAAAATATCTATTTTAATTTGTATACAAACTATTTTTAACATAGCCAACAAAAGTGATATTTTAATTTTGTATACAAATCCCTACATTAACATGTCACATAAAATGATATTTTTGTGTGTATACAAATTATTTACATTAATATGACAAATAAAATGACTACTTTTATTTGTTTACAAATCTATTTTTAACATAACAAATAAAAGTGATATTTTTATTCGTGTGTACAACTCCTACTCTTAGCATGTCAAATAAACATGATATTTTTAATATAACAAATAAAAATGATATTTTTATTTGTATGCAAATCTATTTCAACAAAACGTATAAAAATGATAATTTTATTTTGTTGACAATTCTATTTCAACAAAACAAATAAAAATAATAACTCTATTTTGTTGACAATCTTATTTCAACAAAACAAAAAAAATGATAATTTTGTTTTTGTTGACAATTCTATTTCGACAAAACATACAAAAATGACATTTCTATTTGACAAAAACTTATTCTAATTAAATGATACTTTTATTAAACAAAAACATATTCTTATCTAAATGACATATTTATTTACAAAATATGTTTTCTAACTAAATGGTATATTTATTTACAAAATATGTTTTCTAACATAGATGACATGTTTATTTACAAAATATGTTTTCTAGAATAAATGACATATTTGTTTACATACATTTTCCTATGTATTCTAATGATAAATAAAAGAATATTTTATTTGCATACATTTCTATGTATTCTAATGACGAATAAAAGAATAATTTATTTGTATACAATTTTCTATGTATTCTAATGACAAATAAAAGAATAATTTATTTATATACATTTTTCTATGTATTATAATGACAAATAAAAGAATAATTTATTTGCACACATTTCTATGTATTCTAATGACAAATAAAAGAATAATTTATTTACATACATTTTTCTATGTATTCTAATGACAAATAAAAGAATAATTTATTTGTTTATAATTTCTTCGTATTCTAGTGACAAATAAATGAATAATTTATTTGCATACAATTTCTATGTATTCTAATGACAAATAAAAGAATAATTTATTTGTTTACAATTTCTATGTATTCTAATGACAAATAAAAGAATAATTTATTTGTTTACGGTTTCTATGCATTCTAATGACAAATAAAAGAATAATTTCTTTGTTTACATTTTTTATGTATTCTAATGACAAATAAAAGACTAATTTATTTGTTTACAATTTCTATGTATTCTAATGGCAAATAAAAGAATAATTTATTTGTTTACAGTTTCTATTCAACATAACAAATAAAAATGATAATTTTATTTGATTACAAGTTCTAATTCAACTTAATAAATAAAAATGATGATTTTATTTGATTACAATTTCTATTTCAGCTTAAAAAATAAAAATGATAATTTTATTTGTTTACAATTTCTATTTCAACTTAACTAATAAAAATGATAATTTTATTTGTTTACAATTTCTATTTAACAAAAAGGATATTATTGTTTTGGCACAAATCTATTTAACAAAAATGTTATTTTTGTTTTGACTATTTCATTTCAACGAAACACGATATTTTGGTTTCAACTATTTTATTTCAACAAAAATTTAAATTTTGTTTTATCTATTTCATTTCAACAAAAATGTAAATTTTGTTTCATCTATTTCATTTGAACAAAAATGTAAATTTTGCTTCATCTATTTTATTTCAACAAAAATGATATTTTAGTTTTTTCTATTTTATTTCAATGAAAATAATCCATTCAATCAACAGATCAACATAACATAATTCATCAACCCAAATCAAATCACGAATAACAACACACTAAATTTAACAGGGGATGGCAAAAGCACAATCATGATTAATTAATTTTAATTATATAAAAAAATAGAATTCTCACCTTGATAAGTTTAAATTGTAGAATACGATTATTTTAATTAAATTAAACGAAGGCGTTTAATTTAATCAAAATTTCCAACTGCTCCTATTTTAGTTCTGGTCTGTTCCATTGTGAAGAGTTCGCCATGACGAGTCCATGCAATTGAAATCATCCAACTCGGTTTTCGTTTGTATAAGTTACACACATTTATACTTTATACAATTTAAACAATAAATAACTTATAATTAATAAGTTAATTTTTTAAGGACCTCTCCTTCTACGTTGTGTATCAAGTGCCCAAACCTATTACATCATTTAGGGTTTGGAAACCGTCGCCTCTACACCTGATTGCCCCTCCATCTAAAGTGACCACCTTGCTCGCCTTCAAGCCGCCACCTAACGCCAAGAACCCAGGTGCACCCGCCGCCTCCTGTGTGCCCAGAAACGCATGCGAAGTTGTCGCATTGGAGGTGGAAATTCGAACGGCTCAGGACCTTAAAATAGATCTCCTCCGTATTGAAATGTAGAGCACGAAAAACTCTACCATTTCCAAGTTGTATTTATGATTTAATTCTTATCAGTTTGGAAGGATTTTAGGGATTGAAATGGAACGATTTGCCCATTCACCAAGAGATGGCGACGATGATTAACACAGAAATGTGTTTATTTTATGCTCTTATATTTTATCTTTTGTAAATAAATAAATGATACTTTGGTTACTTTTGTGTGTTTTAACAGGATGTCAAGAAATGCCCCTTCGTTTCAAATTAAAGGCCAACTACAGATAAAAAGCTACTTCCCCGTACTAAAGCCATCTCAATTACAAAAGACGTTGTGGCTCACTGGTAAATGCATAGAGATTTGTACTGAGAGGCCTGAGTTCGATCCTTGTCGAGCTCACTTTTTGCCAAAGAACAGAACGCGTTCACACTGCCCCTTTGCTATGAAGAATATATTAATTAGTGTAATATTATATATATACATATTCATGTGTATGTATGATATTCACTAATAGATATTTCAGGAGTAGTCATGGAAATCAATTCAGAACATTCATTTTTCAATTTCCAATAAGAAGAATTTCTGATTGATTTATTGCCAAGAAAAGATCAATTTTGAAGATTTCATCCTTTGTTGCCTTGGGAGTTTGATGAGCATCCTTGTTTGGAATAATTAATTGCATGCAATCTAATTACCAATCAACTAGCCAAACGGAGGATTTGGAAGATATTCACCAAGATATGCATCAGATATTCTTAAAAGAATTATTTCCAAACAAGCCTAGTCAAGGAAGGCAAGAGATATGATATTACTTCTTGAGAAAAGAGGGCCATTTAGTCATTGATTTGATTTGGATTTGGTCTACATCTCTATAAATATACATGATGTCCCATTGTAAATGCCATTCATTTTTCTATTCTGTATTCTCTTTTGTTCTAATAAAAGTCTTTTCTAGTTTTATTGTTATTTTAATTTCATAACAATTTGTGTTATCTACCTAATTAGGTTTGGGTAGAATGCATATTGTTATTGTCTTTTATTACTGCTCGTTAGCGATTCACTGTTGATTAGTTTCAACAGGATTCCTACTTTTAATTTCTGTTATTGTTCTAGTTGTTATTCTCTTTTTCTAGTAATTGTTCCTTTTCTTTTCAATTGTTGAATTTGATACTGATTAGATTCAGAGTAATTTCAACAACATAAAAAAAAAAACAACTCCAAACTTCGTCTAACTCGCCTAAGAATAAATAGATAATAATTTTTAATAACACCTCCCTGTGTTCGACCTGTATGCTACACACCTGTATGCTTGCAGTATTTAATTTAAAATTCGCGCTTTTCTGATTCATAGATTAGCGACGATCAAGTTTTTGGCGCCGTTGCCGGGGAGGTAACGATTAAATTTTATTGTTTATTTAATTTCTGATTCGTGTTAGTTTTTTTGTTTTTCAAAAAAAAAATCTCTTTATTTGTTGATTTTGTATCAAACATTGGTGCGGGAATCATCTAAACAAGAAAAAAAAATTGCTTGCCACTTTTGTCTTTTCTTTTCTTTTCTTTGGTCTCATCTATAATCCTTCCTTCCCAATTTTTACATTTGTTTCTCTTTCTGCTTTCCTCTTTTCAAAAAAATATATATATATATATTTCTTTCTGATTTTCTTTCTTTCTATATTTTCTCGCCGTGATTTTATTTCTACCAAACTACCCATCGTCCTCACTACATACAGCATCTACCACAAATTCACAAACCACCCTACATAACCAAAGTGCCACGTCCAATTCAAAATATATATATATATATATATATATAGATAATTGTTGTAAAAAAAATCTGCAGGGGCAGCGGCTTGCAATGTACAATTTTTAATTTCTGCAATTATTTTGTGTGATTGTTATTATTTCTGCATTTTTTATTCATTCTGTTAAGGGCAATACCCCAATTCACATAAGGTGAGGGATTTCATCACCCTTTCCTTAGCCCACAAATTGCATTTCATCGTAGAATCTGACTAATAATAACGGTTAGACGTTGGACTTAAGGGAGTCACGGGCTCATCTAGGGCTTAATTGTATTGTGATAGTTGGTTCATTTGGAATGAATTATTTCTCGGTGTCTAGACTACGGCAGAGAAATAACCGTTTATAAATATTACGGTGATTCGTAAATATTATATCGGTTGTTACTCTGAAGGTACTTAAACCTTCGGCTGCATTGCTAGGGTGATTCCTGGTGCACCGATAACTCCTGTCCGTTAACTGGCTGAGAAATCTTTTGATCTAAGTAATCAAACGCATCACTTTATAATTTTGGGTTAGGAGCCTATAAGGACAGAAAATTTCATTGTAGCAGATTTCTGTGCTTGCATTTAACAACAATGAGTGAAAAAAGTGTTAGCCAACAAAATTCTCCTAGGAGTTCTCGAATCAACCAAAATTTTCCAACCGAATTGGATCAAAATCGAGTGAATCACAACTTTCCAAACTTTGGGGATCAAAATCAAATAAATCAAAATTTTCAAAATCTCAATATCCAAATGGATAGACCCTTGTCTCTTCGTGATCGATGTTATCCAACTAGGACCGTTCAACCCTCTGTCATTATGTTCCCACCAGCTGAAGGAAACAATTTTGAGCTAAAACATTCTTTTATCCAAGGGGTACCAAAATTTACTGGGTCTGAAAATGCTTATGAATTTCTGAGTGAATTTGAATTGTATGCTTCCACAACAAAAATGCAACAACTATCTAACAAATCGATCAAGCTAAGGCTAATCCCATTTGCACTACTTGAAAGCGCTAAAAGATGGCTAAATTCTCTTCCACGACATTCCATAAGAAGTTGGGATGAATTTGTCACTGCATTCTTGAAAAAGTTTTTCCCTTTCCATAAAAATCCAAAAATCCGAACCGAGATAAATCAATTTTGTCAAAATGAGGGGGAAACTTTTTCAAAATACTTTGAGAGATTCAACCAGCTTTTATATAGTTGCCCTCATCATGGAATTCTAAAAGATCACTTATGTCAAATTGCATATGAAGGGCTAAACTATCAGACTAGAACTCAACTAGAATCAATTTGTGGAGGAGACTTTATGTCTAAAATAGCTGATGAAGCTTGGCGGTTCTTAGAAGATTATTCTGAAAAGGACATGCAATGGGAATCAATTCGTGTTCCCATTCGTACTTCTACTAGAGGAGTGCATGTCGTGGACCCAAGTCAAATTCCCTTAGAAAATTAAACCCCTCAAGTCGGAGAAGGGTTACCCCACTATTACTCTCAAGACCAAGCCAATGCTATAGCTCAAAATAATCCTTACTCATCCACGTACAACCCTGGTTGGAGGAACCACCCAAATTTTTCTTGGTCAAACCCCAATAATTCGGCTAACCCATCTCACGTGCAACCCTTTATTCCCAATCCGAATTACCAAGCTCCTTCTTCCAATTCTCAAACATCTCAAGCTTCACCTCAATCCAAACAACCTTATAGGCACCCCAATTTTCAATCATCGAACCAATCCTCTCAATCTTCTCAACCGTCACAAGAAATTGTGCATCTAGAAAAACAGTTGAGCTCTTACGAAGCCAAAATAAACTCGCAAGATGCTAAAATGGACCAAATGATGAATATGATAAAGGAAATGGCGAAAAATAATGAGAGGGAAAATTGCTGAGTTAACCTGAGGTGAATCCAAAATATAACTCTCGTGCTGTAAATTCTTGTGAGGACGAAAACCATAATCCAGTCAACGCTATTACAACCCTTCGATCTGGAAAGAGGGTTGATAATAACGTGGGCGACCCTAACGAACTTTCTAACTCAACCCCAATCCCTAATCTTGATGATCACCCATTGGCTTCGAATGCCAAACCTCAAGTTTCCTTAAATGTTGGCAATCCCAACGATTCTTCTTCCAGTGTCGGCAAACCCGACCCACCTTCGAAAATTAATGTTGGCAATACCAACATTCCATCTTCTACGACCCTACCACCTTCTATTTCCTTGGATAAAACTACTTCCTCGAACAATGAAAATGATCACAGAGTCGAAAATCCAATAGCTCCATTTCCCCATAGAATCAATAATAAGAAGAAAGCGGCAAATTTCGATAAAATTTTGGAAATTTTCAAACAAGTCCGTGTGAACATTCCTCTTTTAGACACCATTGAACAAATTCCTCAATATGCTAAATGTCTTAAGGAATTGTGCACGCAAAAACGTGCAACTAATGTTCCAAAAACCGCCTTTCTAACTGCGAATACAAGCTCTGCTCTTTCGAATCTTACCCCAGTCAAGTACAAAGACCCTGGCTGCCCTACGATTGATTGCAAAATAGGAAACACCCATATCTCTCGTGCCCTACTCGACCTTGGTGCCAGTGTCAATCTTCTTCCTTATACTGTTTATTGTCAACTTGGGTTAGGGGAAATTAAACCAACAAACATCACTCTTCAGTTAGCCGATCGATCTGTCAAAAAGCCATTGGGAATTATCGAAGACGTCTTGATACAGATCGAACAGTTTTACTTCCTTGTCGATTTCATAGTTTTAGACACAGAGCCTGTCTCAAATCCCAAAGTTCAAATACCATTGATTTTAGGACGGCCCTTCTTAGCAACCTCTAATGCTGTCATAAATTGTAGGAACGGTCAACTTCGACTTTCCTTCGGGCACCTAACCATTGAGCTAAACATCTTCAATCTCAACAAACAACCTAGGGATTTTGAGACCGATGAAATCGACATGATTCAAACCATAGTTGACGAAACCTCTAAAGACACTTCTGAAGCCTTGAAAATGTGTCTGGAACATTTCGACTCTGATTTCGACGAACTTGAATACATTTCTGAACTGAATGAATTTCTTGACTTAAATCCTTCGTCTTTTGAATCTAACCAAGGAATGTTAACCAATGTTAACACTTAAGAACATCCTAAGTTAGATCTCAAACCCTTGCCACAAGACCTTAAGTACGCATACATAGACTCCTCAGAAACTCTTCCCGTAATCTTGGCCTCTGATCTTACCGAGGACCAAGAAGAAAAACTCTTAGAAATTTTACGGGAAAATAAAGACGCCTTGGGGTGGGAACTGAGCGATATAAAAGGAATTAGCCCATCAATTGTGGAACATCGCATGCATTTAGTTGATGAGGCTAAACCCATCCGTGAGGCTCAAAGGCGATTAAACCCAAACATGAGAGAAGTGGTCAAGGAGGAGATAATCAAATGTCTAGACAATAACATCATCTATCCCATCTCTGATAGTACCTGGGTGAGTCCGGTACAAGTCGTACCAAAGAAATCGGGAGTCACAGTGATCAAAAATGAAAGTAATGAGCTCGTCCCAACAAAAATCAAAACAAAATGGCGTGTGTGTATCGACTATCGAAAGCTCAACTCAGCCACACGAAAAGACCATTTCCCCTTACCTTTTATTGACCAAATGCTCGAACACTTAGCGGGTCATGAGTACTACTGTTTTCTCGATGGATACTCTGGCTATAACCAAATGCCTGTTGCTTTAGAGGATCAACATAAGACCACCTTTACTTGTCCCTTTGGAACCTTTGCTTATCGTCGCATGCCTTTTGGTCTTTGTAATGCCCCCGCGACTTTCCAAAGGTGTATGATGAGTATCTTCTCTGATATGGTGGACGAATTCTTGGAAATATTCATGGATGATTTTTCAATCTATGGATCATCTTTTTCCCAATGCCTCACTCATTTAGAACTCGTCCTAAAACGTTGTAAGGAAAAATCACTCGTGCTTAATTGGGAAAAGTGTCATTTCATGGTTAAAAGGGGGATAGTTCTAGGTCATGTCGTCTCCAAGGATGGTCTTGAAGTCGATAAATCTAAAATTGATTTGATTGCTAGTCTGCCTCCTCCTAAGTCTGTTAAAGATGTTCGTTCATTTCTTGGCCACGCGGGATTCTATAGAAGATTCATTAAGGATTTGTCGAAAATTTCAAAACCTCTCTCAAATTTACTTGCCAAAGACGTTAAGTTCGAATTCTCCAATGACTGCAAAACATCTTTTGAAACTCTTAAGTCAATCTTGACCACAGCTCCCATCATTCAACCTCCTGATTAGACTTAGCCCTTCGAACTTATGTGCGACGCTTCTGACTTTGCAATTGGAGCCATCTTAGGTCAGCGTATCGATAAACTCCCTCGAGTCATTTATTACGCTAGCAAAACCTTAAACGAGGCCCAATTGAATTACTCAACTACTGAAAAGGAATTTTTGGCAGTTGTCTTCGCTCTTGAGAAATTCAGACCATATCTCATAGGATCCAAAGTCATAGTTTACACTGATCATGCTGCCCTCCGATATTTGCTTTCTAAAAAGGATGCCAAGGCCCGCTTGATTCGTTGGATCCTTCTTCTTCAAGAATTCGATATAGAAATACGAGATAAAAAGGGTTCTGAAAATGTCGTAGCTGATCATCTCTCTCGAATTGTGCACGAAAATGTTAACGACACCCAAATCGATGACTATTTTCCTGACGAACAAATTCTTTCCATCTCTAACACCCCTTGGTACGCTGACATTGTGAATTATCTTGTCACACAACAAATGCCCGCTGAATGGTCGAAACAAGATAAACAAAAATTTCTCTCGAAAGTTCGAAACTCCTATTGGGACGACCCATATCTTTTCAAATACTGTCCAAACCAAATCATTCGAAGGTGTGTGCCCGATCATGAACACCAAAGTATTCTCTCCTTCTCACATGACCATGCTTGTGGCGGTCACTTTGGAGCAAGAAAAACTACTGCAAAAGTTTTGCAAAGCGGTTTTTATTGGCCCACACTCTTCCATGACGCTTTCGAATTTTGCTCTAAATGTGAGCGATGTCAAAGAACGGGTCGAATTACTAAGCGAAACATGATGCCTCTCAACCCCATTTTAGTGATTGAGTTATTCGATATTTGGGGCATCGACTTCATGGGACCATTCCCTAATTCATTTGGGAATCTTTACATCTTGCTTGCGGTAGATTATGTCTCAAATTGGGTTGAAGCCATTCCGACCAAAACCAACGACAACAAGGTTGTTGTCAAATTCCTCAAAGAAAACATCTTTTCGCGCTTTGGCACACCTCGAGCTATCATTAGCGATAATGGCACTCACTTCTGTAATCGTGCTTTTGAGTCCTTGCTCAAGAAATATTCAATCACACACAAGCTGTCGACCCCTTACCATCCACAAACTAGTGGGCAAGTAGAAGTCTCCAATAGACAAATCAAACAAATTCTTGAGAAAACCGTGAATTCCAATAGAAAAGATTTTTCCGTAAAACTGATTGATGCACTTTGGGCCTTTCGCACTGCTTATAAAACCAATCTAGGGATGTCACCATACCGATTAGTCTTTGGAAAGGTCTGTCACTTACCTCTTGAATTAGAGCATCGTGCTCTTTGGGCCATAAAATTTTTGAACTTTGACTTAGAGAAAGCCGGCTCACATAGGAAATTACAAATTTCTGAATTAGAGGAATTAAGAAATGAGGCATATGGAAATGCGAAAATCTACAAAGAAAGAACCAAAGCCCAACACGACAAAAACATACTTCGTAAGGAATTCAACGTAGGTCAAAAAGTTCTTTTATACGACTCTAGACTTCACTTGTTTCCAGGAAAACTTAGATCTCGATGGACTGGGCCTTATGTTGTGAAAACAGTATATCCTTATGGAGCGGTTGAAATTGAAAATCCTAGGGATGGAAAAGTCTTCAAAGTAAACGGCCAACGACTGAAACCATTTTTGGAATTCGAGCAATATGACAAAGATGACCCTATCGATCTGCATGATCCTGATCATCCACCATGAAATCAGGTGGTACACGTTCTTTTTCTTTTATTTTTCTTTTTCATTTTTCATTTTATTTTTGTTTTTCTGCCTTAGACAGTTGGGACACTGTCTCAATCAAGTGTGGGGGGGAGTCTGCATTGCATTCTTTTGATTTTTCTTTAATTTTTCTTTCTTTCTTTTCATGTAGGACCATCATACATTTTATATCGTAGTAACATACCAATTTTTTTTTTGGAAAATACGACTCATTTTCAATTGATAAAACAAAATAAGTTTACAATTTTTAGCCAGTTGATAGTATTTTTTTCTCTCAACTTAGATCGAATAAGAAATATAATGAAAAGTTTAATTTTGAGGGATAATAGTGTAACCGGTACATAGGGAGATTCTTAGGTGATGGCCATGAAATCTATTCTATATTGTAGACTTTATTTAAATAAGTGGAGGATTTAAAATACTTATAATGGCTTGTCAAACCTTTAAAACTAAGTTGTGTTAAGTTGAAGTCGCGTAACTCTCTTTTTGTGCTTATAAATTCAATAATAATAGTAATCAAATGGTATCCAACATTGCTTGTATATCGAGCGTTGGTGTGCAAACCCGCCAAGCTCTATCCGACACGTGGTTGACAAAGTCAGCGTTGGAATATCTTGGTCTCATTTTATGAGATTGGACACCTAAGGATTACCGACACGTTGTTGACAAAGTCAAAGTCGGCCTGCACAATCCGCCAAGCTCTTTACCCACTCTCCGTTAGTCCGCGAGGCAGTGCATGGGTGGTAAACCTTGGTCTTCTAAGTTAGGTGTATGTACTTAATCATAAATTTTAAAATTTTATAGAATAAAGAATAAGCGATGATGCCCAAACACTTGTTGACCTTATTGATTTGACTAGCCATACATGAGAAATTAGAATACCACTTTGCAAACTATGCCAAGCAAACTAAGAATTTATTTCATGGCTGCACTATGTTATCGACCGAACTAACTGGCCAAACTGGAATTTAACATTTGAAAACTTGATTTATATTGAAAAATTTGTGACAAGTTGAGGTATCTAAAATAAAATCAACTGATCAGAAATTGTTAACTTAATTTGTTGTACCACTTTCCTGAAATAAGTCGTGTTTTCATTTTTCGTTTTTATTTGCATATGTCCATTGCATTCATGTAGTTTCATTAGAATCATAGCATGCTGCATTTGGATTTTGTGGGTAGTATCCGCTGAAAACCCTCACGAGACACCGCTCGTCCTACTAGGGACACCTAGAGGTTTAACGGCTTGTTGCATACGCTCAATGCAATCGTGTTTCCTACGAAAATGCGACCTATCTAGTTAGTTTTTCATTTTCTTTTTACTCGAGGACGAGTAAAAGATAAGTGTGGGGGTATTTGATTAACATAGAAATGTGTTTTTATGCTCTTATATTTTATCTTTTGTAAATAAATAAATGATACTTTGGTTACTTTTGTGTGTTTTTACAGGATGTCAAGAAATGCCCCTTCGTTTCAAATTAAAGGCCAACTACAGATAAAAAGCTACTTCCCCGTACTAAAGCCATCTCAATTACAAAAGACGTTGTGGTTCACTGGTAAATGCATAGAGATTTGTACTGAGAGACCTAAGTTTGATCCCTGTCGAGCTCACTTTTTGCCAAAGAACAGAACGCGTTCACACTGCCCCTTTGCTATGAAGAATATATTAATTAGTGTTATATTATATATATACATATTCATGTGTATGTATGATATTCACTAATAGACATTTCAGGAGTAGTCATGGAAATCAATTCAGAACATTCATTTTTCAATTTCCAATAAGAAGAATTTATGATTGATTTATTGCCAAGAAAAGATCAATTTTGAAGATTTCATCCTTTGTTGCCTTGGGAGTTTGATGAGCATCCTTGTTTGGAATAATTAATCGCATGCAATCTAATTACCAATCAACTAGCCATACGGAGGATTTGGAAGATATTCACCAAGATATGCATCAGATATTATTAAAATAATTATTTCCAAACAAGCCTAGTCAAGGAAGGCAAGAGATATGATATTACTTCTTGAGAAAAGAGGGCCATTTAGTCATTGATTTGATTAGGATTTGGTCTACATCTCTATAAATATACATGATGTCCCATTGTAAATGCCATTCATTTTTCTATTCTGTATTCTCTTTTGTTCTAATAAAAGTCTTTTCTAGTTTTATTATTATTTTAATTTCATAACAATTTGTGTTATCTACCTAATTAGGTTTGTGTAGAATGCATATTGTTATTGTCTTTTATTACTGCTCGTTAGCGATTCACTGTTGATTAGTTTCAACAGGAATCCTACTTTTAATTTCTTTTATTGTTCTAGTTGTTATTCTCTTTTTCTAGTAATTGTTCCTTTTCTTTTCAATTATTGAATTTGATACTGATTAGATTCAGAGTAATTTCAACAACATAAAAAAAACAACAACTCCAAACTTCGTCTAACTCGCCCAAGAATAAATAGATAATAATTTTTAATAACACCTCCCTGTGTTCGACCTGTATGCTACACACCTGTACGCTTGCAGTATTTAATTTAAAATTCGTGCTTTTCTGATTCATAGATTAGCGACGATCAGACGACTTCAGAAATAAAGGGGATTAGGGTTTGTAAATATTAGGTTATTTATAATATTATAGTACTAAATTCATTAATTTTCAGAAAAGCCCGATAACTCTTAATAACTCCAAATCCAGCCCAGTGAATGTTGCCTCTAGCCAAATACCCCTATTCCGAACACAATGGGCTAGGCCTCATCAGCCCATTCGATCGTTTTCATCTTGTTTTCTTCAAATTAAAATATAAATCATTTAATTATTTAATTTGATCATACATTTTAATTTACCGGGGTCACATACTGACTCAAAAACTTCCCGAAAAATAAATCTAGCTATGTTTTAACGATATGGTCCTAACAAAATTAGTTTCGTTGAATTTGGAGACCGTCTGAAAAATGGTCAATTTCTGGTCGATCCAATTTAAATTTGAATTGCCAAACACATTTAAATTTACTACGCTTACATATTAATTCAACAAATTATGAAATTTGGAGTCTTGCAATAATTTGACATTTCGGATCCAACCAAAGTTGTTTCGCCGAAAACGGAGATCATTTGTAAAATGATTTTATTTTCATATTAATATATATATATATATATATTCAAATTTTCAAACTACCGCGCTATTTCTAACTCCTTTTATAATTAAAATAAATATATTCGTTCTAACTTTGATTTAAATAGCTTTTTAGTCGTTATTATTTAAAATAATTCATTTTATATATTTAAAATCCATTAAAATCTCTAAAATAAAAATTTTAAATTGGTTATGATTTTCCGAGTTGTTACATTATCTTCTTGTAAATTCTATTTCAAAAATTGGATTTATGTGGTTAAATTAAATATAATTTCTTATTTCAATAGTTCACATATACACTTCACTAGTAATTACATAATCTTAAGATATTATTAATGATAACAAGAACGAATTTAACATTTCGAAATAAATACATATTCTTCAGAAATCCGTTTAACTTCGATAGGTTTAGTGAATAAAATTTCAAGTCATTATTTCTTTACAAATTTATAAGTATTCCACTTAAAAATCAAACTATCATTTTAATTTTATAAATCTTGTTTTTCACAATTTCGTTTATCTCAAACACAATTTTTTAATAATAACTTGAAAAATCCATTTGTTAATGTTACAGATTTTCCTTTATTGCCAATTTATACTATGGACATTTCAAAATGCTTGTTTCAAACTTAGTACTTGACAACTTTAGTTATTAATTCACTTATAAATTTACACTTAATTTTCTTCGGTTAACTAGGGAAGGCTTAGAGGTGGACTTAGAACAAGATCAAAATTTAAACCTTAAGAAAGCCTTATTGAAAGAAACCTATCAAGGAATATGATTCAAAGTAGTAGGGATTTCATAAAGGGTTTTGATCTTTTTTGAATAATGTATATTTTCAAAATACGCTCTTTCAGCATTGATTTGAGTGACAATTTCACTCATTCTAGTGTATTACCATCCTATCTATAATGAGTTAAATCCCATAAGGTAAGGTTTTCTCAAACCAAGGCTCAAATACCAACTATAACGACCATATATTTCCATATGTTTAAGTCAATAATAAAACCAACTCAAATCGTTCTAAATAGCAGATGGTTATTTCTACAGCGTTTAGTGTACAAATCATCACAGAATCACATAATAGAGTAATACAATATCTTACGACAAAATAAAATACATCAGAGTTACAATATCAAATACAGTGGAAGTTTAATACATAGAATCTCACTGGCACGTATATAAATAGCTAAATGATAGGCATAGACAAGTTCTTCACACATCTTTAGCTACGAATGTGAAATATCAAACTATAATACACTGTTTGACCTGAGCATCATGAAAAAACAAAACATTAAAGTTATGACTAACATTCTCATGTTAGTGAATCAACTCAAATGAAATGTTCATAGAAATACATCAATAACTTAAAGGATATTTGGGATACCCATCCTTTAAGGATCTGTGGAACTATATACATATAATACCGTAGGCTATTATATTAGTGTCTATGGTATGGCTCTTGTCTCTCTAATGACTAATTTTTTCTTTGACATCGTCATCATTTAAAAAACATATTTAATATGGACTTTCAAATTTCATTTAAAATAAATTTGAAATATTAACTTCAATATATTTGAAATTATATAACTTAGACAATTCAATTCGGTTATATTAACAAAATCAAAGCATTACGTTTTATTATTAAATCAAATTATGTATTTCATAATATCATATCTTAAAATCAATTTAATAATTAAACTTAACAAGTCTCAACCCAAACTTTTATCTTTAAATTTTGTTATATCAAAGTTATAAAAAAATTATATATAATTTATAATGTGGTTTCTAGACCTTAAAACTATTTGAGATAAAAAATTATAACTAAATTATTTTATTTGTTAAGTTTTAAATTACCATTATCACAAATATTTATGTTATATTTATTTATTTAAAATTTTATTATATTTTAACATCTTTAATTTATCTTGAAAACTTAACCTTTTAATTAAATTTAAAAAATACATTTAAAAATCTTTATAGAAATATGTTTGACTTAAGTCTTTTTAAATCAAATCGACAAGGTATCCAAATATATTTTTCTACCTAGGTTAAGCGATACATGCATTTATCATTTCAATCGCTAATTTTATTATTTAATATTTACCATTTCAAACTGAATACTAAGTCAATTCAAATTTGATTTTCCTAAATTTATTCAATAGCTCGGGTATATATCATTTTTACCCATAATGATTTTTCTAAATTTACAGGGAACTTGCAGTATGAGAACATGAAATAAAACATAAACAAACAATGTCACATAACATATATTTAATTTCATCACAAATCATAAATCACTTATGTATAATTCATGTCATATATATGTCGTTTCATAGTGGTTCATATGTGAATCATGTACATATCAAATAATATGATTTACTACTAATAATCCTACGTATTCATGACATTTAAAATGTATTGAATTTCACATTCACAAATTTGTTAGTCTAGAGTGAGATAATCTCACCATTCGTGGATGAGAGAAAATAGTATTGCAATTCCTGAAACATACAACACTGTCTCAAATAATTTATAGAGAGAGCAGTAGAGTTTTGGCTAAGGAAGATAGATTTTTTTTCACAAGAAATTACAAAAAAATGGATATTTTAAAATAGGCTTTTGAACTTGTTAATCACGAGATTAGAAAAGGTGGTCAATTGAAAAGTTGTTGCAAATTCTTTTCTCTTCGATAAAAAAGAAAGAAAAAAGGTTTTCGATTAAATTTGAATAAGAAAAGGTTTTATACGAAGAGGGAAAATAGATCTAGGTTATGAGAATAAAAAAAATAGAGAGAGATGATATTAGAGGTTTAGGGATTTGTTTTGATTTATTAACCTAGATTGAGCAGGAAGCCATGAAAATATTTAGAAAGAACTAACAGAGGAAATTTGCAGATGAGGATAAATGTTTAAAGAAAAGAGATGGTGATAAGGTTTAAGATTTTAATCCGTAGAGAGAAGAGAGGAGGGGTTGGCTGAGAAAATTTTACAAGGAAATGAACTGGAGAAGAAGAGAGACAACAGGGAAATAGGTTTAGGATTATAGGTTTTAATTTTGAAGTATTGTAATTAGGAGGAGAGTAAATATAGAAATTATTAGAGGTAGAAGAAGACAAAGGAAGCACCGAGAACAGAATGTGAAGGAATTTGAGAACTACATATTTTTTACTAAGCAAAAGTCCCTTCAAATTTCATAGACGCATAGCCCCTCTCTTTATAATTCTAATAGCAAATTTGGCTCAATTAACACAACAATATGACCCAAGAGAAAATTCAAATTATACTAGTGTGAATATTAGTATGGATGCAAAGAAAATACATGTGAGCTACAGGCAGGGAATACATAAGGAATTCAATGTCTGCTTTATACGTTTTTGTCAAACCTTCAAGCATTGAAAATGTCGGAACGTTATTAGAAAGAAATTAGAGGGTGAGATAAGAAAGAAAGTTAGAATAGAAGAACAAGAAGAAACAATATAACACAGAGTCTCACATTGCAACGGAATGAAATATAATATATAAATAAACTATATTGAGACTTTGAAATAAGAACTTACAATCATCAGAGTACATCAACACATTTGGACAGTTATAATAACTTGTCCTAATACATAACACATAGCGGAATAATACTAGGCAATATCATACGTCTGAACACCTTTAGCTCGTCAATTGGCTTCACAACATCCGATAACCTGAACCTGTACAACCCGGTCTAACCCGAGCATTACAAATACGGGTCAGTCTGGTGAACCAGAGTGAGAAAAACTCGCAAAGTTTAAGGGGGATCATCCAACTTGATTTTAAAGTTCAAATTCTTTTTGAAAGAAAAGGATAATCGTAAGAACAAATCCACACATAAATACGGACAATTTTTACCTTACAATAACCCAAAACAATTTAGAAATCATATCTTATTGTGATATTATAATAGTGTCTAAATACAAATAAATAGAATCTAGCTGAACGCTTGCATCTCACGCTCCACATATATTGTATACAAACAAAACCGCGGATGCTTATTGGGAATTGGATTCTGACTATGACAAAGTATGGAACCACCTGCCGATGGTGTATCTCTAGAGGCGAATACACTAGGTTCAACAAGAACGTCTTGCAACCCGGCCCATACATGACCGACCACTCATTTCGCTTGAGTGTATCAAATGCATATCACCAACGGTTGGGTGCGACCCACCGTTTCCCGAAAAAGGATCGATAGATTAAAGAAACAAAAGGAATTTCTCTAGATAGGTGATTATACACCTTAATGGGTGCGACCCACATAGCCATGCTGCCTGCCCGATTTTTGTCATTTCCCGGTTGATGAGGCTTGACGTTATAATCGACTTTTGGAACATCTGGCCACCATTCACATCGTCCATACAAGTCATCCAGGAACAGGATAAACCAAAGGCGCTGTAACAACCCGTAAAATCTGGGCCAGTTTAAAATTTTTATTTTGGCAATTTTAGCGAATTTTGATTATTTAAAATAGATTATTTTAAATAATATCGACGAGAAATTTATTTTGAATATAATTAGAACGTATATATTATATACGTCGTCGTTAGAATATAATATTTATATATAATTATAAATAGAATTGAAAATGGCGCGGTAGTTCGAAAATTCGATTTCTAATTTCAAATGAATATACAGAATTCAATATAAGTCAGAATTGAACGAAACAAGAAATATTTGAATCTGTATAACTATATCTTTGTAACGAAGTTAACAAACTGAGATTTCATTTTAGAAATGATAAGATATGTCCAGTTGAAAATTCTGAATAGTCGCTATGGAATTCAGGCCCTTAAAAATGGACATTTTGCAAATGACCTCGGATTTCGACGAAACCAGTTTTGTTGGGTCCGTGATGTTAAGTTATTGCTAGATTCCAAATTTCATAATTTTTCGAATCAATATGTGAGCGTGGCAAAAGAAAACGCGTTTGACCAGTTTCAGTTGATTTTAATCGACTGGAAATTGGCCATTTTTCTAACGGTCTCAGAATTCGACGAAACTAGTTTTGTTAGGACCGTATCGTCAATACGAAGCTAGAAAATATTTTTATGGAATTTATAGAGTTAGTATGTGACCCCGGTAATTTGAAATGTACGTTTAATATTCAATATAGTGATTTAAATGTAAATTTAACGGAAACTGATTGTAACAGTCGAATCAGCTTACGATACATATCCCATTGTGTTCGGAATGGGGGTAAAACGCTATGGACGACAGGCGGTGGACCTCGTTTAAAGGTCGTATGAAAAAGTCAACTTTTTGCAATTAAATTAATTAAATTAATTAAAAATTAATTTAATTTCCTTTCCCCCCTTTTTACCGCTCTGGCCCCCCCCCCTTCTCTCATTCCCAAATCGTTACAGAAGAAAAAAAAAAAAAAAAACGTCGAACCCTGGAAACGCGCCTCCAGGCGCTGGCCCTCGCGCCACCGGAGCGGACGCGGCTCCGATCAGCCTCCCCCTCGCGACTCTCTCTCCTCCCTCACCCAACCCGCTTCCTCACCGACGAGCAGCAAGCCCTAGCCGATTGGAAGCCGCACCCCATGCCACCGTGGATCCCTCCACCTACACCTCAGGCCGCCGCAACCACCAGTGAACCCCCCCCCCTTCGCTGACCAAAAAAAGAAACCTGTAAGTTTTCCTTTGAAAACTGTTTTTTTTCTGTTATTTGGAAACTGTTTTTTTTTTCTTTCTGATTTTTAGTTTACTGTTTTTGTTTTTCTGATTTTTAATTTTAGAAAAAAAAGTTAAAACTTTATTTTAAAAAGTTAAAACTGAATTTTAAAAAGTTAGAACTTTATTTTAAAAAAGTTAAAACTGAATTTTAAAAAGTTAAAACTGTTTTTTTATAAAGGCTTTAGACTGATTTTTATTTTCAGTTAAAAGAAAAAGATTCAAACTTTAAGAAGAAAAAGATTCAAACTTTTAAAAGAAAAAGATTCAAACTTTAAATAGAAAAGGCCATACCTTTTTATGGAAAAGACGGAATTTTTATTGAGTAGGAGAAGTAAGATACGATTTTTATATTTTTAAAGCAATAAAAATATAATTTTTAAATCATAGGAATATTAAAAATATAATCTTTATATTGAAAATACGATTTTTATATATTGAACTTTGAAATAGAAATTCGATTTTTATATATTGAACTTTGAAATAGAAATTCGATTTTTATATATTGAACTTTGAAATAGAAATTCGATTTTTATATATTGAACTTTGAAATAGAAATTCGATTTTTATATATTGAACTTTGAAATAGAAATTCGATTTTTATATATTGAACTTTGAAATAGAAATTCGATTTTTATATATTGAACTTTGAAATAGAAATTCGATTTTTATATATTGAACTTTGAAATAGAAATTCGATTTTTATATATTGAACTTTGAAATAGAAATTCGATTTTTATATATTGAACTTTGAAATAGAAATTCGATTTTTTATATATTGAACTTTGAAATAGAAATTCGATTTTTATATATTGAACTTTGAGATAGAAATTCGATTTTTATATATTGAACTTTGAAATAGAAATTCGATTTTTATATATTGAACTTTGAGATAGAAATTCGATTTTTATATATTGAACTTTGAAATAGAAATTCGATTTTTATATATTGAATAGCGAAGTAAAAATTCGATTTTTATATATTGAATAGCGAACTAAAAATTCGATTTTTATATATTGAATAGCGAAGTAAAAATGTGATTTTTACATATGTAGAGGATACGGGCAAAGAAAGTGAAAGGAGGCGAAACGACGAAGACTTCTGCAAATGAAGAGCCGTGGAGCTAGGATAGCTATCTGTGAGAATTTCTCACCTTTCAATTTATTTTTCTAGTTATATATATATATACTAGGATGCAGACGGTGCTTAGAAGCACCCGACACCCGTCCACATACCATGGACTTGTTTGTTTGGATGTTTGGTGATTGATTGAGATATTGGTTTGAATGTGGTTTGTGGTGTGAAAAATCGAATCGATAAATTGGTTAGGATTAGACGTGCGCCGTTATAAGGCGAAGGAGTAAGACTAGGTTAGACTCTTACTCCAAATTTTGTGGTTTGCATAACGAGAGTGATTTGATTGATGTGTGAATGGCGTGGGCCTTCACTAGACCGGGGATAAGGCTAGGCCTTGTCCCGTTTCTAGTATCGTGCCGTTATGCCGCCGAAATTTTCTAAAATAAGTTAGAAAAATAAAAATAGCATTTTATTTAACGAATGAACTGAATAGAAATTCATATGTTAAAATAAAATGTGTTATCGTTAAAAATATAATTTTTAACGTGAATGTGAATAAATAAATATTCATTTACAAACCAGACGGTTTGTTTATGTACACCTATTTGAATGACGTTGATTGGGTCGATAAATTTTACACATCGCCTAACTGCACAAATAAAATATGTGTTTGATTGTTTGAAACCCCACACGGGTGTTAGGATGAAATTTGAAGTTCACTCATCCTGATTGATTAAATATGTCGATCGATTGATTGACAAGCTGCTGTAAGCGTTAAATGTCTATATTTGATGCTTATACAGTGTAGTGCACTTTGGTTGATGATTGATTATTCATCGTTGTTGATATATACATGTGTTGTAGAAAATCCATATAATTAACATTATATGGTAATTGATTGGGCCTCATTCCAGTTTCGAAAAAAGAAATATTTGAAATAGAAATATTTGAAATAGAAATATTTGAAATAGAATATTTGAAAATAGAAATATGTGAAGCCGTGAGGATTAGATTGACGCCATTTTGACGTGAACGATATTTATATCGATTTTATTCATTTTAAAATGAATATTGAAAAGTGATTTCGAAATCGAATATTTTGAATTGAATTGAAAGCGATTTCGAAATGAATTGAATTAAAAACGATTTCGAAATGAAATGAATTGAAAACGAATTCAAATTGAATTGAAAGCGATTTCGAAATGAATTGAATTGAAAACGATTTCGAAATGAAATGAATTGAAAACGAATTCAAATTGAATTGAAAACGATTTCGAAATGAATTGAATTGAAAACGATTTCGAAATGAAATGAATTGAAAACGAATTCAAATTGAATTGAAAATGATTTCGAAATGAATTGAATTGAAAACGAATTGAAATGAATTCAAATTGAATTGAAATTTGAATTGAATAGAAATGAATTTTGAAACGAATTTATAAAGAAGAATTCAATTTTGATTTGAATTGAAAAGGAAGTTGAAATTGCTTTTGAAACGAATTTAAAACTATTTATATAATTCGTTTTAAATAGAAATCGACGAAATATATATTATATATATTATATATATAATATAATGGCCTGAATAGAACGCGCCGCGCCGCGGCAGTTCGTGAATTTCGACCATTTATTTCAAACGGACATTACGGGAGATCCGACCGTCGGATTCTCCTAAAACCGGAACCGTTGGGTTCGTATCGAAAAGAGCTTTCTAATGAATGTTAGAGATTTGAAATCTAACGGTTGGATTTGGAGATACGTCCAAATCAAATTCGAAAAAGGTCGCTGTAAGTGCAGTTCGATGGCCGTTAATGGAAATCGACTGTACGGGCCTTGATAAAATTATTAAAAATAGTAATAATTTGTGTAAAATCATAAGAAATGATTTAGAAAGAATTGGGATGAAAAACTCCATATTTGAAAAGATAAAAATAGATTTTTATCGAAATGAACTAGTTTTGAACTAGAATTATAATTCTATTTATTTTTAAATAAATAAATTGAATTCGAAAAGGGTTTTAAAAGTAACCAAAATTCCAATGATTGCATTGGAGTGGATTTGAATCGAAATTGTCTTCGGAATATTTCGATGTTGGAATTCGTGATATTACAGGTGTTGTTATGGAAATTTGAAAGATATATATTTGTATCGTTATTTCCAATACGACATTTGTTAGTCGTAGAATTCGATATTGAATATAAGCCGATATATTTTCTATTCAGAGCCTTGTATTGAATATCGAATGTGATTTGGGTTTGTCGTGAATGGTGTCTTTACTAACACTGTTCTTGAACCCAGTTGAGAAAAGATTAAATCTTTTTATTTAGATTTAATGAAGTGTACCAATTAAATAATATTTAATTGGAATTGAATTGATATTGATTTTTGGGTTTATCGTGAACAGTGTTTTAAATAACACTTGTTCTTTAACCCGATAATTAATGGGATGTGACTTTGGGTTTATCGTGAACCGTGTTTTAAATGACACTGATTCTTTAACCCAGTCACAGATTAAAACTAAGTGGAGTTTTAATGAATCTTTAATTAGATTGAAAAGATCGAGAATGGAGTATCACCAGTTTTGCTCCAGGCGATAGTTAAATCTTTAATTAGATTTGAATGTGAAATTTAGAAACTAACTGTCGGTTAGCCAAGCAGAATGGTTTTCTGGATATTGATCTGATGTTGGTTTCGGCCTTCGGGGTTAATATTTGGGGAATTATTCTCTTGATTAATTTACGGTTAGTGACTAATGAATTGGAATGAGGCGTATGTTGTGTTTGTATAACACTTTTATAAAATATACGCGAGTTATTCGGGAAGACCGGGTTTATCCCATTCTGAATAACTGATACGACGATAAGTCGAAGATGAAGACGATGGTCGAAGACCGGAAGTCTTCACGTCGTTTGGGTGGTAACTGATGATCTTGATTGGGCTGTACACCCAAGAAGATGGAAACAATTAGTGATCGTCCAGACGTACTTGGAGATCGATGGATATGCGGGGTACTAGGTGCCTCCGGTTTCGTTCAGACCCAGAACGGACTTGTAAATGGACTGTGTGTCTGACATCGGATTTCATTCTGTGTGACTGATATCGGTTGCATAGGATGGCTTGCCTGTGTGGCATGCTAAGATGCAAATGATCGAGGCTTCTGTTGAAAAGCAAAGTCTTGTGGTGATGATCAAAGCACGGCCTTTGTGGCGTAGCTTTGTGTAACGTTTACCTCGCGTGTTTCACACCCGGTATGAACCAAAAACGGGAGACGGACCTCAGGGAGGGCATGCGTTTCTTTCTAGTTAGAAGTGGCGTCAGTGGTTTTACACGCCCTGACGAGTTTGACTTATGTGGTTGTTGCTGTTGCGAGGCGCCTCGGTTATATCGGTTTCGGCCGATGCATTCTGGTCGGCTGACGGACCAGACTTACACCCCATAGGGTGGGGAAACGTAGTGTTCAGGCATTTTAATCCACATCGGTGGACCGGCCCTGACGATCCAAGGGCCCACCTGAGTCTGGGTCCTGTGGCTCGGGCTAGAGAGTCACGAATCGGTTGAGGACTATCTTTTGCCTCGGTTCATAGACGGAAATCCAATTTCCAAATACGTGCCATTTGCGGTTTTATTTGTAAACCTATATATGGCGACATAGTGGCATGGGACGCTCATGTCGCCTATGATTGATACTTATGATTTGAAGTTGTTTTATACACTATGCACTTATTATAGTATCAAATGATTTGTTTTAAACGTATCAAGCATTCTTTGGCTGTTATAAGGGAAAACCCTATCCCCCGGCTTGCGTTTGCATTGTGTGATAGGACCTGGGTCTTATAACAGCTTCATTTTTCTTTATTTAGCATTGCGCTGTTTGTTTTATGCACTGGTATTCTTGGGAGGAAACCCGTTCCGTGTTATACGGCGTGGTCCCTTGATTTACCTAATGATTTAAAATAAAGATTAATAAATGTTTTAGTTCTCACACCAGTCTCATGACTGACCTGGAGTTTATTGTTTTTAACCTAAACTCTGGGTGCCCTTATTTTCGACACGGGCAGCTAGTAGTTTTGGTTTTGCAGATTTATATTCACAGGATCCTGGTTTACAGCTGGAACGATATCCGGAAAGCTTTGTATCCGTATATCTCTTCTAGTTGTGTATTGTATTATTTTCCGCTGCTATGTATTTAAATGTAATTTAAATCTCTGATATTTCTGTGTAAGATGCATTTATGCTCTGTATATTCTTGTAATCTGATGCATTGTTGTAATAAGCAATGAAATGTTCTTCTGTATGCGTTCTGTTGTGGCTTGTTCTCAAACGATAGGGCGTTTCGAACGGCCTGGATCGGTCTAACGACTGGTTCGGACCGAGCGAAATTCCTTCTCGTCACAGGTGGTATCAGAGCTTTGGTTTACAAAGCAGAGAACAAGGCACATTAGAACCGTACGAAAGAATTCATCAGATATTGGATTAGTAATATCCAACGGGAATGACTCGTTAGAGATGGGATCAGTAGTATCCTAGAACGAGTGTGAGGAGTATATTTTTAAAATGAAAACAAAATTTTGGTTTGAAAATTTAATTCAATTATTCGTATCTGATTACTTATTTATATTGATTTGGACAATTCAGTATATAAAGAATTTGCATATACGCCTTGCAAACGTATATTCAAAGTTTTAATATATTGAATAGATATAGAATCACACTCTAGTGCCCGGAGATGATGTTGATAATGACCATGGCATCATCGATATTTATGTTCGTGCTCCGAAGGTGTGATTTCTATATATTTCCTATTGACTGGTGTGAGAACCAAAACTATATAGGATTTATTATTGTGATTTGGCATCAAGAATCTGATTTTTGTATATGTATCAAAATTACGAATTTGAAACTCTAATTCACTAATGGATTGATGTTTGTGGTGTTTGTTTAGTTGTTTTATAATTTTGAACCATTATGCCTAATTTGATCGAATATTGAATTGTATTGAAAATTGGTCGCAGTAGCTTGCATGTATATATACTTACATTGAACAGGTCATAGCAAGGAGGCTAGAGCCGAAGAATAAAATTTGTTTGCCCGACAAATAGGTACATGTTTATTACAATAATTTCCTGTTTTGTTTGGGTGATGATGATTTTGTGAGCCTATTGGCTAGCCGCTTGGCTTTTTCTTTTTCTTTTTGAGATCTGAAGGACCGGGGAAGCTATTTGAAATTCCCCGATGCTCCCGGTGCAGGGGTGGTTATGGCGAAATTTTTCGAAAATTTAGGGTGTTAGCCAAATTTTTGAAATTTTGAAAATTCTCAGAAACTAAAGAGTTGGAGAATGGAAGCCTGATCGATCGTAGAACTGAATAATCAAACCACTTTCGACTTTGTTCCTTTTCGGGGACGAAAAGTTTTAAGTGGGGGAGATTGTAACAACCCGTAAAATCTGGGCCAGTTTAAAATTTTTATTTTGGCAATTTTAGCGAATTTTGATTATTTAAAATAGATTATTTTAAATAATATCGACGAGAAATTTATTTTGAATATAATTAGAACGTATATATTATATACGTCGTCGTTAGAATATAATATTTATATATAATTATAAATAGAATTGAAAATGGCGCGGTAGTTCGAAAATTCGATTTCTAATTTCAAATGAATATACAGAATTCAATATAAGTCAGAATTGAACGAAACAAGAAATATTTGAATCTGTATAACTATATCTTTGTAACGAAGTTAACAAACTGAGATTTCATTTTAGAAATGATAAGATATGTCCAGTTGAAAATTCTGAATAGTCACTATGGAATTCAGGCCCTTAAAAATGGACATTTTGCAAATGACCTCGGATTTCGACGAAACCAGTTTTGTTGGGTCCGTGATGTTAAGTTATTGCTAGATTCCAAATTTCATAATTTTTCGAATCAATATGTGAGCGTGGCAAAAGAAAACGCGTTTGACCAGTTTCAGTTGATTTTAATCGACTGGAAATTGGCCATTTTTCTAACGGTCTCAGAATTCGACGAAACTAGTTTTGTTAGGACCGTATCGTCAATACGAAGCTAGAAAATATTTTTATGGAATTTATAGAGTTAGTATGTGACCCCGGTAATTTGAAATGTACGTTTAATATTCAATATAGTGATTTAAATGTAAATTTAACGGAAACTGATTGTAACAGTCGAATCAGCTTACGATACATATCCCATTGTGTTCGGAATGGGGGTAAAACGCTATGGACGACAGGCGGTGGACCTCGTTTAAAGGTCGTATGAAAAAGTCAACTTTTTGCAATTAAATTAATTAAATTAATTAAAAATTAATTTAATTTCCTTTCCCCCCTTTTTACCGCTCTGGCCCCCCCCCCCTTCTCTCATTCCCAAATCGTTACAGAAGAAAAGAAAAAAAAAAAAAAAAAAAAACGTCGAACCCTGGAAACGCGCCTCCAGGCGCTGGCCCTCGCGCCACCGGAGCGGACGCGGCTCCGATCAGCCTCCCCCTCGCGACTCTCTCTCCTCCCTCACCCAACCCGCTTCCTCACCGACGAGCAGCAAGCCCTAGCCGATTGGAAGCCGCACCCCATGCCACCGTGGATCCCTCCACCTACACCTCAGGCCGCCGCAACCACCAGTGAACCCCCCCTTCGCTGACCAAAAAAAGAAACCTGTAAGTTTTCCTTTGAAAACTGTTTTTTTTCTGTTATTTGGAAACTGTTTTTTTTTCTTTCTGATTTTTAGTTTACTGTTTTTGTTTTTCTGATTTTTAATTTTAGAAAAAAAAGTTAAAACTTTATTTTAAAAAGTTAAAACTGAATTTTAAAAAGTTAGAACTTTATTTTAAAAAAGTTAAAACTGAATTTTAAAAAGTTAAAACTGTTTTTTTATAAAGGCTTTAGACTGATTTTTATTTTCAGTTAAAAGAAAAAGATTCAAACTTTAAAAAGAAAAAGATTCAAACTTTTAAAAGAAAAAGATTCAAACTTTAAATAGAAAAGGCCATACCTTTTTATGGAAAAGACGGAATTTTTATTGAGTAGGAGAAGTAAGATACGATTTTTATATTTTTAAAGCAATAAAAATATAATTTTTAAATCATAGGAATATTAAAAATATAATCTTTATATTGAAAATACGATTTTTATATATTGAACTTTGAAATAGAAATTCGATTTTTATATATTGAACTTTGAAATAGAAATTCGATTTTTATATATTGAACTTTGAAATAGAAATTCGATTTTTATATATTGAACTTTGAAATAGAAATTCGATTTTTATATATTGAACTTTGAAATAGAAATTCGATTTTTATATATTGAACTTTGAAATAGAAATTCGATTTTTATATATTGAACTTTGAAATAGAAATTCGATTTTTATATATTGAACTTTGAAATAGAAATTCGATTTTTATATATTGAACTTTGAAATAGAAATTCGATTTTTATATATTGAACTTTGAAATAGAAATTCGATTTTTTATATATTGAACTTTGAAATAGAAATTCGATTTTTATATATTGAACTTTGAGATAGAAATTCGATTTTTATATATTGAACTTTGAAATAGAAATTCGATTTTTATATATTGAACTTTGAGATAGAAATTCGATTTTTATATATTGAACTTTGAAATAGAAATTCGATTTTTATATATTGAATAGCGAAGTAAAAATTCGATTTTTATATATTGAATAGCGAACTAAAAATTCGATTTTTATATATTGAATAGCGAAGTAAAAATGTGATTTTTACATATGTAGAGGATACGGGCAAAGAAAGTGAAAGGAGGCGAAACGACGAAGACTTCTGCAAATGAAGAGCCGTGGAGCTAGGATAGCTATCTGTGAGAATTTCTCACCTTTCAATTTATTTTTCTAGTTATATATATATATACTAGGATGCAGACGGTGCTTAGAAGCACCCGACACCCGTCCACATACCATGGACTTGTTTGTTTGGATGTTTGGTGATTGATTGAGATATTGGTTTGAATGTGGTTTGTGGTGTGAAAAATCGAATCGATAAATTGGTTAGGATTAGACGTGCGCCGTTATAAGGCGAAGGAGTAAGACTAGGTTAGACTCTTACTCCAAATTTTGTGGTTTGCATAACGAGAGTGATTTGATTGATGTGTGAATGGCGTGGGCCTTCACTAGACCGGGGATAAGGCTAGGCCTTGTCCCGTTTCTAGTATCGTGCCGTTATGCCGCCGAAATTTTCTAAAATAAGTTAGAAAAATAAAAATAGCATTTTATTTAACGAATGAACTGAATAGAAATTCATATGTTAAAATAAAATGTGTTATCGTTAAAAATATAATTTTTAACGTGAATGTGAATAAATAAATATTCATTTACAAACCAGACGGTTTGTTTATGTACACCTATTTGAATGACGTTGATTGGGTCGATAAATTTTACACATCGCCTAACTGCACAAATAAAATATGTGTTTGATTGTTTGAAACCCCACACGGGTGTTAGGATGAAATTTGAAGTTCACTCATCCTGATTGATTAAATATGTCGATCGATTGATTGACAAGCTGCTGTAAGCGTTAAATGTCTATATTTGATGCTTATACAGTGTAGTGCACTTTGGTTGATGATTGATTATTCATCGTTGTTGATATATACATGTGTTGTAGAAAATCCATATAATTAACATTATATGGTAATTGATTGGGCCTCATTCCAGTTTCGAAAAAAGAAATATTTGAAATAGAAATATTTGAAATAGAAATATTTGAAATAGAATATTTGAAAATAGAAATATGTGAAGCCGTGAGGATTAGATTGACGCCATTTTGACGTGAACGATATTTATATCGATTTTATTCATTTTAAAATGAATATTGAAAAGTGATTTCGAAATCGAATATTTTGAATTGAATTGAAAGCGATTTCGAAATGAATTGAATTAAAAACGATTTCGAAATGAAATGAATTGAAAACGAATTCAAATTGAATTGAAAGCGATTTCGAAATGAATTGAATTGAAAACGATTTCGAAATGAAATGAATTGAAAACGAATTCAAATTGAATTGAAAACGATTTCGAAATGAATTGAATTGAAAACGATTTCGAAATGAAATGAATTGAAAACGAATTCAAATTGAATTGAAAATGATTTCGAAATGAATTGAATTGAAAACGAATTGAAATGAATTCAAATTGAATTGAAATTTGAATTGAATAGAAATGAATTTTGAAACGAATTTATAAAGAAGAATTCAATTTTGATTTGAATTGAAAAGGAAGTTGAAATTGCTTTTGAAACGAATTTAAAACTATTTATATAATTCGTTTTAAATAGAAATCGACGAAATATATATTATATATATTATATATATAATATAATGGCCTGAATAGAACGCGCCGCGCCGCGGCAGTTCGTGAATTTCGACCATTTATTTCAAACGGACATTACGGGAGATCCGACCGTCGGATTCTCCTAAAACCGGAACCGTTGGGTTCGTATCGAAAAGAGCTTTCTAATGAATGTTAGAGATTTGAAATCTAACGGTTGGATTTGGAGATACGTCCAAATCAAATTCGAAAAAGGTCGCTGTAAGTGCAGTTCGATGGCCGTTAATGGAAATCGACTGTACGGGCCTTGATAAAATTATTAAAAATAGTAATAATTTGTGTAAAATCATAAGAAATGATTTAGAAAGAATTGGGATGAAAAACTCCATATTTGAAAAGATAAAAATAGATTTTTATCGAAATGAACTAGTTTTGAACTAGAATTATAATTCTATTTATTTTTAAATAAATAAATTGAATTCGAAAAGGGTTTTAAAAGTAACCAAAATTCCAATGATTGCATTGGAGTGGATTTGAATCGAAATTGTCTTCGGAATATTTCGATGTTGGAATTCGTGATATTACAGGTGTTGTTATGGAAATTTGAAAGATATATATTTGTATCGTTATTTCCAATACGACATTTGTTAGTCGTAGAATTCGATATTGAATATAAGCCGATATATTTTCTATTCAGAGCCTTGTATTGAATATCGAATGTGATTTGGGTTTGTCGTGAATGGTGTCTTTACTAACACTGTTCTTGAACCCAGTTGAGAAAAGATTAAATCTTTTTATTTAGATTTAATGAAGTGTACCAATTAAATAATATTTAATTGGAATTGAATTGATATTGATTTTTGGGTTTATCGTGAACAGTGTTTTAAATAACACTTGTTCTTTAACCCGATAATTAATGGGATGTGACTTTGGGTTTATCGTGAACCGTGTTTTAAATGACACTGATTCTTTAACCCAGTCACAGATTAAAACTAAGTGGAGTTTTAATGAATCTTTAATTAGATTGAAAAGATCGAGAATGGAGTATCACCAGTTTTGCTCCAGGCGATAGTTAAATCTTTAATTAGATTTGAATGTGAAATTTAGAAACTAACTGTCGGTTAGCCAAGCAGAATGGTTTTCTGGATATTGATCTGATGTTGGTTTCGGCCTTCGGGGTTAATATTTGGGGAATTATTCTCTTGATTAATTTACGGTTAGTGACTAATGAATTGGAATGAGGCGTATGTTGTGTTTGTATAACACTTTTATAAAATATACGCGAGTTATTCGGGAAGACCGGGTTTATCCCATTCTGAATAACTGATACGACGATAAGTCGAAGATGAAGACGATGGTCGAAGACCGGAAGTCTTCACGTCGTTTGGGTGGTAACTGATGATCTTGATTGGGCTGTACACCCAAGAAGATGGAAACAATTAGTGATCGTCCAGACGTACTTGGAGATCGATGGATATGCGGGGTACTAGGTGCCTCCGGTTTCGTTCAGACCCAGAACGGACTTGTAAATGGACTGTGTGTCTGACATCGGATTTCATTCTGTGTGACTGATATCGGTTGCATAGGATGGCTTGCCTGTGTGGCATGCTAAGATGCAAATGATCGAGGCTTCTGTTGAAAAGCAAAGTCTTGTGGTGATGATCAAAGCACGGCCTTTGTGGCGTAGCTTTGTGTAACGTTTACCTCGCGTGTTTCACACCCGGTATGAACCAAAAACGGGAGACGGACCTCAGGGAGGGCATGCGTTTCTTTCTAGTTAGAAGTGGCGTCAGTGGTTTTACACGCCCTGACGAGTTTGACTTATGTGGTTGTTGCTGTTGCGAGGCGCCTCGGTTATATCGGTTTCGGCCGATGCATTCTGGTCGGCTGACGGACCAGACTTACACCCCATAGGGTGGGGAAACGTAGTGTTCAGGCATTTTAATCCACATCGGTGGACCGGCCCTGACGATCCAAGGGCCCACCTGAGTCTGGGTCCTGTGGCTCGGGCTAGAGAGTCACGAATCGGTTGAGGACTATCTTTTGCCTCGGTTCATAGACGGAAATCCAATTTCCAAATACGTGCCATTTGCGGTTTTATTTGTAAACCTATATATGGCGACATAGTGGCATGGGACGCTCATGTCGCCTATGATTGATACTTATGATTTGAAGTTGTTTTATACACTATGCACTTATTATAGTATCAAATGATTTGTTTTAAACGTATCAAGCATTCTTTGGCTGTTATAAGGGAAAACCCTATCCCCCGGCTTGCGTTTGCATTGTGTGATAGGACCTGGGTCTTATAACAGCTTCATTTTTCTTTATTTAGCATTGCGCTGTTTGTTTTATGCACTGGTATTCTTGGGAGGAAACCCGTTCCGTGTTATACGGCGTGGTCCCTTGATTTACCTAATGATTTAAAATAAAGATTAATAACTGTTTTAGTTCTCACACCAGTCTCATGACTGACCTGGAGTTTATTGTTTTTAACCTAAACTCTGGGTGCCCTTATTTTCGACACGGGCAGCTAGTAGTTTTGGTTTTGCAGATTTATATTCACAGGATCCTGGTTTACAGCTGGAACGATATCCGGAAAGCTTTGTATCCGTATATCTCTTCTAGTTGTGTATTGTATTATTTTCCGCTGCTATGTATTTAAATGTAATTTAAATCTCTGATATTTCTGTGTAAGATGCATTTATGCTCTGTATATTCTTGTAATCTGATGCATTGTTGTAATAAGCAATGAAATGTTCTTCTGTATGCGTTCTGTTGTGGCTTGTTCTCAAACGATAGGGCGTTTCGAACGGCCTGGATCGGTCTAACGACTGGTTCGGACCGAGCGAAATTCCTTCTCGTCACAGGCGCCAGCCTAACACATCCTAGGAATCACCCTATAGATCTGTAGCGAGTAGTCCTTGCAACCCGTAAATTTCAACCACGACAGAATCACAGTATATCCCTAGGGATCAGCCAGAGATTGTAAGTAACTCTTCTGATTTATGAAGATCTATGGTCTTCAACTGCTCCAACTCGTTCAGCATCTTCGACGTATCCGATTTTATTGGTCGGAATGGTTTTCGAACATAAATTCGATCTCGGTCTTTTCGTACCAACAGCGCATTGGGCATGATTTTGATAGTCAGTTATTTAACTATCAAAATTAACAACTATAAAAATAAAATAGAACCATTGGTTGGTTACACAGCGTCACTTGGCCACTAAAATAATATATCAGTTTTAATATATTAATATTCTTAAATCATCAAATACTTAGAAACATATCGTAAATCATATCCAATTTTCCTTTATATTGTAACTTCGAAACATTTGTTACAACATTATTTATTATCTAAAATTTGGAAATCGATTTAACTTATCATCGTAAACAATCATTACGAAATCTCCTTTTTTGTTTCATTACAAAATAATCGTCACTTATCCTCATTCTACATTTCATTGCCTTACTTTTGAAAATATCATTATATTCTCACAAATCCCTTTTTCTCTCTTTTATTTTGGAAATATCATTATATATTCTCAAGCCCCTCCTTATTCCCTTTTATTTCGAAATCCCATTATATATATATATATATCCAAATTCTTCACATAACGTTACCCAAGGATTTCCCTAAATAAATAACTTCTTAACACTTTCACCATTACCACTAATATCATCCTCCGTTAATTCTGAAGTCGTTCAAGTTGGGGTATTTAAATTACCTCTCAGACCTTATTTAAAAACATTCTTATCTTAAGATAAATATTAGTTGTATTACCAAAACCCCATATTCATTCTAATACCAACCAAGTACTACTTCACTATTCTATTTGAAATACGATTATATAAAACCTTCTTACTTTTGAAATCTCCTTTTTAAATATATTATTATTACTAAATTTATTGATTTAGTAAATGATTAATAAAACATTAATTTTTAAACTTTATCTTCTTTAAACTATGTATTTCATCATCCAGTTTTTTATTACGAATCTTATTGCTCGATCTTTAGCAGATTCAATTACCAGAATCCTTTTTCTAAACCCTTTTAATCAGTTTAGGAAATCTTATTTCAAATCTCATCAGTTCCACTTGATGTTAGTTTTAAGCAACGTTGATTTAAAATTAACGCTTTAACTTCACATCTCTTTTTATAAACTCATTATACAACTTTGGTTTAACATCAAACCCTTTTCATCTCGATTTGCTTTACTTAATTCAAATATTAGGTAACATTTATTTAAGCTTATCGTATTTGCTTAAAATCACTTTTATAACTTAATTTACCAACTTGGTTTAAATGTAAACCCGTTTATAAGCTCACTTAACAATTCAATTATATTCATTGCTAAATTCGATTACTTACTTAAATGAACTTCATTTAAGAAGTAATCCCTTTTAAATTATTATAAATTTACTTTATCATTAACTGGGATAAATATCCAGATCTCCTTTTTAATTTCTTATTAAGTTAAACACTATTCGCTAAATTACTTCATTAGATTAATCGGCACAAATCAATTTAATTTAATAATCAATTTCCGTTAAAACATGATTAACCTGTTGATTAACTCTAATTCGTCTTTTTATCTAAAGAATAAAATTAATTTAAATAATCCTATTTACTTCGATTATTATTAAATAAATAATAATCGATTCAATATAAGTCCAGTTTAATTGTCACTTAAAGATAATTAAACCCAGTTATTAATCGTTACATTAATTCCTACTTACACGCTTATCAATCTTATTAATATAAGAATTTACTTTATAAATCATTTAATAACTAAGATGATGCACGTGCTTCGCACACTGCGGATTTTTGGTATAAAAATGGTGATTGGTTGTTAACAAACAATATATATATGTGTGTGTGTGTGTGTGGTTGGTTTACTCTTTTTTTATAAACTTCATTTAAAATAATAAGTTTAAATATTCAGTTATAAAATCAATATCATAATTTCATTTCTATCGATCACCTGACGGTAAATCAATATTCATTTAAAACAGTGCATATTTGGGCCCTCTTATATAAATTCCACAACCAATATCATCCATTGGTTAATAAAAAAACAAATGTTGAATTCATATCCAACAATCAATAATCTAGTCATATTGGTTAAACGGTTCATGTAACGATAATATGCAAATCAATTCAACTGATAGTGATCAACCAATAATAATTCAAGCATCCAATTTTAATTTAAATACATTTATATTATTATAAACGTAACCAACAAGGTATGTTACCGTGTTTGGAAATAATCGTTAAAAATAACGATGTCGTTTCATTTAAACAAAATAGTGTTTAATTTAAATGATCCATATAACAATATTTAACAACATCCAAACAACCATTAAATCAACCCATAATTTGCAAACATGGCATACAAATAATAAACCCGACTTATAATAATTATAAGTGGGAGAACTGAGTGAGTTTAACTCACCTTGGTTTTATACATCTTCAGAGCGGTTTTTTTAATTAAATTAAACAAACGTTTAATTTAATTAAAATTTCTAGTTGCACCCACTTCCGACCCAACTGGCTCCATAACGTCATCTCACCGATATGGTTCCAATGCTTCTGGTTAGGTTTGATTCTGTGTGCGTAGACATGAGTTATAAACATTATTCGTATACAATATAATTAATAATAACTAATCTTTAACTAACAATTATATTATAACTAATTAACGTTTTTTAAAAGACCATCGCGTATACTATATTCTCATGGGACCATGTTAAAAAATTAACTACATTTACGGACCGTTGTGAGGCACGTTCGAAATCCACTTAGTCTGAACCGTTCTAATCCGTTAGCATGCAACTTGTTCCCAATAGGAAATCACACTCAACTTGGCACAATGGTGCGCATGATCTTCCCCTCCCAAATATCCGTTGCGTCCCAATAGTGTTCATCCCTTTTTACATGTATGTATAATAACCTAAAAGCCCGTAGGTCCAATGATAATGTCCACACCATATTTTATATGTCATGCTACTTTCTACTTTCCGCATATGATTCTTTTCTTCTCCCACCTGGTCTGTACCTACGTTTTTTCCAACATTCTCTTTTTTTTCCTCTCTTTTAAATGTCGGCCCAAAGCCCATGTAGATGCTCAAATACTCAGCCCAGTCCCTATAAACCATACCCGCGTGCAACAGGAGGTTCTTCTCCAAAACTCCCCAATACATTTGCTTCTTTCTACCGAAATCTTGCTCCCGTATGTTTTCCAAAAACCCAAGCTTGCTAGCCAACCGAACTACTTCCTTACTCCTTTTGTATACAGAACAACGCGAGCCCTTCCCAATTTTCGAAAATGACAGCATGTAACCACCCTTCCACAAACCTCTGCAACCCACGTCCCCCGTTCCACCTATCGTCGACTCTCTGCTATCAACAATCCACATCGAAACAGTGCTTCTTTCTCTCCAAAACAGTTGCCTGAAACTCCCTTCTAATACTACATCATGTACGAATAGTACATGTAAAAACCAGTTCCCATACAAGAAAATAATTACCACTTTCACCTCAGTCTCTACCCATGCTCAGACGCTACCGCGTGCGTTCCCGACTTACTGCACCACCTATGCTGCTTGTTTCACACTTTTAAGTGGAGTAATTTCATTGGAATTAATTTTTAAAGGCACCCTGCCATTATACTTTGCTGAATCACGAAAACAAAGCGGAACTACCTAGTATTTATAACTTCAGAAACTTGGCACGCACGGCGTTCGGTTGCTTGGCCATCACGGATTCATAATTTGGCAGGCACACCATTGAAAGGTTGGATAGCAGAAAAATATAGTGTTAGGTTAGCTGACATGTTTCCATTACGGTGTGATTTGAGTTCACAAATAGGCACGTGTGTACAGATGGGTAGGGGACATTATACTTGCATGTGCTATCTATTCGGGAATGAGAACGAATGGATGGGTAGGGTATAGGGTATGTAGCGTTATACACACCAGTAGGCATGCAGTGTAGCTATGTGATTTTGATTTTCCAAGATAGGCTTCAAAGATAAGAGAGTAGACATGCATGTAATTTTTGTATTAATAGGAATACACATGCGAAGGTTCATATGAAATAGGGTAGCTGCTGATATTAGTACATAGGTTAGCATGTTATTGTCTGGTCATGTGAAAGCAAGAAATGATGGTGCAGGCTAAAAGAAGTGAGTAGCCTGTTGAAGTGAAAATATAAGTTGCTAGGTAGGTCTGCAAAAGAAGGTAGGTAAGAGTTGTAGCCCCTACTCGGTTGTATATATTTTGTTTAGGGGCATGAGTCTTAAGTTGGTTACGGTTAATTTAGTTTTTTACTACTATTTATCGTTGCATGTTAAATACACGCACCACTAAACACCAACTCCAAAAATTATGAAAATGAAAACCATGGTAAATTTGACGTTATGTTCCTAATGAAACTAGTTTCAATGGAAACGGACTCCGTTTACAAAAACGGCACTATATAGATCATATGTTATCCATCGGTTCACCCTTAAATTTTGTCTATCAATAAAACAACTCTGTTTGGCTCCAAACTAGAAATCTAACAATAATTAATTATGCGTATTACAATAAAATTTGTTTCGTCGAAAATGGAGGTCGTTTGAAAAAGTAATTATTTATACAGCTAATATAATATTGTAAAAATATAAATAAATTACAAAACAATTAATTAAAAAATAATAAAATTATTATTATTATCTTATATATTTCTAAATAATATAATATACCATTCCAAATTCAATTCAACATGGAAATATTACTCAACAAAACAATATACAATTCATACAAAAATTATTAAATAAACGTTATCGTTTATTAACGATTTCCATGGTGACTATTTCAAAATTTGAATTTGACATAACTTACAGTAAATAAGCTGAAATCTCGATTTTTCTCTTTCATTAAAAAATTATAATCAAATCGATCATAACGTTTCTTGTTTCACCGAATTCCGACTTATAACAGATTCCGTATATCCAATTAAAGTTAAAAATTCAACATTACAAACTACAGCACCATTTCGAGTTCGTTTTAAATTAAATATAAATATAAATGTTAAATCGTCGTCTTATAGCTAATTATATGTTAATAATCCATAAATATTCCAAATATAATATTTAAAACCAATTTAAATATTCAAATTCAAATGGTCGAAAAATCCAGGTTATTACATATTTTGAGATATACGATAATAATAATTTATTATTTTAGAGTTTATTTTTATTTTAATTATATTATATTGATATTATATAAGTGTTAGAAATGGTTATTTTTCTAACGACCTCCGTTCTCAAAGAAAAACATTTTATTGGAATACGCATAGTTAATCATTGCTAGATTTCCAGTTTGGAGCGAATCGGGGTTATTTTACCAGTGCATGCAATTTAAAGGTAAACCGATAAATTAAATTAACGTCGTTATGCAAATGGAGTCCGTTTTCAATGAAACTAATTACATTAGGACCGGAACTCAAGACGTAGCGGTGTGTCCATTTTCATTATGGTTGGAGTTTTCACGTAACGGTACGAGTATGACGGTTAACGATTAAAAACAGTAGGGTTTAATACTGTAATAAAATATAAGAGTTTCGCTCCGAAGTGAATAAGGTACACGTTCAGCAACACGAACTTATAAAGCTACACCAGAACATACCCCTCTACCCTAATTCTTTAGCATACTCTATTCTACTTTTCCCAGACTACCACCCCACCTTTTGTCTAGTCTTTCCTTTTTTTTCATTTTTTAAAATTTCCCTGCTAACCTATATACATACGAGAAGCCTACCTACAGTTCCTATTCTTTACTTCTGAAGCATATGTTATGCTTCTCTTTTCACTTTCACCATCAATATCGAAATGGAAACAAAACCCAATCTTTCCAATTGGAAATTTCAGCTACCCCTGACCTATTCTTATACTCTACTTCTTGCCTAGGTAAAGTGTGCTGCTACGTCCATATACATCTATCAACTCAACTACTCTTCCATCCTATTTCTGATTTTACGAAAGAGTAATGAAAATGAAAACTCATGCTACCTAAGGACCTACTTGCGCAGTTGTAACAACCCAAAAAATCAGAACCAATTTAATTTTTTATTTTGGCGATTTTAATGAATTTTGAATATTTAAAATGATTTATTTTAAATAGTAACAACTATAAATTTATTTTGAGTAGAATTAGAATGTATAAATTTATTTAAATCAAAGTTAGAATATAAATATTTATTTTAATCATAAAAGGAATTGGAAATGACGCAGTAGTTTGAAAATTAGATTTCAAATTTCGAATGTACAGGATTCAAAATAAACCGGATTTTAGTAAAACAAGAAATATTTGAATCTATTTTAAAATATCTTTCCAAAGAATGATAAAAATCCATATTTCATAACGGGAATAAAAAATTATGTCTTGTTAAAAATTCATAATAGTCGCTATGGAATTTTATATAATATATGGCCCTTAAAAATAGCGATTTTGGAAACGACCTCCGTTTTCGATGAGACCACTTTTGTTGGATCCGGAATGTCAAGTTATTTCTAGATTCCAATTTTCATAATTTTTGGAATCAATATGTGAGCGTGGTGAATTCAAACGTGTTTGGTCAATTCAATTTGAATTTAATCGACTGGAAAATGACCATTTTTCAAACGGTCTTCAAATTTGACGAAATTAGTTTTGTTAGGACCGTATCATCAAAACATAGCTAGAATTATTTTTCTGGAATTTTTGGAGTCATTATGTGGCCCCCGTAAATTAAAATGTACATTTAAATTAAATATATACTGATTTATATTTTAATTTAAAAGAAAACTGATCAAAATAGTCGAATTGGCTTACGAAACATATTCCATTGTGTTTGGAATGGGGGTAATTAGTTGGGGGCATCGATCATTGGGTTTGATTTGGAGTTCGTGGCATTAAACCCTAATTTTTGAATAAAATATTATATATATATATATATATATATTTTCCTTAATCCCTATTGGCTATTTCAAAAATGCGTCGTTGGCCCCAATAGTGATTAACACGATAAAATGCTCGATCCATCCTCCCTTAATAAATCTCGATCCTCTCGATGAAATGGTTCGATTCTTAAGACAATATTGGAGAGGGGAGTGTGTTTTTCAAATCTATACGGTTGGATTTCCCCTGTTTAATGATTCGCTCCAATCTCGCGCTCAAAGGCATGCTACTTCCTGCCAGTTTCTGAACAACTGTGGTGATTGAGCTTGGCAAGGTGGGGTGGCATGGAAAGCTCTCTCGAAGGTGAAGCTCCTGGTGGCAGCGGATCGACGTCAATCGTCTCGGTTTGCACGCAAATTCCTACCCTAGGTTTGAAGCCTTGTTCGACGAGTTGCTCCCATGTATCAGTGGAAGAAAGGTGATTTTTATAAATATTAGCATGGAAAGATAAAAATAAAATAGCCTTGGTTTTTAAAAATAAAATAGCCCTGAATTTTAAAAATATAAATATAATTGATTATAAAAATACAAATAGAATTGATTTTAAATTTATAGATAGCATGGATTTTAAAATATACATAGCATAGATAAAGGTATGATTTTTTATTTTGAAAAATATTTTTTTTATTTTGAAAAATAAGTTTTCTTTGATTTTGAAACTATAATTTTCTTTGAAATGAAAATGAGATTTTTCTAAGATAGAAAATAATGATTTTCTTTAATATGAAAAATCCATTTTCTTTGATATGAAAAATACGACTTTTAGTTCAGTAAAAATATTATTCTTATCGTATGTATGATTTGTAGTTAGATAAAAATAGAATTTTTATCGTATGTATATTATTTATAAAATGGTCATACATGGAAATAATTATTAATGGGTTAAAATTTGATTTTTAACGTAGGGATGCAATCTAGATCGACAATCAAGGAATAGCGGAGTGGAACCCCAATTTGAGAACTTCTCACTCAAATTTATTTTTCTATTTAAATATATACTAGGTTGCAGACGGGACTTAGTGGCTCCTGGCACCGTCGTCCACAGACCATGGACGACTTGTTTGATTGTGTTGTAGAATTTGATTGTGATGAGAAATGAAAAATAAAATATTCACATATGGAATAAAAAATTTGAATAATAAAAATATCATTGTTATTAAATATCTGAACCATATAAAATGGTCATGTGTTGAAAATAAATATTCATTTACAAATCAGACGATTTGTTTATGTACACCCATTTGACTGATATTGATTGGGACGATAAATTTTACACTTCGCCCAAACGCACAAATAATAATCAGTATTTGTTGTTTGAAAATCCCACATGGGTATTGGATGATATTGGACATACACAAACCCCAATATTTAGTTGTATGTCAATCGATGGGTTGACAGACTGTGATGAGCATTAATTATTTATTTTTAACACTTATACAGCTGTAAATTGCACTCTGGACGACGGCTGATAGTGTATAATTATTGTTGTGTACACTGTGTATGAAATCCATATAAATAACATTATATGGGAATTGACTGTGTCTGATTCCAATTCAAAAACAACGAATATTTTGAAATAATGAATATTTTAAAATATCGAATATTTTAAAAAAAAATCAGTAAAGGATTAAAATCTGATTTTGATGTTCGATTTTGGATGGACACAAAAATATTGAAATGTATGGAGCCATGTTGATTGGTTATGCGCCATTTTGATGCGAACGATATTTATATCGATTTTATTCATTTTTATAATGAATATCGAAAAGGAAATTATTTCAAAATCTGATATTTTGAAAATATTATCATTTTTATATTAATAATATAGAATATTCAGTTTTGATTTAAAATTGAAAAATGAAGTTGAAATCATTTTTAAAACGAAATTAAAACGATTTACAAAATACATTTTAAATGGAAATTGATGAAATATATATTATATATATAATATAATGGCCTGAATAGAACGCGCCGCACCGCGGCCGTTCACAAATTTCGTCCATTGACTTCGAATTGACATTGTGGGAGATACGACCGTCGGATTCTCCTAAAATCAGAACCATTGGGTTCGTATCAAAAAGAGCTTCCAAACAAATATAAGAAACTTGGAATCTAACGGTTATATTTGGAATTATGTCCAAATCAAATTTGGAAAAGGTCACTGTAAGTGCAGTTCGCTGACCGTTTATGGAAATCGACTGTACAGGCCTTGATAAAATTATTAAAAATATTAATAATTTGTGTAAAATCATAATAAATGATTTGGAAAGAATTAGGATGAAAAATTCCACGTTTTTAAAGATAAAAATATATTTTTATCAAAATGAACTAGTAATGAACTCGACTTATAATCCAATATTTTTAAATAAATAAATTGGATTTGAAATGGTTTTAAAAATAACCAGAATTTCGAGTATATGAATTAGAATGGATTTGAATTGAAATTATCTTCGGAGTATTTCAATATTGGATTCCATGATTATGTGGATATTGTGGAGGAATTTGGAAGAGATATATACATCGTTATTCCCAATACGATATTTGTTGATTTTAGAATTTGATATTGAATATAAGACGATATAATTTCTATTCAGAGCCTTGTATTTAATATTGAAATGGATTTTGGGTTTGTTGTGAATGGTGTCTTCATTAATACTGTTCTTAAACCCAGTTAAGGAAAGAACAAATCTTTAATTAAGATTTAGTGAAGTTCTTCCAGTTAATTAATATTTAATTGGAATTGAATAAAAGAATTGGATTTTGGGTTCGTCGTGAACGGTGTCTTCAGTAACACTATTCTTAAACCCCGTTTGAAAGGAATAAATCTTTTAATTGAGATTATTAGAGTTTCTAGTTACATCCGGTAATTGGAACAAAATGGAATGTGAATCGGGTTTATCGTGAACTGTGTTTTTTTACGACATTCTTCTTTAACCCGATTTACAGTGAAATGTGATTTGGAATTTATAAATCTTTTATTAAGATTTAAAGGAAATTTTCCAAAGTAAAGTTGTCCAATTTAATACAATAAATTGGAATGGAATGGAATTCGATTGGATAATAATAATCGAAGTGAGCTTCTGTGGAGGAAGACTGTTAATATATATGGAATTTAAAAGGCTTTGTCGTTATTCCATTTATACTATTAGTTGGGGACGTAAATTGATATCGATTATATATTGATCCGTTTTCCATGAAAATTCTGTAATTAATGAAATGGGATTTTGGGTTTATCGTGAACTGTGTTTTAAAAGACATTAGTTCTTTAACCCAGTTAAAGATAAGATTAATTTCTTAACTTTGAATTATCATTAAGTAGTGATTTTTCGAGATTAAAACTGAATTAGAGTTTTAATGAATCTTTAATTAGATTGGAATGTGAATGGGATAATTAAATATATCGAATTCATGAAATAATCGAGGATGGTGTATCGCCAGTTTTGCTCCGAGCGATAGTTAAGTCTTTAATTAGATTTGAACGTGAAATGGTAATTAATCTTATCGATAACACAGTGGGTGTTAGATATAGAGTACTACCAGTTTTGCTCCATGGGACGAATAGATTGGGACTGGGAAATATAATAAATGATTACTTCAGTAAGGTGCGCTAATCCCGACTAGTTTGGATAAACCTTAATTTGGTTTGAATTGATATCCAAAGGAAGAGTAAAGAATAAATTTAAAGAATTTATCTTTGATAAAGTTAATGGGATCCTTTCCCAAATGATATGAATATTTAAATAAAAGAATATTCAGAATTGGAATGAGGCGTATGTTGTGTTTTTATAGAACTTGTATATAATATATGCGAGTTATTCAGAAAGGTCAGGTTTATACCCATTCTGAATAACTGATTCGATGATAAGTCGACGATGAAGACGATGGTTGAAGATCGGAGGTCTTCACATCATTTGGATGATTACTGGTGTCTTGATAGGGATGTACACCCAAGACGAGGTAATAAGTGGTGATCGTCCAGACGTACTTGGAGATCGACCGGATATGCGAGGACCTCTCTCCTGTATTGAACACGGGACGAGGAATAAGGTGCCTCCGGTTTCGTTTAAACCCAGAACGAACTTGTAAATGGATGTGTATCTGACATTGGATTTCGTTCTGTGTTGATTGATCTCTATTAAATATATATATATATATCTGTTTAGTGGCGGAGAATTGATTCTCTTACTTAACACCCTTCTCTGAGACGTACAAGCTCAGAGGTTATATATCGATAGACATCAGTCGCATGGCGTGAATTGCCTGTGTGGCATGCTGAGATGCAAATGATCAAGGCTTTTGTTGAAAAACAGAGTCTTGCGGTTGATGATTAAAGCACGACTTTAATATAGCATAGCTTTGTGTATAGCATTTATTCATGAGCCTCACACTCCGGTGTGAACCAGAAACGGGAGAGGACTTTGGGGAGGACATGTGTTTCCTTCTAGCTAGGAGTGGTGTCATGGTATGGAGCTCGGACATTTTACTCATGTGGATGTTGCATATTACTTGATGGATAGCGAGGCGCCTTGGATATATCAGTTACTAGGGAGCCGATGGATATTGAGTAATCTGGCTCATTTACGCTCCATAGGGTTGGGAAACGCATTGTTCAGGCATTTTAATCTACTCCGTGTGGACTAGCCCTGATGATCCAAGGGTCGATGCGTTCTGACCCTGAGGCTCGGGCTAAAGAGTCTCGAAGCGGTAAGGACGATCCCTTGCTTTGGTTCACAGATAGAAATCCAACTTCCAATACGACATTTTACGGTTTTAGTTGTATACTACTGGCGATATAGTGGCATGGGACGCTAATGCCGTCTATGATTGATACATTTATATTTGAAGTGATTTTATACACTATGCGCTTATAATAATATAAAAATGATTTATTTTAAACGTACCAAGCATGTTTGGCTATTATAAGGTAAATTCTATCCTCCGGCTTGCGTTGCATTTTGTGATGGGACCTGAGTCTTATAATAGCTTCATTTTTCCAAAAAGCATTGCGCTGTTTGTTTTATGCACCGGTATTCTCGGGAGGAAACCCGTTCCGTGTTATATGGCGTGGTCCCTTGATTTACTCCTTTTTAAAGTAAAGTTTTAAATAATTATTTCTGTTTTCACACCAGTCACATGACTGACCTAGAATTTATTGTTTTAACCTAAACTCTAGGTGCCCCTATTTTCCATACGGGTAGCTAATAGTTGGGTTTTTGCAGATATTATTTTCACAGGATCCTGATTTACAGCTGGAGCTATATTCGGAACGCTCTGTATCCGTATATTTCTTTCAGTTGTGTTTTGTATTGTTTTTTCGTTGTTATGTATTTAAATGTAATTTAATCTCTGATATTTTTATGATGTATATTATTTGTTCATACTCTGATATATTATTGTACTCTGATTTAAATTATTGTAATAGCGATGAAATGTTCTTCTGTTTGCGTTCCGATTCGTCTTGTTCTCAGACAATCCGTTCTTTCTCTTCTCTTTGGAGACTGGGGAAGTTCAGGTCGTTATAGGTGGTATCAAAGCTTTGGTTTACAGAGCTTGAGAACAAGACACATTAGAACCAAAAGAGAGAATTCATCAGAGATTGGATTAGTAATATCCAATGAGTATGACTCGTTAGAGATGGGGTCAGTAGTATCCCAGAACGGGTTGGAAGAGTGTTATTTTTAAAATAAAAATGAAAATACATTTTGTTTTGAAAATTTAAAACCATATTATACGTGTTTGAATATTTATTTTATATTAAATTTGGACAATCAAGTATATAGAGATTTTAATATACGTCTGATCCACGTGTATTTGAAGTCTCAAATATACTGGATGCATATAGAATCACACTCTAGTCGCCCGGAGATGATTCTGATGGTTGATATATCATCACCAGAATTTATGTTCGGGTGATGAAAGTAGGACACCTATATGTTTCCAATTGACTAGTTAAGAACCAAAACCAGATAGGGTTATTTGTTGTGAATTGGCATCAAAAACATGATTTTGAATATATATATATATATATATATATATATCAAAGTTATGAATTTGAAAATTAAATTAAATAATTGATTGTCGGTTGTGTTGTTTGATTATTAGTATAACTAATGAAAATATTGGAATGGTAATTAATTGAAACCAATACAAGAATGTATGGAAAATTTAGCCAAATTGAATCAAATTATTGAACTGAATTGAAAATGGATTGAAATTGCATACATGTACATACATATATATTGGAGAGGTTATAGCAAGGAGGCTAGAGAGGAGGAATAAAATTGTATGCCCGACAAATAGGTATATGTTTACTATATTTCTTGGGTTTCGATGGTTTTATGAGCTGATTGGCTAACCGCTTGGCTTTTCCTTTTCTTTTTGGATGATGAGAGCCCTGCGTGGCTAGTTGAGGTTTAAAATGTCTCCCCGTACAAAGGAGGTTATGGCGAAATTTTTCGAAAATTTAGGGTGTTAGCCAAATTATTGAAAAAATTGAAAATTCTTAAAAATTGAAAAGTTGAAAAATGAACGCCAGAATGAAAGTTGAGTTGATTAGTTAAACAACTTTCAGCTCCATTCCTTTTCGAGGATGAAAAGATTTTAAGTGGGGGAGATTGTAACAACTCGGAAAATCAGAACCAATTTAAATTTTTTATTTTGGCAATTTTAATGAATTTTGAAAAATTAAAATGATTTATTTTAAATAGTAACAACTAGAAATTTATTTTGAGTAGAATTAGAACGTATAAATTTATTTAAATCAAAGTTAGAATATAAATATTTATTTTAATTATAAAAGGAATTGGAAATGGCGTGGTAGTTTGAAAATTCGATTTCAAATTTTAAATGAATGTACATGATTCAAAATAAACCGGATTTTAATAAAACTAGAAATATTTTAATCTGTTTGAAAATATCTTTCCAACGAATGTGAAAAATCCAGAATTCATAGTGCGAAAAAAGTTGTGTCCAGTTGAAAATTCAGAATAGTCGCTATGGAATTTTATATAATATATGGCCCTTAAAAATAGCAATTTTGCAAACGACCTCTGTTTTCGATGATTATTGGATCCGTAATGTCAAGTTATTGCTAGATTCCAATTTTCATAATTTTTGGAATCAATATGTGAGCGTGGTGAATTTAAATGTGTTTGGTCAATTCCATTTGAATTTAATCGATTGGAAAATGACTTTTTTTTCAAACGGTCTTCAAATTCGACGAAATTAGTTTTATTAGGACCGTATCGTCAAAATATAACTAAATTTATTTATTTTGGAATTTTTGGAGTAAGTATGTGGCCCCAGTAAATTGAAATGTACGTTTAAATTGAATATATAATGATTTATATTTTAAGTTAAAGCAAAACTGATCGAAACGATAGAGTTGGGTTACGAAACATATCTCAGTGTGTTCGGAATGCAGGTAATTAGCTAGGGCATTGGTCGTTGAGTTTGATATGGAGTTCATGGCATTAAATACTAATTTTCAAATAAAATAATATTAAAAATATATATATAAATATCTATTTTCCTTAAACCCTAATTGCCATTTCAAAAACGCGCCGTCAGCCCCAATAGTGATTAACGTGATAAAATGCTTGATCCTTCTTCTCTTAATAAATCTCGATTCTATCAATGAAATGGTTCGATTCATAAGACCATATTGGAGAGGGGAGTGTGTTCTTCAAATCTATACGGTTGGATTTCCCTTGGTTAAGTGTTTTGCTCCAATCTCGCGCTCAAAGGCGCACCGCTTCATGCCAGTTTCTGATCAACCCCGGTGATCGACCATGGCAAGGTGGGGTGGCGCGGAAAGCTCTCTCGAAGGCGGAGCTCGTAGTGGCAGTGGATCGATGTCAATCATCTTAGTTTGCACGCAAATTCCTACCCTAGGTTTGAAGCCTTGTTCGACGAGTTGCTGCCGTGTATTAGTGGAAGAAAGTTGATTTTTATAAACATTAGCATGGAAAGATAAAAATAAAATAGCCTTGATTTTTAAAAATAAAATAGCCTTGATTTTAAAAATAAATTAGCCTTGATTTTTAAAAATATAAATAGAATTGACTTTAGAAATACAAATATAATTGATTTTAAATTTATTGATAGCATGGATTTTAAAATATACATATCATGGATAAAGGTATGATTTTTGATTTTGAAAAATAAGTTTTCTTTGATTTTGAAAAATAAGTTTCTTTGATTTTGAAAATATAATTTTCTTTGAAATGAAAATGAGATTTTCTAAGATAGAAAATTATGATTTTCTTTAATATGAAAAATCCATTTTCTTTGATATGAAAAATACGATTTTTAGTTCGATAAAAATATTATTCTTATCGTATGTATGATATTATTTTTAGTTAAATAAAAATAGAATTTTTATCGTATATATGTTATTTATAAAATGGTCATACATGGAAATAATTATTAATGGGTTAAAAATATGATTTTTAACGTAGGGATGCAATCTAGATCGACAATCAAGGAATGGCGGAGTGGAACCCCAATATGAGAACTTCTCACTCAAATTTATTTTTCTAGTTAAGTATATACTAGGTTGCAGACGGTGCTTAGTGGCTCCCGACATCGTCGTCCAAAGACCATGGACGACTTGTTTGATTGTGTTGTGGAAGTTGATTGTGATTGTGATGAGAAATGGAAAATAAAATATTCATTTATGGAATAAAGTATTTGAATAATAAAAATATCATTTTTATTGAATATATGAACCAAATAAAACGGTCATGTGTTGAAAATAAATATTCATTTACAAATCAGTTGATTTTTTTTATGAATACCCATTTGACTGATATTGATTGGGGCGATAAATTTTACGTATTGCCCAACCGCACAAATAATAATTAGTATTTGTTGTTTGAAAGCCCAACACGGGTATTGGGATGGTATTGGACATACATTAATCTCAATATTTAGTTGTATGTCAATCGATGGGTTGACAGGCTGTGATGAGCGTTAATTATTTATTTTTAACGCTTATACAGTTGCAAATTACACTTTGGATGACGGCTGATAGTGTATAATTATTGTTGTGTACACGTGTCTGATTCCAATTCAAAATTAACGAATATTTTAAAATAACAAATTTTTTAAAATATTGAATATTTTAAAATAATATTTAGTAAAGGATTAACATCTGATTTTGATGTCCGATTTTGGATGGACACGAAAATATTGTAATGTATGGAGCTGTGTTGATTAGTTATGCGCCATTTTGATGAGAACGATATTTACATCGATTTTATTCATTTTTATAATGACTATCAAAAAGGAAATTATTTCAAAATTTTATATTTTGAAAATATTATCATTTTTTATATTAATGATATAAAATATTCAATTTTGATTTAAAATTGAAAAATGAAGTTGAAATCATTTTTAAAACGAAATTAAAACTATTTATAAAATACGTTTTTAATGGAAATTGAATATATATATATATATATATTATATTATATATATATATATATAACATAATGGCCTGAATAGAACGCGCCGTGCCGCGGCCGTTCGCGAATTTCGACCATTGACTTCAAATTGACATTGCGGGAGATCCGACCGTCAGATTCTCCTAAAACCAGAATCGTTGCTTTCGTATCGAAAAGAGCTTTCCAAAAAAGTATAAGAGATTTGAAATCTAATGGTTCGATTTGGAATTATGTCCAAATCAAATTTGGAAAAGGTCGTTGTAAATGCAGTTCGATGACCGTTTTTGGAAATCGAGCGTACGGACCTTGACATAAAAATATTACTAATTTGTGTAAAATCATAATAAATGATTTGGAAAGAATTGGGATGAAAAATTCCATGTTTGTAGAGATAAAAATATATTTTTATCAAAATGAAGTAGTAATGAACTAGAATTATAATCCAATATTTTTAAATAAATAAATTGGATTTGAAATGGTTTTAAAAATAACCATAATTTCCAATATATGAATTGGAATGGATTTGAATCGAAATTATCTTCAGAATATTTCGATATTGGATTCCATGATTATACATATATTGTGGAGGAATTTGAAAGATATATATACCGTTATTCCCAATACGATATTTGTTGATTTCAGAATTTGATATTGAATATAAGCGAATATAATTTCTATTTAGAGCCTTGTATTTAATATTGAATTGGATTTTGGGTTTGTCGTGAATGGTGTCTTCATTAACACTGTTCTTAAACCCAGTTAAGGAAAGAATAAATCTTTAATTAATATTTAGTGAAGTTTTTCCAATTAATTAATATCCAATTGGAATTGAATAAAAGAACTGAATTTTGGGTTTGTCGTGAACGGTATCTTCAGTAACACTGTTCTTAAACCCCGTTTGAAAGGTATAAATCTTTTAATTGAGATTATTAGAGTTTCCAGTTACATTTGGTAATTTCAACAAAATGTAATGTGAATCGGGTTTATCGTGAACTGTTTTTTTATGACATTCGTTCTTTAACCCGATTTATAGTGAAATGTGATTTGGAATTTATAAATCTTTTATTAAGATTTAAAGGAAATTTTCCAATTTAATACAATAAATTGGAATGGAATGGAATTCGATTGGATAATAATAATCGAATTGAGCTTCTGTGGAGGAAGACTGTTAATATATATGGAACTTAAAAGCATTTGTCGTTATTCCATTTATATTATTAGTTGGATACGGAAATTGGTATCGATTATATATTGATCCGTTTTCCATGAAAATTCCATAATTAATGAAATGGGATTATAGGTTTATCGTGAACTGTGTTTTAAAAGATATTAGTTCTTTAACTGTAATACCCCGAAAATCCCCGCCCTTTGAATCGACCATAAACAACACAGGTCTGGTCCAAAAGTTGGAAATCCTCGAATGCACTAACTCTAGGCATAAAACACATCAGAACAAATAACAGAAGACTTTTATAAACATCGTAACAATGTAACATCAGAGTACAGAATATCAGAGTACATCGAATATAAATATCACAGCGGAAGATTAAATTTCAATAACTGTAATACAATGTAGCGGCAACGAATAACTAACATAACGGAAGGCTATCAATGCTCTGGACACAACTTTGAGCTTCGATCCAGAATCCTGCTCAAAATATCTACAAAATAAGCAACTTGACTGCCCGTGTGAAAAAGAGGGCACCCGAGTTTGAAAGTGAAACAAATTACGAGTCAGTCATGGGACTGGTATGAGAAATCTTACTTAACTTATGTAATAATAAGTCTAATCACAGACCACGCCGCTAACGCGGAACGGTTTACTCCATTGGATTGCCAGTGCATGAAATAAAGTAAATCGTTAAATAACGCAATGCTTTTTAGAAAAAATGAAACCATTGAAAGACTCAAGTCCCATCACACAATGCAACGCAAATCAGAGGATAGAGTATTTCCTTATAATGGTCAAAAATTCTTGATACGATAAAATGGATTTGATATTATTATTAGTGTATATATGTTTCAAAAACATTTCAATCATAATGTATTAATCATAGATGGCATAGCTACCATATATTATGTCGCCATACTAGTTTTACATTCAAAACTATACGATGTTGTATTGCAAGTTGGGTTTCCATCATGAGTCAAGGCTAGGGACGATCCCCTTACCGATTTGAGACATTCTAGCAAATGTCTCAGGATTCGGACGCTGGCGATCCCTTGGATCCTACAGGGACAGTCCACAAATACTTTCGAGGATTAGTTATTCTTGAACACACGCTTCCCGGTCCTATCGAACCTATAAATTGGTCACGACCGACCAATATAACCGAGGCCTCGTAATCCATCATCCACGTAAGTAAAATGTTAGGGCTTGCAAAACCCTATTACCACTTCTAGCTAGAAAGAAACGTGTGCACTCCATGCATTCCCTTGTCCCGTTTCTGACTCTTACCAGGGTGTGAGGCTCGCGAAGTAACGCTATACAAAAAGCTACGCCTAAACAGGCCGTGCTTTGATCATTTACCACAAGGCTCTGCTTTTCAACAAAAGCCTCGATCATTAGAATCTTGGCATGCCACATTGACAATCCACGCTATGCTATCAATAACTATCAATATATAACCTCTGAGCTCGTGTGTCTCAGAGAAGGGTGTTAAGCAAGAGAATAAATTCTTCGCCACCAAACAAATATATATTGAATAGAAATCAATTTACATAGAATGAAATCCAATGTCAGACATACATCCATCTACAAGTCCGTTCTGGGTCTGAACGAAACCAGACACACCTTATTCCTCGTCCCGTATGTCCAATACGAAAGAGAGGTGCTCGCTTATCCGGACAATCAACAAGTACATCCGGAAAACTTCCACTGTAACCCTTTCCTGGGAGCAAATCAGTTCAAGGCACCAGTAGTTAACCATTCGATGTGAAGATCGTCGGTCTTCAATCACCGACTTCAATGTCTTCGACTTCAAATTGTCGTATAATCATTTGAAATGAGATTGAACTCGGTCTTTTCAAATAATTCTCGAATATATATAATTTAAAATCATTTCATATCGTTAATAATGTTATATAATGATTTATCGCTATTTCTATTTATATAAAAATAGCCCAATTTAATTTAACGACGCTTCGGGTCAATAGATGGCCCTGGCCTGTTTTTACCCAAATTTGATTAAACATTTCTCGAAATCTAACCGTTGGATTTTAACAAAATTTATATCGTTGGAAAGATCTTCCCAAAGCGGACCTAACAGTTCTAGTTTTGGGAAAATCCGACGGTCGGATCTTTCGGTATAATCGTTTGAAGTTACGATTCTGAAACGCGAACTACCACGCGCGATTCGTTTAATTTTAATTTATATATATATATATATATATAATTATATATAAATGTAATCATTCAACGATTCCACTAACGTATTTAACATGCCAAATAAAAGAATGTTTTATTGGCATGTCACATCTACATGTTCATAATGTCAAATAAATGTGTGTTTTATTTGCATTCATTTCTACGTATTTCTAATAGAAGTATGTATTTTAATCACATGACATCTTTGCTAATGACAAATAAAAAGATAATTTTTATTTTCATTATTTGTATGCAATTTCTATTTTTAACTTTAACAAATAAAAAGAAATATTTTATTTGTATATATAGTTTCAATGTATAACATAACATATAAAAATGCCTCTTTACTTTATACACAAATTCTAATGCATAATTTGACAATAAAATGTCACTTTGATTTGCATACAAATACAATTGTACAATTTAACAATAAAAATGTTACTTTAATTTATATACAAATTCTATTGTATAATTTAATGATACAAATAATTCTTTAACTTACATACAAATCCTAATGTATGTTTTGACAATAAAAATATGATTCTTTAACTTGCATAAAAATTTTATTTCAACAAAATGCATAAAAATTGATACATTCATTTTTGTTGATAATTCTATTTCAACAAAATGATTAAAAAGTGATTCATTCATTTTGTTGACAATTCTTTTCAACAAAATGATTAAAATGATATTTTCATTTTTGTTCACAATTCTATTTTAACAAAATGATTAAAAGCGATAATTTCATTTTGTTAACAGTTCGAGTTTAATAAAATGAATAAAAATGGTCTTTTCATTTTGTTGACAATTTTATTTCAACAAAATTAATTTTTTTGCCCAAACATAAACCTATTTAACAAAAATGTTACTTTTTTTTACCTCAAATCTATTTAACAAAAATATAATTTTTCTTTTCAACCATCGTCTTTTGACAAAATGTAAAATTTTGTTTCCATTATTATATTTTGACCAAAAATGAATATTTTGGTTCAACTAATCTACTTTGACCAAAAATGCATATTTTGTTCAACTAATCTATTTTGGAAAAAATGAATATTTTGACATAAATGTATATTTTGATTCAACTAATCTATTTTGACAAAAATGAATATTTCGACAAAAATGTATATTTTGATTCAACTAATCTATTTTGACAAAAATGTATATTTTGATTCAACTAGTCTATTTTAACAAAAATATATATATTAACCAAATGAATAAAAAGGACAACCTCATTTTGTTAACAATAACCTAATTTAATAAAAATGATGCTTTATTTTATCAATTCTAATACAACAAAAATTGACAACCCTAATTCAATAAAAATGACAGTTTCTATTTAACAAAAATGATATTACTGTTTTAACACAAATCTATTTAACAAAAATGTTATTTTTGCTTTAACATAAATCCCCTTAACAAAAATGTTATTTTGTGTTTTGACACAAATCTATTTGACAAAAATGTAATTTCTGTTCTAACTCAATTCTAATTAACAAAAATGTAATTTTTGTTCTCACTAAATTCTAATTAATAAAAATTTAATTTTTGTTCTCACTAAATTCTAATTAACAAAATTATAATTTTTATTCTTACTAAATTCTAATTAACAAAAATGTAATTTTTGTTTTTACTAAATTCTAATTAACAAAAATGTAATTTTTTACTAAATTCTAATTAAAAAAATGTAATTTTTATTTTTACTAAATTCTAATAAACAAAAATGTAATTTTGGTTTTTACTAAATTCTAATTAACAAAAATGTAAATTTTGTTTTATAACCATTATATTTGGACAAAAATGACAATTTCGTTTCAACTATTACATTTTGACTAAAGTTGATATTTTTGTTTTCAATTATTTTATTCAACAAAAATTGCAAAATTTTGTTACAACTATTTGGTTTCAACAAAAATGGTATATTTTTGTTTTTGTTTCACTATTTGGTTTCAACAAAAATGATATATTTTTGTTTCACTATTTTCTTACAATAAAATGTCCTTTTTATTTCAACTAATTGGTTTCAACAAAACTGATATTTTCGTTTCAACCATTTTATTTCAACAAAAACTGATATTTTTGTTTTCAATCATTTTGTTACAACAAAAGTGATATATTTGTTTTCAACAATTTTATTATAATAAAAATGATATATTTGTTTTCAACTATTTTATTTCAATAAAAATGACATTTTTGTTTCAACACAACAATCATCAAAACAACATATCTGCATCTCAACGTCAATCCCATATCAAATCACATATAACAACCAATAGAATTCTCACAGGCAATTATATATATATATATATATATTTTTTAGTTATGTAAATAAATAAATAACAGTGCAGAGTTTTTAGTGAGGATTTCTCACTTTGGTTTTACCATTTCTGAATTTGTTTCTGTATTTCCATTCTGATTTAAATCCGCCTCAAATTCAAATTTGCACCGTTTTTATCCTGGTCAGTGTCATGTTGTAGATCTCGGAAAGACGATTCCAACGCAACTGGAATTACTGAATTCTGACATCGTATGAAAGAGGTACACCATTTTAAACATTTATTATAAAATTAAACTAATTAATTAATAATTAATTAACTAATTTTCCTTACCCCTCCTTAATTACTTTTCTTTATCGTTTTCATCTGGAACGAAACAACCCAAATCTTCACAGTGAACATCCCCTTATTTGTGTTTCCCTAGGTGACAATAGCATGATTGGAGCCCCTCCTCTCGAAGCCGCCAACGCCTCCTCCCAACACCGGCAACTTGGCTGACTCGCAACCGTCCTCCTCCCTAGAAATGACCTCAACCGCCACTGCTTCCTAAGCAAATTCCGGCGCCTACGGTCATCTAAAATCCATCACCACCGTTCAACTTGTGTATCTCAGAGAGTTCTCGCATTTTCATTCTGAATATTTCTGTAATTGGTTTGCGGATTTTGTGTTTGAGGGGGTCAATTTCTGGGAGCTCGTGGCCATTGAGGAAAGGAGATGGCGGCCGAGTATTTTAGAATTAGGGTTTGCGTATTTCAGCCGTATATATACAGTATATTCTATATTATTTAATTATTTAATTCAAAAATAGCTTGTTAAACCATCCGAACTCCAAATGAGACCTAATGGCAGTCGTCCCTAGCTAAATACCCTCATTCCGGACATAATGGAATATGTCTGATAAGCCAATTTGACTATTTCGATAGGTTACTATCAAAATTAAAATATAAATCATTTAATTATTTAATTTGATTATTACATTTAAATTTACCAGGGCCACATACGGACTCCAAAAATTCCCGAAAAATAAATCTAGATATGATTTGACGATACGGTCCTAACAAAATTAATTTCGTCCAATTTGGAGACCGTTTGAAAAATGACCATTTTCTAATCGATCTAATTTGACTGAAATTGACAAAACACATTTTAATTTGCCATGCTCACATATTAATTCCAAAATTTATGAAAATTGGAATCTTGCAATAAATTGACATTCCGGATCCAACCAAAGTGGTTTCGTCGAAAACGGAGGTCGTTCGCAAAATGATTATTTTTAAAGGCTATATATTATATTAAATTCCATAGCGGCTATTCTGAAAATTAAATTGGACCTAACTTTTGATTCCCGTTATGAAATTTCAAATTTTGGATTCTTTGGAAAGATATTTTTAAACATATTTAATTTTTACTGAAATACGATTTATTTTGAATCCTTTACATTCAGTTAAAGTTCAAATTCAAAATTTTAAACTACCGCGCTATTTCTAACTCCTTTTATAATTAAAATAAATATATTCGTTCTAACTTCGTTTTAAATAAATTTTTAATCATTATTATTTAAAATAAATCATTTTAAATATTTAAAATTAATTAAAATTTCTAAAATAATAATTTTAAATTGGTTCCGAAATTTCGGGTTGTTACATTAACCCGGTTAAAGAAAAGATTAATTTCTTAACTTTGAATAATCATTAAATAATGATTTTTGGAGATTAAAAAAAATTAGAGTTTTAATAAATCTTTAATTAGATTGGAAAGTGAATGGGATGATTAAATTTATTGAATTCGTGAAATGATCGAGGATGGAGTATCACCAGTTTTGCTCCGAGCGATAGTTAAATCTTTAATTAGATTTGAACGTGAAATGGTATTTAATCTTATCGATAAAACCATGGGTGTTAGATATGGAGTACTACCAGTTTTGCTCCATGGGATGAATAGGTTGGGATTGGAAAATATAATAAAAGATTACTTCGGTAAGGTGCGCTAATCTCGACTTGTTTGGATAAACCTTAATTTGGTTTGAATTGATATCCAAAGGAAGAGTAAAGAATAAATTTAAAGAATTTATATTTGATAAAATTAATGAGAACCTAAAGGATATGAATATTTAAATAAAAGAATATTCAGAATTGGAATGAGGCGTATGTTGTGTTTTTATAGCACTTGTTTATAATATATGCGAGTTATTCGGAAAGGCTGGGTTTATACCCATTCTGAATAACTGATTCGATGATAAGTCGACGATGAAGACGGTGGTTGAAGACCGGAGGTCTTCACATCGTTTGGATGATTACTGATGTCTTGATTGGGCTGCATACCCAAGACGAGGTAATAAGTGGTGATCGTCCAGATGTACTTGGTGATCGACTGGATATGCGAGAACCTCTCTCCTGTATTGGACACAGGACAAGGAATAAGGTGCCTCTGGTTTCGTTCAGACCCGGAACGAACTTGTAAATGGATGTGTGTCTGACATTGGATTTCATTCTGTGTTGATTGATCTCTATTAAATATATATATCTGTTTAGTGGCGGAGAGGATATTATTTAGGGTTATATACCGATAGACATCAGTCGCATGGCGTGAATTGCCTGTGTGGCATGCTGAGATGCAAATGATCAAGGCTTCTGTTGAAAACCAGAGTCTTGTGGTTGATGATCAAAGCACGGCTTTAATATAACATAGATTTTATATATAGCGTTAATTCGCGAGCCTCACACCCCGATGTGAACCAGAAACTTCAGAGGACTTCGGGGAGGACATGCATTTCCATCCTGCTAGGATTGGTGTCATGGTATGGAGCCCAGACATTTTACTCATGTGGATGTTTCATATTATTTGATGGATAGAGAGGCACCTCAAATATATCAGTTACTACGGAGCCGATGCATATTGAGTCATCTGGCTCATTTGCGCCCCATAGGACGGGGAAATGCATTGTTCAGGCATTTTAATACACTCCGTGTGGATCGGCCCTGACGATCCAAGGGTCGATGCGTTCTGACCCTGAGGCTCGGGATAAAGAGTCTCGAAGCAGTAAGGACGATCCCTTGTCTTGGTTCACAGATGGGAATCCAACTTCCAATACAACATTTTACGGTTTTAGTTATATACTATTGGCGACATAGTGGCATGGGACACTAATGCCATCTATGATTGATACATTTATATTTGAAGTGATCTTATACACTATGCACTTATAATAATATAAAAATGATTTGTTTTAAACGTACCAAGCATGCTTGGCTATTATAAGGTAAAACTCTATCCTTCAACTTGCGTTGCATTATGTGATGGGACCTGAGTTTTATAATAGCTTCATTTTTCCAAAAAGCATTGCACTGTTTGTTTTATGCACTAGTATTCTTAGGAGGAAACACGTTCCATGTTATACGACATGGTCCTTTGATTTACTCCTTTTTAAAGTAAAGTTTTAAATAACTGTTTTAGTTCTCACACTAGTTATATGACTGACTTGGAGTTTATTGTTTTAACCTAAACTCTGGGTGCCCCTATTTTCCACACGGGCAGCTAGTAGTTGGGTTTTTGCAGATATTATTTTCACAGGATCCTGGTTTACAGCTGGAGCAATATTCGGAACGCTCTGTATCCGTATATTTCTTTTAGTTGTGTTTTGTATTATTTTTGCGTTGCTATGTATTTAAATGTAATTTAATCTCTGATATTTTTCTGATGTGTATTATTTGTTCATACTCTGATATATTCTTGTACTCTGATGTAAATTGTTGTAATAGCAATGAAATGTTCTACTTTTTGTGTTACGATTAGTCCTGTTCTCAGACAATCCATTCTTTCTCTTCTCTTCAGAGACCGGGGAAGTTTGGGTCGTTATAGCAGCTACCCCAAATTCATACACCGGCCTACATATTACTCCATGAGAATGACATTGATTCTTTCCGTTCATCTGTGCATATATAAACAGCTCTAGCTCCATTCTTTTTTCTCCATACAGCCAAACAAACAAATAAACACCATTGTCTTACTGTCAACCTCGATGCGAGAAAACCAAATCTTTCTCCCACTAGTTTTAATAAAACCGCAGCTTCCTTAGCTATACACAAATAGGGTTCAATGAAATGCACGATTCCAATATGAGAAATAACATCAGTGAAGCGCAGATGGGGAAAAAACGGTGCATCAGTGTATGTTTGGGGATATTCGTTCGTATGGAGAACAAAGTGGGAGGTGGAAGCGACATAGAGTTTGGTGCAAAACTATGTAAAGGAAGACAACATCTTGCGTGGGGAAGGATTGTTTGAAGGCGGGAGAGCTATGCTCTGTATGTGTGGTGATGGTTGTTAAGAATTGAAGTCTTCATGCAAGTGTGGTGGAAGTTCGGCGCAGTGGGTCTGGGGACCGTGTAGAAACAAGCATGCGTTTAAAAAGAAGAAAAAAAGAGGAGAAAGAGCACGAGGTCAGAAAGGAGGATATGCGAAAAAATGGAGTAGGGTGGAAGGAGCATTTGCATGAAGAAATGGGAATGTTGAAGATGAACAGTGGAAGCTAAGATGCATAGTGACGTTTATGACCAACGTAAGTATTTAATCCTGTGACTAATTATGACATGCCTAGCTGAAGTTATTTATAAAGCCTAACCGTATTATATTTTACTAGTTAATAATTACTTAATAATATATTATATACGTGACTGCAAATCCTTGTTAAGCATGTTGAATCCAGTACAATATAGTATATACTATATAACGTTGCTTCCAAACTTGAAGTGCCTAGCCCATTTTATATATACCTAATAAGTTTTTAATCATGGCCCAAAGTACATATATGTATAATGTAACAGGAAGCCTGAAAGCAATTTTAAACATGCCGATAGTAATTTTAATATTGAGTTGTCCGATCATTTATTTAGTGGCAAGCTAAACTGATATTTATGCCTTTTGCGTTATAACGTTATAATATGCTAATGATGTTTAAAGATGCCTAATCAATTTTAATAATGTTCCATTGTGCTAATTTAGTGGTTAACATGTTTCTGAGTCTGGGTATGTTTCGATGGGGCTAATTAGGGTTACCGTTAAGGTAGGTAGGCGATTTAAATACATAATATACACATGTATGAATTACTTTGTGCCCAACGCATGAAGCCTAATCCATATTCCACGATGCCTACTAAAGTAATAACGTGCCAAACCCCTTTCAATACGCCTAATCCTACTTTACATGACTAATCCGGTTTAAACAAATGTAAGTGAGATTTGGTAATTGAGTTATTATTTAGGGTTTGATAATACTATTTAAAATGGTGAGTAACATTTAAATTTATAACTTGGTCATCCAGTTACGGGGTTGACGGAACAAGGTGCGTTAGGACTGTATGGGCGAGCGTTCCACTATGAAGCGGATTTGGTTAGAGTTGGAAGCAATTGGGACTTTAATTAAATCTAATGACCATTTAATTTAATTAACACGAACTGTTTCAGTGATGGAAGAATTATGGTGAGTTCAATTTACTCAGTTTTATCCCACTTATATTTTATATAAGTTGGGTTTAAATATTTATGCGCTATGGTTGTTAATGTGCTGATTGATGCTAAATATATATTTATATGTGTTGATTGAACCATTTAAATTAAACGTTTGTTTAATTTAAACCAATTGTTATTTTAACGATTAGTTCCAAATGAGGTAACTTACCTCATTGGTCACGTTTGTAATAATATAAACGTGTTAAACTTATATATGGATATTTGGATTGTTGTCATTGTTTGATGGGTGAGTATTATATCTATTTATTTAAAATAAAAAAAATGATACTGTTGAGATAACGTATTTGGATGCAGGGAAAATTGGTTGGAGGATTCCAAATGGATTCCTCAAATATATTATTTATTTTATATTACATTTATATAGACCGTTTAACTGATGTGATTGGATGATGGATTTGTTTGTTGATTGTTGAATCTAAATTCAATGGTTGTTTGATATTAACCAATGGGCAGTATTGGTTGAGTAATTGGCAGAAGTTGGCCTAAAAAAATCATTTTATAAATGTTGATTTACCATCACATAAATCGACGGTAATGAAGTTACAAAATTTAATAGATAACTAAAGATAGATTTTAAATCTATTATTTTGAATATTAGTTAATAAAGGAAATTAATACGTATTATTTATTATTCAAGTTTTAAGAAACTATTAAATGATTTTATAAATCGATTCTTTGGTTAATAAGACATATAAGCGGACGAGGAGAAATGAACATAACTGTTAAGACTTGGACTAAATATATTCTCAGAGAAAATTTAATGGAATTATTACAATTAACTATATTGTTAATTAACTTAAAAGGAGGGCTAATTGGGTTAGATTAACGGGATAATCATAGTTTAAGTTGACGAAGTCAGCTAATTTAACTGGAATCGGTTATCTGGTTAATTTGTTTAGAGTTAATCTAATGAAATAAATTAATGAATATTTGTTTTAATTTAATAAGATTTTAAAAATAGATTATTTATTTATTAATTAATGAATAACTATGTCTATGCTAGTTAACAAGAAAGTAAATTATTATTTCAAATTAATTATAATTTAAGAGGTAAATGTTTAAATGAAATCCATTTCAGTAAAAGTTGAAATGTAATTTAGTTGAATTTTGATAAGATGTTATATTGAAACTAAGTTTTATAACAAAGTTATAAAAGGGAAATTTAAGCAGATGTAATAGCTTAAATATAATGTTTATTAATATTAAAATTAAGTAAGAAGGGGTCGAGAAAAAAAAAAGGGTTTATATTAAACGAGAGGTACATGAAAGTTGGAAAAAGGGGGCGTAAGGTGAAAATGTTAAGTTTTATTTTAACGTTACTTAACAATGGAATTTGAAATGTGATTTTCAAAGGGGAAAATGGTTAAGTGAATTAGAAGTGTAATATAATGGGTTGATGACGAGTTAAGATAAGAATGTTGTTGATCAAGGTCTGAGAGGTAATTTAAAATACCCCAACTTGAACGACTTCGGTACTATCGAAGGATGATATTGGTTGTAGTGGTGAAGAGGTTAAAAGAAATTTATTATGAGAAATAATAATGTAAAGTTATTTGAAGAATTTGGAAATATATATAATGGATTACAAAATAAAAGGAAATCAAAATGGGATTGAGAATATGAAATGGTATTTCCATATAAAAGGAAATAAAAGAAGATTTGTGAAAATGTAGCGATATCTTCAGAATAGGAAGGTGAGATTTAGAATGGGTTTATTCTAAAAAGGTAATTAATGATTATAGCATTCAAATGATGAAACCAAAGGAGATGTCATAACGATTGTTTTACGAATGACAAGTTGAATCGATGATAGATTTTAAATGGTGTTGTAACTAATGTTTTGAAATAACAGGAAAATAGAAATTAGATATTGCTATAATATATGGTTTAAAGTATGTAAATAATATACTTTTGAGAAGACCCTTGTATTAAAGCAAGAAGTGAATCTAGGTTTAAATTATTCAAAGTTTTAGAAGTTTAAATTAATCGTTTGTTAATTAATTTTAATTAAAGGGGCCAAGTGATGCTGAATACCAAACCAGTGAATTTATTTTATTTTTATGGTTGTATGATTGTTTATTTGATAGTTAAATAACCAACTATCAAATCTGGCCAATATGATTGTTGGTATGGAAAGATCGGGATCAGATGTATATTCGAAAACCATTCTGACCAGTAAAAACGAAATGATAGAAGATATCAGATAATGGTCAAGACAGAGTAATTGAAGACTATAGATTTTAATAAAACGAAAGAACCAATTACAATCTCTTATTCGACCCGGAGATACACTGGGATTCTATCGTGGATGAGAACTACGGATTGCAAGGACTATTCGCTACTGATCTATAGTGTGATTCCTAGGATGTTGTAGGAGGGTGCCTTTTGTTCATCATGTTCCTGCATGACTTGTATGAATGAATGTACGATAGAGTATTTCCAGAAAACCACGTACGTTGATTTTTACAAATATGTTGATTGGTGGCAAAAAGTGGCACTTCTTTTAAGCCTAGAGTATATTTATGGACGTCAATTAGTGATAAGACGGATCTAACAATGTGGCATTCAAAGTAAATAATGGCCAGATGTTCTAAAGGTGAAGTCTAACCTCAAGCCTCACAACCAGGAAATGACAAAAATCGGGCAGGCAGCATAGCCAAGTGTTTGCAAACGGATTTTCTATCGAATTTGAAAACCGCCAACAAAATATTTTAATAATAAACTGCAAGCGCACGGCGTGCAATTGTTAGTACGTGGCGAATACAAGTCGATCCCAGGGAAATAATAATTTTAAATTTTATTCAATCAAATTAAACCAAACTGTGAAATGTGTTAACTAAAATTTAACAAAATTAATGACTAAGTTGAGAATGAAACTATTGGTTAAGAGCAATTTAAAGGTGTTTTCGCTCTCTAAATCACACAATTCAACATCATGAAATTATGTTCTCTATTTGTTTGGTCATTAGTGAGATTGGATTTTGTGTTTATTATAAGTATGACATACTTATGCTATTAATTAGCATAACATAAGTTATCAAACTATAACATAAACCTAATTCACTACTCAGTTCTCATAAAAAAAATAACAAGTTGAAAGCAACATCAATTTTAAGAATACTCTATTTACTAATAATTACTAATATAGAATATCAAATGTAGATTAACACTTCCTCTTGTTGCCAAAATCATATATAGATGAAAAGGTAAATTGTTTGTGTCATTTGATCAAGCATGATCTATCCTCTATTAATTAGAGGCATAGATCATCAAAACCAAGTATGATTAACAAAATACGCTAAACATCCATTCTTTAGTAAACACAAAAAGAGACCATGAAAAATAAACTATGTTGAATCTATGTGATTAGAGAGCTTCATCACCCCTAAATTGTAGGGGTTTGGCTCCTCATTTGTGTAATTATTTCAACAAAAATATATTTCAACATTGAAGAACAACTAGTAAGTAATGAAGAAAAGGTATCAAATAATAAACTACACTACTTGCAGAAAAGAAAATAACATGAAAATGAAAAACAACAAATTAATATTGCATTAAAGCGACAGATTACAAAAAAGAAATGGCTAAGAAGCCATGGCAGAAAAATAGAGGTTTTGTTTTCAGCCTCTCTCTAAACTAAAAATCCAAGATACAATTTACATTATCATACATGGGTTATTTATACATGAGGGAAAACCCTAAATTAACTTTTTGCGTGTTACCCAGAATGCCCCCGCTTTAAGCTGCATTTTGTCTTTTAGTAATAGTGATTCATGAAGCCATAATTTTGTGTCTCCACTAAAGAAGGAAGGAGAATGAATAGGGTCCTCCATTAATTCTCTATTTGAATTGATTCCCTCTCCATTGATTGATTTCCCTTTCATCATTTTTTTTGGCAAGGCATTGATTTCCTCTTTTTGAATTGATTCCCTCTCCATTGATTTCTTTCCCTTTTTTCCCTTTGTATGCATATATATCTTTATGAAGTCCTTTTCTGCATGCATCTAATTTCTATAAAAATATGAAAAATGTCCAAGTAAACATTCTCAAAATAATATAAGCATAAAAATGATCATTTTCCCCCTATATGATGATAAATTCATGTTGTTTTGAAATAAATTCAATTATTATTTAAACATGATAAAATACCTATATATGACATTTATTAGTACTAAACGAGAATAAATATGTGAATATAAATGTGCATTTTTACGTGCACATCAAATACCCCCACACTTATCTTTTTATTCGTCCTCGAATAAAGTAAAGAATAAGCTAAACTCATTTTCGTAGGGAGCACGATTGCGTTGAGCGTATGCAACAAGCTGATAAACCGCTAGGTGTCCCCAGTAGGACAAGTGTTGTCTCGTGAGGGTTTTCAATGGATACTACCCACAAAATACAAAAGTTAAATGCAAAATATATTTATAAAATGCAAGATTCGAAAATATTTACAATATGAATGCAAACTTTTAAAGGAATATTTACAAATGGATAATTTACTTTTAAATATTACACGAATGAGTTAACACAAATTTGGGTCGTCACTATGAAATTTGAGTCCGTTACTAACCAAAACTTCAAACAAAAGTCATGTTATCATTAAAACTCCTCTAGCTTGGCCAGTTGTTTTGGAAGAAATGTATTGCAAGTATTAAATGAATTCTGTAGTCGATATCAACAGTCGTAAAATGGAATCTCAACTTCCTTTTTGTTAACAAGTTAGGTCGAATAAGTGAAGAGTGTTCTTGGATTTCTAGTGCTTTAATCTCTCTTTATTACAAAATATTTACATTATTACTATTTACAATCACCTAACCAAAAAGACCAAGGTATACCACCCATGCACTGGCTCGCGGACTGACGTGAGAGTTTGGGACAGAGCTTGGCGGATTGTGCAGACCAACGCTAACTTTGTCAACAAGATGTTGGTAATCCTTAGGTGTACAACTCATAAAATGAGACCAAGATATACCGACGCTGACTTTGTCAACAAGGTGTCAGAAAGAGCTTGGCGGGTTTGCACACCAACGCCAGATGTACCAGCAATGTTGGATACCCTTGGATAATTATATATATATATATATATATATATATACTTTTTTTTACATAAGAGAGAGTTAAGCGAGAATATCTTAGCACAACTTCACGTAAACGATCTAAAATGTTATCGTAAGTAGTCAAAATCAACCATTCATTTAATCGGATTACAATTCAGAAAACATTTCATACTCATCACCTCTGAATTTCCCAATATACCAATTACACCAAATTTGCTCATAGTTCAAACTTTCCTTTTGTTATCTTCTAAGAGAAGTAAATTTCCAAATATTTAAATCGAATGACCAAAATTATATACTAACTCCATCATGTCTTATTTAAAAGTAAATAGACGTGCGAACCTTCTACTTTTTTTTAAAAAGAAAAAGAAAAAAACGCAAAAAGAGAAAGGAAAAAAATGCTAACTTATACTATGCAAAAAAAATGGAAATGAAACTCTCCCCACACTTGATTTCGACTGTGTCCCTACAGTCAATGCATGGCACAATGAGTTGAATGGAAGAGAAATATTTACATATTTACAAAGAAGGGTTAAAACTAACTTTCTTACTTCACGTAGCATGGCTCATGAAGAATCATGAGCTTCTCCTCTTGATCAGTGGGCAATTCCAAGAACGGTTTTAGACGTTGACCATTGACTTTGAATATGGATCCATCCCTCGGGTTTTCTATTTCAATAGCACCATATGGAAAAACAGTTCGAACAACATATGGTCGGTCCATCTCGATTTTAACTTCCTAGGGAATAAATGAAGTCGTGAATCATACAGCAGAACTTTTTGGTCTGGCAAGAATGTTTTTCTTAGGATTGACTTGTCATGAAAAACTTTGGTTTTTCCCTTGTAAATTTTCGCGTTTTCGTATGCGTCATTCCTAATTTCTTCTAACTCATTGAGTTGCAATTTTCGGTTTTCGCCAGTTTGTTCAAGATCAAAGTTTAAGTTCTTTATTGCCCAAAGCGCTTTATGTTCAATTTCAACAGGTAAATGATAGGCTTTACCATAAACCAATCGGAAAGGGGACATTACAATATTAGTTTTAAAAGCAGTACGGTAAGCCCAAATCGCGTCGGTCAATTTTTGCGACCAATCTTTTAGATTTTTATTTACAGTTTTCTCCAAAATTTGTTTGATTTGACGATTCGATACTTCGACTTGGCCACAAGTTTGCGGATGATAAGGAGTGGATAATTTGTGGGTTACTGAGTATTTCTTCATTAAGGAGTCAAAAGATTGATTACAGAAATGCATTCCATTGTCGCTTATTATTGTGCGAGGTATACAGAACCTCGAAAAGATGTTTTCTTTCATAAATTTCACAAAAATTTTATGATCATTTGTTCTACATGGAATGGCTTCGACCCATTTCGAAACATAATCGACAGCGAGAAGAATATACAAGTTTCCAAAGGAGTTTGGGAAAGGTCCCATAAAGTCAATACCCCATACATCAAAGAGCTCGATCGTAAGGATGGGGTTCAAAGGCATCATATTCCATCGAGAAATCTTTCCTAGCATTTGGCAATGATTGCAAGTTTTACAGAAATCGAACGAGTTTTTAAAGTGAGTAGGCCAATAAAAAACCACAATGAAGCACCTTTTCAGCGGTTTTCCTAGGACCAAAATGTCCACCGCACACATGATCATGGCAGAATGAGAGAACACTCCTAATTTCGCTATTAGGAACGCATCGAAAAATGATTTGGTCCGGACAATACTTAATCAAGTATGGGTCGTCCCAATAGAAGTATTTCACTTGGGAAAGAAATTTGTATTTGTCATGTTTGGACCAAAATGAAGGGGTTTCTTTAGTGACTAGATAGTTCACTATGTCAGCGAACCAAGGATCGATTGAAACAGAAAGAAGTTGCTCATCAGGAAAGTTTTCATTGATTGGCAATGAATATGGTGCATTAGGGAGACGAGATAAGTGATCGGCTATGACGTTATCGGATCCTTTTTTGTCTTTGATTGTAAGATCAAATTGTTGAAGTAAAAGGATCCACCGAATTAAGCGTGAATTAACATCCTTTTTAGTAAAAAGGTGCCAAAGAGCAGAATGGTCTGTGTATAACGTGACATGGAAACTAATCAAGTATGATCGAAACTTCTCAAGCACAAAAACGATAGCTAAAAGTTCTTTTTCAGTAGTTGTATAATTCAGTTGAGCGTCGTTCAAAGTCATAATCGCGTAGTACATGACGTGAAGAATTTTGTTGATCCGTTGCCCTAGGACAGCACCAACCGTGAAGTTAGAAGCATCACACATGATTTCAAAAGGAAGTTCCCGATTGGGTGAACAGATTATCGGAGCTGAAATGAGTTCATTTTTAAGGCGTTCAAAAAAAGCGACACATTCAGAGTTAAATTCGAATGGAATGTCCGTTCCTAGAAGAGTAGTCTAAGGACGAGCAATTTTGCTAAAATATTCCACAAAGCGTTGGTAAAACCAGCTTGCCCAAGAAATGAACGAATGTCCTTAACGCATTTTGGAATGGGTAGTTTTGAAATCACGTCAACTTTCGCTTTATTTACCTCAATGCCCTTATTTGAAATTACATGTCCAAAGACAATGCCTTGTTTGAGCATAAAGTGGCATTTTTCCCAATTCAACGTTAAGTGTTTTTCTTTACATCGATTTAAAACAAGTTCAAGATGATGTAAACAAGAGGAAAAAGAATCACTAAAGATCGAAAAATCATCCATAAAGATTTCAAGAAAGCGTTTGATCATATCAGAAAAAATTCCAACCATACACCTTTGGAAAGTTGTAGCAGCGTTGCAAAGACCAAAAGGCATACGTTTGTAAGCAAAGGTACCGAATGGACATGTGAAAGTTTTTTCTCTTGATCTTCGGGAGCGATAGGAATTTGGTTATAACCGGAATAACCATCAAGAAAGCAGTAGAATTCGTGATCGGATAACATTTGATCGATAAAGGGAAGAGGAAAGTGGTCTTTACGTGTTGCAGCATTCAATTTTCGATAATCGATGCAAACTCGCCAACCCATTTGAGTACGAGTTGGAAGAAGTTCGTTTTGGTCATTTGCAACAACGGTGAGTCCTGACTTTTTAGGAATTGAATGGGGCTAACCCATAAGCTATCAGAAATGGGGTAAATGATACCATTGTCGAGAAGTTTAAGAATTTCTTCACGAACTACTTCTTTCATCTTAGGATTAAGCCTACGTTGTGCTTCACGAGTGGGTTTGGCTTCATCGGTTAAGTGAATACGATGTTGAACGATTACAGGGCTAATTCCCTTGATGTCAGAAATGGACTAACTGATTGCATCTTTATTTTTAGAAAGTGTCGAGAGAAGAGAAATTTCTTGATCACGAGTTAAACTTGAAGAAACTATGACAGGATAAGTTTCACTATCACCTAAGTAAACATATTTAAGGTGATCGGGAAGAGGTTTAAGCTCTAACTTTGGTGATTTCTCGATCAAAGAACATCGTTGAGATTTGGACTCAACTAAAGCGATTCAAATGGAAGCCTGTGTTCGACTTCATTAGGACTGTCTTGGAACATTTTTTTGTACTCGGCCTCATGCACGTCATTATGGTCAATGGATTCGCTTTCAGAGTTTTCGTGGATGGCATTAACTTCTAAGGTTTGGTTACATGATTCATTCGAATGATTTTCAAGATTGAAAATGTTGAGATCTAGATTCATGTCTCCAAAAGAGATTTTCATCGAACCATTGCGACAATTTATTAAAGCATTCGAAGTAGCCAAAAAGGGTCGACCTAAAATCAATGGAATTTGACTCATTGGATTATTAACAGGTTGAGTTTCCAAAATAATGGAATCAACAGGGTAGACGAATTGACCAACTTTGATGAGTACGTCCTCAATTTCGCCAACGGGTTTCTTAATTGAACGATCGGCAATTTGAAGAGTTATTTTTGTTGGTTTAAGTTCACCCAAACCAAGTTGTTGGTAAACAGAATATGGAATCAAATTGACACTTGCACCCAAATCAACTAGGCAATTATTAATTGTTTTATCTCCTATCGTGCATGAGATCGTAGGGCATCCAGGATCTTTGTATTTGATCGGGATTGATTGGGTCAAAACTTCGCTAAGTCCAGCAGATAAGAAGACTTTCTTAGGTACATGAGTGTGTCGTTTTTGGAAACACAAGTCTTTAAGAAATTTGGCGTAAGTGGGGACTTTTTAAATGATGTCAAGAAGGGGAATGTTAACTTTCCCTTGTTTAAAAATTTCCAACATCTTTTCCATTTGGTTCGGAATGTTTCTTTGGTCGAAGACGATGAGGAAATGAAACATGAAAGTCAGTAGGTCGGTCTACTTGAGTTGGAGCAGAACTGGACTTAGAATTTGGATCGAGATCGTTCGTGGTTTTAGAAGAGTCGAGAGGGACACTCGGGAAGTTATTTGGATTTTCAACTTGATGATCGATTTTCTTACTGGGTCGTAAAGTTATGATAGCATTCAACTAAGTTTGATTGCTATCCTGGATGACATGAACTTGGTTTGGATTGGGATTTTGATTCCTAGGATTTAGAATGGGTTGACTCGGGAAAGTGCCTATTCCACGTTCACTTACAGAAGTAGCCAACTGACTCATTTGCATTTCAAGTTTAGCGATAGATTGACTCGTGTTTTGCATGTGTGAAGTCAATAAATTTTGAAGATTGGTATTTGATTGGTGATTTTGAGTCGTTGCTTTACTCAATTCTTCGAGATTTTTTTCAAGTGATGTCAATCGGTTATTGTCTTGTGGAACAGAAGATGGTTGCGCTTGATTTTGAGAAGGTAGCACAAGATTATGGAATTGATTTTGTTGAAAGGGAGGATTCGAAGGATTATTTGAAAATGATTGAAAAGGAGGTCGAACTGAATTCGAATTTCCATTGTTTTGGGACTAAGAGAAGTTAGGATGATTTCTCTAACATGGATTGTATGTTGGGGAGAGTGGGTCATTCCTAGCTTTATTAAATGCGTTGAGTTGTTCTAACGAATGTGGGCATTGATCGGCGATATGGTTAGGATCGTTACATTTGTAACATGAGGGCTGAGACGCTTAAGCTTGATTTATTTGAGTTGACGAAAGTACATTATCGAATTTGGTTATCATCGCGTCTATTTTTGCTTCTAAGGCTACTGATGATCCTACTGAATGAGCGTTAGATCAGGAATAAATCGATTTCTCGTTAGATCTTTCCCATTGAGCTGATTTTTCAGCCAAATTTTCGAGAAATTGCCAAGCGACATTGTGATCTTGGGCTAGAAAATTTTCTTGGCACATCGATTCAAGCATGGTTCGAGAACTATTTTCAAGTCCATCATATAAAATTTGACAAAGAGTCCATTTTTCGAAATTGTGATGTGGACATTTGACTAGGAGCTCTTTAAATCTTTCAAAATATTTTGCAAAGGATTCACCTCCAAATTGATGAAAATTGACGATTTCGTTTTGAATTTTGGATGTGTTTTCCAGAGGGTAAAATTTCTTTAGAAAAATGTTCACAAATTCACTCCAAGTTCCAATCGTATTTAAAGGCAAGCTATACAACCATTTCTCAGCATAATCGGTAAGTGCAAATGGAATTAACCTAAGTTTGATTCCATCGTCACTTAGTTGTTGAAATTTCATGGTTTCACAAACTTGTTCAAATTTGGTTAAAAAAATATAAGGATCATCACGTTCAAGATTGCCGAATTTTGGAAGAGTTATTATGTGGTTCGAATGAATTTCAAAGTGGTTACCCGTTGGAGTGGGCAATATGATGCAAGATGGAATAAACACCCGATCGAGGAAGTATTTATCCATAGTAGTTCGAGGGGGGTTTTCTTCGGCAATGGTTAAAGGAATGTTTGTTCGGACTAAACGATTAGTAAATGTATCTCGAGCCCAACTGCGCATGCACTAGCGCAAAGAAGATGAGAAAAGGAGAAAGAATAAATTTGAGATCGAAGAGAATTTTTTTTAAGAGAGAAAAGTTAAATTTGTACAAAAAGGAAAATAGTAATGGCTTGTTTTCTATTTTTTTTCTTTTAAAGATGGATGAACCTAAAGCAATTTACAATTTTTCTAGAATTATATAATGACGGTTAGATTTATTTCAACAAAATATTTCTCAGCCAGTTAACGGACAGGAGTTATCGGTGCACCAGGAATCACCCTAGCAATGCAGCCGAAGGTTTAAGTACCTTCAGAGGAACAACCGATATAATATTTACGAATCACCGTAATATTTATAAGCGGTTATTACTCTGCCGTAGTCTAGACACCGAGAAATAATCCGTTAGAAATAAACCAGTTTGTTAAAATATAATGAAGTCCTTAGAATGAAAACAAAACTAAGATGGATGCAAATTTTCTTTTTCTTTGTTTTTTTATTGTTTTAATCAGTCATAGAATGAACAGTCAATGAACAGGTAATTGCAGAAAAAAAAAATTACAAGCAAGCCGATGCCCTATAGAAGATTTTTACAAGTAATGTCTATACATATTTTTTTATTGGCAGCAGCAGTTCCTAAAGAGTTAGAAAATACTCACCTAGTTCGGCAGTCCGTCCAGTGCAGTTGAGTCGCGCTAGCGCGTTCACACCTCACGTGGTGTGCAACCGCTCCAATTTCTTGAACTCTTCTTCGCTTTGGCACACGAACAGATTTTTTTATATACTTTCCTTTGTCACTACTGAACCTACAAAACTAAAGAGTTAAAATGCAAACTTAAAACAATTTAAAAAAACTGAACCTACAAAACTAAAAACAAAAAAAATTGAAAATTCAGACTAAATCCACTCATCTAAACAAAAGAACAGTTAAACAAACAAGGTAAACAAATAGATGAACGCACCTCTGCTAGTCACTACTGAAAAATGATTTCTCAAATAACAAGAATTCACAATTCAGCCCACTAAATGAACTAACCAGAACAGCTAATGCAATACCCACTACTTTATTCTCAGATACCAGTACCACAACTAGCAAATAAGATAACATAAATACCCATACGCTAGAATTCAAATAGAATAAAATAAGGTAAATTAACACGCCCCACTTACGTTCTCAGTGACCACAAAAATAAAAGTAAAAAGGGAAACAAATCGCACATTACAGCCACGTCAAAAGACTCAAAATGTTTAAGCTCAATACCCAAACTACAAAGCAGAAAATTCCACACGTCCTTGCCTTTTTTTTTCCAGAAGTAATTAAAACAAATCGAAAGATCAATTTTGCGATTTGGGTTCAAGTCTTGAATTCTCGGATCTTCAGGCTTTTTTGTTCGAGTTCGCGCTAGAGGCCAAAGATCGTTCTAAGGGAGGGAGAGGCGGTTGCAAAATCTCTGTAACCAACCCTTTTTTTTGGGTTTGTGGTGCTTGGATGTTTGAAGAAGTATGGTTTCGTGGATGGGTATGCGGTGTGGTGATTTGGGTGTGCTCGAACGGGTGTTGTTGATGGAAGGGGTCGGCGTACGGATCTGGTTTGGAGTGTTGAGGTATTGGTGGTTTCAGGTGGAAATTGGGTCTGTGTAGTGGAAGAAGGTGTAGTTTGGGGTGGATAAGTTGATTCGGGTAGGATCAGCGGAGGAATGATGGAATTTGAGTGGAGGCGAGGCTATGTTTGGATGAAGGCTTTGTAGTGGATGGAAATATGGTGGTGATGATTGTGTTGAATGGATGTAGTGATAGAGAAGTTGAGGTGTGGATATTGTGGTTTATAAATAAGGCAGAAGAGAGACAAGACTGGAAAGAAACGAAAAAAGGAAAGCTATAATTTCTGATTTTTTTTCTTTTAATTTGATTTGTAAAAATTGAAAACAAATGAAAGGAAAGAAACATGTTGTAGAAGGAGGTAGAATTGAGAGAATTGATTGCGTGAAGAATAAGATGGTGTAACACCCCGTAATTCTGATAATATTAATATTCACAAATTAAAGAATAACTAATCTCAGACATGAGAATTGTGGGAAACGGGTTGCGCCATTGTGTTCATCACGGAATTCTGGTTGAAATAGAGTCCGAGTTTGTGTGAATTGGACTTCGTATGAAGAAGTTATGGCCATCGGAAGTTTCAGAAAATTCAAAACAGCTCGTAGGAAATTTAAAATTCAAACTGAAAGTACAGAAGCGGGCTGGGCGGGAAAAATTCCCGCCCAGGCAGGTCGAATGGGGAGTCGACACTGGTGTCAACCTCCCCCCCAGGTCGACTATGGTGTCGACCTGGTCAGTCGGCTAGGGTTTTGACTTATCCCAATTCTTAGCTGTTGATGTGTCTTTAGGGCTGAGTTGGCAAATTAAACGGTTCAGGTTAGTTCTGAGTTGATCTGACGGTCTAAATAAACCCTAAACTCTATAAATACCTAGGTAGTCTCTCACCCTAATTCATATGAAAAATAGAATAGCTACCGTCATACCGCCGCCATGGAACTCAGTCTAGCCGCCGCCAACTAAGAAGGAAGAAAAGCTAATCAAAACCTAATTCTACTCAACTCTAAAGCAAATCAAGACTCTCTTTTCTTCTCTAATTGTGAGTATGATGATCTTAACAAGATTATTATTATTTTAATTAGATTAAGTTATGAATGGATTATGAGTAGATGATGTGAATTGTCATATATGTTGTTGTAAATCTTATGTTATCATGTATGTTATAAATCCTATGCTATGTGGTGATGATATCCTATATGTTGTAAATCATGCTCTGATGATGTTATGTATGTTGAGAGTTTCTATGCTAAGTTGTGATGAATCATACATGTTAAAAAGCCATGATGTTATTGTATATGCTAATTAGTTCATGTTAATCAAATCATAATATTGATACTATTTGGGCTATGTTGATCTATATGACAAGTCACATATGCAAGTTTAGGTTGATTAGTAAAAGTTATGAACATATGCCATGACATCTATTATGACATCTAGGATTATGCTATGACATATGTGAAATTCTATGCTAGTTCACACCATCATTATGTTGCCTAAAACCCCATATGCAAGTTTATACATAAATTTGGGTTATGATCATATCATGTAAATTGTGACATTTAACAAGTTGACACCTTTAGATCCTTAACATGTGTAGTTTATGCAAGTTTCACCCCTATTATGATTAGATTCATTTTAATTGTCTATATGTTGTGATAATTTATTTTTGTGCTATGAGTTAGACTATTCGAGTCTAACGTATATTCTGCGTTGAATAAGCGAACGTATAAACGTGGGGTAGGGGTAATGTTAAGGATTAATATAAAGAAGTTGGGGTGCAATTGATATGATTTTGCATGCCATGAATGGATGGCCATAATTGAGTCAATTATGGACATCATTAAAAGTGGACTTAATTAATAATTTGTATAGGGAATTATTAAAACGGGGGTAAAAGATTATAAGTGATAATCAATGCTTAGGACACGAGGTTGGACTTGTTTGTGACGTAAACCTGCCCGGACCCGCCCGGCAAATCCAGTGGTCACAAATGTCAGCCCAATGTGAGAGGTCCTAGGCCTAAACTAAAGCATAACAGTTGTAAAGACACGAGGTTAGACTCTTTTATGGTGTAAGACTGCCCGGACCCGCCCGGCAAATCCAGCTGCCATAAATGCCAGTCTAATGTGAGAGGTCTTTATGAGGTTATGGCCTGAATGAATTAAGAAATACTTAACCAGACAAACATGTAAGGTGGGACATGGGGGTTAAGTAGGTGCCTTGGGTGGCATGTGGAATCTAGTGGGTGCCCTTAGTGGCATGTGAAATACGATTAGTAAGACTTAACCAAACACACATGTAAATGAACATGACTAAGAGGGTTAAGTGGGATGTACTAGTGGACAAGCTTAGGTGGGTAGCTTGTGGGGGTCCATTTCAACCAGTATCCCAAACGTATCTTTGTGGGCTCGACCCAAGTCGAGGACGGGACACACATACTGGGTTTGACTATAAGAGGCCAAAACGGGGAGCGGTGGCAACGCAAGTCCAACGGGTTTCATATGCGTGTGTGGACCCGGGCTGGTAGGTAAGACGTTGTTGCATCGTGTAGGTATAAGCCATGCATTCTCAAGTTGTATCGGGTTGCCACTTTAGGGGAGTGATACACCCCACTGTGGGGCCAGCACGGGTATCTACGAGTAGGGAGCCGATCGCAAGTGGGTAGTGGGGTACACCTAGTGGAGATAAGGGCCGACGGCACCTATGTAGTCAGCTAGGGGTACGCAAGGCTATTTATATAGTTTCTTTGTGAAGCAAGAGGGATCAACCTTTAGGGTGACTGGTGCGGTGTAGTGTAGTAATGTGCGGTGCAGTGTAGTAATTATTCGTTAGTAATTAGGTATGCCTTTAACGTTACCTTTAACGTTATCTTAAACGTTATCTTTATCTGCTCTTCCATACCCAATAGTTCATAGACATTTACTTGTCTTCCAGCTTATGCCTTAGTCTAGTTATTTTGATAATAGTATTGTTAGAATTATCATACTCGCCAGACTTTATGTCTGACCCCCTCCATTTCTATTCTTTTTCCCCCTCCAGGTCCTCAGGTTGGACCCAACTCTAGTGGAGTTTGATTGGATTGCTTCATCTCTATTTGGAAAGCTTGGACCGCTGAAGTAAAGTCCAGCTTGTTATCTTCTTTAATGGCTATTTGTGTAATGGGGTTGTGTATTTTGTTTTATGAAGATGGATACTGTACTTGACTCTGATTTATGGTTTTATGAAGTAACAAACATGTTTAAATTTCCGCTGCAATAAAATGAAGTTTTAGATTTCCAAGTACTACTTATTATCTGTCTTGTTGTAATTTTTCTGTTCTATATTCACTTATAACCTCCATGGAAGTTAATGCATTCCCTTTGTGAGTGACATTAATGGACGTGGGGTGTTACAGATGGCAGGGGAGAAAATTTAGAAAAAGGGAATTTGTTTCTGATTGGGTTGGTATTTGTAAAAGTTAAGCAGTCAGAAAATAATGCTGAGAAGGAAAGACAACTAACGAGGGAGGAAAAAAAAGAAAGAAATAAAGGAAAATAATTGGAGAAGCTCTGGAAAGATATAAAAGTGAAAAAATGGAAAGAGATGTTTTTTTATTATTTGTAAGAATAGAAAATGAAAAGAAGGTGGAGAGAAATAAATGAGATGAAGATAGAAGGAAATTAATGAAATGAAATGGGAAAGAAATTGAAAACACAAGGCAAGTGTTAATTTTTTTTTAAAAAAAGAAGAACTAAATACGATGAACACAACCACAAACACACACAGAGAATCAAAAATGAACAAAATGAACAAAGCAAACACACAACAACTTTTTTTTAATAGAAAAACAAAATTAATTCGAAGAATAAAATTAAAACTAATATCTCTCCCTGGCAACGGCGCCAAAAACTTGTTTGCAAACGAATTTTCTATCGAATTAGAAAACCGTCAACAAAATATTTTAATAATAAACCGCAAGCGCATGGCGTACAATTGTTAGTACGTGGCGAATACGAGCCGATCCTCAGGGAAAGAATAATTTTAAATTTTATTCAATCAAATTAAACCAAACTGTGAAATGTGTTAACTAAAATTTATCAAAATTAATGACTAAGTTGAGAATGAAACTATTGGTTAAGAGCAATTTAGAGGTGTATTCACTCTCTAAATCACACAATTCAACATCATGAAATTATGTTCTCTATTTGTTTGGTCATTAGTGAGATTGGATTTTGTGTTTATTATAAGTATGACATACTTATGCTATTAATTAGCATAACATAAGTCATCAAACTATAACATAAATCTAATTCACTATTCAATTCTCATAAAAAGATAACAAGTTGAAAGCAACATCAATTTTAAGAATACTCTATTTACTAATAATTAGTAATATAGAATATCAAATGTAGATTAACACTTCCTCTTGTTGCCAAAATCATATATAGATGAAAAGGTAAATTATTTGTGTCATTTGATCAAGCATGATCTATCCTCTATTAATTAGAGGCATAGATCATCAAAACCAAGTATGATTAACAAAATACGCTAAACATCCATTCTTTAGTAAACACAAAAGGAGACCATGAAAAATAAACTATATTGAATCTATGTGATTAGAGAGCTTCATCACCCCTAAATTGTAGGGGTTTGGCTCCTCATTTGTGTAATTATTTCAACACAAATATATTTCAACATTGAAGAACAACTAGTAAGTAATGAATAAAAGGTATCAACTAATAAGCTACACTACTTGCAGAAAAGAAAATAACATGTAAATGAAAAACAACAAATTAATATTGCATTAAAGCGACAGATTACAAAAAAGAAATGGCTAAGAAGCCATGGCAGAAAAATAGAGGTTTTGTTTTCAGCCTCTCTCTAAACTAAAAATCCAAGATACCATTTACATTATCATACATGGGTTATTTATACATGAAGGAAAACCCTAAATTAACTTTTTGCGTGTTACCCAGAATGCCCCCGCTTTAAGCTGCATTTTGTCTTTTAGTAATAGTGATTCATGAAGCCATAATTTTGTGTCTACACTAAACAAGGAAGGAGAGTGAATAGGGTCCTCCATTAATTCTCTATTTGAATTGATTCCCTCTCTATTGATTGATTTCCCTTTCATCTTTTTTTTTTGGCAAGGCATTGATTTCCTCCTTTTGAATTGATTCCCTCTCCATTGATTTGTTTTCCTTTTTTTCCTTTATATGCATATATATCTTTATGAAGTCCTTTTCTGCATGCATCCAATTTCTGTAAAAATACGAAAAATGTCCAAGTAAACATTCTCAAAATAATATAAGCACAAAAATGATCATTTTCCCCTATATGATGATAAATACATGATGTTTTGAAATCAATTCAATTATTATTTAAACATGATAAAATACCCATATATGACATTTATTAGTACTAAACGAGAATAAATATGTGAATATAAATGTGCAATTTTACGTGCACATCACCAAGTGGGTCGCTCCCATTAGGGAGTATAATCACCTGTCTAGAGAAATTTCATTTCCTTCTTAAATCTATTGATGCTGTCCCTTTTCGGGAAACGATTGCTGATCCCAACAGTTGGTGATATACATTCGATACACTCAAGCGAAATGAGTAGTCGGTCATGTGTGGGCGGGTTGCAAGATGTTCTTGTTTAACCCAGTGTATTCCCCTCTAGATATACACTATCGACAGGTGGTTCCATAACTTGTCATAGTGGGAATCCAATCTGCAATAAGTGTCTGCGGTTTTGATTGTATACTATATATGTGGAGCGTGAGATGCAAGTTTTCCGCTAGATTGCTATTTACTTGTATTTAGACACTATTATAATATCAGATTATATATATGTGTGTGTGTGTTAGATCCAAAGATGACTCTAACAACCAAATTATCTGAATATGCAGAGATTAATATCTAGAAATGAAAGAAAATGCAGAAAACACGCAAGATTTATAGTGGTTCGGCATTAACGAACCTACGTCCACTTATATATCTTTGATTATACGTAGAATGCAAGTACAATCAATGATCTCTCTCAATATCATGATTACAATGATAATTCACTCAGAACTTTCGTAATAATACTCATAAGAAATAATGGAGAAGCAACAATGGTGATAACAACACTCAAAATTGCCAAAAGATCATCAAAATTGCCAAGTGTAGGGCTATTTGTAGGTGATATCTACAGGTGGTTCGTGGTCACACATGGCACAAATCCCGAGGATCTCGGATTGGTTCGTGGCTTGATGGAGAAATGGTCAATGTGACAGTTAGGGATAGGTGTCACGAGATCCTCATCTTTCGGATCGGGGAAGACCTGGTTATTGCCTTCATTCTTCGGACCTAGCGTCAGATCGTGACGCATATCCATGAGCAGGCCGTGGACCCTGTTACGAGCGGGTCGTGATACTTGATCAGGAACCGGGGAACGAAGCTGGCCACGAGTAGACTTCGGTGCTCCATGAGCCGAGATAATTCAATTCCTGGTGGCTTGATCAGAAAACTAGCCGACATTTTGCCCCCTCGAAGTATGTTTTATTGGGAATGGAACATGCTTCGAAACTGTCAAACCTTCCTTTCATGAAACGATGCAGATCAACAATTACACCTCTTCGTAGCGTCGCACTGTTTAGAATGGTTACACCCTTCGGGGAATATAAATATCAGTGTGGATATCTAGTTATTTCTTTGTTCATGAGATAATTTCCATCTCCTGAACTCCAGAGTGTACTGCGGTCAACTTTCAGGTAAGCTTTTAAATTTTTATAAATATTTCTGTGTCTTCCATTTTAGCGAACATTCTTCAAGTTCGGGTCGTCGAAACATCATACGGTTCATGGAATTAGACACTCATCACAGTCCGATGGTCGAACCGGCCTCTTTTCAAACTATGATGAACTTTCCAGTTTCGATCACGAGTTATTGACGGAGGGGCCTTATCTCGAGCCATGATGGGCTGTTTCTTGTAACCCATAGGCTTCCACGAACCGAATGGGACAAAAAGGAGGAGACGAACGGTCTTCTAATTGGCTATATATAAGCTGCCCCTTCTTCTTTCTTACTTTCCCCTTGTTATTTTTCTTATTGTTGTCGCCTTAATTTCTTCACTTCAAACCCTAAGTCGGAACCTCCTCCAGCCCACAAATTTTCAAAATCGTTCATTCAATCCAAACAGGAAGTTACATCGACGATTGCAATTTCTCTTTTTCTTTTAAGTATCGATTTGGATTTGGATTAATTTCCATGGGTTTTCCTTTTTTGTTGGCTTTGGGGTCATCACTGGCATTGGAGTGACGGCGGCGGAGCTTCGATGAGTTCATGGAGATGGAAGATAGTGGATTAGGGAGGAAGTGCCTTGGCGAATTAGCAGGTCAGTTAGGGATCCATTCGTGGTGACAGTGTTGTGAGTGGAGGAAGGAGTTACTAGAGAGGAAGAAGATAATCTTTACCAAAGTGGTTCGTGAATGGGGTAACGGCTCGGTTCGTGGCAATAGTGTGATGGAGGGACCAGAGATGAAGGTGAAGTGCTGAAATGGACGACGGATCAGGTCGTGGAAATGGGGGAGCTTCGGTTTGTGGAAATAGGAAGTGGAGAGGATTGTGGGGGGATTTCTCATGAGTCGTTTGGGTAAAGCAAAATAGGGAGCTGGACTAACCCACGATCTGATGCCTGTTTCATGAGCCATAGCTCCTCCACGAGTGTGACTTAATGACGATCCATCTTTGACGAGCCAATCTTTGTTCCACGATTCGATACCTATGCCACGAGCTGAACACCGAGACTTCAACAAACTAGCTTTATTAACAATCCGATACACATGTTGACTGAAAAATGCAACGCAATTCTAATATATCAATGAACAGTTAGGTTAGAGCCTTCAAGATGAGCTGACATGGCTGGACTGAACAATAGCATAGCTCAGTGATATACAATGACCATTATTACGATTATCCAATTTACTTTGTGTCTCTATTTTTCCAGTATTATGCACTTCTGTACACATCAACACTTGCACTTGCACAGGGTACATGGGTAACTGCATCCTAATCTTTCATGTTTACTCGCCAATACAGCAATGTCAGATAGACGCTCCTCAAGAATATCCGAAATGAGAGCAGATCCAGAATCCTCAAAATATCACAATCCTGACGTGCTCCCATCAGGCTCGGACTGGAGTAATTCTGGCTCCGAGTATGAAATAGATACAAAATCAAATTCTTCTGGGAGCACATCGGTTGAAGAAGAGGAAGAAGAAGACGATCGGGCTCCTGACGAGATCCCAGGCGTTAAGGAAGTAGAGAAAGAGAAGCTCAATGATTCTCTAGCTTCCAAATTGGATGATATAAGACTTAAGAAAATATGTTTAAGACATGGGATTTCATGGGACGATGTGAAAACTCCAGAAGATGGGGAGGATAGGCCTCATTCTGCCCCAGAAGGGTACACGACTGTCAACCAGCTCATGTGTTGGGTAGGCTCTATTCCTCCATTTCCTCCAATTGTCGTCGATCTCCTAAGACTACTACACATTGCCCTCATGCAACTCCATCCTAACGCTTACGCGGCTTTGTATACTTTATACGTTGCTTAGGTAGAGGTTCTACAGACCGAGCTCACTTTCAAGGATTTGAAATTCTATTATCATTTCAAGCATCGTTCCACAGGGACTCCGAATTTCACTTTCTTCTAGTCAATTGCCTGCAAAAAGGTATTATCGGACAGTCATAGCAACATAGGAGATGCCAAATCTGATTGGTTTTACATAAAGCATCAAGATGGATGTGCGAGGAAGTGGCTACAATCAAGTATGCTTTAAATCTTTCAATGCATGCTCTGATTGCATAATTAAAGTGCTAATGTGTTTCTTTGTTCTATGCAGATCACAATTTTGCAAAAATGAAGGTTCGATATATGAAGACCGACAGTCCCGCCTCCCTAAAAGTAAATTAAATTTCTTAAGAATCAACAAGTGTATCACCGACGAGAATCTTCACAAACACCATCTTTTGGACATAAGATTCGGGCTTGGCTTGGGTGGCGGGCCTTACAAGTATGTGCCCCCTACTCTTGGGGAGTCTAGCAGCATGCCCTCGGCGAGGGGAGAAGGAATAACAGGAGCGGAAATCCCTAAAAGTCCTTCTCCAATGATCGACTAGGATGATGAGGATCTAAATATATACAAAGGAGACGAGGCTCAAGTTAACGAACCGGAGGATAATCCTTCCTCTAAAGGACAGTCTCCCCGGAAGGCTCTACCACCAGTAGAACCAACATTAACAGAGGAGCAGCTACTTGAGGGTTTAGAAAAGATCCCCTTGCCAGATGACCTTTATACCCCTAGAGAATTTTGAGAGGAACCCTTCTTCCCTACATCTGAAAGAGAAACCTCTCCTGCCAAAGATAAAGAAATCGCGTAGATGAGACAAACTTCGGGTCCTGGTTCATTAGTGGAGATCATACGGGCACACAAACCACATGCACCACCTGTCACAACACTTTTACGCTAACCATATTCAAAATCCTGACTCCCACTTGTTATTTTCTGCAGGATACATGCCTCGTCGTTACTCTTACTCTTTTTGCGCTCTTCGCAAGAATACTCCCAGGCTTTCTTCCGTGTCCGGCACGATTGCAGCGACAGTCGTGGGAGGGATAGTCAAAGACACCACGATTCCTATCAACCTCATTCCGCGCGCTCTCGCTCTCCTTCTAAGAAGGATCCCGGGAAGTCCCACAGTTGCCAAGTACCAAAAAATAGGGGTAAAGAGATTCCCAAGACACCAACTCCTCCCATGGGCCTACCTCCTCAGGACAAAACTTCTAAGAAGCATCACGGACCCAAAGATGAGCATAAGGGGCCAGGCAAAGACAAAGAAAAGGAGAAGGCAGATCTAGTTCCTTCTAGCCAACGTCACCTGGAATCCACTACTATGCAGGAGGTGACTTTGGCCCCTGATAATCAGGCTAAACTGGAGCGCTTGAGGAAACAATTTCCCGAGATCTATTTTGAGAGAATGGTCTTCGTCCCAGACTTGATACCGGTTCCTAAGGACTGGGATGTTGAAGTTTTGGGGCACATCGCCCATGTAGCCAAGCAATATAAGATAATAAAGAAACATGAGAAGAATCTTTCCATTGTTATCCGTACTCTAGAGACAGAGGCAGCCAGGTCCAGAGTAAAAATTGATAATGATGCTAGGGCTAATAATAAGGCAGTAAAGGATCTTGAGGATACACAGGCTCTTCTTGCTTTAGCTCAATGGGATGCTGACAATTTTAAGACTAAGCTAGAGAATGCCAAAAAACGCTTTCATCATGAGCTTGATTCAAACAGCCAAAAGTATATGGCTTTAAAGAAGGAAATTGAGGGTATTAAAACTGCCAACACTGAACTGAAGGCTGCACAAGATTGCTTTGCTGCGGAAAAGGCTGCATGGGAAAAGGAGACGGCGAACTTTAACAGTAAACTTGCCCATGCTGAGGAACGGGCAGCTCTTGCTGAGAGTAACGCCAACGCAGCTCTTGAGTCGGCCTCCACTGCCACTGCTAATCTTGCTGCAGCCAAGAAGGAGATAGAAGGATTTGAGGAGCTGCTTATAGACTCCTTTGCTCAGGTTATTCGAACCCAAGACATCTCTTAGATCTAGGATTATAACACCACTTTAGTTAATGTATGGGATATGATTATCGAGGGAGAAAAGTAGCGATTGAGGGTTGAGGAGATTGACGAAGGCTGTAACAACTGGGAATTTCGCTCGATCCGAATCGATCGCTAAACTGACCAAGACCGTTCGAAACCCCTGATTGTTTTGAGAACACGAAAAATCGGGACGCAAACAGAAGAAAATTTCATTGCTTATTACAACAATTCTACTAGAATACAAGAATATACAGAGTATGAATAAATATTATACACCATAAAATATCAGAGATTACAATAAATTACATAGCAGCGGAAAATAATACAAAACACAACCGAAAAGAATATACGGATACAGAGCTTTCCAAATATCATTCCAGCTGTAAACCAGGATCCTGCGAATATAAATCTGCAAAACCAAAACTACTAGCTACCCGTGTGGAAAATAGGGGCACCCAGAGTTTAGGTTAAAACAATAAACTCCAGGTCAGTCATGTGACTGGTGTGAGAACTAAAACAGTTATTTAAAGCTTTATTTTAAATCAGATATATCAAGGGACCACGCCGTATAACACGAAACGGATTTCCTCCCAAGAATACCAGTGCATATAACAAAACAGCGCAATGCTTTTTGGAAAAATAAAGCTATTATAAGACCCAGGTCACATCACACAATGCAACGCAAGCCGGAGGATAGGATTTTACCTTATAATAGCCAAACATGCTTGGTACGTTAAAACCAATCATTTGATACTATTTTAAGTGCATAGTGTATTAAACAACTTCAAATATAAATGTATCAATCCTAGACGGCATGGGTACCATATATCATGTCACCAATACTAGGTTCTACAATCAAAACCGCAAAGTCACGTATTGGAAGTTGGATTTCCATCTATGAACCGAGGCAAAAGATAGTCCTCACCGATTCGAGACTCTCTAGCCCAAGCCTCAGGACCCAGACATAGGTGGGCCCTTGGATCGTCAGGGCCGGTCCACCGATGTGGATTAAAATGACTGAACATTGCGTTTCCCCGCGCTTTGGGGCGTAAATGAGCCAAATGACTCCATCGGCTCCACATAGTCACCGACATATCCGAGGCGCCTCGCAATCCAACAACCACACAGATGAAAATAATATAAATGTCAGGGCTGGTAGGTCACTGACACCACCCTAGCTAGAAGGAAACGCATGTCCTCCCTGAGGTCCTCTCCTATTTCTGGTTCACAACCGGGGTGTGAGGCTCGCGAATTAATGCTACACAAAGCTATGCCACACAGGCAGTGCTTTGATCATAAACCACAAGACTTTTCTTTTCAACAAAAGCCTTGATCATTTGCATCTTAGCATGCCACACAGGCAAACCACTCCATGCAACCGATATCCATTAATCACACAGAATGATATCCAATGTCAGACACACAGTCCATTTAAAAGTCCGTTCTAGGTCTGAACGAAAACGAAGGCACCTTGTACCTCACATATCCATCGATCTCCAAGTACGTCTGAACGATCACCAACTGATTCCCTCCTCTTGGGTGTACAGCCCAATCAAGATCATCAGTAATTATCGAAACAATGTGAAGACCTTCGTTCTTCGACCACTGTCTTCATCCTCGACACATTGTCGAATCAGTTATTCAGAATGGGATAAACCCGGTCTTTCTGAATAACTCGCGTATGTAATCAACAAGTGTTACACAAACACAACATACACCTCATTCCAATTCAGAATATTCTTTTATTCAAATATTCTTATACTTTGGGAAAGGTTCCCATTAATTTTATCAAAGATAAATTCTTTAAATTTATTCTTTAATCTTCTTTTGAATATCAACTCAAACCAAATTATGGTTTATCCAAACTAGTCGGGATTAGCGAACCTTACTGAAGTAATCACTTGTAAAATTTCCCAACGCCAACCTATTCATCCCATGAAGTAAAACCGGTCATACTTCATATCTAACACCACTGTGTTATCGGTAAATTCAATTACCATTTCACGTTCAAATCTAATTAAAGATTTAACTATCGCCTGGAGCAAAACTGGTGATACTCCATTCTCGATCATTTCAAGCTAATTAAAGATTCATTAAAACTCCACTTGGTTTTAATCTTCCCAAAAATCACTTTCAATGATTATTTAACTTAGGAAATCATATCCTGTCTTTAACTGGGTTAAAGAACGAATGTCGTTAAAACACAGTTAACGATAAACCCAAAAATCAATTCAAATTTAATTCCAATTAAATACCATTTAATTGGTATACTTCATTAAATCTAAATAAAAAGATTTAATCTTTTTCTCAACTGGGTTTAAGAACAATGTTAATGAAGACACCATTCACGACAAACCCAAATCCTATTTGATATTAAATACAAGACTCTGAATAGAAAATATATCAGCTTATATTCAATATCAAATTCTACGACCAACAAATATCATATTGAAAATAACGATATAAATATATCTTTCCAATTTCCATAACAATATTTGTATAATCACGAAATCCAACATCGAAATATTCCAAAGACAATTTCGATTCAAATCCATTTCCACTTTATATATTGGAAATTCTGGTTATTTTTAAAACCCTTTCAAATCCAATTTATTTATTTCAAAAATGAATGGATTATAATTCTAGTTCAAAACTAGTTCATTTCGATAAAAATCTATTTTTATCTTTTCAAATATGAAATTTTTCATCCCAATTCTTTCCAAATCATTTCTTATGATTTTACACAAATTATTGCCATTTTTAATAATTTTATCAAGGCCCGTACAGTCAATTTCCATCAACGACCATCGAATTGCACTTACATCGACCTTTTCCAAATTTGATTTGGACATAATTCCAACTGTTAGATTTCAAATCTCTAATATTCTTTAGAAAGCTCATTTCGATACGAACCCAAGGGTTCCAATTTTAGGAGAATCCGACGGTCGGATCTCCCGTAATGTCCAATCGAAGTCAATGATCGAAATTCGCGAACTGCCGCAGCGCAGCGCGTTCTATTTAGGCCATTATATATATATATATATATATATATATATATATATTATATATTACGTCGATTTCCTTTCAAAACGTATTTTATAAATCGTTTTAAATTCGTTTTCAAAATGATTTCAACTTCATATTCAATTTCAGATCAAAATTGATTATTCCATACCGATAATATATAAATGATAATATTTTCAAAACGTTATATTTTGAAATCACTTCCTTTTATATATTCATTATAAAAACGAATATAATCGATATAAATATCGTTCGCGTCAAAATGGCGCATATCTAACCAACACGGCTTTATATATTTCAATAACTTCGTTATTCTATTCAACAAATGAATATTTCTCCAACACATGAATTTTCTTTTATTCAACACATGAATATATATTTTATTCAACACATGAATTTTCTTTTATTCAACACATGAATATTCTTTTATTCAATACATGAATATATATTTTACTCAACACATGAATTTTCTTTTATTCAACACATGAATGTTTATTTTATTCAGCACATGAATATTTATTCTATTCAACACATGAATTTTTATTCTATAATATTCTTTATTTTCCAAATTGGAATGAGGCCCAATCAATTACCATATAATGTTAATTATATGGATTCCCTACAACACATGTATATAATAGCAACGATAAATAATCAACCATCATCCAGAGTGCACCACACAAGTGCATAAGCATTAAATATAAATAATTAATGCTTACACAGTCTGTCAACCAATCGGTCGACATACAATTAAATAATTGGGATTAATGTACGCCAAATATCATCCCAACACTCGTGTGGGGTTTCAATCCACAAACATTGAATATTATTTGTGTAGTTGGACGACTTGTAAAATTTATCGTCCCAATCAATATCAGTCAAATGGGTATACATAAACAAATCGTCCGATTTGTTTATAATTATTTATTTTATATACACGTTAAAAATTATATTTTTAACTGTAAAATATTTTATTCCATTCCACATCACACAATCAACTTTCACAACACATCAATCAAACAAACAAGTCATCCATGGTCTGTGGACGACGGGTGTCGGGTGCTACTAAGCACCGTCTGCATCCTAGTATATATTTTAACTAGAAAATAAAATAAAAGTGAGTAGTTTTCACCTAGGGTTCCACTACTCCATTTCCTTTCTGAAATTCAGAACGGTCTGGATTTTCCTGCAATTCCAACGTAGTCTTCTCTACGTTGTTCATAATAAAAATTATATTTTTATTGCTTCATTCGAATAAATAAAAATCATATTTTTATTTTTTATATATATTTTTACAACGCTTCTTTTTATATAAAAATTATATTTTTATTTTCTACCTCTTATATAAAGATCGAATTTTTATTTTGACGCTATAAAAATCACATTTTTATTTCAACATATATATAATTAAAATAAGATTTTTATTTCGCTACATATATAAAAATCATATTTTTATTATCTCTACTATTTAAAAAATCATACTTCTATTATCTCTACTATATAAAAATCATATTTTTATTATCTCTACTATATAAAAATCATATTTTTATTATCTCTATAACATAAAGATCACACCTTTATATATTTAAAAATCAAATCTTTCATATATTTAAAAATACAAACTTTTCTACATTAAAAATCAAAACTTTATTCTAGTTATTCATATATAAAAATCAAAACTTTATCATGATGTTTACACAATAAAAACCGCATTTTTATATCGTTACTTTATATATAAAAATAACATCTTTATATCGTTACTCATATAATAAAAATTATGTTTTTATCACTAACTACATATGAGAAAAATCGATAAATAAAACTCACCTTTCTTATGTAATAATATATATAAAAATCCGGATTCTCTTATGTAAAAATGAAAATTATAAATAAATTAAAACCTATAGGATTTTTCTTAAGAGCGAGGGGAGAGGGGGATCGCTGGACGGTGAAGGAAGAGGCGGAGGGTTCGCTAGCCGGGGGGGAGAGTCGGCGCTAGTGGCGGTGGGGTCTATATCGGTTGGCGGTGGTGGTCTTCTCGGAGGATTGGGGTGGTTCGATTTTGGCAACGGGGAAGGGATCGAGGAGGAAGGTGAGCGCGACGGGGTGAGGGAGAGGCGGCGTCGACGATGGGCCCACAGGCGACGGGCGGCGGTGGGAACGGAGGAGCCTCGATCGTTGTGGTTTTTTTTTCTTTTATTTCTATTTCGATCTGGGTGTTGAATGAGGGAGACAAAGGGAGTCAGAGAGATTTATATATTTATTTAATTAATTAATTTTAATTTCAAAAAGTAACTTTTTATTTTGAAATCGAAATCGAACCCACCGATTGTCATCCCTTGCAAATTACCCCCATTCCGAACACAATGGGATATGTATCATAAGCTAATTCGATCGTTACGATCAGTTTTCGTCAAAATCAAAATATAAATCTATATATTGAATTTGTACGCGCATTTCAATTTACCGGGGCCACATATAGACTCTAAAAATTCCCGAAAAATATTTTCTAGCTTCGTATTGATGATACGGTTCTAACAAAACCAATTTCATCAAATTCCGAGACTGTTTGAAAAATGGTCATTTTCTGGCCGATCGAAATTGACTGAAACTGTCAAAACACGTTTTACTTCGCCACGCTCACATATTGATTTAGAAAATTATGTATTTTGAAATCTAGTAATAACTTTACCTCTCGGATCCGACGAAAGTGGTTTCCTCGAAAACATAGGTCGTTTGCAAAATTTCCATTTTTAAGGGCCAAAATTCCATAGCGACTATTCTGAATTTTCAATTGGACATAACTTTTTATTCCCGCTATCAAATTTCAATTTTTCGGATTCATTGGAAAGATGTTTCCAAATACATTCTAATATTTTTGGTTTCGCCAAAATCCGGTTTATTTTGAGTCTTGTACATTTATTTGAAATTTGAAATCGAATTTTCGAACTACCACGCCATTTTCAATTCCTTTTGTAATTTGAAATAAATATTTATATTCTAACGACGATCCATATAAATATATACGTTCTAATTCTATTCAAAACAAATTTCTAGTCGTTATTATTTAAAATAATTCAATTTAAATATTCAAAATTCATCAAAATTGCCAAAATAAAATTTTTAAATTGGCTCAGATTTCCGGGTAATTACAATCTCCCCCACTTAAAACTTTTCGTCCTTGAAAAGGAACGAAGCTGAAAGTTGTTTTACAAACCAACTCAACTTTCATTATTTTCATTACGGCTTAAGTTCTTCAACTTTTCAGTTTCTAAGAACTTTTCAAATTTTTCAAAAATTTGGCTAACACCTTAAATTTTCGAAAATTTTCGCTATAACCTCCCCTTCACGGGAGCACCGGGAAAATCCCGAAATTGCCATACAGGCCTCTCCAATCCAAAAAGAAAAAGAAACAGCCAATCGGCTCATAAAATCATCAAAAACCCCAAGAAATACAATAAACATGTACCTATTTATCGGGCAAACAATTTTATTCCTCAGCTCTAGCCTCTTTGCAATGACCTATTCATAATATATATGTACATGCATGCATTTCCAAATAATTTTCAATACAGTTCAATATTTGATTCAATTTGGCCTAAATTTACCGCACTTTCACATAATGGTTTAAATAAATAATCACACAACACAATCATCAATCAAGTAGTTGATTAGCTTTTCAAATACATAATTTTGATACATAGTCCAAAAATTAGATTTTTGATGTCAAATCACAATAATAAGCCATATCTAGTTTTGGTTCTCACACCAGTCAATTAGAATCATATAGAAATCCCACTTTCGAAACCCGAACATAAATATTGGTGATGGAGCTCCATCATCAAAATCATCTCCGAGCCACTAGAGTGTGAATCTATATCTACCCAGTATATTAAAACTTCGAATATACGTTTGCAAGGCGTATATGCAAAATCTTTATATATTGGATTGTTCAAATTCAATACAAATAAAATATTCAAATACGTTGAATAAGGTTTAAATCCTCAAAACAATTTGGTTTTATTTTAAAAATATACTCTTCACACTCGTTCTAGGATGCTACTGATCCCATCTCTAACGAGTCATTCTAATTGGATATTACTAATCCAATATCTGATGAATTCTTTCGTATGGTTCTAATGTGCCTTGTTCTCGAGCTCTGTAAACCAAAGCTCTATTACCAAATGTAACAACTGGGAATTTCACTCGATCCAAATCGATCGCTAAACCAACTAAGACCGTTCGAAACCCCTGATTGTTTTGAGAACACAACAAATTGGAACACAAACAGAAGAACATTTCATTGCTTATTACAACAATTCCATCAGAATACAAGAATATACAGAGTATGAATAAATATTATACATCATAAAATATCAGAGATTACAATAAATTACATAGCAGTGGAAAATAATACAAAACACAACTGAAAGGAATATACGAATACAGAGCTTTCCGAATATCATTCCAGCTGTAAACCAGGATCGTGTGAATATAAATCTGCAAAACCAAAACTACTAACTGCCCGTGTGGAAAATAGGGGCATCCAGAGTTTAGGTTAAAACAATAAACTCCACAAGGAACGGGTTTCCTCCCAAGAATACCAGTGCATATAACAAAATAGTGCAATGCTTTTTGGAAAAATGAAGCTATTGTAAGACTCATGTAACGACCCGGTAGAAATTTGACGTCCGAATTCTGACAATAATACATAATCCCGCATTACTTGCCAAAATTCAAGTATCGAACCCACCAGATTGTGATTAGAAAGAATGTAGAGGGTGAGGTAAGAAAGAAATATTAGAATAGAAGAAGAAGAAGGTCCAACCTAACACACATCACAACGGAACAAAATATAATACAGAAATAATTCTTTATTGAGAGCTTTAAAAATATACTTACAAATCATTAGAGTACATTACACATTTGGACAGTTATAATAATCTGTCCTCATATACCACACACAGCGGAATAATATAACACCATACGTCTGAACTTCCTCCAACAAGTCTTTGGACTTCATAGTATTCTTTAACGTGAACCTGCAGACCCGGGCTAACCCGAGCATTACAAACACCGGGTCAGTCTGGTGAACCAGAGCGAGAAAACCCCCTAAGTTTAAATATCATCTAATTTGAATTTAAAGTTCAAATTCCTTTCTGAAAGAAAAAGGATAATCGTAAGACAAGTCCACACATAAATACGGACGGTTTTTACCTTACGATAACCCAAAACAGTTTTGAAAATCGATACTTCTCTAATATTATAATAGTGTCTAAATACAAATAAATAGAATCTAGCAGAACGCTTGCATCTCACGCTCCACATATATAGTATACAAACAAAAACCGTGGTCGCTTATTGGAAATTGGATTCTGACTATGACAAGGTATGGGTCCACCTGCCGATAGTGTATCTCTAGAGGCAAATACACTGGGTTCAACAAGAACGTCTTGCAATCCGGCCCACACATGACCGACCACTCATTTCTCTTGAGCATATCGAATGTATATCACCAACGGTTGGGTACGACCCACAGTTTCCCGAAAAGGGACAGCATCGATAGATTCAAGAAGCAAAAGGAATTTCTTTAGATAGGTGATTATACACCCTAATGGGAGCGACCCACATAGCCATGTTTCCTGCCCGATTTTTGTCATTCCCCGGTTGATGAGGCTTGAGGTTTGATTTCCCTTTTATCACATATGATCACCATTCACTTTGAATGTCACATCGTCAGATCCATCAGATATCATTTATTGACGTCCAAAAAATACTCTAGCTGGGAGCTAACCAATTAGGATACGTTTGAAGAAATCAACGTACGTGGTCTTCTGGAAATACTTTGTCAGACATCCATCCACACAAGTCATTCAGGAACAGGATGAACCGAAGGCACACTCCTACCACATCCTAGGAATCACCCTATGGATCAGTAGCGAGTAGTCCTTGCAACCCATAGATTTCAACCACGACCAAATTACTATCAAAATATCTCTGGTTGCAACATCAAAGAAATTTATCATGTAGCTCTTCCGCTTATGAAGATCCATGGTCTTCAACTGCTCCATCTTCAATCAGCAGTATTTACGTATTTGCTGGTTCGGAATGGTGTTCAAATATAAATTCGATCCCGGTCTTTCCGTACCAACAACGTATTAAGCATGATTTAGATAGTCGGTTATTTAACTATCAAAATAAACAATCATAAAAACAAAATAAATTCATTGTTTTATTACACAACATCATTTGGCCATTAAAATAATATATTATTTGTGATACCAAAGATAATCTATTAGTTTAATATATAAATATTCTCGAATCATTTGATTGAAATACTTAAAAGAATTTCTTTAAACCTTCCCCAAATTCCTCGTTATTATCTTATGCCACCACGATTCTTACCCTCTATAATTACGAGGTCAATTTAGTTACCATTGTAAAACAATCATTACAAAAGTCGCTTTTATTCCATTACTACGAAAATACCATTTCATACTCTCACGTCTTCTTTATTTCCTTTTATTTTGGAATCCCATCATATATCGAAATTCTTTAAATAACGATTCATTATTATTTCCCAAATTAATCTGTTTTAAACTCTCCACTATCACAATTCATACCATCCTTCGATAATCCCGAAGTCGTTCAAGTTGGGGTATTTTGATTACCTATCAGACCTTGATCAACAACGTTTTTATCTTAAAATAAATATGAATCGTAACTCAAAAACTCATATTCATTTTAACACCACTTTACTATTGTATAAAAATACGGTTTTATAAATCCGTCTTGCTTTTTGGAATCTCGTCTTTTAAATATATGGTTATTACTAAATTCCTTGATCTAGTAAATGATTAACACATATTAACTTTTTAACTTCTTTAAAACCCTTTGTCCATCATCTGGATTTTTCTTCAAAATCATTTTACCAAATTATAGAAATCCTTTATCCTAATTCTTTAAATCATTTTCCTTGGGAAATCGCATTTCAATCTCATCTATTATACTCAACGTTAAGTTACAACTTGACGCTTAACTCTCCATCTTCTTATCCACCACTTATTTACACATCTTTGGTTGAATACAAAGCCTTTTTCCATCTCGATTCCCTTTACTCCAAATATTAAGTAACTTTTAAATTTAAGCTTACCATATTCGCTTAAAGACACTTTATAACTTCATTTACCAATTTTGGTTTAAACATAAACCTTTTCATAAACTTCCTCTGAAACTAAATCATAATTTATTTATAACTTCCATTTCTTATTTAAATGATATTTAAGAAACAGTCCCTTAAATTAAATAAAACTTTAATTTACTTTAGAATTAAATTTCCTTTTAAAACTTTATTTTAAAAATATATATTTTAAAATCTACATTCAGTTATAAACTGAATTTCATAACTACGTTATTATCGATTCACCTGACAGTAAATTGAACTTAATAAAACAGTTTGAAATTTGGCCATCCGCTATGAATTTCCCAACCAATATCACAATTCGTTAATAACCAAACAAAATGTTGAATTTGGGGATTCACAGTCAACAACCAATTCTATAAGCCAATCACAGTTTCATATCATGATCATATACAAATAAATAATCAATTTAACTGATAACGGTCAACCAATAGTAATCCAAGCAACCAATTTAATTTAAATACATTTATATTAAAATAAACGTAACCAACAAGGTAAGTTACCTTGTTTGGAAATCATTGTTAGAAATAACGATGTTATTTCTTTTAAATTAAACAACCGTTTAATTTAAATAATCGATAAAAATATTTAACACGCATTAAACAACCAATATTTAGCAGCCATAGCATATAGGTGATAAACCCTACTTATAATTATTATAATTGGGAAACTAAGTGAGGTTAACTCACCTTGGTTTGGTTGTAGACACAGCTCGTTTCAGATAAATTCCAACTCGTTCTATTCAACTTCGTTTCATACCGTCCTGCTCATGCATACAATTCCAGTCTATTTTGAATCGGCCTATTTCGATAAAATATAAATACGTTGTTAATATTTATAATTTTATTTTAATTTATAAACTAATTAAATTAAATTTATTAGCGAAAAAATTACTGGGTTTTAAATATTACGACACTATTCTTTTATATCACTGCTCCATCTATCCTCCTTTGTTCCAAACCAAGACTGCAAATCCCAGAGTCTTGGCTAAATTTTTTAAACCCCAACATGATACAGAATATTAAAAATTCATTAACAATTTAGTATAAAATAAATTATTTAAATTTTAAATATGGATTTATACCAATTTCTCGTGAATAGACCACATCAGGCCCTTCCACGTTTTCAGACCCGCCGAACTTAAAGCCCATCCCCTTACTTTTTCAAGCCCAACCAGCCCAAGTCCAAACCCTTCTCAGATAAAGGAACTGAGCTGTCCACTTTTAACCCACTCTTCATTTCTTTTGCTCTCGTCAAAACAAAAGAAACCGCTCTGTCAAATGAAAATCCCGCCACCGCCTACTCCTCCGTTGATCAGAAAGCTCGCGATGACCCCCAAATCGAGCACGCAAGTCTCCTCCTCCTGCGGCTTGAACCACGTCGCCCCTGGCCTTTGTGCCAGTCCTCGGTTCGTCCACCAATTCAACGCCTTTTAGATCCGATCTTGTCCCCTATGTTACCTGGATTCCCATTACATCAGGTTAGCGCATATATTTCCCTTTCCTTCGTTATTTTCTGACTACAATTTGGTGAATACGTTTGTGGATCGGTTTATGGGGAAGGATTTGTTTGAATGGGTTACTGGTTAATTTATGTGACTGTATTTGGGTCATTTCGGTTATAACATGAGGTTGCGAAGTGAAAAAAATGGACAAAGTGGAAACGTTTTTGTTTTGGGAAGTATTGATGTTGCGGTGGTATTTTATAGTGGTTGATTGGATTAGATAAGGTTCATGTCCATCAACGTTCACCCTAGGTAGGTTCAGCTACAAAGGTCTTAGGCCATATGCTTTCTTCCCTTTTCAGATTATTGATGGAACCGTGTGATGGATTTTCCTCAGAGATTTTGATATTAAATTTATAATGTGGTTGGTCTATTCGAATTGGATACTGGTAGAACTGGTGCATGTGTAGCTCCCGTACTTGTGAATTTATGAATTGTTTATGTTACCCAAAATTGAACCTATCTGTTGTATATTTGTTCCAATATATGGCAACAGTACTGGTATATGGATTCGATTGGATATATTGTATATTAGCTGTTTTATCTAGTTGTACATTTCCCTATTTTCCTTAGTTGTTCCTCTCAGTTGTTACATCTTAGCTTAGTTGTTTCTTTAGCTGTATATTTGATGTATAAAGATATACATAGATTCTTCTTTTTGGTTCATTGTTTTGCTTTTTTATTTTAAAACCATGCTTTGTACTGTGTTTTTGATGGGTAGGCACCAGTACACTGCTTGGTAGGCATGCTACGGTGAAAGGGATGGTGTAGGCTTCCTACTTGTGCCTGTTGATCATTTTGCAGAGATTTCTTGCTCAATATTTCAGCAGGAGTTCGTAGAAGCACATGGCTATATGGTGGATGGTTTGCACTATTTTATGTAAGTATTTAAGATGCTAGATTTGCAAAAATCTTGGTGCAAAAACTCGTGAAAGTGAAGGGCTGGTCTTATCCTACAGTACATTTTTTTTCCGGTATTCTCTTTGTAAACTTATTGAATGGTTTCACTGTTCATAGCCGTGAGGCTATATGTAAGCTATTGGAGTGTAGTATTCAAATGGGAAGATTTCGTTTTTATACTGGCAAACGGTTGTAGATTTGTACCTTGAACAAATTTAAAATTAAATTTGTTTTGCTACTTTTCTGTGTTGTTTTCGACAAGTGATGTCTTTCAATATTGATTGTGTGATTTTGCCGCAGTACACATTCATTTAAATTGATGTCATGTAAAAAGTTGGCTTCAGTGTTTAAGTTTGTTAAATAGGCTTGACAGAAGATCTTGTGTCTGTGAACGTGAGAAGTTGTTCTCATCTTTTATGTTATATTTTCCTCCCATACAATTTGTTTGTCAACTTCATTAATTTTCCTTTTGCCTGTGATGGCAGATGCATTCTTGTTGTCTTTTGGCCTCATTTGCCATGCTTGAAAGTGTCCACTACGCTAGCTGTTATTTTGAATCTTTTGTTATGCGGATGTTTCTGAACTTTATATTTCAATATGCATGTTCATATCGATTATTGTGGATCACTGGTATATTGGTTCATAAACGACTGTACAATGCTGTCACATTCTACAATAGGGTTTATAGATAGCTTTTAAAAATAATATCGATAAATTTATTTATTTTTTAAATCCCAAAAACTATTAAATTCGAAATAAATAAATAAATAAATTATCAACAAATATGCCCGAATGGAAAAGTACCTCATTTCAAATTTACTCGATGTCGAAGTATAACTCAACATCAAAAAGTTCAAGTCAACCGATATCAAAATTTATATAGAAAACATTATTAAATATTAAATAAACATTATCGTTTATTAACGATTTCCATAGCGACTAATTTAAAATTTAATTTGAACATATCTTACAATTTTTACAATGAAATTTTGAATTTTCTCTTTCATTAGAAAATTATAATTAAACCGATTCAAACGTTTTTCGTTTCACAGAATTCCGACTTATATCGGATCCTATATATACAATTGAAATTCAAATCGAAAATTTCGAACTACTGCATCGTTTTCGAGCTCGTTTATAATTATATATAAATTATATATACTCGAATTCCATATTAAATTCAATATAATATCCATTAATATTACAACATCGATATTTAAACCCGATTTAAATATTCCAAATAAACGTTCAAATTCCGGGATGTTACAACCTAGGTCCCATCACACAATGCAACACAAGCCGGAGGATAGGGTTTTACCTTATAATAGCTAAACATGCTTGGAACGTTAAAACAAATCATTTGATACTACTATAAGTGCATAGTGTATAAAACAACTTCAAATATAAATGTATCAATCCTAGATGGCATGGGTACCATATATCATGTCGCCAATACTAGGTTCTACAATCAAAACCGCAAAGTCACGTATTGGAAGTTGGATTTCCATCTATGAACCGAGGCAAAAGATAGTCCTCACCGATTCGAGACTCTCTAGCCCGAGCCTCAGGATCCAAACACAGGTGGGCCCTTGGATCGTCAGGGTCAGTCCACCGATGTGGATTAAAATGCCTGAACACTGTGTTTCCCCGCCCTTTGGGGCGTAAATGAGCCAAATGACTCCATCGGCTCCACATAGTCACCGATATATCCGATGCGCCTCGCAATCCAACAACCACACAGGTGAAAATAATATAAATGCCAGGGCTGGTAGGTCACTGACACCACCCTAGCTAGAAGGAAACGCATGTCCTCCCTGAGGTCCTTTCCCGTTTCTAGTTCACAACCGGGGTGTGAGGCTCGCGAATTAACGCTACACAAAGCTATGCCACACAGGCAGTGCTTTGATCATCAGCCACAAGACTTTGCTTTTCAACAAAAGCCTTGATCATTTGCATCTTAGCATGCCACACAGGCAAACCACTCCATGCAACCGATATCCATCAATCACACAGAATGATATCCAATGTCAGACACACAGTCCATTTACAACTCCGTTCTGGGTTTGAAAGAAACCTAATGCACCTTGTACCTCGCATATCCATCGATCTCCAAGTACGTCTGGATGATCACCAACTGATTCCCTCCTCTTGGGTGTACAGCCCAATCAAGATCATCAATAATTATCCAAACGATGTGAAGACCTACGGTCTTCGACCACCGTTTTCATCCTCGACACATCGTCGAATCAGTTATTCAGAATGGGATAAACCCGGTCTTTCGGAATAACTCGCGTATATAATTAACAAGTGTTAAACAAACACAACATACGCCTCAATCCAATTCAGAATATTCTTTTATTCAAATATTCTTATACTTTGGGAAAGGTTCCCATTAATTTTATCAAAGATAAATTCTTTAAATATATTCTTTAATCTTCTTTTGAATATCAATTCAAACCAAATTATGGTTTATCCAAACTAGTCGGGATTAGCGAACCTTACCGAAGTAATCACTTATTAAATTTCCCAACCTCAACCTATTCGTCCCATAAAGTAAAACTGGTCATACTTCATATCTAACAACACGGTGTTATCAGTAAATTCAATTAATATTTCACGTTCAAATCTAGTTAAAGATTTAACTATCGCCTGGAGCAAAACTGGTGATACTCCATTCTTGATCATTTCGATCTAATTAAAGATTGATTAAAACTCCACTTGGTTTTAATCTTCCCAAAAATCACTATTAATGATTATTTAACTTGGGAAATCATATTCTGTCTTTAACTGGGTTAAAGAACAAATGTCGTTAAAACACAATTCACGAAAAACCCAAAAATCAATTCAAATTCAATTCCAGTTAAATACCATTTAATTGGTATACTTCATTAAATCTAAATAAAAAGATTTAATTTTTTTCTCAACTGGGTTTAAGAATAGTGTTAATGAAGACACCATTCACGACAAACCCAAATCCCATTTGATATTAAATACAAGACTTTGAACAGAAAATATATCGGCTTATATTCAATATCAAATTCTACGACCAACAAATATCGTATTAGAAATAATGATATAAATATATCTTTCAAATTTCCATAACAATATCTGTATAATCACAAAATCCAACTTCGAAATTTTCCAAAGACAATTTCGATTCAAATCTATTTCCACTTTATATATTGGAAATTATGGTTATTTTTAAAACCCTTTCAAATCCAATTTATTTATTTCAAAAATGAATGGATTATAATTCTAGTTCAAAACTAGTTCATTTCAATAAAAATCTATTTTTATCTTTTCAAATATGAAAATTTTCATCTCAATTCTTTCCAAATCATTTCTTATGATTTCACACAAATTATTGCTATTTTTAATAATTTTATCAAGGCCCGTACAGTCGATTTCCATCAACGGCCATCGAACTGCACTTATAGCGACCTTTTTCCAAATTTGATTTGGACATAATTCCAAATCTAACTGTTAGATTTCAAATCTCTAATATTCGTTAGAAAGCTATTTTCGATACGAACCCAATGGTTCCGATATTAGGCGAATCCGACGGTCGGATCTCCCGTAATGACCATTCGAAGTCAATGGTCGAAATTCGCGAACTGCCGCAGCGCGGCGCGTTCAATTCAGGCCATTATATATATATATATATATTATGTCGATTTCCTTTAAAAACGTATTTTATAAATCGTTTTAAATTCGTTTTCAATAAGATTTCAACTTCATATTCAATTTTAGATCAAAATTGAATATTCCATATCATTAATATGTAAATGATAATATTTTCAAAACCTTATATTTTGAAATCACTTCCTTTTCATATTCATTATAAAAACGAATATAATCAATATAAATATCGATCGCATCAAAATGGCGCATATCTAACCAACACGGCTTTATATATTTCAATAACTTCGTTATTCTATTCAACAAATGAATATTTTCTTCAATAAATGAATTTTCTTTTATTCAACACATGAATATATATTTTATTCAACACATGAATTTTCTTTTATTCAACACATGAATATTCTTTTATTCAACACATGAATATATATTTTATTCAACACATGAATTTTCTTTTATTCAACACATGAATATTTATTTTATTCAACACACGAATATTTATTCTATTCAACACATATATTTTTATTCTATAATATTCTTTATTTTCCAAATTGGAATGAGGCCCAACCAATTACCATATAATGTTAATTATATGGATTCCCTACAACACATGTATATAATAGCAACGATAAATAATCAACCATCATCCAGAGTGCACCACACAAGTGCATAAGCATTAAATATAAATAATTAATGCTTACACAGTCTGTCAACCAATCGGTCGACATACAATTAAATAATTGGGATTAATGTACGCCAAATATCATCCCAACATCCGTGTGGGGTTTCAATTCACAAACACTGAATATTATTTGTGTAGTTGGGCGACATGTAAAATTTATCGTCCCAATCAATATCAGTCAAATGGGTGTATATAAACAAATCGTCCGATTTTTTTATAAATATTTATTTTATATACACGTTAAAAATTATATTTTTAACTAGAAAATATTTTATTTCATTCCACATCACACAATCAACTTTCACAACACATCAATCAAACAAACAAGTCATCCATGGTCTGTGGACGACGGGTGTCGGGTGCTACTAAGCACCGTCGGCATCCTAGTATATATTTTTACTAGAAAATAAAATAAAAGTGAGGAGTTCTCACCTAGGGTTCCACTACTCCATTTCCTTTCTGAAATTCAGAACGGTCTGGATTTGCCCACAATTCCAACGCAGTCTTCTCTACGCTGTTCATAATACAAATTATATTTTTATTGCTTCATTCCAATAAATAAAAATCATATTTTTATTTTATATATATATATATATATATATTTACAACGCTTCTTTTTATATAAAAAATATATTTTTATTTTCTACCTCTTATATAAAGATCGAATTTTTATTTTGACGCTATAAAAATCACATTTTTATTTCAACATATATATAATAAAAAACAGATTTTAATTTCGCTATATATATAAAAATCATATTTTTATTATCTCTACTGTATAAAAAATCATATTTTTATTATCTCTACTATATAAAAATCATATTTTTATTACCTCTACTATATAAAAATCATATTTTTATTTTCTCTACTATATAAAAATCATATTTTTATTATCTCTATAACATAAAGATCACAACTTTATATATTTAAAAATCAAATCTTTCATATATTTAAAAATATAAACTTTTCTACATTAAAAATCAAAACTTTATTCTAGTTATTCATATATAAAAATCAAAACTTTATTCTAGTTATTCATATATAAAAATCAAAACTTTATCATGATGTTTACACCATAAAAACCGCATTTTTATATCGTTACTTTATATATAAAAATAACATCTTTATATCGTTACTCATATAATAAAAAATATATTTTTATCACTAACTACATATGAGAAAAAAAATCGATAAATAAAACTCACCTTTCTTATGTAATAATATATATAAAAATCCAGATTCTCTTTTGTAAAAATGAAAATTATAAATAAATTAAAACTTACAGGATTTTTCTTAAGAGCGAGGGGAGAGGGGGATCGCTGGACGGTGGAGGAAGAGGCGGAGGGTTCGCTGCCGGGGGGGGGGAGGCGGGAGTCGGCGCTAGTGGCGGTAGGGTCTACATCGGTTGGCGGTGGTGGTCTTCTCGGAGGATCGGGGTGGTTCTATTTGGCAACGGGGAAGGGATCGAGGAGGGAGGTGAGCGCGGCGTGGTGAGGGAGAGGCGGCGCCGGCGATGGGCCCCTAGGTGACGGGCGGCGGTGGGAATGGAGGAGCCTCGATCGTTGTGGTTTTTTTTCTTTTATTTATATTTCGATCTGGGCGTTGAATGAGGGAGAGAGAGAGGGAGTCAGAGAGATTTATATATTTATTTAATTAATTAATTTTAATTTCAAAAAGTAACTTTTTATTTTGAACTCAAAATCGAACTCACCGACTGTCATCCTTGGATAATTAACCCCATTCCGAACACAATGGGATATGTATCGTAAGCTGATTCGATCGTTACGATCAATTTTCATCAAAATCAAAATATAAATCTATATATTGAATTAATACGCGCATTTCAATTTACCTGGGCCACATACGGACTCTAAAAATTCTCGAAAAATATTTTCTAGCTTCGTATTGACGATACGGCTCTAACAAAAGTAATTTCATCAAATTCCGAGATCGTTTGAAAAATGGTCATTTTCTGGCCGATCGAAATTGACTGAAACTGTCAAAACACATTTTACTTCGCCACGCTCACATATTGATTCAGAAAATTATGAATTTTTAAATCTAGAAATAACTTGACCTCCCGGATCCAACAAAAGTGGTTTCATCGAAAATAGAGGTCTTTTGCAAAATTTCCATTTTTAAGGGCCAAAATTCCATAGCGATTATTCTGAATTTTCAATTGGACATAACTTTTTATTCCCGCTATGAAATTTCAATTTTTCGGATTCGTTGGAAAGATATTTCCAAATAGATTCTAATATTTTTTTTCACCAAAATCCAGTTTATTTTGAATCGTGTACATTCATTTGAAATTTGAAATCGAATTTTCGAACTACCACGCCATTTTCAATTCCTTTTATAATTTAAAATAAATATTTATATTTTAACGACAATCCATATAAATATATACGTTCTAATTCTATTCAAAACAAATTTCCCATCATTATTTTTTAAAATAATTCATTTTAAATATTCAAAATTCATCAAAATTGCCAAAATAAAAATTTTAAATTGGTCAAATTTCCGGGTTATTACAAAGGCAAAACTTATGGAGACTTTCCTCAAGGGCGGAGAGGCTAAGGCTTTAGCAGACAGTAGGCGTATGATCCGAGAGGCCATGGAGAAAGAGAAATCTGATCTCAAGGGCAAAGCCAAAATCGATGAGGGTTCCAGCTCGGCACCGGAGCCCAAAACTCCTGAAGTTGAGGAATACAGTCCAGATGATCCCTTGATCTCCGAAGCCCCAATTCCTCCCGGCATTGGGGCTTCCACTGCAACGTCGGCCGTAGAATCAGCAGAAGGTATTTCTATATTTTCTCCACAGTTTGTCAAAGCTATTATAACTTGTCGTCGTATTTCGGAGCAATCAATTGAAGAGGCCACCCTTTCTACCAAACTAATAACTGTTGCTTCTCAAAATATAGGTTTCAAGTCCATCGAGGAGATTGCATAAAAGCGAGCTGAGGTCGAGAAGGTCAGCGTGTCCCCAGTTACTGAGATTATCCCTGAAGATCCAAAGCAAACCGAGGTTAAGACAACTAAGGAGGCTACTGGGGTATTAAACACGGATGCTCCAAAAGATGCTGGAATTATTGGAGCTCTTGACGATACCAATGATAGTCACGAGGATGAAGAGGAGGATGTAGACATCATAGGGGATACCAAAGATAATGACAGCGAGACTCTGGATGAAATCAATGCAAAGAGGGATAAGCAGTTGGCTTTTAAAACTAGAGGAACACCAGCCTCTAGATGTACAACCGATCTCCATAGCTTCTCCCAGTTCTGGGATGATTATAAAGTTGTTCGGTAAATCAATAACCACGCAGCTTGCAGTCCAGTCTGCCAACCTTCCAATAGATCCTCCTTCTAACAAGAATAAGAGGAAATTGGATAAAACCGATGCCGGTAAGGAGGAGATGGAGAAGAAAAAGAAGGAGAAGAGGCTGAGGTCCTCCCCAAAGCCAAAGTAGTACTAGTTTAATTATGTCTTTCTTTTTAATATTTCCAACAGCCTTATGATGTAGCTGCGAGCATGGCCCTCGCCTTTTTTCTTAGCCTTATTTTGTAAGTCCGAACATAGTGAATGAAAACCTGTTCTTTTACATCATCGCGTACTTGCAAGTTTATCATATCTGCAAGTTGATTATTCTAAATCACAGATATTAAATATAATCATAACTAAATTAAAGTCATATGTAATCAACATTAAAAATTCCTTGCACTACACATAAATGTGTATCGATATGCCTCCAATCAGTTGTTAATGCGATGCTTGGCCAAGGCTTATTGATGATTGATTAGAGTCATATGCATGTTGTCCCCCAGGCTTGGAGATGAAGGGTTTATTTGGGCTCAGTTTTCAGTCTTGTTCCTGATCCTGCGGCGGGATAAGAGTTCTTATACGGCGTTTAGTTAAAACGCCCTTATACTCTCCTGTCGTATACCCAGGGTATAGTTCGAATTCAGCTTTCGATTTGTTCCCCGTTCCTTCAGCGGGGTAAGAATTCTTTGCTGGCGCTAAGTCTCTAGCGCCTTTATACTCTCCCATCGGATGTCAAGGATAGAGTGTTATCGAGACAGTCTTTTAATCCTGGTGCACCCTCACGTCTCCCATAAAATTCTTTGTCCTTCGTACTACTTCTCAGATCATTAGAACCGGAGCATTGACGGTAGTGTTGTTTACTTCACTATACACTCAGACATAGATCATGTGATCTCTTGTTTTAATAGAGGGCATTTTTGAAGTTCGTGTTTCAAGATCATCGCAGGATTTCATAAAATTTCATAATGGTGATAACTCACACAAACAAAAAATAGAAAAATAAATAAGCAAGGCGGTAAAAGTAAATAACACACGATATTTTTATAGTGGTTCGGTCGAATCATGACCTATGTCCACTTTATAATCTCTTGTTTAAATAACCAGATTGTTCTAGGCAAGTCGTGCCTTTTTACATGGTCCTGAAAACAAAAGAATAAATTGACAATTTTATGTCAAATAATGCCGCAGATGCTGGGCATTCCACACTCTGGGGATTTCGTCTCCATCCACGGTCCATAGCTTTAAGGTTCCATTATCAAGCCTCCGTAGGAGGTCGTACAGTCCTTCCCACTTTGGGCCCAAATGTGCTGGGGGTGGAAAGACGTGTTTCAGAACCATGTATCCAAGTTCAAAGGTTCGAGCTTGGACTTTTTTGTTGTAATACCTAGTGACCTGTTGCTTGTGCCTCAATGCGTGTAGGTTGGCTTCATCCCTCTTCTCCTCAACCATATCCAGGGATTCAAGGAGCAACTTATTGTTGGTCTTTGCGTCGTAATAAGTGGTTCTGTGAGAAGATACTTCTAATTCAACCGAGTTGACTGCTTCTACTTCGAAAGAGAGGGAGAAAGGTGTGTGACCCGTCGCTGACTTGTAGGTTGTCCTGTAGGCCCATAGAACCAAGGGTAGCTCATCGACCCACATGGCTTTGGCATGCTTCAGTCTTTTCTTTAGAATGGATTTTATCACTTTATTTGCCGCTTTGACCTGCCCGTTTGATTGCGGTTGTGCCACAGAGGTGTACCTTTTCTCGATGTGGTACTTCTGGCAAAAGTCTATGAATTTTGCGCTATTAAATTGGGTTCCATTATCTGTTATGACGACCTTCGGAATCCCGAATCAGCATATGATGTTTCTGACGACGAAGTTAATTACTCGCTTGGTCGTGATCGTGGTCAATGGTTCTGCTTTGACCGACTTTGTGAAGTAATCCACGGGCACAATGGAAAACTTTGCTCCACCTTTTGCTATGGGGAGACTTCTAATAATGTCAATTCCCCACACAGCGAAAGGCCACGGGCTCATCATCGTCTTCAATTGACTAGGGGGTGCCCTAGGGACCTTGGAGAATCTTTGACATGCATCGCATCGCCGTGCATATTTAGCTTCATCTTTATTTACGGTAGGCCAGAAATAGCTATAACGCAATATTTTCTTTGCCAGTGCTTGTCTTCCGGTATGGTCACCACATTCACCTTCGTGCACTTCTTTCAGTACACGCTTGATTTCGTCATGGGCTATGCACCGGAGGAGAGGCATCGAGAATCCCTGCCTATATAGGGTTTTGCCTTGCATGATATACCTGGAGGCTTTTCGGATAACAGCATGCCTCTCACTCTTCTTGGTCGGAAGCATTCCATTTATTAGAAAGTTCTTCAAGGGTGCCATCCATGACTCCCTGCCTAGTTCAATTTCCAATACGGGGTCAATTTCCATCTGAACAATGCTTAGTGAGTGCAATACCTCAATTGGAACTAGTTCAGTGTCTTCGGGACTGTCAGAACCAGCCATCTTTGACAACTTATCTGCCTTTTGATTCTCTGCTCGAGGAATATGAGATATGCCGTAGTGATCAAGGTTATCCAGCAACTTCCTCACTTCTCTCAAATATGATACCAGTCTTGGACTCTTGGCCTGAAACTCTTCAGTAACCTGGTTCATAACCAACTTGGAGTCACAAAAGATGTCTAGCTTCGTTATCTCCAACTCCTTTGCAAGCTTCAGTCCGGCAATTAGGGCTGCATACTCAAAATCATTATCCATGGCATGAAACTCCAATCTACGAGCGTAATATAATAATCTGTCTTCGGGAGTTACAAGCACAACTCCAGCACCAAATCGTCTGTCATTCTTGGTGCCGTCAGTATATAATTTCCAAATGTTGGGTTCAAGAAGTTGTTTCGGAGAATCAGCTTCTTCATTCACTACATCATCCTCCAGGATAGTGAACTCTGCTATAAAGTCTGCCAATACTTTCCCCGTTATCGATTGTCGGGGCTGAAAGTTCAAATCAAACTAACTTAACTTAATGTTCCATTTGAGTAGTCTTCCTAATTCCTCTAGCCTCTGCAAAACTTGTCTAAGTGGGTGGTCAGTGTACATGGTGATAGGATGAGCTTGAAAATAGTAGCGAAGCTTCCTGGAAGCGATCAGTAAACTGTACGTGAGCTTTTCTATTCTTGGGTAGTTTCACTCGGCTGCCGCCAACTTCTTACTCACATAGTACACTGGCCTCTGAACCTTATCTTCTTCCCTTACTAAGGCTGAACTTGTCGCATGGGACGATACTGCCAAGTACACAAACAAGTCCTCATGGTTGATTGGTTTGGACAGTATCGGGGGTCTCTCAAGATGATTCAGAAGGTTCTGGAATGCTTCTACGTAATCAGAAGTCCATTCGAAATTGCGCTTTTCTCGCTTTATCAACTCGAAAACCGGAATACACTTGTCCATAGCTTTGGAGATGAATATACTTAACGCAACTACTTTTCCTGCGAGGCTTTGCACATCTTTGATCTGTCTTGGTTTCTGAATGTTTCTGATTACCGCGATTTGGTATGGATTGATTTCAATTCCACGCGAACTGACGATAAATCCTAAGAACTTCACAGAGGCAACCCCAAATGAACACTTCATAGGGTTGAGTTTCATTCCGTATCTTCAGAGGATATCAAACATTTCTGCTAAGTTAGCAGTGTGGTTGGATGACTGTATGGACTTCACTAACATGTCGTTGACATACACCTCCATCGTCTTCCCGATTTGGTTGTAGAACATTCTATTCACCAATCGCTGGTATGTAGCGCCGGCGTTCTTCAAACCGAATGGCATCACTACATAGCAATATAACCCTAAGTCCGTGATAAATCTAGTATGCTCCTGATCCGGAACGTGCATAGGAATTTGGTTATATCCTAAGTAGGCATCCATGAAGGAGTGGAGTTCATGACCTGCCATTGAATCCAACAACTGATCGATTCTCGGTAGTGGAAAACTGTCCTTCAGGCAGGCTATGTTCAAGTCCAAGAAGTCAATACAAATGCGCCACTTTTCGTTAGCTTTCTTTACCAAGACTGGATTTGAAATCCACTTTAGGTAGGTTGAGTCTCTGATGAACCCATTACTTCTTAGCTTCTCTACTTCTTCCTTTAGGGCAGCAGACCTCTCTGAGCCCAGCATTCGCCTTTTCTGTTTGACGGGTGGATGCTTCGGGTTGATCTAAATGAATGGCTCATAATCGAGGGAGATATCCCATACATGTCAGCGTGGGTATAGGCAAACACATCTAAATTAGCCTTCAGGAAATCCGTTAATTCTCTTGCTCGAAGAAGGTCCAACTGGGATCCAATATTCAGGACCTTCTTTAGGTCATTATCGTCGATTGGTACATCCACAGTCGTTTCATTGGGAGTCGCCGTTCTGCCCCTAGGTTCTTCATCCTCTCTGGGATCTATGTCCTCGGGCAGTTCTCTGGGCGACTCCCCTAGAGTTATTTTCTTTAGTTGTTATGACGTTTCCTCTCTTGCAGGGGAGGGAGCGCCCTTTGTTTCTACATCTCTTCCTTTATGCAACAACTTGAGTTCTGCTATGTAGCATGCTCGTGCAACGACTTGATCTCCTCTGATTATTCCTACACCTGCATCCGTCGGGAATTTCAACAAAAGACACCAGGGTACAATGAAGGCTCTAAATTCTGGCAGGGCCGGGTGGCCCAAAAAGGCATTATACGGTGATTCTACATCCAAGACCACAAAGGGGAGAATCCTCACCCTCCGGCGATCTCCTTCTCCCAGAGTGACGGACAACTTTATGTATCCAATTAGGGCAGTTGATGCTCCATTAAAGCCGCGGACCCATCCCTCGCAAGGCTTCAAGTCTTTTTCTTCTAACTTTATCTAATCAAATGCTTTCTTGAATAGAATGTTGGCAGAGCTTCCATTATCCACCAAAACTTTATGGGCTATAGCCGGACCAATAGTGACTGTGATCACTAATGGGTCTTCAGTTGGGGAACGAACTCCAATACTCTCTCTACCGCGGAATATAATGTCGTCGGACATTGTCTTATGTTGTTTGATTGGAGCAGAATCGTCAGGGTTACTGCATTCTCCAACTTCAAGGTGTTGTTTGGCCGCGTTGACATACTGATCCATTACCCTAAAGCTGTGTCCTGCCAAATGAAGCCCTCCGACTATGGTGTTGATTACAATATTCTTTCCTTTTTGTTGAGGGGTAGATCTAGCAACGGGTAGGTTTTGGTTCGGGGACTGTCCAGCTTGCCCCCTATCTCTTGGAGCCACCTTATATTCGTCTAATTTTCCTTCTCGGAGTAGCCATTCAACCACATTTCTCAAATGGCGACATTCGTTAGTGGAGTGACCATGAACTTAGTGGAAGAGGCAGAACTTTCCAGTTTCGCGTTCTTTCTCCGTCGAATCCCTCGGGGGAGGCCTCTTGTACTGGAGAACATTATAAGTATCCATAAAGATGTTCTCTAGCGTATCATTTAACGGTGTGAAGTTCACAAATGGCTTGGATCGAGGCCTTCTCTGGGAATCATTCCCCCGGTTCCTCTTCCGACTGTTATTTCCCGACTAGCGGCCATTTTTATTTCCGACATTCACCTCGACTTTCCTTGAGCTGTCTCCTGTCTGCTTAATGGCCACGTTGCTCTGTATATCTTCTTTGTCGGCAACCTTTCTTTTTCGGTTGGCATATATTTCTTCCTGACGCAGGCGAATATTAGCTTTTTCATAGAATATCTCTTTAGTCAGTGGCGGTTTGCTAACCATGTACCTTCCGAATTCAGTATCTTTGTCTACCCCATCGATTAAGGTCATCAAGACAGTCTGTTCGTGAGGGTCTCTGACCCTTGTGACAGCTAGGTTGAGACGATCCAGTACGACTTCAGAGTCTCGTCAGGACGTTGTTTAATAAGGGATAACTCCATGACATTTTTAGATCTTTGAGCGTGAAGCCGAAATTGGTTCACGAATTTTTCACTTAGTTCCCTGAAACTAGATATCGATCGTGCTGGCAAGCGGGTAAACCATGAGTACCTCATCAGGTGTTGAACTGGGTCTGTCCTGCCAGCATAACGATTCCTAGTTGGCACATTGAAACGCCTTGGGAATGTAACTTCCAATATATCATTGGTGAAGGGCGTAGTCTGCGTTCTATACTCCAATCTTCATTTCTATACCCACGGCTATCCACCATGATTTGCCTGATCATTGCTTCAACATCAGGATGAGTCACTGTAGATTCAGGATCAACACTTCTTGCCCTACGAGGGCCTTCGTTGTTCCTTCGACAGGCTACCACGAAGTCTGGAGCATAAGCAAAGCTTCCTTGTCCCCTGTTGCCACGATCAATCACACAGCGAGGGGGTTGCGGTGGTCGATTCTCAACAGGATCATTAACGACCTGTGCTCTAGGAAGCGCTGCAGGATTATTCAGATTACGGTCGAATGGTCCTAGGTGAAGTGCTGCCTCTTCTCGGGAGGGAAGCGATCCAAACCGAAGTTGTTCTATATTTTCAACCCTTTCCAATGGTCGCCATGGGGTCTTGGAGATTCCCCAGATGAAGACGAGTATTCTGGGGTCAAAGGATGGGCTGGCGGAGGTGTCCTCTGTCTTTGGAGATCATCAATGCGCCTGTCCAATGCAATGAGGTTCTGTCGTAACAGGGAGCTCTCTTGTCTTTGGGCTGCCAACTCATCATTCGTTCTCTCCAACATATCAAGGATACAGGAAAGATCACCTTCAATACCAAGAGTGGAAGGATTGAACTGATCATTAACATTCTCTCTTATACGTAAGGAACTCGAGCCAGGTCGAGTAGAAGTACCAGCACGAGCAGAACGAGCCATAATCTTCTTTCCAGGTCGAGTTGTAGTCTGGTTGTCAGTTCGGGTCGTGAACCCCCTCTGCTGATGGCTCGTGGCGCCTTCTTGATGTCAGCTCATGGTGGCCCCCTGGAGCTGCTTCATGGTGGTATGAGCAAGACGACTCATGGCATTGTCTTGAGATCAAGTCGTAACACCTTCTGCAGGTCGGGTCATGATACCATCGTCGAGTCGGGTCGCGATACCATCGTCGGGTCGATCGCCCCCTCATCCTCACGAACCGAAGACTCCATCTCGACCTGCTCTTGAATGATTTCTTCAACGGCTTCGTTTGCAGCTTCATTTGCTTGCGAAGATCGTGCATCTTTGGATTTCTTTCCAGCCATAACGTCTTGATTTTACAAAAATCTTCAAAAACTGAAACAGTGGAGATTCAGACTATTCTCTTCGAAGTTAAATATCCAAACAGTAAAGTAATAATCCGATATGCTGAGACTTCAGCTCTCAATGAAAGCACCAAAATGTTAGATCCAAAGATGACTCTAACACCCAAATTATCTGAATATGCAGAATTAATATCTAGAAATGAAAGAAAACGCAGAAAACACGCAAGATTTATAGTGGTTCGGCGTTAACGAGCCTACGTCCACTTTATATATCTTTGATTATATGTAGAATGCAAGTACAATCAATGATCTCTCTTAATCTCACGATTACAATGATAATTCACTTAGAACTTTCGTAATAATACTGATAAGAAATAATGGAGAAGCAACAATGGTGATAACAACACTCAGAATTCGAAAAAGATCCTCAAAAATTCCAAGCATAGGGCTATTTATAGGGGATATCTGCAAGCGGTTCGTGGTCATATATGGCACAAATCCCGAGGATCTCGGACTGGTTCATGGCTTGATGGAGAAATGGTCAATGTAACAGTTAGGGACAGGTGTCACGAGATCCTGATCTTTCGAATCGTGGAAGACCTGGTTATGGCCTTCATTCTTCAGACCTGCCGTCGGATCGTGACGCATATCCATAAGCGGGTCGTGGAACCTATTACGAGTGGGTTGTGATACTTGATCACGAACCGGGGAATGAAGCTGGCCACGAGTAAACTTCGATGCTCCACGAGCCGAGGTAATTCAATTCCTAGTGACTTGATCAAAAACTAGCCAACAATATGATTTCAAAATGGTTTGGGTTATCGTAAGGTAATAACCATCTGTATTTATGTGTGGACTTGGTCTTACGATTATCCTTTTCGAAAATATTTTGAACTCTAAAATCAAGTTGGATGATTTCTCTTAAAACTTTGTGAGTTTTTTCTCATTCCGCATCGCCAGTCTGATTTGGCGTTTTGTAAATGCTCGGTTTAGACCGGGTTTCACAGGTTTAGGTTACTGGACACTACGAAGTTTAGGAGACGTGCTGGAGGAGTTCAGACATATTAATATTTATTCTATTGTATGTTGTATATAAGGACAAATTATTATAACTATCCAGATTGTGATGTGCTTCGATGATTGTAAATTTTATTTCAAGCTCTCAATAAAGATTTATTTATATATTATATTTTGTTCCGCTGCGATGTGAGACTCTAATCAATGTGTGTTGTTGTTCTTCTTATTTTCTATTCTGATATTTCATTCTTTCTTATCTCACCCTCCAAATTCTTTCTATTGGCATCTACGTTTCCAGTACCATTTGGGTTGGACTGGTGTTGTTTGGTCAGCTCAAAAGGTACTAGAAATTTGGATCGTCACACTTGGTATCAGAGTTATTGGTTTAGTAATAACCTTGTCTCTATGGCATAACTCCATAGAGTTGGGGTTAGTAATACCATAGACTGAGTTTGTGTGTGTGTGTGTGTGTGTATATATATATATATGAGTGTATTTGTAAATTTTATATAAAAATGTTTTGTATTTTGTTATTCAACTGACATGATATTGTTCTGTAAAGAGGGTAAATAATATAAATTTTACTCGAATTATATTTCTATAATTTAATCAAATAATTAAGTTATTGTGTTGTTTGATTGATTAGAGGGAATTCAAATTGAATTCAAATTGGATTAGAAATTTGAATTGGTTTAATATAACTAGAATATTTCATATGTGAAATTAAAAGTGAAAATAGATGATTCTTGAAATAAATTCAGAATTTGAATTTGAAATAAAATTGAATAAATTAGAAAATTAAATAATTCATTGAATATGGATTTGGAACGTAACCTGGTTAAGTCAAGTTGATTTAAGAATGAATATTGGAGTTAAAACGGATTCTGGAGTTAAAAGAAATAAAATTGGTATTTGGAAATTGAGTAAAATATAAATTGATTGGTTTGGTTAATTTGATTGTCTATTGATTATTGTTGTGTATTCTTTGTTAAATTGGTTGGATATATAATTCCTCAATGATTTAATATAAGAGTTGAATGGATTAGTTTTTGATTTATAATAAATTGGCTTTTTGGAAGTAATGGGTAGTAACGTTTCTTCTACCTTAGTAATTTCGGGGACGAAATTCTTTTAAGGGGAAAGGAATGTAACATCTTGTATTTTTGGTAATAAGATATTTAATTTGTTTTAATATTTTAAATATCGATTTGCATTTATAAATGGATTTATAACAGGTATAATTTGTTATATATGGAAGTTTGAACATTAAATTTATTTATAATTATGATTCGAGCACTAAACGGCGCGATAGTTCGTAATTAATAATTCAAACTTCAACTGAATATACAAAATCCAATTTAAGTCATAATTCTATGAAACAAGAATCGTCCGGATCGATTTGATTATAGTTTTCTAATGGAAGAGAAAATTGTAGATTTCATATTATAGATTGTTAGTTATGTCCAATTCAAATTTTCGAATAGTCGCTATGGAATTCGTTAATAAACGATAATGTTTATTATATATATTAAGGATTTATATATATATATGAATATCGTTAAATCGAAATTTTGTAATTATTGAGTTTAAATTATATATTGGTTTATTTTAAAACTATGTGATATTTTATTTTTAGTTATACGATAACAATAATTTATTATTATAGAGTTTATTTTTAATTATATTATATTATATCGATATTATATAAGCGTTAGAAATGGTTATTTTCTAACGACCTTCGTATTCGACGAAACAAATTTTATTGGAATATGTATAGTTAATTATTGCTAGATTTCCATTTTGGATCGAATCGGGGTTACTTTATCGGTGCGTGTAATTTAAAGGTGAACCAACAAATTAAATTAACGTCGTTGTGCAATCGGAGTCCGTTTTCAATGAAATTAATTTCATTGGGACCGAAACGTCAAGACCTAGCAGTGTGTTCATTTTCATTATGGTTGGAGTTTTCACGAAACGGTACGAGTATAATGGTTAACGATTAAAAACGGTAGGGTTTAATACTGTAATAAAATATAAGAGCTTTTCTCCTAAGTGAATAAGGTACACGTGCAGCAACCCCAACTTATAAACCTACCTAGAATGTACCCCTCTACCCTAATTCTTTAGCGTTCTCTATTCTACTTTTCCCGTACTACTGCCCTACCTTTTGTCCAGTCTTTTCTTTCTTGTTCATTTTTGTAAAAAAATTCTGCTAACCTATATGCATATGAGAAGCCTACCTACAGTTCCTATTCTTTACTTCTGAAGCATATGGTCTGCTTCTCTTTTCACTTTCACCATCACTATCGAAATGGAAACTCAACCCAGTCTATCATATTGGAAATTTCAGCTACCCCTGACCTATTCTTATACTCTACTTTCTGCCTAAGTAAAGTGTGCTGCTACGTCCATATACATCTATCAACTCAACTACTCTTCCATCCAGTTTCTGATTTTACGAAAGATTAATGAAAATGAAAACTCATGCTACCTAAGAACCTACATGCACAACTACCCTGAATTCATGCACAGGCCTACATCTTACTCCATGAGAATGACATTGATTCTATCCATTCATCCGCGCATATATAAACAGCTCGAGCTCCATTCTTTTTCTCCATACAGCCAAACAAAAGAAATAAACACCATTATCTTACGGTCAATCTCGATGCAAGAAAATCAAATCTTTCTCCCACTTGTTTTAATAAAATCGCAGCTCCCTTAGTTATACACAAATAGGGTTTAATGAAATGCATGGTTCCAATAAGAGAAATAACATCAGTGAGGCACAGATGGGGAAAAACGGTGCAGCAGTGTATGTTGGGGGATGTTCGTTTGTATGGAGAACAACGTGGGAGGTGGAAGTGGCACAAAGTTGGGGGCAGAATGATGTAAAGGAAGACAACATCTTACGTGAGGAAGGATTATTTTGAAGGTGGGAGAGCGGTGCTGTGTATGCGTGGGTGATGGTTGTTAAGAATAGGAGTCTTCATGCATGTGCTGTGGAAGTTTGGCATAGGGGGTCTGGACGTGGTCGCAGGGTGGAAGGACCGTGGAGAAACAAGCATGAGTTTAAAAAGAAAATAAAAGGGGGGAGGGAGAAAGAGCACGGGGTCAGAAAGGAGGATATGCGGAAAAATGTAGCAGGGTGGAAGGAGCATTTGCATGAAGAAATGGGAATGTTGAAGACGAATAGTGGAAGCTAAGATGCCTAATGACGTTTATGACCAACGTAGGTATTTAAACCCGTGACTAATTATAACGTGCCTAGCTGAAGTTATTTACATATCCTAACCGTATTTTTACTTTACTAGTCAATAATTATTTAATAATATATTATACATGACTGCAAATCTTTGTTAAGCATGCCGAATCCGGCACAGTATAGTAGATACTATATAACGTTGCTTCCAAACTTGAAGTGCCTAGACCATTTTATATATACCTAATAAGTTTTAATCATGGCCCAAAGTACATATATGTATAATGTAACAGGAAGCCTGAAAGCAATTTTAAACATGCTGATAGTAATTTTAATATTGAGTTGTCCGATCATTTATTTAGTGGCAAGCTAAACTGATATTTATGCCCTATGCGTTATAATGATATAATATGAGAATGATGTTTAAGGATGCCTAATCAATGTTCCATTGTGCTAATTTAGTGGTCAACACGTTTCTAGGTCTGGCTATGTTTCGATGGGGCTAATCGAGGTTACCATTAAGGTAGGTAGGTGATTTAAATACGTTATATACACACGTAAGTAAAAATGAATTACTTTGTTCCCAACGCATGAAGCCTAATCCATATTCCAAGATGCCTTCTTAAATTATAACATGCCAAACCCTTTTCAATGCGCCTTATCCAACTTTACATGACTAATCTGGTTTAAACAAATGTAAGTGAGATTTGGTAATTAAGTTATTATTTAGGGTTTGATAATATTATTTAAAATGGTGAGTAACATTTAAATTTTATAACTTGGTCATCCAGTTACGGGGTTGGACGAAACAAGGAGCGTTGGGACTGTATGGGCTCGCGTTCCACTATGAAGCAGAATTGGTCAGAGTTGGTGGAAATCGGGATTTTACTTAAATTAAATGACCGTTTAATTAAATTAACACGAACTGTTTCAGCGACGGACGAATTATGGTGAGGTCAACTCACTCAGTTTTATCCCACTTATATTTTATATAAGTTGGGTTTAAATATTTATGTGCTATGGTTGTTAATGTGATGATGGGTGCTGAGTATATATTTATATGTGTTGACAGAACCGATTAACTTAAACATTTGTTTAATTTAAACCAATCGTTATTTTAACGATTATTTCCAAATGAGGTAACTTAACTCATTGGTCATGTTTTGTAATAATTCAAACGTGTTAAATTTATATATGGATGTTTGGATTGATGTCATTGTTTGATGGTTGAATATCATATTTGTTTGTTTAAAATAAATAAAAATGATATTGTTGAGATAACGTATTTGGATGCAGGGAAAATAAGTTGGAGGGTTCCAAATGGATTCCTTAAATTTATTGTTTGTTTTCATATTACATTTGTATGAACCGTTTAACTGATGTGATTGGAGATGGATTTTTTTGTTGATTATTGAATCTAAATTCAACAGTTGTTTGATATTAACCAATGGGCAGTATTGGTTGAGTAATTGACAGCAGTTGGCCTGAAAATATATCGTTTTATAAATTTTGATTTACCATCACATAAATCGACGGTAATGAAGGTACAAATTTTATTTGATAACTAAAGATAGATTTTAAATCTATTATTTTGAATATTAGCTAATAAAGGAAATTAATACGTATTATTTATTATTCAAGTTTTAAGAAACTATTAAATGATTTTATAAATCGATTCTTTGGTTAATAAGACTTATAAGCGGACAAGAAGAAATGAACATAACTGTTAAGACTTGGACTAAATATATTTTCAGAGAAATTTAACAGAATTATTTAAATTAATTATATTGTTAATTAATTTAAAAGGAGGGCTAATTAGGGTTGATTAATGGGATAATCATAGTGTAACGACCCCGGGGATTTGCGATCTTGGTAATTGACATAACTCAATGTCGACTATTCAAGCATCGGAAGTACCTGATAGTAAATGAAAGAAAATAGAGGGTGAGATAAGAAAGAAAGAAAGAATAGAAGAAGGGGAAGAACATAAATACAACATCAGACTAACACGAACCTCAAAGCGGAACGAATAAAATATAATATATAACATAACTTTGAAATACAAATCTGTACTTGAATATACATATCGTTATCAAAGTACAACACTTACAACACAATGGAAATAAACAATTTCTATAAAATCCTGAAGCCTCCTGCTCCAAGCTCTCAATATATCTGTAATTTGATGTTAAATCAAATGCTTTGGATTCCCATAAGGGGAAAACCCGTTCCGTGTTATATGGTGTGGTCTTATAAGATATCATTTATTTTCTCAAACTATTTTAAATTGTTTACTCATACCAGTCCCATGGCAGATCTAGAGTTTATTTTGTTTTGTTTTCCCTAAACTCTTGGGTGCCCAAATTTGTATGGGCAGTCAAGTAGTCGGGATTTTACATATATAATGAAATCTTGGAGCAGGAGGCTTCGGGATTTTATAGCAATTATTTATTTCCGCTGTGTTGTAAGTGTTGTACTTTGATAATGATATGTATATTCAAGTACAGTTTTGTATTTCAAAGTTATGTTATATAGTATATTTTATTCGTTCTGCTGTGAGGTTCGTGTTACTCTGATGTTGTATTTATGTTATTCTCCTTCTTCTATTCTTACTTACTTTCTTTCTTATCTTCTTTCATTTACTATCCGGTATTTCCGATGCTTGAATAGTCGACATTGAGTTATGTCGATTACCAAGATCGCAAATCCCCCGGGTCATTACACATAGTTTAAGTTGATGAAGTCAACTAATTTAATTGGAACCGGTTATTTGATTAATTTGTTTTGAGTTAATCTAATGAAATAAATTAATGAATATTTGTTTTAATTTAATAAGATTTTAAAAAGTGGTTTATAATTTATTTATCAATGAATAACTATGTATATGCTAGTTTACGAGGAAGTAAATTATTATTTTAAATTAATAATAATTTAAGAGGTAAATGTGAAATGTAATTTAGTTGAATTTTGATAAGATGTTATATTGAAACCAAGTTTTATAACAAAGTTGTAAAAGGGGAAATTTAAGCAGATGTGATAGCTTAAATATAATATTTACTTAATATTTAAATTAAGTAAGAAGGGGTCGAGAAAAAAAGGGTTTATATTAAACCACTGAGGTAAATGAAAGTTGGAAAAAGGGGGCGTAAGGTGAAAACGTTATGTTTTATTTTAACGTTACTTTACAAAGGAATTTGAAACGTGATTTTCAAAGGGGAAAAAGGTTAAGTGAATTAGAAGTGGAACATAATGGTTTGATGATGAGTTAAGATAAGAATGTTGTTGATTGAGAGGTAATTTAAAATGCCCCAACTTGAAAGACTTAAGTACTATCGAAGGATGGTATTGGTTGTAATGGTGAAGATGTTAAAAGGAATTTATTATGAGAAATAATAATGTAAAGTTGTTTGAAGAATTTGGAAATATATATATAATGGATTCCAAAATAAAAGTAAATCAAAACGGGATTGAGAATATGAAATGGTATTTCTGTATAAAAGGAAATAAAAGAAGATTTGTGAAAATGTAATGATATTTTCAGAATAAGAAGGTGAGATTTGGAATGGGTTTACTCTAAAAAGGTAAGTAATGATTATAGCATTCAAATGACGGAACGAAAGGAGATGTCGTAACGATTGTTTTATGAATGACAAGTTGAATTGATGATAGATAATAAATGGTGTTGTAACTAATGTTTTGAAATAACAAGAAAATAGAAATTAGATATGTCTATAATATATGGTTTAAATCATGTAAATTATATTGTTTTTAGAAGACCCTTATATTAAAGTAAGAAGTGAATCTAGGTTTAAATTATTCAAATTTTAGAAGTTTAAATTAATTGTTTGTTAATTATTTTTAATTTAAGGGGCCAAGTGATGCTGAATACTAAATCAGTGAATTTATTTTATTTTTATGGTTGTATGGTTGTTTATTTGATAATTAAATAACCGACTATCAAATTTGGCCAATACGATTGTTGGTACGGAAAGACAGAGATCGAATATATATTTGAAAACCATTCTGACCAGCAAATACGAAATGATAGGAGATATCAGATGATGGTCAAGACGGAGTAACCGAAGACCGTATATTTTCATAAAACGGAAGAACCATTTACAATCTTTGAATTGATCCGGAGATATACTGGGGTTCTGTCGTGGTTGGAATCTACGGATTGCAAGGACTACTTGGTACTGATCTATAGGGTGATTCCTAGGATGTGGGAGGAGGGTGCTTTCGGTTCATCCTATTCCTGGATGACTTGTATGGATGAATGTTTGACAGAGTATTTCCTGAATACCACGTACGTTGATTTTTACAAATATGCCGAGTTGGTGGCAAAGGGTGGCACTTCTTTTAAACCCAGAGTATATTTGTGGACGTCAATTAGTGATTAGACGGATCTAACAATGTGGCATTCAAAGTAAATGATGGCCAGATGTTTTAAAGTTGAAGTCTAACCTCAAGCCTCACAACCGGGAAATGACAAAAATCGGGCAGGCAGCATGGCTAAGTGGATCGCTCCCATTAGGGAATATAATCACTTATCAAGAGAAATTTCATTTCTTCTTAAATCTATCGATGCTTCCCTTTTCGGGAAATGGTTGCTGATCCCAACCGTTGGTGATATACATTTGATACACTCAAGCGAAATGAGTGGTTGGTCTTATGTGGGCCGGATTGCAAGATGTTCTTGTTGAACCCAGTGTATTCCCCTCTAGAGATACACTATCGGCAGGTGGTTCCATACCTTGTCATAGTGGGAATCCAATCTCCAATAAGTACCCGCGGTTTTGATTATATACTAAATATGTGGAGCGTGAGATGCAAGCGTTCCATTAGATTGCTATTTATTTGTATTTAGATATTATTATAATATCAGATGATATATATATATATATGATTTCAAAATGGTTTGGGTTATCGTAAGGTAACAACTATCCGTATTTATGCGTGGATTTGGTCTTACAATTATCCTTTTCTCTCGAAAAGATTTCAACTCTAAAATCAAGTTGGGTGATTTCCCTTTAAACTTTGCGAGTTTTTTTCTCACTTTGGTTCAGCAGATTGATCCAGCATTCAGTAAATGATCGGGTTAGACGGGGTTTCACAGGTTCAGGTTATGGGACACTACAAAATTTAGGGGATGTGCTGGAGGAGTTCAGACGTATTAATATTTATTCCGCTGTACATTGTATATGTGGAAAGAATATTATAACCGTCCAGATGTGTGATGTACTCTTATGATTGTAAGTTCTGTTTCAAGCTCTCAATAAAGATTTATTTATATATTATATTTTGTTCCGCTGCGATGTGAGACTCTGATCCTGTGTGTTGTTGTTCTTCTTATTTCTTCTATTCTAATATTCCTTTCTTTCTTATCTCACCCTCCAAAATTCTTTCTATTAGCATATGGGTTTCCAATACAATTTGGGTTAGACTGGTGTTGCTTGGTCAGCTCAAAAGGTACCGGAAATTTGGGTTGTCACAGTAATAGTAGAGATTAACAGTTATTACTAACATTTGGAATGAAAAATCGATTCTCTATGTCCATCATCCATGTTCATCTTTGTCTGCCATGTGATCATCTTTTTGTATGCTAGTACTACTGCATTTAGGAATATGTGTTACAAAGAAGCTAGAAGGAAACATATATACGATATGATATTAATGAATCATGCATGTGATAAACTAGGATTATTTACTTATATATAAGAGATGGAGTTTATTTTTCACCCAAATGTCAGGTATAATGATTAGTGAAACTGATCATATAGTAAATATGATCTCGTTTAAGGATTTTTAGATGAGTTTGATCCACATGTGATGGTCATTAAGTATTTTTAAATTATAATCTGATGTGAAGTTTTATTTGGTATTGAAAAAATTTTATGTGACATTTTGGTTAGTATACAAGGCATGCCAATGTATGTCATTTTAAGTACGTCTTTTGTGACTTTCAATACTGTTGTCTATGTATTTATATGATTTAATAAACTTTAATTTAACATGTTCATATACACATGCTTTTTTGATCGTGTGTATTTTTTTGTTTGTTTAGGATGTAAAAAAGGGAAAAAGTGTGATGAAGGAAATACTATCAAGATTTCAAGAAACTTTGAATACTAGTGTTGATACAAGTTCAAATTCATCATTAAAAAAATCATAGGAATAGGATGATGAATTTGAAAAAAAATAAGGGAAAATATTGAAGAAATGGAATCAAGCAAGCAATGTGTTGATAGATTTGAAAATGAAGCGAATACATACATCACAAGAATGGATAAAAAATGTATGGAGCTTATTATTGCAATTTTGATTCATTGCACAAAATATTTGTCGAATTAAGAAGCAAAAATATTTTGAATCAAAAATTAGTGGCATACATGAATAAAAGTCCAATTAAAAACTTCTTACAAGTATTTGTTGAAAACAAAATAACAAGGAATGATTTCCGAAAAAATTCAAAGACATTAGATGACACAACCCAAACTCGCCCGTAAGGGAAAGCCCGGATTGAGTTGAGAACACGACAAATCAGAAGACAAACAGAAGAACATTTCATTGCTTATTACAACAATTTACATTAGAGTACAGGATATACCAGAGTATGAATAAATATTATACATCAGAAAAATATCATAGATTCAAAATTACAATGCAGTGGAAAAATAATACATAACACAATTGAAAGAAATACACAGATACTGAGCTTTCCGAGTATAGTTCCAACTGTCCATCCAGGATCCTGTGAATATAATATCTGCAGAAACCCAACTACTAGCTGCCCGTGTGGAAAATAGGGGCACCCAGAATTTAGGTTAAAACAATAAACTCCAGGCCAGTCATGTGACTGGTGTAAGAACTAAAACAGTTATTTAAAACTTTACTTTATAAATAAGGTAAATCAAGGGACCATGCCGTATAACACAGAACGTGTTTCCTCCCAAGACTACCGGTGCATATACAGTTACAAATAACGCAATGCTTTTTGAAAAATGAAGCTACTATAAGACCCAGGTCTCATCACACAATGCAACGCAAGCCGGAGGATAGGTTTTCCCTTATAATAGCCAAACATGCTTGATACGTTTAAAACAAATCAATTGATACTATAATAAGTGTATAGTGTCAAAACAGCTTCAAATATAAATGTATCAATCATAGACGGCATAGTATCCCATGCTACTATGTCGCCAATACTAGGCTCTACAATCAAAACAGAAATGCCACATATCGGAAATTGGATTTCCGTCATGAGTCTAGGCAAGAGATGTACTCCTAACTGCTTCGAGACACTCTAGCAAATGCCTCAGGACTACACACTTTGGGCAACCCCTGGATCCTCAAAGGTTGGTCCTCTCTTATGTTTTAGGAATGGCAATTCCTGAACACACGTTTCCTGGTCCTATAGGACCTATCCATCGGCTCCTTAGTAACCGATATATCTGAGGCACCTCACAATCCAACAACCACATAGGTAAAAATAATAAATGTCTTGGCTCCATACCATGACACCACCCATAGCTAGAAAGAAACGTCATGTCCTCCTTAGGTCCCTTATCTCGTTTTTGACTCATACCGAGGTGTAAGGCTCGCGAATTAACGTTATACACAAAGCTAAGCTATATTAAAGTCGTGCTTTGATCATCAACCACAAGACTCTTCTTTTCAACAGAAGCCTTGATCATTTGCATCTCAGCATGCCACACTGGCAATTCACGCCACGCAACTGATGTCTATCGATATATAACCACTGAGCTCGTATGTCTCAGAGAAGGGCGTTAAGAAAGAGAATAAATTCTCCGCCGCCAAACAGATATATATTTAATAGAGATCAATCCACACAGAATAAAATCCAATGTCAGACACACATCCATTTGCTAGTTCGTTCTGGGTCTGAAGGAAACCGGAGGCACCTTATTCCTCGTCCCATATGTCCAATACTGGAGAGTGGTCCTCACATATCCAGTCGATCTCCAAGTACGTCTGGATGATCACAACTTATTACCTCGTCTTGGGTGTACAGCCCAATCAAGACATCAGTAATCATCCAAACAATGTGAAGATCTCCGATCTTCAATTACCCTCTTCATCGTCGGCTTATCGTCAAATCAGTTATTCAGAATGGGCATAAACCCGGACTTTCTGAATGACTCGCATATATAATAAACAAGTGCTATGAAAACACAACATACGCCTCATTCCAATTTTGAATATTATTTTACTTAAATATTCATATTCTTTGGGAAATGTTCCTAATAATTTTATCAAAGATAAATTCTTTAAATTTATTCTTTAATCTTCTTTTGGATATTAATTCAAACCAAATTAATGTTTATCCAAACTTGTCGGGATTAGCGATACTTATGTAAGTAATCATTTATTTTATTTCCCAATCCCAATCAATTCATCTCATGAAGAAAAACTAGTAATACTCCATATCTAACACCACGGTGTTATCGGTAAAATTAATTACCATTTCCCGTTCAAATCTAATTAAAATTTAACTATCGCTTGGAGTAAAACTGGTGATACTCCACTCTCGATCATTTCCGAAATAGATAATTTAAATTATCACATTCGCATTTCAATCTAATTAAAGATTCATTAAAACTCCACTTGGTTTTAATCTTCCCAAAAATCAATATTAATGATTATTTAACTTTGGAAAATCAAACATGCCGCATCGACAATCTACACCGTACTAATGATTTTTGCCTATATATAACCTCTAAGCTTGTATGTATTAGAGACGGTGTTAAGAAAGAGAGTAAATTCTCCGCCACCAAACAGATATATATTCAGAAAAGATCAACCATACAGTTCGAAATACAATGATCGACATGTAATTCTGTCATTAACTGGGTTAAAGAACCAATGTCATTTAACATACAGTTCACGATAAACCCAAAATCCCATTCCATTAATTATGGAATCTTCACGGAAAAACAGATCAATTCATAATCGATAACAATTTCTGTATCTAACTAATAATATAAATGGAATAACGACAAAGCCTTTTTAATTCAATATATATTAACAGTCTTCCTCTATAGAAGCTCACTTCGATTATTACCAAATCGAATTCCATTTAATTCCAATTTAATATATTAATTTGGAAAACTTTACTTTGGAAAATTTCCATTAAAACTTAATAAAAAGATTTATAAATTCCAAATCACATTTCACCGTAAATCGGGTTAAAGAACGAATATCGTTAAAAACACAGATCACAATAAACCCAATTCACATCCCATTTTATTCCAATTAAATGTTAATTAACTGGAAACTCTAATAATTTTAATTAAAAGATTTATTCTTTTCACTCGGGGTTTAAGAACAGTGTTATTTAAGACACACAACAAACCCAAAATCCAATTCAATATTAAATACAAGGCACTAAATGGAAATTATATCGGCTTATATTCAATATCAAATTCTGAAATCAACAAATATCGTATTGGGAATAATGATATATATATCTTCCAAATTCCTCCAGAATATATGTATAATCCTAAAATCCAATATCGAGATATTCCGAAGATAATTTCGATTCAAATCCATTCCAATTCATATACTGGAAATTAAGGTTATTTTTAAAACCATTTCAAATCCAATTTATTTATTTAAAAATAATAAATTATAATTCTAGTTCATAACTAGTTCATTCTAATAAACATATATTTTTATCTTTACAAACGTGGAATTTTTCATCTAAATAATTTATTATGATTTTACACAAATTATTAATATTTTTAATAATTTTATCAAGGCCCGTTCAGTCGATTTCCATAAACAGTCATCGAACTGCGCTTACATCGACCTTTTCCAAATTTTATTTGGACATAATTCCAAATCCAACCGTTATATTTCAAATCTCTTGTATTCGTTGGAAAGCTCTTTTCGATACGAACCCAACGGTTCCGGTTTAGGAGAATTCGACGGTCGAATCTCCCGTAATGTCAATTCGAAGTCAATGGTTGAAATTCGCGAACTGTCACGGCGCGGCGCGTTCTATTCAGGCCATTAAATATGTATAATATATATTATATATATATTTTGTCGATTTCCATTTAAAACGTATTTTATAAATTCGTTTTAAAACGATTCTAACTTCATTTTCAATTTTAAATCGAAATTGAATTTTCCTTATCATTATAATATATAAGTGATAATATTTTCAAAACATCAGATTTTGAAATCATTTCCTTTTCGATATTCATTATAAAAATGAATAAAATCGATATAAATATCATTCACGTTAAAATGGCGTTAATCTAATAGATACGGCTTCATATTTTTCAATATTTTCGTGTCCATCCCAAATCGAACATCAAAATCATATTTTGATCCATTACTAAATATTATTTTAAAATATTCCTTATTCGTCATTTTAAAATATTCGTTCTTTCCGAATTGGAATCAGACACAGTCAATTACCATATAATTTTATTTATATGGATTTCATACACACATGTTCACAACCATAATCAAACACAGTCAACCATCATCCAGAGTGCATTACACAACTACATAAGCGTTAAATATAGATAATTAAGGCTTACAAAAGTCTGTCAACCCATCGATTGACATAAAACTAAACAATTGGGATTGGTGTACGTTAAGTATCATCCCAATACCCGTGTGGGGTTTCAACTAACAAATATTGAATATTATTTATGCAGTTGGGCGATGTGTAAAATTATCGTCCCAATCCATATCAGTTAAATGTATGTACATAAACAAATCGTCCGATTTGTAAATGAATATTTATTTTATTCATATACACGTTAAAAATTATATTTTTAACTATAAAATAATTATTTCAACTCATGAATATTTTATACAGTTCATATATACAATAAAAATGATATTTTTATTGTTCTAACATTTTTAGAAAATTTCGGCAGCATAACGGCGCAATACTAGAACCAGAATATGGTCTAGCCTTATCCCTCGCCTAATAACGGCTCGCGCCATACACATACCAATTCTAATCAATTCAATTCACTTCCCAAACCAAATTCAAACAAATAGAACTGGAGGAGTGGATCCCAAAGGTGAGAACTTCTCACTTTAATTTATTTTCTAATTAAATATATATACTAGGATGCAGACGGTGCTTAGTAGCACCCGACACCTTGTTTGAAACCATGTTTGTTTGGTTGTTTGGTTGATTGACATACTAGTTCTAATCAATTCATTTCACTTCCCAAACCAAATTCAAACAAATAAACCAATCAACCAAACAAACATGGTTTCAAACAAGGTGTCGGGTGCTACTAAGCACCGTCTGCATCCTAGTATATATATTTAACTAGAAAATAAATTAAAACGAGAAGTTCTCACCTTCGGGATCCACTCCTTCAGTTCTATTTCTGAATTTCTGAACTATTTGGATTTGCCCGAAATTCCAACGCAAACTTTTCCACGCTGTTCAGAGTAAAAATCACATTTTTAATATGATGTTTATACATTAAAAATCATATTTTTATATCACTGTATATATATATATATAAGATCACATTTTCATATCACTATATATAATAAAAATCATATTTTTATATAACTAAAAATCAAATTTTTATCTAACTGAACATCGAATTTTATATAACTAAAAATTGAATTTTTATATAACAAAAAATCGTAACTTTATCTAACTAAAAATCGAATTTTTATCTAACTAAAAATCGAATTTTTATATCGCTACAACATATATAAAATCGCATTTTATATTGTTATTCATATAATAAAATCCATATTTTTATCCTAATGTTCATATAATAAAAATCAAATCTTTATCCTAATGTTCATATATTAAAAACCAAATCTTTATCCTAATGTTCATATAATAAAATTTTGATTTTTAAATCAATTTTATTCATATAAAAACCTTGACTTTATGTAATTAAAACCATAACATTATCTATAGAAAACCATAATTATATATAAATTTCAGATTTTTTTTTAATTGAAAATTTGTCTTAATAAAAATAAAAAAAAATCAGAAAACTCACAGTTGGAAGGAAGGAGGGTCGCAATTGCTCGCGGTGGTGGAGCATTGGGCAGAGGTGACTTCAGGGGGTGTTGGCGGTGGTTACGCGGGTGCTAGTGATCAGGGTGCGAGTTTTTTTCGGGTTTGGGAGGACACGGGTTCGATTTGTCTGAGAAGGAGGGAGGGCTGAAGGGGGTGCGGTGGTCGTGGGAGGGTGCGGTGCGACGTACGGTGGCTGGGGGAGGGGCTACGGCGGCGGGCAACGCGGGTTTTAGGGTTGGAGTTTTTTTTATTATTTTAAAAAAAAGTCAGGTTTGACTGAGTTAGGGAAGATAGAAGGAGAGGTGAGAGTATATAATAAAATATATTTATTTTAATTATCTCCAAAAAGTAACTGTTCCATTCGATCTCCAAACGAGACCCAACGACTATCACATCTAGCTAATTACCCCCGTTTCGAACATAATGGGATATGTTTCGTAAGCCAATTCGACTGTTTCGACTGGTTTCTTTTAAATTAAAATATAAATCAGTATATATTTAATTTAAACGTACATTTTAATTTACGGGGGCCACATACTGACTCCAAAAATTCCAGAAAAATAATTCTAGCTATATTTTGACAATACGGTCCTAACAAAATTAATTTCATCAAATTTGGAGACCGTTTGGAAAATGGTCATTTTTCAGTCGATTAAATTCAAACTAAATTGACCAAATACGTTTAAATCCACCACGCTCACATATTAATTCCAAAAAAATATGAAAATTTGAATCTAGCAATAATTTGATATTCCGGATCCAACAAAATTGGCCTCATCGAAAAAGGAGGTCGTTTGCAAAATCATTATTTTTAAGAGCAATATATTATATAAATTCCATAGCGACTATTCTGAATTTTCAACTGGACATAACTTTTTATTCCCGTTATGAAATCCGGATTTTTCACATTCTTAGAAAGATATTTTCAAACAGATTCAAATGTTTTTGGTTTTACTGAAATCCGGCTTATTTTGAATCTCGTACATTCATTTGAAATTTGAAATCGAATTTTCAAACTACCACGCCATTTCAGGCTCGTTATATAATTAAAATAATTTATTCATTTTAACTTCAATTAAAATAAATTTTTAATCGTTATTATTTAAAATAAATCATTTTAAATATTCAAAATATATTAATTGCTAAAATAAAAATTTTAAAGTGGTCCTGATTTTACGGGTTGTTACATTAGATGATGTTATTCAGACATATATTGCGGATCAAAAATCGTTTCAAATAGGTGGAAAGTTGTTATAACTAACAGAAAATGATGTTTGTTTGATATTTGGTTTCCGATTGGTGGTAAGGGAATTTTTCCTATTAAACATTCTGGTAAAAGCTCAGTACCGGAAGAATATCATGAATTCAAAGATTTACCTTTCAAGGTAGCAATAAGATTACGGAAAAAATGTTAGAAAGGATAATAGAGTTTTTAATTTCTCAAAGATATCAAGAGGAGGATTTGATGATATTAATTATCATGTTGTTTGTAGTATCTTTCTTGTACCCCAACAATCAGGGATATTTGTCATCGAGTTTCATATCATAGTTACTTGATTTGGAGAATATGAATTCCATATGTTGGCCAAAATTTGTGGTGGAAACATTGAATAGGAACTTAGACAAATTTGTTGACGATTGTCGAAGTAAGCCTGGCTGTACATTGTTCTTATTGGTAAGGCCCATTTTTGTATTTTTTCATTAATTTTAAGTTCCTTTGTTAATTTTTTTAATGCAGTATTGGATATGTGAGATGTAACACCCCACATCCATTAATGTCACTCTCAAAGGGAATGCATTAACTTCCATGGAGTATTATTGGTGTACAGAACAGAATATAACAAGACAGATACATATATTGGTACTTGAAAATTTTGAAACAACTTTTATTGCAGCGGAGAAATAGTTTGATTACAACAGCTTCATAAACCAACAATAAAACCAAGTACACTTAATATCCATCTTGACAAATTGTTTTCTGAGTACATAAAGTAAAAAACATAACCCCAACATTGGTAGCCATAAAAGAGACGAGTTGAACTTTACTTTCAGCAATCCAAGCACTTCCAAAAGAGAGAGAGATCCAAATAATGCTCCACTAGCACTAGTCCCACCCTGAGAACCTGGGGGAGGAAAGGGAAGAAAAAGGCGAAAACAAAGGGGGTCAGACATAAAGTCTGGTGAGTCCAATAACTTTAACAATATAATTATTAAAGTAATTAGGATAACGCATAAACTTTTAAAATAAGGAATGACTATGAAACAAGTGGGCAAGACAAAACAAACAAGAGGAATATTCTAGCGTTAAACTCGCTCCTAATCACTATAGGATAATTACTATACTGCACCATTACTAGTCACCCTAAAAGTTGATCCCGCCTACTGAACATAACAATCATAATGGTAGTTTCGTGTACCCTTAGTTGTCTTCATAGGTGTCTCCTGCCCCTATCTCCACTAGTTGTACCCACTACCCCCATGCGATCGGCTCCCTAACTCGTAGATACCCATGCTGGTCCCACAGTGGGGTGTATCACTCCCCAAAGTGGCAACCCGATACCACTAAAGATGCACGGTTTATAACTACACGATGCAACAACGTCTTACCTACCAGCCCGGGCCCACGCACGCACATGACCCCGTTGGACTTGCGTTGCCACCGTTAACCTGTTTTGACCTCTTACAACCAAACCCAGTAAGCGTGTCCCATCCTCGATCTAACTTGAGCTCACAAAGATATTTAATGGGTTACTGGTTTGAAAAGGGTCCCCATGCTTGACACAAGCTTTCCACCTATGCTTGGTCCCCACTAAAATTTCCCACTTAACCCCTTTCTTATTCATGTCTTCTTACATGTTTCAATTTGGTTAAGTGTTTCTAATCGTATTTCACATGTCACCCACTTAACCCCCATGTCCCACCACATGTTTATCTTGCTTAAGTGTTGCTTAATTCATTATAACCGTAACCTTGTAAGACCTCCCACATTTGACTCCCGTTTGCGGTTGCTGGATTTGTCGGGCGGCTTCGGGCAGTCTTATACTGCAAACGTGTCTAACCTTGTGTCTTTACAATTGTTACGCATTTAATTTATGCCTTCGACCTCTCATATTAGACTACTGTTTGTGGTTGCTGGATTTGCCGAGCGGGTCCGGGCAGTCTTACACCACAAACGAGTCTAACCTCGTGTCTTAGGCGTTTATTATTACAAATTATTTCACTCCAATATGTATTAATTATCCCTATTCAAATTGTCAATAATTTCCAAATCAACTATGTCCATAACTGTCACCTAAATTATGTCCATACTTTTTAGGTATATAAATTATACCAATTAATGTCTCAGTTTAATTATATGCCTTTAAAGCCATTTTATGCTAATTCAAAATTTGCATAATTAATATTTTCCCATTGTCCCCACGCTATTCGTACGTTCTAATATGAAATATGTTAGACTCGCAAATAGTCTAACTTATAAAAAAAACATCACAACTTGCATAACACATAAAATAGATCTAACTTGCAAATAGGAATTATAACATACATTTGCATAGCCAATAACTTGCATAGACAATGGACATATAGAATCATAAATTTGTATAAACTACCATGGATCTAAATATAGATATAAACATGAAATTGTGAACTTGCATATATGAATTATGGGTCTCACCTAAACTTGCATATGTGAATATAATTTTAACCTAAAAATGTGAATATAGTTTTCACATAAACTTGCATATGGATTCCTACAACTTGCATATGAATTTATCATATGTCATGCATATAAACTAGCATATGTATATACTTGATTCACATATAAACTTGTGTATAATCTGCATATAGACTTGCATAGGATTACAAACTAGCATATGATTCAACATCCCAAACTTGCATAAGATTCACATACGAACTAGCATATGTAAAAACAGACTTGCATAAGATTCACATACAAACTAGCATATGATTTAACATCCCAAACTTGCATAAGATTCACATACGAACTAGCATATGATTTACATCCCAAACTTGCATATAAACTAATGTCATAAAATAAATCAAGTTAAACATATGTAATTGGGCATATGAAATAGATCTACCAACACAAGATGACAAAACTGTTATATGTTCACCAACAGACGATAACAAAGTTAAATAACGTCACATGATTCAGTAGACATGTTCTCATAATCCAAATTATAACTCATCATAATTAATTTATTAATTATTTTGTGAAAGAAATTGTACTCACAAAGATAGGTTAGAGAAGAGAATAATTCTTTCATCTTTTGTATTAGAATTCTGATTTGCCAATCCCTGAGCGTTAGGAAGAAGAACTACTCTAGCAGTAGCATGGTGGCCAAGAGACTAATTTAGTTTAGGTTTAGGGTTTGAGTCTATGTTTGTTTTATAGAAGTTTAAATCAACCTAAGCCGTTAGATTATCATAGGAGCAATCCCAGCCGTCTAGACTAGATAGAGTTATCTAGAATAGACACCTCTACCCTAGTGACTCAGCAACAGGTCAGGTAAGACTCAGCAACAAGTCAGAATCGTCTGTTCTCAGATCTTCCCCGGGGGGTAGGTCGACCCCCAGGTCGACCCTCTGGCCGACCTGTACAGGGGAGGTAGACCCCCTGGTCGATCTGGCCTTGGGCGGGAGAAATCCCGCCCTGCCCGCTTACTTGTTTGAATTTTGAATTCCAAATTTTTATTCTGAACTGTTTTAATTTATATAAAATTCCTGAAACTTCCGAGGGCCATAACTTCCTCATACGAAGTCCAATTTACGAAAACTTGGACTCTATGCCTAGCAGAATTTCGAGATGAACGCAGTGGCGTATCCCATTTCCCTTAATTCTCACTTTAACAATTAAGTATTCTTAAAATTGTTAATTTTAATATTCACAGAAAATTCAGGGTGTTACATTCTCCCCTCCTTAAAGGATTTCGCCCCCGAAATCTCCAAGTTAAGGAGAATGTATATCCTAACATCCAATCATCCATCTACTCAACCATTAAACAAAAACATCCATTGTACTTACAATATTTCTAATATCGTATGAACATATGAAAAAAGTGTGTGTATATGTTCCTTATCTAATGCAAAATCAGGCGGTCCACTGATTCAGTTGACCTCCTTAATGCAAATCATGGTAGTGCCATGCGTCCATTATGCATGGAAAAGAATCCTAATGATAAATATTTCTCCTACATGTGTGCACAACCATTCATCAAAATGCAACATCCATATGATAACACAACATTACACATCCATTAATTTAAATATGCACACACATTTATATGCAATATGGAAGTGATTGAGTCGATCTAATGCCTAATGTGTGTGCACATGCATCCACGAGCAACCATTAGCAACCACTTGCAACCACTCGCAACCATCAATCATAACATGTTTCAAATACATGTTTACATCCATTGGTTTCTACCTAAGGATAAAGAATAGGACTGAGGAGATATACTTTTTTTTGAGGAAGACTGAGGAGATATACTTAAAAGATAGATATAAGCATGAATAAACTTATGGAAAAAGAGATCAAGGAGGTACCCTCAAAAAGAAAAGGGTAGGCTGTGCGTATTTTCCTCTCATTTTCCCAAGTCGCGTCTTCCTCAGCGCCACTCCATTGAACTTTAACAAGCTTGACTTCACAATTACGTAGCTTTTTGACTTCCGTACCCAAGATACGGGTTGGAACTCTTCTCACAGTCTCTTCTCGTTCCACTTCTACTTCCTCTAGTATACTTGGCTCCACAACTTCCACAGACTCATGTAAGCACTTTTGTAGTTGAGAAACATGAAAAACATTATGAACTCCAGCCAGTCTTTCGGGTGGCTCTACTCTGTAAGCCATCGTCCCAATCCTTTCAGTGATAGGAAATGGTCCTACAAATCTTGGTGCTAGCTTTCCTACGGACCCAAAGCGAATGACATTCCTCAAAGGAGATATTTTAAGGAACACCCTATCTCCAACCTCAAGCTCAAGGTCGGCCCTTCTTTTGTCTGCGTAGGACTTCTATCTATCTTGTGCAGCCTTCATCAGTCTTCTTATCAAGTCCACCTTTTCTGAGGTTTCTCTTATCATGTTTGGCCCAAGTACGAGCTTTTCTATAGACTCCCACCAACAAGTTGGTGATCGGCAATGTCTTCCATATAAAGTTTTGAAGGGCGCCATACCTATGGTGGCTTGGTAGCTATCGTTGTAAGCGAATTCCACCAAAGGAAGATGATCCTCCCATGTCCCTCCAAAGTCAGTTATGCACAATCTCAAGAGGTCTTCCAATACTCTGTTCATTCTTTCCGTCTGACCATCGGTTTGGGGGTGATAGGCCGTGCTTAAGCATAATTATGTGCCTATAGCCTCTTGCAAACTCTTCCAAAACTCGCTCGTAAAGATAGGATCTCGATCACTCACTATGCTGGAGGGTATCCCGTGGAGTCGAACTATCTCTTTAAGATAAATGGATGCTAGGGACGAGGCGGTCCTTCTACTTTTAACAAGTATAAAGTGAGCGCTTTTAGTGAGCCTGTCCACTATTACCCAAATACTAGTATTGCCCCTTCTTGAACTAGGCAACCCATCAACAAAGTCCATCGAAATGTTATCCCACTTCCACTGTAGGACCTCCAGAGGATGGAGCAGACCACCAGGCTTCTTCTGCTCCGCTTTGACTTGCTGGCATATCAAACACTTAGCGACAAACTCAGCTACATCCCTCTTCATGCCATTCCAAAAGAAAACCCTTTTTATATCTTTATACATCTTGTCTCTGCCTGAGTGTATGGTCATCTTAGAATGGTGCGCTTCTTCGAGAACTGTCTTCACTAAATCCCTTGCTTGTGGGACGCATATCCTTCCATCCCGTCTCAACCAACCCTTATCATCGATGGAGTATCTATTGAGGTGACTAGAAGTCTCACTCCTAACTAGCTTATCCATTACATCAACTAGCTGAGGGTCTTCTCGTTGCGCGGTTCCTATTGAGTCCAAAAAAGTAGGCCGCACCTCTAGCGATACTAACAGACCAAATACAATTTCAGAGGAGGGTCTAAAGTTAAAGTTTGCTATGTACTCCATGCTTTGCCTTACTACAAAGAGAGGATTCAAGGTCAACTTCTTTCTACTCAAGGCGTCTGCTACCACATTGCCTTTGCCAGGGGTATAGGAAATCTCAAAGTCATATGAGGCCAGAAATTCCATCCACTTTTGTTGTCTAAGTTAAGATCTTTCTGTGAGAAAAGGTACTTTAATGATTTATGGTCAATAAACAATTCAAACCTTTCTCCTAGTAGGTAATGATGCCATGACTTTAGAGCAAAAACAATGGCAGCTAGCTCCAAATCATGAGTTGGGTAGTTCTTCTCATGTACCTTCAATTGCCTTCCCCCATAACAAACTACCTTGCCTTCTTGCATCAAGACAACACCCAACCCTGTACCGCATGCGTTTGTGTATATGGTAAACATTTTGCTCCCATCAGACAATGTCAGGACTGGGGCTGTTGTTAGAGCCCTTTTCAAACGTTGGAAAGCAATATCGCAATCCAAATCCCAAGTGAAAGTTAGGTTCTTCTTCGTCAATCTTGTGAGCAAGGCTGAGATTTTTGCAAAGTCTTTAATGAACTTCCAGTAAAAGCCCGCTAGCCCAAGAAAGCTTTGGACTTCGGTTGCATTCCGTGGAACCTTCCAATCTTGCACCGCAACTACTTTTGCGGGGTCCACAGTTAACCCCTCTTTGGACACCACATGTCCAAGAAACCTCACTTCTTCTCTCCAGAAATGGCATTTGAAGAATTTGGCTTTCAGATGATGTACACGAAGAGTATCCATGACTTCCCTTAAATGCGAAGCATGCTCTTCTTCATTCTTCGAGAAAATCAAAATGTCATCTGCGAAGACCACCACAAACTTATTAAGGAACTCTCTGAACATCCTTCTCATCAAGTCAACGAAGTAAGCGGGTGCGTTTGTCAAGCCGAAAGGCATGACAAGCCATTCGAAGAAACCATCTGGGGTTCTGAACGCGGTCTTATCAATGTTGTCTTCAACCACTCTTAGCTGATGAAACCCGATGGCCAGATCTAGTTGGGAGAAAACCGACACATCTACAAGCTGATCAAACAAGTCATCTTTTCTTGGAAGTGGGTGCCTATTTTTCTTGGTCATCTTGTTTAGCTCCCTATAATCAATGCATAGGCGAAGTGATCCATCCACTTTGGTTGTGAATACTACTGGAGCACCCCATTTAAAAATGCTCCGCCTTATAAACCATTTTTCGTGCAACTCTTTGACTTGCTTACTGAACTCTTTTCTCTCCCTTGGAGCCATGTTTCTAACAGGTAGAGCTACGGGTTTTGCATTATCAACAAGGTATATGCGGAAGTCTATCTCCCGCTACGGAGGTAAGCCCTTCACCTCTGCAAATACATCTGAATATTCACGGAGTACTCTAACAGACTGCAAGTTTTCAACAGACGCATCAAGAGATTCTAGGTAGCTAAGCATAACGGAATGTATGGGATTACAAGAGATTTCGAGAGTGTTGCCGAGGTGAGTCACAAGTCTAACCGCTCTCTTTTCACAATCAAGGATGGCACCATTACTGGATAACCAATCCATGCCTAGAATCAACCCATAACCCGTGAAGCCAAGAACGAAGGCGTTGCATTCAAACTCAACGCTTAAGATAGACACTCTCAAATCCCGATAAATCATTGAAAGATGAGCCGAACCACCAATAGGATTTGAGATTACTATGGGATCCGTAACTAGACTAGTATTTAGGTGCAGTGTTTCAACTAACGAAGCAGATTCAAACTAGTGTGAAGCGCCAGAATCAAACAAAGTATGAACAGGATGATCAAACAGAAAAACCAAACTTTCAACAGAAATGTTTCTACCTCTATCATGTCCTGGTGCCATGAGAGCATGAACCTGCCCTCTTGTCTGTCCTGGTGCCATGAGAGCCTGAACCTGCTCTCCAGAAGTAGACCCTGTCCTTTGCCTTTGCCTTCTCCGGAAGTCTTTAATCAGATGTCCTGCCTCACGACAGTTGAAGCAGCCAGCCTTCTTCTTCTTTCTATAGTCCTTGCTCAGATGGCCTGGTGTTCCACAATTAAAGCGCCTTTTCTTTCCTTTGCTATTGTTGTCCTTACCACCTTTCTTAGGTTGCTGCTGTGACTTCTTTTGATCCCCTTTCTTTTTCGGTGCCTTACGAGCATTAACGCCTTTCTCCTCTTCATGCATAAGTGCCATGTCAACCAGTTTGTCAAAGGTAGCCCCCATAGGAATGTGGGTCATAGCTAACCCATGTAGCGGCTCATTCAAACATTTAATGAATCTCAGGAGCTTCTTTTCAGGTGTGTTCACCAAGTCTAAGCCAAATCTCGCCAACTGATTGAACTTGTTGACGTACTCCTTTACTGATAAATTCCCCTGCTTCAATGCCAAGAACCTCTCCATGTATAAATTTTCTTCTGCTCGTGAGAGAAATTTCATCTCGAACCTATGTTTGAAATCCATCCATGTCTCTACTCGACGCTCTCCATTCGTGACCTCCCACCAAAACAAGGCTTTGTCCTTCATTAACCAAGTAGCCAATTGGACCTTCCTTCCATCTTCTATCTCGAAAATACCAAACAAATCTTCCACCTCCTTAAGCCAATTTCGATCTTCAACAAACGTCTTTGATCCGTGAAAAGGTTTTCCGCCGATTGCCCAAAAGTCTTTGCATATCTTCGAAAAAGTATCAACACGGGGAGGGGGAGGAGGAGCGGCTGCAGCTGGGGGAGGAGGGATGTCAGAAAGATATATGGCTCTTGGGGGTTATGTTTTTAAAACAAACTTTCCACTTGAAAATACTCTCCTTAAAACATATTTTTGAAAGTATTTCTTTATAAAATTCTTTTGAAAAATAGTTTTTCAAAATCTCTTATCTGTTCTGTTAACCTTCAGCTCTGATACCACGTGTAACACCCCACGTCCATTAATGTCACTCACAAAGGGAATGCATTAACTTCCATGGAGTATTATTGGTGTATAAAACAGAATATAACAAGACAGATACATATATTGGTACTTGAAAATTCTAAAACAACTTTTGTTGCAGTGGAGAAATAGTTTGATTACAACAGCTTCATAAACCAACAATAAAACCAAGTACACTTAATATCCATCTTGATAAATTATTTTCTGAGTACATAAAGTAAAAATCATAACCCCAACATAAGTAGCCATAAAAGAGATGAGTTGAACTTTACTTTCAGCAATCCAAGCACTTCCAAAAGAGAGAGAAAGATCCAAATCAAGCTCCACTAGCACTAGTCCCACCTTGACAACCTGGAGAGTGGGAGGGGGAGGGAAGAAAAGAGGCAAAAACAAAGGGGGTCAGACATAAAGTTTGGTGAGTCCAATAACTTTAACAATATGACTATTAAAGTAATTAGGATAAGGCATAAATTGGTAAAACAAGGAATGACTGTGAAACAAGTTAGCAAGACAAAACAAACAAGAGGAATATTCTGGTGTTAATCTCACACCTAATCACTATAGGGTAATTATTATACTGCACCATTACTAATCACCCTAAAAGTTGATCCCGCCTACTGAACATAATAATCATAATGGGAGTTTCGTGTACCCTAGTTGTCTTCATAGGTTCCGCCTGCCCCTATCTCTACTAGTTGTACACACTACCTCGATGCGATCGGCTCCCTAACTCGTAGATACCCGTGCTGGTCCCACAGTAGGGTGTATCACTCCCCAAAGTGGCAACCCGATACCACTAAAGATGCACGGCTTATATCTACATGATGCAACAACGTCTAACCTACCAGCCCGGGTCCACGCATGCACATGACCCCGTTGGACTAGCGTTGCCACCGTTAACCCGTTTTGACCTCTTACAATCAAACCCAGTAAGCGTGTCCCGTCCTCGATCTAACTCGAGCTCATAAAGATACTTAATGGGTTACTGGTTTAAAAAGGGTCCCCCATGATTGACACAAGCTTTCCACCTATGCTTGGTCCCCACTAGAATTTCCCACTTAACCCCCTTCTTATTCATGTCTTCTTACATGTTTCAATTTGGTTAAGTGTTTCTAATCGTATTTCACATGTCACCCACTTAACCCCCATGTCCCACCACATGTTTATCTTGGTTAAGTGTTGCTTAATTCATTACAATCGTAACCTTGTAAGACCTCCCACATTAGACTCCCATTTGCGGTTGCTGGATTTACCGGGCGGGTCCGGGCAGTCTCATACCGCAAACGTGTCTAGCCTCGTGTCTTTACAATTGTTACACATTTAATTTATGCCTTCGACCTCTCACATTAAACTACCGTTTGTGGTTGCTGGATTCGTCGAGCGGGCCTGGACAGTCTTACACCACAAACGAGTCTAATCTCGTGTCTTAGGCGTTTATTATTACAAATTATTTCACCCCAATATGAATTAATTATCCCTATTCAAATTGTCAATAATTTCCAAATTAACTATGTCCATAATTGTCACCTAAATTATGTCCATACTTTTTAGGTATATAAATTATACCAATTAATGTCTCAATTTAATTATATGCCTTTAAAGCCATTTTATGCCAATTCACAATTTGCATAATTAATATTTTCCCATTGTCCCCACGCTATTCGTACATTCTAATGTGAAATATGTTAGACTCGCAAATAGTCTAACTTATAAAAAAAAAAGAAACATCACAACTTGCATAACACATAAAATAGATCAAACTTGCAAATAGGAATTATAACATAAATTTGCACAGCCAATAACTTGCATAGACAATGGACATATAGAATCATAAATTTGCATTAACTACCATGGATCTAAATATAGATCTAAACGTGAAATTGTGAACTTGCATATATGAATTATGGGTCTCACCTAAACTTGAATATGTGAATATAATTTTCATCTAAAAATGTGAATATAGTTTTCACCTAAACTTGCATATAGATTCCTACAACTTGCATATGAATTTATCTCATGTCTTGCATATAAACTAGCATATGTATATACTTGATTCACATATAAAATTGTGTATAATCCACATATAGACTTGCATATGATTCACATACAAACTAGCATATGATTCAACATCCCAAACTTGCATAAGATTCACATACGATCTAGCATATGTAAAAATAGACTTGCATAAGATTCACATACAAACTAGCATATGATTTAACATTCCAAACTTACATAAGATTCACGTACGAACTAGCATATGATTTACATCCCAAACTTGGATCTAATGTGATGTCATAAAATAAATCAAGTTAAACATATGTGATTGGACATATGAAATAGATCTACCAACATAAGATAACAAAACTATCATATGTTCACCAACAGACGATAACAAAGTTAAATAACATCACATGATTCAACAGACATGTTCTCATAATCCAAATTATAACTCATCATAATTAATTAATTTATTATTTTGTGAAAGAAATTGTACTCACAAAGATAGGTTAGAGAAGAGAATAATTCGTTCGTCTTCTGTATTAGAATTCTAATTTGCCAATCCCTAAGCTTTCAGAAGGAGAACTACTCTAGCAGCAGCATGGTGGCCAAGATACTAATTTAGTTAGGTTTAGGGTTTGAGTCTATGCGTGCTTTTATAGAAGTTTAAATCAACCTAAGCTGTTAGATTATCATAGGAGCAATCCCAACCATCCAGACTAGATAGAGTTATCTAGAATTGCCACATCTGCCCTAGTGACTCAGCCACAGGTCTGGTAAGACTCAAAAACAAGTCAGAATCTTCTATTTTCAGATCTTCCCCGGGAGGTAGGTCGACCCCAGGTCAACCCCCTGGTCGACCTGCATAGGGGAGGTCGACCTGGCCTTGGGCGGGAGAAATCCCGCCCAGGCCGCTTCCCTGTTTGAATTTTGAATTTTGATTTTTTTTTTGAACTGTTTTAATTTATATAAAATTCCTGAAAATTCCGAGGGCCATAACTTCCTCATACGAAGTCCGATTTACGAAAACTTGGACTCTATTCCAGGCAGAATTTCGAGACGAACGCAATAGCATAACCCATTTCCCTTAATTCTCAATTTAATAATTAAGTATTCTTAAAATTGTTTATTTTAATATTCATAGAAAATTCAATGTGTTACATGAGAGAACAACTCTTATAAAAGGGAAAAATATGTCGTCGGATATCCTCGCTTCATTAAGTGGAATTCATCAAGTTTGAAAAATCAGTTGACATATTTGAAGTTGCAAAGAATTAAAGATTATCAGGTATTATTTTTACTATTTTTCAAATTTTTAGTAATTTTATATACAATGGCAAGCATTAGTTATTTGCATGGGTAGCACTGGCTGAAACAATTCCAATATTATTAACAAAATTTAATTGCATCAAAGGTAAATTTAATAAGCAGCAATTAAGTCAATTTATTTATTATCAAAGAGTAATACTTAGACATCAACGTGTGCTGGCCCAATTATACTTGACATTATTTTAATATTGATGGGTTTGACTATTTGGATGTGTCACCCTTAAGGCAATACTCTTCATGTTGCTTAACTTAATTTTTAGATATAGTATGACACATGTGTAATGCATAAAATACTAGGTTCGGTTTCATTCACAGAAGGTTCAGAAATCTGGCAAAATTGTTAAAAGTATTATCCCAAATTATCTAGATTGCACTTTTTATTTAATTGTGTGCCATAATCTTCAAACCTTGTATAACGTCCCAGAATTTAAGCGATTTAATAGTTAATTATTTTAATATATTAGTTTGATAATCTAAATGGTTAGAATTTAAATATTTTGAATATTTAATTAAAAAGAATAACGGTGTAATAAAATTTAATTTCGGAAATAATCGAAAATAGTTGAATTGTCAATATTGTGTAAATTGATTAATTTAATAGATTAATTCATTTTAAAATTTAATTATAATAAGAATATGTTCATATAAATGGCCATTGAACGTATTAGTTATAATATAATTATAATCGAGCTCGTAACATCGCGGCAGTTCGTATCATTGAGTTTTGAACTTCAACCGAGTATACAGAATTCGTTTTAAGTCGGATTTCTTCGAAACAAGAAACATTGGAATCTAGTAAGTTATTATTTCTGATGGAAGTGAAAAATAGAGATTTCATCTTATAGATGGTAAGTTATGTCCAAATCAAATTTTCAAATAGTCGTTATGGAATCATCTATTAACCCTAATGATTTATTTAATATAATAAATCACTTTTTTTGAATTTGGACAAGATTTTTGAGACATATACTTAATTTAATCAATAGAATTTTTTGTAATTTTTAATTTAGAAAATAGGCAATTTTCCGTTCAACATATTTTGCACCTTGAATCAACATTATTGGAACTTCACAGAATAAGATTACTTGTTTATTTTATTATATTTTTGAAATCGGGGCACATTACTTAACACGATGATATTTTTAGTTTTGTCAGTAGTGGCTCGTAAGTAAATGGGATTTTACATAATAGGTACCCTAAAATCCATATAACCAAGACATATACATTTCTTCCATACTGCATTTAATACTTTTATTTGTATTCCTTAGCGCCTAAGTTACCATCTCATTAAATTCTCTATCGTTCTGTACTCTACAATAGCTATGCCTCGTCACTCTTCGTTGTACAGGAAGCCTACCCTCCCTGTACTTTCTGTCCCTTACACTTTAAGTTTCCTGCTTCTTTTTAAATGAAAGCATCTGCCTCTTTCATTGATTTCAGAAATACTCATGCTTAGTTTTAATAGCATCCGCAAAATAGAAAAGAAAATTATATAAAAAATCAAAATAAAAAAAACTTGCACATGAAAATATGGAAGCAAGGGGGGAAGGCGCATGGGAAGAAATTGGAGTCTGTAGCTTAATGGGAAATTGTGAAGGCCCAGGTTTGTGAAAATGACCAGTAAATTGCAAATTGGATGGGGGCGTTGCATGAACCCACGCATGCATATGGAAATTAGAGTGGAATAGTGAACTAGATGGTAAAATTGGGACGGAGAGGGTTGCTTTGAGCGCAAGATGAAGAGATTGAGGGCGTTGAGCTCGAGAAGACGAGATTAATGGTGGAGTTTTCATGTGGAATGAGGATGCACGGAGAGGGTAGGCGGGTGAAAAGCTTTCGGCGATGGTGATGTTAAAACAGGAGCAACGTGCCTTTCTTTTGAAACGGGGAAGAAGAAGACGGTTTTAAAGCGAGTCTGGGTTTTTAAACGAGGATGGTGAAACAAGAATTTTGAGTGAAGCCCAATGCTTTTTTAATATATATATACACGTACATATATATATATATATATATATATATATATATATATAAGATCCAAAACAGTTGGATGTGAATTTGCATGAAAAGTGGAGCTTCCGGAATCACGGTATCAAGCTGAGTGAAAGGGAGATGGGGAAAAGGAAACTACAGGGAGAAGCCGCAGTTTTAACTGGGAAGATAGGGTCCTGTAGACATGGGTTTAGAATGGGTAATAGGCCGTATAATAAAAAAAAGGTAAGGCCCAACATTTAATAATTTTTAGTTTAAGTCGATTTAAATACTACATTATCTTTTAAAACTAATAACTTTCCCGTACGTTATCCACATTCAGCAAAACATGATCTGTTAGGATCGTATGGATGCAAGCAACACAATGGAACTAGTCTGGAGAGATTTGGAGATTGTTTCAATTTATGGCGAAACTAAATGCCTGACATGATCATCCGAACATTAACCGTTATTTAACGATTAACGAACAAGGTGAGTAAACTCACTAACTCTGTCCAGTTTTATAATTTTATAAATATTAGTTAATATTGATAAAAATGATTAAATGATGTATGTGATGGTTGTTTGGATGATTTGTTGATTAAATGGTCGAAATTATATATATATTTAGATATATAAATAGCTGACTGAATATTGGTTCTGTTTATTATTATATTTCATATTGATATAATTAGTTTCATTTATGTTGATTAACATATGTAGATGCATGGAAAATTGGTTGGAGAAATCCAATTGGATTCCTCAACAATTATATTGTTGTTTTTCATATATATTGCATTATATGATGTGACAAATAATCAGTGATTGATTATTGTGTGTTTTGGGATGTTTGAATAACATTGACCTGAAATAATTAGTATTTAAATACCGTAAAATATATTCGAATATATTAGAAAAGAAATTGGGGTTTTAAAAAGGAATTTCTATTTTAAAATAGAAATGAAATTTCGATTAGCTAAAATATAATAACTTTTTTTATTATACAAAAACAAGTAGTTTGATTTATAAACAAACAAAAATAATTATTATTAAATAGTATTCAAGTAATAAATTCAAGAAACGAATTTACTTAAAAAGAAAAATGATGAAATTATTTCAATATTCGAAATGTAAAGGGAATTGAAACAAACACATAAGTAATTGTAACTAGAATTCGACGAGGTCGAATAATTTATTTTTATGAATTATATATTATATAATTCAGAATTTGGATAAGAGAATTTATGTTTGATTAAAAACCAATAATTTATAATTGAATATGTAATCAAGATTAAGTTATAAACCTGGTTTATAATTTACAAGAAGTTGGGTTTTATAACCGATAATTTGAAATGGGATGGAATAATTATTACAAAATAATTTGGAAATGTTTTCCAAATATAACTAGAAATGTTTTCTAAGTATTGAAATTGAAATAATTTTTAAGTTAAAATTGGAGTTAAGGAAATTAGAAACTGACTGGAGATTAGTTATGTTGAACAACTTTTTGAGTATCGATCTGATGTTGGTTTCGGCCTTCGGGGTTGATACTTAGGGAGTTGTTCTCTTACTAGTTTACAGCTAGGGACTGATGGTTGTGAAAGAATAGTGATGCATGAATAAGATATGGAAATGTTTTGCAATGATAATAATGTATATTTTTGAAATACGGGAAATAAGGAGCTATGAATATATGGGAACATTTTCCAAGAATCATGAGAGGCTGAACGAGTTAAAGAAATATTTAGGTAAAGATATTGAAACGAAATTGGGAAACGATAAATTAATTTGAAGGGCTAAAAATGGATTGATGATCGATCGGTAAAATTTCCATTTGGAAATATGACCGTTGTTTGTATGTATGTTTTCCTTTGATAGTTTATTAACCAACTATCAAAGTTATTTTTCGTTGTCAATATGGAGAGACCGGGATCAAATTTATTATCTGAAAAACCACTCCGTATGGGCATTAGCATTACGAATTAAATATGATGAAGTTAGTTGAAGACGAAGTTTATGCTAGGGCTGTTCTCGCAATCATAGGTAGAAATTGCCTAAGATGGATTTATAGAAAAGTGCCTTCGGTTTGTCCAATCCAGGACAACTTGAATGGACGAATGTTTGACAAAGTATATCTAATGGAACGCGTAAGTTGATCTCTTCAAAGTATTTAGTTGGTGGCGGAGGAATTCGTTTCTCTTAGCTTTATACCTATGGTATTTTTGGGGAAATCAATTTGTGATTTGACGGGTATGACGATGTGGCATTACAAGTAAATGAAGGTGTGATCTGTAAAGATGCGTTATGACCTCATGCCACATCAACCGGGAATGACAAAAATAGGGCAGGCAACATGGCTAAGCGGGTCGCCCCAATTAGGGTATATTGTTACCATCTAGAGAATATTCATATTTGTTACTTCTTTTTATTTTTGTATCTCCCGGGAATAGTTATGTTGGCATACCAACCGTAAGGTGACAATATATTTGGAACATTCAAGCGAAATGAATGGTCGGTCATGTGTGGCTGATCGGAAGGTGGTTCCATACCTTGTCATAGTTGTAAATCCATTTCCTAATAAGAGCCCGCAGTTTTAATTGTATAATATGTATGTGAAATGTGGGATGCAAGCATTCTGCTAGGTTGTTATTTACTTGTATTAAACACTATTATAATATCATAATAATATTGTTTTAAAAGAATTTTTTGGGTTATCGTAAGGTAAAAAATATATGTGCTTATGTGTGGATCGGCCTTACGATTATCATTTCTTTTGAAAAGGATTTTGAAAAGTTAAACCAAGTGGTTGGATTTTACTCACGCCAGTCCCATGACTAACCCAGAGTTTATTTTGTTTTGTTTTACCCTAAATTCTTGGGTGCCCAAATTTATACGGGCAGTCAAGTAGTCGGGATTTTAAAAATATACCTAGAAGGGTTTGGAGCAGGAGGCTTCAACGTCAGTCACATACATAGTTTATTTCCGCTGTGATATTATGAGTTGTATCTGAATGGTATGTATATACAGATATAAGTTCATATTTCAAAAGTTATGTTGTATAATATATTTTATCCGTTCCGCTGAGAGATTCGTGGCTACTTTGATTCTGTTTTGTTGTGATCTTCTTCTTCTTTTGTTCTAACTTTCTTTCTTTCTATTTATCTCCCTCTAACTTCTTTTTATTAATGATCTCGCACTCTCGATGCTTGAATAGTCGACATAGTGTTTTATGTCAATTTTTGGGGTTGAAAATCCTTGGGTCGTTACACCTTGTATGAATTCGTTGGTAGATATTCATTCCTATATTTCTTCAAGAACATAATCCATTATTTTATTATTCCGTAGTTTAGTTTAATGGAAAACAAAACACAAATTTTAAACTTTTACACAATAATAATGTGTTTTCATGTACGTATACAGTATACCAGCACAATAGGTCGTTTTGACAAATGGAACCGCGGTTTATTTACTTACTGTTTCCTGTACATATGTAGCATCGGTCATGAAGTAATTTGTTCGATCATCGAGTGTACATGAGTTCAGGTCAGAGGATATTGTCTTTTATCATCCATTCGACAAATTTGTGAACTTCGCTAATGCATAGTATGCACGTTTTTCCTTCTCATCTTTTATACATAGCAGATATCTGGTTTCATGAAAATGAAGGGAAAAAAATTCTACTTGTTTGTTTACACTAATCATAATTTAGTTTATATTACTGTTTGGGGAAAAATATGTGTTTTGCCGCAAATTGCTTCGTAGACTAAAAATGGCGTGAGTGAGCGGGTAACTTCCATTTAGTTAATAAAGTATGTGGGCTAGAAAGCATGTAATTGTTGAGTGCAAAATGTATTGATGCGTCATCTTAGTTTCTGATGTATTTGCTTATGGTTCCTTTATTATTTTGTATGTGAGCTTATTTGATAACTTTGGGCCATTTTGTGTACTAGTTTTGCACATGTGAGTGAATAAATGTGGGGACGACTTTGGGTATGAATATATGAATTATGTGCTTGAGTTAAATAATTTTTTAGGAAACAAAATTGCAGTTGTTTTAACAATTGTTTTCTTCACTTATAAAACACAGGATGATGCATAAGCCTCTATTGTCTGTATTCATGGTTCATACATACTATATCAAACACTAATAAAATTTGATTCAACTTAAAATAATGATAATTTTTTAAATAATCATCATTTATATTTTGTAAACAATAGATAGGTTAAAGAAAGTGTAATAAGAACTAGTTTAGATAGGTTAGAAATTGCATCTTCTAGCTACTAGGACTGCGACAGTAGCAATTTAAAAAAAATCATTTTCTCTTTTGTATGTTAAAAACGCGAAGAGGAGCATGTGTGCATATGTAGGCTGCGTCTTTAAAAAATCTGAAAGATAACAGTGGTTGTTAGCATACAGAGCATTTTAGCATTAGGAGAAATATGTAGAGAAAGAGGTTTGCAAGTCAGAAGAAAATTGTTTATGATACTAATAGCACCAGTTTAAGTTTTCCTGGTTTTTTTAGTCAATATCGCCCAGTGTTATTTAATTTTCTTGATCAGATTGAGGTTTAAGATAATTCGGAGCAAACATATAAGTACATTATGATATTGAGTTACCTTATACTATGGCTAGAATACTAATAGATCGTCATTCCACTGCAAAATTCTTAGCATTTGTTTACCAATTTTCCTTTGAGAACTTCTTTACTTCAGCTTTTAGAGTTATCTTCCCCAATACAAACTTTTAAGTGTAATATGTTCGATTGTTAAAATAGGTTTTTGATGAAATTGCAGAAGTTATTGAAGTTGAAATTGATTTGCTTGAAAAAACATAGGGTCAAAGGGGTGAAAATAAAGATGTGAATGAAGAGAGCGCTAAAAGATTCAATACAGCAAATGTTAGAAAGCATGTCCAACATGTTGAAAAAGAGTCTTGTTCATGCGACAGCAAATCCCAATTTGATTTATTGAGGGCAGAATTGAATAGTGTTAAAAAAGAGGTGTCATCTTTATCTACAAGTCTAGATGAAGAAAAAAGAAAAAGAGAATTGATGGAACAAGAGATGAAAGAAATCAAAGAAAAATTGAACATCGAAAATTATATGTCAACTGTTCCAAAAACAGTTTTAGAATCAGACAAGGAGGATTAAAAAAAGAAGGAGATGAGAATGCAGATTTCAAAAGCAATGAAGAGGACAACATTGATTCTAAAATGGAAAAAGAAAGGGTATGTTTTGATAATTATATTTCATTGTTTTTAAATTATTTTGTGTACTATAGTAAATATTTGTTGTTAATATTTTTTTTCGATGGATCATTTAAATGATGTTCAAGAATATGCAAGGATATTTTCTTGTTTGGATGTTGAATGAAAAAATTCAAATGTGATTTCAGAAGGAAGAAATAAACTTTCTATGAGCAAAACAAAAGATGATTAGTGTAGTTTTAAGATTTATAAATGTACTACTTAATAATGTAATACATGTATTGAATTTATTTTTATGTTTACTATTGGTTGATGATAAAGATGAATACCAAAATTTTAATTTGGGAATTACATAGCAATTTTTAAATTTAGCCAATGAATAATGCAGAAGTATTCAGCTTTTGGAATTTGGATCTAAATAAAAAAAGGAAGAATAAAAAAGCTAATACTTCAGTCCCTTCTATGATTAAAAGGATTAAAAAAGAAACAAGAGTTCACAAAGAAGATCAAAATTTTATATATTCAAAAGTTGTTGTTCCCAGTACTATAACATACAATATAGATCATTGTGATTTGATTCGTGATATGAATCAAGAAATGAGTATTGTTGTTAAAACATTCTTCAAAGTTGTTGAAAATAACAAGTAAGTGTTATAATATATTTTTTATTCACTTAATACAATTAAGAAATAAATGTTTTTTAATTACATTTTTACAGTGAGATAGCATGAAATTTTGATGACAAGTCATTTCAGCTGGAGATCACAAAAGAAATGATAGGCGAGTTAATTTTTAATCATTATGCTTTCAAACAAGTGTTTTATAAAGTGTGTTAATTTGTGATCCGAAATTCTCATTAGAATTGGTCCACCTGATGTCACCTAAAGGATCTTATCTATATCCTTAATTTATTCTCTTGATTGAGATATTTTTAGCAACCTCATTTAAAGGATAAAGGAGATCTTTAATTTATTCTCTTGATTGAGATATTTTCAGCAACCTCATTTAAAGGATAAAGGAGATCTTTATTTTATTCTTTCTCTCCTTATTTGGCTGCATGAAAGTAGAATATAAATTCATTGCTATGGTTTGTAATGAAAATAAGCTTGTAAAACTCCATCAATTAATTAATAAAGTTTGCCTTTCTCCCGTGGGTTTTTTCCCCAAAAGGGTTTTTCCACGTTAAATCTTGTGTGATTCTATTCTTTACTTGCTTCTTTGATCATTTATTTATTAACAAGTGGTATCAGACCGCTGGTTCGTTCAACATGGCGTCGTTAAAGTATGATCTTCCGCTATTGGATCGAAACACTCGATTCTCATTGTGGCAAGTGAAGATGCGGGCGTTGCTCGCACAACCTGATTATGATGATTCATTGGATGGATTCAGGAACAAGAGATTTGAACTATGGACCGATGATGAGAAGAGAAAGGATCGGAAGGCTTTGTCTCAAATTCTGCTCCATCTACACAATAATATTTTGCAAGAAGTTTTGAACGAGAAGACAGCTGCTTCTCTTTGGCTGAAACTGGAGTCAATTTGCATGACCAAGGATCTCACAAGTAAGATGCATCTCAAACAAAAGCTGTTTTTGCAAAAATTGCAAGAGGGAGGTAATTTGCTTAACCATATTTCTGATTTTAAAGAGATTGTTTCTGACTTGGCTGCAATGGAAGTCAAATATGATGATGAAGATTTGGGTTTAATCCTGTTATGTTCTCTGCCGAGTTCTTACTCAAATTTCAGAGATACCATATTATATAGTCATGATACTCTCACTCTAAATGACGTTTATGAAGCCTTGCACGCCAAGAAGAAAATGAAACAACTGGTGTCTTCAAATGGATCAAGCTCTCAAGCCGAAAGCTTGTCCGTTCGTGGCAGGACAAAGGAGAAAAATTCAAATAATGGATCTCGAGGTAAAAGTTCCAATGCCTATAAAGGTCGATCTAAATCTAGAGGCAAATACAAGTCTTGCAAATATTGTAAGAGGGATGGACATGAAATATCCGAATGTTATAAGCTGCAGAACAAGGAAAAGAGAAATGACACATACAAACCAAAAGATAACAAAGAAGATGAAGTTAATGCCAATTGTGCTCGTAATGATAGTTCTAACAATGAGGTGCTTGTTGTTACCGTGTTTGCTGGATGTGCTGAGATTAAGGATGAATGTGCTGAGATTAAGGATGAATGGATACTTGACACTGCTTGCACTTTCCATATGTGTCCTAATAGAGATTGGTTTACAACTTTAGAACCCATAAATGATGTTGGCTTAGTTTTGATGGGTGATGATTCAGCATGTAAAGTAGCAGGAATTGGTTCTATTCAGATCAAGATGTTTGATGGCGCAATCAGAACTTTAACAGATGTTCGCTTCATTCCCAACATGAAGAGAAATATGATTTCTTTAAGTGCTCTTGATGACAAAGGGTACAAATATTCAGGTGGAGGTGGTGTCCTGAAAGTCACAAATGGTTCTCTTATTGTAATGAAGGGAAATCTTAGGCAAACAAATGGCCTTTATTATCTTCAAGGCACTACTGTTTCAAGTCTGTTAGAGTTGAACAAGAGAGGACTTCTTGATGGGTACAACGTAGGCAAGCTGAAGTTCTGTGAGCATTGCATTTTTGGCAAGCATAAGAGAGTGAAGTTCAACACTGCAGTTCATACAACAGAAGGCATTCTAGATTATGTGCATTCAGACTTATGGGGACCGTCTAGGAAAGCATCCATGGGCGGTGCTTGTTACATGATGACAATTATTGATGATTATTCCAGAAGAGTTTGGCCTTATTGTTTGAAACATAAATCTGAAGCTTTTTCAGCTTTCAAAGAGTGGAAGACTATGGTTGAGAGACAAACTGAAAGGAAGGTAAAGAAGCTTCGGACTGATAATGGGATGGAGTTTTGTTCAGATGAATTTAATTCATTTTGCAAGGCTGAAGGCATTGTTAGGCACTACACCATACCTCACACTCCTCAGCAAAACGGGGTTGTCGAGCATATGAACAGGACTATCATTTCTAAGGCTCGCTGCATGTTGTCAAACGCAAGTTTGGATAGACATTTTTGGGCTGAAGCTGCTTCCACAGCCTGTTATCTCATTAACCGCTCTCCCTCTGTTTCTATTGGTAAGAAAACTCCGATTGAGGTATGGTCTGGTTCTCCAGCAATTTATTCTGAATTGAAAGTTTTTGGATGCATTGCTTATGCTCATGTTGATAATGGAAAGCTAGAGCCAAGAGTTGTTAAATGCATTTTTCTTGGTTATAAGTCTGGTGTTAAAGGCTATAAATTATGGAATCCTGAAACAAGTAAGGTTGTAATTAGCAGAAATGTTATGTTTAATGAATCTGCTATGTTACATGATATTCCATCTACTAATGATCTTGTTGAGAGTAAGCAGAAATCAAATGTCCAGGAGGAGCATATTATTGATTCAGATGCTACATCAAAAGCAGAAATTGAGGGACAGGATGAAGCAACCATTGTTGAGGATCCTCCAGCAGTTATGCAACCACCGCAGCAATCTATTGCAACAAGCAGACCTAGAAGGAATCCAAAACCAGTAAGAAGGTTTATTGAGGAAGCAAATGTTGTTGCTTATGCGTGTGCTGTAGCAGAAGAAATAGAAGGTATTGCCGAGCCTTCTTCATATTCTGAGGCTGTTATCTCTAGTGTTTCTGATAAGTGGATGGCTGCTATGCTTGATGAGATGAAGTCACTTGCAAGAAATGACACTTGGGACTTAATCAAATTGCCTAAAGAGAAGAAACCTATTCATTGCAAATGGGGTTTCAAGAGAAAAGAAGGTGTTTCTCCAAACGATAAGACAAGGTACAAAGCAAGATTAGTTGCAAAAGGTTATAGTCAGATTCCAAGTATTGACTATAATGAAGTTTTTTCCCCTGTTGTAAAACATAGCTCAATTCGCATTTTACTTAGTATTGTTGCTATGCAAGATTATGAGCTTCAACAGTTAGATGTAAAAACTGCATTTTTACATGGAGAATTAGAAGAGGATATTTATATGCATCAACCTGAGGGTTTTATCATCCCTGGAAAAGAAAATATTGTCTGTAAATTAAAGAAATCTCTTTATGGATTGAAACAGTCACCTAGGCAGTGGTATAAAAGATTTGACACTTTTATGCTATCTCAAGGTTTTAAAAGGTCCAATTATGATAGTTGTGTCTATTTGAAAATTACTACTCATTCAGCCTTTTATTTGCTACTTTATGTCGATGATATGTTGATTGCTTCAAAAGACAAGGCAGAAATTGAAAATTTGAAAAGGCAGTTGAGTAGAGAGTTTGAAATGAAAGATTTGGGGGATGCTAAGAAGATTCTTGGCATGGAGATATCAAGAGATCGAACTTCTGGAAAATTATACCTAAGTCAGAGTGGGTATGTTAGAAAAGTGCTTCGCCGTTTTAATATGCTTGATGTCAAACCTGTAAGTACTCCTCTTGCTGCACATTTCAAATTGTCATCAGCCATGTGTCCACAATCATATGAGGATATTGAGTACATGTCTAGAGTTCCCTATTCTAGTGCAGTTGGTTCTCTTATGTATGCCATGGTTTGTTCGCGTCCTGATTTATCACATGCTTTGAGTGTTGTCAGTAGATTCATGGCCAATCCTGGAAGAGAGCATTGGAAAGCAGTTCAATGGATTTTCAGATATCTTCATGGAACTGCAAATGCTTGTTTGCAGTTTGGTAAATCTAAAGATGAACTTGTTGGTTATGTGGATTCTGACTTTGCTGGTGATTTGGATAAAAGAAGATCATTAACAGGTTATGTTTTCACCATTGGTGGTTGTGCTGTGAGTTGGAAAGCAACCTTGCAAACTACTGTAGCATTATCTACTACTAAGGCCGAGTATATGGCTATTTCTGAAGCATGTAAAGAAGCTACTTGGCTGAGAGGTTTATATTTTGAGCTTTGTGGAGATACATCTTGCATTACTATATTTTCTGATAGCCGGAGTGCTATATGCCTTACAAAGGATCAAATGTTTCATGAGAGAACTAAACATATAGATGTTAGGTATCACTACAATCGAGATGTTATTGCTAAAGGTGGTGTTAAAGTTTGCAAGATAAGTACTCATGACAATCCCGCTGACATGATGACAAAGCCAGTTCCAATTACTAAGTTTGAGCTTTTCTCAAGCTTGGTTGGTGTTACAATATAGTCTTTAGGGACTATTGGAGTAAGGCAGATATTTATTTGTTGAAGGAGTTCGTTTTTTGTAGTTCATCTTTCTACTTCAAGATGAGAATTCGTCTCAAGGTGGAGATTGTTAATTTGTGATCCGAAATTCTCATTAGAATTGGTCCAGCTGATGTCACCTAAAGGATCTTATCTATATCCTTAATTTATTCACTTGATTGAGATATTTTTAGCAACTTCATTTAAAGGATAAAGAAGATCTTTAATTTATTCTCTTGATTGAGATATTTTCAGCAACCTCATTTAAAGGATAAAGGAGATCTTTATTTTATTCTTTCTCTCCTTATTTGGCTGCATGAAAGTAGAATATAAATTCATTGCTATGGTTTGTAATGAAAATAAGCTTGTAAAACTCCATCAATTAATTAATAAAGTTTTCCTTTCTCCCGTGGTTTTTATCCCGAAAAGGGTTTTTCCACGTTAAATCTTGTGTGATTCTATTCTTTGCTTGCTTCTTTGATCATTTTTTTATTAACAAAGTGAATATATGTATCACATCCCTAAAACATTTCGTAACATAACTCACGTCCCTGTCATGTTTAACTTTCAAACCCGGTCCCTGTTTTCCCACTTCCGCCTGCTGTGTTGAACACTTCCGCCCTTTTCAATTTTCAGCCAAAATTTTTGGCGCTACCAACTAAATTTTTTTCTTTCTAAAATCTGAAAATATTCTCAGAAGTCCATGCATAAAAAAAATGCATACATGTCTACAACTTTTGCCAATAGTTTCATACATGTATACACCTATTGCATACGTTGTTTTCTACTGAAAAAATGGACCTAAACTTGCATATATGTGTGCAACTATTTAGAATACTTGCACACATGTATGCAAGTATTTCATGCAGAAATTTGAACTGATACTTATGCATGTGAATTTCTGCACACTTGTATGCCAAAATTACGTAATACCTGCATAGATGTATGCAAAAAAATCAAACGCAGATGCATGAGTTGAAAACATGCACAGATGTATGCAGGAAAATACAAATATGTGCATAATATTATGCATTTAACTACATTTTCGTTGTTTTTCCTATTTTTTTGGTTTTTGATGCCTTGTTTGATGTTTTTTGGATCTGATTTTTTTAGCGTTTACGTGTTTTATTTAAATATGAATTTACGTGATTTTTTCATATATATTTTTTACTGAATTTTCGAAAAATGGGAACTAAATTTACAATAAGTTTATGACCGGATGTGAGCCTAATTTTAAAACTTAATAGGGACGTGTGCCAAATGGACCCTTTTATAAATTACTGAATATATCTTTAGGATGAAAAAAGATGTTTAACTAAAATGATTGTTTAACTACATTCATGCCCCCTTTTTACTAGTCTGTTTATATATGTTATTTATTGTTATGAAAAAAAATTTGTACCTTATGCATTCAATCTTAATACATGAATAAAACTATCTCTATTAACATGTGCAACAACATACAATTGTATATCTGAACAACCATGTTATTTTGAGTCACATTTGTTTATATGTTGCTAATTGTTGATATACATGTATATTTAACTTTGCATTCTAAACATAGTCAGATGCATGTGTTATTTATATAATACTCTGGTTAGTCTGGTGCATTTAGGTTCAACGACTAAGTGACTGGCTAGTGATTGTTGGGCACAGTTGTAGGCTAGTTCATTGTTATATTAGTGCATCGCTATGTATATTTGTTGGTTATTGTAAGTATACTCTGATGAGGTATATATAGCATACATGTACTCTATATATTTTGGAGAAATAGGGCAAATGACTTATTTCTATAAATCCATTTGAATTTATACATAATATATTTATTATATTTTATCATTTAATTTGATGACTTTACATTCTCTTTTATCTATTTATGTTCTACTATCCTATCCTAAAAGCGCATGTGTTTTATTGTTTTGTGTTGATAACGTATACATTTAAATGAGTGGATTATGATTTTGAAATGCATATTGGTGTGTTTGTGCTTATCTAATGAAATATTTACGTTTGATAGTCCAATATTGCTTCATTTTACATATTATGAACAATATTATTTAACTATACCTTTTGATATTATGTATATAGAGATGATGTGTTATAATCTTAATTATTAGTTTACAAATATCAAGCTAGATTATCCAAACTTATATTCATCTTCTTGTACTTTAATATTTCTTTTATAAATTTCAATAAATATGAAATTTGTATATTATCGATGAGACTTTAATCTTTTCATTCGCATTTATGTTATGCTGGTTGAAGTGTTTAAAAACATGCATTATGTCATTGAATAGTCTGATTAGTGTCTTGGCATCACTCATTTATAATTTAAAAAGATTATAGATAAAATATTCTTATTACTTTTCTTATGATGTTATTCATCTTTTCTATTCGTATAAAATGACGGTGAAAGTGGAGCGCACATGTTAATGTGTGTGGCTTACCTCTTCAGTCTGGAAGAAAATAATTGGATGTTCAAATAGTTTATAGTGAATTTTATATATCTAAACAACCATGGTTTACCAAATTTCAATTGTATATTATGCATAGGCAGACAATTTTTTTAAACAAACTAGGTCCATCTTCACAATTAGTTATTTGCAGTACAGACTGCCTTATTAACATTTTAATTTTACATCTTTTAATGATGTAAGTTTTGTTTTGTTTCATCCTTGAAAATAATGAAATGTTGTTCATGTTACCAATAATTAATTGTTAATTTTATTTATTTAATTATTCAGATAATAGATTGGTATTGGGAAAGAAAATTGAAATTCATAGATGAAAGTGAAAGCTTTGTCTATATAAACACCGTTATGACTGTAAGTTTATGTTTTTCATAATTTATCATTATACTATAGTTGTATGTTTAGTTAATTACTAATTTTAATACAAAATTTCTTGTAGAAAAATGCAACATACTTAAGTAGCATTAGAGAATCTTTGTTCGTACCAGTTATACGAAAAGCTCTTGCAAACAGATTGTGTTTCAACGTATTGTTCCCTATAAATGAACTTCATCAATGAACTCTTCTTGAATTATATGTTGCGGAATATAAATGGTATTTGTACGATTCTCTTCAACCACATCGTACTTCATCTAAAACAAATAATCACATGAAATCCGCACTGAAAATTGTAAGTTTTTGTTTTTTTAAATAAAAATTGTTAAGTTTAATATTGTACTCATTACTTGTTTTGATTGTTTATATAATGTTTTTGCAGAGAAATTTTTTAGATGATGTTGCGATAAACTTAAAGGATGAAGGATTACCAGTCAAGTTGATTAAGAAAAAAGTGATTATGAATTCGAAGTGTACACAACAGTCTAATGGATAATTTCTGCAATTTAATTTATTTCATATATATATTATTTTTATATAATGTATGATAGATTATCTTGTTTAGCAAGATTTTGGTGAAAGTCCAAAATTAGCTATTGGCAAAGAGGGGAGTATGAGGTAATATCTTGCCGAACAATAAATAATTCATCAACAAAGTATTATAGCTGTTCAAAGTCCATCCAAGTTAAATAAGATAATTAAGAGGGAAACTGGACAAAATTAGCTACTAAAGTCGTATGCGTTAAATATGGAACTTGAGCAAAATTTGTGTCTAAATGGTGGCTAGGCAAATTTATTCAGTTTTTTAGCATTTTCGTTTATGCTAATGTTTTCCTAATGCTGCATAGATTTTATGCTTACTTATTTCACCAGTTATGTTTCATTTACATTAGTACTGAGTTAGGCAGCAAGCACCTTCTCCTTGTCCATATCCATGTCAGCAAAACGATATTGGCCGTATTTCCTGTTAAGTCTTCCATCACTGCCTCGTGCATTAACTATGAACTTCAGCATTTGGATATGATCACATACAGACGCGTATGCTGTCACTGTACTTTATAAGAAACCTTTAATCTATATATCTTTTTCATCATAGCGTTATGTCCACTTTGTAATTAACTGCTTATGGCGGTGCACATGCTTTGTGGCCATGATATGAATGCCATTCACACAATAATGGGTCCATAATGTAAGTAGTTTGATGCTAATATTTTGTTCCCTTTCCCTTGTTCACTACCTGTAATTGGTTCATAAGCATACATCAGATGAATGTGGTTTATATTGCACAGTAACTGTAATTCATCATATATATGGTCCCGAGTACGTTTCTAAATCCATCTATAGGTCCACATGCATGTATATTATCTATATTTTGGCTATATTAGACAGATAATAGACATCAGTGATTACAATCATTAGATATATACTTATATATTTATCATGTTTTAAATTTTCAGAGTTGATTGTAGACTACTTGTAATGCTAAAAATGGAAAGAAGAGTAAAGGGAACGTACTTTAATGATGATGTATTCGAAGATGTAATACGAAAGATGAGAGGACAAATAGCATATGACATTCTGTCAGACTATCCATACAATTGGACAGTGGAAAGATTCTACTATTTCTTAGCCTTTCTCTTTTTTACGTACTTATTAAACTACTGTTGTAACGATCCAAAGATTTCTGGCCCCGGAAATTGACATAAATAACCTTATCGGAACTTATGTCGATCCTTGAACACCGAAAACACTGGATAGTTATTAGAAAGAAATTAGAGGGTGAGATAAGAAAGAAAGAAAGAAATATTAGAATAGAAGAAGAAACAACACAACACCGAGTCTCACATCGCAGCGGAATAAAATATAATAGAGAAATAAATCTTTATTGAGAGCTTTAAAAATACTTACAATATCAGAGTACATCACACAATGGGACAGTTATAATAACATGTTCCCATATACAACACACAACGGAATAGTAGATATATAATATCATACGTCTGAACATCTTCAGCTCATCTCTGGACTTCACAGCATTCGATAACCTGAACCTGTACACTCCGGGCTAACCCGAGCATTTACAAAACACCGGGTCAGTCTGGTGAACCAGAGTGAGATAAACTCGCACAATATTAAGGGTAAATCATCCAATCATGATTTTAAAGTTAAAATCATTTCAAAAGAAAAGGATAATTGTAAGACCAAATCCACACATAAACACGGATGGTTTTTAGCTTACGATAACCCAAAACAGTTTTGAAACCAATATCTTTTCTGATATTATAATAATGTCTATATACAAGTAATTATCAATCTAGTGGAATGCTTGCATCTCACGCTCCACATATATAGTATACAATCAAAAACCGCGGGCGCTTATTGGAGATTGGAATTCCGACTATGACAAGGTATGGGACCACCTGCCGATAGTGTATCTCTAGAGGCAAATACACTGGGTTCAACAAGAACGTCTTGCAACCCGTCCCTCACATGACCGACCACTCATTTCGCTTGAGTGTATCGAATGTATATCACCGACGGTTGGGATCAGCAACCGTCTCCCGAAAAGGGACAACATCGAAACATAGATTAAAGAAGCAAATAGGATTTTCTCTAGATAGGTGATTATACACCCTAATGGGAGCGACCCACATAGCCATGCTGCCTGCCCAATTTTTGTCATTCCCTAGTTGATGAGGCTTGAGGTCAAAGTTTATTTTGAAATATCTAATCACCATTCACTTTGAATGCCACATCGTCAGATCCGTTAGATATCACTAATTGACGTCCACAAAAATACTCTAGCTGGAAGCTAAGAGAACGGCAATTCTCCGCCAACAACTATAGCACGTTTGAAGAAATCAACGTACGTGACCCTTTGGAAATACTCTGTCAGACATCCGTCCATACAAGTCATCCAGGAACAGGATGAACCGAAGGCACTCTTCTACCGCATCCATATAGGAATCACCCCATGGATCAGTAGCGAGCAGTCCTTGCAACCAGTAGATTCCAACCACGACAGAATCACAACTTATCTCTGCTTGCCAGGCAAAGAATATTAGTGGCTCTTCCGCTTATGATAATCCATGGTCTTCAATGCTCCATCTCGATCATCGTTTGATATTTTCACGTATTTGTTGGTTGGAATGGTTTTCGAATATAAATTCGATCCCGGTCTTTCCGTACCAACAATCGTATTGGACAGATTTGATAGTCGGTGATTTAACTATCAAAATATATAGTGTTTCAATCATGACACTCCAATGAGTTCACTGGTTCAGTATTCAACATCACTTGGCCTTTTTAATTCAACTTTTAACTCTTTTAAATATAAACATACGATAATAGAATCCTTGTTTAGTATACAAGTGTTCTCAAAACCAGTTCTATATAATACTTAGAAAAAACAACTAATAACCATATTCAATTTCCACTGAATTCTCCTTTCAAAAACATATTTAACCCTTATCCACTTTGGAAATCTTATTTTCTTTTTCCCCTTTTTACTTGATTTCACTTTCATGTAACGTTAATGTAAAATTAACGCTTTACACTTTAAATCTCATTTATAAACTTTGGTTTATAATAAACCCCTTTATCTTTAAATCTCCTTTTACTTAATTCAAATAATTAAGTAACATTTAATTTGAGCTATTGTATTCGCTTGAAAATTTCTTTTTAACTTCATTATAAAATTTCGGGTTTTAAATATAAAACCCGTTCATTAATTCCTTTCACCACTTCACTGGATTTCATTTCAACCTCAATTACTTTTGAAAGGTGATTTTCTAAATTATTATTAATTAAAATAATAATTTATTTCGATTATCAACTACTTCAGTAGTTAAGTCTTTATTAACTAAAGTAAATGGTAAATCTCTTTAAAAACCTTATTAAAATTAAAACAATATTCATTTAACTATTTTAATCAAAACACATTGATTTGATAATCAAATCCAATTCAAACTGGTTGATTTAATTAATTCAAAACTCGATTATCTCATTAATCGATTCCAATTAGTTTTCACTTTAAATTAATTAAAAATATAATTGATTTAAATAATTTCTATTTAATTGTTTTCTTTACACAACAATTATCAAAGTTTAACCACTGGATTCATTTCTTATTCTCATACTTGTAAATCTGATTAATATCATAATTAACTTTATAAAATAACTTAATAATAAATCAAAGTCTTAAATAAATAAAATGTTTATTTATTTCTCTTTAATAACTTTTATTCAAAATAATACATCTCAAAAATCTATCTCCTGTTATAAAATAAATTTTATAACTTCATCTCTATCGATTCTCCTGACGGCGAATCAATATTTATAAAATGATTGATTTTATAGGCCATACGTTGTCAAATACTAAACCAATACCGCTCATTGGTTTAAACAAAACACAGGTTGACTTTTCAGTAAATGATCACAAACCAAACCAATCACCAATCATGACAGTTCACATATGATAATATGAAAATAAATAATATATTTGAGGAATCCGGTTGGATCCCTCCAACTTGTTCTTCCCTGTATACAAAATGGTTATAACAAACCAGATCATTCAGTTTGTTTAACTAATAACAATAAATAACGGCCATTTAACATCAACCACAAGCAATTCAAACAATTCAACAATTTAAAACACGTTTATTTTATAACGTGACCAACCAAGGTGAGTTACCTTTATTGGAACCAATCGTTAAAAATAACGATTTGGTATTTCACTGAAATTAAACACGGTTTAATTTCATCAGTTAAATCAACAAACAATGGTATAACTAGCAAGCAAGCAGAGCACACAAAATAAAAACCCAATTTATATAAAATATAAATGGGAAAACTGAGTGAGTTTAACTCACCTTGATTTATTCCGTTGTTGAACGGTTCAGTTTTAATTAAATTAAACAAGAGTTTAATTCAATTAAAAGCTCCAGCTGCTTCCAACACCGTCCAAGTTGTTTTCAGACTATAGTGTTCGAAACCATGGTTTCAACGCAATTCACTTGGTCCAATTCTGATCATATAATAAAAAGTTATCAAATTATAGCCATTTGTTTATGTTAATACACTAGTTTCTTAGTTAAAATTAAATTAAGGTTTAATTACTTTTTACTTATCATAACCGTCGATTTCTACTTTCCACCTTCGGTTCCAGTTCCCTGATATATGCCTCGACCTCAGGCTCTATAATTCCAACGCTGTACAAATTATATATCTTGGTTAATATGATTATGAATATTCACGATCTAATTAGATTAAATAAATTTCCTTAATTCTACTCTTAATTACTTGTCAAACTAGAGCTAATCAGGCCGATACTTTTAAACAAATCTGCCGGTCGATCTTTATTTAGAACCTAGTTAAATGAATATTAACCCAGAACAGGTTGGCCAACGTTGCGTTCTTCTCTTCCAAGGCTTTCGGCAGTCCTGTCCACAACAAAACAGTCCATGTTTTAGTATTAACCTTTTTAAGTTAAATTCCTTAATCACCCAATTAAAATTTGTGTTTACGTTTACTGTAACAGAACTGGACAGATTCACCTCCTCCTTCCATCCGTGCTTCTTTTTTGCATCATTCCCCTCCTGGTTTAAGCCATATAATAGTTTTAATAAGTGATACTATAATTAACTAATTTGGTAAATATAATTATCGTATTAGTTTTAAAAGGATCGGCCATACTTTTCTTTCTAACTCACGCTTCAGAACCCGATTCTCACGCAGGAACCACAGCTCCCCATCGTACCAACTATACACGCAACCTTCATCAGCAGTCAGCTCCGTTTCTCCACCACCGGAGAACCATCGGAGGCCATCGCCAGAAGCCTCTAGGCGCGTCGTTCCTACTCACCCAATCCCGACCTCCCATCCCCTTCCAATCGCCTGTACGAAGCCCTCAAAACCCGCGCCTTTCTGACCCATTTCCAATCACCTCAGCTAACAGGATATGATCACAACCGTTGATGAGGTGGCTCTCGTTGAGCACAAGAAGATTTCTGTTGGGGTTTCGAGTGTTAATGATCGGATTAGAAGATTTAGGAAGAAGAATCATAGAAGATGGTGGCCTTTCGTTTAATAGGTGGAGGCGTAAGTAGGTCATTGACCACGCAGCAACGAAAACAAGGGTTTTGACCCTTTACATTGTATTTATAGTAAGGATGATAATAAAATATTATTTAACAAAACTTTGTCTTAAAGTAACGCGATAAAACCCCTTCAAACGACTTCTGTTTACTGATAAAAATGCTAATCTTAGTGTAAAAAGGTATTCTGGACCCAATGGGACAAGTTTCGTCGAAATCCGAGGTCGTATAAAAAAATTTCCTTTATAAAACCAGAAATAAACATGCGTTTAATTTTTCCACGATCGCTAGATAAATCAAATCAACTTGAAACCTTCAGATCCTATAATAATTTGTTGATACGAACCTAACAGCACCAGTTTCGTCGTATTCTGAGACTGTTTCCCCGGTAGGCTATTTTTACCGCGAACCGCAATACCCTTTTTAACACCAAATTATCCGGTCTTTAAAAATAACAAACTATATACCTATCCCGACTCTAATCGACGATACGAACTCAACGGGACTGGTTTCGTGGCCTAATTCGATCGTCTGTTCAAGTTACACTCAAATACTCCTTTATTTTTTTAAATACGCGCTACAGAAAATGAACGGGCGTTTGTGGCTACCGTGGCCACATACGACATCGGTTTGCCACGCCATTTAACACCGTACAATAATTTAACGCTACGGTCCCAACGAAACTGATTTCGTCGAAATCCGAGATCGTTTGCAAAATGGCCATTTTAAAGGCCGATATTTAAATAACGATTTCCACAGCGATTATTTCAAATTTTGATTTGGCCATAACTTACAAATTATAATACGAAATCTAAAATTTTCTCTTTCATATGAAAATTATCGTCAATATGGTTCCAACGTTTCTTGTTTCATAGAAATCTGACTTATATCGGACTCTGTATATTCAGTTGAAGTTCAAAACTAGAATTTACGAACTGCACGCCATTTTCAAGCTCGATTTATAATTATATAAATATATAACGTTAAAACTTCGTTTAAATAACAAATTAAATATTAAATTCCATCGATATTCCAAATAAAATATTTAAAACAAATAAATTAAATTAAATATTTGACGGCTAAAAACACGGGTCGTTACAACTGTCGTGCAAGTTTGGTGTATTGTTGGGGTATTTGAAATATACGTAGTCTGCCGTGTACATTTGGGGTATGCAGTCTAAGATTGGAGTATTAAAAGCATGAGTAGTTTGTTGTAGTTTGGAGTTTTAAAATCACATTATGTGTTGTTGTTCTTGTCTTTTAATTTCCATAATTAGCTATGTCGATTTGTTTTTCTGAATATTAAGTAAGTAGTTGTGCTGGAGCTTTATAGATTATCTATTTGTTTCTTGCCAAAAGTGATCGCCATCCAATGGTTGATGGTTGAGTTTGGTGTGAGTTCCAAAATAGTGACAGTGTCACATTGTGTTCAACAATTTGATCTATTTACAGTTTGTAGCTTTTGGGATGCACAAATAGAGTATCTTTGGTTATTGCTCGTAAGCTTGTGTGGTCTATGCGGGTTTTATACGCACATTAAAAGACAGAAGGAATCTCTTTTTTGGATTTTAACTATTATGCAGTTAGTGTTGATTTTATTTGTTTATTGTGTTGTTTACAATCATGAAATGGCAACATATACAGCACAGTAGAGTAGACCCTTCCTTGCTTGTAGTTACATTCTGAAAATGACTTACAAAAAAGGTTTTTATCCAGCAATTTATTCTTAGAACTTGTAATTGCCTACTACTCTAGATTTCATAGTATTGTTTGTATTTGTTTCTTGCACTTTATTATTAATATATAGTACCCATCTGCTGAGTGGTTTGATGTGTTGAATTATCAACCTGTAATAAATTCTTTACATGTTAACTTGCATGGAATCCCCTTGTGTATTATTCATGGTTGTATTATTTGTCGATTGTCTAGGTAAACATGTCTAAACTAAACTACTATTTCGATCAGTATGTCCAAAGCATAAACAGTTAGTGCACTTCAACAGTAACCATTCATAGCTGACGTCCTGCCAAGTAATATTATAGCCTGAATCCAAAATAGGAATTTTCATTGGGAAGATAAATCAGAATCCACTTCAATGAGTAATCCGACGAAAGAGATGCGAATCATGCCTTTTATAGACGTAAGAGAGTTGGGTTAACAACTCGGATATGTGATTGGTTATGGATCGGTTATGGGCTCGGTTGTCGTCTTGGTTCGGTTCTAATATCAGTAACAAGCTAGATAATAACCCCAATTAGGTGCTCGATTATAAATTAAATTAAAAACCTATATAAGAGCTTGGCAATGGACTCGGTTATGGGATCAGTTATGGGTTTGGTTTTGGGCTCGGTTATGGGCTAGATTAAAAATTTGGTTATGACCTCAATTATGATCGTGGTTATGAGCTCGGTTATTTCCTCAGTTATGAGTTAGGTTTAAATCTAGTTTATGGGCTTGGTAAGAGATCAGTTATAGGATAAAAGCCAAAATATAAAAAATAAAAAACAAATATGAATAAAATATAAATAATTAATTTCGTTTACAAGATGGATAATAATCTCGATTAAGAGCTCAGTTATAAATTCAATTAAAAGCTTGTTTAAGATATTATTTATGGGCTTGATTATGGGATCAGTTTTGGTTTTGGGCTCGGTTATAGGCCCAGTTATGGGGTAGATTAAAGGTTTAGTTATGATTCATTTAGGACCGTGGTTATGAGCTCGGTTATTACCTCAGTTATGAGTTAAGTTTAGATCTCGGTTATGGGCTCGGTTAGGGATTAATTATAGGATAAAAGCCAAATTACAAAATAAAAAATATAAAAAATAAAAAATAAAATATGAATAAAATATAAATAACTATTTTCGTTTACAAGCTAGATAATGACCTCAATTAAGAGCTCAGTTATAAATTCAATTAAAAGCTTGTTTAAGAGATCGGTTATGGGCTTGATTATGGGATCAGTTATGGGTTTGGTTTTAGGCTCGGTTATGAGCTCAGTTATGGGCAAGATTAAAGGTTTGGTTATGACCGTGGTTATGAGCTCAGTAATTGTCTCAGTTATAAGTTAGGTTTAGATCTCGGTTATGGGCTCGATTATGGATTAATTATAGGATAAAAGCCAAATTACAAAATATAAAATATAAAAGATAAAATATAAAATATGAATAAAATATAAATAACTAATTTCGGTTACAAGCTAGATCATAACGTCTATTAAGAGCTCAGTAATTAATTCAACTACGAGCTTGTTTTAGAGCTCGGTTATGGGATCAGTTATGGGTTTGGATTTGGCTCAACTACGTGCTCGGTTATATGGGCTAGGTTAAAGGTTTGGTTATGGCCTCAATTATAACCATGGTTATGAGCTCGATTATGGGAAATATGTTTAATTATATTTTTAGGTTATTGCTTCGGTTATGGGATCAGTTATAGGCTCGGTTGTGGTTTAGGTTATTGGCTCGATTATGCGTGTAATGTACACTTATGACTTTGTTTGTATACTTGGTTATATGCTTTTACTAATTTGCTCGGTTATTGGCTTAGTGGTAATTTGTTATAAAATATATGCTATAAAATAAAAAATAAAATATATATTATAAAATATAAAACATAAAATATAAAATATGAAATATAAAATTATTAATACAAAACCAAATCGTTAATTATAAAATTTAAATATAAAGTATAAAAGAATAAAATAAATATGAATAAAATAAAAATAAATAATTTTGATTACGGGCGAGTTAATGATCTTGGTAAGAGCTTGGTTATGAGGTTGTTTACGGGCTTGGTTATGGGGTCGTTTACAAGCTCGGTTATGGACTAGGTTATGGGCTCGTTTGTGACCTTTTTATAACCGTAGTTATAACCTCGGTTATTACCTCAGTTATGAGCTACATTATAGATCTCGGTTATTGCTTCAGTTATGGGATCAGTTATAGGCTTGGCTATGGTTTAGTTTTGACTCGGTTATGGTCTCGGTTAAAGGTTTGGTTATGACCTCAATTATGATCGTGGTTATGAGCTCGGTTATTACCTTAGTTATAAGCTAGGTTTAGATCTCGGTTATGGGCTCGGTTATATGATCGGTTATGTTATGAAAGATAAATTAGAAAATATAAAGTACAAAGTATAAAGTATAAAATATAAAATATAAAGTATAAAATATAAAATATAAAATATGAATAAAATAAAAATAAATAATTTTGATTACAAGCTAATTTATGACCTTTGTTATGAGAAATATTTTCAATAGGTTATGATCTTGGTTATGATCTCGATTAAGAGCTCAGTTATTACTTCAATTACAAGCTAGTTTAAGAGCTCAATTATGGGATCGGTGTTGGGATACATTATGGGTTAGGTAATGGGCTCGGTTGTGGACTCGATTATGGGTTAGGTTGGGGGCTCGGTTATTTGCTTGGTATTACCTCGTTTATGAATGTGGTTAAGAGCTTGGTTATGTGCTCGTTTATGGGATCGGTTATAGGCTACCTTGTGGTTTAGTTTTGGCTCGGTTATGGTCTCGGTTAAAGGTTTGTTTATGACCTCAATTACGGCCGTGGTTATGTGTTCTTAATATGAATAAAATATAAAATATGAATAAAATATAAATAACTAATTTCGTTACAAGCTAGATAACAACCTTGATTAAGAGCTCAGTTATAAATTCAATTAAAAGCTTGTATAAGAGCTCGGTAATGGGCTTGGTTATGGGTCAGTTATGGGTTTGGTTTTGGGATCGGTTATGGGCTCAGTTAGGGGCTAGATTAAAGGTTTGATTATGACCTCAATTATGACCATGGTTATGAGCTCGGTTATCACCTCAGTTATGAGTTAGGTTTAGATCTCGGTTATGGGATCGATTATGGATTGATTATAGGAAAAAGGACAAATTACAAAATATTAATGATATAATATAAAAATATAAAATATGAATAAAATGTAAATAACTAATTTTAGTTACAAGCTAGATCTTAACGTCTATTAAGAGCTCAGTTATAAATTCAATTACAAGCTTGTTTTAGAGCTCGGTTATAGGATCAGTTATGGGTTTGGATTTGGCTTAATTATCTGCTCGGTTATGGGCTAGGTTAAAGGTTTGGTTATGGCCTCAATTATAACCATGGTTACGAGCTCGGTTACAGGAAATATGTTCAATTATATGTTTAGGTTATTGCCTCGGTTATGAGATCGGATATATGCTCGGTTGTGGTTTAGGTTGTTGGTCGATTATGCGTACATTGTACAATTATGACTTTGTTTGTATGCTCGGTTAAATGCTTTTAGCAATTAGCTCGGTTATTGGCTTAGTGGTAATTTGTTATAAAATATATACTATAAAATAAAAAATATAATATATATTATAAAATATAATTTTTTATAAAATATAAATATCAAATATATAACATAAAATATAAAACATAAAATTATTAATAAAAAAAGTCAAATCGTTAATTATAAAATTTAAATATAAAGTATTAAAAATATAATAAAAAATATGAATAAAATAAAAATAAATAATTTCGATTACGGGTGAGTTCATGATCTTGGTTAAGAGCTTGGTTATGAGCTCGTTTATCGGCTTGGTTATGGGATCGTTTATGACCTCGGTTATGGACTAGGTTATGGGCAAGGTTATGACCTTGATTATGACCGTGGTTACGAGCGCGGTTATTACCTCAGTTACGAGCAACATTATAGATCTTGGTTATTGCTTCGGTTATGGGATCCGTTATAGGCTTGGTTGTAGTTTAGTTTTGGCTCGGTTATGGTCTCGATTAAAGGTTTGGTTATGACCTCAATTATGACCGTGGTTATGAGCTTGGTTATTACCTTAGTTATAAGCTAGGTTTAGATCTCGATTATGGGCTCAATTATAGGCTCAGTTATTGGATTGGATATGGAATAAAAGCTAAATTAGAAAATATAAAATTGAAGTATAAAAAATAAAATATACAATATGAATAAAATAAAAATAAATAATTTCGATTACGAGCTGGTTTATGACCTTGGTTATGGGAAATATGTTCAATTACAGATTTAGGTTATGATCTCAATTAAGAGCTCAGTTATTACTTCAGTTACAAACTAGTTGAAGAGCTCAGTTATGGGATCGATTATGGGATACATTATGGGTCAGGTTATGGGCTCGGTCATGGACTCGGTTATGGGATATGTTATGGGCTAGGTTATGGGCTCGTTTATCTGCTCGATTTTTACCTCGGTTATGAACTTGGTTAAGAGCTTGGTTATGGGCCCGTTTATGGGCTTGGTTATGGGATCGGTTATAGGCTTGGTTGTGGTTTAGTTTTGGCTTAGCTATGGTCTCGGTTAAAGATTTGGTTATAACTTCGATTGTGATCGTGGTTATGAGCTCAATTATATCCTAGATTTAGATCTCGGTTATGGGATAAAAACTAAAAACTAAAATATGAATAGAATTTAAAATATGAATAAAATAAAAATAGCTAATTTTGAGAACAAGGTAGATCATAACCTTGATTAAGACCTCAGTTATAAATTCAATTACAAGCTTGTTTAAGAGTTCGGCTATGGGATAAGTTAAAGGTATAGTTTTAGCTCGGTTATGGTCTTGGTTATGTGCTAGGTTAAAGGTTTGGTTATTGTAACGACCCGCATTCTACGCATCAGGGGATCGTAGAATATTTATTTCTTTCTCATGCAAAGTCGTATAGCCATGTAACTTTAGGAGACGACTATTGGGGTCATTTCCCATGTTCATGATTTTTGCCGATTTTTAAATGACCGTTTTGCCCCTAGCTGATCTTGTTTCGACCATAACTTTTGATTGCTAAGGATTTTTGACCTGAAATCACTTCCATTAGATCCAGATAATGGTCTACCTTTCTGTAGAGTGGTCACATTAGCCAAACGGACTCACCGTTTGGTAGATATGGCTGAAACAAGGTTTAGAAGGTGAAGAACAACTTAACCGGGCCTAATTAGGGTGATTAGCAAGAGGGTCCATAACCCATTTAGGGATTAGGGTTATGGGGAGGCTGAGAACAGTAGGAAAACGATCTATTTTCATTTTCTCAGCCGCCTAAAACATTTCTCTAACCCTAACAATTGCCTCCAACACACAAATCAGCTTTTAATCACCATTTAATCAAGTTTTAGCCTAATCTACATCTAATCAAGGCAAATTAGCATCAAATTGGGAATAGAGCTGCTGTGTTGCACAAAGACTTAACCCAAATCAGAGATAGTTTCAGATCTAAAGTTAATTTGTGGCTAAGGTGAGTGATTAGCATTGTTTTTACACTAATTACAGATAATTAGGGTGATTAGTGTTAATTAACGAAATTATGCATGTTAAAAATCTGGAAAAATGTTTAGAAATTCTTAAATATTATTTTAAGCCTCTGTTAGAAGTTTGGGTTAATTTGGTTAAGTTTTGCTAATCTATCATAAGATTTTCTCAAACATGCTTAAGGGGAAATATGGGTTTTTGGTATGTTTGATCCATTTTGGCATATCTAATTGTTGTTTTAGTGTTTATGGTCATAGCTATATGTTGCTATGACTATATGGTATGCTTTGTGATTGATTAGAATAGTTAGAATGATCGAAAACGCCATCGTCTGGCGTAAAACAGTCGCTGGAAAAGTTGCAGGAAGTGTGCAGGGTTTCAGATCGGATCGGATATAGGGCTCGGGTCAGATAGGAGGACCGGGCAAGGGGTTTGATTCGGATCGGAGCCTGGCACCATGGAAGGCTTGGCAAGAAGGAAGGCCACTGCAAAGAGTTGGAGTTGGGTTGAGGACCGGATCGGGTCGGAATGGAACGTGGGATCAGATCGAAGTAAGCAAGCTGGAGTAGGAGGGACGAATGAAACCAAGAAGCAAAGCACCGAACCGAACAGCATGGAGGAAGTGAACCTAAACCAAACCGAGGGGGATTTAAGCTGAATTGAATGGGGAACCTAAGCACCACATACCGAACCGATCTGGATAGACCGAACCGAACCGAGTTTGGACCTCTACTACGCGATGACTCTTCTGAAGACCAACTCCAATTCGACTAAAACCCGAGATGCAAAGGAAGTCCAGATAGGAAGTAGAACTCAGGATCCAGTTGGGAACCAACGAGTTAACTTCATGAGTTGGTCTTTGCTGCGGGACGTGTGCTAAGGGGTTGTCGTCGTCCATAACTTTGATCCACCACCAAGACAGATGTTAGGCTACGGATCAATGCAGTAGGGTAGTTATTACTCCATGGGGAAGAGTGATCGTAGAAAGGCTATGAGCCAGTGTAGTGGGGTTGTTATGACTCCATGGGGCAGCGTGGACATAGCAAGGGGTTAGTGGTTATGGATCAGTGCAGTGGAGCCATCATGACTCCATAGGGCAGAGTGATCGTAGCAAGATTTGGGTGATCAAAGTGGTGGATATCGTATGCTTTACGCACTGAGTGAGAGATGTGAGGATGGTTGTTATGCTTGGTTGTTTGCCATCATTATGACATGCACCCCCCTCCCTCGTATCTTTACACCATATGTTAGTTTCACCTTAGAGTATTGTACATCTTGAGTGCTAACTCTTTGGTTGCAGGTGCAGGTTCAGGTATGGTTTAGTATACCTGTTATTGTTCTGTTTTGCTGCTTATCGCTCATACTAGACTTTTGTATGATCCAGAGTTTTGTGTCTCTTCTTGTTACTCTGGGTGCTCTTAAACGGGCAGACTAGAGACAGGTCAGGTGACTATGCACGAGTAGTTGTGCCGGAGAGGAGCAGGAGGCTTCCACGTATGATATATATATATATATATATATATTCTCCCTGTGTCGCTACTGGTCACTACTTTGGGAATTAGTAGTGTACCTTCCTTATTTTGCTTTAGAGACAGTTTTTAAAAGTTGTAATAATGATGATGTGGAACATAAGCTGTATTTGGATTTTCCGCTGCTATGATGGTTTAGTTTTCAGCTTATGCACTGTCTCGCCTGTTTTATGTTAAGTATGTTATTATTATATTTTATACCATGCGCTATGAGACATTCTACAGGTTCCTTGCTAGTTCAAATTCCCTTCTTTACTTTCTTTGACGACCGTTCCGTGCTGGTTGGACATCGGCACAGCGCACTTTCGTTGGAAATGTCGACTGGTGCGGGGCGGGCCGTCACATTTGGTATCAAAGCTCTAGATTGCGTAGTTAACCTAGGGAAAGACACCAGGGAGAGATAGTACGTATATGAGAGCGCGTATTTGTTATATTTTGGTTTTCAAAAGTTATATATATATATACTATTAGTATATTTAAGGATGAAGTCGCATTGCACTGACACCACTGAATAGATGGTCAATCGGTTTCTCCTTACAGATTGAACGATGAGCTGATATACTAGGGGTACTGGTAGAGGAGATAATAATGGGAATGCTCTTGATATGAGGACGATGTTCACTGACTTCATAAGGAAGATGCTTAGAAATGTGCAAGGAGCAGTTCCCAATGCTGCAAATGGTGGTAGTGCAGTGGTGCATGCTCCTTGGGCCTATTTCGCCATGATATGCAAGGATTACACTAGTCTTGGTGGAAAGCCGTTCATGGAACGGAATCGGCTACAGAAGTTCAGGATTGGTTGGATAGCTGTGAGTGTATCTTCGAAGACTTGGGTATCGAGGATGCGATGAAGAGAAAGCTAGCATCCCGTCAGCTGCAAGGACGGGCAATGAATTGGTGGATTGCTATTAAGGCGGTTATCCCTGAGGACCAAGTTACTTGGGATCAGTTCAGGATCCGCTTTAGCGATAAGTTCATCCCCGCTGCCCAGAAGTCAGAATTGTTTAGGAAGTTCTTGGAGCTTAAGAGAATGGTAGGGCAGTCTCGGAGTATATTGCTAAGTTCGATACTTTGTCGTAGTATGGATTATCTCTTATTGACACTCTCGAGAAGAAGAATGAGAAGTTCATAACAAGCTTAAATCAGTACTGAGGGGAAGGCTTATTAACCACATTGATGAGACGTTTGAATCGATTATGGGGAAAGCATTGAGGTCAGAGAGCCTTTATCCTAAACCCAAGACTGAAGTCGCTATTGCATCTGCAGAGGGGCCAAAGCCGCAAGCAAGCGGTGGAGGCAAGAATAATTCTCAGAATAAAAGGAAGCAGAGTCAGAACCAAGCTAAGGATGGTCAGAAAAAGAGCAAGAAAGATGTTGAATGCTTTAGCTATGGTAAGAAGGGCCATTATGCTAAAGAATGTCGAGCAAAGCCAACGGCCAGGAAGTGCTTCAACTGTGGCCAAGTGGGACATCACAAGGATAAGTGCCCGCAACCCCCTAAAGAAAAGCAGATTGTGAAAGCATATACTCTTAATGTTGTTCCTTCTTCGTCGAATGCCCCAACCGTGGCGGAGAAAGGAAAGAATGTCGTTATTCAAGGTATGCTTTCTGTTTATGATGTTCATGTTCGAGTACTGTTTGATACTGGGGCTTCCCGTTCCTTCATATCTAGTGAGCTGGTAGATAGTTGGAATTGTAGCCCGAGATAGTCGATAGACCTTTAGCGATGACGAACCCGATTGGTAGTTCGACTAGCCTTAGCACGATTTTTCGTAATGTGGTCTTATCGAGTCATGGATGCATGTTTGTTTGTGATTGCTTTGTTTTGGGCTTTACTGGGTTTGGCATTATTTTGGGAGTCGATTGGCTTCAAAGGTACGGTTGGTGGTAGACTGTGAGGGCTTTTTGGTGACAGTTAGAGCAGATGATGGGTGGAGGGTAGTGTTTGGTGATCTACCTAGTGATGGGGTAATGACTAGTTTTCTAAATTCCTTCGACATCCCGCATGATGAGTTGTCAGATGTGCCTGTGGCTGGCCAGTATCCGTATGTCTTCGAGAAAGTGATCGGACTTCCACCACACCAAGAGATTGAGTTCCGTATTGATTTAGTGAAAGATGCCAGACTTATAGTGATGCCACTTCGTCGTATGGCACCAAGGGAGCAGCGAGAGCTCGGGGTGCAAGTAAGCGATCTTTTGAAGAAGTGATTTATCAGAAGAAGTGTTTCCGAGTGGGGAGCACCAGCTGCGTTTGCTACCAAGGCAGATGGTTCCCTTCGATTGTGTGTGGACTACCGCAAGTTGAATAAGGCGACGAGGAAGAATAAGCGTCCTCTATTGCGCATTGATGATTTGTTTGATCAGTAGAGTGACGTGAGAGTGTTCTCCCAGTTGGATCTCGCGATAGGTTTTCATCAGCTTAGGGTGGAAGCTGAAAGTATAGCTAAAACGGCCTTTCGGATGCCGTTTGGATTCCATGAGTGGTTGGTCATGCCATTCGGGTTGACCAATGCACCAGCATATTTTGTGGATCTTATGGATAGAGTATTCCGAGATCAATTGAATAAGTTTGTTCTTGTGTTCATAGACGATATCTTGGTTTATTCAAAGACAGAGGAAGAACACAAGGAACATTTGAGGATAGTGATGGAGGTGTTGAGAAAACACCAATTGAAAGCAAAGTTTTCTAAGTGTCACTTTTGGAGAAGGGAAGTGAGATTCTTGGGCCATGTTGTTTCAGAGAATGGTATTGCCGTGGACCCTGCAAAGGTGGCTACGGTACAAGATTGGTCTACGCCCGAGAATGCAACAGACGTAAGAAGTTTCTTAGGATTGGCTGGATATTATCGCAAGTTTATCCAAGACTTCTCCAAGATAGCGGCACCATTGACTCAATTGACCAAGAAAAACCAAGCTTTTGTTTGGGAGGAAAAGCGCGAGAATGCATTTAAGAGCCTAAAGGAAAAGTTGATATGTGCGCCAGTGTTAGTCATTCCTAAAGGGAATGAAGAGATGATAGTATACACAGATGCATGTGGTACCGGGCTAGGTGCTGTATTGATGCAAGGAGGTAAAAGATATCCAACCCATGATTTGGAATTGGCAGCGATCGTGTTCGCGTTGAAGATGTGGAGACATTATCTCTTGGGAGAAATATTCGAATTGTTTACTGATCATAAGTCGTTAAAGTACCTTTTCTCCCAAAAGGATCTAAATCTCCGACAGCAAAGATGGTTAGAATTCTTGGCTTCCTACGATTTCGATATTCCATATACATCAGGAAAGGGCAATGCGGTAGCTGATGCATTGAGTAGAAGACATGCCAGTTTAGGGGCTATGTTTCTATAATGGAAGCAACTGGAGTACATCGCTGGGTATGATTTCAGACCAAAGTGCGAATTGGATCCAGAAGTGTTAGCAAGTTTGACGATCAGACCCACTTTGATTGAGCGGATTGGTTCCAGTTAGAGGGACGATCTTAACCTATTTGAAATCATCTCAAAGTTAGAGATGGGAATCGACGAAGAGATGAACAAGTATAGGCTTGATCGAGATGGATGGCTTAGAAAGAATGGTAGACTGGTTGTACCCAATGTCAATGGATTGAAAGATGAAGTGCTTTGAGAATGTCATCACTCAAAACTGACTATGCACCCCGGTGGTAATAAAATATGTCGAGATATGAAGCAGACCTACTACTGGGAAGGGATGAAAAGAGATGTTGGGAAGTTTATATCCAAATGCATGAATTGCCAGCTAGTTAAAGCTGAGCAAAAGAAGCCTAGTGGTTTGTTGCAACCATTAGAAATTCCAGAATGAAAATAGGAAAAAGTCTCAATGGATTTCATTGATGGGTTACCAAGGACTAGATGGGCCATGATAGCATTTGGGTGATTGTGGACCGATTGACCAAAAGTGCAAGGTTTATACCCATCAAGTCGAATAGAACGGCAGCTAAGTTAGCGGAACTATATATGAAGTGGGTAGTGAGATTTCATAGAGTACCAAAAAGCATTGTGAGTGACCGAGACCCGTTGTTTACTAGTGGGTTTTGGAAGAGCTTACAAGAGGCTCTAGGGTCAGAATTATATCTCAGTACCGTGTATCATCCTCAAACTGATGGTCAAACAAAGAGGGAAAATCGTATATTAGAAGATCTCTTGGGAGCTTGCATGTTGGATTTTGCTGGATCATGGGATGACCATTTGCATCTAGTAGAGTTTGCGTATAATAATAGTTATCAGTCTAGTATTGGTATGGCTCCATATGAAGCTTTGTACGGAAGACCGTGCAACTTGCCGTCATGTTGGTTAGAAACCGGTGAGAAATTTGTGCTTGAACCAGATGTGATAAGAGAAACTTAAGATAAGATCAAGGTTATCCGACAACGAGTAAAGGTTGCCCAAGATAGGCAGAAGAGTTATGCTGATAAGAGGAGAAGAGATTTAAAATTCTCCATTGGCGACTTGGTGTTTTCAAGATTTCTCCATTAAAGAATGTTATTTGATTTGGAAGAAGAGGAAAACTGGCGCCAAGATTTGTTGGTCCATTCCCAATCCACGAGCAAATTGGGAATTTGTCATATAAAGTTGAATTACCAAAGAAGATGGCAGGAGTTCATAACGTATTTCATGTTTCCTAGTTAAGGAAATTCGTGCACGACCCCGATATGACTATTTCACCTGATCAGTTGGATGATATCGAAGTAGAACCCGAGGCGGTTGGGAACCGCAAGCCGATTCGTATTGTCGATCATGATACGAAGCAACTTCGAAGGAAAGTGGTGGATCTAGTCAAAGTTCAGTAGGGTGAGAATGAGAATGACTGTACTTGGGAGACAGAGGAGAGCATTAGGAAGACATATCCAGAACTCTTTGCTTGGTAAGATTTTAATTGCAATTTAGTTTTCCGCATGCTAGGATAGACTTGTTTGTTGTTTTGTATGTTTGATTGTTGTGAATGGTTGGTAGGCATGCGGGATCCTTTACTTGTTTCTTAGTTAAGGAATTTCGGAGGCGAAATTTCTTAAGGGGGAAAGAATGTAACGACCCGCATTCTACACATCAGGGGATCGTAGAATATTTATTTCTTTCTCATGCAAAGTCGTATAGCCATGTAACTTTGGGAGACGACTATTGGGGTCATTTCCCATGTTTATGATTTTTGCCGGTTTTTAAATGACAATTTTGCCCCTAGATGATCTTGTTTCGGCCATAACTTTTGATTGATAAGGAGTTTTGACCTGAAATCACTTCCCTTAGATCCGGATGATGGTCTACCTTTCCGTAGAGTGGTCACATTAGCCAAACGGACTCACCATTTGGGAGATATGGCTAAAACAAGGTTTAGATGGTGAAAAACAGCTTAACTGGGCCTAATTAGGGTGATTAGCAAGAGGGTCCATAACACATTTCCAGATTAGGGTTATGGGGAGGCTGAGAACAGTAGGAAAATGATCTATTTTCATTTTCTCAGCAGCCTAAAACATTTCCCTGACCCTAATAATGGCCTCCAACACCCAAATCACCTTCTAATTACCATTTAATCTAAATTTTAGCCTAATCTACATCTAATCAAGGAAAATTAGCATCAAATTGGGAATAAGCTGCTGTGTTGCATAGAGACTCAACCCAAATCAGAGATAGTTTCAGATCTAAAGTTAATTTGTGGCTAAGGTGAGTGATTAGCATTGATTTTACACTAATTACAGATAATTAGGGTGATTAGTGTTAATTAAAGAAATTATGCATGTTAAAAATCTGGAAAAATATTTAGAAATTCTTAAATATTATTTTAAGCCTCTGTTAGAATTTTGGGTTAATTTAGTTAAGTTTTGCTAATCCTATCATTAGATTTCTTAAACATGCTTAAGGGGAAAATATGGGTTTTGGGTATGTTTGATCCGTTTTGGCATATTAAATTGTTGTTTTGGTGTTTATGGTCAATTCTATATGTTGTTATAACTATATGGTATGCTTTGTGATTGATTAGAATAGTTAGAATGATCGAAAACGCCGTTGTGTGGCGTAAAAAAGCCGCTGGAAAAGTTGCAGGAAGTGTGCAGGGTTTCGGATCAGATATAAGGCTCGGGTCGGATAGGAGGACCGGACAAGGGGTTTGATTCAGATCAGAGCTTGGCACCAGGGAAGGATTGGCAAGAAGGAAGGCCACTTGCAAAGAGTTGGAGTTGGGTTGAGGATCGGATCGGAGTAAGCAAGCTAGAGCAGGAGGGACGAACAGAACCAAGAAGCAAAGCACCGAACCGAACCGAAGGAGGGAGATTTAAGCTGAACCGAATGGGGAGCCTGAGCACCACATACCGAACTGAACTGGATAGATCGAACCGAACCGAGTTAGGACCTCTACCTCTACTACACGATGACTCTTCTGAAGACCAACTCCAATTCGACCAAAACCCGAGATGTAAAGGAAGTCCAAATAGGAAGTAGAACTCAGGATCCAGTTGGGAACCACCGAGTTAACTTCATGAGTTGGGCTTTGCTGCGGGACGTGTGCTAAGGGGTTGTCGATGTCCATAACTTTGATCCACTACCAAGACAGATGTTAGGCTATGGATCAGTGTAGTGGGATAGTTATTACTCCATAGGGAAAAATGATCGTAGCAAGGCTATGAGCCAGTGCAGTGGGGTTGTTATGACTCCATGGGGCAGAGTGGACATAGCAAGGGATTAGTGGCTATGGATCAGTGCAGTGTAGCCATCATGACTCCATGGGGGCAGAGTGATCATAGCAAGGATTTGGGTGATCAAAGCGGTGGATATCGTATGCTTTACGCACTGAGTGAGAGATGTGAGGATGGTTGCTATGCTTGATTGTTTGCCATCGTTATGACATGCACCCCCTCACCCCCCGTATCTTTACACCATATGTTAGTGTCACCTTAGAGTATTGTACATCTTATGTGCTAACTCTTTGATTGCAGGTGCAGGTTCAGGTATGGTTTAGTATACCTGTTATTGTTTTGTTTTGGTGCTTATCGCTCATACCAGACTTTTGTCTGACCCAGAGTTTTAAATCACTTCTTATTACTCTAGGTGCTCTTAAACGGGCATACTAGAGATAGGTCAGGTGACTATGCACGAGTAGCTGTGCCGGAGACGAGCAGGAGGCTTCCACGTATGATATATATATATAGAGAGAGTGATATTCTCCCTGTGTCGCTGCTGGTCACTACTTTGGGCATTTGTAGTGCACCTTCCTTATTTTGCTTTAGAGACAGTTTTTAAAAGTTGTAATAAAGATGATGCAGAACATAAGCTGTATTTGGATTTTCCGCTGCTATGATGGTTTACTTTTCAGCTTATGCACTATCTCGCCTGTTTTATGTCAAGTATGTTATTAATATATTTTATTCCATGCGCTGTGAGACATTCTACAGGTTCCTTGCTAGCTCAAATTCCCTTCTTTCCTTTCTTTGACAACCGTCTCATGCTGGTTGGACATCGGCACAGCGCACTTTCATTGGAAATGTCAGCTGGTGCGGGGTGGGCCATCACAGTTATGACCTCAATTATGATAATGGTTATGAGCTCGCTTATTACCTCGGTATGAGCTAGGTTTAGATCTTAGTTATGGGCCCAGTTTTTGGATCGGTTATGGAATAAAAGCTAAATTAGAAAATAAAAAATAAAAAGTATAAAATAAAAAATAAAAAATGAATAAAATATAAATAATTAATTTCAGTTACAAGGTAGATCATAACCTTGATTTAGAGCTCAGTTTTAAATTCAATTACAAGCTTGTTTAAGAGCTCGGTTATAGGATTAGCTATGGGTTTGTTTTGGTTTGGTTATGTGCTCGGTTATGTGTTCGATTATGGACCAGGTTAAAGGTTTGGCTATGACCTCAATTATGAGCTCGGTTATGGGCTCGGTTATGGGATTGGTTATATGCTCGGTTATGGTTTTGGTTATTGGCTCGATTATGCATATAATGTAAAATCATGACTTTGTTTATATGATCGATTATATGATTTTAGTAATTAGCTCGGTTATTGGCTTACTGAAATTTGGTATAAAATACATATTATAAAACCAAAAATAAAATATATATTATAAAATAAAAAAATTATAAATTATAAAATAAAAAACTTAAAATATAAAATATAAAATTATTAATATAAAAGCCAAACTGTTAATTATAAAATTTAAATATAAAGTATAAAAAATAAAATAAAAAAAGTGAATAAAATAAAAATTAATGATTTCGATTACGGACGAGTTTATGATCTTGGTTATGAGCTCGATTATAGGCTTGGTTATGGGATCATTTACGAGCTCGATTATGGACTAGGTTATGGGCTCGGTTATGACCTCGATTATGACTGTGGTTATGAGCGCGGTTATTACCTCAGTTACGAGCTACATTATAGATCTCGGTTATGAGATTGGTTATAGGCATGGCTGTGGTTTAGTTTTGGCTCGGTTATGGTCTCGGTTAAAGGTTTGGTTATGACCTCAATTATGACCATGGTTATGAGCTCGATTATTACCTTAGTTATAAGCTAGGTTTAGATCTCGGTTATGGGCTTGATTATGGGCTCGGTTATTGGATCGGATATGGAATAAAAGTAAATTTGAAAATATAAAATGTAAAATGTAAAGCATAAAATATAAAAAATAAAAAATAAAAAATAAAATATGAATAAAATAAGATAAAAATAAATAATTTCGATTACGAGCTAATTTATGACCTTGGTTATCAGAAATATGTTCAATTACAGATTTAGGTTATGATCTTGGTTATGATCTCAATTAAGAGCTCGGTTATTAGTTCAATTACAAACTAGTTTAAGAGCTCAGTTATGGGTATGGGATACAATATGGGTTAGGTTACGGGCTCGGTTGTGGACTCGGTTATGAGATACGTTATGGGTTAGGTTATGGGTTCGGTTGTGGGCTCGTTTATTTGCTTGGTTATTACCTCGGTTACGAACTTGGTTAAAAGCTTGGTTATGGACTCGTTTATGGGATTGGTTATGGGATCGGTTACATGTTAGGTTGTGGTTTTGTTTAGGCTCAGTTATGGTCTTGGTTAAAGGTTTGGTTATGACCTCAATTACAACCGTGGTTATGAGCTTGATTATTACCTCAATTATAACCTAGGTTTAGATCTCGGTTATGGGCTCGGTTATGGGATGAAAGCTAAAGTATGAAATATAAAATATGAATAAAATATAAATAACTAATTTCGGTTACAAGGTATATCATAACCTTGATTAAGACCTCGGTTATAAATTTAATTACAAGCTTGTTTAAGAGATCGGTTATGGGATAAGTTATGAGTTTAGTTTTGGCTCAGTTATGGTCTTGGTTATGGGCTAGGTTAAAGGTTTGGTTATGACCTCAATTATGATAATGGTTATGAGCTCGATTATTACTTCAGTTATGAGCTAGGTTTTGATCTCAGTTATGGGCTTAGTTGTTGGATCAGTTATGGAATAAAAGATAAATTAGAAAAAATAAAGTATAAAGTATAAAAAATAAAATAAAAAGTATAAAACAAAAATAAAAAATATGAATAAAATATAAATAAATAATTTTGGTTACAAGCTAGATCATAACCTCGATTTAGAGCTTAGTTTTAAATTCAATTACAAGCTTGTTTAAGAGCTCGGTTATGGGCTCGGCTATAGTATCAGTTATGGGTTTGGTTTTGGTCTGGTTATGTGCTCAGTTATGGACTAGATTAAAGGTTTGGTTATGACCTCAATTATGAGCTCAGTTATGGGTTAGGTTTTGGCTTGGTTATGTGCTTTGTTATGGGCTCAGTTATCGACTAGTTTGAAGGTTTGGTTATGACTTCAATTATGATCGTGGTTATAAGCTCAGTTATTACCTCAATTACGAACTAGGTTTAGATCTTGGTTATGGACATGGTTATTGGATCAATTATGGAATAAAAGCTAAATCAGAAAATATAAAATATAAAATATAAAATACAAATAAAATATAGATAACTAATTTCGGTTACAAGCTAAATCATAAACTCTATTTAGAGCTCAGTTATAAATTCAATTACAAACTTGTTTAATAGCTCGGTTATGGGCTTGGTTATAGGATCAGTTATGGGTTTGGTTTTGGCTCAGTTATGGGCTCGGTTAACGGTTTGGTTATAACCACAATTATGACCGTGGTTATGAGCTCGTTTATTACCTCAGTTATGAGCTAGGTTTGGATCTCGGTTATTGGATCGGTCATGGAAAAAATTCTAAATTAGAAAATATAGAGTGAAAAATATAAAGTATAAATTATAAACCATAAAATATAAAATATGAATAAAATATAAATAACTAATTTTGGTTACAAGGTAGATCATAACCATGATTAAGACCTCAGTAATAAATTCAATTACAAGCTTGTTTAAGAGCTTGGTTGTGGGATAAGTTACGGGTTTAGTTTTGGCTCGGTTATGGTCTTGGTTATGGGCTAGGTTAAAGGTTTGGTTATGACCTCAATTATGACTGTGGTTATGAGCTCGGTTATTACCTCAGTTATAAGCTTGGTTCAGATCTCGATTATGGGCACGGTTATTGGATCGGTAATGGAATAAAAGCTAAATTAGAAAATATAAAATATAAAATACAAAATATAAAGTATACAATAAAAAATATAAAATATGAAATAGGAATAAAATATAAATAATTAATTTCGATTACAAGCTAAATCATAACCTTGATTTAGAGCTCAGTTTTAAATTCAATTACAAGCTTGTTTAAGAGCTCGGTTATGGGCTCGGTTATAGAATCAGTTATGGGTTTGGTCTGGTTATGTGATCAGTTATGGACTAGGTTAAAGGTATGGTTATAACCTCAGTTATGAGCTCGGTTTTGGTTTCGGTTATGGGCTTGGTTATGGGATCGGTCATGGACTAGTTTAAAGGCTTGGTTATGACTTCAATTATGATCGTGGTTATGAGCTCAGTTATTACCTCAATTATGAACTAGGTTTAGATCCCGGTTATGGGCTTGGTTATTGGATCGATTATGAAATAAAAGCTAAATTAAAAAATATAAAATATTTCGGTTACAGCTAAATCAAAACCTCGATTAAGAGCTCAGTTATAAATTCAATTACAAACTTGTTTAAGAGCTCGGTTATAGGCTGGTTATGGGATTGGTTATGCGTTTGGTTTTGGCTTGGTTATGAGCTAGGTTAAAGGTTTGGTTATATCCACAATTATGACCGTGGTTATGAGCTCGGTTTTTACTTCAGTTATGGGATAGGTTTAGATCTCAGTTATAGCCTCCGTTTTTGGATCGGTTATGGAAAAAATACTAAGTTAGAAAATACAAAATACAAAGTATAAAGTATAAAATATAAAGTATAAATTATAAAGTATAAAATATAAAAAAATAAAATATGAAATATGAATAAAAATAAATAACTAATTTCGATTACAAGGTAGATCATAACCTTGATTAAGACCTCAGTTATAAATCCAGTTACAGCTTGTTTAAGAGCTCAGTTATGGGATAAGTTAAGGGTTTAGTTTTGGATCGATTACGGTCTTGATTATGGGCTAAGTTAAAGGTTTGGTTATGACCTCAATTATGACTGTGGTTATGAGCTCGGTTATTACCTCAGTTATGAGCTAGGTTTAGATCTCGGTTATTGGATCAGTTATGGAATAAAAGCTAAACTAGAAGATATAAAATATAAAATATAAAGTACAAAATTAAAAATTAAAAATATGAATAAAATATGAATAATTAATTTCTGTTACAAGCTAGATCATAACCTCGATTTAGAGCTTAGTTTTAAATTCAACTACGAGCTTGTTTAAAAGCTCGGTTATGGGCTCAGTTATAGGATCGGTTATGGGTTTGGTTTGGTTATGTGCTTGGTTATGGGCTCGATTATGAAGCAGGTTAAAGGTTTGGTTATGAGCTCAATTATGAGCTCGGTTATGGTCTTGGTTATACGCTCGGTTATGGGTTAGGTTTTGGCTCGGTTATGTGCTCGATTATGGGCATGGTTATGGACTAGTTTAAAGGTTTGGTCATGACTTCAATTATGATCATGGTTATGAGCTCAGTTATTACCTCTATTACGAACTAGGTTTAGATTTCGGTTATGGGCTTGGTTATAATATCAGTTATGGAACAAAAGCTAAATTAAAAAATACGAAATATAAAACAAAAATTAAATATAAATAACTAATTTCGGTTCATGCTAAATCATAACCTCGATTAAGAGCTCAGTTATAAATTCAATTACAAACTTGTTTAAGAGCTCAGTTATGGGCTCGACTGTGGGTTTGGTTTTGGCTCGGTTATGGGCTAGGTTAAAGGTTTGGTTATAACCACAATTATGATCATTATTATGAGCTTGGTTATTACCTCAGTTATGAGCTAGGTTTAGTTCTCAGTTATGGCCACGGTTATTGGATCGATTGTGGAAAAAAAATTCTAAATTAGAAAATATAAAGTATAAAATATAAAATACAAAATATAAAATATAAATAACTAATTTAGGTTACAAGCTAGATCATAACCTCGATTAAGTGCTCAGTTACAAATTCAATTACAAGTTTGTTTAAGAGCTCGATTATGGGCTCGGTTATAGGGCTAGTTATAGGTTTGGTTATTACATTAGTTATAACCTCGGTTATTACCTCAGTTATGAGCTATATTTAGATCTTGTTTATGGGCTCGATTATTGGATCGGTTATGAAATAAAAGCTAAATTAGAAAATATAAATAAATTATAAATAACTAATTTTGGTTACAAGGTAGATCATAAACTCAATTAAGAGCTTATTTATAAATTCAATTACAAGCTTATTTAAGAGCTCGATTATGAGCTCAGTTATTGGTTTGGTTTTGGTTGGTTATGTGCTTGGTTAAGGGATCGGTTATAGGTTAGGTTAAAGGTTTGGTTAGTACCTCAATTATGACCGTGGTTATGAGCTCGGTTATTATCTTAGTTATAAGCTAGGTTTAGATCTCGATAATGGGCTCGGTTATGGGATAAAAGCTAAATTATAAATTATAAATTATAAATAACTAATCTTGGTTACAAGACAATCTTGTTTAAGAGCTCGGTTGTGGGCTCAGTTATGGATTTGGTTTGGCTGGTTATGTGCTTGGTTATGGGCTTAGTTATGGGCTTAAAGGTTTGATTATTACCTCGGTTATGATCATGATTATGAGCTCGGTTATTATCTCAATTATAAACTAGGTTTAGATCTCGGTTACGGGCTCAGTTATGGGATAAAAACTAAAAACTAAGATATAAATAAAATATAAGTAACTAATTTCGGTTACAAGGTAGATAATAACCTATGACATGAGTCATGAGCACCATTTTTTGGTTGTGTTGCATTCGATGGGTCTAACGCCATAATGATATATTACTTCTCCCAATCACGTTTGATCTGTTAAAGAAAATTGAGCTATTAACCTTCAATGCATTAAAAGACATCCGGACGTAAGACCTTATCTGGTACCTATGAGAAAACATTTGAGTGCTAAGTCTAATTGGTTACCTATGACATGTAAAAGATATTCAGATGCAAGACCTAATCGGATACTTCATCAATGACTCTTAACCTAGTAGAGATTAATTAACTGAGTGGGTACCTATGACACGTTAAACACATTCGATCGGAAGGCCTAATCAGGTACCTATGACACATAAAAGACATCCGGATGCAAGACCTAATCGAGCACTTCATCAATGATTCTACACCCAAGAGGGATTAATTAACCGAGCGGGTACCTATGACACGTTAAACATATTCGAATGCAAGGCCTAATCAGGTACCTCATCAATGATTCTACACTAGTAGGAATTAATTAACTGACCGGGTACCTATGACATGTAAAATACATTCGGATGTAAGGCCTAATCCGGTACCTATGACACGTAATAGACATTCAAGCGCAAGGCCTAATCGGGTACGTATGACACGTAAAAGACATCCGGACGCATGGCTTAGTCGGGTACGTCATCAACAATTCTACACCAAGTAGGGATTAATTAACCAAGAGGGTACCTATGATACGTTGAACACATTAGGACGCAAGGCCTAATCAAGTACCTATGACATGTAAAAGACATCTGGATGCAAGGTCTAATCAGATACCTATGAAAACGTAAAAGAGGTCCGTGCACAAGGCCTAATCGGGTACCTATGACACGTAAAAGACATTTAGATGCAAGGCCTAATCTGTTGCTTCATCAACGATTCTACCCCCAGTAGGAATTAATTAACCGAGCGGATACCTGTGACACATTAAAGACATTACAACGCACAGCCTAATCAGGTAACTATGGCATGTTAAACACATCTGAAAGCAAGTCTGAATTGGGTACCTATGACATGTAAAAGACATCCGGATGCAAGGCCTAATCGGGTACTTCATTAATGATTCTACACCCAATAGGGATTAATTAGCTGACTGGGTACCTATGACACGTAAAATACATCCGGACGTAAGGCCTAATCCGGTAGCAATGACACGTAAAAGACATCAAAGAGCAAGGCATAATCGACTACCTATGACACATAAAAGACATCCGGATGTAAGGCCTAATCAAGTACTTCATCAACGATTCTACACTCAATAGAGATTATTAACCGAGAGGATACCTATGACACATTAAACACATTAGGACGCAAGTCCTAATCAGATACCTATGACACGTAAAAGACATCCGAACGTAGGGCCTAATGGTGGTACCTATGACACGTAAAAGACATCCGAGCACAATGCCTAATCGGGTACCTATGACACGTAAAAGACATCCAGACTTAAGGCCTAATCGGGTACCTATGACAGGTAAAAGGAATTCGGATGCAAGGCCTAATCGGGTACCCATGACACGTAAAAGACATTCGAGCACAAGTCCTAATCGGATATTTCATCAACGATTCTACACCCAGTAGGGATTAATTAACTGACCGGGTAACTATGACACGTAACATACATCCGGATGTAAGGCCTAATCCGGTACTTATGACACGTAAAAGACATTCAAGCGCAAAGGCCTAATCGGGTACCTATGACACGTAAAAGACATTCGAACGCACGACCTAATCGGGGACTTCATCAACGATTCTGCACCCATTAAGGATTAATTAACTGAGAGGGAACATCTGACATGTTAAATGCATTAGGATGCAAGGCCTAATCGGATACCTGTGACACGTAAAACATATCCGAACGCAAGGCATAATCTTTTACCTATGACACGTAAAAGACATCTGAGCACAGGGCCAAGTCGGGCACCAATGACACGTAAATACATCTATACGCAAGGCCTAATCGGGTACTTCATCAAGGATTCTACACCCAGTAGTGATTAATTAACCGAGTGAGTACCTATGATACATTAAATGCATTAGCACGCAAGGCCTAATCGGGAACCTATGATACGTAAAAAGACATCTGGACGGAAGACCTAATCGGGTACCTACGACACGTAAAAGGCATCCGGACTCAAGGACTAATAGGGTACCAATAACACATAAAAGACATCCGAGCACAAGGCCTAATCGGGTACCTATGACACGTAAAAGACACCCAGATGAAATACCTAATCGGGTACTTCATCAACGATTCTACACCTAGTAGGGATTAATTAACCGAGCGGGTACCTATGACACATTAAAGACATTAGGAAACAAGACCTAACTGGGTACCTATTACTCTTCAATGATATTCGGACACAAGCCCTAATCGGTTACTTCATCAACATTCTACACCCAGTAGGGATTAATTAGCCGAGAGGGTACCTATGACACGTTAAACACATTCAGACGCAAGTTCTAATCCGGTAGCTATGACCTAATCGGGTACTTCCTCAACGATTATACACCCAGGAGGGATTAGTTAACCGAGCGGGTACCTATGACATGTTAAACACACTTGAACGCATGGCCTAATCAGGTACCTATCACATGTAAAAGACATCCGGACGCAAGGCCTAATTGGTTACATCATCAACGATTCTACACCCAGTAGGAATTAATTCACCAAGCGGGTACCTATGACATGTAAAATACATCCGGATGTAAGGCCTAATCGGGTACCTATGATACGTAAAGTACATCCAAACGCAAGGCCTAATCAGGTACCTATGACACGTAATAGACATCTGAACGCAAGGCCAAATCGGGTACATCATCAACTATTCTACACCCAGTAGGGATTAATTAATCGAGCGAATACCTATGACACATTAAAGACATTAGGACGCAAGACCTAATCAGGTGCCTATGACATGTAAAAGACATCCAGATGCAAGGCCTAATCAGGTACATCATCAACGATTCTATACTCAGTAGGGATTAATTAATCGAGTGGGTTTCTATGACACATTAAATACATTAGGACTCAAGGCCTAATCGGATACCTATGACACATAAAAGACATCCAAATGCAAGGCCTATTCGGTTACCTATGAAACGTTAAAGACATCCGAGCACAAGGCCTAATCAGGTACCTATGAAACGTCAAAGACATCTGGACGTAAGGCCTAATTGGGTACTTCACCAACGATTCTACACCCGGTAGGGATTAATTAACCAAGTGGATACCTATGACACGTAAAATACATCCGGATGTAAGGCCTTATCGGGTACCTACGTGTAATGGCCCACAAATTCATACTATCTAAGTTGACTACATACATCACACGTCCAACCCAAACATCACAGAAATACGAATCATTTTTTTAGAATAAAAAGGTTGAAGAAGAATAGAAATAACAACACAGAATCTCACATCGCAGCGGAACAAAATATAATATATCATAACTTTTGAAATACAAAATTTTTAACTATATAACATACAATTATCAGAGTACAACATTTACAACACAGCGGAAATAAAAACACTATATATCTAACATTGAAGCCTCCTGTTCCAAGCTCTTTTACATAGATCTATAAAATCCTGAACTACTTGACTGCCTGTACAAATTTGGGCACCCAAGAGTTTAGGTAAAACAAAACAAATAAATTCCGGGTCAGTCATGGGACCGGTATGAGTAAACGATGTAAAACAGTTTGAAAAGTAAATGATATCTCATAAGACTGCGCCGTATAACACGGAACAGTTTTTTCCCTTATGAGAATCCAAAACACTTGTTTTAACTTTCAAAAATACATTTGAAAGAAACGATAATCTTTATATCAAAACTCTTTTGATATTATAATAGTGTGTAAATCAAATAAATAGAAATCTAGTGGAACATTTGCATCTCATGTTCCACATATATATAATATACAATCAAAACCGCGAGCACTTATGGGGCAATGAATTTCCAACTATGACAAGATATAGAACCACATTCCGATAGTGTATCTCTAGAGGAGAATATATACACTGGGTTCAACAAGAACATCTTGTAATCCGGCCACACATGACCGACCACTCATTTCGCTTGAGTGTATTGAATGTATATCACCAACGGTTGGGATCAGCAACGGTTTTCCCGAATGGGACAGCATCGAATAGAATAAAGAATGAAATGAATTTCTCTAGATAGGTGATAATACACCCTAATTGAGAGCTACCCACTTAGCCATGCTCCTTGCCCGATTTTTGTCATTTCCCGGTTGATGAGGCCTGATGCTACGATTACTTACCATTCCTTGATTGCACAATCACTTTGACTTCCATATTGTCAGATCGGCTAATCATTAATTGATTTGTACAAATATATTCTGGATAGTACAGTAAGAGAATAAATTCTCCGGCACCATGTATATTTATTTAGATCAACATATGCGATCATTGGAAATACTCTATCAAACACTCGTCCATACACATTCGTTCTAGGACTGAACGAAACCGAAGGCACAATTTCCATTAATCCATCTTAGGCAATTTCTACCTAGGATTAACAGAAAAGCCCTTACCCTTTACTCCATCTTCGATTATCTTATATAATCTGATTCGCAACGATACTGTCAATACGGAGTGGTTCTTGGATAATAATCCAACCAGTCTCTCCATATTGACAACGATATTGGCAAATACTTCGATAGTCGGTTATTTAACTATCGAAGAAAACAAACATCCAATCAAAACATCAAACAATCACTGGGCCCTTGATTAATATTTCATTAATTAAACCACTTCTCCATTTCCTTCCAATATTTGTTAACCAAATATTTTCAATATTTATCTTGGCCTCTTACTCTATCTGGAAAACATTTCCAAATATCAACTTCTTTTATTTTCTATATTTTAGAAAACATCTTTTATTTGCAATAGGAAAACATTCCAATTACTTATCTCTTTCATGACCATTTATTTCTATACTGTGGAAATACTTATTATTATATTTCCAAAATTCCACTTACTTGGGTTAAAACGACTATTGTGTAAAACATCATTACAAACAACCCAAAATATTGCATTCAACTAATTCTAATTCAAATATTAATATTTGAGACTGAATCTTGCTATTTATCGGTTAAAAATGAAATCAATCGAGTTGGGGTATAACTACCTCTCAGACCTTGACCGAAAACATCCTTAACTTCTAAACAGACAAAACCACTTACCTCGAATAATCAACATCATAAAAACCAATTATTCATTTTTACAACGTGTATACATTTCTCTTTCTATATTTACTGGATTTAATTATATATTTCCTTTTGTTTATAATATTCTATTTTAAGTTTGTTTCCTTATCGAATTCTATATATATCGATACATTAATTTCTAGTTGTCAATTTTCTTAAAAATATTCGAACTCCTTAAATTTCCAGAAAATGTCGCCATAACTTCCTTTGTACGGGTCACTCGGTACAACTACAAAATGCCTCTCTGGGCCCTTTCCATTCAAAAAGAAAATCAAAAAGCCAAGCGGCTTGCTGATTCGGTGCATAAAATCTCATATGAAATTTAAACATGTACCTTTCTATCGGGAAATAATCTTTATACACTTCATTTCATACCGGTCTAACCCGTATACGTCCATTCCTAATTTATTCCAACTCAATCTGGTCATTTTAACTTAATTCGCTAATTTATTCTTTAATTAGCTCTTTTGCTTATTTCACTTTTTATTTGAACATATCACGTTCAAATATATATAAAAAAAATATAAAACAATCGAATGTCATTTCTAATTCAAGTTTCATATTCGATTTCGAATATGAATTGACAAACCCCCTTTTTGATCCAAAGTCCAATATCGATTTAAAATTTCATTAACTAATTTTTCTTCAAATTAGTTAATTCTATTCAACAATTAAAAACCTGATTTTTGTTTTAAAAATCAATTCATTACTCCACTTGAGTTCAGATATATTTTATAACTCAAATCTGAATTTTTCTAATGGAAATTCAGATTTTATTTGTTTAAAATCCATTTATTTATTTAAATAAACCGTTATGGTTTTATAATGGTTATGGCGCTGTTTCCCAGAAAATTTGATTTTGACATAACTCAAAATCAATAAGACGAAATCCAGATTTCTCTTCCATTAGATAACTATTATTCAATCGGTCCTGGCGATTTTTGTTTCAAGGAATCCCGACTTAAATTGAGTTATGTATACTCAATTGAAGTTCGAAACGCCAATTTACGAACTACCACACAGCGGCGAGTTCATTTTAATTATATCTAAATATAAACATTCTAAACTTTGTTTATAAATAAATTTCACTTCCATTCTAATATATTTTTATATACATAAGAATGACTTTCCAAATCTAAGTTAAACATTTCGATTTTTCTAAATCGTCGATTTTCATAACTTAGTTGTAAATTTTATTTACAACTCTATCTTACATATAATATTACAATTCTTTTGGAGATAAAATACAAATCCTTTGGATTTATTTCAATTCTGTTTATAATCCGAATTTTGAAATATATTTCGCCGTTCCCATTTCGAAATGGTTTCAAATTCTATTTTCATATTCTACTTTCAAATACTATTTTCGACTTTCTATTTGAATTTTAAACTCTAAATTATCCAACGATATATTATTTCACAAGACTTAAATCGTTTATAAATCCAACTTCCTTATTTTATACAATAAAACAAGTTTCATTTCAAAATTCTATTTAAAACTCCATTCCTTTTATATTCCGAATTCCAGAGTAAAAACCGTCGTTCCCTTTTCGAAATGATTTCAACTTTCTATTTTTAAATTCAAACTTGAATTTAAAATTTCAAATTACCTTCTGATAATTAATTTGCTTCAATTATAACTTCGTTTATAAATTTACTTATTTTATATATATTAAAACAAGTTCCATTTCAAAACCTATTTAAAACCAAAATCTTTTTTTGGAATATTCTATTTATTTTAACTTATATATATATATAACATAGAATATATTTTAATAATTAATCTAAATATTAGTTTCTAATTTATACCATTCCAATATCCTTTCTAGAAATAATTTATTTTATAAATTCAGCATAATCTAATTTAAATATTCAATTAAATTTATATTTCAAACATCGTAATAGATTTCATCGTTGTCTATTTAAAATGATTTCCAAATTTTCATTTTTAAATTCGCATTTAAATTTAACTCTCTAATTATCCAAATGATAATTTTTCATTTTTATTTACAAACACAATTTATAAATTCATCCCATTTCCCAGTATTATCCATTAAAAATTATTCTATTTTATTTATAAACACTGTTTATAAATTCACTGCATTATCTAATTTATAAATATTGTTTATAAATTCAATACTTGTTTTATTTTACAAAACAAGTTAATATTTCTAGTCCATTCAAAATTCGAATTCTAATTGTGGAAAAATAGATTTTCCCTTTTAAATCTCTAAATATCCTTATCACAATATTTTTATAAATCAATTTTTAGGCCCAGTGATATTCAATCAATCAAAAACACGTAATTATCAACCATAGATTTTCTACACATCATATATGATAATATATGAAAATAAACAAGTAATAACATTTTTAAGGAATCCAGTTGGATCCCTCTAACCTGTTTTCCTGCATCCACAGGCATTACCCAACATAAATAATAACCATCCTGCTTCAAGGTAGGATATTGCGGTATAGAAGATCCACTATCATAGCGTAGGGAGCATAGGGTCATCCGCTAATGATACTGCGGGCATCCGCTAATGGTACTGTGGGAATCTAACCACCAATATATGTATAATAACCACAATCACCAAGCCTAAATAACTAATATATATATAATAGCCACAATAAAATTTCATTGCGTGCAAGCAACCAACAAACAATTATTTTTAAATAATAAAAATAATTCTAAATAAATCTGAGTGAGATTTACTCACCGTGATTTTTCCATTATTGAATATCCTGTTTAATTTTGATTATAAAACTTGCAATTACGAATCCTACTTTACGATCTCCACCTCGTATCAATTTAACACATTGCATTATAAGATTTTCAATTATATAAAATTTAAACGAATTAATAAAATTAATTATTTAGCTTATAACTTAGTCCATTTCAACGTAGATTCAACAACAATTTATAAATCTGTTCACTGCCACTATGATGTCCACCGACACCTCGATCATCACATCGCATTTTGATCCAGATATTATTTTTTTCCTTAAAGCCATTGATTTTACTGTAATATATTATCTAATTACTTAATTTATAAAACAGATTTATTGTATAAATCTAAATTAAAAGAAGAAAAGGAAAAAAAACTGATTTTACCTTATATCCCTATTTAGTTCTTCCCCTTTTTCCTTAAACTGAACCTGCTACTGGTAAACATGCTCTACACATTAATTTCCATCAACCCACACTGGTTGCCGAACTCCCCTCCTTCTCAATAACCAACACGCTTATCAAAACTTCCAACAATCTTCATCGACATCCAAATTCACGTAACCATTCGCCACCAGGAGAACAAATTCCAATTCAACTTAATATATCGAACTCCATCTCCCAAATACAACCAGCGAACAACAAACTACCATCGCGACATGTACAGGCTACCTCAAACATCGCAATATCACCCAGTTCGATTCATCCTTCTGAAACCCATCGCCTCCTTGCTCCGTTGTAAAAATCGCGACTTGTATTGCTTCGAAAACCCTAACATCGCTACTTTGATATTGAATTCAACATAAACTGTTGTACTTAATTTCCCTTCCCAAACCCCAAACTGCTTCCGTCGATGCTCCCCCTCGCTACCACTAACCCCATCGTGCCTTTTTACTTGACCTTCAACCCTATTAGCTCTCCGCGCCTCCAACCCTAAGGCGATGTAGAATACTCGACCCCCCCCCCCCAAATTAGCATCGCAACGCAACCTAATTTCCATACTATGGTGAGGAGCAACTCGATTCGAACTCAAAAACGGAGGTTGATTTTTATATTACGGTTGGATTAAAATGGACAAGAGGAGCACCATTTTGTTTAGTAATATGTTGGGTTTTGGATCTGGAATGAAGAGTGGTTTCGAATTGAAATTGAAGTGAAGGAACATATTTCTTAAGAGAAGGAGAGAAAGGCTTCGATTTTTATTTCCACTGCCCGGAGAAAACATCAAGGTAGGAGAGAATAGAGCATCGATTATTATATAGACGGAGAGACTTAAGCATTAAGGCTATTTTGTCAACGAGAAGTACTGATAGGGTAGGTGTACAGTGTGCTCCCCCTTGTCTTAAGGAGGAAGGAACATATTTAAAATATTATTTTTATTTCTATTTAATTTTTTTTTGAAAATTGGTACACTTTATTAACTATTAAAATAAAAGTACATTACATAGCCAAGCAGAATACATGCAATGCTGAAAATCAAATACGTGAGAAAGCAAAAGATAAACTAAAAAAACTAAAGCTGAAGCCAGTTTGAGTTCATGCTCTAGACTGTTCATCTCCCAAAGTCATCGTGCCTCATGCACAAGAGTAATTTGCTCCATCTCCCTGATCATCATTAACTTCAAACTGTCACTTTAGCCATGGACTTAGACAATGAAATGCAGAACCAATAGTACATCTGATTTACTCCATTTGCACAACTACCATGTCGTTACATTATCTAGTAGCCTCACATCTTACAGAGATCGGATCAGAGTCGAACATTTTTTCCAGATTAAAGAAGATCGATTGGAGGACTAAGGAGAATTGGTATGGAATTTTACGCTTAAATCAGTTTCATCAATTCTCACTGGTCCACTGATGGCTTGATCTTCAGTGGTTTTACATCCAGAAACAATTCGAAGGTAACAACGTCTAGCGATTGAACTGGGGAAAGTGTAAATTGAAGTGTACTTCTCAGATTTCAAAGTCAAGCAGATAAATCTGCGTTGCACTGTAGAATTCGATCGTATTTCCGAATTTCTATTTAATTTTAATTTTAATTAAAATTGGTACCCTTTAATTTTAAATTATCACGTCGATTTAACTCCTATTTGAGTCCAACAACAGGCCTTCCTAGGGTTAAACCACCATTCTGAACCCAACGGGACATGTTTTAAAGCCTTATTCAATCATCTGTAGAAGATACTAATTTAAATCAATATAAATTAAATTCAAAACAATTGATTCTTTGATAATAAATAAATATTGTTATCGTTGATTCCATTAAAATTGAATTTATATTGATTATCTGAATCATTTCTGATACAGTTTTAAATCTTCGAATTCAATTATATTTGTATCACGATAATTCGATATACCCAAAATTAAATCGTATTCGATTATAAAATTGATAACTCAATATAAAAATTCATTTATATTATCAATTCAACATTCAAAACAATATTAAATATTAAAAATAAATTAGTCAAAAATCTGGGTCGTTGCACTATGACACGTAAAAGATATTCAAGTGCAAGGCCTAATCGGGTACTTATGACACGTAAAAGACATCCGGATGCAAGGCCTAATCCGGTACATCATTAACTATTCTACACCCAGTAGGGATTAATTAACCGAGTGGGACGCAAGGCCTAACCGGGTACATCATCAACTATTCTACACCTAGTAAGGATTAATTAACCGAGCGGGCACCTATGACACGTTAAAGACATTAGGACGTAAGGCCTAATCAGATACCTATGACACGTAAAAGACATCCGGACGCAAGGCTTAATTGGGTACATCATCAACGATTTGTACTCAACAAGGATTAATTTACCGAGCAGGCACCTATAACATGTTAAAGACATTAGGACGTAAGGCCTAATCGGAAATCTATGACACGTAAAAGACATCCGGACGTAAGGCCTAATCGGGTACCTATGACACATAAATGACATCCGAACACAAGGCCTAATCGGGTACTTCATCGACGATTCTACACCCAGTAGGGATTAATTAACTGAGCGGGTACCTATGACACATTAAAGACATTAGGACGCAAGGCCTAATCGGGTACCTATGACATGTAGAAGACATCCGGATGCAAGGCTTAATCGGGTACCTATGAAACGTAAAAGTCATTCGAGCACAAGGCATAATCGAGTACCTATGACACATAAAAGACATTCGGACGCAAGGCCTGATCGGGTACTTCATCAATGATTCTATACCCATTATGGATTAATTAAACGAGCAGGTTCCTGTTACACATCAATTCACACGCAATGCTTAATCGGGTACTTATAATATGTAAAAGGCATCCTAATGTAAAGCCTAATCGGGTGCATCATCAACGATTCTACACCCAGTAGGGATTAATTAACCGAGCATGTACCTATGACACATAAAATATAAATTATGGGTTTAATCGAGGTTATGGGCTTAGTTATGGGTTTAGTTTTGGCTCGGTTATGGGCAAGATTAAAGGTTTGACTATGACTGTGATTATGAGCTTGGTTATTACCTCAGTTATAAGCTAGGTGTAGATCTAGGTTATGGGCTCGGTTATTGGATCGATTGGGGAATAAAAGCTAAATTTGGAAATAGAAAATATAAGATATAAAATATGAATAAAATATAAATAATTAATTTTGGTTACAAGGTAGATTATAACCTCGATTAAGAGCTCAATTCTAAGTTCAATTACAAGCTTGTTAAGGGCTTGGTTATGGGATAAGTTATGGGTTTAGTTTTTTCTTGGTTATGGTCTCGGTCATGGGCTAGGTTAAAGGTTTGGTTATGACCTCAATTATGACTATGGTTATGAGCTCGATTTTTACCTCAGTTATAAGCTAGGTTTAGATCTCTTTTATGGGGTCGGTTATGGTATAAAAGCTAAGTTATAAAATATAAAATATAAATAAAATATAAATAACTAATCTCGGTTACAAGGTAGATCATAACCTTAATTAAGACCTCAGTTATAAATTCAATTACAAGTTTGTTTAAGTTCACATTCATGGGCTCGGTTATAGGATAAGTTAAGGGTTTAGTTTTAACTCGGTTATGTGCTAGGTTAAAGGTTTGGTTATGACCTCAATTATGACCTTGGTTATGGCATGTAAAAGACATCTGGACGCAAGGCCTAATTGGGTACATCATCAACGATTCTACACCCAATAGGGATTGATTAACCGAGTGGGTACCCATGAAACATAAAATACATCCGGACGGAAGGCATAATCGGGTACCTATGGCACGTAAAAGACATCCAAGCGCAAGGCATAATCAGGTACTTATGACATGTAAAAGACATCCAAATGCAAGGCCTAATCGGGTACTTTATCAACGATTCTACGCCCAGTAAGGATTAATTAACCGAGCGGGTACCTATGACACGTAAAAGATTCCAAGCGCAAGGTCTAATTGGATACCTCATCAATGATTCTGCATCCTGTAGGGATTAATTCACTGAGTTGCTACTTATGACACGTTAAACAAATTCAGACACAACGCCTAATCGGGTACCTATGACATGTAAAAGACATCTGGATGCAAGCAGTAATCAAGTACATCATCAACGATTCTACACCCAATAAGGATTAATTCACCGAGCGGGTACATATGACACATTAAAGACATTAGAGCGCAAGGCCTAATTGGGTAATTCAACAATGATTCTACATCCATTAGGGATTATTAAACGAGCATGTACCTATGACACCGTTAAAGACATTCTGACGCAAGGCCTAATTGGGTACCTATGGCACGTTAAAGACATTCGAAAGCAAGGCCTAATCGGGTATATATGACACGTTAAAGACATTCGAACGTAAGGCCTAATTGAGTACCTATGACACGTAAAAGACAATCAAATAAGTCTTAAGAGTACTTCATTCTATAATGACACTGTATCAACACCTAAAAGATGAAGGGGTAACCCATGGTTAGCATGCTAAAGCACTACAAAATCCTCTTTCTAGTTTGACAATAAAATTGAAGAAAAAACAATGGTCTTCCTACTACCGTTATCATATGTAAAGTTCCATCATAGGATGAGTCATATTGTGAAAGCACACATAATACTAATATTGCAAAATCCCCCGAGAAACTTGTAATTGACGTGGATTTATAATAAGCAATGCACTGACGATCCAAAGAGCAATAAAATTACGCTAAACTAGATCCCCCTATCATATATGGTTGGACTACCAAATGAAAACTCCGCAACAACTGCAGAATGTCCAGCCCGCAGTATGTTTGATGGATTTGCAAAGAATATGCCTTTCGTCATGAAAAGAATAAACTAACATTCTTTCTCTTAGATTTTTCTTGCTATAATTATGTATTAATTCAAAGATTGCTTCTCTAATAAAATCGATTCCAATCTGTATTAATTCATAGACGACAATACAACAGCTAAACGGTCATATGTGCTAGTATTGCTCAACATAGGATAAAGTCTCCCCTCATCTGATGGCTAATCCGGCAAACTTAGTGAAGTCCAAATGGATCAAACTAATTCTTACATAATCTTTGATACAACTTTAAAATATATATTTTAAATCCAAATTGTCATTTCAACCTTCAAGCTTAAGGTACGTAGGCAGTGTAAGCTTGTATATTCATATAAAAAGGGAAGATGTGCAAATTATAGAATCTACTGCTTAATAATATGAAGAAGAAGCAAATAACTTGCATTCGTATGACTGCTATTTAATATGTCTACTTCATCAAGTTATACATTTGTTGACGGCTTGATGCCTATCAACTTTGCCAATAGAACAACAACTACAACTACTAAATAAAATGAAAAAGATCTCCACAAATTCTCGAAAGACAAAACTCAGATTTTATTTGTCACATCAGTAAACGTGCAGGCGCTTCAAAGTTATCAAATCGAATATTTCTCATGACCAAGACACAGAAGAAACTATCGTTCGAAAAATCCTATAGAACTGATACAAAAATAAATATGAATTGTAATTTTCTTTGCAAAAATTAAGTATACACCCCATCCGAAGAGAAGCAAACAATTCATAAGTTATTAAACTCAGGTGAAAAATTCAAGCATCTTCAAAATACGATGCAAGAACTCATTTTGCAGGTACGGCAGCAGGAGCAGCTCCACCAGTGGTTAGCCTGGAAATAAGAAAAAACAAGTTATAAACAAATATATGGTTATATATATAAAACCTCAAATATCTTATACACGAATGGAAGTTTATATTCAATTGCAGAAATTATTGGTCATTTCCTTATACAGTAAAGCAATATGGGTAAATAAGAAATACTAAGATCACTTTAATTCATCAAAGCTAGTTATTGCCATCTAAGTTCGTAATTCATAAGATATCAATAGGAAGAAGGGATGGCAAGATAAAAGAATACATACAGTCCAACAAAGACTTTAAAGGCGTCATAAATTCCCCATTGTGCTCCCGTAAGAATACCAATCATAACAATTCGAAGTGGAAACCCACGAGTAAACAACTACCGTACTCCAAGCTTCTTCACAGCCTGATACTGCCAAAAGATTACAGTAAACTATCACATGAAAACGATTAATGCATAAGGATTTTCATAAAAATTAGACGAACTATGGGTGTAAATTAGAGTGTGTGCTTGTGTGTACTTACATCACCAACGGTGGTACCCTTAGCATTGTTGAGGAAAGAAACAAGATTGTCAACAGGGTAAGAGACAATAATAAAGAAAACTCCAGCAGCATAACCACCTGCAAAACTAAATCCAAGCTGAAGACCTTCGCTGCATTGGTCTTTCGGTGTTAGGATTGCATATTTGTACAACATCTCAATAATAGTCTCGAGGGATGCAAATTTCATCACTGTATTTGTAAAAATGAACATGAACTAATTTTTTTCTCAAACATGCATATAGCTTAAAATCAATTTAATAATAGAGTGCAAATGTTTAAATGTAAATATTATAATATAATTCAAAATCAATTCTGAAGACGATCTTTAAAGGTGAAGATTTAATGAACAATGCAACTAAAGCACACCATTAAATGTATCTAAACATTATTGAGTAGCGAAAAGAAAATTTGCACTGTAATCATGACGCTTCAATAGCACAAACCAAGTATGCAGCAAATAAATATGATTTAGCTTATTTTTAGACTAAAGAATAATGAAAGAAATGCTAACTTTTGGTAAGAAACAAAATGAAGGAAATGCAGGTTTGAACTGCAGGGAAAGCTGATTTTGGAAATGAAAAAAAGAAAATATTGGTCAAAGTAGAAATGTCGCTAGAGCAAATCATAATGGAATTGCATAAATATTTATTAAAGGGAAGTGCAAAACATATAAACCAAACGTCTAGTCTTTAAAAATAAATATGTACATGGGGCTATAGAGGAAATAAACAATCAAAGATAAATAAGCTATAGTGGCTTAAAGTTTGATTTTCATGTACATACATACATATATATATATATACACACACACACATACATACATATATATATATGTATGTATGTATATCTGTGTGTGTGTGTGAGAGCGTGTGTGTGTACATGCACATGAACACACACACGCAAGCATTAAATATATGTGTGTGTATGTTTGTGTATGTATGTATTTACAAGCTTAAATTAAATTACAGATAAGCCAATGATTAATTAGTGAAATTTAAGGCAAAGCTAAAATAGATGTGTACAAAGGTCGGAAAAGTTTAACTTGTCTTATCAATAGGCCATCTAATAAAACCTTCACATGACTAATGCTTATGGTTCACTCAAACAAATATACAAAATATCAACCCACAAGTTTCATCAGTAGTCAAGAAAGGAAAATCTTACAAGGAATTTGACGTCCCCATAGTGGCATGAGTCCTTTGTACAATCTAAAAAAGAACAAGCACATATCAAAATAAATAACTTGAAAACCTCAGACACAATGTCATCATATTAAAAACACCAAAAAAGTGGAAAAAGATTATACCCCATGGCTCCTTCGGCTTTAACAAACTTAGGCAACCCATCAACAAAAGAGGAACAAACCAAACCATCAACTGAAGAACGCCAAAGACCTGTGAGCTCCTATTCTACAGTAAGAGCATTATTAACAATTCCAAAAACCTGCTTCACTAAAAATAGAGATTGTCCATGACATACGGTAATAGCCTTTAGCACTCTACAGCATTCGAGACAACCTTCACCTGAGAGAAATAACCCACAACCATGCACAAAATATAAAAAACCAAAAACACAAGATGATACCCCAAGTGCATCACCATGCAGAAAACACAAAACCAAAACTAGTCACTCACCAAAGCAGGTCGAGCAAAGATCGATCCAAAACCAAAATGAAACTCAAATAAATGAGCCTCTAGAGATAGAGAGATTATTAAGTGGTTCGTGACTCACTTCTTGCACTGAGAAACAAGGCATGCACTGTGAAGATGAGACATTTGCACCAGATCGATACAAATTACTTTATATACTTGAGTACAGACTTACTTGAGTCATGATAATGATTTGAGAGCTGTGAAGAGTAGTACGTCAAATTTATTACTATGTAGATCATGATGGCAAACATAAAGTGCATGAATCCAAACCAATGCTTGCATGCACAATTAAAAATTAATTATAAGAACAATTATAATAAGTTGATAATAATTATATAATGATAATATTAAAACATACCTTCAACACTATTTACTCCTATGCAATGCAGGAATATTCAACAATAAACCACCTCATACTTCAACTTCAATATATAGCGCACTCATAATTTTATAGAAATACTGTTTCAGTTTGAATATTTAACATATAGCGCAATCATAATTCATAACATAAAGTATTGTTCCAGTTGATTACACTACTTAAAAAAACAGTCATATAAAGGATTTGTAATAAAAACATCCTAAATTGGAAAGAAGGGGAAAAAATCTACCACAACTTGAATATTTAAAAAGACAAACAGTAAATGGTTTTTTCAAAACATTTGTAACTATAATTAGCATCAGCATTTAAAATAAATTGATAATAAGACAAGATAACAAATTTAAATGAACCATACATTTCTAAACTAGAAAATAACATTTCACATCTAATATCTAAATAAGAAGATAAATAATCAAACGTAACACTAACCAAACATTCATTGAACATCCTCTTCGATTGTGCCCTAATTTCTTGCATTTTCCACATTTATTCTATTTTTCATGAAATACATCAGGACTTCCTAATCTATTAACTCTAGGCCTTCCAGCTGCTCTAATTGGTTTAGGAGGATGAATAATTGAAGACTCTTCAGCTATAATAAGTTGCTTATCAGCAGTAGGAATTGGCCGAATAACATGTGAATAACTAACACAATAAGCAGCAACTATAAAGTAATAGTCAACATGGTCATAAACTAAAAGTTTGTTGATTACTATACACTTCAAGCATGAGCACAAAGAAAACCGGTTACTTTCCATTGATTACAAGTGCACAATCTATTTTCTAGACCAACTTTATGAGAAATCGGAGAATATACTTTGAAAACCTGAGCTAAAGACTTGGAAACATTCCACCCAAACACTTCATCTTTTAGCGCCAATAGCCTAACTTCCATTTTAGGACGAAGAATACTATCCCATTTTGATGCTTCTTTGAGACGACCCGAAATCCCGTACTGACGGAGACAAGGGTTATCTTTGGAATATAACACAGAAACATACAATAGCAGAACAGAATAATAAAATACACCAGATAATGAACAATGGAATATACTGGATAAAAGTAATCATCAGAGTTACACAGTATACAGGATCTTACTTAGTACAAATACAGTTCAGCTATACATAAATGTCAACAACGGAGAACAAACAAAATATGTACAATAGGAGCTGAACAGCATAAAAAGAGATAAATGATAGGATCCATCTTCAGCTCCAGCTATCCAGAAAGAACCAACTAAACCTGAATACAAGGCTGCCCGTGTAGAAAAAGGGGCACCCGAGTTTGAAAGTGAAACAAACTACGAGTCAGTCATGGGACTGGTATGAGAAATCTGCTCAACACATATATAATATGGCAAATCACAGGACCACGCCACTCTCGTGGAACGGGTTTACTCCATTGGATTGCCAGTGCTTTAAAACAAATCTTTCTTTTAAACATCGCTATGCTTTTTATAAAAATGAAGCCGTTATAAGACTCAGTTCCCATCACACAATGCAACGCAAACCGGAGGATAGAGTTTTTACCTTATAACGGTCAAAATATGCTTGATATGAATAAACAAGGCATTTGATATTATTGCTAGTGTCTATATGTTTTGAAAACAATTTCCAATCATAACTATCAATCATAGACGACATTAATGCCCCATACCACTATGTCGCCATATATAGGCATACAATCAAAACCGCACAGTCACGTATTTGGAAATTGGAATTCCGTCATGAACCAAGGCAAAAGATAGTCCTTACCGAATTCGAGACAATCTAGCCTACCATGTCTCAGGATCAGAGCTCGAGTGACCCTTGGATCGTCAGGGCCGGTCCACCGATGTGGATTAAAATGCCTGAGCAATACGTTTCCCCACCCTTTGGGGCGAAAACGAGCCAACGAGTGACTCCATCGGACCCGGATCGTCCGATCAAACCGAGGCGCCTCGCAACAGCAACAACCACACAGGTGAAAAGTATATAAATGTCAGGGCTGGTAGGTCACTGACACCACCCTAGCTAGAAAGAAACGCAAGCCCTCCCTGATGTCCTCTCCCGTTTCTGGTTCATACCGGGGTGTGAGGTACGCGATTCTACGTTATACACAAAGCTACGCCACACAGGCGGTGCTTTGATCATCACCACAAGACTTTGCTTTTCAACAGAAGCCCTGATCACTGCATCTTAGCATGCCACACAGGTAATTCATGCCATGCGACTGATGTCCATCGATATACAACCTCTGAGCTCGTGCGTCTCAGAGAAGGGCGTTAAGCAAAAGAATAAATTCTCCACCGCCAAGCAAATGTATATTTGACAGAGATCAATCAACACAGAATAAAATCCAATGTCAGACACACCGTCCATCTACTAGTCCATTCTGGGTCTGAACGAATCCAGATGAACTAAATACCTCGCAAACCCATCGATCACCACGTACGTCTGAACGATCACCACTCATTATCCATATTTCGGGATGCCTCCCAATCAGGACCTCGGTTACCATCCAAACGAGGTGAAGATCTCCGGTCTTCGACCACCGTCTTCATCTTCGACTTTCAATCGTCGGTCAATTATTTGAAATGAGAATTAACTCGGCCTTCTCAAATAATTCACGTACATTTAGAATTTCAAATCAATTTACTTTAATGGTTAAATCATTCGACAACAGCAATTTTGTTCTTTAATGTAATTTTCACACCAAACACATTCAACCATCAAATACTACATAAATCGAGCTAATTCAGTTTATTTCTATTCCATATCGTTTATGATATTTTATAACGATTTATCGCTATTTTTATTTATTTTAAAATAGCCAATTTATTCAAAACGACGATTCGGGCCATAACGCGGCCGTGGCGCTGTTTTTCTTCAGATTTGATTTACACATATCTGACAATCTAACCGTTGGATCTTCACAAAATTTACATCATTAGAAAGGTCTTTTCAAAACGAATCCAACGGTTCCAGTTTCGGGAAAATCCGACGGTCGGATCTCCCGGTACAATCGTTTGACGTTTCGATTTCAAAATACGAACTGCAACGTCGTTATTCGATTAAATATAATTATATTTATAAATATAAATAAATATAATCGCTTCTGGCGCTGTTTTTCTTCAGGTTTTAATTAAACATTCCAAACAATCCAACCGTTGGATTTTTACAAAGTTAGTACCGTTGGAAAGATTTTTCCAAGGCGAACCCGACGGTTGCGGTTTCGGGAAAATCCCATGGTCGGATTTCCCGTACTAGTTGTTTGAAATCACGGTTTCAAAACGCGAACTGCACGACCTCGTTTCGTTTTAATTTTATTTATATTTATATATTTATATAAATATAGTTCATTCAGAAATTTCAATATCGTTTTCACTTCAAATATTTCACTAACGCCTTAAAATTTTGGAAAATTTCGCCATAACCTCCCCTGCACCGGGAGCATCGGGAAATCTCAAATAGCTTCCCCGGTCCTTCTAATCTCAAAAAGAAAAAGAAAAAGCCAAACTGCTAGCCAAAAGGATCATAAAATCATCACCCAAACAAAACAGTAAATGTGTACCTATTTGTCGGGCACAAAATTTTATTCCTCTTCTCTAGCCCCTTTGTTATAACCTGTTCAATGAATATGCATGTACATATATATAGTTCTTATCATTTATCATTTTCTATTCAACTTCATGTTTGATTCCCTTTTGTTTAAAAACACCATTCATTCAACTGTTGCACGTATAGGCAAAAATCATATCATTAGCTAATTAATGAATATTTCAACTCATATATGTTTATTTGAACGAGTGGCTATTTTTAACACTTCACATTTCAACGATTCATGTATATAATAGAAATGTGATTTTTATTGTAAAACAATTCATTTCAAAACACTATTATTTTATATATTTCATATTGGTGATAAAAATAGGATTTTTCTAATAAAACAATTTCTTTCAAAACGAGATCATTTCACACAGTTCATATAGTCGATAAAAGGTGATTTTTATTATCAAACAATTTATTTCAAAATATGAATACCATTCAACACATGAATTTCTAATCAACGCATGATTATCGATTCAACACATGAAGGTTTTCTATAGTTTCTATATATAGATAAAAATGTGATTTTTATGTTTAAAACGCGAATACCATTCAACACATGAATCTCTAATCAACGAATGAATATCGATTCAACACATGAAGGTTTTCTATTCAATGAATAAATATAGTTTTAGCAAATGAAAATAATTCAAACACATGAATATTATTCAAAATTTCGGCAGCATAACGGCAGGGTAGTTAAAACCGGGACCGTCCCTAGTACGGCTCCTCGCTTTACCTTAAAACCTCGCGGTTTTTGACAATGGGGATCATGCATCTAGTTCGCACGCAGGCGGCATGTATATATTTATTTCATTTCCACAAACTAATCCTATGTGGTTTCAACCAAATATTTCTCAACCACAAACGGGTATTTTTCAACCACAATCAATCAATATCAACCACAAACAATCCCAAACAATCATTCGCTATCAATCAATTTTCACACCAATCACAATCAATAAATATCGTCCATGGTTTGTGGACGAGGGGCGTATATATATGTATATATTTATATATAGCAATTCACTTTTATTTCAACACATATATAATTTTTACAACGCCTATATAACTTATACATCAAACATACAACTTATATAACGCTTATACATGAGATGTACAACGTTTATATAACTCATACATCGACTATATAATTTATACATCATCGTTTTCCATATTGTTTATAAATTAGAAATCTCACATTGGGTTCCACTCCACCAAAAAAGCAGAAGGCTCAGAAAAATATGCGGTCTCTTCTAAAATGTAGAAGGCGTCCACACGAGGCTACTGATTCTTGTTTCACTGATTTTCGCCTAGAAACGAAAAAGATATGATTTTTAAATGATGAACGAACTTTGCGACGGTTTTATAGCGTTGAAATCATTTCAGATATTCAAACCCGTTTACCTCGAGGAAACTTCGAAACTAGGTTTCGAATTTTCACCCAAACCGTAGCACGATGTCTCGATCAGACAGCACCACCTCGGAGTGCTTGGAGAGGCGCACTGGCGCCTGAAGCAGGGCGGAGCTCGACGCAGCAGGGGCGGCGGAATCGAGGCGCGAACGGAGAGACTTCGTGGACCTCGTTCTCGAAGCTGGGGCAACGATAGGTGATGCGGTTTATTTTGATTTGAAGAGGAAGAGGAGATCTTCAAAAACCCCAACTGGAGCCTGGCCTGAAGATGAACGTGGCGGCGGCAAAATGTCCGCGAAGTTTCGAACTTCCTCCGTCGTCGATCGTATACGAGAGAGAGAGAGAGAGAGCGCGGGTTTTTTAATTTTTTTAATTTAATGAATGGAATTTTTCTATTGGTCGATATATATATTTATTCAAAAATTGGGGTTTTCTTAAACGAACTCGAAATCAAACCCAACGACTGTCGTCCCTAGCGTTTTACCCCCCATTCCAAACACAATGGGATATGTTTCGTAGGCCCATTCGACTGTTTCAGTCAGTTTTCCTTCAATTTAAAATATAAAATATTCAATATTTAATTTGAACGTACATTTCAATTTGCCAGGGCCACAAACTGATTCGAAAAATTCCAGAAAAATATATCTAGCTATGTTTTGACAATACGGTCCCAACAAAACTAGTTTCATCGAATTCTGAGACCGTTTGCAAAAAGGCCCATTTTTGGTCGATCCAATTTAACTGTAATTGACCAAAACACATTTTCTTTTGCCACGCTCACATACTGATTCAGAAAATTTTGAAATTTGAAACCTAGCAATAACTTTACATCCTGGATCCAACAAAAGTGGTTTCGTTGAATTCCGAGGTCATATGCAAAATGGCCATTTTCACGGGCTATATAAATTCCATAGCGACCGTCCTGAAAATTCATTCGGCCATAACTTTTGCTTTCCGCTATGAAAATTCGATTTTTCAGATTCGTTAGAAAGGTATTCACTAACAGATTTAAATATTTTTGGTTTCACTAAAATCCGTTTTGTTTTGCACCCGGTATAGTCCGACAAAGTTTGAATTCAATTTTTGAAACTGCAGCGCCTTTTCAAGCCTTGTTTATAATTATAATTAATTATATTCGTTTTCAATTGTCGATTCAACTCACTTTTCATTGCCATTAGCTAAAATATTTATTTTAAATATTTAAAAGCCATTATTTTAGCCAATTTAAAAATTTTAAATTGGTTCAGATTTTCTGGGTCACTACAATCTCCCCCACTTAAAACTTTTCGTCCCCGAAAAGGAACAAAGTCCAAAGTGGTTTGATAAATCTACAATCACACAACACAACAACCAATTTGTTTTTAACCTTCCAAAAATATACTAATCAAATCTTATATTCCTTTAAAAATCATTCAGAGTATAGAATAAATAGTGCACATCCATGGGAAGAAAATAGCAATAGAATAGAGAATTAAATGGTAATGCAAAGTGGGTTAAATGTACCTTGCACCGGAGTCAATCAGAGATATCTACTCGGCATCTAGGATAAGCTTTCTGAATGCTCTCCTCAGTTTCCCAAGTACAATCTCGCGGATCTCCACTCCACTGCACTTTGACTAAGTGAACCTTCTTGTTCCTCAGTTCCTTGGTTTCTTTGCCGTAATCTTTAGCGGCTCACGTCTCACGGCTAATTCTGGAGTAATTTCAATGTCATGTTGAGCTGCTTCTTCCACGATCAAGTCTGGATCATGAACGTGCTTTCGAAGTTGGGATATGTGAAATACATCATGAACTCCAGGCAACCAGTTAGGCAGTTTGACCCTATAAGCGAGAGTTCCAATCCGTTCCAGAATAGGAAACGGACCAATAAATTTGGGCGCTAACTTTCCAGTTTTACCGAACCGGATAACTCCTCTCATCGGCGATACTTTCAAATATACATAGTCGCCAACTTCAAAGGATATATCTCTTCTTCTTCTATCGGCATAGCTCTTTTGTCGGCTTTGAGCGGCGAGTGATCGCTTCTTAATAAAATCGACTTTGTCGGCAGCTTCTCGGATCATATCTGGACCCAACACAAGTCTATTTCCTGGTTCGACCCAACAAGCAGGGGATCGGCACGGTCTACCATACAATGCTTCGAATGGCGACATTGTCAGACTCGCCTGGTAGCTGTTGTAATAAGAGAATTCAGCCAAATGCAGATGGTCCTCCCATGATCCACCGAAATCTAGAACACAAGCCCGCAATAGATCTTCTAAAATGCGATTCACCCTCTCAGTCTGACCGTCTGTCTGAGGATGATAAGCGGTGCTCAAGTTCAACTTCGTTCTCAGCTCGACTTGAAATGCTTCCCAGAATTTGCTAGTGAATATTGTATCTCTATCACTGACTATACTGAGCGGCACTCCATGCAGTCTAACTATTTCCCTGAAGTAAATCTGCGCCAGACTCTGAGCAGTTCTATTTGATCTGACAGGTATAAAATGGGCGGTCTTCGTGAAGCGATCTACGATCACCCAAATACTGTCATTCCCTTTTCTGGTTCTGGGCAGGCCATCAATGAAATCCATGGAAATATGCTCCCACTTCCAACCAGGAACTTCTAGCGGTTGTAACAATCCAGCCAATTTCCGTTGGTCGCTTTTGACTAGCTGGCAAGTAGGGCATCGGCTAACATATATTGAGACATCTCTTTTCATAGCTTTCCACCAGAATGTTCGTTTGAGATCGTTATACATTTTGGCCACACCAGGATGGATACTCAGCTTGGACTTGTGACACTCGTCTAACACTTCCCTTTTTAACTCTGGGATGTCAGGAACACAAATCCTTCCTTTCAATCTCAAGGTCTCGTCGTTATCGATCTGAAAACACGAGGGTTCGCCTTTCTAAATCCTTTTGATCATATCCTTAATAAAGTTATCCTCCTTCTGAAGAATAGATATTTTGTCAATCAAGGAAGTCGTGATAATAAAGCTGGCGATCATTACATTCTTTCTGCTCAGCGCATCGGCCACGACATTGGCTTTCCTCGGAGTATATATAATTTCAAAGTCATATGCTGCAAGAAACTCCAACCAACGTTGCTGCCTCAAATTCAAGTCTTTCTGGGTGAACAGATCCTTTAACGACTGGTGATCTGTAAACAGTTCAAATCTCTCACCCAGAAGATAGTGTCTCCAGATTTTCAAAGCGAATACTATCACCAATAACTCAAGATCATGAGTGACGTAGTTCTTTTCATGTGGCTTCAACTGACGGCTAGCATAAGCAATCACTTGGCCCCTCTGCATTAACACTGCGCCAAGGCCTTCTCTGGAAGCATCAGTCCAGATTTTCAAATCCTGGTTGCCATCGATGATGGTTAACACTGGAGCAGTTGTTAATCTCAACTTTAGCTCTTCAAAAGCCTCCTCACTTTCTGGAGTCCATTTGAATTTAGAGTGCTTCTTTGTAAGCTTTGTTAAATGACCAGATATCTTCGAAAAGTTTTTAACGAACTTCCGGTAATAGCTAGCCAATCCGAGAAAACTGCGGACTTCCGTGGGGGTACTGGGTTGTTTCCAATTCTGAATAGCTGTGATTTTGCTTGGGTCTACAGCAATTCCTTCCTTTGATACGACATGGCCCAGAAATTTTACTTCATCTTGCCAGAAGATACACTTGGAAAACTTGGCTTTCAATACATTTCTTCTGAGGATCTCTAACACTTGTTCCAAATGTTTTTCATGTTCGGCTTTTGACTTAGAGAAGATTAGAATATCATCAATAAAAACCAGAACAAATTTATTCAATACTCCTCTGAATACTCTGTTCATCAGATCGACGAAATAGGCTGGAGCGTTATATAAGCCGAATGGCATTACTAGCCACTCGTAGAATAAGTCAGGACCTCTGAATGCTGTCATTGGAACACACTCTTCGGCAATTCGAAGTTGATGGAAGCCTGTAGCTAGGTCCATTCTTGAGAATACTTGTGCTCCATTTAATCGATCCAACAAATCATCAATCCGCGGCAATGGATACTTGTTCTTTATTGTCTGTTTGTTCAGATCACGATAATCCATGCATAGACGTAGAGTACCGTCAGATTTTGGGACAAACACCACTGCTGCTCCCCAGTCAGAGAAACTAGGTCTGATCAGACCTTTCCATACTAGCTGTCGTGTTTGATTGTCTAATTCCTCCTTCTCCTTCAAGGACATTCTTCGAATAGCGTGAACTACTGGCCTTGCATTAGGAATCAAAGCAATTTTGAAATCTATTTCCCTCTGCGGAGGTAAGCGAACAACTTCTTCGAAAACATCCGCATAGTTCTCGACGATAGGAATGTCTTTAACGAGGTCAGGAATATTCTCAGTAACTTCAGGGCTATTTTCTATTTGGGCTGGAGAAACATCCAAAGCTGCCCAGAAGTCCTTTCTATTTGATGTCGGGCCTTCACACGGAATGGTTACATAATTCCCTGATTTTATCTTAGCCTTAACGACTCTGTCGGCGCATTTAACCTCAGCTTCATACTTGGTCAGCCAATCCAATCCGAGAATAAGATCGAATTCATTGAAATTCATGACGATAGAGATAATAGGGAATTTATAGCAGGAAAAAGAGACAGGTACTGCACAAATCAAACTGAGATCGATGGAACCCCCAACTGGATTTTGGACAGTCATTGGTTCTTTGAGCTTCTTCAATCTCAAATCCAACTTCTTGACTGCACTCTTTGCAATAAAGCTTCGTGACGCGCCTGTGTCAAACAGTATCTTAACTGGAATGTCCTTGACATTGAGCGTGCCTTCTAAAACATCTGACCTTTCATGAGCAGACGAAGATGTAGGCACTTCTGCCACCTCATCTACTTGTACTGCTTCAGGTTTTCTGTACAGCGGGCAGGCCTTTAACAGATGACCGGCCTGTTGGCATTGACTACACTTTCTATTCTCTTGGAAATTCATCCCGGATTTAGACCCGCCATGCTTTCGTCTGTTCGAAGATCTGCAGTTTCTTATCGAATGCCCTTGCTGATCACACTTTAGGCATACGATTGTCTTTACCTTTTTCTACTTGATCTTTGGCCTCTTTATGAATTCAGCCTTCGTACTGGCCTCAGGCTGCATACTTGTCTCAGGGCTATCAACCTCGAATTTTCTTTTGCTGCTAGAACTGACTTCTTCTTCGTCTCGCAACATACCTTTCCTATCGAGATCTTCATACTGATAAGCCATATAAATCATTTCTGAGAAAGGAAGCTTCACATTCCTCATCACACTATTCTGATATTTTCTTTGAAGCCCATTGATAAATCTCATGTTCTTCCTCTTCGGATTTTCAATTAGATGAGGGGCAAAGTGAGAAAGTTCATTGAATTTCTTATGATATTCTGGGATGGTCATATCACCTTGTATTAGATAAGAAAATTCATCACATAGTCGTTCGGTCGCTTCGGGAGGAGTAAATCTTTCTAGGAAAATTACTTTGAATCTATCCCAGGTGATATCACCTTCTGGATTATCCTTAATAACCGAATCCCACCAGAACAAAGTTTCATCTTCGAGTGCCCAGGAGGCCAGTAATCTTTTCTGGTCATCCCTAAGCTTTAATGCTTCGAAGATTTTCTCAGCCGAACGAATCCAAGCTTGTGTTCTCATAATAGATTCTTCGCCCGAGAACGGCTTTCCACCCAGATTTCTATATTTCATATATAGGGCTTCTATATCCGGGTCAGTATTACTTCTTCTGTTTCTGGCACTCATTTTCTAGTTCTTCTGCAAATAGCAGATCAAGTGTCAGGTCAACAGGAAAGATATTTCAAAATATAGAGACAAATACTTGAATGTAAATGTGTCTATCTAGGTGTTATTTCATTCTGCTTTTCTCATACTAGGATATTACTGATCCTATCTGTATGGAATTACCCGCCCTAGAACACTACTGGTTCTATTTCTGACGAGTTCGTTCAAATGTTATATTCCAGAACTAAGCTTAACCAAAGCTCTGATACCACGTTGAGACGACCCGAAATCCCGTACTGACGGAGACAAGGGTTATCTTTGGAATATAACACAGAAACATACAATAGCAGAACAGAATAATAAAATACACCAGATAATGAACAATGGAATATACTGGATAAAAGTAATCATCAGAGTTACACAGTATACAGGATCTTACTTAGTACAAATACAGTTCAGCTATACATAAATGTCAACAGCGGAAAACAAACAAAATATGTACAATAGGAGCTGAACAACATAAAAAGAGATAAATGATAGGATCCATCTTCAGCTCCAGCTATCCAGAAAGAACCAACTAAACCTGAATACAAGGCTGCCCGTGTAGAAAAAGGGGCACCCGAGTTTGAAAGTGAAACAAACTACGAGTCAGTCATGGGACTGGTATGAGAAATCTGCTCAACACATATATAATATGGCAAATCACAGGACCACGCCACTCTCGTGGAACGGGTTTACTCCATTGGATTGCCAGTGCTTTAAAACAAATCTTTCTTTTAAACATCGCTATGCTTTTTATAAAAATGAAGCCGTTATAAGACTAAGTTCCCATCACACAATGCAACGCAAACCGGAGATAGAGTTTTTACCTTATAACGGTCAAAATATGCTTGATACGAATAAAACAAAGGCATTTGATATTATTGCTAGTGTCTATATGTTTTGAAAACAATTTCCAATCATAACTATCAATCGTAGATGGCATTAATGCCCCATACCACTATGTCGCCATATATATAGGTATACAATCAAAACCGCACAGTCACGTATTTGGAAATTGGAATTCCGTCATGAACCAAGGCAAAAGATAGTCCTTACCGAATTCGAGACAATCTAGCCTACTATGTCTCAGGATCAGAGCTCGAGTGACCCTTGGATCGTCAGAGCCGGTCCACCGATGTGGATTAAAATTCTTGAGCAATACGTTTCCCCGCCCTTTGGGGCGCAAACGAGCCAACGAATGACTCCATCGGACCCGGATCGTCCGATCAAACCGAGGCGCCTCGCAACAGCAACAACCACACAGGTGAAAAGTATATAAATGTCAGGGCTGGTAGGTCACTGACACCACCCTAGCTAGAAAGAAACGCAAGCCCTCCCTGATGTCCTCTCCCGTTTCTGGTTCATACCAGGGTGTGAGGTACGCGATTCTACGTTATACACAAAGCTACGCCACACAGGCGGTGCTTTGATCATCACCACAAGACTTTGCTTTTCAACAGAAGCCCTGATCACTGCATCTTAGCATGCCACACAGGTAATTCATGCCATGCGACTGATGTCCATCGATATACAACCTCTGAGCTCGTGCGTCTCAGAGAAGGGCGTTAAGCAAAAGAATAAATTCTCCGCCGCCAAACAGATGTATATTTGACAAAGATCAATCAACACAGAATAAAATCCAATGTCAGACACACCGTCCATCTACTAGTCCGTTCTGGGTCTGAACGAATCCGGAGGCACTAAATACCTTGTAAACCCATCGATCACCACGTACGTCTGAACGATCACCACTCATTATCCATATTTCGGGATGCCTCCCAATCAGGACCTCGGTTACCATCCAAACGAGGTGAAGATCTCCGGTCTTCGACCACCGTCTTCATCTTCGACTTTCAATCGTCGGTCAATTATTTGAAATGAGAATTAACTCGGCCTTCTCAAATAATTCACGTACATTTAGAATTTCAAATCAATTTACTTTAATGGTTAAATCATTGGACAACAGCAATTTTGTTCTTTAATGTAATTTTCACACCAAACACATTCAACCATCAAATACTACATAAATCGAGCTAATTCAGTTTATTTCTATTCCATATCGTTTATGATATTTTATAACGATTTATCGCTATTTTTATTTATTTTAAAATAGCCAATTTATTCAAAACGACGCTTCGGGCCATAACGCGGTCGTGGCGCTGTTTTTCTTCAGATTTGATTTACACATATCTGACAATCTAACCGTTGGATCTTCACAAAATTTACATCATTAGAAAGGTCTTTTCAAAACGAATCCAACGGTTCCAGTTTCGGGAAAATCCGACGGTCGGATCTCCCGGTACAATCGTTTGAAGTTTCGATTTCAAAATACGAACTGCAGCGTCGTTATTCGATTAAATATAATTATATTTATAAATATAAATAAATATAATCGCTTCTGGCGCTGTTTTTCTTCAGGTTTGAATTAAACATTCCAGACAATCCAACCGTTGGATTTTTACAAAGTTAGTACCGTTGGAAAGATTTTTCCAAGGCGAACCCGACGGTTGCGGTTTCGGGAAAATCCCATGGTCGGATTTCCCGTACTAGTTGTTTGAAATCACGGTTTCAAAACGCGAACTGCACGACCTCGTTTCGTTTTAATTTTATTTATATTTATATATTTATATAAATATAGCTCATTCAAAAATTTCAATATCGTTTTCACTTCAAATATTTCACTAACGCCTTAAAATTTTGGAAAATTTCGCCATAACCTCCCCTGCACCGGGAGCATCGGGAAATCTCAAATAGCTTCCCCGGTCCTTCTAATCTCAAAAAGAAAAAGAAAAAGCCAAACGGTTAGCCAACAGGCTCATAAAATCATCACCCAAACAAAACAGTAAATGTGTACCTATTTGTCGGGCACAAAATTTTATTCCTCTTCTCTAGCCCCTTTGTTATAACCTGTTCAATGAATATGCATGTACATATATGTAACACCCCACTCCAGCTATGATCACTCACTAAGGGAATGCCATAGCATCGGTGGAGTATTTTAGTGAATATAGAACAGAAAAATTACAACAAGACAGATATAAATAGTACTTGAAATTTTAAAACATCATCTCATAACAGCGGAAGTAAAACATGTCTGGTTACATCATAAAACCACAATAAAGGTCAAGTACAATATCCATCAAAATAAAGAAGTACATAATCCCACTCTCATACAATAGCCAAACAAAAGAAAAGATAACTGGATAACTGGAGCTTTACATCTATCCAAGCTCCTAAAGACTGGAACAGCAATCCGATCAAGCTCCACTACTGCTAGGATCCACCGTAGGACCTGAGGGTTGGGAAAAAGATAAAAACAACAGGGTCAGACATAAGTCTGAGCGAGTCCTATAACTTTAACAATACAATCGTTAAAGTAACCAGAGAAGACATAAACTGATATACGGTAACATATAGGGATGAATGGCTACCCTAAGCAGTCAACTAAACGAAGATAAAGGATAAAGACGCATCTACCCTCCCTAAGGTAAATTACTAAACTGCACCACACCAGTCGTTCCTAACTTAAAGGTTGATCCCACCCAAGGACTTATAAAATTTACTAATTAGTACCTGCGTACCCCTAGGTGACCAAGTAGGCGCCACGGGGCCCTACAATCCACTAGGTGTACACACTACTTCCCATTCGATCGGCTCCCTAACGTAGATACCCGTGCTGGCCCCACCGTGGGATGTATCATTCCCCAATGTGGCAACCTGATGGAACTAAAGGTGCACGGCTTATATCTACTCGATGCAACAACGGCTTACCTACCAGCCCGGGCCCACTCACGCATATGAAGCCCGTTGGACTTGCGTTGCCACCGCTAACCCGTTTGCCTCTTACAGTCAAGCCCAGTATGCGTGTCCCGTCCTCGACATGGGTCGAGCCCACAAAGATACGTATGGGTTACTGGTTGAAATGGGCCTCCACAAGCTACCCACCTAAGCTTGTCCCTTTTTCTAGTATATCCCACTTAACCCTTTAATCATGTTTTAATTACATGTTCCATTTTGGTTAAGTATTCTAATCGTATTTTCTATTGCCACCCAAGGCAACCACTAGATTTTCTCATGCCACCCGAGGCACCCACTTAACCCCTCATGTCCCTCTACATGCTAATATGGTTAAGTGTTTCTTAATTAATTAATTAAGAACGTAACCTTTGTAAAGACCTCTCACATTAGACTGTCTTTTATGACCGCTGGTTAAGCCGGTTGGGTCCGGGCAGCCTTATGTCATAACAGAGTCTAACCTCGTGTCTTTACATTAATTACGTATTTAGTTTGTGCCTAAGACCTCTCACATTGGGCTAACATTTGTAGCAACTGGTTAAGCCGGTTGGGTCCGGGCAGTTTTACGCTACAACTGGGTCCAACCTCGTGTCTTAGTCAATTAATTACACCTAATTAATCACCCTCATAATTTTATATTAATTATCCCTAATTAATCAAGTTTTCTTAACATGGGTAGACCTAACTTAATAGGTAAATTCCCATGGGGTAGACCTAACTCAATAGGTAAATTCCCAACACATAGTATGGGTACACCTAACCAAATAGGCAAATTCCCATACTATGTTTATTTATTTTGTGTTATGCATAATTATATTAATTTCACACAATCTTATTAACTTATGCATTTAATTACCCCATCGTTCCCACGTAATTTCGTTCATGATATAACACATATAAAAGGTGTCAACTTGCATATGAATGAACATGTTTCAAAGGTGCCATCTTGCATATTAACAAACACATAACTTGCATAGGAACTTGCATAACATGTCACATAACTTGCATATAATATGTCACATAACTTACATATTCATTTTGCATAACAAACTTGCATATTAGCTTATAGACTTGCATAATGTGTCATCATGAACTTGCATATTAATAAACATGTAACTTGCATATTTACATACATGTAACTCGCATATTAACAAACATGTAACTTGCATATAAAGAAACATGTAACTTGCATATTTACATACATGTAACTTGCATATTAACAAACATGTAACTTGCATATTAACAAACATGTAACTTGCATATTTACATACATGTAACTTGCATATTAACAAACATGTAACTTGCATATTAACAAACATGTAACTTGCATAGCATATTACCATGAACTTGCATAACATGCATATGATTACATAGCCCACAACTTGCATATTTAGCATCATGCAAACATAACATACATCATATTAAACTTGCATAAGCTTACATACTCAACATGCATAAACATAAGATTAATGCTAACATCATATCATATGATTCAAAGCTCATTAACCCACATACAAAACCATAAATCTCATCACATCTCATCTAATTAGTTTACCAAAAGATCATCAAAGTGATAGAAACTCACAACTAGCAACTTTGAACACCAAATGAAGAAGATTAAGATGCTAAGAAGGGATTAGAAGTTGATTAGAGAGTGATTAGTATGCAACCCTCTTCATAAAATTAGTGGAGGCCATGAGAGCTAGCATTTTGCCATAGTTTAGTCACTAGGTTTAATTATGAATGAATTAGGGTAGGTTAGGGTCTTATTTATAGATTAGGCAAGTGTTTTAGGCCATAGGATTAACCCTAGATTCAATCCAAGCCATCAAAGCATGTCTTGGGGAAGAAGTCAAGTGTAGGAACCATCTAGGGCCTTTAGATTAAAGATGGACCATGAGAACCATTCAAATGCAAAATCTGCACTTGAGCGAATCGGCCCACGGGTTGACAGCCAAACACCCTGGATTAACCCCTAGTCGACCCAGCGGGCTCGGGTCGACTTCAAAAATCGGCCGGTTCGGTTATTCCCCTCTCCCAATTCGCTGTTTTGAGCATTTTTGCATATTTATTTATTAAATTTTCAATTATATATATATATATATATATATCAATATATATATATATATATATCTACACAACCCATTTCACTTAATTAAGTATACTTTAATTTGGGAATTTTCGTGAAACTTCGCGAGGCCATATCTTGGTCATACGGACTCCGATTTTCGAAAACTCGGACTCTATTTCGCGTATTTTTCCGAGACGAACACAATGGCATAGCCCGTTTCCCTTGATTCCCATTTTAGAATTAAATTCTGCCTCGATTTATGTTATTACAGGTTATTGAAAATACGGGTTGTTACATTCTCCCCTCCTTAAAGGATTTCGTCCCCGAAATCTTCAAGTTAGGAAGAACGTATCCTACCATCCAATCATCCATCTACTCAAAGCATCATCCACGAGCAATCATTGTCCTTACAAGATTCTAAATGCTGGATGGATATATGCAAAAGTGTGTGTATATGTACTTACCTAATGCGAAAATCAGGCGGTTACTGATACAGTAAACCTCCTTAATGCAAACCATGATAGTGCCATGCATCCAATATGTATGCGAAACCCTATTGACACATACAAATTTCTACATGCGTGCACAACCATACACAAAAATGCATCATCCATATGATAACACAGCCATGATACATCCATCAATCTAACTACCACATCCATTTATGCAATATGCAACATGAAGTGACTGAGCCGATCTAGTGCCTAATGTGTGTGTATATGCATCCACGAGCAACCACTAGCAAACAATTGCATCCATATGCATCCATCAACCATAACATGTTTCAAACACATGTCTCAACCATAGGTTTTACCCTATCTAAAGGTCATAGGTATTAGCGAGAGGATATACTAAAGATAAGATAAGTACTAGACAAGCAATAAAGGAGAAGTTAAAAGACATACTCTCAAAAAGAAATGGATACAAAGAACGCATCTTTGCTTCCGTCTCCCAAGTAGCATTGCTTTCGTCATCTCCCCATTGCACTTTAACTAGCTGAACTTCTCTGTTCCTCAACTTCCTAGTTTCTGACCCAAGGATGCGAGTAGGAGCTCGTCGAATCGTCGCATCACGCTCTACCTCTACATCTCTAAGCAAGCTCGGCTCTACCACCTCCGCGGTCTCATGTAAGCACTTCCTCAAATGTGATACATGGAATACATCATGAACACCACTAAGTCTGTCGGGCAACTCCACCCTATATGCCATCCGTCCAATCCTTTCCTTAATAGGAAACGGCCCAACAAATCTCGGTGCTAACTTCCCTACGGACCCAAAGCGAACAACATTTCTCAATGGAGATACTTTGACAAAAACCATGTCCCCAACCTCAAACTCAAGATCCGTCCTTCTCCGATCCGCATAAGATTTCTGTCTATCTTGCGCTGCTTTCATCCTTTTTCGAATTAAATCAATCTTCTCTGAAGTCTCTCTAACCATATCCGGCCCAAGCATGATCTTATCCGTAGATTCCCACCAACATGTAGGAGATCGACAAGGCCTTCCATAAAGAGCTTCGAAAGGAGCCATACCAATACTGGACTGAAAGCTGTTATTATATGCGAACTCCACCAAAGGAAGATGTTCTTCCCATGTACCTCCAAAATCCAAGATACAAAGCCTCAAAAGATCTTCTAAGATACGGTTCACCCTCTCGGTCTGACCGTCCGTCTGAGGATGATATGCGGTGCTCAAACACAACTGAGTCCCTACCGCCTCTTGCAAACTTCTCCAAAACTCACTAGTGAAAATAGGATCTCGATCACTCACAATGCTGGATGGTACGCCATGCAATCTAACAATCTCTCTAACATAGACTGAAGCAAGCCATGGAGCGGTCCTCTTACTCTTTACGGGTATAAAATGGGCACTCTTTGTAAGTCTGTCTACCACAACCCAAATTCCCGTATTGCCCTTCCTCGATCTCGGTAACCCGTCGATGAAATCCATCGAGACACTATCCCACTTCCACTGTGGAACTTCCAATGGGTGTAGCAACCCACCGGGTTTCCTTTGCTCCACTTTAACTTGTTGGCACACTAAGCATCTAGCCACATACTCGGCCACATCTTTCTTCATACCGGCCCAAAAGAAAACTCTCTTCATGTCTTGGTACATTTTGTCTCCACCGGGATGAATAGTCATTCTTGAACGATGTGCATCATCCAAAATAGCCTTCTTCAAACCCTCATCTTGCGGTACACAAAGTCTACCGTCTCTATGCAACCATCCCTTATCATCTATGGTGTATCTACCCAAATGGCTGGACGACTCCCCTCTTATAAGCTTCTCTACCAACACAACCAACTGTGGGTCGTCTCGCTGAGCCTCGCCAATCCGTCTCAAAAGAGTAGGTCTAACCTCCAAGGATGCCAACAAACCAGGTACAAAATCAACAGAAGGTCTGAAGTCAAACAAAGAAAGAAACTCCAAGCTTCGTCGTTCCACGAACAATGGACTCAAAGATAGCCTTTTTCTACTTAAGGCGTCTGCCACCACGTTACCCTTACCAGGGGTATACGCTATCTCGAAATCATAGGATGCTAAGAACTCCATCCACCTTTGCTGTCTTAAGTTTAAATCCTTCTGAGAGAATAAGTACTTCAATGATTTATGGTCGGTGAACAACTCGAATCTCTCACCAAGAAGATAATGGCGCCAAGACTTAAGTGCGAAAACAATCGCGGCCAACTCTAGATCATGGGTAGGGTAATTCTTCTCATGCACTCTCAATTGTCTCCCTCCATAGGCTATTACCCTTCCCTCCTGCATCAAGACTGCGCCTAATCCTGTTCCACAAGCATCGGTATAAACAACAAACGGCTTACTCCCATCTGGAAGCACTAAAACTGGAGCGGTGGTCAAAGCTCTCTTTAACCGTCGGAAAGCATCATCACAATCTACATCCCATGAGAAAACCAGATTCTTCTTCGTCAAGCGGGTTAATGGGGCTGATATCTTCGCGAAGTCTTTGATGAACTTCCTATAATATCCTGCCAACCCCAAGAAACTTCTTACCTCGGTAGCATTTCTAGGAACTTTCCAATCCTGGATAGATACTATCTTTGCGGGATCCACAGCTATCCCTTCCTTAGAGACCACATGCCCTAAGAATCGCACTTCTCTTCTCCAAAAATGGCATTTAGAGAATTTAGCTTTAAGACTATGCGCTCGAAGAGTCTCCAACACTTCCTTGAGATGTAAGGCATGCTCTTCTTCATTCTTGGAAAAGACCAAGATGTCATCCACAAAAACTACTACAAACTTATTCAGATACTCTCTGAACACTCTACTCATGAGATCAACAAAGTATGCGGGGGCATTTGTCAACCCAAATGGCATCACTAGCCACTCATAAAAACCATCCGGAGTCCGGAAAGCAGTCTTCTCTATACTGTCCTCCGCCACTCTTAACTGATGAAACCCTGTAGCTAAGTCCATCTGCGAAAATACTGACGCGCCAACCAACTGATCAAAGAGATCATCTATCCTCGGTAATGGGTGTCTATTCTTCTTCGTGAGCTTATTAAGTTCCCTATAATCCACACAAAGTCTGAGGGACCCATCCGCCTTCGTGGCAAACACTACTGGAGCTCCCCACTCCGATATACTTCGCCTTATGAACCCCTTCTCAAGCAACTCCCCTACTTGCTTATGAAGTTCTCTTCTCTCACGAGGAGCCATGTGGCGTACTGGCAAAGACACTGGTTTGGCATTATCCACCAAATAAATTCGGAAATCTATCTCCCGCTTCGGAGGCAAACCCTTTACTTCTTCAAACACATCCGGATATTCCCGGACTACTCTGACAGAACACAAACTTTCGACCGAAGCATCGAGCGATTCAAGATAACTTAGCAAAACAGATTCCATGGGATTGCAAGAGATCTCGAGAGTGTTACCCAAGCGGGTCATGAGCCTGACAACTCTCCTTTCGCAATCAAGAACGGCACCATTACTGGATAACCAGTCCATGCCCAAGATCAACCCATAGCCCGTGAAGCCCAATACAAAAGCATCACATCTAAACTCAACGCTAAGTATAGAAATCTTCAAACCCAAACATATCATAGACAGATATATGGAGCCCCCAATTGGGTTTGAGACAACCAAGGGATCATCAACTAGACTGGTGTCTAAGTGCAGTGACTCAACTAACGATGATGAGATAAAAGAATGCGATGCGCCAGAGTCAAACAAAGTACGAACTGGATGATCAAACAGAAAAACCAGACTTTCAACGGAAATAGTTCTACCTCTCTGCTGAATCGGTGGAACTGAGAGAACCTGAACTTGCCCCCCTGACTGAGGTGGTGCTATAAGAGCTTGCACCTGGCCTCCTGAGGTAGACCCCGTCTTCTGCCCCTTCTTTGGGCAGTTTTTCACAAGATGCCCTGCTTCACCACAATGAAAGCAACCGGTCTTCTTCTTTTTGCGACAATCCTTACTGAGGTGTCCTGGTGTTCCACAATTGAAGCACTTCTTCTTCGTCTTCTTTTTGTCACCATTGCCTTTTCCGCCCTTGCCTTGTTGTTGCTGTTGCGGTTTCTTCTGATCCCCCTTTTTCTCTGGTGCCTTAGAATTCTTATCATCCTCATGCATAAGTGCCATGTAGACAAGCTTCTCAAAAGTGGCCCCCATAGGAATGTGAGTCATAGCTATTCCTTGCAATGGTTCGTTCAAGCCTCTAACGAACCTCAAAGCCTTCTTCTCCGGTGTATTCACCAACTCTATGCCAAACCTTGCTAATTGATTGAATTTGTTGACATATTCTTTCACCGTGAGATTCCCTTGCTTCAAATTCAAGAACTTCTCCATAAACAGATTCTCTTCCGCCCTTGAGAGAAACTTAGCCCCAAACCTTTGCTTAAAATCTGCCCAAGAGTCAACAGGGCGTTCTCCATTAGTGACCTCCCACCAGAATGAGGCCTCTCCCTTCATTAACCAAGCCGCCAACTTGACTTTCTTTCCCTCTTCCACTTCAAAGATATCTAGCAACTCTTCCACTTCCTTAAGCCAATCTCTAGCCTCTACGAAAGTCTCTGAACCAAGAAAAGGTTTTCCTCCTATAGCCTTGAACTCCTTGCAAACCTTAGCAAAATTATCCACTCTAGGCTGAGGAGGAGGAGCGGTTGTCTCTGGTGTAGTAGCATTGGCCGGACCCGCAGCCGCGGCCCTAGCCTCTTGCAACCTCCTATACCATAGTGGTATAACTAAACCCTCCGGGATGTTAAGATCTTCAGCCATGCTGAAACGAAAGAGGAAAGATTCAAAAAGGAGATTCCGAAAGATAAAGATATGGCTATTGGGGATTATGCTTTTCTTTTTCAAAAACTTTTTCTCTTAGAAGACATGCTTTTAAAAATACTTTCTTCGAAAATACTCTTAGAAAGTAGTTTTTCTCAAAAATTTTATCTGTTCTGGTAACCTTAAGCTCTGATACCACGTGTAACACCCCACTCCCGCTATGATCACTCACTAAGGGAATGCCATAGCATCGGTGGAGTATTTTAGTGAATATAGAACAGAAAAATTACAACAAGACAGATATAAATAGTACTTGAAATTTTAAAACATCATCTCATAACAGCGGAAGTAAAACATGTCTGGTTACATCATAAAACCACAATAAAGGTCAAGTACAATATCCATCAAAATAAAGAAGTACATAATCCCACTCTCATACAATAGCCAAACAAAAGAAAAGATAACTGGATAACTGGAGCTTTACATCTATCCAAGCTCCTAAAGACTGGAACAGCAATCCGATCAAGCTCCACTACTGCTAGGATCCACCGTAGGACCTGAGGGTTGGGAAAAAGATAAAAACAACAGGGTCAGACATAAGTCTGAGCGAGTCCTATAACTTTAACAATACAATCGTTAAAGTAACCAGAGAAGACATAAACTGATATACGGTAACATATAGGGATGAATGGCTACCCTAAGCAGTCAACTAAACGAAGATAAAGGATAAAGACGCATCTACCCTCCCTAAGGTAAATTACTAAACTGCACCACACCAGTCGTTCCTAACTTAAAGGTTGATCCCACCCAAGGACTTATAAAATTTACTAATTAGTACCTGCGTACCCCTAGGTGACCAAGTAGGCGCCACGGGGCCCTACAATCCACTAGGTGTACACACTACTTCCCATTCGATCGGCTCCCTAACGTAGATACCCGTGCTGGCCCCACCGTGGGATGTATCATTCCCCAATGTGGCAACCTGATGGAACTAAAGGTGCACGGCTTATATCTACTCGATGCAACAACGGCTTACCTACCAGCCCGGGCCCACTCACGCATATGAAGCCCGTTGGACTTGCGTTGCCACCGCTAACCCGTTTGCCTCTTACAGTCAAGCCCAGTATGCGTGTCCCGTCCTCGACATGGGTCGAGCCCACAAAGATACGTATGGGTTACTGGTTGAAATGGGCCTCCACAAGCTACCCACCTAAGCTTGTCCCTTTTTCTAGTATATCCCACTTAACCCTTTAATCATGTTTTAATTACATGTTCCATTTTGGTTAAGTATTCTAATCGTATTTTCTATTGCCACCCAAGGCAACCACTAGATTTTCTCATGCCACCCGAGGCACCCACTTAACCCCTCATGTCCCTCTACATGCTAATATGGTTAAGTGTTTCTTAATTAATTAATTAAGAACGTAACCTTTGTAAAGACCTCTCACATTAGACTGTCTTTTATGACCGCTGGTTAAGCCGGTTGGGTCCGGGCAGCCTTATGTCATAACAGAGTCTAACCTCGTGTCTTTACATTAATTACGTATTTAGTTTGTGCCTAAGACCTCTCACATTGGGCTAACATTTGTAGCAACTGGTTAAGCCGGTTGGGTCCGGGCAGTTTTACGCTACAACTGGGTCCAACCTCGTGTCTTAGTCAATTAATTACACCTAATTAATCACCCTCATAATTTTATATTAATTATCCCTAATTAATCAAGTTTTCTTAACATGGGTAGACCTAACTTAATAGGTAAATTCCCATGGGGTAGACCTAACTCAATAGGTAAATTCCCAACACATAGTATGGGTACACCTAACCAAATAGGCAAATTCCCATACTATGTTTATTTATTTTGTGTTATGCATAATTATATTAATTTCACACAATCTTATTAACTTATGCATTTAATTACCCCATCGTTCCCACGTAATTTCGTTCATGATATAACACATATAAAAGGTGTCAACTTGCATATGAATGAACATGTTTCAAAGGTGCCATCTTGCATATTAACAAACACATAACTTGCATAGGAACTTGCATAACATGTCACATAACTTGCATATAATATGTCACATAACTTACATATTCATTTTGCATAACAAACTTGCATATTAGCTTATAGACTTGCATAATGTGTCATCATGAACTTGCATATTAATAAACATGTAACTTGCATATTTACATACATGTAACTCGCATATTAACAAACATGTAACTTGCATATAAAGAAACATGTAACTTGCATATTTACATACATGTAACTTGCATATTAACAAACATGTAACTTGCATATTAACAAACATGTAACTTGCATATTTACATACATGTAACTTGCATATTAACAAACATGTAACTTGCATATTAACAAACATGTAACTTGCATAGCATATTACCATGAACTTGCATAACATGCATATGATTACATAGCCCACAACTTGCATATTTAGCATCATGCAAACATAACATACATCATATTAAACTTGCATAAGCTTACATACTCAACATGCATAAACATAAGATTAATGCTAACATCATATCATATGATTCAAAGCTCATTAACCCACATACAAAACCATAAATCTCATCACATCTCATCTAATTAGTTTACCAAAAGATCATCAAAGTGATAGAAACTCACAACTAGCAACTTTGAACACCAAATGAAGAAGATTAAGATGCTAAGAAGGGATTAGAAGTTGATTAGAGAGTGATTAGTATGCAACCCTCTTCATAAAATTAGTGGAGGCCATGAGAGCTAGCATTTTGCCATAGTTTAGTCACTAGGTTTAATTATGAATGAATTAGGGTAGGTTAGGGTCTTATTTATAGATTAGGCAAGTGTTTTAGGCCATAGGATTAACCCTAGATTCAATCCAAGCCATCAAAGCATGTCTTGGGGAAGAAGTCAAGTGTAGGAACCATCTAGGGCCTTTAGATTAAAGATGGACCATGAGAACCATTCAAATGCAAAATCTGCACTTGAGCGAATCGGCCCACGGGTTGACAGCCAAACACCCTGGATTAACCCCTAGTCGACCCAGCGGGCTCGGGTCGACTTCAAAAATCGGCCGGTTCGGTTATTCCCCTCTCCCAATTCGCTGTTTTGAGCATTTTTGCATATTTATTTATTAAATTTTCAATTATATATATATATATATATGTATATATATATATCAATATATATATATATATATATCTACACAACCCATTTCACTTAATTAAGTATACTTTAATTTGGGAATTTTCGTGAAACTTCGCGAGGCCATATCTTGGTCATACGGACTCCGATTTTCGAAAACTCGGACTCTATTTCGCGTATTTTTCCGAGACGAACACAATGGCATAGCCCGTTTCCCTTGATTCCCATTTTAGAATTAAATTCTGCCTCGATTTATGTTATTACAGGTTATTGAAAATACGGGTTGTTACAATATATATAGTTCTTATCATTTATCATTTTCTATTCAACTTCATGTTTGATTCCCTTTGGTTTAAAAACACCATTCATTCAACTGTTGCACGTATAGGCAAAAATCATATCATTAGCTAATTAATGAATATTTCAACTCATATATGTTTATTTGAACGAGTGGCTATTTTTAACACTTCACATTTCAACGATTCATGTATATAATAGAAATGTGATTTTTATTGTAAAACAATTCATTTCAAAACACTATTATTTTATATATTTCATATTGGTGATAAAAATAGGATTTTTCTTATAAAACAATTTCTTTCAAAACGAGATCATTTAACACAGTTCATATAGTCGATAAAAGGTGATTTTTATTATCAAACAATTTATTTCAAAATATGAATACCATTCAACACATGAATTTCTAATCAACGCATGATTATCGTTTCAACACATGAAGGTTTTCTATAGTTTCTATATATAGATAAAAATGTGATTTTTATATTTAAAACACGAATACCATTCAACACATGAATCTCTACTCAACGAATGAATATCGATTCAACACATGAAGGTTTTCTTTTCAATGAATAAATATAGTTTTAGCAAATGAAAATAATTCAAACACATGAATATTATTCAAAATTTCGGCAGCATAACTGCAGGGTAGTTAAAATCGGGACTGTCCCTAGTACGACTCCTCGCTCTACCTTAAAACCTCGCGGTTTTTGACAATGGGGATCATGCATCTAGTTCGCACGCAGGCGGCATGTATATATTTATTTCATTTCCACAAACTAATCCTATGTGGTTTCAACCAAATATTTCTCAACCACAAACGGGTATTTTTCAACCACAATCAATCAATATCAACCACAAACAATCCCAAACAATCATTCGCTATCAATCAATTTTCACACCAATCACAATCAATAAATATCGTCCATGGTTTGTGGACGAGGGGCGTATATATATGTATATATTTATATATAGCAATTCACTTTTATTTCAACACATATATAATTTTTACAACGCCTATATAACTTATACATCGAACATACAACTTATATAACGCTTATACATGAGATGTACAACGTTTATATAACTCATACATCGACTATATAATTTATACATCGTCGTTTTCCATATTGTTTATAAATTAGAAATCTCACATTGGGTTCCACTCCACCAAAAATAGCAGAAGGCTCAGAAAAATATGCGGTCTCTTCTAAAATGTAGAAGGCGTCCACACGAGTCCACTGATTCTTGTTTCACTGATTTTCGCCTAGAAACGAAAAAGATATGATTTTTAAATGATGAACGAACTTTGCGACGGTTTTATAGCGTTGAAATCATTTCAGATATTCAAACCCGTTTACCTCGAGGAAACTTCGAAACTAGGTTTCGAATTTTCACCCAAACCGTAGCACGATGTCTCGATCAGACAGCACCACCTCGGAGTGCTTGGAGAGGCGCGCTGGTGCCTGAAGCAGGGCGGAGATCGACGTCGCAGGGGTGGCGGAATCGAGGCACGTACGGCGAGACTTCGTGGACCTCGTTCTCGAAGCTGGGGCAACGATAGGTGATGCGGTTTGTTTTGATTTGAAGAGGAAGAGGAGATCTTCAAAAACCCCAACTGGAGCCTGGCCTGAAGATGAACGTGGCGGCGGCAAAATGTCCGGGAAGTTTCGAACTTCCTCCGTCGTCGATCGTATACGAGAGAGAGAGAGAGCGCGGGTTTTTTAATTTTTTTAATTTAATGAATGGAATTTTTCTATTGGTCGATATATATATTTATTCAAAAATTGGGGTTTTCTTAAACGAACTCGAAATCAAACCCAACGACTTTCGTCCCTAGCGTTTTACCCCAATTCCGAACACAGTGGGATATGTTTCATAGGCCCATTCGACTGTTTCAGTCAGTTTTCCTTCAATTTAAAATATAAAATATTCAATATTTAATTTGAACGTACATTTCAATTTGCCAGGGCCACAAACTGATTCGAAAAATTCCCGAAAAATATATCTAGCTATGTTTTGACAATACGGTCCCAACAAAACTAGTTTCGTCGAATTCTGAGACCGTTTGCAAAAAGGCCCATTTTTGGTCGATCCAATTTAACTATAATTGACCAAAACACATTTTCTTTTGCCACGCTCACATACTGATTCAGAAAATTATGAAATTTGAAACCTAGCAATAACTTTACATCCCGGATCCAACAAAAGGGGTTTCGTCGAATTCCGAGGTCATATGCGAAATGGCCATTTTCACGGGCTATATAAATTCCATAGCGACCGTCCTGAAAATTCATTCGGCCATAACTTTTGCTTTCCGCTATGAAAATTCGATTTTTCAGATTCGTTAGAAAGGTATTCACTAAAAGATTTAAATATTTTTGGTTTCACTAAAATCCGTTTTGTTTTGCACCCGGTATAGTCCGACAAAGTTTGAATTCAATTTTTGAAACTGCAGCGCCTTTTCAAGCCTTGTTTATAATTATAATTAATTATATTCGTTTTCGATTGTCGATTCAACTCACTTTTCATTGCCATTAGCTAAAATATTTATTTTAAATATTTAAAAGCCATTATTTTAGCCAATTTAAAATTTTTAAATTAGTTCAGATTTTCTGGGTCGCTACATTCTTCTCTTCTATTTGACATTTGAACCATAAGTTTTGTTCTAATTCCATCAATACATGCAGTAATGGGAAGGTGTCTTTCATCTAAAATCCAAGAATTAAAACTCTTTGCAACATTTGATTTATTTTCACCATAACGATTACCCGAGAAAAAAAGATCTGCCAAATGATCAAGAGATTTATCATTCAAAAAATCAATTGCTTTTTGACCTCCACTTTGTCTAAGTTTTGCCATAGCTCTATCGAAATCATAATGGTTAGAAGCTCTAGCACAACGTTCTAATAAATGAGCTATCCAAGGTCCTTTTACGCTTTTAATAATTGAAGTTATATTATTTTCCATATGGTCTAAGCGATATGAATGACAAGGATTTGGAAAAAAATAAAGAATGCTAAGCAACAAACCCCAATGTCTATCTGATATGAAAACCAACCGTCATTCAAATCCAGTAATACTTTTCAAATGACCCAAAAACCAAGACCAATTTTTTTCATTTTCTTTGGAGACAATAGCTATAGATAATGGGAAAAAACCTAATAATACAAAACAAATTATTATTATTTGGAAACAAACAATATATCTCAATGTCATTCAGTATTAAATTTCAGAAAATCACACTTAAAATGGTAGGATTTCGCTTGAAAACCTGATGGTATTTAAATTTTAAATGTACCAACAAAAATCAAATTGTAAATAATTCAGTTAAAAAATATTAAACTTAAAAAAAAAACATAAACGAAAAAGAAAATATGCAAAGTAAATAAAAAACCGAAGAACAAAAAAAAATGTTGTCAAAATGAAATTGTAGTAATATAATTATAAACCTGGTAATTAAATTATTATAAGGGTGCGTTTTTTACAGATCCCTATTAACTTTTAAAATATAAAAAAAAACCGCTGGTAAAAAAAATATAAAAGACATCCCTATTTTTGAAAGTGCGCTCAAATAATTCCAGTTATACCCTTACGTACTACTAAGACATACAAAACATTGATTCGGCCGCAGTTACTAATTCAAACCACTCCTTTAATCTTGCAAACCCTAAATCCACGGGTCTATAAAACCCTAGAAATAAATTTTTGAAAATCGAGCGCCGCCCGTCAACTCTTTTGATCAGAATCATCAAATTTTGCTCGAATTCGATGAAGTCTTCAACACTTTATACGATATGGCGAAGAAAAAGGTATAACTCTTATTGAATCTTTTCATTAGCCGAATATTTTATATGTAGTAATAAGAATTTTTACATGTTTGTATGATGTTATTAAGAAATAAAGCAAAACCGTATGATGTTTTTGTATGTATATATATCATCTAACTATTACGTAGAACAGGAATTTGTAAAATATTGTATGATTTCCGTTAAATAAATCTGTATGGAAGTATGTTTAGCAGGCAGTTAATCTGTCTAATTAAGTGTTTGAATGCATATATAAGTAGAAGATTCTCGCTAGAATTTAGTTATCCCTAATACATTCAGAATATTTTGCTTGTATAACAGATTGTTGCATGTATAAATGCATATTTTCTAAGAAATGCGAGTACATAGACTAACGTATTCTACAAAACTTAATATGTTGTCTAGTATATGAAGAATATTTTAAAGTTCGGTATTTTTTTAAGGAATTAAGAACTTTTTTTGTTATTAAATTTAGGAAATTTGTTCGATTATGGATTAATATTAAACAGAAATGTTTTTTTGCAAGCATTTAGTTTTAAACATATTATTGCAATTATGAAGAAAATTTTCATGCTTGTGTGCACATGTAAACTTGTTGTTGCATAAGTGTGTGCTTGTAAAATTAGTTACTGGTGAAAATTTTGAAAAAAATTGTCAATGTAATAATTGTATTTATTTAGGTAAAGTATTATCAGTATTGTATGATTTAAAAAAGATAAAAATCCACTTAAGTATGCGTCAATCATCATGTAATTGCTTAAGTATATGTTGTTAGAATTAAATTTTGGTAAAAACTTGTTATCTTGCATCAATTTTATAAGTGTATGCATGAAAATATATTTGTTTAAGTAAAGTATGAAGTTTAGTGTAAAAGTTTCATACAAGTATGCCACAATAAACATGCAGTTGCACTATTCAGTGTGTGTAAATGTTAGTGACTAATTAAAAAGTTTAACTAGCATCATTTTGGTAAGTGTATGATGTTAAATGCATTTGTTACACAAATTTATGCAGTTTAACTTTAGTTTTTGAGATAAATATGCAAATATAAGTAAGTGTATGAAGAGTATTATAAAGTTTGATTTTGGTTGAAGGTATTAAGCTGACATTAATTTTTAATGTATTAATTTATTCGATTGTAGAGTAATATTAACCAGAAATGCGTATTGCATTCATGCAGTTCTTAACATATACTTGCATTTATGTATGTAGATAAGTAGAAAATTTTCATGATTATGAGCAACTGTTAACATTTTGTTGCATAAGTCTATGTAGTTAAAATTAGGTAATAGTGACAATTTGTCAAAAAATGTCAAAATAATAAGGGTTGTTGGTTACAGAAATTTTGAAACAAATGAATGGTTTAAAGCAGAGAAAAATCACTTAAATGTGCAACGGTTAGCATATAATTGCTTGAGTATTGGTTGTTTAAATTAAATGATGGTGAAAACTTGTTATCTAGCATCAGTTTTATAAAGTGTGTGCATTTAAAAATAAATGGTTTAGTAAATTATGCAGGTACGCTAAAAAATTTCATTCAACTAGGGCAGTATACACATGCAGTTGCAACATATAATGCATTTAAATTTTATTGAGTGATGATAGAGTTCAAGTAGCATCATTTTGTTAAGAGTATGTTGTTAAATGTAATTCTTTCAGAAATGTATGCAGTCTAACATTAGTTTTACAGTCAAGTGTGCAAATATAGTTGTATATTTTCACATGTTATGCAGGTTTTTGGAATTATTGCATTAAAATGTACAAAAATGTTTTTTCTAATTAAAATTACTATGCAGTTAGTAACAATTTTGAATGCAAATGTGAAACTGTCAATTATGTATGTGTAAGTGAAAGCATTTAAGCATTGGTAATAACAATTAATGTTGATCTTAATTCAGAGACAAGACGTTGAAGAAACTAAAGATGTAAGGGATGCTGGAAAAGCTTTAGTTACTACTGATCAACGAACAAATGCTTTACAGGTTGCGAAAAAACGGAAAACAGACGATGTCCAAAGGCCAACAAAAAAGGAAGAAGTGTATAGAAATAATTTAAAATCATTTATTGAGTTGGTGGACAAAATCAAAGAGGAAGAGTTGGTGGACAAAACCGCGGCGTGAAGGAAAACAACAAAAAATAGCAAATAAAATGGTATGTAGACGGAAAACCGTTAATACGCAAGTTTTATGAGTACATTATTTTTTTTCTTTTATGAGTAATAGTTGCACAGTTTTGTGCAATATAATGAATAGCTGGACTTTTTTCTGCATATATCAACAAGATTTTCGAACGTATATACAGTTAATCAAAATACTTGCACACATGTAAGTCTGTATTCAGAATACTTGCATAATAGTATGCATATATTTAGAACTGATCGAAATCTTTAAGCAATAACTTTATACTTGTTTTTACAGAGACTACAACTGTCAAAATATATTTGCATGAATATATGAAGTTATTCATATATTTTTTTGCGTACAATTACGCAATTATCGTATGATTAAAGGTTGAATATATGCATAGTTTAAGAATTCTAGCAGGCAAGTGTGAGTTTATTATTTGATTGTTGCATGATGATATTTCAGAAATTTAATTTGATGGATGCGACTTTTTGTAATATTGTTGATTATTACCATGTTTCACTTATCTTGTGCATGTTTATGTATATGCAGTATTAAATGTTGCATACATTTTTGCATATGTCCACTGTTTGTTTCATACCTATATGCATTTATTCATGGTTAAATTAAATATGTTACACAATGTTTTGCAGAGACCAAATTCAGAACAAAATAATCAAGTTGATAGTGGTCAGGATGAAGCATTAGTAACAACTGAAGAACCGACAACTTCTCGATGTGTTTACAAAAAACAGAGAGTTGTAGAGAAACAGAAGTTGACAAAAAAGGAATAAGTATATAGAAACAGTCCTGGGGCTGTTAATAAACAAGGAGCTGAGCTTGCACTTAAAATTCTCAACTGCATACATCATAGCTGGACTCCATTACAAATCCTGACACATAACTTCCTACTATCAGATGCGAACAGGGGTATATAAGATGGGAAATGTTGGTGTTAAGAATTTTTTTGTAATTTTGTGAAGTGGTACTCTAGTTTTTATGTACAAACAAAGGATTATTAGTTTCTAAACTGGAGTTGTGTGAAAGTTTTTGTAATGAATTGATATCTCTGTAGTTTGCATGATATTTTGAATAGTACTTACTTCTATGTAGTTATCTAAAATAATAGCATGCTTGTGTGAAAGTATTGTTGTCAGTAACACAATTTTTTTTAGACTTGCATAATTTTATGATTTTTTTCCAATTTTTGCATTCATAAGTACAAGATAAATTCGAGTAATAAATAGGTTGTTGATGCGCTTGTGGTTTATTAAAACACCTACTGTACGGAAACAAGGAATATTGGCATACAATTGTAAATATTTTAAGGATAATTGCATGTAAAAACGTAAAAATTAGCACAATTGCTCCAAAAAATGATGTAACCGTCGTTTATAGATTAGATATTTTAAACTGAAAAATAAGTATAAAAAAGAATCAGTGTTTAAAAAATGAAACAAATAGTAAAAGTTAAAAAATATTTTGCGTACATAATGAAAAATTGAACACATACATGCACATATTAACAAAATTTGCACAATTCTATGCAATAATAGAGAACACTTGTTACATTATCCAAATTATTACGGGAATATGATAATTTGATTGGAATATTTGATTGGAATATTCCCTAGAATATCTTTTGGGAATATTTGATTGGAATATAATCTTTTGGTAAATATCTTGTAATTAGGCATAATTGATGTAATTGGTAGTTGTTTCCTTATTTTCTAGAATATCCTTGATTCTAGGGAATATTCCTGTATGTAAACATATAAATGCTTGGTATCATGAATGAGAAGATCAAGCCTTCATTGTTAATTCCTTCATGGTATCAGAGCATGGCCGACGATAACGATGCTCCACCACCGCCACCATCAAAAATCGAAATCAATAACCCGTTTTACCTCGGCGCACATGATAGGCCGGGGGATTTCATAACACCTATTAGATTGAAACTTGATAATTTTGATTCTTGGTCACATGCCATTAAAGTTGCTCTCTCCTCTCGTCGCAAGTTTGGTTTTCTTGATGGTACGATTGTGGATGTTGTACCTCCTGCGACAAAGGAGGATTGGATTGTCGTCCATTGTATGCTCGTATCATGGCTCATGAATACGATAGATCCCGAGGTAAAGTCTATGCTTTCCAATTATGATAATGCGAAACAATTGTGGGATGATTTGCACGAACGTTTTTGTGTTGTGAATGGACCTCGGATTCATCAATTGAAATCTCAGATTAATAAATGTGAGCAAACTAAAACCATGTCTGTTGCAATTTATTATGGAAAATTGAAGGTCTTGTGGGATGAACTTGCAAATTTACAACCTTTAATTAACTGTAATTGTGGTAAATGCACTTGTAATGTTGGCAAGCAACATGAAAAACGTCGTGAAGATGATATGTTGCAACAATTCTTGCTTGGATTGTATACGGATTATTATGCGCAGATTAGGTCTAATATACTTGCTCAAGACCCCTTGCCATCTTTAAACAAAGCCTATCAACAAGTGTCTCAAGAGGAGCTTGTTCGTGGCTTCAATCGTGTTCAAGACGATTCTTCTTCTGCTGTTGGATTTGTTGTTCGTGCGGCAGCAGGGAGGGGCTGTGGTTCTAATGATAAGCAGGCCTCAGATAAGCCTGTGTGTAGCTATTGCAAGAAGCCGGGTCACGTGGTTGGTGATTGTTATGCTTTACAGGTGTGTACTCATTGCAAAAAAGAAAGGACACAATGTTAGTCGCTGCTATGAACTTAATGGGTACCCTGAAGGATACACTCCGGGAGATCGAGGAAGGAAATCCACCACGACTGGTCAAGGTCGTGGGGTGGCGCGTGCAAATGCAGCAGCCGGCAGCAGCTCTTCTTCATCTCTTCCGGCATCAAACTCCACCACTCCTTCGCCTTCACATGGTCAAGTTTTTACAGAAGAACAATGGAAAGCTATCATGGGATTTTTTGGTAATTCTAATATACCGAAAAATCGCTTAAGTGGTAAGTTTGATAATACTTCTTGGATCATTGATACAGGAGCAACTCATCATGTAACTGGAGAAAAATCTTGGTTGTTTGACATTAAACAATTGAATTGTCCTGTTGGTTTACCTAATGGGGACACTGTTATTGCATCTATGGAGGGATCAGTTTATTTGTCAGATATGATCACTCTGAATCATGTTCTTTATGTTCCTAACTTAAGTTGTAATTTACTTTCGGTTTCGCAACTAAATGATAATTTACAATCAATTGTCACATTTAATTCTGATGTGTGTTTGATACAGGACCAAATGAAGGCTCTGATTGGAATGGGAGTTAGGCGGGATGGACTATACTACTTCAGCAAACCAGAGGTGGTGTCTGCAATTGATGCTCCATCTGATGTGGAATTGTGGCATAGGCGAATGGGACATCCTTCTGAGAAAGTAGTTAAGTTACTACCCCCTGTTAGTAGGTCTAAGAATAGTTTGAATAAAGGATGCGAAGTGTGTTTTCGGGCTAAGCATCATAGAGACAAATTTCCTTTGAGTAATAATAATAGTTCTAGAATTTTTGAAAAAGTTCATTGTGATTTGTGGGGTCCATATAGACATGAGTCCTCATGTCGTGCTCGTTATTTTTTGACTATCGTGGATGATTTTTCAAGAGCTGTATGGCTTTATTTGATGATGGATAAAACAGAAGTTTTTCATATGTTTATGACTTTTGTGGCTATGGTTGATAAACAATTTGGTCAAAAGATTAAGATTGTGCAAAGTGATAACGGTACTGAATTTAAACGTTTGTTTGATTTTTTTCGTGCCACTGGTATAATTTTTCAATCTCTTTGTGTTGGTACACCTCAACAAAACGGGAGGGTTGAAAGGAAACATAAACACATTTTGAGTGTGGCGAGAGCATTGCGTTTTCAAGCCAATTTGCCTATTTATTTTTGGGGAGAATGTGTCCTTGCAGCAGCCCATCTCATCAACCGTACACCAACTCCTATCCTACAAAATAAAACACCTTTTGAAATCCTTTACAATAAATTACCCAATTTTGATGCTATACGCACATTTGGATGTCTTTGCTTTGCACATAATCAGAAAACACAAGGGGACAAGTTTGCTAGTAAGAGTAGGAAATGCGTGTTTGTGGGGTATCCATTCGGGCAAAAAGGTTGGAGAGTGTATGATTTAGATGCAACAGAGTTTTTTGTTTCTAGAGATGTCAAATTTATTGAAGATGTGTTCCCTTTTGGCTCTCCCGATGATGTGAATATTGAGTCTAATGTGGATTATGTGGGTGAAATACATGAAGACTTTGCGGAATTGAGTGTATGTGATGAGGATTGTGGTGTAGAGATACATAGTCATGATCAAAGGGGGGGAATCAATGAGGCATGAGCAGCCTAGCCACGGGAATTTGCAGCCCTCAATTGCCAGCGGTCCGCCCCAGACCACAGCACCAGCCACGAACATTGATGCTGGCAGCGAAGAACAGCAGCAAGTCGAGGCTCCCGACAACACAAATCAGACCACCGAAAATATGGGCCGTGGATTTTGTACCAAATATCCATCAGTTAAGCTTCGTGATCATGTTACCCACACTGTTTTTGCTAATAGTCCATCTCTCCCGACTTCCGTTTCTGATCATCCTTCAGGTACTCCGTATCCTCTTGCACATTATATACATTGTGATAATTTTTCTGTAAATTACCGAAAGTTTGTTGCAGCTATAGTTGGTAACAATGATCCTAAATCATTTAAGGAGGCGATGAAATATGAGGGTTGGAGACAGTCAATGCAGGAAGAAATACGAGCTCTTGAAAACAATGGCACATGGACCTTGGAGCCACTTCCACCTGGAAAAAGGGCTCTTGGCAGTCAATGGGTTTACAGGACAAAATTTTTGTCCAATGGTGATATTGAAAGACTGAAATCCAGACTGGTTGTACTTGGGAATCATCAGCAAGCAGGTATTGATTACACTGAAACTTTTGCTCCAGTCGCTAAAATGACTACTGTTCGCACTTTTTTAGCAATTGCTGCATCTAAGAACTGGGAACTTCATCAAATGGATGTTCACAATGCCTTCTTGCACGGTGATCTTGATGAAGAAGTCTACATGAAATTGCCTCCCGGATTTGAGTGTTCTGATCCTAATATGGTTTGCAGACTGCGAAAGTCCTTGTATGGATTAAAACAAGCTCCCAGATGTTGGTTTGCAAAGTTAGTCACAGCCTTGAAAGAGTATGGCTTTCTTCAATCTTACTCTGATTACTCTTTATTTACATATACTAAGACAGGTATACAGATTAATGTCTTAGTCTATGTTGATGATATTGTTATTTCTGGGAATGATTCCGCTGCTTTGTGTACTTTCAAGTCTTATCTTAGTGACTGTTTTAAAATGAAGGACTTGGGTCCTTTGAAATATTTTCTAGGGATAGAGGTTGCTAGAAGTTCTGCAGGGTTGTTTTTATGTCAAAGGAAATATACTCTGGATATTGTTTCTGAAGCAGGATTGTTAGGAGCAAAGCCAAGTGGATTTCCCATTGAACAAAATCATAAGCTTGGCTTAGCCAGTGGAGATTTACTTAAAGATCCGGAATCATATCGCAGGCTTGTTGGTCGATTGATATATCTTGCGGTTACTCGTCCGGATTTGGCATATTCTGTTCATATCTTGTCTCAATTCATGCAGGAACCCAGAACTGAGCATTGGGAGGCGGCCTTAAGGGTCGTTCGATATTTTAAAGGGACACCAGGTCAAGGCATCCTTTTGAGTGCAAATTGTGATTTAACTCTACAGGGTTGGTGTGATTCGGATTGGGCAGCATGTCCACTCACTCGACGCTCTCTTACGGGTTGGCTCGTGTTTCTTGGTAAATCTCCTGTGTCTTGGAAGACAAAGAAACAGCATACAGTCTCCAGGTCCTCGGCTGAAGCCGAATACAGGTCTATGGCAGCCATCACTTGTGAGTTAAAATGGTTAAAAGACTTGTTGTTGAGTTTAGGTGTGAATCATCCAAAGGCAATTAAGTTGTTTTGTGACAGTCAATCCGCTTTGCATATTGCGAAGAATCCTGTTTTTCATGAAAGAACGAAGCACATAGAAGTTGACTGTCACTTTGTTCGGGATGCAATCAATGAAGGCCTCATTTCTCCATCTCATGTCTCTACATCTTCTCAATTGGCAGACATTTTTACTAAGGCGCTTGGTAAAATGCAGTTTGATAATTTACTCTCCAAGTTGGGCATTCATGATCCTCATGCTCCAACTTGAGGGGAGTATTACGGGAATATGATAATTTGATTGGAATATTTGATTGGAATATAATATTTGATTGGAATATTCCCTAGAATATCTTTTGGGAATATTTGATTGAAATATAATCTTTTGGTAAATATCTTGTAATTAGGCATAATTGATGTAATTGGTAGTTGTTTCCTTATTTTCTAGAATATCCTTGATTCTAGGGAATATTCCTGTATGTAAACATATAAATGCTTGGTATCATGAATGAGAAGATCAAGCCTTCATTGTTAATTCCTTCACAGATATAACAGTACTTTCTTACCTGTCTATACCAAGTAGGAATGGTTTTATACAATTACTAATCAGTGCAAAAATAGTAGCAATATTGAAACATATATTCATTAAAACTGCATACATCTACGCATATATACGTACTAATTGCATACTTCTATGCAACTGTATAGAATAATTTATTACATAAAATTTCAGAACAGAAATAATTGCTAATAAAAACAGAATTAACATTAAAATAATTAACTAAATTAAATGCAGCAAGTAATAGTTCACAACAGTGTACAATTTAAACAAATTTTATTTTGTTTTTTCAAAATAAACATCTACATCTCTACTGAAGAACACGTCCTTTTATTACGACCAGGCATTCTTCTACCTTTTGGAGGAGCTATAATTACATCTTCAACAGCCACGTCTTCACCCATATAATTTATAGCAGGACCACTGCTTGAAAAATAAAAATAATAAAAATTAATCAGCTTAATATGCAGTAATCAAAGAAAAGTACCAAAACAAAATCATATTATTATAACTAGATGCATACATATATGCAAATAACATAAATATGTACATACATACATGCAAAATTTTAGAACGTTTGAACAGACTACATTAAAAAATAAATCCAGAAAAATAGAACTATGAATATATTAAAAATACATTCATAGAAGTATGCAACTAATCTTCAGGAAAGCAGACGAACAGAAATTCCAGTACACCTGTATGCATATATACAAAAAAATTGCATATTTGTACGCAACTTTTCTGAATACATCCAAACACACGTACTATACAAATAGTTGCATTTTTATATGGTCATATTCAAACTATATGCATATTTTTATACATGTACAGAGAACATATTAAAAATTATGTTGACAAATTAATTTATACTTCCTTAAATCAGCAACAAAAATTTATACTTTACAAAATAATTAAACTATCCATCGATAAAATAAACAACTCCATTAATTCAGTATAAAAAATCAACAAAAATCTATCGAAGACCTGAAATCAATGTACAAATTTAAAAATAATAATACAAAAGTATATTTTACCTGAAGGAAGATTTTTCCAATTCATACAAGATAGTTCGATCAACAAAATATGTGGAGAAAATTGCCGATCAATTCCAATTGTATACAGACAGAAATCGAAGTTCAGAACCCTAAACAGATGTTGCCGCCGCCATTATTATCGTTGAAGTAAAAAATAAATCACGAATAAAAAAATATCGTATTAGATCCGTCAATTAAGGCATGAGACAAAATTAAATGACGAAAAACAAATATCGGACGTGATCCGTTAATTAAGTAGTGATTTAAAAGATGGGCAATTCTGGAAAAGATATGCCGATATTTCAAAAATAAGGATGAAATTTATATGTTTGCAAAGGGGAGGATGTGAGCCTAATTAAGTTTCATTTTAAGGATGTGTCCCTAATTTTCACTTATTATAAACTATTAGTCCGTACTGCATATACACACAAAACTCATGTGTTAATGACTCTACCTATGTAGAAAGCGAAGTAGTCTGGCAGGTGATAATGACTCTACTTATGTAGAAGATGGGTTTTTTGCCTACATATGACATCATTTAAGCTGAGTCGTCAGTAATGGAAGTTACATAGAATATAACTTGAAAATAGTTGTATATGTAGAGATATAATAACAATTATGAAAAATATTGGATATATAGAAAACTTATAACAAAAATACAAGTGTGATTTACTGGAAGACAAAGGGATAAAGTAAAACATAAAATTTAGACCCGAGCAATATTGCACAACCATGAAAGAACAAGCACCCACTTAATGCACGTGAAAATATTTCTATCTTAGTTTGGTTAGCAAAGTTAACATCCCTTACTTTCATTCACATTATAAAAACTTTTTATTTTTGTTTGTTTAACCACCCTAACCACCATAAAAGTTCAAATAAACTAATTATTTTAAAAAATTGTTATGAAATATGAACTGTTTACTTAATATGAACTAGTAATGAAATATAAAGTGTTTATTTAATACAACCATAATAGTTGTAAATAATTCATATTTCATAACCAATTTTAGATTCTTTTATAAGGAGGTTTTGCATTGAGTGTAAAATAAAAAATTGTCATCATATTAAATATTCTGTTATAAATATTAATAAATGAACAATTAAAAATGTAGTAATATAATTAATAAATATCATCCTACAATTGAATATTAAATTAAATATAAAAAACCATACCTTGATTACCATTTTTTGTTGTAGCAGCCATCAAGCAACCACTTCTACCTCGTAAAAATGTGGCATCAAGAAATATCATAGGACGACAATGACTAAATCCACGAATGCAAGCTTCAAATGATAAATAAACTCATTGAAATTTATTGGTATACACATCAACGTTAATAGAAGAATAATTACCCGGATTAGTTCTATCAACAACCTTCAAATACCAAACCAAATCATTATATGATGTTCTTCAGTACCAAATATCTCTTTCAAAGCCATTTTTTTTAACCCATATAAGCATAATAGTAACTTAAATCAATATCATAATCCCATTTAAAACTAGCCGTGATATCTTTTGTTTTTCTACATGGCTCATCTCGTACTTGGTCTAGAATTAGTATCTTTACAAGATCATTATTAATTAATGGACTACTTATAGACCTAAAACCACCACCACATGTATGATTGAGCTCAAATTTTCTTACTAAAAAATGACCCAATTGCTTCATTTTGCAAATCACTATCCGTTTCGATAAATTTAGTCTTAGAATCTTTAATGTAGTAAAGATCAAAAGATAAAGGAGTAAGAGTTCTCCACACTTCACAAATCTTATCTCTAATAAATGAAATTAAAGAATCCAAACTAACTCTTAAACTAAAAGTATGGTTGTTAAAATAAAAAAGAACCATAACAAATTCTTCGTTCCTATAAAGAAAAAATATTTATCATTATATATACAATAAAATAAAAAATAAACAATAAAATATTTCAGTAAACACCATACCTTTGTCCACCTATATTATCCATAAGAAAAAAAAAAAAAAGATTAACAAGTTCCAATCAAAAGCCTAGGGCAATATTCAGAAAATCCTAAAAATAAAATAGATTAGTTATGAAATGTAAAACAAAAACAACCGAATAATCTATATAGTATAATTAAACACTAGAACAAGCAAAATCGAGCTAGCAGAATCGATAAAAAAAAAAAAAACTGAATATTAATAGTATAATCTAAAATTATGCTTCAATTTATCAATAATAATAGCTGCTCAAAATCGATTTATGTCTAGAAGAAATAGATAACATTAAAAAAAGAAAAATTACCTTAATTTCGGAATAACGATTCGAAAACAAAATTGTTCTAAAGCAAAAGAAGATGAATCGCAGACGAAAACCATAGTCGGTTATGCTCGATTACGGTTAGAAGATCCATTTTTTATTTTTATTGTTTAACGATGAGAAAGAAAATTAGCAGAAGAAAAGAAGAGAGCAAAATTGTCCTAAAGCATTGCGCTTTTGTCTTGAAAACCTAACAAAATCGGATTTTTGGACCATAAAATAACTTATTAAAAAATTAGACACTGCAAAAGTATAAAAATAGCCATGTGGCCTGCAAACAAACGAAGTAGACGAGGCCAAGCACATAATTTTTAGATCTGATTATTATTTTTTTTTATTTTTTTATTGTGTTGCCCCCTTTAATAAAAATAAAACGTTCCTTCTGGAGCTTGCCGATTTTCTAATCCCTTCCATTTGCCTTTTGCAAATTTCGGTGCATCCAAAGGTTAATAAAGAAACATAATAATTCCTTCCTTTGTTTGTTCATCTTCTTTTTTAATTTACGAAAACGAAAACTGTTGGAGTACCAAAAATGTACAGCGCCCAAATCTGGTACTCGCCGCTTGGTCATTATGTCGACATTGTAACAACATCCAACTCCGCACCGTACACGTGTCCATCCCCTGTCTCCTACGATCGTCCGATCCCTCCAGGTGCACCTCACGTGATTTCACATCTGTTTAGTTCCCGCTACTTCATCATAATGTCAACATTTCTCACTTGCATTAAAACCCATTCACTGATCTCATCCCTTTTTGAAATTTTCAACATAGAGATGTCTATATTCGAGGTGCGAAATCTTAATTTTTTTGCGTTCGTAAAATCTTCGTTCACAAGTTTTATTCTATTGTTGTAACTGTCTGCAATAATTAAAGCTGAATTTTACAGATATTTGATCTAGCTTCCTTACTGGCCAACACTCAGTTCGAATCCATGTCGACTCAATCTTGCTCCTCCGCAGTCGAAGACGAATGCCGCGACGACGCTGTAGCTTTGAGAATGAAGTTCATCGCGATCGGATCGATTTTGATTGCCGGTGCAATCGGAGTGTCGATACCGTTGATCGGGAAAAAGAGGAGAATTTTGCGGACTGATGGCGGAGTGTTCGTCTTCACTAAAGCGTTTGCTGCCGGAGTGATATTGGCGACTGGATTCGTTCATATGCTGCATGATGGTGAGTCCGCACTGAGGAACAGCTGTTTGCCGAAATTCCCGTGGAGGAAATTTCCATTTTCAGGGTTTATCGCGATGGTAGCTGCGCTGCTGACGCTGGTTGTGGATTTTGTTGGAACGCAGTTTTATGAGAAGAAGCATAGGCAGGAGGAGATTGGGATCAAAAGGGAGGCTGCTGAGGTGGCGGCAGCGGCAGCGGCGAATGCTGAGACGGCAGAGATTGTGCCGGCCATGGACGGTGACATTGAGGCTGGTGGAAGTGGCGATGGAAAGATGCATATTGTGGGAATGCATGCTCATGCTGCTGCCCATAGGCACAGCCACGCGCATGGTGATGCGAGAGCTTGTAAAGGACATGGAAGTGATGACGGTCATGGACATGGGCATGGGCATGGGCATATGCACGACGAGGATGGCCATGTTTCATCTCATGTCAGGCACGTTGTTGTTTCCCAGGTATCTGGTTTATTGCAGTTGGAATATATGTTTATGATTTGATGTGCTCCGTTACATTCAAAATTATTTATGTGCCCTGGTTTTTGTCTGTATTATAATTGGGCAATTAGCATCAAAATGTTTAGTTGTCAAAACTCAGAAGTCGAGCGACAGTGACGGAAAATAAAAACTCGTTGGTTTTCTGCTTGGAGCGTTATACGTATAGTCTTGAAAAATGACATGTTAAACTGTCAAATTTTTTGCAACTAATATGGTGCCTTTTCTTGTATTAGATTTGGTTTATTAGGTTCATTGGACATATTGAAGAACAAAACACACTTTATAATCTAGTTATTAAGCAAGCCTCGAAAGGTTTGTTTTACTTGTCCAAGCAGTGGAGCGGAAATAAAATATTGACCAAAAAATTATGCGTCTTCTTGCTACGAAAGCTAGTTGCTTGTTTAAATGGAATTGATGACTTTGGATATATCATCGAATATAAAATTTGTAGAAAATATGGACCCACTATACATAGATATATGTATTCACGCTATGAATACATATACTATCATATATATATATATATATATATATATATATATATATATATATATATATATATATATCATGTTATAAAAAAGTGACTAGCTGGCCAAGTTGGTGGTTTATAATTCTAGGGATCAATGCTTGTCTGTCGTTATTTTTTTGTTGCAATGCTTGTTTCTTGCCGCCTGAAAAGTTACTTTGTTAATATACTTGCTCGTATAGGCAAACTCATTTACGTTTTAATTAATTATTTTGTTTTAACTTGTTACACTGATTTAGTCAATTTTATTTTTGGTCATCAATTTCCTTTAACCCTAAAGTTAAAAAAAAAAATTATTAAAAAAAATATGCACAAGGAATATGCTTATTTGGATATTCAAATTGTTAAATTCGTGTATGATTATGTTTTGATATGAACCTTGAAGTTTTTATGGATAATGGTAAGTGCAATTTGATTTATGGAACCATTTGTAATTATTGAAGTAATATTATGAAGAGGCCAATCTAAAATTTTGTTCGGAACCAAGTCTTATATGATTATGTGCCTTGTGGACATATTCATGAGGAGTTCCAAGAGGGCTACGGCTCTCTTGGATTTTCCGAAGTGCTGGTATGTGGTAGACTAAGAAGGAGGTGTTTGTTTAGCTTGGTCTATTGTTTCTCAAAATTGATAAATGTTTTGCTTTATCTAACAGGAGGGGAAAAATAAACTTACATTAGTAGATAATTAAATATTATGGGCTATTTTGTAAATAAAAATAAAATAGTTAACTTTTATACTCATTCTTGGTTGTCCACTTTACTTTGGTAAAACACATATCTATTGCAGCAGATGATGAATATGGATTATTATGTAAGAAATTTGCAAACTGTATCGCAATAAAGCAGTAGAGTAGAAGTGTTTTAAGCGGAGAAAAAGCAAGAGTTCATGTGGCTCTTTCTTTCCATAGGGGTATTGTTTGAATATTTGATATATGTTATTTATGTTAACATATATATATTAATATAGAATATTTGATATCCATTATGTATGTTAATACACACACACACACACATTATTTATGTTAATGTTTACTTGATTGCAATATTTCCTGTAATTGCTATATTAACATTTGCAACTCTAAACTCCTATATAAAAGGTCTGAGAATAATGAAATACTCAGCAAATTGAATTTCTCGGATATCTAGTGCATTATTTTGGTAGACATAGCAAGGTTCTATAGCTAATTATGACATCTAGGGAAAAAAAATCCAAGTTCCGCACACCATTGTATATCAAATATTATATGGAACCATAATCAGCCAACAATTACCGCAGCTCACGAAACTAACAATGCCATAAAAGCTATAGATGGTGTCTGCATTGAAGTTTTAAGTTCTGGATTCTTGTTTCTGTTTTCCTAGGATTAAATAAAATTTGGTTTCAGTTTCATTTCGAAAATTTACCGCAGCTCACGAAACTAACAATGCCATAAAGCTATGGATGGTGTCTGTATTGAAGTTTTAAGTTCTGGATTCTTGTTTCTGTTTTCCTAAGATTTAATAAAGTTTGGTTTCAATTTCGTTTCGAAAATTTCAAAGAGTTTTGTTTCAGCTTCGATTTCAAATTTAAATATTTATTTTTATAGAAAATACATCACAAATTGTTGTATTTACCGAAATAAAATATATTTTTAATTTACTGAAACAAACTTATTATTTTATTTTTGGGTAAACTTGAAGATTTAATTGAACAGTGTTCATTAACAATAAATGTTTATGTCACAAATAGTAATTCACAATATACATGATTGTTGTCTTAGAAGTTGCATTGATTTATTATGATGGTTACTGTGTTAGAAAGCACTTATCCTAGGGGTTCAAAAATGAGGAAGATAAAAGATAAAACACTTTGATTCCAGTTTTGATAAAAACAATATTTGTTTTTCAACATTTTTTATTACTATTTGTATACTTGGTAAATTTATTTGTTTTCAAGTTATATTGTGTGAAGGACTGATCCTAGTGTTTCGAATAATGGAGATGGTTAAGGTAAAATAATCTGCTTTCGGTTGTCTTTTAAATAATAAATTATTTTTCTGTGTTTTTATTTTACTGTTTGAATGCGTTATAAATTAATTTGTTTTCAAGTTCTGATATGCCATGCACTTATCCTAGTGGTTCAAAAAATGGGGGTGATGGATAAATTAATTTGATTTCAGATTTGATAAAATAGCAACTCATGTTTTAGATTTTTAATTTTGATATTCGTACACTGCATAAACTTGTTTGTTTTTGAGTTTGTTGTGCTTATTGATTCTTTGATCAAATTTGAAATTCTGAATTCGGGTTCTTTTCGAGTCACATATAGAAGCTAACACATTGTTTTCAAGTTCTGTTATGCAGTACACTTATCCCAGTGGTTTGAAAAATGGGGGTGATGAATGGATTAATTAAATTTCAGATTTGATAGAAATAGCAACTCGTATTTTAGATTACTAATTTTATTATTCGTACGCTGTATAATCTTGTTTGTTTTCAAGTTTATTGTGTTTATTGATTCTTTGATCCAAATCAAAATTCTGAATTTTGATATTTGTCGAGTCACAATATAGAAGCTAACACATTGTATTCATATTAAATCGTTATCTTGTATTATCATGTGTTGTTTTTTAGTTGTTTGATTGCACATAATTATTTTTCTCTATGCTATCAAGAGGTCATAATGTATGTGTTCTTATGTTGTTGCTGTACATATTTGTAATGAAATATTAACTTGTATACTACGTCAAATTTGAACAAAATGACATTTAAGTTTACTGTAGAATGTGGATGAGTGAACTATTCATTTGTTCTCACCAAGTCAGATAATAATATGTGGGTTTTCTATGATAACAGATACTGGAGCTTGGAATCGTATCACATTCAGTGATAATAGGATTATCATTAGGTGTATCGCAGAGCCCGTGCACCATCAGACCTTTAATAGCTGCCCTTTCTTTCCACCAATTTTTTGAAGGATTTGCACTGGGCGGGTGCATATCTCAGGTACATACTTTCTTCAAACAATCTTTTGTGTAAATATTATTCTTAAAGAAACTCCTGTTTAGACCTAAAAGAACTTGTTTCAATATTTTAAAAATTGTTGAGGGTTTCTATAAACTTATTAGCCTGATTGTTTCATTTTGTGCAAGGTTTTCTAATGGAATTTAAATCCTAAATCAAAAGATACAGAACTTAGGAAATGGAATTTATATAGTAAATTGTTGATTCAAAAAATTCATGTTTTGAGGTTTGTATACAGTTTGAAATTAATTTTGATGTTTGAACTTCTATGTCTAAGCTTAAAACTTCATTTTCTCTCTTCTGTTTTTATTTTGTTTGGAATTGGAATTGGAATTGTAGATTAAATAGCTATACCAAATAAATCAAGTATATCAATTTGAATTGAATGATTTTTCTAATGTGTGCTATATTAGCTAGTTTTACATCGGAATATAAATAAATTGTAAAAGGAGAGATTTGATTTGAAACTTGATTCAAATTGTCGGATTTTAAAAAAATTAAATGCACTGATCTCGAGTTTCAACTTTTCTTTGCTTTTGTTAGTTTTCAAATAGCGGAGAAGAAAATAAATTTGTTCTCAATCTTGTATGATAACTTCATATATTAAATTTGTGGTTTAGCAAAAGTACATACGATCGAGTGCTTCTTTCATTCCTTCTTGTTTCCCCCCCTCCTTGCCATATTATCTTTTTCAGTTTATCCCTCCGTCGTTCCTTCATCCCTTTCATCAATAGTGCCGCCTTCCTTCCATTTCCTCCGCTATCTCGTAACATTTTCTATATATGGTATTTAGTGTTGAAAACTCAAAAATAAAAATTCAATTTACACGAAATACTACCTAATATACTTCAGTTTGATAACTTATTTATCCCTTTAAATGCAGGCCAAGTTCAAAACCCTTTCAGCGGCACTAATGGCATGCTTCTTTGCGATCACAACTCCAATGGGAATCGCTGTAGGAATAGCAGTATCATCGGTGTACAATGCAAACAGTCCAAAGGCGTTGGTAGTAGAAGGCATTTTAGACTCCACGTCGGCTGGTATTCTGATATATATGGCACTTGTCGATCTCATTGCCGCCGATTTTCTAAGCCGCAAAATGAGCTGCAATGTCCGCCTTCAGATAGCTTCTTATCTAGCTCTTTTTCTTGGTGCTTTATCCATGTCGGCCCTTGCGATTTGGGCTTAACCGTGTGAAGTTAGAGCATGCTTTTGAGTTATACGTGTCTAGTATAAGCGCCGTGGTATTTTTTATCGTCAGATGTGTAGTGTTCAATCTCATTTTCGTAGTGGTTTTCTTGTGTATATCTTTTATGTTTTCATTTGGCGCTTGGTTATACGGGGCTGAATCGTACAAATGCTCTTTCACCATACATTAAGATAAAATTAAATAGTTGCTTGTAAATAATCTTAATTTAACTTTAATATGACCATAACTGACCTTAGATGTGTATGCTACTGGACTGCGTCATTTTATTTTCAGCTGGGATGCAATCCCTAGTTACAAAACGACAAGATTTGGTTTTTCTTAGAGATTCTCTTTAAAAAAGAAGTGAAAGGTCGCATTGACATTTTGAATGTTGGTTGTAACAATGTAGGATACAATATGGCCATAAGTCAATCTAGCATGCAACTTTAACTCTTCGTACATTTTGGGGTAGGATTGCATTTCATGTTAAGTTAGAAATGACAGTCTGAATAAATAATTGCATATCACAGATAATTTGAAAGAGTGAAGTACAATTTTGAGTTGGTAGATACGTACAATAGAGATTCCTTTTGTTATAAGGATGTATATCAACTCATATGTGTGCATTCTACGCAAAAGGAACAGGAATTTTGTTTCGACGTCATTATATAACATATTGATGATTAAGGTAGCTTTGTTTTTTTATTAGTTATTGTTAATGCCGCTTCAAAAATGGATAAGTGGAGACATGAGTGAATTTCGGCAAGACTTTGCCATATTCATGGAATTTGACGGGGACGTGATTGAGTTTCACCCTTAAATTAAACAAAGAACCGTTGAAAATGGGGAAAAATGAATTTCGATGGGTGTATATCGAATTTTATTTTCGAATTTGTCTCCCCTTAACCATTTTTGGAGTGCATTAACAATACCTTTTTTGTTCTAGACAATTCTAGTTCGCGTTTGACGTGTCGAGCATGGGACCCGCTGAATTGTCAAGTCAAAAGATATTTTGAAATTTTATCCATTTGCGTCTCACAACGTTCGGTCATTTTTGGTAAAAAATATATAGTCGCATTTTTCATATTTTTATCTTTCATATATATATATATATATATATATATATATATATATATATATATATATATATATATATATATATATATAGAGGAGGGTTCCGCTACACCTCTTATATTGTACGTGAACCCCCCCACTTAATCTCCACCACTCATTCTGTCTCTTCCCACTAACAAATAATATTGAAATGGGAAGAGAGAGAATGAGTGGAGAAATGGGTGGTGGAGAGTTCACGTGCAATATAAGAGGTATAGCGGAACCCTCCTCTATATATATATATGTATATATATATATATATATATATATATATATATATATATATATATATATGGTGGAATTTCCGACCGCGATACCAATAAAAACCGCATGCCAGCCAATACTGATCAGAATGGTACCGCAATTATCGGTACCAATTTTTCTTTTGCGGTTTACCGAACCAAATTCACGTAAATGGTAAGGCATTGGTAACAAAATTCGTTTACCAAATATTACCGTACCGACCAGTTATGTAAATATAGCCCAAAACGCCAAAGCCGATAGAGCCCAGCCCGCACTTCAATTCAGATCTAATAAACAATACCTAAAAGCGAAGCAACCCATTAACAATAGTTATCTGTTTCCTCTGTCTATCGATTTACTCTTCAATCGATAATTTCTATTCCTCACAAACAATCCCTGAAAGCGAAGCAATCTATTAATGGCTATCTGTTTTCTCCTCTGTCTGTCGATTTATTCTTCAATCGATAATTTCTGTTCATCACAAACAGCATCGCAGAAAAAAAAAAAGAGGGCAAAAATCTCCTTAATCAACGTCAATTTGGCACAAAAGTAAGGTACTATTTCATATCGTATATTCTTGATTAGCGTTGATAATTCACTGTTATTAGGATTGATTTACAAGTTGGAACATAAAAGTTAACAATTTCTTACATGGGTGATATTTGAAATCTAAATTTTATGTATTGGGTACGAAATTGAATCGGATTTCTAGTATTGTAGCATGCAGAAGCAATAAATGTCTGGTTTACCGGACTTGATAAACCATGGATGAATCATGATGGCAGCTTTTGTTCATAATTGTTACTTAATTAATTGTGTTCCTCATGTAAACTGTAATGGGAATAACTGTTCTTTTTTTCAAATTTTTCTGATACGAACATAATATGTTTTATCTACGGACATATTGAAATCGGTGGGTTGTAATTCTGTGAATTAATACGTTATTTTCTAAATGATTTTTTTCAATCAATGAAGTGTCAATTTGTTACCCTGCTGGATGCATGATTTTTGATATTCTTGATTATTAACAGTTTATACACCTCAATTCAATTTATTTTTGTCCAGTCAGTAGGTGAGGTATTTCTTGATTGTCATGACTCATGAGACTAACGTCCAGTTAAACGATTTTTTTTAAATCTTTGTAATGTGACTCCACATGCTGTAAGAATAATCATTCTTCATTTTAATTGTCTTTGTAGTTTACTAGTTTGCAAAGAAGATTCATGTAAATGGCATAATTCAGAAACCTTGATATTTGGATTCAAGCAAAAGTTATTCTTTAACAAGTCGTGTTACTATTATTTTTTATAATACTCCAATATAATTGGTTACATTTGTTGACAAACAGTTGAGAACTTATGTTACCACTTACTTTGTTGTTAAATTCACCCTTTATACTTATATATTTATTAAATATTTAAATATTCAGAATTTAGATAATTGTCTTGATTTCTTTGTTATCCAATAAAGGAAGGTGTGCAGACATTACTTTTACATAAATTGGACATTTCAGTTCTGTTATTAACTTATTATAGGTTTTTAGCAATAAGTTGAATATGCACCGTTATTTTTTGTTCATTAATTGAATCAAATGATGTTAATGTTGATCAATTTTAAAATAATGTTGTTATTCCTTTATGTTGTCTTTCTTATCTTTGATTTTCATATATTCAATTATTTTGACTTTGTGATTTCACTTAATTTTGACTTTGGACTGAAATATTTTATTGTATCATTTTGTGTATTATAAGCAGATGGAAAATGCATCAATAACCAATTCTCAAATTTATACCATGGAAACTTCTCAAACAACACCGTATTAAGAGATGAGGAGAAGAGTGAGGAACAATTGTAATTTTATTGATACAAAAACATGATACAAAGAGCACACACATATATATATATATATATATATATATATATATATATATATATATATATATATATATAGTGATATGAGTCCAACGGCTAGTACAAAATATACCAAATATGCATGAGGCTAACGGCTAGTATTAAATATACCAAGTATGCATGAGCCTAACAGCTAGTATTAAATATATCAAGTATGCATGAGCCTAACTGCTAGTAGATAATTACAAAACATACTAAATATGATAAAACATGTTCACACACTAACGACTTTATTGTCTTCATTATGCCCCCTTAGTTCGAACTAGGGTTTTCTTTTTCATTCTGGCTTTCGCCTCCACTGATAACACGAAGTTCCTCTCTCATTCTGATAAAATTCTTGGTCGAAAGGGGCCTTTGTGAGAGAATCTGCTCTCTGATAGTATGCGGGCACATGACATATTGCAAGTCTTCCTGATTGCGTTCTTTCTCTCACAAAGTGGAGATCAATTTCAAGATGTTTTGTCCTTGAATGTTGGATAGGGTTTAGAGATAAAGATATTGTGCTCTTATTATCGCACCAAATGACCGACTTTCGTCTTGGAGTGAAACCAAGCTCCTCCATCAGTGATTCCATCCACGTGATTTCAGCTGTAGCGCTTGCCAGTGCACGATACTCCGCCTCTGTGTTAGATCTGGATGTGGTATGTTTCTTCGTACACCAGGAAATGATATTGGAACCGAGGTAAACGCAGTATCCTGAGACGGACTTTCGATCATCAATATCGTTTGCCCAATCGGCATCGCTAAAGCACTGTAAGTTAAGTTCTTTTTCTGAATTTAGGTGTATGCCGTAATGTCTTGTGCCTTGTAAGTATCGTTGCACTCTCTTTAAAGCCGTCCAATGTTCTGATAAAGGGTTCTGCATGTATTGACTGAGTTTATTAACGCTGTAGCATATGTCTGGTCGAGTAATAGTTGCATATTGTAACGCTTTTATTATGCTTCTATATTGTTTGGTGTTGTCGATAGGCTCTCCTTTGTGCTTATATAGTCTTAGGTTACTAATCATAGGAATAGGTAATGGGTTTGCCTTGTGCATATTTGCCCTTTGCAGTATTTCAGTGATATAATTTTATTAGGATAATATTAATTCACCATTGTTGTTCCTAATCACTTGTATTCCAAGAAATTTTTTTAGTTCCCCTAAGTCTTTTATGGCGAAATTTTGATCCAGCTTGTGTATGGTTCTGTTTATTTCTTCGTTGTTGTCTCCTGTTATTAGCATGTCATCAACATATACTAGAATGAACATAGTTCCATGTATGTTCTTCTTTATATATAGAGAATTGTCCGATTTAACTTGTGAGAAACCCCATGTTAGACAAAGTTGACTTTAGCTTTTCATACCAAGCTCTAGAAGCTTGTTTTAAGCCATATATTGCTTTGTGTAGTTTGCATACTTTACCACCAGTACCATATCCTTCAGGTTGTTGCATGTATACCTCTCCAGTCAATTCCCCATTCAAAAAAGCATTGTTGACGTCCAGTTGCCTCACCTTCCATCCATCTTTTAGAGCGATGGTCAGTATAATTCTGATGGTTGTGGGTTTTGTGACTGAGGAAAAAGTTTCGTTGAAATCAAAGCCAAATTGTTGTGCGTAACGTTTTGCAACCAGTTTGGCTTTGTATTTGTCAATAGATCCCTTCTTTTCTTTTTTATTTTGTATGTCCACCTACAACCAATCACATTTTTTTGTTTTGGTTGGTCACTAAGCTCCAAGTGTTGTTTCTTATGAGAGCTTTATATTCAGTGTCCATTGCCTCCTTCCATTTGTTTGATCTTATGGCCTGAGTGAAATTCAATGGTTTGGTCTCACTGGCAGAAATATTGAATACTTTGAGTTTGAAGATGCCTCTCTTTGACCTGGTGATCATGTGATGTCCAGTTGATTGTGGTGGTGTCTGCTGTTGTGTATCATTGTTGCTGGTAGTGTCAGCATGATTGTTGTTTTCTGTATCTTCACTATACGACATGTTTTGATTTGATTGATGTATATTTGTATCTTCTGAGTCATTGTGTATCTCATTGGTTTGCTCATTTGTTCGGTCCATAGTTTCTTCCTGTGTGTTTAGATTTCCTGTATGTTATTGCTCTTCATTTCTATCAATTGAAGGTGGTTCAATAATGAATGGCTCGAACCATATGTTATTGTTTATGCTTTGTTGCCCATCTTTTTTGCCGATTTGCTTTTCTGCTTAAGGAAACTTGTTTTCATTAAATATCACATGTCTAGAAACATATATTTTTTCATTTTTTTCCATGCACTTATAGCCTTTTTGGTTTTGTGCGTACCCAATGAATGTGCATGGGCTTGATCTCATACTTAGTTTATGATTGTTATAGTCTCTCAAATATGGAAAACATAGACATCCATAGACTTTCAGAAAACCATATTCTGGTCTAACACTGTATATCATTTCATGAGGGCTTTTATTGTTTGAGACTTTGGTTGGCAACTTGTTAATGAGTAATAGCGATGTGTAGAAAGCTTCATTCCAATATTTCATGGGTAATGAGCTTTGTGATAACAAAGTTAGACCAGTCTCTACTATGTGTCGATGTTTTCTTTCGACTAAACCATTTTGTTCGGACATATGGGGGCAAGTTAATCTATGTTTGATCCCTCTTTTGAGAAAGTAATTAATTAGAGGTTTGAACTCAGCTTCCCCATCTGTCTGAACAACCTTAACAGTATTGTTCATTTGTTTTTCGATATGAGTTATAAATTGCATAACTGTATTGCAAGCTTCTGATTTAGTTTTCAGCATGTATATCCAAGTATATCTGGAATAAACATCCACAAAAGAAAGATAATACATGTATCCCTGATATGAATTTAGAGGCGTGGGTCCCCATAAGTCAGCGGCTATAAGCTCCAGTGGCTCATTATAGCTGGTTTCAGAGTCACTAAAAGGGAGCTTGTGGCTCTTGCCGAGTTGGCAGTGTGTGCATGTGTGTTTGATAGGTACATTTTTATAATGAATGTTATTATTACGTAGAACAGTCTTAACAGTTTCCAGATTATGTTGTCCTAATTTTACATGCCAAGAATTAATCAGGTTACATTTACTGCTATTATTGTCATAATCAACGTTATTGCAGCTATTCCTAATACAGTCATTGTCACTACTAGCATCTACATTAGTGCACCAGAATTCTCCACTTGATTTGCAGTCTTCAAGTTGTTGAATTTGTATAAATCATCGTACAGGTTACCTTGAAGTAATATTTCATGATTTAGGGAATTTTTAACTAGGCAAAACCTGGGATGAAATTCAAAGTAAACATTATTGTCGTTGGCAAATTTTGATACATTTAACAAATTTTTATTATTCGTAGGTACCCTAAGAAGATTGTTTAATTTGAGTTGTCTTTTCCCAAAAATTGTCCATTTGCCTATATGTGTGGTACTAGCAGTACTACCATTACCCATATGCAAATTCCTCATACCTGAGTAATTTCTGCTCCCAATGTTTAAATTCTGAGGATTGCTAGTTATGTGGTGAGTCGCTCCTGAGTCAGGGTACTGTTCTTTGAAGCCATTGTCTTCATTTTTTAATTCTTCATCTTCTACAACATTATGTCTTCGGTTTGCACCATTATTATTTTGAGTTGAATTCCCTATTATTGCCATATTTGCTTGTGCTCTTCTTTGTGAAGAGTAATTTTGGCTTGCCTGTTGTCCACCTGTGTCCGAATTATACTTGAAGTAACATTTGTTCGCCATGTGACCAAACTTTTTGCATATTTGACATTTCACACGATTGTTGTTATCTCCTTGTATCTGCTTATTTCTGACTGTGGCATGATTGGTAGAGAACTTATTTTGTGTTGTTTTTCTTTGGTCAATTCTGCTTTCATGAGTTAGGAGTGCTGATTGAACGAACTGTAAATCAGGTAAGGTTTGTTGTGTGGCTAATACAGTTACTAGAGATTCGTATTCTTCATCTAATCCACCAATAATAAATAGAATTTGCTCACTGTCACTTATCTTATGGCCAACAGCATTTAGTTTGTCACATAGATTTTTAATTTTTCCTAAGTATTCTTTCATGCTTGCCTTCTTTTTCCTAGAATTTTGTAATTCTCTTCTATGCTGCATGATTCTAGCAGCTGATTGTGAACTGAAAATCTATTGCACAGTGGTCCATATTTCATGAGATGTGTTGCAGCCTACTATCTGTGATAACAAACTCGGGCTTATCGATGATAGCAGCCATGATGATAACAGACTGTCATGTTTCTGAAATTTGACGTGGTCAGGGTTCGGTGAGAGATTGTCATCTTGGTCAACTATCATCATTGGTGGTATAATTATAGTTTCATTGACATACTCTTGTAATCCATAGCCTTTAATGCAATTTCAATTTGGTATTTCCATAGTGTATAGTTATCCTCGTCCAACAATGTAGTAATGACTTGACTTTTTGGTTTGATCAGGTTATGATGGCTTGGTGGGGTGTTGTTGATGGCGTTTGCTGATACAGCAGATGTGGCGCTGGAGTAATTGGCCATTAGATATGAGAATATGATGAGGCAGTTTACTTATAGTTGCAGCTTTTTTGTCTCACTTGTATCACCGTAACGTGATAAAGCTGACGGTAGCATGTAGAGATCCAGAAAAGAATAAAGGTTGAAAGAGGTCTGACACTACAGAGTTGGTTTTATAGCTGTGATCAACACTTTTGATAAAGAATAAGCCTTTCGGCATTAAGGCTTTGATATCATATTAAGAGATGAGGAGGAGAGTTATTAGTGAGGAACAATTGTAATTTTATTGATACAAAAACATGATACAAAGAGCACATATCTATACTATATTATAATTACTGAGTTAGCATTCAAGCTCTCACAACCCTTCTCACTGGTTTGAACTGAAACGCCGCGCATTTATCACAATCTTTCTCTCCCCATTTCGCTTAATCTTCCTCCTCAGTTGCCTTTTCCGAACCCCAGGCCAAGTCGTCCCCTACATTTTAAGGACTCACAAATCACAATCGTTCTCCCCGTTTCGCTTCTATATAAAAGATCTTCCTCCTCTGTTGCCTTTTCCCCAACCTGCCTTTTCCAAACCCTAGATCAAATCGTCCCCCTTATTGTAAATATTAACCTCCCTGCCCTTTCATTCTGCAGATTCGAAGTTAAAGTAACAATCCTATCAGTAATTCAATGGAAATCGAGTGCTTTCACATCTTCCCTACGCTTCCTGGGCGCCTCAATTTCACGGCTCTCGGACTTCACGATGGAGCATAGCACCAACTTTTTCTCCTCAGGTACGAAGTGCCTAAATCATTGAAAGTTCTAATCTTACCCTGATTTGGGGTTGGACATGCTATAATAATTTTATTATCCGGGTTCTCCCAGATTGATGAAAGCTGTTTTCCGCTATATGTTACGTATCATGACAACATTCAGTCTTTCTCAAAATGTATGTTTAGTTAGTTTTATCATCGATTATATTTTACTACTAAAATTGATTTCTTTTTCAGTCAAGATTAGATTAACTCCTAATACCATTTATATGAATTTCAAAAACCATTTGATCATAATAAATTCCTCTATTGTGACAGTTTGGTCTATTAAGATCGTGGGGCATATTTATTTTATTTGCTGAATTTCTGCTTGCGGTTTTTTTTTTCACGTACGGCATCAATTTTTATATATGTAGATGATACCCTAACTTACATAGATGCCTATATAGCTATCATAGGGTTTAACTAAACTGAGTGTATGCTTAACCAAACCTACAGAAAGGCTCAGTGTTAATCCAATAGTATTTCCTTCTTTAATGACATCACGTTGTTCAGTAATTTAAAGACTAAATGATACTATTTTGCTAGAAAGAGTTCCATAACCGTATATGCTTATATATTTTACATGTGAAATAACATGATTTGGTGGGAAATATTGTAAAATAATGTGAAAATATGAGTCTGCTTGCATTGCAAATTTTATAAAATTAGATAGTCATCACATTTTTTTTTCCGGCTGTATATAGAAGATCTAAATTACAGAGAACACTTTGTAATATGGTAAGACACTTTGATTTCGTATTTAATCGTAATGTATGTTATTTTCAGATTAAACACAGGTTACAGAATCCAATGGATGTTACTATGTGATAGTTGACATTGTATAACAAGTCATATTAGTAGTGTAATACATAGCTAATATCACATTAAAATATCATAGGTTAATTAATGGCACACATTATGTTCTCATTTTTTGTGCTGGAAAGGTAGCAGAGCTGGGCTTTTCTCTTAACTTTCTTTATCAACATATAGGCAAAATTAGAACAAATAGCAATAACATATTATTTCATTGCGTCACTTTTAGTTATACGCATCCATCATTAATAATTGTTGCAAATATTTGTATGCACAGCTTATGTGTGGAGCTGTGCATCAAATTTTCAAAAGGCGTAAATGTTTTAGTTTCATTTATTTTAACCATTTTTTACATCAAGATATGCTTATACATGTGAACATGCAGTATAAAAAGGTGAAGTTTTCTTACGTGAAAGTCCTATAGCTAGATACATGCACTTAAGAACTTCAACATGCTGATATACATTGCTACAATATACAATGTGAATTTTGACATTATAACACTTTAAACCCTATTGGTTTCAATGTAAAAGCAAGTAATTAGCCCTACGTGTGAGCTGTTAGGATGAAGATGGGCATTGCATATTGTTTATGCTGCTAAGATTCTATTCATCTGACTAATTCTGGTTTGCATATGCAAAACGTTGGAAATATGTCATAAACCTTTTTTTTACACCATTTATTTATTTAGTTAATGGTCATACTATGCATATAGTTGTAAGTTATCCTTTATAGTTTCCCTATTTGTTTACTTCCAATGTTTGATGTGGTTTATCCATATAAATCAGTATCAGTGAACAATTTATATATTTTAAATTTGTACAATCGTTATTTGTAGTTCAAGTGCTTCTCTTACTTTTCACCAATTTTTACGGTTACTGTGCTTGAATACAAAGTGTTGTAGTTTTGCAAAATATCTTGTGAGCATGTAACATTTCTTTTGGTCATCATAGCAGCTACTTAGCTCTTTTTTGAAACCAGTGTTAGCTTATTTCTATTAAATGTGTATGCTACATATAACCACGCTGTTGAGAATGCAATTATAGTTCTACATAAGACTATAACACCAGTTAGTGTAGATCACATAACGTTCTTCCCACATTGATCAATTTGTTCTCCATTATTTGGTGTCTATATTTACAATAAACAGTAGAATAATTTTTTTATTCATGATTGTGTGTTCTTCTATGTGTGTTATTGCAAAAGTTATTTTGTGTACACAATCAATAAGTATTTTCGATATTATGCTTTATCACCTATCTCTGAAAATCTATACATAAATCTATATCTACATGCATCAAGATGATTAATTTTGGATAGAATCTGAACTGACTGACCAAACTAACTCATCCGGTCAAGTTGTAAAATTATTTATTAAATCTATTTATAAGTTTATTCTGTTGTCGTTTTAATCAAACTCGCCAAGTTGTTGTAATTAATAGAATTTATATATTGAATTAATCAGTGTAACTTATATCTCAAAAGGTATGCCATACACAACATAATTCAGCTAGCATCGTACATTGACCCATAATACAAACTTTCTTTCCTACGTCTACTAGGTTTGGAAATACTCCTACACAGAGAAAGAATTGAAGCAAAAAATAATTGTTGGAAACCAACATTCCTTTTATCAGAGCGAGTAACTGCATCAACAAGGTAAGTGACTTCAAATCTCTTACCTTAAATAGCAAAACAAAATAGATAACCATACATGACAACGAAACTCAACCCTTTGGTTTAAAAGTTAGAACTTCTAAACAAGTTCATTTTATATATTCACAAAGAATTCCTTATCATTATGTGCCATTGAATTAGATGTATTTATGATGTTCGCGTTGAATTTGATATAGGACTTGAGTATCACCTACATGCCAGCTTGCAGTATTCAGTGGTTTCCTTGCACCATATCTCACACATAAAGCTACAGAAGAAGCTATCACATATTTACTTTCACTTACAAATAACTTGGATGTGTTAAGTTCATATTTATATAAGGTATTAGCTGTATTTTACTGTTCATATCTTTTGCAATTATGTTTTAAACATTTGAGCCTCAACCCTTTGGTTCCCTTCTATAGTAGGCTCACATGATCAGCCTGCACATATAAATTTCTTCAGTGTATTACATACAAATGCAAAATTCTAAATGTAGCTGAGAGTCATTCTTGGGTTTAGTGAGCCTTAGGTTTTCATTGAGTTTTATGTCTTCAGATAGTTGTAATTCTATTCCATATGATTGCTGATTTTGAATAGAATTCCCATATGATTTTTTTCTTTTTTAACTTCATCTTGACTAAGATGAAACACAAGAAGTAATTATATTAGATTTCACATTCAATATACATGACATGATGACAGATTACATTACAGAATAGATTTACTTGATGGATAAGATTACTTAATTAGAATATGTGATGTGCGTCTTTAGAAAAAATATGATGCTGTATACACTGTTCGAATATCATAAATTGTTTCCCCATTATAGGATAAACATCCCATTTAACCTGAATGCTCCATGGAGAAAATAACGTTGTCTGGCTACCCACCATTGTAACATCATTAATGAGTCATATATTAGAATTTATTATCTACGCGTATATACATTCTACTTTTGCTTTACTTTATTATATATTGTTTTGTTGTTGTTTAGTGAAGTCGATCCTCTACAAAAAAATGGTTTAACTTGAGTGGTTGACTAGAAGGTGATCACTGCAATGTTCAACAGGGCAGGTAATAAATTGTATTTGGTTAATCATTTACGTGCAGTGGCAATTATAATCTAAATTAGCACTTTTACATGGTATGTCAAATATTCTTTTTTTGAGTAACTATATTTGGTTACTTATTTAAGTTCAGTGGCAATTAAATCCAAATTAATGCTTTTACATGGTATGTAAAATATTCTTTTTTCCAGTCTTTGTAAGTTTATTATGTAATGTGATAAAGCTTTGCATATGAGACAACTAACTTTTTTCAATATGATTTTAGTAATCCTCTGTTGATGTATGTCAAGTTATTTCTTTGCATATATCCTGATATATTTGATTTCGGTCATTCTACTAGAAACATTAAGTAACCTACTAAGTGGTGGACTTTTCTTGGGTTGGCATCTTTAAATGCTTATTTGGCGATCAGTATTTCAATTTAAACATCAGGTAACCAATCTTTCAATACATCTAATGATTTTTAATAAAATTCTCATATGATTTATTCCTACTTACTTCATTTTGACTAAAATGAAACATGCATGCTGTTATATTTCATGTTCGGGTATATTTGATGGTAAGATGATTGATTAGCATGTGTGGTCTATATTTTTGTAAAATTATGCTGCTATAGATGATCTTTGAATAACATAAATTATATCTTCATTATAGGAGAAACATCCCTTTGAATCCTTAATACTCCATAGAGAGTGTAAAGTTCTCTGACTAGCCACCACAGTAACATTATTATAATGAGTCATATATAGTAAAAAAAAATTATCTGAATATGTATGTACCACTTTTCCTTTGCTTAATTAGACAATATTTCGGTGTTGTGCAATGTACAAATTAATCATGTGGGCCCGATTACTGAGATGTTATTGAATTTGTTTTAAGTATGGTTTTCATCGAGGTACCATCCAGTTCCACAAATTTCGATGAAAATATCACATCCTTAATTTAACAAACAATTTCATTCATGTTGAGTATGGTGGAGAGCAATGAAAATGGGTGGATATGAGAATAAAAATATGTTTGGTCATTCATTCAAAGTGTTGTTTTTCACTATCTATGTTGTTGTTTTCAACACATTAATTTTATTGCTTTTGAAGACATTCTTTTTTACTTCCATATATAATATTTTGCTGAATATTAGAGACATAAAATAATATGGAATGAAATTTCTCCACTTAACCTACTTAACAATTTTAAGGTGCTTTTCTGTTTATATGCCATTAGAGTAGCATGATTTATTATTTAGTCCCATCAAGGTGAAAAATATCAAATGTGTCAATGAATATAATGTAAATTTACAATTTTTTTTCTATGTATAGCCATTACTTATGTGTTTTTATCAAAGTAATACTAATCACTTTTCCATTATCAATTTTTTTTTCAATTATGTAAATATTTTTGAAAAGCGGAAGTTTAGTTTGCGACCAAACCTACTACGGGCTTTAATTTACATACATTATTGCACAGGATTTTTTCTATAAACATATCAAAACTTGCCTTTTCTTCTTCACACATAGAAAGCATTTAAATCGTATGCTACAATTTGTAGTTAGATGTTGTGTTTGATTGGAAAATGTCTTAAGCCCTATGTTTCAAAGCTTATTTCTAAAGGAAACATTTTATACCTATTTACATGCCTGATGATGCATGTTTCAAAATTGAGTGCATTTAATTTACTAATGTGATTTATCAAGTTATTCAACTTCACCAAAATGTGTTATTCCTTAAATGCACCTGAAAATTGTGTTTGCATGAATATGTAATGTTCATCATCATTTCTTATTTTATGAACTACCAGGGTTTGCCATGTGAATAAGCCATGTTAAATTTTTTTTTTTTTTTTTTTTTTTAAATAGTACTATGATTATTTGAATTATGAAATTGATTTGCTCATTTAAATTCATAGTGCAAGTTATATGTGAATGCTAGCTACAGGCTTTTAAGTTTATGTGCATGTCAAAATGAATTTTTTCGAGTCTTTGTTTCATCCACATCCATTGATATCTATTTTACAATGGTCATCCAATTGTACATATTATTGTACTTTTACTCTCGCTGCAACATTTTCATTTTTTTCCTATTAATTTTGTATTATCTTACATGTTATTCTACTTATTGTTTTCCTTTGTTATTTAATTAAGATATTGTATGCTAATTTATTTTTTTGTATTTATTTCTAGCCATTGAAATGTGATAAATTCCATGTCTGCATTATCATCGACTAACTACAGAGAAATAGCTACCATACATAGAATACAATGATAATTTATGATTGAATACGATCAAAACAATGTAAATGTTGTATCTTCATTTTATGGTGTAATAATTTTTTCAAACCAGTCTCTTTATCACTATAATGGTGTATTTTCACTCGACCTTAATTGAAAAAGTTCTACATCAAATAGGGCCATGACCCTAGATCATACAGTGACAATTTACTCTTAAGTTAGCATTTATATTTATAGACAGTTTGTTGAAAAATTCAAAACATTCATTTCACTTAGGTGGTGTTTGGTTTATCATTTTCAATTATGAGTTTTCTTCTATAAAAAAACCATGAACGACGCATGTATATCGTGAAACATGGTCGTTTCAGAGAATAAAGTTAATGGACAAAATAGAAAACACTTTTTTAATTTTTGGTGTCTTGGGAATTGAGGGAAGAACGGAAATAATTTATCATTTGTTTGTCCCTCCAATCTCTCCCGTCATCCCCTACGTCGTCCTATTCTCTGCATTGTACTTCAACTTTTTTTTTTTTGTAATTAACGTTGAAAACTAAAAATACAAAACATGGAATAAACCAGACACGACCTAATTTTTTTGAAGAAATTGGTTATTTTGTCAGTATCCATTTAACCGTAGATAACAGATAAATATCTCATTTTTTTTTAATGTATCAGTAATATTATAAAAAACTATGAGGACATGATAAGAATAAGCTTACTTGCATGACTGCTGATTCTTGAAAAATCTTTAAATAAATTGTTACCTTACTAATTAGCGTAATTACATTTACATAAAACTCGTATTTCTGAAACAAATAAATTAAATGTAAAGTATGGATAATGCTACTTAGATAACCTTAAGCTTAACTTACTTTTCTAATTTCAACCGATGATACAAGTATCAGACATATGCTAGCCTTACATACATCAAAAGATATTCATATTTAATAGAAAATACATTCTTGCATTCTTTTAGTGTTTTCTTAGACCAGCTATCTAACATTTCTTTTTTGAGGTAATGTAGGTAATTTGACATTGGATTTAGCTTTTAGAGGGTCCACCCTACTTAGAAGGATGAGTTACACAAGATAAGTTGCACGCAGAAGAGAAAAGGTAAGAAGTTGTGATTACAGGAAACGGAAAATGACATGTTGTTGATTGGAAGAGGCAGCAAATTTTCCTTTGACTTGGTTTGAAACTTCAAATCAGGCAGAGAGTCTAACTAGCCGGTATATTTGTTAAACTATAATACATAATGGCGCTAAGTATCGCTACTTTGCAATTTGCATGGGGGAAAAATAGCATAATTTGAAGCAATGCACTATTTTCAATTATTGTTTCATCTTTAGTCTGAACTAAATAATATAATATATAATACTTGGTAACATTTCATTTTCCACTGAAAACGTATTTAAAACATTCATTTACATACTACATGGATCCTACAGAAATTATTTTTCATTACCCAGTTGCTAGAACATAAAATATATTCTAATTGCGGAAGGGCTAATCCAAATCAGCGTTAGTATTCATTTGCTTCAGCTCAAATTTCATGAATGGTGTGCTCTAAACATCAACATTGGCCGACATTTTCATTTTGTTTGTACTGGTTTTCTTTATTTCATTTCAGCAATATTTGTTGTCCCCTTTTATTTTCAGACTCAATGTTATGGCAATGTAATTGCGCTAGCGATTTTCAAATTGGAAGCTCTTTTCGAAATCGTGGTGGTTGGTGCAGTGCGGATTAATGATTTTTAAACCAGTTGAGTGTTAGTTGGTTGAGGTACAAATGGTTGCGGTTGAATTTGTTAGGGCAGTAAAAAGGTTTTTTGATGATACTGTTCAGGTGAAGGTGAGTTCGTTATGTTGAGTGATGGGAGCAGGTGTTGTGTGAATTGGCAGGAATGGTTAGCGTCAGTTTGAAGTGTAATGGACAGTGTTTTGGAAAGGAGTAACAATTTGTTGATGGCAGTTTATGAAGTGATTGTGGCAGCAGAGTAGCTTGGACGTTCGTGCAGACTATAAAATGTGGCTGAAAGTTGTGTGGATGGGGGACGACTTGCAATGGCAGTCAGCGACGAAACCAACGCTTGGGCCAGGTGGGCAATTGCCCACCCAAAGATTTGGCTAAAAACCTAATACCGGTGCTCAACTAAGGGAAAAACAACATCGCTCAGAAAGAAAATATCAAAAACCTAACGCGCTCTAGGCTCCAGCGAATCGAGAAACAAAAATTGACGAAACTGCGCCTTCCTTGATCTCTCCTCTCAGCTCGATTTTGTTATTTCCTCGATCTCTCCTCTCGGCTCGATTTTGTTGACAAAACTGCGCCTAGTCGCCATCTTGCTTCTTCTTTCACGACTCTTGTTATTTTGCAGAAGTTTCAGGGTACTTCATTTGATTTTTATTTTGTCTACTTATTCAAAATTGAATCCGAAGATCGAAGACCGAAATCGTTAAAGTTTGTGGCTATGTGAATTGTTGCATTGAGTCTGAAATGTTTTAAGTTTTTTGATTGTGCGAATTGTTTACTTGTTTCAACTTTATTTTGTTTGCGACTGGAATGTGTGAATGTTTTAGACCGTCTGAATTGGTGAGTTGTGTCACTATTTACGGTGTATAAATTTTAACTGTGAACTGCTTTGTTGTGTGTGAATTTTGTTGAATTTGTTTGTGTTGAAATTTATTCTGTGTGAATCAAAACAAATATTTGTTGATGTTGAAATTTATACCATATGATTTTTTTTTGGTTGTGAATTTATACAAGTTTGTGATGTTGAAATCGCTTAAAACTGAAATGGTTAGTTTCAATGTTTATATAAAACAAATAATTTTTTTGAAGCTATGTCGAAGAAACCGGAAAAGACCTTATTTTCATTTTATGCAAAAAAAAAAAAAAAAAAAAAAAAAACTAATGCTATCGAGATTTCTTCTTTATTCTTTCTTTGAATTTGGAGACAAATAGCTCTAGTCTTGTAGATCGGCCCGCAAAAAATTCAGAAAAGTGAAGATATTGTCAAACATGATCTAGGATTTTGACAACTAATATGGATGTATCATTTTAAAGAACAAGATGCAATTCGTCGTCGTTATATCGTAATGGGACCATGTCAACTCGATTTAAAAGAAAAATTTAAGAAAAATGAAGATGTACATCGTATGCGATTTGAATCTTATTCTAGTTTTGCCCACCCCAAAATAAAATCCTAGTTTCGTCGCTGATGGCAGTGTTGTTGGTGTTCCTGATCAGGAGAGTTTGTGTATTGGTGGGTGGAGGTTGTGGCAGTTTGAATTCATAATATTTCTCTAACTATTATGTCTTTTTTTATTTATTTGCTGTATTGGTGAAATGTATGCTATGCGAAAGTAAAGGAATTATGTTTTGCCTTATAATATTTTACTGGTTTGTTGTTAGCATGTTTGATTTATTATGAACTTATTTTGCTTATATTATTTTGTATATAGCAAAAAACCCATGTTAAATTTGGCTCAAACGTATAAGCTTTATGATCCAGTTTATGTGCCAGCTATAGTTCGATTTAGGGTAGAAAAAACATTTTAGTATATGGGTTATAAAAATGCTATATCGATGTCCAAAGTTGTGCCTACTTTTTGATAATCATTTTTATAATGATGTTGTTGTATAACACAATTATTAGCAATACACGACAAATATTAATTTAAAACAAGAGCCTAAATAAAGGTTAATAACAAGTGCATTGATGGTTGACAAAAATACACGTTTTATGATCAACAGATTGTGGTTGTTGTGCAATAAAACGATATCACTTATGACTTATATTTTATTGCACTCCTCGAATTCATGGCACAATTTGATGAAGTTAAACAGATTGGTTTTTGTGTATATGACATTGAAGTGATAAAGGCTTGAACGAACTCATTTGAATACAACGAAAAATCAATTTTTCCTATTGTGATGTGACGTCCGGTTCGCCGTCTGCTATAAAAAGAATTATTATTACCATAATATCAATACTATATTTAACGTTGTCTTTCACTGTTTTAATCTGAAGCTAAAATAGTTTCCTAGATTGTAAAAGTTATAATGCCTATTACTGAATATGTTAGTTCAAATATTGGCTAAAAAAATAATTTTTACATATTTATGCAGATTTATTTTACAGCTTTACTTTTATCACCTTATTATTATATTAATACCAGATCTTAAATTGACGTTATAGTGGGAGACAATATATATAATGATTTTACATATTTTCCATTAACTTTAATATTTGTAATGTGTTTCAATCAAAAGATATGTCACTCTGTGTTTTAAATTTTTAAGCTTATGCCCATCTAAATTAGATTTCGATTTTGTTATCATCCTAAACCCCATTAAACTATTACGATTCTCAAAATAGAGTATGCATGTAAGATATTGTCTCATTCTAGCTAAAAGAACAAGACATCTTTTGGTTCTAATTTACTTCATTTTTAGTTCAACGTAATGCTTTTGAAGATGCATGAACAATGCATGCGAGGCTCTGTATTTTCAGTTACCTTTAAATCAACTGTCATTTAAATCATATATATCAAAATTTGAAATTTTCGTTCCGTTGCATTAAAAGATGTATGTAACCCAATCATGTTACAAAGTCTTTTTTTTGTGTATTTTAATTTATTGCTTCTTCATCAAATTCATAATATACTTCTTAGCATTAGTATTAACTCACAAAAAGATGAATGGAAATAATATTTTTAAAGACATATACCGATATATAAAAAATTCATAATATATTTCTTAGCATTAGTATCACTAAACAGTGGCGGCTCTAAGAACTGGAAAAAAAGTGGGCTTCCCTAGGCGACGACGAGATAGAATAGAGAAAAAATGGGTTGACCTTACCTGAAATATAGCAAAATCATGTAGGTCATAACAAGGATTTGAACTGGCCGACCTTCTCATGGGTCAAGCCACACATACAACAACCAGGACACTTCATTATTTATTCAACTATGCATACCTATTTTCTTTGTTTTAAAACTATTCTAACTATCACCACCACCAGCCTCTGACGGTTGCCCAGGTCGGGGGGTTGCTCCAGGCGGCCGCCTGCTCCGCCTGGCCCCTGAGCCGGCTCTGTCACTACATTAGAACTTTGTTATTTTATTGTTGTACATGTTTTTTGGGATTCACTCTACTTACCGTTTAACAAAGAAATTTGGTTTTTTTGATATTAATAAAATGATCAGAACCTATAAAAAATTTGTTTTATTGTGCATTTATTTGTTCCATTTTTTCAATTTGACAGTTTCATGTATTTTAATTACTTTTTCATTCAGGGAATACCTTTCAGGATTTAGGCATTATTATCAAATATATTTTTAGAATGATTTCCTAATATGCAACACTATGAAAAAATCACCCAATTGAGAAGCATAATGGTAGAGGGTTCTCTCACAACAAACAGTTAAGGAATCCACATTTATGTATATAAATATAATTGCTTAAATCAATAAATATGGTAGAAATCCAAAGAATGTCAAATGTTGCAAATGTAAGATGTAGCCAGTGTTTTGCACATATGTATATATAAACATATGAGGAAGTCCATTTGAAATTTGATGAAACAACTAATTTCTAAATCATATCATTTTAGTCCCGTGTGCGAAACACGGTTTGTGTACTAAATATTTATTATACACAACTTATTTTATTGTCCTATAATTCAAAACTAATAATTTCGTGGTAATGGACAAGTGATATAAGGTTGTTAATTTGTAAAAATGAACTTTCTTTAGCCTGTTTTCATGCATTATACATATATTTAACATGTTGCCAAGCATTGATCATATATAAATCAAACGAGGGTGTATCTTAAAATACTGTAACTTGAAAGGTGTGTTATCGTCCGAGAGCATATAATATATTTGCCTTCAAGCCAGTCTCATGAGCATGAAAAATCAAGGAATCTATTTTATTACATTAGTTACAACATAATTCGACAATTCAAGTAAAACAACTGTTTAAAAAAATCACTATTCGGAAAATATCTTAAGCATTGTCAAGAAACGAGAAATACTCAAGTTAATTATATATATTCCTACAAGGATTCAACAAAAATTGCAAAAATATATAAAGCTACGACCCGTGTGCGAAGCACGGGTTCTCACTTGTATATAGTGTTATGAGCCCAACGGCTAGTACATAATATTCCAAATATGCATGAGCCTAACGACTAGTATTAAATATACCAAGTATGCATGAGGCTAACGGCTAGTATTAAATATACCAAGTATGCATGAGCCTAACGGCTAGTAGATAATTACAAAACATACTAAATATGATAAAACGTGTTCACACACTAACAGCTCTATTGTCTTCATTACACCGTCTACTGTGCAAAACAATGCAGAAAATCACCCCAATGCATCAAAAAATCTAGCCTCCCAGTGTGGTGAAAAAAGACGACCTACCAATGGCACATGGAAACATTTTATCAAGATAAAGCTGCAAAACGGTGAAATATTGTGACGGCCCGCCCCGCACCAGTCGGTATTTCCTCCGAAAATGCGATGTACACATGTCCGACTAACACGGAACGGTCGTCAGAAGAAAGGAAAGAAGGGAATTAACTAAACGAGGAGCCTGTAGAATGTCTCATAGCGCATGGAATAAAATATAATAATAACATACTTGACATAAAACAGGTGAGACAGTGCATAAGCTGATAACTAAAATCAACATCAACATCAGAGCAGCGGAAATCCAAATACAGCTTATTACAACTTTCCAAATTTACTGTCTCTAGACAAAAGAAAGCTAAAGTAGAAGATGCACCACTAATGCCCAAGCAGTGATCTTCAACAACACAGGGAGAATACTACATATATATTACGTGGAAGCCTCCTGCTCGTCTCCGGATCATCTACCGGTGCATAACCAGTTAACCTGTCTCTAGTCTGCTCTTGTGAGCACCTAGAGTAATAAGAGGAGACATAAAACTCTGGGTCAGACATAAAGCCTGGTATGAGCGATAAGCATCTAAACAAAACAATAACAGGTATATTAAACCATACCTGAACCTGGACCTGCAACCAAAGAGTTAGTACCACATACCGTACAATACTCTAAGGTACCATAATAAATAGTGTAAAGAATACGGGGGTGGGGTGTGCATGTCATAATGATAGCAAACAAATCATCCATAGCAACCATTCTCACATCTCTCACTCAGTGCGTAAAGCATATGATATCTACCACTTTGGAACACTAGACAAATTGAGGTAACGACGAATCCCGACTTGTAGAAACCTTGCTGTGACCAAGCTAAACACATGGAGTCATGACCAAACATTTCAATGACCCACTTCATTGGTCGTAGCCCTTGGTTCTACCGATGCCATAATGGCCCTGAATCCGCCTCCATACCTCCTACCATAGTGGTCCAAAGCTATAGACATCGATAACCCCTTGGCACGCGTCCCGCAGCAAAGCCCAACCATGAAGCGAACTCGTTGATTCCCATCTGGATCTTGAGCTCTAACTTCTCATTTGGACTTCCTTTGCATCTCAGGTTTGGTCGAATTGGAGTGGGTCTTGAGAAGAGTTGTCGCGCAGTAGCAGCCCTAGAATTCGGTTCGATTCGGTCCTCCTTCCTTGTCATCTTTCCATTCGGTTCGGGTGCCCCCCTGATTCGGTTCGGTACACCGAACCGATCCCATCCTTTGTCCTAGCCTCTACTTTCCCCGTTCCGACCCTATGCTCCTCGTCTTCATCCCATCCGGTGCTCCAGTCCGATCCGATCTGGCCCCCATTGTTCTTCCGATCCGATCCTGTAACACCCCACCTCCGCTAGGGTCACTCTTTTGGGGGCACTAGCTTCTGGGGGGCGTTAGAACTGGGTAAGCATGCATAATGATATATCAAGGCAGAACAAGAACATAAATATATATGTAAAACAGAGTAAGTGAGAATAAAACAGCGGAATATCTCAAACCATCTCAAAACAAGTCTAGTACATCATAAAGTCAACTGCCAAAATAAACATGTCTAGTACATCATAAACAGAAATACTGAAATACATAGTGCTATCCCCAAAATAAAGATGATAAACCATAGCGAGCTCAATGTCCAGACATACATGAGCTATCCAGCAAACAAGCAAGCGATCCAAGCTAAGCACCACTATTCCCTCCCTGAGAACCTGGGGGGGGGGAACGGAAGAAAAGAAGCGAAAGAAAACAGGTCAGTCAAAAAGACTGGTAAGCCCTACTACGATCAGTCTATAAACTAATAAAGTTAGCATCATGATGAAAACTGAGATGAACATACTGGCAATAGATAAAGGTGTCATCACATAAAGAAGATTAAGCTTTGCACCACAGTGTACTAGCAAACTAACATAACAGGTATTGATCCCTCAGCCCAAACTTTGGCCCAATAACATGAGGTGACCTTAATACAAGGTCCAACCCAACGGTCTAGTCGATCGGCTCCCTATAAACCTAACACGTCAAGTGTTGGTGTCCATACGGCCCACATATGGTTGTAGTCAGACTGTGCTGGGTCCACCTTCGGGTGTATCAAGCCCTCGGGTGTCAACCCCAGACACCTAAGCAATAATGCACAGTCTAAACCTACTGGTACCCGTGCCTCGAGTTTGTCCAACACCGGACTACGTGCACGTCCGTAGCCCGCCTGGACCCGCACCGCTGTACCACTCAGCCGTCGCTTTGGTCGCTTACATTAGTCCAGTAATCGTGCCCCGCCCTAGCCTAGCCTCTAGGGTTGTGAATGATACCAAACTGGGATTACTGCTGGAACAGACCACGTTGCTAGGGTTTTCTAAGAGGGTTAAGTGTGGTTTAACCCCTCACTAATCATGGATTAAATTAGTTAAGTGTAACCAACAGTTCACCCCTTAACCCCATTTAATCCCTTGTATCCCCAAAAATTGGTTAAGTATTAGTGGGCCATGACTTAACCCTAATCATGAGGCATTAATTAATTTAATTGTGCCTTAACCTCTCACATTAGACTTTGTTGCGGTTACCTAGTTAAGCCGGTGGGTTCCGGGTAGATTTACACCACAACTTGGTCAAACCTCGGGTCTTGGCACCACATGACCAACTTCTCACATTGGATCCTATTGTTTGTAGCCACTAGTTAAGCCGGTAGGTTCCGGGTAGAATTACGCTACAAACTCAACCCAACCTCGAGTTGGCCACACTTATGTTTTCTAAGTGTCATGTCCACTTTATTTTCAAAACATAATTACAAGTTTAACAAATACTTGGGTAGACCTAACTTAATAGGTAAATTCCCAAGGGGTAGACCTAACTTAATAGGTAAATTCACAATCTTATATTTTCATGTATTTTAAGTTTTACCCAACCCCCCCCCCCCCCCCCAACGTCATTCTATCGCTTACATATTCGTCATAACGCATAAAGGATAGAAAGAGGGAACTTGGCACAACATACATGATGAATCTTACATATCATAATAAACATGCATAACATGTTGGACTTGCATAACTTAGCATAGTGAACTTGCATAAACATGCATAACTTGTTAACCTTGCAAATCATGGCATAGTGAACTTGCATAAACATGCATAACTTATCAAACATGTGTAACATGGCATAGTGAACTCGCATAAGCATGCATAACTTATTAAACATGTGTAACATGGCATAGTAAACTCGCATAAGCATGCATAACTTATTAAACATGTATAACATGGCATAGTGAACTCGCATAAGCATGCATAACTTATTAAACATGTATAACATGGCATAGTGAACTCGCATAAGCATGCATAACTTATTAAACATGCATAAATCCCAACTTTCATCACATATTAACTTTAGAGTTTCTAAAATGAAGGTAAGAGGGCTTACAAATATTATGAAGACACAAATCTACAAGTTAAGATTGAGAAGCCCTTTTATGCAAGCATAAAAACCCAAAACAAAGCTCCAATAAGAAACACCCTTAACAAAAATCCCAAAAACTCTAGCTTAGCAAATAAAACTTGCAACTTGATGGTGTATGCAAGCTAATGATCATTCATACAACTTAGAAATGCTTGTATGAACATCATAATCTTCATAGGAATGATTTATGAAGAGGGTGGAGGCTAGGGTTTTTAAGTGGAGGCCATTTGAGAAATCAAATTGACATAGTTTGGTTGCTAGAATGAATAATGGGGTTTTAGGGTAGGATTAGGGTCATATTTATAGAAGATTAGAGTGATATTAGCCTTAGGATTAACCCTTAGTTGAATTAGGTCCATCAGATTTCGGAATTCTCCAGAACCAAGCCACACAACCAAGCCCAGATCAGAAATGGTGCGCCAGGCAAAACTGCCCGGCCACCCCGTGTCGACAGGGCTGTCGACAGGGCAGTCGACACCCTTAGACCCCTGTCGACATGCCTGTCGACTTGGGGGTCTTGGCGGGAATTTTCCCGCTGACGCCAGTTGTGCCCTAACCCTTGTTTTTAACTTAAAATTTAAATCTGTTTTTAATATGGAAATTTCTGAAAACTTCAATGGGCCTTAACTGGGTCATACAGACTCCGATTTTCGAAAACTCGGACTCTATTTCGCGTATTTTTCCGAGACGAACGCAATGGCACAGCCCGTTTCCCCTTGATTCAGATTTTTAAATTAAATTCTGCCTCAATTTATATCTTAATAGGTTATTAAAAATACAGGTTGTTACATTCTCCCCTCCTTAAAGGATTTCGTCCCCGAAATCTTCAAGTTAGGAAGAACATATCCTACCATCCAACATCCATCTACTCAAAACATCATCCACGAGCAACCATTGTCCTTAAAAGATTCTAAATGCTGTATGAACATATGCAAAAGTGTGTGTATATGTACTTATCTAATGCAAAGATCAATGCAAAATATGTTAGTGAAATGTATCCATATGTATGCAAATCCCTAACATAATGTATAATATCTACATGCGTGCTCAATCATACATCCATATGCAACATCCATGTGATAGCATACAAATTCCATCCGAGAATAAGCATAAACACTCATGCACATGCAATATGAGGAGTGTGTGAGCCGATCTAGTGCCTAATGTGTATCATGCATCCACGAGTAACCACTTGCAAACACTTGCAACCACTTGCAACCATCAAACATAACATGTCTCAAACACATGTTTCATCCAAAGGATTCTACCTAAGGTTCTCATGATAAGATAGACACGATGAACTAGATAAACTAGATAGACACGGAAAGATAAAGAGATTGAGAGTGTACCCTCAAAAAGGAATGGATAAAGCCTACGCATCTTCTCTTCAGTTTCCCAAGTTGCGTCTTCCTCGGCTTCACCCCATTGAACCTTCACCAACTTGACCTCACGATTCCTTAGCTTCTTGATCTCTGTCCCCAAGATACGAATCGGAGCTCTCCTCAGGGTAGCTTCTTTCTCTACTTCCACATTTTCTAGAACACTTGGCTCAACCACCTCTGCTGACTTATGCAAACACTTCCGGAGATGCGAAACATGAAAAACATTATGTACTCCAGCTAGCTTCTCGGGCAATTCCACTCTATAGGCCATCTGCCCGATCCTCTCTACAACTGGAAACGGTCCAACAAACCTTGGTGCTAACTTTCCTACTGCTCCAAACCGAACCACATTCCGCAAAGGAGAAACCTTCACGAAAACCATATCCCCAACATCAAACTCCAAATCAGTCCTTCGCCTATCAGCATAAGATTTCTGTCGGTCTTGGGCCGCCTTCATCCGTCTTCTAATCAACTCGACCTTCTCGAATGTATCTCTAATCATGTCAGGTCCAAGTATAAGCTTATCTGTAGTCTCCCACCAACATGTAGGTGACTTGCACGGTCTCCCATATAAAGCCTCAAATGGTGCCATCCCAATGCTCGCCTGATAACTGTTATTATAAGCAAATTCCACAAGAGGAAGATGGTCTTCCCAAGTACCACCAAAATCCAGAATGCAAAGCCTCAACAAGTCCTCAAGTACCCTATTCACCCTTTCTGTCTGACCGTCCGTTTGTGGGTGATAAGCCGTACTCAGGTTCAACCTCGTGCCCATAGCTTCCTGCAAACTGTTCCAGAACTGACTAGTAAAGATGGGGTCTCGGTCACTGACTATGTTAGAAGGGACTCCATGTAGTCGTACTATCTCACGAAGATATACTGATGCTAGTCCAGATGCGGTCCTTTTGCTCTTCACCGGAATGAAATGAGCACTCTTCGTAAGCCTATCCACAATGACCCATATGCTTGTATTCCCTTTTCTTGACCTTGGCAATCCGTCAACAAAGTCCATAGAAATACTCTCCCACTTCCATAGCGGGACCTCTAGAGGATGCAATAGCCCACCGGGCTTCTTCGACTCGGCTTTTACTCTCTGACAAACAACACATCTAGAGACAAACTCTGCCACATCCTTCTTCATTCCAGGCCAGAAGAAAATGCGCTTCATATCCTTATACATCTTATCTCCACCCGGATGTATAGTCAACTTGGAGCGATGTTCTTCCTCAAGAACTTTCCTCACCAAGTCTTCCCCCATCAGAACACAAAGCCTTCCGTCTCTCCTCAGCCAACCCTTATCATCTATAGAATATCGAGCAAGGTGACTAGACGTCTCCCCTCGAATCAGCTTATCCATAATCTCAATTATCTGAGGGTCTCCCTTCTGCGAAGCCCCAACTTGATCCAGAAGGGTAGGCCTGAGCTCAAGAGATGCTAAAGAACCGGTCATCGACTCAACTGCCAAAGAGAAATCAAAGGTTGCCAAGAACTCTAAATTCTTCATCTCAACAAATAGAGGACTTAGTGTCAACCTTTTTCTACTTAACGCATCCGCTACAACATTCCCCTTGCCAGGGGTATAGGCTATATCAAAATCGTAGGACGCCAAGAATTCCATCCACCTTTGCTGCCTCAAGTTCAGATCCTTCTGCGAAAAGAGATACTTCAAAGACTTATGATCAGTATACAGCTCAAATCTCTCTCCCAGAAGATAATGACGCCAAGCCTTGAGTGCATATACTATCGCTGCCAGCTCTAGATCATGAGTGGGATAATTCTTCTCATGCACCTTAAGTTGCCTACCACCAAAACATATAATTCTGCCTTCTTGCATCAGAACGGCGCCCAATCCCGTGCCACAAGCATCAGTGTACACGGTAAACATCTTACCACCATCGGGTAAAGCTAGAACTGGTGCTGAGGTAAGGGCTCTCTTGAGTCTCTGAAAAGCAAGCTCATAGTCCATATCCCAAGCAAAAACTAAGTTCTTCTTCGTCAACTTAGTAAGAGGAGCGGATATTTTCGCGAAGTCCTTGATGAACTTCCGGTAAAAACCTGCAAGACCTAGAAAACTTCTCACTTCAGTTGCATTCCTTGGAGTCTTCCAATCCTGCACAGCAACTACTTTAGCGGGATCCACCGCCAAGCCTTGCTTAGATACTATATGCCCAAGGAACCGAACTTCCCTTCTCCAAAAGTGACACTTGGAGAACTTGGCCTTTAACTGATGCGCTCTAAGCGTATCCATCACCTCTACAAGATGCCTCGCGTTCTCTTCTTCATCCTTAGAGAAGATCAGAATATCATCCACAAAGACCACGACAAACTTGTTCAAGAACTCTCGAAACACCCTACTCATCAAGTCCACGAAATACGCGGGTGCATTCGTCAAACCGAACGGCATAACAAGCCATTCAAAGAATCCATCTGGAGTTCTGAATGCAGTCTTGTCTATACTATCTTCAGCCACTCTAAGCTGATGAAATCCAGTAGCAAGATCAAGCTGAGAGAAAACAGAAGCACCAACAAGCTGGTCAAAAAGATCATCAATCCTCGGTAATGGGTGTCTGTTCTTCTTAGTCAGCTTATTCAACTCTCTATAGTCCACACAAAGTCGAAGAGAACCATCTGCCTTAGTAGCAAACACCACAGGCGCTCCCCATTCGGATATACTTCGTCTGATGAAGTTCTTCTCAAGCAACTCCTTTACTTGCTTGCTGAGCTCCCGTCTCTCACGCGGAGCCATGTGCCGAACGGGCAAAGAAACAGGCTTAGCATTATCCACCAGATAAATGCGAAAATCAATCTCTCGTTTAGGGGGCAACCCCTTAACTTCTTCAAAAACATCTGGATAATCTCGGACCACCCTTACAGACTGAAGGGTTTCCTCTGACGAGTCGAGAGATTCAAGATAGCACAACATGACGGGATCCTTCAGATTGCATGAAATCTCTAAGGTGTTGCCAAGGCTAGTCACAAGCCTCACAACCCTATGCTCACAATCAAGAATGGCTCCATGTCTAGACAGCCAATCCATGCCCAAAATCAATCTGTATCCCCTGAAACCAAGAACATACGCACTACACAAGAACTCTACACTGAGTACAGAGATCCTCAGATCCTCACATATCATAGATAGATGAGTAGAACCCCCAATGGGATTCGAAACACAAACGGGATCATCCACTAAGCTAGTACTAAGGTGCAAACTATCAACAAGATCATATGAAATAAAGCTATGTGATGCACCAGAATCAAACAAGGTACGAACTGGAAGATCGGAAACATAAACAAGGTTCTCAACAGAAACATTACCTCGATCGGGGACTGGAGCGGTATTGAGAGCATGAACTTGCTCTCCTGAAGGTCCAGCACGCTGAGTCTGACCCTGCCCTTTCTTCTTCGGGCATTCCTTGCTGAAGTGTCCAGTCTCACCACAGGAAAAACATCCACCACTAAGCTTCCTTTTCTTCTTCCTACAATCCTTAGCAAAGTGTCCAGGCACACCACAGTAATTGCACTTTCCCTTGCCTTTGTTGTTGTTCCCCTTCTTGTTCTTGCTCTGATTCCCCTGACTGCTTTGACCACCTTGATTGCCTTTACCCTGAGAATCAGTCTTATTTGCTTGAGTATCACTCGACTTGACCTCTTTCTTTCCATCTCCCTGAAGTAGAGCCATATCGACCAAACTCTCAAAAGTAGCCCCATGCGGAATATGTGACATCGCCAAACCCTGCAGCGGCTCATTCAACCCTCTAGCAAATCGAAGAGCCTTCTTCTCAGGAGTGTTCACCATATCCAAACCAAAACGGGCCAGCTGATTAAACTTGTTCACATACTCCTTGACAGACATATCACCTTGCTTTAATGCAATGAACTTCTCCATCTGTAAATTCGCCTCAGTAGAAGATAGAAACTTGGCCACAAATCTAGCCCTCAAATCGGCCCAAGTCTCGACGGGCCTCGTCCCATTGGTGACCTCCCACCAATAGGCTGCTTCGTCCTTCAAAAGCCACACTGTCAATAAGATCTTCCTCTCGTCATCAATCCTAAAGATAGCAAACAAGTCCTCAGTGTCTTTCAGCCAATTCCTAGCTTCAACAAAAGATTCCGTGCCTAGGAAATTCTTGCCTCCCATCGCCTTGAAGTCTTTACAAACCTTCGTGAACTCAACCTGAGGATGCTGAGGGGGAGGAGGAGGAAGAGGAGCCTCAGCAACTGGAGGAGGAGGAACAGGAACCACCGGAGGAGGGACATTAGGGGGAGGATTCTCAACTACAGGAGGAGGAGTGGGAGTAGGGTTTGCGGGGCCAGCTGCCGCCCTAGCTTCTAGAAGTCTCCTATACCAGAGTGGTACGTTTACTCCATCCGGGATGGCAAGATTCTCAGCCATACTGAAACGAAAGATAAGATAAGATTAGGTCAAGGGAACGAAGGATAACGCTAATGGCTTTTTGGGGAATAGCCTTTTAAAATACTAGACTTGGAAAATACTTTATACTTGTTTTGAAAATAGTTTTTCAAAAGTCTTTTAAAAACTTTTTGTTCTTTCTTGTAAACCATATGCTCTGATACCAAATTTGTAACACCCCACCTCCGCTAGGGTCACTCTTTCGGGGGCACTAGCTTCTGGGGGGCGTTAGAACTGGGTAAGCATGCATAATGATATATCAAGGCAGAACAAGAACATAAATATATATGTAAAACAGAGTAAGTGAGAATAAAACAGCAGAATATCTCAAACCATCTCAAAACAAGTCTAGTACATCATAAAGTCAACTGCCAAAATAAACATGTCTAGTACATCATAAACAGAAATACTGAAATACATAGTGCTATCCCCAAAATAAAGATGATAAACCATAGCGAGCTCAATGTCCAGACATACATGAGCTATCCAGCAAACAAGCAAGCGATCCAAGCTAAGCACCACTATTCCCTCCCTGAGAACCTGGGGGGGGGGGGGAAACGGAAGAAAAGAAGCGAAAGAAAACAGGTCAGTCAAAAAGAGTGGTAAGCCCTACTACGATCAGTCTATAAACTAATAAAGTTAGCATCATGATGGAAACTGAGATGAACATACTGGCAATAGATAAAGGTGTCATCACATAAAGAAGATTAAGCTTTGCACCATAGTGTACTAGCAAACTAACATAACAGGTATTGATCCCTCAGCCCAAACTTTGGCCCAATAACATGAGGTGACCTTAATACAAGGTCCAGCCCAACGGTCTAGTCGATCGGCTCCCTATAAACCTAACACGTCAAGTGTTGGTGTCCATACGGCCCACATATGGTTGTAGTCAGACTGTGCTGGGTCCACCTTCGGGTGTATCAAGCCCTCGGGTGTCAACCCCAGACACCTAAGCAATAATGCACAGTCTAAATCTACTGGTACCCGTGCCTCGAGTTTGTCCAACACCGGACTACGTGCACGTCCGTAGCCCGCCTGGACCCGCACCGCTGTACCACTCAGCCGTCGTTTTGGTCGCTTACATCAGTCCAGTAATCGTGCCCCGCCCTAGCCTAGCCTCTAGGGTTGTGAATGATACCAAACTGATATTACTGCTGGAACAGACCACGTTGCTAGGGTTTTCTAAGAGGGTTAAGTGTGGTTTAACCCCTCACTAATCATGGATTAAATTAGTTAAGTGTAACCAACAGTTCACCCCTTAACCCCATTTAATCCCTTGTATCCCCAAAAATTGGTTAAGTATTAGTGGGCCATGACTTAACCCTAATCATGAGGCATTAATTAATTTAATTGTGCCTTAACCTCTCACATTAGACTTTGTTGCGGTTACCTAGTTAAGCCGGTGGGTTCCGGGTAGATTTACACCACAACTTGGTCTAACCTCGGGTCTTGGCACCACATGACCAACTTCTCACATTGGATCCTATTGTTTGTAGCCACTAGTTAAGCCGGTAGGTTCCGGGTAGAATTACGCTACAAACTCAACCCAACCTCGAGTTGGCCACACTTATGTTTTCTAAGTGTCATGTCCACTTTATTTTCAAAACATAATTACAAGTTTAACAAATACTTGGGTAGACCTAACTTAATAGGTAAATTCCCAAGGGGTAGACCTAACTTAATAGGTAAATTCCCAATCTTATATTTTCATGTATTTTAAGTTTTACCCAAACCCCCCCCCCCCCCCCAACGTCATTCTATCGCTTACATATTCGTCATAACGCATAAAGGATAGAAAGAGGGAACTTGGCACAACATACATGATGAATCTTACATATCATAATAAGCATGCATAACATGTTGGACTTGCATAACTTAGCATAGTGAACTTGCATAAACATGCATAACTTGTTAAACTTGCAAATCATGGCATAGTGAACTTGCATAAACATGCATAACTTATCAAACATGTGTAACATGGCATAGTGAACTCGCATAAGCATGCATAACTTATTAAACATGTGTAACATGGCATAGTGAACTCGCATAAGCATGCATAACTTATTAAACATGTATAACATGGCATAGTGAACTCGCATAAGCATGCATAACTTATTAAACATGCATAAATCCCAACTTTCATCACATATTAACTTTAGAGTTTCTAAAATGAAGGTAAGAGGGCTTACAAATATTATGAAGACACAAATCTACAAGTAAAGATTGAGAAGCCCTTTTATGCAAGCATAAAAACCCAAAACAAAGCTCCAATAAGAAACACCCTTAACAAAAATCCCAAAAACTCTAGCTTAGCAAATAAAACTTGCAACTTGATGGTGTATGCAAGCTAATGATCATTCATACAACTTAGAAATGCTTGTATGAACATCATAATCTTCATAGGAATGATTTATGAAGAGGGTGGAGGCTAGGGTTTTTAAGTGGAGGCCATTTGAGAAATCAAATTGACATAGTTTGGTTGCTAGAATGAATAATGGGGTTTTAGGGTAGGATTAGGGTCATATTTATAGAAGATTAGAGTGATATTAGCCTTAGGATTAACCCTTAGTTGAATTAGGTCCATCAGATTTCGGAATTCTCCAGAACCAAGCCACACAACCAAGCCCAGATCAGAAATGGTGCGCCAGGAAAAACTGCCCGGCCACCCCGTGTCGACAGGGCTGTCGACAGGGCAGTCGACACCCTTAGACCCCTGTCGACATGCCTGTCGACTTGGGGGTCTTGGCGGGAATTTTCCCGCTGACGCCAGTTGTGCCCTAACCCTTGTTTTTAACTTAAAATTTAAATCCGTTTTTAATATGGAAATTTCTGAAAACTTCAATGGCCTTAACTGGGTCATACGGACTCCGATTTTCGAAAACTCGGACTCTATTTCGCGTATTTTTCCGAGACGAACGCAATGGCAGAGCCCGTTTCCCCTTGATTCAGATTTTTAAATTAAATTCTGCCTCAATTTATATCTTAACAGGTTATTAAAAATACAGGTTGTTACAGATCCCCTTGTCCACTCCAACTCTAAGTAAACGGCCTTCCTTCTCGCCAAACCTCGTTTGTGCCAGATTCCAGTTCGGGTCGGGTTCCTTGCCCAGGTCTCCTATCGGATCCGAGCCCATATTCGATCCGAACACTGCACAACTTTCTGCAACTTTTTCCAGCAACTTGTTTACGCCATTCGACGATGTTTTCAACAAATCTAACTATACTAATTAATCACAAATCATGTCAAACAGTCATATCAACATAGCAAACGAACCACAAACACCGAAACAATGAATTTACATGTCAAAATGGATCAAATATAACCAAAAACCCCTTATTTTCCCTTAAGCATGTTTAAGTAAAACTAATCATAGGGTTAACGAAACTTAATCAAATCGAACCAAATTTCTAACAGAGGCATAAAATATTATTTAAGAATTTCTAAACATTTTTCCAGAATTTATTAGTGTATAAATTCGCTAATCTTCACTAATTACCCTTAATTAACTGTAATTTGTGCCAAAACGATGCTAATCACTCACCTTGGCCACAAAATAAAACACCAAATCTGAAATACTCTCTGTTTGGGTCGAATTCCTATGTATAGCGGCAGCTCCAACCTTGCTCTGTTGTTATTTGGCCTTGTTTTGATGTAGTTTAGGCTTAATCTTCACTAAAATGTGTTTTTGAGTGGTTTTAGAGGATGGAAGCCATTACTAGGGTCTCAAGAAGGTTTGTGGCGGCTCAAAACTGAAATGAAAGTGATTTCCTAACCCTAATCAGTCCTCCTATACCTCTAAACCCGAAATTCCCCTCTGGGTCTAGCTCTTAATCACCCGGTTAAGCCCAATTAAGCTGTTTTTTCACCATCTGAAACTTGTTTCAGCCATATCTCCCAAACGGTGACTCCGTTTGGCTAATGTGACCACTCTACGGAATTGTAAACCATCGTCAGGAGCAAATGGAAGTGGTTTCAGATCAAAATTCCTTTCCAGTCAAAAGTTATGGCCAAAACAGTGCCAACTAGGGGTAAAATGGTCATTTAAAAATCGGGAAAAATCATGAACATGGGAAATGACCCCAATAGTCGTCTCCCAAAGCTACATGACCATACGACTTCATATGTGAAAGAAATAAATATTCTACGGTCCCATGATGCGTAGAATATGGGTCGTTACACTCTCCCCCACTTTAGAAATTTCGTCCCCGAAATTCCTTAACCCAAAACATACAAAAGATCCCGCATGCCCAACAGCCACATACAACAATTAAACATGCAAAACAAGCAAACAAGCCTATCCTAGCATGCGGAAAACTAAATCGAAGTCAAAATCTTACCAGACAAAGAGTTCTGGATATGTCTTCCTAAGGTTCTCCTCTGTCTCTCAAGTACAATCATTCTCGTCTTCGCTCCACTGAACCTTGACTAGCTTCACCGCCTTCCTTCGAAGTTGCTTCATGTCGTGCTCGACAATATGGGCCAGCTTGCAGTCCCCAACCGCCTCGGGTTCTACTTCGAAGTCCTCTAACTGATCGGGTGAAATAGTCATATCTAGGTCATGAACGAACTTCCTTAGTTGGGAAACATGAAATACATTGTGAACTCCCGCCATCTTCTCTGGTAAGCCAACTCTATATGCCAAATTCCCGACTGGCTCAAGAACAGGGAATGGGCCAACAAATCTTGGTGCCAACTTGCCTCTCCTGCTAAATCGTATCACGCTCTTTAACGGAGAAATTTTAACAAACACTAAGTCACCAACAGAGAATTTTAAGTCTCTTCTTCTCTTATCAGCATAACTCTTCTGCCTATCTTGGGCAGCCTTCATTCGTTGTTGATTGATCTTAATCTTATCTGAAGTTTCCCTCACCACATCTGGTCCAAGCATAAACTTCTCGTCAGTCTCTATCCAACATGATGGTGAGTTGCACGGTCTTCCGTACAAAGCTTCATATGGAGCCATACCGATACTGGATTGGTAGCTATTATTATATGCAAACTCTACTAGATGCAAATGGTCATCCCATGATCCACCAAAATCCAATATACATGCCCTCAAGAGATCTTCCAAAATACGATTCACCCTCTCCGTCTGACCGTCGGTCTGAGGATGATATGCGGTACCGATATGTAACTCTAACCCTAGAGCCTCTTGTAAGCTCTTCCAAAACCCACTAGTGAACAACGGATCTCGGTCGCTCACAATGCTTTTAGGTATTCCATGAAATCTTACTACCCACTTCATATACAATTCTGCTAACTTAGCTGTCGTTCTGGTCGATTTGACTGGTATGAATCTTGCACTCTTAGTCAATCGATCCACGATTACCCAAATGCTATCATGTCCCGATCTAGTCCTTGGTAAACCATCGATGAAATCCATCGAGACTTGCTCCCATTTCCATTCGGGGATTTCTAAGGGCTATAACAACCCACTAGGCTTCTTTTGCTCGGCTTTAACTAGCTGGCAATTCATGCACTTGGATATAAACTTCCCAACGTCTCTTTTTCATCCCTTCCCAGTAGTAAGTCTGCTTCATATCTCGATACATCTTATTACCACCGGGGTGTATAGTCAGTTTTGAGTGATGACATTCTCTAAGCACTTCATCTCTCAATCCATTGACGTTGGGTACAACAAGCTTTCCATTCTTTCTAAACCATCCATCTCGATCAAGCCCATACTTGTTCATCTCCTCATCGATATCCATCTCTAACTTGGAGATGATTTCCAATAGGTTAGGATCGTCCCTCTGACTAGAGCCGATCCGCTCAATCAAAGTGGGTCTGATCGTCAAACTTGCTAACATTTCTGGATCCAATTCGCACTTTGGTATGAAATCAAACCCAGCGATGTACTCCAGTTGCTTCCATTCTAGAAACATAGCCCCTAAACTGGCATGTCTTCTACTCAACGCATCGGCTACCGCATTGCCCTTTCCCGGTGTATATGCGATATCAAAATCATAGGAAGCCAAGAATTCTAACCACCTTTGTTGTCGGAGATTTAGATCCTTCTGGGAGAAGAGATACTTCAACGACTTATGATCTGTAAACAGCTCAAATCTTTCTCCCAAGAGATAATGTCTCCACATCTTTAATGCGAACACGATCGCTGCCAATTCTAAATCATGGGTAGGGTATCTTCTCTCGTGCGGTTTCAATTGCCGACTTGCATAGGCTACAACCCTACCGCCTTGCATCAATACAACACCCAGTCCGTTACCACAGACATCCGTGTATACCGTCATCTCTTCATTCCCGTTAGGAATGACTAACACTGGTGCGCTTGTCAACTTGTCCTTTAGACTCTTGAATGCATTCTCGCACTTTTCATCCCAGACAAAAGCTTGATTCTTCTTGGTCAACTGGGTCAATGGTGCTGCTATCTTCGAGAAACCTTGGATAAACTTACGATAATATCCAGCTAATCCCAAGAAACTTCTTACATCTGTTGCATTCTTGGGCGTAGGCCAATCCTGTACCGTAGCCACCTTTGCCGGGTCTACAGCAATACCATCCTCTGATACAACGTGGCCTAAGAACCTCACTTCCCTCTTCCAGAAGTGACACTTAGAAAACTTTGCTTTCAATTGGTGTTTTCTCAACACCTCCATCACTATTCTTAAATGTCCCTTGTGTTCTTCCTCTATCCTCGAGTAGACCAAAATATCATCAACGAGAACAAGGACAAACTTATTCAACTGATCTCTGAATACCTTATTCATAAGATCCACAAAATATGCTGGGGCATTGGTTAGCCCGAATGGCATGAACAACCACTCATAAAATCCAGATGGCGTTCGAAATGACGTTTTAGCTATACTCTCAGCTTCCACTCTAAGCTGATGAAAACCTGCCGCGAGATCCAACTGAGAAAATACTCTCGCGCCACTCAACTGATCGAACAAATCATCTATCCGCGGTAGAGGATACTTGTTATTCCTCGTCACTTTATTCAACTCGCGGTAGTCTACACACAAATGAAGGGAACCATCCGCCTTGGTAGCAAACACAACTGGTGCTCCCCATTCAGAAACACTCCTTCTGATAAATCCCTTCTTCAAAAGATCGCTGACTTGCACCTCGAGCTCTCGCTGCTCCCTTGGTGCCATACGACGAAGTGGCATCACTATAGGTCTGGCATCTTTTACCAAATCAATACGGAACTCAATCTCTCGGTGTGGTGGAAGTCCGGTCACTTCTTCGAAAACATCCGAATACTGGCCAACCACGGGCAAACCTGACAACTCACTGTGCAGAATGTCGAGGGAGTTTAGAAAACTAGCCAATACACCCTCACTGGGTAGACCACCAAAAACTATCCTCCGCCCATCATCCGCTCTCGCTGTCACCAAAAAGCCCTCACAGTCTACCACCACCCCGTATCTTCGGAGCCAATCTACTCCCAAAATAATGCCAAACCCAGTAAAGCCCAAAACAAAGCAATCACAAACAAACATGCATCCATGACTCGATAGGACCACATTACGACAAATCATGCTAAGGCTAGTCGAACCACCAATCGGGTTCGTCACTACTAAAGGTCTATCGACAATCTTGGGCTCCAATCCCAACCTATCTACCAGGTCACTAGATATGAAAGAACTGGAAGCTCCGGTATTAAACAAAACTCTAACAGGAACATCATAAACAGAAAGCATACCTTGAATGACGACATTATTTCCCTTCTCCGCCGCAGTTGGGGCATTCGACGAAGAAGGAATAGCATTAAGGGCGTAGGCTTTCACCATTTGCTTTTCTTTGGGGGGTTGCGGACACTTGTCCTTGTGATGTCCCATTTGGCCACAGTTGAAGCACTTCTTATCCGCTGGCTTGGCCCGACAATTACTAGCATAATGTCTCTTCTTACCACAGCTGAAGCACTCAACATCTTGCTTATTCTTTTTCTTCTGGCCATCCTTAGTCTGATTCTGCTTTCTCTTATTCTGGGAACCACCCTTGCCTTCACCACTTGCTTGTGGCTTCGGCTCATCTGCGGATGCAACCTCAGTCTTTGGCTTAGGGTAGAGACTTTCTGATCTCAATGCTTTCCCAACAATCGATTCAAACGTCTCATCGATGTGGTTAATAAGCCTCTCCCCCAAGTACTGATCCAAACCAGTTATGAATTTCTCATTCTTCTTCTCGGCAGTATCAATAAGAGATAACCCATACTTCGACAAAGTGTCGAATTCAGCAATATACTCCGAGACAGCTCTGCCATTCTGCTTGAGCTCCAAGAATTTCTTAAACAGCACTGACTTCTGAGCAGCTGGAATGAACTTCTCGCTAAAGCGAGCCTTAAACTGCTCCCAAGTAATCTGATCTTCGGGAGTAGCTGCCTTTATAGCATTCCACCAATTCATTGCCCGCCCTTGCAGCTGACGGGACGCTAGTTTTCTCTTCATCGCATCCTCGATACCCAAATCCTCGAAGATACGTTCGCAACTATCTAACCAATCTTGAACATCCGTGGCCGACTCCGTTCCGTGGAACGGCTTCCCACCAAGGCTAGTATAATCCTTATTCAGCTTGGCGAAGTCGACTCTCGGCGCCTGCACTATTGGACCACCACCATTTCCACCATTGGGAGCTGCTCTCTGCACATCCCTAAGCATCTCTCTCATGAGGTCAGTAAACATCGCCCTCATGTCAGCAGCATTCCCATTATTGGCCCCGCTACCGGTACCTATAACATATCGGCTCATCGTCAATCTGAAAAAGGAAACGATTAACGACCCCATAGTGGTGCTAGTGCAGCACGACTTCATTCTTATACTACTAATAGTATATATATATAGCTTTTGAAAACCAAAATAATCACAAATACGCTCTCTCGTAAACGTATATTATCTCTCCCTGATAACTCCCCTAGGTTAACTACGCAACCTAGAGCTCTGATACCAAGTGTGACGGCCCGCCCCGCACCAGCCGGTATTTCCTCCGAAGATGCGCTGTACACATGTCTGACTAGCATGGAACGGTCGTCAGAAGAAAGGAAAGAAGGGAATTAACTAAACGAGGAACATGTAGAATGTCTCACAGCGCATGGAATAAAATATAATAATAACATACTTGACATAAAACAGGTGAGACAGTGCATAAGCTGATAACTAAAATCAACATCAACATCAGAGCAGCGAAAATCCAAATACAGCTTATTACAACTTTCCAAATTTACTGTCTCTAGACAAAAGAAAGCTAAAGTAGAAGATGCACCACTAATGCCCAAGCAGTGATATTCAACAACACAGGGAGAATACTACATATATTTACGTGGAAGTCTCCTGCTCGTCTCCGGATCATCTACCCGTGCATCACCAGCTAACATGTCTCTAGTCTGCTCGTGTGAGCACCCAGAGTAATAAGAGGAGACATAAAACTCTGGGTCAGACATAAAGCCTGGTATGAGCGATAAGCATCTAAACAAAACAATAACAGGTATACTAAACCATACCTGAACCTGCAACCAAAGAGTTAGTACCACATACCATACAGTACTCTAAGGTGCCTTAATAAATAGTGTAAAGAATACGGGGATGGGGTGTACATGTCATAATGATAGCAAACAAATCATCCATAGCAACCATCCTCACATCTCTCACTCAGTGCGTAAAGCATACGATATCTACCACTTTGGAACACTAGACAAATTGAGGTAACGACGAATCCCGACTTGTAGAAACCCTGTTGTGACCAAGCTAAACACATGGAGTCATGACCAAACATTTCAATGACCCACTTCATTGATCGTAGCCCTTGGTTCTACTGATGCCATAATGGCCCTGAATCCGCCTTTATACCCCCTACCATAGTGGTCCAAAGCTATAGACATCGATAACCCCTTGGCACGCGTCCTGCAGCAAAGCCCAACCATGAAGCGAACTCGTTCATTCCCATCTGGATCTTGAGCTCTAACTTCTCACTTGGACTTCCTTTGCATCTTGGGTTTGGTCGAATTGGAGTGGGTCTTGAGAAGAGTTGTCGCGCAGTAACAGCCCTAGAATTCGGTTCGGTAGTCATTACCCTCGTCGGTTCGGTTTGGTCCTCCTTCCTTGTCATCTTTCCATTCGGTTCGGGTGCCCCCCTGGTTCGGTTCGGTACACCGAACCGATCCCATCCTTTGTCCTAGCCTCTACTTTCCCCGTTCCGACCCTATGCTCCTCGTCTTCATCCCATCCGGTGCTCCAGTCCGATCCGATCTGACCCCCATTGTTCTTCCGATCCGATCCCCTTGTCCACTCCACTCTAAGTAAACGACCTTCCTTCTCGCTAAACCTCGTTTGTGCCAGATTCCAGTTCAGGTCGGGTTCCTTGCCCAGGTCTCCTATCCGATCCGAGCCCATATCCGATCCGAACCCTGCACAACTTTCTGCAACTTTTTCCAGCAACTTGTTTACGCCATTCGACGACGTTTCCGACAAATCTAACTATACTAATTAATCACAAATCATGTCAAACAGTCATATAAACATAGCAAACTAACCACAAACACCGAAACAATGAATTTACATGTCAAAATGGATCAAATATAACCAAAAACCCCTTATTTTCCCTTAAGCATGTTTAAGTAAAACTAATCATAGGGTTAACGAAACTTAATCAAATCGAACCAAATTTCTAACAGAGGCATAAAATATTATTTAAGAATTTCTAAACATTTTTCCAGAATTTATTAGTGTATAAATTCGCTAATCTTCACTAATTACCCTTAATTAACTGTAATTTGTGCCAAAACGATGCTAATCACTCACCTTGGCCACAAAATAAAACACCAAATCTGAAATACTCTCTGTTTGGGTCGAATTCCTATGTATAGCGGCAGCTCCAACCTTGCTTTGTTGCTATTTGGCCTTGTTTTGATGTAGTTTAGGCTTAATCTTCACTAAAATGTGTTTTGGAGTGGTTTTAGAGGATGAAAGCCATTACTAGGGTCTCAAGAAGGTTTGTGGCGGCTCAAAACTGAAATGAAAGTGATTTCCTAACCCTAATCAGTCCTTCTATACCTCTAAACCCGAAATTCCCCTCTGGGCCTAGCTGCTAATCACCCGGTTAAGCCCAATTAAGCTATTTTTTCACCATCTGAAACTTGTTTCAGCCATATCTCCCAAACGGTGAGTCCGTTTGGCTCATGTGACCACTCTACGGAATTGTAAACCATCGTCCGGAGCCAATGGAAGTGGTTTCAGGTCAAAATTCCTTTCCAGTCAAAAGTTATGGCCAAAACAGTGCCAACTAGGGGTAAAATGGTCATTTGAAAATCAGGAAAAATCATGAACATGGGAAATGACCCCAATAGTCGTCTCCCAAAGTTACATGACCATACGACTTCATATGTGAAAGAAATAAATATTCTCCGGTTCCATGATGCGTAGAATACGGGTCGTTACAAATATGCAAGAACTTCTCTACTTGTATATATTGCAAAGAGAAAGTTCCTTCTCATAGTAGAAAAAATGGCACGACTTCTCTTTGGAATCATTCTAGGGGATGCAAATTATCCCCATTTAGTGTGCCAGAGGATTCAAAGCAAAAAAATAATCAACAAGGACAATGTTACCGGAGTAACACATGTTTTTAGTCAAAAAAATCGGATGAGAAGTGTTTTGAGATGATAGTGAGGGATGAATTATCTTTCAGGTTTGTAGAAAGTTAAGGTTTTAAGAGCTTTTTGCAGGAATTACAACCTAGATATAAAGTACCGGAAAGAAAAACATTTGCAAAAGGAATTCTGGCTCGATACCAACTGGAGAAAGCAAAGTTAATGAGTTTGTTTAGCTTAAATAAGGCTAGGATTTCACTGACCACCGATTGTTAGCCTTCGATACAAAACATTAATTACCTAGTCCTAACTGCTCATTTCTTGGATAATGACTTCAAATTACACAAGAGGATAATTAACTTTTGTGTGATTACCTCTCATAAAGGCGACGACATCGGAAGAATGGTAGATAGCTGCTTGCGACAGTGGAATATCACTAATGTTTTCACCATAACAGTTGACAATGCCATAGCCAATGATGTGGCTGTAGCGTACTTAAAGAAAAGATTGAGATGTTACAAAACATTGATGTTTGAAGGAGAATTTCTGCATTGTAGGTGTGTTTGCCACATTCTTAACTTGATAGTAAAAGATGGTATTAAAGAGCTAGAAGGAGATGTACATAAAATTTGGAATTGTGTGAAGTACATAAGAAGTAGCGCTCAGCGATTAGCCAAGTTTCGAGAGTACTGCGCTCTAGAAAATATGAGAGAAAATGCTAATATCTGCTTGATGTGGTAACTAGGTGGAATAGTACTTATTTGATGCTCGAGGCTGCTATTAAATATGAAAATGTTTTTCTTAGGTTGGCTGAAGAAGATCAAGCTTTTAAGTCTTATTTCGAGAAAGTTGATAAATCTGGACAAAAAAGAGAAGGACCACCTGAGGACCAAGATTGGAGGAATGCAGAAGCTTTTGTATCGTTTTTAAAAAGGTTTTATGACGCAACTATTAAACTTTCAGCTTGGAAAACTGTGACAGCGAACATTGTGTTCGGGGAGATGATGGAACTTCAATGTGTGATCGACTCAAAGATGTTTTCTAATGATGTAATTGTGCGGAAGGTTGCCATGTCATTGAAGAAAAAATTTAACAAATATTGGGGAGACTTTAAAGGAATTAACTAAATTTTGATCATTGCTAATGTATTAGACCCTAGGTACAAATTGTCGTGTGTAACAATAGGTTTATGTGAGCTAGGGTTCACTCAAAATAGAATTGACCAAATCTGTCATGAAGTGAAGGAAATTTTGTTTAGGGTGTATGAGGAGTACAAAGAAATAAATGAGACTGCAGAACATACTAGCATACACGTGCAGTAGAACTTGCCTATGTTAGATGGAAAGAGTAGAATTATGAGAGCGATTATGCAAAAGAGGCTAGTGGATCAGAGCAGTAACATATATAATGAAGTGGAGCAATACTTCTCCGATAAATATGCTGGGTTATATCTTGAAGAATTTGATATTGCAGCATGGTGGAGGCAAAATGTCAACACATATTCAATATTGGCTAGACTAGCCAAAAATGTTTTAGTTGTTCCTTTCTCAACTGTTGCTTCGGAAAATGCATTTAGTCTGGGATCAAGGATAGTTGATCCTTTTAGAGCATCTCTAATGCAAAATATGGTAGAGGCGCTTGTTTGCACAAGTGATTGGTTGAAGGGTGAAGAGGTGAATTTCTATAAAGAACCTACCGAAGAGGAGCTTGAGTTTTATAAGACTGTTGAGGAAATCGAAAAAGGTACATATTCATAATTTTATATACAATAAAGCATGTTAATACTTCCTTTTCTATTTTCGTGAAAAACACAATTTTTATTTAGTTAGAGGATGACTATGCGCAGTCCATGGAGAAATTATTATTCTTAGTTTTAGCATTCCATTCCATCAACAAACTTGCACATTAATAGAATACTTTACCTTGATTTGCATAATAAATAGTATGACGATAATATCTGACTATTTTGTCATTTGAACATTTTGATGTAGTACTGCATAAGTATAAATAAACTTCTTCCAGAACAGTTTGAAATATATTGCATGCTATAGTGGCGTAAACTACTAGCAACTATAAATCTAAAATGTTATAAAATGAAATTCATGCTCTAAAATTGCCATGTATAAGTCGCTTTCCTATGGTTTAAAATGATTATTTATTGTATTGTTTTACTGTACAGTGACATTCCTCTGATTGCAGTATTATCAAGTTTTTATATTTCTACTGAATAGTTAAATCCATATATTTTTATAGCAGGAGAGCGTCTGGAGCCAACTTTGGATTCTATTGTGGATGGTTAACTTGCATGAAGGCAGTTTATGATGCTTGTTCAGTGGTAAGAGCTAAATTTATGTTCTTTGATATCGTTGGAATTTGTAAAAACACAAAAATATAAAATAGGGAATCATGTGCATTAATTTTCTTAGGGGATGTTCTTATGTGTTCATAATTGAAAATTGCCATCTAAAAATGTCATTTTGTTATGAACAGTAGAGCATTGATTAACAGTTGTTCTTATATGTTTTTATTAGCAGATAGCTCTTCTGTCCTATCTTTTTAAAAGCCTACTTGCCACTACGTGATTTATTTATGCTCATCCTGCTCAACTGTCTAGATCACTACAACTATGTAGTCGATTTTTTTTTTATGGATTTTTGCTTTCTCCAGTTTCGCTGAAAATGTCGGATTGTCGGATTATGGAAGATATGCTTTTCTTGTGGTTAAAGTTGCTAGGTGGCTTGCATTGTAGTTGAGGCTTAGTTGAAGTTTTTCAGATCTATGTTTGAAAGGCTGAGTTGTTAATGAAATTAAATCAATTTTGTTTAATTTGCAACTAGTTTAGAGTCCTGGGTTAAGTGTTTGGGTTTGCTGAGTTTACTGTTTTTCCTTGCAACTAGTTTACTTAAGAATCATGGTCGTGTATTTTTGTGAGGCTGCACTGCATCACGTATCAATCAGTTTATCTTGCTTGGTCTTGTGTTTGGCTTTGGGTAAGCTGTTGTGTTTAGTTCAGTTTATTGTTTACATAAGGCAGTTGCAAATTAATCTGTGTACATAAGCTGTTTCGTTTTTGTTTTTTGTTTTTTTGTTTACATGAGATATTCTTTTTCTGTTTACATGAGCTGTTCAATGCTTATTTTCTTTTGTAATATGTGACATGTATCTTAAAGAAATATTGTTTGGACTTTGGAACAGTTTTATGCGGATTCCACATCCTTTACATATGAACTGAAATAGAATTGGTTTTCCAGGTACAAGTTCGTGGCTATTTTAATATGTGTAGTAGTCATGGCTGTTGATTGTATAATGAAAAAAGTGTCATGTTTGTCTTATTGTTAGTAAAGTTAAACTGTATATGTTACTAAAGTGATAAGCATGACCGCATGAGTTTATTCACGTCAATATGTATTTCTTATGCATCACTCAGTCAATATGTATTTCACACACATAACTCAGTAACGCCATTTTTGCAGAGACCAACAATCCAGAAATAAGTAGCAGTTAATGTTGCATCTGTTAAAGTAAAATATTATTTCATGAATTAATCGGCCCAGAGATTATACAAGGCCCTTTACCGACCATTACTTACTGCAGTTATCGGTAAATCGAATAAGATTTTACCGAATATTTTGGTTGGTATAGGTTCTCGTTTTTATTTACCGCACAATTAGTGGTTGGTAATGGTTTTTGGGTTACGATCACGGTACCGAACCGATTCCACCCCTATATATATATATATATATATATATATATATATATATATATATATATATATATATATATATATATATTCAAATTTTTCTGAATTTTCTTTTTCATTTTTTTAGAATGTGTGCCCAATATGCTGCTTCATCCGTCCGCACTATAGTTGATTGTTACGACGATCGTACAAACGCGTTTTGTATGTTTGCTACTAAAACATAGTACACGTGATCATCGTATTACGTAGTAGTGCCAGGAGATTACTGCTATATTCAACACCCGAAATGACCTGGATTACAATGTTGCGCAAATGAATAACAAGTTCGATAATTTAAAATGTGAGTGGAGCCCATGGAACAAGCTTATATAGATTCTAGGTAGCTACTGGAATGAGGAACATGACACGGTTGGTGAATCCAACGAGTGGTTGGATAAAACGATACTAATGTATCGCAAGTACAGACACATGCTGTCTGCTCGTTTTAGGCAGTTAGATGTGCTTTTTGGTAGCTACATACGAACTGACAAACGTCAGTCATTATTCCACAGCACCCCCCGTTCAGCTGCAGTTTGATGCACAAATCTATGATGACCGCCCTCAGAGTTATATTGAGGGGATCACCATTCGCAGAGCGCCCATGCGATGGTCATCTTGTTGTCCATTTTGGGCTGCTGGCGGTTCTTCACATGATCTGATTTTTTTTATAGGTACACGACAACGAAGCAGGAAAGGGAGGACTACGAGCGGTGGGGAGTCACGATTTGTTTGACTGATTATGATAGCAAATGTTACAATCTTTTATCAACCTAGATGGACGACCCCGAGCAGCTTAAGAAGACTATTATTTTTCTTGTTAATAAGTTGAGAAAAAACATATAGTCTGTTTTACCTTTTATTTTCTACATTTATTAATCTGTACTTTTATATCTGTATTTGTATTGTGAATTATAAGCTATGAATTTTTATTTCGTATGTCGTATTTGTATTATTTACTCTGTATTTAAAAATAATTAACATAAATAAATAATAACACTAACAAACAATAAAAATAATAACATTGCCCATTTCGCGTTGTCCCTTTTGTAAAAAGAACGTACTACCCTTTCCCGAACCCCTTCAATATTCTCCTTCAATTTGCCTCTTTCGGATCAAAAAAGAACGCATCCTAATTCAATTTAATTCTAAGTTCCCGTTTTACTTCTTGTGTTCCCATGTGTTCCTATTTTATACGCAATATGGGTTAGCTTCATGATCACATTGAGTCAGTCTCAACGGTTGCGAAATGTTTGTGTCTGATATGAATTTCTTAGAATTCCTACGCAATCAGATTTTAAAAGAGATGAGGAGTTAAAATAAAATAAGGATAAAGAATTCCTTTGAACAAATCCTTTAATAGTTTCACAAAAAATATTACAATATAACGCCTTAAAACTAGAAAATAAATTATTATTTTTGGCAAAGCCATCCGGTTTTTAAAGTGACTGTAAGCACTTTTTATTGTAACATATAATAATTAATTTTTTTACAGGTGATAGCCAAAGTGACTAATAACTAGTCGGTTTTTAAGGTGAACCCTCCGCCACACTATACTAGATTACATTACATGAGCTAATACTATAATACTAAGATTCCACTTAGGAAGACAATGACATATTACATTTTCATTCTTCACAAAGAAGAGCATTTACATTCGTATTAAATAGGACATAATACAACAAATACGTAGTACACAGAAGTACATGGTTCCGCCGAAAGTAAAACTAAGCTCAGGGAATATGAAAGGTGATATGATAGGCAGCTATAGGCTACTCCCTTGAAAGTGACCATACGGCTGTTGAAAAAAAAAATCATTGCAGTGCAGAATCAATGGTCGTCGCTTTTGAGGCGCGGGCTCGCTGTCCTTAAAGCAATTTCTGTCCCCACTCGTCTGAGTTTGCCAATGGGTCGAACGACAGACTGCTTCCCAGGATACAACAAAACCAAAACCCAGAGGCGTGGCAATACCTGTGAGTTTAATGAGATTTTTATTGTTTGGAGATAAAACAGAAACTGTAGAATACAAGAGGAGAGATGAGGGCGAGAAGATATACTGTCTGGACGAGAAGAGATGTATTTATAAAAGGCAAAGAGGCATGAGCATTCTGGAATAGGCACATTCAAACAGACGCGTCCGTCTGTTCGAATTCAAAAAATGTGACTGTTTGCGTTCAGCCCAATTCGCCTCTGTATGGTCACGCACGCGCCCACATGCACCAAGTGCCCAAATACCCAATCTTTGACCTATAAATATTTTATAGGCCCAAGCCCATATGCATACCCAACCAAGCCAATACTCAAGCCGATGTCATTTTAATTCACAATATCATATACAAGGCTTTGTTATATATTTTGGAATAGTCCAAAAGACTTGGTGATGTGGGACTTAATGTTCTCCTCATTAAAACAATCTACCTCAACAACGGCTACAAAGTATAAGGTAGCTTTCAACCATCAGATAAGGGCATACTGACAGTAAAAGGAAAGTAGCATAGCTAATTAGCAAGGATCGAGCGTGAGCTTCACAAGTTTGCCAACTAACATAGCAGCTCGTTTACCAGCATGAAGCACAACCAAAATGACAAATTTAATCCACAAATGGATATTCCATAACAACTATGACACGGTAAAATTACATAAACCAAACTGCAGGCACATAGTACAAAGCCCCACATCAGAGATAGAGAACACCCAGGAAACTTGAAAAACAACACCCAGGAAATGAGACAAAAATAGTAAATACACTGACCAACCCACATACTATCTTCAACTCCTCACCATCAAGATGTTACCAATCCACATCTAAGAAACCAGATCCCCAAAGTCCCATCACAACGAATTGGTGAAACGCGAAAACTATGGAAAATAAGGTAGTAATTGCGAACCTAGGTCATACCTCGACATTGACGAGCTATCACAATCCAATAAGTCAAAACTTCACCAAAGGTTTCCTGCCAAAAGCCAGTACCCAAATTACTGAGTGTATTCTCACAACATCCCCCATCTCTCCTGATACAGCCAGACTGGCTTCGGTCGTTAGCTCACTAGGTCATGAAGGGCATAGAGTCGCCTAGGTACCAGAATCAGTGCATTACAGAGAATCGTATGCGAGGGAGGACAAAACAACAAAGAGTGGCACAACCAACAGCAATCGAAACTTCGAAGAAACCACCACGCTAAATTGTGAAGGGAAAACATGGTGCGGTTGGCCAAAGATTATCGTCAGGACAAGGACTTGTTATTGAGAATTAGGGAAAAAACTAGGGTTAGGTCTAGAAGAGAAAAAACTTTGGTTCGGCATAGCGTCATGCAGAAAAAATCAGGAGACTAGAGAGCGAAAGGAAGTGAGGCGATTTGAGATGAAGAGGCAAACAATGATTGTAAAATACGAAGAAATGAAGAACGAAATGAAATCCTATCGCCATTAACAACATTTTGCCGAACCAAAAACCTTTTGTGAAAATTAAATAAAAGTTTTCTTACGCATACCATAGGAACCGTATACAAGCTTATTCACAGTGATCTCTGCAATATATATTTCTCTAAAGTCATTTAATATTTTCATGAACTGTTTTGCCCAAAGAAATAATAATTAATGAGCCTTTCTCATAAAGATAATTACTACCCTCTTTAAAATGATAAAAAGGCAACTGCTTACCCGCCCTTCATAATCTCCAAAATGTTTAAAATAGGCAACGAAATTTAATTACAATTCCACGTAAACTTAAATATCTTTTATAATCTACATAAAAATGAATTATTGCATAACCAAAATCTATGGATCTCCTCTTGATATGATATTACATAAATGTCAATTAAACTCCATCTTGAAACTCTTTTTTTGAATTTGTTCAGAAGGGAAGCCAGCCAGAGTCGTAAAACTCTCCCTAGTCACCACATAAGTGGTTGATCTTAGCGTATGCACATAATAAGATTTTAGCATGTCATTTCAGATTTTGAAATCACGTCACCGTTATCACGACGCAAAATCCTTAGCCGCTACGATACTGTTGTGGGCCCATCTTGAAATTCATACCCCAAACGGTCTAACAATGAAACATATATTACCATTCCAAAGAAAAGGGACTAGCTTCCTAACTACCTACGTATGCACACTTCCCAATTGAACATGCATATTATGAACAAAAGAGCTTGCTCCCCAATTGAACATGCATATTATGAATAAGTCAGAACTGTTTGTAATACGCTAAGGTCTCCAAATAGATTTTCTATATTTTCGTTGCATGTTGTAATAGTGCAAAACAAGTTTATCCATTCAATCGGTTTCACACGCATCTTTCATTTAAGACATCTTTCTACTAGTCGTTACATTCATGCATCTTTCATTTCAGGCATCTTTGTACTAGCCGTTACATTCATGCATCTTTCATTTCAGGCATCTTTCTACTAGCCGTTACATTTATTAGCTATAAATTTGCATACTATTGTATCCAATCTTGTAATCTGTATTATTACATCTTCTTGAATGATAAAATCTTCTCAGCTATTCTTTTATATGGTATCAAAGCCTAATTGCCGAAAGGCTTAATCATCAAGCAGAAAGTTGATTTTGTTTTATTCTCTCTTCAGATTGGATCCTCATCACTAGAGCTCAAACCATCTTCGCCAAGCATTAATTGACTGCTGATTTGAGATCTTACCATGCACAACTGCAAATTTTTCAGTCTGCTTTGCACGATCTCTGATCTTTTATGGCCAACAACAATGAAGCAACCTCCACTATTTCAGGAAATATGGGTACAGCGCTCCACCAAACCACTATGACCTGATTAAACCAAAAAGCCAAATTATCACCACATCTCTAAACGAAGACAATTATATTCTAGGAAAATATCAAATAGAGAACGCTTTAAGATAGTTTGATTTACTGCAGTACATTAATGGGACAATAACAGTCCCACCAATGATGATAACCAATCCGGAAGGAGAAATTATGCCTAACCCAGACTACACAAAGTTTCAAAAACAAGACAGCCTCCTCACCTCATGGCTCCTATCGTCAGTAAGTTCGAATTTATTATCTCAAATAGTTGGATGTAGCACATCTTATGAAATATGGAAAACAATTGAACAAATTTTTAGTTCTCAATCCGCAGCTAGAGTTATGCTATACAGGAGGGAATTACAAAACATTAGAAAAGAAGGCCTAAATATGAAAGAATACTTGGGTAAAATAAAAAACATATGCGACAAACTGAATGTTGTAGGTCATAAAATCAATGATAATGAGCAAATCCTATTTATTACGCGAGGACTGGACGAAAAATACGAGTCTCTAATAACTGTTATGGAAACACAACAAAATTTACCAGACTTACAGTTTGTTCGATCATCACTCCTCACCCATGAAGGCAGGATTGAATAAAGGAGAATAACACAGGGAGAGTTTTTAGCTAATTACGCCACTGCTAAAGCAAAACAGACACAAAGCAACAACTATGGCAACATGAATAAACAGGATGAATAAACAGGAAAATCAATACCAACATGGGAATCAGCCACCAAGAGGAGGACATCAACCCCAAAGAGGTCGTGGACGAGGAAGATGGAACAATAACAATCGTGTTAAATGTCAGATATGCCAGAAATTTGGACACATGGCAAACAAATGCTATTTAGGTACAACTCTTAAAGCAATTCTTCAAAGAAAAATGCTCAAGCCAACACAGCAACCATGGGAGGATTAAACATGAACAACAATGAGCTGAACAGAAGTCAAAGTGCAAGTAATGACGATGCAGACGAGACTGATGATACCAATCCTAAAGAGTGGTATCCAAACTCAGGTGCTACCCACCATATCACCAATAATCTCCAAAATTTAAACATAGGAAGAAAGAGCTACTCAGGTATGAAATCTCTACAAATGGAAAATGGTGAAACAGCAAGTATAACTCACATCAGTAAGGGTACTATACTTAGTAAAAGACAATTCAAATTGAATAATTTACTTAGAGTACCCACTATTAACAGAAATTTATTAACCGTATCAAAATTTGTCAATGACAATAACGTATACTTCGAGTTTCACCCAAATTTCTGTTTAGTTAAAGATTCACTAAGCCAGGATATATTACTACAGGGTAATCTACATGATGGCCTATACAAATTCAACAACTTGAAGACTGCCAATTCTAGTAATGGATTTTGGTGGAATAATCTAGATGTTAGCAGTAATGATAATTGTACTAGGAACTTTTATAATAATGACAGTAATAGATGCATCATAAATACTAGTAAATGTAATTCTCTTGAATCATGGCATGTTAGATTGGGTCACCCAAGTCTTGAAAATGTAAGAATGATTTTAATAGCAATAATATCTCTTTTGATAAAAAAATACTTGTCAAGCACACATGCACACACTGCCAACTCGGCAAAAGCCACAAACATGCGTTTAGCGATTCTGAAACTATTTATGATAAGCCACTGGAGCTTATAGTGGCTGACTTGTGGGGACCAGCGCCACTAAATTCATATCAGGGACACAGGTACTATCTTTCCTTTGTTGATGCATATTCTAGATATACGTGGATATACATGCTTAAAAACAAATCTAAAACATGCAATACGGTCATACAATTCATAATATATGTTGAAAAACAACTTAATCACACTATCAAAATTATGCAAACTGATGGGGGGTAGAATTCAAACCACTTGCTAATTATTTTTCCAAAAGAGAAATAAAACACAGGTTACCCTGCCCTCACACATCTGAACAAAACGGTTTAGTAGAAAGAAAACATAAACACATCATAAAAACAGGCTTAACTTTAATGTCTCAAAGCGCCTTACCTATGAAATACTGGAATGAGGCATTTTATAGTTCTGTTTTTCTCATTAATAAGCTACCCACTAGAGTGTTAAATAATAAAACAACACATGAATTGATATATTATATAAGGCCAGATTATAACTTCTTAAAATCATACGGTTGCTTATGTTTTCCATGTTTGAGAGACTACAATAGACACAAACTAAGCATGAGATCAAGTCCATGCTTGTTTATTGGGTATGCTCAAAATCAGAAAGGATATAAATGTTCGGACAAAAATGGCAGAATTTATGGTTCAAGACATGTTACATTTGATGAAAACATTTTTCCCTTTGTAGGACACACCACTATAGCTGAGCAGTTCAAACCTTTTATCACTGAACCACTTATAGATGATGCTTGACAAAAATCACATAGCACCAACATGCAAGTTGAACATGAAGAAGATACAGATGCAAGCAATATTGAAGGAAACATTGATCAATCTTATCATGACATGAACAACAACAATATGGAAAGGAACAACAATACAAACACAAATGCAAGCTCAACTGCACAACAGGAGGAACAAATGCAAGCTTATCATGACGTGAACAACAACAATATGGAAGGGGACAACAATACAAACACAAATGCAAGCCCAAGTGCACAACAGAAGGCACAACAGACACAAGCTAGACACCACATGATCACGAGATCGAAGAGTGGCATTTTCAAACCTAAATTATACAGTGTTTCCATGGTTGAGACTAAGCCTGTAAATTTTCGCCAAGCAATAAAATCAAATAAGTGGAAAGAAGCTATGAATATTGAATATGAAGCACTCGTGAGAAATAAAACATGGAGTCTCGTGCCACAGCCAAAACACAAGAACATAATTGGATGTAGGTGGACGTACAAAATAAAAAGGAAAGAAGATGGAACCATTGACAAATTCAAGGCCAGACTGGTGGCCAAAGGTTATGCGTAGTAGTTCGGGTTTGACTTTAATGAGACATTCTCCCCAGTAATTAAACCCACAACTATCAGAATAATACTAACTCTAGCTTTATTCCAAGGTTGGAATGTGAAGCAACTAGATGTCAAAAACGCCTTTTTAAATGGAGAATTGAATGAAGAGGTGTATATGCAACAGCTGGAAGGATATACTAATGGAGGCAAAGTTTGCAAATTACACAAGGCCATTTTTGGTTTAAAACAAGTCTCGAGGGTGTGGTATGAGAAACTAAAATCTACCCTATCTAACATGGGTTTCAAGCAAGCAATGTTTGATAATTCCTTATACATAAAGAAGAACACACCGGGAACTATTTTCATACTCGTATACGTATGTGGACCACATGCTTATAACTGGAGACAACGATCAAGAAATAAGCAGAATTGTACACTTTTTAGATAAAAGTTTCGCTATTAAAGATCTGGGTGAGCTGAAATATTTCCTTGGAATACAGGTGATCAAAAGAAATAATAAAGATCTAATCTTGCCATAACAGAATTATATTTCAGAGATACTGCAAGGAGAAAATATGCATCACGCAAAACATTTACCAACTGAGACGACCCCAAACCCCGTACTGACGGCGACAAGGGTAATCCTTGGAATATAACACAGAAACAGATAATAGCAAAACAGAAATAAATAAATACACCAGATAATGCACAATAGAATATACTGGATAAACGTAATCATCAGAATTACACAGTATACAGGATCATACTTAGTACAAATACAGTTCAGCTATACATAAATGTCTACAACGGAAAACAAACATAATGTACAATAGAGCTGAACAACATAAAATAGATAAATGATAGAATCCATCTTCAGCTCCAGCTATCCAGAAAGAGCCAGCTAAACCTGAATACAAGGCTGCCCATGTAGAAAACGGGGCACCCGATTTTGAAAGTGAAACAAACTACGAGTCAGTCATGGGACTGGTATGAGAAATCTACTCAACACATTTAAAATATGGCTAATCACAGGACCACGCCACTTTCGTGGAACGGGTTTACTCCATCGGATTGCCAGTGCTTTAAAACAAATCATTCTTTTAAACATCGCAATGCTTTTTATAAAAATGAAGCCATTATAAGACTCAGTTCCCATCACACAATGCAACGCAAACCGGAGGATAGAGTTTTACCTTATAACAGCCAAAATATGCTTGATACGAATAAAACAAAAGCATTTGATATTATTACTAGTGTTTATATGTTTCAAAAGCAATTTCAAATCATAACTATCAATCATAGACGACATTAATGCCCCATACCACTATGTCGCCATATATAGGTATACAATCAAAACCGCACGGTCACGTATTTGGAAATTGGATTTCCGTCATGAACCAAGGCAAAAGATAGTCCTTACCGAATTCGAGACTGCCTATCCCGAGCCTTAGGAACAACCGCAACTGCCCCTTGGATCGTCAGGGCCGGTCCACCGATGTGGATTAAAATTCCTGAACAATGCGTTTCCCCGCCCTTTGGGGCGTAAGTGAGCCAACGAATGACTCCATCGGACACGGATCGTCCGATCTAACCGAGGCGCCTCGCAACAACAACAACCACATAAGTCAAACTCGTCAGGGCGTGTAAAACCACTGACGCCACTTCTAGCTAGGAAGAAACGCATGTCCCCCCGAGGTCCTCTCCCGTTTCTGGTTCATACCGGGGTGTGAGGCTCGCGATTCCACGTTATACACAAAGCTACGACACACAGGCGGTGCTTTGATCATCACCACAAGACTTTGCTTTTCAACAGAAGCCCTGATCACTACATCTTATCATGCCACACTGGCAATTCACCCCGTACAACTGATTGCTATCAATCACACAGAATAAATTCCAATGTCAGACACACTGTCCATTTGCAAGTCCGTTCTGGGTCTGAACAAAACCGGAGGCACTATATACCTCGCAAACCCATCGATCACCACGTACGTCTGGACGACCACCACTCATTATCCATATTTCGGGATGCCTCCCAATCAGGACCTCGGTTACCATCCAAACGAGGTGAAGATCTCCGGTCTTCGACCCCCGTCTTCATCTTCGATTTCTTATCGTCGATTCAGTTATTCAGAATGGGATAAACCCGGTCTTTCTGAGCAACTCGCGTATATGATAAACAAGTGCAACACAAATACACCTACACATCATTTCAATTCATTAGTCGCTAACCGTAAATCAGTAAGAGAACGATTTCCCAAATATTAACCCCGAAGGCCGAAACCAACATCAGATCAATACCCAAGAAACCATTCGACTTAGCCAACCTTCAGTTAGTTTCTAAATTTCACATCCATATCGTTTATAATATTTTATAACGATTTATCGCTATTTTTATTTATTTTAAAATAGCCAATTTATTCAAAACGACGCTTCGGGCCATAACGCGACCGTGGCGCTGTTTTTCTTCATATTTGATTTACACATATCTGAAAATTTAACCGTTGGATCTTCACAAAATTTACATCATTAGAAAGATCTTTTCAAAACGAATCCAACGGTTCCAGTTTTGGGAAAATCCGAAGGTCGGATCTCCCGGTATAATCGTTTGAAGTTTCGATTTCAAAATACGAACTGCAGCGTCGTTATTCGATTTAATATAATTATATTTATATATATATGTATAAATATAATCGATTTTGGCGTTGTTTTTCTTCAGATTTGAATTAAACATTCCAGACTATCCAACCGTTGGATTTTTACAAAGTTGGTGTCGTTGGAAAGATATTTCCAAAGCGAACCCAACAGTTGCGGTTTCGGGAAAAATCCGATGGTCGGATCTCCCACACTAATCGTTTGAAATCACGGTTTCAAAATATGAACTGCAGCTTCATTTTTTGATATATTTCAATTCTATTTAAATATATATATCGATTCTTCGATTTCAAAACCATATGAATTTCATACATTTGATAAAAATGATATTTTTATCTAATTGTTATTTATTTCAATACTTCACTATTTTTAACAATTCATGTATATACTAAAAATGTGATTTTTAATGTAAAACAATTTATTTCAAAACTTGACTATTCTATATAGTTAATATAGGTGATAAAAATTGGATTTTTATTATAAAACATTTCAAAACAAGGTTATTTTATATAGTTCATATCGATGATAAAAAAATGGATTTTTATTATAAAACACTTTCTTTCAAAATATGAATACCATTCAACACATGAATTTCAATTCAACGAATGAATTTCGATTCAAAACATGAAGGTTTTTTATAGTTTATATATATCAATAAAAATGTGATTTTTATTTTTAAAACATTAATACCATTCAACACATGAATTTCTTTCCAACGAATGAATATCGATTCAACACATGAAGGTTTTCTATAGTTTATATATATCGATAAAAATATGATTTTTATATTTAAAACACGGAGACCATTCAACACATGAATTTCTATCCAACGAATGAATATAGTTTCAACAAATGAAAATAATTCTAACACATGAATATTATTCAAAATTTCGGCAGCATAACGGCAGGGTAGTTAAAATCGGGACCGTCCCTAGTACGGCTCCTCGCTCTACCTTAAAACCTCGCGGTTTTTTGAAAATGGGGAATCATGCATCTAGTTCGCACGCAGGCGGCATGTATATTTTTTCATTTCCACAAACTAATCCTATGTGGTTTCAACCAAATATTTCTCAACCACAAACAGGTATTTTTCAACCACAATCAATCAATATCAACCACAAACAATTCCAATCAACCATTCGCTATCAATCAATTTTCACGCCAATCACAACCAATAAATATCGTCCATGGTTTGTGGACGAGGGGCGTATATATATATATATATATATACATATATATAAATATATATATATATATATATATATATAGCATTTCACTTCTATTTCAACACATATATAATTTTTACAACGCATATACAACTTATACATCAAACGTACAACTTATACAACGCTTATACAAGAGGTGTAAAACGCTTATATAACTCATATATCGATTATATAATTTATACATCGTTGTTTTCCATATCGTTTATAAATTAGAAATCTCACATTGGGTTCCACTCCACCAAAAATAGCAGAAGGCTCAGAAAAATATGTGGTCTCTTCTAAAATGTAGAAGACGTCCACACGAGTCCACTGTCTCTTGTTTCACTGGATTTCGATCACACATGAAAAAAATATGATTTTTACAAGTTTGTACCGGTTTAAAGGTGTTAAAACAGTTGAAAATAAACAAGGTCGTACCTCAGCTGTTTCGTTCAAAACTAGGTTTGGATTTTTCTTCGAATCCGTGTAGCTATTCGTCGATCATCCTTCGCAGCGTCGAAGGGGGAGGAGAGGCGCGCTTGTGCCTGAAGGGGGGAGGCGTGCGATCGCCTGTGGCAGGCGGGGCGGCGGCGAAAACACCCGAACTTCCTGAGCTCGATTCTCCCAAACCACTCAATGAAAAAATCCAAACTATATATGGATTTGAAGATCTTCTCGAGCTCTACAAATTTCCCAACTGGAGTGTTTGATTTTGGTGCGTGCATCGATCAGAAAATGGACGGGAAGATTTGGAGGGTTTCCGCCTTCGATCGTGTTACGGGGAAAGAGAAAATATCAAAGGGGGGGGCTGACGTGGGCGAATGATTTTTTTTATATAACTTTTAAAATTCCAAAAATACCCTCTTTAACACACGGACCCCAATCCAAACCCAACGACTGTCGTCCCTAGCGTTTTACCCCCATTCTTAACACAACGGGATATGTTTCGTAGGCCCATTCGACTGTTTCAGTCAGGTTTCCTTCAAATTAAAATATAAAACATTCAATATTTGATTCGAACGTACATTTCAATTTGCCAGGGCCACAAACTGATTCGAAAAATTCCAGAAAAATAAATCTGGCTATGTTTTGACAATACGGTCCCAACAAAACTAGTTTCGTCGAATTCTGAGACCGTTTGAAAAAAGGCCCATTTCTGGTCGACCCAATTTAACTGTAATTGACCAAAACACGTTTTCTTTTGCCACGCTCACATACTAGCTTCAAAAATTATGAAATTTGAAACCTAGCAATTATTTTACATCCCGGATCCAACAAAAGTGGTTTCGTCGAATTCCAAGGTCGTTTGCAAAATGGTCAATTTCACGGGCTATATAAATTCCATAGCGACCTTTCTGAAAATTCATTTGGCCATAACTTTTGCTTTCCGCTATGAAACTTCGATTTTTCAGATTCGTTAGAAAGGTATTCACTAACAGATTTAAATATTTTTGGTTTCACTTAAATCCGTTTTGTTTTGCACCCGGTATAGTCCGACAAAGTTTGAATGAAGTTGCAGCGCCATTTCAGGCCTTGTTTATAATTAGAATTAATTATATTCATTTTCAAACGTCGATTCAAACTCACTTTTCATTGATATTATTTAAAATATTTATTTTAAATATTTAAAATCCATCATTTTAGCCAATTAAAAATTTTTAAATTGGTTCAGATTTTCCGGGTCGTTACAATCTCCCCCACTTAAAATTTTTCGTCCCCGAAAAGGAACAAAGTCGAAAGTGGTTTGATTAATCAACTCTACGTTCGATCTGGCTTCCATTCTCCAACTTTCCAGTTTCTGAGAATTTTCAAATTCTTCAAAAATTTGGCTAACACCAGGAATTTTCAAAAAATTTCACCATAACCTCCTTTGTACGGGGAGAGGTTTGGAAATTTATTGGGCCGTATTAGGTACCCAATAATTCCTAATAAGCATACACATATTTATAGTGATATATTCTGGTGTTTACAGGGGAGCGTGTATAGATAATAACTACAGAGAATAAATTCTCGTCACCCTGTCAAAACCTGAGGGAGTGTGTATTTTAAATGCTCCAGAGGATAAATCCTCGTCACCTCGTCCCGTGTGGGAAATAAATAGTCCATGTGCCATATCTAATAACTAGAGAGACGTGATTATTGTCAACTCCAGACCTGTGTGGGGTTTTTGTTAATCTGGCAATTTTATCGTTACAATTTAAATAGTCCATATCAGTCATCAGCTCAACCTGTAAAATATAGTCATCGCCATACAAGCCTCTCGCTCGTATGGTAAATCTTCCACCTCGTCACACAAGCTCCAAATGCTTATGTGGTATATGATGAAGTATGCCTATCTTCAGAAGTATGCCATGTAATATAGTTCAAAATTAATTGTTACTATCCTATGGCGACGTTTATTATTACACATAGAATAACCAGCACTCCGCATCCAATGGCATTCACAGGAGTTGATATAATAATATTTCGCATCCAACTCATTAAGGTTTACCTATTTGTCGGGCATGCAAATAAAATCTTTACTCAACAGCTATCCATTTTACCTGTTCAAACATATATAATGCACATGTATATATTTCTATCTATTTAAATATATATATCAATTCTTCGATTTCAAAACCATATGAATTTCATACATTTGATAAAAATGATATTTTTGTCTAACTGTTTTCTATTTCAATACTTCACTATTTTTAGCAATTCATGTATATACTAAAAATGTGATTTTTAATGTAAAACAATTTATTTCAAAGCTCGACTATTCTATATAGTTAATATAGGTGATAAAAATTGGAATTTTATTATAAAACAATTTATTTCAAAACAAGGTTATTTTATATAGTTCATATCGATGATAAAAAATGGATTTTTATTATAAAACACTTTCTTTCAAAATATGAATACCATTCAACACATGAATTTCAATTCAACGAATAAATTTCGATTCAACACATGAAGGTTTTCTATAGTTTATATATATCGATAAAAATGTGATTTTTATATTTAAAACACGAATACCATTCAACACATGAATTTCTATCCAACGAATGAATATCGATTCAACACATGAAGGTTTTCTATAGTTTATATATATCGATAAAAGTATGATTTTTATATTTAAAACACGAAGACCATTCAACACATGAATTTCTATCCAACGAATGAATATAGTTTCAACAAATGAAAATAATTCTAACACATGAATATTATTCAAAATTTCGGTAGCATAACGGCAGGGTAGTTAAAACCGGGACCGTCCCTAGTACGGCTCCTCGCTCTACCTTAAAACCTCGCGGTTTTTGACAATGGGGAATCATGCATCTAGTACGCACGCAGGCGGCATGTATATTTTTTCCATTTCCACAAACTAATCCTATGTGGTTTTAACCAAATATTTCTCAACCACAAACGGGTATTTTTCAACCACAATCAATCAATATCAACCACAAACAATTCCAATCAACCATTCGCTATCAATCAATTTTCACACCAATCACAACCAATAAATATCGTCCATGGTTTGTGGACGAGGGGCGTGTATATATATATATGTATATATATATATATATATATATATATATATATATATAGCATTTCACTTCTATTTCAACACATATATAATTTTTACAACGCATATACAACTTATACATCGAACGTACAACTTATACAATGCTTATACAAGAGGTGTACAACGCTTATATAACTCATACATCGATTATATAATTTATACATCGTCGTTTTCCGTATCGTTTATAAATTAGAAATCTCACATTAGGTTCCACTCCACCAAAAATAGCAGAAGGCTCAGAAAAATATGCGGTCTCTTCTAAAATGTAGAAGACGTCCACACGAGTCCACTGTCTCTTGTTTAACTGGATTTCGATCGCACATGAAAAAGATATGATTTTTACAAGTTTACAACGGTTTAAAGGTGTTAAAACAGTTGAAAATAAACAAGGTCGTACCTCGGCTGTTTCGTTCAAAACTAGGTTTGGATTTTTCTTCGAATCCGTGTAGCTATTCGTCGATCAGCCTTCGCAGCGTCGAAGGGGGAGGAGAGGGGCTCCTGCGCCTGAAGGGGGGAGGCGTTTGATCGCCTGTGGCAGGCGGGGCGGCGGCGAAAACACCCGAACTTCCCGAGCTCGATTCTCCTAAACCACTCAATGAAAAAATCCAAACTATATATGGATTTGAAGATCTTCTCGAGCTCTACAAATTTCCCAACTGGAGTGTTTGATTTTGGTGTGTGGATCGATCAGAAAATGGACGGGAAGATTTGGAGGGTTTTCCGCCTTCAATCGTGTTACGGGGAAAGAGAAAATATCGGGGGGGGGGGGGGGGCTGACGTGGGCGAATGATTTTTTTTTATTTATAACTTTTAAAATTCCAAAAATACCCTCTTTGACACACGAACCCCAATCCAAACCCAAAGACTGTCGTCCCTAGCGTTTTACCCCTATTTTGAACACAATGGGATATGTTTCGTAGGCCCATTCGACTGTTTCAGTCAGTTTTCCTTCAAATTAAAATATAAAACATTCAATATTTGATTCGAACGTACATTTCAATTTGCCAGAGCCACAAACTGATTCGAAAAATTCCAGAAAAACAAATCTGGCTATGTTTTGACGATACGGTCCCAACAAAACTAGTTTCGTCGAATTCTGAGACCGTTTGCAAAAAGGCTCATTTCTGGTCGATCCAATTTAACTGTAATTGACCAAAACACGTTTTCCTTTGCCACGCTCACATACTAGCTTTAAAAATTATGAAATTTGAAACCTAGCAATTACTTCACATCCCGGATCCAACAAAAGTGGTTTCGTCAAATTCCGAGGTCGTTTGCAAAATGGCCAATTTCACGGGCTATATAAATTCCATAGCGACCTTTCTGAAAATTCATTTGGCCATAACTTTTGCTTTCCGCTATGAAACTTCGATTTTTCAGATTCGTTAGAAAGGTATTCACTAACAGATTTAAATATTTTTGGTTTCACTCAAATCCGTTTTGTTTTGCACCCGGTATAGTCCGACAAAGTTTGAATTCAATTTTTGAAGCTGCAGCGCCATTTCAGGCCTTGTTTATAATTAGAATTAATTATATTCGTTTTCAAACGTCGATTCAAACTCACTTTTCATTGCTATTATTTAAAATATTTATTTTAAATATTTAAAATCCATCATTTTAGCCAATTAATTTTTTTTAAATTGGTTCAGATTTTCCGGGTCCTTACACCAACACCGATGATCAGTAATCTACGGCTATCTAAACATAGAGGTGAGGCCATAGATAATGTCAAGCAGTACAGAAGTATAATCGGGGCAATGCAATATGCAACCATCACAAGACCCGACATATGTTATAGTGTGAACAAATTAAGTCAGTACATGCAAAACCCACTGACCGAACATTGGATAGCATTGAAAAGAATTCTAAGATACTTACAGGACACGAGACATCATGGAATAATTCTGAAATCAGAGAAAGAATGCAACTTAGAGTGCTTCAGTGATGTCGACTGGGAAAATGACACTGATGATAGAAAGTCGGTGTCAGGATACTGCGTTTACCTAGGATCCAACATCATTTCATGGTGCACGAAGAAGCAGCAGACTACCTCCAGATCCAGTACAAAGGCTGAATACAGCGCACTGGAAAGCGTAACAACAGAAGTACTTTGGATAGGTTCACTCATGGAAAAACTAGGGTTTCCCTTAAAGAGAAAACCAGTTCTGGTGCGATAACAAGAGCATAGTTTGTAACAATCCGGAAATACTGAGCCAATTTAAAAATTTTATTTTGGCGATTTTAGTGAATTTTGAATATTTAAAATGATTTATTTTAAATAATATCGACGATAAATTTATTTTGAGTAGAATTAGAAAGTATATATTTATTTGAATCATCGTTAGAATATAAATATTTTATTTTAATTATAAAAGGAATTGAAAATGGCGCGATAGTTCGATAATTCGATTTCTAATTTCAAATGAATGTATAGGATTCAAAATAAACCGGATTTTGGTGAAACCAAAAATATTTGAATCTATTTGAGAATATCTTTCCAACGAATCCGAAAAATTGAAATTTCATAGCGGGGATAAAAAGTTACGTCCAGTTGAAAATTCAGAATAGTCTTTATGGAATTCTGGCCCTTAAAAATGAAAATTTTGCAAACGACCTCGGTTTTCGACGAAACTACTTTTGTTGGATCCGGGATGTCAAATTATTGCTAGATTCCAAAATTTGTAATTTTTCGAATCAATATGTGAGCGTGGCAAAGGAAAACGCGTTTGACCAGTTTCAGTTGATTTTAATCGACTGGAAAATGACCTTTTTCAAACGGTCTCATAATTTGATGAAATTAGTTTTGTTAGGACCGTATCGTCAATACGAAGCTAGAAATAATTTTTCTGAAATTTTTAGGGTTCGTATGTGACCCTAGTAGAATGAAATGCATGTTCAAATTCAATATATAGATTTATATTTTAATTTTGATGAAAACTGATTGTAACATTCAAATTGGCTAACGAAACATATCCCATTGTGATCGGAATGGGGGTAATTAGATAGGAGTAACAGTCGTTGTGTTTCGTTTGGAGTTTGAATGGAAAGTCAACTTCAATGGAGAATTAAATTATTTTAAATAATTAAAATATATATTATAACCTCACCACGTTCTCTCTCCCTCCCCACTTCAGATCCAATGCAGAAAAAAAATGAAAAAAAAAGAAATCACGATCGAACCCGTGACCCAGCCCCCACCGTCGCTCCTCCGATTCACCCCCACCACCCATCGTCAAGCAGCCGCCGCGCCAGAGCACACGCCCCCCACTCCGACGCCATCCTGCTCCTCTCTCTCTCCTCTCTTCGAATTTAAACCGCACCCCTCCAAAATCCTAGTTCCAGCGAGCCTTCCACCGCCAGAAAGGAGCCATCGCCGACCAACAGGAGGCCACCGCCGCCTCCAGCAACTCCAGCGCCACCGTGCGAGCAACCCCCCCCCCCCCCCAAGAGGCAAAGATCCAATTTTTACGATGAAATGTGAGTTTCCTTTTGTTTATTTAATTTATAAGTTGTTTAAATTTCTGTTTTACATATATATATATAAAGAGTGGAAGTAATTCTCAGTTTTAAATGTAATCAAGAAGAGATTTTTTTCATGTAATAGCGAAGTAGAGAAGAGATTTTTTTAATGAAAGGAATGGATTTTATATGTATACAACGGGTAAAAAGATTTGATTTTTTTTATAACGTAAAGATTTGATTTTTCAAAATATAAGGATTCTATTTTTATTATGAAGTGGCGAGTATAAAAATTCGATTCTTATATATAAAGTAGCAATATAAAAATATGATTTTTATAGCGATGTTGAATAGATAAAAATATGATTTTTATAGCGATGTTGAATATATAAAAATATAATCTTTTTATAGAAAGTAGCATTGTAAAAATACAATTTTTATATATGTGGAGAATTAAAAATATAAAGATTTGATTTTTGGTGATATAAAAATATGATCTTTGGCTATGTAAAAATACGATTTTTTATATATGAAGCGAAATAAAAATTCAATCTTTATATGATGTAGAGAATAAAAATATGATTTTTATATCATAGGAAGAATAAAAATATGATTTTTATTTATGTAGAGTAATAAAAATATAATTTTTATTATATTACTAGCAAGATAAAAATAGAACTTTTATCTATATAGTAGCGGTATAAAAATAGAATTTTTATCTATATAGTAGCGGTATAAAAATGTGATTTTTATCCATATAGAGTGATTATAAAAATGTGATATTTTTATATACATAGAAACGATATAGAAATGTGATTTTTATATATGTAGTGGCTACGGACAATGAAATTGACAAAAGACGAGCACGACGAAGATTTCTACATATGAAGAGTCGCGGTGTATTGTTTTAGCTCGTCGGTGAGAACTTCTCACTTTAAATCTTGTTTTCTAGTTAAAAATATATAATAGGATGCAGACAATGCTTAGCAGCACCCGACACAAGTCGTCCACAGACCATGGACGACTATATGCTTGTTTGATGTGTTGTGAAGTTTGTTTGTGATGTTGATGTGAAATGGATAATAAAACATTCATGTATGAAATAAAATATTTTATCGTTAAAAATATAATTTTTAGCGTGTATGTGAATAAAATGAATATTCATTTACAAACCAGAATGTTTGTTTATGTACACCCATTTGAAGGATATTGATTGGGATGATAAATTTTACACGTCGCCCAACTGCACAAATAATATTCAGTGTTTGTGGATTGAAACCCCACACGGGTGTTGGGATGATATTTGACGCACACTAATCCCAATTGTTTAGTGGCATGTCGATCATTTGATTGACAGACTGTGTAAGCGTAAATTATTTATATTTAATGCTTATGCAGTTGTGTGGTGCACTTTGATGATGGTTGATTATTTATCGTTGCTATTATATGCATGTGTTGTATGGAATCCATATAATTAACATTATATGGTAATTGATTGGGCCTCATTCCAATTGGGAAAATAAAGAATATAATAAAATATATATTCATGTGCTGAATAGAATAAAATATATATTCATGTGTTGAATAGAATAAAATATATATTCAAATAAAGAATAGAATAAAATATATATTCATGTGTTGAATAGAATAAAATATATATTCATGTGTTGAATAGAATAAAATATATATTCGTGTGTTGAATAAAATGTATATACATGTGTTGAGTAAAATATTTTAAACAATAAAATTTACATCTTTATCATAATTTTATAAAATATATTAAATAACAAAAATAGTCATGTGTTGACGATACTCATGTGTTGAGAATATTCATGTGTTGAAAGAAATATAGATTCATGTGTTGAATAGAATAAATATTCATTTGTTGAATAGAATAACGAAGTTATTGAAATATAAAAAGCCGTGTTGATTAGAGCTGCGCCATTTTGACGCGAACGATATTTATATCGATTATATTCGTTTATATAATGATTATAGAAAAGGAAGTGATTTCAAAATATAACTTTTTGAAAATATTATCATTTATATGTTAATGATATGAAATATTCAATTTTGATTTAAAATTGAATATGAAGTTGAAATTGTTTTGAAAATGAATTTAAAACGATTTATAAAATACATTTTGAATTGAAATCGACGAAATATATATATTAAATGGCCTGAATAGAACACGCCGCGCCGCGGTAGTTCGCGAATTTCGACCATTGACTTCGAATTGACGTTACGGGAGATCCGACCGTCGGATTCTCCTGAAACCGGAACCGTTGGGTTCGTATCGAAAAGATCTTTCCAATGAATATTAGAAATTTGAAATTTAATGGTTGGATTTGGAATTATGTCCAAATCAAATTTGGAAAAGGTCGTTGTAAGTGCAGTTCAACAACCGTTATTGGAAATCGACTGTACGGACCTTGATAAAATTATTAAAAATATTAATAATTTGTGTAAAATCATAATATATGAATTGGAAAGGAGTGGGATGAAAAATCCCATATTTGAAAGGATTAAAATATATTTTTATCGAAATGAACTAGTTTTGAACTAGATTTGAAGTGGTTTTCAAAATAATCAGAATTTCCAATATACAAATTGGAATGGATTTGGATCGAAATTATCTTCGGAATATTTCAATGTTGGATTTCGTGATTATAGAGATATGGTTGTGGAAATTTGAAAGATATATTTATATCGTTATTTCCAATACGATATTTGTTGGTTTCAGAATTTGATATTGAATATAAGCCGATATATTTTCTATCCGGAGCCTTGTATTTAATATTAAATGAGATTTTGGGTTCGTCGTGAATGGTGTCTTGAATAACACTGTCCTTGAACCCAGTTTAGAAAAGAATAAATCTTTTAATTAAGATTTAGTGAAATTGTCCAGTTAATTAGTATTTGATTGGAATTGAATTTAAATTGGTTTTTGGGGTTTATCGTGAGCGGTGTTTTGAATAACACCTATTCTTTAACCCGATCAACAATGGAAAGTGATTTTGGTTTTATCGTGAACTGTGTTTTAGATGACGTTGGTTCTTTAACCCAGTTAAAGACAGGATATTGATTTTTGGGAAGATTAAAACTAAGTGGAGTTTTAATGAATCTTTAATTAGATTGAAATGATCGAGAATGGAGTATCACCAGTTTTGCTCCAAAGCGATAGTTAAATATTTAATTAGATTTGAACGTGAAATGGTAATTAATATTTACCAATAACACAGTAGTGTTAGATATGGAGTATTACCAGTTTTGCTCCACGGGATGAATAGGTTGGGATTGGGAAATAAAATAAATAATTACTTTGGTGTGTTTCGCTAATCCCGACTAGTTTGGAAAACCTTAACATGGTTTGAAATGATATCCAAAGGAAGATTAAAGAATAAATTTAGAAAAATTTATCTTTGATAAAATTAATGGGAACCTTTCCCTAAGAATGTGGATATTTGAATAAAAATATATTTAAATTGGAATGAGGCGTATGTTGTGTTTGTGTAACACTTGTTTATTATATACGCGGGTTATTCGGAAAGACCGGGTTTATCCCATTCTGAATAACTGATTCGACGATGTGTCGAGGATGAAGAAGGTGGTCGAAGACCGGAGGTCTTCACATCGTTTGGGTGATTACTGATGATCTTGATTGGGCTGTACACCCAAGAGGAGGGAATCAGTTGGTGATTGTCCAGACGTACTTGGAGATCGATGGATATGCGAGGTACAAGGTGCCTCCGGTTTCGTTCAGACCCAGAACGAAATTGTAAATGGATCGTGTGTCTGACATTGGATTTTATTCTGTGTGGTTGATTTCTATTAAATGTATATCTGTTTGGCGGCGGAGAATTTATTCTCTTGCTTAACGCCCTTCACTGAGACGTACGAGCTTAAAGGTTATATATTGATGGATATCAATCGCATGGAGTGAATTGCCTGTGTGGCATGCCTAAGTGGCAATTGACCAAGGCTTCTGTTGAAAAGCAAAGTCTTGTGGTTGATGATCAAAGCATGGCTTGTGTGGCATAGCTTTGTGTATAACATTGATTCGCGAGCCTCACACCCCGGTTGTGAACCAGAAACGGGAGAGGACATCAGGGAGGGCATGCGTTTCCTTCTAGCTAGGGTGGTGTCAGTGACCTACCAGCCCTGACATTTATATTATTTTCACCTGTGTGGTTGTTGCTGATGCAAAGCGCCACGGATATATCAGTGACTATGTGGAGCCGATGGAGTCATTAGACTCATTGACGCCCCAAAGGGCGGGGAAACTCAGTGTTCAGGCATTTTAATCCACATCGGTGGAACGGCCTTGACGATCCAAGGGCCCACCTGAGTCTGGGTCCTGGGGCGGGCTAGAGCATCTCGAATCGGTAGAGGACTATCTTTTGCCTCAGTTCACAGATAGAAATCCAACTTCTAATACGTGACTTTGCGGTTTTGATTGTAGAGCCTAGTATGGCGACATGATATATGGTACCCATGCCGTCTAGGATTGATACATTTATATTTGAAGTTGTTTTATACACTATGCACTTATAATAGTATCAAATGATTTGTTTTAACGTACCAAGCATGTTTGGCTATTATAAGGGAAAACTCTATCCTCCGGCTTGTGTTGCATTGTGTGATGGGGCCTGGGTTTTATAATAGCTTTATTTTTTCAAAAAACATTGCGCTGTTTTGTTATATGCACTGGTATTCTTGGGAGGAAACCCGTTCCGTGTTATACGGCGTGGTCCCTTGATATATCTGATTTAAAGTAAAGCTTTAAATAAATGTTTTAGTTCTCACACCAGTCACATGACTGACCTGGAGTTTATTGTTTTAACCTAAACTCTGGGTGCCTTATTTTGGCACGGGCAGCTAGTAGTTTTGGTTTTGTAGATTTATATTCACAGGATCCTGATTTAGAGCTGGAATGATATCGAGAAAGCTCTGTATCCGTATATCTCCTTCAGTTGTGTTTTGTATTATTTTCCGCTGCTATGTAATGTATTGTAATCTCTGATATTTTTCTGATGTATAATATTTATTCATACTCTGTATATTCTTGTATTCTGATGGAATTGTTGTAATTAACAATGAAATGTTCTTCTGTTTGTGCTCCGATGTGTCGTGTTCTCAAAACAATTAAGGGTTTCGAACGGTCTTGGTCGGTTTAGTGATCGATTCGGATCGAGCGAAATTCCTTTTCGTTACATGCGGTATCAGAGCCAGGTTTCGATCCTGGGACCTATGGGCTGAAACGACCCGAACTTCCCCGGTAAGGAAAGCGCGGATGCTTTGAGTACAAGCCACATCGGAACGCAAACAGAAGAACATTTCATTGTTAATTACAAAAATTTCATCAGAATAAAAGAATATACAGAGTATGAATTACATATTATACATTTACTAAATATTAGAGATTTAAATACATTACTGCAGCAGAAAAATAATAATACAATACACAACTGAAAGAGATAAACGGATACAGAGCTTTCCGAGTATCGTTCCAGCTGTAAACCAGAATCCTATGAATATAAATATGCAAAACCAAAACTATAAGCTGCCCGTGTCGAAAATAGGGGCACCCAGAGTTTAGGTTAAAACAATAAACTCCAGGTCAGTCATGTGACTGGTGTGAGAACTAAAATAGTTATTAATCTTTATATTAAAGTTAGGTAAATCAAGGGACCATGCCGTATAACACGGGACGGGTTTCCTTCCAAGAATACCAGTGCATAAAACAACAACGCAATGCTAAATAAAGAATAATGAAGCTATTATAAGACCCAGGTCCCATCACACAATGCAACACAAGCCGGAGGATAGAGTTTTACCTTATAATAGCCAAAGAATGCTTGATACGTTAAAACAAATCATTTGATTCATTTCACTATCACTTAACCCATTCCAACATTCAAGGACAAAGCACCTCGAAATTGACCTCCACTTCGTAAGAGAAAAAGCACAAGCAGGACGATTGACAATTTCTCATGTACCAGCGTATTACCAAAGAGCTGATGCCCTCACCAAAACATTATCGACTAAAAACTTCATCAGAATGAGAGAGGAGCAAAGGATAATAGATGGAGGTGAAAATGGAACGGAAAACCCAGATCTAATTGAGGGGGCGTAATAGTGCAAAACAAGTTTATCCATTCAATCGGTTTTGCACGCATCTTTCATTTCAGGCATCTTTTTACTAGCCGTTACATTCATGCATCTTTCATTTCAGGCATCTTTCTACTAGCCGTTATATTCATGCATCTTTCATTTTAGGCATCTTTCTACTAGCCGTTACATTTATTAACTATAAATTTTCATACTATTGTATCCAATCTTGTAACCTGTATTATTACATCTTCTTGAATAATAAAATCTTCTCAGCTATTCTTCTATATGTTGCACCTTGTTTCAGATAAACTTGTCTCTTCAACTCCAAATTAAGAACTTTATTCATTCTCCACCGTCTTTGTAAATACTGTTGCTTTCTCTTTTTCCACGTTGCACCTCCTCGTTACCTGTACAAATCCTCATGACTCCATCTCTAGTTGATTAATTTCAATCTTTTGTCTCCAACTGTCCTACAAAAACAAAGTTATTAGTAATTTTTTTGAATATTCCAAACTCTTGTGAGTTCTACCACGCTTTCATCCCTAATCTTCAACCTAACGAAACCTACGCCTTTAACATTCAAATCTCTACCATAATAAACAAGAAAGAAAATGCGAAATAAAAATGAATAGATTTAGTTGCTGCGTATAAAATACATCCTTGTTCTATCCTTCAACTCCTATAAAATAAACTTGGAAGGTTTTTGTACAGCTTTTATTATTACCATCCCCAAATATAAATGGATCTATGCGTATATAAAAAAAATTATGTATTGTGCTGTAGATTTGTGTAGATTGCATCTTCCTCTTCATAATCAGTAAATGGTCTATGTTGATTGCAACTATGGAAATAAGCAATTGGATCAAACATCAACATCCAATCTTTGTTTTTTCTTTATTCACAAATGGGACATTGTCATCAAATTTCTCATCAAAATATACCTTATAATCTCTATTGTCATTTTTTTCATTTGATCATCTTCTAACACTTTCATCATTTTTTTGAACTTTTTAAGTTTATCGCAAAATTAGCTTACTACTAAGTTTTTAATAGTAATAACAGATATTTTCATGTATGATTAATTTGACCATCTTTTTATGTTGGAGGATTGTACTTCTTCGATATGATATCTACGATTATTTTCTCTTTATACTTCCCTTCCTTTAGATTCGTCATCTGCATCTTCTCCATAAGAAGGCTAATAAATACTAATTCTATTCAAACAACCCCATTCAAATTTGAGGGTTTTAATGCAACACAAGGGTTTACGAATTTTCGGTGGTGAACTCATTAAATCAAGGTTTAAGTCATAGTCGATCTTATAATTTACGGTTGTCAGTTGGTTTAAAATTACCTGTAAGTCATAGACTTGCTTTCCAATTGATCCACTTTCGTTAAACTTTAAATTCACCACCTTTTTTGCCTTGTTCATTGCATATTTGTTAGCATATATTTATTTTATATTTTCCAAACTCTAAGAGTAATTGTTTAATTAACAACAACATAAAGCACCGTATTCTCCAGAAAACATCAAATAACAGCTGCAACATCAATCCAAAAAAATTCGTTTTGTTTCATATACACTAGCAGGTTTCTCCCATCGTTCGCCTTTCATAATCCTTAATTTCTCATTTCAAGTTTTTCACCACTTATATTTCTCATAACCAAACTCTCCTTAAAACATTTGAATAATAGGCATTGATAGAAACTTTTAAGATTTTCCTAAAATTCCTACATTATTAGATTTTACAAGTGTCAGAAGTGAAGAAAAACAATGACAAAAATATTCCTCCAAATAAAACATTTATTAATCGCATCAAAAGATTACAAAAGAACTCCTTAGAAATAGAAGAAATCTCACTATTAAAAACCTTAAAAAAATCTTTTCATCAAACCGACCGTTAGGGAGGTTTCCCTACTATAAGAGCCAAAAACAAATTGTCTGAGCCAATGAATTTCGGCATAATTTTCGCTCACCCAATATTTTCTCCGTCGTTTCCTTCTTTCTCAAATCTATCCAACTCCAATTCTTTCTCCTTACAAAATTCCTTTCCGTATTTTTCTTCCATTCATCTCCACCCTACGAATTCTTTTTTCTTCAAAACTAAATTCCGCGTTTTCTCCTATCTACTTCATTTCTTCACCGCTACACAAATTTGCATTAGTTCTTTCACTACGTAGATCTGTGTGAATTCCTCCCCTATCCAATTCAGCGCACAAATTCCTCCTCTTCTCTCGCCGTTTCATTTTGTTGGGCAATTTATGGATTGACGAGACGCGATACCTTTAAAAAAAGTCGCCTTTTTCATGAATTCATTCACAAATTCGCATATATTTTTATTGTCGGTTGGATTTCATCTGCTCCTATTTTGTGATTTATGATCATCTAGGTATGCTTATTTTATGCATTGGTCCTTATGTTTGTGCTGATTGGAACCTTAGGTGAGTAGATATTATCTATACTTCATTTTTTCGTTCTATATCATGTTAATAATTGTAAATTTCAATAAATTTATTTTGCAGTGGGCTTCCAGCATGGTTCAAATTCCTGGAATGGAATTTTGAACAGACAATCAACCTTTTATGGTGCATTATATAATGTATGATTTTGAATTTTAGTATGAAATCATATATTTTGGATTAACCGTTGTTGAAATACCATGATTTATTGTTGTAGGACGAAATGCAAAAGTTCACAATGATAATAGTGGATATGATGAAAAAGGAAAAACTGCTTCAAGGAGGGCCGATCATTCTCACTCAGGTATATATCATTTTATATTTTTATGGATTTTTAAACCTTTTTTTTCAATTCCTAAAAATGTTTTTATTCCTGGAAGATATCTGAAAAGACAGATAATTTCAATCGAACATTTAACTTTGAAAATGATGATCAAAAATTAAAAACTGTAACTTTTATAAATAATAGTAAATCTCTAGATTTGCAAAAGGGATTTATATGTTTTTACAAAGAGAGGGATTTACATGTTTTTACAAAGTAAAGATATACAAAAAAAACAATTCAAAATTTTACAAACAGCAAGGTTTGAAGTTTGAGCCTATTTCAAATAATTCTTAAAATTTTACAACATTCTTAATTTTTAGGTATAAAATAGATATCAAATATCATTATATCTTAGGAAACTTTTTCCTACCCTTTTCCTTGAAAACAATAAGAAAAGTCAAAAATTCAACTGAAAAAATCATTAAGAAAAGGTCAGAAAAAAATCATTAAGAAAAAGTCAAAAATAATAAATCTTTTATCGTTGCTAAATTTCAATATGATGCCAATTGTTAATCGTTTAATTTTATTATGAATGCAGATTGAGAATGAGTACGGAAATATCATATGTGATTATGTAGAAGCAGGAAAAAGATACACAGATTGGTGAGCCAAAATGGCGATGGCACTCAATGTCAGCGTCCCGTGGATCATGTCTCAACAGTCTGATGCACCCCAACCAATTGCACGCCATTCATAACTATTGATACTGCATGCCACATTTGAGAAGAATCTTAAGTAAAGTTGATCCATAATTACGTATGGTTTTCTAAAGATTAAATAAATCAAAATCAATGAAGAAAAACACATGCAATGGATTCTATTGCATGACTTCACTCCAAACAATGCAAGCAGTCCTAAGATTTGGACTGAGAACTGAACTAGCTGGTATTTATCCTTCTCCTATTTTTTTCTTGAATATAAAGTATGTACATACATGGAACATCCATGATATAATAGTTTTGTTTGATCAATATAATTTAGGTTCAAAGCTTGGAACTTTCCAGACGCATATAGGCCTATAGAAGATGTAGCTTATGCAATTGCTTGTTTCCTCTTGAACAGTGGAACAAAAAAGGGAAAGATGGGCGTCATTGTTCCATTTCAATAAAACATATTGCCTAGCTTAAACTCAAGATGAATATAGAAAATAATATATATATATATATATATATATATATATATATATATAATTGTACGTTTAAAAAAGAAAATTGTCGCCTCTCAAAATTAAGTTGTTTTCATGAACTCCAAGTTCCTGAATAGCTAAATATATTATTGACTAATGCAACTTCTTCTCTAAATACATCATTCATTAACACCAACAACTATTGCTTATGACCTTTAATCTTACAGTTTGAACTACCAAGCAACTGTGCCAACCCGACTGCCTGATTAATGCAATGCTTAAAAGATAATAAGAATGTTGGTTATACAATGTTTACTCTATCGCCTATTATCTCTTTCTTAAAACTGAATCTAGGTTTATTTTCTTAAAACAAGAAGAAAATAAACTTTCAGATAAGGTAAATAAACATATCATACGATGTAGTCATAAATATGTTTCTAGGAAATATTCTGTTAGAATTGAAATTGAAATCGAAATCTGAATGTTGTTTTGATCAATGAATAACGGAACTTCAAGTACTGCGGCGTCTTGCACAAAATCGAGAAGCTGCAAGAAAGAGCCGTTTAAGAAAGAAGGTAAAAACAACAAAAAACATGAATGAAAGGCATACAATGTATGAGTTGAACATCTCATAGATAGGTTATTTGTCTGCAGGCTTATGTTCAACAACTAGAATCTGGTCCTGTAAAACTGGCACAAATAGTGCAGGAGATTGAGCGAGCTAACAGGAGGTATGATATAATTTCTCTAATGATGTATACATAAAAGTATCAGTTTCTACATTTTCTTTATAATTATTTAAATGGGTTGAAATATAGGGGTTGTGCATAGGTGTACAGGCAAGAGATTCTAGTTTTAATGTATTGGGAGCTATTAATTAAGTTAAGTTATCGTGTTCATTTTACGATCAATCATTTAATATCTAATTATTGCATTAATTCATCATATAGGTGTTGCTGTTTTTGAGATGGAATATGGTCACAGGATTGAAATCCATATCACTCAAATGAGCGAGTTAAGGTCTGCATTGCAAGCTTACGTAGCATATATAGAGCTCCGCATGCTAGTGGAGAGTGGAATGAATCATTATGATGATTGATTTCGAATAAAATGAATTACTGCTAAAAATGATGTTTTCTATCTTCTGGAATGTGGAAAACAGCTGCCGAGAGGTTTTTCCTTTGGATTGGTGGATTTTGACCCTCCGAGCTTCTAAAAGTAGGTCGCACCAATTTATATGTTTTTATGCATAAATTATCTATATTTTTTGGTATAGTACCACTGCAATTTAACATTTTCAATTTAGAAACATTGAGCTTCTAAAATAACTAAATGTTTTCAAGTCTTGACTTCATCTAGAATTTATCTTATACTTCAACTCTATGTTTATCAGTTTAGTAATGCTATATTGGTATGAAGTTACATTAGGACATGTGAAATTTTGTTCATATTGTTTATCAGTTTGGTAGCATTGAGAAAGATCAACTAATGCAAGAGGGGTGACATGAAATGACATTATATCTAAGCATGGTTGCTTTTGGTTTTCTAGATTTTATCTCCTGAGTTAGAGCCTTTAACCGAGCAACAACGCATTTCTATTCACAATCTCCAACAATTATCACAGCAAGTCGAAGATGCACTTTCTCAAGGGATAGACAAACTACAGGGGATTCTTTCCCTGACTTTGGTAGCCAATGATACTTTAGGTGTATGTATCAGGTGTTGTGAATTATATGGGTCAGATGTCTAATGCAATTAGCAAGTTGGAGGAACTAGTTACCTTTGTTACTCAGGTACAGTTCTATATCCCCGTAATACACTTCAATTAAACATATAGTGGTTAAACATTGGTTACTACTTCTGTTAAATTTCTTTGTGCTATCTGTATTAATTTCCTCTGTTTTACGAGTTAAATTCGTTTTATCTTTGACAACCTTAACTCATCTTTTCTTTAGATCTCTTCTCACTTAGTTTTCATTTTTTTTCCTGTCTATCCAATTTTTTAGGTGTTTTAAAAACCTGAAAATAGGAAACCTCATACAAGCTCCTCAGCACTTAGTCACATGTATATGTTTCACCCCTATGCGTTTCTCATCTAAACTACCATAGATAAACACATAAGCTTCCCTCATCTTTGCCTGCTGCAGGAATTATATATATTAATTTTCATTTATTTCATATAAGATGGTCTATGTTGGAATTACAAGTTCAAAGAAGAATTTCAAATGTTTCTTGATGGCTACATACGAAAGTTGTCTGAAGTGGTACTCAGCTTAACATGGAAACATGAATAAACAATACCAATCATGATTCATGATATGTGTATATTTTCTAGAGTTTAGCATGTAGTACGCAACCATGGGAAGATTTAACTTCTATCTTTTTTCTGCATGTTATTTTGTTTAATGTGGGTTTTGAATTGTAGGAGCAAAAGCGTATGTAAAGAAGATGAGAACATTGCGGAATAAGCCCTGGATCATTTGATTTTCTCAAAGGACATAAGTAGTTCTTTTTTATCTGAATCAATCTTTGATGATGAAGCATGATGTAAACTGAGCAATGAATAACGTACTTTGTTGAGATTCCTTTTCTTTTGCTGATTTTTTTGCAAATAATTTTGCATCAAAGTAGATATATGTTAAAGTTTTCATTGCACTTCAGCTGTTACAAATTTTGCTTCAGTTTCAGATTTTTCTATATAGTGAAAAATTACATAGTTTTACACTCTTATTTTGGCTTGTGTAAGATTGTTATATCATTTTACAATTCACAATTCCAAGGATGAAAATTAATAACAGACAATACACTTCCAGTCAATTGGTCGATCTTTGACTTGAGATAAAATGAGATTGTGTCGTATACGTTAACTTAGAACCAATATGTCGGTTTAGCAATTTTGGAATCAGTATTTCCTAACTTCATTGATATGTGATTTACTTATTACACTTATTATTGCATTATTTATCTTGTTTAATTGACAATTCACAAATATAATGATGTGTTGTAAGCAAACATTTGTTTGATTACTTATTTCATTTTATAAAACTGGTAATGATTCAGAATATATCAATTAATAGAATTTACATATTTTCACTAATTTTCATTTTTTTAACTAACTCACAGTGATTTTTTCATTAATTTTTTGTTTAAGAATATAACTAATAGAATTTTTTTCATTGGATACCAGACAACTTAACGGTCGGTTTTTTCCACCGTTGTGCGGTAATACTAGTATATACATGAACCATATACATGTCCATTTGCAATGGTCTTGACAAAATATTTTCTTCAAGAAGTTATTGAGTACTTCCATAAATTTTTCCGATGAAGATAATTCATTATCTTCTCTAAAACAATAAGTAATACAATTAGTCGCCCTCCATGATCTATGAAATTTATGAAATAGACAATGAATTTTATTTATATCATTACCTTCTGGGTGGAATTGCCACAACATAGGCATTCTTCATAGCAAGAATTACTACAGTAGGATAATGGCTAGGAGGATTTGAAAGGCATCATTGCATTAAGATTTCCAAGCTTTAGCGAAGGTTTAGCTCAAGATCCCACTACTCGCCATATTTGGCTAGGTATTGCTACTGAACATGACTTTGAGAGTCATGATGATATTACCGAGGAATGTCTTTATCTGTATTTTTTTGCTTCTTACTCTGGATAGTTAGCAATAATTTCTCTAAGAACGTTTGGAAATATGTTTCATGTAGCTTGGCAAGGAATTTCACATGAACTTAATTTTCTCAAGAACCAACTTAAATATGGGATATTGTATCACCTGAATCCAATAGCGTCGAAGAGTAGTAGAAGATTGGTCATTGAGGTTCTCTTCCTCTACTTGGCTTAACATGGCTTTCGATTTTTGGACTCTCATACGACTTTGAAAGAATAGGGCACTTTGCTTCTAGTGATTTGTTTCATTATATTTGCTTTATCTCTCTTGCATATATGGATATTTATTCATGTATCAGTGTTTCCTTTGTATTATTACCACTACTTCTAGATCTGTGTTCATTTACGTTCTTCATATGGGTGATCTTCTCTAGTATATCTCTATTTTTCTGGAAAATGAAGCTAGGACAAAATATGGAAAAACTTTGAGGTACATACATCAATGATATTAAACAAAAAATTAGAAAAGTATTGTTCTATTACCATAATATAAATTTCAATTAAGTTTCACGATAACTACAACGTTGATATCATGCAGCGATAATATAACTACATAAACGCTATGTAAATGAACTTTTAATCCAAAAATATGGCACCGTTTATTTGCACCCCTCTAGTTGCTCTTTTCACCCCGATCATTTCAAAATAAGTTTCTTACCTCGTTTTTTTTACCCACCCCATTTATTCCAGAATTACCTTTTTTCTTTTTACATACTTCTTTCTCTTCTTCTTACTTTCTTTATTTCACTACTTTGAATACTTTTTAAGTTTTCTATCTTCACATAAAACGATGTATGTACAGTTTACATGTTAGTTTCTAGCGTTGTTTATATGCTTTCGACACCAGTCATCAAATAGTTTTTTTATAGTTCTCACGTCTGCATTGCGGGTTGTCATTTTTTATGTGTGTTATCTTTCATTATCGTCGGTAGAGTTTGTGGTCTTGACTACACTCTTCCAAGAAATTTTTAGTTTCAACAATTCGTGCATAAAGTTGTTAAATTTAACACAAGAAGAGACACAATAGAGAAATTTTTAATTATTTGTTTGAGGGTGAAAGTGACATTAATTTTTTGTTGTAACCGAAAATGGAAAGCAATTACGGGGGTGCAAGTAGATGGATTTAAAAATGTATATAATTATGTAATGCTATATAGTCAGCATCAACCCAGGTAGGATATATCTCAGGTCAATAATTTATGTACATCTAGATATATTTCTAAAAAAAAATCACATCTAAATAAACAAGCCAATAGATTGAATCGGGCTTGAGCAACCCTATTGCTAGGTAGGGCCAGTATAGAGGTATGTCAACGGTACGGGTTTCTGTTCGAGCATGACTTAAACACTTACTATTAATGCGGGCATTAGTTTTATCTTTTATTAAACAAGCCCGATCCGGGTCTGGTTTGGTTTTATCAAAATTTAATTCAACTATTAGTTTTTCACCGTATAAAACATGAGTGTATATGTTATTTGTTTACCATTTTATTTGTTTACAAATAGATGCTTTTGTATATTTTCATTGCAAATTTGTCTATATCACCGTTCAATTTACATGTTTTATTTGTTTGGATATAGATTTTAGCATTATTTCAATTTTAAAATATGGTTTGAACATGAATATTCCAAGTTGGATTATTAAGGGTATTACCCAATAGGCTTAAAAATCTTGACATATCTGGCATAAGTATTTGTTGAAAATACTTAACCGGTTCAGATCGAGATTGGGTACTAATTATTGTAGATAGACAATGTTTGATACTTTCCTATGGATTAGAAAAGCGCAAATTATGTAATAATTAATGCAAGCGCACAAGTGTGTTGTATGCAGGTCGAACACAAGGAGGAAAATTAAATTATACTATTTATATAACTTCATGAGGGGGTTTAGACAAATTTGGAGGACGAGATTTAAATAAAATTGAATTTGCAATTTAGTTCAGAACAAACCTAATTGAACTAACAACTAAATTTGCAATTATCAATAGAACCTAGTAAAATTGCAATTGAATTTATTACAGATTCGAATCTAAATGAATTTATAATAAATTCAATGATTAACTAAAAAAAATAAAACATAATACTGAAAATAAAATTGTAGAACAGAAATAAACAAATAGAAAATAAAGATTATGAGAATCTAATCAAACGGTCAATCATTAATATGAAACTAGAATGCAATAGCAATTTGTGGTCTATCAAAACTAATTGAATAGATAACACAAATTGACATGAAACAAAAAAAATGCAGAGATAAAAGGAAAAAAATTATTAAGGAGAAGAAGAAATGAATGAATACTTTTTTACAATGGGTACATGAGTATTTATAATGTCTGAAGTCTCATCTCTACATGAATATTGGGCCTAAGAAAAAATTTTAAAAAATATTTTCTCGAAGATAAAGGAATATTTTTTTCATGGTGCTTGATTGAAGATTTATAATCAAAGATATCCTTTTAACATGTGGCACTGTCAGTGGTGAAGACCAATATATGCTTGATTGGAGATTTATAATCAAAGGTTTCCTTTTCTTCTCCATGGCAATTAAATATAATTGATTTGATTTGATTTCCTTGAGAGGATTATGCTAAATTCCTAAAATCGCTATTAAATGTATATTATACACACACACACATATGATATATCACTAGTCCTATAACATCCCGTAAATTTCAATCATTTAAGTTATTAAATTAAAATAAATTAAATTATTGAATTTAAAATGGTTTATTACAAGAATTAAACGAAATTTAATTCAAAATGTGTTTATTTGGAAACTAGAATACCTAATTGATTTATAATAAAATTTTTATCTTTAAGATTTATTATTTTCATGTAAAAGTGATTTAAACAATTTTATATTGAAAACGTCAAAGTTTGTTCGCTTCGTTTGAATTGATTTTTGACGATTATTTGCGGTAGCAAAAACTGTTAGAGAATATGCTACAGGATATAACAGGAAACCTATTATGAACTGAAGAATATGCTATGAAGGATATGCTGTGGAGATATAACAGGAAACCTATCATGAAGATAAAACAGGAAACCAATTATGGAGATAAAACAGGAAACCTATTAGAATGTATTTTATGGGATATCATAAATTCCGCCTTTAATGGTTTCCTTATATTTGATTGTAAAAACTTGTATAAAGGGAGGAGGATCTCTCTTGTAATGGAACAATACAAATTAATAAAATGTAGTCTGCAATTGTTCATTGCTCTTCTCTCTCTTCTCTCTGATCTCAATTCTTTCATGGTATCAGAGCAAAGCTAAAGGAAGGAGAGAGATATGTACATATATATTAAAAAAAAAAATCGCTTTGTCCCTTTTATAAAAACCATCGGCATCAACAATCTCAACCAACGTCCAGTCACCGTCCTCGGATCTTCTCCCAACCCATCTTCATACCGCATCCACTACCACACCCAGTTCGACGTTGTCACCATCACTTTTCACCCACAAAATCATACCAATTCAACTGAAAACCCAAATCAACCAAACCCAATTTGAAACAGCCCCCATCCACAAAATCACTCCCCTCAACAAACTCCACGCCGTCCAGTTCAGACCCTAAGCCACTTCCAAACCTACCAACCATCACGCAACCCCACCTACAGCAAGCATCCCCAAAATCAAAACCCAAAACCAAAACCAAAAATCAAAACCCAAAACCAAAACCAAAAACAAAACCAAAACCCAAAACCCAAAAACCAAAACCAAAGCAAAACCAAAACCAAAACCAAAAATAAAAACCCAAAACCAAAACCAAAAATCAAAATCCAAAACCAAAACCAAAAACCATAAATGAGTGTGGTCCACTTTAAAAACCATTAATATTGAGTGTGGTCCACTTTAAAAACCATTAATAGTGAGTGTGGTCCACTTTAAAAACCATAATTGAGTGTGGTCCACTTTAAAAACCATTAATATTGAGTGTGGTCCACTTTAAAAACCATAATTGAGTGTGGTCCACTTTAAAAACCATTAATATTGAGTGTGGTCCACTTTAAAAACCAGTTGAAGGCTTTGAGTTGAATGACCGGTGCTTGGAGTTTGGAGCTTCTATTTGGGCCACTCTTCGGTTTGGAGCTTCTATTTGGCAAACTCACGATTTTCAGTATCGTGAGTTTGAGGGGGGGTGTTAGAGAATATGCTACAGGATATAACAGGAAACCTATTATGAACTGAAGAATATGCTATGAAGGATATGCTGTGGAGATATAACAGGAAACCTATCATGAAGATAAAACAGGAAACCAATTATGGAGATAAAACAGGAAACCTATTAGAATATATTTTATGGGATATCATAAATTCCGCCTTTAATGGTTTCCTTATATTTGATTGTAAAAACTTGTATAAAGGGAGGAGGATCTCTCTTGTAATGGAACAATACAAATTAATAAAATGTAGTCTGCAATTGTTCATTGCTCTTCTCTCTCTTCTCTCTGATCTCAATTCTTTCAAAAACCGATATATCATAAATAATAATAAAATGTAAAGTAAAAATAATTCCAAAACTTAATATTTGAGATATGTCTAATGAGAGATAGCGTAGGAATAAATTTCGTAAATAAATCCACAAGTTTGTTCCGTTCGCGTTAATTAATTAAAGAATTAATAAAATCACTACGAGTAAAATGTTGTCGGAACTTAAGTGATTTTGAACCAAAATTACTAGATTGAATTCTAAGGATAAGGCTATTTTTCATTTCGCGTAAAGCATAAGTTTTGACGTCCGTTTAATTATTTTTCTGTGCGAATTTTACGTTAAAAGGGGTCTGTAACCCGTTTTTGATCAAAGTGTCATGGCACTACAAAACTGTGTACCGTTGCGTCCGTCTCATCGCCTCAATCACCATAGTATATCTATTTGTTAGTTTCGGTACTCGTGCGCCACAGAATTGCGAAAAGGTTTGCGTAGTTCATTTTGAAACAAAGCCATTTGAGTTCGACGTGTCCTTATTCGGATTCAACATATTTTCTAGTCATTTTGGATCTGTAAACCCAGTCTGTAACATTCACATGGTGCTCTAAAAGACCAAAATGGTAATAGACACATATGTTTCCAAGACATGCATGCTTTGCTTATCTTCCAAAAGCCATAAAAAAGGAAAGGCATGCCACCAAATATAAAAATATATATAACTCTGCCTTGCCATATCTATTCCATTACATACCCACGTACCCACTTTGGTTTCATCTTTTTATTTTTATTTTTGAATTCTACCTAAGCCCATGTGTTTCATTGTTGTGCCCTTACATTTTTTTAATGAATGCATACATTTATTCCACTACTGCATGTGTTTTTTGTGTCTTTTTATATTATAAATATTAAAAAAAGTCCTTACCCATTCCACTATTTTAACGCTTCTCTCTCCCCTTCTCGTTTTAAATCTGCACGTCCTCTCTCTCCCCCCATTCTTCTTTCTTCTTCGTTTGAAATTGATGAAAAAAAACTTTTGTATACAAAAAAACAATCGAAATTATGATACAAAAAAAAAAAAAAAATCGAAAGCTTATCCCATTGTCTTTCAAGAACGTCCGCAACTCTTATTCAAGTGGTGGTTTGGGTGTTCTTAACCTACTTGCTTGGAATAGAGCTGCTTTGTTAACTAGAATTGATAAGCTCGCAAACTATAATACAAATTTATGGGCTTCATGGTGTAGATTGAATTTGGTTAAGGATTAAAGTTTCTAGAAGATGGATATCCTCCTTGACTGTAGTTGGGCTTGGAGAAGTATGTCGAAGATTAGGGATAAGTTATTGCATATGTTTCAATGTGGATTGAAATACAAACATAAAGTCTCATTTTGGTTGATCCATATAGTGTTGCTGGCATTATTCTTGTGGATCCGGTAGATTTCAATACCAGTTATGGTTCTGGTGTTAGTGAATGGCAATGTTAGGTAATATGTGTGCTAATGGTATCATTTTCTTACCTCGGTGTAGTACCAGTTTGGTATATAATGTTTGGGCTAACATTTTGAATAATTTTGTCCCTTCTTACACTATGCATGCTCTCTAGAATTCTAAATCCCACTGTATATCTTCTGTATAAACTGTGGTCTTATGCAGAATACTGTTAGTTTTCTTTGGCACATGAGGATTTGAGAATGCTTGTGGATGATGCATGTGTTTTTTGTGGTCTTTTTCCGGAAACTGTGAGGCATCTATTTTTTGAATGTGACTATACCAGGTTGTATGGCATAAAGTTTTATTGCATTTTTGTCTCCATTCTCCTTATGTTGATTCTGTGGAAGAATGGTACCTTATTTTCAAGTTCACAAGATGGAAGACTATTAGTGGTTACCTTCTTTTGAAGATTTTGAAGAAAACATTATATCAATTGTGGATAAAGAGGAACATGAGGGTTTTAGTGGCGTAATTACTTTTAAACATGTAATGGTCCTTTCTATCATTCGATGTGTATGTTGAACTTGTATGCTCTTCGTCTTTCTAACTTTATATAAATAAATATTGCAGTGGTCATTTAACCCCGCTTGCCATAGAAAAAAAAAAAAAACAATAGAAACTATTACTCCATCTGAAATCCACAAAGCCTGCTCTTCTCCTCTTCGTCATGACTGCTCCCGCTGACCAGACCGTTCGCCATGCCTGCGCGCGCCCGACCAATCAACTTGCAACCGACCTCCAATCATTCACAGGCCTCAAATCTCTCCTCCTCTATTTGCAGATCTGGTGTGGTATACAAAGAAGCGGCTCCAGCATTTAGTATAGTGTTATATCATTCATTTCGATACTTGAAACGTGGTGACTTCCAGTGGAAATTATGATGCAAATAACGATGGGAAGAACATGTAGATTTTGCATGGAAAGGATGTTGGGATGGTAACGTATCATTTGCAAATAGTTTGCTCGTGAAAACTCAAGCATGGCCACCGCATTTACAAATGTTTTTATAATATTCTAGCCAAGTTTATCAGATGAAATAGAAGGAGGCGAAGCATGAGGAGTAAGGTGTGATTTCGGGTATGGAAGCTTGCAGTCTGGCCCTTTGGTTTTGAGCTAAGAGAGGCATCGGGTCATTCGTTGAGTTCTGGTCCTGGTTGTGTTCATGGTTATACGCCCGTCTTTGGATGGTCATGCTCGTGTATTTGATTCTTCATTCCGCTTTTGTTTCGTGCCACTCACATAAGTCCTCCACTTGCTTGCAAAGGTGAGTGTTTAACTCACGATTTATATGTATTCTTATGCTAAGTAAATATTTTGAATTCACGATAAATAAGTTGCTATGCAAGTTAGTTTGATTAAACCGTCGACTGACGATTTAAGTAAATTTGAACGCTTAAGATTGTTGCTAGTTGACACCCGACATTAGAAATAAATCAAACTGATTGTATGTTAGTTGATTTATTGTTGATTTACATTCCATAGTTAAAATAAATTGAATCGTATATATCGTATTGAATTCTAAATGAGTTAAATGAATATTTTGATTATTTAATCAACGTAGAAATTGATTTGAATTTGTATTTAAATTTATTGACATATAATATTGGAATATATTGAAATTCATGAATGCGAGATTCATTGAAATAAATATTAATTTAACATTAAAAGTTAATAGTATCGGTAATCGAACATATTGGTATATGATTATTGTGTCGTATGTTAGCTCGTATCTTGATTGTATACTTGTTTTGATTGATTGTTATTTTGGTTGTTATTAGGATATATTCTGTCGCTATATCATTGACTATCGAAATAATGTAGGCTTTAAATGGTTATATACTATTCGGGCTTGGAACCTGGATTGAGTTCAAATAATATAGACTCGATTTTTTTAAATTATATAATTTTGAATTTGATGACACAAATTCGTTATTGAAATTTGATGAAGTTTCATTTGGAACTCAAAGTCGATTTGACGAAAAGTGGGCATCTAAATTTGCTTCAAGTTAATTGGGAATTTAAATCAGTTTAATGAATTCTAAATAGTTTGAATTACTTTAAATTGGTTTCGAATTTATCTAAATTGTTTTTCCTTATCCTAAATAAGATTTGAATTGTCTAATTTAATTTGAATTTTGAGTTTTGAATAACTCAAATTTAAATTACTTTGGAGTAAAATTGAACTGTTCCATAAATCTGAATTAGTTAATCTAGTTTTGAATATTGTTACATTTGATTTGATTTGCTTTGATTTATATAATATGTTTCCCAACTTGAAATAAATATAAAGTTAAGTTAATTGAAATATTAATTTGAAATTTTAAGTAGTTAAAATTTTCTTGTATTTGACCTTGAAATTATTGTACTTCCAATTTCTGATTTGATTTGACTAATACAAGAATATATAAGTCCTGAACAGAGTGTTTTGCATGGAACGCTCAGGTCAAAATCACTTAAGTCGGAACTTAAGTGTTTTGCATGGAACGCTCAGGTCAAAATGAATGTTCAAAGTTAAATTGTAAATTTAAATAGTTAACAGTGAATGACTTGAATGAAGAGCAAGTGCTAGATTCAAAGTTGCATCGTTTACCCTCTTGGCTTTGAGAATATATAGTTCCTTTATTCATTTTGATTTGTTCACTTAGCTTACTTGTTGTTGTTGTTTGACCTGCTCACCTTTGTTTTATTCATGCTTGAGCTTCTGTTACTGCTCAATCATACCCTTGTACCCTTTCGTTTACCGTGCATCGCAAAAAATTCTAAAATAAAGTTGGACTGATGTAATAGTTTTGGATTTGAAACAAATATTTGAACTTTTAATCGTGGCAACAATTGACAATTGAATATTCAGAGCATTGATTTTATATTATGCTAATGGAAGTATTGAAAATGGGATGTAAATGACAATTGAAATGGATTGAAATAGATTTCTTATATGTTTTGAAATGTATTGAATGCATCTTATATGAAATGTGTTAGAAATATTTGACCAAGAAATATTTGGAGAAGGTTATTTTATTCAAATGTGACTATGTGAATTATAAGCTAATTTTGGAAGCTTTTGAAAGATTTTATTTTACGTGAATAATGCTCGATTTGAGAAATGATTATTGAAACCATATTATGAAATTGAAGCTGAATTAATATTGGAATTTCAGATCAACTGATTTGGATTATCTCTTGAAGGTAGTACTTTTGTTGTACAACTAATATATTTTACACTATTTTCCTGAACTTTAAAATTTGAGTTATTTACCAACTATTTTGAATATAAACTTAGCTATCTTATTCAACTATTCTATAGCAAACCTATTTAGTTTATGTAAACTATTTTATACTAAAACTTATTTATTTTAACTCAAACCTATTTTTTATCAAGCTATTATTTTATAGAAACTATTTTAAATTTAGCTCAACTATTTTGAAGGAAAAATATATTTCTGAACTGAGCAATTTAAGTCCGAAATGATTGAACATAAAGATTCAGTTGAATAATGATATTTGTGACATGTAATCTAAATCGAATTTGAAGTTTCGATGATGAATTGATTTGTAAATTTGAAGTTGAAATGATATAAAATATCTTAACCAAAATTGAATCTGATATTGAAATGGAATTTCGAGAATATTCAATTTTGGATATTTGTTATGAAAGTTTTCGAAACTTAATTATTTTGATAGAAGTATATATATCCAACTCGAATAATTTAATATCCAAAATGATTGATAATAAAAATTCGATTGAAAATCTATAATCGAATTGTGAAACCGAATTTGAATGTGAATATTTGATAATGAACCGATTTGTAAATATTGAATTTAAGTTTTGAAATGACATTGAGTACTCGAATCAATTTGAAATCTTTTTAATTTGATATTGAAATGAAAATTATGAAGATTATCGACTTATGAATATTGTGATATGAAATGTTTGAAACTTATATGACCTACATAAGTATGAGTTTTGTTTTAAAAGATTTAAGTGAATTTTATTTTAAGAAATATTTTGAATAATGTAATGATCTGGAAGAAATATTGATTTCAAATAAATATGACTTAATAAGAAAAGTTCCTAAAAAATTGATTGGGGACTTCGAAAGAGCTGAACCTAAATTATATCCACTTTAATAAATGATTTTCGAAGTCATATATGAACTTCAAATTGAACTGACATTGAAATGGATAATTTGAGGACCTTTGATTTTCTAAATGTTTTGATTGTAAGTTTGGAAACTTATATGAATGATTTATATAGCAATGAAGTTAACTCAAAGAATATTAACTTAAAAGGTAATAGATTTGAAATGATAATTTATATAGTGGAATTTATAAAAGAATGACATGTTAACATGATCTGAGAAACCTTATGTAAATGAAATTTTATCTAAGTACGATGTATACGAAGTGAAATGAATACTATATACAGTATCATATGATTTTAAATCGAAGATATGAGAAACACATTCCGTTGAAAATTGAGGTCCTACTCAGTAGAAACTCTTGTTGTTATTTCTTTGATTGTGGTTATCCGGACATAATACTCATGAGTTTTCCTTTGAACTCAACTGCATAGCGAAATTCGTAGGGCTGCGAAGACCTATGGCGACGGATGTTTCCTGGGGGAACCAGGCGTAACCATTGTGTTTGATGTGATCTATGGTCATTTTACGATGGCGAAATCCATAGGGATGCGAAGGCCTACGGGTATGGATGTTTCCCGAGAGATCCAGGCTCAACCATTGTGTATTTGCAGTCCACATGGCGTAATTCATAGGGCAGTGACGACCTAAGGTCTACGGGTGATAGAGATGTAACCACCAGTGTTACTAGATGTAGATTGTGATCCATGTGATTGTTTTGAGGTGTTATGGCGAAATGCGTAAAGCAGTGATTTCCTAGCCACCTATGGTCGCGACACTTTGTCCTTTCTACCTGGTGATAAAGCGACCTTAAGGGCTGCGTTCCATGATGATCTCAGGTTATTCTATTCTATTTCTACTGATTCATCATGTTGATTGTTCCTATGATGAAATTCACAGGGAAGAGATTTCCTATGGGTACAGATGCTTTTTGGTGGACCCAGGCGTAACCAATGTGTATCTGCGATTCATGAATAGTTTAATCGGTTGGTTTATTGGATAGGACTTCTTTTATCAATTTTAATGTTTTCAAGTATTTTCACTAAATGTTGAAACGTGTTTACTTAATAATTTAAGATTTCTAGTTTTGCGTGTAATCAACTCATTACCAAATTCTTGAAGAACGATGATAAACTTGTGGAAATACCGAGTTATCAAAAACTATTTTCGATATAAAATAAAATTTTCATCGAATTTTGTTATAAACTTTAAAAGTTGTATATTAATCGTAGACACTTGAATTAAATACATTGGTATAACTAAAATAAAATAAAATTATGACCTATAATGTGTCAGTGGGCGAAGACCATTTTATTTGCATAACAATTTTGATTTAGTTTGACAACACAGTTTTGATTCCAAATAGAATTGTTTGATCAATGCTCGACAACGAACATTGATAAGAGTTCTTGATGTGAATCTAAAATTTTCTATCATAGTTTATTGCTACGTTGGGAGAATGGAAGTTTCTAATCAAGAAGTCAAATCAAAAGTCCGTACTAGAGTGATCAGGCTACCATTACTAACCGGAAGCAAAATTTTGTGTTTAAAAAAGAAATCTAAGCTGATATGCTATGAATGGTATATCGTTTAATTACTATTTCGTTTTTTCGTTTCTTTTTAGGATGAAAAAATCTGAGTGGGGGAGATTGTAACATCCCGTAAATTACAACCATTTTAGTTATTGAATTTAAAATGGTTTATTATAACACCTAAACGAAATTTAATTCAAAATGTGTTTATTTGGAAACTAAAATATGAAATTGATTTATAATGGAATGCTTATCTTTAATATTTATTATTTTCATGTAAATGTGATTAAACAATTTTATACTGAAACATCAAAGTTCGTTTGCTCTGTTTGAATTGATTTTTGACGATTATTTGCGGTAGCAGCAACTGATATATCATAAATAATAAAAAATGTAAAATAAAAACAAACTTCCAAAATTTAATATTTGAAATGCCTCTAATGAGACATAGCGTTGGAATAAATTTCGTAGAAAAATCCACAAGCTTGTTTCGTTCGCATTAATTTAATTCAACATTTAATAAAATCACTACGAATAATACCTTGTTAGAACTTGAGAGAATTCGAAGCAAATATTATTGATTGAATTCTAAGGATAATGCTATTTTTCGTTTCGCGAAAAGCATAAGTTCTGACGTCCATTTAATTATTTTCCTATGTGAATTTTACGTTAAAAGGGGTCTATAACATGTTTTTGATCAGAGCGTCATGGCACTGCAAAACTGTGTACCGTTGCGTCCGTCTCATCGTGTCGATCATCGTAGTATATCTATTTGTCAGTTTCGTTACTCGTGCGCAACATAATTGCGAAAAGGCTTGCGCAATTAATTTTGAAACAAAACCATTCGAGTTTGACGTGTCTTTATTCGGATTCAGCATATTTTTCTAGCCATCCTGGGTCTGCAAACCCAGTCTATAACGTTCGCATGGTGCTCGAAAGAACAAAAATGAGAATAAACACATATGTTTCATTTTTCAAACTATTCCAACACATGAATGCATGTTGCTTATCTTCCAAAAGTCATAAAAAAGGAAACGCATGCCACCAAATGTATAAAAATATATAACTTTGCCTTGCCTTATGTATTCCATTGCATACCCACGTACCCACTTTAGTTTTATTTATTTTTTTGAATTCTACCTAAGCCCATGCATTTCATTGTTGCTCCTTTACATTCTTTTTTAATGAATACATACATTTATTCCACTACATGCGTTTTGTTGTGCCTTTTTATGTTATAAAAAATAACATCCTTATCCATTCCACCGTTTTGCCGCTTCTCTCTCCCCTTCTCGTTTTAAATTTGCACGTCCTCTCTCTCTCCCTATTCTTCTTTCTTCTTTGTTTGAAATAAAAAAAGCTTCTGTATACAAAAAGTAGAAACAAAACAATTGAAACCGTTGCCATCTGAAATTAACAAATCTTGCTCTTCTCCTCTTTGTTATGACTGCTCATGCTGACCAGATCCGCCCTACCCGACCTTTGTCTTGACCAGACCGTTGGCCATGCCTGCCCGCGCCCGACTTATCCACTTGCAACTGACCTCCGATCATTCATAGATCTCAAATCTCTCCTCCTCTATTTGCGGATCTGGTCCTGTATACAAACAAGCGACTCCAACATTTAGCAGAGTGTTATATCATTCATTTTGATACTTGAAACATGGTGATTTCCTAGGGAAATTTTGATGCAAATAACAGTGGGAAGAACATGTAGATTTTGCATGGAAAGGATGTGGGAATGTTAACGTATCATTTGCAAATAGTTTGCTCGTGAAAACTCAAGCCTGGCCACCACATTTACAAATGTTTTTATAATATTCTAGCCAAGTTTATCACTTGAAATAGAAGGAGGCGAAGCATGAGGATTAAAGTGTGATTTCAGATATGGAAGCTTGCACTCTGGCCCTTTGGGTTTGGTTGAGAGACGCATGGGGTCACTCGTCGGGTTCTGCTCCCAGTTAGGACACCCCACATCCGTTAATGTCACTCATTAAGAGAATGAATTAAGTTTCGTAAAGCGTTATTGGTAAATAAACACATAATATTACAAGAAAGATATAAATGATAGCAGCGGAATTTAATTTTTTATTTAAAACATAATTCATAACACTGTGGTCCAAAATATCACATGTGTGGAACTACATAAAAACCATTACAATAACATAAAGCTTCTATCTTGTACCATCAGAGTACAGAAATAGAAGAAAATGCATAATTCCCCAAAAGAGACAAAGCTATAGTAGTAAAATACAAGAACTTGAACAATACTTCAAACGCAGCTCCTACCAAGATGATAACCGAGTCCTAATTAAGCCTGAGTACTCCCATCCTGAGAAACTGAGGGGGGGGGGGAACGAAAGAAAGAAGAGGAAACAAAAAGGTCAGACGTAAAGTTTGGCGAGTCTAGTTACTTTTATCAAGTAAATAAGTAAAAATAGCATGATTGGCATATAAAGTGGATAAGAAAGGTAACATCATAAAAGATAAGCATGACAAGGTAAGCATGATAGAGTGTGTACGCTTCCCTAATGATTTCTCTGCACTGATACTAGTATAACCAGAATGAGATGATCCCAACAACTATCAAATGGTAGACTTAGGCATACGTCCAGATGTACCATAATTACTACCCTAATCGATCGACCCCATATTCCGTAGATACTCTGTGCCGACCATACGGTAGGAGGTATCACTTCCTAAAGTGGCAACCCTTCGTTGATGTGCACAACCATACCTACTGGTGTCACGATCATCTTAGCCCCCACTGTCCGGCCCAAGCACACACATGTCCCAGGTCAGTTTGTGCCGCCCACACCGTCCTCCTTGTTTGGATCTCTTACAATCAGCCCAGTAAGCTTGCCCCAACTCCGACTTAGTTCGGAGTACTTATTTGATAACTATTAAGGGTTGCTGACTAAAACGGGTCCCACACAATATGATACAAGCTCTCCCCTTTGTCTTGTATCCCCTCTAGGATTTATACCGGTTATGCTTACCACTAGGTGTCTTTAATTACATAACCCTATTATTTCCACAAGTTATGCTTACTCTAAAGTGTCTTTAATTATATAACTTCATCATTTCCACAGGTTATGCTTACCACTAGGCGTCTTTAATTACATAACTCTATCAAGTTAAGTCTGTGGGCCTATATTTAAATATTTCCTGCCCCCTCAGATTTACTTAACCCACGCACGGTTCAAACAAATTTACTTAACCCCTATTTAAGTTCATGTTCATACAATCCCAATGGATTTGATTAGGTTAAGTATTCAAGGTTTATTACCATATTTTCATTTATGGTTACAGTATGGTAGATCTCTCACATTAAGCCTTCCATTTGTGGATGCTGGACATGCCGGGCGGGTCCGGGCAGACTTATTCCACAAATCGGACTAAACCTCGTGTCTTAGCATGTCTCGTATTTGTGCACCTAGACCTCTCACATTAGATTCACCACTTGTGGTCGCTAGATATTCCGGGCGGTTCCGGGCAGACTTACACCATAAATGTAATCTAACCTCATGTCTAGGCGCAGTTACAATTTCTAGTTACTGTAATCCTAGGCATTTCATTATTAGCTAATTTTTACCTATGTCATTATAGGTTATAGGTTTCATGACCCTTTTTCCCCAATTATGTTCATAGTGAAATATATGTCCAAATTCATGTACATATACATTATTCAAATTAGGCCAATTTCCCCCTTTTTACCAATTACGCCTAAATTCCCAAATCATAAGATATGCCCAATTTCAATGTTTTTCTCCCCCATTCCCAAACTAACGTAACTGCATAATTTAGCGGCATGCCTAGGCTTCAAAGTAGCCTGACTATATAAAATATAAGAGAAAGGGTGAAGGGAAGATGACAGAGATGATTATTCTAACACAATTGACATAAACTTTTCATGGCATAATGTTAAGATAAACATAGCAGAACATATCGGTGAACTTGTGATAGTAAATTAGTTCTAACATAGTAGGGATGTCATAATAGGCATGATTAAATATTTAGATGTCCAACAATTGATAGATCCAAATTAACCACAACATGATAGGTACAAGATGGTCTAAATAATAAATTAGATCTATAATCAAACGTAGAAGTGAGATGAAAAGGGTTGAGATCCAAGTCATAGTTTATTAAGAATATCATAGGTTCACAAATTACAATAGATCTGGTATGATTCAGTCATGGGGATAGATCCAAATTACAGTCATATCATGTTTTACTTTTAGTTATTTAAATCTAAAGGTTACTTAAACTCACAGTGTTCAGATCTAGAACAATAGAAGGAGAAAAGCAGGTGATGAATCACAAATCTACACTTGAATCTCTAAAGTTTGATTGCAAAAGAAGAAACAGATTTGATTCAGTCCAGGCACCGACAACATTTAGGCCTCTATTGATTTTCAGTGAAGAAAACAAGAGAAATGAGCCTGTATTTATAGCTGCCAGTCCCCAAAAACCAACCTGCCATGTCAACCCTGGGGGCGTCGACCCACCCCATAGGGGGTCGACCCAGGGGTCGACACCCCCCTTTGATGGGTCGACCCAAGGGTCGACACCCTCTTAAGGGGTCGACTCCCCTGGGCGGGATATTTCCTGCTCACCCGGAATTCTGAAATTTGAACGATTTTGAGCTTTTTAGACCTAATTTTGAATTCTTTTACCTTATATATATAATTATCTTGCGCGTATACAAACTTCAACCCTTCATAACTTCTTCATACGGTGTCCGTTCTAAGCAAACCAAATGTCTATCTTGACCAAAATTTCGAGACGGACGAAATGGCGCAATCCATTTCCTTTAGTTATGAATATTAAATTAATTATTATTTAATTTATCCTCTTTTAGTGTTGTTAAAATTACGGGGTGTTACATTCTCCCCTACTTAAAGGATTTCATCCCCGAAATCTCCAAGTTAAGAAGAATGTATATCCTACCATCCACATCCATACCAGTCACAGGCATCCATTGTCCTTAAAAGATTTCTAATGTTTATATGTACATATGCAAAGGTGCGTGTATATGTTCTTATTCTAATGCAAAGATCAGGCAGTCTACTGGTTCAGTCGACCTCCTTTATGCAATGTATATTAATGCCATGAATCCAACATGTATGCAAATTATCCTATTATAACATGCAAGTACTTTATGCGTGTACAATCATCCGTCAAAGTGCAACATCCATATGATGATACATCCATTTTCGTCCATTAAAAGAAGAAAAATGCATACACATCCATATGCAGTATGAGAGTGATTGAGCAGATCTAGTGCCTAATGTGTGTACATACATCCACTAGCAAACACATGCGTCCACTTGCATCCATCAAACATAACATGTTTCAAACACATGTTTACAATCATGAGACTCCTACCTAAAGGTCGAAGATTCGATCGATAAGATATACTTAAACGATAGAAACAAGCATAGATAAAACTTTGGAAAAGGATTTAAAGAATATACTCTCGGAAAGAAAAGGGTACGAAGCACGAATCTTATCTTCGGTCTCCTAAGTCGCATCTTCTAGGTTATCTCCCCATTGTACTTTCACCAACTTGACTTCTTTGCAGTGCAGCTTCTTAACTTCTGATTCAAGAATATGGGAAGAAACTCATTTGACTGTCGCCTCCCGTTCCACCTCTACTTCTTCCAATACACCTGGCTCAACTACTTCCGCGGTATCATGCAAGCACTTCCGCAAATGGGAAACGTGGAAAACATCATGAACGTCGGATAGTCTCTCTGGCAGCTTTACTCTATAGGCCATTTGGTCAATCCTTTCTGTTATGGGAAATGGCTCTACGAATCTTGGTGCCAACTTCCCTACAGATCCGAAGTGAACCACATTCCACAAGATTGGCACTTTAATGAAAACCATGTCTCCTACTTCAAACTCAATGTCAGTTCTTCTCTTGTCTGCGTAGGATTTCTGTCTATCTTGAGCGGTCTTCATTCATCGTCTAATAAGATCAATCTTCTCCGACGTTTCTCTAACCATATCTGGTCCAAGTAATAGTCTCTCTGTAGATTCCCACCAACAAGTCGTTAACCTGCAGAGTCGTCCGTATGATGCCTCAAAAGGTGCCATGCCAATGCTTGCTTAAAAACTGTTGTTGTAGGCGAATTCTACTAAAATAAGATGCTCTTCCTAAGTCCCTCTGAAATCTAGGATACACAGCCTCAAAAGATCCTCTAGAACTCTGTTCACCCTCTCCGTCTGTCCATCGGTCCGAGAATGATAAGGGGTGCTCAAACGCAACTGTGTACCTACTGCTTCTTGCAAGCTCCTCCAAAATTCTCTAGTGAAGATGGGATCACGATCACTTATGATACTGGAAGGCACTCCATGAATACGGACTATCTCACGGACATAAACTGCTGCCAACCATGCTGCTGTCCTTTTATTCTTAATTGGAATGAAATGAGCACTCTTTGTAGGTCTATCCACTACAACCCAAATACTGGTGTTGCCTTTCTTCGATCTAGGCAAACCATCTATGAAATCCATAGAGATGCTCTCCCATTTCAACTGGGGAACTTCCAAAGGATGAATTAAACTACTGGGCTTCTTTTGCTCAGCTTTAACTCGCTGGCAAACCAAACATTGAGAAACAAACTCCGCTACATCTCTCTTCATCCCAACCCAAAAGAAAACCCGCTTCATATCCCTATACATCTTATCCCCACCTGGGTGAATAGTCATCTTAGAATGATGGGTTGCTTCTAGGACTGTCTTTATAAGACTTCCCTTTTGGGGTGACACAAAGCCTTCCATCTTGTCGCAACCACCCTTTATCCTTTATGGAATATCTATTGAGGTGACTAGAAGTCTCCCCTTTACTGAGTCTATCCAAGATGTCTGAAATTTGTGGATCATCTCGCTGCGAAGCTCCTATTTGGTCCATAAGAGTAGGTCATATTTCTACCGATGCAAACAAACCAGACAAAAACTCGGTGGAGGGTCTAAAGTCAAAAGTCGATATGAATTTCAAGCTTTTCCTTTCCACAAATAGAGGACTTAAAGTCATCCTCTATCTACTTAGTGCGTCTGCCACTACATTACCCTTGCCAGGGGTATAAGCCATCTCGAAGTCATAAGATGTGAGAAACTCCATCCACCTCTCTGTCTTAAATTAAGATCCTTCTGCGAGAACAAGTACTTGATAGATTTATGATCAGTGTATAGCTCGAACTTCTCTCCAAGCAAATAATGACGCCACATTTTAAGCGCGAATACTATGGCAGCTAGCTCTAAATCATGGGTAGGGTAGTTCTTCTCATGAACTCTTAGCTGTATTCCTCCATAACTCTTAGCTGTATTCCTCCATAACATACTACCCTTCCCTATTGCATCAAAACTGCACCAAGCCCTGTACCATATGCATCAGTGTATACTGTAAACATTTTATTCCCGTCGGGCAAGGTTAAGACTGGGGCTGTTGTCAGAGCTCTCTTCAATCGTTGGAAAGCAACATCACAATCGATATCCCATGAAAACGCCAAGTTATTTTTCATCAATCTGGTGAGTTGGGCTGATATCTTTGCGAAGTCCTTAATGAACTTCCTATAATAGCTTGCTAACCCCAAAAAGCTTCTCACCTCCGTTGCATTCTTTGGAATCTGCCAGTCCTGAACTGCAACCACCTTTGCGGGATCTACTGCTATCCCTTCTTTAGAAACCACATGCCTTAGGAAGCTCACCTCTTTTCTCCAAAACTGGCATTTGGAGAATTTTGCATTAAGCTGAAGCGTACAGAGAGTTTTCTAAACCTCCTTTATATGCAAGGCATGTTCTTCCTCACTCTTTGAGAAGATCAAGATATCATCAACAAAGACTACGAAGAACTTGTTTTGGAACTCCCAAAACACCCTACTAATCATTCAAAAAAATAGGTAGGTGCATTTGTCAACCTAAAAGGCATTACAGCTCATTCAAAGAAACCATCTGGAGTCCTAAAGTGGTCTTATCTATACTGTCCTCGGCCACCCACAACTAACGGAACCCCATGACCAAGTCTGACTAAGAGAATATCGATGCAGCAACAAGCTGGTCAAACAAGTCATCTATCCTTGGGAGTGGATGCCTGTTCTTCTTAGTGAGCTTATTCAACTCTGTATAGTCCACACACAAGCGAAACGAACCATCCACCTTAGTTGCGAATACTACTGGAGCACCCCATTTCGATATGCTTCGCCTAATAAAACATTTCTTAAGTAGCTCCCCTAATTGTTTGGTAAGTTCCCTCATTTCTCTTGGAGCCATGTGGCGCACAGGTAATTCAATTGGCTTTGCATTATCCACCAAATATATATGAAAATCTATCTCGTGCCTTAGGGGTAAACCCCGAACCTCATCAAAGACATCAGAATAATCTCGGACTACTAGAATAGATTGTAGATCATTGATAGATGCATCAAGAGACTCTAGGAAACTAAGCATGACAAACCCTTATGGGTCACAAAAAATCTCGAGGGTCCGCCCATGATAGGTTAGAAGCCTAACGACCCTCCTCTCACAATCCAGAATGGCACCATACATGATAAGCCAGTCCATCCCTAGAATCAACCCATAACCCATAAACCAGAGCACAGATGCGTCGCATTCAAATTCGATGCCTAACACAGATATTCTCAAACCCTAACAAATCATAGATAAATGAGCTGAACCACCAATGGGGTTTGAGACAACTACGGGATCTACTACCATACTAGTATTTACGTGTAGAGATTCAACCACAGAACTAGATAGAAATGAATGTGAAGCGCCAGAATCAAAAAGAGTTCTAATAGGGTGACTAGAAAGAGAAATCAAACCTTCCATGGAAATTTTCCTACCTCTATTTGGAGCACTGGTCGGGAGAGCATGCACTTGCCCTCTAGAAGCTCCTACCCTTTGACCTTGTCCCTATGGTCCCTGTTTCTTCGGGCACTCCCTAACAAAGTATCCGACCTCTCCACAATTAAAGCAAGTATTCTTCCTTCTTTTGCATTTCTTGACCAAGTGACCCTCTCGTCCACAACTGTGACACTTCCTCTTATCCTTAGCCTTGTCATTCTTTCCGCCTTTCTTTTGTTTTTGTTGTCCTTTACTAGGCCATACCTTCTTATTCTGCGTTGTTTCCCCAGCCTTCCTTCTCCTCTCCTTTGTCTTCCTTATGCATCAAGGCCATATCAACAAGTATGTCAAAAGTATCTCCTATTGGAATATGGGACATAGCTAGCCCATAAAGGGGTTCATTCAGTCCTTTAACAAACGGCAAAGCTTTCTTATGCGGAGTGTTTGCTAGTTCCAATCCAAATCTCGCTAACTGGTTGAACTTATTGACATATTCTTTAGCAGTCATGTTTCCTTGTTTGAGAGCCAAGAACCTCTCCACTTGCATGTTTTTCTCAGCTTGAGGAAGAAACTTCATTTCAAACCTCTATCTAAAATCATTCAATGTATCCACCAGACGTCCAGCTTGGGTTACTTCCCACCAGAACGAAGCTTCATCTTTCAGTAGCCAGGCAGCTAACTGAATCTTCCTTCGATCTTCCACTTCAAAGATTACAAACAATTCCTCGGTCTCCTTGAGCCAATTCCTCGCCTCTACGAATGTTTCGGTTCCACGGAATGGCTTGCCTCCCATGGCACAGAAATCTTTGCAGATCTTAGCGAAATTATCTACTCGTGGAGGAGGAGGAGGAACGACGGGTTTAGCCGGGGGAGGAACGTGAGCTTGACCTCCAGCAGGCGTCGCAGCCTCTAGATACCTACGGAACCAGCCTGGTATCGTGACGCCCTCAGGAATATTAGGGTCCCTAGACATGATGAAACGAAAAGGAAAGAGATTTAGACAAAGGATCGAAGGATTTTACATATGGCCTTGGGGATTATGTTTTTCAAAATAGACTTTTTTTTTGAAAAATGATTTCTTTTAAAACCTTTTTGAAAATAATTTTCAAAAACTATTATCTAATCTGGTAACCTTCAGCTCTGATACCGAGTGTGACACCCCACGTCCGTTAATGTCACTCATTAAGAGAATGCATTAAGTTTCGTGAAGCGTTATAGGTAAACAGACACAAAATATTACAAGGCAGATATAAATGATAACAGCGGAATTTTTTTTTATTTAAAACATAATTCATAACATTGTGGTCCAAAATATCACAAGTCTGGAACTACGTAAAAACCATTATAATAACAAAAAGCTTCTGTCTTGTACCATCAGATTAAAGAAATAGAAGAAAAAGCATAATTTCCCAAAAGAGACAAAGCCGTAGTAGTAAAAGACAAGAACATGAGCAATACTTCAAACGCAGTTCCTAGTAAGACGATAACGGAGTCCTGATTAAGCCTGAGTATTCCCACCCTGAGAACCTGAGAGGAGGGAAACGAAAGAAAGAAGCTGAAACAAAAAGGGTCAGACATAAAGTCCGGTGAGTCTAGTTACTTTTAGCAAGTAAATAAGTAAAAGCAGCATGACAGACATATAAAGTGGATAAGAAAGGTAACATCATAAAAGGTAAGCATGATAAAGTGTGTACGCTTCCCTAATGATTTTTCTGCACCGAAACTAGTATAACCAGAATGAGAAGGTCCCAACAACTATCAAATGGTAGACTTAGGCATACGTCTAGATGCACCCTAACTACTACCCTAATTGATCGGCTCCCTACTCCATAGATACTCTGTGTCAGCCCCACGGTTTGAGGTATCACTTCCTAAAGTGGAAACACTTTGTTGATGTGCACAACCATACCTATTGGTGTCGCGGTCATCTTAGCCCCCTCTGCCCGGCCCATGCACGCACATGTCCTCGACCGGTTTGCGCCGCCCACACCGTCCTCCTTGTTTGGATCTCTTACAATCAGCCCATTAAGCATACCCCAACTCCGACCTAGTTCAGAGTACTCGTTTGATACCTATTAAGGGTTACTGACTGAAACAGGTCCCACACAATATGATACAAGCTCTCCCCTTTGTCTTGTATCCCCTCTAGGATTTCCACCAGTTATGCTTACCACTAGGTGTCTTTAATTACACAACCCTATTATTTCCCCAAGTTATGCTTACCCTAAGGTGCCTTTAATTACATAACTTCATCATTTCCATAGGTTATGTTTACCACTAGGTGTCTTTAATTACATAACCCAACCAGGTTAAGTTTATGGGCCTATATGTAAATATTACCCACCCCCTCAGATTTACTTAACCCACCCATGGTTCAACCAAATTTACTTAACCCCAATTTAAGTTCATGTTCATACAATCCCTATGGATTCGATTAGGTTAAGTATTCAAGGTTTATTACCATATTTTCATTTATGATTATAGTATATTAGACCTCCCACATTAAGCCAACCATTTTTGGATGCTGGACATGCCGGGCGGGTCCGGACAGACTTATTCCACAAATCGGGCTTAACCTCGTGTCTTAGCACGTCTCGTATTTGTGCACCTAGACCTCTCACATTAGATTCACCACTAGTGGTCATTGGATATATCGGGCAGTTCCAGGCAGACTTCCACCACAAGTGTAATCTAACCTTGTGTCTAGGCGCAGTTACAGTTTCTAATTACTGCAATCCTAGGCATTTCATTATTAGCCAATTTTTACCTATGTCGTTATAGGTTATAGGTTTCATGCCTCTTTTTCCCCAATTATGTTCATAGTGAAATATATGTCCAAATTCATATACATATACATATACATTATTCAAATTATGCCAATTTTCCCTTTTTAGCAATTATGCCCAAATTCCCAATTCACAAGATATGCCCAATTTCAATGTTTTTCTCCCACGTTCCCAAACTAACGTAATTGCATAATTTAGCGGCATGCCTAGGCTAGAAAGTAGTATGGCTACATAAAATATAAGGGAAAGGGTAAAGGGAAGATGACAGAGATGATTATTCTAGCACAATTGACATAAACTTTTCATGTCATAATGTTAAGATGAACATATAAGAACAGATCGGTGAACTTGTGATAGTAAATTGGTTCTAACATAGTAGGGATGTCATAATAGGCATGATTAGATTTAAACAACGATTTAGATGTCCAAAATTGATAGATCCAAATTAACCACAACATGATAGGTACAAGATGATCTAAATAATAAACTAGATCTATAATCAAAAGTAGATCTGGCATGATAAGGGTTGAGATCCAAGTCATAGTTTATTCAGAATATCATGGGTTCACAAATTACAATAGATCTGATATGATTCAGTCATAGGGATAGATCTAAATTACAGTCATATCATTGTTTTACTTTTAGTTATTTAAATCTAAAGGTAACTTTAACTCACAGTGTTCAGATCTAGAGTAATAGAAGGCGAAAAGCAGTTGATGAATCACAGATCTACCCTTGAATATCTAAACTTTGGTTGTAGAAGAAGAAAGAGATTTGATTCAGTCTAGGCACCGACAGCATTTAGGCCTCCATTGATTTTCAGTGAAGAAAACAAGAGAAATGAGCCTATATTTATAGCTGCCAGCCCCCAGAAACTGACCTGCCACGTCAGCCCTAGGGGGGTCGACCTAGGGGTCGACTCCCCTGGGTGGGAATTTTCCTGCTCACCCCGAATTCTAAAATTTGAACAATTTTGAACTTTATGGACCTAATTTTGAATTCTTAGACCTTATATATATATAATATTACCTTGCGCGTATACAAACTTCAAACCTTCATAATTTCTTTAATGTTGTCCGTTTTACGCATACCAAATGTCTATCTTGACTAGAATTTCGAGACGGACAAAATGGTGCAGTTCGTTCCCTTTAATTCTGAATATTAAATTAATTATTATTTAATTTATCCTCTTTTAGTGTTGTTAAAATTACGGGGTGTTACACCAGTTGTGTTCGTGGTTATACGCCCGTCTTTGGATGTTCATGCTCGTGTATTCGATTCTTCATTCCACTTTCATATCGTGCCACTCACATAAGTTCTCAACTTTCTTGCAAAGGTGAGTGTTTAACTCACCGTTTATATATATTCTTATGCTAAGTAAATATTTCGAATTCATTATAAAAAAGTTGCTATGCAAGTTTGTTGATTAAACCGTCTATTGATGATTTAAATAAATTTGAATGGTTAGGAATGTTTTTAGTTGACCCCCGACATTAGAATTAAATCGAATTGATTGATTGTTAGTTGATTTGTTGTTGATTTATATTCGATAGTTAAAATAAATTGAATCATATATACCATATTGAATTCTAAATGAATATTTTGATTATTTTAATCAACGTAGAAATTGATTTGAATTTGTATTTAAATTTATTGACATATAATACGGAATATATTAAATTTCTCGAATTTGAGATTCATTGATTAAATTTTAATTTAACATTAAAAGTTAATAGTATTGGTAATCGAACATATTGGTGTATGATTGTTGTGTCGTTTGTTAGCTCGTACCTTGAATGAATACTTGGTTTTATTGATTGTTATGTTGGTTGTTATTATGATATATTCTTGTTGTTATATCATTGATTATCGAAACGATGTTGGCTTTAAATGGTTATATACTATTCAGACTTGGAACCCGGAGTGAGTTCAAATAATATTGTAACGACCCGCATTCTACACATCGGAGGATCGTAGAATATTTCTTTCATTTTCATACGAAGTCGTATGGTCGTGTAACTTTGGGGAATGACTATTGGGGTCATTTCTCATGTTCATGATTTTTGCCGGTTTTTAAATGATTGTTTTGCCCCTGGTGAATCTTGTTTCATCTATAACTTTTGATTGGTAAGGAGTTTTGACCTGAAACCATTCCATTGGATTCGGATGATGGTTTACCTCTTTGTACAGTGGTCATATTTGTCAAACAGACTTACCTTTTGGGAGATATGGCTGAAATAAGGTTTGGTATGTGTAAAACATCTTAGTCAGGCCAGATATGGTGATTAGCAGCTAGCCCCATAACCCATTTCAAGATTAGGGTTATGGGGAGGCTGATAGGGTTTGGGAAATCAGTTTTATTCAGTTTTCTAGTTGCCACTTACATCTTTTGAAACCTAGCAACGGCCTCTACCTTCTAAACTCATCTTTAATCACTTTCTAATCACATATTAGCCAAATCTACATCAAATTAAAGCAGATTAGCATAGAAATCGAGAGAGAGAGCTGTTGGAGTACATTGGGATCTGTGCCAAATCAGAGATATTTTCAGATCTGAGATTTATTTATGGCTAAGGTGAGTGACTAACACTTTTATTCACTAATTACGGCTAATTAGGGGTGATTAGTGATAATTAGCGAAATTATGACTTATAAAAATATGGAAAAATATGTAGAAATTTTAAAATATTATTTCATGCCTCTGTTAGAAATTTGGGTTAATCTGGACATATTTTGCTAATCCTATAGTTAAAACATGATTAAGGGGATTAAGAGGATTAAGAGGAAAAACATGGGTTTTGGGTAGGTTTGATCCATATTGACATGTTACATTGTTGTTTTGGTGTTTACGGTTGATTATACATGTTGTTATTACTGTTTGGTATGCTTTGTGATCATATAGTAAAATTAGAATGGTCGAAAACGCCGTTGTATAGCTCGCTGGAAATAGTTGCAGGAAATTGGTCGTACTCTGATCGTGAAGGACACCACGAGCCGACCCCCACTCGTGCTCCCCTCTACAAATCACAAACCAACACCAGGGTGCGAACCACGACCCGAAGCTTGAACCACGAACCACCTCTACGAGCTGAGCACTTGCATTACGAGCCGGATGGAATTCATGAACCGGTGAACCTCGAGCCGCTTGTACCCCAAATGGAGACCCCACGAATTGGAGTTTGGAGCATTACGAACCTATGGCCACAAGCAGGAGTCACGAGCCGATGTCAGGAGGAGGGCGGGCCGTCACACTTGGTATCAGAGCGAGGTTGCATAGTTAACCAAGGGGAAGACATCAGGGAGAGATAATAGATGTATATAAGAGCGTGTATTTGTGATATTTTTGTTTTCAAAAACTATATATATATATACTATTAGTACAACTAAGGAAAAAGTCGCGCTGCATTGGCATCACTAAAGAGATGGTTAATCGTTTTCTCTTTACAGATTTGACGATGAGCCGAAATATGACGAGTACGGGTTCAGGAGCCAACAATAGGAATGTCCCTGATCTAAGGATGATGTTTACTACTTTCATGAGGGTGATGCTTAGGGATGTTGAGGGGGCAGCTCCTAATGCTGCTAACGGTGTTGGTGCAGCAGCACAGGCGCCTAGGTACGATTTCGCCAAGCTATGCAAGGATTATACTAGTCACGGTAGGAAGCCATTCCATGGAACGGAATCGGCTATGGATATTCAAGATTGGCTTGATAGTTGTGAGCACATCTTCGAGGATTTTGGAATCGATGATGCAATGAAGAGAAAGCTAGCATCGCGTCAACTTTAAGGATAGGCTATGAATTTGTGGAATGTTATTAAAGCGGCTACTTCTGAGAATCAAGTTACTCGGAATCAATTCAAGACTCATTTTAGTGATAAGTTTATCCCAGTTGCTTAGAAATCAGAATTGTTTAGGAAATTTTTGGAGCTTGAGCAGAACGATAGGGCAGTCTCGGAATATATTACTAAGTTCAATACTTTATCGAAACATGGATTATCCCTTATCGATACTGCCGAGAAGAATAATGAGAAGTTCACAACTGGCTTAGATAGGTAGTTGGGGGAGAGGCTTATAAACCACATCGATGAGACGTTCGAATCTATTGTGGGAAAGGCATTGAGATCAGAGAGTCTTTACCCTAAGTCAAAGACCGAGGTTGCAATTGCATCTACAGGAGAGCCAAAGCCGAAAGCAAGCGGTGGGGGCAAGAATAATTCTTAGAATAATAGGAAGCAGAACCAGATCAAAGACGGTCAGAAAAAGAAAGACAAGAAAGATATCGAGTGCTTTAGTTGTGGCAAGAAGGGCCACTATGCCAAAGATTGTCGAGCAAAGCCAACGGACTGGAAGTGCTTCAACTGTGGCCAAGTGGGACATCTTAAGGATAAATGTCTGCAACCTCCTAAAGAGAAGCAGATTGTGAAAGCTATGCTATCAACGTTGTTCCTTCTTCGTCGAATGCCCCAAATGCGACGTAGAAGGGAAAGAATGTCGTTATTCAAGGTATGCTTTCTATTTATGACATTCCTGTTCGAGTTTTGTTTGATACCGGGGCTTCCCATTCCTTCATATCTAGTGACATGGTAGATAGGTTGGGACTGGAACCCGAGATTATCGATAGACCTTTAGTTGTGACGAACTCGATTGGTGGTTCGACTAACCTTAGTATAATTTGTCGTAATTTGGTCTTATCAAGTCATGGATGCATGTTTGTCTGTGATTGCTTTATTTCGGGCTTTACTGGGTTTGGCATTATTTTGGGAGTCGATTGGCTCTAAAGGTATGAGGTGGTGGTGGACTGTACGAGGTCTTTGATGACCGTTAGAGCAGATGATGGGCAGAGGGTACTGTTTGGTAGCCTACCTAGTGATGGGGTGATGACTAGTTTTCTAAATTCCCTCGACATCCCGCATGATGAGTTGTCAGATGTGCCTATTGCTGGCGAGTATCCGGACGTCTTTGAGGAAGTGGCCAGACTTCCACCACACCGAGAGATTGAGCTTCAGATTGATTTAGTGAAAGATGTCAGACCTATAGTGATGTCTCTTCGTCGTATGGCGCCAAGGGAGCAATGAGAGCTCGGGGTGCAAGTAAGCGATCTTTTGAAGAAGGGATTTATCTAGAGAAGTGTTTCCGAGTGGGGAGCACCAGTAGTATTTACTACCAAGGACGATGGTTCCCTTCGATTGTGTGTGGACTACCGCGAGTTGAACAAGGTGACGAGGAAGAATAAGTATCCTCTTCCGCGGATAGACAATTTGTTTGATCAATTGAATGGAGCGAGGGTGTTCTCCCAGTTAGATCTCACGATAGGTTTTCATCAGCTCCGAGTGGCAGCTGAGAGTATTCCTAAAACGGCATTTCAGACGCCGTTTGGATTTTATGAGTGGTTGGTCATGCAATTCGAATTGACCAACGCACCAACATATTTTGTGGATCTTATGAATAAGGTATTTAGGGATCAATTGAATAAGTTTGTTCTTGTGTTCATGGACGATATCTTAGTTTATTCGAGGACGGAGGAAGAAAACAAGGAACATTTGAGGACAGTAATGGAGCTGTTGAGGAAACACCAACTGTAAGCCAAATTCTCTAAGTGTCACTTCTGGAGGAGGGAAGTGAGGTTCTTGGGCTATGTTGTTTCAGAGAACGGTATTGCCATGGATCCTGCGAAGGTGGCTATAGTGCAAGATTGGTTTACGCCCAAGTATGCAACAGATGTAAGAAGTTTCTTGGGATTAGCTGGATATTATCGCAAGTTTATCCAAGACTTCTCCAAGAAAGCAGCACCGTTAACTCAGTTGACCAAGAAGAATCAAGCCTTCGTCTGGGACAAAAAGTGTGAGAACGCATTTAAGGGTCTAAAGGAAAAGTTAACGTGCGCATAAGTATTAGTTATTCCTAAAGGGAATGAAGAAATGACGGTATACACAGATACCTGTGGTATCGAACTATCTTCTATAATGATGCAAGGAGGTAGGGTTGTAGCTTATGCTAGTCGGCAACTGATACCGCATGAGAAAAGGCATCCTACCTATGATTTGGAATTTGGCAGCGAATGTATTCACGTTGAAGATTTTGAGACATTATCCCTTGGGAGAAAGATTCGAGTTGTTTACTGATCATAAGCCATTAAAGTAATTTTTTCTCTCAAAAGGATTTAAATCTTCGTCAGCAGAGATGGTTAGAGTTCTTGGCTTCATATGATTTTAATATCGCATAAACACCCGCCAAGGCCAATGTGGTAGCTGATGCATTGAGTAGGAGACATGCCAATTTAAGGGCTATGTTTTTGGAATGGAAGCAACTGGAGTATATTGTGGGATCTGATTTCAGACCTAAGTGTGAATTGGATCCAGAGATGTTAGCAAGTTTGACGATCAGACCAACTTTAATTGAGTGGATTGGTTTCGGTCAGAGGTTCGATCCTAACCTATTGGAAGTCATCTCCAAGTAGAGATGGGCATTGATGGTGAAGGAATGGACAAGTATGGACTTGATCAAGAAGGATGGCTTTGAAAGAATGGGAGACTAGTTGTACCCAATGTTAATGGATTGAGAGGTGAAGTTCTCAGAGAATATCATCACTCAAAACTGACTATACATCCCGGTGGTAACAAAATGTATCTAGACATGAAGCAGACCTACTACTGGGATGGGATGAAGAGATACGTTAGGAAATTTATATCCAAGTGTATGAATTGCCAGTTAGTTAAAGCTGAGCAAAAGAAGCCTAGTGGTCTGTTACAATCGCTCGAAATTCCCGAATGGAAATAGGAACAAGTCTCAATGGATTTCATTGATGGTTACCAAGGACTAGATTGGGTCATGATAGCACTTGGGTGATTGGGGATCAATTGACCAAAAGTGCAAGATTTATACCTATCAAATAGAACGACAGCTAAGTTAGCGGAACTGTATACGAAATGGGTAGTGAGATTTCATGGAGTACATAAAGGTATTGTGAGTGACCGAGATCCCTTATTTACTAGTGGGTTTTGGAAGAGCTTACAAGAGGCTTTAGGGTCAGAATTACATCTCAGTACTACGTACCATCCTCAAACTGATGGTTATACAAAGAGGGTGAATTATGTATTAAAGGATCTCTTAAGAGCTTGTATATTTGATTTTGGAGGTTCATGGGATGACCATCTACATTTGGTTGAGTTCGCATATAATAATAGTTATCAGTCCAGTATTGGTATGGCTCCATTTGAAGCTTTGTATGAAAGACCTTGCAACTCACCATCATGTTGGTTAAAACCGGTGAGAAATTTGTGCTTGGGCCAGATGTAATAAGAGAAACTTCAGATAAGATCAAGGTTATTCAACAGAGAATGAAGGCTGCCCAAGATAGGCAGAAAAGTTATGCCGATAAAAGACGAAGAGATTTAAAATTCTCCATTGGCGACTTGGTATTCGTCAAGATTTCTCCATTGAAGAATGTGATTCGATTTGGTAGGAGAGGTAAGTTGGCCCCAAGGTTTGTTGGTCCATTTCCAGTTCTCGAACAAGTTGGGAATTTAGCGTATAGAGTTGGATTGCTTGACAAGATGGCAGGAGTTCATAACGTATTTCATGTTTCTCAGTTTAGTAAGTTCGTGCACGATTCTGAGATGACTATTTCACCATATCATTTGGACGATATCAATGTAGAACCCAAGGTGGTTGGGAACCGCAGGCCATTCGTATTGTCGGGCATGATGCGAAGTAGCTTCGAAGGATGACGGTGAAACTAGTCAAAGTCCAGTGGGGTGATAATAAGCATGACTGTACTTGGGAAACAGAGGAGAACATAAGGAAGTCGTATCCAGAACTCTTTACCTGGTAAGGTTTTAATATCGCTATAGTATCTCCATTGTTAGTAAACTGCATACTAGGATAGGCTTGTTGTGTTGTTATGTATGTTTGATTGTTGAAAATGATTGATAGGCACGAGTGGTTGTTTTCTTAGTTAAGGAATTTCGGCGGCGAAATTTTTTAAGGGAGGAGATTGTAACAACCCGCATTCTACATATCGGAGGATCGTAAAATATTTATTTAAATTTTATACGAAGTAATATGGTCGTATAACTTTGGGGAATGACTATTGGGGTTATTTCCCATGTTCATGATTTTTGCCGATTTTTAAATGGCCGTTTTCCCTTGGTGAATCTTGTTTCGCATATAACTTTTGATTGGTAAGGAGTTTTGACCCGAAACCACTTCCATTGGATACAGATGATTGTTTACCTTTCCGTAGATTGGTCATATTTGTCAAACGGACTTACCGTTTGGGAGATACGGCTGAAATAAGGTTTGGAAGGTGAAAAAACAGCTTAGTCGGGCCAAATAGGGTGATTAGCAGCTAGGCCCATAACCCATTTCGGGATTAGGGCTATAGGGAGGATGGTAGAATTTGGGAAATCGGTTTTGTTTTGTTTTCTAGCCGCCACTTACATCTCTTGAAACCTAGCAATGGCCTCCACCTTTTAAACTCATCTTTAATCACTTTCTAATCACATATTAGCCAAATCTGCATCAAATTAAAGCTGATCAGCATAGAAATCGAAAGCTGCTAGAGTACATTGGGATCTGTGCTAAATCAGAGATATTTTCAGATCTGAGATTTATTTGTTGCTGAGATGAGTGATTAGCACTTGTATTCACTAATTATGGCTAATTAGGGTTGATTAGTTATAATTAGTGAAATTATGACTCTAAACTAACCTAAATTTCTAATAGAGGCATAAAATAACATTTTAGGATTTCTACATATTTTTCCATATTTTTCAGACATATTTTCTAATCCTATAGTTAAAACATGATTAAGGGGATTAAGAGGAAGAACATGGGTTTTGGGTAGGTTTGATCCATAGTGACATGTTACATTGTTGTTTTGGTGTTTATGGTTGATTATACATGTTGCTATTACTGTTTGGTATGTTTTGTGATTGTATAGTAAAGTTAGAATGGTTGAAAATGCCATCGTATGGTGTAAATAGCTCGCTGGAAATAGTTGCAGGAAATTGGTCGTACTCCGATCGTGAAGGACACCACGAGCCGACCCCTACTTGTGCTCCCCTCTACAAGTCATGAACCGACACCAGGGTGTGAACCACGACCCAAAGCTTGAACCACGAACCACCTCCACGATCTGAGAACTTGCATCATGAACCGGATGGAATTCACGAACTGGTGAACCTCGAGCCGCTTGTACCACAAACGGAGACCCACGAACCGGAGTTTGGAGCATCACAATCCGATAGCCACGAGCAGGAGTCACGAGCCGATGTCAGGCAGGTCGTCATAAATATAGACTCGTTTATTTTTATTTTCAAATTACATAAATTTGAATTTGATGGCACAAATTCATTACTGAAATTTGATGAAATTTCATTTGGAATTGAAAGGCGATTCGACGTAAATTGGGCATCTTAATTTGCTTTAAGTTAGTTGGGAATTTAAATCAATTTAATGAATTCTAAATAGTTTGAATTAATATATGTTGGTATTGAATTTATCTAAATTGTTTTGGCTTATCCTAAATAAGATTTAAGTTGTCTAGTTTAATTTGAATTTTGAATAACTCGAATTTAAATTACTTTGGAGTAAAATTTCAATTGTTCCATCAAATCTGAATTAGTTAATCTAGTTTTGAATATTATTACATTTGATTTGATTAACTTTGATTTATATATATTCGGTCTCCCAAATTGAAATAAATATAAAGTTAATTTAATTGGAATGTTAATTTGAAATTCTAAGTAGTTAGATTTTTCTTGTATTTAACCTTGAAATTATTGTACTTCCAATTTCTGATTTGATTTGACTAATACAAGAATATATAATTCCTGACTCGAGTGTTTTGTGTTTTGCACGGAACGCTCGGGTCAGATCCGAATGTTGCAGATTTAAAGACTTCTGCTATTGAAGTTAGCGAGTGGTGAAGACGTGCGCACTGGTTCGACAATTTCTCCAAATTTTATTTTGTTTAAAAACCATGTAATTCCACTGTGCAAAAATCTATTGTACAACTCCAATATTTTGTGTACAATGCTTCCGCTGTGGGATATTGTAGTTTATTTATTCTGTGATTTTTGTTTTTGATTCTCTTTACACTCCGTAAGCTAAATAACAATCTATTGTTTCGAGCAGTTTAAGTTGGTTTAATTACTAACTTGAAGCGGTTGAAAGGGAAGGTCGTTACAAGTCCATATACTTTCCAAAACACAGAAGGCGGGGTGTGAAGCATCTGTATGACATGACAAGGATCAAACTTAGAAATCTCTACCAAACTTTCTAGGCCTTTACTAGTCTGATATAACTTCCTTTGTGATTGAAAACTTGTTTATTTTGAAAAGTAACAATTTTCCATGCAATTAGTCTTTAATTGAGATAGAAGAGACTTTTATTGACAATCTGTAAAAAACACACAAAAATACCCAATGTAATATTTATTTATATACAAAAAGATAAGATATGCACGTAAAAATAAACACTTTTATGTGTTAATCAAACACCCCTACACTTATCTTTTATTCATCCTCGATTAAAACAGGAATGAAAAACTAAACTAGGTAGGTCACGCTTTTGCAGGAAACTCGATTGCATTGAGCATATGCAACAAGCCGTTAAACCTCTAGGTGTCCCAAGTAGGATGAGTGGTGTCTCATGAGGGTTTTCAGCGGATACTGCCCACAAAATCCAAATGTAGTATGCTATAGTTCTAATGCAACTACATGATTGCAACCAAGGTTTTAAATCTCAGATATCGGTCGTGTTTCGTCTTGGTGATTTTAGAGACTTGATCTCAAATCGGGGAAGATTTCGGATGAGATGAGTCTAACTTGGGGGTTTGCCTCGGATTTCCATCTCAGGTCTGAAAGCTCATTTTGGAATAATCTCGGGTTATGTAATATATTAAAAACTGATATTCTTACACAATAGTTTTCATGAATGTCTTTATAAAAATTGTAACTTAAACTTGAATTGCAGAATCACCTCATCATTCTTAATTTACGAAGAACGTTCATATTCATTAATCATAATATGCCTAAAATAAAAAAATACAAATAGATTAGTGCTTAGAACTTATGATCCATGAACATGAATTATTGTTAGATAAAGAACATAAAAAGGATCCAAAACATAAAATAATTCAACATAAGTATTAGACAAAATACCCAATTTCATAGGTAATGTGCTAGTAAAAATGACAAATATGAAATTCAAAAGCATTGTAGAACATATACATACATATCACATGCTCATTTAATATGCAAAATGTAAAATAATAGAAGATTATCGCGGCTGGATTTGAGTTTTCACAATTATTGTTTTGATTTAGGTACAAGTTTAAGTTTTAACTAGAAAGACCAAGATCTCGAGTGATATCTCAGCATCTCATCTCGATCGATATATCGTTCGATATTGAAATATCTCGGATGATACATTCGAAATGAGATTTGCTGTTTCGTTTCGGGAGGAGCATAAAATGAGATCTCGGGTGATATTTTTGAGACCTGAAATGGTGATTGCAACAAACATATGCAAATGAAAACAAAAAATGAAAACATGAATTCTTACATAAAAATTGCAATATAGCAGTATATTATTCGAAATCAATAAGTATAAATTTTTGGTTTCTCGACCCGTCAAAATTTTTCAACATAATTCAAGTTTTCATACGTTAAATTCTAGTTTGGCTAGTTGGTTCATTTAATAACATAGTGTAGCCATGAAATAAATTTTAATTTTCTTATCATAGTTTGCAAAGTGTTATTCTTATTTCCTTGTGTATGACTAGTCAAATCTATAAGATCAAGAAGTGCTTAGGCATCATTTCTTATTCTTTATCTCTATAAAAATTAAAAATTATAACTAATTACACACACCTAACTAAAAGGACCAAGATATACTATCCATGCACTGCATCGTGGGCTTATGTGAGATCAGAAAAGAGCCAAGCGAATTGTGTAGACCGACACTGACTATGTCAACGAGATGTCGGTAACCCTTAGGTATCCAACTCATAATGAGACCAAGGTATACCACCCATGCACTGCCTCATGGGGTTACATGAGAGTTAGGAAAGAGCTTGGCGGATTTGCACACCAACGCTAGATTTACTAGCAATGTTGAATACCCTTGGATTACTATTATTAGTGAACATAAAATGAAGAGAGGGTTATGCGAAATCAGCTTAACGCAACTTAGTTTTAAAGACTCGAAAAGCCAATACATATACTTTAATTCCTCCACTCATTAAAGAAAGACTACAATTTAGAATAGACTACATGGCTATCACCTAAGAATCTCACTATATATTGGTTACACTATTATCGCTTGTAATTCAACTTTTCATTATATTTCTTATTTGATCTTAGTTGAAAAAAGTTACCATGAACTATCCAAAAATTGTTAACTTACTTCATTGTACCAGTTTTAAATGAGCCGTATTTCAAAAAAAAAATCATGTTACTATGAGCTAAAATGCAAGATGATCCTATCTAAATGCATGAAAACGAAAAGAAAAAAATAAAGAAAAATAAAAAGAATAGAATGAAGACTCCCCCCACACTTTAATTGATGTAGTATTAAAATTTGTTGGTGGAAAATGATGAAAATAGTGATTTTCCACCATGAAATGTGAATATTGGTAAATAATTGATACTACATTGTGTAAATAATATTTTTATTTAGAAAACTTAAATTTATTTCCATTACTAATAGATTCCATCCATTAGAACATGAATAATGCAATTCGTTTCATGTATATTGGACTTTTTATATGAAAGTTATGTATAATTTAGTGTAAAACACCATATATACTTAGCTAAAATAATTCTAAATACACTAATGGGCTTTAGGAAAACAAATCCATACCATTTAACCCATTAGCTACCTCTGAAAGATTTAGTATGCCTTGTACTACAATTCACGTTAGCCTTCTTCTCCAAAGGCAAAAAAACAGAAGCTTCCCAAAACTAAGAAACCCTATAATGTCCACCTCCTCTAAATCAATTTCCTAGTAATTACTCCACAAATTAAGATAATTCCTAGCTAAAATAAGAACAAGAGGTAATCTCCTTCCTATTAAATCCCCATAATCCATTAAAATCCAAATTTTGTTTTCTATTATCTCTAATTTTGCTATTTTATTGTCTGCATGCCACCTTTATCACTTCTTACAGGTTCCTAGGGGCATTTGCTCCATCAAAACTCATCTTTTGTAAGCTATAGCTAAATTTGCAAGTTTTGATGATAATCCGTGTGTTTCTTTGCTCAAAAACTGCGGTATTTATATCTGTTTTATTGCTGAATAGTGGCATCTATTAAAAATAGTATCTCTTTCGTTTTGCAGCAAAATACTACCAAATTTTAATAATTTTTATTTCTTATGTCATAGTTTGATGATGCAAAATTTCATTCGAATCTGAGTTGTTTAGATACTGGAAATCAATCGTCGAATTTTGACAAAAAATAAGATTTTCAGTTGAATTCATTTGGTGTTTAAAAATATCATCTTTGAAAAATAGTATCTCCTTCGTTTTGTAGCAAAATACTACCAAATTTTAGCCTATTTTATGTCTTATGTCATAGTTTGAGTTGCAAAATTTCATTTGAATTTGAATTGTTTAGATGCTGGAAATCAGTCGCCAAAATTGGATTAAAAAAAGATTTTCAGCTGAGTTCATTTTGTGTTTGAAAAGTATCATCTTTGAAAAATATTATCTCCTTCATTTTGCATATTGCCAAATTTCAGTATGTTTTATTTATTATATCATTGTTTTATGCTGCAAATTTCATTCGAATATGAGTTGTTTAAATGCTGAAAATTAGTCGTCGAATTTGGACAAAAATAAGAATTTCAGCTGCATTTATTTTGTGTTCGAAAAGTGTCATCTTTGAAAATTCATACCTTCTTCGTTTTACAATGAAACACTGTCAAATTTTATTATGTTATTTTTGATATGCTTAAGTTTATTTTTCGTAAATTTTCATTAAATTATAGGTAGTTTTGATTTTTGAAACAAATCTTGAAAATTGAACAAAAACTAGATATTTAGTTGAGTTCATTTAGTGTTTGAAAAGTGTCATATTTGAAAATTCTTATCTCCTTCGTTTTACATTAAAATGCTATAAAATTTTATTATCTTGTTGTTTATGTGATATTGTTTATTTCTGCAAATTTCCATTCAATTATGGGTTGTTTTGTTGCTTGAAACATATCGACAAATTTGGCTAGAAATAAGATTTTCAATTTGCATCATTCTTTATTAGTTTTCGTTGCTAATTTTTAGTTAATTGATGATAATATTGAAATGTTTGATGATGGATTTTGAAGCTATGATGTCTGATAATGGACTCTCTCAGCTTTGAAAAAAAATTGGATTTTACTTTTATTCAAATTCCAATTAAATTTATATATCGATATTTGGAGAATCTGATAGTTTTAATTGTTTTTGATTTCAAATAAATTTTGGACATTTTCTTTAAAATCATGGGTTGGAAGATAAATGTTTTAAGACATTTTAAAGGATTTTTAACCAATTACTTATTATTTTTAAAGTATTCTAAAAATTGATAATCTATTTAAATGATGGGTTTTTCCTTAAAAAGCTTTTATAAATATTTCAAAAATTGTTCAAAAATTCTATTTTCTCTATAAAATTGCTTTAAATATTAGCTTATTTTTCCGTATTCAACGTATAAGAATGACAATTGAAAGATTTAGTAAAAATACGTGGCATGGGACATGCGTTTTTGCTTTGTCGCTTAATATCGAACTTGTACGATCGAAACCAATTTAAGTAGATATTATGAGATGTTTTAGAAGTTGCCAAATTTTGGCAAAGATAGCTAGATTGAGAACTATTTTTTTTAATACGCTTAAAGACAAACCAATCTAGATGTATTTTTATGAATGCCGATGAAATGAGGCAATTTTGATGTTCAAAATCTAATTTGAACTTATGGTTAGAAATAACCTTCACGATGTTTCTTATACTCGCTAAGGAGTTGAGGCATGTTATTTATGACGAATTAATAGTGTTTTGACATTTATGATGGATTGTACTTGTCGATGAGACGAGACAAGTCACGATGTCATTTAGTACTCATGGAAAGAGAGAGATGAGACGAGTTAGGCATCTCTACACTCACCGATGATATGAGGCAGTGTATATTTGATGATAATTTATGATGGTTTTTCTAATGTGGCATCGACTAGCGATTAGTATACCAATAAGTACAAACGTATGGAAAGGAACGTACATTAACGCCTATTGGGTTTCTGTTCGAGAAGTTGAGACACATTCAAGATGTTACTAGTACTATAAAACGAGTACACGATTGGAGTCACCACGATGTTTACGATGTTGTTACTAGCCTCCAATCATCACAATGTTATTACTCGGGCTTTAGTGAATGGGTGTCATCACGATATTCCAACTATAATCAATCAAGATGATCATGATGTTTTATGACCCTAAGTCATCATGATGAATGGTACCAAATAATTTTGGTATTGGTCAAGATGTAAAGCACATGTAATCTTCTATTAAGTTTTTGATATTTCAATTTCACATTTTTGATGATGATGTTTAAACATGGCCTTGAGTGTGAAAAAGGCTAGTGATTTCGATTATGATTGCCTTTAACCCTTATTGAGTTTTTATGATATACTATGATGATTTGATGATTCTTTATGAAGTTGTTATATGATTCTCACCCCTTATGCACTTTACTTATAAATGTGCTCAAGAGAAACCATATGCATGTTACTTATTGAATTCCCTTGAGATAGATAGATGAATCACTGACGCCCCCTTTCTTATGAATGATATGACGAATATTATATCGTTCCATTGACAACAACGGAATGGTTTTCACCCTTCTGCTTATTACTGAGATCCTTACTACTGATAAGTTCTAGCTTGCCTGACCCGTGTGTGCTTTTCACTCTCGTTAGACCGAGTTGTAGGATAGGTTAGTTTAGCATTTCTTCATGGATATTTTTGGGTTTACTCTCCTTAGACTACACTTTCTGGATCTGGGAATACTATCATCCATCTAGTTGTCCTTTTTGGCTTGTACCTATGCTGTATTTATTATGGGTGTTGGATCTAGATTAACCCTAGAAGGGGTGAATAGAGTTTACTGGAAATTAAAAAAATAAAAGCTATCACAGAATAACAAAGAAACTACAGAAAACATAAATCACACACAAGAATTACCTAGCTCTAGTTAACTCTGCCTACTACTACATTTCCAAGATTTCTACTAGGTATTAAAACAGATTCCCGCTTACAAAACCTTGTAAACTCGTAAATCGTACTACTGCTCTAATCCTAAGCTCAAAATCTTAACGTGACTTGACTCTTAAGTTGTGATTTTCTTAACTACAAAATTCTGCACTTACAACTCAACTAAAAACAACTTTTATAAAAACAAGCAAACAAATAACCCTAAAAAAGGCAATAAAAAAGAAAAGAGATGGTCGTTTATTTATTTTGTATTTGTGATACATAACAGCCCCTTTCTTTTTCAATGGTAATGAATATAGGGTTTTTGAGTTTCCTCCAAATCGCGGCCTTTCTACGATTGATTTCTGGTGATCTCTGATTTGTTGAACGCTGGTTGTTTTCCATGATTTGAAACCCCAATCACTACTCTCGATCGAAAAAATAGTGAGCTCTCCGATTTTTATTTGTTCGATAACTTGAATTTTTTTTCTTCGATTGGATGCTTATTGCCGACGATGAATGGGTGATTAAATAGTGTTTTCGAACACAAATGTCTTTGATTTCATTTAAGACTTGCCTTGTGTATTTTGTTGATTTCAGGAATCCCTCAATTTATTTCATACCCAAAACACACAACTGCGGATTTCTGGAATGTTTTGAAATTGAAATTTTCATTCTTGCCTAACGTCCCTGATCACATTGATAATTTTTTACCTAATTTTCCTTTGTATGTTTGGCCGAGTTTCAGCACACTATCCATTTAAAGAAATAATATGCAATATCAAATTGCCAAATTTACTTATGCCACAAATGCAAATTAATTTCTTTCCAGCCTTTTTTCGAACTAGTGAATCAAAAAAAGGAATTTCCTTTTCATCTGAGACCATTCGAACAGTTTGAGTTTGTATTGGCGCATTATGTTTACACTCTATGCTTCGGGACTGCGTATGCACTAATTCATACATATACACACACTGTGTATATGTATGTCACATAGATGCAGTGCACACAATACTTCCATGTCACCTGAGCTTGTACACTACCTTGTGTCTTGCACATCTGATATTCTGTCGTGACACCATGTCCAGTTTCCTTTGTCTCTGTTCCATGCTTTCTCTGACTTTTATATGCACCATTTATGGGGCATTGTTTGCTCTGTGGATGTGACATGATGCATGTGCGTTGTTCCATAGTTATTTTTGCACTGGTCTTGTCATGCACTGTACCTATGTTGTATTGAACTTGGCATTGCTCACTGCACCATGCTTTCTCCACCGTCTTGTACTATGTCTTGTCATGCATGGATGTTCCATTGATCCAGTTTTGTAGTTGTGTACTTTCTATGCTAAAACATGTGTAGTTCAACCATTTGCCTTGTGTGTGTTGTTGTGTGATTGAGCCTTGTGCTTTCTAAACCATGTACACCTGATCATGATTTATCCCCATCGTTGTAGCTTTGTGACTTTATTTAAACATATTGTTGTTGATTTTGACTTTGAGGCAGTTGCTACCTCATTTAATGCTTGTTCTTTGACTTGTATTCCCGATTCTGGTTTTGTGCATATACATGCATCTATTTCATGTGTCACTTGAGCTTGACTTCTGGTGCATGTTGTATCCACCATGCTTGATGTACCTGAAGGCATCAACTGTTAGGGAATGCGGAATGGATCTTAAGGAAAAACTAACACTAGAGGGGGGTGAATAGTGTTTTTAAGGAATTTAAGAAAATCTAAAACTTATATGATCTACTATATGAATCAAACAACACAGAGATAATCAGAGACATAGAATCAAACACAAACACAGAAATAAACAAAAAAAATAATGTTGAAAAGGAAAGAACACACCAGATTTTATACTAGTTCGGATTAATCGTATATCCATTCCCACGCAACGCTGGATTACGCAGAATTTTATTACTATATTAATATCTAAGAACAATCCCCTTAATTTCACGACTACAAGGTTACCATTTCCAATCTCCCTTGATAAAGTACAATTCCATTGATTTCACGGCTACAAGGTTAACACCGCTCCCTTTCCTTGAATTCAAGGCTACAAGGAACACATCTTTTTCCAAACACTTCCCAAATGATTACAACAGCCCTATAACTCTTCAATAACACTTCAATTCAGTGAGTAATGAGTATAGAGTGAGAAGAGAAGAAGTTTTATATATTTAGAATAGAAACTGGTAGAGTACAAGTGTAGAAGTCATAAAAATATGAAATAATAATGGAGGAATGAATAGGGATGAAGATGGAGAAGAAGAATAATTAAAAAAATCGAAATCAACCCCTATTTATAAGATTTGAAAGGTTGCAATGCTTCTGGAATGTTACAAATAGTGAAAAGACACTTCCTTTCTAAATTGAAAATGTGACAATTATATGTCGATATGCCAACATATATATGTCGACATATGTTATTTAAAATTTGAAATTTAAGTATTTTTCAAGTGTTTTAATATATATAATTCTGGAAATTCTTGAATTAAAACATAGTGATATAAATAAGTATTATAAATTAGAAAATCATATGAAATCATAAAAATAAATTATATAAACATATTTATAAAATTATAGAGTTTAAAACTATATAAATATAAAAGTATAACAGTATATAACTATATAAATATATATAAACTTATAATCTTTAAAATATTAAGTTTAAACTCAAAGATAAGATAGTAAAAATTAATTAGAATAGAATTTGAAAATAGAATTTGAAATTTGAAAATCAGAATTTGAATTTGAACCTGGAATGCTATTCAGAGTCTTACATAAACTAGAATTTATTATTATATTTATCTTAAACTCTTAAACTCTTGATTACTCATGAGTCTTGAATCTGAATTCTGAATCTCTAAAACTGTACAGTCTTCAGTATTGATTCCTGTATACAAATCTTGCATATATGTGTTTGTATATATACACTAGATAGAGATGTTAGTATATATTCTATAATCAATCTATATTGAAATAAGGTTGTTGTCATCAAAACTCCATTCTCCAACAATCTCCCCCTTTCTGATGATGACAACCTTAATTTATAAAATATTCATACCTGGTCCTTCTAATACTCCCTCTGTCAATATTAATCTTATATACTCTACTTAAACTAAGTCTATATTCTATAATTTCTCCCTCTTTTGCATTATCAAAAAGACATTCTAAAATTACTCCCCATAAATCATATATATACTCCTATACTAAGGCAAATTACTCCCCCTAAATTCTATATTTACTCATATACTAGGGTAAATTACTCCCCCTAAATTCTGTATCTATCTAAACATATCCTATAATTAAATCTATACTAAATTTCTAAGATATATGAATAGCTCCTCCTACATTTATGCCTATATTTATACAAATCAATCCAAATATCATAGTTACACTTGTTTCAAATCATATATACAAATCAATCCAAGCACACCAATCCAAGTAATATTTACATATGTTTTAATATATACTAGTTTTAAGTCGAGTAATCCAAACAAATTCAAACGAATCAAACCAATTAAATCATACCAAACAATCAAACGTTTCTTGGAACTTCTACCCAACCATCTTCTCCAAAGATAGGATCCTTCTTTATGACCTCCCAATCTTCATCTTCTTTTGTCGGTGGTGCCTTAGCGAGATTGTTATCTTCATCTCTAAAAAGAGAAGATATTAGCCAACGGATGGCATCAAAGTGCTTCTCTTGTTGCTCATACATCATTATTTGGATTAATTCAAGATGACTTTGGTTTCATAGTATTATAGAAAAGATGTTCTTGAAGGAATCCATTGTTTCTTCAAGATTTTCGCTTAAGTTATGAATTAGATTTGCCGTAGTTTTGATAACAATTGAATAGAAGAATGATAAATGATATAATGATTTTTTCTTAAAGAAATAGACTTAAATACGGTTTGGAATTCGTTGGATTCGAATGGACATGAGTTAATTATTTGATTTTAAAAATATTTTGAAAAACTGGCAGTTATATGTCGACATAGTCAACTATGTATGTCGACATACTTATTAAAAAAATTGAACTTTTTCAAATTTTGAATCTTTTGTTCTTATACTATATTACATTTAATTCTAAATTTTATACAGTAACTTAAAGGTGATTTGACATAATTAAAACTCCATTCATTACTTCTTAAAAAGAAATTACATTCAACTAATTAAGACATACTTAAATACGAGATTCGAAAGTAAATACTTAAAGATAACTTAAACTAGATAGGCTAGATTTTAGTGGATGAGGAGGAGGAAAATGAAATTCCAAGTTTTCTTCATATCTTACTCATGAACTTAGTCATTTTGGTAAAACTCTTTTCGAGCTTCTTTTGATTTTTGACTATCTTCACTTGATTTTGAACAATCATCTCTCTAGAAATGGTTCTAGTGTTGATTGGGCACTCAACGCTTTCCAAAGAAGTTTCTTCTTCTTCTTCTTCGATTTCCATAGGCTCTTTTTCTTGTTGCATTCGAGCTTGTTTGTCTTCGATTGTCTCATACGGTTTGAAAGTGAGTGGAATTTGCATAAGGTGTATGTTTGTGGAGTCAAACACCTTTCTTGGTATAGATTCTTCTCTGCGAAGATCAAATCCGAAATACTTGAAAATACGAGTGAGATAAACTCCATATCTAAGAGTGTTTTTTCTTGATGATGATTCAATGGGCTTGAATTCTCTTAAGATCGTGTCGGCCCAATTGATATCATAGCTATCAATAATGTCAAAGAGTGCTTTTTGGACCTTGAGAGTTGGATTGTTAAAATTTCCAAAACGTGGAGTGATGGTATGTTAAAGGAGAAGGTTTACGATTCTTGTTTTAGGTGAAAAAGCGATTTTTGAATTCCATGTGAGCGTTGCTTTCAAATATATCATGATAAGTTTCTAAATCTGTTTCACCAATTTTGAAATCCGAAAAATCCGAGCCCGAGCTTTTACAATTCAAGATATTGCCCAAGATTCCACAATCTAGAACAATTTGAGTGCCTTTGACGCTACTCCAACTTTGATCTTCATTGCCTTCAAAAAATCTGCGATTAAGATTCACATAGAACATCTTGACAAGCTTTGGGTAACACACTTCATCGTTATCCCGAGAGTCAGTCAAGGTCAATACTTCATTGTGATTGAAAAGAGAGATAAGATCATAGGATGGAAAGTCTCCAAAGACGGCGAAAGCACGCATATTGACTTTTGCATTTTCTATATAGTCAACATAGGTTTTAATTGCTTCTTTATCATTGCGGGGATCACCTTTGTTGGTTTTAGTTAATTTCAGTTTCTGAGCTAAACTTGAGGAAGCCATTGAAATGTTTGCTTTAAAGAGTATAAATATGAAGAATATAGTTTGAATTGTGAATGAGAGATAGAGATAATATATGTATAAATAGAAATTGAGTAGATATGGATTGAATAGATATAACTTTTCAGAAATCAATGACACCTTTTCAGACCTTGGAAGTTGGTGAAAAATTGAAGGTAAGTTTGAAAGTTTAAACCTTTGAAATTCAAATTTTGAATTTCAATTCTCAGACAGATATGTCGACATATAGACATATATATGTCGACATACATGTGTAATTTTCCAAGAAAAGTGATTTTGTACTTTTGATTTTTAAATTATCAATTTATATTTTAGGTTTAACTATTTCCTGAAATAATTATAATCCTAGCAAACATCCAAAATTTATTTAATTAATTATTAATCATTATTTAATTATTATTTTGAATTTTTAGAATTCAAATTTTGAATTGTAAATTTCAAGTTTTAAATTTCAAGTTTTAATTTTAAAGTTTAAATTTTCAAAACAAAACAAAGCAAGTAATCAAAGCATACATTCAACTAATTTTTTAAAAAAATTAATCAAAGTGTACTGGGTTTTAAGATCCACTTCTTCGATATTTTCTGAATTCTGAATTGTTGTAAAGCACATGCTTACATCTAAAGTTGTTGCGTATGCTTTCTTTCTTTTATTTGATGAATTGATATTGTTCGTTTGTTGAACTGATCTATCTGGATATGGACTCATTCTCTTTATATAGCCTGGTTTATTGCAGTTATAACATCGGCCATCATTTCTTACTGAACTTCCTTGATTATTACTTTGAAAATTACTTCTCTTTCTGTATCTCAGAAATTTTCTGAAATGTCTTGTCATTAAGGCTGTTTCCTCATCGTCTTCACTGTTTGAGTCTGAATCATTTTTTTCGCTTTGAATGCAATAGATTTCTTTTTAGTTGGTTTATTCTCTTTTCTTTTCTGTAGACTTCAAAAGACATCAAATTTCCGATTACATCCTCAATCTTCATTTCATTGACATTATTGGCTTCTTCAATTGCCAATGTTTTCTGATCCCACTCTGGAGTCAATGTACTCAATATTTTTCTGACTTGATCACCTTCTGAATAGTTTTTCCCAGTGCTATTAATGAATGCACTATTTCCTTTAATCTGCAGTACATATCGGAGATAGATTCATTCTCGTTCATTTTGAATAACTCAAATTGATTAATTAACATGATATCTTTGTTTGTTTAACTTTATTAGTTCCTTCATGAGTAACTTGTAAAGTTCTCCAAATTTCATAAGAAGTTTTACAGGTTGACACTCTATTAAACTCAGTCCTATCTAATGAACAAAACAACATATTCATGGCTTTAGAATTGCTTTGTGCAACAGCCTTTTGTTCATTAGTCCATTGTGCAAAATTAGTTGTGGGTTCAACAAACTCATTTTCTCTACTATTCCATGTTCCTAATCCTATTGATTGTAAATATATTTTCATTCTACATGCACAAAATGAATAATTACTACCATTAAACAGTGGTGGTCTAAAAATGGACTGACCCTCTACAAAAGAACTGTTACTACCAATGATGGTTGCCATTTTAAGATTTTCAAAAATTAGATTATGGACTTTTTGAAAGACCTTGCTCTGATACCAATTGTTAGGGAATGCGGAATGGATCTTAAGGCAAAAATAACACTACAGGGGGGTGAATAGTGTTTTCAAGGAATTTAAGAAAATCTAAAACTTATATGATCTACTATATGAATCACATAGCACAGAGATAATCACAAACACATAATCAAACACAAACACATAAATAAACAAAAATAAAATCCAGAAAAAGAAAGAATACGCCGTATTTTATACTAGTTTGGATTACTCATACGTCCAGTCCCATGCAATGCTTGATTGCACATAGTTTTTGTAACAACCCGCATTTTTTGTATCAAAGGATCGCAAAATATTTTTATTTTATTTCCTGAGGGTTGGATCATTCTCATATTTTAATATGTTGCTTATGGGGATGTGAGACATGTCCATAATTTTTAACGATTTTGTTTGTGACCTTTTTTCCCCAATTAGTCCTGTAGAGGGCATAACTTTTGACTCAGGTCGAATCTGGTGGTGAGACATGAGCCATTGGAAAGTAAATGATGATTGCCCTTCGGTATAGTGGTTACAAAGATTTGGCTCAGCGGTTTGGGAGGAATCGTTGTTTTAAGGTTTTCAGTTGGCTGTTCCGAATTGTGAAGCCTTAATGAGCTAATTTGTAGAGGCTCAATAGCGGGCTAGTGGAAAGCTATAAATAGGGGGTGAGAGGTATGGAGAATAGTTTACGTTCTCCATTATCTCATTGGGCGACCTATGTTCCTCCTTCCTCTAACTCCTTTCCACTGATAAAATTGAAATCTAAAGGAAGGAAATCAAAGATCTGCGCCATTTGAGGGTAGATCTACATCATTGCAAGGGAGAGTTCATCGAATAAAGGAGTTTGGATCCAATTCCTTGCAGTCCAGAATCTTAATTCATTGTTTTTTTACTTTGATTTGGAGAATTGATGAGTGATATGCATCTCTCACATGGATTCAGTCAAGTGTATGAGTGTTTGATCATGTTTTTCATCAAATTCAAGTGTTTTCTTATAGATCTACAACTTGATAACTCCATTTTCATATAAATCACCTTAGGATCTAATTAAGCATGTTTGAACTGGTAATTCCTATACTATTTCATATGTTTATGCAAGTTAGATCCGCAATTTAGATCAAATATTCATTTATTATGATTTTAATGAAATTGTATAAATATAGTGATGGTTGTTCATATTAATATTGTTAATGATCTCATATCATGTCTATGATTGAATTGGATGGATTAGACAAGTATGTTTCGTCGAATTTATCGTTCGGCGAAGTTTTGGTCGAATTTGGAGGTAAGTGAGGTCTGTGTAGGTTTCAGATCGAGCGTATAGGCCACGGGTCGAGCGCAGTACAAGTTTAGTATAGCGTAGTATTAACTTGTGGTCAGGTCAAGCAGAAATACATGGGGTCTGTCGCACACAGGGATCAGTCGGTCAGTTGGAGCTTTGGAGATGCAGGGTTGGTCGGTCTAATGCAAAGAGGGGTGAGCCTAGTGTTGGAATGAGTAGTGTTCGGTCGAGCAAGCCTGGTTGGTCGTGTACCAGGAGATAGGGTCGGTCGCTCCATGGATTGGCCACCTTATGTAAAGAGATGTTTGGGCCGGTCAAGCTAAGGGGTCAGTTGATTAGGGTGATCGGTCGCACTAGGGGGTGGTCAAGCAGGGTGGTCGGTCGCACCCGGGGTATGGTCGAGCAGGGTCATTCGGTCATGATGTTGAGTGGTTGGTTGGTCGTGCAAGCTGGTCAGTTGCGCAGGGTTATTTCTAAAAAACTATATTTTTTTGGGTTCGATCCAGCATGGAGCTTGAAAAAAATTCGGGGGCAACCCCCCGAACCCTAGCCGCGGCGCAGTGATGCAATTTGGCTCGGTGATGGTGTGACTTCGAAGTAAATTCAAGTAGGAAGGTTCGAAGTGTTGAAAAGTGTTCGTTGATCGGTGTAAAACAGTGAATGAGGTGACAACCCAAAGGTCGTGAGTTGATGGATAATAGTTGCTTGAGAAGGTTGCTTGAGCGATGAAAAATCGTCGGGTTGGACGACTAGAGATGTGAAGGCCGACAGATTATTATTGTCGTAAGTTCTGGTAGGCTCGAAGAAGGGGTACACTAGAGACGTCTAAAAGATCGGTTGTAGGTCGAGTACCTTGGGTATCGTTGAGAGGCCTAGTTACCAAGGTTGGACAAACATACGTATTGTTGAAAGGCATATGGAGTTTATGCTAGAACTGGGATTACCATTATCCTTGACATATGGCAAGGTTGGCCATCATACGATTAACGATGGTTTCAAAACAGGATGGCGGTGATACCCAGAGTCTGTCGTGGTTGATTACTTGCCTTGTTTGAACCGTCTCATGTGGATTGTCCAACGTCGAAGGAGATCTTCCTTAGGTGCTTGTCTGATATTGGTTTAGGCCTCTGGGCTTGTGCTTGAGGGATGTTGAGTTTGATTAGGATGGTTTACATAAGATATATAATTTGGATGTCATGAGTGCTTTGCCATGATTGAATGGGTGTTCTGGTTTCCATGGATGTTTGGTTGTAATGTTGTTGTAAAGGCTATCACTGTACAATGTGGGGAAGAGAGGGTTGAGTTCTCCCCTAGTATTGTGAGTAGATTAGTATGTTTATTTATCCATGTTCATATACTTTATTGTCGATGTTTGTCAGCTGTTTTATCGCTCACTAAGACTATTGTCTGACTCAAGGTTTTATGTTTCTTTCTTATTACCTTGGGTTGTTCATCCGGTTGTGGATGAGCAGACTAGGTGGCAGGCGACAGGTGATTAGTGAGGACGATGTTGTAGTTCGGAGGTGAGCTGGAGGCTTACGTACCAGTTTTATTACTATCTACTATTTCTATTTTTTCTGTTTGATTTACTCTATGAGTGTTGTAGTGAGGCTTTATGTACAGACTGTGATATTTCTTATGATGTTTGGATAATCTATCAGGGTGTTGTGAAAGTTTCAAAATTTTGTTATATGATGCTTCACTATTATTACCTGTTGCATATTTTCTACTATATTTTATCCTTGCGCTGTGATTTCTTACGACAAGCATCGAATGTGTTATTTACCTATGAGATTGTCTACAGCTTCCTGGCACACCTATCAATGCGTTATTCCTCTCGTTTAGTGTAGGGTTGTAGGCGTTCGTCACATTTGGTATCAGAGCTCTGGTTAATGATTTTTAGGAAAATTTCAAGGACGTAATTACGTATGAGAGACATATTTGTAGATTTCAGTTGGATGTATACCATATGATACTATATAGTATAGTAACATTTGTACTTCTTTATCTGCTTTTCTTGCAAGTGGCTAACCATTCTAATTTGCAGATTTAGAATGAGTCGATGAACTACAAGACACACTGCTAGGGAAGGGGCTATGCCTGGAGGGGTTAATGGTAGTACACCAGATTACCCAGCCATTTTTTAGGCCATGATGGAAGCAGTCATGCGAAGAGTACCCGCTCCAGTGGTAGCCAAGGTAGATGTTGGTTGCGAGTTCCTAGGGTTGTGGATTTTGCGAAGTTATGCAAGGATTATACATCTCTAGGAGGGAAACCATTCAAAGGAATTGATCCAGCTGAAGAGGTTCAGAGGTGGATGGATTATTGTATTTGCATTTTTTGGAGACTTGGGGTTGGATGGTGCAACTAAGAGAAAGCTTGCGTTAAGGCAATTGCAGGACAGAGCCATGGAATGGTGGAATCCAGTTACACTTGAGACTCCAGAAGAGGAGAATTCATGCGAGCAATTCCAAGCTAAGTTTGAAGCAAAGTTCATCTCCATTGCTCAAAAGTCCGCTCTATTTAAGAAGTTCATAGAGCAGAAACAGAATGGTCGTTGTGTGCTTGATTATGTTTCTGATTTCGAGGCCTTGTCCAGATATGCTCGTTCATACATTGACACACCTTATCAGAAGAATGAGAAATTTGTCATGGGTCTGGATACCTATATTGGAAGGCCTATGGTAGATCATCTTGACGATCCATTTGAGAAGATCGTGGAAAAAGTTGTTCACCATGAGAGCTTGTTTCCTAAGGAAGCAAATGTTGTCGTTGCAACTAAGGAAGTTCAGAAACCACAACTAGGTGGTAATAATACGAAGAGGAAGAAGCAACAGCAGAAAGGAAAGGATGGCCCGAAGAAGCATAAGAGTGAGGTGGTTTGATTTAACTGCCAACAGAAATGTCATTACTCGAATGAATGCAAGAATCCCGAAGCTGAGAAGAAATGCTTCAAGTGTGGAAAGCCTGGGCATGAGAAGACAGACTGCCCAAATCAGCTAAGGAGAAGCAGGTTGTGAGGCATACACTTTGGGAGTCGTGCCATCTTCTTCAAGAGCTCCTACTTCAGGGGAAAAGAGAATGGGTGTCTTCATGCAAGGTACCCTTTCTATTCGAGGTGTTTTAGTTCGTGTGTTATTTGATACTGGAGCATCGCATTCATTCATTTGCAATGATCTTGTGTATCGCTTGGGTTTGGAACCCGAGATTTGTGATAGACCATTGATCGTGACTATTCTAGTTGGGGGTTCGTCCAGTTTGTGTATGTTGTTTCATGGCCTAGTGTTGTTGAGTCATGGCTACACTTTTGTGTTTGATTGCTTTGTTCTTAACTTCACTGGGTTTAGGATCATCTTGGGCATAGACCGGATCAATAGTGAATTGCGAGAAGCTAGAGGTGATAGTCGGGGATGTGAAAGGGCGAAAGGTGTTGATTTGATGTAAGCCCGAAGACGGGGTCTTCGTAAGCTATCTATATTCGTTTGTGATTCCACAGGAAGACTTATCATTTGCGTTGATCGCGAATAAGTTTGAGGATGTTTTTGACGAGATCAAAGGGTTGCCGCTGCATCATGTGATCAAGTTTAGGATTGATTTGGTCGAGGGATTTAGATCAATCGTTATGCCTCTTAGGCGCATGGCGCTTAAGGAACAGCGAGAGTTCGAGGTGCAAGTTCGTGACCTTTTGGGAAAAGGATTCATTCGGAGGAGTGTATCCGAATGGGGTGCACCGGTCGTGTTTGCAACCAAGGTAGATGGCTCATTAAGATTGTGTGTGGACTACCGTGAGCTGAATAAGGTGACCAAGAAGAAAAAGTATCCATTGCCAAGGATTGATGACTTGTTCGATCAGCTTCACGAGGCCAAAGTGTTTTCTCAGATGGATTTGGCAACGGGATTTCACTAGTTGAGGGTGGCAAATGATAGTGTGTCGAAGTTTACTTTTAGGAAACCATCCGGTTTCTTCGAATGGTTGGTGATGCCATTCGGGTTGACTAATGCGCTAGCGTACTTTATGGATCTTATGAATAGGGTTTTCAGAGACCAGTTGAACAAGTTCATGCTTGTGTTCATGGATGATATTCTGGTTTACTCCCGGAACGAGAAAGAACACAAGATGCACTTGAGAGTTGTATTGGAATTCTTGCGAAAGCATCAGTTGAGAGCTAAGTTTTCAAAGTGTCACTTCTGGAAGAAGAAAGTGATCGTAGGCCATGTGGTTCTGGAAATGGAATAGCGGTTGACCCCGCTATGGTCACAGCAGTCCAAGACTGGGATCGACCTAAGAATATGGTGGATGTTCGGAGTTTCCTTGTGTTGGAAGGTTATTACTGACGGTTTGTCAAGGATGTCTCCAAGATAGCTGAACCGTTGATAGGATTGACGAAAAAGAACCAAGTGTTCACACGGGATGCAAAGTGTGAACAAGCGTCTGGGATCCTGAAGGAGGGGTTGACGAGTGCTCCTATTTTGAAAATTTTAAGTGTAAATGAAGTGATGGTGGTATACACTGATGCATGTGGCACTAGACTTGGAGCAGTGGTAATGCAAAAGGATAAGGTTGTGGCTTACGCGAGTCGACAGTTGAAGCCGCATGAGAGAAATTACCCAACTCATGATTTGGAGTTGGCGGTGATTGTGTTTGCTCTGAAGATGTGGAGACATTACCTGTTGGGAGTTTGATTTGAATTGTTTACGGACCACAAGTCGTTGAAGTATCTTTTCTCCCAAAAGGATTTAAATCTTCGGAAGCAAAGATGGTTGAAGCTTCTCGCATCGTATGATTTTTGATATAGCCCACACTTTTGGTAAAGGTAACGCAGTTTCAAATAGGTTGAGCCGAAGACACGCAAGTTAGGGAGCGATGTTTCCAGAATGGAAGTGCCTCGAGTATTAGGCAAGGTTTGATTTTAGGCCACGATGTGAGTTGGAACCTGAAGTGTTGGCAAGCTTGTCGATAGGACCTACTCTTACCGAAAGGATTGGCGAGAGCCAAAAGTGAGATGTGAAGATTGTCGAGTTTATCCAGAAATTGGAACCAGAGAATAAAGAGTTTGAAGTAGACCGAGAAGGTTGGCTTCGAAAGCAAGGACGACTAATTGTTCCTGACATCGACGGATTGAGAGATGAGGTTCTGAGGCAATGTCATCGCTCAAAGTTGACGATTCACCCCAGTGGTAATAAGATATATAAGGACATGAGGCGAGTTTACTACTGGGAGGGGATAAAGCGAGATATTGGAAAGTTCATTTCCAAGTGTATGAACCGTCAATTGGTGAAAGCTGAACAGAAGAAGCCGAGTGGTTCGCTTCAGCCATTGGAAATTCCTACGTGGAAGTAGGAGCAAGTATCGATGGATTTTATCGATGGACTACCTAGAACCAGGGCTGGAATTGAAGAGATTTGGGTCATCATGGATCGCTTAACCAAAAGTGCAAGGTTCATTCCTGTCAAGTCGACTAGGACAACATCGAAATTGGCTGAACTTTATGTGAAATAGATAGTTCGATTCCATGGTTTCCCAAAGAGCATAGTAAGTGACCGAGATCCATTATTTACGAGTGGATTTTGGAAGAGTTTGCAGGAAGCTTTGGGAACCGAGTGTGCTTGAGCACGGCTTATCATCCCCAAACCGATGGTCAAACCGAGCTTTGGAAGATCTCCTAAGGGCTTGTGTGTTAGACTTCGGAGAATCGTGGGAAGACCATCTACATCTAGTTGAGTTTGCATACAATAATAGCTACCGGTCTAGCATTGGCATGGCACCATTCGAGGCATTGTATGGTAGGTCGTGTAATTCTCCAACATGTTGGTCAGAAACTGGAGATAAGTTGATACTTGGGCCAGAGATGATTAGAGAAACATCAGACTGTATCGAGATCGTTCGGTAACAAATGAAGACATTCCAATATCATTAGAAGAGTTATGCCGATAAGCGTCGAAAAGATTTGGAATTCGATGTTAGCGATATGGTTTTTGTGAAGATTTTGCCCTTGAAGCATGTGGTTCGATTCAGAAATAAGGGAAAGCTAGCTCCAAGGTTCGTTGGGCCATTTCCGATAGTCGAGTGGATTGGAAAGCTCGCATATAGATTGGAGTTACCCGAGAGGATGTCGAGTGTGTATAATGTTTTCCATGTATCGTTTCTACTGATGTTCGTGCATGATTCGAATGTAGGGGTATCTCTAGAGCAGTACAAAGATTTAGACGTCTAGATCGTAGTTCCAAGACCTCGTAAGCCACATCGTGTTGTGGGGAATGACACGAAACAGTTTAGAAGGAAGACAGTTAAGTTAGTCAAGGTACAATGTTGTGAGGATGGCGACGATTATACGTGGGAGATGGAAGAGAGCATGAGGGCGAATCATGGATGATAGGCATGTTGAATTATTGTAGTTTCTTGTGTTTGCTTGGAATTTCGGGGGAGAAATTCTTAAGGGGGGAGAATGTAACATCCCGCATTTTTCGTATCGGAGGATCGTAAAATATTTTTATTTTATTCCCTGAGCGTTGGATCATTCTCATATTTTAAGATGTTGCCTATGGGGATGTGAGACATGTCCATAATTTTTAACAATTTTGTTTGTGACCATTTTACTCCTGTCAGTCTTGTATAGGGCATAACTTTTGACTCAAATCGAATCAGGTGGTGAGACATGTGTCATTATAAAGAAAATGGTGATTACCTTTTCGTAGAGTGGTTACATTAAAGATTTGGCTCAGCGATTTGGGAGGAATCGTTGTTTTAAGGTTTTTTAGTTGGCTGTTCAGGATTGTAAAGCCTTAATGGGCTGATTTTTAGAGGCCCATTAGTGGGCTGGCGAAAAGCTATAAATAGGGGTGAGACGTATGGAGAATAGTTTACTTTCTCCATTCTCTCATTTGTTGGCCTATGTTCCTCCTTCCTCTAACACCTTTCCACCAATAAAATCGAAATCTAAAGGAACGAAATTGAAAATCTACACCAGTTGAGCGTAGATCTACATCGCTGCAAGGGGGAGTTCATCGAATAAAGGAGTTTTGATCCATTTCCTTGCTGTTTGGAATCTTAATCCATTGTTTTTGCTTTGATTTGGTGGTGAGTGATATGCATCTCTCATATGGATTCAATCAAGTGTAATGTTTTTCATTAAATTCAAGTGTCTCCTTATAGATCTACATCTTGGTAACTGCATTTTCATATGAATCACCCATAATATATGATTTAGCATGTTTAAACTGGTAATTCCTATACTATTTCATATGTTTATGCAAGTTAGATCCGCAATTTAGATCATATGTTCATTTATTATGATTTTGATGAAATTGTTTAATTTTAGTGATAATTGTCATATTCATGTATTTAGTGATCTCATAACATCTATGGTTGAATTGGATGGACTAGACAAGTATGTTTCATCAAATTTTTCATTTGGCGAAGTTTTAGTTGAATTTCGAGGTAAATTGGGTCTGTGCAGGTTTCGGGTCAACCGTACAGGCCATGGATTGAGCACTGTACAAGTGTAGTACAACTTGTGGTTGGGTCAAGCAGAAATACATGGGGTCGGTCGCACACAGGGCTCGGTCGGTCGGTTGGAGCTTCAAAGACACAGGGTCGGTAGGTCTAGTGCAAAGAGGGGCGAGCCTGGTGTTGGAATGAGCAGTGTTCGGTCAAGCACAACATGGGTTCGAGCAAGCCTGGTCGGTTGTGTATCAGGAGACGGGGTCGGCCGCTCCATGGATTGGCTGCCTTATGCAAAGAGATGTTCGGGTCGGTCAATCCAAGGGGTCGGTTGAGCAGGGTGATCGGTCGCACCAGGGGGTGGTCGAGAAGGGTGGTTAGTCGCACCGGGGGTGTGGTCGAGTAGGGTCATTCGGTCATGATGTTGAATGGTTGGTTGGTCGTGCAAGTTGGTTGGTCGCACAGGGTTATTTCTGAAAAATAATATTTTTTGGCTACGACCTTGATTTGAACAAAGAAGCTTGGAAAAAAATCGGGGGCAACCCCCCTCCCCCCAAAACCCTATCCGCAGCGCAATGATGTAATTTAGCTCGGTGATAGTGTGACTTCGAAGTAAATTCAAGAAGGAAGGTTCAAAGTGTTGAAACGTGTTCGTTGATCGATGTAGAACAGCGAATGAGGTGACAATTCAAAGGTCATGAGTTAGTGGATAATGGTTGCTTGAGAAGGTTGCTTGAGCTATGAAAAGTCATCGGGTTGGGCGACTAGAGATGTGAAGGCCGAGAGATTATCGTTGTCGTAAGTTCTAGCAGGCTCGAAGCAGGAGTACACTAGAGACGTCTAAAAGACTGACTGTAGGTCGAGTACCCTGGGTATCGTTGAAAGACCTAGTTGTCCACGTATCGTTGAAAGGCGTATGGAGTTTATGCTAGAACTTAGGTTACCATTAGCCCTTAACTTATGTTGGCTGGCATAAAATTAACGATGGTTTCAAAGTAGGATTGGCGGTGATAGCCATAGTCTTTCATGGTTGATTAGTTGTCTTGTTCGAACTGTCTCATGTAGATTGTCCTACGTCGAAGGAGATGTTCATTGGGTGCTTGTCTGATATTGGTTTAGGCCTCTGGGGCTTGTTCTTGAGGGATATTGAGTTCGATTAGGATGGTTTACATAAGATATGTAATTTGGATGTCATGAGTGCTTTTCCATGATTGAATGGGTGTTCTGGTTTCCATGGATGTATGGTTGAAATGTTGTTGTAAAGGCTATCACCGTCTGATGTGGGGAAGAGAGGGTTGATTTCTTCTCTGGTGTTGTGGGTAGATTAGTATGTTTATCTAGCCATTTTCATATACGTTATTGTTGATGTTTGTCAGCTTTTTTATCGCTCATTAAGACTGTTGCCTGACTCAAGGTTTTATGTTTCTCTCTTATTACCTTGGGTTGTTCATCCGGTTGTCGATGGGCAGACTAGGTGATTAGTGAGGACGATGTTGCAGTTCGGAGGCAAGCTGGAGGCTTACGTACCAATTTTATTGTTATCTATTGTTTCTGTTTCTGCTGTTTGAGTTACTTTATGAGTGTTGTAGTGAGAATTTATGTACAGACTTTGATATTTCCTATGATGTTTGGATAATCTTTCAGGTTGTTGTGAAAGTTTCAAAAGTTTGTTATATGATGCTTCACTATTATTACATGTTGTATATTTCTACTATATTTTGTCCTTGCATGGTGTGTTCTACGATAAGTATTGATTGCGTTACCTACATTTGATGATCATCCACAGCTTCCTGGCACACCTTTCAGCGCAATATTCTCTTGCTTAGTGTAGGGTTGTGAGAGATCGTCACAGTTTTATTACTATATCAATATCCAAGTACAATCCCCTTGATTTCATGGCTACAAGATTACCACCGTTTCCAAACTCCCTTGATCAAGTACAATTCCCTTGATTTCACGGCTACAAGGTTAACACCACTCCCTTTCCTTGATTTCAGTGCTACAAGGAACGCATCTTTTAATGAACACTTCCCAAATGATTAAACCAACCTTGTAACTCTTCAATAGCACTTCGATTCAGAGAGTAATGAGTAGAGAGTGAGAAGAGAAGAAGTTTCATATATTTGAATAGAAATCGGTTGAGTACAAGTGTAGAAATCATAAAAATATGAAATAATAATGGAGGAATGAAAAGGGATGAAGATGGAGAAGGTGAATAATTAAAAAATTCGAAATCAACCCCTGTTTATAAGATTTGAAAGGTTGCAACGCTTCTGGAACGTTACAAATGGTGAAAAGACACTTCCTTTCTAAATTGAAAATGTGACAATTATATGTCGACATGCCAACATATGTATGTTGACATATATTATTTAAAATTTAAGTATTTTTCGAGTGTTTTAATATATATAATTCTGGAAATTCTTGAATTAAAACATAGTGATATAATTAAGTAAGTAGAAAGTCATACGAAATCAAAAAATATAAATTATATAAACATATTTATAAAATTATAGAGTTTGAAACTATATAAATATAAAAGTATATAACTATATAAATATATATAAACTTATAATCTTTAAAATCCCAAGTTTAAACTCAAAGATAAGATAGAAAAACTTAATTATAATAGAATTTGAAAATAGAACTTGAAAATTTTAGTTTGAACCTGCAATGCTATTCAGATTCTTACATAAACTAGACTCTATTATTATATTTATCTTGAACTCTTGATTTCTTGAGTACTCATGAGTCTTGAATCTAAATTCTGAATCTCTTGAATCTCAAAAACTCTAAAACTGTACAGTCTTCAGTATTAGTTCCTGTAAACAAATCCTGCATATATGTATATATATATTCTAGATAGAGATGTTAGTATATATTTTATAATTAATTAATATTATAATAAGGATGTTATCATCAAAACTCCATTCTCCAACATCGACTCTTACTCTTTGTTTCTCTTGAGCCTGAAGTTGTTTGCGATGCTTCACACTTGTGTCTTCTCAGCTGTTACAGCTTTGAGCATTTCCCATTTCATATGAGCTTGTATATTTGTTGTGCATGTTCACTCTTACTTGACCTTGTTGCTGCACCATATACATGCAGTTTCCAGATGCATGTCATATACTTGATTTTGGTTGTTGTTGGGTTCATTTATATGTACTTGATATTTGTTCTAGTCACTCTTGTTCAGCTGCACCATGTACCTGAATCTGCGCGTCATTTGCTTGGGCTTGAATTCTTTTTGCGGTGCATGCGCATACTTATGTAGATATATGCATATGTACACTTGTGTACATATGCATATATATAAGTTATATGAGCCACATTGAATTGTATACGACCATGTTGCCCCTGTTCACCTAAAAAAATTGCTTCTATGCATATACATATATTTATTATTTCTAATACAACAAACCAGTTATGATTGTCTTGAGGCTGGTCAAGATCAGCATACTACATATATGAGTTGAGGCTAGTCTTAATCAACAGACAACTGTAACTGGGTTGAGGATGGTTTGCGAGCACTAGAAAAAATAGTCTACCTTGTGGTATTTACAGTGAATCACTGTAAATATCACAAGCAGTCTGGACTCAATATATATATATATATATATATATATATATATATATATATATATATAACCAAGTCTAGAAATACGATGAGAAACACACCAAAATTCTAAGGCAAATAAAATTTAAAATAAATTTATACTTATTTACAGATAATTCTATTTTGTTCCATTTTACTCTATGTGTTTACGTGATAGATATGCAGGTGACTGGACAAGATCTGGAGCACATGAAGATTGATTGAGTGTGTACGAATGTATGTGAGGGACTGTTTGTGTATGATTGAGTGAAATGAGTGAACTACAGAGAGGAACAAATGTAAATAAGTGAGACAACTGAATGGTATAGAAGTGAGTTCTTAAAAGATGTACTATTCTAAAAATTAAAAAAAAAAATATTGAATAATAAACACTATTTGGATATCTAAAATTCTATCCAATAGCATTATTATTCAATAGTAATTTTTATTTCTGTATGAGATGGAATAAAGAATAGTACAAACATATTTATAGAATAATACATGTTTGTTATCATCAAACAAAGAAATCATACTGTTATATTCAATAATCTCCTCCTTTTAATGATGACAAACAAACACTTAAGATTTTGAATATAATAAATGTGTTTGAATGTGAAGTATGAGAACTCCCCCTATATGTATGCTCCCCCTAGAATTGAACTCCCCCTACAACCGAAAACACACTTAACCAATTTGTACGAAATTTGAGAATATAAAAATCTATTAAACACTCGGCAAAAAAAATCAATAGATGTTTCATGCTTATCAAAATCTCAACGCTTCTCCTCCTTTTATTATTGACAGAGTTGGAAAATAGCAATGTATTTGGACTATAATTATCAATTCAAATTAAATGACAAAATCAAATACCGCAAATCCCAAAACAATAAAACAAAAATCAGAATATTTAATAAAATATAAACACATTTCACGATTCAGAGGATGGATCGAAAGGTAGGTTGTTACATATTAAGGAGGATTTCATATATATATATATATATATATATATATATATATTATTCTTATTTTCTTTTCTTTCTATTCCCTTTTTAAGAGCACACTAGTCTTGCATAACCGTAAGAACTTTTAAATGAGTCAGTTTCAACTTAAATTATAAGCATTTTCTAACCATGCATGACCATATCTAGGTTTTCTAAGAGGTTAGAGTAACACCTATTATATGAAAATCCCCTTATTATATAAAACCATGATGAATGATAAAAATATGGTCGGAAAAGAGATGGTCGTGAAATAAATTTCTAAATTAATCAGATTATGAAACATATTCAACAATACCAGGATTTTTGAAAATTTTCAACTATCTCTTATTCTGAAAATAATATAGTTACATCTTCATCACAATTTTTTCAAAAAACTGTAATTTTCTTAATGGTTTCCAAAAATGGTTTAACTTGCCAGAAAATGAATTAGAGAAAAAAACACCCAAGAATATTTTAAATAAAATGCAGAGGGGTTAATCAATTTATATAATCCCCAAATCCAAGCATAATATGGAAAATCTATCTTTAGGAAGGAGTTTTATAAAAATGTCAGCAAGTTTAGATTCAGTTAGAATAAATTCAATGCAAATGTCCTCCCTATAAATGTGATCTCTAATGAAATGGTGCCTCACATCAATGTGTTATATGCGTGAATGATGAATAAAGTTATTTGATAAATCTATGGACAACAACTTCCCAAGGCAATATTTTCTGCTTTAGTAGTGGACAATGCAACACAATTTTTTTTCCGACTTGACCGTGAAACTAGAGAATGTCCTAACATGAAACAAGTTCCACTAGCGCTTCTCCTATCAGTGAGTGAGCCAGCATAATCAGCATCTGGAAAACAACCTAAATCAAAGTTTTCACAAGAGTGGTACAATAAACCAAGTTTTTGTGTGTGCAACAAATATCTTAAGATTCATTTTGTGGCTTTTAAATTAGATTCTTTTGGGTTAGATTGAAAACGAGCATACAAATAGACAAAAAGCATGGTATCGGGTCTAGAAGCAGAGAGATAGAGAAGTGAACCAATTATACCGTGATATATTTTCTAATCAACAGCAAGTCCTTTTTAATTTTTATCAAGCTTGGTTGTCGAGCTCATTGGTGTTTTCATTGGCTTTGCATTTTCAACTCCAAATTTTTTCAGCAACTCCATCACGTACCTTGTTTGAGAGATGGAAACCCCTTTCCGACTTTGCTTGATTTGGAATCTGAGGAAGCATTTCAGCTCACCAAACAAGCTCATTTCAAATTTATCTTGCATGACTTTTTCAATTTTATCACACAAAACTTTAACGGTAGCACCATAAATGATATCATCAACATAAATTTGAACAATAAAAAAATCATCACCATCATGTAACTGAAACAAAGTTGTGTCAACACATCCCTTTTTAAAGCCATTTTCCGAAAGATTTGTACAGAGACAGTCATAGCAAGCTCTAGGATCTTGCTTAAGACAATATAATGCTTTTTCAAGTTTATACATATGATTTGTAAACTTGGGATTTCAAAACCAGGGGGTTGTTCAACAAAAACTTCTTCTCTTAGCTCTCCATTTAGACATGCATTCTTTACATCCATGTGCTTATGTTTGAAACTGTTAAAGCATGCAAAACTTAGCAAAATTCTAATCTTTTATAACCTAGCCACTAGAGAAAATGTTTCATCAAAATCAATGTCTTCTCTTTGATTATTCCTTTTGCAACCAATCTAGCTTTGTTTCTAATCATATTTCCAGATTCATCAAGTTTATTCTTAAACACCCACTTTGTTCCAACAATTGGATAGTCATTTGGCCGAGGAACCAATTTCAAAACCTTATTCCTCTCATACTCGTTAAATTCATCTTACATTGCTAAAATCTAGCATTCATCGTTAAGAGAAACGTCATAAGAACTTGGTTCATAATTTCAGAAATAAAACCATTGTGGATACAGAAAGTGCAAATATTCTTATTCAGATAAGAACCCAATGGTTCTGATTTTGGGAGAATCCGACGGTCGGATCTCCCGTAACATCAATTCGAAGTCAATGGTCGAAATTCGCGAACTGCCGCGGCGCGTTCTATTCAGGCCATTAATATATATAATATATATTATATATTTCATCGATTTCCATTCAAAATGTATTTTATAAATCGTTCTAAATTCGTTTTAAGAATGGTTTCAACTTCATATTCAATTTTAAATCAAAACTGAATATTCCATATCATTAACATATAAATGATAATATTTTAAAAATATTATATTTTGAAATCATTTCCTTTTCGATATTCATTATAGAAATGAATAAAATTGATATAAATACCGTTCACGTCAAAATGGCGTTAATCTAATCAACACGGCTTCATATATTTAAATATATTTGTGTCCATCCCGAATCGGACATTAAAATCAGATTTTGATCTTATACTGAATATTATTTTAAAATATTCATTATTTTAAAATATTTGTTATTTTAAAATATTCATTCTTTCTGAACTGGAATCAGACACAGCCAATTACCATATAATGTTATTTATATGGATTTCATACAACACATGTATATAACAACAATGATAAACAATCAACCATCATCCAGAGTGCATTCTACACTGCATAAGAGTTAAATATTAATAATTAATGCTTACAATAGCCTGTCAACCCATCGATTGACATACAACTAAATATTGGGATTAGTATATGTCCAATATCATCCCAATATCCGTGTGGGGTTTTCAAACAACAAACACTGATTATTATTTGTCCAGTTGGGCGATGTGTAAAATATATCGTCCCAATCCATATCAGTCAAATGTGTGTATAAATACAATTTGTCCAATTTGTAAATGAACATTAATTTATTTCATATACCCGTTAAAATTATATATTTTTTAGCGATAAATTATTTATTTCGACAAATGAATATTTTAATTATTCCATTCCACATCACAATCAATTTTCACAACAAAATACAATCAAACAAGTCGTCCATGTTCTGTGGATGACAGGGAGCAGTTCATACATACAGTTATAAAATAAATAACTGTAAAGAAATAATTTTAGTGAGAAGTTCTCACATTGGGTTCCACTCCGCCATTTTATTTCTGAATTTCTGGACTGTTCGGATTTAATTCTTCCCAAATTTTTAATGTGCTCCAAATTGGATGTGGTTAGTCTTGTTGTGAAGCTCTCGTCCCCACGATCGCAACGGATCCTGTTTCACTGGATTTCATCACCGTATGAGAAAGATACGATTTTCCAAAGGCCAAGGATAATTTAAATTATTAATATAGTGATTAATTATATTAAAACATCACCTTTCCTCAGTTAATCCACAGGCCGTCGTTTTCACGTGGTGTTCAAAACTAGGTCACCATTTTTCTTCTAATCCGCGTAGCTAGGTGACGATCGGACGATGTCACGCTGTAGAGCTTCGAGATGCGCGCCACCCTCTGCAAGCACGTTCAACTCGGTGGTGACTGGCCCCAACAATTAGAGGTGAGGCGGCGGCTATTTGAGGCTCGAGATCTCACTCAACACTCAATGATAATTCCCAAACCCAGTACGGATTTGAAGATCTCTGGGAGCTCTTCGATTTTGCCTCAAGGAGCAATTGGAATCGCTGAGTGGATTGGCCGGAAAATGGGAAGGAAAATCTGAGCAGTTTTTGCCGTGAACGAGAAGGGCGACGGGGTTTTTTGTTTTAATTTTCTGAATTCTGATTGGCCCAGGGATTATATATATAATTTTTTTTATATTATTTAATTTGAAAAATTAGGATTTTCTTATCCGAACTCCAAATCGAACCCAACGACTGACGCCCCTAGCTAAATACCCCCATTCCGAACACAATGGGATATGTCCCGTGATCCAATTCGACCGTTTCCACCAGTTTCTGTTAAATTTAAAATATAAATCAACATATTTTAAATTCAAACGCACATTTTAATTTATCTGCGCCACATACGGACTCCAAAAATTCCAGAAAAATAAATATGGCTTTGTTTTGGCTATACGGTCTTAACAAAAGTAATTTCGTCGAATTTGGAGACCGTTTGAAAAATGGTCATTTTCCAGTCGATTAAATTCAAACTGAAATGACCAAACACGTTTAAATCCGCCACGCTCACATATTGATTCCAAAAATTATGAAAATTGGAATCCAGCAATAATTTGACATTCTGGATTCAGCAAAAGTGGTCTCGTCAAAAACGGAGGTCGTTTGCAAGATCTTCACTTTTAAGGGTTATATTTCCATAGCGACTATTCTGAATTTTCAACTGGGCATAACTTTTTATTCCGGCTATGAAATTTCAATTTTTCAAATTCTTTGTAAAGATATTTTCAAATAGATTCTAATATTTTTGTTTTCACTAAAATCCGGTTTATTTTGAATCCTGTACATTCATTTGAAATTTGAAATCGAATTTTCAAACTACCGCGCCATTTCTGATTCCATTTATAATTAAAATATATTTATATTCTAATTTTGATTTATATAAATATATACATTCTAATTCTGTTCAAAATAAATTTCTAGTTGTTGTTATTTAAAATAATTCATTTTAAATATTCAAAATTCATTAAAATTGCCAAAATATAAATTTTAAATTGGTTCTGATTTTTCGGGTTGTTACAATCTCCCCCACTTAAAATCTTTTCATCCTCAAAAAGGAACGGAACTGAAAGTTGTTTTACTAATCAATTCAACTTTCAGTTTGGCGTTCATTCTTCAACTTTTCAGTTTTTATGAATTTCTAATTTTTCAAAAATTTGGCTAACACCCTAAATTTTCGATTTTTTTTTGCCATAACCTCCTTTGTATGGGGAGCACTGGGAAAATTCCCAAACCGCCACACAGGCCCTCTCATCTCAAAAAGAAAAAGAAAACGCCAAACGGCAAGCAAATCGGCTCATAAAATCATCCAAACCCAAGAAATTAGTAAACATGTACCTATTTGTCATGCATACAATTTTATTCCTGTTCTCTAGCTCCTGGCTATGACCTGTTCAATGTATATACATGTATATGCATGCAATTTCAAACTATTTTCAAGTCAGTTCAATATTTGATACAATTTGGTTATAAGTACTGTTCTTTCACATAATGGTTTTATTAGATAACAAATAATCATACAACACAACCATCGATCAATTAGTGAATTAATGTTTCAAATTCATAATTTTGATACATATACCAAAAATCATGTTTTTGATGCTAATTCACACAATAAACCCTACCTAGTTTTGGTTCTCACACCAGTCAATTGGAAATATATAGAAATCTCACTTTCAAAACTTGAACATAAATATTGATGATGCATGTGCTATCATCAGTATCATCTTCGGGCGATTAAAGTGTGATTTTATATCTATCCAGTATATTCGAACTTCGAATATACGTTTGTAGGACGTACATGCAAAATCTTTATGTATTGGATTGTCCAAATCTATTTAAAATAAATATTCAAATACGTTGAATAAGGTTTAAATTTTCAAAACAAAATTCGTTTTCATTTTTATTTTCGTAGCACTACTCTTCACACTCGTTCTAGGATACTACTGATCCTATCTCTAATGAGTCATTCCTATTGGATATTACTAATCCAATCTCTAATGAATTCTTTTGTTTGCTTCTAATGTGTCTTGCTCTCGAGCTCAGTAAACCAAAGCTCTGATACCAAATGAGACGACCCGAACTTCCCAGAAAGGAAAGCCCGAATTGCTTTGAGGATAAGACGAATCATAACACAAATAGAAGAACATTTCATTGCTTATTACAACAATTCACATTAGGGTACAAGAATATACAGAGTATAAACGAATATTATACATTTGATAAATGTCATAGATTTACAAATTACAATGCAGCGGAAAATAATACAAAAACACAACTGAAAGAGATACACGGATATATAGCTTTCCGAATATCATTCCAGCTGTAAACCAGGATCCTGTGAATATAAATCTGCAAAACCAAAACTACTAGCTGCCTGTGTGGAAAATAAGGGCACCCAGAGTTTAGGTTAAAACAATAAACTCCAGGTCAATCATGTGACTGGTGTGAGAACTAAAACAGTTATTAATTTGATTCTTAAAGTTCGGTAAATCAAGGGACCACGCCATATAACACGGAACGGGTTTCCTCCCAAGGATAACAGTGCATAAACAGTTATAAACAGCACAATGCTTTTTGGAAAAATGAAGCTATTATTAGACCCAGGTCCAATCACAAAATGCAACGCAAGCCGTAGGATAGGGTTTTACCTTATAATAGCCAAATAATGCTTGGTACGTTTAAAACAAAACATTTTGATACTGTTATAGTGTAAAGTGTATTAAAACAACTTCAAATATAAATGTATCAATCATAGGCGGCATGGGCACCATCTATCATGTCACCAATACTAGGCTCTACAATCAAAACCGAAATGTCACGTATTGGAAATTGGATTTCCGTCATGAGTCGAGGCAAGGGATCATCCTCGCCGGCTTCGAGACACTCTAGCAAACGCCTCAGGGTTCAGACGCTGGCGAACCCTTGGATCTTCAGGGCCGATCCACACATAGCGGATTGGTTATACCTGAACACACGTTTCCCGGTTCAGTAGGACCTATCCATCGGCTCCATAGAGACCGATATATCCGAGGCGCCTTGCATTCCAACAACCACACAGGTAAAAATAATATAAATGTCAGGGCTTGTAAAACACTGACACCACCAATAGCTAGAAAGAAATGTCGTGCACTTCCTGCAGTCACGATCCCGTTTTTGACTCATACCGAGGTGTGAGGCTCGCGAATTAACGCTATACACAAAGCTATGCCACACAGGCCATGCTTTGATCATCAACCACAAGACTCTGCTTTTCAACATAAGCCTTGATCATTTTCCACTTAGGCATGCCACACTTGCAATTCACTCCATGCGACTGATGTCTATCGATATATAACCTCTGAGCTCGTACATCTCAGAGAAGGGCGTTAAGCAAGAGAATAAATTCTCCGCTACCAAACAGATATATATTTAACAGAAATCAATCAACATAGAATAAAATCCAATGTCAGACACACATCCATTTACAAGTTCGTTCTGGGTCTGAACGAAACCGGAGGCACCTTATTCCTCGTCCCATATGTCCAATACAGGAGAGAGGCCCTTGCATATCCGTCGATCTCCAAGTACGTCTGGACGATCACCGCTGGTTACCTCGTCTTGGGCGTACAGCCCAATCAAGACATCAGTAATCATCCAAACGATGTGAAGACCTCTGGTCTTCAACCACCGTCTTCCTTGTCGAATTATCGTCGAATCAGTTATTCAGAATAGGTATAAACCCGGCCTTTCTGGATAACTCGCGTATATGATAAACAAGTGCTATAAAACACAACATATGCCGCATTCCAATTCTGAATATTCTTTTATTTAAATATTCATATCCTTTAGGAAAGGTTCCCATTAATTTTATCAAAGATAAATTCTTTAAATTTATTCTTTAATCTTCCTTTAGATGTCAATTAAAACCATGTCACGGGTTTCCAATCTAGTCGAGATTAGCGCACCTGTAACAATTTGTTTAATTTCCCAATCCTAACCTATTCAACCCGTGGAGAAAAACTGGTAATACTCCAAAACTAACACCACGGTCTTATAGGTAAAATAAATTACCATTTCCCGTTCAAATCTAATTAAAGATTTAACTATCGCTAGAAGCAAAACTGGTGATACTCCACTCTCGATCATTTTCCAAACTTGATAATTTAAATTATCACATTCCTTTTTTTTCAATCTATTTAAAGATTCATTAAAACTCCACTTAGTTTTAATCTTCCCAAAAATCAATATCAATGATTATTTAACTTTGGAAACACAAACATGTCACATCGACAATCTACACCGTACTATTGATTTCTACCGATACATAATCTCTAAGCTCGTACGTCTCAGAGAAGGGTGTTAAGTCAGAGAATGAATTCTCTGCAACCAAACAGATATATATTTAGCAGAGATCAACCGTACAATGACAGACATGTAATCCTGCCTTTAAATGGGTTAAAGAACTAATGTCATTTAAAACACAGTTCACGATAAACCCAAATCACATTCCATTAATAATGGAATCTTTACGGAAAAACAAATCAGTATATAATCGATATCAATTTCCGTATCTGACTAATAATATAAATGGAATAACGGCAAAGCCTTTTAAATTCCATATGTATTAACAGTCTTCCTCCATAGAAGTTCACTTCGATTATTATCAATCGAATACCATTCATTTCCAATTTAATATATTAAATTGGAAAAATTACTTTGGAAAATTCCCGTTAAATCTTAATAAAAAGATTTATAAATTCTAAATCCCTTTTCACTGTAAATCGGGTTAAAGAACGAATGTTGTTAAAAACACAGTTCACATTAAACCCAATTCACATTCCATTTTCAGTTCCAGTTAGATGTTAATTAAATGGTAATTCTCCTTTAAATCTTAATTAAAAGATTTGATCTTTTCACATTGGGTTTAGGAACAGTGTTATTTAAAACACAGTTCACGACAAACCCAAAATCCCATCAGTCTCCAACTGTAAATTAGTAAGAAAACAATTCCCTAAGTATTAATCCCGAAGGTCGAAACCAACATCAGAACAATACCTAGGAAACCATTCAACTTAGCTAATCTCCAGTCAGTTTCTAATTTTCTTAACTCCATTGGGTTTAAGAACAGTATTATTAAAGATACCATTCACGACAAACCCAAAATCCAATTTGATATTAAATACAAGGCTCTGAATAGAAAATATATCGGCTTATATTCACTAACAAATTCTGAAACCGAGAAATATCGTATTGGAATAACGATATATATATCTTTCAAATTCCTCCACAATATCCGTATAATCATGGGATCCAATATCGAAGTATTCCGAAGATAATTTTGATTCAAATCCATTCCCATTCATATATTGGAAATTCCGGCTATTTTTAAAATCATTTCAAATTCAATTTATTTATTTAAAAATATTGGATTATAATTCTAGTTTATAACTAGTTCATTTCGATTAAATTATATTTTTATCTTTTCAAATATGGAAATTTTCGCTCCAATTCTTTCCAAATCATTTATTATGATTTTACGCAAATTATTGATATTTTTAATAATTTTATCAAGGCCCGTACAGTCGATTTCCATAAACGGTCATCGAACTGCACTTACAGCGACCTTTTCCAAATTTGATTTGGACCTAATTCCAAATCCAACCGTTAGATTTCAAATCTCTCATATTCGTTGGAAAGCTCTTTTCGATATGTATATTATAAATTGTTTTAAATTCGTTTTTAAAAAACGGTTTCAATTTCATATTCAACTTTAAATCAAAATTGAATATTCCATATCATTAACATATAAATGATAATATTTTCAAAATATTATATTTCAAAATCATTTCCTTTTCGATATTCATTATAGAAATGAATAGAATCGATATAAATTTTGTTCACGTCAAAATGGTTCATATATTTAAATACATTTGTATCCATCCCAAATTGGACATCAAAATCAGATTTTGATCTTATACTGAATATTATTTTAAAATATTCATTATTTTAAAATATTCATTCTTTCTGAACTGGAATCAGACAAAGCCAATTACCATATAATGTTATTTATATGGATTTCATACAACACATGTATATAACAACAATGATAAACAATCAACCATCATCCAGAGTGCATTCTACACTGCATAAGTGTTAAATATTAATAATTAAGGCTTATAACAGCCTGTCAACCCATCGATTGACATACAACTAAATACTGAGATTAGTGTATGTCCAATATCATCCCTATACCCGTGTGGGGCTTTCAAACAACAAACACTGATTATTATTTGTGCAGTTGGGCGACGTGTAAAATATATCATCCCAATTCATATTAGTCAAATGTGTGTACAAATACAAATCGTCCGATTTGTAAATGAATATTTATTTTATTCATATACCCGTTAAAATTATATTTTTTTTAACGGTAAACTATTTATTTGGACAAATGAATATTTTATTTTTTCCATTCCAAATCACAATCAATTTTCACAACAAAATATAATCAAACAAGTCGTCCATGGTCTGTGGACGATGGGGAGCAGTTCATACATGCAGTTGTAAAATAAATAACTGTACAAAAATAATTTTAGTGAGAAGTTCTCACATTGGGTTCCACTCCGCCATTTTATTTCTGAATTTCTGGACTGTTCGGATTTAATTCTTCCTGAATTTTTAATGTGCTCCAAATTGGATGCGGTTAGTCTTGTTGTGAAGCTCTTGTCCCCACGATCGCAACGGATCCTGTTTCACTGGATTTCATCACCGTATGAGAAAGATACGATTTTACAAAGGCTAAGGATAATTTAAATTATTAATATAATGATTAATTATATTAAAACATCACCTTTCCTCAGTTAAACCACAGGCCGTCGTTTTCACGTGGTGTTCAAAACTACGTCGCCATTTTTCTTCTAATCCGTGTAGCTAGATGACGATCGGACGATGCCACGTTATAGAGCTTCGAGAGGCGCGCCACCCCCTGGAAGCACGGTCAACTCGGTGGTGACTGGCGGCGACAATTCGAGGTGAGGCGATGGCTATTTGAGGCTCGAGATCTCACTCAACACTCAATGAAAAATCCCGAACCCAGTATGGATTTGAAGATCTCTGGGAGCTCTTCGATTTTGCCTCAAGGAGCAGTTGGAATCGCTGAGTGGATTGGCTGGAAAATGGGAAGGAAAATTTGAGCAATTTCCGCCATGAACGAGATGGGAGATGGGGGTTTTATTTTAATTTTCTGAATTCTGATTGGCCCGGGGATTATATATATAATTTTTTTATATTATTTAATTTGAAAAATTTGTGTTTTCTTATCTGAACTCCAAATCGAACCCAACAACTGACGCCCCTATCTAAATACCCCTATTCCGAACACAATGGGATATGTCCCGTGAGCCAATTCGACCTTTTCGATTAGTTTATGTTAAATTTAAAATATAAATCAATATATTTTAAATTCAAACACACATTTTAATTTACCTGCGCCACATACGGACACCAAAAATTTCAGAAAAATAATTCTGGCTTTGTTTTGATGACACAGTCCTAACAAAAGTAATTTTGTCGAATTTGGAGACCGTTTGAAAAACGGTCATTTTCCAGTCGATTAAATTCAAACTGAAATGACCAAACACGTTTAAATCTGCCACGCTCACATATTGATTCCAAAAATTATGAAAATTGGAATCCAGCAATAATTTGACATTCCAGATTCAACAAAAGTGGTCTTGTCGAAAACGGAGGTCGTTTGCAAAATCTTCACTTTTAAGGGCTATATTTCCATAGCGACTATTCTGAATTTTCAACTGGGCACAACTTTTTATTCCCGCTATGAAATTTCAATTTTTCAGATTCGTTGGAAAGATATTTTCAAATAGATTCTAATATTTTTGGTTTCACTAAAATCCGGTTTATTTTCAATCCTGTACATCCATTTGAAATTTAAAATTGAATTTTCAAACTACCGCGTCATTTCTAATTCCTTTTATAATTAAAATATTTATATTCTATTTTCGATTTATATAAATATATACATTCTAATTCTGTTCAAAATAAATTTCTAGTTATTATTATTTAAAATAATTCATTTTAAATATTCAAAATTCATTAAAATTGCCAAAATAAAAATTTTAAATTGGTTCTGAGTTTCCAGGTTATTACAGCGTATATTTTTAAGAGTTGCTGAAAAGTTGGCTAATTAAATACTCTCCAAGATTATCTAAATAATTAGATTTTAAGATTTCACGAGTATTTTGGACATATGGATTGAAATATAAGATATCACGAAAGAATTTGTGAAGGTTCAGCAAATAATTGTAGAAATGTTAAAATGCACATTTAAAGCAAAAATTATTTTCTTCGATCTATGATAAATATATTGAGATATATTATATATTAAAAAATTATTACTATTTACATATATTATTTAAACTATGTGACTTATTTAACTTAATATTTGAAAAAAAAAACAGTTTTTGCCATTTTTATTGATATGAACATCATGTACATTTCAAAACATCATACTTAGCGTTAATTAGATGAATTAACAACAATTTATTGATTAAATTCATTTGTTAAATTCAAAATCACTTAATTAATTTAAACATACTAACTTAAACGCATAATGTTAAATGATACTGTACATTATTTTTTAAATAACTAAATAAAATTTAAAATGTAGGTGTTTGTCATTAATATTACAATGTGAAACATGGTAAATATATTGACATAAATGAATTCAACTTTGAATTTGTGATAATTATTTATATGTATAATTTATCTTATATGATTGACTTGTTTATATATTTGTGTTTTTTTTAATTTTTAGTTGTGAATATGGTTAATCTTGATGTGATTTATTAGGCGAATCAATGAATTATAACTTGCAAAAGTTATTTAAATAATTTTAGTATTATGTAATGAATAGTAAAATATGGTACGAAATGTAAAATGTTATAAAAGAATTGAGAGAGGTTTAATTGATTATAGAAAATTGAAGTGTAGTTATTTGAAGCAAAAAAACATAATTTTATCATTTTTAGTATTAAATAGTTAACTAAATTTACTTAAATTACTTAAATTTTGGATTTGTAATTAATTTAGATATGTGGACTCAAATATAAAATATTAGAAGCTAACTATTAATAAATAATTATTTAATTATGAATATCAATATCAAAATGTAAAATGATAGAAAAAGTAAAATAATGTGAGAAAAGTTGTAAATAAGTGTAATGTGATAAGACTAATTTAAGACCAATTTAAATATTATCCTTGGGAAATTAAGGAGAAGAGAGAAGATTCTTATGTATTAATGAGAGGACATTAAAAGTTTATGCTTTACTATTATTTAATAGATCAGATCTTTTGGTTTTTGTCTTCTTGCATTTTTCAATAATGAGAGAAAGTTTTCAAAAGGATTTATTAATTGATATTAAATGGAAAAAGAGATTGATTACATTATGTTATCATTCTTTATATTTTTCTCTTCAAAGGGAAACCAAAAAATTATCTTCTTCTTTCTACCTTTATTTGTTCAGTTCTATTCAAAATTAAAACTTTCTCACAACTTATCTAAAACTTTGTACAATGTCTTCTACAAATCTTCAAACATTCAACATTGAGTGTATAAGTTTGAAAAATGGTTGCACTAATTTTGAAGAGTGGACGATAATTATCTATTGTACCATAATCGTGTCGAAATTTCACTTTCAAGGTGATATTATCATCCATGACTAAACTTTGATATGTACATTTTATATCGAAGTATCTTAGCCTTTATATATTCAAATAACCTCAAGCGAGCATTATAACCATTAAAATAGAGATAAATATATGTTCTACATTAAGCATGGTGTGTTGACATTTGCGAAGGTTTTCGGCCATTAGATCATTCCCTGCTGGATGGGTTGGATGGAGTCAAATCCAGCTAGGTTACCACTTTCCACCCACTTTCAATGGAGAAAACATAGGAACCCTGACAAGGGGTTGTTGTGTGTCCTTAGCCAGCTTTTATAAAGTCAGCTAAGGAAATAGAGTGTATTACAATCTAACCGCTCAGCTGTTGGATCGTAATCCACACCATGGTGCGGGTTATGATGGATACTGTAAACATAACCGGCTTTATAAAAGTCGACAATGTTTGTACGATTGAGGCATAACCGGCTTTTTAAAAGTCGTTCCCCTTAACCAGCTAAATAAAACCCGGTTAAAGGCCGGTTGCCCAAGCAACCATTTGGTTGGATTCTGTTGACACACGTTTTGGTAAAAGCTGTCACACTGAATATCTGGATAGCATCGCGCTCGGATATGGAGAACATCGTCAGAAGACAGGCAGGGATTTGGTCAAAGTCGCATCACGAACAAAGAAGGGCCCGAAACTCCTATCAGACGACCTCTTTTGGGCCCGAAAACAGCGATTACAGAGGAAAGCTCTTTAACTCTTGTAGTCTCTGAAATAGCTTCAGTTTGAGCTTTGGTTTGGCTCAATCGGACTTACGGTTTGAAAGTTATGCATGTTTCCGTAAACTGGTGTAATCTGGCAATTTCCTAGATAAAGCAACGAAGCGTCACACGATCGGAATATGGATCATGCACCCTCGGATCGCCCCCCTCAGCTTGTGAAGCACCTCGTCTCATGAAGCACCTCATCTCGCGAAGCACCCTGACTCGTGGAGCACATGGAGACCACGACCCGATCGCCAGCACTTCACTCCAGCCCGCAACTAGACCCTGATCATGATAGCCATATCACGATCCGACCCATGACCATGATCCGACCCATGACCACGACCCGACCCCCAAACCTGCTCCTGCGCAGCTTGTTCTGACCTATTCTTAAGGCTACTCCTGCTCCTATTTTCCCGGATCGGACGCCACGTACCCCATCACGAACCAGTCTTCCCAGAAGCTCTCCTACAACTATAAATACACCATTTGAAGGCATTTTCAAGGATCTTTTTGGCTCTAGCACCTCACGGCTTCCACCATTGCTCTCTGCAAAGCATTCTCAATAGAAAAGGAGCCAAATTACACATTATAACACGAGGATTTCGTGTATAATCTTATGATTTCTTACCTCTTTTCATTGTAAACACGAGCATTTCGTGTATAAACCAAGAGAATTGTACTTGTAACTTCTTTGGATTTAAGAAGAGATAAAGTGGACGTAGGCTTGGTTTGAGCCGAACCACTATAAAAACTTCGTGTGTCTCCTCTTTATTTACTTTTTTCTGCTTTTCTGTGACCTGTGAACTGCATTTGGGTGTTAGGCCCAGACTTTTATCTAACTTTTTGGCACGCCGGGAAGGGGGGCACACGACAACTCAATTTCTAGCTTAAAAGGAGACTCAATGGTGAACAAAAGGAAGAAGACTGGAACTTCTGCTCATGCCGATGATGCTAACGCTAAAGACACAAGGAACGAGGCAAGCCAAGAAGCTTCCTCTTGTGGAGATCCTTCTGCATACTTGACCAGAGACGAGATGGACGGCGTTCTCGCTGAATTGAGGGATCAAATGGCAAAGCCAGATGATCTCCTCAGGAAACAACAGGAAATGATCAAACAATTCTTCGCTCGGATGGATGGAAGGCCGAGCATTGCTCAAGTCATTGGAAATGAAGCCATAGACGCGGCTCGGGCATCACATGGACTCAGGGGCAACCCCCTCGTTATTCGAAATGCACAGCGACCAACTTCAGCTCCAGATCGGATGGATACCAGAGCGCAAACTCTCACTCAATTGCAGAAGGGATCAACTCGTGATAGGACACATGCACTGGGTCAGATCGCCCCTCCTCAGCTCGCTCCCCACGAACCACAATCCAGCCTTCACCAGCCTGCCTCACGAACCGACCCCATCGAACCAGATCGGGTCGCTACCCTCAATCCGCGATCCGCGAACTGCGATCCCAGGCAACAGCTCACCAACAGCTTCCATCCTCTCCTACATTCAACGCTAGGGGCACCAGCTCTGATTTTGGTAGTTTACAACAACTTTTTGAGGGCAATTGACTCGCCGATCTAATTCAACGCCTCTCGATAGGCCGCACCTATCAGAACGATGTGGATGACGTCAGTCACAACCCATTCATTCAGGAAATCACGAATTCCCGCAATCCCCCGGGTTTCAAACTCCCACAACTGGAGCCATACAATGGCAGGACAGATCCTACCGTGCACCTGATGCGCTACAAACGGCATATGGAAGTTCAATCGGCATCGGAAAACGTCATGGCTAAGTTTTTTCCCCTCTTTCTGACTGATATAACAGCCATGTGGATTCGGCAGCTAGAAACGGAATTGATCAACAGCTGGAATATGTTAGTCGCTTGCTTCCTTGAACAGTTTTGTGTCCACATCGCATGACCCAAGAATGTCATGTCACTCACCACAATCAAGCAGAGGCCTAGAGAAACTCTGCGCTCCTTTCTAGAAAGATTCAATGTTGCAGCAGCATCAGTTGATCGCCCTGAACCATCGATGGTACTAATGGCAGCGGTATCCGGTGTCTTGGATAATACGGAATTCAAAAAATCTTTGTACCGAAATCCACCGCGCAATCTCGGCGAATTCTACCTCGAAGTAGACAGATTTCTGCGGGAAGAAGATGCAACTTCTGAGAAATGCATTCTTAACGTCAACATGGTTAAAGACGGAGAACCGTCTGATTCTGGAAATGGCAAAGGAAAAGCCGCCGTCAAGAATGACTGCAACACTCAGCCCCGGAGAGGGCCCAGATATAAAAAGCACACTGAACTCAATGCCCCACTCTTAGACATCTATCTGGACACGAACGTGCTATCTCCTACCCAAAGCCTCCGAGGAGGGAGCCATTGCAAAGAGAATGCGATTCTGGAAAGCACTGCATATTCCATGATATGGGCGGTCATGACACGAATGACTGCAGGATCTGCGTGATTCGATTGAAGAACGGGTTAGACGTGGAGAGCTCCCCGATTATGTGATACCGCCAACAGCGCCCGCACCTGCGCTGCCACCTCCTAATCCCCGGAGAGGGAATGACCCTGGATCGAGCTCTCGTGGGCTCATCATCAACGGATCTGCATGAGATCAGCTTTCATTTTTATGCATTTCTTAGGCTTTAAGATTTGTTTTTGCTTTCATTAGGTTTTCCGATTGGTTGAATCGGAGTACACACGTACAGGGTTAGGATGTAGCCCCAAGGTGTGCTTTGGACTCGGTTTCAAACATATCAGGATTTTATTTGGTTTTGCATTTTGAATTGAATAAGGACTTTCCAAGCATGGATTATATTTGGAGAATTTAAGTATCTTGTCAGGATGTGGTAGGATCCTCAACTTCTGTTAAAGTATGGCTTATACTTATTATGGAACTCTAGGTGTGGATTATGCCTAGGGATGGACTTTCTTGTCAGGATGTGGCAAGCGTATCTCTACTTCAGGTCTGAGTATAGTTTATACTCACTTTGGAAACTTAAGTTTGGATTATACTTAGGAACTGCAAACGGACTTGTCAGGATGTGACAAAAGAAATCGGGTATGGATTATACTCAGTTTGAACTCCAGGGTATGGATTATGCCCTGCAAACGGTCTTGTCAGGATGTGACAAAATAAATTGGGTATGGATTATACTCGATTTGGACTTCTGGGTATGGATTATGCCTAGAAATGTTGGCCCTTGCCAGGATTTGGCATGGTGACTCAAACGTCCCTTGAGTATGGTTTATGCTCATTAGACGCCGAAGCATGATTTATGCTCAGAAAATTTGAACAATATCGCCAGGATTTGGCACGTTTGTTTTTCCTTTATCTCTTTACAGGTATGCATTATATTTGTAGCTGCAAGACCCGGAAAGGTGATGGCATTATCGAATTTCTATAGCTTATAGAATTCCTGGACTATCAGAGCACATCTTCCTTCAACCAGCAAGATATATTCTGAGGGGCAAACTTGTTGACACACTTTTTGGTAAAAGCTGTCACACTGAATATCTAGATAGCATCGCGCTTGGATATGGAGAACATCGCCAGAAGACAGGCAGGGATTTGGTCAAAGTCGCATCACGAACAAAGAAGGGCCCGAAACTCCTATCAGACGACCTCTTTTGGGCCCGAAAAAAGCGATTACAGAGCTGAGCTTTGAAACTCTTGTAGGTGTCTAAATTAGCTTTAGTTTGAGCTTTGGTTTGGCTCAATCGGACTTACAGTTTGAAAGTTATTCTCGTTTCCGTAAACTGGTGTAATCTGGCAATTTCCTAGATAAAGCAACGAAGCGTTACACGATCGGAGTATGGCTCATGCACCCTCGGATCACCCCCCTCGGCTTGTGATGCACCTCGTCTTGTGAAGCACCTCATCTCGCGAAGCACCCTGACTCGTGGAGCACATGGAGACCACGACCCGATCGCCAGCACTTCACTCCAGCCCGCAACCAGACCCGGATCATGATAGCCATATCACGATCCGACCCATGATCACGATCCGACCCATGACCACGACCCGACCCCCAAACCTGCTCCTGCGTAGCTTGTTCTGACATATTCTTAAGGCTACTCCTGCTCCTATTTTCCCGTATCGAACGCCACGTACCCCATCACGAACCAGTCTTCCCAGAAGCTCTCCTACAACTATAAATACACCGTTTGAAGGCATTTTCAAGGTTCTTTTTGGCTCCAGCACCTCACGGCTTCCTCCATTGCTCTCTGCAAAGCATTCTCAGTAGAAAAGGAGCCAAATTCCATATTATAACACAAGGATTTCATGTATAATCTTATGATTTCTTACCTCTTTTCATTGTAAACACGATCATTTCGTGTATAAACCGAGAGAATTGTACTTGTAACTTCTTAGGATTTAAGAAGAGATAAAGTGGACGTAGGCTTGGTTTGAGCCGAACCACTATAAAAACTTCGTGTGTCTCCTCTTTATTTACTTTTTTCTGCTTTTCTATGATCTGTGAACTGCATTTGGGTGTTAGGCCCAGACTATGGTCTAACATTTTGGCGCGCCGGGAAGGGGGGCACACGACAACCTCAATTTCTAGCTTAAAAGGAGACCCAATGGTGAACAAAAGGAAGAAGACTAGAACTTCTGCTCATGCTGATGATGCTGACGCTGAAGACACAAGCAACGAGGCAAGCCAGGAAGCTTCCTCTCATGGAGATTCTTCTGCATACTTGACCAAAGACGAGATGGACGGCGTTCTCGCTGAATTGAGGGATCAAATGGCAAAGCAAGACGATCTCCTTAGGAAACAACAGGAAATGATCAACCAATTCTTCGCTCGGATGGATGGAAGGCCGAGCAACGCTCAAGTCATTGGAAATAAAGCCACAGAAGCGGCTCAGGCATCACACGGACTCGGGGGCAACCCCCTCATTATTCGAAATGCACAGCGACCAACTTCAGCGTTAGATCCGATGGATACCGGAGCGCAAATTCTCGCTCAACTGCAGCAGGGATCGGCTCGTGATAGGCTACCGGCACCGGGTCGGATCGCCCCTCCTCAGCTCGCTCCCCACGAACCACGATCCAGCCTTCACCAACCTGCCTCATGAACCGACCCCATCGAACCGGATCGGGTCGCTACCCTCAATCCGCGATCCGCGAATCACGATCCCCAGGCAACAGCTCACCAACAGCTTCCATCCTCTCCTGCATTCAACGCTAGGGGCACCAGCTCCGATTTTGGTAGTTTACAACAACTTTTCGAGGGCAATCGACTCGCCGATCTGATTCAACGCCTCTCGAGAGGCCGCACCTATCAGAATGACGTGAATGACATCAGTCACAACCCATTCACTCAGGAAATCAGGAATTCCCGCAATCCCCTGGATTTCAAACTCCTACAACTGGAGCCATACAACGGCAGGACGGTTCCTACCGTGCACCTGATGCGCTACAAACGGCATATGGAAGTTCAATCGGCGTTGGAAAACGTCATGGCTAAGTGTTTTCCCCTCTTTCTGACTGATATAACAGCCATGTGGATTCGGCAGCTAGAAATGGAATCGATCAACAACTAGAATATGTTGGTCGCTCGCTTCCTTGAACAGTTTCGGGTCCACATCGCACGATCCAAGAACGTCATGTCACTCACCACAATCAAGCGGAGGCCTAGAGAAACTTTGCGTTCATTTCTGGAAAGATTCAACGTTGCAGCAGCAGCATCAGTTGATCGCCCTGAACCATCGATGGTACTAATGGAAGCGGTATCTGGTGTCTTGGATAATACGGAATTCAAAAAAAATTGTATTGAGATCTACCGCGCAATCTCGGCGAATTCTACCTCGAAGCAGACAGATTTCTGCGGGAAGAAGATGCCACTTCTGAGAAACGCATTCTCGATGTCAACATGGTTAAAGACGAAAAACCGTCTGATTCTGGAAATGGTAAAGGAAAAGCCACCGTCAAGAATGACCGCAACACTCAGCCCCGGAGAGGGCCCAGATATAAAAAGTACACTGAACTCAATGCCCCACTCTCAGACATCTATCTGGACACGAACGGGGCTACCTCCTACCCAAAGCCTCCCAGGAGGGAGCCATTGCAAAGAGAACGCGATTCTGGAAAGCACTGCATATTCCATGATATGGAAGGTCATGACACGAATGACTGCAGGCATCTGCGTGATTCGATTGAAGAACGGGCGCCCGCACCTGCGCTGCCACCTCCTAATCCCCGGAGAGGGAATGACCCTGGATCGTGCTCTCGTGGGCTCATCATCAACTGATCTGGATGAGATCAGCTTTCATTTTCTGCATTTCTTAGGCTTTAAGATTTGTTTTTGCTTTCATTAGGTTTTCCGATTGGTTGAATCGGAGTACACACGTACAAGGTTAGGATGTAGCCCCCAGGCGTGCTCTGGACTCGGTGTCAAACCAATCAGGATTTTATTTGGTTTTGCATTTTGAATTGAATAAGGACTTTTCAAGCATGGATTATGTTTGGAGAATTTAAGTATCTTGTCAGGATGTGGCAGGATCCTCAAGTTCGGTTAAAGTATGGATTATACTTATTATGGAACTCTAGGTGTGGATTATGCCTAGGGACGGACTATCTTGTCAGGCTGTGGCAAGTGTAGCTCTACTTCAGGTCTGAGTATGGTTTATAAACAGCAAACGGTCTTGTCAGGATGTGACAAAAGAAATCGGGTATGGATTATACTCGGTTTGAACTCCAGGGTATGGATTATGCCCTGCAAACGGTCTTGTCAGGATGTGACAAAATAAATCGGGTATGGATTATACTCGATTTGGACTTCTTGGTATGGATTATGCCTGAAAATGTTGGCCCTTGCCAAGATTTGGCAGGATGACTCAAACGTCCCTTGAGTATGGTTTATGCTCATTAGACGCCGAAGCATGATTTATGCTTAGAAAATTTGAACAATGTCGCCAGGATTTGGCGCGTTTGTTTTACCTTTATCTCTTTACAGGTATGGATTATATCAGTAGCTGGAAGACCCAGCAAGGTCATGGCATTATCGAATTTCTATAGCTTATAGATTTCCTGGACTATCCAGAGCACATCTTCCTTCAACCAGCAAGATATGTTCTGAGGGGCAAACTTGTGACACACTTTTTGGTAAAAGCTGTCACACTGAATATCTAGATAGCATCGCGCTTGGATATGGAGAACATCGCCAGAAGACAGGCAAGGATTTGGTCAATGTCGCATCCCGAACAAAGAAGGGCCCAAGACTCCTATTAGACGACCTCTTTTGGGCCCGAAAAAGCGATTACAGAGCTGAACTTTGAAACTCTTGTAGGTCTCTGAATTAGCTTTAGTTTGAGCTTTGGTTTGGCTCAATCGGACTTACGGTTTGAAAGTTATGCTCGTTTCCGTAAACTGGTGTAATATGGAAATTTCCTAGATAAAGCAACAAAGCGTCACACGATCGGAGTATGGCTCATGCACCCTTGGATCGCCCCCCTCGGCTTGTGATGCACCTCGTCTTGTGAAGCATCTCATCTCGCGAAGCGCCCTGACTCGTGGAGCACATGGAGACCACGACCCGATCGCTAGCACTTCACTCCAGCCCGCAACCAGACCCGGATCGTGATAGCCATATCATGATCCGACCCATGATCACGATCCGACCCATGACCACGACCCGACCCCCAAACCTGCTCCTGCGTAGCTTGTTCTGACCTATCCTTAAGGCTACTCCTGCTCCTATTTTCCCGGATCGGACGCCACGTACCCCATCACGAACCAGTCTTCCCAGAAGCTCTCCTACAGCTATAAATACACCATTTGAAGGCATTTTCAAGGATCTTTTTGGCTCCAGCACCTCACGGCTTCCACCATTGCTCTCTGCAAAGCATTCTCAGTAGAAAAGGAGCCAAATTCCATATTATAACATGAAGATTTCATGTATAATCTTATGATTTCTTACCTCTTTTCATTGTAAACACGATCATTTCGTGTATAAACCGAGAGAATTGTACTTGTAACTTATTAGGATTTAAGAAGAGATAAAGTGGACGTAGGCTTGGTTTGAGCCGAACCACTATAAAAACTTCGTGTGTCTCCTCTTTATTTACTTTTTTCTGCTTTTCTGTGATCTGTGAACTGCATTTGGGTGTTAGGCCCAGACTTTTATCTAACTTTTTGGCGCGCCGGGAAGGGGGGCACACGACAACCTCAATTTCTAGCTTAAAAGGAGACCCAATGGTGAACAAAAGGAAGAAGACTGGAACTTCTGCTCATGCCGATGATGCTGACGCTGAAGACACAAGGAACGAGGCAAGCCAGGAAGCTTCCTCTCATGGAGATCCTTCTGCATACTTGACCAAAGACGAGATGGACGGCGTTCTCGCTGAATTGAGGGATCAAATGGCAAAGTAAGACGATCTCCTCAGGAAACAACAGGAAATGATCAACCAATTCTTTGCTCGGATGGATAGAAGGCCGAGCAACGCTCAAGTCATTGGAAATGAAGCCACAGAAGCGGCTCGGGCATCACACGGACTCGGGGGAAACCCCCTCATTATTCGAAATGCACAGCGACCAACTTCAGCTCTAGATCCGATGGATACCGGAGCGCAAATTATCGCTCAACTGCAGCAGGGATCGGCTCGTGATAGGCCACCGGCACTGGGTCGAATCGCCCCTCCTCAGCTCGCTCCCCACGAACCACGATCCAGCCTTCACCAACCTGCCTCACGAACCGACCCCATCGAACCGGATCAGGTCGCTACCCTCAATCTGCGATCCGCGAACCACGATCCTCAAGCAACAGCTCACCAACAGCTTCCATCCTCTCCTGCATTCAACGCTAGGGGCACCAGCTCCGATTTTGGTAGTTTACAACAACTTTTCGAGGGAAATCGACTCGCCGATCTGATTCAACGCCTCTCGAGAGGCCACACCTATCAGAATGACGTGGATGACGTCAGTCACAACCCATTCACTCAGGAAATTAGGAATTCCCGCAATCCCCCGGATATCAAACTCCCACAACTGGAGCCATACAACGGCAGGACGGATCCTACCGTGCACCTGATGCGCTACAAACGGAATATGGAAGTTCAATCGGCGTCGAAGCAGACAGATTTCTACGGGAAGAAGATGCAACTTCTGAGAAACGCATTCTCGATGTCAACATGGTTAAAGACGGAGAACCATCTGATTCTGGAAATGGTAAAGGAAAAGCCGCCGTCAAGAATGACCGCAACACTCAGCCCCGGAGAGGGCCCAGATATAAAAAGTACACTGAACTCAATGCCCCACTCTCAGACATCTATCTGGACACGAACGGGGCTATCTCCTACCCAAAGCCTCACAGTAGGGAGCCATTGCAAAGCGAACGTGATTCTGGAAAGCACTGCATATTCCATGATATGGACGGTCATGACACGAATGACTGCAGGCATCTGCGTGATTCGATTGAAGAACGGGCGCCCGCACCTGCGCTGCCACCTCCTAATCCCCGGAGAGGGAATGACCCTGGATCGAGCTCTCGTGGGCTCATCATCAACTGATCTGGATGAGATCAGCTTTCATTTTCTGCATTTCTTAGGCTTTAAGATTTGTTTTTTCTTTCATTAGGTTTTCCGATTGGTTGAATCGGAGTACACACGTACAAGGTTAGGATGTAGCCCCAAGGCGTGCTCTGGACTCGGTGTCAAACCAATCAGGATTTTATTTGGTTTTGCATTTTGAATTGAATAAGGACTTTCCAAGCATGGATTATGTTTGGAGAATTTAAGTATCTTGTCAGGATGTGGCAGGATCCTCAAGTTCGGTTAAAGTATGGCTTATACTTATTATGGAACTCTATGTGTGGATTATGCCTAGGGACGGACTATCTTGTCAGGCTGTGGCAAGTGTAGCTCTACTTCAGGTCTGAGTATGGTTTATACTCACTTTGGAAACTTAAGTATGGATTATACTTAGGAACAGCAAACGGTCTTGTCAGGATGTGACAAAAGAAATCGGGTATGGATTATACTCGGTTTGAACTCCAGGGTATGGATTATGCCCTGCAAACGGTCTTGTCAGGATGTGACAAAATAAATCGGGTATGGATTATACTCGATTTGGACTTCTGGGTATGGATTATGCCTAAAAATGTTGGCCCTTGCCAAGATTTGGCAGGATGACTCAAACGTCCCTTGAGTATGGTTTATGTTCATTAGACGCCCAAGCATGATTTGTGCTCAGAAAATTTGAACAATGTCACCAGGATTTTGCAGGTTTGTTTTTCCTTTATCTCTTTACAGGTATGGATTATATCTGTAGCTGGAAGACCCAGCAAGGTCATGGCATTATCGAATTTCTATAGCTTATAGATTTCCTGGACTATCCAGAGCACATCTTCCTTCAACCAGCAAGATATGTTCTGAGGGGCAAACTTGTTGACACACTTTTTGGTAAAAGCTGTCACACTGAATATCTAGATAGCATCGCGCTCGGATATGGAGAACATCGTCAGAAGACAGGCAGGGATTTGGTCAAAGTCGCATCACGAACAAAGAAGGGCCCGAAACTCCTATCAGACGACCTCTTTTGGGCCCGAAAACAGCGATTACAGAGTTGAGCTCTGTAACTCTCGTAGGTCTCTGAATTAGCTTCAGTTTGAGCTTTGGTTTGGCTCAATCAGACTTATGGTTTGAAAGTTATGCCCATTTCCGTAAACTGGTGTAATCTGGCAATTTTCTAGATAAAGCAACGAAGCATCACACGATCGCAGTATGGCTCATGCACCCTCGGATCGCCCCCTCGGCTTGTGATGCACCTCGTCTCGTGAAGCACCTCGTCTCGCGAAGCACCCTGACTCGTGGAGCACATGGAGACCACGACCCGATCGCCAGCACTTCACTCCAGCCCGCAACCAGACCCGGATCGTGATGGCCATATCACGATCCGACCCATGACCACGACCCGACCCATGACCACGACCCGACCCCCAAACCTGCTCCTGCGCAGCTTGTTCTGACCTATTCTTAAGGCTACTCCTGCTCCTATTTTCTCGGATCGGACGCCACGTAACCCATCACGAGCCAGTCTTCCCATAAGCTCTCCTACAGCTATAAATACACCATTTGAAGGCATTTTCAAAGATATTTTTGGCTTCAGCACCTCATGGCTTCCACCATTGCTCTCTGCAAAGCATTCTCAGTAGAAAAGGAGCCAAATTCCACATTATAACACGAGGATTTTGTGTATAATCTTATGATTTCTTACCTCTTTTCATTGTAAACACGAGCATTTCGTGTATAAACCGAGAGAATTGTACTTGTAACTTCTTAGGATTTAAGAAGAGATAAAGTGGACGTAGGCTTGGTTTGAGCCGAACCACTATATAAACTTCGTGTGTCTCCTCTTTATTTACTTTTTTCTGCTTTTCTGTGATCTGTGAACTGCATTTAGGTGTTAGGCCCAGAATTTGGTCTAACAGTTTCCAACCTAACTGGGTTGGAAATGCCCTTAGAATTGTCAGTCTAGGTCATGCACGCTATATATGCTCAAGAACATATCCATTTTAGCTTAACGTTAAAAATAATGAATCTATCAAATGCAGTTCACTCGGTTAGCTTTCTTTTTTTTAAGCTAGGCAGTTCAAGTTGGCGTTCGCGTCCGACGCGTCGGGCGTGGACCTTACACAACTGGCCAGTTCAAATGAACGATTGTAAGAGAACCGTTTGCGTTCAGTGCGTCGGATGCAAACGGTTCTCCTACAATGGAATATACCTACAAATTTCAATAACTTCTCTCCTTCTACCACTCTTCTGACCCAATTAATATATTTTTTACAAATTCTTTAATCGAATCGTTAACTGAAGCAGCATCGTAAACTGGTAATTTTATATCATTTCTTGCTCATTTCGTTTCATTTTGTTTTTCGACCTCTCTCCTCAATCACGTTGACATTTTTGTTCTCATACTCGGAATGTACTGAAAACTGATCACCGCAAAAGTTTGGTCAGTTCAAGCAAATTTTGCATTTTTTCATTAAGCTGTCGAAGCTTGATAAGTTGCCAGACGTTCCAAAAATGAATTCATAAAAAAATAACGGCAGAACTGAACGAAGCTTTATTGGGTGTTTCGAAATAATCATTGTTCACTGTCGAACAAGTTACAATCAAATACGACATATTGAAGAAGAATGGGGATTTTGGTAAAAATTGAGAAATAAAACTAGCGCAGGATGGAATAACGTTCAAATATTGAAAGCGAACTTTGATGGACCGAGCGCGCGTGGAGGTAATCGGTTTATCTTTTTTCAAGTTAGGTTTATGTTTCTAATTTACCACAACTAATTTATGTTTGTTTTTATTTTTAGGAGTTTGGAAACTTGGATTTGAAGTATAAGAGAGAACAGATAGAAAATTTGAATGAACTCGGACAAATTTTTGGTAACAGTATAGCAACTGGTGTCGATGCTATCACTCCTGGCAGTTCTGAATATCAACCCTCAGCAGTCATCATGTTCTCCTCTACTATAAGACACCACCACACACACGTATTTTGACCAAACATGGAATACTGATGGTTTCCAAGTCCCACTTGAAGACATCCACACGCAACAGCCATATTCATAAATTCTGCTTTGTATTGTATAACTCCGCCTATGTAGTTTTCTATGCAGCTTGTCCCAAGCCAGGGTAAAGGAGGAGGGTTGTGATAGGCTTGGCGAGCCAACGTAAAAACTTAGCCACTCTTATGGATATGGAACCTTATGTTATATCGTTAGGGCGTAACCCTCTTAGCGACGCGCTATATCGAGGCTCGGATATGGTGTTAAATATGCAAGGGTTGGGCCGCCATTCTCTTAGTGGCGCGCTACACCGACGCCCCGGTGTGGTGATAAGTGAGCAAGGGTCCTCGCATTTTTCTCGGCGGATGCGAAGGGCAAGGAAGCTAGTCGACGATAGTAGGGTTTGGTTAGGTAGTTGGAATGTAGGGTCCTTAACAGGAAAATTAAGAGAGATAGTGGATACTATGATTAGGAGACGGGTTAACATCTTGTGCGTTCAAGAGACTAAATGGGTGGGTCAGAAAGGCGAAGGAGGTGGAGAACACTGGCTTCAAATTGTGGTACATGGGAGAAGTACGTAACAAGAATGGGGTAGGCATATTGATTGACAAGAACCTTCAGAACAATGTGGTTGACGTCAGAAGACGAGGGGATAGGATCATCCTAGTTAAGCTAGTAGTTGGCGAGGCAGTTTTGAATGTCATTAGCGCATATGCCCCACATGTAGGTCTAAGTGAAGAAGCCAAAAGCAAGTTCTGGGAAGACTTGGATGTCATGGTTAGGAATGTGCATAGTAGCGAGAAACTTTTTATAGGAGGAGACTTCAATGGCCATGTTGGCTCATCTAGCGGGGGTTTTGAGCGAGTGCATGGCGGTTTTGGATTTGGCAGTAGGAACCAAGAGGGTGAAGATATTTTGAATTTCGCTCTCTCTTTTGATCTCATGATTGCTAATACCTTCTTTAGAAAGAGGCAATCACATCTGATCACTTTTAGTAGTGGCCAACAGGCTAGCCAGATTGACTTTGTCCTAACTAGAAGAGATAGTAAACGAGATTGTGTTGATTGCAAGGTCATACCTGGAGAATGTGTCGTCTCACAACACCAGCTGTTGGTATGCGTGTTTCGTCTTCGGGTGGTGAAGGATAAGAGAGCGAAGATTAGCAGGACGAAATGGTGGAAACTAAAAGGAGATGCTTCACGGGTGTTTAAAGATAGAGTGATGGGAGAAGGAGCTTGGAATGTGGAAGGAGAAGCAAATGTCATGTGGAATGCGATGGCAACTTGCATTCGGAGAGTCGCCACTGAGGTATTTGGGATAACAAGAGGAAGCACGCGAGAACCCAAGGATTCGTGGTGGTGGAATGACGAGGTGCAAAAGGCTATCAAAGAGAAGGAATACTACAAACGCATGTATCATCATAGAAGCGAAGAGAACATGCACAGGTACAAAGTGGCAAAGAAGACTGCAAAGAGAGCAGTGAGTGAAGCAAGGGGACGAGCGTACGAAGATTTATATCAAAGGCTAAGTACAAAGGAGGGCAAAAAAGACGTTTACAGAATAGCTAGGCTACGCAAGAGGAGGACAAGGGACTTCAATCAGATTAAATGCATTAAGGATGAGAATGATAGACTTTTGGTGAAGGAAGATGAGATAAAGAATAGGTGGAGAGAATACTTTGATAAGTTTTTCAACGAAGAAAGTGATAGCTCTTCGATCGAGTTGGAAGACTTAGCCGATAGCACCAATAGACATTTTGTGCGGAGAATTCAAGAAGCTGAGGTAAAGGGGGCGTTGAAACGTATGAAATCAGGCAAGTCGGTAGGGCCTGATGATATTCCTATTGAGGCGTGGAGATGCTTTGGAGATGCAGGGATAAGATGGCTAACTAAGTTGTTCAACAATATTTTCAAATCAAACAAAATGCCAGATGAGTGGAGGAGAAGCATTTTAGTTCCAATCTTCAAGAATAAAGGAGATATTCAAAGTTGCACAAACTATAGAGGAATTAAGCTTATGAGTCATACAATGAAGCTTTGGGAGAGAGTTTGCGAGCAGCGTTTGAGGAGGTTGACAAGTGTCTCTAGGAATCAATTTGGATTTATGCCGGGAAGGTCAACCACTGAGGCGATTTTCTTGGTTAGACAACTTATGGAGAGATACAAGGAGCAAAAGAAAGATCTCCACATGGTTTTTATTGACCTGGAGAAAGCTTATAACAGAGTACCGAGGAGGGTTATGTGGTGGGCGCTAGAAAGGAAGAGAGTGCCATCAAAGTATATTACCCTTATTAAGGATATGTACGAGGGGGTTGTGACTAGTGTTAGGGCATGCGATGGTGAGACCAGAGACTTTCCAATTAACATAGGGTTACATCAAGGTTCGGCTTTGAGCCCCTATATTTTTGCATTAGTGATGGATGAAATCACAAAAGATATACAAAGGGAGATTCCCTGGTGTATGCTCTTTGCCGATGATGTTGTGTTGATTGATGAAAGTAGAATAGGGTTAATCGACAACTGGAGTTGTGGAGGGAGACCTTGGAATCAAAGGGTTTCAGGCTTAGCATAACTAAAACAGAGTATATGAAGTGTGAGTTTAGCAGTGTCAGGTCAGATGACGGAGATGTTACCCTGGCCGGTAGAGTAGTACCCAAGGAATTGTTTCGATACTTAGGATCTATGTTGCAGTTTGATGGAGAGATTGATAAGGATGTTAGTTTTAGAGTTCAAGCAGGATGGGTGAAATGACGACTAGCATCTGGCATTCTCTGTGATCGGAAGATTCCTCAGAAGCTTAAAGGAAAGTTCTATAGGACAGCAATCAGACCTGCAATGTTATATGGTGCAGAATGCTGGCCTACTAAGAGGCAACACGTCCAGAAGATAAGTATAGCAGAGATGCGAATGCTGCGTTGGAGCTGTAGGCATACCAGACGAGATCGGATTAGAAATGAGGATATTCGGGAAAAACTTGGAGTTGCACCTATTGAAGAGAAGTTAGTCCAATACCGCTTGAGATGGTTTGGACATATCCAACGTAGACCATACGATGTACTTGTACGCGCTGGAATTCTAGATCGCGCCAAAGGCCCAAAGAGAGGTAGAGGTCGACCTAAAATGACATGAGAGGAGATAATAAAGAGAGATTTAAGTAACTGGAGTTTATCGGAAGAGCTGGTAGTTGATAGGAGTGCATGGAAATTGGCAATCCATGTACCAGTACCATAGTTTTTTTTTTTCCACGTTTACTGAACCTTTTTACTTTTTATTTACTATTTTAGATTTTATTTCACTTTTATTGAACATTTTTACTTCTTATTATTATTATTATTTAAAAAAACCCTTTATCAGACGACTTTTTATTTGATTGGTTATTTTAAACCCTTTTATATATATATATGTGTGTGTGTGTGTGTGTGTGTGTGTGTGTGTGTGTGTGTGTGTGTGTGTGTGTGTGTGTGTATTATCATCATTATTAATTTTATTTTATTTTAATTTTGAGTTTCATATCTAGCCAACCTCAACTTGTTTGGTATATATGTTGTTGTTGTTGTTGTTGTATTGTATATTCTGCATTTTAAATTCCAACTATGCATTTCGTATTATGAACTAAGTTTTTTATATTATGTATCTAATAAATAATTAACATAAATAAAATAATAATATAAATAATTTCGCAATTCCCTCCTTTCAGTAAAGAACACATTCCCCTTTCACGAGATACCCCTTCCATATTCCATTTCATTTACCCTTTGGATAAAACAAAAGGCACCCTCATATATAAATTTTCTGTACGTTCAAGTTCAATCAATTAAAACAGCGGAGATTCGCAGCAAAAAAACAAACAAAATAAAACAGAAATGACACCTTCCAAAATGCAAGCCATCGGCTTCATACGGAAGACATGAAATTAAAGCGCAGGGATTCTGCTTTGTAAAGTGGAAAAATATACACGAACAAAATTTCAAAAGTATCACCGTAAACGAGAGGGCATTCACATTACCCACATACCAGCGACGGGAAAAAGAACCAGTCACACAATAAATCATCAGATATAAATTTAATACATACCCAATTATGAGCAACGCACAAGTTCAATACGAGAAATTAATCAATTCCAGTATAGTTACACAAGCAATGCAAATTGAAGGCATGCAACCAAAACTACAAAACACTAGTAAATGAATAAAGTGAGACTCACGTTTAGCTCAATATTCAAAGACCATCATCGTTGAGCATATACTTCAATATATTCAGATCAAACCAAACTATGCTCAAAATTTCTAATGCATATCAAATTATAACCAAAAATTTAAAAGAAAGGCTAGAGATATATCATACATACATCTCTATCTATCTAGCATAAGGATTGTATCTTCCATACCCTCTACCTCGACCACTACCACCATCCCCATATGCATTACCAACTCCATATCCACTACCGTACATGGGCCCACCCGAACCATATCCACCGTACATGGGCCCACCTGGGCTTGGATTACTATATCCTGATCCATATCCATATCCATAGCCGCCACCTCCACCACCATAGGATCCAGCACCTCTTCCACCGTAGTTGAAAGCAGCAGATCGGTAAGCACCAGCATTTCCATAACCAATATTCGACCCATAGTTGTACGTACTTGCACCGCTGCCGCCTGAAGAACCATACATGCCTCTGCTACCGCTACTCGACTTCACGGTATCCATTTCAGACCTTTTTGGTTCTGCTTTCTTTATCTCCACCTGCAGTTCATTTTATTTCTGTTATTCCAATGTAAACTGAATCTGTACAAGGCCTCATTTCACAAATATGCCTTCGACGGAAAAAATACACATCCCATTTCATAAATGTGCACACGTAAATTCCATTTCAAATTCGCTGTTACCCTTTACGACTTAAATTTCCAGTTCAAATTAAATCTCTTCCCCTACGATGCAATCCATACTGACATATTCCTTGCATTTATTTGAAACCAAAATTCCAATTCAGCCTTTTTTTAAAATAAAAATGGAACAAAAAGAAAACAAGGGAACTTGCCCAGTAATACTAGCATTCCAATACCACATGCTTATTCCTGTCTCATTAATCTGAAAAATCTAATACGGCTAAAAGAATAACAAGGAAACTCACCTGCTTTCCTCCGATATCATGCATTTTACCCTTGGAAGTTATCTTTTCAACTGCATCCTCGCTAGCAAATGTCACAAAGGCAAAGCCTCGCGACCTTTTGGTGGCATGGTCAACCATAATCTGAGCTTCAACTACTTCTCCATACGAGCTACAATGTGCTTTCAGTTCATCTGAAAACGATTACCATATATCATACGATTTTTTGATAATTTCATAAGTATCAAAATATAAAAGCAGCAGCTAGCTCATCTTCGCCAATTGCATTCCTATGTAAATATACCTAGACTATGTGTAAGATTTTCGGTGCATACTTACACAAGGTTTACCAGGGAAGCTTGGTTCTCTGGGGTTTCACAAAAAAATAAGGGGAAAAACCCAATACCTACCATCAGTGTATGTTGGAGGCAGACCACCAACAAAGATTTTCTTTGTTTTGAATCCACCTGCTTCTTTGGTTGCCGCGCCATCTCTTGGGAGCACTCTTTTAACATCCACCTAAAAATGAAAGCAGTCAGAAAATTAGTTTATAATCTGAACCTCTGATATTAGTGGCTGATGACAATGCAACTAATATTATCAAAACTTACTTTTCTTTCATCTATGATATGCTCATCACCTAGAACTTTGTCAAGCACCGATGGATCGGCAAATGTAACAAATCCAAAGCCACGAGGTTTTTGTGTGAACTTATCTTTCATTATGACTGAATCGGTGATCTCCCCATAATTCCTGAAGTGACTGGAGAACGTTTCTGAATCGTGCAATAGTAGGAAGACATCAATAGTAGGGTTATAACATGATATATTCATACTTGGTTGATTGACAGTATCTTTTAGCACTAATTGCATACATAACATTTGTATGCACAGTGAGTTGATAGGCACCAATAAAATATTAGAACAAAACAGTTGCTGCCAGACTCTATAATAGGCTTATGTCATACGCTGAATGTCCAATACACAAAACTTCACTATAAAACCTATCAAAAACACGATATATCCTGTTTTATAAGCAAAACAATTTGCAAATTGGTGACTACAATAAAAATTCTTCGACTCTGAAAGAAGAAAAATAAAACCTTGAGTTACACAACTGAGATTTGTTTGTTCAACCTGCTAGAAATGTTAACCACTATCAACAAACTATTTTTGTAGTAGCCTTGATAGTTGTTGCAATGAGTCAGGTTTTCAAAATAAGTTTCAAATCGTAAATCATAAAACTCAAAATATGAATCAAAACGGGATTTAAATCGTAAATCGTGGATTCAAAAAACATTCATTTTAAAGTATGCACACACTTTGAAATTAATTTTGATGTTTCAACTTATACATCTAAATCTAAAACATCATTTTCTCTCTTGTTCCAAATTTAATTTGCTTTTAAATGATTAAAATTGGAATTGTAGACCTAAATAAGTATACTGAATATATTAATTTGGATTGAATGATATTTCTAAAGTGTGGTATTAGCTTCGTTTGAATCGAAATATAAATCGAATCGTAAAAGGAGAGATTCGATTTAAAACGGGATTTAAACCGTAGGATTTTAATATTTTTGATAACAATGGCAATGACAACATTTAAGTTCACTTATCTCCTGAAAGGTAGAAATGCAATCTAATATTTTCCATACTTGTGTTTATCAGTAATTCACCATGTTCATTTTATATTTATTTTTACTTGTTTTCCAAGGGTGAAGAGAAGAAATGTTGACAAGATATAGCAACCCCGGATTATTTGAAATAATGCATTATCTTCTACGAACATTACGACATGCGTTTCACGCATGTACATGATACTTGCTTTGAGCGTGAATTATATTTTCAGAAAATGTATATTTTTAACATTCAAGAGAAAATGATTTGTACAAATATTTAGTTATATTTTTACATTGAAATCATGAGTAATTAATTTGAGTTATTATTTCAAAGTTGCAATATATAATTTTTTATTGGTTTTAATTTTTATTTGTATTGTTAATTAATAAATAACAATGATGGAATAAACGTCTATTTGTTAGATCTTATGTTTAAATCAGTGTTTTAAATATCAGTCATCTCGGCCGATATCTCAACTGAAGGCTGAAAATAAAATAGAAGATATCGGTTGATATCTCGTTTTGAATATATCAACCGTGTTTACAAATATCGGCCCATATTTGGAGCAAAACAATCCGAGATATTAGCCAATTTATTGTTTTTTTTTCTTTTTTCTTTTTTGAAAAAGTAAAGTCCATCTGATTCTCAGCCCATCATCAATTGACATAGACCTTTGTTTTGTTATCCGATTTCTCTTCTCAAAAGATCGACTCCCTCGTCAAATAACCGAATTCCCCCCTCAAAAAAAGGAACATCATGTTCTGAAAAAAATGAACTTCACTCTACCTCTCAACAGCACATGGTTGCTTTCGATTTTCGAGAGCATGCTCTTGCTTCTGACAACACAGCTTCGCTCTCTACAAGCATCTTAATTAGAGTTTTTTCTACCTTAATGAAATTATATTTGTCATGAACTTATGTTTTATTTGCAATAAAATTTGATTTGTTAACATTTTCAATGTTTATAGCTGGTTTTTTTTTACTATAAGTGGACTTTGTTATATCCTTTATATGGACCAATTTTTTTTTTTTTTTTTTTGTTGCATGCATTTGTAGCTTCTTGCCATATATACTAGTAAGTACACTTATAGCTTCTTGCTAATAATATGAGAGGCTAGGAAATAGACACCATTTGATTTTAACAATTTTACGGCGGACAAGTTTACACTTGCCCATGAATTGAACATCATGCTTTGCATTTTATTCAGTAAATATTAAATGAATTGGCTTTATGTTTTTTGTTATAAATTATGTCAATGTGTTATTGTTTCATTTACAAATCAAGTAAGCTTAATTTTTTTTATGTTTTAGCAAATGTAAATATTATTGTGTGATCAAATTAATCTTTAACGTAAAATATACTTCGATATGGTCCAAAGATGAACTTTAAGCTCCAAGAAGTAAATTCGATATTGGCACCCGAGATGCACTCGTCTCGTTCAAGATCTCCCCTGATAAGATACCGAATCACTAAAATCTCTCAAAATGAAACGTGACCGATATCCGAGATTTAAAACCTTGATTTAAATGATATTAACATTTGTTAATATGTGTAGAAATGCAGTTTGAATTCATAAAAATATTTAATTGTTAGATCTTATTTTTAAGTAACATATAAAACTAAAGAAATACAAGGGTTTTTTTCATGGTTGAACTAAAATTAACGTTTTCAAGATAACTATTCATAAAGATGTCAACCGGATAAGGAATCAAAATTGCTACGTGGAAACTATAGCAGCTAAAGGATGTCAAAAACTACCAAATATGTAGGTGCAAACACTAAAAACCAATAGGTAGAAGAGGAAGGAAGAACAAAGTCTTCTATTTATAAAGCAAGTTTCTAACATCAACACCAAGTAGGCCAACATGCATTATTATAAAAGTGCATGCAAGCATATGAAGTGAGAAGAACAAAACCATATTTCAAACAATATCAGAAATACGGTCACTGTAATAGACATGCATCATGCACTCTAATCAGATGTTGAGCAAATTTTGCATATCATACGTTGCCAGGGTTCTAACAGACGGTTAAATTGTCTTAAACATCAAAGACTCATATCGGCAATCTCATATTTCGATTGCGTCTTGGAAATTCTAAAAACGATACCTCGTATCGACGACATATCAGGTGAGATGAGTGCATCTCGAGTGCACATCCTGGACTTCAAAGTCCATCTCGGTAAATATCTCAGAGCACCTTAAACGTCCAAAATTGGCATGCAAGCATATGTTGGTGCAAACACTAAAAACCAATAGGTAGATGAAGGAAGAACACAGCCTTCTATTTATAAAGCAAGTTTCTAACATCAACTACCAAGTAGGCAAACATGCATTATTATAAAAATGAATGCAAGCATATGAAGTGAGAAAAACAAAACCAGATTTCAAACCATATCAGAAATATGGCCACTAAAATAGACATGGATCACACACTTTGATCAGATGTTGAGTGAATTGTGCATATCATACATTGCCAGGGTTCTAACAGACGATTAAATTGTCTTAAACATCAAAGACTCATATCGGCAATCTCGAATTTCGATCACGCCTTGGGAATTCTAGAGACGAAACCTCGTATCGACGAGATATCAGGTGAGATGAGTCCATCTCGAGTGCACATCCCAGATTTTTAGTCCATCTCAGTAATATCTTGGAGTACCTTAAACGTCTAAAATTGCCATTGTAAAGATTTCTATGATAATCGTTATCTAAATATAAACTTAAAAGCGTACACACTTCATTTGAATATCAAAATCAAAAAATAAACATAAATTCATCTACTTTCTATACTCGTTAAAAAGTCAAATAAAGCTTAAGATAAGAAAACTAGTAAGAAGTCATTGTGGTGCAATTATTTTGGACCCATATAAGAAGTTAAATCAACTTGTAATTATGTAAATGGAAAAACGTTTTCAAATGAAATATTCTATTAAGATTTATCTCAAATTGCGCTTGGGATATTAATATCTCGACTGAGATGAATGTCAAATATGGTATAAACGAAATTTAATGTCTTGTTTCACTAAATCTTGTCTTGCCCAAGTACGAAAATGAGATCTCAAGCATGATAAACGAGATATGAAACAGTGCATATTTAATAAACATAAATTCATCTACTTTCTATACTCGTTAAAAAGTCAAATAAGAAAACTAGTAAGAAGTCATTGTGGAGCAATTATTTTGGACCCATATAAGAAGTTAAATCAACTTGCAATTATGTAAATGGAACAACGTTTTCAAATGAAATATTCTATTAAGATTTATCTCAAATTGCGCTTGGGATATTAATATCTCGACTGAGATGAATGTCAAATATGGTATAAACGAAATTTAATGTCTTGTTTCACTAAATCTTGTCTTGCCCAAGTACGAAAATGAGATCTCAAGCGTGATAAACGAGATATGAAACAGTGCATATTAGTAAGTGGTACTTCTTATATGCAATTACACATAACGTTTGTTTAGAATTTAAGGTTCATACAATAGCATGATACTGAATTGAACTGAACAGAGTAGACAATTTGAGATATAGATATACAATTAAAATGTTTTGTTAGCTGGAGAACCGTCTGAATTAAGAGATCAGAAAACAAAATCCATTATTTTCCTATAATACAGGATCTTTTTTTTTTTTAATCTCAAAATCTTAAACATCCAAAATTGACATTCAGATATTTTTATGATAATTGCTATCTAAATATAAACTTAAAAACGTACACAATTCTTAAAAGAACAATAATACAGTTTTCTTTTAAAGAAGAGTGGTTACATGATTATTTTGATATTGATAAAATAAATCCTACTCATTTGAATATCAAAATTAAAAACATAAACATATAGTCATCTACTTTCTATACTCGTTAAAATGTATAAAAATAAGATGAGAAAACTAGTAAGAAGTCATCATAGTCAAGTTTTTTGGACCCACATAAGAAGTTAAATCAAGATGAAATGGGAAAACATTTTCCAATGAAATCTTCTATTAAGATTGATCTCAAATTGCATTTGTGATATTAATATCTCGGATGAAATGAATGTCAAATATGATATATACGAAATTTAATAACTCTTTTCACTAAATCTTTTCTAAAATGAAATCTCGCGCGAGATAAGCGAGATCAGAAACAGTGCATATTAGTAATTCCTACTTTTTATATGCAATTATACATAACATTCGTTTAGAATAAAAGATTCATACATGGAATTGGACCGAACAGAGTAGACAATTTGAGATATAGATACACTTGTATTAAGAGAACAGAAAACAAAATCCATTAGTCTCTTATAATACAGAATCAAATTTTTTTATTATTTTTTTTGGTTTGGGCTGAAGTCTCAACATTCTCCTTCTTTTAATATGTGACCATCGACAATATTTATGAACAAGATGCACATTATATTGAACACCTAAACTTAATGATTATGACAATAGATTTTGGAAGGGGGAACGATTTTCTTTGAAAGCGTCTACTATTATAATGCAAACTTAAAGTCAAGTGTATAGTCGCACGCACACACCTGAAATTTAAATACTGGCAAGAGGCTGCAATTCCCAAAAAAATAGTTTACAATTATAAATACAGCATTGGGGGAAAAAAAGCAAAAACTAAGGATATTATGCGATATAACTGTGAGAAAAACATGGCAGTTTCCATTTATAAGAATGGCACTGTCACAAAGACCTTAACTTGCGCTATAGCTGCGGTATTCAGTTCTGGTATGCCGTTCCAAAATGCAATACACCAGTATCCCGAAACACTAAGCGCACACAGCTTGATGTACTAATTTTAATGTTCCAAAATGCTGAATTGAGTATTTAGAAATGTTTAATTCGATGTTTCAAAATGTTTAGTTTGACGATTTCAGAAGTACTACAGTAAAAAGATTTTTTTGGCATGTGCGATACACGTGCATAAAAAGTTCTTTATTAAATTTGTAGTTTCTACGTGATTCGATGAAAATAACTGAAAACGTAAAAGAAGTGCAATTACTTTTGTACAAATAATGTTTAAACTTGTAAAATATTGTGTATGTTTGAAATTTTGTACTCGAAAACATAATAATTTTCTAGAATCGTTAAATTCGAACTTCTGACCTTTTATTCACATACGGGCATTTTGGAAACTTCGTGCTCGGACCAAAAAATTGCAATTCCAACAAAATTATATATAAGATACGTATGAATTATGAAGAACTAATGGTTTCCAATTAAAAATATAAAACATAAGCAATAATGATTTCTTGTCGGAAATGAAACAGATAATGAAAAACGATTTTAGATTGGCCAAAACCTTATTTTTCTACTTTACTTCAACTCTCAAATGCCATAATAACATATGTACATTCATGAACGCTCCATTTATACTTTTGTATGCTTCTTTTCATATAATTATTTTTCAAATGTTCTCTTTCTAACCATATTTTTTTCAAAAATAAACAGTACATTTAAACATGCTATTTGAAAAAAGATTAAAAAAGGGTTTTGTTTATTTAATACTCTTGAAATTTTAGTCAATTCCACCTAAGTTGCCTTTTTTGGATTACAATACTCTGTCTGTAAGTTATATCAATAGTGGACTCGTATTTTCAAAAGAAAAATAATACATACTATAGTAAAAAAAATGATTTGATTACCGATTTCATCTTTTTCTAAATTATCTTGGTAACCCGGGCTGGCATTGATAAAAGCACTACGTTTTTTTTTCCTAAAAGCTAATTGGTCTTTTTTTTTTCTCATTTTCCACAGTACATCATTTCGTTTATCATATTTGTTATTCTTTTACGTGTTAGGTACTTTTCTTCCCATTTTCTATCCCAAAATTTACCATTCTTTTAGCACTTAAAACCCTCGACTGAATTTTGATAGGATTGCAACATTTAATTCCAGAACTGAGCCAAATGTTCAGGGTTCCCAACCAAATTTTGATCCATGGTGTAAATGGTCATAAAACCAAAATACTTCTGCGACAATTGGTGACCACGTGAATAAGAAATGAGTGCGCTATGTCAGAAACTGTCCCAATGACTTGGACTGAGAGGAGAGATTCCACTCACAGTAAAATGGTTCCAACCTAATTATATATAAGATATGTATGAACTATGAAGTAATGATGGTTTCTTATTGAAGATACAAAACATAAGCAATAATGGTTTCTTCTCGGAAATGAAAACAAATAATGAAAAACGATTTTAAATCGGCCTTGAAAAGAATAAAAACCTTATTTTCTACTTTATTTTAACTCTCAAATGCCATGATAATATAAAGTAACCATTGTTATCACATCGACGACTAGTCGTCAACTAGTCACTCGAGAAGATTCGACGATGGTCGACTTTTCCATTTCGACGATACTAGGCCAGAAGCTCCTCCGCCCTGCTCGTCGCTGCCAGCCCCAGGTATGTTACATGATTTTTTATTTTTTTTTGGACAAGGTAAAAATTAGTTCAGAAGAAATAATTCAAATATGACGCCTGAGAGATAACATGATTCGTTTTTAATTATATTATAAGTTTATAACCTAACTAATAATTAACTGATTTTATTTTTTAAGAAAACAATAATTAACTGATTTGTTTTTAATTATAAATGTAGCAGTTGAAATGGAGAGTAACACAGAAAATACTTGGCATGAGATGGAGATGATATTGAGATAAATGATTCTGCTTGAGTTCATACTCATTTTATGATCTATTATGGATATTATTATGTTGTGATGTGACTAGGATCTATTATGGATATTTGTTGAATTTGAACCTATTATTATGTTATCTTCGTTGAATTTGAACTTATTATAAATTTACAATTATATATAATTATATTATATATTTAAGTCTGACAAATATATGTATATAAAAGACTTGTTGACTAGCCATGACTAGTCAGGCGGCTTGTCGACTAGTCTTCTAGATAGTAGTGGCTCGACTTGACATCGTGGTAACCTTGAAGTAACATATACATATATATGAACGCTCCATTTATACTTGTGTATGCTTCTCCTTTTCATAAGATTATTTTTCAAATGTTCTCTTTCTACCCATACTTTTTCCCAAAACTAAGTAGTATATTGAAACATGGTATTTGAAAAAAGAAAAAGAAAAACAGTTTTGTTTATTCAATTTTTTTGAAATTCTAGTCAATTCCAAATTTTTCACCTAAGTTTCCATTTTTGGGATTTAAATATTCTTTCTGTAACTTATACCAATAGTGGACTTGTATTTTCAAAAGAACAATAATATGTATTATAGCCCCAAAAAAAAATCGATAGAGTTGAACCATCAACTTAAGCCAATCAATGATTCAACCAATGATTCAATCGCAGATTGACATTAGACCAGACAATTTAACCGTCTTCACTAGACCCGAAGGGCGCGATTCATCGTTTTTTAAATTGTCTCGGTAAATTGGGCTGGCATTGATAAAAGCACCATGTTTTTTCATAAAAGCTAATTGGTCCTTTTTTCCATTTTCTGTAGTATATCGTTTCATTTATTCTATTTGTTATTCTTCTACGTGTTTGGTAGTTTTCTTCCCATTTTCTATCCCAAAATTTTGTTTGCCATTCTTTTAGCACTTGAACCCTTGACTGAATTTTGATCGTATTGTCCCATTTAACTCTGGAATTGGACCAAAAGTTTGGGGTTCCATTCAAATTTTGATCCATGGTGTAAATGGTCATAAAACCAAAATACTTTTGGAACAACTGGTGAGCAGGTGAATAAGAAAAGAGTGCACTATGTTAGAAAATGTTCCATTGACAATTAAAATCCCACCCCCCCCCCCCTTTTTTTTCCTTGTCTTGGGATTGCCAAGAATTAGTTCGTTACAAGCAGATGACAAACTGATAGTTCATTACAAAACATTAAATTTTCAGTATGCATACAACCTTTATTTTATAACTAAATGAATTTGCTCATACTTATTTTGGGAAAAGCCAACGAAACTGCTTAATGTACTTGTTATAATAGAACAGAAAATACAACAAGAAAGGTCACATACCTTCAGTGGTATCCCAGGCAACTCCACCAACAAATATTTTCCTATCAAGTAAAAAAAGAAAAGGCAATTTTAAATAAAATAAAATAAAATAGCCACTTTGTTTTGTTTTTTACAAGCTAACCGTAGATCTAAAAACCAAAGAAATATAGACGTAAAATCAACTGACCCAACGTCAGTTTTAGATGATTTCCTGGAGTCCTGCGTGCCGTTCTCCACTTTAGTATCCATATCAACTTTCGTATTTTCATTCGTTTTATTTTGGTCACCAACTTCTTCTTTCTCTTCTTTTACGTCGTCTTCTTCTTCTACTTCATACTCTTCCTCGACTTCCTCCTCGATTTCTTCTTCAACTTCTTCGTATTCGCCGCTAATGGCGACCTTCTCTTCAGCTGGATCCATGTTTTCTAGAGTAAAACCCTAAACTTTTTTGTACGGCTTCCTTTCAAACGAGGGCAAAACCCTAAATAATATTTTTTTTGTCTGACCACGAGATAGAAAAGGATGAATGAAGTACGGATTTTTAGGGCAGCACGGGGTTACTTTATGCGTGAAGCGCACCCCCGCTATGGAAAGAGTTCTAGTGCCGCCACAGAACTATAAAATATTAGTATTCAAACATTACATTCCGCGCATTGTGCTTTGATCCTTAAAAGACAAGGGTGAGCATTATTAGGTTAAACCAATCAAATCAAATTTTTGATCGGTTTGGTTCGGTTTTGAAATTAAATCGATTTGTAATTGACCAGAAAAAATATTAAGTTCGGTTCTCGGTTTAACCAAATTAACCGAATTTTTACTACATTTTCAAAATTATCGGTATTATAATAAATATTTTAGATTAGTTTAGTTATTTTAGTATATATTAATCATCACATATGTGTCAAAATTAATATTAAAAATCAAAAATAATAATACTGTAATCATATATTTATAATTTGTTTCAAATTATAGTGAATATTTCAAACACATAGTATAAAACATTTTTAGTTCGGTTTAATCGGATAACCAACCGAACCAACCAAACTTAATTTGGTTGGTTTGGTTTTCATTTTTATTGGTTTTAGTTTGGTTTAACAAATTTATCATCGGATAAACCAAACCAACCAAACGCTCACCCCTACTTACAGACGCTTTTATTATGAATAATAGTTCTACATATTGCTTATGCTTAAAAAGTTCAAAATAAAATAATTTGTGTAGACATGCAGTCATATTTTTGTTTGCTTGAAGTAATGTGTTGTTGATTTGAATTTTTATTTTTAAATTACATCATCAAATTTTCTATTGTGTTAATTTTTAGTTATATAACTAACTAACAAATAATGAACTTGTATATAAACTTGTTAGATTCTATTTTAAAGTGATATTAAGATTTGATGATGTTTAAAGAAAAACGATAAGAATTTGTTAAAAAATACATATATTTTTTAAGTAATATAAAAGGAACAATTTCGATAGTCCATACTGATACATAAATAGTGATCCACCAAGGTATTACAATTATTATTAAAAGTTTGATTATGGGGATTTTATCAAATTTAGTCATTTTTGTTTAATAAAATTTATTTATATGGTATGAAAAGTAGGGTTGTTCCTTTTTTCCTTTCTTCCCATAGTATTTTTGAGTAAATGGACATATTGTGTCGGATTGCACACAGTGAACAACATAAATATAAATATAAAAGTTTTTTGATTAACAAGCCTAATCGACAACAACAAAAAAACAATTAGAAAAGTACTAGTATCGCAGTACAATCAAACATAAATTAACAACACTGGTAGGTACAAACAACAAAAAGTGATAAACACTATAAACTAGAAGTTAAATAACAACAAGATATCAAACCAGAATTCTCGATAACCACGGCCACCATAAGATAGTCAACATCAGATGGATCCATATTTTTAGTGACAAAAGCATGAGGCATGTCACACCTATTAAGATATTCGTCATCCAACTATGAGCTACCTAGTCTTGAACGTAACTATAATCTGCCCAAATAGAGAATCAATGTAAGACTTAACGATACATTGTAACGACCCATATTTTACTAAGGAATGTTAATTAATTTAAATATTTAAAAAAGATTTATTTTAAGAATTAACGACTTGGAATTTATTATATCAAAGGCTTAAACGTGTAATTTATAATATATTTAAAAACAAGCTCGCAACAGCGCGGTAGTTCATAATATTACATTTTGAATTTTAAAGGAATGTATAGGATCCAATATAAGTCAGAATTCGCAGAAACAAGAAACATTTGAATCTATTAAACTATAGTTTTCTAGTAAAAGTGAAAATTTTAGATTTTATCTTGTTGATTGTATGTTATGTCCAAAACAAATTTTCAGAAAGTCGATATGGAATCATTTATAAAGCATAACGATTAATTAAATTAAATAAAGGGATTTTCGAATAAACTGAATATCGATTTAGCTTAAAAATAGGTGTATCGAGTTATAAACCTAAGTATCTTTATTCTGAAGCTATATAAAATTTCATTTGAATATATATGATAATTAGTTATGATTTGTTTTTCAAAGAATTTGATTATATTGAAATTAAATTATATATTATCGATTTAATTGAATATGGAAAAATAATCACTTTACAAACGACCTCGGATTTCGACAAAACTAATTTTATTAGATCCACAACGATAAATTATCGTAAGATTTCAAAGTTCGGATCAATCGGAGTTAGCATGTGGTCGTGTGAAATATAAACGTTCAATGTAATTGTGTATGTATAACTAATCATTAGTTTTAGCTCAAACTAGCGCTATTTGAGCAAACAGACTCGGATTTCAATGAAACAAGTTTCATTAGAAATATAACGACAAAAAATAGACGTATATCTCACCACGAACAGAGTTCGAGTGTGCCCATGCGAATTTATAAACGTCAATCAGGGATAGCGATAGGGATATAGTAATATAATAATCAAGTAGAGTAATAATATAACCAAAATATCTTCTCTGTAAATACACCCCAAATTTCCTAAACTTAAATCCCCAAATATTTCAGCCTCCAAATTTGCAAATAAGACCATCTCTCTACAACTAATTATTTCTCTCAAACCGTTAAATTAGTGTAAGTCATCAAGTGGAAAGTTGTAGATTTTGCCTGTGTTATTTTTGTTTAGTGTATAACTTTTGAATGAAATCGAATTAGGTATTGGAATCGATTTCATTAGATCGGAAATGGTATTTACAATTTAGTAGAGTGGTCACAATAAAGATTTGACTAAGCGGTTTGAGAGGAATCGTTGTTTTAATGTTACACATTTTCTGGATAGGGCGGTTAGTCATTTGTAACAACCCGGAATTTTAGAACCAATTTAAAATTTATTTTTATTTGATTTTGATGGAAATTAAATTTTTTTTATGATTTATTTTGAGAAATAACGACATAAAATAAATTTAAAACGTACTTTGAACGTATGAATTTATAATATATATATAAAACGAGCTTGAAATGACGTGGTAGTTTGAAAATTTAATTTTAAACTTTAAATAAATATACAAAATTCGTTATAAGTCAGAATTTGATGAAACAAGAAACGTTATATTCTATTTAACTATATCTTTCAAACAAATGTAAAAAAACTAAGATTTCACTTTATAAATTGTAAATTATGTAACAAATTAAATTTTCAAATAGTCGCTATAGAATTTATTAATATTTTAATATTATATAAGCCCTTTAAAATTTCCATTTTGTAAATGACCTCCGTTTTCGATGAAATTAATTTTGTTGGATCTAAAACGTCAAATTTATTAATATTTTAATATCATATAAGCCCTTTAAAATTGTCAGTCAAGTCAATTGGAATTAATATGTAAGCATGGTAAATTAAACGCGTGTTGTATTTATGTTATAATTTAATAAGCTAGTAAAGAGATCAATTTTTTAAACGGTCTCCAAATTCGACGAAATTGTTAGGACCATAATTGTAAAACATAACTAGATTTCAAATTTCTTAATTTTTGGAGTCAGTATGTGTCCGTGGAAAATTAAAATGTATGCTGAAAATCAATTTTGAACATTATATTGATTTATTTTAATTTCAATAAAAACTGATCAAAATGGCTTACAAAACATATCCCATTGTGTCTGAAATGAGGGCATTTGACTATAGACGTCAATCGTTGGGATTCGTTTGGAGTTCGGAGTGATAAACAAGTAAGGTTTGAATTAAATAATATTATAGTTATATTATAAACACCCTACAAAATTTATAAACCCTAAGTCAAAGTTCCACCGCGGTTAACATCTTCTCCAACCACTGTTTTCAATTTCAATGGCCATTTTCCTTCCAAATTTAATCCTTAATCACGCCAAATCCAATTCGAATTAGTTCGTAGTTTATACACAAAAATTATAGAGTGATGTTGGATCTTCATTTTCGTATGGCTTTGATCGGATTTCATGGCCTGAGCCACTCGAATTTTTCACCCAAACCGCTATCATTTGACATCATTTCTACGGCGCTGGAGGACAGCGAGTTAGCCGAGGTTCAGGCCAAGGGGAGGCGACGCGTGGGGATTGGATGGGGGCAGGTCTGATCGGCGGCGAAGGCTTGATTAGAGGCGCGACGGCGAACCCTAAGGTTGAAGAATGGGTTCGATTTCCTATAGGGATCAGGAGGTTAAACGAGGATGTAAAGGAAATGTAATTAAGCTTTTTTAATTATATAGTTATTATAGTTAATTACCTATTTAAGTAACCAAATGTTTAAATTATCGTAACATTCTCATACGATATCAGAATTGGACAAACTTGAGTGCGTTGGAATCGTGGAAGCGAATACTACGCTATGGATTAGATTTGGACAGATTCGGTAGCAGTCATTCTACCTCCCATTACAAATACAATAACGTAATTAAATCGCGTAAATCTTTTCAATCTAAACGATTCAACAAAATTTCGGCAGCACATCGCTTTAGTTCTTTGAACAGTACACAATTGCGTGTATACAGGGAACATAAAGGAAGCGCTTTCGAAATTTTGAGAACTATTTAAAATGAAATGATTTACGAGATTTAATTTCGTTATTGTGTTTGTAACTTGTCCAATACAAGGATAAATCCAACAAATATTATATATGATGAATATAAATGTTTGTTCAGTTAACAAAACGAACATTCACATAACGATCATATACAATAATTATCAGACGGGGCCTAAAAACTCTCTAAGGTTTTATGAATATAATATATTACGATTGGTGCTCTTCAATCTCAAATTGTACGTATATGAACTTTATTATATATACATATATTTTCAACATTCAATCAAACTAGTTGTACGTTATATATAAAATTAAATATCATTTTCGATAAATTTTTATAACACATAAACTTAGTTATTTCCATGTCCACTAAACGTTTTCAATAAATTAAATATCGTTTTTGATGAATCGGGCCCAATACATAGATTAATTAACAATACTATATATGCACATGTACATACAGCATAAACTAATTAACCCTAGATTAGCAACACCATACTATAACTAATTCAACCTATATATACACACATTAACAACACTATACATACAAACATAAACTAATTAACCTTAAATTAGCAAATCTAGGGTATAAAAAATTGATTAGGGTTTGTACCTTGAGTATTGGAGAGAAACTGGAGCCTAGAGAGGAGGAGAGAGATTTTTCTAATGTTGGAGAGAGTAGAGGCGGCAAACTAGGCGGTGGGTGACGAATTTGAGAATTTGGGGAAGGATTTGGAGTTTTTTTTTGGTGAGAAAACAAAATGGGGAAAGGAGTAAACAGGTCGGTGAATTTCTGCTCGACTAATCAATGGCTAGCAATGACCGTCAACGACTTCCAACGTTTTTTTTAATAACGTAAAGAAAATTTCAAAAATAAGCTACTGTTGGAAGTCGTTTCCAGTTGTCGTTGCCAGCTTCCGTTGCTATATATTGTGTGTCTTGAAGTGGTCGAACCAGAAAAGTGAGCAAAAAAGGTAATTGACGTAGGTAATTACATTTTTTAATTACGATAATTACAAATTAAAGAACACAAAATTTCAGCCACATAATTGATTTGTCGATATAAACTTTCCCTTATTTAAACCATAACTCAAGTCAACGCATGGTAACAAAGAAAAATGGGAAAGAGGATTTCCATTGGCCAGTGGCAAAGTCCATACAAGCATTATGTTCTGACCCTATTCATGGTTTTACCAAAACAAGTTGATCAAAAGCTATGCATTTCAAGGCCCAACTTCCTCTTTTTTAACCTGTCTTATCCCTTTCCAATTACAGATTCCCTTCTTTTAAGGTCAATTGTACAGCTACATGTGTTACTAGGTAATAAATTATTCTAAGACTTGTATTTGTTTACCATAACCTTCATATGTGCAGTCTCAAAGATCATAATTCTTCCTGCTACCAATTCACGGAACCCAGTTATAACTGTTTGTTTCTAATGGCCTCGATCACATGGCCCTGAATGATATAACCTTCATGTTTTTTCATATTCTCCACATATACTTCTGGGTTTTTGAATGGTAGTTAGGTTGTGGATTTGAAAAGAACCGTCGAAGAACATTTTTCAGTAAAGAATTTGTGATTTTATATACACTCACATTCCCTCCCCCCTAATCCCTCCCTATTTTTCACAACATGAATAAATGGTAGTGCATGTAATAAGGGTGATGTGTTTTTGATGTAAACCTTGTAACAACGATCATATATTTTAGGTATTCTTTTTTAGAGTTTTGAGATTGATTATTTGTTTATATAGTCTCTGTCAAGAGGTTTAAGATTGAATTTTAATAAATCTTAGAAAATATTGTGTTTTTCCTAGTCAAGTTATTTTTTTCTAAAGTTTTGTATACTAAAAGGATTAAATCACTTAATTTTCTCTTATGAAAATATTGCATAATTACTAATTTGTTGTTGTTTTGGTTGTGTCTTATTTATTATGCTGATTCCACCATAGTCATGTCTTCTAGTGTATTCTTTAAGGTATGCCTGAGTCTGTCTCTTTTGCTCTTAAATATTCAGATTCATTTGTGTTTTTTTCCCTATTTTCTTTTCACTTCGCAGATATCTGTTGAAGGTTTTTGGTTGACATAGCTTCTGCTTTTGCCGCAACTTTGGATTGTTAAGATACTCAAAAATTAAAAACATGCATATCAAATTTGACAATTATATTAATTTACTATCTAGATCATTTGAAATGGCTGCATTTAGTCATCTTACAAGTGGATATCACACAAACTTGTTATTGTGTATTTACATTCCAAAACCTATGTCCGACCTAATTTGATTTGACTTAGCTGGAGTGAGCTGATATACAACTAATTATTGTGTATTTCAAGTTTTTTTTCCACTTGATCTTTTGGTTGTGTATGATATCTCTTATCATTAGGGATTCAGGATCCAATCAAAGAGCCATCAAACTATAGCAGAGTTTGGTTTTGTCTGTTCCACCCATATTTGTAGATCTCGGACGGTATACAACTGGAAACTAAGAAGACTGAACTTTTAAAATAATAAAGTTATCTACCAAGTTTAGCTTAAAATTTTATAACTCAGCTACAGATAGCACTTAAAAGTGTATAAATCATAGATGGATGTATTAAAGTGCACCCGCTGGACACACATTAACGTTTATGTAAAATTGTTTTTTTTTTTTTTTTGAATTTTTTCAAAAGAGAAACTGGCGCTGCCGTAAAACTCCCCCTAGTGCACCTAACCCAGTCCGCGGGATCATCATGCTTATGCACAATAAAATACTTTTTAAAACTTTGACCTTTTTCTAATTCCCCCTTACAATTTCCTGTGAACAAAATTTATAACTTTGTTGAATTGGTTTTTAGTTGAATCAAAAAATATATTTTATTTTCCTACAGGCAAAAATTTAGGTAGTGTTTAGTTTAAATATTATTTTTGGTTTTTGGTTTTCAAATAATATGTCAAAAATGAGAAAAGTGGAGTAATGGCGAAGATGATTAAAGAAAGACGGATGGGACCACGAAGAGGATGGATGAGTAACATAAAAATGGATTATGTCTCATGCTTATCTTAATTCTCAAAACATGGAAAATGAAAAAAAAAATTGTTTTCTATTTTGTATATTAACTTTGTTTTCTAAATCGATCGTTTTCAACAATATATGTACGTCGTGCCTATTTTTGTATGGATGAAAACAACAGAAGCATCTATGTGTTGGGTGTCCGATGTCCAATTTGGTATCACTTATTCAATTTTCAGGAAGTCGAGTATAGATGTCCATTAGCAGCGTGGCAGTTCAAAATAATATTTTCACTAGAGAATTAGATTATCGGATAAGTGGATATGAATGGTTTTAAGCTATCACGCAGGGTCAGCTAATGAACATTTAACTTGCCAGAATTTTTAAAAACTTGACACTATTTGCTACTTCTGCCGGGGTAGTACATGCATAGTATGTGTACTGTCATAGTGTCGTGTAAAAAAAATAGAGGGGTTTATATTCTACCTATAGTGCCATAATGCCGGTGTAGTACATACATGGTATGTACGCATAGCAGCAATAGGGAAAAGACGTTTTTTTCTTTTTTGTTTCTAAAATATTTGCCAGAACAATAAATTTCTTAACTGTGTGTTCTATCTTTAAGCTGAAACACTGATGCTCCAAGGACTCAAGGAGTGCCATGAGACTTCATTTCTCGATCCAAGTTCTGGTTCAATAAATCAAGTTTACTAATAAATTCAATAAAATAGTGCATTTTGTTTTCTAAAACATTTGTCCTCAATTTCTGATTTCACTCTTGTTGTGATATTATTTGCTGCTTCTTTTCTTATTATAAGGGTTTACATTACAAAAAAAATGACAGGAAAAGGTGCAACTAATCACTTTGAAGACGCTTCAGCGAGAGAAATGCTGGACGACTATCACATTGGAGAAGTCGATGCATCGTCTGTTCCAAGCAAGCAAGCCTATGTGCCATTAGAGCAGCCTGCTTGTAATCTTGACAAATCTTCCCGGCTTTATATTTTGAATGCAATTAAATGTTCCAAATGTTGTAGTTTTGAATGATACTTTCAATTCTGTATGTGCAATTAAATTATTGAAATGCTAATTGTTAAATGCTCTAAAAACAACGCTCATGGGTTGCAAAAGATATCCCAAGTTTGAGGCCTAAAGCTACCAAAACTTATCTATACTAAGCATGCATTTTCAAGGGAGCATTTGAATGAGGCATATTAGTAAAAAAAATCGAGTAATTGGAAAATGTATTTGTTTACCATGAGCGGAGAATCTGAACGGAATATTTGAAATGTTTATTTTAAAATGTAATTAATTAATTATTTGTTTTAACAAACAAAGTTAACACATAAAATAGAAAACAACTTTTATTTGTTTTCCTTATTCTGAGAATTAACATAAGAAAGAGAGATGATATATCATTCTGTTGTCCCCCTCTCCTTTATGTGGTCCCCTCCATCACCATTTCACTTCCTCCACCGTCCCTTAACTTTTATTATGTTTTGCTATCGATGTTGAAAATTCAAAACTCAAATTATATTTTAAACCAATCACTACCTTAATTTAGGGGTTAAAGTTTTAATCAGTCTTCGTTGAAATATTGTTAATTCTACAGGAACAGGTCACCTGGTCAAATGATTCAAAAAGTAGTGTTACTTCAAAAGTTCCTTATGAGATTTTCACCCTACAATTAACGAACTAGCAAAATACAACCAAACCAATATTTAGTTCAAACATATTCCTAATGCTTATGGAACAAACCAATCGCATGTTTCTATAATACCTAATTAGTTTTCTATTCGTATAGTTGCCAATCTAATGTTTGTATCTTGTTGTATGTAAACATCAATGGCAATCTAAGTGTGCACAACCTTTTATCAAACTTAAATTGTAAGATAAGACTCTCCTCCTAGTAAAACCTTTTGAATTATCTGTAGGTTTATTTCCAAAAAAAAAAAATCAATCTATATAAATCTTGAAAATTCGCAAGGAATTCCGCATAAAAAACGTTTCTTTTTTTTTTCTTTTTAACTATCCATTTTAGTTATTCTATATTAATTTATTTCTGGAGAATTTTTAGCCCATATCCCTTTCTCAAAAAAATCAGGTGTATTAGGTAATTTTTAGCTCACGTCCCTTTAAGGTTTAATGTATAAATTGCATATTTTGAATTATTTATACTACACAACCTCTTGTGCATAGGCAATTGTATAAATTTAAATTTCAATATTTAAAATATGGTATCTTTTAATAGACTTATCAAATTTTAGTTTTGTTTCCAACATTAAATCACAAATTTCATTATTTTTCTACTAACATTCATATTTCATATGTTTTAATAAATATTTTTGTTAAAATGATAGATATTTGGCAGTCAAATATTTTCTTGGATAATTCAATTAGCCTCTCAAGCAAAAATTTGCTAAGCAAATATTTGTACGTTTAACATTTATCTAAGAGAATTCAGGTTGCTTCTCAAGTAAAACCTTCCTTGTAAATATTGACTCATAGCCTAGGCATATTGTTGATTTAATAAGTTGAGTCCTTGAAGACCAAATAAGGTAACTTTAAAACCACATGTAATACATGAATTTAAACAGGTTCCTTCTATTAGATTCCTATTTTGGTTATTTAACATTTTCAATAATCAAACAACCGTTAGATAGATTATACCATTGACCTTCTTTTCGACAAAGTCGTCATGTTTTCAGTCGTTCGTGGCAAGATTGCTTAAGACTCGAGCGTAGACGAACTTAGGTCCAGGGTGGTTCAAGACAAGTTATATTAGTTTGGCCTAGCAATGGATCGATATGCTCAAGTTATCGGCTCGACATGGTTGTAGTTCAAGGCAGAAGCACTTCAACTCAGGGCTTCCTGGATTGACATATTTGGGTCAGTCAAGTGAAGCGACACCACCATGTTTCCCTTTCAGTTCGGCAGGGTCTCAGTTCGGCATTACATATGGCTGACAAACTATGCCAAATCGAAATGGTGAATGTAGGTGAAGTGGTCCACTTCGTTTACTCACTCCATCACCCCTCCGTCCCTACCCATTCGCCTAGCTGAATCGATATGAACTACACCTATAAATACCACCTTGGAGCATATTTGGGGAACTTCTTCAACTTTTGGCACTCTAAAAATACTGTATTCAGTTGTACTAAAGATTATATTAATTCCACCCATATAATCGTCAAAGTAGTGGAAAAACTATTTAGAATCATCAAGTGAACATAGGCATATTCTAGCAAAACCACTCTAAATCATGTGTTGCCTTTGATTATCTCATTTTCGTTTATTTTCTTCAATTTGTATTATATACTCTCAAACTTTGGGGGTGTTGAACCATTTTTGGTATTAAAACTTTTGGTGCTTTCACCGAAAAATTTGAATTTTCAGCTTTAGGACCTTTGCATCTATTGATAGATTTCCAAGTTCATTGAGAAGATCTCGTTTTCATCACCTTCCGTCAAAATGGTATCTAAAAGAGCCACTTCCTCCTCAAGGTCAGCAAACGACCAATTGCAAGATGATGCGAACCAACAACCTGCCAATGCTGGAAATGTAGTTTTGACTATAGCAACCGTCGCACCTACTGCCCCTATGTCAACTTCTGTCCCTATAATGCATGACGATCTATGAGAACGTAAGATAGTAGAATGAGGCTACTAGCGTTCTGAATGACCAAATTTACAAGAACATTGCAATAAGACAGGACATGAATAGTATGACTGCGCAATGGAATGACTTCAAGAGTCAGGGAGCTCCTACTCTATTGCATGATCAGTCCAAGGAGTCATCTTCTTCTAATGGAAGCGGAGGTGTGCTGCAACAACAAAACAGAGCCAGAAATAACCCAGAAGCTACTAAGCTAATATGGTTTGACACCCTCCCAGTTTGGCATGTCGAATCGAGGGCACATTCAACTACCGATTATGTTCGGCTCGGCCATGTCAAATCGGGCCAGACCTGTAACAACCTGGAATTTTGACAATGGATAAATTAGTTATTTAATTAAACCTCAAAAATAGGAATTTCTGCAAACGATGGAATTTGACCACGAAATTTTAACCGTTGCATTCATTTGGAATTCTAGTCAACTTTCATGTTTGGAGTTTCGCAAACGGAGTCCGTATGAGAAATTTACGGACAAAATACGAAAAACGGACGGAAATAAATTAATGTAATAAATATGATATGTCTTACCATTTAAAACCAACCCTCACTGGGCAAAACATCTGAATGGTGGCCGACGCCCCTAGGGGAGCGGTCGACCACTTTGGGCCTGTAGTGCCCGGTGGCGGCTAGGTTTTGATGGGTATTTTCGTTGTATATTATAATATAAACGGATGGATGTTTATTTAATCAAATATATCGGTTCATGGCCAATTCCACTCCTATAAATAAAGGGGTAAGGCCTCATTCTTTTCCACACAAATCTGTAGGCAACTACAAAGATCTGCCATTTCCCTTTCTCTTCAAATCAATTTCTTAATTAAAAGTATATTCATACACAATCAATCAAACATAAATCATATAGATTTGAAAGGAATTATCGGATTAAAGTGGAAAAGGATATGAATTGACGGCTAAGCTATTCTTCATCATATTCTCCCCTATTGTAACGACCCGGATTTTTGGTCGATTTATTTTAAATATTTAGTATGGTTTTAAATATTGAATTTATAATATAAATGGTATTTTATTGGGTTATCAATTAAACAATCGAAATACGATTTATTTTGATAATCATCGAAATACAAGAACTGAAATAATTCAACTCGAAGTTAGAATTAAATCAAAACAATTCAAATGATCAGTATTAATTGTATTTGAATATAGATGATAATAAAAATATTTTATTATCAGAGAATTTATTTGTTTTTGAATTTAAATCATATTATATCGATTTAATATGGTTACTTTAAATATACGTTCAAAATTAAAATTCAGAATATTTACTGTTCAATCCAGAATAGCGTTATAATATTGGAACGACGGTCGGTACGCTAAAATAGCGGTTCACGATTTTTAATTGTGAACCCCGAAATATTTATAATGGATAAGATCGAAATCGAATTAATTAGAAAATCTTTTTAAATAAATACAAAGATCTGCTGTGTACTTCCTGTCCCCTTCCTTCTTCTATAAAATCGTGATGGCCCTCCCATTTCTCCTTTCTATTTTTCTTCTGTTCATTTTCCTCAGATCAAAAATAAATAAATGGCCACCGCCCCTTTTACATTATTTTCCGCAAAAATCAATAGTGCTCACAAATCAAAAATCGCGTTCGAACTATGAAGTCCTCTATGGCTCGTAATCAGATCAAAGAAGCAGTTTCCTGAAACGCGAAATCCGGAGCTCGAAGGCAGCTACAGGCTCGCGACTCAAGGAGATGGGGTATTCGATTTGGGGACGTTGGTGAAAGTCGATCACAGTTTGGGGGTTGTGATTCAACTTGAAACGATGAGGAACCCTTGAGCTCGAAATCGACAGTACTAGAGTTGCGATGAGTTTATTTTTTTGGGTTAATTGAGTTCACATTTTTGAACTGGGAAAACGAACTAGGGAGGCGGCTCTGTAGAACTCTCGTAAAGGAGAAGGCATCGAGGGTCAGTTAGGGGTTTTGGCGTGAGTGGTTAGGGGACTGGGAGTTGTTCGGTTTATTGATGGTGTTCTGTGTGATAGGAAAACGGGGGTGGAATTTCGATCAGTCGGAGGGAGACTGGTTTTCATTTTGAGGTGTTGGTTACTATGAGAGATGGGGAGAAGTTCGACAATGGAAGCAGGCTACTGTATTTGAATTTTTGAAGCAGAACTTGAATTGGATTAAAGGTAATTAAATCTAATTATGATATTATAGGTTAATGGTACTTAGTTAACTAATTTAAATATTTTAATTCATGACAAAATCTATAACTCACATATTTTATTCATATGTGATCAGGATTTCACAAGAAAAAAAATGAATTACGATGGGATAGCAAAATTGAATGTTTTGTAATGATATTGGGTTGCGCTCGACTGGTGCCAACTGGAGGTTTCAATTAAATTTAACACAAGTTTATTTTAATTAGAAAACGAATCGCTATTTCGACGAATAATCCCGGTGAGTAAATCTCACTCACCTTTTATTTAGAATTATTTTTATTCATTAAAAATAATTGTTTGTTGCTTGTTTGAATGCTTTCTGGTTGTTTTAAATATATTAGTTATTTAGGGATTGACTGTTATATATATATATTGGGTTGATGATTGGTTGGATGCCCGCAGTATCATTAGCGGATGCTCGTAGTATCATTAGCGGATGACCCTACGCCCACGTATATAACTGGATCCCCTTTTATACCGCGATATCCTGCCATGAAGCAGGATGGGTATTATTTCTGTTGACTAACGTTCTGTGGATGCAAGAAAAACAGGTTGGAGGGATCCAACTGGATCCCTCAAAAATATATTATCTGTTTGTTTGTTTGCTTGATTTCATATATATATATATATATATATATATATATATATTCATATATGACGTGTTAAAAATCAAATGATTGAAAATTGGATGATTTGATTGTTTTAAATATCACTGGGCTAAGTGTTAATTTATAAAAATACCCTGAAAGGGGTATTTGAGATTTAAAAAGTGAAATTATATTTTAGAAAAATAGAATTTGAATTTCTAAATAGATTTGAAATATAAACTTGTTTTGAAAATAAAAACAAGTAGTTCCTTTATGAACGAAGTTTATAAATAGTTCATTTATAAACGAAGTTTATAAATAAAGTGAAATGAATTATCATTGAATAATCAGAAATAAAAATCCAAGTGTGAATTTGAAAAGGGAAATTTATTTTTCCAAATTGAAATCTTAGTTCAAATGAATTTGAAATGGACTTGTTTAAATATATAAACAAGTAAAATATATGGTGCTTGTAAATGAAAGGGGAAAAATTATCATTTGGATAATTTGAATATTTAAATTCAAATGTGAATTTAAAAACAGAAATGGGGGAAATCGTTTTAAAGAAATAAACGATGGAATTTATTCTGATGTTCAGAATATAAATTGAACGGAAATAAATCAATAAGGATTTATGATTTGAATTCGATTAATTCGAATTTATTTAAATAGAAGTTAATTTGAATATATGAAGTTCAATGGAATTGAAAATGGAATTTGAATAGAAAATTCAAATAGAAATTGAATATAGAAACTCAAATGGAGTTTAAATACAGAAAAATAAAGGAAATTCAAATAGAATTTGAATATAGAAATTCAAGTAGAATTTGAATAAAGGAAATTCAAATAGAAATTGAATATAGAATTTAAATATGGAGTTTAAATATAGAAATTCAAACGGGATTTGAATAGAGAATTTACATATAGAATTTGAATATAGAAATTCAAAGAGGATTCAAACATAGAATTTGAATATAGGAATGTAAATAGAATTTGAATAAGGGAATTTGAAATAGAATTTGAATAAGAGGATTTAAATAGAATTTGAATAATAGAATTAAAAAGGAGTTTGAATATTTGAAATTTCAAATAAAATTAAATCGAAGTTTGAATATTTGAAATTCAAATAGAATAAATATGGAATTTTAATTCAAAGAGAATTAAATAGGGAATTTGAATGTAGAATTCAAAAAGAAATGGAATTTAAACTAAAGAATTTGAATATGGCATTCAAATGGAATTTTAAACTATGGGATTTAAATATATAATTCAAATGGAATTTAAACAAAGGGAATTTAAATTTAGAATTTGAATATAGAAATTCAAATGGAATTTGAATATGGAATTTGAATATGGAATTTGAATATAGAATTCAAACGGAATTTAAAATATATCAGAATGGAGTAGAATTTATTTTAAACGAGGTTTAAAAGTTTATATTTATGAATATAATTAAAACTAACTCGCCGCAGCGCTGCAGTTCGTAAATTGACGTTTCGAACTTCAATTGAGTATACAAAACTCAATTGAAGTCGGAATTCTTTGAAACAAGAAACGTCAGGACAGATTTGATAATAGTTTTCTAATGGAAGAGAAAAATCTGGATTTCGTCGAATAGATTTTGAGTTATATCAAAATCAAATTTTCAGAAAAACAGCGCCATAACCTTTTAAAAACCATAACGGTTTATTTAATTTTATAAAAGGATTTTAAGCGAATAAAATCCGAATTTCTATTTAGAAAATTTTCAGATTTTGAGTTGTAAATTATATGTGAACTCAGGTAGAGTAATGAATTGATTTTTGAAATAGAAATCAGCTTTTTGATTATTGAATAGAATTAACTAATTTGAATAGTAATTTGTTAATGAGATTTCGAATTAATATTGGGCTTTGAATAAGTGAATTCAATTTGAAAATTTATATTCGAAATCGAAAAGGAAACTAGAATTTGAAATTGAAATTGGTTATGAGCAAGTTAAATATTTTGTTTGAACATGCACGTTCAAACAAAGAAGCGAAATAGGCAAAATAGCTAATTAAAGAATAAATGAGCAAAACTGAGGTCAAACGATTGGATAGTGTTGAATTGAATTGAAAACAGGTGAGCATGTGTTAGAAAGGTATGGGATGAAGTATATGAAGATTTTAATTTATGTGCCCGACAAAATGGTACATGTTTAAATTCATATATGAGATTTTATGCGCCTTATCGGCAAGTCACTTGGCCTTTTCTTTTTCTTTTGGATTGGTGAGGGCCATGGGAGGCTATTTGAAATATCCCGATGCTCCCGGTACAAGGGAGGTTATGGCGAAATTTTCCGGAAACTTAAGGAGTTAGAATATTTTTAAGAAGTTTGATAACTAGAAATCTATATATCAATATATATAGAAGTCGATATGGAAACGAACTTTGAAATAGAATAGTATAATCAAAAAGGAAGTATAAGAATAAAATCTAGCAAGAATAGAAAGAGAAAGTGTATATGTGTTTAAAAGTGAATAATTAGTTGTATGGTATTGATTATTCGAGTAAGTAGTCTTATCTGTTTTGACATTATAAATGTTATTCAATCAAGGTCTGAGAGGTAATTATACCCCAACTTGATTGATTTCAATATTAACAAATAAATAGCAAGATTCCAGGCTCAAAGATCAATGTTGAATAAGAGTTAGTTGAATATAGTATTTAGGTTGTCGTAACAATGTTTTACACAACATCCGTTTTAACCCAAATAAAATGTAAGCTTGGAAATAGAATAATAAATATTTCCTAAGTATAGAAATAAACGGGATTGGAAAAGAGATAAGTAATTGGAATATTTCCCAATTATGAATAGCATATATTTTCTAAAGTTTAGAAAATAATGGAAGGCGATGTTTGGAAATGTTTTCCAAATAGCGTAAAAGGCCAATATGGTTATTGAAATTATTTGGTTAACAAATATTGATAAGGAAATGGAGAAGAGATTTAATCAATGAAATATTAATTAAAGAGCCCAGTGATTTGTTTGATATGTTGAATGTACACTTGTTTTTATTCGATAGTTAAATCACAGACTATCGAAGTTGTGACCATCGTTGTCAATATGGAGAGACCGGTTGGATTATTATCCGTGAACCACTCTGTATTGGCAGTAGCGTTGCGAATTAAATTATATGAAGATAATTGAAGATGAAGTGAAGTGCAAGGGCTTTTTCTATTAAGAGAAATTGTGCCTTCGGTTTCATTCAATCCCAGAACGAACGTATATGGACGAATGTCTGACAAAGTATTTCCAATAATCGAATATGATTGTTTTGTACAAATATACATGGTGGCAACGGATTTATTCCTTTAGCATAACATCCAGAATATTTGTGCAAATCAATTAGTGATTAACGGATCTGACAATGTGGCATTCAAAGTGATTGTGTTATCAAATGAATGGCAAGTAAGCGTAGCCTCAGGCCTCAACAACCGGGTAATGACAAAAATCGGGCAGGCAGCATGGCTATGTGGGTCACTCCCATTAGGGTGTATAATCACCTATCTAGAGATTCATTTAATTCCTTATTCTATTCGATGATGTCCCATTCGGGAAACGGTTGCTGATCCCAACCGTTGGTGATATACATTCGATACAATCAAGCGAAATGAGTGGTCGGTCATGTGTGGGCCGAGTTGCAAGATGTTCTTGTTGAACCCCAGTGTATCGCCTCTAGAGTACACTGATCAGAAGGTGGTTCCATACCTTGTCATGTTGGAAATCCAATCTCCAATAAGCGCCAAGCGGTTTTTGATTTTATACTATGTATGTGGAGCGTGAGATGCAAGCGTTCCGCTAGATTCTATTTATTTGATGTAGACATTATTATAATATCACTGGATTTTCATATCAAAGTATTTTGGGTTATAGTAAGGTAAAAACTGTCAATGTTTATGTGTGGGCTGGTCTTACTATTATCTTTCCTTTTGAAAGGATTTTGAAAGTTAAACAAATGGTTGGAGTTTACTCACACCAGTCCCACGACTGACCCAGAGTTTATTTTGTTTGTTTTTCCCTAAACTCTTGGGTGCCCAAATTTGTACAGGCAGTCAAGTAGTCGGGATTTTTCAGATTCATTTGGAGGAGCTGGAAGCAGGAGGCTTTACCAGTTAGATATAGACTATCATATTTCCGCTGTGTACTATGTGGTATCTGGAAACAGATGTTTATAACTGTTCCAGGAATAACTGTTGTGCTCTGATGATGGTATGTATATAAAGTTACTGATTTGTATTTCAAAAATTATGTTATATAATATATTTTATTCGTTCCGCTGTGAGATTTGTCTTCTTTGTTTTCTCCTATTCTAATATTTATTTCTTTCTATTTCCCATCCTCTAACTTCTTTCTAATAATGATTCGTATTTTTGTGCAATTTGGGTTGGACGTGTGGTATTATTAGTCGACTCAAATAGTACAGATTTGCGGGCCGTTACACCTATTTCCCTATTTTCTTGCAAAACTATAGATCTAAAAGTATTGCCTTTTCAGAATAATTGTAGATTTGTAAGAATTTGGGGATTGCAAGCCTAAAAGATTATTCAGATTTCAAATTTGGATGCTTTCAGATGAGTAGGAAATTTATATGTACAATGACTTATTATCTCATTTGTATTAGATCTTAAATATATGCCTAACATTTATCCGGTATGTTCATAATATTGTTAAATCTGAAATGATGCTTATCAGATCTATTTATAAATGTTGTCAAAACTTGAAAGTATGAATTTGTTGTTTGCATAATATTATAATTTGTAGGCATACTTAATTGTTTAGACCATTGGCTGCAATTATGTTTGAAAATATATTGTGGTTATTGTAAAACACTGTAGATCTGGAAATCAGTCTCATAAACATTGCTAAGATGCAGTTTTATTGCAGATCTCAAGTTTCATTGTTAAACGGTGAATTGTGTAATTTTGATTAAAAAGATACGAACATGTTTGTACTCAGTTTTGTTAGGGTTTAACTTAGTTATTTTAATTTGTGCCTTTTTGTTCTTTTTAAATAAAAAGACATTATTTGAAACCATTAAGAAATATGTCAAATATTGAAAAAGGGAAAAGTTATGTAAATTCACTTATAAATATAAATGAGATATATTTATGCATAGTTTACATCAACTATTCCAAAACATACATAACACATATTTCTTGTGGTTTGAAATGTGTTTATTCCAATATTTGGCACAATTTACAATAACTGTAGTTGACGGTCTTTTTGAAAGATTTAGAACCTTGTTTCAAGATTAAATACAAAAATGATTGTTTGGTTATTAGTTGAACCAAAACGTTAAACTTAACAATAATAATAATAAAAGAAAATAACTAAGCTAACTATGTAAAAATATAAATATACATTATCCATCCAAATCTACGTAAACTACAATATATAGAATATTATAACGAATGTTTGGATGTTTGAATGACGTTCATCTTTATGGAATTATACATGAAATGGTAATCAATATTGAATTAATATATTTGTGGTAACCCTTGCAGCAATCGGTGTAATTTATTGCTATAAATAGGGCCATAAATAAATAGATAGCTAATATGGATATTTTATTATAAATTAATGTTTTAGGAAAATTATGACCATTAGGCTCATAAATTACATTAATTTTAATCAATGGAAATAAATGCTTTATTAAGGATAATTGACGTCTTAGGGAATTATGACCGTTAGGTTTATAAGTGACATTAATTATAATCAATGATGGTAAATTACAATTAAAAGATAAATTGTTGCCTTAGGAAAATATGACCATTATGGTCATAAATGGAAATAACCCTATTAAATAGAAATAACGAAATAAAAAGGGGATTAATGGGTATTGATTGCCGTTTTAAATACTAAGTCCAATAAGGAAGATAATTAAATAAATATCCTAGGCTAAAAGGGATATAACTTTCTCTATTTATACCAATTAGTCTAAAATTCAATTAAAAGATATAGTGGACTTAGTAGATAAATAATGTTAAATGCCTGTGACGATGATTAATCGTGTACGTTTGGTATTCCTGTAAAGAGAAACTAAACGGGAATAACTCAATAACATAGCCTGCTTTGGGATTAAGGTCTTAAGTGGTTAGATCCACCTATAAAAAGGTATTAAGCGATTTCGTAGCCTACCTCCCATATATGAAAGCATTAAAAGCTAATTGGGTATGATCTTGATAATCTTCGTGTATAGTCCACTTCCTTGGGTCATAAGTGGCTTGGGTCGAAAAGTCCACCTGGGAGTAGGTCTTCTAGTCTATGGGTCTTAAATGGTGTGTGTAAGGCCTGCCCAAACTTGGAATTTAGAAAATGCCCGGTATAGTCATTCCATAGGACTACCTATCCTATAGGAAGTATTAAGCGATTAAGGAGATTATCCAATAAGGTCAGCTATATGGTAAAGCGAAACACCATCTCTCTCACCTTACATGGAGTATGAGTTTATATGCGTAAAAGAAGGAAGCCTTAACTAGTAGGGCCCCATAGTTAGTGCCCTCTGGTTTATATTAACACTGAATAAATCGTTTAGAGATATTGAGTGACCAACAGGTCCGCCTAGGGTCTTAAGCGATCAGGAGAATCCACCCTATCTATCATTTCGATAGTGAGGTGTTAAGAAGGTAAGGATGTGCGTATGAGTAAATAAACTTCGTAATTAGGAGTTCAATTCTCAGTTTAATAATCAGTTAAGTTCTGGTTTAAAGGCTTCATAAATATTTGGGTAAACGTTCTATCTCGGTATCGTATTTATTAGTAATACTACTTTGGGAAGGGTAGGTAGAGTCATGAGTAAATGTTACAAGCTTAGGCTAGAATTACTAACCTTGGCAAGCATATATCTTGGGTTGAACCAAACGGGAAACATGTGTGTATTGTAATATGTGTTGTACATTTCCTATTCACTAGAATCTTTTTTTTCTGACCCCCTCCTTATTACAACCTCCCAGGTTTTCTAGAGATGGTCATGTTCTCACAGATGTTTAAGTTTGACTTTCGGTTCTCGTTCTCTCTCATGCTCGGTATTAACGATGGTGACTTTCCTTATAAGGTAGTTGCTTGAGTTAATACTAGTATATCCTATTTTGTTTCTACTGTGAGTTATTTTATCGTACTTTGATTATGCTCATGCTCATTTATTTGCAGGTGCCAGATTTACACGATCCATGCTTGCATATGTTCGAGTTCGATTTTTGTCGAAATTTGGCTCAGAAAAGTGTGGGGTGTTACATTTAGTATCAGAGCATAGATTAAACGATTAGAGGAATTAGTTAAATTAGAACTCATGAGAGAACGTAATTTGTTTTTCTTTTCTGTTTTCTTCGTATTTCTTACTCGACTTTAATTTATTTCGACAATGAATTAGTCGTGGGCCTATTTATGTAGAATGGTATTAAGTGGCTAAGAATTGAAATATGTTTAGTTCGGCTTTCCAGCCAATTTTGTCTTACGTCATAGTATGTTAGCGATTTCGTTGTGAAGAGCTTGAGGACAACATATAGTGGATTCCGTTGATTCGAGTTTGGAGACTAGACAAAATTTTGGCTACAAAAGAGATAGTCGCAACTTCTTGTTTTTGGTTTCGTTTGGTAGTCCTATTCAAAAACCTTTCCTTGGTCTGAAACGAGAAATCCATGCTACTATGTCATATCCATTGGGAAATATAATTACATGGTATGACCATTCGATGCTTCGTTAAATATCTGGATATTCCTTTGTTGAAAACATTCCTTTGAGTTCTTGGCTTTGTTTAAAAACTGTTTGGAAATTAAAATGGATTTCGAAAAGTTTGGAAATTACGGTTTCAAAAAAATAGTTTTATATAAAAATAGTTTTACGAAGATATGGTTTTAAAATTTTATCTATTCATGTTTCAGAATTTGTTGGGCTTTGTGATTTTAATAAATATAATCTAATTGGTAGAAAAAAGGAAATTGGAAATGATAAGGAATATGCCACTAAACTTGAAAATAATTGATACCATTCCCTGTAATTTTTAGTATCCCTCTCTTTTTATATATATTGGATGGTTTACTAGAAGTCAACATAATTAATCCTCGATATTTTAAAGTTCCACATTTTTGAACGCGAAAAGATTTTTCCATTTGTAATACAAACTGGAATATAAATAATAAAGATAGCAATAATAAATTGGATTTATAAATACAAAACCGTTAGTTTATAATAAATTCGATTTTTGAAAAGTTTTAAATTTTCCTACGAAAAGGCTAAGGAAAATCCTTCATCTTGATTTTTGGGGTATTTGATTTTGAATTGTTTGTTTAGTAGTTAGATAAGGGGAAAATTCATTTTAGTTTTTATTTCGGATTTCTAGCTGATTTTCTGTTCTAGTTCGTTCGTTCCTTTTTGTGGTCGCATCATCGTTGTTGAGACTACTTTGAATCTTTGGAGACGGTTCAGGGTTTAACTCGGTCTTTAATACCGCGGTGATGAGAATAATTGCCTTTCGGATTGCGTCAAATCTTAAAAGATGATGTGGGTTGATTAATATTTTAATCCGTCCTAGTAAGGTCGAGGTTCAACCTTTGCCCAATGCCTATTTAATAATTGACTATTTAACGTTATGCTAGAATGGTCAACTAATTGATGAGTTTTGGTACAACTTGGACCTAGGACTCAACCATAAAAGTTGCGTCCAAACCAACCTAACTTCCTTCTTTCATCCTTCCTTCCTCTTCTAGCCGAACCATATCTTTATTCTTCTTCTCTTTCTTTGTCGTCGCCTCGTCTCCTCCTTTTTCGTGATAGTTTGCACATTAGATCTTACCCCACTAGTACTCTAAGATCTAATTTCTTCTCTCCGATCATTTCTTAGTCTATAATACTTACTTGCACTACCTGATCTTTATAGTGCCATTTAAGTCTCATCCTTAGGGAGAGACCATTTGGCTGCGTTAGGATGAGCAAAAAGATCTCACAACTTTAAGGCTAAGAAAATTCATCATGACTGTTGGACTTGCACCAGTCCTTTGCTTCGAGATCTTAGAATAGGATTGTTGTTTGTGCTGCATCTGCCTTTGTTACACCTTGTTGGATTTGGTTCTTTTGAAGCCAATCGTTGTTTCAGAGATGAAGAATAAACCATCTTTGGATGGTTTGTCTGAGGAGAATCTCGATAAGAGTTTTAGAGGCATCCCTGTTTTACATGGATTTGAATGATATTTTGTTTGACCGACTTTGGAGATTATGCAGCAAATCTTTTTTCTTAATTTCGGCTTTTGTGTTCGGAGATCTATGTCAAAACTACCAATGTTTGTGTGTGAGTTATTTAACACATTGTTCCAATAATGGGAAGTCGTGACTAAATTTATCGTATGATGCGAAAATCAATCTTTTCTCAGATCAATGGAGTAACCATCAATTTGTGCCACATCATATTTTATTCAGCTTGTTCTTGTGTATTGTCTCATGGAGTTACTTTCTGCAATTTCCCCATCCATTTTTGTCTTTAGACAATATTAGGTGGATTTACATGAGAAGCAGTTTTGTGGTGGGTTTCTTTTCTTATCGCAAATTCTCTCTTAGAATGGATGGTGATGTGGAAACCTCCAACAACATCAGCAATATTTTTAACACGAGATTGAGCATTTTGCTATCATGATATGATTAGCCAAAGGTCGTAGAAATGGTTTGAGCTCCAGTCGCGGAGCAAGACATCTCGTTGTTTATAGGCATCATTTTGGGAGTTTCAATGTTGTTGTTTTGTTGTCGTCTTTGTGGCTTTCGCTTTCCAGCATTTGGTTCTCGATTTTGTGGTGACTCATGCTTGTGACTGTTAGTGTTTGAAATTGCATGACTTATGATAATGAGATTTATATGTTTGGAATATGTATGTCATTCACGCATATTCGTTTGAATGAAATCTCAATTTCTTATCTAACGAACAGTTATCCTAGAGTTGGAAAGAATATAATTATGTGTTAGATAAATTTTAGAAAATGACAGGTTTTGTGTTGTTTAGTCACTGATATATATAAATCATTGTTTCTTGTTAAGCTAAAATTTATTGCGTCCTTTTATGTGTTGTTTCAGATTTCGCGTTTTGCGTAACTGACTTCCTTTTTTCGCCAACATGTGACTTGAATCGTTCAAGTTTGCGTAGAATACAATTTCGAAACTTTTGGAAAGCGCCATTTGAAAAATAAACTTTTATCTCTTTTAAATTTTAAAATTTTACTGATTTACATTCTTTTGTTTCGGTTTGCGCGAAAACGAAGAATTTGGATATGGTAGTTTGCGCGTGTTTAAACGTCTGTTTTACATTAAATAGATGGTTTGAATGACGCAAAGCGCACATTACGAAAATTTTAGTTTTCATGCAGATTACGTGTGGAAAGTCAAACGGTGTTGAAAAGAAATTTCCAAAAATTTATAAAAAGAGTTTAAAGCGGAAATTTCTTTTTATGATTTTTTATTTATTTTTGGTGAACAGCGTAAGGAAGATTTTTAGATAGATTGTGTGTGCATTTTGCAGTGCAATAGGACCAACGATGCAATAAAAACGTTAATGACGACAAAGAAAAGACTGTTTAGCCTTGGAAACGTTGTTTTCATACCTTGTCAGTGATGTGCGCGAGTTGTAATTTAACTCGTTTTATGTTTTAGAGCTTGTTTATGTTTCAGAGCTTGTTTTAAACCTCTTTACAGTCTACATATGGAAAATTTTGGAGTAATTTAGGGAACCGAGGTGAAATATCCACCGTAGGTCGGGAAATGAAATATTTATAAGCGAAGGAAACGTTAAAATTCTTTGCTTTACTTTCCTTTTCGGTTTAGGAGAAATAAAATAGGAAACGATTAGATACGTTGACGTTTCGAAAGGTAGAGTTTTGATGCAAAATTTGTTTGCCTCACACTTTTCGTAATCGTGTGAAGGTTATGGATGAAAAAGGATTTTCGAAACTTGCATTCATATAGAACTTCCAGTGTATTTAGGATGTTTTATATCATGTTTTCAAAAGTGTTTTAAAAATTTAATGCATACAGAATCATTGTGCATACATGTTTTGCGGTGAAATGCATTTTATACACTGTGCACATGTGCACTTGGTTGCAAATTGGATGCGCACTAATTGGTTATGTAGGACAGGATAAGTAGTTGTTAGAATTCTGGGATAAAATTTCTTTTAAGGGGGGAAAATACAACAACCCAAAATTTTGATAATGAATAAATTAGTTATTTAATTAGACCTCAAAATTAGGAATTTCTACAAATTATGGAATTTAACCATGAATCTTTAACCATTGCATTCGTCTTGGAATTCTGATCAACTTTCATGTTTGGAGTTTCGCAAACGGTGTTCGTATGAGAAAGTTGCGGAGGAAATACGAAAAACGGACGGAAATAAATAAACATAATAAATATGATATATCTTATGATTTAAAAACATCCCTCACTAGGCAAAACAACCGAAGGGCGGTCGTCGCCCTTGGAGGAGCGCTCGACCGCTTTGGGCCTGTAGTGCCCAGTGGCGGCTAAGTGTTGAAAGGTGTTTTCGTCATATATTATACTATTAACGGACATATGTTTATTTAATCAAATCTAATGGTTCATGGCCAATTCCACTCCTATAATAAAGGAGTAAGGCCTCAATCTTTTCCACACAAATATGTAGGCAGCAACGAAGCTCTGTCATTTCCCTTTCTCTTCAAATCAATTTCTTAATTGAAAATATATTTATATACAATCAATCAAACATAATCATATAGATTTGAAAGGGATTATCAAATTCAACTAGAAAATGTTATGAATTGACGGTTAAGCTATTCTTCATCGGATTCTCCCCTTTTTCCTATTTTCTTGCAAATCTACAGATCTAAAAGTATCCTCTTTTCAGAATAATTGTAGATCTGTAAGAATTTGGGAATTGTAGGCCTAGAAGATTATCCAGATTTCAAATTTGGATGCTTTCAGGTGAGTTGGAAATTTATATACAAAGTTACAATAAATTATTATCTCGTTTGTATTAGATCTTAATATTTATTAGATCTGTTCAAATATTGTTAAATCTGAAATGAAGCTTATCAGATCTGTTTATAAATGTTTTCAAAACTTGAAAGTATGAATTTGTGGTTTAAATAATATTATAATTTGTAGTCATACTTAATTGTTTAAACAATTGCCTGTAGTTGTGTTTGAAAATATATTGTGGTTATTGTAAAACACTGTAGATCTGGAAATCAGTCCCATAAACACTGTTAAGATGTAGTTTTATTCCAGATCTATAGTTTCAGTGTTAAACGGTGAATTATGTAATTTTGATTAAAAAGATACAAACCTGTTTGTACTCAATTTTGTTGGGGTTTAACTTAGTTATTGTAATTTGTGCCTTTTTGTTCTTTTTAAATAAAAAGACATTATTTGAAACCACTAAGAAATATGTCAAGTATGGAAAAAGGAAAAGTTTTGTAAATTCACGTATAAATATAAATAAGATATATTTGTGCGTAGTTTACATCAACTATTCCAAACAAACATAACATATACTTCTTGTGGTTTGAAATGTGTTTATTCCAATATTCATGCATAGTATACAATAACTGCAATTGATGGTCTTTTTGTATGATTTAGAACCTTATTTTAAGACTGAATACAAAAAGGAATGTTTGGTTATTAGTTGAACCAAAACATTAAAACTTAACGATAATAATAAAAGAAAATAACTACGTTAACTACGTATAAATATAAATATAAATATACATTATCTATCCAAATCCACGTAAACGGTAGTATATATATATAATAATAATAATAATAATGAATGTTTGGATGTTTGAATGACTTTAATTTTTACGGAATTATACATGAAATGGTAATCCATATTGAATGAATATATTTGTGGTGACCGTTGTAGCAATTAGTGTAATTGATTGCTATAAATAGGACCATAAATGTAATAACCCGGAAATGCAAGCCAATTTAAATTTTTTATTTTAGCGAATTTTGAATATTTAAAATGAATTATTTTAAATAATAACGAAGAGAAATTTATTTTGAATAGAATTAGAACGTATATAGTTATATAGTTCGACGTTAGAATATAAATATTTATTTTAAATTATAAAAGGAATTGAAAATGGCGCGGTAGTTCGATAATTCGATTTCAAATTTCAATTGAATGTACCAGGTACAAAATAAACATAATTTTAGCGAAACCAAAAATATTAGAATTTATTCGAGAATATCTTTCCAACGAATTTGAGAAATTGAAATTTCATAGCGGGAATCAAAAGATATGTCCAGTTGAAAATTCAGAATAGTCGCTATGGAATTCTAGCCCTTAAAAATGGAAATTTTGCAAACGACCTCGGTTTTCGACGAAACCACTTTTGTTGGATCCGCAATGTCAAATTATTGCTAGATTCCAATTTTCGTAATTATTCGAATCAATATGTGAGCGTGGCATAGGAAAACACGTTTGACCAGTTTCAGTTGATTTTAGTCGACTGGAAAATGGCCATTTTTCAAACGGTCTCAGAATTTGACGAAATTAGTTTTGTTAGGACCCTATCGTCAATATGAAGCTAGAAAATATTTTTCTGGAATTTTTCGAGCTAGTATGTGGCCCCGGTAAATTGAAATGCGCGTTCAAATTCAATATATAGAGTTTTATGTTGATTTTGACGGAAACTAGTGGAAACGATCGAATCAACCTATGATACATATCTCATTGTATTCGGAATGGGGGTAATTAGCTAGGGACAACAGTCGGTAGGTTCGATTCTGAGCTCGAATGAAAAAGTTACTTTTTGGGGGAAAATTAAAATTAAATATAATATATATTATTAAGTCAACCCCTTTTTCTCCTTAGACCCCCCCCCCCCCGTTCAGATCTCAAAATCAGAAAAAGAAAAAAAATCCCGTCGATCTTCCTCTTCTCCCCCCCCTCCCCCCCCCCCCCCCCCCCGTCGCTTTCACCTGCCGCAGCCCCCCTTACCTCCTCCGATCTCCTCCTCCCTCTCTCCTTCTTCCCCAATTAAAACCGCAGCCTCCCCTTTCCCGGCAGTCCACGCGCCTCCCTCACCTCCGTTCGTGATCGCCGCCGCCACCATGGCGAGGTCCGCACCCCTCCTCCCTCCTCCAGCGCATGGAAGACCCCTCCCCTCAGCCCTCTTTCGTGGTAAGATTTTATTTTATTTTATTTGCTTGTTTTTATTTAATGAAATTAGTTTTAGAAGGAATTTTTAAATCAGTTTTTACTTGAGGAAAGCATTGTTTGAATAGCATGAAAAGGGATGATTTTTCATAGTGAAAAGAAATGATTTTTCATAACAAGATTGGATTTTTAATGATGAACAAGATTGGATTTTTGAAATTAAAAAGATCATATTTTTAATGAGGCAAAGATCATATTTTTAATGATGCAAAAATACGATTTTTATATATATGAAGAAGTGATAAAAATCGAATTTTTATATATGTAGAAGAGGGATAAAAATCGAATTTTTATATATGTAGAAGAAGAATAAAAATCGAATTTTTATATACTAGAGAATATAAAAATGTGATTTTTATATATGTAGTGAATGCGGACGACGAAAATAACTAGAGGCGTGCACGACGAAGATTTTCTACATATAAAGAATCGTGGAGTTGGTTTAGCTCTTGCTGAGAATTTCTCACTCTTTAATTTAATTTTCTAGTTATATATATATACTAGGATGCAGACGGTGCTTAGTAGCACCTGACACCCGTCGTCCACAGACCATGGACGGCTTGTTTGTTTAGTTAATTATTTGGTGATTGATTTATTTGTTTGGTTGATAAAATTGATTGAATTGATTGTGTGATGTGGAATGATATAAAATATTTTATATTTAAAAATATAATTTTTAACGTGTGTATAAAATAAATATTTATAAACAAACCGGACGGTTTGTTTATATACACTGATATGACTGATATAGATTGGGTCGATAAATTTTACACATCACCCAACTGCACAAATAAAATCTATGTTTGATTGTCTGAAACCCCACACGGGTGTTGGGATGATATTTGACGTACACTAATCCCAATTATTTAATTGTATGTCGATCGATTGGTCGACAGACTGAGTAAGCGTTAATTATTTATATTTGATGCTTATGCAGTTGTGTGGTGCACTTTGAATGATGGTTGATTATTTGTCGTTGCTATTATATACATGTGTTATATGGAATCCATGTAATTAACATTATATGGTAATTGATTGGGCCTCATTCCAATTGGAAAGATAAAGAATATTATAAAATAAAGGTTCATGTGTTGACAGTACTCATCCGTTGAGATTAGTCATGTGTTGAACGAAATATTTTAACAATAAAATTTACATCTTTTATCATATATAAAATTAGAAACTAACTGGAAAATAGATGAGAAGAGTGGTCTCCTGGATATTGATCTGATGTTGGTTTCGGCCTTCGGGGTTAATATTTAGGGAATTGTTCTCTTACTAATTTACGGTTGGAGTCTGATTAAAAATTTAACGATAGAAATCAAAATTTTATAAAATATATTAAATAACAAAAATAGTCACGTGTTGACAGTACTCATTTGTTGAGATTAGTCATGTGTTGAAAGAAATATAGATTCATTTGTTGAATAGAATACATATTCATTTGTGGAATAGAATAACGAAGCTATTGAAAAATATAAAGCCGTGTTGATTAGAGATGCGCTATTTTGACGCGAACGATATTTATATCGATTATATTCGTTTTATAATGAATATTGAAAAGAGATTTAAAAATCGAATATTTAGAAAATGAAATTTGAATTGAATAGAAAACGAATTCGAATTGAATTGAATAGAAAACAAATTCGAATTGAATTGAATATAAAACGAATTCGAATTGAATTGAATAGAAAACGAATTCGAATTGAATTGAATATAAAACGAATTTGAATTGAATTGAATAGAAAACGGATTCGAATTGAATTGAATATAAAGTAAATTCGAATTGAATATAAAGTGAATTCGAATTGAATATAAAATGAATTCAAATTGAATTGAAAACGAATTGAAATAGAATAAAAATCAATTTGAAATGAATTCAAATTGAATTAAAATTTGATTTGAAATGAATTTAAAACGAATTTATAAGGAAAAATTCAATTTTGATTTGAATTGGAAATGGAAGTTGAAATTGTTTTTGAAACAAATTTGAAACTATTTATAAAATTCATTTTAAATAGAAATCGACGAAATATATATTATATATATTATATATATTATAATGGCCTGAATAGAACGCGCCGCGCCGCGGTCGTTCGTGAATTTCGACCATTGACTTCGAATGAACATTACGGGAGATCCGACTGTCGGATTCTCCTAAAACCGGAACCGTTGAGTCGTATCGAAAAGAGCTTTCCAATGAATATTAGAAATTTGAAATCTAACGGTTGGATTTGGAGATACGTCCAAATCAATTTCAGAAAAGGTCGCTGTAAGTGCAGTTCGATGGCCGTTGTTGGAAATCGACTGTACGGGCCTTGATAAAATTATCAAAAATATCAATAATTAGTGTAAAATCATAATATATGAATTGGAAAGAACTGGGATGAAAAATCCCCTATTTGAAAAGATAAAAATAATTTTTTATCGAAATGAACTAGTTTTGAACTAAAATTAAAACCCAATTATTTTTAAATAAATAAATTGGATTTGAAACGGGTTTTAAATAACCTGAATTTCTAATATATTAAATTGGAATTGAATTAGAATTGATTTGTGGGTTTATCGTGAACGGTGTTTTAAATAACACTTGTTCTTTAACCCGATAATAAATAGAATGTGATTTGGGGCTTATCGTGAACTGTGTTTTAAATGACATTAGTTCTTTAACCCAGTAAAAGGAGTTTTAATGAATTTGTAATTAGATTGAAATGTGAATTGATAATTTAAATTATCAAATTTGGAAAGTGAGCGAGAATGGAGTATCACCAGTTTTGCTCCAAAGCGATAGTTAAATCTTTAATTAGATTTGAATGTGAAATGGTAATTAATTTTACCGATAACACCGTGGTGTTAGATATGGAGTATTACCAGTTTTGCTTCATGGGATGAATAGGTGGGGATTAGGAAATAAAATAAATAATTACTTCAGTGTGGTTCGCTAATCCCGACTAGTTTGGAAAACCTTAACATGGTTTGGAATGACATCCAAAGGAAGATTAAATAATAAATTTAAAAGAATTTATCTTTGATAAAATTAATGGGAACCTTTCCCTAAGAATGTGAAATTTAGAAACTCGCTGTGGGTTAGCTAAGAAGAATGGTTTCCTGGGTATTGATCTGATGTTGGTTTCGGCCTTCGGGGTTAATATTTGGGGGATTATTCTCTTGCTAATTTATGGTTAGTGACTGCTGAATTGGAATGAGGCATATGTTGTGTTTGTGTAACATTTGTTTATTATATACGCGGGTCATTCAGAAAGGCCGGGTTTATACCCATTCTGAATAACCGATTCGACGATATGTCGAAGATGAAGACGGTGGTTGAAGACCGGAAGTCTTCACATCGTTTGGGTGATTACTGATGATCTTGATTGGGCTGTACACCCAGGATGAGGGAAACAGTTGGTGATCGTCCAGACGTACTTGGAGATCGATGTTTATGCGAGGAAAGTGCCTCCGGTTTCGTTCAGACCCAGAACGAACTTGTAAATGGACTGTGTGTCTGACATTGGATTTTATTCTGTGTTGATCGATCTCTTTTAAATATACATCTGTTTGGCGGCGGAGAATTTATTCTCTTTCTTAATGCCCTTCTCTGAGACGTACGAGCTCAGAGGTTGTATATCGATGGACATCAGTCGCATGGCATGAATTGCCTGTGTGGCACGCCTAAGTGGCAATTGACCAAGGCTTCTGTTGAAAAGCAAAGTCTTGTGGTTGATGATCAAAGCATGGCCTGTGTGGCGTAGCTTTGTGTATAACGTGAATTCGCGAGCCTCACACCTCGGTATGAGTCAAACACGGGATAGTGACTGCAGGGAGAGAACGACGTTTCTTTCTAGCTAGTGGTGGTGTCAATGCTTAAACTGGCTGACATTTATATACTTTTCACCCATGTGGTTGTTGGAATGAGGCGCCTCGATTTTAGGTCTGTTAGGACCGGGAAACGTGTGTTCAGGAATAATTAATCCTCAAACGTAAGGTAGGACCGGCCCTGAAGCATCCAGGGGTTACCCAGAGTGTGTAGTCCAGAGGCATTTGCTAGAGTGTCTCGAAACGGAGAGGAGCTTTCCCCTTTCCTCGACTCATGATGGAAATCCAATTTCCATTATGAGATATTTCGGTTTTAATTTTAGAGCCTAGTATGGTGACATGATAGATGGTACCCATGCCGCCTATGATTGATATTTATGATTGAAATTGTTTTGACACTATACACTTATAATAGTATCAAATGATTTGTTTTAAACATACCAAGTATGTTTGGCTATTATAAGGGAAAACCCTATCCTCCGGCTTGCGTTGCATTGTGTGATGGGACTTGGGTCTTATAATAGCTTCATTTTTCCAAAAAGCATTGTGTTGTTTATTCTATGCACTGGTATTCTTGGGAGGAAACCCGTTCCGTGTTATATGGCGTGGTCCCTTGAATTACTCTCTTTTAAAGTAAAGTTTCAATAACTGTTTTAGTTCTCACACCAGTCACATGACTGACCTAGAGTTTATTGTTTTAACCTAAACTCTGGATGCCCTTATTTTTGACACGGGCAGCTAGTAGTTTTGGTTTTGCAGATTTATATTCACAGGATCCTGATTTACAGCTGGAACGATACTCGGAAAGCTCTGTATCCGTATATCGCCTTCAGTTGTGTTTTGTAATATTTTTCTGCTGCTATGTAATTTATTATAATCTCTGATATTTATCGAATGTATAATATTTATTCATACTCTGTATATCCTTGTATTCTGATGGAATTGTTGTAAATAACAATGAAATGTTCTTCTGTTTGCGTTCTATTTCGTTTTGTACTCACGGTAATTCGTTCTTTCTCTTCTCTTCGGAGATGGGGAAGTTCGGGTTGCTACAATTAATAAATAAATTAGCTATTGTAACCGATGTTGATTGGGGGAAAAAATCAAATTAGGCAATTAAGTCTAATGGTTACAATTTAAAAATTGGCTAGGATTAATGTTGTAAACCCCAATTGGAGAACTTAAAATATAACCGCACTAAGATACGGGGTTAAGTTCAACTTATGGTAGAAGTTTGCCTGGAATCGCCCAACAAATCCAGCATCCACAAGTGGTCATCTTAATGTAAGAGGTCGGGTGCACGCACGCGCACACACACACACACACACATATATATATGTGTGTGTGTGTGAGCGCGTGTGTGTATAACAGACAATAAATAAATAAAAATTTGTTATGTCTGTTGGGGTACAACAAATAGATATATCGAGACTGATAAAATAAGAATATTTCATTGTAAATGATTGTCTTAGGAAAATTATGACCATTAGGCTCATAAATAACATTAATTATAATCAATGGAAATAAATGGTTTATTAAGGATTATTAAAGTCTTAGGGAATTATGACCGTTAGGTTCCTAAGTGACATTAATTATAATCAATGACAGTAAATAACAATTAGAAGATAAATTGTTGCCTCCGGAAAATATGAATGTTATAGTCATAAATTGCAATAACCCTATTAATTTGAAATAATGAAATAAAAGTGGATTAATGGGTATTGATTATCGTTTTAAATACTAAGTCCAATAAGGAAGATAATTAAATAAATATCCTAGGCTGAAAGGGATATAACGTTCCCTATTTATCTAAAATTCTTAATTAAAAGATAGAGTGGACTTAGTAGGTAAATAATTCTAGATGCCCATGATGATAATTAATCGTGTACGTATGGTGTTCCTGTAAAGAGAAATTAAACGGGAATAACTGAATAACGTAACCTGCTTTGGGATTAAGGTATTAAGTGGTTAGATCCACCTATAAAAAGGTATTAAGCGATTACGTAGCCCACCTCCCATATACGAAAGCATTGAAGGCTAATTGGGTACGAGCTTGATAATCTTCGCGTATAGTCTGCTTCTTTGGGTCATAAGTGGCTTGGATCGAGAAGTCCACTGTTTTCGAACAAATTATGCAGTTGTAAACAACTGTAAAATCCGTTCGGCTTTCCTAAACAACAAGGATTGTTGTAGAGGGCGTCGAACTCTGGGACCAAATTATTTTATTAATAAATCCAATCAAGTTATCCCTAACTTTTGATTGGTGGAAAACAAAGAAAATAGCAGAAATTAAATAAAAGAGAGTTTGAACAATAAGTGAAAGCAATTAGGGGATAATGACATAGATCAGATTCATAATCATCAATAGCCAAAAGATTAACCAGATCTAATACATGTTTCTGTCACAAACATGAATCAACGATAATAGGTTTTTAGAAACAAATATGTAAATAACGACAAGCATAGCCTATGCAAGAGCTCAGCTCTACAACCATAGACTATCAGGACAGATTCACTAATTAATTTCTAAAACCCTAAAATTAGATCTAGATCTGATAAACGTTAGATCGAACACGAATATATCCTGTGAAGGAGCATAGCTCTTAAATGACACAAAATATGAAGGTTCAGATCTAACCCTTAATTCAGATCAAGATCTACATGTATACAGTCTTCATCTTTTGGCTATGTGATTCATATTGAATCATACTATCAGCGTCATCACCCCCTAATCAAAGGGGATTAGCTAGACATAGCTAAAGAAGAAGAGAAAAAGAAAATAAATAACATGAACATAAATAAAATAAACAAAAAGTAAAAAGAAAGGGAGAGAATGATTTTATTCCAAGAAGAGAATTACAGAATAAAACCTAATGTGTCCCTTACAAGACCAAGATACAATGTATTTATAGCTGATATGACAAAGGCTGGCTAGCTAATTACATAATGTGGGACTAAAGAAATAACCCAAATAACACATAAGCCAGTGTGAACGCAGCTTTAGAGTGAGTGGTCTAGCAAATAGGCTAGTGTGAACGCAACATGAGTAAGAGGCCTTCCAAATGAGCTAATGTGAATGCAGTTTGAGTCTTTATTGAGCCAAATCTTCTTAACTGAAATATAATTGCAACCGTTCTTCAAGCTTTAGACTCTTCAAGCTTTAGCAATTTTAAACTTCACTCTTTTTAAGCAAATTCTTCATGCTTTATCCATCAAATGCTCTAAACCATGCTTATTGTCAACAATCTGAAAATACAGCTATAAATACAAAGTATCAATTATTTTAAAGGGAAAATAAGATAAATAAGCGGATAAAATATACACATTTACGTGTATATCAAATACCCCCACACTTATCTTTTTATTCGTCCTCGAATAAACTAAACTAAGATATGTCACACTTTCGTAGGAAACACGATTGCATTTAGCATATGCAACAAGCCGTTAAACCTCTGGGTGTCCCCAGTAGGACGAGTGTTGTCTCGTGAGGGTTTTCAGCGGATACTACCCACAAAATCCAAAGCGTCTTATGTACGCGGATTAATCAAACAATATATTTAAGGTCTTTCACATTCCAAGGATTTCACCTAACTTCAATAATAACGGTTTAGTTCCAATTGTCCATCCCATTATTGGTGCAAAAATGAATAAGATTTTTCAAGCTGAATCGTAATTCCTTGATAACACTGTAATTGTCTTGAAGGTTAAGAGCGTGGTGTCAACCAAAGTTCTACACATCGACAATTTGCACCCAATCATTTATTCAACCTTTTTTTTTGAATAATTTTGCACCACCGTAACTGTAATGTATTGGATGTGAGTTATGCATAGATGAAGGAAAATTTTGTAAGTTCTAAAAAATATTATAGATGAGAGGGCAAGTGTATTAGTTGAACTTCAAGCTACAAAAGATAAAGTAATACTAAGGCACATATAGACATTTTGTTTCCTTTCATCTCCTCTACTACAATCCTCGCTTCCAAGTACGGTGTGGTGGATATGGATGGAATGGAAATGAATGCTTTATAGTCAAGAATGATGAATGACTATTTTATTCTGAGAGACTCTCTCTTTATTTCATTTTTTCTTTCTTTCTCTCTCTCTTTTTTTTTTTTCTTTTTTCTTTTTCACATATTTTTTTTCTTCATATTTGCATGATGAATGATGAGTGGAAATGGAATGGAATGAAGCCATATTTTATTTCATTTGATTCCTCCTCTACTAAACCAACACTTCATGAAAGGAAAGTTTTGTGCCCTAGTTACTCTACTTCTATAACCTTAATTCAACACACAAGTCTGGATTGTTGTTATACAAAAAGCTGAAAGGAATGATAAACAAAGTTTCGTAAGATAGATAACCCATATAAAATAAGATGTGGTATATGGTTATCCTACCTTAAAACAAGTACGGAGTGGGTGGTGTAATATTGGTATAAAAAGTGACGTTTTTGACCTTTAAACAAGGTTCTTGAGTATACCAATATAAGATAAACTTGTCGAAACATGGATGTAAATCGACTAAAACTTGGGTTTGAATAATGTGGGGTATCGAAAAAGAACGCTACAATGAGTCATTTCTCCTTAATTGGGCCAAGTGGATTTTAGAACTTACGATTTTGAAAATTTGAGTGGAAAAGAAAATATTATGCATGAAAACTAACTCAGAAAATCTAACAAATGTAGGTGCAAAATCCTTTTATTTCATGATTTTTTTTTGATTATTTTTACTTGCACATTCTAACATGTATAACAAAGGTTGACACGCTTACTCCAGAACACGACTAACGTCTGCACAGTCTCAAGCTAGCATCTTAAAAAGACACATTACGATTCAATGAATAAATAATGTTCATTCCCATCACCCAACAATTCAACTTATCAAACAAGAACCAAGGTGTTATTTATGAATTTAAGTTAATCCTTGTTCAATGAATGACATACTTCATAAAATTTGATTGCTGATGTAATGTAAATTCCCCCCACACTTGAGTGTGACTGTGTCCTCACAGTCTTAATCAGACATATCTTAGTGAAAGGGAAAAACAAATAAGAGAATATTTACATATGTACAAAAGAGGGTTAGTGCGTCTTACCGAATGTAATGTGGCTCATGGCGGACCATGAGCTCTTCCTCTTGGTTGGGTATTGGTTCCAAGTAAGGTTTAAGGCGTTGACCATTGACCTTAAAGGATGATCCATCAGTTGGATTCTCAATTTCTACCGCACCATATGGAAAAATGGTCCGTACAGTGTAAGGTCCTGTCCATCTAGATTTTAGCTTACCCGGAAATAGATGCAGTTTGAGTCATACAAGAGAACTTTTTGTCCTGGCATGAAAGTTTTACGTAAAATCGATTTATCATGAAAAACTTTTGTTCTGTCCTTGTAAATTCGTTCATTTTCATAGGCATCATTTCTAATTTCATCAAGTTCATTAAGTTGAAGCTTCCTATGTTCACCTGCTTGCTCTAAATCAAGATTCAAAGTTTTTATTGCCCATAACGCCCTATGTTCTAGTTCAACTGGCAAGTGACATGGTTTACCAAAAATCAACCGATAAGGGGACATACCCAAGTTTGTTTTGAAAGCGGTGCGGTAAGCCCAAAGAGCGTCGGTTAACTTTTGAGACCAATCTTTACGATTTCGATTCACGGTTTTCTCAAGGATTTGTTTAATCTGCCTATTCGATACTTCAACTTGCCGACAAGTTTGAGGGTGATAAGGAGTGGATAACTTGTGGGTTATCGAATACTTTCTCATGAGAGCTTCAAAAGAATGATTACAGAAGTGTGTACCATTATCACTGATTATTGTGCGAGGTGTGCCAAACCTAGAAAAGATGTTTTCTTTCAAGAAGCGCACAACAACCTTGTTATCGTTTGTTTTGCATGGTACAGCTTCGACATATTTGGAAACATAATCAACAGCTAAGAGAATGTAAAGGTTCCCAAAAGAATTAGGGAAGGGTCCCATGAAGTCTATACCCCACACATCAAAAATTTCGACCTCTAGAATGGGATTTAGGGGTATCATATTCCGTTTAGAAATTTTCCCCAAGAATTGACATCGATTACAAGTTTTGCAAAATTCGTACGCGTCTTTGAAAAGGTTCGGCCAGTAGAAACCCGATTGGAGAACCTTTTCGGCTGTCTTTTTGGGACCGAAGTGACCACCGCATGCTTGGTCATGACAGAAAGAGAGGACACTGTGAATTTCAATGTCAGGAACACATCTTCGAATGATTTGGTCGGGACAATACTTGAAAAGATAGGGGTCATCCCAATAAAAATGTTTCACTTGAGAAAAGAATTTCTGTTTATCCTGCTTAGACCAAAAAGAAGGGGTCTTCTTGGTGACTAAGTAGTTGACAATGTCAGCAAACCAAGGATCAGTGGATAGAGAAAACAGTTGTTCATCGGGGAAATTCTCGTTGATCGGAAGAGAAGAAGACGGGGCATTTGGAAGACGAGACAAGTGGTCCGCAATAACGTTGTCGGATCCTTTTTTATCCTTAATGGTAAGGTCAAATTCTTGAAGTAGAAGGATCCAACGAATGAGACGAGCCTTAGCATCCTTTTTAGAGAAAAGGTACCTAAGTGCGGAATGATCGGTATAAACCGTGATGTGTGAGCCAACTAGATAAGGCCTGAATTTTTCTAGAGCAAAAACAACTGCCAAAAGTTCTTTTTCAGTGGTCGTATAATTGATTTGGGCATCGTTCAAAGTCTTACTCGCATAGTAAATGACGTGAAGAATCTTATCGATACGTTGTCCTAGGACAGCGCCAACAGCGAAATTCGAGGCATCACACATGATTTCAAAAGGCAGCTTCCAATTAGGAGAGCACATGATCGGGGCAGAGACAAGTTCATTTTTAAGATGCTCAAAAGATGAAATGCAATCAGAATTGAAGTCGAAAGGAACATCCTTACCAAGAAGGTTAGTCAGAGGTCGAGTGATTTTGCTGAAATCCTTTATAAAGCGACGATAGAAGCCAGCATGACCTAAAAAGGATCGGATGTCCTTAACAGATTTGGGAATGGGAAGATTAGAGATAACTTCGATTTTGGCTTTGTCTACTTCAATTCCTTTGTTAGAGATGACATGTCCTAGGACAATGCCATGTTTGACCATGAAGTGACACTTTTCCCAATAAGCGTTAAGTGTTTATCTTTGCAACGGTTAAGAATAAGATCAAGATGATGTAAACACTCAGAGTAAGAATCACCAAATATGGAAAAATCATCCATGAACACTTCCAAAAATCGCTCGATCATATCAGAAAAAATGCTAATCATGCACCTCTGAAAGGTTGCAGGTGCATTACAGAGACCAAAAGGCATACGTCGGTACACAAATGTACCAAACGGACAAGTGAAAGTGGTTTTTTCTTGGTCCTCAGGAGCGATAGGGATTTGATTATAGCCCGAGTACCCATCAAGGAAACAGTAGTACTCATGACCCGCTAGTCGTTCTAACATTTGATCGATAAATGGCAGAGGGAAATGATCCTTACGTGTTGCAGCATTAAGTTTCCTATAGTCAATGCAAACACGCCAACCAGTCTGGGTGCGGGTTGGGATAAGCTCTTTAGCTTCATTTTGGATCACGGTAATCCCTGATTTCTTAGGTACGACATGAATCGGACTAACCCATTGACTATCAGAAATCGGGTAGATGATTCCATTGTCAAGGCATTTAAGGATTTCAGCACGAACTGCTTCTTTCATGATAGGGTTTAGTCGACGTTGGGGATCACGAGTGGGTTTGGCATCATCTATAAGGTGGATTCGATGTTGGACTATCGAAGGACTAATCCCCTTAATATCAGCCATGGACCAACCAATTGCCTCCTTATTTTTCTTAAGAATGGGATGGAGCAATTGTTCCTGCTCTAAAGTAAGGTCAGAAGCGACGATGACAGGAAAAGTTTCATTGTCTCATAAGTAAGTGTACTTAAGATGACTGGGCAACACTTTGAGTTCAGATTTTGGGGGCGACTCAACCGAAGAAATTGGTTGAGGGATAGACTCATTTGTGAGAGGCTCGACAGGAATCGAATCAGAGACATTTTCGGGAATATCTTGAAATAAGGTTTCGTAATTCGATTCAATTTCGTTATTCAGATGGTCGAGCTCAGATCCATTATCGTGGACATCATGGATTTCAGAAAACTGGTCCACATAAGAGTTAGGAGAGTTTTCAGTTCTGAAGATATTTAGCTCGACAGTCATGTTACCGAAAGAAAGTTTCATAGACCCATTTCTACAGTTGATAAGCGCATTAGAGGTTGCTAAGAAGGGTCGTCCTAGAATCAAAGGGATCTGGTTTGCAGGATTGCTAACCTGTTGAGTTTCTAAGACAATGAAATCAACTGGAAAGATGAATTTGCCAATTTTGATCAACACATCCTCGATTTCTCCCATAGGTTTCTTAATTGATCGGTCAGCAAGCTGAAGGGTAACCTTGGTGGGTTTCAATTCTCCTAGCCCTAATTGGCGATAGACGGAATATGGAAGCAAGTTAACACTAGCACCTAAGTCTAGCAGGCATCTATTGATTTTCTTGTCCCCAATAGTACATGATATTGTGGGGCAGCCCGGATCTTTGTATTTCACTGGCATCGATTGGGACAAGACTTCGCTTAGAGTTGCCGCTAGAAACACTTTCTTAGGTACATGTGTATGACGTTTTTGAGTGCACATATCTTTTAGAAATTTTGCGTATTGTGGAACTTGTTGTATATTATCTAAAAGAGGAATGTTCACTTTAACTTGCTTAAATATTTCAAGGATTTTTTTTAGCTGATCCGTCTTTTTCCTAGGTCTGAGTCTATGAGGAAATGGAGCAGACAACTCAGTAGGTTGGGCTACTTGAGTTTGAGGATGGTCCTTGTCAGAAATTGGCTCAATGTTTTGATCTGAGTTGGTCGAATTTTCGGTTGGGTTTGGAAGATCGTCCGGTAAAGCATTTGGGTTAACCACATGGTTGTCAATCTTTTTTCCAGATCTAAGAGTCGTGACCGCATTCAAGTAACTAACGTTTGAATCTTGAATGATGTGAATTTGGTTGGAGTTAGGATTTTGACGGTTGGGGTTTGGAATGGGTTGACTCGGGAAAGTGCCTCTTTCTCGTTCGCTTATGGAAGTGGCTAACTGACTCATTTGCATTTCAAGTTTAGCAATCGATTGACTTGTGTTTTGCATGTGCGAAGTCAATAAATTTTGAAGATTGGTATTCGAGTGGAGATTTTGGGTCGTCGCTTTGGTCAATTCTTCGAGAGTTTTCTCAAGTGATGTCAATCGTTTATCATCTTGGGGAACAAAAGATTGTTGCACTTGATTTTGAGACGGTGGCGCAGGGTTTTGGAATTGAGTTTGTTGAAAGGGAGGTTTCAAAGGATTATTCGAAAATGATTGAAAAGGAGGTCGAACCGCATTCGAATTTGCATTGTTTTGGGTCCAAGAGAAGTTAGGATGGTTTCTCCAACCTGGATTGTATGTTGGGGAGAATGGGTCGTTCCTAGCTTTGTTAAATGCGTTGAGTTGTTCCAATGAATGTGGGCATTGATCGGCTATGTGGTTAGGATCGTTACATTTGTAACATGAGGTCTGAGACGCTTGAGCTTGATTTATTTGCGTTGATGAAAGGACATTATCGAATTTGGATATCATCGCGTCTATTTTTGCTTCTAAGGCTACTGATGATCCTACCGAATGAGCGTTAGATCGGGAATAAATCGATTTCTCGTTAGATCTTTCCCATTGAGCTGATTTTTCGGCCAAATTTTCGAGAAATTGCCAAGAGGCATTGTGATCTTGGGCTAGAAAATTTCCTTGGCACATTGATTCGAGCATGGTTCGAGAGTTATTTTCAAGTCCATCGTATAAAATTTGACAAAGAGTCCATTTTTCAAAATTGTGATGTGGACATTTGACTAGAAGCTCTTTAAATCTTTCAAAATATTTTGCAAAGGATTCACCCCCAAATTGACGAAAATTGACGATTTCATTTTGAATTTTAGATGTTTTTTCCAGAGGGTAAAATTTCTTTAGAAAAATGTTAACAAATTCACCCCAAGTTCCAATCGTATTTGAAGGCAAGCTATACAACCATTTCTCAACATAATCGGTAAGTGCAAATGGAATTAACCTAAGTTTGATTCCATCGTCACTTAATTGTTGAAATTTCATGGTTGCACAAACTTGTTCAAATTTGGTCAGGAAAATATAAGGATCATCACATTCTAAATTGCCGAACTTTGGAAGAGTATTTATGTGATTCGAATGAATTTCAAAGTGGTTACCCGTTGGGGCGGGCAATATGATGCAAGAAGGAATAGAAACCCGATCGGGGAAGTATCTATCCATAAGAGATCGAGGGGGATTTTCTTCGGCCATGGTTAAAGAACTGTTTGTTCGAACTAGACGATTATCTGAAGGATCACGAGTCCAATGACGCATGCACTAGCGAGATGAATAAGGGAAGACGAGAAAAACAAATTTGAGACGCGATTTTTTTTTTTTTTTTACAAAACGAGGATTATTTTGAATTTTTTTTAAAGAAAAAGAATTAGACACAAAAGTTTTTTTTTAAATGAACCTAATGCGATTTACAATTTCTAGAATTATATAATGACGGTTTGATTTATTTCAACAAAAGACTTCTTAGCCAGTTAACGGACAGGAGTTATCGGTGCACCAGGAATCACCCTAGCAATGCAGCCGAAGGTTTAAGTACCTTCAGAGGAACAACCGATATAATATTTATGAATCACCGTAATATTTATAAACAGTTATTACTCTGCCGTAGTCTAGACACCGAGAAATAATCCGTTTGAACTAAACCAAATTGTCAAAATATAATGAAGTCCTTAGAAAGTAAAAACAAAACTACGATGAATGCGGATTTTTTTTTTTAATAAGTCACAGAATGAACAGTCTCAGAACAGTCAATTGCAGAGATAAAAAAAAACAATTTTTTTTTTCTTTACAAGCAAGCCGATGCCCTGCTGAAGAGTTTTACAAGCAATGTCTCTAATTTTTTTTATTTGCAGCAGCGGTCCCTGTAGAGTTAGAAAATACTCACCTTGATCGGTAGTCCATCCAGTGCAGTTGAGTCGCGCTAGCGCGTTCACACCCCACTTGGTGTGCAACCGCTCGAACACTGAATAGTCCGCTGCTTTTTATTGTTCACACCCCACTGTACCCGTTTTCAAAAAAATTTCTCAAACACTTTTTTTTTCAAGAAAAGAAAAAAAACAAATGAAAGAAAACAAAAGAAAGAAAAAAGAAAAAGGAAATGGAACTAAAACAAAAGCTAAACTAAAACCTGACTAGACGAACTAAAAAAATAATCAAAAGAACTAAGCTACAACTAGGCATGCACTACAAAAGAGATTAGTGCTTAACCAGAACCAATCAAACACTTTCGAACCTGTCCAACTGCTGAAAATAAACCGAGTCCAAGGCCAACAAGAAATCACGAATCAAAGGTCGTTAAAAAAATATATTCAGTTTCTAAAAACAAATCAAGCCTTCTATTATAACCTCTTTGTTTCCTTGGTAATCCAAACAAAAATAAGGCAACAAATTATTCCCTCAATTATAAAACTTTTCTGACTTTTTTTTGTTTAATGGACCACTCAAAAAAGGAATAGGAAACAAATCAATTGGTTGGCACCCAGGTTTTTCAATGTTAAAACACGCCTCCCCTCTTCTTTTCCAAAAATTACAGACAATTGATCAAACTCCTAAAGAACATTCGCAATGAACCAAACTAAAATCTTGTGTCCCCTTTTCAAAATCGAAATCACTTCAAATAAACAAATCCTCCTCTAATTTTCTCTGACCAGACGCCAGCTTCTCTTTTTTTCTTTTTCAGGAAAAAAAAAATTGTCTCGGATCTGGTTGACTGCGATTTTCTTATGGGGTTTTCGAAGTGGTTGGCGATGGAGGAAATTGTTTTATGGACTGTGCCGAAGGCAGCGCGATTTGCATTGGTGTTGAGGAATTGCAATTCGCGGATTTCAGTTATTGTTTGAGGTGGAAAGGGGTGCGTGATTCTCTAGATACTTTTGTAATTGTGGAGTTGTGGAGTTGTCGACTAAATCAGTTGGGTCGGGGGTCTGTGTTGATGGCCAATGCTGGATGGAGGATGGTTTGTAGTGGCGCAACAGGGCAGTTTGATGAAGTTTGGGGAATTTATGGGTGAAGAACGTGTTTATTCGGTGGCATGCGAATAGGGGATGGGCTCGTGGCAGATTTGGGCGTGAAGTATGGTAATGGTTTTAAATGAACGTGAAGGAGTTTTTAAACTAATTGGAGAAACTTGGTGGAGTCCAGTTCTTTGGTAAGGAGGAAGTGATTGTGTGGCAGTGGGTTGTAAGGGGGGTGTTCGGATTGGTTATGGTGTTTGGTATAGAAGAAGTAGACAAACGGCCGTGGAGCAAAAGGCAGAGAACAGTAAAAGAAGAAAAATGAAGAAAAGTTTTTTTTATTGTTGTGAATTGTAAAAATGAAAGAGATTTGTAGAAAAGTGGAAAGAAATTTTAGAATTGAATGGCAAGAAGTTGACAGAAAAGAAAATGATTGAAGAACAAAAGGAAAGAAATAAAGCAAATTTGGCAAATTTTCTTTCTTAATTAGAAAACCAGCAAATAAAAGGAAAATAAAAATAAATCTGGCAAAAGATATTTTTGTTTTTTTTATATGAAAAAAATAATAATAAGCAAAGGTAAAATATAACCCAAAAGATTTAAAAATAAAAATAATTTTGGTCCCCGGCAACGGCGCCAAAATTTGTTTTCGAACAAATTATGCAGTTGTAAACAACTGTAAAATCCGTTCGGCTTTCCTAAACAACAAGGATTGTTGTAGAGGGTGTCGAACTCTGGGACCAAATTATTTTATTAATAAATCCAATCAAGTTATCCCTAACTTTTGATTGGTGGAAAACAAAGAAAATAGCAGAAATTAAATAAAAGAGAGTTTTAACAATAAGTGAAAGCAATTAGGGGATAATGACATAGATCAGATTCATAATCATCAATAGCCAAAAGATTAACCAGATCTAATACATGTTTCTGTCACAAACATGAATCAACGATAATAGGTTTTTAGAAACAAATATGTAAATAACGACAAGCATAGCCTATGCAGGAGCTCAGCTCTACAACCATAGACTATCAGGACAGATTCGCTAATTAATTTCTAAAACCCTAAAATTAGATCTAGATCTGATAAACGTTAGATCGAACACGAATATATCCTGTGAAGGAGCGTAGCTCTTAAACGACACAAAATATGAAGGTTCAGATCTAACCCTTAATTCAGATCCAGATCTACATGTATACAATCTTCATCTTTTGGCTATGTGATTCATATTGAATCATACTATCAGCGTCATCACCCCCTAATCAAAGGGGATTAGCTAGACATAGCTAAAGAAGAAGAGAAAAAGAAAATAAATAACATGAACATAAATAAAATAAACAAAAAGTAAAAAGAAAGGGAGAGAATGATTTTATTCCAAGAAGAGAATTACAGAATAAAACCTAATGTGTCCCTTACAAGACTAAGATACAATGTATTTATAGCTGATATGACAAAGGCTAGCTAGCTAATTACATAATGTGGGACTAAAGAAATAACCCAAATAACACATAAGCCAGTGTGAACGTAGCTTTAGAGTGAGTGGTCTAGCAAATAGGCTAGTGTGAACACAACATGAGTAAGAGGCCTTCCAAATGAGCTAATGTGAATGCAGTTTGAGTCTTTATTGAGCCAAATCTTCTTAACTGAAATATAATTGCAACCGTTCTTCAAGCTTTAGACTCTTCAAGCTTTAGCAATTTTAAACTTCACTCTTTTTAAGCAAATTCTTCATGCTTTATCCATCAAATGCTCTAAACCATGCTTCTTGTCAACAATCTGAAAATACAGCTATAAATACAAAGTATCAATTATTTTAAAGGGAAAATAAGATAAATAAGCGGATAAAATATACACATTTACGTGTATATCAAATATTTTAAATGAAATAAAGCGATTACGTAGCCCACCTCCCATATACGAAAGCATTGAAGGCTAATTGGGTACGAGCTTGATAATCTTCGCGTATAGTCAGCTTCTTAGGGTCATAAGTGGCTTGGATCGAGAAGTCCACCTAGGAGTAGGTCTTCCAGTCTAGGGGTCTTAAATGGTGTGTGTGTGAGGCCTATCCAAATCTAGAATTTTAAAAATGTCTGGTATGGTCATTCCATAGGACTACCTATCATACAGGAAGTATTAAGCGACTAAGGAGATTATCCAATAAGGTTAGCTAGATGGTAAAGCGGAACACCATTTCTCACCATACACAGGGTATGGGTTTATATGTGTGAATTACGAAAGCCTTAACTAGTAGGGCACCGTAAATAGTGCCCTCTAGTTTATATTAACGTTGAATAAATCATCGAGAGACATAGAGTGACCAACAGGTTCGCCTAGGGTCTTCAGCGATCGGTAGAATCCAACCTATCTATCATTCGATAGTAAGGCATTAAGATGCTAATGATGTGCGTATGAGTAAATAAACTCCGTAGTTAGGAGTTTGCTTCTCGGTTTAATAATCAGTTAAGCTCTTAAAGGTTTATAAATATATGCATAAACGTTCTATCTAGGTATCGTATTTGTTGGGAATACTACCTTGGGAAGGGTAGCTAGAGTCATGCGCAAATGTTTACAAGGTTAAGCTAGAATTACTAACCTTAGCAGACATATATCTTGGGTTGAACCAAAAGAGATACATCTCTGTAACACCGCGTAATATATTTAAATTTTAACAATAAATAAAAATAAAACAATTTAATGATAAGGCTGGAAAATGAGATTTTGCAGCTTTAAGAATTTGGCTACGAAAATCTTTTATTTGGATTCATGGCGAAATACTAAATCGTTTTCATATAAAATATGCTGAAAACGATCAATGTATGAAGAAGTTATAAGCAAATTAAATTGGACAGTGAAACGCAATATATATATATATATAATATAATTAAATGAGTAATATATATATATATATATATTTAAAATATATTTAAATAAAGGAGGGAAGATTTGAAATTCAAACAGAGGATAAGATTATGGGGACAGAGAATGTTTTAAGCAAAGAAAGAGATTAGGAAAATAAAGCAATGAATTAATTAGTTAGACACCTAAGCGCCACATAAATTCATTAGGTGTTTCAGCGAATAGGAGGTCGACTGCCCCCAAGAAGGGGTGTTGGCCGCCCAAGTCGACTGCCTGGCGGTTGAGGAGCCCAATGAATCTATGTTTGGCTAGGGGTTTCTAAATGGATATATATATATATATATATAAAATCTATGGCCAGGATTAAATCTGATTAATCTAACGGCATACACTTACACGAGCAACTATATATAGGCCTTCAAATCACACAACAATGCCCTAGCCTCTCTCTTATCTCTACCTCCATATTGTCCTTCTGCCATTACTAAACTCTAGAAAAGGTTAGGAATTTATCTTCTTTTCCTTTAACCTTTATTATGATCTCTCTAATCTAAATTCAAATAGATTTTAGTATGAATTTTGGAATTGAGTAATATATATAAGATTCTAAAAGATGATTCTTACATATATATTAGGAGGATTGGAGCACATTTATCATGAAGGTTAAGCACAAATCTGAGTCTACAACAAGAAATCCTCTTTGTTCTTCCTTAGATCTGTGAGTGGAATATTCTGTTTTTCAATAGATTATCATGTTGATAGCTATGCCTAAGAGGATTTGGAAATCAATAACATCAATACAAAAAAAAACCCAAATCCTCTATTTTATATTTTCATATGGATTGTCATGTTAGTTGGGTTTATGGATTTGGATATTAATATTGGATTGAGGATGAAAAGGGTGTTATTGTTTCTACTTTGTGTAATTCACCCTTATGTAAACATTTGATTGTAGCCTAAACGGCTTTACATATATTAATATAGACACACAGACACAAGGTTACTTGCCATTTGTGGTATAAGCCTACGCGGAATCGACTGACAAGTTGAGCAACCACAAGTAGGACCAACTAATGCGAGAAGTCCGGGTTCCATGTGCCATTCAAAACTTAGTACACTATGACATGAGGTCAAACCAACTTGTAGTAGAAGCCTGCCTGAAAACGCCCGGTATATCCAGCATCTGCAGGTGTATGGTTTAATGTGAGAGGACTAGTGTGTATATATATAACTATATATATAAGTCTGTTGTGAGTGAAAATAGGCAGGTTTGCTACGCCTTGTTAAGGTCTTAAGTGGCTGAATCTCTTTTTGTCTAATTTGGGTCTTAAGTGGTTAGGGCTAGGATCCCTCCGAAGGTTTATTCCTTGGAGAGGAACCAAAGTCATGGGACCCACCCTTATTAGATTCGAAGTAAGACTTTGGATCCTCCTTCTCTAAAAGTGGTTAGGCATAAGAGGTAACAGAGTAGGGTAGTTCACGGGGGATGTCCACTTCCACTAGAAGCTTGTAAAAGCTCAACTTGAGACAAAATTGGTATATAAAAGATATGTGGCCATTGCATGCTCACCAACTGTTCAAGGGAAGTCTTAAGCAACAGAGGTGTTCTACCGTAATATCAGTTAAGTAGTAATGCTCGCAATACTATTTCTTATATTATAATTGAGAGTATAGACTTAAGAACGTTGACGTACTAGGACAGGTTCTTAAGGGGCTAGGGTCCGCCTCAGGGTTATATGAGATCATCAGAATCCACCTTTAATAGGGCCATAGGTGATTAAGAATTCCTACCACGTTGGGACTTTACCTTAAAAACACTAATGAGCGATTGGCTTGGATATCCACCTCATTGGTTAGATACTTGGTGTTTGTGTGCTGCGTAGACATACCTTGACATATGTAACCTACTAAAAACCAGGGTATGGTCTTTAAGTTAACACCATATTCCAGTCACTTAGAACTTTATGTTCTGACCCCTCTCCTTAACATATCTAACAGGTCAGTGTATGGGGTAAAAGTCATGGACGAAGTCATGATGGAAGCTGAAGACGAAGACGAATTCATTATGCTATTATTAGTAGTTATTGCTTTACTTCTTGTGGAAACATTTGAGAATGAATTATTTGATGTACCCATGGAACAGATGTAATCTTGACTGTGGTTTTAAATAAAGTGGTACATCTTATTTCTATATTATATTTTCTCTTTCCGCTATGTGAGATTTCCATTTGAAGTATGTGTATGTATTACCTGTGCAAATGTAATTCCTTACAAGGACCAGCGACCCATTTACAATGGTTCTAAGTTTCGATGGGCCTTTTCTAGGTCGAAATTTAAGCCCATTCCGAACGGGTTATTACATTTGGTATCGGAGCCCAAGCTTACCCGATTATAAGGGAATTATATGTATGAGAGACATATTTGTATATTGAAAAAGGTTTTTCAAACTATATATATGTATATATATTTACCTTAATAAGCATACACATTTATACTAGGCAACTTTAATGTTTTCTTCCTTTTTCAGCTTAAATGCTATCTCAGGATTATCCACTAAAGGGTTCTTCCTTTTCTTTTCATATAGTAGAATGGTTGATAATCCTTCTGAGCAGGGTAACCAGGCAAGGCTCCAATACTTGCCCGAATGGTTCCAACAGTATCTCTATACTATTGAATAGGTCCCTATTGCTAATCCGACCTAGCGGCGCCAGTAGCTCCTGCCGCCGAGGTCGCCTTTGACTTTTCTTGCTTCTGTAAGAGATTTTCTAGGATGAAAACCATTCACTGGGAAGGAAAGTTTTACTAATGCCCAATCTTGAATAACGGACCGTGAAATAATTTTGGAAGCTACTGGCTAGCCTGATGAAGTGAAAAGTAGAATTGCGGCCTGGCACATGAGAGACGAGGCCCTTAAATGGTGAAATTTAGTATCTGTAGAAAACAAGGGCCGGATATTTACATGGGCCGAATTCAAAATCCGTTTCGAAGCGAAGTTTTTGCGAAGAGTAGAAATGACGATCCAGTTGGAAAATTTTATCCACCTTAAGTAAGGAAGCTTGAGCTTGAAGAGTATGTAGCCAAATTTATTGAACTGAGTAAGTTCAAGAGAGGTTTGGTTGACAACCCCATGAACAAAGCTTTGAGATTTATTAAAGGGTTATACTCCCCTACCGAAGGAAATTTTATTATCCCAAGTAACATTTAGGGCAACTTTTGAAACCATAGTAGACAGAACTATCTTATGCACGACTGAAGGTTCCATGGAGGATAAATAAGGTGAGAAAAGAGAAGGAAGTTCCAACAAGAATAAGAAAAAGGAATGGTGGAAAAACTAGAAGAAAGGAAGAAAATTCAAAAAGGAAGCAAAGACTTGTACGAGGTGCAACTGCAAGAGCCATGAGGCCAAGGATTGTAGGACCTTGTTGGCAAAAAACGAATTCAAAGGAAAGTGTTCCAACTGCCATGAAGAAGGACACATGTCTAAGGACTACCCGAAGCCCAAAGCTGATAAGAGTGGCCGGAATTATACAATAGAGGCAACACTGATTCAAAGCTGACCCCCCAAAAGACCAAGGGGAACCCGCACTTGAAGGTATAACTTATGTTTTAGGTAATTCTATATACGCCTTTTTCGGTTCTGGAACAACACATTCTTTTATCTCTAAGAGACTTGTTAATTTGTTGAACCTTCCCATGTATATCTCTGATAGTCCGATAGAGGTGGCCAACCGTATCGGAGGATCTAAGTATCTTGGGTTGTTATGTAAATACCTAGTATTGGAGATCGACAATGTCGAGTTCCTTTGCGAAGCATATGCGTTGGATTTCTTGGGGTATGACCTTATCCTAGGTATGGACTAGCTATCATTTTATGGGGTTGTCTTAGATAGCAATAAGAGAATCGTTTATCTAAGGAGCCGAGGAGGACGTAGTCTGAGTATTCCTTGTAATGTTAGAAACAAGGATAAAGCCTTATTATATTCCTTATCTCCTAGTTTAGAAGGACCATCTTCGGTCCCTATAGTTTGTGAGTTCTTGGATGTTTATGAGGAAGTAACAGGACTTCCACCCCATAGAGAAATCTCTTTTCGTATTGACCTAGAGAAGGATGCTAGACCTGTAGCACTACCCTTGAGGAACATGACGCCTAAGGAAAGAAGGGAGTTGGATAAGAAGATTTCAGAATTATTACAAAAAGGTTTCATTCGACGAAGTACCTCAGAATGGGGTGCAACTGTTGTGTTTGCCAACAAAGTAAACGGATCTTTAAGACTTTGTGTGGATTATAGGGAACTGAATAAGTTGACCAAGAAGAATAGTAACCCTTCACTAGAATCGATGACCTTTTTGACCACTTGGGTGGAACCCGAGTATTTTCCCAATTGGATCTTGCTACTGGATTTCACCAGTTAAGAATTGTGGAGGACATCAAGGACAAAACTGCGTTTAGGACGTCGGATGAATTGTTCCAATGGGAAGTTATACCCTTCGGACTAACGAATGAAGCAACCTTCTTTTCTGACCTTATGAGTAGAGTGATTAGGGCATTCTAAATAAGATTGTGCTAGTCTTCATAGATGATATCCTTATATTTTCAAAAGATCATGAAGAGCATGAAAATCACTTAAGACAAGTTTTAGGGATATTAAGAAGAACCAATTGAAAGCATATTTCTCGAAGTGCCATTTCTGAAGGGAAGAAGTTAGTTTTTTGGTACACATTGTGTCAAGTGAAGGCTCGGCCGTAGACCCCGCAAAGATCAAGGCAATCATGGAATCAAGGATACCTCGAAATGCCACGGAAAAGAGAAGCTTCCTTGGATTGGCCGGATATTATAGAAAATTCGTTAAAGATTTTTCAAAGATTGCTACTCCTTTAACCCAATTAACAAAGAAGATTTTGGTGTTTTCTTGGAGTAATAAATGTGACATAGCCTTTTAGAATTTAAAGAAAGTATTAACTAGCGCGCCAATCCTAATTACACCTGACGGTTCAAAATTGTTTACAGTTTACACCGATGCTTGTGGAATCGGTTCAGGAGTGATCCTTATGCAAGAAGGAAGGGTAGTTTCTTACGCTAGTAGATAACTCAAGGATCTAGAGAAAAGATACCCATTTCATGACCTTGAGTTAGCAGTAGTAGTATTCACCCTTAAAATATGGAGGCATTATCTTTTAAGGGAGAAATTTGAAAATTTTACCAGCCATAAGTCCCTAAAGTATTTGTTTTCTCAACGTGACCTAAACTTGAGAGAACAACGGTGGATGGAATATATTGCCTCATTTGATTTCATGATCCAGTATACCTCGGGAAAGGGGAATGTTATGGCAGATGCTTTAAATAGGAAACATCAACCTTGGATGCGATGACAGAATGGAAACAATTAGAGTTCCTCTCTAATTTAAATTTACAACCCTCACCAACCATTTCTAATGATTTTCTTAGAGCTATGGCTATTAGACCTACTCTAAAAGAGAGGATTCGAAGTGCAAAAGGCCTTGATGAAGAATTAAGAAACACAAAGGAGAAAGTGGGAAAGAAGGAGACCTTTTCCGATTCGGATAGATATTTGATTGGCGATGATGGAAGTTTACTTTGGATGGATGACTTATCGTCCCTAAAGATGAAGGGTGAAGGAAAGAAATTTTAGAGGAGTGCCATAGGTCAAAAATGATCATACACCCCGGTGGGGATAAAATGTACAAAGATATTTAGAGGAATCTCCATTGGGAAGGAATGAAGAAAGATGTAGCCGAGTTCGTAGCCAAATGGTTGACGCGCCAGAAAGTAAAAGCGGAGCATGGGAAACTCGATGGATTGTTACAGCCCTTATAGATCCTTATGTGGAAGTGGGAACATATTTCCATGGACTTTGTAGATAGGACTTCCTAGATGCCAAAAGGGTAATGAGGCCATTTGGGTTGTGGTAGATCGTTTAACCGAAAGCACCTATTGTGTATCAGTCAAGAAGATAAGGACCGCAACCTCATTAGCTTAATTATACGTCAAAGAGATAGTCAAATTACATGGTATTCCATCGAGTATTGTGAGTGATAGAGACCCCTTGTTTACAAGCTAATTTTGGAGAAGCCTACAAGCAGGCTTAGGAATGACCCTCATCCTAAGCACAGCCTATCATCTGCAGACCGAAAAACAGAAAGAAAAAGTAAACAAGATCTTGGAAGACTTACTCAGAGCTTTCATCACCAACTTTGGAGGAGTTTGGGAGCAACACCTACCGCTCGTAGAGTTCACCTATAACAATAGTTTTCAAATGACAATTGGTATGGCCGCTTTTGAAGCGCTTTAAGGGAGGCCACACAAATCGCCTACTTCTTGGTGGGAAACTACCAACAAGGTTCTACTTAGAACAGACTCCGTCTGTGATTCCACGGAGAAGATATCCTTGATTAGGCAGAGAATGAAGGTAGCCCAAGATCGTTAAAAATCATATGCAGATAGGCGAAGGAGGGAACTTGAATTTAATGTTGAGGATTTGATATTCGCAAAAGTATCCCCTCTCAAGAAGACAGTTCAGTTCAGAAAGACTGGGAAGTTAGCTCCCAGATTTACTGGGCCTTTACGTGTAACAACCCGAATTTTTAATAACAAAAATAAAATTTGAAGAGCTTCCGAAGTTTGGTCACGGGATTAGCACCATTGCGTCTGTGGCATTGAAGAGCTTCCGGAGTTTGGTCACGGGATTAGCGTCATTGCGTTTGTGGCGTTTTTCTGGTCAATTTAGACCTATAGATTGCAGAAAACAGATTTAAGATGAAAGAGATACCTTTAAATGAAATATTACAACAAACATGAAAAGAAGGTATAAGAGAAGAACAATGACCACCATTGTTTTTAGTCTGGTTAACAAAAGCCTACGTAGTCCAGTTGGTAAGAGCATGTGACTTTCAAGAGAATGGTGCAGTTCGATTCCCGCGGGGCCATATTTTTATTATAGAGGAACGGCTAAAATAATACAAGTTCTAAGAAGAAAATAAGTATATATGCACATATAAGAAACATTATACATATAAGGAAGTACAGAAATATACATGCATATGTAAATATATGCATATATATGTATATGCATATATATATATATATATATATATATATATATATATATATATATATATATATATATATACAGACATATATACAAAGCAGAAATTCAAAATAAACTTGCAATCAATTAAATTGGTAAGAATTTAATGATGGCATAAGCACCGTTTGAATATTGAAAACGAAACAAAAGTTGCGCGTATATATATATATATACACACGTATAAAATGGGCATTAAACGTTTTGTATACATAAGGAGTTTATATGTAAATATATCAAAGAAGGTATAGTGGGCATATTTTTCAAATGTTTAAAATTATAAACGTTAAAAATAAATAGTTGTGCCCAAAACAGCTCGCCGGACCCAAATGGGTCGACCCAAACCTGGCTGGGTCGACCTATGGGTCGACCCAAAGGGGATTGGGTCGATCCTAGGGTCGACCCAGGGGCAAGTGGGTCGACCCACCCCTGATCCAGGCAAGTTTATTCAATGAATATAGACATTTTTTCAAACCACATTCGTTGCTGACTCATCACTGCGTGTATGATAATATCTTGAACACCTAACTAGGCTAGCAGAGCCTAGCCTAAATCTTATATTTTCTAAGAGACTGTCTAAGCTTTGCCATTCTTCTTCCTCCTCAAATCTCTTCAGAAAATAGAATAATTAGTCTAAGGAAATTTTGATTCAAGATCTGGAGGAAAAGAATGTATATCTACAAATGGATGTTCAGAATTTTGATCGAAGTGAGGTAAATTCTTGGATTTGGTTAATTTAGATTTCTCATCTTTTTCCCTATTTCTTTTAGTTTGAGAATTGTGAATCCATTGTTATTTAGAATATAAATTTAGTTAGAGGAGCCATGGAATGCTAGGTCTGGATCAGATTCATGAATTGGAAAGCTACTAATGTTAGTGGATATAAGTCATGCCTTTTTTAATAATAGTATCGTTTGGCATTCCCCGTTAATATATATAAATCTGCTGAAACGTAACTACTGAAATGTTACTTGCTGAAATGTATAAATCTACTGAAATGTGAACTTGCTGAAATATATAAATCTGTTGAAATGAAAATCAACTGAAATGTATAAACCTGTTAGAATATGTGGAAAGGATAACTATTGTATATAGACATATTCTAATAACCTGTTAATTTGATATTATAAATTAAGTTATAATGAGATTGGGAATAATTCTGGGAACTGAACTAAAATACGCTGAGAATGTTTTCTGTTGTATAAGGCATGTTTCCATTAATCATCTGTTTGAATTGGAATTTACTATAAATGTTGTAATAAGGAAATTTACAATGAACCTGAATATTTGTTAAGAATATTATTATGCCAAAAGATTGTAAATAAAAATTACAGTGAAATTTGGAAAATGAATATGCCTAAATTTACAGTAAATAGAAAATTGTAACCTCACTTAGACACTAGGTCAAATTCAACTTATGGTAGATGTCTGCTCGGAACCGCCTGGCAAATCTTTGCATCCACAAGTGGTTAATTTAATGTGAGAGGTATGGTGCGTAAACATACATATAACAGTGCTATGACACGAGGTTAAGTCCAACTTGTGGTAGAAGTCTATCCGGAACTGCCCGCAAGTCCAGCATCCACAAGTGGTCGGCTTAATGTGAACATATACATGAAAATACGCATAAACAGCATAGAAATAAATGGCATTGATAATAATTAATGTAAATGAATGAAAGTTACAACAATAAAATAATTAGAATGAACAGGGAATGATAATAAACTATTATGAATAAACCTAAAGGGGAAAAAGAAAAAAATAATAGGTAGGCTTATCCTAGGGACAAGAGGAAATTTTAACTTAGGTTACAATAAACGATGGAGAAAATGAGATAACTTATGTAATAAGATAAGTTGTACTTAATTATAAATTAAGTAATTAGTAAATCTGAAAACTGAAATCTGTTGTTTGTAATAAGTGGAGAAAAGAAGGGAAAACTTAAGAAATAAAATAAGTTGTACTTATTTATAAATTAAGTAATCTGTAAACCTAAGAATCTGAATCCTGCTATTAAGAAGAACATGTTATCTGTAAACCTGAGAATCTAAAATCTGCTGATAAGAACAACATGTTAAAGGCTTATTAATGAACTTAAATAGGTTAAGTTATATAACTGAAACTAATAAACAAAAGGAACTTGGTAACTTGAATAAGAAGTCAATATGACTTGAAATAACCAAGTTAACTGGAAATCTAATGAGGTAGAGCAAGCGCGTAATTAAACGTTTGGACATAGGGCCCAATAACATGTTAACCTGAGGCGCTTGGACCAGTCCATATGTCTGAAAGTGAAGAACCCATTGGGGTAGATCATCACGGTGTTATGAGACACAAGGGGAGCGCACGTCCATCTGATTATTCTGCCTATTCTTCCTTTTGTTATGCTTATATTCTGCTGGCTCTGAAGGACTGGAAGGGAAGCACGCGACTTCCTGGGAAATGAAGTGTACTCCTGGTAGTCCTCTATGCAGTGCCATCATTTAGGCTATGCTTGTAGAGGTAGGGTCCGCGCGTTACTACCCAGTGAGTATACCTTGATTGCCACGATAGTGGGCAGTCAGAAGGCTATAGGGTGGCTTAGGTGATTTGATGGATCTGGTGCCTTGTGACTAGGCAGGTTACGGCCATCTCATCTGTTTGCCTTAGCCGGGTTTAACCATCTGATTGATAGTAATCGTCGAGTACCGGTAATCGACAGTCAGCGTAATGCCGAAAGGCGGAGAGCTAAACCAAAAGACCATTGACCTTTTACTATCGAGGCTTTGGTTGAGGGACACGCCAATTTGGAGTAGGTTGCTTATTAGGGGCACATCACTAGCTCTCATATTTATTGGCCTTTCACTAGCCGAGGGAGGGGTTGGGTGGGATCATAACCACCGTGAAAATGTAGACCATAGCATATGTGCATACAAGCATCTGAAAAGGCTCCCGGTCGAGTTCCGTGTGTCTGATATAGTCCTGTTACGGAACTCGGTGCACATTAGATAATATGTGCGAATACATGCGTACTGTCTTCGGGTAGTGTATCATCGAGTTTGAGGCATCGATTGCGATTAACAATACATACGTAAGAAAGTTTAGACACATGCATGTCTGCTTCGGGTGGTGTATCATAGACTCTAGGGAATTACTCTGCGATGAAATCTGATTTGATCGAATGGTTCGAAGGTGGCAGTCAATACGCTTACGTAGCATGGCTATGGCGGTTATATGCGGAATGTAGCATGGTTATACAGAGATCCTACGTCGTTCAAACGTAGGAAGAGGGACTACGTATATTTCTGTGGCGCTACGGCGGAGAATGTGCGATTGGGGTACCATGTGGTGTACCTTAATATTGGGGGTAGCTATATGTACATTGTATTATGTTAATCTACTGGGGAGTAGATTGGTACGATGTGTGTGTAAGCCTTGAGTGTTATTAACATAAGTAACCTAATAAATAAGAAAATTTGACTGAATGGTACATGTAGGGTTATTCAAATTGTGTAGTTTAAATCCAGTCACCAGAACTTGTGTTCTGACCCCCTCCTCATAATATACTTGCAAGTTAGATTTATGGCAGAGATATGATAGCTTTGGATACTGGTTAGGCAGTATTATTATCTACGTAAGGCTATATTTGATTATATTATATTTTATTCCATTCCATTGTGAGATGTTTTCTAAGCTTTGATATGTTTATTATCTCTGTCTTTTCTGTAGGATACCAGAAAAACCAATGTAGGTTTCGATAGATAAGAATTTTGAAAAAAATTGGTATGTCGGAATTCAGGTTATACATCTGGTATCAGAGCCTAGGTTTAGGATTCCTGTATAGATAGTGAGTGAACGTATTTGTATTTTTTAAATATAAATATTATATATATACCTTGATTCATAAATGGAACCCACTAAATAGAAAGAGCTAAACATGGCAAGAGTTGGGATATATGTTTTGTACACTGAAGGAGTGAACATGGAAATCTGAGAACCTTAGGTAATTTGCTAGGAAGTGTACAATATGCTTTACAATTGAGAAAGATGGATCCCACATGTTAGTATGTGTTTGGCAGTAAAACCTTACAAATTGGAAATGGTTAAAAAAAGGAAAATGGAATAAGAATATATATAGTTGAGGGAATTAAGTTTGTGGGAGTGTCTAGGAAAGCCTAGGTAAGTTGGAAACCCATTTTGAGTCTAACCCCATTGTCAACTTTTAAGAACTTGAAATTTTAAATGCTTTTGGAAGATGGTTTATGATGTTTCAAGTTTTATTCTTAAAAGTGTCTTGATGTTTGAAAAAAAATATGTAAGGAACATATTCGAAAAGTACATACCGAGTTTCGAAGTAAAATGGAGTATATTTTGGAAATAATGATTTCTTGTGAAAATTTTGTCTAAAATAAAACTCTCTCAGTAAAAGGTGCATATTATAGAGCATGTATAGCTTGCTAGTTTTCAAGTTATATGGTATGAAAAAGTGTTGCATTTTGTTGAAAGATAGAATTTTCAGTAAAGAAAGTTTTGAAATCTCTATTCTTTTAACAATCATTTTTTATAATTGTTTTGACATAAAATTTTATTAGGTAGACAAAATAAGCTGCAGAAATTAAGAATAGAGTAGATGTTTACACCTAGCTGTAAGTAACTGAACTGACATAGTAAGTAAGACCTGATTGTATACACCTAGTTGTAAGTAAGACCTGAGTAGATGTTTACACCTAGTTGTATACCTGATTAAGAAATAGTTGTCCTTGTCTACTCCAATTTTTGTGATTTGAAAAAAAAAATGATTTGCATTTTTCTGAGATGGCATATTTTATGGTATAGCAAATATAAGTTTTGATGAGGAAAATAAATTTTTAACACTTTTAACTTTTGGAAGGAAAGTCAAATGAGGAAGCCAAACCAAAATTTCAAAATCATGGAGTAGGTAAGGATCAGTACCTAGGGAAGGCGGGAAAAGTTTTTGAGGCTATGAAGTAGATAGCGAAAATTATCTTGCAATGATGGTAAGTTCCTATTGAATGCATGAGCATTGAAAAGCCTAGGGTGTTGCTTGGAAATGACTGTTAGTACACAACCAGGACTAGTGGTGACTACTAGATAGTGAAGGGCAAGTAAGTGTTTAGATCATGTTGCTAATTTTCCCTGTTAGAGGTAAAACAAATTATTACATTTCTGTTGGGATCATTCTGTTATTTTGTTCCTGTTGGGTAGTTAGGATAACACCTAAACCTGTCACTGATCCCGTGATTTGAATTTTTCTATTTGAGGGGGACATAGTCCTGAGATCCTTGGCCCTTAGTAGTAGTTGTGTAGAGCGTTTGTTTTCCCATTTTAGTTGAAGGACTAAAGGCTTATTTGAAACTAAACTACGATCTGAGGATTAAGTTAAATAAGCTAAGAAAGAGTAATGTCATAACTAAAAAGAAAGCAACAAATCCAGTAAAGCAACAAACATGACAGTTAAAGAAAATGGAAAATTATGAGAAAAGGTGAATAAGAATAAATTTTTCCAAGACAAGATGAAAAGAAGAACCTGTAACAAAGACAATTTTCTTATGTGGGCTATGCTTGGATAGGAAAATAGGGAATCTTTATAAAATAGTTGTATATAATCCAAGTGCAGATAGAAAAGGTGCATAAAAGAAAAATGGGGGATGTGAAATTTTCCGTTTTCTACCTTTTTGTAACATAAGAAATTAAATTTAGAAAATAAGATTTTTCTGAAATTCAAAATTTATAAATGATTGGTAGGATTTTGGTTGCAAGAATTGGATGAACTACGCTCTTGCTCTGCAAGAATGTGGGAAATTTTGGATGAAAATATATTTTGATTTTAAAAATATCGAATTCATGTAGAATTGCCAGTATATTTAGGATGTGTGCATCCTGTTTTTAAAGGGTTTTTGGAAAATTTGCATACATATACAGGAGGTACCGCTTCGGCATACATGTATTACTATGTTGTATTACACTTTGCACCAGAGCAAAAATGTTTGATAGAATTGGATGCACACATGATGGATGTATGTTATGCGAGAGATTATTTAATTCTACTCTTATCAAATTTTGAGGACGAAATTTCCTAAGGGTGGGAGAATGTGACACCCCGCATTTTTAGTAATAAATAAAATTTAAAGAGCTTCCAGAATTTGATCACCGGATTAGCGTCATTGCGTCCGTAGCGATTTTCTGGTCAATTTAAACCTATAAATTGCAGAAAACAGATTTATTATGAAAGAGATAACTTTAAATGAAATATTACAACAAACATAAAAAGAAGGTACAAGAAAAGAACAATGACAACCATTGTTTATAGTCTGGTTAACAAAAGCCTATGTAGTCCAGTTGGTAAGAGCATGTGACTTTCAAGAGAATGGCACAAGTTCGATTCGCGCGGGCGCCATATTTTTATTTTAGAGGAATGACTAAAATAATACATGTTCTAAGAAGAAAATAGGTATATATGTGCACATATAAGAAAAATTGTACGTATAAGGAAGTACAGAAATATATGTACACATGCATATGTAAATATATGCATAGATATATGTGTTAATATATATATATATATATATATATATATATATATACAAAGCAGAAATTCAAAATAAACCTGCAATCAATTAAATTGGTAAAAATTTAATGACGGCATAGGCACCGTTTGAAATTTGAAAACGAAACAAAAGTTGCACGTACATATGTACATGTAAAATGGACACTAGAAGTTTTGTATACATATAAGGAGTTTATATGTAAATAAATCAAAGAAGTTATAATGGGCATATTATTCAAATGTTTAAAATTAAAAACGTTAACAAATAAATAGTTGTGCCCAAAACAGCTTGCTGGACCCAAATGGGTACACCCACAGATTAACCCCGTTAGTATAACGCAGTTCAAAGGTAAATCACCGTGAGTCTGGTCGATCGAGCATCACGTTCGAACACCATGGGTCGAAAACTGAGGCTCGGGCACCAGGCACAGATCATTCATAACATAAGCTGAAGGTGGCAGCCGCATAGCGCCATGAACCGATCACTTGTATCGTATACAACTATGCCACGTTAGCATAAAAGCATGACAACATAAGTTGCAAAGATTGTACAACATTGGGGACGGTTCATTTCTAACGTGCTGTGTACGAATGCTTTGGCCTCATAACATTGTATGAAGAACATGAGCACATATAATAGGCAACGAGCCAAAATAGTAATATTTACAATGGCATTCTCTAGATGAATATGTTGGAATGGCATAGTTCACGTAAACACATTAAACAAACACCAGAATTATGCATGCGAGAAATAAAGGAGTCAATCATTTGGGTGACACGTGGACCAAGCTTGGAGCATCTGAAAAGTGGGTCGAGCAGCGTTTTGCATGGAGGGTCGACCTGCTCATCATCACCAGGGCCGAGAAGCTCATTATAGCAAGGGTCTTTCACGTCTTCGGTCGAGCACTGTCCATAATTGGTGGGTCGAGCAGCTGTGCAAGAGTTCAGGGTCGAACATGCTACCAGAATTGTATAAATAAAGAAACAAAGCAAATGGCAGTTTCATGATTTTTTACCCCTTTTTGAACAGTGCATTAATATAATGTCCATTCTCATTGGAACAAGATAGCTACATACGTGAACAAAATATCAGCACACATGAATAAATGATGCTATAGAATAGGGTCGCACATGTATTCCTGGTCACTGCATATGTTTGTCTCGAACATAGCTTCTTGGTCAAACATACACACGCAGGGTCGGTCATCAAGGATAACAAATTGGGTCGGTCATTAGAATATATTTTTGGGTCGAACATGGTCAGTGGCAAAGTCGTAATATTTGGGTCGGGCGTGACAGCTGTACACAGTTGGCTCCAGCTGTCCAGTGGCAGTTTCATAAATACGTGTATGCTCAGCCCACACCATGTACACCATAATTACAAAATTGCCACTTGGTCCAAACTTCTCTTATAATACCCCATTTCACCACACTTCAAGGGATTGATTTCTACCACCCCGAAGGGATGCCGAATTGCATTCACACCTGTTTCAAGAGATTATAACACCTTCTAGCATCAAAAAGCAAAGATCAAACATCGAATCCATCATGAAATCCATGAAAAGCGATCAAGCATTCTAGAGATCGAAGATTCTTCACCGTTTCTCCTTACATTTAGCAAGAGCCATTTAATTTTCCGTTGATTTGTATCGAATTGAGCCAAGTCCTTGTGTGATGAAGAATATAAGTGTACTTTTGAGTGATTCTAGACTTGTAACTCTTGAATTGTCAATGGAAAATGTTGCCAAAGTGGACGCAGATCTTTTCTAAGATCGAACCACTATAAAATTTGTGTCTTCTTTACTTTTATTGTGAGTATGGCCTCTTTTCTTACCAATTGGTGAAGTGTCTTTGTGGCATCTTTGGTGTTTAAGTAAATTTAAGTTTAAACATTTGGCGTCCACCGTAGTGCCGCATTCGCATCTCCTTCTCTCACACTCTTAAGAGCCTACCATTGAAGTTCTAAGCCTACTTCTACCATAGATTCTACAAATCTAAGATCTAGGCCAATCGACGAAGTCTTTTCTAAATTCAAGTCCTTGTATGAAATAATGGCCATGTCTAAGAAGACCACAAGTAAAGCCGGTGAAGAAAATGACAACGTTGTTAACAACAAAACTACTCCACTCACCAACTGCTTTGAAGTTGGAGAAAATTCAATGGCCGGAGTTTGAATGACTAAAGATGAGTTAAATGCCGTCGTCGCTAACTTGAGTCAGTGCATGGAAGCCTCTAACAAAGCTTTAATCGATGCTAACAAAACTCTTATGGATGTTAATCAAGATTTAGTGGATAAAATGAGCGCTCTCCTAAACACTCAAGCAAATCCTGCTCCTCCTCTGAAAATCCATGTCAACCTTGAAGAGAATGCTAATTCATCAGCCTTCGATCCTATGATGACAACTTAGAAGGATTTGTTGACAAAGAAGATGCTAATATCGAAGACTCAATGTTGAAAGCTAAGAACCATTCCGATCGAAATACCAATGAGTTGCAAGTCCCGTTATGGGGGCACCTTCCCATAGCGGAAGTAAAAGACCTATATCCTCCCCTCACGATCGCTTGCCACGATGAACATCTGGAAATGAGATTGAAGTTCGCTCCCCGGAATATCACAATTCGAAGGAATATATCGTGGATATGGTAAAACAAATCATGAAAGACAACATGCCCCGCAAGGATAGTGAAAGGGAATGGGACTTCTCCCCTAGCAAAAATCCATTCACAAAGAGGATCTGCAAAGCTACAAAATTCAAGGAGCAGTTTAGGTTGCAAGCTACGAAGGCTAAGGAAGTTATTTCTTTTACATCCATGAAGTAGAATCTGTCAAAGATTTCATAAAAAGATTTAATGATGCTGTATCCGAAGTAGGAAATCCCGAGCCCCGCATGATCTTAATGTCTCTAATTGGCACCATAGACGAGAATAGCAAATTTGGTAAATGGATTAAAATGAAAGAGCCAAGTACGCTTGAGAAATTTTATAAAAAGACCGAGGAATACATGAGATTGGGTAATAATACTACGCTTCTTAGGATTGGTGATGCAAACAAACTTCTTGAAGCTCACAAAAACACTGCTACCCAGTACAATCAGAAAAATTCCGGAGGTCAGAAAAGAGGAAGCGATGGGAAAGACAATAGAGACAGCAAGAAGCCTCGCTTTTCCAACCCATCAGATCTAATACGTTTAAATGACACTCTAGAAAACATCTTTGCTACGACTAAAGACACCGACTATTATCCAAATACCAAAACCTCAGAGAGTGAGTGACAATCAAGCGAACTCTGGAAAGTTCTGCCGATTCCATAATCAGCCAGGTCACAATTCCAACGAATGTAGGCATTTAAGATCGTTGATCAAAGAGCTGATTAGGAGGAATCATCTGCAACAATATTTAAAAATTCACAATCCTCAAATGTTGTTCCGATTCCCCAGGGCCAGGAGGCAATGAGCAATGAAGCTCTTGTTCAAACCATGCCAAGGCTTATCATCAACTAATAACCGTTGATAGTGCTTCAATTTCGATGGCTCAGAATAAGCGATCAACATCGCCACCGCTTTGCTTCATGCTATATTTCCTGCTTTAGCTCATGCTTTACTTCATGTTTTACTTTTTGTTATATTTGAAATTTCTTGTAAACATTTTGTAATAATCCGCAAGTAATGCACTGAACATTAGCTCTACGATTAAGAGCATATCTGTCTGAATGAATTTCTAGCTTGCAAAAATTATGTGTCAAATCAAAACTTATTTAAAAGATGATTTCATATTGTAGGCCATCTGTCAAGCACTTGTCCCTATAACATCGCGACCCCAACAACGCTAGTCCAAGTGCCAAATGCTGTAAATATCAACATGCATAAATGCCAAAATAGAAAAGCAACGCCTTGAAGGGAAAAGTCGCAAAGATTCAATGAACAGGCACCACGACAAATAAACAAGAATGTTGCGACTTTCATCGAAGGAGTACTCCCCTGAGTGAGAGTTTCGAAGCTTCAGTCCCTAATCTGAGATAACCCGCCAAAACGAGCATCCAACAAAGGATTTGATGATAATATTGAACTGGAACAACCAACACCGTGTCGGAAGGACCGACAAACCTGGTGATCGGAAGTACTGACATCAAGCCGGGAGGACCGACAAACACGCTGGAAGGACCAACACCGTGTCAGAAGGACCGACAAACCTAGTGATCGGAATTACCGACATCAGGCCAGAAGGATCAGCAAACACGCTGGAAGGACCAACACCGTGCCGGAAGGACCAGCAAACGAGCTGGAAGGACCAACACAAACCAAAGTCCTCTTCGAGGGCACCCAATTGATCGTCAGTATTAAGAAGCATCTAATCCGATAACGAAAAACATTGGGGTTTTAACCAAAGTCCTCTTCGGGCGCACCCAATTGATCGTCAGTATCAGAAAGCACCTGATCTGATAACGACAAACATTGAGGTTCTAGCTAAAGTCCTCTCCAGGGGTACCCAATTGATCGTCAGTATCAGGAAGCACCTGATCCGATAACGACAAACATTGGGGCTCTAACCAAAATCCTCCCAAGGGGCACTCCTTCTAAATCTACTGACGCTTGGATTAATCAGTATAATTGAGTGACGAAAGTCTCCAATGCTTGAATTAACAAAGTTGGATTGTAGACAGAGTTCGGGATTAACCAATTAATTTGTGCAGTGTCTGAAAATCTCAGATACGACAAGTATTAGATTTTAGCCTAAACAACAGTATGAAATCCAAAGTACTTCCCGTGGAGAAGACTAATAATGACTCCTTAAACAGGAGGCATGAGTATCAAAGCTTCTCAAAGAGGAAGCAAATAATGAATCACAGATACGTATTTCCCAAATGAGAAATGTTATATAAATTATTGAAACGATGACGTTTGAAATCCACTGTCGGCTTTAGTCGATTAGTTGATCTTAAGAGTTAGCACGAACTCGAATTAGAATACCATGCTTGTGCAAATAACATTCAATGAGTTTCAAATCGTTGAATTAAACAGTCCTGTATACTTTATTCGATTCAAAAATAAAACTCGCCATAAGTCATTTTTAGTGATTAACTTACCCGCTGTTGATATGAACAGTCGACGGTGAAATATAAGTTCAAAATCATGCAATCGCTTGTTTTAATTACAGAACAGGTGGCACTGAGAATATGGATTCAACGTATGATTTGCTAGTGCAAACAAAAAGCTACAACTGGATCTCAACACAAAAGTATATCAACAACAATGTTTATTTCCAAGCCCGCATTCCTCGCAAGCGAAAAATATAAGCTCCGAGGGGAAAATGTTAACCTCGTTAATATAACGCAGTTCAAAGGTCAATCACTGTGAGTCTGGTCGGTCGAGCATCATGGTCGAACACCATGGGTCAAACACTGAGGCTCGGGCACCAAGCACTGATCGTTCATAACATAAGCTGAAGATGGTAGTTGCATAGCGCCATGAACGGATCACTTATATGGTATACAACTATGCCACGTCAGCGTGGAAGCATGAGAACATAAGTTGCAAAGATTGTACAACATTGGGGATGGTTAATTTTAGCATGCTGCGTATGAAAGCTTTGGTCTCATAACATTGTATGAAGAATGTGAGCACATATAATAGAGACCGAGCCAAAACAGTAATATTTACAATGGTATTCTCTAAATGAATATGTTGGAATGACATAGTTCATGTAAACACATATTAAACAAATGCCACAATTATGCATGCAAGAAATAAAGGAGTCAATCATTTGGGTGACACGTGGACCAAGCTTGGAGCATCTGAAAAGTGGGTCGAGCACCGTGTTGCATGGAGGATCGAGTAGCTCATCATCATCAGGGTCGAGCAGCTCATCATAGCAAGGGCCATTCATGTCTTCGGTCGAACACTGCCCGTGATTGGTGGGTCGAGCAACAGTGCAACAGTCCAGGGTCGAACGTGCTTCCAGAATTGTATAAAAAAAAGACAAAGAAAATGGCAGTTTCGTGATTTTTGTACCCTTTTTGAACAGTGCATTAATATAATGGCTATTCCCACTGGAACAAGATAGCCGCATACGTGAACAAAATATCAGCACACGTGGATCAATGATGCTACATAATGCGGTCGCGCATGTATTCTTGGTCACTGCATATTTTTGGCTCGAACATTGCTTCCTAGTCGAACATACACACGCAGGGTCGATCATCAAGGATAACAAAGTAGGTCGGCCATTAGAATGTATTTTAGGTTCGAACAAGGTCAATGGCAAAGTCGTAATATTTGGGTCGGGCGTGACAGCTGTACACAGTTGGCTCCAGCTGTCCGGTGGCAGTTTCGTAAATACGCGTACGCTCGACCCACACCATGTACACCATAATTACAGAATTGCTACCTGGTCCAAACTTCTCCTATAAATACCCCATTACACCACACTTCAAGGGATCAATCGATTTCTACCACTCCGAAGGGCTGCCAAATTTTATTCACTTCTGTTTCAAGAGATTCTAACACCTTCTAGCATCAAAAAATAAAGATCAAGCATCGAATCCATCATGAAATCCATCAAAAGTGATCAAGCATTCTAGAGATCGAAGATTCTTCACTGTTTCTACTTACATTAATAAGAGCCATTTAATTTTCCGCTGATTTGTACCGAACTGAGTGAAGTCCTTATGTGATGAAGACTATAAGTGTACTTTTGAGTGATTCTAGACTTGTAACTCTTGAATTTTCAATGGAAAATGTTTCCAAAGTGGATGTAGATCTTTCCTGAGATCGGACCACTATAAAATTTGTGTCCCCTTTACTTTTATTGTGAGTGTGGCCTCTTTTCTTACCAATTGGTGAAGTGGCTTTGTGGCATCTTTGGTGTTTAAGAAAATTTCGGTTTAAACACCACACCTTGCTGGGTCGACCTACGGGACGACTCAAGGGGGTTTCGTCGACCCTAGGGTCGACCTAGGGGGAAAGTGGGTCGACCCACACCTAATCCAGGCAGGTTCATTCAATGAATCTGGACTGTTTTTCAAACCACATTCGTTGCTGACTCAACACCGCATGCATGATAAGATCTTGAACACCTATAAATAGGCTAGCAGAGCCTAGCCTAAATCTCATATTTTTTTTAGAGACTGTCTAAGCTCTGCCATTCTTCTTCCTCCTCAAATCTCTTCAAAAAATCGAATAATTAGTCTAAGGAAATTCTGGTTCAAGATCTGGAGGAAAAGAATGTATATCTGCAAATGGGTGTTAAGAATTCTGATCGGAGTGAGGTAAATTCTTGGATCTGGTTAATTTAGATATCTCTTCTTTTTCCCCTTTTCTTTTACTTTGAGAATTGTGAATCAATGGTTATTTGGATTATAGATTTAGTTAGAGGAGCCATAGAATGCTAGGTCTGGACCAGATTCATGAATTGAAAAGATATTAATGTGAGTGGATCAAAGTTCTGCCTTTTTTTTTATAATGGTGTATTTATCGTTTGGCATTCCCCGTTAATATGTATAAATCTGCTGAAATGTAAACCTATTGAAGTGTATAAATCTGCTGAAATACAACCTCTGAAATGTATAAATATGTTGAAATGCGAACCTATTGAAATATATAAGTCTGCTGAAATGAAAATCTATTGAAATGAATGAACCAGTTACAATATGTGGAAATGATTACTATTGTATATAGACCTGTTCTAATAACCAGTTAATTGGATAATGTAAATTAAGCTACAATGAGATTGGGAATAATTCTGGTAATTAAAATAAAATCTGCTGAGAACATTATCTGTTGTATAAGGCCAGTTTACATTAGTCATCTGTCTGAATTGGAATTTACCGTAAATGCTGTAATTGGGAAATTTACAATGAATCTGAATATTTGTTAAGAATATTACTATGACAAAAGATCGTAAATAAAAATTATAGCGAAATTTGGAAGAATGAATACGCCTAAATTTACAGTAAATAGAAAATTGTAACTGCACTTAGACACGAGGTTAAGTTCAACTTCTGGTAGAAGTTTGCTCGGAACCACCCGACAAATCCAGCATCCATAAGTGGTTAATTTAATGTGAGAGGTCTTGGGCATAAACATACATATAACGGTGCTAAGACAAGAGGTCAAGTCAACTTGTGGTAGAAGTCTGCCCGGAATCGCCCGACAAGTCCAACATCCACAACTGGTCGGCTTAATGTGAGAGGTCTGGTGCATAAACATATACATGAATATATGTATAAACAGGATAGAATAAATGGCATTGATTGTAATTAATGGAAATGAATGAAAGTTACAACAGTAAAATAATTGGAATGAATGGGGAATGATAATAACCTATTATGAATAAACCTGAAAGGGAATAGGAAAGATAATAGGTAGGCTTGTCCTGGGGACATGTGGAAATTATAACTTAGGTTATAATAAAAGATAGAGAAAATGAGATAACTTATGTAATAAGATAAGGTGTACTTAATAATAAATTAAGTAATATGTAAATATGGAAACCTAAAACCTGTTGTTTGTAATAGGTTGAGAAAAGAAAGGAAAACTTATGAAATACAATAAGTTATACTTAATTATAAATTAAGTAATATGTAAACCTAAGAATCTGAACTCTGCTGATAAAAAGAACATGTTATTTGTAAACCTGAGAATCTGAAATCTGCTGATAAGAACAACATGTTAAAGGCTTATTAATTAACTTAAATGGGTTAAGTTATATAACTGAAATTAATAAGCAAAAAGAACTTGGTAACTTGAATAAGAAGTCAATATAACTTGAAGTAACCAGGTTAACTGGAAATTTGATGAGGTAGAGAAAGCATCTAATTAAATGTTTGGACATAGTTCCCAATAACACATTAACCTAACGTGCTTTGACCGGTCCGTACGTCTGGAAGTGAAGAACCCAACGGAGTAGATCACCGTGGTGTCATGAGACACAAGGGGAGCACACGTCCATCTAATTATTCTGCCTGTTGTTCCGCAGATATTCTTTTGCCTTGAAGGACTGGAAGGGGAAGCACACGACTTCCTAGGACGTGGAGGGTACTCCTAGTTGTCCTCTGTGCATTGGCAGCGTTTAGGTTGTGCTCGCAGAGATAGGGTCTGTGCATTACTACCCGTGAGTATACCTTGATTGCCGCGATCGTGGGAAGTCAGAAGGCTGCAGGGTGGCTTAGATTATTCAACGGATCTGGTGCCTTGTGACTAGGAAGGTTACGACCATTTCATTTGTTTGCCTTAGGAGGGTCTAACCAGCTGATTGATAGTAATCTTCGGGTACCGGTCATCGACAATCAGCGTGATGCGGAAAGGCAGAGAGCTAAATCAAAATACCGTTGACCTCTTACTAGCAAGGATTTTCTTGCAGGACACGCCAATTTGAATGTAGATTGTTTGTTAGGGGTACGTCACTAGCTCTCGTAACATGCATGTCTGCTCCGGATGGTGTATCATTGAGGTTGAGGCATCGAGTACAATTAATGATATGTACGTAAGAAAGTTTAGATACATGCATGTCTGCTCCAGATGGTGTATCGGGGACTCTAGGGAATTACTCTGTGATGGAATCTGATTCGATCGAATGGTTCGAAGGTGGCAGTTTGTACGCTTACGTAGCATAGTGATGGCAGTTATATGTGGAATATAGCGTGATTATACAGAGATCCGTACGTCATTCCAACGTAGGATGAGGGACTGCGTATATTTCTGTAGCGTTTTGGTGGAGACCGTGCAAGTGGGGTACCAGGGTGTACCTTAATATTGGGGGGGGGGGTAGCTATATGTACATTGTATTAGGTTAATCTACTGGGGAGTAGATGGGTATGACGTGTGTGTGAGCCTTTAGTGCTATTAACACAAGTAACCTAATAAATAAGAAAATGTGACTGAATGGTACATGTAGGGTTATCCAAAATGTGCAGTTTAAATCCAATACCAGAACTTGTGTTATGACCCCTTCCTCATAACATACTTGCAGGTTTGATTTGTGGTAGAGATATGATAGCTTTGGATACTGGTTAGGCAGTATTATTATCTGGGTATGGCTATATTTGATTATATTATATTTTATTCCATTCCGATGTCAGATGTTTCCTGGGCTCTGATAAGTTTATTATCTCTGTCTTTTCTGCAGGATACTAGATAAACCAACGTAGGTTTCAATAGATTAGAAATTTGAAAAAAGTTCGATTGTCCGAATTCGGGTTATTACATTTCATGTCATCGAGAAGATAGGATTTTTGGCTTACCGAGTGGATCTCCCAGAGTATCCATCGGGAATCCATAATGTTTTTCATGTATCTCATATAAGGAAATGCCTTTATGTTTCTACTATCAGACTCGAGCTTGATGAAATTGGGGACATTAAAAAACTTGAGTTGGAGTCCAGGGTGCCCCGTGCCACTACAAAGATTGTAGAGCCCGGAATCAAGAGACTCCACAACCAAACCTTTCTCCTTGTCCAAGTATAATGGGGAAATGATCATGTGGAAAGCACATAGGAGACGGAGTATAAAATGAGATAGACTGTAACAACCCGGAAAATGCGAGCCAATTTAAAAAAATTTAATTGGTTATTTTCAAAGAATTTAAACAATTGAAACAGAATATTTCAATAAAATAATGAATTGGAAATAGGGGGGCAGTTTGAAAATTTGAATTCAAACTTGGACTAACTATACCGGGTGGAAAATATAACATATTTTTGCAAAACCAAAAATATTTAAATCTGTTTATGAATACCTTTCTAACGAATATGAAAAATCGAAGTTTCATAGCAGGAATCAAAAGTTATGGCCAAATGAATTTTCAGAAACGTCGCTATATAGAATATATAGCCCTTGAAAATAGACATTTTGCAAACGACCTCAGAATTCGACGAAACCACTTTTGTTGGATCCGGGATGTCAAACTATTGATAGGTTTCAAATTTCATAATTTTTGAAGCTAGTATGTGAGCATGGCAAAAGAAAATGTGATTGGTCATTTTTTGTTAAATTGGGTCGACCAGAAAATGGCCATTTATCAAACGACCTTAGAATTCGATGAAACTACTTTTGTTGGGACCGTATCGACAAAACATAGCTAGATTTATTTTTCTGGAATTTTTTGAATCAGTTTGTGGCCCTGGCAAATTGAAATGTACGTTCAAATTTAATATTATATGTTTTATACTTTAATTTGAAAAATAACTGACTGTAACAGTCGAATAGGCCAACGAAACATATCCCATTGTGTCCGGGATGAGGGTATTTAGCTAGGGGAGACAGTCGTTGGGTTTGAATCGGGATCCGTATGGAAAAACACCATTTTAAAATTTAATAAAACCATGGGCCAATAAGGAAATTTCATTCATTATTTAAAAATATAAAAATTCTCCCAAACCCCCGTAACCCTTGCACCCGACGACGACTAGAGCTCCAACCTTCCCGACGATTTTCCCGCCGCCTCAGCCACCTTCAAGCGCCGCTACCACCCGATCTCGACAGCGCCACCTCCCCTCTTCAAATCCGACCAACCCTTGCCCTCCCTCGTCGCTGCATCGACGAGAACGACCTCCCTGAAGTTCACGACTTCACGCCTCCGCCACTACAGGTGTTCGATCCGGCCAAGACCCCCCTGCGCCTGCTCGCCTCTCTCCTCTCTTCCACGTGGTATAATCCGATCCTTCCATAGTTGCACGGATTTTTTGAAAAATTCGAACCCTAGTTCGAACCAACTTTGAAAGGTGAGACCTTTATTATATTTAAATTTTGAAAAATTATATCTTTATGGTGCGTTAACAAAATTCGATGAAACAGGAAACATCGTGACCGCAAGGAGGCTCTCTACCATCTAGAAGAGACCGCAGATTTTTCTGAGCTACCTATGATTTTTAGCACCTCGAAAAACAATGTGAGAAATCTAAATTAAATTGTGTGAATGAAATCGTGTTGTATAAATTATATAAGCGAAGTGTAAATTATATACGCATTGTATACCTCATGTACATGTGTTGTATAAGTTATATGAGCGATGTATAAATTATACAAGCGTTGTATGAAACAATATGCTTTGAATTGTGTTGAAATGAAAGTGAAATATAATATATATATATACACACACACTCCCCTCGTCCACAAACCATGGACGATATTTATTGCTTGTGATTGGTGTGAAAATATATAGTATGACGAATGGTTGAAAATAATTGATTGTGGTTGGTATTGTGGTTGAAAAATACCTTTGTGGTTGAAAAATACCCTCTTGTGGTTGAAACAAATTAGAATAGAATTGTGGAAATGAAAATAAAACATGCCGCCTGCGTGCGAACTAGATGCATGAATCCCCGTTGTCAAAAACCGCGAGGTTTTAAGGTAGAGAGAGGAGCCGTACTAGGGACGGTCCCGGGTTTAACTACCCTGCCGTTATGCTGCCGAAATTTTCTGAAATATTCATGTGTTAGAATAATTTTCATTTGTTGAAATTATTTTCATATGTAAAGAACATTCATGTGTTGAATAGAAATTCATTCGTTGAATAGAAATTCCTGTGTTAAATGGCATTCGTATTTTAAATAAATAGCTTTAACAATAAAAATCACATATATATATATATATATACAAACTATAAAGAACATTCATGTGTTGAATAGAAATTCATTCGTTGAATAGAAATTCATGTGTTGAATGGTATTGGTGTTTTAAACAAATAGATTTAAAAATAAAAATCTCATTTTTATATGTATACAAACTATAAAAAACATTCATGTGTTGAATAGAAATTCATTCGTTGAATAGAAATTCATGTGTTGAATGGTATTCGTGTTTTAAACAAATAGATTTAAAAATAAAAATCTCATTTTATATATATACAAACTATAAAGAACATTCATGTGTTGAATAGAAATTCATTCGTTGAATAGAAATTCATGTGTTGAATGGTATTCGTGTTTTAAACAAATAGATTTAAAAATAAAAATCCCATTTATATATATATACAAACTATAAAGAACATTCATGTGTTGAATAGAAATTCATGTGTTGAATGGTATTCGTGTTTTAATCAAATAGATTTAAAAATAAAAATCCCATTTTTATATATATACAAACTATAAAGAACATTCATGTGTTGAATAGAAATTCATTCGTTGAATAGAAATTCCTGTGTTGAATGGTATTCGTGTTTTAAACAAATAGATTTAAAAATAAAAATCACATTTTTATATATATACAAACTATAAAGAACATTCATGTGTTGAATTGAAATTCATTCGTTGAATAGAAATTCATGTGTTGAATGGTATTCGTGTTTTAAATAAATAGCTTTAACGATAAAAATCACATTTTTATTATGTATACAAACTATAGAGAACATTCATGTGCTGAATTGAAATTCATTCGTTGAATAGAAATTCATGTGTTGAATGTTATTCGTATTTTAAATAAATGGATTAAACAATAAAAATTACATTTTTATTATGAATATGAAGTGTTAAAAACATTCACATGTTAAATAAATATTTCTAAGGATAAAAATATTACTTTTATCATGTATACGCTTCACTAAAAATACACACGTGTTGAAATAAATATTAGTTCGCTAGAAATATTATTATTAGCTTTGTTCTGCATATATATACATGTGTCGAACAGGGAAAATGGATTAGCTGTAGAGTAAAGAAATTATTTGCATTCCCAACCAATAGGTAAGCCTTGATGAGTTGGCTGCACAATTTTATTTTATATCAACTCCTGTGAATGCCGTTGGATGCGGAGTGCTGGTTATTTTGTGTGTAATAATAAACATCGCCATAGGATAGTAACAAATAAATTTTGAGCTACACTACATGGCATACTTCTTGACGATAGGCATACTTCATCATATACCACATAAGCATATGGAGCTTGTGTGACGAGGTTGAAGATTTACCATACGAGCGAGAAGCTTGTATGGCGATGATTATATATTACAGGTTGAACTGATGACTGTTATGGACTATATAAAATATAACGATAAATTGCCAGATTAATAAAAAACCCACACGGGTCTGGAGTTGACAATAATCACGTCTCTCTAGTTATTAGATACGGCACATGGATTATTTATTCCCACACGGGACGAGGTGACGAGTATTAATCCTCTGGAGTAATTAAAAATACACACTCCCTCAGGCTTGACAGGGTGACGAGAATTTATTCTCTGGAGTTATTATCTATACACGCTCCCCTGTAAACACCAGAATATATCACTATAAATATGTGTATGCTTTATAGGATTTATTGGGTACCTAATACGGCCCAATAAATTTCCAAACCCCTTCCCGTACAAAGGAGGTTATGGCGAAATTTTTCGAAATATAAAAGCGTTAGTGAAATATTTGAAGTGAAAACGATATTGAAATTACAGAATGAACTATATTTTTATATATATAAATATAAATAGAATTGAAAGGAATCGAGGCCATGCAGTTCGTGTTTTGAAATCGTAACTTCAGTCGATTAGTACGAGAGATCCGACCATCGGATTTTCCCGAAACCGGAACCGTTGGGTTAGCCTTGGAAATATCTTTCCAACAGCACCAACTTTGTAAAAATCCAACGGTTGGATTGTCTGGAATGTTTAATTCAAATCTGAAGAAAAACAGCGCCGGAATTGTTTATATTTATATATAAATATAAATATAATTAAATTAAATCGAATAACGACGCTGCAGTTCGTATTTTGAAACTGTAACTTCAAACAACTAGTGTGGAAGATCCGACCGTCGGATCTTCACGAAACTGGAACCGTTGGGTTCGCTTTGGGAATATCTTCCCAGTGATATAAACTTTGTAGAAATCCAACGGTTAGATTTTCCGATATGTGTAAAACAAATTTGGGGAAAAACAGCGCCAGTGCCACGTCACGACCTGAAACGTCGTTTAATTAAATATGGCCATTTTTAAATAAATAAAAATGGCGAAAAATATTTATAAAATATTATAAGCGACATGGATTGGAAATAAACCAATTTTGCTTGATTTGCTAAATATTTGATGGTTGTATGTGTTTGTCATGAAAATTATACTAAAGAACTGAAATATGAATGTCGAATAATATAACCATGGAAAGAATTGATTTGAATTCTAATTATACGTGAATTATTTGAAAAGGCTGAGTTAACCCTCATTTCAAATAATTGATCGAACGATTCGATGTCGAAAATACGAAGACGGTTCAAGACCGACGATCTTCGTATCGGTTGGATGGGCGCTGCTGAGGTTCCTGATTGGAGTAGCTACCTTGAAGGAACGGAAGTAGTAGCCGTCTAAACGTATGTGTTAATTGTACGGATATACAAGGAATATGGTGCCTCTGGTTTCGTTCAGACCCAGAACGGACTTGTAAATGGATTGTGTGTCTGACATTGGATTTTGTTCTGTACTGATTGATCTTTGTTAAATATATATCTGTTTGGCGGCGGAGAATTTATTCTCTTGCTTAACGCCCTTCTCTGAGACGTACAAGCTCAGAGGTTATATATCAATAGAAATCAGTCGTATGGAGTGGATTGCCTGTGTGGCATGCCAAGATGCAGTGATCAAGGCTTCTGTTGCAAAGCAATGTCTTGTGTTCGATAATCAAAGCACGGCCTACGTGGCCTGGCTTTGTGTATTGCGTGGATTCGCGAGCCTCACACCTCGGTATGAGTTAAAAACGGGATAAGGATTGCAGGGAGAGCACGACGTTTCTTTCTAGCTAGCGGTAGTGTCAGTGCTTAAACTAGCTGGCATTCATATTATTTTTACCAATGTGGATGTTGGAATTAGGCGCCTCGATATTAGGTCTGTTAGGACCGGAAAATGTGTGTTCAGGAATACTAATCCACTAACGTAAGTGGTGACCGGCCCTGAAGATCCAAGGGTTACCCAGAGTGTGTAGTCCTGAGGCATTTGCTATAGTGTCTCGAAGCGGAGAGGAGCTTGCCCCTTGCCTCGACTCATGACGGAAATCCAATTTCCAATACGAGATAACAGATTTGATTGTAGAACTAGTATGGCGACATAGTATATGGTAGCTATGCCGCCTATGATTGATATTTATGATGATATTCGTTTTTGAAACATATATGCACTAGTAATAATATCAAATGATTTTTCTTTACATGTATTAAGCATATTTGGCCATTATAAGGTAAAACTCTATCCTCCGGTTTGCATTGCATTGTACGATGGGACTTGAGTCTTATAACGACTTCATTCTTTTTAAAAGCATTGCGTTGTTTCAAAGAATTTACTTTGTTTTAAATGCACCGGCAATCACTGGAGTAAACCCGTTCCGCGAAAGTGGCATGATCCTATGATTTGCCTTATTACTGTTGTTTAACCAGTTAAGTATACCAGTCCCATGACTGGCTCGTTGTTTGCTTCACTTTGCAAACTCGGGTGCCCTTATTTTCACACGGGCAGCATAGTTAACAGATGACAAGTTGTTTTAGCTTAGCACTACAGTACAGAGTGCACTTTTGGCTTGATGGCGAGGATTAGATTTGTATCTTGGCTATTGACTTTCCGCTATCCTTATCTTATGTATATGATTCCGCCTATGGCAATGCAGACTGTTTTACTTTCAGCATTTGTTATCTTATGTATATGTACTGCCTCAGGCGATGTAGACTGATACCTTTATTATGTCTCACTGCATGTATATATTCCGCCTATGGCGATGTTGACTGATCCTTCCCCTTTTATTTACTAAGTTATATCCTACGTTGTGCTATTCTGATGTTGTTACATGTTATGATTCCGCTATCATATCTATGCAAATTTATCCTTTCTATTGTTTTTTCTATTATCTGTACTCTGCTAATGATGATTAATGTGTTATATTCCAATGATTATCCTTAACACCGTCATACGGATTTCGGGATCGTCACAGTTGGTATCAGAGCTTTGGTTAACCTTAGTTCTGGAATCTAACACATTAAACACCTCGTCAGAATAGAATCAGTAGTGTTCTAAGGTGAGTGGCTCATTAGAGATAGGATTAGTAATGTCCTATAATGAGCTAAGATGAATAGCAAAACAATTTGATCAGTACATCATTACCTTTCCTTATGTTCTCCGCTTTATCATATATAAAAGTTATCATTTCTGTGAGCTTGACTCTTTTCTTGCTTATACAGTACTTGACTTGATGGCTACACGAGCAGCTGCAGCCAGAGGTGGCCGAGGAGGTCGAGCAGGCAGAGCTGGAGGACAGGGGAATATCCCCGCGGCAGAACAGGGGCCTATGATACAACCACCAGCACCTCAGGACTTCGAGCTTGACAGAGTAGCAAAGAGGTACAGAAACCTAGGAGGCAAACCCTTTTCTAGCCTTGGCACCGTGACAGAGGCTATTGCATGGCTGAAGACATGTGAGAAGGTTTTTGGTGGCATGAGACTTGGAACCCACGACAAAGCACTTTTGGGCACTTGGCTCTTACAGGAGGAGGCCGAGTTGTGGTGGGATGCCATCACCTCTGAGGATGAAGAGGATACTGTTAGGACCTAGGAGGAGTTCAAGACCTTGTTCAAGGGGAAGTTCATCCCCGAGCAAGCATTAGAGTGGATGCATGATGAGTTTGCTAATCTCCAGCAGGGAGACCGTTCTATTCAAGACTATCTCAACAAATTCACACAGCTATCACGTTATTCTCCAGAGCTTATTCTGACATCCAAAGAAAAGAACAAGAGGTTCATATTGGGGCTGAAGCGCAAGTACCAGGACCGGGCCATGAGCAACATCAAACTTTCCTTTTCAGAACTAGTAGAGATGGCCTGCAACTATGAAGATTTGGATGAGAGGAACTCCAATCTAGACCGCGCTAAAAGCCAAGCTGGAAATAAGCGCAAAGCTTCAGGAGATCAACCCGAGTCCAGCAATGCAGCAGCCGCTACTTAGCAAGCTGCTAAGATACCCAAAGTAAGCTGCTACAATTGCGGAAAGAAGGGGCATTATTCGAATGTGTGCACCACCCCAAAGAGACTAAAGGCAAATCCAGAAAGCTCAAATCCGAACCCCCGCAGCTCAGCTGAATGCTACAACTGCCATCAGAAGGGGCACTATAGCAGGAATTGTCCTTTGAAGAAGAATGCACAAGTGGCACATGTTTATGACGGGGAAACCCCACCAGCTATCACCGATGGATCAGGTAAATCCGACGTCTTGGGAGGTACCCTTACAATTAAAAATATTCCTGTTTCTGTACTTTTCGACACTGGTGCATCACGTAGCTTCATTTCTAGTAACATTGTTCACAAGTTAGAATTGAATCAAAGGAAGCTTAAAGAACCAATTAAAGTTCAAAATCCGATAGGAGGTTCTATTATTTTCAGCTCATATTGTAATGTACCCGCCTCATATTCTTGTTATCGATTTCCTTTTAAAGTGATTGTCATGGATTTTTCCGAATTTGATGTTATACTGGGGCTGGACTGGTTGACAAAATATAAGGCCGAAGTTAGATGTGCCGAAAGAATTGTTAAAGTTAAAACAAAATTTGGCCATATCACTATACCATGTCTCGGTTCAGATCCAGATAGAAAAGAATTTTGGACTGCTTTGGAAGTTATTCCCACTTCATTAGAAAAGATCCTGGTCGTTAAAAACTATGCGGATGTGTTTGAAGAAGTCGAAAACTTACCTCCACAAAGAGAAATTGAATTTACAATAGATCTAATTCCGAATGCCCGACCAGTAGTACATCCGATTCGAAGAATGGCCCCGAAAGAAAAAGAAGAGTTGGGCAGCCAAACTCATGAATTGCTTTGGAAAGGTCTAATCAGACCAAGCTTTTCAGATTGGGGAGCAACAATAGTGTTTGTCCCAAAATCAGACGGTACTCTACGACTTTGTGTTGATTACCGAGATCTCAATAAGCAGACACTGAAGAACAAATATCCATTGCCGCGAATAAATGATTTGCTAGATCAATTAAATGGGGGCGAGAGTATTCTCCAGAATGGACCTAGCTACAGGTTTCCACCAATTACGTACAGCCGAAGACTGTGTTCCTTTGACAGCCTTCAGAGGTCCCGATTTATTCTACGAATAGTTAGTGATGTCGTTCGGCTTGTGCAACGCTCCAGCATACTTCGTCGATCTTATGAATAGAGTGTTCCGTGGTGTCTTGAATAAATTTGTTCTGGTCTTCATCGATGATATCTTAATCTACTCCAAGTCAGAAGGCGAGCATGCGAAACATTTAGAACAAGTGCTGGAAATTCTGAGGAGAAACGTCTTGAAAGCTAAATTTCTAAGTGTATCTTATGGCAGGATGAAGTTAAGTTCCTTGGCCATGTGGTATCAAAAGAAGGGATTGCTGTGGATCCAAGCAAAATTACAGCGATTCAGGACTGGAAATAGCCTACTACCCCCACAGAAGTTCGAAGTTTTCTTGGTTTGGCTTGTTACTATCGAAATTCATTAAGGATTTTTCGAAGATATCCGGTGTATTAACAAAGCTTACAAAGAAGCATGAGAAATTCAAATGGACTCCCAAATGTGAGGAAGCTTTCCAGGAGCTGAAACTGAAATTGACAACTGCTCCAGTATTAACAATTATAGAAGGCAACCAGGACTTGACTGTATGGACAGATGCTTCTATTAGAGGGCTTGGCGCAGTATTAATGCAAAAAGGCCAAGTGGTCGCTTATGCTAGCCGTCAGCTGAAGCCGCATGAAAGGAACTATGCAACTCATGATCTTGAGTTGTTAGCCATCGTGTTTGCTTTGAGAATCCGGAGGCATTATTTATTGGGTGAGAAGTTCGAACTATTTACCGATCATCAACTATTGAAGTATCTATTCACTCAGAAAGATCTGAACTTAAGACAACAGCGTTGGTTAGAATTTCTTGCAGCATACGATTTTGAGATTCTATACACTCCAGGGAAAGCCAATGTTGTCGCGGACGCGCTTAGCAGGAAGAATGAAATCATCGCCAGTTTTATCATTATGTCTTCATTGATTGACAAGATTTCGGTCCTTCGGAAAGAAGATGAATTTATTCAGAGAACCAGTCAGAGAGTCAAGGGAGGTGAATCCACAAGTTTCCAGCTCGATGACAATGGAGTTCTTAGATTAAATGGCAGAATTTGCATCCCAAATCTTCCAGAGATTCGAAAAGAAATACTTGATGAATGTCATAAGTCCAAACTGAGCATCCATCCAGGGGTGAGCAAAATGTATAATGATATCAAGCGCACATTCTGGTGGAGATCAATGAAAAGAGATATTTCATTAAATGTTAGCAGATGCTCCACTTGTCAGCTAGTCAAGAGCGATCAGCAGAAACTCGCCGGATTATTACGACCATTAGATATTCCAGGATGGAAGTGAGAGCAGATTTCCATGGATTTCATAGATGGTTTGCCTAGAACGAAGAAAGGAAACGACAGTATTTGGGTGATCGTAGATCGCTTCACGAAGACTGCCCATTTCATACCTGTCAGATCCAACAGAACGGCTCAAAGTTTAGCACAGATTTACTTTAAAGAAATAGTTAAACTGCATGGAGTGCCACTCAGTATAGTCAGTGATAGAGATCCCCTGTTTACTAGCAAATTCTGGGAAGCATTCCAGACAGAATTGGGAACCAAATTGAATCTAAGCACCGCTTATCACCCTCAGACAGATGGCCAAACTGAGCGGGTGAATAGAATACTAGAAGATTTACTGCGGGCCTGTATTATTGATTTTGGCGGGTCATGGGAGGATCACTTACATTTGGCGGAATTCTCTTATAACAATAGCTATCAAGAAAGTTTGGGAATGTCGCCATTTGAAGCATTATACGGTAGACCGTGCAGATCTCTCGCATGTTGGGTAGAACCTGGCAACAGACTTGTGTTGGGGCCCGACATGATTAGAGAAGCATATGATAAAGTCGATTTCATCAAGAAGCGATTGAAAACCGCGCAAAGCCGATAGAAAAGTTATGCAGATTCTAGAAGAAGAGATTTATCATTTGCCGTTGGTGATTATGTCTATTTAAGAGTTTCTCCGATGAGGGGAGTAATCAGATTTGGCAAAACTGTGAAGTTGGCACCGAGATTTATTGGTCCCTTTCCTATACTTGAACGAATTGGAACTCTTGCTTATAGGGTTTCATCACCTGATTGGTTGCCTGGGGTGCATGATGTGTTCCACGTATCTCAACTCAGAAAACATGTGCATGATCCGGATCTTGTTGTAGAAGAAGCAGTGCAACAGGACTTGGAAATTACTCCAGAATTAGCAGTCAGAAGAGAGCCACTAAATATTGTTGGCAAAGAAACTAAAGAGCTCAGAAGCAAAAAGGTTCATTTAGTTAAAGTGCAGTGGAGTAGTGATCCTAGAGACTGTACTTGGGAGACTGAGGAAAGCATTAAGCAAGCTTACCCCAAATGCAGAGTGGACATCTCTGACTAACTCCGGTGCAAGGTACCTTTACAATACTTTGCATTTACATTTTGTTTCCTACTGTACTGTTGTTTCCTTTTCGGGGACGAAAAGTTTTAAGTGGGGGAGATTGTAACAACCTGAAAAATGCGAGCCAATTTAAAATTTTTAAATTGGTTATTTTCAAAGAATTTAAACAATTGAAATAGAATATTTCAATAAAATAATGAAGTGGAAATAGGGGGCAGTTTGAAAATTTGAATTCAAACTTTGACTGACTGTACTGGGTGGAAAATATAACATATTTTAGCGAAACCAAAAATATTTAAATCTGTTTATGAATACCTTTCTAACGAATCTGAAAAATCGAAGTTCCATAGCAGGAATCAAAAGTTATGGCCAAATGAATTTTCAAAAAGGTCGCTATACAGAATATATAGCAATTGAAAATAGACATTTTGCGAACGACCTCGGAATTCGACGAAACAACTTTTGTTGGATCCGGGATGTCAAACTATTGCTAGGTTTCAAATTTCATAATTTTTGAAGCTAGTATGTGAGCGTGACAAAAGAAAATGTGATTGGTCAATTTCTGTTAAACTGGGTCGACCAGAAAATGGCCATATATCAAACGATCTCAGAATTCGACGAAACTAGTTTTGTTGGGACCGTATCGTCAAAACATAGCTAGATTTATTGTTCTGGAATTTTTCGAATCAGTTTGTGGTCCTGGCAAACTGAAATGTACGTTCAAATTGAATATTAAATGTTTTATACTTTAATTTGAAAAATAACTGACTGTAATAGTTGAATAGGCCAACAAAACATATCCCATTGTGTCCGTGATGGGGTATTTAGCTAGGGGAGACAGTCGTTGGGTTTGAATCGGGATCCGTATGGAAAAACACCATTTTAAAATTTAATAAAACCATGGGCCAATAAGGAAATTTCATTCATTATTTAAAAATATAAGAATTCTCCCAAAACCCCCGTAACCCTTGCACCCGACGACGACTGGAGCTCCAACCTTCCCGACGATTTTCCCGCCGCCTTAGCCACCTTCAAGCGCCGCCACCACCCGATCTCGACAGCGCCACCTCCCCTCTTTAAATCCGACCAACCCTTGCCCTCCATCGTCTCCGCATCGACGAGAACAACCTCCCTGAAGTTTACGACTTCACGCCGCCGCCTCCGCCGCTACAGGCATTCGATCCGGCCAAGACCCCCCTGCGCCTGCTCGCCTCTCTCCCCTCTTCCACATGGTATAATCCGATCCTTCCATAGTTGCACGGATTTTCTGAAAAATTCGAACCCTAGTTCGAACCAACTTTTAAGAGACCTTTATTATATTTAAACTTTGAAAAATCATATCTTTATGGTGCGTTAACGAAATTCGATAAAACAGGAAACATCGTGACCGCAAGGAGGCTCTCTACCATCTAGAAGAGACCGCGGATTTTTCTGAGCTACCTATGGTTTTTAGCACCTCGAAAACCAATGTGAGAAATCTAAATTAAATTGTGTGAATGAAATCGTGTTGTATAAATTATATAAGAGAAGTGTAAATTATATACGCATTGTATACCTCATGTACATGTGTTATATAAGTTATATGAGCGATGTATAAATTATATAGGCGTTGTATGAAACATGTATGCTTTGAGTTGTGTTGAAATGGAAGTGAAATATAATATATATATATATATACACACTCCCCTCATCCACAAACCATGGACGATATTTATTGCTTGTGATTGGCGTGAAAATATATATAGCATGACGAATGGTTGAAAATAATTGTTTGTGGTTGATATTGTGGCTGAAAAATAGCTTTGTGGTTGAAAAATACCCTCTTGTGGTTGAAACAAATTAGAATAGAATTGTGGAAATGAAAATAAAACATGCCGCCTGCGTGCGAACTAGATGCATGAATCCCCATTGTCAAAAACCGCGAGGTTTTAAGGTAGAGCGAGGACTCGTACTAGGGACGATCCCGGTTTTAACTACCCTGCCGTTATGCTACCGATTTTTTTTGAAATATTCATGTGTTAGAATAATTTTCATTTGTTGAAATTATTTTTATATGTAAAGAACATTCATGTGTTGAATAGAAATTCCTGTGTTGAATGGCGTTCGTATTTTAAACAAATAGCTTTAACAATAAAAATCACATTTTTATATATATACAAACTATAAAGAACATTCATGTGTTGAATAGAAATTCATTCGTTGAATAGAAATTCATGTGTTGAATGGTATTCGTGTTTTAAACAAATAGATTTAAAAATAAAAATCCCATTTTTATATATATACAAACTATAAAGAACATTCATGTGTTGAATAGAAATTCATTCGTTGAATAGAAATTCATGTGTTGAATAGAAATTCATGTGTTGAATGGTATTCGTGTTTTAAACAAATAGATTTAAAATTAAAAATTCCATTTTTATATATATACAAACTATAAAGAACATTCATGTGTTGAATAGAAATTCATTCGTTGAATAGAAATTCATGTGTTGAATGGTATTCGTGTTTTAAACAAATAGATTTAAAAATAAAAATCCCATTTATATATATACAAACTATAAAGAACATTCATGTGTTGAATAGAAATTCATTCGTTGAATAGAAATTCATTCGTTGAATAGAAATTCATGTGTTGGATGGTATTCGTGTTTTAAACAAATAGATTTAAAAATAAAAATCACATTTTTATATATATACAAACTATAAAGAACATTCATGTGTTGAATTGAAATTCATTCGTTGAATAGAAATTCATGTGTTGAATGGTATTCGTGTTTTAAATAAATAGCTTTAACGATAAAAATCACATTTTTATTATATATACAAATTATAGAGAACATTCATGTGTTGAATTGAAATTCATTCGTTGAATAGAAATTCATGTGTTGAATGTTATTCGTATTTTAAATAAATGGATTAAACAATAAAAATTACACTTTTATTGTGGATATGAAGTGTTAAAAACATTCACGTGTTAAATAAATATTTCTGAGGATAAAAATATTACTTTATCATGTATACGCTTCGCTAAAAATACACATGTGTTGAAATAAATATTAGTTCGCTAGAAATATTATTATTAGCTTTGTTCTGCATATATACACATGTGTCGAACAGGGAAAATGGATTAGCTGTAGAGTAAAGAAATTATTTGCATGCCCGACCAATAGGTAAGCCTTGATGAGTTGGCTGCGCAATTTTATTTTATATCAACTCCTGTGAATGCCATTGGATGCAGAGTGCTGGTTATTCTATGTGTAATAATAAACATCGCCATAGGATAGTAACAAATAAATTTTGAACTACACTACATGGCATACTTCATCATATACCACATAAGCATTTGAAGCTTGTGTGACGAGGTTGAAGATTTACCATACGAGCGAGAGGCTTGTATGGCGATGATTATATATTACAGGTTGAACTGATGACTGTTATGGACTATATAAAATATAACGATAAACTGCCAGATTAATAAAAACCCCACATGGGTCTGGAGTTGACAATAATCATGTCTCTCTAGTTATTAGATACGGCACATGGATTATTTATTCCCACACGGGACGAGGTGACGAGGATTTATCCTCTGGAGTAATTAAAAATACACACTCCCTCAGGATTGACAGGGTGACGAGAATTTATTCTCTGGAGTTATTATCTATACACGCTCCCCTGTAAACACCAGAATATATCACTATAAATATGTGTATGCTTTATAGGATTTATTGGGTACCTAATACAGCCCAATAAATTTCCAAACCCCTTCCCGTACAAAGGAGGTTATGGCGAAATTATTCGAAATATAAAGGCATTAGTGAAATATTTGAAGTGGAAATGATATTGAAATTACAGAGTGAACTATATTTATATAAATATAAATAGAAATGAAAGGAATCGAGGCCGTGCAGTTCGTGTTTTGAAATCGTAACTTCAATCGATTAGTACGAGAGATCCGACCATCGGATTTTCCCGAAACCGCAACCGTTGGGTTCGCCTTGGAAATATCTTTCCAACGGCACCAACTTTGTAAAAAATCCAACGGTTGGATTGTCTGGAATGTTTAATTCAAATCTGAAGAAAAACAGCGCCGGAATCGTTTATATTTATATATAAATATAAATATAATTAAATTAAATCGAATAACGACGCTGTAGTTCGTATTTTAAAACCGTAACTTCAAACGACTAGTGTGGAAGATCCGACCGTCGGATCTTCACGAAACTGGAACCGTTGGGTTCGCTTTGGGAATATCTTCCGAGTGATATAAACTTTGTAGAAATCCAACGGCTAGATTTTCCTATATGTGTAAAACAAATTTGGGGAAAAACATCGCCAGTGCCACGTCACAACCTGAAACGTCGTTTAATTAAATATGGCCATTTTTAAATAAATAAAAATGGCGAAAAATCTTTATAAAATATTATGAGCGACATGGATTGGAAATAAACCAATTTTGCTTGATTTGCTAAATATTTGATGGTTGTATGTGTTTGACATGAAAATTATACTAAAGAACTGAAATATGAATGTCGAATAATATAACCATGGAAAGAATTGATTTGAATTCTAATTATACGTGAATTATTTGAAAAGGCCGAGTTAACCCTCATTTCAAATAATTGATCGAACGATTCGAAGTCGAAAATACGAAGACGGTTCAAGACCGACGATCTTCGTATCGGTTGGATGGGCGCTGCTGAGGTTCCTGATTGGAGTAGCTACCTTGAAGGAACGGAAGTAGTAGCCGTCTGAACGTATGTGTTGATTGTACGGATATACGAGGAATACGGTGCCTCCGGTTTCATTCAGACCCAGAACGGACTTGTAAATGGACTATGTGTCTGACATTGGATTTTGTTCTGTACTGATTGATCTTTGTTAAATATATATCTGTTTAGCGGCGGAGAATTTATTCTCTTGCTTAACGCCCTTCTCTAAGACGTACGAGCTCAGAGGTTATATATCAATAGAAATCAGTCGTATGGAGTGGATTGCCTGTGTGGCATGCCAAGATGCAGTGATCAAGGCTTCTATTGCAAAGCAATGTCTTGTGTTCGATAATCAAAGCACGGCCTACGTGGCCTGGCTTTGTGTATAGCGTGGATTCGCGAGCCTCACACCTCGGTATGAGTTAAAAACGGGATAAGGACTGCAGGGAGAGCACGACGTTTCTTTCTAGCTAGCGGTAGTGTCAGTGCTTAAACTAGCTGGCATTCATATTATTTTTACCAATGTGGATGTTGGAATTAGGCGCCTCGATATTAGGTCTGTTAGGACCGGGAAACATGTGTTCAGGAATACTAATCCACTAACGTAAGTGGTGACCGGCCCTGAAGATCCAAGGGTTACCCAGAGTGTGTAGTCCTGAGGCATTTGCTAGAGTGTCTCGAAGCGGAGAGGAGCTTGCCCCTTGCCTCGACTCATGACGGAAATCCAATTTCCAATACGAGATAACAGATTTGATTGTAGAACTAGTATAGCGACATAGTATATGGTAGCTATGCCGCCTATGATTGATATTTATGATGATATTCGTTTTTGAAACATATATGCACTAGTAATAATATCAAATGATTTTGCTTTACATGTATTAAGCATATTTGGACATTATAAGGTAAAACTCTATCCTCCGGTTTGCGTTGCATTGTAAGATGGGACTTGAGTCTTATAAAGGCTTCACTCTTTTTAAAAGCATTGCATTGTTTCAAAGAATTTACTTTGTTTTAAATGCACCGGCAATCACTGGAGTAAACCCGTTCCGCGAAAGTGGCGTGGTCCTATGATTTGCCTTATTACTGTTGTTTAACCAGTTAAGTAGATTTCTCATACCAGTCCCATGACTGACTCGTTGTTTGTTTCACATTGTAAACTCGGGTGTCCTTATTTTCACACGGGCGGCCTAGTTGACAGATGACAGGTTGTTTTGGCTTAGCACTACAGTACGGAATGCACTTTTGGCTTGATGGCGGGGATTAGCTTTGTATTTTGGCTAGTGACTTTCCGCTATCCTTATCTTATGTATATGATTCCGCCTATGGCGATGCAAACTGTTTTACTTTCAGAATTTGTTATCTTATGTATATGTACCGCCTCAGGCGATGTAGACTGATACCTTTATTATGTCTCACTGTATGTATATATTCCGCCTATGGCGATGTTGACCGATCCTTCCCCTTTTATTTACTAAGTTATATCCTACGTTGTGCTATTCTGATGTTGTTACATGTTATGATTCCGCTGTCGTATCTATGTAAATTTATCCTATCTATTGTTTTTGTTATTATGTGTACTCTGCTAATGATGATTAATGTGTTATATTCCAATTATTATCCTTAACACCGTCATATGGATTTTGGGATCGTCACATAGACTCTCCCAGAGCTTTTCACGTGTAATTTTTCCTTAAATTAACGTTTATGGATGCATTGTGATTGCTATATTGGTCGCTAGAAAATGGACGAACACCATTGCACAACGCATTCATATAGAAATATATGCATAATTAGGTTATTTGCACACATATTGAATCACTTATTACACCTACACGATTGGGTTAAGCTCACTTTAGTGGGTCTGCAGTGCGATTCATGGACGTTTATGGATGAGTTAAAAATAACATGGATGTTTCGAGCAAGTTATGTTTTTCGCCCCTTTTTTTCAGATCTCGGGATGAAATTGATTTTAAAGGGGGAGAATGTAACACCTCGTAAAATATATAAATATTAATAAAAAATTTAATAATAAAGCTGAAAATGAGATTTTGCAACTTTAAAAAATTGGGTGCGAAAATCTTTTATTTGGATTCGTGGTGAAATTCTGAATCGTTTTCATATATAATATGCTGAAAACCGTCAATGTATGAAAAAGTTATAAGCAAATGAAATTGGATATTAAAACGCAGAATATACATACATACATACATACATATATATATATATATAATTAAATGAGTAAAATATATATATATATATATATATATATATACACACACACACGTCCAAAATATATTTAAATAAAAGAAGGAGGATTTGAAATTCAAACAAAGGATAAAATTATGGGGATAGAGATTATTTCAAGCAAGGAAATAGATTAAGAAAAATAAAGCAACATAGTGACTAGTTAGACATGTCAGAGCCACATAAATTCATTGAGTGTTTCAGCGACCAAGAAGTCGACCGCCCCCTAGAAGGGGTGTCAACCGCCGGTCGACCGCCTGACGGTTGAGGAGTCCAATGAATCTAAGTTTGGTTAGGGTTTTCTAAAAGGACATACATAATATATGGCCAAGATTAAATCTGATTAATCTAACTGCTTACGCTTATACGAGCAGCTATATAAGCCCTCAAATCACACAACAGAACCCTAGCCACTCTCTTATCTCTACCTCCATAGGGTCCTTCTGCTATTGCAAAGCTCCAGAAAAGGGTAGGAATTTCACTTCTATTCCTTTAACCTTTATTCTTATCTTTCCTCTAACCTAAATTCATATAGATTTTAGTATGAATTCTGGAATTTAGTGATATATATAAGATTCTAAAAGATGATTCTTACATATATATTACGAGGATTGGAGCAAGTTTATCATGAAGATTAAGCACAGATCTGAATCTACAACAAGAAATCCTCTTTGTTCTTCCTTAGATCTGTGAGTGGAATATTGTGGGCTTAGGGATATTCTAATTTTTTTAATAGATTAACATGTTGATAGCTATGTCTAAGAGGATTTGAAAATCGATAACATCAATACAAAAAAACCCCAAATCCTCTATTTTATATTTGCGTATGAATTGTTATGTTATTTGGGTTTATGGATTTGGATCTTAATATTGGATTGAGGATGAAAAGGGTGTTGTTGTTTCTACTTTGTGTAATTCACCCTTATGTAAACATTTGATTGTAGCCTAAAAGGGTTTAAATTTGGTTGTTCCATGATTTGATTAGGTTTGGATTCTAGTTTGAATCCAAACATATTCATACTTGAAATATATCAAATGTAAACGTTTTTATGTGAAAATCACCAAAAACGGGTGAATTAGATAAAGTGGATAAACACACATGTATATATTATATGTGTATGTTATTCACTTTTTTCGATCCATTATTGTAATCATCCCAATAAGCCTAGGATGTAAGTTCAAGTTTGTATGTATGATTGTATTTTTCCACTCACTGTTATATGTTATTATGCTCTTATGCCATCATCCCTAAATTGTAGCGGTCAAGATATGGAAAAACTAACTTATATACCTTATTTTAGATAAATTGACAATTGCTATCTCGTCAGAACATTCTTTCATTCATAGAACATTAGTTCTTTTAGACGTTATAATTATTATACTTACATAAACGTAATCAACGTAATAAATGCGATTAGGATAGAATTCGAATTTGAAATGTACCCACATATATATATTGATTGCTTGTGTGTGTATAGAATGGCTTTACATCTATTAATAGTAACACACAGACACGAGGTTAGTTGCCATTTGTGGTATAAGCCTGCCCGGAACCAATCGGGAAGTCCAACAACCATAAGTAGGCCCAACTAATGTGAGAAATCTGGGCGCCATGGGTCATTGAAAACTTAGTACACTATGACAAGAGGTTAAACCAACTTATAGTAGAAGCCTGCCCGGAACCGCCCAACATATCCAACATCTACAGGTGTATGGTTTAATGTGTGAGGTCTAGTGTGTGTGTGTGTGTGTGTGTGTGTGTGTGTACACACAACTATATTTATAACTATATAAGTCCATTTGATATATAGGGTTTTGGCTTGTTAATGGCGACAAGCGATTTTTATCGTTGTCAACTTTCTCCATACGCGATCCCTAACTCTAATTTCCTCTGTCAATTTTAATCATTTTTCTCTTTTGATTCCGGATTGCTTGCGATCAATACATAATCCTCAAAGAATCCCCTTTCGTTGATAAGCCAATTTATTTTAATACCGTTTTCACAAGCGACGCCAGATCCAAGTTCTGATTCATGCCGATCTAAAGTCGACAAGATTAAACAATTAATATCCTCAGTCTTGTTAGTTCGGATTTGTTCAATAATGAAAGGATAAGACATCGCTACTGAATTAGTTTCAGTTCCAAATCTTCCAACCGTATTTTCCTTTTGATCGAGATTGATCTTCATCAGTATTGGGTTTGGGTAAGATTTAACTGTTTGGTTTTGGGTGGATATATTAATCGGCATTAGAATTTAGATTCTGGTATCTATGTGTTCTGTTTTGGAGTTCATGGGTATTGATCAATCAAGATAGTGGATATACAATGTTTGTCTTGGTTAATATTCTATCTGATCGTCTAATTTTAATTATTGCCTGAAGTTGATGCTGCATTTCTTTGGATCTCTGTGTATTTCACCCCAGATATTTTTCATCAATTTGGTGAGTATGAAATATGGGTGTTTCTGGTTAGGTTTGCCTTTGATTTAGGTGGTTTGCGATCTGCTTATATTGTTTGATAGTTGTTCCATTCAGATTTTGGGGTTTTGCAGTGTAGTTATATATTGTTTTGATTTAAGTTCACCCGGACACCTCAACGACCTCGGCTCTTATATTTAAGAAATTGGCACTTGGATTCTCTGTGTTCATATTGCCGAAAATGGTACTAGGATAGATTGACATCTATGTTGATAGTGAATCATCAACCAGATTTAGTGCTTGGTTTGAGTATCTTTCTGGATTTAGGTGCCAGTTATAGTTGCTTAAGGGCTGTTATTTGATGGATGTGTTTGTCTGGATGATAACGAATCATGGATTGGTAATGCTTGCCTTGTTCATGGATTCTAGTACTGATTCGGTTGGGTATAAAGAGCATTGTACATTGGAGTTTGGAATTGTTGATATTGTGGTGGTATGTTTTCAAGTGCTTTCAGGTTACTTGTTTTAACCTGTAGCTTATAGTTTTTTTTTGGAGCAGTTCCACATAATTTATTTTGGTATTCCTGAATAATCTTCTATGTGATGATCACTTCAGTTCAGATCTGCTCTATATATTTATTCGAGTCTAGTTTCATCAATTTTAATCAGTATTTACCCTGTTGATCAGCCTCACGTGTACCTATTTATGAGATTGAAAAACAATGTTTGGATATTGGTTGAATTGATAGATGATATTTGGTCGAATGTTCATGAGAAACTTGGTTTAATAGCTTTTCCTCACTTGTTAATGGTTTTCAGCACCTTGATGTATAGCTTTACACCCAATGACCAGTTCCAGTTCTTTAATTGCTGGAAGGTTATTAAGAATTGCCATTTTGGATTTTATGGATATTGCAAATCATTCCAGTTCATTAGCAATAAGTAGTTCAGATTATGGACTGGTGATTTTCTTCTGGTCTGGTGATTGTTAATTTGGTGTTAATGGAATGACCATGGACTAGGGATGAATGGGAAGTAGTTAATGCATGATGGAGATTTTCGTTATAATTCAGTTATAATTGTATGTCACACTGCGTTCAAGTTTAATGGAATATAAAATTTAATGCAAATAAATGGAAACCAATTCGCTTTTGAGGTGAAGTGCAGTGTTTATAAAAAGAATTCATATAAACTTTGCTTCTGGATTTGGGTATTAGCTGATGTGCATCTTTGCCATCTTCATTGCATGTTACGTGCGGGATTCATACGAATGAAGATGTGTCTATTGCAGTTTGGTACCAATTTTAAGGGCATTGTATTTCATGGTATCTGGAGCAGTATGGGTGATTGTGGTATGTTTTCAAGTGGTTTCAGGTTTGTAGTTTCATCCTGTAGCCAATGTTTTTGTTTGGAGTAGTTCCACATGTACTAGAGTGAGGATACATGAAGTTGAACAAGCCTAGGAAACTATGCATGAGAAATAGGACGTACTTTGATTGCTCAAGTAGTTGAACCACAAAAGAACACTGGTTATGGCGAGTGATCTGAATGTAGCTCAGACACATTTCATGCAGTTTAGTGTTATAATAGTGCAGACTTGTTAATGGGTATTGAAGATAAGCTTTCTGCTTCCTATCTTTAAGTAAAACATGCTATTTTGATTTTGTTACTGAAGTTTTTCTATTATGGTGTCTTATGGGAGATGATCAGTTGATGATCATGAACAAGAGGAGCCCTTGGCTCGAGTGAAGTGCAGAGAGTTACACGATATAGTGGGATGAAAGCCTAATCATGGGGTGATTTATGTTAGTTAGGTTTTTTACTTGTATTTTCAGTTTTTTTAAGCTTTTAGCTTTTGTTTGTAATGGTTAGTATGCTAACCTGCCTCTTGTACCGTTTTTTAATAAATAATAAAGTGAACTAATTTTCAGAACATATATTTATAAGTCTATTGTGTGTGAAAATAGGCAGGTTTACTATGCCTTGAGAAGGTCTTAAGTGGCTAACTCTCTTCTTGTCTAATTTGGGTCTTAAGGGGTTAGGACTAGGATCCCTCCGAAGGTTTATTCCTTGGAGAGGAACCAAAGTCATAGGACCCACCCTTATTAGATTCGAAGTAAGTCTTTGGGTCCTCCTCTAAAAATGGTTAGGCATAAGCGGTAACGGAGTAGGTAGTTCACGGGGGATGTTCACTTCCTCTGGAAGCTTGTAAGGGCTCAACTAAGGATATAATTGGTATATAAAAGATATGTGGCCATTGCATGCTCACCAACTGTCTAAGGGAAGTCTTAAGCGAAATAAGTGTTCTACCGTAATATTAGTTAAGTAGTAACGTTTGCAATACAACTTCTCATATCACAACTGAGAGTATAGACATAAGAACATTGACGTACTAGGACGGGGTCTTAAGGGGCTAGGGTCCGCCTTAGGGTAATTAGAGATCATAAGAATCCACCTTTAATAGGGCTATAAGTGACTGAAAATGCCCACCTCGTTGGGTCTTTACCCTAAAAAACACTAATGAGCGATTGACTTGGATATCCACCTCATTTGTTAAATACTTGGTGTTTGTGTGAATGTTGTGTGTTGCATAGACATACCTTGACATATATAACCTGCTAAAAACCAGGGTATGGTCTTTAAGTTAACACAATTTTCTAATCACATAGAAATTTATGTTCTGACCCCTATCCTTAACATATCCAACATGTCTGTAGATGGAGTAAAAGTCATGGACGACGTCATGATGGGAGATGAAGACAAAGTCATTATGCTATTATTAGTAGTTATTTATTTACTTCTTATGGAAATATTTGAGAATGAATTATTTGATGTACCCGTGGAACAGATGCAATCTTGGCTGTTGTGTTGGAATTCCGTGATTTTAAATAAAGTGGTACAACTTACTTCAGTATTATATTTTCTCTTTCCGCTATGTGAGATTTCCATTCGGAGTGTATGTATATATTATCTGTGCAGATGTAATTCCTTATAGGAACTGACGACCCATTTGGAATGGTTCTAAGTTTCGGTGGGCCTTTTTTGGGTTGAAATTTAGGTCAATTCCGGGCGAGTAATTACAATCTATGTTGTTACATTTCCTATTCACCAAAATCTTGTTGTTCTAACCCCCTCCTCATTACAACCTTCCAGGTTTTCTAGAGAAGATCGGATTCTTATAGGTGTTTTTGTGATGACTTCCCGTGACCCCTGCACTAAAAAAGAGGAATAATGCGCATAAAGACGTGCTAGGCAGCCGTGGAATGTCATCAAGGTAAGAAGAACAAGCAGAACCTATCGTAGAACTCACAACGCAAGGATAAAATATAGTAGAACATATATAATAGGTAATAATAGTTAAGCAACAAACTTTTGAAACTTTCACAACATCCTAAAAGATTTTCCATACATCATAGGAATTATCAAACTCTATATATAAAGCCTCACTACAACACTCATAGAGCAACTCAAATAGCGGAAACAGAAAATACTAGATAGTAATAAAACTGGTACGTAAGCCTTCAGCTCATTATCGATCAACATCGTCGCCTCACCAAACTATCACCTATCACCTACTACTCAGTCTGCCCATCGACAACCGGGTGAACAACCGAAGGTAATAAGAGGGAAACATAAAACCTTGAGTTAGATAACAATCTTAATGAGCAATAAAACAGCTAACTAACATCATCAATAAAGTGTATGGGAATCGATAGATAAACATACTAATCTACCCATAACACCATAGAAGAACCCAAACTTGCCTTCTCCACATCCGACAGTGATATCCTTTATAATTCGTTCAACCAAAAGGATAAAAACTCATTCATGGCATTCAAGACGACTATTCATTCTCTAACAATCACACAACTGGTTATATCTCACCTAAACCATCCTAATCGAACTCAACATCTCTCAAGCACAAGCCCTAGAGGCCTAAACCAATATCAGACAAGCATCCAAGAAACATCTCCTTCGATGTTGGACAATCTACGTGAGACGGTACAAACAGAACAAACAATCTTCCATTCCTGACTCTGGCTATCACCGTCAATCCTTCTTCGAAACTATCGTTAATCGTATGACGGCCAACCTTACCATATGTCAAGGGCTAAAGGTAACCCCAGTTCTAGCATAAACTCCATATGCCTTTCAACGATACGTATGTTTGTCCAACCTTGACAACTAGGCCTTTCATCGATACTCAGGGTACTCGACCATCAACCTTCCGGTCTTTTAGGTGCCCCTATTGTACTCCTGCTTTGAGCCTTATAGAACTTACGACTATAATAATTCCTCGGCCTTCGAATATCTAGTCATCCAACCTTGATGACTTTTTGTAACATGAGCAACCTTCTCGGGTAACCATTATCCACCATCCCTAACTCACAACCTTTGACTTGCCACCTCATTCATTGTTCTACCCCGACCAACGAACATACTTAACACTTCGAATATTCCCACTTGAATACTCCTCAAAGTCACAACATCACCGCGCTGCGACACAGGTTCAGGGGCATCGCCCCGATTTTTTTCCAAGCCCTTTTTGTAAGAGAATGTGACTTTCAAGAGAGTGGCGCAAGTTTAATTCCCGCAGGTGCCATATTTTTATTTTATAGGAACGGCTAAAATAATACATGTTCTAAGAAGAAAATTGGTATATATTGTAACACCCCACCTCTATACCCATATTATCCAAGAGTATTACTAAGTAATACCATCAGATAATACAAAGAATGAGGCTGTAGGGGCACACATGTGCAAATTCTATTGGACTAACATTGGTACGTATTAATTTTTTTGAAATATCACTTACTCTTACATACTCAATGTCGGTAAAAAACAATTACATGTGTGCCTCCAGGAGAGAACAATACATAATAAACAGAAATACAGAGATCACAGAGTCAGTCGCAGGGATAAAATATAATAAATATAGTATTTAATGTTTCATATACATTAGCTTATTACACACCAAAATATATACATCATTCTATTCAGTACATGGTAATAAATAATTCACTAGATTATTATACTCCTCTAAGCACAGTAAATACAAGCTGGTCTCAAGGTCCCTGCACCTGTAATGTCTCGGTCTGACTCAGGTAATATATAAATAACAAACGGATCAGTATATGTTTAAACCATTATAGTTAATATAAAATATTTGGGTGCTCTAAACTCGAAAGATCATCCAAGGCATAAACCTAATCATTAGGTTCACTCAGATATCGATATTAATTATTCACGCCTCATGGCTAAATATTATGTAAGCATTACCCTATATAACATATGCAAATGACAACATAGTCTCATTCAAGTGAATCCCATTCAAGGGTTATAAAGCATAACGAAATCCCAAAATATCAATCACATGATAGCTCACAGGCAATCAAATAAACAATATAGTGAAATCACAATCACATAATAGCTAACAGGCCATCAAATAAACAATATAGTGAAATCACAAATAAGGACCATATATGTAAATCACATCAAAAAAATAAATAATATAAGAAAGTCATAAAAGATCATATGGATCCATACCAACATTGGCGAGACTCAACAACGCCGCACATGCAATGGAAATATCATGTACCAGTAATAAATAATTTTGGCGCCTATGATGGAAGATACTCAGATCTTCATATTTTAGACTCTTAGGTCTAACATAGGATAGTCACTCAAGACTACCTCGATAGCCGCTCACAACTATCTAGTACTAGTAATGAGATAGTCGCTCAGGACTTCTTAGTACTATATAGGATAGTTGCGGAGGACTACCTCGATAGCCGCTCAGGACTATCTAGTACTAGTAATGAGATAGTCGCTGAGGACTTCTCTGTATAATATAGTTTATATGCGCCATCAACTCAGAATTAGTAACCCGAGCAATGGTAACAGTGCGTCCCATACCACACGTTCTCACTGCTTGGTTTACTAACGGCTCGTCTACTCCGCACGGGAAAACTCAAAAATCACCAATCACAAAAATCTCATAAATCACAACAACTCAATAGCTACAATCAAACGAAATAGGAAATCAACCAATCGCATACACCACTGTGTTCACAAATCTGTTTATTTAGTGCTCATATAATACATTAACCCTTCAATACTCTATATAACAGGTCCAGTGAATAACCAGGATGATGACACCGAAGTCCCATACCAGACAGTTTCACCAAACCGTTTATTCAAATTTCTCGTTACATAGAATATAAATATTATAAAATCACATAAATGATGTCATCAATGTATCATATTCAAATCATCAAACAAATTAAACCAACAGTGAGTCATTCACAATATAGGAATTTACGCAAAAATTGAAAAATCTAAAATTATACAAATAACAAACGAATTCAAGTAGCAGTCAAAGAAAGCATGATATTCTAACATAACTCATGAATAAGACAAAATAAAACAATAATGATAAAAGAGTAATTTTGATATTTGAAAAAAACATTTATCACAAATTTGTATAAACCTATAAAAACATGTATCATGTAACAAAATAAACATAATAACATGCCAAATGTTATTTGAAACTATTTTCGTATGGTAATAATCGAATGACATATTCAACTGCTTGTAAATCATTTTTAAGTAACTTATTAAACTAATAGATGTATTAGCAAATATTATTTCCGACATGTTAATTAAACTTAGATGAAATCTATATAATCAAATGAATTAGTCATATTTATGTATTTTTCGTATATAAAATTAAATTTCTAATATCCACTTAAATTAGAAAACCTATTATTTTGTTTAAGTCTTTCTGTAATTCAAACCGAAAATGAATGTTAAGAAATGTGCAGTGCTCTTTATGTTTTGAAATACCATAATAATACACACACAAAAAAAAATATGGTTTGCATTCGAAATTATAACTTCGAATGTTGTAGGACTAAATATAATAACAACGGTGGTGGTTAGCACTAAAACAACGATCAAATCATGCAATTACATTCACTTTAATCATTGTTCAATCCTCAATTAATTTACTTTTTTTTAATATATATATATGTATTTATTTTACTTTCCAAAATATTTAATTTTTAAAATCTTTTTTTTCCTTAGTGGGCTACTGGCCCGTAGAGTGGCAATCGGGCCAACATCCCACTTGCTAAACACCTGTCCACCTGCATGCGCAGGTGGATAGAAACCCATAACATATCCACCTTCGCATGCAGGTGGATAGTTATCATACATGTTCAGGCAAAAACCTGAACGTGTAATAATCCTACTTTATTTTTTAAAAGAACTCACACTTGGAACCGTTTCCCCCAGTACAGTCCAAAAATACCATTCATGGGGCACTGCTCCATGACATAAGACCCGATTACAGGACATACCTAAACAGGCTCTTACATTTTTCAACTACATATAAGTTTAGAACAAGTTATACACTATAAGTGTGTCAATATCTATAAACTTGCTCGTGCTTTCTTTACATATACTCACGCAGATAAAAGTAAGGAACCTAACTCATATACTAGTTTCAGTTTTAATCCCATGTTTAGTAATTATACACTCAAAATCTCATAAAGTCAAACAATTAACTCTGGCACATAAATGAATCTTATTTTTGTTCAGACCTGCATTTGTATATGACAATTTATAATTATATTATTTTTATATTATTTTGTTTAATTCTTTAACTTACATGCACCATGGTCGATAAAGCTTCATACCCGCTAGTTTATTCAAAGGCTTACTCATACACAGGAATAAGGAGGCATATGCTACCTAATTAAATTTATTACAATCCAACCAGTCCTAGCAACCAAAATATTCAGCCACCATTAAAATTGCACTATGTATAATATAGGAACGATTTAAGATGAACTATGAGTGGATTATATTCACAAAAATCACAGCTGAATTCAGACACTGATAGAAATTACCTTGCTGCCTACTGCCCCTCTCATCTCCTTCTTAGCTTCCCAAATCCACTTCAATAGCCTACATAGCAGTGCCACACTAGAAGTGGGTGCTTCATCCCCAACACGATGCTCCAGGCCCTCCCTCCATCAAAACAGTCTCCTCCTTCTACGCTCAGTTGTATGTGCAAGCTCATCCAAAAATCCCACGTGCACCTCCGGGCCGGCATATTCCCCCTTCTTTTTTTTAAAAAATAATTTAGACCGCAGTTTGATTTTTTTCTTTCCTCCCCCGCCGAATTAGGCAGCTCCCCCCTTCAAGCGAATTGGCTCCCGTCAGGTAAAGAAGTGGCACGAGGGTTCCAGAAATTGTCAAAGGTTTGCTGGCTTTGGGCTTCGGGTGGTCTAATTAGCTTGTTTTGACCACTATTATTATTATTATTATTATTATTATTTCTGTTTAACCTTTAGTTAATGTCTCTCTCATATACTCGGAATTTAAATTTAAATCTAAAAATGGTTTTCAATCGTATGTACAAATTGACTCATCACACATGGAACAATTCACAATTCGAAAATCGTCACTTATTCAACGCTGGTCTATTTAATTTGTCAATTGAACATTTAAATAAAATAAAATTCATCTATTACAATTATATCTATAAAATATAATATTATTCCACGTAGCATATGATTATATCTAATATATCTGTTTCTTTCAACCAAAAATTCATCATCAGTCAAATTTTAACTCTTTTATTTATTTAATACGCTTATAATTGTAGCGTCGAAAGTAGGATTGTTACAGACTTTCCCCCTTAACAAAATTGCGTCCTCGCAATTTCTTTCTTGTAAGAAAAGTGAAACTTACATAACAACTTCATTGTATTTGATGCATTCATCACACACGAAAAGATTGTATATATGTATGCACAATTCACACAAAAGTGTAAGCATGCAACACATGCACAACCAAAGTAACAAGCAACAAATGGTTCACATTCCAAGAAAGTTGTACGAACATACATTATTAATCCAGCAATACAAGGAAACTTGACAAACCTAATAGTGCACATATCAGCAAACAAGGGAACACAGTTTCATACATCTCAGGAACTAGTCTAGGTGACAATTATACTTATTAGTATCCCAAGATCCAACTCAAGAAAAGTAAAAATAGAGCAAATTTAACAATGAGAATCACAACCAAACTTCAAATGCTGTAGAAATTTCAGGAATATATTTGAACACATAAGCCAAGCATGAATATACAATCAACAATGATTTTAAACAAACAAGGCGCACACTAGCACATAGGGGAATCACACGAACAAATAGGCAACCTCAAAGTCGAACAAAGGCAGCAACATGTAAGGTCAACAAAAGAGGTGCATAATGCAAAGATGCAACAATATAGTCAACTATGCACACAACCAAGCACTCAAAGATAATGTAGCACCACAACATAGTAATGCACAGTAATGTGCACAATAAGAAAAAGGCATGATGCAATAGTATACTATATTGAAATATCTCTAAAGTAGAAAATGCACTCAAATAAGATTGAGTTGGGAATGCAACACAGAACAGGGAGCAACAAAATATATTAAACAACATCCATCTAAGGAAATAACTGTAACACCCCGAATTTCGGTTAATGCTAAAATTCACTAATTACAGAATAAATAATCTCAGATGTGAGAATTGGGGGAAATGGGCTGCGTCATTGCGTTCTTCTCGGAAAAATACGCGAAATAGAGTCCGAGTTTTCGAGAATCGGAGTCCGTATGGCCCAGTTATGGCCCAATGAAGTTGGCAGAAAATTTAAGATAAAAACAGAATTAAATATTTAAAATTAGATTTCGAATTGGGGCCAGCGGGGGCCAGGCGGGAAAAATTCCCGCCCTTACCATGTCGACAGGGCTGTCGACAGGCCTGTCGACAGGGAGGTCGACTTGCCTGTCGACTTGCCTGTCGACACGGCGGGTCGAGCCAGAGGGCTTGGGTGCACCAGATTTGGTTTTTTGGCTAGGGCTGGGCTGGGTTCTAGAGATATCCTAAATCTAACGGACCTAATCTAACCTAGGGTTAATCTAAGGGCCTAAAACACTACCTAATCCTATAAATAAGACCCCAACCCTACCCTAATTCATTCATAATTAGATCTTGTAACTAAACTATGGCAAAATGAAACTTGATCATGGCCTCCACAAATCAATGAAGAGAGTTGCATCAAATAAAGCAACTAATTCTACTTCATAAGTTTGCTAATCTAGGTTTTGGTGAGTTCCTATAGCTTTAATAATCAATTGTTAAATTGATTATGGTAGGATGTGATAAGACATGGCTATGTTTATGGATAAATGTGTTTATGCAAGTTTGTATGATATGTGATTTGCAAGTTTTATGCTATATGCAAGTTTAATGCCATGTTTTATGATGCAAAACACTATGTTGAACATTTATGCATATGTAACATGTTATGCAAACTATATGTGAGAGTATATGCAAGTTATATGTAACATGATATGCAAGTTATGCATGTGATTTTATGCATGCTAAGTATTTGGTGTTATGCATGCTAAGTATTTGATTGTATGCATGCTAAGTATTGGGTTTTATGCATACTAAGTGTTTGGGTTTATGCAAGTTAAGTGGTGTGTTTATGCATAATAAGTAATTGATTCTATACATGCTAAGTATGTGGTTTTATGCATGCTAAGTGTTTGGTATTATGCATAAATCATGACATGCAAGTTTACCCTTTTAAATGTGATGCATACATATGCAAGATGACACCTTTATATGCTATGCATGTTTACCCTCCTTTAAGATGCAAGTCATACATGCAAGTTCAACATGTTAAGCAAGTTATGTGCATGCTTATATGCAAGTTCAACATGTTAAGCAAGTTATGTGTATGCTTATATGCAAGTTCAACATGTTATGCAAGTTATGTGTATGCTTATATGCAAGTTCAATATGTTAAGCAAGTTATGTGTATGCTTATATGCAAGTTCAACATGTTATGCAAGTTATGTGTATGATGTTATGTAAGTTATGTACATGTTGTTATGCAAGTTCATATGCAAGTTATGTGTATGAGGTTATGCAAGTTATGTGCATGATGTTATGCAAGTTATGTGTATGTTGATATGCAAGTTATGTGTATGATATTATGCAAGTTAACAGGTAACATGTTGTGCAAGTTCACACCTTTAAGACACATGCAAGTTCACCTTTGTGTAACCTATGAACACTTATGCAAGTTGCCTTTATACACGACATATGTATGTTCATGCAAGTTGGGTTATTTAGTAATGCTAGTTGGGTTAATGTCATGAGGTAAGTGGACACCTTTTAACCCATGTTAATGCTAATGTATGCTAAGTGAAACCCATGTTAGTTGTAAAAGAATCTTCTCTTGGAAATATTTCGTGTTAGCATAAGTACGTGGGGAAACGATGGGGTTAATAGACATGTTAATGAAATGGTGTGAAATGGTTATGATTAAGCATACCATAAAATGAATAAGCATAAGTGGGAATTTACCTATTGAGTTAGGTCTACCCCATGGGAATTTACCTATTGAGTTAGGTCTACCCATTTTATGAAAAACTTGATATTAATTAGGGATAATTAATATGGGGGTGATTAATTAGGTATAATTAATCAACTAAGACACGAGGTTGGACCCTTTTTGTAGCGGAAGTCTGCCCGGAACCGACCGGCCATCCAGCGGCTACAAAGGATTGGCCCAATGTGAGAGGTCTTAGTCATAAATTAAATACATGATTAAAGTAAAGACACGAGGTTAGACCCTTTTGATGACAGAAGTCTGCCCGGAACCGACCGGCATATCCAACAGTCATAAAAGACGGTCTAATGTGAGAGGTCTTTATGAGGTCATGATCTTAATTAATGAATTAAGAAACACTTAACCATATTAGCATGTAGTGGGACATGAGGGGTTAAGTGGGTGCCTTGGGTGGCATGAGGAGACTAGTGGTTGCCCTGGGGTGGCATGTAGTAACTAGTGGGGGTGCCTTGGGTGGCATGAGGAAACTAGTGGGTTGCCTTGAGTGGCAATAGAAAATACGATTAGAATACTTAACCAAAGTGGAACATGTAATTAAAACATGGGTGGAGGGTTAAGTAAGTGCTTTTGGTGGCATGTGGAAATCTAGTGGGTGCCCTAAGTGGCAATTGAAATATGATTGATGACTTAACCAAATCTTAACATGTAAGTGGGCATGACTATATAAGGGGTTAAGTGGGATGCACTAGATAAAAGTAGCAAGCTTAAGTAGTAGCTTGTGGGGGCCCATTTCAACCAATATCCCAAACGTATCTTTGTGGGTTCGACCCTAGTCGAGTGACGGGACACGCATATTGGGCTTGACTATAAGAGGCCAAAACGGGTTAGCGGTGGCAACGCAAGTCCATCGGGTTTCATATGCGTGTGTGGGCCCGGGCTGGTAGATAAGCCGTTGTTGCATCATGTAGATATAAAGTCGTGCACCGTTGATATTATCAGGTGGCCACCTTGGGGAATGATACACCCCATTGTGGGACCAGCACGGGTATCTAAGGTAGGGAGCCGATCGCTTGGGAGTAGTGGGTACACCTAGTAATGATAGGGGCAGACGGCACTTGTGTAGGGGTACAAGAAACTACTGGGTAAAAATTACTAAGTACACTTAGTGGGATCAACCTTTAAGTAGGAATTACCCTTGGTGGGTAGAACTGGTGTGGTGCAGTGTAGGAATTACCCTTGGGTGGGTAGATCTGGGTTGGTGTAAGCTAGTAATTATCCTTGGGTGGATAAATGCGTCTTTTTCGGTTATCGTAGTACATCCGGTGTTTAGTTGGCTACTTAGTGTAGTCATTATCCCCAGAGGTACCGTACCTTGTTTATGTCATACCCTAACTACTTTAATGGTTGTATTATTAGGGTTATAGGACTCACTCAGACTTATGTCTGACCCCGTTGTTTTTATCTTTTTTTTTCCAACCCTCAGGTTATCAGAGTGGGCCCGGTACGAGTGGGCTTAGATCAGGCTGCTTTATTCTCTTTTGGAGCTTGGACCATAGATGTAGAGCTCAGCTTACCCTTTCTTTTATGGCTATCAGTTCATGTATTGGGATTATGTACTTTTATTTATCAGGATGGATATTTTGTACTTGACTCTTATTATGGTTTTGTGATGTAACCAAACATGTTTTACTTTCCGCTGCAATGAAATGATGTTTTGAGATTTTCAAGTATTACTTATATCTGTCTTGTTGTAATTTTTCTGTTCTATATTCACTTAAAATACTCCACCGATGTTATGGCATTCCCTTAGCGAGTGACCATGGCGGGTGTGGGGTGTTACACGTGGTATCAGAGCTTAAGGTTACCAGAACAGATAAATTTTTTAGAAAAACTATTTTCTAGGAATATTTTTGAAAGGAGTATTTTCAAAAACATGTCTTTTGAGAGAAAAGTTTTTGAAAGAAAAGCATAATCCCCAATAGCCATATCTATATCTTTCGAATTCTCCATTTTGAATCTCTTCCTTTCTCTCATTTTGAGTTTCCCCTCCGCGTATAGATGATCTTTCTAAGATAGATAAGGATGGAAAACCACTTCAAGGGACTTAGACGTTAATCAGATTAGAAGTTGGTTCAAGAAGGAGGAGGACTGGTAGGTACCTATAGGATAGACGATGAGAGGAAGGCTCAAATAGTTGTTTGGTTAATGAAGGATGAAACCTCATTGGTGGGAGGTTACGAGTGGAGAATAGGGAAGAAGAAGGCTAGTAGTTATCCTTTTGGGAGGAATAGGACACCTTATTAGGATTGTCCAAAGGAGCAAGGGCAAGGTATGGAGGGTAGTTGTATTCCCTCACGGCTAGTGTACCAGATGGGGATAGGACCGTCTAGGTTGGAATTTGGATTTCTATAATATCCGGTTCAAACTTTATTTGATTATGATGCATCGAGTTCGTTTATCTCATCATTGTTAGTTGAGTCACTGCACTTAGACACCAGTTTGGTAGATGATCCCTTAGTTGTTTCAAACCCAATTGGGCTCCATGATGTGTTTGGGTTTGAAAGTTTCTATACTTAGCGTTGGGTTTAGGTGTGATGCTTGTTGGGCTTCACGGGCTATGGGTTAGTTTTGGGCATGGACTGGTTATCCAGTAGGGGTGCCGTGCTCGATTTTGAAGGGAGAGTTGTTAGGCTTATGGCCCGCTTGGGTAACACTCTCGAGATCTCTTGTAATCCCATAGAATCTGTTATGCTAAGTTATCTAGAATCGCTTGACACGTCGGTTTAGAGCTCGCGATCTGTTAGAGCGGTCCGGGAATACTCGGATGTGTGTGAGGAGGTGAAGGGCTTACCTCCGAAGCGGGAGATTGACTTCCGAATATATCTGGTGGATAATGCTAAACCAGTATCTTGGCCAGTGTGCCACATGGCTCCTCGTGAGAGGAGGGAACTCCATAAGTAAGTAGGCGATTTGCTTGAGAAGGGGTTCATAAGACGAAGTATATCGGAGTGGGGCGTTCCAGTAGTTTTTGTCACGAAGGCGGATGGGTCCCTCAGACTTTGTGTATGCTAAAGAGAACTAAATAAACTCACAAAGAAGAATAGACACCCATTGCCGAGGATTGATGATCTCTTTGATCAGTTGGCTGGCGCCTCAGTATTTTTGTAGTAGGACTTAGCCACGGGATTTTATCAGTTGAGAGTGGCTGAGGATAGTATAGAGAAGACTGCCTTTAGGACTCCGGATGATTTTTTTTATGAGTGGCTGGTGATGCCATTTGGTTTGACGAACGCCCCCGCATACTTTGTTGATTTGATGAGAAGGGTGTTCAAGGAGTACCTAAATAAGTTGTGATGGTCTTTGTTGATGACATCTTGGTCTTTTCTAGGAGCGAAATAAGTTCTCGTATGTGCTCAATAAGGTGAGCAAAGCCAGTTAGGGGAAAAACGGTGGTTTTGGAGCGAGACTGGCGAGGACATCCAGGGTTGGACAAGGGGCTTAATTATTTAGCCGTTTTTACTAGTATCATCTCACGTAGGTCGTCTGAATTCGAAGGAGGTATCCCTTGGGTGTTTGTCTGATATTGGTTTAGGCCTTTGGGGCTTGCATTTGGGGGATGTCGAGTTCGACCAGGGTGGTCTGCGTGAGAGATGGATAGTTGTGATGATTTTGGATGGGATTCTTAGCATCCTATGAGTTTGAGATAGCGTATACCCATGGCAAGGGTAACATGGTAGCGGACGCCTTAAGTAGAAAAAGGTTGTCCTCGAGTTTGTGGTTCGTTGAACGACGGAGCTTAGAGTTTATTTCTAGGTTTGGCTTTAGACCTTCCGTTGACTTTGTACCCGGTTTGCTAGCCTCCTTGGAGGTTAGGCCTACTCTTTTGAGGCGTATTGGCGGAGCACATTGGGACGACCCATAATTGGTTGAGTTAGTAGAGGAGCTCATGAGGGGAGTCGTCCAGCCATTTGAGTAGGTACACCCTAGATGGTAAGGGGTGGTTGCGTAGAGACGGTAGACTTTGTGTACCGCAAGACGAGGGTTTGAGGAAGGCTATACTTGATGATGCACATCGGTCGAAGATGACCATTCATCCCAGTGGGGACAAGAGGTACCAAGACGTGAAGCGAGTTTTCTTTTGGGCCGGTATGAAGGAAGACATGGCCGAGTATGTCGCTAGATGCTTGGTGAAAGCGGATCAAAAGGAACCAAGTGGGTTGCTTCACCCATTGGAAGTTCCGCAATGGAAGTAGGATAGCATCTCGAAGGATTTTATTAACAGGTTACCAAGATCAAGGAAGGGTAATTCGGGAATTTGGGTGGTAGTAGACAGGCTTACTAAGAGCGCCCATTGTATACCTGGGAAGAGTGAAAGAACTGCTCCATGGCTAGCTTCAGTTTATATTCGAGAGATTATTAGATTGCATGGTGTACCCTCCAGTATGGTGAGCGATCGAGATCCTATCTTCACTAGAGAGTTTTGGAAGAGTTTGCAAGAGGCGGTAGGGACTCAGTTGTGTTTGAATACCGCATATCATCCTCAGACGGACGGCCAGACCGAGAGGGTGAATCATATTTTAGAAGACCTTTTGAGGCAATGTATCTTGGATTTTGGAGGTACATGAGAGGAGCATCTTCCATTGGTAGAGTTGCCCGACAGACTTAGTGGTGTACATGATGTATTCCATGGGAGGAAGTGCCTACATGAGACCGCAGAGGTGGTAGAGCCGAGATTGCTTAGAGAAGTGGAAGTAGAGCGTGATGCGACGATTCGACGAGCTCCTACTTGCATCCTTGGGTCAGAGATTTGGAAGTTGAGAAACAGAGAGGTTCAACTAGTCAAAGTACAAAGGGGAGATGAAGAGAGCGACGCTACCTGGGAGACGGAAGCGAAGATGCGTTCGAGGTACCCTTTTCTTTCGGAGGATATGTCCTTTTTCTTCTCCTTCATCGCATATCTTGTGCTTATCTTATCCTTAGTATGTCCTCTCGTTAGTACCTTTGACCTTCAGATAGGATAGTCCTATGGTTGAAACATGTGTTTGAGACATGTTATGTATGATGGATGCAAATGGATGCAAGTGTTTGCTAGTGGTTGCTCGTGGATGCATATACACACTTTAGGCACTAGATCGGCTCAGTCACTTCATATTGCATATTGCATATTTATGTGTGTAGATAGCTATATTAATGGATGTATAATGATTGTGTTATCATATGGATGATGCATTTTTGGTGAATGATTGTGCACTCATGTAGATATTGTATGTGTCGATAGGGTTCTCTCGCATACATAATGGATGCATGGCACTATCATGGTTTGCATATGTTCATACATTAGATAGGGAACATATACACACACTTTTTGCATATGCTCATACATCATTAGAAATTGTTTTAAGGACAATGGATGCTCGTGTTTGATGGATTGAGTAGATGGTTGTTTGGATGGTAGGATATGCATTCTCCTTAGCTTAAGAGATTTCGGGGACGAAATCCTTTAAGGAGGGGAGAATGTAACACCCCGAATTTCGGTTAATGCTAAAATTCACTAATTACAGAATAAATAATCTCAGATGTGAGAATTGGGGGAAATGGGCTGCGTCATTGCGTTCGTCTCGGAAAAATACGCGAAATAGAGTCCGAGTTTTCGAGAATCGGAGTCCGTATGGCCCAGTTATGGCCCAATGAAGTTGGCAGAAAATTTAAGATAAAAACAGAATTAAATATTTAAAATTAGATTTCGAATTGGGGCCAGCGGGGGCCAGGCGGGAAAAATTCCCGCCCTTACCATGTCGACAGGGCTGTCGACTTGCCTGTCGACTTGCCTGTCGACACGGCGGGTCGAGCCAGAGGGCTTGGGTGCACCAGATTTGGTTTTCTGGCTAGGGCTGGGCTGGGTTCTAGAGATTTCCTAAATCTAACGGACCTAATCTAACCTAGGGTTAATCTAAGGGCCTAAAACACTACCTAATCCTATAAATAAGACCCCAACCCTACCCTAATTCATTCATAATTAGATCTTGTAACTAAACTATGGCAAAATGAAACTTGATCATGGCATGTAACACCCCGAATTTCGGTTAATGCTAAAATTCACTAATTACAGAATAAATAATCTCAGATGTGAGAATTGGGGGAAATGGGCTACATCATTGCGTTCGTCTCGGAAAAATACGCGAAATAGAGTCCGAGTTTTCGAGAATCGGAGTCCGTATGGCCCAGTTATGGCCCAATGAAGTTGGCAGAAAATTTAAGATAAAAACAGAATTAAATATTTAAAATTAGATTTCGAATTGGGGCCAGCGGGGGCCAGGCGGGAAAAATTCCCGCCCTTACCATGTCGACAGGGCTGTCGACAGGACTGTCGACAGGGAGGTCGACTTGCCTGTCGACACGGCGGGTCGAGCCAGAGGGCTTGGGTGCACCAGATTTGGTTTTCTGGCTAGGGCTGGGCTGGGTTCTAGAGATTTCCTAAATCTAACGGACCTAATCTAACCTAGGGTTAATCTAAGGGCCTAAAAAACTACCTAATCCTATAAATAAGACCCCAACCCTACCCTAATTCATTCATAATTAGATCTTGTAACTAAACTATGGCAAAATGAAACTTGATCATGGCATGTAACACCCCGAATTTCGGTTAATGCTAAAATTCACTAATTACAGAATAAATAATCTCAGATGTGAGAATTGGGGGAAATGGGCTACGTCATTGCGTTCGTCTCGGAAAAATACGCGAAATAGAGTCCGAGTTTTCAAGAATCGGAGTCCGTATGGCCCAGTTATGGCCCAATGAAGTTGGCAGAAAATTTAAGATAAAAACAGAATTAAATATTTAAAATTAGATTTCGAATTGGGGCCAGCGGGGGCCAGGCGGGAAAAATTCCCGCCCTTACCATGTCGACAGGGCTGTCGACAGGCCTGTCGACAGGGAGGTCGACTTGCCTGTCGACTTGCCTGTCGACACGGCGGGTCGAGCCAGAGGGCTTGGGTGCACCAGATTTGGTTTTCTGGCTAGGGCTGGGCTGGGTTCTAGAGATTTCCTAAATCTAACGGACCTAATCTAACCTAGGGTTAATCTAAGGGCCTAAAACACTACCTAATCCTATAAATAAGACCCCAACCCTACCCTAATTCATTCATAATTAGATCTTGTAACTAAACTATGGCAAAATGAAACTTGATCATGGCCTCCACAAATCAATGAAGAGAGTTGCATCAACTAAAGCAACTAATTCTACTTCATAAGTTTGCTAATCTAGGTTTTGGTGAGTTCCTATAGCTTTAATAATCAATTGTTAAATTGATTATGGTAGGATGTGATAAGACATGGCTATGTTTGTGGATAAATGTGTTTATGCAAGTTTGTATGATATGTGATTTGCAAGTTTTATGCTATATGCAAGTTTAATGCCATGTTTTATGATGCAAAACACTATGTTGAACATTTATGCATATGTAACATGTTATGCAAACTATATGTGAGAGTATATGCAAGTTATATGTAACATGATATGCAAGTTATGCATGTGATTTTATGCATGCTAAGTATTTGGTGTTATGCATGCTAAGTATTTGATTGTATGCATGCTAAGTATTGGGTTTTATGCATACTAAGTGTTTGGGTTTATGCAAGTTAAGTGGTGTGTTTATGCATAATAAGTAATTGATTCTATGCATGCTAAGTATGTGGTTTTATGCATGCTAAGTGTTTGGTATTATGCATAAATCATGACATGCAAGTTTACCCTTTTAAATGTGATGCATACATATGCAAGATGACACCTTTATATGCTATGCATGTTTACCCTCCTTTAAGATGCAAGTCATACATGCAAGTTCAACATGTTAAGCAAGTTATGTGCATGCTTATATGCAAGTTCAACATGTTAAGCAAGTTATGTGTATGCTTATATGCAAGTTCAACATGTTATGCAAGTTATGTGTATGCTTATATGCAAGTTCAACATGTTATGCAAGTTATGTGTATGCTTATATGCAAGTTCAACATGTTATGCAAGTTATGTGTATGATGTTATGTAAGTTATGTACATGTTGTTATGCAAGTTCATATGCAAGTTATGTGTATGAGGTTATGCAAGTTATGTGCATGATGTTATGCAAGTTATGTGTATGTTGATATGCAAGTTATGTGTATGATATTATGCAAGTTAACAGGTAACATGTTGTGCAAGTTCACACCTTTAAGACACATGCAAGTTCACCTTTGTGTAACCTATGAACACTTATGCAAGTTGCCTTTATACATGACATATGTATGTTCATGCAAGTTGGGTTATTTAGTAATGCTAGTTGGGTTAATGTCATGAGGTAAGTGGACACCTTTTAACCCATGTTAATGCTAATGTATGCTAAGTGAAACCCATGTTAGTTGTAAAAGAATCTTCTCTTGGAAATATGTCGTGTTAGCATAAGTACGTGGGGAAACGATGGGGTTAATAGACATGTTAATGAAATGGTGTGAAATGGTTATGATTAAGCATACCATAAAATGAATAAGCATAAGTGGGAATTTACCTATTGAGTTAGGTCTACCCCATGGGAATTTACCTATTGAGTTAGGTCTACCCATGTTATGAAAAACTTGATATTAATTAGGGATAATTAATATGGGGGTGATTAATTAGGTATAATTAATCAACTAAGACACGAGGTTGGACCCTTTTTGTAGCGGAAGTCTGCCCGGAACCGACCGGCCATCCAGCGGCTACAAAGGATTGGCCCAATGTGAGAGGTCTTAGTCATAAATTAAATACATGATTAAAGTAAAGACACGAGGTTAGATCCTTTTGATGACAGAAGTCTGCCCGGAACCGACCGGCATATCCAGCAGTCATAAAAGACGGTCTAATGTGAGAGGTCTTTATGAGGTCATGATCTTAATTAATGAATTAAGAAACACTTAACCATATTAGCACGTAGTGGGACATGAGGGGTTAAGTGGGTGCCTTGGGTGGCATGAGGAGACTAGTGGTTGCCCTGGGGTGGCATGTAGTAACTAGTGGGGGTGCCTTGGGTGGCATGAGGAAACTAGTGGGTTGCCTTGAGTGGCAATAGAAAATACGATTAGAATACTTAACCAAAGTGGAACATGTAATTAAAACATGGGTGGAGGGTTAAGTAAGTGCTTTGGTTGGCATGTGGAAATCTAGTGGGTGCCCTAAGTGGCAATTGAAATATGATTGATGACTTAACCAAATCTTAACATGTAAGTGGGCATGACTATATAAGGGGTTAAGTGGGATGCACTAGATAAAAGTAGCAAGCTTAAGTAGTAGCTTGTGGGGGCCCATTTCAACCAATATCCCAAACGTATCTTTGTGGGCTCGACTCTAGTCGAGTGACGGGACACGCATATTGGGCTTGACTATAAGAGGCCAAAACGGGTTAGCGGTGGCAACGCAAGTCCATCGGGTTTCATATGCGTGTGTGGGCCCGGGCTGGTAGATAAGCCGTTGTTGCATCATGTAGATATAAAGCCGTGCACCGTTGATATTATCAGGTGGCCACCTTGGGGAATGATACACCCCATTGTGGGACCAGCACGGGTATCTACGGTAGGGAGCCGATCGCTTGGGAGTAGTGGGTACACCTAGTAAAGATAGGGGAAGACGACACCTGTGTAGGGGTACAAGAAACTACTGGGTAAAAATTACTAAGTACACTTAGTGGGATCAACCTTTAAGTAGGAATTACCCTTGGTGGGTAGAACTGGTGTGGTGCAGTGTAGGAATTACCCTTGGGTGGGTAGATCTGGGTTGGTGTAAGCTAGTAATTATCCTTGGGTGGATAAATGCGTCTTTTTCGGTTATCGTAGTACATCCGGTGTTTAGTTGGCTACTTAGTGTAGTCATTATCCCCAGAGGTACCGTACCTTGTTTATGTCATACCCTAATTACTTTAATGGTTGTATTATTAGGGTTATAGGACTCACTCAGACTTATGTCTGACCCCGTTGTTTTTATCTTTTTTTTTTCCAACCCTCAGGTTATCAGAGTGGGCCCGGTACGAGTGGGCTTAGATCAGGCTGCTTTATTCTCTTTTGGAGCTTGGACCATAGATGTAGAGCTCAGCTTACCCTTTCTTTTATGGCTATCAGTTCATGTATTGGGATTATGTACTTTTATTTATCAGGATGGATATTTTGTACTTGACTCTTATTATGGTTTTGTGATGTAACCAAACATGTTTTACTTTCCGCTGCAATGAAATGATGTTTTGAGATTTTCAAGTATTACTTATATCTGTCTTGTTGTAATTTTTCTGTTCTATATTCACTTAAAATACTCCACCGATGTTATGGCATTCCCTTAGCGAGTGACCATGGCGGGTGTGGGGTGTTACAATAACAGCACTGTAGCATTCAAAGTTCAAGCCAAAAATGTTGATTAAATCGAAAATGTCAGACTGAAGTTGTTAAAATATCGATCAGATTAAAATACCACGTTGATAAATCAAAAATACATAAAACCAGAATTCTAGAATTGACAATTTCAGATCTAAAATTTCTAAAACATATGAAAATCTAGGAAGATTTCTTTAATAATCCACAATAAAAACCAATTAATCATCGACAAAATATTGAGTCCGCTCAGAAACATGAAAAATTTGAAAACCCAAAACCATACCCGATGTTTAACTGCCGAAGTTCCCTATCAAGGAAGCAAACACATTTGTGATTTGCCAGGCTAAAACAGATAAACCGACAGGGAAATAAAGCAAGAATTCATCAGTCATTTTTCAAATCGATGACTTTTAGAGATCAAAGGATGGAAGAAACTCAATGATCATCATATACTTTTAATTTCATATAATTATAAACAAGAATCTACCACACACCCACGGGGATAGGGACCCTGAGTTTCTTCTAAAGTTCAGACTCATCTCTACTTTTATATATAATGTATTGCTCTAAACCTGCTCTGATACCATTTTGTAACATTCCACCTCTATACCCATATTATCCAAGAGTATTACTAAGTAATACCGTCAGATAATACGGAGAATGACGTTGTAGGGGCACACACGTGCAAATTCTGTTGGACTAACACTAGTACGTATTAAAATTTCTGAAATATCACTTACTCTTACGTACTCAATGTTGGAACAAAACAATAACATATGTGCCCCCAGAACATAACAATGCATAATATACAGAAATACATAGATTACAGAGTCAGTCGCAATGATAAAATATAATAAATATAGTATTTAACGTTTCATACACATTAGCTTATTACACACCAAAATATGTACATCATTCTATTCAGTACATGGTAATAAATAATTCACTAGATTATTATACTCCTCTAAGCACAGTAAATACAAGCTGGTCTCAAGGTCCCTACACCTGTAATGTCTCGGTCTGACTCGGGTAATATATAAATAATAAACGGATCAGTCTATGTTCAAACCATTATAGTTAATATAAAATGTTTGGGTGCTCTAAACTCGAAAGATCATCCAAGGCATAAACCTAATCATTAGGTTCACTCAAATATCGATATTAATTATTCACGCCTCATGGCTAAATATTATGTAAGCATTACCCTATATAACATATGCAAATGACAACATAGTCTCATTGTAACACCCCTAAGTCCCACATCATGGAAGCCTGTGTGAAGTGGGTACTTATATAGTAGCTCCCATCTCTTACTAACGCCGATGCTTTTTGAGGAACAAAACCCCGCACCTATACGGTGGCTAAGTTGGGGACAATATCTTATGTGAATGGAGGTGCGGGTTGTTACAGTGGTATCAGAGCCAATACCCAGCCGGATTGTGGCTCCTGTGTGGACCACAACGCCTGGGTGAAGTGTTTGTGAGCCAACGGGGACGTTGAGCTCCGTAAGTCCCACATCGTGGAAGCCTATGTGAAGTGGGTACTTATATAGTAAATCCTATCTCTTACTAACGCCGAGGCCTTTTGAGGAACAAAACCCCACACCTATCCAGTGGCTAAGTTGGGGACAATATCTGGCGTGAACGGAGATGCAGGTTGTTACACTCATTCAAGTGCATCCCATTCAAGGGTTATATAGCATAATGAAATCCCAAAATATCAATCACATGATAGCTCATAGGCCATCAAATAAATAATATAGTGAAATCACAATCACATGATAGCTCACAGGCCATCAAATAAACAATATAGTGAAATCACAAATAAGAACCATATATGTAAATCACATCAAAAAAATAATAATATAAGAAAGTCATAAAAGATAATATGGATCCATATCAACATTGGCGAGACTCAGCAACGCCGCATGTGCAATGGAAATATCATACACCAGTAATAAACAATTTTGGTGCCTATGATGGAAGATACTCAGATCTTTATGTTTTAGACTCTTAGGTCTAACATAGGATAGTCGCTCAGGACTACCTCGATAGCCGCTTAGAACTGTCTAGTACTGGTAATGAGATAATCGATCTGGACTTCTCAGTGATATAGGATAGTTGCTCAGGACTATCTAGTAATAGTAATGAGATAATTGCTCAGGACTTCTCAGTGTAATATAGTTTATATGCGCCATCAACTCACAATTAGTAACCCGAATAGTGGTAACATTGTGTCCCATACCACACATTCTCACTGCTTGGTTTACTAACTGCTCGTCAACTCCGCACTGGAAAACTAAAAAATCACCAATCTCATAAATTACAACAACTCAATAGCAACAATCGAACGAAATAGGAAATCAACCAATCACATACACCACCGTGTTCACAAATCTATTTATTTAGTGCTCATATATACATTAACCCTTCAGTACTCTATATAACAAGTCCAACGAATAACCAGGATGATGACACCGAAGTCCCATACCAGACGGTTTCACCCAACCGTTTATTCAGATTTCTCGTTACAAAGAATATAAATATTATAAAATCACATAAATGATGTCATCAATGTATCATATTCAAATCATCAAACCAATTAAACCAATAGCGAATCATTCACAATATAAGAATTCACGCAAAAATTGAAAAATCTAAAATTATACAAATAACAAATGAATTCAAGTAGCAGTCAAAGAAAGCATGAAATTCTAACATAACTCATGAATAAGACAAAATAAAATAATAATGACAAAAGAATAATTCTGATATTTGAAAAAAAAACATTTATCACAAATTTGTATAAACCTATAAAAACACGTATCATGTAACAAAATAAACACAATAACATGCCAAATGTTATTTGAAACTATTTTCGTATGGTAATAATCGAATGACATATTCAACTGCTTGTAAATCATTTGTAAATAACTTATTAAACTACTGGATTTATTACCAAATATTATTGCCGACATGTTAATTAAACTTAGATGAAATCTATAGTATCAATTGAATTAATCATATTTATGTATTTTTCATATATAAATTTAAATTTCTAATCTCCACTTAAATTAGAAAACCTATTATTTTGTTCAAGTCTTTCTGTAATTCAAACCGCAAATGAATGTTAAGAAATGTGTAGTGCTCTTTATGTTTTGAGATACCATAACAATACACACACAAAAAATACAGTTTGCATTCAAAATTATAACTTCAAATGTTCTAGGACTAAATATGATAACAATGGTGGTTAGCGCTAAAACAACAATCAAATCATGCACTTACATTCACTTTAATCGTCGTTCAATCTTTAATTAATTTACTATTTTTTTAATATATATATATATATGTATTTATTTTATTTTCAAAAATATTTAATTTTTAAAATCTTTTTTTCCTTGGTGGGCTACTGGCCCATTAGAGTGGCAAGTGGGCCAACAACACACTTGCTAAACACCTGTCTACCTGCATGCGCAGGTGGATAGAAACCCATAACATATCCACCTTCGCATGTAGGTGGATAGTTATCACACATGTTCAGGCAAAAACCTGAACATGTAATAATCCTACATTTTTTAAATAACTCACACTTGGAACCGTTTCCCCCAGTACAATCCAAAAATACCATTCATGAGGCACTGCTCCATGACATAAGACCCGATTACAGGACATACCTAAACAGGCTCTTACATTTTTCAACTACATATAAGTTTAGAACAAGTTATACACTATAAGTGTGCCAATATCTATAAACTTGCTCCTGCTTTCTTTACATATACTCACGCAGATAAAAGTAAGGAACCTGACTCATATACTAGTTTCAGTTTTAATCCCATGTTTAGTAATTATACACTCAAAATCTCATAAAGTCAAATAATTAACTCTGGCACATAAATGAATCTTATTTTTGTTCAGACCTGCATTTATATATGACAATTTATAGTTATATTATTTTTATATATGTTTACTTTATTTTATTTAATTGTTCAACTTACATGCGCCATGGTCGATCGAGCTTCATACTCGCTAGTTTATTCAAAGCTAACTCATACACAGGAAAAAGGAGGCATATGCTACCTAATTAAATTTATTACAATCCAACCAGTCCTAGCAACCAAAATATTCAGCCACCATTAAAATTGCAATATTTATAATATAGGAACGATTTAAGATGAACTGTGAGTGGATTATATTCACCGAAATCATAGCCGAATTCAGACACTGATAGAAATTACCTTGCTGCCTACTTCCCCTCTTATCTCCTTCTTAGCTTCCCAAATCCACTTCAATAACCTACAAAGCAGTGGCACACTAGAAGTGGGTACTTCATCCCCAACACGATGCTGTAGGCCCTCCCTCCATCAAAACAATCTCCTCCTCCCTCTATGCTCAGTTGTATGTGCAAGCTCATCCAAAAATCCCACGTGCACCTCCAGGCCGGCGTATTCCCCCTTCTTTTTCTTAATAAATAAGTTAGACTGCAATTTGATTTTTTTTTCTTTCCTCCCCCACCGAATTAGGCAGTTCCCCCTTCAAGCGAATTAGCTCCCGTCAGGTAAAGAAGTGGCACAAGGGTTCCAGAATTTGTCAAAGGTTAGCGGGCTTTGGGCTTCGGATGGTCTAATCAGCTTGTTTTGACCACCATTATTATTATTTTCATTTAACCTTTAATTAATGTCTCTCTCATATACTCGGAATTTTAATTTAAATCTCAAAATGGTTTTCAATCGTATGTACAAATTGATTCATCACCTATGGAACAATTCACAATTCGAAAATCATCAGTAATTCAATGCTAGTCTATTTCTTTTTTCAATTCAACATTTAAATAAAATAAAATTCAACTGTTACAATTATATCTATAAGATATAATATTATTCCACTTAGCATACAATTATATCTAATATAATCCATTCCTTTCAACCAAAAAATCGTCATCAATCGAATTTTAACTCTTTTATTTATTTAATACACTTATAATTATAGTGTTGAAAGTAGGGTTGTTACATATATGCACATATAAGAAAAATTATACGTATAAGGAAGTACAGAAATATATGTACACTTGCATATGTGTCCATATATATATACATACATACATACATACATATAAAGCAGAAATTCAAATTAAACCTACAATCAATGAAATTGGTAAGAATTTAATGATGGCATAAGCACCATTTGAAATTTGAAAATGAAACAAAAGTTGCACGTATATATATATACACACACACATGTAAAATGGGCATTAGAAGTTTTGTATACATATAAGGAGTTTATATGTTAATAAATCAAAGAAGTTATAATGGGCATATTATTCAAACGTTTAAAATTAAAGACGTTAACAAATAAATAGTTGTGCCCAAAACAGCCCGCTAGACCCAAATGGGTACACCGGCTCCTGGTTGGGTCGACTTATTGGTTTACCTAATGGGGGTTGCGTCGACCCTCGAGTCGACCCAAGGGGCAAGTGGGTCGACCCACCCCTAATTCGGGCAGGTTCATTCAATGAATCTGGGCTTTTTTCAAATCACATTCGTTGCTGACTCAGTACCGCGTGTACGACAAGATCTTGAACACCTATAAGTAGGCTAGCTGAGCCTAGCCTAAATCTCATATTTTTTGAGAGTCTATCTAAGCTTTGTCATTCTTCTTCCTCCTCAAATCTCTTCAGAAAATAGAATAATTAGTCTAAGGAATTTCCGATTCAAGATCTAGAGGAAAAAAAATGCATGTGTGCAAATGGGTGTTTAGAATTCTGATCAAAGTGAGGTAAATTCTTGGATCTGGTTAATTTAGATTTCTCTTCTTTTTCGCCTTTTCTTTTAGTTTGTGAATTATGAATCCATGGTTATTTAGATTATAGATTTAATTAGAGGAGCCGTGGAATGCCAAGTCAATACCAGATTCATGAATTGAAAAGATATTAATGTGAGTGGATTTAAGTTATGCCTTTTCTTGATAATGGTTTATTTATCGTTTGGCATTCCCCGTTAATATGTGTAAATCTGCCGAAATGTAAACTTGTTGAAATGTATAAATCTGCTAAAATGCAACATACTGAAATGTATAAATCTGCTGAAATGTGATGTAACAACCCGCCGTTTTGACCGCTCCAAATCGGTGATTAAACCAATTCAAAGCGTTCAAAATATCAGATTGTTATTGGCTTACCGGGTTTAAAAGTGGAATAAAACACAGAATCACAGTGCTCATTAATAGCAGCAAAATAAAATTTTATTCAAATAACAGAGTTCACACTACTTTGTACAGCGGAAAAATTTTTATACATAAATTTCTTTTAATAAATTACAATTTTTGTCCAACGTCGCGCGCGCATGCATCTTCTCGCACCTCTCCTCTTTAGGAGCTAAAATCTTTCCCTGTTCAAAATTTTTATTAAGGTGTATGTGGCCAGACTTAACAGAGAATCATAAATCAAAGTTAAGTTAGCCCATATCTAGATAGGTGATATACATAAACATTAATACAATAAAATTTCATTTAGGTAAAAATGAATAAGAACGTCCCCACACCATTCCTATTTTATGAACTTGAATACTACACATAACTGACGGAAATGAGCCAATGACCCTTGGTTACCAAAAAAACTCATGTAAAGTCATAAATATGTATATAACTTTGAAACGTTAAAAAGGTCTGAACAACCTTTAATTCCTCATGCTAATTGATGCATAAGATGACAAACATATTTATTACACACATAAACCCAACCAGATAAAATCTTCCATGGTGCATTTATACACCACATAATAGTAGCCTTCGTGCTTTAGTTCACATGCTTCTACATTAAGGCTGATTTCTACCCTCGCCTCTTTAATTTTCTTCTCCTCTTCATTAAATCATTAAATGAAATGTCATTTCTTACAAAAAAACTGCATCCTATAGGGTTTACTAATTAAGGCATTGTTCACATGAACTTTTAATCTGACATTAATGGTACTACAAAGGACAGGATATGGAAACATAACTTTAGACTCTCTAGAGCTAGCATAAATGATTTAGGAATCTCCAAATTTAGGACAGTACTAAGTGATACCACTTTAATTAGATATCCACTTTACAGATAAGGCATAAAATCATAGCTAAACAATTGTTTAATGAGTTTAGAAAACAAAATGATATTGGAGTTGCAAGTAAAAATATGTAGTTCTCGTTCTTGCTGCATTAACGTTCCAAAATACTACTGTATCTTCTTCAGACTTATTACATGAGGAACTAACAATGACTAAATAAATGCAAATAACACGAGGTAGGGTATACGGCAAACAGCTAATTAATTTTTTTTTTTTGCCAAAATGGTCAGTGTAGCAGGCATGAATTAAGCCCAAGGCAAGTTGGAATAACTTGCTGTAAATATTGGTTTAACATGCATGTACTTCAAGGTAGCAAAGTGATTTCAAATTGCATATATTTATACTGCCATGTAATGCAAACTAAAGAACAAAAGCAATCAAAATTAAACAACCAAGAAGTGATCGACACCCTTAAGACAATCAAAATAAGGGGTAATATGTTGGGTTTAACAGTATTAATAAAGGCAACATGGGCTAGTATATATAAGTTTAATAGGGGAAAGCTTCATTTGTTCATCTTTTATTTTAGAAATAAAACATTTTCATATGAATCTGATGATATCAGTTATTCTCAAATAAGTGTTCTCCAGCATTTGCATCGACCTGCTACTAGTCTTACTTTCTGAAAGCTGCAACTTCAATATTGGCTGTACATACCAACCAAAAGAAAATCGTCATATTTCTATAATAACACTAGTTTAGTTTCACTTCATACAATGTTGAATTAATGCATCATCATGTATGCTTACCGTCATTGCAATATGGTTACTGAACTGTACATAGCTAAGCCTGAGGGTTGCGGCTATTTCAATGCAAGGTTCAAATATCAAAACTAACATGATTATCATATTATTTATGTTATTTACAAGTCTGAGGGCAGGTTCATGGTATGGCCACAGTTTCAAATATGAAAGGCAGTATACGTTCAGCATGACTATGAACAATATAGACGACAGGCCAGTATGATTGTGGTCAACGAGTAAACATATGAAGACAGACCAAACCAGTGTATCTCGCTAATAAGCAAACGGATCAAATAAGGAAAATCATACTACATAATCACAACCATTCGCTGTTACTTTTATCACCGATTTTTAACCAAACAATGAAAACATACTTCAAGGTATCACTACCATTGAACTCTTTGAACAATTGACAACACTGATATCTTGCTATATAATGGGTGATAAATACCAGTGAGTGAGAATTCAGTTTTCGTTGTTATTCTAATTCATGACAAGTTCAATAAACCAGTTAGAGGGGTCCTTAATTTAATTCTGAAAACTGAAATAAAAGAATAAACATAAAAGAACCTATACATCAAAGTAGTACCAACCAAGGAACAGCAGCCGCTCCACAAGCCGACATAATCCAGCAACCCCAACAAAGAGGATAGCTGCAGCCAACACCCAAACGTGAGGCCGGTGAGAACAAGCAGAACCATACCGGTGACCAGAAGAGTCGAGAACCCGACAACTTGAATCGACGTCGGCGCATGCTCCTGCAGAAGGTTCACGATACTCCTCCCTCACGCCGCGGATCCGTATTGAGCTTGGCGAACTAGCTGCTGCGGAATCACCTGCGCTATGGACTTGGTGCGAGGAAAGGCGGAGCGGATTCGATTTGGGTGAAAACCGCTGGTCCGCGACTTGGGGATGGTGGAGGAGGCCGAGTACAACCAACGGTGGCCGTTTATTTTATTTCGGAGGGGACGAATTGATTTTTGGGGAGGGGTTAATTTTGATCCGCTGTTAATATCCCTCAAAGGGGAGGAATTCTTTGGTAAAGGAAAAGTAAAACCCGAATAATCTCCAAAGAAGAGGACGCCAATCTTTTATAAAGGGAAGGACGCGTGCAAGAACAATCCAGAACCAGTTATCACGTGTAGACAACCATAAAATAGCCATATTAAAATATGTGAGTGTCTTTAGCACTAACTCTACAACACAACAACCATTTCTTGGATTTCCACACAAAACAAGTATTTGGTGTGCTATGTACTTCACAAGAACCTTAATATTGGACCATATGAGGCACTCAGGGGTTCAACCACACACATACATCAGCATTAAGTTATCAGTCAATCTACAGTATACCATTCAAGCCAAACTAGTATTCGTTATTAACTTTGACTTTGGTAGAATGTTTGCACTGAGGAAAAAACATTTTCATTTTAAAAGTAAATACTACGTAAAAAAAATGGATCGACGTCCAAATTCCCAAATACAACCATCTAATTTCAACGATTGAATTTTAAACGCTAAAATATTCTAAGCTACTACAACCCTCTTTCAAAAATCCGGGTTGTTACATGTGAACCTGTTGAAATATATAAGTCTGCTGAAATGAAAATCTGCTGAAATGAATAAACCTATTAGAACATGTGGAAAGGATTACTGTTGTTTATAGACCTGTTCTAATAACCGGTTAATTGGATATTGTAAATTAAGTTACAAAGAGATTGGGAATAATTCGGTAACTGAACTAAAATCTGCTGAGAACATTATCTGTTGTATAAGGCTTGTTTCCATTAATCATCTGTATGAATTGGAATTTATTGTAAATGTTGTAATTAGGAAATTTAGAATGAACTTGAATATTTGTTAAGAATATTATTATGAAAAAAGATTGTAAATAAAAATTAGAGTGAAATTTGGAAGAATGAATATGCCTAAATTTACAGTAAATAGAAAATTGTAGCCGCACTTGGACACAAGGTTAAGTTCAACTTGTGGTAGAAGTCCACCCGGAACTTCCCGACAAGTGCAGCATCCATAAGTGGTTAATTTAATGTGAGAGTCTGGTGCATAAACAAACATATAATGGTGCTAAGACATGAGGTTAAGTCCAACTTATGGTAGAAATCTGCCCGGAACCGCCCGACAAGTCCAACATCCACAAGTGGTCAGCTTAATATGAGAGGTCTGGTGGATAAACATATACATGAATATATGTATAAATAGGATAAAAATAAATGGAATTGATTGTAATTAATGGAATGAATTAAAGTTACAACAATAAAAGAATTAGAATGAACGGGGAATGACAATACCTATTATAAATAAACCTGAAGGGGAAAAGGAAAGATAATAGGTAGGCTTGTCCTAGGGACAAGCGGAAATTATAACTTAGGTTATAATAAACGATAGAGAAAATGAGATAACTTAAGTAATAAGATAAGATGTACTTTTTTTTGGAAAGGTAGGTCGTTTTTATGATGGACGTACAACTTTTTATTAAAAAAGCAAAAGAAGTGGAGTTCTGCACAGGCATAGAAACTCCATCTGGTTTGAAGTGCTAGCACACTAAAACAATAAAGCACCGGGGAGAAACTAAGTGTTTCAGCACAGGTGTACTTAATTAAGTAATATGTAAGTCTAGAAACTTGAAACCTGTTGTTTTTAATAAGTGGAGAAAAGAAGGGAAAACTTATGAAATACAATAAGTTGTACTTAATTATAAATTAAGTAATCTTTAAAACTGAGAATCTGAATCCTGCTGATAAAAAGATCATGTTATCTGTCAGCCTGAGAATATGAAATCTGCTGATAAGAACAATATGTTAAAGGATTATTAATGAACTTAAATAGGTTAAGTTATATAACTGAAATTAATAAGAAAAAGGAACTTGGTAACTAGAATAAGAAGTCAATATGACTTGAAATAACAAAGTTAACTGGAAATTTAATGAGGTAGAGCAAGCACGTAATTAAACTTTTGGACATAGGGCCCAATAACACATTAACTTGACGCACTTGGACCAGTTTGTACGTCTGAAAGTGAAGAACCCAATGGGGTAGATCATCCTGGTGTCATGAGACACAAGGGGAGCGCACATCCATCTAATTATTCTGCCTGTTCTACCTGTTGTTCTGCTGATATTCTGCTGGCTCTAAAGGGCTAGAAGTAGAAGCACGCAGTTTCCTAGGATGTGGAGGGTACTGGTAGTAGTCCTCCGTGCGGTGGCATCGTTAAGGTTGTGCTCGCAGAGGTATGGTCTGCGCATTATATACCCGGTGAGTATACCTTGATTGTCACGATAGTGGGCAGTGAGAAGTATGTAGGGTGGCTTAGGTGATTCGACAGATCTGGTGCCTTATGACTAGGCAGGTTACGACCATCTCATCTGTTTGCCTTAGGCGGGTCTAACCAACTGATTAATAGTAATCGTCGGGTACTAGTCATCGACAGTCAGCGTGATGCAAAAAGGCTGAGAGCTAAACCAAAAGACCATTGACCTCTTACTATCGAAGATTTAGTTGCAAGACACGCCAATTTGATTGTAGATTGTTTGTTAAGGGTACATCACTAGCTCTCATATCTGTTGGCCTTTCACTAGTTGAGGTAGGGGTCAGGTAGGACCATAGCCACAATGAAAATGTAAACCATAGCATCCGTGTATACAGATATCTGAAAAGGCTCCCGACTGAGTTCCGTGTATCTGATATAGCCCTGTTATGAAACTCGGTGTACAATAGATAATACGTGTGGATATATGCATACCGTTTTCGGATGGTGTATCATTGAGGTTGAGGCATCATTTACGATTAACGATATGTACGTAAGAAAGTTTAGATGCGTGCATGTCTGCTCCGGGTGGTGTATCGAAGACTCTAGGGAATTACTCTGTGATGGAATCTGATTCGATCGAATGGTTTGAAGATGGCAGTTTGTACGCTTATGTAACATAGCTATGGCAGTTATATGTGGAATGTAGCGTAGTTATACAGAGATTCGTACGTCATTCCAGCATAGGATGACGGACTGCGTATATTTTTGTGGCGTTACAGTGGAGACCGTGCGAGTGGGGTACCAGGGTGTACCTTAATATTGGGGGTAACTATATGTACATTGTATTAGGTTAATCTACTGGGAAGTAGATGGGTATGATGTGTGTGTGTGAGCCTTTAGTGCTATTAACACAAGTAACCTAATAAATAAGAAAATGTGATTGCATGGTACATGTAGGGTTATCCAAAATGTACAGTTTAAATCCAATCACCAGAACTTGTGTTCTGACCCCCTCCTCATAACATACTTGCAGGTTAGATTTGTGACAGAGATATGATAGCTTTGGATACTAGTTAGGCAGTATTATTATCTGGGTAAGGCTATATTTGATTATATTATATTTTATTCCACTCTGATGTCAGATGTTTCCTGGGCTCTGATATGTTTATTATCTCTGTCTTTTCTGCAGGATACTAGACAAACCAACGCTGATTTCGATAGATTAGAAATTTTAAAAAAGTTCGATCTGTCCGAATTCGTGTTGTTACATTTCATGTCATCGAGAAGATAGGATTTCTGGCTTATCGAGTGGATCTCCTAGAGCATTTATCGGGAATCCATAATGTTTTTCATGTATCTCATCTGAGGAAATGCCTTCATGTTTCTGCTATCAGACTCGAGCTTGATGAAATTAGGGACATAGAAAAACTTGAGTTGGAGTCCAGGGTGCCTCGTGCCACTACAAGGATTGTAGAGCCTGGAATCAAAAGACTCCGCAACCAAACCATTCGCCTTGTCCAAGTACAATGGGGAAATGATCCTGTGGAAAGCACATAGGAGACAGAGTATAAAATGAGACAGACTCTCCTAGAGCTTTTCACATGTAATTTTTTCCGAAATTAACGTTTATGAATGCATTGTGATTGCTATAGTGAATGCTTGGAAATGGATGCAACACCATTGCAAAACGCATTCATATAGAAATATATGCATAATTAGGTTATTTGCATACACATTAAATCACTTATTACACCTACACGACAGGGTTAAGATAACTTTAGTGGGTCTGCAGTACATAATCGCTGCGATTCATGAATGAGTTGAAAATAACATGGGTGTTTTGAGCAAGTTGTGTTTTTCGCCCCTTTTTTCAGATCTCGGGACGAAATCTGTTTTAAGGGGGGGAGGGGGAGAATGTAACACCTTGTAAAATATATAAATATTAACAATAAATAAAAATAAAACAATTTAATAATAAGGCCGAAAAGGAGATTTTGCAGCTTATAAAATTTGGCTATGAAAATCTTTTATTTGGATTCGTGGAGAAATTTTGATTCATTTTCATATATAATATGCTAAAAAGGGTCAATGCATGAAGAAGTTATAAGCAAATGAAATTGGATATTAAAACGCAGAATATATATATAATTAAATGAGTAATATAAATATATGTCCAAAATATATTTAAATAAAAGTGGGAGGATTTGAAATTCAAACAAGGGATAAGATTATGGGGACAGAGAATATTTTAAGCAAGGAAATAGATTAAGAAAATAAAGTAACGTATTAACTAGTTAGACACCTCAGCGCTATATAAATTCATTGAGTTTTTCAGTGACCAAGAGGTCGACCGCCCCCTAGAAGGGGTGTCGACCGCCAGTCGACCACATAGGTCGACCGCTTGGCGGTTGTGGAGCCCAATGAATCTATGTTTGGTTAGGGTTTTCTAAAAGGATATATGTAAATATATAGCCAAGATTAAATATGATTAATCTAACGTCTTACACTTACGTGAGCAGTTACTCAAATCACACAACAGAACCCTAGCCACTCTCTTATCTCTACCTTCATAATGTCCTTCTGCCATTGCTAAACTCCAGAAAAGGTTAGGAATTTCTCTTCTATTCCTTTAACCTTTGTTCTTATCTTTTCTCTAACCTAAATTCATATAAATTTTATTATGAATTCTAGAATTTAGTAATATATATAAGATTCTAAAAGCTGATTCTTACATATATATTAGGAGGATTGGTGCACGTTTATCATGAAGATTAATCACAAATCTGAATGTACAACAAGAAATTCTCTTTGTTCTTCCTTAGATCTGTGAGTGGAATATTGTGTTCTTAGGCATATTCTATTTTTTTGATCGATTAACATGTTGATAGCTATTCCTAAGAGGATTTGGAAATCGATAACATCAATACAAAAAACCCCAAATCCTCTATTTTATATTTGCATATGAATTATCATGTTACTTGAGTTTATGGATTTGGATCTTAATATTGGTTTGAGGATGAAAGGGGTGTTGTTGTTTCTACTTTGTGTAATTCACCCTTATGTAAACATTTGATTGTAGCCTAAAAGGGTTTAAATTTGGCTGTTCCATGATTTGATTAGGTTTGGATTCTAATTTGAATCCAAACATATTCATACTTGAAATATATCAAATGTAAAAGTTTTTATGTGCAAAACACTAAAAGGGGTGAATTAGATAAAGTGGAACTTATAAACAAACATGTACATATTATATGTGTATGTTATACTCTTTTTTCAATCCATTATTGAAATCATCCCAATAAGTCCAGGATGCAAGTTCAAGTTTGTATGTACGATTGAATTTTTCCACTCACTGCTATATGTTATTATGCTCTTATGCCATCATCCCTAAATTGTAGCGGTCAAGACATGGAAAAACTAACTCGTATACCTTATATTAGACAAATTGACAATTGCTATCTCGTTAGAACGTTCTCTCGTTCATATGAACATTAGCGCTTTTAGGCGTTATAATTTTTATACGTATATAAATGTAATCAACGTAATTAACGTAATAAATGCGATTAGGATAGAATTCGAATTCGAAATGTCCCCATATATATATATTGATTTCTTGTATGTGTATAGAATGGCTTTACATATATTAATATTGACACACAAACACGAGGTTAGTTGCCATTTGTGGTATAAGCCTACCCAGAACTGACCGGTAAGTCCAGCATCTACAAGTAGGCCCAACTAGTGTAAGAAGTCTGGGTGCCATGGGTCATTCAAAACTTAGTACACTATGACACGAGGTTAAACCAACTTATAGTAGAAGCCTGCCCAGAACCGCCCGACGTATCCAGCATTTACGGTTGTACCGTTTAATGTGTGAGGTCTAGTGTGTGTGTGTGTATATATATATAATTATATATATAACTATATATGTCTATGTGATATATAGGGTTTTGGCTTGTTAATGGCGACAAGCGATTTTTATCAATGTCTGCTTTCGCCATACGCGAGACCTAACTCCAATTTCCTTCGTCAATTTTAATCATTTTTCTCCTATGATTCGGGATCGCTTACGATTTATATGTAATCCTAAATGAATCCCCTTTTGTTGATAAGCCAATTTATTTTAATATCGTTTTCACAAGCGACGCCAGATCCAAATCCTGATTCATGCCGATCTAAAGCCGCCAAGATTAAGAAATTAATATCCTCCGTCTCGTTGCTTTAGATTTGTTAAATAATGGAAGGATAAGACACTATTGATTTGGGTTTCGGCATGATCTGGCGCTACAGAATTAGTTTCAGTACCAAATCTTCCAGCCGTTCTTAACTTTTGATCGAGATAGATCTGCATCAGTGTTGGATTTGGGTAAGATTTAAATGTTTGGTTTTGGGTGGATATATTATGCGGTATTAGACTTTAGATTGTGGTATTTATGTGTCTGTTTTGGATTTCATGGGTAATTATCTATCAAGATAGTGGATCTAGAATGTTTGTCTTGGTTAATATTCTATCTGATCGTCTAATTTTAATTATTGCCTGAAGTTGATGCTGCATTTTTTTGGATCTTAGTGTATTGCACCCAAGATACTTTTCAACCATTTGGTGAGTATGAAATATAGGTGTTTATGGTCAGGTTTGCCTGCGATTTATGTGGTTTGCGATCTGCTTATATTATCTGGTAGTAGTTCCATTCGGATTGTGGGGTTATGCAGTTTAGTTTTATATTGTTTTGATTTTAGTTTATCTTGACACCTCAACGATCTCAGCTCTTATATTTAAGAAATTGGCACTTGGATTCTCTGTGTTCATATTTCCAAAACTTGTACTAAGATAGATTCACATCTATGTTGATAGTGAATCATCAACTAGACTTAGTGCTTGGAATTGAGTATCTTTTGTGATTTAGGTGCCAGTTACAGTTGTTTAAGGGCTGTTATTTCATGGATGTGTATGTTTGATGATAATGAATCATGGATCGGTAATGCTTGCCTTGCTCATGGATTCTAGTACTGATTCGGTTGGGTATATAGAGCACTGCACATTGTAGTTTGGAATTATTGATGTTATGGTGGTATGTTTTCGTGTGCTTTTAGGTTACTTGTTTCAACCTGTAGCTTATGGGTTTTTTGGAGCAGTTCCACGTTTTTTTTGGTATTCCCGAATAATCTTCTATGTGATGATGACTTCAGCTCAGATCTGCTCCATATATTTATTCGAGTCCAGTTTCATCAATGTTAATCAGTATTTACCCCGTTGATCAACCTCATGTGTACCTATTTATGAGATTGAAAAACAATGTTTGGATATTGGTCGAATTGACAGATGATATTTGGTCGAATGTTCATGAGCAACTTGATTTAGTAGTTTTTCCGCGCTTGTTTATGGTTTCCAGTACTTGATGTAAAGTTTTACACCCAATGACCAGTTCGATTCTTTAATTGCTGGAAGGTTTTTAAGAATTGGCATTTTGTATTTTATGGATATTGCAGATCATTCCGGTTCATTAGCAATAAGTAGTTCAAATTATGGACTGGTGATTTTTTTCTAGTATAGTGATCGTTAATTTGGTGTTAATGGAATGATCATGGACTAGGGATGAATGGGAAGTAGTTAAGGCATGATGGAGATTTTTGTGATAATTCATTTATAATTGTATACCACATTGCGTTCAAGTTTAGTGGAATATAGAATTTAGTGCAAATAAATGGAAACCAATTCTCTTTTGTGGTGAAGTGCATTGTTTATAAAAGGAATTCACATATACTTTGCTTCTGGATTTGGGTATTAGCTAATGTGCATCTTTGCCATCTTCGTTGCATGTTACGTGTGGGATTCATACGAATGAAGATGTGTCTATTGCATTTTGGTGCCAAGTCCAAGGGCATTGTATTTCATGGTATCTGAAGCAGTTATGGGTGATAGTGGCACATTTTCAAGTTCTTTTAGGTTTCTAATTTCATCCTGTAGCCAATGTTTTTGTTTGGAGTAGTTCCGCATGTACTAGAGAGTGAGGATACAAGAGGTTGAACTAGCCAAGGCAACTATGCATGGGAATTTGGACGTCATTTGATTGCTCAAGTAGTTGAACCATTAAAGAACACTAGTTACATCGAGTGATCTAAATATAGCTCAGGCACATTTCATGTAGTTTGGTGTTATAACAGATGTGTATTGAAGATGGGCTTTCTGCTTCCTATCTTTAAGTAAAACATACTATTTTGATTTGTTACTGAAGTTTTTATGTTATGGTGTCTTATGGGAGATGAGATGATCGGTTGATGATCATGCACAAGAGTAGCCCTCGGCTTGAGTGAGGTGTAGAGAGTTGCACGATATAGTGGGATGAAGGCCTAATCATGGGGTGATTTATGTTAGTTATGTTTTTTACTTGTATTTTTACTTTTTTTTTTTACTCTTTTAGCTTATGTCTATAATGGTTAGTATGCTAACCTGCCTTTTGTACTGTTTTTTTAGTAAATAACAAAGTGAACCAATTTTCAATATATATAAAATTCTATTGTGTGTGAAAATAGTTAGGTTTACTATACCTTGAGAAGGTCTTAAGTAGATGAATCTCAACTTGTCTAATTTGGGTCTTAAGTGGTTAGGACTGGGATCCCTCTGAAGGTTTATTCCTTGGAAAGGAACCAAAGTCATGGGACCCACCCTTATTAGATTCAGAGTAAGTCTTTGGGTCCTCCTCTAAAAGTGGTTAGGCATAAGCGGTAATGGAGTAGGTTAGTTCATGAGGGAATGTCCACTTCCTCTAGAAGCTTGTAAAGGCTCAACTATGGACATAATTGGTATATAAAAGATACGTGGCATTGCATGCTTACCAACTGTCTAAGGGTAGTATTAAGCGACATAACTATTCTACCGTAATATCAGTTAAGTAGTAACATTCGCAATACTACTTCTCATATTACAATTGAGAGTATAGACATAAGAACGTTGCGTACTAGGATGAGGTCATAAGGGATTAGTGTCTGCCTCAGGGTTATAAGAGTTCATAAGAATCCACCTTTAATAAGGCCATAAGTGACTGAGAATGCCCACCTTGTTGGGTCTTTACCCTAAAAACACTAATGAAAGATTGACTTGGATATCCACCTCATTGGTTAGATACTTGGTGTTTGTGTGAATGTTGTGTGTTGTGCAGACATACCTTGACATATGTAACCTGCTAAAAACCAGGGTATGATCTTTAAGTTAACACCATATTCCAGTCACACAAAACTTTATGTTCTGACCCATCTCCTTAACATATCCAACATGTCAGTAGATAGAGTAAAAGTCATGGATGACGTCATGATGGGAGATAGAGACGAAGTCATTATGCTATTATTAGTAGTTATTTATTTACTTCTTATGGAAACATTTGAGAATGATTTATTTGATGTACCTATGGAACAGATGTAATCTTGACTGTTGTGTTGATATTATGTGATTTTAAATAAAGCGGTACATCTTATTTCAGTATTATATTTTCTCTTTCCGCTATGTGAGATTTCCATTCGAAGTGTATGTATATATTATCTGTGCAAATGTAATTACTTATAGAAACCAACGACCAGTTTAGAATGTTTCTAAGTTTCGATGGGCCTTTTCTAGTTGAAATTTGGGCCTATTCTAGGGAGTTGTTAGAATCTGTGTTGTTACATTTCCTGTTCACCAAAATCTTGTTATTCTAAACCCCCTCCTCGTTACAACCTACCAGGTTTTCTAGAGAAGATCCGATTCTTATAGGTGTTTTTATGATGACCGCCCACGACCCCTGCACTAAACAAAAGGAACAATGCGATGAAAGACGTGCAAGGCAGCTGTGGACGGTCATCATGGTAAGAAGCTCAAGCGGAACCTGTCGTAGAACTCACAACACAAGGATAAAATATAGTAGAACATATACAACAGGTAATAATAGTGAAGCATCATATAATAAACTTTTGAAACTTTAACAAAATCCTGAAAGATTTTCCATACATCATAGGAATTATTAAAGCCTGTACATAAATCCTCACTACAACACTCATAGAGCAAATCAAACGGCGGAAACATAAAATACTATATAGTAATAAAACTATACGTAAGCCTCTAGCTCATCGTCGATCAACATGGTCGTCTCACCAAACTATCACCCGTCACCTACTATTCAGTCTTCCCATCCACAACGGATGAATAACCCAAGGTAATAAGAGCTAAACATAAAACCTTGAGTCAATCAACAGTCTTAGTGAGCGATAAAACAACTAAGTTACATCATCAATAAAATATATGAGAATGGATAGATAAACATACTAATCTACCCGCAACACCAGAGAAGAACCCAAACCTACCTTCTTCACATCCGACAATGATATCGTTTGCAATCCATTCAACCAAAAGAACAATAACTCATTCATGGAATTCAAGACAATAATTCATTCAATAACAATCACACAACTAGTTATATCTCACGTAGACATCCTAATCGAACATAACATCCCTCAAGCACAAGCCCCAAAGGCCTAAACCAATATCAGACAAGCACCCAAGAAACATCTCCTTTGATGTTGGACAATCTATGTGAGACGGTACAAACAAAACAAACAATAATCCATAATTGACTCTGGCTATCACCGTCAATCCTGCTTTGAAATTATTGTTAATCGCATGATGGCCAACTTTGCCATATGTCAAGGGCTAATGGTTACCCCAGTTCTAGCATAAACTCCATACGCCTTTCAACGATACGTATGTTTGTCTAACCTTGACAACTAGGCCTTTCAACGATACCCAGGGTACTCGACCAGCAACCATCTGGTCTTTTAGGTGCCTCTATTGTACCCCTTCTTTGAGCCTGCTAGAACTTACGACAACGATAACTCCTCAGCCTTCGCATCTCTGGTCATCCAACCTTGATGATTTTCGTAACTCGAGCGACCTTCTCGAGAACCTTTGAGTTGCCATCTCGTTCATTGTTCTACACCGATCAACGAACACACTTAACACTTCAAATATTCCCACATGAATACTCCTCAAAGTCGTGACATCAATGCGCTGCGGCACGGGTTCAGGGGCATCGCACCCAATTTTTTTTTCAAGCCCTTTTTGTTCAAACCTGGGTCGTACCCGAAAAATATTCTTTTTCAGAAATGACCCTGTGCGACTGACCCCATGGTACGAACGACCAAATATTCACATTACTCGACTGATCCCATAACATCTTAGTAGAGACCGACCGACCCTGCTGCTTGACCTACACTACTTGACCCAAGTCCTTGCTCGACCGACAGGACCCTGGTACTCGACCGACCTGAACTTTGCTAGACTCTTTCTGCTCGACCGACCTGCAGCTCCTTTCTCCCAGATCGACCGACCCGACCCCAAGCTGCTCGATAAACACTACTCAACCCGAGTCCTTGATCGACCGACCAACCTGTATTCCCCCTTGTACTACACCTTGTACTACACATCACACTACACGCTCGACCCATGGCTTGTACAACACCAATTCAAGTCCAATTTCGACCAAAACTTCGCCAATCGACAATATTGACGAAATCTACTTATCCAATACAACCATAAGAATACTATGAAATCACTAACAACATGAATATGAAGATTTTCACCAAAATTATGCGAACTTCACAAAAAACATGATAAATGAACATATGATACCATGATGTAGATCTAAGGAATACGACTTCAATTTGATGAAAAACAAGATCAGACACTCGTATACTTGATTGAATCCGTGTGAGAGATGCATATCACTCACTAATTCTCCAAAACAATCCAAAAACACCTAGATCAAGATTCGGATAGTGAGGAATTTGATCCAAGCTCTTCAATTTGACGATCTCTCCCTTTGAATGATGTATATCTAGCTCCCAGCGATGTGTATCTTTGATTCTCTAATGTAGATCTCGAATTTTAATGGTGGAAAGGTGTAGGAGAATGGAGAAATGGAAGATCACAAGCTCCTCCAAATGAGAGAATAGAGAATGTAAACTATTCTCCATGCCTCCTACCCCCTATTTATAGTCCCACCAGCCCACTAATGGGCCCTACCAAATCAGCCCATTGTGGCTTACCAAACCTGAACAACCAACTGTAAAACTTTAAAATAGCGATTCCTCCCAAATCGCTGAGCCAAAATTTTAATGTGACCACTCTACAGAAAGGGAAACATCATTTCCTTTGTAATGGCATAAGTTTTAACATCTGATTCGATCCGAGTCAAAAAGTTATGCTCTGCACAAGACTGATATGGGCAAAATGGTCACAAATAAAATTTGCACCTCTAACTCTCCGATTGAATCCTTTACTCAAAAGATCGTACATTTGCACCTCTAACTCTCGTTGTTCCTTAGGTGCCATCCACCTAAGAGGCATAACAATAGGCCTTGCTCCATCCATTAGATCAATCTGAAACTTAATCTCTCGACGCAGCGGAAATCCTCTGACCTCATCAATAACATCAGAAAATTCTCGAATGATTGGCACATATGACAACCTATACTGAAATCTTACCAGAACTCCATCCTCTGGTAGATAACGTATCACCATCATTTGCCCTTCCATATTCCCAAATCACCTCAAACCTCTCGCAATCCATAATGGCCGCATATCTTTTGAGCTAGTCCATGCCCAAAATAACCCCAAACCCAACAAATTTCAAAACAAAGCAATCACACACAAAAGAGAAACCATTACTCAATAAAACTAGACCACAACAAAGCATATAAAGACTAGGCGAACTCCCTACCGAATTAGTTATCACCAATGGTCTATCAAAAATATCAGGTTCTAAACCTAACTTGCAAAAAATCTCATTATAGATAAAATATGTGATGCTCCAGTATCAAAAAAACTTGAATTGAAACATATCTGATAGAAAGCATACCTTGCACAATGACATTCTTCTTCTTTTCTACAACTGTCGGATCCCTTGAGAAAGACGACACAAATCTAAAGCATGCGGTCTCACAACCTGCTTATCCTTTGGTCATTCTAGACTATTATTCTTCTTTCTTCATATGCCCAGGCTTGTCACAGTTAAAACACTTCTTTTCCACCTTCACATTCTAACAATCCTTGGAAAGATAACACTTCTATTGGCAATATAACAAGTAATCTTGCCATTAGGTTTCTTTTGGTCATTATTCCCTTGCTGTTTTTTTTGTTTACTATTCCACTTTTTCTTATTACCATTACCCTGCTGTGGCTTAAACTCCTCCTTACTCTTGACAATAGCCTCAATCTTCTGTGGAACCAAGCCTTCCTTTCTTAAAGCCTTCTTGACTAGCTTCTCATAAGGGTCATCAATATGGTCGATCAATTATTTCCCAACTCCCTCATCCAAACCTAATTTAAACTTCTCATTCTTTTAATAATGGGTCTAAATATATGAACAAACATACTTAGATAAAGCTTCAAACTCCTCCACATATTCAAACATGGGTCTACCTCCTTGTTTAAGCTCAACAAACTTCTTAAAGAGTATCAACTTCTGGACTATAGAAATGAACTTCTACCCAAACTTAGTTCTAAACTGATCTAGTCCTCTAGAGTCTCTAAAGTAAAAGAGTTCCATCAATCCATCTCTTAACCTTGCAGCTGTCTTGATGCAAGCTTTCTCTTAGCTACATCGGCAATTCCTAAATACTCATAAAATCAAACAAGTATCCAACCAATTCTGAATCTCAATTATTGGTTCTGTACCAACAAACGGTTTGCCACTCAAGGAAGTACAATCCTTGTAGTGCTTCGCAAAATCAACAATCCTAAGTGCTTGCATAGGAACACCATGCTCTACTGCCGCTCCTGGAGTGGGCATCCTCCTCGTGATCACTACCATCATGGCCTCAAACATAGCAAGATAATTAGGCATAGCAGCCCCCGCCCCTGATTGTCGACCCTTTCCTACCTCTCCAGTAGCAGGAATATCCTTAGCAGTGTGTCTCGTAGTTCGTTGACTCATTCTCTATCTGAAATGAGAACGATCAATCTATATTAGAGAAAGGACACATTAGTGTTCATCTGATTACTAACCAACTAAACTATATATTATAATATAGTAATCATCCATTAGACATTACAAGTATGTCTCTCATACACTTTTACGCTCATGAGCTTTGGGTAAAATCGATTAAACAAAGCTTTGATACCAAATGTGATGACCGCCCTATATCTTCTGCATCGAACTATGGAAAAGGTGTGTTGTATGATGTGCCAGACCAATATGGAATGATCACTAGGGTAGGATAATTCGAAATGAACTAGCTGTATAACCTACAATGCATGGATAACATATAATAGAAAATGTACAACAAAATATACTAGTGAAGTGCAACTGAATTGAAAGCTCAAATCTCTAAACATCTCAGATCACCAATATAAAATATTTTTGATAATGAGTAATCCGTACATCAAGCCTCACTACATAACACTCAGAATATCATAAAATCTCAACAGATAGCAGAAAAACAAAACATCTATATAGGGTAGTAGTAATACGTCAGCCTCATGCTCGTCACGGTACAACATCATCGACATCAAAACCTATTACCTGCTATTTCAGTTTGCTCACCAACACAATTGATGACCAACCTAAGTTAATAAGAGGGAAACGTAAAACTTGAGTCAAACAATAGTCTTAATGAGCTATAGGATAGCTAAAAACAGTTACATAGGATGTATGCGTATAGACGACTCAATCATCTAACCCATCTTAGTAACTAAGGATAACACAAGATAATCAATTATCGTACGCCACTTCATAATAGGAAAGGAAAATCCCTTATCCCTCTTCTCTTCGATAACCTACAGTGATAGCCTACTCGAGAATATAGAGAAGAAAGCACACAATCGACCATAGCATCCACAACATCTAATATCCTAGTTATCACTGACTACTGCCTTAAATACATCAATTATCGAACTTGCTTTCAATGATCAAAAGGGCTAAGGGAAAACCTTGGTTCTAGCCAAACTGTATGTGCCATCGTGACTACGTATGTTTGTCTCCATCAAGACAACTAGTGCAACAACCTGGATTTCTGGCGATAATTAATTCAGTTATTTGATTAAAATCCAAAAATGGTATTTTTGCAAATGATGGAATTTGACCATGAAACTTGCACTATTACGTTCATGACGGAATTCTGGTCAACTTTCGTGTTTGGAACTTCATGAACGTAGTTCTTATTAAAAAGTTGTGGACGAAATATGAAAATGAATGAAAAATAAATATAGTAGAATCCTTTATATATATATAATACATATAACTGCCCCCGTCTGCTACCAGGTCGACCGGGGCAGTTAATCGCTTGATCGACTGCTTAGTCGAATCCTATAGGCAGATCTTTATTAAGCCAAATCTGACAGGACTAGGGTCATTCCTATGCCTATAAATAAAGGGCTAGAGTCTCATTCTCTTATTCATATTTTAAAAAGGCAGCGAAGCTCTGCCATTTCCAGTCCTCCATCTTCTTCTAAAACACAAATTTTAAACATTTACAAATCAGATTTGGAAGATTGAAGAGATTAGATTCAGAATTATGAAAAAGAGATGGTTCTACGAATAGGTAATGTAAATTATTTAATTTCCATCTTCTTTTCCTATTTTTTCTCCAGATCTACAAATCTCAAACTTTGTTTATCAATCCTTATTTTGAAATAAATTATAGATCTATAAGATTTAGGAACTTTAAGCCAAAAAGCTGTGTCAGATTGGATTTGGATAACTTTCAGGCGAGTAAGAAATTATATACATCGTTTATTATAATCCTATATAATTCATTAGTGATGAATTGATATTATATGCCTGAAAGTGTCAAATTTGTGTATTTTGTTAAATATGAATTATTATGAATATTGGTTAGGTATGGATTTGTAGGCCTTTAAAGTTATTATCATCTTTTGCCTACAATTTCTTGAGTTTTTGTGTTTATTATAAACACCTCGGATCTCGAATTCAGTCCCAACATTTTCCTCAGATTTGAAGTTTTATTCCAGTTCCATAGGTTTGGGTGTTGAGTTACTATTTATACAGTATTAGTTAAAGTAATTTGTAATCCTGTTGTGTTGATATTGTTTTTAGTTTTACTTGATTATTGTAAGTTTTTTCCTTTTTATTCTTTTTGCAAGTAAAGACATTATTTGAAATCTACAAGGAACATAAATAATTCAAATAAAGGAGATTTGCAAATTCACGTATTTACATAGTTTGCGACATATATTCTAAATAATATATTAATATTTTTCCTTATGATTTGAATTGTTTTAATTTCCCCTTTTAAAATGAATCGGGAAAAATTTACAATAATTACAGTAAATGACCTTTTATAAGATTTTGAATCTTAAAACAAGATTAAACACAAAAGGGGTTGTTTTGGTCACTAATTTAGACTAGAACATAAATATAAATAATAATAAAACATAAATTAGTAACTACGTTAGCTTTGCGTTTAAATATAAACATAAACATACATTATAATCTTGTCTGTCCAAATTTATGTAAAAAACATTATCATAATAAATATTTATTGTTATGTGTTTTGTTAATTCCCATCTTTATGGGTATGTATATGAAAATATAACCCATATTGAATGGAAATAATATTATGACTGTTATAGCAACAAATGTAATTTATTTGTTGTATAAATAAAAAGGGTCATAAGTAAGGCAAATTTATTGTAACCACAAATGTTTTGGGGAACTAATTGAATTGGATAAATATGCCCAAAATGGTTACAATTAAAATTGGCATTTAGGAACAAAGATTGTAACTCCAACAAAGGAATAAATAAATGGCAAATTCATATATGTATAAATATATTCACTTAAGAATTCAATGGATTTAAATTTATAGTAATATCTAGGAGCTACAATAGCTAGATTAGAATTGAAAAAGGGACTGGTATAAATAGCTTAATTGGTGCCTTTGGAAAATATGACGGTTAGGGTCATTAGTGGCAGGTAACTTAACTAATAATAATAAAAAGGATAGAAAGGAACTAATGGGAATTGATTGGCATATTAAATACTAAGTCCAATAAGGAAATTAATAAATAAACATCCTAGAATAGAAAGTTATAGGTTTTACTTATCTATTTCTTGTTAATCTAAAATTAATACAATTAAGAATCAAGATTGGACTTGGTAGGTTAATGATCCGAGGTCAGTTGCCTTATTCGATAGAAGTGTGCACTTTCCAACTGTCAGGTATATATACATCTGATGTGAGATCATTAACCATAGGAACCCGTTATGATAGTTAATTGCGTAGCGAGGGTTATTTTTAAAACAAGGTTTATCTCAAGTGTGAGGTATTAAGTGGTTGTAGGACCCACCTCTAGTTCCAAAAGAGGAAACCTTAAAAAGGAAATAGTTTATAAGAGTAAGTCTGCTTCAGGATTGAGGTATTAAGTAGTTAGATATTCCCTTAAAAGGGTATTAAGTTATCACGTAGCTTACCTCCTGTAACCCCCCACCTTCGTTAAGGTCACTCACAAAGGGAATTCCTTAACTTCGGTGGAGCGTTTTAGGTAAAAGATGCAGGTAAATTACAAGACAAACAAATAAAGCAGCGGAAAATAAAGTCATTTTATAAACAATGTGGTTCAGTCAAGCTTTTACAACAATTGTCTCAATTAAACTTAAAAGTAATACATAAAAATTCTGTCTTAATTCAAAACTTCCAAGTATAAAAGAAGCATAAAAATAACAATGATATGCCCCAATAAAGAATGAACTAGCCATAGCAGTGGAAGAGAGAGTCTAAAGCAATACATCGACTATCTCCGTGCTTAGAAAGAAAACTGAGCTAAGTGGTAACATTTCCTCCCTGTGAACCGGGGGGGGGGGGGGAGGGGAGAAACGGAAGAAAAGAGGCGAAACAAACTAGGTCAGACATAAGTTTGGTAAGTCCAGTGACTTTCAGTATGCAAACAGGTAAAAGTAACATGACATGAATAAACGGAATATAAGACAATACCATGATAACCGGGATATCAAGATAACATAAGATTAGCATATGATATGATAAGGCAAGATAAACCGAAGGCGCTTCTACTCTTTCTCTGCTTCGCTACTACCTTGTTATTCTGATTTTTATATCTCTGCACCGCCTAACTAGTGTCCCAACTAGTAATCTATGTAAAATGATAATATTACAACATGATCCCAATCCTCGCAATTATGGTAGCCTTCAGGTGTACATCTAGTAAGAGGATTTTACCTCAATCAGCCTAATTGCCATGAAGATGTTAGATGTACCCTTACTACCCTATCGATCGGCTCCCTACATGTATCAATGTTCCATGTGTCTGTGTTAATTGGCCCTCTCTTGCGTGTAGATACCCTGTTCTGGTCCCACCATAACGTATATCAATCCTTATGATAGCAACCCGACACGATTCAAGATGCACAGCGTATAACTACTGGTACCCAGTGTCTGCTTTTTCCCCCTCCGGAGTACGTGCACGCCCGTAATCCGTCGGAACCTACACTGATGTACCCCCAGCCGCTATTTTGACTGCTTATAATTAGCCCAGTAATCATGCCCCACCCTGCCTAGTTTCAGGGTACCTTGATACATCTATGTGGGTTACTGCTGAAATGGGTCCCCGTTACTAGGGTTTCTTACTGGTTAAGTTTGTGGGCCTATATTTACTAATATTACCCACCAACCCGATATGTACTTAACCCTCCCACTGATTTAAACATGTTCACTGAATGGTTAAGTTTGTGGGCCTATATTTACTAATATTACCCACCAACCTCATATGTATTTAACCCTCCCACACATTATGTCATATTGGTTAAGTGTGGTCCATTCATGTTAACTTAACCCACCCACTCATCATGTCATGTTGGTTAAATGTTTCTTACTAACCCTTCTCACTCGCCATGTAGGATTGGTTAAGTGTTTCCTATTAACTTAACCTCGTTCATTCATCATGTTATATTGGTTAAGTATTTCCCATTAACTTTACCCCAATCGGTCATCAATTTACATTGGTTAAGTGTTTCTTATTAACTTAACCCCACGCGTTCATCATGCTGTATTGGTTAAGTGTCATCAATCAATTCAAGTTTACTTAACCCATACCCACTTGTCGTGTTACATTGGTTAAGTGTTGTCGTCTTGTGTTAACTTAACCCTCCCCATTCATCATGTTATATTGGTTAAGTGTTGCTCTCTTGTTTTAACTTAACCCTTCCACACATCCGGTTATATTGGTTAAGTGTTGCTCTCTTGTTTTAACAAACCCTACCCATTCATCGTGTCATATTGGTTAAGTGTTTCTTATTAACCTAACCCTGCTCATTCATCGTGTCATATTGGTTAAGTGTTTCTTATTAACTTAACCCTTCTCATTCATCATGTTGTACTGGTTAACTTAACCCGGCTCACTTGTCTAATTAACATGTTATAATGGGTATGTGTTCTAAATTTACTTAACCCCACCTTCTTGTCTAATTAACATGTTATAACGGTTAAATGTTCTAAATTTTACTTAACCTTACCATTCTTAGCATGTCTATTTATTGGCATTAATTAATTTATTAATGCTCCAACCTCTCACATTAGAACTGTTGTTTGCGGTTGTTGGATGTGTCGGGCGTTTCCCGGCAGACTTCTACAGCAAACTCATTCTAATTTCGGATTTTGGGCTAAATGCGCTAACCTCTCACATTAGATCTATGTTGTTGCGGTTACTGAATGTGCCGTGCGGTTCCGGGCAGTTTTACACCGCAACTCAATCTAACCTCGGGTTAGGCATGTTTATGTTTTAGCATATTTACCATACATGTCAAAGTCTAGATTTTATATGCTAATCATCCCAAATTCACAAAACTAGTCATGTTCCAATTCTCAAGTTATACCCTAACAAAGCTGATTGCAAGTTATGCCCCACAAATTCAAATTCAAGTTATTACTCAAAATAGGTTACACCCAATTTTCCCAAATTTGCAATAATTGTCATGGCTTAAAAATCACAATATAACACATGTCCTAAGGTTTAGTCATATTGCACTGTACAAAATATTCTCTAAAAAACCCCAATCATGATTCACAGTATAAACTATGCCAAATTATAGCCTTTAATTACAGTGTATGCTAATTACCCAAAATCCAAATTTAGGTGTGTTCACATTTAACAGTTATCCCTATCTTACTATAGGTTTTCATGCCTAAGCCATATGTCACCATACCCAATAATCTCCTTCTTCCAAGTCATAAACTATCATATATAATATGCCCCAATTTTAGGTCTTAAACCGCAACATGTACTATGCCTGTTTACAGTTCAATTTATGCCCCAAATCCCAAGTCATATGTCCAATATACTTTATGCCTCAAATATCAAGTCATATGTTCGATACACTTTATGTTTTAAATACAACATGTGTTATGTCTTCAAATCCATTACAAATCAGCTATGCCCAATTATACATAATACTTTTCCAGTTTTAGCGCTGACCATGTCCAAATCATATATTATGCCTAATTTTTCCCAACATACATTCATCTCTTATGAGATTTGGCTCAGGCTCGCAGTAGCCTGGCTATAAAATCAAAAAGGGAAGAAGGAAAGAAGAGACAAAGAATGGACATAATATCAATGAGATAGATCCAATGGATATAGAAAGACAGATATAAGTAGGCTTAATATCGGATTCAGATTTATTACAATGTTAGAATCACAATTAAATTTTATTTTTGAAAGTAACATGAACTCACAAATTACAGAATGGTCTTGAATTGAGGGATCTGATTTTTGAATTTGATTAGATATTCCTTTTATGTAGACTTTGATTGTTAACTTGAAAATTCTAATTTGATTGATTAAGGTGGAAGTTAGGTCACTTCAGTTTTTAGCAGCATATAGACGCCTATGAATTCGAGTGGAGGAAACTATAGTTTTGGGGTCATTTTATAGGTGTATAGGGATATTTAGAGCCTTCAGATCAGTCTAGAAGTCATCAGAATCGTCCAGAGCAGAATACCATGTCACATAGTGAATCAGAAAGCGACACGTGGCGAAACATCTCATCGGCCAGATCTGGGCTAACAGAGGTTGACTCCTCTATATGGGGGTCGACCCCTATGTCGACACACCTATAGGTGGGTCGACCCCTATGTCGACTCCCCCTGGGAGGGGGGGGGGGGGTCAACACCTCTGAGCGACAAATTTCCCGCTCAGCCTGCTTTGACCTAAATTCGAGATTTGGACCCTATTTTGACTTCTGGAATTATTTTATATGTATATGTATACTTCCTTGGGCATATACAAATTTCTAAGGCTTATTACTTCTTCATACGGTGTCTGATTTACGCAAACTCGGACTCTATCCCAAGCAGAATTCTGAGACGAACGCAATGGCGTAACCCGTTTCCCTTAATTCCTACTTTAAAATTACATATTCTTTAATTCGTTACTTTAATATCCATAGGAAATACGGGGTGTTACATTCTCCCCTCCTTTAAAGGATTTCTTCCCCGAAATCTCCAAGTCAAGGAGAACGTATCCTAACATCCAACATCCATCTACTCAACCATTCAATCACAGACGTCCATTATCCTTAAAAATATTTCTAATGCTTTTCATGAACATATTCATAGTGTGTGTATATGTCCTTATCTAATGCAAAATCAGGAGGTCTACCGATTCAGTTGACCTCCTTGATGCGAATTATGTCAGTGCCATGAGTCCATCATGTATGCAATTATTCCTAATCGTACTTTACAACTTCTACATGAGTGCACAATCATTCATATAAATGCAACATCCATATGATACCACATCAAGTGTCAATTCATAAATATAAAAATTCACTCATGCATATGCAATATGGAAGTGACGGAGCCGATCTAGTACCTAATGTGTGTGTGTATGTATCCACGAGCAACCACTTGCAACCATCAATCATAACATGTTTCAAACACATGTTTACATCCACTGGCTTCTACCTAAGGATTGAGGATAGGACCGATAGGATATACTTAAAAGATAAAGATTAGTATGCAATTAAACTTTACAGAAAAGAGAGATCAAGGATATACCCTCAAAAAGGGTATGATGCGCGTATCTAGTATTCAGTCTTCTAAGTCGCATCTTCTTAGGCTTCACTCCATATTTCTCTGACTGTCTTAACTTCACGATTGCATAGCTTCATAATTTCTGTTTCCAGAATATGCATTGGAACTCATTTCAATGTCGCCTCTCGTTCCACCTTTTCTTCTTATAGTATACTTGGCACTACAACTTCTGCCGTGTCATGCTAACATTCCCAGAACTATCTTTTGAAAATAAACAGATGCTAACCATGTTATCAAGTGTATATACTAAGATGATTAGATTCTTCTTCGTCAATCTAGTAAGTGGGGCCGATACCTTCATAAAGTCCTTAATTAACTTCCTATATTAGCCCGCTAGTCCAAGAAAGCTCCTTACTTCTGTTGCATTCCTTGGGACCTTCCAGTCTTGCACCGCAACTACTTTTGTGGGATCTACTGCTATCCCTTCTTTGGGCGCCACATGTCCTAGAAACCTTACTTCTTCTCTCCAAAAATGACATTTTTGGAGAACTTTGCCTTAAGTTGATGTGCTTGGAGGGTATCTGAGACTTCCCTTAGATGCAAAACATGTTCTTCCTCATTCCAAAATATTATCTATGCACAAGCGAAGTGAACCATCCGCCTTTGTAACGAAAATGACTGGAGCACACTATTCAGAAATACTTCGCCTTATGAACCCTTTTTCAAGTAACTCTTTTACTTGTTTACTGAGCCCTTCCTTTCCCTTGGATTCATGTGTCGTACAGGTAATGCAACTGGTTTTGCATTGTCAATTAAATATATGCGGAAGTCTATCTCGCGTTTTAGGGGATAAACCCCTAACCTGATTAAAAACATTTGCGTACTCATGGACTACTTTAATGGATCACAAATCGTCGATAGATGCATCAAGTGATTCTAGGTAGCCAAGAGAAACTGATCCCTTAGGATCGCACGACATCTCGAGGGTATTCACGAGGCAAGTCGAAAGTCTATCTACCCTCCTTTCACAATTACTTGCTAACCAATCCATGCCTAGAATCAACCCATAGCCCATGAAACCCGAAAACATAAGCATTACACTTAAACTCAATACTTAATATAGCTATTCTCAAATCCTTACAAACCAAGGATAAACGAGCCGAACCACCAACCGGATTTGAGACAATAATGGAATCTTCTATTATACAAGTACTAAGGTGTAGAGATTCAACTATGGAAGCAGATATAAACGAATGTGAAGCGCTAAAATAAAAAAGAGTACTAACAGGATGATCAAAAAGAAAAACTAGACTTTTTCAACAGAAACTTTACTACCTCTCTCTCGGGTGCGCTGGCGGTGAGAGCATGCACTTGCCCTCCTAAAAACCCTGTCCTTAATTATATGACCCATTATAAAGACACTTCCTCTTGTCTTAGGTTTTCCTATTCTTTCTTCCCTTCTTGTCCTGTGATTCCTCCACTTACACCTCTTTCTTTTTACTTCCTTTATGAACCAAGTCTATATCCATGAGTTCCTCATCCTTGGGTTGTGCTCCTTGGCCAAACTCCCTCATTCTCATCTTTTCCATCCTTGTGTAACTTGTTGACAAGTCTCTTGAAAGCTGCCTCCATCGCATGGAAATCCCTACAAAGCTTGAAAGAAAATTAGCAGTAGGTGAAACTATTGCGGCTATTGATGGAAGTTGGGCACTTCTTTGCCTTTTGACAGATGTCGTAGTCTCATCAAGCCTACGGAACCATGCAGCGATGAGGTTACCTCCTAGAAAGCCAGGAGCCCTGGAGACCCAGTAAAGAAGGAAAACAAGGATTCAAACAGAGGACCAAAAGATAATGCATATGGCTTTGGGGAATATGCCTTTAAAACAAAAACATTGCTTTTGAAAATGCTTCTTTTAAAACCTTTTCAAAATAATTTTTCAAATCTTTTATCTGATCCGGTAACTTTCAATTCTGATACCACGTGTAACCCCCTACCTCCATTAAGGTCACTCACAAAGGGAATGCCTTAACTTCGGTGGAGCGTTTTAGGTAAAAGATGCAGGAAAATTACAAGATAGACAAATAAAGCAGTGGAAAATAAAGTCATTTTATAAACAATGTGGTTCAGTCAAGCTTTTACAACAATTGTCTCAATCATACTTAAAAGTAATACATAAAACTTCTGTCTTGATTCAAAACTTCTAAGTATAAAAGAAGCATAAAAATAGCAATGATATTCCCCAATAAAGCATGAACCAGCCATAGCAGTGGAAGAGAGAGTCCAAAGCAATACATCAACTATCTCCGTGCTTGGAAAGAATACTGAGCTAAGTGGTAACATTTCCTCCCTATGAACCAGGGGGGGACGGAAGAAAAGAGGCGAAACAAAATAGGTCAGACATAAGTCTGGTAAGTCCAGTGACTTTCAGTATGTAAACAGGTAAAAGTAGCATGACATGAATAAACTGAATATAAGACAATACTGTGATAAACGGGATATCAAGATAACATAAGATTAGCATATGATATGATAAGGCAAGATAAACTGAATGCGCTTCTACTCTTTCTTTTCTTCGTACTACCTTGTTATTCTGATTTTTATATCTCTACATCGCCTAACTAGTGTCCCAACTAGTAATCTGTGTAAAATGATAATATTACAACGTGATCCCAATCCCCGTAATTATCATCTAGTATGAGGATCTTACCACAATCAGCCAAATTGCCATGAAGATGTTAGATGTACCCTTATTACCCTATCGATCGGCTCCCTACTTGCATAAATGTTCCATGTGTCTATGTCAATCGGCCCTCTCTTGCGTGTAGATACCCTGTGCTGGTCCCACCATAAGGTGTATCAATCCTTATGATAGCAACCCGACACGATTCATGATGCACAGTATATAACTACTGGTACCCAGTGCCTGCTTTTTCCCACTCCGAAGTACGTGAACTCCCGTAATCCGTCGGCACCTACATTGACGTACCCCCTGCCGCTATTTTGACCGCTTATAATCAGCCCAGTAATCTTGCCCCACCCTGCCTAGTTTCAGGGTACCTTGATACATCTATGTGGGTTACTGCTGAAATGGGTCCTCGTTACTAGGGTTTCTTACGGTTAAGTTTGTGGGCCTATATTTACTAATATTACCCATCAACCCGATTTGTACTTAACCCTCCCACTGATTTAAACATGTTTACTCAATGGTTAAGTTTGTGGGCCTATATTTACTAATATTACCCACCAACCCGATATGTACTTAACCCTCCCACACATTATGTCATATTGGATAAGTGTTGTCCATTCATGTTAACTTAACCCACTCACTCATCATGTCATGTTGGTTAAATGTTTCTTATTAACCCTTCTCACTCCCCATGTTGGATTGGTTAAGTGTTTCCTATTAACTTAACACTGTTCATTCATCATGTTATATTGGTTAAGTATTTCCTATTAACTTAACCCCATTCATTCATCAAGTTACATTGGTTAAGTGTTTCTTATTAACTTAACCCTACGCGTTCATCATGCTATATTGGTTAAGTGTAATCAATCAATTCAAGTTAACTTAACCCACCCACTTGTCATGTTACATTGGTTAAGTGTTGCCTTCTTGTGTTAACTTAACTCTCCCCATTCATCATGTTATATTGGTTAAGTGTTGCTCTCTTGTTTTAACTTAACCCTTCCACGTATCCTGTTATATTGGTTAAGTGTTTCTCTCTTGTTTTAACATAACCCTACCCATTCATCATGTCATATTGGTTAAGTGTTTCTTATTAGCTTAACCCTACTCATTCATCATGTCATATTAGTTAAGTGTTTCTTATTAACTTAACCCTTCTCATTCATCATGTTGTACTTGTTAACTAAACCCTGCTCACTTGTCTAATTAACATGTTATAACGATTAAGTGTTCTAAATTTACTTAACCCCACCTTCTTGTCTAATTAACATGTTATAACGGTTAAGTGTTCTAAATTTTACTTAACCTTACCATTCTTAGCATGTCTGTTTATTGGCATTAAATAATTTATTAATGCCCCAACCTCTCACATTAGAACTGTTGTTTGCGGTTGCTAGATGTGCCGGGCGGTTCCGGGCAGACTTCTATTGCAAACTCATTCTAACCTCAGGTTTTGGGCTAAATGCGCTAACCTCTCACATTAGATCTATGTTGTTGTGGTTACTGGATGTGCCGGGCGGTTCTGGGCAGTTTTACACTGCAACTCAATCTAACCTCGGGTTAGACATGTTTATCTTTTAGCATATTTACCATACATGTCCAAGTCTAGATTTTATATGCTAATCATCCCAAATTCACAAAACTAGTCATGATCCAATTCTCAAGTCATACCCCAACAAAGCTGATTGCAAGTTATGCCCCACAAATTCAAATTCAAGTTATTACTCAAAATAGGTTACACCCAATTTTCCCAAATTTGCAATAATAGTCATGGCCCAAAAATCACAATATAACACATGCCCTACGGTTTAGTCATATTGCACCATAGAAAATATTCTCCGAAAACCCCCAATCATGATTTACAGTATAAACTATGCCAAATTATAGCCTTTAATTACAGTGCATGCCAATTACCCAAAATCCCAATTTAGGCGTGTTCACATTTAACAATTATCCCTATCTTACTATAGGTTTTTATGCCTAAGCCATATATCACTATACACAATAATCTCCTTCTTCCAAGTCATAAACTATCATATATAATATGCCCTAATTTTAGGTCTTAAACCACAACAGGTACTATGCCTTACATGTTTACAGTTCAATTTACGCCCCAAACCCCAAGTCATATGTCCAATATACTTTATGCATCAAATCTCAAGTCATATGTTCGATACACTTTATGTTTTAAATACAACATGTGTTATGTCCTCAAATCTGTTACAAATCATCTTTGCCCAATTATACATAATACTTTTCCCAATTTTAGCGCTGGCCATGTCCAAATCATATATTATGCTCAATTTTTTCCAATGTACGTTCATCTCTTATGAGATTTGGCTCAGGCTCGCAGTAGCCTGGCTATAAAAACAAAAGGGAAAGAAGGAAAGAAGAGACAAAGAATGGACATAATAATATCAATGAGATAGATCCAATGGATATAGAAAGACATATAGAAATAGGCATAATCTCAGATTCAGATTTATTATAATGTCAGAAACACAATTAAATTTTATTTCTGAAAGTAACATGAACTCACAAATTACGGAACAATTTTGAATTCTGGGATCTGATTTCTGAATTTGATTAGCTATTCCTTTGATGTAGACTTTGATTGTTAACTTGAAAAATCTAATTTGATTGATTAAGGTGGAGGTTAGGTCACTTCAGGTTTTAGAAGCATATAGACGCCTATGAATTCATGTAGAGGAAAAAATAGGTTTAGGGGTCTTTTTATAGGTGTATAGGGAGACTTAGAGCCTTCAGGTCAGTCTAGAAGTCATCAGAATCGTCCAGAGCAGAATACCATGTCACACAGCGAATCGGAAAGTGACACGTGGCGAAACACATGATTGGCCAGATCTTGGCCAACAAGAGTCGACTCCCCTTAAGGGGGTCGACACTTCTGAGTGGGAAATTCCCACTGAGCTTGCTTTGACCCAAATTTGAGATTTTAACCCTATTTTGACTTCTGGAATTATTTTATATGTATATATACACTTCCTTGGGTGTATACAAACTTCTAAGGCTTATAACTTCTTCATACGGTGTCTAATTTACGCAAACTCGGACTCTATCCCAAGAAGAATTCCGAGGTGAACGCAATGTCGTAACCCATTTTCCTTAATTCCTACTTTTAAAATTAAGTATTCTTTAATTCGTTACTTTAATATCCATAGGAAAGACGGGTGTTACACCTCCCCATGAACAAGAAGTATTAAATGGCTATTGGGTACGAGCTTGATAATCCCTACGATGGTCTACTTCCTTTAGGTAGTAAGTGACGGGTGTTAGTGTCTGCCTTAAGATAAGTTATTAAATGACCGCTACGGAGGTACCGTAGGTCTGCCTATCTTGAAGGAGTATTAATTGACTGGGGGTTTATCTAATAAGGCCAGCTAGATAGTAACATGGGGGTCCGCCAGGAGGAGGTCATAAATGATGAGATGTCGTCTACATATCCTGTTAAGTGACTACTTACTATTTCTCGTCTTATGCGAGGCATGGGCATATGCGTGAAAGATAGAAGTATCGATTTAGTAGGACATTTAGCTAGTGTCCTCTAATTTGTACTAGTGTAGAGTAAACCACCAAGTTAGGTAATAAGTCACCGATGGGTCCGTCTTAGGTCTTAAGTGGTCCGAAGGACCACCCTTATCTATTATTGGTAGTGAGGTCTTAAGTGGCTGTATAGAAATGTTAACCTCCTTATGGAATAGTAAGTGGTCGAGAGCCCACCTCTTATTTTTTGGATAATTGGTTAAATGGTAGTTTAAAGGCTTCATAATTAGGTGTAAACGTTCTATCTCAGTATTGCAATATCATTAACGTTTGGGAATGCTAACTTGGTTTTGGTAGCTAGTCGTCGTGAAAAAATCTTTACAAGGCTAGTTAGGATTACTAGCCATGTTTGACATATGTTTTGGTTTTGACCAAAGGGGATAAATTTGTGTATTGTAGACAATGTTATACATTTTCTACTCACCAGGACTTATAGTTATGACCCCCATCCTCATAACAACTCTCAGGTTTAGCCTGGGGAAGATGGATCCTAGCAAGTACTCAGTTTGGTTTCAGTTCTCATTCTCTCATTCTTGATATCGACATGGCGATGTGCTTTTAAGTAGTAACCTTAGTTGGTATTAGTTACCTTATTCTGTTTCCACTATAAATTAGTTTTATTTCACTCTGATTATGCTCATGATCATTATTTATATGTACCAAATTTATACTCTCCATTCTTGGATGGGTTTGAGTTTCGGCTTTGTCGAAATTCAGGCTCAGAAAATCATGGGGTGTTACATTTGGTATCAGAGCTTAGGTTTAGACGATCAGAGGAATTAGTGAATTTGGATTAGTGAGTGAACATATTCGAATTTCTTTTCTACTTTCTTTAGTATCCCTTACTCGACTCTAAAAAAGTTACTTCGACGATGAGATAGTCGTGTGCCCATTTAATTAAGATCGTTTTTAAATGACTAAGAGTTAGAAGTATCTTGGGTTCGAGTATTCAGCCAACCATGATTTACCCCATGGTGCATTTGGAGATTTTGTTTTGAAGAGCACGAGGATTACATATGATGAATCCTATGCACTTTAGGTTGACGACTGGAAGAAAAGCTATCTATAACTGAGATAGACGCGATTTCTTCTTTTTTTGGTTTCATTTAGGAGTTCCATTCCGTGACCTTATTTTGGTCCGGAAACGGGAAATTCATGTTAGTGTGTCGTCATAGTCCAAAATTATAATTATGAAATGTATTAATTCATAAATCCATATATTCTTTTTGATAGAATTGTTCGCTTGAACCCTTAATCTTATATATACTAGGGGAGATTTCAATTTTTAAAACTATTTTGAAATAAGTAAGGGGTTTCAAAAAATTTAAGTATGGATTTCAAGAAATTGTTTTGAAAGTAAAGATTTAAGTAAATAAATAAATCTTAGCAATTTAAATCCAATAATTGTTCAGATCATAGGGTATTATGCGATTTCAATAAATGATCAATTTCGGTAAAAGGAATTTGAAAAACGGCAAGGAATAAGCCTCGAAATAAAGAAACAATAGTTACATGTTCCTTGTGGTTTTTAATACTCCTTTTTTCAAATATTTTGGATGGTTTACGGAAATTATCACAAATAAACTTTCTAGGGAACAAAAATCTCAACAATCCAGAACAAGAAAAGGATTTTCTAGTCAGTAGGATAAACTGGAATATAAGTTATAAAAATATAAATTTATATTATGAAACCCTCAGTTTATAAATAAAAATTTAATATCAAAAGATTTTCAAAATTTCTTCTTGAAAAGAAAGACTAATGAAATTACTGTTTATGTAACAAACTGGGATTTTCGACCCTGAAAATCAACGCAACACACCATGTTGACTATTCAAGTATCGGAAATACCGGGCCATTAATAGAAAGAAGTTAGAGGGTGAGAAATAGAAAGAAAGAAAGTTAGAATAGAAGAAGAAGAATATCATAATAGAACATAATCAGAGTAACCATGAATCTCACAGTGGAACGAATAAACATATTATATAACAACTTTTGAAATACAAAACTATAACTGTGTATACATACCAGTATAACACATAACATCTCAGAGGAAATATACTAGATGCATAACTAATGTTGAAGCTTCCTACTCCAAGCTCCTCTAAGTGTATTTGTAAAATCCCGACTACTTGACTGCCTGTACAAATTTGGGCACCCAAGAGTTTAGGGTAAAACCAAACAAAATAAACTCTGGGTCAGTCATGGGACTAGTGTGAGTAAACTCTAATCACTTGGTTTAACTTTTAAAATCCTTTTAAAAGAAACGATAATCATAAGACCGATAGACGTTTCTTACCTTACGATAACCCAAAACGTTTCTAAAAATTAATACTATTCTGATATTATAATAGTGTCTAATACTAAATAATAACCTAGCATAATGATTTCATTTCACGCTTTACATATATAATATACAATCAAAAACCACGGACTCTTACTGGAGAATGAATTCCCAACTATGACAAGCTATGGAACCACCTTCCGATCAGTGTACTCTAGAAGCGATACACTGGAGTTCAACAAGAATATCTTGTAACTCGTCCACACATAACTGACCATTCATTTTGCTTGAATGTTCCGAATATATTGTCACCTTACGGTTGGTATACCAACATAACCGTTCCCAGGAGATACAGGAATGAAAAGAAGTTACAAATATGAATATTCTCAAGATGGTGACAATATACCCTAATTGGGTGCGACCCACTTGGCCTTGCAGCCTGCTCGATTTCTGTCATTTCTCAGTTGATGAGGCTTGAGGTCATAAAGTATCTTTTAACAGATCACACCTTCATTTACTTTGAATGCCACAATGTCATACCCGCTAAATCACAAACTGATTTCTCCAAAACTTCCATGGGTATACAGCTAAGATAAACGAATTCCTCTGCACCAAACGTGAATATATTTGAAGAGATCAACTTGTGCGATCTATTGGATATACTATGTCAAACATACTTCCATTCAAGTTGTCCTGCATCTGGAAAAACCAAAGGCACTATTATGTAAATCCAACTTAGGCAATTTCTACCTAGGATCGCCTGAACAGCCATTGCATAAACTCCATCTTTAATATATTGATTTGCAACGCTAATGTCCATACAGAGTGGTTTTCAGATAATAAATCCGATCCCGGCCTTTGACAATGGAAAAATGGTCAAAATTTTTGAGAATTGGTTATTTAACTATCAGAGGAAACACATACAAACAACAATCTTATTTCCAAATGGAAATAATATCGATCAACCATAAATCAACACTGATCTCCTTTTAAATTTGTTCATCAATAATTTATTCATTTCCTAATTTATCTTCAATATCTTTACCCAAATATTTCTCCAACTCGTTTAACCTCCTAGGATTTTTCGGAAAACATTTCCATATATTCACAACTCCTTAATTCCCGTATTTCTAAACCATACGTTATTAATATTGGGAAGCATTTCCATATCTTATTCATGCATCACTATATTTCCACATTCATCAGTCCTTAACCGTAAACTAGTAAGAGAACAACTCCCTAAGTATTAACCCCGAAGGCCGAAACCAAAATTAGATCGGTACTGAGAAAGCCATTTAACATAACTAATTTCCAGTCAGTTTCTAACTTCGTTAACTCCATTCTTAACTTAAAAATCATTTCATTTTCTGTACTTAGAAAACATCTCTGGTTATATTTGAAAAAACAGTTCCAAAATCCATTTGTATTTATTTAATAACTTTGACTCTTTATCTATAACAAATAATAATTAATTAATTATTTAAATAATCTTGATTAAAAATGGAAGTTAAATGGTACCTTCCTGAGTTTGGTATAATCGAATTTCATTGTATAACTCACTTTCGAATAAACAGTATTCGATCAACATTCCGAATGTCGGAATAAACTCACCGTTTCAGGTTAACTCACTTTCTAAATTTATTTTGAATTTATCACTTCAAATATCTACCAATTTCCTTTAATAACCAATAAAATCTGCAAAAATGTTTGTTTTTAAATCATTATACACTTTAAAACGTGAATACTATTTCTTTACCAAAAACTGGACTTGTTATATCAAGTCAAACCCTGATTTATATTTATAAATACCTATAAAGATTAAAATTCCATTTATCGAGTTATTTCACAAATTCGTATTCATATCCCACTTCATAAACTCTATTTCTAAGTGAACTTCTTGTTAATTATAAATCAATTTTATAATTAAATCTCGACTTCATATTCTATTATACCCTATTGGTTCTAAACCAAATCTTAATTATCTTGTCCAATTCCAAATTGTATAATATATAAATTCTAAAAATAAATCATTTTAATAACATTCGACATCGTTGAATTATACCAATCCTTATGGTTTTAACTTTATTCACATTTCGAGTATCGAAATAAATCTCATTGTCTTTCTTTCTAACAACTCCCCCTTTCCATTTTTCATTTTTAGATTAACATTCATGGATTATTTAGTATTAATTATTTAACAATAATTACTTTATTCCATTTAAAAATATCGTTAATAAATCGATCTACTTTTTTTATTATGATTAAAACAAGATATTAAAATCCTAAATTCTTTTCAATATATTTGAATATATTTTATGGTATTTAAATACCAATTATTTCAGGTCAATGTTATTCAAACATCTCAAGCACACAATATTCAATCACTGATTATTTGTCACATCATATAATGTAATATTTGAAAATAAACAATAAAATTGTTGAGGAAAGGAATCCAGTTGGATCCCACTAACCTGTTTCCTTGCATCCACAGATGTTAATCAACATTATTAATATCAGTTTCCAGATCAATCTAAAATATAATAGTAAATATAATCAATATTAAATTAACAACTTATATGTATAACTATACATATTATTTCAACCAATTTATTAGCAAATCATCCAAACAACCATCACACACAACATTCAATTATTTTTATCAATATTAAATAACGTTTATAAAATTACAAAACTGGACAGAGTTAGTGAGTTTACTTACATTGGTCGTTAATCATTGAGATTTACGTCGGTTGGTTAAATTATACATTTTATTTCGCTTAAAATTGAAACGATCTCCAAATGACTCCAAACTAATTCCATTGTGTAGCCTGTGACAATACGATTTCACATGACGAACAGTTCATAAAACTGAGTCCGTATGCACAAGATATTTCGATTATAAGTTGTAAGTATTAAATTTAAAACTAAACTAAAATTATTAAATATAAATTGGGCTTACCTATTATTATCAGCCCATTTCCCCATTTAAACCCATTACCAAAATGAACAGTGTCTTATCCTACATTTTAAACACAAGCTTCAGTGAAGTTTCAATAACTTGCCAAAATTTTACTTTCACTGAATTTGTATCATGATTTCGTTATCATTTTCCTATTTATGCTCATCATAGTGTTTTTTTCTGAAATTTTACTATCATTTACTGTTAGTACCAAACATGACGTAATAATATGTTAGCAGCACTATAGCATTGCTGTTAATGAGTAGATAACCAACCATGAAGGTGAAAGTGCAACCCATATATACGATAATGTAAATAGATTGTAATGCCAATTTACATGTTTACTTCAATATTCACGTATACAAAAAAAAGTTAGCATGATAGCAAATACCAACTATGAAGCTTTAGTGAAGTTTAGATAGCTTAAATGTCCTCACCAATTCGATAACTTTCCAACAGTCTTCCAACTTCAATACATTACTAAAAACCAAACCAAATGTACCAGTTTTCTTCCTTACATGAGCTCATCACCTTGCTTCAAACCCGGACTACAACGTACATCATCTTCTACAGTGAGAGACAATCCCCATCCAGTCTGCTCACCTCAACATTTGTTGATCAACTGGTTGTCAACACAATGGACCTCGACAGATCTTTTTCCAAAATCCCATCAAACCAGATGAGCGAATTTGCTCCTCACTTCTATGCTCCGCTTGACAGCTCCCCCCTTCAAACCATTTCTTCCCCGAACCCGAAACTTGCATAACATATACCTAACCTTTATAAAGCTCGCGCCTCCCATGGTATTTGCTTCGAAAAAACAACTATTGTTGTGTGAAAACACCTTCCATACACATGCCTGTTTCCAGAACCATCCCACGATTGCCATGTACCTTTCATACGCTCCATCAACACATAAAATTGTTGTTCAACTCGCACCAGATCACGACATGCGTCTCCCTACAGCTCGTGACCATGCTACAGTAGTTGTCGACCGACTTTTCTCTCTATTCCCATGCCATCAATGTCCATATTGACACCACCGCTCTTCCACTTTGCGGTAGCTCCACCCTACCTGCTTATCACTTCGAATAGGAGCTACTGTACTCTACTCATAACCCACTGTTTCTAAACAAAATCCATCACCGCTCTTCCCTTCACTGTAAAACATATGTTCTAGTTTACATTTCATGCAGGCTTCACATATATAACCCATTCCGTGCGTCTTTCCCCATCCGCTCTTCACATCCACCAATATGTGAGCTCCTCCTTTGTTGCTTCGAATCATGGCAACAACTCGCGTGGTATAATACAATGTGAACGTATAGTGATCTAGCCCACAATTTCTTATATGTGTGAAGAGAAACAATTGATGAATAAATGGGAAGAAAAGAATATGAGTGCCCCTTCATTTTAATTTTTCAGATTACCATTATGTTGATGTTCCAGATACCCGAAAGAAGGAATCAAGGATGCGGTTATATATATATATACAATGTGAAAAAACTTAACACTTAAGTAAAAGCATCATGGTTAGGCTACCAAAGTGTAGAGTTGGTAAGTATGTTTCAACTGTGTTCCTATGATGTAGTAAAGGGTAGGCATGCAGGCTATAGGAGAAACTTAGGCATGAAGTTTTTTTTAGAAAAAAGAATAGGTCAGTGTATTTAGTTCTTAGGCCTGCATATGTACGTTTGTAGAGTTGTAGTTGATAGGATTGAAAACTTTTCAGCTAGTCTACGATTATAATTTTTAGCATGGCTATTCATACTTGGTTGCACAAGAAATCAAAATGTACATATATTATAATAGGTGCTAAGGCAATTGAACTTGTGTCCAGATGTGTATTTAAACAATTTGGTATCCATCTTTCCAATATTTGGCTCACCCTGTTAGAAACAATACCCAATAAATCTAAATTCCATTTTTGTGTAGTGTGCATCTCAGGTCCTAAGGGTGAAAAAGTGGTTGTACCATTTCTTCGGTATTAAGTCTTAGGGGAAGAAAAAGAAATAGGTGTTCAGTCTTTTTATTTTACTATATTTTTAATTTTATACACAAAGACATGCGTCTTCACTGTTTAAAGTTGCTGTATTCTTCCAACCATTTCTGCAATACTGATTCATATACCACTCATTAACTTCCAATCAGTAAATACGAATATCTGCCCATGTGCGAAGCATGGGCCTTATTCTAGTTCATTTATGATCGTTGTGGACACAAATAAAAATACTATTGTAACGAGCAATGCATTACGATCCCGAGAAAATAATATAATAGACAAGTTAACTTATTCTGTGAAATCCCAAAAGAGCTGATTTAGGGTGTAAAATACATTAAACAAAAAGTAGCTTATTTTCCAAGATAAAGATTACAGAAAAATTCTATAAATTAAAGTAAAAATACGTCTTGAAAATCTTATCCAAATTCGAAATAAATAATTTATTATAATTAAATAATCGTTATGGCTTATAAACGATTCCATAGCGATTATTTGAAAATTTGATTTAAACATAACTTACAATCTATACAGCGAAATCTCCATTTTTCTCTAACATTAGAAATGTTAACGATATTTTTCGTCAATACCGGAGATGGATCAGCTGGGACGAATCTTAAGGAAAATAGCTAGTTCAGCTACTTTTGGATTAAGTCGGACCACCACCTAAGATATCGATGTTTGCAGGAATGAGGGTCATTAAGGACTACAGAATGGATCTAAACTCAGAAGAGGAGGTATATCCTCCTGTTCGAGGACATGTTGAGATGAGAATCCATGCTTATCTGGAAAATGAACATTAAACTGCAACAGTGAAAATTAGAAAATGATAACATAAACTTACAGAGCGATTTTATATGGAAAGATCCCTTTTTATTAAACTCTTATTTGGAATACATGAATAAAATAGGAGAAATTCTTCGGTCAATCTAAATGATAAGCTTTTTCCGAGGAGTACAAGTATGAAGAAAATCAATCCTTTTCAATATGATCCCTGGGGTATTATTTATACTGGTTTTGGGCTTCTTCCGCCGTTGGGCTACTGGGCCTGTAAGGGCCTTTTCCTGTCGCTTTCTCCTTGGTTTCGAGCACTTGGCTTCCGACCGTCTTTGGAGTATCGGTTATGGTTTTCGGATGGTATTTGAACCCTTGGTAATAGCTCCTGAATGCAGGTTCTCGGACGTAAGCTTTCGGATGTAGGCCCCTGGCTTTATCGTGGATACCCAGAGGGGTCTTCCCTTATGATGTATATTGATATCTACCGGTTTGAAGTCGTTATGGGTTTCGATACTAGGTAATCAGTACGGGTAGCTTGTATCTCTGCTAGGGCCTCGGTTAACCCTTCGGCGAGCCCTTTGCGGTAGCCTAGATTTCCAGATAGTGGCTTCTAGTGACACTTCTGTTATTTATGGATTAGATGGTAGCTTCTAGTGATGCTTCTGTTATATATGGATACGTCCTTTCGGTATTTGTGCGACATATGCTCCCGATGCTGGTTCTAGATGATCCTTGCATTTTATTGGTATAGTACCCCTGGTGCCCTCGCCTTCAGGTGCAATGGTATTAAGGCAGGTCATCACTGTATACTCCTTTGGGATTCATCTGATGGGTTTATTGCTTTTGTCCTTCATGGTTTCGGATTAGGATGACTCTTTGCCACAGAATCTTCTGTTTGATTGGAACTGTCGGAGGGATCTTGTCAGATTGATCATGGCGGATGGAACCTGCCGATTGTACCTACACCTTTTACGATCCTTTCAGTTGATGCAGCTTTTTGGGTCATTTCTTCCTGCTTTCACTTCCTCCTCATACTTGGCCCTACTTTCTGAAGTGTTCTCGGTGAGTTTTCGGTCGTCCAATAACCCTTCACTGCCAGCTCACTTCTATGTCACTTCTATGCTAATTTTGGTGGTAACATTTTCCCCTCCCTTTGTGAAGGGGTATTTTCGACTTTTCCAGTCAAGCTTTTTGTCTTTTCAGAAGTGTTATTCCCATGTCCCCTGATTTCCCTCAATAGATTGCGTTGATCGGTCCCCTTTTGGGCGGTCTAGATCGTCTCTGGATTCTAAACACAAATTCTTCCTCCTTTCACTTTTTACCCCTGGCTAGCATTTCTGTTTTCCTCGTATGAATGTTGTTCGTCGATCTGGTCTCAGATGTATGGCTGAGAGGCAAGGTGGATCTTTTTCTCTTTCTCTCTCCTCCTTTTTCTTGCATGGTATTTCACTAAAGCAAGATTACCGTTCATCGAAATTTGTCATACTATCCCCAGGGTTTCAGATTTATCTAGTAATGAGTTTTCTTGTTTGAACTCCAAATTACCGATTTGGATCATGCTTTGAATCAGGAATTGATGATTCTAACGTAGATTATACACTCATTAATCATCTGAATTGACGATAAATAGCAACTTTTTACGAAGTTAGACCCATCCCCATTCATTACCGGGGCTTTGGTAAATAAATTTGTATAACAAACAACGCGTAATAGAAGGTAATTCAACATGCTGACATCGACTTCCCCAGTCAAGATCGTTGTCCTATAGGTTAACGAAATTCCAAGTCACTTGTATGTCTGTGTATAATCATCAAATATAAATTACATTAAAATACATGTTTGTGTTATGGTATCACATGGTAGGACTATGTCTGAGATCTCACAAATTGGTAATTCCATTTTAAGCAAATTCGGGTTTTGTTTGACGGAGCAGAAGCTTGGAGTGAAGGGACTCCAAGTGAATAGTGCCATAAGTGAAGTCCCAGGTGTCTCAAACCAGCAATCCACACTACTATTTTCGAACTTTCTTTATGGGCGCGCCTCTTCACCTTTGGGACAAGATATTCTAGAACAACCTTCTTTCTCTCTTGTTCTGTATTCCTTGGGGATGGTTCATATCGACCCTCCATGGCTTCTTCGCCTCCTGAATTTTTGTCTAAGAAGAGATCTGCTTCAGTTTTCAATGGTGATCCTTTTAGAGATCATAAGAGGGCAAACTTTGTTTCTCGTTCTTATGGAAATGAAATTGTTGAGTTGTCCTATCATCGACTACTGCATACCCATCTTGCACCTTCTTCTGGGAGTTTTCATAACATCTGCCCTTCCTCAGCGGAGACTAGAGGAAGTGATTTTGTTGTTGGTTTCCGAAGATCTGATTCTCAGGAAGATTCGGATCTACGAGAGTGTGAGCCGCTCCTTTCTCCTTATCGGCTGTGTGACCCTATGAGTCCCTCTTTTTAGGCCTTGGATTTTGACAAGATTATCTGATCTGTCTTACCCTCTATTGATGTTTCCGATGTTCCCGAGTTTGCTTTTGAAGAATGGTCTAAGTTTTACTTTAATCTTGTTAAATGACAACTTTTCGTTCGTACTCTTATTACTCTGAGATTCTTCATTCGCCTTATTGATGTAAGGACTAACATTGTATCGTTCTCTCTTCTCTTTCTCTTTCTCTCTTCCTTTTTTTAGACATCCAAGAATTGGTATGTTGCCAGGGCTACCGCTACCTCCTTATCCCGAGAGAAGAAAGAACTCCAAGAATAGAAGGCCATGTTAGAGTCTAAGGTTCGCGATCTAACCTTTGCGAAGAGTAGCAATGAAGAGGTCTGCATCCAACTAAAGGTGTCCCTTTAAAGGGAAGGGGCTAAAAATAGTTCTTTAGCTGCTGAAGTTTCGGCCCTCAGGGGTGAGCAGTCGGATATGCTGATGAAGCATGCTGGGGGATTGAAAATAAGGAAAGCGTCTCTTTCTAATGCCAGGCGGATAGTTTATGAGACTAGGGACTAGATTTTCTTGTTCTTGAAGGTGCATTTTCTAGACATGATGTCCGATTATTATGAAAAGGCTCTCTTATTTAGCTTATCGTGATAATTGTGGCAAGTTCCCTGATACGCACTTTCCTTCACTTCCTTCATCCCTTCGGAATAGGATCTTGGGGGGTGTTATTGCTTTAGATCGGTTTACTGGGGCTTCTAAAGGGAAAAAGGTGAAGGTTGAAGATCTTTTGTTTGTCGAAAAGATGCCCATTTGTTCATTGTCTGAAGATGATGAAAATCTAATTTTGCAAAAAGGAGGTGGTAATGTTGGCGACTTGTGCGAAGATGGCAGTTTGTGGAGGGAGTCAATCCTTTGAAGTTTCATGAGAGAGAACAGGCGGTGCACATAGCCTCCCCCATTCCTCAGGTATAAATCACAATTTCTAAATTCTTTCTTTACTTATAGAAGTTGACCCTCGATGACTTGTTCGTATGGTAGTGGAAATTCTTTTTTTGTTGATCACCCTGTTTTTAAAGGATGACCTTTATTCTCTTTCTAAGCTGAAGAGGGAATTTCTTACAAAGACTCCTTATAAATCTGGTAGGGAACGCTTCTTGAAAAATCCCAGACATATTTATATGAAGTACCCTCAGTTACCTTTCAACTTCTTGGGGAATGACAGGTAGATGATATTTAAGAAACTTAGAGCTCATCATGCAAAGCTAATATGTAACATGAAGGAAAATAGTACCGGGGAGAGAAAATAACTTGTTGTATTCTTTTTAGTTGACAACAACGTGTATGGATGCGAATTGTATTCATTTTTATTTTCTTTCTGTTGCACGTATTTCTGGTGCTCAAATAATGATGATGTCCTCTGGCAATAAATATCGCGAAAGGTAGTTTTTTTTTTATATGAACAGGAAAATTCACCTGAAGACACTACCTCTTTCGTAGACAAAGGTGTTCTACTTACTTTGTACTCAGGAGATTTTCTGAGGAATTCCCCTACCTGTATCGATGGTGGTCCCACCTTGTCTGGGGAGCGATTTGCACAACATTTGACAGAACAAATAAGTGTATTGGAGGCTCAGATAAAGTAAAAGGACAAAGACATCCTTGAAGAAAAGAGGAGTATAAAGACGAATCCTTCTATCGAATTTGATGGAGAAAAGGACGAACCTGAGTGTCAAGCTATTGACTTAGAGGCGAGATGCAAAGACGTACTACTAAAGTGTAAAGAGTGGGAGTCTGTGTAACACCCCGCGAATTTTATAACTGTGAAATTCACAAATTAAAGTATAATTAATCTGAAATCAAAGAACTAAGGGAAACGGGATACGCCATTGCGTTCGTCTCGGAAAAATACGCGAAATAGAGTCCGAGTTTTCGAAAAACGGAGTCCGTATGAAGAAGATATGGCCTTCGGAAGTTTCTGAATTAAGTTTAAAATTCGAACAGAATAAAACAGCTCAGAAAAACAAGTTTTAATTCCAAAATCGGGCCCAATTGGCCAAGGCGGGAAAATTCCCGCCTAAGACACCCAGGTCGACTGGGCTGTCGACCTGGTCTAGCCAGGTCGACAGGGCTGTCGACAGGGCTGTCGACCTGGTCCAGAGCCAGGTCGAACCCAGCCCAACCTGGCTGGCCTATTCTATGTTGGTCGATTTTCTGTAGTCTGCTTTGTCATTAGGGCTAGGTGGCAGGCTCTAATTGGTCTCTCTTTCGAATGAATGGCTACGATCAATCCAAGCAACATCAATGGTCCTAATCAGTTCATAAACCCTATAAAAATGACCCTAGACTCACCCTAATCTATTCATTCAAAAATAAGAACAAAGCCGTCATGTTGCTGAGGAACGACTAAGAGTAGCCACCAATTGGAGAGAGGATTAGGAGGCAAATTCTAAAGCATAAAGCAACTTAATCAAATCAACAAGGAATCTCATCTCCAAAATTCTTAAATTGGAGAATTCGTCACACAATTGTAAGTAGAGTATTATTTTGGTATGAACAAATAACTGTGTTGGTTTGTATACTTGATTGTGGTAATAAATAATTCATATTTGTGCGTTACTATGATTCTTATCGATTTGGGATATTGTATAGCGATTGGATATTCGCAAAGTATGTTATTCATTATAAAAACTACATGTTTGCGGTAGTTTTATGCAAGTATACGTTTGGATATTCTCAAAATATGTAATTCATGTTGAAGCTACATGTATGTAGTTGTTTAATTGAATTCATGCAAGTTGAGGTTTTGCTACTATGCCATCATAATGTATATTTTTGTACAAAAATCATTTTGTGCGAAATTGGAACAAATTTGGGTTATTATAGTTCATATGAAACTATGTTGAAATTTTGGCATCATGATCTATGTATTAAGCCATGCTTTTGTACTAGAAAACCTATTTGCAAACTTATGAATATGACTAGGCTATGATTGATATTTTGCATAATTGAAATCCATATTGTTAACAAGAATTATATGATGACATATGTGGTACATAGCTAGGTTAGATTCAAAAATCCCTTTTGCAAGTTTGCATGACTAAAGTAAAAATCATGATTTCATGTTAGAAATATTTATGCCATGGTTTTGTGAATAGATTTAAAATCATGACTAAGTTGAACTATACTTTTGTGTTAGTAACAAAAGTAAGCACCTTTGTAAACATGTGGTAATCTTATGAACATGATTTGCTTATGTTTGACATTATGCCTAAATAAAAATATAGGTTTATGTTGTAGTTAAGACTATGTGTCAATAATGATATCCAATTTAGATTCTTAACTTAACTACAAGTTTACATGGTTTGATTCATGTCACCTATGCTTTATGACCAAAGTATATGTTACCACTATGCAAGTACACCAGTTTCTATTTTGTAGTTCCAACGTCACGTTGCAAGTTCATGCGTTCACATTCCCCTTTTTGTGTATGTAATCACGCTTTAAGCCTCCCCTTTTCGCATGGCTAGGTTGGGCTTAAAAAGGCTAAGCCCAACATATATATAATAAACGGACGTGTTAAACGGGGGAAAATAACGTTGGGTTAAATTTATTAATAAATGAAAATATAAAGTGGAAGGGCCCAAATTCAAGTATGGGTTGGGCCCATGATTGGTGTAACATTTACACCATTAACTTAATAATGGGCCGCAAATATTTACATATAAGAAAATAAAGAAGAAAGACAAAATATGTAAATGTAGAACATACGATGTGTTTAACCCGAGGTTGGATTGAGTTGTGATGTAAACCTGCCCGGAACCGCCCGGCTGTCCAGTAGTCACAACAATACCTATCCAATGTGGGAGGTTAAACATGGAGCCCAATAAGGACCCGAGGTTAGACTGAGTTGTGGCGTAAGACTGCCCGGAACCAACCGGCAACAGGCAGCCACAACAATACCTGTCTAATGTGAGAGGTCAAGGCTTTAATAAGACAATTAAGGCTGAGTCAGGATTGTTAGGATTAAGTGAACTAAAGACTTAATCAAAATGGAACATGCTAAACTAAACGGACTGGTGGGGGTTAGGTTAGAAAACACTTAACCAACTTAGCATGTTGGCTAGAGATAGAAAACCTAGTAACGGGGGACCCTTTTCAGCAGTAACCCTAGAAGGTGTATCAGGATACCCTGAAACTAGGCAGGGTGGGGCACGATTACTGGGCTGATTGTAAGAGGTCAAATCGACGGCGGTGGTGTAGCAGTGTAGGTTCTAACGGGGTGCGGGCGTGCACACACTCCGGCGCAGAAAAATAAGGCACTGGACACCAGTAGCATACCTGTGCATTCTAGGATTGTGTCGGGCCGCCACCATGGGACTTGATACACCCCATGGTGGGACCAGCATAGGTAACTACAACATCGGGGGCCGTAAGACACATGTAACTATGCGAGTAGGAGCCGATCATCATAGAATGGATCACATCACCCTGATTATGGGGTGCCAGTTGGGAACTAGTTTATATGGGTTCAGAGATTAACATGGGGTACGATAGCATATTCGACCCTAGACAACTTAACCAAGTTTATAGTGCTTTCCCACTTCTTGTTTATACTTATCATACCCAGTTCTTTATTCATAGACAGAATAGTACTAGACTTACTCAGGCTTTATGTCTGACTCTACTTTTCTTTCGTCTTCTTTTCTTCCGTTCCCCCCCCCCAGGTCCACAGGGAGGGAACACTGCAGCTTGACCAGCCTTAACATCCAGCTTGAAGAAAAGAAATTTATTGCTTGGACCTTTTCGTTTTGAACTATGGCTTTTGGACAACCACTATGGGGCTTTTGCAGTTTATCTATGTTTTTTTTATGCTTCTTTAAATAATGTAATCAAGACAGATTATGAAAGTGTTATGTTATGTTTTTGGAAAAGATGTAAGACAATTATGGTGATGTTGTTGTAGCACGTATTTGCTTTTATGAAATAAAAGTTGTTGATTTTCCGCTGTTTACAAATATGTGTTCTTATATCTGTCTTGTATATCTGTGACTTATACTTATAAACCTCCACCAAAATTAGGGCATTCCCTTTGAGAGTGACCCTAACGGAGGTGGGGTGTTTCACTTGGTATCAGAGCATGGGTTTACCAGATTAGATAAAAAGTTCTAAAAAATTATTTTCAAAAAGGAAATTTAAAGAAGCATTTTTAAAAGATAAAATATTATTTTGCTTTAAAAGGCAAAGTCCCTCCAAAGCCATAGGTACTATCTCTTATCCCTCGTTTTGAATCTATCCTTTTTGTTTCAGCATGTCCGGAGAACTTAACTTGCCAGAAGGGGTTCCAATACCTGGTTGGTTTAGACGGTTCTTAGAAGCAAGGGCCACTCAGCCAGGTCCTACCATTCCTCCTCCCCCAGCTGCAGGAAATCATCCAGTTGCAGCGGCACCTTTTCCTCTACCTCCTCCTCGGGGAAACACATTTGCTAAGATTTGTAAAGATTTTAAAGCTATGGGAGGAAAGGATTTCCATGGAACTAAGTCCTTCGTGGCAGCTAGAAATTGGCTGAAAGAAACGGAGGACCTATTCATCATCTTTGAGGTAGAAGATAGACAAAAAGTACAACTGGCAGTATGGCTATTGAAGGGCGAGGCTTCCTACTGGTGGGAAGTCACTAATGCTGAAAGACCAGTGGAGACATGGGAGGACTTTAGGGCAAGGTTTGAGACTAAATTTCTCTCAGATGCGGAAAGAAGTTTGCAGTTGGAAAAATTCTTATTTCTTAAGCAAGGGGACAAGACAGTCAGAGAGTATGTGAATCAGTTCGATGAGCTGGCTAGGTTTGGGCTTGACCTAGTCAACACCCCGCACAAGAAGGCTCTCCGTTTCGTCAAAGGGTTGAATGAGCCATTACACAGTTTGGCCATGACCCATATACCCATGGGAGCCACGTATGAAAGATTGGTGCAAATGGCATTGCTGAATGAAGAGGATAAGGGCAAGAAGGAGACAAAGGCAGAAAGCTCTCAAGGGAAGAAAGAGGGTTTGCAGCCTAAGAAGACAGACTTTAAGAAGGGCGGGAAAGGCAACAAAGAGAAGAGGAAGTGCAATTTCTGTGGCAAAGTGGGGCACTTAGTTAAGGACTGCCGGAAAAAGAAGGCCAAGGAGAATGGTGGGTGCTTTTCTTGCGGTGAGACAGGCCACAGGGCTAAGGACTGCCCAAAGAAACGAGGACAGGGGCAGAGGGCTGGATCCACCCTAGGGGCACAGGTTCATGTGCTGGAAGCGCCACCTCTGCAACAGCGAGGTATAAATACTTCTGTAGAAAGTGTAGTTTATCTTTATGATCACCCCGTTCGCACTTTATTTGATTCTGGCGCATCACACTCCTTTATCTCGTCTGCTTTAGTAGAATCTCTGCACCTAAAAACTAGTATGGTAGAGGACCCCTTAATTGTTTCAAACCCAATTGGGGGCCCAGCTCATTTGTCTATGATCTGTTTGGGATTGAAAATTTCTATTCTAAGTGTAGAATTTCAATGTAGTGCCTTTGTTTTGGGCTTTTCGGGTTATGGTTTGATTTTGGGTATGGATTGGCTATCCAGTAATGGGGCCATCCTGGATTGTGAGAAAAGGGTTGTTAGGCTCCTAACCCAGCTCGGTAATACTTTGGAAATTTCTTGTAATCCCTCATACGCGGTTATGCTTAGTTACCTTGAATCGCTAGATGCCTCTGTTGAAAATTTGCAATCAGTTAGAGTGGTCCGGGAATATCCGGATGTCTTCGAAGAGGTGAAGGGCTTGCCTCCGAAGCGAGAAATAGACTTCCGCTTATATCTTGTAGACAATGCAAAGCCCGTTGCGTTACCCGTTAGACACATGGCTCCACGGGAAAGGAAAGAGCTCAGTAAACAGATTAAAGAGCTTCTTGAAAAGGGGTTCATTAGGAGGAGCATTTCAGAATGGGGCGCTCCAGTGGTGTTCGCTACAAAGGCGGATGGTTCACTCCGTCTATGTGTTGACTATAGGGAGCTCAACAAGCTGACGAAAAAGAATAGGCACCCTCTCCCTAGAATTGACGATTTATTTGACCAGCTTGTAGGAGCGTCTGTTTTCTCCCAACTCGATTTAGCAACCGGTTTTCATCAGCTAAGGGTGGCCGAAGATAGCATCGATAAAACGGCGTTCAGAACCCCAGACGGCTTCTTTGAATGGCTTGTCATGCCTTTCGGCTTGACAAATGCACCTGCTTACTTCGTGGACCTGATGAGTAGGGTATTTAGAGATTTCCTCAACAAATTTGTAGTGGTCTTCGTAGATGATATCCTTATCTTCTCAAAGAGTGAAGAGGAACATGCTCAACACTTAAGGGCAATCACGGAAACTTTGCGAGTCCATCAACTAAAAGCCAAATTCTCCAAATGCCACTTTTGGAGAGAAGAGGTGAGGTTCCTTGGGCACATAGTATCCAAACAAGGGTTAGCAGTAGACCCTGCTAAGGTAGTGGCGGTACAGGATTGGAAGACACCAAGGAATGCAACTGAGGTCCGAAGCTTTCTAGGACTAGCAGGTTTCTATCGAAAGTTTATAAGGGATTTTGCGAAAATCTCAGCTCCGCTCACAAAATTGACTAAGAAGAATCTAGTGTTCAATTGGGATTTGGATTGCGAGTTTGCTTTCCAAAGACTGAAAAGGGCTCTTACAACAGCCCCAGTTTTGACGCTGCCAGATGGGAGCAAGATGTTCACTGTTTATACGGATGCATGTGGGACAGGGCTAGGCGCCGTCTTAATGCAAGAAGGAAGGGTAGTAGCTTATGGCGGGAGGCAGTTGAAAGTGCACAAAAAGAACTACCCAACCCACGATCTTGAGTTAGCCGCCATCGTCTTTGCACTCAAGTCTTGGCGAAACTATCTCCTAGGTGAGAAGTTCGAACTTTACACTGACCATAAATCGTTGAAATATCTTTTCTCGCAGAAGGATCTTAACTTGAGGCAACAAAGATGGATGGAGTTTCTTGCCTCGTACGATTTCGAAATCTCCTACACTCCGGGCAAAGGCAACGTAGTAGCAGACGCGTTAAGCCGAAAGAAATTGACCCTAAGCCCGTTGTTTGTTGAAAGACAAAGCCTAGAGTTTATAGCCAGCTTCGACTTTAGGCCTTCCTCCGATTTCGTACCAGGCTTGTTAGCATCTCTCGAAGTGCGCCCAACTTTAGTGGATTCAGTAGGGACAGCACAACGCGAAGACCCTCAGCTTGTGGAAACAATTGATAGGCTAATTAGGGGTGAGACTTCAAGTCACCTCAACAGATACTCCATCGACGATAAGGGTTTGCTAAGGCGAGACGGAAGACTATGCGTCCCACAAACAAAAGATTTAGTGAAGAAGGTTCTCGAGGAAGCACATCACTCCAAGATGACGATACACCCAGGCGGAGATAAAATGTACAAAGACATAAAAAGGACTTTCTTCTGGAACGGCATGAAAAAGGACGTGGCAGAATTCGTTTCTAAGTGCATGGTGTGCCAACAGGTTAAGGCGGAACAGAAAAAGCCTGGCGGACTGCTACATCCTCTGGAGGTCCCGCAGTGGAAGTGGGATAGCATCTCAATGGACTTCATCGATGGGCTGCCTAGGTCTAGGAGAGGCAACACTAGCATTTGGGTAATAGTGGATAGGCTTACTAAAAGCGCCCACTTTTTACCTGTCAAAAGTAAGAGAACTGCCTCATCCCTAGCATCACTTTACCTCAAAGAAATCATTCGACTCCATGGAATACCATCTAGCATTGTTAGTGACCGAGACCCCATCTTCACCAGTGAGTTTTGGCGGAGTCTGCAAGAAGCAGTAGGGACGCAGTTATGCTTGAGCACAGCCTATCATCCCCAAACCGACGGCCAAACAGAGAGAGTGAACAGAGTTTTGGAAGACCTCTTAAGGCTATGCGTCCTTGACTTCGGAGGGACATGGGAAGACCACCTTCCTTTGGTGGAATTTGCCTACAACAACAGCTATCAAGCAACCATCGGAATGGCGCCCTTCGAAGCTTTATATGGAAGACCGTGCCGATCGCCCACTTGTTGGTGGGAGTCTACTGATAAGCTCATACTTGGACCAGATATGATCCGAGAGACTTCAGAGAAAGTAGACTTAATACGAAGAAGGATGAAGACGGCCCAAGACAGACAAAAGTCCTATGCCGACAAGAGAAGGACCGACCTTGAATTCGAGGTTGGAGACAGAGTTTTTCTCAAGGTATCACCGCTAAGGAATGTTGTTGTTTTGGAAACACAGGAGAACTGGCACCAAGGTTCGTAGGGCCATTCCCTATCATCGAGAAAATTGGGAAAATGGCCTATAGATTAGAGCTACCCGAGAAGTTGGCTGGAGTCCACAACGTTTTTCACGTTTCACATCTCCGAAAATGTCTACATGAGTCTGCTGAAGTGGTAGAGCCAAATATCCTCGAAGAGGCCGAAGTGGAACGCGAAGCAACCATAAGAAAAGTTCCAACCCGCATCTTAGGAACGGAAGTGAAGAAGCTACGCAACCGCGAAGTCAAGCTCGTCAAAGTTCAGTGGAGCGACGCCGAGGGAGACGCGACTTGGGAAACTGAAGCTAGAATACGCACTGCCTACCCTTTTCTGTTCGAGGGTACATCCTTGATCTTTCCTTTTCCTTAAGTTGCGCTTTTATCTATCTTTTTAGGTATATTTCCTCGACCTTATCTTTTAGGTAGAAACCCTTTGGATGGAAACATGTAATTGAAACATGTTATGGATGATGGTTGCAAGTGGTTGCAAGTGATTGCTAGTGGTTGCTCGTGGTTGCATATACACACACAATCTAGGTTTTAGATCGGCTCAGTCACTTCATATTGCATATGCATATATGTTTGCATTCGTATATGGTTGAACTCTAATGTGTTGTCATATGGATGTTGCATTTGTAATGAATGATTGTGCACTCATGTAGAATCATGAATAGGAAAATTTGCATACATGATGGATTCATGGCACCTACATAATTCGCATTAAGGAGGTCAACTGAATCAGTAGACCGCCTGATTTTGCATTAGATAAGTTCATGTACACACACACACTTCGCATATGATCATGAAGCATTAGAAGTCTTTTAAGGACAATGGATGCTCGTGTTTGATGGATGAGTAGATGGATGATTGGATGTTAGGATATACATTCCTCCTAACTTGAAGATTTCGGGACGAAATCCTTTTAAGTGGGGGAGAATGTAACACCCCGCAAATTTTATAACTGTGAAATTCACAAATTAAAGTATAATTAATCTGAAATCAAAGAAATAAGGGAAACGGGATACGCCATTGCGTTCGTCTCGGAAAAATACGCGAAATAGAGTCCGAGTTTTCGAAAAATGGAGTCCGTATGAAGAAGATATGGCCTTCGGAAGTTTCTGAATTAAGTTTAAAATTCGAACAGAATAAAACAGCTCAGAAAAACAAGTTTTAATTCCAAAATCGGGCCCAATTGGCCAAGGCGGGAAAATTCCCGCCTAAGACACCCAGGTCGACTGGGCTGTCGACCTGGTCTAGCCAGGTCGACAGGGCTGTCGACAGGGCTGTCGACCTGGTCCAGAGCCAGGTCGAACCCAGCCCAACCTGGCTGGCCTATTCTATGTTGGTCGATTTTCTGTAGTCTGCTTTGTCATTAGGGCTAGGTGGCAGGCTCTAATTGGCCTCTCTTTCGAATGAATGGCTACGATCAATCCAAGCAACATCAATGGTCCTAATCAGTTCATAAACCCTATAAAAATGACCCTAGACTCACCCTAATCTATTCATTCAAAAATAAGAACAAAGCCGTCATGTTGCTGAGGAACGACTAAGAGTAGCCACCAATTGGAGAGAGGATTAGGAGGCAAATTCTAAAGCATAAAGCAACTTAATCAAATCAAATCAACAAGGAATCGCATCTCCAAAATTCTTAAATTGGAGAATTCGTCACACAATTGTAAGTAGAGTATTATTTTGGTATGAACAAATAACTGTGTTGGTTTGTATACTTGATTGTGGTAATAAATAATTCATATTTGTGCGTTACTATGATTCTTATCGATTTGGGATATTGTATAGCGATTGGATATTCGCAAAGTATGTTATTCATTATAAAAACTACATGTTTGCGGTAGTTTTATGCAAGTATACGTTTGGATATTCTCAAAATATGTAATTCATGTTGAAGCTACATGTATGTAGTTGTTTAATTGAATTCATGCAAGTTGAGGTTTTGCTACTATGCCATTATAATGTATATTTTTGTACAAAAATCATTTTGTGCGAAATTGGAACAAATTTGGGTTATTATAGTTCATATGAAACTATGTTGAAATTTTGGCATCATGATCTATGTATTAAGCCATGCTTTTGTACTAGAAAACCTATTTGCAAACTTATGAATATGACTAGGCTATGATTGATATTTTGCATAATTGAAATCCATATTGTTAACAAGAATTATATGATGACATATGTGGTACATAGCTAGGTTAGATTCAAAAATCCCTTTTGCAAGTTTGCATGACTAAAGTAAAAATCATGATTTCATGTTAGAAATATTTATGCCATGGTTTTGTGAATAGATTTAAAATCATGACTAAGTTGAACTATACTTTTGTGTTAGTAACAAAAGTAAGCACCTTTGTAAACATGTGGTAATCTTATGAACATGATTTGCTTATGTTTAACATTATGCCTAAATAAAAATATAGGTTTATGTTGTAGTTAAGACTATGTGTCAATAATGATATCCAATTTAGATTCTTAACTTAACTACAAGTTTACATGGTTTGATTCATGTCACCTATGCTTTATGACCAAAGTATATGTTACCACTATGCAAGTACACCAGTTTCTATTTTGTAGTTCCAACGTCACGTTGCAAGTTCATGCGTTCACATTCCCCTTTTTGTGTATGTAATCACGCTTTAAGCCTCCCCTTTTCGCATGGCTAGGTTGGGCTTAAAAAGGCTAAGCCCAACATATATATAATAAACGGACGTGTTAAACGGGGGAAAATAACGTTGGGTTAAATTTATTAATAAATGAAAATATAAAGTAGAAGGGCCCAAATTCAAGTATGGGTTGGGCCCATGATTGGTGTAACATTTACACCATTAACTTAATAATGGGCCGCAAATATTTACATATAAGAAAATAAAGAAGAAAGACAAAATATGTAAATGTAGAACATACGATGTGTTTAACCCGAGGTTGGATTGAGTTGTGATGTAAACCTGCCCGGAACCGCCCGGCTGTCCAGTAGTCACAACAATACCTATCCAATGTGGGAGGTTAAACATGGAGCCCAATAAGGACCCGAGGTTAGACTGAGTTGTGGCGTAAGACTGCCCGGAACCAACCGGCAACAGGCAGCCACAACAATACCTGTCTAATGTGAGAGGTCAAGGCTTTAATAAGACAATTAAGGCTGAGTCAGGATTGTTAGGATTAAGTGAACTAAAGACTTAATCAAAATGGAACATGCTAAACTAAACGGACTGGTGGGGGTTAGGTTAGAAAACACTTAACCAACTTAGCATGTTGGCTAGAGATAGAAAACCTAGTAACGGGGGACCCTTTTCAGCAGTAACCCTAGAAGGTGTATCAGGATACCCTGAAACTAGGCAGGGTGGGGCACGATTACTGGGCTGATTGTAAGAGGTCAAATCGACGGCGGTGGTGTAGCAGTGTAGGTTCTAACGGGGTGCGGGCGTGCACACACTCCGGCGCAGAAAAATAAGGCACTGGACACCAGTAGCATACCTGTGCATTCTAGGATTGTGTCGGGCCGCCACCATGGGACTTGATACACCCCATGGTGGGACCAGCATAGGTAACTACAACATCGGGGGCCGTAAGACACATGTAACTATGCGAGTAGGAGCCGATCATCATAGAATGGATCACATCACCCTGATTATGGGGTGCCAGTTGGGAACTAGTTTATATGGGTTCAGAGATTAACATGGGGTACGATAGCATATTCGACCCTAGACAACTTAACCAAGTTTATAGTGCTTTCCCACTTCTTGTTTATACTTATCATACCCAGTTCTTTATTCATAGACAGAATAGTACTAGACTTACTCAGGCTTTATGTCTGACTCTACTTTTCTTTCGTCTTCTTTTCTTCCGTTTCCCCCCCCCAAGGTCCACAGGGAGGGAACACTGCAGCTTGACCAGCCTTAACATCCAGCTTGAAGAAGAGAAATGTATTGCTTGGACCTTTTCGTTTTGAACTATGGCTTTTGGACAACCACTATGGGGCTTTTGCAGTTTATCTATGTTTTTTTATGCTTCTTTAAATAATGTAATCAAGACAGATTATGAAAGTGTTATGTTATGTTTTTGGAAAAGATGTAAGACAATTATGGTGATGTTGTTGTAGCACGTATTTGCTTTTATGAAATAAAAGTTGTTGATTTTCCGCTGTTTACAAATATGTGTTATATCTGTCTTGTATATCTGTGACTTATACTTATAAACCTCCACCAAAATTAGGGCATTCCCTTTGAGAGTGACCCTAACGGAGGTGGGGTGTTTCAGTCTGTCTTAGGATGCGCTCTTGGGATATCCGTTTTCTGGTATATTGATTCGAATCTTCAGAGTTTGAGATAGGGGATTTTCCCTCTGGAATGGATTATTCCCTTGCTGTCAGGTGGCATAGGAAGGCTAAGGCCAACATGAAAAGCTTGTATGATAGGAAGGGGATTGAGGGCAACTCTCATCATACCAACTTTTATACCTCCAGAATTAAGCAATTACAAAAGGAGAAACAGTTCTTGTGTAAAGATGCCTTTAACCTGAGGAAGGAAAACAAAAACGTTCGTGCGATGGGCAGGGCTTTCAATCAGGATTTAAAGTGGCAGCCTAAACCTTTGCATGACTCATGCGTGGTTATAGAGAAGGTGCGAAAGATTGACGGGCTTTTGCGTGTTGCAATTCATCGTTCCGCCACATCTTCCCGGCCTCATGAATAAAATGCATTCTACCGAGGGTCAGATTATTGCTTAAGTGGGAGTTGTAGTGCTAGGACATGGTTCCTTTTTTGAAAATGTATTTATTTCATGAACTTTCTTGTAAACAAGAACGTAATGTACGAAGTACACCCCATTTTGTCAGTAGAGTATAGTATTCTATAGGGATAGCAAATACGAATAGGGGTAGGAACTGCAATGATATTACTTAACACGCGACTACGCGTTTCACTATAAACGCTTTTTCCTTTAGCTAGGGTTATATCATGACAAGGTGCACATCTCCGACAGGTTTCGTTGGGAGTTTGTCTTATGGGCTTTTGAATAGCGTCCTATAATCTTTGTGGGAACAACATTATCAAAGTGCATCCGACATAAAAGGTCTAAAGCCCTCATTCGTGTTTCATGTGTTAGTGCAAACATTTGATATATTCGTGTAAATCAAAGGTACTTTCCTGAGCAAAAGCAAAATGAGGGAGGCTACCAGTTTGTGCCTGTTGATGATGGAAATGCGCTTCCAAGCCGGATCTGAGTTGGGGCAAGGGTTAACTAACTCTTTCTTGCTCAGCTCCGAGAGTTTGAATTGATCCAGATCCGGACGTCTTATGTTGAGTCTGGGACCCTACATCCGGCTGTGATCCGCGCTGGGGCTCGACATCGAGATAAGGATGGATTTCTTCCTCCAATATTTGTAAAGAATTGAACTGACCTTGATTCGGGTATTTAAGATTATAGGCCAGAGATTCCTTTTCGACTCTGGTGGAAGTCCCGAAATAACCCTTATCTAAATAATTAAAGGTTGGGAATCGTGAAGCCCTCTTCCGATATTTGTGAAGCATGAATCAACCCGGACTTGGGTACTAAGATAGGAGACCGGAAGCCCCTTCGGTATTTGCGCAGAGCCGAATTGACCTAGATTCGGGTATTAATTTAGAAGACTGAAACCCCCTCCGGTATTTGAGAAGAGCCGAATCCACCAGGATTCGGGTATCTATATAGAAGACCAGAACCCCCCTCTAGTATTTAAGAAGAGCTGAATCCACCCAGATTCAGGTATTTAAAGATTGAAGATCGGGAACCCTTCCGGTATTAATGAAGAGCCGAACCCACCCAGACTCGGTTATTTATATAGAAGACCGGAACCGCCTCGGGTATTTGAGAAGAGCTGAAACCACCCACATTCTAGTGTTTAAAGATTGAAGATCAGGAATCCTTTTGGTACTAGTTGTTTTGGCATCCCTCTTGGATTCAATTGATGAAGCAGAGGTTGTATGTGCTTCTTGATCCTCTCCTTGGGCTTTTGATGTCAAATAAGAAGATGTACGTACTTTGTTGGCCACTCTCTGGGTCTGTGCATCCGGTACGCTTGGCTAGTTTATCCACAAGCAGGACCCAAGGACTTACCCGACCTCCCTCCATGAGGCGCCTTATCCTGACCATCATAGGCGATGATAAGGTCTTAGAAACTTAGATAGGGCCATCGTAGACACATAACTAAGGTTTACTCTTTTGATGCTCTATACGGACCATCGTATGTTCTGATAGAGGCTTATATGCCACCCCCTCCTAGGGGTGACCTATCCTGACCATCGTAGGCGATTATAGGGAATTACGCTCCCTTCTGCAGGTAACGCGGAACATAAGCAGAGGTAGGACGTGCTCTTCTGCGAGCATAGGTAGGACGTGCTTAGTTCTAGCAGAGGTTGGGAGTACTCTTCTACGAGTAGAGGCAGGGCGTGCTAAAGTTAAATGCACCACCATGACCATTTCTGGTGTGAAACGAAGGCTTACACTTTTGATGCTTTAACCCTACCCCCTCTGATTTGGGCATGGGGAAAGACTAACACATCACCCCCCTCCGGGGTGCCTCTTCCTTACCAATTTAGCGATTACGAGGGATTTAATCCATTTACAGTCTGACCCCTTTTTAGGTTTCCATATGAATTCCGGGAAGAGGGTTTTCCATACGCTTGAACATGTCTCGTAATCTTTTTCCTAATGATTCTTATGGAATTCACCTCGATCATTACATAAATTCTCGTAATTGGCCCTAGCTGACGAATCTAACGATGGTTTCCGCGAGGGTTCTGCAGTGATTAATCTCTTGTCCATTCATCAGGTGATAATGGCAGTAAGGCCCTCTTGCTTTCCTTTTGTATTTGAGCTTCTTATTTGTGGATGGCCAGTAGTTGAGTTTGTGTTTGGTTAGGAAGTAAACGTTCTCCATCGAAGTAGTGAGGTAGTAGTCCTTGGGTACCCTCGGCATACGTTCTTCTCTTTGCTGTTGAGTTCTAATCCTCCTATGACTTAGCCTAGCTACAGTGCCTATACTTTCGTTCTTTCCTCCCGGAATATACTGAAATGGAGGCGACATCTCTTTAAACCATTTGTTGGCGAAGTGGTTGAAATCATCCATTATTTCTCGCTCGAGTGTCATCCCCTTAACTTTCCCGTAGAGCGTTCTTTAGGTGAGAGAAAATACTAGTATCCTCTAATGTAGTCCACTAGGTGGTAGGGCTAAGGTTTGTCCTATGTGGGAAAAACAATTATCCCCAGTATCATAAGCACGTAGTTTCATTTTTTTTTGCTTAATCACGCGCAAGGCTTCTGCCCTTAACCTTTGCTCCTTCAATACCCTAGGGTTAGTGGGTTTTGACTTATTCGCTCGAGATCCTGAAAACTTTTTTGGGGTCTCTTACTCATAACTTTGCTTCTTCAAAGCTAGTCCAATCCGGGATAGAACAGCTCAGATAGATATGTGATGGGGTTAACCACAAGGTCGGAGGTTCAGGACCTCCTTCTAGCGCCAAAATGTTAATGATATTTTTTGTCAACACCGGAGATGGATCAACCAGGAGGGATCTGAAGGAAAAATAGGCGGTTCAACTACTTTTGGGTTAAATCAGATCACCACCCAAGATATCGATGTTTGCAGGAGTGGGTCACTAAGGACTATATAATGGATCTAAACTCATAGGAGGAGGTATATCCTCCTGTTCGAGGCAATGTTGAAACGGGAATCCATGCTTATCTGGAAAATGAACATTAAACTGCAACAATGATGATTAGGAATTGATAACATAAACTTACAGAGAAATTTTCTTTGAAAAGATCCCTTTTTATTAAACTCTCATTTGGAATACATGAATATAATAGGAGAAATTCTCTAGAATCTAAATGATATGCTTTTTCTAAGGAGTACAAGTATGAAGAAAATCGATCCTTTTCAATATGACCGCTGGGGTCTTATTTATAGTGGTTCTGGGCTCCTTCCGCCATTGGGCTACTGGGCCTGTAAGGGCCTTTGCCAGTCGCTTTCTCCTTGGTTTCGGGCGCTTGACTTTCGGCAGTATTTGGAGTATCGGTTATGGCCTTCGGATGGATTTTGAACCATTGGTAATAGCTCCTGAATGCAAGCTCTTGGACGTAATCTTTCGGATGCAGGCCTCTGGCTTTATCATGAATACCTAGATGGGTCTGCCCTTATGATGTATGTTGATAGCTGCTGGTTCGAAGCTGTTATGGGTTTCGATACTAGGTAAATTAGTACGGTTATCCTGTATCTCTTCTAGGGCCTCAATTAACCCTTCGGCGAGGCCTTTGCGGTAGCTTGGATTCCCAGAGGGATGCTTCTGGTGATGCTTCTGTTATTTGTGGATTGGGCCTTTCAGTATTTGTGCAGCAGATGCTCCTGAAGCTGGCTCTGGATGATCCTTGCGTTCTCTTGGTTTAGTAACCTTGATACCCTTCCCTTCAGGTGGATCGGTATTCAGGCGAGTCATCACTGTAGACTCCTTTGGGCTTCATCTGTCGGGTTTATTGCTTTTGTCCTTCTTGGTTTCAGATTAGGATGACTCTTTGCCACATAATCTTCCGTTGGATTGCTACTGCCGGAAGGGCCTTGTCGGATTGATCCTGGCGGATAGATCCCGCCGATTGTATCCGGCAGCTATTATGATCCTTTCGGTTGATGCAGCTTTTTGGCTCATTTCTTCCTTCTCTCAGTTCCTCCCGGTACTTGGTCCTACTTTCTGAAGAGTTCTTGGTGAATTTTCGGTCATCCGATACCCCTTCAACGCCAGCTCACTTCAATGCTAATTTTGGAAGTAACAAGAAAAATATAGCTCAATGGATTCCAACTTTCTTGTTTCGAAGAAATCCGACTTAAAACGAATCATGCATATTCAGTTGAAATTGTAAACAAAATATTACAAACTGCCGTGACGTTACGAGCTCGTTTATAATTATATTTTAAATAATACGTTTAATGGTTGTTTATGTAAATATATTTGTTATTATAATCAAATTCTAAACTGAATTATATCCTTGAGATTATCTAATCCACATAATATCGCCAACTCAACTATTTCTGACTATTTCAGAATTTAAATGTGTTATCACATTATTTATATTGATAAACATAAATCAGAATTAATCAATTCAAACCATTTAAATTTGGAGAATCAATATCCAAACAATTAAATTAATTAAATACTAAATCATTAAAAAACTTGGATGTTACATTCCTTCTCCCTTAAAAGAATTTCATCCCCGAAAGTATTAAGGTAGAAAAATGTTACAAATCCTATTAATCTGGGTTTAAAATCTCATTTGTTTTATTCCTTAACTTCAGTTTCAACTGAACCACTTAATTTCCAATTGAAATATTAATTCATTATTACTAATGAAAATTCCCAAAAATTTTGAAAACTTTCTAACACTCTAAATTTCCAAAAAATTCGCCAGCATCTCCTTTGCATGGCTCAATCAGTACAACTACAACTTGCCTCTCTAAGCCTTCTCCAATCCAAATAAAAACCAAACACCCAAGTGGCTTGCCAAACAGGCCCATAGAAATCTCATATTCCATTAAAATATAAACTTGTACCTTTTTGTTGGGCTTTCAACTTTGCCTCTTCCATATGACACCCATTTCAGCATATAGCAATGCATTCCCAATCAATTTACTCTCAATCCAAATCACTTGCTTATGATCAAGCCAAACTTCATTTCAAATTTCGGTTCCAATCTCAATTTTAAATTCCTACTTAACAATTCAATCCCATTCCAAATTACCTCTAATCCAATCCAATTTTATTTAACTTAGTTTAAGTTAAATTCTATTTTTATTATTCACTTTTACTATTCCAATCTGTTTAACTTCATAAGTTAAATCTAAATTTCGAAATTCAAATTCCTGGGCTTTTATTTCAAATCAGTTTTAAATTATATATATAATAGTCGCAATTCAAAACATTTGAATTTTTAAGCAACTTATTTCCGCAAAACAATTCAAAACAAAATCTATGGTAGTAATCCATCGCTTGGAACTTGAAAATGACACTGATAATGCGGTCATCATCATCAGAATTATTTTCCAGTTATCGAAGTGAGTTCAATACTATATCACTTCAAAACTCATTTTCAAACACTTCCATTTTGAAATTTATTTCAAAAATATCTTTAACAATGATTGAAAACATTTCAAATTCACCCAATATCTTAAAATTTCCACATATTGAATTCGAATCCAGTTTACAACACTTCTCCAAGTTTCCAGAGTTTTAATCTCAATTTTGGTTTAAATCCAGATTTAATTCAACTGATTTTATATATTATACGAATATGAGTTTCGATTGGTTTTTTGTATAACCATCTCAATTATAATCTTATCCGATTATAACAACAACCAACACATTATATATATATTATAATAATTCCAATATATATACTTCTTTTATATCAAAATATACTTTTGGTAAAATTATTTTATTTACCCTCCTTTCAAAAACATATTATGTCGGTTCATCGTATTCGAGCATTTAGAAACCCCTATCGACATTGTAGTGCCCCATCATAGACCAGAATTCATAAGTCATTCAATCAATAAATCTCCACAATATAAAACAAATTTTATATAAATCTACAAATACGCTCTCTCGTATATATATATATACACACACACACTCAACTCAATCTAGGGAATTACTAACCCCATCTCTATTGAGTTATGCCACAGAGCCAAGGTAATCATTTAACCTTCAGCTTTGATACCACTGTAACAAACTGGGGTTTTCGACCCTGAAAATCAACATAACACACCATGTTGACTATTCAAATATTGGAAATACCAGACCATTAATAGAAAGAAGTTAGAGGGTGAGAAATAGAAAGGAAAAAAGTTAGAATAGAAGAAGAAGAATATCACAATAGACCAGAATCGGAGTAACCACGAATCTCATAAAGGAACGAACAAATATATTATACAACAACTTTTGAAATACAAAACTATAATTGTATATACATACCAGTATAACCCATAACATCTCAGCGAAAATATACTATATGTGTGACTAGTGTTGTAGCTTCCTGCTCCAAGCTCCTCTAAGTGTATCTGTAAAATCCCGACTACTTGACTGTCCATACAAATTTGGGCACCCAAGAGTTTAGGGTAAAAACAAAACAAAATAAACTTTGGGTCAGTCATGGGACTGGTGTGAGTGAACTCTAATCATCTGGTTTAACTTTTAAAATCCTTTTAAAAGAAATGATTATCATAATACCGATCCACACATAAACACAGACGGTTTTTTCCTTACGATAACCCAAAACATCTCTAAAAATTAATATTATTCTGGTATTATAATAGTGTATAATACAAGCAAATAATAATCCAGCAGAACACTTTCATCTCACGCTCTACATATATAATATAAAATCAAAAACCATGGGCTCTTACTGGAGAATGAATTCCCAACTATAAGAAAGTATGGAACTACCTTCCGATCAGTGTACTCTAGAAGCGATACACTGGAGTTCAACAAGAACATATTGTAACTCGGCTACACATGACCGACCATTCATTTCCGTTGAATGTTCGGAATGTATTGTCACCTTATGGTTGGTATACCAACATAATCTTTCCTGGCAGATACATAAATGAAAAGAAGCAATAAATATGAATATAATCTACATGGAGACAATATATCCTAATTGGGTGCGACCCACTTAGTCGTGCTACCGGTCCGATTTCTGACATTTCTTGGTTGATGTGGCTTGAGGTCATAACACATCTTTTAACCGATTACACCTTCATTTACTTTGAATAGCTCATCGTCATACCACCACCACGGGTGTACAACAAGAGAAACGAATTCCTCTGCCACCAAACGTGAATACATTTTAAGAGATCAACTTACGTGATCTATTAGAGACACTCTGTCATACATACGTCCATTTAAGTTGTCCAGGGTCTAGACGAACCAAAGGCACTATTCTGTAAATCCATCTTAGGCAATTTCTACCTAGGATCACCCGAACAGCCCTTGCATAAACTCCGTCTTCAATGGTCTTCAATATATTTGATTCGCAATGCTAATGTCCATACATAGTGGTTTTTAGATAATAAATCTGATCCTGGCCTTTGATAATGAAAAATGGTCAACAATTTTGATAATCGGTTATTTAACTATCAAAGGAAACATATACAAACAACAACGATCAACCATCAATCAACACTGATCTCCTTTTAAATTTGTTTATCAATAATTTATTCATTTCCCAATTTATCTTCGATATCTTTACCTAAATATTTCTCCAACTCGTTTAGCCTCCCATGATTTTTCGGAAAACATTTCCATATATTCACAACTCCTTAATTCCCGTATTTCGAAAATATACATTATTAACATTGGGAAATATTTCCATATCTTATTGACGCATTACTATATTTCCACATTCATCAGTCCCTAACTGTAAACAGTAAGAGAACAACTCCCCAATTATTAGCCCCGAAGGTCGAAACCAACATCAGATCGATACTGAGAAAGCCATTTAACATAACTAATCTCCAGTCAGTTTCTAACTTCCTTAACTCAATTCTTAACTTTAAAATCATTTCATTTTCTATACTCAGAAAACATCTCTGGTTATATTTGGAAAAACATTTCCAAAATCCATTTTTATTTATTTAATAACTTTGACTCTTTATTTATAATAAATAAAAATTAATTAATTAATCCTAATTAAAAACAAAAGGTAAATGGTACCTTCCTGAATTCGATATAATCGAATTTCACTTTATAACTCACTTTCAAATAAACTGTATTCAATCAACGTTCTGAATGTCGGAATAAACTCACTTTTTCAGTTAACTCGCTTTCTAAATTCATTTTGAATTTATCACTTCAAATATCTACCAATTTCCTTTTATAACCAATTAAATCTACAAAAATTGTTTGCTTCTAAATCATTATACGCTTTAAAACGTGAATACTATTTCTTTATCGAAAACTGGACTTGTTATATCAAATCAAATCCTGATTTATATTTATAAATACCTATATAGGTTAAAATTTCATTTATTGAGTTATTTCAAAAATACGTATTCATCCCTACTTCATAAACTCTATTTCCAAGTAAACTTCTTGTTAATTATAAATCAAGTTTATAACTAAATCTCGACTTCATATTCTATTATACTTTATTGGTTCTGAACCAAATCTTAATTATCTTGTCCAATTCCAAATTATATAATATATAAATTTTAAAAATAAATCATTTTAATAACATTCGACATCGTCGAATTATAATTACCAATCATTATGGTTTTAACCTTACTCGCATTTCGAGTATCGAAATTAATCTCATTGTCTTTCTTTCTAACGAATTCCCTTTTCCATTTCTCATTTTTAGATTAACATTCCCGGATTATTTAGTAATAATTATTTAACAATAAATATTTTATTCCAATTAAAAATATTGTTAATAAATCAAACTACTTGTTTTATTATGATTAAAACAAGTTAATAAAACCCCAAATTATTTTTCAATATATTTGAATATATTTTACGGTATTTAAATACCGATTATTTCAGGTCAATGTTATTAAAACATCCCAAAACGCACAATAATCAATCATCGATTATTTATCACGTCATATAATGTAATATATGAAAATCAACAATAAAATTGTTGAGGAATCCAGTTGGATCCCTCTAACCTATTTCCCTGCATCCAAAGATGTTAATCAACATCAGTAATACTAGTTTTCAAATCAATCTGAAATATAATAGTAAATATAATCAATATTAAATTAACGACTTGTATATGTATAACTACATATATTATTTCAACCAATTTATTAGCAAATCATCCTAACAACCATCACACACAACATTCAATTATTTTTATCAATATTGAATAATGTTTATAAAATTATAAAACTGGACAGAGTTAGTGATTTTACTCATATTGGTCGTTAATCGTTGAATAACAATTTACATCGATTGATTAGATCAGATTTTTTATTTCACCTAAAATTGAAACGATCTCCAAATGAATACAAACCAATTCCATTGTGTAGCCTATGACAATACGATTTTGACGCAACGAACGGTTCATAATACTAGGTCCGTATGCACAAGGTATTCTGATTATAAGTTATAAGTATTAAATTTAAAACTAAACTAAATTTTTTAAATATAAACTGGGCTTACTTATTATTATCAGCCCATTTCCCCATTTAAACCCACTACCGAAATGAACAGTGTCTTCTCCTACATTTCAAACGCAAGCTTCAGTGAAGTTTCGATAACTTCCCAAAATTATACTTTCACTAAATTTATATCATAATTTCGTTATCATGTTCCTATTTATGCTCATAGTGTTTTTTTTTCGAAATTTTACTATCATCTACTATTAGTACCAAACATGACGTAATAATATGTTAGCAGTACTATAACATTGCTGTTAACGAGTAGACAACCAACCATGAAGGTGCAAGTGCAACCCATATATACGACAATATAAACGGGTTGTAAGTGCCAATTTACATGTTTACTTCAGTATCACGTATACAAAAAAAGTTACCATGATAGCAAATACCAACCATGAAGCTTCAGTGTCCTCATCATTTCAATAAATTTCCAACAGTCTTTCAACTTCAATGCTTTACTAAAAACCAAACCAAATTTACCAGTCTTCTTCTTTACGCTAATCACCTTGCTTAAAACCCGGACTAAAACGTACACCGTCTTCTACAGTGAGAGACAATCCCCATCCAGTCCACTTACGCTAACTTTTACAGATCAACTGGTCGTCAACACAGTGGACCTCGACAGACCTTTTTCCAAAAGCCCACCAAACCAGATGAGCGAACTCGCTCCCCACTTCTCTTCTCCGCTCGACAGCTCCCCCTTCAAACTGTTTCTTCCTCGAACCCGAAACTTGCGTAACATGTACCTCAACATTATACAACTCGCGCCTCTGGTGGTACTTACTTCGAAACAACAACTATTGTTGTGTGAAAACACCTTCCATATAGACACAAGTTTCCAAGACCATCCCATCATTGTCATGTACTTTTCGTATGCTCCATCAACACATAAAATTGTTGTTCAACCCACACCAGATCACCACGTGCGTCTCCCAGTAGCTCATGGCTATGCTACAGTAGTTGTCGACCGACTTTACTCTCCATTCCCATGCTGTCAATGTCCATTTTAGCACCACCGCTCTTTCACTTTGCGGTAGCTCCACCCTACCTACTTATCACTTCGAACAGGAGCTACTGTAATCCACTCGTAACCCACTGTTTCCAAACAAAATCCATCACTGCTCTCCCCTTCGCCGTAAAGCACGTGCTCCAGTTTACATTTCATGCAGGCTTCACATATATAACCCACTTCCATGCATCTTTTCCCATCCACTCTTCATGTCCACATATATGCGAGCTCCTCCTTTGTTGCTTCGAATCATGCCAATAGCTCACGCGACACAATACTGTTCGAACTTATAATGATCAATCCCACAATTTTTTTGTGTAAGAAGAGAAACGATCGATAATAAATGGGAAGAAAAGAATATGAGTGCCGCTTCATTTTAATTTTTAAGATTGCCATAATGCTGATGTTTCAGAAACCCAATAGAAAGAATTAAGGACGTAGTTGTGTGTGTGTGTGTATATATATATACAACGTGAAAAAACTTAACACTTAAGTAAAAGTACCATGGTTAGGCTGCCAAAGTGTAGAGTAGGTAAGTACATTTTTACTGTGTTTCTATAAAGCGATAAACGGTAGGCATGCAGGCTATATGAGAAATTTAGGCATGAAGTTTTTTTAGAAAGCAGAATAGGTTAGTATATTTAGTTCTTTAGGCCTGCTTATGTGCGTTTGTAGAGTTGTAGTTGATAGGACTGAAAAAATTTCAGCTAAGTCTGCGCCTACAATTTTTAGCATGGCCGTTCATACTTGGTTGCCCAAGAAATCAAAACATACAGATATTATAATAGGTGCTAAGGCAATTGAACTTGTGTCCAGACTTGTATCTAAACAAGTTGGTACCCTTTTTTCCAATATTTGGCTCACCCTGTTAGAAACAATACCCAATAAATCTAAATTCCATTTTTGTGTAGTCTACATCTCAGGTCCTAGTGGAGAAAAAGGTGGTTGTACCATTTCTTCGGTACTAAGTCTTAGGAGAAGAAAAAGAAACATATGTGTTCAGTCTTTTTATTTTACTATATTTTTAATTTTATACACAAAGACTTGCGTCTTCACTGTTTAAAGTTGTTGTATTCTTCCAATCATTTCCGCAACACTGATTCACGTGCCACTCACTAACTTTCAATCAGTAAATACGAATATCTGCCTGTATGCGAAGCACGGGCCTTATTCTAGTTCATTTACGACTGCTATGGACACAAATAAAAATATTGTCGTAACGAGCAATGCGTTACAATTCCAAAAATATAATATAATAGACAAGTTAACTTATTCTGTGAAATCCGAAAAGAGCTGATTTAGGGTGCAAAATAAGTTAAACAAAAAGTAGCTTATTTTCCAAAATATAAATTACAGAATTTTTTTATAAATTAAAGAAAAAACACGTCTTGAAAATCTTATCCAAATTCGAAATAAATAATTTATTATAACTGAATAATCATTATGGCTTATGAATGATTCCATAGCGACTATTTGAAAATTTGATTTGAACATAACTTACATTCTATACAATGACCTGATTTGCTGGAAACAATATATATCGTTCCAGCATCCTCTCCCCCATTTCCTCACTATTGAAATCCACTTTCTCCATTTTCCAACCCCCAAACTCAATCCTTTTAGCTTCGTTTAGCCTCTAATTACTTCCGAACTTCTTGTGCCTCTGATCTAGCTGCTTTTATACTCTGGACTTGTAGTTTTCTTCATCGATTTCATCGATTTGGGCAATGTTTACCAATTCCATCAATGGCGCCTCCATGGGCTTCCAACCTCCTTGCATGATATCCCAGCCTCACGCCTCAAGAGGCTACGTAGCTTGACTGTAATGCAAATAAAATAGAGACTTTCATGGAAACAGAGAATTATAAGTGTCTCCAAGGACGCTCGGTAAAATTTGTTAATTTTGCTCCACTTCAGTTGGAGAAGCTATTCGTTGCCGCAAGTCTGGCACTGATCCTCGCAACTGCTATCTGCGCTAAGTCCTTCTGTTTGAAGCTTAGATGGTTGTCACCTTCGATGAGGGTTCAATCTTGATTTAGTCTGCGGTGATTGACACTACTATCGAGCTTACCAATCAGCATTTGGCTGCGATTTTAGGCATTTTTGCGGTTGGAGCCGATTTGGACGACATTGAGATGACAGACTCTCAGAACCTCTCCCGCATCTTTATAGGAGTTGTCGGTGTTCGGGATACTGGTAATTTGCAATCCATCGTCAGTCTGGTTTTGCGCATCATCTAACACAAATTATTTCCAAGACGAGAAGCCTGGGGCAGATCTACCGTTCTATGCATCATGCTACTTATGTTGTTATTGGTATTGCAGCTGTCAACTAGGCGCATGTTTTTATGATCCATCTCTCAGAGCCTTTCGCAGGCACTTAGAGGGCCCATTTCCTCTATTGCCATCTTTTCACCCATGTCTTTAGACATTATGAGGTGACCTTCGAAGGGAGCCAGTGCTCAAGAAGACCCCAACCTCCATTGAACATACCGCTCTTAGAAGGATGGGCATCCAACTACCCTCCGCTTCTGTTCCTACATCTCCTGCTCCAGCCGAGAAGTAGTACCAGCTCGCCACAGCATGCCAGGAGACCCCTCAGCTCACAGTCCTCCAGCAGATTCAGAAGGGGCTCCGCGAGGTCCACATGGAGCAGCGTCGACAGGCGCACAAGATTGGTTTTATTTCTTCCTTGCTACATTCCTGGCATGGACATGACAACGAATTGAGTTCCAGCCATAGTGCTTACCCTTCTCATAGCTTGTAGGCGATATCTTTAATATCTTGTATCATGTGTACCTTTTCCTTTCCAGAATTTTATCTTTGTTATTGTATTAATGTGTTAGTAGATGTTAGTGTGTTTGCTGTTGTGAATCACATGACGATTGTAATAAAATTTCATATGTGCTGTCTTTCGCATTCGATTGCATTGAATTTGGAAACGAAAACCCATTTTCTCATCAAACTAACAGTTATTCTTAGTGCTGGAAAGTATAGAATTCTGTCGTGAATAAATTTGTGACAACCACCCACAGCCCCTGCATTAAATAAGAGAGATAATACACTGAAAGGTGTGCGAGGCAGCTATGGACGATCATCAAGGTATGAAACAAACCGGAACTTGTCATAACTCATAGTGCAAGGATAAAATATAATAGAACATATACAACAGGTACTAATAGTGAAGCAGAAAACACTAAACTTCCATAACAAATCGAAAGTAATATCCATACACTTGGATTACGACAATAGTGTTTGTACAATTTTTCCTCACTACAGCACTCAGAGAAGAATAACAAAACAACGGAAATCAAAATACTATATAGTAGGTAAGATAATACGCCAGCCTCCTGCTCACCTCCAAACTGCAACATTGTCCTCACTAAGCTATCACCTGTCACCTAGTCTGCACATCCAACAATTCGATGAACAACCCAAGGTAATAAGAGAGAAACATAAAACCTTGAGTCAGACAACAGTCTTAGTGAGCGATAAAACATCTATCAAACATCAACAATAAAGTATATGAGAAGGGAAAGATAAATATACTAATCTACCCACAACACGAAAGAAGAACTCAACTCCCGTCTTTCCCACATCGGACATACATTTATGGAAACTAGAACAACCATTTAACCATGGAAATCAGAAACAACCATTAATAGCACTCATATCATTCAGATTATAGATCTCACGTAAATCATCCAAATCGAATTCAACATCCCTTAAGCATAAGCCCCCGAGGCCTAAAACAATATCAGAAAAGCACCCAAGGGACATCTCCTACGATGTTGGATAATCTACGTAAGACGGTATAAATAAAACATCTAGCATGTATGACAAACTATGACTATCACCGTCAATCCTGCTTCGAAACCATCATTGGTCTTATGACCGAACCAAATAATTTGCCATCAACTGTCAAGGGCCAGTAGTAAACCCCGGTTCTAGCTAAAACCTCATATGTCATACATTTTGACATATCTAGGCCATACATGATGCCCAGAGTACTCGACCTGCAACCGGTCTTTTAGACGTCTCTATTGTACCCCTGCTTTGAGCCCGCTACAACCTACGATAACGATAATTCCTTGGCCTTCGGTATCTCTAGTCGTCATCTACGACGACCATCCGACCATTTTCGGCAAGCATAGAACACTTTTGAGTTGTCATCACACCTTTTGCATTATGACTAGCAACGAACACTTCACATCACTTCGACATTCCCTATTGAATTCACTTTAAAGTCACATCATCACCAAAAAAGCCCGACCAGAAATGTACGACCAAACCCACTTTAGTGCCAACCTACTTTGGTGTTGACCCACTTTGGTGCCGATCCACTTTAGTGCAGACCCGCTTTGGTGCCGACCCACTTTGGTGCAGACCCGCTTTGGTGCCGACCCGCTTTGGTGCAGACCCGCTTTGGTACAGACCCACTTTGGTGCCGACCCACTTTGATGCCCATCCACTTTGGTGCCGACCCACTTTGGTGCCGACCCATTTCCTGTACTATGCCTTGTACTACATTTATACTACTTGTACTGCATGACCGACCTGTAGCCTGTACAACCCCAATCCAAGTCCAATTTCGACCAAAACTTCGCCAAACAACAATTTCGACGAAATCTACTCATCCAATTCCTCTAATCCAACCTTAAGCATGTTATGGAATCATTAATAACATGAATTTGACAATTTTCACCAAAATTATGCAATTTCACCAAAATCATGATAAATGAGCATATGAACTAAATTATGGATCTAACTTGCATAAACATATGAAATAGCATACAAATTACCGATTTTAAGTTGCTGAGTTAGATCCTATGGTGATTCATATGAAAATAGACTTACCATGCTGTAGATCTAAGGAAAATGCCTTTAATTTGATGGAAAACAAGGTCAAACACTCATATACTTGATTGAATCTGTGTGAGAGATGCATATTACTCACCAATTCTCTAAAACAAGCTAAAAGCAATGAAATAAGATTCTGGACAACGAAGAATTTGATCCAAACTCTTCAATTCGATGATCACTCTCTTCAATTTGCATAGATCTAGCCTCAAGTGGTGCAGATCTTCGATTCTCTAAGCTTTAATGGTGGAAAGGTGTAGGCAATGGAGGAAGAGGACCTCTTGCTCTTCCACATGAACGAATGGAGAAAGTAAACTATTATCCATGCCTCTTACCCCCATTTATAGGTTCCACCAACCCACTAATGGGTCTCTCCAAATCAGCCCATTATGGCTTACAAATCCTGAACAACCAACTGTGAAACCATAAAACAACGATTCCTTCCAAACCGCTGAGCCAAATATTTAATGTGACCACTCTACGGAAAGGGAATCATCATTTCCTTTCCAATGGCATAGGTCTTAACACCTGATTCGACCTAAGTAAAAAGTTAAGACTGATTGGGGCAAAATGGGCATAATCAAAATTGGTAAAAATTATGGACCTGTCTCACATTCCCATAAACAACATATTAAAATAAGAGAATGATCCAACCCTCAGGGAAAAAATAAAAATGTTTTACGATCGTTCGATACGTAAAATGCGGGCTGTTACATTCTCCTCCCCCTTTAGGAATTTCACCCCCGAAATTCCAACAAACATAAGCAACCAAAGCAATTCCACATGCTTATCATTCATGAGCTGCCTATTCTATCACCCAAACCAGCAACCATCAAGCCATGCATCCGTAGCCTTAACTTAGCACGCGGAATCCTAATAACAACATAATAGTACATACTACAATGATGTAAGTGACACGATACTAATGGGTCGTACCTATGTACAATCGTCGCCATCCTCACTTCATTATACCTTGACTAGCTTAACCGTCTTCCTCCTAAGTTGTTTCGTGTCATTCGCCACAACACGAAGCAACTTACGAGGTCTCGTTACTTCTCTACTTCTAGGTCTTCGTGCTGCTCTGGATATACCACCACATTCGAATCATGCACGAACTTCCGTAGAAACGACACATGGAAAACATTATGCACACTCGACATCTTCTCGGGTAACTCCAATCTATATGCGAGATTTCCAATTCGCTCGACTATTGGAAATGGTCCAACGAACTTAGGAGTTAATTTTCCTTTGCTTCTGAATCTAGCCACATGCTTCAATGGCAAAATCTTCACGAAAACCATATCGCCAACGTCGAATTCAAAAGCTTTTCAATGCTTATCAGCATAACTCTTCTGACGATCTTGGGCTGCCTTCATTCGTTGCCGAACAATCTCGTTGTAATCCGAGGTCTCTCTTACCATCTCTAGCCCAATTATCAACTTATCTCCAGTTTCTCACCAACATACTGGAGAATTGCACGGTCTCCCATACAACGCCTCGTATGGTGCCATCCCAATTCTAGATTGGTAGCTATTATTATATGCAAACTCAACTAGATGTAAATGGTTTTCCCATGATCCTCCAAAGTCCAACACACAAGCCCTTAGGAGATCTTCCATAACCTAATTGACTCTCTCAGTCTGACCATCAGTTTGGGGATGATAAGCCGTACTTAAACACAACTCGGTTCCTAAAGTTTCTTGCAAACTTTTCCAAAATCCACTCATAAACAATGGATCGGTCACTCACTATACTCTTTGGGATACCATGGAATCGAACTATCCATTTTATATAAAGTTTAACCAACTTAGATGTTGTCCTAGTCGATTTGGCAGGAATGAACCTTGTATTTTTGGTCACGTGATCCGCGATGACCCAAATCCCTTCGTTTCCTGCCCTTGTTCTAGGTAGTCCATCGATATCTGCTCCCACTTCCATGGAAGAACTTCCAATGGCTGAAGCAACCCACTTGGCTTCTTCTGTTCAGCTTTTACTAACTGACAGTTCATGCATTTGGAAATGAATTTTCCAATGATGACAATTCCCTCAGAACCTCATCTCTCAATCCATCGATATCAGGAACAACCGATCGTCCTTGCTTTCGAAGCCAACCTTCTCAATCGACCTTGAACTCTTTATCTTCTGGTTCTAGTTTCTAGATAAACTCGACAAGCTTTGCATCTTTCTTTTGGCTCTCGCCAATCCTTTCGATGGGAGTAGGTCTTATCAAGAAGCTTGCCAACATTTCAGGTTCCAATTCACACATTGGCTTGAAATCAAACCCCGCCAAGTACTCGAGGCTCTTCCATTCTGAAAACACCACTCCTAAACTTACGTGTCTTCGACTCAACGCATTAGCCACTGCGTGGCCTTTGCCAGGAGTATAGGAAATACCGAAGTCATATGACGTCAGAAACTCCAACCACCTTTACTGCCAAAGATTCAAATCCTTTTGGGAGAAAAGATACTTCAACGACTTGTGATCCATGAACAACTCGAATCAAACTCCCAATAGGTAATGTCTCCACATCCTCAGAGCAAACACAATTGCTGCCAACTCTAAATCATGAGTTGGGTAATTTCTTTCATGCGGCTTCAGTGTTGACTCGTGTAGGCCGCAACCTTATCCTTCTGCATCCACACTGCACCAAGTTCAGTACCACATGCATCGGTATACACAATCATCTCTTCATTCCCACTTGGAATGGTCAATACAGAAGTACTCGTCAGTCTCTCCGTCAGGATCCTGAATGCTTGCTTACACATTGCATCCCTTGTGAACACTTGGTTCTTCTTCATTATTCCTATTAATGGTGAAGCTATCTTGGAGAAATCCTTGATAAACTGTTGGTAATATCTTGCCAACCCAAGGAAATTCCTCACATCTGTGACATTCTTAGGTCTATCCCAGTCCTGGATTGCTGCTACTTTAGCGGGATCAACCGCTATTCCATTTGCAGAAACAACATGGCCTAAGAACCTCATTTCGCTCTTCCGGAAGTGACATTTCGAAAACTTAGCTCTCAGCTGGTGCTTTCGCAAGATTTCCAAAACAACTCTCAAATGCGTCTTGTTCTCTTCCTCATTCTGGGAGTAAACCAGAACATCATCCACGGACACAAGCACGAACTTGTTCAACTGATCTCTGAAAACTCTATTCATAAGATCCACAAAATACGTTGGCGCGTTAGTCAACCCAAATGGCATCACCAACCATTCGAAGAAACCAGATAGTGTCCTAAAAGCAGTCTTTAGCACATTATCCTTTGCCACTCTCAACTGGTGAAATCCCGTTGCCCGATCCATCTGAGAAAACACTTTGACTTTGTGAAGCTGCTCGAACAAGTCATCAAACCTTGGCAATGGGTACTTATTCTTCTTGGTCACCTTATTCAATTCACGATAGTCCACACACAATCTTAACACGCCATTCACCTTGGTTGCAAACACCATTGGTGCACCCCATTCGGAAACACTTCTCCGAATGAATCCCTTTCCTAGAAGGTCAAGAACTTGCACCTCCAACTTTCGTTGTTCCTTAGGCTCCATCCTCCTAAGAGACATATCGATTGGTCTAGCACCCTCGACCAAATCGATCCTAAACTCGATCTCATATGTGGAGGAAACCCTTTGATCTCGTCACAGACATTCTCATACTCATTAGTGATCAGCACAGATGACAAGTCTTCCTGTGGAATCACAAGCGAATATAGATAGCTCACGAAGACACTATCTTCGAGCTTACATCGAATCAACAATTTTGTCCTTCCACATTCCTGACTCTCACCTCTAGCTTTCCGCAATTCACAGTTGCTGCATACCTCCTGGGCCAATTCATGCCCAAGATAATCCTAAACTCGATGAAGGTTAAGTATCCTTGATCAAACAATACTATATCACCATAAATTATGCAAAAACAAATGAACCCATACTAGATTGGTTACAACCAAAAGTCTATTACCACTTCAAGTTCCAAACTTATTCGGCATACAATCCTATTACAGGTAAGAGAAAGCGATGCTCTAGTACCAAATAGAACTCAACAACTCTACTAGCGGAAAGGACATATAAACTAGCAACAACTTCTTCTAATTCTCATTAGGAATGAAATAAGAGATCAGAGTAACTTCCACAACACATGCTTCCTCCAATTGCTTACCCTTCAGAAAATCTAGACAGTCTTTCTTCTCATGCCCAGGCTTCCCACACTTAAAGCACTTCTTCTCAGCTTTGGGATTCTTACAATCCCTGGAAAAATTGCCCTTCTGCCAGTAGTTGTAGCAAGTCACTTCGCCTTTCTGCTTCCTCTAGCCATCTTTTAGTTGGTTGCAACAACAATAGCTTCCTCTTTTGGAGACTCACGTGTAACTGAATTTCACCACTCCATCGCCCTGCATAGCTTCGCAAAATCCACATACCTAAGAACTTACACACCTGCATCTATCGTGGCTGCCACTGGAGCGGGTACCCTTCTCATATATGCTTCTGCCATGGTTTCAAACATGGTTGGGTAATCTGGTGCACCGCCATTACCCCCTCCAGGCATAGTCCCTTCCCTAGCAGTATGTCTTGAAGTACATCGAACCGTTCTAAATATGCAAATTAGAATTATTATCCACTTGCAAGAAAAGCTGCTAAAGAATTAAAAATGCTACTATACTATATAGTATCATATAATTTACATCCAACTGAAATCTACAAATACGTCTCTCATACGTAAGTATGTCCTTGAACTTTAACTAAAATCATTAACCAGAGCTCTGATACCAAATGTGACGACCACCCACAGCCCCTGCACTAAACAAGAGAGATAATGCGTTGAAAGGTATATCAGGCAGCTATGGACGATCATCAAGGTATGAAACACAACCGGAACCTGTCGTAACTCATAGCGCAACGGTAAAATATAATAGAACATATACAAGAGGTAGTAATAGTGAAGCAGACAAACACTAAACTTCCTTAACAACTAGAAAGTAAGATTCATACACTTGGATTACAACAATAGTGTTTGTAAAAATTTTCCTTACTACAGCACTCGAAGAAGAATAACAAAACAATGAAAATCCAAATACTATATAGTAGGTAAGATAATACGCCAGCCTCCTGCTCGCCTCCGAACTGCAACATCATCCTCACTAAGCTATCACCTGTCACCTGCCACCTAGTCTGCCCGTCCAACAATCAGATGAACAATCCAAGGTAATAAGAGGGAAACATAAGACATTGACTCAGGCAACAGCCTTAGTGAGCGATAAAACAACTACCAAACATCAACAATAAAGTATATGAGAAGGGATAGATAAACATACTAATCTACCCACAACACGAAAGAAAAACTCAACTCTCGTCTTCTCCACATCGGACAGTGATAAACAAAACATCCAGCTTCGGAACCATCGTTGATCTTATGGCCAACTAAATAATTTTCCATCAATTGTGAAGGGTCAATGGTAAACCCTGGTTCTTGCTAAACACCATATGTCATACAATTTGACATGTCTAGGCCATAAACGACGCCCAGAGTACTCGACCTACAACCAGTCTTTTAGACATCTCTATTGTACCCCTGCTATGAGCCCTCTAGAACCTATGATAACAATAATTCATTGGCCTTGGTATCTCTAATCGTTATTGATGATGACCATCCAGCCATTTCCGACAAGCTCAGAGCGCTTTTGAGTTGTCATCACACCCGTTGCATTATGACTAGAAACGAACACTTCACATCACTTCGACATTCCCCATTGGATTCACTTCGAAGTCACATCATCACCAGAAATTTCCGACCAGAAATGTCAGACCAGACCCACTTTGGGGCAGACCCACTTTGGTGCCGACCCACTTTGGTGCCGACCCGTTTCCTGTTCTATGCCTTGTACTACTTGTACTACACGACCGACCTGTGGCCTGTACACCCCCAATCCAAGTCCAATTTCGACCAAAACTTCGCCAAACAACAATTTCGATGAAATCTACTCATCCAATTCCTCCAATCCAACCATAATCATGTTATGGAATCATTAATAACATGAATATGACGATTTTCATCAAAATTATGCAATTTCACCAAAATCATGATAAATATACATATGAACTAATTATGGATCTAACTTGCATAAACATATGAAATAGCATAGAAATTACTGGTTTTAAGTTGCTAAATTAGATCCTATGGTGATTGATATGAAAATAGACTTACAATGATGTAGATCTGAGGAAACGACTTGAATTTGATGAAAAACAAGGTCAAACACTCATATACTTAGTTGAATAAGTGTGAGAGATGCATTTCACTCACCAATTCTCCAAAACAAGCAAAAAGCAATGGAATAAGATTCCGGACAGCGAAAATTTTGATCCAAACTCTTCAATTCAATGATATCTCTCTTGGATTTGCGTAGATCTAGTCTCAAATGTTGTAGATCTTTGATTCTCTAAGCTTTAATGGTGGAAAGGTGTAGGAAATGGAGGAATAGAGGACCTCCAACTCTTCCACATGAAGGAATGGAGAAAGTAAACTATTCTCCATGCCTCTTACCCCCTATTTATAGCCTCCACCAGCCCACTAACGGGCCTCTCCAAATCAGCCCAATATGGTTTATAAAACCTGAACAACAAACTGTGAAACCTTAAAACAACGATTCCTCCCAAACTGCTGAGCCAAATCTTTAATGTGACCACTCTACGGAAAGGGAATCATCATTTCCTTTCCAATGGCATAGGTCTCAACACCTGGTTCAACCTAAGTCAAATTTTGTGCCCTGTAAAAGACTAATAGGATTAAAATTGTCACAAACAAAATTGGTAAAAATTATGGACATGTCTCACATCCACATAAACAACATATTAAAATATGTGAATGATCCAACCCTCAGGGAAAAAAATAAAAATATTTTACGATCTTTCGATAAGTAAAATGTAGGCGGTTACAAAATTTTAACGAAGGATAGGTTTTGCCTTTTTTGTCATGGGAATATTTATTATTTGTCACCTGTTCCTTTTGAGCTAAGATTTATTTTCGAATTTTATATGTAATTTCGGTTTTCGCATTTTTGTGTGACCAACTTCTTCTCCGCGAACATGTGACTTGTATCGTTTGAGTTTCCACAAAATATATTTTTGGAACTTTTTGTAAATTCTCTTTGAAAAAAAGTTGAATTCTTTTAAATTAGTTATTTCTCTAATTTACTTTCTTTTAACCTAATTTATGTAAAATCATATATTTGGGTATGGTAGTTTATGTATATTTAAATATCTATTTTTTTATTAAATAGATTTTTAGATATAGTAAAGCACACGTTACTAAATTTTTTGTTTTTATGAGAATATGATAAGGCAAGTAAAATGATATTAAAATGGAATTTCAGAAAATTTAAATAAGAATTTTTATAGTGGAAGTTTACTTTTATGGAAAAAAATTAGATTTAGTCACATGTAAAGTGTAAGGAAGACGTTGGATGATTTGTTTGCACGTTTTAACGTTGTATTAGGGATGAGGATGCGAAAAGGCATTAACGGTAATAAGGGGAAGGTTGTTTTAGCCGTTGAAACGTTCAGTAAAAGAGAAATTAGTTTTAATGACGGTGAAATAAATCCTATTGTATACATACTATTAAAAAATGACATATCGTCTAGATCCTAATGATTAGCTAGGTAAAATAAATCCTATTAAAAAATGTCTTCACGGCATTTACTCACTGCTGTAGATATCTTTCAACAACATTAAATAAATCTTGTGGTCTTTTTACTTACCATCCGTATCTTCATAAGTAACAACATTTGTTTTATGTAATGTTAAATCTTTTATGTTTTTCCACAGCAGAATATTTATGCAGTTGTAACTTTTAACATCACTTATATTGTATACATACTAGATATTTGCTTCATTTAGATTTTCAAACTAACATCAGATAGGAACAATATAAATACAATTTAAATGATTCAAAATAATTTATATCATTAAACATATCCCAATGTACACAACATCCAAAACCCAACATTATACAAGCATCAAAAGTCAATTTTTTTATAACATATATATACCAAATAGGAATACGTGAAAACGCAAAAGTTTACTATGCATAAAAAAGTGTGAGACACTTGAATAATGTGATAACTAGCTGATTTTTCCTCCAAAAATCTTTAATCAGCTGTAATGAAGAAAATCATATAGTTAGCGATCAAATATAATAAAGATAATTTTTATTCTAATCCACAATATTAGTAAGTTAATCCACCCTATTTTATAGGATCATTGACTTTTACAAATTTTTTTAATTTTAATCAGTGTATCCACAAAAAAATCGTACGCATTTTCTCTTCTTCTCACTATTCTTCTGTGTGTTTTCTCACTCTTTTGAGCGTTAAGCGTAAGCTCCCACTTTTCAAGTATGTTCATACATCAACTGCTGGTGCATCCAAGTGTGTGTAAGCTCTCACTTTTCAAGCTTCTCCTTGCAAAATCATGGTTCTTCTTCATAGAAAATTCAGTTTCCATTGATTTAGTTCTTCCATGATTCATTCTTAAGTTTTCATCAACTCCAATCTTTTGCTTTTGCTGGGGTAATGGAGATGCGAACAATAACTTCTGAGCTTCAGTTCGACTAAATTCTGAACCGTATCTGGATGTACCAGTTGACAGACATTTGTAACATCTTACTGTTTGCTTCCTCTTAATCTTTTTATATATCACTTGAATTAGTCGCTCCATGGTTTTATTTGAAAGAATGAGGAGGTGTTTTGCTTTAAGTAAAGAATTGTGTGTTGTTATTCATTTTGTCCCATATATAGTATTACTAAGAAGAGAAAATGCGTAAGATATGTGTATTTATGTTCAAAGAAGAAGCTTGCCCTAAAACCTTGTTTGCTAGCACTTAACCTAATCAGATTTGATGTGATATACATAAAACTATCTATTATTGGAATGCGATGGATCATAATTGGAATCTACAATTTACTATTTCTTTGTGTGAAGATCAAGAAACAATGCCAAGTATGTCTACTGATTCAGTTAATAATGCATCTCTTAATCATTCTGATATCAGTATGGATACTTCTTCAATTGAACTGTCAGGATTGCATGCTGAAAATCACTTATGGAGCCAAATTCTCTTGTAAGTATAATATACAATTGCCTTTCATATCTGAGCTTATGATTACAGTACACCTCATGAATAAGAGGTAGCATGTTTTTGTTGAGGTACTTTGTCATATGTATAGGTCCTGTACTAGTATGGATGATAACAGATATCAAATTAGCCTCAACAATACTCTGTTGTCCTCGGACACATCAAATTCCTATTCATTCAGTAATTATTTGATCAATTGACAATGGAGCCTGAAAAAAATAGGCGTAGTATCAAGAAGCAAGGATATGGGAGTTAAATAACGCAGAATTGTGAAACAAGAAGCAGATAATCGATTTCAACTATATAATAGGGTGAAAATTTTAAGTTAATCCACTCGTGGATGAACTTACAAAATAGTTGTGTATTAACTTATTAAAGTAAAATGGTGGATTAACTTATTAAAACTGTGGATTAGAATAAAAATTACCTATAATAAAACATGAAACTGTAAGACCAAAAAAATCATAAAATAAGTACATTAATTACAAGCAATTAATATGTGATACATAAACCACAAGTAAGTGCTTCATAGTGTAGATAATATCAGCTGACGTATGCGCATGCATTAGAAAACAAAAGGTTATAAAACTCTGGTTGCTGAACAGAAAAGACAGGATAGTAGAAAAGACTACCAGATCATGTGTGGGCAACACAAATAGACTGCACGAACCAAATACTTGTGCTGAAGTGAAGGCACCATGCTACATTGGTTTGGTAGCAAAAACTTGGCATAAAAAGACTAGCAACCCCATAAAAGGTGCAGAAGAACAATATTCTAAACTGGATTCTACAAAAATTTCATCATAAACTATGAAAAACTAAAGAATAAAATTTAGAGGCAACATAAATTGTGCATGGGAACAAAGGAAATATATGAGAAAAAGGGCAACATAAGGACAAAGGGTTGTAAATGAAAGAAATGCATTGCAACGGGTCTAAATAAGTCAGTGCCATACATCTTCTGTTATACTAGTGTGTTTTGGATTAAGAAGAAACATTTTGATATCACATGAGAAAACACTTATTGACTTTTTATAAATATTTAGTTATCTTAGTTGAATTGTTATATAACTTAGTCAATTTATGTCTTTAATTTATATAAAACTTTTTTAACATACCTTTTGTAAATATTAATTCTTTTTGCAAATCCCATTTTTAAAAGTAATCTAGTAGCAACCACAAGTTGATGTAAGTAAAAAAGATTCTTGTTGCATTTAAATAATATGGGAACATAAAAGGGACAAAGGTTGTCATATTTTCATTTTAAGAAAACATATTTTTTTGCTTAATATACAACATATACTATTTTATATGATTTGAAACTCATTTAGGTTCTCATATAAGAGTACTGCCTGCTGTATGAGGCTATAAACAAAGTAAGTTACCTTTGCATCTGCTACCGTAAGATCAAAATAATTTTAAAAAAAAAATCCACCCTAAAATTCTTTCCACTGTCCACTCGTTTCAGCAAAGTGTCCACATACATCGGATTTTGCACAATGGAACTCAGTTTCGGTTAAAAGGCACTAAATAATATTTAAAAGTTGGCTTAAAACGTTTAATATAGAGATTACTTGTATCAGAGGAAAAGCTGACACATGACCCCAACTAGCACCCAAAGTCCCTACACAAATATGCAGCATGCATTTCCAGAACGAAGGTACTAATAAGAGTCCAAGATGACAAAAATTAATCAGATGAATAAACTGTTTATACAAAATATGAGCAGGCAAACAAAGCATATATCAAAACAGGAAAAAAGACAAGCCAGAATATACTTACCTTCCATATAATTGCAGATCAATCCTCAGATGATGATGCAAGGTATCTCCATTATGAGAGAAATTGAGATACTAAACTTTGCCTTGGTGTGATTGCAATATCTTTTTCACAAAAAATAGTTGACATTGAGTTGCTTGAACACAACTAATTTTACAAGGTGTAATCAACTATTATGGAACTTCCCCAATAATTAACTTGGTTAGTATTAGATAGTACAAAATTTCTGGAAGTAACTTTATGCAGATAGGTATTAGTAAATATGCTAAAGTAAGCTAAATTGTATTTTTCTTAGGGATTCTAAACAAATATATGGCACAATGTACTGTTGCAACAACATTACAACCTGCGTTATGTGAGAAATAATCTGATCTATCCCACATTTATGGTTAGCATATAAAGATAAAACCTTATTAAATGAATTTTGGTTAAAAAATATTCTTGTGCTTTATTGTAACATTACAACTATAGTCCTTCTGTTTTCCGGTCCTAGTACTTTTGCTAGACCCTATTCCAGTATGAACTGCGCAATTTATTTTTTCTAAAAATTGACATTCATGAGACATTTTTATTATGGTGTTTGTTTATTACTTTTATAACCTTTAAAAAAGAGAATTAATATAAACATTTTTATTATGGTGTTACTTTGATTTATTTAAGTTAGTCTTCACACTGAATGAATTGTGTTGATGCAGCTAAACCTACATAATTTTGAGTTAATATAAACTTTTTGTCATCCCTTCAAAAATGGTAAAATCATGCAAATTTTTCCTAAGATATGGTAAGACACCTTGATTAAATTCAATCAAGAATGCAATAAAAAGAAATGTTAAGAGACAAAAATAGCATTAAGTAGGCAAATGAATTATCTGAGCAATACTTTGTACCTTTTATTCTATCGATTTTTGTTTCTAGTAATAAGAAGAAGGAATCCGTCTAAATTACATAATAATCCTGCCAATTTATATTTATGTCAATCTTATTATATAGATAATTGAGTTAAGTGCATGCATAGTGGGTATAAACAATCAAGTTGGAACTAAGTAAACAACTTAAGAGAAAATCCAACGTATGTAAAATAATAACATTGGTAAGAATGCATACCAAGAATTGCAAAATCTAGTTTTTTTTCTCTAAAAGACACATATATATACAAACCAAAAAGGAGATAATAACTAATATCTGGTGGCTAACAAAAAATAGACTACCAGAAGAACTAGTAGGTGTAAAGCAAAAAGACGACACAAAATAATCAATAGCCTTACAATAATACCCTACTCACACGACGAATAAAAACGCAAACAAAAGGCTCATGTCCGGGAATAGAGTGCGCGACTGTGACACCGCATGTCTGTTAATGTCACTCATTAAGAGAGTGCACTAAGTTTCCTGAAGCATTATAGGTAAACAGAAACAGAAATATTACAAGACATATATAAAATAGTAGCGGAATTTAAAACTTTTTATTAAATGGAAAACGTCATGGTTTAAAACATAGTTACGTCATAAGTCTGAAACACGTAAACCCAGTACATCAACTTAAAATTTCTGTCTTGTACTAAAATCATCAGAGTACAATAATAAAAGAAGAATAATCCACAAAAAATAGCCATAGTAGAGAGATATGTAATCAAGCAGTACATCTAAGCAGCTCCAAGCAAGATGAAAGAAGAATCCTGATGAAGCTTAAGTATTCCCACCCTGAGAACCTGGGGGAAATGGAAGAGAAAAAAGAGGAAACAAAATGGGTCAGACATAAAGTCTGGCGAGTCCAGTTACTTTAGCATATAAATAAGTAAAAGTATCATGACATGCATATAAAGTGGATAAGAGAGATAACATCATGAAAGGCAGGTATGACAAGGTAAACAGGATAAACATGATAGGATATATTGCGTTCTCTAATATTTCTCTTTCTCTCTACACCAATACTAGTATAATCGGAATGAGATGATCCCAACAATTATAAGATGGTAGACTTAGGCGTACTTCTTGTGAGAGGTTTAACCCCATACAATCAATAGACAGCCCAACATATCGGAGTTACCCCTAAGGATAATAAAGGGCTCCTAAACAAATGGAGTCTAGATGTACCCTAATTACAACCCCAATCGATCTGCTCACTACTCCGTAGATACCCTGTGCTGGCCCCACAATAGGATGTATCACTTCCTAAAGTGGCAACCCTTCGTTTTTAGGATATGCACAACCATATCTATAGGTGTCAAGACGTATAAACCTCCTCTGCTGGACTCATGCACACACATGACCCCGTTGGAACACGCCGCACACACCGCCCCTTCGTTTGGATCTCTTACAGTCAGCCCAGTAAGCGTGCCCTGACTCTAACCTAGTTCGGAGTACTCGTTTGATACCTATATATGGGTTACTGACTGAAACGGGTCCTACACCCAAGATAATACAAGCTTCCCCCTATGCTTGCATCCCCACTACGTTTTCCACAGGTTATGCCATACTAGAGTAAAAGATTGCATAACCACATAGGTTAAGTTTGTGGGCCTATATATAAATATTATCCACTAACCCAAGATTTACTTAACACACCCACTGTTTCAAACAAGTTTACTTAACCCACCCACTCAAGTTAACATGTTCATACAATCCCTATGGATTCTAATGGGTTAAGTATTACAGATTAACAGGTTATCCTTATTCGCGTTGACTTTTTTTCCAGTTGCCAAGTTCCACTTGCTTATTAATTTCATATATATAACATAATCCATTTAAGTTTATTAATAAGCCCCATTACATGTTATTATTTATATTATAATTAATGAAAGTGATCTACGATCTTTCACCCCTAGATTGTAATTAACGGAAGTAATCTTACAATCCCTTTGTATTATTCATTGTCTGATTCCATCATTACAATAACATGTTTTACTTAGTTTAATTAAGTATACTTCATCTCAATTCACCTGTTTTCTGTTAAACATATCATTACAACTTGTTGTTGTTTACTTATTAACTTAGTTCTCTTAACTAAGGTTTACTAATAAGCTTCCTTTCATTTTATTATAACCTATGTTATAATTTCCACTTGTCCCTTGGACAAGCATACCTATTTTATAACATTCTCATTAAATTAGTTAATTATAATAGGTTACTATCATTTATCCATTTATGGTCATAATATGCTAGACCTTCCACATTAAGCATACAATTTGTGGATGCTGGATATGCCAGTCGGGTCTGGGCAGACTTCTACCACAAGTTAGACTTAACCTCGTGTCTAACACATTTCAGGTTTATGCACTTAGATCTCTTACATTAGATTCACCACTTGTGGTCGTTGGATATGTTGGTCGGTTCCGAGCAGACTTCCACCACAAGTGTAATCTAACCTCGTGTCTAAGCGCAGTTGCTGTTTCTAATTACTGTAATTTAGGCATTTCCATTATTAACCAATTATTCCTATGTCATTATAGTTTTTCATGCCCCTTTTCCCTAAGTCATGTTCATAATGAATCATATGCCCCAAATTTAGGTTTTTAATCACAATTTGATTTATGCCCCCAAATCCCTATTCATATATTCAAGGTATGCCAAAATTTTCCAATAAAAGTTATGCCCCAATTTTAACGTTTTCCCCTCTTTCCCAATTTTACGCGTTCACATATTTCAGTGGCATGCCTAGGTTCGAATGTAGCCTGGCTATAAAAATAAAAGGGAAAAAGAAGAAGGGAAGAGAATAGAAATGAACATAATGACAAGATTGACATATAATGGCAGAAATGGGCATAACAACTAATAAACATACAGTGACAAGTTGGGCATAATGACAAGATAGGCATATAGGAACAGATCTGATGAACATGTGATAGAATAACTGATTCTAACATAATATTGACAACATATACAGACATGATGAGATCTAAACAATGAATTAGATACCCAACTAATAATAGATCTGTCGTGATAATAGCACTGATTTAACTAATAACATGATAGGGATAGGCATGATGAAATCTAAATAGTGAATTAGATCTATATCAATGGCAGATCTGACATGATAAATAGATATAGGCTTAGATCTAGTTCATAGTCATGTCAGAATAACTTAGATGCGCAGGTTATTGCAGATCTGATATGATTCAAATTGTCACAGGCTTAGATCCAATTTATATTCATGTCAAGATTAACTTTTAAATATTTAGATAAAAAATAATGTAAACTCACTGTGATTGGATCTAGAAAATAGAAGAATTATTATAAATGTTAAATCACAGATCTCTAAACCTGAATAACTCTAATTGATTGTTGAAGAAGAAAAGACTTGATTTAATTTGGGCAGAGGCACCATTTAGTTCCCCATTGTTTTAGGTGTGGAGAAAATAGAGAAATGGGGTCTTATTTATAGCCTAAAGCCAACAAACCAAGTCAAGAAAGGAGTCCACATTCAGCCAGAAGAATACTACCCAGATTTGGCGTAGGGGGGTCGACCCCCTTTATGGGGTCGACCCTTGGGTTGACACCCCCCTTGTGGGGTCGACACCCTTAAGCGGGAATTTTCCCACTCCCTTTTTTTCTGCGATTTTGAACTGCTTTGAATTTCTGAATTTCTTTTATCCATACATATTCTTCTTGTGCGTATACAAACTTCAAACCTTAATGACTTCTTCATATAGTGTACTTTTTACGCAAACCAGGTCTCTATTTTGACCAGAATTCTGAGACGAACGCAGTGGCATAGTTAGTTTCACTTAATTCTAAATATTAAATTAATTATTCTTTAATTTATCTTCTTCAGTGTTGTTTAAAATTATGGGGTGCTACATTCTTCCCTACTTAATGGATTTTGTCCCCGAAATCTCCAAGTTAATAAGAATGTATATCCTAAGATCCATCACCCATCTACTCATCCTCCAATCACAAGCATCCAATGTCCTTAAAAATGCATAATGCTTATATGAATATATGCAAAGGTATGTGTATATGTCCCAATACTAATGCGAAAGATCAGGGGTCTACTGATTCAGTCGACCTCCTTAATGCAATATATGTTAGTGTCATGAATCCAATGTGTATGCAATTAATCCTATTATAACATGTAAGTTCTATATGCATGCTAGTCATTCATCCAAATGCAACATCCATATGATGATACACCCACTTTCATCCATTAAAAAGTAGAAAAATGCACACACATCCATATGTAGTTTGAGAATGATTCAGTCGATCTAGTGCCTAATGTGTGTGTATATGCATCCACGAGCAACCACTAGAAAACATTTGCATCCACTTGCATCTATCAAACATAATATTTCTCAAACACATGTTTACATCCATGAGATTCCTACTTAAAGGTCGAAGATTCGATTTATAGGATATACTTAAAAATTAATAGAAACAAGAATGAATAAAAGCTTCAGAAAGGAGGTTAAGAATGTACCCTTGAAAAGAAAAGGGTACAAAACGCGAATCTTATCTTCGGTCTCCCAAGTTGCATCTTCAGGGTTATCTCCCCACTGAACTTTCATCAGCATGACCTCTCGATTGCATAGCTTCTTAACTTCTGATCCAAGAATATAGGTAGGAACTTGCCTAACTGTCGCCTCCCATTCCACTTCTACTTCCTCTCGACCCAACTACTTCTGCGGTATCATGCAAACGCTTCTACAAATGAGAAACGTGTAAAACATCATGAACATCGGATAGTCTCTCTGGTAGCTTTACTCTATAGGCCCTTTGACCATTCCTTTCTGCTATGGGAAACGGCCCTAGAAATCTTGGTGTCAATTTCCCTACAGTTCCAAAGAGAACCACATTCCTTAATGGTGATACCTTGATGAAAACCATGTCTCCCAAATTAAAATCAATGTAAGTCCTTCTTTTATCTGCGTAGGACTTCTGTCTATCCCAAGTTGCCTTCATTCACCATTTAATAAGATCAATCTTTTCTAAAGTTTCTCTAACCATATCCAGTCCAAGTAGAAGCCTTTCTGTGGATTCCCACCAAAAAGTCGGTGATCTATAAGGCTGTCCCTACAATGCTTCGAAGGGTGCCATGCCAATGCTAGCTTAACAACTGTTGTTGTAGGCGAACTCAACTAAAAGAAGGTACTCTTCCCAAGTTGCTCCAAAGTTTAGGATACACAGCCTCAAAAGATCCTCAAGAACTCTATTCACCCTTTCCGTCTGTCCATCAATCCGAGGGTGATAAGCGGTGCTCAAACACAACTGTGTCCCTAATGCTTCTTGTAAGCTCCTCCTATGAGAACAGATACTTGTGCGACTTATGGTCCATATGTAACTTGAACTTTTCTTCAAGCGGTTATAGCCACCAAGTCTTAAGCACGAATACTACAGCAACTAATTCCAAAACATGGGTATGGTAGTTCTTCTCTTGAACTCTTAACTATCTACCTCCATAGCATACTACCCTTCCCTCTTACATCAGAACCGCACAAAACCCAGTACCACATGCATCAGTGTATACTGTGAACACTTTGTTCCCATTAGGCAAAGTCAAGAATACGGCTTTTGTCAGAGCCCTCTACAATCACTGGAAAGCATCGTCACAATCTACATCCCAAGAAAATGTCATATTCTTCTTCGTCCGCCTGGTGAGTGGGGATGATATCTTTGCGAAGTCCTTAATGAACTTCCTATAATAGCCTACTAACCCCAGAAAACTTCTCACCTCTATTGCATTCTTTGGGATCTGCCAATCTTGAATTGTAACTACCTTTGCGGGATATACTGCTATCCCATCTTTAGAGACCACATGCCCTAGAAATCTCACTTTTTTCTCTAAAAATGACATTTGGAGAACTTTACTTTAAGTTGGTGCACATGGAGAGTTTTCAAAACCTCTCTCAAATGTTGGGCATGCTCTTCCTCTCTCTTTGAAAAGATTAAGATGTCATCAACAAAGACCATGACAAATTTATTTAGGAACTCCCGAAACACCCTACTCATCAGATCAATAAAATAGGCGGGTGCATTCGTCAACCCAAAAGGCATAATGAGCCATTCAAAGAAACCATCTGGAGTACTAAAAGCGGTCTTATCTATACAGTTCTCGGACACCCTCTACTAATGAAACCCCATAGCCAAGTCTAACTGAGAGAAAACAGATGCACCAATGAGCTGGTCAAACAGATCATCTATCCTTGGAAGTCGGTGCCTGTTCTTCTTGGTGAGTTTATTCAACTCCCTATAGTCTACACATAAGCAAAGTGAACCACCTGCCTTAGTTGAGAATACCACTGAAGCCCCCCATTCAGATATGCTTCGCCTAATAAATCCTTTCTCAAGTAGCTCCCCTACTTGCTTGCTAAGCTCCCTCCTTTATCTTGGAGCCATATGGTGCACGTGCAATGCAACTGGCTTTGCATTGTCCACCAAGTATATACCAAAATCGTTATCTCTCCTCAGAGGTAAACCTCGTACGCCCTCAAAAAAATCAGGATATTCACGTACTACTAGTATAGATCGCAGATCATCGATAGATGCATCAAGTGACTCTAGGAAACTAAAGCATGACAGACCCTTTTGGGTCACAAGAAATCTTGAGGGTCCTCCCATGGCAAGTCAAAAGTCTAACGACCCTCCTCTCACAATCCAGAATGGCACCATACATGGCTAGCCAATCCATCCCTAGAATCAAACCATAACCCATAAAACTGAGCACATATGCGTCACACTCAAACTCGACGCTTAACACAGATATTCTCAAACCCCGACAAATCATGGACAAATGAGCTGTACCGCCAGTGGGGTTTGAGACAACAATGGGATCCACTACCATACTAGTACTAAGGTGCAGAGAATCAACCACATATTCGGATATAAAAGAATGCGAAGCGTCAGAATCAAAAATAGTTCTAATAGGATGATTGGAAAGAAAAATCAAACCTTCCATAGAAACTTTCCTACCTCTATCTGGAGCACTGCTCACGACAGCATGCACCTACCCTCCAGAAGCTCCTGCCCTTTGATTTTGTCCTTGCTTCTTCGAGCACTCCTTATAAAAGTGTCTGACCTCTCCACAACTGAAGCACGCATTCTTCCTTCTTTTGCAATCCTTTACAAGTAACCCTCATGTCCGTAATTATGGCACTTCCTCTTATCGTTATCCTTGTCGTTCTTTTCGCGCTTCTTTTGTTGTTGTTGCTGTTGTCCCTTCTTGGGCCATACTTTCTTGTTTTGTGTTTCCTCCACCTTAGCTCTTTCTTTTCCGCTTTATCTTCCTCATTCATTAATGCCATATCAAAGAGCCTTTCAAAAGTTGCTCCCACTATAATATGAGACATAGCAAACCCATGAAGGGGTTCATTCAATCCTTTACCAAACCGCAAGGCTTTCTTATGCGGGGTATCTACTGGCTCCAACCCAAACCTCGCCAGTTGGTTAAATTTGTTAACATACTCTTTGATGGTCATGCCTCCTTGCTTGAGTGCCAGAAACCTTTCCGTTTGCATGCTTTTCTCAGCTTGAGAAAGAAACTTCATTTCAAATCTCTGCCGAAAATCATCCCAAGTCTCCACTGGACTCCCTGCCTGCGTTACTTCCCACCTGAATGAAGCCTCATCTTTCAGCAGCCAAGCGGCTAATTGAATCTTCCTAGGATCGACCACTTCGAAAATTCAAAATAAATCCTCCTTTTCTTTGAGCCAATTCCTTGTCTCTACAAAAGTTTATGTTCCTCGGAATGGCTTTCCACCCATAGCATAGAAATCTTTTCAGATATTAGAGAAATTATCTGCTCGCGGAGGAGGAGGATGAGGAATGGCGGGTGCAGCAGGGGGAGGAATGTCTGCTTGGCTACCGGGAGGCGCGATGGCCTCTAAATACCTACGGAACCAGCCTGGTATTGTAACGCCCTCAGGAATATTAGGTTACCTAGATACGATGAAAAGAAAAGGAAAAGGGATTCAAAGAAAGAATCGAAAGATATTACATATGGCTTTGGGGACTATGTTTCTCAAAACATAATTTCTTTTTGGAAATGCTTTCTTTTAAAATCTTTTTGAAAATAATTTTCAAAATCTTTTATCGATCCAGTAACCTTCAGCTCTGATACCAAGTGTGACACCTCACGTCCGTTAATGTCACTCATTAAGAGAATGCATTAAGTTTCGTGAAGCTTTATAGGTAAACAGAAACAGAAATATTACAAGACATATATAAAATAGCAGCGGAATTTAAAACTTTTGTTAAATGGATAACATCATGGTTCAAAACATAGTTACATCATAAGTATGAAATACATAAACCAGCTACATCAACTTAAATTTTTGTCTTGTACTAAAATCATCCGTGTGCAATAATAAAAAAAGCATAATCCCCAAAACATAGCCATAATAGAGATATGAAATCAAGCAGTACATCTAAGCAGCTCCAAGCAAGATGAAAGCAGAATCCTGATCAATCTTGAGTATTCCTACCCTAAGAACCTGGGGAGGAGGAGGGAACGGAAGAGAAAGAAGAGGAAACAAAATGGGTCAGACATAAAGTCTGGCAAGTCCAGTTACTTTTAGCATATAAATAAGTAAAAGTATCGTGACAGGCATATAAAGTAAAAGTATCATGAAATGCAGGTATGACAAGGTAAATAGGATAAACATGATAGGATATATTGCGCTTCTTTAATACTTTCTCTTTCTCTCTACACCAATACTAGTATAACCAGAATGAGATGATCCCAACAACTATAAGATGGTAGACTTAAGCGTACTTCTAGTGAGAGGTTTAACCCCATACAATCAATAGGCAACCCAACATACCGGAGTTACCCCTAAGGATAATAATGGGCCCCTAAACGTACCGAAGTCTAGATGTACCTTAATTACTACCCCAATCAATCAGCTCCCTACTCAGTAGATACCCTGTGTTGGCCCCACGGTAAGATGTATCACGTCCTAAAGTAGAAACCCTTCGTTTTCAGGATATGCACAACTATATCTACAGGTGTCACGGCGTCTAAACCTTCTCTGTCGAACCCATGCATGCACATGACCCCGTCGGAACGCGCCGCCGACACAGGCCCTTCGTTCTGATCTCTTACAATCAGCCCAGTAAGCGTGCCCCGACTCCGACCTAATTCGGAGTACTCGTTTGATACCCCTACATAGGTTACTGATTGAAACGGTTCCCACACACAAGATGATACAGCTTCCACCTACGCTTGCGTCCCCACTAGGTTTTCCACAGATTATGCCATACCAGAGTAAAAGATTGCATAACCCCATAGGTTAAGTTTGTGGGCCTATATATAAATATTACCCACCAACCCAAGATTTACTTAACCGACCCACCATATCAAAAAAAGTTTACTTAACCCACCCACTCAAGTTAACATGTTCATACAATCCCTATGGATTCAAGCGGGTTAAGTATTACATATTAACAGTTGTCCCTATCTGCATTGACTTTTTTTCAAGTTGCCAAGTTCCACTTGCTTACTAATTTCATATATATATAACTTAATCCATTTAAGTTTATTAATATGCCCATCACATGTTATTCTTTAGATTGTAATTAACGAAAGCGATCTACAATCTTTTACCCCTGGATTATAATTAACAGAAGTAATCTTACAATCCCTTTGTATTATTCATTATCTGATTCCATAGTTACAATAACATGTTTTACTTAATATGTAATGAAGTATACTTCATCTCAGTTCACCTGTTTTCTGTTTAACATATCACTACAACTTGTCGTTGTTTACTTATTAAATTAGTTCTCTTAACTAAGGTTTACTAATAAGCTTCCTTTCTTTTTATTATAACTTATGTTATAATTTCCACTTGTCCCTAGGACAAGCCTACCTATTATATAACATTCTCATTAAATTAGTTAATTATAATAGGTTACTATCATTTATCCATTTATGGTCATAATGCACTAGACCTCCCACATTAAGCTTACAACTTGTGGATGTTGGATATGTTGTGTAACACCCCGTAGTTTTATAACATTAAAATTCACAAATTAAAGTATACTTAATTTTTAGAAAAGAATTAAGTGAAATGGGTTGCGCAGAGAAATATATATATATATATATATATATATTGATGTATATATATATATATATATATTAAAAAATAAATAAATAAATATGCGAAAAAGTTCAAAACAGCGAATTGGGAGGGGGAATAACCGAACTGGCCCATTTTTGAGGTCGACCTAAGCCCCGCTGGGTCGACTAGGGGTTAATCCAGGGTGTTTGGCTGTCAACCCGTGGGCCGATTCGCTCAAATGCAGATTTTGCATTTGATTGGTTCTCATGGTTCAGGATAAATCTAATGGTCCTAAATAACTTCCTACATTTATAAATGCATCCTAATGCTAACCCTAAACCTAATTAAAATAGAATATTTACCGTCATACCATCGCCATGGAAATCAATGGAGCCGCCGCCAACTAAGAAAGAAGAAAAGCAAATTCAATTCTAATTCTCTCAACCCTAAAGCAAAGCAAAACTCTCTCTTTTCTTCTCTAAATGGTGAGTATGATGATCTTAACAAGATTATTATCATTTTAATTAGGTTGAGTAATGAATGGATTATGAGTAGATGATGTGAATTATCATATATGTTGTTGTAAACCCCTTTTGCTATCATGTATATTGTAAATCCAATGTTATGTGATGATGATATCTTATATGTTGTAAATCATGCTATGATGATGCTATGTATGTTGAAAGTTTCTATGCTAAGTTATGATGAATCATACATGTTAAAAAGGCCATGATGTTACCATCTATGCTAGTTAGTTCATATTAATTAAATCATCATGTTTGGGTTATGTTGATCTATATGACAAGTCACATATGCAAGTTAGATTGATTAGAAAAGTTATGAACATATGCCAAGACATCTATTATGACATCTAGAATTATGCTATGACATATGTGATATCCTATGCTAGTTCACACCATCATTATGTTGCCTAAAAACCCCATATGCAAGTTTATGTATAGATTTGGGCTATGATCATATCATATAAATTGAGACATTTAACAAGTTGACATCTTTTGATCCTTAACATGTGTAGTTTATGCAAGTTTCACCCCTATTATGATTAGATTTATTTTAATTGTCTATATGTTGTGATAATTTATCATTGTGCTAGGTGTTAGACTATACAAGTCTAGCCTATATTATGCGTTGAATAAGCAAACGTATAAACGTGAGGTAGGGGTAATATTAAGGATTTAATATTAAAAAGTTGGGGAGCAATTGATATGATTTTGCATGCCATAAGTGGATGGCCATAATTGAGTCAATTATGGACATCATTAAAAGTTGACTTAATTAATCATTTGAATAGGGAATTATTAAAACTGGGGTAAAAGATTTTAAGTGTTAATCAATGCTTAGGACACAAGGTTGGACTCGTTTGTGACGTAAACCTGCCCGGACCCGCTCGGTAAATCCAGTGGTCACAAATGTCAGCCCAATGTGAGAGGTCCTAGGCCTAAACTAAAGCATAACGGTTGTAAAGACACGAGGTTAGACTCTTTTATGCTAAAAGACTGCCCGGACCCGCCCGGCAAATCCAGCTGCCATAAATGCCAGTCTAATGTGAGAGGTATTTATGAGGTTATGGCCTGAATGAATTAAGAAATACTTAACCAGATAAACATGTAAGGTGGGACATGGGGGTTAAGTAGGTGCCTTGGGTGGCATGAGGAATCTAGGGGGTGCCCTTAGTGTAACGACCCTGAATTTTGGGGCCAAGTTAAAATTTATTTTAAGTGATTTTAAATGAGTTTTGATATTTAAAATAATCTATTTTAAATAATAAGGATCACAAATTTGGTTCAAATCGAAGTTAGAATTAATAAATTAATTTTAAATATAAAAAGAGCTAGAAATGGCGCGGTAGTTTGAAAAGTCAAACTTGAACTTTGACTAACCATACAGGATGCAAAATTTAACGGATTTTAGTGAAACCAAAAATATTGGAATCTATTTAAAAATATCTTTCCAACGAATCCGAAAAATCGAAATTTCATAACGGGAATCAAAAGTTATGGCCAATTCAATATTTAGAAAGGTCGCTATGAAATTTATAAGGGCCAAAATGCTACATTTTGCAGAATAAGGAATTAGGACCCGAAACCATATCCATTGGTTTTAGAATGTTGTTTACATATAAAAATGACTATAAGAACTTATATTTTTGAGTTTCGGAAAAATTCCACTATTTTTGGTATTTTTAAATATTAAAATATACACCTGAAAAATAGAATTTTTGCAAACGAACTCCGAATTCGACGAAACTAGTTTCTATGGATTCGGAATATTAAATTAAGGTTAAATTATAAAATTTATAATTTTTGGAATTATTTTGTGGCCTGTATAATTTTTACAGTGGAAATACAGCCTATTTTCAGACTTCGGAAATTTATAATAAATTCATACGGAATCGGAAAATTACGAAATCAGGTTCGTTGGGTTCGTAATGACCTGAAATAATTATGTTTAAAAATTTATTAATTTTGAAATTCGCATGTATTTATAAGAATTTCTGAATTGAAGAAAACAGTTGAAAATTGAGTAATTGGGCACGTAATGATATTTGGGCCCAAACCAAAATTAAACCCATGGTATATATTATCTTTTTTCTGAGATTTAGGGCTGAAATTCGAAATGCTCAGCAGCCGCTTCTATTTTCCATCATTTTTCTCAATTTCCATGGCGGCTCTCTCTTCCTCTAAAATTTGTCGAAAATAAAATCTCTTCAAACCATAGCAAATTATATGTCCTCTCGAAGGTCTCGACGATACGAAGCTAATGGTGTAGTCGGTTTTGTCAAACAACGCTCGGATTCGCCGGAATCTCGTCTTAAAGCTCGCTGTTTTCGAAATTCAGAAGCTCAAAACGTAAATCAAGAAATTCCCGTGAATTGAGGAAGAATTAGACGAAGTCACGAACACGGAAGTTCTTCGTCTACGTGAGGTGGAGGTGCTCGCCAAATTTCAGGCAGTTTGGAGGTGTGAGGCGGCCTGTGGGACCCGCGAGGCGAAATCCGTTCTAGGCGATTTCCCGATGATCGGAGAAGCTTTAGGGGCGGCTCTTTCTGGTGGTGGTGCGTCTCGCCAAGACGAAGACATTGGAGGTGGTCCCGTTGCGTCAGGTGGCCCGAGGCAGCGGCAAAGTGCGGTCAAAGTTCGGCGGTGAACAGTGTTTTTCGGTCAATGGGCTGAGGGTATTTTCTATTTTATTTTTAAATTATTTAATTAATTTCCAGAACTTTAAAATTGCATAACTCACTCATACGAAGTCGAAAATCGACGATTTCAGGTGCGTTGGGATCGTGGCGACGAGATGGACGCGTGGACAATAATTTTGTCCAATTCTGAGACAGTGAAATTTTTAGGTATTTTCACGAATATTAATTAATTATTTAATTACCCGATCTTTAAAAATTCATAACTCTTTCATGCGAGGTCCGTTTGACGAACCGTAAATTGCATTGGAATCACAAAATTAAGAGCTTCGCGATGGCGCAGACCGCAGCTGAAAAGGAGACAGTAAAATTTTGGCAAAAAAAAAAATTCAAGGTGAGAATCCTTTATTTAAAAATTTTACATTAAAATAAACTATTCAGTATATGATGCGATTATAATATGATTCTGATCTGTTGTTGGTTATGATTTGGTGATGCCTTGTTATATGATTGAATGGCTAATATTAGATCCCTTGATTTCATGTTCATAGGTAAATAGAATTGACTATGTTAATGAACAAATTTGTTCCATATTTAATAGAAAATTATTCATGGTATGTTCATTGGCATTTTTGTCAATGTTTTAAAAATAGAAAATTATTCATTGTATGTTCAATGACATTTGGTATGTATAAAATTGAATATGTCACCGTATGAAATGAACTATTTTTGTCATTATAAAATAGAATATGTCACTATATGTTTATGGACAAATTTGTGTCATTATAAAATGGGATTATACACCGTATGTTGATGGGCACTATTTTTGTTCATTAATAAAATAGAAATTGCCATAGTATGTTAATTGAAAAATTTTGTCAATATTAAAATAGAAATTATTCACCGTATGTTAATGAGCAATTTTTGTTAATATAATGTTCACCGTATGGAATTAACATTTTTATTTAATGTTAATATAAAGAACGGTCACCTTATGGTAATGACATTTGTGGAAAATGTGAAAATGTTCATTGTATGATAATTAACATTTTAATATACTAAAATAGAAAATGTTGAATTTGTTCATTGTATGTTAGAGTGACATTTTGTACATATTAATATAGAAAATGACTTCGTATGATAATATAACTTTTTGTTATGTTAAAATATGAAAATATGCATCGTATGAAATGAATGACATTTTTATTATTTTAAAATATGAAAATATACACCGTATGATTCAATAACATTTTGTTAATGTTACATAGAAAATACACTGTATGTTAAATCAGCATTTTTGTCATGTTATTAATATAAAAATGCACTGTATGTTAAACCAGCGTTTTGTCATGTTAAAAATATATAAATTTGCATTTTATGTAAACTAGCATTTTGGTTATGTTAAAAAAATAGAAAATGCATTGTAAGTAAAATAACATTTTTGTTTAAGTGTTAAGAAATAAAAGAATTTTCATTTCATGAAAAATTAACATTTATTTTTAATGTTAATAAATATGAAATGTAAGGCATGTAAAATTAACATTTATTGTTAATGTTAATAAAAAGGAAAATGTATTGTAGGTTAAATTAACATTTATTTTTTTTATGTTAATTAAAAATGAAATGTATGCATATTAAATTAACATTCATTTTTGTTATATAAAAAGAAAGGATGATTTAGCATTATTTTAATGTCAAGATAAAAGTATTTTTGTCATTTTTATTTAATGTTTAACGTATAAGAATGCATTGTATGTGAATAGTATTTTTGTCATTTTTATTTTAATGTTTAACATATAGGAATGCATTGTATGTGAATGGTATTTTTGTCATTTTTATTTAATGTATAAAAATATAAGTTTGCATTGTATGCAAATAACATTTTTGGTCATGTTATAAAAATATAAGTTTGCATTGTATGCAAATAACATTTTTGGTCATGTTATAAAAATATAAGTTTGCATTGTATGTTAAATAACATTTTTGGGCATGTTATAAAAATATAAATTTGCATCGTATGATAAAATAGCATTTTGTAAAAAAAAATGAAAACATTTACCGTATGATTGATTGATACTTGTTTTGTTAAATATGGAAATGTCACCGTATGATTCATTAACATTATTTTTAATGTTATGTACTAAGAAAATGAACCGTATGAGATTAACATTCATTTGTGTTAATTAAAGAAAAATTTTCACCGTATGTTGAATTGAAATTTTTGTTAATGTTGTATGGAAAAAGAATATATTTGTCATGTTATAAAATAGAAAAAGATAATGCATTGTATGTATTGCATATTATTTTTGTCATGTTAGAAAAATAGAAATTTGCATTGCATAAAATAGTATTTTGTCATGATAGAAAAATAGAAATTTGCATTGCATAAAATAGTATTTTGTCATGATAGAAAAATAGAAATTTGCATTGCATAAAATAGTATTTTGTCATGATAGAAAAATAGAAATTTGCTTTGCATAAAATAGTATTTTGTCATGTTAGAATAAGCAAATAATGCATTGTATGTAAAATATGAAAATAATGCATTGTATGTAAAATATGAAAATAATGCATTGTATGTAAAATATGAAAATAATGCATTGTATGTAAAATATAAATAGAAAAGGCACCGCATGTAATATTAACATTATTTTCAATATTAATAAATAGAGAAAAACACCGTAGGTAATATTAGCATTATTTTCAATGTTATTAAAAAGAAAATGAAATGTATATAAATTTAACATCATTTACAATGTTTAATAAAAAGAAAATTTCACCGTATGATAGTTACACTATTTTATAATGTTAAGATTTAAAGAACTTGACCGTAGGAAGAATATACATTATTCATAATGTATATAAAAAGAGAATTCACCCCGTAGGAAGGTTTAACATTATTTATAATGTTAAATAAAAGAAATGAAACGTATGTAAGAATAACATTATTTATAATGTTAAATGAAAGGTAAGGAACTGTATTGAAACATTAACATTATTTATAATGTGGGTAAAAGGGAACTTACACCATAGGAAAGTGTTCATTATTCATAATGAAATTGGGAAAGAAATATATAAAGAAATGAATGGGATGACACATTATAATTTACATTCTTAAATGAAAATTATAAAGTATAAAATAAATAATAATGAATTAAAAAGGGAAGAATTATCGTCTAATCCTAAACTACATTGTCATGTAAGTAGAAAGGTGAAAGTTAAGAGAAATGTAAGCTGCACGTAGGGACGATAAACTAAACGAATTATTTATATATATTTATATATATATATATAATTATAATATAACGAATCGAGCGCAGTAGTTCGTGTTTTGAAATCGAACTTTTAAACGAATATACCGAAAGATCCGACCGTCGGATTTTCCCAAAACTGAAACCGTTAGGACCGTCTTGGAATAATCTTTCCAACGATATATGCTACGCTAAAATCCAACGGTTAGATGTTTAGGAAAGTGAAAAACAAAATTGATTGAAAACAGCGCCAAGGTCGCCCTTGACCTGAAGCGTCGTTAAATAAGGAATTAATTATATTAAAATAATTAAGGCAAGAATTAATCGTTATAAAATAAAATAACGATATGAAATATTTTTTTCTCAAAATATATGAATGCGAGATTATTTGGGAAGTCCGGGTTAATCCCATTCCAAATGATCGTACGATTTCAAGAATTCAAGTATGAAGACGGCGTATGAAGACCGTAAATCTCCCCTCGAATGGACAACGATCAAGACTCTGAATTGGTTTGATCCCAATTCAAGGGTCGGGGTAATTGCCCAAACGTACGTGTTGATTTCACGGGTTTGACCCTAGTTCAGACCTAGAGCATGGGTATAAATGGATAGTGTGTCTGACATCGTACCCCACAAAATATTATGTTGTTGATATTCAGTTAATATATAAACGATTGGTGGTAGAGAATTTATTCTCTACTTAACACCCGTTTATATAGTGACGGAAGATCAATAGTACGGTATGGAGTGACGGTGTGGCATACTAAGATGCAATGATCAGGGTTTCTTGTTGAAAAGCAGAACCTTGTGGTATGAAGAACACGACTTCACGAGCCTCACAAACCGGTAGAGTCTAAAAAGGGGGAAGGGAACGCAGGGAAAGTAGCACGTTTCTTTCTAGTTAGTAGTCATTTTACTTTTGGAGGATGATGAAATGAGGCGCCTCGGATAGGTCCTATAGGACCGGGGAACGTGTGCTTAGGAATAACTAATCCTCTAAGCTGTATGTGAGGACCGGCCCTGCCATTTCCAAGGGTTAACTGCGGGTAATCCTGGGGCATTAACTAGAGTGTCTCGAATCGGTAAGGAGTCCTCCCTAGCCTGGACTCATGATGGAAACCCAAATTTCCAATACGACCCCGACGGATTTGATTGTATTACTAGTATTGGAGGCATAATATATGGTACCTATGCTTCCTAGGATTGATACTTATAATTTGAATTGTTTTAAAACATATACACCCTAATAATAGTATTAGTTTCGTATTTGGCGTATTTAGCATGTTTAACCACTATAAGGTAAAACTCTATCCTCTTGGTGTGCGTTGCATTGTGTGATGGGACCTGAGTCTTATGGTGGTTCCATTTTTCAAAAGACATTGCGTTGTTGACGACTTATTTAATCATTTATTATGACACTTTAAATTATGCATGGCAGTCCCTTAGAGTAAACCCGTTCCGCGTTAGCGGCGTGGTCTTTTGGATTTGCCTTATTTTTATTAGTACGAGTAAATTTATTTAAGAATTCTCACACCAGTCCCACGACTGACCCATAGTTTGTTTCACCTTTTTGCAAACTTGGGTGCCCTCTCTTCTACACGGGTAGCCAAGTAGACAGGTTCATTCTTTGCTTGGAGCTTTTATTTGTAGCTGCTTATTTTCTCTCTCTTGGATTCTGCTTGGGAGAAAAGGTGATGACTTGGAGCTTGAAGACTTTTTGTTTCTATTGGCATCTTTTCTTTTCTTTTTAGACATCAAACTTATTTCTTTTCTGCAAACTTGTTGTAATAATCTTAGTTTTCTGTGACTGTGGAATTTCTGTGATTGATGACATTATATTTTTCCGCTGCTATAATGTTATTACTCTATGAATCTCCTTTGCTATATTGTATCTGTGTTCTGTTTTATTGTATTTATGTTGTATTCCAAAAAAATGATTTCTCCTGCTTTCACTTGTGGAAGTTTGGGGTTATCACACTTAGTGGCATGTGAAATACGATTAGTAAGACTTAACCAAACACACATGTAAATGAACATGACTAAGAGGGTTAAGTGGGATATACTAGTGACAAGCTTAAGTGGGTAGCTTGTGGGGGCCCATTTCGACCAGTATCCCAAACGTATCTTTGTGGGCTCGACCCAAGTCGAGGACGGGACACGCATGCAAGGTTCGACTGTAAGAGGCCAAAACGGGGAGCGGTGGCAACGCAAGTCCAACGGCATTCATATGCGTGTGTGGACCCGGGCTGGTAGATAAGACGTTGTTGCATCGTGTAGGTATAAGCCGTGCATTCTCAAGTTATATCGGGTTGCCACTTTAGGGGAGTGATACACCCCACTGTGGGGCCAGCACGAGTATCTACGAGTAGGGAGATGATCAAAAGTGGGTAGTGGGGTACACCTAGTGGAGATAGGGGCAGACGGCACCTATGTAGTCAGCTAGGGGTACGTAAGGCTATTTATAAAGTTTATGTGTGAAGCAAGTGGGATCAAACAATAGGGTGACTGGTGTGGTGCAGTGTAGTAATGTGCGGTGCAGTGTAGTAATCATTCGTTAGTAATTAGGTGTGCCTTTACCGTTATCTTTAACGTTATCTTAAACGCTATCTTTATCTTCCTAAGAGTTCATAGACATTTACTTGTCTTCCAGCTTATGCCTTAGTCTAGTTATTTTGATAATAGTATTGTTAGAATTATCATACTCGCCAGACTTTATGTCTGACCTCCTCTATTTCTATCCTTTTTCCCCCTCCAGGTCCTCAGGTTGGGCCCAACTCTAGTGGAGTTTGATTGAATTGCTTCATCTCTCTTTGGAAAGCTTGGACCGTTGAAGTAAAGTCCAGCTTGTTATCTTTTTAATGGCTATTTATGTAATGGGATTATGTATTTTGTTTTTATGAAGATGGATATTGTACTTGGTTATGATCTATGGTTTTATGATGTAACAAACATGTTTAATTTCCGCTGCAATAAAATGAAGTTTTAGATTTCCAAGTACTATTTATTATCTGTCTTGTTGTAATTTTTCTGTTCTATATTCACTTATAACCTCCATGGAAGTTAATGCATTCCCTTTGTGAGTGACATTAATGGACGTGGGGTGTTACACGTGGTACCAGAGCTTAAGGTTACCAGAACAGATAAAAATACTTTAGAAAAATAGTTATTTTTGGAAGAAGTGTTTTCAAAAACAATTTTTAATGAGAAATTTAAAGAGAAAAGTTTTTAAGAAAAACATAATCCCCAATAACCACATATCTTTATCTTTCGAATTCTCCATTTTGAATCTTTCCTTTTTCGTTTCAGCATGGCTGAAGATCTTAATCTACCCGACGGTGTAACGATACCAGGATGGTATAGGAGGCTATTGGAGGCTAGGGCCGCTACAGGTCCAGCCAATGTTCCTCCACCACCAGTTGCACCCGTTCCTCCTCCTCCTCCTCGCGTAGATACTTTTGCAAAGACGTGCAAGGAATTCAAGGCTATGGGTGGAAAACTATTTCAAGGGTCAGAAATGTTTGTGGAAGCTAGAGATTGGCTTAAGGAGGTGGAAGAATTGCTAGAAATCTTTGAAGTAGAAGAAGGGAGGAGAGTTCGTTTAGCAGCTTGGTTGATGAAGGGAGAGGCCTCGTTTTGGTGGGAGGTCACTAATGGGGAGCGTCCTGTTGACTCTTGGGCGGATTTCAGACGTAGGTTCGAGGCGAAGTTTCTCTCAAGGGCGGAAGAAAATCTATATATGGAAAGGTTCTTGACATTGAAGCAAGGAAGCTCATCAGTGAAAGAATATGTCAATAAATTTAATCAGTTAGCAAGGTTTGGCTTGGACTTAGTAAACACGCCGGAGAAGAAGGCTCTAAGGTTCGTGAATGGCTTGAATGAACCATTGCAAGGGTTGGCTATGACCCACATCCCGGTGGGGGCCACCTTTGAGAAGTTAGTAGAAATGGCGCTCATGCATGAGGAGAAAAGCGCTAAAGCTAATAAGGCACCCGAGAAGAAGGGGGATCAGAAGAAACCACAACAGCAAAACAAGAAGGGTGGAAAAGACAATAATGGCAAGGGAAAGAAGAAGTGCTTTAACTATGGAACCCCAGGCCATCTCAGCAAGGATTGCCGAAAGAAAAAGAAGACAGGCTGTTTTCATTATGGCGATGCGTGACATTTAGTGAAGGACTGCCTAAAGAAGGGGCAGAGGGCAGGAGCTACCTCGGGAGGACAGGTGCAGGCTCTTATGGCACCAGGGCAGGCTAGGGGACAAGTTCAGGCTCTCGCGGTCCCACCGCTGCAAGAACGAGGTAGAACCATTTCTGTTGAAAGCTTAGTTTTTCTATTTGATCATCATGTCCGTACCTTATTCGATTCGGGCGCATCACATTCGTTTATCTCTACATCATTAGTTGAATCACTGCACTTAAACACCAGTTTAGTAGAGGATCCCTTAGTTGTTTCGAATCCAATAGGGGGCTCAGCTTATTTGTCCATGATGTGTTTGGATTTGAAAATTTCCATACTTAGCGTTGAATTTAGATGTGATGCTTATGTGTTGGGCTTCACGGGCTATGGGATAATTTTAGGAATGGATTGGTTATCCAGAAATGGGGCCGTTCTTGATTGTGAAAGGATAGTAGTTAGGCTCGTGACTCGCCTTGGTAACATTCTCGAAATCTTCTGTAATCCCATAAATTCGGTTATGCTAAGTTATCTAGAATCGCTTGACGCGTCTGAGGAAAATCTACGATCTGTTAGAGTGGTCCGAGAATATTCAGATGTGTTTGAGGAGGTGAAGGGCTTGCCTCCGAAGCAGGAGATAGATTTTCAAATATATCTTGTGGATAATGCGAAACCAGTATCTTTGCCAGTACGCCACATGGCTCCACGTGAAAGGAGGGAACTCGATAAGCAAGTGAAGGAGTTTCTTGAGAAGGGGTTCATAAGACGAAGTATATCGAAGTGGGGTGCTCCTGTAGTATTTGCCACGAAGGCTGATGGGTCCCTTAGACTGTGTGTGGACTATAGAGAACTTAATAAACTTACTAAGAAGAACAGACACCCACTGCCGAGGATTGACGATCTCTTCGATCAGTTAGTTGGCGCCTCAGTGTTTTCGCAGTTGGACTTAGCCACTGGGTTCCATCAGTTGAGAGTGGCTGAGGATAGCATAGACAAGACTGCCTTTAGGACTCCGGACGGTTTCTATGAATGGCTAGTGATGCCCTTCGGTTTGACAAACGCCCCAGCATATTTTGTTGATTTGATGAGTAGGGTGTTTAGGGAGTACCTTAACAAATTTGTGGTAGTCTTTGTAGATGACATCTTGATCTTTTCTAAGGATAAAGAAGAGCATGCCCTACATCTTAGGGAAGTGTTGGAGACCCTATGAGCGCATAGCCTTAAGGCTAAATTTTCTAAGTGTCACTTCTGGAGGAAGGAAGTACGGTTCTTGGGGCACGTGGTTTCCAAAGAAGGGATAGCCGTGGATCCCGCGAAGGTGATGGCCATCCAAGATTGGAAGGTCCCTAAAAATGCTACCGAAGTGAGAAGTTTCTTGGGGTTGGCTGGCTACTATAGGAAGTTTATCAAAGACTTCGCAAAGATATCAGCTCCATTGACACGCTTGACGAAGAAGAACCTAGTTTTCACATGGGACGTAGATTGTGATGATGCGTTCCAACGTTTGAAGAGAGCTTTGACTTCAGCCCCAGTCTTAGTATTGCCAGACGGGAGTAAGCCGTTTACCGTTTATACTGATGCTTGTGGGACAGGACTAGGCGCAGTCTTAATGCAAGAGGGTAGGGTAATAGCCTATGGTGGAAGGCAGTTGAGAGCGCATGAGAAAAATTATCCTACACATGACCTAGAATTGGTCGCTATTGTTTTCGCGCTTAAGTCTTGGCGTCATTATCTTCTTGGTGAGAAATTCGAATTATTTATTGACCACAAGTCTTTAAAATACCTATTCTCTCAAAAGGACTTGAACTTAAGGCAGCAAAGGTGGATGGAGTTCTTAGCGTCCTACGACTTCGAAATAGCCTATACCCCTGGCAAGGGTAACATGGTGGCAGAAGCCTTAAGTATAAAAAGATTATCCTTAAGTCCTTTGTTTGTTGAGCAGCGAAGTTTAGAATTCATTTCGAAGTTTGACTTTAGACCTTCCGTTGACTTCGTACCCAGTTTGCTAGCATCCTTGGAGGTCAGACCTACGCTTTTGGGGCGGATTGGCGAGGCACAGCGAGACGACCCGCGGTTGGTTGAGTTAGTAGAAAAACTCAAAGGAGGGGAGTCATCAAGCCATCTCCGTAGGTATACCCTAGACGATAAGGGTTGGTTACTTAGGGACGGTAGACTTTGTGTACCAAAAGACGATGACCTAAGGAAGACTATTCTTGACGAAGCACATCATTCGAAGATGACCATTCATCCCGGCGGGGACAAGATGTACAAAGACATGAAGAGAGTTTACTTTTGGGCCGGCATGAAGAAAGATGTGGCCGAGTATGTCGCTAGATGCTTGGTGTGCCAACAAGTAAAAGCGGAGCAAAAGAAACCCGGTGGGTTGCTTCACCCATTGGAGGTTCCACTATGGAAGTGGGAAAGTGTCTCGATGGATTTTTTGGATGGGTTACCGCGATCAAGGAAGGGTAATACGGGAATTTGGGTTATAGTAGATAGACTTACTAAAAGCGCCCATTTCATTCCCGTAAAGAGTAAGAGGACTGCTCCATGGTTAGCCTCCGTATACGTTCGAGAAATAGTTCGTTTGCACGGTGTTCCTTCTAGCATAGTGAGCGACCGCGATCCTATTTTCACTAGCGAATTTTGGAGAAGCTTACAAGAGGCGGTAGGGACTCAGTTATGTTTGGGCACCGCATATCATCCTCAAACGGACGACCAGACCAAGAGGGTGAATCACATTCTAGAGGATCTGTTGAGGCTATGTATCCTAGACTTTGGGGGTACGTGGGAAGAGCATCTTCCATTGGTGGAGTTCGCATATAATAACAGCTTTCAGTCCAGCATTGGTATGGCACCGTTCGAAGCTCTTTATGGACGACTTGCCGTTCACCTACATGTTGGTGGGAATCTACGGATAAGATCTTACTTGGGCCAGATATGATTAGGGAGACTTCGGAGAAGATCGACTTGATTCGAAGGAGGATGAAAGCAGCACAGGATAGGCAGAAATCTTATGTGGATAAGAGGAGGACAAATCTCGAGTTTGAAGTTGGGGACATGGTATTTGTAAAAGTGTCTCCATTACGGAACGTTGTTCGCTTTGGGTCCGTTGGGAAATTAGCACCAAGGTTTGTAGGGTCGTTTCCTATTAAGGAGAAAATTGGACAGATGGCGTATAGAGTGGAGTTGCCCGAGAGACTTAGTGGTGTACACGACGTATTCCATGTGTCACATTTGAGGAAGTGCTTGCACGAGACCGCAGAATTGGTAGAGCCGAGCTTTCTTAGAGAGGTGGAGATAGAGCGTGATGCGACAATTCGACGAGCTCCTACGCGCATTCTTGGGTCGGAGATCAAGAGGTTGAGGAATCGAGAGGTCAGACTAGTCAAAGTGCAACGGGGAGATGATGAGAGCAACGCTACTTGGGAGACAGAAGAGAAGATGCGTTCACGATACCCTTTTCTTTTTGAGGGTATGTCTTTTAATTTCTCCTTTATCGCTTAGCTTGTACATATCTTATCTTTAGTATATCCTCTCGCTAGTATCTTTGACCTTTAGTTAGGATAATCCTATGGTTGAAACATGTGTTTGAGACATGTTATGTATGGTGGATGCAAAGTGGATGCAAGTGTTTGTTAGTGGTTGCTCGTGGATGCATATACACACACTATTAGGCACCAGATCGGCTCAGTCACTTCATATTGCATATTGCATATATATGGATGTATTTAGTAAAATGGATGTATAATGGTTGTATTATCATATAGTTGCTGCATTCGGGTGGATGGTTGTGCACGCATATAGAATTAATATGTATCATTAGGAATCTTTTGCATACATATTGGACGCATGGCACTATCATGAATTGCACTAAGGAGGTCGACTGAATCAGTAGACCGCCTAATTTTGCATTAGATATGGACATATACACACACTGTGCATATAAACATTAAAGCAGTAGAAGTCTTTTAAGGACAATGGATGCTGGTGTTTGATGGTTGAGTAGATGGACGATTAGATGGTAGGATATACATTCTTCTTGACTTGGAGATTTCGGGGACGAAATCCTTTAAGGAGGGGAGAATGTAACACCCCGTAATTTTATAACATTAAAATTCACAAATTAAAGTATACTTAATTTTTAGAAAAGAATTAAGTGAAATGGGTTGCGCAGAGAAATATATATATTGATATATATATATATATATATAAATTAAAAATTAAATAAATAAATATGCGAAAAAGTTCAAAACAGCGAATTGGGAGGGGGAATAACCGAACTGGCCCATTTTTGAGGTCGATCCGAGCCCCGCTGGGTCGACTAGGGGTTAATCCAGGGTGTTTGGCTGTCAACCCGTGGGCCGATTCGCTCAAATGCAGATTTTGCATTTGATTGGTTCTCATGGTTCAGGGTTAATCTAATGGTCCTAAATAACTTCCTACACCTATAAATACATCCTAATGCTAACCCTAAACCTAATTAAAATAGAATAGTTACCGTCATACCATCGCCATGGAAATCAATTGAGCCGCCGCCAACTAAGAAAGAAGAAAAGCAAATTCAATTCTAATTCTCTCAACCCTAAAGAAAGCAAAACTCTCTCTTTTCTTCTCTAAATGGTGAGTATGATGATCTTAACAAGATTATTATCATTTTAATTAGGTTTAGTTATGAATGGATTATGAGTAGATGATGTGAATTATCATATATGTTGTTGTAAACCCCTTTTGCTATCATGTATATTGTAAATCCAATGTTATGTGATGATGATATCTTATATGTTGTAAATCATGTTATGATGATGTTATGTATGTTGAAAGTTTCTATGCTAAGTTGTGATGAATCATACATGTTAAAAAGGCCATGATGTTACCATCTATGCTAGTTAGTTCATATTAATTAAATCATCATGTTTGGGTTATGTTGATCTATATGACAAGTCACATATGCAAGTTAGATTGATTAGAAAAGTTATGAACATATGCCAAGACATCTAGAATTATGCTATGACATATGTGATATCCTATGCTAGTTCACACCTTTTGATCCTTAACATGTGTAGTTTATGCAAGTTTCACCCCTATTATGATTAGATTTATTTTAATTGTCTATATGTTGTGATAATTTATCTCTGTGCTAGGTGTTAGACTATACAAGTCTAGCCTATATTATGCGTTGAATAAGCAAATGTATAAACGTGGGGTAGGGGTAATATTAAGGATTTAATATTAAAAAGTTGGGGTGCAATTGATATGATTTTGCATGCCATAAGTGGATGGCCATAATTGAGTCAATTATGGACATCATTAAAAATTGACTTAATTAATCATTTGAATAGGGAATTATTAAAACTGGGGTAAAAGATTTTAAGTGTTAATCAGTGCTTAGGACACGAGGTTGGACTCGTTTGTGACGTAAACCTGCCCAGACCCGCCCAGCAAATCCAGTGGTCACAAATGTCAGCCCAATGTGAGAGGTCCTAGGCCTAAACTAAAGAATAATGGTTGTAAAGACACGAGGTTAGACTCTTTTATGGTGTAAGACTGCCCGGACCTGCCCGGCAAATCCAGCTGCCATAAATGCCAGTCTATTGTGAGAGGTCTTTATGAGGTTATGGCCTGAATGAATTAAGAAATACTTAACCAGATAAACATGTAAGGTCGGACATGGGGATTATGTAGGTGCCTTGGGTGGCATGAGGAATCTAGGGGGTGCCCTTAGTGGCATGTGAAATACGATTAGTAAGACTTAACTAAACACACATGTAAATGAACATGATTAAGAGGGTTAAGTGGGATATACTAGTGACAAGCTTAGGTGGGTAGGTTGTGGGGGCCCATTTCGACCAGTATCCCAAACGTATCTTTGTGGGCTCGACCCAAGTCGAGGACGGGACACACATGCTGGGTTCGACTGTAAGAGGCCAAAACGGGGAGCGGTGGCAACGCAAGTCCAACGGGTTTCATATGCGTGTGTGGACCCGGGCTGGTAGATAAGACGTTGTTGCATCGTGTAAGTATAAGCCGTGCATTCTCAAGTTGTATCGGGTTGCCACTTTAGGGGAGTGATACACCCCACTATGGGGCCAGCGCGGGTATCTACGAGTAGGGAGCCGATCGAAAGTGGGTAGTGGGGTACACCTAGTGGAGATAGGGGCAGACGGCACCTATGTAGTCAGCTAGGGGTACGTAAGGCTATTTATAAAGTTTCTGTGTGAAGCAAGTGGGATCAAACAATAGGGTGACTGGTGTGGTGCAGTGTAGTAATGTGCGGTGCAGTGTAGTAATCATTCGTTAGTAATTAGGTGTGCCTTTACCGTTATCTTTAACGTTATCTTAAACGCTATCTTTATCTTCCTAAGAGTTCATAGACATTTCCTTGTCTTCCAGCTTATGCCTTAGTCTAGTTATTTTGATAATAGTATTGTTAAAATTATCATACTCGCCAGACTTTATGTCTGACCCCCTCTATTTCTATCCTTTTTCCCCCTCCAGGTCCTCAGGTTGGGCCCAGCTCTAGTGGAGTTTGATTGAATTGCTTCATCTCTCTTTGGAAAGCTTGGACCGTTGAAGTAAAGTCCAGCTTGTTATCTTTTTAATGGCTATTTATGTAATGGGATTATGTATTTTGTTTTTATGAAGATGGATATTGTACTTGGTTATGATCTATGGTTTTATGATGTAACAAACATGTTTAATTTCCGCTGCAATAAAATGAAGTTTTAGATTTCCAAGTACTATTTATTATCTGTCTTGTTGTAATTTTTCTGTTCTATATTCACTTATAACCTCCATGAAAGTTAATGCATTCCCTTTGTGAGTGACATTAATGGACGTGGGGTGTTACATGTTGGTTGGGTCCGGGCGGACTTCTACCACAATTCGGACTTAACCTTGTGTCTTAGCATTTTTCATGTTTATGCACTTAGACCTCTCACATTAGATTCACCACTTATGGTCGTTGGATATGCCGGTCGGTTCCGGGCAGACTTCCACGCAAGTGTAATCTAACCTCATGTCTAAGCGCGGTTGCTGTTTCTAATTACTGTAATTCTAGGCATTTCCATTAACCAATTATTCCAATGTCATTATAGGTTTTCATGCCCCTTTTCCCCAAGTCATGTTCGTAATGAATCATATGCCCCACATTTAGGGTTTTAATCACAATTTGATTTATGCCCCAAATACCTATTCATATATTCAAGTTATGCCCAAAATTTCCAATACAAGTTATGCCCTAAATTTAACGTTTTCCTCACGTTCCCAGTTTTACGCGTTCGCATATTTCAGTGGCATGCCTAGGCTCGAAGGTAGCCTGGATATAAAAATAAAAGGGAAAAAGAAGAAGGGAAGAGAACAGAAGTGAACATAATGACAAGATTGACATATAATGGGAGAAATGAGCATAGCGACTAATAAACATACGGTGACAAGTTGGGCATAATGACAAGAAAGGCATATAGGAACAGATCTGATGAACATGTGATAGAATAACCGATTCTAACATAGTGACAGCATAAATAGGCATTATGAGATCTAAACAATGAATTGATTGTTGAAGAAGAAAAGATTTGATTTAATCTGGGCAGAGGCAGCATCTAGTTCTCCATTGCTTTAGGTTTGGAGACACAAGAGAAATGGGGTCTTATTTATAGCATAAATCCAACAAACCAAATCAAGAAAGGATTCCACATTTAGCCAGAAGAATACTGCCTAGATCTGTCGTAGGGGGGTCGACCACCCTTATAGGGTCGACCCAAGGGTCGACACCCCCTTGTAAGGTTGACCCAGGGGTCGACAGCCCCTTAACGGGGTCGACACCCCTGGGCGGGAAATTTCCCACTCCCATTTTTCTGTGATTTTGAACTGTTTTGAATTTTTGTACTTATTTTATTCATATATATTCTTCTTATGCATATATAAACTTCAAACCTTAATAACTTCTTTATATTGTGTCCGTTTTACGTAAACCACATGTTTAATTTGACCAGAATTCCGAGATGAACGCAATGGCGCAGTCTGTTTCACCTAATTCTGAATATTAAATTAATTGTTCTTTAATTTATCTTCTTTAGTGTTGTTTAAAATTACGGGTGTTACAACGACAAATAATGGGAGATCTGGGCGGAATCCAGGTCCTCGCTGCTACTGACTCAAAGAAGAAGGAGAACCAAAAAAACCGTAAGAAGGATGGTCCAGATCCAGCTCCATAGAGCTCCAAAGAGTACCACCAGCAAAAACATCTACAAACTGAAATCCATACCCTGCACTAGAGGAAAAAATGATTAGACGGAGGGGGGAGGAGAGTGTAAGGGGAGGCCTAAATGGAAGCAGCAACTACTCAACCCAACCGAAAATAAAAGAATCTGCCCATGCCAACTCTAGGTAAAGGACCCAAGAGAAAATTTAAAAGATAGGCCAGCCTTCGTGAGTGAGTACGAATGGCCCCCTGAACGGTCTACCACGAAAATCCTGAAAAATATCACTACTTACCGGAGAATGATGATGGATGAGTTCATAAGAACCCCGTCGAAAGCGGCCTTGTTCCTTGCACACCAAAGGTCCCAATAGTTCAGATAAGGAAACAGACGGAAAAGCATCGAATGACCTGAATTACCATCCCACTAGAAGTGGAGTAATCCAAGAAGCGAGCCAGCATTACCTCGAAGCTATGCAGCTTATGCCCCACAATTACCCCGCTATATCCCCGTTATATCGTGTAGTAGATTTCTACTGCTATGCTATTTCCAAATAGCCTCTGAAATAGCCTTTCCGCTTTAAACCCCGGTATATTTCGATATTCCCGATATATCCCTTTATTTCAGCTATATTCCGCTATTTCTACTATATCTTTTGTAAAAGAAACTAATTTAAAAATGATATTTTTACATTATAAAATTGGGTTTTCAATACAGTTTATTAATATATATTTTTTAGAATATAAAATATTATAATATTCTATTTAATTTAATTACGCTAAATAAAATTTTATATTTATTTACGTATATTTGCTTATACTTTTATTTAAAATTAAGAATGTACATATTATAATTTAGTTGAATGTCAATTTTACATTTATTTATCATTTATAAGTTTGTAAAAGCAATAAATACAATTTTTATATGTTATTTTGGATTCATCCGCTATATCATCTTATTTCCTTCCTTTATCCCCGCTACAACTTTTTCCACCTCCGTTGCATTAGATCCACTGAGCATTTTAACTGCACAGCCTCGAAGACGAACTTGGGTTCCAAAGTATAACCAAATTGCTCTGGCACATGGACCATCGAAGAAAAGGTTGCAAGAAGATTCCACTTCACCTAGCTGACAACATCTACAACGGGACACGATAGGGATCCCGATCCTCCTAAGGTTTGTGTCTAGTGGCAAACCATCATGGAGGATTCTCTACATGAGGATAGAAACCTTGGAGGGAGATAGGGAGACCCAAATGTAATCAAAACTCTGGAGTCTAGGTCCCGAGGTCCTTGTAGAATCCCAAGCAGCACAGATAGAAAAGGTGGGGCTATTCCATCCACCCCATCTCCATTCGTGTCAAAAAAGCTCTTGATAGACTACAACTGTTTCCATGTCTCACTAGCATAAGACGGGGTCCTGGGGTAGCCCACGTGCAAAAGTCAACAGTACTTTGCAAGAAGGAATGAAGACCAGAGGGATTCATTGAAAATGAACCTTACCCAGAGCTTACAGGCATAAGTAGTGCAGACATCTCTAGGGTTCCACTGCCCAAGACCACCCTCGCTTCTGGGCCGACAAATGACATCTTAGGACACCCAGTGATAGGGATGGGCTGAGTCCTTGTCCCCCCAAAAGATGGACGAGGCTAAGGAAAAAAGGGACTAGAAATAGGAGGAAGTAGGACTCATGGCCGCCAAGACATGTGAACCAACGAATCAAGCACCGACATGATAAGAACAATCCAGTCTATTTGAGATAGAAGAGAACATTCCATCTGAGAATCTTTCCCCTTGCCTTGTCGGTAAATCAAAAATTGCATTCAACTTGCGACCTTTATAAAGCGCAATACCAAGATATGGCATAGGAAGAGAGGCTATCGGGATCCCCGTGAAATATTGGACCCAGGAAACCCTTACCAGATCCATGGACTTTGGCTGCGATGAAATAACTCTTCGAAGAATTGACTAGCTGACCCGAGAAAGTCTCGTAAAGCTGTAGGGAAGAGACTAGACGGCGAATGGAACAACAGTATCCGTTTAGAAAGTTGACGATGTCGTTTGCAAAAGATAAGGAAGATATAATAGGACAACTAGAGGGGATCCCGAAATGATGGATCTAGCATGTAATTGTCAATAGTGAACACCTTTGGCAAATGCCTCGGCATCAATTACAAACAAGAAAAGGGAAAGGGGTCCCCCTGACAAATTCCCCTCCTAGACTGGAAAAAACCTGTGGCCTCTCCATTGATAAGAACGGAAAATCAGTAGTTAGAGTTGAGCCTCCAGACATGGTCTATGAGAGGCTCAGAGAAGCCAAAGGATTTGGGTACCTTAATGATGAAAAATCAAGACATGCGACTGTAGCCCTTCGCCATATCGAGCTTCATCACCAAATTGGAACCCCTTACCTTGCGGTCTTTCTGAGAAATGAGTTCTTGGGTCAATAAGACATTGTCCGTAATGAGGGGACCTTTAACAAATCCAGCTTGACAAAATGAGATAATGCAGTCAAGGAAAGGCGGTAGCCTAGAGGACAGCACCTTGGAGATAGTCTTTTCGAGAAATTACACAAACTAACTAGCCTAATGTCGGTGCAAGCTCGAGGAATATCCATCTTGTGATTGAGAACAAGATTGGTGTAGGTCCAACTCCTTGGAATGGAGCCTCTAACAAAGAAAGATTGAATGGCCAAGTAGAGATCAACTTGAATGATCGACCATACACTTGGATAAAAAATACCATTGAATCCATCCGGACCATTGGAGCAATTTTTGCTCAGGGAAAACACAAAGAGCGTATTTCAGCAATCGAAGGGGGAAGGAACAACACCTCTGATTCCAACGAATCAATCAGACTGTGAATGAAAGACATCAGCAAAGGCTCGGAAACCGACACTGATTGGTCTTGGGGAAAGGATCTAAAATTCTCCAAGACAGTTTCGTTAATGTCAACCAACGAGGAAGTAATCGAAAGGTCATAACGAAGGATTTCATTTTATGAAAGGCAATTTTTCCTCTTACGGATAGTAAAATGGAAGAATCAAGAGTTAGAGTCTCCTTCCACAATCCATTTGATCTACGCCTCCAGACGGAGGAAGAATCACAAAAGCTAAGTTGAATTCAAGGATACCTGATATTGCTTCTTTCTATCTTTCATTGTTAGTTTTGAAAATCTCTTCATATGCATGAACAACTTGGAATAAGTAAAGCTAGACTATGTATAACGACCCACATTCTACGTATCAAAGGATCGTAGAATATTCATTTTATTTTAACACAAAGTCGTATGATCGTGCAACTTTGGGGAATGACTATTCGGCTCATTTCCCATGTTCATGATTTTTGCTGAATTTTATATTACCTTTTTGCCCCTACCGAACCTGGTTTCACCTATAACTTTTGATTAGTAAGGAGTTTTGACCTGAAACCACTTCCATTGGATTTAGATAATGGTTTACCTTTCCGTAGAGTGGTCACATTAATCAAACGGGCTTACCGTTTGGAAGATATGGCTGAAATAAGGTTTGGAAGGTCAAAAACAGCATTAGCGGGTTTAATTGGGTGAGTAGCAGCTAGGCCCATAACCCATTTTGGGATTAGGTTTATGGAAGGGCTGAAAGGGTTAGGGAAAACATTTCATTTCCTTTTTCCATCCGCCACTAACTTCTTTTGAACCCTAGTTGGCCTTCATCCTCTAAAACACCCCTAAATCACCTTCTAATCACTAATTAAGCTAATCAACATCAAACGAAGGCAAATCAACATCAAATTGGAGGTAGAGCTGCTGTGTTGCATTAGGATTCGAATCAAATCAGAGATATTTTTAGATCTGAGATTTATTTGTGGCTAAGCTGAGTGATTAGCATGTTTTTACACTAATTACGGCTAATTAGGGATGATTGGTGATAATTAGCGAAATATGACTCAGGAAAATATGGAAAAATTCTTAAATGTTATTTTATGGCTCTGATAAAAATTTGGGTTAATTTGGATTAAGTTTACTAATCCTATAGTTAAAACATGGTTAAGGGAAAAATCACACATTTGGGTATATTTGATCTATAATAGCTTATGTAATGGATGTTTTAATGCTTGTGGTTGATTCTATATGTTGCTATTATTGTATTGTATGCTTTGTGATTGCTTAGTAGAGTTAGGATGGTCGAGAACGCTGTCGTATGGCGTAAATAGCTTGCTGGAAAAGTTGCAGAAATTGGTCAAACTCGACCCATTCGTGAAAAAACATCATGAGCCAATCCCAACTCAAACTTCCCTCTACAACTCACAAACTGGCATTCACGAATGGAGCACCATGAACCAGATGCGAGACTCACGAGCCGGAAGGAGCATCATGACCCGAAGTGGATTCACGAACCGGTGGACCTCGAGCCGGTTGAAGATTCACGAACCACCTCCACGAGCCAAACCATATCAAGCTCCATGAACCGATCATCATGAGCTGACCACGTGTCACGAGCCAGAGCATCCTCGAACCACAAGTCGAGTTAAAGGCCTAAGTTTCGGACCGAGACATGACGAAGGGTATTAGCTATGGTTTAGTGCAGTGGAGTTGTCATGACTCCAAAGGGCAAAGTGATCGTAGCAGGGCTATGAGCCAGTGCAATTGGAGTCGTTATGATTCCAGTGGGGCAAAGTGAACATAGCAAAGGGTTATCGACTATGGACCAGTGCGGTGGGGTCAAAGTTGTACGGAGTCAAACTCCATTCAGGGCCCCCAAGGGCAAAGTAGTCGTAGTCATAGCAAAGGATTTGGTGACCAAAGTAGTGGATATCATATACTTTACGCACTGAGTGAGAGACGTGAGGATGATTGCTATGTTTGATGGTTGCTATCACCATGACACACACGCTCCCGTTTTACACTTTATGTTCGTGTTACCTTAGAGTACTGTACATCTTGTTGTGCTAACTCTTTGGTTGTAGGTCCAGGTTCAGGTATGATTTGCTTATACCTGTTATTGTTTACTCCGTTATAGTCTTGCAATCGCTCATACCAGACTTTTGTCTGACACAGAGTAGACTAGAGACAGGTTAGGTGGTATGCACGAGTAGTTGTCCGGAGACGAGCAGGAGACTTCCACGTACTATTTACATATATTCTCCCTGTTGTTGTTGGTTACTACTTTGGGAATTAGTAGTGTACCTTTTCTATTTTGCTTTAGAGACAGTATTTTGAAGTTGTAATAATAATGGTTTGGATCATAGGCTGTATTTTGGATTCTGCTGCTATAGCGGTTTAGTTTTCAGCTTATGGTGCTCCTAAATGAGTAGATTAGAGACAGGTTAGGTGGTATGCACGAGTAGCTGTCCGGAGACGAGCAGGAGGCCACCACATGCTAATCTCCCTATTGTTGCTGGTTACTACTTTGGGCATTAGTAGTGTACCTTTTCTATTTTTCTTTAGAGACAGTATTTTGAAGTTGTAATAATAATGGTTTGGATCTTAGGCTATATTTTGGATTTTGCTGCTATGGTGGTTTAGTTTTCAGCTTATACACTGTCTCGCTTGTTTTATGTCAAGTTATGTTGGTATTATAATTTATTCCATGCGCTGTGAGATATACTATAGGTTCTTTGGTGACTCACCATTTAAAACCTTTTTTTACGACCGTCCCATGCTAGTCGGGCATTGCACAACGCATTTCGGGGAAATGTCGGCTAGTGCGGGGCGGGCCATCACACTTGGTATCAGAGCTCTAGGTTGCGTAGTGACCTAAGGGAAGACATCAGGGAGAGATAGTATACATATATGAGAGCACGTATTTGTGATTATTTTGGTTTTCAAAAGCTATATATATATACTATTAGTATATTTAAGGATGAAGTCGCACTACACTGGCACCACTATGGAGATGGTTAATCGTTTTTTCTCTTTACAGATTGAACGATGAGCCGATATACGAGGAGTACGGGTTCAGGGGCTAACAATGGAAATGTCCCTAATACGGGGACAATGTTTACTACCTTCATGAGGGAGATGCTTAGGGATGTTCAAGGAGCAGTTCCAAATGCTGCTAATGATGGTGGTGCAGTAGTGCAGGCGCCTAGAGCCGATTTCGCCAAGCTTAATAAGGATTATACTAGTCTTGGTGGGAAGCTATTCCGTGGAACGGAATCGGGTACAGATGTTCAAGATTGGCATGATAGTTGTGAGCGCATCTTTGAGAATTTGGGGATCGAAGATGCAATTAAGAGAAAGCTAGCATCTCGTCGACTTCAAGGACGGGCTATGAATTGGTGGAATGCCATTAAGGAAGCTACTCTTGAGGATCCGGTTATTTGGAAATAGTTTAAGACTCGCTTTAGTGAAAAATTTATTCCAACTGCTCAGAAATAAAAATTGTTTAGGGATTTTATGGAGCATAAGCAGAATGGTAGGGCAGTCTCGGAATATATTCCTGAGTTCGATACTTTATCGAAGTATGGATTATCTCTTATCGATACTGTCGAGAAGAAGAACGAGAAGTTCATAACTGGCTTGAATGAGTACTTGGGGGAAAGACTTATAAACCACATCGATGAGACTTTTGAATCTATTGTGGGGAAAGCATTGAGGTTAGAGAGCCTTTATCGCAAGTCAAAGACTGAGGTTGCTATTGCATCTGCAGGAGAGCCAAAACCGCAAGCAAGCGGTGGAGGCAAGAATAATTCCTGGAATAAGAGGAAGAAAAATCAAACCAAGGATGGTCAGAAAAAGAGGGATAAGGAAGATATATAGTGCTATAGCTGTGGCAAGAAGGGCCATTATGCCAAAGAATGTCAAGCAAAGCCAGCGAATAGGAAGTGCTTCAACTGCGGCCAAGTGGGACATCATAAGGATAAATGTCCACAACCTCCTAAAGAGAAGCAGATTGTGAAAGCATATGCTATCAATGCTCTTCCTTCTTCGTCGAATGCCCCAACTGCGACGCATAAGGGAAAGGGTGTCGTCATTCAAGGTATGCTTTCTATTTATGATGTTCTTGTTCGAGTGTTGTTTGATACCGGGGCTTCCTATTTCTTCTTATCTAATGACCTGGAAGATAGGTTGGGATTGGAACTCGAGATAGTCGATAGATCTTTTTTTGTGACAAACTTGATTAGTGGTTTGACTAGCCTTAGTATAATTTGTCATAATTTGGTCTTCTCAAGTTATGCATGTATGTTTGCTTGTGATTTCTTTGTTTTGGGCTTTCCTGGGTTTGGCATCATTTTGGGAGCCGATTGGCTCAAAAGGTATGGGGGGAGTGGTAGACTGTGAGGGATCTTTGGTGAGCATTAGAGTGGATGATGGGCGGAGGGTACTGTTTGGTTGCCTACCTAGTGATGGGGTGATGGATAGTTTTCTGAATTCCCTCGACATCCCGCATGATGAGTTTTCAGAGGTGCCTATTGCTGCCGAGTATCCAGACATCTTCGAGGAAGTGACCGAGTTTCCACCGCACTGAGAGATTGAGCTTCATATTGATTTAGTGAAAGATGCGAAACCTATAGTGATGGCACTTTGTCGTATGGCGCCAAGGAAGCAGCGAGAGTCGGGGTGCAAGTAAGCGATCTTTTGAAGAAGGGATTTATCAGAAGAAGTATTTCCGAGTGGGGAGCATCAGTTATGTTTGCTACTAAGGCCAATGGTTCCCTTCGCTTATGTGTGAACTACTGCGAGTTGAATAAGGTGACGAGGAAGAATATGTATCCTCTTCCACGGATAGACGATTTGTTTGATCAGTTGAATGAAGCGAGAGTGTTCTCCCAGTTAGATCTCGCAATAGGTTTTCATCAGCTCCGAGTAGTAGCTGTAAGTATACCAAAAACGACATTCCGGATGCCGTCTGGATTCTATGAGTTGTTGGTCATGCCATTCGGGTTGACCAGTGCACCAGCATATTTTGTTGGTCTTATGAATAGGGTTTTCAGAGATCACTTGAATAAGTTTGTCCTTGTGTTCGTGGACGATATTTTGGTTTACTCGAGGACAAAGGAAGAACACAAGGAACATTTGAGGATAGTGATAGAGGTGTTGAGGGAACACCAATTGAAAGTGAAATTTTCTAAGTGTCACTTCTAGAGGAGGGAAATGAGGTTATTGGGCCGTGTTGTTTCAGAGAATGGTATAGTCGTGGATCCTGCGAAAGTGGCTACGGTACAAGATTGGTCTACGCCTAAGAATGCAATAGATGTGAGAAGCTTCTTGGGGTTAGCTGGATATTATCGTAAGTTTATCCAAGGCTTCTTTAATATAGAAACACCATTAACTCAGTTGAACAAGAAGGATCAAGCTTTTACTTAGGATGAAAGGTGCGAGAATACATTTAAGAGTGTAACAACCCGGATTCCGACGGAACGAATTTTTTTCTAAAACCTAATCCATCGAAACCTGAGTTGGTTTGCTCTGGTATCCTGCAGGAAAGACAGAGACATAAAACATGTCAGAGTTTGGAAAATATCTCACAGCGGAATGAATAAATATAATGTAGTAGAAACATAGCTTTACCTTAATAATAATACTGCTAAACCAGTATCCAAAGCTATACTGTAATGACCCGCATTTGCAGAGGTATAATAATTAATTTATTTAATTTTTAAAATGTGAATTAAAGGATTTCATGGTCGTTGAATTAAATAATGGTGAATATTTAATTTAAAATAATAAATTAAATAATATATTTAATTCTGAAATAATCAGAATTGGCAGAAATGGCGATATGGTGTGAACATGATCATCTGTGATATTTAATTCAGTTTAGAACTGAATTAGAATAACGAATATATTATTTGAATGACAGTTTGAAGGTATAATTATATTATAATTAAAATCGAGCTTGAAATGGCGCTGCAGTTCGTAATTTGGCGATTTGAACTTCAACTGAATGTATAGGATTCGTTTTAAGCCAGATTTCTGTGAAACAAGAAACGTGTGGAGCTGGTGGAGTATATCTTTCAAGTGGAAGAGAAAAATCGGGATTTCGTCGTGTAGATTTTGATTTATGGCCAAATCAAATTTTAGAAAAATCGTTGTGGAATTCCTTTATAATTTACAAAGGAATTATTTATATTTTAAAAGGGAATTTCAATATAAATCGAATATCGGGTTGACCCAGATTTGAAATATCAAGTTAGAAATTCATATAGTAATATTCTAGAGCTGTATGGTATTCCACTGTGAATATAGACGATAATATTTATTTTTAAATATTTAATTTAATTATATTTAAATATATTTATATATTTAAATGGGTCATCCAGAGCTTTAAAAATAGTCACTTGTGCAAACAAGTCGGAACTCGACGAAACTAATTTTGTTGGATCCGCAATGTCAAATAGTTGTTAGATTTCCAATTTCGTGATTTTTAGACTCACTGTATGGTCGTACGGATTTTTAGAGTGGAAAACAGTTAGTATTTCGACGGTTAAAAATACGCTGTGTGAGCATACGGAGTCGGAATTCGACGAAACCAGTTTCGTTGGGACCGTAGTGTCGGGCTATAGCTACATGCCCAGTTTCGTGATTTTTGGGTATCACGTATGATCATAGGAATTTTAGAGGACCTATATATACAGCATTTGATTATAAATAAATATTATAATCGAATATAATACTATAAAAATCCTTCTATAAATACCTACCCAACATCCTAAACCTAATTCAACTCTTGCTCAGCTCAAACACAGAATTGCGCCGCCACATTTTTCCATTTTCTTTAAACATCCATCTTTCGAAAATCAAAAGATATCCAAAACAAATTCCATAATTTCTGAAACCGGTATAGTTGAGTTCCTTGGATCATTCTCGACATCCTATGTGAGTCTGAGAGCATTCGATCAACATTTGTGTCACTGTCGTTTTCAGCGTGTATCTAGGGCTTGGGTTTTCAACAAATCAAGAGGGTTTTAATCGAATCAAAGCACAGATCCGAGTTGTAGATGAGAAAAGCTTCGATTTGAGTTTTTTCGGAAATTTTCAAAAATTAAAAGTGTCGCTCTTTGTACAGTCGTTCGCTCAAGGACTGGAGGCCGCGACTTTTTCCCTGATCGCGAGTTAGAAATAGTTGGTCGGAGGAGGTAGAGTTTGGGAGGAGGAGCGAGATGGTGGAGTTTGTTTGGAAATACGTGGAGTAATGGTGGATCGGTGGAGGTGCAAACCGGCGGAAATGGCATGGATAGGAGTAGGCCACGGAGCTTTTTCTGGAGTGGAAGAAGACTGTACACGCAGGCTAGTGGGAGTGGGCCAGAGTGTTTAAAAGGGGTAATGGGCTATAAGGGAAAAGTTAACCCCAATTAATTTAAAAAGAATTTATTTTAATTAACGATGTACAAACTTGTGTAAGCTATAACTTTATCATACATTATCAGAATTGGACAAAACAAGATCCTATGGGATCGTATGGACGAGCACTACCCACTGGAACTGACTGGAAGTGGATTGAAGCTAGTTTGAATTTATGGCACAATAAACTGTTTGATTCAAATCAAACAATAGTTTATCATTCTTTAATGATGAACTGCCAATGTGAGTAAATGTCACTAACTTTGAACAGTTTATAATTTCATGTTGTATTTTTAGAACTGTTAAATATTGGCGGATTGACTGTGTATTGACTGTTTGATTGAACTGCTAATCAGTTAGTGAATTTCTATATTGATTCTGTTTAACAGAATATATCATATGGAACTGAAAGTGATGTTGATTTTATTGTGTAACATCTGTGGATGCAGGGGAACAGGTTGGAGGAATCCGGCTGGATTCCTCAACAGTTATTTTATTGTTTTTCATATATTTTGATATATGATGTGAATTATAACCTGTTGTTGATTGTGTGTGTATGGACGATATTGGACATCGAAATTTGATATGTTAAACACCATAACATACCGGAACGTTGATAAGGGAATTTTCAAAGTGATATTTGAAAATAAATTATTTATAAAATCAAAGGATTTTATAAAAGGAATTTTATTTATAAACTCAAAGAAGATTTTATAAACAGGAATATTTATAAATAGGAAATACGTTTAAGTGGGAATTATAAATGAAGGAAGTCCTTATAAATAGAATATTTATTAAGTGGATTACTTACTTAGAAAATAAATAAGATAAGAACATGGATTATTTATTTGTTAAATAAATAAGATAAGATAATGGATTATTTATTTGTTAAATAAATAAGATAAGATAATGGATTATTTATTTGTTAAATAAATAAGATAAGATAATGGATTATTTATTTGTTAAATAAATAGGAAGAGATGTTAAATGAGATATTTATTTGTTAAATAAATAAAAGATTATAAAGGAAACATTTAGAATAAATAAATAGAATGAGATAAAAAGGTTATGTTTATTGGGATAATAAATAGGATATTAAATGAATTATTTATTTAGTAAATAAATAGGATACATTAAAGAGAATATTCATTTAGGAAATAAATAAGGTATTATAAAGGAAATAATTGGAGTAGAATAAATAAAGATATACGAGGGAAATATTTGTTCAAGAAAACAAATAGGGTTATAAAGGAAATATTTGTTTAGAAAACAAATAGATTATAAAGAAAATATTTATCCTTGGATAAATAGATAGACATATATATATATATATATATATATATATATATATATATATATATATAAGTCTGAACTTATATATGAAGAAGTAAACAGATTAAAGGAGCAGATTGATTTATAAATGAGATTTATAAATTAAGTTAAATATTATCATTTGGATAAATGAAATATATAAGTCAGGACTTATATAAAAGAGTCAAATATAGTTTATTTGAATAGAATTAAAAGAGTTAATCAGTTAGGGTTAACCAGTTAGAGTAAAACCATTAGGGTTAACCAGTTAGAGTTAAACAAGTTAGAGTTAATTAGTTAGGGTTAATCGATAGAGTTAAATCGAACTAGAGTTATTCAAATGGAGTTAATCGAAATTAGTTTATTCGAATAGAGTTGAAATGAGTTAATCGAATTTAGTTATTTCGAAGAAGTGAATCGAATCAGAAATATTCAAAGTGAGATAATCGAATCAGAGATATTCGAAGTGAGATAATTGAATCAGAAATATTCGAAGTGAGTTGATCGAATCTAGTTATTCGACAGGAATTAAATCGAATAAGATTTATTCGAAGAAAGAGATTGTCGAATATAAGTTATTCGAAAGTAAGCAAATCGAATTAGTTATTCGAATAGAGTTAATTAAATAAGAGTTATTCGAATAGAGTTAAATAAATAAGGGTTATTCGAATTAGTTATTCGAATAGAGTTAAACATAAAAGGAGTTATCAAATTAGTTATTCGAAAGGAGTTATCGATTATAGTTTAATCGAAAGGAGTTATCGAATTAGTTATTCGGAAGGAGTTATCGATTATAGTTTAATCGAAAGGAGTTATCAATTATAGTTTAATCAAAAGGAGTTATCGAATTAGTTATTCGAAAGGAGTTATCGATTATAGTTTAATCGAAAGGAGTTATCGATTATAGTTTAATCGAAAGGAGTTATCGAATTAGTTATTCGTAAGGAGTTATCGATTATAGTTTAATCGAAAGGAGTTATCGAATTAGTTATTTGAAAGGAGTTAAGTAAGGAGTTAAGTAAAAAAGAGTTAATCGATTAGGGTTAAATAAATAGAGTTAATCGAATTTAGTTTATTCGAAGAAAGGTTTTCAAATCTAGTTATTCGTAAGAGAGATTATCAAATATAGTTATTCAAAGGGAGGAGTTATCGAATAGAGATTTATTCGAACGAGAGTTACGTAAGGAAGTGTTAAAGAGTTAAAAGATGAACTTACCCTATTTCGAGATTTGAAATGTTATTCAGTTAAGGTCTGAGAGCAAGTTATACCCCAACTTGATTGACTTCATTTTTAATTTAGAAACGGTTAAGGTTCGAGAGTGAAAGTGGTTAAGTGAATTTAGTAAATAAGTATAGTGGTTTGAGTTGTCATCGTGATGTTGATTTAAATATCTGTTTAAATCCAAATAAAGAAGATCTGGAAATGTTTTCCAAATAGAATCAGAAACATGATCAAATATTGAAATTGGGAATATGGATTAGAAATGGAAATGTTTTCCAGTGTTAACGTATATTTTCAAAACATAGAAAATAAGGAAATATGAATATATATATATATATATATATATATAGATATAGATATATATGATTGATGATTGATTGATAGAATTTCCATCTGGAAATAATATCATTGTTTGCACACGTGTTTTTCTTTGATAGTTAACTCACCGACTATCGAAGTTTTTGACCATTTTAACGTTGTTAATATGGAGAGACCGGTTGGATTATTATCCAAAGAACCACTCTGTATTGGCATAAGCGTTGCGAATCATATATGCCAAAGATAATTGAAGACGGAGTAAAGTGCAAGGGCTATTGTATAAGTCTTAGATAACAGTGCCTAAGATGGATGTACTGAATAGTGCCTTCGGTTCATCCTGTTCTTGGATGACTTGTATGGATGAATGTCTGACAGGGTATTTCCAGAAAGGCCACGTACATTGATTTCTTCAATCGTACCAAGAGTGGAAGCGGAGAAGGAAACTTCTTTAGCTAACACGTAATGTACTGTTGCAGACGTCAATTAGTGATTTTCGATGGATCTGACAATGTAGCATTCGAAGTGAATTTGATGTGATGATAAAGCGTAACCTCTGGCCTCAACAACCAGGAAATGACAAAAATCGGGCAGGCAGCATGGCTAAGTCGGTAGCTCCGAAGTAGGGTGTATAATCACCTATCTAGAGAATATTCATTCGCTTCTTAAATCTATCAATGATGTCCCATATATATGGGAAACGGTTGTTGATCCCAACCGTTGGTGATATACATTCGATACACTCAAGCGAAATGAGTGGTCGGTCCTGTGTGGCTGAGTTGCAAGATGTTTTTGTTGAACTCCACTGTATCGTTCCTAGAGTACACTGATCGGAAGGTGGTTCCATACCTTGTCATAGTTGGAAATCCATTACCCAATACGTGCTTGCGGTTTTGATTATATACTATTGATGTAGAACGTGAGATGAAAGCGTTTCTGCTAGATGATTATTATACTGTGGTTGATAAACATTATTATAATATCAAAATGTTTTGATATAAAGATATTTTGGATTCTCCTAAGGGGAAAACCCGTTCCGTTATACGGCGTGGTCTTATGAGATATCGTTTACTTGTTCAAACTGTTTTAAACTGTTTTACTCATACCAGTCCCATGACTGACCCGGAGTTTATTTTGTTTTGTTTTCCCTAAACTCTTGGGTGCCCACTTTTGTATGGGCAGTCAAGTAGTCAGGAATTTACATATACTTGAAGAGCTGGAGCAGGAGACTTCAGGATCATATAGCTATAGTTATTTCCGCTGTGTTGTAAGTGTTGTACTCTGATAAATGGTATTGTATACATATAATGATTTTATTTCAAGGATACGTTATCTATTATATGTTATTCATTCCGCTGTGAGGTTCGTGTTACTCCGACGTTGTGTTCTTCTTCTTCTTCTTCTATTCTAAGTTTCTATCTTATCTTTCCTCACCCTTTAATTTCTTTCATTAATCATCCGTGATTTTTCAATGTTTGGTTAGTCGTCATCACGTTATGTCGATAACCAAAGTCGCCAAAAATCCGGGTCGTTACATATACAGTCTGTGTTATGAACATAACCTGTGAATGTTATGTGGAGGGGGTCAGAACATAAGTTCTGTGTAAATGAATTTAAACTTCACTTCTTGGATAATCCTACATATACTGTTCAACTATATTTTCTTATTTATTAGGTTATTTGTGTAATTAGCACTCAAGGTTTACACACACGTCGCACCCCATCTACTCTCTAGTAGATTAACCTAATATAGTGTATATGTAGCTACCCCCAATTAAGGTATACTCTACTCGCATGGTCTTTACCGTATGTACGCAGTCCCTTATCCAATGTCACATGTCGCATGTATATCAATGCTACGTTTGCATAAAACTATCATCACTATGTTATGTAAGCATTTGGACTGCCATTCTAGATCTTACTAGATTCTATCATCGAATAATGCCCTCTAGACTATGGTACACCACCCAGAGCGACATGGGTGTACCTAGACTTTTCTCATGTACATATCGTCAATCGTACTCGATGTCTATTTGCACATGTTCTTTATATGTGCGCCCGAGTCCCGTGGCAGGGCTAATCAAGAAACACGGAACTCGATCGGGAGCTTTCAGATATCTACCGATGCAGATCTAAGGTTTGCTTTTATAGTGGTTATAGTCCCACTGGACCCCTCCCTCAACTAATGAAAGGCATCCAAGAATATCAAGAATGAGAACTGTAACCCCGGACCCCTATGCCCTTCAACCCTATTGGCCAACCTCACTCGTAACTAGATAGCAAAGTATATGGTCTTTTGGAGTTCTCCTCCTTTCCACTTCACGTACTGACTAAAGATGGTAGGTAGACGACGAGTTGCTATCACAGGGCACTAACTAGTCTTGTCGAATCATGCTGGTCCATCTTAGTCTTTTGACAACGTCTTGTTTTGCAATCAAGGCATACTCATTGGTTCTTCCCACACAGACCTAACTTCTGTGAGCACAGGCGTATCATCTTCCACTCACACAGGGATACCAAGAGTACCCTCACGTCCCCAGAAGCCGCATGTTTCATAACCCAGTCCCTTGGAGCATTCTGCATGATCAGATGGACGTTTGCTCCCCCTTGCGTCCTACGTCATCGTGATGATCTACGTGTTTGGTTATTCATCCCCTATCGTATGGACTGGTCCAAGCGCCTTACCCTTTCATGTTATTAGACCTTAAGTCTAATCTTCTAATTTTGTGCTTGCTCTATCTCATTAGGCTTTCTTTTTAACTTGGTTATCTCATCCATATTAGTTTTTAAATTACCAAGTTTCTTTTTCATAAGTCTTTCCCTATTTGTTATGTAGCCGCGATCTTTTAATTATTTACTTAGTTCTCTTAACTAAGGTTAACTAACAAGCTCAAACATGACTTTCTGTAACTGTTTACTTAGTCCTCTTAACTAAGGTTTACAAACATGACTTTCCATGATTGCTTACTTAGTTCTCTTAACTAAGGTTTACTAACAAATTCTCTTTACCGTTTACTCATTAACTTAGTCATCTTAACAAAGTTTTACCAATAAGTTTTCCCCCCACTAACATAACTTATGTTTTCCCGTTCCCATGGATTTACTTAATCTTCAATTAATTACGTCTTGCATTCTTTCATAAGTTATTTCATCTTTGTATCAATCATTATAACCTACGTTATTACTTGTCTTGTAACAGGCTTACCTATTATCTTCCCATTCAGTTATACTCGTATCTATTGATGTTGCCATAATCCATCGTTATTTACTTAGTTTTCTTAACCAAGGTTTGCTACCATTACCCATTATTACATTGGTTAAGTTTGTCTATACATCTCCGTTTACTTAAGCTTAGCACACTTAACATGTTTGTTTCATAGCATTAATCTTTTAATCAATGTACTCAACCTCTCACATTAGACATGTTGCTTGCGGTTGCTGGATATGTCGGGCGGTTCCGGGCAGACTTCTACCGCAAACTCGTTCTAACCTCGGGTTTTGGGCTTAATGCGCTAACCTCTCACATTAGACTTGTTGTTGCGGTTGCTGGATGTGTTAGACGGTTCTAAGCAAACTTACACCGCAGGTCAATCTAACCTCGGGTTAGACATGTTCATCTTTTAACTGACAATTTCAATCTAGGTTTTATATGCATATTTATCCCAATCCAATAATTCATGTTCACGTTTCTAAACCCAATTTCATGTTTATGGTTCCAATTTGATTTGGATACATAAATTCTACCACGATTACATAATCTCGTACATAGTTATGCCAATAATCCTTATTATATGTTATGCCCAACTTTTCATGTATATAAGTTATACCTAATTATACCCAAATTAATTGTTCTTTAAAGTTATCAATAATTCATGTCAACCCTCATCCTTATTTCTTAGAACAATTAATTCATGTCAATCCTCATTCTTATTGCATAAATCCCAATTCAAATTATAATCCCATATGTCTAAATCTTCAATTCTAACTTTTCTTATGTACATATAGTTCATGCATAAATTCTTGATTCAACATAACCAAGCATATCTGATCATTCTCAATTTTAATCGCACATATTTTCTTTTATGTTCTAGGTTAATATATGTGCCAATTTCCCCTAATTTTCCAATCTCGGGTTATGTTATATGTTATTCCACAATTCCCCAATTACATATTATTCCCAAACATTATTTTTCACTATTCGAATCTTTGTTCGTATGCATGCTTTTCAGCGAGATTTGGATTAGGCTCGAAGTTAGCCTATCTTAAAAATAAAAAGGAGAGGGGAAGAAGAAGAACAGAATATGCATAAAATAAAATCTGAATTATTTCAATTGAATTAAACAAATTAACTTGGGGAATTGCTAAACGATACATCTATTATTATTCAACAAGGGTAATTTAAATCCACTCACAATGATTTTCGCTTTCCAAGGTCTGAATTAGATTAGCATCCAAAGTTCTTCCCTTTCTTGCGGCGTAGATTGTAGATCAAAATCCCTTTTCTCTTTATTTTGAAATAGAAGAAATTCTAAATCTAATCTTTTATTTTATTAAGAGATTTGGAGAGAAGAAAAGAGATTAGATTTAAAAATTTCTTGGGGAAGAAGAAGAAGGAGGAGGCCATGGCATCGCCATAGAATTAGATGAATAAATCAGTGGGTTTAAGGTTTTATTTATAGGTGGGTTAGAAGAACTGGGCCCTTAGGATTAAATTAAAAAAACTCTTCTAAACCGTCTACCTCACCCTAGAAAAGAACATTCCAGAACCTAGCCAACATAGCCAGGGTGCGTTGCACCCATAGACAATGCGCAGGGACATGTGCTATTATTATTATATATATTTATATATTTTTTTCCTCTTTTTAACCTCCTCTCTACATAATCCCTTTTCACACCATCTTTTTAATTAAACCATCTTTTTAACCGCTTTCACACTGCATTGCATATATCATTCTTTCTCCAAACAATTAATTTACCTTCATGCATTTAACTTTCTTTTTACTTTGATTGCACATCCTTATTTTACAATCAATCAATTTACCTTTAATGCATTTATTTACTAATTCATTGTAATTAATGCACTCTACTTTTATGCGCTCGATTCTTTTTGTTATTCTATGCATTAACAATATAACTTTCAATATATTACTTATGAATATATTCACATGCACATAATTAATTGCATGTTATTAATTCACCTCTTTCTTCCGTTTGCATATTAATATATATATATATATGCATTGATTATGATACCCTCTTTATTAACCATTTTTATGCATGCCATCAATTCATTAATGTTTCTTTTTTTTCTTTTAATATTATTACATGCACTTTATTGCATGCGTTACATGCATTTCTTTGCACTAATCTTCTCATTAATGTATGATATGAATGTATTTTATTACATTGATTCTTTATCTTTCCTTTCTATTTACTGCATACCTTTTTTGCTTACATTGTTAATTTCCTCTTTCTTTCATGCATTAAAACTTTACATCTTTCCTTATTTTTATTATTGTATGAAATTGTCTCATTAATTTATCCTTGCTTATATTTGTTTTTATATTAATGCATTTACACATTGATTTCTTCTTTTTACTTGCATATTTAATGCATTAACCTTTTAAAAATGCATGAATCTTTTTCTTTTAACATATATTCATGCATTACCTTTATAACATTTTTTTAAAAAAATTACCAATGACCATGCGTATATTTATATATGCAAAATCAAATATTTATAGAAATAGCTGGGGTGTTACATTCTCCCACCCTTAAGGAATTTCGTCCCCGAAATTCGATAGGGGTAAAATAGATAATCCCTTGCATACTATTCAACCGTCATGTGTGCATACAATTTTTGCAACCATTGTGCGCATGTGCAAAGTGAAATATATCATAATAAAGAATGTATGCCTAATTGGCACCAACTATATGAATGCAAACTTTAAATATTTTAAAACATGATGCTCACATCCTAAATATACTTGTAGTTCTATACAATATTTTTGAAAAATCAAAACATTTTTCACTCAAATTTCCCCACACTCTTACAGAGTAAGAGCATAGTTCATCCAATTGTTGCATCCAAAACCCTACTAGCCATCATTAAATTTTGAAATTTAGAAAAATCTAATTTTCAAAATTCGATTTCTTATGTTACCAAAAGGTATAAATCGGAAAAATTCACATCTTCCATTTTTCTTTTATGTACCTTTTCTAATTGTACTTTGATTTTTACACAACTATTCTATAAAGATTTCCTATTTTCCTATCCAAGTACAACCACATAAGAAAAAATTTCTTTTCTTTTTCAACTTATCTTGGAAAAATTTCATTTTTATTCATCTTTTTCTAAAGATTTTCATTTTCTTTTCCCATCACGTTTGTTGCTTTACTGAATTTGTTGCTTTCTTTTTAGTTAGGATATTCTCTTCCTTAGCTTATTTGACTTAGTCCAATTACTAAAGTTTATTATTTTTTTCAAATAAGCCTTCCCATTTTTCTACATAACTACTATTACTGGCCAAGAATCTTAGGACTAGGTCACAAGTCCAAACAACGGGATCTACACACTTACTTGCCCTTCACTACCTAGTAATTACTACTAGTCCATGTTGTGTATTACTAGCTATACTTTTCTTTTTCTCAAGCAACAAACCTAAGTTTCTTAATGCTTATGCATTCTACGGGAATTTTATACTATTCCAAGATGATCTTTTTTATTTCTCTCGTTCTTTCTAAGCACTAATCCTTACCTACTCCATTTTCTTTTTAAAAAAAACATAGTTTGGCTTCCTTTCTTTTCATTACATTTTTCTTCCAAAAATTAAAAGTGTTAGAACTCTATTTTCTTCTCCTAAACTTACTTTTGCCAAACCATAAAAACATGTCACAAAATAAAATTGCATAACACTTTTATTTTTCAAATCACAAAACTGGAGTAGACAAGCTCAACTACTTCTTAATCGGGTTCACATTGTTTCTACCTATGTTAATTTTGGTTGCTTTCTACAAGGTGCAAAAAAATCTACTCTATTCTTACTCTCTACAACTTATTTTGTCCTCCCAACAGAATTTCTTTATAGATCAATAATCAAAATTTATTGTTAACAGAATAGAGATTTTAAAACTTCCTTTTTAAAATGCAACTTTTTCATAAGAGAATTCTTTTTAAACAAGTAATCATTGTTTTACAAAATATATATCCCACTTTACTTTAAAACCCAACATGCACTAAATATGTTCTTTACATATTTTCCTCAAACATCAAAAATACTTTTAAGATTAAAACTTGAAAACACCACAAACTCTTTTGCAAAAACTTTTACAAATTCAAGTTCTTAAAAGTTAATCATTGGCTTAGACTCAAAATGGGTCTTAACCACAACTAGGCTTTCCTAGACACTTCTCAACTATATATATATATATATATATATATATATATTCCTAATTCATTTTCCACATTCTAACTTTTTTTTATAATTTATAAGGTTTCACTTCTAAACCCACTATTCTGAAATACTAACATTTCAGTTTCCATCCTATGGAATACTTTCTTTCTCCAATACCAAATCATATTGTACACTTTCCAACCAAACCACCTAAGGGTCTTAATTTCTATATTCATTCCTTAAGTGTACAAACCAATATCCCAACTCATTCCATATTTTACTCTTTCTACCTAGTGGGCTCTTTTATGGACTTAGGTTTATATATATATATATATATATATATATATATATATATATTATATCTATATTTTTGAAAATACAAATACGCTCACTCATTATTTCCCTAGGAATACTAAACTGAAGCTCTGATACCAGATGTTACAACCCGGATTCCAACGGACCGATTTTTTTTCTTCAAAAACCTAATCCATCGAAACCCGAGTTGGTTTGCTCTGGTATCTTGCAGGAAAGACAGAGACATAAAATATGTTAGAGTTCGAAAAATATCTCACAGCGGAACTAATAAATATAATGTAGTTGAAACATAGCTTTACCTTAACAATAATATTGCTAAACTAATATCCAAAGCTATACTGTCTCTGTCATGAACCTAACCTGCCAATGTTATGAGGAGGGGGTCAGATCATAAGTTCTGTGTGAATGAATTTAAACTACACTTTTTGGATAATCCTACATATATTGTTCAATTATATTTTCTTATTTATTAGGTTATTTGAGTTATTAGTACTCAAGGCTTACACACACGTCACACCCATCTACTCTCTAGTAGATTTACCTAATATAGTGTATATGTAGCTACCCCCAATTAAGGTATACTCTACTCGCATGGTCTCCACCGTATGTACGCAGTCCCTTATCCAATGTCGCATGTCGTATGTATATCAACGCTACGTTTGCATAAAACTATCATCACTATGTTGCCTAAGCGTTTGGACTGCCATTCTAGATCCTACTAGATTATGAATTCGAATAATGCCCTCTAGTCTATGGTACACCACCCAGAGAGACATGAGTGTACCTAGACTTTTCCCACGTACGTATCATCAATCGTACTCGATGTCTATTTGCACATGTTCTCTATATGTGCGCCCGAGTCCCGTGGCAGGGCTAATCAAGAAACACGGAACTCAGTCGGAAGCTTTAAGATATCTGCCGATGTAGATGCTAAGGTCTGCTTTTATAGTGGTTATGGTCCCACTAGATCCCTCCCTCAACTAATGAAAGACACCCAAGAATATCAAGAATGAGAACTGCAACCCCGGCCCCCTATGCCCTTCAATCCTATTGGCCAACCTCACCCATAACTAGATAGCAAAGTACATGGTCTTTTGGAGTTCTCCGCCTTTCAGTTTCACGTACTTACTGAAGATGGTAGGTAGACGATGAGTTGCTGTCACAGGGAACTAACTGGTCTTGCCGAATCATGCTGGTCCATCTTAGTCTTTTGATTGGCTCTTGTTCTGCAATCAGGGCATACTCATTGGTTCTTCCCACGCAGACCAAACCTCTGTGAGCACAGGCGTATCATCTGCCACTCACAGAGGGATACCAAGAGTACCCTCACATCCCCAGAAGCCGCGTGCTACGTAACCCAGTCCTTTGGAGCCTTCTACATGATCAGATGGACGTTCGCTCCCCCTTGCGCCCTATGACATCGTGATGATCTACCGTGTTTGGTTATTCATCCCCTATCGTATGGACTGGTCCAAGCGCCTTACCCTTTCGTGTTATTAGACCTTAAGTCTAATCTTCTAATTTTGCACTTGCTCCATCTCATTAGGTTTTCTTTTTAACTTGGTTATCTCATCCATATTAGTTTTTAAATTACCAAGTTTCTTTTTCATAAGTCTTTCCCTATTTCTTATGTAGCCGCGATCTTTTAATTATTTACTTAGTTCTCTTAACTAAGGTTTACTAACAAGCTCAAAACACGACTTTCTGTAACTGTTTACTTAGTCCACTTAACTAAGGTTTACCAATATGACTTTCCATGATTGTTTACTTAGTTCTCTTAACTAAGGTTTACTAACAAATTCTATTTATCGTTTACTCATTAACTTAGTCATCTTAACTAAGATTTACTAATAAGTTTTCCACCTACACATATAACTTATGTTTTCCCGTTCCCATGGATTTACTTAATCTTCAATTAAGTACAACTTGCATTCTTTCATAAGTTATTTCATCTTTGTATCGATCATTATAACCTACGTTATAATTCTTACTTGTCTTGTAACAAGCTTACCTATTATCTTCCCATTCAGTTATACTCGTATCTGTTGATGTTGCCATAATCCATCGTTATTTACTTAGTTTTCTTAACTAAGGTTGCTACCATTCCCCATTATTACGTTGGTTAAGTTTGCATATATGCCTCGGTTTACTTAACCTTGGCACACTTAACATGTTTGTTTCATGGCATTAATCTTTTTATTAATGTACTCAACCTCTCACATAGACATGTTGCTTGCGGTTGCTGGATATGTCGGGCGGTTCCCGGCAGACTTCTACCGCAAACTCGTTCTAACCTCGGGTTTTGGGCTTAATGCGCTAACCTCTCACATTAGACTTGTTGTTGCGGTTGCTGGATGTGCCAGACGGTTCCAGGCAGACTTACACCGCAACTCAATCTTACCTCGGGTTAGGCATGTTCATCTTTTAACTGACAATTTCAATCTAGGTTTTATATGCCTATTTATCCCAATCCAATAATTCATGCACACTTCTAAACCCAATTTATGTTTATGGTTCCAATTTGATTTGTATACATAAATTCTACCATGATTACATAATCTCACACATAGTTATGCCAATAATCCTAATTATATGTTATGCCCAACTTTTCATGTATATAAGTTATACCTAATTATACCTGAATTAATTGTTCTTTAAAGTTATCAATAATTCATGTCAACCCTCATTTTCATTGCTTAGAACAATTAATTCATGTCAACCCTCATTCTTTTTGCATAATTCCCAATTCAACTTATAATCCCATATGTCTAAATCTTCAATTCTAACTTTTCTTATGTACATATAGTTCATGCATAAATTCTTGATTCAACATAACCAAGCATATCTAATCATTCTCAATTTTAATCGCACATATTTTCTTTTATGTTCTAGGTTAATATATGTGTCAATTTCCCCTAATTTTTCAATCTTAGGTTATGTTATATGTTATTCCACAATTCCCCAATTACAAATTATTCCCAAATTCACAAACATCATTTTCACTATTACAATCTTTGTTCGTACGCATGCTTTTCAACAAGATTTGGATTAGGCTCGAAGTTAGCCTAATTTTAGAAATAAAAAGGAAAGGGGAAGAAGAATGACAGAATATGCATAAAATAAAATCTGAATTATTTCAATTGAATTAAACAAATTAACTTGGGGAATTGCTAAACGATACATCTACTATTATTCAACAAGGGTAATTTAAATCCACTCACAATGATTTTTGCTTTCTTATGTCTAATTTAGAACAGCATCCAAAGTTCTTCCCTTTCTTGCGGCGTAGATTGTAGATCAAAATTCCTTTTCTTCTTATTTTGAAATAGAAGAAATCTAAATCTAATCTTTTATTTTATTAAGAGATTTGGAGAGAAGAAAAGAGATTAGATTTAAGAATTTCTTGGGGAAGAAGAAGGAGGAGGCCATGGCGTCGCCATAGAATTAGATGAATAAATCAGTGGGTTTAAGGTTTTATTTATAGGTGGGTTAGAAGAACTAGGCCCTTAGGATTAAATAAAAAAAACTCATCTAAACCGTCCACCTCACCCTAGAAAAGAACATTCCAGAACCTAGCCAACACAATCAGGGTGCGTTGCACCCATAGATCATGCGCAGGGGCAAGTGCTATTATTATTATGTATATTTATATATATATATATATATATATATATATATATATATATATATTCCTCTTTTTAACCTCCTATCTACATAACCCCTTTTCACACCATCTTTTTAATTAAACCATCTTTTTAACCACTTTCACACTGCATTGCATATATCAATCTTTTTCCAATCAATTAATTTACCTTCAAGCATTTAACTTTCTTTTTATTTTGATTGCACATCCTTATTTTACAATCAATCAATTTACCTTTAATGCATTTTTTTATTTATTAATTCATTGTAATTAATGCACTCTACTTTTATGCGCTCAATTCTTGTTATTATTGTATGCATTAACAATATAACTTTCAATATATTAATTTATGTATATATTCACATGCACATAATTAATTTCATGTTATTAATTCGCCTCTTTCTTCTGTTTGCATTTTAATAAATATATATATATATATATATATATATATATATGCACTGGTTATGATACCCTCCTTATTAACCATTTTTATGCATGCCATCAATTCATTAATGTTTTTTTTATATTATTACATGCACTTTATTGCATGCATTTCTTTGCACTAATCTTCTCGTTAATGTATGATATGCATGTATTTTATTACATTGATTCTTTATCTTTCCTTTCTATTTATTGCATACCTTTATTGTTTACATTGTTAACTTCCTCTTTTTTTCATGCATTAAAACTTTCCATCTTTCCTTGTTTTTATTGTTTCATGAAATGGTCTCATTAATTTATCCTTGCTTATCTCTGTTTTTATATTAATGCATTTACACATTGATTTCTTCCTTTTACTTGCACATTTAATGCATTAGCCTTTTTAATATGCATGAATCTTTTTTTTAACATATATTCATGCATTACCGTTATAACATTTTTTTTTAAATTATCAATGACCATGCATATATTTACATATGTGCACAATCAAATATTTATAGAAATATCTGGGGTGTTACAAAGAGTCTAAAGGAGAAGTTGACGTGTGCACCAGTGTTAGTTATTCCTAAAGGAAACGAAGAGATGACGATAAACACAGATGCCTGTGGTACCGGACTAGGTGTTGTACTAATGCAAGGAGGTAGGGTTGTATCTTATGCTAGTCGGCAACTGGAACCACATGAGAAAAGATATCCTACCCATGATTTGGAATTGGTAGTGATTGTGTTCGCATTAAAGATGTGGAGACATTATCCCTTGGGAGAAAGATTCGAGTTGTTTACCGATCATAAGTCATTAAAGTATCTTTTCTCTTAGAAGGATTTAAATCTTTGTCAGCAAAGATGGTTAGAGTTCTTAGCTTCATATGATTTCAATATCGCATACACACCCAGGAAGGGCAATGCAGTAGCTGATGCATTGAGTAGGAGACATGCCAGTTTATGGGCTGTTTCTGGAATGGAAGCAATTGTAGTATATCGCGGGATTTGATTTTAGACCAAAGCGTGGATTAGATCCAGATATGTTAGCGAGTTTGACAATCAGACCCACTTTGATTGAATGGATTGGTTCCAGACAAAGGGATGATCCTAGTCTATTGGAAATCACCTCCAAGATAAAGATGGGTATCGATGGTGAGGAGATGAACAAGTACGGACTTGATCGAGAAGGATGGTTTCAAAAGAATGGGAGACTAGTTGTACCCAATGTTAATGGATTTAGAGATGAAGTGCTTGGAGAATGTCATCACTCAAAACTGACTATACATCCTGGTGGTAACAAAATGTATCGAGACATGAAGCAGACCTACTACTGGGAAGGGATGAAGAGAGACATTGGGAATTTTATATCCAAGTGCATGAATTGCCGGTTAGTTAAAGCCGAGCAAAAGAAGCCTAGTGGTTTGTTACAACCATTGGAAATTTCCAAATGGAAATGGGAACAAGTCTCAATGGATTTCATTGATGGTTTACCAAGGACTAGATTATGTCATGATAGTATTTGGGTGATTGTGATCGATTGACCAAAAGTGCAAGGTTTATACCGGTCAAGTCGAATAGAACGACAGCTAAGTTAGCGAAACTATATATGAAGTGGGTAATGAGATTTCATGGATTACCTGAAGGCATTTTGAGTGATCAAGATCATTATTCAGTAATGGGTTTTGGAAGAGCTTACAAGAGGCTTTAGGGTCAGAATTACATCTCGGTACCACATACCATCCTTAACCGACGGTCAAACAGAGAGGGTGAATCGTGTATTAGAGGATCCCTTGAGAGCCAGCATATTGGATTTTGGTGGATCATGGGATGACCATTTGCATCTAGTTGAGTACGTATATAATAATAGTTATCAGTCCAGTATTGGTATGGCTCCATTTGAAGCTTTACGGAAGACCGTGCAACTCACCAACATGTTCATTAGAAACCGGTGAGAAATTTGTACTTGGGCTAGATATAAGAGAAACTTTGGATAAGATCAAAGTTATTCAACAATGAATGATGGCTGCCCAAGATAGGCAGAAGAGTTATGCTGATAAAGGCGACGAGATTTGAAATTCTCTGTTAGTGACTTGGTATTCATCAAAATTTCTCCGTTAAAGAGTATGATTCGGTTTGGTAGGAGAGGAAAATTAGCACCAAGGTTTGTTGGTCCATTTCCAGTTCTCGAACAAGTTAGGAATTTAGCATATAAAGTTAAATTACCTGACATGATGGCTGGAGTTCACAGTGTATTTCATGTTTCCTAGTTAAGGAAGTTCATGCACGATTTGAATATGACTATTTCACTAGATCAGTTGGACGATATCGAGGTAGAATCTGAGATGGTTGGGAGCCACAGACCGATTCGTATTACCGGACACGATACGAAGTAACTTTGGAGGAAGACGGTGAAACTAGTGAAAGTCCAGTGGGGTGATAATGAGCATGACTGTACTTGGGAAACAGAAGAGAACATAAGGAAGTCGTATCCAGAACTCTTTTCCTGGTAAGATTTTAATTGTGATATAATTATCCCCTTGTTAGTAAACCGCATGCTAGGATAGGCCTGTTATGTTGTTATGTATGTTTGATTGTTTGTAAATGGCTGGTAGGAATGTGACACACCATTGTATGTTTTCTTGGTTAAAGAATTTCGGGGGCAAAATTTCTTAGGAGGGGGAGAGTGTAACGACCCACATTCTACGTATCAGATGATCGTAGAATATTCATTTTATTTTAACATGAAGTCTATGGTTGTGTAACTTTGGGGAACGACTATTGGGGTCATATCCCATCTTCACGATTTTTACCGAATTTTATATAACCATTTTGCCCCTGGTGAACATTGTTTCGCCTATTACTTTTGATCGATAAGGATTTTTGACCAGAAACCACTTCCATTGGATTCAAATGATGATTTACCTTTCCGTACAGTGGTCACATTAATCAAACGGACTAACCGTTTGGGAGATATGGCTGAAATAAGGTTTAGAAGGTGAAAAACAGCATTAGCTGGTTTAATTGGGTGATTAGCAGCTAGGCTCATAACCCATTTCGGGATTAAGTTTATCGGAGAGCTGAAAGGGTTAGGGAAAACATTTCGTTTCAGTTTTCCATCCGCCACTAACTTCTCTTGAACCCTAGCAATGGGCTCCATCCTCTAAAACACCCCTCAATCACCTTCTAATCACTAATTAAGCTAATCAACAACAAATAAATAAACATCAAGTTGGAAGTAGAGCTGCTGTGTTGCATTAGGATTCGAATCAAATCAGAGATATTTTCAGATCTGAGATTTATTTGTGGCTAAGGTGAGTGATTAGCATGTTTTTACACTAATTACGGCTAATAAGGGGTGATTAGTGATAATTAGCGAAATTATGACTCAGAAAAATATGTAAAAATTCTTAAATATTATTTTATGGCTCTGATAAAAATTTGGATTAAGTTTGCTAATCCTATAGTTAAAACATGGTTAAGGGGACTAAGGGAAAAATCACACATTCGGGTATATTTGATCTATAATAGCCTATGTAATGGATGTTTTAATGCTTATGGTTGATTCTATATGTTGCTATTATTGTATGGTATGCATTGTGATTACTTAATAGAGTTAGGATGGTCGAAAACGCCGTCGTGTGGCGGAAATAGCTTGCTGGAAAAGTTGCAGAAATTGGTCAAACTCGACCCGTTCGTGAAAAAGCATCACGACCCGACCCCCACTGATGCTCCCCTCTACATCTCACGAACCGGCATTCACGAATGGAGCACCACGACCCAGATGTGAGACTCACGAGTCGGAAGGAGCATCACGACTCGAAGTGGATTCACGAATCGGTGGACCTCGAGCCGGTTGAAGACTAACGAACCACCTCCACGAGCCGGACCAGATCAAGCTCCACGAACCGGTCATCACGAGTCAACTACGTGTCACGAGCCGGAGCATACCCGAACCGCAAGCCGAGTTGAAGGCCTGAGTATCGAACCGGGACATGACGAAGGGTATGAGCTGAACCAGAAGAAGGCCAAAACCCGAGATGCAAAGGAAGTCCAAAAGGGAGGTTATTACTCAGGATCCAGATGGGAACCAACGAGTTAACCTCATGATAGGGCTTTGCTGCGGGACGTGTGCAAAGGATTATCAATATCTATAACTGTGGTTCACCATTGGAGGACAGATTATTGGCTATGGATCAGTGCAGTGGAGTTGTCATGACTCCAAAGTGCAAAGTGATCATAGTAGGGCTATGAGCCAGTGTTGTTGGAGTCATCATGATTCCAATGGGGCAAAGTGGACATAGCAAAGGGTAATCAACTATGGACCAGTGCGGTGGGGTCAAAGTTGTATGGAGTCGAACTCCATTCAGGGCCCCTAAGGGCAAAGTGGTCGTAGTCATAGCAAAGGATTTGGTGACCAAAGTAGTGGATATCGTATGCTTTACGCACTGAGTGAGAGACGTGAGGATGATTGCTATGTTTGATGGTTTCTATCACCATGAAACGCAAACTCCCATTTTACACTTTATGTTAGTGTTACCTTAGAGTACTATACATCTTGTTGTGCTAACTCTTTGGTTGCAGGTCAGGTTCAGGTATGATTTACTTATACATGTTATTGTTTACTCCGCTATAGTCTTGCTATCACTCATACCAGACTTTTGTCTGACCCAGAGTTTTATGTCTCTTCTTATTACTCTGGTGCTTCTAAACGAGCAGACTAGAGATAGGTTAGGTAGTATGCACGAGTAGCGGTCCGGGGACGAGCAGGAGGCTTCCACGTACTATTACATATATTCTCCCTGTATTGTTGCTGGTCACTACTTTGGGCATTAGTAGTGTATCTTTTTTATTTTCTTTAGAGACAGTATTTTGAAGTTGTAATAATAATGGTTCGGATCATATGTTGTATTTTGGATTCCGCTGCTATGATGGTTTAGTTTTCAGTTTATGCAGTGTCTCGCCTGTTTTATGTCAAGTTATGTTACTATTATATTTTATTCCATGCGCTGTGAGATATACCACGAGTTCTTTGGTGACTCAGCGTTTAAAACCCTTCTTTTACGACCGTCCGATGCTAGTGCATTGGCACATCACATTTCGGGGAAATGTCGGCTGGTGCGGGGCGGGGTGTCACACCATGGATGTTGGGGGCGTAGCTACCTTTAGCTTAAGTAAGGCATATGCCTTAGCTGAAATTCTTTAATTTAATTAGGAAAAAGTAAGTTTTGATATTTTTCCCTAACTCAAATCAAGGTCCTGCTCCATGTCAACGCATTATTTAGTACACTTTGGTCAGTAAATCAATTAATTTATGCTTTTAGCTTCCCACTAGCGTTGTAAAGCATAAACTTAATTTTTTTGGCTGCTAATATGAAAACAAGGTAATTTCTTGTTGTAAATGCTATGTTTTTTTCCTGCTTCTATCTTTTGCCCTACTTAATATTGAAAGCTGGCTCTGCCACTTCACGGATGCATGTTAGCATGATAATCTTTGTAAGCCATTGTTAAATTTAAACGATCAATATGGATGAAATTTTTGTAGTTATATATTAAAAAGAAAATATTTTGACCATAACTTGGAATATGAATTCAATGGAATTGACATGACATAAGCATAAAATTAACCTAATATCAATATTATGAGCATACACATTATTGCAGGAAATAAAGTTAGTAAATTGTAGAAAAATATTTATTTAGTTAACTATAACCGACCATATGTAGTGTTCATGTAATTTAGCTTAAAACGGAAGGCATCTAAGCTTGTTTTGGTTGGAAGTATAAAATATTTAATTTCAGTAGCTCATTAATTGCACTGTAATTCATAGTCAATGTGGCTTAACCCAAAATGTACATATATGATCAATTCATGAATATAAAAAACAAAAAACATCACAAGCGATCTGAGTGTCCAAATAAAATTATCATCAAATTTTAGTAATTATTATAATAATATAAATTAAGATATCAAATAATATAGTTGTTAACAAATACATCAAAAAAATTATACAAAGTAGATGCAGAAACATAATTTAAATGCAAATATTATGTCTAAAAATTTATATTGTTTGAAACATAATATTGACTTTTTATAAGTGGAATACTAAACTAAATTGGAGGCAAAATGCAAGGTTTCATTGTAAAAATCAAAGGTTAGTAAAAAAAATAGTGGAATATTTGTATATCATGGGAATGTATTTTTTACTATAACTGGTTATGCTGCAAATATAAATATGGCAGGGGCACATCTACATTTGGGTAAACACAATTATGTACTTACTAATTGCATGATTTGTATAATATAACGTACTATATATGCTATTAATAGAAATAAAATTGATAAAATAAATTGTAAGAACGTAAATGAGATAGGCCTAACCTTACTCTTTGAATATCGATATACGTTTCATTAAATTCAAGGTGTCTTATAATGTACTACATCTAGTGCTAATAAAACAAATAACCATCATCACTCCACTAATTTGAACAACATCATATTCTAATTTTATGGATAAACTGAAACAATAAAGAGAATGTAAAACATAGAAAGAATATGTCATAATCTCGTATCATTTAAAAAAGTAATCAATATACCACGTTAATCTTAAAAGTAAATGTTGAAACTGTCAACAGTGGAAAAAAGAATGTCATTAAAGGAGAATAATTTGCTTACTATATTTTTGGAAATTACAATGATTACTATCTGTTCAAAACATAATTCCAAGGCATATGCACAAATAACTTTACAACACAACACTGAAAAAGGATAATCTATTAGATAAGTTGGTTATTTTGTCCTCAGTCGGGCTATGAAAATGTTAATTTTATGATACAACAAGAGGAGGTATCCCTATACAAAGATCATAAAAATGTAAATATAATATTTGGATAGATTATATACTTTGTTATGTAATAAAACTTTGTTGCAAATCGTAATATATAAGATCTTAAATTTGTTTTAGATGAGGTTTCAAAATACAAATAATTAATTAATAAGACAAGATGTTCCAAATACTAATCTTTCTTTTATGTAAGTTACCTTTTGATTAAACTAATCAAAGGGAGCCAACCACCCACAATTATAAAAACTACCATATATCACATACTTTTGAAATGAAACTGATAGTTTACCTTACATAATGAATAGTTTTGACAAGGAAACAAATAGACTTACCAATATCAATATAAATTGGAAAATGTGCATGCTACTAATACATATAGGAGATTATGATATGATACTTTGTCACTGATAAAATTTTGGGATAAAATTTCTTTTAAGGTAACAACCCGCATTTTTGACAATAATTAATTTAGTTATTTAATTAAAACCCAGAAGTTTTCGCAAATGATGGAATTTGACCACGAAACTTGCACCGTTGCGTTCATGAAGGAATTCTGGTCAACTTTCCTTTTTGGTAATTCACAAATAGAGTCCAAAGAAAAAGTTACGGATGGAATACGAAAAATGAAAGAAAAATAAATAAAACGGAATCTTCTATAAATATAATATATAAAATTGACCCAGCCTTCTACCAGGTCGACTAGAGCTGTCGACTAAGGCGATCGACCGAGGCGGTGGATCGCTCGATCGACCGCTTGGTTGAATCCTACAGGCAACGACCAGGTTTCTATATATATATATATATATATACATATATATATATATATACATATATATATATACATATATATATATATATATATATATATGTGAACGGATCTTTATTAAACCAAATATAATGGTCTAAGGTATTTCCTATGCCTATAAATAAAGGGCTTGACCCTCTTTCTCCTATTTATTTTTTCTGAAGGTAGCATCGAAGCTTTTCATTTCCAATCCTCTAGCTTCTTCTAAAACACAATTTTTAAACATATACAAATTATATTTGCAAGAATAGAGAGATTAGATTCAAAACAATGAGAAAGAGATGGTTGTATGAATAACTAATCTGAATTATTTATTTTTCTTCTTCTTTACCTATTTCTTCTCTAGATCTACAAATCTAAATCCTTTTTTGTTAATCCCCTCCTTGAAATAAACTATTTTTGGTTTATTTGGTTATTGCAAGTTTTGTTCCTTATGTTCTTTTTGCAAATAAAGACATTATTTGATATCTATAAGGAAAACAAATATTTCAAAAAGAAGAGATGTGGAAATTCACATATTTTGTACATAGTTTGCAACATCTATTCTTAATAAAATATTAATATGTTTCCTTGTGATTTTGAATAATGTCAGTTTCCCCTTTTAAAATGATTTGGGCAAAATTAGCAATAATTACAATAAATGACCTTTTATAACATTTTGAATCTTAAAATCAAGATTAAACAAAAAGGGTTGTTTTGGTCGCTAGTTTAGACCAAAGCATAAATAATAAATAACAAGAAAACATAAATTACTAACTATGTTAACTTCACATTTAAAATAAATATAAGCATACATCATAATCTTGTCCATCCAAATATCCAAATTTACGTAAAAAACGTTATCATAATAATTATTGTTATGTATTTGAATAATTCCCCTCTTTATGATTATGTATATGGAAATATAGCCTGTATTATATGGAAATAATATAATGATTGTTATAGCAATAAATGTAATTAATTTGCTATATAAATAAAAAGAGTTATAAGTAAGGTAAATTTATTGTAACCATGAACATTTTGAGAAATTATTTAAATAGGATAAATATGCCTAAATGGTTACAATTAAAATTGACATTTAGGAATAAAGATTATAACACCAACTAAGGAATTAGTAAATGGAAATTTATATAAATATACATATATTCACTTAGGATTTGAATGGAATTAAACTTATAGTAATATCTGCGAGTTACAATAGTTAAATTAGAACTTATAATTGATGCCTTAGGAAAATATGATCGTTAGTGTCATTAGTGACAGGTGACCTAATTAATAACAATAAAAGGGATAGAAAGGAATTAATGGGAATTGATTGGCGTAGCAAATACTAAGTCCAACAAGGATATAAATAAATAAACATCCTAGAATAGGAAATAATAGTTTTTCCTTTTCTATTTTTATTTAATATAGAATTAAAATAATTAAGAATCACGATTGGAATTAATAACTTAATGACGCAAGGTCGGTTCCCTTATTCGACAGACGTCTACACTTTCCAGTAGTTGGATATATGTATAACTGACGAGAGATATCATTAACCATATGAACCCGTGATGATAGTTAATTTCTTAGCGAGGATTGTTTCCAAAAACAAGGTTAATCTCAAGTGTGTGGTGCCAAGTGGTTGTAGGACTCGCCTCTCATCCCAAAAGAGGAAACTTTAAAAAGGAAATAGTTTATAAACGTAAGCCTACTTCAGGATAGAGGTATTAAGTAGCTAGATCGACCCTTAAAAGGGTATTAAGTGATCTCGTAGCTCATCTGTAACAACCTACATTTTTGAGCCAATTTATTAAAATGATTTTTTAATTTTAATATGGTTTTAAAGATATAATAGACTAAAAATGATATTAAGACTTAGTTTTGTCAAAATTATAGAAATTAATAGATGTCAAAAGAAAGTTTTGTCAAAAAAGCGTCAAAACAATATTTTATAACTTATCGAATTGAACGTCAATTCAAGTTGAGTTTTGAAATTGATTTAATATATTTGTTTAAACTGTAAAATAATTTATTTTAAATAATAAGGAAAGTTGTATAAGAATGTAAAATATAATTGTCAAAATGTATCTATTTTGTTGCAATGAATTTGCCAAAATTTAAATAAGTAAAAGTATTTTTACTGCAACTTATATTGATTAAAAATATGTATTTAAATATATATTTTAAAAAAAATAACTTTTTTTAAAAAAAAAACTTTTTTTAAAAAAACAAAATGTTTACAAACATCTCGTGTTTTGTCGACAAAAATTGTAAATAAAAGTGACAAAATACAAGTTGAATGGTAACATATGCAAGTGTAGGCTATGTTGTAATGCCTTTAAAATGTTGCTAATTAAATTAATTATTTTAAAACAAAACCATACACACCTAAGCGGGGTTTCTAAGAGAAGCACATGGTATGGAAGGTGGTTTACTTTCATGTGAAGTTAATGTTTATGATAAACACATGTTCCATGACGTGTCAACATATGAAGCTCTCTCTTATGCTATAAAAAGGTCACCTCCCTTCAACAAATCCTCATTCCACTTCTCTCCATTTTTCTCCTTCTATCTAATCTTAGAATCCATGGCTTCCTAGCCTACTTCTTCTTCCTCCTTCTCCCACCTCCTTCTTCTCTCCTCCACCCACCTCCCCCACCTTCCCCCTCCTCCCCCACCGTATGTACCTACCCATTAGCCCATGTGAACCTCCTCCTCCTCTTTAAGCTCGGCTTCCCTCCTCTTTAAAAGGAAAAAAAAGTAACTAAAATATATATAAGTTTGGAGAGAGAAAATATTTTATGGTGTGGTTACATTGCTCAACTATCTGGTGGTAGTTCTAAATTGTAGAAAAGGAGCTATGCCGGCGAGAAACTGGATTTTTAATGAGTATAATTGTGAGAAAAACTATTTATATCTATATCAGTTGTAAACATATATAGTTATCATATATGGAAGTGAAAATTCAATTTTAAACGATTATAGTGATTTGGAACCCCATTCTTATATATAAACATTTATATAAGTAGAAAATGTTGTGTATGCATATTTCAGTGTCAAATATATGTGAAAATGTTGTGTATGTGTGTGTGTCTATATATATACATATATATATATATACATATAAGAAATTATTGTGTATGTTTGTGATTGGTTGATGGATTTGAAACTTTGGTTAATAAGTTAATTAAAAAATTATAAGCATTAATTAACTAACACTTACACCTATGTTCATATATTGTATGCATATGTATATATATACATACACTATGTATATATATACACGTTATTTGTGAATTGTTGATATAATGCTAGAAAATATCATTTTAAAAGTTAATAGTGATAATGTGTCTACTACAACACATATGTGGAATGATATGAGTATTGGTTAAGTCTCGATCCATTTCGAGAACATAATTGAATATTATATTCATTTAAATAAACAGGTAAAAATAAAAGTTGGAATTTTGTAGTCGAAATGATTTGGAAATGAAATTGAAGTAATTACGAATATCTTCATAAAGAGATAGAAATTAAATTGAAAATGATTTCAAGTATTTTTGCATGTTCAAAATTGAAATCAATTGCGAATAGTAAGTTCGAAAAGTGAAGTTGAGTTTGATATATAAATAAATTTGAAAACTACATTATATTATTCAAACTATCTTGTAACGACCCGGATTTTTCGAACAGTTTATTTTAAATATTTAATATGGTTTTAAATATTGAATTGATAATATAAATGAATTTTATATCTAGCTATTGATTTAATAATCGATTTTTGATTTAATTCGAATATATATAAATATCGTAATACGGGAATCTAAACTAATTCATTTGAAATTTAAATCTTAGTCCAATTGATTCAAATAATTTATAGAAATTTTATTTGGATATATACAAATGATAATAATAATTTATTATCCAGTAATTTAATTGTTTTTAATTAAATTTTTATCGATTTATATTTATTTCTTTTTCATACGATCGAATATGGCTTTGAGACCTATCTCAGTGTGTTCAGAATAGTGGTTCAACCCTAGGGATGCCAGTTGTTGCGTTCGAACAGGAGTTCGACAACATACGATATTTTCAAAAGTGTAAAAAAATCACCTCAATTTAAAATAAAATAAAATATTATTATAAAATAAATTCCTTACTTCCTAAGCTAATGGTACACTAGAAAAAACCTACCTCTGATAAACCTTACCCTACCCAGTAAAACACCTGCCTTCGTTTCCTTAATCTGGAAGTATCCCTCATCTATAAAAATCACGACAAACCCCAAAAGGAATCGCTTATTTAATCTGGAATGAATTTCCTTTAATAATGAAATCATTCTCTTCTCTATTTCGTTCATTCCCATTTCCATTCCTCTCGGTCAAAATCAAATCCATACCTCTGAACAAAACAAAAAGGAAACCAAATCCATTCGAAATGAAATCGAAAATCAAGGTGTATCAGTTACTAGCGACTAGGGATTGAGACACGCTCAATGGAGAATCGGTGATGCTAGGGCTATTATTCGTTCGAAACTGGGATGTGCAGATTTGGGGTACTCGCGACGACTTGGAGGAACAAACAGAAGTGGGGTCCAGCTTTGTTTTGGAATGTTGAATCGCAGTTTTTAGGGAGCAACGAGTTGGATCTCGCGATGTTGAGGGTTGCGATAATTTTCCAGTCATAGGCAAAGTCGAAGTCGCGTTTGCTTTAAGAGGCTCGAATGTGAGGTCGTGGATCTTGTGAAGAAAGGGAAGAAGGGCGGAGATCACTGAAGTTATTGGTTTGTGGAATTATCGTTCATGGGAGGAAGGTGCGATCGGTTTTGGGGAGATTGTAACTTTGAAATTTTTGAAAGCCTGTAGCTCAACAAGGCTATAGTTGCGTCTCCTTCTGAGTAGTCGATGTGGTAGGGAGTTCAAGGGTTTGTTTTAATGGTGAGTTTGATCTTTGTTTTTTTGTGATGATAAAGGTGTTAATGCCTGTAACTGGAGGAGTTTGAAGTCTGATAATATTTGGGGATTTCTACAGTTTGACAGCGGAGTGGGATGAGGTGATGTCAGTAAGATATTTGAATTGCAGTGGTGGTGATTGCAGCTGTTGTGGCAGGTGAGTTCAAAGCCGGGTCAGATGAGGTGGATTTGACTTTCTTGTTGGACTGCAAAATTTGTTGAGTTGTTGTTTGATGATGGACTGGGTATTTGGGATTCGGCAAAGGTAGTTGGAGGCTTCGCAAACAAATTGTAGTAGGCAATAGTGATGGCAAATTGGGCTTGGTTATCATGTTAGTGCAAGGTAGTAAGGTATATCTTGCTTATATATAAGCATAGGAAAATTTATTTATATTAGTAAATTTAATAGATAAAGTTTAATCGAACATTAAAATTAAATAATCTTAGGTACGAATGAATTTCATTTGAGTAGACTGGAAGGCGGGACGATAAAGAATTTTAAATTGGAGCGAGCTTCAAATAAAAATCACGGTGAGTAAATCTCACTCACCTTTTATTTAGAATTATTTTTATCAATTAAAAATAATTGTTTGTTGCTTGTTTGGTTGCATTCAATATTTTTGTGCATCTTAAATATATTAGTTATTTAGGCTTGGTGGTTGCTATTATATATATATATATATATATATATATATATATATATATTGGTGGTTGGATTTCCCGCAGTATCATTAACGGATGCCAGCGGTACCATTAGCGGATGATTGCCCTATACGCCCCACGCTATGATAGTGGATGACCTTCTATACCGCGATATCCTACCTCGAAGCATGATGGGTATTATTTCTGTTGTCTAACGTCTGTGGATACAGGAAAAAATAGGTTGGAGGGATCCAACTGGATTCCTCAAAAATATATTATCTGTTTGTTTGTTTGCACCTATACTGTCATATATGACGTGTTAGAAAACCTGTCAAGTATAATTGGTTGTTTTGATTGTTTGAAATATCACTGGGTCATAATGTTGATTTATAAAAATATCATGAAAAGGGAATTTTTCAGATTTAAAAAGGAAATTCTATTTTTCTAAAATAGAATTTGAAATTTGAATAGAATAAAAATATTAACTTGTTTAAAAGAATTAAACAAATAGTTCTTTCATAAACGAAGTTTATAAATGAAGTGAAAAGAATTATCATTGGATAATTCAGAAATAAAAATACAAGTGTGAAGTTGAAAAGGGAAATCTATTTTCCAAAAGTAGAAATATCGATTTCAAAAGAAATTGAAATCGAGACTTGTTTAAGAATGAATAAAGAAAATTCAAATAGAAATTGAATATAGAAATTCAAATGGAGTTTGAATATAGAAATTCAAATGGAATTCAAATATAGAATTTGAATATAGAAAATATAAAGGAAATTCAAATATAGGATTTGAATATAGAAAGTGAAATGGAATTTGAATAAAGAAATTTTAAATATAGAATTTGAATATAGAAATTCAAATGGAATTTGAATATAGAGAATTTGAAATAGAATTGAAATAAAATTTCAATATAGAATTCAAATAAAGTTGAAATGGAAATTGAATATAGGAAATTTAAATAGAATTGAAATGGAATTTGAATATAGAAGATCGAAGTATAAATAAATTTATTTCCAAGTTAGGAAAAATCGATAGTTATAGATAATCAAAAATATTATGTTGAATTGGGAAACTGATTTGATATATATTAAAAATATATCAGAATGGAGTCAGAATTTATATATATAAATGAAGTTTAAACGTTTATATATATATATAAATATAATTAAAACGAACTCGCCTCAGCGCGACAGTTCGTAAATTGGCGTTTCGAACTTCAATTGAGTGTGCAGAACTTAGTTGAAGTCAAAATTCTTTGAAACAAGAATCGTCAGGACCGTTGAAATAATAGTTTTCTAATGGAAGAGAAAAATCTGGATTTCATCGAATTTATTTTGAGTTATGTCAAAATCAAATTTTTAGAAAAACAGCGCCAAAATCATTTAAAAACCATAATGGTTTATTTAAATAAATAAAAGGATTTTAAAGAAATAAAATCCGAATTTCCATTAAAAAAATCTAGACTGGAGATATAAAATAAATATGAACTCCAGTGAAGTAAGTGAAATGATTTTTGAAACAAAAATCAGATTTTTAGTTATTAAATAGATTTAACTAATTTTGAAGAATAAATAGTTAATCAAGTTTTGAATTGAAATTAGTGTTGGATAAGTAAATTGGTTCTGTGGATTCATATTCGAAATCGAATTTGAAACTCAAGTTAGAAATGAAATTCTACTTGTTTAGAAGCGAATTAAAATATATTTGAACATGATATGTTCAAAATAAAGGGATTTGGCAAAATAGCTAATTAAAGAATAAATTAGCAAACTAAGTTAGGAATGACCGGATTGAGTTGGGATAAATTGGAAAACAGGTGAATATAGGTTGAGCAGGTTTGGAATGAAGTATATGAAGATTTTAATTTATGTGCCCGACAAAAAGGTATACATTTAAATTCCATATGAAGTTTTATGCGCCGTATCGGCAAGCCGCTTGGCTTTTTCTTTTTGATTGGAGAGGCCTGTGTGGCAGTTTGGGGATTTTCCCGATGCTCCTGGTACAGAGGAGGTTTTGGCGAAATTTTCCGAAAATTTAAGGAGTTAGAATATTTTTAAGAAATTTTGATAACTGAAAATCAATGTATTGACATATATAGAATTCGATAAGGAAACAAACTTAAATATAGAATGTTATAAACAAAAAGGGAAATATATAATTAAACCTGGTAGAATTAGAAGAAAGAAACGTTACGGGTTTAAAATGAATAATTGGTTTCTATAATGTTGATTATTCAAGATAAGTGGTTTTTGTCCGTTTTGAAGTTAAGGATGTTTTCAGTCAAGGTCTGGGAGGTAGTTATACCCCAACTTGATCGACTTCATTTTTAATTGATAAATAGCAAGATCCAATCTCGAAGAGAGGTGTTTGAATAATAGTTAGTTGAATAAAATATTTTGGGCTGTCGTAACGATGTTTTACATAACATTCGTTTTAACCCAAGTGATGAAATTTTGGAAATATAAAAGTAAATATTTCCTGAGTATAATTAAAGTAGTCGGGAAAGAAGTGATTGAAATTGTTTTCAATTTCAAGTAGAATATATTTTCTAAGTGTAGAAAATAAAAGAAGGTGATATAGGGAAATGTTTTTTTCAAATAGCGTAAGAGTCCAACAAGATCACTGAATATATCTGGTTAACGAATATTGATAGGGAAATGAAGAAGTGAATTAATTAATGAAATATTAATTAACAGGCCCAGTGATTGATTGATGTTATGGATGAATGGATGTTTGTTTTCTTCGATAGTTAAATAACCGACTATCGAAATGTTTGCCAATATCGTTGTCAATATAGAGAGACTGGTTGGATTATTATCTGTGAACCACTCCGTATTGGCAGTAACGTTGCGAATCAGATTATATGAAGATAATCGAAGACGGATTAAAGTGAAAAGACTTTTTCTATTAATATAAATTGTGCCTTCGGTTTCTTTCAATCCCAAAACGAACGTAAATGGACGAATGTCTGACAGAGTATTTCCAATGGTCGCATATGTTGATCTGTACAAATATATATAGTGGCAACGGATTTATTCCCTTTGCATAATATCCAGAATATTTGTGCAAATCAATTAGTGATTAACGGATCTAACAATGTGGCATTCAAAGTGATTGTGCTATCAATGAATGATAAGTAATCGTAGCCTCAGGCCTCAACAACCGGGAAATGACCAAAATCGGGCAGGCAGCATGACTATGTGGGTCGCTCCCATTAGGGTGTATTATCACCTATCTAGAGATTCATTTTACTCCTTATTCTGTTCGATGCTGTCCCATTCGGGAAACAGTTGCTGATCCCAACCGTTGGTGATATACATTCGATACACTCAAGCGAAATGAGTGGTCGGTCATGTATGGGCCGGGTTGCAAGATGTTCTTGTTGAACCCAGTGTATTCCCCTCTAGAGATACACTATCGGAAGGTGGTTCCATACCTTGTCATGTTGGATATCCAATCTCCAATAAGTGCCTTGCGGTTTTTGATTTTTTTTACTATGTGTGTGGAGCATGAGATGCAAGCGTTCCGCTAGATTGTTACTTATTTGATTTAAACACTATTATAATAGCACTAGATTTTCGTATCAAAGTGTTTTGGGTTATAGTAAGATAAAAAAACCGTCCATGTTTATGTGTGGGCTGGTCTTACTATTATCTTTTCTTTCAAAAGGATTTTGAAAGTTAAACAAATGGTTGGAGTAACCTACACCAGTCCTATGACTGACCCAGAGTTTATTTTGTTTTTTTTCCCTAAACTCTTGTGTGCCCAAATTTTTACGGGCAGTCAGGTAGTCGGGATTTTTCAGATTCACTCGGAAGAGATGGAAGCAGGAGGCTTCACCAGTTAGCTATAGACTATCATATTTCTGCTGTGTACTATGTGGTATTTGGAAATAGGTGTTTATAACTGTTCCAGGAATAACTGTTGTGCTCTGATGATGGTATGTATATAAAGTTACTGATTTGTATTTCAAAAAGTTATTTTCTATAATATATTTTATTCGTTCTGCTGTGAGTTTGTGATCTTAGTTTTCTTCTATTCTAATATTTCTTTCCTTCTATTTCTCAACTTCTAACTTCTTTCTAATAATGATTCGTATTTCTGTGCAATTTGGGTTGGACGTGTGGTGTTATTAGTCAACTCAGATAGTACAGATTTGTGGGCCGTTATAGTTGGTATCAGAGCTTAGGTTGAGCGAATACCTAGGGTTGGGTGGCATGTGCTCATTAGAGAGGGTCAGTAGTACCGTAGAATGAGTCGAGTGTATATATATGAGAGGGCGTATTTGTTAATTGATATAAAAATTATTTTATATTGTGTTGGCTAGTCTGGTGAGTAGTTTATGAATTCTGATCGAATCGTGGGACGCCACGTAGTCGATAAGAATTTCTAAACACTTGAACTGAGAAATTTGACACGATATTGTTTTAAAGTTGGTAAATGAAATAACTTTACCCAAAATTCTATTTTGATATAGAGTGAATAATTTTCTGAAATTATTATCATATATGGACGAGTTGGTTGCTAATAATACAGTAAGATAATATTATAAAATTGAAATGGTTATATACAACTAAATGGAATTTGAATATGGATAATATATACAAATGAGATGAACTCAAATTGAATTCAGAATCAGAATTAAGAATTTAAAATCCTGGGCGTTTGGAAATTATTTTTCTGAAGTATATTAAAATAATATAACTTTGTTTAAAAAGGATTTTGAATAGAAACCATTTCAGAAGGATTTTGAAATTGTTTAAGCACTGAACTCACTTTAGTGACTGGAAAATAATTCTGATGATGACTGCAACATTATCAGTGTTCATTTTCGAGTTTCTAAGTGATGGATTGTTACCTTAGAAAAAAAATTGGTGGAATTTGTCTTAAAGAAAACAAGTTGTTTTGGAAAATTCAAATGTTTTGAATTTGAAATGATTTTAAATATATGTGTATATATTTATGTGGTTTCAAAAGGATTTGAAATAAAAACCCGGGAATTTAAATTTAACTTAAGTTAAATGGATCGATGTGAAAAAAATGATCAAAATCAAATTGGATTTGAATATGAATTGGATGTGAATATATTAATTGTAATTCATTCAAACTAAATGAATGCAAACATATAGGGGGTGCCATATGAAATGAAAAACCAAATGTTTTGGTGAAATAAAATTTGTAGAATTATGAAATAATGAGTTTCAACATAAGTGAGTTTTGAAAAGTAATGGGTTTATAGCATTTTCTAACCTTAGTAATTTCGGGGACGAAATTCTTTTGAGGAGGGAAGAATGCAACGACTCGGATTTTTTGAACAGTTTATTTTAAATATTTAATATGGTTTTAAACATTGAATTGATAATATAAATGAGTTTTATATTTAGCTATCGATTTAATAATCGGATTTTGATTTAATTCGAATATATATATAATTATGGTAATACGAGAATCTGAACTAATTCATTTGAAATTTAAATCTAAGTCCAATTGATTCAAATAATTTATAGAAATTTTATTTGGATATATATAAATGATAATAATAATTTTTTGTGACAACCCCATTCCCGATAAGACGGTGGCAAGGGTAATCTTTGGGATATAACACATAAACAGATACTAATAGAACAGAAATAAATAAATACACCAGATAATATACAATAGAATACACTGGATAAATATCATCCTCAGAGTTACACAGTATATAGGATCATACTTAGTACAAAGTACAGTTCGGCTATACATAAATGTCTACTGCGGAAAAGAAAACATAATATGTAAAACAGGAGCCGAACAGCATAAAAAGAGATAAATGATAGAATCCATCTTCAGCTCCAGCTATCCAGAAAGAGCCTGCTAAAACCTGAAAACAAGGCTGCCCGTGTAGAAAAAGGGGCACCCGAGTTTGCAAGTGAAACAAACTACGAGTCAGTCATGGGACTGGTATGAGAAATCTACTTAATACATTTTCAAATATGGCTAATCACAGGACCACGCCACTTTCGCGGAATGGGTTTACTCCATTGGATTGCCAGTGCTTTAAAACAAATAAATCTTTTAAACATCGCAATGCTTTTTATAAAAATGAAGCCATTATAAGACTCAGTACCCATCACACAATCCAACACATACCAGAGGATAAAGTTTTACCTTATAATGGCCAAAATATGCTTGACACGAGCAAAACAAATCATTTGATATTATTGCTAGTGTATATAGGTTTCAAAAACAATTTCAATCATAACTATCAATCATAGACGGCATGGGTACCATATATCATGTCGCCATATGTATATATAAAATCAAAACCGCACGGTGTCGTATTTGGAAATTGGATTTCCGTCATGAACCGAGGCAAAAGATAGTCCTCACCGAATTCGAGACTCTCTAGCCCGGGCCTCAGGCAAGTACTCAGTCAAGCCTTAGGAGCCACAGGGCCGGTCCATCGATGTGGATTAAAATGCCTGAACACTGCGTTTCCCCGCCCTTTGGGGCGTAAATGAGCCCAATGACTCCATCGGTCCCGGATCGACCGATATATCCGAGGCGCCTCGCAACAGCAACAACCACACAGGTGAAAAGTATATAAATGTCAGGGCTGGTAGGTCACTGACACCAGCCTAGCTAGAAAGAAACGCATGTCCTCCCTGGATCCTTCTCCCATTTCTGGTCCATCCCGGGGTGTGAGGCTCGCGAATTCACGTTATACACAAAGCTATGCCACACAGGCTGTGCTTTGATCATCAACCACAAGACTTTGCTTTTCAACAGAAGCCTTGATCATCTATCACTTAGGCGTGCCACACAGGCAATTCACCCCGTGCGACTGATTTCTATCGATATATAACCTCTGGGCTCGTACGTCTCAGAGAAGGGCGTTAAGCAAGAGAATAAATTCTCCACCGCCAAACAGATATATATTTAATAGAGATCAATCAGCACAGAACAAATCCAATGACAGACACACAGTCCATTTACACGTCCTTCTGGGTCTGAATGAAACCGGAGGCACTCAATATCTCGCATATCCGTATAATCAACAAGTACGTCCGGGTGGCTACTACTTCAACCCCGTCAAGGTAGCTACTCCCATCATGAGCATCAGTAGCACCCCTCCATTCGACGTGAAGATCATCGGTCTTGCACCGTCTTCATATCTTCGACTTTCACTCGTCGATCAATTATTTGAAATGAGAATTAACTCGGCCTTTTCAAATAATTCACGTATATCTCGAATTTCAAATCAATTCATTTCAATGGTTAAATTATTCGACAACACCGATTCGGTTCTTTAATGTAATTTTCACACCAAACACATTCAACCATCAAATATCTAATAAATCGAGCAAAATCAGTTTATTTCCATTCCATATCGTTTATAATATTTTATCACGATTTATCGCTATTTTTGTTTATTTAAAAATAGTCAATTCATTTAAACAATGCTTCAGGCCATAACGCAGCCGTGGTGCTGTTTTTTTCCAGATTTGATTTACAAATATCTGAAAATCTAACCATTGGATCTTCACAAAATTTATATCATTAAAAAGATCCTTTCAAAATGAATCCAACGGTTTCAGTTTTGGGAAAATCCGACGGTCAGATCTCCCACACTAATCATTTGAAGTTATTATTTCAAATTACGAACTGCAGCGTCGTTATTCGATTTAATTTAATTATATTTATATATATATAAATATAATCGATTCTGGCGTTATTTTTCTTCAGGTTTGAATTAAACATTCCAGACAATCCAACCGTTGGATCTTTACCAAATTGGTGGCATTGGAAATATATTTTCAAGGCGAACCCAACGGTTGTGGTTTCGGGAAAATCCGATGGTCGGATCTCCCGCACTAATCGTTTGAAATCACGGTTTCAACATACGAACTGCAGCGTCGTTATTCGATATATTATAATTATATATATTTCTATATATTTCATTCTTCGATTTCAAAACCATTTTCACTTCGCACTATCGATAAAAATGATATTTTTATCTAACAGACATTTATTCCAACACTTCACTATTTTCAACAATTCATGTATATAATAAAAATGAGATTTTAATTGTAAAACAATTTATTTCAAAACATGACTATTTTATATAATTCATATAGATGATGAAAATATGATTTTTATTATAAAACAATTTATTTTAAAACACGATTATTTTATATAGTTCATATAGATGATGAAAATATGATTTTTATTATAAAACAATTTATTTCAAAACCCGATTATTTTTCAATACATGAATTTCTATTCAACACATGAATATAGTTTCAACACATGAAAATAATTCTAACACCTGAATATTATTGAAAATTTCGGCAGCATAACGGCAGGGTAGTTAAAACCGGGACCGTCCCTAGTACGGCTCCTCGCTCTACCTTAAAACCTCATGGTTTTTGACAATGGGGATTCATGCATCTAATTCACATGCAGGCGGCATGTATATATTTTTCATTTCCACAAACTAATCCTATGTGGTTTCAACCAAATATTTCTCAACCACAAATGGGTATTTTTCAACCACAATCAATCAATATCAACCACAAACAAATCCAATCAACCATTCGTTATCTATCAAATTTCACACCAATCACAACCAATAAATATCGTCCATGGTTTGTGGACGAGGGGCGTATATATATATATATATATATATATATATAGCAATTCACTTCTATTTCAACACATATATAATTTTTACAACGCATATACAACTTATACATCGAACGTAAAACTTATACAACGCTTATACAAGAGGTGTACAACGCTTATATAACTCATACATCGACTATATAATTTATACATCGTCGTTTCCATATCGTTTATAAATTAGAAATCTCACCTTGGGTTCCACTCCACCAAAAATAGCAGAAAGCTCAGAAAATATGCGGTCTCTTCTAGAATGTAGAAGACGTCCACACGAGTCCACTGTCTCTTGTTTCACTGAATTTCATCTACAAACAAAAAAGATATGATTTTTCAAAGAAGGACGAATTTCGCGACACTTTAAAGTGTCAAAATCAGCTCAGAATAATCAAGCCGTATACCTTCCACGAGCGTTCAAAACTAGGTCTTCGATTCTTGCAAAATCCGTTGAGCGTTGTTGCGATCGGGTTGCGCCACATCCAAAAGGTCCGAGAGTCGCTCAGGCGGAGGTAGGTGGGCCCCCACTCGGTGGTTCCTCCTGCTCACGGCGGCGCCTCAAAGTCGTCCACTTCAGGACGTCGGTTCTCCCCAAATACGCTTCGAAAAAATGCAAATCTGGTATTGATTTGAAGCTCGCGTTATCCTCTACAAATTTCGTAACTGGGGCATGTGGTTTTACTGAGTGGTTGGAAAGAAAAAGAGGAGAGAAGGGAAGAGCGGCCTTCCGTGTTGCGCGAGGAAGAAAGGTCGGGGAGAGAGAAGTGAGCTGACCAATCAAATTTTTTATTTTATTTTATAATTTTTAAATCTCCAAAATACCCCTTTCACCCACGAACCCCAATCCAAACCCAACGACTGTCGTCCCCAGTGTTTTACCCCCATTCTGAACACAATGGGATGTGTTTAAAAGGCCTATTCGACTGTTTCAGTCTGTTTCCATTCAAATTAAAATATATAACATTCAATATTCGATTTGAACATACATTTCAATTTGCCAGGGCCATAAACTAATTCGGAAAATTCTAGAAAAATAAATCTGGCTAAGTTTTGACGATACGGTCCCAACAAAACTAGTTTCGTCGAATTCTGAGACCGTTTGCAAAAGGCCCCTTTCTGGTCGATCCAATTTAACTGTAATTGACCAAAACACGTTTTCCTTTGCCACGCTCACATATTAGCTTCAAAAATTATGAAATTCGAAACCTAGCAATAACTTCACATCCCGGATCCAACAAAAGTGGTTTCATCGAATTCTGAGGTCGTTTGCAAAATGGCCAATTTCACGGGCTATATAAATTCCATAGCGGCCTTTCTGAAAATTCATTTGGCCATAACTTTTGCTTTCCGCTATGAAACTTTGATTTTTCAGATTCATTAGAAAGGTATTCACTAATAGATTTTAATATTTTTGGTTTCACTAAAATCCGTTATGTTTTCCACCCTGCACAGTCAGTCAAAGTTTGAATTCAAATTTTCAAACTGACTCCCTATTCCTAATCCACTATTTTATTGAAATATTCTATTTCAATTGTTCAAATTCCTTTGAAATGACCAATTTAAAAACTTTAAATTAGCCTGTATTTTTCCAGATTATTACAATCTCCCCCACTTAAAACTTTTCGTCCTCGAAAAGGAAATAACAGTAAAGTAGGAAACAAAATGTAAATGCAAAGTATTGTAAAGGTACCTTGCACCGGAGTTAATCAGAGATGTCCACTCTGCATTTGGGGTAAGCTTGCTTAATGCTTTCCTCAGTCTCCCAAGAACAGTCTCTAGGATCACTACTCCGCTGCACTTTAACTAAATGAACCTTTTTGCTCCTTAGTTCTCTAGTTTCTTTGCCAACAATCTTTAATGGCACTCTTCTGACTGCTAATTCTGGAGTTATGTCTATATCCTGTTGCGCTGCTTCTTCCACAACAAGATCTGGATCATACACATGTCTTCTAAGTTGAGATAAGTGAAATACATCGTGCACCCCAGGCAACCAATCTGGTAATTGAACCCTATAAGCAAGAGTTCCAATTTGTTCGAGTATAGGAAAGGGACCAATAAATCTCGGTGTCAACTTCCCAATTTGCCAAATCTGATTACTCCTCTCATCGGAGAAACTTTCAAATAAACATGATCACCAATAGCAAATGTCAAATCTTTCTTCTAGAATCTACATAACTTTTCTGTCGGCTTTGGGCGGTTCTCAATCGCTTTTTAATGAAGTCGACTTTATCAGATGCTTCTCTAATCATATCGGGTCCTAACACAAGTCTATTGCCTGGCTCCACCCAACAAGCAGGGGATCGGCACGGTCTACCATACAATGCTTCGAATGGTGACATTGTCAGGCTCGCTTGGTAACTGTTGTTATATGAGAATTCCACCAAATGTAAATGGTCCTCCCACGATCCGCCAAAATCAAGAATACAAGCCCGCAATAGATCTTCAAGAATACGATTCACCCTCTCAGTCTGACCATCTGTCTGAGGATGATATGCGGTGCTCAAGTTCAGTTTCGTTCCCAATTCTGCTTGGAATGCTTCCCAGAATTTACTAGCAAAAATCGGGTCACGATCACTAACGATGCTCATGGGAACTCCGTGCAGTCTAACAATTTCTTTGAAATAAATCTGCGCCAGACTTTGAGCAGTTCTATTCGATTTGACAAGTATGAAATGGGCGGTCTTCGTAAATCGATCCACGACCACCCAAATACTGTCATTTCCTTCAAGGCCATCCTTCGAATTGCGTGAACCACTGGCCTTGCATTCGGGACTAATGAGATTTTAAAATCAATTTCTCTTTACGGAGGTAAGCTAACAACTTCTTCGAACACATCCGCATAGTTCTTGACAACTGGGATATTTTCTATGTCAACTGGGATATTCTCTGCAACGACCGGAATAGGTTCTATTAGAGCAGGAGAAATATCTAATGCTGCCCAGAAGTCCTTTCTATCAGAATTCGGGCCTGCACAGGGAATTACAATATTGGCGAGCTTCGTTTTAACTTTGACAACCCTTTCTGCACATTTAACCTTCTTTCGATTCAACCTAGGTTTCTTTCTGGCCCCAGACGTCGTACTGGACTCAGGCTGTGTACTTGTCTCTGGGCTATCAATTTCAAATCTCCTTTTTCTGCTAGTGCTAACTTCCTCTTCGTCGACTAAAAGGCCTCGCCTATCAAGATCTTCATATTGATAAGCCATGTATATCATTTCAGAAAAAGGAAGCTTAACATGGCCCATCACACTATTCTGGTATTTCCTCTGAAGACCATTAATAAATCTCAGATTCTTCCTCTTTGGATCTCATATTAGATGAGGGGCGAAGTGAGAAAGTTCATTGAATTTCTTATGATATTCTGGGATATTCATATCTCCTTGTATCAAATAGTAGAATTCATCACATAACCGCTCAGTTACTTCTGGAGGAATAATTTTTTTATTGAAAAGTTGTTTGAACATACCCCAGGTGATATCACCTTCTGGATTATCTTTAATGATTGCTTCCCACCAGATTAAAGCTTCTTCTTTGAGTGCCCAAGATGCCACTAATCTTTTCTGGTCATCTCTCAGCTGGAAACTTTCAAAAATTCTTTCAGTAGAACTCATCCAAGCCTGAGTTTGAATAATAGATTCATTACCTGTGAATGGTACTCCTCCCAGATTTCGATATCTTTTCAATAGAGCTTCTATATCCGATCCTGGCCGAGGGAGTACAACTGGCTCATTATTTTGTTGAACCATAGGATTATTTCTTTTGCTTCTGCCACTCATTTTCTATGTCTGCAAATAGCAGACAAAGTGTAAGGCCAACAAAAAAAGTAATTTTGGAACATAGAGACATATACTTGTATGTAAATGTGTCTATCGAAGTGTATTTCATTCTGTTATACTCATACTAGGATATTACTGATCCAATCTGTAATGAGTTACTCGTTCTAGAACACTACTGATTCTATTTCGGACGAGTTCGTTAATATGTTATATTCCAGAACTAAGCTTAACCAAAGCTCTGATACCACGTTTGCGACAACCCCATTCCCGATAAGACGGTGCCAAGGGTAATCTTTGGGATATAACACATAAACAGATACTAACAAAACAGAAACAAATAAATACACCAGATAATGTACAATAGAATACACTGGGTAAATATCATCATCAGAGTTACACAGTATATAGGATCATACTTAGTACAAAGTACAATTCGGCTATACATAAATGTCTACTGCGGAAAAGAAAACATAATATGTAAAACAGGAGCTGAACAGCATAAAAAGAGATAAATGATAGAATCCATCTTCAGCTCCAGCTATCCAGAAAGAGCCTACTAAAACCTGAAAACAAGGCTGCCCATGTAGAAAAAGGGGCACCCGAGTTTGCAAGTGAAACAAACTACGAGTCAGTCATGGGACTGGTATGAGAAATCTACTTAATACATTTTCAAATATGGCTAATCACAGGACCACGCCACTTTCGCGGAATGGGTTTACTCCATTGGATTGCCAGTGCTTTAAAACAAATAAATCTTTTAAACATCGCAATGCTTTTTATAAAAATGAAGCCATTATAAGACTCAGTACCCATCACACAATGCAACACATACCAGAGGATAGAGTTTTACCTTATAATGGCCAAAATATGCTTGACACGAGCAAAACAAATCATTTGATATTATTGCTAGTGTATATAGGTTTCAAAAACAATTTCAATCATAACTATCAATCATAGACGGCATGGGTACCATATATCATGTTGCCATATGTATATATAAAATCAAAACCGCACGGTGTCGTATTTGGAAATTGGATTTCCGTCATGAACCGAGGCAAAAGATAGTCCTCACCGAATTCGAGACTCTCTAGCCCGGGCCTCAGGCAAGTACTCAGTCAAGCCTTAGGAGCCACAGGGTCGGTCCATCGATGTGGATTAAAATGCCTGAACACTGCGTTTCCCCGCCCTTTGGGGCGTAAATGAGCCCAATGACTCCATCGGTCCCGGATCGACCGATATATCCGAGGTGCCTCGCAACAGCAACAACCACATAGGTGAAAAGTATATAAATGTCAGGGCTGGTAGGTCACTGACACCAGCCTAGCTAGAAAGAAACGCATGTCCTCCCTGGATCCTTCTCCCGTTTTTGGTCCATCCCGGGGTGTGAGGCTCGCGAATTCACATTATACACAAAGCTATGCCACACAGGCTGTGCTTTGATCATCAACCACAAGACTTTGCTTTTCAACAGAAGCCTTGATCATCTATTACTTAGGCGTGCCACACAGGCAATTCACCCCGTGCGACTGATTTCTATCGATATATAACCTCTGGGCTCGTACGTCTCAGAGAAGGGCGTTAAGCAAGAGAATAAATTCTCCGCCGCCAAACAGATATATATTTAATAGAGATCAATCAGCATAGAACAAATCCAATGACAGACACACAGTCCATTTACACGTCCTTCTGGGTCTGAATGAAACCGGAGGCACTCAATACCTCGCATAATATCTGAAAATCTAACCGTTGGATCTTCAAAAAATTTGTATCATTAAAAAGATCCTTTCAAAATGAATCTAACGGTTTTAGTTTTGGGAAAATCCGACGGTCAGATCTCCCACACTAATCATTTGAAGTTATTATTTCAAATTACGAACTGCAGCGTCGTTATTCGATTTAATTTAATTATATATATATATATATATAAATATAATCGATTCTGGCGCTGTTTTTCTTCAGGTTTGAATTAAACATTCCAGACAATCCAATCGTTGGATCTTTACCAAATTGGTGCCGTTGGAAAGATATTTCCAAGGCGAACCCAACGGTTGTGGTTTCGGAAAAATCCGATGGTCGGATCTCCCGCACTAATCGTTTGAAATCACGGTTTCAACATACGAACTGCAGCGTCGTTATTCGATATATTATAATTATATATATTTCTATATATTTCATTCTTCGATATCAAAACCATTTTCACTTCGCACTATCGATAAAAATGATATTTTTTCTAATAGACATTTATTCCAACACTTCACTATTTTCAACAATTCATGTATATAATAAAAATGAGATTTTAATTGTAAAACAATTTATTTCAAAACATGACTATTTTATATAATTCATATAGATGATGAAAATATGATTTTTATTATAAAACAATTTATTTCAAAACACGATTATTTTATATAGTTCATATAGATGATGAAAATATGATTTTTATTATAAAACAATTTATTTCAAAACCCGATTATTTTTCAACACATGAATTTCTATTCAACACATGAATATAGTTTCAACACATGAAAATAATTCTAACACATGAATATTATTGAAAATTTCGGCAGCATAACGGCAGGGTAGTTAAAACCGGGACCGTCCCTAGTACGGCTCCTCGCTCTACCTTAAAACCTCGCGGTTTTTGGCAATGGGGATTCATGCATCTAATTCGCACGCAGGCGGCATGTATATATTTTTCATTTCCACAAACTAATCCTATGTGGTTTCAACCAAATATTTCTCAACCACAAATGGGTATTTTTCTACCACAATCAATTCCAATCAACCATTCGTTATCTATCAAATTTCACACCAATCACAACCAATATATATCGTCCATAGTTTGTGGACGAGGGGCGCATATATATATATATTTATATATAGCAATTCACTTCTATTTCAACACATATATAATTTTTACAACGCATATACAACTTATACATCGAACGTACAACTTATACAACGCTTATACAAGAGGTGTACAACGCTTATATAACTCATACATCGACTATATAATTTATACATCGTCGTTTCCATATCGTTTATAAATTAGAAATCTCACCTTGGGTTCCACTCCACCAAAAATAGCAGAAAGCTCAGAAAAATATGCGACCTCTTCTAGAATGTAGAAGACGTCCACACGAGTCCACTGTCTCTTGTTTCACTGAATTTCGTCTACAAACGAAAAAGATATGATTTTTCAAAGATGGACGAATTTTGTGACACTTTAAAGTGTCAAAATCAGCTCAGAATAATCAAGCCGTATACCTTCCACAGGCGTTCAAAACTAGGTCTTCGATTCTTGCAAAATCCGTTGAGCGTTGTTGCGATCGGGTTGCGCCACATCCAAGAGCTCCGAGAGGCGCTCAGGCAGAGGTAGGTGGGCCCCCACTCGGTGGTTCCTCCTGCTCACGGCGGCGCCTCAAAGTCATCCACTTCAGGACGTCGGTTCTCCCCAAATACGCTTCGAAAAAATGCAAATTTGATATTGATTTGAAGCTCGCGTTATCCTCTACAAATTTCATAACTCGGGCATGTGGTTTTGCTGAGTGGTTGGAAAGAAAAAGAGGAGAGAAGGGAAGAGCGACCTTCCATGTTGCGCGAGGAAGAAAGGTCGGGGAGAGAGAACTGAGCTGACCAATCAAATTTTTTTATTTTATTTTATAATTTTTAAATCTCCAAAATACCCCTTTCACCCACGAACCCCAATCCAAACCCAACGACTGTCATCCCTAGCGTTTTACCCCCATTCCGAGCACAACGGGATATGCTTCAAGGGCCCATTCGACTGTTTCAGTCTGTTTCCATTCAAATTAAAATATATAACATTCAATATTCGATTTGAACATACATTTCAATTTGCCAGGGCCACAAACTAATTCGGAAAATTCCAGAAAAATAAATCTGGCTATGTTTTGACGATACGGTCCCAACAAAACTAGTTTCGTCGAATTCTGAGACCGTTTGCAAAAAGGCCCCTTTCTGGTCGATCCAATTTAGCTGTAATTGACCAAAACACATTTTCCTTTGCCACGCTCACATATTAGCTTCAAAAATTATGAAATTCGAAACCTAGCAATAACTTCACATCCCGGATCCAACAAAAGTGGTTTCATCGAATTCCGAGGTCATTTGCAAAATGGCCAATTTCACGGGCTATATAAATTCCATAGCGGCCTTTCTGAAAATTCATTTGGCCATAACTTTTGCTTTCCGCTATGAAACTTCGATTTTTCAGATTCGTTAGAAAGGTATTCACTAACAGATTTAAATATTTTTGGTTTCACTAAAATCCGTTATGTTTTCCACCCTGCACAGTCAGTCAAAGTTTGAATTCAAATTTTCAAACTGACTCCCTATTCCTAATCCACTATTTTATTGAAATATTCTATTTCAATTGTTCAAATTCCTTTGAAATGACCAATTTAAAAATTTTAAATTGGCCCGTATTTTTCGGGTTATTACATTTTTTATCCAGTAATTTAATTGTTTTTAATTAAATTTATATCGATTTAAATTTATATCTTCTTCAGATGATCGAATATGGCTTTGAGACCTATCTCAGTGTGTTCAGAATAGTGGTTCAACCCTAGGGATGCCAGTTGTTGCGTTCGAATAGGAGTTCGACAACATACAATATTTTCAAAAGGGTAAAAAAATCACCTCAATTTAAAATAAAATACAATTTTATTATAAAATAATTTCCTTACTTCCTAAGCTAATGGTACACTAGAAAAAACCTACCTCTGATAAACCTTACCAAACCCGGTAAAACACCTGCCTTCGTTTCCTTAATCAGGAAGTATCCCTCGTCTACAAAAATCACGACAAACCCCAAAAGGAATCGCTTATTTAATATGGAATGAATTTCCGTCAATAATGAAATCATTCTCTTCTCTATTTCGTTCATTCCCATTTCCATTCCTCTCTGTCAAAATCAAATCCATACCTCTGAACAAAACAAAAAGGAAACCAAATCCATTCGAAATGAAATCGAAAATCAAGGTGTATCAGTTACTAGCGACTAGGGATTGAGACACGCTAGATGGAGAATCGGTGATGCTAGGGCTAGTCTTCGTTCGAAACTGGGTTGTGCGGATTTGGGGTACTCGCGACGACTTGGAGGAACAAACAGAAGTGGGATCCAACTTTGTTTTGGGATGCTGAATCGCGGTTTTTAGGGAGCAACAAGTTGGATCTCGCGATGATGAGGGTTGCGATAATTTTCCAGCCATAGGCAAAGACGAAGCCGCGTTTGCTTTAAGAGGCTCGAATGTGAGGTCGTGGATCTCGCGAAGGAAGGGAAGAAGGGCGGAGATCGCTGAAGTTATTGGTTTGTAGAATTATCGTTCATGGGAGGAAGGTGCGATCGGTTTTGTGGAGATCGTAACTTTGAAATTTTCGAAAGCTTGTAGCTTGACAAGGCTATAGTTGCGTCTCCTTCTGAATAGTCGATGTGGTAGGGAGTTCAAGGGTTTGTTTTAATGTTGAGTTTGATCTTCGTTTTTTTTGTGATGATAAAGGCGTTAATGACTATAACTGGAGAAGTTTGAAGTCTGATAATATTTGGGGATTTCTAAAGTTTGACAGTGGAGTGGGATGAGGTGATGTCAATAAGATGTTTGAATGAATGCTGCAGTGGTGGTGATTGCAACTGTTATGGCAGGTGAGCTCAAAGCCGGGTCAGATGAGGTGGATTTGACTTTCTTGTTGGACTGCGGAATTTGTTGAGTTGTTGTTTGATAATGGACTGGGTATTTGGGATTCGGCAAAGGTAGTTGGGGGCTTCGCAAACAAATTGTAGTAGGCAATGGTGATGGCAAATTGGGCTTGGTTGTCATGTTAGTGCAAGGCAGTAAGGTATATCTTGCTTATTTATAAGTATAGGAAAATTTATTTATATTAGTAAATTTAATAAATAAAGTTTAATCGAACATTAAAATTAAATAATCTTAGGTACGAATGAATTTCATTTGAGTAGATTGGAAGGCAGGACGATAAAGAATTTTAAATTGGAGCGAGCTTCAAATAAAAATCACGGTGAGTAAATCTCACTCACCTTTTATTTAGAATTATTTTTATCAGTTAAAAATAATTCTTTGTTGCTTGTTTGGTTGCACTCAATATTTTTGTGCATGTTAAATATATTAGTTATTTAGGCTTGGTGGTTGCTATTATATATATATATATATATATTGGTGGTTGGATTTCCCGTAGTATCATTAGCGGATGCCCGCGGTACCATTAGCGGATGATTACCCTATACGCCCCATGCTATGATAGTGGATGACCTTCTATACCGCGATATCCTGCCTCGAAGCAGGATGGGTATTATTTCTGTTGACTAACGTCTGTGGATGCAGGAAAAAACAGGTTGGAGGGATCCAACTGGATTCCTCAAAAGTATATTATCTGTTTGTTTGTTTGCACCTATACTGTCATATACGATGTGTTAGAAAACCTGTCAATTATAATTGGTTGTTTTGATTGTTTGAAATATCACTGGGTCATAATGTTGATTTATAAAAAATATGATGAAAAAGGAATTTTTCAGATTTAAAAAGGAAAATCTATTTTTCTAAAATAGATTTTGAAATTTGAATAGAATAAAAATGTAAACTTGTTTAAAAGAATAAAACAAATAGTTCTTTTATAAACGAAGTTTATAAATGAAGTGAAAAGAATTATCATTGGATAATTCAGAAATAAAAATACAAGTGTGAAATAGAAAAGGGAAATCTATTTTCCAAAAGTAGAAATATCGATTTCAAAATAAATTGAAATTGAGACTTGTTTAAGAATGAATAAAGAAAATTCAAATATAAATTGAATATAGAAATTCAAATGGAGTTTGAATATAGAAATTCAAATGGAACTCAAATATAGAATTTGAATATAGAAAATATAAAGGAAATTCAAATATCGGATTTGAATACAGAAAGTGAAATGGAATTTGAATAAAGAAATTTTAAATATTGAATCTGAATATAGAAATTCAAATGGAATTTGAATACAGAGAATTTGAAATAGAATTGAAATAAAATTTCAATTTATAATTCAAATAAAGTTGAAATGTAAATTGAATAAAGGAAATTTAAATAGAATTGAAATGGAATTTGAATATAAAGAATCGAAGTATATATAAATTTATTTCCAAGTTAGGAAAAATCAACAATTATAGATAATCAAAAATATTATGTTGAATAGGGAAACTGATTTGATATATATTAAAAATATTTCAAAATGGAGTTAGAATTTATATGTAAATAAACGAAGTTTAAACGTTTATATATATAAATATAATTAAAATGAACTCGCCGCAGCGCGGCAGTTCGTAAATCGGCGTTTCGAACTTCAATTGAGTATGCAGAACTCAATTGAAGTCGAAATTCTTTGAAATAAGAATCGTCAGGACCGTTGAAATAATAGTTTTCTAATGGAAGAGAAAAATCTGGATTTAGTCAAATAGATTTTGAGTTATGTCAAAATCAAATTTTTAGAAAAACAGCGCCAAAATCATTTAAAAACCATAACGGTTTATTTAAATAAATAAAAGGGTTTTAAAGAAATAAAATCCGAATTGCCATTAGAAAATCCAGACTGGAGATATAAAATAAATATGAACTCCAGTGAAGTAAGTGAAATGATTTTTGAAACAAAAATCAGATTTTTTGTTATTAAATAGATTTAACTAATTTTGAAGAATAAATAGTTAATCGAGTTTTGAATTGAAATTAGTGTTGGATAACTTAATTGGTTTTGTGGATTCATATTCGAAATTGAATTTGAAACTCAAGTTAGAAATGAAATTCTACTTGTTTAGAAGCGAATTAAAATATATTTGAACATGATACGTTCAAAATAAAGGGATTTGGCAAAATAGCTAATTAAAGAATAAATTAGCAAATTGAGTTTGGAATGACCGGATTGAGTTGGGATAAATTGGAAAACAGGTGAATATAGGTTGAGCAGGTTCGGAATAAAGTATATGAAGATTTTAATTTATGTGCCCAACAAAAAGGTGCAAACGAGGTTATGACGAAATTTTCCGGAAATTTAAGGAGTTAGAATATTTTTAAGAAATTTTGATAACTAAAAATCAATGTATCGATATATATATAGAATTTGATAAGGAAACAAACTTAAATATAGAATATTATAAACAAAAAGGGAAATCTATAATTAAACCTTGTAGAATTGGAAGAAAGAAACGTTACGGGTTTAAAATGAATAATTGGTTTTTATAATGTTGATTATTCAAGATATGTGGTTTTTGTCCGTTTTGAAGTTAAGGATGTTTTCAGTCAAGGTCTGAGAGGTAGTTATACCCCAACTTGATCGATTTCATTTTTAATTGATAAATAGCAAGATCCAATCTCGAAGAGAGGTGTTTAAATAATAGTTAGTTGAATAAAATATTTTGGGTTGTCGTAACGATGTTTTACACAGCATTCGTTTTAACCCAAATGATGGAATTTTGGAAATATAAAAGTAAATATTTCCTGAGTATAATTAAAGTAGTCGGGAAAGAAGTGATTGAAATTGTTTTCAATTTCAAGTAGAATATATTTTTTAAGTGTAGAAAATAAAAGAAGGTGATATAGGGAAATGTTTTTTTCAAATAGCGTAAGAGTCCAACAAGATCACTGAATATATCTGGTTAACGAATATTGATAGGGAAATGAAGAAGTAAATTAATTAATGAAATATTAATTAACAGGCCCAGTGATTAATTGATGTTATGGATGAATGGATGTTTGCTTTCTTCGATAGTTAAATAACCGACTATCGAAATGTTTGCCAATATCGTTGTCAATATGGAGAGACCAGTTGGATTATCCGTGAACCACTCCGTATTGGCGGTAACGTTGCAAATCAGATTATATGAAGATAATCGAAGACGGAGTAAAGTGCAAAGACTTTTTCTATTAATAGAAATTGTGCCTTCGGTTTCGTTCAATCCCAGAACGAACGTAAATGGACGAATGTCTGACAGAGTATTTCCAATGATCGCATATGTTGATCTGTACAAATATATATAGTGGCAACGGATTTATTCCCTTAGCATAATATCCAGAATATTTGTGCAAATCAATTAGTGATTAACGGATCTGACAATGTGGCATTCAAAGTGATTGTGCTATCAATGAATGATAAGTAATCATAGCCTCAGGCCTCAACAACCGGGAAATGACAAAAATCGGGCAGACAACATGAATATGTGAGTCGCTCCCATTAGGGTGTGTTATCACCTGTCTAGAGATTCATTTAATTCCTTATTCTGTTCGATGTTGTCCCATTCGGGAAATGGTTGCTGATCCCAACCGTTGGTGATATACATTCGATACACTCAAGCGAAATGAGTGGTTGGTTATGTGTGGGCCGGGTTGCAAGATATTCTTGTTGAACCCAGTGTATTCCCCTCTAGAGGTACACTATCGGAAGGTGGTTCCATACCTTGTCATGTTGGAAATCCAATCTCCAATAAGCGCCTTGCGGTTTTTGATTTTTTTTTTTACTATGTATGTGGAGCGTGATATGCAAGCGTTCTGCTAGATTGTTATTTATTTGATTTAGACACTATTATAATAGCACTGGATTTTCGTATCAAAGTGTTTTGGGTTATAGTAAGATAAAAAAGCCGTCAATGTTTATGTGTGGGCTGGTCTTACTATTATCTTTTCTTTCGAAAGGATTTTGAAAGTTAAACAAATGGTTGGAGTTTACTCACACCAGTCCCATGACTGACACAGAGTTTATTTTGTTTGTTTTCACTAAACTCTTGGGTGCCCAAATTTGTACGGGCAGTCAAATAGTCGGGATTTTTCAGATTCACTCGGAAGAGCTGGAAGCAGGAGGCTTCACCAGTTAGCTATAGACTATCATATTTCCGTTGTGTACTATGTGGTATCTGGAAACAGGTGTTTATAAATATTCCAGGAATAATTGTTGTGCTCTGATGATGGTATGTATATAAAGTTACTGATTTGTATTTCAAAAAGTTATGTTATATAATAGATTTTATTTGTTTCGCTGTGAGTTTGTGATCTTCGTTTTCTTCTATTCTAATATTTCTTTCTTTCTATTTCTCATACTCTAACTTCTTTCTAATAATGCAATTTGGGTTGGACGTGTGGTGTTATTAGTCAACTCAGATAGTACAGATTTGCAGGCCGTTACATATCTTATTTTATTTTTTAATGGGTTTCAGGAAATTTGAGTTTAAAAGGATTAATTTTGAAAAATAATATTATTTTTAAATAAAATAATATTCATTTAATATGAATATGTGAATTTTAAAGTTAAATTTGGAAAATTTGTTTTCAAGCAAGTTTAAATATGTTTTATAACTATAATTGAAGTAAATTAGATATATTTTGCATTTAAATTAAAATATAGCTTGAATAGGACTAGTTGTGCTGCAGTTGTTCGTGAATTTTGACTACAAACTTTAAACGCTTATAATAGGAGCAATTTAAATCGAATTTCTTTGAAATGAAAAATGTTTGCTTTCTATGATAATAGTTTTCAAATATAAGAGGTATTCTCAAAATAGAACATGTAGATTTCAAGTTATGTCTAAAACTATTTTTGAAAAGGTTGCTATAATGCAGTTCGCTGACCGTAACTTTAAACGACTATTTTTTAAAATAAACAAAAATATGGATTTTTTTGAAAAATCATTATAAATTATTTAAAAGTGATTTAAATTAATAAAGTAAAGTTTTGGATAATATAAAAGTCATTTTGACAAAACAAGCTAATATACATATAAGCCCATTTACAGCGCTATTTGTAACGCTATTACAACATTTTTCATTGATGTTTTATTTAAAGGTTTCAAACTCATTCATGGTCATCTATAACTTAAATAATAATTTTTTAAAAACAATTAATAAAATGTTTTAGAAAGATTTAAATACTTAAACAAAAGTTACTTTAAGTAATTTAAGCTTATTTAAGAGATGTTCCAAAATTTTAAATTGGACTTGGATGGGAATAATCTTCAGATATCTGATGTTAAATTCCATAGAAGTGAACTTATATTATTCGAGGGAATTTTAAAGGTAATTATACCATTATTCCACTTATAGTATTTGTTGAATATGGAAATTGATGTTAGATATAATTTGATATAATTTCTATTTAAATCTTATATTTAATATCAAATTGATGTTTGGGTTCGATGTGAATTATATTTTAAACGACATCATTCTTTAATCCAAGATCGAGTATGATTTGGAATTTAAAAATGGATTAAGATCGTTTAAGAGGCTAATAAAGATAAATGATCTTGATTTAGAAATGGGTTTTAAAGGAAATGTTTTAATAAATCTTTTGTTCATGATAAAGTTGTCCCAATTTGAATAAATCAAATTTGATAGAAATACTCCTAGGATATTTGGTATTGAATTCTGTTGTTTAGACATGTATTCTTTGATTAATTTGGAAGATATTTAAATCTTTATTCACCTATGGTATTCGTTGGTTACGAGAACTGGTATTCAATATATGTGGCAACTATTAAAACCTTATATCAATTCGTTTTGGGTTTATTGTGAATGGTGTCTTAAATAACATCATTCTTTAACCCACTAAGATTAAGTGATGATTTGGAACCTAAAGAGGATTAAGATTTTATAAACGCTATTTGAAAAGATACTTAATGATCTTATTTTGGAAATGGAAAGGAATAAGAGAACTAATGAATTTAAACTAAAGGTTTTAACTATCTTTGATTTAAAAAGATATATTTTGAAAAGGGAATTAGGAAGTGAATAATAAAGTTTACCTATCGAAATGGAAGAGAGACTTAGTGAATCTTGTATTTCCATATAGTTTTAAAATAACGAGTGTTATTTGAAAATACCGAAATTGTAACACCCTGCTATTTAAAGATAATAAAATAAGAATAACTTAATTAAATATTCAGAATAAGTAAAATGGATTGCGTCATTGCGTCCGTATCGGAATTCTGGTCAAGATAGACACCTGGTTTGCGTAAAATGGACACCGTATGAAGAAGTTATGAGCATTAGAATTTTGTATACATATAAGGAACTTATATGTATATATATATTAAATAAATATATCTAGAAAATTCGAAAATTAGTTCAAAAATTGAACTCACGAAGCGGGAAAACGGGGCGGGAATTTCGCCCGTTGGGGGTCGACCCATCAACACGGGGGTCGGCCCCACCGCAGATCTGAGTTTTTTTTAAAGACGTGGGTGATTCTGATGGTTTCAATTCAACTCTAAAGGACCGGGTTTCTCTAATACACCTAGAAATAAATCGGCAGAACTAACCCTAAACCTCATATTTCTGAGACTATGCGGAGGCTCTGCCATTCTTCCCTTTTCTCAAATCTATTCAGAAAATTTAGGTTATTAGTTTAGGTAAAATTATGAATCCAAATCTGGAGGAAGGGAACATATGCTTGTAAATGGGTGTTCATATCTCTTAACAAAGTGAGGTAATTCCTAGATCTGGTCTATTTTCAATTCTCTTCTCTTTCTTCTTTTCTTTCTTTTAGCAAAGATAGTTAATCCAATGTTGTTAGCATCTGAATCCAATTAGGGGAAAACCATGGAAGATTAGATCTGGACCAGATCCACGATTTGGGAAGCTTACGAGGTAATTGGATTTAAGCTATATCATTTTAGATAGTGATATATTATCGTTTAAAACATTACCCGTTATTATATGTGAATTTGCCAGAATAATTAAGAATTACTGTTATAACAAATTGGGATGTTAATATAAATAATCCATATGTTGAATTAGTTAAAGATTTAGAATGATTACATGTTGAAAAACAACTTGTTAGAATATGGGTATTGACCACTGTTGTTATAATTACATGATTCACTTGTGGCATATTATTGGGTAAATGACATGTTAACCTGTTGGATTTGAACAATTACCCGATTAAATGTTTACATGTCAAAATAGAATTAAACACATGTTAAAAGGGACATGCGCCATAATATAGGCATAATTTGATGACATGTAAATTAGATTATAGTAAAAAGGATAACATGCCTAAAATTTACAGTACACAAGAAATTGTAACGCGCTTAGACACGAGGTTAGATTACATTTACGGTAGAAATCTGCCCGGAACCGCCAGGCATATCCAGCATCCACAAGTGGTAAATCTAATGTGAGAGGTCTAAATGCATAAATAAACATGTAATGGTGCTAAGACACGAGGTTAAGTCAACTTGTGGTAGAAATCTGCCCGGACCCACTTGGAAAATACAGCGTCCACAAGTGTTGGCTTAATGTGAGAGGTCTAGTGCATATATATAATATATGTATATAACAAGATGTGAATAAATGGCAATGATGGTAATTAATTGTCTAACTCAGAAAATAGGAAAGGAAGGGATGTAATGGACTGAGTTAGTAGAGAAGGAAAAGTGATGTATTTTCCTAAATGACCTAGTTTTGAGAACGTGGTTGCAAGTAAGCCACAATGAATTTAGTAAGAAAAAGGAAAGAAATTACTTGCCACCACCGATTTAGATGGTAATACGTTAAGAAAATAAATCAGTGATTCCTTTTATAAATCAAACTGATAAGGTGCATGAAGTGTTTTTCCTTAGTAAAATAAGGAACATATATTATAGTGAATGAAGAACAATGGGTTACAACAGTAATCAATTTAAATGGGGAATGATAATTACCTATTATAAATAAATTGCATTAATTAAAATCTTGTATAATAGGTAGAATTGTCCTAGGGACAAGTGAAGAATATGACTAAGGTTATAATAAACTAGTAAGGAAATGGGATAACTGGTGAAATGAGATAAAGAAGACTTTATTGTAAATTAAGTAATCAGTAAATGGGGAACACCTGAAACCAGTTGAGAAAAGGGGGAAATGTAGCACCTCGAATTTTTAACGACACTAAAAGAGGATAAATTAAATAATAATTAGTTTAATATTCAGAATTAAGGAAAACGGACTACACCATCGCGTTCATCTCGAAATTCTGGCCAAGATAGACATTTGGTTTGCGTAAAACGGACACTGTATGAAGAAGTTATGAGGGTTTTAAGTTTGTATACGCGTAGAAAGATCATATATATACATATGAGTCACGTATGAGTCAGATATGAGTCAGACCCTATCCGGAACAGTTCGAAAATCAAAAATTCGTCAAGGCGGCATATTTCCCGCTCTAGGGGGTCGACCCCCCTAGAGGGGTGTCGACACCGAGGTCGACTCCCCTTAAGAGGTGTCGACCTATGGGTCGACCCACCCACAGGGGTGTCGACACCCCTAAGGCTGAGGTGGCAGTCGGTTTTAGGGGGTTCTGCAGCAATCTATATGTGTCCAATTCTCCTATTTTTTCATTGGAAATCATGGGAGCCAAATGCTGCCGGTGTGCGAACTGAGATGGATTCGTTTTCTTCAACAACATACAACATTCAACTTTGCAAATCAAATCCAGACATTCAAAATCAATTCTCTCTATTCTCTAAACTTAAAGCAGTGAGTTTCTAGTTTCTTTTAGGTTTAAATAAATAAAAGCAAATTGTGAAAGACTATGAATTAGATATGTTGTAAACTATGAATCTATGCTATTGTTAAATCTTATATTATGTCATGATGGATCTTCACCTTTAAATCCAATGAAATTGTGGTTATTCTATTATGTTACCTATGTGGATCTAGACTTATAACTATGTTATAATGAATGTAAATCTGTTAATTTGGACAGTTGCAACATTGGTTAAATCGAACTCTTTATGTAAATCACCTTTCACCTGTCATATTGCGATCAACTTAGATATGTTGTAAGTTAGACATGTGAACCCATATCTAGATCTAAACATGCTATTATGTTATTCCAGTGGTGTTAGATTTATTTTAACCTCTAGATCTGAATTATGTGATCTAATTTATCACCTTATGTTATCATGTTAGATCTAAACCAATTTGACAACTAAACTGCTAATTTAGATTATACTATGCTTATTGTGACATCGTAGTTATGTTAGAATCAGTTGACTGCCACCAGCTCATCAATTTTATGTCCACCTTGTTATGATGTTAATTACATGTCCTGCCAGTATGTACGTTCACCTTATCATCATGCTAGTTTATGTTTATGCCAAGATGATCACTTTGGTTATATTCCCATTATTTCCCCTATTATCGTTTATGACTAGGCTATTGACTAGCCTAAGCATGCTACCAGTTTTGAGTGCGCTAGTTAGGAACGAGGGAAAAAGGGTTAGTATTGGCATAATATGTATATGAACATTTTTGGACATATAATTCAAATTATTGGGTAAAATGGGCATTAACACCTATAAAGGGAAAGGATCAATTATTTGATTAATTAATAATGGAATGTCTAGTAATTGCAATTAGGAATTGTAATTGTACTTATGACATAAGGTTAGGTTGCATTAGTGGCGGAAGTCTGTCTGAACCCGACCGACATATCCAGCAGCCACTAATGTTGAACCTAATGTGGAAGGTCTAAGTACGCACGAATAGGCCTAAGACACAAGGTTAGGCCCAACTGTGGATAAGTCTGCCCGGACCCGACTGGCATATCCAGCACCCACACGTTGTTGGCCTAATGTGGGAGGTCTAGCCCAATAGAAACTATAAATGGACATGGTAATGAATTGGACTACTTAACCAAATCTAATCCATAGGGATTATATGATTATGACATAAGGTTAGGGTTAAGTAAATTGATTGGAATAGTGGATGGGTTAAGCAAATTTGGAGGGGGTGGGTAATGTTTACATATAGGCCCACAAACTTAACCCGATAAGGTTATGTAATTAAAGACACCTAGTGGTATACATACCCAGAGGAAATAATAAAATTATGTAATTAAAGACACCTTTTAGGGTAAGCACAACTGGTATACGGCTATGTAATTAAAAATACCTAGTGACATGCATAGTCAATGAAAAACCTAGTGGGGGATACAAGACAAAGGGGAGATCTTGTATCATATTGCGTGTGACCCATTTCTGTTAGTAATCCGGAGTAAGTATCAAATAAAATACTCTGTACCAGGCGGAGAGGGGACACGCTTAGTGACTAATTGTAAGAGATCCGAACGTGGAGGACGGTGTGGGCGGCGCAAACCGACCAGGCCATGTGCGTGCACGAGTCGTGCAGAGGGGGATAAGATGACCGTGACACCAGAAGATATGGGGCTGTGCATATCAGCGAGGGGTTGCCATTGTGGGACATGATACATCCTACCATAAAGCCGACACAGAGCATCTACGGAGTAGGGAGCTGATCGATTAGGGTAGTGGTTAGGGTACACTTGGACGTATGCCCTAAGTCTACCAACTTATAGTGGAAGGGATCACCTCATTCTAGTTATACTAGTAATAGTGCAGATTAATCATTAGAGCAAACCTTACCCTGTCTACCTTGTCACACCTGCCAATTATATGCCTATCATGTTACTTTTATTTATTTATTGGCTAAAAGTAACTAGACTCGCCAGAATTTATGTCTAATCCTTTTGTTTCTCCTTCTTTCTTCCGTTTCCCTCCCCCCGGGTTCTCAGGGAAGAAACACTCAGGCTTAGTCAGGACTCAGATATCATCTTTCTAGGAGCTAATCTAAAGTATGGCTCAAGTTCTTGTCTCTACTATGGCTCAACTCTTTCAATTGGGGAATTATGTTTTTTATATTCTTATGTACTCTGATGGTGCAAGACAGAAGTTATTTTATTACAATGGTTTTTGTGACTTATAGTATTATGGACTACGGTATTATGATTTATGTTTGAAATAAAAATTTAAATTTCCGCTACTATCTTATTTATATCTATCTTGTAATTATTCTATGTCTGTTTACCTATAACGTTTCATGAAAATTAATGCATTCCCTTAGTGAGTGACATTAATGGACATGGGGTGTCACATGAAAATTTGTGAAATATAAGAAGTTGTACTTAATTATAAATTAAGTAATCTGTAAACTTGGAAGTCTGAAACCCGCTAATAAGAATAACATGTTTGGACTTATCCTAGGGATAAGACGAAATTATAACGTAGGCTATAACAAATGGGTAGAGAAACTTATTAATGGACCTTAGTTAAGAGAACTAAGTTAATAAGTAAACAACGATAAGTTGTAGTGACAGTGTAAATTGGAATTATGATTAAATGAAAGAATGAGGAAAACTTATGAAGTGAAATAAGTTATATTTAATCATAAATGATAAGTGACATGTTAATTAGAAAACATGTGAATTGAGATATACTTAATAACATATTAAGTAGAACATGTTATTATAACCGTGAAATAAAACAAGAATATAAATGGATTGTGAATTACAGACCTTGGACCACAATCTAGAGAATAACATGTTATGGAAATAAACTTAAATGGGTTAAGTTATATAACTGAAATTAATAAGCAAGAAGAACTTGGTAACTTGATTAAGAATTCAATATGAATGGGAATAACCAAGTTAAATGGAAACCTGATAGGTTAAAGCAAGCGCGTAAAAGAATGTTTAGACATAGGGTCTAATAACATATCAAAGTAAGGCGCTTGGACCAGTCCGCACGTTTGGGGGTGAATAACCCAACGGGGTAGATCATCGTAGTGTTATAAGTCACGAGTGGAGCGCACGTTGATCTGATTATTCTGTCTGCTCCGAAGGACTGAAAGGGGAAGCACGCGGCTTCCTGAGATTCATAAGGTGCTCCGCGTAGTCTTCTGTGCGGTGGCAAATGTTTAGGTTATGCTCACAGAGGTTGGGTCTACGCGTAACTACCGGGTGGGTGGACCTTGACTACAAAAGTAGCTTTGCAGTCAGAATGCTATGACGCGGTGACACCAGCGTGATTCGGTGGTTTCCTCAACGGGGAGGTGAATGGTCACGACCAACAAGGATAGTAGATCGTTGGGTACCCGTCATCGGTAGCCAGTGAGGTGCGGAAACAATAGAGCTAAAACCAATAGACCATTCACCTTTCACTATCGGGGTACAGTGGTTAAGGGAAGACGCCAAATGGATGTTTAGATTGTTTGCTAGGGGCTAGTCATTTAGCTCTTGTAGTCTTTACTAGTTGAGGGAGGGGACGAGGTGGGGCTATAGCCACCATGAAAAACAGACCCGAGGGATATCTGTATTTTTAGGCTCTTATAGGCAGCCCTGTACAGATATGGAAAAGCTCCCGACCAAGTTCCTTGTTTCTTGTATCGCCCTGCCACGGAACTCGTGCACATTAGGGGACGTGCGGTTAAGGCATCGATCTACAATTGACGATACGTATGTGGAACAGTCTAGATACATGCATGTCGGCTCTGGGTGGTGTATCATAGACTTAAGGGCATTACTCTGGTATAAATTCTGATTCGATCGACGATGGAAGTCCATACACTTACATAGCATAGTAATGGTAGACATATACAAAACATAACGTTGTTATGGAGAGATCTGTATGTCACTTCGGCGTATGATGAGGGTCTGCGTTCATTTCTGTGACATTACGGTGGAGACCGTGCGAGTGGGGTACCATGGGGTGTACCTCAGTACCGAGGGGTAGCATATACATACTGTATTAGGTTAATCCACTGGGAAGTAAATGGGTGCGACGTGTGTGTAAGCATTGAGTGGTGTTAACCCAAGTAACCTAATAAATAAGAAAATATGATTCAACTGTACATGTAGTGTTATCCAAAGTGTATAATTTAAATCCAGTCACCAGTGTTTTGACCCCCTCCTCGTAACATACTCGCAGGTTAGATTTGTGGCAGAGACATGATAAATTTGGATACTGGTTAGACAGTATTATTACTATGGTAAGGCTATACTTTGATTATACTGTATTTTATCCATTCAATTTTAGATGCTTTCTAAGCTCTGACATATTTTTGTCTCTGTCTTTTCTGTAGGATACTATAGCACAACAACTTCGGTTTCGATAGATTGGAATTTAAAAAAAACCGGTCTGTCGGAATTTGGGTTGTTACATCTGGTATTAGAGCTAAGGTTTAGGATTCATGTATAAATAATGAGTGAATGTATAGTATTTATAGTGAGTAAAAAGGTGCATATTATAGAGTATGTATAGCTCGCTAGTTTACTTGTTATATTTCATACAAGAATTTTTAATCAAGAAAGTTTTGAAGTCTCTATTCTTTTGACAATCATTTCTGATAAATTGTTTAAAAGAGAAAATTTTGGTAGGTGGACAAAATAAGTCATAGAAATTAAGAATAGAGTAGATGTTTGCACCTTGTAGTAAGAGACTAAACTAGCCATATAGGTGAGAAGAAGTCATAAACCCGATTGAGAAATAGTTGTCCTTACCTACTCCAGTTTTTGTGATTTGAAAAAAATGATTTACATTTTTTTATATGACATGTTTTATGGTTTGGAAAAAGTAAGTTTTCATGAGTTGACATTTTTAAATTTTTGGAAGGAAGTTTAAATGAAAAGGCCAAACCTTGTTTTAAAAATATGGAGTGGGTGAGGATTAGAGCCTAGGGAAGACGCGAAAAGTTTTGAGGCAATGAAGTAAATGGCGAGAATTATCTTGAAAAAATGGTAAGTTCTCGTAGAATGCGTAAGCATTGAAAAGCCTAGGGGTTGCTTGAAATAACTGTTGGTACACAGCTAGACTAGTGGTGACTACTATATAGTGAAAAGGGCAAGTAAGTGTTTAGATCATGTTGCTAATTTTCCTGTTAGGGTAAAACCCGTTACTACATTTCTGTTGGGATTGTTCCGTTATTTTGTTCTTGTTGGGTAGTTAGGGTAATACCTAAACCTTTCGTGGATCCCATAGTTTGGAATTTTCTGTCTGAAGGGAACATAGTCTTGAGATTCTTGGCCCTTAGTAGTAGCTGTGTTGGTGTATGTTCTCCTGTTTTAGTTCAAAGACTAGAAGCTTATTTAAAATTAAACATAGATCAGATGATTAAATAAGCAAAGAAAAGATAAATGGTACAACTTAAAAGGAAACAGCAAACTCAGTAAAGCAACAAACATGATAAATTATGAGAAAAAGATGGATAAAGATAAAAATTTCCAAGATAAGATGAAAAAGAAAATCTATAATAAAGAAAATTTTCTTATGTGGGCTGTGCTTGGATAAGAAAATAGAAAATCTTTATAAATAGTTACATGAATTACAAGTATGGTTGTAAAAGGGTACATAAAAGGAAAATGGAAGATATGGCATTTTCTGTTTTCCACCTTTATGTAACATAAGAAATCGAATTAAGAAAATCAGTTTTTTCTGAAATTCAAAAAAATAAAGTTGTTTAATAGGATTTTGGATGCAACAATTGGATGAACTATGCTCTTACTCAGTGAGAGTGTAGAAAAATTTGGATGAAAAAGCATTTTTGATTTTCAAAATATTTCATCATATAGAAGTGCCAGTATATTAAGGATGTGAGCATCATATTTTAAAAGGTTTTTTGAAAATTTTGCATCCACATAGGAGGTACCACTTAGGCATACATGCATTATTATGTTGTATTTCACTTTGCACAAGTGCACAATGGTTGCAAAAATTGGATGCACACGTGATGGATGGATATTATGCGAGTATGTAACAACCCGCATTCTACGCATCGGAGGATCGTAGAATATTTATTTCTTTCCCATATGAAGTCGTATGGTCATGTAACTTTGGGAAACAACCATTAGAGTCATTCCCTATGTTCATGATTTTTGTCGATTTTTAAATGACCATTTTGCCCCTAGCTAATCTTGTTTTGGCCATAACTTTTGACTGGAAAGGAATTTTGACCTAAAACCACTTCCATTAGATTCGTTTGAGGCGTTACCTTTCCGTAGAGTGGTCATAATAGCCAAACGGACCTACCGTTTGGGAGATATGGCTGAAATAAGGTTAGGAAGGTGAAAAACTGCTTAACCGGGCCAAATAGGGTGATTAGTGAATGGGCCCATAACCCATTTCGGGATTAGGGTTATGGGAGGGCTGAAAAGGGTTAGTGATTCATTACATTTCAATTTTCTAGCCTCCACTTACCTCTTAGAAGCCCTAAAAATGGCCTTCAACCTCTAAATCATCTCCAAATCACCTTCTAATCAAGGATTAAGCTTAGCAACATCAAATCAAGGGAGAACTTCACCAAATCAACGTTAGTGCTGCTGTTTGGCATTGGAATTTGCACCAAATCAGAGATTTATTTCAGATCTAAATTTTATTTGTGGCTAAGGTGAGTGATTTGCATAGTTCCTCATTAATCATGGCTAATTAAGGGTAATTAGTGTTAATTAGCGAATTTATACACTAATAAATTCTGGAAAAATACTTATAAATTCTTAAATAATGTTTTAGACCTCTGATATGAGTTTGGGTTAATTTGGCTAAGTTTTGCTAATCCTATCATTAGTTTCACTTAAACATGCTTAAGGGGAAATATGGGGTTTTGGCTATGTTTGATCCATTTTAACCTATCATATTGATGTTTTGGTGTTTGAGGTTATTTCTACTTGTTGCTGTGACTGTATGGTATGTTTTGTGATTGATTAGAATAGGTAGAAGGGTCGAAAACGCCATCGAGTGGCGTAAATTGCTTGTTGGAAAAATTGCAGGAAGACATCCGAACCGGATCGGATCGGTTAGGAGGATCCGACCCGAACCGTTCGTGGGTACTTGCCACGACGAACTAAATACCCCGATCTGATGGGGAAAGGAGCTCGAACCCGAATCGCGTCACATACTGGAGCATCCGATCCGTCCTTGAATGGTGAGCACGATCTGTTGTTGACCTGGAGAAGTGCTTTCCGATCCGAGCCGCTCGGAGGACCCCGATCCGAACCGATGATGGCGACTGGACGTGGAGACCCGACCCGATCCGATGAGGTGATGATGACCCGATCCAATCCAGTGGAGAGGAGCATTCCGATCCGAACCGAACTGATGACTAGGGGGAGATCCGAACCGATCCGGTGATGACCAATAACCCGAGATGAAAAGGTAGTCCAAATGGAAGTTAGAGCTCAGGATCCAGTTTGGAACCAATGAGTTCACTTCATTGTTGGACTTTGCTGCGGGACGTGTGCTAAGGAGTTGTCGACGTTCATAACTTCAATCCACCACTGAAAATGGATAATGGGCTACTTATCAGTGCAGTAGAGTCACTATGACTCGAGGGGCAAGGTGATGGTAGCAAGACTACGTTATCAGTGCAGTAGAGTCATTATGACTCGAGGGGAAAAGTGATGCGTAGTAAGACTATGAGCCAGTGCAGTGGGGTCATTGTGACTCCATGGGGAAGAGTCGACATAGTAAATGATTAGTGAGGCTATGAGCCAGTGCAGTGGGGTCATTGCGACTCCATGGGGCAAAGTGGACATAGCAAAAGATTAGTGGTTATGTATCAGTGCAGTGAAGCTATTTATGACTTCATGGGGCAAAGTGATCATGGCAAAGCATGTTGGGTGATCGAAGTGGTGAATATCGTATGCTTTACGCACTGAGTGAGAGTTGTGAGGATGGTTGCTATGTTTGATTGTTTGTCATCACTATAACATGCACACCCCCACCCCCGTTATCTTTTCACCATTTGAAATGGCACCTTAGAGTGTTGTACAGTATGTAGTGCTAACTCTTTGGTTGCAGGTCCAGGTTCAGGTATGTTTTAGTCTAACTGTTATTGTTCTGTTTAGATGCTTATCGCTCATACCAGGCTTTATGTCTGACCCAGAGTTTTATGTCTCTTCTTATTACTCTGGGTGCTCACACGAGCAGACTAGAGACAGGTTAGCTGGTGATGCGCGAGTAGCTGATTCAGAGGCGAGCAGGAGGCTTCCACGTATGATATATAGATATTCTCCCTGTGTCGTTGGTGGTCGCTACTTGGGCATTAGTAGCGTACCTCCCTTTTCTTGCTTTGCTTTTTGAGACAGTTTGAAAAGTTGTAATAATGTTAACTTTGGATCATAAGTTGTACTTGGATTTTCCGCTGCTATGTTAGTTGTTTTAGCTTATGCACTGTCTCACCTGTTTTATGTCAAGTATGTTATTATTATATTTTGTTCTATGCGCTGTGAGACATTCTACAGGTTCCTTGTTAGTTCATTTCCTCCTTTCCTTTCCTTTCCTTCTGACGACCGTTCCGTGCTAACTGGACATGTGTACAGCGCACTTTTGGAGTAAATGTCGATTGGTGCGGGGCGGGCCATCACATTTGGTATCAGAGCTCTAGGTTGCGTAGTTAACCTAGGGAAAGACACTAGGGAGAGATAGTACGTATATGAGAGCGCGTATTTGTGATTACTTTGGTTTTCAAAAGCTATATATATATACTATTAGTAGTATAAGAATGAAGTCGTACTGCACTAGCACCACTATGGGGTCGTTAATCGTTTCCTCTTTACAGATTGAACGATGAGCCGATATGCTAGAGGTGCTGGTAAGGGGACCAATAATGGGAATGCTCCTGACATGAGGACGATGTTCACTAACTTCATGAGGGAGATGCTTAGGGATGTTCAAGGAACAGTCCCCAATCCCGGAAATGGTGGTGGTCCCATAGTGCAGGCGCCTAGGGTCGATTTCACCAGGTTGTGCAAGGATTACACTAACCTTGGTGGGAAGTCGTTCCACGGAACAGAGTCGGCTACAGATGTTCAGGATTGGTTGGATATCTGTGATCGTATCTTCGACGACTTAGGTATCGAGGATGCGATGAAGAGAAGGTTAGTGTCTCGTCAGCTGCAAGGGCGAGCGATGAATTGGTGGAATGCCATTAGAACAGCTACTCCAGAAGATCAGGTTACTTGGGATCAGTTCAAGGCTCGCTTTAGCGAGAAGTTCATTCCAGCTGCCCAGAAGTCAGTGTTGTTTAAGAGATTCTTGGAACTCAAGCAGAGTTGTAGGGCAGTCTCTGACTATATTGCTGAGTTCGACACTTTGTCGAAGTATGGACTATCTCTTATTGATACTCCTGAGAAGAAGAATGAGAAGTTCATTACTGGTTTGGATGGATACTTGGGGGAAAGGCTTATCAACCACATCGATGAGACTTTTGAATCGATTGTGGGGAAAGCATTGAGATCAGAGAGTCTTTACCCTAAGCCAAAGACTGAGGCTACATCTGCAGAAGGGCTGAAGCGCAAGTAGGCGGTGGAGGCAAGAATAACTCTCAGAATAAGAGAAAACAGAACCAATCTAAGGATGGCCAGAAAAGAACAAGAAAGATGTTGAGTGCTTCAGCTGTGGTAAGAAGGGCCATTATGCTAAAGAATGTCGGGCCAAGCCAGCGGATAGGAAGTGCTACAACTGTGGCCAAATGGGACATCATAAGGATAAGTGTCCGCAACCTCTTAAGGAGAAGCAGATTGTGAAAGCATATGCTATTGACGTTGTTCCTTCTTCATAAGGATAACAACCTGCATTCTACGCATCGGAGGATCGTAGAATATGTCTTTCTTTCCCATATGAAGTTGTATGGTCATGTAACTTTGGGAAACAACCATTAGAGTCATTCCCTATGTTCATGATTTTTGTCGATTTTTAAATGACCATTTTGCCCCTAGCTAATCTTGTTTTGGCCATAACTTTTGACTGGAAAGGAATTTTGACCTAAAACCACTTCCATTAAATTCGTTTGATGGGTTACCTTTCCATAGAGTGGTCATAATAGCCAAACGGACTTACCGTTTGGGAGATATGGCTGAAATAAAGTTTGGAAGGTGAAAAACTGCTTAACCGGGCCAAATAGGGTGATTAATGAATGAGCCCATAACTCATTTCGGGATTAGGGTTATGGGGGGGCTGAAAAGGGTTAGTGATTCATTCCATTTCAGTTTTCTAGCCTCCACTTACCTCTTAGAAGCCCTAAAAATGGCCTTCAACCTCTAAATCATCTCCAAATCACCTTCTAATCAAGGATTAAGCTTAGCAACATCAAATCAAGGGAGAACTTCACCAAATCAACGTTAGTGCTGCTGTTTGGCATTGGAATTTGCACCAAATCAGAGATTTATTTCAGATCTAAATTTTATTTGTGGCTAAGGTGAGTGATTTGCATAGTTCCTCATTAATCATGGCTAATTAAGGGTAATTAGTGTTAATTAGCGAATTTATACACTAATAAATTCTGGAAAAATACTTATAAATTCTTAAATAATGTTTTAGACCTCTGATATGAGTTTGGGTTAATTTGGCTAAGTTTTGCTAATCCTATCATTAGTTTCACTTAAACATGCTTAAGGGGAAATATGGGGTTTTGGCTATGTTTGATCCATTTTAACCTATCATATTGATGTTTTGGTGTTTGAGGTTATTTCTACTTGTTGCTGTGACTGTATGGTATGTTTTGTGATTGATTAGAATAGGTAGAAGGGTCGAAAACGCCATCGAGTGGCGTAAATTGCTTGTTGGAAAAATTGCAGGAAGACATCCGAACCGGATCGGATCGGTTAGGAGGATCCGACCCGAACCGTTCGTGGGTACTTGCCACGACGAACTAAATACCCCGATCTGATGGGGAAAGGAGCTCGAACCCGAACCGCGTCACATACTGGAGCATCCGATCCGTCCTTGAATGGTGAGCACGATCTGTTGTTGACCTGGAGAAGTGCTTTCCGATCCGAGCCGCTCGGAGGACCCCGATCCGAACCGATGATGGCGACTGGACGTGGAGACCCGACCCGATCCGATGAGGTGATGATGACCCGATCCAATCCAGTGGAGAGGAGCATTCCGATCCGAACCGAACTGATGACTAGGGGGAGATCCGAACCGATCCGGTGATGACCAATAACCCGAGATGAAAAGGTAGTCCAAATGGAAGTTAGAGCTCAGGATCCAGTTGGGAACCAATGAGTTCACTTCATTGTTGGACTTTGCTGCGGGACGTGTGCTAAGGAGTTGTCGACGTTCATAACTTCAATCCACCACTGAAAATGGATAATGGGCTACTTATCAGTGCAGTAGAGTCACTATGACTCGAGGGGCAAGGTGATGGTAGCAAGACTACGTTATCAGTGCAGTAGAGTCATTATGACTCGAGGGGAAAAGTGATGCGTAGTAAGACTATGAGCCAGTGCAGTGGGGTCATTGTGACTCCATGGGGAAGAGTCGACATAGTAAATGATTAGTGAGGCTATGAGCCAGTGCAGTGGGGTCATTGCGACTCCATGGGGCAAAGTGGACATAGAAATAGATTAGTGGCTATGTATCAGTGCAGTGAAGCTATTTATGACTTCATGGGGCAAAGTGATCATGGCAAAGCATGTTGGGTGATCGAAGTGGTGAATATCGTATGCTTTACGCACTGAGTGAGAGTTGTGAGGATGGTTGCTATGTTTGATTGTTTTTCATCACTATGACATGCACACCCCCACCCCCGTTATCTTTTCACCATTTGAAATGGCACCTTAGAGTGTTGTACAATATGTAGTGCTAACTCTTTGGTTGCAGGTCCAGGTTCAGGTATGTTTTAGTCTACCTGTTATTGTTCTGTTTAGATGCTTATCGCTCATACCAGGCTTTATGTCTGACCCAGAGTTTTATGTCTCTTCTTATTACTCTGGGTGCTCACACGAGCAGACTAGAGACAGGTTAGCTGGTGATGCGCGAGTAGCTGATTCGGAGGCGAGCAGGAGGCTTCCACGTATGATATATAGATATTCTCCCTGTGTCGTTGGTGGTCGCTACTTGGGCATTAGTAGTGTACTTCCCTTATCTTGCTTTTCTTTTTGAGACAGTTTGAAAAGTTGTAATAATGTTAACTTTGGATCATAAGCTGTACTTGGATTTTCCGCTGCTATGTTAGTTGTTTCAGCTTATGCACTGTCTCACCTGTTTTATGTCAAGTATGTTATTATTATATTTTGTTCTATGCGCTGTGAGACATTCTACAAGTTCCTTGTTAGTTCATTTCCTCCTTTCCTTTCCTTCTGACGACCGTTCCGTGCTAACTGGACATGTGTACAGTGCACTTTTGGAGTAAATGTCGGTTGGTGCGGGGCGGGCCGTCACATAGTAGTTATTTGATTTTACCCTTATCAAATTTCGGGGACGAAATTTTCTAAGGGTAGGAGAATGTAACACCCCGCATTTTTATGATAATAAAATAAGAATAACTTAATTAATTATTCAGAATTAAGTGAAACGGAATGCATCATTGCGTCCATCTCGGAATTCTGGTCAAGATGGACACCTGGTTTGCGTAAATCGGACACCATATGAAGAAGTTATGAGCATTAGAAGTTTGTATACTTATGAGGAACTTATATGTGTATATATATTGAATAAATATATCTAGAAAATTTGAAAATCAATTCAAAAATCGAATTCATGAAGCGGGAAAACGGGGCCGGCATTTTGCCCGTTGGGGGTCGACCCATCAACAGGTGGTCAACCCATCAACAAGAGGGTCGACCCATGGGTCGACTCACCTAAAGGGGGGTCCACCCCACCGCATATCTGAGTTTTTTTAAGACATGGACGATTCTGATGGTTTCAATTCAAATCTAAAGGACCAGGTTTCTCTGATACACCTATAAATAAGTTTGTAGAGCTAACCCCGAACCTCATATTTCTGAGACTACGCGGAGGCTCTGCCATTCTTTCCTCTTCTCAAATCTATTCAGAAAATTTAGGTTATTAGTTTAGGTAAAATTCTGAATCCAAATCTGGAGGAAGGGAGCATACGCTTGTAAATGGGTGTTCAAATCTCTTAACAAAGTGAGGTAATTCCTAGATCTGGTCTATTTTCAATTCTCTTCTCTTTTTTCTTTTCTTTCTTTTAGTAAAAATAGTCAATCCATGGTTGTTAGGTTCTGAATCCAATTAGGGGAAAACCATGGAAGATTAGATCTGGACCAGATCCAGGATTTGGAAAGCTTACGAGGTGAGTGGATTTAAGATATATCATTTTAGATAACGATATATTATCTTTTAAAACATTCCTTATTTTATGTGAATTTGCCAGAATAATTAAGAATTACTATTATAACAAGTTGAGATGTTAATATGAATAATCCATATGTTGAATCAGTTAAAGTGTTAAAATGATTACATGCTGAAAAACAACTTGTTAGAATATAGGTAATGAATACTGTTGTTATAATTACATGGTTCACTTGTGGCATATTATTAGGTAAATGACATGTTAGCATGTTAGATTTGAATAATTACCCGATTAAATGTTTACATGTCAAAATAGTATTAAACACCTGTTAAAAAGGACATGCGCTATAATATAGGCATAATTTGATGACATGTAAATTAGATTACAGTAAAAAGGATAACATGCCTAAAATTTAAAGTAAGAAAGAAACTATAACACGCTTAGACACAAGGTTAGATTACACTTATGGTAGAAATCTGCCCGGAACCGCCAGGCGTATCCAGCATCCACAAGTGGTAAATCTAATGTAAGGGGTCTAAGTGCATAAATAAAACATGTAATGGTGCTAAGACACGAGGTTAAGTCAACTTGTGGTAGAAGTCTACCCGGACTCGCCCGGAAAATCCAACGTCCACAAGTGTAGGCTTAATGTGAGAGGTCTAGTGCATATATATAAATATATGTATATAACAAGATATGAATAAACGGCAATGATGGTAACTAATTGTCTAACTTAGAAAATAAGAAAGAAAGGGATGTAATGGACTGAGTTAGTGCGATGCGAAGGAAAAGTGATGTATTTCCCTAAAAGTCCTATTTTTGAGAACGTGGTTGCAAGTAAGCCACAATGAATAGAAAAAGGAAAGAAATTACTTGCCACCACGGATTTATATGGGAACACGTTATGAAAATAAGTCACTGATTCCTTCTATAAGTCAAACTGATAAGGTGCATGAAGTGTTTTTCCTTAATAAAATAAGGTGTATATATTACAGTGAATGAAGAATAATGGGTTACGACAGTAAATGGTTTAAACGGGGAATGATAATCACCTATTATAAATAAATTGCATTAATAAGAATCTTGTATAATAGGTAGACTTGTCCTAGGGACAAGTGAGGATTATGACTTAGATAATAATAAACTAGTATGGAAATGGGATAACAGGTGAAATGAGATGAGGGACACTTAACTGTAAATTAAGTAATCAGTAAATGGGGAAAACCTGAAACCAGTTGAGAAAAGAGGGGAAATTTGTGTAATATTAGAAGTTGTACTTAATTATAAATTAAGGAATCTGTAAAATTGGAAGTCTGAAACCCGCTGATAAGAATAACATATTTAGACTTGTCCTATACCCAAGAGGAAATGATAACATTAGTTATAATAAATGGGTAGAGAAACTTATTAATGGACCTTAGTTAAGAGAACTAAGTTAATAAATAAACAAGGATAAGTTGTAGTGACGGTGTAAATTGGAATTATGATTAAATGAGAAAGAATGAGGAAAAACTATGAAATGAAATAAGTTATATTTAATCATAAATGATAAGTGACATGTTAATCAGAAAACATGCAAATTGAGATATATTTAATAACATATTAAGTTGAACATGTTATTGTAACCGTGAAATAAAACAAGAATATAAAAGGATTGTGAATTACAAACCTTGGACCACAATCTAGAGAATAACATGTTGTGGGCTTATTAATAAACTTAAATGGGTTAAGTTATATAACTGAAATTAATAACCAAGAGGAACTTAGTAACTTGGTTAAGAAATCAATATGAATGGGAATAACCAAGTTAAATGGAAACTTGATAAGGTAAAGCAAGAGCATAAAAGAATGTTTAGACATAGGGTCTAATAACATATTAAAGTAAGGCGCTTGGACCAGTCCGCACGTTTGGGGGGTGAATAACCCAACGGGGTATATCATCATATTGTTATAAGACACAAAGGGAGCGCATGTTGATTTGATTATTCTATCGGCTCTGAAGGACTGGAAGGGGAAGCACGCGACTTCCTGAGATTCGTAAGGTGCTCGTGGTAGTCCTCTGTGTGGTGGAAAATGTTTTGGCTGTGCTCGCAGAGGTTGGGTCTGCGCGTAACTACCATGTGGGTGGGCCTTGACTGCAAAAGTAGCTTTGTAGTCAGAATGCTGTGACGCGGTGACACCAGGGTGATTTGGTGATTTGGCGGTGACACCAGAGGTACGGTGGTTGAGGGAAGATGCCAACTAGATGTTTAGATTATTTGTTATGGGCCAGTCGTTTAGCTCTTTTAGCCTTTACTAGTTGAGGGAGGGGCCGAGTTGGGGCCATAGCCACCATGAAAAACAAACCTGCGGGATATCTGTATTTTGAGGCTCTTATAGACAGCCCTATACAGATATGGAAAAGATCCTAGCCGATTTCCGTGTTTCTTGTATTGCCCTGCCACGAAACTCGGTGCACATTAGGGGTTTAAGGCATCGAGCTACAATTGATGATACGTATGTGGGACAGTCTAGATACATGCATGTCGACTCAAGATGGTGTATCGTAGACTTGAAGGAATTACTCCAGTATAAATTCTGATTTGATCAACGATGGCAGTCCGTACGCTTACGTAGTGTAGTAATGGCAGACATATACGGAATGTAATGTTGTTATGGAGAGATCCGTACGTCACTCTGGCATAGGATGAGGGACTGCGTTCATTTCTGTGGCATTACCATTGAGATCGCGCGAGTGGGGTACCATGGGGTGTACCTCAGTATTCATGGGTAGCTCCATATATACTGTATTAGGTTAATCCACTGGGAAGTAAATGGATGCGACGTGTGTGTATACATTGAGTGCTATTAACCCAAGTAACCTAATAAATAAAAAATATGATTGAACGGTACATGTAGTGTTATCCAAAGTGTATAATTTAAATCCAGTATCAGAACTTGTGTTCTGACCCCCTCCTCATAACATACTCGCATGTTAGATTTGTGGCAGAGACATGATAGCTTTGGATACTGGTTAGACAGTATTATTACTACGGTAAGGCTATACTTTGATTATATTATATTTTATCCATTCCGTTGTGAGACGTTTTCTGAGCTCTGACATATTTTATGTCTCTATCTTTTCTGCTGATACCAGAGCACAACAACTAGAGTTTCGGTAGATTGGAATTTTGAAAAAAAAAATGGTAAGTCAGAATTCAGGTTGTTACAGGAATTCAGAATTTGGGTCTGATAAAACCAATCCAAATAATAGCACGACGTTATGGAACGAATCGAAAATATTTAAGACAATGTTGAAGACCTGAACTTTCACATCGAAAGGACTGCTCACTCAATCTATGATTGGTAGTTCCTTACTTGAGATGGATGCATCAGTATTATAGTAGTGGTCTAGACGTACTTGAAGAAATTGCAGATTTGCAAGGGACTCTCTCCTTTATTTGAAGAGGAATAAGGTACCTTCGGTTTTGTTCAGACCTATAACAGATTTGTATGGATATGTTTCTGACATTATATTTTGTAGTATATGATGGGTTTTTGCTAAACATATTTATGTTGGTGAGGGAGAATTTATTCTCATAGCTTAACACCCTTCTTTGGGACGTACGAGCTCAAAGGTGATATGTTTAGTAACTATCAGTCATGTATTATGGAATGACTGTGTGGCATACTAAGTGTTGTGCTATTAATGATCAAAGCATGGCTTAGAGAGCATAGCTTTGTGTAACGAGACTTCGACAAGCCTCACACCCTAGAAATGGACAAAACAGTAAAGATGCGGAAGGGTTATGAGTTATCATCTCTTTCATGGTAAAAAAGTGTACTATGGTATGAAGCCCATGTATTACTTTAGTTGCAACTTCTACCTTTTGTGGTTGTTGATGTTGCGGGTGCCCGGTTTACAAGTTGGTAACGATCGGGAGATGATGTACTCTGGTGTGACTAAGTAGGTAGATCCCAGCCTTGTGTTGGCGGAGAACTTGTGTTGATGCTTAAGGCTTCCCTCTATAGGTGTCCGAAGTTGGTAAGGAGTTCCTTAACCTGGTCATTTGTTGAAAATACATTCTCCACTACGAGTTTGTATGGTTTTAGTTATAAACCTATATGTTAACATAATTGTATGGGACATTACGCTAGCTAAGATTGATACATTTATTTGTGAAAATAATTTCCATATTTTAGACACTAATAATAATATCAAATGAATTTCATGTATGAAACATGTTTGGCTATCATAAGAAGAAACATATCCCAAGTTTGCGTTTGCATGGTGTGTGTGGGAGAGACTTTAAGGTAGCCTCATTTTTTTAAAAAGCATTATGAGTTGTTATGCATTGTATTCATAAGGGAAAAACCCATTCCATGTTTATACGGCATGGTCTTATGAATTAATCTAAATTTTAAAGATATAACTATTCTAGTATCTCACGGCAGGCCAGGGACTGACCTAGAGTTTCTTGTTCTTCCACCTAAACTCTAGGTGCCTACATTTTCCATGCGGGCAGCCTGGTAGTATAGATTTTGCAGATTTGGTCTTGAAGTCAATTTTAGAGCAGGATTCTGGATTATGGCTGAAGCTATACTCCGGTTCATTTCCTAGTCTTTCATTAAGAGTTTTATATATTCTGCTATGTATTTTCCGTTGTACTCTGAAATATGTTGTACTCTAATTTGTAATGTCCTTTGATGTTAAAGTTATTGTATTGTAATGAAAAATTTCTTTTGTTCAGTTTTTATGTGTTATAACCCCAAAATGATACAGAATCCGACATTTAAATCTCCGACATTTGATGCTTGAGTTGTGTAAAATGGCGATTTTCAAAGGCTGTAATTTCGAATCATCACATTTTGTATCAGAGCTTTGGTTTATTCAAAGCTTTGGTGTATGACTAATTATAAAATGAGGAAAGCACTCATCAGAGCTACTATTAATAATATCCTAGAAGAAAAGCTTGTTGGTGATAGAGTTTGTAATGCCCTAGAATTAGCTCAGAGTGTTAACATATGAAAACTTATTTGCAATATAAAAATCAGTTTTGGAAAGATATATTTTGAATGTGAAAACGTATGTTTTTAAACATATATATAATAAGATTAAAATTTTGATGATAAAGGAATAATTTTTTTAAAAATTTACGTAAAAGAAATTTTATGAATTATATTTCAAAATCAATTAACAACAATTATAGTGTTGGAGTAGAAATTGAAATTCTTGACAATTTTGGACAATCGATAAGTTCTTAAACTTATTAGGCAAGAAAACAAAATATGTAAGCAGTTACGATTAACTTGCAAATTAAGTTTCATAATTTTGACTATAAGGTATTTGTTAAATAATTGGAAAAGGTTATCTAAAAATAATAAGGATCATTTTAAATGAGACTAAATTTTCACAAAACATCTATAACTAAATTTTACTATTCTGACCCTAAATTTCTTTATTAACTCTAGAGAGGCTGAGGGAAACAGTTGAGTATTAGGCAACATTTGGCCTAGGTCGATCCAAATGACAATAATAGTAGCCATAGTAGTGGATCGAACGATTCAAACAATAGTATATCTACTGATTCAGAGTATGATGATGAGGCAAATGCTTCTTCGCCTAGTGAGCTTGAGCCAGTTCCTTTAGAGGAAGACTTGGATATGATGATAGTTGGTAGCAAGAGTGAGGACGACGAGGCAGATGAGCACCTTATACGAGAGATGGATTGTCCCGTTCCTGACGATCAGAAGATAGTAGACTATGACGCAGAGATCAGAGTTCACCTTGAGAATGTACCGATTCCTGAGGGACTAGATGACTCATCGTGGAACGAGATCATGGGTGAGTAAGGATTTGGTGATCCCGATGAGCATATTCCAAAGGTAGAGGGTCCTGTGTGGGACCTATCCCCTTAGCTTGACGACAACCTAATTGAGGACGACGGTATGATCGAGGAGGGTGATGACCTGACTGATGATGACGATCGAGATGATATGGATGAGGGTGTTTATTTAGTCGATGACAAGGGCCTAGATGTAGATGACGAGGACTTTGCGGATGAGGAGTCAGAAGAGATTAGTATATCAGGCCCGTCCGATGATGATTCTAACACTTTCGATGATTAGATTAGTAGGAGGATGTTGTTTTGTATAGTAGATATTGTATAGTTACCTTAAGTGCATAGTTCACACTAGGATACTTGCGGGCAAGGGTATATTTTTTTGATGGGCGAGGAAATTTTAGAGACTAGCACCTTTTTGGCAAGAGATACTTTTGTTGTATATAGACCACCTCAAGTACTTGGTATGTACTCAGGTTGGCATGTAGAATTCATGTATATTACCACAAGTGCACCCTGCACTCTAATACAGACGATGATTATGATACTTTTGGCTGACTGCAGCATTTCACTTATTGTGGATTTATGGTATTGTTTATTTCATTTGAAAGATAAACTGTCTTTTCAAAACTTTTTGGATATGATGAATTTTAAATAGTTTTATGATCATTTTTATAAATAAAGTTGATTATGTCTTCTTTCTTTTTCGAGGACGAAAAGCTTTTAAGAAGGGGAGGATGTAACAACCCAAAATTTTGAGCCAATTTATTAAAAGGATTTTTGAATTCAATTGTATTAAATTCTTCACTCGTATTTTCCAAAAACCGCTTTTTGCATCTACTGTATTGAGTTCTTCATGAAATTACAAAGCGTCTCCGATCAGAGTTCCTTGGTTCCATCTACGTGACACCAACCATCACGCTTACCTTTTGAAACCTGATTCTGAAAGTCTCCTCACTGAGAATCAAGCCATAAGACTACAAGAGTTTGGGAGTAACCGTTTTAATTACAGTATTCAAATCTAGAATTCTTAAGTCTTCCAACAGATTCTCTTTAATTTGGTATACTGCTCGACTTAGATCTGGTTCCGAAAAGGTAATTCGATCTATTTACTTTGTGGTTTGGAGTAATTTTCTCGGCTTTAAACAAAATAATTCGATTACCTGCTTCAATTTCCCAGAGATTCCGATTTATCCAAGATTTTGCGGTTTATTAGGAAAGTATTTCTTAAACTGTTTTACACTTCAACGTGTAAAACGAGCCACTTGTTCTGATGCATGATTTCTCGTGCATTTCGTTTGTTGCAAATTGTTTTACTTCTTTGAAGTAGAACGAGCCACTGTGTTGGAAATCCAAGAATATGCTATGGGATTAACTAGCATTTCGAAATAATTATAATGGCTTGTTTGGAAAGCCTTACACTATAAAAATTGACCATATTACAACGGCGAAACACCGTTGTAAAATGTATTTTACAACAGTGGGGTAACCGTCATCTATTAAGAAGTTGTAAAAAATCTAGAATCTTTTACAACTTTTTTGCACTGTTGCAACACCATTGTGATATGTCTATTTTACAACTTTTTTCCACCGTTATAATATCTTTTATTACAACTTTTACGCACAGTTGTTGTTGTAGTTTTTACAACTTTTATAACTATTGTGGTATGTTTTATTACAATTATTATTTTAAAATTGTAATATATCCACAAATTATATGTAACAACCTGCATTCTACGCATCGAAGGATCGTAGAATATTTATTTCTTTCTTATATGAAATCGTATGGTCATGTGGCTTTGGGACACGACCACTGGGGTCATTTCCCATGTTCATGATTTTTGCCGATTTTTAAATGACCGTTTTGCCCTTAGCTGATCTTGTTTTGGCCATAACTTTTGATTGGAAAGGAGTTTTGACCTGAAACCACTTCCATTGGCTTCAGATGATGGTTTGTCTTTCCGTAGAGTGGTCATATGTGGAAAACTGACTTACCGTTTGGGAGAAATGGCTGAAATAAGGTTTGGAAGGTGAAAAACTGCTTAACCGGGCCAAATAGAATGACTAGTGAATGAGCCCATAACCCATTTCGGGATTAGGGTTATGGGGAGGCTGAAAAGAGTTAGGGTTGCATTCCATTTCAGTTTTTTAGCCTCCACTTACCTCTTGTAAACCCTAAAAATGGCCTCCAACCTCTAAATCACCTCCAAATCACTTTCTAATCAAGGATTAAGCTTAGCAACATCAAATCAAGGGAGATCTTCACCAAATCAAGATTAGAGCTACTATTTAGAATTGGTATTCACGCCATATCAGAGATTTGTTTCAGATCTAAGGTTTATTTGTGGCTAAGGTGAGTGATTTGCATAGTTCCTCACTAATTATGTTTAATTAAGGGTAATTAGTGTTAATTAGCGAATTTAAACATGATAAAAATCTGGAAAAATACTTATAAATTCTTTAATGATGTTTTAGACCTCTGATATGAACTTGGGTTAATTTGGTTAAGTTTTGTTAATCCAATCGTTAATTATGCTTGAACATGTTTAAGGGAAAATATGGGGGTTTGGCTATGTTTGATCCATTTTAACCTATCATATTTATGTTTTGGTGTTTGAAGCCCCTTCTACTTGTTGCTATGACTGTATGGTATGCTTTGTGATTGATTAGAATAGTTAGAATGGTCGAAAACGCCGTCGAATGGCGTAAAACACTCGCTGGAAAAGTTGCAGGAAAATGGTGCAGGCTTTCGGATCGGATCGGGGGAATGGGCTCGGACCGGATAGTGGACTGGGCAAGGGATCACCGAACCGAACCGAGGCTTGGCACAAGGGAAAGTATGGCAAAAAGGAAGGCCACAATGGTTGAACTGGGATCGGATCGAGCTAAAGAAGGGGGAATCGGATCGACTGAAGGGAAGAGAAGGGGATCGGAACGGAAGAGGAAGGGGAAGTGGATCGGATCGGAGACCAGGAACCCGAACCGAACCGATGTACTACGAAGGGACTTGGAGGCCACGATCCGACCCGGAGCACTTGGAAGAGACCGATCCGAACTGACAGAGAAGAAGAGTCGAGGATCCGAACCGATCCAGTGATGATAAAAAACCCGAGACGCAAAGGTAGTCCAAATGGAAGTTAGAGCTCAGGATCTAGTTGGGAACCAATGAGTTCACTTCATGATTGGGCTTTGCTGCGGGACGTGTGCTAAGGAGTTGTTGACGTTCATAACTTCGATTCACCACTGAAAAGGAATGATGGGCTACGTATCAGAGCAGTAGAGTCACCATGACTCGAGGGGCAAAGTGATCGTAGTAAGATTATGAGCCAGTGCAGTGGAGCCATTGTGACTCCATGGGGCAGAGTGGACATAGTAAAGGATTAGTAAGGCTATGGGCCAATGCAGTGGGGTGTGTACGACTCCATAGGGAAAAGTGGACATAGCGAAGGATTAGTGGCTATGGATCAGTGTAGTGAAGCCGTTGTGACTTCATGGGGCAGAGTGATCATAGCAAAGTATTGGGTGATCGAAGTGATGGATATCGTATACTTTACGCACTGAGTGAGAGATGTGAGGATGGTTGCTATGTTTGACTTGTTTGCCATCACTATGACATGCACACCCCACCCCCGTATTCCTTACACCATTTGTTATGGCACCGTAGAGTATTGTACACTGTGTAGTGCTAACTCTTTGGTTGCAGGTCCAGGTTCAGGTATGGTTTAGTATACCTGTTATTGTTCTGTTTAGCTGCTTATCGCTCATACCAGACTTTTTGTTTGACCCAGAGTTTTATGTCTCTTCTTATTACTCTGGGTGCTCTCACGAGCGGACTAGAGACAGGTTCGCTGGTGATGCGCGAGTAACGGATTCGGAGGCGAGCAGGAGGCTTCCATGTATGATACATATAGATATCCTACCTGTGTCGTTCCTGGTCACTACTTTGGGTATTAGTAGTGTACCTTTCTTGTTTAGCTTTTTGAGACAGTTTTTAAAAGTTGTAATAATGTTGGCTTTGGATCATAAGCTGTACTTTGGATTTTCCGCTGCTATGATAGTTTGTTTCAGCTTATACGCTGTCCCACCTGTTTTATGTCAAGTATGTTGTTATTATATTTTGTTCCATGCGTTGTGAGACATTCTACAGGTTCTTTGTTGATTCTTCATCTTCTTCCTTTCCTTCTGACGACCGTCCCGCGCTAACTGAACATGTGTACAGCGCACTTTTGGAATAAATGTCGGTTGGTGCTGGGCGGGCCGTCATATTTGGTATCAGAGCTCTAGGTTGCTCAGTTAACCTAGGGAAAGGCACTAGGGAGAGATAATACGTATATGAGAGCGCGTATTTGTGATTACTTTGGTTTTCGAAAGTTATATATATGTATATACTATTAGTAGTATAAGGATGAAGTCGTACTGCAGTAGCACCACTATGGAGATAGTTAATCGTTTTCTCTTTACAGATTGAACCATGAGTCGAGATACGAGGGGTTTATTAGAAGGAGTGTCTCCGAGTAGGGAGCACCAGTTGTGTTTTCCACTAAGGCAGATGGTTCCCTTCGTTTGTGTGTGGACTATCGTGAGTTGAATAAGGTGACGAGGAAGAATAAGTATCCTTTACCGCGGATAGATGATTTGTTTGATCAACTGGAAGGAGCAAGAGTGTTCTCCCAGTTGGACCTTGCGACAGGATTTCATCAGCTCCGAGTAGCGGCTGAGAGTGTTCCGAAAATGACATTTAGGATGCCGCTTGGATTCTATGAGTGGTTGGTCATGCCATTTGGGTTGACCAATGCACCAGTATACTTCGTGGATCTTATGAATCGGGTATTCAGAGATCAGCTGAATAAGTTTGTTCTTGTGTTCATAGACGACATCCTTGTTTACTCGAACACAGAGGAAGAACACAAGGGACATTTGAGGATAGTGATGGAGGTGTTGAGAAAACACCAATTGAAAGCGAAATTTTCTAAGTGTCACTTCTAGAGGAGGAAAGTGAGATTCTTGGGCCATGTTGTTTCAGAGAATTGTATTGCCGTGGACCCTGCGAAGGTGGCTACGGTACAGGATTGGTCTACGCCCAAGAATGCAACAGACGTGAGAAGCTTCTTGGGGTTAGCTGGATATTATCGTAAGTTTATCCAGGACTTCTCCAAGATAGCGGCACCGTTGACTCTGTTGACTAAGAAGAATCAAGCCTTCGTCTGGGACGGAGTGTGTGAGAATGCATTCAAGAGTCTAAAAGAAAAGTTGACGCATGCGCCAGTGTTAGTCATTCCAAAAGGGAATGAAGAGATGACGGTATACACGGATGCTTGTGGTACCGGACTAGGTGCTGTATTGATGCAAGGAGGTAGGGTTGTAGCTTATGCTAGTCGGCAACTAAAGCTGCATGAGAAAAGGTATCCTACCCATGATTTGGAACTGGCAGCGATCGTGTTCGCGTTGAAGATGTGGAGGCATTATCTCTTGGGAGAAAGATTTGAGTTGTTTACCGATCATAAATCGTTAAAGTATCTCTTCTCTCAGAAGGATCTGAATCTCCGTCAACAGAGATGGTTAGAGTTCTTGGCTTTGTATGATTTTGATATCGCATTTACACCTAGGAAAGGTAATGCGGTAGCCGATTCCTTGAGTAGGAGACATGCCAGTTTAGGGGCTATGTTTCTTGAATGGAAGCAACTGGAGTATATCGCAGGGTTTGATTTCATACCAAAGTGCTAATTGGATCCAGAGATGTTGGCTAGTTTGATGATCATACCCACTTTGATTGAGAGGATTGGTTCCAGTCAGAGGGACGATCCTAATCTATTGGAAATCATCTCCAAGTTAGAGATAAATATCGACGGTGAGGAGATGAATGTGTATGGGCTTGATCGAGAAAGATGGATTCGAAAGAACGGAAGACTAGTTGTACCCAACGTGAATGGTTTGAGAGATGAAGTGCTTAGGGAATGTCATCACTCAAAACCGACTATACACCTCAGTGGTGATAAGATCGCAACAACTCTGATCTGAAGAAGAAGTCAATTGCTTTGTCCAATACTGTCAACAGCGATGGCGAAGACCCCAACGAACAGCTGGCAATGGCCGTCAGACAAATCGCAAAGTGGAGCAAATTCAAACCTCGAAGAAACAAACCAAAATCCAACCAGCTGAAGAACTCTGACTATTCAGATGAGTAACCACTTTGCTATAACTGCCAGAATCCTGGACATATGAAACCAAATTGTCCCCTTCTTCAGCATAAAAGAAACAAGAAGAAAAAGAAAGCTTTTTCTATAACTTGGGATGACGAGGAAGGAGAAGAAGACTCAGACAACAGCGAGGAAGAAAGTAACCTATGCTTCATGGCAAAATCAGATTCAGAAGATGATAGAAAGGAATCGACTGAGGTATACAGTTATGATGATTTGATTTTAATGTGTAAACATCTTTCTGAAATCATTGATACACTAGAAGCAAAAGTAGAAAAACTTAAAGCAAAAAATTTAGAACTATCAACTCTCAAGTCCACCATTGAAAATCTTGAAAAAGAAAATTTGACTTTGAAAGAAACTGATGAGATTAAGAGAGAGAATTTTATTAAAAGATTCACTTCACTTGTGGAAGAAAATACAGCACTAAGAACCAAAGTCCAGAATCTTGAAGTCACCTCAAATAAATTTTCAATTGGACAAACATCCTTCAAATTGTTGTTAGGAAACCAATTGTTTGCTAACAATGGAAAATGACTAGGTTTTGGTAAAGTACAAAATGATGTGACTGTGATTGACAATGCAAAAGGTAGAAGCATCTTTCCTAAGTGTGTAAAGTGTGGGGAAATTGGCCATAATTTTGAAAATTGCAAGAATAGGAATAAAATCAGAAAATCTACTAGAGTTTGGGTTCCTAAACGCTTGGCATACAATTACAATAAATTTTGGAACACAAATAAGAGGACAAAACAAATGTTGGTTCCAAAAGATTCTTTCTTTCATCATAGTTCAGTCACTGATATTTTTGGACCTAGGAACGTCTCTAAGTCATCTTTCTCTCTTCTTGTGTAGGTATGTTGGCGGGCTAAGGAGCAACAAAAATGGTATTTGGATTCAGGTTGCTCCAGACATATGACAGGAGACAAGAGATTGTTCCTTAGCCTAGAAAGATATAAAGGTGGGAGTGAGACATTGGGTGACAACAGCAAATGTAAGATTATTGGTAAAGGAAAAGTAGGTAACAACATTTTTGCCTTAGCTGATGTCTTATATGTTGATAATTTGTATCACAATCTTATTTCCATAAGCCAACTGCGTGACAAAGGAATGAATGTAGTTTTTGATAGTGAGATTTGCAAGATCATTGATACATCCACTGGAAAAGTTGTTTTTACTGGCAAAAGAAAAGGAAATATTTACACACTCTCTTTTGATGATGTAACTGTTTCTAGATGTTTGGTTGCCACTGAAGAAGAGGCAGTTTTATGGCATAGAAGGCTAGCACATGCTAGTATGCATCTTCTTGAAAAACTAGAGACAAATGAGCTTGTCATAGGTTTACCTCATCAGAAATTTAAAAATAACAAAGTGTGTAAGGCTTGCTCCATGGCCAAACTTAGTCGTTCGTCATTCCATCCAAAAAATGTGGTTAGCACTTCACGTGTTCTTGAATTGATTCATATGGATTTGTTTGGACCTACTGATACTGCTAGTTTAAATGTTAAACGTTATTGTTATGTACTGGTTGATGATTACTCTAGATTTATATGGGTTTATTTTCTAGCCAAAAAGTCAGAAACTTTTGATTATTTTTCAAAGTTTTCAAAACTTGTTCAAAATGAAAAAGGTGTTTCAATAAAAACTTTGAGAAGTGATCATGGAGGTGAATTTGAAAACTTAGTTTTTGAAAAATTCTGTGAAGAAAATGGCTTTAAACATGAATTTTCCGCTCCTCGAACACCTCAACAAAATGGGGTGGTCGAAAGGAAAAATCGTACATTGCAAGAGATGGCTAGATCTATGTTATGTGAATATAAATTACCTTAAACCTTCTGGGCTGAGGCAGTTAATACTTCATGCTATGTAATGAATAGAGTCATGATTAGACCAATACTTAATAAAACGCCATATGAACTGTGGTTTGACAAAAAGCCTAACATCTCATATTTTCGAGTTTTTGGATGTCCTTGTTATATTCTGAACACAGGAGATCAACTTGGAAAGTTTGAAGCAAAAATAGTTGATGGATTCTTCATGGGTTATTCTTCAAGGAGCAAAGCTTACAGAATCTTCAATAAACAATCAAGAACAATTGTGGAGACCATTAATGTGAAGTTCAATGAATCAGACATAGAGATGGCTTCTGAAAATGATAAAGATGAAGGTGGTGTGCAAGAAGGCGAGAAAAATAGCAATGAAGTTGAGGCAAACAACGAAGAAGTCACAGAAGCAACAGCTGAAGCTAAAAGGCTGAAATTCAAACCCAATCATCCTCCAGATTTGATAATTGGAAGTCCAACGGCTGGCGTTCGCACCCGTTCCTCTCTCAATAAGAATGTTTGTGCTTTCTGTATTCACAATGCTTTTATTTCTGAAATAGAACCAAGTTCATATGATATTGCTCTTAATGATGAATCTTGGATTTTAGCTATACAAGAGGAACTTAACCAGTTTGAGAGGAATAAAGTCTGGAAGTTGGTGCCTAGGCCAAAAGACTAACCAGTTGTTGGAACAAAATGGGTGTTTAAAAATAAACTTGACGAATCTGGTAATGTAATTAGAAACAAAGCTAGGTTGGTTGCTCAGGGATACAATCAAATTGAAGGCATTGATTTTGATGAAACATTTGCTCCAGTTGCTAGGTTAGAAGCAATTAGAATTTTGCTAAGTTTTGCATGTTTTAAAGGTTTTAAACTTAAGCAAATGGATGTTAAGAGTGCCTTTTTGAATGGTGAGCTGAAAGAAGAAGTTTTTGTTGAACAACCCCTGGTTTTGAGAGTCATGAATTTCAAAATCATGTGTACAAACTAGAAAAAGCATTATATGGTCTTAAGCAGGCTCCTCGAGCTTGGTATGACTGTCTTTGTTCATATCTTTTGGAAAATGGTTTTAAAAAGGGATGTGCTGACACTACTCTGTTTCTATTACATGATGGTAATGATTTCTTGATTGTTCAGATTTATGTTGATGATATCATTTATGGTGCTACTAATGATATTTTGTGTGAGAAATTTGAAAAAGTCATGCAGGACAAATTTGAGATGAGCTTGGTTAGAGAGCTAAAATACTTTCTTGGATTTCAAATCAAACAGAGCAACAAAGGAATCTTTATTTCTCAGACCAAGTATGTAATGGAGTTGTTGAAGAAATTTGGAGTTGAAGATGCAAAACCAATGAGAACACCAATGAGCCCAACGACTAAGCTTGACAAAGATGAAAAAGGTGTTGCTGTTGATCAGAAAAAATATCGCGGTATAATCGGTTCACTTCTCTATCTCTCTGCTTCTAGACCCGATATTATGTTTTCTGTCTGCTTATGTGCTCGTTTTCAATCTAATCCAAAAAAATCTCATTTAAAAGCCACAAAACAAATTCTGAGGTATTTGCTGCACACACCTAAACTTGGCTTGTGGTATCCATCTAGTGACAATTTTGATTTAGTTGGTTTTACTGATGCTGATTATGCTGGCTCACTCACTGATAGGAAGAGCACTAGTGGAACTTGTTTCATGCTAGGACATTCTCTTATTTCTTGGTCAAGTCGTAAACAAAATTGTGTTGCATTATCCACCACTGAAGCTGAGTATATTGCATTAGGAAGTTGTTGTGCACAGATTTTATGGATGATGCAAACTCTTTCAGATTTTGGCCTATTCTATAAACAAGTTCCTTTGAAATGTGACAGTAAAAGTGCAATAGATCTATCAAATAATCCTGTACATCATTCACGCACAAAACACATTGATGTGAGACACCATTTCATTAGAGATCATATTGCTAGTGAGGACATTTGTATTGACTTTATTCCAACTGAATCCCAACTTGCGGATATTTTTACTAAACCCCTTTCTGAAGATAGATTTTGCATATTACGATTGGATTTGGGAATTATAGAAATTAATTAATCTCTTTGCATTTTTGGGTAAAATTTTTCTTAAGATATTCTGTTATTAATTTCATTTTCTGGCAAATTAATCCAATTTTCAAATCATCAAGAAAAGAACAGTTTATTTTGGACATTTATAATAAAATTGTGACTGTGTTAGATCTCAGAATATGAGATGGATGAAAGCTTCCCTATAACCCTGATTTGATTGAATGTATTTATAATATGAGTAATTTAGGAATTGTTTTTCACATCCATCTCTATCTATATCACCCTTCTATCATCCATTATTGTTCTCATATATTAAGGGGATTTTGTATATAATAATAATAATAATAAGTATTTCTCTGATCTCATTTAAAAATCCAAGCTCTGGTCATGCATGGTCATGAGTTTACTTGTTTAATTTCATGCTGCAACTAGTCCCATTTAAAAATCCAAGCTCTGGTTATGCGTGGTTAGTGTGCTCTTGAGATTTAAAAAAAAAAAGGAAAATGTATATAGAATCCTCCCTGGTATATGTTAACTAGCTTTCCATTCCATCTTCTAAATTATGAAATGTATTCCTGTCTTACAAATTATTATGATTTTTTGTTTGATTGATTGGGGTTTGCGGTTTCTAATTCTGTCAAATGACTTGATCTCTTACTATGGTCCATATCATTTGTAAATGTCCATCCCTGTTCATCTTTTGATGATTACAAAGGGGGAGAAAGAGCTAAGATTTTGATACATATGCAGACATCTATAGATTTTATTTTGCCATTAATGCAAAAAGTTTAGTTATTTTCTATTCTTTTTAAATTTTTTGCCATGTCTGTTTACTGTTATAGGGGGAGCACATATATAGGGGGAGTTCTCATTTTTTTTCCATACCAAACACATTTTGCTGTATTCAAAATCTTAAGTATGTTTGTCATCATCAAAAGGGGGAGATTGTTGAACCCGTGATTTTTTGTTTGATGATAACAAACATTTTTTAATGTGTTTGAAACTGTATTGTTTACTGCTCTTCACATCATATTGGAATAAAAATATTTTTGTCTAATAATGCTCCTACACAGAAATTGAAAATTTACATAAGCATTTATTATTCAAAAATCATATTTTTATTTCATAATCAAAACAGTACAATACTTTCTGAACTCTCAGCTATACAAATTTTCACTCATTATTTCAGTACAAATGAATCTCACTACATGTTTCACTCTCACTCATCAATACATTCTTACTGTCTCTTTATCCTGTTTTGCTCCTGTTGCATCATCCTGAAACCTGTCACAAAAATAAAAATAAAAAATAAAATGCACACAGTAGACTGGAACTAAAATTTTATTTTATAATTTTTTATGTGCCTCAGATTTTCTGTGTGTTTTTCTCATCATTTTTTCTGACTTGCCTGACACATATTTTACAAGTATGGCACAATACTATACAAGATCAGAAACGATCAAGTATAGCAAGAAAGCAAAATACTTGTATACCAAAACCAACACATTCAAGTTGGATCAAGAATGGTATCTGTTCTTTTCATTTTTGTGTTACAGGGTCACAGAAGCATATACGGCAACAATAACAAATCAGTTCAGGTTCAAGCAGCATTCAAAGAGAAATGGTCAAAGCAGTGTGCACAAGATTGCACAAGGTTTCAGAGCTACATATGGAAAGCATTCAAACTGCATGGATTTCATATGCAATACAGGAAATTCAGACATACACAAGGCAGCAAACATGCAACATGACATTGCAGGATGGAAATAAATGGCAAGTTGTTCAGCATTAAAAAAAAATCCTGTTTACTATTTACATGAAACTAAAGCATGTGCAAATGAAGCAGATTTGATTTACTAGACTGGAAATGAACACAATTAACATGCAAGAATTATCTGGACATAATTAAGTGGTGAGGGCATTTAATACAGTGGAAAAATTCGACATCAAAGAATAAAATGAGGGCCTAAAATCATGCAGTTTGTTTTCTGAAGATTTTTTGTGAATAATGGTTGACAAGATAATCGGTTTCCACTTATCTTGTTTCCTGGTTTGAATTGTTAAAATTGGAAATGTTTCAACACGACTTTATGGGCAATACAATTTTAGGCAAGTGTTTAATACATTCTTGGGTAATTGTTTTTTTATGCTAATCAATCAATCCCAAGCTCATTTTTGGCAAGGAAAATTTTCTCTGGAAATAAATACACACAGTAAAATGGGCAAGCAAGAAATCAAAATCTTCCTGAAATGATTCAATTTATTCAAGGGGACAAATTAATATATTTTTTTAGGATTCAATCAAGCAATACACGCAGGCAACAAACAAAAGCAGTGAATAAATTAGTTCATTCATATATGGAAAGATCAATTCGTGCATGTGAATATTTGTTTCCAGGTGGCAATTCATTTTTCCAAATTCATCGATGGACAAATTCATGTCTATAATCATCAATTCAATCAGAAAGGGAAATCATGGAAAATTCAGAACAATTAAAAGAGGAAATTCAGGAATAATCCTTCCAAATATTCATCAAACCAAATCAAGCAAGTCATAAGTGAAATCAGAGAATAAGGATTCGAATTTCCCATATAAATTCACATGTTTCCTCATAGGCAAAATCATCCAACTCATTCGAAATTAACTAAAACTCTACAGTCACATCAGAGAGCTTACAGTGTTGGATTGGAGCATAAAGACATTCGGAGTCAAGCTAGAAAGCATCGCAAATCATCTGGAACAAAATCAAAGTCATCAGAACCTCAAACTGAAGAAACCCCAGCCGCCATATTTATTTGCTTGAAGAAATAAAGAAAAAGGAACGGCGGATTTCTAATTGAAGATACAAAGGGGGTGTTTTCATTTAAGGGCTTTTTTTTGTTTTAATTTTTAATGTACTTTGTTTAGTTCTATTTTAAAAACAATCTGTGGTTTACTAGTTACGTCCGTAAAACTAGGGTTTACAGATTACGGTTTTGTGGTCTGGGAAAATCTGGTCTAGGGATTTTAGATCCGTCTAAGACTTCGAGCGTAGGTTTAAATCAGTAGCAGGTGTTGCAAGTTTGCAAAACTCTTTAGGCGGTAGTAGGGTTTGCAATTTTATTGAGTGTTTGTAAGCGGGAGATTATTTTAAATCCTAGTAGATATCTTAGTAATGCAGCAGTAGGCACAGTTTGCCAAAGCTGGGTAATTTCTGTGTGTTTTCTTTTATTGCATTTCTTATTATTTTGTGACTGTTCTAAATATTGGATAAACCCTATTCACCCCCCCTCTAGGGTTAATCTTGATCCTACATACCCTTGCCACCGCGGAACGGGGGTTAGGGGTCGTCACATAACCGCATTAAGGAACTATGGTCGATTCGTTCCTTCATTTCGCCATCAAGTAAATCAGATATCTACTCGTCAAATTCTAAAACTAGCCGCAACCGAAGGACATCAACCAAAGTCACTCGCACAACTACTCAAGACGCTCGCTCCATTAAGTCGGTCGCACATGACAACCGAATACAGCTATGGACAGTTGGCTACAGCTAGCCGATGGCATGGATGTAATTAATAGAATGAGAGATCCGTAGCCTACATAAATAGATTTCAGGTCATTTTCCCGGGGGAGCTGACCTATAAATACACCATGGGTGCCAACATAAAGGGATCCAATCTTTGAAACCACGAAGTGCTGCTGAATTCTATCCTCAACTACTAGTTCGGCCATGGCGTCTAGTACAATCTTGTGATCAAGAAAAACGAAGGCATCCTCCTTCTCAATCGTTCATTCATCCATCCCTCTTCTTCTCAAATTCTACCATTCTCTTGTATAATTCCAAGATTGAAATATATAAACGAGGGTATATTGAGTGAATATAGAGATGTATGCTAAAAGAGAGAATTGATGTATTTTGTAATCCTCATTATAAGATTGGAAATCACCTTCACAGTGGACGTAGGCCTAATTAACAGCTGAACCACTCTAAATCTCGTCTCAACTTTACCTTTCAAACATTTTTCATTTTCAATTGCTGATTAAACACGGTTCCATTTATTTCTTACCATATTGGTGAAGTACAGTTTTAGTACCTTGGGTGTTTAGAGCAATTTTGGTGTAAATAGGGAATGTTTTATAAAAATGTTTTAAAGACAGAAAGGATTTCGAGGTGTAAACCCGATGTTTTTGAAATGATTTGGAAATGGAAAGCGATATAGATTCGATTTATTTGTGATTATTGGTGTAAATGGTTTTCACCACTTCGGGATATATAAATGATTTCTATGTGTTACCATTGATCGGGTAACGGCCATGGTGATGAAAAGTCGGGCATGTATGGACTACGGTCCACGGAAGGTATGGTTCACTCTCAGGAATGGAGAGTGGACGTACCTAGATTATTATCGTGATGGCTGGGTGTACCTGGAGCCCGGTCATCAGGGGAACCTCCCGATCAGGTGGCATATATTTTGATATGCTTGTGTAGTAGATATTTGAGGTTTTCAAATATGTTTTGGTTTGAGATCCCGAAGTGAAATCTAATTTGATATGAAAGCTAGATATGTATTTCAAATAATTTAACATAAGAAATTGGGAATAAAGTCCAAAGAAATAACTTTTGTAAAGTCAATTGGATTTTGAAATCTAAGTTTGGGAATTAAGCCTAAATGGGTAGATTCAGGAATTGCATATTTTTTAATGCATTGCAGGCTCCGTAAGTCTATTTATGGTAATTGCTTGTGCACTGTAACACCCCACCTCCGCCAAGGTCACTCACAAGAGAATGCACTAGCTTTGGAGGGGCGTTGTCAAGGTAAACATGCACAGAAATATTACAAGACAAAACATATAAAACAGCGGAAGAAAAACCAAATTTCATTACCTCATAAAATTATAAGGTCTAAAGCCTTTTACATCAAAATGCCTTTAAAAGCCATTACATTAGAAACCTGTCTGGCAATAGTTAAAGAAGCATAAAACCACAGTCATAAAATATTCCCCAAGTAAAACGGTAAAGCAGCCATAGCCAAGAAAAATCCGAGCCATACATGATGACCTTGAAGTAGAAGAAGTCCGAGCTAAATAACAGTATTTCCTCCCTGAAAACCTGGGAGGGGGGAGGGAAACGGAAGACAAAGAGGCGAAAGAAACGGGGTCAGTCATAAAGACTGGTAAGTCCTATCTACTTCCAGCATAAAAGCAGGTAAAGGTAACATGACATGCATAAACTGAAAGTAAACATAAGGATGATGACAAGATAGGCAAGCTAAACTAAGGTAACAGGATGAACTACTATATAGAGATAAACTACGGTTACTATGCATCAAGTATAACATCCCAAGGTTCTATCGAGTAATACACCCCAAGGTTCTATCAAGTATATCTGCCCTGCACCTTCCGTACTAGTATCCCAACCCGTGTCATGTGTTAGCTACAAAATGTCCCTTACCCAATGTCATGAAATGGTCCATGTCAATCTAATGTAGGTTTTCCCAACTCGTATGTTTCTTTCCATGTATATGTTTAGTCCTTTGCCGTAAATCCTACGGGCTTCCTCACGTAGTTCTATACTACTTCAATGTAGTTCCATTATCCTTGAAATCGTTTTGGACTGCCACCCTTGATCTAGCCGTATTTTCTTACCATGAATTCTCGAATGTTCGGCTAGGATTTATGCCACCTAGGACCACTAGGGATTACGCTACCTAATAATGTTTTCGTAACTCGGTTTGGGTTTAAGCCACCTAGGACCGCTAGGGATTACGCTACCTACTAAATGTTTTCGTAACTCGGTTTGGGTTTAAGCCACCTAGGACCACTAGGGATTACGCTACCCGTCAACCACGCCCTTTTTCCCCACGTATGTATCGTGAATCGTTTTTCCATGTCTAGATGCACATGTATCTCAATGTGCCATCCGAGTCCCGTGCCAGGGCTAATCAAGAAATACAGGACTCGGTCGGGAGATTTAGGTTACCTGCCGATGCAGATATCAAGGTCTGTTTTAATATCGGTGGTTATGGTCCCACGTGACCCCTCCCTCAACTATTGAAAGGAAATCCAAGAAAATCATGCACGAGAACTATACTCCGGCCATCCATGCCCCACTTTCCTATTGGCCAACCTCACCCATAACTAGATAGCAAGTATATGGTCTGTTGGGAGTTCTCTGCCTTTCCGCATACGTACACGATTGACTAAAGATGGTAGGTAGTCGACGACGTGCTATCACAGGGCTAAACTAGATATCGCCGACTCCACGCTAATCCACCCCAGTCTTTAGGTTGCTCGCACAACAACCAAGGCGTACCCTTGGTTCTTCTACCGCAGACCTTAACCTCTGTGAGCCCAGGAGGATCATCTGCAACCTCATAGAGGGATACCAAGAGTACCCTCACGTCCCCTGAAGCTACCGCTTCGTCACCCAGTTCGCTGGAGCCTTTATCTAAGTCAGATAAACATTCGCTCCTCCTCGTGTGTTCGTTTTAAACGATGACCTACCGTATCAGGTTACTCATCTATCTGTGAACTGGTCCAATTTTCTTGACTAAGAATTATTACTTAGTTATCCTTAACTAAGGTTTATCACTTAGTTTCCCTTCCGGTTATCCTTATTAACTATGATTTTCCACTTAGTCCCCTGAACTAGGGTTTTGTCTCATGGGTTAAGTGTTGTCCTTCGAGTTCGTGACTTACCCCGCCTACGAATCATGTCAAAATTGGCTAAGTATTCAAGTTCAAGGCTTAGCCCTACAAACCATGTATCAAGTTGGTTAAGTATATCAAGACATTCATGACTTAACCCCAGATTATCGTGTCAGATTGGTTAAGTATAGGTTAACTTAACCCTACCAAATTTACCCTGTCAGATTGGTTAAGTATAGGTTAACTTAACCCTATCAAATTACCGAGTAAAATTGGTTAAGTGTAGGTTAACTTAACCCCATTAAATTATCGAGTCGGATTGGTTAAGTATATTTAAGAGGTTCGTGACTTAACCCTATCAAATCATCAAGTCAGGTTGGTTAAGTGTAAGTTAACTTAACCCCATCCACTAGTCATATTTATAATGGTTAAGTATCATTCTTGTGAGTTTACTTAACTCTACCACGCATCGCGTTATCCCAGTCGGGTGTTATCAACCCATTTAGGTTAAACTAACCCATCCGCTAATCATGTTATATGGTTAAGTGTCTTTAAGTAATCAAGTCCGGTCTTACTTAACCTACCCATTCATGTCATATCGGTTAAGTGTCATTAGTCAAACTAACTTAACCTTATCATGTGGCATTAAGTAAATTAATGCACCCCAACCTCTCACATTAGACTTTGTTGTGGTTACTGGTTACGCCGGGCGGGTCCGGCCAGCTTTACACCACAACTTAGTCTAATCTCCGGTTTTGAGCGCGATATGACCAACTTCTCACATTGGGTCTTATTGTCTGTAGCTACTGGATTTGCCAGACGGTTCCGGGCAGATTTATGCTACAAACTCAACCCAACCTCGAGTTGGCCACTTTCATGTTTTCCTACTTATCATGTTCATGTCAAATTTAGGCTACGACATAGTCCACGTTTTACACTTGTGCCCATTGTCCCATTACTTAATTCATGTTAAATTTCATAGCCCATCTCACGTTTTCCTAAACTACCCAAGGCGTATTCCCAACGCAAGTGAAAGCGAGTCAACATAGTAGGAATAATATGACAACATATTGGCCTCAAATCATGTATGATAGCATAAAGGGATTGGCCTCAAACATGTATGATAGCATAAAATGATTGGCCTCAAGAATGTATGATAGCATAAAAAGATTGGCCTCAAGCATGTATAATAGCATAAAAGGATTGGCCTCAAGCATGTATGATAGCATAACACTAGGTTCATCATCATAGGCATGTAAATGGTCATGAGGGGTTTAGGTTCTTTTACATGCATAAGCCCCAAGTCAAGTTCATATGAATATTCCACAAGCCAAATTGTTCTAAGGATTCATGCCAACATTTCCACAAGTCAAGATTAAATCTTGCATGGTAAACTAAGTCAAACACAACATGAGTGGCATGATTTAATCACTAAGAAATAGCCCAAAGTCATAGGTTCAAGAGAGAGGCAAGACTAGATTCACATAGACTAGCATACTTAGGTTTCATCTTATTTTATTCCATGTCAACATTAGAACTACCGTTAGATCTAAAAGTAGCTAGAACTTACAAAGCGTGGCTAGAGAATTATGAGCAAGCATTTGTCGTAGAACGGTGTAGGAATGATGCTCTACTTCCTTGATTTGATGTAGAAAGCTTGCTCCTTTGACATGGATCTAGTTGAATGCTCAAGCCTTTGAAGTTGGAGATGGAGGCCATGATCAAGAGAGATTTGGGCAGCACTTTGTTGTTAGAATGGTTTTTAGTGAATTAGGCTAGGTCTTAAGGTGTTTTTATAGGAGTTAGGACTAGTTTAGGTCCTTAGATTAACCCGAGTTTAGATCTAAGCCATCAAAAATCGTCACAGGCCAACAAACCAGACCACAAGACCCTGCAGGTGCACCCAGGCCGACCTGGTCCGACCAGGGAAGTCGACTCCCAGGTCGACACCCAGGTCGACTGGGCAGTCGACCTGGTCCTTGGGGGGTCGACTCCCCATTCGACCTGGGACTGGGTGGGAAATTTTACCGCCCAGTCCGTTTAGGGCTAAATTCGAATTTTGAAAGTCAGTTTTCGTTTTCTGATTTTTCGTGAAACTTCTAGAGGCCATATCTCGGTCATACGGACTCCGATTTACGAAATTTCGGACTCGTTTCCAACCAGAATTCCGTGACGAACGCAACGGCGCAACCCGTTTCGCTTGATTCTTATTTTAAAATTTAATTTTGCCTCGATTCTTGTCTTAATACGTTATTAAAATTCGGGTTGTTACATTCTCCCCTCCTTTAAGGATTTTGTCCCCGAAATCTCCAAATTAGGAAGAACGTATCCTACCATCCATCATCCATCTACTCAAAACATCATCCACAAGCAACCATTGTCCTTAAAAGATTTCTAATACCATATGAACATATGCAGAAAGTGTGTGTATATGTTCCTTATCTAATGCAAATGATCAGGCCTGATTGATCTTCTAAATGCAAAATATGTTTAGTGCAATGAATCCACATGTATGCAAATAGTCCTAGTCACATAAACACTATATGTGTGCACAACCATTCATCCATATGCAATATTCACATGATAACACATTCAAATTCATCCATAAACAAGTATAAACACGTATACATATGAAATATGAAATGTGACTGAGCCGATCTAGTGCCTAGTGTGTATTCGCGCATCCACGAGCAACCACTTGCAACCATATCAATCATAACATGTTTTCAAATACATGTTTACATCCACAGGGTTCTACCTAAGGTCCTCAAGATAGGACCGAGAAGATAAGCAAGATAAACTCCTTTGGATTACAAGAAATCCCTTTCTAAACCCAACCCATATCCTATAATGCCCAAAAGGTTTAGTCAACCTAATGGGCACCTTCAAACCTTGACATGTATTATTAACCGATGAGCCATACCCCCTATGGAGTTTGCAATAGAAATAAGATCGAGAATAGGATCGAGAGGATATGCATAAAAGATAGCATGCGGGTAAGCTTTACAGGAAAACAGGGATCAAGAATATGCTCTTAAAAAGAGATATGATACGCGTATCTTGTCTTCAATCTTCTAAGTCGCATTTCCTTGAGCTTAATTCCATTGTGCTTTGACCATCTTTAACCTCCTGATTTCGTGGCCTCTTAACTCCTATTTCCAAATATGAGCTGGAACTCACTTCATTGTCGCCTCTCGTTCCACTTTTACTTATTCTCCCTCTAGTATACTTGGCTCAACCATATCCGTGCACTCATGGTTTCATGTAAGCTCTCCAAAATTCACTAGTGAATCATGGATCTCGTTTATTTGCTCTATGACATTCCTCGTAGAAGAACTTATCTCTTGAAAACAAACAGATGCCAACCGTGTTACCAAGTGTACTTACTAGAGTGATTCCCATAACTCATGCACAAGCGAAATGAACCATCCGCCTTAGTGGCGAACTCTACTCGAACGGATTACCAACAAATACATCAAGAGATTCTAGGTAACCAATCATGACAGAACCCTAAAGGTTACACGAGACTTCGAGGGTATTACCGAGGCAAGTCAAGAGCCTAACTATCCTCCTTTCAAAACCAAGAATGGCACCCTTACTGGATAACCACTCCATTCCTAGAATCCAACCCATAGCTTATAAGCATTATTCCCAAAAGTCATAGGCGTCCTCAAATCCAAACAAGTCATGAATAAATGGACCGATTCCTCAACAAGATTTGAGACAAAAATGGGATCCTCTACTATGCTAGTACGAAGGTGCAGAGACTCAACTATCGAAGCAGACTTAAATGATGCGGTGATCAAAGCAAAGTCCTGACGGGATGATAGAGAAGAAAAGCTAAACGTTTCACAGAAACGTTACCATCCTTCTTAGGTACGCTAACAGTAAGAGCATACAATTGCCCTCTCGATGATCTTGTCCTCGTCTCGTAATACTTGACTATCTTTCCTTTTTACCTTACTAGAGATACTCTCTCTCGTCATGGATTTTATCATTCACCCTTTTCCTCCTTTGTGGACTGAGCCATACCAACAAGTTGCTTGTCCTTAAGCTTGTATCCTTTATCCTTGTTCTTACTATCCTTTCTTATAACGCGGTAACTAGCCTTTCGAGAACTGCCTTCATCGTACCAAAAACACTGACGTAGTTAGAAAAGGATTAGTCGCAGTTCGAACCACTGTGACTACAGGTGGAGGAAAGAAAGGATAACGCTAATGGCCTTTGGGGAATAGCCTTTAAAAATAAATCTTTCCTTGAAAAATGCTTCTTTGTAAACGGTTTTCAAATAGTTTTCAGAAGGTTTTAAAACTTTTGCCCAGTCTGGTAACCTTCTGCTCTGATACCAAATGTAACACCCCACCTCCGCCAAGGTCACTCACAAGAGAATGCACTAGCTTTGGAGGGGCGTTGTCAAGGTAAACATGCACAGAAATATTACAAGACAGAACATATAAAACAGCGGAAGAAAAACCAAATTTCATTACCTCATAAAATTATAAGGTCTAAAGCCTTTTACATCAAAATGCCTTTAAAAGTCATTACATTGGAAACTTGTCTTGCAATAGTTAAAGAAGCATAAAACCACAGTCATAAAATATTCCCCAAGTAAAACGGTAAAGCAGCCATAGCCAAGAAAAATCCGAGCCATACATGATGACCTTGAAGCAGAAGAAGTCCGAACTAAATAACAGTATTTTCTCCCTGAAAACCTGGTGGGGGGGGGGGGGAACGGAACACAAAGAGGCGAAAGGAACGGGGTCAGTCATAAAGACTGGTAAGTCCTATCTACTTCCAGCATAAAAGCAGGTAAAGGTAACATGACATGCATAAACTGAAAGTAAACATAAGGACGATGACAAGATAGGCAAGCTAAACTAAGGTAACAGGCTGAACTACTGTATAGAGATAAACTACGGTTACTATGCATCAAGTATAACATCCCAAGGTTCTATCGAGTAATACACCCCAAGGTTCTATCAAGTATATCTGCCCTGCACCTTCCGTACTAGTATCCCAACCCGTGTTATGTGTTAGCTACAAAATGTCCCTTACCCAATGTCATGAAATGGTCCATGTCAATCTAATGTAGGTTTTCCCAACTCATATGTTTCTTTCCATGTATATGTTTAGTCATTTGCCGTAAATCCTACGGGCTTCCTCACGTAGTTCTATACTACTTCAACGTAGTTCCATTATCCTTGAAATCGTTTTGGACTGCCACCCTTGATCTAGCCGTATTTTCTTACCATGAATTCTCGAATGTTCGGCTAGGATTTATGCCACCTAGGACCACTAGGGATTACGCTACCTAATAATGTTTTCGTAACTCGGTTTGGGTTTAAGCCACCTAGGACCGCTAGGGATTACGCTACCTACTAAATGTTTTCGTAACTCGGTTTGGGTTTAAGCCACCTAGGACCACTAGGGATTACGCTACCCGTCAACCACGCCCTTTTTCCCCACGTATGTATCGTGAATCGTTTTTCCATGTCTAGATGCACATGTATCTCAATGTGCCATCCGAGTCCCGTGCCAGGGCTAATCAAGAAATACAGGACTCGGTCGGGAGATTTAGGTTACCTGCCGATGCAGATATCAAGGTCTGTTTTAATACCGGTGGTTATGGTCCCACGTGACCCCTCCCTCAACTACTGAAAGGCAATCCAAGAAAATCATGCACGAGAACTATACTCCGGCCATCTATGCCCCACTTTCCTATTGGCCAACCTCACCCATAACTAGATAGCAAGTATATGGTCTGTTGGGAGTTCTCTGCCTTTCCGCATACGTACATGATTGACTAAAGATGGTAGGTAGTCGACGAAGTGCTATCACAGGGCTAAACTAGATATCGCCGACTCCACGCTAATCCAACCCAGTCTTTAGGTTGCTCGCACAACAACCAAGGCGTACCCTTGGTTCTTCTACCGCAGACCTTAACCTCTGTGAGCCCAGGAGGATCATCTGCAACCTCACAGAGGGATACCAAGAGTACCCTCACGTCCCCTGAAGCTACCGCTTCGTCACCCAGTTCGCTGGAGCCTTTATCTAAGTCAGATAAACATTCGCTCCTCCTCGTGTGTTCGTTTTAAACGATGACCTACCGTATCAGGTTACTCATCTATCTGTGAACTGGTCCAATTTTCTTGACTAAGACTTATTACTTAGTTATCCTTAACTAAGGTTTATCACTTAGTTTCCTTTCCCGTTATCCTTATTAACTACGATTTTCCACTTAGTCCCCTGAACTAGGGTTTTGTCTCATGGGTTAAGTGTTGTCCTTCGAGTTCGTGACTTACCCCGCCTACGAATCATGTCAAAATTGGCTAAGTATTCAAGTTCAAGGCTTAGCCCTACAAACCATGTATCAAGTTGGTTAAGTATATCAAGACTTTCATGACTTAACCCCAGATTATCGTGTCAGATTGGTTAAGTATAGGTTAACTTAACCCTATCAAATTTACCGTGTCAGATTGGTTAAGTATAGGTTAACTTAACCCTATCAAATTATCGAGTAAAATTGGTTAAGTGTAGGTTAACTTAATCCCATTAAATTATCGAGTTGGATTGGTTAAGTATATTTAAGTGGTTCGTGACTTAACCCTATCAAATCATCAAGTCAGGTTGGTTAAGTGTAAGTTAACTTAACCCAATCCACTAGTCATATTTATAATGGTTAAGTATCATTCTTGTGAGTTTACTTAACTCTACCACGCATCGCGTTATCCCAGTCGGGTGTTATCAACCCATTTAGGTTAAACTAACCCATCCGATAATCATGTTATATGGTTAAGTGTCTTTAAGTAATCAAGTCCGGTCTTACTTAACCTACCCATTCATGTCATATCGGTTAAGTGCCATTAGTCAAACTAACTTAACCATATCATGTGGCATTAAGTAAATTAATGCACCCCAACCTCTCACATTAGACTTTGTTGTGGTTACTGGTTACGCCGGGCGGGTCCGGGCAGCTTTACACCACAACTTAGTCTAACCTCGGGTTTTGAGCGCGATATGACCAACTTCTCACATTGGGTCTTATTGTCTGTAGCTACTGGATTTGCCGGGCGGTTCCGGGCAGATTTATGCTACAAACTCAACCCAACCTCGAGTTGGCCACTTTCATGTTTTCCTACTTATCATGTTCATGTCAAATTTAGGCTACGACAAAGTCCACGTTTTACACTTGTGCCCATTGTCCCATTACTTAATTCATGTTAAATTTCATAGCCCATCTCACGTTTGCCTAAACTACCCAAGGCGTATTCCCAACGCAAGTGAAAGCGAGTCAACATAGTAGGAATAATATGACAACATATTGGCCTCAAATCATGTATGATAGCATAAAGGGATTGGCCTCAAACATGTATGATAGCATAAAAGGATTGGCCTCAAGCATGTATGATAGCATATAAGGATTGGCCTCAAGCATGTATGATAGCATAAAAGGATTGGCCTCAAGCATGTATGATAGCATAACACTAGGTTCATCATCATAGGCATGTAAATGGTCATGAGGGGTTTAGGTTCTTTTACATGCATAAGCCCCAAGTCAAGTTCATATGAATATTCCACAAGCCAAATTGTTCTAAGGATTCATGCCAACATTTCCACAAGTCAATATTAAATCTTGCATGACAAACTAAGTCAAACACAACATGAGTGGCATGATTTAATCACTAAGAAATAGCCCAAAGTCATAGGTTCAAGAGAGAGGCAAGACTAGATTCACATAGACTAGCATACTTAGGTTTCATCTCATTTTATTCCATGTCAACATTAGAACTACCGTTAGATCTAAAAGTAGCTAGAACTTACAAAGCGTGGCTAGAGAATTATGAGCAAGCATTTGTCGTAGAACGGTGTAGGAATGATGCTCTACTTCCTTGATTTGATGTAGAAAGCTTGCTCCTTTGACATGGATCTAGTTGAATGCTCAAGCCCTTGAAGTTGGAGATGGAGGCCATGATCAAGAGAGATTTGGGCAGCACTTTGTTGTTAGGATGGTTTTTAGTGAATTAGGCTAGGTCTTAGTGTAACACCCCGTAATTTGAACATAAAAATTCACAAATTAAAGTATACTTGAGTGAAATGGGTTGCGCAGAGAAATATATATATATTGATGTATATATATATATATAATTGAAAATTTAATAAATATGCAAAAATGTTCAAAACAGCGAATTGGGAGAGGGGAATAACCTAACCGGCCGATTTTTGAGGTCGACCCGAGCCTGCTGGGTCGACTAGGGGTTAATCCAGGGTGTTTGGCTGTCAACCCGTGGGCCGATTCGCTCGAATGCAGATTTTGCATTTGAATGGTTCTCATGGTTCAGCTTTAATCTAAAGGCCCTAAATGGTTCCTACATGTGACTTCTTCCCCAAGACATGCTTTAAAGGCTAGGATTGGTTCTAGGGTTTATCCTATGGCTAAAACTATCCTAGTCTTCTATAAAAAGACCCCTAACCCTATCCTAAAACCCTCATAAATTGATCCTACAACTAAACTATGCCAAAATGATTCCTCATCATGGCCTCCACTTCAACCCATGGCCTCCATCTTCTTCTTCATGATAGCTTAAGTATTCTAAGCTAGTTTCAAAGTAAAGGAGCCTCTTTTCTTCATTCATGAGAGATTCTATGATCATTTGAGTGATTTCATGTTTGTATGAGAGTTCATAAGTTGCATTCTAGCCAAAGTTGCAACCTTTTCTTGACCAAAAAGCAAGGATCTTGCATGAGAGCTCATAAGCTTCATTCAAAGCCAAAGTTGAAACCTTTCTTCTTCAAAGCAAGGATTTTTATTGATATTTGCTCAAGGGTTTCATTTGGAGCTTGTTCTTTTGGGGTTTTTGGGTGATAGCATGAATGGCTTCGTCTCAATCTTTGTTTTATATGTTGATTTGTGCCTTCATAGCATTGTAAGCCCCCTCCTACTCTTAGATATTAACTATAAAGTTAAATGAATGTTGCAAGTTTGGGTTTGATCATTAAGTATGATACATGCTATCATGTTATGCAAGTCTATAAAGTCATTACCTTAATCTTATGGGTTAAAAGCTATAACCTTTATGTTGAAATGTTGCATTATGCAACATAAGAACCCTCATAACCTTTAGGTTAACTTGCATATGAAGTCATAACCCTTATGTGATGTTATATGCGAGTTACTTGTCATCATTTCATGTCATCTATGACCATGTATCGCCTATTTGCCAAGTTTGAATGTTATGCATGTTTTTGAGGCTTGACAATGTAACATGCAAGTTTGTGAGCACATTTATGCCTCATTTCCACCATGTTTAACTGTGGCCTTATACCCTTTTTGTCATGCCTTTGCCAAGTTCCTCCTTTAAATCCATTATGCGTTGTTGTGAATGTATATGCGAGTTTAAAAGCGTTGGGGTTAGGTTATGGGGAAACTTTAATGACATGAAACATGATTTGGGTAAGTTGGTATAAACGTGACAACATGTAACTTTGGCTATGAGCATGGGACTTGGAAACTTGACACGTATGGGTTGTAAGTGTAACAAGACACTAGACCAAACATGAAAATGGTCAACTCGAGGTTGGGTTGAGTTTGTAGCATAAATCTACCCGGACCCGCCCGGCTTAACTAGTAGCTACAAACAATAGGATCCAATGTGAGAAGTTGGTCATGTCGCGCTTAAGACCCGAGGTTAGACTAGGTTGTGGTGTAAATCTACCCGGACCCGCCCGACTTAACTAGTAACCACAACAAAGTCTAATGTGAGAGGTTGAGAGTGCATTAATTAAATTGATGCCACATGATAAGGTTAAGTAAATTTGACTAATGACACTTAACCAATATGACACAAATGGGTAGGTTAAGTGGGACCGGGCTTGATTTCTTAATGACACTTAACCATACAAGACAGTTAGGGGATGGGGTTAAGTAATTTACGCTTAACTAATCTAAACACGGTAATTAGATGGGGTTAAGTAACTAAGACTTAACTAATCTAAACACGGTAATTAGATGGGGTTAAGTAACTAAGACTTAACTAATCTAAACACGGTAATTAGATGGGGTTAAGTAATCTATACTTAACTAATCTAAACACGGGAATTCGATGGGGTTAAGTTAAACACTTAACCAATCTAAACTTGGTTATTCAATGGGGTTAAGTAACCAATACTTAACCAATTTAACATGATAATTTAATGGGGTTAAGTAACTTATACCTAACCAATTATACATGATGATTTGATGAGGTTAAGTAACCTATACTTAACCAATCTAATAGGTGGGCCTGATAAGGGTTAAGTCACAAGACCTTTTAAGATTAGGCTTAACCATTGTAATACGATTAGTGGATGGGGTTAAGCTAACTCATACTTAACCAATCCGACTCGATAATCTGATGGGATTAAGATAATCCATGCTTAATCAATCTAACATGAAAATCTGATAGGGTTAAGGCAAATAAATACTTAACCAATTTGACTTGATAGGGTTAAGTCATGAGCTTCTTGGTACACTTAACCAACTTGTATGGCTAAGCCTTGAACTTGAGTACTTAGCCAATCTTGACATGATTTGTAGGCGGGTCAAGTCACGAACTTGGATAACAACACTTAACCCATTTGACAAAACCCTAGCTTAAAGGACTAGGTTGGAAATCGTAGTTAACAAGGATAGCGGAAAGAGGGGCTAAGTGGTAAACCTTAGTTAAGGGTAACTAAGTAATAATTCTTAGCTAAGGACATGGGACTAGTTCATAAAGAGATGAGTAACCTGGTACGGTAGGTCATCGCTTATTATACGAGGAGGAGCAAGTTATCTGACTAGGATAAAAGCTCCAGCGAACTGGGTGACGAAGTGAAAGCTTCGGGGAACGTGAGGGTACTCTTGGTATCCCTCAGTGTGGTGGAGAGTGGTCCATGAAACCCGGCCTCACAAGGGTTAAGGTCTGCGGTAGAAGAGCCAAGAGTATGCCTTGGTTGCTATGCGAGCGACCTAAAGACTGGGATGGATTAGCGTGGAGTCGACGATACTTGATTTTTCCCCGGGATAGCATGTCGCCGACTACCTACCATCTTTAGTCAATCGTGTACGTACGGAAAGGCAGGGAACTCCCAAAAGACCATATACTAGCTATCAAGTTATGGGTGAGGTTGGCTATCTGGAAGTGGGCATCGATGGGCCTTAGTGTAGTTCTCATACATGATTTTTCTTGGATTTCCTTTCAGTGGTTGAGGGAGGGGTCACGTGGGACCATAGCCACGGGTACAAAAACAGACCTTGATATCTGCATCAGCAGACGACTTAAAGCTCCCGACCGAGTTCCGTATTTCTTGATTTGCCCTGGCACGGAACTCGGATGGCACATTGAGGAACATGTGCATCTAGACATGGAAAACGATTCACGATACATACGTGGGATAAAGGGCGCGGTTGACGGGTGGCATAATCCCTAGTGGCCCTAGGTGGCTGAACCCAAACCGAGACACGGAAACGTTCATTAGGTAGCATAATCCCTAGTGGTCCTAGGTGGCATAAATCCTAAGTGGACACGCGATAGTTCATGGTAAGAAAGCATAACTAGATCAAGGATAGCAGTCCAGAATAACTTCAAGGATAAAACGTTTACATGGGAAAGCCCGTATTGCCTACGGCAAAGGACTGAACTTATACATGGAAAGAAACATACGAGTTGGGAAAACCTACATATTCTATATATTAGGTTGACATGGACCATTACATGACATTGGGCAAGGGACATTCATAGTTAACACATGACGCGGGTTGGGATACTAGTACGAGAGGTGCAGAGCAAATATACATGTTAGAACTAGGGGAAACATACATGATAGATACCGTGGGATGTTATACAGGATAGATACCTTGGGATAGTATACTTGATAGAAACCTGACAATGTGATACCTTGATTTATCTTGACACCGTAGTTTATCATGACACACTCGTGTATCTTGGTACAGTAGTGCATCCTGTTATTTTGGTTTAGCTTATCTATCTTGTCATCATACTTATGTTCATCTCAGTTCCTCATGCCAGTTAACTTTACTAGTTTATATACTGATAGTAGATAGGGCTTACCAGTCTTTATGACTGACCCCGTTTTGTTTCGCCTCTTGTCTTCCGTTCCCCCCCAGGTTACAGGGAGGAAATGCTATTGTTAGTTTGGACTTCTTCTGTTTGAAGGTCATCACGCATGGCTTGGACTTTTCTCGGCTATGGCTACTTTACGGGTTTACTTGGGGAATAATTTATGAAATGGTTTTATGGTTCTTTATTATTGCAAGACAGGTTTTGATGTATTCTGATGTAAAAGGCTTTAGACCTTATTTTATAAGGTAATAAAATTTGTTTTACTTCCGCTGTTATATATATATATATATATATATATATATATATATATATATATATATATATATATATATGTTCTGTCTTGTAATATTTCTGTGCATGTTTACCTCGATAATGCTTCACCAAACCTAGTGCATTCCCTTTGTGAGTGACCCTAGCGGAGGTGGGGTGTTACATTTGGTATCAGAGCAGAAGGTTACCAGACTGGGCAAAAGTTTTTAAAAACCTTCTGAAAACTATTTGAGAAACCGTTTACAAAGAAGCATTTTTCAAGAAAAGTTTTTAAAGGCTATTCCCCAAAAGCCATTAGCACTATCCTTTGTTCCCTTGATCGAATCTCTTTTCCCTTTCTTTCCTCCATCTGGAGTCACAGTAGTTTTAACTGCGACTAATCCTTGTCTAGCTACGTAAGTGTTTTCCCATGCGATGGAGGAAGTTCTCGAGAGACCGGTTACCGAAGTTATAAGAAGGGATAATAAGAACAAGGATAAAGGATGCGAGCTTAAGGATAAGCAACTGTTGCTATGGATTAGTCCATCAAGGAGGACAAGGACAAGATCATCGGAGAGGGAAATTGTACGCTCCCATTTCTAGGGTACCTAAAAGAAATGGTACCATTTCTGGTAAAGGTTTAGTCGTTCTTTTCTATCATCCCGTCCAGACTTTGTCTTGACCATCGTATCATTTAAGTCTGCTTGGATAGTTGAGTCTCTGCACCTTAGTACTAGCATGGTAGAGGATCCCAGTTTTTGTCCCAAAATCTGGTTGGAGAGTCGCTCCATTTATTCATGACTTGTTGGATTTGAGAACGTCTATGCCAAGTGTTGTAGAAGCAATACTTCTATTGTTGAGCTATGGATGGATTCTAGGGGTAAAGTGGTTATCCAGTAAGGGATACCATTCTCGGTTTTGAAAAGAGGGCAGTCGGACTCTTGGCTTGCTTTGGTAATACCTTCGAAGTCTCGTGTAACCTTTTATGTTCTGTCATGGTTAGTTACCTAGAATCTCTTGATGTATTTATCGGAAATCTCTGATCCAATCGAGTAACGTCCGCCAATAAGACGGATGGTTCATTCCGCTTAAGCATGGGTTATAGGAATCACCCTAGTAAGTGCACGTGGTAACATAAATTGGCATTGGTAAACGAGATCCAGAATTCACTAGTGAATTTTGGAGAGCTTGCATGAGTACGTAGATATGGTTGAGCCAAGTATACTAGGGAAAGAATAAATGAAAGTGGAACGAGAGGCGATATTGAAAAGAGTTCCGACTCATACCTTGGAAATAGGAATCAAGGAGCTACGAAACCATGAAGTCAAAGGCGGTCAAGGCACAATGGAATTAAGTTCGTGGAAATGCGGCTCAGACGCGCGCATCATGTCTCTTTTTTAGAGTGTATCTTTGATCCTTGGTTCACCTGTAGAGCTTACTTGCATGCTATCGCTTGGTGGATATCCTCTCGGTCCTATTTCTGTTACAAACCCCGTAAGGAGTTTGTCTTGTTTATCTCCTCGATCTTATCTTGGGGACCTTAGATAGAACTCTATGGATGTAAACATGTATTTGAAACATGTTATGATTGATATGGTTGCAAATGGTTGCAAGTGGTTGCTCGTGGATGCGCGAATACACATTAGATACTAGATTGATGCGGTCACGTTTCATGTTGCATATGCACGAGTATTTATACTTGTTTATGGATGAAATTGAATGTGTTATCATGCGGATATTGCATATGAATGAATGTTTGTGCACGCATATAGTACTTATATGACTAGGACTATTCGCATACATGTTGGACTCATGGCACTAAACATATTTTGCATTAGAAAGATCATTCAGGCCTGATCATTAGCATTAGCTAAGGAGCATATACACACACGTTCTGCATATGTTCATATGGCATTAGAAATCGTCTAAGGACAATGATGCCAGTGTTTGATGGTTTGAGTAGATGGTTGTTTGGTAGGTAGGATACGTTCTTCTTGACTTACAGATTTCGGGGACGAAATCCTTTAAGGAGGGGAGAATGTAACACCCCGTAATTTGAACATAAAAATTCACAAATTAAAGTATACTTGAGTGAAATGGGTTGCGCAGAGAAATATATATATTGATATATATATATATATATATATATATATATAATTGAATATTTAATAAATAAATATGCAAAAATGTTCAAAACAGCGAATTGGGAGAGGGGAATAACCGAACCGGCCGATTTTTGAGGTCGACCCGAGCTCGCTGGGTCGACTAGGGGTTAATCCAGGGTGTTTGGCTGTCAACCCGTGGGCCGATTCGCTCGAATGCAGATTTTGCATTTGAATGGTTCTCATGGTTCAGCTTTAATCTAAAGGCCCTAAATGGTTCCTACATGTGACTTCTTCCCCAAGACATGCTTTAAAGGCTAGGATTGGTTCTAGGGTTTATCCTATGGCTAAAACTATCCTAGTCTTCTATAAAAAGACCCCTAACCCTCTCCTAAAACCCTCATAAATTGATCCTACAACTAAACTATGCCAAAATGATTCCTCATCATGGCCTCCACTTCAACCCATGGCCTCCATCTTCTTCTTCATGATAGCTTAAGTGTTCTAAGCTAGTTTCAAAGTAAAGGAGCCTCTTTTCTTCATTCATGAGAGATTCTATGATCATTTGAGTGATTTCATGTTTGTATGAGAGTTCATAAGTTGCATTCTAGCCAAAGTTGCAACCTTTTCTTGACCAAAAAGCAAGGATCTTGCATGAGAGCTCATAAGCTTCATTCAAAGCCAAAGTTGAAACCTTTCTTCTTCAAAGCAAGGATTTTTATTGATATTTGCTCAAGGGTTTCATTTGGAGCTTGTTCTTTTGGGGTTTTTGGGTGATAGCATGAATGGCTTCGTCTCAATCTTTGTTTTATATGTTGATTTGTGCCTTCATAGCATTGTAAGCCCCCTCCTACTCTTAGATATTAACTATAAAGTTAAATGAATGTTGCAAGTTTGGGTTTGATCATTAAGTATGATACATGCTATCATGTTATGCAAGTCTATAAAGTCATTACCTTGATCTTATGGGTTAAAAGCTATAACCTTTATGTTGAAATGTTGTATTATGCAACATAAGAACCCTCATAACCTTTAGGTTAACTTGCATATGAAGTCATAACCCTTATGTGATGTTATATGCGAGTTACTTGTCATCATTTCATGTCATCTATGACCATGTATCGCCTATTTGCCAAGTTTTAATGTTATGCATGTTTTTGAGGCTTGACAATGTAACATGCAAGTTTGTGAGCACATTTATGCCTCATTTCCACCATGTTTAACTGTGGCCTTATACCCTTTTTGTCATGCCTTTGCCAAGTTCCTCCTTTAAATCCATTATGCGTTGTTGTGAATGTATATGCGAGTTTAAAAGCGTTGGGGTTAGGTTATGGGGAAACTTTAATGACATGAAACATGATTTGGGTAAGTTGGTATAAACGTGACAACATGTAACTTTGGCTATGAGCATGGGACTTGGAAACTTGACACGTATGGGTTGTAAGTGTAACAAGACACTAGACCAAACATGAAAATGGCCAACTCGAGGTTGGGTTGAGTTTGTAGCATAAATCTACCCGGACCCGCCCGGCTTAACTAGTAGCTACAAACAATATGATCCAATGTGAGAAGTTGGTCATGCCGCGCTTAAGACCCGAGGTTAGACTAGGTTGTGGTGTAAATCTACCCGGACCCGCCCGGCTTAACTAGTAACCACAACAAAGTCTAATGTGAGAGGTTGAGAGTGCATTAATTAAATTGATGCCACATGATAAGGTTAAGTAAATTTGACTAATGACACTTAACCGATATGACACAAATGGGTAGGTTAAGTGGGACCGGGCTTGATTTCTTAATGACACTTAACCATACAAGACAGTTAGGGGATGGGGTTAAGTAACTTACGCTTAACTAATCTAAACACGGTAATTAGATGGGGTTAAGTAACTAAGACTTAACTAATCTAAACACGGTAATTAGATGGGGTTAAGTAACTAAGACTTAACTAATCTAAACACGGGAATTCGATGGGGTTAAGTTAAACACTTAACCAATCTAAACTTGGTTATTCAATGGGGTTAAGTGACCAATACTTAACCAATTTAACATGATAATTTAATGGGGTTAAGTAACTTATACCTAACCAATTATACGTGATGATTTGATGAGGTTAAGTAACCTATACTTAACCAATCTAATAGGTGGGCCTGATAAGGGTTAAGTCACAAGACCTTTTAAGATTAGGCTTAACCATTGTAATACGATTAGTGGATGGGGTTAAGCTAACCCATAATTAACCAATCCGACTCGATAATCTGATGGGATTAAGATAATCCATGCTTAATCAATCTAACATGAAAATCTGATAGGGTTAAGGCAAATAAATACTTAACCAATTTGACTTGATAGGGTTAAGTCATGAGCTTCTTGGTATACTTAACCAACTTTTATGGCTAAGCCTTGAACTTGAGTACTTAGCCAATCTTGACATGATTTGTAGGCGGGTCAAATCACGAACTTGGATAACAACACTTAACCCATTTGACAAAACCCTAGCTCAAAGGACTAGGTTGGAAATCGTAGTTAACAAGGATAGCGGAAAGAGGGGCTAAGTGGTAAACCTTAGTTAAGGGTAACTAAGTAATAATTCTTAGCTAAGGACATGGGACTAGTTCATAAAGAGATGAGTAACCTGGTACGGTAGGTCATCGCTTAGTATACGAGGAGGAGCAAGTTATCTGACTAGGATAAAAGCTCCAGCGAACTGGGTGACGAAGTGAAAGCTTCGGGGAACGTGGGGTACTCTTGGTATCCCTCAGTGAGGTGGCGAGTGGTCCATGAAACCCGGCCTCACAGGGGTTAAGGTCTGCGGTAGAAGAGCCAAGAGTATGCCTTGGTTGCTATGCGAGCGACCTAAAGACTGGGATGGATTAGCGTGGAGTCGACGATACTTGATTTTGCCCCGGGATAGCATGTCGCCGACTACCTACCATCTTTAGTCAATCGTGTACGTACGGAAAGGCGGGGAACTCCCAAAAGACCATATACTAGCTATCAAGTTATGGGTGAGGTTGGCTATCTGGAAGTGGGCATCGATGGGCCTTGGTGTAGTTCTCATACATGATTTTTCTTGGATTGCCTTTCAGTATTTGAGGGAGGGGTCACGTGGGACCATAGCCACGGGTACAAAAAAAGACCTTGATATCTGCATCAGCAGACGACTTAAAGCTCCCGACCGAGTTCCGTATTTCTTGATTTGCCCTGGCACAGAACTCGGATGGCACATTGAGGAACATGTGCATCTAGACATGGAAAACGATTCACGATACATACGTGGGATAAAGGGCGTGGTTGACGGGTGGCATAATCCCTAGTGGCCCTAGGTGGCTGAACCCAAACCGAGACACGGAAACGTTCATTAGGTAGCATAATCCCTAGTGGTCCTAGGTGGCATAAATCCTAGGTGGACACGCGATAGTTCATGGTAAGAAAACATAACTAGATCAAGGATAGCAGTCCAGAATAACTTCAAGGATAAAACGTTTACATGGGAAAGCCCGTATTGCCTACGGCAAAGGACTGAACTTATACATGGAAAGAAACATACGAGTTGGGAAAACCTACATATTCTATATATTAGGTTGACATGGACCATTACATGACATTGGGCAAGGGACATTCATAGTTAACACATGACGCGGGTTGGGATACTAGTACGAGAGGTGCAGAGCAAATATACATGTTAGAACTAGGGGAAACATACATGATAGATACTGTGGGATGTTATACAGGGTAGATACCTTGAGATAGTATACTTGATAGAAACCTGACAATGTGATACCTTGATTTATCTTGACACCGTAGTTTATCATGACACACTCGTGTATCTTGGTACAGTAGTGCATCCTGTTATTTTGGTTTAGCTTATCTATCTTGTCATCATACTTATGTTCATCTCAGTTCCTCATGCCAGTTAACTTTACTAGTTTATATACTGATAGTAGATAGGGCTTACCAGTCTTTATGACTGACCCCGTTTTGTTTCGCCTCTTGTCTTCCATTCCCCCCCCCCCCAGGTTACAGGGAGGAAATGCTATTGTTAGTTTGGACTTCTTCTGTTTGAAGGTCATCACGCATGGCTTGGACTTTTCTTGGCTATGGCTACTTTACGGGTTTACTTGGGGAATAATTTATGAAATGGTTTTATGCTTCTTTATTATTGCAAGACAGGTTTCGATGTATTCTGATGTAAAAGGCTTTAGACCTTATTTTATAAGGTAATAAAATTTGTTTTACTTCCGTTGTTATATATATATATATGTTCTGTCTTGTAATATTTCTGTGCATGTTTACCTCGATAATGCTTCACCAAACCTAGCGCATTCCCTTTGCGAGTGACCCTAGCGGAGGTGGGGTGTTACACTTAGGGTGTTTTTATAGGAGTTAGGACTAGTTTAGGCCCTTAGATTAACCCGAGTTTAGATCTGAGCCATCAAAAATCGTCACAGGCCAACAAACCAGACCACAAGACCCTGCAGGTGTACCCAGGCCGACCTGGTCCGACCAGGGAAGTCGACTCCCAGGTCGACACCCAGGTCGACTGGGCAGTCGACCTGGTCCCTGGGGGGTCGACTCCCCAGTCGACCTGGGGCTGGGCGGGAAATTTTCCTGCCCAGTCCGTTTAGGGCTAAATTCGAATTTTGAAAGTCTGTTTTCGTTTTTTGATTTTTCGTGAAACTTCTAGAGGCCATATCTCGGTCATACGGACTCCGATTTACGAAATTTCGGACTCGTTTCCAACCAGAATTCCGAGACGAACGCAACGACGCAACCCGTTTTGCTTGATTCTTATTTTAAAATTTAATTCTGCCTCGATTCTTGTCTTAACACGTTATTAAAATTCGGGGTGTTACATGCACTGACATTCGTGAGGAGTAAACCCGTTCCGCGTTATATGGCGTGGTCCCGTGATATGCCTTACATTGAAATAAGTTAAGTTTAAACGTAGAGTTTCCCATACCAATCACATGACTGACTCGTAGTTTGTTTTTCCCTTGCGAAATCGGGTGCCCATATTTTCCACACCGGCAGATGGGTAGTTTATTTTGCAAACGTGTCTCAGAATCTTCCTAGAGCAAAATTCTGGATTGAAGCGTAAAGCTGTGTCCTGAGCCATTGAGAGTCTTCCGCTGACGTAATATTTGTATTTCCATCGTGCATTGAAATCATTATACTCTGATGTAACATTTTATGAGGTTAATGAAAGTCTTTTGTATTTTATTCTGATTTTGTTGTACGCCCAAAGTTAACAATTCGAGGATTTCCAACTTTCGGATCGGGCCTTGCGTCCGAATCGAAGGGCGGGAATTTTTGGGTCATTTAAAATATAATAAGAATATATCATTGCAGCGGAAACTTTTTTGAATACAAATCTGATTTTACATACCATTACTCCATGAGGACTTAACATAATATATCGATAATACAGTACATCCGGCCTCCATATGAAACTTCAGCTCTCTCTGGACTCCAAATCCTCAAGCTTGAATCGAATATCGATAACTGAAAAATAAACTAATAGACTGCCCATGTGGAAATTGTGGGCACCTGCAATTTGCAAGGGAAAAACAAACTACGAATCAGTCATGTGACTGGTGTGAGGAAACTTTATTTACTAATCTTATACTTAACCTTAATTCTAATAAGGTATCTTAGGACCACGCTGCATGTCGCGTAACGGGTTTCTTCCCAAGATACATGCATAACCACAACAACCATAACTAAACATAGCAACCATAAACCAGATTTTGAAAACATGACTTTTAGAAAAATGAACGATTATTAGTCCTGGGTCGAATCACAAAATGCAAGCGCACACCAGAGGATAGGAGTTTTCCTTATAATCGCAAAATATGCTTGATATAGTTTAAAACCAAATCATTTAATATTATGATAATGTCTGGGATGTGTAAAATCATTTCAAAAATAAACTTATAAGTCTTAGCACGCATAGTGTCCCATACCACTATGTTGGCTACATAGGTATACAACTGAAAATAGTAAAAGGTTTCGCATAGTGTCCCATACCACTAAGGATTGGATTCCAAGAGAAGCCCCCAAGAATTGGCTTCTAAGAGAAGTCATGCAGATATGACTAACCTTCTAAGAGAAGACATTAAGAATTGGCTTCCACGAGAAGAATTATGTGTTAAAAAAATAGTTATTTTTAGAATTGATAATTAATAGGTATCAATTGAAAATTAATAAAATAAACAATATTTTGGTCGCCTTAAAAATAGGCATTTTTTCGAAGGTCACAGACTTCGACAATTTTAGTTCGTTGGATCTGTTATCAAAATATGGTAGTGGGTGAAGTTTCAAGTCAATTCGTGTCAGTATATGAGTGTATGATAGGAAACTATGTCAAAAAGAGTTAAATTTGAACTAAAAATAACTTGTTTTTCAAATTAGCCTATTTATATGGATGAATTAATATTTGAAACCTATACCATTGAGTCCGGAATACGAGTAATTACGTGTATACCTTTTTTGTTTGGTCCAATTCGGAATTCTGGACATTAAGATACGCAGAAAACACTATTTTGAATCAAATTTAAATTATTTGATAATTCAAACAAATTCGAATTTTGAAATATTTTTATATGTAATTGAAGAGAAAGAAAAATTGAACAATTTTAGTGTAAAAACATTATAAATTAGATACAATAAGTAAGTCAAATTAACATCCGAATAGAGCCGAGAAAACACACTTGTGTTTTAGTACCTCCACGATTAGCGATCCGCACCCTAAATTTCATAATTTAAACCCTCCATCCTTATCTCCTCTTCATTCTTAACCCCTCATTCTTCCTTATCTTCTCCACCAAGCCATCCATTACAACAACAAAGAAAAATAAAAAGAGAATGGAAAAGAGAAAAGAGAGAAGAAAGAGTGGAGAAAAAATGAAGATCCACCTCTCCTCTTCCTCCTCTTTCATCCTCCATAGTCGAATCCTCCACCACTACCACCACCGCACCACCTCAGTCCAACCAGACCCTTTCCATCCCTAAAAATCTTGGATCTACATAGATCCATGGTCGATCCATTCATTTATCCAACCCGTTTCCACCTCCGGCTGAAAATTACGCACCCTGATCATTTAACAGCCATAACTTTCTCATACGAAGACGAAATTACGCGTTCTTCAAGGCATTGAAATCGTGGGAATGAGTACTTCAACTTAGAGAAGGATTTAGAAACCTTAGAGCAGCCAAAAATTTCAGATTTGGCCAAGAAGATTTCATATTTCATAAAAAAATTGGAGAAAAGCTAGTCCTAGAAGCATCCGACTTTATAACGAGAGCTAGGACGTCACGGGGTGGGGAAACTGCATTTTAAAGGATTTAATTAGTGATTATATATCTATATTTATGGTTTATTAGTGAGAAATTTAAAAGTAGGAAAATGATAACTTATATGCACATAAGGTGTTCAATGAAATGCCTAAAAGAAAAATATTTAGTAAATCGTCGGAAATTGGTTGCTAATTGTTTCTAAGTAAATTCATGGAGTAGAAATGACATCTTAGTTAGGTTTGGGAATGAAAATCTTTAGTTTAGCTCACAAAATCTCACCTTTATGGAATATTAGGTGTATACATGCTTTGGTGGTTTGTTAGTAAATAATTTGATGTGGTAAAAGATGATAAACCTCTAAGGTTTTGATCTTCATGTGTAACCATACGTAAAGATGAAGTTTGTATGAGAAATCAATTTGTAAAAAGGGCTTTTAAGTTTGATTTAAAACATGAACACAACATGTTTGTTGAAATGTCTCAAAGAGATCTAAAGGGATTTTGTGATGAAATCCTCATGGATTAGGATTGAATTTAGTTCCTTAACACCCTTATGTAGTATATATATCACCATGTTTAGGTTATGAGCCTAATTTTGAAAGTTAGTAAGCTAATTCCTTGTTTTGTGATTAGCAAAATTTGTTGGCAATACAAGTTGGGTTGGTGAAGGTTAGGAAAGTAAAACATGGTCTAAATTTGGTTAAGGACATAAAGAAACAATCTTTATGTTTGGATTCGTATGAAATTTAGAGATCCTAGTCTCATGAATGTGTATATGTGTGAAACCTTAGCCAATGGACATGAAATCATCTTTTTTGATTATTACTTAATCATTATTCATGTGTGAATATTATTGGTTTGAGATATCCATGTTTGGATATTTTGGTTTGAATGTTTGGTGGTCGGATTGGTTGTATTGGGACCGGTTATGAATATCGTTTGGTTGTTAATTAATAAAATGGAACCCAATTATGACATGACATCTGATCTTAAATAACTAACGAGTTTGGTTACAACTCGTTGGACACATGACATCTTGTTTATGTTTATTGAATGTTTGTGTATACCGGGATTCTCGAATATACAGGAGTTGAATGAGTCTTATTCCAAAAATTGGATTTTAAATGATTATTTTAATAATAAGATTATCGAAGAGAATAAAAGTTTGAATTTAAGTTCCAATACTTTTCGGAAATGAAATTGAGTTAATAACGATGAACTTTTACAAAAGAAAGAAATGGATTTGAAAAGTTAAGAACAAGTTATGGCTTATCAAACATTGAGACGAATAGTAAATCAGTTTTACGATGAATAGTAAATTGAAGTTGCGTTTGCATAGCAAATGATGTGCACATAAAAATGCACATTTACATTCACATATTTATTCTTGTTTAATTAAATAAATGAACATTTTTGGGTATTTTATATGAACAAACCATGTTTTAAATATTTTCAAAATCATCACTCATTTTGTGAAAAAAATATGGTCATTTGTGCATGTTTTAATTTGTGAAATCATTTACTTGTTCCTTGTAATTGTCTTTTGTAGGAATTTAGGAGCCAAAATGATATGTACACATGAAGATATGGAGAAAAACATGCATATACACAAGAGGAGAAGGAATTAATTCATACACTACTTAGTGGAGGACCCCACCCACTCTCCATCTTTCTCTAATGCTTCATATTAGTGGCTAATGCACAATTGGATGAGACAAAAAAGGCTTCATGCATTCTACATGACTCATTAGTGGGTAAGACAAGATTAGAAGCTTCATGAATGGGCATTTTGGGATTTCCCATTATGAATGATTAGGGTTTTAGGGTTTGAGATCATGTATATATACCCCCAATGTTTCATGTAATTTGGATCCTCTTCTTTAGTTAGTTAGTTTGTAGGATAAAAAACAAAAGTTCTTTCTTTCGTAGCTTCTTAGTCATTTCTCTCTTATGTAATTTTCATGTTAATGCAATTTAATTTCTTGTTCATTTAATTTTTGTTATTTACTTTTGTGCATTAGTGTAGTTTCATTTATTCTATGCAAGTAGTTTAGTTTATTTTTGTTCATTAGTTCTCTCTTTTTCTTTTATTTTTAATATTGAAATCTATCTTTGTTGTTATGATTACATACATTAGAGGTTAATCCCTTTCAACTTAGGGGTAATGAAGCTCTCTTGATTATGTACATGCAACATAATTTGTTTATTCATGCTCTCTTTTTGTGCTTCATGTCATGTTGATGTTGTTGGTTTGTGTTCATTATTGAATTTGATAGCCTATGTGTTGACACCAAATAGGCTATGCTTAGTCATGTGTTCACTAATTACCTCTTCATCTACATATGATGATGGTGATTAAATGGAGGTTGAAATAAAAATTTGATGGTCTATATTTCTAATTAATAGTTCATAGGTCATGCTTAAAGTTATTTCAATTTCAACTTGTTCATTTTTCATTTGAAATAGTATGGTGATTTAGTGGATATGTTATAGTTTGATTATTTTGTGCTAATTAATAGCATGAATAAGCTATACTTATAATAATCATATCAACTAAATTCACAAATGACCAAAAAAAGATATCATGGTTTCATTTTATGTTGATTCATGTGATCTAGAGAGTGAATTTATTCCTAAGTTGTTATTTAACTCTCATATTGTTATTTAGCTTAATTTGTTAGTTTAGTGTAGCTGTAGGTAGTTAGTTAAATCCTCACTCGACGTTGGTTTAATTTGATTGGATATAATTAAAATTATTTCTTTCCCCGTGGATCGACCCGTACTCGCTAACGTACTACAAGTGTACGTCGTGCGCTTGCGGTTTATTACACTTCGCAGTGGTTTTCTAATTCGATAGAATTCCCGTCATCGAACAAGTTTTTTGCGCCGTTGCCGGGGAAAGAAATTTGATTTTAGTTATATTCTTCGGATTAATTTTCTTGTTTGTTCTTACTAAAAATAAAAAATAAAAAAATTTGTGTGTTTTGTCTCGATTCATTTTTGTGTTATGTTTTGATTTTTTTTTTTTTTTTTGTGTGCGTTTGTTTCATTGTTTTCATATAGGATTTGTCTTCTAGAAAAAAGTGTTGCCAATTTAGTTTGTTTGTTCCTGTGTTTTGATTTCATTTGCTTAGCTCTTGTTGTGTCTGATTTAGTGGCGTTTTATTTGGTTGGTTTTAAACTTTAAAAAAAAAGCACCTGCTTTGTTAACAACAATTCTGCTTTCTGTTTTTGTTATTCTATTTTATTTTCTTGTCTTAGTTTGGGCACTTTGCATTTGTGAATATCTGCATTTGTAAATATTTGTTTGTGCTTTCTGTTTCTTGCAATGTTTTTTTTTGTAAAAAAAAAGGCAGCAACACTAGGATTTTGAATTTCAATTTTCATTCTTCCATCAAAATTCTAGTACAAACGGTATCAGTTTCACAAGTTCTTCTTCTTTCCAAAAAAAAAATTACAATTTGCATTTCTGTTGCATTTGCTCTACTGATACTACCTTTTCTATTTTCATTGTTCTTCCATCTTTGGTTCGGTGACTTCCTCCAAGATTACCCTTCCTAACCAAGCCATCTACAACCAGAACTCGGTTCCACCACTCATTTTCTTGATCAACCACAAGCTCTTCATCACCAGACCATTCAAACATACCCTGCATCAACCACATTCTTACCACCTCTAAAACTGTCGAAACAGTCTTTGCCACTTACCACCTTGGCTTCTAATAACATACCAGTTGCAACAACCATTTACCGAAGCTTTCACCTTTACACATGCACATATAAACAACAACATTTCAACTCCACACCTGAAAGTCCACACAACTCATTCACAACCAATTCTCCAATTCCATCTGCCATTACCACTTCATAACTCTTGTTCCATTGCCATTAAACACCAATACATACCACACCGCCACTTCATACAAACCCTCCTGTTCAACTATCAGCGACCAGATTTCACATTAAACAATCAACTTCTTTGCCTGATTTCCACATACCAGCCTTCTTCAAATAACCAAGTATCATCTACAAACATTATTAACCCAAGTGCATCCTCTAAACTTACCATTCAATTCAACACCCTTGACAAAACATTGCTGCTTCTGTGTACCAAGTTCACAACTCTGCTTTTACTATTGATCATTACTTCGTTCTATCCATCAACCCTCCAACAAATGTCAACCGATCAACCACCCCTCAACATTTAAACACCACAAATCACCATCCCTTCACGAATTGCAATCCACAGCTCCACACTTCTTCACCGTCTACAGCAACAATCCCCAACCAAAATAGTTTTACCACATGACCATCATCCCCTTCACCTCAGCCACTCCACTAACAGAACTACCCTACTTCAGTCGCTCATCAAGGTCTGCGAATTCGATCCACAAATCACCAAGTCACAAAATCGCTAGCCCAAAAGCCAATCCCCAAATTTGACCATCAAACTTCAACCCAGACCTTTTTCTTCACCAAATTGAAGTCAAATGAATTCCCCGAAACTCTGCAAATCACCTCAATTCACCCACCACCTCAAACGAACGAACGGACAACGGAGCTAGCTTCCAACCAACAATAACCACACACCCCAGCATATCTTGCATTAAGTGTCCCGTCCACCATGAAAATCAAGCTCGAAATCACTGCTTCGAGGTAGCCTCAGAATACCAATTCGCCTCTTGATTTTCGGTCGCCTTGAAATTCTTTTTATTTTTCTCTTATCTGATTTGATTTCGCAGTTAGAAGAGATGGTATTTTGGTTGTGTTTTGCGTGCTAACGTGTTAGAGATTTAAGTGTGGGTTTCAGTAAATTACTCTTGTGGGCTGACCTAGTAATTAGGCTTCGGTTTTAAATTATTGTTTTTGTTTAAAATGGGAAAAATCTTGTTTATAAATCGTTTTTTCCTCTTTCTTTTGGGGTTTTATTTTTGCTTAAGTTGTGAGTGAATTTTATAGTTTTCTTTTGTTGTTTTTTTAAGTTTTCTTTGGGGATTTTAATTGTTGTGTTAGTTCTATTTTCTAGCTTTTTTTAAATTTAAAGTTCGTTTTTAACTCCATTTCAGGTTGCAAAAGGCGAACAGGATTTGCTTGGAACTGTGCTGCTTGCTTGGATTTGCTAAACCACTTTACATGCTTGCTTAAAAAAAACGCCGCTAATAAAATTGCCAATAAATTCAACCGCTTTGGTATTGTTCTCTTTTCCCTTGTTTTTATTTAATTACGTTGTTGTTTGCTTGCATTTGCATTAAAAATAAATCCAAAAACAAAATAAAAATTCATTCATAGTTGCATCGTTAATTCACGTTTAATTTCTGTTTTGCATTCATCTCGTTTTATTTTCATTTTTTAGGATTTTTTATATTTTGACAAATTGGTTTATTTCTAACAAATTATTTCTCAGTGTCTAGACTACGACAGAGTAATAACTATTTACAAATATTACGGTGATTCATAAAATATTATAGCGGTTGTTCTTCTGAATGTACTTAAACCTTCGGCTGCATTGCTAGGGTGATTCCTAGTGCACCGATAACTCCTTTTCGTTAACTGGCTGAGAAATCTTTTGTTGAAATTAATCTAACCGTCATTATATAATTTTAGAAAATTTGTAAATGTTTTGTTTGCATTCATATAGTTGCATTAGGTTCATGCATACATAAAAAAAATCTTTTGTGTATATTTCCTTTACTCTTTAACAGAAACATTAAAAAAAGCTTCTTGAAAATGTCCCAATTTCCTTATTCCTACGGATTTTATAATAGTTGTGAAAATCAATATAATCCATATAATTTTACACCAAATTCATATGGATATTTTAATAACAACTATTGTACAAACAATTTGGATTTTACACCACCAACTTTTCAAAAAGTTCAAAATAATCTTGACTTTGCACCACAAAATTTTCAAAATGATCATCAACCCTCAAGTCTTGAAACAAGTATTCAATCTTTACTTGAATCAATTCAAAGATCAAATGAATCCTTTAACTCATTAATGTGCAACAATTCAAGTCAAAGTTTTCAAGATAATCAAAATTCAAATTCAATTCCAAATTCAAATGGTTTTGATAATAACCTTTGCGAATTCAGTTTCGAACTCCAAAATGAATTTCAAATTCAAAATGGAAATGTGAATAACTTTTCAAATGATTTTTGGCAACAAGAATAATTTCAATTGTAGTGAAACTGAAAATATTTGTTCTCAACAATTTCAAATTTGGAATTCTCAAATAAATAATCATAAATTTGATTTTGCTGAGCAAATGAACGAAATTGACGATAATTACACGGATTTGTTGTATGGAACCTACTCGAATTTTTGTGAGAAACAAAATCAAATCCAGATGTGTAATGATTCGAACAATAATCCACCTTTTCCCCCAATCAACGATTTTGAAATAACTACTTTCGAAACTGAAAATAGCGATCTTAATAAAGTTGTTAACAATGCGGTAATTGAGTTGGATTTCAATTCTTTTGAGAGGGTGGAACAAAATTTAGAATTCGATCTTCCTTTTCCTGAAAATAACGAACTTCAAACCACAACTTTAGAATTTGAAAATGATTTATGCAATGAAGTTGTGAATAATTCAAAGGAAGATGAATTTGATGAACACAGATTTTTTTGTCTTTTCGAAGATGAGTAGAATTTTGAAAGTGTAGATTTGAATCACCATTTGGATTTTGAAATCAATATTTGTGAACAAAATTTCAATAATAAATTTGAAATTCAAATTGGTGAATTTAAACATGAATTTCAACAATTTATTCAATCTGACATAAAAATCATCGAAAATAAAGCAACTCGTTCGATTTTTCATAAAACGACATTCGTTTTTCCAAATCTACATTCAACTTCGAAACTTTTTACGATTTGGTTTTTCAAGCTTAAACCGTGTCTCTCATACCTGAAGTGACAAAGAATCAGTCTTTAAAAGACCGTTTCATTTACTTCTTGTCAATATATTTTCTAGTATACTGTAAAAAAAAATCTTTTTTTGTAAATATAGGGCATATTTTCATTTTTTTCTTTTGTTTTTTCTCCTTTCAGTTGACTGTGGGGACACAGTTGAAATCAAGTGTGGAGGGAGTTTCATACTTATTTTGGTTTTACATAGATTTCACTTTTCTTTTCTTTTTTTCATCACAAAAAAAATATAAAAAAAGCATTTTAATTTACTTTTAAATAGGCACGAGGTAGTAAATATATGGTTTTGGTCATACAATTAAAATGCTTGGAATTTACTTCTCTTAACGGATAACGGAAGAAAATTTTGAATTATGAGCAAATTTGGTGTAATTGGTATATAGGGAGATTCGTAGGTGATGAGTATTAAATGTTTTCTAAATTATAATCCGATTAAATGAATGGTTGATTGAGACAACCTGCAACAACATTTTAGATCTTTTAAGTGAAGTTGTGTTAAGATATTCTCGCTTAACTCTCTCTCTTGTAAAAAAAATATAGGAAAAAAAAGCAAAAAGAAAATGAAAAAGAATATATATATATATATATATATATATATAATAATCCAAGGGTATCCAACATTGCTAGTACATCTAGCGTTGGTGTACAAACCCGCCAAGCTCTTTCCGACACCTTGTTGACAAAGTCATCGTCGACATATCTTGGTCTCATTTCATGAGTTGGACATCTTAGGATTACTAACCCTCACGTAAGTCATAATGATGTGTAGGGGTGGTATACCTTGGTATTTGTAAATAATAATAATGTAAATATTTTGCAATAAAGAGAGAGTTAGCACTTGAAATCCAAGCACACTCTTCACTTATTTGACCTAACTTGTTAACCAAAAGTAAATAAAGATTTCATTTTACGATTGTTGATATCGATTGCAGAATTCATTTTATATTTGCATTATGTTCTATCAAAACAACTGGCCAAGCTGGAGGAGTTTATAATGATAACTGACTTTTGTTTGAAGTTTTGATTAGTGATTGACTTAAATTTCATAGTGACGACACAAACTTGTGTTAACTCCTTTATGTTAAATTTAAAAGTAAATTACCCATTTGTAAATACTCTTTTTTTTAAAAAAAAAAATGCATTCATATTGTAAATATTTCTGAATCTTGCATTTTGTAAATATTTTTTTTGCTCTTAACATTTGGATTTTGTGGGTAGCATTCGCTGGAAACCCTCACGAGACAACACTCGTCCTACTGGGGACACCCAGAGGTTTAACGGCTTGTTGCATATGCTCAATGCAATCGTGCTCCCTACGAAAACGGATTTGTCTATTTTTTATTTTATTTTATTTTATTCGAGGACTAATAAAAGGATAAGTGTGGGGGTATTTGATGTGCATGTAAAAATGCACATTTATATTCACATATTTATTCTTGTTTAATTAAATAAATGAACATTTTTGGGTATTTTATATGATCAAACCATGTTTTAAATATTTTCAAAATCATCGCTCATTTTTGTGAAAAAATGATCATTTGTGCATGTTTTAATTTGTGAAATCATTTACTTGTTCCTTGTAATTGTCTTCTCTAGGAATTTAGGAGCCAAAATGATGTGTACACATGAAGATATGGAGAAAAACATGCATATACACAAGAGGAGATGAAATTAATTCATACACTACTTAGTGGAGGACCCCACCCACTATCCCTCTTTCACTAATGCTTCATATTAGTGGCAATGCACAATTGGATGAGACAAAAAAGGCTTCATGCATTCTACATGACTCATTAGTGGGTAAGACAAGATTAGAAGCTTCATGAATGGGCATTTTGAGGATTTCCCATTATGAGTGATTAGGGTTTTAGGGTTTGAGATCATGTATATATACCCCAATGTTTCATGTAACTTGGATCCTCTTCTTTAGTAAGTTAGTTTGTAGGATCAAAGACAAAAGTTCTTTCTTTCATGGCTTATTATCCATTTCTCTCTTATGTAATTTTCATGTTAATGCAATTTAATTTCTTGTTCATTTAATTTTTGTTATTTACTTTATGCATTAGTGTAGTTTCATTCTATGCAAGTAGTTTAGTTTATTTTTGTTCATTAGTTCTCTCTTGTTCCTTCGTTTTTAATATTAAAATCTATCTTTGTTGTAATGATTACATACATTAGAGGCTAATCCCTTTCAACTTAGGGGTAGTGAAGCTCTCTTGATTATGTAGATGCAACATAATTTGTTTATTCATGCTCTCTTTTTGTGCTTCATGTCATGTTGATGTTATTGGTTTGTGTTCATTATTGAATTTGATAGCCTATATGTTGACACCAAATAGGCTATGCTTAGTCATGTGTTCACTAATTACCTCTTCATCTACATTTGATGATGGTGATTAAGTGGAGGTTGAAATAAAAATGTGATGGTCTATAGTTCATAGGTCATGCTTAAAGTATATTTCAATTTCAACTTGTTCATTTTTCACTTGAACTAGTATGGTGATTTAGTGGGTATGTTATAGTTTGATAGTTTATTTTGTGCTAATTAATAGCATGAATAAGCTATACTTATAATAATCATATCAACTAAATTCACAAATGACCAAAAAGAGAGATCACAGTTTCATTTTATGTTAATTCATGTGATACAAAGAGTGAATTTATTCCTAAGTTACTTTATGTCTGAAATGATTTATTACTTTAACACCTCATTCACTCATAGACTCTCTGTTCATTTATTTTCCGAATTTCACTCATTTGGTTTATGAGATGCTTTTGATCAACATTTCACTTTTGAATCATTCTACATTTCTCTATCTTTTTTAACTTAATTCATTACTGGAATGTTATATTGAGTTATTCCTGATATGTTATTCTAAATACATTTTAGATCTAGCTAAATATTATGGCAGAGTGTTCTCTATGTTAAATATGATTACCCAGTCGTTCTAAATGGTTGAAGGCATTGCTATGTTCATTTATTCTCTTCTATCTAACCTACTTAAGCATGAAATCGTAATGACTGATGATATCTGCATTCATTTATTGTTGAATTATCAAGTAGAATTCATGCTTTGATGACTTCAACTGCATCACAACATGTACAAGGTTTATCCTATGGACAATGTACATAATTATTCACTCAATTGCTTTAAATTGCTTTTCAGTCATTAACTATTTTATAGTTGCTGCAATTGGACTTTACGTTATTACTATCTAAATATGCCGATGTTTTAATACTTTTGATGCTGTGACGACATACAATATATACAATATTAGTGGCTTCTAAGTTCTAACTTATAAAATTAATTTTGATCAATACTTTGTTTTGATTTTCTGTTTTGTGACTCATTGTTAACTTGGTTTAAAAGAAGTATGTTTTTGAATTAATTATTTCTTTTATGCTTCTTCCAAGTTAAATTTATGTTTGCCGTATGTGTTTCTAAAAGAAATTATTGATAATGCTCGAAGATGGATCGAAATTGACTACCATATGTTGCTCAAGGTTTATCCCAAAGTCAATCTCCTGTTTCTAGATCTGTTATTATTTCAGTATATTTTAAGCCTGAAACATGTAGCATATGATTGGTATTATGCAAGCTTATGAAATTTTGCCTCATATTTGCCTGTCTAATTTTATCTCTGTCCAAGTCCGAGCTATCAAACTAATTCAAATGCATCATAAAATTCAATTAGCAATGATCTATTGAATTATATCTCAGATACATGCTTTAATTGAATCCCATTCAATAGGGTATTAGTTTGCATCAGCTGTTGACCTTCGTTAGTCGATATCGTGGTTCTTTATGACATTGCTGATTTGGTTAGCAATGAAATATTGTAATTAATAGTATACTCACTGATTATTTAATGAAAACACTACAAGAAAGGTGGTTGATTATTTAATGAGTCAACCAAACATTTGTCACTGGAGACCATAACAATGTTGTTGGATGGACATCTTTCAGTTCCCCCACATCGCTATATATCTTGTTTCCTTTACACTTCGTATCGGTCTATCATTTTTGAAAATACACGTCTAACTAACGTAACCTTTTCAACGCATTTATTTTCAGGTGTGGTTGGCCAAGGATTCGTAGTGATAAATATGACTTTCGAAAACACAGCTGGAGTAGTAAAGCAACATGCAGTAGCTTTAAGAGACGGAGCTGATCCATCAACCTTTCATGGTTGCAGTTTCGAAGGATATTAGGACACTGTCTACACGCATTCATCAAGACGGTTTTGCAGAGATTCTTTTGTAAGAACCTTAGAAAATGCTCTTAAGTAATTTTTATCTTCTTCAAGTAGCGTCGAACCTAGTAGAATGCTTTCTATGAAATTAGGTGGCTAAATGGAATATAATTATCAATTTAAGGGACAAGTGCCAAGGCCTTCTAAAGAATAACAAAACTTGTATTTGTTTGGCACATAGGATGGGCATCCCAGAATTTGTTATATTTCATGCTTTATGCATGTGGCATACACCGTATATGTCAATCAAATTCTAGCTGAAACTGACCATTTAGGATAACCCACTTTGTTCGGCAGTTTGTTACTTGTGAGAATAGCAGTCCCACGAAAACATCTCTGTCATGAATTGGATGCTTCAATATGATGTAGCATATTTTGGAATCATAGAAGGGCAGCTTATTGGTTCATTTCCTTTTTCATAAGTTCAACATAATGTATACATTTTGGAATCATTTCATGGGCCTTGAATGAAGAACAAACGCATGCATCAAACCCAAAAGACTACCCAGATCAATCAATAGGAAACTTATACAAGGGTGACATGATTCCTTATTTAGACCATGGTAAACAAGCTTCACATTAGGATTCAAAGAGGGAAATATGAACAGTATATATATGGCATGCGCAAGCAAATGAAAGTCAGGCATGCATGGAAGAAAATGCCAAGTTACAGGTGGCGCAAACAAGAAACATAGGCCATCAAACAGAGCCAAACAGTGTGAATCATGAGTGTGTTACTATCGCATTCAGGTTTTAGGTGATTTATAAAATGCACACGAATTTTCAGGTTATAAGAAATACTGAAGTAACCTTGATTGACATAAAATAAAACAAGGTGAACAAATTTTTGGGGATATATAATAGCAATTGTTCTCAGCAAAATACTAACAATTTTTTTCAAGGTACTCAAAGCTTTTCATGAACACTAATCAATTATTTCAAAGTCACAGCAATGTTCCAATGCGTTTTTTTTTTTATTACACGGTACATGTTGTTTTTATGGTCCAGTCTTGGGACTGCCACTTTTTACTATAAAGAACCCACAACTTACTGCCAATAGCATCAAAGGTCAATAGCATGTTCTGTAACTCATATGGATATAAACCAAACAAAATAACAAGTATGGCAGTTCTTACGAATTGCATGCTTCCATGAATCATTTTAAATGGAAAACCATCATCCGTTAAATATTCCTACTTCCATTAATATTTCCATTGTTCTTGATGGCCAATATCTTGTGACTATGCACCTTTGGAATTGTTAGGCGTTACACTTTTTTATTCAACTGCATTTCAGTTTTATGTGAATTACATTGTCATATGAAATATAAGCTTGTGTTGTGTTTCCAATAACTCCTTAGAAACAAAACAATGCAATGCATGCTATCATAGGATATGTGCCTGAGTAACCAGTACCATACTACAAGGGTTCTAGTGTATAAATTCCTATTTAAATCATGGCACAAGCGGAAAAGAACACACATCCTATGAAAGCAAAAGATGTGTATGATCATATTATTGGAAAAAATATCGATGATGACTGCAAATACACAACCACAACAGGAGTTTCGGTAGTTTCAGTTGTGTGCTCGTATTGTGATGACTGCAAATATCGATGATGAAGCATATGATCATATTATTGGAGAAAATTGCGCAAAAAATGCTTGGAATTTATTAAAGAAGATTTATGGTAGAATGTGGAGGAGAACACACAAGAAGATAAATTGACAGTCTATTTCTGAAGCCAAAGCTGATGAAACAAAAACTACCGATGACGGTGTGACTAAAGAAGCAACTGAATCTATACCAAATGTGGTAGTAGAAAATATTGAAGTTGTTTCTGGTACAACTGAAAATGAGAAACCAGTTGTCACTGAATCAGATGAAAAATTAGTCTCAGAAAATGTCTCAAAAACTGCTACAACTGAAACTCCTGTTGTGGTTACAGTCAAGAAACTAAAAGCTGTTGTTTCTGAAAAGAAGGCTAAGCTTGCAACTCCAGCTAATAGCAAAAAAGACGGCGAGGATGCAAAAAAAGAAACTCCAGCAAAGAATGGGAAAAAAAGTCCTAAATCTGGTGGCTCTGTTTCTTGCAAATCATGTTCCAAGACATTCAACTCAGAAAAGGCTTTAGAGTCTCATACAAAGTCCAAACATATTGCTCAAGACACAAAAATCGCAAACAAGCCTGAAGAAGAAAAAATGATGAATCACTACCCAAGGTCGACGATGCTGCAAAAGAAACTATCGAAAATGATGTCAAAGACACGGTTAGTAGCATTGCTAATATAGGAAAATAATTTGAAATAGTGGTTTCAAAAGAGGCAAACTCTCTTCAGGGCAATACACCCGTAGTTGAGCATAACAAGAACAAAAGGATGGTGTTAAAGCACAAAATTGTTGTAGCTGAACCAAAAAAGAAGAAGGTCATGGTGACTGAAGTTGTTGCGGGTGGATCAGTCGACATCAAAGAAGCAAATGGTGCTGCAATCCATGAAGTCATGGAATCATATGAGGTTGAAATTAATGGGAATGTATTTCAAGTTAAAAGTGTGAGAAACTTGAATGGACATAGCATTGGGCCTTACCAAATTTACGCTAGAAAATCAGTGTCCATTGTTAAAGGTGGAAACTTTGTCAGGAATTAGAGATAACAAAGCAGCAGTTGTGTTAAATAATGCAGATATTAAAGTAGTATCCCAAGCCGATACTTAAAAAAATAATTTCATGGATTATTTTTGTCGAACTGCAAAGCAGGAACAACATGAAATGATACAGGAAAAAGCCAGCAGGAAAACGAAAAGAGAAGGAAAACTAAAAACAGACCCTCGTTATTTTACCATTGCTCTTAAAGTGTGGAAGTCTGAACATAACCCACCGAAGAAGAAGGCAAAAAATAAAATTCGGATAATATCCCTATTTTTGCCAAAACATGTGAGATATAAAAGGAATCAAAGTCATGAGATGTTCTCAAAAGCTTGAAAGATCCGGGAAGGAACACAAACGGGATCGTGTTCAAGAAGTGTTGCCGCATTGGACATTTGAAGGAATTTTGGTTTAGGGGAGGCATTGTTGGCGTAAACCAAAATTCACTAATTACTTAAGTGCCTCTTAAAATAAAAGGTCATTAAGTGTCATGTCTATTAATGAAATGTCATGTCCGTTAGACGAAGTGTCATGTCTATTGGTCAAGTGTTATGTCCTTTAAGTCTAAGAGTCATATTAAAGTTTGTGTGTCTCTTAGTAAAATGTGATGTCCATTAAATGAAGAGTCGTGTAAGGCTATATATATAAAGCCTATCATTTTAGTTGTAATGAAGTGGCGCATAAAGTGAAAAAAAGAAAGAAAAAAGAAAGAAAATATTATATTCTTCCTCCTACAAAATAAAGTCTCATTTCTCCAACAATTTGCATCAGAGCTTCTCTACTCCATCAAACTGGTACCAGAGCTTCTCCAAAAAACCAACAAATTTGTATCAAAGCCAAAAGCCAAAATAAAAACCAACAAGTTTTATGTGAATTACATTGTCATATGAAATATAAGCTTGTGTTGTGTTTCCAGTAACTCCTTAGAAACAAAACAATGCAATACATGCTATCATAGGATATGTGCTTGAGTAACCAATCCCATACTACAAGTGCTCTAGTGTATAAATTCCTATTTAAATCATGGCCAAGCGGATCTCAACAAAGGAACAACCAAAGGCAATATATTAGTAACTAGTCGAAATGTTTACAGTGGTAGAGTGCTCAAAATAAGATGAAAACATGAAGAGCCTGGGTATCATGTAAGGGCAAACAACACTGGAAATCACGTAAGCTGGTTTTGAAAACATGGAAACATCACAATCGAAAGTGCAAACAAATAGGACGCAACTACCTATACTCAGGTGAAACTGAAGTGAACACAATTGAAATAAGTTTAATCGTAAGTATACTCACTATTTGTCGCGATGATGGACGGAGAAGCAGGAACCCGCAGGCGGTGGCTGGCCTTCAAGGTGGTGACGCAGTGCGCTGGGTGCTTGGCGACGCTGCGACAGAGGGGTGGCAAACATGAGTTTCAATGGTGCTGCGCAACAGTTCGCGGTTTCGGGTAGAGGCGGCTCATGGTGGTTGCGAAGTGGAGCGAATAGGGATCAATTCACTAGTGACAGCAACGGTAAACGGGAAGGAGGCTATTTCGGTGTCCATTAACGATGGGTTTGGTAAAAAGAAGTCATTTTTCGTGATTGCTTTTTTGGGGAAGAACTGATTTTTGTGGGGGAGACAATTTCTGAGCGGAAATGGAATAAAATTCAGCTGTTTAAGGGCCGGTGGAAAACTTAAAAGTGGAAAATGGACACGGGGAGAAAAATATCAGAACGCATTGGAAAAATGTCGATGCCATATTTCAAAACTGGACAAGTGCCTATTCTCATATAAATTTAATTTCCAACTTAAATGGAAGTAAAAAAAATTCTTTAAAAATAAAGGATATGCAAATGTAACTAACAATAAGAATATATATAAGAATACAGGCATCAATGTATTTAATAACCTCGTGATTTTTGCACATACCCTTCATACTTTGAAATTGACTTGTCAAACCAAGTTATATGGACCAGGCTTAAAATTTTAAACAAATATCTAGTTTTAAAGTATTAACATCGCTTAATTTAACAAAATATTTAAATCGAATATAAAAAAATTAAATTTACCCTTACAAAAACAGTTTAAAACAAAATAAAAAAGAATAAATTTCAAATTTCAACCAAACCTCACATTCCATAAATATAAATTCAAAAAAAAAAATTCATATATTTAAAACGGTAATAAAACTGGTTGGTTACAATATACACTGCCTGGTACATGACCATTGTTGCTGCAGTTCAAGGCCAGGTTTGTTGAATATTTCTTTCCAAATTCCTACATTTTGATATAGTTAGTTATTGCTTGCTCTTGTAATCAAGAAACTTTAATGATAGATTGAAGGGGTGACTCATTCGGGCCCCAAAAAATTGGTGCTGTACTTCAATTATAACGTCCTGTATTTTTACGGTATAATAATTAATTTATTTACCTATTTAAATCAGAAATGCTGGAGTACCCGGAAAACGCGGAGGGCCCACTTGTGCATTTACATAAATACCCCCCTGAATTTCGAGCTGATAACTAAATCGCGCGGTTTGCCCGCTTTTCTTTCGGGTCTTCAAGCAGTTCTCTATTTAAATAGTGATTTAGAGATTTAAATGGTCGTTTAATTAAATAATATTGAATATTTAATTAATATAAATAATAGAATTGTATATTTATTTCTGAAATAATTGAAAATAATGGAATTCGCAATATTGTGCATATTGGATTACTTATAAGATTTAATTCAGTTTAGAATTGAATTATAATAACGAAATTTATTATTAAACAAAGTTTGAACGTATAATTATAATGTAATTATAATAGAGCTCGAAATGGCGTGGTAGCTCGTAATTTGGCGATTCGAACTTTAATTGAATATACAAATTCTGTTTTAAGTCGGATTTCTGTGAAACAAGAAACGTTCGAATCTGTTGAACGATATTTTTCTAATGCAAGAGAAAAATCGAGATTTCGTCGTGTATATTGTGAGTTATGTCCAAATCAAATTTCTGAATAGTCGCTATGGATTTCGTTTATAATTTATAACGATTTATTTATATTATAAATGGATTTTTAATATAAATGGAATATCGATTTAACTGGATTTTTAAATATCGAGTTATAAATCCGGATAGGAATATTTTGGAGTTGTATGATATTCTATTATGAATATATATGATAATATTAATTTATTAATATTAAATTTAATTATTTTTTTAAATATATTAATATTTATTGGTTTATTTAGTGCCTTAGAAAATAGTCAGTTTTGCAAACGACCTCTCTTTTTGACGAAACTAATTTTGTTGGATTCGGAATATTAAATTATTGTTAGATTTCAATTTCCGTGATTTTTGGAGTCAGTATGTGGCCGTACGGGATTTTGATGTGAAAAACAGCCAGTAATTTAACTTTAAAAATATGCAGTGTGAGCAAAAGGATTCGGAATTCAACGAAACAAGTTTCGTTGGGTCCGTAATGTCGAAATATAGTTGTAGGTCCATTTTCATTGAATTTGGGTATTATATGTGGTCGTACGGATTTTTAAAGGACAAATACATATAACGATTGATTAAAATTGGATAAAATAATGAATATAAAAATATCATAATTTGCTTATATATATTCTTTAACTTTTCTAAACCTAACAAAACTTTCTCCACTAGTCAATTACATTCCGTCATCATTCTTTCTTGTTCTTCAGCAAAACGTGAGAAATCGGATTTTATAAAATCCAAAAGAATTCAGATAAATTGCTATAAATTAGAAACTATATATATATATATATATATATATGGGATCGTCACTATGATAATTTTACTTGGCCCGACGCGAGTTTATGCTGCTGGAATACTTCCAGCATGAAGTAGGGTTGGGGTTTATTGCGGTTTTGATCATCAATGCATGTTTTTGGTATTACATTTGAAATCGTAGCAAGGGTTAGCATCAGCGTGCCAAAGTTTTGGAGGTTCCATACCATTTTCTGTCGATGGGCTTTCAACTGCAAGTGATCGTTGCGATTTACTGTATGGTGGCGGGCCGCGAGAATTTGGCCTGAGGTGGAAGAGAATTTGGTGGAGAATGTAATGGTGATATTTGTTTGTGGATTAATGGAGTGAAAGGGGAGAGGTGAAGTAGGAAGATATCGGCCATGGTTTGGAGAAACAGCAGGAGCGACATTTTGAAGAAATGCTACAGTGAAGGTAGCGGGTAGGAGATTAAGGGATGGGCCAACATTATTAAAAGGTTAAGGCCCATTTGAAAATAAAAATCCAAGTTTTATTTAATTTAAATGTATATTAACTTGTAGATATCATAACTTTGTCATACGTTAACCGAATTCAGCAAAAATGGACCCGTTAGGATTATATGGACGACCGCTACACAATGGAACTGTCCGGAGTGAATTGAAGCTCATTAGAAATTATAGCCGAATAAAACGACAGATTTAATCTACCGGCGTCAACCATTATTCAACGATCAACAACCAAAGTGAGTAAACTCACTAACTTTGTCCAGTTTAAAATTTTATAATCGTTGTTTAATATTGATAAAAATGATTGAATGCTGTGTGTGATGGTTGTTTGGATGAAATGGTTAAAATAATACGTATAGTTATTTATACAAGTCGTTAGTTAAATATGGATACTATTTATTATTATATTTCATATTGATATGAAATAAATGTTGATTAACATCTGTGGATGCAGGGGAAACAGGTTGGAGGAATCTAACTGGATTCCTGAATGATTATTGTGTAATTGGGATGTTGAATAACATTGACCTTGAAATAACTGGTATTTAAATACCGTAAAGTTATATGGAAAAGAATTCAAGTTTTAAAAAGGGGAAATCTATTATTTATTATTTTTAGATAATAGATACTGCATATTGATTTAACTAGAATGTAATAACTTGTTTAACTATATAAACAAGTAGTTTGATTTATTAAACGTTATTTTTAAATGGAATAAAATAATTATTGTTAAATAATTATTATTAGATAACCCGGGAATGTTAATTTAAAAATGAGAAATGAAAAGGGAAGTTGTGGAATTTATTTCGAGGTTCGAAATGTGAATATGAGTTGAACAAGAGTATATATAAGGATTTGTAATTAAAATTTGACGATGTCGAATATTATTAAAATAATTTATGTTTAGAAATTATATATTTTATAAGTTGGAAATTTACAAGATAATTAATATTGGTTTGAAATCAATAATTTTTAATCGAATAAGCAATCGAGATGGAGTTTTAAACTAAATATATAATTAATAAGAAATTGATTTGTAGATAGAGTTTATGGAGTGGGATACGAATATGAATTTATAAAAAGAACCAAATAGATGAGATTTTAAACTGTAATGATAATATTTATTTAAATTAAGGTTTGATTAAATAAACCGAGTCCATATTCTACAGAAGGATAGTATTCACGTTATAAAGTGAATAATGATTTAGAGCAAATGATTTGCAAGATTAAATGTGCTATAAAAGGAAATTAATGGATATTTGAAGTGATAAATTCAAACATAAATTTAGAAATCAAGTTAACCTGAAATGGTAAGTTATTCCGACGTTCGGAATGTTAATCGAATGGAGATTTATTCAAGAGAGAGTTATAAGTTGAAATTCGATTATATCGAATGCACGAACTATTTACTTTCCGTTTTTAATTTAGATTATTTATTAAGTTAAATATTATTTAATTATTCTAAATAAAGAATAAAAGTTATATTTTAAATATTTTGGAAATAGGTATTATAACATTATCATTATAATCAATGTTTTATACAATGACGTTTTAAATCTATATAAATGGATCTTGGAAATGTTTTCCAAATATAACCAGTGATATTTTCTAAGTCTAGAAAATGAAATGATTCTGGGTTAAGAATGAAGTTAAGGAAATTAGAGACTGATAGGAGATTAGTTATGTTGAATGGCTTTCTGAGTGTCGATCTAATGTTGGTTTCGGCCTTCAGGGTTGATACTTAGGGAACTGTTCACTTACTAGTTTACGATTAGTGACAGAAAGGATAGTGATGTGAGAATAAGACATGGAAATGTTTTCCAGTGTTAATAATAACATATAATTTCTGAAATATAGAAAATAAGAATTGTGAATATATGGGATTAATTCCCGATGTTAAAAAGAGATATTTTCTGAAATATAGAAAATAAATAGTTTAAAATAAATGGAGACATTTTCTAAGAATCAGGAGAGGCTAAACGAGTTGGAGAAATAATTGGGTAAAGACATTTAAGGGAAATTGGGAAATGAAATGATGATTGATCGGTAAGTTTCCATTTGGGAATACGACCGTTGTTTGTACACATGTTTTCCTTTGATAGTTAAATCACCGACTATCAAAGTTTTTGACCATTTCTGTTGTTAATACGGAGAGACCGGGATCAGATTTATTATCTGAAAACCACTCCGTATGGGCATTATCGTTTCGAATCAAATACATCGAAGACAATTGAAGACGAAGTTTATGTAAGGGTTATTCTGGCGATTCTAGGTAGAAATTGCCTAAGATGGATTTACAGAATAATTCCTTCGGTTTGTCCAGTCCTAAGAAAACGCATATGGACGAAATTCTGACAGACTATATCTAATAGATCGCGTTAGTTGATCTCTTCAAACGTATTGACGTTGGTGGCGGAGGAATTCGTTTCTCCTATCTTATACCCGTGGTATTTTTGGGGAAATCAATTTGTGATTCGGAGGGTATGACGATGTGGCATTCAGAGTAAATAAAGGTGTAATATGTCAAGATCCGTTATGACCTCAAGCCCAATCAACCGAGAAATGACAGAAATCAGGCAGGCAACATGGCTAAGTGGGTCGCACCCAAGTAGGGTATATTGTCATCATCTAGATAATATTCATATTTGTTACTTCTTTCGCTTCTGTATCTCCCGGGAACGGTTATGTTGGCATACCAACCATAAGGTGATAATATATTCGGAACATTCAAGCGAAATGAATGGTCAGTCATGTGTAGTCGAGTTACAAGATGTTCTTGTTGAACTCCAGTGTATCGCTTCTAGAGTACACTGATCAGAAGGTGACTCCATACCTTGTCATAGTTGGAAATACATTACCCAATAAAAGCCTGCGGTTTTTTATTGTATATTATATAGGTAGAGCATGAGATGAAAGCGTTCTGCTAGATTGTTATTTACTTGATTTAGACATTATTATAATATCCGATAAGTATTGATATTAAGAAATGTTTTCGGCCACCATAAGGTAAAAACCATCTGTGTTTATGTGTGGATCTGTCTTGCGATTTTCCTTTCTTTTGAAAAGGGTTTTGAAAAGTTAAACCAAAATGATTAGAGTTTACTCATACCAGTCATATGACTGACCCAAAGTTTACTTTGTTTTGTTTTTCCCTAAACTCTTGGGTGCCCAAAATTTGTACGGGTAGTCAAATAGTCGGGATTTTTCGGATACGTGAAGGAGCTCGAAGCAGGAGGCTTCAGACTTAGATATACATAGAGTTTATTTACGCTGTAATGTTATGTGTTATATTGGTATGTATATACAGTTATAATTTTGTATTTCAAAAGTGGTTATATAATATATTTGTTCGTTCCGCTGTGAGATTCGTGTTTACTCTGATTCTATTATGCTGTGATCTTCTTTTTCTATTCTAACTTTCTTTCATTCTATTTCTCACCCTCTAACTTCTTCCTGTTAATGATCTGGTATTTTTGATGCTTGAATAGTCGACATGGTATGTTGTGTCGATTTTCTGGATTGAAAATCCAGCGTTCGTTACATCAATAGTGCCACAAAATATTCTTTATACTTTGGCCGGCCACGTAGTCACCGTGTAAGCATTATATTGTTCTCTTGCTCTCTGTTAAACTATTTTTTCCTTTATGGATAAAGCATCACAAGAAAATTTTGAGTTATTGAGTTATAATTGATGCGTTTCTATGAATGATTGCGATAAATATTTTGATAGTTACTGTCCAACAACCCTGTTGAAGTAGTGAGATGCAAATGCCCTTTACTATCTTATCCTTATTTAGGTGTGGATATTTTCAGTAAGTTGGCTTCGTATGCACCTTGGTTGCTACTTGCTATATACTCATGCAGTGCCAGCCAGACCATATGATACAAAAAAATTCTAAAAAAAAGGGATGATGAAAATAATGATAGGTTTAGGACCTGAACTAATTTGGTTATTAAGTGTATAAATTATAAGTTAAACCATTGTACTACAATTTATTTCTTTATCTGTCACTTGCTACATTACTAGATCAATATTTTAAAAAGCATCGGGTATAGTTTGTTGTTATTTTTACTACGCAAGTATTGCCCTATGCAATGCTTCCCTTGGTGAGTTTGGGTCAGGCTTGTGTAACTTATGGCTAGTAACAAGGCTTTTTTTTGTTTTTTGTTTTTGAATCCACGCACTTATCTTTGAAATTGACATTCACGGTATTAGATAAGTGTACACTTGAAGTAGGAAGCCAAAAGAAAGAAAACTCTTGTATCTTTTTTCTATCATGATTCATTGATTTGGTATGACTATTGGACAACTTGTTAGTTCATCTGATTCAAAATTCAATTACAAGGCACAGTCAAAAGTTATTTAAGGTATGAACTAATATCATGTTTGTTTCAAGACCTTTGATCTGTAAGTTTTTATTTTTTCAGATCATATATGGATGTACATGCAATGGAGCAATGGTGATGGTCGTCAACTTATGCGTTGGGGAGTAGAGATCGGATGGGTAGCATGGCTGTGGAAGTTTGATGGAGAAGAGCGGTTGGTTGAGGTTTTATTGTAGACTTTAAATTTGAACTTAACTCAAATTGACATAAATATGAAATTGAAAACATATGTATTCAACTTATTTTTTTGCTAGTTGGTCATTATCTTGCTATCATGAATATGTGTTCCCTTTGTTGAGTATTATACTTTTTTGGGTCATATACTGCTTTTGAAATTGTTGTGAAGATTCATTTGATTGCTAATACTGTAATATATTGGAAAGCGTTATAGAAGATAGTGTAATACAAGAGCTTGCTGGCAAAGGATATTATCAAATAAGTGTTACATCTACATATTTTATAGCGGTATATACATGCTGCAAAAGGATTTAGAAATGTTATCATGTTGGTTTATAGCGCGATAAACCCGCTATTGAATTAATATTTTATTGCAGCTATACAGTGTTAGAAATTTGTTATTTCATGAAGAATGACATATTTTATAGCGGTAATAACGAGCTATTACCCTTATGTATCATAGCGGCATATAGCCCTCTAAAAAATCATATACTTTTATAGCGGTAGTTTCTGTGTTATAGTTATTAAACTGTTTTTTATAACATGTCTATACACAACGCTTTTCGGGCCGCTATAATATTGTTTAATAGCAGCTATATGTTGCTATAAAAGACTATTTCTGTTGTAGTGAGCGGCCAATATGACCGTACTTGAAGCGATTAGGTTTGCAAGGACTTGCGCTCCCAGACGAGGATGTGGAATCAAGTGCCTTCAGTTTCGTTCCTATTCCCGGAACGGATTTGCGGATGGATTGCATGTCTAACATGGAATGACCATGGGGCATGCTAAGTGCTGAGCAATGATCTGGGCTTTTGTTGAAAAGCAGGGCCTTATGGTGATGATCAAAGCATGGCTTAAATGCGTAAATTTGTGTATGACGTGACTTCGCGGGCTTCACACCCCGGTATTATGGTATGCTGATTGTCAGATTAGCATGACTTTATGATTTGCGTGGATTCGATCGACCAACGGTATGATAGGTTGCGAGATTAAATTCATCAACCTGAGAGAATGAGTGCGGTGTTAAGTACAAACAAGGCATCTGCTGAATTCCCGGGTGATCTTTTGTCAACAATCATCATGATGGAGTCCAAACTCCAATATGAACTCTTTTACAACTTTCAGTTGTATACCTATTTAGCCAACATAGTGGTATGAGACACTATGTGAGCTAAGATTTATAAGTTTATTTTTGAAATAATTTTACACACCCTAGACATTATCATAATATCAAATGATCCGGTATTAAACTATGCAAGCATGTTTTGCGATTATAAGGAAAACCCATATCCTCTGGCGTGCGCTTGCATTGTGTGATGGGACGTGGGGCTTATAATCGTTCATTTTTCTAAGGTCATGTTTTCAAAATCTGGTTTATGGTTGCTATGTTTAGTTATGGTTGTTCACGTATTCTTGGGAGGAAGGCTGTTTCGCGACATGCGGCGTGGTCTTAAGATACCTTATTCAAATTAAGGTTAAATATAAGATTAGTAAATAAAGTTTTCTCACACCAGTCACATGACTGAATCGTAGTTTGTTTTTCCCTTGCAAACTGCAGGTGCCCACAATTTTCACACGGGTAGTCTGTTAGTTTGTTTTTCAGTTATCGAGATCAGATTCAAGCTTGAGGACTTGGAGTTCCAGAGAGAGATGAAGTTTCATATGAAGGCCGGATGCACTCTATTATCGGTATATTATGTTAAGTCTTCATGGAGCAATGGTATGTAAAATCAAATTTGTATTCAAAAATGTTTCCGCTGCGATGACATATTCTTATTATATTTTATTTGTTCCGCTGTGAGCTTTGTATTTTGTTGTGTTTGCTCTAATAAACTCTAACAAAACATACTTTTTCTTACCTTGAATAGATGTGGGTTGTGGAAGTGCGGGTCGTCACACGAACTGTAACAACCCGCACTTCCACTCACCTCAAACTGACCATAAACCGAAACCACGTCGATTCAAGGTAAGAAAAAGTACGTTTCATTAGGGTTTATCAGAGCAAACATAGCGGAACAGATAAAATATAATAAGAATATATCATTACAGCGGAAACATTTTTGAATACAAATCTGATTTTACATTCCATTACTCCATGAAGACTTAACATAATATACCGATAATAGAGTACGTCTGGCCTTCATATGAAACTTCAGCTCTCTCTAGAACTCCAAGTCCTCAAGCTTGAATCTAATCTCGATAACTGAAAAACAAACTAACAGACTGCTCGTGTAGAAATTGTGGGCACCCGTAGTTCGCAAGGGAAAAATAAACTACGAGTGAGTCATGTGACTGGTGTGAGGAAACTTTATTTACTAGCCTTATACTTAGCCTTAATTCGAATAAGGTATCTTAGGACCACGCCGCATGTCGCGAAACAGGTTTCCTCCCAAGGATACTTGCACAACCACAACAACCACAACTAAACATAACAACCATAAACTAAATTTTGGAAACATGACTTTAGAAAAATGAACGATTATAAGCCTTAGGTCCCATCACACAATGCAAGTGCACACCGAAGGATAGGGGTTTGCCTTATAATCGCAAAACATGCTTAATATAGTTTAAAACCAAATCATTTAATATTATGATAATGTCTTGGGTGTGTAATTTCGAAAATAAACTTAAAAATCTTTGCTCACATAGTGTCCCATACCACTATGTTGGCTACATAGGTATACAACTGAAAATCATAAAAGGGTTCGTATTGGAGTTTGGATTCCATCATGATGGTTGCTGATCGAAAAATCACTCGGGCATTCAGTGGATACCATGTTTGTACACAACACTGCACCCATTCTCTTAGGTTAATGAACTTAATCTCGCAACCTATCATACCGTCTGTCAACCGAATCTACACAAAAAATAAAGTCATTCTAATCTGACAATCAACATACCATCATACCAGGGTGTGAGGCCCATGAAGTCACGTCATACACAATTCTACGCATTTAAGTCATGCTTTGATCATCACCATAAGGCCCTGCTTTTAAACATAAGCCCAGATCAGTGCTCAACACTTAGCATGCCCCATGATCATTCCATGTGAGACATGCAATCCATCCACAAGTCCATTTCGGGAATTGGAACGAAATCGAAGGCACTCCCCGCCTGGTAGTGCAAGTCCTTGCAAACCGAATCGCTTCAAGTATAGCTAGATTGGCCGCTACTTTAACCTGGGTGGCCGCCCAAGGCATCAGCGAGTCATCCATCCAATGTGAAGAAATTGGGTCTTTATCATCGTCATTGAGAACTTAATCTTTTCACATCGTATAATTATTCAGAATTGGTAAAAACACGATCTTTCCAAATAATTAGTGCATCTTTAAAACCAATAGGTATACAGGATCTCATGAACCTCATTCCATTTTGGAATATTACTCGATCCATTTATTAAATCTGTAATGAGCTTTAATATGTTAAAATCATTCATCAGTGATTACTTAACTTGAAATCCAATTTCAGATTATCCAATCAAACTTTATGACTATTTAGTCATCTCTATACATGAATACATGTTTATTCCAGTGCCTTTATCCATTCCAATATTTTATTCAAAGATTTTTTTTTAAAACATGATATAGTTTTAATATATCAAAATCCTTCATCTCTATTTCACGGAGCAAAACTGGTAATACTCCACTTTAATCATCTTATGTTTCGGTTATTTCCATTACCTTTAAAATCCTATTCCTTCAAATCTGGTTGAAAGATTTCAGAAAATTCTGAATCAATTTTTCTAATTTATTTACTTTAAATTCCAAGTTAAATCTTCCCAATAATCCTTATCGGTTATTCGCCATTGCCTCATGTAAAAACATGGTCATTACATTCCAAAAAATCTTTATAAATAAAGATTTCATTTGCTTAAGTTGGGAATTATCTTACCTTTTTACAGGCCAAAAAACAATGTTATTAAAGGCATCATTCACAACAAACCCAAAATCATATTTCCTTTTATATGGGAATCTCTAAAAAAATCATATTGGTTTATAATCAATATTAACCTCCATATCCAACAAACACTATAAGCGGGATAGCGGCATAGCCTTTTAAATCCCTCGAATCGTCTAAGTCATCATCCATGGAGACTTATCTCAATCAATAACCAATTTGGTTTCCATTCGATTCAATTAAATTAATTAGAAGATTCTGATTTTAGTTAATCATTATTAACGATTCAATTATTAATTAAAAGTCCAAATTTCTTCATATTTCAATAAAGGTTCAGTTAAATATCAAATCCGAATTTCACAAAGGATTCGTAAATTTTCAAAACTTGATATTTTCTTTCCCAAAATACTTTTAAATTTATTTATAATGATTTATCCAGATTTTTTTCCACATTTCTGATTTTTAAATTAATTATTCCACATTTAAATATTTAAATTAATATTTAGATCATTAAAATAATGTTATTTTCCAAAAAAAAAATGATTTAAAACTCGAATTGGCTGACGCCTATTATAAAAATAAATAAGAACATTAAAACAATAATAATGCAAATTTGAGTCCGTTTTCCATGCAAACGCAACTTCAATTTAGTATTCATCGTAAAACCGATTTACTATTCATCTCAATGTTCGATAAGCAATAAATTGTTCATATCTTCTTTAAATCTAATTCTTTCTTTTGTAAAAATTCATCGTCGTTAACTCAATTTCATTTCCGAAAAGAATTGGAAATTAAAATCAAACTTTTATTCTCTCTGATTATCTTATTAATAAAATAATCATTTAAAATCCAATTTATGGAATGAGACTCATTCAACTCCTACGTATCCGAGAATCTAGGTGTATAAAAACATTTAATAAACATAAACAAGATGTCATGTGTCTAAAGAGTTGTAACCAAACTCGTTAGTTATTTAAGATCTGATGTCGGTGTCATAATTGGGTTCCATTTTATTAATTAACAACCAAGCGGTATTCATAACCATTCCCAATACAACCAATCCAGCCATAAAACATTCAAACCAAAATATCCAAACTTGGATATCTCAAACCAATAATATTCACACATGAATAATGCTTAAGTAATAATCACAAAAGATGATTTCATGTCCATTGGCTAAGGTTTCACACATATGCACATTCATGAGACTAGGTTCTCTAAATTTCAAACGAATACAAACATAAAGAATGTTTCTTTATGTCCTTAGCCAAATTTAGACCTTGTTTTACTTTCCTAACCTTCACCAACCTAACCTGTATTATCAACAAATTTTTCTAATCACAAAACAAGGAATTAGCTTGCTAACTTTCGAAATTAGGCTCATAACCTAAGCATGTTGACATATATACTACATAAGGGTGTTAAGAAACTAAATTCAATCCTAATCCATGAGGATTTCATCACAAAATCCCTTTAGATCTCTTTGACACATTTCAACAAACATGTTATGTGCATGATTTAAAACAAACTTAACTGCCGTTTTTACAAATTGATTTCTTATACAAACTTCATCTTTTTGTACGGTTACACATGAAGATCAAAACCTTACGGGTTCATCATCTTTTACCACATCAAATTATTTACTAACAAACCACCAACAACCAACCAAAGCATGTATACACCTAATATTCTATAAAGGTACGATTTTTTGAACTAAACTAAAGAGTATCATTCCCAAACCTAACTAAGATGTCATTACTACTCCATGAATTTACTTACAAAGCATTAGCAACCAATTTCTGATCATTTGCTTTATATTTTTCTTTTAGGCATTTCATCGAACATCTTATGTGCATATAGGTTATCCTTTTCCTACTTTTATATTTCTCACTAATAACCCATAAACATAGATATATAATCACTAATTAAACCCTTTAAAGTGTAGTTTACTCACCTGTGACGTCCTAGCTCTCGTTATAAGGTCGGATGCTCATAGGACTAGCTTTTCTCCAATTTTGATGAAACCCAAAATTTTCTTTGCCAAATCTGAAATTTGCAATTGCTCTTCAGATTCTAAATCCTTCTCTAATTTGAAGTACTTGTTTCCATGATTCTAGTGCCTCCAAGAACGCGAAATTTCGTGTCCATATGAGGAATTTATGGCTGTTTAAAGATCAGGGTGCGTAATTTTCAGTCGGAGGTGGAAACGGGTTGGATAAATGAATGGATCGTCCTCAGATCTATGTAGATCCGAGAACTTTAGGATTGGAAGAGGATCTGGTCAGAATTTGGTGGTGTGTTGGTGTTGGTGGTGGAGGATTCAGCCATGGAGGATGAAAGAGGAGGAAGAGGAGAGGTGGATCTTCATTTTTTTTCCCACTCTTTCTTCTCTCCATACTCTTTTCCATTTTATTTTTATTTTTCTTTATTGCTACCATGGATGCCTAGTGGGGAAGATATGGAAGCATGAGGGGATAATAATGAAGAGGGGATAAGGATGGAGGGTTTAAATAATGAAGTTTAAGGCGCGGATCGCTGACCGTACATGTACTAAAACACAAATGTGTTTTCTCAGCTCTATTCAGACGTTAATTTGAGTTATGGATATCTTATTTAAAATGTTTTTCCGCCATATTATTCAATTTTTCTTGCTCTTCAATGAAATATAAAAATATTTCAAATTCGAATTCGTTTGAATTTTCAAATAATTTAAATTCGATTCAAAATAGTGTTTTCTGCCTATCTTAATGTCCAGAACTCCAAATTGGACCCAACGAAAAGTGTGTCCACCTAACTACCCTTATTCCAGAATCAATGGAATAGTTTTCAAAGATTAGTTCGTCTATCTAAATAGGTTAGTTTCAAAAACAAGTTATTTTTAGTTCAAATTTAACTCTTTTTGATACGTTTTCCTATCACACAGTCAAATACTGATACGAATTGACTTGAAACTTCACCCACTACTATATTATGATGTAACGGATCCAATGGAATCAGAATTGTCGAAATCCATGATCTTTGGTAAAATTCCTATTTTTAAGGTGGCTAAAATATTGTGTTTTTGTTAATTTTCAATTGATACATGTAACACTCCATGGCCATTAATGTCACTCACAAAGGGGATGCATTAATGTCATGAAGCGTTATAGTTTTATAGAACAGATAAATTACAAGAATAAATAAATAAAATACAGCGGAAGATAAAACTTATTTCATAGCGTCATAACTTCAAAACAAGCTTACATAAGTAGTCTACAAAAACCATTACAACAGGATCAATTGTCTTTTCCAAAAACTTCAAAGTACATAAAGAAGCAAATACTTAAATAACATAAATGCATAAATCCCCATTGAGCATAAGCAAAGCCATAAAGATGAGAGAGTCCAAAGTGATACGTCTACTCTTTTCAAGCAACTGAAAGAAATCGGCACTAAGCTGTAGTATTCCCTCCTTGCAAACCTGAGGGGGGAAGGAAAGAAAAGAGGTGGAAACAAACGGGTCAAACATAAAGTCTGGCGAGTCCAGTAATTTTAACAAATAATAGGTAAGGTAAATGATCAAGACATAAATAAGCATCATGATATGGTTGTAACTTAGATAAGGTAGATAAAAAGGATGGACAAGATGATTTCGTTCCTAAGTACTACGACAATCGTACACCTTGGCCAAGCGAACAACCCTCCAAGTACTAACCTCGAAGACCGAAGTCAACATCAGACTAGAACCCAAAGGACTATCCAACTCAACCAACATGTATTTCGTTACACCGCACTTTTGCAAAGTTACACCACATTACTTAATTACACCGCACATCTACTAGTCTCTATTTACTATAGGTTGATCCCTTCCCACTAACTGTACCCACATGACAAACTTGGTAGTTACTTGTACCTAGCTGCTATCGTAGGTGCCGGCTTGCTCCTACCACCGCTAAGGTACCCTTACCCTACCCATTCGATCGGCTCCCTAAACCCCGTAGGCACCTGTGCTGGCCCCACAGTGGGGTGTATCACTCCCCAAAGTGGCAACCCCGATACCAGCATAAAATGCACGACCATACCTACACGATGTAACAACGTCTTACCTACCAGCCCGGACCCATGCACGCACATGAACCCGTTGGACTCGCGTTGCCACCGCTATTCACGTTTTGACCTCTTACATTCAAGTCCAGTAAGCGTGCCCCAACCACGGCCTAGTACCGGGCCCAATTAGATACTCAAACAGGTTACTGGTTGAAACGGGTCCCCCATCCGACCCAAGCCTCCCACCTATTGTAACAACCCGTAGTTCTGTAACATTAAGTTTCACAAATTAAAGTATAATTAAATTTTAGAAGAAGAATTAAGGGAAACGGGTCACGCCATTGCGTTCGTCTCGAAATTCTACTTGAGATAGAGTCCGAGTTTGCGTAAATCGAACTCCGTACCAAGGAGATATGACCTCCGGAAGTTTAAGAATTTATTTAAAATTCAAACAGCTCGAAAATTGGATTCAAAATTCAAAAATAGGACCAGACCCGGCCTGGGCAGGAAAATTCCTGCCTAGGGCCCAGGTCGACCTTAGGGTCGACCTCCCCTGTCGACCTGGTCAGGTCTGGCTGGCCTGGTCTGTGTTCTGGTCGAAATTCTGAAGCCCAGTGTGTCACTAGGGCTGACGTGTCGGCATTTGATTGGTTACTCTTGACATGTATGGCCTGGATTGCTTCTGGCTTCATCGAACGACTCAAATCAACTTGAAACTCTATAAAAAGGACCTAAGACTCAACCTAATTCACATTAAAAAAAAATTAAACCTAGAGCCGCCATGCTGCCGGGAGGGGATTGAGAAATAGCCGTCAAGAGGAAAAGCTTGAGAGGCGAGCCAATTCAAGAAGAAACAAAAGTCTAATCTAATTTCTACGCAACGTTTTCTACTCCAAGGAAAAGCTTTGCAAATTCAGAATAACGGAAACCAGAAGACAAGTTTCAGCGCTCGTTGTAAGTATAGTGGTTTTCTGAATATGAATAGAAATTGCGATGTGATTCGATGTAATTGAAATTGGGGTTTTACTATTGTAAAATATTGATGTAAATTCTGTGTATTGTGTTGATTATGTCATATTTTGTATTGGGTGTTTGTGGCATAAATTGGTTGATGCGAGCCTATTGACATTTGTATATAAAAATAAATATCACTTGCAAGTTTGTAGTAAAAACTAGAATTGACATCTTTATGTTATGTCGTTAACATGGTTAGCATACATTCTTTTTTAGGCCTAAGTTGAGACTCATGTAAACATGTTCCAAGATGAAACCTTTTATGCCTACACGACTCAAAACCTTTGTATACATTATTATGTTTATTTGCAAGCGATAATTGTGTTTATGCAAGTACCTTTTGGTTACACAAATTATATTAGTTTCATATTGAAATAGACTACTTGATGTAAAGTTAGTTTACACCTTTGGGTTATGTCAAAAAAGTGGACATTTTTATGCTAGTTTGGGTTTGACATTATGCCTAGTTATATGCGTATAAAACCAAGTTTAAACAAGTCTAAAAGTACGCCATTTCATATGACACCAATTTAGTTATATCCTTATTGAATGCAAGTTCACATGACCCACAATCTATGTTAGTGAAAAAGCTATGTTGCAAGTTCATGCGCCACACACTTTTATGTATTCTAGAACAATTCACGATTCTGTGCTTCCCCAAAGCCATATGCACCATCTTCTGATCCTATGTTTGAATTCTTATCCCCTTCTTTCTTAAGTCTTCGGGGCTCCTGGCTTTCTGGGAGGTAACCTCATCGCGGCACAGTTCCGTAGACTTGATAAGACTACGATACCTATCGAAGGGCAAAGAAGCGCCCGACTTCCATCTATAGCCATAGTAGTTTCACCTGCGGCTAGTTTTCTTTCAAGCTTTGTAGGGTTTTCTATGCGGTGGTGGAAGCTTTCGAGAGACCTGTCAACATATTACACAAGTAAGAGGATGAGGAGTTTGGCTAAGGAGCACAATCCAAGGATGAGAAATTCATGGATATGGACTTGGCTCACGAGGGAGGAAGGAAATGTAAAACCTAAGACAAGAGGAAGTATCTTTACTATGGTATAATAGGGCATATAATTAAGGACAAAGGGCAAGAACGAGGGATGAGATTCTTAGAAGGACTAGTACGTGCTCTCAACACCAGCATACCTGAGAGAGAGATAGTAAAAGTCTTTGTTGGAAAAGTTTAGCTTTTCTTCTGATCAACCAGTTAGTACTCTTTTGATCTTAGTGCTTCGCATTCGTTTATAACTTCTTCCATAGTTGAGTCTCTGCACCTAGGTACTTGTATAGTAGAATTAGTCTCAGATCCAAATTGGTGGTTCAGCCCGTTTACCTTTGGTTTGTAGGAATTTGAGAACGACCACATTAAGTGTTGAGTTTAAGCGTAATGCTTATGTTTTTGGTTCCATGGGCTATGAGTTGATTCTAGGCATGGGTTGGTTGGCTAGTAATTCTGAAAGTTAGACTTTTTGGCTTGCCTTGGAAATACCCTCAAAATTTCGTGATCCTAAAAAGATCAGTTTGGCTTAGATTTGCAATCCGTTAGAATAGTCCATGAGTACGCAGATGTTTTGATTAGGTTAGGGGTTTACCCCTAAAACGCGGGATAGACTTCCGCATATATCCAGTTGACAATGAAAAGCCAGCTATCCGATCAACGACAGTTTTGGAAATGGAGGTCAAGAAGCTTCACAATCATGAAGATTAACTGGGTAAGGTACGATACAGAGAAGCTCAAGAAGATGCACTTAGAAGACTGAAGACTAGATACGTGCATCATACCCTTTTTCTTAAGGGAATATCCTTTCTCTAGGAGTTTTATGCCTACTTGTTTCTAGCCTTTAAGGTATATCCTCTAGGACGTATCATCGATCCTTAGATAGAAGCCAATGGATGTAAACATGTATTTGAAAAATGTTATGATTGATGGTTGCAAGTGGTTGCTCGTGGATGCATATACACACCATATGCGCTAGAACGACTTAGTCACTTTCATATTGCATTCGCATATATGTATTTACCTAACGGATTTAACTTGTTATGTTATCATATGGACGTTGCATATGGATGAATGACTATACACACATGTAGTATTTACATAACTAGGGATGTTTGCATACATGATTGGACGCATGGCACTGACATAATTCGCATTAAGGAGGTCAACTGAATCAGTAGACCGCCTGATTTGGCATTAAATAAAGACATATACACACACTATGCATATGAACATGAAAGCATTAGAAATATTTTTAAGGACAATGAATGCCTGTGATTGAATGGTTGAGTAGATGGGTGATTGGATGGTAGGACACATTCTTCCTAACTTGAAGATTTCGGGGGCGAAATCCTTTTAAGAGGGGGAGAATGTAACACCCCGTAGTTCTGTAACATTAAGTTTTACAAATTAAAGTATAATTAAATTTTAGAAGAAGAATTAAGGGAAATGGGTCACGCCATTGCGTCCGTCTCAAAAATTTGCTTGAGATAGAGTCCGAGATTGCGTAAATCAGACTCCGTACGAAGGAGATATGACCTCCGGAAGTTAAAGAATTTATTTAAAATTCAAACAGCTCGAAAATTGGATTCAAAATTCAAAAATAGGACCAGACCCAGGCTGGGCAGGAAAATTCCTGCCTAGGGCCTAGGTCGACCATAGGGTCGACCTCCCCTGTCGACCTGGTCAGGTCTGGCTGGCCTGGTCTGTGTTCTGGTCGAAATTCTGAAGCCCAGTGTGTCACCAGGGCTGACGTGTCGGCATTTGATTGGTTACTCTTGACATGTATGGCCTGGATTGCTTCTGGCTTCATCGAACGACTCAAATCAACTTGAAACTCTATAAAAAAGACCTAAGACTCAACCTAATTCACATAAAAAAATAATAAACCTAGAGCCGCCATGCTGCCGGGAGGGGATTGAGAAATAGCCGTCAAGAGGAAAAGCTTGAGAGGTGATCCAATTCAAGAAGAAACAAAAGTCTAATCTAATTTCTACGCAACGTTTTCTACTCCAAGGGAAAGCTTTGCAAATTCAGAATAACAGAAACCAGAAAACAAGTTTCAGCGCCCGTTGTAAGTATAGTGGTTTTCTGAATATGAATAGAAATTGCGATGTGATTCGATGTAATTGAATTTGGGTTTTTACTATTGTAAAATATTGATGTAAATTCTGTGTATTGCGTTGATTATGTCATATTTTGTATTGGGTGTTTGTGGCATAAATTGGTTGTTGCGAGCCTATTGACATTTGTATATGAAAATAAATATCACTTGCAAGTTTGTAGTAAAAACTAGAATTGACATCTTTATTTTATGTCGTTAACATGGTTAGCATACATTATTTTCTAGGCTTAAGTTGAGACTCATGTAAACATGTTCCAAGATGAAACCTTTTATGCCTACACGACTCAAAACCATTGTATACATTATTATGTTTATTTGCAAGCGATAGTTGGGTTTATGCAAGTACCTTTTGGTTACACAAATTATATTAGTTTCATATTGAAATAGGCTACTTGATGTAAAGTTAGTTTACACCTTTGGGTTATGTCAAAAAAGTGGACATTTTTATGCTAGTTTGGTGTTTGACATTATGCCTAGTTATATACGTAAAAACCATGTTTAAACAAGTCTAAAAGTACACCATTTCATGTGACACCAATTTAGTTATATCCTTATTGAATGCAAGTTCACATAACCCACAATCTATGTTAGTGAAAACGCTATGTTGCAAGTTCATGCGCCACACACTTTTATGTATTCTAGAACAATTCATGATTCTATGCTTCCCCACTTTATGTTTATGAGTTGGGCTGAAATGTTAAGCCCAACATATGTTATAATGCTGCGTGCGTACAAGCGGGGGAAACAAACGTTGGGTTTAAAATAAAATACATGTATTGGCATGTTTGACACATGCCAATGACTAGTGACATTTAAAGCGGTATATATTGTTATACCCAAAATTAGTGAATTTGGATAATTGGGCCATAAACATTTACATATAAGAAAGAAAAGTGACAAATATGTAAATTTAGACAATACGAATATGCTTAACCCGAGGTTGGATTGAGTTGTGATGTAAACCTGCCCGGATCCGCCCGGCTGTCCAGTAATAACAACAATACCTATCCAATGTGAGAGGTTAAGGCATTGAGCCCAATAAAGAGCCGAGGTTAGACTGAGTTGTGGCGTAAGACTGCCCGGAACCGACCGGCATACAGGCAGCCACAATAATACCTATCTAATGTGAGTGGTTGGTGCTTTAATAAGACAATTAAAGCTAAGTTAGGATTGGTAGGGTTAAGTTAACTAAAACACTTAACCAACTTAACATGTTAACAAGACAAGACTTGTAGGGATTAAGTAACTAAGAAAACACTTAGCCAATTTAACGTGTTAACTAGACTAGAAGGTGAGGTTAAGTAAAGTTAATACACTTAACCAATTTAACATATTAACTAGACTAGAAGGTGAGGTTAAGTAAAGTTAATACACTTAACCAATTTAACATATTAACTAGACTAGAGGGTGAGGTTAAGTAAATTCAGGACACTTAACCGTTATAACCTGATAATTAGATAAGTGGGTGAGGTTAAGTAAATTTAGAATACTTAACCATTATAACACGTTAGCTAGATAAGTGGGTAAGGTTAAGTAAATACAATTAGCCAATTTAATATGTTAGCTGGACTAGAGGGTATGGTTAAGTAAACTTAGAACACTTAACCATCATAGTGTGATAAATTGAACAGGGTTAAGTTGAAACATGAAGGGACAATACTTAACCATTAGGACATGTTAATTAAACAGATGTTAGGGTTAAGTTAACTAAGGGAACACTTAACCGTTATAACATGTTAGTTAAAACATATGGGCAAGGTTTGGTTAAAAGGGACACTTAACCAATACAAGATGAATGGGTAGGGTTAAGTAATAAGAAATACTTAACCAATATAACTTGGTTTGTGATAGGGTTAAGTCAACATGAACTACTGATAACACTTAGCCAATTTAATATGACAAAGGAATGGGTTAAGCTAACTTGAATTGACTAATGATACCTAACCAATCCAACTTGACGAGAAAGAGACTAAGTAGTAAACCTTAGTTAAAAAGGACTAAGTTGTAAACCTTAGTTAAGAAAACGACGGTTCGGGGACTAAGTAGTAAGCCTTAGTTAAAGTAACTAAGTAGTAAACCTTAGTATGACACGAGAAGGAGCGAACATCCATCTGATCTTAAAGAAGGCTCCAACGAACTGGGGAACGAAGCCCGCGGCTTCGAGGGGACGTGAGGGTACTCTTGGTATCCCTCTTTGAGGTTGCAGATGATCTGCCTGGGCCCACAGAGGTTAAGGTCTGCGTTAGAAGAACCAAGGGTATGTCTTGGTTGCAATATGAGGCAACCTAAAGACTAGGATGGACCAGCGTGATTCGGCGGGACAAATGGACCTGTGATAGCGACCCGTCGTCTACCTACCATCTTGAGTCAGTCGAGATACGCATGCGGAAAGGCAGAGAACTCCCAACAGACCATATACTTGCTATCTAGTTATGGGTGAGGCTGGCCAATAGGAAAGTGGGGCATAAGTGGCAGGAGTATAGTTCTCGTGCTTGATTTTCTTGGATTGCCTTTCATTAGTTGAGGGAGGGGTCAGGTGGGACATAGCCACTGGAAAAATAGACCTTAGCATCTGCATCGGCAGATATCTGAAAGCTCCCGACCGAGTTCCGTGTTTGTAGAATAGCCCTGCCACGGGACTCGGGTTGCACATTTCAGGACATGTGCATCTAGACAGCAATAAACGATTCGCGACACATACGTGGGGAAAGTCTAGGAACATATACCACTCTAGGTAGTGTGTCCTAGACTAGGGGCATCGTTCGACAGGTAGCATAATCCCTAGTTGGACCTAGGTGGCATAAATCCTGAATCCGAGAAGTATTAGATAAGTCGCATAAACCCTAGTTGAATCTAGGAAACGCTCGATAGAAAACCCTAGATTAGATCTAGGTAATAAATAATAGATGTGCGCCTGAAGGCAACCACAATTACAGGGACTGGGATCACGTTATCATTTTATACAGATTACAAGTTGGGATACTAGTTAGGTGGTGCAGAGATTAGTATGGGGTGCGATAGTAATTTCGATTCTCAACCGCTTTGCCTTAGTTTATGGTATTTACCCATTTTCAGTTTATGTCTGTCATGTCCTTTTCCTTATTCATGTACCGAAGCACCACTAGACTTACCAGGCTTTATGTATGACTCTATGTTTTCTTTCGTCTTCTTTTCTTCCGTTCCCCCCAGGTAGTCAGGGAGGGAATAGCTCAGATTTGTATGGACCTGTTACTCTTTCCAAGCTTGAAGTCTCTTTGATGTGCTGCTTTGGACTCTCTTTTCCACCGCTATGGCTGGCTAATGTTTTATTGGGGAATATCATTGTATATTTATGCTTCTTATTTTGTTAAACAAGATAGATACTTTGTTGTTGGAAAACAATCTTTGTACAAGCTGTTTATAAATGGAATAAAGTTTTATTCACTTTTCCGCTGCTTTATTTATCTATCTTGTAATTTGTCTGCATCTTTTACTTATAATACTTCACAAAACTTAGTGCATTCCCTTCATGAGTGACACTAATAGATGTGGGATGTTACACCTATGCTTGGTCCCCACTAGGTTTTTCTCCCACTTAACCATTTTGATTTAAATGTCCATGTCTTACACATGCTATGGTTAAGTCCATACTTACATGTCATAATTTACATGTCTTATCTTATACCAGTTAAGTTCATATTTACATTTCATCCCACTTAACCCTCTAACCATACCCATGTCTTATTATGGTAAGTATTCCTTAATTCATTCCTTATGACGAACGGTGCATGACCTCCCACATTAGACCGAACGCTTTGTGGCCGCTGGATTTTCCAGGCGGTTCCGGGCAGTCTTACGCTACAAACCGGGTCTAACCTTGTGTCATTAACCATTGCACCTACAATTCATTCCTTTAACCTCTCACATTAGACGTCCAATTGTGGCAGCTGGATTTGCCGGGCGGTTCCGGGCAGTCTTACGCCACAATTGCACCTAACCTCGTGTCAAAGGTTTATTAATAATCGTATTTCACCCATAACCAATTTTCATGTCATGTATATCCAATTAAACATATAATCATGTTTATAATGTTGCTTATTTCAAATTGTCACTAATTACATATTAATTAGCCTCAATTACAAATTTACAATTATAGGCAATTTCATCAATTCCATGTAATTCATACCTAAATATGCCAATTTCACATATTATCCAATTATCCAAAATATCCAATAATATCCAATTTTCCATATTTCACATATTCCCATCGTTCCCACGTATTTGCATTCGCGCGTATTTTTAACATAGGCTCGAAGGTAGCCTAAATCCAAAAATAAAAGGAATAGGGATAAGAAGAGAGAATCAAATCACAGAAAATTGGAATTAACACAACATCATGAAATAAAGGGGCATGTAAACTGGCATAGAGGCATAATGACAGATTCAACATGAATAAACTGATAAAGGTATGAACTTTACACAGAAACATAGGCATATGATGACATGAATCAAAAAGGTGAAGACGTGGATGAGATTTAAATTACATACATATGAATCCTATTTACAACTTCATCATGTTACTTTTAACCCCATTATATTGTGAAAATCACCGTACTCACCTTTCATGGTTAAAGAATATAATTATGCACTGAAATTGGTGTAGAAACTTTGCGGTATTGCTGATTTATCTTCTTGAATTGTTGTAGAAGCTCTAATCTTTAATTTGAGTTGAAGTTGAACACTTGAGAATTGATTTAGAGGTAGCGGCTAGGGTTTAAGAGAGAATTTGACAGCATAATGGTGTCATAGATAATATTTATGAATTAGGGTTATGTCTTAGGGTGTATATATAGGTGTAGGAAGTTATTTAGGCCTTAGGATTAACCCTAGAATTGATCTGGACCACTCAATTGCCATATCAGCCCTTAGGGAGAATCGGGCCACGGGTTGGCAGCCAAACACCCTGGATTGACCTCTAATCGACCCAATGGGGCTCGGGTCGACTCCAAAAATGATGCGGTTCGGCTATTCCCCCTCCCTATTCGCTGTTTTGAACTTTTTTTTGAATATTTATTTATTTAATTTATATATATATATATATATTTCTCTCATATGCATACAAACTTCAAGGCTTAATAACATCTTCATAAGGTATCCGTTTCGTGTAAACCAAATGTTTATCTTGACCCAAAATTTTGAGATGAACGCAACCCATTTCACTTAATTCTTCTTTTAAAAATTAAGTATACTTTAATTTGTGAATTTTAATGTTATAAAATTACGGGGTGTTACATTCTCCCCTCCTTAAAGGATTTCGTCCCCAAAATCTCCAAGTTAAGAAGAATGTATCCTATCATCCAATCATCCATCTACTCAACCATCAACCACTAGCAACCATGGTCCTTAAAAGATTTCTAATGCTTTTCATGTACATATGCATAGTGTGTGTATATGTCCGTATACTAATGCAAAATCAGGCGGTCCACTGATTCAGTCGACCTCCTTAATGCAAATAATGATAATGCCATGTATCCATCATGTATGCAAAGAACCCTATACATATTATTACTACATGTGTGCACAACCATTCATTTAAATGCAACATCCATATGATACACACATTCAACGTACATTCATTTTACTAAATACATCCATTTATATGCAATATGCAATATGAAAGTGACTGAGTCGATCTAGTGCCTAAAGTGTGTGTATATGCATCCATGAGCAACTACTACCAAACACTTGCATCCACCATACATAACATGTCTCAAACACATGTTTCAACCATAGGACTACCCTATCTAAAGGTCAAAGATACTAGTGAGAGGACATACTAAAGATAGAACAAGTACAAGCTAAGTGATAAAGGAGAAATTAAAAGACATACCCTCGAAAAGAAAAGGGTACAATGAACGCATTTTCTCTTCCGTCTCCCAAGTAGCATCGCTCTCATCGTCTTCCCATTGCACTTTGACTAGCTTGACCTCTCGATTCCTCAATTTCTTAATCTCCGACCCAAGAATGCATGTAGGAGCTCGTCGAATCGTCGCATCACGCTCTATTTCCACCTCTCTAAGCAAGCTCTTCCAAAATTCGCTAATAAAGATAGGATCGCGATCGCTCACTATGCTAGAAGGAACACCGTGCAAACGAACTATCTCTCGAATGTATACGGAGGCTAACCATGGAGCAGTCCTCTTACTCTTCACGGGAATAAAATGGGCGCTCTTAGTAAGTTTGTCTACCATGACCCAAATCCCCGTATTACCCTTCCTTAATCTTGGTAACCCATCAACAAAGTCCATCGAGACACTCTCCCACTTCCATTGTGGGGCCTCCAATGGGCGAAGCAACCCACCGGGCTTCTTTTTCTCTGCTTTTACTTGTTGGCACATCAAGCATCTAGCGACAACTCGGCCACATCCCTCTTCATACCGGCCCAAAAGTAAACTCGTCTCATGTCCATGTACATCTTGTCCCCGCCAGGATGAATGGTCATCTTCGAACGATGTGCATCATCAAGAATGGTCTTCCTCAAGTTCTCGTCTCGTGGTACACAAAGTCTACCATCCCTACGTAGCCAACCCTTATCATCTAGGGTATACCTACTGAGATGGCTCGATGACTCCCCCCTTATGAGCTTCTCTACTAACTCAACCAACCGTGGGTCATCTCGCTGTGCCTCACCAATCCATCCCAAAAGCGTAGGTCTGACCTCCAAGGATGCTAGCAAACTGGGTACAAAGTCAATGGAAGGTCTAAAGTCAAACGTAGAGATGAACTCTAAGCTTTGCCGCTCAACAAACAACGGACTCAAGGACAACCTTTTCCTACTTAAGGCGTCTGCCACCACGTTACCCTTGCCAGGGGTATATGCTATCTCGAAATCGTAGGACGCTAAGAATTCCATCTACCTTTGTTGCCTTAAGTTCAAGTCCTTCTGAGAGAACAAGTATTTTAGCAATTTGTGGTCTGTGAACAATTCAAATTTCTCGCCAAGAAGATAATGGCGCCAAGACTTAAGCGCGAAAACAATAGCGGCCAACTCTAAGTCATGTGTAGGGTAATTTCTCTCATGCACTCTCAACTGCCTTCCTCCATAGGCTATTACCCTCCCCTCTTGCATTAAGACTGTGCCTAGTCCTGTCCCACAAGCATCGGTATAAACGGTAAATGGTTTACTCCCACCTGGCAACACTAAGACTGGGGTTGTTGTCAAAGTTCTCTTTAAACGTTGGAACGCATCATCACAATCCACGTCCCACATGAAAACTAGGTTCTTCTTCATCAAGCGTGTCAATGGGGTTGATATTTTTGCGAAGTCCTTGATAAACTTCCTATAGTAACCAGCCAACCCCAAGAAACTCCTCACCTCAGTAGCATTTTTAGGGACCTTCCAATCTTAGATGGCCACCACCTTCGCGGGATCCACAGCTATCCCTTCTTTGGAAACCCCGTGCCCTAAGAATCGCACTTCCTTCCTCCAAAAGTGACATTTAGAAAATTTAGCTTTAAGGTTATGCGCTCGAAGGGTCTCCAACACTTCCCTAAGATGTAGGGTATGCTCTTTCCCGCTCTTAGAAAAGATCAAGATGTCATCCACAAAGACCACCACGAATTTATCAAGGTACTCCCTAAACACCCTACTCATCAAGTCAACAAAGTATGCGAAGGCATTTGTCAAACCGAAGGGCATCACAAGCCACTTTAGAAACCGTTCGGAGTCCTAAAGGCAGTCTTGTCTATGCTATCCTCGGCCACTCTAAATTGATGGAAACCAGTGGCTAAGTCCAACTGCGAAAATACTGAGGCGCCAACTAACTGATCGAAGAGATCGTCAATCCTCGGCAGTGGGTGCATATTCTTCTTAATAAGCTTATTAAGTTCTCTATAGTCCACACAAAGTCTAAGGGACCCATCCGCCTTCGTGGCAAATACTACTGGAGCACCACACTCTGATATACTATGTCTTATGAACCCCTTCTCAAGCAACTCCCCTACTTGCTTATTGAGTTCCCTCCTCTCACGAGGAGCCGTGTGGCGTACTGGCAGAGATACGGGTTTTGCATTGTCTACAAGATAAGTACGAAAGTCTATCTCACGTTTTAGGGGAAGACCCCTCACCTCATCGAAGACATCAACATATTCACGGACTATACGAACACAATGTAAATCATCATTGGATGCGTCAAGTGACTCAAGATAACTAAGCATCACTGATCCTCTAGGGTCACAAGAAATATCAAGGGTCTTTCCACTACGAGTCAACAATTTTACTACCCTTCGTTCACAATCTAGGATGGCACCATGTCTGGCTAGCCAATCCATCCCTAGAATCAACTCATAGCCCATGAAACCAAGCACAAAAGAATTACATTCAAAACCAACGCCTAAGATAGACAATCTCAAATCCCTACAAACCATGGATAAATGAGCCAACCCACCAATAGGATTTGAGACTATAATGGGATCCACAATAAGACTAGTATTTAAGTGCAGTATTTCAACTAATGATGTAGAGATAAATGAATGTGATGCGCCAGAATCGAATAAAGTACGGACATGATGTTCAAACAAGAAAATCAAACTTTCGACAGAAATTTTTCCACCTTCTTCCTGACCCGGAGCCATGAGAGCATGAACCTGCCCTCCCGAAGTAGAACCTGCCCTCTGCCCTTGTTTCTTAGGACAGTCCTTGATAGCATGACCTGGATCACCACAATGATAACAAGTGAACTTCTTCTTCTTCATGCATGTATGCCATATCAACAAGCTTTTCATACGTAGCCCCCATTGGAATGTGGGACATAGCCAAACTGTGAAGTGGTTCATTTAGGCCCTTTGCAAACCTCAAGGCCTTCTTGTGAGGCATATTCACCAACTCTAGTCCAAATCTTGCCAACTTATTAAATTTGGTCACATACTCCTTCACGGTCAAGTTTTTCTACTTCAATGTCAAGAACATCTCCATGTACATACTCTCCTCAGCTTGAGAAAGGAATTTCAACTCAAACCTTCCCCTAAAATCTGCCCATGTCTCTACAACACGCTCTCCATTAGTAACCTCCCACCAAAACGAAGCTTCGTCCTTCATCAACCAAGCAGCCAATTGGACCTTCCTACAACTGCCCAAATCAAAAATGCCAAACAGATCCTCCACTTCTTTCAACCAATTTATAGCTTCAGCGAACGTTTCAGACCCACTAAAATGTTTTCCACCCATCGAATGAAAGTCTTTACATATCTTGGAGAAAACATCTCCACGCGGAGGAATGACTGGAGCTGGGGGGGGGGGGAGGAGGAACATCGGTCGGACCCGCGGCAGCGGCCCTAGCCTCGAGATATTGACGAAACCAACCGGGTACATGAATACCCTCTAGTATCCCAGATGCTCCAGACATGCTAAAAAGAAAAAGAAAGAGTTTTAAAACAAGGGAAGAGAAAGAGAGATGCATGGCTTGCGGGGATTATGCTTTTTAAAGAAAACTTTCCTTGAAAATAGCTTCTTTAAAACAAGTTTTTGAAAATACTTTCTATTAAAATAATACTTTTGAAAACACTTTTTAAAACTTTTTATCTGTTCTTGTAACCATAGCTCTGATACCACGTGTAATACCCCATGGCCATTAATGTCACTCACAAAGGGAATGCATTAATGTCATGAAGCGTTATAGTAGTATAGAACAGATAAATTACAAGAATAAATAAATAAAACACAGCGGAAGATAAAACTTATTTCATAGCATCATAACTTCAAAATAAGCTTACATAAGTAGTCTCCAAAAATCATCACAACATGATCAATTGTCTTTTCCAAAAACTTCAAAGTACATAAAGAAGAAAAATACTTAAATAACATAAATGCATAAATCCACACTGAGCATAAGCAAAGCCATAAAGATGAGAGAGTACAAAGCGATACATCTACTCTTTTCAAGCAACTGAAAGAAATCGGCACTAAGCTGTAGTATTCCCTCCTTGCAAACCTGAGGGGGGAAAGGAAAGAAAAGAGGTCGAAACAAACGGGTCAGACATAAAGTCTGGCGAGTCCAGTAATTTTAACAAATAATAGGTAAGGTAAATGATCAAGACATAAATAGGCATCATGATATGGCTGTAACTTAGATAAGGTAGATAAAAAGGATGGACAAGATGATTTCATTCCTAAGTACTAAGACAATCCTACACCTTGGCTAAGCGAACAACCCTCCAAGTACTAACCCCGAAGACCGAAGTCAACATCAGACTAGCACCCAAAGGACTATCCAACTCAACCAACATGTATTTCATTACACCGCACTTTTGCTAAGTTACACCACATTACTTAATTACACCGCACATCTACTAGTCTCTATTTACTAAAGGTTGATCCCTTCCCACTAACTGTACCCACATGACAAACTTGGTAGTTACTTGTACCTAGCTGCTATCGTAGGTGCCGGCTTGCTCCTATCACTGCTAAGGTACCCTTACCCTACCCATTCGATCGGCTCCCTAAACCCCGTAGGCACCCGTGCTGGCCATATAGTGGGGTGTATCACTCCCCAAAGTGGCAACCCCGATACCAACATAAAATGCACCGCCATACCTACACGATGCAAAAACGTCTTACCTACCAGCCCGGACCCATTCACACACATGAACCCGTTGTCCTCGCGTTGCCACCGCTATTCACGTTTTGACCTCTTACATTCAAGTCCAGTAAGCGTGCCTCAATCCTGGCCTAGTATCGGGCCCAATTAGATACTCAAACGGGTTATTGGTTGAAACGGGTCCCCCATCCGACACAAGCCTCCCACCTATGCTTGGTTCCCACTAGGTTTTTCTTCCACTTAACCATTTTAATTTAAATGTCCATGTCTTACACATGCTATGGTTAAGACCATACTTACATGTCATAATTTACATGTCTTATCTTATACCAGTTAAGTCCATATTTACATGTCACCCCACTTAACCCTCTAACCATACCCATGTCTTATTATGGTTAGTATTCCTTAATTCATTCCTTACGATGAACGGTGCATGACCTCCCACATTAGACCGAACGCTTTGTGGCCACTGGATTTTCCGGGCGGTTCCGGGCAGTCTTACGCCACAAACCGGATCTAACCTTGTGTCATTAACCGTTGCGCCTACAATTCATTCCTTTGACCTCTCACATTAGACGTCCAATTGTGGCAACTAGATTTGCCGGGCGGTTCCGGGCAGTCTTACGCCACAATTGCGCCTAACCTCATGTCAAAGGTTTATTAATAATCGTATTTCGCCCATACCCAATTTTCATGTCATGTATATCCTATTAAACATATAATCATGTTTATAATGTTGCCTATTCCAAATTGTCACTAATTATATATTAATTAGCCTCAATTACAAATTTACAATTATAGGAAATTTCATCAATTCCATGTGATTCATACCCAAATATGCCAATTTCACATATTATCCAATTATACAAAATATCCAATAATATCTAATTTTCCATACTTCACATATGCCCATCGTTCCCATGTATTTGCATTCGCGCGTATTTTTAACATAGGCTCGAAGGTAGCCTAGATCCAAAAATAAAAGGAATAGGGATAAGAAGAGAGAATCAAATCACAGAAAATTGGACTTAACACAACATCATGAAATAAAGGGGCATGTAAACTGGCATAGAGGCATAATGACAGATTCAACATGAATAAACTGATAAAGGTATGAACTTTACATAGAAACATAGGCATATGATGACATGAATCAAAAAGGTGAAGACTTGGATGAGATTTAAATTACATACGTACATATGAATCCTCTTTACAACTTCATCATGTTACTTTTAATCCCATTATATTGTGAAAATCATCGTACTCACCTTTCGTGGTTAAAGAATAGAATTATGCACTGAAATTGGTGTAGAAACGTTGCAGTATTGCTAATTTATCTTCTTGAGTTATTGTAGAAGCTCTAATCTTTAATTTAAGTTGAAGTTGAGCACTTGAGATTTGATTTAGAGGCGGCGGCTAGGGTTTAAGAGAGAATTTGGTAGCATAATGGTGTCATTGATAATATTTATGAATTAGGGTTAGGTCTTAGGGTGTATATATATGTGTAGGAAGTTATTTAGGCCTTAGGATTAACCTAGAATTGATCTGGACCACTCAAATGCCATATCAGCCCTTAGGGCGAATCGGGCCACGGTTGGCAGCCAAACACCCTGAATTGACCTCTTGTCGACCAACTCGGGTCGACTCCAAAAATGGTGCGGTTCGGCTATTCCCCCTCCCGATTCGCTGTTTTGAACTTTTTTTTGAATATTTATTTAATTTTTATGTATATCTATATATATATTTCTCTCATATGCATACAAACTTCAAGGCTTAATAACATCTTCATAAGGTATCTGTTTCGTGCAAACCAAATGTCTATCTTGACCCAAAATTTTGAGACGAACGCAACCCTTTTCACTTAATTCTTCTTCTAAAAATTAAGTATACTTTGATTTGTGAATTTTAATGTTATAAAATTACGGGGTGTTACAATACCTATTAATTATCCATTCTAAAAAAACAATAACTTTATTAACACATAATTCAACTTTAAAACTTATTTTCAATTGCTTCTGGGTGCAAATATCTTATTCAAATCATTTAAAATCCTTTCACACTTATTTAAAATCACATTTTAAATTGATAGAAATCTGCATCGTTACATTCACCCCAACTTAAAAGGATTTCGTTCTCGAAATCGAAGTTGAAACTAATGGTCATATACCAAACCAACACCTCGATTATTTACCCTAGAGCTCTGTTGGTTAACTTCACTATTTAACTTTATCTGTTTATTCATTAAAAATGAAGTCCATTCAAGTTGGTGTAATGTTACCCTCAAATCTCAAATGTTCAACATTTCTAACTTCAAAACATCAAAATTTTAACTCATATCTCTCATTTGGGTTTCCTATTTTACCTGTCGTATTCTTTCAATATAATTGAACAAAAGTTTACCCAAAAGATATTATATTAATAGATAGATTCTTACATCCATACAAGCATTTATATATGCATACGTATATACATCAAACATCCATACAACCATCCAAATACACACATCTGGACAAACTTCCTTGTGTATTCCCAAAATATTAGTTTCAACCTTAGGATAATATTACCGATTAAATGACCATTTCATTCTGACCAATTCTAGGATTCTTATCCTAATTCATCATTAAGTAGTAAACTCGTTTTTTCCTTATTGCAACTCTTAATAGTATGTCCTACTTCCCTACACCGGAAACATCTTATATCCTTTCTGGGTTTCTTTTTACTTTATGGACAATTGTGAACATAATGCCCTTTAGATTACATCGGTAACAAATTATATATTTTTGTACCCTTTCCATACTCTCCTTCTTATTCTTATTTTTCCTAGAGTAACTATAAATATACCTGTATAGGTCCAACCTATTTTCTTCTTCTATCTACTCATAAATCCGTTTTGCTTATTTCCAACTCATCCTCTTAGGTTTAACTCCAGATAGACTACAGTTATCCATACTCTACAACATTTACGACTCTAGAAAAGAGTTTTATAAAAAAAATTATATAAATATCTCGACCGTCCAAAATCATCGAGAATTCAAATTTCTTAATTAGTAAGATTAATTCGCACATCCAATAATTAATTAGTGGATTAAATTTTCCAAAACATAGCTTTCATCAAACATATAACCTCTTATGAAAATATACTTTTGGGCCAAACTATTTCATTCATCCGTAAAACTGGGTTAGACTACTCTGTTTAAGTGTTAAGAAACACCTACCGATGACTGTACACTTAAATGTTAATTAATGGTAGGAACATGAGAAGTGTCCTTAGGTTAATGACATAAATGCCCCTTAATATGGCTATATAAAGGCACCTACTCTTTTCATTTTCATTCCATCCTTACCTCTTTCCTTCTCCTCCTTCTCTCCATTTCTAAGCTCCATGGTCATGGCTTTTTGGCCTCCTTCTTTCCTTTATCTTTCCCTCCTTTCTCTCCCTTTTTCTACCTTTATTCCGAACCCTTAACACTAAGATATCCTTAGCTGTTTTTCCTCAAATAAAACTTATACCCTTGTTAGTTTACAAAATCCCAGAGCATTTCAATTCCATAAATCTTCGGTGATGCCGGGAGGCTGCCAAAATCATCTGAGAACATTAGGATATCCTCCGATTAAAGATTGGTGGAGTATTAGGTGAGAAATCGAAACTTAAAAAAGGGCAAGTCTAATTTCAATTGCTATTGTGAACTTGTCTAAGTTATATATTTATTGGTGATTGATGATTTGGTTTGATGATGATTAGAATGAAAAAGATTTGATCTTTAAGTAGAATTTGGGTAGTCACTTAAGTAAGTGAGAAGTTGTTAACTGAAAAAGGCCTTGTTTATTATTAACGATCATTAGTAAACTTATATGAATTATATGATCATTAGTGGTTGATAATACAGGTTCATTATTTTGATTGATTTCGACCAATTTATGAGAAAAATTGCTTTTATATTTATCATTGGGTTGGGTAGAGAATCCTTGTATGCTAACGCCTAGTGATTTATTTCACGATTTGACTATGAGATGTTTAGCGATGTTTTTGGGTTCATTTAAATTTAATGAATGATTATGAAATGAGTTTTTTTAAATGAAAAGAAGTGCTATTTCCGATTTTGGACAGGGAATGTTTTATAAAAATGATTTATAAAATAGAAAGGATTTCGAGGGCTAAACCAGATGATTTTGAAATGATTTGGAAGTGGAAATCTGTATTGATTTTATTATACTTGTAATTTTTATTAGTGTTAAAGATTTTTTCCACTTCGGGATATAGAAATTATTTCTATGTGTTACCAATGATCGGGTAACGGCCCTGGTGATGGAAAGTCGGGCATCTGAGGACTACGATCTACGGAAGGTATGGTTTGCTCTTGGGAATGGAAAGTGGACGTACTTGGATTATTATCGTGATGTAAGGTATACCTGGAGCATTGTCATCAGGGGAACCACCCGATCAGGTGGCACATATTTTGATATGCTTGTATAATAGATATTCGAGATTTTCAAATATGTTTTGAGGTCCCGAAGTGAAAGCTAATTTCATATGATAACAAGATATGCATTTCAAATGATTTAAAATAAGAATTCTGGTATAAAGTCCAAAGAGATAACTTCTGTAGAGTTAATTGAAATTTGAGAATCTAACTAAATGGGTAGCTTTAGAAATTGCATATTGTTTGTTGCATCGCAGGCTCCATAAGTTTATTTTTGGTAGTTGTTTGTGCACTGGCATTCGTGTGGAGTAAACCCGTTCCGTGTTATACGGCGTGGTCCCGTATATGCCTCACTCTAAATAAAGTAAATAACATATTTGAGTTCTCATACCAGTCCCATGACTGACCCGTAGTTTGTTATTCTCTTGCAAACTCAGGTGCCCATATTTTCCACAAGGGCAGCTGGGTAGTTTATTTTGCAAATGTGTCTTGGAGTCTTCTTAGAGCAGGATTCGAGCATTGTGACAACCCGTAGTTCGTTTCGTTAAGGTTTATTAGAGAAAACACAACGGAATACAAAATTCATTGTGGAACAGATAAAATACAATAAGAATATATCAATGTAGTGGAAACATTTTGAATACAAATTTGATTTTACATACCATTACTCCATGAAGACTTAACATAAATACTGATAATAGAGTGTGTTCGGCCTTCATATGAAACTTCATCTCTCTTTGGAACTCCAAGTCCTCAAGCTTGAATCTGATCTCGATAACTGAAAAACAAACTAACAAACAACACATGTGAAAATTTTGGGCACCCTTAGTTTGCAAGGGAAAAACAAACTAAGAGTCAATCATGTGACTGGTGTGAGGAAACCTTTCAAACTATTCTTATACTTAACCTCAATTCGAATAAAGCATCTCGAGACCACGCCGCATGTCACGGGACGGGTTTTCTCCCATGTATACGTGCACAACCACAAAAACCGTAACTAAACATAACAACCATAAACCAGATTTTTGATAATATTAAAAAATGAACGATTATAAGCCCCATGCCCCATTACACAATGCAAGCACACACCATAAGATAGGAGTTTGCCTTAAATCGCAAAACATGCCTGATATAGTTTAAAACCAAATCATTTGACATTATGATAATGTCTTGGGTGTGTAAAATCATTTTGAAAATGAACTTATAAATCTTAGCTCGCATAGTGTCCCATACTATTATGTTGGCTACATAGGCATACAATTGAAAATCGTAAAAGGTTCGTATTGGAGTTTGGATTCCAACATGATGGTTGTTGATCGAAAGATCACTCGGGCATTCAGCGGATACCATGTTTGTACATAGCACCGCACACATTCTCTTAGGTTGAAGAACTTAATCTCGCAACCTGTCATACCATCGGTCTACCGAATCCATGCAAAACATAAAGTCATGCTAATCTAAAAATCAGCACACCATCACAACGGGGTGTGAGGCCCATGAAGTCACGTCATACACAAATCTACGCATTTAATCCATGCTTTGATCATCACCAAAGAGTCCTACTTTTCAACAAAAGCCTTGATCATTGCTCAGCACTTAGCATTCCCTATGGTCATTCCATGTCAGACATGCAATCCATCTATAAGTCCATTCCAGGAATAGGAAAAAAACCAAAGGCACTTGATTCCACGTCCCCGTCTGGGAGTGCAAGTCCTTGCAAACCAAATCCCTTCAAGTACAGTTAGATTGGCCGCTACTTTAACATGGGTGGCCTACCTAAGGCATCAACAGACCATCCACCCGATGTGAAGAAATCTGGGTCTTCCACCATCGTCGTAAATATCTTGACATCATCATCACGTCGTATAATTATATGGAAAGGGTAAAAACTCGGCCTTTCCAATAAATCAGCGCATCTTTTAAAACCAATCGGTTTACAGGATTTCATGAACCTCATTCCATTTTGGAATATTACTCAATCCATCTATTAAAACTATCATGAGCTTTAATATTTCAAAATCATTCATCAGTGATTACTTAACTTGAAATCCAATTTCAAATTATTGAATCAAAATTTATGACTATATAGTCATCTCTGTACGTGAATACACGTTTATTCCAGGGCCTTTATTAATTCCAATCATTTATTCAAAGATTTATTAAACTATATTAAGTTTTAATATATCGAAATCCTTCATTTTTATCTCATGGAGCAAAACTGGTAATACTCCATTTTAATCATCTTATGTTTCGGTAATTTCCATTACCTTTCAAATTCCGTTCCTTCAAATCTTGTTGAAAGATTTCAGAAAACTTTAAATCAAATATTCTAAATCCTTTTCTTCAAATTCCAAGTTAAACCTTTCCAATAATCCTTATCAATTATTCACCATCTGCCTCATGTAAACACATGTTCATTCCTTTCCCAAAAATTTGTATAAATAAAGATTTCATTTGCTTAGCTTGGAAAATATCTTACCTTTTCATGGGTGAAAGAACAATGTTATTGAAGACATCATTCACAACAAACCCAAAATCATATTTTCTTTTATATTGGAATCTCTATATAAACCATATTGGTTTATAATCGATATAAACCTCCATATCAAACAAATACTATAAGCGGGATAACGACACAACCTTTTAAATCCCTCGAATAGTCTAAGTCATCATCTGTAGAGACTTATCTCAATCAATGACCAATTTGGTTTCCATTCTATTCCAAATCATTTTAATTAATTTGAAGATTTCGACTCTCATTAATCAATATCAATATCAATTATCCAATTGCTGATTGGAAGTCCAAATTCCTTTATATCTAAATAAAGGTTCTATTAGATATTAATTCCGGTTTTCCTGAAGGGTTTATACATTCCCAAAACTTGATATTTTCTTTCCTAAATCCTTTTAAATCATTTATTATGATTTATCATAGTTTTTCCGTATTTTTAAGAATTTTTATATCAATTATCCCACATTTAAATATTTAAATTAATATTTAAATCATTAAAATAATATTATCTTCCAAAAATAATGAATTAAAACTCAAAATTGGAGGACGCCTATTAAAAAAATAAGTAAGAACATTAAAACAATAATAAAGCAAATTCGAGTTCGTTTGCTATGCAAACATTGAATTTACTATTCATCGTAAAATCGATTTACTATTCATTTTAACATTTGACAAGCCATAACTTGTTCAAAACCAGTGCGTTCTTTTGCAAAAGTTCATTGCTATGAACTCAATTTCATTTTCGGAAATTGTTGGAGCTTAAATTCAAACTTTTATTTTCTCTGATTATTTTATTATTAAAATAATCATTTAGAGTCCAATTTATGGAATGAGACTCGTTCTACTCCTGTATATCCGAGAATCTGGGTATATACAAACATTTAAATAACATAAAAAAGATGTCATGTGTCTAATGAGTTGTAACCAAACTCGTTAATTATTTAAGATCAGATGTCGGTGTCATAACTGGGTTCCATTTTATTAATTAATAACCAAATGGTATTCATAGCCAATCCCAATACAACCAATCCAGCCACCAAACATTCAAACCAATATATCCAAACATGGATATCTCAAACAAATAATATTCACACATGAATAATACTTAAGTAATAATCACAAAAGAATATTTCATGTCCATTGGCTAAGATTTCACACATATACAGATTCATGAGACTAGGTTCTCTAAATTTCAAATGAATCCAAACATAAAAAATGTTTCTTTATGTATTTAACCAAATTCAAACCATGTTTTACCTTCCTAACCTTCACTAACTCAACCTGTATTATCGACAAATTTTGCTAATCAAAAAACAAGGAATTAGCTTACTAACTTTCAAAAATAGGCTCATGCCTAAACATAGTGACATATATACTGGGTATTAAGAAACTAAATTCAATCCTAATCCATGACGATTTCATCACAAAATCCCTTTAGATCTATTTGATACATTTTAACAAACATGTTGTGTAATGACCCGCATTTTCAGCAATATAATAATTAATTAATTTAATTATTTAAAAGGTGATTAAGAGGATTTAATGCTCATTGGATTAAATAAGAGTGAATATTTAATTAAAATAATAATTATATAATATATTTAATTCTCAAATAATCGTAATTTGCAGAAATGACGATATTTTGTGAATTGGGCAATTCAGAATATATAATTCAGTTTAGAGTTGAATTATATTAACGAACATATTTAATTAACGATGGTTGAACATATAAATTTTAATATAATTATAATCGAGCTCGACATGGCACGGCAGTTCGCTATTTAGCGATTCGAACTTCAACTGGATATACAGGGTCCGTTTTAAATCGGATTTCTGTGAAACAAGAAACGTGTGGGGCTGGTGAAGTATATTTTTCTAGTGGAAGAGAAAAATCGGGAATTCTTCATGTAGATTTTTAGTTATGTCCAAATTAAATATTCAGAAAAACAACGGTATATTCGTTCGTGGCCATAACGGTTATTTAAAAATATTCGAATATTGGTTGTGAATTTAGACAAGGTTCTTTTAAGACATAACGATAATTTAATTTTTAAAATTTTACGGTAATTTTTAAATAATTAAATAAGCAACTTTTTATTTGGAGTATTGTGCACCCTGTAATCAACATTTTGGGGTTTCACAGTATGAGTCAACCTACCGGTATTATTATATTTTTGGGATCGCGACATCTTGTTGAGTATAACGGTATTCTTATCTCAGTCGATAGCAATTCGTAATGAAGGAAAGCAGGGTACCCTTAAATATTAGTTTTATAAATAAAAATATAATGCACTTACACAACAACGTATTTGGGTAGAGATCTTTTTGCAAACTATAAGATTATGGCTATGTGAACGATCAACATTAACAGTTGTTGTTTGCAACAAATAAAGGTATGTACCTTATGTATGTTTACATACAGTAAGAGGATCAACGTGAGGATCTTGCAATGCCAACAAAGGGAAAACGTGGATTGAACTCATCCTCCTAATCAAAATATAATCTCTATATAAATACTCCTTCACTATTCCCTTTCAAAACCTAATCTCCTCATTCATTAGTCAATGTTTTCTTCCGCCGCATTTTTTCTTTCAGCAAAAGAAATCGGTGAGCAAAATAAAATCAAAGTAAATACTAAAAATCGTTTGATAAATATAATCCAACTCTTATTGTAAAGCACTTCAATACTGTATGGGTTTTTGTGAGTTCGAATGCGGTAGGTTTCACTGTCATTAAGAGCAGTGTGCAAGGACATTTGTCCGTGCGGAATCATAGCATTTGTTGGCGAGTTAGGTATTGTTTTTGGGGTTTCTTGTGAAGTTGGGAAGCTCGTGTGGGGGTTTTTGTGGGTTCCGATGTAGTTTGGATGGGTTCTGGGTACAGAGAAGTGTCGCTGTCTTCATCGGAGTAGCACCAGAAAGCTCGGAGTCGCTCTTCGCCAGGTGGATGCGAGCTGGGTAGTTTGGGGATGAAACAGAAGAGAATTTGATGAGGATCGAAGTGGTGAAAACGGTTTTGAAAATCTTTGATTTGTTGAGGAGGGAAGGGTGGTCAAAGGAGCGGCTATGGTGAAAAACGGGAGTACTGGAGCGCAACATCAAATTGGGGAAGAAAGGATACAGGGGAGAGGTCACGTGAGGAATGTGAGGGGTGAGGTTTTAAATTTTAAATGTTAAGTTAAACTAAATATTCGTTTAATTGGGTATAACTTCGTAACGCGATATCTATTTCGTACGAGGTCGGATTCGCGAACCGTAAGTTGCGTTGAGATCGTATGGACGACGACTACGCCATGGAACTGACTGGAAGTCCATCGGAGCTCATTACAATTTATTGCAATATAAATTGTCCGTCTGAATCAAAGACAGTTAATCGTTTTTAACGATAACAGTCCAATGTGAGTAAAACTCACCAACTCTGAACAGTTATATTTTTCTAACGTATATTTAGAACTGATAATTATCTGTTGATTGATGTGTGTTAACTGTTTGGTTGAAATGCTGATTGATTGGTTGAAATTATTGATAACGATATATATATAAATCGTTAATCAAATATTGATTCTGTAGAACTGAATATTTCATATTGAAATGAAATCGATGTTAATGATATTGTTTAACATCTGTGATGCTGGGAAACAGGTCGGAGGAATCCAACAGGATTCCTCAACATTTATTTTACTGTTTTCATATATGGTGGTATATGATGTGATATAAAATCTGTTGATGATGAAGTGTGTTTAAATGATATCGATCATTGTGATTTGGTATTTTAAATACCGTAAGAAATACTGGCATGTAGAAAGGGAATTTTCAAAGTACATTTTGAAAATAAATTAGTTATATAAAATCAATGGATTTTGTATAGAAATGGAAAAAGCGATTTTATAAAAAAAAACATTCATAAAATCGAAAGTATTTTGAAAGGGAAATAGTTATTGAAAATAAATATGATAAAGATGAAAAGGGAATTATTTATAAAATCAAAGTATTTTATAAAGAGAAATATTTATTGAGATAATAAATAGAAGTATAAAGGGATTATTTATTCGGGAAAATAAATAAGAGTTATAAAGGGAATATATTTGTAAAACAAATACAAAGGAAGATATTTGCAAAACAAATAGAAAGAGAAATATTTGTAAAACATTTACAAATAGAATTTAAAAAGGAAATATTTGTAAAACAGTTACAAATAGATTAAATGGAAATATTTATTTATAGGAAATAAATAGAATGTAATAAGTGAGATATTTATTTGTTAAATAAATAGGAAAGATGAAAGAAATATTTATTTGTTAAATAAATAGAATTGAAGGGAATATTTATCGGTTAAATAAATAGAATTGAAGGGAATATTTATTTGTTAAATAAATAGAATTGAAATGGAATAGTTATTTATTAAAGTATACAAATAGAAAAGGAATTATTTGTATAAACACACAGAAAAGGAATTAATCGAAGGAGTTAATTCAAAGGAATAATTCGTAGTAGTTAATCAAAATGAGTTAATCGAATATTGGTTATTCAATTAGAATTTATCGAATATTTGTTATTCAAATAAAGAGTTAACCAGATAGAGTTAATTGAACATAGTTAATCAAATTAGGATTTAATTGAATATTAGTTATTCAATTAAAGTTGATCGAATATAGTTATTGAGATAGAGTTAGTCACACATAGTTACTCAGGATAAGTTGCCATTTCGTACGACTGCCAGCGTAATTCGCAGGGATGCGGATAGCCTACGGCGGTCGGATGTTTCCTGAGGGAATCAGGCGTAACCATTGTGATCGTTGCGATCTAGAGTTAAGCAAATGGAGTTAAATCAAATATTAGTTATTCGATAGGAGTTAAATCAAGTAAAGTTAAATAAGTTGAGTTAATTGAGTTGAGTTAAATCCAACTGAGTTAATCCAAATGAGTTAATCCAAAAGAGATATTCGAATATAGTCTATTCGAAAAGAGATAATCAAATCTAGTAATTCGAAAGGAGTTATCGAATATGAGTTATTCAAAGTGAGAAAATCGAATCTAGTTATTCAAAAGGAGTAAATCGAATATAGTTTATTCGAATAGAATTAAAGGAGTTATCGAATATTAGTTATTTGAATAGAGTTAAAGGAGTTATCGAATATAGTTTATTCGAAAGGAGTTAAGTGAAAATAGTTAATCGATTAGAGTTAAATCAAATAGAGTTAAATCAAAAGAGTTAATCCAATAGAGTTAACCGGTAAGAGTAAATTGATAAGAGTTAATTGAATAGAGTTAATCGAATATAGTTTATTCGAAGAAAGGTTTTCGAGTCTAGTTATTCGTAAGAAAGATTATCGAATATAGTTATACGAAGGGAGGAGTTATCGAATAGAGATTAATCGAAAGAGAGTTACGTAAGGAAGTTTGTTAAAGGTTTAAAACATAAACTTTGTCTATTCTGAAGTTAAAACGTTGTTCAGTTAAGGTCTGAGAGGTAATAATACCCCAACTTGATTGACTTCCTTCTTAACTAAGGTATGGTAAGGTTGATAGTGAATGATGGTTAAGTGAATTTAGTACATGGTTGGAGTTGGCATAGCGATGTTTTATTTAAACATCTGTTTCAACCAAACGAAGGAGCTTTGGGAGTGTTTTCCAATAAGAATAAGAAATGTTTTCTAATATAGAAAACAAGAAATGGAAATGTTTTCCATTGTTAATAAAGTATATTTTCTAAATTTAGAAAATAAGAAATGTTGAATATATGGAAACAAGAGATAAGAAAATTAATGAACTAAAGAGATAAATGTTAAATGATGATTGATCGATATAATTTCCATCTGGAAATAATATCCTTGTTTACGCACGTGTTTTTCTTTGATAGTTAAATCACAGACTATCAAAGTTTTGACCATTTTAACGTTGTTAATATGGAGAGACCGGTTGGATTATTATCCGAAGAACCACTCCGCATTGGCATAAGTGTTGCGAATCAAGTATGCTGAATATATTGAAGACGGAGTAAAGTGCAAGGGCTGTTGTATAAATCTTAGGTAAAGATTGCCTAAGATGGTTGTACTGAATAGTGCCTTCGATTTGTCCAGTCCCAGGACGACCTGTATGGAAGAATGTCTGACAGAGTATATTTAATAGATCGCGTAAGTTGATCTCTTCAAACGTATTTACGTTTGGTGGCAGAGGAATTCGTTTCTCTTAGCTGTATACCTGTGGTATTTTTGGGGAAATCAATTTGTGATTTGGCGGGTATGACGATGTGACAATCAAAGTGAATAATTGTGTGATCTGTCAGAGATAAGCGTGGCCTCTAGCCTCACAACTGGGAAATGACAGAAATCGGGCAGGCAGCATGGCTATGTAGGTCGCACCTATTAGGGTGTATAATCACCTGATCTAGAGTTTCATTTATTTGTAAAAATCTATTGTCGATGTTGTCCCATTCGGGAAACGTTTGCTGATCCCAGCCGTTGGTGATATACATTCGATACACTCAAGCGAAATGAGTGGTTGGTCATGTGTGGCTAGGTTGCAAGATGTTCTTGTTGAACCCAGTGTATTCCTCTCTAGAGGTACACTAGTGAAAGGTGGTTCCATACCTTGTCATAGTTGGAAATCCATTACCCACTACGTGCTTGCAGTTTTGATTGTATACTATATATGTAGAACGTGAGATGGAAGCGTTTCTGCTAGATGATTATTATATTGTGATTGATAGATATTATTATAATATCAAAAGGTTTTTGATATAAAGATAAATTTGGATTCTCATAAGTGAAAAACCCGTTCCGTTATACGGCGTGGTCTTATGAGATATCGTTTATTTGTTCAAACTATTTTAAACAGTTTTACTCATACCAGTCCCATGACTAACCCGGAGTTTATCTTGTTTTGTTTTCCCTAAACTCTTGGGTGCCCAATTTTGTACGGGCAGTCAAGTAGTCGGGATTTACAGATATACTGGAAGAGCTGGAGCAGGAGGCTTCAGGATCATATAGCTATTGTTTATTTCCGCTGTTTTGTAAGTACTGTACTTTGGGAATAATATGTATATTCAAGTACAAATTTGTATTTCAAAGTTATGTTATGAAATATATTTATTCGTTCCGCTGTGAGATTCGTGTTTACTCTGATGTTGTATGTTCTTCTTCTTCTTCTATTCTAAGTTTCTATCTTATCTTTCCTCACCCTATAATTTCTTTCTTTAACTACCGGTATTTTTCGATGTTTGGTTAGTCGTCATTGAGTTTATGGCGACAACCAAAGTCGCTCAAAAATCGGGTCGTTACAGTTGGTATCAGAGATTAAAGTTAAGTGAATTACCTTGGCTCTGTGCCATACTCGGTATAGATGGGGTTAGCAATATTCTAGATTGAGTTGAGTGTATATATACGAGTGAACGTATTTGTTATTGATATAAAAATTTGCTTTATATTGTGGATATTTATTGGTTGAGTTGTTTATGGGTTCTGGTCGATCAGTTTGATCCACTGTATCGGTAGGTTTTTATAAACACTTGAATACGATGAACCGTCATTGTATGTTTTGAAAAGAGGGTAAACGAAATAATTTTACCCAAATTATATTTTTTATATAAAGGATTTATATCGGAGTGATTATAATATATTGGATATATTGGTTGTTATTATAATCGAGTAAGAATAAAAAAAAAAGTGAAATGGTTACGTATATAACCAAATAATATTCGTATAAGTGTTACGAAATGAATTAAATTTGAATTTGAATCAGAATTGAAATTAAAACCCTAGAAATTTGGAACAGAGTTTGTAAATAGACTTGGATTGAATATATGTAAATTTTAAGATCCTGAGAGATTTTAAATTGTATTCCAAGCATTTGTGAATGATATTTTGAACTGATTTCAAAATAAAAGTGTTTAAGAATGATTTTGAAAGTGATATAGTATTGAACTCACTTCGATAACTGGAAAATAATTCTGATAATGACTGCAGCATAATCAGTGTTCAGTTTCGAGTTCTAAGTGACGGATTCCTACCAAAGATTTTGTTTTTGAATTGTTTTGAGGAAACAAGATTGTTTTGAATCCTAAAAAGGAATATTTGACTTTTGAAAAGGTAAGCTATTTGAAAACTCCTAGGAAAAGACTGTTTGAATTAAAAACAAATTTAAATAGAAAATTTTGAAATAAAGCTAGAACTGAATTGAAACCAATTAACTGGAAATTGAATTGGATACAATATATCAAGTAGAATCAGATGTTGAGTTGTGAGATAGAATCTGAAATGGTATTGGATTGATGAGTTAAGAATTTAAAAAATCAAAAATATAACTTGGATTTGAAATTGATTTCAACTTAGGTATAAGCGGATGGCTGGATTTGTGGATAAAAACAGATTGGAGTTTGATTGGGATGACCCTTGTATTTGCTGAATTGATAACAGGTGGAAAGGATATAATGATATGCCAACAAAAAAAGGTACAAGTTTGTATTTCTATTGGATATAAGATTTATGAGCCGAATTGGCAAGCCCCTTGGTTGTTTGTTTTTCTTTTGGGTTGGAGATGGCCCAGAGAGGCGAGTTGGAGTTTGACCTATTGATCGGTACAAAGGAGGTGCTGGCGAAATTTTTCGAAAAGTTACGGTGTTAGAATTTTTTTTAGGATTTTTGAAAATTTTCGTTGGTAAGAATAAATTAATCATTTAATTGAAATTAAATTGGTTCAGTTAAAGCTGAAGATGAGAAGTGAACAATATAGTCTAGCCAGTCGATAGGGTATGTTTTCTACCTTAGCAATTTCGAGGACGAAATCATTTTAAGTGGGGAAGAATGTAATGACCCGCATTTTCAGCGATATAATAATTAATTAATTTAATTATTTAAAAGGTGATTAAGAGGATTTAATGGTCATTGGATTAAATAAGAGTGAATATTTAATTAAAATAATAATTAAATAATATATTTAATTCTGAAATATTCAGAATTGGCTGAAATGACGATATTTTGTGAACTAGGCAATTCAGAATATATAATTCGGTTTAGAGTTGAATTATATTAATGAATAATATTTAATTAACGATGGTTGAACGTATAAATTTTAATATAATTATAATCGAGCTCGAAATGGCGCAGCAGTTCGCTATTTGGCGATTCGAACTTCAACTGGATATACAAGGTCCGTTTTAAATCGGATTTCTGTGAAACAAGAAACGTGTGGAGCTGGTGAAGTATATTTTTCTAGTGGAAGAGAAAAATCGGGATTTCGTCATGTAGATTTTTAGTTATGTCCAAATTAAATATTCAGAAAAATAGCGGTATATTCGTTCGTGGCCATAACGGTTATTTAAAAATATTTGAATATCGGTTGTGAATTTAGACAAGGTTCTTTTGAGACATAACGATAATTTAATTTTTAGAATTTTACGGTAATTTTTAAACAATTAAATAAGCAACTTTTTATTTGGAGTATTGTGCACCCTGTAATCAACATTTTGGGGTTTCACAGTATGAGTCAACCTACCAGTATTATTATATTTTTTGGATCGTGACATCTTGCTGAGCATAACGGTATTCTTATCTCGGTCGATAGCAATTCGTAATGAATGAAAGCAGGGTACCCTTAAATATTAGTTTTCTAAATAAAAATATAATGCACTTACACAACAACGTATTTGGGTAGAGATCTTTTTGCAAACTATTAGATTATGGCTATGTGAACGATCAACATTAACAGTTGTTATTTGCAACAAATAAAGGTATATACCTTATGGATGTTTACATACAGTAAGAGGATCAACATGAGGGTCTTGCAATGCCAACAAAGGGAAAACGTGGATTGAACTCATCCTCCTAATCAAAATATAATCTCTATATAAATACTCCTTCACTATTCCCTTTCAAAACCTAATCTCCTCATTCATTAGTCAATGTTTCTTCTGCCGCATTTTTTCTTTCAACAAAAGAAATCGGTGAGAAAAATAAAATCAAAGCAAATACTAAAAATCGTTTGATAAATATATTCCAACTCTTATTGTAAAGCACTTCAATACTGTATGTTGTGAGTTCGAATGAGGTAGGGTTCGCTGTCATTAAGAGTAGCATGCGAGGACATTTGTCTGTGAGGAATCGAAGCATTTGTTGGCGAGTTAGGTATTGTTTTTGGGGTTTCTTGTGAAGTTGGGAAGCTCGTGTGGGGTTTTTGTGGGTTCCGATGTAGTTTGGGTGGGTTCTGGGTACACAGAAGTGTCGTTGTCTTCATCGGAGCAGCACCAGAAAGCTCGGAGTCCATCTTCGCTAGGTGGATGCGAGCTGGGTAGTTTGGGGATGAAACAGAAGAGAATTTGATGAGGATCGAAGTGGTGAAAACGGTTTTGAAAATCTTTGATTTGTTGAGGAGGGAAGGGTGGTCAAAGGAGCGGCTATGGTGAAAAATGGGAGTACTGGAGCGCAACATCAAATTGGGGAAGAAGGGATACAGGGGAGAGGTCACGTGAGGAATGTGAGGGGTGAGGTTATAAATTTTAAATGTTAAGTTAATTTAAATTTTCATTTAATTGGGTATAACTTCGTAACGCGATATCTATTTCGTACGAGGTCGGATTCGCGAACCGTAAGTTGCGTTGGGATCGTATGGACGACGACTACGCCATGGAACTGACTGGAAGTCCATCGGAGCTTGTTACAATTTATTGCAAAATAAATTGTCCGTTTGAATCAAAGATAGTTAATCGTTTTTAACGATAACAGTCCAATGTGAGTAAAACTCACCAACTCTGAACAGTTATATTTTTCTAACGTATATTTAGAACTGATAATTATCTGTTGATTGATGTGTGTTAACTGTTTGGTTGAAATGCTGATTGATTGGTTGAAATTATTGATAACGATATATATATATATAAATCGTTAATCAAATATTGATTCTGTTTAACAGGATATTTCATATTGAAATGAAATCGATGTTAATGATATTGTTTAACATCTGTGATGTAGGGAAACAGGTCGGAGGAATCCAACAGGATTCCTCAACATTTATTTTACCGTTTTCATATATGGTGATATATGACGTGATATAAAATCTGTTGATGATGATGTGTGTTTAAATGATATCGATCATTGTGATTTGGTATTTTAAATACCGTAAGAAATACTGGCATGTAGAAATGGGATTTTCAAAGTATATTTTGAAAATAAATTATTTATATAAAATCAATGGATTTTATATAGAAAAGGAAAAAGGGATTTATAAAAGAAAACATTCATAAAATCGAAAGAGTTTTGAAAAGGAAATAGTTATTGAAAATAAATATGATAAAGATGAAAAGGAAATTATTTATAAAATCAAAGTATTTTATAAAGAGAAATATTTATTGGGATAATAAATAGAAGTATATAGGGATTATTTATTTGGGAAAATAAATAAGAGTTATAAAGGAAATATATTTGTAAAACAAATATAAAGGGAATATATTTGTAAAACAAATACAAAGGAAGATATTTGCAAAACAAATAGAAAGAGAAATATTTGTAAAACATTTACAAATAGAATTTAAAAAGGAAATATTTGCAAAACAGTTACAAATAGATTAAATGGAAATATTTGTTTATAGGAAATAAATAGAATGTTATAAATGAGATATTTATTTGTTTAATAAATAGGAAAGATGAGAGAAATATTTATTTGTTAAATAAATAGAATTGAAGGGAATATTTATTGGTTAAATAAATAGAATTGAAGGGAATATTTATTTGTTAAATAAATAAAATAGAAAGGGAATAGTTATTTGTTAAAGTAAACAAATAGAAAAGGAAATATTTGTATAAACACACAGAAAAGGAATTAATCGAAGGAGTTAATTCAAAGGAATAAATTGAAGTAGTTAATCGAAATGAGTTAATCGAATATTAGTTATTCAATTAGAATTTATCGAATATTTGTTATTCAAATAAAGAGTTAACCAGGTAGAGTTAATTGAACATAGTTAATCGAATTAGGATTTAATTGAATATTAGTTATTCAATTAAAGTTGATCGAATATAGTTATTCAGATAGAGTTAGTCACACATAGTTACTCAGGATAATTTACCATTTCGTATGACTGCTAGCGTAATTCGCAGGGATGCAGATAGCCTACGGCGGTCGGATGTTTCCTGAGGGAATCAGGCGTAACCATTGTGATCATTGCGATCTAGAGTTAAGCAAATGGAGTTAAATCAAATATTAGTTATTCGATAGGAGTTAAATCAAGTAAAGTTAAATAAGTTGAGTTAATTGAGTTGAGTTAAATCCAACTGAGTTAATCCAAATGAGTTAATCCAAAAGAGATATTCGAATATAGTCTATTCGAAAAGAGATAATCAAATCTAGTAATTCGAAAGGAGTTATCGAATATGAGTTATTCAAAGTGAGAAAATCGAATCTAGTTATTCAAAAGGAGTAAATCGAATATAGTTTATTCGAATAGAATTAAAGGAGTTATCGAATATTAGTTATTTGAATAGAGTTAAAGGAGTTATCGAATATAGTTTATTCGAAAGGAGTTAAGTGAAAATAGTTAATCGATTAGAGTTAAATCAAATAGAGTTAAATCAAAAGAGTTAATCCAATAGAGTTAACCGGTAAGAGTAAATTGATAAGAGTTAATTGAATAGAGTTAATCGAATATAGTTTATTCGAAGAAAGGTTTTCGAGTCTAGTTATTCGTAAGAAAGATTATCGAATATAGTTATACGAAGGGAGGAGTTATCGAATAGAGATTAATCGAAAGAGAGTTACGTAAGGAAGTTTGTTAAAGGTTTAAAACATAAACTTTGTCTATTCTGAAGTTAAAACGTTGTTCAGTTAAGGTCTGAGAGGTAATAATACCCCAACTTGATTGACTTCCTTCTTAACTAAGGTATGGTAAGGTTGATAGTGAATGATGGTTAAGTGAATTTAGTACATGGTTGGAGTTGGCATAGCGATGTTTTATTTAAACATCTGTTTCAACCAAACGAAGGAGCTTTGGGAGTGTTTTCCAATAAGAATAAGAAATGTTATCTAATATAGAAAACAAGAAATGGAAATGTTTTCCATTGTTAATAAAGTATATTTTCTAAATTTAGAAAATAAGAAATGTTGAATATATGGAAACAGGAGATAAGAAAATTAATGAACTAAAGAGATAAATGTTAAATGATGATTGATCGATATAATTTCCATCTGGAAATAATATCCTTGTTTACGCACGTGTTTTTCTTTGATAGTTAAATCACAGACTATCAAAGTTTTGACCATTTTAACGTTGTTAATATGGAGAGACCGGTTGGATTATTATCCGAAGAACCACTCCGCATTGGCATAAGTGTTGCGAATCAAGTATGCTGAATATATTGAAGACGGAGTAAAGTGCAAGGGCTGTTGTATAAATCTTAGGTAAAGATTGCCTAAGATGGTTGTACTGAATAGTGCCTTCGATTTGTCCAGTCCCAGGACGACCTGTATGGAAGAATGTCTGACAGAGTATATTTAATAGATCGCGTAAGTTGATCTCTTCAAACGTATTTACGTTTGGTGGCGGAGGAATTCGTTTCTCTTAGCTGTATACCTGGGTTATTTTTGGGGAAATCAATTTGTGATTTGGCGGGTATGACGATGTGACAATCAAAGTGAATAATTGTGTGATCTGTCAGAGATAAGCGTGGCCTCTAGCCTCACAACCGGGAAATGACAGAAATCGGGCAGGCAGCATGGCTATGTAGGTCGCACCTATTAGGGTGTATAATCACCTGATCTAGAGTTTCATTTATTTGTAAAAATCTATTGTCGATGTTGTCCCATTCGGGAAACGTTTGCTGATCCCAGCCGTTGGTGATATACATTCGATACACTCAAGCAAAATGAGTGGTTGGTCATGTGTGGCTAGGTTGCAAGATGTTCTTGTTGAACCCAGTGTATTCCTCTCTAGAGGTACACTAGTGAAAGGTGGTTCCATACCTTGTCATAGTTGGAAATCCATTACCCACTACGTGCTTGCAGTTTTGATTGTATACTATATATGTAGAACGTGAGATGGAAGCGTTTCTGCTAGATGATTATTATATTGTGATTGATAGATATTATTATAATATCAAAAGGTTTTTGATATAAAGATAAATTTGGATTCTCATAAGTGAAAAACCCGTTCCGTTATACGGCGTGGTCTTATGAGATATCGTTTATTTGTTCAAACTATTTTAAACAGTTTTACTCATACCAGTCCCATGACTAACCCGGAGTTTATCTTGTTTTGTTTTCCCTAAACTCTTGGGTGCCCAATTTTGTACGGGCAGTCAAGTAGTCGGGATTTACAGATATACTGGAAGAGCTGGAGCAGGAGGCTTCAGGATCATATAGCTATTGTTTATTTCCGCTGTTTTGTAAGCACTGTACTTTGGGAATAATATGTATATTCAAGTACAGATTTGTATTTCAAAGTTATGTTATGAAATATATTTATTCGTTCCGCTGTGAGATTCGTGTTTACTCTGATGTTGTATGTTCTTCTTCTTCTTCTATTCTAAGTTTCTATCTTATCTTTCCTCACCCTCTAATTTCTTTCATTAACTACCGGTATTTTTCGATGTTTGGTTAGTCGTCATTGAGTTTATGGAGTCGCTCAAAAACCGGGTCGTTACATGTTGTGTGCATGTTTTAAATCAAACTTAAAAGCCTTTTTACAAATTGATTTCTCATAAAAACTTCATATTTACGTATGGTAAACGTGAAGATCAAAACCATAAGGGTTTATCATCTTTTACCACATCAAATTATTTACTAACAAACCACCAATAACTAACCAAAGCATGTATACACCTAATATTCCATAAAGGTGAGATTTTATGAATTAAACTAAAGAGTTTCATTCTCAAACCTAAATAAAAAGTCATTTCTACTTCATGAATTTACTTAGAAACCATTAGCAACCAATTTTTGACCATTTACTTAATATTTTTCAGGCATTTCATCGAATACCTTATGTGCATATAAGTTATCATTTTCCTACTTTTAAATTTCTCACTATTCCTTAAACATAGATATATGATCACTAATTAAACCCTTTCAAGTATAGTTTCCTCACCCCGTGAAGTCCTAGTTCTCGTTAAAAGGTCGGATGCTCCTAGGACTAGCTTTTCTCCAATTTTTGATGAAACCCGAAATATTCTTGGCCAAATATGAAATTTTCGGCTGCTCTTAGTCTTCTAAATCCTTCTCTAGGTTGAAGTTTTTGTTCCCACGATTTCAGTGCCTCCCAGAATGCTAATTTCGTCTCCATATGAGTAAGTTATGGTTATTTAAAGATCATGGTGCATAATTTTTAGTTGGAGGTGGAAACGGGTTAGATTAATGAACGGATCGTCCTCGGATCTATGTAGGTCCAAGATTTTTAGGACTGGAAGATGGTCTGGCCAGACCGAGGTGGTGCGGTGGTGGTGGTGGAGGAGGATTCAGCCACGGAGGATGAACGAGGAGGAAGAGGAGAGGCGGATCTTCATTTTTTTCACTCTTTCTTCTCTGTTTTCTCTTTTCCATTTTTTTCTTTGTTGCTGCCATGGACAACCTAGTGGAGAAAATAAGGAAGAAGGAGGGGATAAGAATGAAGAGGGGATAAGGATGGAGGGTTTAAATAATAGAATTTAAGGCGTGGATCACTTACCGTGCGGATACTAAAACACAAGTGTGTTTACTCAGCTCTATTCGGACGTTAATTTGCCTTATTTATTTATATTTTATTTAAAATGTTTTTCCACCATATTGTTCAAATTTTCTTGCTCTTCAATTACATATAAAAATATTTCAAATTCGAATTTTTAAATAATTTAAATTCGATTCGAAATAGTGTTTTCTGCCTATCTTAATGTCCAATACTCCGAATTGGACCCAACGAAAAGTTTACCCACCTAATGAACGAGTCTCATTCCAGAAAATGGATTTTAAATAATTATTTTAATAATAAGATAATCGAAGAGGATAAAGTTTGAATTTAAGTTCCAACACCTTCCGGAAATGAAATTGAGTTAGTAACAATGAACTTTCACAAAAGAAAGAATTGTATTTGAAGAAGTTGAGAACAAGTTATGGCTTATCGAACATTGAGAAGAATAGTAAATCGATTTTATGATGAATAGTAACTTGAAGTTGCGCTTGCATAGCTAACGGACTCAAATTTGCGTTATTATTGTTTTAATGTTCTTATTTATTTTTATAATAGACGTCGGCCAGTTATGAGTTTTAAATGATTATTTTTGGAAATAATAGTATTTTAATGATTTAAATATTAATTTAAATATTTAAACGTGGAATAATTAATTTAAAAGTCAGAAATGTGGGAAAATCTTGATAAATCATCATAAATAATTTTAAAAGTATTTTGGAAAGAAAGTATCAAGTTTTGAAAATTTGCGAATCCTTCGAAAAATCCGGATTTGATACTTCACCGAACCTTTATTGAAATACAAAGGAATTTGGACTTTTAATTAATAATTGAATCATTAATAATGATTAACTAGAATTAGAATCTTCCAATTAATTTAATTGGAATCGAATGGAAACCAAATTGGTTATTGATTAAGATAAGTCTCCATGGATGATTACTTAGACTGTTCGAGGGATTTAAAAGGCTATGTCGTTATCCCGCTTATAGTGTTTATTGGATATGGAGGTTTATGTCGGTTATAGACCAATATGATTTCTGTAGAGATTCCAATGTAAAAGGAAATTTGATTTTGGGTTTGTTGTGAATGATGTCTTTAATAACATTGTTCTTTGACCCATGGAAAAGGTAAGATATTTTCCAAGTTAAGCAAATGAATTCTTTATGTATACATATTTTGGGGTAAGGAATGAACATATGTTTACATGAGGGAGACGGTGAATAATCGATAAGGAATATTTGAAAGATTTAACTTGGAATTTGAGGTTAAGTAATCAGAATATTTGGTTTGAAATCTTTCAACAAGATTTGAAGGAATAAGATTTGAAAGGTAATTAATATTACCAAAGCATAAGATGATTAAAAATGGAGTATTGCCAGTTTTGCTCCATGAGATAGAAATGAAGATTTTGACGTCTTAAAACTTAATATACTTTCAATGAATAGATTGAATAAAAGAACGGAATTAGGGTCATGAAATCCTGTAAACCGAATGGTTTTAAAAAATGCGCTAATTATTTGGAAAGACCGGGTTTTTACCCATTCCGAATAATTATACGACATGATGTTAATGCCAAGATATCGACGATGATGGTGGAAGATCTGGATTTCTTCACATCGGATGAATGGTCTGTTGATGCCTTAGGTAGGCCACCCAGGTTAAAGTAGTGGCCAATATGACCGTACTTAAAGCGATTTGGTTTGTAGACTTACACTCCTAGGCAGGGACATGGAATCAAGTACCTTCAGTTTCGTTCCTATTCCTGGAACGGACTTGTGGATGGATTGCATGTCTGACATGGAATAACCATGGGGCATGCTAACTGGAAGATTATGATTCTACTTAATCATTATTAATGATTCAATTATTAACTAAAAGTCAAAAATTTCTTTATATTTCAATAAAGGTTTGATTAAATAACAAATTTGGATTTTTGGAAGAATTCATAAATTTTCAAAACATGATATTTTCTTTCCAAAATCCCTTTAAATCATTTATTTTGATTTATCATAATCTTTCCATATTTTTAAGAATTTTTATATTAATTATTCCATATTTAAATATTTAAGTTAATATTTAAATCAATAAAATAATATTATTTTCCAAAAATAATCATTTAAAACTCAAAATTGGCAGATTCCTATTATAAAAATAAATAAGAACATTAAAACAATAAAACCGCAAATTCGAGTCCGTTTGCTATGCAAACACAACTTCAATTCACTGTTCATCGTAAAACCAAATTGACTATTCATCTCAATGTTCGATAAGCCATAACTTGTTCTTAACTTCTTCAAATCTAATTATTTCTTTTGTAAAAGTTCATCGTTATTAAATCAATTTAATTTCTGAAAAGTATTGGAATTTAAATTCAAACTTTTATCCTCTCCGATTATCTTATTATTAAAACAATTATTTAAAATCAAATTTTTAGAATGAGACTCATTCAACTCATGTATATCCAAGAATCTGGGTATATACAAACATCCAATAAACATAAACAAGATGTCATGTGTCTAACGAGTTATAACCAGACTTGTTAGTTATTTAAGATAAGATATCGGTGTCATAATTGGGTTCCATTTTATTAATTAACAACCAAACGATATTCATAACCATTCCCAATACAACCAATCCAGCCACCAAACATCCAAACATGAATATCTCAAACCAATAATATTCACACATGAAATATTTCTTAAGTAATAATCACAAAAGATGATTTCATGTCCATTGGCTATGGTTTCACACATATACACATTCATGAGACCAGGATCTCTAAATCTCAAACGAATCCAAACATAAAGAATGTTTCTTTATGTCTTTAACTAAATTTAGACCATATTTTACTTTCCTAACCATCACCAACCCAACCTGTATTATCGGCAAATTTTGCTAATCACAAAACAAGGAATTTGCATACTAACTTTCAAAATTAGGCTCATAACCTAAACATGGTGACATATATACTACATAAGGGTGTTAGTGAACTAAATTCAATCCTAATCCATGAAGATTTCATCACAAAATCCCTTTTGATTTCTTTGAGACATTTTAACAAACATGTTGTGTGCATGTTTTAAATCAAACTTAAAAGCCCTTTTTACAGATTGATTTCTCATACAAACTTCATCTTTACACATGAGGATCAAAATCTTAGGGGTTCGTCATCTTTTACCATGTCAAATTATTTACTAACAAACCACCAACAACCAACCAAAGCATGTATACACCTAATATTCCATAAAAGTGAGATTTTATGAACTAAACTAAAGAGTTTCATTCCCAAACCTATCTAAGATGTCATTTCTACTTCATGAATTTACTTAGAAACCATTAGAAACCAATTTCACCATTTACTTATTGATATTATTTAAAAAATTTTTCCACCATATTGTTCAATTTTTCTTGCTCTTCAATAACATATAAAAATATTTCAAATTTGAATTCGTTTGAATTTTTAAATAATTTAAATTCGATTCAAAATAGTGCTTTCTTCCTATCTTAATATCCAGAACTCAAAATTGGACCTAACGAAAAGTGTATCTACCTAATTATCCCTATTTCGAACTCAATGGAATAGGTTTAAAAGAGTTATTCATCCATCTAGATAGGTTAATTTCCAAAAAAAAACTATTTTTAGTTCAAATTTCACTATTTTTGACATGTTTTCCTATCGCACAGTCATATACTGACACGGATTGACTTGAAACTTCGCCTACTACTATATTTTGACGTAACGGATCCAACGGAAGACCACTCGGGCATTTAGTGAATACCATGTTTGTACACAAGACCACACCCATTCTCTCAGGTTGATGAACTTAATCTTGCAACCTATCATACCGTCGGTCAACCGAATCCACGCAAAAAATAAAGCCATGCTAATCTAACAATCAGCACACCATCATACCAGGGTGTGAGTCCCGTGAAGTCACATTATACACAAAGCAACACATTTAAGACATGCTTTGATCATCACCACAAGGCCCTACTTTTCAACAAAAGCCTTGATCATTGCTCAACACTTAGCATGCCCCATAGCCATTCCATGTCTGACATGCAATCCGTCCACATATCCGTTCCGGGAATAGGAATGAAACCGAAGGCACTTGATTCCATGTCCCCGCTTGGGAGTGTAAGTCCTCGCAATACGATACGCTTCAAGCATGGTCAGATTGGCCGCTACTTTAACTTGGGTGGTCGCCCAAGGCATCAATGAGCCATCCATCCGACGTGAAGAATACCGGTCTTCATCATCGTCGTTGAGAACTTAATCTTTTCACGTCGTATAATTATTCGGAATGGGTAAAATCCCGGCCCTTCGAAATAATTAGCGCATCTTTTAAACCAATAGGTATACAGGGTCTCATGAACCTCATTCCATTTTGGAATATTACTTAATCCATCTATTAAAACTGTATTGAATTTTAATATGTCAAAATCATTCATCATTGATTACTTAACTTGAAATCCAATTTCATATTATTCAATCAAACTTTATGACTATTTAGTCATCTCTATACGTGAATACACGTTTATTCCAATGCCTTTATCCATTCCAATATTTTATTCAAAGATTTATTAAAACTATATTAAGTTTTAATATATCAAAATCCTTCATTTCTATCTATGGAGCAAAACTGGTAATACTCCATTTTAATCTTCTTATGTTTCGGTAATTTCCATTACCTTTCAAATTCCATTCCTTCAAATCTTGTCAAAAGATTTCAGAAAACCCTAAATCAAATATTCTGATTTCTTTACTTCAAATTCCAAGTTAAATCTTCCCAATAATCTTTATCATTTATTCGCCATTTGCCTTATGTAAAAACATGTTAATTCCTTTCCCAAAAATCTTTATAAATAAACATTCCATTTGCTTAACTTGGAAAATTATCTTACCTTTTCATGGGCCAAAGAACAATGTTATCAAAGATATCATTCACAACAAACCCAAAATCATATTTTCTTTTATATGGAATTCTCTACAGAAATCATATTGGTTTGTAATCGATATAAACCTCCATATCCAAAACACTGTAAGCGGTATAACGACACAGCCATTTAAATCCCTCGAATTGTCTAAGTCATCATTTATAGAGACTTATCTCAATCAATAACCAATTTGGTTTCCATTTGATTTCAATTAAATTAATTGGAAGATTCTGATTCTAGTTAATCGTTGTTAATGATTCTATTAAAAGTCTAAATTCCTTTATATTTCAGTAAAGGTTTGGTTAAATATCAAATCTGAATTTTCCGAAGGATTTGCAAATTTTCAAAACTTGATATTTTCTTTCCAAAATCCCTTCAAATCATTTATTATGATTTATCATAATTTTTTAGAATTTTTACATTAATTATTCCACATTTAAATATTTAAATTAATATTTAAATCATTAAAATAATATTATTATCCAAAAATAATCGTTTAAAACTCAAAATTGGCTGCCGCCTATTATAAAAATAAATAAGAACATTAAAACAATAATAACGCAAATTCGAGTCCGTTTGTTATGCAAACGCAATTTCAACTTACTATTCATCGTAAAACCGATTACTATTCATCCCAATGTTCGATAAGCCATAACTTGTTCTTAACTTCTTCAAATCCAATTCTTTCTCTAGCAAAAGTTCATCGTTATTAACTCAATTTCATTTCCGAAAAGTATTGGAACTTAAATTTAAACTTTTAACCTCTCTGATTATCTTTTATTAAAGCAATCATTTAAAATCCAATTTCTGGAATGAGACTCATTCAACTCTTGTATATCCTAGAGTCAGGGTATATACAGATATTCAATAAACATAAACAAGATGTCATGTGTCTAACGAGTTGGGACCAAACTCGTTAGTTATTTAAGATCACATGTCGGTGTCACAATTGGGTTCCATTTTATTAATTAACAACCATACGGTATTTAAAACCATTCTGAATACAACTAATCCAGCCACCAAAAATTCAAACCAAAATATCCAAACATGGATATCTCAAACCAATAATATTCACACATGAATAACGCTTAAGTAATAATTACAAAAAATGATTTCAGGTCCATTAGCTAAAGTTTCACACATATACACTTTCGTGAGACCAGGATCTCTAAATTTCAAACGAATTCAAACATAAAGAATGTCTCTTTTATGTCTTTAACCAAATTTAGACCATATTTTACTTTCCTAACGTTCACCAACCCAACCTGTATTATTGACAAATTTTGCTAATCACAGAATAAGGAATTAGCTTACTAACTTTAAAAATTAGGCTCACAACCTAAACATGGTGACATATATACAACATAAGGTGTTAAGGAACTAAATTCAATCCTAATCCATGAAGATTTCATCACAGAATCCCTTTAGACTTCTTTGAGACATTTTAACAAACATGTTGTATGCATGTTTTAAATCAACCTTGAAAGCCATTTTTACAAATTGATTTCTCATACAAACTCCATCTTAGCACATGAAGATCAAAACCTTAGGGGTTCATCCTTTTTTACCACATCAAATTATTTACTAACAAACCAACCAAAGCATATATACATCTAATATTCCTTAAAGGTGAGATTTTGTGAACTAAACTATAGAGTTTCATTCCCAAACCCAACTAAGATGTCATTTCCGGTTCATGAATTTACTTAGAAACCATTATCAACCAATTTCCGACCATTTACTTGATAATTTTCTTTTAAGCATTTCATCGAACACCTTATGTGCATATTGGTTATCTTTTTCCTACTTTTAAATTACTTCTGATAACCCATAAATATAGATATATATTCACTAACAAAATCCTTTAAAGTGTAGTTTCCTCACCCCATGACGTCCAAGCTCTCATTATAAGGTCGGATGCTCCTAGATCCAATTTTTCTTTGATTTTTATGAATCTCGAAATCTTACTGGACAAATCTAAAATTTTCGATGGCTCTTAGGCTTCTAAATCCTTATCTAAGTTGAAGTACTCATTCCTATGATTCCAATGCCTCCAAAAAATGCATAATTTCGTCTCTGTATGAGAAAGTTATGGTTGTTTAAAGATCAGGGTGCGTAATTTTTAGCTGTGTATTTGGATAGATGGACGGATCAGCTTCGGATCTGTGTAGATCCAAGATTTTTGGGGATTTAAGAGGTCTGGTCAGACTGAGGTAGTGTTGTGGTGGTGATGGAGGATTTGGCCATGAAGGATGAAAGAGGAGGAAGAGAAGTGGAGGAGTTTGATTTTCTCCTTTCTTTTCTTTTGATCGACCATGGCTGGACTGTTTGGGAAGAAGGAGAGAATGAGGATAAGGATGGAGAGGGAGGAAGAAATAAAGATGGGGAGGGGTTATATATATAGGCACATGCAACTTGGATCACTAAAGTAAACCACATGTGTGTTTTCTCAGCTCGATTCAAAATAGTGTTTTTTGCCTATCTTAATGTCTAGAACTCAGAATTGGACACAATGAAAAGTGTACCCACATAATTACCCCTATTCTGGACTTAATCCAATAGGTTTCAAAGAGTAATTCATTCATCCAGATAGGTTAATTCAAAAACAAGTTATTTTTAGTTCAAATTTCACTCTTTTTGACACGTTTTCCTATCGCACAGTCACATACTGACACAAATTGACTTGAAACTTCACTCACTACTATATTTTGATGTAACGGATCCAGCAAAACTAAAATTGTCGAAATCCATGAAAATAAGGTATCCAATTAAGTTTTCCAAAGGTAAGAAAAAATATGTTTCGTTAGGGTTTTAAATGATTTGAATAAGAGATTTGAACCCAACGTCGATTAATTTGTTGAAACTAATGGTCGGTTTAGAATCGACGTGGGTTAATTTGTTGAATGATTGTTCTATTTCAGGTAAACCTATCATACAGTGGATCGATTTTTGGTCGGTTTGAAATTAGTGGAAGTGCGGATCGTATTTAATGAATAAACAAACAAAGTTAAATAGTGGAGTTAACCAAGTGAGATCTAGGGTTAATAATCGAGGTATTGGTTAGGTATATGACCATTAGTTCTGACTTCGATTTCGAGGATGAAATCATTTTAAGTGGGGGTGAATGTAACGACCCGAATTTTCTGTCAATCTAAAATGTGATTTTAAATAAGTGTGAAAGGAATTTAAATGATTTGAATAAGATATTTGAACCCAGAAGCAATTGAAAATAAGTTTTAAAGTTGAATTATGTGTTAATAAAGTTACTGTTTTTTTTTTGAACTGATAATTAATAGGTATTAGTTGAAAATTAACAAAAACACGATATTTTAGTCACCTTAAAAATAGGCATTTTTATAAAGGTCAAGGATTTCGACAATTTAAGTTTTGTTGGATCTGGTACGTCAAAATATCATAGTGGGTGAAATTTCAAGTCAATCTGTGTCAATACGTGACTGTGCAATCGGAAAACTTGTCAAAAAGAGTGAAATTTGAACTAAAAATAACTTGTTTTTTGAGTTGACCTATCTACATGGATGAATTACTTTTTAAAACCTATTCAATTGAGTTTGGAATAAGGGTAGTTAGGTGGATACACTTTTCATTGGGTCCAATTCTTAGTTCTGCATATTAAGATAAGTAGAAAACACTATTTTAAATCGAACTTAAATTATTTGAAAATTCAAACGAATTCGAATTTGAAATATTTTTATATGTTATTGAAGAGAAAGAAAAATTGAACAATATGGTGGAAAAACATTTTGAATAAGATATCAATAGGAGAGTCAAATTAACGTACAAACAGAGCTAAAACACACACATATGATTTCCTTTAGCGATCCACGTCACCTATGCCTATATATATATATATATATATATATATATATATATATATATCCCCTCCACATCCTTATCTCTTCCTTCCTCTCCATTCTTATCCTCATTTTCTCCTGCATCCTAAATCAGTCAGCCATGGCCGATCAAAAGAAAAGAAATAAAAGAAAGGAGTAAAAGGAGAAAATCAAACTCCTCCACTTCTCCTGTTCCACCTCTTTCATCCTCCATGGCTGAATCCTCCTCCACCACCACCTCTTCCCCACCTCAGTCCGACCACACCCTCTTATAGTCCCAAAAATCTCAGATCTACATAGATCTGAGGCCGATCCATCCATCTATCCAAACTAATGACACCTCCGGTTGAAAATCATGCACCCTGATATATAAACAGTCATAACTTCCTCATATGGAGACGAATTATGCGTTCTCGGAGGCATTGGGATCGTGGGAAAGAGTACTTCAACATAGAGAAGGGTATAGAAGCCTAAGAGCAGTCGAAAATTTCTGATTTGGCTAAGAAGATATTAGGTTTCATAAAAATCGAAGAAAAATTGGATGTAGGAGCATCCGACCTTATAACGAGAGATAGAACGTCACGGTTGAGGAATCTATACTTTAAAGGGTTTAAATAGTGATTATATATCTATGTTTATGGGTTATTAGTGAGAAATTTAAAAGTAGGAAAAAGATAACTAATATGCACATAAGGTGTTTGATGAAATGCCTAAAAGAAAAATATTAAGTGAATGGTCGGAAATTGATTGCTAATGGTTCCTAAGTGAATTCATGAAGTCGAAATGACATCTTAGTTAGGTTTGGGAATGAAACTCTTTAGTTTAGTTCACAAAATCTCACAACTATGGAATATTAGGTGTATACATGCTTTGGTTGGTTGTTGGTGGTTTGTTAGTAAATAATTTGATGTGGTAAAAGATGATGAACCCCTAAGGTTTTGATCTTCATGTGTAACCATACATAAAGATGAAGTTTTGTTTGAGAAATCAATTTGTAAAAAGAGCTTTTAAGTTTGATTTAAAACATGCACACAACATGTTTGTTGAAATGTTCAAAAGAGATCTAAATGGATTTTGTGATGAAATCTTCATGGTTTAGGATTGAATTTAGTTCCTTAACACCCTTATGTAGTATATATGTCATCATGTTTAGGTTATGAGCCCAAATTTAAAAGTTAGTAAGCTAATTCCTTGTTTTGTGATTAGCAAAATTTATCGATAATACAGGTTGGGTTCGTTAAGGTTAGGGAAGTAAAACATGGTCTAAATTTGGTCAAAGACATAAAGAAACATTCTATATGTTTGGATTCATTTGAAATTTAGAGATCCTAGTCTCATGAGTGTGTATATGTGTGAAAGCTTAGCCAATGGACATGAAATCATTTTTTGTGATTATTACATAAACATTATTCATGTGTGAATATTATTGGTTTGAGATATCCATGTTTGGATATTTTGGATTGAATGTTTGATGGCTGGATTGGATGTATTGGTTGTATCGGGAATGGTTATGAATACCGTTTGGTTGTTAATTAATAACATGGAACCAAATTATGACACTGACATCTAATCTTAAATAACTAACGAGTTTGGTTGCAACGCGTTAGACACATGACATCTAGTTTATGTTTATTGAATGTTTGTATATACCTAGATTCTCGGATATACGAGAGTTGAATGAGTCTCATTCCAAAAATTGGATTTTAAATGATTGTTTAAACAATAAGATAATCGGAGAGGATAAAATTTTGAATTTAATTTCCAATACTTTTCGAAAATGAAATTGAGTTAATAACGATGAACTTTTATAAAAGAAAGAATTGGATTTGAAGAAGTTAAGAACAAGTTATGGTTTATCGAACATTGAGATGAATAGTAAATTGAAGTTGCGTTTGCATAACAAACGGACTTGAATTTGCGTTATTACTGTTTATATTTTCTTATTTATTTTTATAATAGGCGTCGGCCAATTTTGAGTTTTAAATGATTGTTTTCGGAAAATAATATTATTTGAATGATTTAAATATTAATTTAAATATTTAAATATGGAATAGTAAATTTAAAAGTCAGAAATGTGGAAACATCTTGATAAATCTTAATAAATAATTTTAAAAGTATTTTGGAAAGAAAATATCAAGTTTTGAAAATTTACGAATCCTTCGGGAAATCCGGATTTGATATTTAACCGAACCTTTATTGAAATATAAAGGAATTTGGACCTTTAATTAATAATTGAATCATTAATAATGAGTAACTAGAATTATAATCTTCCAATTAATTTAATTGGAATCGAATGGAAACCAAATTGGTTATTACTGAGGTAAGTCTCTATAGATGATGATTTAGACTATTCGAGGGATTTAAAAGGTTGTGTCGTCATCCCGCTTATAGTGTTTGTTGGATATGGAGGTTTATATTGATTATAAACCAATATGATTTTTGTCTAGGTTCCCATATAAAAGGAAATATGATTTTGGGTTTGTTGTGAATGGTGTCTTTAATAACATTGTTCTTTGGCCCATGAAAAGGTAAGCTAGTTTTCCAAGTTAAGTAAATGAAATCTTTATTTATAAAGATTTTCGGGAAAGGAATGAACATGTTTTTACATGAGGCAAATGGCGAATAATCGATAAGGATTATTGGGAAGATTTAACTTGGAATTTGAAGTGAAGAAATTAGAATATTTGATTTAGAGTATTCTGAAATCTTTCTACAAGATTTGAAGGAAAGAAATTTGAAAGGCAATGGAAATTACCGAAACATAAGAAGATTAAAATGGAGTATTACTACTTTTGCTCCATGAGATAGAAATGAAGGATTTCGATGTATTAAAACTTAATATAGTTTTGATAAATCTTTGAATAAAAGATTGGAATGGATAAAGGCACTGGAACGTATAGAGGTGACTAAATAATCATAAAGTTTGATTGGATAATCTTAAATTGGATTTCAAGTTAAGTAATCATTGATGAATGATTTTGAAATATTAAAGCTCATTATAGTTTTAATAAATGGATTGAGTAGTATTCCAAAATGGAATGAGGTTCATGAAATCCTGTATACCTATTGGTTTTAAAGATGCGCTAATTATTTGGAAAGGTCGGGTTTTTACCCATTCCGAATGATCATACGAGGTGAAAAGATTAAGTACTCAACGACGATGATGAAGACCAGTATTCTTCACATCTGATATATGGCTCGTTGATGCCTTGGGCGGCCACCTAGGTTAAAGTAGCGGCCAACCTGACTGTACTTGAAGCATATCGGATTGCAAGGACTTGCACTTCCAGGCGGGGACGTAGAATCAAGTTCCTTCGGTTTCGATCCTATTCCCGTAACAGACTTGTGGATGTATTGCATGTCTGACATGGAATGATCATGGGCATGTTAAGTGCTGAGCGATGGTCACGACTTTTATTGAAAAGCAGGGCTCTGTGGTGATGATCAAGGCATGGCTTGAATGCGTAGCTTTATGTATAACTGACTTTGTGGGCCTCACACCCTGGTATGATGGTGTGCTGACTGTCAGATTAGCATGACTTTATGTTTTGCATGGATTCAGTCGACCGACGGTATGACAGGTTGCGTGATTAAGTTCATCAACCTGAGAGAATGGGTGTGGCGTTATATACAAACATGGAATCTGTTGAATGCCCGAGTAATCTTTCGATCAGCAACCATCATAATGGAATCCAAACTCCAATACGAACCCTTTTACGATTTTTAGTTGTATACCTATGTAGCAAATATAGTGGTATGGGACACTATGCGAGCTAAGATTTATAAGTTTATTTTCGAAATGATTTTACACACCCTAGACATTATCATAATATCAAATGATTTGGTTTTAAACTATATCAAGCATGTTTTGCAATTATAAGACAAATCCCTATCCTCTGGTGTGCGCTTGCATTGTGTGATGGGACCTGGGGTTTATAATCGTTCATTTTTTTATAGATCATGTTTTCAAAATCTGGTTTATGGTTGCTATGTTGGGTTTTGGTTGTTGTTGTTGTGGACGTATCCTTTGAAGGAAACCCATTCCGCGACATGCAGCGTGGCCCTAAGATACCTTATTCGAGTTAAGGTTAAGTATAAGATTAGTAAATAAAGTTTCCTTACACCAGTCACATGATTGACTCGTAGTTTGTTTTTTCCCGTGCAAACTATGGGTGCCCACAATTTCCACATGGGTAGTCTGTTAGTTCTTTTTCAGTTATCGAGATCGGGCTCAAGCTTGTAGACTTGGAGTTCCAGAGAGAGGTTAAGTTTCATATGAAGGCCGGACGTACTCTATTATCGGTATATTATATTAAGTCTTCATGGAGTAATGATATGTAAAATCAGATTTGTATTCAAAAATGTTTCCACAGTAATGATATATTCTTATTATATTTTATATGCTCCGCTGTGAGCTTTGTATTCCGCTGTGTTTGCTCTGATAAACCTCAACGAAACATACTTTTGCTTACCTTGAATCGACATGGGTTTCGGATAGGGGTTTGCCTTATCATTGCAAAACATGATTGATATAGTTTAAAACCAGATCGTTTGATATTATGATAGTGTCTAGGGTGTGTAAAATCATTTCGAAAATAAACTTATAAATCTTAGCTTGCATAGTATCCAATACCACTATGTTGGCTACATAGGTATACGACTGAAAATTGTAAAAGGGTTCGTATTGGAGTTTGGATTCCATCATGATGGTTGCTGATCGAAAGACCACTCGGGCATTCATTGGATACCATGTTTGTACACAACACTGCACCCATTCCCTCAGGTTGATGAACTTAATCTCGCAACCTGTCATACGTCCGTCGATTGAATCCACGTGAAACATAAAGTCGTGCAAATATGTGAATCAACACACCATCATACCGGAGTATGAGGCCCGCGAAGTCACGTCATACACAAAGCTACACATTTAAGCCATGCTTTGATTATCACCATAGAGCCCTGCTTTCCAACAAAATCCTTAATCATTGCTCCGCACTTAACATCCCACATGGTCATTCCATGTCATACATGCAATTTATCCACAAGTCCATTCCGGGAATAGGAACGAAACCAAAGGCACTTGATTCCACGTCCCCGCCTAGGAGTACGAGTCCTTTCAAACCAAATCACTTCAAGTACGGTCAGAATGGCCGCTTCTTTAACCTGGGCAGCAGCCCAAGGCATCAATGAGCCATCCATCCGATGTGAAGAAATTTGGGTCTTCATCATCATTGAGAACTTAATCTTTTCACGTCGTATAATTATTCGGAATGGATAAAAACCCAACCTTTCCAAATAATTAGCGCACCTTTAAAACCAATAGGTATAGGATCTCATAACCCTCATTCCACTCTTTTATTCAATCTATGTATTAAAACTGTAATGAGCTTTAATATGTCAAAATCATTCATCAATGGTTACTTAACTTGAAATCCAATTTCAGATTATCCAATCAAACTTTATTATTGTTTAGTCATCTCTATACGTGAATACATGTTTATTCCAGTGCCTTTATCCATTCCAATCTTTTATTCAGAGATTTATTAAAACTATATTAAGTTTTAATATATCGAAATCTTTCATTTCTATCTCATATAAAAACATGTTCATTCCTTTACCAAAAATCTTTATAAATAAAGATTTCATTTACTTAACTTGGAAAATTTTCTTACCTTTTCATGGGCCAAAGAACAATGTATTGAAGACATCATTCACAACAAACCCAAAATCATATTTACTTTTATGTTGGAATTTATATAGAAATCATATTGGTTTATATTCGATATAAACCTCCATATCCAACAAACACTATAAGAGGGACAACGGCACAGCCTTTTAAATCCCTTGGATAGTCTAAGTCATAACTTATAGAGACTTACCTCAGTTAATTACCAATTTGGATTCCATTCGATTCCAATTAGATTAATTGGAAGATTCTGATTCTAGTTAATCATTATTAATGATTCAGTTATTAATTAAAAGTCCAAATTACAATAAAGGTTCGGTTAAATATCAAATCCGGATTTCCCAAAGGATTCGTAAATTTTCAAATATTGATATTTTCTTCCCAAAATACTTTTAAAATTATTTATTGTGATTTATCATGATTTTTCAACATTTTGACTTTTAAATTAATTATTCCACATTTAAATATTTAAATTAATATTTAAATCATTAAAATAATATTATTTTCCAAAAATAATCATTTAAAACTCAAAATTGGCTGACGCCTATTGTAAAAGTAAAAAGGAACACTAAGACAATAATGACTCAAATTCGAGTCCGTTTGCTATGCAAACACAACTTCAATTTACTATTCATCGTAAACCAATTTACTATTCATCTCATTGTTCGATAAGCCATAACTTGTTCTTAACTTCTTCAAATCCAATTCTTTCCATTGTAGTAATTCATCATTATTAAATCAATTTCATTTTCGAAAAGTATTGGGACTTAAATTCAAACATTTGTTCTCTCCGATTATCTTATTATTATAATAATCATTTAAAATCCAATTTCTCGAATGAGACTCATTCAACTCCTGTATATCCGAGAATATAGGTATATACAAACATTCCATAAACATAAACAAGATGTCATGTGTCTAATGAGTTGTAACCAAACTCGTTAGTTATTTAAAATCAGATGTCGGTGTCATAATTGGGTTCCATTTTATTAATTAACAACCAAACGGTATTCATAACCATTCCCAATTCTACCAACCCAACCACCAAACATTCAAACCAAAATATCCAAACATGGATATCTCAAACCAATAATATTCACACATGAATAATGCTTAAGTAATAATCACAAAATATGATTTCATGTCCATTGGCTAAGGTTTCACACATATACACATTCATGAGACTAGGATCTCTAAATTTCAAACGAATCGAAACATAAAGAATGTTTCTTTATGTCTTTAACCAAATTTAGACCAAATTTTACTTTTCTAACCTTCACCAACCCAACCTGCACTATCAACAAATTTTGCTAATCACAAAACAAGAAATTGGCTTACTAATTTTCATTACTAATTTTCAAAATTAGGCTCATTACCTAACCATAGTGACATATATACTACACAAGGGTATTAAGGAACTAAATTCAATCTTAATACATTAGGATTTCATCACGAAATTCCTTTAATTCTCTTTGAGACATTTCAACAAACATGTTGTGTGTATTTTTATATCAAACTTAAAACCCTTTTTACAAATTGATTTCTCGTGCAAACTTCATCTTTACGTATGGTCACACATGAAAATCAAAACTTTAGGGGTTTATCATCTTTTACCACATTAAATTATTTACTAACAAACTACCAACAACCAACAGAAGCATGTATACACCTAATATTCCATAAAGTTGAGATTTTGTTAACTAAACTAAAGAGTTTCATTCCCAAATCTAACTATGATCTCATTCTACAATTTACTTAGAAACCATTAGCAACCAATTTCCGACCATTTTTACTTAATATTTTTCTTTTAGGCATTTCATCGAACACCTTATGTGCATGCACTACAAGAAAAAAAAACTTTTTATATCGCTTAAAAACCGCTATAAAAACTTTCTATAGCGAATCTATGATCGTCATAGATCAACATGTTGTGAAAAGTTTGATAGATACCATAACGTTTCATAATTACAATGGAAAATGCAGGTTTGTTGCCATCTTAAACATGCCATATTGGTACAACTGCTTTTATATAGCGTGTGAAACATGCCATGGAAAGTTTTTATGACGTATCTAAACATGCTATGAAATTATCATATCAAGCTTTTATAACGCATCGAAACGCTATAGAAAATTATTATCTACTACAACACCATTTCTTTGCTATAAAAACAGTTTATTTGCTGAAAAATATTTTGTATAGCACTAGCATAATGCTATAATATAACAAAGCTATAACAATTTTTCTTTCCATTGCACAGTTAAAACGGTATATAAAAAATTCTATTGCACCATTTTGTTTCCATAATATTCAAAACTTATAATTTCCAATTATCATAATCCAAATAAACCGCATTTGTCTCATTAATATAAGTACACATGGAGTCATAAGTCGAATCACAAAGTATATATATATCCACAATATTTCATAGATGAAGAATTGAAACGTAAATATTAACAATACATATGACTGTAGCAAACCAAAACGATACATACTAAAAATATTCATGAACGTCGATAAGCATAATCAATTTGAGGAAGAAAGTTTGTGATATCATATATCAGTCTCAAAAGCATCATACAACATCTGTCAAGAAGAAACATAAACATATGTATATTAGTGAGTATATACAAGTATGTTTAATTACAAAAGATGCATTGGCCAAAGACGCGATTTTCAATTTCTTTTGTTGAACTGTCAAGAAGAAACATAAATATATGTATATTAGTGAGTATATACAAGTATGTTTAATTACAAAAGATGCATTGGCCAAAGACGTGATTTTCAATTTCTTTTGTTGAATATAATGACGAGATTACCTACAACCTTAAAGCGATATACTAATTCTCAACTTGCTAAAAAAACATAATAACTTGAACTACTGTTAGCTTTGAGTAATTGTGAGTCTACATATATATATTTTGCATGTTGCTTACTCAAATTTTATGTGTAGTATAGGTTGAAAGTTTAGATCCCAATAGTATGCATGTGTTTTCTTTCCAATATTTAAACTATATTGAGTTGATGCAACTTATATCCATACAAAACCCACATTATATAATTATAAAATAATAAACCAAGAAAATCTATCTATATAAATAAAAAAGTTGGTTCGTTAGCTATTGCTTTTTACAGTGAGGATGTTTAGAAAACTTACCCATGTTCTCTCTATGTTATATTGCTGCCACTAAACTTGCCATCAAAATGCAGTCCAGCATCCTCAACAGCTTCCTCATTCTATTCATTCCGAAAGTGTTCCTGCAGCTTATTTTGGTCTTTAGGTTTAACAATCCAATGTCTTTTCCCACATAAGTTATTGATGCCTACTCTTGCATTTGTATATTGTTGTGCTACCACAGTTCCATATCTCATTTGGCAGTGAATCAAATAAAATGAACACTTCAATATAGGACGATTTTTTCCTATTGAAGTTATGAGAAATAGGTAAAAAAAAAAAAAAATCTAATTTACCGAACAGAAAACGGTCCCTTATCAGAATAAGAACATTTTTAAACATAATTAATTTGTAAAATGTATACTAAACTTTATACAGTGATATCAAACTAAAAATGGTAGCAAATGTAGAAGAAAAAAAATGCTCACATACGTACGCTGTAAAAGCAAGCAAGTAAATAAAGAATATGAACATGAAGATTGTTAAATTAGGCAAGTACTTGGTAATGTAATTGCTAGAAACTGCTTATTTATCTGAAGAAATTGAACACAAATGGCAAGCAGGACCAACAATGAAACACACAGTTATTAAAAAGAAGATATAAATTGGTACATAGTAAAGCACAATACAGACCAACCTAGACTCAGGAGATTTAATCTGCATTGTTGCATGGCCATCATTATCCAAATCGGCCTGCAAATATATTAATGAACATATCCGTAAGGTGAAAAATAAGATACTAATACGCAATAAATGGGTTAAAAGTTTTAACTACAGTATTATAACCTTCGTCATCACTCCAAAAACACCGCTAACACCAAAATTTACAAATGTTGTCGAATACTTCAATAAGCTTTGTTAATTCTTCATATTTAGTTTTACATGCTATCAAGAAGGGAAACACGAAGTGAAATTGTTTACTTTACTGGAATCTGTATTAAAATCCTTGCAAATAATTTCAGCAACCAATGTGTATAAAGTTTTGGTTTATGAGGCTCGATAGTTAGATGAAATTTGGGTTTGTTGCCCTTAAGCAGTCAATACAGGGTAGTCTGACTCACTAAAAGGCAGTATCAGAAGATTAGTACATAAACAATAAATAAAATGTGCTTTATGTTAAAAGTAGATGATAAATATATCTTGAGTGAAAAAGGTATATCATGTTCAATACTTGTAATAGAAAATTGAATAATTATATGTACAATAAGAACACATAGTCAATTATTTATCCTTTATAAGCCTTGAGGTTTATAGATTTTATGTGTTGTTTTTTTTATGTGCACGGGTTGCATCTAATCATGTTGTCTCGAATCTTTGCATACCCAAACTTAATATGTAACTTTATAGAACCATGTTCAGTTAATTAATTATTACTGTCTCTTACTGTCTCTGATTGCAATAGCAAACAACAGGATTTAAACATGCTCCACTACTATCAGTAGGGCTGTTATGGTAATGGTAACCGTTACTGATATGAGGAAACCGTTACCATACCCATACTATTGGTAAACCAAAAATGAATACCGATAATTTACCATTACTGTTGGTAAAATGTTCATTGGGATACCAATAAACTGGTAAACCGTTGGCTGGTAATGATAAATTTACCGATACATAAGGCTATTAAACATTAACACATTAAATTTTGATAATGATAATTTTTTTTTTAACTAATTCTAACTCCATTAATGCTTATATATAGATATATATACTTAAACTTATTTTAATTGGCATATAAAATTTACTTAGTTTATCACAAAATATTTACAACAATTAATGAAATAATAATTTAGTTAATCTTAAACTTTGAAGTTAATAAAGCCAAAAAGAATTACCATCCTAAATAAATCAATAAACATCTACATAAAATATGATAAACTTTCAAAAAATTAAAGGTTAAATTCATTAAAATAATTAAAAAAACAAAATTGATATCACTGGTAAATTTACCATTACCACTGATATTGACATTTCTTTTCCGTTATTTTACTGTTAATAACGGTAAAACTTACTGTTAGCATACCGATAGCATTGTTATACTATTGCAGCTCGATATTGGTTACCACTGGTTTGGTATTGGTATGGTAATGGTAAATTTACCATTACCATAACAGCCCTAACTATCAGCATAAACACTTGATAATGAACCAATCATATTTTGTATTGCATTCAAGTCGGTAGATATATAGGACAAAGAAAAGTGTGTGTTCTTTTTATTGATAACTCGTGAGTGGGTCGTGCTACGCACACGGGCAACGTTATATCCTATATTGGTCTATGTATATTTTTAATAGCTAATATACTGTTGCTGATCATCTATATTAAGTGGTTTACAATGCATTGTCGAAGAAAAGTATTGATAAGCTATTATTTTTCACCAAAATATACATTTATTAACATCAGTTTTAGGTTTGAAGCAAAGTAGTTATGCTGTTTAATTACATTTCAATTCCGTATTAAATCATTGGAGGTAGGAATTTTTTTATAAAATTAGTCCTAGCCCACCAACCATCCATCAATTAACGTTTTCTGAAATAAAATATAGCATTTGAAGTTTCTAGCAACGTACAGCATGATATGTGACACACGTAATCCATCACATATCCCCAAAAAAATCATATGAAAATGAAAACTGTATCAAACTGAATTTACCAATAAATTAGTTGAAAATAAATCAGCATGTTATATAACTTCAAGTGAGAGCAAGATGAAACTGTATTTATCAAACACAAGATGGCAGGATATCATTTACCAATACCAAACTGAAGTTAATTACCATTCCATACAACATTTAGTTCTAGATTATCTCTTTCTGCATTTTGTTGGATACACTGTATACCTAGACATGTTACAATCTAAGTGATAGCACAAGCAAAGTTAAGTGTCAAAAAATATGGATGCAAGGTTCCCTAGAGTGGAATAATACAATGAATTGGAGAACATGTAAATCTTTTATATCATTTACTTGATAACATGATCCTATCCTAAGTCTGTGTCATCGTGTTTAAAAAAGAAGAAGTTGTAATTGATGTTTTTCTATAGATCTAATCAGATCTGAATATTGGTTTTTTTATATTTAATGAAATACCACACCCATGGAATATTAGTTATATACATTTTTCCCATGCATATTTATTTGACATGTATTATTCTTGAACGCTGATATAACATTAAGTGATTAAACTAAATGATATTACCATTATTTTATGCACTGCAAATTTGGAAATATATTATCTAATTATATTTAAACCATACAGGTTTCTTTAAACCAAGGTTCGAGAGTCTGTCTGGAACGTCGGAATTCCAGTCGTTCCATCCCGGTTCCGGTGTCAACCGGAATGGAAATCTCTAAGAAACCTAATTCTGGATTAAACAATAAAAAAAATATGGCACAAAAAGCGAAATCGCGAATGATTTAGATCAGAGATGCATAAAAATAGAATTTAGCAAAGGAGAAACATACCTACTAAACTTGAACAACTATGTAAATCGAGTTCGATTACAGTACTCGTAGCATCCTTAAACCTTTAGCTGCTACGTATATTAATTTTGGGTATAATTGTCGAAGAGTCATTAGTTCCGAACAGGCAATGCAATCCCCCTCCCTCCCGGCCTTCAATTTTAGAATTTCAAAACGAAAGTAGTAGTGATGGAGGAAATCTGCAAAACTAAAGTTGAGAAAGATGAAGAGAAAGCATATGGCTGATATTGTAACTTGCTACTGTACTTAATGGGACGTGGGCAAAAAGGTGAATTATATATCTGTTATGAATAGGCAAAAAAAGTGAATTATACTATTTCAAATGAACGAAATGTAATGGAAACCAAAATTTCAAACTATGAAGGCTAAAAAAATAGAGTGAATTTCAGTTCATTATTACTTTTAATTTAGTTATTTTATGTAATTCGAATAATTAAACATGATTAACTATTAATACTGCATATATTTTTTTGTTTATTTATGTAAAAAAATACAGGAATTGGCAAACCGAAAATTCGAAATGGAACAGGAATTGCAAATTTTCTAAATGACTGGAACGTAATCGGAAACCGGAATTTTGAACCTTGCTTTAAACAACTTTAATGGTCGACGCTTGTATTTTCGATTAATAGGCTTATGGTTTATTTTTTAGGATTAATTGATAGGAATAATCCAAAGTTTAACGAGTCTGCCCATATTAATCCCAAGTTTGCGTTATTTAAAAATAATCCGAAGTTTAGGGGGTGTCTTCCCAAATTGATCCAACTGAACCATTGACCTGCTACAGCCGGTTTTAATTTTTAGCTTTACGCGTGAATTCATTTCTTCCCCTTCCTCTTCCGTTCTTCTTCGTTGCTGACTTTCCCAAATCACTCTGCACATTTCCATTCATAATTCAATTTCAGTACATTCCGACATCCACAAAACTCAGTTAAACACAGCATCCCCTTCTTCCAAACTACCCACATATGACATTGAGAACCCACCACTTCCAGCTGCTCGTCTCCACCATCGAATTCTGTCATGCGCGAGGCGTTTATCACCGCGATCTGAAGCCAGAAAACCTATTGCTCGACGAGAACGACGTTCTGAAGGTCTCGGACTTTGGATTGAGCGCCAGTATAAATTGTTTATGTCAAAACCTCCGTTCGATGCAGTTCCAGCGAAAAATATTCCGGCGCCTGAAGGTCTTCCCAAGCTTGTTCCAAAAAAATTCTCGGATATGAAAGCGATGGTGCTTTTACGAATCTCTCCCACAACGAGCGATTTTGCCCTGCCACCTGCAGCAATGAGCATCTCGGAAAACACATCGCACATTGCCATTTCCGTGTTCTCTTCATTGAAAATGTCCTTGTTTGCTAGATATGAACTGTTGTTTGAAAATCCTTTGCTCCACTCTTCGTGTTCACTTTTTGGTAATGGTGGTACTGATACGGGCATCCATATACCCGTTTCTTAGTAATGGGGTGGGACATAATAGAAGTACTTGTCTTTCTTAGTATCTGCAGTGAACTCAGCCATGTCTGATTTGTGTTCTTTTATTTGAGATAGCTGTAGTAGGGTTGAATTCTGTTTGGAGAATCAAAGCTTTTGGCATACATTAATGTTTTAGTTTGGTATTTGTTGCTTTGAGATTAAGGCGTAATGATGTATAAGTTGGATATGGACATTGATTTTCAATATTTCCAGTACTGCATTTCTATAGTTTGGAAGAATGACATGAGCGGAGGTGGTGACTTGCCAAGAAGAGGTGTTAATGCATTCATCGATTGTTGCATTTTTGATGCATTGTGGATGGAAATCGATGGTGGAGAGCATAAGTTTTGGAATCCCTTTGATTTGTTGGTCGTTCTTTGGAGAGCAGCAAACAAATTGCAGATATACGTGTAATGAATGGAAAATTTGGGTGGAAGTTAGCCGCGATGAAATAAGGGACGAGATGGAGAGGAAGATAAAAGAAGTGATGGGAGAGATCTGGGAAGGAAATGTGAAAAAAATGCATTTATTTACAAGGAGTATGCACATGAAACTACAAAGGTCGGTGGAGCTGCTATAACCTGCTATAACAGGTTAATGGTTCAGTGGGATCAATTTGGGAAGACACCCCCTAAACTTGGGATTATTTTTAAATAATGCAAACTTGGGATTAATATGGGCGGACACGTTAAACTTTGGATTATTCGTGTCAATTAATCCTATTTTTTAAATCCCCTGTTGTATCCCAGATTCACCACTCCCTATTTTAAATTATTAATTATATAAACATATGCTAAATTATTGGCTGAATAAAAGGGCTACCAAATTGATGATTTACAAATGAATCTCACCTTATGCAAATCTCGAATAACAATTTTGACAGTCTCCTGCCCTGCCACTTCTTTACAATTCTTTTCTAAGTACTCCCTCGTAGAATTGGAATTCCTACCAGTTGCAGTTGCTTTCCAAACTGAGAAACTATCCCATGGATCTGTCTGATACTAAGAAGGGACACCTGTGTATTGATCAAATCCAACTATCAAAGTTGAAAACCCAACTGGAAGCACGCCACCATTTTCTCTAAAAATGAAAGCTACCCTTCATGTATGTATACTGAAAAGTACTCTCTCTCCTTTTCTTTTCTTTTTATCTAGTTTTTATTTTTATTTTGCATTGGTTTTAATAAATTTATTAGTTTTTGGCTATTTGCATTGATTTAGCCACCTCGATTTCTAATTTTACATCACAAATGCCACTGAGATTTTGGTTTAGGGCACCACACAACAGTACAGAAATATAAATTTAAAATTTGCGTCACTTGCCTGGCTTTCTTTGATTGGAGTTTTTGAAGGCGGTTCGAATCTGAGGCCTCCTGATTCTCTTTTATGTGTAGAAAATATTTTTGAGGAGAAAGACGAAGAAATTTTGTTGGAATATTGATTGGAGAGGAAGACAGATTTTATTGTTTGTTTTTTTCTTAATTTCTTGATTGACCATTGACAAATACATGCCCTTATTTATACAAATCCAATTAATAGATAAGTGCAAACACATCATCATTATCCTTATCCTCTTCACAATAATAATTAAGGATAATTTTATACCAAATAAAAAACCCACATTTTAGGCAATATTTATTGCAAATTTAATTTATTGCCAACAATGTCTCCCCTAAATTAAACTTGCTTTTTCTTCCCAAACCTTCCGGGTGTCTTCTCTCTCATTCTTCTTCTTCTTCTTTTTTTTTTTTTTTTTTTTTTTTTTTTGAAGACTTGTGCGCTAATGTCTTTGTCAAAATATCATTCATTTGATCCCTTGCTTTGAGAAAATCTCGATTTTAATTTGTTTATACCTCACATGCTTTGGTAGGAACAAAGTAATCATGCAAGCTTTCTTTTTTCTTTTCTGGTTCTTTGTCATTGTCACGGTCTTCAATTTAATTACACAAATCTTTGTTGAACTCCTTTCATTTTGTCTTTCTTTACTGCCATAGAATACTCCAAAAAGTATATGCTTTATCTTCCATCTCGTTCCCGTGCAATGAATTTTGAATGAGTCAGATACGATATCTTTGAATTCTTTTAAGAATTCTCTTTTGCAAACTTTAACCCATTCAATTTCTTTCCAAATGCGCTTATGCTTCAAATCTCCACAACGCTCTTTAATTATGATTGTACATGCCTTTGCAAGGACATCTTTTCCTTTCAGTGACAACTGAGAAATTGAGCATTGATCAATCCTTGTATTAGAAAAGTGGCTTTCATTAACTTGTGGGACACGAATATCTTCCTTATTAACAACACCAACATTAGCAATCTCGTTCACAACATCAACATACTCTTTCTCTTTCTCAACTTTATTTTCTTCTTCCGCAGCATCGTCTTCTTTCACATCTTTATTTTTCTTCTTATCTTTGTCCTTTGGTTCTTTATCCTTAACTCTCTCTTCTTTGTTCTTGCAAACGAACTTTTTCTCACTCTTCTCTTCGTTCTTGTCCTTGTCTTTCGCTCTATTCTTCTCTTTCTTCTCCTTAACATTGCCTTCTTCATTTTCATCTCCTCTACTTTTACCCTTCTTTTCTTCTTCATCCTTCACATCTTCATGTTCGTCCTTTTTGTGCTTATCCTTCTTTTCTTTCCCTTCTCTCTTCTCCTTTGCATCATCGTCTGCATTTTCATCTTCTTCTTGTTTTCCTTTCTTTTCATTTTGTTTTTTCTTCTCTTTTGCACCCTCATCTTCATTATCATCTTCTTCTTGTTTTCCTTTCTTCTCCGTTCCTTTCATCTTATGTGCCTCTCTGCCTTCATCTTCTTCATTCTTGTCCTTCTTTTCTTCCCCTTTTTTCTTGTATTTTTTCTCCTTTGCGCCATTGCTCTCGCTATCGTCTTCTTCTTGATCTTCATCAACAATCTTGTTTTCTTTCTCTTCTTCAACTTTTTCATTTTCTTCTCCGATGAATGAGCTTTGCAAAATCTCCCAAGCTTGCTTTGCAGAACTGACACGATATATTTTGTCAAAAGCGTCATCATATGTATCTATTCCATGATAGATACAATACAATGCTTGTTTGTCTTTCATTTTCAATGTTCTCAATTTATCCTTTTCATCTTGTGTTAAATTTTCCTTATTTTCAACTTTGGTATACCCGCTTTCAACAATCTCCCATACTTCTTGAGATCCAAGAAGGGCCTTCATTTGGATACTCCATTTACCGTAATTTTCTTTAACTAATTGAGGAATATAAGCGAGGGGAATAGAATTGCTCATTCTGATTGAACAAGGCTCCGATACCAATTTGTAGAAATTTTTTTGAGGAGGAAGACGAAGAAATTTTGTCGGAATATTGATTGGAGAGGAAGATAGACTTTATTTCCTGTTTTTCTTTTTCTTAATTTTTGATTGACCATTGACAAATACATGCCCTTATTTATACAAATCCAATTAATAGATAAGTGCAAACACATCATCCTTATCCTTATCCTCTTCACAAGAATATATAAGGATAATTTTATACCAAATAAAAAACCCACATTTTAGGTAACATTTATTGCAAATTTAATTTATTGCCATCATTATGTTGGTTTCATCAATTGGACTTCTTGCAAAAAACTGTTGGCTAAAATTGCTTCCTCTACAGCTATTTATAATTAAACCAACATGAATGTTTTTGTATAATTCAGCCTCACCCTGAAACCTAACATATCAAATTTATATTTAAAGCAACTCCAAGCATTCCCAGCAGCTCTTGAATATTAGAGCGTGAATTCGCATTTTAGAGCGTGGATTCCCCCCACCAATCCAGCAGCCGGTGGGGGGACGCTCCATTGTTTTTTTTTGTTTTTTTTACCGTAAATGGTTTTCAGAAAACCGTTTAACCCAAAAGAGTTTTTAGAAAATTGTTGTTAATTTTCTTTCATAATTTTATAAAATGTGGTTGAAAGGCCAAAATATAGTTAACGGTACAAAAATTAAAATATTATATATATATAGCCATTTTGAAATATTAGAATATAATACGTATAAATAAAGTCGTTGCCGAATATTCAAAAATAGTTTAAACTAATAACCGTTGCTGAATAGTAAAATACAGTTCAAATTTATATCTGTTGAAGAATATTATAATTCTGTTTGAATTTATAGCCGTTAACGAATATATTTTTATACATTATTCTTTATATAGCCGTTGTAACCGCGAATTGAAGAAGCTATAAAACCACTTCTAGTGTGCACATTTAGCTTCACAACACAAAAATGTCTCATATTGTCTACAACGACAAGGATGTTTACGAATCAGATGTGCAAACGGAAGATTCAAATTACTATAGCCAAAACGGTCTGGATGATACTGACTTCGATTCCTACGAAGGCGATGATTTGTTGGGGCATACAAAATTTCTTCAGTTTTCTTCAGATAGCTCGACCGAATGCGATGAGTTAGAGATTATGATGCAAGTTGTAGCCGTTCAACAATTAAAGATTAACCAACATCTTCTAACGGAAGGATCATCTAGTGGTAATCGAGGAGGCAGCATGTACGGTCGTATAGACAAACGGAGGATGCAAGATCATAAAGGAGGTACTGCAAGATTACTTAAAGATTATTTCAACACCCCCTGTACATATGGTCCTGACGACTTTCGATGCCGTTTTCGTATGAGCAAGAATATGTTTATGCGCATTTTCAATGGAGTTATTGAACACGATAATTATTTTATTCAAAAACGTAATAGTGCTGGAACCTTAGGATGTTCGCCTTACCAAAAAATTATAGGTGCATTACGTGTAATAGCTTATGGAATAGCTCCAGATGCGTTTGATGAGGTTGTCCGAATGGTTGAGAGTACTATTACCTTAAGCCTTGAAAGGTTTTGTGTAGCCATAATTGAATTGTATGGTGAGGAGTATCTACGTGCTCCAACGCAAAGCGATGTCAACAAATTGAAAAGCTTAGGAGTCAAAAGAGGATTTCCCGGCATGTTAGGTAGCCTAGACTGTATGCATTGGGAATGGAAAAACTGTCCTACAGCATGGCACGGTCAATTTATTGGACATTACACTAAAGCAACAATGATACTTGAAGCTGTTGCTTCATATGATCTATGGTTTTGGCATGAATTTTTCGGATGTGGCTCAATGAACGATATTAATGTACTTCACCAATCACATTTTTTTAAGAGCCTTGCACACAGAAAAACACCTGCATGTGATTTTAATATTGCAGGAAATACGTATGACATGGGGTATTATTTAGCAGATGGCATCGATCCTTCTTGGGGTACGCTTGTCAAAACAATTTCAGCTCCAGAAACAGAAAAAGAAAAATACTATGCTAAAAGGCAAGAGGTAGCGAGAAAAGACGTAGAACGTGCATTCAGGGTTCTCCAAGCAAGGTTTTCCATTGTAAAAAACCTTGTTAAATTGTTTAAGCCACAGGTTTTGAGCAACATTATGTGTTCTTGTATTATAATGCATAACATGATCACTGAAGAAGAAAGAGGAACATTTCCGTCATATTTGGGATATGATCCAGATAACACCGCAACTGTTGTTGCTGATAGAAATCCAGCGATTCTTGAGGTATTTCTTAGGTGCTTGCGTAAAATTAGGTCTAGGGAGGTATATAATAAACTGCAGGATGACCTAGTTGGACATTTATGGCATACGAAAGGTACTGCTTAGATATAGTTTATGCATTTGTTGAACTATTGTAACGTTGTAGTACTCGATTATTGTATTGTTTTATGTACTCGATTATTGTATTGTTTTATGTACTCGATTATTATATTGTTTTATGTACTCGATTATTGTATTGTAACTGCAGGACGCCTTAACTCCTTAATGCCTTAACTCTTTATATTCCCAATTTAAAAGAGGACGACCCAAACTGTATGTAACTCCTTAACGCCTGAACTCTTTATATTCCCAATTCAAAAGAGGCAGACCCAAACTGTATGTAACTCCTTAACGCCTTAACTCTTTATATTCCCAATTCAAAAAAGGATGACCCACAATTCTTTAACTCCTTAACTCTTTCTTGCCAGCACGACTTTTAATGTGACTGGAGCACGACTTTTAATGTGAGTAGATCATGCCTTATACTGTTCATAGATTGGTCATTTCAGTTGAATAACACACATAATATTGCCATAAATTGAAATTAAAACCTACGGATACATCCAAACTTTCCAACTACATAAACCAAATGATACATATTAAATACGACACATAATACAATGATATACTACTCAAACTGTATAATATGATTGTACCATAACCCGTACGCTTCGTGGCCGACGAAGTTTGAACGGTACTTGAAAAGACAGAGTGGTCGTACGTCGACCGTTTCTCTTAAAGACGCCATCCTTTTTTACCTCATCAATTACTTTGCGGTAATTCATATAATCAGTACTAAATAAGCAGAAAGCACTTCTGGTTGATAAGTTGGGCCTTTGTATTCTACAACTAGTACGATTGTTGTAAAAATCATTGAGGGTTGCCCAAAAATCTCAATCTACCTCTTCTTTCATATGTAGTACGTCTGCTTCAATGTACGCCTTTATCAAAACAAGGTAATCTGAAGCACTCCAGTTTTTGTTTGCCATTTCGAAGTGTGTAGTTAAACTAAAATTCCAACGGTTTTTATAGCCAAAGTAATGTAGAGTAAAGTAAAGTAAAGCAACACACCATTCAAGGGAATCATTAAAGTTGATTTAATTAAACAATTTTACAACGTCAGAGCAATTAAACTTACCCTGTTTTATACAGTTGATTGGAAAACACATTGCAGAGCATTGAATGGCTTATTGTAATTATCAAGCCTACTTGCATCCTTTGTCTTCATAAATACAGGGGTATGGTAGTTTTCTTTATATTCACAAACAATTCCAATTCTAAATAAACAACAATGGCTGATTCCAACAATAACAACAATTTCTCTGCCTATACCGATGATAACATTGGTAATTTTATTAGTTTATTATCCCAAGCTGAAGGGCCGTCAATGATTCCACCCCCTTTCCTAACTCCCCAACAAAGTCAATATCTCTACCAATTAAACCTCGCTCAGTAGTACGGTAACATGTATGGCCAACTTCCTAATCAAAAGAGGTGCCTTCCCTGACCCTAGTACCTGATAAAGGACAAACCAAGGCCAAACGGTCTTACACCAAGCAAAAAACAAAAGAAACTCACGTTCAAAGTGGCATGGAAAAAACTGTAGCTACTGGTAAAATATGGAAAGCAGCTGACTATAAAGTGATAGCTAATGCATGGGTAAATGCGTCTATCGTTGCTGAAGGCCGTTCTGGTGGTAAGTTTTCCTACCAGAGGGTTAATGATTTGTACAATGGAGATCCTGAATGCGTAACATGAAGATCAATTGAGAGCACAAAGACTGCATGGTATAATTTGAATACTATGTGTACCAGGTACCAAGGGATAAAAGCAATAAGGGGGGATTCGCTTAGATACGGTCAAACATTTAGAGATTTAAAGGACGATTACGATAGCATCTATCGTGACACCTGTAAAACTGAATTCACTGCTCATGAAGCATTGTAAATTCTTTCTTTTTGTCCATGTTGGGCAATTCTATGTGAAACGGATGATGTATATCTAGACACTGAAGGATCTAACTTAAGAAGTGTAGCTTCTAGACTTTCGGTGGATTCATCCCCGGGAAATACAACTGAATGTGCTATGGCTACAAACGAGGATGGGAATAACAGTACTCCTGTGACTCCTAATTCGGGAATGCTGGATGGCGGGGTTGAAACAAGGCCAGAAGGAATAAAATCAAGCAAGAGAGCACTACTCAGAAATAAAGAAACAAAAGATTTGGCAGCGTCTAGTGATAAACTAACTTCGTTGTTAAGTGATATATCACTTGCATCTGTCTCTAACAAAGAAGACCGTGAAAAGCGAAAAGATAAGAAGCTACAGATCACGGAGTTGCAACTGCAGCAAGATGCCGCTAGAACTACAACTCTCATACAAAGAATTGCTTATAAAGAAAAATGTGAAAGGCATTTGAAGGAAAAGGAAGAGGAGGAGTATCTATCAAGAGATATATCTCAGTTGACTGGACATGCTCTTCAGTATGCTATAGCAAAAAAAAAAGATCGTATATTGAGGGCTCAACAGAAATGATATCAGGAAGACGAAGGAAGTTCCGAGAGGTAGAAACAATCTATGTTGCTATTTCTAGCTTGTTGTATCCTAGCTTTAGTTTTCTAAGTTGGCTATAATGTTGTTATTTCTAGGTTGCTATTTCTGGTTTGTTGTATCCTAGTTTTAGTTTTCTATGTTGGTTCTACTGTTTTGTGGGTTATTAAAAAAATTAACTAGTTTTAAGTAATATATATATATTTTTCTTATGCGTATATGATATTCAAACTTATTTTACATTCCTTTTAAATATGTACACATTTTTTAAACTAGAAAATAGGTAGGTTTTAACCCTTTTAAGTATTTGTGATTTTTTGTGCAAAATAATTCAAATATATTAAAATTAAACACTTAAAAAATGGATTTTTTTTAAAAATGTGTTTTATATGGTTATCATAAAACCGTATAAAATAAAAGGGTTTTATTTAAACCGTTTATACGTTAAATGGTTTTATGAAAACCATTTAACGTATAAACGGTTTACATAAAGCCATTTACCTGACCATGCTCCAATTTATGAAATGGCGAGCGTCGCCATTTCAAACCGCTCCCCACCCTCGTCTCAATGTTGCTGGAGCGCGTGGACTAACCTTTCTCTCCCATTTCTCCTCCCCCCTACTATGTTGGGAATGCTCTAAAAATTTCAAATGATTGCTACTTTACAATAGTATGGCACTAACCTCTCTAAATTATCCATAAATGGAAATGTCATCTCATGTTTCACACATGCATAGTCCTAAACATACAAGCATTGTAACCCATAAGAACATAACTTTTGTAACTAAACATGAATTATAACCTGAATATAGCAATGATGAAATATACTCGTCCGGATCAGCTAACATAATGAAATCTTTATCATATTCACACAAATCAATTATTGGTTATGCTTAAATGCATAAGGGTAAAAAATGTGATTTACTTAGGTGATACATTAACTCTTTGACTGTAACTTAGTAGCTTCTAAAAAATTTAAACCTCGATTAAGGCATACAATGGAAAGGAGAAAAAAAAACCATACCTTCTCATTTTCATTCCAAGGATATCCAAAAAAATTACGACAAATCGTGCCAGGTATACATGTATCCACCACCATAATGTATTCTTCATTTGATCAATATCAATGGTTGGCCAAGCTGGAAAATGCTTCCAAATTAAGGAACTAGTAGTGATGTATTCATTCTTATATTGACCCCTGAACGTAATTTCAATATATATTTAATCACATTCTTCATTGTAGAAAGTATGATACATAAAGCAACAACTCATACATCATAGGTGTTTGTGCATTATTTTAGACTATAAGCCACTTTTAAACATTTTGTGGCAGAAGTTGAGAGAAAATAATCTTATAGTATTTTATACATTAATGTACTGCATAGTCCATGTATCAAAATATATAGTTTATAAGAAAATTTAGTTGTAAAAATCCAAAATATTACCATTGTAAACAAATTAGCAAGGTTGAAGTCGTATGTTGGAGAACCGAACCTATAAATCAAATTAGCAGAGCCTCCATCTGTAAATGCAAGTTCGTTATCACTTTAAAATAGATATAATAAAAATATAATCTAGCAGTTTTCTTCCATAGATAAAATTCATGTTGATTAGTCCTGAGACTTTGGAAAAGCTTTTCTTCTCCGAAAGATACATCAGAAGATTTCATGACAAATGGAAGTCAAAGCATCGACACAAATTAATCAATGACAGGTTTAACTTCTTCAATTTTAGAAAACTATTTAACTTCCATAAAACTTGGATAACATATAGCAAAAAAGCAAACAATTCGGCAGTATATCCGGACGAAGAGCATTGTTTTCTTCAGGATTCTCGTAAGAACTGATCATATTAGGTATTTTGTAAATGAATTTATATTAATGTACCAAATTCCTTAAAACTTTGAAATTGTGTAATATATTTGTGATTACTTACTTGCAACCATTATTCATCATGTCTTTAACTAGAATTTCAAGGATATCTTGGAGCAAAATAATCAACTATAAGAACCTTGAATACAGTCTTCAACAAATCATAACACTCCTTAACAGATAAAACATGTATTTATTCCTTTTCATGTTTTCAGTATAGATGACTGTAACTTCCATGATATTCTTTGGCCATGTTAATGGCTATTGAGAACTAATACAAGAAGAAGTTATGAAAATAAAAATAGTCGAAGTTTCCAGCATATGAATTTACAGGTAATGGATTGCTTATGACGGGTGTTGGATTACCCATGAAGTCTTTTAGAGCACTGTGAGTTTGTTCACACCACTTTATGTGGTGTGAACATAACTCCACTACCCCATTGGTGGAAACCAGGGGACCCATATGGGCCCCCCTGATTTCCACCAATGGGGAACCGGTGTTATGTTCACACTACATAAAGTGGTGTAAACAAACTCAGACTCCTTTTAGAGTCGATCGCAGTATTTCAGTATTATATTTTAATATATATTTTGAAAAGTAAATTCTTGCTACATAATTGTGTAATCAGAGTTATTAGTGATTAATTGTTGTCATATAAGGATAACTAATCTATGTGACAGAACTTACTTTGGTAGCAAGAAGAAATAAAATCCATTCTCCCCTCCCACTATTGGTGTTTAAAGCAAGCCATTATTCCCATTTACTTATTGTCAAAGCGACGGCAATAATACATTAACAACAATGCTATTATAACTTACTATTACGACAAAATTAATTAAATAAACAACCCCCACCTGTTACTTCTTAAGTCCTCTGAGCGGAAACTTTATATAATTTGATTCCATACCAAAGAAAACTTAGCTAGATCATGTTAATGATATTTTTCGTCAACATCAAAGATGGGTCGACTGGAACGGATCTAGGGAGGAAATGGGCGATTTGGCTATTTTCACTGGATTGCTTCTTCGGATGCTGAAGTCTGGGAGGCCAGGATCGCTTAGGGGTTATCAAGATGAACCTAAATTCAGGAGATAGAGCTCGTCTCCCTATTCGAGGATATGTTGAGATGGGGATCTATGTTTATCTGAAGGAAGATTAGAAAACTACAACTACTACAATTAGAGAGATAATAATACACACTTAAAGAACAACTTCATATAAGAAGATCCCTTTCCATTAAACTTTCGCTGGGAGTACATGAATGTCATAGGGAGGACACCTCCATTAATTTCATTTTCTAAGCTATTTTTGAGAGTACACGTATTAAGGAAGAAAGTTCCACCCCAATGTGACCTCTAGGGACTTATTTATAATGGTTCAGGGTCCCTCCCGTTGGTGGGCTATCGAACCCGTAAGGGTCTTTGTCGGTCGTTTAAATCTTGGTTTTGGGTGCTTGACATTTGGCCGCCTTTGATGTATTCGGTTACGATACTTGAATTCTTGAAGGTAGCTCATGAATGTAGGCTTGCGGACATGAGCATTCAGATGTAGGTTCTCGTCTTTATCATGAATATCTAGAGGGGCTTGACCTCGTGGTGTATGTTGTTAGCTGCCGGGTCGAAACCACTACGGGTTTCAGTACTAGGTAGCCTAGTACGAGTAGCCATATCCCTGCTCAGGTATCGGCTAGCCCTCCGGTAGGGCCTTTGTGGTAGCATGTATTCCGGGAGGGTGGTTTCCGGTGTCACTCTTATTTATTTGCGGATGTGGCCTTTCGGTGTTCATGTAGTAGATACCCCGAAAGTTGGTTGTGGGTAGCCTTCGTGTTCTCCCGGCTTAGTGTCTATGATGCTTTGGTCTTCACACTACAAGAAAAACGATTTTTTTTTCCAAAAATCAGTGGCGTTTATTATCAAATGCAAGAAAAAATGTTTTCATGACCAATGTAAGTGCGGAAAAAAATTCACATTCCCACCTCTTTGTAAACACAAGTCCGCGTGTCCAAGAAGGAACGTAACCGACCTATTCTCTTTTTGTATTCCTTCACATTTAATATCTTTTAAGTTTTAACCCTTGTTCACTTTTCTTTCTTTTTCTGAAAAAAACCCTAGCTTTTTACCCCTTTCAATCTTCCGCTTATTATTTCTCAGTTTAATTCAAATTTGTTAGGCTATCTCGTTCAACATTGGTAGAGGCGGTTCATCTCAGCGACGCTACAAAGCGATTCAATTCAATTCCTAATCATATTCAAGATCGTGAATCGGTAAAGCTAGAAAGGTATAAAATCAAACTTGATTTATCTAATTTTATTTGGATCCTATCGTTTAGGGTTTTGAACAGTTAAAATCTACAGTGTTGAGTTCTGCAATGATAAACCAAATAGTTGATTTCTGCAAACAGTGTTTGTAAATGGGTATGAAATATCTGGGTTTTTAAGTTACTTTTGAGCTTTGGGTTTTGACAGTATACCAGATGTGGCGGCCCGCCCCGCACCAACCGACACATACTCCAAAAGTGCGCTGTACACATATCCAGTTAGCACGGAATGGGTCGCCGGAAGGAAAAAGGAAGAAGGAAATGAACATACAAAGAACCTGTAGAATGTCTCACAGCGCATAGAATAAAATATAATAACAACATACTTGACATAAAACAGGAGAGACAAAGCATAAGCTGAAAACCAGAACTAAACATCATAGCAGCGGAAATCCAAAATACAGCTTATTACAACTTTCAAACTGTCTCAAAGCAAAAGTAAGATAAAGGAGGTACACTACTAATGCCCAAGTAGCGACCACCAACGACACAGGGAGAATGTGTGTATATATATCATACGTGGAAGCCTCCTGCCCGCCTCCGAATCAGCTACTCGCGCATCACCAGCTAACCTGTCTCTAGTCTGCTCGTGTGAGCACCCAGAGTAATAAGAGGAGACATAAAACTCTGGGTCAGACATAAAGCCTGGTATGAGCGATAAGCATCTAAAGTGAACAATAACAGGTAGACTAAAACATACCTGAACCTGGACCTGTAACCAAAGAGTTAGCACTACATACTGTACAACACTCTAAGGTACCATATCAAACAGTGTAAAGATACGGAGGTGGGGAGGTGTGCATGTCATAGGGATGGCAAACAATCAAACATAGCATCCATCCTCACATCTCTCACTCAGTGCGTAAAGCATACGATATTCACCACTTCGATCACCCAACATACCTTGCTACGATCACTCTGCCCCATGAAGTCATAAATGGCTTCACTGCACTGATAACGTAGTCACTAATCCTTTGCTATGTCCACTTTGCCCCCATGGAGTCACAAGAACCCCACTACACTGGCTCATAGCCTTACTAATCCTTACTATGTCCACTCTGCCCCATGGAGTCGCAATGACCCCACTGCACTGGCTCATAGTCTTACTACGCATCACCTTGCCCCTCGGGTCATAATGACCCTACTGCACTGATAACGTAGTCTTGCTACCATCACTTTGCCCCTCAGGTCATAATGACCCTACTGCACTGATAAGTAGCCCATCATCCATTTTCAGTGGTGAACCGAAGTTATGAACGTCGACAACTCCTTAGCACACGTCCCGCAGCAAAGTCCAACCATGAAGTGAACTCATTGGTTCCCAACTGGTTCCGGGATCCTGAGCTCTAACTTCCATTTGGACTACCTTTGCATCTCGGGTTATTGGTCATCACCATCAAATCGGATCGGATATGCCTTCATCATTCTTCATCGGATCGGATCGACCTCATCTGGTTCGGATCGCGGTTCGCCCTTCCCAAGCACGGTTCGTGGCTCCTTCTTCCACTCGTGGTCGATCGGATCGTGGACCCCCCTTCGGATCGTGCTCCATACTCCTTGGCGTCGGTTCGTGGCTTCATCTCCAGGTCGGATCGTGACCAGCTTCGGATCGCGACTCGTGGATCGTGGGTGCATCGGATTGGGTTCCATCTCCACGCGGATCGGGTCGTAATGCTCATTCGCGATCCGGATCGAAGTACTTCAGTTTGGGCACGGCGCTTCATCGAGTCGTCTCGTGGGTTTAACCACGATCGGGTCGGGTCGTGGGAGGAATAAGCGATCCGATCCGGGTCAACTTCCAGCGACGGTTTACACGCCTCTCGACGACGTTTTCGAACATTCTAACTATTGAAATCAATCAAAAACATACCATACAGTCATAGCAACACATACAAGTTACCTCAAACACCAAAATAACAATATGATAGGTTTAAATAGATCAAACATAGCCAAAACCCCATATTTTCCCTCAAGCATGTTTAGGTGAAACTAATGATAGGATTAGCAAAACTTAACCAAATTAACCCAAATTCATATCAGAGGTCTAAAACATCATTCCGGATTTTATTAACATTTTTCCAGAATTTTATCATGTTTAAATTCGCTAATTAACACTAATCACCCCTAATTAGCCATCATTAGTGCAAAACTATGCAAATCACTCACCTTAGCCACAAAATAAACTAAGATCTGAAATAATTCTCTGATTTGATGTGAATCTCAATGCCAAACAGCAGCTCCTATGTTGCTTTGGTGAAGATCTTCCTTGATTAGGGGTTGCTAAGCCAAATCCTTGACCAAAAGACGATTTGGAGGTGATTTAGGGGTTAGAGGCCATTTTTAGGGTTCCTTGGTGATAAGTGGAGGCTAGAAAACTGAAATGGAATGATACTCTATCTCATTTCAGCCTCCCCATAACCCTAATCCCGAAATGAGTTATGGGCCTACTCACTAATCACCCGATTTGGCCCAGTTAAGCAGTTTTTCACCCTCCAAACCTTATTCCAGCCATATCTCCCAAACGGTAAGTCCGTTTGGCTATTATGACCACTCTACGGAAAGGTAAACCATCAAACGAATCCAATGGAAGTGGTTTCAGGTCAAAATTCCTTTCCAATCAAAAGTTATGGCCAAAACAGTACCAACTAGGGGCAAAATGGTCATTTAGCAATCGACAAAAATCATGAACATGGGAAATGACTCTAATAGATGTTTCCCAAAGTTACATGACCATATGACTTCATACGGGAAAGAAATAAATATTCTACGATCCCCCGATGCGTAGTATGCGGGTCATTACACTCTCCCCCCCTTAAGAAATTTCGCCCCCGAAATTCCCTAATCAAAACATACACAAAGGTTCCCGCATGCCTATCAACCATAAAACAACCATCAAACATGCAAAGCAAGTAAAATAAGTCTATCCTAGCATGCGGAATAACTAAATCGCAAGGTAAATCTTACCAGGCAAAGAGTTCTGGATATGCCTTCCTAATGCTCTCCTCTGTCTCCCAAGTACAATCGTTCTCGTCCTCGCCCCACTGAACCTTGACTAGCCTCACCGCCTTCCTTCGAAGTTGTTTCGTATCGTGCCCCACAATACGAATCGGCTTGCGGTTCCCAACCGCTTCGGGTTCTACTTCGAAGTCCTCTAACTGATCAGGTGAAATAGTCATATCGGAGTCGTGAACGAACTTCCTTAGTTGGGAAACATGAAACACATTGTGAACTCCCGCCATTTTCTCTGGTAAGCCAACTCTATATGCCAAATTCCCGACTAGTTCAAGAACAGAGAATGGGCCAACAAATCTTGGTGCCAACTTGCCTCTCCTGCCAAATCGTATCACGCTCTTCAACGGAGAGATCTTGACAAACACCAAGTCACCAACGGAGAATTTCAAGTCTCTTCTCCTCTTATCAGCATAACTCTTCTGCCTATCTTGGGCAGCTTTCATTCGTTGCTGAATGATCTTAATCTTATTGGAAGTTTCTCTCACCACATCTGGTCCAAGCACAAACTTCTCGCCAGTCTCTATCCAACATGATGGTGAGTTGCACGGTCTTCCATACAAAGCTTCATATGGAGCCATACCGATACTGGATTGGTAGCTATTATTATATGCAAACTCTACTAGATGCAAATGGTCATCCCATGATCCACCAAAATCCAATATACATGCTCTCAAGAGATCTTCCAATATACGATTAACCCTCTCCGTCTGACCGTCGGTCTGAGGATGATACGCGGTACTGAGATGTAATCCTGACCCTAGGGCCTCTTGTAAGCTCTTCCAAAACCCACTAGTGAACAACGGGTCTCGGTCACTCACAATGCTTTTGGGTACTCCATGAAATCTCACTACCCACTTCATATACAATTCTGCCAACTTGGCTGCTGTTCTGGTCGATTTGACTGGTATAAATCTTGCGCTCTTAGTCAATCGATCCACAATTACCCAAATGCTATCAAATCCCGATCTAGTCCTTGGTAGGCCATCGATGAAATCCATCGAGACTTGCTCCCATTTCCATTCGGGAATTTCTAATGGTTGCAACAACCCACTAGGCTTCTTTTGCTCGGCTTTAACTAGCTGGCAATTCATGCATTTGGATATAAACTTCCCAACGTCTCTTTTCATCCCTTCCCAGTAGTAAGTATGTCTCATGTCTCGATACATCTTATTACCACCGGGGTGTATAGTCAGTTTTGAGTGATGACATTCTCTAAGCACTTCATCTCTCAAACCATTCACGTTGGGCACAACTAATCTTCCATTCTTTCGAAGCCATCCATCTCGATCAAGCCCATACACATTCATCTCCTCATCGATACCCATCTCTAGCTTGGAGATGATTTCCAATAGATTAGGATCGTCCCTCTGGCTAGAACCAATCCGCTCTATCAAAGTGGGTCTGATCGTCAAACTAGCTAGCATAACTGGATCCAATTCGCACTTTGGTCTGAAATCAAACCCCGCGATATACTCCAGTTGCTTCCATTCAAGAAACATTGCCCCTAAGCTGGCATTTCTCCTACTCAAGGCATCGGCTACCGCATTACCCTTCCCAGGTGTGTATGCGATATCAAAATCATACGAAGCCAAGAACTCTAACCATCTCTGCTGACGAAGATTCAGATCTTTCTGAGAGAAAAGATACTTCAACGATTTATGATCGGTAAACAAATCAAATCTTTCTCCCAAGAGATAGTGTCTCCACATCTTCAGCACAAACACAATCGCTGCTAATTCCAAATCATGGGTAGGATACTTCTTCTCATGCGGCTTTAGCTGTCGACTAGCATAAGCCACAACCCTACCTCCTTGCATCAATACAGCACCCAGTCCGGTACCACAAGCATCTGTGTATACCGTCATCTCTTCATTCCCTTTAGGAATGACTAACACTGGCGCACGCGTCAATCTCTCTTTTAGACTCTTGAAGGCATCCTCACACACTCCGTCCCAGACGAAGGACTGATTCTTCTTTGTCAACTGAGTCAACGGTGCTGCAATCTTGGAGAAGTCCTGGATAAACTTACGATAATATCCAGCTAATCCCAAGAAACTTCTTACATCTGTAGCATTCTTGGGTGTAGGCCAATCCTGTACCGTAGCCACCTTTGCAGGGTCCACGGCAATACCACTCTCTGAAACAACATGACCCAAGAATCTCACTTCCCTTCTCCAAATATGACATTTAGAGAATTTCGCTTTCAATTGGTGTTTCCTCAACACCTCCATCACTATCCTCAAGTGTCCCTTGTGTTCCTCCTCTATCCTTGAGTAAACAAGGATATCATCCACGAACACAAGAACAAACTTATTCAACTGATCTTTGAATACTCGATTCATAAGATCCACAAAGTAGGTTGGTGCATTGGTCAACCCAAACGGCATGACCAACCACTCATAAAATCCAGACGGTGTCCTAAATGCCGTTTTCGGAACACTCTCATCTGCTACTCGAAGCTGATGAAATCCTGTCGTGAGGTCCAACTGGGAGAACACTCTAGCTCCTTCCTGCTGATCAAACAAATCATCTATCCGCGGTAGAGGATACTTATTCTTCCTCGTCACCTTATTCAACTCGCGATAGTCCACACACAAACGAAGGGAACCATCTGCCTTAGTGGCAAACACAACTGGTGCTCCCCACTCGGAAACACTCCTTCTAATAAATCCCTTCTTCAAAAGATTGCTGACTTGCACCCCGAGCTCTCGCTGCTCCCTTGGTGCCATACGACGAAGTGGCATCACTATAGGTCTGGCATCTTTCACTAAATCAATACGGAACTCAATCTCTCGGTGTGGTGGAAGCCCGGTCACCTCCTCGAAGACGTCCGGATACTGGCCAACCACGGGCACATCTGACAACTCATCCTGCGGGATGTCGAGGGAATTTACAAAACTAGCCATAACCCCATCACTAGGTAGGCTACCAAACACTACCCTCCGCCCATCATCCGCCCTCACTGTCATCAAAAAGCCCTCACAATCTACCACCACCCCGTATCTTTGGAGCCAATCGACTCCCAATATAATGCCATACCCAGTAAAGCCCAAAACAAAGCAATCACATACAAACATACATCCATGACTCGATAAGACCAAATTCCTGCAAATCATACTAAGGCTAGTCGAACCACCAATCGGGTTCGTCATAATCAATGGTCTATCGACTATCTCGGGTTCCAGTCCCAACCTATCTACCAGGTCACTAGATATGAAGGAACGGGAAGCCCCAGTATCAACCAAAACTCGAACTGGTACATCATAAATAGAAAGCATACCTTGAATAACAACATTCTTTCCTTTCTCCGCCGCAGTTGGGGCATTCGACGAAGAAGGAACAACATCAATAGCATATGCTTTCACAATCTGCTTCTCCTTAAGAGGTTGCGGACACTTATCCTTCTGATGTCCCACTTGACCACAGTTGTAGCACTTCCTTTCCGCTGGCTTGGCCTGACATTCTTTAGCATAATGGCCCTTCTTTCCACAGCTGAAGCACTCAACATCCTTCTTGCTCTTTTTCTGACCACCTTTAGATTGGTCCTGCTTCCTCTTATTCTGAGAGCTATTCTTGCCTCCACCGCCTGCTTGCGGCTTTGGCCCTTCTGCAGATGCAGCCTCAGTCTTTGACTTAGGGTAAAGACTTTCTGATCTCAAAGCTTTCCCCACGATCGATTCAAAAGTCTCATCGATGTGGTTGATAAGCCTTTCCCCCAAGTACCCATCCAAACCAGTGATGAACTTCTCATTCTTCTTTTCAGGGGTATCAATGAGAGACAGTCCATACTTCGACAAAGTGTCGAACTCAGCAATATAATCAGAAACTGCCCTTCCGTTCTGCTTGAGTTCCAAGAACCTCTTAAACAACACTGACTTCTGGGCAGCTGGAATGAACTTCTCGCTAAAGCGAGCCTTGAACTGATACCAAGTAACCTGGTCCTTTGGAGTAGCTGTTCTAATGGCATTCCACCAATTCATCGCTCGCCCTTGCAGCTGACGAGATGCTAGCCTTCTCTTCATCGCATCCTCAAGACCCAAGTCATCAAAGATACGATCACAGCTATCCATCCAATCTTGAACATCTGTGGCCGACTCCGTTCCGTGGAACGGCTTTCCACCAAGATTAGTGTAATCTTTGCACAACTTGGCGAAATCGACCCTAGGCGCCTGCACTACTGGGCCAACACCAACTCCGGGATTGGGAATTGCCCCTTGCACTTCTCTAAGCATGTCTCTCATGAGGTTAGTAAACATCGCCCTCATGTCAGCGGCATTCTCTTGGTTGGTCCCTCTACCAGCACCCCTCGTGTCTCGGCTCATCGTCAATCTGAAAAAGGGAAACGATTAACAACCCCATAGTGGTGCTAGTGCAGTGCGACTTCATTCTTATACTACTAATAGTATATATATAGCTTTTGAAAACCAAAGTAATCACAAATACGCGCTCTCATATACGTACTATCTCTCCCTAGTGTCTTTCCCTAGGTTAACTACGCAACCTAGAGCTCTGATACCAAGTGTGGCGGCCCGCCCCGCACCAACCGACACATACTCCAAAAGTGCGTTGTACACATGTCCAGTTAGCACGGAATGGGTCACCGGAAGGAAAAAGGAAGAAGGAAATGAACATACAAAGAACCTGTAGAATGTCTCACAGCGCATAGAATAAAATATAATAACAACATACTTGACATAAAACAGGAGAGACAGAGCATAAGCTGAAAACCAGAACTAAACATCATAGCAGTGGAAATCCAAAATACAGCTTATTACAACTTTCAAACTGTCTCAAAGCAAAAGTAAGATAAAGGAGGTACACTACTAATGCCCAAGTAGCGACCACCAACGACACAGGGAGAATGTGTGTATATATATCATACGTGGAAGCCTCCTGCCCGCCTCCGAATCAGCTACTCGCGCATCACCAGCTAACCTGTCTCTAGTCTGCTCGTGTGAGAACCCAGAGTAATAAGAGGAGACATAAAACTCTGGGTCAGACATAAAGCCTGGTATGAGCGATAAGCATCTAAAGTGAACAATAATAGGTAGACTAAAACATACCTGAACCTGGACCTGCAACCAAAGAGTTAGCACTACATACTGTACAACACTCTAAGGTACCATATCAAACAGTGTAAAGATACGGAGGTGGGGAGGTGTGCATGTCATAGGGATGGCAAACAATCAAACATAGCATCCATCCTCACATCTCTCACTCAGTGCGTAAAGCATACGATATTCACCACTTCGATCACCCAACATACCTTGCTACGATCACTCTGCCCCACGAAATCATAAATGGCTTCACTGCACTGATAACGTAGCCACTAATCCTTTGCTATGTCCACTTTGCCCCATGGAGTCACAAGAACCCCACTGCACTGGCTCATAGCCTTACTAATCCTTACTTTGTCCACTCTGCCCCATGGAGTCGCAATGACCCCACTGCACTGGCTCATAGTCTTACTACGCATCACCTTGCCCCTCGGGTCATAATGACCCTACTGCACTGATAACGTAGTCTTGCTACCATCACTTTGCCCCTCGGGTCATAATGACCCTACTGCACTGATAAGTAGCCCATCATCCATTTTCAGTGGTAAACCGAAGTTATGAACGTCGACAACTCCTTAGCACACGTCCCGCAGCAAAGTCCAACCACTCATTGGTTCCCAACTGGTTCCGGGATCCTGAGCTCTAACTTCCATTTGGACTACCTTTGCATCTCGGGTTATTGGTCATCACCATCAAATCGGATCGGATCGGCCTTCATCATTCTTCATCGGATCGGATCGGCCTCATCTGGTTCGGATCGCGGTTCGCCCTTCCCAAGCACGGTTCGTGGCTCCTTCTTCCACTCGTGGTCGATCGGATCGTGGACCCCCTTCGGATCGTGCTCCATACTCCTTGGCGTCGGTTCGTGGCTTCATCTCCAGGTCGGATCGTGACCAGCTTCGGATCGCGACTCATGGATCGTGGGTGCATCGGATCGGGTTCCATCTCCATGCGGATCGGGTCGTAATGCTCATTCGCGATCCGGATCGAAGTACTTCAGTTTGGGCATGGCGCTTCATCGAGTCGTCTCGTGGGTTTAACCACGATCGGGTCGGGTCGTGGGAGGAATAAGCGATCCGATCCGGGTTAACTTCCAACGATGGTTTACACGCCTCTCGACGGCGTTTTCGACCATTCTAACTATTGAAATCAATCAAAAACATACCATACAGTCATAGCAACACATACAAGTGACCTCAAACACCAAAATAACAATATGATAGGTTTAAATAGATCAAACATAGCCAAAACCCCATATTTTCCCTCAAACATGTTTAGGTGAAATTAATGATAGGATTAGCAAAACTTAACCAAATTAACCCAAATTCATATCAGAGGTCTAAAATATCATTCCAGATTTTATAAACATTTTTCCAGAATTTTATCATATTTAAATTCGCTAATTAACACTAATCACCCCTAATTAGCCATCATTAGTGCAAAACTATGCAAATCACTCACCTTAGCCACAAAATAAACTAAGATCTGAAATAATTCTCTGATTTGATGTGAATCTCAATGCCAAACAGCAGCTCCTATGTTGCTTTGGTGAAGATCTTCCTTGATTAGGGGTTGCTAAGCCAAATCCTTGACCAAAAGACGATTTGGAGGTGATTTAGGGGTTAGAGGCCATTTTTAGGGTTCCTTGTTGATAAGTGGAGGCTAGAAAACTGAAATGGAATGATACTCTATCTCATTTCAGCCTCCCCATAACCCTAATCCCGAAATGGGTTATGGGCCTACTCACTAATCACCCGATTTGGCCCAGTTAAGCAGTTTTTCACCCTCCAAACCTTATTTCAGTTATATCTCCCAAACGGTAAGTCCGTTTGGCTATTATGACCACTCTACGGAAAGCTAAACCATCAAACGAATCCAATGGAAGAGGTTTCAGGTCAAAATTCCTTTCCAATCAAAAGTTATGGCCAAAACAGTATCAACTAGGGGCAAAATGGTCATTTAGCAATCGACAAAAATCATGAACATGGGAAATGACTCTAATAGATGTTTCCCAAAGTTACATGACCATATGACTTCATACGGGAAAGAAATAAATATTCTACGATCCCCCGATGCGTAGTATGCGGGTCATTACACTAGATTAAATTACTTCTAAATCGAATGGGTTTTTAGCTCTGGGTTTTGACAGTATACCCGAAAAAATTACCAAATAGTGTTGATTTCTAGTGTTTGCATCTGCATCGAATGGGTTTTGAACCTGTTTTGTACATATATGTTGATTGCCTGAACTATAGTCTGTACTGATTGGAATTTAATATGGACATTGATTTTAAATGTTAACATGTTCAAATAAATTTCTTGATTGAGTACTTGCAGCAAACATATTACATTGATATATTTATATGTATATATACATATATATACATATATGTATATATATAGGAACCTTGCAATGCATGAATTATATATGTGAGTTACTTAGTATACAAAATTGTGCAGCTTATGACTTGGGAGTTTATGAATTTTGCAATATGTGATATTATGCAAGTATATCAGAATGTGTTTATGTATGCTAATTTAATCTGTTTTCTTTTATCTGATTTGCATGTATACGAGTATACATGAATACTGAAATTGTGCAGTATAAATAAGTGACACTTAACCGATACATTTCATACAAAAAAATTCTGTAGGCTCTGGAGAACCCAAAGGGACAAATACAATTTGTTTTAGGCTCTTGTCCCATTAATATCAATAATCGAGATTGCAAAATTTGTGTTAGGCCATCAACGAACAAGTTGAACCTGAACCGTATTTGCAGTCTCGATATTGATATTTATGAGGGAGAAACGTGAATTGATGTGGGAAGCTGAACAGAGAAACAGGTTCAAAACAGGTATAGCTACATTGCAATCAAAATGTTTTTATGTATGTTAATTTAATTTATTTTATTCCATCTGATTTGCATGTATAGGAGTATATATACGTGAATAATGAAATATGTCATATATCTGTTGTGATTGAACATGTGAATCCAAGCTGCCCTCCACCCCATATATATATATGTATATATATATATATATATATGGTTTTCAAAATGGGATTTAAATCGTAAATTGTAAAGTTTATATTTCAAATCGAATCGGATTTTAAATCGTAAGTCATAGTTTCCGGTATCATTACTTATGGGTTTCATATGCACTTTGAATTTGATTTAGATGTTTGAATTTCTACAATTAAATTTAAAACAAGTATATTACATATGGTAGTCTGAGTTGAATGTGTTTTTTTATAACTAAGTTTGAATCGTAATGTAAAAATTGAGTCATAAACAGAGAGATTCAGGTTGGATCGGGATTCAAATCCCAAGATTTAAGGATTTTTGACAACAATATGTGTGTGTATATATACATATACATACATACCAATGTAGTTAAGGCGCTCTCCTAGGCGCCAAAAAGCCTTAGGCGCCAGCCTACGGCTTTTTTCCTAGGCGAGGCGTCTGCCGTGCTCGAGGCGCCAAAGCCCCAGAAAAGTGCTTGGGGCTTTTTCGCCTTGACTACCTTGATACATACACATACAATGATATACATACACACAATGTGTGTGTGTGCAGGTGAAACTATGTTTTGTATCTGTGAAGCATGAGCACATATGTTTATGAGTGGTGTATGGTGTATATATCAAATGTGTGTGAACATTTCGAGAAATCTCAGAAATATGAGCAAGTTAATTTTGTGGTCCAAGAGGTCTAATTTATATGAGCTGACAATGAATCTATCTTGGGAGTTACTAAATTAAGTTAATTTGACTTGGGAGTTACTAAATTAAGTTAATTTGCCTTGGGAGTTACGAAATTAAGTTAATTTGACTTGGGAGCCACTAAATTAAGTTAATTTGACTTGGGAGTTAATAAATTAAGTTAATTTGACTTGGGAGTTACTAAATTAAGTTAATTTGACTTGGGAGTTACTAAATTAAGTTAAATTACTACATAAATTCAGTTTATCTTAGAGGTAAGAGTTGTATTAATCTCCTATCAATGAATTGACAATTAATTTGAAACGAAACACTAACATGGTGGATCTTCTATCAGAGTTCATTGTCAGTGTATAGTAGTGCTGTCAGGAGGTATATTTCGGATTCATGTTGGCTGGTGTTTAGTATTTTTAGGATACTACGATTTATTAAGAAATAAATCATGAGTTCTAAGCGTATACTCGGAGGTAAGAGAGGTATTGTTCTAGTTTTCTGTGGTCTGGTTGAGGAAACACTCCAGAATGATGAAAAAATTAAAATTAATTTTTCAATCATTAAAGAGCTTCAAAATTCGATAAACCAATTTCAGAAAATCAATAAGTTTCAATGGATCAATTTAGTAAATCCCAATATAAATCGAGTTAGTTAGTTTGTTAATTAGACCAAATTATTAAACAGTAAGTGATAAAAATATTTGTCCATATGATCAACTTTATCATTTTGGAGCGTTTCCTCGACCAGATCACTGAATGTTGGTTCAGTTCCTCTTTTATCTTCAGGTGTATGCATATAACTCGTGATTTAGGACTTAATAGTCACAGTATGTTAAGATTACTGAACATCTAGTCGTCATGGTTTTGAAATTTACTTTCTGGCAGTACTACTTAACAGTGTTATCTTCAAAAGTTTGTGTTGGCTAATAAATGTTACATTGGTTAACATACGTATTTTCTGTGCATAGGCAAATCACTCAAGGATTATGTAATGGTACAACGATTATGTACCATTCTAATACAATTCATACAAAATTTCTATGTATGCTCTGGAGAAGCATTATGTTACGTAGGGGACGAAGACAATTAGTTTTAAGCTCTTCCCCCATCAACATTAATAATCCAGATTGCAAATTTTCATGTTAGGCCATCAACAATCAAGTTGAACCTGAACCGTATTTGCATCTCGATTATTAATATTGTTGAGGCTAGAGGAACCTGAATTAATATGGGAAACTGAATAGAGATCCGGTCAACTTGAATTAGCGTTATAGAAGAAATGATTATACCGTACAAGTGGAGTTTGAGATCCGGTCTTACATTTGTTCGGACAATTATGTTTCTTCTTATCTGAATATGCCTGCAGTTCAAAAGGCTCCTCAAGTTTGTCGCATTGCTCGGAACTCTACACACATGCCTATTACTTACAAAAACTTTGTCTATTTTGTTAATTTAACATTGTTATATGTCTTAACAAATTTTGATTGCTTATAGTACCTATTACTTATGAACTCTACAGGCGTGCTCTTGGAATTTCTATGAGACAAACTGATATGGTATGATTTCTTATTGCCGCATGTTAGCACATTTTATCCTAAAACTAATCCCAAGTCACTGCTATTTAAACTGGTTTGCATTCTATTATATTATGCAGATTAGCAAAGCCAAGAATATTTGCGAGAGCATGATTGCATGTGCATGTTAGGCCATCAATGTAAATAATAGGAGGTAGGAAAACAAGTAAACCTTAGGTACATCTAGGGTAATTCAAATCCCATATACATATACATACATACATGCGTGTGTGTGTGTGTAATATATGTGTCTATATGCATATATTTCAGCTAAGATCGTAGATCATGGAGAGAAATAACATGGCTATTTACGTGTATAGATGACATGCTGAAATTGATCAAGAAACATGGTAGAGTGATGCTGAAGGGTTATGTATATATATATATATATATATATCTGCTCAGATTAGAAAAATGGATCTTGAGGCAAGAAGTTTGCAACCAAGTGGTAAAGCTATATTGCTGACAAAGCTAGGAGAGTACAAGTCCGATTTGCTTAATCTGAAAGCTGAAGTTAAGAAAATTTATTCAAGTAATTTGGATAAAGCTACTCGAGAGGAACTTCTAGAGGCAGGATTGACAGATACTTTAGCGGTATTGATTTGGAACTTTTTAGTTATGTTATGCATTTTACATTGAAGTGTTTATTTGCAATCCAGTTCTGCTTAATGTTAAACTTCAAAACAATATTGATTTCTGGCCATTGTTTATGTGAATTGTGCCCCCCCCCCCCAAAAAAAAGAACATAAGGAATGAGAAATTGGCAGAATTGAAAGTCAGTGCTATTTTTCCACCCATTGTTCTACAAATAGATTAATGATTGTTTCCTACAACATAAGTAAATTGTTCATCCTTTTGTAAGTAGAGCAGTATTTTTTTCTTGTTCATAAATTGCAGTTGTTAACTTCTATTCATCACATATATATATATATATAGGAAACATGGATGAGTTCACCATTTCAATGGAAGTAAGTTATCACATAGACATTTGGTAGTCTAATTTTGTTGTATACAGTTTGATGAATAGGTCTTTTCACTGCTGTATACAGTTACCACGTAAACATTTCAATGGCCGAGTTCACCATTTCAATGGAACTGCCTATGGAAGTACTTTCGGGTCTATTGCCTGTGGAAGTACTTTCAATGGCTGAGTTCACATTAATTTGTTGTACACTACTTTACTATTTACACGAATGGAACAAATAAAAGCTGGCTTCAGCTGAAACTAGTATTTAGTATTGTCACTTGTGTTCAGCTGCTTCTAAAGCTACACATTAGTATTCTGTATTTACACGAAGGTAACATTAACATTTGTGTATCTTGTTGTGAAATCAGGGAGAAGTTGTCTGACTATATGTTGCATCACTTCAAAGAGCAAAAATGTTATTTTACTAGATGTGTACATTACGGGTATAACATTTTCTTTGTATAAATTGTGTAAATTTGTATATCAAAGTGGTTATTGTATGTGATTTTTTGGCCACTTATACAGAAAACTACTGTATTGAATCGGTTATGCATATTTTACTTGGTTATATGGTTAATTGTTTATCTGATTATTTGAATGTCTTAAGCATGTGAATGATTATGGATTGATATTGTAGAAACAAAATAGACTGCTAGCAGGAAATAATTGCAGGGAAAAATAGTAAATTAATTAATAATTTTTAGTTGCGTTTTAAAAATGCTACAGAAATATATTTAGTGGCGTTGAATAAACGCAACCGTAAATCAGGGGTAAAATTGGATATTTTATTAGTAACATTATAATTTTTTTTATGGCGTTTATTTAGTGCGACGAAAAATATTTTGGTAGCGTTTAATAAACGTTACAACAAGAGAAATTATAGTGGCGTTAAAAATAGTTCAACCATTTTGCAATGATTTTTAATGACTTGTTTTCTCGTAACGATTATCGAAACACTACCGAAAATGATTGGTAGCGGTTTTGAGCGCTACAAAAAAATCATGTTTCTTGTAGTATCAGGTTTATCGGCATTTAGGCAGGTCATTATTGAAGATTCCTTTGGGCTCTATCCTTTGGTTTTATCGCTTCTGGCTTACGTGGTTTCGGACTAGGACAGCTTCTTTACTATGGGATTTTCTGCCAGGCTGGGGCTGTCGAAGAGATCTTGCCGGGTTGACTTATCGGATGAATCCCACCGGTTACATCCTGTAGCTTTTGTAGTCCTTTCCCTTAGGAGGGTTCCGGTTGATGTAGTTCTTCGGGTTATCCGATACCCCTTCACTGCCAGCTTGCTTTGATGTTAATTTTGGTAGTAACATTTGCCTCCCCTCCTCTGGTGAAGGGGTATTTTCGAATTTTCAAGTCAAACTCCTGGCCTATTTCGAAATATCACGTCAGAGTCTTTTGGTCTTCCTCATTTAGAAGCGTTGAGATTTCCTTTTGGGTCGTCTAGATCTTCTTTGGATTCTGAATCCAAATTCTATTTTCTTTTACTTTTTACCTCTCGGGTAATATTTCACTTTCCTCGTATGAATCATGTTCGTTGATCCTGTCCCAGATGTGCAGCTGAGAGGCAAGGTAGATCCTTTCCTCTTTCTCTCTCCTCCTTTTCCTATATAGCATTTCACTAAAGCAAGGTTACTGTTCATCGATATTTGTCGTATTATTTTTCCATGATTTCAGCTTTATCTGATAGTAAGTTTCTCTGCTCGAATTTTAAATACCGATTTGGATCATGCTTTGAGTTAGGGGTTGATAATTCTAGTGTAGATTGAACCCTCATTAATTATCTGAAATGACAATTAATGGCGAACCTCTACGAAGTCATACACATCCCCGTTCACTATCGGGGTTTTGGGAAGTAAAAAATCTGTATAGACGAAGGATGCATAATAGTAAGTGACTCAGTATGATGATATCAATTTTCCTAGCTAGGGTTGTTGACCCATAGGCTGGTGAAAGTCCAACTCGCTTGTATGCCTATGTGTTGTTTGTGTGTAATCATTAAATAGGAATTAGGTTGAAATACATGATTATATTATGGCATCACCTGGTAGTACTATGCATGAGTTCGCACGAATTGGTGATCCCATTCCGAGTGAGTCTGGATTATGTTTGATAAAGGAGGAGCTTGGAGTAAAGGAATCCCCAGTGAGCAATGTTATAAGTGAAATCCCAAGCGTCTTGAACCAGCATTCCCAACTGTTATTCTCGAAATTTCCTTATGGGCATGTCCCTTCATTTTTCTGACGAGGTCTTCTGGAAGAAACCTCTTTCCCTTGTTCGTTTCTTGAAGATGGTTCATCCCGATCCTCCGAGGTTTCACCTCCTCCCGAATTTTTTTCCTAAGAAGAGATCTGCTTCAGTTTTCGACAATGATCCCATTTGGGATCATAAAAGGGAAAATTTTGTTTCCCGTTCTTCTGAAGGTTAAATTTTTGGGTTGCCTTGTTGTCAGCTACTACATACCCCTCTCGCACTTTCTCTTAGGGGTTTCCATAACGTCTACCCCTCCTCTGCGGAGATCGTTGGAAGTGATTTTGTTACTAGTTTCCTAAGATCTGATTCTCACGGAGATCCGGGATTAAGGGAGCAAGAGACTTCCCTTTCTCCTTATTGGCAGTGTAGCTCCACGGGTTCCTCTTTTCAGGCCTTAGACTTTGATACAATTATCGGATCTGTTTTTCCCTCCAATGGTGTCTCCGATGTTCTGGAACTTGCTTCTGAAGGATGGTTTAAGTTTTACCTTAACTTCGTTAAACGACAACTTTTGTTTTGTATTTTCAATCCCCTATGGATCTTTATTTGCCTTATTTATGTAAGGACTAACATCGTATCATTCTTTCCTTCCCATCCCTTTTTTCTCTCCTTTTTTTTCCAGATATCCAAGGATTGATATGCTGCGGGATCTACAGCTGCCTCCCTATTCCGGGATAAGGAAGAGCTCCAGAGAGAGAAAGCCATATTGGAGTCTAAGCTTCGCGATCTAATTTTCATGAAGAATAATAAAGAGGTTTGTAGTCAACTGAAGTAGTCCCTTGATAGGGAAAGGGATATCAACAATTCCTTAACTGTCGAAGTTTCATCCCTCAAGCGTGAGCAGTCGGATATGCTAACGAAACACACGGTGAGACTGAAAACGAGGGAAATAACTCTTTCTGATGCAAGGCGAATAATTTATGAAACTCGGGACCGGATTTCTTTGTTCTTGAAAGTGCATTTTCCAAACATGATGTCTGACTGTTATGAAGAGGTTATCCTCTTGGTTTATCGTGTTAACTGCGACAAGTTCCCTAACATGGACTTTCTTCCTCTTCCTTCGTCCCTTCGGAATAAAATATTGAAGGGTGCTATTGTTTTAGATCAGGGTACTAGAGGTTCTGAAGAAAAGAAAGCGAATCTTGGAGACCTTTTGTTCGTCGAAAAGATGTTCGATTACCAATCATCTGGGGGAGGCGAAAATCTGATCTTGCATAAAGAAGGTGGTAATGTTGGCGACCCTCATGGAGATGATGTATTTGCGGAGGGGGTAAACCCCTTGGCGCTTGACGAGAGAGAACAGGTGGTGCACGTGACCTCCCCCATTCTCCAGTTATAAATCCCGGCTTCTGAATTCTTTTTGCACAGGTTCTAATTGACCCTTGACGACTTATTCTTGTGGTGGTGGGAATTCTGTCCTTGCTGATCATATCTCCCTCCTTTTTTTCTAAGGATGGCCTCCATTCTATCTCTAAGCTGAAGAGGGAATTTCTCACAAAGCCCCCTTTTAAATCTGGCAGAGAACACTTCTTGAAAGAACTCAAACATATTTATATGAAGTATCCTCAGTTATCTTTCAACTTCTTGGGGAATGACAAGGATATAATATTAAAGAAATTTAGGGCTCATCATGCAAAGTTAATATGTAACATGAAGGAGAAGAATACCGGGGGAGAAGATGACTTGTTGTACATCTCTCTCTCTCTCTCTCTCTCTATATATATATATATATATATATATATATATATGTATGTATATTAAAACAATGCATGTGAATTTGAATTGTGTTTGTTTTTACCTCCTTTTTGTTGCATGCTTTTTCTAGATTCAAATAATGATGTCTGCTGGTATTAAATCTCGCAAAAAATGGCTTATCTACTTATTTAAACAGGAAGATTTACCTGAGGACATTTCCTCTTTCGCAGATGAAGGTGCTTTGTTTCCTTTGCATTTGGGAAATTTTTTGGGAAATTCTCCTAACAACATTGGTGATGAATGTGCCATGTCCGGGGAACGATTTGCGCAATATTTGGCAGAATAAATAAGTGTGCTAGAGGCTCAAATAAGGCAAAAAGATAAAGACATCCATGAGGTAAAGAGGGGTATAAAAACGAATCATTCTTTCGACTTTGATGAAGAAAGAGACGAGCCGCAACATCATATTATGGACTTAGAGGCGAGATGCAAGGACGTATTGGTGAAATGAAAAGAATGGGAGACTGTATTTGGATGCGCTCTTGGGGTCTCTATCCCTAATGTATCGCGGGCCTCGACGGAGTCCGTTTCTTCCGAACTTGATATTGAGGACCTTCCCCCTGGGATGGATCATTCCTTTGTTGCCAGGTGGCATAGACGGGTTAAGGCAAGCATGAGAAGTCTTTATAATAAGATGAAAATCGAGAGTAGCTCTTGTCGTGCCGACTTTTATACCTCCGAGCTTAAGTAATTACAAAAGGAGAAACAGTTCTTGCGTGGGGATGCTTTCGACCTAAGGAAGGAGAATAAAAACCTCTGCGTGATGAGTAAGGGTTTCAATCAAGCTTTAAAGTGGCAACCTAAAACTTCGGACGACCCTTGCGTGGTTATGAAAAAGGTGAAAAAGGTCGATGAGCTTTTGCATGCTGCGATTCATCGCTCTGTCACTTCTTCCTGGTTTCATGAATATAGCATATCCTATCGGGGGCTGGTCTATTGCTCACATAGGAGTTGTTATGTTGGGTCGTGTTTTTATTCCTTTTTCTCCTCTTTTTTTTTTTTTTGAAAAAAGAAAGTTCTTTCGTTGTTCAAGCTTTCTCGTAAGCGACTATGTAATGCACGAAGTACCTTGTATTTTGCTAATGGAGTGTAGTATTTTATATAAACAACACACACGGATAAGGGTAGGACCTATAATGATGTGACTTAGCATGTTGTTGTGTATTTCGACCTAAACGCTTTCCCCTTGGCCATTTCTATATCGTGACATGGCGCGGAAAGCTATGTTGGAAGTCCATCTCGTGGCCCTTTAAACAGTGTCCCGTACTCTTTTTGGGATTAACCGTATAGTAGTGCATTCAATCATAAGGGATCCAGAATGCTCGCTCATGTAATTCAAAGATACTCTTCTGAGCATAAAGGAAGTTACCGGTGTGTGTTTAATAACGGCGGAGATGCACCCTTGAGTCGGATCTGAATCGGGACAAGGATTGGCTAGTTTATCCTTGTCTAACTCTAAAAATTTGAACTGATCCAGGTCTGGACGCCTTGTATTATAACTAGGGTTCTATATCCAATCATGATTTGCACCGTGGTTCGATGTCGAGTCGGAGTTGGATTGCTTCCCCCAACATTTGTAAAGATCTAGGTCGACCCAAATTCGAGTGTGTATATAGAAGATCGGAACCTCCTTTGGTATTTGTGACGAATCAACCCAGATTCGGGTATTAGCATAGAAAAATGGAACCCCCTCCAGTATTAGTGCAGAGCCGAATCGACCCAGATTCGGGTATTAGTATAGAAGACCGGAACCCCCTCCGGTATTAGTGGAGAGCTGAATCGACCCAGATTCAGGTATTAGTATAGAAGACCGGAACCCCCTCCGGTGTTAGTGAAGAGCTGAATCAACCCAGATTCGGGTATTAGTATAGCAGACCGGAACCCTCTCCGGTATTAGTGGAGAGCAAAATCGACCCAGATTCGGGTATTTTAAGATTAAGGACCGGAGACCATTCCGGCAATAATGAGGAGTATCCCCTTCGGATTTGATTTGGGAAGCAGAGGTTGTACATGCTTCTTGAGCCTCCCCTTGGGCTTTTGATGTCAAAGCAGAGGATGTACGTGCTTTGTTATCCACTCTCTGGGCCTGTGTGTTCGGAGCGCTTGGCTAGCTTAATCACAAGCAGGGCTCAAGGACTTACTTGACTTCCCTCCAGGAGGCGCTTTATCCTGACCATTGTAGGCAATGATAAGGTCTTAGAATCTTAGACGGGGCCATCGTAGACACAGAACTAAGGTTTACTCTTTTGATGCTCTATACAGACCATCTTAGGCTTTGATAGAGGCATATACGCCACCCCCTTTGAGGGATGCCCTATCCTGGCCATCGTAGGCAATTATAGGAGTTTGTGTTCTCTTCTATGGGTAACGCAAAACATAAGCAAAGGTAGGACATGCTTATTTCTAGCAGAGGCAGGACGTGCTAATTTTAGATGCATCGCCACGACCATTTCTGGTGTAAAACGGCGGCTTGCACTTTTGATGCTTTAACCCTGCCCCCTCTGGTTCGGGCATGGAGAAAGTCTAACACACCATCCCCCTGGAGGATGCCTCACCCCAGCCAATTTGGCGATGACGACGGATTTAATCCATTTGTAATTAGACCCCTTTTGGGTTTTCCTTTTAAATTTCGAAAGATGAGTTCTCCGAATCCTGGCACACATTTATAACCCCTCTTCCTGAGAGTTTTCCCAAATTCATCTTAATTTTTTGATAAAATCTCGTAATCGGCCTCGACTAACAAATCTAACGATGTCCCGAGAGTTTTGCAGTGATTAGTCTTGTGTCCATTCATCAGGTGGTAATGGCAGTAAGGCCCTCCTGTTTTTCTTTCGTATTTAGGCTTCCTCTTTGTGGACGTCCAATAGTCGAGTTCGTGTTTTATTAGGAAGTAAACATTCTCCATCGAGGTAGTGAGGTAGCATTCCTTGGGTATTCTTGGCGTACACTTTTCTTTTTGCTGTCGGGATTTAATCCTTCTACGACTCATCCTAGTTGCAGTGCCCATACTTTCGTCCTTTCTTTCTGGAACATACTGGAGCCGAGTCGGCACCTCTTTAGACCATTCATTGGCGAAGCTGCCAAAATCGTCCATTATTTATCGCTCGGGTGTCGTTCGCTTAACTTGCACGTAGAGAGCATCCTTTAAGCGGAAGAAAACGTTAGTGTACTCTAATGTTGATCCACCGGTTGGCAACACCACAGTTTGTTCTATGTGGAAGAGCTATTATTCCTGATATCTTAAGCATGTATTTCCATTTTCCTCTTTGCTTTATTACCCTCAAGGCTTCTGCTTTTAACTCTTGCTCTTCCATTACCTTATGGCTAGTGGTTCTTGGCTTATTCATTCGAGATCTTAAAAACCTTCGTCAGGATAACTTCGCTTCTTCAAATCTCGTCCGATCGGAGGTGGGACAACATAGGTAGATGTGTGGCTGTCAACCACAAGGTCGGAGGTTCAGGGCCCTCCTTCTAGCGCAAAAATGTTAATGATATTTTTCGTCAACACTGAAGATGGGTCGATTGGGACAGATCTAAGGAGGAAATGGGCAATTTGGCTATTTTCACTGGATTTCTTCTTCAGATGCTGAAGTCTAGGAGGCCAGAATCACTTAGGGGTTATAAAGATGAACCTAAATTCAGGAGATAGAGCTCGTCTCCCTATTCGAGGATATGTTGAGATGGGGTTCTATGTTTATCTGAAGGAAGAATAGAAAAATGCAACTACTATGATTAGAGAGATAATAATACATACTTACAGAACAACTTTCACATAAGAAGATCCCTTTTCATTAAACTTTCGCTTGGAGTACATGAATGTCACAGGGAGGACACCTCCATTGATTTTATTTTCTAAGCTATTTCTGAGTGTACAAGTATTAAGGAAGAAAAATTCACCCCAGTATGACCTCTAGGGTCTTATTTATAGTGGTTCAGGACCCTTCCCATTGGTCGGCTATCAGACCCGTAAGGGTCTTTGTCGGTTGTTTTACTCTTGGTTTTGGGTGCTTGACCTTCAGCCGCCTTTGATGTATCCGGTTACAATACTTGAATTCTTGAAGGTAGCTCCTGAATGTAGGCTTGCGGACATGAGCTTTCGGATGTAGGCTCTCGGCTTTATTGTGAATACTTAGAGGGGCTTGACCTCGTGGTATATGTTGATAGCTGCCGGGTCGAAACCGCTACGGGTTTCGGTACTAGGTAGCCTAGTACGAGTAGCTCGTATCCCTGATCAGGTGTCAGCTAGCCCGCCGGTAGGGCCTTTGTGGTAGCCTGTATTATGGGAGGGTGGTTTCTAATGCAGTCTTATTTATTTGCAGATGTGGCCTTTCGGTGTTCATGCGGTAGATTCCCCGAAAGTTATTCTGGGTGGCCTTCGCGTTCTCGCGGCTTAGTGTCTTTGATGCTTTCGTCTTCAGTTGTATCGGCATTTAGGCAGGTCATTATTGAAGATTCCTTTAGGCTCTATCTTTTGGTTTTATTGCTTCTGGCTTACTTGGTTTTGGACTTGGATAGCTTCTTTACTATGGTATTTTCTGCTAGGTTGGGGCTGTCGGAGAGATCTTGCTGGGTTGACCCTGTCGGATGAATCCCAGCTGTTACATCCTGTAGATTTTGCGGTCCTCTCCCTTAGGAGCATTCCGGTTGATGTAGTTCTTTGGTTTATCTGATACCCCTTCACTGCCAGCCTGCTTTGATGTTAATTTTGGTAGTAACAGGTCACTTTCTCCAACATCTCGATTCTGAATTAAATTGTTGTAAACATTGTTAACATGACTAGTGAGTAGGGACACATTGTTTGCATCATAAATATTTAATAAACAATCCCACCGTAAAAAAGTGCTAAACGAAATGTTTTTCAATCCTATGCTTTCTCTTTTTTTGACGAGTAAGGAATATAGGAATCAAGAAACATAGATGGCAAGGTATGGAAAAAGTGCACATCATTATCATTCTACGAATATGAGTAATTGTAAAAGCTATTTCCAAATATATTTTCAATAGTTCCAATAACATGAATTAACTTACAAAGATCTATGTAACAGTAGAAGAAAAAAGAATTAAAGGTCAGCTCTCCCTAATGATGAATCATTGTTATTACGGCGCTCGACTAGTCGGCGACTAGTTGGCTAGTCGAGATTGAAGCCTCGACATGAAACAATGACTGAAACCCTAGAAATAAAACTCAAATCGGAACTCTAAATCAAAGTCATTATTTGAGTTTTGGAAGTCATTTTGGAAGTCTCGAACCCTAAAATGATGAACTCGAAATGGATCATCACTGGAAGTTATTTTGGAAGTCTCGAAGTATTTTTTCATATAATATTTTTGAATTTGCATATATGTAGCCAAGTACAAGTGGAAAAAACAAAAGTTGAGCAACCAGGTTCAACATGTTAAATATGATTTACCATTTTGCAACCATGTACAAGCAGAAAAATCACTTCATATTGTGGCCAATGAGGTATGTCAGTACATATTTGAATTTTATCCATATGTATTAGTTAGAAATTTCAAGTTATATAGGTATATGTTTATTTATCGACCATTCCAACTAGTCTTCTAGTCGACTAATTGGACCTCTATCGACTCGACTTACCGCCGTGATAACCATGTGATGAACAATACCGCAAACAACACCAAATATTGGGCAGAAAATAGAATACCATGTGTGTCGATAAAATGGAACTATGCAACTTGCCCAAGAAGTCAACTTAATTAAAAAGCTTTAGGGAATACATTTGAATGGAAAAATTATCCCAATAAAGATAACATCCTTGGATGGATAATTGGCATGCATAAGTCAAGAATTGCATAAGCATTGCTCTTAACTAGTATAAATGAAGATGGATACAATGAAAAATCAAATAGACGTGATATACTAATATAAATAAGAAATTACGTAAACTTTGACTTGCCTTGTGGAAATAACTGATGCCAGTTAGATATTAGCTTTTTGAGTTCCACAAGTGGGTTTATATGAACAATGAACGTCAAATTGATAAATAAATATCAAACTAGTACTTACATTTTCCAAGTTATAAAGTTGCAGTAACAATTAGTGATATAACATTATTGTATTGTCATCTTCAATTATTCTCTTAACTCTTTAAAAAACAGTATCATAAGTTTTCAGTTCCAACAAATTCTAGCAGTATCGGTTAAAGATAAAATAGAAGTTTAAAGGAGAGTGATAACAATTCAAATTTAATCTACTTGATCTCCGTAATTAAAAAAGAACAAATATTTAGTTGAACTATAGTTTAGTGATGTGCATTTGCCTTTTATGTGAACTAGTTGGTCACCACATTTGGGTCAAGGTTATGTTATAAAAAATTGTAACATAAATGGATAGGCATATGTCAGGGAGGCTACATCATGCTATGTACGGATGAATAGCTAATGTACATGAAGTTAACAAAAATGTGTTTACAAATCTGTATACTAGGAAACAACATTGACGGCTACAACATCACAGGGCTTCCATGGCAATAGCAGTTTCTTCTAGCACTACCAAACATGATTTCAGTATGAATCTTAATTTGAGACCTTCTTAACACATGGGGTAGATTTATGAACATCTATCGATATAATGTTGCCCAACATAACTTACGGGCTATTGCTTTTTTGTTACATGTACGGTGTTTTGAACATTTCTAGTTAAGAATAAATAATGAATAGGTAAACCAACTTAAAGAATGGTACATATATGGATCTAGAAAATGAAACATATAAATAACCATTTAACACCTACATCGATCTAGAAAAGATAGACCGACGAAAGGCCTAATAATGACTCAATAAGTAAACCAACTCAACAATTAAATATTTAAAACACAAAATCAAAATTACTTATATATGAAAAAGTTCAATCAATTGAATTTATGCATCACTGGTTGCTGGTCCGTACCCTAGCTTCTGTAGTGCTATCGTGCCAACTACCATTATAGCCTCGGCCTGCCTAGAGGATCGCAATTTGGGAACCGCTGTCAAGAATTGGTTCGCCTTCATTAGCTCGTCGCTAGATGGAGAGCTGCAATGAGTTTCGTGGTTCGTGATTTGATTTGAACATCGCGATTTTTTTCTCCTGGCACTATATCGATCAAGCAGTGGCCTACGTTATTTGGAGCCCTAAGAAGATGCTTTACTCTCAGTTTTTTCTCTTGGTACTATATCGATCAAGCGGTGGCCTACGTTACTTGGAGGCCTAAGCAGTTGCTTTACTCGCTTTGGCAAAGGGCTAAGATTTCCATTTAAGGAACGACGTTTTAGAGTGAGAAGGGATTCTTGATAGAAGAGGAGATTCATGAGTGAAGAGGGAAGAGGGAGATGATGGCGAGGGCAGTAAATTAGCAGGTTATAGATTTTGGAAGTAAAGGGGAAAAGAGGGACTATCAGTGGCGTACGAAAATGAAGGAGGCAAGTCTAAAATTTGACCGGGAATTTTTCCTTTTCCTCAATTATAGTGCAAACAGAAGTTGTCATTTAACCTAGATGACCATTTACTACTTAATTATAGCAAGGCAGGTTTTTGTGTAATCTTTATTTGCTATCAATGTATCATTTTATTGTAGTGATATAGGTTATTCTTTTCCTACTTCTAAATTTCTCACTAATAACCCATAAACATAGATATATAATCACTAATTAAACCCTTTAAATTATCGTATCCTCATCCCATGACGTCCTAGCTCTGGCTATGAGGTTGGATGCTCCTAGAACTAGCTTTTCTCCAGTTTTTGATGAAACCCGAAATCTTCTTGGCCAAATTTGAAATTTTTGGCTGCTCTTAGGCTTCTAAATCCTTCTCTAGGTTAAAGTACTCGTACGATTCCACCCCTCCAAGAACGCGTAATTTCGTCTCCGTATGAGGAAGTTATAGCTGTTTAATGATCACGGTGCGTAATTTTCATACAGAGTGGAAATGGGTTGGATAAATGAACATAGCGTCCTCGGATCTATGTAGATCCTAGATTTTTGGGGCTGGAAGAGGGTCTGGTCGGACTGAAGTAGTGCGGTGGAGGTGGTGGAGGAGGATTTGGACATGGAGGATGAAAGAGGAGAGGTGGATCTTCAATTTTTTCCCACTTTTTCTTCTTTCTTTTCTCTTTTCCATTTTATTTTTATTTTTCCTTGTTGCTACCATGGATGGCCTGCTGGAGAAGATAAGGAAGAAGGAGGGGATAAGAATAAAGAGGGGGATAAGGATGAAGGGTTTAAATAATGGAATTTAAGGCGCGGATCGCTGACCGTGCAAGTACTTAAACACAAGTGTGTTTTCTCAACTCTATTTGGACGTTAATTTGACTTACGTGATGGTATTTTATTTAAAAAAATCCACCATATTGTTCATTTTTTCTTGCTCTTCAATGAAATATAAAATTATTTCAAATTCGAATTCGTTTGTATTTTCAAATAATTTAAATTCGATTCAAAATACTGTTTTCTGCCTGTCTTAATATCAAGAACTCCGAATTAGACTCAACGAAAAGTGTACCCACCTAATTACCTCTATTTTGGACTCAATGGAATAGGTTTCAAATATTAATTCATCCATCTTTAATCTCAAAAAAATGTTATTTTTATTACAAATTTAACTCTTTCTGACATGTTTTCCTATCACACTACTATATTTTCACGTAACGAATCCAACGAAACTAAAGTTGTCAAAATATGTGACCTTTGAAAAAATGCCTATTTTTAAGGCGACGAAAATATTGCCTTTTTATTAATTTCAACTGATACCTATTAATTATCAATTCTAAAAAAACAATAACTATATTAACACGTAGTTCAACTTTAAAACTTATTTTCAATTGCTTCTGGGTTCAAATCTCTTATTCAAATCATTTAAAATCCTTTCCCACTTACTTAAAATTACATGTTAGATTAATAGAAAATCCGAGTCGTTACATTCACCCGCACTTTAAAAATGATTTCGTCCTCGAAATCGGAGTCAGAACTAATGGTCATATGCCTATCAAACACCTCAATTATTAACCCTAGAGCTCTGTTGGTTAACTCCACTATTTTACTTTATATGTTTATTCATTAAAAATGAAGTCCATTCAAGTTGGTGTAATATTACCCCTCAAATCTCCAATGTTCAACATTTCTAACTTTAAAACATCAAAGTTTTAACTCATATCTATCATTTGGGTTTCCTATTTTACCTATCCTTTTCTTTCAATATAATTGAACAAAAGTTTACCCAAAAGATATTATATTAACATATAGATTCGTACATCCATAAAAGCATTTATATATGCTTACGTATATACATCAAACATCCATACAACCATCCAAATACACACATCCGGACAAACTTCCTTCTATATTCCCAAAATATTAGTTTCAACCTTAGGATAATATTACTGATTAAATGACCATTTCATTTTGAACTATTATATACTAATTCATCATTAAGTAGTAAACTCTTTTTTTTTCTTACTGCAACTCTTGACAGTATGTCCTACTTCCCTACCCCGAAAACATCTTATATCCTTTCTGGGTTTCTTTTTCCTTCCGGGATAATTGTGGACATAATGCCCCTTCTACTTACATCGGAAACAAGTTATGTCTTTTTGTACCTTTTCCTTGCTCTCCACTTATTCTTGTTTTTCGTTGGGTATAGAACTGCATAATGTCCCTATTTATGGCATTTTTAATAGCAAACACCTACAAATTTTCCTTTATTCTTATCTTTCCTTGATTATCTATGAATATACTTGCACAGGTCTAACCTATTTTCTTCTTCTATCTGCTCATAAATCCTTCTCGGTTGTTTTCGAGTCATCTCTCTAGATTTAACTCCAGATGGATCGCAGTTATCCATAACCTACAACATTTAATATTTTATCAAAAGAGTTTTCTAATTCCTTTACAAATACCTCGACTGTCCAAAATCGTCGAGGATTCAAATTTCTTAATTAGTTGAATTAATTAGCACATCCAACAATTAATTAGTGGATTAAATTTTCCAAAACATAGTTTCATCAAAATATATAACCTTTTTATGAAAATATACTTTTGGAAAAAACTATTTCATTCATTCATAAAACTGGGTTAGACTACTCTGTTTAGGTGTTTAGAAACACCTTTCGATACAGCGGATCCTTACTGTACCGACCAATGTTCATAACCCACCCAACAAATTAATCCAACACAAAACCATTTAAATATCGAATTACAAAAACCGACCAAAAACCGGATGTACTCTATTATCAATATATTATGTTAAATCTTCATGGAGCAATAATATGTAAAATCAGATTTGTATTCAAAAATGTTTCCGCTGTAATGATATATTCTAATTATATTTTATCTATTCCGTTGTGAGCTTTGTATTCCGCTATGTTTCCTTTGATAAACCCAAATTTAACGTACTTTTGCTTACCTTAGAATCTACGTGGGATCTGTTTTTGGTCGGTTTGAAGTGAGTGGAAGTGTGGGTCGTATTTAATGAATAAACAGATAAAGTTAAATAGTGGAGTCAACCAACAGAGCTCTAGGGTTAATAATTGAGGTATCGGTTAGGTATATGACCATTAGTTCCGACTTCGATTATGAGGATGAAATCATTTTAAGTGGGGGCGAATGTAACGATCTGGATTTTCTGTCAAACTAAAATGTGATTTTAAATGAGTGTGAAAGGATTTTAAATAATTTGAATAAGAGATTTGAACCCATAAGCAATTGAAAATAAGTTTTAAAGTTGAATTATGTGTTAATAAATTTGTTGTTTTTTTAGAATTAATAATTAATAGTTATCAGTTGAAAATTAATTAAAACGCGATATTTTGGTTGCCCTAAAAATAGGCCTTTTTTCAAAGGCCACGGATTTCGACAATTTTAGTTTCGTTGGATCCGTTACGTCATAATATAGTAGTGGGAGAAGTTTCAAGTCAATCTGTGTTAATATGTAGGAAAACGTGTCCAAAAGAGTGAAATTTAAACTAAAAATAAATTGTTTTTGAAATTAACCCATCTAGATGGATGAATTACTCTTTGAAACATATTCCATTGAGGATGGAATAAGGGTAATTAGGTGGATACACTTTTCGTTGGGTTCACTTCTGAGTTTTGGATATTAAGATTGGCAGAAAACACTATTTTGAATCGAACTTAAATTATTTGAAAATTCAAACGAATTCGAATTTGAAATATTTTTGTATGTTATTGAAGAGAAAGAAAAATTGAACAATATGTTGGAAAACATTTTGAATAAGATATCAATAGGAGTGTCTAATTAACGTCCAAACGGAGCTCAGAAAACACACCTGTGGTTTTCTTTAGCAATCCGCGTCACCTGTGCCATTATGTATACCCCCTCTTCATCCTTTTCTCTTCCTCCCTTTCCATCCTTATCCTCATTCTCTCCTTCTTCCCAATAGGCCAGCCATGGATGATCAAAAGAAAAGAAAGGAGAAAATCAAACTCCTCCAATTCTCTTCTTTCATCCTCCACGGCCGAATCCTCCATCACCACCACTACACCACCTCAGTCCGTCCAGACCCTCTTCTAGCCCCAAAAATCTCGGATCTACATGAATCTGAGGCCGATCCATCAATCTATCCAAACTATTTACATCTCTAGCTGAAAATTACGCACCCTGATTTTTAAACCGCCATAACTTCCTCATAGGGGGACGAAATTACGCGTTCTTGGAGGCGTTGGAATCGTGGGAACATGTACTTAAATCTACAGGATTTAGAAGCCTAAGAGCAGCCAAAAATTTCATATTTGTCCCAGAAGATTTAGGGTTTCATTAAAATTGGAGTAAAGCTAGTCCTGGGAGCATCCAACCTTATAACGAGAGTTAGGACGTCACAGGGTGAGGAAACTATACTTTAAAGGTTTTAATTAGTGATTATATATCTATGTTTAAGTGTTATTAGTGATAATTTAAAAAGTAGAAAAAGGATAACCTATATGAACATAAGGTGTTTGATGAAATGCCTAAAAGAAAAATATTAAGTAAATGGTCGGAAATTGGTTGCTAATGGTTTCTAAGTTGATTCATGAAGTAGAAATGAAATCTTAGTTAGGTTTGGAAATGAAACTCTTAAGTTTAGTTCACAAAATCTCATTATTATGGAATATTAGGTGTATACATGCTTTGGTTGGTTGTCGGTGGTTGTTAGTAAATAATTTGATGCTGTAAAAGATGATGAACCCCTAAGGTTTTGATCTTCATGTGTAACCATACATAAAGATGTAGTTTGCATGAGAAATCAATTTGTAAAAAGGGCTTTTAAGTTTGATTTAAAACATGCACACAACATGTTTGTTGAAATGTCTCAAAGAGATCTAAAGGGATTTTTTGATGAAATCTTCATGGATTAGGATTGAATTTAGTTCCTTAACACCCTTATGTAGTATATATGTCACCATATTTTGGGTTGATATATCTATGTTTGAATACTTTGGTTTGAATGTTTCAAGGCTGGATTGGTTGTATTGAGAATGGCTATGAATACTGTTTGGTGTTGATTAATAAAATGGAACCCTATCATGACATCGACATCTGATCTTAAATAACTAACGAATTTGGTTACAACTCGTTAAACACATGACATCTTGTTTATGTTTATGGAATGTTTGTATATACCCAGATCTCGGATATACAGGAGTTGAATGAGTCTCATTCCAGAAGTTGGATTTTAAATGATTATTTTAATAATAAGATAATCGGAGAGGATAAAAGTTTAAATTTAAGTCCCAATATTTTTTGGAAATGAAATTGAGTTATTAACGATGAACTTTTACAAAAGAAAGAATTGGATTTGAAGAAGTTAGGAACAAGTTATGGCTTATCGAACATTGAGATGAATAGTAAATCGGTTTTATGAAGAATAGTAAATTGAAATTGCATTTACATAGCAAACGGACTCGAATTTGCATTATTATTGTTTTAATGTTCTTATTTATTTTTATAATATGTGTTGGCCCATTTTGAGTTCTAAATGGTTATTTTTGGAAAATAATATTATTTTAATGATTTAAATATTAATTTAAATATTTAAATGTGGAATAATTAATTTAAAAGTCAGAAATACGGGAAATTTTTGATAAATCATAATAAATGATTTTAAATGTATTTTGGAAAGGAAATATCAATTTTTGAAAATTTACGAATCCTTTAGGAAATTTGTATTTGATATTTAACCGAACCTTTATTGAAATATAAAGGAATTTGGACTTTTAATTAATAATTGAATCATTAATAATGATTAACTAGAATCGGAATCTTCTAATTAATTTAACTGGAATCGAATAGAAACCAAATTGTTTATTAAATGAGCTAAGTCTCTTTGTACGATGATTTAGACTATTCGAGGGATTTAAAAGGCTGTGCCATTATCCCGCTTATAGTATTTGTTGGATACGGGGGTTATATTGATTATAAACCTATATGATTTCTTTCGAGATTCCCATATAAAAGGAAATATGATTTTCGGTTTGTTGTGAATGATGTCTTAAATTACTTTGTTCTTTGGCCCATGAAAAGGTAAGATATTTTCAAAGTTAAGCATATGAAATCTTTAATTATAAAGATTTTTGGGAAAGGAATGAACATGTTTTTACATGAGACAAATGGCGAGTAATCGATAAGGATTATTGGGAAGATTTAATTTGGAATTTGAAGTAAAGAAATTAGAATATTTGAGGTTAAGTTTGAAATCTTTCAACAAGATTTGAAGCAATAGGATTTGAAAGGTAATAAAACTTTCCAAAACATAAGATGATTAAAAATAAAGTATTACTAGTTTTTCGCCATTAAACAGAAATGAAGAGTTTAACGTCTTAAAACATAATATAGTTTCAATGAATACACTGAATAAAAGAATGGGATGAGGGTCATGAAATCCTGTAAACCGATTGGTTTTAAAAGATGCTCTAATAATATGGAAAGGCTGGGTTTTCACCCATTCCGAATAATTATACGATGTGATGCTGATGTCAAGATAACGACGACGATGGTGGAATACCCATGTTTCTTCACATCGGATGGATGACCCATTGTTGCCTTGCGAAGCCCACCAAGGTTAAAGTAGCGGCCAATCTGACCATACTTGAAGCAATCTGGTTTGCAAGGACTTGCACTCCCAGGTCGGGACGTGGAATCAAGTGCCTTCGGTTCTGTTCCTATTCCTAGAAAGGAATTGCAGATGGATTTAATGTCTGACATGGAATGACCATGGAGCATGATAAGTGCTAAGAATTGATCAAGGCTTTTGTTGAAAAGCAGGGCTCTGTGGTGATGATCAAAGCATGGCTTAAATGCGTAGCTTCAAAACCTCGATTATTAACCCTAGAGCTCTATTGGTTAACTCTACTACTTAACTTTATCTGTTTATTCATTAAAAATGAACTCCTTTCAAGTTGGTGTAATATTACCTCTCAAACCTCAAATGCTCAACATTTCTAACTTCAAAACATCAAAGTTTTAACTCATATATCTTATTTGGATTTCCTGTTTTACATATCTATTCTTTCAATATAATTGAACAAAAGTTTACCCAATATATATCATATTAATAGATAGATTCGTACATCCATACAAGCATTTACATATGCATATGTACATACATCGAATATCCATACAACCATCCGAATACACACATCCAGAAAAACTTCCTTGTATATTCCCAAAATATTAGTTTTAACCTTAAGATAATATTACTAATTAAATGACCATTTCATTCTGACCTATTCTTGGATTCTTATCCTAATTCATCATTTAGTAAACTAATTTTTTTTCTTATTGCAACTCTTGACAATATGTCCTACTTCCCTACCCCGAAAACATTTTATATCCTTTATGAGTTTCTTTTTCCTTTCTGGACAATTGTGAACATAACCCCTTTTAACTTACATCGATAACAAATTATATCTTTTTGTACCCTTTCCTTACTCTCCTTTTTATTTACGTTTCCTTGAGTAATTATAAATATACTTGTATAGGTCCAACCTATTTTATTCTTCTGCTACTCATAAATCCTTTTCGCTTATTTATAACTCATCATCTTAGGTTTAACTCCAAATAGACTACAATTTTCCAAACTCTACAATATTTAATACATTATCAAAGAGTTTTATAATAATTTTTTTTTCAAACAAATACCTCGACCATCCAAAATCATCGAGAATCCAATTCCTTAATTAGTCAAATTAATTAGCACATCTAGCAATTAATTAGTGGATTAAATTTTCCAAAACATAGCTTTCATCAAAACATATAACCTTTTGATGAAAATATACTTTTGGACAAAACTATTTCATAAAAACCGGGTTAGACTGCTTTGTTTAAGTGTTTAGAAACACCTGTCGATACAGCGATACCTTATTGCACCGCACTCAACAAATCAATCCAACACAAAACCATTTGTATATCAAATTACAAATATGTTTCTCATATACACACACACACACGTGCACACTCACACCCAACTCATTCTAGGGTATCACTAACCCTATCTCTAATGAGTCACTTGTTCTAGGATACTGCTGATCCTATCTTTGACAAGTCTATATTCCACAGAGCCAAGGTTATCGCTTAACCTTAAGTGTGACGACCCGCACTTCCACTCACTTCAAACTGACCAAAAACCGAACTCAACTCGATTCAAGGTAAGCAAAAGTACGTTTATTAAAAAATTTATTAAAACTGTATTAAGTTTTAATATATCGTAGTCCTTCATTTCTAAGCAAAACTGGTAATAATCCATTTTAATCATCTTATGTTTTGTTAATTTCCATTACCTTTCAAATTCAATTCCTTTAAATCTTGTTGAAAGATTTCAGAAAACTCTAAATCAAATATTCTGATTTCTTTACTTCAAATTCCAAGTTAAATCTTCCCAATAATCCTCATCGATTATTCGCCATTTGCATTATGTAAAAACATGTTCATTCCTTTCCCAAAAATCTTTATAATTAAAGATTTCATTTGCTTAACTTGAAAAATATCTTACCTTTTCATGGGCCAAAGAATAATGTCATTTAAGACATCATTCACAACAAACCCGAAATCATATTTCCTTTATATGGGAATCTATATTGCAATCATATTGGTTTACAATCAATATAAACCTCCATATCCAAAAAACACTATAAGCGGGATAATGACACAGCCTTTTAAATCCCACGAATAGTCTAAGTCATCATCTATAGAGACTTATCTCAATCAATTACCAATTTGGTTCCTGTTTGATTCTAATTAAATTAATTGGAAGATTCTGATTCTAGTTAATCATTATTAATGATTCAATTATTAATTAAAAGTCCAAATTCCTTTATATTTCAATAAAGATTCGGTTAAATATAAAATCTGGATTTCCCGAAGGATTTATAAATTTTCAAAACTTGATATTTTCTTTCCAAAATCCCTTTAAATTGAATGGACTTTCGAAATGAGTTATGTGTAAGAGTGTGTGTGTGTATATATATAATGAGATGTATTTGTAATTTGATATATAAATGGTTTTGTGTTGGATTGATTTGTTGAGTGGGTTACGAGCATTGGTCGGTACAGTAAGTCTCTGATGTATCGATAGGTGTATCTAAACACTTAAGCAGAGTAGTATAACCTAGTTTATGGATGAATGAAATAGTTTTATCCAAAAATATATTTTCATAAAAAAGGTTATATGTTTTGATGAAAGCTATGTTTTGGAAAATTTAATCCACTAATTAATTGCGGGATGTGCTAATTGTTGAGTATAACAATATGATTTTTATTTGGTGATAACAAACATATATATTATTTTATAAATGTGTTTGAAAATAGTACAATTCTGCACTACACATATAGAAATAAATATTTAAGTTGAATAAAATATAAACTGCACAAAATTTGATAGTCAAAAAGCATTTGTTATTTAAATAAATATTTTATTTCTACAATTGATATAGTACAATTTTTTAACTTCACTATTTACAAAATTTACTGTCAAAGAATATACAAAAACTCCTCGCTACATAACACTCACACTCAGTTATTGTTCATACTCAATCATAAAAAAATTCACTGACACAGTCTTCACATGCTTCCAAATAAGTCCAGTCTCTTCATACCTATCATAAGAAGCACACGCAGTAAACTGGAACAAACAATAAAATACTAGCAAATATAAATTTATTTTAATTTTATTAGCCTCAAAATTTTGGTGTATTTCTCATCATTTTCTAGATCTAGTATGAATTCCCTAATACATACTACTTGTGATATTCACAGTGATACACTGTAAATACCACAAGACAGACTGATTTCTAGTGCCCACATATCGGCCTCGCACAACCACACTTGTCTGCTAATCAGAACCGTCATTAGCTGACTCTGAACAGTCTGAACACAGTGTAGTAGGACTGCTGATTACAAAAATATATGTTTGTCATCCAAATAGCCCACGAATATAAAGTTGCACATACATGACACGTGTATACATATACAATTGTTTGCATATACACATATGAGAATATGCATGTAAAAGCCCAAAATAGAAATGCACAATCTCGAGCCAACACAACACAAATGGACATAGAACATGATGAAGTGAGTTCGGACAACAAAGTAAAGGCAACAGCATGGGTGAGCCATGTACAAGACAAGCTCAACCATCAATATTTCTTTCATGTACATCAAGTATGGCAAGTACAGAACTAAAGTGAAGTGGCATGGCAACAATTTCAACCAAGTTCAAGGTTAGGGAAATACAAGCCAGTTTCATGATCAATTCAGTATAGCAGGATATCAATACAAATGCAACAAAGAAAAGCAGCACTCAAGAATGGTCAAAGAAAATGGACAACTCAAGTGAACAAGTCATGATACATCTACATAGTCGAGCTCATATAAGTGCAGAAGTAAATACATGAACAGTGTACAATTTCTAGTGCAAGTATAAGTGGACATTCATGCAAGACTGAAGATAGCATAAACATACAAGAATATACTTGCACAAAAGTGATGCATGGTGGAACAGTCTAGCCAATGATGCAACAAGCATTTCCAGAAGTCATGGAAAATATATCAATGACTAACACAAACTATTTCAGGGTCACAATGCAGCAATTACATGCTTAGTTGCAACATGTTGAAAAATGTTGAAGTATAAAGTATGTGTTGTATTGAACCAAGGGTATAAATTAGAATGGGTACATGGAATTATATATACATGACAGATTTTGAAGCATGCACATGAATGATCAACCCTAGTCATAGGCATTATGGCAACAAAACGACAATACAAGAATGTTCATATAAACAAAGTCATCAGCATCTCAAAGCGTATATGGCAAGTGCTAATCACAGACATGGAAAGTTCAAGTACAATGATTATCCAAATCTGTTCTAAGTAATAGCAACTATTACTTATCAAAAATTTATATGCAAGGGGACACAAATTAACATAGTGATCAATGGGCAGTTCAAAACACCAATGTAACAATAAAAAAGGGAGTGGTGTGATCAAATATAGAAATTGTTCTTATCAGATTAAATATATGTTCAAAGCCGAATAACATCAGTCCAAATTTGTGGAAATATCAGAATAAAGCACCAGTTAAAATTTTGGTAGATTAAAGATAATATCCATTCAAAGCAATCCATTTGAAGTTTCTGGAAAAGTTTTACGTGCAAGAAATGATCAAAAGTATACGATGTTCCAGAAATCACGCATGTTCAAATCCCACAATTCAAAGCCAATAAGATCAAGCCAAAATTCACGCAATATCTCAACTAAAATCGCAAGAGTAATTCAAAACTCATGAAACATCTAGATTCAGAGATTTTAGGGTACTAAACCCTATAAATTCACACAACTTCATCATCGGCAACACAATAGAAAACGAGAGCAAAAATCAGGCATAAAAAAAGGAATAAGGGAAAAAATAGATTTTTCCAGAGCAATCAACATTAAGAATCATTAATAATCAGAGCCTCAAGTCGATCAAATCATTGGTGGAAGATCGATTTCAAAAAAACCCTAGGAGGAGGCCGCCGTCACCATTGAATTAAAAGAAAAAGCATCGGGACAAATAAAAGAAGGATGACCGGCCAAAGTTTTTAAATGGGGCTAAGTCCTTTATTTAGTTTCTAGGTTTTTTTTATTTTTGTCATTTCATTTTAATTTCAAGTTTTTTTTAAGAGAGTCAATAACTACTAGGTTCTATAGTTAGAAAAATCACAACTTAAGAGTACAAGTTGTGTCAAGGTCTTGAGCGTAGGGTTTAAACAGACGGGAGAAAGAGTTGCAAGTTTACAAGGGTCTGTAAGCATAAAGACTGTTTATAACTCCTAGTAGAAACCTTGAATGCAGCAATAGGCAGAATTTTTGCCAAAGCTAGGTATCTTCTGTGTGTGATTTTCTTTTTGCAAGTTATTTTATTACTCTATGTTATTTCCTTTAGATTTAAATTTATTTAAATTACAATAAACCTTATTCAACCCTCCCCCTCTGCGGTTAATTTAGATTCTTCACTAATTAATTTAACTAATTAAGAAATTTGAATTCTCGATGATTTTGGATAGTCGAGGTATTTGTAAAAAAAAATATAAAGCTCTTTGATAAAGTCTTAATTGTTGTAGAATATGGATATTGTAGTTTATCTGGAGTTAAACCTAAGATGATGAGTTGGAAATAAGCGAAAAAAATTATGAGTAAACAAAAGAAGAAAATAGGTTGGACCTATACAGGTACATTTATAGTTACTCCAAGAAAAATAAGAATAAGAAGGAGAGTAAGGAATGGGTACAAAAAAATTATAACATGTTGCCGATGTAAGCTAAAGGGCATTATGTTCACAATTGTCCAGAAAGGATATAAGACGTTTTCAGGGTAGGGAAGTAGGACATTCCGTCAAGAGTTGCAATAAGTAAAAAAGTGTTTACTACTTAATGATGAATTAGGATAGGAATCCTACAATAGGTCATTTAATTAGTAATATTATCCTAAGGTTGAAGCTAATATTTTGGGAACATATAAGTAAGTTTTTCCGGATGTGTGTATTTGGATTGTTGTATGGATGTTTCATGTATGTACGTATGCATATATAAATGCTTGTGTGGATGTATGAATCACTTTGTTAATATAATATCTTTTGGGTAAACTTTTGTTCAATTATATTGAAAGAATAGGATGGGTAAAATAGGAAACCCAAATGACAGATATAAGTTAAAACTTTGATGTTTTGAAGTCAGAAATGTTGAACATTTGAGATTTGAGGGGTAATATTACACCAACCTAAATGGACTTCATTCTTAATGAATAAACATATAAAGTTAAATAGTTAGTTAACCAATAGATCTCTAGGTTTAATAATTGGGGTATTGAGGTATATGACCATTAGTTCCTACTCCGTTTTCGAGGATGAAATCATTTTAAGTAGGGGTGATTGTAACGACTCAGATTTTCTATCAAACTAAAATGTGATTTTAAACAAGTGTGAAAGGATTTTAAATGAGTTGAATAAGAGATCTGAACCTTGAAGTAATTGAAAATTAGTTTTAAAGTTGAATTATGTGTTGATTAAGTAATTGTTTTTTTAGAATTGATAATTAATAAGTATCAGTTGAAAATTAACAAAACACGATATTTTGGTCGCCTTAAAAATGGGCACTTTTCACAAGGTCGTGGATTTTGACAATTTTAGTTTCGTTGGATCCGTTACATCAAAATATAGTAGTGGGTGAAGTTTCAAGTCAATTCGTGTTAGCATATGACTGTGTGATAGGAAAACGTGTCAAAAAGATTTAAATTTGAACTAAAAATAAGTTATTTTTGAAATTAACCTATTTAGATGAATGAATTAATCTTTGAAACCTATTCCATTGAGTCCAGAATAGGAGTAATTAGGTGGATACACTTTCCGTTGGGTCCAATTCAGAGTTCTAGATATTAAGATAGGCAGAAAACACTATTTTGAATCGAATTTAAGTTATTTGAAAATTCATACGGATTCGAATTTAAAATATTTTTATACGTTATTGAAGAGCAATAATAATTGAACAATATGGTGGAAATTTTTTTTGAATATGATATCAATAAGTTAGTCAAATTAATGTTCGAACAGAGCTGAGAAAACACACTTGTGTTTTAGTACCTGCACAATCAGCGATTCGCGTCACTTATGCCTATATATATACCCCCTCCCCACCCTTATCTCTTCCTCCCTATTCATTCTTATCTTCTACTTCTCCTTCCTCCCCACAAGGCCCACCGTGGTCGAACAAAAAAGGAAAAAATAAAAAGATAAAGAAAGGAGAGAAGAAAGGAAAGAAATCAAGCTATTCCACCCCTCCTCTTCCTCCTCTTTCATTCTCCATGGCCGAATCCTCCAATACCACACTGCCACACAACCTCAGTCTGACCAGACCCTATTTCTGCCTGAAAAATCTTTGATCTACACAGATCCGAGGATGTTTCGTTCATTTATCCAACCCATTTCCACCTCCGGTTGAAAATTAAGCACCCTGATCTTTAAACAACCATAACTTCCTCATACGGAGAAGAAATTACGCGTTCTTAGAGGCGTTGGAATCTTGGGAACGGGTACTTCAACATAGATAAGTATTTAGAAGCCTAAGAGTAGCCGAAAATTTCAGAAATGGTCAAGCAGATTTTGGGTTTAATCAAAAATTGGAGAAAAACTAGTCCAAGGAGCATCCGACCTTATAACGAAAGCTAGGACGTCATGGGGTGAGGAAACTATACTTTAAAGGGTTTAAATAATAATTATATATCTATGTTTATGGGTTATTAAGGAGAAATTTAACAGTAGAAAATGGATAACCTATATGCACATAATGTGTTTGATGAAATGCCTAAAAGAAAAATATTAAGTAAATGGTCGGAAATTGGTTGCTAATGGTTTCTAAGTAAATTCATGAAGTAGAAATGAAATATTTGTTAAGTTTTGGAATGAGACTCTTTAGTTTAGTTCACAAAATCTCACCTTTATGGAATATTAGGTTTATACAAGCTTTGGTTGGTTGTAAGTGGTTTGTTAGTAAATAATTTTATGTGGTAAAAGATGAACCCCTAAGGTTTTGATCTTTATGTGTAACCATACGTAAAGATGAAGTTTGTATAAGAAAACAATTTGTAAAATGGGCTTTTAAGTTTGATTTAAAAGATGCACACAACATGTTTTTTGAAATGTATCAAAGAAATCTAAAGGGATTTTGTGATGAAATCCTCATGGATTAGGATTGAATTTAGTTCCTTAACACCTTATGTAGTATATATGTCACCATGTTTAGGTTTTGAGCCTAATTTTGGAAGTTAGTAAGCTAATTCCTTGTTTTTTTATTAGCAAAATTTGTCGATAATACAGGTTGGATTGGTGAAGGTTAGGAAAGTAAAACATGGTCTAAATTTGGTTAAAGACACAAATAAATATTCTTTATGTTTGGATTCATTTGAAATTTAGAGATCTGAGTCTCATGAATGTGTATATGTGTGAAACCTTAGCTAGTGGACATGAAATCACCTTTTATGATTATTATTTAAGCATTATTCATGTGTGAATATTATTGGCTTGAGGTATCCATGTTTGGATATTTTGGTTTTGAATGTTTGATGGCTGGATGGTATTATTGGTTGTATTGTGAATGGTTATGAATACCGTTTGTTGTTAATTAATAGAATGGAACCCAATTATGACACCGACATCTGATCTTAAATAGCTAACGAGTTTGGTTACAACGCTTTAGACACATGAAATCTTGTTTATGTTTATTGAATGTTTGTATATACCCATATTCTCGGATAAATAGGAGTTGATTGAGTCTCATTCCAGAAATTGGATTTTAAATGATTATTTTAATAATAAGATAGTCGGAGAGAATAAAGTTTGAATTTAAGTTCGAATACTAAATGAAATTGAGCTAATAACGATGAATTTTACAAAAGAAAGAATTGGATTTGAAGAAGTTAAGAACAAATTATGGCTTATCGAACATTGAGATGAATAGTAAATTGGTTTTGAAATGAGTAGTAAATTGAAGTTGCGTTTGCATAGCAAACGGACTCGAATTTGCGTTATTATTGTTTTAACGTTCTTATTTATTTTTATAATAGACGTCAGCCAATTTTGAGTTTTAAATGATTATTTTTGGAAAATAATATTATTTTAATGATTTAGATATTAATTCAAATATTTTAATGTGGAATAGCTAAATTAAAAGTCAGAAATGTGGAAAAATCTTGATTAATCATAATAAGTAATTTTAAAAGTTTTTTAGAAAGAAATTATCAAGTTTTGAAAATTTACGAATCCTTCGGGAAATCTGGATTTTATATTTAACCAAACCTTATATTGAAATATAAAGTAATTTGGACTTTTGATTAATGATTGAATCATTAATAATGATTAACTAGAATCAGAATCTTCCAATTAATTAAATTGGAATCAAATGGAAACCAAACTAGTTATTAACTGAAGTAAGTCTCTATAGATGATGACTTAGACTATCCATGGAATTTAAAAGGCTGTAGAGATTCCCATATAAAAGGAAATATGATTTTGGGTTTCTTCTGAATGATGTCTTTAATAACATTGTTCTTTGGCCCATGAAAAGGTAAGATAATTTTCCATGTTAAGCAAATGAAATCTATATTTATAAAGATTTTTGGCAAAGGAATTAACCGTTTTTACATGAGGTAAATGGAGTATAATCGATAAGGATTATTGGGAAGATTTAACTTGGAATTTGAAGCAAAGAAATTATAATATTTTATTTAGAGTTTCCTGAAATCTTTCGATAAGATTTGAAGGAATAGTATTTGAAAGGTAATGGAAATCACCGAAACATAAGATAATTAAAATGGAGTATTACTAGTTTTGCTCCATGAGATAGAAACAAAGTATTTCGATATATTAAACTTAATATAGTTCTAATAAATCTTTGAATAAAAGATTGGAATGGATAAAGGCGCTGGAATAAACGTGTATTCACGTATAGAGATGACTAAATAGTCATAAATTTTGATTGGATAATCGGAAAGTGGATTTCAAGTTAAGTAATCATTGATGAATGGTTTTAACATATTAAAGCTCATTGCAGTTTTAATAGATGAATTGGGTAATATTCCAAAATGGAATGAGGTCCATGAGATCTTGTCTGCCTATTGGTTTGGAAGATGCGCTAATTATTTGGAAAGTCTGGGTTTTTACCCATTCCTAATATTTATAACACGATAGTTGAAGACCTAGATTTCTTCACATCGGATAGATGGCTCCTTTATGCCTTGGGCGACCACCCAGGTTAAAGTAGTGGCCAATCTGACTGTACTTGAAGCAATTTGGTTTACAAGGACTTGCACTCCCAGGTGGGATGTGGAAATAAGTGCCTTCGTTTTCGTTCCAATTCCCAGAACGAACTTGTGGATGGATTGCATGTCTGACATGGAATGACCATAGGGCATGCTAAGTGTTGAGCAATGATCAGAGCTTTTCTTGAAAAGCAGGGTTCTTTGGTGATGATCAAAGCATAGCTTAAATGCGTAGCTTTGTGTATGACGAGATTTCACGGGCCTCACATCCCAGTATGATGGTGTGTTGATTGTTAGATTAGCATGACTTTTTGTTTTACGTGGATCCAGTCGACAGACGGTATGATAGGTTGCGAGATTAAGTTCATCAACCTGAGAGAATAGATGCGGTGTTGTGTACAAAAATGGTATCCGCTGAATGCCCAAGTGATCTTTCGATCAACAACCATTGTGATGGAATCCAAAATCCAATACAAACCCTTTTACGATTTTTAGTTGTATACCTATGTAGCCAACATAGTGGTATGGGACACTATGCAAGCTAAGATTCATAAGTTTATTTTCAAAATGATTTTACACACCCTAGACATTATCATAATATCAAATGATTTTGTTTTAAACTATATCAAGCATGTTTTGCAATTATTAGGCAAGCCCCTATCCTCTGGTGTGCACTTGCATTGTGTGATGGGACCTGGGGCTTATAATCGTTCATTTTTCTAAAGTCATGTTTTCAAAATCTGGTTTATGGTTGCTATATTTTGTTATTGTTGTTGTGGTTGTCACATGACTGACTCGTAGTTTGTTTTACCTTACAAACTACGGGTGCCCACAATTTCCACACGGGTAGTCTGTTAGTTTGTTTTTCAATCATCGAGATCAGATTCAGGCTTGAGGACTTGGAGTTCCAGAGAGAGCTGAAGTTTCATATGAAGGCCGGACGTACTATATTATCGATATATTATGTTAAGTCTTCATGGAGTTGTTACCAAAAGTACTCAAGACACGCTCGACTCAACTCATCGCGTGAAGACAGGGTCAAGGGCGAAGCTTATGAAGTGCAGGAGGAAGACCGAAGAGAGATCGTGCCAACGAGCCTTGACCACCTCCCTCAGCAAAAACATACTTCGCACCATGTAAGGTGCGAAATTTTGTACCTAGTAGGTGCGAAATTCCGCACCTACCATGTGCAAAATTTCGCACATTACAGATGCAAAATTTCGCACCTAGAAGATGCGAAATTTCGCACCAAGCAGGCGCGAAATTTCACACTAAGCAGGTGCGAAATCTCGCACCTAGCAGGTGTGAAATTTCGCACCTCTATCCAGGTGCAAATTTTCAGTGGCCGACAGCAGGAGGCACGAATTTCCTGTAGATGGTCCCCATTTCTACCTACTCCTACCTAACCCCTACCTAACCACTTCTTATAAATACTCCATGGCCTCACACTTCAAAAGGGTTGGATTCTTGAGCTTGGAAACCTCCATAAAGCTTCATTAATGGCATCTCCTCTTTGAGGAAGAAGAAGGACAAAATTGTCTTTTTCCATATTTATTCAATATATGATGATTATGACATCATATATCATGAAAAGTGAATGTAACGAGATATCATGAGATAGTCTCAAACTTGTAATCTTCCAAATGATCAATAAAATTCCAACAACTCTTCAAAGTGGATGTAAGCCCACACTAAGGCCGAACCACTATAAATCTCTAGTGTTATTTACTGCTTATGTTCTATTTTATGTTCTTGTCTATGCAACCATATTTATAATTCCTAGTATTTGGGAATCTTTGGTGTTTACGACATTTTTTGCCGTCAACATTTGATGCTTTCACTGAGAAAACTCGGATATTGCGTCTTTCTTACATATTACTATCTCGACTTCGTCGAGCTTAAGGTTCCTTGCTTAACCTGTCGTCGGGTCTACTTACGATGGTAAAAAAGTCAAAGAACGCAATGATCGGCTCTTCAGCCGCAGCCGAGGCAGATACATCTCAACGACGACCGGCGGACATCCCGACCACTAATGAAAATGAATCTCCAGTTGCGGACCCCGAAATACCTGCAACCCAAGCACAAGTCCACGCGCTTAGTAAGAAGTATGAAAATACAGCTGTCGAGCTTAACCAAGTGCTAAGGAATAACATTGACCTTATGCGGCAACTCTAGGAAAGTCAGCGCGTCGTCGCTCGGCTACAACTAGCTCAAAACAATGCTCGACCTCGACCACCAACATCGGAAACTTCCACTTCCGAGTCTAGGGGTCCACACCAAAGAAGGAGGTTTAGTCTCATCAACAACGTCGCCGCTCGAACAAACGCCCTCGACAATGACCATGGCAACGAGTATGCCAATGGTAACGGTGACCGGACCACGGTTACCTATAGCGAGAGCGCCCAATATTGAGACCATCCTCACTTAATCATCAATGAAGGACCCACTCCTACTAACCAACCTCCTCTTCGACAAAACCCTACCGCCGCCCGTCGAGACAATGAACCCATTGTTTTGACGGCCCGTGCCTTTCCGGAACTGGGTTTGGGTGACCCTACTCCCCATCATCACGCACAGCAGGATCCTGTTATAGATGTCGAGGACATGGAAAAAGACGATCCAGACATCGACCTTAGAAGATGACCTCACGCCAGAACTCCAGAACCTCGCCAAAACCCATGGGTCTCGATGGCGGACCCCCATCCAACCTATCTTCCCGACATGGTCCGAAGGATCATAAAGGAGATGTGAGGGAATGTGCATGACTCATGGGAAGCACACATTAGACGCAATCCTTTCACTCGAAGAGTCAATGAACCTGAATGGCCGCGACGCTTCAGCATGCCACAGATGCCGCTCTATGACAGCACCATCGACCCTTGTGCTTTCCTGAACCGTTATGAATGGAAAATGGACTCAAGCAGAGGCGACGATCCTTTCAATTGCAAATGCTTTCCAGTCTTCCTATCGGGGACCGATCTATTGTAGTTCTCTCTTCTTCCTCTTAACTCTATCAATAACTTCGGCCAATTGGCGACACAGTTAGTCAAACAGTTCAGGATGCATATCCCAACCTTGAAGAATGCCCTCACCCTTTCCAACCTATACCAAGGGCCCTCAGAGTCACTCAGAAGCTACCTTTCCAGATTCAACATCGCCCTCGCCGAGGTCGAGGATCCAGATCCGCGCACCGTACTCTTCCAGCTAGCTAAATGCGTCCTTCCAACTTCTAAATTTGGGGCATGGATCGACCGTAAACAACCAAAGAGCCTCGATGCTTTCTATGAGAAAGCGGGGCAGTTCTTATGTCAAGAAGAAGCGAGATGGAACCGCGTCTCCGAGATCAATCGCCCCAATATCCCTCGAGCGGACACCGCCAATAACCGTCCTAGTTAGCGAGAAGCGGGAGGACCCTCCAATCCGAACACGGGGGCAGGACCACCCAGACAAAGACCAAACATTGGGGACCAAGGTGGCCGAAGCAACAATCAGATCCAGACAGAGCCGAGGAAGCCCCGCCCTTACAAAGCCTATGAGACATACACTCCGCTAAACGAAGATCCGGAAACTATCTACCCAGAGACATATAACACCTTGTTGTATAAGAAGACCTGCGTCAGGGAATCAACTGACGCCGAGGAGAACTCGGGGAGGTATTGCCGATATCATGATATGTATGGGCACGATACGAATGAATGTCGCCAGCTAAGGGATGCAATTGAAAAGCTTATCCGAGAAAAGCGACTTGAACAATACATCCAAGAGCCCTTTCCCCCTGAAACCAATCCAAAACCTCCAGCGCCAACTCCTCAGACAGCCGCCAGGACAGCCCCAGGACCATCTAACTCGAGACGAGGAATCATGATCAACACTATATGCGGTGGGCCTGGCCCCATGCATGGCAGCTTCCGAAAGATAGAGGAATATGTGGGCTCCATTAAGCATGCAACCTACGAGTCTTGCTCTGCTCCCGATGAGTCTATCCCGGCCAAGGTCCGAAAAACCATGCGGGACGACATTATCTTCAATGGAAGGGAGTCCACGGGAATTGAAATCCCGACCACCGATCCTTTGGTCATCACTTCCCAAATTGACGCTGCAACTGTTCGAAAAATATTGGTCGATTAAGGAAGCTCGGTCAACATCATTTTCAAAGCCGCCTATAACCAGATGAAATTAGAGGAAAGAGATCTCAAACCATGCCATTCCACGATCCACGGTTTTAATGGGGCATCCAGCTGTCCAGTAGGAGTCATTGACCTACCCGTCGAACTTAGTACGGGGGATCGGAGCCGAGTCTGAATCCTCACCTTCGTGGTTATCGACATCATCTCGCCGTATAACGTCTTACTTGGACGTCCGTTCCTCACAGAATTTCGCGTCTACCTATCACCATGGTCCCTCCTGATGAAGTTTCGAACGGAAAAAGGGATCGGAACGGACAGAGGCGACCAAGTCAATGCTAGAGAATGTTATGCCATAGAATGGAAGAACGTGCGCAATAAGGACAAGGGAAAAGCAGTGCCCGTAGCCTTTTGCGCCAAGACCGGCTCTGCAATTGTAACAACCCGTAAAATCTGGGCCAGTTTAAAATTTTTATTTTGGCAATTTTAGCGAATTTAGATTATTTAAAATGAATTATTTTAAATAATATCGACGAGAAATTTATTTTGAATATAATTCGAACGTATATATTTATACGCGTCGTCGTTAGAATATAAATATTTATATATAATTATAAATAGAATTGAAAATGGCGCGGTAGTTCGATAATTCGATTTCAAACTTCAATTGAATGTACCGGGTGCAAAACAATCCGGATTTTTGTGAAACCAAAAACATTAGGATCTAATTGATGATATCTTTCCAACGAAGTTGAGAAACTGAGATTTCACTTTATAAATGATGAGATATGTCCAGTTGAAAATTAGAAATAGTCGCTGTGGAATTTATATATAATTTTATATATATAAGGCCCTTAAAAATAGCAATTTTGCAAACGACCTCGGATTTCGACGAAACCAGTTTTGTTGGGTCCGTGATGTTAAGTTATTGCTAGATTCCAAATTTCATAATTTTTCGAATCAATATGTGAGCGTGGCGAAGGAAAACGCGTTTGACCAGTTTCAGTTGATTTTAATCGACTGGAAAATGGCCATTTTTCAAACGATCTCAGAATTCGACGAAACTAGTTTTGTTAGGACCGTATCATCAATACGAAACTAGAAAATATTTTTCTAGAATTTTTCGAGTTAGTATGTGACCCCGGTAATTTAAAATGTACGTTTAAAATTCAATATAGTGATTTAAATGTAAATTCCACGGAAACTGATCGAAATGGTCGAATCATCTTACGATACATATCCCATTGTGTTCGGAATGGGGGTAAAACGCAATGGACGACAGGCGGTGGACCTCGTTTCGAGGTCGTATGTAAAAGTCAACCTTTTTACAAATTAAATAAATAAAAAAAAAATATATTATTTTAATTTCCTTTTCCCTCCCTTTATCTTCATTGCCCCCCCCCCCCCCCGTTCAATTATATTTCATTCATCAGAAAACAAAAGGAAAAAAAAAAAAAAAACCTAAATCGATTCGAAGCCGCCCCCCCTCAGGCGAACGCCGCCGACGAAGACGAGCCCCTCCCGCGCCAATCCCTCTCCTTCCCCTTTGCGACGTATCGCGCCTCCTCCGATCGAATCCCATCGCGACGCCACCCAACCTCGCGACGCCACCCAACCTCGAGCGCCACCCTCGAGAAGACCACCGCCGCCGTCTTGTGGCACCACCGAGACATCGAGCCGCCCCCCCCTCTGTAAGTAAAACCGATTTCCTTTTTTATGTTTTCTTATTTTACTTTAAAACTGTTTTCTTATTTTTACTTTAAAACTGTTTTTTTATTTTACTTTTAAAACTGATTTGTAAAGGAGGATTGAAAAACTGTTTTTTTTTAAAAAGAGATTTAGAAACTGTTTTATTTATTTATTTTAAACTTTAAAAAGAAAAACTGATTTTAAGAAAAGTTTAAAAACAGATTTTAGAAAAGGTTTTAAAAGATGTGAACTTTAAAATAAGTTAGAAAAAAAAAGATTTGAACTTTGAATAGAAAGAAAAATATTGAACTTCGAGTTAAAAATATGATTTTTATATGTTGAACTTCGAATTAAAAATATGATTTTTAAATATTGAACTTCGAGTTAAAAATAGAATTTTTATACATTGAACTTCGAATAAAAATAGAATTTTTATACATTGAACTTCGATAGAAAAATAGAATTTTTATACATTGAACTTCGATAGAAAAATAGAATTTTTATACATTGAACTTCGAATAAAAATAGAATTTTTATTCATTGAACTTCGATAGAAAAATAGAATTTTATATATGGAACTTTGAAATAAAAATTCGATTTCTATATATTGAATAGCGAACTAAAAATTCGATTTCTATATATTGAATAGCGAACTAAAAATTCGATTTCTATATATTGAATAGCGAACTAAAAATTCGATTTTTATATATTGAATAACGAAGTCAAAATTCGATTTTTACATAGGTAGTAAAAGCGGACGACGAAGATGACGAAGATGCGATAGCAATGAAGTTTTCTATCAATGAAGTGCCGTGGAGCTAGGATAGCTATAAGTGAGAATTTCTCACCTTTCAATTTTATTTCTAGTTATATATATATATACTAGGATGCAGACGGTGCTTAGTAGCACCCGACACAATCGTCCACAGACCATGGACTTGTTTGTTTGGCTGTTTGGTTATTGATTGTGATATTGGTTTGAATGTGGTTTGTGGTGTGAAAAAATCGAATCGATAAATTGGTTAGGATTAGACGTGCGCCGTTATAAGGCGAAGGAGTAAGGCTAGGTTAGACTCTTACTCCAAATTTTGTGGTTTGCATAATAAAATTGATATGATTGATGTGTGAATGGCGTGGGCCTTCACTAGACCGGGGATAAGGCTAGGCCTTGTCCCGTTTCTAGTATCGTGCCGTTATGCCGCCGAAATTTTCTAAAATATGTTAGAAAAATAAAAATATCATTTTATTGTGTAAATGAATTGAATAGAAATTCATAGGTTGAAATAAAATGTTTTATCGTTAAAAATATAAATTTTTAACGTGAAGTGAATAAAATAAAATATTCATTTATAAGCCGGACGGTTTGTTTATGTACACCTATTTGAATGACATTGATTGGGTCGATAAATTTTACACATCGCCCAACGGCACAAATAAAATATTTGTTTGATGGTTTGAAACCCCACACGGGTGTTGGGATGAAATTTGAAGTTCACTCATCCTGATTGATTGAATATGTCGATCGATTGATTGACAGGCTGTTATAGGCGTTGAATATCTATATTTGATGCCTTTACAGTGTAGTGCACTTTGGTTGATGGTTGATTATTTTCAATGTTATTATATACATGTGTTGTATGAAAATCCATATAATTAACTTTATATGGTAATTGATTGGGCCTCATTCCAATCGTGAAAATAAAGAATATTTTTATAATAAGAAATATTTGAAATAGAAATATTCGAAATGGAATATTTGAAAATATCAATATATGAAGCCGTGTTGATTAGATTGACGCCATTTTGACGTGAACGATATTTAAACGATTTCGAAATGAATTGAATTGAAAACGATTTCGAAATGAATTGAATTGAAAACGATTTCGAAATAAATTGAAAACGAATTCGAATTGAATTGAAAGTGAATTGAAATGAATTCAAATTGAATTGAAATTTGAATTGAATAGAAATGAATTTTAAAACGAATTTATAAAGAAGAATTCAATTTTGATGTGAATTGAAAAGGAAGTTGAAATTGTTTTTGAAACGAATTCAAAACTATTTATATAATTCGTTTTAAATAGAAATCGACGAAGTATATATTATATATATTATATATATAATATAATGGCCTGAATAGAACGCGCCGCGCCGCGGCAGTTCGTGAATTTCGACCATTTATTTCAAACGGACATTACGGGAGATCCGACCGTCGGATTCTCCTAAAACCGGAACCGTTGGGTTCGTATCGAAAAGAGCTTTCTAATGAATGTTAGAAATTTGAAATCTAACGGTTGGATTTGGAGATACGTCCAAATCAAATTCGAAAAAGGTCGCTGTAAGTGCAGTTCGATGGCCGTTAATGGAAATCGACTGTACGGGCCTTGATAAAATTATTAAAAATAGTAATAATTTGTGTAAAATCATAAGAAATGATTTGTGAAAGTTTGGGATGAAATACTCCATAGTTGAAAAGATAAAAATAGATTTTTATCGAAATGAACTAGTTTTGAACTAGAATTATAATTCTATTTATTTTTAAATAAATAAATTGAATTTGAAAAGGGTTTTGAAAATAACCAAAATTTCCAATGATTGCATTGGAGTGGATTTGAATCGAAATTTTCTTCGGAATATTTCGATGTTGGAATTCGTGATATTACAGGTGTTGTTATGGAAATTTGAAAGATATATATATTTGTATCGTTATTTCCAATACGACATTTGTTAGTCGTAGAATTCGATATTGAATATAAGCCGATATATTTTCTATTCAGAGCCTTGTATTGAATATCGAATGTGATTTGGGTTTGTCGTGAATGGTGTCTTCACTAACACTGTTCTTGAACCCAGTTGAGAAAAGATTAAATCTTTTTATTTAGATTTAATGAAGTGTACCAATTAAATGATATTTAATTGGAATTGAATTGGTATTGATTTTTGGGTTTATCGTGAACAGTGTTTTAAATAACACTTGTTCTTTAACCCGATAATTAATGGAATGTGATTTGGGTTTGTCGTGAATGGTGTCTTCACTAACACTGTTCTTGAACCCAGTTGAGAAAAGATTAAATCTTTTTATTTAGATTTAATGAAGTGTACCAATTAAATGATATTTAATTGGAATTGAATCGATATTGATTTTTGGGTTTATCGTGAACGGTGTTTTAAATAACACTCGTTCTTTAACCCGATAATTAATGATTGTGATTTTGGGTTTACCGTGAACCGTGTTTTAAATGACACTGATTCTTTAACCCAGTTAACGATTAAAACTAAGTGGAGTTTTAATGAATCTTTAATTAGATTGAAAAGATCGAAAATGGAGTATCACCACTTTTGCTCCAGGCGATAGTTAAATCTTTAATTAGATTTGAACGTGAAATGGTAATTGAATTTACCGATAACACTGTGGTGTTAGATATGAAGTATTACCAGTTTTACTTCATGGGATGAATAGGTTGGGATTGGGAAATTAAAACAAATGATTACTTCGGTAAGGTTCGCTAATCCCGACTAGTTTGAATTGATATTCAAAAGTTGATTAAAGAATAAATTCAAGGAATTTATCTTTGATAAAATTAATGGGAATCTTTCCCTATGAATGTGAAATTTAGAAACTAACTGTCGGTTAGCCAAGCAGAATGGTTTTCTGGATATTGATCTGATGTTGGTTTCGGCCTTCGGGGTTAATATTTGGGAAATTATTCTCTTGATTAATTTACGGTTAGTGACTAATGAATTGGAATGAGGCGTATGTTGTGTTTGTGTAACACTTATTTAAAATATACGCGAGTTATTCGGAAAGACCGGGTTTATCCCATTCTGAATAACTGATACGACGATAAGTCGAAGATGAAGACGATGGTCGAAGACCGGAAGTCTTCACGTCGTTTGGGTGATAACTGATGATCTTGATTGGGCTGTACACCCAAGAAGATGGAAACAGTTAGTGATCGTCCAGACGTACTTGGAGATCGATGGATATGCGGGGTACTAGGTGCTCCCGGTTTCGTTCAGACCCAGAACGGACTTGTAAATGGACTGTGTGTCCGACATTGGATTTCATTCTGTGTGACTGATATCGGTTGCATAGGATGGCTTGCCTGTGTGGCATGCTAAGATGCAAATGATCAAGGCTTCTGTTGAAAAGCAAAGTCTTGTGGTTGATGATCAAAGCACGGCCTTTGTGGCGTAGCTTTGTGTAACGTTTGATTCGCGAGTTTCACACCCGGTATGAATCAAAAACGGGAGACGGACCTCAGGGAGGGCATGCGTTTCTTTCTAGTTAGAAGTGGCGTCAGTGGTTTTACACGCCCTGACGAGTTTGACTTATGTGGTTGTTGCTGTTGCGAGGCGCCTCGGTTATATCGGTTTCGGCCGATGCATTCTGGTCGGCTGACGGACCAGACTTACACCCCATAGGGTGGGGAAACGTAGTGTTCAGGCATTTTAATCCACATCGGTGGACCGGCCCTGACGATCCAAAGGCTTGACAGAGTACTTGCCTGAGACACGGACTAGAGCGTCTCGAATCGGTTGAGGACTATCTTTTGCCTCGGTTCATAGACGGAAATCCAATTTCCAAATACGTGACTTTGCGGTTTTATATGTAAACCTATATATGGTGACATAGTGGGATGGGGCGCTCATGCCGCCTATGATTGATACTTATGATTTGAAGTTGTTTCATACACTATGCACTTATAATAGTATCAAATGATTTGTTTTAAACGTATCAAGCATTCTTTGGCTGTTATAAGGGAAAACCCTATCCCCCGGCTTGCGTTGCATTGTGTGATAGGACTTGGGTCTTATAACAGCTTCATTTTCCTTTATTTAGCATTGCGCTATTGTTTTATGCACTGGTATTCTTGGGAGGAAACCCGTTCCGTGTTATACGGCGTGGTCCCTTGATTTACCTAATGATTTAAAATAAAGATTAATAACTGTTTTAGTTCTCACACCAGTCCCATGACTGACCTGGAGTTTATTGTTTTAACCTAAACTCTGGGTGCCCTTATTTTGACACGGGCAGCTAGTAGTTTTGGTTTTGCAGATTTTATTCACAGGATCCTGGTTTACAGCTGGAACGATATCCGGAAAGCTTTGTATCCGTATATCTTCTTCTAGTTGTGTATTGTATTATTTTCCGCTGCTATGTATTTAAATGTAATTTAAATCTCTGATATTTCTGTGTAATATTCCTTTATACTCTGTATATTCTTGTAATCTGATGCACTGTTGTAATATACAAATGAAATGTTCTTCTGTATGCGTTCTGTTTTGTCGTGTTCTCAAACGATAGGGCGTTTCGAACGGTCTGGGTCGGTTTAGCGACTGGTTCGGACCGAGCGAAATTTCCTGCCGTCACAGTTGGTATCAGAGCTTTGGTTTACAGAGCTCGAGAACAAGACACATTAGAACCATACGAAAGAATTCATCAGATATTGGATTAGTAATATCCAATTAGAATGACTCGTTAGAGATAGGATCAGTAGTATCCTAGAACGAGTGTGAAGAGTATATTTTTCAAATGAAAACAATTTTGTTTGAAATTTAAACCATTTTATACGTATTTGAATATTTATTTATTTTGAATGTGGACAATCTAATATATAAAGGTTTTGCATATACGCGTCATGAACGTATATTCGGAGTTTTAATATATTAGATAGATATAGAGTCGCACTCTAGTCGCCCGGACATGGTCCTGATGATGAAGTATACCATCACCAGCATTTATTTTCGAGTAACGAAAGTGTGATATCTATATATTTCCATTAGACTGGTGTGAGAACCAAATCTTATATAGCTAGAACACTTTGTTGTGAATTGGCATCAAAAACAAGATTTTCTGTATATGTATCAAAATTATGAATTTGAAACTTTAAATTCACTAACTGATTGATGTTTGTGTTGTTTGTTCATTTGTTTGCTAATTTTGAACCATTATGCCTAATTGAATCAAATATTGAATGATATCGAAAATTGGTTGCATTTGTTTGCATATACATGTATATCATTGAACAGGTCATAGCAAGGAGGCTAGAGCCAGAGAATAAAATTTGTTTGCCCGACAAATAGGTACATGTTTACTACATAATTTCCTGTTTTGTTTGGGTGATGATGATTTTGTGAGCCTATTGGCTAGCCGCTTGGCTTTTTCTTTTTCTTTTTGACATCTGAAGGACCGGGGAAGCTATTTGAAATTCCCCGATGCTCCCGGTGCAGGGGAGGTTATGGCGAAATTTTTCAAAAATTTAGGGTGTTAGCCAAATTTTTCAAAAATTTAGGGTGTTAGCCAAATTTTTGAAATTTTGAAAATTCTCAGAAACTAAAGAGTTGGAGAATGGAAGCCAGATTGAACGTAGAGCTGAATAATCAAACCACTTTCGACTTTGTTCCTTTTCGGGGACGAAAAGTTTTAAGTGGGGGAGATTGTAACAACCCGTAAAATCTGGGCCAGTTTAAAATTTTTATTTTGGCAATTTTAGCGAATTTAGATTATTTAAAATGAATTATTTTAAATAATATCGACGAGAAATTTATTTTGAATATAATTCGAACGTATATATTTATACGCGTCGTCGTTAGAATATAAATATTTATATATAATTATAAATAGAATTGAAAATGGCGCGGTAGTTCGATAATTCGATTTCAAACTTCAATTGAATGTACCGGGTGCAAAACAATCCGGATTTTTGTGAAACCAAAAACATTAGGATCTAATTGATGATATCTTTCCAACGAAGTTGAGAAACTGAGATTTCACTTTATAAATGATGAGATATGTCCAGTTGAAAATTAGAAATAGTCGCTGTGGAATTTATATATAATTTTATATATATATAAGGCCCTTAAAAATAGCAATTTTGCAAACGACCTCGGATTTCGACGAAACCAGTTTTGTTGGGTCCGTGATGTTAAGTTATTGCTACATTCCAAATTTCATAATTTTTCGAATCAATATGTGAGCGTGGCGAAGGAAAACGCGTTTGACCAGTTTCAGTTGATTTTAATCGACTGGAAAATGGCCATTTTTCAAACGATCTCAGAATTCGACGAAACTAGTTTTGTTAGGACCGTATCATCAATACGAAACTAGAAAATATTTTTCTAGAATTTTTCGAGTTAGTATGTGACCCCGGTAATTTAAAATGTACGTTTAAAATTCAATATAGTGATTTAAATGTAAATTCCACGGAAACTGATCGAAATGGTCGAATCATCTTACGATACATATCCCATTGTGTTCGGAATGGGGGTAAAACGCAATGGACGACAGGCGGTGGACCTCGTTTCGAGGTCGTATGTAAAAGTCAACCTTTTTACAAATTAAATAAATAAAAAAAAAATATATTATTTTAATTTCCTTTTCCCTCCCTTTATCTTCATTGCCCCCCCCCCCGTTCAATTATATTTCATTCATCAGAAAACAAAAGGAAAAAAAAAAAAAAAACCTAAATCGATTCGAAGCCGCCCCCCCTCAGGCGAACGCCGCCGACGAAGACGAGCCCCTCCCGCGCCAATCCCTCTCCTTCCCCTTTGCGACGTATCGCGCCTCCTCCGATCGAATCCCATCGCGACGCCACCCAACCTCGCGACGCCACCCAACCTCGAGCGCCACCCTCGAGAAGACCACCGCCGCCGTCTTGTGGCACCACCGAGACATCGAGCCGCCCCCCCCTCTGTAAGTAAAACCGATTTCCTTTTTTATGTTTTCTTATTTTACTTTAAAACTGTTTTCTTATTTTTACTTTAAAACTGTTTTTTTATTTTACTTTTAAAACTGATTTGTAAAGGAGGATTGAAAAACTGTTTTTTTTAAAAAGAGATTTAGAAACTGTTTTATTTATTTATTTTAAACTTTAAAAAGAAAAACTGATTTTAAGAAAAGTTTTAAAACAGATTTTAGAAAAGGTTTTAAAAGATGTGAACTTTAAAATAAGTTAGAAAAAAAAAAGATTTGAACTTTGAATAGAAAGAAAAATATTGAACTTCGAGTTAAAAATATGATTTTTATATGTTGAACTTCGAATTAAAAATATGATTTTTAAATATTGAACTTCGAGTTAAAAATAGAATTTTTATACATTGAACTTCGAATAAAAATAGAATTTTTATACATTGAACTTCGATAGAAAAATAGAATTTTTATACATTGAACTTCGATAGAAAAATAGAATTTTTATACATTGAACTTCGAATAAAAATAGAATTTTTATTCATTGAACTTCGATAGAAAAATAGAATTTTATATATGGAACTTTGAAATAAAAATTCGATTTCTATATATTGAATAGCGAACTAAAAATTCGATTTCTATATATTGAATAGCGAACTAAAAATTCGATTTCTATATATTGAATAGCGAACTAAAAATTCGATTTTTATATATTGAATAACGAAGTCAAAATTCGATTTTTACATAGGTAGTAAAAGCGGACGACGAAGATGACGAAGATGCGATAGCAATGAAGTTTTCTATCAATGAAGTGCCGTGGAGCTAGGATAGCTATAAGTGAGAATTTCTCACCTTTCAATTTTATTTCTAGTTATATATATATATACTAGGATGCAGACGGTGCTTAGTAGCACCCGACACAATCGTCCACAGACCATGGACTTGTTTGTTTGGCTGTTTGGTTATTGATTGTGATATTGGTTTGAATGTGGTTTGTGGTGTGAAAAAATCGAATCGATAAATTGGTTAGGATTAGACGTGCGCCGTTATAAGGCGAAGGAGTAAGGCTAGGTTAGACTCTTACTCCAAATTTTGTGGTTTGCATAATAAAATTGATATGATTGATGTGTGAATGGCGTGGGCCTTCACTAGACCGGGGATAAGGCTAGGCCTTGTCCCGTTTCTAGTATCGTGCCGTTATGCCGCCGAAATTTTCTAAAATATGTTAGAAAAATAAAAATATCATTTTATTGTGTAAATGAATTGAATAGAAATTCATAGGTTGAAATAAAATGTTTTATCGTTAAAAATATAAATTTTTAACGTGAAGTGAATAAAATAAAATATTCATTTATAAGCCGGACGGTTTGTTTATGTACACCTATTTGAATGACATTGATTGGGTCGATAAATTTTACACATCGCCCAACGGCACAAATAAAATATTTGTTTGATGGTTTGAAACCCCACACGGGTGTTGGGATGAAATTTGAAGTTCACTCATCCTGATTGATTGAATATGTCGATCGATTGATTGACAGGCTGTTATAGGCGTTGAATATCTATATTTGATGCCTTTACAGTGTAGTGCACTTTGGTTGATGGTTGATTATTTTCAATGTTATTATATACATGTGTTGTATGAAAATCCATATAATTAACTTTATATGGTAATTGATTGGGCCTCATTCCAATCGTGAAAATAAAGAATATTTTTATAATAAGAAATATTTGAAATAGAAATATTCGAAATGGAATATTTGAAAATATCAATATATGAAGCCGTGTTGATTAGATTGACGCCATTTTGACGTGAACGATATTTAAACGATTTCGAAATGAATTGAATTGAAAACGATTTCGAAATGAATTGAATTGAAAACGATTTCGAAATAAATTGAAAACGAATTCGAATTGAATTGAAAGTGAATTGAAATGAATTCAAATTGAATTGAAATTTGAATTGAATAGAAATGAATTTTAAAACGAATTTATAAAGAAGAATTCAATTTTGATGTGAATTGAAAAGGAAGTTGAAATTGTTTTTGAAACGAATTCAAAACTATTTATATAATTCGTTTTAAATAGAAATCGATGAAGTATATATTATATATATTATATATATAATATAATGGCCTGAATAGAACGCGCCGCGCCGCGGCAGTTCGTGAATTTCGACCATTTATTTCAAACGGACATTACGGGAGATCCGACCGTCGGATTCTCCTAAAACCGGAACCGTTGGGTTCGTATCGAAAAGAGCTTTCTAATGAATGTTAGAAATTTGAAATCTAATGGTTGGATTTGGAGATACGTCCAAATCAAATTCGAAAAAGGTCGCTGTAAGTGCAGTTCGATGGCCGTTAATGGAAATCGACTGTACGGGCCTTGATAAAATTATTAAAAATAGTAATAATTTGTGTAAAATCATAAGAAATGATTTGTGAAAGTTTGGGATGAAATACTCCATAGTTGAAAAGATAAAAATAGATTTTTATCGAAATGAACTAGTTTTGAACTAGAATTATAATTCTATTTATTTTTAAATAAATAAATTGAATTTGAAAAGGGTTTTGAAAATAACCAAAATTTCCAATGATTGCATTGGAGTGGATTTGAATCGAAATTTTCTTCGGAATATTTCGATGTTGGAATTCGTGATATTACAGGTGTTGTTATGGAAATTTGAAAGATATATATTTGTATCGTTATTTCCAATACGACATTTGTTAGTCGTAGAATTCGATATTGAATATAAGCCGATATATTTTCTATTCAGAGCCTTGTATTGAATATCGAATGTGATTTGGGTTTGTCGTGAATGGTGTCTTCACTAACACTGTTCTTGAACCCAGTTGAGAAAAGATTAAATCTTTTTATTTAGATTTAATGAAGTGTACCAATTAAATGATATTTAATTGGAATTGAATTGGTATTGATTTTTGGGTTTATCTTGAACAGTGTTTTAAATAACACTTGTTCTTTAACCCGATAATTAATGGAATGTGATTTGGGTTTGTCGTGAATGGTGTCTTCACTAACACTGTTCTTGAACCCAGTTGAGAAAAGATTAAATCTTTTTATTTAGATTTAATGAAGTGTACCAATTAAATGATATTTAATTGGAATTGAATCGATATTGATTTTTGGGTTTATCGTGAACGGTGTTTTAAATAACACTCGTTCTTTAACCCGATAATTAATGATTGTGATTTTGGGTTTACCGTGAACCGTGTTTTAAATGACACTGATTCTTTAACCCAGTTAACGATTAAAACTAAGTGGAGTTTTAATGAATCTTTAATTAGATTGAAAAGATCGAAAATGGAGTATCACCAGTTTTGCTCCAGGCGATAGTTAAATCTTTAATTAGATTTGAACGTGAAATGGTAATTGAATTTACCGATAACACTGTGGTGTTAGATATGAAGTATTACCAGTTTTACTTCATGGGATGAATAGGTTGGGATTGGGAAATTAAAACAAATGATTACTTCGGTAAGGTTCGCTAATCCCGACTAGTTTGAATTGATATTCAAAAGTTGATTAAAGAATAAATTCAAGGAATTTATCTTTGATAAAATTAATGGGAATCTTTCCCTATGAATGTGAAATTTAGAAACTAACTGTCGGTTAGCCAAGCAGAATGGTTTTCTGGATATTGATCTGATGTTGGTTTCGGCCTTCGGGGTTAATATTTGGGAAATTATTCTCTTGATTAATTTACGGTTAGTGACTAATGAATTGGAATGAGGCGTATGTTGTGTTTGTGTAACACTTATTTAAAATATACGCGAGTTATTCGGAAAGACCGGGTTTATCCCATTCTGAATAACTGATATGACGATAAGTCGAAGATGAAGACGATGGTCGAAGACCGGAAGTCTTCACGTCGTTTGGGTGATAACTGATGATCTTGATTGGGCTGTACACCCAAGAAGATGGAAACAGTTAGTGATCGTCCAGACGTACTTGGAGATCGATGGATATGCGGGGTACTAGGTGCTCCCGGTTTCGTTCAGACCCAGAACGGACTTGTAAATGGACTGTGTGTCCGACATTGGATTTCATTCTGTGTGACTGATATCGGTTGCATAGGATGGCTTGCCTGTGTGGCATGCTAAGATGCAAATGATCAAGGCTTCTGTTGAAAAGCAAAGTCTTGTGGTTGATGATCAAAGCACGGCCTTTGTGGCGTAGCTTTGTGTAACGTTTGATTCGCGAGTTTCACACCCGGTATGAATCAAAAACGGGAGACGGACCTCAGGGAGGGCATGCGTTTCTTTCTAGTTAGAAGTGGCGTCAGTGGTTTTACACGCCCTGACGAGTTTGACTTATGTGGTTGTTGCTGTTGCGAGGCGCCTCGGTTATATCGGTTTCGGCCGATGCATTCTGGTCGGCTGACGGACCAGACTTACACCCCATAGGGTGGGGAAACGTAGTGTTCAGGCATTTTAATCCACATCGGTGGACCGGCCCTGACGATCCAAAGGCTTGACAGAGTACTTGCCTGAGACACGGACTAGAGCGTCTCGAATCGGTTGAGGACTATCTTTTGCCTCGGTTCATAGACGGAAATCCAATTTCCAAATACGTGACTTTGCGGTTTTATATGTAAACCTATATATGGTGACATAGTGGGATGGGGCGCTCATGCCGCCTATGATTGATACTTATGATTTGAAGTTGTTTCATACACTATGCACTTATAATAGTATCAAATGATTTGTTTTAAACGTATCAAGCATTCTTTGGCTGTTATAAGGGAAAACCCTATCCCCCGGCTTGCGTTGCATTGTGTGATAGGACTTGGGTCTTATAACAGCTTCATTTTCCGTTATTTAGCATTGCGCTGTTGTTTTATGCACTGGTATTCTTGGGAGGAAACCCGTTCCGTGTTATACGGCGTGGTCCCTTGATTTACCTAATGATTTAAAATAAAGATTAATAACTGTTTTAGTTCTCACACTAGTCCCATGACTGACCTGGAGTTTATTGTTTTAACCTAAACTCTGGGTGCCCTTATTTTGACACGGGCAGCTAGTAGTTTTGGTTTTGCAGATTTTATTCACAGGATCCTGGTTTACAGCTGGAACGATATCCGGAAAGCTTTGTATCCGTATATCTTCTTCTAGTTGTGTATTGTATTATTTTCCGCTGCTATGTATTTAAATGTAATTTAAATCTCTGATATTTCTGTGTAATATTCCTTTATACTCTGTATATTCTTGTAATCTGATGCACTGTTGTAATATACAAATGAAATGTTCTTCTGTATGCGTTCTGTTTTGTCGTGTTCTCAAACGATAGGGCGTTTCGAACGGTCTGGGTCGGTTTAGCGACTGGTTCGGACCGAGCGAAATTTCCTGCCGTCACAGCATAGCAATTAGCGACGTTTATACCATGGCTTAGACGCCACTCCTGTCTTTCCGATGACCTCAATCCAAGAAAATACGAAGAGCCCGAGCACAAGAGACCTACTCCTGTCGAGCCCACGGTAGATGTGCCCGTCAGTCTCGACGATCCATCGCGAGTATTAAAGATAGGATCACACCTTCACCCACTAGTCAAAGACGATCATGTGGATTTCCTAAAGGCTAATCTGGATGTAATCGCGTGGACTCATTCTGACATTAAAGGCATAGACCCGGCAATCGCTTGCCACTCCCTAGGCATAGACCCTACAATGCCTCCGGTCAAACAAAAGTGCTGCTTCCTGGGACCCGGGAGATCCAAAGCACTCGAAGAAGAGGTAGATCGCCTGCTAAACAATAACTTCATCCGTGAAGCTGATTACCTCGAATGGGTCTCCAATCCAATCCTGGTCAAAATGGCCAATGGAAAATGGCGAACGTGTATTGACTTTTCTGATTTAAACAAAGCATGCCCCAAGGACAGCTTCCCACTCCCAAAGATCGACCGACTAGTGGATTCAACCGCTGGATACCAATTGCTATCTTTCATGGATGCCTACTCCAGTTACAACCAGATCCCGATGAATCTCTGCGATCAGGACCATACCTCCTTCATAACCGACCTTGAACTTTATTGCTATCGCGCCATGCCTTTCGACCTCAAGAACGCCGGCGCCACGTATCAGCGGATGGTTAATCGACTCTTCAAAAATCAAATCGGAAAATTCATAGAGGTGTACGTGGATGACATACTAGTTAAATCTAAAGTGTCTAGAAACCACATCCATGACCTCTCCAAAATGTTCGATGTCCTACGTCGACACGACATGAAACTCAACCCTCTCAAATGTTCCTTTGGCATCGCTCTAGGAAAGTTTCTGGGTTACATCGTCAACGCCCGGGGCATCGAATCTAATCCCGAGAAAATCCAAGCCATTCGGGATATCCAAATCCCTGAAAATATCAAGGACGTTCAAAATTTAAATGGAAAGGTCGCCGCTTTAAGTCGATTCATCTCAAAGGCCACCGACAAGTGCGTTCCTTTCTTCGATTTACTTTGAAAAGGGAAATGCAACTTCAAGTGGATCCTTGAGTGCGCTTCCGCATTCAAGAAATTCCTGGATCACTTGGAGCGACAACCCATCCTGTCTAAGCCTGTAGATCATGAGGACTTATATATTTACTTGGTTGTTTCTACATAGGCAATCAGCTCGGCATTAATACGGCTTGAAGATCGCATTCAAGTACCTATCTACTACATAAGCAAGCGATTGACGGGGGCAGAAAAGAACACCCAAAAGCTCAAGAAACTGGCATTCTGCTTACTAATCTCCTCCTGGAAACTTCGTCCATACTTCCAGGCTCATCCCATAAAGGTCTTCCCCGACTAGCCGCTGCGTCCAGTTCTACAACGACCCGAGACATCCGGTCGACTGCTAAAGTGGAGCATGGAACTAAGTCAGTTCGAGATAACATTCATCCCCTGCCGAGCCATCCTCGGACAAGCCCTCGCCGACTTCATTGTAGATTTCACGGCCCTCGAGGAAACTTCACCAGAGAACGCTGAGGCCCCTGATAGTAGGTGGAAGTTGTTTGTTGACGGGTCCTCCAGCAACAAGTGTTTGGGGGCCGACATCGTACTCATCACTCCCAAGGGGTGCCTGATACACTACGCGCTAAAGCTAAATTTCCCCGCTACCAGCAACGATGCAGAGTATGAGGAGTTGATAGCCGGATTAAGGATCGTGATCGAACTTAATCTAAAGATTATTCAGATTTTCTCTGATTCATAGCTCATCGTGCGTCAGGTGAAGGAAGAATTCCAGACTAAGGGTGAAAGACTTGTTTTATAGCTAGCTTAAGTATAGGAACTACTCACTCACTTTGACCACTTCATTATTACTCACATTCCGCGAGAGAAAAATGAAAGGGTCGACTTACTGGCCAGATTAGCAAGTTCCGAGGATCCGCAGCTGGTGGGGTTCACCACCGCTCAACACCCCCAGTACCAAGCCAACACAAACCAGTACAGCCATGAGCGCCAAACCCGAGCTGGAATCTTGGATGACACCAATCAAGAACTACCTGCGATAGGGGATCCTCCTAGAGAGCCGCAAAGAAAGGTGAGCGCTCACCCGTTAGTCAACTCGTTCTCTCTTTATAGATGGGGTACTCTATCAAAGAGGCTTCTCTGTCCCCTTACTCAGATGTGTGGCTCATGAGGACGCCATCAAGGTTCTAGTCAATGTGCATGAAGGAGAATGCAGTGACCACACCGGAGGGCAAACCCTGGCTAGGAAGATACTTTGACATTGCTACTACTGGCCCACACTCGACCAGGTGCCATCGATTACGCTCGCAAGTGCGATAAATGCCAACGCTTCTCAAAGATCCCGAGATCCCCGCCCACGGAACTGACGCAAATGGCCAGCCAATGGACATTCACCATGTGGGGAATCGACATCATTGAGACTCTTCCCATGGCCAGGGGCGGGGTACGATACGCTGTCGTCACTGTCGATTATTTTACCAAATGGGCAGAAGCCAAGGCCCTCTCCACAATCACCACCAAGAAAATGATCAACTTCATTGTACGCAACATCATCACTCGATACGGGGTCCCACAGGCCATCATTTTAGACAACGGCACTCAATTCGAGAGCGCAGAGTTCAAATCCTTCTGTCAGCGGCACAATGTCGAAAAAAGATTCTCGGCCGTAACACACCCACAGGCTGACGGACATGTTGAGGTGGTTAACAAATTTATCAAGTCCATCATCAAGAAGTGCCTCAAGAAGGCCGGGGGCATGTGGGCAGATGAACTTCCTTTAGCGCTATGGGCCTGCCGGACAACCCACAAGATAACAACTGGGCACACTCCCTTCGCCCTCGCCAATGGGCCCGAAGCCGTCATCCCCATCAAGCTTGAGCTTCAGTCTCACCGATTCACCTATTTTGATCCAAAGGCAAACCAAGATTTGCTCATGGGGTCTCTCGACCTGCTTGAAGAAAAGAGGAATGAAGCCAACCTCTGAGCCGCTGCCCAACGACAACGAGTCACCCGGTACTTCAACTCTCGAGTCCGCCACAAGGACCTTAACATCGGCGACCTCGTCCTAAAACGGGTGTTCCCTCCTCCAATGGGCCTCGCTCCCTGTTGGGAGGGCCTGTACTCTATCTTACGAAGGCTCAGTGATGGAACTTTCAAGCTGGCGACCATGGACGAAGTTGAACTAACAAGGGCTTGGAACAGTGAACATCTCCGCCGCTAGTTCACTTAATTTAGTACATGGTTGTTTACGCTTTCCAGTGATGTTTTGTAGCAATTCAAGGCATTGTAAAGACTACTCATGCCAAAAGTTATTAGTGGAAATGATGTTCAGCTTTCTATCTCTTTACTCGGTGTTCACTCCTCCCGTGACTTGTTTGATTAATTCTGACATCTAGCCTTTGTAAACAGCCGACCGCCGTACCGGCCCTTAGCATGAGGGCCGGCAAAGCCGGCTGAGCCATGAGCCAACCTCGTGGCCTAATCACATTGGCAACGATCGGCATCTAGAGCACGGGAGCCGACAACGCTGCTCGAGTCGCCGACCCGCGGCGCGACCGAGTATAAATAACCTCGAACTCGAACCTCGGCCCTGTTCCGTGGCCGAGGATAAATCGTTCAACCACCCAACAGCCAGACGAGGCGATACAAACCCCCCCGAACCACGGGTGATGGTCGAATCTTGGCACAGCACCAAGACCGACCTTAAATAAACTAGCTCTGACTCAAGCAGAGAATGGCTCCTAATACATCCCGACTGCTGGCTTCCGCTTCCTCCTTTGCCTTCTTCGCCGCCTCAAGCTCCCTCTTTAAGTGGTCGTTCTCTGCTTGTAAAGCTTTATTATCCTCCTGAAGCTGGAAGACCTTGGCGTTTTCTCTCTCCAAGTCAATGCAAGCCTGGTCCACCTCAGCCTTTTCCTTCTTCAAAGTCATGTTTTGAGTGATTAAGTTGGCTATAGCCTCTATGAACACAGAGCGAGAGTCATTGGCCTCCTTTTTTAGCGTCTCGTACCCCTGCTTCAGTCAGCTGGAAGGCCACAAGACCCATAAGCCAGTGTTTAAAGATACAAAAGCAAAAGACTCCTAATGAACAGGAAAGGAGGAGGAAGAGGAAGACCTACCAAATATTAGTTAGCAACGGAAGTCTTCTCAGCATCAATGGTTAGTTGATGGTTCAGAAGGTGCAGGTTCTTATGCCTAATTAGGTTCGATAGGTAGTGAGAGTATTTGGTAAGCTCGTTGACCTGGGGATACGGGGCCTCCACATGCATCCATATTTCTCCAAATGCCCTATTAGGAGCTGGGCGAAGATCAGGGAGAGATGACATCTCATCGAAGTAAAGTCGAGGGAAATGATGCTTCAAGAATGCTTTCTTCTCCTCTATGGAAAGCTCTTAAACTTGGGGCCCCATCAAATCTTGTGTTTCTGCCACTGTCGCCTTATCCGATCTCGGTTGGGCAAGCGGTGGCTCTCTCCCCTTTGAAGTCTGAACGGGAGCCGACGGAGCAGTAATGGGCGGAGTTGCTGACGACGTATGACTCCACCCTCCTAGATCAAGCCGTGAATCTCCTTTGGGCACCCGAATAAAAGGGGGAGGGGGAGGAGTAGTGAAAGATTGAGGCCTATCCTTGTAATGACTCCCGCTGCCGTGACCCCATGGGGGTGGAACATTGCCATATAAATAAACTAGCTCCCCTCCTGAAGGAGATGATGAAAGCACTTTCGAGGCGATGGCGGTCTCCGCGAGCTCGTCCTCCACTTCCTCTGGCCATGTCACCTATCAAAGAAACAAAGCAAAATCAGTTAGGCAACACGCACAAGCACTCTTTATGAGATGTGTGTATAAGTGTATGCCCTAAGTGTTCTCTCAACAGACCAAATTATTCCCTGGTCAAGGTAGGTAGCCCCTCCGCGGCATGAGCTAGATCCTCTATACTAACTGCGCTTAACCACAGAGACAAGTCCATAGCGACGGTACCCAGACCCGCAAACTGATCCACTTTTTCGAGGGAAGTGGTAGCATCTAGAGAGGTCACAAGAGAATGAGGGATAGCCAATGCTTCTTCTCCCATCCCTCCCACCGGAGGTGGGACAGAAGAGTCAATTAGCCCCTCATCCCGAGAAGCCGTCTCCGCGCTACCAGCTTTCCTACCGCCAACATCTTCTTGGAACTTAATGGCCTTCTTTGGTCCAGGCCCGAAAGAAGCTATTTTCCTCTTCAAACCAGAAACGATAAGGCCTTCCGTCATTGTCCCTTTCAATGCACCACTGGCCAAGACAGGCCTGATTATGGCCCTATTGGCCGGAAGCAATCCAGCACACCGAAGGCGGTCCTGATCTACCATAGTGTTCGTCTTGCAGGAGTCTTCAGGGATGGCTCGGAGGGCATCGAGACGTTGACGATAGTCATCACCAGTAGTCGCCTCGGGATTCCCTACCACAATCGGAAAACAATGAGATACGGAGCCCGACAACGCTATAAGAAGAGATCGAAGGTACTCACTTCCTTGTATCCACCTCCTCGCAAACCCGAGAGGGCAACAAACGAAGAACCAGTCATGCTTAATCACAGACGACCTGGGCCACTTTCCAACAAAAAATTTAGTAGTGGGAGATGCTTCTAAGAACCATTGGGAGGACGAACCACCAGTTGATTGCCTAAAATGAAAGAGATACCTAAAGTCCTCTCCGGTAGGGTCTCGGTGTAAAAATTCTCGATAAAGAACGCAAGTACCCAGAAGTGAGGAGTAAGCATTCGGGTGCAGCTGTGAAGGTCCTAGGCGGAAGTAGAATAACATTTCCCGAATGAAGTCATTGGCCAGGGGCACGCACCCCGCAAAGCAAGTATGTCGATTCCAAGCAGTGAAACCCTCCGGCGGTGCGTGGGCCCTTCCACTCGTTCTAGGGGCATGAGCATCTCCCTTCGGGATGCTAAACTGCAATGCCAACTTTCTAACTGCTGTGGCATCCAAGCGCGATGGCACCGAGTCCACTGGATTGGCTAAAATAACTACGCCAGGCAGCACGTCCAGAGCTACCGGGGCAGGTTGTCCACCGCCACCAATGATGTCCAAGTTTTCCATTTTCGCATGTACGACGAGAGAATGTATCCTCTCAATGTGCTCCCCGTGCTAAGAAACCTCGGGTGAGCCCGATTGGGAGGGAACCGATTCTTCAGTAGCCTCAAGCTCACTGCCGCCTGAGTTGTCGTTATAAGTAGAATCGGATGTGTGAGACGATGGCGGGGAAGCCTCAGCTTCCAGAAGTTTCCTAGTCCTTGATCTTGTTTGCATGGCTAGCTATACTTTAATGCACCAGTATTAGACATCACAGTGAAATAACCTGTAACCCTCGCGTTTGTGAAAATTTACAAGTGCGTGCGGTGTCAAGCAAAAAAGAAGAATGTACATAGAAGCTTTAAAAGACCCTAGCAGTTCGGTTATAGTCCAGATACATGCTCTATCCTATGTGAAAGATTCGAGTCCCTGTCTGTACAGTTATTTATGCACGCCTTGGTATTCATGCAATCAAACAGGAAGTATATAAGTCCAAGGATATGCAGTCCAGAAATCGAAGTTCGAAGCGGCAAATACCTGCATCCAACAAAGGCAACACTATTAATCCCGCCCCCGGACTCGAAAATTCGAACCACTTAGGTCCGAAGATTTGAGCCTAGGTGGCTCGAAACTCGAACCACCCTAGGATCGAAATTCGAACCTAGTGGCTCGAAAATTCGAACCATGGCAGTTCGGAAATTCGAGCCCCTCTGGTTTGAACTTTATGGCTCTCGGGTTTGGAGTTTCGAGGCCTTGGGTTCGAAGTCTTGAACCCCAGTTCTCGAAAAATCTTGGGCTTACGGTATCAGAACTCCAAGCCTAAGGCTCAAAATTTCGAGCCCCACGGGGTTCGGAAATTCGAGCCCAAGGCTCGAAATTTCGAACCCTACAGGGCTCGGAAAATTGATTCCCATCAGGTTCGAATTTCCGAACCTCCCCTGCCAGGCTCGAAATCTCAAGCCTCCTCTGACCACCGTACTTCGACCTCCCTTCTTCCATCCCTCTTTCGACTGAGTCCATTACCTAGAATTTTTTTTCGAAAGGGTCAAGTAACAAAGCTTTCAGAATAGTGGCAACTGATGACGTAAAATAGAAGGAAGAGAAATGAAGGGGGGAGGGCCTATTTATAATAAAAAGGAAAAAAGTCCCTTCGCATTCCAAGGCTCGAAATTTCAAACCCACGAGCTCGAAATTTCGAACCCGTAGGGCATGAAATTCCGAGCCTTGCGGTTCGAAGTTCGAGCCACCGCGGTTCGAAATTTCGAACCTTTCGTAATTTTGTACCTCTCAAAAAAAAATTGACCATCACGCATACGTACGCCTATTCCACGCAAGTGTCAAATCGCGTGAAATGTGTGACGATGACGCCATGCGAATACCTAGAAATGCGCGTGCGACACCAAACCAAAAGTGACTCGCTCACTTTTCCCCCAACGAGCGAGCCCGCTAGCTAACATGCTTTTTCCTATAACTTGCAAGATAAATCCGTAACCCAACTACCATCTCAACTTTCATTCCAAGGCACATCATGTCAAGACAAGATGTATTTTGGGGGGCAAATGTTAACCGGTCTTTTGGTCCGGTTACCAAAAGTACTCAAGACACGCTCGGCTCAACTCATCGCGTGAAGACAGGGCCAAGGGCGAAGCTTATGAAGTGCAAGAGGAAGACCGTAGAGAGATCGCGCCAACGAGCCTCGACTACCTCCCTCACCAAAAACATACTTCGCATCATGCCAGGTGCGAAATTTTGTACCTGGTAGGTGCGAAATTTCGCACCTACCAGGTGCGAAATTTTGCACATTATAGATGCGAAATTTCGCACCAAGCAGGTGCAAAATCTCGCACCGAGCAGGTGCAAAATTTCGCACTAAGCAGGTGCAAAATCTCGCACCCAGCAGGTGCGAATTTTCGCACCTAGCAGGTGTGAAATTTCATACCCAACAGGTGCGAAATTTCGTACCTAACAGGTGCGGATTTTCAGTGGCCGATAGCTGGAGGCGCGAATTTCCTGTAGATAGTCCCCATTTCAACCTTCTCCTACCTAACCCCTACCTAACCACTTCCTATAAATACCCCATGGCCTCACACTTCAAAAGGGTTGGATTATTGAGCTTGGAAACCTCCGTAGAGCTTCATTAATGGCATCTCCTCTTTGAGGAAGAATAAGGACAAAATTGTCATTTTCCTTATTTATTCAATATATGATGATTATGACATCATATATCATGAAAAGTGAATGTAATGAGATATCATGAGATAGTCTCAAACTTGTAATCTTCCAAGTGATCAATAAAATTCCAACAACTCTTCAAAATTGACGTAGGCCCACACTGAGGCCGAACCACTATAAATCTCTAGTGTTATTTACTGCTTATGTTCTATTTTATGTTCTTGTCTATGCGACCATATTTATAATTCCTAGTAATTGGGAATCATTGGTGTTTACGACATTTTTTATTGTCAACAGGAGTAATGGTGGGTAAAATCTGATTTTTATTCAAAACTGCTTCCGTTGCACTGATATGTTCTTATTACCTTTTATCTGTTCTGCTGTGAGCTTTGTATTCCACTATGTTTGCTCTGATAAGCCCTAACGGAACGTACTTTTTCTTTCCTTGAATCAACGTGGGTTCGGTTTTTGGTCGGCTTGAAGTTATTTGAGTGTGAGGAATAAAGTTATTTTGTGTGTGAATGTATATATATAAACAGATAATCCTTACTCTACCTATCGATACAGCGGATTCTTATTACCTTCAACTCTCGATAAGAAGGAGGGGATAAGAATCAAGTGTGATGACCCGCACTTCCACTCACTCAACCGACCAAAAACAGAACCCATGTCGATTCAAGGTAAGAAAAAGTAAGTTTCGTTAGGGTTTATCAGAGCAAACACAGCGAAATACAAAACTCACAGCGGAACAAAAAAAATATAATCAGAATATATCATCGCAATGGAAACATTTTCAAATACAAATTTGATTTTATATACCATTACTCCATGTAGACTTAACATTATATGTCGACAATAGAGTACGTCCGACCTTCATATGAATCTCCGTCTCTCTCTGGAACTCCAAGTCTTCAAGCTTGATCTCGATCTTGATAACTGAAAAACAAACTAACAGACTGCCCGTGTGGAAATTGTGGGCACCCGTAGTTTACAAGGGAAAAACAAAATACGAGTCAGTCATGGGACTGGTGTGAGAAAACCTTTATTACTAATCTGATACTTAGCCTTAATTTGAATATGGTATCTCGGGACCACGCCGCATGTCATGGAACGTGTTTTCTCCCATGGATATGTGCACAACCAAAGCAACCAGAACCAAACATAGCAACCTTCAACCTGATTTTGAAAACATGATCTTTAGAAAAATGAACGATTATAATCCTCAGGCCCCATCAAAAATGCAAGCGCACACTAGAGGATAGGGGTTTGCCTTATAATCGCAACACATGCTTATTATAGTTTAAAACCAAATCATTTGATATTATGATAATGTATAGGGTGTGTAAAATCATTTTGGAAATAAACTTATAAATCTTAGCTCGTATAGTGTCCCATACCACTATGTTGGCTACATAGGTATACAATTGAAAATCGTAAAAGCGTTCGTATTGGAGTTTGGATTCCATCATGATGGTTCCTGATCGAAAGATCACTCGGTCATTCAGTGGATACCATGTTTGTACACAACACCGGACCAATTCTCTCAGGTGGATGAACTTAATCTCGCAACCTATCATACCTTCGGTCGACCGAATCCACGCAAAACATAAAGTCATGCTAATCTGACAATCAACACAGCATCGTATCGGTGTGTGAGGCTCGCAAACTCACGTCATACACAAAGCCATGCATTTAAGTCATGATTTGATCATCACCACATAGCCTTGCTTTTCAACAAAAGCCCTGATCATTGGTCAACACTTAGCATGCCCATGGTCAATACATGTCAAACATGCAATCCATCCACATGTCCATTTCGGTAATGGGAACGAAACCAAAGGCACTTGATTCCACATCCCCGCCTGGGATTTCAAGTCCTTGTAAACCAAATCGCTTCAAGTAAGGTCAGATTGGTCGCAACTTTAACCTGAGTGGTCGCCCAAGGCATCAACGAGCCATCCATCTGATGTGAAGAAATTTGGGACTTCATCATCGTCATTGAGAACTTAATCTTTTCACGTTATATAATTATTCAGAATGGGTAAAAACCTGGCCTTTCCAAATAATTAACGCATCTTTAAAACCATTATACAGGATCTCATGAACCTCATTCCATTTTGGATTATTAGTCCATTTATTAAAACTGTAATGAGCTTTAATATGTCAAAATCATTCATCAATGATTACTTAACTTGAAATCTAATTTCTAGTTATCCAATCAAACTTTATGACTATTTAGTCATCTCTATATGTGAATAAATGTTTATTCTAGCGCCTTTATCCATTCCTATATTTTATTCAAAGATTTATTAAAACTATACTAAGTTTTAATATATCGAAATCCTTCATTTCTATTTCATGGAGCAAAACTGGTAATACTCTATTTTAGTAATCTAATGTTTCAGTAATTTCCATTACCTTTCAAATCCTATTCTTTCAAATCTTGTTGAATGATTTCAAAAAACTCTAAATCAAATATTCTAATTTCTTTACTAAATTCCAAGTTAAATCTTCCCAATAATCCTTATTGATTATTCGCAATTTGCTTTATGAAAAACATGTTCGTTCCTTTTCTAACCCATCTTTATAAAGAAAGATTTTATTTGCTTAACTTGGTAAATTATCTTACTTTTACATGGCCTAAGAACGATGTTATTAAAGATATCATTCACAACAAACCCAAAATCATATTTCCTTTTATATGGGAATGTCTACAGAAATCATATTGGTTTATAATCAATATAAACCTCCATATCCAACAAACACTATAAGCGGGATAATGATACAGCCTTTTAAATCCCTCGAATAGTCTAAGCCATTATCTATAGAGACTTACCTCAGCTAATAATCAATTTGGCTTCCACTCGATTCCAGTTAAACTAATTGGAAGATTCTGATTCAAGTTAATCATTATTAATGATTCAATTGTTAATTAAAAGTCCAAATTTCAATAAAAGGTTCGGTTAAATATCAAATCCAGATTTCTCGAAGGATTCGTAAATTTTCAAAACTTGATATTTACTTTCCAAAATACTTTTAAAATTATTTATTATGATTTATCAAGATTTTTCCACATTTCTGACTTTTATATTAATTATTCCACATTTAAATATTTAAAATTAATATTTAAATCATTAAAGTCATATTATTTTCCAAAAATAATCATTTAAAACTCAAAATTGGCTGACGCCTATTATAAAAATAAATAAGAACATTAAAAAACAATAACGCAAACAAGTTCATTTGCTATGCAAACGCAACTTCAATTTTTTATTCATCGTCAAACCGATTTACTATTCATCTCAATGTTCGATAAGCCATAACTAGTTCTTAACTTCTTCAAATCCAGTTCTTTCTTTTGGAAAAATTCATCGTTATTAACTTAATTTCATTTTTGAAAAGTATTGGAACTTAAATTCTAAGTTTTATTCTCTCTGATTATCTTATTATTAAAATAATCATTTAAAATCCAATTTCTGGAATGGGACTCATTCAACTACTGTATATCCGAGAATCAAGGTATATACAAACAATCAATAAACATAAACAAGATATCATGTGTCAAACGAGTTGTAACCAAACTCGTTAGTTATTTAAGATCAGATGTCGGTGTCATAATTGGGTTCCATTTTATTAATTAATAGCCAAATGGTATTCATGACCACTCTCAATACAACCAATCCAGCCATCAAACATTCAAACCAAAATTTCCAAACATGGATATCTCAAACTAATAATATTCACATATGAATAATGCTTAAGTAATAATCTCAAAAGATGATTTTGTGTTCATTATCTAAGGTTTCACACATATACACATTCATGAGACTAGGATCTCTAAATTTCAAATGAATTCAAACATATAGAATGTTTCTTTATGTCTTTAACCAAATTTAGACAATGCTTTACTTTCCTAACCTTCACTGGCCTATTACTGCCAAAATTATCTTGGCGCAAGACAGCGAGTGAAGGTATGTCAAATGAATATAAGGAAGGAATAAGGAACTCGAAAGCAACTCAGGTCGATACCCCCTCTGGAGAAAAGGGACACGAAACCTACCAGGTATCGGCAAAAGATCATCCGACGGGATATACCCACTAAGAATCAACTAATGGACACCAATACATTAAAAGAGGAAGTGCATCGGGTCAGAGCATCAAGATGGTTCGAAACTAACCCTCGAAGAACATCTCCATGGATATAGAAAGGGTTACTTTCGTAAGTAACACAAATGTCACCGAAAGCTGCCCTACAGGGAGACAAACCGAAAGGCTAAACCGAGGCTCAAGCAAGGATATAGGATATTCGTACTAATTCACTTAGCACCTGAAACATCAACGGTTCTAAGTCGACAGACATTTACGTATAACATGAGGGCGGGCCCCTCCGAGTACCCACAATAAAGTCGAAAACCAACATCCGAAAGCCCGCAGCAAAGGACCGACACTGAGAGCATCCGCCAAGATATCCGAAATGCCCCCACAATCTGGCATGGCAACAAGACCCTTCCACTTGGGAGAGAGCCCAATTCAACTGGGACCATCCCTTCGAAAACTGTAATAGGCGCCACGAGGAGGACCAACAGGCCGATGCCCGAAACCCAGGAAGAAGCGGCCGACAGGGATCGCCCAGGCCCAACAACCTATCGATGGAAAGACACCGGATTCTCTATAAATAGGGCCCCAGATACTCCGTAAAGGGGGATGAACTTTTCATTTCACGATTTAGCTCCTTCTTTCTCTAGGAGAGCAAATCATCAATTCTTGTAATATATCTGCAATTTATAAATTGAGAATTCGGAGTCTCATACATCCTGCGATTTGATAATCTTGTAGTATCATAATGATGAAACAGGGAGTTAAAACTAATCTTTATGATGAGGGTATCATTCAGGGTGCTCTAGTAGCAAAGGAAGGAGACTTTGTAGAAATATGAAACCCCCTTCTCCTCACCTTACAAAGTTGCCATGATTAATCCATGCCCTCATACTGAGCCTAATGCTTCCCCAAGCATTGATGTAACAAAATCGTGTATGAGCTCTTAACTCGACCTCCGTTGTAATTCAGAATCCTCCCTCAGGAAGGTCTAGTACAAAGGAGTCATCGAAGTTAACGATTATTGCGATGCTTTCATCCATGGACTCACGGAAGGTATTAGCCTGTTTTCTTCTTATTGAAATGCAAAGTGCCGTGGTCATGGCCCAAAAACTAATCCATCCTAGATCCAGGACCATTTCATGAGGATTCTGAGTCATGCCCACGGCAAACTTCGTGGATTCACATATTACACTCTGTAATTTAGGTGTTGACGAAAAATATTGTTAACATTTTGGTGCTAGAAGGAGGGCTCGAACCTCCAAACTTGTGGTTATTTTGTTTAAGCTAACTGGTTGAATTCATCATTCCATGGTAGGAAACAGTGAAGACGAAGAAACTGAAGGAACACAACAAAGAACTGGACCCCCATGTCACCCTTGAAGGAAATGAGGTCCCAGCACTCAACCCAAATAATAATGAGAAAGAGGCCGCGCCCAACCCACGTTTGATGCCAGATCTGAACGCCATGGGGGATAATGTCGCAAGGATCTTAGCCTTGGAAGAGCAACTCCAAGAAATGCGGGCTCAGGTCGATGCTGTACAGGCACAGAAGTCCTCGAGGCTCACCAGAACTAGCTTGAAAGAGAAAAATGAATCTCCAAAAAGGAAGGCCCCCGTTCAACAGTCAGAAGCGAAAGGGAGGCCCAAAGAAACCTCTTCCAAGAAAAGGAAATCTCATCTGATGGGAGTAGATCATCAAGGAAATCAATGCGAGCAAGAACAGTCTGGGAGCTCCACCTCCAAAGGCTATGATCCCAAGAGAGAAGACTATGACAACAAGGAGGCTTGCATTTGAGATGTCACTCAGAAGACCATCAAGGACTTGCTGAGAAGCAAGGGGAAGAGAACCCAGGATAACAAGGTTAATGACAATGAGAGGGTAGCCCCGTTTATTGATGAGATTATGAATACCGCAATATAGTCAAGAGTCAAAGTCCCAACCATAAAATATCTGGGAACGATTGAATCTGATGGTCATTTGATGGCTTTCGATAGCCAGATGGATCTTTACAACGCTTCTGGAGCCGTCAGATGTCATCTCTTCCCGTTGAACTTCCAAGGTGCAGCGGCGAAATGGTACCGCCGGTACAAGGAAAACACCATTTAATTGTGGAAACAATTCTCCTACGAATTCTCCGAGCAGTTCTTCATCTGAAAAGATCCAACCTTAGATTATACATTCATCGCTAACATCAAACAAAGACAAAGGGAGTCTCTCGGGGACTATCTCAAAAGGTTCAACGTTGAGACCTTAAAAGCCAAGTATATGAATGACCGTGACAAGCTGATCGCCGTGCATTCAGGATTGATAGAAAACACCCCCTTCTGGAAGGAGTTATATATCCATAACTGCAAGGACTTACAAGATTTCCATTTCCAAGTTGACAAGTTTATCCGCATGAATGTACTATATTTCACGAAAAGGAAGTTCGGGCCTCGAAGAGAAGGAGGAAGGCCGAACTTCGGACAAAAGCTCCCGGAAGGGAATCAGAGGAGATCGAGATGGGAAGACTCTAACACAAACTCAGTTGCCCTGAACAAGCCCATCTCGTATGTGTATGCTGTCGCAAAAGAAAGGGTCAATAACTTCCCGGTCTCGTTCAAAGCCAAAATTTTCTCTGAACCTCATGCCGGCGGTAAATACTGTGAGTTTCATAAAACCAACGGGTACAAGACAGACGAGTGCAAGGTCTTATACGGGATTATCCAGAAACTAATCCGAGAGGGGCACCTGAAGGAGTTTGTATCAAATAAAGCAGCACCAACTCAACATGCAGGAGGATAGCAGAAGGTTTTGGTAAACATGATAGGAGTCACTACAGAGGAGAACAACCTGGATTTGGGGCCTCATGTGAACCGAATCAATGTGATTCATGGGGGGCCATATCCTACCGGAAGCTGTCCGAAAGCCAGTAACCAATACGTAAAATAAGCCTTGGTGGGAATATTCTCCATCCAAGAGGAACCATCATTGAAGAATGCGCGTTACGTCCTCAAAATGCATAACCTTGTGGTTTCCCAAGAGAAATGAAGAAAGGGGCCCGTCACCCACATAACGACCCCCTCATGATAACGGCATAGATAAGGTTTTCAGTTGTTTCTAAAATATTGGTGGATACCGGAAGCTCTGTCAACGTCATCTTCAAGCACGCCTTCGATCAGATGGGAATTTTCGAAAAGAAGCTGAAGCCTAGCAATGAGCTGATTTTCGGGTTCAACAATAAAGGGTCAGCTCCAGTGGGTCAAATCAACCTCTTGGTTCAAGTAGGGCTGTCTCCTCTTCACAGAACTTTTGAAACTCCCTTCATCGTAATTGATCAACTGTCCTATTACAATGCCTTCTTCGGGCGACTAGCTTTAGAGGCGATGGATACCTTCATTTCTTCCAAATATCTCATGTTAAAATTTCTGACCAAACAGGATGGGGAACCATCCGAGGAGAACAATTTAGCTCCCGAGAGTTGTACTTTGGAACGGTCGAAAAATACAAAAGGGAGTATTCTTCGTATTTTGATTCTTCCACTGTTTTTATGCCCTTAGATAAGGGATTCTTATGTCCCACATTTGAAACCAAGATAAAAATAAATAAGACTAACAAACACACAAATGGTAGGTATGCTTCTCTGAAAAGGAAGAGGTCCAATGAGGTGAACTCGACTAAAGAAGAAGAAATTATCACAGATTTAGACTCTTGAGGAGACATCGAAAGGATCAAGCCAATAGAAGAAGTAAAAGAATTAAATGTCAATCAAAAAGATTAACTGAAGGTCATCAACATAGGGAGCAGGCTAACAGAACCTCTTCGAAGCAAATTAATCCACTTCCTACAGCTTAACAAAGACGTTTTCTCCTGGACGAATTCGGACATGGTTGGTATCGACCCTTCAATCATGAGCCATGCATTAAACATCGACCCTTCAATAATCCCAATCGGACAAAAGAAGAGGCAATATAATAGGGACCAGATTGAAGCCTTGAAGTAAGAAGTCTAAAGGCTGGAATCTAACGGGTTTATCCGAGAGGTCCATTACCCGAAATAGTTAGCCAATCCCGTGCTAGTGAAGAAGTCCAATGGGAATTGGAGGACGTGTGTCGATTACATAGATTTAAACAAAGCTTGTCGGAAGGCCTATTACCCCCTTCCGCGGATCGATCAGTTGGTTGATGCCACGAGTGGACAGAAGATACTATCCCTTATGGACGCTTATTTGGGGTACAACCTAATTCCAATGCATAAACCCAACGAGGAACATACAAGCTTTATTACCGACTGGGGAACATTTTGCTATAAAGTTATGCCTTTCGGTTTAAGGAATGCAGGGGCGACGTACCAAAGGCTAGTGAACGGGATGTTCCAAGAGCAGATAGGGCGCAGTATGGAAGTGTATGTCGACGACATGCTAGTGAAGTCCACCGAACAGAGAATCATCTAAAGAACTTGGAGGAAATGTTTGGTATCTTCAGAAGCTACCAGATGAAGTTGAACCCTTAAAAGTGTTCCTTCCGAGTTCAATCTGGGAAGTTTCTGGGATATGGTAAGCGAGCAAGGAATTGAAGCTAGTCCCGACCAACTACAGGCCGTTAAGGACATGGAAAAACCTAAAACCAGCAAGGAAGTCATGAGCCTAAATGGGAAGGTAGCGACACTCAGCAGGTTCATTTCTAAAGCCATCGATAGATGCATCCATTTCTTCAATGTCATAGAGAAAAGAAAGAATTTTGAATGGAACGAAGAATGCAGGAAGGCATTCCAAGAATTGAAAGTTTACATGGGAACACCTCCAGTTTTGCCCAGTCCCGAGAAGGGAGAAACTCTATACCTGTACATGGCAGTCTTCGTATATGTAGTGAGCTCAGTACTGTTAAGAGAGAATAAGGGGACTCAACACCCCATCTATTATGTTAGCCGAAGGCTAAAAGAGGCAGAAACTCGATACCCTGTCACAGAGAAACTGGCGTATTGCTTAATCCTTACTGCACGAAAGCTCAAAGGTAATTTCCAGTCACACCCTATTAAAGTCTTAACCAGCTTCCCGCTCAAACAAGTGTTTAGCAAACCGAAAACCTCAGGGAGGATAATTAAATGGGGTATTGAGCTCAGCTAATACGAAATCGAGTTCCATCCTCGAGCAGCAATTAAAGGGCAAGCTCTCGCATATTTCGTGAACGAGTGTACGAACTTCATTTCAGAACAGTCTGTCAAAGAAAATAATTCAAAGGCAAAATGACAACTCTTTGTAGATGGAGCTTCCAACGAATAGGGGGCGGGGGAAGATTATGTTATAATCACCCCTGACGGACACCGTCTGCACTATGCCATGAAATTGGGGTTCCCGACAACCAGGCTGAATACGAATCCATGATAGTTGGTCTGAATCTGGCATTATAGTTGAAGATACCGAGGATAGAAATCTTCAGCGACTCGCAACTAATTGTAAACCAAATAAAACAGACGTATCAAACCAAAGATAAGAGGCTCATCTTATACATGAAGAAGGTAATAAATATGCTTTTCTTGTTTGAGGACTTCTCAGTTCATCAAATACCCCGCAGGGAGAATATCCAGGCAGATTCGCTAGCCAAATTAGCCAGCTCCGAGGAACCCCCAAAACCCAGATAGTGCCGGTGGGATATCAGGAGATGCCCAGCATCAAACAAGAAGAATCGGAAGAAGGAAAAGAGTCGTTGGTCTTGACCCGATTCCAAGCCTTGAGAAGGGGAGATGGAGAAGGCCAAGAAGGAAACTTCGAGAGGGAATTTCCCATAGCAGAAACACGCCCCCAATAGGAAAGCACGTAGATGACTCCCATAGAGGATTACCTCTTAAAAGGGACGTTACCCCTTGGTAAGCAAGATGCAAGGAAGATAAAACACCAAGCTCCCACGTTCGTTGTCATGGACGGTATACTTTATAAAAAGGGGCATTCACTTCCTTATCTAAGGTGTGTAAGCTTCGAGGATGGACTCATCCTATTAAAAGAAGCTCATAAAAGATGGTGCTGGGACCATTCCAATGGGGTTAAACTGGCCAAAAGGATCATGCGACAGGGTTATTACTGGCCACGGATGGTTAGTGAAGCGGTTAAACACGTCAAGAGATGCGACAAATGTCAGAAGTAATCTAAATACCATGACTTCCTCCCAGTAGCCTAACCACTATATCGAGCCCATGGCCTTTCGACATATGAGGGATAGATTTGATCGGGCCCTTGCCACTCGCCAAGGAAGGAGCTAAATATAATGTACTAGCTATCGACTGCTTCACCAAGTGGGTGGAGGCAGAACCCCTTCAGGTTATCACATCCAAGAAAGTGTTAAGATTCGTAATAATGAATATTGTTACCCGCTTCGGAATTCCCCATAAGATCATATTAGATAACGGAACACAATTCGAGAGTGAAGAATTCACCCAGTTCTATGAGAAAAACAGAATCATCAAAAGTTTCTCCTCAGTGGCCCATTCGAAAGCCAACAGAGCTGTGGAAGCCGAAAATAAGACCATTAAGACAATCCTTAAGAAGCGCCTAAATCAGGCTAAAGGAAGTTGGGCAGAGGAGTTGCCTTTAGTGCTATGGGAATATAAAATTTCCACCAAAACACATATGGGACACACCCCCTTTTCCCTGACATATGGTTGTGAGGCTATGCTTCGGTTGAGGTCAAAGTCCCATCACATCGAAGGATAGTATACACATTTAACCCCAACCAGGAATTAAGAAAGGAGTCATTAGACTTAATACAGGAACCAAGAGATGAGACTGCAAACAGAACCGCCGAATACCAAAGAAGAATCACAAAATATTACAATTCGAAGGTCAAAGCTAGAACCTTCGCTAAGGGCGAGTTAGTACTATGAAGAGTAATGGATAATACCAAAGATCCTGCTGATGGTCCTCTCGGCCCAAATTGGGAAGGACCCCTAATTGTCCATCAAGAAGTCATACCTGGCACATATCGGCTATGCATGCCCAACGGCGATCTTGTTCCAAGGACATGGAACTCGGAACATTTGATGCCATATTTTCCAACCATAAAAGAATAGAGGACAAGATATTTTCCCTAAGAAATCGTCATACAACTAGGGGTATGGAAACCCTCCTGATAGCTCGTAAGAAACCCAAAAGGGGTCGAACTGGAAAAAGGATTGAATCCCTCGTCATCGCCAAATTGGTCGGGGCGAGGCATCCCCCCGAAGGGGGGATGATTGTGTTAGTCCTTCTCCTTGCCCAAACCAGAGGGGGCGGGGTTAAAGCATCGAAAGCATAAGACGCCGTTTCATACCAGAAATGGTCGTGGTAGTGCATCTAAAAATTAGCACGCCCTACCTCTGCTCGTAGAAGAGTACGCCCTACCTCTGCTCGAACTAAGCACGTCCTACCTCTGCTCGCAGAAGGTCACGTCCTACCTATGCTTATGTTCTGCGTTACCCGCAGAAGGGAACGAAAACCCCTATCATCGCCTATGATGTTCAGGATATGGCACCCTTTGGATGGGGGTGGCGTATAAGCCTCTATCAGTGCCTACGATGGTCCATATAGAGCGTCAAAAGAGTAAACCTTAGTTCTATGCCTACGATGGCCCCGTCTAAGTTTCTAAGCCCTTATCATCGCCTACGATGGTCATGATAAGGCGCCTCCTGGAGGGAGGTCGGGTAAGTCCTTGGGCCCTGCTTGTGGATAGGCTAGCCAAGAGCACCAGACGCATAGGCCTAGAGAGTGGCCACAAAAGCATGTACATCCTATGCTTTGACTACGAAAGCCCAAGGGGAGACTCAAGAAGCACGTACAACCTCTGCTTCCGAAATCAAATCCGAAAGGGATACTCGCTCTATTAATACCGGAGGAGGTTTCGGTTCTCTACGCTAATACTCGAATCTAGGTCGATTTGACGCTCTATAAATACCGAAGGAGGTTTCGGTTCTCTATACTAATACCCAAATCTAAGTCGATTCGACACTCTATTAATACTGGAAGAGGTTCCGGTTCTCTATACTATTACCCGAATCGAGGTCAATTCGGCGCTCTATCAATACCAAAGGAGGTTTGGGTTCTTTATACTAATACCCGAATCTGGGTCGATTCAGTGCTCTATTAATACCGAAGGAGGTTTCGGTTCTCTATACTGATACCTGAATCTGGTTTGATTCGGCACACTATTAATACCTGAAGAGGTTTTGCTTCTCTATACTAATACCCGAATCTGCGTGGATTCGGCTCTTCATTATCGTCGGAAGGGTTTTCGGTCCTCAATCTGAAAACACTCGAATCTAGGTGGATTCGGCTCTTTATTAACGCCTGAAGATTTTGCGGTCCTCAATCTAAAAACACCCGAATCTGGGTGGATTCGGCTCTTCATTAACGTCGAAAGGGTTTCCGGTCTCAATCTAAAAACAGCCGAATCTGGGTGGATTCAGCTCTTCATTAACGGCAGAAGGGTTTTCGGTCCTCAATCTGAAAATACCCGAATCTGGGTGGATTCGGCTCTTCATGAACGCCAGAAGGGTTTCTGGTCCTCAATCTAAAAACACCCGAATCTGGGTGGATTCGACTCTTCATTAACGCCGGAAGGGTTTCCGGTTCTCATTCTAAAAACACCTGAATCTGGGTGGATTCGGCTCTTCATTAACGACGGGAGGGTTTCCAATCCTTAATCTAAAAACATCCGAATCTAGGTGGATTCGGCCATCCATTAATACCGAGAAGGTTCCCGACCTTCAGCCATTAAGTTCCTGAATCTGGGCGAATTCAGCTCTTTAATCTTGATTCGTCCAAACCTGAATAGTGTTCAGCTCAACATCATTGTCGGAAAAGGTTTTCAATCCTTCATCAAGACCTAAATCTAGGTCACTACATTCGTCCATTTGGCATCGAAAACAGATCTCTTTGGCAAGACCCATGACATATCTTAGCATTGAAAAGTAATTGGCAAGCAAACAAGCGAAGGCCAAGCGAAAGAAGCGTGACTTGAAAAGTCAAAGACACCCCTTCACTAAATGAGGGGGGAACGTTACTACCAAAATTATCTTGGCGCAAGACAGTGAGTGAAGGGATGTCAAATGAATATAAGGAAGGAATAAGGAACTCGAAAGAAACTCAGGCCGATACCCCCTCTGGAGAAAAGGGACCCGAAACCTACCAGGTATCGGCAAAAGATCATCCGACGGGATCTACCTCCCAAGAATCAACCAACGAACCCTAGCACATTAAAATAGGAAGAGCATCGAGTCAGACCATCAAGATGGTTCGAAACCAACCCTCGAAGAATGGCTCTGTGGATATAGAAAAGTGTTACTTTCGTAAGTAACACAAATGTCACCGAAAGCTACCCGATAGGGAGCCAAACCGGAAGTGTAACACCCCGTAATTTTATAACATTGAAATTCACAAATTAAAGTATACTTAATTTTTAGAAAAGAATTAAGTGAAATGGGTTGCGCAGAGAAATATATATATATATATATATTGATATATATATAAAAATTAAAAATTAAATAAATAAATATGTGAAAAAGTTCAAAACAACGAATTGGGAGGGGGAATAACCGAACCGACCCATTTTTGAGGTCGACCCGAGCCCGCTGGGTCGACTAGGGGTTAATCCATGGTGTTTGGCTGTCAACCCGTGGGCCGATTCGCTCAAATGCAGATTTTGCATTTGATTGGTTCTCATGGTTCAGGGTTAATCTAATGGTCCTAAATAACTTCCTACACCTATAAATACATCCTAATGCTAACCCTAAACCTAATTAAAATAGAATAGTTACCGTCATACCGTCGCCATGGAAATCAATGGAGTCGCCGCCAACTAAGAAAGAAGAAAAGCAAATTCAATCCTAATTCTCTCAACCGTAAAGCAAAGCAAAACTCTCTCTTTTCTTCTCTAAATTGTGAGTATGATGATCTTAACAAGATTATTATCATTTTAATTAGGTTGAGTTATGAATGGATTATGAGTAGATGATGTGAATTAACATATATGTTGTTGTAAACCCCTTTTGCTATCATGTATATTGTAAATCCAATGTTATGTGATAATGATATTTTATATGTTGTAAATCATGCTATGATGATGTTATGTATGTTGAAAGTTTCTATGCTAAGTTGTGATGAATCATACATGTTAAAAAGGCCATGATGTTACCATCTATGCTAGTTAGTTCATATTAATTAAATCATCATGTTTGGGTTATGTTGATCTATATGACAAGTCACATATGCAAGTTAGATTGATTAGAAAAGTTATGAACATATACCAAGACATCTATTATGACATCTAGAATTATGCTATGACATATGTGATATCCTATGCTAGTTCACACCATCATTATGTTGCCTAAAAACCCCATATGCAAGTTTATGTATAGATTTGGGCAAGATCATACCATGTAAATTGAGACATTTAGCAAGTTGACACCTTTTGATCCTTAACATGTGTAGTTTATGCAAGTTTCACCACTATTATGATTAGATTTATTTTAATTGTCTATATGTTGTGATAATTTATCTTTGTGCTATGTGTTAGACTATTCAAGTCTAGCCTATATTATGCGTTGAATAAGCGAACGTATAAACGTGGGGTAGGGGTAATATTAAGGATTTAATATTAAAAAGTTGGGTTGCAATTGATATGATTTTGCATGCCATAAGTGGATGGCCATAATTGAGTCAATTATGGACATCATTAAAAGTTGACTTAATTAATAATTTGAATAGGGAATTATTAAAACTGGGGTAAAAGATTTTAAGTGTTAATCAATTCTTAGGACACGAGGTTGGACTCGTTTGTGACGTAAACCTGCCCGGACCCGCCCGGCAAATCCAGTGGTCACAAATGTCAGCCCAATGTGAGAGGTCCTAGGCCTAAACTAAAGCATAACGGTTGTAAAGACACGAGGTTAGACTCTTTTATGTTGTAAGACTGCCCGGACCCGCCCGACAAATCCAGCTGCCATAAATGCCAGTCTAATGTGAGAGGTCTTTATGAGGTTATGGCCTGAATGAATTAAGAAATACTTAACCAGATAAACATGTAAGGTGGGACATGGGGGTTAAGTAGGTGCCTTGGGTGGCATGAGGAATCTAGGGGGTGCCCTTAGTGGCATGTGAAATACGATTAGTAAGACTTAACCAAACACACATGTAAATGAACATGACTAAGAGGGTTAAGTGGGATATACTAGTGACAAGCTTAGGTGGGTAGCTTGTGGGGGCCCATTTCGACCAGTATCCCAAACGTATCTTTGTGGGCTCGACCTAAGTCGAGGACGGGACACGCATGCTGGGTTCGACTGTAAGAGGCCAAAACGGGGAGCGGTGGCAACGCAAGTCCAACGGGTTTCGTATGCGTGTTTGGACCCGGGTTGGTAGGTAAGACGTTGTTGCATCGTGTAGGTATAAGCTGTGCATTCTCAAGTTGTATCGGGTTGCCACTTTAGGGGAGTGATACACCCCACTGTGGGGCCAGCACGGGTATCTACGAGTAGGGAGCCGATCGAAAGTGGGTGGTGGGGTACACCTAGTGGAGATAGGGGCAGACGACACCTATGTAGTCAGCTAGGGGTACGTAAGGCTATTTATAAAGTTTCTGTGTGAAGCAAGTGGGATCAAACAATAGGGTGACTGGTGTGGTGCAGTGTAGTAATGTGCGGTGCAGTGTAGTAATCATTCGTTAGTAATTAGGTGTGCCTTTACCGTTATCTTTAACGTTATCTTAAACGCTATCTTTATTTTCCTAAGAGTTCATAGTCATTTACTTATCTTCCAGCTTATGCCTTAGTCTAGTTATTTTGATAATAGTATTGTTAGAATTATCATACTCGCCAGACTTTATGTCTGACCCCCTCTATTTCTATCCTTTTTCCCCCTCCAGGTCCTCAGGTTGGGCCCAGCTCTAGTGGAGTTTGATTGAATTGCTTCATCTCTCTTTGGAAAGCTTGTACCGTTGAAGTAAAGTCCAGCTTGTTATCTTTTTAATGGCTATTTATGTAATGGGATTATGTATTTTGTTTTTATGAAGATGGATATTGTACTTGGTTATGATCTATGGTTTTATGATGTAACAAACATGTTTAATTTCTGCTGCAATAAAATGAAGTTTTAGATTTCCAAGTACTATTTACTATCTGTCTTGTTGTAATTTTTCTGTTCTATATTCACTTATAACCTCCATGGAAGTTAATGCATTCCCTTCGTGAGTGACATTAATGGACGTGGGGTGTTACACGTGGTATCAGAGCTTAAGGTTACCAGAACAGATAAAAATACTTTAGAAAAATAGTTATTTTTGGAAGAAGTGCTTTCAAAAGCATGTTTTAATGAGAAATTTAAAGAGAAAAGTTTTTAAGAAAAAAAAAAACACAATCCCCAATAGCCCATATCTTTATCTTTCGAATTCTTCATTCTGAATCTTTCCTTTTTCGTTTCAGCATGGCTGAAGATCTTAATCTACCCGACGGTGTAACGATACCAGGATGGTATAGGAGGTTATTAGAGGCTAGGGCCGCTGCAGGTCCAGCCAATGTTCCTCCACCACCAGTTGCACCCGTTCCTCCTCCTCCTCGCATAGATGCTTTTGCAAAGACGTGCAAGGAATTCAAGGCTATGGGTGGAAAACCATTTCAAGGGTCAGAAACGTTTGTGGAAGCTAGAGATTGGCTTAAGGAGGTGGAAGAATTGCTAGAAATCTTTGAAGTAGAAGAAGGGAGGAGAGTTCGATTAGCAGCTTGGTTGATGAAGGGAGAGGCCTCGTTTTGGTGGGAGGTCACTAATGGGGAGCGTCCTATTGACTCTTGGGCGGATTTCAGACGTAGGTTCGAGGCGAAGTTTCTCTCAAGGGCGGAAGAAAATCTATATATGGAAAGGTTCTTGACATTGAAGCAAGGAAGCTCATCAGTGAAAGAATATGTCAATAAATTTAATCAGTTAGCAAGATTTGGCTTGGACTTAGTAAACACGCCGGAGAAGAAGGCTCTAAGGTTCGTGAATGGCTTGAATGAACCATTGCAAGGGTTGTCTATGACCCACATCCCGATGGGGGCCACCTTTGAGAAGTTAGTAGAAATGGCGCTCATGCATGAGGAGAAAAGCGCTAAAGCTGATAAGGCACCCGAGAAGAAGGGGGATCAGAAGAAACCACACCAGCAAAACAAGAAGGGTGGAAAAGACAATAATGGCAAGGGAAAGAAGAAGTGCTTTAACTGTGGAACCCCAGGCCATCTCAGCAAGGATTGCCGAAAGAAAAAGAAGACAGGCTGTTTTCATTGTGGCGATGCGGGACATTTAGTGAAGGACTGCCCAAAGAAGGGGCAGAGGGCAGGAGCTACCTCGGGAGGACAGGTGCAGGCTCTTATGGCACCAGGGCAGGCTAGGGGACAAGTTCAGGCTCTCGCGGTCCCACCGCTGCAAGAACGAGGTAGAACCATTTCTGTTGAAAGCTTAGTTTTTCTGTTTGATCATCCCGTCCGTACCTTATTCGATTCGGGCGCATCACATTCGTTTATCTCTACATCATTAGTTGAATTACTGCACTTAAACACCAGTTTAGTAGAGGATCCCTTAGTTGTTTCGAATCCAATTGAGGGCTCAGCTTATTTGTCTATGATGTGTTTGGATTTGAAAATTTCCATACTTAGCGTTGAATTTAGATGTGATGCTTATGTGTTGGGCTTCACGGGCTATGGGCTAATTTTAGGAATGGATTGGTTATACAAAAATGGGGCCGTTCTTGATTGTGAAAGGAGAGTAGTTAGGCTCGTGACTCGCCTTGGCAACACTCTCGAAATCTTTTGTAATCCCATAAATTCGGTTATGCTAAGTTATCTAGAATCGCTTGACGCGTCTGAGGAAAATCTACGATCTGTTAGAGTGGTCTGAGAATATTCGGATGTGTTTGAGGAGGTGAAGGGCTGGCCTCCGAAGCGGGAGATAGATTTTCGAATATATCTTGTGGATAATGCGAAACCAGTATCTTTGCCAGTACGCCACATGGCTCCACGTGAAAGGAGGGAACTCGATAAGCAAGTGAAGGAGTTGCTTGAGAAGGGGTTCATAAGACGAAGTATATCGGAGTGGGGTGCTCCAGTAGTATTTGCCACGAAGGCGGATGGGTCCCTTAGACTTTGTGTGGACTATAGAGAACTTAATAAGCTTACTAAGAAGAACAGACACCCACTGCCGAGGATTGACGATCTCTTCGATCAGTTAGTTGGCGCCTCAGTGTTTTCGCAGTTGGACTTAGCCACTGGGTTCCATCAGTTGAGAGTGGCTGAGGATAGCATAGACAAGACTGCCTTTAGGACTTCAGACGGTTTCTATGAATGGCTAGTTATGCCCTTCAGTTTGGCAAACGCCCCAGCATATTTTGTTGATTTGATGAGTAGGGTGTTTAGGGAGTACCTTAACAAATTCGTGGTAGTCTTTGTAGATGACATCTTGATCTTTTCTAAGGATGAAGAAGAGCATGCCCTACATCTTAGGGAAGTGTTGGAGACTCTTCGAGCGCATAAGCTTAAAGCTAAATTTTCTAAGTGTCACTTTTGGAGGAAGGAAGTACGGTTCTTAGGACACGTGGTTTCCAAAGAAGGCATAGCTGTAGATCCCGCGAAGGTGGTGGCCATCCAAGATTGGAAGGTTCCTAAAAATGCTACCGAAGTGAGAAGTTTCTTGGGGTTGGCTGGCTACTATAGGAAGTTTATCAAAGACTTCGCAAAGATATCAGCTCCATTGACACGCTTGACGAAGAAGAACCTAGTTTTCACATGGGACGTAGATTGTGATGATGCGTTCCAACGTTTGAAGAGAGCTTTGACTTCAGCCCCAGTCTTAGTATTGCCAGACGGGAGTAAGTCGTTTACCGTTTATACTGACGCTTGTGGGATAGGACTAGGCATAGTCTTAATGCAAGAGGGCAGGGTAATAGCCTATGGTGGAAGGCAGTTGAGAGCGCATGAGAATAATTACCCCACACATGACCTAGAGTTGGCCGCTATTGTTTTTGCGCTTAAGTCTTGGCGTCATTATCTTCTTGGCGAGAAATTCGAACTATTCACTGACCACAAATCTTTAAAATACCTATTCTCTCAAAAGGACTTGAACTTAAGGTAGCAAAGGTGGATGGAGTTCTTAGCGTCCTACAACTTTGAGATAGCATATACCCCTGGCAAGGGTAACGTGGTGGCCGATGCCTTAAGTAGAAAAAGATTATCCTTAAGTCCTTTTTTTGTTGAGCGGCAAAGTTTAGAATTCATTTCGATGTTTGACTTTAGACCTTCCGTTGACTTCGTACCCGGTTTGCTAGCATCCTTGGAGGTCAGACCTACGCTTTTGGGACGGATTGGCGAGGCACAGCGAGACGACCCACAATTAGTTGAGTTAGTAGAAAAGCTCAAAGGAGGGGAGTCATCAAGCTATCTCCGTAGGTATACCCTAGATGATAAGGGTTGGTTACGTAGGGACGGTAGACTTTGTGTACCAAAAGACGATGACCTAAGGAAGACTATTCTTGACGAAGCACATCGTTCGAAGATGACCATTCATCCTGGCAGGGACAAGATGTACAAAGACATGAAGAGAGTTTACTTTTGGGCCGGCATGAAGAAAGACGTGGCCGAGTATGTCGCTAGATGCTTGGTGTGCCAACAAGTAAAAGCGGAGCAAAAGAAACCCGGTGGGTTGCTTCACCCATTGGAGGTTCCACTATGGAAATGGGAAAGCATCTCGATGGATTTTGTGGATGGATTTCCGCGATCGAGGAAGGGTAATACGGGAATTTGGGTTATAGTAGATAGACTTACTAAGAGAGCCCATTTTATTCCCGTGAAGAGTAAGAGGACTGCTCCATGGTTAGCTTCTGTATACGTTCGAGAGATAGTTCGGTTGCACGGTGTTCCTTCTAGTATAGTGAGCGACTGCGATCCTATTTTCACTAGCGAATTTTGGAGAAGCTTACAAGAGGCGGTAGGGACTCAGTTATGTTTGAGCACCGCATATCATCCTCAGACGGACGGCCAGACTGAGAGGGTGAATCACATTCCAGAGGATCTGTTGAGGCTATGTATCCTAGACTTTGGGGGTACATGGGAAGAGCATCTTCCATTGGTTGAGTTCGCATATAATAATAGCTTTCAGTCCAGCATTGGTATGGCACCATTCGAAGCTCTATATGGACGACCTTGTCGTTCACCATCATGTTGGTGGGAATCTACGAATAAGATCTTACTTGGGCCCGATATGATTAGGGAGACTTTGGAGAAGATAGACTTGATTCGAAGGAGGATGAAAGCAGCACAAGATAGGCAGAAATCTTATGCGGATAAGAGGAGGACAGATCTCGAGTTTGAAGTTGGGGACATGGTCTTTGTCAAAGTGTCTCCATTACGAAACGTTGTTCGCTTTGGGTCCGTTGGGAAATTAGCACCAAGGTTTGTAGGGTCGTTTCCTATTAAGGAGAGGATTGGACGGATGGCGTATAGAGTGGAGTTGCCCGAGAGACTTAGTGGTGTACATGACGTATTCCATGTGTCACATTTGAGGAAGTGCTTGCATGAGACCGCGGAAGTGGTAGAGCCGAGCTTGCTTAGAGAGGTGGAGATAGAGCGTGATGCGACAATTCGACAAGCTCCTACGCGCATTCTTGGGTTGGAAATCAAGAGGTTGAGGAATCGAGAGGTCAGACTAGTCAAAGTGCAATGGGGAGATGATGAGAGCAACGCTACTTGGGAGACGGAAGAGAAGATGTGTTTACGATACCCTTTTCTTTTTGAGGGTATGTCCTTTAATTTCTCCTTTATCGCTTAGCTTGTACTTATCTTATCTTTAGTATATCCTCTCGCTAGTATCTTTGACCTTTAGTTAGGATAATCCTATCGTTGAAACATCTGTTTGAGACATGTTATGTATGGTGGATGCAAAGTGGATGCAAGTGTTTGCTAGTGGTTGCTCGTGGATGCATATACACACACTATTAGGCACCAGATCGGCTCAGTCACTTCATATTGCATATTGCATATATATGGATGTATTTAGTAAAATGGATGTATAATGGTTTATTATCATATAGTTGCTGCATTCGGGTGGATGGTTGTGCACGCATATAGAATTAATATGTATCATTAGGAATCTTTTGCATACATATTGGACGCATGGCACTATCATGAATTGCACTAAGGAGGTCGACTGAATCAGTAGACCGCCTAATTTTGCATTAGATATGGACATATACACACACTGTGCATATAAACATTAAAGCATTAGAAGTCTTTTATGGACAATGGATGCTGGTGTTTATTGGTTTAGTAGATGGACGATTAGATGGTAGGATATACATTCTTCTTGACTTAGAGATTTCGGGGACGAAATCCTTTAAGGAGGGGAGAATGTAACACCCCGTAATTTTATAACATTAAAATTCACAAATTAAAGTATACTTAATTTTTAGAAAAGAATTAAGTGAAATGGGTTGCGTAGAGAAATATATATATATTGATATATATATATATATAAATTAAAAATTAAATAAATAAATATGCGAAAAAGTTCAAAACAGCGAATTGGGAGGGGGAATAACCGAACCGGCCCATTTTGAGGTCGACCCGAGCCCCGCTGGGTCGACTAGGGGTTAATCCATGGTGTTTGGCTGTCAACCCGTGGGCCGATTCGCTCAAATGCAGATTTTGCATTTGATTGGTTCTCATGGTTCAGGGTTAATCTAATGGTCCTAAATAACTTCCTACACCTATAAATACATCCTAATGCTAACCCTAAACCTAATTAAAATAGAATAGTTACCGTCATACCGTCGCCATGGAAATCAATGGAGCCGCCGCCAACTAAGAAAGAAGAAAAGCAAATTCAATTCTAATTCTCTCAACCCTAAAGCAAAGCAAAACTCTCTTTTCTTCTCTAAATTGTGAGTATGATGATCTTAACAAGATTATTATCATTTTAATTAGGTTGAGTTATGAATGGATTATGAGTAGATGATGTGAATTATCATATATGTTGTTGTAAACCCCTTTTGTTATCATGTATATTGTAAATCCAATGTTATGTGATGATGATATCTTATATGTTGTAAATCATGCTATGATGATGTTATGTATGTTGAAAATTTCTATGCTAAGTTGTGATGAATCATACATGTTAAAAAGGCCATGATGTTACCATCTATGCTAGTTAGTTCATATTAATTAAATCATCATGTTTGGGTTATGTTGATCTATATGACAAGTCACATATGCAAGTTAGATTGATTAGAAAAGTTATGAACATATACCAAGACATCTATTATGACATCTAGAATTATGCTATGACATATGTGATATCCTATGCTAGTTCACACCATCATTATGTTGCCTAAAAACCCCATATGCAAGTTTATGTATAGATTTGGGCTATGATCATACCATGTAAATTGAGACATTTAACAAGTTGACACCTTTTGATCCTTAACATGTGTAGTTTATGCAAGTTTCACCCCTATTATGATTAGATTTATTTTAATTGTCTATATGTTGTGATAATTTATCTTTGTGCAATGTGTTAGACTATTCAAGTCTAGCCTATATTATGCATTAAATAAGCGAACGTATAAACGTGGGGTAGGGGTAATATTAAGGATTTAATATTAAAAAGTTGGGGTGCAATTGATATGATTTTGCATGCCATAAGTGGATGGCCATAATTGAGTCAATTATGGACATCATTAAAAGTTGACTTAATTAATAATTTGAATAGGGAATTATTAAAACTGGGGTAAAAGATTTTAAGTGTTAATCAATGCTTAGGACACGAGGTTGGACTCGTTTGTGACGTAAACCTGCCCGGACCCGCCTGGCAAATCCAGTGGTCACAAATGTCAGCCCAATGTGAGAGGTCCTAGGCCTAAACTAAAGCATAACGGTTGTAAAGACACGAGGTTAGACTCTTTTATGTTGTAAGACTGCCCGGACCCGCCCGGCAAATCCAGCTGCCATAAATGCCAGTCTAATGTGAGAGGTCTTTATGAGGTTATGGCCTGAATGAATTAAGAAATACTTAACCAGATAAACATGTAAGGTGGGACATGGGGGTTAAGTAGGTGCCTTGGGTGGCATGAGGAATCTAGGGGGTGCCCTTAGTGGCATGTGAAATACGATTAGTAAGACTTAACCAAACACACATGTAAATGAACATGACTAAGAGGGTTAAGTGGGACATACTAGTGACAAGCTTAGGTGGGTAGCTTGTGGGGGCCCATTTCGACCAGCATCCCAAACGTATCTTTGTGGGCTCAACCCAAGTCGAGGACGGGACACGCATGCTGGGTTCGACTGTAAGAGGCCAAAACGGGGAGCGGTGGCAACGCAAGTCCAACGGGTTTCGTATGCGTGTGTGGACCCGGGCTGGTAGGTAAGACGTTGTTGCATCGTGTAGGTATAAGCCGTGCATTCTCAAGTTGTATCGGGTTGCCACTTTAGGGGAGTGATACACCCCACTGTAGGGCCAGCACGGGTATCTACGAGTAGGGAGCCGATCGAAAGTGGGTAGTGGGGTACACCTAGTGGAGATAGGGGCAGACGGCACCTATGTAGTCAGCTAGGGGTACGTAAGGCTATTTATAAAGTTTCTGTGTGAAGCAAGTGGGATCAAACAATAGGGTGACTGGTGTGGTGCTGTGTAGTAATGTGCGGTGCAGTGTAGAAATCATTCGTTAGTAATTAGGTGTGCCTTTACCGTTATCTTTAACGTTATCTTAAACGCTATCTTTATCTTCCTAAGAGTTCATAGACATTTACTTGTCTTCCAGCTTATGCCTTAGTCTAGTTATTTTGATAATAGTATTGTTAGAATTATCATACTCGCCAGACTTTATGTCTGGCCCCCTCTATTTCTATCCTTTTTCCCCCTCCAGGTCCTCAGGTTGGGCCCAGCTCTAGTTGAGTTTGATTGAATTGCTTCATCTCTCTTTGGAAAGCTTGGACCGTTGAAGTAAAGTCCAGCTTGTTATCTTTTTAATGGCTATTTATGTAATGGGATTATGTATTTTGTTTTTATGAAGATGGATATTGTACTTGGTTATGATCTATGGTTTTATGATGTAACAAACATGTTTAATTTCCGCTGCAATAAAATGAAGTTTTAGATTTCCAAGTACTATTTACTATCTGTCTTGTTGTAATTTTTCTGTTCTATATTAACTTATAACCTCCATGGAAGTTAATGCATTCCCTTCGTGAGTGACATTAATGGACGTGGGGTGTTACACGAAGGCTAAACCGAGACTCAAGCAAGGATACAGGCTATTCGTGCTAATCCACTTAGTACCTGAACCATTAATGGTTCTAAATCAGCAGACATTTACGTATAGCATGACGACGGGCCCCTTCGAGTACCCACAATAAAGTCAAAATCCTACATACGAATGCCCACAATAAAGGACCGATACTGAGAGCATCCGCCAGGATATCCAAAATGTCGTCGCAATCCGGCGTGACAACAAGCCTCTTCCACCTGGGAGAGAGCCCAATTCATCTAGGACCATCCCTTCGAAAACTGTAACTGGCACCACGAGGAGGACCGATAGGCCGATGCCCGAAACCGAGGAAAAAGCGGTCGACAGAGATCGCCCAGGCCCAACAACCTATCGATGGAAAGACACCGGATTCCCTATAAATAGGACCCCAGATATCCATTAAGGGGGACGAACTTTTCATTTCTCGATTTAGCTCCTTCTTTCTCAAGGAGAGCAAATCACCAATTCTTGTAATATATCTGCAATTTATAAATGGAGAATTCGGAGTCTCGGACATCCTGTGATTTGATAATCTTGTAGTATCATGATGATGAAACAGGGAGTTAACAATAATCTTTCTGATGAGGGGATCAATAACGGTGCTCCAGTAGCAGAGGAAGGAGACTTTGTAAAAATATGAAACCCCCTTCTCCTCACCTTACAAAGCTGCCATGATTGATTCATGCCCTCATACTGAGCCTAACTCTTCCCCAAGCATTGATGTAAAAAAATCGTGTATGAGCTCTTAGCTCGACCACCGTTGTAATTCAGACTCCTCCCTCAGGAAGGTCTAGTACAAAGGAGTCATCGAAGTTAACGAGTATTGCGATGCTTTCATCCATGGACTCACGGGAGGCGTAGCCTGTTTTCTTCTTATTGAAATGCACAGTGTCGTTGTCATGGCCCAGAAACTTATCCATCCCAGATCCAGGACCATTTCCTGAGGATTCTGAGTCATGGCCGCGACAAACTTCGTGGATACACATATTACACTCTGTAATTTGGGTGTTGACGAAAAATATCGTTAACACAACCCAACCTGTATTATCGTCAAATTTTGCTAATCACAAAACAAGGAATTAGCTTACTAACCTTCAAAATTAGTCTCATAACCTAAACATGGTGACATATATACTACATAAGGGTGTTAAGGAACTAAATTCAAGCCTAATCCATGAGGATTTCATCAGAAAATCCCTTTTGATCTCTTTGAGACATTTCATCAAACATGTTGTGTGCATGTTTTAAATCGAACTAAAAAGCCCTTTTTACAAATTGATTTATCATACAAACTTCATCTTTACATATGGTTGCACAGGAAGATCAAAACCTTAAGGGTTCACCATCTTTTACCACATCATATTATTTACAAACAAACCATCAACAACCAACCAAAGCATGTATACACCTAATATTCCATAAAGGAGAGATTTTGTGAACTGAACTAAAGAGTTTCATTCCCAAACCTAAATAAGATGTCATTTCTACTTCATGAATTTACTTGGAAACCATTAGCAACCAACTTCCGACAATTTACTTAATATTTTTCTTTTAGGCATTTCATCAAACACCTTATGTGCATATAGTTTATCCTTTTCCTTCTTATAAATTTCTCACTAATAACCCATAAACATAGATATATAATCACCAATCAAAACCCTTTAAAGTGTAGTTTCCTTAATCGTGACTTCCTAGCTCTCGTTATAAGGTCGGATGCTCTTAGTACTAGCTCTTCTCTAATTTTTGATGAAACACGAAATCTTCTTGGAAAAATCTGAAACTTTCGGCTGCTCTTTGGCTTATGAATCCTTCTCTAAGTTGAAGTACTCGTTCCCATGATTACAAGGCCTCTAAGAACGCGTAATTTCGTCTCAGTATGAGGAAGTTATGACTGTTTAAAAATTATGGTGCATAATTTTCAGCCGGAGGTGGAAACGGGTTGGATAAATGAATGGATCATTATCGGATCAATATAGGTCCGAGACTTTTAGGACTGGAAGTGGGTCTGATCAGACCGGGGTAGTGTGGTGGTGGTGGTGATCGAGGATTCGTCCATGGAGGATGAAAGAGGAGGAAGAGGAGAGGTGGATCTTCATTTTTTTTCCGCTCTTTCTTCTCTCTTTTCTCTTTTCCATTTCATTTTTATTTTTTCCTTCTTTGTTCGGCCATAGCCGGGTTGATTGGAAGGAAGGATAAGGAGAGGATAGTAATGAAGAGGGGATAAGGATGGAGGATTTAAATCGTGGAATTTAAGGCACGTATCGCTGACCGCGCAGGTACTAAAACACAAGTATGTTTTCTCAGCTCTATTCGAACATTAATTTGACTTACTTATTGATATCTTATTTACAGTGTTTTTCCACCATATTGTTCAATTTTTCTTGCTCTTCAATAATATATAAAAATATTTCAAATTCGAATTCGTTTGAATTTTCAAATAGTTTAAATTCTATTCAAAATATTGTTTTCTACCTATCTTAATCAACTCTGAATTGGACCCAACAAAAAGTGTAAACAACTAATTACCCCTATTCATGCTTCAATGGAATAGGTTTCAAAGATTCATTCATCCATCTAAGTACGTTAATTACAAAAACAAGTTATTTTTAGTTCAAATTTAACTCTTTTTGACATGTTTTCCTGTCACACAGTCACATACTGACACGAATTGACTTGAAACTTCACCCACTACTTTATTTTGATGTAACGGATTTAAAGAAACTAAAATTTTTTAAATTCGCGACCTTTGGAAAAATGACTATTTTTAATGTGACCAAAATACCGCGTTTTTATTAATTTTCAACTAGTACCTATTAATTATCAATTCTAAAAAAATCAATAACTTTATTAACACAAAATTCAACTAAACTTATTTTCAATTGCTTTTGGGTTCAAATTTCTTATTCAAATCATTTAAAATCCTTTCACACTTATTTAAAATCACATTTTAGATTGACAGAAAATCCGGGTCGTTACATTCACCCCCACTTAAAATGATTTCGTCCTCGAAATCGAAGTCATAACTAATGGTCATATACCTAACCAACACCTCGGTTATTAACCCTAGAGCTTTGTTGGTTAACTCCACTGTTTAACTTTATATGTTTATTCGTTAGAAATGAATTCCATTCAAGTTGGTGTAATATTACCCCTTAAATCTCAAATGTTCAACATTTCTAACTTCAAAACACCAAAGTTTTTAACCCATATCTCTCATTTGGGATTCCTATTTTACCTATCCTATTCTTTCAATATAATTGAACAAAAGTTTACCTAAAAGATACTATATTAATCGATAGATTCGTACATCCATACAACATTTATATATGCATATGTACATACATCAAACATCCACACAACCATCCAAATACATACATCCGGACAAACTTCCTTGTATATTCCCAAAATATTAGTTCCAACTTTAGGATAATATTAATAACTAAATGGCCATTTCATTCTGATCTATTCTAGGATTCTTATCCCAATTCGTCATTAAGTAGTAAACTCATTTTTTCTTATTGCAAATCTTGAGAGTATGTCCTGCTTCCATACCCCGGAAACATCTTATATCCTTTCTGGACAATTGTCAACATAATGTCTTTTATCTTACATCGGTAACAAATTTTTTTTGTAACCTTTCCTTACTCTCCTTCTTATTATTTTTCCTGGAGTCACTATAAATATACCTATATAGATCCAACCTATTTTCTTCTTCTGTCTACTCATAAATCCCTTTCGCTTGTTTCCAACTCATCATCTTAGGTTTAACTCCAGATAGACTACAGTTATCCATGGGATTATTTCAACTCATCATCTTAGGTTTAACTCTAGATAGACTATGGTTATCCATGGAAATAAGCAAAAGGGATTTATGAGTAGACAGAAGAAGAAGATAGGTTGGACCTATACAGGTATATTTATAGTTACTCCAGGAAAAATAAGAATAAGAAGGAGAGTAAGGAAAGGGTACAAAAAAATATAACTTGCTACCGATGTAAGCTAATGGGCATTTTGTTCACAATTGTTCAGAAAGGATATAAGATGTATCCGGGGTTGGGAAGTAAGACATACCCTCAAGAGTTGCAATAAGAAAAAAATGAGTTTACTATTTAATGATGAATTTGGATAAGAATCCTAGACTAGTTCAGAATGAAATGGTCATTTAATTTGTAATATTATCCAAAGGTAGAAACTTATATTTTGGGAATATACAAGGAAGTTTGTCCGGATGTGTGTATTTCGATGGTTGTATGGATGTTTGATATATGTACGTATGCATATATAAATGCTTGTATGGATGTACGAATCTATCTGTTAATATAATATCTTTTGGGTAACTTTTGTTCAATTATATTGAAAGAATAGGATAGGTAAAATAGGAAACCAAAACGAGAGATTTGAGTTAAAACTTTGATGATTTGAAGTTAGAAATGTTGAATATTTGAGATTTGAGGGGTAATATAACACCAACTGCAATGGACTTCATTTTTAATGAATAAACAGATAAAGTTAAATAGTGGAGTTAACTAAAAGAGTTCTAGGGTTAATAACCAAGGTGTTGGTTAGGTATATGACCATTAGTTCCGACTTCGATTTCGAGGACGAAATCATTTTAAGTGAGGATGAACGTAACTACTTGGATTTTCTGTCAATCTAAAATGTGATTTTAAATAAGTGTGAAAGGATTTTAAATGATTTGAATAAGAAATTTGAACCCAGAAACAGTTGAAAATAAAGTTTGAAGTTGAATTATGTGTTAATAAAGTTATAGTTTTTTTTACAATTGATAATTAATACGTACTAGTTGAAAATTAATAAAAACGCGATATTTTGGTCGCCTTAAAAATAAGCATTTTTCCAAAGTCATGGATTTCGACAATTTTAGTTTCATTGGATCTGTTACGTAAAAATATAGTAGCGGGTGAAGTTTCAAGTCAATTCGTGTCTGCATATGGCTGTGTGATAGGAAAATGTGCCAAAAAGAGTTAAATTTGAACTAAAAATAAATTGTTTTTGAAATTAACATATTTAGGTGGATGAACTAATCTTTGAAACCTATTCCGTTGAGTCCGTAATAAGGGTATTTAGGTGGGTACACTTTTCGTTGGGTCCAAGTCGGAGTTCTGGACATTAAGATAGGTAGAAAACACTATTTTAAATCAAATTTAAATTATTTGAAAATTCAAACAAATTCGAATTTGAAGTATTTTTATATGTTATTGAAGAGAAAGAAAAATTGAACAATATGGTGGAAAAATATTTTAATATGATATCAATAAGTAGCCAAATTAACGTTTGGATAGAGCTACTAAAACACACTTGTGTTTTAGTACCAGCACGGTCAGCGATCCGCACCTTAAATTCCATTATTTAAACCCTATACCCTTATATCCTCTCCTTCCTCCCCACCAGTCTAGCCATGGATGAACAAAGAAGGAAAAAATAAAAAGAGAAAGAAAAGAGAGAAGAAAGGAAAGAAATCAAGCTATTCCACCTCTCCTCTTCCTCCTCTTTCATCCTCCTGGCCGAATCCTCCACACCACCGCACCACCTCAGTCCGACCAAACCCTCTTCCAGCCCCAAAATCTCGGATCTACATTGATCCATTTACGATCCATTCATTTATCCAACCCATTTCCACCTTCGGCTGAAAATTACGCACCCTGATCTTTAAATAGTCATAGCTTCCTCATACGGAGGCGAAATTACGCGTTCTTGGTGGCGTAGGGATCGTGGGAACGAGTATTTCAACCTAGAGAAGGATTTAAAAGCCTAAGAGCAGCCAAAAATTTCAGATTTGGCCACCAAGATTTCGGGTTTCATCCAAAATTGGAGAAAAGCTAGTCCTAGGAGCATCCGACCTTATAACGAGAGCTAGGACGTCACGGGGTGAGTAAACTATACTTTAAAGGGTTTAATTAGTTATTATATGTCTACATTTATGGATTTTTAGTAAGAAATTAAATATAGGTAAAGGATAATCTATTTGCACATAAGGTGTTCGATGAAACGCCTAAAAGAAAAATATTAAGCAAATGGTCGAAAATTGGTTGCTAATGGTTTCTACATAAATTTATGGAGTAGAAATGACATCTTAGTTAGGTTTGGAAATGAAACTCTTTAGTTTAGTTCACAAAAATATCACCGTTATGGAATATTAGGTGTATACATGCTTTGGTTGGTTGTTGATGGTTTTTTATTAAATAATTTGATGTGGTAAAAGATGACGAACCCCTAAGGTTTTGATCTTCATGTGTAACCATACGTAAATTTTCATGAGAAATCAATTTATAAAAAGGGCTTTTATGTTTGATTTAAAACATGAACACAACATGTTTGTTGAAATGTCTTAAAGTGATATAAAGGGATTTTTTGATGAAATCCTCATGGATTAAGATTGAATTTAGTTCCTTAACACCCTTATGTAGTATACATGTCACCATGTTTAGATTATGAGCCTAGTATTGAAAGTTAGTAAGATAATTCCTTGTTTTTTGAATAACAAATTTTTTCAATAATATAGGTTAGTTTGGTGAAGGTTTGGAAAGTAAAACACGGTCTAAATTTGGTTAGAGACATAAAGAAACATTCTTTATGTTTGGACTTGTTTGAAATTTAGAGATTCTAGTCTTATGAATGTGTATATGTGTGAAACACTAGCTAATGGACATGAAATCATCTTTTGTGACAATTACTTAAGCATTATTCATGTGTGAATATTATTGGTCTGAGATGTCCATGTTTGGTTATTTTGGTTTGAATGTTTGGCGGTTGGATTGGTTGCATTGGTTGTATTGGGAATGGTTATGAATACCTTTTGGTTGTTAATTAATAAAATGGAACCCAATTATGACACCGACATCTGATCTTAAGTAACTAATGAGTTTGGTTACAACCAGTTAGACACATGACATCTTGTTCATGTTTATTGAACGTTTGTGTATACCCAAATTCTCGGATATACAGGGGTTGGATGAATCTCATTCCATAAATTGGATTTTAAATGATTATTTTAATAATAAGATAACCAAAGAGAATAAAAATTTGAATTTAAGTTCCAATAATTTTCGGAAATGAAATTAAGTTAATAACGAAGAATTTTTACAAAACAAAGAATTGGATTTGAAGAAGTTAAGAGCAAGTTATGGCTTATCGAACATTGAGATGAATAGTAAATCGGTTTTACGATGAATAGTAAATTGAAGTTGTGTTTGCATAGCTAACGGACTCGAATTTACGTTATTATAGTTTTAATGTTCTTATTTATTTATTTTAATAGGCGTAAGCCAATTTTGAGTTTTAAATGATTATTTTTGAAAAATAATATTATTTAATGATGAAATCCAAACTCCAATACGAACCCTTTTACTATTTTCAGTTGTATAGCTATGTAGCCAACATAGTGGTATGGTACACTATTCCCGAGTGGTCTTTCGATCAATAACCATCATGATGAAATCCAAACTCCAATATGAAACCTTTTATGATTTTCAGTTGTATACCTATGTAGCCAACATAGTGGTATGGGACACTATGCGAGCTAAGATTTATAAGTTTATTTTCGAAATGATTTTACATACCCTAGACATTATCATAATATCAAATGATTTAGTTTAAATTATATCAAGCATGTTTTGCGATGATAAGGCAAACCCCTACCCTCTGGTGTGCGCTTGCATTGTGTGAGGGGATTTAGGGCTTACAATCATTCATTTTTCTAAAAGTCATGTTTTCAAAATCTAGTTTATGATTGCTATGTTTAGTTATTGTTGTGCACGGATCCTTGGGAGGAAATCCGTTCCACGATATGCGGCGTGGCCCTAAGATACCGTATTTGAATTAAGGTTAAGTATAAGATTAGAAAATAAAGTTACCTCAAACCAGTCACATGACTGACTCGTATTTTGTTTTCCCTTACAAATTGCAGGTGCCCACAATATCCACACAGGTAGTTTGTTTTTCAGTTATCAAGATCAGATTCAAGCTTGAGGACTTGGAGTTCCCGAAAGAGCTGAAGTTTTATATGAAGGCCGGGTATACTCTATTATTGGTACATTATATCAATGGAGTAATGGTATGTAAAATCAGATTTGTATTCAAAAATGTTTCTGCTGCAATGATATATTCTTGTCATATTTTATTTGTTCTGCTGTGAGCTTTGTATTCCGCTATTTTTGCTCTGATAATCCCTAACGAAACGTACTTTTGCTTACCTTGAATCGGCATGGGTTTCGGTTTTTGGTTGGTTTGAAGTAAGTGGAAGTGCGGGTCGTTATAGTTGGTATCAGAGCATTTGTAACGACCCGAAAATCCCATCCCTCCGAATCGGACGCAAGGCCCAACCCGGAAGCCAGAAATTATCGGATTGTTAACTTTGGGCATACAGCAAATTAGACTGAAACAAAAGACATTTCATTGACATCATAAAATATGACATTAGAGTATAGTGATTACAATGCACAATGGAAATACCAAATTACATCAGCGAAGGACTCTAAATGGCTCTGGACACAGCTTTGTGCTTAAACACATAATCCTTCTCTAGGAAGACTCCAAGACACATCTGCAAAATAAACTACCCCGTTGCCCGTATGGAAAAATATGGGCTCTCGAGTTTGCAAGGGAAAAACAAACTATGAGTCAGTCATGGGACAGGTATGAGAATTCAAGTATGTTATTAACTTTATTTTAAAATTCGATATATCACGGGACCAAGCCATATAACACGAAATGGGTTTACTCCATGTGAATGCTAGTTCATAAACAACTACAAGAATAGACTTATGAAGATTACAATGCATAAAACAATATGCAATTCCTCAATCTACCCATTTATACTTAATTCCCAAACTTAGATTTCAAAATCCATTTAACTTTACAGAAGTTATTTATTTGGACTTTATTCCCGAATTCTTATTCTAAATCTTTTCAAATGCATATCTAGCTTCAATATCAAATTAGTTTTCACTTCGGGATCCCAAACCAAAACATATTTGAAAATCTCAAATATCTACCATACAAGCATATCAAAATAATGCCACCTGATCGGGAGGTTCCCCTGATGACCAGGCTCCAGGTACACCTTATCATCACGATAATAATCGAGGTACGTCCTCTATCCATTCCCGAGAGCAAACAATACCTTCCGTGGGTTGTAGTCTGCACATGCCCGACATTTCATCACCAGGGTCATTACCCGATCATTGGTAACACATAGAAATCATTTATATATCCCGAAGTGGAGGAAAAACCGTTTACATCAATAATCACAAATATAACTAATCTATACCAATTCCCATTTCCAAATCATTTCAAAATAATCGGGTTTAGTCCTCGAAATCCTTGTTGTCTTATAAAACATTTTTATAAACATGCCCTGTCCAAAATAGGGAATAACGTTTCCTTTCTCTTATCAAAATCCCATTTCAAAAATCATTCATTAAATTGAAATGAACCCAACAACATCGCAAAACTGTTGAGTCAAAGCTTCAAGGGTTGTTTTGATTTATGACAAGAAGAAGCTTCTACATCGACAAAAAGAAGACAAGATGACTTCATAGGTTAGAAGTTGATTATTTAGAGTAAAAAATGTTAAAATCTATCCTCAAATGATCATACTTCTAATTGCTTTAAAATATTTCTTATAAAAGCATTTTTCTATGCATATGACCGAAAACATGTCGACCTACAATTTTTTATAGGTCAACAGGTTTTTAAATTGTAACGGTCAAAAATAGGTCGACCTATAAAATTTTATAGGTCAACAGGTTTTTGAAATTCCAACGGCTAAAAACATGTCGACCTATAAATTTCTATAGGTCAACAGGTTTTTGAATTTTGACCGTTATATTGAAAAGTCATCTTCTTTCTTCAAGAGTTGCATCCATTTCTTCTCATGAATAAACACTTCTTTTGATTGCAACTCTTCACCAATAATTGCAACTACTCGATCTTTATAAATACATAAATTTGCAATCATTCAAATCACCGAATTTACTCTCTATTTTCTGATCTATCTTGCATTATTCTTTTCACTCAAAAAGCACTCAAAAGCATTCAATAATCGTTTGAATCACCCAGCATATTTCATACACTTGTGATTCAACTCGATATTTTACTTCCTAATCTTACTAAACATCAAATTACATTTGAGGATAAGATTATAGGAAGGGTGTACTCAATTGTTGACAAATCAGTGTTGAAGGAAGAACACATTCAAAGTCAAAATCTTATTATTGTTGAAGTCCTCGGTGTTGAAAGAGGCAAGTGTTGAAGTCCTCGTGTTATAAGAGGCAAGTGTTGAAGTCCTCGTGTTATAAGAGGCAAGTGTTGAAGTCCTCGTGTTATAAGAGGCAAGTGTTGAAGTCCTCGTGTTGTTAGAGGCGTGAAATCCCGTTCGGCTGCTCGGGTATTGTAAACCTGTTTCCTCCGGGTGAAGTGAGGTTGTTGTTTAGTGAAAATCCAGATAGAAGTCTGGGACTGGACGTAGGACGGTGCTCCGAACCAGTATAAAAATCCCTGGTGTGATTTTTCCTATTTACTGCATTTGCTATACTTGCTTATCTGTGATATTGCTTCTGTGAGATCTTTTTACATTAAATATTTACCTGCATAACTATTGTAAATATACAAGTTAGTATATCACATACTTTCTGCATAGCCATATTATAGATCCTGCATAAGTCGTGCACACCCGGCCTTTTCAATTGGTATCAGAGCACGGTCATCATATAACCGTAACACAGTTATTTGATATATTCTAGTAATATGGCAAATAACGCAAGTACCAGCACTAACACTTACACTGAAGGTCAATCAACACAAAGACCTCCTTTCTTTAATGGCCTAAATTATAGTTATTGGGCAACACGTATGGCTTTCTATGTGCAATCAACAAGTTATGATGCTTGGAATGCTACTCAGAAAGAAATAGTTAATCCAACTACTGAGTATGCAGAATGGACTCCTGCTGAGAAAACAGCAGCAGTAGTAAATGCAAAAGCAATAAATATGTTGTTTTGTGCATTAGACCAAAATGAGTATAACCGTGTTAGTATCTGTACCACTTCTTATCAAATTTGGCAAACGCTAAAAACAACTCATGAAGGTACTAACAAGGTTAAACAAGCAAAAATAGCTTTGTTGAAAAGTCAATTCCAAAATTTCAAAATGAAGCCAAATGAAACAATCAATGAGATGTATTCAAGGTTTCAAACTATTCATCATGCTCTTATTGGGTTAGGACAAAAATATTCTGACTTTGATGTAGTTTCAACAATCCTACACTCACTGACTAATGAATGGGAAGGAAAAGTATTAGCTATAGAAGAAGCTAATGATCTTTCTACCATGAAGCCAGATGAGTTGATAGGAAATCTAATGTCCTATGAAGCAAATTTACAGGCTAGAAGAGAACAAAAAGAAGAAAAGAAAAATGTTGCTTTTCATGCCGAAAAAGATGAAGACATTTCATATTCTGAAGATGAAGACTTAGCACTTATTGCAAAAGGCTTTAAGAAGTTTTTGAAACAAAGAAAGGCTAGTCGATACGACAAAAAGAAGTTTGGATCAAACAAACCATCTTCTTCAACTTTGGAATGCTTCAACTGTCACAAAAAGGGACATATGCATAAAGATTGTCCAGAGAAAAAGAAGAAATTCGAAAAATTCAAGAAAGACAAATCGAAGAAAAGAGCATTCTCAGTAACATGGGATGATTCAGACTCATCTTCATCTGATAGCGAAAGTGACTCAGACACTGAACGAGCAAATGTAGGTTTTATGGCAACAGAGGATGAGGTACGAATTCCTACTCTTGAGGATATGCTTGATATTTATGATAAAGTAATGATTAAACTTAAAGATACAAAATATCAGTTAAAAGAAGTCAAGACAATGTTGAATAGATCCGAATTAGAACGAGATATGTTAAAAGATGAGAAGAAAATATTAGAAGAAGAACTTGAAAAGGCTCAAGAATCGTCTTCTAATTCTAATTCTCAACTATCTCTTTTGACTCAAGAAATTGAAGTTCAAAAAGAGAAGAATGATATTCTCACTACTGAAAATCATGAGCTTAAAGCAACGAACAAAATTATGGACCTAGAAAAAGTTAGTTTACAAAATAAGTTAGAAAATATTACTCAAAATGTTTCTAACTTCAACAAAGGTCGAGAAAATTTGACAAAGATCATTGAGAATTCACAATCTACTTCAAATAAGAAAGGTTTGGGATATAAAAACCAAGAAATTAAGAAGCATCTTGGTTATGGAAAGAAGAAAATAATGCAAAAGAACAAAGCTAAGGAAAATCTTAGTTTATCTTCCAAACCAAAACCTGTTGTGAAATCTCAAAAGAAAAATGTCAATAGCGACTTTGGAAATAAAACTAATCTTAGAAATAGTACTAGATATGCTTTCATGTACAATAATAATATTACTGCTAGTACTAATGCTCATCCTAGATCCAATTATTATAGAAATTCGAATACTTCTATGACCAGAGATCTATATAATAGATCTAGAAGCACGAAAAGGAACATCAATAGAGATTACTTAAGTATTTGGGTTCCTGTAAGTTGGAAAAACAGAGAAAAATATATCGATGATTATTTTGATTCGGTAGTTAATAACGAAAAATTTATCTTTAAAGGTTCCGTTAAACCCTCTTGGGTTTGGTTACCTTCCATCTAACCCATGGATCCAAACAAAGCAAGTGGGTACCAAAGGTATATACATCATATTCTTTGCAGGTACACCACAACAAAAAGAAGACAATTTTGATATCTCCCGAAGGTACTTTAAATTATGTCTTATATTCGATTACTGTTCTATCATGATCTTTATTCTTTTTTATCAATGACAAAGAGGGAGAAATACGCATATATAATAAGTGTTGTTGGAGTTTGAAAATTCAAAAGAGAAGGAGAAAAACAAAATTATTCAAAACCTGTCGACCACCCCAAATTATGCTGTCGACCGGTCTTGTCCATTATGTTCTTTATTTCCAACCAGAGAATTAATCGGTCGACCGCCTATTTTCTTACCTGTCGACCGGTCTTAGTTAAACTTGTTTTTTATTTTCAATCAGAACATAAAGCTGTCGACTGCCCCTAATAAAGCTGTCGACCGGTCCAGGTAAACTGGCCTATATAAATTCATTCAGAACTATTTCCTGTCGACCGCCTTTAAACTTCCTGTCGACCGGTTACATATGCTATTTAAAAAATTATATGCTTAATATGTTAAAAGTATATGTGTGCTAACATTTGCTAATGCAGGAATCAAAAGGTTAGATATTTTATTATATAACAAATGTTGCAGAAATTCAGGGGGAGCTTTATATTCAGAGGAAGAAAACCTTATAGTAATATTGTTGTTACTATCATTTTTGCAATACTATATACCCTTTTTGTCGATGACAAAGGGGGAGAAATATTACTAACGATTGTTATGCAGATTATATATATGATTCAGGGAGAGCATATATACAGGGGAGCAAATATACAAGGAACAATACCTTATTAAGCCATGTTGTCATCAATCAAAAAGGGGGAGAATGTTGAGTCAAAGCTTCAAGGGTTGTTTTGATTTATGACAAGAAGAAGCTTCTACATCGACAAAAAGAAGACAAGATGACTTCATAGGTTAGAAGTTGATTATTTAGAGTAAAAAATGTTAAAATCTATCCTCAAATGATCATACTTCTAATTGCTTTAAAATATTTCTTATAAAAGCATTTTTCTATGCATATGACCGAAAACATGTCGACCTACAATTTTTTATAGGTCAACAGGTTTTTAAATTGTAACGGTCAAAAATAGGTCGACCTATAAAATTTTATAGGTCAACAGGTTTTTGAAATTCCAACGGCTAAAAACATGTCGACCTATAAATTTCTATAGGTCAACAGGTTTTTGAATTTTAACCGTTATATTGAAAAGTCATCTTCTTTCTTCAAGAGTTGCATCCATTTCTTCTCATGAATAAACACTTCTTTTGATTGCAACTCTTCACCAATAATTGCAACTACTCGATCTTTATAAATACATAAATTTGCAATCATTCAAATCACCGAATTTACTCTCTATTTTCTGATCTATCTTGCATTATTCTTTTCACTCAAAAAGCACTCAAAAGCATTCAATAATCGTTTGAATCACCCAGCATATTTCATACACTTGTGATTCAACTCGATATTTTACTTCCTAATCTTACTAAACATCAAATTACATTTGAGGATAAGATTATAGGAAGGGTGTACTCAATTGTTGACAAATCAGTGTTGAAGGAAGAACACATTCAAAGTCAAAATCTTATTATTGTTGAAGTCCTCGGTGTTGAAAGAGGCAAGTGTTGAAGTCCTCGTGTTATAAGAGGCAAGTGTTGAAGTCCTCGTGTTATAAGAGGCAAGTGTTGAAGTCCTCGTGTTATAAGAGGCAAGTGTTGAAGTCCTCGTGTTGTTAGAGGCGTGAAATCCCGTTCGGCTGCTCGGGTATTGTAAACCTGTTTCCTCCGGGTGAAGTGAGGTTGTTGTTTAGTGAAAATCCAGATAGAAGTCTGGGACTGGACGTAGGACGGTGCTCCGAACCAGTATAAAAATCCCTGGTGTGATTTTTCCTATTTACTGCATTTGCTATACTTGCTTATCTGTGATATTGCTTCTGTGAGATCTTTTTACATTAAATATTTACCTGCATAACTATTGTAAATATACAAGTTAGTATATCACATACTTTCTGCATAGCCATATTATAGATCCTGCATAAGTCGTGCACACCCGGCCTTTTCAAAAACACCCCATTTTCAAATCATGAAATAAATCACAAGGCGTTAGCATACAAGTATTATCTACCCAACCCAATTCTAAAAAAGAAATAATTATTTGCCCATAAATTGGTCAAGCGAAATTAACACAATCAGTCAAGAATGATAATCAACGAGTGTATAAACATTAATGAATAGCTAAATTTAATTGGTTAGATATTCTCACCTACTTAAGTGACTACCCAAATTCTACTTAAAGATCGAATCTTTAAGGGTTTAATTTTCTTTACCACATCAAATCACTTGCAAATAATTCAAACATACCACCATAAATCAACTAAGGCATGTATATAATTAATATTTCATAAAAATGTAATTTTTTGAACTAACATAAGATGTTTCACTTCCAAATTCCATAAAGATGTCATTTTTACTCCATGAATCTATTTAAGAATCATTAGCAAACATATACCATCAATATAACCACATATAAACCATTAATTTCCTAAGAGATATATCATCAAACACCTTATAGGCATCATATTAACTAGCAAATAAAACCCCTTTATAAGTTGAGATTTTCTCACCCAAAATCTACCGAACTCCACCAGAATTTAGATAAGGTTTGTATGCTCCTAGATCTATGGCTTTCCTTCCTTTTTCTCCTTTTCCTTTAATTTTTTTTAAAGAGGGGTTCGGTCGAAAGTTATAAGGGAGGAGGAAGGGGATGAAGGAAAGAGGTAAGGATGGAATGAAAATGAGAAGAGTAAGTGCCTTTATACAACCATGTATAAGGGCATTTATGTCAAAAACATAAGGACAATTGTCATGTTACTACCATTACTTAACATGTAAGTATACATGTGTTAAGGCTTCCTTAAGAAGCCATAAGCTAAAGGAAGAAAAAACAAAATTGTCTTCTTACACTTATTACTCTCTTTAGCTTCTTTGAGAAGCTATGCACTTACGGAAGAAAAATTCAAATTGTCTTCTTATACTTATTACTCTCTTTAGCTTCTTTAAGAAGCTATGCACTAAAGGAAGAAAAAAAAAATCAAATTGTCTTCTTATACTTATTACTCTCTTTAGCTTCTTTGAGAAGCTATGCACTTAAGAAAAAAGGCACTAAAAATAGCTTAAGGAGGAAGGCACTAAGAATTAGCTTCCAAGACAAGCCACCAAGAACTGGCTTCTAAGAGAAGACATGTAGATATGGCTAAGCTTCTAGAGGAGCCTAACTGTGACGACCCGCACTTCCAATCACTTCAAACCTACCAGAAACCAAACCCACGTCGATTCAAAGCAAGAAAAAGTATGTTTCGTAAGGGTTTATCGGAGCAAACACAACGGAATACAAAGCTCACAATGGAACAAATAAAATATAATAAGAATATATCATTTCAGCGGAAACATTTTTGAATACAAATCTGATTCTACATGCCATTACTCTATGAAGACTTAGCATAATATACCGATAATAGAGTACGTTCGGCCTTCATATGAAACTTCAGCTCTCTCAGGAACTCCAAGTCCTCAAGCTTGAATTTGATCTCGATAACTTAAAACAAACTAACAAACTACCCGTGTGGAAATTGTGGGCACCCACAGTTTGCAAGGGGAAAACAAACTACGAGCGAGTCATGTGACTAGTGTGAGGAAACTTTATTTACTTATCTTATACTTAATCTTAATTCGAATAAGGTATCTTAGGACCACGCCGCATGTCGCGGAACGGGTTTCCTCTCAAGGATACGTGCACAACCATATCTAAACATAACAACCATAAACCAGATTTTGGAAACATGACCTTAGAAAATAAATGATTATAATCCGCAGGTCCCATCACACAATGCAAGTGCGCACCAGAGGATACGGGTTTGCCTTATAATCATAAAACATGCTTGATATAGTTTTAAACCAAATCATTTGATATTATGATAATGTCTAGGGTGTGTAAATTCATTTAGAAAATAAACTTATAAATCTTAGCTTGCATAATATCCCATACCACTATGTTGGCTACATACGTATACAATTGAAAATCATAAAAGGGTTTGTATTGGAGTTTGGATTCCATCATGATGGTTACTCATCGAAAGATCACTCGGGCATTCGGCCGATACCATGTTTGTACACAACACCGCACCCATTCTCTCAGGTTGATGTACTTGATCTCGCAACCTGTCATACCGTCGACCGACTGAATCCACGCAAAAAGTAAAGTCATGCTAATCAGACAATCAGCAAACGATCATACCAGGGTGTGAGGCCCGCGAAGTCACGTCATACATATAGCTAAAGACATGCTTTGATCATCACTATGAGGCCCTGATTTTCAACAAAAGCCTTGATCATTACTCAAGACTTCGCATGCCCCACGGTCATTCCATATCAGACTTGCAATCCATCCACAAGTCCGTTTCGGGAATAAGAGTGAAACTGAAGGCACTTGATTCCAAGTTCTCGCCTTGGAGTGCAAGTCCTTGCAAACCAAATCGCTTCAAGTACGGTCAGACTGGCCACTACTTTAACCTGGTTGGCCTACCCAAGGCATCAACAGGCCATCCATCTGATGTGAAGAAATCTGGGTCTTCCACCATCGTCGTCGATATATTAACATCAGCATCACGTCGTCTAATTATCCGGAATAGGTAAAAACCAGGTCTTTCAAATAGTTAGCGCATCTTTTAAAACCAATAGGTATACAGGATTTCATGACCCTCATTCCATTCTGGAATATTACTCAATCCATTTATTAAAGCTGTAATGAGCTTTAATATGTCAAAATCATTCATTAATGATTACTTAACTTGAAATCCAATTTTAAATTGTCCAATCAAACTTTATGACTATTTAGTCATCTCTATACGTGAATACACGTTTATTCCAACGCTTTTATCCATTCCAATCTTTTATTCAAAGATTTATTAAAACTATATTAAGTTATATCAAAGTCCTTTATTTCTACCTCATGGAGCAAAATTGGCAATACTCCATTTTATTCATCTTATGTTTCGGTAATTTCCATTACCTTTCAAGTTCCATTCCTTCAAATCTTGATGAAAGATTTCAAAAACTCTAAATCAAATATTCTAATTTCTTCACTTCAAATTCCAAGTTAAATCTTCCCAATAATCCTTATCGATTATTCGCCATTTGCCTCATGTAAAAAACATATTCATTCTTTTCCCAAAAAACTTTATAAATAAAGATTTCATTTGCTTAACTTGAAAATTATCTTACCTTTTCATGGGCCAAAGAACAATGTTATTAAAGACATCATTCACAACATACCCAAAATCGTATTTCCTTTTATATGGGAATCTCTACAGGAATCGTATTGGTCTATAATAAATATAAACCTCAATATCCAACAAACACTATAAGCGGGACAATGGAACAACCTTTTAAATCCCTCGAATAGTCTAAGTCATCATCCATAAAGACTTACCTTATTTAATAACCAATTTCGTTTCCATTCTATTCCAAGTTAATTAAATTAATTTGAAGATTTTGATTCTCATTAATCATTATCAATAACCCAATTATTTATTAATAGTCCAAATTCCTTTAAATAAATGTTCTACTAGATATTAAATCTAGATTTCCCGAAGGGTTTATATATTTCCAAAACTTGGTATTTTCTTTCCAAAACTGCTTTAAATCATTTATTATAATTTATCATTATTTTTCCACATTTTTAAGAATTTTTATTTTGCCTCTATCGAGAAAATCCGTAATTGCACTTTACTGCCAAACTTGGATTTTCCGGGGAAACAGATTTGGGCTTTCCAGAAAATACGACCATTGAAAATTGTTTCTTTTTCTTTTCTTAGAAAACTTTTATCATTTTGGACAAAACATTTTCAGTTTCGAGGGAATCCGACGGTTAGATCTCCCAGAATTTCAATTCAAAGTTTCGGGTCAAAATTCGCGAACTACCGCTGCGCGACGAGTCCTATTTGAACCCAAAAGTGACTTATTATCAAAACTGAGTCGAAATATTTCAAAATTAGTTCAATAATTATTCAAACCATATTAAATAACTTTTGGAATTCAATTTCCACATTTTTGACCTTATGATCAATTATTCCACATTTAAATATTAAAATTAATATTTAAATCATTAAAATAATATTCTTCAAATCCAATTCTTTCTTTTGCAAAAGTTCATCGTTATTAACTCAATTTCATTTCCGAAAATATTAAAGCTTAAATTAAAACTTTATTTTCTCTGATTACCTTATTATTAAAATAATCATTTAAAATCCAATTTCTGGAATGAGACTCATTCAACTCCTATATAACTTGAGAATTTGGGTATATACAAACATTCAATAAATATAAACAAGATGCCATGTGTCTAATGAGTTGCAACCAAACTCTAAGTTATTTAAGATCAGATCTCGGTGTCATAATTGGGTTCCATTTTATTAATTAACAACCAAACAGGATTCATAACCATTCCCAATACAACCAATCCAGCCACCAAAATCCAAACCAGTATATCCAAACATAGATATCTCAAACCAATAATATTCACACAGGAATAAGGCTTAAGTAATAATCACAAAAGATGATTTCATGTCCATTGGCTAAGGTTTCACACATATACACATTCACGAGACTAGGATCTCTAAATTTCTAATGAATCCGAACATAAAAAATGTTTCTTTATGTCTTTAACCAAATTTAAACCATGTTTTACTTTACTAACCTTCACCAACCCAAACTGTATTATCGACAAATTTTGCTAATCACAAAACAAGGAATTAGCTTACTAACTTTCAAAATTAGACTCTTAACCTAAACATGGTGACATACATACTACATAAGGGTGTTAAGAAACTAAATTCAATCCTAATCCATGAGGATTTTATCACAAAATCCCTTTAGATCTATTTGAGAAATTTCAACAAACATGTTGTGTGCATGTTTTAAATCAAACTTAAAAGCCCTTTCTACAAATTGATTTCTCATACAAACTTCATCTTTACACATGAAGATCAAAACCTTAGAGGTTCATCATCTTTTACCACATCAAATTATTTACTAACAAACCACCAAAAAGCAACCAAAGCATGCGTACACCTAATATTTCATAAAGGTGAGATTTTGTGAATTAAACTAAAGAGTTTCATTCCCAAACCTAACTAAGATGTTGTTTCTACTTCATGAATTTACTTAGAAAACATTAGCAACCAATTTCCGACCATTTACTTGATATTTTTCTATTAGACATTTCATCGAACACCTTATGTGCATATAGGTTATCTTTTTCCTACTTTTAAATTTCTCAACCCATAAACATTGATATATAATCACTAATTAAACCCTTTAAAGTATAGTTTCCTTACCCTATGATGTCCTAGCTCTCGTTATAGGGTCGGATGTTCCTAGATCCAATTTTTCTCTGATTTTTATGAAACCCGAAATCTTATTGGCCAAATGTGAAATTTTCAACTGCTCTAGCTTCTAAATCCTTCTCTAAGTTGATGTACTCATTCCCACAATTCCATTGCCTCCAAGAACGCATAATTTTTCCTATGTATGAGGAAGTTATGGCTGTTTAAATATCATAGTGCATAATTTTCAGCCGGAGGTGTAAATAGTTTGGATAGATGGATGGATCGGCCTCGGATCTATGTAGATCCGAGATTTTTGGGGCTGGAAGAAGGTCCAGTCGGACTGAGGTGGTGCGGTGGTGGTGGAGGAGGATTCAGCCATGGAGATGAAAGAGGAGGAAGAGGAGAAGTGGAGGAGGAGTTTGATTTTCTCTGTTTTCTCCTTTCTTTTCTTTTCTTTTGATCACCCATGGCTGACCTGTTTGGGAAGAAGGAGAGAATGAGTATAAGGATGGAGAGGGAGGAAGAGATAAGGATGGGAAGGGGGTATATATATAGGCATAGGTGACGCGGATCGCTAAAGAAAACCACAGGTATGTTCTCTCAGCTTCGTTCGGACGTTAAAGAAAACCATAGGTGTGTTTTCTCAGCTCTGTCCGGACATTAATTTAACTCTCCTATTGATATCTTATTCAAAAAAAATTACCACCATATTGTTCAATTTTTCTTTCTCTTCAGTAACATATAAAAATATTTCAAATTCGAATTCATTTGAATTTTCAAATAATTTAAATTCGATTCAAAATAGTGTGTTCTGCCTATCTTAATATCCAGAACTCATAATTTGGAACCAACAAAAACTGTATCCACTTAATTATCCCTATCTCGGACTCAATGGAATAGGTTTCAAAGAGTAATTCATCCATATAAATAGGTTAATTTCAAAAACAAGTTATTTTTAGTTGAAATTTCACTCTTTTTGACACATTTTCCTACATAATCACATACTGACACGGATTGACTTAAAACTTCACCTACCACTATATTTAGACGTAACTGATCCAACGAAACTAAATTGTCGAAATCCATGACCTTTGGAAAAATGCTTATTTTTAAGGCGACCAAAATATCATGTTTTTATTAATTTTCAATTGATACCTATTAATTATCAATTCTAAAAAAATAACTTTATTAACACATAATTAAACTTTAAAACTTATTTTCAGTTGCTTCTGGGTTCAAATCTCTTACTCAAATCATTTAAAATCCTTTCACACTTATTCAAAATCACATTTTAGATTGACAGAAAATCAGGATTGTTACATTCACCTCCACATAAAATGATTTCGTCCTCGAAATCGAAGTCGGAACTAATGGTCATGTACCTAACAAAAACCTCGATTATTAACTCTAGAGCTCTATTGGTTAACTCAACTATTTAACTTTATTTGTTTATTCATTGGGCATTGGACTGCATAATGTACCTCTTTATAGCATTTATAACAGCAATCACCCATAAATTTTCCTTTATTCTTTTCTTTCCTAGAGTAGCTACGAATATACTTGCATAGTTCCAACCTATCTCCTTCTTTTATCTGCTTATGAATCCTTCTCATTTGTTTTCGAGTCATCTTTCTAGATTTAACTCCAGGTGGATCGCAGTTATCCATACCTTACAACATTTAACATTTTACCAAAAGAGTTTTATACTTCCTTAACAAATACCTCAACTATCCAAAATCATCGAGAATTCAAGTTTTTTAATTAGTTATACTAATTATTATCTCCAACGGTCAATTAGTGGATTAAATTTTCCAAAACATAACTCTCATCAAAACACATATTCGCTTTTATGAAAATATACTTTGGACAAAATTATTTCATTTATCCATAAAAACTGGGTTAGACTGCTCTGTTTAAGTGTTTAGAAACATCTATCTGTACAGTAAGGATCCGCTGTATTGATAAGTGTTTCTAAACACTTATACATAGCAGTCTGACCCAGTTTTATGGATGAATGAAATAGTTTTGTTCAAAAGTATATTTTCATAAAAAGGTAATATGTTTTGATGAAAGCTCTATTTTGGAAAATTTAATCCACTAATTAATTGTTGGATGTGCTGATTAATTTAACTAATTACGAAATTTGAATTCTCGACAATTTTGGACCAGCGAGGTATTTGTAAAAAAAAATTATGAAACTCTTTGATAAAGTATTAAATGTTGTAGAGTATGGATAACTATAGTCTATATGGAGTTAAACCTAACATGATGAGTTGGAAATAAGCGAAAGGGATTTATGAGTAGATAGAAGAAGAAAATAGGTTGGACCTATATAGGTATATTAATGGTTACTCCAAGAAAAATATGAATAAGAAGGAGAGTAAGGAAAGGGTACAAAAAAATATATAACTTGTTACTAATGTAAGCTAAAAGGCATTATACTCACAAATGTCCAGAAAGGAAAAAAACAACCCAGAAAGGATAAAAGATGTTTCGGGGTTAGGAAGTAGGACATACTATCAAGAGTCATAATAAGAAAAAAATGTGTTTACTACTAAATGATGAAATAGGATAAGAATCCTAGCATAGTCGGAATGAAATAGTCATTTAATTAGTAATATTATCCTAAGGTTGAAACAAATATTTTGGGAATATACAAGAAAGTTTGTCTGGATGTGTGTATTTGGATGGTTGTATGGATGTTTGATGTATGTATATATGCATATATAAATGCATGTATGGATGTACGAATCTATCTATTAATATAATGTCTTTTGGGTAAACTTTTGTTCAATTATATTTAAAGAATAGGATAGGTAAAATAGGAAACCCAAATGAAGATATGAGTAAAAACTTTGATGTTCTAAAGTTAGAAATGTTGAACATTTGAGATTTGAAGGGTAATATTACACCAACTTGAATGGACTTCATTTTTAATGAATAAAAGTTAAATAGCGGAGTTAACCAACAGAGCTCTAGGGTTGATAATCGAGGTGTTGGTCAGATATATGATATTAGTTCCGACTTCGATTTCGAGGACAAAATCATTTGAAGTGGGGGTGAATGTCGACTCGAATTTTCTATCAATCTAAAATGTGATTTTAAATAAGTGTGAAAGGATTTTAAATGATTTGAATAAGGGATTTGAACCTAAAATAAATTGAAATAAGTTTTAAAGTTGAATTATGTTTTAGTAAAGTTGTTATTTTTTTAGAATTGATAATTAATAAGTATCAGTTGAAAATCAATAAAAACTCGATATTTCGATCGCCTTAAAAATAGGCATTTTTCCAAAGGACGCGGATTTCAATAATTTTAGTTTCATTGGATCCGTTACGTCAAAATATAGTAGTGGGTGAAGTTTCAAGTCAATTCGTGTCAGTATATGACTGTGTAATAGGAAAACGTGTCAAAAAGAGTTAAATTTGAACTAAGAATAACTTATTTTTGAAATTAACCTATGTAGATGGATGAATCAATCATTGAAACCTATTTCATTGAGTCTGGAATAGGGGTAATTAGGGGGGTACACTTTTCGTTGGGTCCAATTCGGAGTTCTGGATATTAAGATAGGCAGAAAACACTATTTTGAATTAAAATTACATTATTTGAAAATTCAAACGAATTTGAAATATTTTAATATATTATTGAAGAGCAATAAAAATTAAATAACATGGTTGAAAAAGATTTTGGATAAGGTATCAATAAGTATGTCAAATTAACGCCCGTATAGAGTTGAGAAAACACACTTGTGTTTTAGTACCTGCACAGTCAGCAATCCACGCCTTAAATTCCACTGTTTATACCCTTCATCCTTATCCCATCTTCATTCTTATCCCCTCATTTTACCTTATCTTCTCCACCAGTCCATCCACGGCAGCAACAAAGAAAAATAAGAAGAAAAGGGAAAAGAGAGAAGAAAGATTGGAAAAAAATGAAGAACTACCTCTCCTCTTCCTCTTTCATCCTCCAAGGACAAATCCTCCACCACCACCGCACCACCTTAATCCGACCAGACCCCCTTCCAGCCCTAAAAATCTCGGATCTATATAGATCCGAGGACGATCTGTTCATTTATCCAACCCATTTCCACCTCCGGTTTAAAATTACGCACCATGATCTTTAAATAGTCATACCTTCCTCATACGGAGACGAAATTATGCGTTCTTGGAGCCGTTGGAATCGTAGGAATGAGTACTTCAACTAGAGAAGGATTTAGAAGCCTAAGAGTAGACCAAAATTTTAGCGTTGGCCAAGAATATTTCGGGTTTCATCAAAAAATGGAGAAAAACTAGTCCTAGGAGAATCTGACCTTATAACGAGACCTAGGACGTCACGGGGTGAGGAAACTATACTTTAATGTGTTTAATTAGTAATTATATATCTATGTTTATGGGTTATTAGTGAGAAACTTAAAATTAGGAAAATGATAACCAATATGCACATAAGGTGTTCGATGAAATGCTTAAAAGAAAATTATTAAGTATATGGTCAGAAATTGGTTACTAATGGTTTCTAAGTAAACTCATGAAGTAGAAATGACATTTTAGTTAGGTTTGGGAATGAAACTCTTTATTTTAGTTCACAAAATCTCACCTTTATGGAATATTAGGTGTATACATGCTTTGGTTGGTTGTTAGTGTTTGTTAGTAAATAATTTGATTTCGTAAAAGATGATGAACCCCTTAGGTTTTGATCTTCATGTGTAACCATATGTAAAGATGAAGTTTGTATGAGAAATCAATTTGTCAAAAAGGCTTTTAAGTTTGATTTAAAACATGCACACAACATGTAACAACCTGAATTTTTGGGTAACCTCGAAATGCAAATTTACTACATTTTGTGATTCTTAAGATTGAAATTAAATAGATAAGGACATTTGTTAAACACGTATATTTTGATACATTATGTTCAATTTAATTTTTGAATAGTGTAAGTATGTTTTGTGTGTCAGTTTGTGTATTAAGTTCTTAAATTTGCAAAACTTGATTAGTGATGTGGCTGTGTGTGTGTGTGTGTTAAGGGGTTATGATGTGTTGGATATGTTTAAATTAGTGTTTAACAAGTGTTTAAATCCTTAAAATGGTAGAATTGAGTTAATTAAACTAATAAAAGTTGATTTTGGGCTAAATTGGATATCTTGGCCCATCCTCTATCTTTAGTCTAGTTTCTGATGGAATCTGAACAAGGAGGCGCGTACATTTCATCCTCCTTCCTCTTTGAGAAAACACACAGCCAATATTAATAACTTCCCTTCCTATCCAAACTCACAAAAAAAAACCAAGCCATTCTGAAAATAATAAAAATCAAATAAAATTCCAAAACTTCTCAAATACGAATGTGTTGTTACTGACACATTCCGGCACCTCACCTATTTTGTGGCATTTGGTTTAGTTTTGGGGCATCAAACATCTTCCTTCATCAAGCAATTTTCGGATCAGATCTGAACAGAAAACGAAGGTCAGTGTAAAATCATAAGTAATTCTAGAAATATCTAAAAATTCCGAAATTTGGATATGTTATTCTCAACTCAATAACACACCTTCCGTAAAACTTTCGTAGGAATATAATTCAGTTTTCTATGTCAAACTCTTGTTGCAACAGAGGGTAAAAATGTAGTTTTTTGGGGAAATTGACGATGTTGAGGCTTGCATGCCAGCTCGCGAGGTTAAGGTGGGTTGTTCGACTCACACCATCTATCTCTGAAAATTTAGTTGAATGTTAAAAAATTTAGCTTAGATAGGGTTGATTTGATGTTTGATTGGGTGGCAATATGGTTTGGATTCAAATGGTTGTTTGATTTTGCGTGCTGAGAATTTTCGTGAAAATGTCACTGCTGTAAAACAGTGATAACTCATAGCTAAATTATCCAAATTGACTCAATCTTTTTAGAGTAGAAAATTCTTTCAATTTGCTAAACTTTTCGCTATAGTCATTTGTCGAAATTTTGCATTTTAGGAGGTCAAAAATGAGTTTTAAACTGAGCATGCAGCTCAGGCCTGTGTTAAAATCTGAGATGATAGCTGATAGTAAAATAAGCAAAACTTTTGAGTCACTTATCGAAATTTGATAAATTTTATATCTGGAAAGCTAAGCTTATAAGCTACAAATTTCGTTTGTTGTTTTTCTGTTAATTTTGAAGTTTAAATGGAGATAAACTCATTTGTTTGTCGCTGGGCTGTCGTTAGGAAATCAGGAAAATACTTAAAACTGAGAATTTGTTTTGGTCATAACTTTTGAGCTACTAATCGAAATTTGAAATTCTTAATGTTCTGGAAATCTAAGCGATTAAGCTACAACTTTCATTTATGGTGCCTCTTGTGATTTTGGAGTTTAAATGGTGAAAAACCCGTTCATTTGTCGTTGTCCTATCGTTGAGAAATCATGTCAATACTTAAACATGAGAGACTGTTTTGGTCATAACTTTTGAGTAACTTATCGGAATTTGATAATTTTTTATGTTTTGGAAAGCTAGGAGTTTCTTCTATAATCGTATGTATTAAGTTTTGTTAAATTATATGCATAAGAAAAACTGTAATTGCAATTTAAAACTAAGAGATTTGTTATGAACTTTTGGAAACAATAAAATAGTTTTGTGAACAACTATGTAAGTGTTTTAAACAATGGAATTCAAAAGAGATAATAATTTTGAGAATGTTAATTCTATAGTCTGGAATGAGAAAATTTTCGACTTAATGTTACTGATTGTTTTATATGCTTTTGTGAAACATTTTGTCGAAATCGGTATATTCCAATGAATAGAATGTTGAAGTGGAATTTACTAATTCTTGGCCGAATACTAGAACCCTACTGAGTAGTATGGGATGCTCGAGTTAGATTCCTGCAAATCAATTTTGAGATAGTAATTAACACTTTAGGGTTGTATCTTTTATGGTGTGCGACAAGTGGTCTCTAGATCCGTAAGAGAATATAATTCAGGTTTTCCGGGTATATCCATAATAAGTGAAATTACTAATTCTCAGTAAACACTTGGGTTTAACTAGATGGTATGGAACGTCTATGTTAAACTTTAGTGGTTAATGTGGGTGATAGTATTTAGCACTTTAGAGTTCCCTTCCTTTTGGTGTGCAGAAAAGGCTGCTAGATCCTTAAGAAGGTTACTTTTGGATTTCTTTTCTACTTGTAAATACAAAAAGTTTGAGAAATCCATTATTTTAAGAGACTAGAATTTTATGACTACTTTTGTTAGTAAAGATCTTAGATAAAATAATGATTAATATGGAGTAGTAGAGTCGTGGTTGCCAATATCTTTATGATTGTTTAGATTTTGTTCCATTGATTATCGGAATCGGTTATTTATTTCCTCGATCCCTTAGATCGAGCATGTGAGACACCGATCTACCCGATTGTGTGTCTATGTTTCCGCAAACCCTTAGATTGAGCATGTGATTCCTTGGTCTCAATAATCACAGAAATGGATTTTGTTGCTTGTTTCGTTATGTTTTCTCGATCCTAGCGATCGTGCATGAGTTCCAAATTGCTTGTTTTATTGTGTTTCCTCGATCAGGTCGACTGAGTATGAGTTCCTGTATCCTAGTGATCATGCATGGGTTCTCGATATTTGGCACCAAATCGGTATGAGGGATACCACCAGGCCTCGGGACCGTCTTGGATTTTGGAAAGTATGTTTATTTGTATGATATGTTGATTCTTGTTCTTCCTTGGTCATTTAACTGAGAAAGAGTTCCTTGATCAGGTTGGTCATGATTGATTCGTGTTAACTTGTCATTCTTATAATAATTCCTTGATCTGGTTGGTCATGAATGAGTCGTTTTAACTTGTCGTGCTTATAATGTGAACTTGTGATAGAGATAAATATCCATGATTAGAAACCAGATATACATCAGTGTGAAACAACAAATTATTATGACTATTATTTTGTGGTTGAACTATAGCTTATTTACATGTTATATATATATATGTATATATATATGGATCTCACTTTTTGGATATTTAGGGATAGACTGATCCAGAATTTTGTGTTTTAGGGTCAGACCGGAATTTTCAGGTTTATAGGATGCTCAAACTTTTGGACAGGTGAGCTATCCCTGGATAGACATATTGAGATTCTAAGTTTATCTTATGTAGGATATTCACCTGATGTAATGTGAGATGTACTTGTTAAGGTAGTGACTTATTTTGAAATGTGTAGAATGAAAAGTTTAGAAGTATATTTGTGGACATACTCTATGTATGGTATGATGTATACTTTTCTATTGTGATTTATGATTGTTATGTGTATGATATATTGTTCTGATTATGTGGAATCGATGTGTCTATTACTTTGTATTAATACTGAACACATCAAACTCAGATCAGACATTAAGTGAAAAAGGTATAAGTGACGTATCAGTGTTAGTATAAAGATATATTCACATTCGACCGCCCCTATTAAGTTGTATTCTCCAGATTAGCAAACGACATTACTTGTAATGTTCTTTGCTAAACTGCGTATTACAGTGAGGTCGTTACAGTTTGGTATCATAGTTGTGGTCAGAACAATATTACATTTAAAATCATAGATCTGAGACTTCGTGAGACTTAGAGTCCTATCCTTTAGAGAGTATGTAGGTAGTTCACATGGACTATCCATAGTAGCTTAGAAGTATAGCATAGTTTTGTGATAAAGGTAGGGCATTTGTTTTCTTTTACTAAGGTCAACATATTTAAAGTAGTATTAGAATTGGATGTGCGCGATTAGCATTACGGCTAGAGGCAGACCTAGGATAGATGTTTGAGAAACCAGTGGTCATAGTGTTGTGGAAGTATTTTTAACTTTAGAGCGAATACCTGAAATGATTAGGACAGTACAGACTCAGGTTGTAGGTGTCTAACCTATTCGATCTAAATTTGTTCGGCTTTGTCAGGATTTTGTACGCTTATGAGGAAATTAATGAAAAAATGGGAATTAATGTGAAGCAAATACAAAGTTTTAATCAAAAGGGAAGTAGACAAGATGAACAAAAGAATTCTTAGTTAAAAGGTAAAATCTTAAGATAAGATAATATTTTCTTCTTTTTTTAGCTGCATAATATTTAGTTTAAGGGTAAATAGCTTTCTTTTGCTTGACTGCTTCCTGGTGATTGGATGTAAGCATTTGTTTTGTTTGGCTATACTTGTTTAAAATTGGATGCATGGATGCTAGAGATAATAAAATAATACATCTAAATTTGAATAACCCATCATGTTGACTTATCTGGACGTTGTTTAAGGATTTCGGTCGATTCATGGGACACCATGTTATCGATAGAGGTTCCTAAACTTCTAACGTGATATTTTGACATGAGAAGGAGAAATAAAAAGGGAAATATTTGAGTTAAAATAAATTGGAATAATATTTTCCTATGAAATATTTATGTGCAATGGATAAGCTTTGGAAGACATTCTTGGTAGCTTATGCAATCAACTTTGTAGCTGTGAAGTGGATGATAATGATTCATGGTTCAATATTATTTCTGATATTGGAAGAATTTTATATCTATAAATTTGAGAATCAGAAGAAAAAAAACATTAGAATTGGATTCAGAATATAAAGTTTTGAAAACAAAACGCGAAATAAAAACCTACTTTTGTGAATTATTAAGAGTTGTGAACGGAATAAGATAAGTGAAGATGAAATGGGTTTCAAAATAGGTTGAAATTTGATCCTAAGAGTTAGAAGGAATACATCCTTGTTGGTAAGAGAATGAAGTATTTTTAAGTTGGTGATTCAAAGAAGTTTTATCAGAATTAAATGTTGATATTAAGTGAGCAAATCATTTTGAGTTTTTATTTATTTATAAAATCATGGCAAAAAAATTGGATTATTTCTCTTAACAAATTGCGAGGACACAATTTATTTAAGGGGGAAGTTTGTAACAACCCGGATTTTCGAGTAACCGGGAAATGCAAATTTACTACGTTTTGTGATTCTTAAGATTGAAATTAAACAGATGAGGACATTTGTTAAACACGTTTATTTTGATACATTATGTTGAATTTAATATTTAAATAGTGTAAGTATGTTTTGTGTGCTAGTTTGTGTATTAAGTTCTTAAATTTGCAAAACTTGATAAGTGTTGTGGCTCTGTGTGTGTGTTAAGGGGTTATGATGTGTTGGATATGTTTAAATTAGTGTTTAACAAGTGTTTAAATCCTTAAAATGGTAGAATTGAGGTAATTAAACTAATTAAAGTTGGTTTTGGGCTTAATTCGATATCTTGGTCCATCCTCTATCTTTATTCTAGTTTCTGATAGAATTTGAATAAGGAGGCATGTACTAGTGGCTTCCCTTCTTAACCAAACTCAAAAAAAAAAAAAAAAAAAGAAGAAAAGAAAGAACTAGCCATTCTGAAAGTCATGAAAAATCAAGTAAAATTCCAAAAATTCTCAAATTCGGATATGTTGTTACTAACACATTCCATCACCTCTCATCCAATTTTTGTGGCATTTGTTTTAGTTTTGGGGCATCAAACATCTTCCTTCATCAAGCATTTTCCGGATTAGATCTGAACAGAAAACAAAGGTCAGTATAAAAATCTTAAGTAATTTTAGAAAAATCTAAAAATTCCGAAATTTTTATATGTTATTTTCAACTCAATAACACACCTTCTATAAAAATTTCGTAGGAAAATAATTCAGTTTGTTATGTCAAACCCTTGTTGCAACAGAGGGTAAAAATGCAGCTTTTTGGGGAAATTGACGATGAGTTAAGGCTTGCATGCTAGTTCGCGAGGTTAAGGTGAGTTGTTCGACTCACACCATCTATCTTTGAAAATTTAGTTGCACGCTAGAAATTTTAGCTTAGATAGGGTTGATTTGATGTTTGATTGGATGGCAATATGGTTTGGATTCAAATGGTTGTTTGATTTTGTGTGCTGAGAATTTTCGTGAAAATATCACTGCTGTAAAACAGTGATAAGTCATTGCTAAATTATCCAAATTGACTCAATCCTTTTAGAGTAGAAAACTCTTTCAATTTTCTACAACTTTTCCTTATAGTCATTTTTGAAATTTTGCATTTTAAGAGGTCAAAAATGAGTTTTAAACTGAGCATGCAGCTCAGGCCTGTGTTTAAATCTAGGTTGATAGCTAATAGTAAAATGAGCATAACTTTTGAGTCACTTATTGGAATTTGATAAAATTTTATATGTAGAAAGCTAAGATTCTAAGATACAACTTTCATTTGTTATGTTTCTGTTGATTTTGAATTTTAAATGGAGAAAAACTCATTTGTTTGTCGCTAGGCTGCCGTTAGGAAATCATGAAAATACTTAAAACTGAGAATTTGTTTTGGTCATAACTTTTGAACCACTAATCGAAATATGAAAATTCTTAATGTTCTGGAAAGCTAAGGGATTAATCTACAACTTTCATTTATGGTGCCTCTTGTGATTTTGGAGTTTAAATGGTGAAAAACCTATTTGTTTGTCGTTGTCATGTCGTTGAGAAATCATGTCAATACTTAAACATGAGAGATTGTTTTGGTCGTAACTTTTGAGTAACTTATCAGAATTTAATAATTTTTGATGTTTTGGAAAGCTAGGAGTTTTTGATTTAATTTTATGGATTAAGTTTTGTTAAATTATATGCTTAAGTAAAGCTGAAATTGAAACTAAAAGATTTGTTATGAACTTTTGGAAATAATAAAATAGTTTTGTGAACAACTATGTAAATGTTTTAAACAATGTAATTCAAAAGAGATAATAGTTTTGAGAATATTAATTCTATAATCTGGAATGAGCAAATTTTCGACTTAATGGTACCGATTCTTTTATATGCTTTTGTGAAACATTTTGTCGAAGTTGGTATATTCCAATGAATAGAATATTGAAGTGGAATTTACTAATTCTTGACCAAATACTAGAACCCAACCGAGTAATATGGGATGCTTGAGTTAGATTCTTGTAATCTATTTTGAGATAGTAATTAACACTTTAGGGTTGTATTCTTTTATGGTGTGCGACAAGTGGTCTCTAGATCCGTAAGAGAATATAATTCAGATTTTCCGGGTATATCCATAATAAGTGAAATTACTAATTCTCAGTAAACACTTGGGTTTCACTAGATGGTATGGGACGTCTATGTTAAACTTTAGTGGTTACTGTGGGTGATAGTATTTAGCATTTTTGAGTTCCCTTTCTTTTGGTGTGTGACAAAGGCTGCTAGATCCTTAAGAAGGTTATTTCTGGATTTCTTTTCTAACTTGTAAATACAAAAAGATTGAGAAATTCATTATTTTAAAAAATTGGACTTTTATGACTACTTTTGTTAGTAAAGATCTTAGATAAAATAATGATTAATATGGAGTAGTAGAGTCGCGGTTGCCAATATCTTTATAATTGTTGAGATTTTGTTCCTTTGATTATCGGAATTGGTTATATGTTTCCTCGATCCCTTAGATCGAGCATGTGAGACACCGATCTACACGATCGTGTGTCTATGTTTCCGCAAACCCTTAGATTGAGCATGTGATTCCTTGGTCTCAATAATCACAGAAATGGATTGTGTTTCTTGTTTCGTTATGTTTCCTCGATCCTAGCGATCGTGCATGAGTTCTGGATTGCTTGATTTATTGTGTTTCCTTGATCAGGTCGATTGAGTATGAGTTCCTCGATTCTAGTGATCGTGCATGAGTTCCCGATCTTTGGTATCAGATTCGTATGAGGGATACCACCAGGCCTCGAGACCATCTTGGATTTTGGAATGTATATTTGTTTGTTTGATATGTTGATTCTTATTCTTCCTTGGTCATTTAACTGAAAAATATTTCCTTGATCCGGTTGGTCATGATTGAGTCGTGTTAACTTGTCGTTGATATAATAGTTCCTTGATCAGGTTGGTCCTGAATGAGTCATGTTAATTTGTCATGCTTATAATGTGAACTTATGATAGAGATAAATATCCATGATTGGAAACCAGACATACATCATTGTGAAATAATAAATTATTGTGACTATCATTTTTTGGTTGAACTAAAGTTTATTTATATGTGTTATATATATATGTGTGGATCTCACTTTTTGGATATTTAGAGATAGACTGTTCAAAAATTTTGTGTTTCCGGGTCAGACCAGAATTTTCAGGTTTGAAGGTTGCTTAAACTTTTGGATAGGTGAGCTAGCCCTGGATAGACATATTGAGATTTTAAGTTTATCTTATGTAGGATATTCACCTGATGTAATATGAGATGTACTTGTTAAGGTTGTGACTTATTTTGAAATGTGTAGAATGAAAAGTTTAGAAGTATATTTGCGGACATACTCTGTGTATGGTATAATGTATACTTTTCTATTGTGATCTATGATTGTTATATGTATGATATATTATTCTGATTATGTGGAATCGATGTGTCTATTACTTTGTATTAAAACTGAGCATGTCAAACTCAGATCAGACATTAAGTGAAAAAGGTATAAGTGACGTATCAGTGTTAGTATAAAGATATATTCACGTTTGACTGCCCCTATTAAGTTGTATTCTCCGGATTAGCAGACGACCTTACTTGTAATGTTCTTTGCTAAACTGGGTATGACAGTGGGGTCGTTACACAACATGTTTGTTGAAATGTGTCAAAGAGATCTAAAGAGATTTTGTGATGAAATATTCATGGATTAGGATTGAATTTATTTCCTTAACACCCTTATGTAGTATATATGTCACCATGTTTAGGTTATAAGCCAAAATTTTAAAGTTAGTAAGCTAATTCCTTGTTTTGTGAGTAGCAAAATTTGTCGATAATACATGTTGGGTTGGGGAAGGTTAGAAATGTAAAACATGGTCTAAATTTAGATAAAGACATAAAGAAACATTCTTTATGTTTGGATTCGTTTGAAATTTAGAGATCCTAGTCTTATGAATGTGTACATGTGTGAAACCTTAGCCAATGGACATAAAATCCTCTTTTGTGATTATTACTTAAGCATTATTCATGTGTGAATATTGTTGGTTTGAGATATCTATGTTTGGATATTTTGGTTTGAATGTTTGATGGCTGGATTAGTTGTATTGGTTGTATTGGGAATGGTTATGAATACCGTTTGGTTGTTAATTAATAAAATGGAACCCAATTAAGACACCGACATCTGATCTTAAACAACTGACGATTTCGGCTATAACTCATTAGACACATGGCATCTTGTTTATGTATATTGTATGTTTTATATACCCAGATTCTCGGATATACAGGAATTGAATGAGTCTCATTCCAGAAATCAGATTTTAAATGATTATTTTAATAATAAGATAATCGAAGAGAATAAGAGTTTGAATTTAAATTCCAAAACTTTTCAGAATTGAAATTGAGTTAATAACGATGAATTTTTAAAAAATAAAGAATTAGACTTGAATAAGTTAAGAACAAGTTATGGCTTATTGAACATTGAGATGAATAGTAAATCGGTTTTACGATGAATAGTAAATTGAAGTTGCATTTGCATAGCAAACGAACTCGAATTTGCGTTACCATTTTTTAATGTTCTCATTTATTTTTATAATATGTGTCAGCCAATTTTAAGTTTTAAATGATTATTTTTGGAAATAATATTATTTTAATGATTTAAATATTAATTTAAATATTTAAATGTGGAATAATTAATTTACAAGTCAGAAATGTGGAAAAATCTTGATAAATTATAATAAATAATTTTAAAACTATTTTGGAAAGAAAATATCAAGTTTTGGAAATGTATAAATCCTTCAGGAAATCCGAATTTGATATATAACCAAACCTTTATTGAAATATAAAGGAATTTGGACTTTTAATTAATAATTGAATCGTTAACAATGATTAACTAGAATTAGAATGTTCCAATTAATTTAATTGCAATCGAGTGGAAACGAAATTGGTTATTGATTGAGATAAGTCTCCATGGATGATGACTTAGACTATTCGAGGGATTTTAAAGGCTGTGTCGTTATCCCGCTTACAGTGTTTGTTGGATATGGAGATTTATATCGATTATAAACCAAAACGATTTCTGTAGAGATTCCAATATAAAAGAAAATATTATTTTTGGTTTGTTCTGAATGATGTCTTCAATAACATTGTTCTTTTGCCTATGAAAAGGTAAGTTATTTTCCAAGTTAAGCAAATGAAATCTTTATTTATAAAGGTTTTGGAAAAGGAATGAACAAGTGTATACATGAGGCAGATGACGAATAATTGATAAGGACTATTGGGAAGATTTTACTTGGAATTTGAAGTAAAGAAACTAGAATATTTGGAGTAATAACTACACTACTGCACTGATCCGTAGCCTAACATCCGTCTTGGTGGTGAATCAAAGTTATTGACGTCGATAGCCCCTTAGCACACGTCCTGCAGCAAATCCCAACTCATGAAGTTAACTAATTAGTTCCCAACTAGATCCAGAGTTCTACTTCCTATTTGGACTACCTTTGCATCTCGGTTTTTGGTCTCCTCTGGATCGGTTCAGTTCTTCTCTTTGCTTAACCTCAGTTTGGTAACCTTCTTGAAGCAGCTCGGTTCGGCTATACAACATTCAAATACTCCGGTTCAGTTCGAGTGACGCGGTTCGGTTCAGGTATGGTGCTCTAGTTGGTGATCTCCCTAGGCCATCGGTTCGTGAGCTTCTGAAGCGGTTCGGGTCGGTTCGGAGCTCTTGGTTCTTGGTGCACGGCTCGTGAGACACCAGCTCAGCTCGTGGGAGGTCATCCGGGTGGGTTCGTGAGTCCCCATCCTAGACGGATCGTAGTGTACATTTCGGTGCTTCTCCAGGTGAGTGGGTCGGGTCGTGGAATGCTCCACGAGCGGATCGTTTCTTCCCCTACCGATCCGATCCGGTTCGAGTCCAAAGTCTTACACTGTTTCCTGCAACTGTTTACGCCACACGACGGCGTTTTCGACCATTCTAACTATTCTAAGCAATCATAAATCATACCAAACAGTCATAGCAACATATAACATCAACCATAAACACCAAAATGATAAATAACCATGTCAAAATGGATGAAACATGCCCAAAACCCATAGTTTCCCCTTAATCATGCTTAAACATAACTAGTGATAGGATCAGCAAAACATATCCAAATTAACCCAAATTTCTAACAGAGGCTTAAAATAATATTTAAAAATTTCTAAACATTTTTCCAGAATTTAATCATGTGTAATTTTGTTAATTAACACTAATCACGCCTAATTAGCCGTAATTAGTGAAAAACCATGCAATCACTCGCCTTAGCAAAAATATAAACTCAGATCTGAAATGATTCTTTAAATGGCACTAATTCCAATGCACACAGCAGCCTTTGCCTCTAATTTGATGTTGATTATACTTGGTTTGATGCTAATTAGCTTAATCTTCAATTAGAAAGTGATTTAGAGGTGTTTTAGAAAGTGGAGGCCATGGCTAGGGTTCAAGAGATGTAAGTGGCGGCTAGAAAACATATTAGAAATGATTTTCCAAAACCTATCAGCCTCCCCATAACCCTAATCCCGAAATGGGTTATGGGCTTAGCTGTTAATTACCCCAATTAGGCCCGGTTAAGTTGTTTTTCACCTTCCAAACCTTATTTCAGTCATATCTCCCAAACGGTAAGTCTGTTTGGCTAATGTGACCACTCTACGGAAAGCTAAACCATCATCCGAATCCAATCAAGTGGTTTCAGGTCAAAACTCAACAATCAGAAGTTAAAGGCGAAACAAGATTCGCCATGTGCAAGACGATTGTTTAAAAATCGGCAAAAATCGTGAATATGGGAAATTATCCCAATAGTCGTTTCCCAAAGTTACACGACCATACGACTTCGTACGAAAGATAAATAAATATTCTACAATCCTCTGATGCGTAGAATGCGGGTCGTTACACTCTCTCCCCCTTAAGAAATTTCACCCCCGAAATTCCTTAACTAAGAAAACAACAATGGGTCCTGCATGCCTATCAACCATTTACAAACAACCAAATATACATAGCAGTATAACAAGCCTATCCTAGCATGCTGTTTACTAATAAGGGATAACTAAATGGTCATTAAAACCTTACCAGGCAAAGAGCTCTGGATGCGACTTCCTTATGCTCTCCTCTGTTTCCCAAGTACAGTCATTTTCATTCTCGCCCCACTGAACCTTGACCAGTTTCACCGTCTTCCTTCGAAGTTGCTTCGTATCGTGTTCGATAATGTGGATCGGCCTGCAGTTCCCAACCGCCTCGGGTTCTACTTCGATGTCATCCAACTGATCCGGTGAAATAGTTATATCGGGGTTGTATACGAACTTCCTTAACTGAGAAACATGAAATATGTTCTAAACTCCTTCCATCTTGTCAGGTAATCCAACTTTATATGCTAAATTTCCAACTTGCTCAAGAACTGGGAATGGACCAACAAATCTTGGTGCTAATTTGCCTCTCCTACCAAATTGAATCACGCTCTTTAACGGAGAAATCTTGATAAATACTAAGTCGCTAATGGAGAATTTCAATTCGCTCCATCTCTTATCAGCATAACTCTTCTGCCTATCTTGGGCAGCCTTCATTCGCTGTTGGATAACCTTGATCTTATCTGAAGTTTCTCATATCACATCTGGCCCAAGCACGAATTTCTCACCAGTTTCTAACCAACACGATGGTGAGCTGCACGGTCTTCTGTATAAATCTTCAAATGGAGCCATACCAATACTAGACTGATAACTATTATTATATGCGAATTCCATTAGATGCAAATGGTCATCCCATGATCCTCCAAAATATAATATGCAAGCTGTTAAGAGATCTTCTAATACGCGATTCACCCTCTCAGTATGACCGTCAGCTTGGGGATGGTACGCGGTACAGAGATGTAATTCTGATCCTAAAGCCTCTTGTAAGCTCTTCCAAAATCCACTAGTAAACAACGGATCTCAGTCACTCACAATGCCTTTGGGTACTCCATGAAATCTCACTACCCACTTCATATACAGTTCTGCTAACTTAGCTGCTGTTCTATTCGACTTGATGGGTATAAACCTTGCACTCTTAGTCAATCGGTCTACAATCACCCAAATGCTTTCATGGCCTGATCTAGTCCTCGGTATCCCATCAATGAAATCCATTGATACTTGTTCCCATTTACATTCTGGAATTTCCAATGGTTGCAGCAAACCACTAGGCTTCTTTGGCTCGACTTTAACTAACTGGTAGTTCATGCATTTGGATATGAACTTCCCAACGTCTCTTTTCATTCCTTCCCAGTAGTAGGTCTGCTTCAAGTCTCGATACATTTTGTTACCACCGGGATGTATAGTCAGTTTTGAGTGATGACATTCTCTAAGCACTTCATCTCTCAATCCATTGACATTGGGTACAAGTAATCTCCCATTCTTTCTAAGCCATCCATTTCGATCGAGCCCGTACTTGTTCATCTCCTCATCGATTCCCATCTCTACCTTGGAGATGATTTTCAATAGGTTAGGATCGTCCCTATGACTGGAACAATTCGCTCAATCAAAGTGGGTCTGATCGTTAAACTTGGTAATATCTCTGGATCCAATTCGCACTTTGGTCTAAAATCGTACCCTGCGATATACTCCAGTTGCTTCCACTCAAGAAACATAGCCCCTAAACTGGCATGTCTCCTGCTCATTGCATCAGCTACTGCATTGCCCTTTCCAGGTGTATATGCGCTATCGAAATTATAGGAAGCCAAGAATTCTAACCATCTCTGTTGTCGGAGATTTAGATCCTTCTGAGAGAAGAGATACTTTAACGATTTATGATCGGTAAACAACTCGAATCTTTCTCCCAAGAGATATCCACATATTCAATGCGAACACGATCGCAGCCAATTCCAAATCATGGGTAGGATATCTTTTCTCATGCGGTTTCAGTTGCCGACTTGCATAAGCTACAACCCTACCTCCTTGCATCAATACAGCACCTAGTCCGGTACCACATGCATCCGTGAATACTGTCATCTCTTCATTCCCCTTAGGAATAAATAACACTGGTGCACACGTCAACCTTTCCTTTAAGCTCTTGAATGCATTTTCACGCCTTTCGCCCCAAATGAAAGCTTATTCTTCTTGGTCAACTGAGTTAACGGTGCTGCTATCTTGGAGAAGTCTGGGATAAACTTACGATAATATCCAGCTAATCCCAAGAAATTTCTTACGTCTGTTGCATTCTTGGGTGTAGACCAATCTTATACCGTAGCCACGTTCGTAGGGTCTACGGCAATACCATTCTCTGAAAGAATATGGCCCAAGAATCTCACTTCCCTCCTCCAGAAGTGACACTTAGAAAACTTCGCTTTCAATTGGTGTTTCCTCAACACCACCATCACTGTCCTCAAATGTTCCTTGTGTTCTTCCTTTGTCCTCGATAAACCAAGATATCGTCTACGAATACAAGAACAAACTTACTCAATTGATCCCTGAATACCTATTCATAAGATCCACAAAATATGCTGGTGCATTGGTCAACCCCAATGGCATGACCAACCACTCATAGAATCCAGACGGCATCGAAAGGCCGTTTTAGGAATACTCCCAACTGCTACTCGGAGCTGATGAAATCCTGTCGCGAGGTCCAATTGGAAGAACACCCTTGCTCCCTCCAGTTGATCAAACAAATCATCTATCCGCGGAAGAGGATACTTATTCTTCCTGGTCACTTTATTCAACTCGCGATAGTCCACACACAAACGAAGGGAACCATCTGCCTTAGTAGCAAATATGACTGGTGCTCCCCACTCGAAAACACTTCTTCTGATAAATCCCTTCTTCAAAAGATCGCTTACTTGCACCCCGAGCTCTCGCTGCTCCCTTGGTGTCATAAGACGAAGTCGCTTCACTTTAAGTCTAGCATCTTTTATTAAATCAATACGGAACTCAATCTCTCGGTGTGGTGGAAGTCCGGTCACTTCCTCGAAGATATCCGAATATTGGCCAGCAATGGGAACCCCTGATAACTCGTCCTGCGGAATGTCAAGGGAATTTTGAAAACTAGCCATCACCTCATCAGTAGGTAGGCTACCAAGCAGTACCCTCCGCCCATCATCCGCCTTAATAGTCACCGAAAATCCCTCACAATCTACCACCACCACCCCGTATCTTTGGAGCCAATCGACTCCCAAAATAATGCCAAACCCAGTAATGCCCAAAACAAAGCAATCACAAGTAAACATACATCCATGACTCGATAAAACCACATTTCAACAAGTCATACTAAGTCTAGTCGAACCACCAATCGGGTTCGTCATCGCTAAAGGTCTATTGACTGTCTCGGGTTCCAATCCCAGCCTATCTTCCAGGTCACTAGATTTGAAGGAACGGGAAGCCCCAATATCAAACAGTACTCGAACAGGAACGTCATAAACAGAAAGCATACCTTGAATGACGACATGCTTTCCTTTCTCTGCTGCCGTTGGGGCATTCGATGAAGAAGGAACCGCATTAATAGCATATGCTTTCACAATCTACTTCTCTTTGGGGGGTTGCAGACATTTATCCTTATGATGTCCCACTTGGCCGCAATTAAAGCACTTCTTGTCCGCTGGCTTTGCTCGACATTCTTTGGCATAGTGGCCCTTCTTGCCACAGCTAAAGCACTCAACTTCTTTCTTATTCTTTTTCTGACCATCCTTAGCTTGGCTCCGTCTCCTCTTATTCTGAGAATTATTCTTGCCTCCACCGCTTGCTTGCGGCTTTGGCTCTCTTGTAGATGCAGCAGCGACTTCAGTCTTGGGCTTAGAATAAAGGCTCTCTAACCTCAATGCTTTCCTAACAACTGATTCAAAAGTCTCATCAATATGGTTTATAAGTCTTTCCCCTAAGTACTGATCTAAGCCTGTTATTAACTTCTCATTCTTCTTCTCGGGAGTTTCAATAAGGGATAATTGATACTTCGATAAAGTATCGAACCCAACAATATACTCCGAGACTGCCCTACCACTCTACTTAAGCTCCAAAGCTTCCTAAACAACTCTAATTTCTGAGCAACTGGGATAAACTTATCACTGAAGCGAGTCCTAAACTGATTCCAGTAACTTGATCTTCGGGAGTAGCTGCTTTAATAGCATTCCGCCAATTTATAGCCCGTCCTTGCAGTTGACGCGATGCTAGCTTTCTCTTCATTGCATCCTCGATCCCCAAATCCTCAAAGATGCGCTCACAACTATCCATCCAATCTTGAACCTTTATAGCCGACTCCTTTCTGTGGAATGGCTTCCCACCAAGACTAGTGTAGTCCTTACAGAGCTTAACGAAATCGTCCCTAGGCGCCTGCACTACTACACCACCACCGTTAGCAGCATTAGGAACTGCTCCCCGAGCATCCCTAAGCATCTCTCTCATGAAGTCGGTGAACATTGTCCTCATATCAGGAGCATTCCTATTATTGGCTCTTGAACCAGTATTCCTCGTATATCGACTCATCTTTCAATATGTAAGGAGAAATGATTAACCATCTTCATAGTGGTGCCAGTGCAGTGCGACTCCATCCTTATATATACTAGTAGTATATACATAACTTTTGAAAACCAAAATATAATAAACACGCGCTCTCATATACGTACTATATCTCCCTGGTGTCTTTCCCTAGGTTAACTACGCAAGCTAGAGCTCTGATACCAAGTATGATGGCCCCTCGCACCAGCCGACATTTCCCCGAAATGCACTGTACCGATGTCCAACCAGCACGGGATGGTCGCCAAGAAAGGAAAAGAAAGGAATTTGAACTAACAAGGAACATGTAGAATGTCTCACATCACATGGGACAAAATATAATAATAACATAACTTTGACATAAAACAGGCGAGACAGTGCATAAGCTGAAAACAAAACCATCATAGCAGCGGAATCCAAAATACAACTTATGATCCAACATCATTATTACAACTTCAAAATGCTGTCTCAAAAGCAAAAGAAAGGAAAGGTACACTACTAATGCCCAAGCAGTGACCAACAACATAGGGAGAATATATGTAGATAATACGTGGGAGCCTCCTACTCGTCTCCGGACCAGCTACTCGTGCATAACCAGCTAACCTGTCTCTAGTCTGCTCGTTTAGGAGCACCCAAAGTAATAAGAAGAGACATAAAACTCTAGGTCAGACAAAAGTCTGGTATGAGCGATAAGCAGCAAAATAGAACAATAGCAGGTATAACTAACCATACCTGAGCCTAGACCTGCAACCAAAGAGTTAGCAGAACAAGATGTATAATACTCTAAGGTGACACTAACATATGGTGTAAAGATACGGGGGAGGGGATGTCAGACAATCGAGCATAGCAACCATCCTCACATCTCTCACTCAGTTTGTAAAGCATATGATATCCATCGCTTTGACCACCCAAATCCTTTGCTATGATCACTCTGCCCCATGGAGTCATGAAGGTTCCACTGCACTAATCCATAGCAACTAATCCCTTGCTATGTCCACTCTGCCCCATGAAGTCATGACGACTCCACTGCACTGGCTCATAGCCATGCTACGATCACTCTGCCCCACGGAGTAATAACTACCCCACTACACTGATCGGTAGCCTAATATCCGTCTTGGAGGTGAATCAAAGTTATGGACGTCGATAGCCCCTTAGCATACGTCCCGCAGCAAAGCCCAACTCATGAAGTTAACTCGTTGGTTCCCAACTGGATCCTGAGTTCTACTTCCTATTTGGACTACCTTTGCATCTCGAGTTTTGGTCTCCTCCGAATCGGTTCAGTCCTTCTCTTTGCTTAACCTCAGTTTGGTAACCTTCTTGAAGCAGCTCGGTTCGGCTATGCATCATTCAAATACTCCGGTTCGATTCGAGTGACGCGGTTCGGTTCTGGTATGGTGCTCTGGTTCGTGATCTCCCTTGGCCATCAGTTCGTGAGCCTCTGAAGCGGTTCGGGTCATGAGCTCGGGTCGGTTCAGAGCTCTTGGTTCTTGGTGCACGGCTCGTGAGACACTAGCTCAGATCGTGGGAGCTCATCCGGGTCGGTTCATGAGCCCCCATCCTAGACGGATCATGGTGTACAGTTCGGTACTTCTCCAGGTGAGCGGGTCGGGTTGTGGAATGCTCCACGAGCGGGTCGGTTCGTCCTCTGCCGATCCGATCTGGTTCGGGTCCAAAATCCTGCACTGTTTCCTGCAACTTTTCCAGCAACCGTTTACGCCACACGACGGTGTTTTCGACCATTCTAACTGTTCTAAGCAATCATAAATCATACCAAACAGTCATAGCAACATATAACATCAACCATAAACACCAAAATGATAAATGACCATGTCAAAATGGATCAAACAAACCCAAAACCCATATTTTCCCCTTAATCATGCTTAACCGTAACTAGTGATAGGATTAGCAAAACATATCCAAATTAACCCAAATTTCTAACAGAGGCTTAAAATAATGTTTAAAAATATCTAAATATTTTCCAGAATTTAATCATGTATAATTTTGTTAATTAACGCTAATCACCCCTAATTAGCCGTAATAAGTGAAAAACAATGCAAATCACTCACCTTCGCCAAAATATAAACTCAGATCTAAAATGATTCTTTAAATGGCACTAATTCCAATGCACACAGCAGCCTTTGCCTCTAATTTGATGTTGATTAGACTTGGTTTGATTCTAATTAGCTTAATCTTCAATTCGAAAGTGATTTGGAGGTGTTTTAGAAAGTGGAGGCCATGGCTAGGGTTCAAGAGATGCAAGTGGCGGCTAGAAAACTGATTAGAATGATTTCCCAAATCCTATCAGCCTCCCCATAACCCGAATCCCAAAATGGGTTATGGGCCCAATTAGGCCCGGTTTAGTTGTTTTTCACCTTCCAAACCTTATTTCAGCCATATCTCCCAAACGGTAAGTCCGTTTGGCTAATATGACCACTCTACGGAAAGCTAAATCATCATCTGAATCCAATAGAAGTGGTTTCAAATAAAAACTCCTTACCAATCAAAAGTTATAGGAGAAACAAGATTAGCCAGGGGCAAAACGATTATTTAAAAATCGGCAAAAATTGTGAACGTGGGAAATGACCCCAATAGTTGTTTCCCAAAGTTACACGACCATACGACTTCGTATAATAAATAAATAAATATTCTGCAATCCTCTGATGCGTAGAATGCAGGTCATTACACATGTGGATGGATTGCATGTCTGACATGGAATGACCAAGGGGAATGCTAAGTGCTGAGAAATGATCAGGGCTTTTGTGATAGCCTCACACCCCGGTATGATGGTGTGCTGATTGTCAGATTAGCATGACTTTATGTTTTGCTGGGATCTAGTCGACCGATGGTATGATAGGTTGCGAGATTAAATTCATCAACATGAGAGAATGGGTGCGGCGTTGTGTACAAACATGGTATCCGCTAAATGCCCGAGTGATCTTTCGATCAGCAACCATCATGATGGAATCCAAACTCCAATATGAATCCTCTTACGATTTTCAGTTGCATACCTATGTAGCCAACATAGTAGTATGGGACACTATGCGAGCTAAGATTTATACGTTTATTTTCGAAATGATTTTACATACCCTAGACATTATCATAATATCAAGTGGTTTGGTTTTAAATTATATCAAGCATGTTTTGCGATTATAAGGCAAGCCCCAATCATCTGGTGTGCGCTTGCATTATGTGATGGGACCTAGGGAATGTAATCGTTCATTTTTCTAAAGTCATGTTTTCAAAATCTAGTTTATGGTTGCTATGTTTAGTTATGGTTGTTGTGGTTGTGCACGTATCCTTGGGAGAAAACCCATTCCGCAATATTCAGTGTGGTCCTGAGATACCTTATTCAAACTAAGGTTAAGTATAAGTTAGTAAATAAAGTTTCCTCACACCAGTCACATGACTGACTCGTAGTTTGTTTTTCAAATTTCTGACCATTTACTTAATATTTTTCTTTTAGGCATTTCATGGACACCTTATGTGCATATAGATGATTCTTTTCCTACTTTTAAATTTCTCACTAATAACCCATAAACATAGATATATAATCACTAATTAAACCCTTTAAAGTATAGTTTCCACAACCCGTGACGTCCTAGCTCTCGTTATATGGTCGGATGCTCCTAGGACTAGCTTTTCTCCAATTTTTTATGAAATCCGAAATATTCTTGGCCAAATCTGAAATTTTTGGCTACTCATAAGCTACTAAATCCTTCTTTAGTTGAATTAATCGTTCCCATGATTCCAACGCCTCCAAGTATGCATAATTTCATCTCTATATGAGTAAGTTATGGCTGTTTGAAGATCAGGGTGCGTAATTTCCAACCGGAGGTGGAATCGGGTTGGATAAATGAACGGATCTTCCTTGGATCTATATAGATCCGAGATTTTTTAGGGCTGGAAGAGGGTCTAGTTGGACTGAGGTGGTGCAGTGTTGGTGGTGGAGGATTCAGCCATGTAGGATGAAAGAGGACGAAAAGAAGAGGTGGATCTTCATTTTTTTTTCCACTCTTTCTTCTTTCTTCTTTCTTTTCTCTTTTCCATTTTATTTTTATTTTTCTTTGTTGCTGCCATGGATGGCCTGGTGGAAAAGATAAGAAAGAAGAAGGGGATAAGAATAAATAGGGGATAAGGATGGAGGGTTTAAATAATGGAATTTAAGGCGCGGTTCGTTGACCGTGCAAGTACTAAAACACAAGTGTGTTTTCTCAGCTTATTCGGACGTTAATTTGACTTATTTATTAATATCTTATTTAAAATATTTTTCCACTATATTATTCAACTTTTCTTGCTCTTCAATAACATATAAAAATATTTCAAATTTGAATTTATTTGAATCTCAAAATTTAAATTCGATTCAAAATAGTGTTTTCTGCCTATCTTAATGTCCAGAACTCCGAATTGGACCCAACGAAAAGTGTATCCACCTAATTACCCTTATTCTGGACTCAATGGAATAGGTTTCAAATCTTTATTCATCCATCTAAATGAAATGATTTTACATGCCCTAGACATTATCATAATATCAAATGATTTGGTTTTAAACTATACCAAGCATGTTTTGCGATTATAAGGCAAAGCCCTATCCTCTGGTGTGCGCTTGCATTGTGTGATGGGACCAGGGGCTTATTATCGTTCATTTTTCTAAAGTCATGTTTTCAAATTTTGGTTAGTGGTGGCTATGTTTAGTTATGCACTATGCCATAGATGGCCTACTACAACGAAAATCCCACATGTTGCCAACTAAAATGTTGCTACAGCTATGCTGATTTTTGTCTATTGCAACGCACTCTTCAATATGTTAGCATAGATATAAAATTGTGTTGCAGTAGATATAGATATATTCAAATCAAAAAATTAATAAAATTATTAATCCGTGTGAATAGGATCCAACGGCCTATATTACTATTCCACGTCATGATTTTCCTTCACCCTCTCACATCCTTTTCCCCAAATTTTCACTTTGCCGCTGCAAGGCTTCGTTTCTTTTTCAATTAAGGAAAAAAATACATCTCTCTTTGCTTTCTTTTTAATAGCCTAATCGAAAAATTAGGGTTTCGCCCTCTGACTTCAGCTTCTTTAATTCAAGATGGATTTGAGGCAATCGTCCATTTTCGGGTCCTGTAGTGGCAATCGACGATCGGGTTTGAGGATGCTGCTTGGAATTATGGAGGCACCACTTGCACCTGTTCATGTTAGGTACGGTGAGCCTCTGACTCATCTAAGCATCAAAGATACTCCCATTATGAGTAACTAAGTAAATTTCTATTTTATTTTTTCGAATTAAATGGTTTTTCTGGGTATTCTCTGTATTACATTTATTCCCGTCGTTTTCTCAAAATGGGTTTGTTAAGTATTGACTTGGTTGTTAAGCATCTCAAAATGGGTTTGTTAAGCATTTAATGAACTAAATGTTAGTTAAGTTTTTATTACGACTTGGTTGTTTATTTTGCTCCCATTACAAATCGGTGTTTATTCACCTCCTCGTGAATTTTGTTCCAGATGATTCTATTACTTGACAAATCAATTTTTTTGATGAATTTTAGTTGAAGAATATTATAGTCCCATAAGCTTTGCTCATTACATACAAATAGTCACCTTATATATATACGTTTATCATAAATCAAACTCAATGAAGTATAAAAATATATTAGTTAAATGTTAACAAATAGTGTGAAGATTCATTTCTATACTGTGAATAAAAGCCTGTTACGCTGGTTAAATCAGCAACTATGTCTCATACAGAAAATGAATCAATCAAAGAAACAAACATGGTCTGATTAAATGGTGAACTTAATCATTCTGCCTAACCTACAAATGATCCGTCGTCTAAGGGAAAGGACAAAAAGAGACTAATTAAATCTTACCCCTAGATCTGTGCCATCGTGGCAATAGTTAATAAATGAAACTTTGGATGTGTTTGTCAGGTAATAGAATCATCTGTCAGGCAATATAATTAGTTAAGCATTTGAAGTTTTTTTATTGAGTGAGTGTAATAGTTGTAATGTTAAAATTAAAGGTTTTTCTCTTTTGAGTGAGTGCAATAGTTGTAATTAGTTAAATTGATTGGATATTAATTCAGTTCTGGTTCTTTTATTCATTTGGATATTAAATCAGTTCTGGTTCTTTTATTCATTTGCATACAAAGTCATACTTCAATTTTTACAGAAGGTATTCCTTTCAAGTCATACTCCAAGTTTAAATCGGACGTTAACCATGAATAAACGTATCCATTCAGAGGATGAGCTTTGGGAAAGAATAACAAGAGATGATAACATGAAATATGCAGTTGAGGAGTGCTACACTAGTGTCAAGACCATCTTGGTTGAACTGCTAGACAAAGAAGGAAGGATGTGGTGTGATATTTTCTTCTTCTTATTTGTGAACTTAGATTTGTTAAACAGTCTTTGTTATATTAATTTTTCTATAACTTAAATGTAGGGTGGAGAGAATATTTAATGATATCGAGACCAACATAGGGAAAAAAGACATTCAGATTGATTTTTAGTTCAATAAACTACCTCTTGTGATAACCAGAATTACTGCCATCCTTGGTATATTGGTAGGGTTTTATTTTCATCTGCAGTTTGTAAATGATATATATGTTGTTTGTCTAGTAATCTACCCCTTGCCGTTTCTCGTTAATTTGCAGAAATAAGAGCACACTTGAGAATTGGAATTTTTATATGATTTTTTTGGGAATTTGGATCATAAATGATGGACCTAAGAAGAGCACACTTCAGACTATAATGATTTGATGTACCTAACCAAAAAAATGTTATTCGAGAAGTATTAAAAATGGTTTGATGTTAGTATACTGATCAAATTTTAGTTTTAACACTAGCATTGGTTGTGATTTTATTTGTGTGGACTTTATTTGTTTAAACACTTTTGTTTTAATCTGTAGAAGACTGACATTCATTTTTCCTTTTCTTTTAAATTGTGATCAAATCTTCATCTTTATTGCTGTTGGTCAGGGAAATATTCTCTAGAAAAATAACTTTTGGAACAACTGAGTCAGTATATTTTAGTCTTTGTTTACACATGTTAGTAACAGGTGGCTATAATGTGTTTATGTAATTTGGATGGCTTACTTGTTAGCAGTATTCATTGTTTCCAAGAACATTCATTAGCTTTCTTTTCTAATTAGGGATGGTAAAGGAGTTAACAGATACAAACGTGAGGTGGTGTGCTCCTTTGAATTTTGGTGAGGTGATGTACTATGCAGCTACCGGCAAATAAAAAAATGATGGAAAGACCATTGTAAGTGATGGCCAAACAGAGAGCCAAACACCAGTTCTGGCAAATAAAAAATGAAGCTAAAGGTGAGCAGTTATATCTTATTGGTTAATTGCTTCTATGTGCTCTCTTGCTATCTACTCTTCCTCTTATTTTAAATGTTTGCATGCTATTTACTGCTTTGCATGAGTCAAAGATGTATATATATATATATATGTGTGTGTGTGTGTGTGTGTGTGTGCGCGCGCGCGCGCGCACGCGTGTGTGTGTGTGTGTGAATTCCCTCTGCTTCACTTATATATGTCCAAGCCCTCTTCTTTTGAGTTGGGTTTTTCGAACATGAGTAAGTATGATGCTTTGTCAAATTTGGAATCTGCAGGTCCCTTTTTCGGCATTAATGCACCGAACTTGCAAACACCATTATATTTTCTCCTTGTTGCGATAGCAGGTGCTGATTAGCGATGGACAAAGACTCTTGTCGCAAGCATTGACTTACTGGAAAGAAACACATTGCCTGCAGGTAATTATTCTCGCGTTTTGCATATGTTTTCTACATTTGTACCGCAAGTAAATAGTTTGATAATATCAAGATTATATGTACAGCCATTCAGTTTTTTCTATTTGAATGTTATACATGTTAACTCTATATCAATCAAATTTTGTGTAGGAAGATGTGGAAAAACGATTAACGTTTTGACACATTGCTTCACTGTTTTCTTATAATGATGTCGAGGGATATATATACTGAAAAAAGTTTTCCATGCGTATATGCCTTTAGGTGGACTTATCTTGAACTGCTTGGTAACAGGTAATTTTCAATCTTGATCCAATGTGAAGTTATAATCTTTGTAAACCAGAATTTATTATATTATGAATGTGTTATATACATGCAGATGGTCGCAAATAGCAGCGAATTTACCAGGTAGGATAGACAATGTGATCGAGAATGTGTGGCACACACATCTAAAAATAGGCTCGCCAGTACAAATATTTCAAAAGAACGGAGTCCAAATTGTTTTGTAAATCTGTCAAATTTGAATGGGCAATTGCTGAACACCATGATTATGTATTTATATTGACATATGTAATGAATTCTGCTATTTTCTATAATGAAATTACTAATTCACAAATGGCGTAAACTTAAATTATTATTTTTCTTAATGTGAGTAATTATGTTTGTTGTTAGTAATATAGCGGTTATAATTATAATATTATGAAATTTTTGATTAATAACAGTTTAGGTATAATTACTTTTAGCAATTGTAAAATAAAATTTAACAACTACTAGAAACACTTGTAAAAAAGGTTGACTTTATTACGATTGTCAGTTGTACTAGACATATTACGACTGTTTTTGGCAGTTGTGAAAGAGTATTTTTTGTTGTAGTGGTACCTGTGGCAACACCTGTACCGATTCTGCCATAGGGTCGCCAAGGTGTTGCCTTTGACTCTAAGGCAACGCGGCAAAACGAAACACCGAGAAAGTGTTGCCATAGATCATTTTTTTTCCTACAGCAACACTTTTTGGCACTTTCTACATCACTTCTCCGGTGTTGCCGTATGCAATCTATGGCGTAGTGATGGTTACTGTGGTTGCGCATGTATCCTTGGGAGGAAACCCGTTCCGCAACGTGCGGCGTGGTCCTAATATACCTTATTCGAATTAAGGTTAAGTACAAGATTAGTAAATAAAGTTTCCTCACACCAGTCACATGACTGACTCGTAGTTTGTTTTTCCCTTGCAAACTACGGGTGTCCACAATTTCCACATGGGCAGTCTGTTATTTTGTTTTTCATTTATCGAGATCAGATTCAAGCTTGAGGACTTAGAGTTCCAAAGAGAGCTGAAGTTTCATATAAAGGCTGGACGTACTGTATTATCGGTGTATTATGTTAAGTCTTCATGGAGTAATAGTATGTAAAATCAGATTTGTATTCAAAATGTTTCTGCTGCAATGATATATTCTTATTATATTTTATCTGTTCTAGTGTGAGCTTTGTTTTCCGTTGTATTTTCTCTGATAAACCTTAACGAAACGTACTTTTTCTTACCTTGAATCTGATCTCGACGACTGAAAAACAAACATTCCATCCGTGGGAAATTGTGGGCACTTTCACTCACTTCAAACTGACCAGATTATTGTCTATTGTTGGCCTCTATTGTAGAATCATCCTGGGAGGCCTGAGAGACGGTGGTTTACCCTATGGAGGATGTCAGGGGTTCGAGTCCTCTTATCTCCAGCCCGTGCACTTAGCTGATACTACGACAACACCCAATTTTGCCAATTCGGTAGTTCGATCTATGATTTTTCATTTAGGTACGGATTGAATTTAGTTCTTTAACACCCTTATGTAGTATATATGTTACCATATTTAGGTTATGAGCCTGATTTTGAAAGTTGGTAAGCTAATTAATTGTTTTGAGATTATCGAAATTTGTCGATAATACAGGTTGGGTTGGTGAAGGTTAGGAAAGTAAAACATGGTCTAAATTTTGTTAAAGACATAAAGAAACATTCTTTATGTTTGGATTCATTGAAATTTAGAGATCCTAGTCTCACGAATGTGTGTATATGTGAAACCTTAGCCAATGGACATGAAATCCTCTTTTGTGATTATTACTTAAGCATTATTCATCTGTGAATATAATTGGTTTGAGATATCCATGTTTGGATATTTTGGTGTGAATGATTGATGGCTGGATTGGTTGTATTGGGAATGATATAAATACTATTTGGTTGTTAATTAATAAAATGGAACCCAGTTATGGCACTGACATCTGATCTAAAAATAACTAACGAGTTTGGTTACAACTCGTTAGACACATGACATCTTGTTTATGTTTATTGTATGTTTGTATATACCCAGATTCTGGATATACAGGAGTTGAATGAGTCTCATTCTAGAAATTCGATTTTAAATGATTATTTTAATAATAAGATAATCAGAGAGAATAAAAGTTTGAATTTAAGTTCCAATACTTTTCGGAAATAAAATTGAGTTAATAACGATGAATTTTTACAAAAGAAAGATTTGGATTTGAAAAATTAAGAACAAGTTATGGATTATCGAACATTGAGATGAATAGTTAATCAGTTTTATCATGAATAGTAAATTGAAGTTGTGTTTGCATAGCAAACAGACTCGAATCTGCGTTATTATTGTTTTAATGTTCTTATTATTTTTTTAATAGGCGTCAGCCAATTTTGATTTTTAAATGATTATTTTTGGAAAATAATATTATTTTAATGATTTAGATATTAATTTAAATATTTAAATGTGGAGTAATTAATTTAAAAGTCAGAAATGTGGAAAAATCTTGATAAATCATAACAGATAATTTTAAAAGTATTTTGCAAAGAAAATATCAAGTTTTGAAAATTTACGAATCCTTTAGGAAATTCGGATTTGATATTTAACCGAACCTTTATTGAAATATAAAGGAATTTGGATTTTTAATTAATAATTAACTAGAATCAGAATCTTCCAATTAATTTAATTGAAATGTAATGGAAACCAAATTGGTTATTAACTAAGGTAAGTCTCTTTAGATGATTACTTAGACAGTTCGAGGGATTTAAAAGGCTGTGTCATTATCCCGCTTATAGTGTTTGTTGGATATGGAGGTTTATATCGATTATAAACCAAAATGATTTCTGTAGAGATTCCAATAAAAAATGAAATATGATTTAGGTTTTTTGTGAATGATGTCTTTAATAACATTGTTCTTTGACCCATGAAAAGGTAAGGTAATTTTCCAAGTTAAGCAAATGAAATCTTTATTTATAAAGATTTCTGGAAAAGGAATGAACATGTTTTTAAATGCGGCAAATGGCGAATAATCGATAAGGATTATTGGGGAGATATAACTTGGAATTTGAAGTAAAGAAATTAAAATATTTGATTTAGAGTTTTCTGAAATCTTTTAACAAGATTTGAAGGAATAGGATTTGAAAAGTAATGGAAATTACCGAAACATAAGATGATTTATATGGAGTATTAACAGTTTTACTCCATGAGATAGAAATGAAGGATTTCGATATATTAAAACTTAATATAGTTTTAATAAATCTTTGAATAATAGATTGTAATGGATAAAGGCGCTGGAATAAACGTGTATTCACGTATAAAGATGACTAAATAGTCATAAAGTTTGATTGGACAATATGAGGATTTCAAGTTAAGTAATCATTGATGAATGATATTGACATATTAAAACTCATTGCAGATTTAATAAATGGATTGAGTAATATTCCAAAATGGAATGAGGCTCATGAGATCCTGTATACCTATTGGTTTTAAAGATGCGCTATCTATTTGGAAAGGACGGGTTTTTACCCATTTCGAATAATTATACGACGTCAAAAGAATAAGTTCCCAGTGAATATGATGAAGAACCAAATTTCTTCACATCGGATGGATGGCTCGTTGATGCCTTGGGCGGCCACCCTGGTTAAAGTAGCGGCCAATCTGAGTGTACTTGAAGCAATTTCGTTTGCAAGGACTTGCACTCCCATGCGGGGACGTGGAATCAAGTGCCTTCGGTTTTGATCCTATTCCAGGAAAGACTTGTGGATGGATTGCATGTCTGACATGGAATAACCATGGGGCATGCTAAGTGTTGAGCAACGATCAGGGCTTTTGTTGAAAAGCAGGGCTCTGTGGTGATGTCCAAAACATGGCTTAAATGCGTAGCTTTGTGTATGACATGATTTCGTGGGCCTCACACCCAGGTATGATGGTATGCTGATTGTCAGATTAGCATGACTTTATGTTTTGCATGGATTCGGTCAACCGACAGTATTACAGGCTGCGAGACTAAGTTCATCAACCTAAGAGAATGGGTGTAGTGTTGTGTACAAACATGGTATCCGTTGAATGCCCGAGTGGTCTTTCGATCAATAACCATCATTATGGAATCCAAACTCCAATACGAACCCTTTTACGATTTTCAATTTTATACCTTTGTATCCAAAGCTAAGATTTATAAGTTTTTTTCAAAATGATTTTACACATCCTACACATTATTATAATATCAAATGATTTGGTTTTAAACAATACCAAGCATGTTTTGTAATTATAAGGCAAAACCCTATCCTATGGTGTGCGCTTGCATTGTGTGATGGGGCGTGGGGCTTATAATCGTTCATTTTTTAGTATGTCCTACTTCGCTACCCCGAAAACATCTTATATCCTTTCTGGACAATTGTGAACATAATGCCCTTTAGTTTACATCGGTAATAAGTTATATTTTTTTGTACCCTTTCCTTACTCTCCTTCTTATTCTTATTTTCCCTGTAGTAACTATAAATATACCTGTATAGGTCCAACCTATTTTCTTCTTTTGTCTACTCATAAATCATTTTCGCTTATTTCCAACTCATCATCTTAGGTTTAACTCCAGACAGACTACATTTATCTATACTCTACAACATTTAAGACTTTATCAAAGAGTTTTATTAAAAAAATAGAAATTCCTCGACAATCCAAAATTGTTGAGAATTCAAACTTTCTAATTAGTTAAATTGATTAGCTCATCCAGCAATTAATTATTGGATTAAATTTTCCAAAACATGGCTTTCATCAAAACATATAACCTTTTTACAAAAATATAATTTTGGTCAAAACTATTTCATTCATCCATAAAACAGGGTTAGACTGCTCTCTTTAAGTGTTTAAAAACACTTATCGACACAGCAGATCCTTACGGTACCGATCAATGTTCATAACCCGCTCAACAAATTAATCCAACACAAAACCATTTTTGTATCAAAATACAAATACGTCACACACACACACACACTCACATACAACTGATTCTAGGGTATTACTAACTTTATTGAAACTAGGATACATTTCGTTAGGGTTTATCAGAGCAAGCATAGCGGAATACAAAACTCACAACGAAACAGATAAAATATAATCAGAATATATCATCGTAGCGGAAACAGTTTTTAATACAAACTGATTTTATGTACCATTACTCCATGTAGACTTAATGTAATATGTCGATAATAGAGTGCATCCGGCCTTCATATGAAATGCCAGCTCTCTTAGGAACTTCAAGTCTTCAAGCTTGAGCCCTATCTCGATAGTTAAAAAACAAACTAACAGACTACCCGTGTAGAAATTGTGGGCACCCGCAGTTTACATGGGAAAAACAAACAACGAGCCAGTCATGGGACTGGTGTGAGAAAACCTTTATTACAAATCTGGTACTTAGCCTTACTTTGAATAAGGTATCTCGGGACCACGCCGCATGTCACAGAACAGGTTTCCCCCAAAGATACATGCGCAACCATAGCAACCAGAACCAAACATAGCAACCGTAAACCAGATTTTGAAAACATGATCTTTAGAAAAATGAACGATTATAAGCCCCATGTCCCATCACACAATGCAAGTGCACACCAAAGGATTGGGGTTTGCCTTATTATCGCAAAACAAGCTTGATATAGTTTAAAACCAAATCATTTGATGTTATGATAATGTCTAGGGAGTGTAAAATCATTTCGAAAATAAACTTATAAATCTTAGCTCACATAGTGCCTCATACCACTATGTTGGCTACATAGGTATACAACTGAAAATCGTAAAAGGGTTCATATTGGAGTTTGGATTCCAACTTGATGGTTGTTGATTGAAAGACCACTCGGGCATTTAGCGGTTACCATGTTTGTACACAACAGCACACCCATTCTCTCAGGTTGATGAACTTAATCTCGCAAAATGTCATATCGTCGGTCGACCGAATCCGTGCAAAACATAAAGTCATGCTAATCTGACAATCAACATACCATCATACCGGGGTGTGTGGAGTCCCGTTATACATAATGGTATGCATTTAATCCATGCTTTGATCATCACCACAGATCCCTACTTTTCAACAAAAGCCCTGATCATTGCTTAGCACTTAACATGCCCCGTGGTCATTCTATGTTAGATATGACTTCCATCAACAAGTCCATTCTGGAAATAGGAACGAAACCAAAGGCCCTTGATTCTACGTCCCCGTCTAGGAGTGCAAGCCCTTGCAAACCAATTCTCTTCAAGTATGATCAAATTGACCGCTACTATAACCTGGTTGTCCGCCCAAGGCATCAACGAGCCATCCATCTGATATGAAGAAATTTGGGTCTTCATCATCGTCATTGAGAACTTAATCATTTCACGTCGTATAATTATTTGGAATGGGTAAAAACGCGACCTTTCCAAATAATTAGCGTATCTTTAAAACCAATAGGTATACAAGATCTCATGAACCTCGTTCCATTTTGGAATATTAATCAATCTATCTATTAAAACTATAATGAGTTTTAATACGTCAAAATCATTCATCAACGATTACTTAACAAGAAATCTAATTTTAGATTATTCAATGAAACTTCATGACTATTTAGCCATCTCTATACGTGAATACACGTTTATTTTAGCGCTTTTATCCATTATAATCTTTTATTCAAAGATCTATTAAAAATATATTAAGTTTTAATATATCGAAATCCTTCATTTCTATCTCATGGAGCAAAACTAGTAATACTCCATTTTAATCATCTTATGTTTTGGTAATTTGCATTACCTTTAAATTTTCATTCCTTCTAATCTTGTTGAAAGATTTCAGAAAACTCTAAATCAAATATTTTGATTTCTTTACTTCATCCAAGTTAAATCTTCCCAATAATCCTTATCGGTTATTCGCCATTTGCCTCATGTAAAAAAATGTTCATTCCTTTCCCAAAAATCTCTATAAATAAAGATTTCATTTGCTTAACTTGGAAAATTATCTTACCTTTTCATGGGCCAAAGAACATTGTTATTAAAGACATCATTCACAACAAACCTAAAATCATATTTCTTTTTATATGGGAATCATTACAGAAATCATATTGATTTATAATCGATACAAACCTCCATATCCAACAAACACTATAAGCAGGATAACGACACAGCCTTTTAAATCCCTCAATTAGTCTAAGTCATCATATATAAAGACTTATCTCAATCAATAACCAATTTGGTTACCCCTTGATTCCAGTTAAATTAATTGGAAGGTTCTGATTCTAGTTAATTATTATTAACGATTCAATTAAAAGTCCCAATTCCTTTATATTTCAATAAAGGTTTGGTTAAACATCAAATTTTGATTTCCCGAAGGATTCGTAAGTTTTCAAAACTTGATATTTTCCTTCCAAAATACTTTTAAAATTATTTATTATGATTTATATAGATTTTCCACATTTATGACTTTTAAATTAATTATTCTACATTTAAATATTTAAATTAATACTTAAATCGTTAAAATAATATTATATTCTAAAAATAATCATTAAAAACCCAAAATTGGCTGACGCCTATTATAAAAATAAATAAGAACATTAAAACAATAATAATGCAAATTCGAGTCTGTTTGCTATGCAAACGCAACTTCAATTTTCTATTCATCGTAAAATTGATTAACTGTTCATCTCAATGTTCGATAAGCCATAACTTGTTCTTAAATTCTTCAAATCCAACTCTTTATTTTGTAAAAGTTCATCTTATTAACTCAATTTCATTTCCGAAAAGTATTGGAACATAAATTCAAATTTTATCTTCTCTGATGGTCTTATTATTAAAACAGTCATTTAAAATCCAATTTCTGGAATGAGACTCATTCAACTTCCACATATCCGAGAATCTGGGTATATACAAACATTCAATAAACATAAACAAGATTTCATGTGTCTAACGAGTTGTAATCAAACTCGTTAGTTATTTAAGATCAAATGTCGGTGTCATAATTGGGCTCCATTTTATTAATTAACAACCAAATGGTATTCATAACCATTCCTAATGCAACCAATCCAGCTTCCAAACATTGAAACCAAAATATCCGAACATGGATGTCTCAAACCAAAAATATTCACACATGAATAATGCTTAAGTAATAATCACAAAAGATTATTTCATGTCCATTGGCTAAGGTTTTACACATATACACATTCTTGAGATCAGGATCTCTAAATTTCAAAGGAATTCAAAAATAAAGAATGTTTCTTTATGTCTTTAACCAAATTTTGACCATGTTTTACTTTCCTAACCTTCACCAAACCCACCTATATTATCGACATATTTTGCTAATCACAAAACAAGGAATTAGTTTACTAACTTTCAAAATTAGGCTCATAATCTAAACATGGTGACATGTATACTACATAAGGGTGTTAAGGAACTAAATTCAATCCTAATCCATGAAGATTTCATCACAAAATCCCTTTAGATTTCTTTGAGACAATTTAACAAACATGTTGTGTGCATGTTTTGAATCCAACTTAAAACCCCTTTGAACATATTGATTTCTCATGTAAACTTCATCTTCACACATGAAGATCAAAACCTTAGGGGTTCATCATCTTTTACCACATCAAATTATTTACACCAACAACCAACCAAAGCATGTATACACCTAATATTCCATAAAGGTGAGATTTTGTGAACCAAACTTAAGAGTTTCATTCCCAAACCTAACTAAGATGTTATTTCTACTTCATGAATTTACATAGAAACCATTAGCAACCAATTTCCGACCATTTACTTATTTTTCTTTTAGGCATTTCATCGAACACCTTATGTGCATATATATTATCATTTTCCTAGTTTTAATTTTCTCACTAATAACCCATAAAAATAGATATATATAACTAATTAAACCCTTTAAAGTATATTTTCCTCACCCCATGACTTCCTAACTCTCGTTATAAGGTCGGATGCTCCTAGATCCAATTTTTCTCCGATTTTTATGAATCCCGCAATCTTCTTGGCCAAATCTAAAATTTTTGGATGCTCTTAGCCTTGTAAATACTTCTATAAGTTGAAGTACTCGTTCTCATGATTCCAATGCCTCCAAGAATGCGTTATTTTGTCTCTGTATGAGGAAGTTATGGTTGTTTAATGATCAGGGTGCGTAATTTTCAACCGAAGGTGTAAATAGTTTGGATAGATGGACGGATTGGCCTCAGATCTATGTAGATCCGAGATTTTTGAGGTGAGGGGAGCTCTGGTTGGAACTCAGGTGATGTGGTGGGGCTGGTGGTGGAGGATTCGACCATGGAGAAAGAAGGAGGATGAAGAGGAGAGGTAAAAGACCTCGATTTTTCTTCTTTTTCTCTTTTTTCATTTTATTGATATATTTTTCCCCTTTGGCTGCCATGGTCGTGAGTTTGAGAGGGTGGTGATTGAAGATAAAATGAAGGGAAGGAAGAGATAAGGATGAGGGGATATTTATAAAGGAATTTGAGGAGTGGATCGCTAACCATGCAGGTACTAAACCATAAGTGTGTTTTCTCAGCTTTATTCGGACGTTAATTTGACTTACTTATTGATATCTTATTCAAAATGTTGTTCCATCATATTGTTTATTTTTTCTTGCTCTTCAATAATATGTATATATATTTTGAATTCGAATTCGTTTGAATTTTCAAATAATTTAAATTTGATTCAAAATAGTGTTTTCTGCCTATCTTAATATCTAGAACTCAGAATTGGACCTAACGAAAAGTGTACCCACCTAATTACCCCTATTCCAAACTCAATGGAATAAGTTTCAAAGATTAATACATCCATCTAAGTAGGTTAATTTCAAAAATAAGTTATTTATAGTTCAAATTTTACTCTTTTTGACATGTTTTCCCATCGCACAGTCACATACTGACACAGATTGACTTGAAACTTCACCCACTACTATATTTTGACGTAACGGATCCAACAAAACTGAAATTGTCAAAATCCGAGACTTTTGGAAAATGCCTATTTTTAAGGCGACCTATTTTTATTAGTTTTCAACTGATATCTATTAATTACCAATTTTAAAAACCAATAATCTCATTTTATATTTATTAACAAAAAATTCAAATTTAAAACTTATTTTCAATTGCTTTTGGGTTCAAATCTCTTATTCAGATCATTTATGATCCTTTCATACTTATTCAAAATCACATTTCAAATTGACCGAAAATCTGGGTTGTTACATTCACCCCCACTTAAAATGATTTCGTTCTCGAAATCGAAGTCGGAACTAATGGTCGTATGCTTAACCAATACCTTTATTATTAACCCTAGAGCTCTGTTGGTTAACTCCACTATTTAACTTTATCTGCTTATTCATTGGGCATAGGACTGCATAATGTACATCTTGTGACGGCCCCCCATGCCAATAAGACATTTTCCTGAAATGCGTTGTGCTAATGCCTGATGAGTACGGGATGATCGCCAAAAGGGTTGAAAATTTACAAAGAACCTGTAGTATATCTCACAACGCATGGAATAAAGTATATTAATAACATAACTTGATACAAAACAGGCAAGACAGTACAGAAGCTGAAAATTAACCTTATCCATCAGAGTAGCGGAACCCAAAATGCAGCTTCATATCCAATTATTACAACTTTAAAATATTGTCTCCAAAAGGAAATAAAAGAGGTACACTACTAATGCCCGAAGCAGTGACCAGCAACAACAGAGGGAGAATATGTATAAAGTACGTGGAAGCCTCCTGCTGGTCTCCGGACAGCTACTCGTGCATAACCACCCAACCTGCCTCTAGTCTGCTCATTTAGGAGCACCCAAAGTAATAAGAAGAGACATAAAACTCCGTGTCAGACAAAAGTCTGGTGTGCGCGATATCAAATCTATATATTTAAATAGAGCAATAACAGGTATAAATAATCATACCAAATCTGGACCTGCAACCAAAGAGTTAGCGCAACAAGATGCACAATACTCTAAGGTAATTCTAAGTGTAAAATGGAAGTGTATATGTCATAGTGATAGCAAACATCAATCGTAAAAATCATCCTCACATCTCTCACTCAGTGCGTAAAGTATACGATATCCACCGCTTGATCACCAAATCCGTTGGGGCCATGATGGGTCCACACCGCCGTGGACTCCGTACAACTATTGTTATGACCACACCGCCCTGGCCTATAGTTAATAACCCTACCCAGTCCGCACCGGCCTGGCTCTGGGGTATGGGCCAACCAATTTGCACCGCCCTGGCTTTGGTTCGTCTACATGTCCCCTCTCTCAATGGTGAACCAAAGTCATAGATATCGATAACTCCTTTGCACACGTCCTGCAGCAAAGCCCAACTCTTGAAGTTAATTTATTTGTTCCTATCTGGATCCTGAACGATAACTTCCCGCTTGGACTTCCTTTGCATTTCGGGTTTTGGTCGAATTGGAGTTGATCTTCAGAAGAGTTCATGATCGTCGCCGTGTGGTAGAAGCTCAAATCCAGTTTGGTTCGGGGTTACCATCACGGCTCGATTCTTGGTTACCATCATGGTTCGGCTCGTGGTCACAATCGGCTCGTGGTCACCACCGGCTCGTGGTCGCTATCACGGACTGAAACCCTCTAGTTTTTCCAACCAGCTAATTTTGCCAAACAACGGCATTTTCAACCATTCTAACTTTCCTATGCAATCATAAAACATACCAAACAGCGGTAGTAACATGTAGAATCAACCAAAAAACATCAAAACAATGATATCATATGTTAATTTAGATCAAACCCACCTAAATCCATAATTTCCCCTTAATTCCCTAAATTCCAGATTAACAAAATAAATCCAAATCAAACCAAATTCATATATATGACCTAAAATATGATTTTATAATTTATACATATTTTTTCATATTTTTATGAGTCATTAATTGGCTAATTAGCCATAATTAGTGAATAGACATGCTAATCACTCACCTTAGCCAATAATAAATGATATATCTGAAATTTTTATTGATTTGGCTCAGATTGCAATGTAGTGCAGCAGCTCAACCTCGAATTTGGTGTTAAACCGGATTGATTTGATGTAGATTTGATTAATTTGTGATTAGAAAGTGATTGGAGAGAGATTTAGAAGATGAAAGCCATGATTAGGGTTTGAGAAAGGTTTGTGGCGGCTAGAAAAATGAAAGGAGATGATTCTCCAACTCCTTTAAGCCCTCCTCATAACCCTAATCCTGAATTGGGTTATGGGCCTAGCTGCTACGCACTTAATTAAGCCTAATTAGGTTGTTTTCCATCTTTCAAATCTTACTTCAGCCATATCTCCCAAACGGTAAGTCCGTTTGATTAATGTGACCACTCTACGGAATGGAAAACAATCATCGAAATCCAATGGAAGTGGTTTCAGGTCAGCACTCCTAACAAATCAAAAATTATAGGCGAAACAAGATTCGCCAGGGGCAAAACAGTCGTTTTTTAAAATCCAACAAAAATCGTGAATGTGGGAAATGACCCCAATAGTCGTTTCCCAAAGTTACACGACCATATGACTTTGTATGAAAATAAAAAAAAATTATACGATCCTCTGATACGTAGAATACAGGTCGTTACACTCTCCTCCTTAAAAAATTTCACCTCCGAAAATCCTTAACCAAGAAAACATGCAATAGTGTCCCGCATACCTATTAACCATTTACAAACAATCAAACACATATCATAACACAACAAGGCTGTCCTAACATGCGGTTTATTAACAAGGGAATAACCATATCGCGATCAAAATCTTACCAGGTATAGAGCTATGGATACAACTTCCTTATGTTCTCCTCGGTTTCCCAAGTATAGTCATTCCCATTATCACCCCACTGGACCTTAACCAGTGTCACCGTCTTCCTTCGAAGTTGTTTCATATCATGTCCGACAATACGAAACGATTTGCGGTTTCCAACTGCCTCGGATTCTACCTCAATATCATCCAACTGATCTGGTGAAATAGTCATATCAGAATCATGCACGAACTTCCTTAATTGAGAAACATGAAATATGTTGTGCACCCCGCCATCTTTTTAGGTAATTCAACTTTGTACGCTAAATTCCCAACTCACTCGGGAACTGGAAATGGACCAACAAACTTTGGTTCTAACTTACCTCTCCTACCAAACCAATTCACACTCTTCAACAGAGAAATCTTGACGAATACCAAATCACCAATGAAGAATTTCAAATCTCTTCGTCTTTTATCAGCATAACTCTTCTTCCTATCTAGGGCAACATTCATTCGCTATCGAATAACCTTGATCTTATCAGAAGTTTCTATTATTACATCTAGACCAAGTACAAATTTCTCGCCAGTTTCCAACCAACATGATGGTGAGTTGCATGGTCTTCCATACAAAGCTTCAAATGGAGCCATACCAATACTAGACTGATAATTGTTATTATATACGAACTCAACCAGATGAAAATGGTCATCCCATGACCCCTGAAAATCCAATATATAAGCTCTTAAGAGATCCTCTAATACATGATTCACCCTCTCTGTTTGACCGTCGGCTTGAGGATGGTACGTGGTACTGAGATGTAATTCGAATCCTAAGGCCTCTTGTAAGCTCTTCCAAAACCCACTAGTAAATAATGGATCTTGGTCACTCTCAATACTTTTAGGTGCTCCATGAAATCTCACTACCCACTTCATATACAGTTCCGCTAACTTAGTTGTCATTCTATTTGACTTGACTGGTATAAACCTTGAAATTTTGGTCAATCGATCAACAATCACCCAAATACGATCATGACCCAATCTAGTCCTTGGTAAACCATCAATGAAATCCATTGAGACTTGTTCCCATTTCCATTCGGGAATTTCCAACGGTTGTAACAAACCACTAAGCTTCTTTTGATCGGCTTTTACTAACTGGCAGTTCATGCACTTGGATATATACATCCCAACGTCTCTCTTCATCCCTTTCGGGTAGTAGGTATGCTTCATGTCTCGATACATTTTGTTACCACTGGGATGTATAGTCAGTTTGGAGTGATGACACTCTCTAAGCACTTCATCTCTCAATCCTCTAATGTTGGGTACAACTAGCCTCCCATTCTTTCGAAGCCATCATTCTCGATCAAGTCCATACATATTCATCCCCTCACTATCAATATCCAACTCTGCCTTGGAGATGATTTCCAATAGGTTAGGATCGTCCCTCTGACTAGAACTGATCCGCTCAATCAAAGTCAGTCTGATCATCAAACCTGCTAACATCTCTGGATCCAATTCACACTTAGGTTTGAAATCATATCCCACGATATACTCCAGTTGCTTCCATTCCAGAAACATAGCCCCTAAATTGGCATGTATCCTACTCAATGCATCAGCTACCGCATTGCCCTTCCTGGGTGTTTATGCGATATTGAAATCATATGAAGCCAAGAACTCTAACCATCTCTGCTGACGAAGATTTAAATCCTTTTGAGAGAAAAGATACTTTAATGACTTATGATCGGTAAACAATTCGAATCTTTCTCTCAATAGGTAGTGTCTCCACATCTTCAACGCGAACATGATCGCTGCCAATTCCAAATCATGGGTAGGATATCTTTTCTCATGTGGTTTCAGTTGCCGACTACCATAAACTATAACCCTACCACCATGCATCAGTACAACACCTAGTCTGGTACCACAGGCATCCGTGTGCACCGTCATCTCTTCGTTCCCTTTGGGAATAACTAACTAGTGCACACGTTAACTTCTCCTTTAAATTCTTAAATGCATTCTCACACCTTTCGTCTCAAACAAAAGCTTGATTCTTCTTGTTCAGCTGAATTAACGGTGTTTCTATCTTGGAGAAGTCTTGAATAAACTTACGATAATATCCAACTAATCCCAAGAAACTTCTTACGTCTATTGCATTCTTGGGCATAGACCAATCCTGCACTGTAGCCACCTTCACAAGGTCCACAGCAATACCATTCTCTGAAACAATATGGCCTAAGAATCTCAATTCCCTCCTCTAGAAGTGACACTTAGAATATTTCTCTTTCAGTTGGTGCTTCCTCAACACCTCCAACACTATCCTTAAATGTTCCTTGTGTTCTTCCTCTGTCCTCGAGTAAATCAAGATATCATCCACGAACAACAAGAACAAACTTATTTTATTGATCCCTAAAAACCATATTCATAAGATCCACAAAATATGCGGGTGAAATGGTCAACCCGAATGGCATGACCAACCACATATAGAATCCAGACGGCGTTCGAAATGTCGTTTTAGGTATACTCTCAGTTGCTACTCGGAGCTGATGAAATCTTGTCACGAGATCCAACTGGGAGAACACTCTTGCTCCAATTAGTTGATCAAACAAATCAACTATCCGTGGAGGAGGATACTTATTCTTCCTAGTCACCTTGTTCAACTCGCGGTAGTCCACACATAAGAGGAGAACCACTGGCCTTAGTAGCAAATACAACTGGTGCTCCCCACTCAGAAACACTTCTTCGGATAAATCCCTTCTTCAAAAGATCGTATACTTGCACTTCGAGCTCTCGCTTCTCTCTTGGCTCCATATGACGAAGAGGCATCACTATAGGTCTGGCATATTTCACTAAATCAATCTGAAACTCGATCTCTCGGTGTGGTGGACGTTCGGTCACTTCCTCCAAGACGTCCGGATACTTGCCAGCAATAGGTATATCTGATAACTCATCATGCAGGATGTCGAGAGAATTTAGAAAACTAGCCATCACCCCCATCACTAGGTAGGCAACCCAAAACCACCCTCCGCCCATCATCTGCTCTAATGGTCATTGAAGATACCTCACAGTCTACCACCATCCCATACCTTTGGAGCCAATCGATTACCAAAATAATGCTAAACCCAGTAAAGCCCAAAACAAAGCAATCACAAGCAAACATACATCCATGATTCGATAAGACCAAATTACGACAAATCATACAAAGGCTAGTCGAACCACCAATCGGATTCATCATAACTAAAGGTTTATCGACTATCTCGGGTTCCAATCCCAACCTATCTACCAGGTCACTAGGTACGAAGGAATGGGAAGCCCCGATATCAAACAATACTCGAACAGGAACATCATAAATAGAAAGCATACCTTGAATAATGACACCCTTTCCCTTCTCCGCCGTTGTTGCGGCATTCGACGAAGAAGGAACAACATTGATAGCATATGCTTTCACGATCTGCTTCTCCTTAGGGTATTGGGGGCATTCATTCTTGAAATGTCCCACTTGGTCACAGTTGAAGCACTTCTTCTCCCCTGGCTTTGCTCGACAATCTCTGATATAGTTATCCTTACCACAGCCAAAGCACTCAATGTCTTTCTTATTCTTCTTTTTTGACCATCCTTGGTTTGGTTCTGCTTTCTCTTATTTTGGAGCTTCTTCTTACCTCCACCGCTTTCCAACGGCTTTGGTTCCTCTGTAGATGTAACAGCAGTATCAGTCTTTGGCTTAGGGCAAAGGCTCTCTGATCTCAATGATTTCCCCACGATGGATTCGAAAGTCTCATCGATATGGTTTATAAGTCTTTCCCCTAAGTACTCATCTAGGCTTATTATGAACTCTCGTTCTTCTTCTCGACATTATCGATAAGAGATAATCCATATTTCGATAAGGTATCAAATTCAGCTATATATTCCGAGACTGCCCTACCATTCTACTTAAGCTCCAAAATTTTCTGGAATAATTATGATTTCTGAGCAGCTGGAATAAACTTGTTACTGAAGCGAGTCTTAAACTGATCCCAAGTAACTTGATCCTCAGGAGTAGCCACCTTAGTGGCATTCCACCAATTCATTGCCCGTCCTTGAAGCTGAAGTGATGCTAGCTTTCTCTTCATTGCATCATCGATCTCCAAATCCTCGAAGATGCGCTCACAACTATCAAGCCAATCCTGTACCTCCGTAGACGATTCCGTTCCATGGAACGACTTCCCACCAAGACTAGTATAATCCTTGTTAAGCTTGGTGAAATCAGCTCTAGGTGGCTACAATACTGCACCACCACCATTAGCAGCATTAAGAATTGCTCCCTAAGCATCCGTAAGCACCTCTCGCATGAAGGCGACAAATGTCGTCCTTATATCAGGGACATTTCCATTGTTGGCCCCTGAACCTTCTCCCTCTTCAACTCCCAATGCAGAGTTCCTCATCGTACTCCTTTTATTTTGGCTCATCATTCAGTCTGTAAAGAGAAAATGATTAACCATCTCCTTAGTGGTGCCAGTGCAATGCGACTTCATCCTTAGATACGCTAACTATATATATATATATATATTGTTTTTGAAAACAAAAATATCACAATTACACACTCTCATATACGTATACTATCTCTCCCTGATATCTTCCCCGATGTTAAACTACATAATCTCACTCTGATACCAAGTGTGATGATCGCCCCGTACCAATAAGACATTTTCCCGAAATGCGTGATCCAATGCCTGACTAGTACGGGATGATCGCCAAAAGGGTTGAAACTTGAAAAAGAACCTGTATTATATCTCACAGCACATGGATTAAAGTGTAATAATAAAATAACTTGATATAAAACAAGCGAGACAGTACAAAAGCTGAATACTAAACCATATCCATCAGAGTAGCGGAAACAAAAATAAATCTTCATATCCAATTAGTATGACTTCAAAATACTGTCTCCAAATGGAAATAAAAGAGATACACTACTAATGCCCGAAGCAGTGACCAGCAACAACACAGGGAGAATATGTAAAAATACGTGGAAGCCTCCTACCCATCTCCGGACAACTACTCGTGCATAACCATCCAACCTTCCTTTAGTCTGCTCATTTAGGAGCACCTAGAGTAATAGGAATAGACATAAAACTCTGGGTCAGACGAAAGTCTGGTGCAAGCGATAGCAAATATATATATCTAAATGGAGCAATAACAGGTATAAATAATCATACTTGACCTGGACCAGCAACCAAAGATTTAGCACAACAAGATGCACAATACTCTAACGTAATACTGAGTGTGAACTGGAAGTGTGCGCGTCATAGTGATAGCAAACATTAATCATAGCAATCATCCTCACATCTCTCACTCAGTGCGTAAAGCATATGATATCCACTGCTTTGATCACCAAATCCATTGGGTCCATGATGGGGCCACACTGCCCTGGACTCCATACAACTATTGGTATGACCACACCGCCGAGGTCTATAGTCAACAAACCTACCCAATCCACATCGCCCTGGCTCTGGGGTATAGGATAATCAGTCCACACCGCCCTGTCTCTGGTTCGCCTACATGCCCCCACTCTCAATGGTGAATCAAAGTTATAGATACCAATAACTCCTTTGCACACGTCCCGCAGCAAAGCCCAACTCTTGAAGTTAACTCGTTGGTTCCCATCTGTATCCTGAGCGGTAACTTCCCGCTTGGACTTCCTTTGCATCTCGGGTTTTGGTCGAATTGGAGTTAATCTTCGGAAGAGTTCAGGATCATCGTCGTGTGGCAGAAGCTCAATTCTGGTTCGGTTCGTGGTCACCATCACGGCTTGGTTCGCGGTCACCATTACGGCTCGGTTCGTGGTTACTATCATGGTTCAGCTCGTGATCACCATCGGCTCATGGTCCTCACCGGCTTGTGGTCACCACCGGCTCATGGTCAACACTGGCTCATGGTCACCATCACAGACTGAAACTCTACAGTTTTTCCAGTAAGATAATTTCGGTCACCACCGACTCGTGGTCAACACCGGCTCGTGGTCACCACCGGCTCATGGTCATCATCACGAACTGAAACACTACAGTTTTTCCAGTACGCTAATTTCGCCAAATGATGGCGTTTTCAAACATTCCAACTTTCCTATGCAATCATAAAACATACCAAATAGCAGTACTAACATGTAGAATCAACCAAAAACATCAAACCAATGATTTCATATGTTAATTTAGATCAAACCTACCTAAATCCATAATTTTTTCATTAATCCCCTAAATTCCGGGATTTACAAAATAAATCCAAATCAAACGAAATTCATATATGTGACCTAAAATATGATTTTATAATATATACATATTTTTCCATATTTTTTTGAGTCGTTAATCCGCTAATTAACCCTAATTAGCCATAATTAGTGAATAAACATGCAGAATCCCCTTTGGTGAATAAATAGGACCTGCGGTATAGCTTTTAATACTTCGCTACGGAAATAAGACTCCCCCTTCTCGCTACCGAAATGAAAAAGCAGGTGGCAGCCAGCATATCCAGGCGGACAAGAGCATCCATAGAGTCTAGTTTATTAAAAGAATCCACCGGCTCAATAAGGCATCCCGTGGAGAACCCTGATATGTGCGTCTTCGAGTCAAGAACAAGCAACCCTAGAGTGCATTGGGGACCATACCTTGTTGTTTCTTTCCTTCATCACCCCTCTGAGATGAGCTCTGCCCATGGATTACCCTTGAAGAGCGAAGTTTCTGGGCTTTAAGCTCTACATTCTCCCTCAAGGGTTCCACTCTTCCCTACCAGAGAGCCCCCACGAGCCCTAATATCTTCAACTCCAGCTAGCACTTCCAGACTTCATCGCACCTCCATTCTCAACCAACAGACCCATTGACTCCCATTTGCAATGAACCAGGGACAATGGACATGGTAGCAATCCGCTAACGGAGCGGACCCCATTAACCCCCCTTCCCCCCCCCTCCCGGTCAAACGGGAGCGAGCCCTGGAAGGCGAACATCTCATTTTCATTGAAATGATTGATTTGAAACTTTTACTGATTTGGCTTTGATTCCAATGTGGTGCAGTAGCTCTACCTCGAGTTTGGTATTAATCCGGCTTGATTTGATGTAGATTTGATTAATTTGTGATTAGAAAGTGATTATAGAGAGATTTAGAGGATGTAAGCCATGATTAGGGTTTGAGAAAGGTTTGTGGCAGCTAGAAAAATGAAAGGAGATGATTCTCCAACTCTTTTCAGTCCTCCCATAAACCTAATCCAAATTGGGTTATGGGCCTAGTTGCTAATCACTTAATTAAGCCCAAAAAGTTTGTTTTCCATCTTCCGAATCTCATTTCAGCATATCTCCTAAATGGTAAGTCCGTTTGATTATTGTGACCACTCTACGAAATGGGAAACCATCATCCAAATCCAATGGAAGTGTTTTCAGGTCAAAACTCCTTACCAATAAAAAGTTATAGGTGAAACAAGATTCGCCAGGTGTAAAACGGTCATTCTAAAATCTGGCAAAAATCATGAATGAGGGAAATGGCCCCAATTGTCATTTCCCAAAGTTACACGACCATATGACTTCGTACGAAAATAAAACAAATATTCTACGATCCTCCAATGCATAAAATATGGGTCGTTACACTCTTTATAGCATTTATAACGGCAAACACCCACAAATTTTCCTTTATTCTTTTCTTTCCTGGAGTAGCTACGAATATACTTGCATAGGTCCAACCTATTTTCTTCTTTTATCTGCTTATAGATCCTTCTCATTTGTTTTCAAGACATCTTTCTAGGTTCAACTCCAGATGGATCGCAGTTATCCATACCTTACAACATTTAATATTTTATCAAAAGGGTTTTATACTTCCTTAACAAATACCACGATTGTCCAAAATCGTTGAGAATTCAAATTTCTTAAATAGTTATACTAATTATTATCTCCAGCTATCAAATAGTGGATTAAATTTTCCAAAACATAGGTTTCATCGAAACATATATCCCTTTTTACGAAAATATACTTTGGACAAAACTATTTCATTTATCCATAAAAACTTGGTTAGACTGCTATGTTCAAGTATTTAGAAACACCTATTGATTCAATAAGCTCTTACTGTACCGACCAATGTTCATAACCCACTCAACAAATTAATCCAACACAAAATGATTTGTATATAAAATTACAAATACATCTCTTGTATAGATATACTCACACATAACTCATTCTAGGGTATTACTAACCCTATCTCTAACGAGTTACTTGTCTTTGTATATATATATATACATATATATATATACACTCTCACACAACTGTTGGAAAAATGATTCATTTTTTATAAAGATGAATTATTTAAAAAATTGGATGAGTGTGAGGTGACTCATATATGAATAGTCCCACATCACAAGACTATATGAAAAGAGAGAAAAAACCAGTTTTTTATTTGACTTGGTAAAAAAATTAAGATCCATTTTTTTAGATCTGAATCGACTTCCTCTACATGTATTACCTTGTTTATTTATTATCGAACTACTCAAAAAAAAAACTTTTTATTCTTATCTCTCTCTTCTTCTTCCTCCACCATTAAAAGTTCTTCAAAAACAAAATTAGAACGACCATTTAAATTTAAATTGGAAGTGCAAATCTGAATTGGTTTGTTGTTCAAGAAAATCAATTATTTTTTCTCAGAAGGCTGTTTTATCCCAGAGGCGGCAGCGACAAGTACGAACTGGTTTGCACCACAGACCAGATCGCCGAATCGTCTTCAAGAAAGCGACCGAGTCCGCGACTCATCCATTGTTTCCCAACAATTTGAAGACGATTTCGAAACAATGGCTGCAACCCTAACTTGCTTGAAGGTGCCGCCATCTTCCTCTATCTACTCAATGCTTTGAAATACTCAACGCATTGAAATCTTACTCAGTTTGTAACTGCAACTCCTTCTACTATCTTCTCTGGCAACGAGATATCGAAAGAAAAAGTAGAAAGATTTGATGGGAAATCCAGATTTGTCGTCATCTACATGAATCAGGTTTAAAAGGTAGACAATTTGGTAGGCATGAAAGGTGGCTTCGCGCTGCAGTTGCGTAGTAGTATCATGAAATCCAAGTTTGTGAGGAATAGATCGATGGGCTGCTGTATTCTTTATTGTCGTGGCCCCTACCAGGATGAGCATCAGAGAAAGGTAATATAATTTTTTAAACCCTTTCTAATGCATGCTTACATTGATAGCTGATTGTGCCTGGTATTATGGAAAATTCACTAGAAAGGTATCAGGTATTAGGTAATTAACATATTCTATTTTGGCTTGTTAAGTACCAATATAGAGGTTTCTTAGCTATGCTTTCTTTTTCCAACGAGCTTAAGTCATCTTCTGAGTTGCATTTTAATCGGAATCCTTTAGAAAAAGAAAAATAGAAGCAAAAAAGGAAGCTTATATGTATGGATTTCGTTGGACATAGAATGATACAAACTATAAGTTACTGTTGGTTGTCATTGATCCAATAGCCTTAAATAACTGTAAGCATGTCATCTTTGTAGTTGTAAAATGGTAGCATGGTGGAAATTGGTTTATAAAACTTCGAAATTTGATAACTAATCATGAACCCTGCTCATTATCTTGTACTATAGCTTTGGGTCACACTAATCACTTTGCTTGAGTCCTAAGAGTGTGCATTATTTGATTGGAACAATGTTAACTGACTGAACCTAGGTATTTTTTGAACCCAAGTGTTTTGATACCTTGGTTTATGTAGTCTCTATATGTGATGATTAAATTTACCATGTAAGTTGTTTATCATTAATATAGTCCAAAAGTGTGGTGGAATGGTACAAATGCAGAAAATAATATTTTATGTGAATAACTTATGTTAGTCTATGAGTTTGCGGATATTTTTCTATAAGAAAAATATAAATTTTCAAACATATTAACATCTCAAGCAATAGTAAGCCTCCACAGCTGGTCAATTGAGAATAGAATGGGAATCCACAAGGAAACCATAAAGGACAGCAGCAACCAACCCAATAAAATGATTCTGGACAGTTGCTTCTATATTACAACTATTGAAAACTAGGTCATATGGTACGACAATGTCGGAACAGGATAAGCCCTGCACCGTAGGCAAACCTGACTAAGAAGCCTTTAACGGCTACGACTACTGAGATTCACTTTAATGGTGGATCAGAGAGTTGGTGGGTAGACACTGGTGTTTCTCGCCATGTCTGCTATAATCGTGATATATTCATAATATACACGACTGCTGATGATCAGAAAGTGTTCTTGAGAGATCCTCACAGCACTAAAACTGTAGAGATTAGTAATATGAAAATAAAGCTTACAATTAGAAAGACAGTGTTTCTTAAAGTTGTGATGAATTTGACATGTTTGAAATATTAAAAACTGAAATTGAGTTATAAGAAAATTAAGAGAATTCATAGTGATAGAGAAACAGAATATGAATCTAGTTTATTTTGATTTTTTTTTACATGGTATAATACATGAGAGAACTGCACCATATTCACTTGAAATAAACGGTAAAGCTAAAAAAATAGACCTTTACCGAATTAGTAATTACCATTTTATTAAATTTTGGTGCAGCAAAACATTGGTGGGGGGATATTTTAATGGACTGCATGCTATGTTCTGAATAGAATCCCCAAATCTAAGAATAAAATTTCACTTTATGAAATTTTAAAGAATTATAAATCCAATGTGTCATATTTTATTGGGGTTGTTCAGCATATGTTCGCATTACAGACCCTAAGAGAATAAAATCGGCAAGTAGAGCATATGAATGTGTATTTATGGGCTATGCTATTAATAGCAAAGCATACCGATTTTATTACCTAAATTCACATAATATAATTGAATCAAATGATGCCGATTTTTATGAAACAAAATTTCCTTTTAAATTAAGGAATAGTGGGGGTACATTAAATATGCATATTAGAACAGAACTTAATAAAAGTTCTGAAATTGAACCTAGAAGAAGTAAAAGAGCAAGAACCGTAAAAGATTTTGGTTCGGATTTTTGTGCCTTTACTATAGAGGAGGATCCCTTAAACCTCCAAGAGGCCTTATCTTCTTTGGATGCCAATTTTTGGCAAGAGGTTATAAATGATGAGATGGATTCTCTGGAATCCAATAAGACTTGGCATTTAGTAGATTTATTCTCTGGTTGTAAATCTATAGGTTATAAATGGGTGCTTAAAAAGAAATAAAACCTGATGGCACTATTGATAAATATAAAGCACAATTAGTAGCTAAAGGTTTTAAGCAAAGAGAAAATATAGATTTCTTCGACATTTTTTCTACCTGTAACTAGAACTACATTCATTCGGGTATTAATCTCACTTGCTTCTATTTGTTATTTATTAATACACCAAATGGATGTTAAAACCACGTTCTTTAAACGGTGAATTAGAAGAAGAAATTTATATGGACCAGCCTGAAGGATTTGTAGTACATGGTCAAGAACATAAAGTATGCAAATTAGATAAATCATTATATGGTTTAAAACAAGCACCTAAACAATGGCATGAAAAAATTTGATAACTTAATCATTTCTTATGGTTTTAAAGTTAATGAAAGTGACAAATGCATTTATTACAAATCTGAGAATGACATTTGCACTATTATATGTCTTTATGTAGATGACCTTCTCATCGTTGGGTCAAATACTCATGCTATAAACTCGGTCAAATCCTTATTAAGTGTCAATTATGATATGAAAGAACTAGGTAAGGCGAGTGTAATCCCTAATATTAAGATTACTAGGTAAAAAGTGGGATTTTCTTTAGATCAATCTCATTAAATTGAGAAGACTCTAAAGAAATATGATTACTTTGACTGTAAACTTGCATGCGCACCATATGATCCCAATGTAAAGTTATTTAAGAACACTGGTGAATGTATAAGATAGTCCATTTAAGCGAGCATCATTGGCAACCTTCGAATGTCATTGATTGTACTAGACCCAACATTACCTATGTCGTGGGATTATTATGCATGTTTTTCAGTAGACCTAGTATAGAGCATTAACATGCTAATGAGAGGGTTATGAGATACCTATAACAAACTATGAAACTTGGATTACATTATGAAAATTTTTAAGTTGTACTTGAAGGATATTCTGATACAGACTGAAATACTTTATCTGATGATTCTAAAGGACCAATGGCTATATATTTAGCATCGCTGAGGAAGCTATCTCTTGGAAAACCAAGAAATAGACTATTTTGACTCAGTATACTATAGAGACTGAGATAATAGCACTAGCCACAGCTAGTTAAGAAGTAGAGAACTAAAGAAATCTGCTATTTGAGATCCCCATAAGGGAAAAACCGACACCAGTGGTGTAATCGATTGCAATAGTACCGCGGCTATTGCAAAAAGTATAGAACCATTATTACAACGGTAAAAGACGATGTTGTAAGTACAATAATGTAAGAGAACATCACATACATAGTGATGAAAATTTGATGACTATTGAAAGAAGGACAGAACCGATATTACAATGGGAAGAAATGACAGTCGTATGCACAGTATTGTTAGAGAATATCACATATGAAGTGAGGGCAATTTGGCAGATCCTTTGACGAAAGGACTGACCAGAAAGAAAGTCCTTAATGATTCTAAAAGAATGGGACTATTGCCCAGAGATTGTGGAATCACGCACGATGGTAACCCGACCTAAATGACTGGAGATCCCAAGAACTAGGTTCAATGGGTAAAAACAAGTTGTGTAGTGATAGTAGGTGAACATGCTAAATTTTTGTATTAAGAAGCATGTATTCCTGAAGTGATTAGAGGATGAGTTGATAGAAACTCTTAATGAGATCTATACTCTAATTGGAGTGGAGTACCTACCTTCAGAAGTACTCTTGATAGACTCACCTATGTGAATGTGGAAATGTGGCCGTTTCCTATGGAGTTTTGGGCAAGATTCCTAGAGCGTTCACTAAGCTGGGATAGACGTGCATGGCCATTAATGCATGGGCTTATTTGATTGCACTATAGAAAAGGTTGGTTGTGGTCTGATGTCAGGAATAGAGTTCAAGACTACGTGTCACTCTAGTAAAAACTGAATCTTATTCACTATGCAAAGGTTCAAGTCGGGTGACACCTTTGTTTATGCACAATCTTATGTTTCTAGAAATTGCTCGAAATATTTAAAAAAAAATCAAGTGGGGGATTATTGGAAAAATGATTCATTTTTTATAAAGATGAATTATTAAAAAAATTGGATAAGTGTGAGGTGACTCATATATGAATAGTCCTACATCATAAGACTATATGAAAAGAGGAAAAAACAGTTTTTTTATTTGACTTGGTAAAAAAAATTAAGATCCATTTTTTTAGATTTGAACCGACTTCCTCTACATGTATTACCATGTTTATTTATTGTCGAACTACTCAAAAAAAATAACTTTTTATTCTTATCTCTCTCTTCTTCTTCCTCCACCATTAAAAGTTCTTAGAAAACAAAATTAGAACAAGCAGTTAAATTTAAATTGAAAGTGCAATTCTGAATTGGTTTGTTGTGCAGGCAAATCAATTATTTTTCTCAGAAGGCTGTTTTATCTCAGAGGCGGCGGCGACAAGTACGAGCTGGTTTGCACCACCGACTAGTTCGCCGAATCGTCTTCAAGAAAACGACCTAGTCCGCGACTCAGCCATTGTTTCCCAATAACAACTCATTCTAGGGTATTACTAACCCTATCTCTAACGAGTTACTTGTCCTAGAATACTATTAATCCGAGGACGATCCGTTCATTTATCCAACCCATTTCCACCTCCAGTTGAAAATTACGCACCTTGATCTTTAAATAGCCATAACTTCCTCATAAGGAAACGAAATTATGCGTTCTAAGAGGCGTTGGAATCATAGGAACGAGTACTTCAACTCAGAGAAGGATTTAGAAGCCTAAGAGCAGCCGAAAATTTCAGACTTGGCTAAGAACATTCTGGGTTTCATAAAAATTGGAGAAAAGCTAGTCCTAGGAGCATCCGACCTTATAACGAGAGCTAGGACGTCACGGTGTGAGGACACTACACTTAAAAGGGTTTAACTGGTGATCATATATCTATGTTTATGGGTTATTAGTGAGAAATTTAAAAATAGGAAAAGGATAACCTACATGCATATATGGTGTTCGGTGAAATGCCTAAAAGAAAATTATTAAGTAAATGGTCGGATATTGGTTGCTAATGGTTTCTAAGTAAATTCATGAAGTATAATGACATAGGTTTGGAAATGAAACTATTAAGTTTAGTTCGCAAAATCTCATCTTTATGTAATATTAGGTGTATGCGTGCTTTGGTTGGTTATTAGTGGTTTGTTAGTAAATAATTTGATGCGGTATAAGATGATTAACCCCTAAGGTTTTGATGTTCATATGTAACCATACGTAAAGATGAAGTTTGCATGAGAAATCAATTTGTAAAAAGGGCTTTTAAGTTTGATATAAAACTTGCACACAACATGTTTTTTTGAAAAGTCTTAAAAAGATCTAAAGGGATTTTGTGATGAAATCCTTATGGATCGGGATTTAATTTAGTTCCTTAACACCCTTATGTAGTATACATGTCATCAAGTTTAGATTATGAGCCTAATTTTGAAAGTTAGTAAGCTAATCCCCCGTTTTGTGATTAGCAAAATTTGTTGATAATATAGGTTGGTTTGGTGAAGGTTAGGAAAGTAAAACATGGTCTAAATTTTGTTAAAGACATAAAGAAACATTCTCTATGTTTGGATTCATTTGAAATTTAGTGATCCTAGTCTCATGAATGTGTATATGTGTGAAACCTTAGCTAATGGACATGAAATCATCTCTTGTGATTATTACCTAAGCATTATTCATGTGTGAATATTATTGGGTTGAGATATCCATGTTTGGATATTTTGGTTTGAATGTTTGATGGTTGGATTGGTTGTATTGGGAACGATTATGAATACCATTTGGCTGTTAATTAATAAAATGGAAACCGACTATGACACCGACATCTGATCTTAAATCACTAACGAGTTTGGTTATAACTCGTTAGGCACATAACATCTTGTATATGTTTATTGAATGTTTGTATATACCTAGATTCTCAGATATACAGGAGTTGAATGAGTCTCATTCCAGAAACTGGATTTAAATGATTATTTTAATAATAAGATAATCAGAGAGAATAAAAGTTTGAAAGTTCCAATACTTTTCGGAAATGAAATTGAGTTAATAACGATGAATTTTTACAAAAGAAAGAATTGGATTTAAAGAAGTTAAGAACAAGTTATGGCATATCGAACATTGAGATGAATAGTAAACCGGTTTTACGATGAATAGTAAATTGAAGTTGTGTTTGTATAGCAAACGGAATCAAATTTGCATTATTATTGTTTTAATGTTCTTATTTATATTTATAATAGGCATCAGCCAATTTCGAGTTTTAAATGATTATTTTTGGAAATTTATATTATTTTACTAATTTAAATATTAATTTAAATATTTAAACGTGGAATAATTAAATTAAAAGTTAAAAATGTAGAAAAATCTTGATAAATCATAATAAATAATTTTAAAATTATTTTGGAAAAAAAATATCAAGTTTTGAAAATTTGCGAATCCTACTGGAAATCCGGATTTGATATTTAACCGAACCTTTATTGAAATATAAAGGAATTTGGACTTTTAATGAATAATTGAATCAATAATAATGATTAACTAGAATCGGATGGAAACCAAATAGGTTACTAACTGCGGTAAGCCTCTATAGATGATGAGTTAGACTATTCGAGGGATTTAAAAGGCTATGTCGTTATCGCTCTTATAGTGTTTGTTGGATATGGAGGTGTATATTGATTATGAACCGATATGATTTCTATAGAGATTCCCATATAAAAGGAAATATGATTTTGGGTTTGTTGTGAATGATGTCTTTAATAACATTGTTCTTTGGCCTATGAAAAGGTAAGATAATTTTCAAAGTTAAGCAAATGAAATTTTTATTTATAAAGATTTTTAGGAAAGGAATGAAAATGTTTTTACATGAGGCAAATGGCGAATAATCGATAAGAATTATTAGGAAGATTTAACTTGGAATTTGAAGTGAAGAAATTAGAATATTTGATTTAGAGTTTCTGAAATCTTTCAACAAGATTTGAAGGAATGGAATTTGAAAGGTAATGGATATTACCGAAACATAAGATTGTTAAAATGGAGTATTTCCAGTTTTGCTCCATAAGATAGAAATGGAGGATTTCAATATATTAAAACTTAATATAGTTTTAATAAATCTTTGAATAAAAGATTGGAATGGATAAAAGCGTTGGAATAAACGTGTATTCACGTATAGAGATAACTAAATAGTCATAAAGTTTGATTGGATAAATTGAAATTGGATTTCAAGTTAAGTAATCATTGATGAATGATTTTGACATATTAAAGCTCATTACAGTTTTAACAAATAGATCGAGTAATATTCTAGAATGGAATGAGGATCATGAAATCCTATATACCTATTGGTTTTAAAAGATGCGCTAATTATTTGGAAAGACCAGGTTTTTACCTATTCCCAAGAATTATACGATGTAATGCTGATGTCAAGATATCGACGACGATGGTGGAAGACCCAGATTTCTTCACATTGGATGGATGGCTTGTTGATGCCTTGAGTGACAGCCCATATGAGGTTAAAGTAGCGGCCAATCTGACCGTACTTGAAGTGATTTGGTTTGCAAGGACTTGCACTCCCAAGTTGGGACGTGGAATCAAATGCCTTGGGTTTCGTTCCTATTCCCGGAATAGACTTGTGGATGGATTGCATGTCTGACATGGAATGACCATGGGGCATGCAAAGTGTTGAGCAATGATCAGGGCTTTTGTTAAAAAGCAAGGCTTTGTGGTGATGATCAAAGCATGGCTTAAATGCATAGATTTGTGTATGACGTGACTTCGCGGACCTCACACCCCGGTATGATGGTGTGGTGATTGTCAGATTAGAATGACTTTATGTTTTGAGTGGATTCGGTCGACCGACGATATGATAGGTTGATGATCTTAATCTCGCAACCTGGGGATTATAATCATTTTACGATTATAAACCTAAGAGACTGGGTGCGGTGTTGTGTACAAACATGGTATCCGCTGAATGCCTGAGTGGTCTTTCGATCAACAACCACTATGATGGAATCCAAACTCTAATATAAACCATTTTACGATTTTCAGATGTATACCTATGTAGCTAACATAGTGATATGGGACACTATGCGAGCTAAGATTTATAAGTTTATTTTCAAAATGATTTTACACACCCGAGACATTATCATAATATCAAATGTTTGGTTTTAAACCATATCAAGCATGTTTTGTGATTATAACGCAAACCCCTATCCTCTGGTGTGCGCTTGCATTGTGCGATGGGACCTGGGGATTATAATCATTCTTTTTTCTAAAGTCATGTTTTCAAAATCTAGTTTACGGTTGCTATGTTTAGTTATGGTTGATGTGGTCATGCTCTTCTTCTTAGGAGAAAACCTGATCTGCGACATGCGACGTGGTCCTAAGATACCTTATTCGAATTAAGGTTAAGTATATGATTAGTAAATAAAGTTTCCTCACACCAGTAACATGAATGACTCGTAGTTTGTTTTGCCCTTACAAACTACGGGTTCCCACAATTTCCACACGGGCAGTCCGTTAGTTTGTTTTTCAGTTATCGAGATCAGATTCAAGCTTGACGAATTGGAGTTCCAGAGAGAGCTGAAATTTCATATAAATGCCGGACGTACTCTATTATCGGTATATTATGTTAGGTCTTCATGGAGTAATGGTATGTTAAATTAGATTTGTATACAAAAATGTTTCCGCTGCACTGATATATTTTTATTACATTTTATCTGTTCCGCTATGAGCTTTGTATTCCACTGTATTTACTCTAATAAACCCTAACGAAAAGTACTTTATCTTACCTTAGATCGATGTGGGTTCGGTTTTGATCGGTTTGAAGTAAGTGGAAGTGCAGGTCGTCACACGTGGTATTAGAGACCATGTGACGACCTGCACTTCCACGCACTTCAAACTGACCAAAAACCGAAACTCACGTCAATTCAAGGTAAGCAAAAGTACGTTTCATTAGGTTTATCAAAGCAAACACAGCGGAATACAAAGCTCACAGCGGTGTAGATAAAATATAATAAGAATATATCATTGCAGTGGAAACATTTTTGAATACAAATCTGATTTTAAATACCATTACTCCATGAAGACTTAACATAATATACCGATAATAGAGTACGTCAAGCCTTTATATGAAACTTCAGCACTCTCTAGAACTCCTAGTCATCAAGCTTGATTCTGATCTTGATAACTGAAAAGCAAACTAAAAGATTGCCTGTGTGGAAATTGTAGGCACCCGTACTTTTCAAGGGGAAAACAAACTACGAGTCAGTCACGTGACTGGTGTGAGGAAACTTATTTACTAATCTTATACTTAACCTTAATTCGAATAAGGTATCTTAAGACCATGAGCATGTCGCGGAACGGGTTTCCTCTCAAGGATACGTGCACAAACGCAACAACCATAACTAAACATAGCATTCATAAACCAGATTTTGCAAACATCACTTTTAGAAAAATGAACGATTATAAGCCATGGGTCCCATCACACAATGCAAGCGCACACCAGAGGATAGGGGTTTTCCTTATAATCGCAAAACATACTTGATATATTTTAAAACCAAATCATTTGATATTATGATGATGTCTTGGGTGTGTAAAATCATTTCGGAAATAAACTTATGAATCTTAGCTCGCATAGCGTCCTATGCCACTGTGTTGGCTATATAGGTATACAACTAAAAATTGAAAAAGGGTTTGTATTGGAGTTTGGATTCCATCATGATGGTTACAGATCGAAAGATCACATGGGCATTCAGCGGATACCATGTTTGTACACAACACTGCACCCATTCTCTTAGGTTGATGATCCTAATCTCGCAACCTACCAAACCGTCGGTCGACCGAATCAACGCAAAACATAAAGTCATGCTAACCTGACAATCATCATACCATCATACCAGGGTGTGAGGCCCATGAAATCACGTCATACACAAAGCTACGCATTTAAATCATGCTTTGATCATTGCCACAAGGCCCTGCTTTTCATCAAAAGCCCTGATCATTGCTCAACACTTAGCATACATACCCCATGGTCATTCCATGTCAGACATGCAATCCATCCACAAGTCCGTTTCGGGAATAGGAACAAAACCGAAGGCACTTGATTCCATGTCCCCGCCTAGGAGTGCAAATCCTAGCAAACCAAATCGCTTCAAGTACAGTCAGATTGGTCGCTACTTTAAACTGGGTGGCCTATCCAAGGCATCAACAGGCCATCCATTCGGTGTGAAGAAATCTTGGTCTTCCACCATCGTCGTCGATATCTTGACATCAACATCACGTCATATAATTATTCGGAATGGGTAAAAACTCGGTCTTTCCAAATAACTAGCGCATCTTTTAAAACGAATCAGTTTACAAGATTTCATGACCTCATTCCATTCTTTTATTCAATCTATTCATTAAAACTATATTATGTTTTAAGACATCAAAATCTTCATTTCTATCTCATTGAGCAAAACTAGTAATACTCCATTTCTAATCGTCTTATGTTTTGGTAATTTTAATAACCTTTCGAATCCTATTCCTTCAAATCTTGTTGAAAGATTTCAGACCAAATATTCTAATTACTTAACTTCAAATTCTATGTTAAATCTTTCCAATAATCCTTACCGATTATTCGCCATCTGTCTCATGTAAACACATGTTCATTCCTTTCCTAATAATCTATATAAATAAAGATTTCATTTGCTTAACTTGGAAAATATCTTACCTTTTCGTGGGCCAAATAACAATGTTATTGAAGTCATCATTCACAACAAACTCAAAATCATATTTCCTTTTACATTGGAATCTCTACAGAAATTATATTGGTTTATAATCGATACAAACCTCCATATCCAACAAACACCATAAGTGGGATAACGACACAGCCTTTTAAATCCCTTGAATAGTCTAAGTCATCATCCATGGAGACTTATCTCAATTAATAATCAATTTAGTTTCAATTCGATTCCAGTTAAATTAATTGGAAGATTCTGATTCTAGTTAATCATTATTAATGATTCAATTATTAATTAGAAGTCCAAATTCTTTTATATTTCAATAAAGGTTCGGTTAAATATCAAATCCGGATTTCCCGAAGGATTTGTAATTTTTGAAAACTTGATATTTTCTTTCCAAAATACCTTTAAAATTATTTATTATGATTTATCAAGATTTTTGCACATTTCTGACTTTTAAATTAATTATTCCACATTTAAATATTTATATTAATATTTAAATCATTAAAATAATATTACTTTCTAAAAGTAATCATTTAAAACTTAAAATTGGCTAATGCGTATTATAAAAATAAGTAAGAACATTGAAACCATAATTCGCAAATTCGAGTCTGTTTGCTATGCAAACGCAACTTCTCATTGTAAAACCGATTTACTATTCATCTTAATGTTCGATAAGCCATAACTTGTTCTTAACTTCTTCATATCCAATTCTTTCTTTTGTAGAAATTCATCGTCGTTAACTCAATTCCATTTCCAAAAAGTATTGGAACTTAAATTCAAACTTTTGTCCTCTTTGGTTATCTTATTATTAAAATAATCATTTAAAATCCTATTTCTGGAATAAGAGTCAGTCAACACCTGTATATCTGAAAATCTGGGTATATACAAACATTCAATAAACATAAACAAGATGTCATGTGTCTAACGAGTTGTAACAAAACTCATTAGTTATTTAAGATCAGATATCAGTGTCATGATTGGGTTCCATTTTGTTAATTAACAACCAAACGGTATTCATAACCATTCCCAGTACAACCGATACAATCAATCCAACCATCAAACATTCGAACCAAATTATCCAAACGTAGATTATTCATACCAATAATATTAACACATGAATAATGCTTAAGTAATAACCACAAAAGTTATTTTTGAAATGATTTTACACACCCTAGACATTATCGTAATATCAAATGATTTGGTTTTAAACTATATCAAGCATGTTTTGCGATTATAAGGCAAACCCTTATCCTCTAGTGTACGCTTGCATTGTGTTATGGGAAATGGGGCTTATAATCGTTCATTTTTCTGAAGTCATGTTTTCAAATCTGGTTCATGGTTGATATGTTTAGTTATGGTTACTTTGTTTGTGCACGTATCCTTGGGAGGAAACCCATTCCGCGACATGCAACGTGGTCCTAAGATACCTTATTTGAATTAAGGTTAAGTATAAGATTAGTAAAAAAAAAGTTTTCTCACACCAGTCACATGACTACTCGTAGTTTGTTTTTCCCTTGCAAACTACGGGTGCCTACAATTTCTACAAGAGTGGTCTGTTAGTTTGTTTTTCAGTTATCAAGATTGGGTTCAAGCTTGAGGATATAGAGTTCCAGAGAGAGCTGAAGTTTCATATGAAGGCCAGACGTACTCTATTATCGGCATATTATGTTAAGTCTTCATGGAGTAATGGTATGTAAAATCAGATTTTTTTTTGAAAAACATTTCCGCTGCAATGATATATTCTTATTGTATTTTATCTATGCCACTATATTTTCTCTGATAAACCTAAATGAAACGTACCTTTGATGCCAAGTGTGACGACCTGCACTTCCACTCACTTCAAACCGACCAAAAACTGAACCTACGTCGATTCAAGGTAAGAAAAAGTAAGTTTCGTAAGGGTTTATCAGAGCAAACACAACGGAATAGAAAGCTCACAGCGGAACAGATAAAATATAATAAGAATATATCATTGTAGCGGAAACATTTTTGAATACAAATCTGATTTTACATACCATTACTCCATGACGACTTAACATAATATACCGATAATAGAGTACGACCGGCCTTCATATGAAAATTCATCTCTCTCGGGAACTCCAAGTCCTCAAGCTTGAATATGATCTCGATAATTGAAAAAAAAACTAAAAGAGTGCCCATATGGAAATTGTGGGCACCCGTAGTTTGCAAGGGAAAAACAAACTACAAGTCATTCATGTGACTGGTGCGAGGAAACTTTATTTACTAATCATATACTTAACCTTCATTTGAATAAGGTATCTTAGGACCACACGGCATGTCGTGGAATGGGTTTCCTCCCAATCATATGTAACACCCCGTATGTTGAATAACTTGTTATAATATAAATCAGGGCAGAATTAAATTTTAAAATCTGAATCAGGGGAAACGGGCTATACCATTGCGTTCGTCTCGGAAAAATACGCGAAATAGAGTCCGAGTTTTCGAAAATCGGAGTCCGTATGACCCAGTTAAGGCCCGAAGAAGTTTTCAGAAAATTCAAATTTCGAAAAACAGATTTCAAATGTAGAAGGAGGGCTAGGCGGGAAAATTCCCGCCAGCACCAGGTCGACCCCCGTGTCGACTGGGGAGTCGACACACAGGGGGATGTGTCGACAGTAGTGTCGACACCCCTATCGACACAGGGTGCAACCTGGCTTGCTCGGCCAGTTTGGCTGGGTGCACTATTTTGGCTTTTGGGCTGTGCTTGGTGGCTTGTGACGAGATCTGATGGCTCTAAACTATCCTAGGGTTAATCCTATGGCCTAAAACACTTAACTAATCTATAAATACACCCTAATACTACCCTAATCCATACTAAAAATAGATACAATGCCATCATGCCGTCAAAATGCAACTTGAAGGAGCCTCCATCAAATTAAAGAGGAAGATAGCTTCTCAAATCAACTTCTAATCAACTCTTGCAACTTAATCTTCTTCATAGGAGTGCTAATCAACAAGTTGTGAGTTTCTATGCCTTTAGCAAGCAATTGCTAAACTAATTATGATAGGATATAATGAGGTTATGGTTATGTATGTGGATCAATGCAAGTTATGTTATCATATGCTATGTGTTCATGATGCTAGTTATGCAAGTTTTATGCTATATGTTCATGATGCTAGTTATGCAAATTGTATGCTATATGTTCATGATGCAAGTTATGCAAGTTTGATGCTATGTACCCATGAAGCTAGTTATGCAAGTTGGGTGTAATTTATGCTATATGTTCATGATGCTAGTTATGCAAATCACTATGATAAACATTGATCCATTATGAGACCATGTTATGCAAGTTTGGTGTTTGATTATATGTAAGTTCGTATATGACATGTTATGCAAGTTTGGTGTTTGATTATATGCAAGTTCATATATGACATGTTATGCAAGTTTGGTGTTTGATTATATGCAAGTAACATGTGCAAGTTTACACCTTTGTATGATATGCATACATATGCAAGTTAACCCCTTTATGTGTCATACATACATATGCAAGTTTACCCCTTTGTATGACATAAGTAACTTATGCAAGTTACCCTCTTTATGACATATGTGATTCATGCAAGTTTGGGTTGATTATTTATGCTAGTTGGGTTTGATGCTATGGTTATATATGCATGTTGACACCTTTAAAACCCAAGTTGATGCTAATGTTATGCAAGTTGAACCCATTGTGTTTGTGATGAATCTTCCCTTTTAAGTATGTCATGTCAACGTATTATGTGGGAAACGATGGGGTTAATATTCATGTTAATAAAATGGTGTGAAGTTGGTATGATTATGCATACCATAAAGTGGATGGACATAATTGAGTCAATTATGTACATCGTTAAATTTGTAATTAATTAGGGATAATTAATACAAATTATGGGGGTGATTAATTAGGTGTAATTAATCGACTAAGACACGAGGTTGGACCCTTTTGTAGCATAAGACTGCCCGGAACCGCCCGGCAAATCCAGCGGCTACAAATGATTGGCCCAATGTGAGAGGTCTTAGGCATAAACTAAATACGTGACAAGTGTAAAGACACGAGGTTAGACTCTGTTATGGCGTAAGGCTGCCCGGAACCGACCGGCAAATCCAGCTGCCAAAAAAGACAGTCTAATGTGAGAGGTCTTTACAAAGGTTACGTTCTTAATCAATTAAGAAACACTTAACCAGATAAGCATGTAGTGGGGCATGAGGGGTTAAGTGGGTGCCTTGGGTGGCATATGGAAATCTAGTGGGTTGCCTTGGGTGGCAATAGAAAATACGATTAGAATACTTAACCAAGTGGAAACATGTAATTAAACATGATTAAAGGGTTAAGTGGGATGCACTAGAAAAAGGGACAAGCTTAGGTGGGTAGCTTGTGGCGGCCCATTTCAACCAGTAACCCATATGTATCTTATTGGGCTCGACCCATGTCGAGGACGGGACACGCGTACTGGGCTTGACTATAAGAGAACAAAACGGGTTAGCGGTGGCAACGCAAGTCCAACGGGTTTCATATGCGTGTGTGGACCCGGGCTGGTAGGTAAGACGTTGTTGCATCGTGTAGGTATAAGCCGTGCACCGTTGATTGTATCGGGTTGCCACTTTGGGGAGTGATACACCCCACTGTGAGGCCAGCACGGGTATCTACGGTAGGGAGCCGATCGCTTGGGGAGTAGTGGGTACACCTAGTGGAGATAGGGGCAGACAGCACCTATGTAGTCAGCTAGGGGTACACGAAACTACTAGTTAAATTTTCTAAGTCCTTGGGTGGGATCAACCTTTAAGTTAGGAATGACTGGTGTGGTGCAGTGTAGTAATTACCCTTGGGTGGGTAGATGTGTCTTTATCCGATATCTTAGTTTATCCTATGTCTAATTGGCTGCTTAGTGTAGTCATTTATCCCCAGTCATTACCGTACCAAGTTTATATCATACCCTAATTACTTTAATGATTGTACTGTTAAAGTTATAGGACTCACTCAGACTTATGTCTGACCCCGTTGTTTTTATCTTTTTGCCAACCCTCAGGTTCTCAGAGTGGGCCTAGCACTAGTGGGCTTTGATCAGATTTCTTTGTCTATCTTTTGGAGCTTGTACCGTTGATGTAAAGCCCAGCTTATCTTTTCTATTATGGCTATTAGTTATGTAGTGGGATTATGTACTTATGTTTTTATCAGGATGGATATTTAGTACTTGACTCTTGTCTTATGGTTTTGTAACCAAACATGTTTACCTTCTGCTGCAATGAAATGATGTTTTAGTTAACAAGTATTATTTATATCTGTCTTGTTGTAATTTTTCTGTTCTATATTCACTTAAAATACTCCACCGAAGTTAAGGCATTCCCATAGTGAGTGACCTTAGCGGGTGTGGGGTGTTACACGTGGTATCAGAGCTGAAGGTTACCAGAACAGATAAAACTTTTAGAAAAACTATTTTTCTAAAAACATTTTTGGAAGAAGTATTTTCAAAAACATGTCTTTTGAGAGAAAAGTTTTTGAAAGAAAAGCATAATCCCCAATAGCCATATCTTTATCTTTCGAATTCTCCGTTTTGAATCTTTCCTTTTTCGTTTCAGCATGGCTGAATATCTTAACTTTCCGGAGGGTTTAGTGATACCAGTATGGTATAGGAGATTGATGGAGGCTAGGGCCACCGCTGTGGGTCTAGCAAATGTTCCTCCACCAGTTGCACCCGATCTTCCTCCCCCTCCTCCTCCTCGCACGGATACTTTTGCTAAGACTTGCAAGGAATTTAAGGCTATGGGAGGGAAACCATTTCAAGGATCAGAAACTTTTGTGGAAGTTAGGGATTGGCTTAAGGAGGTGGAAGAGTTAATATATATCTTTGAGATGGAAGAAGGAAAGAAAGTCAAGTTAGCTGCTTGGCTAATGAAGGGAGAGGCCTCATTCTGGTGGGAGGTCACTAATGGAGAGCGCCCTGTTGACTCTTGGGCGGATTTCAGGCAAAGGTTTGTGGCAAAGTTTCTCTCAAGGGGGGAGGAAAACTTGTATATGGAAAGGTTCTTGACTCTAAAGCAAGGAAACCTATCAGTGAAGGAATATGTCAACAAGTTTAATCAATTGGCAAGGTTTGGCATAGACATGGTGAATACACCGGAGAAGAAGGCTTTGAGGTTCGTTAAAGGCTTGAATGAACCGATGCATGGATTGGTTATGACTCACATCCCTATGGGGGCCACCTTTGAGAAGCTAGTAGACATGGCACTCATGCATGAGGAAGAGAAGGGTCCCAATGCTAATAAGGCACCCGAGAAGAAAGGAGATCAGAAGAGACCTCAACAGCAACAGCAAAACAAGGGTGGGAAAGGCAACGGTGGCAAGGGAAAGAAGAAGTGCTTCAATTGCGGGACACCAGGCCACCTAAGCAAAGATTGTCGGAAGAAGAAGAAGACTGGCTGCTTCCACTGTGGCGAAGCAGGGCATCTAGTGAAGGACTGCCCTAAGAAGGGGCAAAGGACGGGATCTACCTCAGGAGGACAGATGCAAGCTCTTATGGCACCAGGTCAGGCAAGGGGGCAAGTTCAGGCTCTCGCGGTTCCACCGATTCAGGAAAGAGGTAGAACTATTTCCGTTGAAAGTCTGGTTTTTCTGTTTGATCATCCTGTCCGTACTTTATTCGACTCTGGCGCATCGCATTCGTTTATCTCATCATCATTAGTTGAGTCACTGCACTTAGACACCAGTCTAGTAGATGATCCCTTGGTTGTTTCAAACCCAATTGGGGGCTCCACTTATTTGTCCATGATATGTTTGGGTTTGAAGATTTCTATACTTAGCGTTGAGTTTAGATGTGATGCTTTTGTTTTGGGCTTCACGGGCTATGGGTTGATTTTGGGCATGGACTGGTTATCCAGTAATGGTGCCGTTCTTGATTGCGAAAGGAGAGTTGTTAGGCTCATGACCCGCTTGGGGAACACTCTCGAGATCTCTTGTAATCCCATGGATTCTGTTATGCTAAGTTATCTTGAATCGCTTGATGCTTCGGTCGAGAGTTTGCGATCTGTTAGAGTGGTCCAGGAGTACTCGGATGTGTTTGAGGAGGTGAAGGGCTTACCTCCGAAGCGGGAGATAGACTTCTGAATATATATGGTGGACAATGCTAAGCCAGTATCTTTGCCAGTGCGCCACATGGCTACTCGTGAGAGGAGGGAACTCCATAAGCAAGTAGGGGAGTTGCTTGAGAAGGGGTTCATAAGACGAAGTATATCGGAGTGGGGTGCTCCAGTGGTTTTTGCCACAAAGGCGGATGGGTCCCTCAGACTTTGTGTAGACTATAGAGAACTCAACAAGCTCACAAAGAAGAATAGACACCCATTGCCAAGGGTTGATGATCTCTTTGATCAGTTGGTTGGCGCCTCAGTGTTCTCGCAGTTGGACTTAGCCACGGGGTTTCATCAGTTGAGAGTGGCTGAGGATAGTATAGAGAAGACTGCCTTTAGGACTCCAGATGGTTTCTATGAGTGGCTCGTGATGCCATTTGGTTTGACAAACGCCCCAGCATACTTTGTTGATTTGATGAGTAGGGTGTTCAGGGAGTACCTTAATAAGTTCATGGTGGTCTTTGTGGATGACATCTTGGTCTTTTCTAAGAGTGAAGAAGAGCATGCCCTACATCTTAGGGAAGTGTTGGAGACTCTTCGAGCGCATAGCCTTAAGGCTAAATTCTCCAAATGTCACTTTTGGAGGAAGGAAGTGCGGTTCTTGGGGCACGTGGTCTCCAAGGAAGGGATAGCTGTGGATCCCGCGAAGGTAGTGTCCATCCAAGATTGGAAGGTTCCGAAGAATGCTACCGAGGTGAGGAGTTTCTTGGGGTTGGCTGGCTACTATAGGAAGTTTATCAAGGACTTCGCGAAGATATCAGCCCCATTAACTCGCTTGACGAAGAAGAATCTAGTCTTCACATGGGACGTAGATTGTGATGACGCGTTCCAACGGTTAAAGAGAGCTTTAACCACAGCTCCAGTCTTAGTGTTGCCAGATGGGAGCAAGCCATTTGTTGCCTATACCGATGCTTGTGGGACAGGACTAGGCGCAGTCTTAATGCAAGAGGGAAGGGTAATAGCCTATGGGGGAAGGCAGTTGAGAGCGCATGAGAAAAATTACCCTACACATGATCTAGAGTTGGCCGCTATTGTTTTTGCGCTTAAGTCTTGGCACCATTATCTTCTTGGCGAGAGATTCGAATTGTTCACTGACCACAAATCATTGAAGTACTTGTTTTCTCAGAAGGATTTGAACTTAAGACAGCAAAGGTGGATGGAGTTCTTAGCATCCTATAATTTCGAGATAGCGTATACCCCTGGCAAGGGTAACGTGGTGGCGGACGCCTTAAGAAGAAAAAGGTTGTCCTTGAGTCCATTGTTCGTGGAACGACGAAGCTTGGAATTTATCTCGATGTTTGATTTCAGACCTTCCGTTGACTTTATACCCGGTTTGCTAGCATCCTTAGAGGTCATACCTACTCTTTTGGGACGGATTGGTGAGGCACAGCGGGACGACCCACAGTTGGTTGAGTTAGTAGAGAAGCTCATAAGGGGGAGTCGTCCAGCCATTTGAGTAGGTACACCCTAGACGATAGGGGGTGCTTGCGTAGAGACGGTAGACTTTGTGTACCGCAAGACGAGGGTTTGAGGAAGGCTATTCTTGATGATGCACATCGTTCAAAGATGACCATTCATCCCGGTGGGGACAAGATGTACCAAGACATGAAGTGAGTTTTCTTTTGGGCCGGTATGAAGAAAGATGTGGCCGAGTATGTCGCTAGATGCTTGGTGTGCCAACAAGTGAAAGCGGAGCAAAAGAAACCCGGTGGGTTGCTTCACCCATTAGAAGTTCCGCAATGGAAGTGGGATAGCGTCTCGATGGATTTTATTGATGGGTTACCGAGATTGAGGAAGGGTAATACGGGAATTTGGGTTGTGGTAGACAGACTTACCAAGAGCGCCCATTTTATACCCGTAAAGAGTAAGAGGACTGCTCCATGGCTAGCTTCAGTTTACCTTCGAGAGATAGTTCGATTGCATGGTGTACCCTCTAGCATAGTGAGCGATCGAGATCCTATCTTCACTAGCGAGTTTTGGAAGAGTTTGCAAGAGGCGGTAGGGACTCAGTTGTGTTTGAGCACCGCATATCATCCTCAGACGGACGGCCAGACCGAGATGGTGAATCGTGTTCTGGAAGACCTTTTGAGGCTTTGTATCTTAGATTTTGGAGGCACATGGGAAGAGCATCTTCCATTAGTGGAGTTCGCATATAATAACAGCTTTCAATCTAGTATTGGCATGGCTCCTTTTGAAGCTCTTTATGGAAGGCCTTGTCGATCACCTACATGTTGGTGGGAATCTACGGATAAGATCTTGCTTGGGCCTGATATGGTTAGAGAGACTTCGGAAAAGATTGATTTGATTCGAAGAAGGATGAAAGCAGCGCAAGATAGGCAGAAATTTTACGCGGATAAGAGGAGGACGGATCTTGAGTTTGATGTTGGGGACATGGTCTTTGTTAAAGTATCTCCATTACGGAATGTTGTTCGCTTTGGGTCCGTTGGGAAGTTAGCACCAAGGTTTGTAGGACCGTTTCCTATTAAGGAAAGGATTGGACGGATGGCATATAGGGTGGATTTACCTGAGAGACTTAGGGGTGTACATGACGTATTCCATGTGTCACATTTGAGGAAGTGCCTGCATGAGACCGCAGAGGTGGTAGAGCCGAGCTTGCTTAGAGAAGTGGAGGTAGAGCGTGATGCGACGATTCGACGAGCTCCTACTCGCATCCTTGGGTCAGAGGTTAGGAAGTTGAGAAACAGAGAGGTTCGACTACTCAAAGTGCAATGGGGAGAGGATGAGAGCAATGCTACTTGGGAGACAGAAGCGAAGATGCGTTCACTGTACCCATTCCTTTTTGAGGGTATGTCTTTTAACTTCTCCTTTATCGTTTGTCTAGTACTTATCTTATCTTTAGTATGTCCTCTCATTAGTATCTTTGACCTTTAGATAGGGTAAACCTATGGTTGAAACATGTGTTTGAGACATGTTATGATTGATGGATGCAAGTGTTTGCTAGTGGTTGCTCGTGGATGCATATACACACACTTTAGACACTAGATCGGCTCAGTCACTTCATATTGCATATTGCATATAATTGCGTGTAGGTAGCTATATTAATGGATGTATAATGGTTGTGTTATCATATGGATGATGCATTTTGGTATATGGTTGTGCACACATATAGAAATAGTATGTGTCGATAGGGTTCTTTCGCATACATATTGGATGCATGACACTATCATGGTTTTCATTAAGGAGGTCAACTGAATCAGTAGACCGCCTGATTTTGCATTAGACAGGGAACAGATACACACACTCTTTGCATATGTTCATACAGCATTAGAAACTTTAAGAACAATGGATGCTAGTGGTTGATGGTTTAGTAGATGGTTGTTTGGTTGGTAGGATATGTTCTTCTTGACTTAGAGATTTCGAGGACGAAATCCTTTAAGTAGGGGAGAATGTAACACCCCGTATGTTGAATAACTTGTTATAATATAAATCAGGGCAGAATTAAATTTTAAGTTTGAATCAGGGGAAACGGGCTATTCCATTGCGTTCGTCTCGGAAAAATACACGAAATAGAGTCCGATTTTTCGAAAATCGGAGTCCGTATGACCCAGTTAAGGCCCGAAGAAGTTTTCAGAAAATTCAAATTTCGAAAAACAGATTTCAAATGCAGAAGTAGGGCTAGGCGGGAAAATTCCCGCCAGCACCAGGCCGACCCCCGTGTCGACTGGGGAGTCGACACACAGGGGGGTGTGTCGACAGTAGTGTTGACACCCCTATCGACACAAGGTGCAACCTGGCTTGCTCGGCCAGTTTGGCTGGGTGCACTATTTTGGCTTTTGGGCTGTGCTTGGTGGCTTGTGACGAGATCTGATGGCTCTAAACTATCCTAGGGTTAATCCTATGGCCTAAAACACTTAACTAATCTATAAATACACCCTAAGACTACCCTAATCCATACTAAAAATAGATACAATGCCATCATGCCGTCAAAATGCAACTTGAAGGAGCCTCCATCAAATTAAAGAGGAAGATAGCTTCTCAAATCAACTTCTAGTCAACTCTTGCAACTTAATCTTCTTCATAGGAGTGCTAATCAACAAGTTGTGAGTTTCTATGCCTTTAGCAAGCAATTGCTAAACTAATTATGATAGGATAAAATGAGGTTATGGTTATGTATGTGGATCAATGCAAGTTATGTTATCATATGCTATGTGTTCATGATGCTAGTTATGCAAGTTTTATGCTATATGTTCATGATGATAGTTATGCAAGTTGTATGCTATATGTTCATGATGCAAGTTATGCAAGTTTGATGCTATGTACCCATGAAGCTAGTTATGCAAGTTGGGTGTAATTTATGCTATATGTTCATGATGCTAGTTATGCAAATCACTATGATAAACATTGATCCATTATGACACCATGTTATGCAAGTTTGGTGTTTGATTATATGTAAGTTCATATATGACATGTTATGCAAGTTTGGTGTTTGATTATATGCAAGTTCATATATGACATGTTATGCAAGTTTGGTGTTTGATTATATGCAAGTAACATGTGCAAGTTTACACCTTTGTATGATATGCATACATATGCAAGTTAACCCCTTTATATGTCATACATACATATGCAAGTTTACCCCTTTGTATGACATAAGTAACTTATGCAAGTTACCCTCTTTATGACATATGTGATTCATGCAAGTTTGGGTTGATTATTTATGCTAGTTGGGTTTGATGCTATGGTCATATATGCATGTTGACACCTTTAAAACCCATGTTGATGCTAATGTTATGCAAGTTGAACCCATTGTGTTTGTGATGAATCTTCCCTTTTAAGTATGTCATGTCAACGTATTACGTGGGAAACGATGGGGTTAATATTCATGTTAATAAAATGGTGTGAAGTTGGTATGATTATGCATACCATAAAGTGGATGGACATAATTGAGTCAATTATGTACATCGTTAAATTTGTAATTAATTAGGGATAATTAATACAAATTATAGGGGTGATTAATTAGGTGTAATTAATCGACTAAGACACGAGGTTGGACCCTTTTGTAGCATAAGACTGCCCGGAACCGCCCGGCAAATCAAGCGGCTACAAATGATTGGCCCAATGTGAGAGGTCTTAGGCATAAACTAAATACGTGACAAGTGTAAAGACACGAGGTTAGACTCTGTTATGGCGTAAGGCTGCCCGGAACCGACCGGCAAATCCAGCTGCCATAAAAGACAGTCTAATGTGAGAGGTCTTTACAAAGGTTACGTTCTTAATCAATTAAGAAACACTTAACCAGATAAGCATGTAGTGGGGCATGAGGGGTTAAGTGGGTGCCTTGGGTGGCATGTGGAAATCTAGTGGGTTGCCTTGGGTGGCAATAGAAAATACGATTAGAATACTTAACCAAGTGGAAACATGTAATTAAACATGATTAAAGGGTTAAGTGGGATGCACTAGAAAAAGGGACAAGCTTAGGTGGGTAGCTTGTGGGGGCCCATTTCAACCAGTAACCCATATGTATCTTATTGGGCTCGACCCATGTCGAGGACGGGACACGCGTACTGGGCTTGACTATAAGAGGCCAAAACGGGTTAGCGGTGGCAACGCAAGTCCAACGGGTTTCATATGCGTGTGTGGACCCGGGCTGGTAGGTAAGACGTTGTTGCATCGTGTAGGTATAAGCTGTGCACCGTTGATTGTATCGGGTTGCCACTTTGGGGAGTGATACACCCCCACTGTGGGGCCAACACGAGTATCTACGGTAGGGAGCCGATCGCTTGGGGAGTAGTGGGTACACCTAGTGGAGATAGGGGCAGACGGCACCTATGTAGTCAGCTAGGGCACGAAACTACTAGTTAAATTTTCTAAGTCCTTGGGTGGGATCAACCTTTAAGTTAGGAATGACTGGTGTGGTGCAGTGTAGTAATTACCCTTGGGTGGGTAGATGCGTCTTTATCCAATATCTTAGTTTATCCTATGTCTAGTTGGTTGCTTAGTGTAGTCATTTATCCCCAGTCATTACCGTACCAAGTTTATATCATACCCTAATTACTTTAATGATTGTACTGTTAAAATTATAGGACTCACTCAGACTTATGTCTGACCCCGTTGTTTTTATCTTTTTCCCAACCCTCAGGTTCTCAGTGTGGGCCTAGCACTAGTGGTCTTTGATCAGATTTCTTTGTCTATCTTTTGGAGCTTGGACCGTTGATGTAAAGCCCAGCTTATCTTTTCTATTATGGCTATTAGTTATGTAGTGGGATTATGTACTTATGTTTTTATCAGGATGGATATTTAGTACTTGACTCTTGTCTTATGGTTTTGTAACCAAACATGTTTACCTTCTGCTGCAATGAAATGATGTTTTAGTTAACAAGTATTATTTATATCTGTCTTGTTGTAATTTTTCTGTTCTATATTCACTTAAAATACTCCACCGAAGTTAAGGCATTCCCATAGTGATTGACCTTAGCGGGTGTAGGGTGTTACATCATACGTGCACAACCACAACTAAACATAGCAACTCTCAACCAGATTTTGAAAACATGACTTTAGAAAAATGAACGATTATAGTCGCCAGGTCCCATCACACAATGCAAGCGCACACCAGAGGATATGGGTTTGCCTTATAATCGCAAAGCATGCTTGATATAGTTTAAAACCAAATCATTTGATATTATGATAATGTCTAGGGTGTGTAAAATCATTTTGAAAATAAACTTATAAATCTTAGTTTGCATAGTGTATCATACCACAATGTTGGCTACATAGGTATACAACTGAAAATCGTAAAAGGGTTCATATTGGAGTTTGGATCCCATCATGATGGTTGTTGATCGAAAGATCACCCGGGCATTCAGCGGATACCATGTTTGTACACAATATTGGACCCATTCTCTCATGTTGATGAACTTAATCTCGCAACCTGCCATACCATCGGTCGACCGGATCCACTCAAAACATAAAGTCGTCCTAATCTGACAATCAACACACCTACATACTGGTGTGTGAGGCCCGCGAAGTCCTGTCATACACAAAGCCACACATTTAAGCCATGCTTTGATCATCACCACAGATCCCTGCTTTTCAACAAAAGCCTTGATCATTGCTTAGCACTTAACATGCCCCATGGTCATTCCATGTCAGACATGCAATCCATCCATAAGTTTGTTTCGGGAAAAGGAACGAAACTGAAGGCACTTGATTCTACGTCCCCGCCTGGGAGTGCAAGTCCTTGCAATCCAAATCTCTTCAAGTACGGTCAGATTGGCCACTACTTTAACTTGGGTGGCCACCCAAGGCATCAACTAGCCATCCATCCAATGTGAAGAAATTTTGGTCTTCGTCATCACCATTGAGAACTTAATTTTTTCACGTCGTATAATTATTCGGAATGGGTAAAAACCCGGCCTTTCCAAATAATTAGTGCATCTTCGAAACCAATTGATATACAGGATCTCATGAACCTCATTCCATTTTTCAATATTACTCAATCCATTTAATAAAAGTGTAATGAGCTTTAATATGTCAAAATCATTCATTAATGATTACTTAACTTGAAATCCAATTTCAGATTATCCAATCAAACTTTATGACTATTTAGTCATTTCTAGACGTGAATACTCGTTTATCCCGGCGCCTTTATCCATTCCAATCTTTTACTCAAAGATTTATTAAAACTATATTAAGTTTTAATATATTGAATCCTTCATTTCTACCTCATGGAGAAAAACTGGTAATACTCCATTTTAATCATCTAATGTTTCGTTAATTTCCATTACCTTTCGAATTCCATTCCTTCAAATCTTCTTGAAAAATTTCAGGAAACTCTGAATCAAATATTCTAATTTCTTCACTTCAAATCCCAAGTTAAATCTTCCCAATAAACCTTATCGATTATTCGCCATTTTCCCCATGTAAAATATGTTCATTCCTTTCGCGAAAATCTATATAAATAAAGATTTCATATGCTTAACTTGGGAAATTATCCTACCTTTTCATAGGCCAAAGAACAATGTTATTAAAGGTATCATTCACAACAAACCCAAAATCATATTTCCTTTTATATGGGAATCTCTACAAAAATCATGTTGGTTTATAATCAATATAAACCTCCATATCCAACAAACACTATAAGCAGGATACCGGCACAGACTTTTAAATCCCTCGAATAGTCTAACTCATCATCTATAGAAACTTACCTCATTTAATAACCAATTTAGTTTCCATTTGATTCCAATTAAATTAATTGGAAGATTCTGATTCTAGTTAATCATTATTAATGATTCAATTATTAATTAAGTCCAAATTCCTTTATATTTCAATAAAGGTTCGGTTAAATATCAAATCTGGATTTCCCGAAGGATTCGTAAAGTTTCAAAACAGGATATTTTCTTTCCAACATACTTTTAAAATTATTTATTAAGATTTATCTGGATTTTTCCACATTTCTGACTTTTAAATTAATTATTCCATATTTAAATATTTACATTAATATTTAAATCATTGAAATAATATTATTTTCCAAAAATAATCATTTGAAACTCAAAATTGGCTGACGCCTATTATAAAAATAAATAAGAACATTAAAACAACAATAATGCAAATTTAAGTCCGTTTGCTATGCAAACGCCACTTCAATTTAATATTTATCGTAAAACCGATTTACTATTCATCTCAATGTTCGTTAAGCTATAACTTGTTCTTAACTTCTTCAAATACAATTCTTTCTTTTGTAAAAGTTCATCGTTATTTACTCAATTTCATTTCTGAAAAGTATTGGATCTTAAATTCGAAATTTTGTCCTCTCTAATTATCTTATTATTAAAACAATCATTTAAAGTCCAATTTCAAGAACGAGACTCATTCAACTCCTGTATATCCGAGAATCTGGGTATACACAAACATTCAATAAACATAAACAGATGTCACATATCTAACAGGTTGTAACCAAACTCGTTAGTTATTTAAGATCAGATGTCGGTGTCATAATTGGGTTCCATTATATTAATTAATAATCGAACGGTATTCATAACCATTCCCAATACAACCAATCCAGCCATCAAACATTCAAACCAAAATATTCAAACATGGATATCTCAAAAATAATATTCACATATGAATAATACTTAAGTAATAATCACAAAAGATGATTTCATGTCCATTGGCTAAGGTATTACACATATACACATTCATGAGACCAGAATCTCTAAATTTCAAATGAATCGAAACACAAAGAATGTTTCTTTATGTCTTTAACCAAATTTAGACCATGTTTTATTTTCCTAACCTTCACCAACCCAACCAGTATTATCGACGAGTTTTGCTAATAACAAAACAAGGAATTAGCTTAATAACTTTCAAAATTAGGCTCATAACCCAAACATTGTGACATATATGCTACTTAAGGGTGTTAAGGAACTAAATTCAATCCTAATCCATGCGGTTTTCATAACAAAATCCCTTTAGATCTCTTTGAGACATTTCAACAAACATGTTGTGTGCATGTTTAAAATCAAACATAAAAGCCCTTTTTACAAACTGATTTCTCATATAAACTTCATCTTTATGTATGGTTACACATGAATATCAAAACCATAGGGGTTCATCATCTTTTACCACATCAAATTATTTACTAACAACCCACCAACAACCAACCAAAATTTATATACACATAATATTGCATAAAGGTGGGGTTTTGTAAACTGAACTAAAGAATTTCATTTCCAAACTAAACTAAGATGTCATTTCTACTTCATGAATTTACTTAGAAACCATTAACAACCAATTTCTGACCATTTACTTAATAGTTTTCTTTTTGGCATTTCATCGAACACCTTATGTACATATAGGTTATCATTTTCCTACTTTTTAAATTTATCACTAATAACCCATAAATATAGATATATAATCACCAATTAAACCCTTTAAAGTATAGTTTCCTCACCCCCGTGAAGTCTTAACTCTCGTTATAAGGTCGGATGCTCCTAGAACTAGCTTTTCTCCAATTTTTTATGAAACTCGAAATCTTCATGGCCATTTATGAAATTTTCCTTGGCTTTCGTGCTTACAAATCCTTCTTTTGGTTGAATTACTCGTTCCCACGATTCCAATGCCTTTAAGAACGCGTAATTTCGTCTTTGTATGAGGATGTTATGGTTGTTTAAAGATCAGGGTGCGTAATTTTTAGCTGGAGGTGGAAATGGGTTGGATAAATGAGTGGATCGTCCTCGGATCTATGTAGATCTGAGATTTTTGGGGATGGTAGAGGGGCTGGTCGGACTGAGGTGGTGTGGTGGTGGTGATGGTGGAGGATTCAGCCATGGAGGATGAAAGAGGAGGAAGAGGAGAGGTGGATCTTCATTTTTTTTCACTCTTTCTTCTCTCTTTCCTCTTTTCCATTTTCTTTTTATTTTTCTTTGTTGCTTCCATGGATATCCTGGTGGATAAGATAAGGAAGAAGGAGGGGATAAGAATGAAGAGGGGATAAGGATGGTGGGTTTAAATAATGGAATTTAAGGCGTGGATCGCTGACCGTGCAGGTACTAAAACACAAGTGTGTTTTCTCAGCTCTGTTCGTACATTAATTTAACTTACTTATTGATATCTTATTTAAAATGTTTTTCCACCATATTGTTCAACTTTTTTTGCTCTTCAATAACATATAAAAATATTTCAAATTCGAATTCGTTTGAATTTTCAAATAATTTAAATTCGATTCAAAATAGTGTTTTCTGCCAATCTTAATGTCCAGAACATTGAATTGGACCCAAAGAAAAGTGTATTCACCTAATTACCCTTATTCTAGACTCAATGGAATAGGTTTCAAAGATTAATTCATCCATCAAAATAGGTTAATTTGAAAAAAGTTATTTTTAGTTCAAATTTAACTCTTTTTGATACGTTTTCCTATCATACAGTCACATACTGACACGAATTGACTTGAATCTTCACCCACTACTATATTTTGACGTAACGGATCCAACAAAACTAAAATTATCGATATCCGTGACCTTTGGAAAAATACCTATTTTTAAGGCGACCAATATATCACGTTTTTATTAATTTTCAACTGATACCTATAAATTATCAATTCTAAAAAAACAATAACTTTATTGACACATAACTCAACTTTAAAACTTATTTTCAATTGCTTTTGTGTTCAAATATCTTATTCCAATCATTTAAAATTCTTTCACACTTATTTAAAATCACATTTTAGTTTGGCAGAAAATCCAGTTCGTTACATTCACCACCATTCAAAATGATTTCGTCCCTGGAAATAATGGTCATATACCTAACCAACACCTCGATTATTAACCCTAGAGCTTTGTTAGTTAACTCCACTATTTAACTTTATCTGTTTATTCATTAAAAATAAAGTCCATTCGAGTTGGTGTAATATTACTCCTCAAATCTCAAATGTTCAACATTTCTAAGTTCAAAACATCAAATTTTTAACTCATATCTCTCATGGACAAAACTATTTCATTCATCCATAAAACTCTTTGATAAAGTCTTAAATGTTGTATAGTATGGATAATGTAGTCTATCTGGAGTTAAACCTAAGACGATGAGTTGGAAATAAGCGAAAAGGATATATGAGCAGACAGAAGAAGAAAATAGGTTTGACCTGTACATGTATATTTATGGTTACTCCAGGAAAAATAAGAATAAGAAGGAAAGTAAGGAAAGGGTACAAAAGGATATAACTTGTTACCGATGTAATCTAAAGGGCATTATGTTCACAATTGTCTAGAACGGAAAAAAGAAACCCAGAAAGGATATAAGATGTTTCCAGGGTAGGGAAGTAGGACATACTATTAAGAGTTGCAATAAGAAAAAATGAGTTTATTACTTAATGATGAATTAGGATAAGAATCCTAGAATAAGTTAGAATGAAATGGTCATTTAATTAGTAATATTATTCTAAGGTTGAAACTATTATTTTGGGAATATACAAGGAAGTTTGTCTGAATGTGTGTATTTAGATGGTTGTAAAGATGTTTGATGTATGTATGTATGCATATATACATGCTTGTATGGTTGTAAAGAAGTTTGTGTAAACTTTTGTTCAATTATATTGAAAGAATAGGATAGGTAAAATAGGAAACCCAAATGAGAGATATGAGCTAAAACTTTGATGTTTTGAAGTTAGAAATGTTGAACATTTGAGATTTGAAGGGTAATATTACACCAACTTGAATGGACTTCATTTTTAATGAATAAACTGATAAAGTTAAATAGTGGAGTTAACCAACAGAGATTCAGGGTTAATAATTGAGGTGTTGGTTAGGTATATAGCCATTAGTTCCGACTCCGATTTCGAGGACAAAATCATTTAAACTGGGGATGAATGTAATGACCCGGATTTTCTGTCAATCTAAAATGTGATTTCAAATAAGTGTGAAAGGATTTTAAATGATTTGAATAAGAGATTTGAACCCAAAAGCAATTGAAAATAAGTTTTAAACTTGAATTATGTGTTAATAAAGTAATTGTTTTTTTGAATGGATAATTAATAGGTATTAGTTGAAAATTAATAAAAAATGCGATATATTGGTCGCCTTAAAGTAGGTATTTTTCCAAAGGTCACGGATTTTGACAATTTTAGTTTCGTTGGATCCGTTACGTCAAAATATAGTAGTGGGTGAAGTTTTAAGTCAATTCGTGTCAGTATATGACTGTGTGATAGGAAAACGTGTCAAAAAGAGTTAAATTTGAACTAAAAATAACTTGTTTTGAAATCAACCTATTTATATGGATGAAATAATCTTTGAAACCTATTCCGTTGAGTCCAGAATAGCAGTAATTAGGTAGGTATACTTTTTGTTGGGTCCAATTCGGAGTTCTGGACATCAAGTTAGGCAGAAAACACTATTTTGAATCGAATTTAAATTATTTGAAAATTCAAGCGAATTCGAATTTAAAATATTTTTACATGTTACTGAAGAGAAAGAAAAATTGAAAAATATGGTGGAAAAACATTTTAAATATGATATCAATAAGTACGTCAAATTAACATCCGAACAGAGTTGAGAAAACACATTTGTGTTTTAGTACCTACACGGTCAGCGATCCGCGCCTTAAATCCCACTATTTAAACCTCCATCCTTTCCCCCTCTTCATACTTATGCCCTCCTTCTTCCTTATCTTCTCCACCAGGCCATCCATTGCAGTAACAAAGAAAAATAAAAAAATAAAACGGAAAAGAGAAAAGAGAGAAGAAAGACTAGAAAAAAATGAAGATCCACCTCTCCTCTTTCATCCTCCATGGCCGAATCCTCCTCCACCACCACCAACACCGCACCACCTCAGTTTGACCAGACCCTCTTCCATATCTAAAAATCTCGGATCTACATAGATTCGAGGACGATCCTTTCATTTATCCAACCCGTTTCCACCACCTGCTGAAAATTATGCACCCTGATCTTTAAACATCCATAACTTCCTCGTACGAAAACGAAATTTGGCGTTCTTGGAGGCGTTGGAATCGTGGGAATGATTATTTCAACGTAGAGAAGGATTAGAAGCCTAAGAGTTGCCGAAAATTTAAGATTTGGCCAAGAAGATTTCGGGTTTCATTAAAAATTTGGAGAAAAGCTTGTCCTTGGAATATCCGACTTTATAACGAGAGCTTGGACGTCATGGGGGAGGTAACTATACTTTAAAGGTTTTAAATAGTGATTATATATCTGTGTTTATGGGTTATTAGTGAGAAATTTAAAAGTAGGAAAAGGACAACCTATATGCACATAAGGTGTTCGATGAAATGCCTAAAAGAAAAATATTAAGTAAATGGTCGGAAATTGGTTGCTAATTGTTTCTAAGTAAATTCACGAAGTAGAAATGACATCTTAGTTAGGTTTGGGAATGAAACTCTTTAGTTTAGTTCATAAAATCTCAACCTTATGAAATATTAAGTGTATATAGGCTTTGGTTGGTTTTTGGTGGTTTATTAGTAAATAATTTGATGTGGTAAAAGATGATGAACCCCTAAGGTTTTGATCTTCATGTGTAACCATACGTAAAGATGAATTTTGTATGAGAATTCAATTTGTAAAAAAGGCTTTTAAGTTTGATTTAAAACATGCACACAACTTGTTTGTTGAAATGCCTCAAGGAGATCTAAAAGGATTTTATGATGCAATCCTCATGGATTGGGATTGAATTTAGTTACTTAACACCCTTATGTAGTATATGTCACCATGTTTAGGTTATGAGCCTAATTTTGAGAGTTAGTAAGCTAATTCCTTATTTTGTGATTAGCAAAATTTATCGATAATACAGGTTAGGTTAGTGAAGGTTAGGAAAGTAAAACATGATCTAAATTTGGTTAAAGACATAAATAAACATTCTTTATGTTTGTATTCGTTTGAAATTTAGAGATCCTAGTTTCATGAATGTGTATATGTGAGAAACCTTAGCCAACGGACGTGAAATCATCTTTTGTGATTATAACTTAAGCATTATTCATGTGTGAATATTATTGGTTTGACATATCCATGTTTGGATATTTTGGTTTGAATGTTTGGTGGCTGGATTGGATGTATTGGATATATTGGGAATGGTTATGAATACCGTTTGGTTGTTAATCAATAAAATGGAACCAAATTATGACACCGACATCTGAACTTAAATAACTAACGAGTTTGGTTACAACTCGTTAGACACATGACATCATGTTTATGTTTATTGAATGTTTGTATATACCAAGATTCTCAGATATACAGGAGTTGAATGAGTCTCATTCCAGAAAATGGATTTTTAATGATTATTTTAGTAATAAGATAATCAGAGAGAGTAAAAGTTTGAATTTAAGTTGCAATACTTTTCAGAAATGAAATTGAGTTAATAATGATGAATTTCTACAAAAGAAAGAATTGGACTTATCAAACATTGAGATGAATAGTAAATCGGTTTTACGATGAATAGTAAATTGAAGTTGCGTTTGCATAGCAAACGGACTCAAATTTGCGTTATTATTGTTTTAATGTTCTTATTTATTTATATAATCGGAGTCAGCCAATTTTGAGTTTTAAATGATTACTTTTGGAAAATAATATTATTTTAATCTTTTAAATATTAACTTAAATATTTAAATGTTGAATAATTAATTTAAAGGTCAGAAATGTGGGAAAATCTTGATAAATCATAATAAACAATTTTAAAAGTATTCTGGAAAGAAAATATCAAGTTTTGAAAATTTACGAATCCTTCGGGAAATCTGGATTTGATATTTAATCGAACCTTTATTGAAATATAAAGAAATTTGGACTTTTAATCAAAATTTGGATTATTGATAATGACTAATCTGAATCGGAATCTTCAAATTAATTAAATTAATTTGGAACCGAACGGAAACCAAATTGGTTATTCACTGAGGTAAGTCTCCATGGATGTTGACTCAGACTATTCGAGAGATTTAAAAGGCCGTGCCGTTATCCCACTTATAGTGTTTGTTGGATTTTGAGGTTTATATCGATTATAAACCAATATGATTTATGTAGAGATTCACATATAAAAGGAAATATGTTTTTGGGTTTGTTGTGAATGATGTCTTCAATAACATTGTTCTTTGGCCCATGAAAAGGTAAGATAAATTTCCAAGTTAAGAAAATGAAGTCTTTATTTATAATGATTTTTGGGAAAGGAATGAACATGTTTTTACATGAGGCAAATGGCGAATAATCGATAAGGATTATTGGGAAGATTTAACTTGGAATTTGAAGTAAAGAAATTAGAATATTTGATTTAGAGTTTTCTAAAATCTTTCAACAAGATTTAAAGGAATAGGATTTGAAAGATAATAGAAATTATCGAAACATAAGATGATCAAAATGGAGTATTACCAGTTTTTCTCCATGAGATAGAAATGTAGGATTTCGATATATTAAAACTTAATATAGTTTTAATAAATCTTTGAATAAAAGATTGGAATGGATAAAGGCGCTGGAATAAATGTGTATTCACGTATAGAGATAACTAAATAGTCATAATGTTCGATTGGATAATCTGAAATTGGATTTCAAGCTAGGTAGTCGTTGATGAATGATTTTGACATACTAAAGCTCATTACAGTTTTAATAAATGGAGTGAGTAATATTCCAAAATGGAATGAGGTTCATGAGATCCTGTATACCTATTGGTTTTATAGATGTGCTAATTATTTGGAAAGGTCTGGCTTTTATCCATTCCCAATATTATACGATGTGAAAAGATTAAGTTCTCAATGATGATGACGAAGACCAAAATTTCTTCACATCTAATGGATGGCTCGTTGATGCCTTGGGCGGCCACCTAGGTTAAAGTAGAGGCCAATCTGACCATACTTGAAGCGATTTGGTTTGCAAGGACTTGCATTCCCAAGCGGGGACGTGGAATCAAGTGCCTTCGGTTTCGTTCCTATTCCCGAAACGGACTTGTGGATGGATTTCATGTATGACATGGGATGACCATCGGCATGCTAAGTGTTGAGCAATGATCAGCGTTTTTGTTGAAAAACAGGGCTCTATGGTGATGATCAAAGCATGGCTTAAATCCATAGCTTTGTGTATGATGTGACTTCACGGGCCTCACACCCCGGTACGATGGCGTGCTGATTGTTAGATTAGCATGACTTTATGTTTTGCCTATTCGGTCGACTGACGGTATAACAGGTTGCGAGATTAAGTTCATCAACCTATGAGAATGGGTGTGGTGTTGTGTACAACCACGGAATCCGTTGAATTCCTTAGTGGATCAGCAACCATCATGATAGAATCTGAACTCCCATACGAACCCTTTTAGGAATTTCAGTTGTATACCTATGTAGCCAACATAGTGGTATGGGACGCTATGCGAGATAAGAATTATAAGTTTATTTTAGAAATGATTTTACACACCCTAGACATTATCATAATATCAAATGATTCGGTTTTAAACTATACCAAGCATGTTTTGTGATTATAAGGCAAACCCTTATACTCTGGTGTGCGCTTGCATTGTGTGATCGAACCGATGGCATATAATCGTTCATTTTTCTAAAATTATGTTTTCAAAATCTTGTTTGTGGTTACTATGTTTAGTTAAGGTTGGTTGTGCACGTACTTTTGGGAGGAAACTCGTTACGTGACATGCGGCGTGGTCCTAAAATACCTTATTGGAGTTAAGGTTAAGTATAAGATTAGTAAATAAAGATTCTGCATGCCAGTCACATGCCTGACTCTTAGTTTGTTTTTCCCTTGCAAACTATGGGTGCCCACAATTTCCACACGAACAATTTGTTAGTTTATTTTTCAATTATTGAGATCAGATTCAAGCTTGAGGACTTGGAATTCCAGAGAGAGCTGAAGTTTCATATGAAGTCCGGACGTACTCTATTATCGGTGAGGAAACTTTATTTACTAATCTTATATTTAACCTTAATTCGAATAAGGTATCTTAGGATCACACCGCATGTCGCGAATAGGTTTCCTCCCAAGGATACGTGCACAACCACAGCAACCATAACTAAACATAGCAACCATAAACCAGATTTTGAACACAAGACTTTAGAAAAATGAACGATCATAAGCCTCAGGTCCCATCACACAATGCAAGCGCACTCCAGATGATGGGGATTTGCCTTATAATCGCAAAACATGCTTGATATAGTTTAAAACCAAATCATTTGATATTATGATAATGTTTAGGGTATGTAAAATCATTTTGAAAATAAACTTATAAATCTTAGCTCGCATAGTGTCCCATACCACTATGTTGACTACATAGGTATACAACTGAAAATCGTGAAAGGGTTCGTATTGGAGTTTGGATTCCTACATGATGGTTGCTGATCGAAAGACCACTCAGGCATTCAGCGGATACCATGTTTGTACACAACACCACACCCATTCTCTTAGGCTGATGAACTTAATCTCGCAACCTGGTATATTGTCGCCGACTGAATCCACGTAAAACATAATGTCATGCTAATCTAACAATCAGCACACCATCATACCGGGGTGTGAGGCCCGCGAAGTCACGTCATACACAAAGCTACGCATTGAAGCCATGCTTTGATCATCCTCACATAGCCCTGCTTTTCAACAGAAGCCCTGGTCATTGCTCAACACTTAACATACCCCATGGTCATTCTATGTCAGACAGTCAATCCATCCACAAGTCCGTTCCGGGAATAGGAACGAAACCGAAGGCACTTGATTCCACGTCCCCTCCCGTGAGTGTAAGTCCTTGCAAACAAAATCGTTTTAAGTATGGTCAGATTGGCCGCTACTTTAACTTGGGTGGCCACCCAAGGCATCAGTGAGCTATCCATCCAATGTGAAGAAATTTCGGTCTTTATCATCGTCATTGAGAACTTAATCTTTTCACGTCGTATAATTATTCAGAATGGGTAAAAACCCGGCCTTTCCAAATAATTAGCGCATCTTTAAAACCAATAGGTATACAGCATCTCATGATTCTCATTCCATTTTGGAATGTTACTCAATCCATCTATTAAAACTGTAATGAGCTTTAATATGTCAAAATCATTTATTAATGACTACTTAACTTGAAATCCAATTTCAAATAATTCAATCAAACTTCATGACTATTTAGTCATCACTATACACGTTTATTCCAACGTCTTTATCCATTCCAATCTTTTATTCAAAGATTTATTAAAACAATATTAAATTTTAATATATCGAAATCCTTCATTTCTATCTCATGGAGTAAAAATAGTAATACTCCATTTTAATCATCTTATGTTTCGTTAATTTCCATTACCTTTCAAATTCCATTCCTTCGAATCTTGTTGAAAGATTTTAGAAAACTCTAAATCAAATATTTTAATTTCTTCGCTTCAAATTCCAAATTAATTCTACCCAATAATCCTTATCGATTATTCACCATTTGCCTTATTTAAAAACTTGTTCATTCCTTTCCCAAAAATCTTTATAAATAAAGATTTCATTTGCTTAACTTGGAAGATTATCTTACCTTTTCATGGGCCAAAGAATAATATTATTAAAGACATCATTCACAATAAGCCCAATATCATATTTCCTTTTATATGAGAATCTCTGCAGAATTCGTATTGGTTTATAATCAATATAAACCTCCATACACAACAAACACTATAAGCGGGATAATGGCACAACCTTTTAAATCACTCGAATAGTCTAGGTCATCATCTATAGAGACTTACCTCAATCATTAACCAACTTGGTTTCCATTCTATTCCAAATTAATTTAATTAATTTGAAGATTCTGATTCTCATTAATCATTATCAATAATCCAATCATTAATTAAAATTCCAAATTCCTTTATATCTAAATAAAGGTTCTATTAGATATTGAATCTGGATTTCCCGAAGGGTTTATACATTTCCAAAAGTTGATATTTTCTTTCAAAAATCCCTTTAAATCATTTGTTATGATTTATTATAATTTTTCCATATTTTTTAGAATTTTTATATTAATTATTCCACATTTAAATATCTAAATTATTATTTAAATCATTAAAATAATATTATTCTTCAAAAATGAATATTAAAGTCACAAAGTTGGTCGACGCCCATTATAAAAAAAATAAGAACATTGAAACAATAATAATGCAAATTCGAGTCTGTTTGCTATACAAAAGTAGCTTTAATTTACTATTCATCGTAAAATCGATTTACTATTCATTTGAACATTTGACAAGCCATAACTTGTTCAAAACCAGTGTGTTCTTTTGCAAAAGTTCATTGTTATGAACCCAATTTCATTTTTGGAAATTGTTAGAGCGTAACATCAAAATTTTATTTTCTTCGATTATTTTATTATTAAAATAATAATTTAATGTCCAGTTTCTGGAATGAGACTCATTCAATTCTTGTATAACCGAGAATCTGGGTATATACAAACATTCAATAAACATAAACAAGATGTCTAATGTCTAACGAGTTGTAACTAAACTCGTTAGTTATGTAAGATCAGATGTCGGTGTTATAATTGGGTTACATTTTATTAATTAACAACCAAACGGTATTCATAATCATTCCCAATATAACCAATTCTACAAATCCAGCCACCAAACATTCATACCAAAATATCTAAACATTGATATCTCAAACCAATAATATTCACACATGAATAATGCTTAAGTAATAATCACAAAAGACGATTTCATGTCAATTAGCTAAGGTTTCACACGTATACACATTCATGAGACCAGGATCTCTAAATTTCAAACGAAACCAAACATAAAGAACATTTCTTTATGTCTTTAACCAAATTTAGACCATGTTTTACTTTCCTAAGCTTCGCCAACCCAACTTTTATTATCGCCAAATTTTGTTAATCACAAAAAAAGGAATTAGCTTACTAACTTTCAAAATTAGGCTCATAACATAAACATGGTGACATATATACTACACAAGGGTGTTAAGGAACTAAATTCAATCCTAATCCATGAAGATTTCATCACAAAGTCCCTTTAGATCTCTTTGAGACATTTCAACAAACATATTGTGTGCATGTTTTAAATCAAACTTAAAATTCTTTCTTACAAATTGATGAGAGTTACGTTTTGTAAAATTTAATCCACTAATTGATTGCTGGAAATAATAATTAGTACAACTAGTTAAGAAAATTGAATTCTCGACGATTTTGGACGGTCGAGGTATTTGTTAAGGAAGTATAAAATTCTTTTGATAAAATATTAAGTGTTGTAAGATATGGATAACTGCGATCCATCTGGAGTTAAACCTAGAAAGATGACTCGAAAGAAGAAAATAGGTCGGATCTATGCAAATATATTCGTAGCTACTCCAGGAAAGAAAAAAATAAACGAAAATTTGTGGATGTTTGCTGTTATAAATGCTATAAAGAGGTACAATATGCAGTCCTATACCCAATGAGTAAACAGATAAAGTTAAATAGTGTAGTTAACCAACAGAGCACTAGGGTTAATAGTCGAGGTATTGGTTAGGTATATGACCATCAGTTCCGACTTCGATTTCGAGGACGAAATCATTTTAAGTGGGGGTGAATGTAACGAGCCGGATTTTTTGTCAATCTAAAATGTATTTTAAATAAGTTTGAAAGGATTTTAAAGTTGAATTATGTATTAATAAAGTTTTTTTTAGTATTGATAATTAATAGGTATTAGTTGAAAATTAATAAAAAGGCGATATTTTGGTCGCCATAAAATAGGCATTTTTCCAATGGTCACCGATTTCGATAATTTTAGTTTCGTTAGATCTGTTACATCAAAAGTATAGTAGTGGGTGAAGTTTCAAGTCAATCTGTGTCAGTATGCGACTATGCGAAAGGAAAACGCGTCAAAAAGAGTTAAATTTGAGCTAAAAATAACTTGTTTTTGAAATTAACCTATCTAGATGGATGAGTTACTCTTTGAAACCTATTCCATTGAGTCTGTAATAGGAGTAATTAGGTGGGTACACTTTTCATTGGGTCCAATTCTGAGTTCTGGATATTATGATGGGCAGAAAACACTATTTTGAATCGAATTTAAATTATTTAAAATTCAAGCGAATTCGAATTTAAAATATTTTTATATGTTATTGAAGAGCAAGAAAAACTAAAAAATATGGTGGATTTTTTTTTAAATAAGATACCAATAGGAGAGTCAAATTAACATCCGAAGGAGCTGAGAAAACACACCTGTGGTTTTCTTTTGCGATCCTCGTCATTGGTGCCTATATATATACCCCCTCCCCATCCTTATCTATTCCTCCCTCTCCATCCTTGTCCTCATTCTCTCCTTCTTCCCAAACATGCCAGCCATGACTGATTAAAAGAAAAGAAAAGAAAAGAAAGGAGAAAATCAAACTCCTCCACTTCTCCGCTTCCTCCTCTTTCATCCTCCATGGCTGAATCCTCCACCACCACCATCACCTCACCACCTCAGCCCGACCAGACCCTCTTCCAGCCCCAAAAATCTCAGATCTACATAGATCTTAGGCTGATCCGTCCATCTATCTAAACTATTTACACCTCCGGTAGAAAATTACGCATCTAGATCTTTAAACAGCCATAACTTCCTCATACGGAGACGAAATTACGCATATTTAGAGGCGTTGGAATCGCGAGAACGAGTACTTCAACTTGTAGAAGTATCTAGAAGCTTAAAAGTAGCCGAGAATTTCAAATTTGGCCAAGAAAATTTCAGGTTTCATTAAAAATTGGAGAAAAGCTAGTCCTAGGAGCATCCGACCATATAACGGGAGCTAAGACGTCACGGGGTGAGGAAACTATACTTTAAAGGGTTTAATTAGTGATTATATATGTATGTTTATGGATTATTGGTGAGAAATTTAAAAGTAGGAAAACGATAATCTATATGCACATAAGATGTTCGATGAAATGCTTAAAAGATAAATATTGAGTAAATGGTGGGAAAATGGGTGCTAATGGTTTCTAAGTAAATTCATGAAGTAGAAATAACATCTTAGTTAGGTTGGGGACGAAACTCTTTAGTTTAGTTAGTAAAATCTCACCTTTGTAGAATATTAGGTGTATACATGCTTTGGTTAATTGTTGGTGATTTGTTATTGGTAAAAGATTATGAATCCCTAAGGTTTTGATTTTCATATGTAAGCATACGTAAAGATGAAGTTTGTACGAGAAATCAATTTGTTAAAAGGGATTTTAAGTTTGATTTATAACATGCACACAACATGTTTGTTAAAATGTCTCAAAGAAATCTATAGGGATTTAATGACTAAATCTTCATGGATTAGGATTGAATTTAGTTCCTAAACACTCTTATGTAGTATACATGTCACCAAGTTTAGATTATGAGCCTAATGTTGAAAGTTAGTAAGCTAATTCCTTGTTTTGTGATTAGCAAAATTTGTCGATAATACAGGTTGGGTTGGTGAAGGTTAGGAAAGTAAAACATGGTCTAAATTTGGTTAAAGACGTAAAGAAACATTCTTTATGTTTGGATTCATTTGAAATTTAGAGATCCTGGTCTCATGAATGTGTATAGTGTCAAACCTTAGCCAATGGGCATGAAATCATCTTTTGTGATTATAACTTTAGCATTATTCATGTGTGAACATTATTGGTTTGAGATATCTATGTTTGGGTATTTTGGTTTGAATGTCTAATGGCTCGATTGATTGTGTTGGTTTAATTGGTTGTATTGGGAATGGTTATGAATACCGTTTATTTGTTAATTAACAAAATGGAACCCAATTATGACACTGACGTCTGCTCTTAAATAACTAAAAAGTTTGGTTACAACTCGTTAGACACATGACATCTTGTTTATGTTTATTGAATGCTTGTATATACCCTAATTGTCGGGTTATACAGGAGTTGAATGTGTCTCATTCCAGAAATTTGATTTTGAATGATTATTTTAATAATAAAATTATTGGGGAAAATAAAGGTATGAATTTAAGTTCCAATACTTTTCAGGAAGCAAATTGAGTTCATAACAATGAACTTCTGCCATAGAATGAACTGGTTTTGAAGAAGTTAAGAACAAGTTACGGCTTATTGAATATTGAAACAAATGGTAAATTGATTTTAAGATGAGTAGTAAATTGAAGTTGCGTTTGCCTATCAAACGAACTCGGTTTTGCGTAATTATGGTTTCAATGTACTTGCTTATTTTTATAATGGGCGTCAGCCAATTTTGAGACTTTATAATCATTTTTGAAGAATAATATTATTTTAATGATTTAAATATTAATTTAAATATTAATTTAAATATTTAAATGTGAAATAATTAGTTTAAAAGACAGAAATGTGGAAAAATCTCGATAAATCAAAATAAATAATTTTAAAAGTATTTTGGAAAGAAAATATCAAGTTTTGGAAATGTATAAACCCTTTGGGAAATCCGGATTTAATATCTAATAGAACCTTTATTTAAATATAATGGAGTTTGGACTTTTAATCAATATTTGGATTATTGATAATGAATAATGAGAATTGGAATCTTCCAATTAATTTAATTGGAATCAAATGGAAACCAAATTGGTTATTAACTGAGGTAAGTCTCTATAGATGATGACTTAGACTATTCGAGGGACTTAAAAGGCTGTGCTGTTATCCCGCTTATAGTGTTTGTTGGATGTGGAGGTTTATACTGATTATAAACCAGTACGATTTCTGTAGAGTTTCCAATATAAAAGGAAATATGATTTTGGGTTTGTTGTGAATGATGTCTTCAATAACATTGTTCTTTGGCCCATGAAAAGGTAAGATAATTTCCCAAGTTAAGCAAATGAAATCTTTATTTATACAGTTTTTTGGAAAGGAATGAACATGTGTTTACATGAGGCAAATTGTGAATAACCGATAAGGTTTATTGGAAAGATTTAACTTGGAATTTCAAGTTAAGTAATCAGAATATTTGAATTGAAATCTTTCAACAAGATTTGTAGGAATATGATTTGAAAGGTAATTAAAATTACCAAAACATAAGATGATTAAAAATGTAGTATTACCAGTTTTGCTCAATGAGATAGAAATGAAGAGTTTAGATGTCTAAAAATTTAATATAGTTTTAATGAATGGATTGAATAAAAGAATGGAATGAGGTTCATGAGATCATGTAAACTGACTAGTTCTAAAAGATGTGCTAATTATTCGTAAAGGCTAGGTTTTTATTCATTTTGAATAATTAAACAACGTAAAAGGATTAAGTTCTCAATGGTAATGGTTGAAGATCAGTATTCTTTACATTGGATGGATAACTTGTTGATGCCTTGGGGTCGCTCCACAAGAGGTTGAAGTAACAACATTATCTGGCCATACTTGAAGCGTATCGGATTGCAAGCACGTGCACTCCCAGACGAGGATATGGAATCAAGTGCCTTCGGTTTCGTTCCTATTACCGGAATGGATGTAACAACCCGAATTTTTTAAACAACGTGTTAAGACAAGAATCAAGGCAGAATTAAATGTTAATATCTGAATCAGAAGAAACGGGTTGCGCCATTGCGTTCGTCTCGGAAAAATACGCGAAATAGAGTCCGAAATTTCGTAAATCGGAGTCCGTATGACCAAGATATGGCCTCGCGAAGTTTCACGAAAAATTCGAAAACGAAAACAGATTCAAATTTCAGAATTCAGAAGAGGCGGGAAAATTTCCCGCCAGACCAGGGGAGGTCGACTGGGGAGTCGACCCCCTGCCAACCAGGTCGACTGGGGAGTCGACCCCCTGCCAACCAGGTCGATTGGGGAGTCGACCCCAGGGTCGACCTTCCTGGTCGGACCCAGGCAACCTGGTGCACCTGTTTTGCTGTTTGGCTCGGTTTTGGAGGCTTGTGACGATTTTTTAGGGCTTGGATCTATCCTAGGGTTAATCTAACGGCCTAAACTACTCCTAATCTCTATAAAAAGACCCTAAGCCTACCCTAAACCTCTCATAATTCACTCATGCCACGAAGTGCTGCCCAAATGTCAAGTGATCATGGCCTCCATCTCCAACTCCAAGAGACTATGCATGCAAATCGGATCCGAATTGAAAGATTCAAGCTTGCTACACCAAATCGAGGCCAAATCAACGTTGCTATGGCGATTTCATGACGATTCTTCGACAAAGGAGCCACCTTTCTTCGTCAAAATGATGCATGATCCTTTCCTAAGCCTCGCTATGTAAGTTCTAGCTACTTCGAGATGTTAACAGTAGTTTAATCATGGCATGGAATAAAATGTGGTTAAACATGAATGCTATAACCTATGCGAGCCTAGTTTGCTCCTTTATCATGAACATATGACTTCGGGTTGTGTTTTAGCAACTAAACCATGCTATTCATGTTGCATTGGACTTAGTTTGCCATGCAAGATTGGACCTTTACTTGTAGTATGATAGCATGAACACTTAGAGCCACTTTGACTTGTGAAATAGTTGCATAAATTGGACTTTGGGGCTTATGCATGTAAATGAAACCAACTTATGATATCATGTTTATGTAAGGTCAAATCCCGTTATGATAATATGCAAGTTTGTGGCCAAATTTCCTATGATAATATGCAAGGTTGTGGCTAAATCCTTTATGACATTATGCATACTTGTGGCCAATACCCTTTTATGTTATGCATGTTTGGAGCCAACCCCTTTTGTGGCATCATGCATGTTTTGGGTCTACATGTAGCCATAGTATACCTACTATGTTGACTCGCTTTTACTCAAGTGAAAACACGATTTGGGGTAGGATAGACAAACATGAGAATGACGCGAAAAACTTGATTTAAGGTTACATGTGAACACGACATGTAAGTTGAACCAAAATGAGAACATGGCATTCATGATACATTTAAATATGATCATGACACGTGGGAAAACATGGAACTTGAACTAGACATGGGTGGGTTGTAAGTGTAAAAAGACACTAGACCAAACATGAAAGTGGCCAACTCGAGGTTGGGTTGAGTTTGTAGCATAAATCTACCCGGACCCGCCCGGCTTAACTAGTGGCTACAAACAATAGGATCCAATGTGAGAAGTTGGTCATGTCGCACTTAAGACCCGAGGTTAGACTAGGTTGTGGTGTAAAACTACCCGGACCCGCCCGGCTTAACTAGTAACCACAACAAAGGCTAATGTGAGAGGTTGAGAGTGCATTAATTAAATTAATGCCACATGATAAGGTTAAGTAAACTTAACTAATGGCACTTAACCGATATGACATGAATGGGTAGGTTAAGTGGGACCGGGCTTGATTTCTTAATGACACTTAACCATACAAGACAATTAGGGGATGGGGTTAAGTAATTTACGCTTAACTAATCCGACTGGGTAATTAGATGGGGTTAAGTAATCCACGCTTAACTAATCTAAACACGGTAAATTCGATGAGGTTAAGTAATCCATACTTAACTAATCTAACACGGTAATTAGATGGGGTTAAGTAACTTAGACTTAACTAATCTAAAACACGGTAATTAGATGGGGTTAAGTAACCTTCACTTAACTAATCTAAACACGGCAATTTGATGGGGTTAAGTTAAACACTTAACCAATCTAAACTTGGTAATTGAATGAGGTTAAGTAACCAATACTTAACCAACTTAGCACGGTAATTTAATGGGGTTAAGTAACTTATACTTAACCAATTATACACGATGATTTTATGAGGTTAAGTAACATATACTTAACCAATCTAATAGGTGGACCTGATAGGGTTAAGTCACAAGACTTTAAAAATTAGGCTTAACCATTGTAAAACGATTAATGGATGGGGTTAAGCTAAGTCTTAACCAATCCGACTCGATAATCTGATGGGATTAAGATAATCTATGCTTAATCAACTAACATGATAATCTGATAGGGTTAAGACAAATAAATACTTAACCAATTTGACTTGATAGGGTTAAGTCGTGAGCTTCTTGGTACACTTAACCAACTTGTAGGGCTAAGCCTTGAACTTGAGTACTTAGCCAATCTTGACATGATTCGTAGGCGGGTTAAGTCATGAACTTGGATAACAACACTTAACCCATTTGACAAAACCCTAGCTCAGGGGACTAGGTTGGAAATCGTAGTTAACAAGGATAGCGGAAAGAGGAGCTAAGTGGTAAACCTTAGTTAAGGGTAACTAAGTAATAATTCTTAGCTAAGGACATGAGACTAGTTCATAAAGAGATGAGTAACCTGGTACGGTAGGTCATCGCTTAGTATACGAGGAGGAGCAAGTTATCTGACTTGGATAAAAGCTCCAGCGAACTGGGTGACGAAGCGGAAGCTTCGGGGAACGAGAGGGTACTCTTGGTATCCCTCTGTGAGGTGGCAAGTGGTCCATGGAACCCGGCTTCACAGGGGTTAAGGTCTGCGGTAGAAGAGCCAAGAGTATGCCTTGGTTGCTATGCGAGCGACCTAAAGACTGGGATGGATTAGCGTGGAGTCGACGATACTTGAGTTTGCCCCGGGATAGCATGTCGCCGACTACCTACCATCTTTAGTCAATCGTGTACGTACGGAAAGGCAGGGAACTCCCAAAAGATCATATACTAGCTATCGAGTTATGGATGAGGTTGGCTATCTGGAAGTGGGCATCGATGGGCCTTAGTGTAGTTCTCATACAAGATTTTTCTTGGATTGCCTTTCAGTAGTTGAGGGAGGGGTCACGTGGGACCATAGCCACGGGTATAAAAACATACCTTGATATCTGCATCAGCAGACGACTTAAAGCTCCCGACCGAGTTCCGTATTTCTTGATTTGCCCTGGCATGGAACTCGGATGGCACATTGAGGAACATGTGCGTCTAGACATGGAAAACGATTCACGATACATACGCGGGATAAAGGGCGCGGTTGACGGGTGGCATAATCCCTAGTGTCCCTAGGTGGCTGAACCCAAACCGAGACACGGAAACTTTCATTAGGTAGTATAATCCCTAGTGGTCCTAGGTGGCATAAATCCTAAGTGGACGCGCGATAGTTCATGGTAAGGAAACATAACTAGATCAAAGGTAGCAGTCCAAAATAACCTCAAGGATAAAACGTTTACATGGGAAAGCCCGTATGGCCTACGGCAAAGGACTGAACTTATACATGGAAAGAAACATACACATACGAGTTGGGAAAACCTACATATGCTATATATTAGGTTGACATGGACCATTACATGACATTGGGCAAGGGACATTCATAGTTAACACATGATGCGAGTTGGGATACTAGTACGAGAGGTGCAGAGAAAATATACATGTTAGGACCATGAGAAATATGCATGATAGATACCGTGGGACGTTATACAGGATAGATACCTTGGGATATTGTACTTGATAGAAACCGGACGATATGATACCTTGACTTATCATGACACCGTAGTTTATCATGATATCTTGGTTTACCTTGCTACAGTAGTTCAGCCTGTTTTAGTTTATCTATCTTGTAGTCATCCTTATGTTTACTTTCAGTTTATGCATGTCATGTTACCTTTACCTGTTTTTATACTGGAAGTAGATAGGACATACCAGTCTTTATGACTGACCCCGTTTTCTTTCGCCTCTTGTCTTCCGTTTCCCCCCCCCCCCAGGTTTTCAGGGAGGAAACACTGTTATCTAGTTCGGACTTCTTCTACTTGAAGGTCATCACGCATGGCTTGGACTTTTCTTGGCTACGGCTACTTTACTCTTTTACTTGGGGAATAATTTATGAAATGGTTTATGCTTCTTTACTATTGCAAGACAGGTTTTGATGTATTCTGATGTAAAAGGCTTTAGACCTTATTTTATAAGGTAATGAAACTTGTTTTACTTCCATTGTTTTATATATATATGTTCTGTCTTGTAATATTTCTATGCATGTTCACCTCGATAATGCTTCACCAAACCTAGTGCATTCCCTTGTGAGTGACCCTAGCGGAGGTGGGGTGTTACATTTGGTATCAGAGCAGAAGGTTACCAGACTGGGCAAAAGTTTTTAAAACCTTCTGAAAACTATTTGAAAAACCGTTTACAAAGAAGCATTTTTCAAGAAAAGTTTTGTTTTGAAAGGCTATTCCCCAAAGGCCATTAGCACTATCCTTTGATTCCTTGATTGAATCTCTTTTCCTTTCTTTCCTCCATCTGTAGTCACAGTAGTTCTAACTATGACTAATCTTTGTCTACCCACGTAGGTGTTTTCCGTACGATGGAGGTGGTTCTCGAGAGACCTGTTGCCGTGATACAAGGAGGGATAATAAGAGTAAGGATAAAGGACGCGAGCTTAAGGATGAGCAATTGTTGGTATGGCTTAGTCCATCAAGGAGGACAAGGACAAGATCATCGGAGAGGGCAATTATACGCTCCCATTTCTAGGGTACCTAAAAGAAATGGTACCGTTTCTGGTAAAGGTTTAGTCGTTCTTTTCTATCATCCCGTCCAGACTTTGATTTGATCATCGTATCATTTAAGTCTGCTTGGATAGTTGAGTCTCTGCACCTTAGTACTAGCATGGTAGAGGATCCCAGTTTTTGTCCCAAAAATCTGGTTGGAAAGCTGGTCCATTTCTTCATGACTTGTTTGGATTTGAGAATGACATGTCTTGGCTACGGATGGATTCTAGGGATAAAGTGGTCACCCAATAAGGGGTGCCATTCTCGGTTTTGGAAAGACGGTAGTTAGACTCTCGACTCATCTTGGTGATACCCTCGAAGTCTCGTGTAACCTTTTTTTAGGTTCTGTCATGGTTAGTTACCTAGAATCTCGGGATGCAGTTGTTGGTAATCCGTTCGAATAGAATTCGCCGCTAAGGCGGATGGTTCGTTTCGCTTATGCATGAGTTATGGGAATCACCCTAGTAAGTACTCTTGGCAACATGGATTGGCATCGGTAAACGAGATCCAGAATTCACTAGCGAATTTTGGAGAGCTTGCATGAGTACGCAGATATGTTTGAACCGAGCATACTAGGGAAAGAATAAGTGAAAGTGGAACGAGAGGCGATAGTGAAAAGAGTTCCAACTCATACATTGGAAATATGAATAAACGAAACTACGAAATCAAGAAATCAAAGGCGGTCAAGGCACGATGGAATTAAGCTCAAGGAAATGCGGCTTAGACGCGCGCATCATGTCTCTTTTTAAGAGTATATCGTTGATCCCTGGTTCTCCTGTGGAGCTTGCTTGCATGCTATCGCTTGGTGGATATCCTCTCGGTCCTGTTTCTGTTGCAAACCCCGTAAGGAGTTTGTCTTGTTTATCTTCTCGACCCTATCTTGGGAACCTTAGGTAGAACTCTATGGATGTAAACATGTATTTGAAACATGTTATGATTGATATGGTTGCAAATGGTTGCAAGTGGTTGCTCGTGGATGCGCGAATACACGTTAGATACTAGATCGACGCACTCACATTTTGCATTGCATATGCACGAGTATTTACACTTGTTTGAAAGTTAATGTGTTGTCATGCGGATGTTGCATATGAATGAATGTTTGTGCACGCATATAGTACTTATATGACTAGGACTATTTGCATACATGTTGGACTCATGGCACTAAACATATTTTGCATTAGAAAGATCATTCAGGCCTGATCATTAGCATTAGCTAAGGAGCATATACACACACGTTTTGCGTATGTTCATACGGCATTAGAAATCGTCTAAGGACCATGGTTGCCTATGGATGATGTTTTGATGAGATGGATGATGGACGGTAGGATACGTTCTTCCTAACTTGGAGATTTCGGGGACGAAATCCTTTAAGTTGGGGAGAATGTAACAACCCGAATTTTTTAAACAACGTGTTAAGACAAGAATAAAGGCAGAATTAAATGTTAAAATCTGAATTAGGAGAAACGGGTTGTGCCATTGCGTTTGTCTTGGAAAAATACGCGAAATAGAGTCCGAAATTTCATAAATCGGAGTCCGTATGACCAAGATATGGCTTCGTGAAGTTTCACGAAAAATTCGAAAACGAAAACAGATTCAAATTTCAGAATTCAGAAGAGGCGGGAAAATTTCCCGCCAGACAAGGGGAGGTCGACTGGGGAGTCGACCCCCTGCCAACTAGGTCGACTGGGGAGTCGACCCCAGGGTCGACCTGGGGGTCGACCTGCATGGTCGGACCCAGGCAACCTGGTGCAACTATTTTGTTGTTTGGCTCGGTTTTGGAGGCTTGTGACGATTATTGAGGGCTTGGATCTAACCTAGGGTTAATCTAACGGCCTAAACTACTCCTAATCTCTATAAAAAGACCCTAAGCCTACCCTAAACCTCTCATAATTCACACATGCCATGAAGTGCTGCCCAAATGTCGAGTGGTCATGGCCTCCATCTCCAACTCCAAGAGACTATGCATGCAAATCAGATCCGAATTGAAAGGTGCAAGCTTGCTACACCAAATCGAGGCCAAATCAACGTTGCTATGGCAATTTCATGACGACACTTCGACAAAGGAGCCACCTTTCTTCGTCAAAATGATGCCTGATCCTTTCCTAAGCCTCGCTATGTAAGTTCTAGCTACTTCGAGATGTTAACGGTAGTTTAATCATGGCATGGAGTAAAATGTGGTTAAACATGAATGCTATAACCTATGCGAGCCTAGTTTGCTCCTTTATCATGAACATATGACTTTGGGTTGTGTTTTAGCGACTAAACCATGCTATTCATGTTGCATTGGACTTAGTTTTCCATGCAAGATTGGACCTTTACTTGTAGTATGATAGCATGAACACTTAGAGCCACTTTGACCTGTGAAATAGTTGCATAAATTGGACTTTGGGGCTTATGCATGTAAATGAAACCAACTTATGATATCATGTTTATGTAAGGTCAAATTCCGTTATGATAATATGCAAGTTTGTGGCCAAATTTCCTATGATAATATGTAAGGTTGTGGCTAAATCCTTTATGACATTATGCATACTTGTGGCCAATACCCTTTTATGTTATGCATGTTTGGAGCCAACCCCTTTTGTGGCATCATGCATGTTTTGGGTCTACATGTAGCCATAGTATACCTACTATGTTGACACGCTTTTACTCAAGTGAAAACACGATTTGGGGTAGGATAGACAAACATGAGAATGACGCGAAAAACTTGATTTAAGGTTACATGTGAACACGACATGTAAGTTGAACCAAAATGAGAACATGGCATTCATAATACATTTAAATATGATCATGACACGTGGGAAAACATGGAACTTGAACTAGACATGGGTGGGTTGTAAGTGTAAAAAGACACTAGACCAAACATGAAAGTGGCCAACTCGAGGTTGGGTTGAGTTTGTAGCATAAATCTACCCGGACCCGCCCGGCTTAACTAGTGGCTACAAACAATAGGATCCAATGTGAGAAGTTGGTCATGTCGCGCTTAAGACCCGAGGTTAGACTAGGTTGTGGTGTAAAACTACCCGGACCCGCCCGGCTTAACTAGTAACCACAACAAAGTCTAATGTGAGAGGTTGAGAGTGCATTAATTAAATTAATGCCACATGATAAGGTTAAGTAAACTTAACTAATGGCACTTAACCGATATGACATGAATGGGTAGGTTAAGTGGGACCGGGCTTGATTTCTTAATGACACTTAACCATACAAGACAATTAGGGGATGGGGTTAAGTAATTTACGCTTAACTAATCTGACTGGGTAATTAGATGGGGTTAAGTAATCCACGCTTAACTAATCTAAACACGGTAAATTCGATGAGGTTAAGTAATCCATACTTAACTAATCTAACACGGTAATTAGATGGGGTTAAGTAACTTAGACTTAACTAATCTAAAACACGGTAATTAGATGGGGTTAAGTAACCTTCACTTAACTAATCTAAACACGGTAATTTGATGGGGTTAAGTTAAACACTTAACCAATCTAAACTTGGTAATTGAATGAGGTTAAGTAACCAATACTTAACCAACTTAGCACGGTAATTTAATGGGGTTAAGTAACTTATACTTAACCAATTATACACGATGATTTTATGAGGTTAAGTAACCTATACTTAACCAATCTAATAGGTGGACCTGATAGGGTTAAGTCACAAGACTTTAAAAATTAGGCTTAACCATTGTAATACGATTAGTGGATGGGGTTAAGCTAACCCATACTTAACCAATCCGACTCGATAATCTAATGGGATTAAGATAATCTATGCTTAATCAATCTAACATGATAATCTGATAGGGTTAAGACAAATAAATACTTAACCGATTTGACTTGATAGGGTTAAGTCATGAGCTTCTTGGTACACTTAACCAACTTGTAGGGCTAAGCCTTGAACTTGAGTACTTAGCCAATCTTGACATGATTCGTAGGCGGGTTAAGTCATGAACTTGGATAACAACACTTAACCCATTTGACAAAACCCTAGCTCAGGGGACTAGGTTGGAAATCGTAGTTAACAAGGATAGCGGAAAGAGGAGCTAAGTGGTAAACCTTAGTTAAGGGTAACTAAGTAATAATTCTTAGCTAAGGACATGAGACTAGTTCATAAAGAGATGAGTAACCTGGTACGGTAGGTCATCACTTAGTATACGAGGAGGAGAAAGTTATCTGACTTGGATAAAAGCTCCAGCGAACTGGGTGACGAAGCGGAAGCTTCGGGGAACGTGAGGGTACTCTTGGTATCCCTCTGTGAGGTGGCAAGTGGTCCATGGAACCCGGCTTCACAGGGGTTAAGTTCTGCGGTAGAAGAGCCAAGAGTATGCCTTGGTTGCTATGTGAGCGACCTAAAGACTGGGATGGATTAGCGTGGAGTCGACGATACTTGAGTTTGCCCCGGGATAGCATGTCGCCGACTACCTACCATCTTTAGTCAATCGTGTACGTACAGAAAGGCAGGGAACTCCAAAAAGACCATATACTAGCTATCGAGTTATGGATGAGGTTGGCTATCTGGAAGTGGGCATCGATGGGCCTTAGTGTAGTTCTCATACATGATTTTTCTTGGATTGCCTTTCAGTAGTTGAGGGAGGGGTCACGTGGGACCATAGCCACGGGTACAAAAACAGACCTTGATATCTGCATCAGCAGACGACTTAAAGCTCCCGACCGAGTTCCGTATTTCTTGATTTGCCCTGGCACGGAACTCGGATGGCACATTGAGGAACATGTGCGTCTAGACATGGAAAACGATTCACGATACATACACGGGATAAAGGGCGCGGTTGACGGGTGGCATAATCCCTAGTGGCCCTAGGTGGCTGAACCCAAACCGAGACACAGAAACGTTCATTAGGCAGTATAATCCCTAGTGGTCCTAGGTGGCATAAATTCTAAGTGGACGCGCGATAGTTCATGGTAAGGAAACATAACTAGATCAAGGGTAGCGGTCCAAAATAACCTCAAGGATAAAACGTTTACATGGGAAAGCCCGTATGGCCTACGGCAAAGGACTGAACTTATACATGGAAAGAAACATACACATACGAGTTGGGAAAACCTACATATGCTATATATTAGGTTGACATGGACCATTACATGACATTGGGCAAGGGACATTCATAGTTAACACATGACGCGGGTTGGGATACTAGTACGAGAGGTGCAGAGCAAATATACATGTTAGGACCATGAGAAATATGCATGATAGATACCGTGGGACGTTATACAGGATAGATACCTTGGGATATTGTACTTGATAGAAACCGGACGATATGATACCTTGACTTATCATGACACCGTAGTTTATCATGATATCTTGGTTTACCTTGCTACAGTAGTTCAGCCTGTTTTAGTTTATCTATCTTGTAGTCAGCCTTATGTTTACTTTCAGTTTATGCATGTCATGTTACCTTTACCTGTTTTTATACTGGAAGTAGATAGGACTTACCAGTCTTTATGACTGACCCCGTTTTCTTTCGCCTCTTGTCTTCCGTTCCCCCCCCCCAGGTTTTCAGGGAGGAAACACTGTTATCTAGTTCGGACTTCTTCTACTTGAAGGTCATCACGCATAGCTTGGACTTTTCTTGGCTACGGCTACTTTACTCTTTTACTTGGGGAATAATTTATGAAATGGTTTATGCTTCTTTACTATTGCAAGACAGGTTTTGATGTATTCTGATGTAAAAGGATTTAGCCTTATTTTATAAGGTAATGAAACTTGTTTTACTTCCATTGTTTTATATATATATATATATATATATATATATATATATATATATATATATATATGTTCTGTCTTGTAATATTTCTATGCATGTTTACCTCGATAATGCTTCACCAAACCTAGTGCATTCCCTTGTGAGTGACCCTAGCGGAGGTGGGGTGTTACATTTGGTATCAGAGCAGAAGGTTACCAGACTGGGCAAAAGTTTTTAAAACCTTCTGAAAACTATTTGAAAAACCGTTTACAAAGAAGCATTTTTCAAGAAAAGTTTTGTTTTGAAAGGCTATTCCCCAAAGGCCATTAGCACTGTCCTTTGATTCCTTGATTGAATCTCTTTTCCTTTCTTTCCTCCATCTGTAGTCACAGTAGTTCTAACTGTGACTAATCTTTGTCTAGCCACGTAGGTGTTTTCCGTACGATGGAGGTGGTTCTCGAGAGACCTGTCGCCGTGATACAAGGAGGGATAATAAGAGTAAGGATAAAGGACGCGAGCTTAAGGATGAGCAATTGTTGGTATGGCTTAGTCCATCAAGGAGGACAAGGACAAGATCATCGGAGAGGGCAATTATACGCTCCCATTTCTAGGGTACCTAAAATAAATGGTACCGTTTCTGGTAAAGGTTTAGTCGTTCTTTTCTATCATCCCGTCCAGACTTTGATTTGATCATCGTATCATTTAAGTCTGCTTGGATAGGTGAGTCTCTGCACCTTAGTACTAGCATGGTAGAGGATCCCAGTTTTTGTCCCAAAAATCTGGTTGGAAAGCTGGTCCATTTCTTCATGACTTGTTTGGATTTGAGAATGACATGTCTTGGCTACGGATGGATTCTAGGGATAAAGTGGTCACCCAATAAGGGGTGCCATTCTCGGTTTTGGAAAGACGGTAGTTAGACTCTCGACTCATCTTGGTGATACCCTCGAAGTCTCGTGTAACCTTTTTTTAGGTTCTGTCATGGTTAGTTACCTAGAATCTCGGGATGCAGTTGTTGGTAATCCGTTCGAATAGAATTCGCCGCTAAGGCGGATGGTTCGTTTCGCTTATGCATGAGTTATGGGAATCACCCTAGTAAGTACTCTTGGCAACATGGATTGGCATCGGTAAACGAGATCCAGAATTCACTAGCGAATTTTGGAGAGCTTGCATGAGTACGCAGATATGTTTGAACCGAGCATACTAGGGAAAGAATAAGTGAAAGTGGAACGAGAGGCGACAGTGAAAAGAGTTCCAACTCATACCTTGGAAATATGAATCAAGGAAACTACGAAATCATGAAATCAAAGGCGGTCAAGGCACGATGGAATTAAGCTCAAGGAAATGCGGCTTAGACGCGCGCATCATGTCTCTTTTTTAAGAGTATATCGTTGATCCCTGGTTCTCCTGTGGAGCTTGCTTGCATGCTATCGCTTGGTGGATATCCTCTCGGTCCTGTTTCTGTTGCAAACCCCGTAAGGAGTTTGTCTTGTTTATCTTCTCGACCCTATCTTGGGAACTTTAGGTAGAACTCTATGGATGTAAACATGTATTTGAAACATGTTATGATTGATATGGTTGCAAATGGTTGCAAGTGGTTGCACGTGGATGCGCGAATACACGTTAGATACTAGATCGACGCACTCACATTTTGCATTGCATATGCACGAGTATTTACACTTGTTTGAAAGTTAATGTGTTGTCATGCGGATGTTGCATATGAATGAATGTTTGTGCACGCATATAGTACTTATATGACTAGGACTATTTGCATACATGTTGGACTCATGGCACTAAACATATTTTGCATTAGAAAGATCATTCAGGCCTGATCATTAGCATTAGCTAAGGAGCATATACACACACGTTTTGCGTATGTTCATACGGCATTAGAAATCGTCTAAGGACCATGGTTGCCTGTGGATGATGTTTTGAGTAGATGGATGATGGACGGTAGGATACGTTCTTCCTAACTTGGAGATTTCGGGGACGAAATCCTTTAAGTTGGGGAGAATGTAACAACCCGAATTTTTTAAACAACGTGTTAAGACAAGAATAAAGACATAATTAAATGTTAAAATCTGAATCAGGAGAAACGGGTTGCGCCATTGCGTTCGTCTTGGAAAAATACGCGAAATAGAGTCCGAAATTTCGTAAATCGGAGTCCGTATGACCAAGATATGGCCTCGCGAAGTTTCACGAAAAATTCGAAAACGAAAACAGATTCAAATTTCAGAATTCAGAAGAGGCGGCAAAATTTCCCGCCAGACCAGGGGAGGTCGACCCCCTGCCAACCAGGTCGACTGGGGAGTCGACCCCAGGGTTGACCTGGGGGTCGACCTGCATGGTCGGACCCAGGCAACCTGGTGCACCTGTTTTGCTGTTTTGCTCGGTTTTGGAGGCTTGTGATGATTTTTGAGGGCTTGGATCTATCCTAGGGTTAATCTAACGGCCTAAACTACTCCTAATCTCTATAAAAGACCCTAAGCCTACCCTAAACCTCTCATAATTCACTCATGCCACGAAGTGCTGCCCAAATGTCGAGTGGTCATGGCCTCCATCTCCAACTCCAAGAGACTATGCATGCAAATCGGATCCGAATTGAAAGGTGCAAGCTTGCTACACCAAATCGAGGCCAAATCAACGTTGCTATGGCGATTCTTCGACAAAGGAGCCACCTTTCTTCGTCAAAATGATGCATGATCCTTTCCTAAGCCTCGTTATGTAAGTTCTAGCTACTTCGAGATGTTAACGGTAGTTTAATCATGGCATGGAATAAAATGTGGTTAAACATGAATGCTATAACCTATGCGAGCCTAGTTCGCTCCTTTATCATGAACATATGACTTTGGGTTGTGTTTTAGCGACTAAACCATGCTATTCATGTTGCATTGGACTTAGTTTGCCATGCAAGATTGGACCTTTACTTGTAGTATGATAGCATGAACACTTAGAGCCACTTTGACTTGTGAAATAGTTGCATAAATTGGACTTTGGGGCTTATGCATGTAAATGAAACCAACTTATGATATCATGTTTATTTAAGGTCAAATCCCGTTATGATAATATGCAAGTTTGTGGCCAAATTTCCTATGATAATATGCAAGGTTGTGGCTAAATCCTTTATGACATTATGCATACTTGTGGCCAATACCCTTTTATGTTATGCATGTTTGGAGCCAACCCCTTTTGTGGCATCATGCATGTTTTGGGTCTACATGTAGCCATAGTATACCTACTATGTTGACTCGCTTTTACTCAAGTGAAAACACGATTTGGGGTAGGATAGACAAACATGAGAATGACGCGAAAAACTTGATTTAAGGTTACATGTGAACACGACATGTAAGTTGAACCAAAATGAGAACATGGCATTCATGATACATTTAAATATGATCATGACACGTGGGAAAACATGGAACTTGAACTAGACATGGGTGGGTTGTAAGTGTAAAAAGACACTAGACCAAACATGAAAGTGGCCAACTCGAGGTTGGGTTGAGTTTGTAGCATAAATCTACCTGGACCCGCCCGGCTTAACTAGTGGCTACAAACAATAGGATCCAATGTGAGAAGTTGGTCATGTCGCGCTTAAGACCCGAGGTTAGTCTAGGTTGTGGTGTAAAACTACCCGGACCCGCCCAGCTTAACTAGTAACCACAACAAAGTCTAATGTGAGAGGTTGAGAGTGCATTAATTAAATTAATGCCACATGATAAGGTTAAGTAAACTTAACTAATGGCACTTAACCGATATGACATGAATGGGTAGGTTAAGTGGGACCGGGCTTGATTTCTTAATGACACTTAACCATACAAGACTATTAGGGGATGGGGTTAAGTAATTTACGCTTAACTAATCCGACTGGGTAATTAGATGGGGTTAAGTAATCCACGCGTAACTAATCTAAACACGGTAAATTCGATGAGGTTAAGTAATCCATACTTAACTAATCTAACACGATAATTAGATGGGGTTAAGTAACTTAGACTTAACTAATCTAAAACACGGTAATTAGATGGGGTTAAGTAACCTTCACTTAACTAATCTAAACACGGTAATTTGATGGGGTTAAGTTAAACACTTAACCAATCTAAACTTGGTAATTGAATGAGGTTAAGTAACCAATACTTAACCAACTTAGCACGGTAATTTAATGGGGTTAAGTAACTTATACTTAACCAATTATACACGATGATTTGATGAGGTTAAGTAACCTATACTTAACCAATCTAATAGGTGGACCTGATAGGGTTAAGTCACAAGACTTTAAAAATTAGGCTTAACCATTGTAATACGATTAGTGAATGGGGTTAAGCTAACCCATACTTAACCAATCCGACTCGATAATCTGATGGGATTAAGATAATCTATGCTTAATCAATCTAACATGATAATCTGATAGGGTTAAGACAAATAAATACTTAACCAATTTGACTTGATAGGGTTAAGTCATGAGATTCTTGGTACACTTAACCAACTTGTAGGGCTAAGCCTTGAACTTGAGTACTTAGCCAATCTTGACATGATTCGTAGGCGGGTTAAGTCATGAACTTGGATAACAACACTTAACCCATTTGAAAAAACCCTAGCTCAGGGGACTAGGTTGGAAATCGTAGTTAACAAGGATAGCGGAAAGAGGAGCTAAGTGGTAAACCTTAGTTAAGGGTAACTAAGTAATAATTCTTAGCTAAGGACATGAGATTAGTTCATAAAGAGATGAGTAACCTGGTACGGTAGGTCATCGCTTAGTATACGAGGAGGAGCAAGTTATCTGACTTGGATAAAAGCTCCAGCAAACTGGGTGACGAAGCGGAATCTTCGGGGAACGTGAGGGTACTCTTGGTATCCCTCTGTGAGGTGGCAAGTGGTCCATGGAACCCGGCTTCACAGGGGTTAAGGTCTGCGGTAGAAGAGCCAAGAGTATGCCTTGGTTGCTATGCGAGCGACCTAAAGACTGGGATGGATTAGCGTGGAGTCGACGATACTTAAGTTTGCCCCGGGATAGCATGTCGCCGACTACCTACCATCCTTAGTCAATCGTGTACGTACGAAAAGGCAGGGAACTCCCAAAAGACCATATACTAGCTATCGAGTTATGGGTGAGGTTGGCTATCTGGAAGTGGGCATCGATGGGCCTTAGTGTAGTTCTCATACATGATTTTTCTTGGATTGCCTTTCAGTAGTTGAGGGAGGGGTCATGTGGGACCATAGCCACGGGTACAAAAACAGACCTTGATATCTGCATCAACAGACGACTTAAATCTCCCGACCGAGTTCCGTATTTCTTGATTTGCCCTGGCACGGAACTCGGATGGCACATTGAGGAACATGTGCATCTAGACATGGAAAACGATTCACGATACATACGCGGGATAAAGGGCGCGGTTGACGGGTGGCATAATCCCTAGTGGCCCTAGGTGGCTGAACCCAAACCGAGACACGGAAACGTTCATTAGGTAGCATAATCCCTAGTGGTCCTAGGTGGCATAAATCCTAAGTGGACGCGTGATAGTTCATGGTAAGGAAACATAACTAGATCAAGGGTAGCAGTCCAAAATAACCTCAAGGATAAAACGTTTACATGGGAAAGCCCGTATGGCCTACGGCAAAGGACTGAACTTATACATGGAAAGAAACATACACATACGAGTTGGGAAAACCTACATATGCTATATATTAGGTTGACATGGACCATTACATGACATTGGGCAAGGGACATTCTTAGTTAACACATGACGCAGGTTGGGATACTAGTACGAGAGGTGCAGAGCAAATATACATGTTAGGACCATGAGAAACATGCATGATAGATACCGTGGGACGTTATACAGGATAGATACCTTGGGATATTGTACTTGATAGAAACCGGACGATATGATACCTTGACTTATCATGACACCGTAGTTTATCATGATATCTTGGTTTACCTTGCTACAGTAATTCAGCTTGTTTTAGTTTATCTATCTTGTAGTCATCCTTATGTTTACTTTCAGTTTATGCATGTCATGTTACCTTTACCTGTTTTTATCCTGGAAGTAGATAGGACTTACCAGTCTTTATGACTGACCCCGTTTTCTTTCGCCTCTTGTCTTCCGTCCCCTCCCCCCCCCCCCCCCAGGTTTTCAGGGAGGAAACACTGTTATCTAGTTCGGACTTCTTCTACTTGAAGGTCATCACGCATGGCTTGGACTTTTCTAGGCTACGGCTACTTTACTCTTTTACTTGGGGAATAATTTATGAAATGGTTTATGCTTCTTTACTATTGCAAGATAGGTTTTGATGTATTCTGATGTAAAAGGCTTTAGACCTTATTTTATAAGGTAATGAAAATTGTTTTACTTCCGCTGTTTTATATATATATGTTCTGTCTTGTAATATTTCTGTGCATGTTTACCTCGATAATGCTTCACCAAACCTAGTGCATTCCCTTGTGAGTGACCCTAGCGGAGGTGGGGTGTTACAATGGACTTGTGGATGGATTGCATGTCTAAATGGAATAACCATGGGGCATGCTAAGTGCTGAGCAATTATCAAGGCTTTTGTTGAAAAACAGGGTTCTTAGTGATGAACAAAGATTGGCTTAAATGGGTAGATTTGTATATGACGTGACTTCGCGGGCCTCACATCTCGGTATGACGGTGTGCTGATTGTGCAAAAGTATGTTTCGTTAGGGTTTATCAAAGCAAACATAGCAGAATACCATGCTCACAGCGGAACAGATAAAATGTAATAAGAATATATTAGTGCTGCGGAAACATTTTTAAACACAAATCCGATTTTACGTACCATTAATCCATGAATACTTAACATAATACACCGATAATAGAGTACGTCCGGCCTTCATATGAAACTTAAGTTCTCTCTCTGGAACTCCAAGTCCTCAAGCTTGAATCTGTTCTCGATAACTAAAAAATAAACTAATAGACGGCCCATGTGGAAATTGTGGGCACCCGCAGTTTGCAAAGGAAAAATAAACTATGAACCAGTCTTGTGACTGGTGTGAGGAAACTTTATTTATTAATTTTATACTTAACCTTAATTCGAATAAGGTATCATAGGACCATGCCGCATGTCGTGGAACGGGTTTACTCCCAAGGATATGTGCACAACCATAACTAAACATAGCAACCATAAACTAGATTTTGAAAACATGACTTTAGAAAAATTAACGATTATAATCCTGAGGTCCCATCACAAAATGCAAGCGCACACCAGAGGATGGGGGTTTGCCTTATAATCGCAAAACACACATGATATAGTTTAAAACCAAATCATTTGATATTATGATAATGCCTGGGGTGGTAAATCATTTCGAAAATAAACTTGTAAATCTTAGCTTGCATAGTGTCCCGTACGACTATGTTGGCTACATAGGTGTACAACTGAAAATCGTAAAAGGGTTTCCATCATGATGGTTGCTGATCGAAAGATCACTCGGGCATTCAGCGGATACCATGTTTGTACCCAACACCGCACCCATTCTCTTAGGTTGATGAACTTAATCTCACAACCTGTCATACCGTCGGTCGATCGAATCCACGCAAAACATAAAGTCATGCTAATCTGACAATCAACACACCATCATACCAGGGTGTGAGGCTATCACGAGGTCCCGTCATACACAAAGCTACGCATTTAAGCCATGCTTTAATCATCACAACAGAGCCCTGCTTTTCAACAAATGCCCTGAACATTGCTCGGCACTTAGCATGCCCCATGGTCATTCCATGTCAGACATGCAATCCATTCATAAGTCTGTTCCGGGAATAGGAATGGAACCGAAGACACTTGATTCCACGTCCCCGCCTGGGAGTGCAAGTCCTTGCAAATCAAATCACTTCAAGTACGGTCAAATTGGCTGCTACTTTAACCTGGGTGGTTGTCCAAGGCATCAACGAGCAATCCATCCGATGTGAAGAAATTTGGGTCTTCATTATCGTCATTGAGAACTTAATCTATTCACGTAGTACAAATATTCGGAAGGGTAAAAAACCCAGCCTTTCCAAATAATTAGCGCATCTTTTAAAACCAATCGGTTTACTGGATCTCATGAACCTCATTCCATTCTTTTATTCAATCTATTCATTAAAACTACATTAAGTCTTAAGATGTTAAAATCTTCATTTCTATCTCATGGAGCAAAACTGGTAATACTCGGTATAAACCTCCATATCCAACAAACAATATAAGTGGGATAACGACACAGCGTTTTAAATCCTTCGAATAGTCTAAGTCATCATCCATGGAGACTTATCTCAATCAATAACCAATTTGGTTTCTGTTCGATCCCAATTAAATTAATTGGAAGATTCTGATTTTAGATAATCATTATTAATGATTCAATTATTAATTAAAAGCCCCAATTCCTTTATATTTAAATAAACGTTCGGTTAAATATCAAACCTGGATTTCCCGAAGGATTTATACATTTCCAAAACTTGATATTTTCTTTCCAAAATCTTTTTAAATCATTTATTATGATTTATCATAATTTTCCATATTTTTAAGAATTTTTATATTAATTATTCCACATTTAAATATTTAAATCATTAAAATAATTGTTTAAAACTAAAAATTGGCTAACGCCTGTTATAAAAAATAAATAAGAACATTAAAACAATAATAACGCAAATTCGAGTCCGTTTGCTATGCAAACGCAACTTTAAGTTAGTATTCATCGTAAAACCGATTTACTATTCATCTCAATGTTCGATAATCCATAACTTGTTCTTAACTTCTTCAAATATAATTTTTTCTTTTGTAAAAGTTCATTTTTATTAACTCAATTTCATTTTCTAAAAGTATTGGAACTTGAATTCAAACTTTTATCCACTCCAATTATCTTATTATTACAATAATCATTTAAAATCCAATTTCTGGATTGAGACTCATTCAACTCCTATATATCCGAGAATCTGGGTATATTCAAACATTTAATAAACATAAACATAAACTCGTTAGTTATTTAAGATCAGATATCAATGTCATAATTGGGTTCCATTTTATTAATTAACAACCAAACAGTATTCATAACCAATCCCAATACAACCAAAACAACAAATCTAACCACTAAACATTCAAACCAAAATATTCAAACATGGATATCTCAAACCAATAATATTCACACATGAATAATGCTTAAGTAAAAAATTACAAAAGATGATTTCATGTCCATTAGCTAAGGTTTCACACATATACACATTCATGAGACCAAGATCTCTAAATTTCAAACGAATCCAAACATAAAAATTGTTTCTGTATGTCTTTAACCAAATTTATACCATGTTTTACTTTCCTAACCTTCACCAACCCAACCTGTATTATCGACAAATTTTTCTAATCACAAAACAAGGAATTAGATTACTAACTTTCAAAATTAGGCTCACAACCTAAAGATGGTGACATACATACTACATAAGGGTGTTAAGGAACAAAATTCAATCTTAATCCATGAGGATTTCATCACAAAATCCCTTTAGATCTCTTTGAGATATTTCAACAAACATGTTGTGTGCATGTATTAAATCAATCTTAAAAGCCCTTTTTACAAATTGATTTCTCATACAAACTTCGTATTTACGTATGTTTACACATGAAAATGAAAACCCTAGGGGTTCAACATCTTTTACCACATCAAATTATTTACTAACAAATCACCAACAACTAAACAAAGCATGTATACACCTAATATTCCATAAAGGTGAGATTTTGTGAAATAAACTAAAGTGTTTCATCCCCAAACCTAACTAAAAATGTCATTTCTACTTCATGAATTTATTAGAAACCATTAGCAACAAATTTCCAACCATTTACCCAATATTTTTCTTTTAGGCATTTCATCGAACATCTTATGTGCATACAGGTTATCATTTTCGTACTTTTTAATTTCTCATTAATAACCCATAAACACGGATATATAATTACTAATTAAATCTTTTAAAGTATAGTTTCCTCACCCCGTGACATCTTAGCTCTCGTTATAAGGCCGGATGCTCCAAGGACTAGCTTTTCTGCAATTTTTTATGAAAGCCGAAATCTTCTTGGCCAAATCTGAAACTTTTGGCTACTCTTGGGCTTATAAATCCATCTCTAGGTCTAATTACTCTTTCCCAAGATTCCAAAGCCTCCAATAACGCATAATTTTGTCTCCAAATGAGGAAGTTATGGCTGTTTAAAGATCAGGGTGCGTAATTTTCAGCCGAAGGTGGAAACGGGTTGGATAAATGAACGGATAGTGCTTGGATCTATGTAGGTCCAAGATTTTTGAGGCCAGAAGAAGGTCTATTCGGACCGCGGTGGTAATGTGGTGGTGGTAGTGGAGGATTCAGCCATGGAGGATGACACAGGAGGAAGATGAGAGGTGGAATCACTACAACAAAAACACCTTTTAACAACGTCTGATTTACAATGGGCACATAATGTCCCTTGTAATAGTGACAAAAAACAATGGTTCTCTAGAGGACCGTTGTAATAACAGGCCTGTAGGAGGACTTTTTGACAACGGGCTTCTCACGCCCCTTGTAATAAACCCTATTACAAGTGTCATTAGCAACCCGTTGTAAAAGGCTTCAGGTTTAGATCACCATTTACATATTTTACAGCGGGCTCTTCTTGCCCGTTGTAATAGGATTATTTTACGACGGTCTCCTGCCACTTGTAATAGAGTTCTACGTAATCTCATTTTGACATCGGGCTTCTTTTGCCCGTTGTAATAGGGTTCAGTTTGACTACTAGGATATATATATACTTTTACAACCTATTATACCTAACGATAATTAGATGTCCGTTGTAACAAATGTATGCTATCAATTTTGATAGCCAATAATTTATTTTTACAATGCTTTATTAATTTTTTTTAAATAATTAATCATTAATGATATTATATTAATTAATCATATGCTACTAATTGCTAATTATATTATTTTAGTACTTATGACTAATTAATAATATTATATTAATCGTAGGTAATTAATCGCTAATTATATTACTTATATTAATCATAGGTTATTAATCATTAATATTATTATTTTATTATTTATTAATATTTTATAATTAATAATTAATGATATTATATTAATCATATATGCTATTTATTGCTAATTATAATATTTTAGTACTTATTACTTATCATTTATTATATTATATTAACAAATGTATGCTGTCATAGTTTAATTATGGTGTTAATTACTTTATACTTATAATTAAGTAATACTTAATAAGTAATAATCATGTATATTACTAATTTTAATAGTTTTGTTTGATATCACTGTGGTAATTTTATCAGGTAGGATATATATTTATCAAAGTTTTTACCTAACTATATTTTTATTTTTTTATTTTTTAAAAAGAAACAGTACTTAATCAACACTATACAATAGTTGAAATTTGGCCTCTTCGCCGCCACTTACAACCACATTACTCATCGCTCAACCTAAAACTTTTCAATTGAGCCTCCCTCCATGCCTTTATAGCCCTACCCTCATCGCTATCACCACCTCCGATTGCCTTAGTCCCCTTCCGTCCAATCATTGGTCAGTTTCTTAGCCACCGTAAGCTTCTGTTTCATCACTGGAAGGTAACGTACCAACATTTGATGATCAAATGTATTTCAATTCTTAGCCTATGCAGTAGCCATCCATTTCAATTCTTAAAATATTATGACATTCTTAATTAATTTACAATATGATGATCAAATTTTTAGTGATTGTTATTAGTTTGAAAGGTTACACACTTATTATAGTCAACACTTAACATAATTTCGTGCTCGTTGTCGTCATTCATTTCCCCATTACTGTCTTTCGATTAACACATACCGTATCCCGTTAACCAAAACATAATTTCCTCTCGAAAATCAATCTTCCCACAAAATTGATCATGGCGGCTCCAGCGTTTTGATTTTTCCATAGCAACCGCGTCACTTCTCCGAATCTACAATCCAGATCTACTTCTCTCGCTTCGAAGTTAGGGCAAACGAAATCTGGATCCAGATCTACTTCTCTCGCTACGAATAGGTATGGTTTTAGTTTAGTTTTCTATCTGTTGATGATGTGATTATGTGATTTAGGTTTTCTATCTGTTGATGATGTGATTATGCGAAAAGTTAGGGTTTCGATTATGTGATTTAGGTTTTCTATCTGTTGATGATGATTCTTGTGCTTGTGATATCGTTTAGCTTGATTTATTTGCATGTGAGTAAATCGAACCAAAACCATTGCATGGAACTATATTACCTTGTCAGCGTTGTACTGCAATTATGTGGCAAATTCGTTGCATTGAAGCTAAATATGAGGCTTTGTCATTTAAATTGTATGCTTTAGGCCTTCTACCGTGTTGGTGGTGTTGATAGTGGCAATCGTGAGCCACTCTATAGTTAGGGTTTGGATTTTGATCAAATTAAAGAGGAGTTACGTAATTTTGAGTGTGCAGATGGATTGGTTAATGCTTGGAGCTGTTGTGGTAAGGTTTTGGGTATATCAAAAGAGTGGTAGAGAGGACGAAGGGGAAAACACATAGGAATATATATATATATATATATGATCTTTTCTTCTTTTCTGCTTTAATAATAACTATTAATACAATCAAATTATCCAGTCAATCGTATAGCTCTCAAAATATCGTTGGATTCCAAGTGAAATAAATGGGTTGTATTGAATAGGATCTAGTGACATTCTTTTTAAGATGTTAACTTATATTTGTTTCCATGGGTGGAACAGTGATAATAAAGACAAATGGACGCTGCTAATCCCAACAATCAAAATATGATGTTGACTTATTGCCATGAACAATAGTGTTAACGAAATTGAAATCTTTTGTGTACAAGTCAAATTTGAAAATGTTATTCAACATCATCCGTCTCTATCACTAAAATCAAATCCTAATGACAAAATACAACCGACATAATTAAGTTGAATTTATAGATTATATATATTATATAGCAGGCGACTTGGAAGACACCGTAAGCTATTAGTGATAATTAAAGCTGAACTACTGAGCTTATAAAATATATATTACAAAACAGTACACATATTGTGAAAATTGGTTCGCACTTTTCCATCGTGCATGCGTATGCAAATCATAATAGACTAGTGTAACTGATCCGCAGAATATCTTAGGGGATACAGTTAAAAATTTGCAGAGAGTTAAGTTGCTGTTGTTCTTTTATGAAGGGGCATATTGTACACAGTCCACCCCTCATGCCAGGTTATTTAAAGTGATATCGATGGGTAGGTTTTGGAAATAAAAGGACTGTACGCATATATAACAGTAATAAGTTAATTAAAATCTATCATACAAGCCAATGTATGTTGTTTAGTAAGAGAAGGACTTAAACAGGCGTTGCCAATCTTAGTACAGTATCTACATTAACACATATAATACTTACAAAAAAAGATAAAGATAAACAAATAAATACCTGGGTATAAGGATATTCAAGAATTGTCTGAAAATATATGTTGTTGAGTAAGAGAAGGACTTAGACAGGCGTTGCTAATCGACCTTGTAGTTTACAAAAAACAGCACCTGCATCTGGAAATAATTAGCCCAACTGGTATGAATTAATAAGTTGAGGTCATTTTGGCAGGCATAATTATTAACAAGGTAAAGTTATGCTTCCATATATTAGTTTTCATTGAGGGAAAAAGTGAGTGAGTTGGGGTGGAGTGAAGATCCCACTCTTTTGGGTTCCAACATGTAGTTTAAAGTCTGCAGTGAGAATAATTCAGAGAAGAAAGGTTATAAGAGTAATTAAAAACTAAGTGTAATTAGTGAAATCTTAGTGAAATGATTGTAACTAGTGAAATTTGATATTTAGTATGAATTACCAATTAAAATTATTTTTCAAATAGTTAAACATTTTGTCAGCGTAACAACCATACGTATGATTTGTTCTATATATAATTAGATAATCAACTGCGTATTTGTATGATAAAAAACTTCTAATTTTTTTTAAAAGTTCCAAAAGCATTAGACATGAATAAAAAAATAGCTAATTAGATATGAATATACATATATATAGGCATTTGCAAAGATTTTTAACCTACGATTATAATGTTGTTAATTCCGTGAAGCATCAACGACTCCAAGTGTAAGAGTTGGAGTGATGTCTAAAGCGATATTCCATCATGAGAAGGACTCATAATTTTTTGGACATAACATCTTTTCATTAGGTTTTAACATCAGAGGATTATCAAGATGGACAAAGCATGGATCCACCTACCAAGGTTTTGTCAATTTTGATTATTAGTTTATACTTGTAATTATTTGTATACTGATTAGTGATTCGTTTGTGTCATAGAATGTCCGAAGAATATAGACAAGCTGTTCGGAATTTTGTTTATGGGCATGCAGAAAGGAAGGGAAATCCAGAAAAAATTGTTTACCCCTGTTCAAAATGTAGGAATCTTATCTGCCATCCGTCAAGAGATGTCGTATCACACTTGATTATTTTTGGATTTGACCCAACATATGATGTATGGATTTTTCACGGAGAAGCACGCCGTTCAGGAAATGAAGGTAATGGGGAGACAAATGCATATAAAATGTACTTAGACACACAAATGTGTAATGAAGAAATGGAATATCATGGTAATGTAAGACATGGGGTAGAGATTTAGGAGATGATAGAAAATTCTGAAATTCCTTTGTACCCTGGTTGTGCAAGCCACACAAAGTTATCAGCGACAATACTTCTTTACAGGCACAAGGCTCGAAATGGTGTATCTGATACGGCTTTTACCGAACTCCTTAAACTTCTCAAAGATATGCTACCTATGGAAAACACGCTTCCTGATTCTACATATGCAACAAAGAAGCTGTTGAAATCATTTGGTTTAGGCTATAGACAAATACATGCATGTGTAAATGATTGTTGTCTTTTCAGGAAAGAGCTTGCAGATAGTGATTTTTGCCCAAAATGTGGAAAATCTCGTTGGAAAAAAAATAAGACGAAGGAAGATGGAAAGCAAACCAAAGTAGCTGCAAAAATATTGAGATACTTTCCAATAATACCAAGACTGAAAAGAATGTTTATGTCTTCAGAAACAGCAGAGCAATTAAGATGGCATAGCACTCATAAGAGTGAAGATGGTAAATTACGTCATCCAGTAGATTCTTCTCAGTGGGCTACAATTGATAGTATGTATACTTCATTTTCATCTGATCCACAAAATTTAAGGCTTGGTCTTGCAAGTGATGGCTTTAATCCCTTTGGAGATTGGAATTGTAAATATAGTTGTTGGCCAGTATTTCTTGTTGCATACAACTTCGCTCCGTGGCTTTGTATGCACAAAGATAATATGATGTTATCTTTATTAATTCCTGGACCACGACAACCAGGGAATGATATTGATGTGTATCTACAACCGCTTATCGAAGATTTGAAAAAATTATGGAATAAAGGGGTGAAGGCATATGATGCATACACTTGCAACGAATTTAGATTACATGCAGTTTTAATGTGGACAATAAATGATTTTCCAGCTTATGGAAATTTAGCAGGTCGTACCGTAAAGGGTAAGAAGGCATGTCCTGTTTGTGGCGTTAATACATGCTCAATATGGTTACCATTTAGTAAGAAATGTGCATATTTAGGACATAGGCAATTCCTTGATCCTAATCATGAATATCGTCAAAGAAAAAACTTGTTTGATGGAACCATAGAAAATAGACAAAAGCCTCCAATACAAACCGGTATCCAAGTCTTTGATATTGTTAAAGATATTTGTAATGACTGGGGGAAAAATCAAAGGAGGAAGAGAAAGAGAAGGAAAAAAGGAAAAGAAAAAGGGGAGAAGAGAAGAAAAAAAGAAGTCAAATGTGGAAAAAGAAGTCTATTTTCTTTGATTTGCCTTATTGGCAGGTAAAGTTTAATTAGAAATTGCTTCTTTTTTATCGATATAATCGTTACTTTATTATTAAATAGTTATAATTTATTTTTGATTTTCTTAGGTACTTCCTTTGCGTCACAATCTAGATGTAATGCATGTTGAAAAAAATATCGGTGAAAGTATTCTTGGTACGTTACTTGATATTAAAGGAAAATCTAAAGATGGCATTAATTCACGTAAAGATCTAGAAGTATTGGGTATTAGGAAGAAGTTACATCCTATAGAGATGGGAAGCAAAGCATTACTTCCAGCCGCCCCATGCACCTTGACTGATCAAGAAAAGGAGACTTTTACAATAGAATGAGGAATTTGAAAGTACCAGATGGGTATAGCTCAAACATTGGGAAATGTTTTGCTAAAGAAAACAAAATTTCAAATCTTAAGTCTCATGATTATCATGTTTTGATGCAACAACTGTTGTTTGTATCACTGAGAGGACTTCTACCTAATGGGACAAGGAATGCATTACTACGACTATGCTCTTTTTACAATGACATTTGTCAAAGAGTGCTTGATAAAGATAAATTAGAATCCATCGAGAATCAGATCGCATTAACACTATGCGATCTTGAGAGATTTTTTCCTCCTTCATTTTTCGACATCATGATTCACTTAACAATACATTTATCAAGGGAAGCTAGAATTTGTGGGCCAGTACAATATCGGTGGATGTATCCATTCGAAAGGTAAAATTTGAAATTAGTACGTATAGTAGTTGATAACATATGTGCTTGTGAAAATATTTTATTTACGCATCTTGATTATAGATACATGAAAACACTAAAGGGGTATGTTAAAAATCAAGCACGACCTGAAGGATGCATAGTTGAGCGTTATTCTGCTGATGAGTGCATGAAATATTGTGCTGGCTATATTAATGGTGCATTAGAAATTGGACAAAGAAAAAATAGAAATGAAGTGGAACGAAGTGATTCCATGCTCGAGGGGCGTCCTATATCTAAAGGAAATCCTATGGTACTCAATAAGGAGGTAATTGATGTTTCTCATCGATATGTGTTGTTTAACATCGAGGAAGTAGAGCCTTATATAAAGTAAGCACAAGTTTAATTCAATTATTTTATATGAAATAAATTAGATTGACTTGTATGATTACGTATATAGGATGCACAATGAGGAGCTGAAACGTTTGCATCCTTGGCTTTCACGGGATGATTTGGAACTTTCAAAGTTGCATTCAGAGACTTTTAGTAATTGGTTTAAAAAAAAGGTTGGCAATGCTATATCTTTTAGGATGGATAAGTTCGGCATAGAAGTATATGTTATTGTAACTAGTCTTTATGTATAACATTATGCTTTTTCAGGTTCGAGATGATAGAAAAACATCCGATGTTAGTTAACTAATAAATTGGCTTTCACATGGACCTCGTCATCAAGTAATTTCTTATACTGGCTATATAATTAATGGTCGCCGTTTTCATACTAAAGACAATGATAAATCTACACAAAATAGTGGTGTTTCAATTGAGGCAAGTACTGTTCGCATAGATGGATCCATTGAGAAAGTACCATACTATGGTGTTTTGCGTGAGATTTTGTTGTTTGACTACCGCCGGTTCCAAATTGCCTTGTTTAAGTGTGATTGGGCAAATATTGACCGTGGGGTTAAGGTCGAAGATGGATTCACATTAGTCAATTTACATCAATTTCAAAATCAATTTGCAAACGACCCTTTCATCTTGGCGACACAAGCTATACAAGTGTTTTTTTGTAGAGAAAATAGTTCTTCAAATTGGTATGTTGTGCTAAGAGCACCCGCTAGAGGTTTCCATGAGTTGGAAAGCTATGATGAGGAGGATGAGTCAACTAGCAAACCGGTAGATGAGTCACTACTTGATGATAGAGATGTCGATGATGGGGACGAAAGTTATATAAGGAAGGATTGTGATGGTATTTTGGTATGATATAAGCACACTTTATTGATATTTGCATTACACGTATTTATAATTTTAAAGAGGGTAATTATACATAAGCTGTGCATAGTCATATTAATTAATCATGCATTATTGACCATGAATTTTGATTTTAATTTTGGGGAAAAAAGTTAAATTTTCTTTTGCGGGTATTGCTATTGTATGTTAGGATTTTCATATTTTGCAATAATGACTAATTAGTATAATGTTCTAATTATTTATATATATTATGATTTTTTTTCTAGGTTTCTCCCTTAGTCGAAGATAGTTGAACTTGAAACATCTGTGGGTAAAATGGTGCAAGATCAAGGAGAGGTACTTTGCACTTCTATTTTCATAATTACCTGTTTTGTTTTGGCCCTATATGTGCAGTAAAATTAAGACAACTTATGTATATGCATATGTTTCTACTGTCCATGTGTGCGTAATGATTATGAATATAATTATGCAGTTTACTTAATTAATTCATCTAATTACTTAGATTAGGATGGTAGGGATTGACTTTGTGGTAGAAGAATACAGTCCGGTTCCTTCCTTATTATTTCATCTGTACTCACGCAAAACCTTCCGTTACGTTGGTTTAAAGTAACACGGTCCGCATTTTCCTTTTATTTCGGACCTTTAGAACAACAGTACAAGCCGACATTTAAGACTGCTCCCTTCACAACATCATTCAAGCCACCATCCTCCTATACAAATGTTACGTTTTAGTTAGTATAAATTGATTAAACTAATTAATTCTTAAACATTTATTTTAATTAACTAAATTACGGTTAGGAGGAAGATTCGGCCAAACTCAAAATGTTTTCATCCCAGGTTTGTTCATTCGTTCTGTACTTTTCGCCTGCAACACACTCACAGACCACGGTTTCAGTAAACATTTTATAGTATAATTGATTTAATTACTAATTAACTTCTAACTAATGAAATAAATAACTTAATTACTCAGTGATTAAGAGCCAAATAGAAGATTTCATCCATTCACGTCCACTGTCCCCGATCAGCTGTAACATTCCTGTACAAGCCCCAGTGTTAATGAAATAGTTTTAACTTTTAATTAATAAATGTTATAGTTAGTATGATTACTTGATTAACAAATTTTAGGCCCAATAATACTTCCTTTTCACGTAGGTTTCAAACAGCCTGCATACCCTTTTCATATTTTTTTTGCAAAATACTTCATCACGCAAATCCCGTCTTCTTCACCTGTATACCCAGTTCTTCTTTGCTCTTCTTCACAAACCCACTTCCCGATGTTATACTGTACACACAGCTTCACTCTATCCTCTACCCGAACTACTGTACACACCACGCAGCCTCGTTCTGACCTGTATCTTGTATACATTCTGCCGTGTCAAACAAATGCCCGATACTTTGTTTGTTCCCAGCATTTCCTTTTTGTTAAAACACTCAGGTCCGACCCCTTTAAACTGCCTGCACAGTCCACGATTCTTTCTCAAAGTTCATGATTTTATATATATATATATATATAATTATAGATTAATTGATTGTGCTAATACGTACTTAACCTGCCATTTAGAATTGAAGAGAATAAAAACACGGGTCTATTGTCTTCCTCATTCTTGCAACAGAACCCAAACCGCATATACCCATTTCTCTGCTCCGTCCATTTGCTTGACCACCTCCATCTTCTCCGACGATCCCACCAACCGCCGTATAAGTAACCCAGATCGACTTCTTCTCCCATGCTTGTCATGCCGACGCCATTACTCCCCCTTCCGGTGGCCTCCAGCGCCATCTAATGTTCAACATCCATTGTCAGGTCCGACAAAAATTTTCGCCAAACATCACAAAAAAAATCCCATTCGAGCGTCGTTCTTTGCTGATCGTGAATCCGCACTCCAATTTGCATCTCGACCTCTAGAACTCAAGATAACGTTAAACCTAGATGATAATCTTTTAGAAATAGTATTGTGATGATGCTCCAACTGACTACTGTGTATTATTACTATAATTTGTAACAGCAGTTTGGCAATCTTTGATACACGCCCGGATTAATTACCATTAAATTTTGGCACTAAAATATTCTTTTAACCCATTGTAGACGTGGCGAGGAGCATTTCATCACTTTCATATATCTAGTTTGCTAATGGTTGGACTATAAATTTTGCCTAAATCTTTGCTAAAAATTACCTTGTGTCCTACTTTAGTATGTTGCACAGTTTATTATGCTGCACAGTTTAACTTAACTAACTCAATGACCCATCAAACCCATACAAACATTTCAGAACTGTACTAGAATTTATGTTGACTGTGTATGCTAATTTCAGATATCAAAGGTAGCAATGAGATATTTGAAGAGGCAATCTCTAGTTGCAGTTGCAACTTCACATGTAAAAGATAAGACTGCTGGTGTGAAAATCAATGAAAAAAGATGTGCTGATGTTGCTTTTCAAAGTTTAAATAGTAATGTTAGAGGATCTCCTCGGAAGCGTATTGGAATGCAGCCTCTACCCGATGATATTCAGTCTCCGAATCCCAATCCGGTTAGAAGATCCCCTCGCAAGCGTAATGAAATGCAGCCTCCACCCGATAATATTCACTCTTCGAATCTCAAACGGGTTAGAACATCCCCTCGGAAGCATAAGGAAATGCAGCCTCCACCCGATAATATTCACTCTCCAAATCTCAATCAGGTTAAAACATCCCCTCGGAAGCGTAAGGAAATGCATCCTCCACCCGATAATATTCACTCTCCAAATCTCAATCGTGGCCCTAATTCAATCGGATCTACAAATATCACCCCCACAAACATAGGTCCACACGACGCCATGGTTGCCTTGAACAATCCAAATTCTAATGATGGTATTCAACAAGAGACGGCAAGAAAAAAAAGAGGGAGGATGATGATGAAAAATTTTTCTTTGACGCCGAATGAAAAGGCCGAAGTTATATTCAACGATCGGGGTCAACCAATAGGCTCCAACTCTAAACACTTATCATCGTATCTTGGTACCTTAGCAAGGGAGATGATACCTTTGACCGTTTCAGAGTGGAAAAAGGTTGACATAAACTTAAAGGAAGATGTATGGACTTGTATTCAGGTATGATTTTGATCTGTGCATTTAGTTTTTGGGTTTTTTTTTCCTTGGATAAATGTTCTCTTTTTGACTTTAAACTACATATCGAATTTCTATTGTTCTTCGGCGTACTCTGACTTGCGTCCACATCAATAACACATACACGGGCGGATCCAGAAATACTAGTGTTTTCTATTTTATTTTATTTTCTTCTGAATTTTTTTTCCGGTGCAAATTCCTTCTTTCTGACCCTGGGCAGCAGCCCAGGGCCAGATCCGCCCTTGAACACATAGAAGAAATAAATAATTGAAGTTAATCCCTCGGAAAGATTCATCTCTTCAAGCTTAGCTCGGGTCTGAGTTCAATTGCGAAGCACAAAAACATTGAAACGTTGACCATTTTTGATTAAAAACCATAAAACAAAGTTTGGAATATTATAATGGTTTCAATACATATGCAAAACCTAATTCATAAATTTTTATTGAAAAATAAAATTATTTACTTCCTGACTGAGTGTAGGAAATTATAACAAATTATTACATGAAAATTGCAACAAAAAGATTATATATATATCGTTCATTGTATGAAATCTGAACATGTGGATATGTTGGAAAATGAAGATACCGTGTTACAAATTTTGTAAGATGCAGCAGCTCGAATAGATAGTATCCACATGCTGTAGAAAGCTGACTGGTGACAGTAAACTACATAAGTAAATTCCCTGGAAAATATTTTCAAATAGGCGTACACCACCAAATTGGTTATCCTTCTTAAATTAAATATGGTAAATATATTTAAAAGGATAACTTATAATTATTCTAAATATTCAACATTTTACAGTTTTTCAATGATATCATTATTTAGTTAGACTAATTTATCTTTATTAGTTTAATGCCCAATTGCCCAAGCAAGATCAAGAATGTTGGTAATTGGCAGGGACGCACAAATAGATTCTACACAGTGGGGGCGGATTTTACATTTTTTCAATTTTGAGTAACACATTAAATATTATAATTAAATAAATATATAGATCAAACACATATATGTTACCATTTAATAAAAAATCATACAAAATATCACCATAAAATATAAGTTTTAAAACACTGGGTTACGTTTGGTTTTTATTTTTAGTTTTGGGTTTTCATACGTACAAAGTACGAATGATACACACATATCGTGGAAAACGATTGTTTTACTAAACGAAGTTAGCACACAAAACCAAAAACAACTTTTTATAATTTCCCTTATTTTAAGAAATAATTGAAGAACGACGACAAATTTATCTATCGACCATAGAGGAGTCATGATACTTTTCATTATAGAAAACTATTTCGAGTGTTACTCTTGTAATGGGCAGTAATAATGTAAACTTCTGAAGGAAAAAAAATAGGATATAGACGTTACTAACAGGTTTGAATGAACTTAATCAAAATGTTGAATATTGAATTTAACAATTCAAGTAAAAATTCAATAAATACCATACATAAACATATCTTATGAGAAAAACAAAGCAATTCCAATTCCTGTGTATTTAGTTCCTGTTTCAGGATTTTAACCCAAAATATACGGGTTGGGAGAAAAATATAAATACTGTACAACACATCATTTACCATTTTACCTAGGTGGTAACTCATCGTCTTTTCCTTTAAAGTTGAAACAACCAATAGGAAAATAATTAAGGCAGATCATTTACGGTAGGTAACCCGTTCTCTCAATGAAGATGTTGAACTTTTCTTTAATCATTGGAGCCTTACTGTAATTAGAATTCGCTACTTTTTAATTTGGGGTGAATACTAAGGCTCTATTATTTATTGGACCAACACTTTATGTGTGGTTAATGTCAGGTTTTTTTTTACATCAAAAGATGAAGTGACTTGTTTATGTATGAGCTATGGTTTGGTTTTACTGCATCTCTTTTAAGCTCGGTAGCTGATAGAGAATATGTATGTAGTAGGTGAATGTTTCTCGAATTTCTGTTATTGCATGTAAATTAATATATAATTTTATTAACCAAGTAAAATGCTCATATTAGATTGATATAAGATTGGTTATGTTCCAATTGTATTTATACCATACATAAATAGGAACAAAATACTTATGTTTAATTTAAAGAAAAAAGAAAGAACAAATGAAATCTGTCTCTGCTGCTCTACTGAAACTGAAAACAAAGCATGAAAATACACACCTATATGCAACCTTTTCTATTGTATTTTTTACAAAATCCAGTGGGGTCGGCCGACCCCGCTGGGCCTATGCTCGGTCCGTCATTGGTAATTGGTAAAGTTGCTTGTCATCCCAACTTGAATTCCCAATTCATTCTTCGACCATTTCTAAATGCAACTATAACATTTCAAGTCATTTCAATTTGGTTTGAATTCCCTAAGCGTAGTTAAAGCTGTTTTGTCCCAAAAGCATAGGATAGCACCCCATCAACATAAAGACAAATTATAATGGTTTATTTCACCTCGTCTATTATGAATGAATTTCTTTTGGCATAATAGAAGTTACAATTGCCATTATTTTGACCCCATCAACAAAAAGACAAATACTGGTGTTTGGACTCCTTTATTTTTACTTCATTTCATTCCAATGGTTTATCCATCATAATTCCTCCAAAATTACTTTATGCTTTGCCTGTCAACTAATCTTGTATTAGGTAAGAACTGAAATATTCTTATTTCTGTTTCCAGTATGTATAATAGATAACATGTATAGAACCATACAATTCAATACAAGGACATAAAAGATCCTGGAATCACCTCGTCTATCCGTCCTTGTCAAAATATCATACGTGTTATTTGTTTTAATTGTATTCATCTTAGTTTTGGTTGCTACCATCTCAGCACCGAGTCTTACCTTTGCTCTCTCAGTTCAGATTGTCAATGCAGCTCATTTTTTTTGTAGTTGTGTGGCATACGTGTTTTTTTTGCCATAATGGGCAGTTCCAACCAATTCATAGTTGTTGGCTAAAAATTAATAATTGTTTGTTGTGCAGTCAAGATTTGTGGTGGATGAAGCATATAAGGGTCTGTTGCTTCAGATGGTGGGAGTACGATGGAGAGAGGCGAAGTCAAAATTAGTTTCCGCTATTAAAGCAGCTTCTCTGTGTTCTGACTCTTCCACTATATTGGCGATGCTAAAACCAGATACTACAGAAGATGTTCAAGAGTGGAACGACTTTGTTAAGGAAAAACTATCGGAGAAATTTAGGGTAATAAAAGTTGTATTTTATTTATTATAAATTAAAAGGTGTATTATAGTTTATGAATGAATTTCTCCGATGTAGGAAATTAGCAAAAAATACAAAGCATTGAGAGATAAAAATAAAATTCCACATACAATGAGCAGAAAAGGTTATGCGAGATTAGAAGAGGATATGGTAAGAAATTCATGTACGTTTATATCAATAAAATCTTTTTTTTCCTTTTGTTCTTCCTTCTTACCATTGTTATTTGCAGAAAAATGAATCTGGAATATCAAATATTACCAGGGATGAGCTATGGTGCAAAGCCCATACCAATAAAAATGGAGACCCACCGAACTCCGTTGTTGCCGATTGCATTGTAAGTTTTTTATTTATTATCAAATATTTCACTGGATCTATTTTTACTACCATTGCATTCAGCATGCTGCTTGTCAGATTTTCCTTCAGTTGTTGCAACAAAGTAGTTTATTCATATTTCCTTTTTCTTGGAATAGACGTCTTCTTGTTTCTGCTTACTTGCTCTTTTGGCAGTCAAATTTGTTTCATGTAGCAATTTTGGCATATTTACGGACATATAATCTAATGCACTTATCTTCAACTGTGCATTGAAATCGGAGGACTGAACTTGATTTTTTAACTTTTGAAGATGCATGCATTTTTATGCGATGTGGTAACGTACACAAAATACATCGGTATACTGTTAATTAAACTATGGAACTCTAATCTTAAAATGCTCCAAATTCAATTTTGCAAGCTTGAAAATCATATACTGTAAAGGTAAATTAAAGCACTTGGTTATCTGGTTGCTGCAGTATTGCATAATACAATGTTAACCATTTCTTCAAAAGAATATTAAGGAACAGTCCTCATACAACTTAAAATTTAATTTGTAGGCTAAGATAAAAGAGCATAGTGGTGCTCAGAGCTCAAATGGTACAACATCGATGAGTGGGGATGGAGTGTCACATCTTTTTGGAAATGAACATAGGGGAAGGGTGATAGGACTAGGTTTTGGTGTAGTACCATCTCAAATTAGTGCTTATGCAAGTAATTCAAAAACGGTGATTGCATTGAAAAATCAAGTAACTCATTTGACCGCTAAAGTAGAAGAGCTGACTAATATCGTCATGACGGTAAGTTTACAGTTAATTAGTTATTTGTTAACAAATATGTAGTATGTGCTTATGAATTACCAAGTCATCTCTTGTACTTTTACAGAGAAAAAATGATACTGTGGCGGATAAGGAGATTCCTCAGGCTCATACACCTCAGGTTAGAATATAAAACTGGATTTTTATTTTTATTTTAAAAACCATATTAGGATATAATACTTAAAAGTATTATGATTTTTGATAGGATTGTTACTGTTTAGTTATCACCTTTTCTTGGTCTGCTGAAACTGTATATTGAAAAATTTGTGATCTGCTAAATTGTAGCTCAGATTTGGTTATAATTTGTTGGATTACATAGATAAATCATCAAATAAAAAAAATGGAAGCGTATCGAAAATTTTGCTAAACCACTATAAAAGTTATATAATAAAACTGGTTTGCTCTCACTTCCTTCATTTTTATTGTTCAATATTCGGTTAGTTTATTTTAGACAAATACTGGGATGTTCGTGTCAATTTTAAAACAGTCGATGCATAATAGAGTATCGCTTCTTCTTTTATTTAAAAATTAGTCAGCTAGGTTTTTGTCTTAATTAATTAGCCTGAAGGGCATCCCACAAAGTTTGTCTTCAAGCCAATTGAGTTTAGTCACTTTTATGATTTCATTCTGGTTTTGCCTGGAATACATGTTAGCTGTTGTGGTAATTTTTTTGCTGCAATTAGTATAGTGAGTGTGTTAGTGGGTATGTATGAAGTTTGAGTACTATATCTCCCTGCGTGGTGTTATTGCAATTTCCTTGGCAACAGATCTTGTTTTTTTCCTTTGTGTCGTCTTAGGAAACCAATCTTGTAATGTAACACCCTTCGTGGTGTATGTGTCCACTTTAAAAAGCATTTTAGTGGCCTGCCCACTTTATATATATAAAAAAAAACCATGGATGTTAAAATAAGGGTTGATGGAGTGCAAAGAGGGATATGTGGCACATGACATTTAGGTACCGATCTCATCTTCTTTATTTCCCCATCTTTGCGATAGAAATGGATTTTCTGTTGGTTTTTAGGCTTTCAATTGGATCATCAAACTCTTTTTTTCTTTTTTTGGTGAAATTATTTTGTCAAAGATGCTTTTATCAGATTGATTAAGGGAGGATAATTGGACATTGAATATGTTGACCCCCCTCCTCCTCCCAACACACACACACCCCAGTTTTATGTTCTTGTATATACTCAATGGTTTGTGGACCTTATCATCCCATCAACTAAGTTGAAGCCTTTGTGAGATTTAGTATTCACTTCAGTTGCTTGAAACTTAACTGTCGGCCATTGATGCTATGACATAATGTTGGGAGGGATGAGTTCGGGCAATAAATTGGTTATAATTAGGATCTTTGTTCTTCATCATTATTTGTATGTTGCTCCACATACACAAATCAAATATACACTAGGATTTCAGGTCGACTAATTTTGCTGTCTGATTTTCACTGGATGCTATGGTTAACCTTTTCATAGTAAGAAAAATATTTCAAATTTATGCAGTACTTTCTGCATTTGGTTAACAACAATTACTATTTGTATTCAAAAATATTATCAGAATTTAGTGCAATGTTGTATAATAAGTTCTGAATGGTGTATTTGGTTAACAGTTTTTTCTGCATTTTGTATCCATGTTGGAGTGATATGAGCAGTCGAATGGGTTTTGTGCTGCAATAGATACATTCTTAAGTCCAATGAGAATATCAGTGATTAGAACTAGGCTTAAACCAGAATGGTTCATGCGTCATAGTGGTTCATGCGTCATTGTTGTTGAAAACAAAGCAACTGACAGGAACTTGTATTTCTGAATGGCGCAGTGCAATGCTGTAAGGTTACAATAATATATTCTTTCTGCATTCGGTTCACACTTTTTTTTTTTGCAGTCACACCGTGCTAGTAACAGTATGCATGCTCAAGATCAACGGGATCGGGTTACTATGAACGGTTTGGTGAACAAAAAGTGCAATCTATTGGGTTTGGAGAGAAACATAGTTGCAGAGGGGACAATAGCAAGTACCGATCCCGATGCTTTGGTACATTTTAAAAAGCTTGGTGCTGATGCTTGGAAGATATGTGTGAATGTAGCGGTAGAACCGGAAGCTTTTTTGTTTAGGCCAACTTCGGAGATGTCCACTATCGGACAGGCCGTTGGATCTTTCATCGCGTGGCACAAAGATCACATTTCCTTGGTCTAGGGTTCGTACTTATGAAACTACTTATGTACTTATGTTAGAACTTAGAACTAAGTGGCTGGAAAACTAGTTATGTACTTATGTTAGAACTTAGTACTATGTCGCTGCAACTTATCTGGATCTTTTGGGTTGTAAACTTATCTAAATCTTTTGGATCGGATGTAAACTTATCTAACTTTTTGAAACGTGTTGGAATTTTAAGACTTTTGCTTTAGTCTGTTATTATGCGTTGAAATGTGTTGCATCACAATATTTACTGCATGTTAAAATATTAATATTATTATTATAAATCAATATGGCGTCAGGTATGTATATAAATCTATAACTTCACAACGGGCAAACCCTGTTGTTATATGATATTGTAGACAGTCTACCAAGTAGTATATTACAACGGTTGAAGACTCTTGTAATTTCGCAACGGGCAAAACCTGTTGTTACACGATACTGTAGGTAGTTTAGAAAGTTGTATATTACCACTGTCGACGACTGTTGTAATATAATGTATTACAACGGGTACAAGCCCGTTGTTATTAATCAGCTATTACAACGGGTTTACAGCCATTGTCATAGAGCCAGTGCACGTGATAGAGGCACGTTATTACAATGGGTATTTACGACAGTCAATGACCGTTGTAAACTGGAAAGGATCTATAACGACGGTGCATATTCAGACGGGCTACTGCCCGTTGTGAAAAGCATATAACAACGGTTTTTGCCCGTTGTAAAAGGACTGTTTTGTTGTAGTGAATAACTTGATTTCTTTCTTTTCTTCTCTCTTTTCTTTCTCTTTTTATTTTTTCCTACTTTGTTCGCCCGTGGCTGGCCTGGTGGGGAGGAAGGATAAGGAGAGGATAAGAATGAAATGAAGAGGGGATAAGGATGGAGGGTTTAAAAAATTGAATTTAAGACGCGGATCGATGACCGTGCAGGTACTAAAACACAAGTGTGTTTTCTCAACTCTATTCGGACGTTAATTTGACTTACTTATTGATATCTTTTTTTAAATGTTTTTCCACCATATTGTTCAATTTTTTTTATCTTCCCTAACATATAAAAATATTTCAAAACCAAATTTGTTTGAATTTTCAATTAATTTAAATTCAATTCAAAATAGTGTTTTCTGCATATCTTAATGTCCAGAACTCCGAATTGGAACCAACGAAATGTGTGTCCACCTAATTACTCCTATTCCGGACTCAATGGAGTAGGTTTTAAAGATCATCTAAATAGGTTAATTTCATAAACAAGTTATTTTTAGTTCAAATTTAAATCTTTTTGACACATTTTCCTATCACACAGTCACTTACCGACGCAAATTGACTTGAAACTTTACCCATTACTATATTTTGATGTAACAGATCCAACGAGACTAAAATTGTCAAAATCTATGACCTTTGGGAAAATGCCTATTTTTATAGCAACCAAAATATCACGTTTTAATTAATTTTAAACTGATACCTATTAATTATCAATTCTAAAAAAATCAATAACTTTATTAACACATAATTCAACTTTAAAACTTATTTTCAATTTCTTCTAGGTTCAAATCTCTTATTCAAATCATTTAAAATCCTTTCACACTTATTTAAAATCACATTTTAGATTGACTGAAAATCCGGGTCGTTACATTCAGCCTCACTTAAAATGATTTCGTCCTCGAAATCGAAGTCGGAGCTAATGGTCATATACCTAACCAACACCTCGATTATTAACTCTAGAGCTCTATTGGTTAACCCTACAATCTAACTTTATCTATTTATTCATTAAAAATGAAGTCCATTCAAGTTGGTGTAATATTACCCCTCAAATTTCAAATGTTCAATCAAAGTTTTAACTCATATCTCTCATTTGGGTTTCCTATTTTACATATCCTATTCTTTCAATATAATTGAACAAAAGTTTATGCAAAAGATATTAAATTAACAGATAAATTCGTACATCCATACAAGCATTTATATATGCATATGTGCATACATCAAACATCCACACAACCATCCAAATACACACATCCAGAAAAACTTCCTTGTGTATTCCCAAAATGTTAGTTTCAACCTTAGGATAATATTCCATTTCGTTCTGACCTATTCGAGGATTCTTATCCTAATTCATCATAAAGTAGTAAACTCGTTTTTTCCTTATTGCAACTCTTGACAGTATGTCCTACTTCCCTTCCCCGGAAACATCTTATATCCTTTTTGGGTTACTTTTTTCCTTTCTGCACAATTATGAACATAATGCCCTTTAGATTACATCGGTAACAAGTTATATCTTTTTGTACCCTTTCCTTACTTCCTACTTATTCTCATTTTCCCTGGAGTAACTATAAATATGCCTTTATAGTTCCAACCTATTTTCTTCTTCTATCTACTCATAAATCCCTTTCGTTTATTTCCAACTCATCATATTAGGTTTTCATTCCAAATAGACTATTGTTATCCATACTCTACAGCATTTAAGACTATCAAATAGTTTTATTAAAAAAATTACAAATACCTCGACTGTCCAAAATCGTCGAGAATATTCCTCCTCTTTCATCCTCCATCCTCCATCACCACCACGATAAAAATATAATCTTTATTATATGAACACCGTTGTAAAAATAGAATTTTTATCTATATAGTAGCGGTGTAAAAATAGAATTTTTATCTATATAGTAGCGGTGTAAAAATAGAATTTTTATCTATATAGTAGCGGTAAAAAAATAGAGTTTTATCTATAAAGAGTGCTGTAAACATATAATCTTTCCTTGTATGTAGTAGCGAATAAAAGAACGTGATTTTTATAGTATATATAGCAAAGTAAGAATACGATTTTGATCATTAGAATAATTAAGGAAAAATATGATTTTTAAATTGAAAGTGAAAAAATAAAAATGTGATTTTTATTTTAAAGACATCAGTATAAAAATGTGATTTTTATATATGTAGTGGCTACGGGCAATGAAATTGACAAAAGGCGAGAATGACGAAGATTTCTACATATGAAGAGTCGTGGCATTTGGATTAGCTAGCCGATGAGAACTTCTCACTTTAAACCTTCTTTTCTAGTTAAAAATATATACTAGGATGCAGACGGTGTTTAGTAGCACCCGACACATGTCGTCCACAGACCATGGACGGTTTGTATGCTTATTAGTTGTGTTGTGAAGTTTGTTTGTGATGTTGATTTTTGGGAAGATTAAAACTAAGTGGAGTTTTAATGAATCTTTAAATAGATTGAAATGTGAATTGATAATTTAAATTATCAAAATTGGAAAGTGATCGAGAATGGAGTATCACCAGTTTTGCTCCAAAGCGATAGTTAAATCTTTAATTAGATTTGAACGTGAAATGGTAATTAACCTTACCGATAACACCGTAGTGTTAGATATGGAGTATTACCAGCTTTGCTCCGTGGGATGAATAGGTTGGGATAGGGAAATAAAATAAATAATTACTTCGGTGTGGTTCGCTAATCCCGACTAGTTTGGAAAACCATAATATGGTTTGAAATGATACCCAAAGTAAGATTAAAGAATAAATTTAGAAGAATTTATCTTTGATAAAATTAATGGGAACCTATTCCCTAGTGTGGTGAATATTTGAATAAAAGAATATTCTGAATTGGAATGAGGCGTATGTTGTGATTGCGTAACACGTGTTTATTATATACGCGGTTTATTCGGAAAGGCCGGGTTTATACCCATTCTGAATAACCGATTCGACGATAAGTCGAAGATGAAGACGGTGGTTGAAGACCGGAAGTCTTCACATCGTTTGGGTGATTACTGATGATCTTTATTGGGCTGTACACCCAAGATGAGGGAATCAGTTGGTGATCGTCCAGACGTACTTGGAGATCGATGGATATGCGAGGAAAGTGCCTCCGGTTTCGTTCAGACCCAGAACGAACTTGTAAATGGACTGTCTGTCTGACATTGGATTTTATTCTGTGTTGATTGATCTCTATTAAATATACATCTGTTTGGCGGCGGAGAATTTATTCTCTTGCTTAACTCCCTTCTCTGAGACGTACGAGCTCAGAGGTTGTATATCGATGGACATCAGTCGCATGGAGTGAATTGCCTGTGTGGCACGCCTAAGTGGCAAATGATCAAGGCTTCTATTGAAAAGCAAAGTCTTATGGTTGATGATCAAAGCACGGCCTATGTGGCGCAGCTTTGTGTATGGCGTTAATTCGCGAGCCTCACACCTCGGTATGAGTCAAAAACGGGATAGTGACTATAGGGAGAGCATGAAGTTTCTTTCTAGCTAGAGGTGGTGTCAGTGCTTAAACTGGCTGACATTTATATACTTTTTACATGTGTGGTTGTTGGATACGAGGCGCCTCGGATATAGGTCTATTAGGACCGGGAAACGTGTGCTCAAGAATTGCCAATCCTCCAAAGTTCGGTGAGGACCGGCCCTGAAGATCCAAGGATCATAGTGGGGTCCTGAGACATTTGCTAGAGTGTCTCGAATCAGAGAGGAGCTTGCCCCTTGCCTTGACTCATGACGCAAATCCAATTTCCAATACGTGATATTGCAGTTTTATTTGTAGAGCCTAGTATGGCGACATGATAGATGGTACCCATGCCGCCTAGGATTGATATTTATGATTGAAATTGTTTTGACACTATACACTTATAATAGTATCAAATGATTTTTTTTAAACGTACCAAGCATGTTTGGCTATTATTAGGGAAAACCCTATCCTCCGGCTTGCGTTGCATTGTGTGATGGGACCTGGGTCTTATAATAGCTTCATTTTTTCAAAAAGCATTGCGCTGTTTTGATATATGCACTGGTATTCTTGGGAGGAAACTCGTTCCGTGTTATACAGCGTGGTCCCTTGAATTACTCTCTTTTAAAATAAAGATTTATAACTGTTTTAGTTCTCACACCAGTCACATGACTGACCTGGAGTTTATTGTTTTAACCTAAACTTTGGGTGCCCCTATTTTCCACACGGGCAGCTAGTAGTTGGGTTTTTGCAGATTTATATTCACAGGATCCTGATTTACAGCTGGAACGATGCTCGTAAAGCTATGTATCCATGTATTACTTTCAGTTGTGTATCGTATTATTTTTCCGTTGCAGTACTGTATTTAAATCTATGATATTTGTCGAATGTATATTTATCATACTCTGTATATTCTTGTATTCTGATGGAATTGTTGAAATAAGCAATAAAATGTTCTTCTGTCTGCGTTCTTTTATGTGTTGTTCTCAAAGTATCTGCTCTTTCCTTCACGGGGAAGTAACGGGTTCTTACAACCACCATCTTACCACCTTAGTCCAAACACCCTCTTCGAGCCCTAAAAATATCTGATCTACATAGATCTAAGGATGATTTGTTCAATTATCCAACACGTTTCCTCCTTCGGCTGAAAATTACGCACCTTGTTCTTTAAACGGCCATAACTTTCTCATACGGAAAGGAAATTAAGCATTCTTGGAGGCATTGGAATCATGGAAACGAGTACTTCAACTTAGAAGCATTTAGAAGCCAAAGAGCATCCAGAAACTTTAGTTTTGGCCAAGAAGATTTCAGGTTTCATCAAAAATTGAAGAAAAGCTAGTCCTAGGAGCATCCGACCTTATAACGAGAGCTAGGACATCACGGGGTGAGGAAACTATACTTTAAAGGGTTTAATTTGTGATCACATATCTATGTTTATGGGTTATTAGTGAGAAATTTAAAAGTAGGAAAAGGATAACCTATATGCGCATAAGGTGTTGGCCGAAATGCCTGGAAAAAAATATATTAAGCAAATGGTCGGAAATTGGTTGCTAATGGTTTCTAAGTAAATTCATGAATTATAAATGACATCTTAGTTAGGTTTGGGAATGAAACTCTTTAGTTTAGTTCACAAAATCTCACATTTATATAATATTAGGTGTATACATGCTCTGGTTGTTGGTGGTTTGTTAGTAAATAATTTGATATGGTAAAAGATAGCGAACCCCTAAGGTTTTGGTCTTCATGTGTAACCATACGTAAAGAAGAAGTTTGTATGAGAAATCAATTTGTAAAAAGGAATTTTAAGTTTGATTTAAAACATACACACAACATGTTTGTTGAAATGCCTCAAAGAGATCTAAAGGGATTTTGTGATGAAATCCTCATGGATTAGGATTGGATTTAGTTCCTTAACACCCTAATGTAGTATATATGTCATGTTTAGGTTATGAGCCTAATTTTGAAAGTTAGTAAGCTAATAGCTAGCTTTGTAATTAACAAAAAATTTCGATAATACAGGTTGGGTTGGTGACGGTTAAGAAATTAAAACATGGTCTAAATTTGGTTAAAGACATAAAGAAATATTTTTTATGTTTGGATTCATTTGAAATTTAGAGATCCTAGTCTCATGAATGTGTATATGTGTGAAACCCTAGCCAATGGACATGAAATCATCTTTTGTGAATATTACTTAAGCATTATTCATGTGTGAATATTATTGGGTTGAGATATCCATGTTTGGATATTTTGGTTTGAATGTCTGATGGTTGGATTCGTTGTATTGGGAATGGTTATGAATATCGTTTGGTTGTTAATTAATAAAATGGAACCTAATTACGACACTGACATTTGATCTTAAACAACTAACGAGTTTGGTTACAACTCGTTAGACACATGGCATCTTGTTTATGTTTATTGAGTGTTTGTATATACCCGTATTCTCGGATATACAGGAGTTGAGTAAGTCTCATTCCAGAAATGGGATTTTAAATGATTATTTTAATAATAAGATAATCGAAGAGAATAAAAGTTCGAACCTAAGTTCCAATACTTTTCGGAAATGAAATTGAGTTAATAACGATGAATGTTTACAAAAGAAAGAATTGGATTTTAAGAAGTTAAGAACAAGTTATGGCATATAGAACATAAAGATGAATAATAAATCGGTTTTACGATGAATAGTAAATTGAAGTTACGTTTGCATAGCAAACGGACTCGAATTTGCATTATTATTGTTTTAATGTTCTTATTTATTTTTTATAATGGGCATCAGCCAATTTTGAGTTTAAAACAATTTTTTTAGAAAATAATACTATTTTAATGATTTAAATATTAAAATGTGGAATAATTAATTTAAAAGTCAGAAATGTGGAAAAATCTTGATAAATCATAATAAATAATTTTAAATGTGTTTTGGAAAGAAAATATCAAGTTTTGAAAATTTGTGAATCCTTCGGGAAATTTGGATTTGATATTTAACCAAACCTTTGCTGAAATATAAAGGAATTTTGACATTTAATTATTAATTGAATCATTTATAATGATTAACTAGAATTAGAATCTTCCAATTAATTTAATTTGATTCGAATGGAAACCAAATTGGTTATTGACTGAGGTATGTCTCCATGGATGATGACTTAGACTATTCAAGGGATTTAAAAGGTTGTGTCGTTATCCCGCTTAAAGTGTTTGTTGGATATGGAGGTTTATAACGATTATAAACCAATATGATTTCTGTAGAGATTCCCATATAAAAGGAAATATGATTTTGGGCTTGTTGTGAATGATGTGTTTAATAACATTATTCTTTGTCCCAAGAAAAGGTAAGATTATTTTCCAAGTTAAGCAAATGAAATCTTTATTTATAAAGATTTTTGGGAAAGGAATGAACATATTTTTACATGAGGAAAATGGCGAATAATCAATAAGGATTATTAGGAATATTTAACTTGGAATTTGAAGTAAATAAATTAGAATAATTGATGTAGAGTTTTCTGAAATCTTTCAACAAGATTTAAAGGAATAGGATTTGAAAGGTAATGCAAATTACCGAAACATAAGATGATTAAAATGGAGTATTACCAGTTGTGCTCCATGTGATAGAAATGAAGGATTTCGATATATTAAAATTTAATATAGTTTTAATAAATCTGTGAATAAAAGATTGGAATGGATAAAGGCGCTGGAATAAATGTGTATTCACGTTTAGAGATGGCTAAATAGTCATAAAGTATGATTGGATAATCTGAAATTGGATTTCAAGTTAAGTAATCATTGATGAATGATTTTGACATATTAAAGCTCATTACAGTTTTAATAAATGGATTGAGTAATATTCCTAAATGGAATGAGGTACATGAAATCCTGTATACCAATTGGTTTTAAAGATGCACTAATTATTTGGAAAGGTCGGGTTTTTATCCATCCCGGATAATTATACAACATGAAAAGATTAAGTTCACAATGATGATGACGAAGAATCAAATTTCTTAACATCGGATGGATAGCTCTCTGATGCCTTGGGCGGCCACCCAGGCAAAAGTAGCGGCCAATCTAACCGTACTTGAAGCGATATTGTTTGCAAGGACTTGCACTCCCAGGCGGGGACGTGGAATCAAGTGCCCTCGGTTTCGTTCCTATTCCCGAAATGGACTTGTGGATGGATTGCATGTCTGACATGGAATGACCATGGGGCTTGCTAAGTGTTGAGCAACGATCAGGGCTCTTATTGAAAAGCAGGGCTCTGTGGTGATTATCAAAGCGTGACTTAAATGCGTAGCTTTGTGTACGATGTGACTTCGTGGGACTCACATCCCAGTATGATGGTATGCTGATTGTCAGATTAGCATGACTTTATGTTTTGCATGGATTCAATCGACCGATGGTATGACAGGTTGCGAAATAAGTTCATCAACCTGAGAGAATGGGTGCAGTGTTGTGTACAAACATGGTATACATTGAATATTCGAGTGGTCTTTCGATCAGTAACCATCAAGATGGAATCCAAACTCCAATAAGAATCCCTTTACGATTTTCAGTTGTATACCTATGTAGCCAACATAGTGGCATGGGACACTATGCGAGCTAAGTTTTGTAAGTTTAATTTTGAAATGATTTTATATACCCTAGACGTTAACATAATATCAAATGATTTCGTTTTAAACTATATCAAGCATTTTTTGCAATTATAAGGCAAACCCCCATCCTCTGGTGTGCGCTTGCATTGTGTGATGGGAATTGGGTCTTCTAATCGTTCATTTTTCTAAAAGTCGTGTTTTCAAGATCTGGTTTATTGTTGCTATGTTTAGTTATGGTTGTTATGGTTGTTATGGTTGTGCACCTATCCTTGGGAGGAAACCCGTTCTGCGATATGCGGCGTGTTCCTAAGATGCCTTATTCGAACTAAGGTTATGTATAAGATTAGTAAATAAAGTTTTCTCACATCAGTCACATGACTGACTCATAGTTTGTTTTTCCCTTGAAAACTGTGGGTGCCCACAATTTCCACACGGGCAGTCTGTTAGTTTGTTTTTCAATTATCGAGATCAGATTCAAGCTTGAGGTCTTGGAGTTCCAGAGAGAGCTAAAGTTTCATATGAAGGCCGAACATAGTCTATTATCGGTATAATATGTTAAGTCTTCATGGAGTAATGTTATATAAAATCAGATTTGTATTCAAAAATGTTTCCTCTACAATGATATATTCTTATTATATTTTATTTGTTCCGTTGTCAGCTTTGTATTCCGTTGTGTTTGCTCTGATAAACCCTGACGAAACGTACTTTTGCTTACTTTGAATCGACATGGGTTTCGTTTTTTGGTCTATTTGAAGTGAGTGGAAGTGTGAGTAAACAAACTCTGGGTGCCCTTATTTTTCACATGGGCAACCGGGTAGTTTTTTTTTGCAGATATTTAGAGTAGTATTCTAGACTGATGCGTAAAGCTGTGTCTAGAGCATTTGAGAGTCTTCCACTGATGTAATTTTGTATTTCCGTTGTGCATTGTAATCATTATACTCTTATATATATATATATATATATATATACATTCTTGTACTCTGATGTAACATTTTTATGATATCAATGAAATTTCTTTTGTTTCTGTCTAATTCGTTGTATGCCCAAAGTTAACAATCCGAGGATTTCCGACTTCCGGATCGGGCCTTGCGTCCAATTCAAAGGGCGGGGATTTTCGGGTCATTACAAATGGTATCAGAGCTTTGGTTAATTCAAAAGCTTTGGGGTACAGCTCATTAGAACAGATAGAAAAGACTCATCATAGGTAGGATTAGTAACATCTATAAATGAATACTCATTAGAGATAGGATCATTAGTGTCCTAGATTGAGTGACTCATTAGAGATAGAGTTAGTAATGCCCTAGAATGAGTCAAGAGTATTACGTCCTCCTTCCTTTTTGAGGATGAAAAGTTTTTAAGTGGGGGAGAATGTAACGACCTGAAATTTCAATCAATTTTAAAATAAGAATTTAAATAGGATTGAATGAAATATTTTTTTTAATGTAAGTATGGTTTTAATTTGAAAATATACCAGCTAAATTTCAATTTAATTAAATATCGGATTAACAAAATATTCAGCTTTGAAAATATTTTACTCAGGGAAGTTTCGCATAAGACGACATCTATATGCTGAAAAGGAAAAATAAAAGGCCAAAATTTGAACTAAATTTTGATGGTAACTGGAATTTGATTGTGCTAACTGCAAAACTGGAACCTAAGATCTATCCAGGAAAATTCTAAATATAGGATATTAGCTATGTATAAAGTTAGAGAAAATTATTTATCGAATATAAAAAGTTATTAACAAATCAAAACTAAAATAAATTATTTGAAAACGCAAACAAACTTAGATTTTGGATCTGAACACAAAGGATTGAATAACTTTAGAAGCCAGACCTTATGGTTGAAGAATTTTGTGAAAACCGTTATCGTTTGATACTCCAACACAAGGCCGGAAGGTGATTGAGAAAACACAAGTTATTATTCCTAAAGATAAGGGTGAATAATGGCCTTAGGATCTTCTACGCTTATCCATAGGCCACGTGTCAAGCATCCATGCATTACCCCTTTATTATATATACCTTGTTCCTTCCTTATCACTCCATTCTTCTTCTTGGAAAATTGTTTCTCCCTTCTCCATGAATTGCTCATGTTTTCCCCCTTATTAAATAAAAAAAAAGATTTTTTCAAGAAAATAAATAAGAAAGGAAGGAGAAAAGCTAGGAGAAGGATCTATACATCCAGGCTAAGTTCTGGAAGCATCTGAGGTTGTTAAACATTCGAGAAAGAGCGCAAAGCTGTGATGGTCCTACAACGAAGGAATTGAAGGAACCTACTGGGATGGTGAGCGGTTTATACCCTCACACTTGCTTGTGGTATTAGTTTGTGTGAAATGATTTCATGCATGTTGTTGTGTGGCTTGAAATGTTTGATATGGTTTGGAAACCCCACACAGGTCGTAGGATGAAATTACACTGGTCCCATGTGTTTATTACACGATTGTTATTTATTAGTAAACCCCTACACAGGATATTGGGATGATGACCCACACTAGTCCCAAGTGTTCACTGAATTGTGTATGTGGTTGCTTTGCGGATGTCATACCGTTTGATATTTGGATTGGTTTAACCAAAGGATATGAACACCATTTGGTTTGATATGTGATTTGGATGGCCTTTTAGGGTATAGTGTGGATGCATCGATGCTCCGTATAGAGAAGGTTATGGCAAGATTTCCTACAAATGTAGAAACCAAATTGACACCGACATATATGGTTAAATAACTAACGAGTTTGGTTGCAACTCGTTAGACACATGACATCTTGTTTATGTTTGTTGGATGTTGCTTATACCCAAATTCTCGGGTTATACAGGAGTTGAATGAGCCTCATTCCAGAAATTGGATTTTAAATGGTTATTTTAATAATAAAATAAAAGTTTGAATTTAAGTTCCAATACTTTTCGGAAATGAAATTGAGTTCATAACAACGAAGTTTTGCAAAAGAACGAACGGGTTTTGAGGAAGTTAAGAACAAGTTATGGCTTATCGAATATTGAAACGAATAGTAAATCAATCTTACGATGAATAGTAAATTGAAGTTGTGCTTTCCTAACAAACATACTCGGTTTTGCGAAATTATGGTTTTAATGTTGTTACTTATTTTTAAAATGGGCGTCGGCCAACTTTGAGACTTTAATAATCATTTTTGAAGAAAAATATTATTTTAATGATTTAGATATTAATTTAAATATTTAAATGTGGAATAATTGATCTAAAGGTCAAAAATGTGAAATTGAATACTAAAAGTTATTTAATATGGTTTGAATAATTACTGAACTTATTTTGAAGTATTTCGACTCGGTTTTAATAATAAATCACTCTTGGGTTCGAATAGGACTCGTCGTGTAGTGATAGTTTGCGAATTTCAATCCGAAATTTGAAATTAAAATTCCGGGAGATCTAACTGTCAGATTTTCTTGAAATGCATCATGCTTTGTCTGAAATTTGAATAGCTTTCCAACAAAAGAAAAAGAGACATTTTTCAACGGTTAGATTTTAAAATAAGTCCAAATCAGTTTGACCGGACAATCCAGTTTCGGCAGTTCAAGTACCAAATTCAGATTTTTGGTTAAAAGGCTTTATAGAAATATGGAAAAATCATTTTAAATTATAATAAATTATTTGAAGTATTTTGGATAAATAAATAATGTTTTAAATAATAAACGCCTATTTTGGCTGGATAAGCGGAAACTACGAGTAAGTCTGTCCCGATTGTGAGATCCAAAAAGGTAAACGAGGTGTTTAACAAGGTAAGGGATGCTGCAACCAGTGCTCTGAACTTACCTGGCCTACGTTTATTTATCTGGGCAAGGATCAAAATGGATCGAAAGGAAAGCTCGGATGTTCATTTAACAATTTATTAAACGTTAAATGTAAGGAAGATATTTATCTTTTTATAATGAATCCGAAATAAAGGTAAGTGAAAACTGGAGTTTTTCAATTAATTCAATTAAATTGGAATTGAATGGAAACCATATTGGTTAACAGTTGAGATAAGTCTCTTTAGATGAAGACTTAGATTATTTGAGGAATTTGAAAGGCGTTAGCCAATATTCCGCTTATAGTGTTGGTTGGATACGGAGATTAATATCAACTGTAAGCAATATGATTTCCATGAAGATTCCATTTTAAATGGAAATATGATCTTGGGTTGGTTGTGAACGATGTCTTAAATAACATTGTTCTTTAACCCAGTTAAAGGAAAGATTATTTTCCAAGTTAAGAAGAAATGAAATCTTTATTTAATTCGAATAAGGATTATTGAAAAAATATATGTGTTTTCACGAAGAGAATAGACGAGTCATCAGTAAGGATTATTCAAAGGATTATTGGAAAGATTTAAATTAGAATTTGAAGTTAAGTAATTAGAATATTTGATTTGAAATCTTTCAACAAGATTTCAAGGAATAGGATTTGAAAGTGAATTAAAATTACCAAAACATAAGATGATTAAAAATGAAATATTACCAGTTTTGCTCCATGAGATAGAAATGATGAGTTTTGACATCTTAAAACTTAATATAGTTTAAATGAATAGATTGAATAAAAGAATGGAATGAGATTCATGAGATCCTGTGAATTGATTGATTTTAAAAGATGCGCTAATTATTTGGAAAGACCGGGTTTTTACCCATTCTGAATAATTATACGATGTGAAAAGATTAAGTTCTCAATGATGATGGTGGAAGAACCGAATTTCTTCACATCGAATGGATTTCCTGTTGATGTTTTCATATGGTTGGTCCCCATATAAAGGGTTTTAAAGTAGCGGCATATCTGATCGTACTTGAAGCGATTCGGATTGCAAGGACTTGCACTGCTAGGCGGGGACGTGGAATTAAGTGCTTTCGGTTTCGTTCCTATACCCAGAACGGATTTGTTTATTGAAGTCATGTCTGACATAGAATGACTATGGGACATGCTAAGTGTTGAGATGTGATCAAGGCTTTTGTTGAAAAGCAGAGTCATGTGGTGATGATCAAAGCATGGCTTAAATGCGCAGCTTTGTGTAATGTGACTTCGCGGACCTCACACTCCGGAATGAACTGAAATAGGATAACAACCGACAGGGTTTGAGACTAACGTTCCATCTAGAAAAAAGGTAGTACTATAGTATGGAGCCCTGGTATTTACTTATGTGGTTATTGGATATGAGGCGCCTTGGATAAACGGCCGGCATTCTTGACCGTGGGACGTTGTGTTAAGGAAACGCCCTGGTTGAAAGATATTGAGGTAACAATCCACGTATAAGAAGTGGACCAACTATGTACCCGCTGAAGGGACGTTCCTGGGACCTTGCTAGCGGTGCCCGAATCAGATAATTAAGGAACTTATCCTTAGGCTGGCTTTTTAGTGGAATCCAGTTTCCAATACTTTCCCTCTTTACGATTTTCATTTGTACTTATGTAGCCTACATAGTGGGATGGGGCACTATGCGAGCTAAGTTTTATAATTTTATTTTCGAAATGATTTTACACACCCTAGACATTATCATAATATCAAATGATTTGGTTTTAAACTATATCAAGCATGTTTTGCGATTATAAGGCAAACCCCCCGATCCTCCAGTTTGCGCTTGAATTGTGTGATGGGACCAGGGGATTATATTCGTTTATTTTTCTAAAAGTCACGTTTTCAAACTTGGTTTATGGTTGCTATGGGTGAATGGTTGTTGTGTTTGGTTATAGTCGCTACGGTTAGGTTTGATTACATTATTTTATAACTGATATAACCAAAGCCTGACCCAAATTTTTATCGCTCAGGTCAGATCCGAGCCAGTGTTTACAGGATGGAAGCTTGAAGACTTGGAGTGCCATAGAGAATCAGGGCTTCATATGAAGGTCGAACATACTCTATTATCGTTACATTAGGTTAAGCCGACAAAGGTATGCAAAATCAGACTTTTATTTTAAAGTGTTTCCGTTTCAAAAAAAATTTCCACCATAATGATATTTTCATATTATATTTTATATGTTCCATTGTGAGTTTTATATTCCGCTATGCTTTACTCTGATGAACACTAACAAAATGTATTTTTTCTTGTGTTGAATCGATGTAGGTTCGGGTTTTTGTCGATTTAAAGTAAGCAAAAAATGCGGGTCGTTACAGTTGGTATCATTTTCTGTTAATCTAAAATGTGATTTTAAAAAAGTGTGAAAGGATTTTAAATGATTTGAATAAGAGATTCGAACCCAGAAGAAATTGAAAATAATTTTAAAGTTGAATTATGTGTTAATAAAGTTATTGTTTTTTAGAATTGATAATTAATAGATATTGGTTGAAAATTAATAAAAATGCAATATTTTGGTCACCATAAAAATAGGCATTTTTCCAAAGGTCACGGGTTTCGAAAATTTTAGTTTCGTTGAATCTGTTATGTCAAAATATAGTCGTGGGTGAAGTTTTAAGTCAATTCGTGTCAGCATGTGACTGTGTGATTGGAAAACGTGTCAAAAAGAGTTAAATTTGAACTAAAAATAACTTGTTTTTGAAATTAACCTATTTAGATGGATGAATTAATCTTTGAAACCTATTTTATTGAGTCTGAAATAGGGGTAATTAGGTGGTTGCATTTTTCGTTGGGTCCAATTCGGAGTTCTAGACATTAAGATAGGCTGAAAACACTATATTGAATCCAATTTAAATTATTTGAAAACTCAGACGAATTCGAATTTGAAATATTTTTACATGTTATTGAAGAGAAATAAAAATTTAACAATGTGGTGGAAAAATATTTTAAATAATATTTCAATAAGTAAGTCAAATTAACTTCCGAATAGAGCTGAGTAAACACACTTGTGTTTTAGTTCTTGCACAGTAACCGGTCCGCACCTTAAATTCCATTATTTAAACCCTCCGTCTTTACCCCCTCTTCATTCTTATCCTTTCCTTATCTTTCCTCCCCACTAGGGCAAACATGACCGAACAAAGAAGGAAAAAATAATAAGAGGAAGAGAAGAGAGAAGAAAGGAAAGAAATCAAGCTATTTCACCTCTTCCCTTCCTCCGCTTTCATCCTCTATGGTCGAATCCTCCACCACCGCCACTGCTGCACCACCTCCGTCCGATGATACCCTTTTCCAGCCCAAAAAATCTTGGATCTACACAGATCCGAGGACAATCCGTTTATTTATCCAACCCGTTTTTCCACCTCCGACCGAAAATTACGCACCTTGATCTTTAAACAGCCATAACTTCCTCATACAGAGACAAAATTATGCGTTCTTCGAGGCATTGGAATCGTGGGAATGATTACTTCAACCTATATAAGGATTTAGAAGCCCAAGAGCAGTCGAAAATTTTAGATTTGGCCAAGAAGAATTCGGGTTTCATCAAAAATTGGAGAAACACTAGTCCCAGGAACATTCGACCTTATAACGAGAGCTAGGACGACACGAGGTGAGGAAACTATACATTAAAGGGTTTAATTAGTGATTATATATCTATGTTTATGGATTATTGGTGAGAAATTTAAAAGTAGGAAAAGGATAACCTATATGCACATAAGGTGTTCGATGGAAGCCTAAAAGAAAAATATTAAGTAAATGGTCGGAAATTGGTTGCTAATGGTTTCTAAGTAAATTCATGAAGTAGAAATGACATCTTAGTTAGGTTTGGAATGAAACTCCTTAAATTAGTTCACAAAATCTCGCCTTAATGGAATATTAGTGTATACATGCATTGATTGGTTGTTGGTGGTTTGTTAGTAAATAATTTGATGTTGTAAAAGATGAAAAAACCCATAAGGTTTTGATCTTCATGCGTAACCATACGTAAAGATGTAGTTTGTATGAGAAATCAATTTGTAAAAGGGGCTTTTGAGTTTGATTTAAAACATGTACATAACATGTTTGTTGAAATGTCTCAAAGATATCTAAAGGGATTTTGTGATGAAATCCTCATGGATTAGGATTGAACATAGTTCCTTAACACCCTTATGTAGTATATATGTCACCATGTTTAGGTTATGAGCCTAATGTTGAAAATTAGTAAGCTAATTCCCTGTTTTGTGATTAGCAAAATTTGTCGATAATACAGGTTGGGTTGGTGAAGGTTAGGAAAGTAAAATATGGCCTAAATCTGGTTAAAGACACAAAGAAACATTCTTTATGTTTGAATTCGATTGAAATCTAGAAATCCTGGCATCATGAATGTGTATATGTGAGAAACCCTAGCCAATGGACATGAAATAATCTTTGTGATTATTACTTAAGTATTATTTATGTGTGAATATTATTGGTTTGAGATATCCATGTTTGGATATTTTGGTTTGAATGTTTGGTGGCTAGATTGGTTGTATTGGGAATGGTTATGAATACCGTTTGGTTGTTAGTTAATAAAATGGAACCCAGTTATAACACCGACATCTGATCTTAAATAACTAACGAGTTTGGTTACAACTCGTTAGACACATGACATCTTGTTTATGTTTATTGAATGTTTGTATATACCTAGATTCTTGGATATACAGGAGTTGAATGAGTCTTATTCCAGAAATTGGACTTTAAATGATTATTTTAATAATAAAATAATCAGAGAGGATAAAAGTTTGAATTTAAGCTCCTACTATTATCGAAAATGAATTTGAGTTCATAACAATGAACTTTTGCAAAAGAATGCACTGGTTTGAACAAGTTAAGTACAAGTTATGGCTTGCCAAATGTTGAAATGAATAGTAAATCGATTTTACGATGAATAATAAATTGAAGTTGTTTTGCATAGTAAACGGAATCGAATTTGCGTTATTATTGTTATAATGTTCTTATTTATTTTTATAATGGGCGTCAGCCAACTATGAGACTTTAATAATCATTTTTGAAAAATAATATTATTTTAATGATTTAAATATTAATTTAAATATTTAAGTGTGGAATAATTAATTTAGAAGTCAGAAATGTGGAAAAATCTTGATAAATCATAATAAATAATTTTAAAAGTATTTTGTAAAGAAAATATCAATTTTTGAAATTTATGAATCCTTCGGGAAGTCCGGATTTGATATTTAACCGAACCTTTATTGAAGTGTAAAGGAATTTGGGCTTTTAATTAATAATTGAATCATTAATAATTATTAACTAGAATCAGAAACTTCCAATTAATTTAATTGGAATCGAATGGAAACCAAATTGGTTTTTAACTAAGGTAAGTCTCTATAAATGATGACTTAGACTCTTTAAGTGATTTAAAAGGTTGTGTCATTATCCCTCCTAAATGATGACTTAGACTATCTACATGGCTTAAATGCATTGCTTTGTGTATGACGTGACTTCGCAGGCCTCACGCCCGGTATGATGGTGTGTGGATTATCAGATTAACATGACTTTATGTTTGCGTGGATTCGGTCAATCGACGGTATGACAGGTTGCGAGATTAAGTTCATCAACCTAAGAGAATGGGTGTGGTGTTGTGTACAAACATAGTATCCACTGAAGCCCTAGTGTCTTCTGATCAGCAGCCCTCATGATGGAATCTGAACTCCAATACGAACCCTTTCATGATTTTCAGTTGTATACCTCTGTAGCCAACATAGAGGTATAGGACACTATGCGAGCTAAGATTTATAAGTTTATTTTCAAAATGATTTTACACACCCTAGAAATTATCATAATATCAAATGATTTGGTTTTAAAATATATCAAGCATGTTTTGTGATAATAAGGCAAACCCCTATCCTTTGGTGTGCGCTTGCATTGTGTGATGGGACCTAGGGATTATAATTGTTCATTTTTCTAAAGTCATGTTTTCAAATCTGGTTTATGGTTGTTATGTTTAGTTATGGTTGTTGTGGTTGTGCACGTATCCTTGGGAGGAAACCCATTTCGTGACATGCGGCGTGGTCCTGAGATACCTTATTCAAATTGAGGCTAAGTATAAGATTTGTAAATAATGTTTCCTCGCACCAGTCACATGACTGACTTGTTTGTTTTTCCCTTGCAAACTGCGGGTGCCCACAATTTCCACACGGGCAGTCTGTTAATTTGTTTTTCAGTTATAAAGATCAGATTCAAGCTTGAGGACTTGGAGTTCCAGAGAGAGCTGAAGTTTCATATGAAGGCCGGACATACTCTACTATCGGTATATTATGTTAAGCCTACATGGTTGTAATGGTATGTAAAATCAAATTTGTATTCAAAAATGTTTCCGCTGCAATGATATATTCTTATTATATTTTATCTGTTTCGCTGTGAGTTTTGTATTCCGCTGTGTTTGCTCTAATAAATCTTAACGAAACATACTTCTGCTTTCATTAAATTGACATGGGTTCGGATTTTGCTCGGTTTGAAGTGAGTGGAAGTGCTTGTCGTCACACTTGAAATCCTCGGATTGTTAACTTTAGGTGTACAACAACATTAGTACAAAACACAAAAGACTTTTCATTAACATCATTACAATGTTACATCAAAGTACAAGAATATATATCAAAGTGTAATGATTACAATGCACAGCGGAAATGCGAATATTATGTTCAGTGGAAGACTCTCAAATGCTTTGAACACAGCTTTACGCTTCAATCCAGAATCCTACTCTAAGAAGACTCCGAGACGCGTCTGCAAAACAAATTATCCAGCTGTTCTTAACTTATCCTAAAGTGAGGCATATCATGGGACCACGTCGAATAACACGGAACGGGTGTACTCCACACGAATGCTAGTGCACAAACAACTACCAAAAATAGACTTACGGAGCCTATAATGCAACAAACAATATGCAATTCCTCAAAATACCCATTTAGGTTTAATTCTCTAACTTAGATTTTCAAAATCTAATTAACTTTACAGAAGTTATTTCTTTGGACTTTATTCCCGATTTCTTATGTCAAATCATTTGAAATTACATAACTAGCTTTAATATAAAATTAGCTTTCACTTCGGGATCTCAAACCAAAACACATTTGAAAACCTCAAATATCTACTATACAAGCATATCAAAATATATGCCACCTGATCGGGAGGTTCCCCTGATGACCAGACTCCAGGTACACCTTATCATCATGATAATAATCCAAGTACATCCCCTCTCCATTCCCGAGAGCGAACCATACATTCCGTGGACCTTAGTTCGCACATGCCTGACTTTTCATCACCAAGGCCGTTACCCGATCATTGGTAACACATAGAAATCATTTCTATATCGCAGAGTGGAAAAAATCATTATCACTAATAATCACAAATATAATCAAATCAATATAGGTTTCCACTTCTAAATCATTTCGAAATCATCGGGTTTAGCCCTCGAAATCCTTTCTGTTTTATAAAACATTCCCTGTCCAAAATTGGTAATAACACTTCTTTTCATTTAAGAAAAAAACTCATTTCAAAATCATTCATTAAATTTAAACGAACCCAAAACATCGCTAAACACCTCATAGTCAAAGCGTGAAATAAAACACTAGGCGTTAGCATACAAGTATTATCTACCCAACCCAGTACTAAATGTAAAGGCATATTTGCTAATAAACTGGTCGCGCGAACACAATCTGTCAACAATGATAATTAACGAGTGTATAAACATTAATCTATAACTAACTAGCCCTTAATCGGTTGGATATTCTCACCTACTTAAGTAACTACCCAAATTCTTCTTAAAAATTGAATCTTTAAGGATTTAATTTTATTTACCACATCAAATCACTTGCAAATAATTCAAACATACCACCACAAAACAACTAAGGCATGTATATAACTAATATTCCATAAAAGTGTAATTTTGTGAACTAACGTAAGGTGTTTCACTTCCAAATTCCATAAAGATGTCATTTTTACTCCATGAATCTATTTAAGAATCATTAACAAACATATACCATCAATATAATCACATATAAACCATTAATTTCCTAAGAGACATATCATCAAACACCTTATAGGCATCATATAAAACTAGCAAATAAAATCCCTTTATAAGTTGAGATTTGTTCACCCAAAGCTGCCATACTCCACCAGAATTTAACTAAAGGTTGTATGCTCCTAGATCTATGGCTTTCCTTCCTTTTTTCCCTTCCCTTTGCTTTTTCGTATTAAAGAGGGGTTCGGCCAAAAGGTATAAGGGAGGAGGAAGGAGAAGAAGAAAAAAGGTAAGGATGTAATGAAAATGAAAGGGTGTAGGTGCCTTTATATGACTATGTATAAGGGCATTTATGTCATTAACCTAAGGGCACTTGTCAAGTTCCTACCATTACTTAACATGTAAGTATACATGTGTTAAGGCTTCCGTAAGAAGCCATAAGCTTAAGGAGGAAAAAGACAAAATTGTCTTCTTACACTTAATACTCTCTTTATCTTCTTTGAGAAGCTATGCACTTAAGGAAGAAAAATTCAAATTGTTCTTATACTTATTTCTCTCTTTAGCTTCTTTAGGAAGCTATGGACTTAAGGAATAAAAATTCAAATTGTCTTCTTATACTTATTACCCTCTTTATCTTCTTTGGGAAGCTATGTACTTAAGGAAGAAAAATTCAACCTGTATTCTTATTACTCTCTTTAGATTCTTTGAGAAGTTATGCACTTAAGAAAGAAGAAACTAAGAATAGCTTAAGGAGGAAGGCACTAAGCATGCATAAAATAAGTATTAAGAACCTTAAAGAGGAAGGCACTAAGAGTTGGCTTCCAAGGGAAGCCACTAGGAATTGACTTAGGAATTGTTTTAGTTTAACGTAATCTTGACTTAAGTAATTAATTGAAATGTCACAAATTAAAATACTTAGCTACTTACTACATCATATTTCAATATCGACAAATATTTTCAAAGATGAATATTTTGTTATTCCGATATTTAAATAAATCAAAATTACAATGGTATATTTTGAAATTAAAACATAATCCATTTTTAAAAAAATTCATTCAATCGTATTTAAATTCTTAAAATTAACTACTTGTGACGTCCCACACTTCCACTCACTTCAAACCGACCAAAAACCAAACCCATGTCGATTCAAGGTAAGCAAAAGTATGTTCCGTTAGGGTTTATCAGAGCAAACACAGAAAGATACAAAGCTCACAGCGGAATAGATAAAATGTAATAAGAATATATCAGTTCAGCGGAAACATTTTTGAATATAAATCTGATTTTACATATCATTACTCCATGAAGACTTAACATAATATACCGATAATAGAGTACGCTTGGCCATCGTATAAAACTTCAACTCTCTCTGGAACTCCAAGTCCTCAAGCTTGAATCTAATCTCGATAAATGAAAAACAAACTAACAGACTGCCCGTGTGGAAATTGTGGGCACTCGTAGTTTGCAAGGGAAAAACAAACTACGAGTCAGTCATGTTACTGGTGTGAGGAAACTTTATTCACTAATCTTATACTTAACCTTAATTCGAATAAGGTATCTTAGGTCCACGCCGCTTGTCGCAGAACGAGTTTCCTCCCGAGGATACGTGCACAACCATAGCAACGAGAACCAAATGTAGCAACCATAAACCAGATTTTGAGAACACGATCTTTAAAAAAAATGAATGATTATAAGCCCCAGGTCCCATCACATAATGAAAGCACACACCAGAGGATAGGGGTTTGCCTTATAATTGCAAAACATGCTTGATGTAATTTAAAACCAAATCATTTGATATTATGATAATGTCTAGGGTGTTTAAAATCATTTCGAAAATAAACTTACAAATCTTAGCTCGCATAGTGTCCCATACCACTATGTTGGCTACATAGGTATAAAACTAAAAGTTGTAAAATGGTTTGTATTGGAGTCTAGATTCCATCATGATGGTTGTTGATCGAAAGACCACTCGGGCATTCAGTGGATACAACATTTGTACACAACACCGCTCCCATTCTCTCAGGTTGATGAACTTAATCTTGCAATCTGTCATACCGTCGGTCGACCGATTCCACGCAAAACAAAAACCCATGCTAATCTGACAATCATCATACCATCATACCGGGGTGTGAGGCCCGCGAAGTCACGTTATACACCAAGCTGCGCATTTAAGTCATGCTTTGATCATCACCACAGAGCCCTTTTTTCAATAAAAACCTTGATCATTGCTCAGCACTTGGCATACCCCATGGTCATTTCATGTTAGACATGCAATCCATCCACAAGTCCGTTCCGGAAATAGGAACGAAACCGATGACACTTGATTCCATGTCCCCGCCTGGGAGTGCAAGACCTTGCAAACCAAATCACTTCAAGTACGGTTAGACTGGCTGCTACTTTAACCTGAGTGGCAGCCCAAGGCATCAATGAGCTATCCATCCGATGTGAAGAAATTTGGGTCTTCATCATTGTCATTGAGAACTTAATCTTTTCACGTTGTATAATTATTCAGAATGAGTAAAAACCAAGCCTTTTCAAATAATTATCGCATCTATAAAACCAATAAGTATACACGATCTCGTGAACCTCATTCCATTTCGGAATATTACACATCCATTTATTAAAACCATAATGAGCTTTAATATGTCAAAATAATTCATCAATGATTACTTAACTTGAAATCCAATTTCAAATTATCCTATCAAACTTTATGACTATTTAGTCAACTCTATACGTGAATACATGTTTATTCCTGCTCCTTTATCCATTCCAATCTTTTATTCAAAGATTTATTAAAGCTATATTAAGTTTTAATATATGGAAATACTTCATTTCTATCTCATGGAGAAAAACTAGTAATGTTCCATTTTAATCTTCTTATGATTCGGTAATTTCCATTACCTTTCAAATCCCATTCCTTCAAATCTTGTTGAAAGATTTCAGAAAACTCAATATAAAATATTCTATTTTCTTTACTTCAAATTCCAAGTTAAATCTTCCCAATAATCCTTATCGATTATTCGCCATTTGCCTCATGTAAAAACATGTTCATTCGTTTTCCAAAAATCTTTATAATTAAAGATTTCATTTGCTTAACTTGGAAAATTATCATACCTTTTCATGGGCTAAAGAACAATGTTATTAAAGACATCATTCACAACAAACCAAAAATCATATCTCCTTTTATATGGGAATTTCTACAGAAATCATATTGGTTTATAATCAATATAAACCTCCATATCCAACAAACACTATAAGCGGGATAACGGCACAGCCTTAAAATCCCTCGAATAGTCTAAGTCATCATCTATAGAGACTTACCTCAGTTAATAATCATTTTGGTTTCTATTCGATTCCAATTAAATTAATTGGAAAGTTCTGATCTAGTTAATCATTATTAATGATTCAATTATTAATTAAAAGTCCAAATTCCGTAATATTTCAATAAAGGTTCGGTTAAATATCAAATCTGTATTTCCCAAAGGATTCGTAAATTTTAAAAACTTGATATTTCCTTTCCAAAATACTTTTAGAATTGTTTCCATATTTCTGACTTTTAAATTAATTATTCCACATTTAAATATTTCAATTAATATTTAATTCATTAAAATAATTTTATTTTCCAAAAATAATCATTCAAAACTCAAAATGGCTGACGCCTATTACAAAAATAAATAAGAACATTAAAATAATAATAATGCAAATTCGAGTCCGTTTGCTATGCAAACGCAACTTCAATTTACTATTTATCGTAAAACCGATTAACTATTCGTCTCAATGATCGATAAGCCATAACTTGTTCTTAACTTCTTCCAATCCAATTCATTCTTTTGTAAAAATTCATCGTTATTAACTCAATTTCATTTCTGAAAAGTATTGGAACTTAAATTCAAACTTTTATTCTCTCCGATTATCTTATTATTGAAATAATCTTTTAAAATCCAATTTTGGAATGAGACTCATTCAACTCCTCTATATCCGAGAATCTGGGTATATACAAACATTCAATATACATAAACAAGATGTCATCCGTCTAACGAATTGTAACCAAACTCGTTAGTTATTTAAAATTAGATGTTGATGTCATAATTGAGTTCCATTTTATTAATTAACAACCAAACAGTATTCATAACCATTCCCAATACAACCAAACCAGCCATCAAACACTAAAACCAAAGTATCCAAACATGGATATCTCAAACCAATAATATTCACACATGAATAATGCTTAAGTAATAATAATAAAAGATGATTTCATGTCCGTTGGCTAAGGTTTCACACATATACACATACATGAGACTAAGATCTTTAAATTTCAAATGAACCCAAACATAAAGAATGATTCTTTATATCTTTAACCAAATTTAGACCATGTTTAACTTTCCTAACCTTCACCAGCCCAACCTATATTATCGACAAATTTTTCTAATCACAAAATAAGTAATTAGCTTACTAACTTTCAAATTAGGCTCATAACTTAAACATGGTGACATGTATACTACATAAGGGTGTTAAGGAACTAAATTCAATCCTAACCCATGTGTATTTCATCAAAAAATCCCTTTAGATCTCTTTGAGACATTTCAAAAAACATGTTGTGTGCATGTTTTAAATCAAACTTGAAAGCCCTTTTTACAATTTGATTTCTCATACAAACTTCGTCTTTACGTATGGTACATGAATATCAAAACATTAGGAGTTCATCATCTTTTACCACATCAAATTATTTATTAACAAACCACCAACAACCAACCAAAGCGTGTATACACCTGATGTTCCATAAAGGTGAGATTTTGTGAACTAAACTAAAGAGTTTCATTCCCAAACCTAACTAAAATGTCATTTTTAATTCATGAATTTACTTGGAAACCATTAGCAACCAATTTCCGACCATTTACTTAATATTTTTCTTTTAGGCATTTCATCAAACAACTTATGTGCATATAGGTTATCCTTTTCCTACTTTTAAATTTTTCTCTAATAACCCATAAACATATGTATATAATCACTAATTTAAAAGTGGGAAAAGGATAACCTATATGCACATAAGGTGTTCAATGAAATGCCTAAAAGAAAAGTATTAGGTAAATGGTCGGAAATTGTTTGCTAATGGTTTCTAAGTAAATTCTTGAAGTAGAAATGACATCTTTGTTAGGTTTGGAAATGAAACTCTTTAGTTTAGTTCTCAAAATCTCACATTTATGGAATATTAGGTGTATACATGCTTTGGTTGGTTATTGGTGGTTTGTTAGTAAATAATTTAATATGGTAAAAGATGATGAACCCATAAGGTTTTGATCTTCATGTGTAACCATACGTAAAGATGAAGTTTGTATGAGAAATCAATTTGTAAAAAGGGCTTTTAAGTTTGATTTAGAACATGCACACAACATGTTTGTTGAAATGTCTCAAAGAGATCTAAAGGGATTTTGTGATGAAATCCTCATGGATTAGGATTGAATTTAGTTCCTTAACACCATTATGTAGTATATATGTCACCATGTTTAGGTTATGAGCCTAATTTTGAAAGTTAGTAATCTAATTCCTTGTTTTGTGATTAGCAAAATTTGTCGATAATACAGGTTGGGTTGGTGAAAGTTAAGAAAGTAAAACGTGGTCTAATTTTGGTTAATGACATAAAGAAACATTCTTTACGTTTGGATTCATTTGAAATTTAGAGAACCTAGTCTCATGAATGTGTATATGTGTGTAACCTTAGCCAATGGACATGAAATCATCTTTTGTTGTTATTACTTAAGCATTATTCATGTGTGAATATTATTGGTTTGAGATATCCATGTTTGGATATTTTGGTTTGAATGTTTGATGACTGTATTGGTTGTATTGTGAATGGTTATGAATGTCGTCTGGTTGTTAATTAATAAAATGGAACCCAATTATAACACCGACATCTAATCTTAAATAACTAACAGGTTTGGTTACAACTCGTTAGTGTAACAACCCGAAAATCTGGGCCAGTTTAAAAATTTTAAATTGGCAATTTTAATGAATTTTGATTATTTAAAATAGATTATTTTAAATAATAACGACGAGAAATTTATTTTCAATAGAATTCGAACGAATATATTTATATAGTTCGTCGTTAGAATATAAATATTTATTTTGAATTATAAAAGGAATTGAAAATGGCGCGGTAGTTCGATAATTCAATTTCAAACATCAATTGAATGCACCGGGTGCAAAATAAACTGGAATATAGCGAAACCAAAAATAATAGAATCTATTTGAGAATATCTTTCCAACGAATCCGAAAAATCAAATTTTCATAGCGGGAATCAAAAGTTATGGCCAAATGAAAATTCTGAATAGTCGCTATGGAATTCAGGCCCTTAAAAATGGAAATTTTGCAAACGACCTCGGATTTCGACGAAACCACTTTTGTTGGATCCGTGATGTCAAGTTATTGCTAGGTTTCAAATTTCATAATTTTTCGAATCAATATGTGAGCGTGGCAAAGGAAAACGTGTTTGACCAGTTTTAGTTGATTTTAATCGACTGGAAAATGACCATTTTTCAAACGGTCTCAGAATTCGACGAAACTAGTTTTGTTAGGACCGTATCATCAGTACGAAGCTAGAAAATATTTTTCTGGAATTTTTCGAGTTAGTATATGACCCCAGTAAATTGAAATGTACGTTCAAATTCAATATATAGAGTTATATGTTGATTTCGACGAAAACTAATCGTGACGATCGAATCAGCCTATGATACATATCCCATTGTGTTCGGAATGGGGGTAATTAGCTAGGGACGATAGTCGTTGGGTTCGATTTCGAATTTGAAATAAAATGTTGCTTTTGAATTTAAAAATAAATTAAATAAAACCAAAGTCAACTCCCCTTCTCTAATACCTCCCCCCCCCCCCCCCCCCCCTCAATTCATTTCTTTCAGAAAAAAAAAGGGACCGACTCCCCGTCCCATGACTGACCCTTCATTTGCCTAACTTTAAAAATAAAGATTAATAACTGTTTAAGTTCTCACACCAGTCCCATGACTGACCTAGAGTTTATTGTTTTAACCTAAACTCTGGGTGCCCTTATTTTGACACGGGCAGCTAGTAGTTTTGGTTTTGCAGATTTATATTCACAGGATCCTGGTTTACAGCTGGAACGATATCCGGAAAGCTTTGTATCCGTGTATCTTCTTCAGTTGTATATTGTATTATTTTCCGCTGCTATGTATTTAAATGTAATTTAAATCTCTGATATTTTTGTGTAATATTCATTTATACTCTGTATATTCTTGTATTCTGATGGAATTGTTGTAATATACATTGAAATGTTCTTCCGTCTGCGTTCTATTTTGTCGTGTTCTCAAAACAATTTGTTCTTTCTCTTCTCTTCGGAGACCGGGGAAGTTCGGGTCGTCTCATCGTGGTATCAGAGCTTTGGTTTACAAAGCTCAGAGAACAAGACACATTAGAACCATACGAAAGAATTCATCAGAAATTGGATTAGTTATATCCAATGAGAATGACTCGTTAGAGATGGGATCAGTAGTATCCTAGAACGAGTGTGAAGAGTAAATTTTTAAAATAAAAATGAAAACCCATTTTGTTTTGAAATTTAAATCGTTGTATACGTATTTGAATATTTATTTTATATTGAATTTGGACAATCCAATATATAAAGATTTTGCATATGCGCCTTGCAAATGTATATTCGAAGTTTTAATATACTGGATAGATATAGAATCACACTCTAGTCACCCGGGGATAATCCTGATGATGGTGCATCATCATCAGCATTTATATTCGAGTGTCGAAGGTGTGATATCTATATATTTCCATTAGACTGGTGTGAGAACCAAAATTAGATAGGGCCCATTGTTGTGATTTGGCATTAAAAATCTGATTTTTGACTATGTATCAAAGTTATGAATTTCAAAAGCTAATCAACTAATTGATGGATGGTTGTGTTGTTGATTATTGGTTGATTTATGAAAATTTGTACCCTATAACCAAATTGAATCAAATATTGAACTGTATTGAAAATTTGGTTGCATTTGCTTGCATATACATGTACTTACATTGAACAGGTCATAGCAAAGAGGCTAGAGCAGAAGAATAAAATTGTTTGCCCGACAAATAGGTACATGTTTACCATAATTTATTGTTTTGTTTGGGTGATGATGATTTTATGAGCCGATTGGTTAGCCGCTTGGCTTTTTCTTTTTCTTTTTGAGATCAGAGGGCCTGTATGGCAATTTCGGGATTTTCCCGGTGCTCCCGGTGCAGGGGAGGTTATGGCGAAATTTTTCGAAAATTTAGGGTGTTAGCCAAATTTTTGAAAAATTTGAAAAGTTCTTAGAAACTGAAAAGTTGAAGAACTTAGGTCGTAGTCAAAATAATGAAAGTAGAGTTGGTTAATCAAACCACTTTCGGTTTTGTTCCTTTTCGGAGACGAAAAGTTTTAAGTGGGGGAGATTGTTACAACCCGAAAATCTGGGCCAGTTTAAAATTTTTAAATTGGAAATTTTAATGAATTTTGATTATTTAAAATAGATTATTTTAAATAATAACGACGAGAAATTTATTTTCGATAGAATTCGAACGAATATATTTATATAGTTCGTCATTAGAATATAAATATTTATTTTAAATTATAAAAGGAATTGAAAATGGCGCGGTAGTTCGATAATTCGATTTCAATCTTCAATTGAATGTACCGGGTGCAAAATAAACCGGAATATAGCGAAACCAAAAATAACAGAATCTATTTGAGAATATCTTTCCAACGAATCCGAAAAATCAAAATTTCATAGCGGGAATCAAAAGTTATGGCCAAATGAAAATTCTGAATAGTCGCTATGGAATTTAGGCCCTTAAAAATGGAAATTTTGCAAACGACCTCGGATTTCGACGAAACCACTTTTGTTGGATCCGTGACATCAAGTTATTGCTAGATTTCAAATTTCATAATTTTTTGAATCAATATGTGAGCGTGGCAAAGGAAAACGTGTTTGACCAGTTTTAGTTGATTTTAATCGACTGGAAAATGGCCATTTTTCAAACGGTCTCAGAATTCGACGAAACTAGTTTTGTTAGGACCGTATCATCAGTACGAAGCTAGAAAATATTTTTCTGGAATTTTTCGAGTTTGTATGTGACCCCAGTAAATTGAAATGTACGTTCAAATTCAATATATAGAGTTATATGTTGATTTTGACGAAAACTAATCGAGACGATCGAATCAGCCTACGATACATATCCCATTGTGTTCGGAATGGGGGTAATTAGCTAGGGACGACAGTCGTTGGGTTCGATTTCGAATTTGAAACAAAAAGTTGCTTTTGAATTTAAAAATAAATTAAATGAAACCAAAGTCAACTCCCCTTCTCTAATACCTCCCCCCCTCAATTCATTTCTTTCAAAAAAAAAGGGACCGACTCCCCGTTGCCAGTGGCGATCCGCGCCACCGCGCGCCCCTCTAGCGACGCCGTTGGGCTGCCGGCGCCTCCACCAAACCCTCCTCCGGCGATCTCCTCTTCCCTCCGCCCCTTTTCTTCTTTAATTCCAACCCCCCCCCCCCCGACCTAAATCGATCGACGCCTCGCCCAACGCTAGCCCCACTACCACCGTCCAACCTGCCCCTTCTCTCTCCTCCTACCCTCACTCTCTCCCCTTCCCTGATTGCAACCGCCGAGTCAAAATCCCCCACCCAAACCCATTAAAACCCGCGCGAGCCCAGTGCGCCACCACCCCCTGCCTGACCGACGCTCGACCATTTGAGCGCCCCACTCCACCCTTACGCCGAGCCCCTCCCCCTCCCATAATTTCATCTGTAAGTTCTTTTCCTATTTTATTTTTGATTTTATATTTTTTTAGCTTTCTCTGATTTGGTATAAAAATATAAAGTAGGTATTTTAGGAATGTATAGCGAGATTTTTAACAAAGGAAAGACGGGATTTTTAATATATGAAAGATTCGTTTTTTTTTAAATATAAAAGCTTCGATTTTTAAAAATATAAAAGATTTGATTTCTAAACATAAAGATCGGATTTTTAATAGCATAAAGCTATGATTTTTATTGTTGAAAGAAATCATTGTTGGTAAGTTGAAAATATTTTTAAAGGTATAAAAATATGATTTTTACACTTGTAGAAAATTAAAAATATGATTTTTATATTTGTAGAGTACCAAAAATATGATTTTTAATGTATAGTACATCATATTAAAAAATGTGATTTTAATATGAACAGCGTGGAGAAGACTACGTTGGAAGTACGGGCAAATCCAGACTGTTCTGAAATTTAGAAACATAACTGGAGGAGTGGAACCCTCTGTGAGAACTTCTCACCTTTAATTCAATTTTCTAGTTGATAATATTTACTAGGATGCAGACGGTGTTTAGTAGCACCCGACACCCGTCGTCCACAGACCATGGACGGCTTGTATGCTTGTTTGTTTGATTTTGATGTGTAGTTGATTGTGTGATGTGATGTCAAATGAAATAAAACATTTATATAGTTGAAATAAAATATTTTATAGTGGAAAATATTTTATAGTTAAAAATAGAATTTTTAACGTGTATATGAAATGAAATAAAAATAAACAAATCGGACGATTTGTTTGTATACACACATTTGACTGATATTGATTGGGACGATAAATTTTACACATCGCCCAACTGCACAAATAAAATCTGTGTTTGATTGTTTGAAAACCCCACATGGGTATTGGGGTGATATATGACATACACTAATTCCAATAGTTAGTTGTATGTCGATCGATTGATTGACAGACTGTTATAAACGTTGAATATTTATATTTGATGGTTATACAGTGTAGAATGCACTATGGATGATGGTTGATTATTTATCGTTGTTATTTTATACATGTGTTGTAGAAAATCCATATAATTAACATTATATGGTAATTGATTGGGCCTCATTCCAGTTTCGAATAGAAATATTTGAATAGAAATATTTGAAAAGAAATATTTGAATAGAAATATTTGAACAGAAATATTTGAAATAGAATATTTGAATGTAGAAATATATGAAGCCGTATTGATTAGATTGACGCCATTTTGACGTAAACGATATTTATATCGATTGTATTCGTTTTATAAGGAAAATTGCAAAGTGATTTCAAAATCGAATATTTTAAATTGAAATTCGAACCGAATTGAAACGAATTAGAATTCGAATTGAAATTGAATAGAATTGAATTTGAATAGAAAACGAATTCGAATTGAAATTGAATAGAAATGAATTCGAATTGAAATTGAATATAAATGAATTCGAATTGAAATTGAATATAAATGAATTCGAATTGAATTGAAAACGAACTGAAATTGGAATAAAAATCGATTTGAATTGAAATCAATTTGAAATGAATTTAAAACGAATTTATATTGGAATATTCAATTTTTATTTGAATTTGAAAAAGAAGTTGAAATCGTTTTGAAAACGAATTTAAAACGATTTATAAAATTTGTTTCGAAAGGAAATCGACGAAGTATATATTATATATGTATAATATAATGGCCTGAATAGAACGCGCCGCGGCAGTTCGCGAATTTCGACCATTGACTTCGAACGGATATTTCGGGAGATCCGACCATCGGATTCTCCTAAAACCGGAACCGTTGGGTTCGTATCGAAAAGAGCTTTCTAAGGAATATTAGAAATTAGAAATCTAACGGTTGGATTTTGAATTATGTCCAAATCAAATTTGGAAAAGGTCGCTATAAGTGCAGTTCGATGGTCGTTGATGGAAATCGACTGTGCGGGCCTTGATAAAATTATTAAAAATATCAATAATTAGTGTAAAATCATAAGAAATGATTTGTGAAGATTTGGGATGAAAAAACTCCATATTTGAAAAGATAAAAATAGATTGTTATCGAAATGAACTAGTTTTGAACTAGAATTATAATTCTATTTATTTTTAAATAAATAAATTGAATTTAAAAAGGGTTTTAAAAGTAACCAGAATTTCCAATAATTGGATTGGAATGGATTTGAATCGAAATTGTCTTTGGATTATTTCGATGTTGGATTTCGTGATTATACAGATATTGTTATGGAAATTTGAAAGATATATATATATCGTTATTTCCAATACGATATTTGTTGGTCGTAGAAGTTGATATTGAATATAAGCCGGTTGTGACGGCCCCCAAACTTCCACAAGTGAAAGCAAGGAGAAATCATTTGGAATACAACATAAATATAGTACAACAAGTCACAGAAAACAACATAGCACAGGAAATCCATATAACAACAACATTATAGCAGCGGATATACAATGTCATCAGCAATAGAAAATCCACAGTCACAGAATCTAAATTATTACAGCAAGTTTTCAGAGAATTGCATAAGTTCCAACTCCAAATAAAAGAACGTGGAATGGAAATAAGTCTGAAAATAAAAGGAAAGAAAAATGCGATAAGCGAAAAGATAGGTCTTCAGAGCTCCATCACCTTATCTTCACCCAAAAGCAACTCCAAGCGAAAAGATAAAAGTAGCTCCAAAGAAACTCCAAGCCGAAAAAGAACCTGTCTACTTGGCTGCCCGTGTAGAAGAGAGGGCACCCAAGTTTGTAAAAAGTGAAACAAACAATGGGTCAGTCGTGGGACTGGTGTGAGAGTTCTTAACTAAAATTACTCATACTAATAAGGCAAATCTAAGGACCGCGCCGCTAACGCGGAACGGGTTGTACCAATGGATTGCCGCGCATAACTACAGTGTCAGTACAAATAAATAAAACGTAACACAGCGCAATGTCTTTTGAAAAATGGAACCACCATAAGACTCAGGTCCCATCACACAATGCAACGCACACCAAGAGGATAGAGTTTTACCTTATGGTGGTTAAACATGCTAAATACGCCAAATACGAAACTAATATTATTATTAGGGTGTATATGTTTTAAACAATTCAAAGCAATGTATTAATCCTAGGAAGCATAGGTACCATATATTATGCCTCCAATACTAGTAATACAAATCAAATCCGTCGGGGTCGTATTGGAAATTTGGGTTTCCATCATGAGTCTAGGCTAGGGAGGACTCCTTACCGATTCGAGACACTCTAGTTAATGCCCCAGGATTACCCGCAGTTAACCCTTGGAAATGGCAGGGCCGGTCCTCACATACAGCTTAGAGGATTAGTTATTCCTAAGCACACGTTTCCCGGTCCTATAGGACCTATCCGAGGTGCCTCATTTCATCATCCTCCAAAAAGTAAAATGATTACTAACTAGAAAGAAACGTGCTACTTTCCCTGCGTTCCCTTCCCCCTTTTTAGACACTACCGGTTTGTGAGGCTCGTGAGGTCGTGTATACCATACCACAGAATTTTGCTGTTCAACAAGAAACCCTGATCATTCCATCTTAGCACGCCACACCGTCATTCCATACCGTACCATCGATCGTCTGCCAACATATAAACGGGTGTTAAGTAGAGAATGAATTCTCTACCACCAACATTTTTACATTAGCAGGAAATCGACAACATGATATTTAATGGGATACGGTGTCAGACATACCCTCCATTTACACCCATGCTCTAGGTCTGAACTAGGGTCAAACCCGTGAAATCAACGCGTACGTTTGGCCAATTACCCCGACTCGTAAATCGGGAGCTACCCAATTCAGAGTCTTGGTCGTTGTCCATTCGAGGGAAGATTTACGGTCTTCATACGCCGTCTTCATATTTAGATTCTTGAAATCGTAAAATCGTTTGGAATGGGATGAACCCGGACTTCCCAAACAATCTCGCATTCATAATTTAGAGAAAAACACATTTCATGTCGTTATGTTGTCTTATAACGATAAATCCTTGCCTTAATTATTTAATATAATTAATTTCTTTAATTAACGACGCTTCAGGTCAGAGGCGACTCTGGCGCCGTTTTCCATCCATTTTTGATTTTTACTTTTCTCAAGATCTAACCGTTGGATTTTAGCGTAGCTTATATCGTTGGAAAGGTATTTCCAAGGCGGTCATAGCGGTTACAGTTTTGTGAAAATCCGACGGTCGGATCTTCCGGTATAATCATTTGAAAGTTCGATTTCAAAACGCGAACTACCGCGCTCGATTCGTTATATTTTGATTATTTATATAAATATATATATATATATATAATTAGTTCGTTTAACTCATCGCCCTTATATATATAATCTCCTTTCCCTCTTAACCTTTACTTTTCTACTTGCATTACAATTTGTTTAGAATTAGACGATGATCCTTTTCTTTTAATCTACCACCCTTATTATTTATTTTAATATTTTATAATTTACATTTGAAAATGTAAATTATAACGTACCATTCTTTTAATTCCTTGTATATTTCTTTTCCCATTACATTTTGAACAAGGGACATTTTCTATGGTGTAACCCTCATACATTATAAATAATGTAAATCTTTCTCCTATGTTTCATTTCCTTTTATTTGACATAAAAAAAAAATTTAATTCTTGCACGTAGTTTCATTTCTTTTATTTAACATAAAATAAATGTTAATTTTTCCTACGGGGTGAATTCTCTTTTTATTTACATTATAAATAATGCTGTTTTATCTTACCATGCAATTTCTCTTTTATAAACATTATAAAAATGTATTTTATCTTACCCTGCAATTTCTATATCGTTGACATGACAAAAATATCTTTCTATTTTGACAAAATATCATTTATGCAAATGCAAATTCTATCTTTCTATTTTAACAAAATATCATTTTATGCAAATGCAAATTCTATCTTTCTATTTTGACAAAATATCATTTTATGCAAATGCAAATTCTATCTTTCTATTTTGACAAAATATCATTTTATGCAAATGCAAATTCTATCTTTCTATTTTGACAAAATATCATTTTATGCAAAGGCAAATTCTAACTTTCTATTTTGACAAAATATCATTTTATGCAAATGCAAATTCTAACTTTCTATTTTGACAAAATATCATTTTATGCAAATGCAAATTCTAACTTTCTATTTTGACAAAATATCATTTTATGCAAATGCAAATTCTAACTTTCTATTTTGACAAAATATCATTTTATGCAAATGCAAATTCTAACTTTCTATTTTGACAAAATATCATTTTATGCAAAGGCAAATTCTAACTTTCTATTTTGACAAAATATCATTTTATGCAAAGGCAAATTCTAACTTTCTATTTTGACAAAATATCATTTTATGCAAATGCAAATTCTAACTTTCTATTTTGACAAAATATCATTTTATGCAAATGCAAATTCTAACTTTCTATTTTGACAAAATATCATTTATGCAAATGCAAATTCTAACTTTCTATTTTGACAAAATATCATTTTATGCAAATGCAAATTCTAACTTTCTATTTTGACAAAATATCATTTTATGCAAAGGCAAATTCTAACTTTCTATTTTGACAAAATATCATTTATGCAAATGCAAATTCTAACTTTCTATTTTGACAAAATATCATTTATGCAAATGCAAATTCTAACTTTCTATTTTGACAAAATATCATTTATGCAAATGCAAATTCTAACTTTCTATTTTGACAAAATATCATTTTAATATGGTGCTCATGTTCTAATTTTAATATTGACGAAAATGTCAATTACATTTGCATTGCCAATTTGTTCCCAAAACTTACTGTCAAAACACTACGCTACATACAACGTCAATTTTTACATGTCATAACATCGCAAAATATATGGTATCAATTTCTTGTGTCATAACATCCAACAATTTATGGTGACAATTTTTATCATGTCATAACATCGCAGATATAATGGTGTCAATTCATCGTTATAGCATGGCAAATATAATGGTATCGAATCCATCGTTATAACATAGCAAATGAGATGGTATCAAATCCATCGTTATAGCATAGCAAATGATGTGATGTCCAATTTCTAACCACCTATACACTGAACAATTTGTTTATTCAAAAAAATAAATTTGTGGTTTAGATCTCTCACCTCAAACAAAGCAAATCCCAAAAATTTAAACCACTTCAGAAATTCCCCAAATCAGTCCTGAAACGCAGCCTTCTGAATTACGAATCCGTCGGATCTGAAATTTTCAGAATCCGAGTTCGTATGAATAAGTTAGCAATGTTTTAATAGATCTGACTTTTCACAACTGTTTCTGTCACGACCAGAAGCGTTACAAAATCTGAACTAAAATATACCTTTTAATTTTCAGAATTCGTTCAAATCTTTGGATCCAATTTTCGCGAGCTACAGGCGATGGTTTCACGAACCGTCTTCGCGACGATGTCCGGCTACGAGAGGCGCAGGTGCGCCGGCAAGGGGGTGGGGTGCGATCGGCTGCTGGCGGCGCGGCGGGGCTTGCGGCGGCGGGCGTTCGGGTGGAGGTGGCGGCCTGTACGGTGGACGAGAGCGGGTGCAACTGGTCAGAGCTTGAAGGTCTTTGTCTCCTCTTCGAAACGGTGTAAAGTTTGCTAAAAATCGTTGAGGAACGAGGGAGAAAATGGATTTCAAAGTTTTGATGATTAATGGGTTTCGGCGGCTTGTATTTGACGAGGAAGAAGAAGAACTGTAGCGGCATACGGTCCGTATTTATACATGTATTTTAGGGTTTTCTAATTATTAATCAATTAATTAATTAATTAATTAATCCGAGAAATTACAATTCTCTCATATGATCTCTGATTCGCGCTCAACGACTGTCGATCTTAACATTTTCACGCCTTCTGAACGCGATGGTGCTATCCCCATGGTCCAATTCTGAAGTTACAGACTGGTTTCCTTTTATTTTCAAATTAAATTGTTTAATTTAAATTCGACCGTACATAATTTCCTGAGGCCACATACTGACTCAGAAAAATCCGGAAAAATTATTTTTGGCTTTCTTATGACGATACGATCACAACAAAATTCGTTTCGTTCAATTCTGAGCACTTTTGAAAAATGGCTATTTTCACGTCGTTCAATTTCAACTGTATTTGACCAAACACAGTTTCTTACGCCACGCTCACATATTAAATCGAAAAATTCTAAAAATTGAAACTTAGCCATATTATGACATTCCGGATCCAATGAAAGTGGTTTCGTCGGATTCCGAGGTCGATTGCAAAATGGTCATTTTCAACTGCTTCAAAGTTATTTAAAATTTGAAATTTGAAATTTTGACTCAAAAACCCAACAAAATATCTTAAAATAAAATTTTCAAACTGGTTCAGATTTTCGGGTCATTACAATCTCCCCTCCTTAAGAACTTTTCGTCCTCGAAAAGGAAAAAGGAAAACAGAAGAGTAGGAATCAGCACAGAAAATACTGAAATGATCAAGCGTACCTCAAAATAAAATCTAATCTGAGATATCCACTCTGCATTTGGGATAAGCCTTTTTGAAACTCTCTTCAGTCTCCCAAGTGCAGTCCCTAGGATCGCCACTCCACTGCACTTTGACTAGGTTGATTCTTTTATTCCTCAGAGCCCGGGTTTCCTTGCCAATAATCTTTATCGGCTCTTTCCTCACCGTTAGACTTGGAGTAATATCCATGACTTGTTGATTTAGTTCATCTTCAATCAAATCTGGGTCATGCACATGCTGGCGGAGTTGGGACACATGAAACACATCGTGCACTCCTGGCAGCCAGTCGGGCAGTTGCACTCGATAAGCCAGAGTACCAATCCTTTCGAGGATAGGGAATGGACCAATGAATCTTGGCGCCAGTTTCCCAAACTTCCCAAATCGAATCACACCCCTTAGAGGAGAAACCTTCAAGTACACATGGTCACCAACAGAGAATTGCAAATCTCTTCTACGCTTGTCTGCATAGCTTTTCTGTCGGCTCTGGGCAGCCAGCAACCGCTTCTTAATTTTATCAACTTTGTCTGAAGCTTCTCGGATCACGTCTGGACCTAAAACAAGGCGATCTCCTTTTTCAATCCAACAGGCTGGCGATCTACATGGCTTATCATATAAGGCTTCGAACGGAGCCATCTTCAAACTTGCCTGATAGCTATTGTTATATGAGAATTCAACTAAATGCAAGTGATCCTCCCAAGAACCTCCATAATCGAGTATGCAAGCTCGCAACAAATCTTCAAGAATGCGATTCACCCTCTCAGTTTGGCCGTCTGTCTGAGGGTGGTATGCGGTGCTGAGATTTAATTTTGTTCCCAATTCATTTTGGAATGCCTCCCAAAACTTGCTAGTGAAGATAGGATCACGGTCACTAACAATGCTGCCAGGAACACTGTTTAAAACAAAAGATTTTCTTTGATTACACATGAAGATTTCCATTAAGAAAATGATGAAAAAGGAAAGATTTAGTCTTAATACCCATATAGCCTGACTATTTCTTTGAGATAAATTTGTGCCAGACTTTGAGCAGTTCTGGTGGACTTGACAGGTATGAAATGAGCGACCTTGGTGAAGCGGTCCACGATCACCCAAATGCTGTCATTCCCTTTCTTAGTACGGGGCAAACCATCTATAAAATCCATGGAGACTTGGTCCCACTTCCCTTCGGGTACTGGCAATGGCTGCAACAATCCTGCAGGCTTTTGTTGATCGCTCTTCACTCGCTGACATGTAGGACATCTACTCACGTAAATGGATATATCCCTCCTCATATCTTTCCACCAAAACGTGCGCTTTAGATCATGATACATCTTGCTAACGCCTGGGTGGATGGAAAGCTTTGATTTGTGCCCTTCATTTAAAACTTCCCTGATGAGTTCTGGGATTTTTGGAACACAGATCCTCCCTTGCAACCTAAGGGCTCCCTTTTGATCTATTTGGAAGCTCGAGCTCTCTCCTTCTTGAATACTCTTAATCATTCTTTGAATAAACTTATCTTCCTTTTGAAGGGTAGAAATTTTATCAATCAAAGAAGGGGTAACTATAAAGTTTGCGACCATGGCAGCTTTTCTACTGAGTGCGTCTGCCACAACATTGGCTTTCCCCGGCGTATACAAGATGTCGAGATCATACGCCGCAAGAAATTCTAGCCACCTTAGCTGCCTTAAATTCAAGTCCTTTTGATCGAAGAGGTATTTCAAAGATTGATGGTCTGTGAATAATTCGAATTTTTCGCCCAAGAGGTAATGCCTCCAAATTTTTAAAGCAAAAACTATGGCTAAAAGTTCTAGGTCATGGACACGATAATTTTTCTCATGCGGCTTTAGTTGACGGCTTGCATATGCAACAACTTTGCCCCTTTGCATCAATACTGCGCCAAGACCCCCACTTTGAGAAGCATCGGTATAGACAGCTAAATCTTGGTTGCCATCGATGATGGTTAACACGGGAGCAGTGGTCAAACTCACCTTTAGCTTTTGGAAGGACTCCTCACACTCTGCTGTCCAAATGAACTTGGTGTTTTTCTTTGTGAGCTGTGTTAAAGGGCCAGATAGCTTAGCAAAGTTTTGGACGAACTTTCTGTAATATCCAGCCAACCCTAGGAAACTTCTTACTTCAGTGGGTGTAGTGGGCTGCTTCCAATCTTGAATGGCGGAAATTTTGCTTGGGTCCACAGCAATTCCTTCTTTTGACACAACATGGCCCAAGAATTTTACCTCCTCTTGCCAAAATGTGCATTTTGAAAATTTTGCTTTTAGAACATTTCTTTGCAGAATCTCTAGCACTTCCTTTAGATGCCCCTCATGCTCCTCCTTGGTTTTAGAAAAGATCAAGATATCATCAATGAAGACTAGGACGAATTTATTCAAGACCTCTCTGAAGACCCTATTCATTAAGTCAACAAAATAGGCTGGAGCATTGCACAGACCGAACGGCATTACCAACCATTCGTAGAATAAGTCAGGCCCTCTGAAAGCGGTCAAAGGGATGCATTCTTCGGCTATGCGAAGTTGGTGGAAACCTGTGGCTAGGTCCATTTTCGAAAACACCTTGGCTCCATTTAAATTGTCCATCAGATCATCTATACGAGGCAAGGGATATTTGTTCTTTAAGGTTTGCTTATTGAGATCGCGGTAATCCACACAGAGCCTCAGAGTGCCGTCAGATTTAGGGACAAACACCACAGCTGCACCCCAATTGGAAAAGCTAGGCCGTATTAATCCCTTCTTTAGGAGCTGTTTGGTTTGGGCACTCAACTCTTCTTTTTCTTTAGGAGTCATTCTTCGAACAGCATGAACTACCGGCCTTGCATTAGGGACAAGATCGATTCTGAAATCGATTTCCCTTCGCGGTGGTAAACTATCTACTTCTTCAAATACGTCCGCATAATCCTTGACAATGGGAATATTCTCTGAAGATATGGGCGTGACTTCTAAGGAAGACCAAAAAGCTTTCCTGTCTGGCTTTAAGCCCTGGCAAGGTATAGCAACGGTGCTTCCGAAACCTGGTTTTGCCTTCACTACTCTTTCAGAACACAGTACTTCAGCGTCATATTTTGTTAGCCAATCAAGACCAAGGATAATATCAAATTCGGAAAAATCCATGATGATCAAGTTAAACGGAAATTTGAAACGAGAGTAGGATACTGGCACTTTACAGAATAGTCCTAGAGAGATGGAATCTCCTACAGGATTATGAACATTAATTGGCTCTTTAAGGCTTCGTTGTTTTATTCTCAACTTTTTAACTGCGTTGCTAGAAATAAAACTCCTTGACGCACCCGTGTCAAATAAAGTAGTAACAGGAATATTTTTAATAGAAACAGTACCATCCAGAACATCAGACTTACCTCCCTCAGTAGGTGCAGAGGAAGATGGTGTACCCGCTCCCTCATAAACATGTGCAATCTGAGCTCCTTTCAACAGTGGGCAATTGGCCTTAATATGGCCCTTTTTATGGCAGTTGTAGCAATCTTTGCTATCATCACCTCTGGCCCTCTTCGGACCTCTGCAGTCTTTGCTATAATGCCCGAACTTCTGACAGTTGTAACATTGGACCTTGGTTTTGTCAAATGTCTTAGCAGCTCCAGAATTACTGCCTTCAGCTTTCTTTTCTGGTTGTTTCCTTTTGTTGTTGTTGTTGGCTAAGCTCCTCTCCCTGTCCTGCTGAGAAACCTTCTTGTCATTCTCTTCATAACGGCAAGCGAACTCCACCATCTTATTGAAGGAAAGGTCGATGTGGGCAGTGACTCTGTCAATATATTTCCTTGCAAGGCCATTTATGAATCTCTTATTCTTCTGAAAGTCATCACGAATCAGTTCAGGTGCGTAACGGGAAAGGTCCTCGAACCTACGAACATACTCTGAAATGGACTTGTCGCCTTGCCTCAGATTGGCGAATTCGTCATGTAGCCTTTCTACTTCCTGCCTCGGAATGTATTTGTCATTGAAGAGCTCTTTAAATCTATCCCAAGACATATTATCTTCGTCGCCTCCAATGTTGACTACCTCCCACCAGTTTTGCGCTTCACCTTGAAGATGCCATGCTGCAGTGAATCTCTTCCTCTGATCATCAAGTCCCAGTCCTCCAAATATCTTTTCACAATTTTTCAGCCACGCCTGAGCTTGTACCACGGTCTCAGAACCGGTGAATGGAACTCCACCCAAATTCTTGAACTTCTTTGCCACCTTGTCCAAGTCAAAGGGTGGCGGCGGTGGTGGTGGTTGTTGTTGGACAGTGGGCTCCTCGGTTTCAGTGGTATTTTGCCTTCTCCTAGCGGCTCTAGCAGCTCTTGCAGCAGCGGTACTCATTTTAAGTTAGTTTTGTACAATCAAGGGAAGAGTCAGAACAACCTTAATGACGATGATTTTTAAGAAGTGATAAGGAAAAAGGATGGATGAAAGATGATGATAAGGTGACCGACTATTATGTATTCTTATGAAATGTTCGCCGTAGAATAATGTGATTCTACGTAAACGAGTTACTATAAATATGTTATATCCCGCTTTGTAAACCAAAGCTCTGATACCAACTGTGACGGCCCCCAAACTTCCACAAGTGAAAGCAAGGAGAAATCATTTGGAATACAACATAAATATAGTACAACAAGTCATAGAAAACAACATAGCACAGGAAATCCATATAACAACAACATTATAGCAGCGGATATACAATGTCATCAGCAATAGAAAATCCACATTCACAGAATCTAAATTATTACAGCAAGTTTTCAGAGAATTGCATAAGTTCCAACTCCAAATAAAAGATCGTGGAATGGAAATAAGTCTGAAAATAAAAGGAAAGAAAAATGCGATAAGCGAAAAGATAGGTCTTCAGAGCTCCATCACCTTATCTTCACCCAAAAGCAACTCCAAGCGAAAAGATAAAAGTAGCTCCAAAGAAACTCCAAGCCGAAAAAGAACCTGTCTACTTGGCTGCCCGTGTAGAAGAGAGGGCACCCAAGTTTGTAAAAAGTGAAACAAACAATGGGTCAGTCGTGGGACTGGTGTGAGAGTTCTTAACTAAAATTACTCATACTAATAAGGCAAATCTAAGGACCGCGCCGCTAACGCGGAACGGGTTGTACCAATGGATTGCCGCGCATAACTACAGTGTCAGTACAAATAAATAAAACGTAACACAGCGCAATGTCTTTTGAAAAATGGAACCACCATAAGACTCAGGTCCCATCACACAATGCAACGCACACCAAGAGGATAGAGTTTTACCTTATGGTGGTTAAACATGCTAAATACGCCAAATACGAAACTAATATTATTATTAGGGTGTATATGTTTTAAACAATTCAAAGCAATGTATTAATCCTAGGAAGCATAGGTACCATATATTATGCCTCCAATACTAGTAATACAAATCAAATCCGTCGGGGTCGTATTGGAAATTTGGGTTTCCATCATGAGTCTAGGCTAGGGAGGACTCCTTACCGATTCGAGACACTCTAGTTAATGCCCCAGGATTACCCGCAGTTAACCCTTGGAAATGGCAGGGCCAGTCCTCACATACAGCTTAGAGGATTAGTTATTCCTAAGCACACGTTTCCCGGTCCTATAGGACCTATCCGAGGCGCCTCATTTCATCATCCTCCAAAAAGTAAAATGATTACTAACTAGAAAGAAACGTGCTACTTTCCCTGCGTTCCCTTCCCCCTTTTTAGACTCTACCGGTTTGTGAGGCTCGTGAGGTCGTGTATACCATACCACAGAATTTTGCTGTTCAACAAGAAACCCTGATCATTCCATCTTAGCACGCCACACCGTCATTCCATACCGTACCATCGATCGTCTGCCAACATATAAACGGGTGTTAAGTAGAGAATGAATTATCTACCACCAACATTTTTACATTAGCAGGAAATCGACAACATGATATTTAATGGGATACGGTGTCAGACATACCCTCCATTTACACCCATGCTCTAGGTCTGAACTAGGGTCAAACCCGTGAAATCAACGCGTACGTTTGGCCAATTACCCCGACTCGTAAATCGGGAGCTACCCAATTCAGAGTCTTGGTCGTTGTCCATTCGAGGGAAGATTTACGGTCTTCATACGCCGTCTTCATATTTAGATTCTTGAAATCGTAAAATCGTTTGGAATGGGATGAACCCGGACTTCCCAAACAATCTCGCATTCATAATTTAGAGAAAAACACATTTCATGTCGTTATGTTGTCTTATAACGATAAATCCTTGCCTTAATTATTTAATATAACTAATTTCTTTAATTAACGACGCTTCAGGTCAGAGGCGACTCTGGCGCCGTTTTCCATCCATTTTGATTTTTACTTTTCTCAAGATCTAACCGTTGGATTTTAGCGTAGCTTATATCGTTGGAAAGGTATTTCCAAGACGGTCATAGCGGTTACAGTTTTGTGAAAATCCGACGGTCGGATCTTCCGGTATAATCATTTGAAAGTTCGATTTCAAAACGCGAACTAACGCGCTCGATTCGTTATATTTTGATTATTTATATAAATATATATATATATATATATAATTAGTTCGTTTAACTCATCGCCCTTATATATATAATCTCCTTTCCCTCTTAACCTTTACTTTTCTACTTGCATTACAATTTGTTTAGAATTAGACGATGATCCTTTTCTTTTAATCTACCACCCTTATTATTTATTTTAATATTTTATAATTTACATTTGAAAATGTAAATTATAACGTACCATTCTTTTAATTCCTTGTATATTTCTTTTCCCATTACATTTTGAACAAGGGACATTTTCTATGGTGTAACCCTCATACATTATAAATAATGTAAATCTTTCTCCTATGTTTCATTTCCTTTTATTTGACATAAAAAAAAAAAATTAATTCTTGCACGTAGTTTCATTTCTTTTATTTAACATAAAATAAATGTTAATTTTTCCTACGGGGTGAATTCTCTTTTTATTTACATTATAAATAATGCTGTTTTATCTTACCATGCAATTTCTCTTGTATAAACATTATAAAAATGTATTTTATCTTACCCTGCAATTTCTATATCGTTGACATGACAAAAATATCTTTCTATTTTGACAAAATATCATTTATGCAAATGCAAATTCTATCTTTCTATTTTAACAAAATATCATTTTATGCAAATGCAAATTCTATCTTTCTATTTTGACAAAATATCATTTTATGCAAATTCTATCTTTCTATTTTGACAAAATATCATTTTATGCAAATGCAAATTCTATCTTTCTATTTTGACAAAATATCATTTTACGCAAAGGCAAATTCTAACTTTCTATTTTGACAAAATATCATTTTATGCAAAGGCAAATTCTAACTTTCTATTTTGACAAAATATCATTTTATGCAAATGCAAATTCTAACTTTCTATTTTGACAAAATATCATTTTATGCAAATGCAAATTCTAACTTTCTATTTTGACAAAATATCATTTTATGCAAATGCAAATTCTAACTTTCTATTTTGACAAAATATCATTTTATGCAAATGCAAATTCTAACTTTCTATTTTGACAAAATATCATTTTATGCAAATGCAAATTCTAACTTTCTATTTTGACAAAATATCATTTTATGCAAAGGCAAATTCTAACTTTCTATTTTGACAAAATATCATTTTATGCAAAGGCAAATTCTAACTTTCTATTTTGACAAAATATCATTTTATGCAAATGCAAATTCTAACTTTCTATTTTGACAAAATATCATTTTATGCAAATGCAAATTCTAACTTTCTATTTTGACAAAATATCATTTATGCAAATGCAAATTCTAACTTTCTATTTTGACAAAATATCATTTTATGCAAATGCAAATTCTAACTTTCTATTTTGACAAAATATCATTTTATGCAAAGGCAAATTCTAACTTTCTATTTTGACAAAATATCATTTATGCAAATGCAAATTCTAACTTTCTATTTTGACAAAATATCATTTATGCAAATGCAAATTCTAACTTTCTATTTTGACAAAATATCATTTATGCAAATGCAAATTCTAACTTTCTATTTTGACAAAATATCATTTTAATATGGTGCTCATGTTCTAATTTTAATATTGACGAAAATGTCAATTACATTTGCATTGCCAATTTGTTCCCAAAACTTACTGTCAAAACACTACGCTACATACAACGTCAATTTTTACATGTCATAACATCGCAAAATATATGGTATCAATTTCTTGTGTCATAACATCCAACAATTTATGGTGACAATTTTTATCATGTCATAACATCGCAGATATAATGGTGTCAATTCATCGTTATAGCATGGCAAATATAATGGTATCGAATCCATCGTTATAACATAGCAAATGAGATGGTATCAAATCCATCGTTATAGCATAGCAAATGATGTGATGTCCAATTTTTAACCACCTATACACTGAACAATTTGTTTATTCAAAAAAATAAATTTGTGGTTTAGATCTCTCACCTCAAACAAAGCAAATCCCAAAAATTTAAACCACTTCAGAAATTCCCCAAATCAGTCCTGAAACGCAGCCTTCTGAATTACGAATCCGTCGGATCTGAAATTTTCAGAATCCGAGTTCGTATGAATAAGTTAGCAATGTTTTAATAGATCTGACTTTTCACAACTGTTTCTGTCACGACCAGAAGCGTTACAAAATCTGAACTAAAATATACCTTTTAATTTTCAGAATTCGTTCAAATCTTTGGATCCAATTTTCGCGAGCTACAGGCGATGGTTTCACGAACCGTCTTCGCGACGATGTCCGGCTACGAGAGGCGCAGGTGCGCCGGCAAGGGGGTGGGGTGCGATCGGCTGCTGGCGGCGCGGCGGGGCTTGCGGCGGCGGGCGTTCGGGTGGAGGTGGCGGCCTGTACGGTGGACGAGAGCGGGTGCAACTGGTCGGAGCTTGAAGGTCTTTGTCTCCTCTTCGAAACGGTGTAAAGTTTGCTAAAAATCGTTGAGGAACGAGGGAGAAAATGGATTTCAAAGTTTTGATGATTAATGGGTTTCGGCGGCTTGTATTTGACGAGGAAGAAGAAGAACTGTAGCGGCATACGGTCCGTATTTATACATGTATTTTAGGGTTTTCTAATTATTAATCAATTAATTAATTAATTAATTTATCCGAGAAATTACAATTCTCTCATATGATCTCTGATTCGCGCTCAACGACTGTCGATCTTAACATTTTCACGCCTTCTGAACGCGATGGTGCTATCCCCATGGTCCAATTCTGAAGTTACAGATTGGTTTCCTTTTATTTTCAAATTAAATTGTTTAATTTAAATTCGACCGTACATAATTTCCTGAGGCCACATACTGACTCAGAAAAATCCAGAAAAATTATTTTTGGCTTTCTTATGACGATACGATCACAACAAAATTCGTTTCGTTCAATTCTGAGCACTTTTGAAAAATGGCTATTTTCACGTCGTTCAATTTCAACTGTATTTGACCAAACACAGTTTCTTACGCCACGCTCACATATTAAATCGAAAAATTCTAAAAATTGAAACTTAGCCATATTATGACATTCCGGATCCAATGAAAGTGGTTTCGTCGGATTCCGAGGTCGATTGCAAAATGGTCATTTTCAACTGCTTCAAAGTTATTTAAAATTTGAAATTTGAAATTTCGACTCAAAAACCCAACAAAATATCTTAAAATAAAATTTTCAAACTGGTTCAGATTTTCGGGTCATTACACCGGTATATTTTCTATTCCGAGCCTTGTGTTTAATATCAAATATGATTTGGGTTTGTCGTGAATGGTGTCTTCATTAACACTGTTCTTAAGCCCAGGTGAGAAAAAGATTAAATCTTTTTATTTAGATTTAATGAAGTGCACCAATTAAATGATATTTAATTGGAATCGAATTGGTATTGATTTTTGGGTTTATCGTGAACAGTGTTTTAAATAACACTTGTTCTTTAACCCGATAATTAATGGAATGTGATTTTGGGTTGTCGTGAACGGTATCTTCAATAATACTGTTCTTAGACCTAAAGGAGTTAAGAAAATCAGAAACTAACTGGAGATTAGTTAAGTTGAATGGTTTCAGAGGTATTGATCTGATATTGGTTTCGTCCTTCGGGGTTAATACTTAGGGAATTGCTCACTTGCTAATTTACGGTTAGGGACTGATTGAAATGTGATGTGATTTTAGGGTTTATCGTGAACAGTGTTTTTAAATGACACGGATTCTTTAACCCCGTTAAAGATTAAAACTAAGTGGAGTTTTAATGAATCTTTAATTAGATTGAAATGATCGAGAATGGAGTATCACCAGTTTTGCTCCAGGCGATAGTTAAATCTTTAATTAGATTTGAACATGAAATGGTAATTGAATTTACCGATAACACTGTGGTGTTAGATATGAAGTATTACCTGTTTTACTTCATGGGATGAATAGATTGGGATTGGGAAATTAAAATAAGTGATTACTTCGGTAAGGTTCGTTAATCCCGACTAGTTTGAATTGATATTCAAAAGTAGATTAAAGAATAAATTTAAAGGATTTATCTTTGATAAAATTAATGGGAACCTTTCCCTAAGAAAGTGAAATTTAGAAACTAACTGTCGGTTAGCTAAGCAGGACGGTTTTCTGGGTATTAATCTGATGTTGGTTTCGGCCTTCGGGGTTAATATTTAGGGAATTATTCTCTTGATTAATTTACGGTTAGTGACTGATGAATTGGAATGAGGCGTATGTTGAGTTTGTGTAACACTTATTTAAAATATACGCTAGTTATTCGGAAAGACCGGGTTTATCCCATTCTGAATAATTGATGCGACGATTAGTCGAAGATGAAGACGATGGTTGAAGACCGTAGGTCTTCACGTCGTTTGGATAATTACTGATGATCTTGATTGGGTTGTACACCCAAGAAGATGGAAACAGTTGGTGATCGTCCAGACGTACTTGGAGATCGATGGATATGCGGGGTACTAGGTGCCTCCGGTTTCGTTCAGACCCAGAACGAACTTGTAAATGGACTGTGTGTCTGACATTGGATTTTAGTCTGTGTGATTGATTTCTATTAAATATATATCTGTTTTGCGGCGGAGAATTTATTCTCTTGCTTAACGCCCTTCTCTGAGACGTACGAGCTCAGGGCTAATATATCGATGGATATCAAATGCATGGAGTGAATTGCCTGTGTGGCATGCCTATGTGGCAATATGATCAAGGCTTCTGTTGAAAAGCAGAGTCTTGTGGTGGATGATCAAAGCACGACCTTTGTGGCATAGCTTTGTGTAACGTTGATTCGCGAGCTTCGCACCCAGTATGAACCAAAAACGGGAGAGGACGTCAGGGAGGGCATGCGTTTCTTTCTAGCTAGAAGTGGCGTCAGTGGTTTTACACGCCCTGACGAGTTTGACTTATGTGGTTGTTGCTGTTGTGAGGCGCCTCGGTTTGATTGGACGATCCGGGTCCGGTGGAGTCATTCGTTGGCTCATTTACGCCCCATAGGGCGGGGAAACGCATGTTTAGGGTTTAAGTTTAATCCACATCGGTGGACTGGCCCTGAGGATCCAAGGGTCGATGCGCTCTGACCCTAAGGCTCGGGCTAGAGAGTCTCGAAGACGGTGAGGACTATCTTTTGCCTTGGTTCATAGATGGAAACCCAACTTCCAAATACGTGACTTTGCGGTTTTATTTGTAAACCTATATATGGCGACATAGTGACATGGGACGCTCATGTCGCCTATGATTGATACTTATGATTTGAAGTTGTTTTATACACTATGCACTTATTATAGTATCAAATGATTTGTTTTAAACGTATCAAGCATTCTTGGCTATTATAAGGTAAAAACCCTATCCTCCGCCTTGCGTTGCATTGTGTGATGGGACCTGGGGCTTATAATAGCTTCATTGTTCTTTATTTAGCATTGCGCTGTTTGTTTTATGCACTGGTGTTTTTGGGAGGAAACCCGTTCCGTGTTATACGGCGTGGTCCCTTGATTTGCCTAACTTTAAAAATAAAGATTAATAACTGTTTTAGTTCTCACACCAGTCCCATGACTGACCTGGAGTTTATTGTTTTAACCTAAACTATGGGTGCCCTTATTTTGACACGGGCAGCTAGTAGTTTTGGTTTTGCAGATTTATATTCACAGGATCCTGGTTTACAGCTGGAATGATATCCGGAAAGCTTTGTATCCGTGTATCTTCTTCAGTTGTATATTGTATTATTTTCCGCTGCTATGTATTTAAATGTAATTTAAATCTCTGATATTTCTGTGTAATATTCATTTATACTCTGTATATTCTTGTATTCTGATGGAATTGTTGTAATATACATTGAAATGTTCTTCCGTCTGCGTTCTATTTTGTCGTGTTCTCAAAACAATTCGTTCTTTCTCTTCTCTTCGGAGACCGGGGAAGTTCGGGTCGTCTCAGTTAGACACATGAAATCTCGTTTATGTTTATTGAATGTTTGTATATACGCAGATTCTCGGATGTATAGGAGTTGAATGAATCTCATTCCAGAAATTGAATTTTAAATGATTATTTTAACAATAAGACAATCGGAAAGGACAAAAGTTTGAATTTAAGTCCTGATGCTTTTCAGATATGAAATTGAGTTAATAACACTGAACTTTTACAAAAGAAAGAATTGGATTTGAAGAAGTTAAGAACAAGCTATGGCTTATCGAACATTGAGATTTGTATTCAAAAATGTTTCCATTGCAATGATATATTCTTGTTATATTTTATTTGTTCCGCTGTGAGCTTTATTTTATTATCGGTTATTGATGAATGATTTTCATCCTCATGTTTCCTACAATAGGAGAAGGTTGTAGTGAGACTAAACATAAAACAAATGAACAATGAGCGTAGGATGTAGTCAACCTAGGTGAAGTACAAAGAGAGTCTAAGTATGACGTAACATGGTCAATCTCTGTTTTACCTGTGGCCTCAAGATTTGCTTGAATATTTCTGTTCTCAATCTTATATTTGTTAGCGTTGCTGTAACACCCCACCTCTGCTAGGGTCACTCACAAAGGGAATGCACTAGTGTTGGAGGAGCGTTATCGAGGTAAACAAACACAGAAATATTACAAGACAGAACATAGATAAAACAACGGAAGAATCAAAAGATAAATTTCATTACTTTCAAGAAGAGTCAAAACCTTTTACATCAAATAGCCAAGATTATTATTTTCCATCACAACAAATTCTTTCTTGCATAAATGAAGAAGCATAAACTTAAACATCAAAAGTAGCTTAATTCCCCAAAGGTAGCAGATGCAGCCATAACATAGCTCAAGATCAAACCGTACATGAGCTGAACCGAAAGCAAGCGAAATCCAAGCTAAGTGCTAGAGTTTCCTCCCTGAGAACCGGGGGGAGAACGGAAGAAAAAGAGGCGAAAGAAACGGGTCAATCATAAAGACTGGTATGTCCAAGTGACTTTCAGCATAAAAACAGATAAAGGTAACATGACATGTATAAACTGAAAGTAAACATACGAATGATGACAAGATAGGCAAGATAGACTAAGATAACATGACAAATCAAGTATAGCATCACGTATTCAAGGTTCGCTGCATCAACTGTACTAGAATCCCAAACCCATATCCTATATTAATCATGAAATGATTCCTTGGCCCAATATCACGAATGACCCATTACTGGGTCCAACGGAACGATCCACTACTCGATCGGCTCCCTACAAGTTCTAGCTTGTCATGTATCTGTGTCATACGGCCCTATCACGAATGTAGTCACCTGTGCTTGGTCCACCATAGGGTGTATCAAGCCCTAGGGTGCCAACCACTGACACGAATCAAGAATGTACAGATAAACCTACTGATGCCCAATGCCTGCTTTTTCAACTCTGGACCACGTGCACGACCATAGCCCGCCTGAACCTACACTGGCGCACCAACACAGCCGTCGTTCTGGTCGCTTACAATCAGCCCAGTAATCGTGCCCTACCCTGCCTAGTCCCAGGGTACCATGATACATCTAGTGGGTTACTGCTGAAACGGACCACATAACTAAGGTTTCCGTCCAATAGGTTAAGTGTTGTCATTTAAATTCGCGACTTAACCCACCTACGAATCATGTGTCAAGTTTGACTAAGTGTCGCCGTTCAATTTCATGTATCAAGTTAGTTAAGTATTGTCTTTCATGTTCATGACTTAACCCTATCATGTGGCATTAATTCATTAATGCACCCCAACCTCTCACATCAGACCTGTTGTTGTGGGTACTGGATATGCTGGGCGATTCCAGATAGAATTACACCACAACTCAGTCTGACCTCGGGTTTTCAAGTGCGATATGACCAACTACCCACATTGGATCCTATTGTTTGCAGTAACTGGATTTGCCGGGCGGTTCCAGGCAGAATTACACTGCAAACTCAACCCAACCTCGAGTTGGTCATTTTCAAGTTTATTCTAGTGTCATGTCCATGTTCAAGATTCATGTCAAGTTTTCAAGGCAAGTTTCATGTCAAGTTCTTGTCCAGTTTCAAGGCGAGTTTCATGCCAAGCTTCCTATGATTACCAATTTTTCCCAACGTTACCCCGTCTAAATATTAGGCCAACAATCTTAGCCTAATTTCTTGTCCGCATGATTTTTGACATATAATATTAGGCTAAAAACTTAGCCTAATTCAACGTACACAAAATTGGCATAAAGCAATTCATTAACATAAGCATGACGTAGGCGTAAACTTGGCATCATCGGCATAGTCAATATGAACATCATAGGTGTGAACTTGCAAAATAGTCAACATGAATATCATAGGTGTGAATCTTGCAATGTAGACTAAATCAACATACATATATGTGAACTTGCAACATAGACGAAATCAACTTACATATATGTGAACATGCAAACCAATCACGAGCATATGAATAAGTGTGAACTTGAAATATGACAAAGGTTTAACATATACACATAAACATGTAGATCTAACATTTGGTCACATATGTGATATGATTTTACAACCTAAAACTTGCATAACATGATAAACTACACAACTTATCATAACAGGTTATACTTCAAGTTCCTATAAATATGAATAGACTTATTCATTAATTCCCAATTCAACATGATAATAAAATAGAACCACAGGCATAGATCAATATCATTCAATAACAAAATCAATCTATTTTCAAGGTATGACATAACTGAATAAATTGATTAAAACATCACAGGCATATAAAACATTACGAACATAAAAAGGGTTGAATACTAATCTAGATTCAAGAACATGGATAGATCTAGCTTAAATAGAAAAATCCCCAAAATCAAGATCCAAGGACAGATAAAGAAAATAGGTCTGAATAGAAAGTCAAGCTTAGATCCAATTTCATAGTTATAATCCTAGGCAATGAATCATAGGTGATTAACCACAATTGTCCTTGTCACAGTCATAGGCAATAGTCTTATTGTTCATAGTCATAGGCAGTCTTATGTTCACCGTCATAGTCATAGGCATAGTCTTATTAGTCATAGGCAGTTTTATGTTCACCGTCATAGTCATAGGCATAGTCTTATGTTCACCGTCATAGTCATAGGCAATATTCTTATGTTCACCGTCATAGTCATAGGCAATATTCTTATATTCACTGTCATAGTCATAGGCGTAGTCTTAGGCCATTAACAATAGTTTCAACGTCATAGCCAATATTCCTAATAGTCAAGATCCAAGAAGAAAACAAGAATAGATATGAATCATACATAAATTGATTCCAGTTTATAACATGCCTATATTAGATTTATAGTTTTTATCTAAAAGTAACTGGAACTTACAGATCGTGGTTTAAGAAAGATGTAGAAGTCGAATCTATAAACTAGTCGTCGAATTGTTGAATCGTTGAATCTTGCTTTGATTATAGAAGCAAATCCCCAATTCCTAGCCATAGTCTTCAAGAAATAATCTTTGCGTTTTATTTTTAATTTAATTTAATTAAGGTGGAGGCAGCATAACATTGCAATGGTTTGGTGTGGAGAGAAAGCTAGGTTTAGGGGTGTTTAAATAGGTGAATAGGGTAATTTAGAGCCTTCAGATCATCCAACCACTCAGAAGAAGACACATCATCACAGAACACTCCAGAATTCTATGTTGTATTTGTATGGGCGCAATTGGCAGGTGCGCCAGTGTATTTTTGTACTGGCGCACTTCACAAGTGCGCCAGTGTATTCTGGCCTGTTTCCGGTTTTTCTGCCTAACTTCGTTCGTCCATATCTTCTTCATACGGTATCCGTTTTACGCAAACTCGGACTCTATCTCAAGCAGAATTTTGAGACGAACGCAATGGCATAACCCGTTTCCCTTGATTCTTATTTTAAAAATTAATTCTGCCTTGATTTATGGTTTTAACATGTTATTAAAATTCGGGTTGTTACAGTTGTCATCGCCTCCATCACCATCTCCATTATGTTCCTCGATAATATCCTCTTGGCAATATGTTACTAGGCAATTGTATCCTTCTCTTTGTGAACAACATAAGGATCAATAGAAGGATCGATTGGAGTTTGAGAACTAGAGGCTTCGACATTAGTGGGATTGGTACAACGTCGATAGTGGCTATGTCCTTAGTTGCCCCCCAGATGGTCTGGCCTCGTCGCTTTTTCATCTGCTATAGCTTCCCCTCGGCCAGGGCTTCACGAGATTCCTCATTTAGGAGGGTCCGTAAGAGGTAATCTTTGTCATGAGTACCCTCATCATATATAAGTACAGATTCCCAGACCAGGCCAAAGTTACAGCAAAGCCAGATCCCAAATAGTGTAAACTCCCGCGACTCATAACGCTGAAGACGTAGAATCTAAATAAAGTAGAATTGGTGTTATCCATGGCATCTTTAAGAGCCTTTTCAGTAGCTGCCTTTGTGGCCAAGGCCTTAACCCTATCTTCCTCAAGAAGTTCATTCTTAGTTGTTAAAACGGAAATGGACAACTTTTGTGCAGTGTTCACTTTATGAAGCTCGGCAATCTCTTGCTGATATGTGGCAGAAACTTTCTTTTCCACGGCCAGTTCAGTTTCAGCAGTGAGTTTGGTGGTTTGGGCATCTTTGACTCATGTTGTCAATGCATCTTCTCTCCGTTTGGTGGCGGAAATATCTTCTTTGATTTTTTTGGTTCTCAGCCTCTAGCCTTTCTAATTCTGAGTTCCTCTTCGTAAGTGATGCAATGGTATCATCCCGGGACTCAAGAACCTGGCCCCATTTGACTTTGTTGTTCTTTAAAGTGGCAATTTTATCAAGGTCCACTATATTAGGTTTCTGGAGATCATTAGCAAATGTGTACTATAAGGATAACTGCTTATCAGCGCGCCTCCTGACCGCGTCGGTTTCCAACTGCGTAAGCATACAGTCTTTCAAGGTGTCCAATTCTTTAAGTATATACCCTTGTCGATTGAGTATATGTTTAAGTCTAAGTACATTCCTTTCAAACACCAGACCTTAAATCATTCAGCGAGAGTGGTGTTTGTCTGCTCAGGTTCGTAACCGGGCCTCTGTATGATTGCTTGAATATCGGTAAGTGAAATAACAGATGAAGTGGTTCGAGTATCAGCAGGGAGTTTGTTTGATCTAGGGAATTTTTTAGGATCATTCTTGCCTTGATCATCCTTATTTCTCTTCCTCCGCCAGCTTCCTCATCTTCCCGATCATCATATCGGTCATCGTGGCAGTCATCGTGCTTGTTTCTATCACTATAAGAACTCTGTGCCTTCTTCATCCTCTCATTTGCATCCAACATATCCTGGTGGTCGTACCTCCACCACCTTTTCTCATCAGTCAATAAGTAGTCATGAGCTTGCTGGGGCTGGTGAGAAGGTTGTTGGTGCTGAGAATGTTGCGATTGCTGTGCGTGATGGGGTTGCAGGAGATGTTTTGGATTATAATGGATGGTTTTTTGTTTAAAGCTATGCAAAAATTAACCATGCATCTCTGGACCTGACAAAAAGCAAAGCATAATTTAAGTACTTAGATTAAAAAGTACCGGGGCAAACTTTAAGGCTTATGCAGAGCATCGAAAACTATAGTGCATATTATCTAATGTGCATCTAATAACGAACTGCTCATAAGTGGTGAATTTAGATGAATTCCTATGTCCTCAAGCGTTTTCCCAAATGGAGGGGTTTAAGCTATAATTATCCCAGTTCTAGTTTTTGTAGCTTTGGTAACAAGATCTGACATCGGAGTGCCGCTCGAGGTAAGATCCTTAACGCTACTAATGTAACAACGCGGAATTTATGAAGCAATTTAAATTTTTTATTTTAGCTATTTTAATGGATTTTGAATATTTAAAATGATTTATTTTAAATAATAACGAATAAAAAATTATTTAAATTGAAGTTAGAACGTATGAATTTATTTTAATTATAAAACGAGCCTGAAATGGCGTGGTAGTTTGAAAATTCAATTTTTAAATTTCAAATGAATGTATAGGATTCAAAATAAATCGGATTTCAGTAAAACAAGAAATGTTAGAATCTATTTACCTATATCATTCTAACGAATGTAAGAAACTAATATTTCACTATTTAAATAGTAACTTATGTCCAGTTTAAAATTTAGAATAGCCGTTATGGAATTTATGTATATTTTATATAATATATAGCCATTTTGCAAACGACTTCTGTTTTCGATGAAACCACTTCTGTTGGATCCAGAATGTCAGATTATTACTATGTTTCAAATTTCATAATTTTTGGAATTAATATATGAGTGTAGTGAATTTAAATGTATTTGGTAATTTCATTTTGAAGGGCCATTTTTCAAACGGTCTCCAAATTCGATGAAATTAGTTTTGTTAGGACCGTATCGTCAAAATATAGCTAGATTTAATTTTTGTGTAATTTTTGGAGTCAATATGTGGCCTCGATAAATTAAAATGTATGTTTAAAATTCAATATATTGATTTATATTTTAATTTAAAGAAAAACTGATCGAAATTGTTGAATTAGCTTACGAAACATATCATATTGTGTCCGAAATGGGGGTATTTAGCTAGGGACGATAGTCGTTGGGTTTGATCTGGAGTTCGGGTGAAAAAACTTCAATATACACTAAAATTAGAATTAAAATAATATAAAAATGTAGTCAAACCGACGTTGTCGATTTCTCTTAATTCTACTGCGTTAACAAAAATTTCCATCCGTCTGAAGCCAGACAATACCTGTTCTTTCTTCCACAAACGCAATCATGTCTTTCACTTTCTTCGACGGTGCTTTCCCCCTTCACTTCGGATGCCCTATGTTTCTCCTCAAACCTGACTTTTCCCCCGATTCTACAGATGCAGAACTGATTTTCCGTTCACATCGGAAGCCCGTATTTCTGCTCGCATATACCATCTTTCCTCCAATTCTACATATCGTTCAAATTTGATGCTTCCTTTTCAAATCATTTTCTTACCGATTCTTCAAACAAACTTAGATCCTAAGTTTCGTCTTACCCCGTCACAAATCGGCTATGGCACAACGACTGTTGACTGCGACTTACAACTGAAACTGACAACTACTCAAAAATTATAGTGTCGAAACACGAAGGTACTGGTATTCTTTACTCCTTGTCTTATGCATGTTTTCCATCCAAATCAAAGTATCTCCTCGTCTTCTGCGTATATTCAACCATCCCTAAATATGTTTCCCTAAATATGTTTCTGCTTCTCATGAACGCAAATCTTAACCCAAATCATCAAAAATAGATCCTAGTTGAAATCGTCGATTTATGTTTTAACCAGCCAGTGCGAACTAGGTTCTTGCCAATAAACACATGATGAGATGTAGCTATTATAGTTTATTTGGTGGATTTGGCGTTTCAAATGAAATCGAGGTGAATTTTTCAATCAATTCCTGCTTTTCTTTGTTTCTAATGTTGAGTTTTAGAATTGATGGAAAGTTAGCAATTAGCATGTATTAATTTTTCTTTTCCTTCTATTTTGAGCATTAATATCTTACTACAACTTTACATTTGAAGACCCAGAACTGAGATTTAAGTTAGTACTTTTTAGCCTGGTAGCAATTTTAGCCAATGGTTAGTTTGTGTTGAAAAAAATTAAAAAAATGTAAGCATATGATTTTATTATAGGAAATGGAAGAATTTCAAAATTTAGTGTAAGTAGAGATGTTGAACTGAAACAAATTAAGGAAATTTATTACAAGATGATGATGAAATAAATTTAAAAAAAAATTGGAAATGACAATCTTGGAATTATGGTAACTAAATATTAGTAGTAGAACTAACTTACAATGACAACGTAAAGTTAAAATTCAATAATATATTGGGATTATTTTCAATGGTGGAACCTTCTGCTCAAAAATCAAAATTCATGAGCATGGTTTCAATGTAAAGAGCCGATGGAATATCTACATAAAAAATGTACCTTCTATTTGAGAAACTTTATGGTCAATTGTTAATGAGATTAGAATTGATTTTAGTGTGTAATATATATATATATATATATATATATATATATATATATGCACATAATACCACATATTCGTGTTTGTTTGTTCTTGCAACTGGTTATATCATTTAGTTATGCGCCTAAGTTATTTGGATTTGCACTTCTGTTACATGCCTATCCCCCAGCTGTGCATGTCATTGTAATGTTCATTTTATCTTTATGTTCCGAGGCAGAACACAAAATTGATGTTCACTTTGTTTCCCTTATTTGAATAGCTATGATCTTTTTCCAATGTACTTCTTAAAGCTTATTTTTGTCTCCCATCCAGTTGCCTTCATTATTCACTATTTCATATCTAAAACTCATAATAATAACATTCAGCTTAGCTATACAAAAATACAGTAAGTCATGCATAAACTGAGCTCACATTCATTCTTTTTTAGTTATATTACATATAATTATTCAAAAATGATATAGTTTGAGGTAGAATATTTATTTAAAATTGAAGGACATGTTGATTCGGGCATCTAGGTTACTTCTTAAAAATTTCATCTTAGGGGAAATTCCTTACAAAATCAGTTTTCTACAAGTTGCTACCTGTAAGCCCTTTTGTATTCTTTTTTCTATGGCAGTTTTGTTTACTAAAGTGATTTCTTCATGCGCAATGTAAATGCATGGCATATTATCTATTATTGAAGATATTTATTAATGAACACTACATTATTCTAACACTTCAACAAAGCTGAATCACAAAACAGCTTACCAATAACAATTAGTTTATAGTAAAGGTTTAGGATTCCAGTCCCCTAAACATATACTATAGCAAAGTAGTTCTTACTTCCGTTCTTTGACCATTTTCATAAATATATGTTTGTGAATTTAATGTTTAAACTGGTATGATTTTACAAAGTAATAACTGTTGATTTTCAATAATATATTTATTTTACAGCTTGTTTGTAGCTCCAATCAGACACCAAATGAATTACTGCTATACAATCTTCGATCTAGAAGGGGAATTCGGCTCAGTGGTCATAATTGCCAGATCCAAGCTATTGATTTTGCTGTTAGAGGTGAAAACATAGTTTCATGTGCCTCAAAATCATTGAAGATATGGGACTGCATTACTGGTTCTTGTCTTTTTACTATGGGGTCTTCCAGTGAAGATTAAGCTAATGTTGGACACACCCAGAAGATCAATTCTATGAGCGTTAATAACTGGCAATCAAGTCTTGTGACCATCATCAGTGGTGCAATAGGTGAAGGCAAACTCCTCCTTTGGAATGCTTTGAGAGGGGAACTGTTTACTGATCTCAATTCATTAATGAGGGAAAGAGATGAGCTCCATCCATCCATGAATGTGATAGAATTTTGTAGTGAAAACCATTTAGCATGTTGAAGTAATTGTGAACATGGTGGTTCAGCCATAGCGCAATTATGGGAACTGGATTCACCTTAGTCATATCTGTCAATCCCTGCTAATGATTCTTACATTACATCTCTGAAAGAAAATATTGCTTCCAACTTCATAATCACTGGATCTGGAGATGGGACTGTCAGTTTATTTGATATTCGTAAACGTGGTGTCTTTAGTTACCTCTCTACTGGATCACTGTACAAGGTGACGTCAGTTTCATTAAGCAGCTGCGAGGACCTACTTCAGTGTTTCCAGCACTTCAAATAACAATATGGTATGGGATACTAGAATAAGAACATCTTCAACAGAATTCAAGGGAAGAATATTACACCTCGTAATATTCAGGGGAAAGATACGCGAATTTCCCAAAAAGGAGGAGCCGATTTAATTGGCGTGGAGGAAAGAAGAAGGAAATCATGGAAATTGAGAACCGCATCTTATTATCCCACGCTGATTTTATTGGCGTGCGTAAAAAAATTCATGTTATTTTTGTACAGCGCCGATAAAATCGGTGCGTAGACCAATTCAGAATTCAGAATATGGCTCGTAATATTTGCCTGAATATTACATGTTGTAATACCTATTGGGATCCAATTTTACACATTATTACAGATTCAGGGAAAGAATATGCGACTGTTGGAGATGCTCTAATGCCAATAAACAACAGTCAGATTCCTTTAGATAAACGTAGTCAGGTCACATATGCACATTTCTTTTAAGCTTTTGCACTGCTTGAGTCATGGAAAGCAAATACCTACTGCTGAATTAGCAGGCCAACTACCTGGTCATGTTAAAGAGGGTATCAAGGAATTAATGATGTCTGGTGGCTTCAAATAGAACCTGTACTAATCACTGCTAGTGGAGATGGGAGCATTACAACGGTGGGACGTTACTCTAGAAATGCCATGCGTCTGACATATAGTAAGTCATTCAAGATCGGTTAACACAGTGACAGTCTCCCCCAAATGATGAATACATTAGAGTGGTGGAGACGACCAAAAAATTATTTTGTATAAAAATAAATCTTTTATTAGTTATATACTATTACAAAGTCGGTTTTCCTACCGTTATGCGGTTATACTAGTACTATATATACCCATTAGTTATCACCGAACCCTAATCCTCATAAGTAACACGGCCGCTAGAAGCCTTTCAACGGCTGATGTGTTCAAATTTTTTCCTCCAATTCATGAAATCCAATAATCGAAATCGAAAACTTATAAATAAAAAATTGTTCTGTAACACCCTACATTTTTAATGAAATTAAAAATGTGGAAATATGTACATATATTGTATGCATAGATATATTTGAGAGAGAAATTAAATAATGACAATAAAAATCGCATGTAATAAGTTAATGCAGTGAAATGAAGAAAAAGATAAATAAAAGAAATTACATGCAATACATGAAATGCTAAGAAATACATGCGAACACTTAAAAAATAATTAAAAAGGAGAATTTGAAGAGCCTCTAGAATTTGGTTATGAAATTAGCGTCATCGCGTTCATGGCGATTTCCTAGTCAATTTAGACCTATAGTTTGTAGAATACTGATTGAAAATGAAGAAGATATCTTTAAATTAAATATTGCAGCAAAACATGAAAAAGAGGAATGAGAGAATAATGTGTAGCATTGTCCTAAGTCTTATTAGCAAAAGACTTAGTAGCTCATTTCGTTGGTACATGCGACTTGTGTGCAAGAGGTTCTGAGTTTGATCCCCGCCAGTGCCATATTTTTGTTTTAGGGGAATGGCTAAAAAGTGGCCTAGTGTGAACGCAGTTCAATTAAAAAGCGGTTTAGTGCGAAAAGGGCCAATTGGAGGATTAATTGAAAAGATGGTTAAAAAGAAAAATAAATATATAAATATATATATATATATAATAAAAATAAAAATGATATATATATATACATGACGTATATATATATATATATATGACGTGTGGGTGTCAACACCCCTGCTGTTGCGCATCATGTTGCACACATGGCGCATTTTTATTGGTTAACGACAATTTTTGAGTTTTAGGGCTGACGTGGCCTCTTCTGGTTAGCAGAGTGATGTGTATTTTTAATCTGGATGGTTTAGATGAATCCTAGTCAGATCTAAAGGCGTTTATTCATCACATACACCTATATAAACATACCTAGAACTAAACCTAATTCACAATACACTAATTCATGGAGCCTCCATGCTGGACAAATCTAAACTAGTCTTTCTTCTACGCTAAAGCAAATTAGAATAAGAGTATTCATATTGGAAGATAAGAATAGATCTACAACTACAACACCTATTTCTCTTCTTTTAGATCCAGCCAAGGTGAGTTCATGTTACTTTCAGAAATGAAATTTAATTGTGATCCTGACATTGTTAATAAATCTAAATCTGAGATTATGCCTATTTCTGTTTAGATCTGTCCTTCTATACCCATTGGATCTATTTTCTAGTTCTATGCCCGCTCATACTTCATATGTCTATTTTATGCCAGTTTTGATGATTCTCTTCCCTTATCTTATTTTCCTTTATTTATGAGATTAGGCTAACTTCGAGCCTAATTATATTTTATGTTGAATTATACGTGCGAATGACATGGGAAAAGTTTGGGAAAATATTGAATGATATGCAAATGGGGCATAAATTGAATTGTAAACATGTAGTTGATTTGGGGGCATAACACATGTTGTAATTTTAAACCTAAATTTGGGGCATACCTTATATGATGGTTTATGATTTGGAAGAAGGGGATTATTGTGTATAGTGATATATGACTTATGCGTGAAAACCTATATTGAAATAGGGATAACTGTTAAATATGAACACGCCTAAATTGGGATTTTGGGTAATTGGCATACACTGTAATCAAAGCCAATAATTTGGCATAACTTGTATTATGAATCATGACTGGGGTTTTTGGGGCATAAACTGTACTGTGCAATTTAGCTAAAACTTGAGGCAAATGTTATATAGTGAATTATGACTGTGATTTGGGCATGTAAATTTGTAAGCTTAATTTATGATTAAGCAAAATATGTTAATGGAACAGTAAAAGAGTCTGTGGAGCTTGTTTAATCTGTTGAAACTAAATACTGTAATTGGAAAGCTTACGATTTATATGAATAAATTGACTAAGATAAGCATGCTGAGACACGAGGTTAGACTCTGTTTGCGGTAGAAGCCTGCCCGGAACCAATCGGCCTAACCAACAACCGCAAATGGTCAGTCTAATGTGAGAGGTCATAGGCATAACTAAAAGAGCTTAGAGACGAGGTTAAGTTTGGCTTGTGGCAGAAGTCTGCCCGGAACCGCCCGGCACATCCAGCGGCCACAAGCTATCGACTTAATGTGAGAGGTCTATGCATTAATAACTAATTAATGCTGATCAAAGATGAATATGTTACCTAAAACATGTTAGGTGGGTGGGGTTAAGTTAACCTGAGTAAGATGACAACTTAACCAATATTACATGAATAAGTGGATAGGGTTAAGGCAAGATTAACCAATAATAGATATTGATTTGATAAGTGTATGGGGTTAAGTCAACTGGGCGGATGAATCTGACAAACCCATTTCGTAAATCTGTGCGCTTAATGCAAGATTAAGTGAAACATGTTAATTTGTAAGCCTGTTAATCCACACATCTGATCTGTTAATCTGAAAGTCTGTTAAGTAGTAAATATGATCTGTTAATCTGTAAACCTATTAATCTGTATGTCTGATCTGTAAACTAGTTAATCTGGTATCTGTACATTGAAATCTGTTAGTCTGGGGACACAAGGTTTGGAGGGGTATTTTCTTGTGTCATCTGTTTTGTGGGACCCATATTAGTCAGTAACCCTTTCTGGTATCAAACGGTGACCCAACACTAGGTAGGGGTCAGGGCACGCTTGCTGAACTAATTATAAGACGTTCATTCTGATAATGGCAAGGGGTGTTGATGGCGCGTTCCAACCGGGTCATGTCTGTGCATGGATCCGGTTTGCTCTGGGGAAGTTAAGACGACGTGACGTCTGTAAATAGGTCTATATCTTTCTGTAGGTTGCCACTTTAGGGAGTGATACACCCTTCTGTGGGGCCGACATAAGGTATTTATGTATTAGGGAGCCAATCGCTTGGGGTAGAATTTAGGGTACAACTAGTTATGTCTATTTCTGTGGGGTACCATCTGTTCCAGTTGGGTGCTAACACATTTCTGTTTCTGTGTGGTACCGTCTGTTGGGGTGGTAAAGTCCCGTCACTAGTGTACACCTAATTACTAGCATTCTGTTTCTGCACCGTCTGTCTTTCTTAGGGTGTTAAAGGCCCATTACTAACATTCTGTTTCTGCACCATCTGTCTTTGTTAGGTTGGTAAAGGCCCATTACTAGCATCCTTTTTCTGAAGAGATCGTTTTGTTTCTCTTTCTGTTTGGACATTAGGACAACACCTAATTCTGTTATACTAGTATTGGTGCGGGGAAAAGTAAGTGAGAAGCATAGTTTGGTCTAGATTATTCTGCTCTGTTTCATTTATCTCGTTTATACTTATTATTCTGGTTCCTGTTATCTCTCATCCAGTTTTATTTTCATGTCATGATACTATTATTTGTTTATATGCTGAAAGTAACTGGACTCACCAGACTTATGCCTGACTTAGTTTGTTTCGCCTCTTTTCTTCCGTCCCTCCCCCCAGGTTCTCAGGGAGGAAATACGCAAGCTTAGTTCAGATATCTCTTTCTTCCATCTTGAAGTTGAAAGATGTATTGCTTAGCTTTGATTCTGCTTATTTATGGCATTTTCTATTGGGGATTATGTCTTTAAAATTATGTACTCTGAAGGCTTTTGTACAAGACTGATATTATGTACTTGGTTTTGTTGTTTGGAAGATGTAACCAAGCTTATTTCTGTTACTGCTGCAATAAAGTTATAAAATTTTCAAGTACTACTTTATTTGTCTTGTAATATTATGTTCTATTTACTTATAACATTCCATGAAACTTAATGCATTCCTTTTGTGAGTGACATTAACGGACGTGGGGTGGTACACGTGGTATCAGACTTGAAGGTTACCAGATTAGATAAAAGTTTTTGAAAACAATTTTCAAAACTGTTTTAAAAAGTAATTATTTTCAAAAGGAAACTTTATTTTGAAAAACTAATCCCCAAAATCCATATATCTATCTTTCGATTCTCTGTTCTGAATCTCTTCCTTTTTCCTTTTAGCATGTCTGGGGAACCCGATATACACGAGGGCGTACCGATACCAGCCTGGTTCAGAAGGTATCTGGAGGCTAGGGCTACTGGCGCAGGCCCAACGGACGTTTCTCCTCCCCCAGCTGCAGCCGCTCCTCCTCCTCCTCCTCCCCGTATAGGCGTTTTTTCTAAGATATGCAAAGACTTCCGTGCGATGGGCGGAAAACCTATTCATGGGACTGAGACGTTTGTTGAGGCTCAGAACTGGATCAAGGAAGTGGAGGATTTGTTTGGTATTTTTGAGATAGACGATGGAAGGAAAGTTCAGTTAGCTGCTTGGTTGATGAAGGGTGAAGCTGCATTTTGGTGGGAAGTGACTAATGGGGGACGTGCGGTGGAGACGTGGATGGATTTTAGACAAAGGTTCGAGTTGAAATTTCTTTCACAAGCAGAAGAGAGTTTATACATGGAGAGGTGCTTGGCTTTGAAACAAGGGAGTTTGTCTGTGAAGGGGTACGTTAATAAGTTTAACCAGTTAGCAAGGTTTGGTATGGAATTGGTTAATACACCATATAAGAAGGCCTTGAGATTTTCCAAGGGTCTGAATGAACAATTACACGGGTTGGCTATGTCCCATATTCCTATAGGGGCTACTTTCAAGAATCTTGTTGACATGGTGTTGATGCATGAAGAGGAGAAAGGTGCTAATGTAGACAAGGCACAGGATAAGAAAGGGGATCCAAAGAAAGCACACCAACAACAAAAGAAGGATGAAAAGCCTGAGAATAAGAAGGAGAAAAAGTGCTTTACTTGTGGAAGCTAGAGTCATCTGAACAAGGATTGCAGAAAGAGGAAGGGCGCTTACTTCAACTGTGGTGAAATGGGACACTTCACTAGGGACTGCCTGAAGAAATGAGGACAAGGGAAAAGGGCAGGATTTTCTGGAGGGCAGGTGAATGCTCTCGTGGCTGGTGGATAGGATGGAGGTAGGAAAATTTCTGTAGAAGGTTTAATTTCCTTATCTGATTGTTGAGTTAGAGCTCTTTTTTGATTCTGGCATTTTGATTCTGGCATTTTGATTCTGTAATTGAGTCTCTGCACCATAATACTAGTCTTGCTTCTAATCCCGTTATAGTCTCAAACCCCATAAGGGTTACGGCTCATCTGTTTGTGATAGGTTGGGGTTTGAGGGTATCTGTGTTAGGCGTTGAGTTGACTGTAACGTGTACGTTCCGAGCTTTGTGGGATATGGCTTGGTTTTAGAAAGGAATTTCATGTAACCCAAAAGGGTCTATCATGCTTAGTTTCCTGGAATCAACTGATAATCTACGATCTGTACCCGTAGTCTGTAAGTGTCCGGATGTTCTTGACAAGGCTAGGGGCTTACCTTGAGGCGTGAGATAGATTTCCAGTTTTGACATTGCCTCATAGGAACAAAGTTTTTCTTTTATTTGTACTTGCTTCTATCACTCGGCTGTATCCTATCGATCGAGTCTTCGACCTTTAGGTAGAAACTAATAGGTGTAAACATGTGTTTGAGACATGTTATGTTTGATGGTTGCAAGTGGATGCAAGTGGTTTCTCGTGGATGCATATACACACACTAGGCACTAGATCGGCTCAAAAACACTCTCATACTGCATATGAATGTGTGTGCATTTTCAATTTTTACAGATGCAAAATGGTTGACTCATCACATGGATGTTGCATATGAATGAATGGTTGTGCACTCATATAGAAGTTATAAAGTGCATTAGGAATAATTGCATACATGTTGGACGCATGACGCTAACATAATTCGCATTAAGGATGTCAACTGAATTAGTAGACTGCCTGATCTTTTGCATTAGATAGGGGACATGTACACACACTTTTTCATATGTTCATATGGCATTAGAAATCTTTTATGGACAACGAATGCTTGTGGATGATGGATGAATAGATTGATGATGGATGGTAGGATACATTCTTCTTAACTTGAAGATTTCCTGGATGAAATCCTTTAAGGAGGGGAGAATGTAACACCCCGAATTTTTAATGAAATTAAAAATGTGGAATTATGTATATATACTGTATGCATAGATATATTTGAGAGAGAAATTAAATAATGATAATAAAAATCGTATGTAATAAGTTAATGCAGTGAAATAAAGAAAAAGATAAATAAAAAATTACATGCAATACATGAAATGCGAAGAAATGCATGCGAACATTTAAAAAAGAAATAAAAAGGAGAATTTTAAGTGCCTCCAGAATTTGGTCATGAAATTAACGTCATTGCGTTCGTGGCGATTTTCTAGTCAATTTAGACCTATAGTTTGTAGCATTTCCAACTTAAAGGATATAGCATTTCAAACGGAATTATCATTATGGTGAAGACTATTTTCTTAGCCGTCACTCATAGCTGCCAGAGATTCCTTGGTTCTCCTTTGCTGCCTATGTGAGTCATATGGAATAAACCTTCCCTTCTTTTCTTTCTTAGCCATAGAATAAAAATTGGAATTCAATCTATTTGAAGTGCTAACGATTCTCTATTCTTATCTGTCTTTTCTTGATATAATCAGAAAACTCAAAAGAAAGAAGCTTAGACCTCTCCTTAAGGTGCATAGCGAGCACCAACCAACTCCCAGTATATTAATGCAGTAACTCACTCCTAAGCGTAGCAGGTATTCTCTTCTACTTGAACTTCCTCAAGGACATAATATGCTTGTTTCAAACATGAAAAAAAGGAATGAGAGAATAAGGTGTAGCATTGTCCTAAGTCTTGTTAGCAAAAGACTTAGTAGCTCATTTGGTTAGTACATGTGACTTGTACGCAAAAGGTTCTGAGTTCAATACCCGACAGTGCCATATTTTTGTTTTAGGGGAATGGCTAAAAATTGGCCTAGTGTGAATGTAGTTCAATTAAAAAGTGGTTTAGTGTGAAAAGGGCCAATTGGAGGATTAATTGAAAAGATGGTTAAAAATAAAAATAAATATATATATAATAAAAATAAAAATTATATATATATATATAAATATATGAAGTGTGGGTGTCAACACCCCTGCTGCTGCGCATCATGTTGCAAACATGGCGTATTTTTATTGGTTAATGATGATTTTTGAGTTTTAGGGCTGACGCGGCCTCTTCTGGTTGGCTGAGTGACGTGTCTTTTTAATCTGAATGGTTTAGATGAATCCTAGTCAGATCTAAAGGCCTCTATTCATCACATACACCTATATAAACATAGCTAGACCTAAATCTAATTCACAATACACTAATTCATGGAGCCTCCACGCTGGACAAATCTAAACTAGTCTTTCTTCTACGCTAAAGCAAATCAGAATAGGAGTTTTCATATTGGAAGATAAGAATAGATCTACAACTACAACACCTATTTCTCTTCTTTTAGATCCAGCCAAGGTGAGTTCATGTTACTTTCAGAAATGAAATTTAATTGTGATCGTGACATTGTTAATAAATCTGAATTTGAGATTATGCCTATTTCTGTTTAGATCAATCCTTCTATACCCGTTGGATCTATTTTCTTGTTTTATGCCCGCTCATACTTCATGTGTCTATTTTATGCCAGTTTTGATGATTCTCTTCCCTTATCTTCTTTTCCTTTTATTTATGAGATTAGGCTAACTTCGAGCCTAATTATATTTTACGTCGAATTATACGTACGAATGACGTGGGAAAAGTTTGGAAAAATATTGAATGGTATGCAAATGGGGCATAAATTGAATTGTAAACATGTAATTGATTTGGGGGCATAACACATGTTGTAATTTTAAACCTAAATTTGGGGCGTACTTTATACGATGGTTTATGATCTGGAAGAAAGGGATTATTGTGTATAGTGATATATGACTTAGGCATGAAAACCTATATTGAAATAGGGATAACTGTTAAATATGAACACACCTAAATTGGGATTTTGGGTAATTGGCATACACTGTAATCAAAGCCGATAATTTGGCATAACTTGTATTATGAATCATGACTGGGGTTTTTGGGGGCATAAACTGTACTGTAAAATTTAACTAAAACTTGGGGCAAATGTTATATTGTGAATTGTGACTGTAATTTGGGCATGCAAATTTGTAGGCTTAATTTATGATTAAGCGAAATATGTTAATGGAACAGTAAAAGAGTCTGTGGAGCCTATTTAATCTGTTGAAACTGAATACTATAATTGGAAAGCCTACGATGTATATGAATAAATTGGCTAAGATAAGCATGCTGAGACACGAGGTTAGACTCCGTTTGCGGTAGAAGCCTGCCCGGAACCAACCAGCCAAACCAGCAACCGTAAACGGTCAGTCTAATGTGAGAGGTCATAGGCATTACTAAAAGATGCTTAGACGCGAGGTTAAATCTGGCTTGTGCCAGAAGTCCGCCTGGAACCGCCCGGCACATCCAGCAGCCAAAAGCTATCGACTTAATGTGAGAGGTCTGTGCATTAATAACTAATTAATGCTGATCAAAAATGAATATGAAACCTAAAACATGTTAGGTGGGTGGGGTTAAGTTAACCTGAGTAAGATGACAACTTAACCAATATTACATGAATAAGTGGACAGGGTTAAGGTAAGCCTAACCAATAATAAATATTGCTATGATAAGTGGATGGGGTTAAGTCAACTGGGAGGATGAATCTGACAAACCCATTTCGTAAATCTGTGGGCTTAATGCAAGATTAAGTGAAACATGTTAATCTGTAAGTCTGTTAATCCGTACATCTGATTTGTTAATCTAAATGTCTATTAATCCATAAATATGTTCTATTAATTTGTAAACCTATTAATCTGTATGTCTGATCTGTAAACTAGTTAATCTGAAATCTGTACATCTGAAATCTGTTAGTATGGGGACATAAGGTTAGGAGGGGTATTTACTTGTGTCATCTATTGTGTGGGATCCATATTAATCAGTAACCCCCTTCTGGTATCAAACGGTGACCCAACACTAGGTAGAGGTCAGGGCACGCTTACTGAACTAATTATAAGTGGTTCATTTTGATAATGGCGAGGGGTGTTGATGGCGCGTTCCAACCGGGTCATGTGCGTGCATGGATCCGGTCTGCTTTGGGGAAGTTAAGACGCCGTGACATCTATAAATAGGTTTGTGTCTTTCTGTAGGTTGCCACTTTAGGGAGTGGTACACCCTTCTTTGGGGCCGACACAGGGTATTTACGTATTAGGGAGTCGATCGCTTGGGGTAGAATTTAGGGTACAACTAGTTCTGTCTATTTCTATGGGGTACCGTCTGTTCCTGTTGGGTGGTAACACTTGTCTGTTTCTATGTGGTACCGTCTGTTGGGGTGGTAAAGGCCCGTCACTAGTGTACACCTAATTACTAGCATTCTGTTTCTGTATCGTCTGTCTCTCTTAGGGTGTTAAAGGCCCGTTACTAGCATTCTGTTTCTGTACCGTCTATCTCTGTTAGGGTGGTAAAGGCCATTACTAGCATCATGTTTCTGAAGAGATCGTTATGTTTCGGTTTCTATTTAGACATTAGGACAACACCTAATTCTGTTATACTCGTATTGGTGCAGGGAAAAGTAAGTGAGAAGCATAGCTTGGTCTAGATAATTCTGCTCTGTTCCATTTATCTCGTTTATACCTGTTATTCTGGTTCCTGTTATCTCTCATCCAGTTTTATTTTCAGTCATGATATTATTATCTGTTTATATGCTGAAAGTCACTGGACACAAAAGACTTATGTCTAACCTAGTTTGTTTCGCCTCTTTTCTTCCATTCCCCCCCCCTCCAAGGTTCTCAGGGAGGAAATACACAAGCTTAGTTCGGATATCTCTTTCTTCCATCTTGTAGTTGAAAGATGTATTGCTTGGCTTTGATTCTGCTTATTTATGGCATTTTCTGTTGGGATATGTGTTTAAAATTATGTACTCTGAAGGCTTTTGTACAAGACTAACATTATATGCTTGGTTTTGTTGTTTTGTAGATGTAACCAAGCTTATTTCTGTAACTGCTGCAGTAAAATAATAAAATTTTCAAGTACTGCTTTATATGCCTTGTAATATTCTATTCTGTTTACTTATAACATTCCACGAAACTTAATGCATTCCCTTTGTGAGTGACATTAACAGACGTGGGGTGTTACATGTTCGTCACTTCGAGATCTCCAGGATTGACGTTGGTGATTGACCATCAGTGGCCAGGGCGATTGAAATTTGGCCTCAAAGGGATTCAGTTTGGGTTCGATCTTTGAGAGGATGGGGCGGCGAGTTTCAAATGGTGGCCAGCGGAGGTGGCTCGTGCGATGGGAAACGACGTGGCATTCTTCGATGGGAGGCGGAGGCTCTGTAGTGGTGGCGGTTGTAAACCCTAGGAAGATGGTAATGGGTTCAACGGGTTTCTCAGTGGCCGGAGGAAGAAAACGATGAGGGATAAAAAAAAGATGTAATTAACTTATTTAATTAAGTGATAGAGTGTTTATTTAAAATTATATAACTTAAAATGATGATAACTTATCCAGTTCTTATCAGAATTCGGTGAAACTTATTGCATTGGAATCGTCTCAGCATGATCTACATTTCAGAACTGACCAGATCAGAAATGAAGCTTGTTGGCATTTGAGGCAAATTTAAACCTGAATAGTACAGAAATCCACCTTTAAAGACTGACGGAGTGGAACCCAAAGTGAAAATTCTCTCACTAAAATACTTGTACAGTTATTTATTTATTTTATAACTGAGATATTTGAATTGCCAGTGTTGAATTTTATCTAATTATATGTGACATTGCTTGGGTTCAACACATGAACTATTCATGACTCATCTGCACAAGAAGCGTTGTTCGAATATATGACACTCGTATTTCAAACAATGTGGATACACTTTGTGGTTGTTGAAATGGACATAAATTATTTATTTATAATTTAAACAGTGAAAATTGGTTAATTAGAAAAATAATTCAAACCGAATTAGAATTGGTTAAATTTATTAACCAATGATTTATTTAAATAGGTTGTTTGGTAATCCCACACGGGTATTGGGATGATATTTGACATACACTAATCCCAATATTTAGTTGTATGTCAATCGATTGGTTGACAGGCTGTGATGAGCGTTATTTATTTATTTCAATGCTTATACAGTTGTAAAATGCACTCTGGATGATGTTTGAATAGTTAATGATTATTTGTCATTATTTTTGAATACATGCGATGTATGAAATCCATATAACTGAAATTATATGGTAATTGATTAAGTCACATTCCGATTCAAAATATGAATGAATATTTTAAAATAATATTCAGTAAAGAATTAAATTATGATTTTGATGTCTGATTTTGAATGGACACAAAAATATAGAAATATTCATAACTGAAATGAATATGTGAAGCCGAGTTAAGTAGTTAAACGCCATTTTAACGCGAACGGATTTTTCCGTCGATTTTATTCATTTTATAATGAATATCGAAGAGAATGGATTTAAAAGTCGGATATTTTAAAAATATTATCGTTTCAATATTATAATGATATGGAATATTCAATTTTGTTTTAAAATTGAAATGGAAGTCGAAGCCATTTTAAAACGAATTTATAAATATTTTACAAAATATGTTTTAAATAGAAATCGATGATATATATATTATATATATTTATTGGCTTGAATAGAGCGTGCCACGCAGCGACCGTTCGCGAATTTCGACCATTGACTTCAAATCGACGTGACAGGAGATCCGCCGTCGGATTCTCCTAAAACCGAAACCATTGTGTTCGTATCGAAAAGAGCTTTCCAAATAATATATGAGATTTAAATTTGAACGGCTGGATTTCAAATTATGTCCAAATCAATTTTGGAAAAGGTCGCTATGAATGCTGTTCGGTGGCCGATATTGGAAACCGACTGTAAGGGCCTTAATAAAATCATTAAAAATATGTAAAAATTATGTAAAATCATAATAAGTGATTTGGAAAGATTTTGGATGAAAAATTCCAAGTTGGAAAAGGTAAAATATATTTTTATCAAAATGAACTAGTTAATAACTAGAAGAATAATCCAATGGTTTTAAATAAATAAATTGGATTTGTAAATGGTTTTTGAAATAACCAAAATTTCCAATGTATGAATTGGAAAGGATTTGAATGGAAATAATCTTCGGAGTATTTCGATATTGATTACGTGATTATACGGATATTGTTGAGGAATTTGGAAGATACAGATATCGTTATTCCCAATACGATATCTATTTGCCTGCTTTGTGACCAGGCTACCCAAAGCAGGACTTGAATACGAACATACATTGATCAGTAATTGCTCGGATGAAGTGGCGGAATATGGAACAACGTGGATTTTGGCATTTGTGAAGGTCGACTCTCCCCCTACCAGCTCGCCCCTAGCAGTTCGTGACCCCCTCCTGAGGGCGGTTCGTGACCCCTGGGACCATGACCCAACCTGACCATCACCATCACGACCCTCACCAGCTCACCACCCCGGCTCACGAACCGTGACTACAAACCGCAACCAGGACCTGCTACCGCACATGTAAATCTTCACCTATTCTCGAGGCTTTGATCGCTCCTACTTTTTCGGATCGGACCCTACGTGTCCTACCACGACCTGGCCTCCACGTCAGCTCTCCTACAACTATAAATAGCCCAATACTGGTCATTTTAAGGGGACTTTTGACATCTCAACATCCATGGCTGCCATGGCTAACACTCCTCCATGGATAATCACCATATTATTCAATAAAATGCAACGGATTCGGAGAGAATTATTCATTGAATTCGAGTGATTAAGAGGCAATATTCATTGTAATTGTAATCTTCGAATGAAATGAGAAAATATTATGTGGATGTTGGCTCGTTAACGCCAAACCACTATAAAAATCCTGTTTCCTTGCTTTTTCAGTTATTTCTTTATATTCTATGCTCGAAATACAGTGATTTCAGTGTTAGAACCATTTTTTGGTCTAACATTTTGGTGCTTTCACTAAGAATTGAATTCTCAGCTGATCGGATTGTTATTCTACTGTTTGGATTTCCAAGTCCGAAGAAAATGGTCCGCATTTCTATTGTTTTTGAAGATTTCAGTTATTTTAGTAAAATTAGAACTTTATGGCTCCGAAGAAAGCAAAGGAATTGCAAACTTTACGACTGAATGAAGAACGAATAGATAACGCGTAGGAGCAGGTGGCCGGTTCGCGGCTCACAGCTCGCATGGGGCACCACGAACCGGGCCCAAAGAGCCACCACAAACGGGCTTGCGGCTCACGGAATGACTATCATGAACCAGGCCCAAAGATCCATCACGAACCGGCTCGCGGCTCGAGGAATGACCTCCACGACCCGAGCCCAAAGAGGCATCACGAAACAGTCTCAAGGAAAGGTCACGAATCGCACTACAAGTGAAAGGATCGATGCTGCGAACTGCCAGATGGTAAGCCACTCTCAGGTCACGAACCGAAGGGATGTGCGAACCACGACCTGCATAGCAATCACAAGCCAAAGAGCTATCACAAACCAATCCCAAAGTGACCTCCACGAACCGCGAACTGGAGGATAATCGAGAACCGCAAACCAGAAAAGTGGCGGTGAGCAAGGGTCATGACCCGACCCGAAAAAGTGACAGTTTATGGAAAAAATGCATTTTTCTGATCATTCCAGAAAAGGCTCCATCTTCCAAAATCAAAAAAATCGTGCGGTGCTCACAATTTCGACCTAACCGGTTAGGTCGATCGTCGCCGGGACTGTGGGACCCAGACCCCCACCGGCGCTGCCCCCGAACCCGTTTGACGGCTCGCCTTTGGCTCGGAGTACATTTTGGCCTACAATTATCACCAATGCTTATCAACCAAGATTTGGTAGATAGTCCAAGGATATCGACAGCAAATTGTCAACGACTAGGATTTTTCCTAGAGCCATAACGCCTATTTACTGAAGTTATTCAATGTGATGAGCTGTTGAAAAGATTCGACATGCTGGCTATGAAAGTTGAGACGAGCCGAATTCCCGTTCTCACGGAAACAAGGTTATCTTTTGGAATATAACACAGAAACATATAATAGCAGAACAGAATTAAATAAATACACCTTAAATTTTGGAAAAATTTCGCCATAACCTCCCCTGTACCGGGAGCATCGGGAAATCGCAAATAGCGTTCCCGGTCCTTCTAATCTCAAAAAGAAAAAGAAGAAGCCAAGCGGCTAGCCAACAGGCTCAAAATCATCACCCAAACAAATCAGTAAATGTGTACCTATTTGTCGGGCACAAAATTTTATTCCTCTTCTCTAGCCCCTTTGCTATAACCTGTTCAATGAATATTGCATGTACATATATATACAGTTCATATCATTTTCCAATTTCTATTCGACTTCATATTTGATTTCTATTTGGTTTAAAAACACCATTCATTCTAATGTTACATAAATAGGTGCAAATCATTTCATTAGCTAATTAATGAATATTTCAACTCATATATGTTTATTTTGAACAAGTGGCTATTTTTAACACTACACATTTTAACGATTTATGCATACAATAAAAATGTGATTTTTATTGTAAAACGATTCATTTCAAAACACTATTTTTCTATATAGTTCATATAGTCGATAAAAGGTGATTTTTATTATCGAACAATTTATTTCAAAATATGAATACCATTCCACACATGAATTTCTAAACAACGAATGAATATCAATTCAACACATGAATGTTTTCTATAGTTTCTATATATAGATAAAAATGTGATTTTTATTATCGAACAATTTATTTCAAAATATGAATACCATTCAACACATGAATTGCTAAACAACGAATGGATATCAATTCAACACATGAATGTTTTCTATAGTTTCTATATATATATAAAAATGTGATTTTTATTATCGAACAATTTATTTCAAAATATGAATACCATTCAACGCATGAATTGCTAAACAACGAATGGATATCAATTCAACACATGAATGTTTTCTATAGTTTCTATATATATATAAAAATGTGATTTTTATTATCGAACAATTTATTTCAAAATATGAATACCATTCAACACATGAATTTCTAAACAACGAATGAATATCAATTCAACACATGAATGTTTTCTATAGTTTCTATATATAGATAAAAAATGTGATTTTTATTATCGAACAATTTATTTCAAAATATGAATACCATTCAACACATGAATTTCTAAACAACGAATGAATATCAATTCAACACATGAATGTTTTCTATACAATGAATAAATATAGTTTAAGCATATGAAAATAATTCAAACACACAAATATTATTCAAAATTTCGGCAGCATAACGGCAGGGTAGTTACACCGGCACCGTCCCTAGTACGGCTCCTCGCTCTACCTTAAAACCTCGCGGTTTTTGACAATGGGGTTCATGCATCTAGTTCGCACGCAGGCGGCATGTATATATTTATTTCATTCCCACAAACTAATCCTATGTGGTTTCAACCAAATATTTCACAACCACAAATGGGTATTTTTCAACCACAATCAACCAATATCAATCACAAACAATCCCAAACAATCAATCGCTATCAATCAATTTCAACCAATAAATATCGTCCATGGTTTGTGGACGAGGGGCGTATATATATATATATATATATTTATATATAGCAATTCACTTTCATCTTCACGCATATATATATAAATTTTTAAATCAGAAATCTCACCAATAGCTATCCAACTGCACGGCACTTTCTTTATAGAAATCTTCGCCTTTTGTCGCTTTCGCCCGTATTCTCTGCATAAGTAAAAATAGAATTTTTTTTTTACTATGCTATTCAATATATAAAAATCGAATTTTGACTTCGCTATTCAATATATAAAAATATGATTTTTACTTTTGCTTTCAACATATAAAAATATGATTTTTACTTTTGCTTTCAACATATAAAAATATGATTTTTACTTTTGCTTTCAAATCTTTTTCTACTAAAAGATTAAACCTTTTTCCTATTTTAAAGTTCAAAATAAAATCAGTTTTTCTCTTTTATAAAAATGCAGTTTTTGAATCTTTTAAAATTCAGTTTTTTTTTTTAAAAAAAAAATCCAGTTTTTTTACTTTATAAAAAATGCAGTTTTTATTTTAATAAAAAATGCAGTTTTTATTTTAATAATAAAAAAAAATGCAGCTTTAGTTTTTTAAAAATTTTCAGTTTTAACTTTATAAAAATTTCTGTTTTAACTTTAACAAAATTGGTTTTTAAACTTTATAAAAAATTTCAGTTTTATTTTCTTAAATAAAATCAGTTTTAATAATGCTTTTAAAATCAGTTTTAATCCTAAAAAAGAAAATCAGTTTAATCTTTTTAAATAAAATCAGAATTAAAATAAAATAGATAAATAAGATAAAACTTACAGAGGGGGCTCGATTTGATTCGACCGGGGGGGGGAGGGTGTTCGAGAGGTCGGCGACAGCTTCGAGGTGGCGGCTTCGGTCTGGAGGCGTCGCGAGCTTGGGGTCTGGTGGCGGCTAGGGTCTTCGGGGTGTGGGCGCTCGGAGGAGGAGGCGGCTTCGAGGGAGGAGGAGGCGGCTTCGTGGGAGGAGGAGGCGGCTTCGTGTCGCTTAGGGTTTTTTTTTTTTTTCCTTTCGTCTGAATCGAAATGAAAGGGGGGCCAAGCGGGAGATAAGGAGGGAAGGGAATTAAATTATTATATTTTTTTTATTATTTAATTATTCAAAAAGTTGACTTTTACATACGACCTCGAAACGAGGCCCACCGCCTGTCGTCCATAGCGTTTTACCCCCATTCCGAACACAATGGGATATGTATCACTAGCTGGTTTGATCGTTACAATCGGTTTCCTTTTGAATTTCCATTTAAATCACTATATTGAATTTTAAACGTACATTTCAAATTACCGGGGCCACACACTGACTAGAAAAATTCCAGAAAAATATTTTCTAGCTTCGTATTGACGATACGGTTCTAACAAAACTAGTTTCGTCGAATTCTGAGACCGTTTGAAAAATGGCCAATTTCCAGTCGATTAAAATCAACTGAAATCGGTCAAACGCGTTTTCCTTTGCCACGCTCACATATTGATTCGAAAAATTATGAAATTTGAAACCTAGCAATAACCTGACACTGCGGATCTAACAAAGGTGGTTTCGTCGAAATCCGAGGTCATTTGCAAAATGTCCATTTTTAAGGGCCTGAATTCCATAGCGACTATTCAGAATTTTCAACCGGACATATCTCTTGATTCCCGCTATCAAATTTCGATTGGTCAGATTCGTTAGAAAGATATTACCAATTAGATTCCATTATTTTTGGTCTCACTAAAATCCGGATTGTTTTGCACCCGGTATATTCAATTGAAGTTTGAAATCGAATTATCGAACTACCGCGCCATTTTCAATTCTATATATAATTATAATTAATTATATTGGTTTTCAAATGTCGATTCAAACTTAGTTTTCATCGCCATTATTTAAAATATTTATTTTAAATATTTAAAATCCATTATTTTAGCCAATTTAAAAAATTTTAAATTGGTTCAGATTTTCTGGGTCGTTACAATCTCCCCCACTTAAAACTTTTCGTCCCCGAAAAGGAATAAAGTCGAAAGTGGTTTGATAAATCTACAATCCCACCATACAACTACCAATTTGTTTCTAATATTCTGAGTATAGAATAAACAATGCACATCCATGGGAAGAAAATAGCAACGGAATAGAGAATTAAAAGGTAATGCAAAGTAGGTTAAATGTACCTTGCACCAGAGTCAATCAGAGATATCTACTCGGCATCTAGGATAAGCTTTCTGAATGCTCTCCTCAGTTTCCCAAGTACAATCTCGCGGATCTCCACTCCATTGCACTTTGACTAAGTGAACCTTCTTGTTTCTCAGCTCTTTGGTTTCTTTGCCGATAATCTTTAGCGGCTCTCGCCTCACAGCTAGTTCTGGAGTAATTTCAATGTCCTGCTGAGCTGCTTCTTCCACGATCAAGTCTGGATCATGAACGTGCTTTCGAAGTTGAGATATGTGAAATACATCATGCACACCAGGCAACCAGTCAGGCAGATTAACTTTATATGCGAGAGTTCCAATCCGTTCCAGAATAGGAAACGGACCAATAAATTTGGGTGCTAACTTTCCAGTTTTACCGAACCGGATAACTCCTCTCATCGGCGATACTTTCAAATATACATAGTCGCCAACTTCAAAGGATATATCTCTCCTTCTTTTATCGGCATAGCTCTTTTGTCGGCTTTGAGCGGCGAGTAATCGCTTCTTAATAAAATCGACTTTGTCGGCAGCTTCTCGAATCATATCGGGACCCAACACAAGTCTATTTCCAGGCTCGACCCAACAAGCAGGAGATCGGCACGGTCTACCATACAATGCTTCGAATGGCGACATTGTCAGACTCGCCTGGTAGCTGTTATTATAAGAGAATTCAGCCAAATGCAGATGGTCTTCCCATGATCCACCGAAATCTATAATACAAGCCCGCAATAGATCTTCTAAAATGCGATTCACCCTCTCAGTCTGACCGTCTGTCTGGGGATGATAAGCGGTGCTCAAGTTTAACTTCGTTCCCAGCTCGACTTGAAATGCTTCCCAGAATTTACTAGTGAAAATTGTATCTCTATCACTTACTATACTGAGCGGCACTCCATGTAGTCTAACTATTTCCCTGAAGTAAATCTGCGCCAGACTCTGAGCAGTTCTGTTTGATCTGACAGGTATGAAATGGGCGGTCTTCGTGAAGCGATCTACGATCACCCAAATACTATCATTTCCCTTTCTGGTTCTAGGCAAACCATCAATGAAATCCATAGAAATATGTTCCCACTTCCAGCCAGGAACTTCCAGCGGTTGTAATAATCCAGCCAATTTCTGTTGGTCGCTTTTAACTAGCTGGCAAGTAGGGCATCGACTCACATATATCGAGATGTCTCTTTTTAGCGACTTCCACCAGAATGTGCGTTTGATATCGTTATACATTTTATTCACACCTGGATGGATACTGAGCTTAGATTTGTGGCATTCATCAAGCACCTCTCTTCTGAGTTCAGGAATTTCTGGAACGCAAATTCGTCCTTCTAACCTCAGAATCCCTTCGCTGTCTAACTGGAAATCCGAAGCATTGCCTTCACGAATTCGCTGACTTATTCCTTTGATAAATTGGTCGTCCTTTTGGAGAGCCGATATCTTATCAATCAATGAAGTCGCAATGACGAAACTGGCGATCATTACATTCTTTCGGCTTAACGCATCAGCCACGACATTGGCTTTCCCTGGAGTGTATATAATTTCAAAGTCATATGCTGCAAGAAACTCCAGCCAACGTTGTTGCCTCAGATTCAAGTCCTTCTGAGTGAACAGATACTTTAACGACTGGTGATCTGTAAACAGTTCAAATCTCTCGCCCAGAAGATAGTGTCTCCAGATTTTCAAAGAGAATATGATAGCCAATAACTCAAGATCATGAGTTACATAGTTTTTCTCATGCGGTTTTAGTTGACGGCTAGCATAAGCAATCACTTGGCCTCTTTGCATTAACACTGCGCCGAGGCCTTCTCTAGACGCATCAGTCCAAACTTTTAGATCTTGGTTGCCATCGATGATGGTTAACACTGGAGCTGTGGTTAATCTCAACTTTAGCTCTTCAAAAGCCTCCCCACTCTCCTGAGTCCATTTGAACTTAGAATGCTTCTTTGTAAGCTTCGTTAAGTGACCAGATATCTTCGAAAAGTCTTTAACGAACTTCCGATAATAGCTACCCAATCCAAGAAAACTGCGGACTTCAGTGGGAGTACTGGGCTGTTTCCAATTCTGAATAGCTGTGATTTTGCTTGGATCCACAGCGATTCCATCTTTCGATACGACATGGCCCAGAAACTTTACTTCATCTTGCCAGAATATACATTTGGAAAACTTGGCTTTTAATACATTCCGTCTGAGAATTTCTAACACTTGTTCCAGATGTTTTTCATGCTCGGCCTTTGATTTAGAGAAGATTAGAATATCATCAATAAAAACCAGAACAAATTTATTCAAAACCCCTCTGAACACTCTATTCATCAGATCGACGAAATAAGCTGGAGCGTTACATAAGCCGAACGGCATTACTAACCACTCGTAGAATAAGTCGGGGCCTCTGAATGCTGTCATTGGAACACATTCTTCGGCAATTCGAAGTTGATGGAAACCTGTAGCTAGGTCCATTCTTGAAAATACTTGTGCTCCATTTAATCGATCCAACAAATCATCAATCCGCGGCAATGGATACTTGTTCTTTATTGTCTGTTTGTTCAGATCACGATAATCCACACATAGACGTAGAGTACCGTCAGATTTTGGGACAAATACCACTGCTGCACCCCAATCAGAGAAACTAGGCCTGATTAGACCCTTCCACACTAGCTGTCGTGTTTGATTGTCTAATTCCTCCTTCTCTTTCAAGGACATTCTTCGAATAGCGTGAACTACCGGCCTTGCATTGGGAACTAAAGCAATCTTGAAATCTATTTCTCTCTGCGGAGGTAAGCGAACAACTTCTTCGAACACATCCGCATAGTTCTTGACGACAGGAATGTCTTTGATGAGGTCAGGAATATTCTCTGCGACTTCAGGAACATTTTCAATTTGGGCTGAAGAAACATTTAGAGCTGCCCAGAAGTCTTTTCTATTAGCATTCTGACCTTCGCAGGGAATGGTTATATAATCACCTGATTTAATCTTTGCCTTTACGACTCTCTCGGCGCATTTGACTTCAGCTTCATATTTGGTCAACCAGTCTAACCCCAAGATAAGATCGAACTCTTTGAAATTCATGACGACCGCGATGGTAGGAAACCGATAACGAGAGAAAGAAACCGGCACTCCACAAATCCAACTGAGATCTATGGAACCCCCAACCGGATTCTGGACGGTCATTGGTTCCTTAAGCCTTTTCAAATTCAAATCCAGTTTCTTAGCTGCATGCTTTGCAATGAAGCTTCGTGACGCGCCTGTGTCAAATAGTACTTTAACTGGGATGTCTTTGACAGTTAGCGTGCCTTCTAAAACATCTGGCCTTTCCTGAATAGCTGAGGGCTCAGAAGTTTCTGCTACTTCATTCACTTGAACTATTTCAGTCTTTTTCAACTGCCAGCAATCTTGCTTTACGTGACCAGCCTGATGGCAGAGATTGCATTTACTATATCCTTTAACCTTGCTCTTTGATTTAGATCCCTCCTTCTTTTGCAATTTCAAGGACTTACATTTCCGGGACAAATGCCCCCTCTGATTGCAGTTCTTGCATAAGGCAGTCACGCCAGGTTCTTTTTCAGATCTAGCCCTTTTTCTCTTGGCACTGGGCTTCTTACTGGCTTCAGGAATTTCAGTTTCTGACTCTGTTTTGTCACTAGAATAGACTTCTTCTTCGTCGCATAACATTCCTTTCTTATCTAGGTCTTCATATTGATAAGCCATATAAATCATTTCTGAAAAAGGAAGCTTCACATGCCCCAATACTTTATTCTGGTATTTCCTTTGAAGCCCGTGAATAAATCTCATATTTTTACTCTTCAGATTTTGAATTAGGTGAGGGGCAAAGTGAGAAAGTTCATTGAATTTCTTATAATATTCGGGAATGGTCATATCACCTTGTATTAGATAAGAGAATTCATCACATAGCCGTTCGATCGCTTCGGGAGGAGTAAATCTTTCTAAGAAAATCACTTTGAATTTGTCCCAGGTGATATCACCTTCTGGATTATCCTCTATAACCGAATCCCACCAGAACAAAGCTTCATCTTTGAGAGCCCAGGAGGCCAGTAATCTTTTCTGGTCATCTCTAAGCTTTAGTGCTTCGAAGATTTTCTCAGCCGAACGAATCCAAGCTTGTGTCTTCATAATTGCTTCTTCACCCGAAAAGGGTTTTCCACCCAGATTTCTATATTTCATGAATAGAGCTTCTATATCCGGGTTAGTATTACTTCTTCTGTTTCTGGCACTCATTTTCTAGTTCTTCTGCAAATAGCAGATCAAGTGTCAGGTCACAGAAAAGGTATTTTAAAATATAGAGACAAATACTTGAAGTGTAAATGTGTCTATCGAAGTGTATTCATTCTGCTTTACTCATACTAGGATATTGCTGATCCTATCTGTATTGAGTTACCCGTCCTAGAACACTACTGGTTCTATTTCTGACGAGTTCGTTCAAATGTTATATTCCAGAACTAAGCTTAACCAAAGCTCTGATACCACATTGAGACGAGCCGAATTCCCGTTCTCACGGAAACAAGGTTATCTTTTGGAATATAACACAGAAACATATAATAGCAGAACAGAATTAAATAAATACACCTTAAATTTTGGAAAAATTTCGCCATAACCTCCCCTGTACCGGGAGCATCGGGAAATCGCAAATAGCGTTCCCGGTCCTTCTAATCTCAAAAAGAAAAAGAAGAAGCCAAGCGGCTAGCCAACAGGCTCAAAATCATCACCCAAACAAATCAGTAAATGTGTACCTATTTGTCGGGCACAAAATTTTATTCCTCTTCTCTAGCCCCTTTGCTATAACCTGTTCAATGAATATTGCATGTACATATATATACAGTTCATATCATTTTCCAATTTCTATTCGACTTCATATTTGATTTCTATTTGGTTTAAAAACACCATTCATTCTAATGTTACATAAATAGGTGCAAATCATTTCATTAGCTAATTAATGAATATTTCAACTCATATATGTTTATTTTGAACAAGTGGCTATTTTTAACACTACACATTTTAACGATTTATGCATACAATAAAAATGTGATTTTTATTGTAAAACGATTCATTTCAAAACACTATTTTTCTATATAGTTCATATAGTCGATAAAAGGTGATTTTTATTATCGAACAATTTATTTCAAAATATGAATACCATTCCACACATGAATTTCTAAACAACGAATGAATATCAATTCAACACATGAATGTTTTCTATAGTTTCTATATATAGATAAAAATGTGATTTTTATTATCGAACAATTTATTTCAAAATATGAATACCATTCAACACATGAATTGCTAAACAACGAATGGATATCAATTCAACACATGAATGTTTTCTATAGTTTCTATATATATATAAAAATGTGATTTTTATTATCGAACAATTTATTTCAAAATATGAATACCATTCAACGCATGAATTGCTAAACAACGAATGGATATCAATTCAACACATGAATGTTTTCTATAGTTTCTATATATATATAAAAATGTGATTTTTATTATCGAACAATTTATTTCAAAATATGAATACCATTCAACACATGAATTTCTAAACAACGAATGAATATCAATTCAACACATGAATGTTTTCTATAGTTTCTATATATAGATAAAAAATGTGATTTTTATTATCGAACAATTTATTTCAAAATATGAATACCATTCAACACATGAATTTCTAAACAACGAATGAATATCAATTCAACACATGAATGTTTTCTATACAATGAATAAATATAGTTTAAGCATATGAAAATAATTCAAACACACAAATATTATTCAAAATTTCGGCAGCATAACGGCAGGGTAGTTACACCGGCACCGTCCCTAGTACGGCTCCTCGCTCTACCTTAAAACCTCGCGGTTTTTGACAATGGGGTTCATGCATCTAGTTCGCACGCAGGCGGCATGTATATATTTATTTCATTCCCACAAACTAATCCTATGTGGTTTCAACCAAATATTTCACAACCACAAATGGGTATTTTTCAACCACAATCAACCAATATCAATCACAAACAATCCCAAACAATCAATCGCTATCAATCAATTTCAACCAATAAATATCGTCCATGGTTTGTGGACGAGGGGCGTATATATATATATATATATATTTATATATAGCAATTCACTTTCATCTTCACGCATATATATATAAATTTTTAAATCAGAAATCTCACCAATAGCTATCCAACTGCACGGCACTTTCTTTATAGAAATCTTCGCCTTTTGTCGCTTTCGCCCGTATTCTCTGCATAAGTAAAAATAGAATTTTTTTTTTACTATGCTATTCAATATATAAAAATCGAATTTTGACTTCGCTATTCAATATATAAAAATATGATTTTTACTTTTGCTTTCAACATATAAAAATATGATTTTTACTTTTGCTTTCAACATATAAAAATATGATTTTTACTTTTGCTTTCAAATCTTTTTCTACTAAAAGATTAAACCTTTTTCCTATTTTAAAGTTCAAAATAAAATCAGTTTTTCTCTTTTATAAAAATGCAGTTTTTGAATCTTTTAAAATTCAGTTTTTTTTTTTAAAAAAAAAATCCAGTTTTTTTACTTTATAAAAAATGCAGTTTTTATTTTAATAAAAAATGCAGTTTTTATTTTAATAATAAAAAAAAAATGCAGCTTTAGTTTTTTAAAAATTTTCAGTTTTAACTTTATAAAAATTTCTGTTTTAACTTTAACAAAATTGGTTTTTAAACTTTATAAAAAATTTCAGTTTTATTTTCTTAAATAAAATCAGTTTTAATAATGCTTTTAAAATCAGTTTTAATCCTAAAAAAGAAAATCAGTTTAATCTTTTTAAATAAAATCAGAATTAAAATAAAATAGATAAATAAGATAAAACTTACAGAGGGGGCTCGATTTGATTCGACCGGGGGGGGGAGGGTGTTCGAGAGGTCGGCGACAGCTTCGAGGTGGCGGCTTCGGTCTGGAGGCGTCGCGAGCTTGGGGTCTGGTGGCGGCTAGGGTCTTCGGGGTGTGGGCGCTCGGAGGAGGAGGCGGCTTCGAGGGAGGAGGAGGCGGCTTCGTGGGAGGAGGAGGCGGCTTCGTGTCGCTTAGGGTTTTTTTTTTTTTTCCTTTCGTCTGAATCGAAATGAAAGGGGGGCCAAGCGGGAGATAAGGAGGGAAGGGAATTAAATTATTATATTTTTTTTATTATTTAATTATTCAAAAAGTTGACTTTTACATACGACCTCGAAACGAGGCCCACCGCCTGTCGTCCATAGCGTTTTACCCCCATTCCGAACACAATGGGATATGTATCACTAGCTGGTTTGATCGTTACAATCGGTTTCCTTTTGAATTTCCATTTAAATCACTATATTGAATTTTAAACGTACATTTCAAATTACCGGGGCCACACACTGACTAGAAAAATTCCAGAAAAATATTTTCTAGCTTCGTATTGACGATACGGTTCTAACAAAACTAGTTTCGTCGAATTCTGAGACCGTTTGAAAAATGGCCAATTTCCAGTCGATTAAAATCAACTGAAATCGGTCAAACGCGTTTTCCTTTGCCACGCTCACATATTGATTCGAAAAATTATGAAATTTGAAACCTAGCAATAACCTGACACTGCGGATCTAACAAAGGTGGTTTCGTCGAAATCCGAGGTCATTTGCAAAATGTCCATTTTTAAGGGCCTGAATTCCATAGCGACTATTCAGAATTTTCAACCGGACATATCTCTTGATTCCCGCTATCAAATTTCGATTGGTCAGATTCGTTAGAAAGATATTACCAATTAGATTCCATTATTTTTGGTCTCACTAAAATCCGGATTGTTTTGCACCCGGTATATTCAATTGAAGTTTGAAATCGAATTATCGAACTACCGCGCCATTTTCAATTCTATATATAATTATAATTAATTATATTGGTTTTCAAATGTCGATTCAAACTTAGTTTTCATCGCCATTATTTAAAATATTTATTTTAAATATTTAAAATCCATTATTTTAGCCAATTTAAAAAATTTTAAATTGGTTCAGATTTTCTGGGTCGTTACAAAAGTATATGAGACAATGATTATCTTTTGGAAACCTCCTCTTCTAGGACTCCGATGGTGTATAGATTTCACCAATGCAACTGATGATTTCTCCCGAATGAGTTGTAATCACCTGAGTTATGCGACTTAGACCTGTCCAATCTGCGGGGTCCCGAATGACGATTGTATGAAGTAGTCCGGACACTACTTCGAAAGTAGTTCATATGATCTTAGTGACCATGATTCTCAATGATGCGATACTAGAAAGCAACTAAGGATCCTGGCACTGCAAAGCTACACCCTACTAAAATAGCATGGTGGAAGACATATGTCTTATGAGTTAGGTATCAGTTGAAGCACCACATGACATGATTAGACCTAGGGATCCTTGCCTGGATGATAGCAACATTGACTGCTCACCAGCCACCATACGACCTCGATAAAAAGATGAGAGCTTGAGATCAACACAAATATGAATCAACCATTAGCTCTCCACTTCACACAACAGTTACGACAGAATGTACGAACATTACTTGAAGCCTTGCAAGCCATGCTATTGCATTTAAGCTTATCTGATCAAGGTCTCAACCAACAAGCTTTAGCGAAATTCAGAGCCGACATTGCACCCTAGTGTCTACTGCCGAAATTTTTAACCAAAGCCGGGGTGGGAATGGTCGATGGTGACTAAATTACTAGAAGAGCCCGCTATTTAGCTGAATGGAATTTGCAACGCAACAGAGATGGTGCGGAACCCAAAACCCTTCTCCTCTCGATGGGATGGAGTGTGAAGGAGGCATACGCTTAGCAAGCAAAGAAGACATCACAGAAAGAGTTGCCCGAAGGCATAAGATCCCAGAGAGGATGAAGATTCAGGATGCAGGAAGGCGACATCTAGTGAAGCAACTTCCCAAAGATGGGAAGCTTGTTGATTGCTTTGAGAAAGCTTCGCCACTATTTCCAAGTTCATCTGATTGTGATACACACTGATTAGCCACTATGACAAGTCCTGTAATGACCAAAGGCATTTGGAAGATCGCTCGAACGGAACATTGAGCTGAACCAGTTTTATCTCAATTCCCTCCTAAAGAAATCCTTATGGGGGGCAAGCATTAGCTGAATCCATCGCTCAGTTTATCATTCCCGAAGAGGATGTGCTAGGTGAAGAAGTTGACCCCTTGAAATGAAAGATGAAATCAATCACCTAGAAAATGTAATCAAACGGTGCAAAGAATGATCGACTGTCCGGTGGCGGTGTTTTATTAATAACTCCTGAAGGACGGTCAATTTACTATGCCTTATGATTGGAATTCTCTGCTACAAACAATGGTTCCGAAGACGACACCCTAGTTAGCGAATTGAAACTCGCTAAGGAGTTGGGACTAGCGGCATTGAGCATCTTTGGTGACTCAGATTATTGTTTGCTAGATTCAAAGTGAATTCCAGGCGAAGGAACCACAACTCGCAGCTTACCTACAACCGGAAGAAGAGATGTTGGATGGATTAGAACTTTACAACATATCTCATGTCCTACGAACGGACAATCAAAAGGTGAATAATCTGGCTAAGTAAGAAAGTTTCGACAGTCTAGAAAAGATAGAGATGATCCCCATCAAGACACTACAAAATCCAACCATTGATCAGATGGAAGTTGATCCAGCGTTGGAGACCGAACCCGGAAGAGAGTCATGGACAACCCCATGATGAACTTCCTACAGCACGTAATGCATCTAACAAGGTGAAGTGAAAGGTGTGCCATCGTTCTTTATGCCTCGAGATATGACAAGCAAGTCGACACTGCCTATTTTCCTTGGAAGGTTTTTCCAAGACAAACACCAACGATTCCCATTGTTGAATTCACCGCCCTGAGTGATTCGACAAAATCACTAATTAACTTCCTGCTTTATGGGAGATATATGTGAATGAAACATCTAACGAGCAATGTTTTGGATTTAGAGAGTGAAGACTCACACTTCCACTCCTTTTATCAATTATTTGCCAAGTAACTCATTCCCCAAACATTGGGGGCAACTGGAGATTCGAGCATGGATCGCTCGAGGTTGCATCATCCAGTCCATAGCTGATACATCGTAATCTTGCATGACCGATAACCTTAGTCTTGCCCGAAGAATGGTAAGTTAAATGTTTGAAACACTTGGGCCCGGATGTTGATTGGTTGTCTATGTACTAGCCCTTGTCCCCAACATGGGATTGTAGGTATATCGGCGAATTTATGAGATATAACTATATCCCCAGTAGCCATGTCCTATTTGCTAGCATGGGAATCGCAAAGTTTCTATAACAATCACTGTCCTAGCACTTATGTGATGGTGCACTACCATTAGCGATGCATGAATCCCTGACACTCAATCCTTGCCCTTAGCACGGGGGCAAGAAGGCGATTCAATGGAGATGTGACGTCGTCATTTGCTTACAGTATTTACCTAACTGCTTTTGTCACTCCAAGACCGCAATTAAGCCTCCCCTGGCATAGACAGGACAAGGCAAAATGGACCACTAAAGAGCATGCAATGCCATTTTTGCACGTAATGATATTCATCCCTTTAGCATGATTACTCTTTAACCATGAATCTTATATTTTCGTGCTTTATAAGTTATTGATGTAATTAACTCAGATGAATTAAAATGTGGACGGTGTATGTACCACGGAGTTGATACCGATCAGATTTCTAACACCTGCATATAGAGTTTCGGAGCAAAACTATAATGACCCAGACTGAAATGCTCGTTTACAAGGCCACGCCCTCAGTTTGAGGAAAATTGTATAGATAAAGGTGGACCATTAACTCCTTGGCTCATGCGTGGCAAACCTCTAAACAATTGTGCATTGACTTTTGCATTTCAAAGTCGAAATCTGATTCTAGACAGATGCAGTTTGACCGACTACATGGCTCGATCCTGTGCTCGACACCACAAGATTACATGAATCCAAATAAAGGAGGTTGTGTTGCCTCTTGATTTGCTTACTTTTCAATAATGCAATTTGCATTCACATTCTCCCCGAGTTATTGGCATGATTACCTCGTGTGATATGAATAATGAAGGTACCCGAAGATTGGTGCTAGTCACTCCTCCCGTAGATCAATCGGAGGAACGCAAAAATTTGGAAAACGTCTTTCGTCTATTTGCCCGACTGACTCTAATCCTTAGAGCTTGGATAGAAGTACAGACCTAGGGCGAGTGCGATGGGCATGCCATGATTGAAGGCCACTCGATCCGTAACTCTAACTCTCACGATTTGAGAGAGAGTATAAAGGACAATACTATGACGTCCGCGCAAACTCCATCCCATGAATCGAAGGGACGAGAAAGACGTGAGGATAGTAAAGTGGCCACCTCTACCCATGAATTAGAGTTTTGGCGGTAGCGCCTCGGCGATTGTGACCCGACCGCTTGCTCGAAAAGCTCCATCCGCCAGAGTAAAGTGTGGAGTAAAGAATAGAACCGAGTTTGAAAACGACACTCCAGATGGTAGAATCTCGCTCTTTGAATTAAAGTGTGGAAGGAATGACGGGGAGAATGATACGACCGTTCGCTTTCACAACTATAACTCTCATGATTCGAGAGAGAGTATAAGGGATAGGAAGATGATGTCCACCACTCTAACTCTCATGATCTGAGAGAGAGTATAAAGGACGGTAGGATAATGTCTACAAGACGTGAGGGTGCACCACAATTAAAGACCGCCTTGATTCCACTCTACCCTTGGTATTTGATGGGAGAGTATAAAGGCGTCAGGGATGTGCGCTGCAAATGAACTCCTCCCCTACTGAAGGATTTGGCATACGACAGGAGAGTATAAAGGCATTGCGATTAAATGCCATGAAAGGGCTCCTACCCCGCTGCAGGATCGGGGGGGCAAGAATGAAAGCTGACCCCGAACCCCTCATTTCCGGATATGGGGGGCAATGCATTGTCGATACTACTCAATCCCAAACAAGCCCTGGCCAGGCACTTTATTCATTATCGATTGGAGGCATACACAGACATCACACCCTTATAATGGCTACAATATCATATGCTATTTATTTGCAGGGACACTGAATTGGAACCCTTATCTGATTTGTGATGTGATTTATTGCTTACTACGCAGTGTAGTAATGCTCTAACTACAAATATATTCGAATGAAAGATATAACAAACTTGCAAACGTATGATGTCGCAGGAATACCACTTTGTTTGCTGATTGCAGATTTACAAAGGATAATTGGTCAAGAACGCGAGTCCCTCACTCGCGGCAACAGCAGGCCAGCAGAAAACAAATAAAGGGCCATGTCTAGAAGGCTGACATTGATGCCCAATGATAAGCATCCTAAGTGACTCAAGGCGGCGACCAAAAAGAGGCCTTGAGAGTGAATTATCCAATGACATGACATGTGACCTAATACTCGCGGCTGGGAAGGGCCAGGCGAAGCCATGGGATTCTTGGATTTCTACCCGGCCTTAATACGATCTTGAGCGATCTTCGGTCTTTTGGCCTTAATATGATCCAACGCGACTGTGACATTCTGGATTTTTATGAATTGAATATTTCTCGGGCTATCCAGAAAATGCCTCCCTTCGTCTAAATTCGAAAAGGATGCGATCCGTCCACCACCTGTCTTATGCCATTACCCCGGACTGGGGGCATAACTATTGAAAATATTTACAGATTGCATAGCTTATATGCTTTTATTTAATTTATGTTGTGACCTTGACAGGCCCCTTAAGGACCATGGAATAGATGCAAAGAGAACGTCCATTTGTTGGTTCCAACCCACTGGAAAGTTCAGATAAGGCTAAACATATTCCATGCTACAGTTAGGCGTGACGCAACCACCTTGTTTCCGACATTTCATCTGATGCAGGGGGCAAGAGTAACACTCGAGACGATCAGGATTTGACCTTTCATCGTCTGATGCCGATCCTTAAAGCCTGTATGGGAGACAAGAGATTAGTATGGGTTGAGTAATAACAAATCGATTTTCACCCAACTCTGATTCACGATGCGAAGAGGGAGTAAGAATCCAGAGAAGATATGGACTCGAAGTCTACTACTTAGAAAAAAACCCCGAGGATGGGGCCACGAAATATGATCCTCAAGCAGCATAGTTCAACTACTTGATGCCACCAATCACAGTTGAATGACAGAAGCCTGATTGAGAGCTACTGCAAGTGCAGAACCAAGAAGCCCAAGGCCAACCTTTAGCTATTTCAAGACTTCGTGTTGGGGGCACTAGTGCTGAATCGGAAGGCCAAGCAACAATTATCAATATGCTAGAAATGATAAAATCGAAGTTCAAGTAGTGATGAACTTGTCTTAGTCAGATAGAAACCACCAGCTCGGGTTGAACAGGAGCCAATCAGCAGGCATAAAACATGTGACTCCAATTCAGAATATCGCGGATGGGAGAGGGGGCAATGGAACAACTACCTGCAACATCCTAAATGAGAATGCAAGAATCGCAATGAACTCAGGTCATACACGACCAACTTCAACTCCAACTCCAACTCGAATGGATATCCGAGCACCAGCACACGCCGCACTCCAAGCTGGAATGCAACAATTTAAAAAACAGGGCCCAGTTCGGGTCGAATGACTAGAACCGTAACTCGGGGAAATATCGACCTGGAAACAAGAACTCAGCAAAGACCCCCTCATAACTTTGGATTTGATGCTGGGGGAACCAGCCCTGATCTTGGCAATATGCAGCAGCTTCTTGGTGGCAATTTACTAACCAACTTGCTTCGGCGCCTCTCGAGAGGTGGCGCTTTTCAAGACGATGTGGATAATGACAATAACTACCCCTTTCTACACGGGACATCAGGATCTCTTGTTATTCCAGCGAACTTCAAAATCTCTCTGCAGTGAGATTTGTGTGGAGGCTTTCATGAATTTAACCTTGAGGTGGACAGACTTCTATGACAAGAAGGTGCTAACGTCGAGACGGATAATCTTGATGCTTTTACAATACAGTATGAAGCATCATCCAACTCCTGAAATGATAAGGACAAAGGAAAGGCCCTAGAAAAGGATGATAAGAGTATGAAGTTTCAGAGAGAACCTGTTTCACTGATCAAGCCCACGGTCTTGTTTGTCAATCCCAATGGAACCGAGCATGAGAACAAACTCACCAAGACTGTGATGGTAATTTCGGAATATGATGAAACATGAACAGAGGGGCCTAACTAACTTCATAATGACATTCATCCACTTGCATTTAACAAGCTTACTTAACTCCGCAACCGATTCGATGGGAGTAACCGAGTCCGCTGATGCCCGATGAGGCAATTCTCACTATCTGACTAAAGAGAAGAGACGATGTTAAAGCGAATGTAATCTGAACATTTGCGTATATAACACCAACATTTGCTGACTCGAGAGAGAGCATAGAATGACTTGGGCTGGCTAAAGTTATTGAACCTGCAACTCTTACTAGGTGCAACGACGAGAAGTACAAAGGCTTAAAGAGTGGATTTCGATTGACTTGACCCAACCCCCACTAACCTTGGGGGCATAAGTATTGACTCCGCTTGTCCTCCGGTGGCACCGAGAGCATAAACATCAATTCTTAGACTGACTCTGAAGATGACCCTGGTTTAGAGCAAGATTTAAAACATATGCACTGTACCTTCGGAATTTTTCACGATTCGTCCTGCCCATTCAAACGAGCCACCTTATGAATCAAACATGACTTCGAAGACTCAAATCTCTATTACACCAGATAGAAGGTGTGACGAACTTCTCCACTACCTTATGATTGTGACGATCATACGAGCATTGGTTCACATGATTTCAACAACATATATCATCATGATATCAATAAAGTCTGAAGCTGAGTGCAAGAGACAGATTCGTGTGCTAATCCTGACATGTTATATCCCAACAACTCAAAAGCTAGCTTAGATCCTGAAGGTTCTTGATCTACCTCATGATTTAGATGGCTACTTCGTACATTGACTCATATGTAAAAGAAAATCTAACTCGACAATACGCTTGACTTGCGTAGAATGATAATGTTGTTTGGTAACGACCTATGCGTGTAGAATCATGCTCGGGAGCCAATGATCTAGCATGACTTTTGATGAATGAGTTAGACCTCTTGGTTCAACAAGGTTTAAACAATTACTTGATCATCTTAAATACTCCTTTCATAAAACTTGTCCTGACTAGCTCCCATGGAAGCAATGCAACAATCGGACCCCATGTGTCCTACCACGACCTGGCCTCTACATCAGCTCTTCTACAGCTATAAATAGCCCAATACTGGTCATTTTGAGCGGACTTTTGACATCTCAACATTCATGGTTGCCATGGCTAACACACCTCCATAGATAATCACCATCTAATTCTATGAAATTCAATGGATTCAGAGAGAATTATTCATTGAATTCGAGTGATTGAGAGGCAATATTCATTGTAATTGTAATCTTCGAATGAAATGAGAAAATATGAAGTGGATGTAGGCTCGTTAACGCTGAACCACTATAAAAACCATGTTTCCTTGCTTTTTATGTTATTTTTCAGTTATTTTTTCATATTCTATGCTCGAAATACATTGATTTGGGTGTTAGAACCATTTTTTGGTCTAACAATATCCGTTAGTTTCAAAATTTGATATTGAATATAAGCCGATATTATTTTCTATTTAGAGCCTCATATTTAATATCAAATTGGATTTCGAGTTTATCGTGAATGGTTTCTTTAATAACATTGTTCTTAAACCCAGTTGAGAAAAGAATAAATCTTTTAACTAAGATTTATGGAAATTTTCCAATTAATTAATCAAATTGGAATTGAAATGAAAGTTGATTTTGGGGTTTATCGTGAGCGATGTTTTAAATAACATTAGTTCTTTAACCCTATTAACAATGAAGATATGATTTGGAATTTATAAATCTTTCATTAAGATTTAGTGGAAATTTTCCAAAGTAAAGTTCTCTAATTTAATTAAAAAAATTGGAATGGAATGGAATTCAATTTAGTGATAATCGAGATGAGATTCTAAGAAGGAAGACCATTACTATTTATGGAATTTAAAAAGCCTTGTCATTATTCCATTTATAGAATTGTTCCGATATGGAAATTTATATCAATTATATATTGTTATGATTTTCGTGAAGATTCCAATTTTGATGGAAGATGAATTTAGGGTTTATCGTGAATTGTGTTCTCAATGACATTCTTTCTTTAACCCAGTTAAAGACAGGATTTATTTTAGTAAAGTAGAATAATCATTAAATAATGATTTTAGGAAGATTAGTTTTAATAAATCTTTAATTATATTGGAATGAGAATGGGATAATTAAATTTATCGAATTCATGAAATGATCGAGAATGTAGTACCGCCAGTTTTACTCCATACGATAGTTAAATCTTTAATTAGATTTGAACATGAAATGGCAATTAAATTTACCAATAACACTGTGGGTATTAGATATGGAGTACTACCAGTTTTGCTCCAGGGGATGAATAGGTTAGGATTGGAAAATAAAATAAATGATTACTTCGGTAAGGCTCGGTAATCCCGACTAGTTTGATAAACCTTACTTTGATTTGAATTATGAAAATATTATTTAAATAAAAGAATATTCTGGATTGGAATAAGGCATATGATGTGCTTTTATAGCATTTGATTATTGATTATAAAATACGCGATTTATTCGGAAAGATCAGGTTTACCGCATTCTGAATAACTGATATAATGACTAAAAGTCGACGATGAAGACGGGAGATTTTCACATCGTTTGGATGATTACTGATGTCTTGATTGGGCTATACACCCAAGACAATGTAATAAGTGGTGATCATCTAGGCGTACTTGGAAATCGACCGGATATGCGAGGACCTCTCTCCTGTATTGGACATATAGGACGAGGAATAAGGTGCCTCCGGTTTCGTTCAAACCTAGAACGGACTTGTAAATGGATGTGTGTCCGACATTGGATTTCATTCTGTATTGATTGATTTCTATTAAATACATATCTGTTTGGTGGCGGAGAATTTATTCTCTTTCTTAACACCCCTCTCTGAGACATACGAGCTTAGAGGTTATATATTGATAGACATCAGTTGTATGGTGTAAAGTGCCAGTGTGGCATGATGAGATGCAAATGATCAAGGCTTACTGTTGAAAAGCAAAGTCTTGTGGATGATGATCAAAGAACAGCTTTAAGTATCATAGCTTTGTGTATAGCGTTAATTCGCGAGCCTCACACCTCAATATGAGTCTAAAATGGGATAAGGCCCCAAGGAGTGCATGACGTTTCTTTCTAGCTAGAAGTTGTGTCATGGTATGAAGCTCATACATTTTAACTTATGTGGATGATGGAATGAGGTGCCTCGGATTTTGAGTCCCTAGTGGCTCAGAGATAGGTCCGGTGGGACCAGGAAACATGTGTTCAAGAATAGTTAATCTACTAAAGTGTGGACCAGTCTTGGAAGATCATAGGGTTCACTACGGGGGATCCTAAGGCATTTGCTGAAGTGTCTCGAATCGGATGGTGCCATCGCTAGCCTTGGCTCATGATGGAACTCCGAATTCCAATATTCGACTTTTCGGTTTCAGATGTAAACCTATATGGTGACATAGTAGGATGGGGTACTATGCCGTCTATGATTGATATATTTATATTCGAAGTTGATTTCTTCACTTATAGCAATAATAAAAGATAAGTTTCGTGTATCAAGCATATATGGCCATTATAAGGTAAAACTTTATCCTTCGGCTTACGTTGCATTGTGTGATGGGACTTGAGTCTTATGGTGGCTTCGTTTTTTCCTTTTTAGCATTGCGTTGTTTGTTTATGGTATTATTGGGAGGAAACCTATTCCGTGTTGTATAGCGTGGTCCCTTGATTTATCCAACTTTAGAATAAAGTTAATAACTATTTTAGTTCTCACACCAGTCCCATGACTGACTCGGAGTTTATTGTTTCTACCTAAACTATGGGTACCCATATTTTCCACACGGGCAGCTAGTAGTTTTGGTTTTCGCAAATACTTCTTTTCATAGGATCCTGGATTACAGCTGGAGCTTTATTCGGAAAGCTTTGTATCCGTATATCTCTTTCAGTTGTGGTTGTAGATGATTTCCCATGTACATTTTACTCATGTATTAATTTCCGCTGCCATATATTTTAATCTCTGATAATTTTCTACTGTATAATAATTTTTTATACTCTGACATATTCTTGTACTCTGATGTAATGTTGTAATAGCAATGAAATGTTCTGTTGTTTTTGTTCTGATGCATCGTGTTCTCAAAGAAATCCAGGCTCCTCCGTCTCCTCGGAGATCGGGGGATTTCAGAACATTTCAGTTGGTATCAGAGCTTTGGTTTACAAAGCACGAGAACAAGGCATATTAGAACTAAACGAAAGAATTCATTAGAGACAGGATTAGTAACGTCCTATAAGAATGACTCGTTAGAGATAGGATCAGTAGTATCCTAGAATGAGTTGGAAGAGTGTTATTTATAAAAAAAACAAATTTAATTTTGAAAATTATATCTTATTATAAGTATTTGAGTATTTTATTTTATATTAAAATTTAGACTATCTAGTATACGAAGATTTTGCGTATGCGTTATGAACGTATATTCGAAGTCTCAAATATACTGGGTAGATATAAAATCAAACTCTAGTCGCCCAGAGATGATTCTGATGATAGCGATCGTATCATCATCATTTATGTTCGAGTTCCGAAAGTGGGATATCTATATATTTCCAATTGACTGGTGTGCGAACCAAAACATAGTTAAATTTTATTGTTTGTGATTTGGCATTGAAAATATGATTTTAAATGTATAAGAGGTATATATATTTGAAAAGCTAATCAATTAATTGATTGATGGTTGTGATGTTTGATAATTAGTTTAATCTATATGAAAATAAAAGGTAAATTTAGCCAAATCTAATCGAATATTGAACTGAATTGAAAATTGGTTGCAATTGCATATATGTACATATATATATGTGTCAGGTCACGGCAGAGAAGCTAAGAAGAGGAATAAAATTGTATGCCCGACAAATAGGTACATGTGGGTTTTGATGATTTTATGAGCCGATTGGCAAACCGCTTGGCTTTTTCTTTTTCTTTTTGATTGATGAGGGCGCTGTGAGGCAAGTTGCGGTTTTACCGATCAGCCCGCACAAAGGAGGTTATGGCGAAATTTTTTGAAAATTTAGGGTGTTAGCTAAATTTTTGAGAAATTAGAGAATTCTTAGAAATTGAAAATTTGAAGAATGAAAACCAAAATAAAAGTTGAGTTGGTTAGTTAAACAACTTTCAGCCGTTCCTTTTCGAGGAAAAATAGATTTTAAGTGGGGAGATTGTAACAACCTGGAATTTCTGAACCAATTTAAATTTTTTATTTTAGCTATTTTAATGGATTTTGAATATTTAAAATGATTTATTTTAAATAGTAACGACTAAAAAATTATCTAAATCGATGTTAGAACATATGAATTTATTTTAATTATAAAACGAGCCTGAAATGGTGCGGTAGTTTGAAAATTCGATTTTTAAATTTCAAATAAGTGTATAGGATTCAAAATAAACCGGATTTCAGTAAAACAAGAAACTTTAGAATCTACTTAACTATATCTTTCTAACGAATGTAAGAAACTGAGATTTCACTTTTTAAATAGTAAGTTATGTCCTGTTTAAAATTTAGAATAGTCCCTATGAAATTTATATATATTTTATATAATATGTAGCCCTTAAAAATAGCCATTTTGCAAATGACCTCCGTTTTCGATGAAACCGCTTTTATTGGATCCGGAATTTCAAATTATTGCTAGATTTCAAATTTTATATTTTTTGGAACTAATATTGAGCGTCGTGAATTTAAACGTGCTTGGTAATTTCAGTTTGAATTTAATCAACCGGAAAAGGGCAATTTTTCAAATGGTCTTCAAATTCGACGAAATTAGTTTTGTTAGGACCGTATCATCAAAAATAGCAAGATTTATTTTTTTTGTAATTTTTGGAGTCAGTATGTGGCCCCGATAAATTAAAATGTACGTTTAAAATTCAATATATTGATTTATATTTTAATTTGAAGAAAAACTGATCGAAACAGTCGAATTGGCTTACGAAACATATCCCATTGTGTCCGAAATGAGGGTATTTAGCTTGGAATGATAGTCGTTGGGTTTGATTTGGAGTTCGGGTGAAAAAACTTCAATATAAACTAAAATTAGAATTAAAATAATATAAAAATATAATAGTATATGTACCCCATTGGTAATAACCTAACCCTAATCCTCATAAGTAACGCAGCCGCTAGAAGCCTTTCAACGGCTGATGTGTTCAAATCTTTTCCTCCAAAATTCATGAAATCCAATAATCAAATCGAAAACTTATAAATACAAAATTGTTCGTCACTTCGAGATCTCCAGGATTTACGGTGGTGATCGACCATCAGTGGCCAGGGCTACAGAAATTTGGCCTCAAAGGGGTTCGGTTTGGGTCCGATTTTTGAGGTGATGGGGGCGGCGAGTTTCAAGTGGTGGCCGGCAGACGTGGCTCGTGCGACGGGCAACGACGTGGCGTTCTTCGATGGGAGGCGGAGGCTCTGTAGTAGTGGCGGTTGTAAACCCTAGGAAGATGGTAGTGGGTTCGATGGGTTTCTCAATGGCCAGACGAAGAAAACGATGAGGGATAAAAAAAGATGTAATTAATTTATTTAATTAAGTGATTAAATGTTTATTTAAAATTATATAACTTAAAATGATGACAACTTATTCAGTTCTTATCAGAATTCGACGAAACTGATTGCTTTAGAATCGTCTCAGCACGATCTACATTTCAGAATTGACTAGATCAGAAATGAAGCTAGTTAGGATTTGAGGTGAATTTAAACTTGAACAATACAAAAATCCTCCTTTAAAGACTGACGGAGTGGAACCCAAAGTGATAATTCTCTCACTAAAATATTTGTACAGTTATTTATTTATTTGATAACTGAAATATATGAATTGCCCGTGCCGAATTTTATCTGATTATATGTGACATTGCTTGGGTTCAACACATGAACTATTCACGACTCATCTGCACAAGAAGCGTTGTTTGAATATAGACACTCGTATTTCAAACAATATGGATACACTTTGTGGTTGTTGAAATGGACATAAATTATTTATTTATAATTTAAACAGCGAAAATTGGTTAAATAGGAAAATAATTTAAACTAAATTAGAATCGGTTAAATTTATTAACCAATGATTTATTTAAATAGACTGTTGTTGTTTGAAAACCCCACACGGGTATTGGAATGATATTTGATATACACTAATCCCAATATTTAGTTGTATGTCAATCAATTGGTTGACAAGTTGTGATGAGCGTTATTTATTTATTTTAATGCTTATACAGCTGTAAAATGCACTCTGGGTGATGTTTGAATGGTTAATGATTATTTATCTTATTGTTGAATACATGCGATGTATGAAATCCATATAACTAAATTATATGGTAATTGATTGAATCGCATTCCGATTCAGAATATGAACAAATATTTTATAATAATATTCAGTAAAGAATTAAATTATGATTTGATGTCCGATTTTGGATGGACACAAAAATATAGAAATATTCATAATTGAAATGAATATGATAAGCCGAGTTAAGTAGTTAAACGCCATTTTAACATGAACGGATTTTTCCATTGATTTTATTCATTGTATAATGAATATCGAAGAGAATGGATTTCAAAGTCGGATACTTTGAAAATATTTCCATTTCAATATTATAATGGTATGGAATATTCAATTTTGATTAAAATTGAAATGGTAGTTGAAGCCGTTTTAAAACGAATTTATAAATATTTCATAAAATCCATTTTAAATAGAAATTGATGATATATATATATATATAATGGCTTGAATAGAACGTGCCGCGCAACAACCGTTTGCGAATTTCGACCATTGACTTCAAATCGATGTGACGGGAGATCCGACCGTTGGATTCTCCTAAAACCGGAACCGTTGGGTTCCTATCGAAAAGAGCTTTCCAATGAATATATGAGATTTAAATTTGAACAGTTGGATCTCAAAATATGTTCAAATCAATTTTGGAAAAGGTCGCTTAAAATGCAGTTCGGTGGCCGATATTGGAAACTGACTGTAAGGGCCTTAATAAAATTATTAAAAATATGGAAAAAATTATGTAAAATCATAATAAATGATTTGGAAAGATTTTGGATGAAAAATTCTAAGTTAGAAAAGATAAAAATGTATTTTTATCTAAATGAACTAATTAATAACTAGAAGAATTATCCAATGGTTTTAAAAAAATAAATTGGGTTTGTAAATGTTTTATGAAATAACCAGAATTTCCAATGTATGAATTAGAAAGGATTTGAATGGAAATAATCTTCGGAATATTTCAATATTAGATTCCGTGATTATACAGATATTGTTAAAGAATTTGGAAGATATAGATATCGTTATTCCCAATACGATATCCGTTAGTTTCAGAAATTGATATTAAATATAAGCCGATATTATTTTCTATTCAGAGCCTTGTATTTAATATCAAATTGGATTTCGGTTTTGTCGTGAATGGTGTTGTTAACAGCAAAAAATGTCGTAAACACCCAAGTTTCCAATTACTGGGAATATTTAATTTGGTCGTATAGACAAGAGCGGAAAAAAGTAAATAACACGAGAGATTTATAGTGGTTCGGCTTCGGGAGTGGCCTACGTCCACTTTGAAGAGTTATTGAAATATTTTTGATATCACAAAGTTACAAAGTCAAGACCATCTCATGACATCTCTTTACATTCATCTCTAAGTTATATGATGTCATCTCTAAGTTACATGATGTCATCTCAAGGCTATATGATGTCATCTCTAAGACTTGATGTCATCATTATCATATGTGATGTCATAATTATCATATATTTAATATATTAGGGAAAAGACACTTTTGCCCTTCTTCTTCCTCAAATGGGAGATGCCATTAAAGTAGCTCTCTAGAGGTCTTGAGCTCACAAATTCCAACCCCTTTAAAGTGTGAGGCCGTGGGATATTTATAGGAAAGGGGTTAGGTAGGAGTAGGTGGGAGTAGGTAGAAATAGGGGACCACATCCAGAAATTCACACCTAGAGCCTGCGCACGCAAGAATTTCGCACCAGGGCCTGAGGTGCGAATTTTCGCACCTCATGGGGTGCGAAATTCATACCACATGGGGGTGCGAAATTCGTACCTCTTGGGGTGCGAAATTTGTACCCAGGGTACGAATTTCACACCTTGCTAGGTGAGAATTTCGCACCCGGATGGTTGCGAATTTCGCACCCCGAGGGGTACGAAGTTCACATTAGGAGAGGCGCGAAGGCCATGGGCATGGGTTCTTGGAGGAGCGGCGAGGTTCACAGAAGTTGTTGGTCGAAACCCGACTTTGAGTCGATTTGGTAATTCTGGGCAACACACTTGTTAGCTGAATCCGGTTAGGTCGATCGCCGCCGGGACTATGGGGCCTCGGACCCCCATCGACGCTACGCCCGGACCCGTTGGACGGCTCGCCTTCGGCTTGGAGCACGGCTCGCCTTCGTCTTGGCTGCGGACGGATACTGATGGAGCTCGCATTCGAAGGATGCGACATTCTGCTAGTGGCCAGACTCAAGTCTTCTTGTATTGGGCCCCGGATTATATTTGGCAACGCCTCTGGGCTGTAATATCACGCGATATGTGCAGTGGAGTGTGTCTTGCGTACTTTTAGGAACCAGACCAAAAGGCCGGTTAACATTTTCCCCCTCAAAGTATGTCTTGTGGTAATGGGACATGCTTTGAAGTGAGATGCGTCTAATATGGGCGCAAACATCTCCATGCGGTGCTTAGCGATCGATTATGACCTTCCTCTTGCATTGTATATCGAGAGCGCACTACTTTGGAGCGTTTGGGACGCCTTGTCGAATATGTTAGTGTGAGCTTAGGAATCCAGCATCGCTAAGAGCTTTGACTCGCTTGAGTTCTGTGGCTTGGGTTGGAAACTATCCACGGTGTCTAGTTCCTGTAGACTAAAGACAATAAATGTTAGTTTCTGACTCCCGATTGCATCGAAGTGCAAACGGTTCGTTATCGGGTCATGATCGCATATGCAATCACAAGTTTGTGTGTGGTTTTGTGCAATGCGATCTGAGTTGGAATAGGTAACATGAAAGTGAATTGTACGCCTTGGGCTTATGATCGCGCAATTTTAGCTTTTCGAAGAGTTTTCGGATCGAGAACCAACTGTTAGGTGTGTATACTTGAACCCTTAAGTCTTGTGGGGATGCATTTGAATCAAGTCAGTCTGCTCGGTTGAGTATTTCCAAAGCGTGTATGCATGGTTATTGCTATGGATTACACGCACGATCGCCCTAAGTGGTTACTCAGTCGTCGTTGGGATAGAGCTTGATTGTTTGGAGTATCCGCTAAATCACTTGGATTTGTGAGCATAAAGTCGTTCACCGATTTGAGATGGTCCCAATAATCAAAGTTTCTTCAATTCGTACATGCGAATGTCACTGTTAGGACAATACTTGTCATGTGTCGTGGCATGTATTCATATGGATTTTCCTTTGAGGCGAGGTCAGACCCAAATGCTGGGCACATGCACTTTGATGATTGGGCACTTGGTGAGTACACGAGTGGTCATTAAGCCGTTATTGATTTGGTAGTTGGGGCTTCAAAGATAAGTGGATGTACCCATAGCTTGGTGTACGATCTCGAATTCTGATCTTGGAATGTTCATTTGGAGCATGTCGATCCCTTAATTGTAGTGGCTTTCTTTCTTCTCTTCCCCGGACAGAAAATCAGCTTGAGGCGGGGAGCATGCAAAATGCTTCTTCTGGACTCCGGGCGTTTGAGTTGTCCTTAGGTTTCCATAGAAGGGAAGAGATATATGGACAGCTAAAGGATTCCCGAGATTGTCACTCAAGAGCTTGGAGTGGTACATTATGGGAAACATAAGTAGGGATTCGAGGACAAGTATTTGGAAATATGGGATTAGATTTCGTATTCCAAACACTTATTAAATCTTTCAGGCTCTTTAGGAGTTCGAATCTTGTTTGAGGAGATGACCACTAAGCCAGTGCAAGGGAGTACGAAACAGAACTTCGCACTCCAATGACTCTGTCGAGCCCTGACTTCGATCTTAAGTCGGTAAACTTGAACCTTCGCATGGCATTGGATGAGCGGACAATGATTACTGAGTTGTGGTCTTGCGACGCGGTTCTCAAGGAATGGACTTGCTTGGACTAGCGGCTCGAATGCGTATATAGGATGTCAACACATAGCTGAGCTGTTAGTCTCGGGATCCGAGCAATAACCCAACCACGACGTAGCTGCATCTTGACTTAGGCATTGCGCTGGCGGTTGGTGATGGCCATGGCGTTGGCTGTCGAGGCAAAAGGTTGCCATCATGTTCAGGAGTGTCTGTTTTGTAGAGTCCGGGCACTGTTGGAGAGTCGAGAAACCTCCAGGGCCTGGACTCTAGCTTTGGATTGCCCTCGTTGCAAGGCAAAGGCGCTCTCAAGACGGTGGCGCCAAGGGATGCCAAGAGGATAACGCCAGTGCAGGGAATGAAGTAGATTTGATCGGGTCCTATGATTGCCAGGCCGGTGCGATAATTGGTAGAAGGATGCCCCCAAGCTTGGGTATCTGCTAGATTTCAACTGATGGTCGAATGATTCTGGAAATGGACTTATTCAGACTGACTGCTTGGATATGCACATTAGACGTGGACATACGGTTGAGTCTTTAGCTCCCACCCAATTATGTCGTAGCCATTTTCCGACCCGAAAATGGTGTTGACGGTTACTGGTAATCACCTCCTTAGTTATTAAAACTAGATGCTGTCACTGCATTACAATGCTCTTGCAAGTAGGAACTTTTGCATCAAGAGGTATGGGTCAGTTTCGCGTTGTGTTTCAGTATAAGCTTGCTGGAAGGGTGTCAAGACTTTGGGAACCCAATGAACCGACCATGGAAACTCGAGAACTCGCATCGAGATATGAATTTTTATTTCATGTACTGAGAACTTGTCAAAATTCCCCCATTCCTCGGGGGACTATGAGTGCATTGCTCCCTCTGCCCTTCGGTTCAAGCTTTTATGCCCGGTCTGATAGTATTGGTGGGAGGTTAGAAGTTTCTGAGACCCGAGCTTTTGGGTCCTCCTCGCGGTAAGGTGGACGTCCCTCTTTAGAATGGTTGCTCTGAAGGATGAGGCGATGAAAATGCTAGCGCGGAAGCTGGTGGGGATCCTCTTCAGCTCCTGCGATGAGTAAGCTGGTGCAAGGATAAGTGGGGAACTGCCCCCATGCTCGAGTACTTGCTAACTGAAGAGGATGCGAGCGATGAACCCTCAAAAGTCTAATAGTTGCTTCTTTTACTGGGAAGGCCCCTTGGAGCGGAGGCGACATCAGGCTCTGCCCCCGTGCTTCCTCAAGCGTCCGAGTCCCGGTCGAAGTTACAGCGGGAATAATCTGGAGAAGTAGGAGAACCCGTGGCTTTGGGATCCCATATTTATATGAGTTTCTATGGAGGAGGAGAATTAGTGGTTAACCGAAGTGCTCATGTGACGGGCGTAGCTGATGTAAGCATGCAAGCAATGCAAGCTAAGGTGGAAGATCAGTAAGCCCAGCTGGTGGCAAAGTCTGAGGAGCCGGAGGGAAAAGGGACATGATGAGGCTACCGTACAAGATGCCCAAGAAAAGGCTAGCCAGGGTGCCGAGAAGAAATCTGCCGCTGTGGCGGTGAAGAAGTAGGTCAATGTTGAGGCGAAGAAGGAGAGGGCCTCTGGGTAGGCTAGGAAAAAAGGAAAGTCGTCGACGACGCCCACCAAAAGAGGGCGAGGGGTCCCTTAGCAAACTTGAAGCATACGCAAATGTGTGACTCCAGGCCGGGGAGCTACCTAGTCAGAAGACCGCCAAAGATGCTGAGAAGAGAGCGGAGTTGGACGCCAAGAAGGCTCGGGGAGAAACCCAGGTTGCATTGGTCCTCGCTTTTGACATCGTCCCTAAGTCGTTGCCATGTATCGCCCTCGGGGAAGTTATGATAACTACAAGCGACGAGGATGATGGCGGGAGGCGCACATCGATGTCTCATGAATCCATTACTCTTGTGAAGAGTAGAGTAGAAGGAAGAGATTCTGGAAGGAAGGGGCCCATCGCTGGTGGTGACCTGCCAAGTGCCGAACCTGTACAGAAAAAAGAAAAGAAAAGAGAAGGATGAGTAGCATCAATAATTGTTAAAGGAATTATAGATACTTTGGGTTAGGTAGACTGATAGTATATGCGAGTGCGGTCCTCGCTTTTGGTCCTTAAAGACATGGTGTGGTATTCATGTACACCCAGTCATTAGAGAGAAGAGATGGTAGACATGTAGTCTGTCTTAATGTGTGTGTGTGTTGAAATGGAATACGAATTAGTAATGATCGCAATTTGTGTTGAGTGTTCGGATGTTCTTACCATGTTTTCCAGCGTCCTGTACTTGCATAAGCATACTTATCGTTTCATTTAACAAAAAAGTGATTGTGTACCGCGCTCTGGGTCAATTATTCAAGAGGGGTGTGATTGAGCACAGGCTTTTAGTAAGTTTCCCTCAGCTCAGGAAACACGTAGTTTGTGAAGCCCGACTGAGCGCCTGCTGTTTTGCGTTGCCCGGGGTTAATCCCAAGTGTGGCGAAGGCGTAGGGCGTCGCGTTTTGCGGTCTGCCTGCTGGGTGGCTCTCTTGTCGTTCATCGGGTTAAGGCGAGCCGCAGGCATCGTTTATTCGCCTGAGAAGAGAAGCCCGAATAATCAGCCCGTAGGGTCCGATCGTGGCCATGGGCTACCCCTTAGCCTTGAGAGCTTCGGGGAAGAAACGATTTAAGGGTAAGTCTCGGTGCTACGCCAAGATTCGACCAGCACCCGTAGCTAGGAGAGAAATTTGCATTCCTCTTAGTTGTCTGTTGGGTGGCTCCCAAGTCGCTTGGGACTTGGGCACGGAACGATTTATCCTCGGTCTCGGCAAGAGGCCGAGCTTCAAGTTCGTGATTATTTACACTCAGTCGCGCAGCGGGCCGGCGACTCGAGTAGCATTGCCAGCTCCCTTGCTCGGGGTGCTGGTCGTAGCCAATGTTGTTTGGCCTCGATGTTGGATCGAGGTTCGGATGGCGGCACCAACTCCAGTGCTCGGGGCGCCGATGCGGCGATTGAAAGTTTGAACGCAAGGTGGTTGTTAGGATTAATCAAACACGTCATGAACGTCATGAATGGAGCAAACATAGAAAGGAGACAGTAAACTGAACATCACTCCTACGAATAACTCTGGTAGTAGTAGCCTTTGCAATGCCTCGAATTGCTGGAAAGCAAAACATCGTTGGAAGGCGTGAATCAATTGTACACTAAGTTATGTAAAGTAATGGCGGAGATGTTCATTGTTCCATGCCCTCGAGAGTTCGACTCTGTCACTGGTTGAGAGTTTGAAAGTTTCATCGCTGAGCTTTCGTTGTATGAGTATGGGCCTTCCTAACGAGGAGCGAGGCCTACTGGTAGAGGAAAGGCCTGTTTGAAGATAAGGCCACCAATGTGCGTTCGCGCAGGCTCTCGACTGAACTTCCAGTCGTGCCCCAAGTGGCCGGAGCATTAGTTGGAGGAGGATGGTTATGATACAACAAAGAGGAGGTGTGTCTTGGAGAAGGGGCCTTGCTTTTCGTTTTCATATCATTTTTTGTAGGCCTATATATATATATGCCGGAATGAGGCACCTATCAGTGGATGGATGATTCTGTTTGAATTGCAACAGTAACGACTATTGAAAAGGTTACGACCCTTTACCAATAGACATTTCCGTCGGAAATTGCGCTCAAGGTCCTATTTTTTGACCTTTAAACATTAATGTGTATGCCCTCTTTATGCTATTGAATCATCTCTCTCGCCTCCTCTTTTTTTTATGGGCGAGCTAATGATGTTAATGAGTCGATGGACGATATCTCCAATGATAACCTCGAGGATTGTTGTATCCTAGACAACGGTCATGGGGATGGCAGAGGACTGGAATTCTCGGGTTCGCCTCCGAACTCTTCTCCGGCAATGCTTTCCAGCGTGCCTCCTGCTGATCGAGAGCGCCATATGTAGGACAAAAAAGGCCATGGCACAACGGAAAGTGGGTGTCTTCTATAGGAGAAAGTTCGCTTTTGTTTATGTTCTGCTTCCAATGAGGGAGGCAGAGGTAAGGAGGAGTTGTGAACTGGTATCTCGAATGACACCCTAGAGTCGACTGCGCCACGGAAGCTGTAGTCCTAACGAGGTGGGGGACGAACTTGAGGGATTAGTTGTCGGTCGAGGTCCTGTTTAGTGGGAATCTTTGATGAGCAGTGAGTAGCTCAGAGATCCCATGCAGTGGGGATCCTTGATGAGCCTTGAGTGGCTCAAAGGTCCCACGTAGTGAGAATCTTTGACAAGCGTCGAGTGGCTCGGAGATCCCGCGCAATGGGAGTCTTTGATGAATGTTGAGTGGCTCGGAGTTCCCATGTAGATGAATGTCTCGATGTTGTTCTGCAAGTGATGAAACATGTTCATGTTGTGTTCGCGGATGTGGTAGAATTGACAATATCCTGTAGAGCCCCTTGTTACGCTCGTCGGACTTTCAGGTCTTGGCCTTTTGCATGGTTGGGAGTTGCAGGTTGCAAGATAGATTTTCTCAGAGGTGTCTCTAAGAGCAGTATATCTATAGAAAGACGGGAGTCGAAGATGATTCCATCCGTTACTGCGACTACCTTTGATGTTGCCGATGTGAGCAAGATTGCGCAGAGCGATAGAATTAGAGTTGTTGGAGCTCTCGGGGTCATCACGAGGCAGGATGTTGATGGTAGGATCTTGATTCCTTTGTGATAAATTTCGGCATAGATAGTAGTCAGATTTCATGTCGAAGATCTCCTGAATCGTTGATTACTTTTGATCGGTCCATGCTCTAAGTTCGGAATCAGGTGGTATGCCCTTCGTAAGCAGGACAAGTGTGATTCGAGGAGTAGGTTTCTCAACTTAGCCAAGGCAGTGTTGGATCCTGCAAGGTAGACTTTGAGAGTTTTTCACGAGTTCCTTGGTAGATGTTCGAGACGTAGAGGATGTCCCTGGGCCTCGCGACGTGCATCCTGGACCGCGCGACCAATCTCCTGACGAGTTAGTCGAGAGTTGTGATAGTTCAAAGTGGAAGTCGAGAAAACCATAATAGAGCCGTCTTGGACAAGGATGGGTTAGCACTTGCAACTTATGGCGTTGGTGACGTGTAATGAACCCATGTGCCATTTGTGGCGGCTAATGAAGGTTCGATAATCATGGCTTCATTAAGTATGGAATGAGTGTTGGCGCGTCAAAGTGTTTGCGCCCTTCGGTATTAAGGATAGCCGAAGTGAACGGGTTACGCCTCGTGCTGGTTTCCCAAACGTCGCGGGCGTGCCTTCGCATACCTTTTACGATTATTCGGACCATGTCGGGGAGATGTGCATGATGGGTACATTCTAGTGGAACCCATTAGTTTTGGCGGGCTTCGGGAATTTCAGTCTGTGGACGTCTTCTATTGTACACATCTGGCTCGCTCTCTTTCATGTCATGGATGGTCTGGTTTTGGTATGGCTGTCGAGTTTGGGCGAGCTGGTGTGCACCTGGGTCCAAAAGTGCCATGGCCCGATGGGCGGCTCGAAGAGTGGGACTCTGGTTCTGAGTAAGCTAAAGTAGAATGACGATGCGTTGACTTTGTTGAAGTTGGCATGTAAGGTTGGTGTTAATATTCAATGCCTAGCGTGAGAGCTGCATTTTCATATTTCTTATTAAGCGTGTGAACCTGTGCTTGAGTCGCAGGAGCTTCGGGGTGCACGAGTGGAAGAAGATCCGTTTCAAGCGGGTCCTCTACCGGTCGGGGATGTTGAGAGGTACCAGTGTCAATTGCGACTAACCGGGGGAGCGTTAGGTTTTGCCGGAATTCTGCTCAATGATGGTGAGAGTCGTGATGCTTTTTGGACGAGCTATGTTGACTCTAAACCATTCCACTAATCGGGTGTTCAAAGCATTTCAAGAGGTAACGGAGTCCGGCCTCAGCTGCCTATACTATATTGCGACTATGTTTGTTAAGAAAAACCAGTGGTTTATTTAGATTGTCCAAAGCGGCACTAGTGCCCAGGTGTTTAAGTCCAATTTGGGAATTTGTTGATTGAAAAGAAAGTCTGGCGGAATTCCAACTTGAGGAGCCACATTGGGCGTAATCCTGATTCTCGCATCCTTGAGAGCATTATCGTCAAAAGCTGCGTGTGTTGGCGCTTGAGCAACATTTCCGGCAGCGGGGTCTGCAACTTGATCAACCAAAGTGCCACGAGTTGGGTGACATTTCGATTAGGTGTGCCCCCAAGTGTAGCGAGACCAGCATCATCCCAAGGAGCGACGTCGTATAGCTGGTTAGTTTGGGGGGTGCCCCCAAGTCCCGAGTTGCGGGTGGAGGAACATTGGTACTCGTCCCAATAATTTTTGTCCGGCTAGTCGGCTTTGAAGTATTTTTTATTATGTCTTCAATTTGGGGGATGGAGTCATTGAAAGCTTCTTCCTACCTCTCAAGTCGGGCGCACAGAGTTGTGGCAAGATTCCCAATTATTCCATTGACGCCTTATGGAGTGACGTTGCTTGATGGAGGTTCGGTTGAGGAGAGTCGTTTGACTTCCTCCGCCTTCTACACCTTGAGGTTTAAATATAGCGTCAAGGTTTGTATGCTTAACACACCATGATGAGAAGCGAGTAACTAAGTCATGGTCGAGAACTGAAGACGAAATCCGAAGGTGTATCGGAGGAACTTATCCATAACATTCTATCATTTGATTCTTTGTTGCTTAGCCATCGTGAGCGGACCCGACCGTAGGTTATAGAAGGAACCTGAAGCGCGTCAAAGTAGATATTGGAATTGGCGACAAAGAAACAAATCTGAGTTCTCTCCATGATGCGCTTTTCCTTGTCGTGGAATGGGAGATGCCTCGTTTATCTTTGGATGGTCTACCAAGGATTGATTTTTTCCTTTCTCGCCATTGCCGAGAAATCTGCTCAGTGAACAAGATGGAATTCGAGTAGCATAAACAAACTTGTGGTCTAGAATTGGTGGGAAAAGTCGGCTTCGTCGAGTTTGAGCGAAGGCACTGTTTGATGGAGGCCAAGCTCCCAAGCCTGCCTAAAGGCAGAGAAAATCTCATTGATCATATGGGAGAAGTCGTTGTGTTATTCAGACATTTTACCGGATTTTTTCGACATGGCAATGTCGAGTCTCGCCCGACTTTCTTAATGTTTCGTCTAGTTGGGCTTGATCGACGAGTGTGTCGAGCATACGAGCATTAAGGTTGGTCGGAGCTTCAAGTAATCGAGGCTGAGGTGGAAATTTAGAATCAGGATTGACAACGAGAGGTCCGACCGTGGGGATCCTTTCCTTAGTTCACCATTGCCGATAGGCTCGATCGGTAAGTTTGAGGACCCAAGTAGTGTCCTAAGTCTTGGTGACCTAATAGAAGTAAAGCCGAGGTTTCGATTCCTCGAAAGAAATGATAGAAAGTCGACCATAGGTGCGCGCAGTCAGGTTCTGCTAAGGGGTCGGTTGCTCAGACCTGGTTCATTACTGATAACCAATCGGAAGTGGTCTCGATATTGTTCCCCCTCGCTATAAGTGACAGTAGTTCGGTTGCCGTTGCCGTTGTCGAAGGCGTTGGTGCGAACGACGACATTGTTGATGAGACTAAACCTTCTTCTTTGATGTGGCCCCCTTGACTCGGAAGAGGAAGTTTCCGAGACAGTTAGTCGAGGTCGAGCGTTGTTCCAAGCTAGCTGAAGTCGAGCGATGATGCGCTGACTTTCTTGAAGTTGTCACATAAGGTCGATGTTATTCCTTAATGCTTGGTTGAGCTCGACGGCTGTGTTCTCATATTTTTCATTAAGCGTGCGAATCTGAGCTTGTGTTGCGGGCACTTCGGGGTCCACAATAGGAGGGACGTTTTCATCAGTGACCGGGATGTCCGCTGGTTGAGGTTGTTGGGATGTACCGGCCTCGGCTGTGCCCGAAGAGCCGACCATTGCATTCTTTGGTCATTTTGCCATCGTGAGTGGACTCGACGGCAGGTTTAGCAAGGAACCTAAAGCTCGTCGGAGGTCGAGATGACAACGTGTGATAAAGGTGCAAAATCCAAGTTTTCTCAGTGAAAGCACCAAATATTAACGGCAAAAAATGTCATAAACACCCAAGATTCCAATTAGTAGGAATATTTAATTTGGTCGTATAGACCAGAGCGGAAAAAGGTAAATAACATGAGAGATTTATACTAGTTCGGCCTCAGGAGGGGCCTACGTCCACTTTGAAGAGTCGTTGGAATATTATTGATATCACAAAGTTACAAAGTCAAGACCATCTCATGACATCACTTTACCTTCATCTCTAAGCTATATGATGTCATCTCTAAGTTACATGATGTCATCTCAAGGCTATATGATGTCATCTCTAAGACATGATGTCATCATTATCACATATGATGTCACAATTATCATATATTTAATATATTAGGAAAAAGACACTTTTTCCCTTCTTCTTCCTCAAATGGGAGATGCCATTAAAGTAGCTCTCTAGAGGTCTTGAGCTCACAAATTCCAACCCCTTTGAAATGTGAGGCCACGGGGTATTTATAGGAAAGGGGTTAGGTAGGAAGTTCACATTAGGAGAGGCACGAAGGCCATGAGCATGGGTGTTTGGAGGAGCTGCGAGGTTCGCGGAAGTTGTTGGCTGAATTCTGACTTTGAGTCTATTTGGTAATTCTGGGCAACATACTTGTTGGGGGAGATTGTCGCCGGGACTGTGGGGCCCCGGACCCCCACCGGCGCTGCGCCCGGACCCGTTGGACGGCTGGCCTTCGGCTCGGCTGCAGACAGATATTGATGGATGTCGTGTTCGAGGGATGCGACATTCTGCTAGTGACCAAACTCAAGTCTTCTGGTATTGGGCCCCGAATGATATTTGGCAATGCTTCTGGGCTGTAATATCACGCGATATGTTGAGCTGAGCGTGTCTTGCATACTTTTGGGAATTGGACCAAAAGGATGGTAAACATGTGTCATTAATAACACTGTTCTTAAACCCAGTTGAGAAAAGAATAAATCTTTTAACTAAGATTTAAGGAAAATTTCCAATTAATTAATCTAATTGGAATCGAAATGAAAGTTGATTTTGGGGTTTAACGTGAGCAATGTTTTAAGTAACATTAGTTATTACCCCGATTAACAGTGAAGATATGATTTGGAATTTATAAAACTTTTATTAAGATTTAATGGAAAATTTCCAAAGTAAAGTTTTCCAATTTAATAAAAGAAATTGGAATGGAATGGAATTCGATTTAGTGATAATCGAGATAAGATTCTGTGAAGGAAGACCATTACTATTTATGGAATATAAAAAGCCTTGCCGTTATTCCATTTATAGTATTGATCTGATACGGAAATTTATATAGATTATATACTGTTATGATTTCCGTGAAGATTCCAATTTTGATGGAAGATGAATTTAGGGTATTTCGTGAATTGTTTCTAAATGACATTCGTTCTTTAACCTAGTTAAAGATAGGATTTATTTTCCTTAAGTTGAATAATCATTAAATAATGATTTTTAGGAAGATTAAAACCAATTGGAGTTTTAATAAATCTTTAATTAGATTGGAATGAGAATGGGATAATTAAATTTATCGAATTCATGAAATGATCGAGAATGGAGTACCGCTAGTTTTACTCCAAGCGATAGTTAAATCTTTAATTAGATTTGAACATGAAATGGTAATTAAATTTACCGATGACACCATGGGTGTTAGATATGGAGTACTACCAGTTTTGCTTCATGGGATGAATAGGTTGGGATTGGAAAATAAAATAAATGATTACTTCGGTAAGGCTCGATAATCTCGACTAGCTTGATAAACCTTAATTTGGTTTGAATTGTGAAAAGATCATTTGAATAAAAGAATATTCTGGATTGGATTGAGGCATATGATGTGTTTTTATAGAATTTGATTATTGATTATAAAATACGCGAGTTATTCGAAAAGACCGGGTTTACCCCATTCTGAATAACTGATACGATGACTAGAAGTCGACGATAAAGACGGTGGTTGAATACCGGAGATCTTCACATCATTTGGATGATTACTGATGTCTTGATTGGTCTGTACACCCAAGACAAGGAAATAAGTGGTGATCATCCAGGCGTACTTGGAAATCGACTGGATATGTGAGTACCTCTCTCCTGTATTGGACATATGGAACGAGGAATAAGGTGCCTCCAGTTCCGTTCAGACCCAGAACAGACTTGTAAATGGATGTGTGTCTGACATTGAATTTCATTCTGTGTTGATTGATTTCTATTAAATATATTTTTTTGGTGGTGGAGAATTTATTCTCTTGCTTAGCACCCTTCTCTGAGACGTACGATGTAAAGACCCATAAATTCCCGCTCTTTGGATCGACCATAAACCACACAAGTATGACCCAAAAGTTGAAAATCCACGAATACTTTAACTTTGGGAATACAACACATCAGAACAATAACAGCAAACTTTTATTACATTATGGTAACGTAACATCAGAGTACAGAATATCAAAGTACATCGATAAATTACAACGGAAGATAAATTACAATATTTTAATACATTGCAGCGGAAACAATAAAATAGATACAGCGGAAGAAAACTATGCTCTGGACACAGCTTTAAGCTTCAATCCAGCATCCTGCTCGAGATAAGAACCTGTAGACAAACTACTCGACTGTCCATGTGGAAAAGAGGGCACCCGAGTTTGCAAAGGTGGAAACAAACAACGGGTCAGTCATGGGACTGGTGTGAGAATTCCTAACTAATTTAACTAATAATAATAAGGCAAATCCAAGGACCACGCCGCTAACGCGGAACGGGTTTATTCCAATTGCCGTGCATAACTTAGAGTAAATCGTAAAACAACGCAATGCTTTTTAGAAAAATGAAACCATCATAAGACCCAAGTCCCATCACACAATGCAACGCAAACTGGAGGATAGGGTTTTACCTTATAATGGTCAAAAATGCTTGATACGATAAAAACGAATTTGATATTATTATTAGTGAATATATGTTTCAAAAACATTTCAAAGTAAATGTATCAATCCTAGGACACATAGATACCATAATACTATGCTTCCATACTAGTAATACAATCAAAACCGCATGAGGTCGTATTGGAAATTGGGTTTCCATCATGAGTCAAGGCTATGGAGGTGCTCCTTACCGATTCGAGACACTCTAGTTAATGTCTCAGGATCCCCGGCAGTGAACCCTTGGAAAGCTGCAGGGCCGGTCCACCATACGAGTTGCGGATTAGTTATTCCTGAACACACGTTTCCCGGTCCTATAGGACCTATCATCCAAGGCGCCTCATTCCATCATCCACATAAGTAAAATGCCGGGCCGTGTTAAAGCCCAAACACTACTTCTAGCTAGAAAGAAACATCCTGCTCTCCCTGCGTTCCCTTCTCCCGTTTTAGACTCCGCCGGTGTGTGAGGCTTGCGAAGTCACGCTATATACAAAGCTATGCCTAAACAGGCTATGCTTTGATCATCCCACAAGGCCTGCTTTTCAACAAAGCCTTGATCATATGCATCTTAGCATGTCACATCGTCACTCCATATCACACTACCAATCCTTTGCCGAAATATATGAAAGGGTGTTAAGCAAGAGAATAAATTCTCCGCCACCAAACATTCATACATTCGACAGAAAATCAATAAATACAATATAAAGGAGTACAATGTCAGACACACATTCCATTTATAAGCTTATGCTCTGGGTCTGAGCGAAAGCCAAATCCGTACTAATCAACACTACATCCGGACGGCCACCACTATAGCCCCTTCAAGCTAGCTACTCCAATCACGGGCATCAGCAGTTGTCGTCCATTCGATGTGAAGATCGCCGGTCTTCAATCACCGTCTTCAACTCTTCGACTTTCATTCGTCGTATGATCATTTGAAATGAGATTGAACTTGGACTTTTCAAATGATCCTCGCATATATATATATTTAAAAATCATTTCTTGTTGTTGATATTAATTTATAACGATCAACCTTTATTTTTATTTATATAAAAATAATTAAATTCCATTTAACGACGCTTCAAGTCAAAAGGACGACCCTGGGCGCTGTTTTCATCCAAATTTGTTTTACACATTTCTCTAAATCTAACCGTTGGAATTTAACACAATTCATAACGTTGGAAAGATCTTCCCAAGGCGAACCTAACGGTTACAGATTTGGGAAAATCCGACGGTCGGATCTTTCGGTATAATCAACTAAAGGTACAACTCCAAAACGCGAACTACCATTTTCAAGTCGATTAAAATTGACCGAAATTGACAAAACAGAAATCTTTTTACCACGGCTACAATTTAATTCTAAAAATTATGAAAAATTAAACTTAACTATATTTTGACATTCCGAATCCAACAAAAGTGGTTTCGTCGAAAACAGAGGTCGTTTGAAAAATGGCTATTTTCAAGGCGTAAATATTTAATATTAAAAATACATTTTTAAACAAATAATTTCCAAAACTCGAAATATATAAGTGTTTACTGTTTTTCAATGCACAAACGTCATTCTGAACTCAATGGAAGTGGTTTCGAGTCCAAGTTCCTTCGTATGCAAAAAGTAACATTTTTACCTATATAAATTTCATAGCGACCTTTCTAAATTTTAAACTGGGCATAACTTTTGATTCCCGCTATGAAATTTCGATTTTTAGGATTCATTGGAAAGATATTTTTAAATAGATTCTAAAAGTTTTGGTTTCACTAAAATCCGTTAAATTTTGCATCTTGTACGGTCAGTCAAAGTTCAAGTTTGACTTTTCAAACTACCGCGTTATTTTTAACTCTTTTTGTAATTAAAATTAAATTATTCATTCATACTTCGATTTAAATCAATTTTTAATCATTATTATTCTAAATAAATTATTTTAAATATCAAAACCCATTAAAACTACTTAATATAAAATTTTAAATTTACCCCAAAATTCAGGGTTGTTACATACGAGCTTAGAGGTTATATATTGATAGACATCAGTTGTATGGTGTGAATTGTCAGTGTGGCATGCTGAGATGTTAATGATTAAGGCTTACTGTTGAAAAGAAAAGTCTTGTGGATGATGATGATCAAAGAATGGCTTTAAGTAGCATAGCTTTGTGTATAGTGTTAATTCGCGATCCTCACACCTCGGTATGAGTCTAGAACGGGATAAGGACCCAAGGAGTGCACAACATTTCATTCTAGCTAGAAGTTGTGTCATGGTATGGAGCCCAGACATTTTTACTTATATGGATGATGGAATGAGGTGCCTCGGATATTGAGTCCCTAGTGGCTCAGAGATAGGTCCGATAGGACCAAGAAACGTATGTTCAGCAATAATTAATCCACTAAAGTAAGTGTGGACCGTCCTTGGAAGATCATAGGGTTCACTTCAGGGGATCCTGAGGCATTTGCTAGAGTGTTTCCAATCGGAATGACCCATCGCTAGCCTTGACTCATGATGGAAATTCAATTTCCAATACACGTCTTTTCGGTTTTAGATGAAAACCTATACTGCGACATAATAGGATGGGGTACTATGTCGTCTATGATTGATACATTTATATTAGAAGTTGATTTCTTCACTTATAGTAATAATAAAAGATAAGTTTCGCGTACCAAGCATATTTGGCCATTATAAGGTAAAACTCTATCCTTCGGCTTGCGTTGCATTGTTTGGTCTTATAATGGCTTCATTTTTTTCTTTTTTAGCATTGCGTTGTTTATTTATGGTATTCTTGGAAGGAAACCCGTTGCATGTTATACGGCGTGGTCCCTTGATTTACCCAACTTTAAAATAAAGTTAATAACCGTTTTAGTTCTCATACCAGTCCCATGACTGACTCGGAGTTTATTGTTTCTACCTAAACTCTGGTTGCCCATATTTTCAACATGGGCAGCTAATAGTTTTGGTTTTCGCAGATACTTCTTTTCATAGGATCCTGGATTACAGTTGGAGCTATATTCAGGAAGCTTTGTATCCGTATATCTCTTTCAGTTGTGGTTTTAGATGATTTCCGTTGTACATTATACTCATGTATTAATTTCCGCTGCTATGTATTTTAGTCTCCGATAATTTTCTGCTGTATAATAATTTTTATACTCTGACATATTCTTATACTCTGATGTAATTGCTGTAATAGCAATGAAATGTTCTGTTTTTTGTGTTTTGATGCGTCATGTTCTCAAAGCAACCCGGGCTCCTCCATCTCCTCGAAGATCGGGGGATTTCCGAACGTTTCCGCTACTAAGATCGCTCAAACTCTTAAAAATGTTTGTAGAACTCTCCTCATAAGTAACAGGAATAACAAGATCCGCAGTTACTTTCTCGATAATTGGATCAGCTCCTGGAGAGTTCTCACCTTCCTTGATCTGTTCAACATTCTTCATAAGACTTTTGCCTTCGCGGTGTTTAGATTCTTCTTCAACAATCGAAGGCAGTGGGGATGCTAAGGATGTCTTACTACCACTTGCAAGGTCTGAGCATTTCTTTAGAAAGGATTTCTCATCTGAAGTTTTAGAAACAATTTCTTTCTTAGTGGTTTGGTCCAACACAAGAGTTCGTGAAGGATCAAGCAAATGATATTGGCGAAGGAATCTTTCCATTAGTAAAAACTTCCTACTTCTCTCCTTTTCGCCAACAGCTCTTAGAGTATCAAATAAATCCTGGTCGACAGCAGCATCTGGGGCAGAAGGTGGAATTTCTATAAAATAAGAAAGGATTTAAGAGCCAAGACTTAAATGGAAAATGAATTAAAGAGATTTAAGCAAGTGTATTCACCTCCTTCCATCCACATGCCATAAAAACTGTCGGGACACTGGACATAGAAGTATTGATCTACAAATCCTTTAGCACTATCGAACAATTCAGTTATAATCTTGGAATTTTGGATTCCTTTAACAAAGATAATTGAAGGTCGTTACTTCTTTCTTTTGAAAACATATAAAGAGAAAATGTCCTGAAAAGTAGGCATGCATTGCTTTGTCCTCATAAAAAGCACATAAAGCCCAGTTAAGATTGTAAAGCCGTTTGGGTGCAGCTAGAAAAGGGAAATGGCTAAGTGCCGAAGAATCATTTCCAAAAATGGGTTAAAAGGAGGGACGACACCCTTTGCTAACATGCGACGATTCACTATAACATAGCCAAGGGGTGGAAGGTCAACGAATTCGTTCTCTCCTGGAAATTTTGCATCAGTTTCCGGAATCCTAAATTCAGCAGACAAATGTCTATATGAACGCTCAGAAAAATTTGTTGATTTTCTCTTGAGGGGTACTTCGGTAAGTGGTCGAGGTAGAGGAAAATCTTGACTGGCGTTGGGTTCAGGGGCATCAGCCATCACAGAATCTGAAGCTTGGGTAGTAGTCTCAACTTGAGTGGACCCAGATGCTTCCTCATGATGCTGGCGTGATCGCTGTCGAGTTTCCATTTCTACACAAATAATTGTGTTTGAAAACAAACCACAGGTGCGCACTTCCTAAGATAAGAAGTGTTGTGTTGTGCATCACTATATTTGTTATCATAAAAGTGAGGATTGGGATTCATAACAAGTTGTGTACTGATCAATCAATTCCAACCATCACTACGAACTTATATTAGAATATTTACATATGTGCAAGAGATGTTTGGCTAGACTATAAATGATCAGAAAAGTAGTCTAGTGCAGATATACCATTCAACATAAATCATGAAGTTCGCTATAGAAATTTCCTAAAACAATTATCTAACCTGTTGCCGATGTGGGCAATCGACAACAAAATATATTAGCCTAAAACATGCAAGTGTTTTTATTGTAGAACAGGTGACAGTAAAAGAATATATTCAAAAAATAAGTCATGGATAAAGGGTTATCTATTGCTTCTACGCTTAGCACAATACGGAGAAAGTCCATACAAGAATGCAATGGACTGGCAATAGTCAATCCATAATGGATCAGCACACCGATCCATAGTGGATTGGTAAAGACCGATCCATAATGGATCGATCCAGACCGATCCATAATGGAACGGTACAGACCGATCCATAATAGGTCATCCATCATGGATCGGTACAGACTAACCTATAACGGGTCAGTCACCGATCCATCATGGATCGGTACAGACTGGCCCATAATGGGTTGGTCACCAATCCATAATAGATTGGTACTGATCAACCCATAATGAATCAGTATTGACCGACCAATAATGGGTCATCACGAACCAAACCATGGTGATCAACTACAGCTGGTCCATCAGCATCTGTAATTTCCCAACTTCTCTGTGTCATGACCAAGCTTTAAACTACAAGTGCAACCAGTTCTGGTAACCTTAGCATGGTGTCAACAATACAAAGTACGATTCAACGAAAAAATTGCCGCCAATAACAAAGGACATGTATTATGACAATAAGGAAATTTGGATCTTATAAGAGACTAAGACTTGATAAAATTTCAACACTAAAAGTGGTCGTTCAAATCTCAAAAACGTTCAATACACAATACGTGATTTCAGATACATGTTATTGGATTAGCTCAATCAAGTTCGATTACAAGCTGCGATTTATACCCATAAAAATCCAATCCACAATCACATACCTCAAATACCCAAAAATCCTCAGTTCTAAACCCAATTCAATTTAAATTCGAATCATTAAAACCCCAAAAATCAATAATTTGAAACATAAACATTTCCAAAGCAACTAGGTGTGGAATAAAAGGAAATAATCACCTGCAATAGGTGCGATGTTTCAAATTCGAAGAGAGTGCTTCAATTTGGTTCGGAATTGATGAGCCTTTGGATGATCGATGATGCAGATTCAATTAGAAAAGGGGCGAGCACGGTCTGACTTGAAGCTAGGAGTTTGGACAAGACTTAATTTCTTTTAAAAGCTTTTGACCACCATTAAAGTAGTTATCAGCTGGAGGAGACAAAGTGAAGAGAGCAAGAGCCGAAAAGATGTTATAAAGGCAAGACGTGAATGGGCTATTCCGATCCATGATGACGTATCAAGCCCGACCCATGTTAAAATAAGTACCCGATCTATATGGGTATGTTTGCATCTGATCCATAATAATACATAATATAGCGCAAATACCGAATTATATGGATCACAATGAATTGAAAACAACGTGACTGACTCATCATTTTATGGATTCGAATCTCATAATTTTTGTTATAAGTAAAAATTATAAACTTCGAGGGGAAAATGTTAGTCCATTGAAATAAATCCATAAACAATGGGTCGATCACAAGATAATATAATGAGTTGGTCGTATAAATGTGTTATGGGTCGGTCATGTAATAACCTTATGGATTGTTAGCCTCTTTAAGCCATTGATCGGTCGGCCAGACGACATATGGGTCAGTCGCTTCTTTAGCCTACGGATCGGTCAGGTTTACTTTCAGTGGATCGGTCATTGTTTTACACTATGGGCCGGTTGGCCAAGTGATATCTAGATGGATCGGTGGATTTCAGACCAGTGACATTTTCGTAAATAAAGTTGTGACCGATCCATAGCCTGCACACCATATTTCATCCTTTCCACTTCATTCTCTCCACTCCTATAAATACCCCCACTCCTCCACTATTAAAGGGGATGAATTCCCTGATCGCAAAGTGTTATCCAACTAAATTCTCAACCATTCTACACTGTTCTAACCACCATGAATCTTCCATTAAGCCTTGATTCAACATGGTATCATCCATAGATTCATCGAATACCTTCTAAGTGCTCCAATTGTTGAAGATTTCTCCAACAATCATTGCATCTATAGAGATCTCGTTGTTTCTGTATCGAATTCAAGTGAATCAAGTGTAAAAGAGGAAGAGAAAGAGAAAAAAATTTAAAAAAGAGAGAATTTTTTAGATTGAAAAGAGCATATACCTTGTAATAGCTTCCATGATAATGAAATTTGCTTTCATAGTGGACATAGGTCAAAATTGAGACTAAACAACTTTATATTTCTTTGTCCTTACTCTTTTCTTTGTGTTTGTGGCTCCATATTCTTAGATATTATTATTTTTGAATTGTAAAATCCTCCTCGGGGTTGTTTGTGCCATTTTTGGTATTAAAAAGGAGAAGGAATGTAATGTCCTATATTTTCTAGTCAATTATTTAAATTACTTTATTATTTTAAATGTTGATTCGAATTTAAATAGTTGAATTTAATAATTTTGAATATTTTATTAATATAAATAATGTAATAATATTTTAATTCCAAAATACTCGGAAAATGTTGAATTTGCAATATAATGTGAATTGGCAACATAAAAGGGTACAATATTGTTCACATTGAAATTTATAATAACGATTTCATTTACTAAACGGTATTTGAACATTTAATTTATAATTTGCAGTAGCGCGGTAGTTCATAATATAACATTTTGAAATTTAAATGGTTTAACCGAATCCAATATATAAGTCGGATTTCTTTGAAACAAGAAATGTCCGAATCTATTGATAATATTTTTCCAATAAAAGGGAAAAATCGAGTTCTCAAGTGGTAGATTTTGTTTATATCCAAATCAAATTTTCAAATAGTCGTTATGGAATTCGTTGATAAATTATAACGATTTATTATATAAAATAAAAGGATTTTTAATATATTGAATATTGATTTGGCTTATAATTCAAGCTGGAGTATTTTATTTTGAAAGTATATGAAATTCATACGGTATGACCGATAATAATATTTTATTATTATTATATTGAGTTATTGTGGTTTCCAGTTTCGTCACATCAGAATTTATACGGTTTTGTAGGAATTTTAAACGGCAAGTGTTACCCGCTAAAATATCATCGGTTATTTTCAGTGCGTCGTTTTCAATGTGTCCTTTAAATCACTATTAAAGCGTGTTGAATCTTTTGTTTGGTAATCAGTATGTAGATCTTTTGAAATCCAATAAAAAGAAAATCTCTGCTCAAATATATTTTTGTCCTATCTAAATGTTTGCACAGCGAAAACCATGTGCAATTTAATCCTCTTTGGCAAAGTCTCAGCACAACCTTCGAAATATCTTATCAAATCCATGTATTCATTTTTAAAATCTAAAACCAAGTCTACATATATTCATTCTAAATCTACATAGTAGTTTAAAAATCTGATTCAATCTTATGCGATATCAGTAAATTTCGCCCGATCCTTATCAAATAAATCTTCTCTCGGTTCTTACTAATGCAGCGGTCAAATCTCAATCAAAGTTTGTACAGGACTGTAGGGAAATTTTCAAAAATTGCGGCTTGATTGAATATTACAAGCCATGCTATCATTTTCAAAAGTTGATTTTGAAAAACCCCAAATCTCTTACAGAAGCATGTTACTCTCTGCCAAAACATGTTACCCTCTACGGCCTTTAAGTCAAAAATTTCGGTTGAAGTCTTTAATTTGAAAACACCACATACATGTTATTCTAAAACAAATTTCTCCACATGCCTTTAACAGTAATAGTTGGCCACATATAGATAAACAAACAACAATTCGTCCCTTCCAAAATTAAAACACAAGTAAGAACACATCAGCCATTCTATTCCAAAACAAACCAATGTTGTTTCGATTATTCTCCATTCCCATTGAAAAACTCTAAACCGAATAACACCTTCGAACGAAAAAACATGTTTATGTATATAAAAATGAAAGGAAGGCACTAGGGCGCTCGTTTTGGCAGCATTAGATGGTGCTCCGATGATCTGAATGGGCCGCAACGGTGAGAGGATTGAGGGGGCAGTGTGATGTGAGATGCGCGTAATGTTAGGTGGCGTGAGAGTAGGCGGTGGTAGGAGTCACAGGTTCCGGCGGTGAAGCATGGGGGAAAGAGCATGGAAGCAGGAGGCTTCACCGTTAATTATTTAAAGTATTTTCCGCTGTGACGGATATATATTGTACTCTGTTGATTGGTTGAATATATAGTTTCTTTTTGTAAAGAGATTTGATATATATTATATTTATTCGCTCCGCTGTGAGATTCTGATGTTCTCCTTCTTTTTTTCTATTTTAATATTTCTTTCTTTCTACGTCTCATCCTTTAATTTCTTTCTATTAACAATCAAGTGTGGTTCGATACGTGGGTTTTGGCAGGTAATACGGGTTTTATGTATTATTGTCGAAATTCGAGGATCGAATTTCTGGTCCGGCCGTTACAGTGGTATCAAAGCTACTGGTTTTACCCAATATATTTTATAAAGTGATAAAACTAATGATTTTCTCAATTTATTATAATATGGGCAATCAATAGATTTACTATTGTTGTAATACCCCGTATTTTCTAAGAATATTAAAATAACAAATTAAAGAATATTTAATTTGAAAAAGAAGAAATAGGTGAAACGGGTTGCGCCATTGCGTTTATCTCAGAATTCTGCTTGAGATAGAGACCGAGTTTGCATAAATCGGACTCCGTATGAAGAAGATATCTTAAAATTAAATATTGCAGCACAACATGAAAAAGAAGAATGAGAAAAGAATAATGTTTAGCATTGTTCTAAGGTTTATAAGCAAAAGACTTAGTAGATTATTTGGTTAGAACATGTGACTTACATACAAGAGGTACAGCGTTCGATCCCCGCCAGCGCCATATTTTTGTTTTAGGGGAATGGCTAAAAAGTGGCTTAGTGTGAACGCAGTTCAAAAAGTGGTTTAGTGTGAAAACGGTTAATTGGGAAGATAGATAAAAAGAAAAATATATATATATATAATATATATATATATATGACGTGTACGCATCATGTAGCGCACGTGGCGCATTTTTTTTGTTGGTCAAGGATTGTCTTTTTTTACGTGGCCTTCTCTAATTGGCTTTGTGACAAATTCTGAGGTGTTAGGGATTATGTGTCATGCTATGATTGGCTGAGTGACATATTGATTTAGTTGGATGGCTCTGATTACTCCTTGACTGATCTAATGGCTAGAACTAAACCTAGACTTCTATATAATCAACTCAAATCCTAAACCTAAAACATATAAACACATTCTTTGTAGCCACCATGCTATCCAATTCAAATCTTGTCTAGCCACCTTCTTCTTAAACAAATAATAATCTAATTAGAAAGCTTCAAGTTAGAGAAAAAGGTTTTTGTTTCAAAGTAAGGGATTTCTGCTTCAAAACAATAGTCAACATCAAAGGATAAGCTTTACAAATTCAGAAAACAGATCCTAGAAAACAAGACTTTCTTTTCTTTGTAAGTCCTGTTATATTAAAAGTTGTGATTTGTAATAAAATGAAAACTAGAGTAATTCCTAGTTGTAAGATAATGACGATGCTGATTTATGTATATTCTTGTAACGATTCTATCGTATATGCTTGTGAGATTATTGTGGTTATTATGTTGATGTTAAACCAATCGTATATTATGTAAATTTGGTGACTTTTTCATGTTATGTAACATGCAAGTTGTTTAGATCTACATTTAGATCTATGTATATTGAACCATGCAAGTTGTTTAGATTTACATTTAGATCTATGTTTATTGAATCATGCAAGTTGTTTAGATCTACATTTATATCTATGTTTATTGAATCATGCAATTTGTTTAGATCTACATTTAGATCTATGTTTATTGAATCATGCAAGTTGTTAGGTTAAGACATGTATTATGTTTAGATCTACATTTAGATCTATGTTTATTGAATCATGAAAGTTATTAGGCTAATACATGTATTATGTTTAAATTTACATTTAGATCTACGAAAATTGTGTAGTGACCCGAAAATCCGGGGGAATTTGAGCTGACTAAATAACACAAGTCCAACCCAAATCGCACTGGAAATTCAAGAAACTAATAGAAAGAAGACAGAGGGTGAGGATAGATAAGATAGAAACTTAGAATAGAAGAAGAAGAAGAACACAACATCAGAGTAACACGAACCTCACAGCGGAACGAATAACATATAATAGATAACATAACTTTGAAATATAACAGTTATGTATACAATAGCACTTATCAGAGTACAACACTTACAACACAGCGGAAATAACTATAGCTATATGATCCTGAAGCCTCCTGCTCCAGTTCTTCAATGTATCTGCAAATCCCGACTACTTGACTGCCCATACAAATTTAGGCACCCAAGAGTTTAGGGAAAACAAAACAAATAAACTCCGGGTCAGTCATGTGACTGGTGTGAATAAACTCAAATCATTTAAAACAGGTATATGATATCTCATAAGACCACGCCGTGAATACGGAACGGGTTTTTCCCTTATGAGAATCCAAACATTTTTGCAAAGCAATATCATTCTGATATTATAATAATGTCTAAGTACAAATAAATATCAGTCTAGTAGAAACGCTTGCATCTCACGTTCTACATATATAGTATACAATCAAAACCGCAAGCACGTATTGGGTAATGGATTTCCAACTATGACAAGGTATGGAATCACCTTCCGATCAGTGTACTCTAGGAACGATACACTGGAGTTCAACAAGAACATCTTGCAACTCAGCCACACATGACCGACCACTCATTTCGCTTGAGTGTATCGAATGTACATCACCAACGGTTGGGATCAGCAACCGTTCCCGTATATATATATGGGACAGCATTGATAGATTTAAGAAACAAATGAATATTCTCTAGATAGGTGATTATACACCCTACTTCGGTGCGACCGACTTAGCCATGCTGCCTGCCCGATTTCTGTCATTTACCGGTTGATGAGGCTAGAAGCTACGCTTTATCATCACATCAGATTCACTTCGAATGCCACATTGTCAGATCCATCAGAATCACTAATTGACATCTACAACAGTACATTACGTGTCAGCTAAAAGAAGTTTCCTTCTCCGCTTCCACTCTTGGTACGGTTGAAGAAATCAATGTACGTGACCTTTCTGGAAATACTATGTCAGACATCCATCTTCATTCACTTAGAATGTCACATCGTCATACCCGCCAAATCACAAATTGACTTATCCAAAAATAACACGGGTATACAGCTAAGAGAAACGAATTCCTCCGCCACCAAACGTGAATACGTTTGAACAGATCAACTTACGCGATCCACTGGATATACTCTGTCAGACCTTCGTCCATACAAGTTGTCCTGGGACTGGACAAACCGAAGGCACTATTCTGTAAACAGGATAGCCCTTGCATTTTACTCCGTCTTCAATTATCTTTGGCATATATGATTCGTAACGCTTATGCCAATACAGAGTGGTTCTATGGATAATAATCCAACCGGTCTCTCCATATTAACAACGTTAAAATGGTCAAAACTTCGATAGTCGGTGAGTTAACTATCAAAGAAAAACAAGTGTGCAAACAACGATATTATTCCCAGAATGGAAATTATATCGAACAAACATCTTTTAACAATAATCTCTTTAGTTCATTCATTTACTTATCTCCTGTTTCCCTATATTCTAAATTCTTATTTTTCTTTTATCAGAAAACATTTCTGATTCTCGCTTGGAAAACATTTCCAAAACTCTTTTACGATCAAACCTTACCATTTCTTAGTTAAGAAGGAAGTCACTCAAGTTGGGGTATAATTACCTCTCAGACCTTAACTGAACAACGTTATAACTTCGAAATGGTCAAAGTTTATCTTTTAATCTTTAACAACTTCTTTACGCCTTTCTCGGATTCAATTTTACTAATCCACTTCTATATTTAAAACATTGGTTATAACGATAACGTTATAATCCCTACTTTCGAATTACCTAACTTTAATTATAACATCTATTCTTATTAGTGAATAATTAACCTAACACTTATTTATTTATAAATAAATAAATCTCTATTTAAACACTGGAAAGTATAAGTACTTTCCCGAATTCGATATAATCGAATTTGCCGATTAACTCTCTTCGAGAAAATCTCTATTTGATTAACTCTTCTTCGAATAACCTATATTCGATTAACTTTTTCTCGAATAAACGATATTCGATAATCTCTCTTCGAATAACTAATATTCGATAACTCTTCCTTTTCAAATATCTCATATTTGAAAATCTCACTTCGATTAAACTATAATCGATAACTCCCTTCGATGAAACTAACATCGATAACTCCTTTCGATGAAACTAACATCGATAACTCCTTTCGATGAAACTAACATCGATAACTCCTTTCGATGAAACTAACATCGATTTATTTAACTCGACGAACTTAACTCGACTAACTTAACTCGACTAACTTAACTTACTTGGTTCGACCAATTCGATTCAATTAACTAGGCTCGACTAACTTGGTTTATTTAACTCAACTTGATTAACTCCTATCGAATAACTAATATTCGATTTAACTCCATTTAACTCTATTCGAATAACTACTATTCGATTAACTCCATTTAACTCTATTCGAATAACGACTATTCGATTAACTCTATTCAACTCTATTCGAATAAACTATATTCGACTAACTCTATTTAACTCCATTCGAATAAACTATATTCGACTAACTCTATTTAACTCCATTCGCTTGACTCTAGATCGCAGCGATCACAATGGTTACGCCTGATTCCCTCAGGAAACATCCGACCGCCTTAGGCTATCTACAGCCCTGCGAATTACGCTAGCAGTCATACAAGATGGCAACTTACCCTGAATACTATGTTTGACTAACTCTGTCTCAAATAACTATATTTGATTAATTCTAGTTCGTGTTAACTCTAATCGATTAACTCTAACTAATTAACTCCAACTGGTTAATTCTAACTGATTAACTCTAACTGATTTAACTCTAACTGGTTAACTCTATTTGACTAACTCGACAAACTAACCCCTTTCGAATAACATATTCGATTAACTAACTTCGAATACCATATTCGATTTCTCTTTTCGAATGTCTATATTCGATTAACTACTTCGAATACCATATTCGATTTCTCTTTTCGAATGTCTATATTCGATTAACTAACTTCGAATACCATATTCGATTTCTCCTTTCGAATGTCTATATTCGATTAACTTTATTCACTTTATAAAGACTTCCTTTTTAACAACGTTTTATTCATTTGAAAAGATTTACTTTTAAATTATGGTTCTACACTTTAAAAATGATTTCCTTTTCAATTCTATTATTGAAATATTCTAACTCCTTAAATTCCCGGGAAAATTCGCCATAACCTCCTTTGTATCGGGAGCATCGGGAAAATCCCCAAACTCGCCACACAGGCCTTTCCATTCAAAAAGAAATGTTTTGAATTTATTTCCTTTTCAAATATCTCCTATTTATAAATATCCCAATTTATAAATATTCCTTATTTATAAATATTCCAATTTATAAATATCTCTTATTTTTCAATATCACTTTGAAAATCTCCTTTATCTACATTCCGGTATGTCATGGTATTCAATCATATCAAATCACGATGTTCAATATCGTCTATACACACACAATCAACAACAGGTTATAATTCACATCATATATCAAAATATATGAAAAACAATAAAATAACTGTTGAGGAATCCAGTCGGATTCCTCCAACCTGTTTCCCTGCATCCACAGATGTTACACAGTATAATATACATCATTTTCATCCCAACATGAAATATACTGATAATCAGAATCCATATTTGATTGACGGTTTTCTATATATAACTATATCTACATTTTCAATCAAATCTATTTAACAGTCCAATTTAACAGTCCAATTTAACAATCAATACACAGCAATCAATCATTAAAAATAAAGTACAGTTTATACAAATATAAACTGAACAGAGTTAGTGAGATTTACTCACTGTTGCGCATTAACCGAAAAATATCGGTTTACGTTCGATGATTTGAATCGGACAATTTATTTTGCCATAAATTGTAATGAGCTCTGATGGACTTCCAGTCAGCTTCATTGTGAAGCTCTCGTCCATACGGTCCCAACGCAACTTACGGTCCGTCAATCGGGCTTCGTACCAGCTAGATACGGGCATTACAAGTTAATACACATTTTAATTAATTAAAAACTTGGATAACTAAGTCTAATGGGCTTTACCCTTCTTATATACCTTCCGGCCCATCAAATCACAAACCCAGACCCGCCACTTTTCAACCCGTCTTCCCCAACACCCATCCTCCAGCTCCAGCAAACACCACTCCATGCAATTTCACTGTTGACCGCTCCTTTCCTCCGTTGTTTTGCCACCAAACCCAAAACCAACTTCATCACACTACTTCTCTTCGAAAGAGCTCCATCATCATACCACCAGAATTGAACTCGAACACCTGCCTGAAGTCGCGTCGAACTCCTTCCTCGTCGAACACCATTATCGCAGCCTTTCACCCTTCATTTCTCCCCAAACCTCACGTTGAACTCCACCCATTTCATTTACTTCATACGTCCAGCACTAAATGAACTCGAGTATCCTCATCAACGCCGCTTCCTTCTTGCCTTCATCACCTGGAGTTGAACTCCATTCTTCCACTGCATCGACAGCAGTTTTTCATGCGCAACTCAGAAGGGAGAACGACCCCTTTCCACTTCAAATTTTCACCAACATCACATTAAAACGAAGAGTGTGACCCCAGGAAACCGAATATAAATTTAGTTGAATTTCTAGGTTTTGTTTTCATTTTTCTTTAATCGATTTTGTCTTTCGTTTTGAAAGAGGAACAACAGATCTTGGCGGCCGCGATTTTTCCCCTGTTGACTTTTAAATGAAATTAGGTTTTAACAAGGGAGTTAAGTCCCTTTTATAGAGGATTTTAGGTCGTGCAAAACAATTAGGTTAGGAAAAATATAGTATTTTAATGTTTGGAAATTTCAATGAGAATTTACCCTTAAAACCAGTTTATACGTTCTCTGTTTTTGACAAACTAAGCTATTCCTGACATAGAAAAATATTCCGGATCCAATGGGACAGGTTTCGTCGAATTCCGACACCGTTTGTGAAAATCCCTTAGAAAATATCGATGAAAAACACCGAGCATTAATTCCTTAAAATTACAGAAAAAATCCTAAAAATATGAGGCTTTGACGGTTCACTAGACCTCTTCATAAGGTTTCGTATGAAATTAGTTTCGTTGAATTCCGAGTTCGTTTGACCAGTTAACCATTCAATAAAAGTTACCCCTGTTTAAAACGTATAAATGGTTAACTCAACATAAGGCGTTTTCGGCCACCGAGGTCACATACATCATCGGTTTTTCACGAAACTTGCTTCCCTTATAATTATTAATTTATACGAACCCAATGGCACACACTTCGTCGCATTCCGAGACTGTTTCCCGGTACGCTATTTTCTACGCACCATAAGTGCTCCTTTGGACACCAAAATTTCTAATGTTCAAAAATAACAAACTATATATGTTTTCTGACTCTAAACGACGATACGAACTCAACGGAACTGGTTTTGTGGCTTAATTCGATCGTCTGCTCCAGTTATGGTCAAAACCCCTTTTTAATCGAATTAAATTATAAATAAATCCATAGCGACTTTTCTAAAATTTGAATTGGACGTAAATCAAAATCTACACGACGAAATCCCAATTTTTCTCTTCCACTAGAAAAATATACTCCACCAGCTCCACACGTTTCTTGTTTCACAGAAATCCGGCTTAAAACGAATCCTGTATACTCAGTTGAAGTTCAAATCGCCAAATAGCGAACTGCCGCGTCGTTTCAAGCTCTATTTTAATTAAAATATAATTATACGTTCAAACTGTCATCGATTGAATATATTCGTTATTATATTTCGAATCGAAACTCCACCAAATCACATATGCTATTCAATTCACATGATATTGTGAATTTCACTATATTCTGACTATTTCGACATTGTAATATATTATTATATTATAATTATTTATTAAATATTCAATATTATTTAATTAAACGATCATTAACTTCTCTAAATCACCAATTATAAAATTAAATAAATTAATTATATAGTGCAGAAAATGCGGGTCATTACATTCTTCCCCACTTAAAATAATTTCGTCCTCGAAATTGCTAAGCTAGAGGACGACCCTATCTATTGGAATTCCTAAGATTTGTTTACCCCTTATTTCTGATTTTAACTGAACCAACAATAATCGATTTCAATATTAATTCCTTCCGACTGACTAAAATTTTCAAAAATTCTGAAAATTTTCTAACGCCTTAAATTTTCGGAAAATTTTGCCATAACCTCCTTTGTACTGGTCAATATCTCAAACTCCAACTCGCCTCTCTGGGCCTTCTTTAACCCAAAAGAAAATCAAACAGCCAAGCGGCTTGCCAATTCGGCTCATAAATCTCATATTCATGTATATTATAAACTGGTACCTTTTTGTCGGGAATATCAACTCTATCACTTCCATATGCTATCAACTCAGCATATACCAGTGTTATTTCCATCAATTTCCAATCAGTTCATATCCTCAAATCCAAATCGAATTTTCATTCGAACCTCAATATCAAATTCCAAATTATTGACTCATCAACCCAATTCCATAACAGATTATTCTATAATCCAATCCAATTTCATTTAACTTAGTTCAAGTTAAATTCAAATTTATTTATTCACCTTTTTCCATTTTAATCCATTTAACCTCATTAGTTAAATTTTAATTCCAGAACTTAAATTCCTGAGTTCATTTCAAATCAAATTGAAATCATAGCCCCAATTCAAAACATTTGAATTTCTAAACACTTGTTTTCTCAAAACAATTCAAATCAAAATCCCTGGTAGTAATCCACCACTTAGAACTCGAAAATCACACCGATGATACTGCGCAGTCATCATCAGAATTATTTTCCATCGACCCAAGTGATTTCAATACTATATCATTTCAAAACCCTTACTAAATACATCCATTTTGAAAACATCTCAAAATCTCCCAGGAACTTAAAATTTCCTTATTTTAATTCCACATCTGATTTAAATTCATATTTAATTCATCTTATTTCATATACTTTACTTATATGATTCTGATTGGTTATATATAACCATTTCACATGTTATAATCTTATCTGATTAAAATCACTACCAACACATCCTATATATGATAATGTATCACATATCCATACTGTGTCGGTCCATCGTATTCAAGTGTTTATTTACTCCTACCGATACAGTGGATCAAACTGATCGACCAGAACTCATAAACAACTCAGCCAATGAATCTCCACAATATAAAACCATTTTTATATCAAATACAAATACGCACTCGTATATATACACTCAAAACTCAATCTAGGGTATTACTAACCCTATCTCTACCGAGTCACGCCACAGAGCCAAGGTAAAACTTAACTTAAGCTCTGATACCAACTGTAGTGACCCGAAAATCCGGGGGAATTTGAGCTGACTAAATAACACAAGTCCAACCCAAATCGCACTGGAAATTCAAGAAACTAATAGAAAGAAGACAGAGGGTGAGGATAGATAAGATAGAAACTTAGAATAGAAGAAGAAGAAGAACACAACATCAGAGTAACACGAACCTCACAGCGGAACGAATAACATATAATAGATAACATAACTTTGAAATATAACAGTTATGTATACAATAGCACTTATCAGAGTACAACACTTACAACACAGCGGAAATAACTATAGCTATATGATCCTGAAGCCTCCTGCTCCAGTTCTTCAATGTATCTGCAAATCCCGACTACTTGACTGCCCATACAAATTTAGGCACCCAAGAGTTTAGGGAAAACAAAACAAATAAACTCCGGGTCAGTCATGTGACTGGTGTGAATAAACTCAAATCATTTAAAACAGGTATATGATATCTCATAAGACCACGCCGTGAATACGGAACGGGTTTTTCCCTTATGAGAATCCAAACATTTTTGCAAAGCAATATCATTCTGATATTATAATAATGTCTAAGTACAAATAAATATCAGTCTAGTAGAAACGCTTGCATCTCACGTTCTACATATATAGTATACAATCAAAACCGCAAGCACGTATTGGGTAATGGATTTCCAACTATGACAAGGTATGGAATCACCTTCCGATCAGTGTACTCTAGGAACGATACACTGGAGTTCAACAAGAACATCTTGCAACTCAGCCACACATGACCGACCACTCATTTCGCTTGAGTGTATCGAATGTACATCACCAACGGTTGGGATCAGCAACCGTTCCCGTATATATATATGGGACAGCATTGATAGATTTAAGAAACAAATGAATATTCTCTAGATAGGTGATTATACACCCTACTTCGGTGCGACCGACTTAGCCATGCTGCCTGCCCGATTTCTGTCATTTACCGGTTGATGAGGCTAGAAGCTACGCTTTATCATCACATCAGATTCACTTCGAATGCCACATTGTCAGATCCATCAGAATCACTAATTGACATCTACAACAGTACATTACGTGTCAGCTAAAAGAAGTTTCCTTCTCCGCTTCCACTCTTGGTACGGTTGAAGAAATCAATGTACGTGACCTTTCTGGAAATACTATGTCAGACATCCATCTTCATTCACTTAGAATGTCACATCGTCATACCCGCCAAATCACAAATTGACTTATCCAAAAATAACACGGGTATACAGCTAAGAGAAACGAATTCCTCCGCCACCAAACGTGAATACGTTTGAACAGATCAACTTACGCGATCCACTGGATATACTCTGTCAGACCTTCGTCCATACAAGTTGTCCTGGGACTGGACAAACCGAAGGCACTATTCTGTAAACAGGATAGCCCTTGCATTTTACTCCGTCTTCAATTATCTTTGGCATATATGATTCGCAACGCTTATGCCAATACAGAGTGGTTCTATGGATAATAATCCAACCGGTCTCTCCATATTAACAACGTTAAAATGGTCAAAACTTCGATAGTCGGTGAGTTAACTATCAAAGAAAAACAAGTGTGCAAACAACGATATTATTCCCAGAATGGAAATTATATCGAACAAACATCTTTTAACAATAATCTCTTTAGTTCATTCATTTACTTATCTCCTGTTTCCCTATATTCTAAATTCTTATTTTTCTTTTATCAGAAAACATTTCTGATTCTCGCTTGGAAAACATTTCCAAAACTCTTTTACGATCAAACCTTACCATTTCTTAGTTAAGAAGGAAGTCACTCAAGTTGGGGTATAATTACCTCTCAGACCTTAACTGAACAACGTTATAACTTCGAAATGGTCAAAGTTTATCTTTTAATCTTTAACAACTTCTTTACGCCTTTCTCGGATTCAATTTTACTAATCCACTTCTATATTTAAAACATTGGTTATAACGATAACGTTATAATCCCTACTTTCGAATTACCTAACTTTAATTATAACATCTATTCTTATTAGTGAATAATTAACCTAACACTTATTTATTTATAAATAAATAAATCTCTATTTAAACACTGGAAAGTATAAGTACTTTCCCGAATTCGATATAATCGAATTTGCCGATTAACTCTCTTCGAGAAAATCTCTATTTGATTAACTCTTCTTCGAATAACCTATATTCGATTAACTTTTTCTCGAATAAACGATATTCGATAATCTCTCTTCGAATAACTAATATTCGATAACTCTTCCTTTTCAAATATCTCATATTTGAAAATCTCACTTCGATTAAACTATAATCGATAACTCCCTTCGATGAAACTAACATCGATAACTCCTTTCGATGAAACTAACATCGATAACTCCTTTCGATGAAACTAACATCGATAACTCCTTTCGATGAAACTAACATCGATTTATTTAACTCGACGAACTTAACTCGACTAACTTAACTCGACTAACTTAACTTACTTGGTTCGACCAATTCGATTCAATTAACTAGGCTCGACTAACTTGGTTTATTTAACTCAACTTGATTAACTCCTATCGAATAACTAATATTCGATTTAACTCCATTTAACTCTATTCGAATAACTACTATTCGATTAACTCCATTTAACTCTATTCGAATAACGACTATTCGATTAACTCTATTCAACTCTATTCGAATAAACTATATTCGACTAACTCTATTTAACTCCATTCGAATAAACTATATTCGACTAACTCTATTTAACTCCATTCGCTTGACTCTAGATCGCAGCGATCACAATGGTTACGCCTGATTCCCTCAGGAAACATCCGACCGCCTTAGGCTATCTACAGCCCTGCGAATTACGCTAGCAGTCATACAAGATGGCAACTTACCCTGAATACTATGTTTGACTAACTCTGTCTCAAATAACTATATTTGATTAATTCTAGTTCGTGTTAACTCTAATCGATTAACTCTAACTAATTAACTCCAACTGGTTAATTCTAACTGATTAACTCTAACTGATTTAACTCTAACTGGTTAACTCTATTTGACTAACTCGACAAACTAACCCCTTTCGAATAACATATTCGATTAACTAACTTCGAATACCATATTCGATTTCTCTTTTCGAATGTCTATATTCGATTAACTACTTCGAATACCATATTCGATTTCTCTTTTCGAATGTCTATATTCGATTAACTAACTTCGAATACCATATTCGATTTCTCCTTTCGAATGTCTATATTCGATTAACTTTATTCACTTTATAAAGACTTCCTTTTTAACAACGTTTTATTCATTTGAAAAGATTTACTTTTAAATAATGGTTCTACACTTTAAAAATGATTTCCTTTTCAATTCTATTATTGAAATATTCTAACTCCTTAAATTCCCGGGAAAATTCGCCATAACCTCCTTTGTATCGGGAGCATCGGGAAAATCCCCAAACTCGCCACACAGGCCTTTCCATTCAAAAAGAAATGTTTTGAATTTATTTCCTTTTCAAATATCTCCTATTTATAAATATCCCAATTTATAAATATTCCTTATTTATAAATATTCCAATTTATAAATATCTCTTATTTTTCAATATCACTTTGAAAATCTCCTTTATCTACATTCCGGTATGTCATGGTATTCAATCATATCAAATCACGATGTTCAATATCGTCTATACACACACAATCAACAACAGGTTATAATTCACATCATATATCAAAATATATGAAAAACAATAAAATAACTGTTGAGGAATCCAGTCGGATTCCTCCAACCTGTTTCCCTGCATCCACAGATGTTACACAGTATAATATACATCATTTTCATCCCAACATGAAATATACTGATAATCAGAATCCATATTTGATTGACGGTTTTCTATATATAACTATATCTACATTTTCAATCAAATCTATTTAACAGTCCAATTTAACAGTCCAATTTAACAATCAATACACAGCAATCAATCATTAAAAATAAAGTACAGTTTATACAAATATAAACTGAACAGAGTTAGTGAGATTTACTCACTGTTGCGCATTAACCGAAAAATATCGGTTTACGTTCGATGATTTGAATCGGACAATTTATTTTGCCATAAATTGTAACGAGCTCTGATGGACTTCCAGTCAGCTTCATTGTGAAGCTCTCGTCCATACGGTCCCAACGCAACTTACGGTCCGTCAATCGGGCTTCGTACCAGCTAGATACGGGCATTACAAGTTAATACACATTTTAATTAATTAAAAACTTGGATAACTAAGTCTAATGGGCTTTACCCTTCTTATATACCTTCCGGCCCATCAAATCACAAACCCAGACCCGCCACTTTTCAACCCGTCTTCCCCAACACCCATCCTCCAGCTCCAGCAAACACCACTCCATGCAATTTCACTGTTGACCGCTCCTTTCCTCCGTTGTTTTGCCACCAAACCCAAAACCAACTTCATCACACTACTTCTCTTCGAAAGAGCTCCATCATCATACCACCAGAATTGAACTCGAACACCTGCCTGAAGTCGCGTCGAACTCCTTCCTCGTCGAACACCATTATCGCAGCCTTTCACCCTTCATTTCTCCCCAAACCTCACGTTGAACTCCACCCATTTCATTTACTTCATACGTCCAGCACTAAATGAACTCGAGTATCCTCATCAACGCCGCTTCCTTCTTGCCTTCATCACCTGGAGTTGAACTCCATTCTTCCACTGCATCGACAGCAGTTTTTCATGCGCAACTCAGAAGGGAGAACGACCCCTTTCCACTTCAAATTTTCACCAACATCACATTAAAACGAAGAGTGTGACCCCAGGAAACCGAATATAAATTTAGTTGAATTTCTAGGTTTTGTTTTCATTTTTCTTTAATCGATTTTGTCTTTCGTTTTGAAAGAGGAACAACAGATCTTGGCGGCCGCGATTTTTCCCCTGTTGACTTTTAAATGAAATTAGGTTTTAACAAGGGAGTTAAGTCCCTTTTATAGAGGATTTTAGGTCGTGCAAAACAATTAGGTTAGGAAAAATATAGTATTTTAATGTTTGGAAATTTCAATGAGAATTTACCCTTAAAACCAGTTTATACGTTCTCTGTTTTTGACAAACTAAGCTATTCCTGACATAGAAAAATATTCCGGATCCAATGGAACAGGTTTCGTCGAATTCCGACACCGTTTGTGAAAATCCCTTAGAAAATATCGATGAAAAACACCGAGCATTAATTCCTTAAAATTACAGAAAAAATCCTAAAAATATGAGGCTTTGACGGTTCACTAGACCTCTTCATAAGGTTTCGTATGAAATTAGTTTCGTTGAATTCCGAGTTCGTTTGACCAGTTAACCATTCAATAAAAGTTACCCCTGTTTAAAACGTATAAATGGTTAACTCAACATAAGGCGTTTTCGGCCACCGAGGTCACATACATCATCGGTTTTTCACGAAACTTGCTTCCCTTATAATTATTAATTTATACGAACCCAATGGCACACACTTCGTCGCATTCCGAGACTGTTTCCCGGTACGCTATTTTCTACGCACCATAAGTGCTCCTTTGGACACCAAAATTTCTAATGTTCAAAAATAACAAACTATATATGTTTTCTGACTCTAAACGACGATACGAACTCAACGGAACTGGTTTTGTGGCTTAATTCGATCGTCTGCTCCAGTTATGGTCAAAACCCCTTTTTAATCGAATTAAATTATAAATAAATCCATAGCGACTTTTCTAAAATTTGAATTGGACGTAAATCAAAATCTACACGACGAAATCCCGATTTTTCTCTTCCACTAGAAAAATATACTCCACCAGCTCCACACGTTTCTTGTTTCACAGAAATCCGGCTTAAAACGAATCCTGTATACTCAGTTGAAGTTCAAATCGCCAAATAGCGAACTGCCGCGTCGTTTCAAGCTCTATTTTAATTAAAATATAATTATACGTTCAAACTGTCATCGATTGAATATATTCGTTATTATATTTCGAATCGAAACTCCACCAAATCACATATGCTATTCAATTCACATGATATTGTGAATTTCACTATATTCTGACTATTTCGACATTGTAATATATTATTATATTATAATTATTTATTAAATATTCAATATTATTTAATTAAACGATCATTAACTTCTCTAAATCACCAATTATAAAATTAAATAAATTAATTATATAGTGCAGAAAATGCGGGTCATTACAAATTGGATCCAAGATTAAAGTTCGCACTCATATGCCTTGTTAAACATGTGTAAAACCATATGCTTAAGATTCATGTTTGTTGGATCCAAAATAAAAGTTCGTATTTACATGCCTTGTTAAACTTGTGTAAATCCATATGTTTAAGATTCGTGATTATTGGATCCAAATTAAAAGTTCACATTCACATGTCTAGTTGAACTTGTGTAATTCTATATGCTTAAGGTTTATGTTCATTGGACCCAAAATAAAAGTTTACATTTATATGCCTAATTGGATTTGGGTAATTTCATATGCTTAAAGACTCATGTTAGTTGGATCCAAAAATGCAAGTTCACTATATTATGCCACGTTTACATGACACATGTTTAGTTAGTTCCTTATTATTTTATATTGTGTGAATGGTACATGCTCCCTTCTTTCCCCCTTTTATATATAAGTTAGGCTAAGTTACGAGCCTAACATTCTATGTGAATTTCGCGAACGTATGACGGGGGTAACGTTGGGAAAACCTTAGAAATTATTATTGGCATAATTTAGCCCATAGATAAATGAATGGTTAGTGGCATAAAAATGGTATAATTTATATACCAAAAATCTTGAATATGATTTAGAGGAAAAATCGGGCATGGCTTGAATGACAATAATTGTGGAAATTTTACATATAAATTTGAAAGATAAATATGTAAATTAAAAAAAAGACGAATTTGCCTAACCCGAGGTTAGATTGAGTTGTGGTGTAAAACTGCCCGGAACCGCCCGGCACATCCAGTAACCACAACAACACATATCTTATGTGAGAGGTTAGTGCATCATGCCCAAGGAAAACCCGAGATTAGATTGAGTTGTGGTGTAAAACTTCCCGGAACCGCCCGGCATATCCAGTAACCGCAACAACACATATCTAATGTGAGAGGTTGGTGCATTAATAAATCAATTAATGCTAACGAACAAGATGGATGACTAGGGTAAAGTTCGTAGGAACACTTAACCAATATAACAAGATGAATGACTAGGGTTATGTTCATAGGAACACTTAACCAATATAACAAGATGAATGACTAGGGTTAAGTTCATAGGAACACTTAACCAATATAACAAGATGAATGACTAGGGTTAAGTTCATAGGAACACATAACCAATATAACAAGATGAATGACTAGGGTTAAGTTCATAGGAACACTTAACCAATATAACAAGATGAATGACTAGGGTTAAGTTCATAGGAACACTTAACCAATATGAGTGACTAGGGTTAAGTTAATGAGAAACACTTAACCAATATAACAAGATGAATGGGTAGGGTTAAGTAATAAGAAACACTTAACCAATATAACTTGATTTGTGGTAAGGTTAAGTAAAAACAAGAGGGCAACACTTAACGAATATAACTTGATTTATGGTAGGGTTAAGTTAACACAAGAAGGTAACACTTAACCAAAGTAATATGACAAGTGGGTGGGTTAAGTTAACTTGAATTGATTGATGACACTTAACCAATACAACATGATGAACACGTGGGGTTAAGTTAACAAGAAACACTTGGCCAATACAACTTGATGGATGAACGGGGTTAAGTTAATAGAAAACACTTAACCAATCCAACATGATAAGCGAGGAGGGTTAAGTTAATAAGAAACACTTAACCAACATGACATGATGAATGAGTGGGTTAAGTTAACATAAATGGACAACACTTAACCAATACGATATAATGTATGGGAGGGTTAAGTACATATCGGGTTGGTGGGTAATATTAGTACATATAGTCCCACAAAACTTAACCGTTAAATAAATATGCTTGAATCGATGGGAGGGTTAAGTACATCTCGTGTAGGTGGGTAATATTAGTACATATAGGCCCACAAAACTTAACCATTAAATAAACATGCTTGAATCGGTGGGAGGTTTAAGTACATATCGGGTTGGTGGGTAATATTAGCAAATATAGGCCCACAAACTTAACCAGCAGGAAACCCTAGTAATGGGGACCCATTTCAGCAGTAACCCACATAGATGTATCATGGTACCCTGAAACTTGGAAGGGTGGGGCACGATTACTGGGCTGATTATAAGCGGTCAAAGCAGCGGCAAGGGGTACATCAGTGTAGGTTCCGACGGTTTACGGGCGTGCACGTACTCCGGAGTGGGGAAAAACAGGCACTGGGTACCAGTAGTTATACACTATGCATCTTGAATCGTGTCGGGTTGCTATCATAAGGATTGATACACCTTATGGTGGGACCAACACAGGGTATCTACACGCAAGAAAGGGCTGATTGACACAGACACATGAAACGTTAATGCAAGTAAGGAGCCGATCGATAGGGTAGTAAGGGTACATCTAACATTCTCATGGCAATTAGGCAGATTGAGGTGGAATCCTCATAATAGATGTACACCTGAAGGCTACCACAATTGTGGGGATTGGGATCACGTTATCATATGATCATTTTATATAGATTACTAGTTGGGACACTAGTTAAATGGTGCAGAGAAGTAAAATGGGTGCGATAGCATATTCAGCCTTATTATCTTATTTCTAGGGTGATGTCCTAGATTTAGTTTATTCATGTCATAACCCCTTTCTTGTTTGCATGCTAAATAGTCACTGGACTTACCAGACTCATGTCTGACCCATTTTCTTTCGTCCCCCCCCCCCGGTCCGCAGGGAGGGAATACTCCAGCTTAGATCGGATCATTTCCAGCTTGAAGAAAGTAGATGTATTGCTTGGAATTTTTTCCTTGGGCTGTGGCTTTGGATACTCTCTTATTGGGGATTTATGTTGCCTTACTGTTGTTTTAATGCTTCTTTATGTTTTAATACAAGACAGAAGTTCTATGTATTACTTTTAAGTATGATTGAGACAACTGTTGTAAAAGCTTGACTGAACCACATTGTTTATAAAATGATTTTTATTTTTTCGCTGCTTTATTTGTCTGTCTTGTAATTTATCTGCATCTTTTACCTAAAATGCTCCACCGAAGTTAAGGCATTCCCTTTGTGAGTGACGTCAACGGAGGTGGGGTGTTTCAATTGTTGATTTGAATAGTATGTTTGGATTGTATGGTTGATTGCATGAATATATACCTGAAATGAATAGACTTAGTTGGAAACCAATCTGAAATAAATAAGTTAAATAAATTAATCCAAGATTAATGAATATGAATGGATACTTAAAGAAATAAATGGATCGTTAAGAAATAATTATAAATAAATTTCATGTGAATTTGATTGTATGTGGAATTGGTTGGATTGGATGATATGGATATTTGAACCTAACTGACATTGTTCTGAAAACTAATGAAGTTTGTTGGAGTTGAGAACAAGTGCAGAAGAACTAATTCAACTGTATAATCCATCCAAGAGAAATTTGGAATAAATTAAATCCAGTTTGGCATGCTAGTTAAGCAAGCTCACTTATTGCTTACTATTAATCGTTGATGAACGCTCGCAAAAAGGCACGCTTACGCAAAAATATGAAATTTGGGTTTTTGGTTTTGGTTTTCGACCGTGTCGATCGATATATTATATATATATATATATAACCTGCAATATTGTAGATGTTCCTCGGTACAAGGGAGACTTTGCCAAAAATATCCAAAATTTAAGGTGTTAGAAGACTTTTGAAGTCTTTTAGAAAATTTGTTATCAGAAATAAATTGGTTTTAAAACCAATCAGATTATTTTTTGAAATAAATAGAGTTGTAACTAAATGTTTTTGTAAAGATAGTGGGTTTATAGCATTCTTTCTACCATGGTCATTTCGAGGACGAATTCTTTTAAGGGGGAAGGAATGTAACATCCCATAGTTTATGGTCAATTGTTTAAATTATTTTATTGTTTTAAACGTTGATTCGAATTTAAATAACTTAATTAAATAATTTTAAATATTTTGTTAATATAAAAATGTAATAATATTTTAATTCCAAAATAGTCGAAAAATGTTGAATTTGCAATATAATATGAATTGGAAACATAAAAGGGTTTAATATTGTTCACATTGAAATTTATAATAATGATTTCGTTTATTAAACGGCGTTTGAACGTTTAGTTTATAATTTATGAATAAAACAAGTTGCAGCAGCGCGGTAGTTCATAATATAACGTTTTGAACTTTAAATGGTTGTACCAGATCCAATATATGTCGAATTTCTTTGAAACAAGAAACGTATGAATCTATTAGATAATATTTTCCTAATGAAAGAGAAAAATCGAGTTTTCAAGTGGTAGATTTTGTTTTATGTCTAAAGCAAAATTTCAAATAGTCGCTATGGAATTTTTTTAATAAATTATAACGATTTATTATATAAAATAAATGGATTTTTAATATATTGAATATTGATTTTGCTTGTAATTCAAACCGGAGTATTTTATTTTGGAAGTATATGAAATTCATACGATATGACCGATTATAATATTTTATTATTATATTGAGTTATTAAATGGTTTCCAGTTTCATCATGTTCGGAATTCATACGAGTTCGTAGGAATTTTAAACGCCAAGTGTTACCCACTAAAATATCGTCGATCATTTTCAGTGCGTTGTTTTCAGTGCTTCCTTTAAATCGATATTAAGTCTTTTTGAATCTTTTGTTTAGCAATCAGTATGTAAATCTTTTGAAAGTTAACAAAAAGAAAATCTCTGCTCAAATATATTTCTGCCCTACATAAATGTTTGCATGGGCAAAAACCATAAAACGATAGAAATATGAGAAGCAATGTAAAGAAACTCATTAATGCTTCTTGGAGACGCAAACAGTCTTTCGTCTTCTGCAAATAGTCTTCGTGTTTTGTCCTCTGCCTATAAGACCCCTGTAGTATCGCAGACCACGATGGTTCTTGATCTTCTTCAAGCGCTTCAAACCATCCCTGAGCTTCATGTCCAAAGAATTGGAAGTGACATGACTGTATCTGCCATCTTTGTAATCCTTCTGTCTATTCAAGAACCGATCTAGGATCTTGAATTGGCGAGGATTAGCAACAACGTTCACGAGTTGGTCGATTCTTCATTAGACAGTTCACCAGCTCTTCTGTTCATATTTATGTCTGCTTTTTTTCATACAATATTCACAATTCGTCTTCCGATACCCTTGATTGCTGTCAAGGCGAACATGATTTTTTTTTCTTTCCATCAACTTTTGTGTTTTGAACAAGCAGAATATGTCCTCGCCTGCAACTAAAGACATGGAAGCAGATACTTGGTTTTCACAGACCTTAGAGGGAACACATTATTTACTTAGAAAATGTCGTTCTTTCTCTAAAGCTGGCTTTTTGGGTCCTTCCTCTTCAAAGTTTCATATTCCAAACAAAAGAAACACTTTGAGCATAAAAACTATATAAACACATTGGAGATTAACGTTGACTTCTTGTAGATCTAAAACATTCTGCCTGAACTAGTTTGAATCGTTAGAAGTATTCTCTAATACAAATAGATAGTTTATGAATAGGTGTGAAAGTGATGGGTTTCGGTAGTGGGGAAGTGCAGAAGTTAATGGGGTAAATGGAAGAAGTGGAGAAATTTTGTATATGCGTAACAATAATTCAGGGAAGTGGTCACATTTTTTGTTTATGTGAAATTCATAAAATATGCAAAAGAAATGAAAATAATTAACACAGATTATTAACAGTAGCCGCTAGATTTATTGTAATTAGAAGATCCCAACCATTACATATTTACTTATCCAAGCACCAATTAAAAACTAAACTTCAGTTATTGACCATCCCCTTATGGTATAGACCAACTACAAACTACTTTTTTGGTCTTTAGCTATTAATGCGAATAATTGCACTAAGACCCCAAGGTGTAATTCTACACTTCACAAATAATTTAGATCTAGAATATATGGGAAACCACAAACACAGAAGTAGTAAAAAGATAGAAATTTATAGTGGTTTGGCCAAGACCTGGCCTACGTCCACTTTGAAGGGTGCTTTCATTATCACTTTCAATGTTACAAGGTACATGATTTCTATAATTTTTCTCATTGTTAACCAACTTTTTGGCAAAAGCCATCTCAACCGATGAGGGAAGCCATAATCAAATACCGGCCCTTTCTGGACTTCGTAAGATGTTTGTTATCAGGGGTCGACCAACCATAGGCCGACTCGAAGCCATATCAACATCAAACTACCTGGCTGAACCATTAGCTGATCGACCGACCAAGCCGTCTACCAGTAGATCAGGTTGATCCTATAATATCGGGTCAAGTCTAAAGTCTTGGATCTCGCCTAAAGTATCTAGAGATTTTCACGCTACCGGATGAAGTCCTACTCCCAAAGCCGCTAATTCAGATATACTTTTAAACAGCTCTCCTTTTGGTACGCCAAATATCAAGCGCCACATTGACAGAGATTCCTGAGAAGAACTATTCACCAATAGTAAGTTGGGTCCCGCGCCGCAACTCTTCTAGCGGATTGAGCTCCACGTGTCCACACTTTGAAAAAGATGCAGGCTACATGGCATATGGATTCATCCATCTTCTACGCTTATAAATACATCATTGCCGAAAGGAGAAAGGCAGGTTCATTTTCTTCACCACCAACCTAGGCTCGGTACACTTGAAATATCCAACTGTGCTCTTCAAACAACTCTAAAGTCTTGTAACCTCTACTTTCTTCTACTAAAAAACCATTATAACCTGCAATTGACAGTATAAACAAAGATTATAAGTGGACGTAGGCATCGATATAAGCCGAACCGCTACAAAATTCTTGCGTATTCCCTGTTTTTACTTATATTTTTGCATCTCTGTGATCTTGACTCGTGTGTGCTCAACACACGTTAGGGGTTGATCGTCACTAGACCAACTTTTGATGTCGACACTTTGGTGCGCCAGGAAGGGGGCACGCTATCATCCTTCAACCACCTTCAGCAATTTCTAAGCTATGGCGATCAAGCGGAAGAAGGGTCAAACATCTTCCCATCCTTTACCTTCCGATGCAGCAGGAGCAGGAGCAACAGAGGTGAGCCATGAGGCTTCCACTCATGAAGACATGTCCCAATACCTCACTAGGGACGACATGGATAAGATTTTGGCTGATTTCATAAATCAGATGGTATCTCACGGTGAACTTCTCAAACATCAACAGTAGTTAATGAATAACCTCCTCGACCGGATGGAGGAATCTCACATTCCAGTATCATTTCCTACACCGGGCAAGGCTAGAGCAGCAATTAATCTTCGTTCTGCGGAAATCCAATCCCCAGATCGGTCCACGCCTTTGCTTCGTCCAAGATCAACTTCACTTCCCATTCGACCAGTGCCAGGACCATCACTTTTGGTATTTCATGGAGATGTGTAGCAGCAGATTCGTAGGCCGACCCCAAACAATCTCAAAACTAGTCGGCCAATGTCTCTCCGATCCAGGGAACAAGTCAAAACCCCAGACAAACTGCTCCATAACCATAATAGATGTTGGGTCGAATAGAACTTGGAACGTTGCCATTACAACCCAGCATCTTACAGCAGACCTGTCTTATGCAACCTCTCCTCCAACAAAGAGCTGGTGGCAACAACCCTTCAAACCAGTAAGACCACTCTACTATGCCAATCTAGGGTAGAACGGAGGGAAACACTACTCCAGAGTCACAGACCATCATAATATAGCTCTAGTCGGGGCAGTACAGAGCTTCGAACATAATATTTTATGCTGGATCGGCCGAGACCCGCATCATGGGTACGGCTCGATCCAATCCTCATTCTACTCAAGCGACACCGGTCTGCCCAGAACCAACGGGTAGAACTGGGGATCACCCTCACTCAACTCTCGGAATTTACACCGAACAGATCCCCGAGCTCAAGACATACTGCCACCATGGCCTAGTACTGGGATTCTCACCGACACTCCCGGTGCAGAATTGAACCCTTGGCAACAACTCCTCGGGGATGGAATCCATCTTGCAAGCATCATCAAACGCTTCACCCGGGGAACACTTTCTCAGTAGGACGTGGATGACATCCATCGCACTCCATTCACAAGGGAAATCAGAAACTTCTGAAATCCTCCAGACTTCAAGCTTTCGATCCTGGAGCCCTACAATGGTCGAACCAACCCGATTATCTACCTCATGCGATACATGCGTCACATGGAAGTACTCTCGGCATCGACCAACATCATGGCCAAGTGCTTCCCACTCTTCCTAACCGACATAGCTGGCATGTGGTTCAGACAGCTGACCACTGAGTCGATCAACAACTGAAATATGTTAGTTGTAACATCCCACAATTTTTATGGTTCTAAAACTTAAGTAATTAAGAACTAGTTTTTACTAGAGCATAAACTGGATGTCGTACCTATAACCATTACAAAGTTCTTTCCAAAACAATCAGTTTGATATATAATTTTGTTATATTTGGAATTATGGTTTACAAGTCTTAATATTATTTTTTTTAAGAATGAAAGATGCGCACATGAAACCACTCATTTTTAATGTTTTAATTTTGAGAACAAAAACTATGTTTGGTGTAGTGGTTAAGAGAGTGGACTTTGATACATGAAGTCATGAGTTCAATTCCCATCAAATACATAATTTTTTTGAATTTTAAGTAAAACAATCAAATTTATGCATGTTACAAATACGAAGTATTTGTGTATGTATGCACATACAAATAGGAGACATATAAGATCAAGAGTTGCATATAAGGAAAGATTTTACGCTGTTGTATGTATATATGTTACATATATATGAGATGAATATTGTTTCCAAATTATAATACATAGGCTGTAAATTAATTGCACGTTAATTAACATGTTATTTAAATCTTTTATGTATGTACAAATATATATATGCATGTATATAACTTGATCATGCATAGACTTTCTATGTTATGAGGAAGTAACCAAAAAAAAGAAAAAAAAGAAATTAAAATTATATTTGCTTTCCACTTTTGAAAATAGGTTAGCTATCAATTGTGCATTAATCAATGACATATTTGATTTATGGATGGTTATGGGGTTTATTGCCTATAAATGTAAGACAAATCTAAATTTCCCTATATATGTACAAATATGTAAATGCCATAATTTTGTGTACTATGGAGCAGTAACTGATTAATTGCACATGTGAAGATTAAGTAGGCATTGATTGACATGTATGTCAATTAATTTGTCTTATAAGAAATTTGTTTCCTAAAGAATAGTAATTAATTCTCTTATATAAGTGGAAATTTTTAAATAGGTTTCAAAACATATTTATTGGTTTCCCATTTTAAATGGTATATTCAAATCTCTCTTTTTGTCATTGATTGGAAGAAAATTAGAACGGACATATGAGATATATTATAATATCTTACTTCACTACGAAGTAGTTAAGACAATGACTGTGATGTAATTTAAAATTTCTAAGGTTGGTCCAATGGATAAAATCCGTCATTAGCTCCTATATAAACAAGCCAAATCCAACCTAACCACCATCCTCTTCTTTTGTTTTCTTCTTCCCTCTTGAAAATTCCATAGCCACATCTAATTTTCCTCTACAAATTTTCCTTAATACAAATAGTGAAAAGATTACGTGCTAAATCAAAGAATGGAAAGAGGATCAAAATAAAGGAGAAATAGGAAGGAAGCTTATGCAAGGTTCACAACAAATTTCCTAAGCAAAGGAGAACATGTGCCAAATAAAATGGAGAGATAACACGTGTATGGATTGTGATTGTATAAGATTGTTATGAGTTCTTTGATTTAATAATCATATATAAAAAATAAATTTATTGTCTTTCGAAGAACATATATGATTACTAATTTATGACATGATATGTTGACAATTATTTGATATTTGAGACATTTTGGATGCATCGGGTCTAAGTTTACTATATTTTTTACTGATCACTGCACTATTAAAATTTTAGTTGAAATAAGTGATGAATTTGAATATATGAGTTATTCATTAAAATAAAATGAATAAAGTTGAGTAATGATATTAAAATATGCTAAATAATAGAAAGTGTGATTATCCATAGTTTGTATGTGTTATTTATAAATAATAGTTTTTGGAAAAGAAAAGAAATGGTGAAATTAGTTTAGGATGTTTTGATATGTTTATTATTATTTTTGAAGATATTCATGAATAGTAAGAAAGGATGCTTTTTTCTATTTAACAAAATAAGGCCTTATAGATAATAATCCTGCTTTAATGAAAATTACATTTGTGACGACCTGCCCCGCACCAGCCGACATTTCTAATGAAACGCGTTGTGCCGATGCCCAACCAGCACGGGACGGTCGTCAAAAGAAAAGAAAGAGGAAGGGATTTGAGGCGATGAATCATCAAAGAACCTGTAGTATATCTCACATCGCATGGAACAAAATATAATAATAACATAACTTGATATAAAACAGGCGAGACAGTGCATAAGCTGAAAACTAAACCATCATAGCAGCGGAAAATTCAAAATACAGCTTATGATCCAAACCGTCATTATTACATCTTTTAAAACTGTCGCTAAAGAAAAATAGGAACGTACACTACTAATGCTCAAAGTAGTGACCAGCAACAACACAGGGAGAATATATGGGAATAATACGTGTAAACCTCCTGCTCGTCTTCTGAGACGACCCGAACTTCCCCGTGAAGGAAAGCACGGATAGAATTGAGGACAAGACAAAATAGAACGCAAACAGAAGAACATTTCATTGTATTTTACAACAATGCATCAGATTACAAGAATATACAGAGTATAAATGAATATTACACAGGAATATCAGAGATTTAAATTACATTTAAATACATAGCAGCGGAAGATAATACAATACACAACTAGAAGTAGATATACGGATATAAAGCTTTCCGGATATTGTTCCAGCTGTAAACCAGGATCCTGTGAATATAAATCTGCAAAAACCAAAACTACTAGCTGCCCGTGTCAAAATAAGGGCACCCAGAGTTTAGGTTAAAACAATAAACTCCAGGTCAGTCATGTGACTGGTGTGAGAACTAAAACAGTTATTAATCTTTATTTTAAAGATAGGTAAATCAAGGGACCACGCCGTATAACACGGAACGGGTACCTCCCAAGAATACCAGTGCATATAAGTAAACAGCGCAATGATTTTCTAAAAATGAAGCTATTATAAGACCCAGGTCCCATCACACAATGCAACGCAGCCGAGGATAGGGTTTTCCCTTATAATAGCCAAACATGCTTAGTACGTTTAAAACAAATCATTTGATACTACTATAAGTGCATAGTGTATAAAACAACTTCAAATCATAAGTATCAATCATAGGCGACATGAGCGTCCCATGCCACTATGTCGCCACATATAGGTTTACAAATAAAACCGCAAATGTCACGTATTTGGAAATTGGATTTCCATCTATGAACCGAGGCAAAAGATAGTCCTCAACCGATTCGAGACGCTCTAGCCCGCCCCTCAGGAACAGCCGCAACTGCCCCTTGGATCGTCAGGGCCGATCCACCGATGTGGATTATTATGCCTGAACACTACGTTTCCCCGCCCTTTGGGGCGTAAATGAGCCAACGAATGACTCCATCGGACCCGGATCGTCCGATCAAACCGAGGCGCCTCGCAACAGCAACAACCACATAAGTCAAACTCGTCAGGGCGTGTAAAACCACTGACGCCACTTTTTAGCTAGAAGGAAACGCATGCCCTCCCTGAGGTCCGTCTCCCGTTTCTGGTTCATACCGGGTGTGAAACTCGCAAAGTAAACGTTTCACAAAGCTAAGCCACAAAGGCCGTGTGTAACGACCCAGAAAATCTGAACCAATTTAAAATTTTTAAATTGGCTAAAATAATGGATTTTAAATATTTAAAATAAATATTTTAAATAATGGCGATGAAAACTGAGTTGAAATCGACAATTGAAAACGAATATAATTAATTATAATTATATATAGAATTGAAAATGGCGCGGTAGTTCGATAATTCGATTTCAAACTTCAATTGAATATACCTGCTGCAAAACAATCCGGATTTTAGTGAAACCAAAAATATTTAAATATGTTAGTGAATATCTTTCTAACGAATCCGACCAATCGAAATTTGATAGCGGGAATCAAAAGATATGTCCAGTTGAAAATTCTGAATAGTCGCTATGGAATTCAGGCCCTTAAAAATGGACATTTTGCAGATGACCTCGGATTTCGACGAAACCACTTTTGTTGGGTCCGCAGTGTCAAGTTATTGCTAGGTTTCAAATTTCATAATTTTTTGAATCAATATGTGAGCGTGGCAAAAGAAAACGCGTTTGACCAGTTTCTGTTGATTTTAATCGACTGGAAATTGGCCATTTTTCAAACGGTCTCAGAATTCGACGAAACTAGTTTTGTTAGGACCGTATCGTCAATACGAAGCTAGAAAATATTTTTCTGGAATTTTTCTAGTTAGTATGTGACCCCGGTAATTTGAAATGTACGTTTAAAATTCAATATGGTGATTTAAATGTAAATTTAAAGGAAACTGATTGTAACGATCAAATCAGCTTGCGATACATATCCCATTGTGTTCGAAATGGGGGTAAAACGCTATGGGCGACAGGCGGTGGGCCTCGTTTCGAGGTCGTATGTAAAAGTCAACCTTTTTGCAAAATATAAATAATTAAATAAAAAAAAAATATAATCCCCTCCCCCTTTATCTTCGTTTTGCCCCCCCCCCCCCCCCCCCCGTAATTCATTACCGATTCATTTATACCGAAAAAAAAAAAAAAAAAAGAACCCTAACTTATCGAGCCGCCGCCCCCTCGTCTCGACGCTGACGAACCCCTCGCGACGCCCCACTCCTCCGTCCAGCTCCCCTCCTCCCCAGATCGCACGAAACCCCGAAGACCCCGCCTCCACCTCGAACCCATCGCGACGCCACCAGACCCAAGCCGCCACCTCGAAGCCCAACTCCGCCTTGCCTCCGTCGATCTGCGAGACCCCCCCCCCCCTCTGTAAGTTTTTTTTTCTTCTTCGTTTTGCTATTTTTTTTTTATGACTTAAATATTGATTTTAAAATGATTTAAAAAAAACTGATTTCGTTTAATAGAATATAAAAAAAAAACTGTTTTTAAAAAGAATTCAAAACTGTTTTTAAAAAGAATTCGAAAATGTTTAAAAAGAGTAAAACTGATTTTATTTTAAAAAAAGAATGTAAAACTGTTTTTTTTTTTTGAGAATTCAAAACTGGATTTTAAAAAGAATAAAAACAGATTTTTTTTAAAAGAAAGTAAAAACTGTTTTGTTTTTAAAGTAAAAACTGTTTTGTTTTTAAAGTAAAAACTGTTTTGTTTTTAAAGTAAAAACTGTTTTGTTTTTAAAGTAAAAACTGTTTTGTTTTTAAAGGAAAAAAAAAACGATTTTGTTAAAAGTTTAAAACTGAAATTTGTTAAAAGTTTAAAACTGAAATTTTTAAAAAAAGTTTAAAAACTGATTTTTAGAAAAGATAAAAACTGATTTTAAAAGCAATTGAAAACTGATTTTAAAAGCAATTAAAAACTGATTTTAAAAGCAATTGAAAACTGATTTTAAAAGCAATTGAAAACTGATTTTAAAAGCAAAGAAAAACTGATTTTTATATATTGAAAGTCGAAGTAGAAATCAGATTTTTATATATTGAATAACATAGTAAAAATTCGATTTTTACATATGTAGAGAATACGGGCGAAAGCGACAAAAGGCGAAGATTTCTCTAAAGGAAGAGTCGTGGAGTTGGATAGCTATTGGTGAGATTTCTGATTTAAAAATTATATATATGTGTTGAAAATGAAAGTGAATTGCTATATATAAATATCTATATATATATATATATATATATATACGCCCCTCGTCCACAAACCATGGACGATATTTATTGGTTGAAATTGTTGTGATAATTGGTTGATAGCGAATGATTGTTTGGGATTGTTTGTGATTGATATTGGTTGATTGTGGTTGAAAAATACCCATTGGTGGTTGTGAAATATTTGGTTGAAACCACATAGGATTAGTTTGTGGAAATGAAATAAATATATACATGCCGCCTGCGTGCGAACTAGATGCATGATCCCCATTGTCAAAAACCGCGAGGTTTTAAGGTAGAGCGAGGAGCCGTACTAGGGACGGTGCCGGTGTAACTACCCTGCCGTTATGCTGCCGAAATTTTGAATAATATTTGTGTGTTTGAATTATTTTCATATGCTTAAACTATTGAAAACATTCATGTGTTGAATTGATATTCATTCGTTGTTTAGAAATTCATGTGTTGAATGGTATTCATATTTTGAAATAAATTGTTCGATAATAAAAATCACATTTTTATCTATATATAAAAACTATAGAAAACATTCATGTGTTGAATTGATATTCATTCGTTGATTAGAAATTCATGTTTTGAATGGAATTCATATTTTGAAATAAATCGTTTGATGATAAAAATCACATTTTTATCTATATATAAAAACTATTGAAAACATTCATGTGTTGAATTGATATTCATTCGTTGTTTAGAAATTCATGTGTTGAATGGTATTCATATTTTGAAATAAATCGTTTGATAATAAAAAATCACCTTTTATCGACTATATGAACTATATAGAAAAGTAGTGTTTTGAAATGAATCGTTTTACAATAAAAATCGCATTTTTATTGTATGCATAAATTGTTGAAATGTGAAGTGTTAAAAATAGCCACTTGTTCGAAATAAACATATATGAGATGAAATATTCATTAATTAGCTAATGAAATGATTTGCACCTATTTATGTAACATTAGAATGAATGGTGTTTTTAAACCAAATTGAAATCAAATATGAAGTCGAATAGAAAATGATAAATGATAAGAACTGTATATATATGTACATGCAATATTCATTGAACAGGTTATAGCAAAGGGGCTAGAGAAGAGGAATAAAATTTTGTGCCCGACAAATAGGTACACATTTACTGATTTGTTTGGGTGATGATTTTGAGCCTGTTGGCTAGCTGCTTGGCTTCTTCTTTTTCTTTTTGAGATTAGAAGGACCGGGAACGCTATTTGCGATTTCCCGATGCTCCCGGTGCAGGGGAGGTTATGGCGAAATTTTTCCAAAATTTAAGGTGTTAGAAGAATATTTGAAGTGAAAACGATATGGAAATCATTGAATGAACTATATTTATATAAATATATAAATATAAATAAAATTAAAACGAAACGAAGTCGTGCAGTTCCTATTTTGAAACCGTGATTTCAAACGACTAGTGCGGGAAATCCGACCATTGGATTTTCCCGAAACCTCAACCGTCGGGTTCGCCTTGGAATAATCTTTCCAACGGCACCAACCTTGTAAAAATCCAACGGTTGGATTGTCTGGAATGTTTAATTCAAATCTGAAGAAAAACAGCGCCAGAAACGATTATATTTATTTATATATATAAATATAATTATATTTAATCGAATAACGACGCTGCAGTTCGTATTTTGAAATCGAAAATTCAAACGATTGTACCGGGAGATCCGACCGTCGGATTTTCCCGAAACTGGAACCGTTGGGTTCGTTTTGAAAAGACCTTTCTAATGATGTAAATTTTGTGAAGATCCAACGGTTAGATTTTCAGATATGTGTAAATCAAATCTGAAGAAAAACAGCGCCACGGCCGCCTTATGGCCCGAAGCGTCGTTTTGAATAAAATGGCTATTTTAAAATAAATAAAAATAGCGATAAATAGTTATAAAATATCATAAGCGATATGGAATGGAAATAAACTGAATTTGCTTGATTTATGTGATGTTTGATGGTTGAATGTGTTTGGTGTGAAAATTACATTAAAGGACAAAATTGGTGTTGTCGAATAATTTAACCATTGAAATAAATTGAATTGAAATTCTAAATATACGTGAATTATTTGAGAAGGCCGAGTTAATTCTCATTTCAAATAATTGACCGACGATTGAAAGTCGAAGATAAAGACGGTGGTCGAAGACCGGAGATCTTCACCTCGTTTGGATGGTAACCGAGGTCCTGATTGGGAGGCATCCCGAAATATGGATAATGAGTGGTGATCGTCCAGACGTACGTGGTGATCGATGGGTTTGCGAGGTATTTAGTGCCTCCGGTTTCGTTCAGACCCAGAACGGACTTGTAAATGGACTGTGTGTCTGACATAGGATTTATTCTGTGTGGCATGCTAAGATGCAGTGATCAGGGCTTCTGTTGAAAAGCAAAGTCTTGTGGTGATGATCAAAGCACCGCCTGTGTGGCATAGCTTTGTGTATAACGTGAATTCGCGAGCCTCACACCCCGGTATGAACCTAAAACGGGAGAACGGACCTCAGGGAGGGCCTACGTTTCCTCCTAGCTAAAAGTGGCGTCAGTGGTTTTACACGCCCTGACGAGTTTGACTTATGTGGTTGTTGCTGTTGCGAGGCGCCTCGGTTAGATCAGACGATCCGGGTCCGATGGAGTCATTCGTTGGCTCGCTTACGCCCTAAAGGGCGGCGAAACGTAGTGCTCAGGTATAATAATCCACATCGGTGGACCGGCCCTGTCGCTCCAAGGCTTGCCTGCGCGCTTGCCTGAGACTCGGGCTAGGCAGTCTCGAATTCGGTAAGGACTATCTTTTGCCTTGGTTCATGACGGAATTCCAATTTCCAAATACGTGACTGTGCGGTTTTGATTGTATACCTATATATGGCGACATAGTGGTATGGGGCATTAATGTCGTCTATGATTGATAGTTATGATTTGAAATTGTTTTCAAAACATATAAACACTAGCAATAATATCAAATGCCTTTGTTTTATTCGTATCAAGCATATTTTGACCGTTATAAGGAAAAACTCTATCCTCCGGTTTGCGTTGCATTGTGTGATGGGAACTGAGTCTTATAACGGTTTCATTTTTATAAAAAGCATAGCGATGTTTAAAAGAAAGATTTGTTTTAAAGCACTGGCAATCCAATGGAGTAAACCCGTTCCACGAAAGTGGCGTGGTCCTGTGATTAGCCAATTATATATGTGTTGAGTAGATTTCTCATACCAGTCCCATGACTGACTCGTAGTTTGTTTCACTCTCAAACTCGGGTGCCCCTTTTTCTACACGGGCAGCCTTGTATTCAGGTTTAGCTGGTTCTTTCTGGATAGCTGGAGCTGAAGATGGATTCTATCATTTATTTCTTTTTATGCTGTTCAGCTCCTATTGTACATATTTTGTTTAATTCCGCTGTAGACATTTATGTATAGCTGAACTGTATTTGTACTAAGTAAGATCCTGTATACTGTGGAACTCTGATGATTACTTTTATCCAGTATATTTTGTTGTTCATATCTGGTGTATTTATTTAATTCTGTTCTGCTATTATATGTTTCTGTGTTATATTCAAAAGATAACCTTGTTTCCGTGAGAACGGGAAATCGGGTCATCTCACCGTGCTTTGATCATCACCACAAGACTTTGCTTTTCAACAGAAGCCTTGATCTTTTGCCACTTAGGCATGCCACACAGGCAATTCACTCCATGTGTTTGATATCCATCAATATATAACCCCTGAGCTCGTACGTATCAGAGAAGGGCGTTAAGCAAGAGAATAAATTCTCCGCCGCCAAACAGATATATATTTAATAGAGATCAATCACACGGACTAAAATCCAATGTCAGACACACAGTCCATTTACAAGTCCGTTCTGGGTCTGAACGAAACCGGAGGCACCTAGTACCCCGCATATCCATCGATCTCCAAGTACGTCTGGACGATCACCAACTGTTACCATCTTCTTGGGTGTACAGCCCAATCAAGATCATCAGTAATCACCCAAACGACGTGAAGACTTCCGGTCTTCGACCATCGTCTTCATCTTCGACTTATCGTCGTATCAGTTATTTAGAATGGGATAAACCCGGTCTTTCCGAATAACTCGCGTATATATTATAAAAGTGTTACACAAACACAACATACGCCTCATTCCAATTCATTAGTCACTAACCGTAAATTAATCAAGAGAATAATTCCCCAAATATTAACCCCGAAGGCCGAAACCAACATCGGATCAATATCCAGAAAACCATTCTGCTTAGCTAACCGACAGCTAGTTTCTAAATTTCACATTCATAGGGAAAGGTTCCCATTAATTTTATCCAAGATAAATTCCTTGAATTTGTTCTTTATTCTATTTTTGAATCTCAATTCAAACTAGTCGGGATTAGCGAACCTTACCGAAGTAATCATTTATTTTAATTTCCCCATCCCGACCTATTCATCCCATGAAGTAAAACTGGTAATACTTCATATCTAACACCACAGTGTTATCGGTAAATTCAATTACCATTTCACGTTCAAATCTAATTAAAGATTTAACTATCGCCTGGAGCAAAACTGGTGGTACTCCATTTTCGATCTTTTCAATCTAATTAAAGATTCATTAAAACTCCACTTAGTTTTAATCTTTAACTGGGTTAGAGAATCAGCGTCATTTAAAAACACCGTTCACGATAAACCCAAAATCACATTCATTAATTATCGGGTTAAAGAACGAGTGTTATTTAAAACACTATCCACGATAAACCCAAAAATCAATATCGATTCAATTCCAATTAAATATCATTTAATTGTTACGCTTCATTAAATCTAAATAAAAAGATTTAATCTTTTCTCAACTGGGTTCAAGAACAGTGTTAGTGAAGACACCATTCACGACAAACCCAAATCACATTTGATATTCAATATAAGGCTCTGAATAGAAAATATATCGGCTTATATTCAATATCAAATTCTACGACTAACAAATGTCGTATTGGAAATAACGATATAAATATATATCTTTCAAATTTCCATAACAACATCTGTATAATCATGAATTCCAACATCGAAATATTCCGAAGACAATTTCGATTCAAATCCACTCCAATGCAATCATTGGAAATTCTGGTTATTTTTAAAACCCTTTTCAAATTCAATTTATTTATTTAAAAATAAATAGAATTATATTTCTAGTTCAAAACTAGTTCATTTCGATAAAAATCTATTTTTATCTTTTCAAATATGGAGTTTTTCATCCCAAATCTTCACAAATCATTTCTTATGATTTTACACAAATTATTACTATTTTTAATAATTTTATCGAGGCCTGTACAGTCGATTTCCATCAACGGTCATCGAACTGCACTTACAGCGACCTTTTTCAAATTTGATTTGGACATAATTCCAAATCCAACCGTTAGATTTCAAATTTCTAATATTCGTTAGAAAGCTCTTTTCGATACGAACCCAACGGTTCCGGTTTTAGGAGAATCCGACGGTCGGATCTCCCGTAATGTCCGTTTGAAATAAATGGTCGAAATTTACGAACTGCCGCAGCGCGGCGCGTTCTATTCAGGCCATTATATTATATATATAATATATATTTCGTCGATTTCTATTTAAAACGAATTATATAAATAGTTTTAAAATTCGTTTCAAAAGCAATTTCAATTTCCATTTCAATTCAAATCAAGATTGAATTCTTCTTTATAAATTCGTTTTAAAACTCATTTCTATTCAATTCAAATTTCAATTCAATTTGAATTCATTTCAATTCGCTTTCAATTCAATTTGAATTCGTTTTCAATTCAATTCATTTCGAAATCGTTTTCAATTCATTTCATTTCGAAATCGTTTTCAATTCAATTCATTTCGAAATCGTTTTCAATTCATTTCATTTCGAAATCGTTTTCAATTCAATTCATTTCGAAATCGTTTTCAATTCATTTCATTTCGAAATCGTTTTCAATTCATTTCATTTCGAAATCGTTTTCAATTCATTTCATTTCGAAATCGTTTTCAATTCAATTCATTTCGAAATCGTTTTCAATTCAATATAAATATCGTTCACGTCAAAATGGCGTCAATCTAACCAACACGGCTCCATAAATTTCTATTTTCAAATATTCTATTTCAAATATTTCTTTTTCAAAATAGTTGTTATTATCAAAATATTTCGTTCAACACATGACCAATCTCAATGGATGAGTACTGTCAACACATGAACCTTTATTTTATATTGATAAAAATGTAAATTTTATTACTAAAATATTTCGTTCAACACATGACCAATCTCAATGGATGAGTACTGTCAACACATGAACCTTTATTTTATATTATTCTTTATTTTCTAAATTGGAATGAGGCCCAATCAATCACCATATAAAGTTAATTATATGGATTTTCATACAACACATGTATAATAGCATGGAAAAATAATCAACCATCAACCAAAGTGCACTACACTGCATAAGCATCAAATATAGATATCTAACGCTTATAACAGCCTGTCAATCAATCGATCGACATATTTAATCAATCAGGATGAGTGAACTTCAAATTTCATCCTAACACCCGTGTGGGGTTTCAAACAATCAAACACATATTTTATTTGTGCAGTTGGGCGATGTGTAAAATTTGTCGACCCAATCAATGTCCTTCAAATAGGTGTACATAAACAAACCGTCTGGTTTGTAAATGAATGTTTATTTATTCACATTCACGTTAAAAATTATATTTTTAACGATAAAACATTTTATTCCAACATATGAATTTCTATTCAGTTCATTCTTTAAATAAAATGATATTTTTATTTTTCTAACTTATTTTAGAAAATTTCGGCGGCATAACGGCACGATACTAGAAACGGGACAAGGCCTAGCCTTATCCCCGGTCTAGTGAAGGCCCACGCCATTCACACATCAATCAATCCATTCCATTTCACCAAACAATTCAATTCAAACCCAACAAACTAACCAACTACTCAACCAAACAATTTAACAAACAAGCCATCCATGGTCTGTGGATGACGGGTGTCGGGTGCTACTAAGCACCGTCTGCATCCTAGTATATATATATATAATTTGAAAAAGAAGTTTAGAGTGAGAAGTTCTCACATATTTGCTAAACCAGACGCCTCGGCTCTTCTTTGCAGAAATCTTCATCGCTATCGCATCTTTTGTTACTTTCGTCGCCCGTATACACTGTATATATAAAAATCACATTTTTATATTTCCTATGATATAAAGATCATATTTTTATCGCTAACTTCATATTGTGAAAATAGAATTTTCATCGCTATTTCTATAACGTAAAAATAGAAATTTCCTCGCTATTTCATATTTGTAAAGATAGAATTTTCATCGCTATTTCTATAGAGAAAAATTCTATTTTTATACCGTTACTATCTATATAAAGATTATAACTTTTTAATTATAGAAATCATATTTTTCTATTCAACTTCGTATAAGGAAAAATCATATTTTTACTTCACTTTTCAATATAGAAAAATCGAATTTTTACTTCGCTATTCAGATAAAATTTATATTTTTACCACGCTATTTTCCATATAAGGATTTTGCCTTTTCTATAATGTAAAAATTAAATTTTTCTCAAAGTAAAAATCATATTTTTACTTCACTACTCATATCAAAATATCGCCTTTTCACTTTTAAAAATATCGTCTTTTCACTTTTAAAAATATCGTCTTTATTTTGCTTCCTATATAAAGATGATATTTTCAATATTCCTATCATGTAAAAATTATATTTTCACTTCTCTACATAAACAAAAATCATATTTTTATAGTCGCTATATAGTAAAGACTATATTTTTAATACTTTAAAAATATAAAAATCATATTTTTTATTCTTCTACATAATAAAGATTATATTTTTAATACTTTAAAAATATAAAAATCATATTTTTATCTTTTCTATATCATAAAAATTATATTTTTATTCTGCTATTTATATATATAAATTTCCAATCAAATTTCTATACGCTATTTACACATATAAAAACAGTAAATAAATAAAACGTAAATAAATAAATAAAAATAACTCACTGCTTGCAAATAAAGGGGATCGGGGAAGTGGCGGCATCGGGCTGTAGAGGGGGTGGCGACCTGAACGGTGGTGAAGCAGGGGCGGCGATGTCAGCACAGGGGGGGCGATCGATCCTCGATGGTGGCGAAGGAGGCTCTGTGGAGTGGCGGCAGTTTTGAGGGATATCGGGTTCGGGGTCGGAGGCAGCAGTGGCGTCGAATTAGGGCTGAACGATTTGGGGGTTCCACGTGAGAGAAGGAGGAGCGAAGGGAGGGGAAGAGGGTGGGGGTTCGACGAGGTGGGGAAGGCGTTGAACGTCGCGGTGATCGATGGGGGGGGCCGCGTCCATCGCCTGTCGCCATTTTTCTCCTTTTTTTTCCCTGTTAAAGTCGATAAAAGGATTTGGGGGGGGGGCAGAACGGAAAAAGGGGGAGAAAGAATTTTAATTTTTAATTAATTTAACTATTTTATTTTTCAAAAAGTTGACTTTTACATACGACCTCTAAACGAGGCCCACCGCCTGTTGTCCATAGCGTTTTACCCCCATTCCGAACACAATGGGATATGTATCGTAGGTTGATTTGATCGTTTGAATCAGTTTCCGTTAAATTTACATTTAAATCACTATATTGAATTCTAAACGTACATTTCAAATTACCGGGGTCACATACTAATTCTAAAAATTTCCGAAAAATATTTTCTAACTTCGTATTGACGATACGGTCCTAACAAAACTAGTTTCGTCGAATTCTGAGACCGTTGGAAAAATGGCCAATTTCCAGTCGATTAAAATCAACTGAAACACGTCAAACGCGTTTTCCTTTGCCACGCTCACATATTGATTCGAAAAATTATGAAATTTGGAATCTAGCAATAATTTAACATCACGGACCCAACAAAACTGGTTTCGTCGAAATCCGAGGTCATCTGCAAAATGTCCATTTTTAAGGGCCTGAATTCCATAGCGACTATTCAGAATTTTCAACTGGACATATCTTTTGATTCCCGTTATGAAATCTTGGTTTTTCGGATTCATTGGAAAGATATCATCAATTAGATCCTAATGTTTCTGGTTTCACTAAAATCCGGATTGTTTTACACCCGTTACATTCAATTGAAGTTTGAAATCGAATTATCGAACTACCGCGCCATTTTCAATTCTATTTATAATTATATATAATTATTTATATTCTAACGACGACGTATATAATATATACGTTCGAATTATATTCAAAATAAATTTCTCGTCGATATTATTTAAAATAATCTATTTTAAATATTCAAAATTCGCTAAAATTGCCAAAATAAAAATTTTAAACTGGCCCAGATTTTCGGGTTGTTACAGTCTCCCCCACTTAAAACTTTTCGTCCCTGAAAAGGAACAAAGTCGAAAGTGGTTTGATTAATCAACTCTACGTTCGATCTGGCTTCCATTCTCCAACTTTTCAGTTTCTGAGAATTTTCTAAAATTTCAAAAAATTTGGCTAACACCCTAAATTTTCAAAAAATTTCGCCATAACCTCCCCTGCACCGGGAGCATCGGGGAATTTCAAATAGCTTCCCCGGTCCTTCAGATCTCAAAAAGAAAAAGAAAAAGCCAAGCGGCTAGCCAATAGGCTCATAAAATCATCATCACCCAAACAAAACAGTAAATTATGTAGTAAACATGTACCTATTTGTCGGGCAAACAAATTTTATTCTCTGGCTCTAGCCTCCTTGCTATGACCTGCTCAATGTAAGTATATGTATGCAAGCAAATGCGACCAATTTTCAACATAATTCAATATTTGATTCAATTAGGCTAAATGGTTCAAAATTATCAAACAAATGAACAAACAAAAACATCAATCAATTAGTGGATTAATGTTTCAAATTTATAATTTTGATACATATACAGAAAATCATGTTTTTGATGCCTATTCACAACAATGTGTTCTAACTATATTAATTTTGGTTCTCACACCAGTCTAATGGAAATATATAGAAATCACACCTTCGAAACACGAACATAAATATTGATGATGCGTCGCTATCATCAATATCATCACCGGGCGACTAGAGTGTAACCCTATATCTATCCAGTATATTAAAACTTCGAATATACGTTCATGACGCGTATATACAAAACCTTTATATATTGGATTGTCCATATTCAATACAAATAAATAATCAAATACGAATAATTGATTTAGATTTTCAAAACCAAAATTGTTTTCATTTGAAAAACATACTCTTCACACTCGTTCTAGGATACTACTGATCCTATCTCTAACGAGTCATTCTCGTTGGATATTACTAATCCAATTTCTGATGAATTCTTTCGTTGTGTCTTGTTCTCTGAGCTTTGTAAACCAAAGCTCTGATACCAAACTGAGACGACCCGAACTTCCCCGTGAAGGAAAGCACGGATAGAATTGAGGACAAGACAAAATAGAACGCAAACAGAAGAACATTTCATTGTATTTTACAACAATGCATCAGATTACAAGAATATACAGAGTATAAATGAATATTACACAGGAATATCAGAGATTTAAATTACATTTAAATACATAGCAGCGGAAGATAATACAATACACAACTAGAAGTAGATATACGGATACAAAGCTTTCCGGATATCGTTCCAGCTGTAAACCAGGATCCTGTGAATATAAATCTGCAAAAACCAAAACTACTAGCTGCCCATGTCAAAATAAGGGCACCCAGAGTTTAGGTTAAAACAATAAACTCCAGGTCAGTCATGTGACTGGTGTGAGAACTAAAACAGTTATTAATCTTTATTTTAAAGATAGGTAAATCAAGGGACCACGCCGTATAACACGGAACGGGTTTCCTCCCAAGAATACCAGTGCATATAAGTAAACAGCGCAATGCTTTTCTAAAAATGAAGCTATTATAAGACCCAGGTCCCATCACACAATGCAACGCAGCCGAGGATAGGGTTTTCCCTTATAATAGCCAAACATGCTTAGTACGTTTAAAACAAATCATTTGATACTACTATAAGTGCATAGTGTATAAAACAACTTCAAATCATAAGTATCAATCATAGGCGACATGAGCGTCCCATGCCACTATGTCGCCACATATAGGTTTACAAATAAAACCGCAAATGTCACGTATTTGGAAATTGGATTTCCATCTATGAACCGAGGCAAAAGATAGTCCTCAACCGATTCGAGACGCTCTAGCCCGCCCCTCAGGAACAGCCGCAACTGCCCCTTGGATCGTCAGGGCCGGTCCACCAATGTGGATTATTATGCCTGAACACTACGTTTCCCCGCCCTTTGGGGCGTAAATGAGCCAACGAATGACTCCATCGGACCCAGATCGTCCGATCAAACCGAGGCGCCTCGCAACAGCAACAACCACATAAGTCAAACTCATCAGGGCGTGTAAAACCACTGACGCCACTTTTTAGCTAGAAGGAAACGCATGCCCTCCCTGAGGTCCGTCTCCCGTTTCTGGTTCATACCGGGTGTGAAACTCGCAAAGTAAACGTTACACAAAGCTAAGCCACAAAGGCCGTGCTTTGATCATCACCACAAGACTTTGCTTTTCAACAGAAGCCTTGATCTTTTGCCACTTAGGCATGCCACACAGGCAATTCACTCCATGTGTTTGATATCCATCAATATATAACCCCTGAGCTCGTACGTCTCAGAGAAGGGCGTTAAGCAAGAGAATAAATTCTCCGCCGCCAAACAGATATATATTTAATAGAGATCAATCACACGGACTAAAATCCAATGTCAGACACACAGTCCATTTACAAGTCCGTTCTGGGTCTGAACGAAACCGGAGGCACCTAGTACCCCGCATATCCATCGATCTCCAAGTACGTCTGGACGATCACCAACTGTTTCCATCTTCTTGGGTGTACAGCCCAATCAAGATCATCAGTAATCACCCAAACGACGTGAAGACTTCCGGTCTTCGACCATCGTCTTCATCTTCGACTTATCGTCGTATCAGTTATTCAGAATGGGATAAACCCGGTCTTTCCGAATAACTCGCGTATATATTATAAAAGTGTTACACAAACACAACATACGCCTCATTCCAATTCATTAGTCACTAACCGTAAATTAATCAAGAGAATAATTCCCCAAATATTAACCCCGAAGGCCGAAACCAACATCAGATCAATATCCAGAAAACCATTCTGCTTAGCTAACCGACAGCTAGTTTCTAAATTTCACATTCATAGGGAAAGGTTCCCATTAATTTTATCTAAATTCCTTGAATTTGTTCTTTATTCTATTTTTGAATCTCAATTCAAACTAGTCGGGATTAGCGAACCTTACCGAAGTAATCATTTATTTTAATTTCCCTATCCCGACCTATTCATCCCATGAAGTAAAACTGGTAATACTTCATATCTAACACCACAGTGTTATCGGTAAATTCAATTACCATTTCACGTTCAAATCTAACTAAAGATTTAACTATCGCCTGGAGCAAAACTGGTGGTACTCCATTTTCGATCTTTTCAATCTAATTAAAGATTCATTAAAACTCCACTTAGTTTTAATCTTTAACTGGGTTAGAGAATCAGCGTCATTTAAAAACACCGTTCACGATAAACCCAAAATCACATTCATTAATTATCGGGTTAAAGAACGAGTGTTATTTAAAACACTGTCCACGATAAACCCAAAAATCAATATCGATTCAATTCCAATTAAATATCATTTAATTGTTACGCTTCATTAAATCTAAATAAAAAGATTTAATCTTTTCTCAACTAGGTTCAAGAACAGTGTTAGTGAAGACACCATTCACGACAAACCCAAATCACATTTGATATTCAATATAAGGCTCTGAATAGAAAATATATCGGCTTATATTCAATATCAAATTCTACGACTAACAAATGTCGTATTGGAAATAACGATATAAATATATATCTTTCAAATTTCCATAACAACATCTGTATAATCATGAATTCCAACATCGAAATATTCCGAAGACAATTTCGATTCAAATCCACTCCAATGCAATCATTGGAAATTCTGGTTATTTTTAAAACCCTTTTCAAATTCAATTTATTTATTTAAAAATAAATAGAATTATATTTCTAGTTCAAAACTAGTTCATTTCGATAAAAATCTATTTTTGTCTTTTCAAATATGGAGTTTTTCATCCCAAATCTTCACAAATCATTTCTTATGATTTTACACAAATTATTACTATTTTTAATAATTTTATCGAGGCCTGTACAGTCGATTTCCATCAACGGTCATCGAACTGCACTTACAGCGACCTTTTTCAAATTTGATTTGGACATAATTCCAAATCCAACCGTTAGATTTCAAATTTCTAATATTCGTTAGAAAGCTCTTTTCGATACGAACCCAACGATTCCGGTTTTAGGAGAATCCGACGGTCGGATCTCCCGTAATGTCCGTTTGAAATAAATGGTCGAAATTTACGAACTGCCGCAGCGCGGCGCGTTCTATTCAGGCCATTATATTATATATATAATATATATTTCGTCGATTTCTATTTAAAACGAATTATATAAATAGTTTTAAAATTCGTTTCAAAAGCAATTTCAATTTCCATTTCAATTCAAATCAAGATTGAATTCTTCTTTATAAATTCGTTTTAAAACTCATTTCTATTCAATTCAATTTGAATTCATTTCAATTCGCTTTCAATTCAATTTGAATTCGTTTTCAATTCAATTCATTTCGAAATCATTTTCAATTCATTTCATTTCGAAATTGTTTTCAATTCAATTCATTTCGAAATCGTTTTCAATTCATTTTATTTCGAAATCGTTTTCAATTCAATTCATTTCGAAATCGTTTTCAATTCATTTCATTTCGAAATCGTTTTCAATTCAATTCATTTCGAAATCGTTTTCAATTCATTTCATTTCGAAATCGTTTTCAATTCATTTCATTTCGAAATCGTTTTCAATTCAATTCATTTCGAAATCGTTTTCAATTCAATATAAATATCGTTCACGTCAAAATGGCGTCAATCTAACCAACACGGCTCCATAAATTTCTATTTTCAAATATTCTATTTCAAATATTTCTTTTTCAAAATAGTTGTTATTATCAAAATATTTCGTTCAACACATGACCAATCTCAATGGATGAGTACTGTCAACACATGAACCTTTATTTTATATTGATAAAGATGTAAATTTTATTACTAAAATATTTCGTTCAACACATGACCAATCTCAATGGGTGAGTACTGTCAACACATGAACCTTTATTTTATATTATTCTTTATTTTCTAAATTGGAATGAGGCCCAATCAATCACCATATAAAGTTAATTATATGGATTTTCATACAACACATGTATAATAGCATGGAAAAATAATCAACCATCAACCAAAGTGCACTACACTGCATAAGCATCAAATATAGATATCTAACGCTTATAACAGCCTGTCAATCAATCGACCGACATATTTAATCAATCAGGATGAGTGAACTTCAAATTTCATCCTAACACCCGTGTGGGGTTTCAAACAATCAAACACATATTTTATTTGTGCAGTTGGGCGATGTGTAAAATTTATCGACCCAATCAATGTCCTTCAAATAGGTGTACATAAACAAACCGTCTGGTTTGTAAATGAATATTTATTTATTCACATTCACGTTAAAAATTATATTTTTAACGATAAAACATTTTATTCCAACATATGAATTTCTATTCAGTTCATTCTTTAAATAAAATGATATTTTTATTTTTCTAACTTAATTTAGAAAATTTCGGCGGCATAACGGCACGATACTAGAAACGGGACAAGGCCTAGCCTTATCCCCGGTCTAGTGAAGGCCCACGCCATTCACACATCAATCAATCCATTCCATTTCACCAAACAATTCAATTCAAACCCAACAAACTAACCAACTACTCAACCAAACAATTTAACAAACAAGCCATCCATGGTCTGTGGATGACGGGTGTCGGGTGCTACTAAGCACCGTCTGCATCCTAGTATATATATATATATAATTTGAAAAAGAAGTTTAGAGTGAGAAGTTCTCACATATTTGCTAAACCAGACGCCTCGGCTCTTCTTTGCAGAAATCTTCATCGCTATCGCATCTTTTGTTACTTTCGTCGCCCGTATACACTGTATATATAAAAATCACATTTTTATATTTCCTATGATATAAAGATCATATTTTTATCGCTAACTTCATATTGTGAAAATAGAATTTTCATCGCTATTTCTATAACGTAAAAATAGAAATTTCCTCGCTATTTCATATTTGTAAAGATAGAATTTTCATCGCTATTTCTATAGAGAAAAATTCTATTTTTATACCGTTACTATCTATATAAAGATTATAACTTTTTAATTATAGAAATCATATTTTTCTATTCAACTTCGTATAAGGAAAAATCATATTTTTACTTCACTTTTCAATATAGAAAAATCGAATTTTTACTTCGCTATTCAGATAAAATTTATATTTTTACCACGCTATTTTCCATATAAGGATTTTGCCTTTTCTATAATGTAAAAATTATATTTTTCTCAAAGTAAAAATCATATTTTTACTTCACTACTCATATCAAAATATCGCCTTTTCACTTTTAAAAATATCGTCTTTTCACTTTTAAAAATATCGTCTTTATTTTGCTTCCTATATAAAGATGATATTTTCAATATTCCTATCATGTAAAAATTATATTTTCACTTCTCTACATAAACAAAAATCATATTTTTATAGTCGCTATATAGTAAAGACTATATTTTTAATACTTTAAAAATATAAAAATCATATTTTTAATTCTTCTACATAATAAAGATTATATTTTTAATACTTTAAAAATATAAAAATCATATTTTTATCTTTTCTATATCATAAAAATTATATTTTTATTCTGCTATTTATATATATAAATTTCCAATCAAATTTCTATACGCTATTTACACATATAAAAACAGTAAATAAATAAAACGTAAATAAATAAATAAAAATAACTCACTGCTTGCAAATAAAGGGGATCGGGGAAGTGGCGGCATCGGGCTGTAGAGGGGGTGGCGACCTGAACGGTGGTGAAGCAGGGGCGGCGATGTCAGCACAGGGGGGGCGATCGATCCTCGATGGTGGCGAAGGAGGCTCTGTGGAGTGGCGGCAGTTTTGAGGGATATCGGGTTCGGGGTCGGAGGCAGCAGTGGCGTCGAATTAGGGCTGAACGATTTGGGGGTTCCACGTGAGAGAAGGAGGAGCGAAGGGAGGGGAAGAGGGTGGGGGTTCGACGAGGTGGGGAAGGCGTTGAACGTCGCGGTGATCGATGGGGGGGGGGGGGGCGCGTCCATCGCCTGTCGCCATTTTTCTCTTTTTTTTCCCTGTTAAAGTCGATAAAAGGATTTGGGGGGGGGGGGGGGAAGAACGGAAAAAGGAGGAGAAAGAATTTTAATTTTTAATTAATTTAACTATTTTATTTTTCAAAAAGTTGACTTTTACATACGACCTCTAAACGAGGCCCACCGCCTGTCGTCCATAGCGTTTTACCCCCATTCCGAACACAATGGGATATGTATCGTAGGTTGATTTGATCGTTTGAATCAGTTTCCGTTAAATTTACATTTAAATCACTATATTGAATTCTAAACGTACATTTCAAATTACCGGGGTCACATACTAATTCTAAAAATTCCCGAAAAATATTTTCTAACTTCGTATTGACGATACGGTCCTAACAAAACTAGTTTCGTCGAATTCTGAGACCGTTGGAAAAATGGCCAATTTCCAGTCGATTAAAATCAACTGAAACACGTCAAACGCGTTTTCCTTTGCCACGCTCACATATTGATTCGAAAAATTATGAAATTTGGAATCTAGCAATAATTTAACATCACGGACCCAACAAAACTGGTTTCGTCGAAATCCGAGGTCATCTGCAAAATGTCCATTTTTAAGGGCCTGAATTCCATAGCGACTATTCAGAATTTTCAACTGGACATATCTTTTGATTCCCGTTATGAAATCTTGATTTTTCGGATTTGTTGGAAAGATATCATCAATTAGATCCTAATGTTTCTGGTTTCACTAAAATCCGGATTGTTTTACACCCAGTACATTCAATTGAAGTTTGAAATCGAATTATCGAACTACCGCGCCATTTTCAATTCTATTTATAATTATATATAATTATTTATATTCTAACGACGACGTATATAACATATACGTTCGAATTATATTCAAAATAAATTTCTCGTCGATATTATTTAAAATAATCTATTTTAAATATTCAAAATTCGCTAAAATTGCCAAAATAAAAATTTTAAACTGGCCCAGATTTTCGGGTTGTTACATCTTCGGACAGCTACTCGTGTATAACCAGCTAACCTATCTCTAGTCAGCTCGTTTAGGAGCACCCAGAGTAATAAGAAGAGACATAAAACTCTAGGTCAGACAAAAGTCTGGTATGAGCGATAAGCAGCAAAAACAATACAATAACAGGTATACATAACCATACCTGAACCTGGACCTGCAAGCAAAGAGTTAGCACAACAAGATGTACAATACTCTAAGGTGACACTAACTCATGGTGTGCAAATAATGGGGAGGGCGTGTGCATGTCATGGTGATAGCAAACATCAAACATAACAATCATCCGCACATCTCTCACTCAGTGCGTAAAGCATACGATATCCACCACTTTGATCACCCAATTCTTTGTTACGATCACTCTGCCCCCATGGAGTCATGACGGCTCCACTACACTGATCTGTAACCACTAATACATTGCTATGTCCACTTTGCCCCTTGGAGTAATGACAACCCCACTGCACTGGCTCACAGCCATGCTACGATCACTTTGCCCCCATGAAGTTATGACAACTCCACTGCACTGATCCATAACCAATATTCGTCATTCAGTGGTGAGTCAAAGGTATAGACATCGATGACCCCTTTGCACATGTCCCGTAGCAAAGTCCAACTCATAAAGTTAACTCGTTGGTTCTCGTCTGGATCCTGAGTGCTCACTTCCTATTTGGACTACCTTTGCATCTCGGGTTTTGGTCATCATCCCGGTTCGTAACTCTCAGTTCAGCTCGTGATCCTCCATGTTGACTCGTAGTGATCCCTTGCTCCGGTTCGTGACCTACATAGTCAGGTTGTGGGTGGTGCTCCAATCCGATTCGTGGCTCGCCCTCAACTCCGGATCGTGGTGATGCTCTCTGGCGGTCCGTGGTGCACTACTCGAGTCTGGTTCGTGATGAGCGGCTCGTGGTTCAGGCGCTTCCTCCATTTGGTTTGTGTCTTGCTCGTGGAGAGGCGGCTCGTGGGAGATAGTGTCATGGTCGAGTCTGGTCGTGCTACTCTGGTGCGAGCGGGTCGGGTTGCGATGCCTACTCACGAACGGGTCCATGACCAATTCCTACATCTTTTCCAGCGAGCTATATTCGCCATACGACGGTGTTTTCGACCATTCTAACTTTTCTACGCAATCACAAATCATTCCAAACAGTCATAGCAACATGTAAAATCGACCATAAACACCAAAACAACAATGTAATATGTCAATATGGATCAGACATACCCAAAACCCATGTTTTCCCCTTAATCATGTTCTAATCAAATCTAACATTAGGATTAGCAAACTAATTCCAAATTAACCCAAATTTCCAATAGAGGCACAAAATAATATTTAGGAATTTCTACATATTTTTCCATAATTTTATCATGCATAATTTCGTTAATTAACACTAATCACCCCTAATTAGCCGTAATTAGTGAAAAACAATGCAAATCACTCACCTTAGCCACAAATAAACTTTAGATCAGAAACTCTACTGTTTTAGGGCGAATCTCTATGCTACACAGCAGCTCCAACTCTGATTTGATGCTATTTGGCTTGATTTGATGTTGATTAACTTAATCCTTGATTAGAAAGCGATTTGGGATGATTTTAGAAGGTGGAGGTCATGGCTAGGGTTAGAGAAATGTTTTAGGCGGCTGAGAAAATGAAATAAAATCGTTTCCTAACTGATTTCAGCCTCCCCATAACCCTAATACCAAAATGGGTTATGGGCCTAGCTGCTAATCACCCTAATTAGGCCCCGTTAAGCTGTTTTTCACCTTCCAAACCTTGTTTCAGCCATATCTCCCAAAAGGTAAGTCCGTTTGGCTAATGTGACCACTCTACGGAAAGGTAAACCATCATCCGGATCTAATGAAAGTAGTTTCAGGTCAAAACTCCTTTCCAATCAAAAGTTATGGGAAAAACAAGATTTATCAAGGGAAAAATGGTCATTTAAAAATCGGCAAAAATCGTGAACATGGGAAATCACTCCAATAGTCGCTCCCCAAAATTACACGACCATACGATCTCATATGAAAATAAAATAAATATTCTACAATCCTCCGATGCATAGAATGCGGGTCGTTACATTCTCCCCCTCTTAAGAAATTTTGCCCCCGAAATTCCTTAATCAAAACATACAAAGGAGTTCCGCATGCCTATCAACAATTTACAAACAATCGAACACACATAATAACACAACAAGCTTATCCTAGCATGCGGAATAACTATATCGCAATTAAAATTTTACTAGGAAAAGAGTTCGGGATACGACTTCCTTATGCTCTCCTCTGTTTCCCAAGTACAGTCATTTTCACTTTTGCCCCACCGAACCTTTACCAGTTTCACCGTCTTCCTTTGAAGTTGCTTCGTATCGCACTCCACAATATGAATCGGCCTGCGGTTCCCAACCGTCTCGGGTTATACTTCGATGCCATCCCACTGATCCGGTGAAATAGCCATATCGGGATTGCGCACGAACTTCCTTAATTGGGAAACATGAAATACGTTGTGAACTCCTGCCATCTTGTCAGGTCATCCAACTTTATATGCCAAATTCCCAACTATCTCGAGAACTGGGAATGGACCAACAAATCTTGGTGCTAACTTGCCTCTCCTACCAAATCGAATCACGCTCTTTAACGGAGAAATCTTGACAAACACCGAGTCGCCAATGGAGAATTTTAAATCTCTTCGCCTCTTATCAGCATAACTCTTCTACCTATCTTGGGCAGCCTTCATTCGCTATTGAATAACCTTGATCTTGTCTGAAGTTTCTCTTATTACATCTGGCCCAAGCACGAATATCTCACTGGTTTCTAACCAACACGATGGTGAGTTGCACAGTCTTCCGTATAAAGCTTCAAATGGAGCCATACCAATACTGGATTGATAAATATTATTATATGCGAACTCCACTAGATGTAAATGGTCATCCCATGATCCACCAAAATCCAATATACAAGCTCTCAAGAGATCCTCTAATACACGATTCACCCTCTCTGTCTGATCGTCGATTTGAGGATGGTATGCAGTACTGAAATGTAATTCTGATCCTAAAGCCTCTTGCAAGCTCTTCCAAAATCCACTATTAAACAACGGATCTCGGTCACTCATAATGCCTTTGGGTACTCCATGAAATCTCACTACCCACTTCATATACAGTTCTGGTAACTTAGTTGTTGTTCTATTCGATTTGACGGGTATAAACCTTGCACTCTTGGTCAATCGGTCCACAATCACCCAAATGCTATCATGGTCCGATCTAGTCCTCGGCAAACCATCAATGAAATCCATTGAGACTTGTTCCCATTTCCATTCGGGAATTTCCAGTGATTGTAACAAACCACTAGGCTTCTTTTGCTCAGCTTTAACTAGCTGGAAATTCCTGCATTTGGATATAAACTTCCCAACGTTTCTCTTCATCCCTTCCCAGTAGTAGGTCTGCTTCATGTCTCGATACATTTTGTTACCACCGGGATGTATAGTCAGTTTTGAGTGATGACATTCTCTAAGCACTTCACCTCTCAATCCATTGACATTGGGTACAACTAGTCTCCTATTCTTTCTAAGCCATCCGTCTCGATCAAGCCCATACTTGTTCATCTCCTCATCGATACCCATCTCTAACTTGGAGATGATTTGTAATAAGTTAGGATCGTCCTTCTGACCGGAACCAATCCACTCAATCAAAGTGGGTCTGATCATCAAACTAGCTAAAATCTCTGGATCCAATTCGCACTTTGGTCTAAAATCATACCTTGAGATATACTCCAGTTGCTTCCATTCCAGAAACATAGCCCCTAAACTAGCATGTCTCCTACTCAATGCATCAACTACCACATTGCCCTTTCCTGGTGTATATGTGATATCGAAATCATAGGAAGCCAAGAATTCTAACCATCTCTGCTGACGGAGGTTTAGATCCTACTGACAGAAGAGATACTTTAACGACTTATGATCGGTAAACAACTCGAATCTTTCTCCCAAAAGATAGTGTCTCCACATCTTCAATGCGAACACGATCGCTACCAACTCCAAATCATGGGTAGGATATCTTTTCTCATGCGGTTTCAGTTGCCGACTAGCATAAGCTACAACCCCACCTCCTTGCATCAACACAACACCTAGTCCGGTACCATATGCATCTGTGTATACTGTCATCTCTTCATTCCCCTTAGGAATGACTAACACTGGCGCACACGTCAACTTTTCCTTCAGACTCTTGAATGCATTTTCACACCTTCCGTCCCAGACGAAAGCTTGATTCTTCTTGGTCAACTGAGTTAACGGTGACGCTATCTTGGAGAAGTCTTGGATAAACTTATGATAATATCCAGCTAATCCCAGGAAACTTCTTACGTCTGTTGCATTCTTGGGCACAGACCAATCCTGTACCGTAGCCACCTTAGCTGGGTCCACGGCAATACATGGCCCAAGAATCTCACTTCCCTCCTCCAGAAATGACACTTAGAAAATTTCGCTTTCAATTGGTGTTTTCTCAATACCTCCATCACTGTCCTCAAATGTTCCTTGAGTTCTTCCTCTGTCCTCGAGTAAACCAAGATATCATCCACGAACACAAGAACAAACTTATTCAACTGATCTCTGAAAACTCTATTCATAAGATCCACAAAATATGCTGGTGCATTGGTCAATTCGAATGACATGACCAACCACTCATAGAATCCAGATGGCGTCCGAAATGCCGTTTTAGGAATACTCTTAGCTGCTACTCGGAGTTGATGAAATCCTGTTGCGAGGTCCAACTGTGAGAACGCTCTTGCTCCTTCCAGTTGATCAAACAAATCATTTATCCGTGGAAGAGGATACTTATTCTTCCTAGTCACTTTATTCAACTCGCGATAGTCCACACATAAAAGAAGGTAACCATCTGCCTTAGTGGCAAATACAACTGGTGCTCCCCACTCGGAGACACTTCTTCAGATAAATCCCTTTTTCAAAAGATCGCTTACTTGCACCCCCGATCTCTCGCTGCTCCCTTGGTGCCATACGACAAAGTGGCATCACTATAGGTCTGGCATCTTTCAATAAATCAATACAGAACTCAGTCCTCGGTGTGGTGGAAGTCCGGTCACTTCCTCGAAGATATCCGAATACTGGCCAGCAACGGAACTCCTGCTAACTCGTCCTGCGGGATGTCGAGGGAATTTAGAAAACTAGCCATCACCTCATCACTAGGTAGGCTACCAAGCAGTACCCTCCGCCCATCATCTGCCTTAATAGTCACCGAAAATCCCTCATAGTCTACCACCACCCCGTATCTTTGGAACTAATCGATTGACAAAATAATGCCAAACCCAGTAAAGCCCAAAACAAAGCAATCACAAGCAAACATACATCCATGACTCGATAAGACAAAATTTCGACAAATCATGCTAAGGCTAGTCGAACCACCAATCGGGTTCGTCACCACTAAAGGTCTATCGACTATCTTGGGTTCCAATCCCAACCTATCTAACAGGTCACTAGATATGAAGGAACGGGAAGCCCCAGCATCAAACAATACTCGAACAGGAACATCATAAATAGAAAGCATACCATGAATGATGGCATTCTTTCCTTTCTCCGCCGCAGTTGAGGCATTCGGCGAAGAAGGAACAACATTGATAGCATATGCTTTCACAATCTGCTTCTCTTTATGAGGTTATGGACATTTATCCTTGTGATGTCCCTCTTGGCTGCAGTTGAAGCACTTCATGTCCACTGGCTTTGCTCGACATTCTTTAGCATAATGACCCTTCTTGCCACAGCTAAAGCACTCAACATCTTTCTTATTCTTTTTCTGGCCATCCTTAGCTTGATTCTGCTTCCTCTTATTCTGAGAATTATTCTTACCTCCACCGCTTGCTTTTGGCTTTGGCTCCTCCACAGATGCAACAACGACTTAAGTCTTGAGCTTAGGATAGAGGTTCTCTGATCTCAATGCTTTCCCAACAAGCGATTCAAAAGTCTCATCAATAAGGTTTATAAGCCTTTCACCCAAGTACTGATCAAAACCAGTTATGAACTTCTCATTCTTTTTCTCGGCAGTGTCGATAAGAGATAATCCATAATTCGATAAAGTATCGAACTCAGCAATATATTCCGAGACTGCCCTACCATTCTTCTTAAGCTCTAGAAATTTCCTAAACAATTCTGCTTTCTGAGCGACTGGGATAAACTTATCACTGAATCAGGTCTTAAACTGATTCCATGTAACTTGATCCTCATGAGTAGCTGCCTTAATAGTGTTCCACCAATTCATAGCCCGTCCTTGCAGCTAACGGGATGCTAACTTCCTCTTCATCGCATCATCGATTCCTAAATCCTCGAAGATGCGCTCACAACTGTCAAGCCAATCCTGAACTTCTGTAGCCGATTTCGTTCCGTGGAACGGCTTCCCACCAAGACTAGTGTAATCCTTGCAAAGCTTGGAGAAATCAGCCCTAGGCGCCTGCACGGCAGCACCACCACCATTAGCAGCATTAGGAACTGCCCTCTGAACATCCCTAAGCATCTCTCTCATGAAGTCAGTGAACATCGTCCTCATATTAGGAGCATTTCTATTATTGGCTCCTCTACCAGTACCCCTCGTATTTCGGCTCATCGTCGAATCTGTAAAGAGAAAACGATTAACCATCTCCATAGTGGTGCCAATGCAGTGCGACTTCATCCTTACATATACTAATAGTGTATATATATATATAGTTTTTGAAAACCAAAATATCACAAATACGCGCTCTTATATACGTATACTATCTCTCCCTGGTGTCTTTCCCTAGGTTAACAACGCAACCTAGAGCTCTGATACCGAGTGTGACGGCCCGCCCCGCACCAACCGACATTTCCAATGAAACGCGCTGTGCCGATGCCCAACCAGCATGGGACGGTCGTCAAAAGAAAAGAAAGAGGAAGGGATTTGAGGTGATGAATCATCAAAGAATCTGTAGTATATCTCACAGCGCATGGAACAAATATAATAATAACATAACTTGATATAAAACTGGCAAGATAGTGCATAAGCTGAAAACTAAACCATCATAGCAGCGGAAAATTCAAAATACAGCTTATGATCCAAATCGTCATTATTACAACTTTTAAAACTGTCTCTAAAGCAAAATAGGAAGGTACACTACTAATGCCCAAAGTAGTGACCAGCAACAACACAGGGAGAATATATGGGAATAATATGTGTAAGCCTCCTGCTCGTCTCCGGACAGCTACTCGTGCATAACCAGCTAACATGTCTCTAGTTTGCTGGTTTAGGAGCACCCAGAGTAATAGGAAGAGACATAAAACTCTAAGTCAGACAAAAGTCTGATATGAGCGTTAAGCAAAAAAAAACAATAATAGGTATACATAACCATACTTGAACCTGGACCTGCAACCAAAGAGTTAGCACAACAGGAAGTAAAATACTCTAAGGTGACACTAACTCATGGTGTGAAAATAATGGGGAGGGGGTTGCATGTCATGGTGATAGCAAACATCAAACATAGCAATCATCCTCACATCTCTCACTCAGTGCGTAAAACATACGATATCCACCACTTTGATCACCCAATTCTTTGTTACGATCACTCTACCCTATGGAGCCATGACGGCTCCACTGCACTGATCCGTAACCACTAACACTTTGCTATGTCCACTCCGCCCCCATGGAGTCATGACGACCCCACTACACTGGCTCATAGCCCTGCTACGATCACTTTTCCCCATGGAGTTATGACAACTACACTACACTGATCCATAGCCAATATCCATCTCTCAGTGGTGAGTCAAAGGTATAGACATCGATGACCCCTTTGCACACGTCCTGCAGCAAAGTCCAACTCATGAAGGTAACTCGTTGGTTCCCATTTGGATCCTGAGTGCTCACTTCCTATTTGGACTACCTTTGCATCTCGGGTTTTGGTCATCATCCCGGTTCGTGACTCTCAGTTCAGCTCGTGATCCTCCATGTTGACTCGTAGTGATCCCTTGCTCCGGTTCGTGACCAACATAGTCAGGTTGTGGGTGGTGCTCCAATCCGATTCGTGGCTCGCCCTCAACTCCGGATCGTGGTGATGCTCTCTGGCGGTCCGTGGTGCACTACTCGAGTTCGGTTCGTGATGAGCGACTCGTGGTTCGGGTGCTTCCTCCATTTGGTTCGTGTCTTGCTCGTGGAGAGGCGGCTCGTGGGAGATAATGTCACGGTCGAGTCGGGTCGTGCTACCCTGGTGCGAGCGGGTCAGGTCGTGATGCTTACTCACGAACGGGTCCATGACCAATTCCTGCATCTTTTCCAGCGAGCTATATTCGCCATACGATGGCGTTTTTGACCATTCTAACTTTTCTATGCAATCACAAATCATTCCAAACAGTCATAGCAACATGTAAAATCGACCATAAACACCAAAACAACAATATAATATGTTAATATGAATCAAACATACCCAAAACCCATGTTTTCCCCTTAATCATGTTCTAATCAAATCTAACATTAGAATTAGCAAACTAATTCCAAATTAACCCAAATTTCTAACAGATGCATAAAATAATATTTAGGAATTTCTACATTTTTTCCAGAATTTTATCATGCATAATTTCGTTAATTAACACTAATCACCCCTATTTAGCCGTAATTAGTGAAAAACAATGCAAATCACTCACCTTAGCCACAAATAAAACTTTAGATCTAAAATTCTACTGTTTTGGGGCGAATCTCTATGCAAAACAGCAGCTCCAACTCTGATTTGATGCTATTTTGACTTGATTTGATGTTGATTAACTTAATCCTTGATTAGAAAGCGATTTAGGATGATTTTAGAAGGTGGAAGCCATGGCTAGGGTTAGAGAAATGTTTTAGGCGGCTAAGAAAATGAAATAAAATCATTTCCTAACTGATTTCAACCTCCCCATAACCAAAATCCCGAAATGGGTTATGGGCCTAACTGTTATTCACCCTAATTAGGCCTGGCTAAGCTGTTTTTCACCTTCCAAATCTTGTTTCAGCCATATCTCCCAAACGGTAAGTCCGTTTGGCTAATGTGACCACTCTATGGAAAGGAAGACCATCATCCGAATCTAATAGAAGTAGTTTCAGGTCAAAACTCCTTTCCAATCAAAAGTTATGGGCAAAACAAGATTTATCAGGGCAAAACGGTCATTTAAAAATCGGCAAAAATCGTGAACATGGGAAATGACTCCAATAGTCGCTCCCCAAAGTTATACGACCATACGACCTTATATTAAAATAAAATAAATATTCTACGATCCTCCGATGCGTAGAATGCGGGTCGTTACAACATTCCTTTGGAATAAATCGGAATAACATGACTTTCTATTGTGTTAAAACTATTTAATATAAAAATTATTATTATTTTGTGTAAGACAATAGTATAGTTGATTTGTAATGTTACTCGATATGTTTAATTTTGATAAAATATAATGTTTTGAAAGGAACAATGAAAATTCTAAAACTGAATAAAGCAACAAAGATTCTTTTTACAATAAACAATAATATGATAATTTTTACTTGTAATAAAACCATGATGGTTAATGTGATGGAATGGTTCCAATATATTATGTTTTAGTTACTGCACGTTTTGTTTCACGTTGATAGACCGCATTAAAGATGTTTATGCGATGTTTTATCATTGATTTCTACAAACTGATGTATAGTTAATCATGGTTATTTAAAGGTAAATGTTGTGTTACCAATATTGATTGGATTACCATGCATTGATGACTATGTGGTTTATACTTACATTGATGGTGTACAATTATTTATTTATCAATAGTAATTAAGTATATTAATGTTGTTACCATTTTATTTTACAAGTTGGCATTGCCATTGGATGTTGTTGGTTTTTGAAGAATGCATGTAAATTTTATTTTGTTTACTTCATATTTTGAGATGTTGTGACATATGGTTAAGATACTATTTCTACTCTTATTTGATTGTGTTAATGCATTAATTGTATTAATTATGATGATTGCATCAATTTCAAAGTTTGCACTGATTATATTGAATTACACTGATTGCAATGGTTGAATGGATGAAATGGTTTGAATGTACTAATGAGTATTTGGATGCGGGAGAAGAGCAGGAAATAGAACTACATGGTCTTGATCCCCCCAAAAGGGGTACATAGGCAATCTTTTCCTATGCAATAGCCACCGAATCCCTTAGGTTGGGCTGGGGTGCATATGGTTAGTCACAGTCCAAATAAAGTTGAAATTCTTTTCTTTTTCTTTGTATAGAATTTGTAAAGTTAGAAGATGTGAGATTGCAAAAAGAAGACAAAAGAAGAAGCAGAAGGCAGCTTAGCCTGCATGTTGGATCTACATGTTGTTTATTTTAAATTCACTTCTTATGTATTGTTGTTGTTTTGTTCTATGGATGTTTGATGTAATAAATGCATTATGATGATTTATTTATGTATATTATTCTATCATGAGATCTTCCATATTATTCATTGTTCCTAGCATTTTTAAATCTTATATACTTAAGGTCCACTACTTTTAATATCTAAAATTAGATGTAAGCGTGTTTGATGACGTTTATAATTGATTTTGGACCTTTAAAAACAGTAGGTCTTACATTTGGTATCAGAGCTTAGGTTTGGCAATCACCTGAGCCTTGGGTAGGTTTAACCGTTATGTTGTAATGACTTGCATCTTAAGGTTGGTTTAAATATGACAGAATTTTTTTGATTTATAATTGCATGCTCGAAGTGTGTGTACTGTTTGTTTGGTCATTATTACCTCACTCTACAATGTTGCTTATTTATGAGAAACCTTTTGTGGAGGATAAAGAAAACCAGAGTAAGGAAAGATAAACACTTATGGGGAAGGTTATGTGTTTGGTTATAACCTAAATGACATACACACGGTAATTAGGTTGCAATGGAACCCAAGCTTAGTAAAGATAGAATCGTTTTAAGAGAACAACAATGGTTTAGAATTATTGTTTTTAATATATATCCCTTATTTAAAGCTATCTCACTAGTTAATAGAAAATGGTCATTTTTAAGTGACTTGCATGTTTAATATACTAATTATGGCTAATTAGGGGTGACTAGTGGTAAGTAGCGAAATTATGACTTATAAAAATATGCATAAATTCTAAAATCATATTTTATGTCACATATATGAAATTTGGGTCGATTTGGATTTGTTTTGTTAATCGCGGAATTTAGGGGATTAAAAGTAATTAGGGTTACCTTTTATATCCCGGAATTTGATTTTATCCACTATAAATGCTTTATTACATTTGATGATATTTTGTTGGTTTCTTCCTATGAATAATTAAAGTTGTTACCTTTTATATCCACTTGAAGAACCTAAAAAGTTAACTACACATATTAAAAGCACAAATTTTGTGTGTGAAATTTGATTTATTTTCACGTTTCACGTTTTAATATTCTCCCATATCTTTCTAAATATTTACTACTTTATCCTAAAAGATAGCATCCACATAGTACTCAAAAAAAATCTTTACTATTCAACGTATAACTATCCCTGCATAGAAAAGCGCTGAAGAAAAAATTGGTTGGAACAAACTAAATCTGATATTTTTATTTTTGTTCCTTTTATTCCCCTATCTAAATATTTAACACTCCTATATTAAAATACCTTCAAATGGGAATCAGTCAGCTGGGATGAAGACTAAATCTGGTATTATTTTATTTTCCCCTTTTCTTCTCCTATTTTACCATAAGTACTAAGTAGAGAAATATTCAACTATCCTATTTTATATTCGAATTCAAGTAGATAAATATCCTATGACCCGAATTTTGGCATGAAATATCTAAATCGACTTGGACGTTTTCAATCCTTCATACCACGTACCTAGCTTCCAGAAACCACATCACTGCCCTATAAATACTTTGTTACATGCACTGATATTCATATATCTCCCTCACATATTCTTCCCCAGTACTACTCTCCCAACCTTTCTGCATTTATTCCTTTCTCCATCAATATTTCCTTCCCTGCATTTTCAGGTAACTGAAATTATATACAACAAATACATATGCTTTCAACTGCCTCTAGTTCAGATGTGTGCTTTCGGCAATTTTTTTCCATCTTTACATTACGCTTTGTCATTTGCAGAAACTGTGTTTGCTGCAGAAGGCTTTGAAACTAATTCATATATATAGAGGACTTCTGCAAAAAGGTGGCTAGTAATTTACGTAATAGCACAAGCATATGCAGTCTTGATTCTTTTATTATTGTTGTTTTTCTCCCAAATCTGTTGATTGTAACATGCCTTAATTGTTGCAGCAACTTTGGATGTTGTTGTGCTCTGTTCAAAAGAGGATGACTATTCAAGGTACCTTTCTAATCTATTAGTATTTTGCCTATGTCAAATTCTATACCTTTTTAAAAAATTGATGCAAACCGATATGATAAGTTATAAAAATTTTGGTTAAGAAATTATAATATTTCAACCAAGCTCTGTTAATGTACTGGATAAAGGACTTGATAACGCATAGAATGACAAAGTAATCATCAATTAAATTTTGCATGTGCCAAGAGTTTTGAGAATTTTTCATTTTTCTATTTACTTCTGTTGATTTAACTATTAAGTATTTGAATTTCTCAACTTTGCAGTCTCCCTGATAACCCCCCCCCCCCCCCACAAAGTTGTCCTCCCATATATCTACATTTATTAAGGGGCAAGTTTGGTTAACTATTATTTTTTATAAAAAAATTCCAAAGAGCTTGCATTTGTGATTTTGTGAATACAAAGATGCATATTTTGGCTAAATTTTATTGAGTGTGTGCACCTAGATGTATATGCACACGTACGACTGTGGAGTTGTTTAATCTACATTACGAAAATCATGTTAACAAAAATTACTATTATTTCAAAACTTCTAGCATATTCAGAACTTCACATGCAACTTTGTGACTGTTCAGTCGGTAGGCTATGGATTATGTTAACAGGATGAGGTAGCTTCAAGAACTTCTATCATGTCCAAAATGTTAATTTCGTATCATCCATAAAACGTTTGATTTAACCGTAGAATTAAAATAGTGTTTGAATATGTTAGAATTGTGCAAATTAATTAAAACTTTGTGAATATGATCTTGAGTCATATAATAGCATGCATTAAGTTTTCTTTTGGTGTCCAGGGGTGTAGCGGTGTCCAGAAGTGTAGCATTGGAGGTAGCACGTACATATAGGACGATTAGCGTATTGCAGCGATCTTTCCATATGTTTAGTAGGTAAAGAATATAGATTTTCTTTTAATTTTTTTTATTTATATGGCATATTATTTGATTAATTTTTAAAGAAAATCTGTAACCATTTGATTGCTATTTTTAATTTATTTGATTAATAAAAAGAAAACTAACATTGCCACATGCATGTATACATTTATTTGATATACTTTTTATAAACTGACTCTTATGTATGGCATAGTATGACTCATATATATATATAGAAGGAAATAGAAGAAAATCTATAATTTTGACACGGTATGTTATTTTTACAAATAAACCGACTCATATATATATATATATATATATATATATATATATATAGCATAGTAGTGATTGATGGATACCCCGGTTTGTGTGTAGATGGTTAGGACAGTCAATTTATAATATTAACTAAATTTATTTTCCCTATTAAGCTTCAGATTTTTTACGTATACTTGCTTATATTTTGTTAGCCCAAAAAAAGCCTCCTCCTAACCTGAAAATGGAAAGTGATTATTAGTTTTATATTAATTTAACCTTTGTACATTGATATATGTACCATCTGTTAATATCACACACATTTTTTTAACTTAGACTTCACATTGAACCGAATGAATTAGGATATGCTGTTAGGTGATGTAAAGTGAATATAGTTTCACTTTATGATATGATGTTAGGTGAATATAGTTAGATTTCACTGAAAACTTTTTTTTTCCTTTTTCTTCTTGGGACTTAATCCGAATTGACTGCACAGTAATCCTCAAACAATAATGTAAGTGAAGATACACATAATCTTCTATAATATAATTATTATATTTTTTATTAAAAGATATGTTTTGGCAGGGATATCTATCAATAAATATCTATCTTTTGTAATAATATAATTTAATCCTAAAAACTGTTGATAATATAATTCAGTTTTAATATTTTTACTTTAATTTATTATTTTATGTTTTAATATTTTTTACTTTAATTTATTAATTTATTAATCTCTCTTATGCGTCAAATATTCATATAAGGTTACTTATAAAATGAATATAGAAATCCATGATAGTGTCACTTCCAATTTTAGTATTTAATTACTTCATAATCCTTAACTTAACATTAGTAACAAATCAATTAAATTAAATTATAGACGTGTCTTTCAATTTTATTCAAAAAAATAAAATGAATACGGACCATCATGTTTGACTAGCTAAAGAGATTGTACATAGCACAATATAAATCACTTTTGTCCCTACTTCTTCATATTGTCACACCCTCCTCATCTTCAAGCCTATCTATATTCTTAGATTAGTACTTCTAAAATTTGTCAATATCGTACATATACATGTAACATCTCTTTTATTTATTTTCATGCATATGTCATTGATTATCAAAACTTAGCTAATCTTTTTTTTTTCATAGGAACTTATATCACCGACATATATAGAAAGATTTGATAGCTTAAGCTCTCTAAAATCTATTGATAATAAATATGACTGGAAAATAAGAGTACAAGTTATTAGAATCTGGGAATGTTACAACAGTAAAGGTGACAAGGAATATCTAGGAAGAAATCTCTTATTGTTAGATGACAAGTTAAATAATTATATTTAAACAGATTATTCTTATATATATATATATTGCAATCTCATAATTATTCATTTTTTCAAATGTTTTTTGTTGCATAACATAGCATACATGAATTCATGCTTTTATATGGACAAATAATGTTGATTACTTGAAAGACAAGTTGAAAGAAGAACAAATATACATTCTCAACAATTTATGTGTCAAATCCTACAAACCAGAACCTATAAAACTTATCTGCAACGATCTATAGATTTGGTTAACAAGACGTACCAAGGTAACCAAATTATTGAATTATGAGATGATGATACGGGAAAATGAATTTGATTTCTTTGATATTGCTGATGTGAAAGAGTTATCACTAGAGAAAGACCAAGCTCAAATATTAGGTATGATCTAAGATACTTTAGACATACATACACATCTGTTTTACAATAAGTAGCAAGTTTCATTTATTTATTATTATTATTTATCAGATTTTATTGGAGTACTCAAGTATAAGGATTGTGATATTTTAAAAGAAGGTTTAAATGAGTTTGTGAATGCAAATGGCAATGAGAAATGCAATTTTATATTTAAACTTACAGATGGGAGGTATGTATATATATAGCACTTTAAATAATATGGAATTTAAATCTTTATTTTGTTATATGCATAAACAATATTTTGCTTCCCATTTTTGTGTTTTGACAATTCTACTGTGAAATTTTGTTTATGGGATGATTTTGCCAAATTGTTTACTATTTCTTTAAAAGAAGCCACTGAGAAACCAGTTATCATCATTGCGGCAAGTTGTAGGTTGAATTCATTTAAAGCTACAATTTTAGTATGACTTTTATGTTATTCATAATTGAGAAAATTTACTAAAATATGTTTTGTTAGAATTTACCCATTTTTCTCCATCAGTCTAGCTCAATTCTCTAATCCATCGGTCCAATTATGCTATCAACTATCAATTACTTTAATGTGTGAAAATTTAATAACATGATGTAGAGCAACCTAATATGACCAATTTGGTGCAACACGGTATTTCATCAACTACAATCATCACAGTGTTCTTAAAATGAGAAAGAGGTAAATTTGAGCTTTATTGAAATGTAATATAATATGCTTTTTAAATATAATATACATCAAAAATTAAACTTATAATATATGTAGGTTAGATATTATTGGCTTCAATGAAGGAAATATTGATGTTAACGGTATGATTACCGAAGATTATCAAATACTGAGTATTGGTGAGATAAGGAACTTGAAATCTGAATATATTAAGGTATACTCCCTAGACTTTAAAAATTTTAATTTTTAATTTGTCATTCCTATTCAAGTACCTAAAGTTACTATATTTTTTAAATTTCAAAAAGAAGTTATTTGTCAAGTAACCGTTAGGAATGTAAAAGAGGAACAAACTTGGTATTATGATGCTTGCTTAGCATGTAGTGATCAAGAAGTTGAGGATAAAGAAGGGAAGTATAAATGTCCTAATTGTAAAAGAAGTGTACCCTGTCCAGACATGAGGTAATTTCCTGTAATGTTAGAAAATAATTTACTTATTTTATTACTAATAATTTTTATATATGCCTGTGTGTTTGTGTGCAGATTTAGATTATGTGTTATTGTTGAAGATAATAGTGACAGTGCTGCAATAATTTTACAAGACCGCGAGGTTTACAGAATAGTTAAGAAAAATGTTTATGACGTAATGGGAGATCAATAAAAGGTATGTATAGCTCCAAATATTCTAACATAAAATTTTAATACTTTATTATTTGACAAAATTAAATAAATTATAATATTCTTTATAGGAAGGAAAGAAAATGAATTTCCAACAATTTTGAAGTGTTTGGAGGGAAGGCAGTATACGATTACTATATGTGTTGGTGAGAATAATGTAAACAGAGGTTCAAGCATGTACACGGTCACAGATATATTTGAAGGTTTTGAGTTGATTGGGAATTCTATGATAGAAAGTGAAGACGGTGAAGGTGCATTACAAAGTTCGCAGGTATTTTGTTGTCACACACACACACACACACACACACACACACACACACACACACATATATATATATATATATATATATATATAGTTAGTCATGTTCATTGCATTAAGTTATTTTATTTCATTTATACGTAGATGTCTTTTCCAAGTTTCAGCACTGAATCTAAAACTGACATCAATATGCAAAGCCATGGTACTGAAAAATCTACAAACACTAATAGTTTGAAGATGAAAACCAAAGAGATTGATAATGATGTCAAGTTGCCATATATTTTTGACGACTTTAATGATAAAAAAAGACAATGAAAATGGATTTATTTCAAAACTGAAAGCAATTAAAAAAGAAAAAGTAAGTTATATATATTTGATGGTTATTTTATATACGGTATACATATTATTATTATTTTGGTAAGGAATGACTAATTAATATTGTGCATCCATTCAAATGTTTATTGCACTGCAGGAATGAAAAATATTCAAAAAAGTGGAAGTCATGAAGTTATGTTGGGAACAAGGTTGGACTTGAACATAATTTTCATGTTTATTTTGTTTGGAATGGAAACTACTCATGATCTTATATTTATTTTGCTCTGATTTTCATATTTATTTTGTTTGGAATGAAAACTACTCATGATCTTATATTTATTTTGCTCTGAAAAATACTATTGATTAATGTATTTTTCTGTTATGGATGTTTATTTTTATGTTGTAATTTAAAATTTTAGTTAGAATGTCTCTTATACATATAAAAATATATTTAAAACTTAATAACAAAACATACATTGCATCATATTGTGTGTGTGTGTATATATATATATACATATGATGACGTCATATACACTTTTTTGCTTCATCAGAAAAGTTAACATACTGTAGTTTGTATATAATTTATATAATATTACTTGAATTGTATCACTTATACAATTTTAATGATTATTTGTTCAATTTTTTACATTTAAAGATCACAAAATAAGTTTAAATTGTAATGAATTAAGAACATGTTTTCAAATAAAATAACAAATAATCAATTTTTTTATATCTATGCCAAAAAATAACCATTCATAACCAAAAATTTAGATGGATAACAGAATAATTAATCAAATAATCATTTACGGAAAAATTATTGTTGGGTGAACAACATGGCAATTAATTATTGTTACTGCATAAATTATTAAATTGATAACAGAACAATTAATCAAAATAACCATCCATGATAAAATTATTTTTGGATGAACAACAAAACAATTTAATCATTACAATTTTTTTTAATAACATAAATTTTAATGCCCAGCAAAGCGGACAAAAAATAATAGTTTCTAATAAACCATGAAACCGCGAACCACAAGCCTATTCGGCCCGAAGTGTGCAAAAATCGTTATTTCTAATAAACCTTAAAAACCGCGGCCCAACCACATTAAACCCAGTTTTTATGCCCCAAAAACCCAAACTAAAGTAATGTTTTGTTTATTAAACGGGCCAAAACCAATTAGAAAGCCCAGTCAAACGCTTGGATACCAGCGTTGCCTATTCTTTTCAAGCACCGCTCTTTAACAGAAAAGGGTTAAGAGACTTTTTTCTAACAACGGATATGGGACTTCAATCAACAATATTTCAACATTTTAAAAGAAATTCCCTACCCAATGCAGCCAATGCTGATTACTATATTTCTTGTATTTCGTCAATCTATGTCTTCAGCAATCAGAAAATACAAATAGCATGCATGTGATAACTACAAATAAAACCATCAATAGTGTTTTTTAATTTCAAGTTTGTTTGTTTTTACATCTAAACATCAATATCTGCATACACAAATCATAGCTTGCTAGTTTGGAGCAATAAATGGCTGGCTTGATAAACCTAACGCAGGTGTTGAAATAAAGAAGAAAACTTTGGCACTTGGTATTCCCATTTGCTGTCTGAATTCCTGCGCAATGTTGTTACTTTCAACACACGTATAATGGTGTTCGTTTCAACTCTAATGTTCAACAACATTTTGGTAAGAATTTTGCATTTATGCCGGAAAATAACAAAATTAATAATCAGCGCAATTCGCACGGTCTAACCGGTTCGACCTTCAAAAACTTGGATCCCCGATTATCATGGTTCGATGCACGGTCCGGTTATGAAAACTATGCATGAAACGCATAAAATATGCCGATCCAAAATAATCACAAAACTGCCACCGCATGAAGAAAATGCCCGATCCAAGATAATCACAAAACTGCCACCGCATGAAGAAAATGCCCGATCCATCATATTTACAAGATTGCCACCATACAAAAAAACGATCCAAGCTATGTATGTCAATATGTGTGCTTCACGTTTTTGAACAGCAGGTTTTTCATCCTTTTACTTGTAGGAATACCCAAGCAAAAAACAATCCATATTTTGCGATACATGGATAAGCTGACTTATTGTTTTGTCTGCGATCTGGATATCACGTCACGACCTGATTGCCAAAGCATATATTTACTTGCGGCCTAATTGTGCTTCTTTACATGAATTGCCAGTACGTGTGTATTGTTAGGTGTGACTCGCATTGGAATGGAGTGGGTGCGTGGATTGAACGGGTGAATTGTCCCACATCGCAAGAAATTAAGAAAGATCGTGGTATATATATGGTGTTGGTTGCATGTAACATTGGGGATTCCTTTTGTTACAATAAGTGCTTGCCAATACCAAATTATATGCTCGATGGGAGGCGATAGGGGATGTTCAATCGGGACGCCGGCATGAGAGACTTCGACCGTTGACTCCGATAGACACGGTGAAGCGCGTACGGTACGCAGGGAATACCAAAATTTAACATGGTATCAGAGCTCCATGGTTCGAGGGGACCGGTATGTGTAGCATGACCTAAGCATGGCTCCTAAGGGGCTTGAGCATGGGATGCTCGTCAAGGTGAGATACAATGGTAAAAGCAGCCTGACGCCACTGCTTATGAGAACTCGGGGTAGCAGCCTAGCCAACTGTGAAGAGTACTCAAGGTGACTTGAGCAATGCTCGCCAAGTTGGAGATTGTTAGGTATGACTCGCATTGGAATGGAGTGGGTGCGTGGATTGAACGGGTGAATTTTCCCACATCGCAAGAAATTAAGAAAGATCGTGGTATATATATGGTGTTGGTTGCATGTAACATTGGGGATTCCTTTTGTTACAATAAGTTCTTGCCAATACCAAATTATATGCTCGATGGGAGGCGATAGGGGATGTTCAATCGGGACGCCGGCATGAGAGACTTCGACCGTTGACTCCGATAGACACGGTGAAGCGCGTACGGTACGCAGGGAATGCCGAAATTTAATATGGTATCAGAGCTCCATGGTTCGAGGGGACCGGTATGTGTAGCATGACCTAAGCATGGCTCCTAAGGGGCTTGAGCATGGGATGCTCGTCAAGGTGGAGATACAATGGTAAAAGCAGCCTGACGCCACTGCTTATGAGAACTCGGGGTAGCAGCCTAGCCAACTGTGAAGAGTACTCAAGGTGTAACTCTAAGGTGACTTGAGCAATGCTCGCCAAGTTGGAGATTGTTAGGTGTGACTCGCATTGGAATGGAGTGGGTGCGTGGATTGAACGGGTGAATTGTCCCACATCGCAAGAAATTAAGAAAGATCGTGGTATATATATGGTGTTGGTTGCATGTAACATTGGGGATTCCTTTTGTTACAATAAGTGCTTGCCAATACCAAATTATATACTCGATGGGAGGCGATAGGGGATGTTCAATCGGGATGCCGACATGAGAGACTTCGACCGTTGACTCTGATAGACACGGTGAAGCGCGTACGGTACGCAGCGAATGCCGAAATTTAACACGTATTAATGGTGCAAGCTTCATGTGAATTTATATATATATAATATATATACAGTCAAATGGCTTTCAATGGGTGTTTGAGCGATCCATTGCATATTATTGTCGATCCATGATTCGGGCTGAAGAAAATGATCCAAATAGTAATTCACGTTCTTTCATCATCAGTTATACAAAGTGATCGATCCAGGGTGTAAATAATTATCCGATCCGATCCAAGAGAATTGCACCATTGCCACCGTGTTAAAATTCCAATGATCCAAGGCAAAGTGAACGTCCTGTATGCCATAACATCGATAAAAATTCCAATGATCCAAGGCAAAGTGAACGTCCTGTATGCCATAACATCGATACTTTGCACGTCCATACTTTGTTACATGTCCATGCCCCAGAAAGACAACTGACCCATTAGCTACACATATTGTTCGTATATAATTTTTGTGCTTAGCTATAACTCATGAACTGTCCACATGGCAACCGAGGACGTAAACTAACGACCCAACTTTCATTATTCACATTATTAAATCGTCACTACAATAAAACACGTTAATAACACGATATTCTAAAGGGTTATTATTTACCCTTAATTATTTGCTTCTCCGTTGATTTTGTTGTGACCATATTAGTGTAACGCTCTCTCACACGCCCCCCTCACAAAATTATTCTCGGTCTCCCTCGACTTCACAGATTATTCTCTCCCCCTCCAAAACCACTTCTCCTCCCTCCATAACCATTTTGCCTCACAGAAAAGCAGATCCTTTCGCTCCGATCTCCTCACCGAAGAAAGCAAACTCCTTCCATCTCCAAGCTCCTCAACCAATCAGTCGAAGCTAGGGCGGATTCGTGCGTTTTGGATCTAATCTTTGATTTGGATTCTGGTAAGTGAACCCGATTCTCATGTAAAGTTGTTAGTGATTTAGAACGTTGTAAATTTGTAGTGAATTCGCTAAGGCAGCAAACTGGTTGAGCGGTAGTCCTTTTCCAAACTAGGTTAATAACTTCTGCTTTCCCTTTCCCTTTGATACCCACGCCAATTTTCCTAATGGATTTTGTGCTTTTGCAGAAGCTTCTTCTAATTTTGTGAAGGGAATGATGGCTACCACATGTTTGTGATACTCTTGGCTGCTTTGATTTTACTGTTGAAGTATGCGATACTATTGTAGAGAATATTTTGGATCTGGAGAATATTTTGGATCTGGAGGATATTTTGGATCTGGATGATATTTTGGATCTGGAGAATATTTTGGATCTGGAGGATATTTTGGATCTGGAGAATATTTTGGATCTGGAGGATATTTTGGATCTGGAGAATATTTCGGATCTAGAGGAAATTTTGGGAATTTCCATATACTTTTCTATGCCTATATAAGCTACATCAAATCCAAAAGAAGATATCACAAATCAAGAGATTAGATCAAGATTTATTCTAATTAGGGTTTTGGCAATCCTAATCTTCTTCAATTCTTTTCTCCACAAAATCAAATTTTTCTAGTAAATTTGATCATTGTAATCAATCTTTTGTACTCTTCTATTGATATTAATAAAGGTTTCTCTCTCAAAGTGGACGTACACTGACAAGACGTCGGTGGAACCACTATAAATACCTGTGTGATTTAGTTTCTCGTTATTGCTCTTTTTTTTTTTTGAGCAAAAATGTGTGGTCTTCCAAAAGGAAGAGAGCACACATATCTATAATATAAAAGGTAGTACAAATATCCAAATACAGACCCAAAACGGTAGGCACGCATAGTAATGTAAGGGGTAATAGATAGATGAGTTCCGGCAAGGCCACCACCCATCATACTTCTTTATCGAATTCCGGCAAGGCCACCACCCGATAAGAAGTATATATCTATCCCCATACATAAACTATGAACACAAACAAGCGATGTAACAAATAGCCAAAATACAATACACCTCTACACATCATACACAATATGTCCAAAGTAAATAAAAAGAAGTCACTCCGATCAGCAATCCCAAACTCTCCACAGTTGCATCTACAACCTGTAGTCTGAAAAAAACTAAAGCAAAATCATCAGTAACTTACACATATATATGAATATATACCTATATGCAATATAGACATATATCCATATATACATGTATAAGGAGAAGTATATAAAAACACACAATCTAGAGTAAAGAGTCTATCCAATTAAAAATCAGTAACCCGGACGAATTCTATTACATCTGAAATATCTATTTATACGAATAAATAAACTCAAATTTAACCTAACCTTAAATAGGAAACGCCTAAATTGCAATTCACCAGATAGTTTATAGTGTGAATTAGTCATCCAGAACAAACAGAAATTTACTATGTTAATGATTAATTTTTTCTTAGATACCGAGGTTGAATGGAAGATTCTTTGATTCCTCTCGACCCAAATGAACCAACTAATGAATATTACTAAAGTATCCAAGACATACTTCATTCTGAAATTGTATCGAAATCTATGAAAATTCCAATAATCTGTACAGCTACTAAAGGAATTAAAACCGTCGAAAGTAAAAATCCTAATAATCATATTGAAAATAGAAAAGGTAAAATAACAAGAGAAGAATAAATGATCTACCTCCTCCTCTTCAGAATTACAAAAACAACATTTTACATCAAAAATAACATTCTTTCTTTTTAACAGCTCAATCGTGTTAAGCTTCTTGTGAATGATCAACCACATTAGAAACTTTGCTTTAGGTGTAGAATTAGATTTCCATATAAATTTAAAGGAATTTAAAGAAATGCCAGAAAAATTAATAAAACTATACATAGAATTAACTGTGTAAACTAAACTCTTATCTAAACCCCAGCTAATATCATCACCATTCTCATCTAAATGGTACAATGCTAACTTAGCTTTAAGTAAGGCCAATTGTCTTAATAAATCTTCCTCTAAAATGTTATCAAAGGAAAACACCCACGGAGGATCTAAATCTGCTTTGTAAACATCTTTAATTAAAGCATTCTTAAATCTATTGATGTTATAAAGCTTACTAAATTCAATTTTTAGCGGCACTATAGATATCCAAGCATCGTGCCAGAAATAAGTAAGGTTTCCTGAATGGACTAATACTTTGCAACCTAAGTTAAAAAAGTCAAAACATAACAAAACAGACTTCCAAAAATGCGATAATCTATTATCCCACCCACCACTATTACCAATAAAAAATTCTCCTCTTGAATAATAGGATTTGGAAACGATAGACTTCCATGAAGCTTTCACGTCTGGACATCTATATTTCCATAACCATTTAGCGAGTATCGCAAAGTTAAAATTATGTAAATTTATTATCCCCAGACCCCCCTCTTTCTTAGGTTTACAACACATGTCCCAATTAACTAGACATTTATAAACACTACAATTAGAATCACCATTCCAAAGGTAATTACGTCTAATTCTATCAATCTTCTCGATGACCCATTTAGGAAATCGATGAACAGCCATCCAATAAGAGGGAATAGCCGTTAAAACCGAATTAACTAGAACTAATCTACCTGCTCTAGACAGGTATCTATTGTTCCATCTAGATAGTCTATTACTAATCTTATCAATGATGACTATCCAGTCTTCCTTCTTAAGCTTCGTCGGTCTTATTTTGAAACCCAAATAATCAAAAGGAAATTTCATAATCGAACAGTTCAAAGTACTGGCTACCAAAGATTCAATGTTATTAAAATCATTAAGCACCATCACGGCGCTTTTATAAAAATTAATTCTAAGACCAGATAACATTTCAAATCAGTAAAGAATAAACTTAAGAGCAATAATATGCTCAGGCAAGTAGGAAGAAAATAATAATGTATCATCAGCAAATTGAAGGATCGATAATTCATTATTAAATTCCTCATTCCCAACTCTACCTAAAACACCTAGTCTCCCTGCTCTCTTAATAATTCTAGAGAAGAGATCAACCGCTAAGTTAAACAGAAAAGGCGATAAGGGGTCACCTTGTCTTAGTCCCCTCTTTGATTGTATCTTCTTACCCACTACCCCATTTACAACGATGTTAGAACAACCAGACTTAAGCAATAATAAGATCCAGTTATTCCATCTAATACTAAAACCCCTGGCGAGACAAAGTTCACATATAAAATCCCAATCTATTGAATCAAAAGCCTTCTCAAAGTCTAACTTCAAAATGGCACATGATATATTATTCTTACAACATACATTAATATATTCTTGAACTGCTGCCACTCCATCCACTATATTTCTACCTTTAATGAAGGTAGTTTGGGAGCAGTCAATTAGGTCATTCATCTTACTACTCAGTCTATTCGCTAGGACTTTTGAAATGATCTTAACGGAAACATTAATAAGAGAGATGGGCCTAAAATCCTTAAGAGAATTGGCCCCTACTCTCTTATGAATAAGTATTACATTCGCAAAGTTAAAGCTACCTAAGCGTAAATCCCCATTATAAAATTCATTGAATAAATTGATAAAATCAGATTTCAAGACTTCCCAAAATTGCTTGTAAAAATTAACAGAAAATCCATCGGGTCCAGGAGATTTGTCACTAGGCATATCACTGATTGCCTTCCAAATCTCCTGCTCAGAAAAAGGAATGTCTAAGCTATCAAGGTTAATCCTAGTTTCAGAGGGATATAAATCATTCCATCTGACATTTTTTCTTCTCTTAAACTTTAAACCAAAAATCTGTTTGTAGTAACTTGTGAAAACATCATTTAAATCCTTTTGTAGAGTCAATTCCACATCATTGACAATAATAGAATGAATCATATTATCACGTCTCCTTTTATTCGCTGAACTATGAAAAATTTTCGTGTTATTATCCCCTTCCTTAACCCATTGTATACGAGACCTTTGTCTCCACATAACCTCTTCTTTTTCTAAAATCTGTTTGAGATCTTGTCTAAGGTTACAATATTTGTCCTTCTCGTTAGGAATAAGAACTCTTGACTCACTAATTTTGTCTAAATCTAACAACTCACACATAATCTTATCTTTCTTAATCCTTACACTGCCAAAAACGAATTTGTTCCAACGCTTAAGGAAAAATCTCAGCTTACCTAACTTTGCAACCAATATCTTCGCACTATTTCCACTATATATATTATTAAAATAAGACAAGGATTTCCACTTAACAGAAACAAGATTAATAAAACTAGAATCAAGCAACCACATCTTTTCGAACTTAAAACTACTACTAATAGTAATATTCGAATTACATGTAAGAATAATAGGACAATGATCAGAGTGTAAGAAAGGTAAACCCTTGACACTACAGATCGAATATCTATCATCCAACTCAGAACTAATAAAAAACCTGTCCAGTAATGCAAAAGAAGGACTATTACGGGCATTCGACCAAGTTATTGCTCAATTATTTCCATTATTTGGTGATTATGATTGGCTTGGATAAGATTGAGATTGTTCAATTGGTTGTTTTTGCACTATTACCACGATCTCGTTTTCCGCGACATTGGGGATTTTTGATTTGAGCGGTCTTGAGTCAAAATTCCTCCACAACATTTGGTATCAGAGCATTGGTGTTGGTAGATAGTTGTAGAAATGCCGGAATCAGGTTCAAATAATTCATCAACAGTTGGTCCAAGTGGTGTAGCTCCTTATGTACGTGGGTCGTATGCAGCTGCTGGTTCACAATTGGTTATCGACAAGTGGAATGGCGATAATGATTTCGAAAAGTGGCAGTGCAAGATGAAAGCGGTTCTTAGGCGGAATCGGGTACATCGCGTAGTGTTTGATACACATTTATTGCCAGAGGACATCTCAGATGTGGAGAGAGAAGAAATGGAAGAGTGGGCATTCACTACACTTCAACTTGCCATGGGAGAGAATGTTATTTCCGAAATTAGTGGTGAGACAACTGCTAAAGGTATTTGGAACAAGTTGGAGGAGTTGTATATGAAGAAATCACTCACAAATCGACTGATCTTGTTGCGGACTTTCTTTACCTATAAGATGAAGGAAGGAACTTCGCTAAAGGCGCACTTAAATGTGTTTGATGATTTGCTAATGAAGATGAAGGCGGTAGATTTGAAGATTGAGGAGGAGCAGAAGGCGATGATATTGCTATGTTCGTTGCCTGAGCGCTATACTGGGTTCTCAAACAGTTTGATCTATGGCCGGGATACATTGACTCTAAATGATGTCAAGACGGGTCTTCTTAGTGAGGAATTGCGAGATCAGATGAAGGAGCTGAGTGATGGTAGTAGTGGTGCTGGTAATGGTCAAGATTTATTTGCGGAGAAAGAAAAGTCAGAGAAGAAGGGAAACCGGGGGCGTTCTAAGTCTAAGAAGCCCGGTGGAAGAAGAAAGTCAAAGGAAAGAAATGGCAAGTGCTTTATATGTAAGAAACCTGGTCACTGGAAGAATGATTGTCCAGAGAAGGGGAAGAAGGAAGTAGCATCTTCATCAGTTGCGGTGAAGAGAGATGTTGGTGAGGGAGACGTAGATGTTTTGTCGGCAGTAGCATCAGATGTTTCGGGCAGCGATTGGGTGCTTGATTCGGGGGCTTCATATCACATGACGCCTAATAGGAATTGTTTTTCTTCTTATGTTGAACGGGAAGGAAAATCAATTGTTATGGGAAATGGTGCAGTTTGCAAGTCGAAGGGCATTGGATCCGTGCAAATTCGAATGTTTGACGGAGTTGTTCGTACTCTCACTAATGTGCGCTATGTTCCGGGACTACGGAAGTCACTTATCTCTTTGGGACAGTTGGATTCTTTAGGTTGCAAGATTACGATTGAGAGTGATAGCTTGAGGGTTTCGAAGGGTGTGCTTGTGGTTATGAGGGGTGCTAGAACTCATGGTATTTATTTGCTTCAAGGAGTGACCGTGCAAGGCGAAACTTGTGTCAGTGTTGATAGTTCTCGTGGCTTAGATGCTACACGGCGGTGGCATTTGAGATTGGGTCATGTCTCGGAGAAGAGTTCAGATGTTCTTCGTCGAAGGGAGATGATTGATGGTGAGAGTTTCAGCAAGTTGGAGTTTTGCAAGGAATGTGTCATGGGGAAGCAAACTAGAGTATCATTCGGTGAAGGAAAACATGATTCAAGAGGGATTCTTGAGTATGTGCACACGGATGTTTGGGGACCAGCGCCTGTAGCTTCTTTGGGAGGAGCAAGATATTATATTTCTTTCATTGATGATTTTTCTCGGAAGGTTTGGGTGTATGTAATAAAGGCCAAGTCGGAGGCATTTGCAAGATTCAAAGAATGGAATGCTCTTGTTGAGAATGAGAGTGGAAAATCTTTGAAGGTTCTTAGGTCCGATAATGGCGGCGAGTATGTTTCCGGAGAGTTTTTGAATTTTTGCAAGCATCATGGTATTCGGAGGCATTTTACTACACCGGGAGATCTGCAATCTAATGGAGTGGCGGAGAGAATGAACCGAACTCTACTAGAGAAAGCTCGATGCTTGAGATTGACATCGGGTTTGTCTAAGGGATTTTGGGCCGAAGCTTTGTCAACCGTGGTGCACATTATTAATCGAATTCCGTGCTCGGCTATTGATAACAAAATTCCGGAGGAAGTGTGGAAAGGGAAGAGCATTGACTTGAGTTATCTTCGTGTATTTGGCAGTCCTGTTTATGTGCATGATCCGGGGAATGATAAGCTCTCGCCTAGAGCTTTCAAAGGGATTTTTCTCGGATATATGGATGGCGTCAAAGGCTATCGGATTTGGAATCCGGAAACGAAGAAGGCTATGGTTTCTCGTCATGTTACTTTTGATGAGTCGGCTATGTTCAAGGAGAACGAAGGCTCATCGGATGTTCCGGATTTGGTTCATGGTGAATCAAAGGAGAAGGAAGTTATTCCCACTTTCAGACCTAGAGAGAGTAGAGTTGTTGGAGGTGCTTGCGAGGTGAATGCGGTTGATGTTACATCACATAGTCCACAGGATTCCTCTAGTAGTGTTGGTGATGTGCACGAGCCTAGAGAAGATTCAGTTCAAGGTGGAGCTGAAGGAAGACCGGGTGATGGTATTGCTACTCGGGTTGGTCGGTGTGCTATAAGGCCACCCGAAAGATATGGTGATTGGAACTATCTTAGCTTTTGTGAGAATTTGGACTATGCTCTTCATGTAGTCCAAAATGAGCCGATGGACCTTGATGACGTCATGGGTTCGAGTGATAGCTCGAAGTGGATTTGCGCCATGGAGGAAGAGATGTAATCGTTGATGAAGAACCAGACTTGGGAGTTGGTTCCACTTTCTCAAGGAAACCGTGCTATTGGGTGCAAATTGGTATATAAGGTGAAGGACGATGGAAGATACAAAGCTAGGCTAAGGGGTTTGCACAGAGGAAAGGAAAGGAGTATGATGAGATCTACGCACCGGTTGTGAGGCATACGTCTATCCAGATACTACTTGCATTAGTTGCTATTTACGACTTGGAGTTGGAGCAACTAGATGTGAAAACCGCCTTCTTGCATGGAGACTTGGATGAAGACATCTACATGGAGCAACCGGAAGGGTTTGTTGTAGAAGGTAAGTCAGAACTAGTTTGCAAGTTGAAGAAATCACTATATGGTTTGAAGCAATCACCTAGGCAATGGTACAAGAGATTTGATCATTTCATGCTTGAAAGTGGCTTCCATCGAAGCATCAAGGATGCTTGCGTTTACTTCAAGATGTTAGGAAATGATTGTTGGGTGTATTTACTCTTGTATGTGGACGATATGCTCATTGCTTCTAAGGACAAGGCAGAAATCAACAAGTTGAAAGAGAAATTAAAGGCGGAGTTCGAGATGAAAGACCTTGGAGAAGCAAAGAAGATCTTGGGCATGGAGATTGTAAGGGACCGAAAGCGTTTTGAGTTGAGATTGTCTCAAAAGGAGTACATTAAGAAGGTGCTTTGCCGGTTTAACATGGAGAATGCAAAGGCGTTAAATACACCTTTACCTTTACATATGAAGCTTTCGGATAAGGGATCACATATCGGAGAGAAAGACAAGGCTTATATGGCAAAGGTGCCATATGCAAGTGCGGTTGGTAGCTTAATGTATGTCATGGTGTGTACAAGGCCCGATATTGCAAATGTCGTCGGGGTGGTTAGTCGGTATATGGCTAATCCAGGGAAATCGAATTGGGAAGCCGTGAAGGCTATATTGAGATACTTGAAAGGCACAGCATCTCATGGTCTTGTTTTTGGTGGTAGTGATGGATTGAGTTGCAAGTTAGTTGGTTATTGTGACTCGGATTACGCCGGTGATAGGGATCGGAGGAAATCAACTTCCGGATATGTCTTCACACTTGGTGGTACGACCATTAGTTGGAGATCGAGATTGCAGACCGTAGTTGCTTTATCCACTACGGAGGCGGAGTTGATAGCCGCTGTGGAAGCGGCAAAGGAGACACTCTATTTGAAGCGACTATTGTGTGACTTGGGTTTCGAACATAAGAGTATTGATGTTCGATGTGATAGCCAAAGTGTTATACATTTGGCGGAGAGTTTGGCATTTAGCTCAAGAACGAAGCATATTGAAGTGAGAGAGTCATTTCTAGTAGCCATGGACGAAGACAAGCAAGTATGCCTTCGGAAAGTGCACACAAAGGATAACGCGGCGGACATGTTCACTAAGACATTGCCGGTTGGGAAGTTCGAGCATTGCTCGAACTTAATTCGCTTGGAGAGATGCTAGGTGCCACGAGGTGGCACAGTTGAGAGAGAAACTTGGGTGTAGAAGAGTATCGGTGAGAGGTTGTTGTTCTATCTTCATGGTAAGTACTCGTTTTCACTCCCGAGTACATTGTCCTTCGGTGGGACTGGTTTAGGAGTTGGATGTTTCAACACTTTATTGACGGGTGGGGGCTATGCCTGAACTCGTTAGTGAAGTGTAATGGGCGGTGGCTATGCCGGAGTTCATTGGAGAAACATTCAAGCTTTCTTGATTGAAGATAGAAGGAAATGCTTGGGTGCATTGAAGGTTGTGATGTAGATGGATATAGTATCGAGGTGGAGTGTTGAAGTATGCGATACTATTGTAGAGAATATTTTGGATCTGGAGGATATTTTGGATCTGGAGAATATTTTGGATCTGGAGGATATTTTGGATCTGGAAAACATTTTGGATCTGGAGGATATTTTGGATCTGGAGAATATTTCGGATCTAGAGGAAATTTTGGGAATTTCCATATACTTCTCTATGCCTATATAAGCTACATCAAATCCAAAAGGAGATATCACAAATCAAGAGATTAGATCAAGATTTATTCTAATTAGGGTTTTGGCAATCCTAATCTTCTTCAATTTTTTTCTCCACAAAATCAAAATTTTCTAGTAAATTTGATCATTGTAATCAATCTTTTGTACTCTTCTATTGATATTAATAAAGGTTTCTCTCTCAAAGTGGACGTACACTGACAAGACGTCGGTGGAACCACTATAAATCCCTGTGTGATTTAGTTTCTCGTTATTGCTCTATTATTTCCATTATTTGGTGATTGTGATTGGCTTGGATAAGATTTAGATTGTTCGATTGGTTGTTTTTGCACTATTACCACGATCTCGTTTTCCGCGACGTTGGGGATTTTTGATTTGAGCGGTCTTGAATCAAAATTCCTCCACAACATTTACTAGCTTCCATAATCATGTGTTGTCAGTCGCCATATGTGGAAAAAAATGAGTAAGAATTATAATTTCAAGATCAAATTCCTTGGATTTATTTACGAATTTTTGTTGTATGCGTTATATTGCTGGACCTGGCGCACTTTGAATCTTGAGTTTGGCTAATAAATAGCTTCGATTTGCAATTACCCAACTATGTTTCATTTTGTGCATGTCTCTTATGGGAAATCAGTTCAATAGTGCCATGTAGCATGCCATTTTGGGCAGCTGGCCCTATCCTAAGGACTATCCTAAGGTACATTACATGAGTGAATTTATGCTTTAGATACTTTATTGAATTCCCAATTTTTAAACGGAGACATTTGTTTTTGAATTTAATTTCAAAACTCATTCATCGTTTTGCAAATATGGGTCAATAGTGGTTTCTTCTATGGCATTTTTTTTATCACTTTCGCAAATATCGTTTTGCAAATCTATTCTGAAAAGGCATATATAGATTTGATATTTAAAAGTTGATTATTTCAACAACGTTGAAACTGACAAGTTTGATCACTCGGTTCAAATGTTTTTGACTGTATTGTTCTGAAATTATTATTTGCTACATGGAGTTAACGCATGCTGCATTAACTTGGTATATTCTAACAATGATTCATGGCGTGCATGGCTTGAGTAATAATCTGGTTAAAAAGCATTTTTTTTTTGAAGATATTATAACCGAATAAGGAAGTACAATATATTACTGTACACATATGTGTTTATGCTTCTCATGTTGCATATTCTATTTCTTTACGCATCTCATATAGTTTATTACTATATATGTCAATATGTGTACAGCAATGATTAGTGTTTTTTTTTATGTATGTTATTTATTTATTTTAAACGATGGATACAAGTTGATATTCGTTGTTGGTACTTCGCTGCTTCTATTCTTATAGATTAATTTTGGGAACAGTAGCAGCACTAATGTGTACAAGTCCAGTCTATGCTGATTTTTTTTAACCCTTATTTTTATTTATTAAAAAAAAATCTGGCATTAATGGATCTGATTCATGTTAATAGGTCCATAGACTTGTTCTAGTAAACTACATTTCAGGTTTTACCGACCTATTTTTAAGCAATACGTTCCATATTAAAAAAAAGGTTTATATCATCATGGTGTTTTCTGTTGTATGGAATCTGATGCCTAAATGAATGTCATTCAAACCTTACATATTTAAATTGAATTAGCATTCTGACTGCAAATTTTGACATATAGTTTGTTCCCTTAGTATCTTACATTCTGAATAGCTTACAGAAATTTTAGATTTCGATGTATTGCAGTAATTTAAATTGGTACATATATATTGCCTGCCACTTCGAAACTGAAATGGTGATCCTGTTTTAAAGCAAGTCATGATTTAAATATTTATGCTTGGATTCATGCATTAAAGTTTTCTGCAAAAGTCATTATTTAAAATAATATAACTCTGGACAGACCTTCAAATTTCGCTTAGTATATATGATTTCATGATGTTTTGTATACTAGATGAATCAATTTCACTAGATTCATAAATATGTGTTTTGGCAATATTAGTAATGTGAAAGTGAGTTGACATGGTTATCAAAATTTTGACCTATGCTTCAGGCTTTTAGAGACGCGTTAATCTAAATAATGCAGATAAATACCGATTCAAAGATCTAACGATCTCACTGAGTTTGAATGCGTTGGCATACTTCCGTATAAGGGTATCTTCTTCACATGATTTGGCTATGAACTCTCCAGAATTATAGTAAACTGCCATCGTTAGTTTCAGAATATTTTGACGATTGACTTGAACATTTTGGTTTACATAAGTCTATTTGGTACTTCATGTTACACGACAGTGAAGAAATATTATGATCTTCGGACACATTGACAATGCATGTGTAAATCAAAATATAAAGTAAATTGACATGATAACATTTTATATAGTCGCATTATGGTTCAGACTGCATATAGTAGCTACTTCGTTGATTCAAGTTATCTAGTATGACATTTACATTGTCATTTATATGTCACTTAATTGTGGCGTTCACATGTGATATTTATTATGTGATTTATTAATGATGTTTTATATCATCGTATTTATTTCGGGAATATCACGAATATAATCACATACCTAAAGAAAAAGATTATGACAACTATAATTAAAAATCTATCGTGCTATGGTTATAATTTTGATATTTTAGTTGTCATATGGACCTAAAGCGAAGTGTTTTATAACACTCAAAATATACTGTACATATATTAAGGATAAATTCAAATACAATTTTGGCGTCTCTTTACAGCTGTAAATATTTTACATTAGTAGTGAATTAACTTTAAAATAATTTGTCACCAAAGTGACCTCTATATTTTGGTGGTTCATGGAAATGTTTAATATTTGTGTGTAGTTATTCATGCAAATATTAGTCGGCCCAAAGGAAGGCTAATGTTTGGCCGAATCACTTACACATGTGTGATGATAAATACGTGACAATTATAAGGTTTTTCGAGTGAATAATTAATCGGCCCAAAGGAAGGTTGTTATTTGACTTGAATTTATTGTCAGTGTTTGATCATTACAACAAGAGTACCACTTACAGTTAATATTACTGTCCAAAGACTTGATATTAATGTGTACTAGGTATCTTGAGAAGAGACTTACCAATTGTTTGAATTTACTATGGTTGATATTTGGCTATGAGCATATACGGTCAATCTTCATTTTATTTTTTGTTCATTTTCAGCTAATTTAACAGAATTATCTGTCAATTTAAAGAATATTTCCATCTTGTTTTGGGATAAATATAAGAATTTGTATGAGAGCATGTTATTTTTTCTTGACTTTATAGATTTAACTCTTGTAACTAAGAGGGTTACATCCAACCCTACTACGGTTAAATATTCTTATAATGTTATGAAGAATATTGAAAGGTGGTATAATTCAAAGGCAAGAGTTAGATGATCATTAAGTAAATACTTCAGAAGTTTTCAAGGATGTGCTATAGGTAACGATAACTAATTTTGTATAAGTTATCTACTGAGAATGGAAACGATTTTTGTGAAAACAGTAAGGGAAATCAAGCACTCTTTGTGGTGCTTGATTACATAAAGTCAAAGTAAAAGAAATATAAATGAGTACTATACGGAAAAAAAATATTGCTTCAAAAGCTAAAGACGCTCAAGTTATCGTTATTTTTGGTGCTATCTTCAGTATATTCATTAAAAGATTAAAATTATTTTATGAATAATATGTTATTTTATTGGGCTAATTTAGGCTTTGGTAATTAAAATAGAGATTGAAGTTTTTTTATGATTGAAAAGTACTCATTTGATATACATTGTAAATAAATGTATGAATAAGGATTAAGAAGTCACTAAGGATCTCAAAGAAAAGAAATAACATACGGATATTTTTTTATAGTTGTTTCTTTAATGAGATATACAGACATATAAAGTAAAATATACTTGATATTTTAAAGTTATTGTTGAGATTTAAGTCAAATTTTTTGGATTTATTTGATATATTTTTTATGTTGTCATTTAGACAGATTTCGGTTTTATATTTCTAATGTGAACATATTAGGTTATTATTGTTCATCAAGAAATAGTAATGTTAATTTATGAATAAATTCAAAATCTTATGTAATTGAAGCTCATATAAGTTATGGCTACTTATGCTAAATAACTTATGTAATGATATCTCAAATTCTGTTTTGGTGACTAATATAATTTTTGTTTCAGTTTACTGAGGAATTATAGATTGAGATATCATAAAGATAGAAAATGCTTTATTGATATTCTACGGGATTTAAAGTTTATATTTTTTTTATGAATCCACACTAAGGAAAAGTTTTAAAGCGGGAATTGCAATAGTTATTTTGAGGATGTTGAGTTTGGGGGGAAGAAATAAAGTAATACCATTGTCTTTAAAGAGAATCATTATCTTTGATTCAACTGCGGTTGCTTCTTTGCTTAAAGTTTAAGATTTGTTTTTTTTATTAAAAAGAAGTAAATTAAGAACCATAATAAGACGATGTTGAAGATAATTTTTCTTTAAGCTAAGGATACTGCTTCAAGAAAACAAACTCAACAACCTCAAAGATGCAAGATAACCAAGGAAATCCACCTAAATGGGAAGAAATGATATTTTAGATTATTGTGTAGTATTTCTTGATAAAGATAAATAATGGATTGATAAAGATGATGCTACAGACTTACATCAATCCATGTAAGGTACTAATTTGAAATGTGGATTTAAGAAATGAACATATAGTATAAATCTATATGGATAATAAAGTTTGAAATCTTCCTCTAACTTAAGTGATAAGATCATTGGTTATGAATAACTATTCAAAACCAAAAGGGATCAAGTGGGTAATATTGAATTTTATAAGGCACTTTATCGAAAGCACTTTTATTTTCTTTTAAGAATGTTTCATTTTGGACTTAGTAAACGATTCTGAATCGATCACTTTGGAGCTTACTACAGTTTGTACTTTTGAGCATTATCTGATGGAGATTAAAGTTATATTTCTCAATGGAGACATTGGTGAAACTACTTAAGAAACTCATTTATGGATTAGTCTTTTGTATATGGGATTCAAATTCACCATTATTGTTCATGGGGTGATATTTTGGATTATTACAAAAGAATTAGGAAGATAAATGCTTCAAAGGTTAAGTATGTAAACTACGATTCTATTGATTTTCTTTTACCAAAACAGATAAATGTTGCTATCCTTGAAACGAAAGAAATGCAAAAGATTTCTAATGCATTTGCAGTGTGAATTCTAATGCATACTAATGTATATACACATATGGATATGCGTGTATTATTTGGCAGATACCTTACTGATATTAAAAGTGGATCAATGATTTAGTAGCCAAAATGGTTATGATATATATGATATATCTTCAAAAGACAAGATAAAAGATTATATGCTCATAGATAAAGGATCGGATCGGGTGCAGATCATAAAGAATTACGATCCGGATATTTTGGATGTCACTACTGTAAAAGATCCACTTCTAGCAATGATAATATATTTTATGGGTGAAACTATATAAGGGAAAAGTGTCATTTAGGCACTCATAGTTTTCGCCATTTTGAAAATATCGTCTTTGGTTAATTATAAGACATCCAAATATGGAAAATAATAATGAAATTTTGTCACAAGACTCCAGTTATTGATAAAGAATTGAAAGACCAAGTAATATTGTGATAGTAAAGAATATATTATTTTCCAATAAGGGAAGAGTGCAAAATATATTGTAATTCATAGAGCACACTTAGACAAACTCCATTATGGCGGATCCGCTTACCAAAAGTTTACCACCTAAGGTCTTTCATGAGCATGTAGCTAGCTCAATTGGTGTAACTTTTATGTAAGGATATTTTTGTTTAGGGGGAGTTTGTATTTGGTATTGTCATATGACTCATTGCTCTATACTTCAGTTACAGATATCTGCATATCAAGTTCTTTTTCTGATCAGAAATAAAGTAATGAATTTTTCTTTACACTCAGGTTGTTTAAATATTAAACATTTGATCTCACTAAAGAAGGACCAGTTGGAAATAGACATGTATAGATCACATTTCATGTAATTTCCATGCTACGCATCCATGATTGATCTATGTCGTTTGATTGTATTGATATATGTGACCATTGATGGGTTTAGTTACGATAAATGTAACGAATGTCGCTTTGATCCTTTGTCAACCCAATTAATGGACGAGATTGTTTCAGATACACCATATGTTATAAATAGCAAATTTTGGAGCTCATAAAGTTAAACACATTTTAAGGTTATTTCATATGTGGCCCGGGGGGAGATTGTTGGAATATTTTGACAATTGGGTCACATATGTAAAATAAAATGTGTTGTGCTATTTTGGTGTAAAGCCTAATTAAAGTGATCTAATTTTAAATTAGAATTAATAGGCTTAAAGTTTAAATTATCATGGGCCTAATTTGTAGATACCGGGGCATTTTATAATTTGTTGAAGGGCCGAATTACAAAATGCCAACTCTATAAATAAAGGGTTATGGTCCCCAAATTACACAAGCCTTAGCAACTCTCTAACCTCTTCTACGGAGAGCTGAATCTAATCTAGGGTTTGTGTCAATTTGGAAGACCGAACCAAATTCTTCTTCTTCTACAACAGATAATCTTCTTTGTGGTAACCAATTATGGGATTCAGGTATAGCAATAATTAAATACAGATTCAGGTACGCTTCCGCTAATGTATTTTTGATTTGTTCTCGATTAAATCAATATGGTTACATTTCAGATCGAGGGTTTCACAATTGGGTAATGTTAAAGTATACTGAAATCCTAACATATATATATATATATATATATAATGAGGAGCGTTCCGCTACTCCTTTTATTTTGCACGTGAACTCTCCCCCTTAATCTCCACCACTCATTCTCTCTCTTCCCATTTCAATATTATTTCTTAATGGAAAGAGAGAGAATAAGTGGAGAAATGGGTGGTGGAGATTAAGGGGGAGAGTTCACGTGCAAAATAAGAGGTGTAGCGGAACCCTCCTCATATATAATTACCCAAACAAATTTATTTCAATATTAACATAATATAAAGTAAAACAAATTCATTATGATGGAAGGCATAACAATTACCTTAAGCATGATTGTATAGTCTGTGTATATATATATACGACATTTGTAGTATGAGTACCATTTTTCGATTAATTTTGTGAACAGTATTAAGAAAAGCCTATAAGTTAGCAGTAGGCTGTTGCTGATGGAGCAGCACCCCAGGGAATTTTTGTGAACAGTATTAAAAACAAGCCTGTTAGTTTGCAGAGCGGTAACTGAACAAAAAATGATGTTACATTTTTGTTGAAATAGAATGATTTTCCATGAAGAAAAAGAAAGTGTAACAGCTCCACGTTTGATGGACTTCAAAAGAGAATACAACATTTCCACATTTGATGGATTTCAAAATAAGAGGTGTAGCGGAACCCTCCTTATATATAATTACCCAAACAAATTTATTTCAATACTAACATGATATAAAGTAAAACAAATTCATTATGATGGAAGGCATAACAATTACCTTAAGCATGATTGTATAGTCTGTGTATATACTTTATATATATATATATATATATATATACACGACATTTTTAGTATGAGTACCATTTTTCGATTAATTTTGTGAACAGTATTAAGAAAAGCCTGTAAGTTAGCAGTAGGCTGTTGCTGATGGAGCAGCACCCCAGGGAATTTTTGTGAACAGTATTAAAAACAAGCCTGTCAGTTTGCAGAGCGGTAACTGAACAATAAATGATGTTACATTTTTGTTGAAACAGAATGATTTTCCATGAAGAAAAAGAAAGTGCAACAACTCCACATTTGATGGACTTCAAAAGAGAATGCAACATTTCATGGGTAATTATGTTATTACTTACATATCAAAGTTCTGCAACAATTACTTACATATCAAAGTTAATTCATATTTTGTTTTATTTCATTATGAATTTGTATACCTTTAGTGATTTCAGGCGATGTCATCGAACTTGATGGAGGGGGAAGACCATGAAGTAATGAATTAATGAATTCAATGAGTATCATATAAATTGACAGGAAGCAAACTAGCTTTATAACACTAAATCAAACCGCCTACATCCATTCAACGAACTAGTAATACTTTTGTGTCACAATTCTAACAACTATTCTTTAGGTGATTTGGCTATCAAACATAAAATTTGAAATTCAGTAGTGTACTTGTGATACATCAATAAATTATGGACCTCAAATTTTACGAATAAATGCTATTTAAATATGCTTTTTGTATTATCCATATCTTAAAATTCAATGATTAAGCTTGCTTTAAATTTTTAATGATTAAACCAATCCTTAGTTAGCAAAATATGGGGTTAGTACTGTTATCATAGGAAAAAAACAACTTCTCCGTCATTTATTGAAATGATGGTAATGGTGCATGTAAACCATCAACAAATAGAATTTTCCCACTAGATAAATTATTTAATATTGTCATCTGAATGTTCATTTTATTTGGCATCATTTCAGTCTAGTTTAGGGAAAATTGTATATGGTGGTTATGGGTTCAAATGCCCCATCCTATGTCTTGAACTTGTTAGATGTTGTGAGATTAAGGATATTATTTTCTTTTACTAGCTGGCATATCAATCGTAACTGATGTTTCTGAAATAGAAAATTTAAAGATCTAGTGTGCCTAATCTCAGTGTTCCCGTTTTATACAAATTTAATATAACCAACATTATAGAATTAAAAAAAATGTAGGATTCAAACTATGTCGAGATAGATTAAAGTGTATAACTATGTTGATGCAAACAAAACATGTTTCCATTCTTCAACTGGTAATAAGTGTGAGAGTATCAACAGTTTTTTTTTTTTTTTTTTTTTTTGAAAATTAGTATCAACAGTTCATAAGTAATCAAGTTTTATATCAGTATAACTAAGTGGTTTTTTTCTGAGTTAACAAAATTAACTTTTTTTTTGCAATATAACCATGCCAAAAAAGATTTATAGATGCTAAGCATGTTTATGAATATCATCTAAATTTTACAAATTTTAACGAAGTTAACAAAGATTTATAAATAGATAGCCAAGTTTATAAAAAAAAAATAAGTATATTAAATATCACTGTTAAACAGTTCATCAATTATCACTTCCAAACTATGTTTAATAGAATGTAGGAACTTGAATTTGTAATATGTTTAACAAAATGTAGTGTTTGGGTTACATGTTTTTGGTGTTCAAGGGAGGAATGACCGTTGTCTAATAGAGTGTTAAAGGAGGATTAGTTTGTTGTTCTTGGTGCTGGGTGAGAGGATTGCAAATTCTGAGAATTGTTCACTATTTACATGAATAATTGATTATGCACGAGTCTATGTATATTTAAATCACTTATGTAAGAACCTTGCACCTGGAGGCTCATCATGTATATTATAAAATTCCATAGCTTACAAAACTTAGTATCATCAAAAAGAGGACGTCCTTAAATTCATGCATATGCATTTTCAAAATTTTTAGAACCTTTATAACAAAAATGGTTATATGTTTATAATATAAAAAATAGTTGTTTTGGAGGGATCAAGAGCATTAGCACTTCATGGAAATACTTTACCTGAGCATAAACATCAACTGAAGTATCTTCAACATTTTTTACTTTTTGGAGTCATATTACTCTTTGGGTTTCAAAGGGAATAGTGTTGTGTGTACTACAGGTTTAGTAAGTTAATAAGAAATAGGTGCCCATGAACCGCAAGATTAGAACAGTACTTGCTAGCAAAAACGTATGCATTAGAAATGACTACTGGTTGTTTTAATCTGGCCCGACTGCTGTGGATTATTTGGCTGTTTAATTTTTAAAAAATAAAATTTCAATGTATTTCCATTTCATCTTATGATTTTTTTTATTTCCGCAGACATGATTATTTGGAAGCAAGGTCCTTTGTACGCAAGTAGATCAGATCTTTTTGGAACCAGGTGATTGCATAGAATCCATGAACTATTTGATGGAAAAAGAAAGGCTTTGAGCAGTTGAAGTTCTTAGTAATGTGTTTGGTACTTATAGACTTTAAATATGAACTTTGTTTTGTCTTTTGTGTACTCAAATTGACATCAGTATGGAATTGAAAACATGTATTAAAATTGGTAACTCATGGATTGAAATTATTTTTTATTAATTGATAATTTATTTTGTTGTCTTGAATATGCGTTATATTTGCTATTTTTTTTTTTTTTTTGGGTTTATACATTGCTCTTTAAATTGTTATAAAGATTCAGTTTGATTGTTATTATTAAAATGTATGAGGTGTATATATGAGCTGTAAAAGAATTTAGCAATGTTATAACATGTTGATTTCATAGCGTCATATATCCGTTATCGATTAAATAGGTTATAGCGGCTATACTGTGTTATAAAAATTCTCACTATTATTGAGATTTAGATGTATTATAGCGGTTATGATGAGCTATTGTATTTAACATAGCGGCAAATATATGCTATAAAACCATGCCCTTTTATAGCGGTTGTTTTTCCGTTATAAATATTCAGCAGTTTTTTATAACATGTCGATATACAGCGTTTATTGAACCGCTATAGTATTGATTAATAGCGGCTATATGCCGCTATAAATGACAATTCCTGTTGTAGTGCGTGGACACTCAATGTATTTTTCATGCATGTTGATAATGCTTCACAAGCCAAACTATATGTTCAGCGGCCCATATCCTTGTATTGTAACCGACCCAGGCATACATGATAAAGGCACGACCCATACATCTCACTCACGATCTAACCATGCACGTGCTCGTCGTTTTGTATACAATCTAAAGCATCCTTGAACCCGCATTTCAATGGGGTTAACATTAGCATTCAATATTAAGAACCGATTGTTTTTAGTGATTAATCAGTCCTTAATTACAAACTGAAAATTACCAGTTTCTACTTATCAGTCTTTAATTGGATATATTTTTGCAGTGTTCCCGAAATAAAAGAGAAACCCTATGCATACAAAGTCATCTTTAGAACATCAATTATAAAAATGAAAAATACAGAGTTTAAACTACGAAAATGATAACAAACAAATCTACTTATTTGACTCTAATAACATTCTGCGACGGCAACCAGTGGTGCGCTACAGTGCGGAGATGATCCGAAGATCTCTCTTCTGGTGGAACAAAGGTAATGATTTTTATAACTTTGTCTCTTAGGTAGCTAAGGTGGCGAAAGAAATCGCCATCTCCCGTAATCAAGATGATCGTGGCTCGCTTATTCTGTTGGGCAAACCAATTCATTTCGTTGATGAGCTCTATGTCCGCGTTCTGTTTCTTGGAACTACAAGAATCAACAACATGGAAACCTATTCTCCTGTAGTGATTCTGGTGGATTTCACTGAACAAGGCATGGTTAAAATACGTATATTTGTGTGTGATGGTTGGGCTGTACTCCAGCTTCAGTTCAACCGTGATTGTGCCCATTATCCTATTTCTTATTATCTTTGGAGACACCCTCCGACACACCTTATTCGGAATGGGACAATTTTCAAAATCCTAGAATATCCCCATTTTCCCATACACTTCCACCCGAGTCTGCAAAATTATAGAATTGAATGTATTAAATAATAATGAAAAATGAATGTTATAAAGGAAAAACAATGAATTAACATGAGCCTGGCATAAACTTGTTTTACAAATTATACACAAACACATGAAAACAAATCTATACTTACTACTCAGATAAAATTGTTTTTACATAAAATTATCTTTTAAATAATGATTTAACTCTGCCATAAACTTAGTACTAATATTAATCTAACAATTTTTCTTTAGTTACATGCATTGTTATCATAACCGGACCAGGCCGACGGTCCAACCACTAAAACCGTGGACCGAAGCCCAGCCCGGTCTGGAATGAGGAAAAACCGTGCATGAGCTCATATCCATTAAAAAATGCGAAAAGGGGCACAATTACACTAAAAATATGTTTTATAGGCCAGCCGATTATTATGAAAACACTAGTACAACACTGAATGGGATACTTAGCCTTTATCTTTCCCACGTTGGAACAATTCCACTCTTCGCCACGGTAAGTCCATTCTTATTTCTCTCTACCACTCTCTTAACTGTTCATCTATTATTCGCCCTAGCAATGGCAGATGTAATTCCCAGATTTTCCTATCGACTTCCACTTATTCTAATTTACCTTTACAAAAATCATAATTTTCTACTTTGTTATTTTTACAAAGAATCCCATGGCGATACAATTAAATTTCAAATCGATCTCCTACATGATCTGATGTGATAAAACTAAAAACTATGAATTTGAAAACAGATGGAGGGCTTCTTTGATTAGAGTAGAAAAGGTCGAAGGGGTTTATTCAGGTTCGGTCTTTGTCTTCAGTTTGTTTTATATGAACTATGAATATTCTCTTCTATTGAATTGCATTTATGTTTTATAGCAACTGTCAAACCATGATTTTTATTTTATCAGTCGAGTATAGATATTGATTCCAATAGCAAAAGAAGCTAAATGCTTTTAAGAAGAAATGCAGATCTGAAAATGCATGACAACCAATATTGCTTTAGCCTACGATAAATTCTCATAGTTTGGTGCGACTTGTGACTAGATTTTCTGCTGGAACAATATAACATGGTACAAAGTTTCTAATCTCTTGCTACATTCGTTCTATTGAATTTTACCTTTTGTAAGTAATTTTATCTAATTATTTACCCAAAATTATTTTTGTATTTCGTTGAAGTGATTGAGGTTAATTGTCGAAGTAACAAAAAACTGATGATGGGTGCTAATCGGAGCAAAATTAATGAGTAAGCATATGTCTGATTAAATCATTTTGTTTGGCATACGAGAATTGAGTAAGAATTTAGATCTTTTTGAAATGCGTTCAATTTATACTTTAAGTTTTGAAATATCAAGACAAAAATGTTCGATATAGATTTTATAACTGACCGAGGCATACATGATAAAGGCACCGCCCATTCATCTCACTCACAATCTAACCACGCACGTGCTCGTCATTTTGTATACAATCCAAAGCATCCTTGAACCCACATTTTATTGGGATTAACATTAGCATTCAATATTAAGAACCGTTCGTTTTTAGAGATTAACCAGTCCTTAATTACAAACTGAAAATTACCAATTTCTACTTATCAGTCTTTAATTGGATAAATTTTTGCAATGTTCCCGAAATAAAAGAGAAACCCTATGCATACAAAGTCATCTTTAGAACATCAATTATAAAAAAGAAAAAAAACAGAGTTTAAACTACGATAATGATAAAAAAACAAATCTACCTGTTTGGCTCTAATAACATCCTGCCACGACAAACAATGATGCGCTACAGTGCGGAGCTGATCCGAATATTTCTCTTCTGGTGGAACAAAGGTAATGATTTTTATACCTTTGTCCCGCAGATCGGTAAGGTGGCGAAATAAATCGTCATCTCCCGTAATCAAGATGATCGTGGCTCACTTATTCTGTTGGGCAAACCAATTCATCTTGTTGACGAGCTCTATGTCCGCTGTAACGACCTGGCTTTTTGACCGATTTTCGCCGGTAATTAAACCAACTCAAACCGATCAAAAGGACAGATTGTTATTGCTTATGAAGTTGAAATACAAATCATCACAGAATCACAGATACAGAACACAGAATATCTCACAGCGGAAGAATTTTTTTATACAACATTACAAAATCTTTAAATTTACATAATATCAGAGTACAAAATAAATATAGAAACAGCGGAAAAATGAATGTAGAACCATACTAATATTCGGTAGCAAGTAGAGATGGACATAACTGCATATGACATAGTAGACGGATGACTGGATCTCCAACGAATCTCAAGCCCTAACATACATATTTCCAAGCGGAAATACTCGATCTGACTCGGACATTTTGCAAGGAATAAAACAAACAAAATACACGAGTCGGGACTAACAGTCTCATATAAGTGAATTAACTCAAATGAAGTGTCCAATGAAATGTACAATAACTTAAAGGACGTTCGGAATTTCCATCCTCTAAGGATCCGCGAAACTAATATCTATATAATAATACGCTATTATTGTAATGTCTATTCAGTAAAGTAAATATAATGAAAATAGCATAAGCTTGATTACCATATTGCCCTTATGCCATTTATAATACCGTACAGTACCGTAAACCCACCATAAACCGATGGCCTCAGAGGGCACTCCATAGGTACGGTATAAATCAAAATCGTAAGGGACTCGAAAGGATAATATGACAAGGCACACGAGGAATACCCACGGTAGGATTCTACCGGATTGCGGCTCCCGGGCCGGTGGTAACGCATAGCAGCCACTACCGCCCACCTCGAACAACACTCCCATAATAAAAAAGGGCGCCCCAAATCAATCACATAGTAATAAAGATGGTATCGAAGAAGCATGTTCGATCAGAGGTGCTACCTCACTTAACCCGGGCATTGATCCTGTTTTAGTCATTTTAATTATGACCCGAAGGTCAAAGCTAATCCATCGGTGTTCTCTTTCTTCAAATCCGGTAATCGCCTCCATACCATCCTACTTTTTTTCTGCAACTCCACCGCGTACACAGTTGTTAGTGGTATCAGTATTGGCAGCGAGTATGACATCCACCGACTTCGGTCTCTTTAACAACTAAACGTTTACATTTTCCACACCGTGGCCATTAGATTTGAAATCATATTCAGAGTGTTGCAAATCGATTTATTTCAAATATTGCCCTAAAGATCAATTATCAAAATAAATTCATCATTTAGTTCGATGGAGATTATAAAACCCATATTCACCATTTCTTTTGTCAACCATTTGGTTTTAAGTGTCAACTTCCATGAAATATCGTTATTGCTAGAAATCCTTCATTCACCCTTTTAATTCACTAGATTGGATTGAACATAAGTTTTATTCAATTTATAAAATATGTTTAGAAAAGTTAAGTTTGAAAATAGTATATGTATATTGAAAGTAATACATAACCATATATATTTGGAAAAGTATATGTATATTGTATAAATATATATAGTTGGAAAAATATATGTATATTAAACTGAAAGTAATGTATAAACATACATATATATATAGTTGGAGAAGTACATGTATATTAAATTGAAAATATTGTATAAGCATATATATATATATATATATATATATATATATATATATAGTTGGAAGGTATTATAAAATTCATATAGTTGAAGTAATCAAATCCTTTTATAAAATATATTTACAAAATCAAGTAATGTAGAAAATTGCTTCCATGAAATTATAATTTTATTAAAATTTATAAAATGTGATTAGAAAAGTTAAGTTTGAAAATAATATATATATATATATATATATACATTAAGTTGAAAATAATGCATAAATAAATATATATATTTTTGGAAAACTATTATAAAATTCATATGGTTGAAGTAATCAAATCATTTTATAAAAGAATGCTTATAAAATCAAGTAATGTGGAAAAATTGCTTCTACGAAACTGTAATTCTGTTCAAATAATATTAATCCAATCCAATCCAAATCCATTGTCTTGCAATTTCTTTTCTCGTCAAAATTTCACACTTAAATCCATTCCCCTTTTGTTTGGTTCAATTTCAATACTTCATGGTTAAAATGATTTCCAAACTAATGTTATAATAAATCCCAAACAACTTTTAGTGTTAGCTATAAATCAAAGTGCGATTTGTTACATTCTAGCTTGTTAACAAAACTCGTATTCGCCATGACTTAGATAATCATATTCCTTTATACTTGAACTTAACACATTACGTTTTGACAAAATTCTTCTTACATTCAGAAGGCGAAATCACGTTTGACAATCATAAGTTTGAAAACATTTAAGAAGTCTTTGCAAATCCTTTACATCAAATTATTCACTTCAAATTTGTTTTATTAATAAATTCGTTATAGGAACATAAAGTTATGAAGGATTTATTTAAATAAATAAAATTTGAGTGTTAATTTGCAAAAATCGCTTTAAAACTTATTTTCGAACAAATTGGATTCCTTATGAAAATTCACGTAACATTTGAACAAAATTGCTTTTAAACTATTCTTTACGCTATATAAAAATTTCATTAAAATTTCTACTTACTAAATCGATAAAATATTCAAAAATATTTTTATTTTATTAACCACGGTGTCCGTATAAAATTTTCTATCCTATGGTGATGTGATACGGATATTTATCATTTTAATCCGTTCTTAAAATATTCGAATCCCGGGTATGTATCATTTCAATCTACATCCCAAATCGATTCGAATATACAGGGTTCGGGTATGTATCATTTCAAACCGTAATGGTTTCTAATCAAAAGGGAGCTTGCATGGTGAGAAAATAAACATAGCATGTCAAGCATACATCCATAGTGTCATATGAAATAACAGTGTGTGTCGCACATGCACAATCACAAAGCAACCAAATCTAGAGCACCCTAACATGTCATTCAACATCTCAAATGTTTAATTCACTAAATAATCAGTTAGTCAGTGAGTGAGAAAAACTCACCTTCCTTGGAAAAATGAGAAGACATGATATGAGAAGAACGACGCTAACGGCTACAAGGAGAAATTCACAACCTAGAACAAAGACACGATTTTTATTTAGAAAAGCGGACTAACTTCATGATAAAATTTTATGCCAAAGATTTCAGTCAAAATAAATGACCAAAAACAAGTAGGTACAGCCGGGTTTGAACTAATAAGCTCTTAGTTTTGAGTTGCATGTCAAACCACACAGCTATATACCATTTTTGTTTGAAAAAGAAAGGTATGATTTTATATGCAAACAAAAGGGATAACTAACTCAGCAAAACTCAGTACAGAAGGTCAGGGAACCAAAGGAGCCACGCAACCCTCTTTTGGTTAGAATAGTGTCTAGAAAAATGCATGCATGCGTTGTATGCATTGATACTTGCTACAACAAGCATAAAACAAGAATAGTACTCAAAACCATTACGAATTGTATTGACTGAAAGGTTCCATGATAAAGCAATGCATAGTTCAGCGCACATATATATAATTAAATATACATACGTGCATGAATTGTTATTATGTAAAACAAGAAAATGGATGCAAAGAACTCACTGCAATTTAGTCTATTACACCGGTGGATGGTGCTCGACTTGACAGTTCATTGGTGGCTCGAGCGGAACCGCAGGAAAGCTTCAGCAATGCAGGCAAGCTTGGTCGAAGGAGACTACGACGGGAAGGCGTGGTTCTATATGGAGAAAGGGGGTGCTTGCGTCAGCCTTGGTTTGTATTCGTTTGGGATTTTCTTCTTTAGTTCCAACTAACGTCAAGAGTAAAGGCCAAGGTGACTCACTCACTTGATCTGGCCCGCGGAGAGTGTATCTGGACGGAGTTGCGACGCCGGCGGCTTGGCTGTGATAGCTCAGGTATTGGCAATGGCTGCTACCTCATTTGCTTCTCATGCGGTTATAGGCCTTTAGCAAGGAGAGGGCAAGGTCGTAATGTGGGCGGAGCAAGGAGCGACTGGGTGACGCCGGTGGGTAGACGCAGATGACTTGGTCGGAGCTTAGGGAAGGTGGCGGTCTGGGTTTTGGTGGCTCGGTGGACTGAGTGGAGGGGCAACGTTGTCGAACAGTGAGGTGCGGCTTTGAGAAAGAATGGATGAGATGCGATGGGTTTGCTGAGTGTAGAGGACGCTTTCCCAGTTTTCACATGAAGAGTTATGCAAAGAAGGAAGTGAGGTTTTAGTTTTTGACTGTAGAATTTTTTTTTGCATTTTTTTACTGAGTACTGAAAAGTGGAGAATGGTATTGAAGAAAATGGGTAGGAAAGATGTCAGTTGCATGAAGAAGAAATGGGGTAGGAGAGAAAGTTGTTCACGCCATGAAGAAAAGTAACTTCTTGTATTTTGCGGTTTTGAATTGTTTATTATGGAAAGCATTGGATTCCCTACACCGATATCTTCCTAAATCTTGTTTTACTGTTACCCCATATTTGCTGCCCATATTTGCTGCTGACAGAGAAGATATTTGAAATCTTGAATAGTGTTTGCTAATATTTGCAACAGACAGGGAAAGATATTGTTGTTGCCATAATTTAAGGGAAGAGTTGAAATATTCAGATCTGAGAGGCAACATGTAGAGCAATTTTAAAGGAAAGAGGGACACTTGTTAATGACAATAAATGTCAAAATTGACTGAAAATTTATTTACATATGTATCAAAGCTTTGAAATTCTAATTTGGGTTTACACCGTTTATTCCCTTCCTTGTTTGTTAACGTAGTTAGAGGAACTATAATTAAATTCCTTTTTTTCTTCTCTTTATTTATTATTATTTATTTATTTATATGGACATGAACACGTTATGTTTATGCAACGCAAAATATTATTAATGCGAAATATTATACTTCTCGGACGATAAATTTAGAAAATTAATTAAGATAAATTTTTATTTAGAAATTTTAAGTTTACTAAATTTGTGAAATTGTCACTAGTGAACGGAGCATGACGGTATTAGACACATTTTTTTCTTGTCATAAATATCAAAATTTATCAATGATGAAATAATTTAAATTCTTTGTTTTATCAAGCCGAACATATATGGAAATTTACATTTACCAATTTGATATCAAAATTATATTAAAATAAATCAGCTCTTTAATTGTAAACAACTTCAAATCTTACATTTTGAAATAAATTTTACCTGAAATAAGTTATAACTTAAATTAGATTGCAAAATTTGATTATATTTTCGAGTCAAGATTTTGATGGTTAAATGAATCCAAATCAATTAGAAAATATTTGTTTTGACATACAATTCATGTTGAAGAGAATTAAATTTAGAAAAAAAGTTACTGTAACGCCCTACCTCTAAACTCGCGTTAGCCAAGGTCATTGCAAGCAATGATGTCAACTAACTCGAAGAATAAGGCTATTGAGGAGAGACCATCTGCATAATAGCTTTGAACGAGTGTTAAACGTATCAAATAATATGGTCTTTCTTTTCGAATATTAGGAGGAAATCCGACACATCTAATTCAAGTTCAAAACTACTACACAACGGCTGTATATAATTCAGAAAGCAATATAAAATACATAAAAAATAAATTAGAGTCAGACACAGATATTCACATCACTAAGGCGGAAATAGATATGAATATAACACATGAGTGTAAACACAAGATAGTAGTCATAGTCGATCCACTATACAACAAAAGAATAGGTATATGGCTACTCAAAATAATATGTATACAAAGGACTCTCATATACATATAACCCAAATACAACACTAAAGTAGTTAGCCCAAAAGTGGAGGATAATCCATGCTAGAATCAAGAAGATTCACCTGAAATACCTCGGTCTGACACGAGTATTATTTACACAAAGATAAACAATAAACGGATCAGTATAGCTGTACTTATCTCATAAACTAGGATAAAATAAGAGATATGAATAAATGTAGACATAAACACGATAATAACAATGTCACGTATAAGTGTAAAGCCCAAGAATGCTACGGTATATCTCAAATCTATATCAGAGCTGTAAAAGAATATCTCATTCAAAAATATATAACTACTCATAGGAAATGATAACTCATATCAAATCAACTCAATAACTCAATATCAATAAATCTCAAGTTGATAATATAGTATCAATAAAACTCCAAATTCCAGAAATCAATAGATTAGAAATCCAGAGAATCACAAAGGAAGGGGGTAAGGCCTATCTCTAAACGGGAGCCCAAAGACTCACCAACACGTGTATCTCGAATGAGACACGATCTCTATGTAGCTAGCCTATAATGTTGAGCTGAAGCTCCTCGAATGGTCCGAAGACCGCGGGTCGCGACCCCGCTCCAAATTGAACCGAAGTTCCTCGAGATGACCCCAAGGTCATCAAAATGTATAAAATAAATGAAAAGGTCACAATTGATAAAAGTAATTCGAAATGATCCGAAGACCATTAAAATGCTCAAAATAAACCGAAGTTCCTCAAAATGATCTTGAGATCATTAAAATACTCAAAATGAACCGAAGTTCCTCGAAATGGTCCGAAGATCATTAAAATACTCAAAAAAAACCGAAGTTCCTCGAAATGATCCGAAGATCATTAAAATACTAAAAATGAATCGAAGTTCCTCGAAATGATCCGAAGATCATTAAAAATATGGAATAAATTCCATAACTCGGAGACATCGTATAAAGCTAGTCTAAATCTCAAAAAGACCATAAATTATCAAGGAAAGTGTAAACTACGCCAAGCCAGTAAATATAAGAGTCGATCTACATGTCCCATAACCACTTGCTCTACTCGAATATTTACGAACAAGTTGTATATTCCACTAGAAATACGAAACAATCATTGCCACGGTTTTCAATCGAATGAGTCCAAGAATTAACTGTCGAAGTAAACACAAGGGGTCATAGTCTTTGTTTTTACTAAGAAGTTTAATTAGATTTCTCATACGAATGAGAAAAAGGTTTATAAAATATATACTAGTAGATTTGAAGAAGATTTATAAAACGATTTCGTAAAATAGCTTTGTATTATGAAGTAAGATTAGAAACCATTTTTGTAAAAGAATTCGATATCTACTAATAACATAAAACCTTTTATATAGTTTCGAAGTGGCAAACCTCGAGTAATATCGATCGAAATGACGATTAAACTAAAAATCTACGTTTTAATAACGTAAATTAAATCTCATGAATATCAATCATAAATTCGTTTACAATGAATAAATCAAAAATCTATAAAAATCGAGCAGTAGAAAGCTATGCAGCAGAGAAACTGACAAGTCACAAAACAAGTCGAAATGGGCCGAAACTCGGCCGGGAAAGAACTTAAATGGGCCTAAACTGTTTACTGTGGTCTTCGCCGGTCAACAGCAGGAATTTTGTCCTCAGACATTTGTCACTACAGGACAGACGTCTGAGCTGAAACCTGCAGTTTTTTTATTTTTTTCCCGAGTCGTTGGTCAGACGTCTAACATGTATGGTCAGACATTTGAGCTGTAGACTTAATGTTTTTGCCTTGCCAATGACCTTGAAATCAATTCCAACCAAGCCGGGACCTCCCTTGTTGATTCTAAATGTTTAGAAAGCTCGCATATGCTCTTTAAAGCACAAAAATGACATGCATAAACACACATTCATGAAAATGCAAAGATTTGCTTTTAAAACGCCGAAGTGCACAAATTCTTGAAAACAAAACAATACATGCACAATGCACACATAACACAAAGTTGGAAGGGCACATGCACAACCTTGATAGCTTGTCTACATAAACGTGAGTACCCAAGAGCTCACAACTCAACTCTACAAAAGAATTTACCCAAAATTTCATTGAAATGATATCGAAACTCATAAATTGGAAATGTTAACACACAATTCAATCAACCTAATTAATTAACACATAACAAAACGTGCCAAGGGCACACTAGACAAGCATGAATGCTTGAGGCATATATATCAGTTCATAGGAACTCACCTTTGATTGTAGGAATGAAGAATAAGCTCTAAACCTAAGTTAGATCAACCTCTCTTCAATCAATACTCTAGAATCTCCAATCTAATATGATATAAATAGAATTCCTAAGAGTTAGCTATTAGGAATTCATACAAATTGAAGAGGAATATGGTTAGAGAAGATAGTGATGGAGCTTACCTCTCTTTTCTATGAATTTACACTTGATTTCCTTCACAAATTTGGATTCCTAAGATGAACCAGGGTTTAGGAATTTTGATTTCCAATTCCCTTCTCCATTTTTGCTAAGTGTTAGGAAATAAAAGTGAATGAGGGAGAAGGGAAGGGCTAAGAGGGGTTATAAGGTGGGTTAGGCTAGCTAACCCAAACCCAAGCCCAAAGTCTAAAATTTCCGAAACTCGAAACATATCAAGCTTATAGTCAAAAAGGTTGTAAACGATGATCCGGACTCAATGGAAGTGGTTTCGAGTCCAAGTTCATCCATACACAAAATGTGACTTTTTGGTCATACGCTCGATTAAGGATTACGACGTTATATTTAAATAAAATATTTAAATATATTATCGTCAAATATGCGGGTTGTTACAGACTTTCCCCCCTTAAAGAAATTGTGTCCTCGCAATTATTTAAGGAAAAACACAATATAGACAACAACCCAGCATTAACAAGATCTATATAAAAAAGATTAGCTTTAAAATTCAATTTCAAATAAAATTTTAACTTCGAGTTATAAAACACTATATGACTTAAGCTTATATACGTATAATGTTCAAATAAAAGTCACGAACATACACGAGAAACTAACTTATTTTTCTTTCACTAGAAAACTATAATCCAGTATATCCGGATAATTCTCGTTTCAAAGAATTCCGACTCATATTGGATTCTATATACTCGTTTGAAATCCAAATCAAAATTTACAAACTACCGTTACACGGTAGCTCAATTTAATAAAATTTAATTAATTCATTTAACGTTCAATAAGTTTATAAATTATAAACCTATACTCTTACATTTTCAACACAAACTAATTAATCAATCAAATTAGAAAGTTGGAAATATCGATATCACATTCTAGCTAGAAAATTTTATCCCTTATAAAATTTCTTAGAAGTACTCTAGCTTATGTAATGTCCCGTATTTTTACGATATTATAATTAATTTGTTTAATTATTTAAATAATGATTTAGAGATTTTAATGGTTTAAATTAAATAACTTTGAATATTTAATTAAAATAATAATTAAATAATATATTTAATTCTGAAATAATCAGAACTAACTGAAATGGCAATATGGTGTGAATTGGGCAATTCAAAATAAATAATTCAGTTTAAAATTGAATTACGATAATAACGAATATATTTAATTAACGATGGTTGAATGTATAAATTATATTATAATTATAATCGAGCTTGAAATGGCGCGGCAGTTCGTAATTTGACGATTCGAACTTTAAACGAATATACAGAACCCATTTTAACTCGGATTTCTGTGAAATAAGAAACGTTCGGAGCTGGTGAAGTATATTTTTCTAATGGAAGAGAAAAATCGGGATTTCGTCATGTAGATTTTGATTTATGTCCAAATCAAATTTTCAAAAAGTCGCTATGGAATTCCTTTATAATTTATAATGATTTATTTATATTATAAAATGAATTTCAATATAAATTTAATATCGATATAATATGGATTTGAAATATCGAGCTATAAATCCAAATATGTATATTTTGAAGCTAGATGATATTCTATTGTGAATATATACAATAATATAAATTTATTTATATTTTATTTAATTATTTTTAAATATATTAATATTTAAATGGGTTTATTTAGAGCTTTAAAAATTGCCAGTTTTGCAAACGACCTTCGTTTTCGACGAAACTAATTTTGTTGGATCCGCAGTATTAAATTATTGCTAGATTTCAATTTTCATGATTTTTGAAGTCAGTATGTGGCCGTACAGAATTTTAATGTCAAAAACAGTCAATTATTTGACTTTAAAAATACGTTGTGTGAGCAAACGAAGTCGGAATTCGACGAAACCAGATTCGTTGGGTTCGTAATGTCGAACTGTAGCTGCATGCCCATTTTCATGATTTGTGGATATCGTGTGTGATCATAGGGATTTTTAACAATAAATATAGATAGCGTAAGGATAAATATTAGTATAATAATAAATATAAAAATATTATCCTCACTCTATAAATACATCACCATTTTTCCTTAAACCCTAAACTACCTCTCTTCTGGTCAAACGCAAAAAGAAAAATCCGCCGCTGTCTTTCTTTTCTGGAACCCAAAATCTTGATCTTTTTAAATTCAAAACAAATTGTAGACAAATCGTAAAATCATGTAAAATATATACTTGGACTCGGGAGGTGTTCCTCTTCATGCGCATACCAGTTTGATGAAGCTCAACGCAATTTTTGTTCATCCTATATTCTCCAGCATGTTCTAGGGTTAGAGAATTCGCGCTTTAATCCATGGTTTGGGTATTATATTTGGACTCACGAAATCGAATAGCTTTGGTTTTGTTTTTTTGGGAATTTATAAAAAAGAGAGTTATTGCATTGTTCTCATGAACTGCTGTGAAACACTCGATGTCGGAATTAGGTAAAAGGGTGCGAGTTGTTGGCGTTGTAGTTGGCGAGAAGGAGACTGCGATGAGAAGAATAATGGTGTTATTTGTTTTGGATATAGTGGAAGGATGGGGTTGTTATGTTGAAGAAGGTTCAGCCATTGAACTGTGCTTGAGGGCTTGTTCAACGCAGGGAGAAAAGGAAATCGAGTGACACCATGTTGGTACAGGAGTGAAGAGTTTTTGTTGAGGATTATTTTGGTGATATTTGTTTGATTTTCAAAAATTATGTGAGGGGAGAACTTGGAGCTTAAAGAAATGGGAATGGCGGCTTGTTCTTTTTGCGTGAGGAGCAGCTGAGTTGAATCATTGAGGAAGATAACTTTGCGCTAGCGGGTTGGAAGATGAGAACATGAGCCAACGTTTTGGGGTGAGCCCATCTTTAAAATAAGGAATTTAAATAAATAAATGCTTGTTTAAAACTTGTTAGCGCAATAACTTTTTCTTACATTATCAAAATTTAGCAAAACAAGATCCGTTGGGATCGTATGGACGGTGGCTACACCATGAAATTGACTGCGATTGAATTAGAGCTTGTTACAATTTATAGCGAAATAAATTGTCCGTCTGAATCAAGCGATAATTATCGTTATTTAACGATGATCGTCCAATGTGAGTAAATCTCACTAACTTTGATCAGTTTATATTTTTATAACGTATTTTTTTGAATTGATAAATGATGATGGATTGTTGTGTGTTGACTGTTCGGTTGAACTGATAATTGATTGGTTGAAATTATAGATCTAGCGATATATATATATATATATTGTTAATCAAATATGGATTATGTTGATCAGAATATTTCATGTTGAAATGAAAGGGATGTTAATTATATTGTTTAACATCTGTGGATGCAGGGAAACAGGTTGGAGGGATCCAACTGGATTCCTCAATATTATTACTGTTTGTTTTCATATATTGTGATATATGATGTGATATAAAATCTGTGATGGATTATGATGACACTGATCATGTTATTGGGTATTTTAAATATCATAAGTGATACTGGAATGTAAAAAGGGAATTTTCAAAGTGTATATTGAAAATAAAATATTTATAAAATCAAAGGATTTTATAAAGAGGAATATTTATTTAGAAAATAAATAAGATATTATAAGAGGAATATTTATTTAGAAAATAAATAAGATATTTTAAGGGATATTTATTTGGAAAATAAATAGGATTAAAAAGGGAAATATTTGTAAAACAAATATAAAAGAAAATAATGGTAAAACAAATATAAAGAAAATATTTGTGAAACAAATAGAAAAGGAAATATTTATAGAATAAATAGATTATAAAAGGAAATATTTTATAATATAAATAGAAAGATAAAAGGAAATATTTGTAAAATAAATAGAATTATAAAAAGGAATTTGCGATATGTAAAAGAATCATTAGAAGATTGGTTTAAAGAAATTTGTTTATAGAAATCTATTTTTAAACAGATAAATAGAAAGATTAATTTATAAACGATATTTATAAATTAAATTGAATATTTATCATTTGATAAATGGGATATATAAATCTGAATTTATATAGAGAAGTAAAATCGGTTTCAACACCGATATTTGAAATGGAATTTGAACTTAGTATTTAAAAAGGGAATTTGAACGAGATATTAAGTGTTAGAAGAAAAAATAAGATTTGTATAAAAAATTATGTAGATAAAAATATAAGTAGAATTTGGGTTTGAGATATTGTTTTTTTAAATACGAAATCAAACTGAAAGAAATATTATTCACATTCGATGTGAAAAAGGGATTAAAGTAAATATTTTTCAAATAAAATATTTAGAAAGGAAATTGGGTTTGAAATAGGAATTTAAATGGAATTACTGAAATTAGAAACTGACTTGAAATTAGTTGAGATGAATGGCTTTCTGGGTATCAATTTGATGTTGGTTTCGGCCTTCGGGGTTAATACGTAGGGGGTTGTTCTCTTATTAGTTTACAGTTAGAGACTGATATATGCGAGAAGATAGTGATGCGTGAATCAGAAATGGAAACATTCCAAAGTTAATTACGTATATTTTCTAAAATTAGAAAATAAGGATTTGATGAATATATGGAAACGAGAAATGGGGAAATGAATAAATGTTGATTGATGATTAATCGATAGAATTTCCATCTGGAAATAATATCGTTGTTTGCACACGTGTTTCTGTTTGATAGTTAAATCACCGACTATCAAAGTTTTTGACCATTTCCGATGTCAATACGGAGAGACTGGGATCAGATTCATTATCTGAAAACCACTCCGTATGGCATTAGCGTTGCGAATCAAATATGATGAAGATAATTGAAGACGGAGTAGTGCCTTCGGTTTGTCCAGTCCCAGGACAACTTGAATGGACGAATGTCTGACAGAGTATATCTGGTAGATCGCGTAAGTTGATCGTTTCAAACGTATTTACGTTGGTGGTAGAGGAATTCGTTTCTCTTAGCTTATACCCGTGGTATTTTTGGGGAAATCAATTTGTGATTTGATGGGTATGGCGATGTGGCATTCAAAGAAAATAAGAAGTGATCTGTTAAAAGATACGTTATGACCTCAAGCCTCATCAACTAGGAAATGACAGAAATCGGGTGGGCAACATGGCTAAGTGGGCCGCACCCAAGTAGGGTTGTCACCATCTAGAGAATATTCATATTTATTACTTCTTTTGCTTCTGTATCTCCTAGGAACGGTTATGTTGGTATACCAACCATAAGTTGATAATATATTCGGAACATTCAAGCGAAATGAATGGCCGGTCATGTGTGGCCGAGTTGCAAGATGTTCTTGTTGAACTCCAGTGTATCGCTTCTAGAGTACACTGATCGGAAGGTGGTTCCATACCTTGTCATAGTTGGAAATCCATTACCCAATAAGCGCCCACGGTGTTTGATTGTATATAATATATGTGGAACGTGAGATGAAAGCGTTTCCAGTAGATTCTATTTACTTGATCTAGACATTATTATAATATCAGAAGAGTTGTGATATAAAGAATATTTTGAGTAGTCGTAAGGTAAAAACCATCTGTGTTTATGTGTGGATCGGTCTTACGATTTTCCTTTGTTTTAAAAGGATTTTAAAAGTTAAACAAATGTTTGGAGTTTACTCACACCTGTCATAACTGACCCAGAGTTTATTTTGTTTTGTTTTCCCTAAACTCTTGGGTGCCCAATTTTGTACGGGCAATCAAGTAGTCGGAATTTACAGATACTTGAAGAGCTGGAGCAGGAGGCTTCAGGATTATATAGCTATTGTTATTTCCGCTGTGTTGTAAGTGTTAAACTCTAATAATGGTATTGTATACATACTGTTTTATTTCAAAGTTATGTTATGAAATATATTTATTCGTTCCGCTGTGAGATTCGTGTTTACTCTGATGTTGTATGTTCTTCTTCTTCTTCTTCTTCTATTCTAAGTTTCTATCTTATCTATTCTCACTCTCTATTTTCTTTCATTAACTATTCCGTATTTCCGATGCTTGGATAGTCGACATTGAGTTTATGTCGATAACCAGGATCGCGAAAACCCGGGTCGTTACAGCTTACAAAAATTTCTTACATTGAATAGGATGTATATATTGGTCATATATATATCCCATTCACAAAGATAAGCGATCTCGTTGGGGAAACGAGATCAAGAAATAAAAATTCGGGTTATACACCCTAAATAGGAAATATTAGCACGTTCTATAATATTTCAAAAAATATTAAATCAGAACCATTAAGTTTCCAGTAAACCCCAAAAATCTCAAATTTGAAATATTAGCATGTCCTCTAATATTTCACGAACAACTTCTAAATCATGTAAACATGATAAATGGTAGAAGTTGAAAGAATTCTGTTGATATTGAAAACTTTCGGTTTTCAAATACACAAAAATATCACTAACATAGATGAGGTCAAGCCCGTCGGGTTTCGGCCTCGCAAATATGGTTCACTAATGGTTAACAAAATAACTAGAGAATATGTTAACCAAAAATGACAAAATAAATTTCAAACTCAATTATCTATCAAGGTGGTCATCCTAAAATGGATGAAAAGATCCCAAAAATTCATGAGTAATGTGAAATACAAGAACACGTCTTCTTTAAGGTCATTCTCATTGTTATGAGAATTTATAAAATAAAAGAAAGCTAACGAATCTAAATTAGAATCGTTAAGAACAACAAAAATCTATCTCACAGATTGGGGATGTTGAAGATGGATGATATTCTCGGAAAATAATATGCGGACCTCGGAATTGATAGGTCAATCCATCCCGAGAATCACCACTAAACAAAAACAAACAAGACATGCAAATAAGCATGGAAAGAATAGCCGCATAAAGGAGAGTTAATCATCCATAAAAATATGATTTTTAAAAATCAACCAAAGTTAGTCTCAAGAATAATTTCTCAAAAGAATAACAACTTATTGCAAAGTTGATCTATCAAAATACTAACCCCAATTTAGTATACGAAACACAAAAGGTGGGAATTTATGCAAGATCCCCAATTGCAAAAGCCCAGAGATCGAAAATTGAAATCCGAAAATAAGAGACTAAGTTCAATAAGAAAATATATCTTATTGATTTTCAAAAGAAGATCCGAGATAATTTTCAATGAAAACTCGAATCACCCAAGTTCTAGAAGTCACTCAAAGATATCTAGAAAAATAAAATGGATAGCTCAAACCTTAATAAGTGCAAGCATACAATTCCATAAATCAATATGATATTCAAAAATGGTTCTCATAACACAAGAATGAATTCACAAAGTCCACAAAACATAAATGAGGACATACCCATATAAATGAACACGTAAGTAATTCATGTCATAAGTAAATAAAGAGAACCAAATGACTGAAATCACCATATAATCACAAATACTTCAATGTCTTCGAAGCAATGTAAATATATATAATAATAATCATCACGAAAATGGTGAAATCGTGAATAACACAAAAACACACAAACAATATGAACTAGGCCCGAATTGACTACAATGGCCTCGACAAGGTCGCTGACACCTCCCAAAAGCAGTTTCGCCAGCCACGAGATTGGAAAAACATAAATTCTCCACAAATGATCAAAAGATCAAAACCATAAAGTGATCATCAACGATCCACAAAGAAAGCGTAATTTACATTGAGTTTAGCCAAATGTCGCATAACCACTGGCTTAACTCAAATATTCATGAACAAATTGCAAACTCCACTATAAAATGCAAAAATGGTCATAGCATAATTGCAAAAAGTCATAAACCAAAGGTTACTCAAGAAAACACATAAATGGCCATCATAACCGAGCATAAGAAGATTGGAAACAAATTCAAACAATTCTTACTTAAAAATGTGAAAATAAACCTCGATGATGCTGCAGTCATCACCAACATTATTTTCTCTAAATATATTGAGTTTGATATCCAATAATGAAATTGAATTTCAACTGACTAAGTACAAATATAACCAGCAAAGTAAACGCAAGTGTGTCGACCCACTCGTTTTTACCAAGACGTTTAATTGAATTCCTTATTCAATCAAAAAGAAAAAATTACTTGTTTGAAACAAGTAACACTCAAAAGCAAAAGAGAATATTAAATCGATTGTAAAATAAATGGGTAATGAAAAATCAAGGTAGCTTGTAAGAATTTTCACAAAACATTGGTTTGGAAAGATCTACATACATTGGTATAACACAAGCGCCCTCTAATTCCTAAGAACATGGTGTCCTTAAGTTCCTTTGACGCAAAGAAGGTAGATGATCACGATTTCAAAAGAACTCAAATGAGATGATCACGATAATCATCATCATAAATGATAAAGAGGATGGTACCCTTATAGGCATTAGTTTCCTTACCGAAATAAGATATCTCAAATTCATAGTTAAAAATTCAAACTATGAAGATGTAAAGGATACATACGATGGTCATATATATCACATTCTCAAATCATTATCTCATTAAAATCCTTATGGTTGCAAATTAAAAATCAATACTAATGATTTGCCTCACCATTTATTTATTTAAAGTTGCTAATGCGATGGTCCAATGGCGATGCACATCATTAATATTTAATATAAGTGTTGTGTCAGAATCATCTCATTGAAGTGTTCGGAAACTGTTATTGATATCGTAGCGTCCCACTTCTCAATTAGAACTCCTAACATGCTCAATGGGCAACTCAACACGATAAAACAAATTACGTCCAAATAGGGGCACAAATTTATTAATAAGTAATCAAAAGTGCAACCATTTATTTATGAACTAAATTTTTAATCATAAATAAACAATCACTTCATAGTGCTTAGCAGAAATAATTTATTTGTTTTCGCTTTGGAAAACTAACCTCAAGCGGATTAGTGTTTTACTTGGCCAAAATTATTTTATTGAACCATTTAATAAAATAATTTAGAAATCATCAAAACTAAGTCCCAAAAGTTATTACCACTCAAAAATTGGAAATAATTTGAAATCCTACCCAAGAAAAGGGACGGGACTCTAGGTATGTCAAAGCCAAGATGTCATAAAGATGAAGTCAAATAAATTTGATTGGTCAAACAAGGATCATGCTATAAGATAGGATATGACGGGTCCTAAGACTCGAGCTAAATCCTAAAACACGATTTCCTAAGAGAGACTTAGGATAATGACCCTCGCCATAATATATTCTATTGTTCCGAACTTAGCTCTGATACCAAGTGTAACGCCCCACCTCTATACTCGGATTAGCCAAGGTCATTGCAAGCAATGATGTCAACTAACTCGAAGAATAGGGTTGTTGAGGAGCAACCATCTGCATAATAGCTTTGAATGAGTGTTAAACGTATCGGATAATGTGGTCTTATTTTTCAAATATTATGAGGAAATCCGACACATCTAATTCAAGTTCAAAACTGCTACATAGCGGCTGTATATAATTCGGAAAGCAATATAAAATACATAACAAATAAATCAGAGTCAGACACAGATATTCACATCACTAAGGCGGAAATAGATATGAATATAACACATGAGTGTAAACACAAGATAGTGGTCATAGTCGATCCACTATACAACAAACGAATAGGTACGTGGCTACTCAAAATAATATGTATACAAAGGACTCTCATATACATATAACCCAAAAAGTACAACACTAAAGTAGTTAGCCCAAAAGTGGAGGATAATCCATGCTGGAGTCAAGAAGATTCACCTGAAATACCTCGGTCTGACATGAGTATTATTTACACAAAGATGAACAATAAACAGATCAGTATAGCTGTACTTATCTCATAAACTGGGATAAAATAAGAGATATGAATAAATGTAGACATAAACCCGATAATAACAATGTCTTGTATAAGTGTGAAGCCCAAAAATGTCTACGGTATATCTCAAATCTATATCAGAGCTATAAAAGAATATCTCATTCAAAATTATATAACTACTCATAGGAAATGATAACTCATATCAAACCAACTCAAAAATTGATAACTCAATATCAATAAATCTCAAATTGATAATATAGTATCAATAAAACTCCAAATTCCAGAAATCAATAGATTAGAAATCCAGAGAATCACAAAGGAAGGGGGTAAGGCCTATCTCTAAACGGGAGCCCGAAGATTCACCAACACGTGTATCTCGAATGAGAAGCGATCTCTAGGTAGCTAGCCTATAATGTTGAGCCAAAGCTCCTCGAGTGGCCCGAAGACCACGGGTCGCGACCCCGCTCCAAATTGAACCGATGTTCCTCGAGATGACCCAAAGGTCATCAAAATGCATAAAATAAATGAAAAGGTCACAATTGATCAAAGTAATTCGAAATGATCCGAAGACCATTAAAATACTCAAAATAAACCGAAGTTCCTCAAAATGACTTAAGATCATTAAAATACTCAAAATGAACCGAAGTTCTTCGAAATGATCCGAAGATCATTAAAATACTCAAAATGAACCGAAGTTCCTCGAAATGATCCGAAGATCATTAAAAATATGGAATAAATTCCATAACTCGGAGACATCGCATAAAGCTAGTCTAAATCTCAAAAAGACCATAAATGATCAAGGAAAGTGTAAACTACGCCAAGCTAGTAAATATAAGAGTCGAGTTGCATGTCCCATAACCACTTGATCTGCTCGAATATCTACGAACAAGTTGTATATTCCACTAGAAATACGAAACGATCATTGCCATGATTTCAATCGAATGAGTCCAAGAATTAACCGCTGAAGTAAACACAAGGGGTCATAGTCTTTGTTTTTACTAAGGTGTTTAATTAGATTTCTCATACGAATGAGAAAAAGGTTTACAAAATATATATACTAGTAGATCTGAAGAAGATTTATAAAACAATTTCGTAAAATAGCTTCGTATTATGAAGTAAGATTAGAAACCATTTTTGTAAAAGAATTTGATATCTACTAATAACATAAAACCTTTTTATATAGTTTCGAAGTGGCAAACCTCGAGTAATATCGATCGAAATGACGATCGAACTAAAAATCTACGTTTTAATAACGTAAATTAAATCTCATGAATATCAATCATAAATTCGTCTACAATGAATAAATCAAAAATCCATAAAAATCGAGCTGTAGAAAGTTGTGCAGCAGAGAAACTGACAAGTCACAAAATAAGTCGAAATGGGCCGAAACTCGACCGGGAATGAACTCAAATTTTCTCCACCGGTCAACAGCAGGAATTTTGTCCTCAGACGTCTGTCACTACAGGACAGACGTCTGAGCTGAAACCTGCAGTTTTTTTATTTTTGTCCCGAGAGGTTGGTCAGACGTCTGACCTATATGGTCAGACGTCTGACCTATATGGTCAGACGTCTGAGCTGTAGAATTAATGTTTTTGCCTTGCCAATGACCTTGAAATCAATTCTAACCAAGCCCGGACCTCCCGTGTTGATTCTAAATGTTTAGAAAGCTCGCATATGCTCTTTAAAGCACAAAAATGACATGCATAAACACACATTCATGAAAATGCAAAGATTTGCTTTTAAAACTCCGAAATGCACAAATTCTTGAAAACAAAACAATACATGCACAATGCACACATGACACAAAGGTGGAAGGGCACATGCACAACCTTGATAGCTTGTATACATAAATGTGAGTACTCAAGAGCTCACAACTAAACTCTACACAAGTATTTACCCAAAATTTTATTGAAATGAAATCGAAACTCATAAATTGGAAATGTTTGTTGGATCTAGATTAACCCTATTCACCCCCCCCCCCCTCTAGGGTTAATCTAGATCCAACAAGTGGTATCAGAGCAGGTATTTTTTTTAACTCTAGAGAAATGGTGAATTCTAGTTATCAGTCTTCTGAGAATCAGTCCAGTCGTACTCCATTTATTTTTAATGGTACAGATTTTTCAAATTGGAAATTAGAAATGGAATTATATTTAAAATCTATTGATATTAAATGTTGGGATACTGTTATTAATGGTTATGATATAGTCAATAGGAACGATATTGGATTTAATTCTCGTGCTATTCACACTTTGTATTCTTATATTGATGATGTCCAATATAACCTCATTTCTCATTGCTTGACTGCGCAGGAAATATGGGATTTTCTCAATACAAAGTATGGAAAGATCGACAACAGCAGCTCAAAACCCAAAATGGTCAACTCAGATTCAGATCTATGCTCAGGAGAAGAAACAAATGAAAATTCAAGTAGATCAGACGATGGAGACTCAACAGACAATGAGACTGAAAGCTTCTCTTATGAAGAGTTGGTTTATATGTGTACTGATTTAACAAAAATCGTTGATAAACTCCATCGTAAAAACAAATACTTGAAATCTAAAAATCACGAGTTAAATAGCAAAATTAACTGTTTGGAATCAGAATCTACAAATGTCATGAAATTAGAAAATTCTGACTGTGAAAGTTGTTTGAAATTAAAAACTGACCTCGTTCATCTCAATAAAAATATTCAAAGACTTAAAGAGGAAATTTTGATTTTAAAAGATAACGAGGCTGAACTAAAAGATTCAAACAATTCTTTGCAAAAAGAATTTAATAATTTTAAGGCCATCAAAAGTTCCAAACATGAAATTGCTGATAAAGAAAGCTTGTTGAAAAGTGATTTAATTTTAAACGAGCTTGAAAAAGAGATTGAGAATTTCAAGAAACTTGAATTTGAAAAACAAGTTAAATTTGAATCTGAAATCTTTGAGTCCAAGACCAAAATCAAACTTCTTGAAAACGAAAATTTGTCTTTGAAACAAAATGATACTGAAAGGAGAAAGATCAACATTAATCGTTGTTTAAATCTGATAAAAGAAAACTCTGATCTTAAATCCAAAATTCAACGATTAGAATCAACTTTGAATAAATTTTCGAATGGAGAAAAATCGTTGAATATGCTGTTACAAAACCAATTTTCGGTTGGTCATAAACAAGGTATTGGTTTTGGAAAAACAAGTGTTTTTGAAAAATTGAATTCTTGTGATTTTAAAAAACCTTTAAATTGCTTTAAAAAGGGTCTTTCTGAAAATTTGAATTTTGACAATTCCAAAAGGTTTTTAAATCACAAACGAGACAAGAATTGGTTTGATAACAATCCAGTTGAACAGATGTGGACCCCAAAAGGAAATAAAATGATTTTTGGAAAAACTAAACAAGTTTGGGTTCCTAAAGGCACAAAGATAGATTCGAATGGGATGTTATACAAACAGGTTTGGGTACCAAAAGTGGTAAACAAATTTCAGAGTGGTTTTACAAATTTTGTTAGACCACTTGATCCACTTAACTGCTAGGTACCAGTGAAGGTTGAGGAACTGCTATGCTGAAAAGAGATTGATTTCAAGCTGTTCTATATTTCTGTATTCTTTACAGTTCCTTGGCCAAGATTTACTGAGTCAGAGATTCTGGTTTACACTGATTTCAGGTATGATCTCTGAACTTGTCTTTGTAAATATTTTTTGTTCATTTCTTCTTCTACCTCTTTCCTTTTTTTTTTTTTTTTTGTCCTGAGTTGATTTGACACTGCCATATTCTTCTTATTCTACGCTTCATTAACTTCTGATTGCAGTACTTATGATTTTCTGGAAATTCGTTTAATCTATATAAAACTGTCATGTTTTAATTCTTCCAGAGTCTGAATTTAAACTTGTATATATTTGCAATTGTTTTTTTTTTTTTTTTTTTGAAATTCTAATAGTGTTGAAGCATTCATATCATATCTTGAACACTGTTAGTATAAATTCAAAAATTTTGAAGATCTGAATAATTAATGAAACTTCACACACTTATACTGTCTTGAGTCCCTTCCAATTCATTTTGGAAACACTTAAAGTATTATACTCATTACAGCACTGTTACTACTCAGTTGTGATAATCTCATTAATTTTTAGATTGGCTTGATTATTTCTGACTTGAAAAATATTTGGTTTGAATCAGTGATACGTCTTGGAATTCATCTTTATTCATGATCATTATATTGAAATATGTTTGTTTGAAATCATCTGAAATTCTAGATATTTTGAATATCACACACCTCTTATTTTTCTGAAGTTGTCAATCTTGTGTGACTGATTCATTATATCCCAAAACTTTACATTGATTCATGTGATTTCAAATAAATTATCCCGATCATGAATATTTTCAAATTTGATGTAAATGACCTGAAATTTCTCTTGGGCTTGTCGGAAATAGTTTTGAGAAATTCTTGAAAATGTTCTTTTTGAAAATGGTCTTTGAAAATCATTGTTATTTCATGATTATTTGATTTGAATATATGTTTGTTTAAAATCATTTGAAATTATTGATTTATTGGATCTCACACATATCTTGAATCTGAAATATAACCTGGTGTGATTGATTCATTAAATCCTAATACTTTCACATTTCTTCAAATGATTTAAAATAGAGTATATTTGCAAATCTTGGATCATGAACCACCTTATGTGACCAACATCTTGACAAGTCTGTTGTGATACTGATTTCTCTGTGCTGCTCTGATACTGTTTTTGAAAAATGTTTGTTTTGGAATCATGCTGCTCTGATTATAAGAAATTGATTTGTAAATATTTTTTTGAGGACTGCTTGATTTAGTATCAAAGGCTTATCGTGCTCTGATAAATGAAATTTGTGTGCTTGAGTTGCTTGCTTTGAAATTAAGTCTTTTCTGTTGACTGAGGTACGAATGTTAGCCACCGAGGTGTGTTTAAAATTCTCGAGAGCGAGATAACAAGTGGTATCAAAAGTGCTTATATTTATTTCATCCATCTGTTCTGAATTTTTACTTTGTAGAGACACCATGTGGTATCAGTTTAGAAGTGCTGCATATTTTTTTTGCTGTATATATTTTTTTTGTTTCCCTCTTGTCGTGTATAGATCAACATATTTCTCTTGTAATTGTTTTTCAATTTTTAAATTATTTATTGATTATTCATTCAGAAATTGAAATCTGTATTTATAATTCATCAAAATCATTATTAGATTTTGAAATTGTGATGAATTGTGACTGCAGTATATTTCATAACAAGAGGAGATTTTTATGTAGATTTTCATGATGGTTGAACATTTATTATAATATCTTTGAATTGGCAATAATTTCACGACCATCTTCTTTATCTATCATCTTTCTGACATCCATCATGTTTTATATTAATGTGGAGAGTTTAATTTTTTATAAAATTGTTTTTAAATAAACAGTGAAAATATTTGTGATGGAGTTGTGGTTATATTATTATTCAGAATTAGTGATAATTGAAAATTTGCAATAATCCCGGTACAGTTGGTCATATTTCATAATATAATTAATTTAGAAATTTATTTCACAGTCCATATCTGTACCTACCACATTTTCTATCATCCATATATTGGTTTTATACCGAGTAGTTTTTCTTTTTAAAAGCTGAAATGATAAACATATATAATAAATATATAAGTGTGTCTCTAACCTCATTTAAAAATCCAAGCTCTGGTTATGCATGGTTATGAGACGTCTTATAATTTAAGCTGCGACTGATCCCATTTAAAAATCCAAGCTCTGGTTATGCGTGGTCAGTGTGCTCTTAAATAATAATATATAAATAAAAAGGAAATACAGTGCCAAAAATAGAAATAAATTTGAAATTCTCCTCAGTGTATAAAAACCAGCCTATCAGTCCATCTTTCTAATCTGTGAAATGTGTTGAAATATTATGACGTATTATGATTTGTTGATTGATAGATATTGGGATTTGAGATTATTCGATCTTGTCACTTAAATTGAATTATTTATTATAGTCCAAATCCATCACTGTTTTTGTGCTTTAATTTTATAAAATTCTTTTGAAAATAATTGAGAAATATTCACATTTTTTTTAACTCTCCTTATTTTTATAAAATTCATCGTATATCCGTCATTCTCTACAATGTGAAATACGCCACCTGTTCTTAGAATATTATGATTTTTGTTTGACTGATTGAAATTTATGATGACCGTTCTTACTCTTATGCTGAAATTATATTTGTTAGTCACTATTCATCTGTATTTTAAACTCTGTATCCTTTTGATGATAACAAAAGGGGGAGAATGGATTAGATTTTGATTTATGAGTGAATATTTTATAAATATTTTTAATTTTGAAAATTTATTATTATTCATACATTTCACTCATGCACAGTTATAGGGGGAGTTGTCTGTTGTAGGGGGAGCTAATAAATAGGGGGAGTTCAATATTCATTGTCAAACATATCTATTGTATACAAAATCTTTTATTTGTTTGTCATCATCAAAAGGGGGACCCTAGAGGGGGGGTGAATAGGGTTTATCACAGTTTTTTTAACTAAAATAAAAAACTGACAGGATATTAAAAAAAAATAAACAGATCACAGAAAACAGCAGAAACTGAAGTGCAGAAAATAAATCACACACAGATATACCCAGCTTCGGCAAAACCCTGCCTAATGCTGCATTTCTAAGGTTTCTACTAGGTGATAGAAAAGATCCCGCATACAAGACAATGTACACTCGCAATCCCTGCTCCTAATCTAACCCTACGCTCAAAATCCCTAGACTGACCGATATCCCCTCGATCAGATTTTCCCGAATTACAATCCTGTAATTCGTAACCCAGATTTTACAGACTCTAGCAACTGTCAGTTGACCCCCAACTGAATTTCCTAGATTTTACAGACCTGGAACTGTTCGTTTGTTTTTACAGATAAACAACACAAATTGAAAAACAAAAACAAAACAAGAATAAACCAAAGAAAACCCTAGGAGTTAACTTTAAAAGGGTCATCCCCTTTTAATTTAAAAACAAATATGCCCTTTTGTTTAAAACTTAGGCCGGCCCATTTTCTTTTCTTGCTTCATTCTTCTGCCCGATTCCTCTTTTGTTCTGGGAAACAAAAATGGCGGCTAGGGTTTTCTGAAACTTCCCCAAATCGTGATGCAGTTGTTTGATTGTTGAAATTTTGCTCTGGAATTAAACTCTGGTGCTTCAATTAGGTGCTCCTTCGTTGTTCGATTTGGTCCCTCTGTCTAGCGATCGAAAACTGTGAGTAAAAATTGATTTTGAATCTTTGTTGCTATCGAATTTTTTTTTTTTTTTTGTATTTTTCGATGCTCTGTCTGTGATGAATTTGGTGTATAATATAGGATTACAAACCCTATAACTTCTCTGATTTCGCTATATGGCTTGGCTTGATTTCTCCTGATTTGTTGCGTGTCCCCTTTTGATAGCCACGGATTTGAAATGATGCGTGATTGTTGTTGATGAATTCAAACCTGATTTTGTACTTCAATGAATCTGGACTAAATAAATCTGCCCCCTTTTTGGATTATTCCCTTAAAAATTCCTTGCGTGATTTCAGGAATTTAAAACCTTGTCCCTTGATAAAACTGATTAAATGTTGCAAAAAAAAAAAATATGTACTCGGCTTTAATTCTTCCTTTGAATTTCGAACTACTTTACTCAAACCAGGAAAGAAAAGATTTTGTTCTTGTATAAATTCATGCTTTGATATATGCTATGCCATGAATTATACTTCTCTGAAAAACACTTGCCGAAAATGCACACTGATTTGTCAATTGATTTGATCAAATTAAAACATGTACCATTTGAATCCACTGTTTTCCAAAAGATAATTGCTTTCCTCTTTTGCTCAGACAAAGTCTGGAAATATATTTGTTGCTTGATTTGAATTGCTTGTCGAGATGAATTCTGGAAGTATTTAAAAACCGTGACTTGTTACCTGAATTTGCTTGATTGATTGTTGACTGTTGACCCCTCATAATTTCTGAATTGAATGCCATGATTACTGAATTTCTGGAAACAGATTTTTGGTCCTTGCATTTCAATTAGCTGATTAACACATTGCGATATTTATGTGAAACTTTTCTTGTACATATCTCGGCCATTTCTAGAAATCTTGAAATTCTGCACTGTTTCAAATTGTGTACTTCCTTCTTGTTTGCTAGACTATGAAGCTGCTGTATAAACATGATTTTGGTTTAACACTTGTGTACACTTAGCTTGTGTTTGAACTAATTCCACCATGCTGCTATGACACCATGTATTTGTGACTTGGAATTTTGTTCTGTTTCATTTATGTTGTAGCTCCACCATGCAGTATGTATATCCATCCATTGTTGTTTGACAACATTTAAACTGCCCTGTAATATTTGCTCCATTCTCCATGCTCTCTTGCCTTGTACTATGTTAACATCCTTTGTTTAACCATGTAAATGCATTGCTATACTTGTGGCCCTCTTGACTATTTGAAATCTTTCCATATGTTTGTCTGTGTTACTTCATTGCATGGCTTGATCACTTTGACTGTTTGAATTTCTTCATTGCTGTATTGAGCTTGACAGGATTTGCACCATTGTTCCACTTGTACTCGAGTTGTCTCATTCATGCTGTATCACCATTTTGTCTTGCCATGAATTGTTGCGCCATCCACTACACCGTGCTATTTGCTTGTTCACATTCATGTTGTTTCATTGAGTGATCTGCCATGGATCTTGATGCTGTTTAAAACTGAGTTTGCCATCATGTTTGTGCTGCTTAAGAAAATGATTTGCCAAAATAAATCACTTGATTTTGAATTGAAATTTTTGATCTGCCACTTGTTTTCATTGCTGAGCTGATTTTCATCTTGTGTTTGCTGATCTGAAATTTTGCACTTCCATTTCTCTCTTGATTTTTGACCTATCTTGTATACTGAAGAAAAAAAATCAGCAGATTGACTGTACTGTGTTGGGGCTGGTCAGAATCAGCTGAGTTTGATGCTGGTTCTGATCAGCAAACCAGTATGGTCATGTTGAGGTTGATCAGTGAGTACTAAAAAATATATCAAATCATTTCATGAAAGATGATGAGAAAACACACCAGAAAGCTGAGGCAAATAAATTTTTTTTTATTTAAAAAAAATGTTTGCATGTGTACAGTTTTTATTTCTATTGCAATGTACTGTGTGTGTGTGTGTCTCTGTGTATGACAGGTGTAGATGACTGGACTGACAGAGAGCTGTGAAGACAGAAGACTGAATATAAGAAGACAGTGTGTAGTGTCAGTGAATGTGTCAAAGTGTATGTATGTAAATATGAGTGTTGAGACTGAATGTATGTACAAAAAGAGTGACTGACTTAATATGTAATGAGGAGCTGTATATATGAAATATGATATGGCATGAAGTGTAATACAGAGATGAACAAATAGTGGAGTATAAAATTTGTACTGTTTGATATTGAAATAAAATATTATATTCAAATAAAATCCTGTGAATATTTAAATTTCTGTACAGTTGTATTTTATTTAAATATAAATATTATATTCCAGTCTGTGATTTACAATAACAGTACAATATCAAACACATTAAAATAATATTTATTTGGTTGTTATCATCAAACAAAAATCATATAATTGTGTATACAACATCGTTATATACAACAATGTTAACATGCAATTCAATCAACCCAATTAATTAACACACAACAAAATGTGCCAAGGGCACACTAGACAAGCATGAATGCTTGAGGCATAGATGTGAGTTCATAGGAACTCACCTTTGATTGTAGGAATGAAGAACAAGCTCTAAACCTAAGTTAGATCAACCTCTCTTCAATCAATACTCTAGAATCTCCAGTCTAAGATGACATAAATAGAATTCCTAAGAGTTAGGTATTAAGAATTCATACAAATTGTAGAGGAACATGGTTGGAGAAGATAGAGATGGAGCTTACCTCTCTTTTCTATGAATTTACACTTGATTCCCTTCTCAAATTTGGATTCCTAAGATGAACTAGGGTTTAGGAATTTTGATTTCCAATTCCCTTCTCCATTTTTGCTAAGTGTTAGGAAATAAAAGTGAATAAGGGAGAAGGGAGGGGCTAAGAGGGGTTATAAGGTGGGTTAGGTTAGCTAACCCAAACCCAAGCCCAAAGTCCCAAATTTCCGAAACTCGAAACATATCGAAGCTTATAGTCAAAAAGGTTGTAAACGATAATCCGGACTCAATGGAAGTGGTTTCGAGTCCAAGTTCATCCATATGCAAAATGTGACTTTTTGGTCATACACTCGATTAAGGATTACGACGTTGTATTTAAATAAAATATTTAAATATATTATCGTCAAATATGCGGGTTGTTACAGTACACTTAAAAATAAATTCAAATTAGTTACTAACGTTTCTTTGACAATGTTTATATTAAGGTAACAAAAGAATTACACGTTAAGTATCCAAATTTAGTAAGCCACGTTAATTTGGAAAAATGTTTATATTAAAATAAATATACAAAGAATTCTTATCTAAAAGAAAATTCCATTAGATAACATTCCAAATTCTATGTCGAACTTGAAATCTAAACATCAATTTTATCGTTAAATTTTAAATTAATTATATTTTAATACGTCATAATTACCGGTTCGTTGCATTCTCCCCCACTTAGCACTTTTCGTCCTCGAAAAGGAACGCCATATGAATTTAATTTGACATATATAACATCACACATATTTTACTCAGCTTAAAACATGTTAGGGAGAGAAACATGTTATAGAAAAAAATATCGTTCTTATAAATGAAGGAAGCTTTTCAAATTTTAAAGTGTTTAGTAAAATTATTTATAGCCTATAAGTCATGTCGTTCTTCCTTTAGATCAAATTCCATTTTGTTTCAAACATTTCCAAGTTTTCCTTTTTTTTTTTGAAAATGGGTAAACCGCCTCGTTAAAAACCTGAACAAGAACTCAGCGTGAGAACTAGACAGGGAAAAAGAGTGCGGTGTTTTATTGACAACGAATCAATAAAAGGTACAAAAATGTACAACCAGCCTTCATCACAACAAAACACGACTGCCTACCCTTAAGAAATAAAACAAAAGAGAACCATATAAACAAATAAAACGAACTGGCACGTGTCTCTCTTTGCAAGGACCCACAAGTCATTTAATAAAGCTGATAGAACAACTAGGTCATTCCTAAATTAATCTGCTCCTTCATCCCCAATTGCGATGAACAGATTTTCTTCCTCAAATATGCACTCCTTCATCCCGCATCCAGGAGGTTCACTCCCCAACGATCTGCAATAACCAGATCAGAACTTCTTCGAGATCGCCTCCACTTCGATTTCTGCAGAAGGTACTTAATTTCCATCTCCTTGTAATTCCAGCATATAAACTTATCCCATCTTTGATTGCTGTGTAATCTACGGTTTCTTTCCTTCCATGAATGATAGATAGTACTTACCAAACAGCAGAAGGCAACGTCTTGGCTGAAGGAAGCTGCGCTGAACGTTGATTTTATCATCTTCAGTTCTTCTTCGAGACTCAAAGGCATATTATTGGACGGAGGAAGTTCAAGTTTGAGTCTGCACCGTACCCAAAGGTAAGCAGTGTAGGAGTAAATGAAAAATAAATGATTTCTTGTCTCATTAACTTCATTGCACAAAACACATACTGGGTCAATGTTATAACCCCATGTCGTCATTCTGTCTTTCGTGCTCAAATGGTTTCGGACAGCTTTATAGGCGCATAAAGACATCTAAGGACTGTTAATATTATGCCACATTATCTTACACCATACAGGTTCATTGTCATGAGTTCTAGAGTTATCCCATGCCGGAAAAAAAGAGAAACCGTCCTTAATGTTATTCCAGCTCCAGAAGTCCGAGTCCCCTCTTGTTTGTATATTAATTTCATTAATGTTATTTGTTTTCCAAATGAATTTTATATTCCTACAATATAGAATTTTCAAGATCTTCAAATCCATATCTTATAAATCATCTACAATTCATATAGTTGAATATTTTCCCTTTTCGAACATTATTTCAAAACATATCTCAATTCAAAATCCTTTACAAACTGATATGTGGCTTTATATTCATTCTTATTTCAAATATTAAATCGTGTTTGAAAAGGTCACATTTCTTATACTTGGGAAATCTCTCAAAATATCATCACGCTTCTGCTACGCTACTCTAATTAGCGCATGCATATTTCAACCAGTATTGTTCACGGGTAAATTCCAAAACATTGATTTCAAAATTTCGGAACCAAATCCTCAAAATTAATATTTCCAAAATCAAATTTTATTGTATTAACTTTATCGTTCAATCTTGTCGTATCCTGTTACTTTTCATTTGATTTATTCATGTCATAACCTTGCTATTTCACTTATGTCAGTTAATTTTCTTCTTCTATTTTTTCACTTTAAATTCTCATCATGGAATTTTACATATTCCATTTTCTTTTGTACTCGATTTATTTCCCTTTTGTCAAAAATTCCCTTTCAAGTAAGATATTTATACACAAAATCCAATTCATCATAAGTGATTACTTTTGTCTAATTCAATACGTTCACATTTCAATGTATTTACAAAGTTTCAATCGGGAAAAAATAGTCTTCTCCCCCACTTAAAATTTTAGCTCTGATCGTAATTTTAAACGTATATTAATCCAAATTTTAGAATATATAATGATACACATAACTTCTTAACAAATTGGCTTTTCATTAATGTTATATTCTTAGTTCCCTTAAATTTTATAGGTTTGCGTATATAATTTTACATACAAACGCTTGTTTAAAATTTCATAAACACTTTTATAAGGATCCCGTTTGTATTTTAATTTTATTGATTCAAAACCAATCTCCGATTTTAACGCAATATCAAAATCAAATTTTCTAACTCCTTCAAAAATGAGGCTTTAAGTTTAAATTCGACATCTCGATTGGAATTATACATCTTCATCACTTTCGAAATTTAGAAATAAACACAGGTGATCTCGCGATAACCACTAGGTTCATTTTTAGGTGATACAGCGTGAATCTATATTGACCTAGTGCACGGAGAATTTAGCACATACGTTAGCTAGGCGTAGGTCTCAAAATCTTCATATACTTGATATTCCAACCTTGATGTCCACAAACTATTTGAAACTTTCCTCTTTAGAATATACACAATTCTATATGTAACTTTTCTAAATATATGTCAAAATAACATATTTTGATTACAATTGTTTATTTATACAATCTTAAAACTTATAATGGAAATCATGCAAGATGTTATTCTTAGCATATATTATATAGGGCTTTATTTTCGAACACGCGTTGTTCCCAAAATCTTAAGTTTATTATAACCCTATAATACATAAATATTAACACTAGTTTAATATTTGTTTCACTTGCTCATGAAATATATGCATATATGGGTATTTATACAAATTATTATTCTATATTTATATAAGATGATCTTAGTTCCAAAAGTCTAACTTCTATTTTCTTTCAACCAAGTTATACTTATATTTTTAATTTATATTATACTTATTCCGGAAGCTTTTGTTTCCCTTCACAGGTATTTTCATATTTTTTTTTATCTTAGGTCTTTATTTTCAAACTTACAAGTTCTTATATTTTAATCATTTAATTTTCTTTTGATATAGTGTTACAAGTCCACATCTAGCTCATTATTATTAAATTTTCAATTCAATTTATTCAACACAACCAAGTGTCTAATACTTAGTTGTCTGTTCAAGTTTTACTATAAACTCCCATGCCGAGGTTCAAATCTGATTCGAGGTAACTTGGATTATAAGCTAAGAGCTGAACAACTGGACGAACAAGATGGACTTATCAAGGACATGCAAAATGAATTAAGGAACATTCAGGGTCTAGACACGACCAATCTAAGTTCTAAAATGGGACAAAGCAAAACAAGACTTAGATTCGGGAAAAATCCTAACTTAAGAAGGATCCAGCAAAGACGAGTTCAAAGGAATGGGATTAAAACGAGGATATATCTTTAAAACAAGGCTAAAATTTTAAATTATTCATATATATAAAAATAATCCTTTTGAAATCCCTTCAAATCATTTAAAATATTTTTAATTTCAAAATACGCTCTCTCGGAATGATTCTAAGCTGATTTCACTCATTCTAGGGTATTGCTATCCCATCTCTAATGAGTGTCTCAACTTCATAAGCTAAGCTTTGTATAAGCAAAGCTCTGATACCAAACTGTAACGACCTGGCTTTTTGACCGGTTTTTGCCAGTAATTAAACCAACTCAAACCGGTCAAAAGGACAGATTGTTATTGCTTATGAAGTTGAAATACAAATCATCATAGAATCACAGACACAGAACACATAATATCTCACAGCGGAAGTAAAAATTTATACAATATTACAAAATCTTTAAATTTACATAATATCAGAGTACAAAATAAATATAGAAACAGTGGAAAAATGAATGTAGAACCATACTTATATTCGATAGCAAGCAGAGATGGACATAACAGCATATGACATAGTAGACAGATGGCTAGATCTCCAACGAATCTCAAGCCCTAACATACATATTTCCTAGCTGAAATACTCGATCTGACTCGGGCATTTTGCAAGGAATAAAACAAACAAAATACACGAGTCAGGACTAACAGTCTCATATAAGTGAATTAACTCAAATGAAGTATCCACTGAAATGTACAATAACTTAAAGGATGTTCGGGATTTCCATCCTCTAAGGATCCGCGAAACTAATATCTATATAATAATACGCTATTATTGTAATGTTTATTCAGTAAAGTAAATATAATGAAAATAAAGTAAGCGGGATTACCATATTACCCTTACGCCGTTTATAATACCGTAGTCTATACAGTACCGTAAACCCACCGTAAAACGATAGCATCAGAGGGCACTCCATAGGTACGGTATAAATCAAAATCGTAGGGGGCTCGAAAGGATAATATGATAAGGCACACGAGGAATACCCACGGCAGGATTCTATCGGATTGCGGCTCCCGGGCCGGTGGTAACGCAAAACAGCCACTACCGCCCACCTCGAACAACACTCCCATAATAAAAGAGGGTGCCCCAAATCAATCACATAGTAATAGAGATGGTATTGAAGAAGCGTGTTCGATCAGAGGTGCTACCTCACTTAACCCGGGCATGGCTTCTGTTTTAGTCATTTTAATTATGACCCGAAGGTCAAGGCTAATCCATCAGCGTTCTCTTTATTCAAATCCAGTAATCGCCTCCATATCTTATTACTTTTTTTCTGGAACTCCACCGCGTACACATTTGTTAAAGTGGTATCGGTATTGGCAGCGAGTATGACATCTGCCGACTCCGGTCTCTTTAACAACTAAACATTTACATTTTCCACACCATGGCCATTAGATTTGAAATCATATTCAGAGTGTTGCAAATCGATTTATTTCAAATATTGCCCCAAAAATCAATTATCCAAATAAATTCATCATTTGGTTCGATCGAGATTATAAAACCCATATTCACCATTTCTTTTGTCAACCATTTGGTTTTAAGTGTCAACTTCCATGAAATATCGTTATTGCTAGAAATCCTTCATTCACCCTTTTAATTCACTAGATTGGACTGGACATAAGTTTTATTCAATTTATTAAACATGTTTAGAAAAGTTAAGTTTGAAAATAGTATATGTATATTGAAAGTAATGCATAAACGTATATATTTGGAAAAGTATATGTATATTGTATAAATATATATAGTTGGAAAAATATATGTATATTAAACTGAAAGTAATGTATAAACATACATATATATATAGTTGGAAAAGTACATGTATATTAAATTGAAAATATTGTATAAACACACACACACATATATATATACACATATATATAGTTGGAAGGTATTATAATATTCATATAGTTGAAGTAATCAAATCCTTTTATAAAATATATTTACAAAATCAAGTAATGTAGAAAATTGCTTCCATGAAATTATAGTTCTATTAAAATTTATAAAATGTGTTTAGAAAAGTTAAGTTTGAAAATAGTGTGTATATATATATTAAGTTGAAAATAATGCATAAATATATATATATATATATATATGGAAATTTATTATAAAATTCTTATGGTTAAAGTAATCAAATCATTTTATAAAAGAATTGTTGGAAACAATGGTTCGGCTGAGTCGTGGACCAGGTCACTTTCTTGAAGACGTTTCGGCGATCTACTCAAGGTGCAAAGTAGTTCGTACTATTCGCCGCCGCCTCTGGGATAAAACAGCCTCTTCCTTGTTTTTCTTTCTATATCAGATTATTTGCACATATGAAGCCAATTCTGTTTGCACTCAAAAATTAATACTGCTCAAGTTTATTTTCTTTCTATTTTGTAAAAGAATGGTGAAGTAGAAGATAGAAAAAATGTATGTTTATTTCTTTCAGTGGAAGAGGAAGAGAGAGTTTTTTTTCTATTCAGAAAAAGAGCAAAGAAAATGATTTTTTTTCTATTTTGTGATGGTCTCTCCTATTCTTTATATAAACAATAAAGGAGAGTAACATTAGCTACGTTAGTGGGGGGATGAATGGACCATAATCAATACCATTATTGAAATAAAAGAAACGTTCAAAAAGTTGCAATTTTTAACATGTAAATTGCATACGTTTCAAAAGAGATGAATGATAATAAATATAAATTTATTATCACTCAATGAAATATTCAAATACCATTTATTTTCCTTTTGTAACAGCTCTATAAAATGTCATATACATATACGATTGTTACTGTTTCAATGGCTCATAAATATATTTACATGTATGTAAATATATTACCGTTATAACATTCAACGGCTCTATTACATTAATTGCATTACAATAATGGCTCAAATATATGTTACCGTTATTAACTTACAATGGCTCAATTTTTGTTTATTCTTAATTTTTTAATAAATTCACAAAATGTTCCAACAATCCCCCACTTGAATTTCTTCAAAAATATTTTTGAGCAGTTCAATAAAAATACATAAGATTGTGCATAAACAAAGGTGTCATCCGATTTAAACCTTTGCATAGTGAATAAGATTCAGTTTTTACTAGAGTGACACGTAATCTTGAACTCTATTCCTGACATCAAACCACACACAGCCTTTCTAGAGTGCAATCAAATAAGCCCGTGCATTTATGGCCATGCACGTCTATCCCAGTTTAGTGAACGCTCTAGGAATATTGCCCAAACTCCATAGGAAATGACCACATTTCCACATTCACATAGGTGAGTCCATCAAGAGTACTCCTGAAGGTAGGTACTCCACTCCAAATAAAGTATAAATCTCATTAAGAGTTTCTATTAACTCATCCTCTAATCACTTCAGGAATACATGCTTCTTTACATATAAATTTAGCAAATTCATCTACTATCACAACACAACTTGTTTTTACCCATTGAATCAAGTTCTTGGGATCTCCAGTCATTTATGTCGGGTTATCATTGTGTGTGATTCCACAATCTCAGGGAAATAGTCCCATTCTTTTAGAATCATTAAGGACTTTCTTTCTGGTCAGTCCTTTCGTCAAAGGATCTTCCAAATTATCATCACTTCATATGTGATGTTCTCTAACAATACTGTGCATACGACTGTCATTTCTTACTGTTGTAATATCAGTTCTGTCCTTCTTTCAATAGTCGTCAAAATTTCATTACTATGTATGTGATGTTCTCTTACAGTATTGTACTTACGACTGTCGTCTTTTACCGTTGTAATAACGGTTCCATACTTTTTGCAATAGCCGCGGTACTATCGCAATCGATTACACCACTAGTATCGATTTTTCCCATATAAGGATCTCAACTAGCAGATTTCTATAGTTCTCTGCTTCTTCACTAGCTGTGGCTAGTGTAATTATCTCAGTTTCTATAATAGACTGAGTCAAAATAGTATGTTTCCTGAATTTTTCAAGAAACAATTTCTCTATTAATGCTAAATATATAGCCACTGGTTGCTTTTGAATCATCATATAAAGTATTCCAGTCTGCATCGGAATAACAATTTACAACAGCTGGAAACTTTTCATATTGTAATCCAAGGTTCAAGATTTATTATAGGTATCTCATAACCCTCTCAATAACATGTTAATGCTCTATACTAGGTCTACAAGTAAACTTGCATAATAATCTCACAACATAGGCAATGTCGGGTCTAGTACAATCAGTGACATCCGAAGGCTGCCAATGATGCTCGCTTAATTTGACTGTCTTACACCTTCACCCGTGTTCTTAAATGTCTTTACACTGGGATCATATGGTGTACATGTAGGTTTACAGTCAAAGTGATTGTCTTTCTTTAGAAACTTCTCAATATAATGAGATTGATCCAAAGAAATTCCCTTTTTTAGACCTAGTAATTTCTAATACCAAGGATTACATTCGCTTCACCTAGATCTTTCATATCAAAGTTGGCACTTAATAAAGATTTGTCATTTTTTTACGGCATGAATATTTGACCCAAAAAAAAAGAGTAGGTCATCAACATAAAGATGTATAATAGTACAAATATCATTTTCAAATTTGTAATAAATGCATTTGTCACTTTCATTAACTTTAAAATCATGTGAAAGGATTAAGTTATCAAATTTTTCATGCCATTGTTTAGGTGCTTGTTTCAAACCCTATAATGATTTATCTAATTTGCATACTTTATGTTCTTGACCATGTACCACAAATCCTTCAGGCTGGTCCATATAAATTTCTTCTTCTAATTCGCCGTTCAAAAATGCGATTTTAACATGCATTTGGTGTATTAATAAATTATGAATAGAAGCAAGTTAGATTAATACCGAATGAATGTAATTCTAGTTACAGGTGAAAAAATGTTGAAGAAATTTATATTTTCTCTTTGTTTAAAACCTTTAGGTACTAGACGAGCTTTATATTTATCGATAGCGTCATCAGGTTTTAATTTCTTTTTAAGTACCTATTTACAACTTATAGATTTACAACCAGTGGGTAAATCTACCAAGTGCCAAGTCTTATTGGATTCCAAAGAATCCATCTCATCATTTATATATAGTCGCTTGCAAAAAATCGACACCTAAAGAAGATAAGGCCCCTTGGAGGTTTATGGGATCCTCCTCTATAGTAAAATCACAAAAATCTAAACCAAGATCTTTTATGGTTCTTTCTTTTTTGCTTCTTCTAGGTTCAGCTTCAGAATTTTCATTTAGTTCTGTTCTAATAGGCATACTTGAAGTGCCCCCACTATTAAAAGAAACTCCCACTATTTTTCTCAAAAACTATATGATTCTTCAACAGTGTATGTATTAAATCATAGAGAATTATCTTATTTGTTTCCAAAAGATACTCATTTATTATTCAATAATTGTCATTTAATGACATCTTAAAAATATATGCATTTATCGTCAAATAAATGTCATTCAATTAATGTTATTTCCTATAACATTTTCTAAGTTTGCATTTAATTAATGTCGACTTTTATTAGTGACATTTTCCAAATTTATGCATATAAACTATTTCAATTTATTTGATGCAAAAACCTATTCATCCAATTAATGTCAATTCTTAATGACATTATCAAATAACATATACATTCTATTAATGTCAAATTTTTAGTGACATTTCCAAATAATATATGCGTTCTATTAATGTCAATTCTTACTGACATTTTCAAATAACATACACATTCCATTAATGTCAAATTTTTAGTGACATTTCCAAATAATATATGCGTTCTATTAATGTCAAATTTTTTAGTGACATTTCCAAATAAACATATGCATTTCACTAGTGCCAAAATTTTAATGATATTTTCCAAATAAATATGCACTTAATTAATATCAATTTATAATAAAGACATTCTCAAAATTTGCATTCAAATAGTGCCTATTCTAATGACACTTTCAAAACAAATTCCCTTTAATTACCATTGTTCATAAGTCGTAAATAGCAACATTGGAACAATCATCAATACTTGTAATATGATACTGGTTTTTAATATATGTTAATAAAACTCAGTACTTCGATTGGCTCATATGAAATAAATCTGAAGTTCAGATTTTCTAATACAAAATAACTTCCAAAATCATCACATATGATCAAAAGCAAATAGCTAATCTTGTACCAATATTTAAAGTGTATTTCAACTTTAAATTCACTGATTGAATTTTACTATAATGTTAATAACCAATCAAATCTAATTACTATCTCATCCACTATATCATTAAACGTTGTTTAATAACATTTATCGTGCAATTAAATGTTCAGTTACAAACATTTATTGCCTCATTTAAAATTCTCTAAGCAAGAAGGGCAATTTTCTAAATATATGCTTCCTGCAAAAGTTTTCCTTTTACTAATTTTGTAGAATAGTATATTGTTAATATGCACATTAATAAATCATACAATCACTTTCGAACGGTTCTCTAAAACAATTGTTTTAGCTTAACACGAATGAAATATAGAATGATAATCTCTAGTTAACAATATAATTATACTTATATTGTTTTCTTAATCTTAATCTTAATCATTCTTTGAACAAATTTTATTCCATCCAAAGTTAATTTCAGGACTTATAAGATTTACTATTGTTTTCCAATAGTCTCGTAATTGATTTTTAATTAGCAAATTAATGCAAAATCCAAATAATAATAGACAAATTCTTTTCAAACTTAGAGCAGTTTGTCAATTATAACAGCAATATAAAACTATTCATATAAGTCATACATTTGGAGATGATCTCAAAAGCTATTTCAAAGCTCATGTGATGCATCTCTACTGACCTGTCATTCGTCATTTTTTTTCCTAATGCTAGTGCTTGAAGTGCGGTCCTTTAAATATGAAAAGTGCAAAGCTTAAAAATTGAAACTTGGATGATGGGGTAGCATCGTCAAGATTTGCAGTCGAAGCTATTGTTTTTCTGAAATCGTCTTCAAAATTATTGGAAACAATGGTTCGGTTGAGTCGTGAACCAGGTCACTTTTTTGAAGATGTTTCGGCGATCTTCTCAAGGTGCAAAGTAGTTCGTACTGTTCGCTGCCGCCTCTGGGACAAAACAACTTCTTCCTTATTTATCTTTCTATATCGGATCATTTGCACATATGAAGCTGATTCTGTTTGCACTTAAAAAATTAATACTGCTCGAGTTAGTTTTCTTTCTATTCTGTAAAAGAATGGTGAATTAGAAGATAGAAAAAATGTATGTTTTTTCTTTCTATGGAAGAGGAAGGGAGAGAGTTTTTTTTTCTTTTCAGTAAAAGAGCAAATAAAATGATTTTTTTTTTCTATTTTGTGATGGTCTCTCCTATTCTTTATATAAACAATAAAGGAGAGTAACATCAGCTACGTTAGTGGGGGGATGAATGAACCATAATTAATACCATTATTAAAATAAAAGAAACGTTCAAAAAGTTGCAATTTTTAACATGTAAATTGCATACGTTTCAAAAGAGATGAATGATAATAAATATAAATTTATTATCACTCTATGCAATATTCAAATACCATTCATTTTCCTTTTGTAACAGCTCTGTAAAATGTCACATATATATATGATCATTACTGTTTCAATGGTTCATAAATATATTTACATGTATGTAAATATATTACCGTTATAACATTCAACGGCTCTATAACATTAATTGCATTACAATAATGGCTCAAATATATGTTACCGTTATTAACATACAACGGCTTAATTTTTATTTATTCTTAATTTTTTAATAAATTCACAAAATGTTCCAACAAGAATGTTTATAAAATCAAGTAATGTGGAAAAATTGCTTCTACGAATTTGTAATTCTGTCCAAATAATATTAATCCAATCCAATCCAAATCCATGTCTTACAATTTCTTTTCTTGTCAAAATTTCACACTTAAATACATTCCCTTTTTGTTTGGTTCAATTTCAATACTTCATGGTTAAAATGATTTCTAAACTAATGTTATAATAAATCCCAAACAACTTTTAGAGTTTGCTATAAATCAAAGTGTGATTTGTTACATTCTAGCTTGTTAACAAAACTCGTATTCACCATGACTTAGATAATCATATTCCTTCATACTTGAACTTAACACATTACGTTTTGACAAAATTCTTCTTACATTCACACGGCGAAATTACGTTTGACAATCATAAGTTTGAAAACATTTATCAACTCTTTGCAAATCCTTTACATCAAATCATTCACTTCAAATTCGTTTTATTAATAAATTCGTTATAGGAACATAAAGTTAAGAAGGATTTATTTAAATAAATAAAATTTGAGTGTTAATTTGCAAAAATCACTTTAAAACTTATTTTCGTACAAATTGGATTCCTTATGAAAATTCAAGTAACATTTGAACAAAATTGCTTTTAAACTTTTCTTTACGCTGTATAAAAATTTCATTAAAATTTCTACTTACCAAATCGATAAAATATTCAAAAATATTTTTATTTTATTGACCACGGTGTCTGTATAAAATTTTCTATTCTATGGTGATGTGATACAGATATTTATCATTTCAATCCGTTATTAAAATATTCGAATCCCGGGTATGTATCATTTCAACCTGCATCCCGAATCGATTCGAATATACAGGGTTCAGGCATGTATCATTTCAACCTGTAATGGTTTCTAATCAAAAGGGAGCTTGCAAGGTGAGATAATAAACATAGCATGTCAAGCATACGTCCATAGTGTCATGTGAAATAACAGTGTATGTCGCACGTGCACAATCACAAAGCAACCAAATCTAGAGTACCCTAACATTTCATTCAACATCTCAAATGTTTAATTTACTAAATAATCAGTTAGTCTGTGAGTGAGAAAAATTCACCTTCCATGGTAAAATGAGAAGCCACGATATGAGAAGAACGACGCTAACGGCTACATGGAGAAATTCACAACCTAGAACAAAGGCATGATTTTTATTTAGAAAAGAGGACTGAATTCATGATAAAAATTTATGCAAAAGATTTGAGTCAAAATAATTGACCAAAACCAAGTGGCTACAGCCGGGTTTGAACTAGTAATCTCTCAGTTTTGAGTTGCATGTCAAACCACTCAACTATATACCATTTTTGTTTGAAATAGAAAGGTATGATTTTATATGCAAACAAAAGGGACGACAAACTCAGCAAAACTCAGTACAGAAGGTCAGGGAACCAAAGGATCCACACAACCCTCTTTTGGTTAAAATAGTGTCTAGGCAAAATGCTTGCATGTGTTGTATGCATTGATACTTGCTACAACAAGCATAAAACAAGAATAGTACTCAACCATTACGAATTGTATTGACTAAGAGGTTCCGTGATAAAGCAATATATAGTTCAACACACATATATATAATTAAATATACATACATGCGTAAATTGTTATTATGAAAAATAAGAAAATGGATGCAAAGAACTCACTGCAATCTAGTCTAGTTCACCGGTGGATGGTGCTCGACTTGACAGTGCATTGGTGGCTCGAGCGGAACCGCTGGAAAGCTCCAGCAACGCAGGCAAGCTTGGTCGAAGGAGACTACGACGGGAAGGCGCGGTTTTATATGGAGAAAGGGGGTGCTTGAGTCAGCCTTGGTTTGTATTCATTTGGGGTTTTCTTCTTTAGTTCCAGCTAACATCAGGAGTAAAGGCCAAGGTGACTCACTCACTTGATCGGGCCCGCGGAGAGTGTGCCTGGACGGAGTTGCAACGCCGGCGACTTAGCTGGGGTAGCTCAGGTATTGGCGATGGCTGCTACCTCGTTTGTTTCTCACGCAGTTATGGGTCTTTAGCAAGGAGAGGGCAAGGTCGTAAAGTGGGCGGAGCAAGGAGCGACTGGGTGACGTCGGTGGGTAGACGTAGATGACTTGGTCGGAGCTTAGGGAAGGTGGCGGTTTGGGTTTTGGTGGCTCGGTGGACTGAGTGGAGGAGCAACGTTGTCGAACAGTGAGGTGCGACTTTGGGAAAGAATGGATGAAATGCTATGGGTTTGCTGAGTGTAGAGGACGCTTTCCCAGTTTTCACATGAAGAGTTATGCAAAGGAAGTGAGGTTTTAGTTTCTGACTGTAGATTTTTTTTGTTTGCATTGTTTTACTGAGTACTGAAAAGGGGAGAATGGTATTGAGGCCATCCCCAACGCGGGGTCGGTTGAAAAATAACCGACCCCCAACGCGTGGGTCGACAGGGAGGCCAGGGTTGCTTCTGCAACCCTGGAGGTTGCTGGAGCAACCAAATGGTTGCTCCAACAACCGCCCCTAGCCGGCTTCGATGAAGCCGGCTAGGGCATGGCCGGCTTCTACGAAGCCGACCATGTTGGGGGAATTAATTTATTTCCCCACCATTGTCGGCTTCTACGAAGCCGGTTAATTAATTAATTAATTAATTTTTTAAAATGTGGCCATTGCATATTTGACTGTTATTTTATGTTACCGTTTGATTAAAATCTATATTTATAGCAAACCTATGTACATTATAATACACAACATTTCTACATCAAACCATACCTCTGTTCCTTCTTCATTTTCTGTTCAATTTATTTGCAATGTCAAACCTTGGTAAAGGAAAGAAGGGTGTCTCCAATTCTGCACAATAGCAACACAATAATCAATCCGACAACAATCAGTTTCCTATCCATCCATCGTTCCAGCAGAATCAGCAATCCACGTATGGTAACTTCCCGAATGTTCCGAACTATAATTATCCTCAACAGAGCCTGAATTTCTATCAATCCCAGCAAAACTCCAATCATTATCATAGTACTCAAAATTCTGGTTCCGGTCAAAACGCGTATTTTCAGCAAAACTGCAGTGATCATCACTACGCTTCTCCAAGCAGCCAACAATGGTTAGTCTTGCCTGAAACTTCACCAAATTTGTCAAGAAATTTGAATTGTTTGTTTGGAGATAACAGTGGCTTGAATGAAGAAACAGAAGTCGATGATACTGAAAATCCAGATGTTTTTTCCACCACACAAGTGAGAAGATCAAACAAAATAGTGAAATGGTCTCCAAAAGAACAAGCAGAACTAGCTTTTTGTTGGGTGGAGTGCTCCAGAGACAATGTTAAAGGGACTAGTCAGTCTGATAATTCATTTTGGAGTTATGTTTCAAGACTATTTAATGGTCGTAGTCCCGAAAACCCACCGAGAACAGTCGACTCTTTGAAATAGTCCTGAAAGAGAATCAACGCTAACTGTCAAAGTTGGAATCAGATTATGGCTGGACTACAAAGTAGACAACAAAGCAGTGCCAACGATAAGGACTTGGTAAATTTTGTTTACTTAAATTATATTTAATATGTTTTACTGTATAATTATACCATCTTACGTTTGTTCAACACATACAGCTAAAGAGTGCGAATGAAGCTTATATGGCAGATCACAAAAATCAACCATTCAATTTGCATAATTGCTACGCCATTTTATCTAGAGAGGAAAAAATGGAGCACTATACGCCAAGAACATTCTGCAGCGCGATTTATGCCAAGAAGGCCAATGGAGGAATCAAGCCCGGGAAGTCCTGATCCTCAAGAAAACACCTCATTTTCTACAAGTTCCGGTGGTAGGCCTCCTGGTAAATATAAAGGTAAGAAAAAAACCGTCGCAAATTACAGTCCGTACTACGAACAACTACATAGTCGAATGGTAGCTTCTGAAGAATCTAACCGACTTTTGACGGAAGCGAGGGAAGCTAAGAGAGATGAGAGATCCAAGGAGAAGCAACGAAGACATGAAGAACTTCAAATATCAAGAGAGCGTGAGTTGGCTGTTAGGGAGCGTGAATTAGCTCGCCTCGAACGCATTGATGACATGGCACTAATGACTGTCAACTTGGATACATTAAACCCAATGCAACGATTGTTAATGGAGTAAGAACTAGAAGCGTGCCGCAGAAGACGCATGGGATAGGACGTATTTATGTTTTGATTGTTTCCTTGTAGTTGTTTGTTGCTATGTCGTTATCTAGTTTTTAATTATTAAGTACCATTGTTGTAGGGGTAAAAGATTATTAAATGAGCGTGAATTTGCTTTTTTTAATTGTCACTAGCAATCTTGCAAGTATGAACTTGTAATAATAGAACATTAACGTAATATTTCATAACTCTAGCAATAAACGGTACATAAAAGCATTAACGAATACATATAACTAAACAAACGAACGTAATTTAACTTAAACATTCAGATAGAGTACACCACTTCCTATTGATTGTCGGCATGCTCCCAATAGTGTTCGACTAATTCATCCCTTAATTGTAGATGTGCTTGGGGATCTCTTACGTCCTAGATACGCTGCACGTACTAGGCAAAAGTATTCGGGTCCTTGTACGACTTACTTCTAAACGCCACTGCTATATCCGGATAGTTTTTAAGTTGCAGTTCGAACCCCCCCTTTCTTCTTCAACTATCATATTATGTAGTATAATACAACAGTACATAATATCTGATATAACTGCTTGTTCGTGATAGTGCACCTCATTTCTCAAAATATGAAACCGTCCCTGTAGTACTCCAAATGCTCGTTCTACGTCTTTTCTCAGACTCTCTTGTTGTTGCGTAAATTTCACCTCTTTGGCATTGTTCGGCTTTTTAAATGCCAGCACAAGTGTCTTCCATTTCAGGTATATACCATCAACCAAATAATAACCAACAGAATGGTCAGTATCACCAATTTTATAGTTGCATGGCGGTGACAGATCGTTGTACAAATCATTAAACAAGTATGATTGACGAAGGACATTAATATCGTTTAATGATCCAGGAACACCAAAAAAAGCATGCCATATGTACAAATCGAAAGAAGCGACCGCTTCTAACACCAACGTTGCCTTTTTTGTGTGGCCTCTGTATTGACCTTGTAGTGCTACTGGACAGTTTTTCCACGTCCAATGCATACAATCTAAGCTTCCCAACATACCCAGGAAACCACATTGATCTCCCATTTTTAACAATCGTTCAACGTCGCGTGCGGTGGGGGATCGTAGATACTCTTCACCGAAGACATGAACAACTGTTTTGCAGAACTCTTTCAAGCACAGAACTGACGTTGATTCACCAATTCGTAATTTATCATCTAACGAATCAGCTGAACTTCCGTACGAAATCATAAGAAGTGCCTAGTTACTTTTTGTAGCGGTGAAATTCCTAGTTCTTTAATAGCATTTCTTCTGTGAGTAAAAAAAAATATTGGACTCGGAAACCTTGTTCAGAACTCGATCAAACACTGTCCTCGACATACGAAATCTACGACGAAAGTAAACGTCGCTATATACTGGGTTTGGCACAAAGTAGTCCTTCATCAACTGATTGTGCCCCCCCCCCCCGGATAGTCACGTCCATATCGTATATCTCTTCAACCCACTTGGCTGCCTCCTTGGATTGATTTGGAGCTCTCTGCGATATCACGTTGCATCGCGTTTAAAGTTTCTCGTTGATACATTAGCCGTTGTTTGTTACAGTTTTCTTCGACTTCATCTGAACTAGAAGACGAAGATGATGAGGAATTTGTGATGCACCATAATCGCTTTAAAGCATTCATGGCGTTAACGCTGATTTATAAGCAATGAAAATGGGATGAGTTGGAAGAACAACACTACGGTTAATATAAAGCAATCCCGGGGTCCCAGCAAATTACAAATTGGATTAAGTACACACTATAGGAGTTTTGACTAATTTGTTGTCTTTCAAGAAGTCACAGATGAAGAAGAAGTATTAAAGTTAGGGGGGCCTACGGAGGGTGGTTGAAAAAGTAATAATGTTTAGTAGGAGACGAAACATTGATTTGTTTAATATGCCAGTGTATAGTGTGGATTCCATCAACATGAAAGATGGCGTTACTTTATCTTTATATCACTTTATTACAAAGTTAGGTTGTATCACTTTCATAAAGATAACGTGGGTCTACAGAGAGTAGACAATTCCTTACTAGAAATTGCAACAAATCATTGTACATGAAGTTTGACCTTTCAATGTCCATAGTTATACAGTGAACACTGATGTCTACTGTTAGTGCACAGTTTGGATTCCATCAACATGAAATATGGATTCACTTCACCTTTCTGTCACTTTATCACGTTTCTTCAGAGATTGGACCAGTCTTTATTGGAATTTGAAACAACAAAGTTTACAAATTTAACCCTACACCGTTGAATTACAAGTTTACAAATTTAACCCCTACCTAGTATATATGCACCAGTTTTATTTCTATAACATACCAAGAATTGAATACAGTTTGTAATCCTTTCCTTTTTTTAGGTTTTTTTCCCAGTTCCAGCTATGGACAACTTGGAGATTGACGATGAAACAATGAATAATTGTTACGAAGCATTTGAACGGTCAAGGAATAGTGTGCAACACAACAAGACTACGATGGAATTTGGTGAAGGAGCACAGGTTCGGTCTAAATCAGTGAAGCCGAGAACAAAATCTTTGAATGCTCGATTGCGCGAAGTTGTAGCTAATCAAAGACCTAGTAAGCAGATCGTTTACGGAGGACAAGTAATCGAGCACCTACATCCTATTAGTCCAACACTACCTGCTTAATCTTACCCTATTTGTTGTTGTGGAACTGAATCGGTTGTTGTTGTTGTCAAAACTAAAAAAAATGCTGAACGTTGATTTTTCGGATGTCCTACCTTTGAAGACCATAGGTATTACCCTAATGATGTTCAGTGTTGTAATTTTATGCAGTGGATAGGCCCACCAATGTGCCAACGTGGACTTCAATATGCACTGGAAGCGCAAGCCGAGATAAGGCAGTTGAACAAGATTGTTGCAGAGGCAACTAGAGCTGGCTTTCTCAGAAATAAGTAGTATTTGGTTTTTCTTGGAACGAAGTTTTATAATTAAGTGTTGTTTTTTGTATTCTCTGTTGTTCTAGTTCCTATTACGTGTTGTTGGTATTTCTGTTATTCTAGTTCCTATTAAGTGTTGTTTTGAATGTATTAACGTTTGAATCTGATGTTGAACAAGATTGCCCTCTTCTCGTTTAGAAATGAAAAATAGTTAAATAGCACGTCGACATAACAAGGATTACAGATAACTCCATACTCTACGTACGAACATCAAATTAAACAGACATTCAAACAACAATAAAATCATAATACCATAAGACTACTTCGTTCCATAGCGGGTCAACCAACTGTAGCGGAGTTTATATGCTTTATAGCCAACAAATTCATCACCGTACTCGAAAAGGTAACGAGAATCATATGTTGCTTGGTTTGTTTTAAATATATTTTCGTCTTCAACAGTTTCGATAATCTTTGTGTACCGATCACAAGCGTCTGCAAAATGTCGATTAGCCATTTGGATTTCAACTGATGTTCGTCTAGTCGGCCGGGAACGATGGTTGTTGTACAGCCTCGTGATCATTGCCCATCTTTCTTCATATGTTAAACCCCCTCCACCTTGCATTAGTAGCTCATCTCTTTTTTCAATGTCAATATAGACTTTTACGAGGGCCAACAAATCCTTGGAAGAAAATTCTCGAGTTGCATAATTCAATGTTTGAACACTATTACTAGGTCGTTGATTTACTGGAGATGGATGCAGAGCTGTAACCACTCGGTGCTGATTCGCTCCAGGCACCTCTTCAATCTGTGTATCTTGAACTACTCCAACTTCGTTAGCATTGACTAGGTTCCGTTCGTACTCATCAAAAATCCTTCCCATATGTTCATCACTTATTTCGGAATCGTCCATGTAACCTATGCATCAGATATATAACTAGAGTTACTAGAAGTACGAAGTATGTTGATAATAAAGATTACCTTTCAACAAAGAGGGAAATAAATTTCTCACTTAAGTCCGGAACGGTGCTACTTGAAGATATAAAAGGTATAGGAAGGATTATCAAATATGCATTACTTATAAGGATAATGTATTGCCAACAGCTACAGTTCAACAGAGTGGACTACTCAACGCAGTGTCCAATGCAGTGTCCAATCACATCACAAGAACTTTTGGCATTTATTTCGGAAATGACTAGTCAATGCAGTGTCCAATCACATCACTAGAACTTTTAGCATGTACAAATTCAACGCACAACAATAATGAACCTTACAAGCATACAACAACAACAATTTTACAAACTACAACAACAATCAAACGAACTACACCAACAACAACTTAGAAGCGTATGACCAAACCAAAGTCATAGAAACTACACCAACTAAACACACAAACATCAAATTCGAAGTAAAATAAAAATTAAACATATACTAAACACATACATCTAACACGGCCTAGGGAAAGGTCCTGCTCTAGGTTTATCGGCAAGAATCTTGTTCAAGCGTCTTATTTCGGCTTGCACTTCCAGTGCATACTGACGTCCACGTTCGCACATGGGAGGGTCAATCCACTGTTTAAAGTTACAACAATCAATTTCATCAGGACAAACCTTGTGGTTCTTGTAGGCTTCACAAGCGAAAAATCGACGACCGGCATTTGTCTCAGTATTGGCAACAACCACGACCAATTCTTGTCCACAACGACAGATAGGGTTGGATCCAATTGTACGTAGCGACTTGGAAACCTTCCCTTCACGTACAATTTCTTTTCCATATCGTTGAGTAATGGAAACCTGGTCATCATTTTCCCAGTTGTTCATAGCTCAAATTGTGAATGTGTGGTAATTTAATTATGAGTTAACAGAGCATAAAACTGGGCCATATAAATACATCTTCGAAGCCTATAGTGATTCATGCTCATCGACTGGTCCAGTCTTGCACGGTTCCCATAGTGCAGTCATGTTTTATGGTAGTGTGGAGTCATGTCACTCTTTATTTTAAGTTTTCGGACTATAGTGCAGTCTTTAGTCCTTTGTCCTATTTGGGTCATCCTCGATATAATCGAAAGTAGATTCCCTAAAGTGGTATTAGTGTCCAGTTACATCAGTAATTATTTTACTGCCGACATAAGCTTTGAATATAACAAAGCGTAAATCATAGTGCAAGTAGTGACCTTTCCCATCAGTACTAAACTTGCATCTATATATACGTATGTTAACCTACTCACAACTTAACTCACTCAAAAAACTTCATTCCCATTCTTACAGCACCTACTTCTATCACCACTCATTGAAAATGCCTTCGTGATCATCATCTACAGGTTCCGAGGAATAGGCGTACGAACAGATGAGGTTACATGAGATTGAAGACGAATTCTAGTTTCTAAGCCAAATGAGACCTAGAACTAATCCGTCGCACGAACAACTGAATGTTCTACATCCACATGAAACGCAAGTACCGCCTGTTCAAGTACCACCTGTTCAAGTATCGTCTGAACAGTTGATCGCTCAATCAACGCAGGAAGTAGAGTTCTATCGAGTACCACTGCATGAACATGTAGTTGATTCCTACCCAGTACGTTGCTACAGCGGTTATGCGGTTGAAGTTGTGGTTCGAGCAGAGGGCAACAATATTGGTCGGCGCATGCAGAAATGTCCAGCCTATCCAAATGGTTGCAATTACACGGAATGGATAGACCAACCTTTCAGCCCTCGGGCAATGACATATGCTAACGAACTCGAACGAGAGATTAGACGTGTCCAAAGTCAGAATGACCAGTTGCGATCGAACATCATGAGACTCCCTTAAGACTAAACGTAAAATGTAGTTTACTTAAGTTATTATTTCCTACTTCATGCTTTGATAAACTATCGTAAGTTCGCATGTACTATCGTAAGTTGTTGTATCTTTACAGCCTGTTGTATCTTTATGCTTATTGTTGGATCTATTGGTGCTATTGCCGTATCCTTATGCTTATAAACTTTTTTATCGTTAACATAATCGTAAGTTATTACACACGCCCATTCAAAATAATCTGTACGAGTTAAAAATCAACTATACGAGTATTGTACTTAACAAAATAATTATACGGTACAAAAGCAAGATATAGAAAGATAACATCTACGATACAACCATTATACCCAAAATAGATGCTTTTTACACACATACAACAACAATACAACCATCACAGTCTAACAAATAAGATAACAACAAGATCGCACATACTACATAAAATTACTAGTACACCACACTAAAGGATAACGTAAGAATACATCTAGCAATACTAACATATCACGTAAACTGAATCTAAGGAATATCATCAAAGAACCACGATTCATCCCCAAGAGGTACTGCTTGTCCACTATAGACATGGTCATGGTCATCGCCATCTACTCGTCGTGTAGGATGATATCGCTCGTCATCAGCAGTAGTTAGCTCGTTAATACGAGCCGTCAACTGATCAACTGCACGCTTATGCTCTCTATACATCGTATCTCGAAGGCCAACATGCATAAGATATAGTTCCTCGTAGGGAAGAACAGCGGGATCTGGAAACTGTGTGACAGTAGGCCATGAAATATTAACATACGTATCCGGACCAGATGCCCCAGGAATGCCCACGGTCCAACCGTAACTCGTCGGCATAGTCGAGTGAGGTGGCTGAGGAGGCTGTTGACGAGGAGGCTGACAAGGATGCCGAGGAGGCCTATGCAAAGTAAGCGTACTCTGAGACATGTCGCGTAAAACACATGGATCACCAAAAGGAGTGTAGGCGAAAGGACAAACAAAATCAACTGCGGCGGCATGAACAAACGTTGTCGTATTAGAAGGTGTATAAAACGATCCCCAAAAAGTAATGTAATCTCTACCGGTAATGATAAATCTATCAGCTGGCCACCACTCACCGGCAGACTGCTGTAAATCAACAATGGAATAAACCCGTAAATGACCTGTATCAGGTGGGGATCATCGGGAACAACGTCGACATCGAATAACTGTCGCCAACAGCGCTCCCCCAAGTACCATTAACATCCTAAAGTGGGTGGTGACTATACCAACGGAAATCGTCTACCTGAGAAACTGAGCGTGTTGCTGGGCTAGGTCTAACAAGAAAGGGGAATCGACAAACGGACACCACAGAACTGACTCTTGTGTGGTCCTCATCTCTATCTGAGTACGAGCCACTGCAAATATATGACGGTAATCACCTCCTGGTACCACCCGCTGGTTCTCGGGCGCCCAAGCTTTCGCACGAGGGTAGAAATGTGATAGTGCAGGATCCAATGTCAGAAATGCCATGTTATGAAAGTACTCAAAATATCAATACTGCAGAATCTCCCAAAATCCAGTAATCGACGACCCACGAGCCCTAAAAGTGCACTCCTGTTCCAAACCCCTATATAAATGAGTTAAAATCGGCATACCCCAGTCATATGTAATAGGAGTACTGTCGAACGACATGACCGCAACAACAGCTACATATCAACATGACAATGCGTTTGATGAATTTGTGAAGAATAAATTACCCATCATATATAATATAAACAATCTAAGAATCTCTAAGTGGTGAACTGCAGGCTGACGTTCCACTAAGTCCATTATGACTTGCTTCATGAACGAGGTTCTGATATGATGATTGTTTGTTAAGCCTCCCCCTCGTAAGTTCAAATGTGGAAATATACTAGCCAATAAGTCATACTGCTGATATAGCTCATCATAAGGTAAAGTTGCACCCTGACCAATTGGTATGCCAGTAAGCATGGTAAAATCCAGTGGCGTAATACCCATCTCTCCAAAACTGAAGTGAAATGTATGTGTCGTTTTCCACCAACACAGGGCTAAAGCACCACATAATTGAACATCATTATTGTACAGGTTTTCAATACCTAAGATGCAAATTAAAAATATTAAAATTAAGTAAATATATTACATTTTCTAACATACGTATTATGTAAGTGGGTTCATCAAAATTACGTACTCAAGAAATCTCCAAAACCAATACTTCTAAGGTATCCTGCAATAATTCTATCTGTGTCGTACGCACGAATCGTCTTATACAAACGGACGATACTAACCCACGATCCTCGTGTACGATCAGTACGAGCCTAAAACATACAAAAAATAACTAATGTTCGTTCGACACACTTCTTGATCAATTACTGACTAATACACTAACCAGTTTAAGAAGTTATACCTCAAACAACGACTTCAAGTTATCGGTAAGGTGTCTTTCCCCTTCAGGCAGTTCGCGAAAATCAGCCAACGTTTTGTCTCTAGATAAATTAACATCGATGTGTGGATCCAGTGTAGCATAAACACCGGCTTTAGCAACCCGTCTTCTCCGAACGGGTTTTGAACGACGAGCGTCGGTTGGACAAGTGTCTTCAAGCGGTTCATTCTCCTCTTGTGCATTGTTGTTGGAGGCATTACGACTCTCAGAACCAAAATAGCTTTACCTAATCTTCTCATTTTTTTAGCGGATTGGAGCTTTCGGCGGAGGAAGAAGGAAGAAGAGGGGTGGCGGCTGCGAGAGGTTTGAGAGAGAAGTGAAGTGGTTTGCAAACGAAAGAGAAGGGGACCCGAAACACGCGGTTAAGGGTTAAAACCCTTAACCGGTGTTGGGAAAACCGGTTAACATTAACCGGTTTTCCCAACACCGGCCAAGGGCTTTAACCCTTGGCCGCGTTTGGGGGGGGGGGTTGCTCGTGTCAACCCCCTCGAATTGACCACGAGCAACCTCCCATGCTGGGGATGCTCTGAAGAAAATGGGTAGGAGAGATGTCAGTTGCGTGAAGAAGAAATGGGGTAGGAGAGAAAGTTGTTCACGCGATGAAGAAAAGTAACATCTTATATTTCTGCGGTTTTGAATTGTTTATTATGGAAAGCATTGGATTCCCTACACCGATATCTTCCTAAATCTTGTTTTACTGTTACCCCATATTTGCTACTGACAGGGAAGATATTTGAAATCTTGAACAGTGTTTTCTAATATTTGCAACAGACAGGGAAAGATATTGTTGTTGCCATAATTTAAGGGGAGAGTTAAAATATTCAGATCTGAGAGGCAACGTGTAGAGCAATTTTAAAGGAAAGAGGGACACAGGTTAATGGCAATAAATGTCAAAATTGGCTAAAAATTTATTTACATATGTATCAAAGCTTTGAAATTCTAATTTGGGTTTACACCGTTTATTCCCTTCCTTGTTTGTTAACGTAGTTAGAGGAACTATAATTAAATTCCTTTTTTATTCTCTTTATTTATTATTATTTATTTATTTATATGGACATGAACGTACAACGTAGTGAATGCTCTAACGAACGGTAATCCATTTTACGCATTGTTAATCCCTAAAAAATCCATATGCACATTGAATAAGGGATGCGCCGCTGACATCGTGGGTCGTCGACACGAGAAGTCATTGAGGCATTTAAATGAGCCATAATGGAGAAGGACGGTCACAAGAGCAAGAGCTGAATGTCAAACCCAAAGCAGTTCAGGTCGACCAGTATGATCAAGTAGTACGATGTGGTGCGATTATGAAGAGTGCGACCCTAAGCTTGGGTTCAAATCATGATTCAGGTGTAGAGACCAAGACTGGTCGTTCATATAAAGACAAGGCCACACCAAGCATCAGTATAAGGCAGGTCGCTCATCCAACATGGGCTGGAACGACCTCACAGAACAACCACAAAGACAAACATCATCTTATAAAAGCAGTAAAAGGGCGAGCACCCTAGAACCAAGATGATCAATCGTGCAAGGAGCTACGGAGAACCAATTCCAGCCTTGCATCCCGCTCTTACAAAGCTTCTCAAAGAAGTCACCTGCACAGGAGCGCCCGTTCTTATGAACCCACTCAACTATTTGAGGCGCCCGCTCCAAAAAGTTACCTGTGCACAACAACCTAGGACAGCTGGCTACAGCTGGCTAATGGCTTGATCGTAATTAACAAAGATCAGCACTCCACAACAGGGATGAAGGGGTTTTCAAATCATTCTCCAGAGGACTCACCTATAAATATACCATGACCACTTACAAAATGAGGGGGACTCTTTGAGACCACGAAGTGCTGCCAAACTCTGGAAAAAACCATAGATCTGGCTATGGCGTCAAGCTCGATCACATGATTCAATGAAAGGGAAGACATCCTCATTCTTAATCATCCATTCATTCTTCTTCTCTTCAAATTCAACCACCTTCTTATGTATTTTCCTAGATTAAAATATATGAGTAAGGTTATATTGAATGAGAACATAATATGTGAAAAGAGAGTTGGTGTATCTTGTAAATCTCATTATGGTACTGGAAAATCATCTTCACAGTGGACGTAGGCCTCGTTAACGGCCGAACCACTCTAAATCCTGTTCTACTTTATTTTTCCTGCACTTTTCGTTTTAATTATTGTTTAAAGTACGACTTCATTTATTTCTTACCAAAATTGGTGAAGTACAGTCTTGTACCTGGGGTGTTTAGACCATTTTTAGTGTAATCATTTTTGGCGCCCACCATAGGGCCGTACTTACTCTTGTATCCGTTTCAGATCCGTTAAGATTTTCCGAGGAGCACGGTGCTAGAAATCATGAGCACGCTAAGGAGAATCACCGACAAAGTCAATAGCCCTGACGACAGCGTCGATTTCGTCGCACCATCAGCCAGCGATCCCAAGGCAAAAGAGATACCGGAAATCCAAGAAACTGTAAACTAGAAGGAGTTAGAAGAGGTGATGGCAGGATTAACGAGTCAAATAACCATTGCAAATCATGCAATGATGAAGAAGCTCGAGTCGATGCAGAACATTCAGGCCGCCACCGCAAAGTCCACTTTAAGTGCCACTTGTTCCTCGCTAGCCAGAACAAATCGTGAGCCAGAAGCAGAATTCTCCACTCTAAGCCCAAAACAATAGGATATTATTCGGAGGGTCGCGCATCGCGCTAATACGAATCATGGAGGAAGCAACATATCTGTGCGCAGTCGTTTCAACGTCGCGGTCGCAGAGCGAAAGGATAGCCCCACCATCGTAAGGGTATCCCTTCCAGAAGAATATCCAAACTCCTTGACTTCGGTTCACGAGAGTATGTCTGGATCAAAGCCTGGTGATGAAGAAGGCGATCAATCCGTAGATCCAGGCAAGGAACAGGAATATATCTTGGGAATGGTGCAAGCAATTATGAAGGAAAGCCTGGAGAGGCGGGATGATCGAAGGGGATGGGAGTCTTTCCCAACTAAAACCCCATTCACTGAAAGGATTAAGAAAACCGTATACCAACGCAGATTCGATCCCCCATCGTTCAGTCCTATGACGGGGCAAGCGATCCCGACATGTTTTTGTGTAAGTACGACGAATATATGAGTGGGGCATGTGCTACTGATGAAATTAAATGCTTGTATTTCCCGACTTATTTGGAAGGGGTGGCTTATCTATGGTTCACGAAGCTACCGCCACGGTCTGTGGACAATTTCACGACCCTGGCTAAACTTTTCAGTAGGCAGTTTGAGTCCCAGGCGTTCAGGGCTCAGGATGTAACAAGGCTAGTTGAAGTACGACAGAGACCGGAGGAATCCATCAAAGATTTTCTCGCCCGCTTTCATATGACAGTGGCTGAAGTGGAGGATCCCGAACTCGGCCAGATCTTAACAGCCCTTAAGAGGGGCATATGTAAGGAAACCAAGTTGGGACGTTGGATCTAAAGGAAAAGACCAAGCACCCTTGAAAGATTACTTAACAAAGCCGAAAGATATGCAAACGACGAAGGGAAAAGGCCATAGGTGGAGAAGGATAGGAACGTCAAAACAACTCTGATGGTCAAAAAAGGAGTAATGAAGGAAAGAGCGACCAGGCAACAAAGAAGATGCGGTTCTACAAGAAGTCCGAATTTACACCCCTCAATGATACCGTAGGAAATATCTTCATGGCAACTAAGGATATCGAGAGATATCCAGCTTTGAAACAAAGACAGGTCAAGAGTGTTGCTGCTACTCTAAAGTCAGGAAGGTTCTATCAGTTTCACAGACAGCCAGGACATGACATCGATAATTGTAGGCACTTGAAGTCAGTCATCAAGGGTTTAATCAGGGAAAACCACTTGCAACAGTATGTAAAGGATCACGAAGGTTATCCCGGTTCCTTACAAACAGGGGGCAATACACCTTAAGAAGAGGATAGAAGACGTAAACCAATCCAAAGAGGACACTCTTCAAAGAAGACTAGTCACTAATGTCTCAACAGTGAAACGTCAAACTAGAGCTCTCATTACTTCAATCCACTCCCCTGGTTTTATTGTGTCATTAATGTTGTTTTACTTAGCTTTATTACTTACTGTGTTCATGTTAAGTAACGATTTACTTGCTAAATTCTGCGCACCCGAGTTAAATATCTGTCTGCTTAAGTAACACACTTATTGCTCTATGATTAAAAGAATCTCTTGAAATGTAGGCATAAAAGAAAAAGGAGGGTCCGCTAAACCTCAGGGCACACATCAAACGAAACAACTCGGGAGTCGTGAACATCAAAACAACAATCAAACAGAGGCCAATCAACACACCACCTCACAAAAGAAAAGAAAAGAAACAAGCCGTTCTGGGGCAGACAACAAGATGAAAAGCGGATGAAAAGCTGTGCACATCACTAAAGAAAATGCTGAATGCCTAGCAAACACCTATCCAAGGAATCACCATCAAAACCCAGCTGAAAACGCGGGAATGTCACAAAATCTTTCTCCAGAATCAAAACTACTGACTCTGAGAAGACGTCCTCTTAGGTGCAAGACATGAACTCCTTAAAGTCGGAGCCAAAACCAACAACAAGGATTAATGCTTACCTCTCAGGAATCAATACTGGAGCGAAAGCATCTCAAAACAAAAAAGTCCCTCGGATAAAAGTCCCACGGATAAAAAAGCTGAGCCCACCAAAGGAACACCTTCTTGGGTGCAGGACACAGGTCATTTGGCTTGGGAAGATTTCTTAATTTTCTCAATCAAACGACCAGTGTCTACTTCATAGGGCAAGATGCAAAGTCGGCAAAAACTGACATGGTTCGTGAAAACCCTGCCGAAAAGAGGTGTCTAATCTTGTTCTTTGTTGTTAACCAAGTCAAACAAAGCCAAGATTGGATAACAGCAGAAATCCCAGCCGAAAGGGGGTAAATGAGAAATCCTATCCATTTGGGGGTATCCATTCTAGAATCCTTTTGAATAACTAAAACAATCAAACAGAGTCTGGAATGGGTCGAAAAACTGTAACCCAAGTCCTCCCATGGGGGCACAAATCCTAAATAAAAGATACTCAACGCGCTTGTAAAAAAATATGTAAACACGCAACGATCTTCGATAAGCGACAAACCCCCAAAAGATAACTAAATCCTAACAATAGAAAATCGGGCGCAAGCGAGCGATTAATAAAGCGTCCGCACGAATATGTAAATCAAAAGTAAAGGTGCAGCGAACGACGCACCCTCGCAGAAATAAACAAGTTCTACAATAAAAACTACCGTGCTAACATCCAAAACCAACCATAAGAGTCGCAAACTTAAGTGTACGATGTTAAGCGAGGCTTGCACCAGCATATATAAGCCAGACTAACAGTACTTTTTCTAATTTAAAACCAAAATAGCAAACCAGGCAATTGCAGGGGAAGCATTGGCAGACCACAATATTCAGATGAGGTGGGAGATGATCCTATCCTTAGCCTCTAGGGCTTCAACAAGCTTAATTTTGTTTTCTTCCAAAGCATGAATTTGTTCGGCTTTCTCTCTATTTGATCGCTGAAGGTGTTCAACAAGAGAAAGCCAAGCACCCATCTGCTCCACAATAAAATCTTTAACATGTGTAATGAGGCCCTCAACCAGTTGAGGGCGCGCTTCCAACTGCTTGAACTCGGACTGTATGCAATCCTTCATGGCATCCATCTTACCAGCAATGATCCATTTATCAAACGGGTCTATGTACCCTGGGATACGAGCTAGCTGGACACTGGGCTATGAAATCTTCAGCAAGTTGTGGAGAGCAATAGTTGGGGACAAGAAGAGGCTCCAGAATCGCCGTGGGATCCAAAGTAAAGGATGAAGAAACCATGCGACTAAGGGCAGCCTGGAATTCTGAGTCAGGAAGCCCATCCAGCAAACTACGACTCGAAGTGTCAGCTGTGCCCAAAACCTCCTTGCCTCGGGGCACCTTCTGTAACAACCCGTATTTTCAATAACCTGTTATAACGTAAATCGAGGCAGAATTTAATTTATAAATCTGAATCAAGGGAAATGGGCTATGCCATTGCGTTCGTCTCGGAAAAATACGCGAAATAGAGTCCGAGTTTTCGAAAATCGGAGTCCGTATGACCCGATTAAGGCCCAATGAAGTTTTCAGAAAATTTCAAGTTCAAAACAGATTTCAAATTCAAGTTTAAATTTGGAAAAAAGGGTAAGATTGGGCCAGGCGGGAAAATTCCCGCCAGAGCACCCAAGTCGGCAGCCCTGTCGACTTGGGAGTCGACTTGGTTGGACCCAAGTCGACAGCCCTGTCGACTTGGCTGTCGACTGGGTTCAGCCGGGCAGTTTTGCCTGGTGCACCATTTTGGAGTTGTGTTGAGTTTGGGGGCCAGATTCGATTTTGAGGGCTGAGATTGGAACTAGGGTTTAATCCTAAGGCTAAAACTAATCCTAATCTCTATAAATAAGCCCCTAACCTAACCCTAAATCATCATTATTCATTCATACAACTAAACTATGGCAAAATCACTCCTCTCATGGCCTCCACTCTCTTCATAAAATTCCTAAATAAATTTCTATGAGATATTTTCCATGCATACAAGTGTTTTCAAGCTTGTATGAGCATCATTAGCTTGCATTCAAGTCAAGTTTCCATATTTGCATCATAAAGCAAGGGTTTTGATCATTTTTTCTCAAGGGTTTTTCTATTGGAGCTTGCATTTTGGGTTTATTTGATTGCATAAGGGCTTTGTCTCAATCTATATATATTTTCTAAGTCTTCATAAGCATTGTAAGCCCTTTTCTACTTTCATATTTAAACTCTAAAGTTAAATGAATGATGCAAGTTTGGTTGATCATTATGATATGCAAGTTTGCCATGATATGCAAGTTTACCATGTCATGTTATGCAAGTTTGATATGTTATGATATGCAAGTTTATCATGTTATGTTATGCAAGTATGCCATGTTATGATATGCAAGTTTATCATGTTATGCTATGCAAGTATGCCATGTTATGATATGCAAGTTTACCATGTTATGCTATGCAAGTTTGCCATGTTATGATATGCAAGTTTACCATGTTATGCTATGCAAGTATGCCATGTTATGATATGCAAGTTTACCATGTTATGCTATGCAAGTTTGCCATGTTATGATATGCAAGTTTATCATGTTATGTTATGCAAGTTTGCTATGTTATGATATGCAAGTTTGCCATATGATATGCAAGTTATGTTATGCAAGTTTGGCTTGATCATTTTGCTCATGTTATCATGTTATGCAAGCTTATCTTGGGTTTATGAGCTTAAAGCTTCAAGCTTTATGCTAAAGGTTGCATTTTGGCAACATGTAAGTTATCATATCCCTTATGATAACTTGCATGTGAGGCTAAATGCGAACTTATGGCCATTTCTACATGTCATTTATCACCATGTATTACCAATATGCTAAGTTTGGTTTTATGCATGTTTTTGAGGCCTAAAAATGTAATATGCAAGTATATGAACATATGTACATTTCATATGCCACCATGTTAAACTTGTGGCTTCAACACCTTTATATCATGATTATGCCAAGTTCCCTCTTTCTATCCTTTATGCGCTATTGCGATATGTAAGCGATGGGATTGCGTTTGGGGTTGGGTAAACTTAAAAGACATAAAAACATAAGATTGGGAATTTACCTATTAAGTTAGGTCTACCCATTGGGAATTTACCTATTAAGTTAGGTCTACCCAAATTCTTGAAAACTTGTAACATGTTTTGGAAACATGATGGACATGACACTTAGAAAATATAAGTGTGACCAACTCGAGGTTGGGTTGAGTTTGTAGCGTAAACCTACCCGGAACCGACCGGCTTAACTAGTTGCTACAAACAATAGGGCCCAATGTGAGAAGTTGGTCATGTTGTACCTTGAACCTGAGGTTAGACCAAGTTGTGGTATAAAGCTACCCGGAACCGACCGGCTTAACTAGTAACCGCAACGAAGTCTAATGTGAGAGGTTAAGGCACGTTAATTAATTAATGCCTCATGATTAGGGTTAAGTCATGGTCCACTTAATACTTAACCAATTTGGGCTTGGTAGATTAATCAGGGTTAAGTCGTGAACTCATCGTTACACTTAACCAAGTTAATCCATGATTAGCAGGAGGGTTAAACCGTACTTAACCCACTAGAAAATCCTAGCAATGGGGGTCCACTCCAGCAGTAATCCCAAGTTTGTATCATTAAGACCCTAGGGACTAGGCTAGGGAGGGGGCATGATTACTGGACTTGAGGTAAGTGACCAAAAACGACGGCAGAGTGGTACGCCGGTGTAGTTCCGGACGGACTATGGTCATGCACATAGTCCGTAGCCGGAGAAAACATGCACGGGTACCAGTAGATCGAGACTGTGCACTTACGTTTATGGTGTCCAGGGGTTTACACCCTAGGGCTTGATACACCCGAAGGGTGGACCCAGCACAGTCTGACTACAATTATGTTTGGGTCGTATTGACACCAACACGTGACGAGTTAGGCTTATAGGGAGCCGATCGACTAGAACGTTTGGTTGGACCTCGTATTAGGGTCACTTCATGTTATTGGACCTCGTATTAGGGTCACTTCATGTTATTGGACCTCGTATTAGGGTCACTTCATGTTATTGGACCTCGTATTAGGGTCACTTCATGTTATTGGACCTCGTATTAGGGTCACTTCATGTTATTGGGCCAAAGCTTGGGCCAAGGGATCAATACCTGTTTATTCTAGTCATGTTAGTTTGCTAGTACACCTGTGGTGCAAAAACCTTAAACCTGATTATGCGATGACACCTTTATCTACCTTGTTGGTTAATCATCATGCTAGTATGTTGTTATCCTTATGTTCATCCCTGCTTCTCATCTCAGGGTGGGAATATTGGAGCTTAGCTTGGATTTCTGATCACTTGCTTGTGGGATTTTAGCTCATGTACGGTCTTGACATGAAGCTAGCTATGGTCATCACTTATTTTGGGGATAGTACTTATGTATTTCAGTTTTTCAGTGATATTGTTTTTATCTAGACTTGTGTATTTGGAAAGTTAACATTATGTTGTACCAGACTTGTTTTGAAATAGTTTGAAATCTTCCGCTGTTTTATTTATCTTATTTACTCTGTTTACATATATACATATGTTCTTGTTCTGCCTTGATATATCATTATGCATGTTTACCTGATTCAAACGCCCCTCCAAAGTCAGAGTGCTTGCAAGAGCCACCCTGGCAGAGGTGGGGTGTTACACCTTCTTACTACCAGCCTTTCTTGTTGGCTTTTCCTGAGTTTCTTGGACATGAGGAATTCCATCCTTGGGCGACCTATTTCAAAAAGAGATCAGTACGAACCCAAACAACAACCATGGGAAGAGAAACATCCTAATTGGATTCAAGCATAAACAGCGACATCTCTCAAGGGCATTTCACCGAGCAACTTACATACAGACACCAAGCATTGGTATACTAGAGGTAACTGCCAGAAGACCTATATCCCCCAAGATGATCACAAAAGCGTAAAGCAAAACAGCACAAAGGAAAAGAAACTTACCCAGAAAAATCATCATACCCTGAAGTCAAGAGAGAATCGTTTGAGATAGACAAATACTACTACAAAGGTCAGGTAGAGCAATGGAATAAGAAAGCCAAAACCTTTCAAGAATAATTTCTCGAAGCAAAAATTTCAAATACAAACTACCTGGTGAAACCCTCGAAGAAGCGCAGCTACGACCCGAGAATTCTTTTGAAGAAATGCAAGTGAAATGAGATGGGCTTAAAATAAATAAGGAAGAGAAAAAGGCAAACATCCAAAGGGTCTCCGCCACGTCAGCCTAACACTCGAGTACTGACTTAAGTGTCCCATCGAAGGACAGCTGGCGCCAGTCTCAAATAATGACAGAGTAGCCTAAGCGTCTCGCTCACATTAGCAAGCAGTACCATTCAACAGAAGGAGAGTAATACGAATCCTCAAATGAACGACCCTTCAACAGGTCAAGACAAGCCTACTCAACAATGTGCGATCAAAACGTCGAAGCCAGTAATTCCTCACTAAAAGAAATCACAGACTTCGAGGGGCAAGTGTTAATCCCTAAAAAATCCATACGCACATTGAATAAGGGACGCGCCGCTGACATCATCAGGGTCGTTCGCACGAGAAGTCATTGAGGCATTTAAATGAGCCATAATGGAGAAGGACGGTCACAAGAGCAAGAGCTGAATGTCAAACCCAAAGCAGTCCAGGTCGACCAGTACGATTAAGTAGTACGATGCGGTGCGATTATGAAGAGTGCGACCCTAAGCTTGGGTTCAAATCATGATTTAGGTGTAGAGACCAAGACCGGTCGTTCATATAAAGACAAGGCCACACCAAGCATCAGTATAAGGCAGGTCGCTCATCCAACATGGGTTGGAACGACCTCACAGAACAGCCACAAAGACAAATAGCATCTTATAAAAGCAGTAAAAGGGCGAGCACCCTAGAACCAAGATGATCAATCGTGCAAGGAGCTACGGAAACCAATTCCAGCCTTGCATCCCGCTCTTACAAAGCTTCTCAAAGAAGTCACCCGCACAGGAGCGCCCGTTCTTATACACCCGCTCAACTATTTGAGGCGCCCGCTCCAAAAAGTTACCTGCGCATAACAACCTAGGACAGCTGACTACAGCTGGCTAATGGCTTGATCGTAATTAACAAAGATCAGCACTCCACAGCAGGGATGAAGGGGTTTTCAAACCATTCTCCAGAGGACTCACCTATAAATATACCATGACCACCTACGAAATGAGGGGGGACTCTTTGAGACCACGAAGTGCTGCCGAACTCTGGAAAAAACCATAGATCTGGCTATGGCGTCAAGCTCGATCACATGATTCAATGAAAGGGAAGACATCCTCCTTCTTAATCATCCATTCATTCTTCTTCTCTTTAAATTCAACTACCTTCTTATGTATTTTCCTAGATTAAAATATATGAGTAAGGTTATATCGAATGAGAACAGAATATGTGAAAAGAGAGTTGGTGTATCTTTTAAATCTCATTATGGTACTGGAAAATCATCTTCACAGTGGACGTAGGCCTCGTTAACGACCGAACCACTCTAAATCCTGTTCTACTTTATTTTTCCTGCACTTTTCGTTTTAATTACTGTTTAAAGTACGACTTCATTTATTTCTTACCAAAATTGGTGAAGTACAATCTTGTACCTGGGGTGTTTAGACCATTTTTGGTGTAAACACGCACATTTCAACTACGCACGCTACGTTTATGCAATGCCAAATATTATTAACACGAAATATTATACTTCTCGGACGATAAATTTAGAAAATTAATTAAGATAAATTTTTATTTAGAAATTTTAAGTTTACTAAATTTGTGAAATTGTCACTAGTGAACGGAGCATGACGGTATTAGACACATTTTTTTCTTGTCATAAATATCAAAATTTATCAATGATGAAATAATTTAAATTCTTTGTTTTATCAAGCCGAACATATACGGAAATTTACATTTACTAATTTGATATCAAAACTATATTAAAATAAATCAGCTCTTTAATTGTAAACAACTTCAAATCTTACATTTTGAAATAAATTTTACCTGAAATAAGTTATAACTTAAATTAGATTACAAAATTTGATTATATTTTCGAGTCAAGATTTTGATGGTTAAATGAATCCAAATCTATTAGAAAATATTTGTTTTGACAAACAATTCATGTTGAAAAGAACTAAATTCACCAAAAAAAGTTACACTTAAAAATAAATTCAAATTAGTTACTAACGTTTCTTTGACAATGTTCATATTAAGGTAACAAAAGAATTACACGTTAAGTATCCAAATTTAGTAAACCACGTTAATTTGGCAAAATGTTTATATTAAAATAAATATACAAAGAATTCTTATCTAAAAGAAAATTCCATTAGATAACATTCCAAATTCTATGTCAAACTTGAAATCTAAACATCAATTTTATCGTTAAATTTTAAATTAATTATATTTTAATACGTCATAATTACCGGTTCGTTACATCCGCGGTCTGTTTCTTGGAACTACAGGTATCGACAACATGGAAACCTATTCTCCTGCAGTGATTCTATTGGATTTCACTGAACAAGGCATGGTTAAAATATGTATATTTGTATGTGATGGTTGGGCTGGACTCTAGCTTTAGTTCATCCGTGATTGTGCCCATATAAATATTTAACGCAACTTTCACGCAGCCGCAAAACATATAGAAAGGAAAGTCGAGAACTCGAAGCCGGAAAGGAATAAAAGAAATAAATATAATAACTTGCAAACTACTTTTCCTGAAGTCGAAGACGTAGATCGACATCGAAGATTGAAGATCGAAGCTTGCTATGTCAAACTAGGGTTTTCTCTGTGCTCGAATCTGCTATGCTTGAATTAGGGTTTGCTTTTTTTTTCTCTAATCGATCGATGCTTTCTGTTTTTGCACGTCGGTCTTCTCGCTGTAAATGATTTTGCGATTTTTTTAATGTTGTTTTGACCGGGATGGGATTTTGTCCTAATCACGTTCCGTCACCGGCCGAAACCGATCCGAGTTGGTCGAAATATCGTGGTTTTGGCCGGAACCTCATACCATGGTTTAAACCAGCGGCGAAACCAAAATTTCTTGTTGCGGTCGGCGAAAATTTATAAAGTGGTTTTTGGAGGATCAAACTTCCGTAATAAAATAGTAACATACATCTGTAAACTGATTTTATTTGCAATAGCTATTTGAATGATATGCTATTTAGATTGCTTGTCACGCCAATCTATATTCACATAATAGAACACTAGTTTGTATTTGATAGATAATAGGCAATCAATATTTTTTGTTATAGTAGTAAGCATTACTATTTCAGAATCTTGGGTGGTGCCCACCTCATCTACTGTGCAGTACCGTCACTGGTTTAAACTACGACAATGGTAACAAACAAATCTATTTATTTGACTCTAATAACATCCTGGCGCTCGTACATTAGAATGACAAAACAAAACTTCTTAAATAAAGTTTGAGTACTCACAGGGGCGGAGCCAGAAATTAAGATCACCCTGGGCTATTATGACATTGCTACTTCGCCTAAATACATAAAAGAATAAGAGGTAATTGCTAAAAAAAAAAAAAAATCTAATTTCATAGTAGCGGAAGGTGAAAAGAAAATTGAAAAGTCTAAGAACGAAACACAAATATGAAAATAATAGAATTAAATGCATGAACAAACAATTTTAATTTGAAACAAAAGGTGAACAAAGAGTGGTAAAATAAGTACAAAATATTGTGCTATAATTTAAGCATATGCCTGGTTCTCATTCACTTCAATTAACATGCATATTGTTTTGTAGGTTTTGGTCAAACATCAAAACTATATATAATTTGTTCAACTCATTTTTTTTTTAAAAGGTGAACTGCCTCATTAAAAACTTGTTCCAATACTGAGCGTGAGTACTGATCAAGAAAAAGGAATGTGGTGCTTTATTGATAACGCATCAATAAAATATGTACAGGAGTTTATACATATAGGCATGCAAATTACATATCACCTTGCTGTCAAACCCATAGAAAACAAACCACAACATAACCCAAAACATCAAATACACGCAACAGCAAAACAACTTCCCAAATAAAAGGCCACGTTAGAAAAAGGAAACTTCACTTTCACTATGGGTGCGTTCGCAGCAAATAAATGGCACGCTGAAGTTTTTGTTCGCGTCCGACGCGTCCGACGCGAATACCATTTTCCCCTTCGCTACAGTACCACGCTCAAATGGCACGCTCAAATGCCACGCTCACGTTCGTTAAGAACGCACCCTAAACCTTGCAAATACAGCCACCATCCCCAAAAGCATGAAGTATCTGTAGCAAAGACCTTTAGTGACTTTACTTTAGTGACTATAGTAATCTATTAAATAATAGTAAAGCAGAAGCTTTTCAAGCTCTCTCCTTGATTCTCTCAATTCTCTCAATTCACCTTAATTCTCTCAATTCTCTCTATTAACCTTAAAAGTCTCAGCATATTTTTTAAAAATTAAATTCTCTATACACCTTAAAACTCTCTAAATTCAAATATTTTGTTTTTAAATTTCTAATCTATCTATATCTATTAAATAATAAATCAAGAGAATTTTAAGCTCTATTATTAATTTTAGGAGTTATCAGCATTTTCCTTACTTCTCTCCAATTTAAAATATTTTATTTAAATTTATTGTTATTGACTTAAACTTCAACAACACATAAGACTCCTCGCGATTTTGTGAGCTGAACAGGTCACGTTATTTGTTTCCTTCGCCTCCTGTCTCTCACTTCTTTCTTCTGAGTTCTTCTGCCAAAGCTTAATCTTCAAGTAAAAATATTGCTTTAGATCATTGCATACAAAATAGCCTAATTTGGATGGAGGACGACAACTACCTCCACCGCAACTGCGCGCTCTGCTTTCCTGACCTCTCTGCATCTTCTACTCATCTGTGATCCCTAATTATGTTCAAATATGCTACAGGCTGTCGCATAGGCATCCATTGTCGCCTATTTTTTCTCCTTCCCTTCTATTTCACTCACTCGATTTCTTTTTTATTACATGTAATTTTGCAATTTGGTACTGTAAAATTCAATCTCCCACTCAATTAGATTATACGATTATCTTTATTTGTTGCAGCTGTTTCCACCCAGCATTTAACGGGCTGTTAGGGCTGGCAATTTTGATTTTTGATCCGGTGATTTCTATCCCCTTTTTTATATCTTACCTTACAATGATCTTACATGTCTTCCTACTGTATTGCAACTCCATAATCCTAATCTTTATTATGGCATGTCTTTTGGTTTACTCTTCGATCTGTTATTCCTACTGTATATCACACATTTCATGGTTCAGCTGTTTTAGAAAAATAGTTATATGATCTATATGAATTTTTACTATATGTTGACTGTATAATCCTTAGATATATTCTACCATCATGATATTAAAAAATTTAACTTCTAAAGTTATCCTACTTCAGTTGCTTCAATATATACAAATTTTTTGTTGTATGGAAATTAATATTTTCCAAAGATATAAATACTTCATAGTGTTGTACACACTGAATTTTTAACTATTGGTCTTAAATTCTCCGATTGAATTGTATGAGGTCTCTAGCATTGTTTGAAAAATTATATACGATTGTGAAAGGAAATGCACTGTGTAGTTCTTAAATTCATGCTACTAATATTATAGGCCATTCATGTAAATATTTGAATCTCTTATTCAAGAGTAGTGTATTTTTTCGTCATCTTATTATGCTGGAAAGCTTTGGAAATGAAGCTTTTGCAAATTTGGAAAAAACCTTGCAACATTCAATGTCAACTAAAATACCAAAAATCAGCCTTGGAATATCTATATTTCACATCTTCATAATTCCTCCTAATGACTTAATACAAAACAAATATACCCATGTGTGTATGGCTTCATTATTTATCCACCACTTGAAAAGATACATTATTTTCTGCTAATTCCATCATTTCAACAGAATGCCTCATCCCACAATCTCCATAACAACATACTCTTGCACCATGGAAACACTTTTGTTTTCAGTTCCCATATTTTTGTTTGCTCACCTCAGTTAATTCTTTAGTTCGATAATTACCTAATTACCTAATATTTCTATAGATACTTTTGCTCTTCTAAATCCATCAGTAAATTTTTTTGGCATGTTATTGAATTTCAATCTTAATCTTTTTCTTCGTACTATAATATTTTTCTGCTGCTTTTTTAGGGTCTGTGCTATCGGTTAAGCTAACTGAAAATGAGATAATCTACAAGATCATTTCCTTTAATTTTTCATGTTATCAAATTAAAACGCGATTGTAGGATGCATTTTTGGTCCAAGTTATCATCTTACATCATGCATTTTGATATGCCTAATTCAAATTTATTGTTTGCCCTTTATAACGGTATGTACCACAAATATTGATATTACTTTAAAGACATCTCTTATACGAAACGTTATGCCATAATCATTGCGATTAATTGTAGTTTTTCATTGGTTTGTACGTTTGATTTATTTCAAACAGTTGTGTTCGTATGTTTGATTTACTTGTTGTTGATGGTTTTGAACCAGTCCGCCGATCTTACGTTTTTAACCAAGAAAAATACTGCTAAAGGTTTATCTTTTTTTTTATATAATAACAAGTTTCTTAGATTTATACTAAATCTCATACCGAAAATGGAACAAATTCCAAAATTTCATGACTATTTCGGATGCGTATAATTTTTCAGTCAAAAAGATCATCAAATGCATATTTTCGTGTTGTCGTATTTTTTTCAAAGTTGAATTGCATTTTTCATTAATACTTCTATTTTTTACATTTGGGTTTTTAAATTGCTAAATTCTAATCTAAAATCTTATACAACAACTGTAGCTGACAACTGATGATGCTCCTGCTATTTACTCTTCTTCTTTTGAAGTATCATAATTGAATAGAATGCAAGTAGAAAACCCTTTAATAGTGTCTCTAATCGATCCTTTTTGTCTAAAGAAAATTTTTCCTCATTTCACAATATGAATAATTTTGGAAGTTCAAACAAAAATTTAATGCATAATTTTGTGTCAATATATTTTAAAGAATGATAAAACTATAAATATATGTAAAAATATGGTGCTCGCGGACCAAACTAGGTGCACTAGGAAGGTTTTACGACTCCGGTCAGTTTCCCTTCTAAATAAATTCAAAAAAAAAAAAAAACTTTTCCTTACCATAATTACTCAACCTGCATACTTTGCCAAAGTTAGAAGAGCAATTGAATGCATAATCTGGAGCTAATATATTTTTGGGAATATTTTTAATTTGCCATTACAATCCTAACTGCTAATGTTGGACTTCTCAACTATAACACATATGTAAATATATCTTTTATGTCCAATTCTTAGAATCACAAACTAATAATTATGACATAAGGTTAACAAAATCTAACTTATTCTCAATATGGAAAGATAAGTATAGTTTTCTTTAGGGTTAGAAATACATCTTATGCACAACTTTTGCTAGAATGCTTTCGAAATTAGTTTTCATTTACCACCAATAACATTATCTATTCAAGTTTGGCTTTTCAAACAACTAGCATTCTCACCCTAAATCTTCTATCCCAATTCCAAAATTATTTGATTTTGTCGTTGGTATTTGATTTCAAACGTCCAAACCATGTTATTATTATTCTAAATTATGGTAAGTTATTTCTATTTATTCGCATTTTATTATAATCTAACAATTATTGCAGTTTATACTTAATTGTAGCTTGAAATGTGTTGAACCAGTTTTTCAAATTTCACAAAAGCTCTTACCAAAATATTGTGGTATAGGCTTCCACATTTACCAAATAGGAATTATTTAAAAAGTCATGACACGTCGTTATATTAATTATTTATTGTCATATCTAATTATAATATAGAAACATATTTTTTAACATCTAATTCATCTTGATTTATTACTGGGTTTGCTTTGAACAATCTTGATCCAAATATTTTCTTCCTATGTTATTTTTTGCAAATTGATTGTGGTTTACTTTTCTGTGAATCGAGAAGGATTTTTGTCCATCGTGCATGAAATGTGGTGAAAAGTGTTTACAGATTTCCGCAAAGCTCTTAACAAAATATAGTGTTGCTAGCTTCCATATTTACCAAATAGAAGTCAGTTGAAAATCCATAATGATGCGTAATTATAATAATTATTTATTTTTCTTATCCAATCATATATAGAAACATACCTTTCTTACAAGTAATTCATATTTATTTGTTACAGTGTTTGTACTAAACAGTCTTGGCCATTATTTTCTTCCTATATTATTTTTGCAAATGAATTATACTTTACTTTTTGCTGAAATAAGAAATGTCGATACTTTTATTACTGTTAATGTTTTCAAGTTCGAAATTATTGGACCGATTAATGAATAAAAACATAATGTATTTGTCTTATTATCTGAAATGGCCATCAGTCTGTCAAGGAAAATGTAACTGATTATACTACCATTCGTTGAGAGAAAACCATTAATTTTCGTTTGAGGAGTAGAACTTATAGGTCTTCAAAAGTTAGATTATTCAAGTACGAGTTATTTAGCTGTGCAATTATTTGGTGCTTAATCAATTTACAAGCTAGAATTATATTATATTTTTACTTTTTTGTGTTGTGAAAATTTGCAGACACCTGAAGTGCACCGAAGAATAAGGCTTACTACCAATTGATGCTCCAAACGGGGAACCCAAAGTTTCAAATAAATGGATATGTTTACTGTATACTGAAGTATTTCTATCCGTAAATTTGGTATGATTTCAATATATATTAATTTTTTTTGTTAACATTCTTTTTGTAAAACTCCATATAGGTACGATATTATTCTTGAGAACAAAAAGTGTTCACATCTTAGCTTTACCATAAACTATGTGATATGTTATATTATAAACAGAATAGTGGCAAATAGGGAGAAGGCCAAACTTATTAAAAAAATTAACGTAAAAGATGGGAAGTTTGTTTTTTAGGGAGAAAGACAAAAAATATTGTAAAGAGGAAATGATGGTGGGCCCCTTGAATTCCACATTTACACTAGATTTTGTCCTTCTCCCCAAAAATTAAGCTTCTCATACTTTTCACTAAAGAATTTGATAAGTTTGGCCTTTAAAAGAAAATGCTCGGCATATTATATAATCACATATTACCACTTTATAGCACCTCAGTATAATTAATTTTATTTACTTTTTAGTTTGCTAAAGATATGATACCTTAACTTAGAAAGTGCTGAAGTGTGTGTAATTTCTTGGTTTTACTTTCTTTTAAAGTTAGTAAAAGTATATAGAAACAATTTATTCACGATTCAGTATCAGATATGGATGCAAATATTTATAAAAATTTGTACTTGCGAATCAATTTGAGTGAATGACATGCAAGTGGAATGAAAACAAATCTAGCAGTTTAAATTATTCAAATAATAGCCAATGCAACTTTTTTTTTTCTGGAGTACATACTTACTAATATTGTGGTAAATTTTCAAATCCATTATATATTTATTTTTTGTGTGTATATACTGAAATGGAATAACGTTTCTTTTTACTAAACAACATAGAAATGAAAGTGTAATTGTATATTAAAGTTTAATGACAAATTCGGATGGGAGTATAACATGAAAAAAAAAAGCGAATGATTATTTATGAAATAAATTTTTAAAAGCTATAAAATTGATAGATCTAAAACAAATAAAGACAAAAAAATGTCTACCATGAAATAAAAGGGAGCATTCAAGTGCTAATAACCATGGGTACATATATTTTTGTATGTAGAACTTATCATATAATTTTATTTATCGTTGCATCTTAATATGCGAGAATCATATTTTAGAAAAAAAATCTCTCATGCACTCTCATAATTCAGTTAACTCAAGGAAAAGTTTTTACAATCCATAATTATATTACATACCTTTACATCTTATATATTGCGTGAATGAAAAAAATGCCCTACATAACCTTAAATGGGAGGTCAATTTTATATCATTACTAAATTTTAGAAGTTCAAAGACATGTTGTTGCCGTGTTTTTACATTGTCAACCAAAAAAAAAAAAATGATGAAATACATGTAATTGCAATTATTGCACTATACTCTAGGAATAATGGTTGATAGAATACAAAAAGAGGGTTATTTGCCAATACTCCAAATGATTTTTTTTTTATTATATTTAAGTTTCACGAATGATAATTATACCTCACCGAGCCACCTTTTAGATCCTTTTCTTTTGTGATTTCAATTTTAACTCCCCTTTCAATGTAATTTCAGTTTATTTATTATAGCTTTTTGTCCTATTTCAGTTGAAGTTTTCGTTCAATGTTCTTTAATTTTCCATTATGTTATTTGCCTTTCACACTCAGTCTTTTTAGCGGTTTTCCATATTTTTTTCAGTGACTGCAGATGCATTATTCATTGGCTGAAATGTGGGGCTGCATTTGGTAATTTTTTTATTACTGTAATTTTGTTCACCGACCAAGAATGGTTACCATAACAAGCAACACTATTAGCAACATAAATTTTACTTTTTGTGGAATTAACTTCATAAAAAAGTGTAAACATGTACTTTAAATTACTCTGTTTACTTTGTTTGTATAATGCTCAATAAATCTTTATTAACTTACATCCATGTACATGAAATACAAAAATAAGTTACTTCGCTGAGATCTAAACAAAATATGTTTATTGAAAAATTTCAAAACTAGGAAACCAGTTATGCAAAATGCCAAAATGTATGTATTTAAGTAGCAGAGCATTATGATTCTTAGTTCTCTTATACATCCTTTTTGTTAGGTCATCTTCCTTCTGTCCTTATATTTATCATTGCAACTTTTGATCCCTGATTCTCTGGAAACTACAAATCCCACGTTACGAAATCTCAGGAATGGGATTAACTTGCTGCTTTATAGTGATTCCCCCAATCCTACCATCAAATGTTTCAAAATTTCAAGCTCTAAACTTTTAGTTCTAACTTTTTAAAATTCACACTCATTAACATATGCATTCAAAGCCATTAACTTGGAAAAATTTGAGTTTTTCAAACTGTAACATAAAAATTAAAACTTCAAATTTTAGAATTGGTATTTCATAATTTTAAATTTACCCTTTTCAACTGTAGCTTACAAAGACTAAAAATTTCGATTTTAAAATTTTCTGAATCGTAGGTTCAATTTTTGTACAAATTATTAAAAAATGGCTATGCATTCCATATAGTATTCATAATTTTTTTGTTATCATGAAACTCATATGATTTGATGTTAGGCTAAATACTTATTAAACGTTGTTTTCTTATAAAATGGAGGTTAGTGTAGAAATTCGTATAAAATAAAATACAACGTATGTTACCATTATTTTATTTTTTTCTTATTTATCTCAATCTCAATAATTTATTTTGATTCACATTTAAGAGGCTAAGTTTGAAGAAAATGCATCTCTGTAGTATTTCTTACCTTCTCTAAAATGCACAGATCAGCGACATATAGATATTCATGGTCCTGAATCTACGTTATATTAGATACTGAATTTAACCACTTTAAGCGATAGTTCCGTTGATTCAATTATTATTTTCTTGCTAGCAATATGTCATCAAGCTAAAATAATAGCGTGTGTTGCGCTTTGTAACATCTCATGAGAAAAAAAATCTGTTTCTCTTTTCCACAGTAAAAGAACATTTTGGTTCTGAATTTGAAAAAATAAAATGTTAACTCCATGTGAACCTGGTCTGGCAAGCAAAAGTTGCAAGAAACCCAAACGGCTTAAATTAATGCACATATACAATAATAACAGTGTTAATTTGTAAATAAGCTATTATCATTTTATGCGCATAAACAATAAATTTATCATATGCAATGTTTAAAAAGTCCATTTTTAACTTCAAAAACTTCGTATTAAAATTTCTGTAATTTTTCATAAAATACTTCTCAATTTATTCGTATTATTTACTCTTAAATTGATATATTTTAACCAATTACATAATTTTACATTCAACATATATAAAATACTTTATTTAAATTATATTTGTTAATTCATCTAAAATAATCAAAACATGTCAATTTCAACAAGAATTCTTTTTCATAGTAGTAAGAACATAAAATTATTGTTTTACTTCAAAGATATATAAGTTGCATAACACATACCATGTATAAACAATAGCAATTACAACAATAATTTATATTATATTTATTTTGCCTGATTCATCGTATGTTGTATAACAATGTTCCAATTTTAACATTAAAATTTTAAAAATTGTATTTTATAGTATTATCGTGTGCAACGCACAGGGTACACACTAGTTATATAATAATTTTACAATGACCCGGGCTGTATCTGTCGCTGAGTACTCATTTTCTTGTCAGTGGAAGCATTTATGCCGTAAGTATTTAATATTGCGGTTAGGTTTTATCCACCTTAAATTATCCAATTTTGTTCACACTCAAAATTCTATTCCCGGCTGCAGCATAGTTGAGAGCGACTAGGGCATCGCACATTCCTGAAGCAACACAAAAAACCGGCCTTTCTCAAAAATCCTTTTCAATTTTCTGGTCGTCGCCTGCTCGCATCTCAGATTGTCAGGTTGCAAGTTCTCTTCTCTCTCAATTGCAACTTCGTTGAGATGGCTCCAGCCTCCGTTGGTTGATTTGCTGCAGCCTGCGCTCCTCAAATTCAAACCCTAATTTTTATTTCAGATTGCAACCCCAAATCGGAACTTGGATCAGTCGATCAGGTCTCCAACTAGGGCATTAAATCGATCAGGTCTCCAACTTGGATCAGTCGATCAGGTCTCGGGCCCTGGCTACAGTGCGGAGCTGATACGAAGATCTCTCTTCTGGTGGAACATGGAATAAAGGTAATGATTTTTATAAAAAATTATGATTCAAAGACATCAATGTTTTAAAAAAAAAATTCTTTTTTTTTTTTTGCAAAGATTTGGACACTAATACTAATGTCGCTCCTCAGTAAATAAATGTTGATGCTAATTTGTAGAAGTTGAAACTGAACAAATACATGGACAAAAGCAAAAAGTTATAATATACCAATGAATTTAAGATTGACAGGCGTTCACGTTTAGTATTATCAATACTGACAATTGTTATTACTGAATTTAATACATTGACCTGTAAATGAATTACAGAAGTTCAGTGAAGTAAAATTGATCACTTCACAGGCTTGTCGCTACTCATATAGATGCATCTTATAAATGAACTACTGAAGTTCGGTAGAAGTAAATGAATTACTGAACTTCTATCTCTCATATAGATGCATTTACAGGTCAATGTACTGCAGTTCAGTAGAAGTAAATGCCTTGTATAGATGCATCTTTGAATCCTGGGAGGGGCACGTGCACTCCTCAGGCACAACATGGCTCCGCCACTGGCTGTACTCCAGCTTTAGTTCATCCGTGATTGTGCCCATTATCCTATTTCTTATGATCACCATATTCGGAATGGGACAATTTTCAAAATCCCAGAATATCCCCATTTTCCCATACACTTCCACTTGAGTCTGCAAAATTATGGAATTGAATGTATTAAAATAAATAATAATGAAAAATGAATGTTATAGAGGAAAAACAATGAATTAACATGAGCCTGACATAAACTTGTTTTACAAATTATACACAAACACATGAAAACAAATCTAGATTTACTACTCAGATAAAATTGTTTTTACATAAAATTATCTTTTAAATAATGATTTAACTCTGCCATAAACTTAGTACTAATATTAATCTAACAAATTTTCTTTAGTTACATGCATTGTTATCATAACCGGACCAGGCCGACGGTCCAACCGCTAAAACTGTGGACCGAAGCCCAGCCCGGTCTGGACTGAGGAAAAACCATGCATGAGCCCATATCCATTAAAAGATGCAAAAACGGACACAATTACACTAAAAAAATATGTTTTGTAGGCCAGCCTGTTATTATAAACAACTCCAGTACAGCACTGAATGGGATACTTAGCCTTTATCTTTCCCACGTTGGAACAATTCCACTCTTCGCCACGTAAGTCCATTCTCATTTCTCCCAACCAATCTCTTAACTGTTCATTTCTTATTCGCCCTAGCAATGGTGGCTGTAATTCCCTAATTTTGCTACCGACTTCCACTTATTCTAATTTACCTCTACCAAAAATCATAATTTTCTACTTTGTTATTTTTACAAAGAATCCCATGGCGATACAATTAAATTTCAAATCGATCTCCTACATGTTCTGATGTGATAAAGCTGAAAACTGTGAATTTGAAAACAGATGGAGGGCTTCTTCGATAAGAGTAGAAAAGGTCGGCGTTGTTTATTCAGGTTCGGTCTATGTCTTCTGTTTGTTTTATATGGACTATGGATATTCTCTTCTATTGAATTGCATTTATGTTTTATGGCAACTGTCAAACCATGATTTCTATTTTATCAGTTGAGTAAAGATATTGATTCCAATAGCAAAAGAAGCTAAATGCTTCTGAGACGAAATGCGGATCTGAAAATGCATGACAGCCAATATTGCTTTAGCCTATGATAAATTCTCATAATTTGGTGCGACTTGTGACTAGATTTTTTGCTGGAACAATATAACATGGTACAAAGTTTCTAATCTCCTGCTACATTCGTTCTATTGAATTTTACTTTTTGTAAGTAATTTTATCCAATTATTTACCCAAAATTATTATTGTGTTTCGTTGCAGTGATAGATGTTAATTGTCGCAGTCGCAAAGAAACTGATGATGGGTGCTAATCGGAGCAAAATTAATGAGTAAGCATATGTCTGATTAATTCATTTTGTTTGGTGTACGAGAATTGAGTAAGAATTTAGATCTTTATGAAATACGTTCAATTTATACTTGAAGTTTTGAAATAGCAAGACAAAAATGTTCGATACAGATTTTGTAACCGACCCAGGCATACATGATAAAGGCACGACCCATGCATCTCACTCACGATCTAACCATGCACGTGCTCGTCATTTTGTATGCAATCCAAAGCATCCTTGAACCCGCATTTTAATGGGATTAACATTAGCATTCAATATCCAGAACCGATTGTTTTTAGTGATTAATCAGTCCTTAATTACAAACTGAAAATTATCAGTTTCTACTTAGCAGTCTTTAATTGGATATATTTTTGCAGTGTTCCCGAAATAAAAGAGAAACCATATGCTTAGAACATCAATCATAAAAATGAAAAATACAGTGTTTAAACTTCGATAGTGATAACAAACAAATCTACTTGACTCTAATAACATCCTGCCACGACAACCAATATTGCCCTACAGTGCGGAGCTTTTCCGAAGATCTCTCTTCTGGTGGAACAAAGGTAATGATTGTTTTACCTTTGTCTCGCAGATCGCGAAGGTGGCGAACGAAATCGCCATCTCCCGTAATCAAAATGATTGTGGCTTTCTCATTCTGTCTGGCGAAGCAATTCATTTTGTTGATGAGCATCATGTCCACGGTCTGTTTCTTGGAACTTTTTGTATCAACAACATGGAAACCTATTCTCCTGCAGTGCTTCTGTTGGATTTCACTGAATAAGGCATGGTTAAAATATGTATATTTGTTTCCGATGGTTGGGCTGTACTCAAGCTTCAGTGCCTCTGTGATTTTGCCCATTATCCTATTTCTTATGATCTTTGCGGACACCCTCTGACACACGTTATCCGGAATGGGACAATTTTCAAAGTCCCAGAATATCCCTATTTTGCCATACACTTCCACCTGAGTCTGCAAAATTATAGAAAAACAATGAATTAACAAGCCTGGCATAAACTTGTTTTACAAATTATACACACATGAAAACAAATCTAGATTTACTACTCAAATAAAATTGTTTTTACATAAAATTATCTTATTTAACTCTGCCATAAACTTAGTACTAATATTAATCTAACATTTTTTCTTTAGTTACATGCATTGTTATCATAAGCGGACCAGGCCGACGGTCCAACCACTAAAACCGTGGACCGAAGCCCAGCCCGGTCTGGAATGAGGAAAACCGTGCATGATCCCATATCCATTAAAAAATGCAAAAACGGGCAGAATTACACTAAAAAATATGTTTTGTAGGCCAGCACTGAATGGGATACTTAGCCTTTATCTTTCCCACGTTGGAACAATTCCACTCTTCGCCACGTAAGTCCATTCTCATTTCTCCCAACCAATCTCTTAACTGTTCATTTCTTATTCGCCCTAGCAATGGTGGCTGTAATTCCCTAATTTTTCTACCGACTTCCACTTATTCTAATTTACCTCTACCAAAAATCATAATTTTCTACTTTGTTATTTTTACAAAGAATCCCATGGCGATACATTTAAATTTCAAATCGATCTCCTACATGTTCTGATGTGATAAAGCTGAAAACTGTGAATTTGAAAACAGATGGAGGGCTTCTTCGATAAGAGTAGAAAAGGTCGGCGTTGTTTATTCAGGTTCGGTCTATGTCTTCTGTTTGTTTTATATGGACTATGGATATTCTCTTCTATTGAATTGCATTTATGTTTTATGGCAACTGTCAAACCATGATTTCTATTTTATCAGTCGAGTAAAGATGTTGATTCCAATAGCAAAAGAAGCTAAATGCTTCTGAGACGAAATGCGGATCTGAAAATGCATGACAGCCAATATTGCTTTAGCCTATGATAAATTCTCATAATTTGGTGCGACTTATGACTTGATTTTTTGCTGGAACAGTATAACATGGTACAAAGTTTCTAATCTCCTGCTACATTCGTTCTATTGAATTTTACTTTTTGTAAGTAATTTTATCCCATTATTTACCCAAAATTATTATTGTTACACCTATGGTAAAAGCTTAATTTTGTGTTAACAACGTGCTTAGTTAAAAAACTCTTAGTTTCATTTATTAGCATTTGTATGGTGATATGCCAACTTATATTTATAGCAACCATAAACCTTGATTTATAACTTATTTTGGGATACATACCAAAAAAAATCAAGTGATACCTTACTTCGGTTTATTATAACTGTTTGTTCATTGTTGAGTAGTTACTGTGGGCAATAAGAAAGATATGGACAAAAATTCACCTAAGCAGTTAATTAAACAAATTTTTGCTTGAAAATTTGTTGTTAACAAACAAGGATGTGTTATATTTCCCAAAACTTGAACTACTATTACTTTTCATGTACACAGGCTTTTATCAAACTAGGGTGATGTTAAGCAACGTATGACTACGTAACTATCAGCGAGGATCAAGCATAGCTATTTCTTGAAAATTATTATGTTTTTCTTCTATATTAACCTTTACATATGAAAAAAATAGTATACGGAACAAATTGAGTTGGGAAATTGAATTATCATAATACTTGTATCATTTTGAATTAGTTTTACATACAATTTTTTAACTCATTTAAACCTGAACCAAAATTTTATTATATGATGATAAGCATGATAGAAATATGTTACTACTTGTATCATTTTGTATTAGTTTTACATACAATTTTTTAACTCAGTTAAACCTGAACCAAAATTTTATTATATGATGATAAGCATGATAAAGATATGTTACTACTTTGGCGCAAAAGACACTTCATGTATATAAAATTATCTTCTCATTTGCAAAAAAGAATTACCTAATTCAACAATTTTTAACTTACTGCTCTCGATGGTTTGATGTTGATTTATTAAGGCTGTGTTCTGTGGTTACTCATAGCAATCTTCAACCTTGAATGATGAAGGGATATGTGCAGTGATAAGATAAAATGTAGCAAGTACATGCATATTTAATGGAAGGTTTGATGTTGACTTTTATTTATGGTAGATGACCTGACTCTGAATATCTCTGATCATGTTACCATTTAGCACTTAGTAGATGTCAAATGTCTAGCTGTTGTCCAAATTTAATATGTAAAAATGACAATACATACGATTAGCAAGGTGAATTTGCATTTTTTTTCTTTGTTTTTTTACGAACTATGATTCTGGCAACTATCTAAGCATCATTTATAAGTTTCCAATCCATCAAAGTTCAGTATCCGTTCCAATGACCAAAGAAGATAAATAATTCAGAGATGGTATGCAGGTCTGGAAATGCAGGAGTACAGTGCTGCTGCCTTTTATAACGCAGGCACACGTTTCTGTTATGGAGCTCTATTTGTACTTGATGCAGAGGTGAATTTATTTTCATTTTCTCTGTTTCGCTTTTTTATTCGTATTTCACTCATTTATAGATTGGCTGAATTGATGAGCGAGAAGATTTTTTTTTTGTAGCTGGTAGCATCTTTTTTTTGAATAGAATGAGGTGCTTATAAGATAATTTTCCCTCCCGTATTCAAATCATTATTCGTGCTACTTGCACTCAAAATGTTCTAGGTGAGAAAGGAATGAGTAATATAAAACTAAATTCAGCTGTTCAGAACCGTGTTAACTTCTCTGAAAACAGTGTTGAACTATACATAGAGAAGATCATTAATAGGCTGTATAATTGCGCAGGTTATATCTCCGCTACATACTTCTTGAAGGACTTGCTGTCTGCATGCCTATAATGGTGTATCGAGGTTTGTTATGGAAAATGGTCCTAATGGAGAACTCAACGTGCCAAGTCCATGGAATTCAAGGATGTATGCATTATTTCATTTGGAAAGGCTGTCAAAGATTACATTAATTCAACGGTGAGGCACATTCTCATGAGACATGTTAGCTTCTTATTGCAATTTACTTCCAAGGCACTCCTGCCATTTTTTTAAAGATGTTCAAAATGTTTGTTTACTTTTATCCTTCTTTATCTCATATTTCTGCTGGAGTCGGCCACTAGATTTATGCTAACCAAAATATCAATGGAGTCTTGGTTATTTTACAGTTTACAGTAATGTATGTTTATTAATTTTTCGTTGTAGATAAAAATGAACATTTGATATTTAACTTGCCATTGATGTAATGAGTCATTTTGATGTTTAGGGAATACTTGAAATAAAAGCGAAGATAATATTGGATTGGGACCCAAAATTAACATTAGATCTTCCTGTTGTTGGTTGAACATCTTTCTCCAAATTCCAATGTTTATTTTATGTTACTTTTTCTTACACCCCGTTTGATGTTTTTGTCACTTAGCTAAGTTTGCATCAGACCTTTTGCTTGCATTGGATAAAAGTTGTTACCCCAGTTTTTTTCAAATTGTTCAGTGGTTTTCATTCTATAATACTAAGTGAGATAACCGACTTTCTGACAGAGTGACAGTTACGTTACGTGAGGTTCATTGCTTTTACGACAAAATTAAAGCAATTTATGACATTTAAATTACCATATATAGATTGAAAAATAAGTCTCAAAAATTAACTTTCGGTTCATTGCTTTTGGTAAATTTGTGAATTTTGGTAAGAGTCATTGTAGATTTTTTTTTTATTCCTCCTCTGTATAGTTAAATACTGTAAGAAAAATCTACTCTGCAGAGTGAAACATTATAAATTGTTATTCATTATTTTATTCCTCCTCTGTATAGTTAAATCATCATGTCTCATGATAATATCTATATTGTCAAAATGAGCAGTTATATATTATTTTCGATATTAAAGCCAGCTTAGTTCAGAATTCTTCATTTATCTTTGTTCCCAAACATGTGCCAAATCAAACCTCCTTACGTTATTACTTTTTTATTGAGTTATTTTCATTCCCAAGCACCCATTAATTCTCTTTAACTTAATGCCTATATGTGCAATGAATACACTAACAATTTTTTAGGTTCTACCACTGTAGTAAAATATTCACACAAACGGTTATACAAATATTAACAATAGTTAACATAGCCTTTTGATACTTATTAGTCAATGAAAACAAAACGGAACTAGAAATTCATAGTAAAAAAAATGTTACAATGTGTCATTCAACGTCTAGAATATTGGACTTTGGAAAGCTCTATTTGTTAATAGCTATTTTTTTCTCATGCATACACGGGAACAACTGCCGGTTTTAACTGTTCATTTGGCAAAATGACGTAAGATTACATGATATTAGTTAATTCAGATGGACACTTAGCTTATGATTTTTTTAATAAAAATACAAAAATTAAAACCCTTCAAGTTTGATAATTGTGATTTTATCAAAGTTTCTTAAAATTAACTACTTAGCTTTCAGAAAAGCGAAAAACTACTTAATTTATTCTATAAAAGTAGCTAAAAGTAAGGTCTATATAACTTAAAGATTTCATCACAATGTAAAAACTGAATCATGACGTGAGAAATGAAGTTTTATTTGACACAAAGGATTTGTTTTGTTTAACCATATAAAAATAGCAGTTGTTATGAGGATGTGCAAGAACTATTCGAAAAATGTCTTTCCAGCTTATCTTGGATTCATTGCTTCATTATGCTTGCAAAACGGCAACTTGGCCTTGCCAGTATTTGACAGTAAGGATTAGTTTGGTTTAACCATGTAAAAATGTTGATTGTTATTGAGGTTGGAACAAAAATTTTATGGACAATACTAGCTGCATGATACTATCTTGGTTATTAACCTGTATTCTGAACGATACTAAAATTGTGAGCGATACTAAAATTGTGAGCCATTATGCTCTAAACAATCCCCCGGGATAATTTTCTTAAAGCTAATGTATTTGCTGACCTATAGATGAATTCTGGTCACTGTCAAATAGAAAATTATACCTGGATAATGGTAAAGCAACTATGTATGAATTCCTCTTGTTCACTTAGCGTATGTTATGATATCACCCCACTTAAGTTTAAAATATATGACACTTTCATAGCCTCTCCATAGTAAAATAATGTTTCCCCTTTTTAAAAATGGAATAAATATTCTTTCCTTCCAGCTAATATTATTTGAACGTGCTTGATAATATGGTCACCAAATTTCTCTGATAAGAATCTAAAAAAGATTAAAAGCATATGCCACCTTATTGGGTAACAAAATATAATTAAGGGCAAGTTATAATATTTGGCACATATATGTTTTATTATATTTGACTATAATGCACTTTGTCATCTTACAAGAGAGTGAAAAACCTTGAACTGAAATATCAGATGTTTGAAAATGAAGTCAATATTGTTCATCAGACAAGTGTTCCTACGAAGTATATGTAATTTTTACGTAAGCATGCATGTATGTTTGTATGTATCTTACTCTATGCCTTTTATTTGAAAATTGTAAGTGTTATGTTAACTGTTGACATTTGTGTTGAAATATAAAATATTAATTCTCTCTTGAACATTGATGTCTGTTATAGTGTCGTCCCTTTATATTTGGTCGATCCCCATACATTTATGCTGAATTTTGTGTGACACATTCTTATTTTGTTTATCTTGACTCTTTCTTCTTTACTGCTTACCTAATATTTTTGTTCTGATGATGCAAAATTCTCCTTAACTATTAAATGATAAATTTAAAAGTTAAGGCCCCTTTTGTTTGCTGTTTTTAGTTTCATGTTTCCATGTAAGGAAAAGTGCGTCTGCCCTTTGTATTATTGAAAAACAAGTAATTTTGTGGAGGAAATTTAATACATACATAAAATAGAAGACAAGTTTATTGCATTTTTGTATTTTAGGGGATAACAAAGCATGGATAACAATCGAATTTCTTCGTTGTCCATTGATCATTGTTGTGGCTAAAAATTATAGATTTTATTCTCTTATGTCTTGGTATTCTTTAGTGTAACCTGAAAATACAAAATGAAATGAATAGGACACTAATTTTTGGCTTTCTTAAAAACCCAGACCGGATCTATATGATGCAAATTACCTTAAATTTTCCTATTTGAATTTATGACTTTTTACATCTAAGCATTTATAGAAGTAAGAATTTTTGTACTCGAAGTCTTTTACATATTATTATTAATATTAAAGTTTCAATTCAAAGGAATGCGGAATGACATTATTACTACATTTGAATTTTAGGAGCTCATAAATACATAAATGTACGAACACCTCTCTCTCTCTCTCTATATATATATATATATATGTATATCCGTGTGTGTGTGTGTCGTACTTGACATATGGTATAAATGGTTATCTTTGTTCTATCCAGTACGTAAACTTTTCTTACATTCATGAAAATATATGTTGATAATTTCTATTACTCATGATAACTTGAGTTAATTCCAAACTTCTACCTTTACTTGAAATTCACTACCATTTTGCGGTGAATCTGTGGTTGAATATCATACTTCTCTCTATTTTTTTAATTCAACTACAATCAACATTCGAATACAATGTAATATATTCAAAATAGAAACTATGATGTATTTCAGTTAAAACACATACATTGTCTATTTTTGGTGCATTAAGTTGCATTAAACTAAATATCGTAATTATGTGATATTTTTTTAGCTCTATCACTAATGATAATATGAAAATTTCAACAATACGCATCATATCCATATCAGTAAAATATGATAAAATGTCATTTTAATTAAACTAAAACAAAACATATAAGTCACATGACATGTAACATAACATAGATAATAAGGAATTTTTATAAAATATACTCTCTAAATTTTGAAATATACAGATTTTTTTTCTTAAAAACTTATTTAAGAAACATTATTACTTTTAGTTCTAGCTAATCTATAAATAGTTGCGGTAGAAACATAAAATATTTTCGCGACTGCAAAAGGAAAAGCACTTTAGAAAAGAAAATTCAAAAAATTGTTTATAGAAGTGTGAGGTTAAGTGCAAATTTAACTTTTGAGATAAAACAAAAAATAATAGAAAAAAATCAGAATTATTATCAGTATATTTGTCGTGCATTAAAAAATATGTTTTTTTAATAGCAAAAGCCTTAGTTTTAAAATTCATACAACCTCTTACCGAGCTACCTCGGTTCTCTTCTAAATATTTTATATTTGACTTCATATATTATAGTTAATTAATAACCTTAAAACTATAATCAACCTTAGTAAACTATTAGTTGTTAACGTGTCAAATAAATCATAAAAATATAAAAGTTTCAATATTTGCACAGTATTCAAATTAACAAAAAAGATATAAAATCCATTTGGATGTACAAATACATCAGTTACATAACATAATTACATATGTAAGCAATAATTGCAAATTTTGTTGACGATTCATCTATATTGATGCATTATGTTGTAAAAATTTTATTTCAACTAAAAGTGCTTACATTCTAAAATTTCTAGGGTTGCTTATAAAAAGCCCACCTTAATGTCATATAATTTTATACGTTTACATCAGTATATTTTTAATTAACCATGTACTCATAGTTTTACTTTATTAAGAATAAATTTAATTAATAAATATTCATTAATTCATCCAATAAATCCGTAAATGTGACAGTTTCAATTTGTATGTCACACTCATATTAAGAAAGCTGTTAAATAGAGTTTGCATTTAAATATAACGATATATAATTCAGATCAATGTTATCAAAGCCCTCGCCTAGGCGTGCCTAGGCTCCAAAAAAGCCCTAGGCCCCAGCCTTGGGCTTTTTTACCTTTCAAAGCGCCTACGATGCATAAGGCGCCAAAAAAGCCCTAAATACACCAAGGCGCTCGCCTTGTGAAGTGCCAAAAAAACGCGCCTTTTGGTAACAGTTGAGTAGTTTTTTTTTAGCGTTTGGCCCAATAAGAGCCCGAAATCCAACATTGTTAGAAAAATGCGATCGGTTGGCTGTTGAATTAGTCAATTAGAGCGTATTTTGTAAAAAAACGCTGCCTTTCTTTTGTCAATCGAAAGCAAAAAAATACCTATATTTTTTTTGGTCAAACTCTTCAAAAAACATAGTTCATGGAAGGTTAAAACTCTATTTAAGACTTTACGTAATGTTGTTTGTAATTTATATATTTTAAGTATTGTGTTCGTAGACTTGAGTTTGAATGACATTGTGCATTCTTAGTTTGATTTATGTTAATTGTATGATGTTTTGTTCTAATATTGCTTTTATATGCCCTTTTTGAAACAAAAATTGTGTTTTATTGCGTTGTTTAAATGCAGTTTTTTAGTTGAAAACTGAAAAAAAAATGCCATTCAAGGCGCCCAAAAAAGCCATAGGTGCAAAAAAGCTCTAGGCGAGGGATTGGGGCTTTTTCGCCTTGACACAACTATGATTCAGATATAATAAATATTTTACATGAATTATATTAACAAAACTAATTTATCATTCATTTATCTCGATAAGTTATCTGCATTTTTTATTTCGGTTTAGAACTTTAAATATTAATATTTCGACATTTCTATAGTTACGTACAATCGACTGTTTCCTAATCTTTCAGGCTTAGATCGATGTATTTGAATTACTCAAGAAATCTCAAATTTAAAGTATTTTTATATTCTATATCAACCGTATGTGTATATACACATGTACTAATAAAAACAACAACGAAAAAAATTATGTTTATTCGTATAAATATATAGATCACATGCATATATTTATGTACATAAACATTAATAACAAAGTTAATTTGTAAATTAACTGTAATCATTATGTACATAAAAAAATAAATTTATCATACATGGTCAGCCATTGTCTTAATTTTCTGTTGTTATTTTTTTGGATCCATAATCAGACTTGGTCAGCCATTGTATTTTTTTTTTCCAAAAGTTTGTTAGTAAAAATCCACGTTCAACCTGGTCTAACCACTATTTACCAAAAGTTTGAATGTATCTGACAGAAACATAGGTAAGTTCACATTTATAATGTTGACATCTAGAACATGGTCTAACCATCCATTGTATTATTATTATTATTATTATTATTATTATTATTATTATTATTATTATTATTTTGATAGGGATCTATCTATGTTCCAATATTTTCATAAACGGTACTCCTATGTAAAAAAAACTACAAAACATGTGAATGCACTGAGATGCTTTATGCTAGTTTATGCCAATTTGATCCAATTTAATCATTTTTCGTTTTCAGGAAATAAGCTACACATGTAAGGCTTTGCAATGTTCAGTGGAAGCAATATGATGTATGTATTTAATATTTTGGTTAGTCTTTATCCACCTTAATTATGCACTACAATTATTATACAGTATTAGTTACGTTCATAGAGTATAAGTTTCAGATTAGTATTTCATTATCTGCAAAGTTCAATTAATTACGGACTGAGATGAGTAGTGTACTACTGTTTAATCCATTTTCTTGTCGTCTAGTTACAAAACAAAACATTTTTAAACATCTAAGTTTGAAAATTCATTTTGCAATGCACGTTAATGACAAAAAAATGTTACTGCCTCGTACGTTAGAATGACAAAACAAAACTTCTTAAATAAAGTTTGAGTACTCATTTTCTTGTCAGTGGAAGCATTCATGCTGCACGTATTTAATATTGCGGCTAGTTTTTATCCACCTTAATTATCCACTATCATTATAATATAATAATATTAGTTATGTTCACATAAAGTAAAAGTTTCAGACAAAAAATTTATTATACTTCAATAATTCGCAGATTGAGCTGAGTGGTGTTCTTTTGTTAATCCTTTTTCTTGTTTTGTAAACACCTAAAGTTCGGATACTTATTTTGCCATCCACTGGAATGACAAAACAAATGTTACTGCTTAGTTGTATTTAGGGCTGTCAAAATGTTGAATAACCCTTTAACCCGACAATTCTGACCCTATTTTTAATATGGACGGGTAGACCCACGTTCTAATTTTTTATAGCGGGTCAAAACTAATTCGACCCATCAAAAAACGCTTGCAACCCAGTTTACTGCCAGACCCGTTCAAAAGAATCAAAACCCTAAATCGACTTTTGACGATTCCCTGTTCTTTCTTCAGAACGGTGATTCTCTCTCAATTTAATCCGATTACATATCTCCAAGATTACGTCAAGCTTAAAATCGAAAAGACTTTAGTCAGCCGAACCCTGAAAATGAAGGATAAAAAGGTTTGAGTTTTAATTTTGTTAATTTCTGGATTTTTAGTACGATATGTTTCATTTTTATTTCTGGTTAGGCTTGCTAATTGGTTCTAACGATCTTCGGCTATCTGGTCTTTTTTCAGAATCTGGATTTAAAATCAAAAGTAAACTGAATCGATCTTCGGCTGTCAACCTCGACTATCTCGTGTTGTTGATCTCCAAACATCTGCAGCAACTTATTACTTCTTCACGCCGTTTGGTAATAAATTGATTGTATGCTAATTCTATTTCTGTATGATGCGTTAACCAGTATCACCTTTAAAAATTTGATTTCATTTTAGATGATTTGGTCAGTTCTGATTGGCGACTTATATTCAGTTTTCCCTCTTTTTTAGTTAAAGTATAGTTAGAGTGTGATATAGTGTATAATTTAAACGGAGTATGAGTCAGAATTTTGAATTATTGTGACTTGATTTATGTTACCAGATTTGCATGTGGATAGCAATAGTGGTGGTCTGATTTCTCAAACATTGTAACATTAAGGTTAATTATTTTTTTTGAACTTGACACAAGTTTTAAATTGCTTATCATAATGTTATTTTCTGTTAGTTTAATATGTTCGATAATAATTTTGACACTTCCAGCTTAGATACAATTTTGAGGCCATGTTAATGAACAATTGACCATATATTTCGTTTGATTCAATGGTAATTAATAAGTAAAGTTATCTAAGATTCAGCTCAAACTTTTTAGTCAATTTCATTATGATTTTTTTTTTCTTTTTCAAAATTATCGATTTCAACCGAAGTGATATTTTATCTCAACTTACACCAAATATATTTGATTCAGGCCGTGATTTACCGCTAATATGCCATTTGCATTGTACTGAATACATACTGGTTTCTTTCAGTGGGACGTGACCTGCATTCTAAAAAAGATACAGTACATGATTTTGATAAATTTTAACCCAAGGCATACTGGTAATAGTAATTTATAGAATTGCATTGAAAACCAAACCTAAAACCTTTCAGTCTTGAAACAAGTGTTTTGTATAATATTTCATAGACGAATGACTACTTGGTCTTGTAATACTTTATAACGAAGTAATAAAATATGATGTGCACCAATGAATATTCAAACAACACTAATGACTACTTGGTCTTGTAATACTTTATAATGGGTTTGCATGCTCAGATTTGTGTATGCATGAATGTATGCCATTTAACAAATGCTAGTTATGTCATAAGTACCCTTTCAGTTTTGAAACAAGTGTTTTGTATAATATTTCATAGACTGAAACATACTTTTTTGGCATTTTTTTTGTTTAGTGTATCTGAAATTAGACCTAGTATGCTTTTAGCCAGGCCATTCTGGGTAATAGTAATTTATAGATTCCCTGGTTTATGAGTAGCCGCATAGATAAGTATTCATTTTACTTGATATGTTATATACTTAAAAGTTGTATGGTCCTTGAATTTAAGAAAACAATGCATGACCTATTGTTAATGTTTAAAAATATATTGTTTGAGAAAATATATTCCTATACCTAGTAGCTTGGTTGTTAAATATGCGTTATATGTATGGACAATCATACTACAGCAAAAAAAAATTGAAGCTGTCATTTTAAACTAGTTCATATAAGCTTTTTTACAGCAGGTTTTAGGTTTGGTTTTCAATGCAATTTTATATTTTATGTGACTTGTGTGATATGCTATTTGAGAAAGCCTTGCATACGAACATTATTAAAGTAACAATTATATATGTCTGATATTTTATCTCAACTTACACCAAATATATTTGATTCAGCCCGTGATTTACAGTTTGTCTTTTGCATCTCTCATTTAACATTTTAGTACCGTGGTAAAGTAAACTATAATCTGGGATATGTGATATGATTTTTATGTTTGTGATCATGTACTCATTTTATTACTGTCAATTAAACTTGATAATTTATAACCTTGAAGGTGTCTCTTTAACTGGTAAGTTAGTATAAATTTTGTTCACCTGGAGTTGTCACTTCATTGCCAGACTTAGTTTATGGCAATTGTTTTTAAACTATAACAAGGCAATTGTTTTTAAGTGCAGACTTAGTATATGGCATATCTAGGATAAATTTTAATCCCATATCTTAGTATAGAAGCATTACTTTGTTCAAGAGATTGTAGTCTAAAGCTGTACATTATCGAAACCGTAGTTCGCTTAAAGAAGCTGTACATTCTTGATGACAAACAAGATGAAGCATATAAAGCTGTACATTATCGAAACTCATATAAACAGCATGAGTTTCTTTTTTGTCATCGAATAGCATATGTACATTATCTTTAATTTTTTAACACAATTCTGAATGGAGTCCGAAGATCTTCTTTGTTACTTTGCTTGGCACAAATGATGCTGTCAATGCATTTTGACATTCTTTCAAAGCTATATTTTTCGTTTTCATGTGAAGCTGCATAGTTTATTTAAAATATTTCCTTGTTAATGCACATTTTCAGCCTTCTATCTTACTTTTGCTTATCCATATATTTGAAACCTGACCTCTAGTTTACCCATTATTATAACATCATTGAATGACTCACAACTATTAGTTATCCACCATTTATTTAAAGGACACGTGCTATTTTTTTAAATAATAATCGCTGCTGGATATTTCTGTTTATGCAATTAGCCCAAGTGCAGATTTATAGTTAGACTAGATAACTCTTATTTTTCTGTTGTTATTTTCTTGGATCCATAATCAGTCTTGGTCAGCCATTGTATTTTTTTTTCCAAAAGTTTGTTGGTAAAAATCCATGTTCAACCTGGTCTAACCATCTATTTACCAAAAGTTTGAATGTATCTGACAGAAACATAGGTAAGTTCACATTCATAATGTTGACATTTAGAACCTGGTCTAACCATCCATTGTATTTTTTTTTTTGATAGGGATCTATCTATGTTCCAATATTTTCATAAATGGTACTCCTATGTAAAAAAAACTACAAAACATGTGAATGCACTGAGATGCTTTATGCTAGTTTATGCCAATTTGATCCAATTTAATCATTTTTTGTTTTCAGGAAATAAGCTACACATGTACGGCTTTGCAATGTTCAGTGGAAGAAATATGATGTATGTATTTAATATTTTGGTTAGTCTTTATCCACCTTAATTATCCACTATGATTACTATACAATATTAGTTACGTTCATTGAGTATTACGTTTCAGATTAGTATTTCATTATCTGCAAAGTTCAATTAATTACGGACTGAGATGAGTTGTGTACTGTTTAATCCATTTTCTTGTCGTTTAGTTACAAAACAAAACATTTTTAAACATCTAAGTTCGAATATTCATTTTGCAATGCACTAGAATGACAAAAAAAATGTTACTGCCTCGTACATTAGAATGACAAAACAAAACTTCTTAAATAAAGTTTGAATACTCATTTTCTTGTCAGTGGAAGCATTCATGCTGTACGTATTTAATATTACGGTTAGTTTTTATCCACCTTAATTATCCACTATCATTATAATATAATATTAGTTATGTTCACATAAAGTAAAAGTTTCAGACAAAAAATTTATTATACTTCAATAACTCGCAGATTGAGCTGAGTAGTGTTCTTTTGTTAATCCTTTTTCTTGTTTTGTAAACACCTAAAGTTTGGATACTTATTTTGCCATCCACTAGAATGACAAAACAAATGTTACTACTTAGTGGTATTTAGGGCAGTCAAAATGTTGAATAAGCCTTTAACTCGACCATTCTGACCCTATTTTTAATATGGACGGGTAGACCCACGTTCTAAATTTTTTATAGCGGGTCAAAACTAATTCGACCCATCAAAAAACGCTTGCAACGCAGCTTACTGCCAGACCATTCAAAAGAATCAAAACCCTAAATCGACTTTTGACGATTCCCTGTTCTTTCTTTATGTTAGACCAAAAAATGGTCCTAACACCCAAATCAGGTATTTTGAGCATAGAACATAAAGAAATAACTGAAAAATACGAGAAAAAGAAAGACAACGGGATTTTTATAGTGGTTTGGCGTTAATGAGCCTACATCCACTTCATATATTCTCATTTCATTCATAGATTACAATTACAAGGAATATTGTCTCTCAATCACTTGAATTCAACGAATAATTCTCTTCGAATCCATCGAATTTTATTGAATAAGATGGTGATTATCTATGAAGGAGTGTTAGCCATGACAGCCATGGACGTTGAGATGCCAAAAGCCCCCCAATTTGCCATGCAGTGGGGGTATTTATAGCTGTTAGAAGAGCTGACGTGGATACCAGATCGTGGTAGGACACGTGGAGCCCGATCCGGAGAAGTAGGAGCGGTCGTAGCCTTGAGAATATGTCAAGATCTACATGTGCAGTAGCAGGTCCTGGTCGCGGTTCGTGGTCACGGTTCATGAGCCTTGATGGTGAGCTGAGGTGAGGATCTGGTGGTGATGGTTAGGTCGGGTCATGGTGCCGGGGGTCACGAACCGCCCTCAGGAGGGGGTAACGAACCGATAGGGGTGAGCCGGTAGGAGGCGAGCATTTGCCTTCACAAATGCCAAAATCCAAGTTGTTCCATATTCCGCCACTTCATCCGAGCGATTGCTGATTAATGTATGTTCATATTGAAGTCCTTTGCTTTGGATAGGCTGGTCACAAATCAGGCTAACGTATTGCCTTCCAAAGTATATCTTATCGCAGATGATGTGTGCTTTGAAAATGTTAAGCTATATCTTTCTGGAACGTCATATATCCTTGAGAAGGCTTTATCTAATTGTTGCATTGCTTCCATGGGGGCTAGCCATGCCAAGTTCTATGGAAGGAGTATTCGAGATGACCAAGTAATCGTTTAGACCTCGTCGAATCAAGAGATCTAATTCACTTGTTAAAAGTCATGCTAGATCGTTGGCTCCCGAGCGCGATTCTACATGCATAGGTCATTGCCAAACACCGTCGTCACTCTATGCAAGTCAAGCGCATTGTCGATTCTACACGCATAGGTCATTGCCAAACACCGTCGTCACTCTATGCAAGTCAAGCGCATTGTCGAGTCAGACTTTCTTTTACATATAAGTCAATGCATGAAGTAACCGCCCAAACCATGAGGTAGTTCAAGAATCTTCGGGCTCTGAGCTGGCGTCTGAGTTGTTGGGATAGAGCATGTCAGGATTAGCGCACGAATCTGTCTCTTCCATTCAGTTTCGGACTTTATTGATATCATGATATTAATCTAGGACTCCACGACCGCATCAAATCGTAACAGTAAGGAATCTGAAAGCCACGATCACTCCAGATCATGTCAATGAAAGATCAAAAATCCATGGTTGCATCGGACCATATTTAAAGGAATCCACAATCGCTTTAGATCGTTTCGTAATCCCATAATCACATACAAGTCAGTAAGGGATGTTGAAATCATGTGAACCAATGCTCGTATGATCGTCACAATCGTAAGGCAGTGGAGAAGTTTGTCACACCTTCTATGCGGTGTAGTAGATATTTGAGTCTTCGAAGTCATGTTTGATTCATAAGCTAGCTCGTTTGAATGGGCAGGACAAATCGTGTAAAATTCCGAAGGTACAGTGCATATGCTTTAAATCTTGCTTCGAGCCAGGGTCATCTTCCAAGTCAGTCCGAGAATTGATGCTGGTGCTCTCGGTGCCACCGGAGGACAAGTGGAGTCAATACTTATGCCCCCAGGGTCAGTGGGGGTTGGGTCAAGTCAATCGAACATCCAATCTTTAAGCCTTTGTACTTCGCGTCGCTGCACCGGATAAGAGTTGCAGGTTAAATAACCTTAGCCAACCCAAGACATTCTGCGCTCTCTCTTGAGTCAGCAAGAGTTGGTGTTGTATACACAAATGGTCGAATTACATTCGCTTTGATGTCGTCTTATCTCTTTAGTATGATAGTGAGGATGGCCTCGTCGGGAGTCAGCGGATTCGGTTACTCTCGTCGGATCAGTTGCGGAGTTAAGTAAGCTTGTTAAATGCAAGTGAATAAATGCCGTTATGAAGTTTGTTGGCCCCCTCCATTCATGTTTCAGCATAATCGGAAATGACCATCATAGTCTGGTTGAGTCTATTTCTTCTGCTCGGTTCCATTGAGCACGAGAAGCAAGATCGGGGGCTCGACCAGTGAAATTGGTTCTCTCCGCAACTGCACATTCTCATCATTCATCTCCAGGATTTTTTCTTTATCCTTATCATTTCGGGAGTCAGATGGTGCTCCATCCTTTGTCATAAAAGCATTGAGATTTTTCGTCGTGATGTTAACATCTTCTTGTCTTAGAAATTTGTCCACCTCAGGGTTGAATTCGTGAAAGCCACTGAGCAAATGTCGTTGCAGAGAAATTTTGAAGTCCGGGGGCATAACAGGTGATCCTAATGTCCCACGTGAAAGAGGCTATGATTGTCGTTATCCACATCATCTTGAGAAGTGCCGCCTCTCGAGAGGCGCCGAATCAAGTTGGCGAGTAAATTGCCACCAAGAAGTTATCGCATATTGTCAAGATCGGGGCTGGTGCCCACATCATCAAATCCAAGTTTACGAGGGGGTCTTTGCTGATTTCTTGCTGCCGGGTCGAACTTGTCCCCGGGTTGCAGTTCGAGTTGTTCGACCTGATCGGGTTCATGTTCTTTGAATTGTTGCGTTCCAGTTTGGAATTGAGTGTGGTCTGATGCTCGAGTATCCATTCGAGCTGGAGAAGACGTTGGTCGTGAATGACCTTAATTTGTTGCGATTCTTGCATTCTCATCTAGGAAGTTGTTGGTAGTTGTTCCATTGCCCCCGCTCCCATCCACGATATTCTAAATCGAAGCCGCATGCCTGCTGATTGGTTCGTGCTCAACTCGAGCTATTGTTGCTATCTGATCGAGCCAAGTTCGACACTGTTTGTCATTCAATTCTATTATTTCCAGCAGGTTGACGATTGTTGTTCGGCCTTGCGATTCAGCGCTGGTGCCCCCAGCATGAAGTCTTGAAATAAGTGAAAGTTGGCCTCGGGATTTTCGGCTCCGCACATGCAGTAGCAGTCAATCATGCTTCCGTCTTTTGATTCTAGATGATGATCCGCTGTTCAAACATATGTGGGCCAATTTTGAGGAGTCATCCTTTTGGTTGTAGTCTGGGATTTTCCTGAACCCCAAGGACAATGTGCATAAAGTCATCGAGTAGTTGAATCGTGCTGCTCGAAACTCGTATCCCGTGCCCCCATCCACGGGTGTTGTGTTGATTGTTGAGCGTCAAATCCATATCTTCTCTAAGTTCATAGACCCTCCTCAAATCATGAGAGTTGATTGCAAAATGAATTGTTGGTACTCATCCCATGCTAAGCCCTAGTCTTCCATCCAAGCTCCGAGGATTGAAATCAAGCGGTGAAGGGTCAAATCGTAGTTTCCTCGAGTGCTCCCATTTGCTCTTTGCATCAAGGGAAAAGTCGTAGACAAAGCAGTTATGATGCATCCAATTAGCATGCCAGATAGGGTTGTCCATCCATGTCTGGTCATATGTGAGCCTTTCAATCGGGAAGTCATTTGGGACTAGTAAATGGATGTTCTCTCAACATCTATTTGATGGTCCTCAAGATCACATAATAAGTTAAGTACAATCAAATAAACTATGCCATTTGTGAATATTTTTAATAGTTATGCCGCCAGTCCGGGGTAACAGCATAAGACACGCCGTGGTCGGATCATATTCTTTTCGAATTTAGACGAAGGGAGGTGTATTCTGGATAGTCAGAGAAATCTTCAATCCATAGAAATCCTGAATGCCACGATCGTGGCGGATCATATTATGATCAAAAAACCGACGATCGCTCAAGATCGTATTAAAGCCGGGTAGAAATCCAAGAATCCTAGGGCTTCGTCGGGCCCTTACCAGCCACGAGTATTAAGTCGCATGACATGTCATTGAATAATTCACTCTCAAAGCCTATTTTGGGTCGTCGCCTTGAGTCACGCTGGATGCTTATCATTGGGCATCAATGTTAGCCTTCTGGACGTGGCCATTTATTTGTTTTCTACTGGCCTGCTGTTGTTGCGAGTGCAGACCTCGCGTTGTTGACCAGTTACCCTTTGTAAATCTGCAATCAGCAAACAAAGTGGTATTCCTGCAATATCATACATTTTCAAGTTTGTTATATATTTCAGTTGAATGTATTTGTAGTCAGAGCATTACTACACTGAGTAGCAAGCGATAAATCACATCACAAATCAGATAAGGGTTTCAATTCAGTATCCCTGCAAATAAATAGCATATCATATTACAACCACCATAGGGGTGTGGTATGCGTATGCCCCCGATCAATGGTGAATAAAATGCCTGCCATGGCTAGTTTAGGATTGATTAAGATCAAGTGCATTCACCCTCATATCCGGAAATGAGGGGTTCAGGCTCAGCTTTCATTCTTGCCCCCGATCCTACAGCTGGGTAGGAGCCGCAATGCCTTTATACTCTCCTGTTGTATGCCCATGATAGAGTTCAAACTCAGCTTTCAGTCTGTCCTCTAATCCTTCAGTAGGGTAGGAGTTCATTTGTAGCGCACAGTCCCTGGCGCCTTTATACTCTCCCGTCGAATACCAAGGGTAGAGTGGAATCAAGACGGTCTTTTAATCGTGGTGCACCTTCACGTCTTGTGGACGTTCTTCTCGTCCTTTATACTCTCTGTCGGATCATGAGAGTTAGAGTTGTCAAGGCGAACAGTCATGTCATTCGCCTCGGCGTTCCTTCTATACTCTAGTTCAAAGATCGGAATTCTGTCGTCTCGAGTGTCGTTCACGAACTCGATTGTAGCCCATACTCTGCGCTTCACTTTGGCGGATGGAGCTTTTCGGGCAAGCGGTTGGATCACACTCACCGAGGCGCTACCTCATAATCTCCGATTCATGGGTAGAGGTGGCCGTTTGCAATAATCAAGTCTCTCTCGTCCCGTCCATTCGGGAGATGGAGTTTGGTCGGACGTCGTGATATTATCCTTTATACTTTCTATCGTACTTTCTCTCGAGTCGTGAGAGTTAAGAGTCACGGATTGAGTAGTCTTTAATCATGGCACACCCATCACACTCGTCCTAGGTCTATACTTCTATCCAAGCTCTAAGGATTAGAGTTAATCGGGCAAACCGTGGAAAGCCGTTTGCCAAAGCTTTGTATTCCTTCGATCAATCTATGGGAGGAGTGATTTGCACCGAACTTCGGGTACTTGCATTATTCATATCGCATGAGTTAGTCATGTCAATAACTCAGGAAGCATATAAAAGTAGACCGCATAATTGAAAAGTAAGCATATCAAGGGGCAGTGCTGCCTCCTTTATTCGGATTCATGTAATCTGGTGGCATCGAGCATAGGATTGAGCCATGTAGACGGTTGTACTGTGTCCATCTGGGATTAGATTCCGACCTTGCAATGCAAAGATCAATGCACATTTGTGTTGAAGTTTACCGCACATGAGCCAAAGAGTTAATGATCCACTTTGATCTATACAACTTTCCTCAAACGGAGGGTGTGGCTTTGTAAACGGGCATTTCAGTCGGACTCGTTATGGTTTTGTTCCAAAACTCTATATGTGGGTGTTAGAAATCTGATCGGTATCAACTCTGTGGTACCTACATCGTCCACATATTAATTTATCTGAGTTAATCACATCAATAATTCATAAAGCACGAAAATATAAGAGTCATGGTTAAAGAGTAATCCTGTTAAAGGAATGAATATCATTTGGAGCGAAAATGACATTGTAGGTTCTTTGCAGGTCCATTTTGCCTCGTCCTGTCTTTGCCAGGAAATAGCTGCCAAAGTCTTTGGCTGACGAAAGCCTTTATTCAGACACCGTAAGCGAATGACGAGGTCACATCTCCTCTGAATCGCCTCCTTGCTCCCATGTCAGGAGAAGGATTGAGTGTCATGTAGGCATGTCTGTACCGCTAATGGTAGCACACCATCACATTGGTGCTAGGAGGGTAATTGGCGGGAAAACAATGGATCCATGCTTATAGAAACTTTGCGATTTCCATGCTAGGAAATATGATGTTTGATGCACAAACTTGAGTATTCCAAACCTTTAACTCGCCAATCTTCGGGCAAGACTGAGGCAGTCGATCATGCATTTTTTTGATGTATCAGCTTTGAATTGGGTGATGTAGCCACGAGCGATCCACACTCGAGTCCCCAAATGCCCCCAGCGTCTGGGGCATGAGTTACTTGGCAGATAATCGATAAAGGGAGTGAAAGCGTGAATCTTCACTTTCTAACTCCAAAACGTCGTTCATCAGATGTTTCATTCGCATACATTTCCCATCAACCGGAAAATTGATTAGTGATTTTGTCGAATTATCCAGGGCAGTGAATTCAGCAATGGATTCATTGATTTCTATCTCGGGACAACCTTCCAAGGGAAATAAGCCTTGTCGCCTTGCATGTCATATCTTGAGGCATAACGAACGATTGTACGCCATTCATTTTCCTTGCCGGAAGCATTCTGTGTTGGAAGAAGTTTCTTATGGGGGTTGTCGATGATTCTCTTTCGGGTTCAGTCTCCAACACTAGATCAACTTCCATCCGATCAATGGTCAGACTTTGTAGTGGCTTGATTGGGATCATCTCCATCTCCTCTGGATTCTCGGAACTTTCTAACTTGGCCAGATTATCCACCTTCTGATTTTCTGTATGCGGAATACAAGACATGTTGTAACGTTCCCATTCATCCAACAGCTACTGTACACGTTCTAGGTAAGCTGTGAGTCGTGGTCCCTTCATCTGGAATTCCCTTCGAATTTTCCTTCAGGAGTTATCAATACGGCTCCGGTGCGGGGTCGTCGATCATTCTTTGCACCGCCTGTATACAGCTACCATGTGCTTGTATTCATTTTTCGTTTTGAAGGGCTATCTTCTTCATCTAACATATCCTCTTCGGGAGTGATAAATTCAGTAATGGATTCAGCTAATGTTTTCCCCCGTATGAACTTCTTTAGAAGGGGATTGAGATCAAACTGGTTAAGCTCGATGTTCCGTTCGAGCAATCTCCCAGATGTCTCAGGTCGCTGCAGGACCTATCGTAGTGGCTAATCGGTGTGTATCACAATCAGATGAACTTGGAAATAGTGGCGGAGTTTTCTCGAAGCAATCAACAAGCTGTAAGCGAGCTTTTCCATCTTTGGGAAGTTGCTTCGCTAGATGTTGCCTTCTTGCATCCCGAATTTTCATCCTCTCTGGGATCTATATCTTCGGGTAAATCATCGGACAATTCTTCCTGCGACATCTTCCTTGCTTGCTAAGCTCATGCCTCCTTCACACTCCATCTCGTCGGGAGGGGAGGCGTTGTTGGGTTCCACGACATCTCTGCTGTGTAACATATTTCATTCGACCAAATGGCAAGTTCCTCCAGTAACTTGGTTGTCCAAACCATTCCCACTTCAACTTCGGTTGGGATATTTAGCAGTAGACACCATGGTGCTATGTAAGCTCTGAATTTTGCTAGAGCTGGTTGGTCGAGATCTTTACCAGATAAGCTTAAATGCAATCGCATGGCTTGCAAGGCTTCAAGTAATGTTAACACATTCTGTCACAACTTGTATGAAGTGGGGAGTTAATGATTGATTCATATTTTATTTGATTTCAAACTCTCATCTCTTGACCAAGGTCATATGGTGACTGGTGAACAGTCAAGTTGCTATCATCTGGGCAAAGATCCATATGTCCAATTATGGCTTGCAGTGGTTCAACTGGTATCTGACTCTAGGCAGCAAAGTGTGTTGATCTAACCCTTATTCGATGACAATCAATCTCCTTCGATACGGTTGAAAGCAAACAGGAATTGCAGAGGTTAGCTAAGCTATTCAGGGGGCGAACCACAGGACATGTCTTTCACCACGTCATTCAAGTGAGGTGTAGCTTCGTAGTGTTAGGATCCTCAGTCGCTTTCTGATTCCCATCATTGAAAGTCATGATCGCTAGGATTATATGAACTACCTTCGAAGTAGCGCCCAGACTACTTTCTATAACCGTCATTCGGGACTCTGCCGATTGGACATGTTTGAGTCACATAGACTAGGTGATCACTACTCGTTCGGGAACAACATTGGTTGCATTGGTGAAATCTATACACCATCGGAGTCCTGGAAGAGGAGGTTGCCAAGAGATAATCATTGTCTCGTATACTGTCATAGCTGACATGCTAAATCATTTCATTAGCTCCTCACATGGAAATAACATCCGTAAATATGTGTTATGGCTCGAGGAAAAATCCGTAAATAGGTGTTTATAAACCTATTTGTATACTTATATAATAGCGAGTGTCATTTAGGCGGATTAGTCAAAAATTAAGGCGGTGAGGCTAGCCTGGCGCTAGGTGGGGGCCTAGAAGGATTTTTACAACAACAATTCTATGCAAGGCTAATTTGGGATATAACTGACACAAAAATCAAAGCAAGGTGATCTAAACTTGAGAGTTAAGTGGATGCGCTTAAGAGGTGCTAATGGTGGTACTGCAATAGATGGCCACACAAACTTTTGTGCTATGAAATATACAATGAGCCTACAAACCTTAAAATTATATACAATGGACTGTGCATCCATCACAGAAGGTCGAAGGTTATGCGCAGAAAGTGGTGGGACCAAAGAGGAAAGAAAAGTCACCCTTTCTTGTTGCTCAGCCTGCTAAGATGGACTAAAATACAATTAATAAAACCTTCAAATCATTTGGATAGTTAAGAAGAGTTTGTAAAATAAAGCTTTTAACATCAAAAAATTCTAATGGTAAGTCAAAGCAGTAAGCAGATGTGTTACAGCAAATATTTCTGTACCAGGAAAGATATCAAATCATTAAAGCATGTCTCTTTATAAAATGCTCATGGATCATTTTGTATTTTTTATTGATAATTAGCTAATGGGTCCGAGTCATTACCTAAATGACATGTTCTTTTTTATCACTATAGGCGATTGATTTTTCACGAGAGAGAATCTTGTTTTTCACCGTATTTATTTATCATTAGCATAAATAAATGAATCCAAAGATGGTAAAAATCATCCCAGTCCCACACAGTGAACGATATAGACAGCTCAGGGTTTATTTGCATCTACAAATGAGTTTTAACATGGTGCAATAGAAAATGCAATATTATATCCACTATCTTATAGCAATGAGGAACTTGTAATTCAAGTGGGTAACACTTGCTCTCTGAACAATTGAACTTTATAGTAATGGTAAAGAGATAACATTAAATTTTTCTAGCAGTAACTTTCTTTTTTATACATACAGTAACTAAGCATTATATTAGGATTTAATTACGTCAAACTTAAAAAATATAAGCCTTCTCATGATACTGATTGTTCCAATTCCAAAAGGTAAATTTGGGTTAAAGAAAAAAAAAAGAACATGAAAAACATCTAAAAGATGACACCAATATACCAAACACACAAACTAAAACTAGCAAAAACATGTTTTCCAGCAAAACATATATCAAATGATTATAAACAGTTGTTTACTTGTAATGATGTAATACTAAAGACAACATCTTTCCTGCAAAACAAGTTCATTTCTGTTTTTGGTTGGTCATTAGCTTTTGCTTTATTTCTATTTTTTAGCTTAATTATAGTGATTTCTATGTTCTATTTAATTAGTACAGTTTTTTATTTCTTAGTTTAATTTGTATGGCATAATTTATTTTATTTTATTTTATTCTTTTGTAACTTAGGAAATACAAACGCAACTTTTGGTATAAGCAGCTTATGGTTGGTATAACTTTTGGTGTTTTAATCAATCGCTGTGGATCGACAGTGCTTGTATGTGTACAATTTGTATGGCATGCAGCATATTTGGTAATTTTAATAGCGTTTTTAATATTGGAAGACGAGAAGAGACGTGTGTGAGAATAGTATGCATCCATGGTAATTCAGATAAAATAACAACAACCCAAATTTTTTGGTCTCATTGTCCCATGTTCCTGTGTGCCGAGTGAATCTACACGATCCATTAATAATAAAGATGATTGATAAATAATAAAAGATAAGATATGGACAGCTGTAATTCAAAGGGCACACAGGGATAGAGAATTATGAGACCAGATGATTTGGACTGAAATGATGATACCCATAAACTTTGCAAATCGTAACCGTGCATTTTTTAACTTTATCTTTTCCCACCATAATCTTAATTCATGCAGTGATGTAACTTACTGCCATGACAATAAAGTAATAACTAATAAGGCCAAACATAGTTCAGAACAATTTAATTACCATGACTTACAACGTGATAGATGACTCATAAAGTGTAATTTTGAAAAATACATTACTTGGAACGGAAATGTTAGGTAGTGTTTGGTTTATTTTGTGTTTTAAGTTTTTAGTTTTCAACATTAATTATGAAATTAGGAAGATTTGAAGTGTAGCGGAGATGATGGATCAAAGATAGAGGGAGTGACGGAGGGGACCGCGGGATCGTGGATGCATAAATTTGTTATTGTTTTCCCTTTGTTTCTAAAAATATGGAAAATAATAAAAAGTTGTTTTTTATTTTGTGTATTAACTTTATTTTGTAAAACGATCGTTTTTCATGAAATGTGTGTTTTATCGGTACTTTTGTATGTGCGAAAACTAAAAATTGAAAATTGTAAATCAAGCGCACCCTTTGTTGGCAATATTTCTCTGTGATGTATTGGCTGTAAGAAAGAGCTCTTGACTGAGCTACAACCAGTTCTTGTTGCTGTTGAACAAAGGCCTGGGAGTAAACAGAGTAATTTATTAATATTCTTGTTCATAGGTAAAAAATTGGCCTATACTGCATTGGACATAAAAAATAGTGATGCTAGTTGTTATTCAACTGAATTCTTATCAACGTAGCATGATGATTTATCTGGTTATAAAAAAACTACTGAGATTATGCTACTTTTTTGCAGAAAGTTTGCATTTACATGAGAGTCAGTTTCATATGTTGCAGGCTTCGTCTACCACTAACAAATTCCTAAAATTTAAGACTAAATGATCGGAGACAATTTCAAAACTAAACACAAATTTTGGGGAAAGAAATTCTTAAAACAAATTTTGATACCAACATTTAGCATCTGTCTTATTTCTGCTGCAAATTAATCTCATTCATCTGTATGTCCATCTAAGAGTTTGAATTGGATATCTTTGGAGGGTTAAGTTAGAAGTAGAACCAGGGGATTTCCCACAATTTTTACCAGGCTATAAATAGATTTTTTAGGCATTGAAATAGGAATCTATGGGGCCTTTGCTCAAATAGTCAGATCCTACCAAACACAACTTACTTTTAGTTAAACAAGTTACAGTAAAAAACGATACCTGCCTCCAAGAATTATGTGGACGAGTTTCTTCATTTTCTTCCACAGATGTTGATCCCAATTTCTGCAAAACAAATGAATATTAAGTACCAAACAATTACATTCAACACACACACACACACACACACACATACAAAACAATTATTGTTAAATGTGACTAAAAACATTGTTTATAAACATCTAATATTACTTCAACAGGCAAAGGAATAATTGTTTTTGTGAAAATTAATCAGCCAAAGGAAACTTACTGCGTGCAAATGAGCAATATGTTTTTTGAAAACATTTTTTCTAGTTTGTATTTGAGATTCCTGAGCAAAAAATTTGCTTTAAAATACAATCATAATCGGATGAAATAAGAACATCATTACAATACTTCTGTACCTTAATTTTAAAATCAGATAATAACTTCAAAAAATTTTCCTGCTGCTCTTTAACTTCAACAGGCAGATCCTACCAAACACAACTTACTTTTAGTTAAACTAGTTACAGTAAAAAAACGAAAAACAAAAACATCTACCTGCCTCCATGAATTATGTGGACGAGTTTCTTCATTTTCTCCCATAGATGTTGATCCCAATTTCTGCAAAACAAAAGAATATTAAGTACCAAACAATTACATTCCCAACACATGCACGCACGCGCGCGCGCACACACGCACACACAAAACAATTATTGCTGAATGTGACTAAAAACGTTGTTTACAAACATCTAATATTACTCCAGTTTTTGTGAAAATTAATCAGCCAAAGGAAACTTGCAGCGTGCAAATGAGCAATATGTTTTTCGAAAACATTTTTACCAGTTTGTATTTGAGATTCCTAAGCAAAAAATTTGCATTAAAATACAATCATAATCGGATGAAATAAGAACATCATTACAATACTTCTGTGCCTTAATTTTAAAATCAGATAATAACTTCAAATTCTTTTCATGCTGCTCTTTAACTTCAACAGGCAGATCCTACCAAACACAACTTACTTTTAGTTAAACAAGTTACAGTAAAAAAACGAAAAACAAAAACATCTACCTGCTTCCATGAATTATGTGGACGAGTTTCTTCATTTTCTCCCACAGATGTTGATCCCAATTTCTGCAAAACAAAAGAATATTAAGTACCAAACAATTACATTCCCAACACACACACACGCGCACACACACACACAAAACAATTATTGCTGAATGTGACTAAAAACGTTGTTTACAAACATCTAATATTACTCCAGTTTTTGTGAAAATTAATCAGCCAAAGGAAACTTGCAGCGTGCAAATGAGCAATATGTTTTTCGAAAACATTTTTTCCAGTTTGTATTTGAGATTCCTGAGCAAAAAATTTGCGTTAAAATACAATCATAATCGGATGAAATAAGAACATCATTACAATACATTTGTACCTTAATTTTAAAATCAGGTAATAACTTCAAATTCTTTTCCTGCTGCTCTTTAACTTTAACAGGCAGATCCTACAGCCTGTTAAAGTTAAAGAGCAGCAGGAAAAGAATTTGAAGTTATTATCTGATTTTAAAATTAAGGTACAGAAGTATTGTAATGATGTTCTTATTTCATCCGATTATGATTGTATTTTAACGCAAATTTTTTGCTCAGGAATCTCATATACAAACTGGAAAAAATGTTTTCGAAAAACATATTGCTCATTTGCACGCTGCAAGTTTCCTTTGGCTGATTAATTTTCACAAAAACTGGAGTAATATTAGATGTTTGTAAACAACGTTTTTAGTCACATTCAGCAATAATTGTTTTGTGTGTGTGTGTGTGTGTTGGGAATGTAATTGTTTGGTACTTAATATTCTTTTGTTTTGCAGAAATTGGGATCAACATCTGTGGGAGAAAATGAAAAAACTCGTCCACATAATTCATGGAAGCAGGTAGATGTTTTTGTTTTTCGTTTTTTTACTGTAACTTGTTTAACCAAAAGTAAGTTGTGTTTGGTAGGATCTGCCTGTTGAAGTTAAAGAGCAGCAGGAAATGATTTTGAAGTTATCATCTGATTTTAAAATTAAGGCACAGAAGTATTGTAATGATGTTCTTATTTCATCCGATTATGATTGTATTTTAATGCAAATTTTTTGCTCAGGAATCTCAAATACAAACTAGAAAAAATATTTTCGAAAAACATATTGCTCATTTGCACGCAGTAAGTTACCTTTGGCTGATTAATTTTCACAAAAACCGGAGTAATATTAGATGTTTGTAAACAACGTTTTTAGTCACATCCAGCAATAATTGTTTTGTGTGTGTGTGTGCGCGTGTGTGTGTGTGTTGGGAATGTAATTGTTTGGTACTTAATATTCTTTTGTTTTGCAGAAATTGGGATCAACATCTGTGGGAGAAAATGAAAAAACTCGTCCACATAATTCATGAAAGCAGGTAGATGTTTTTGTTTTACGTTTTTTTACTGTAACTTGTTTAACCAAAAGTAAGTTGTGTTTGGTAGGATCTGCCTGTTGAAGTTAAAGAGCAGCAGGAAATGATTTTGAAGTTATTATCTGATTTTAAAATTAAGGCACAGAAGTATTGTAATGATGTTCTTATTTCATCCGATTATGATTGTATTTTAATGCAAATTTTTTGCTCAGGAATCTCAAATACAAACTAGAAAAAATGTTTTCGAAAAACATATTGCTCATTTGCACGCAGTATGTTTCCTTTGGCTGATTAATTTTCACAAAAACTGGAGTAATATTAGATGTTTGTAAACAACGTTTTTAGTCACATTCAGCAATAATTGTTTTGTATGTGTGTGTGTGTGTGTGTGTGTTGAATGTAATTGTTTGGTACTTAATATTCTTTTGTTTTGCAGAAATTGGGATCAACATCTATTGGAGAAAATGAAGAAACTCGTCCACATAATTCTTGGAGGCAGGTATCGTTTTTTACTGTAACTTGTTTAACTAAAAGTAAGTTGTGTTTGATAGGATCTGGCTATTTGAGCAAAAGCCCCATAGATTCCTATTTCAATGCCTAAAAAATCTATTTATAGCCTGGTAAAAATTGTGGGGAATCCCCTGGTTCTACTTCTAACTTAACCCTCCAAAGATATCCAATTCAAACTCTTAGATGGACATACAAATGAATGAGATTAATTTGCAGCAGAAATAAGACAGATGCTAAATGTTGGTATCAAAATTTGTTTTAAGAATTTCTTTCCCTAAAATTTGTGTTTAGTTTTGAAATTGTCTCGATCATTTAGTCTTAAATTTTAGGAATTTTGTTAGTGGTAGACGAAGCCTGCAACATATGAAACTGACTCTCATGTAAATGCACACTTTCTGCAAAAAAGTAGCATAATCTCAGTAGTTTTTTTATAACCAGATAAATCATCATGTTACGTTGATAAGAATTCAGTTGAATAACAACTAGCATCACTATTTTTTATGTCCAATGCAGTATAGGCCAATTTTTTACCTATGAACAAGAATATTAATAAATTACTCTGTTTACTCCCAGGCCTTTGTTCAACAGCAACAAGAACTGGTTGAAGCTCAGTCAAGAGCCCTTTCTTACAGCCAATACATCACAGAGAAATATTGCCAACAAAGGGTGCGCTTGGTTTACAATTTTCAATTTTTAGTTTTCGCACATACAAAAGTACCGACGACACACACATTTCGTGAAAAACGATCGTTTTACAAAATAAAGTTAACACACAAAACAAAAAACAAATTTTTATTATTTTCCATATTTTTAGAAACAAAGGGAAAACAATAACAAATTTATGCATCCACAATCCCGCGGTCCCCTCCGTCACTCCCTCTATCTTTGATCCATCACCTCCGCTACACTTCAAATCTTCCTAATTTCATAATTAATGTTGAAAACTAAAAACTCAAAACACAAAATAAACCAAACACTACCTAACATTTCCGTTCCAAGTAATGTATTTTTCAAAATTACACTTTATGAGTTATCTATCACGTTGTAAGTCATGGTAATTAAATTGTTCTGAACTATGTTTAGCCTTATTAGTTATTACTTTATTGATCATGGCAGTAAGTTACATCACTGCATGAATTAAGATTATGGTGGGAAAAGATAAAGTTAAAAAATGCACGGTTACGATTTGCAAAGTTTATGGGTATCATCATTTCAGTCCAAATCCTCTGGTCTCATAATTCTTTATCCCTATGTGCCCTTTGAATTACAGCTGTCCATATCTTATCTTTTATTATTTATCAATCAACTTTATTATTAATGGATCGGTTCACTCAGCACACAGGAACATGGGACAATGAGACCAATAATAGTTTGCGTACGCGTCCGACGCGAACACACAGGACCCGCCACTTTGCCCCTTCCGAAATGAAAGCTGAAAGTTGGACTGTTCGTGCTGAACGGAGCACTATTTCCCCATTTTGCACTATGTTACCCATTTCGTGTCCCCCTTCCTGTTCAAATAAAAACACATACCCTTACTCCTTCCAATTTACCCCTTTCATAAAAAAAATGCATTCCCCATTTCGTAACAATTCACCTTCAAAATCTCTTTCTCGTTCGAAATCAAACGCACCCTTAATATATCATATTAGGATTTGAAACTGACAACATTTCTCTTTACCCCATCTCTTCTTACTTTTATTTGAACGTACATAATTTACCCCTTTCAATTTACCCCATTCGTAAAAAAAATGCATCCCCCGTTCGTAACAATTCACCTTCAAAATACAACTTTCAAAGTCTCATTTTCGTTCGAAATCAAACGCAACCTTAATATATCACATTAGGGTTTGAAACTGACAACATTTCTCTTTATCTCATCTCTTCTTACTTTTATTTGAACGTGCATAATTAACCCTTCCAATTTACCCTTTTCGTAAAAAAAATGCATTACTCGTTCGTAACAATGCATCTTCAAAATACAACTTTCAAAATCTCTTTCTCTTTCGAAATCAAACGCACCCTTAATATATCATATTAGGGTTCGAAACTGACAACATTTCTCTTTACCCGTTAAAATAAAAGTAAATAATTTATATACTGCTAATAATAAACCCGTTCAACCATAGTTTCTAGATCGATGTCAATCGTTAAAATATTCCATTTGCTTAAAAATCCGACCGACTACCTGAGTGCAACCCTTGTGGGATACGAGTCATACGACCAATTTGAATTTGGTTACTATTGTTATTCTCGATATTGTCTATTATGCCATAATCAACCTGTAGTTTACCTTAGTAATGAGATCGCTCTGAAGTTTGCGAAATCGGAGATGTAGGCTTGAAAATCGAGCTTGGTTGTATATCGATCTAAACGCCATGATTTTTTTTTTTTTTACTTTCAGATCTTTGCCTTCGGACGACGGTAAAAATTGCTGTGGGTAAGAAACGTTTTGACCTGCGTGAGGTCAAAGAATTGCTGCGGGTAAGAAATGGTTTGACCTGCGCGAGGACAAAAATTTGCTCCTTGAAATTATGTCTAAACCCTCGCCTTCTTTAGTTCGTTTCTTTGCAGGGCTTCCAAGTCAACGCTAAGTTCTCTATATACTTTATAATTTCCACCCTAAATCCGATTTTACATCCAAGTTTCAAACTCTGAATTTATATTTTATACTTTATATTTTATACTTTGTACTTTACATTATATAATTTGTAATAATACTTTATATTTAATAATTAATTTTTTTTATTTTTTTTATTTTTTATTTTCTAATTTTTATTTAATACTAGGTCATAACAAAACATTTAAACTAGGTCATAACAGAGATCGTAACAGAACCTATAACCGATCACATGTCCATAACCGAGTTCATAACAGAGCCTATAAACGAGACTCTTCACATAACCGAATCCATAACCAAACCTATAATCGAGCTCATAATTTATAATTTATATTTTAGAGACCCTTCACATAACCGAGTCTGTAACCAAACCTATAATCGAGCTCATAATTTATACTTTATAATTTATAATTTATATTTTATGCTTTATACTTTATATCTTATACTTTATATTTTGTACTTTATAATTTATATTTATTTTTTATATTCATAATTTATAATTTATATTTTATAATTTATATTTTATACTTTATATTTTTTATTTTATACTTTATACTTTACATTTTTTATTTTATACTTTATACTTTAAACTTTATGTTTTATATTTTATATTTTATATTTTATACTTTATATTTTATATTTTATATTTTATTTTTTATACTTTGTAATTGTAGACCATAACTGAGCCCATAAACATGTTCATAATTGTAGCCCATAACCGACAACATAACTGAGCCAAAACTAAACACATAACTTATCCTATAACCAAGTCCATAACCGGGCTCTTAAATAATCTTATAATTGAATTTATAACTGAGCTCTTAATCAAAGTTATGTTCTAACTTGTAGCCGAAATTAGTTATTTATATTTAATATTTTATAATTTAGCAGTTTTTTACATAAATTAGGTAATAACTGATCATATAACCACGGTCATAGTTAAGGTCATAACCAAACCTTTAACCTAACCCTTAACCGAACTCATAACCAATCACATAACCGAGCTCATAACCAATAACGTAACTGGGACCCTTTACATAATCGAGCTCATAACCGAGACCCTAGCTGAGCCCATAGTCAAGACCGTTCACATAACCGATTCCATAATCGAGCCCATAACCGAATCCATAATTGAGCCCATAACCGAGACCCTTCATATAACCGAGTCCATAACCGAGCCTTTAACCTAGGTCATAACCGAAACCATAACCGAACCCATAACGGATCACATGTCCGTTACCGAGACCATAACCGAACCCATAATCGATCACACGTCCGTAACCTAGGCCATAACCGAGCTCAAGACTGAGCCTATGACTAAGACCCTTCACATAACCGAGTCCATAACCGAGCTCATTAGAGAGCTCATAAGCGAGCTAATAATCGATTCCATAACCGAGCTAATAACTGAGACCCTTCACATAACCGATCAAATAACCGAGTCCATAACCAAGCCCATAACCAAATCTGTAATTGAGCACATAACCGAGACCCTTCATATAACCAAGTCCATAACCGAACCCATAAGCGAGCTAATAATCAAGTCCATAATCGAGCCAATAACCGCGACCCTTCACATAACCGATCACATAACCGAGTACATAAGCGAACCCATAACCGAATCCATAATTGAGCCCATAACCAAGACCCTTCATATAACGAGTCCATAACCGAGCGCATAACCGAGCCAATAACCAAAACCCTAACTGTGCTCATAATTGAGGTCTTAATCAAACCTCTTATCAAGCTCATAATTTATATTTTATTATTACACTTTATTTTGTATAATTTATGCTTTATAATTTTATATTTTATACTTTATAATTTTATATTTTATACTTTGTCCTTTATATTATATAGTTTGTAATATTACTTTATATTTAATAATTAATATTTTATATTTTTTTATATATTTATTTTCTAATTTATATTTTATACTAGGTCAGAACCAAACCTTTAAACCAGGTCATAATCAAGATCGTAACCGAACCCATAACCGATCACATGTCCATAACCGAGTCCATAACTAAGCCTATAACCGATGGAATAACCAAGCCCATAACCAAGATCTAAACCTAGCCCATAACTGAGCCATAATCATGGTCATAACTGTGGTCATAACCAAATCTATAACCTAGGCCATAACCGAGACCATAACCGAACCCATAACCAATCACATGTCCATAACCGAGACCATAACCGAACCCATAACCGATCACATGTCCGTATCCTAGGCCATAACTGAGCTCAAAATTGAGCCCATAACCGAGACCCTTCACATAACCGAGTCCATAACCGAGCTCATAAGCGAGCTCATAATCGATTCCATAATCGAACCAATAACCGAGACCCTTTACATAGCCGATCACATAACCGAGTCCATAACCGAATATGTAATTGAGCCCATAACCGGGACCCTTCATATAACCGAGTCCATAACCGAGCCCATGGGCGAGCTCATAATCGAGTCTATAATCGAGCCAATAATCAAGACCCTTCATATAACCGATCACATAACCGAGTCCATAACTGACCCTATAACCGAATCCATAATTGAGCCCATAACCAAGACCCTTCATATAACCGAGTCCATAACCGAGCCAATAACCGAAACCCAAACTGAGTTCATAATTGAGTTCTTAACCAAACCTCTAATCAAGCTCATAATTTATATTTTATATTTTATACTTTATTTTGTATAATTTGTACTTTATATTTTATAATTTGTAATATTACTTTATATTTAATAATTTTTTTTTTTTGGATTTATATTTTATACTAGGTCATAACCAAACCTTTAAACTTGGTCATAACCAAGACCGTAATGGAACCCATAACCGATCACATGTCCATAATTGAGTCCATAACTGAGCCTATAACCGAGACCCTTCACATAACCGAGTCCATAACCAAACCTATAATCGAGCTCATAATTTATAATTTATATTTTTTGCTTTATACTTTATATTTTATACTTTATAATTTATATTTATATTTTATAATTTATAATTATATTTTATACTTTTTATTTTTTATTTTTTATTTTATACTTTGTATTTTATGGTTTATACTTTATACTTTATATTTTATATTTTATACTTTATACTTTTTATTTTTTATTTTATACTTTATGTTTTACACTTTATACATAATGTTTTATACTTTATACTTTGTATTTTACACCTTGTACTTTACATTATACAATTTGTAATATATACTTTATATTTTATATTTAATAATTTTTTTTCTTTTGATTTAGCTTATATTCCATAATCAGTGGAATAACCAAGCCCATAACCAAGATCTAAACCTAGCCCATAACTGAACCCATAATCACGGTCATAACTATGGTTATAACCAAACCTTTAACCTAGGTCATAACCGAGATCATAACCGAACCCATAACCGATCACATGTCCATAACCGAGACCATAACCGAACCCATAACCAATCACATGTCCGTAACCTAGGCCATAACCGAGCTCAAAACTGAGCCCATAACTGAGACCCTTCATATAACCGAGTCCATAACCGAGCTCATAATCGATTCCATAACCGAGCCAATAACCGAGACCCTTCTCATAACCGATCACATAACCGGGTCCATAACCGAGCCCATAACCGAATCCGTAATTGAGCCCATAAACGAGACCCTTCATATAACCGAGTCCATAACCGAGACCCTTCATATAACCGATCACATAACCGAGTCCATAACCGAGCTCATAACCGAATCCGAAATTGAGCCCATAACCGAGAACCTTCATATAACCGAGTCCATAACCGAGCCCATAAGCGAGCTCATAATCGAGTCCATAATCGAGCCAATATCTGAGATCCTTTAAATAACCGATCACATAACCAAGTCCATGACCGAGCCCATAACCGAATCCATAATTGAGCCCATAACCAAGACCCTTCATATAACCGAGTCCATAACCGAGTGCATAACCGAGCCAATAACCAGAACCCTAATTGAGCTCATAATTGAGGTCTTAACCAAACCTCTAATCAAGCTCATAATTTATATTTTATATTTTATACTTTATTTTGTATACTTTATATTTTATACTTTATAATTTATATCTTATACTTTGTACTTTATATTATATAATTTGTTATATTACTTTATATTTTATATTTAATAATTAATATTTTATATTTTTTTTATATTTTTAATTTTTATTTTATAATTTTTATTTTATACTAGGTCATAACCAAACCTTTAAACTAGGTCATAACCGAGACCGAACCCATAACCGATCACACGTCCAAAACCGAGGCCATAACCGAGTCCATAACTGAGCCTATAACCGAGACCCTTCACATAACCGAGTCCATAACCAAACCTATAATCGAGCTCATAATTTATATTTTTTAATATATATTTTATGCATTATACTTTATATTTTATACTTTATACTTTGTATTTTATACTTTATACTTTATATTTTATACTTTATACTTTATATTTTATACTTTGTACTTTATATTATATAATTTGTAATAATACTTTATATTTTATATTTAATAATTAAATTTTGTATTTTATATTTTCTAATTTATATTTTGTACTAGGTCATAACCAAACTTTTAAACTAGGTCATAACCGAGACCGTAACCGAACCCATTACCGATCACATGTCCATAACCGATAACCGAGACCCTTCACATATCCGAGTCCATAACCAAACCTATAATCGAGCTCATAATTTATATTTTATATTTTATATTTTATGCTTTATACTTTATAATTTATACTTTTTATTTTGTACTTTATAATTTATATTTATTTTTTATAATTCATAATTTATATTTTACACTTTATATTTTATAATTTATATTTTATACTTTATATTTTATGTTTTATACTTTATATTTTATACTTTATACTTTATATTTTATACTTTTTATTTTATAATTTATGTTTTACACTTTATACTTTATGTTTTATACTTTATACTTTGTACTTTATATTATATAATTTGTAATATATACTTCATATTTTATATTTAATAATTAATATTTTATATTATTTTTTTATTTTCTTATTTAGCTTATATTCCATAACCGATGGAATAACCAAGACCATAACTAAGATATAAACCTAGCCCATAACTGAACTCATAATCACGGTCATAATTATGGTCATAACCAAACCTTTAACTGAGGTTGTAACTAAGACCAGAACCGAACCCATAATTGATCACATGTCCATAACCGAGACCATAATCGAACCCATAGCCGATCACATGTCCATAACCTATGCTACAACCGAGCTCAAAACTGAGCCCATAACTGAGACCCTTCATATAACCGAGTCCATAACCGAGCTCATAAGCGGGCTCATAATCGATTCCATAACCGAGCCAATAACCTAGACCCTTCACATAATCGATCACATAACCGAGTCCATAACCGAATCCATAATTGAGCCCATAACCAAGATCCTTCATATAACCGAGTCCATAACCGAGCCAATAACCAAAACTCTAACTGAGCTCATAATTGAGGTGTTAACCAAACCTCTAATCAGGCTCATAATTTATATTTTATACTTTATTTTGTATACTTTATACTTTATATTTTATACTTTATATTTTATACTTTATAATTTATATTTTATACTTTGTACTTTATATTATATAATTTGTAATATTACTTTATATTTTATAATTAATAATTAATAATTTTAATTTTTTATATTTTTATTTTCTAATTTATATTTTATACTAGGTCATAACCAAACCTTTAAACTAGGTCATAACCGAGACCGTAACCGAACCCATAACCGATAACATGTCCATAACCGAGGCCATAACCGAGCCTATAACCGAGACCCTTCACATAACCAAGTCCATAACCAAACCTATGATCGAGCTCATAATTTATAATTTATGCTTTATACTTTATATTTTGTACTTTATACTTTATATTTATTTTTTATAATTCATAATTTATATTTTATATTTTATACTTTATATTTTATACTTTATATTTTTTATTTTTTATTTTATACTTTATATTTTATGTCTTATATTTTATATTTTATACTTTATATTTTATATTTATACTTTATGTTTTATACTTTATACTTTGTACGTAATTGTAGCCCATAACCGAGCCCATAAACATGTTCATAATTGTAGCCCATAACCGACAACATAACCGAGCCAAAACTAAATACCTAATTTATCCTATAACCAAGTCCATAACTGGGCTCTTAAACAAGCTTATAATTGAATTTATAACTGAGCTCTTAATCGAAGTTATGATCTAGCTTGTAACCGAAATTATTCATTTATATTTTATTAATATATTTTATTTTATAATTTTGCATTTTTTACATAAATTAGGTAATAACTTAGCTTATAACCACGGTCATGGCTAAGGTCATAACCAAACCTTTAACCTAACCCTTAACCGAATTCATAACCAATAACATAACCGAGCCCATAACTAATCACATAACCGAGACCCTTCACATAATCGAGCTCGTAACCGAGCTCATAACCGAGACCCTAACTGAGCCCATAGTCAAGACCCTTCACATAACCGATCACATGACCGAATCCATAACCGTGCCCATAACCGAATCCATAATTGAGCCCATAACTGAGACCCTTCATATAACCGAATCTGTAACCGAGCCCATAACCGAGCCAATAACCAAAACCGTAATTGAGCTCATAATTTAGGTCTTAACCAAACCTCTAATCAAGCTCATAAGTTATATTTTATACTTTGTAATTTATACTTTGTACTTTATATTATATAATTTACAATATATACTTTATATTTAATAATTAATATTTTATATTTTATAATATTATATATTTTTTATTTTCTAATTTAGCTTATATTCCATAACCGATGGAATAACGGAGCCCATAACCAAGATCTAAACCTAGCCCACAACTGAACCCATAATCACGGTCATAACTATGGTCATAACCAAACCTTTAACCTAGGTCATAATCGAGACCATAACCGAACCCATAATCGATCACATGTCCATAACCGAGACCATAACCGATCACATGTCCGTAACCTAGGCCGTAACTGAGCTCAACTGAGCCCATAACTGAGATCCTTCACATAAACGAGTCCATACCCGAGATCATAAGCGAGCTCATTATCGATTACATAACCGATCCAATAACCGAGACCCTTCACATAACCGATCACAAAACCGAGTCCATAACCGAGCCAACAACTGAATCTGTAATTGAGCCTATAACCGAGACCCTTCATATAACCGAGTCCATAACATAGCCCATAAGCGAGCTCATAATCGAGTCCATACTCGAGCCAATAACCGAGACCCTTCACTTAACCGATCACATAATCGAGTCCATAACCGAGCCATAACCGAATCTATAATTGAGCCCATAACCAAGACCCTTCATATAACCGAGCCCATAACCGAACCCATAACCGAGCCAATAACCGAAACCCTAACTGAGCTCATAATTGAAGTCTTAACCAAACCTCTAATCAAGCTCATAATGTAACAACCCGGAAAATCAGAACCAATTTAAAAATTTTATTTCGAGTAATTTTAACAGAAATTTGGTCAAAATTTAAAAATTCCATATTTAAATAACAATAAAGCCCTTGAAAATAGCCATTTTGCAAACGATCTCCGTTTTCGACGAAACTGCTTTTGTTGGATCCAGAATGTCAATTTATTACTAGGTTTAAAATTCCATAATTTTTTGAATTAATATATGAGCATGGCAAAAGAAAACGTGTTTTGCAAATACAGTGCAAATTGGATCGACCAGAAAAAAGCCATTTTTCAAACGGTCTCCAAATTCGATGAAATCAGTTTTGTTGGGATCGTATCATCCAAATATAGCTAAGTTTATTTTTCAGGAATTTTTGGAATCAGTATGTGGCCCCGATAAATTAAAATGTACGTTCAAACTCAATATTGAATGTTATATATTTTAATTTGAAGAATAACTTACTGAAATAGTTGAATGAGCTTACGAAACATATTCCATTGTGTCCGGAATGAGGGTATTTAGCTAGGGGCAACAGTCGTTGGGTTTGTTTTGGAGTTCGTATTGATTAACGGGAATTTTGGAATTAAAAGAATTAAAAATTATATATATATTATCCAATCATAAAGTGCGTTGAACAAATCACTCAGAAAAATCCCCGACCCTCTCAATACGAACGACAGGTTTTGCTTCCTTCCTTCTCTCCTCAATAACTCGCGATTCTTGCAACGAAATTCAACAAACCTTTAGAGGATTTTGTAGAGAATCACGAGATCTACAAATCCATATAGGGTTTGTGATTTACCGTTCAGTATTTTTGGAGAATCAAGCCTGTGAAGTCAGCACATTCAGACCGCTGCCACGCCACCGTGCTGCCGTCGAACTGGACTGCTCCACCGTCGTCAGGCGCGCCCCTCCCCCCCTTTGACGTGGTATAACCCGATCGCTGCTAAGTTGACCGTGGAGCTCGAAAATTTCAGACCTAGTTTTGAACGAAACGGAAAGGTATCGGCTTTTATAATTCTAATGGGTTTTAACACTTAAAAGCGTTGCGAAGTTCAATTTATTAATAAAAATCATATCTTTTTCGTATGTTGTCGAAATCCAGTGAAACAAGAGACATTGGGACCGTGACATCGTGCGCTACATTCTAGAAGTGACTGGAGAAATTTTAGAGCTATCTATAATTTTTGAAGGAGTGGAACCCAATGTGAGATTTCAAAATTCGAATTAGAATGGATACGCGATGCATAAATTATATAAGTGATGTATAATTATATACGCATTGTATATCTCATATATGGGCGTTGTATAAATTATATAAGCGATGTATAAATTATACATACGTTGTATAAATCATATATGCATTGAATGAAATTGAAATGGAAATAAATACGTTTATATATGTATATGTATACTTCCCTTGTCCATAGACCATGGACGATATAAATTGATTGTGTTGTGGAAATTGATTGTGGTTGCAACAAAATTGGTTGTGTTTGTGGTAAATTCATTGCGTTGTGAAAATGAATGGTATTGTGGAAATTATGGAAATGAAATTATTGTAATGCTGCAAGGCCCAGGATAGCAGAGGAGCCGTGCTGGACACGGTGCCGGTGCTAAATAACCTGCCGTTGTAATGCCGAAATTTTCTGAAATATTCATGTGTTGAATAAATTGTTTGAACAATAAAAATCACATTTTTATTGTATGTATGAACCACTAAAATATTCATGTGTTGAATAAATTCTTTGAACGATAAAAATATCATTTTTATCATGTATGTGAAGTAATAAAAATATTCATGTGTTGAATAAATTGTTTGAACAAAAAAATCACATTTTTATTGTATGTATGAACCACTAAAAATATTTATGTGTTGAATAAATTCTTTGAACGATAAAAATATCATTTTTATCACGTATGTGAAGTAATAAAAATATTCATGTGTTGAATAAATTCTTTGAATGATAAAAATATCATTTTTATCATGTATGTGAAGTAATAAAAATATTCATGTGTTGAATAAATTCTTTGAACGATAAAAATATCATTTTAATCATGTATGTGAAGTAATAAAAATATTCATGTTTGAAATAAATTGTTTGAACATCAAAAATAACATTTTTATTGTATGTATGTACTAAATAAAATAGTCATGTGTCGAAATATGTTTTTGTTCGCCAAAATATTATTTTTAACATGTTAGTGAAGTAATAAAAATAACCGTGTGTTGAAATATATTTTTTATTAGTTAAAACTATTATTTTTATCACACGTATGAGGTGTATAAAATAACCATGGGTGAAAATAAATGTTTGTTCATTGGAAATCTTATTTTTAACATGAATATGAAGTGTTAGAAATAACCATGTGTGAAAATAAATATTTGTTCGTTAAAAATATTATTTTTAGCGTAGATATGCACACACACACACACACACACACACACACACACATATATATATATATATATATATACATATGCTGAACATGAAAATGGATTAGCGGTTGAGTAAAGAATTTATTTGTGTGCCCGACAAATAGGTAAGCCTTAATGAGTTGGCTGCGCAATTTTATTATTATATAAACTCCTGTGAATGCCATTGGATGCGGCGTGCTGGTTGTTCTGTGTGAGATTATAAACGTTGCCATAGGATAGCAACAATTAATTTTGAACTACACTACATGGCATACTTCGTGAAGATGGCATATTCTATCATATACCATATAAGCATTTGAAGCTTATGTGACGAGGTTGGAATTACCATACAAGCAAGAGGCTTGTATGGCGATGACTAAATTACAGGTTGAACCTATGATTGATATGGGCAAAATAAAATATAACGACAATTTGTCAGATTTAATAAAAACTCCACACGGGTCTAGAGTTGACAATAATCACGTCTCTCTAGTTATTAGATACGGCACATGGATTATTTATTTTCCAACACTGGACAAGGTGACGAGAATTTATTTTCTGGAGTTATGATTTTAACACACTCCCTAGGGCTTAGATTAGTCACTAAAAATTGTGTATGTTTATTCTGGAATTATTGGGTGCCTAATACGACCCAATAAATTTCCAAACCCCTCCTCCCCGTACAAAGGAGGCTATGGCGAAATTTTTCGAAATTTAAAGGCGTTAGCCAAATTTTTGGAGTGAAAATGGTTTGAAATTGTCGAGTGAATTATATTTATATATATAAATATAATTTAAAATAAAACGAATCGCGCAGCTGCAGTTCGCGTTTTGGAATCGTAACTTTAAACGATTATACCGAGACATCCGACCATCAGATTTTCCCGAAACTGGAACCGTTGGGTCCGCTTTGGAAAGATCTTTCAGACGATATAAAATTTATTAAGATCCAATGGTTAGATTTTGAGAAATATGTAATTCAAATCTGAATAAAAACAGCGCCAGGGCCGCGTAATGACCTGAAGCGTCGTTTAATTAAAATGAGCTATTTTTAAATAAATAAAAATAGCGATAAATCTTTATACAATATTATAAACGATGTGGAATGGAAATAAACCGATTTTACTTGGTTAATTGGATATTCTGATGGTTAGATGTATTTGACATGAAATTATTATATTGAACTGAAACGTGAATGTCAAATAATCTAACCATGAAAAGATTTTGATTTGAATTCTGTGTATACGCGAATTATTTGAAAAGGCCGAGTTAATTCTCATTTCAAATAATTGGTCGACAGTTAGAAGTCGAAGATATGAAGACGGTGCAAGACCGATAATCTTCACATCGAATGGATGACTACTTATGCCTTTGATTGGAGTTGTTGCCTTGAAGGGTTACAGTGGTAGATGTCCGGACGTATTTGTTGATTGTTCGGATGTGCGAGGGCCTCTCTCCTGTATTGGACATATGGGACGAGGAATAAGGTGCCTCCGGTTTCGTTCAGACCCAGAACGAACTAGTAATTGGATACGTGTCTGACATTGGATTTCGTTCTGTGTTGATTGATCTCTATTAAATATATATCTTTTTGGTGGTGGAGAATTTATTCTCTTGCTTAACACCCTTCTCTAAGAGGTACGAGCTTAGAGATTATATATCGATAGACATCAGTCGCTTGGCGTGGAATGTCAATGTGGCATACAGAGATGCAATGATCAAGGCTTTTGTTGAAAAGAAGAGCCTTGTGGTTGATGATCAAAGCACGATTTTAAATAGCATAGCTTTGTGTATAGTGTAAATTCGCATGCCTCACACCCCGGTATGAACCAGAAACGGAAGAGGACTGCAGGGAGAACATGCGTTTCTTTCTAGCTAGAAGTGGTGTCATGGTATGGAGCCCAGACATTTTTACTTTTGTGGATGTTGGAAAGCGAGGCGCCTCGGATATATCGGTCACTACGAGGCCGAGAAATGATATGGTCGACATATTGACCATTACGCCCCATAGGGCGGGGAAACGTATTGTTCAGGAATTACTAATCCTCAAACGTAAGAGAGGACCGGCCCTGAAGATCCAAGGGCTTGGCTGAGTACTTGCCCTGAGACATAGTAGACTAGATTGTCTCAAATTCGGTAAGGACGATCCCTTGCCTTGGTTCATGATGGAATCCAATTTCCAATACGACATTACGGCTTTGATTGTAAAACTAGTATGGCGACATAGTAGGATGGGGTACTATGCCGTCTATGATTGATACATTATGATTGAAATTGTTTTTGAAACATATATGCACTAATAATAATATCAGATGATTTTGTTTTATACGGACCAAGCATATTTTGGCCATTATAAGGTAAAACTCTATCCTCTGGTTTGCGTTGCATTGTGTGATGGGATTTGAGTCTTATAACAGCTTCATTTTTCAAGCATTGCATTGTTTAATGATTTACTTTATTTCATGCACTGACAATCCAATGGAGTAAACCCGTTCCGTGTTAGCGACGTGGTCCTGTGATTGACCTTATTATTAAATAGGTTAAGTAAGATTTCTCATACCAGTCCCATGACTGACTCATAGTTTGTTTCACTTGCAAACTCGGGTGCCCCTATTTTCTACACGGACAGCCTTGTATTCAGGTTTTAGCAGGCTCATTCTGGATAGCTATGGAGCTGAAGATGGACTTTATCATTTCTATTGTGCTATTTAGACTGTATTATGTATATTATGTTTGATTCCGCTGCAGACATTGTATATTGAAATGAAACCGTGTTATGTACTAAGTATGATCCTATTATGCTGTGTAACTCTGATGATTATATTATTTCCAGTGTAATTTGATGTACATTATCTGGTGTAATTCTATATTTCTGTTCTGCTATTATTGTTTCTGTGTTATATTCCACTGATTATCCTTGCTTTCGTGGCACGGGGGTTTGGGGTCATCAAAGTTGGTATCGGAGCTTTGGTTAACCTTAGTTCAGTAATATAACATGTTAACGACTCATCAGAAATAGAATCAACAGTATTCTAAAACAGTAACTCATAATAGATAAGATCAGTAATGTCCTAAAATGAGTATAGCAGAATAAAATACACCACCATAGTTGCATTTATACTAAAATATATGTCTCTATACTTTACAATATCTTTTCTGTTGGCATGACTCTTTGTCTGCTATTTGCAGACATAGTAGAAAATGAGTGGCAGAAACATAAGTAATTCTATGGTTCAGCAATCTAATGAGCCAATCGTGCTCCCACAGTCAGAACCAGATATAGAAGCTCTAGTAAAGAAGTATCGAAATCGGTGTGGAGTACCATTCTTGGGCAAAGAAATCTTTATTGAAACACAAGCGTGGATGAGCTCTTCTGAGAGAATTTTTGAAGGCTTAAAGTTGAGAGATGATCAGAAAATATTATTGGCATCTTGGGCACTCAAAGCCGAAGCTTTAATCTGGTGGGAAACAGTTACTAGGGAAAATCCAGAAGGTAATATTACCTGGGATAGATTTAAAGAAATTTTCAAAAAAAGATTTATTCCTCCAGAAGCAAATGAGCAGCTATATGATGAGTTCTACAATCTGAAACAAGGAGTTATGACCATTCGGGAGTATCAGAACAAATTCAATGGACTTTCCCGCTTTGGCCCAGAACTAATTTGAGATCCTTTGAGGAAGAATCTGAGATTTATTAATAGACTTCAAAGAAGGTACGAAAGTAGAGTAACTGCACATGTGAATCTTCCTTTTTGTAAGATGATACAAATGGCTTGTCGCTATGAGAATCTTGATAAGCAAGGTGTTTTGGAAGATGAAGAGGAAGGCAGTTATAGCAACAAGAGAAAGTTTGAAGTTGATAGTCCTGAGGCAAGTACAAAGCCGGAGGATAGTAAGGAACCCGAGTCAGGTAAAAGACATGAAATATGTAAAAATAAGAAAGTAAAGACTGTAGTATGTCTCAGGTGCAATAAGAAAGGGCTGTCGTATGTCTCAGGTGTAATAAGAAAGGGCATTCGATAAGAAACTGTAAATCTTTAAAGAAGTAGAAGAGGAAAGAATTTAAATTCGACAAGAACTCATATGGTAAAAGGAAATGCCATAAGTGCCACCAAGCAGGTCATGTTGCAAGGGACTGCCTACTATTAAAGAAGTCTGAAGTAGCACACATGTATGAAGTAGCAGAAACTCCAGCACCCTCGACTAGTAGGGAAAGGCCAGATGTTTTGGAAGGCATGCTCACTGTGACACGCCACGTCCGTTAATGTCACTCACAAAGGGATTGCATTAAGTTTCGTGAAGCGTTATAGGTAAACAAACACAAAATATTACAAGACAAATATAAAATTTTACAGCGGAATAAAACAACTTTATTAATCATAAGATACCGTGGTCCAAAACATTATTTGTCTAAAATGTATAAGCCCATTACATCATAAAAACCACTGTCTTGTACTTCAGAAACACCAGAGTGAATAAAAGAAATAAAATTCCCCAAGAACAAAATATAACCATAGCAACAAGGATAGGAGACTGTGCCATACATATCAGCAGCTCCAGCAAACTAAGTAGAATCACGATCTAGCCTAAGGACCTAGGGAGGGAGAACGGAAGGAAGAAGGAGAAACAAAAAGGGTCATACATAAAGTCTGGTGAGTCTAGTTACTTTTAGCCAGTAAATAAATAAAAGTAACATGATAGGCATATAAAGTGGATAAAAGAGATCACTACATAAATGGCAGGTGTGATAAGGTAGATGTTAGATCGAAATTTGAACCTAACACCCAAATTGTTATGAACTATAGAGAATTCTAAATGAGGAATAAGGAAAAAGAAAAGAACACTCAGAATTTATAGTGGTTCGGCGTTAACGAGCCTACGTCCACTTTATATCTTATTGATTATGCTTCAAAAGCTAGTACAACAGTGATTTCTCTCAATATTTCAGTGGTTTGATAACAATGGCGGACTCAGTATTCACTATTGCCAAAAAGATCCCGAAAAATGCCAAGCTCTGGGCTATTTATAGCTGATTTTGTCGGACGGATCGCGGACACGTGGCACGAATCCCGAGATTTTCGGATCGCATCGCCACCATTGGAGAAACAGTCAAACTAGCCGTTGTGAACAGGTGTCGTCAGATCCATGCGATTCGGATCGCTGAAGACCAGCTCGTGGTTGAACGGGTCAGTGGGTTCGGTTCGTTGCAGGGGATCGGATCGCCTAGAGGTGGCGTTCGTCGACGAGGCGAGAGCGATTCGTTCCCTGGGCGAGTCGATAGAGTGCGATCCATTCCTGGGCGAGACGATGTCGTGCGATCCAAGCGGGGCGAGACGATGGCGTGCGATCCATTCTTCCACTCTCCTGGAGGACTTGGTTTCCTGATTTCCTTTCACGAATGATCCTGAATGGCTTGGTCGAAAAAGCAAGCCAACAGTAGACAGGGTAAGGTGTATGTGCTTCACTAATGATTACACTGCACTATTAATATTATAACTAAAATGAGATGATCCCTTCCACTATAAGTTGGCAGGCTTAGGGCATACGTCCAAGTGTGCCCTAACCACTACCCTAATCGATCGGCTCCCTACTCCGTAGATACCCTGTGCTGGCCACACAGTAGGAGGTATCACTCCCTAAAGTGGCAACCCTTCATCTGCACAACCATATCTACTGGTGTCACGGTCGTCTTATCCCTTTCTGCTCGGCTCATGCATGCACATGGCCCGGTCGGTTTGCACCGCCCACACCGTCCGTCTCGTTTGGATCTCTTATATTCAATCAGTAAGCATGCCCCTTCTCGGCCTAGTACAGAGTTCTTTATTTGATACCTACTCCGGGTTACTGACTGAAATGGGTCCCACACAATATGATACAAGCTCTCCCCTTTGTCTTGTATCCCCACTAGGTTTTCCACTTACTTTGTATACCCTTAGGTGTCTTTAATTACATAGCCCTATGTCAGTTATGCTTACCCTAAAGGGTGTCTTTAATTACATAACTTTATTATATCTTCCACCAGTTATGTATACCACTAGGTGTCTTTAATTACATAACCTTATTTTATCTTCCACCGGTTATGTGTACCACTAGGTGTCTTTAATTACATAACCTTATTGGGTTAAGTTCGTGGGCCTATATGTAAATATTGCTCACCCCCTCTAATTTACTTAACCCACCCACTACCCATCCAATTTTACTTAACCCTAACTTAAGTTCATAATCATACAATTCTTATGGATTAAATTAGGTTAAGTAGTCCATTTCATTACCATGTCCAATTATGGTTATAATGGGCTAGACCTCCCACATTAGGCCTACAACGTGTGGATGCGGGATATGCTGGTTGGGTCAGGGAAGTCTTATTCCACAGTTGGGCCTAACCTTGTGTCTTAGCCCGATTCGTATTTACGTACTTAGACCTCTCACATTAGGTTCAACAATAGTGGCTGTTGGATATGCCGGTCGGGTCCGGACAGACTTCCACCACTAATGCAACCTAACCTCGTGTCATAAGTACAATTACAATTCCTAATTGTAATTACTAAACATTCCATTTTAATCCAAATCTGTCTATGTCATTATAGGTAATTATTTCTATGTTTCCCCATTTAAATTATATGTCCGATTCTTATAAATATTACATAAATTATGCCAATTATAAATCTCTTTTCCTCGTTTCCTAACCTATGTATTCGCACGTATTTTGGCGGCATCTGGGCTATAAAATAGCCTAGCCATAACAATGAAAAGGGAATGTGACAAAAGTGATAGTTTCAACATATCTTGGCATAAACATAGCTAGTATGATAACAAGGTGAATGGACATATAGTTAATCTCATAACAAGGTGAACATAAAACCAATGACTTGTGGCAATTACTACGATGTCAAAGCAAGCATAATGAGATCTGAATTAGATGTCCAACTATTTGGATCTAGCATAATCAGGGTGACACAACAACATGTTTAGATCTAAAGATGACTTATCATGTCAAGTTTACAACATATTTAGATTGATCACAATATGACAGATGAAAGGTGATTTACATAAAGAACTAGATCTAGCCAATGTTACAACTATCCAATTTAATAGATGTATATTCACCACAATATAGTTACAAGTCAAGATCTACATAGGCAACATAATAGAACAACCACAATTGTATTAGCTCTAGGGAAATCATGACATAGTATAGGATTTAACACTAGCATAAAATCATACTTTACAACATATCCAATTCACGGTCTTTCACAATTTACTTTTATTTATCTAAACCTAAAAACAACTAGAAACTCATTGCGTTAGGTTTATATAATTGAGAAAGAACGGATCTTGAATCTTTGAATTTGATTTGCAAAGTATGTTGTTGTAGAAAACAGTTCCGTCTCTATTCGTATCCCAGCAGCATATGGCCTCCATGATTTCCAATGTAAAAATAGGAGAATAGGACACATATATATAGCTGCCAGACCCCTTGAAACCGAGTGCCACATTAGCCTTAGGGGTGTCGACACCCCTGTGGATGGGTCGACCCCTAGGTCGACACCCCTCTAAGGGGTCGACCCCCTAGAGCGGGAATTTTGCCGCTCTGACGAGTTTTCGAATTTGAATCGTTCTTGATAAAATTCTGACTCATCTCTGACTCATGCGTATATATATAATTTTTCTACACGTATACAAACTTAAAACCCTCATTACTTCTTCATACGGTGTCCGTTTTACGCAAAACAAATGTCTATCCTGACCAAAATTTCGAGACGGACGCAATGGTGCAGTCCATTTCCTCTAATTCTGAATATTAAATTAATTATCATTTAATTTATTCTCTTTAATGTCGTTAAAAATTTGTGGTGTTGCATTCTCCCCTACTCAAAGGATTTCGTCCCGAAATCTCTAAGTTGAGAAAAATGTATATCCTACCATCCATCATCCATCTACTCATCCACCAACCACTGACATCCATTGTCCTTAAAGGTTTCTAATGCTTATATGAATATATGCAAAGGTGTGTGTATATGTCCCAACACTAATGCGAAGATCAGGCGGTCTACTGATTCAATTGACCTCCTTAATGCAATGTATGTTAGTGCCAATAATCCAATATATATGCAAATAAACTTATCGTATCATATAAGTTCTATATGTGTGCACACCCATCCGTCCAAATGCAACATCCATATGTTAGTTCATCCATTTCCATCCATAAAAGAAAAAAAAAATGCGCACACATCCATATGCAGTATGAAAGTGATTGAGCCGATCTTAGTGCCTAATGTGTGTGTATATGCGTCCACAGGAAAGCACTAGCAAAGACTTGCATCCATCAAACATAACATGTTTCAAACACAAACACCCATAGTATTCCTATCTAAAGGTCGAAAATACTATGGATAGGATATACCTAAATGATAGAAACAAGTATAGATAAAACTTAAGAAAAGGAGTTAAGAACATGCCCTCGAAAAGAAATGGGTACGAAGTACGAATCTTGTCTTCGGTCTCCCAAGTCGCATCTTCTGGGTTATCTTCTGGGTTACTTTCCCTTCTTGCATCAAAACTGCACCAAGCCCTGTACCGCACGCATCACTGTAAATAGTAAACACTTTATTTCCATCAGGTAAGGTCAAGACTAGGGCTGTTGTTGGAGCCCTTTTCAGTCGTTGGAAAGCAACATCACAGTCTATGCCCCATGAGAATGCCAAATTCTTCTTTGATAGCCTGGTGAGAGGGGCTGATATCTTCGCGAAGTCCTTAATGAACTTCCTATAATAATCTGCCAACCCGAGAAAGCTTCTCACCTCGGTTGCATTTTTGGGAATCTGCCAATCTTGCACTGTAATCACCTTCGCGGGATCTACAGCTATCCCTTCTTTGGAGACTACATGCCCCAAGAATCTTACCTCCTTTCTCCAAAAATGGCATTTGGAGAGCTTTGCCTTTAGCTGATGGTCACGGAGAGTCTTCAAAACTTCTCCCAAATGCTGGGCGTGCTCTTCATTGAAAGAGTCGGGGTGTGTGTACGACTTGTGCAGGATCTATAATATGGCTATGTGGAATGTATGTGATAACTTAAGCTATTCAATAGTTACGCAGGTAAAAATTCGCAAACGATATATATATCACAAATAACTATAAATGCAGTAAAGTAAAGTAAAGTAGAGTAACGACACCAGGATTTTTATACTGGTTCGGACCTCCAGTCCTACGTCCAGTCCCAAAGCTCCTCTTCGGCTTTTCACTAAACAACACCCTCACTTCACCCGGAGGAACAGGTTCACAACTACTTGATTTACGGGCTACAAGTTTACCCACTTGATTTCACGGGCCACAAGCTTACCCACTTGATTTCACGGGCTACAAGCTTACCCACAAGACGATTACAAGAGTTTGACCTTGAATGTGTTCTTTCTTCAACACTGATTAGTCAATGATTGAGTACAACCATCCTATAATCTTATCCTCAAATATATATTGATGTTTGCAAAGATTTGGAAGTAGATTATCGAGTTGAATCACAAGTGTGTTAAATATGCTTGGAGATTCAAACGATAATTGAATGCTTTTGAGTGCTTTTAGAATGCTAAGAATAATACAATATAGATAAGAGAATGGAGAGAAATTTCGGTGATTTGATTGATTGAAAACTGATGTATTTATAGTAATTGAGAAGTTGCAATTATTGGTGAAAAGTTGCAATCAAAAGAAATGATTTTAAATGAAGAGAAATGGATGCAACTTTTCAAGAAAGAAGACGACTCTTCATGAAATTCAAAAATAGGTCGACAGGAAAAATTAATAGGTTGACAGGTTTTTGACCGTTATTTCAAAAAGCTGTTGACCTGTTAATTTTAACAGGTTGACCTGTTATATTTAAAAATAGGTTGACCTGTTATTTTTAACAGCTTGACCTATTTTTGTCAATATACAATAAAAAAACGAATTTTCATGTATATTTTTGAAGAGAATAAGAAGTATGATTATTTGAGGATAGATTTTAACATAAATAACTCTAAAATAACCATCTTCTAATCTATAAAACATTGAGTCTTCTTTTTGTCGATCATGAAGCTCCTTCTTGTCATTAATCAAAATAAGCATTGAAACCGTTGACTCAACATTCTCCCCCTTTTTGATTGATGACAATATAGCTTGATATTTTAATCTTTATTGCTATCTCCCCCTGTATATAAGCTCTGTCTCCCTTTAAACATCTACATATCCATAATCTTAGCTCCATGTCATGATTTCCATTGATCTTTATTTTGTTGTTATCAATCGAAATTCTCGTGTCTCAACATTCTCCCCCTTTTTGATTGATGACAACACCTTGGATTTTCTCCCTTTGAATATAAAGCTCCCCCTGAATTTCTGCAACATTTGTTAGTAAATAATCTTACCTTTTGATTCCTGCATTAACAAATGTTAGCACACATATACTTTTACCATATTAAGCACATATATTTTAAATAGTATATGTAAAATATTTCTCCCCCTTTGTCATCGATTAAAAAGAATAAATATCATAATAACCTCAATAATCGAGAGTAGTATAATTTTAAAATAGTATAAGAAATGGTGTTTGAGTTTGGAATTTGAAACGCCGTGTCTTTATATATATAAAAAAAACGAGTTTTCACAGTGACCGGTCGACCTATGAAATCAAGGCGGTCGACCTAAAAAGTTTCGGGTTGGAGAAGGAGGTAGAAATTGTTTAAACCGGTCGATCGAAATGTTCTACCGGTCAACCCTTTTCTCGCTGAAATAGAACCGGTCAACCTAAGAAAGTATACCGGTCGACCGAAAATATCTCTATGTGAAAAAGATGTGAAACCCGTCGACATAAAATTTATATCCGGTCGACCGAATTCTTCTCTGGATTGTGAATAACAAAACCGGTCGACATAATTTTCGTTACCGGTCGACCTAATTCTTTTCTGGATAGTGAAAAACAAGAATCGGTCGACATAAATTTTGTGACCGGTCGACCGAAAACTTGTCTGAATTATGAAAAACAGAACCGGTCGACATAAATTATTGGACAGGTCGACCTAAAAACTCTCTGACTTGAAATTCACCTATTTAGGTCGACAGGATTTTATTTTAGGTCGACAGGATTTGAATCAAACTGTTTTTTTTCCAGCAATATTTTGAATGAAATCAATACGTAAATAATTTTTATTATAATAAAACAAAGTAAACTCATGAAAAAGGAAATAAAAACATTATTAAACGGAATATATAAATAAATCTCCTTAGATCCAACATGATTTGGTTCCCAGGGAGAATATTTTCCGCTTCCGCCTTCATTTTTGTTGTAATTCCTATCCCATGAATTTTGTGTCCTTGATGACGATGAAATATTGAAACATGTGCTTTTTGGTAAGCTAAATTTTCAAAGATATTTAGAGATACCGAATAGCCTTCTCTTTGTTGTGGTGTACCTGCATAAAATATGATGTATATACTTTGGTACCCACGTGTTTCGTTTGGGTCCAGGGGTTAGATGGAAGGTAACCATACCCAAGAGGGTTTAATGGAACCTTTAAAGATAAAATTTTCATTATTAACTACTGAATCAAAATAATCATCAATATATTTTTCTCTGTTTTTCCAACTTACAGGAACCCAAATACTTATGCAATCTCTATTGATATTCCTTTTTATACTTCTAGATTTATTATAAAATTTGCTAGTCATAGAAGTATTCGAATTTCTATAATAATTGGGTCTTGGATGTGTATTAGTACTAGCAGTGATATTCTTATTGTACATGAAAGCATATCTAGTACTATTTCTAAGATTAGTATTATTAAATTTATTTCCAAAGTTGCTATTGACATTTTTCTTTTGAGAATTCACAACCGATTTTGGTTTGAAAGATAAACTAAGATTTTTCTTAGCTTTGTTCTTTTGCACTATTTTCTTCTTTCCATAACCAAGATGCTTTTTAATTTCTTGGTTTTTATATCCCAAACCTTGCTTATTTGAAGCAGATTGTGAATTCTCAATGATCTTTGTCAAATTTTCTCGACCTTTGTTAAAGTTAGAAACATTTTGAGTAATATTTTTTAACTTATTTTGTAAACTAACTTTTTCTAGGTCTAGAGTTTTAACTTTTGCTTTAAGCTCATGATTCTCAGTAGTAAGAGTATCATTCTTCTCTTTTTGAACTTCAATTTCTTGAGTCAAAAGAGATAGTTGAGAGTCAATATTAGATGATGATTCTTGAGCCTTTTCAAGTTCCTCTTCTAATATTTTCTTTTCATTTTTTAACATATCTCGTTCAAATTTTACTCTACTTAAATCAGCTTGAGCTTGTTTGCATTGTCGTTTCATATCTTTAAATTTATATATCAACTCAGCATTTATATCAAGAACTTCTTCAAAAGAAGGAATTTGTACCTCATCTTCTTTAGCCATAAAGCATATATTTGCTTGTTCATTATCTGAGTCGCTTTCACTTTCGAATGAAGATGAATCTGAATCATCCCAAGTTACTGAGAATGCCCGTTTCTTTGACTTGTCCTTTTTGTGTTTGAACTTGTCATTTTCTGTCTTCTTCTTTTGTTCTGGACAATCATTTTGCATATGTCCCTTCTTATGACAGTTAAAGCATTCTACATTCGATGATGATGGTCTGTTTGATCCGAACTTCTTTCTGTTGTACCGACTAGCTTTTCGTTGCTTTAAGAATTTTTTGAATCCTTTTGCAATGAATGCTAGATCCTCATCTTCAGAATCTGAGATGTCTTCATCAGCATGAAAAGCTACATTTTTCTTTTCTTCTTTTTGTTCTTTTCGAGCCTGCAAGTTAGCTTCATAGGACATAAGATTTCCTATCAATTCATCTGGCTTTATGGTGGAAAGATCATTAGCTTCTTCTATGGCTAATACTTTTCCTTCCCATTCATTAGTCAGTGAATGTAGGACTGTTGAAACTACATCGAAGTCAGAATATTTTTGTCCTAACCCGATAAGAGCATGATGAATAGTTTGAAACCTTGAATACATCTCATTGATTGTTTCATTTGGCTTCATTTTGAAATTTTGAAATTGACTTTTTAACAAAGCTATTTTTGCTTGTTTAACCTTGTTAGTACCTTCATGAGTGGTCTTTAGTGTTTGCCAAATTTGATAGGCAGTGGTATAGATACTAACACGGTTATACTCATTTTGGTCTAATGCACAAAACAACATATTCATTGCTTTGCATTTACAGTAGCTGCTGTTTTCTCAGTAGGAGTCCATTCTGCATACTCAGTAGTTGGATTTATTATCTCTTTCTGAGTAGCATTCCAAGCATCATAGCTAGTTGATTGCATATAAAAAGTCATACGTGTTGCACAATAACTATAGTTTAGGCCATTAAAGAAAGGAGGTCTTTGTGTCGATTGACCTTCTGTGTAAGTGGTGTTACTTGTACTTGTGTTATTTGCCATATTACTAGAATATATCAAATAACTGTGTTACGGTTATATGATGACCTTGCTCTGATACCAATTGAAAGAGTCGGGGTGTGTGTACGACTTGTGCAGGATCTATAATATGGCTATGCGGAATGTATGTGATAACTTAAGCTATTCAATAGTTACGCAGGTAAAAATTCGCAAACGATATATATATCACAAATAACTATAAATGCAGTAAAGTAAAGTAAAGTAAAGTAGAGTAACGACACCAGGATTTTTATACTGGTTCGGACCTCCAGTCCTACGTCCAGTCCCGAAGTTCCTATTCGGCTTTTCACTAAGCAACACCCTCACTTCACCCGGAGGAACAGGTTCACAACTACTTGATTTACGGGCTACAAGTTTACCCACTTGATTTCACGGGCCACAAGCTTACCCACTTGATTTCACGAGCTACAAGCTTACCCACAAGACGATTACAAGAGTTTGACCTTGAATGTGTTCTTTCTTCAACACTGATTAGTCAATGATTGAGTACAACCTTCCTATAATCTTATCCTCAAATATATATTGATGTTTGCAAAGATTTGGAAGTGGATTATCGAGTTGAATCACAAGTGTGTTAAATATGCTTGGAGATTCAAACGATAATTGAATGCTTTTGAGTGCTTTTAGAATGCTAAGAATAATACAATATAGATAAGAGAATGGAGAGAAATTTCGGTGATTTGATTGATTGAAAACTAATGTATTTATAGTAATTGAGAAGTTGCAATTATTGGTGAAAAGTTGCAATCAAAAGAAATGATTTTAAATGAAGAGAAATGGATGTAACTTTTCAAGAGAAGACGACTCTTCATGAAATTCAAAAATAGGTCGACAGGAAAAATTAATAGGTTGACAGGTTTTTGACCGTTATTTCAAAAGGCTGTTGACCTGTTAATTTTAACAGGTTGACCTGTTATATTTAAAAATAGGTTGACCTGTTATTTTTAACAGGTTGACCTGTTTTTGTCAATATACAATAAAAAACAAGTTTTCATGTATATTTTTGAAGAGAATAAGAAGTATGATTATTTGAGGATAGATTTTAACATAAATAACTATAAAATAACCATCTTCTAATCTATAAAACATTGAGTCTTCTTTTTGTCGATCATGAAGCTCCTTCTTGTCATTAATCAAAATAAGCATTGAAACCGTTGACTCAACATTCTTCACTCTTGGAGAAGATCAAAATATCATCAACAAAGACTACGACAAATTTGTTTAGGAACTCCCGAAACACCCTACTCATCATCAACAAAATAGGCGGGTGCATTTGCCAACCCAAAAGGCGTAACTAGCCATTCAAAGAAACCGTCCGAAGTTCTGAAAGTACTCTTATCTATGCTGTCCTCATCCACCCTCAACTGATGGAACCCCGTAGCCAACTCCAACGGAGAAAATACCGAGGCACCAACAAGCTGATCAAATAAATCATCAATCCTCGGAAGTGGGTGCCTATTCTTCTTGGTGAGCTTATTCAATTCTCTATAATCAACACACAAATGAAGTGAACCATCCGCTTTAGTTGCGAATACTACTGGAGCACCCCATTCAGATATGCTTCGTCTGATAAACCCTTTCTCAAGTAGCTCCCCTACTTGATTACTCGGCTCCCTCCTTTCCCTTGGAGCCATGTGGCGCATTGGTAATGCAACTGGCTTTGCATTGTCCACCAGATATATGCGGAAGTCGATCTCGCGCCTTGGGGGTAAACCCCGTACCTCATCAAAAACATCGGAATAATCTCGAACCACTGGAACAGATTGCAAATCATCTATGGATGCATCTAGAGACTCTAGGAAGCTAAGCATAACAGACCCTTGGGGGTCACAAGAAACTTCGAGGGTCTTCCCATGACAAGTCAGGAGTCTAACAACCCTCCTCTCACAATCCAGAATGGCCTCATACGTGGTAAGCCCATCCATTCCTAGAATCAACCCATAGCCCATAAACCCGAGCACATGCGTCGCACTCAAAATCGACGCCTAACACAGATATTTTAAAATCCCGACAAATCATCAATAAATGAGCCGAACCACCAATGAGGTTTGAAGCAACTACGGGATCTACTACCATACTAGTAATTAAGTGCAGAGATTCAACCATAGAACCAGATATAAACGAGTGTGAAGCGCCAGAATCAAAAAGTGTCCTAACTGGATGGTTTGAAAGAGAAACTAAACTTTTTACAGAAATTTGTCTACGTCTTTCAGGATCACTAATCGCGAGAGCATGTACCTGCCCTCCAGAAGCCTCTGCTCTTTGACCTTGTCCCTGCGATCCCTGTTTCTTCAGGCACTCTTTAGAGAAGTGTCCGACCTCTCCGCAATTAAAGCAATTGACCTTCCTTCTCTTACAATCTTTGATCAAGTGACCCTCCTGTCCACAATTGTGACATTTTCTCTTATCCCTGCCTTTGTCATCTTTCCCTCCTTTCTTCTGTTGTTGCTGCCCCTTCTTGGGCCACACCTTCCTATTCTGTGATGTCCCTTCATTCTTTACTTCCTTCTTTTCTCACTTGTCCTCCTCATGCATTAGGGCCATATCGACAAGCTTTTAAAAAGTGGCCCCCATTGGAATATGGGACATGGCTAAACCATGTAGAGGCTCATTCAGCCCTTTAGCAAATCGCAAAGCCCTTTTGTGCGGTGTATCCACCAACTCTAACCCGAACCTTGCACATACTCCTTCACCGTCAAGTTTCCTTGTTTGAGTGCTAAGAACCTCTCCATCTGTATGCTTCTATGGGCTTAGGAGAGAAATTTCATTTCGAACCTCTATCTAAAATCTTCCTAAGTTTCCACCGGATGTCCAACATGAGTGACTTCCCACCAAAATGAGGCTTCGTCCTTTAACAGCCAAGCAACTAACTGAATCTTTCTTCGGTCCTCCACTTCAAAGATTACGAATAAGTCCTCGGTCTCCTTAAGCCAATTCCGAGCTTCTACGAATGTCTCGTTCCCATGGAATGGCTTCCCTCCCATAGCACAGAAGTCCTTGCAGATCTTGGCAAAGTTATCTGCTCTTGGAGGGGAGGAGGAATGACTGGTGCAGCTGGGGGAGGAACGTCTCTTTGGCCTTCGGCAGGCGTCGTGGCCTCCAAATACCTACGGAACCATCCGGGTATTATGACGCCCTCTTGGATATTAGGGAGGTTTTGTTCCCCAGACATGCTGAAAAAGGAAAAAGGAAGAAATTTAGATAAAGGGTCGATGGATATTACATATGGCTTCTTGGGGGAATATTTTCAAAACAGACTTTTCTTTTAGAAAATACTTTCTTTTAAAACCTTTTTGAAAATAATTTCCAAAAACTTTATCCAATCTGGTAACCTTCAGCTCTGATACCAAGTGTGACACCCCACGTCTGTTAATGTCACCCACAAAGGGAATGCATTAAGTTTCGTGAAGCGTTATAGGTAAACAGACACAAAATATTACAAGATAAATATAAAATTTTGCAGCGGAATATAACAACTTTATTAATCATAAGATACCGTGGTCCAAAACATCATTTGTCTAAAGTGTAAAAGCCCATTATAACAAAAAAACCACTGCCTTCTACTTTAGAAACATCAGAGCACATAAAAGAAATAAAATTACCCAAGAACAAAATATTGCCATAGCAACAAGGATAGGAGACTGAGCCATACATATCAGCAGCTCCAACAAACTAAGCAGAATCACGATCTAGCCTGAGTGTTTCCTCCCTGAGGACCTGGGGGAGAGGGGGGGACGGAAGGAAGAAGGAGAAATAAAAAGGGTCAGACATAAAGTCTGGCGAGTCTAGTTACTTTTAGCCAGTAAATAAATAAAAGTAACATGATAGGCATATAAAGTGGATAAAAGAGATCACTAAATAAATGGCAGGTGTGACAAGGTAGACAGGTAAGGTGTATGTGCTTCACTAATGATTACTCTGCACTATTACTAGTATAACTAAAATGAGTTGATCCCTTCCACTATAAGTTGGCAGGCTTAGGGCATACGTCCAAGTGTACCCTAACCACTACCCTAATCGATCGGCTCACTACTCCGTAGATACCCTGTGCTGGCCCCACAGTAGGAGGTATCACTCCCTAAAGTGGCAACCCTTCACATGTACAACCGTATCTACTGGTGTCACGGTCGTCTTATCCCCTTCTGCCCGGCTCATGCACGCACATGGACCAGTCGGTTTGCGCCGCCCACACCGTCCGTCTCGTTTGGATATCTTATATTCAATCAGTAAGCATGCCCCTTCTCCGCCTAGTACAGAGTTCTTTATTTGATACCTACTACGGGTTACTGACTGAAATGGGTCCCACACAATATGATACAAGCTCTCCCCTTTGTCTTGTATCCCCACTAGGTTTTGCACTGACTATGTATACCCTTAGGTGTCTTTAATTACATAGCCCTATGTCAGTTATGCTTACCCTAAAGGGTGTCTTTAATTACATAACTTTATTATATCTTCCACTGGTTATGTATACCACTAAGTGTCTTTAATTATATAACCTTATTGTATCTTCCACCGGTTATGTATACCACTAGGTGTCTTTAATTACATAACCTTATTGGGTTAAGTTCGTGGGCCTATATGTAAATATTGCCCACCCCTCTATTTTACTTAACCCACCCACTACCCATCCAATTTTACTTAACCCTAACTTAAGTTCATAATCATATAATCCTTATGGATTAAATTAGGTTAAGTAGTCCATTTCATTACCATGTCCAATTATGGTTATAATGAGCTAGATGAAAGGTGATTTATAACATATTAAGATTGATCACAGTATAACAGATGAACGGTGATTTACGTAAAGAACTAGATCTAGCTAATGTTACAACTGTCCAATTTAATAGATGTATATTCACCACAACATAGTTACAAGTCAAGATCCACATAGGCAACATAATAGAGTAACCACAATTGTATTAGATCTAGGGAAATCATGACATAGTATAGGGTTTAAAACTAGCACAGAATCATACTTTACAACATATCCAATTCATAGTCTTTCACAATTTACTTTTATTTATCTAAACCTAACCTAAAAACAACTAGAAACTCACAACGTTAGGTTTAGAGAATTGAGAAAGAACGGATCTTGAATTTCTGAATTTGATTTGCAAATTATGTTGTTGTAGAAAACGGTTCCGTCTTAGTTCATATCCCGGCAGCATATGGCCTCCATGATTTCCAATGCAGAAAATAGGAGAATATGACACAAATATATTGCTACCAGACCCCTTGAAACCGAGTGCCACGTCAGCCCTACGGGTGTCAACACCCCTATGGGTGGGTCGACCCCTAGGTCGACACCCCTCTAGGGGGGTCGACCCCCTAGAGCGGGAATTTTGCTGCTCTGACGAATTTTCGAATTTGAATCGTTTTGGATAAAATTCTGACTCACCTCTGACTCATGCATATATATATAATTTTTCTGTGCGTATACAAACTTAAAACCCTTATAACTTCTTCATACGGTGTCCGTTTTACGCAAACTAAATGTCTATCCTGACCAGAATTTCGAGACGGATGCAATGGTGCAGTCCGTTTCCTCTATTTCTAAATATTAAATTAATTATCATTTAATTTATTCTCTTTAATGTCGTTAAAAATTCGGGGTGTTACACTCATTGTTAACAATATTCCGATCGCAGTATTGTTTGATACGGGCACGTCACAAAGTTTCATTTCGAGTAATACAGTCAAGAAGCTAAATCTAAAATTGAGGGATCTTAAAGAATCAATTAGAGTTCATAATCCGATAGGGGGTTCTCTTGTTCTCGGTTTGTTTTGTAGAATGCCTGTTTCTTATTCTTGTTACCGGTTTCCTATTAGATTGATCGTCATGAATCTTTATGAATTTGATATCATTCTTGGGCTGAACTGGTTAACCAAATACGAGGCCGAAGTTAAATGTGCCGAAAGAATCGTTAAAGTTAAAACGAAGCTTGGAAATATTGTAATACCCCGCGTAGGCTTCAAATAGGGAAGAATTTTGGGCTGCTCTTGATGTTTCTCTTGCTTCTATAGAAAATATTCCGGTCGTCAAAAATTATGCGGATGTGTTCGAAGAAGTGGATATCTTACCTCCGCGTAGAGAAATTGATTTCAAGATCGATTTAATTCCGAATGCAAGGCCAGTAGTGCATGCAATTCGAAGAATGATCTTGAAAGAGAAAGAAGAGTTGGGAGTTCAAACGCGATAATTGTTATGGAAAGGTCTGATTAGGGCTAGTTTTTCGAAATGGGGAGCAGTTGTGGTGTTTGTTCCAAAGTCAGACGGTACTCTCAGATTATGTGTTGATTACCGAGACCTCAACAAGTAAACATTGAAGAATAAATATCCATTTCCCCGCATCGACGATTTATTGGATCACTTGAAAGGAGCGCAAATATTTTCTAAAATGGACCTAGCTACATGTTTCCATCAACTGCATACTGCCGAAGAATGTATTCCTTTGACAGCTTTCAGAGGTCCAGGCTTATTCTATGAGTGGTTAGTAATGCCATTCGGCTTATATAATGCTCCAGCTTATTTTTTTGATCTAATGAATCGAGTATTCAGAGAAGTATTGAATAAATTCGTACTGGTTTTCATTGATGATATATTGATCTTCTCTAAGTCAGCCAGCGAGCACGGTAAACATTTGGAACAAGTTCTGGAAATTCTGGGAAAGAATGTATTAAAATCCAAATTTTCCAAATGTATATTCTGGCAAGAAGAAGTGAATTTCCTTGGTCACGTCATATCAAAGGAAGGAATTTCAGTGGATCCAAGCAAAATTACAACTATTCAAGATTGGAAATAGCCTAGCACGCCCACAGAAGTCAGAAGTTTTCTATAATTGGCTAGTTATTATCGGAAATTCGTAGAAGATTTTTCGAAGCTATCTAGTCGAATGACACAACTTACAAAGAAGCACACAAGATTTAATTGGACTCCAGAATGTGAGGCGACTTTCCAAGAGTTGAAATTAAGGTTTACTACTGCTCTAGTATTAACAATTATCGATGGCAATCAAGATTTGACAGTCTATACAGATGCTTCTCTTGAAGGTGTTGGTGTGGTACTAATGCAAAGAGGCCAAGTGGTTGCTTATGCTAGCCGTTAGTTGAAACCGCATGAGAAGAGATATGCTACTCATGATCTTGAGTTGTTAGCCGTCGTGTTTGCTTTGAAAATATGGAGGCACTATCTCTTGTGTGAGAAGTTCGAATTATACACCGATCATAAGTCGTTAAAATATTTGTTCACCCAGAAAGACTTGAATTTAAGGCGGCGGCATTGGTTAGAATTTCTTGCAGCGTACGATCTAGATAATTTGTATACTCCAGGGAAGGCCAATGTTGTAGCTGATGCACTCAGTAGAAAGAATGCGATCATCGCTAATCTTATTATTACGCCTTCATTAATTGATAAAATATCCGTTCTTAGACAATAATTTTATTAAAGATATTATCAAAAAAATTCAAAAGGGAGAAGTATCCAATTTCCAAGTGAACAACAAGGGCGTTCTGAGATTGAAAGGAAGAATTTGTGTTCCCGACATCCCTGAGCTCAAAAGAGAAGTAATGGATGAATGTCACAAATCCAAGCTTAGTATCCACCCAAGAGTTAGTAAAATGTATAATGATCTCATACGCACATTCTGGTGGAAGGCGATGAAAAGGGACATTTCAATATATGTTAGGCGGTGTTCTACTTGTCAACAAGTCAAAATCGATCAACATAAAGTCTCCGGATTGTTACAACCATTGGAGATTCCAGATTGGAAGTAGGATCAAATCTCCATGGATTTCATAGATGGTTTACCCTGAACCAGGAAAGGAAATGATAGTATATGGGTGATCGTAGATCGTTTCACGAAGATCGCCCATTTTATTCCTGTCATATCAAATAGAACTGCTCAAAGTCTGGCATAGATATATTTTAAAGAAATTGTCAGACTACATGGAGTTCCCAGTAGTATTGTTAGGGATCGTGATCTGATATTCGCTAGTAAATTCTGGGAAGCATTCCAGGAAGAGTTGGGGACAAAGTTAAATCTTAGCACCGGCAAACAGATGACCAAACTGAGAGGGTGAATCGTATACTAGAAGACTTATTGCGGGCATGTATTCTTGATTTTGGCGGGTCGTGGGAAGATCACTTTCATTTAGTTGAGTTCTCATATAATAACAGCTATCAAGCGAGCTTGAAAATGTCACCATTCGAAGCCTTGTATGGTAGACCATGTAGATCTCCCGCATGTTGGGTAGAATCAGGCAATCGACTAGTATTGGGTCCCGACATGATTCGTGAAGCTACGGATAAAGTCGATTTCATCAAGAAGCGATTGAAAACAGCTCAGAGCCGACAGAAGAGTTATGCAGATTCAAGAAGAAGAGATTTAGCATTTTCTGTTGGTGATTATGTATATTTGAGAGTTTCTCTGATGAGAGGAGTAGTCCGATTCGGGAAAACAGGGAAGTTGGCGCCTAGATTTATTGGTCCATTTCCTATACGTGAAAGGATTGGAACTCTTGCTTATAGGGTTCAATTGCTTAACTAGTTTCCGGAGTACATGATGTATTTCATGTGTCTCAACTTTGAAAGCATGTGCATGATCCAGATTTGATTGTAGAAGAAGCAACGCAACAAGATTTGGATATTACTCCAAAATTAATTATGAGAAGAGAGCCACTGAAAATTATTGGCAAAGAGACCAAAGTTCTGAGAAACAAGAAGATACATTTAGTCAAAGTGCCATGGAGCGGTGATCCTCGAGACTATACATGGGAAACAGAAGATAGCATTAAGCATGCTTATCCACGGTGTAGAGTGGAAATCTCTGATTAGCTTTGGTGCAAGATACATTTACAATATTTTGCATTTTCGTTTTGTTTCCTACTTTACTATTGTTTCCTTTACGGGGACGAAAAGTTTTAAGTGGGGGAGATTGTAACAACCCGGAAAATCAGAACCAATTAAAATTTTTTATTTCGAGTATTTTTAACAGAAATTTGGTCAAAATTTAAAAATTCCATTTTTAAATAACAATAAAGCCCTTGAAAATAGCTATTTTGCAAACGATCTCCGTTTTCGACGAAACAACTTTTGTTCGATCCAGAATGTCAATTTATTGCTAGGTTTAAAATTCCATAATTTTTGGAATTAATATGTGAGCGTGGCAAAAGAAAACGTGTTTTGAAAATACAATGCAAATTGGATCGACCAGAAAAATGTCATTTTTCAAACGGTCTCCAAATTCGACGAAATCAGTTTTGTTGGGAACGTATCATCCAAATATAGCTAGATTTATTTGTCGGGAATTTTTGGAATCAGTATGTGGCCCCGAGAAATTAAAATGTACGTTCAAACTCAATATTGAATGTTATATATTTTAATTTGAAGAATAACTAACTTAAACAGTCGAACGAGCTTACGAAACATATTCCATTATTTCCAGAATAAGGGTATTTAGCTAGATGCAATAGTCGTTGGGTTTGATTTGGAGTTCGTATTGATTAACGAGAATCTTGGAATTAAAAGAATTAAAAATAGTATATATATATATATATATAATCCAATCATAATGCGCGTTGAACAAATCACTCAAAAAAAATCCCCGCCCCATCAATATGAACAACGGGTTTTGCTTCCTTCCTCTCCTCAATAACTCGCGATTCTTGCAACGAAATTCAACAAACCTTTAGAGGATTTTGTAGAGAATCATGAGGTCTTCAAATCAATATAGGTTTGTGATTTATCGTTCAGTATTTTTGGAGAATCAAGCCCGTGAAGTCAGCGCGTTCAGACCGCCACCTCGCCACTGTGCCGCCGTCGAACTGGACCGCTCCACCGGCGTTAGGCGCGCCCCTCCTCCCCCTTCGACGTGGTATAATCCGATCGTTGCCAAGTTGACCGTGGAGCTCGAAAATTTCAGACCTAGTTTTGAATGAAACGGAAAGGTATCGGCTTTTATAATTCTAAAGGGTTATAACATTTAAAAGCGTTGCGAAGTTCAATTTATTAATAAAAATCATATTGTTTTCGTATGTTAACGAAATCCAGCGAAACAAGAGACATTGGGACCGTGACATAGTGCGCTACATTCTAGAAGTGACCGGAGAAATTTTAGAGCTATCTACAATTTTTGAAGGAGTGGAACCCAATGTGAGATTTCTAAATTCAAATTGGAATGGATACGCGATGTATAAATTATATAAGCAATGTATAAATTATATACGCGTTGTATATCTCATATATGGGCGTTTTATAAATTATATAAGCGATGTATAAATTATACATACGTTGTATAAATCATATATGCGTTGAATGAAATTGAAATGGAAATAAATATGTTTATATACACATATATATATATATACATATATATACATATATATATATATGTATGCATGTATGTATGTATAATCCCCTCTTCCACACACCATGGACGATATAAATTGATTGTGTTGTGGAAATTGATTAAGATTGTGAATGACTGATTGTGGTTGCAACAAAATTGGTTGTGTTTGTGGTATATTCATTGTGTTGTGAAAATGAATGGTATCGTGGAAATTATGGAAATGAAATTATTGTAATGCTGCAAGGCCTAGGATAGCAGTGGAGCCGTGCTGGACTCGGTGCCAGTGCTAAATACCCTGCCATTGTAATGCCGAAATTTTCTGAAATATTCATGTGTTGAATAAATTGTTTGAACTATAAAAATCACATTTTTATTGTATGTATGAACCACTAAAAATATTCATTATTGAATAAATTCTTTGAATGATAAAAATATCATTTTTATCATGTATGTGAAGTAATAAAAATATTCTTGTGTTGGATAAATTGTTTGAACAATAAAAATCACATTTTTATTATATGTATGAACCACTAAAAATATTCATGTGTTGAATAAATTCTTTGAACAATAAAAATACCATTTTTATCATGTATGTGAAGTAATAAAAATATTCATGTATTGAATAAATTCTTTGAACGATAAAAATATCATTTTTTCATGTATGTGAAGTAATAAAAATATTGGTGTGTTGAATAAATTCTTTGAACGATTAAAATATCATTTTTATCATGTATGTGAAGTAATAAAAATATTCATGTTTGAAATAAATTGTTTGAACAACAAAAATAACATTTTTATTGTATGTATGTACTAAATAAAATAGACATGTGTTGAAATATATTTTTGCTCGCCAAAAATATTATTTTTAATATGTTAATGAAGTAATAAAAATAACCATGTGTTGAAATATATTTTTATTAGCTAAAAATATTATTTTTATCACATGTATGAGGTGTATAAAATAACCATGGGTTGAAAATAAATGTTTGTTCATATAGTATATATTCCCTATATTACCATATAGGGGCTAACCTATAAGGTAGTATAAGATTTATATACTACCCTATAGGTTAGCCCCTATATGGTAATATAGGGAATATATACTATATTGAAAATCTTATTTTTAACATGAATACGAAGTGTTAAAAATAACATGTGGGAAAATAAATATTTATTCACTAAAAATATTAGTTTTAGCGTAGATATGCATATATATACATATGCTGAACAGGAAAATGGATTAGCTGTTGAGTAAAGAATTTATTTGCGTGCCCGACAAATAGGTAAGCCTTAATGAGTTGGCTGCACAGTTTTATTATTATATAAACTCCTGTGAATGCCATTGGATGCGACGTGCTGCTTATTCAGTGTGAGATTATAAACGTAGCCATAGGATAGCAACAATTAATTTTGAACTACACTACATGGCATACTTCGTGAAGATAGCATACTCTATCATATACCACATAAGCATTTGGAGCTTATGTGACGAGGTTGGAATTACCATACAAGCAAGAGGCTTGTATGGCGATGACTAAATTACAGGTTGAACCAAAGACTGATATGGACTAAATAAAATATAACGGTAAATTGTCAGATTTAATAAAAACTCCACACGGGTCTGGAGTTGACAATAATCACGTCTCTCTAGTTATTAGATATGGCACATGGATTGTTTATTTTCCAACACTGGACAAGGTGACGAGAATTTATTCTCCGGAGTTATGATTTTTACACACTCCCTAGGGCTTAGATTAGTCACTAAAAATTGTGTATGCTTATTCTGGATTTATTGGGTGCCTAATACGGCCCAATAAATTTCCTATCCCCTCCCCGTACAAGGGAGGCAATGGCGAAATTTTTCGAAATTTAAAGGTGTTAGCCAAATTTTTGGAGTGAAAATGGTTTGGAAATCATCGAATGAATTATATATATATATATAAATGTAAATTAAAATAAAACGAATCACGCAACTACAGTTCGTGTTTTGGAATCGTAATTTTAAACGATTATACCGAGAGATCCGACTGTCGGATTTTCCCGAAACTAGAACCGTTGGGTCCGCTTTGGAAAGATCTTTCCAACAATATAAAATTTGTTAAGATCCAATGGTTAGATTTTGAGAAATGTGTAATTCAAATCTGAATAAAAACAACGCCAGGGCCGCGTAATGACCTGAAGCGTCGTTTAATTAAAATGAGCTATTTTTAAATAAATAAAAATAGCGATAAATCATTATAAAATATTATAAATGATGTGGAATGGAAATAAACCGATTTAACTTGGTTTATTGGATATTCTGATGGTTAGATGTATTTGACATGAAATTATTATATTGAATTGAAACGTGAATGTCAAATAATTTAACAATGAAAAGAATTGATTTGAATTCTGTGTATACGCGAATTATTTGAAAAGGCCGAGTTAATTCTCATTTCAAATAATTGGTCGACGATTAGAAGTCGAAGATATGAAGACGGTGCAAGACCTATAATTTTCACATCGAATGGATGGCTACATAAGCCTTTGATTGGAGTTGCTGCCTTGAAAGGGTTACAGTGGTAGTTGTCTTGACGTATTTGTTGATTGTTCGGATGTGGGTGGGCCTCTCTCCTGTATTGGACATATGAGACGAGGAATAAGGTGCCTCCGGTTTCGTTCAGACCCGGAACGAACTAGTAATTGGATAAGTGTCTGACATTGGATTTCGTTCTGTGTTGATTGATCTATATTAAATATATATCTGTTTGGTGGCGGAGAATTTATTCTCTTGCTTAACACCCTTCTCTAAGACGTACAAGCTTAGAGGTTATATATCGATAGACATCAGTCGCATGTCGTGGAATGTCAATGTGGCATGCAAAGATGCAGTGATCAAGGCTTTTGTTGAAACACATAGCCTTGTGGTTGATGATCAAAGCACGACTTTAAATAACATAGCTTTGTGTATAGCGTAAATTCGCGAGCCTCACACCCCGGATTGAACCAGAAACGGGAGAGGACTGCAGGGAGAACATGCGTTTCTTTCTAGCTAGAAGTGGTGTCATGGTATGGAGCCCGGACATTTTTACTTATGTGGATGTTGGAAAGCGAGGCGCCTCGGATATATCGGTCACTACGAGGCCGAGGAATGATATGGTCGACATACTAACCATTACGCCCCATAGGGAGGGGAAACATATTGTTCAGGAATTACTAATCCTCAAACGTAAGAGAGGACTGACCCTGAAGATCCAAGGGCATGACTAAGTACTTGCCCTGGGACATGGTAGGCTAGATTGTCTCAAATTCAGTAAGGACGATCCCATGCCTTGGTTCATGATGGAATCTAGTTTCTAATACGACATTACGGCTTTGATTGTAAAACTAGTATGGCGACATAGTATGAGGAGGTACTATGCCGTCTATGATTAATACATTATGATTGAATTTTTTTTGAAACATATATGCACTAATAATAATATCAGATGATTTTGTTTTAGACGTACCAAGCATATTTTGGCCATTATAAGATAAAACTCTATCCTCTGGTTTGCGTTGCATTGTGTGATGGGATTTGAGTCTTATAACGGCTTCATTTTTCTAAAAAGCATTGCGTTGTTTAATGAATTGCTTTATGTCATGCACTGGCAATCCAATGGAGTAAACCCGTTCCGCGTTAGCGGCGTGGTCCTGTGATTGACCTTATTATTAAATAGGTTAAGTAAGATTTCTCATACCAGTCCTATGAATGACTCGTAGTTTGTTTCACTTGCAAACTCGGGTGCCCCTATTTTCTACACGGGCAACCTTGTATTCAGGTTTAGCAGGCTCATTCTAGATAGCTATGGAGCTGAAGATGGACTTTATCATTTCTATTGTGCTATTTAGACTTTATTATGTATATTATGTTTGATTCCGCTGCAGTCATTGTACATTAAACTGAAATCGTAATCTGTACTAAGTATGATTCTATTATGCTATGTAACTCTGATGATTATATTATTTCCATTGTAATTTGATGTACATTATATGGTGTAATTCTATATTTCTGTTCTGCTATTATTGTTTCTGTGTTACATTATCTGGTGTTATCCTATTATGCTACGTAATCTGTACACGTCCAAAACCGAGGCCATAACCGAGTCCATAACCGGGCCTATAACCGAGACCGTTCAGATAACCGAGTCCATAACCAAACCAATAATCGAGCTCATAATTTATAATTTAAATTTTATGCTTTATACTTTATACTTTATATTTTATACTTTATAATTTATATTTATTTTTTATAATTCATAGTTAAATTTTATATTTTATACTTTATATTTCATACTTTATACTTTATATTTTATGTTTTATACTTTATATTTTATACCTTATATTTAATATTTAATATTTAATATTTTATACTTTATGTTTTATAATTTATATTTTATGTTTTATACTTTGTATTATATACTTTGTACTTTATATTATATAATTTGTAATATATACTTTATATTTAATAATTAATTTTTTTTCGAATTTAGCTTATATTCCATAGCCGATGGAATAATCAAGCCCATAACCAAGATCTAAACCCAGCCCATAACTGAACCCATAATCACGGTCATAAATGTGGTCATAACCAAACCTTTAACCTAGGTCACAACCGAGACCATAACCGGTCACATGTCCATAACCGAGTCCATAACCGAACCTATAATCGATCACACGTCCGTAACCTAGGCCATAACCGAGCTCAAAACTGAGCCCATAACTGAGACCCTTCACATAACCGAGTCCATAATCGAGCCCATAAGAGAGCTCATAAGCGAGCTCATAATCGATTCCATAACCGAGCCAATAACCGAGACCCTTCACATAACCGATCAAATAACCGAGTCCATAACCAAGTCCATAACTGAATCTGCAATTGAGCCCATAACTGAGACCCTTCATATAACTGAGTCCATAACCGAACCCATAAGCAAGCTCATAATCGAGTCCATGATCGAGCTAATAACCGAGACCCTTCACAAAACCGAGTCCATAACCGAGCCCTTAACCGAATCCATAATTGAGCCCATAACCAATACTCTTCATATAACCGAGTCCATAACCGTGCCCATAACCGAGCCAATAACCAAAACCCAAACTGAGCTCATAATTGAGGTCTTAACCAAACCTCTAATCAAGCTCATAATTTATATTTTATATTTTATACTTTATTTTGTATACTTTTTACTTTATATTTTATACTTTATAATTTATATTTTTTACTTTGTACTTTATATTATATAATTTGTAATATTACTTTATATTTAATAATTTATATTTTATATTTTTTTATATTTTTGTTTTTTATTTTGTAATTTATATTTTATACTAGGTCATAACCAAACCTTTAAACTAGGTCATAACCGAGACCGTAACCGAACCCATAACCGATCACATGTCCATAATCGAGGCCATAACCGAGTCCATAACTAAGCAAATAACCGACGGAATAACCAAGCCCATAACCAAGATCTAAACCTAGCCCATAACTGAACCCATAATCACGGTCATAACAGTGGTCAGAACCAAACCTATAACCTAGGTCATAACCGAGACCATAACCGAACCCATAACCGATCACATGTCCGTATCTTAGGCCATAACCGAGCTCAAAGTTGAGCCCATAACCGAGACCTTCACATATCCGAGTCCATAACCGAGCTCATAAGCGAGCTTATAATCGATTCCATAACCGAGCCAATAACCGAGACCCTTAACCGAGTCCATAACCGAGCCCATAACCGAATCTGTAATTGAGCCTATAACCGAGACGCTTCATATAAGCCCATAAGCAAGCTATTATCGAGTCTATAATCGAGCCAATAACCGAGACCCTTCACATAACCGATCACATAACCGAGTCCATAACCGAGCCCATAACCGAATCCATAATTGAGCCCATAACCAAGACCCTTTACATAACCGAGCCCATAACCGAGCCAATAACCAAAACCCTAACTGAGTTCAAAATTGAGGTTTTAACCAAACCTCTAATCAAGCTCATAATTTATATTTTATATTTTATACTTTATTTTGTATACTTTATAATTTATATTTTATACTTTGTACTTTATATTATATAATTTGTAATATTACTTTATATTTTATATTTAATAATTAATATTTTATATTTTTTTATATTTTTATTTTTTATTTTATGATTTATATTTTGTACTAGGACATAAATAAACCTTTAAACTAGGTCATAACCGAGACCGTAACCGAACCCATAACCGATCACATGTCCATAACTAAGTCCATAACTGAGCCTATAACCGAGACCCTTCACATAACCGAGTCCATAACAAAACCTATAATCGAGCTCATAATTTATATTTTATGCTTTATACTTGATACTTTATAATTTATATTTATTTTTTATAATTCATAATTAATATTTTATATTTTATATTTCATACTTTGTACTCTATATTTTATGTTTTATACTTTATACTTTATATTTTATACCTTATATTTTATATTTTATGTTTTATACTTTATGTTTTATACTTTATACTTTGTATTTTATACTTTGTACTTTATATTATATAATTTGCAATATATATTTTATATTTTATATTTAATAATTAATATTTTTTTTGAATTTAGCTTATATTCCATAATCGATGGAATAACCAAACCCATAACCAACATCTAAACCTAGCCCATAACTGAATCCATAATCACGGTCATAACCGTGGTCAGAACCAAACCTTTAACCTAGTTCATTACCTAGACCATAACCGAACCCATAACCGATCACATGTCCATAACCAAGACCATAACCGAACCCATAACCGATCACACGTCCGTAACATAGGCCATAACCGAGCTCAAAACTGAGCCCATAACTGAGACCCTTCACATAACCGAGTCCATAATCGAGCTCATAAGAGAGCTCATAAGCGAGCTCATAATTGATTCCATAACCAAGCCAATAACCGAGACCCTTCACATAACCGATCAAATAACCGAGTCCATAACCAAGCCCATAACCGAATCTGTAATTGAGCCCATAACCGAGACCCTTCATATAACCGAGTCCATAACCGAGCCCATAAGCGAGCTCATAATCGAGTCCATAATCGAGCCAATAACCGAGATCCTTCACATAACTGATCACATAACCGTGTCCATAACCGAGCCCTTAACCGAATCCATAATTGAGCCCATAACCAAGACCCTTCATATAACCGAGTCCATAACCGAGCCCATAACCAAAACCCTAACTGAGCTCATAATTGAGGTCTTAACCAAACCTCTAATCAAGCTCATAATTTATATTTTATATTTTATACATTATTATTATACATTATATTTATACTTTATAATTTTTATTTTATTCTTTATACTTTATATCATATAATTTGTAATATTACTTTATATTTTATATTTAATAATTAATATTTTTTATTTTTTATATTTTTATTTTTATTTTCTAATTGAGGACATAAACAAACCTTTAAACTAGGTCATAACCAATACCATTACCAAACCCATAACCGATCACATGTCCATAACCGAGTCCATATCAAAGCCTATAACCGATTGAATAACCAAGCCCATAACCAAGATCTAAACCTAGCCCATAACTGAACTCATAATCAGGGTCATAACAGCGGTCATAGCCAAACCTATAACCTAGGTCATAATCGAGACCATAACCGAACCCATAATCGATCACATGTCCATAACCAAACCCATAACCGATCACATGTCCATAACCGAGACCATAACCGAACCCATAACCAAACACATGTCCGTATCCTAGGCCATAACCGAGCTCAAAATTGAGCCAATAACCGAGACCTTCACATAACCGAGTCCACAACCGAGCTCATAAGCAACCTCATAATCGATTCCATAACCGAGCCAATAACCGAGACCCTTCACATAACCGAGTCCATAACCGAGCCCATAACCGAATCTGTAATTGAGCCCATAACCGATAACCTTCATATAACCGATTCCATAACCGAGCCCATGAGCGAGCTATTATCGTGTCTATAATCGAACCAATAACCGAGACCTTTCACATAACCAATCACATAATCGAATCCATAACCGAGCCCATAACCGAGCCCATAACCGAATCCATAATTGAGCCCATAACCAAGATTCTTCATATAACCGAGTCCATAACCGAGCCCGTAACCGAGCCAATAACCAAAACTCTAACAGAGTTCGTAATAGAGGTCTTAAACAAACCTCTAATCAAGCTCATAATTTATATTTTATACTTTATTTTGTATACTTTATACTTTAAATTTATATTTTATACTTTGTACTTTATATTATATAATTTGTAATATTACTTTATATTATATATATTTATATTTTTTATTTTTTGATTTATATTTTATACTAGGTCATAACCAAACCTTTAAACTAGGTTATAACCGAGACGGTAACCGAGCCCATAACCGATCACATGTCCATAACCGAGTCCATAACTGAGCCTATAACCGAGACCCTTCACATAACCTAGTCCATAACCGAACCTATAATCGAGCTCATAATTTACAATTTTTATTTTATAATTTTTATTTTATGCTTTATACTTTATAATTTATATTTATTTTTTATAATTTATAATTTATATTTCATATTTTATACATTATATGTTTTATTTTTTATTTTTTATTTTTTACTTTGTATTTTATGTTTTATACTTTATACTTTATAATTTATAATTTATATTTTATACTTTATGTTTTTTATTTTTTAATTTATACTTTATGTTTTATACTTTATACTTTATAATATATACTTTATATTTTATATTTAATAATTAAATTTTGTATTTTTTTATATTTATATTTTTTATTTTCTAATTTATATTTTATACTTGGTCATAACCAAACTTTTAAACTAGGTCATGACCGAGACCGTAACCGAACCCATTACCGATCACATGTCCATAACCGAGCCTATTGTAATAACCCGAAAAATCAGAACTAATTTAAAAATTTTATTTTGACGATTTTAATGAAATTTGAATATTTAAAATGAATTATTTTAAATAATAACGACTAAAAAATTATTTTCGACGGCGTTAGAACGTATAAATTTATTTTAATTATAAAACGAGCCTGAAATGGCGTGGTAGTTCGAAAATTCGATTTCTAATTTCAAATGAATATGCAGAATTCAATATAAGTCAGAATTGGACGAAATAAGAAATATTTGAATCTGATGAACAATATCTTTCTAATGAAGTTAAGAAACTGAAATTTCAATTTATTAATGGTAAGTTACATCTAGTTGAATATTCAGAATAGTCGATGTGGGATTTATATATAATTTAATATAATATATAGCCCTTAAAAATAGCCATTTTGCAAACGACCTCCGTTTTCGACGAAACCACTTTTGTTGGATCCGGGATGTCAAATTATTGCTAGATTCCAATTTTCATAATTTTTAAAATCAATATGTGAGCGTGGCACATTTAAACGCGTTTGACCAATTTCAGTTGATTTTAATCGACTGGAAAATGGCCATTTTTCAAATGGTCTCAGAATTCGACGAAATTAGGTTTGTTAGGACCGTATCATCAATACGAAGATAGAAATATTTTTTTTAGAATTTTTAGAGTCCGTATGTGGCCCCCGTAAATTAAAATGTGCGTTCAAATTTAATATATATTGAATTATATTTTAATTTAAATCAAAACTGATTCAAACAGCCGGATTGGTTTACGATACATATCCCGTTGCGTTCGGGATGAGGGTAATTAGCTGGAGGCGACAATCGGTGGGTTCGATTTCGAGTTCGAAATAAATAGTTGCTTTTTGAAATTTAAATATAATAAAATATATAAATTAAATAAACCACCCCTCTCCTTTTCTTTTCAAAGTCAACCCCCCCCCCCCCGGTTATTTTCCTCGATCAGAAAACTGAGCTCCCCCAAATCGAAATGGCGGCGCCTTCGCCATCGACCCACGCCACGGCCTCGTAGGCGAGCCGCCACGCCCGCTCCTCCTCCCCCCAGCGCGTCGACACGCAAATCCCTCCTCAGTTCGAGAAACCACGAGACCGCAACCCACCGAAAACCGTGCCTCAGACCACCAGAACGCCGAGCCACCCACCGCCGACTGCAACACTCCCCGCGCCACCCTGCGCCACCGACGCAACTCCCCCATCACCCCACGCCGACGTGGCCCCCTCCAGCAGCCGGGATCCGATTTCTACCGCAAAATGTGAGTTTATTTATTTATTTATAAATTGTGTAAATTACAGATTTTTATATAAACTATTTTTGAATAAAAATTTGACCTTTATTTATAGAAATGACATATAAAAGTGTGATTTTTATATCGATGATACAATAGTAAAAATGCGATTTTTATATCGATGATACAATAGTAAAAATACGACTTTTATATCGATGATACAATAGTAAATGTGTGATTTTTATATCGATGATACAATAGTAAAAGTGTGATTTTTATATCGATGATACAATGGTAAGAATGCGATTTTTAAGTAGTATAGAATATGTAAATATTTTTAGAAAGATCTAATTTTTTTTTCTTCATAGGATAAAGATTCGATTTTTATCATATAAAAGTAGCGATTATTATCATATCAAAGAAACAATTTTTTTTATTTATCATACAAAGATTTGATTTTTCATATGTAAAAGATAGGATTTTTATTATGAAGTTAGCGAAGTAAAGATACGATTTTTATTCCTATGGAGTAGCGATAAAAATATGATCTTTATAGAGAAAACTAATCAATAAAAATGTGATTTTTATAAATATAGTAGCGGCATAAAAATATGATTTTTATCATACGAATAGCGGTATAAAAATGTGATTTTTATTTGAATTCTCTTTACATAAAAATTCGATTTTTATATATGAAGTAACGCAATAAAAATGTGATTTTTCTATATATAGTAGCGTTGTTAAAAATATAATTTTTAATATAAAATTCGTGAAACAGATCTCGTTAAAAACACGGCGATGATTTTCTACATAAGAAGAGTCGTGGCGTTTGGTTTAGCTTCTATGTGAGAACTCCTTCTCACCAAAAATTTGCTTTACAGTTATTTATTTTATAACTGCATATATGAACTGTTCCCTGTCGTTCCCCGTCGTCCACAGACCATGGACGACTTGTATGTTTGATTGATTGGATTGATTTGGTTTGATGCGTGATTTGAGTTGATATAATTTGGTTTGTGTATGACGTGCGCCATTATGAGGCGAGGGATAAGGCTTGACCTTATCCCCGTTCTAGTATCGCGCAATTATGCCGCCGAAATTTTCTAAAATATGTTAGAAAAATAAAAATATCATTTTTATTAGATAAGTGAATAAAATAAATATTCATTTACAAATCAGACGATTTGTATATGTACACCCATTTGACTGATATGGATTGGGACGATAAATTTTACACATCGCCCAACTGCACAAATAATATTCAGTATTTGTTGGTTGAAACCCCACACGGGTGTTGGGATAATATTTGACGTACACTAATCCCAATTGTTTAGTTGTATGTCGATCGATTGGTTGACAGTCTGTTGTAAGCGTTAAATATTTATGTTTAATGCTTATAAAGTGTAGAATGCACTCTGGTTGATGGATGATTATTTATCACTGTTGTTGTATACATATGTTGTATGAAATCCATATAATCAACCATATATGGTAATTGACCGTGTCTGATTCCAGTTTAGAAAGAATGAATATTTTAAAATAAAGAATATTTTAGAATAAAGAATATTTTTAAAGAATATTCAGAAAAGAATCAAAATATGATTTTAGTGTCCGATTTGGGATGGACACGAATATATTTGAATATATAAAGCCGTGTTGATTAGAGTAGCGCCATTTTGACGTGAACGATATTTATATTGATTTTATTCATTTCTAAAATGAATATCGGAAAGGAAATGATTTTGAAATATAATATTGTGAAAATATTATCATTTATATATTAATGATATGGAATATTCAATTTTGATTTGAAATTGAATATGAAGTTGAAATCATTTTTAAAACGAAGTTAAAATGATTTATAAAACACGTTTTAAAGGAAAATCGATGAAATATACATAATATATATATTATATATATTTAATGGCCAGAATAGAACGCGCCGCGCCGCGGCAGTTCGCGAATTTCGACCATTGACTTCGAATTGACGTTACGGGAGATCCGACCGTCGGATTCTCCTGAAACCAGAACCGTTGGGTTCGTATCGAAAAGAACTTTCCAACGAATATAAAAGATTTGAAATCTAACGGTTGGATTGAATTATATCCAAATCAAATTTGGAAAAGGTCGTTGTAAGTGCAGTTCGATGACCGTTTATGGAAATCGACTGTACGGGCCTTGATAAAATTATTAAAAATATCAATAATTTATCTAAAATCATAATAAATGATTTGAAAAGAGCTAGAATGAAAAATTCCGCATTTATAAAGATAAAAATATATTTTATCAAAATGAGCTAGTTTATAACTAGAATAAAAATCCAACGCTTGTAAATAAAATTAGAAGCTAACTGGAAATTAGTTAAGTTAAATGGTTTCCTGGGTATTGATCTGATGTTGGTTTCGGCCTTCGAGGTTAATACTTAGGGAATTGTTCTCTTACTAATTTACGGATAGAGGCTGATTAAGATTTAGAGAAAATTTTCCAATTAATTAATATTTAATTGGAATTGAATGGAATTCGATTGGTAGTAATCGAAGTGAGCTTATGTGGAGGAAGACCGTTACTATATATGGAATTGAAAGGCTTTGCCGTTATTCCATTTATATTATTGGTTGGATACGGAAATTGATATCGATTATATATTGATCTGATTTCCGTGAAGATTCCATTATTAATAGAATGTGATTTTTGGGTTTATCATGAACAGTGTTTTAAATAACACTTGGTCTTTAAACCGATTAACAATTATATGAGATTTTGGGTTTGTCGTGAATGGTATCTTTAAAAATACTGTTCTTAAACCCAATGGAGTTAATAAAATTAGAAACTAATTGGAGGTTAGCTAAGTTGAATGGTTTCCTGGGTATTGATCTGATGTTGGTTTCGGCCTTCGGGGTTAATGCTTAGGGAATTGTTCTCTTACTAATTTACGGTTAGAGACTGATGAATGGAATGTGATTTGGGTTTATCGTGAACCGTGTTTTAAATGACATTGGTTCTTTAACCCAGTTAAAGACAGGATATCTAAAGTAAGATTAAAGAAAAAATTTAAAAGAATTTACCTTTGATAAAATTAATGGGAACCTTTCCCTAGAAATGTGAATATTTGAATAAAATAATATTCTAGATCGGAATGAGGCGTATGTTGTGTTTTTGTAGCACTTGTTTATAATATACGCGAGTTATTCGGAAATACTGGGTTTATCCCATTCTGAATAACTAATACGGCAATAAGTCGAAGATGAAGACAGTGGTTGAAGACCGGAGGTCTTCACATCGTTTGGATGATTCCTGATGATCTTGATTGGGCCGTACACCCAAGAGGTGGGAATAAGTTGGTGATCGTCCAGGCGTACTTGGAGATCGATAGATATGCGAGGTACAAGGTTCCTCCAGTTTCGTTCAAACCCAGAACGAACTTGTAAATGGACTGTGTGTCTGACATTAGATTTCATTCTGTGTGATTGATAGATATTGGTTGCATAGCATGAACTGCCTGTGTGGCATGCTGAGATGCAAATGATCAAGGCTTCTGTTGAAAAGCAGAGTCTTGTGGTTGATGATCAAAGCACAGCCTTTGTGACATCGCTTTGTGTAGCATTAATTCGTGAGCCTCACACCCCGGTGTGAACCAAAAACGGGGGAGGACCTCAGGGAGGACATGCGTTTCTTTCTAGCTAGGAGTGGTGTCAGTGACTTACCATCCCTAACAAGTTTGACTCATGTGGTTGTTGGAATGTGAGGCGCCTCGGTTATATCGGTCGATCCGGGATCGATGGAGTCATTTGGCTCATTTACGCCCCATAGGGCGGGGAAACGCATTGTTCAGGCAATTTAATCCACTCCGTGTGGACCGGCCCTGTCGCTCCAAGGTGCAGTTGTGACTGTCCCTGAGACTCGGGCTGGACATTCTCGAAGCGGCGAGGACTATTGATCGACGCTAATCTATGAATTAGAAAAGCGTGACATTTGTAATAAATTCTGCAAGCATACAGGTGTGTAGCATACAGGTCGAACACAGGGAGGTAGATTAAAATTAAATTATTTATTTAATCTCTTGGGCGAGTTAGACGAAGCCTGGAGATTTGTTTTGAAAACAATAAAATTGAAATTGCAAACTTATGATTATCGTCGAATCTAATCGAACGATTAATCACAAAAAAAGTAAATAGCAAAGCAAGAACAAGAATGCAGAAATTAAAATTGCAAGAAAATAAGAACAACAAAAGGTAAATTAGGATTGTCGTTGAAACTAATCAAACGACTAATCTCTAAGTAAAAAAATTGTAAAATACAATTGGTGCTCTACCGAATCTAATCGTGTAGACAACACTAATTGCTAAGAAAATAGAAAAATGCTAGAAAATAAAAGAAGCACTTTATTAAGAAGAGAAAATATGATACAGGATAATGGATGATTGTTACAATGAATACAATGGGTATTTATAGGCGATGTAGCCTCCATCCTATATGACTTTTGGGCCAAGAAATATCTCTTGAGATATTCTATTTACAAATAAAAGAGATATGGATATAGATTTGAGATGTTCTATGAAGATTCTCCCTCCTTGATTGCTGACATGTGGCATTTGATTGAGTTGTATTCTGGTAAATATATGTCAAGTCTTCTCCTCAATGGCAAGTAAATATGCAAGATTTTTAATTGATTTCTTTGAGAAGAAAATGTCTAGCTCTTCAAATCTTAGTGCATATGTTATATACATACATATATATATATATATATATAATATAGCACTAGTCTCTTTATTCTTCAAAGCGACGGAGGCAATGTATATGTTCTTTTCTTCAGCAAAAAATAGGGCTTTGACGGTGGCTGAACTCAGAACACTCTGTCCAAATTTCCAGGCTTTATCAGTTGCTACAGCTTCCTTTATGATTGAAAATTTGTTGATTCCAAGAAGTAGCATTTCCTATGCAATTGGTCTTTAATTGAATGAAGGAGACATTTATTTAACAATCTGTGAAACACACGAAAATACCCAAAGTAATATTTATTTATTTACAATAAAGATAAGCTATGAGCGTAAAAATAAACACATTTCTATGTCAATCAAATACCCCCACACTTATCTTTTACTCGTCCTCGAGTAAAACAAAAGTTAAAAACTAACTAGATAGGTCACACTTTCGTAGGAAACACGATTGCATTGAGCGTATGCAACAAGCCGTTAGACCTCTAGGTGTCCCTAGTAGGACGAGTGGTGTCTCGTGAGGGTTTTCAGCGGATACTGCCCACAAAATCCAAATGCAGTATGCTATGATTCTAATGAAACTACATGAATGCAATGGACATATGCTGGTAAAAATGAAAAATGAAAACACGACTTATTTCAGGAAGGTGGTACAACAATTTAAGATAACAATTTCTAATTAGTTGATTTTATTTTAGATACCTCAACTTGTCACAAATTTTCAATATAAACCAAGTTTTCAAATGTTAAATTCCAGTTTGGCCAGTTAGTTCGGTCGATAACATAGTGCAGCCATGAAATAAATTCTTAGTTTGCTTGGCACAGTTTGCAAAGTGGTATTCTAATTTTCTCATGTATGGCTAGCCAAATCAATAAGGTCAAGAAGTGTTTGGGCATCATCGCTTATTCTTTATTCTATAAATTTTTAAAATTTATGATTAAGTACATACACCTAACTAAAAAGACCAAGGTTTACCACCCATGCACTGCCTCGCGGACTAACGGAGAGTGGGTAAAGAGCTTGGCGGATTGTGCAGGCCGACTTTGACTTTGTCAACAACGTGTCGGTAATCCTTAGGTGTCCAATCCCATAAAATGAGACCAAGATATTCCAACTTTGACTTTGTCAACAACGTGTCGGATAGAGCTTGGCGGGTTTGCACACCAACGCTCGATATACAAGCAATGTTGGATACCCTTGGAATACTATTATTATTGTTATCGAAAATATAAGCGCAAAAGAGAGTTACGTGAATTCAACTTAACACAACTTAGTTTTAAAGATTTGAAAAGCCAATATAAGTATTTTAAGTCCTCCACTTATTTAAACAAAGTCTACAATATAGAATAAATTTCATGGCCATCACCTAAGAATCTCCCTATGTACCGGTTACACTATTATCCCTCAAAATTAAACTTTTCATTATATTTCCTATTCGATCTAAGTTGAGAGAGAAAAATACTATCAACTGGCTAAAAATTGTAAACTTATTTTGCTGTATCAATTGAAAATGAGTCGTATTTCAAAAAAAAAAAAATGGTATGGTACTACAATCTAAAATGTATGATGGTCCTACTTAAATGATGAAAATAAAAGAAATAAAAACAAAGAAAAATGAAAATGGATGAAATGCAGACTCCCCCCACACTTGAACTAAACAGTGTCCACACTGTAACGTTTCCTAAATTTGAAAGATCGTACCCAAAGATGGATTAAATGTAAAATGACTTGTAACATGAAATGCAATCTAACTATATGTAAAAATGGATCATATGTACAATGATATATGTGTTTGCGGTGCACGCGATGCAAAGAATTCCACCAACTTTTCCCCCCACACTTGGTTCTAGCCCTATGAGTTCTGTTCCCACTATGTCTAGGTGTATTTTCTAACAAGCAAGAGTTTTTGAAAACCATATCATCTTTAAACCTAGATTTATAGTCCAGGAGATAAATGTCTAGGGTCGTCCTAACATGAAGTTTTTCAACAAAACTAACATTCCAAAAATAGTTCATGTATTCAACAAATTTGTCAGTGTAATTTTTCAAAAATTTGTGATCGTATATGAACTCAGTTGCAATCATGAAGTTTAAATTCCGAGTGTTGTTCAAGACTATGTGATCACGTTTCTCGATTTCATTACTGGACAACATATCATCAACACTGACAATTTCAAGTTCATTTGAATTCTCAAAATCAAAATTCTCACACTTGGTTTCTATCCTGTCTACTTGTTCTGTTTTGGAGTCTTGGTTATTCGAAGGAGAAGGTGTCGACACAGGAAGTGGAATAAGTAAAGGTAAAGAAGATGGTTTGTTGGGATTGCCAACAGTAAAAGAAGAAATAGTGTCAGGGTTTCCGACATCAGAAAGAGAGATGTTGGGATTGCCAACATTAAAAGAAGGTGGGGATTTGGAAGGCTCAGACGACTTGGCCTCGGTTGCCATTGGAAGAGCGTCAAGATTTTGATTTGAGGTTGAGATCAAAGGGTTATCGGAAGTGCTGAAATTAAGTTCAAAAGTTTTTTCGGACCTAGTGGTGCTGACCGGGTTAACCGAATTATGGCTTTCATCCTCATATAGTCCAAAAAATTCATGTTCATTAAAATCATTCTCCAATTTTGAGTTGTTGAAAATTTCAACATTTCCGTTTTGTTCAATTTCAAAAATTTCAAGTTTGTCATGGCCTGAAAGAGAAAGATCGAAAGCTGTGTTTAAATCTTTTTCCTGAGAAGAGTTGAAGTCCAAATCATTTGTTGAAAAAGCGTCATCAAGATGATTATTCTCAATTTCCAAAGTCGTTATTTGAAAATTTTCAATGTCAGTAGAAATTGGATTATTTTCTGATTCAACGCCCATTTGATTTTGTTGCTCTTGTTGCTCTTTCAAAGATGTCAGTAAGAAAAGGAGTTCATCAAGCTTTCTATCTTGGTTTTCTACCCTCTCTCTGAGAATGTTAAGATGATATTCTTCAGAATCGTTGATTTGAAAGCTCTCGTTTTGGATTTCTTGATTCTCAAAATTATAGTCCACATCAATTTCACAATCAAAATTACTTCCAATGTGGTGGTTGTTTGAATTTTCGTTTTGATATTGGAAATCATTTTGATCATAAAAATTATGTTCGTAACCAAAACTGTTAAAATTCGAGGGAAAATTGCAATCTTGGTTATATTCAAGTTGTGGATATGGGTCGTTATGCTGAAGATTTTGATCGATTTGAAAATCATTTTCATATCCAAAATTATTTTCGAATTGGTTTCCAACTCCATACTGATGTGGATCAAATCTATATTGGGATTCAAAATCGTTTTGATGTGGGTGTGGTCCATAATCGAAATTATTGAAATTTGAATTGAAATCGCAATTTCGATCATTTCTATGATTTTGAAAATGTTGGTCGGTTGGAAATTTTTGAAAATTGTTGGCATTGGGCTCACGAAATTTCGGAAAATCGTGCTTCATGAGTTGTCGTTCATAATCATACTCTTCCAAAGGGCGTCTACTCCTGTTATTATCCCACAACTCTCTCAACGATTTTTTTGAATCGGACATTTGAAATGAAATCACGGCAAGACAGAAATTATTCTTAATTCAAAATAATATAAAATAATGAGTTGTGCTCTATTAATTAACTGACTCAATTGGAAGGGGGAAGAGGGTCTTATGGCCGTTCACTTATAGTATAAAACTAAGGGATACGACCAATGTTTTACGGGTAGTATGCAACCTCTTTTGCTAGAAGTTCAATAAATTGAACTAATATATATCCGCGATCCAATTGTACGAGACAGTCAACTTCACAAAGCACCACTTTTCAGTTATATTATTTTGAAAATCAAAATCACGTGTTAAAATTGAAAATCGATGAGAGTGATTAGTTATGGAAAACCGTTCCTCACCACAAATTCAGAAATATCAGTCACAGAACAGATACAGAAATATAAATTGCAGAATTAAAATTTACATTCAAGCCGCTGCCCCTGCAGAAATTTTTTTTTACAACAATTGTTTATATATTTTTTTCTTTTTCCTTTTGCAGCAGAGCACCTGTAGAGTTTTAAAAGTTTTCACCTTGATCGGCAGTCCTCCAGTGAATTTGGGAAGCGCTAGCGCGTTCACACCCCACTTGGTGTGCAACCGCTCAAACCCATCTGAATCGTCCGCTGTTTTCTGTTGTTGTCCCCTTCTATTAATTGCTTGACTGCGCTGCGGCACGGGTTCGGGCTAGGAGCCCGAAAAAAATTTTTTTAGACCCTTTTTTTTTTAAATTTCAGCTGTACCTGTTTTTGAAAAATTCTTCTTTCTTTTTTTTTTTTTTTTAAACTTTTTTTTAAATTCAAAAAGAAAACTAAACTAAAAAGAAAAATCAATAGAACTAGGATCAACTAAAATAAAACAAAGGCAAAACAAGAAAAGAAAAAAAAATAAACAATACTAACTGGGCTTAACAAACTAAACTAGACACAAGCTGAAACTACTGACCCAAATTCAACTCAAAAAATTTTAATTTCAAAAGTTTTAGGAACCACAAACTGACCCAAAAAAAAAAAAAAATAGAATATCCAAACAAATCCCCAACTCAACAAAAATTAGGACTAGACGCAGCACTGCATGTACATGAAAACACAGCCGGTTAAACAAGCAAGGCAAACTTTTTCTTTGATCTCTTTGACTTTACAACGCCTCACCAACCCTTTTCTGTTTCTCAGAAATACGGTCTACCCTAACAAAAGAAGAGAACACGCACCCCGTTCAACAAATCACGCCCCTTCATCTAAAATAATCACGCACTTTTTTTATATAAAATTTCACCAAACCAAAATCTCTCCAGAAAATAATTTAACCGAACGAAACTCACTCCCCTTTTGTTCTAAAATCGATATGACTTTGAATTCAATCAAATAGGCAAGTTTCAATTCGGGTTTTTGGTTCTAATCGATCTCGGATATGGAGATTTGGGTATTTGGTTTTGGCTGAGGGCATTCGGCTGTGAATTGATGAGGGTGTTCTGCGATTTTTGGTGTGAATCTGACGTGCTGGTAGTTGAGGGGTATTCTGGTTGTTGCGTGGAGAATTAGAGGAGGATGGACGCTGGATTAAATTGCGGTGGATGTGAGCGCGATGACAGGAAATCAATGGGGCAGTTGTCGGTGTTTGTTGGCTTTTGGTTGATCTGAAGGAAGGACTGTGGCAAAAGGGAGGTAGGAGACCGAGATGATGGTGGACTTGGATTTGAGCGTGGGTGACTGGTTTGGTTTGGTGATAGGGAGATTAACGTGAATTAGAAGGCCGAGATAATGGTGCTGGGTATGAATTTGGGTGTAGTTCGGTAGCTAATGGTTTGTGTTGTGGTGAACGTGAATATAGAGCTGGAGTACGGGGAACGTTGTTGTGGTTCGGTGGTAATGGTGATGAATGGTTTGTGAAGATGAAGACCGGGGACTTCGGTATGGATGAACAGCCGTGAATTGGGAATAGAAACTAGGTGACGTTGGTGAAAGTGAAGTGGATTGTATGGACAAGGTGAATTGACGGTTGTAAATGGGGAGGGGCTGATGTTTAATTAGCAAGGAGAACAAGGTGATAGGATGTAGATTGTGATGGCGTGAGGATGGATGATTCAGATTTCTAGCTGAGAAAGTGAAAGAATTAGCAAAACAAAGCAAGGAAAAGTTGAACAAGGATTTTTTTTTTTTTTTAATTGGTGTAAGAGAGGAAAGAAACTTGTAATATTTTTTTTTTTTAGGAAAATGGAAAGAAATTGTAAACAGACAAGGAGAGGGAGAAATAAATGAGAAGGGGAAAGCAATCAAACAAAATTTGCAGACTTTTTTTTTTTTTTTGAATAAACAATAACAGCAACTAAAAAAACTAACACGAATCAGAAATTAAATCAATAATAAAATTTAAATATTGCCTCCCCGGCAACGGCGCCAAAAACTTGATCGACGCTAATCTATGAATTAGAAAAACGTGACATTTGTAATAAATTCTGCAAGCATACAGGTGTGTAGCATACAGGTCGAACACAGGGAGGTAGATTAAAATTAAATTATTTATTTAATCTCTTGGGCGAGTTAGACGAAGCCTGGAGATTTGTTTTGAAAACAATAAAATTGAAATTGCAAACTTATGATTATCGTCGAATCTAATCGAACGATTAATCACAAAAAAAGTAAATAGCAAAGCAAGAACAAGAATGCAGAAATTAAAATTGCAAGAAAATAAGAACAACAAAAGGTAAATTAGGATTGTCGTTGAAACTAATCAAACGACTAATCTCTAAGTAAAAAAATTGTAAAATACAATTGGTGCTCTACCGAATCTAATCGTGTAGACAACACTAATTGCTAAGAAAATAGAAAAATGCTAGAAAATAAAAGAAGCACTTTATTAAGAAGAGAAAATATGATACAGGATAATGGATGATTGTTACAATGAATACAATGGGTATTTATAGGCGATGTAGCCTCCATCCTATATGACTTTTGGGCCAAGAAATATCTCTTGAGATATTCTATTTACAAATAAAAGAGATATGGATATAGATTTGAGATGTTCTATGAAGATTCTCCCTCCTTGATTGCTGACATGTGGCATTTGATTGAGTTGTATTCTGGTAAATATATGTCAAGTCTTCTCCTCAATGGCAAGTAAATATGCAAGATTTTTAATTGATTTCTTTGAGAAGAAAATGTCTAGCTCTTCAAATCTTAGTGCATATGTTATATACATATAAATATATATATATATATATATATATATATATATATATATAATATAGCACTAGTCTCTTTATTCTTCAAAGCGACGGAGGCAATGTATATGTTCTTTTCTTCAGCAAAAAATAGGGCTTTGACGGTGGCTGAACTCAGAACACTCTGTCCAAATTTCCAGGCTTTATCAGTTGCTACAGCTTCCTTTATGATTGACATAGAAATGTGTTTATTTTTACGCTCATAGCTTATCTTTATTGTAAATAAATAAATATTACTTTGGGTATTTTCGTGTGTTTCACAGATTGTTAAATAAATGTCTCCTTCATTCAATTAAAGACCAATTGCATAGGAAATGCTACTTCTTGGAATCAACAAATTTTCAATCATAAAGGAAGCTGTAGCAACTGATAAAGCCTGGAAATTTGGACAGAGTGTTCTGAGTTCAGCCACCGTCAAAGCCCTATTTTTTGCTGAAGAAAAGAACATATACATTGCCTCCGTCGCTTTGAAGAATAAAGAGACTAGTGCTATATTATATATATATATATATATATGTATATAACATATGCACTAAGATTTGAAGAGCTAGACATTTTCTTCTCAAAGAAATCAATTAAAAATCTTGCATATTTACTTGCCATTGAGGAGAAGACTTGACATATATATATATATATATATATATATAATATAGCACTAGTCTCTTTATTCTTCAAAGCGACGGAGGCGAGGACTATCTTTTGCCTCGGTTCACAGATGGAAATCCAATTTCCAATACGCGACATTTCGGTTTTGATTGTAAACCTATATTGGCGGCATAGTGGCATGGGACGCTCGTGTCGCCTATGATTGATACATTTATATTTGAAGTTGTTTTCTTCACTTATAGTAATAATAAAAGATTAAATTTCGCGTATCAAGCATTATTTGGCTATTATAAGGTAAAACCCTATCCTCCGGCTTGAGTTGCATTGTGTGATAGGACCTGGGTCTTATAATAGCTTCATTGTTCTTTATTTAGCATAACGCTGTTTGTTCATGCACTGTTATTCTTGGGAGGAAACCCGTTCTGTGTTATACGGCGTGGTCCCTTGATTTACCTAACTTTAAAATAAAGGTTAAAAACTGTTTTAGTTCTCACACCGGTCACATGACTGACTTGGAGTTTATTGCTTTAACCTAAACTCTGGGTGCCCTTATTTTCCACGGGCAGTTAGTAGTTGGGTTTTGCAGATATTATATTCACATGATCCTGGTTTATAGCTAAAGTGATATTCGGAAAGCTCTGTATCCGTCTATTCCTTTCGGTTATGTTTTGTATTATTTTTCCGCTGCAGTAATGTATTTAAATCTCTAACAATTATCAACTGTGTGATATTTATTCATACTCTGTATATTCTTGTATTCTGATAGAATTGTTGTAATAAGCAATGAATTGTTCTTCTGTTTGTGTACCAATGTGGCTTGTTCTCAACTCAATCCGGCTTTCCTTTACGGGGAAGTTCAGGTCGTTTCACCTATAACCGAGACCCTTCACATAACCAAGTCCATAACCAAACCTATAATCGAGCTCATAATTTATAATTTATATTTTATATTTTATGCTTTGTACTTAATAATTTGTACTTTTTATTTACATTTATTTTTTATAATTCATAATTTATATTCTATATTCTATATTTTATACTTTATATTTTATACGTTATATTTTATACTTTATGTTTTATACTTTATACTTTAAATTTTATATTTTATATTTTATACTTTATACTTTATACTTTATATTTTACACTTTATGCTTTATGTTTTATACTTTATACTTTGTATTTTATACTTTGTACTTTATATTATATAATTTGTAATATATACTTTATTTTTTATATTTAATAATTAATATTTCATATTAGTTTTTTATTTTCTAATTTAGCTTATATTCCCTAACCAATGGAATAACCAAACCCATAACCAAGATCTAAACCTAGCCCATAACTTAACCCATAATCACGGTCATAACTGTGGTCATAACCAAACCTATAACCTAGGACATAACCGAGACCATAACCGAACCCATAACCGATCACATGTCCATAATCGAGACCATAACCGAACCCATAACCGATCACATGTCCGTATCCTAGGCCATAACCGAGCTCAAAATTGAGCCCATAACCGAGTCCATAACCGAGCTCATAAGCGAGCTCATAATCGATTCCATAACCGAGCCAATAACCTAGACCCTTCACATAATAGATCACATAACCGAGTCCATAACCGAATCCATAATTGAGCCCATAACCAAGAACCTTCATATAACTGAGTCCATAACCGACCAAATAACCAAAACCCAAACTGAGCTCATAATTGATGTAACAACCCGAAAAATCAAAGCCAACTTAAAATTTTTATTCTAAATAATTTTAACAGAAATTTGGTCAGAATTTAAAAATTCCATTTTTAAATAAGAATGAAACCCTTAAAAATAGCAATTTTGCAAACGATCTCCGTTTTCGACGAAACCACTTTGGTTGGATCCGAAATGTCAATTTATTGCTAGGTTTAAAATTCCATAATTTTTGGAATTAATATGTGGGCGTGGCAAAGGAAAACGTGTTTGGCCAATACAGTGCAAATTGGATCGAGCAGAAAATGGCCAAATGGTCTCCAAATTCAATGAAATCAGTTATGTTACGACCGTATCGTCCAAACATAGCTAGATTTACTTTTCTGTAATTTTTGGAATCAGTACACGGCCCCTGCAAATTAAAATGTACATTCAAATCAAAAATTTAATGTTTTACATTTTAATTTGAAGAATAATCGACTGCAACAGTCGAATGGGCTTACGAAACATATTCCATTGAGTTCGGAATGGTGGTATTTAGCTAGGGGCGACAGTCATTGGGTTTGATTTGGAGTTCGTATGCATTAACTGATATTTTGGAAATAAAAGAATAAAAAAGTAAATATATAAATAAACGGGTCAATAGAATTGCTCCATCATTATCCTCATTCCAAAAAACACACCGATACCCTAATATCGAACGGCGGAACCTCTTCTGACCTTCTCTCCTCCGTATCTCTCAAACCACACAACGAAATCGAGTGCTTCTGTTGAGGATTTGGTAGAGAGTCACGAGATCTTCAAATCCATATAGGATTTGCCAATTATGGTTCAGTATTTCTTGAGATCCAATGACCTGAAGTCGCTGCGCTTCAACCGCCACCGCCGCTTGTTGCTGACGTCGAGTTCATCCCTACCACCACCGATCTGCGCGCCGTTCGGAGTTCCACCTCGTGGCAAAACCCGATCGTCACCTCTTGCTTCGGATTTGAGGTAAATTCATGACCTAGATTTGAACCGCTTCTGAGAGGTAACGGCTGAAGTATATTTAAACTGTTTATAACAGTTAAAAGCGTTACAAAGTATTTTTTTTCGAATAAAAATCATATCTTTTTGCTACATTGTCGAAATCCAGTGAAACAAGAGACATTGGACTCGTGACGACGTCTTCTACATTCTAGAAGAGACCGGAGAATTTTTGGAGTTTCCTACCATTTTAGAAGGAGTGGAACCCAATGTGAGATTTCTAAATTCAGATTGGAATGGAATATCGATGTATAAATTATATAAGCGAAGTATAAATTATATACGCGTTGTATATCTCATATATGGGCGTTGTATAAATTATATAAGCGATGTATAAATTGTACATGTGTTGTATAAATCATATATGCGATGAATGGTATCGAAATGGAATTGAATGGAAAAGAAATATATATATATATATATATGTATACACTCCCCTCATCCACAGACCAGTTAAGTAAGATTTCTTATGTGGTTGTAGGAAAGCGAGGTACCTTGAATTTGAGTCCCTAGTAACTTTAGATGGTAGACATACTGACCATATTTTATGCCCCATAGGGCAGGGAAACATATTTTTCAGGAATTGCCAATCCACTAAAGTATGTGTGGACCGGCCCGGCCAAATCCTAAGGGCTCGACTGAGTATGAATCCTGAGACATGGGCTAGATTGTCTCGAATTCGGTAAGGACGATCCCTTGCCTTGGTTCATAGATGGAATCCAATTTCCAATACGCGACCTTTCGGTTTTATTTGTAAACCTATATGGCGACATAGTGGCATTGGACGCTCATGTCGTCTATGATTGATACATTTATATTTGAAGTTGATTTTGACACTATACACTTATAGTAATATCAAAATGATTTGTTTTAAACGTACCAAGCATGTTTGGCTATTATAAGGGAAAACTCTATCCTCCGGCTTGCGTTGCATTGTGTGATGGGACCTGTGTCTTATAATAGCTTCATTTTCCCAAAAGCAATTGCGTTGTTTTATTTTAAACTGAGATTCATGTGGAGTGACCCCGTTCCGTGTTATACAGCGTGGTCCCATGATTTTCCAACTTTTAAAGTAAAGATTTAATAACTGTTTTAGTTCTCACACCAGTCCCATGACTGACCTGGAGTTTATTGTTTCTACCTAAACTCTGGGTGCCCATATTTTCCATACGGGCAGCTAGTAGTTTTGGTTTTGCAGAGTTCTATTTAACAGGATCCTGGTTTACAGCTGGAGCTATATTCAGAAAGCTTTGTATCTGTGTATTTCTTTCAGTTGTGTCAGTTGTTATTTTCCGCTACGCATTATACATTTAATTTCCGCTGCTATGTATTTTAATCTCTGATATTATTTTATTTCCGCTGTGTAATATTTATTTGAACTCTAATATATTCTTGTACTCTGATGTAAATTGTTGTAATAACAATCAAATGTTCTAGTGTTTGTGTTCTGATGAGTCGTGTTCTCAAAGCAGTTCGGGCTTTCCCGTAAGGGGGATTTCGGGTCAGTTACAGTTGGTATCAGAGCTTTGGTTTACAAAGCTCGAGAACGAGGCACATTAGAACCAAATGAGAGAATTCATTAGAGATAGGATTAGTAATGTCCTATAAGAATAGCTCGTTGGAGATAGGATCAGTAGTATCCTAGAATGAGTTTGAAGAGTGTTATTTATAAAAACAAATTTAATTTTGAAAATTATATCTTATTATACGTATTTGAGTATATTATTTTATATTGAATTTGGACTATCTGGTATATGAAGATTTTGCATATACGCCCCGCTAGCGTATATACGAAGCCTCAAATATACTGGATAGATATAGAATCACACTCTAGTCACCCGGAGATGATGGGGCCCCATCATCAATATTTATGTTCGAGTTTCGAAAGTGGATATCTATATATTTCCAATTGACTGGTGTGAGAACCAAAACTTAGTTAGAGTTTATTATTTGTGATTTGACACTAAAAATATGTTTTTTAACTATATATAGAAAGATATATGTTTGACAATTTAATCAACAAATTGATTGCTGGTTGTATTGTTTGATTATTAGTTTAACTAATAAAAATATTGGAATGATAATTAATTTAACCAATATGTAAATGAAAGGTAATTTGAGCCAAATCGGATAAATATTGAATTAAATTGAAAATTGATTGGAATTGAATACATGTATATATATATATATATATATATGTGTGTGAACATGTAATAGCATGGAAGCTAAGAAGGGGAATAAAATTGTATGCTCGACAAGTAGGTACATATTTACTGTATTTATTGGGGTTTGATGATTTTATGAGCCGATTGGCTAGCCGCTTGTCCTTTTCTTTTGGATTGATGAGGGCCCTGTGAGGCAAGTTGTGGTTTTACTGATAGGGCTGTACAAAGGTGGTTATGACGAAATTTTTCGAATATTTAGGGTGCTAACCAAATTTTGAGAAATTAGAAAATTCTTAGAAACTGAAAAGTTGAAGAATGAAAGCCAGAATGAAAGTTGAGTTGGTTAGTTAAACAACTTTCATCTATGTTCCTTTTCGAGGACGAAAAGATTTTAAGTGGGGGAGATTGTAACAACTCGGAATTTCTAAGCCAATTTAAAAAATTTATTTTAGCTATTTTAATGTGTTTTGAATATTTAAAATGGTTTATTTTAAATAATAATGACCAAAACTTTATTAAAAATCAAAGTTAGAAAATATATATTTAATTTAATTATAAAAGGAGTTTGAAATGGCGCGGTAGTTTGAAAATTCGATTTCTAATTTCAAATGAGTGTACAGAATTCAAATTAAATCGGATTTCAGTAAAACCAGAAATATTTGAATCTGTTTAATAATATCTTTCTAACGAATGTAAGAAACTGAGATTTCATAAAATAAATTGAAAGTTATGTCCAGTTTAAAATTTAAAATAGTCGCTATAGAATATATATATATTTTAATATAATATATAGCCCTTAAAAATAGCCATTTTGCAAACGACCTCCGTTTTCGATAAAACCACTTTTATTGGATTTGGAAAGTCAAATTATTGTTAGGTTTCAAATTTTATAATTTTTAGAATTAATATGTGAGCGTAGTAAAATTAAACGTGTTTGGTAAAGTTTGAATTTAATCGACTAGAAAAAGGCCACTTTTCAAATGACCTCCAAATTTGACGAAATTAGTATTGTTAGGATCGTATTGTCAAAAAATAGGTAGATTTATTTTTCTGTAATTTTTGGAGTCAGTGTGTGGCTCTGGTAAATTAAAATGTACATTTAAAATTCAATATATTGATTTATATTTTAATTTAAAGAAAAACTGATAAAAACAGTAGAACTGGCTTACGAAACATATCCCATTGTGTTTGGAATGGGGGTATTTGGCTAGGGGCGACATTCGTTGGGATTCATTTGGAGTTAAAAGCATTAAACAAATTAATTTGGAAATAAATGAATAAAATAATAAATTAAAATAGGTATAAATATAAATTCCCCCTACCCTAATTCTCCCCAGCTCAGAAACGCGCCGCCACTAAAGGATAAACGACGGAAATTGCTCCAACCTAAATCCCTAAATCTCTCCTCACGTAATTCGAATTAGATAGTGAATGTGAAGAGAAAAATTTGGAGAAATACAAGGGCTTCCAATCCATAGAGGAATGATCATAAACAATGGTGCATTCTGTTCGAAATTGCTCTCTAATGTGCCGCCGTTCGCACTTAAATTCCGGCGAGATGGCGGCTGCGAGCTCGCCAACGTTCTGGGCGATGGCAGCGTACGGTGGGAGCTACGGTGTGGCAATCTTGGATCGTCGGCCGATGACCTGAGGAAGCGGCGGCGACGGGAAAATGAAATCGACGATTTGGGTAAACGGTTTCTGAAGTATAAGGGTGGAAACGACAACATTTTATTATAAACGTTATTAAGGTTAATTTAGTTAATTAATTACTTAGCAATATATTCAATCTTTAAAATATCATAACTCCTCCATATGATGTCAGAATTCAGAAAATCGAAGTCCGTTGGAATCGCGTGATCGAACACTACGCAATGGAGAGTAACAAGAACAAAATTGGAAGCATTTAGAATTTTTGATTAAATTAAACACCGGGTTTAATTTAATTAAAATAATCGTTTTAACGATTTCAAAACCGATCAAAGTGAGAACTCCTTCTCACTAAATTATATTTTATCATGTTATTGTATTCATGTATAAAAATATATAGAATTGCCAGTGTAGATTTTTATCAGTTTTAATCATTATAAATTGTATACGGTGCCTGTTAGCTCACCTCCCTCGTCCACAGACCATGGACAATTTGATTGACTGTATTGTGTTTGGATTGTGATGATTAATGGCTGTTTACAGTTTTAATATTAATATCATTATTAAACTGTAATTATAAATATTTATAAATTATAAATAAATACACATGGATTATGATGTAAACCCTACACGAGTATTGGAACGATAATTTTGCACATCGCCCAATTATTCAAATAATAATATTTGTTTGATGTTTGAAAACCCCACACGGGTCCGGGGATGATAATTTATTCACATCTCCCCGAAATTTAATTATATGTCAATCGATGGATCGACAGACTATGATAAGCGTTATTTAATTTTTTTAATGCTTATACAGTAGTAAATTTAACTCTGGATGTGAATTGGCTGTTTAATAGTTGTTTATCACTATTTTTGAATACATGTGATGTATGAAATCCATATAAATAAAATTATATGGTTATTGATTGAGTCTGATTCCGATTCAGAAATATAGAATAATTTAAAATAACGAATATTTTAAAATAAGGAATATTTTAAAATAATATTCATAATATAAGTGAATATTTTAGAATAATATTCAGTGAAGATTCAGAATAGGGTTTTGATGTCCGATTTTGGATGGACACAAAAATATTGAAGTATATGAAGTCGAGTTAAGTTAATATACGCTATTTTGACTCGAATGGATTTGTTTATCGATTTTATTCATTATAATGAATATCGAAAAGAAATGGATTTCAAAATCTGATATTTTTAAATTATTATCATTTTAATAATTATAATGATATGGAATATTCAATTTTGATTTAAAATTGAAAACGACGTTAAAATCATTTTAAAATGAATTTATAAAATATGTTTTAAATAGAAATCAACGATATATATATTATATATATTTAATGGCCTGAATATAACGCGTCACGCAACGACCGATCGTGAATTTCGACCATTGACTTCAAATGGACGTAATGGAAGATCGGACCGTCGGATTCTCCTAAAACCAAAACCGTTGGGTTCGTATCGAAAAGAACTTTCCAAGAATATAAGAGATTTTAATTTGAATGGTTGGATTTCAAATTATGTCCAAATCAATTTCAGAAAAGGTTGCTATGGATGCAGTTTGGTGGCCTTTATTGGAAACCGACTGAAACAGCGATATTAAAATTATTAAAAATACGGAAAAATTGTGTAAAATCATAACAAATGATTTGGAAAGATTTTGGATGGAAAATTCCAATTTTGGAAAGATAAAAATATATTTTTATCGAAATGACCTAGTTATTAACTAGAATAATAGTCCAATGTTTTTAAATAAATAAATTGGATTTGAAATGGTTTTGATACAACTAGAATTTTCCAATGAATAAATTGGAATGGATTTGAATGGAAATAATCTTCGGAAAATTTCAATATTGGATTCCATGATTATATGGATATTGGTGTGGAATTTGGAAGATACAGATATCGTTATTCCCAATACGATATCCGTTGGTTTTAGAATTTGATATTGAATATAAGCCGACATAATTTCTATTCAGAGCCTTGTATTTAATATCAAATTGAATTTTGGGTTTGTCATGAATGGTGTCTTAAATAACATTATTCTTAAACTTAGTTGAGAAAAAAATAAGTCTTTTAATTATGATTTAGAGAAGTTTTCCAATAAATTAATACTTAATTGGAATTGAATAAAAGAATGGATTTTTGGGTTTATCGTGAATGGTGTTTTAAATAACACTTGTTATTTAACCCAATTAACAGCAAAGATATGATTTGGAATTTATAAATCTTTTTATTAAGATTTAAAGGGAATTTTCCAAAGTAAAGTTTTCCAATTTAATATATTAAATTGGGATTGAATGGGATTCGATTTGGTAATAATCGAGATGAGCTTTTGTGAAGGAAGACCGGTACTATATATGGAATTTAAAAGGTTGTGCCGTTATTCCATTTATATTGTTAGTATGATACAGAAATTTATATCGATTATATATTGATCTATTTTTCGTGAAGATTCTATAGTTAATGGAAGGTGATTTAGGTTCACCGTGACCTGTGTTCTAAAGGACATTGGTTCTTTAACCCAGTTAAAGAAAGGATTAATTTTCCTAACAATTAAATGATTATAAAGTAATGATTTTAGATATTAAAACCAAGATGGAGTTTTAACGAATCTTTAATTAGATTGGAAAGTGAAAGAGATAATTAAATTTATCGAACAAGGGAAATGATCGAGAATGGAGTACCACCAGTTTTACTCCAAGCGATAGTTAAATCTTTAATTAGATTTGAACGTGAAATGGTAATTAAATTTACCGATAACACCGTGGGTGTTAGATATAGAGTACTACCAGTTTTGCTCCATGAGATGAATAGGTTGGGATTGGAAAATAAAATAAATGATTACTTCAGTAAGGCTCGATAATCCCGACTAGTTAATAAACCTTGTTTTGGTTTAGATTGTGAAAAGATATAATAAAATCTTTTGAAAATGATATCCAAAGGAAGATTAAAGAATAAATTTAAAAGAATTTATCTTTGATAAAATTATTGGGAACTTTTCCTAAAAATGTGAATATTTAAATAAACGAATATTCCGAATTGGAATGAGGCGTATGATGTGTTTTTATAGCACTTGACTATTGATTATAAAATACGCGAGTTATTCAAAAAGATCGGGTTCATCCCATTCTGAATAACTAATAAGGCGATAAAAGTCGACGATGAAGACGGTGGTCGAAGACCAGAGATCTTTACATCTTATGGATGATTACTGATGCCTTGATTGGGCTGATCCCCTGAGACAAGGTAATAAGCGGTGATCGTCCAAAAGTACTTGGAGATCGCCTGGATATGCGAGGACCTCTCTCCTGTATTGGACATATAGGACGAGGAATAAGGTGCCTCCGGTTTCGTTCATACCCAGAACGGACGTGTAAATGGATGTGTTTCTGACATTGGATTTCATTCTGTGTTGATTGATTTCTATTAAATATATATCTGTTTGGTGGCGGAGAAATTATTCTCTTGCTTAACACCCTTCTCTGAGACGTACAAGCTTAGAGGTTATATATTGATAGACATCAGTTGCATGGCGCGAATTGTCAGTGTGGAATGCTGAGATGCAAATGGTCAAGGCTTTTGATGAAAAGCAGAGTCTTGTGGATGATGATCAAAGCATGACTTTAATTAGCATAGCTTTGTGTATATCATTAATTCACGAGCTTCACACCCCGGTATGAACCAGAAACGGGAGAGGACCGCATGGATTGCATGCGTTTCTTTATAGCTAGGAGTGGTGTCATGGTATGGAGCCCAGACATTTTACTTATGTGGTTGTTGGAAAGCGAGGTACCACGGATTTGAGTCCCTAGTGTCTCTAGATGGTCGACATACTGACCAGATTTTATGCCCCATAGGGCAGGGAAACGTATTGTTCAGGAATTGCCAATTCACTAAAGTATGTATGGACCAACCCTGCCAGATCCTAAGGGCTCGACTGAGTACAATTCCTGAGACATGGGCTAGATTGTCTCGAATTCGGTAAGGACGATCCCTTGCCTTGGTTCATAGATGGAATCCAATTTCCAATACACGACCTTTCGGTTTTATTTGTAAACCTATATGGCGGCATAGTGGCATGGGACGCTCATGTCGTCTATGATTGATACATTTATATTTGAAGTTGATTTTGATACTATACACTTATAGTAATATCAAAATGATTTGTTTTAAACGTACCAAGCATGTTTGGCTATTATAAGGGAAAACTCTATCCTCCGGCTTCTGTTGCATTATGTATTGGGACCTGAGTCTTATAATAGCTTCATTTTTTAGAAAGCATTGCGTTGTTTTATTTTAATATGAGATTCATGTGGAGTGAACCCGTTCCGTGTTATACGGCGTGGTCCCATGATTTCCCAACTTTTAAAGTAAAGATTTAATAACTGTTTTAGTTCTCACACCAGTCCCATGACTGACCTGGAGTTTATTGTTTCTACCTAAACTCTGGGTGCCCATATTTTCCACATGGGCAGCTAGTAGTTTTGGTTTTGCAGATTTCTATTTAATAGGATCCTGGTTTACAGCTGGAGCTATATTCAGAAAGCTTTATATCCATGTATTTCTTTCAGTTGTGTCAGTTGTTATTTTCCGCTACGCATTATACATTTAATTTCTGCTGCTATGTATTTTAATCTCTGATATTATTTTATTTCTGCTGTGTAATATGTATTCGAACTCTGATATATACTTGTACTCTGATGTAAATTGTTGTAATAGCAATTGAATGTTCTAGTGTTTGTGTTCTGATGAGTCATGTTCTCAAAGCAATCCGGGCTTTCCCGTAAGGGGGATTTTGGGTCAGTTACACCAAACCTCTAATCATGCTCATAATTTATATTTTATACTTTATTTTTTATATTTAATAATTAATATTTTGTATTTTTTAATATTTTTTTATATTTTACATTTTACAATTTATTTTTTATATTTAATTTTATATTTTATATATTATTGTATAATTTTTAATTTTGTTTTTGTTTTTTATATTTTATATTATTTTTGATAACAAAATACTACTAAGCCCATAACTGAGCTGATTACTAACCTATAACCGAGCGTATACCAAACTCATACATTGCACTTTACGCATAATCAAACCAATAACCGAGCCCATAACAGAGCACATAATCGAGTCCAAAACTAAACTCATAACCGATCCCATATTTGAGCCCATAACCATGCACATTACTGAGTCCAAAACCAAAGCCATAACCGAGCCCATAACTGAGCTCTTAAACAAGCTTGTAATTGAATTTATAACTGAGCTCTTAAACGAGGTTATGATCTCGCTTGTAACCGAAAGTAGTTATTTATATTTTATTCATATTTTATATTTTATATTTTATACTTTATATTTTATACTTTATATTTAATACTTAATATTTTATATTTTATACTTTATATTTTATACTTTATATTTTATATTTTATATTTTATATTTTATACTTTATATTTTTAAATTTAGGTTATTTATTTTTTATTTTATTTTTTCTAATATATCTTTTATTCCATAACCGATCTAATAACCGAGCCCATAACCAAGATCTAAAACTAGTTCATAACTGAGGTAATAACCGAGCTCATAACCACGGTCATAACCAAACCTTTAAAATAGCCCTTAACCGAGCTTATAATCAAATGCTTTAAATTACCCTCATGTGTACAGTTCGACGGCCTAGGACCGTTTGTACTAGTTTAAATATCCTAATCCGACAATATAATAACAAAACTACTTGACCTCCTATTTTGCTATATTTTTTTATACATTAGAGAACAGGATACCAGATTATTTGTGACGATCCTCAAACGCCGTGCTACGTAAGTAAGGATAATCATTGGAATATAACACATTAATCATCATTAGCAGAGTACAGATAATAGCATCAACATGAAATAGAATAATTTACACAAATATGACAGCGGAATCATAACTTGTAATAACATCAAAGTAGCACAGTGCAGGATACACTTAGTGCATAAAAGTAATGATCAGTCTACATCAAGATCACTGGGACAAATACAGATAATACATGATGAAAGTAAATCAGTCTACATCGCCATAAGCAGAATCATATACATAAGATAATAATGGCGGAAAGTCAATAGCCAAAATACAGAGAAAGATAATCGTCGCCATGAGCCAAAAGCGCACTCCATGCTACTGTGCAAAGCCAAAATATAACCTGTCACCTATCACTAGGCTTCCCGTGTGAAGAGAAGGGCACTCGAGTTTGCAAAGTGAAACAAACTACGAGTCAGTCATGCGATGGGTATGAGAAATCTACTTAATAATTTAAACAATGACAATAAGGCAAATCATAGGACCACGCCACTTTCGCGGAACGGGTTTACTCCAGTGATTGCCAGTGCATAAAATAAAGTAAGATATTTAAACAACGCCATGCTTTTGTAAAGAATGAAGTCATTATAAGACTCAAGTCCCATCACACAATGCAACGCAAACCGGAGGATAGAGTTTTACCTTATAATGACCAAATAATGCTTGATACGTGTAAAGTAAAATCATTTGATATTATTACTAGTGCATATATGTTTCAAAAGCAAATTTAATCATAAATATCAATCCTAGACGGCATGGGTACCATATATCCTGTCGCCATATATAAGTTTCAATCAAATCCGCCATTTCGTATTGGAAATTGGATTCCATCATGAGTCGAGGCAAGGGGCAAGATCCTCTTAGGCTTCGGGACACTCTAGAAAATGTCCTAGGGTCACACACAGCGATCCCTTGGATCTTCAGGGTCGGTCCTCTCATACGTTTTAGGATTAGTTATTCCTGAACACACGTTTCCCGGTCCTATCGGACCTAAAATCGAGGCGCCTTGCATTCCAACAACCACACAGGTGAAAAAGTATATAAATGTCAGCCGGTGTTAAGCACTGACACCACCCATAGCTAGAAAGAAACATCGTGTTCTCCCTGCACTCACTCTCCCGTTTTTGACTCATATCGAGGTGTGAGGCTCACGAATCAACGCTATACACAAAGCTCTGCCACGTAGGCCTTGCTTTGATCATCAACCACAAGACTTTCATTGCAACAGAAGCCTTGATCATTGCATCTTAGCATGCCACATAGGCAATCCACTCCATGCGACATATTTCTAACGATATACAACCTCTGAGCTCGTACATCTCAGAGAAGGGTGTAAAGCAAGAGAATAAATTCTCCGCCGCCAAACAGATGTATATTTAATAGAGACCAATCAGCACAGAACAAAATCCAATGTCAGACACGCATCCATTTACAAGTCCGTTCTGGGTCTAAACGAAACCGGAGGCACCATATTCCTCGCATATCCGTACAATCAACACATACGTCCGGACAGCTACCACTTCTGCCCCTTCAAGGTAGCTACTCCGATCATGAGCATCAGTAGCACCCATCCATTCGATGTGAAGATCGACGGTCTTATACCGCCTTCATATCTCGACTTCTAATCGTCGATCAATTATTTGAAATGAGAATTAACTCGGCCTTTTCAAATAATTTTCGTATATTTACAATTCAAATCGATTTAGTTCATGATTAAATTATTCGACATCCACATTTCAGTTCTTTAGTAAATTTTCACGTCAAACACGTTTCAATTTTTTTAGTATAATTTTCATGTCAAACACATTCAACCATCAATATCAAACAAATCAAGTAATATCGATTTATTTTCATTCCACATCGCTTATAATATTTTATAACGAATTTTCGGTATTTTTATTTATTTAAAAATAGCCAATATTAACTAAACGACGTTTCAGGTCGTGCCGTGGCACTGGCGCTATTTTTCTTCAGATTTGTTTTACACATATCTGAAAATATAAGCATTGGATCTTAACAAAGTTTATATCGTTGGAAAGATCTCTCAAAAGCGAACCCAATGGTTTCGGTTTCGTGAAAATCCGATGGTCGGATCTTTCGTTATAATCGTTTAAAATTACAATTTCAAAACACGAACTGCAGGGGCTCGATTCGTTTTAATTTAATATATATATATATATATAAATATAATTCATTTCACGATTTCTAACTCGTTTTCACTTCAAATATTTCACTAACGCCTTTAAATTTCCGAAAATGTCGCCATAGTTTCTCTTGTACGGTGAGGGGTTTGGAAGTTTATTGGGCCGTATTAGGTACCCAATAAATCCTAAAACGCATACACATATTTATAGTGACATATAAACTTGTGTCCTTAGGGGAGCGTGTTCAGATCATGGCTTCAGAGGATAAATCCTCAACCCCTAACAAATAGATTTTTGTGCCTTACCAACTAGAGCGACGTGTTTACTGTCAACTCCAGACCCGTGTGGGTTTTTTTATTAATCTGGCATTTTACAGTTACAATTTAAACAGTTCATATCAGTCTTCGGTTCAACCTGAAATATAGTCATCGCCATACAAGCCTCTTACTTGTATGGTAATCTTCAACCTCGTCACATTAACTCCAAGTGTTTATGTGGTATATGATGAAGTATTCTATCTTCAAGAAGTATGCCATGTAAATGTGCTCAAAATTAGGTGTTGCTATCCTATGGCGACGCTTATGATTTCACACAGAACAACCAGCACTCCGCATCCAATGGCATTCACAGGAGTTGATATAATAATAAAATTGCGCAGCCAACTCATTAAGGTTTACCTATTTGTTGGGCACGCAAATAAATTCTTTACTCAACAGCTAATCCATTCTCCTGTTCAGTATATAATATATATGTGCAAATCTAAGCTAAAAATAATATTTCTAGCATATGAATGTTTATTTCAACACACGGTTATTTTTAACACTTCACACTTCGTATAAAAATGATATTTTTGGTGAAAAAAAATAAATTTCAACGCATGACTATTTTATTTAGTTCCTGTACATGTTAAAAATAATGTTCATAGCAAATAAATATTTATTTCAACACTTGTGTATTTTTAGCGAGTCGTATACATGATAAAAATGATATTTTTATCGTTCAAAATATTTATTCAACACTTGTATATTTTTAGCAAGTCATATACATGATAAAAATGATATTTTTTCGTTCAAAATATTTATTCAACACTTGTATATTTTTAGCAAGTCATATACATGATAAAAAGGATATTTTCATCGTTCAAGGAATTTATTCAACACATGAATATTTTCTATACTTCATTTGAGTGATAAAAATGTTTTCATATTTTATTCAACACATGAATATTTTCTATACTTCATTCGAGTGATAAAAATGTGGTTTTTATCATTTTCATATTTTATTCAACACATGAATATTTTCTATACTTCATTCGAACGATAAAAATGTTTTCATATTTTATTCAACACATGAATATTTTCTATACTTCATTCGAGTGATAAAAATGTGGTTTTTATCGTTTTCATATTTTATTCAACACATGAATATTTTCTATACTTCATTCGAGTGATAAAAATGTGGTTTTTATCATTTTCATATTTTATTCAACACATGAATATTATTAGCGACTCATATACATGATAAAAATGTGATTTTTTATTATCTAAGCAATTTATTTCTATCATGAATAAATTATCAACACATGAATATATGGCAACATATGAAAATAATTTAAACACATAAATATTTCAGGAAATTTCGGCAGCATAACGGCAGGGTAAAGAACCCGGCACCGTTCTACCACGGCTCCTCGCTCTACCTTAAAGCATTGCAGCTTTTGACAATGAGGATTCATGCATCTAGTTCGCACGCAGGCAGCATGTTTATTTTTCATTTCATTTCTTTTTCCACAAACTAATCCTATGTGGTTTCAACCAAAATATTCACTCTCAGCCACAAACTAATCCTATGTGCTATCAACCAAAATATCCACTCTCAACCACAAACGAGTATTTTTCAACCACAATCAATCATTACTCAACCACAAAACAATAATATTCAACCATTCGCTTTATTTATATTCAACCATTCGGATTATTCATTTTCAACCATTCGAATTATTCATTTCCAACCATTCGCATTATTCACCAAATTTCACACCAATCACAACCAATAAATATCGTCCATGGTTTGTGGACGAGGGGCGTGTATATATATATAATAGTATATTTTATTTCCGTTCCATCGCATATATGATTTGTACATCACATGTAAAATTTATACATCGCTCATATAACTCATACAACACATGTACATGAGGTGTGCAACGCGTATACAACTTATACTCCGCTTACATAGTTTATACATCACATGTACAACTCGCATTTGAATTTAGAGTTCTCACATTGGTTTGTCGCTTTTCTAAAAATCCTAGCGAGCTTAGAAAAATCCCCGGACACTTCTAGAATTTAGAGGGCGTCGTCACGGTCCCGATGTCTCCTGTTTCATCGAATTTCGTTAACGTAGCAAAAAGATATGATTTTCCAAAGGTTTGCAACACTTAAAAGTGTTATTTTCAGTTCTGAATAACAAAGCCGATACCTTTCTTCGTGGGTTCGAACTAGGGTTTGAGGAATTCGTGAAATCCATAGCACTTTGTTCCGATCATGTTGTATGACGTCGAAGAGGGTGGAAAGGGCTTCCAGTCTACGGTGGTCCTGGCTAGATCGACGTTCAGAGTTGACCGTGGCGGCGGTGGGAAGTGCTAAACTTGGAGGAGGTGCTGTGCGCGAAGTACGAGACGAGGGTGGTCGAGACTAGGTCAGATTTGAAGAGGGAGGAGGGAGCTTTCAAGATCGGGTGGTGGCGCGGCCTAAAGATGGTTGGAGCGAGGGGAAAGTGGCCGGAAAGGATGGAGTAACCGGGGTCGCACGATATACAGAGGGAGGCGAGGGTTTCCTGTTTTTAATTGGGTCAACGCGTAATGAATGGGATAATTTCATTGGCTAGTGGCTTATATAATTTATTATTTAATTTATTTAATTTTCGAAAATACCCTTCTTCACATACGAACACCAATTCAAACCCAACGAGTGTCGCCTCCAGCTAATTACCCCCATCCCAGGCACAATGGAATATGTTTCGTAAGCCATTTCGACTGTTACAGTCTGTTATTCCTCAAATTAAAGTATAAAACATTTAAATTTCGATTTGAACGTACATTTTAATTCGCTGGGGCCACAAACTGATTCCAAAAATTCCCGAAAAATTTATCTAGCTATGCTGGGACGATACGGTCCCAACAAAACTGATTTCGTCGAATTCTGAGACAGTTTGTAAAATGGTCATTTTCTAGTCGATCAAATTTGACTGAACTCTACCAAACACGTTTTCCTTTGCCACGCTCACATATTGATTTCAAAAATTATGGAAAAATAAACTTAGCCATAAACTGACATCCCGGATCCAACAAAAGTGGTTTCGTCGAATTTTGAGGTCGTTTGCAAAATCGCTATTTTCCAGTGCTTTAACTCTATTTAAAAATGGGATTTTTAAATTCTAAGCTAATTTCTAAGCAAATTATTAAAAATAAAAATTTTAAACTGGTTCAGATTTTCCGGGTTGGTACAGTCTCCCCCACTTAACACTTTTCGTCCCCGAAAAGGAAACAACAGCAAAGTAAGAAACAAAATGGTAAATGTAAAGTATTGTAAATGTACCTTGCACCAAAGTTAGTCAGAGATGTCCACTCTGCACTTAGGATATGCGTTCTTAATGCTTTCCTCGGTCTCCCAAGTACAGTCTCTAGGATCACTACTCCACTTCACTTTGACCAAGTGAATCTTCTTGTTCCTGAGCTCCCTGGTTTCCTTGCCAATAATCTTAATGGGCTCTCTTCTCACAACCAGCTCTGGAGTAATATCCATGACCTGTTGATTTAATTCGTCCTCTATCAGATCTAGATCATGAACATGTTTGCGGAGTTGAGACACATGAAATACATTATGCACCCCAGGCAACCAGTCCGGTAATTGAACTCGTTATGCAAGAGGTCCAATTCGTTCTAGTATAGGAAATGGTCCAATAAATCGAGGCGCCAACTTCCCAGTTTTGCCAAATCGGATTACTCCCTTCATCGGAGAGACTGTTAAGTACACATAATCGCCAACAGCGAATGCTATATCCCTTCTCCTCTTGTCTGCATAGCTCTTTTGCCGGCTTTGAGCTGCTAGCAATCTTTTCTTAATGAGATCGACCTTGTCTATAGCCTCGCGAATCATGTCTGGGCCTAATACTAGTCTATTGCCAGATTCAATCCAACAAGCGGGAGATCTGCACGGTCTATCATATAAAGCTTCGAACGGTGCCATCTTCAAGCTCGCTTGATAACTGTTGTTGTATGAGAACTCAGCTAAATGCAAGTGGTCTTCCCATGACCCACCGAAATCAATAATGCAAGACCGCAATAAGTCTTCAAGAATGCGGTTCACCCTCTCAGTCTGGCCATCTGTTTCAGGGTGATAAGCAGTGCTCAAGTTCAGTTTGGTTCCCAATTCTGTTTGGAATGCTTCCCAGAATTTTCTAGTGAATATTGGATCTGTATCACTGATTATGCTGAGCGGCACTCCATGTAGCCTCACAATTTCCTTAAAATAAATTTGTGTTAGGCTCTGAGCAGTTCTAGATGATTTGACAGGTATGAAATGGGCGACCTTCGTGAAGCGATCGACGATCACCCAAATACTGTCATTACCCCTCTTTGTTCGAGGCAAGCCATCCATGAAGTCCATTGAAATTTGCTCCCACTTCCCATTTGGAATTTCTATTGGTTGTAATAATCCAGCTAGTTTTTGTTGGTCGCTCTTGACTAGTTGGCAAGTATAACAATTGCTAACATATAAAGAAATGTCCCTATTCATAGATTTCCACCAGAAAGTGCATTCGATATCATTATACATTTTACTCACTCCTGGATAGATACTCAGTTTGGACTTATGACATTCATCCAGTACCTCTTTCCAGAGCTCAGGAATGTTTGGAACACATATTCGGCCTTTTAATCTTAGAACCCCCTGGTTATCAATCTGGAAACTCAAGGGTTCGCCATTCTGAATTCTCTCTTTGATCTTCTGAATGAAGCGATCATCCTTTAGAAGAGAAGAGATTTTATCCATCAATGAAGTCGTGATAATAAAACTGGCGATGATCGCATTCTTTTGGCTCAGCGCATCCGCAACAACATTAGCTTTCCCCGGAGTATACAAGATCTCAAAATCATATGCTGCAAGAAACTCTAGCCAACGCTGCTGTCTCAGATTCAAGTCTTTTTGGGTGAACAAATACTATAACGACTGATGATCTGTATATAGTTCGAATTTCTCACCCAAGAGATAGTGCCTCCAGATTTTCAAGGTAAATATGATGGCCAACAATTTAAGATCATGAGCTGCGTAATTCTTTTCATGCGGGTTTAATTGACGACTAGCATAAGCGACTACTTGGCCTCTTTGCATTAATACTGCTCCAAGACCTTCACGAGATGCATCCGTCCATACCATCAAATCCTGATTGCCATCAATTATAGTTAATACTGGAGCGGTTGTCAATCTTAATTTCAGCTCCTTAAAAGATGCTTCACATTTCGGAGTCCATTTGAATTTTTCATGCTTCTTAGTAAGCTTTGTTAAGGAACCAGATATCTTCGAAAAATCTTTGACGAACTTCCGATAATAGCTAGCCAATCCAAGGAAACTACGGACTTCGGTGGGTGTAGTAGGTTGTTTCCAGTCTTGAATTGCTATAATTTTGCTTGGGTCGACAGCAATCCCTTCTTTTGATACAACATGGCCAAGGAACTTAACTTCATTTTGCCAAAAGACGCACTTGGAGAACTTAGCTTTCAAGATATTATTTCTCAGAATTTCTAACACATGTGCCAAATATTTTTGATGTTCACTTTCTGACTTGGAGTAGATTAATATGTCATCGATGAATACCAGAACGAATTTATTCAAGACCCCTCTGAACACTCTATTCATTAAGTCGACGAAATATGCTAGAGCATTACACTAGCCGAACGACATTACTAACCATTCGTAGAATATGTCTGGACCTCGAAAGGCTGTAAGGGGGACACAGTCTTCGGCAATACGTAATTGATGAAACCCTGTAGCTAGGTCCATTCAAGAGAATACTCGAGCTCCATTCAACTGATCTAACAAGTCATCGATGCGAGGTAGTGGATATTTGTTCTTTAGTGTCTGCTTATTGAGATCTCGATAATCAATACATAATCGAAGAGTACCGTCTGATTTCGGGACAAACACTACGACTGCACCCCATTCTGAAAAGCTAGGCGTGATTAGACCTTTCCACAGAAGTTGTCTGGTTTGATCTCTCACCTCCTCCTTTTCTTTAGGTGCCATCCTTCGAATTGGATGAACCACTGGCCTGGCATTGGGAACTAGATCAATCCTGAATTCAATTTCTCGACCCGAAGGTAAGCTGTCAACTTCCTCGAACACATCCGCATATTGTTTCACAATAGGAATCTTTTCTAGTAAAGTGGGGATAACTTCAAGAGCGGACCAAAATGCATTTCTATCTGGGTCTGAACCATGGCATGGTATAGTAATATATCCAAGCTTTGTTTTAATTTTAATGACCTTTTCAGCACAATCTATTTCGGCCTCATACTAGGTTAACCAATCTAGTCCGAGAATGATATCAAACTCAGGAAAGTTCATGGTGATCAACTTAAAAGGAAATTTGTAACAAGAATAAGAAATGGCCACTTTACAACATGAATCGAGAACAATAGAACCTCCGACCAGATTATGAACTCTAACTGATTCTTTAAGCTTTCTTTGTTTTAACTTTAATTTGTTGATGGTGCTACTTGCAATAAAATTTTGGGATGCACCAGTGTCAAATAGTACAGAAACAGGAATATTTTTAATAGTAAGTGTACCTCCCAAAACATCGGGTATACCTGCTCCGTCTGAAGTAGTAGGCGGGTTTGCCCCATCATACACATGTGCAACCTGAGCCTTCTTTAGCAATGGACAATCTTTGACAAGATGTCCAGTCTGGCGGCAGTTGAAGCATGATCTAGAATTACTGGGCTTCTAACTTGAGCTAGCCTGATTGGTCTTCTGTTTCTTTGGAGCGCGACACACATTAGCATAATGTCCGACTTTACCACAGTTAAAGCAGCTTCCTTTGCGCGGCCTATTAGCTTGTTGAGTAGTGGTCGCTGCATTGCTGTACTCAGGTTGGTTTGCAGGCTTGCGCTTATTCCCAGCTTGATTCTTTGATTTGACTAGATTGGAGTTCCACTCGTCCAAATCTTCATAATTACAGGCCATTTCCACCATTTCTGAGAAGGGAAGCTTGATGTGGCTCATGGCCCTGTCCTGATACTCGCGCCTCAGCCTGTGAATGAACCTCTTGTTCTTTGACTTAACAGTAGTAATAAGCTCTGGTGCATACCTAGATAGCTGAGTGAATTTGTTCAGATAGTCTTGGATGGAAAGATCTCCCTGTTGGAGATTATCAAACTGGTCGTGCATCCTTTCCAATGCTTTCTTGGGGATGTATTTTTCTTTGAACAATTCTATGAACTCATTCCAGGTCCTCTGTCCATCTCCCTGTGTTACGATGATGGAGTCCCATCACAATTCTGCTTCCTCCTGAAGTAGCCAAGCCCCCATAAAGGCTTTATCAAGATCGACAAGTCTTAGGCCATTTAGGATCTTCTCACAAGTCTTGAGCCAGGCTAATGCTTCCATGACTGTGCCTGTGCCAGGAAAAGTTTTGCCGCCGAGGTTTTTGTATCTCTTTGCTACTCGGTCTAGCTCGAAAGGGGGTGGAGGTGATGGTGGCTGTACTGCAGCCTCATAGTGTTCCTCCTCATGAACAATGGGGTTTGGACCCCTTCCTCGACCTCGGCCTCCAGGGCCTCTACCTCTAGCTGTTGCTGCTCGGGTAGCCATGTAAATCAGATCTGTACAAGCAAGAAGAGAGTCAGGCTCACATAAATGATAATTCTAAGATATGGTAAAAGCAGAAGAATACATGGAAAGATAATGATGTACTGATCAAGTTATTTTGCTATTCTGCTATGCTCATTCTAGGATATTACTAATCCTATCTCTAATGAGCTACTCGTCTTAGAACACTACTGATTCTATCTTATTTGATGAGGTGTTTAATGTGTTAAATTCCAAAACTAAGGTTAACCAAAGCTATGATACCAACTGTGACGATCCTCAAACTCCGTGCTACGTAAGTAAGGATAATCATTGGAATATAACACATTAATCATCATTAGCAGAGTACAGATAATAGCATCAACATGAAATAGAATAATTTACACAAATATGACAGCGGAATCATAACATGTAATAACATCAGAGTAGCGCGGTGCAGGATACAGAGTGCATAAAAGTAATGATCAGTCTACATCAAGATCACTGGGACATATACAGATAATACATGATGAAAGTAAATCAGTCTACATCGCCATAAGAGGAATCATATACATAAGATAATAATGGCGGAAAGTCAATAGCCAAAATACAGAGAAAGATAATCCTCGCCATGAGCCAAAAGCGCACTCTATGCTACAGTGCAAAGCCAAAATATAACCTATCACCTATCACTAGGCTGCCCTTGTGAAGAGAAGGGCACCCGAGTTTACAAAGTGAAACAAACTACGAGTCAGTCATGAGACTGGAATGAGAAATCTACTTAATTATTTAAACACTGACAATAAGGCAAATCATAGGACCACGCCACTTTCGCGGAACGGGTTTACTCCAGTGATTGCCAGTGCATAAAATAAAGTAAGATATTTAAACAACGCCATGTTTTTGTAAAGAATGAAGTCATTATAAGACTCAAGTCCCATCACACAATGCAATGCAAACCGGAGGATAGAGTTTTACCTTATAATGACCAAATAATGCTTGATACGTGTAAAGTAAAATCATTTGATATTATTACTAGTGCATATATGTTTCAAAAGCAAATTCAATCATAAATATCAATCCTAGACGGCATGAGTACCATATATCATGTCGCCATATATAAGTTACAATCAAATCCGCCATTTCATATTGGAAATTGGATTCCATCATGAGTCGAGGCAAGGGGCAAGATCCTCTCCGACTTCGGGACACTCTAGCAAATGTCCCAGGGTCACACACAACGATCCCTTGGATCTTCAGGGCCGTTCCTCTCATACGTTTGAGGATTAGTTATTCCTGAACACACGTTTCCCGGTCCTATCGGACCTAAAATCGAGGCGCCTCGCATTCCAACAACCACACAGGTGAAAAAGTATATAAATGTCAGCCGGTGTTAAGCACTGACATCACCCATAGCTAGAAAGAAACGTCGTGTTCTCCCTGCAGTCACTCTCCCGTTTTTGACTCATACCGAGGTGTGAGGCTCACGAATCAATGCTATATACAAAGCTCTGCCACGTAGGCCTTGCTTTGATCATCAACCACAAGACTTTGCTTTGCAACAGAAGCCTTGATCATTGCATCTTAGCATGCCACATAGGCAATCCACTCCATGCGACTGATTTCTATCGATATACAACCTCTGAGCTCGTAGGTCTCAGAGAAGGGTGTAAAGCAAGAGAATAAATTCTCCGCCACCAAACAGATGTATATTTAATAGAGATCAATCAGCACAAAACAAAATCCAATGTCAGACACGCATCCATTTACAAGTCCGTTCTGGGACTGAACGAAACCGGAGGCACCATATTCCTTGCATATCCGTACAATCAACACATACGTCCGGACAGCTACCACTTCTGCCCCTTCAAGGTAGCTACTCCGATCATGAGCATCAGTAGCACCCATCCATTCGATGTGAAGATCGACGGTCTTGTACCATCATCATATCTTGACTTCTAATCGTCGATCAATTATTTGAAATGAGAATTAACTCAGCCTTTTCAAATAATTTTCGTACATTTACAATTCAAATCGATTCAGTTCATGTTAAATTATTCGACATCCACATTTCAGTTCTTTAGTAAATTTTCATGTCAAACACGTTTCAATTTTTTTAAGTATAATTTTCATGTCAAACACATTCAACCATCAATATCAAACAAATCAAGTAATATCGATTTATTTCCATTCCACATCGCTTATAATATTTTATAACGATTTTTCGCTATTTTTATTTATTTAAAAATAGCCAATATTAATTAAACGACGTTTCAGGTCGTGCCGTGGCACTGGCGCTGTTTTTCTACAGATTTGTTCTACACATATCTGAAAATATAACCGTTGGATCTTAACAAAGTTTATATCGTTGGAAAGATCTCTCAAAAGCGAACCCAACGGTTTCGGTTTCGTGAAAATCCGATGGTCGGATCTTTCATTATAATCGTTTAAAATTACAATTTCAAAACGCGAACTGCAGGGGCTCAATTCGTTTTAATTTAATTTATATATATATAAATATAATTCATTTCACGATTTCTAACTCGTTTTCAGTTCAAATATTTCACTAACGCCTTTAAATTTCCAAAAATTTCGCCATAGTTTCTCTTGTACGGTGAGGGGTTTGGAAGTTTATTGGGCCGTATTAGGTACCCAATAAATCCTAAAATGCATACACATATTTATAGTGACATATAAACTTGTGTCCTTAGGGGAGCGTGTTCAGATCATGGCTTTAGAGGATAAATCCTCAACCCCTAACAAATAGATTTTTGTGCCTTACCAACTAGAGCGACGTGTTTATTGTCAACTCCAGACCCGTGTGGGTTTTTTATTAATCTGGCATTTTATAGTTACAATTTAAACAGTTCATATCAGTCTTCGGTTCAACCTGAAATATAGTCATCGCCATACAAGCCTCTTGTATGGTAATCTTCAACCTCGTCACATAAACTCCAAGTGTTTATGTGGTATATGATGAAGTATTCTATCTTCAAGAAGTATGCCATGTAAATGTGGTTCAAAATTAAGTGTTGCTATTCTATGACGACGTTTATGATTTCACACAGAACAACCAGCACTCCGCATCCAATGGCATTCACAGGAGTTGATATAATAATAAAATTGCGCAGCCAACTCATTAAGGTTTACCAATTTGTCGGGCACGCAAATAATTTTTTTACTCAACAGCTAATCCATTCTCCTGTTCAGTATATAATTTATATGTGCAAATCTAAGCTAAAAATAATATTTCTAGCATATGAATGTTTATTTCAACACACGGTTATTTTTAACACTTCACACTTCATATAAAAATGATATTTTTGGCGAACAAAAATATATTTCAACGCATGAATATTTTATTTAGTTCCTGTACATGTTAAAAATAATGTTCATAGCAAATAAATATTTATTTCAACACTTGTGTATTTTTAGCGAGTCATATACATAATAAAAAGGATATTTTCATCGTTTAAGGAATTTATTCAACACATGAATATTTTCTATACTTCATTTGAGTGATAAAAACGTTTTCATATTTTATTCAACACATGAATATTTTCTATACTTCATTTGAGTGATAAAAATGTGGTTTTTATCGTTTTTATATTTTATTCAACACATGAATATTTTCTATACTTCATTCGAGTGATAAAAATGTTTTCATATTTTATTCAACACTTGAATATTTTCTATACTTCATTCGAGTGATAAAAATGTGGTTTTTATCGTTTTCATATTTTATTCAACACATGAATATTTTCTATACTTCGTTCGAGTGATAAAAATGTGGTTTTTATGGTTTTCATATTTTATTCAACACATGAATATTATTAGCGACTCATATACATGATAAAAATGTGATTTTTTATTATCTAAGCAATTTATTTCTATCATGAATAAATTATCAACACATGAATATATGGCAACATATGAAAATAATTCAAACACATAAATATTTCAGGAAATTTCGGCAGCATAACGGCAGGGTAAAGAACTCGGCACCGTTCTACCACGACTCCTCGCTCTACCTTAAAGCATTGCAGCTTTTGACAATGGGGATTCAGGCATCTAGTTCGCACGCAAGCGGCATGTTTATTTCTTTTTCCACAAACTAATGCTATATGGTTTCAACCAAAATATTCACTCTCAACCACAAACTAATCCTATGTGGTATCAACCAAATTATTCACTCTCAACCACAAACGGGTATTTTTCAACCACAATCAATCATTACTCAACCACAAAACAATAATATTCAACCATTCGCTTTATTTATTTTCAACCATTCGGATTATTCATTTTCAACCATTCGCATTATTCATTTCCAACCATTCACATTATTCACCAAATTTCACACCAATCACAACCAATAAATATCGACCATGGTTTGTGGACGAGGGGCGTATATATATATATATATATATATATATATATATATAGTATATTTTATTTCCATTCCATCGCATATATGATTTGTACATCACATGTAAAATTTATACATCGCTCATATAACTCATACAACACATGTACATGAGGTGTACAGCGCGTATACAACTTATACTCCGCTTACATAGTTCATACATCACATGTACAACTCGCATTTGAATTTAGAGTTCTCACATTGGTTTGTCGCTTTTCTAAAAATCCTAGTGAGCTCAGAAAAATCCCCGGACACTTCTAGAATGTCGAGGGCGTCATCACGGTCCCGATGTCTCCTGTTTCATCGAATTTCGTTAACGTAGCAAAATGATATGATTTTTCAAAGGTTTACAACACTTAAAAGTGTTTTTTTCAGTTCTGACTAACAAAGCCGATACCTTTCTTCGTGGGTTCGAACTAGGGTTTGAGGAATTCGTTAAATCCGTAGCACTTCGTTCCGATCAGGTTGTATGACGTCGAAGAGGGTGGAAAGGGCTTCCAGTCGACGGTGGTCCTGGCTAGATCGACGGTCAGAGTTGACCGTGGCGGCGACGGGAAGTGCTAAACTTGGAGGAGGTGTTGTGCGCGAAGTACGAGACGAGGGGGGTCGAAGCTAGGTCGGATTTGAAGAGGGAGGAGGGAGCTTTCAAGATCGGGTGGTGGCGCGGCCTAATGATGGTCGGAGCGAGGGGAAAGTGGCCGGAAAGGATGGAATAACCAGCGTCGCACGATATACAGAGGGAGGCGAGGGTTTCCTGTTTTTAATTGGGTCAACGCGTTATGAATGGGAGAATTTCATTGGCCGGTGGCTTATATAATTTATTATTTAATTTATTTAATTTTCGAAAATACCCTTCTTCACATACGAACACCAATTCAAACCCATCGAGTGTCGCCCCTAGCTAATTACCTCCATCCCGGACACAATGGAATATGTTTCGTAAGCCATTTCGACTGTTACAGTCAGTTATTCCTCAAATTAAAGTATAAAACATATAAATTTTGATTTGAACATACATTTTAATTCGCCGGGGCCACAAACTGATTCCAAAAATTCCCGAAAAATTTATCTAGCTATGTTGGGACGATACGGTCCCAACAAAACTGATTTCGTCAAATTCTGAGATCGTTTGTAAAATGGTCATTTTCTGGTCGATCCAATTTGACTGAACTCTACCAAACACGTTTTCCTTTGCCACGCTCACATATTGATTTCAAAAATTTTGGAAAGATAAACTTAGCCATAAACTGACATCCCGGATCGAATAAAAGTGGTTTCGTCGAATTCTGAGGTCATTTGCAAAATCGCTATTTTCTAGTGCTTTAACTCTATTTAAAAATGGGATTTTTAAATTCTGAGCTAATTTCTAAGCAAAATATTCAAAATAAAAATTTTAAATTGATTCAGATTTTCCGGGTTGTTACATTATCCCATAAATGTTTCTAACTTTAACAATAATCACAATTTTGGTTTTACATTATATCTGCGATATAGATCAAGCATTTACAAGTTTTAAATCATTCTTTATTTGTTTAGCTCATGAGCCAAAGTATATATGGAGCAAAAATTGATTACAAGTATCATGAGCAAAATTTATTTTATACATTGGCTTAAAAACTGATTACAAGTATCCTTTAATCTCTGATCCAAAATTCAAAAATATATAAATTTTGTATGTGATGTTCTATAGTGCAACCATATACATTTGCTCAAAAACTGATTACAGGTATCATGAGCTAAAGTATATATTGAGCAAAAACTGATTACAAGTATCATGATCAAAATTCAAATATAAAAGAGAAGCATATATATAATTCAGATATAAAATTCAGAAAAAAGAGAAAAAAAAAGACAACATATATATACAGCATATATAATTCAAAAACTGATATACAGCATATATTGAGCACATATAAAAAAGAGAAAAATAGGCAGCATATATTTACAACATATATTCAATATATATATATATATATATATATTGAAAAAAAAATTCAGATATAAATTTCAAAATGTTGCAATACTTGTAAAATCCAAAAAGGGATTCCTTCTGTCTTCTAATGTGCGTATAAAGAAAACATACACCACACAAGCTTACAATCAATAACCAAAGATACCATATTTGTGCATCCCAAAAGCTACAAACTATAAATAAAGCAAATTGTACGATACAACTAGATAATAAATTAAGCTCTAGCACAACTACTTAATTTCCATAAAAACAAATTAACATAGCTAACTATAGAAATTAAAACACATGAACAACAACACAAAATGTACACAGAATGTGATTTTAAAACTTCAAACTACAACAAACTACTCATGCTTTCTACTGTCAACAAACTACAACAAATTACAACAAACTACTCTAATCTCGTACTGCATACCCCATATTTACACGACAGACTACATATATTTCAAATACCCTAACAATTCACCAAACTTACACGACAGTAGTTTATAAAGTATGTATAAAGGAGAAATACTAAGAAACAGCAAATAAAATTCAACCTTCAACATTTTTTCCATGATATGAACTGTAGATTCTTTCAACTGTCCAATTGAATGGATTGTCTGACAGAATGTCATGTGCTATTTGTCTTCTCATTTTTCGTATTAAATCTTCAAATATATCTTCAGTAACGTTCAATCCCTTCACTCTTCTTTCCATGTTTAGCATCAGAAATAGTCCACAATAAACTCTGAAAATTTAAAACGTAATAAATATAGAAGTATAATAATGTAATCATTAATGTCTATCATCTATCTAACACAACCAAACAATAGATAACATACATGCATTTGGACCTATAGATGGATTTACATGGTCTAAACTATAGTTGACTGTCCGAGACATAGATTTACATATGAAAATACAACATTGTATATAACAATAATTATACCTTACTGTACCCTACACATTCAAAGATTTCACACACCCCATGGAAACTGACAACATATAATAAAACTTAAGCAATAAGCTTGGCCTCACAAGATATATATTTGCCATGCAACTAAAAAAGTGTCAAACAGTTGGAAACTCTACAACAACAAAATTAGACATCAACGTGCACAAAATGGTAATGGTCCAATTTCTAAGTGTGAATGGACACCTGTAAAAATCTTGAACGAAAATGGACTCTACATTGATGCTTATATTCATACCTTGGGTATTAATTAGGTGGACTCCGAACTGGATAGAAGAGTGTTCATGTGCTATACTTAAGACTTTCGACATGTACATAGATAAGAGAAAGAGTTAACTCTAATATTGTTCGTATGCGCCAGAATTGTGTCAACGTCTTTGGACTTCAAATAATTGTTTCGTGTGAAGGACATTTAACAGCAATAACACATGATCGTGACCCAGAATAAATATTCGTGAACACGCATTTATTAGTCATTAAGTTCCTTGCATGGTTTGTTGACAGATGAGCAATTTAAAAACAGTAGCCATTTGCTAGTTGATCGGATATCCATCTAGCAATAATAACACGATAAGCAACTCAAGTCTTTAACACTACCAACGACAGTTGTTTTAATATTTGGAGTATTCTAATTGTCTACAAATTAAATGCAAAGTTTAGATGTATACCAACAGAACTCTGTAATTTAGTATGAAATAACATTTTCAAATTTACTTTCAAAAAAGAAATGAACAACACGAAATGCACAATCCAGCTTTCTCAGGTGCCATTCACACTTAGAAATTGGACCGTTGCCATTCACACTTTCAAAAATATGAATCATAATGCTTTTTTTGTTGTATGGATTATAAGACAACCATATAGTAAGATATAACCCACCATTATAACCCAAATATTCCCACGTTCAAGTTCAAATTCGGGTGTAAACAAACATACAGTCAGATATAACCAAATGTTCCAACAGCAAAAGAAAGTGATGTGGTTTATTAAAATAATAAACTGAAACTTGAACGGAAATTAACAAGTCATGCAAGGAACCTAAGGTCTTCAAGTCTCTCCAAATAAAGAATGCCAACAAGAAGTGTGTTGACATAAGTGGCAACTCAAACCATGCAACAAACGTGATATAGGTGGTCTAAACATAAACAAATAATCACATGTATATAAACCACATGGATATGGACTCTCACCAAAATCTTGCTGCATAAGATAATATATAATACATTGTATAAAAATTATTATAAATAAGAAATAAATCCAATTGCAGAAATTACCCATTAGACTGTTGTGTACACTTCGAATTCATAATCACTTTTTTGTTATTTAACTTGACTGTTAATCCTTCATCCTTTAATTTTGTTGCAACATCTTCTACAAAAATCTTCTGCAAAAACATTATATAAACAATGAAAACAAATTATGAGAACAATTTCAAACTTAACACTTTTTATTTTAAAAAAAACTTACAATTTTCAGCGTTGCTTTAATGTGATTATTTCTTTTAGATGAAGTACGACGGGGTTGAAGAGAATCGTACAAATACCATTTAAAGTCTGCAATATCTAATTCCAGAAGAGTCCAATGATGTACATCATTGATAGGAAACAATATGCTGCAACACAACTTGTTTGCAAGGGCTTTTCGTATAGCTGGTATGAATAAAGATTATCTAGTGCTACTAAAGCATGTGGTAGCACTTTTCTTAAAAAAAAAATCATATTCAAATTAGTATATTGTAATTAATTAAACATACAACTATAGTATAATGACATATTATGAAAATCATAAACTTACGGTCATAATGGTGTTTATATAGACGAAGCTTTCACTTTCATCTAGGAATTTCAATTTCCGTTCCCAATACCAATCTATTATCTGAACAATTAAAAAAATATAGTAGTTAATTCAAGATGCATGATGTGTAGTTGATATGGATTTTTTCTCACCATCTTTACTTTCTCACTCTTAGCGTTAAAACCAACCAACGTGAAAATGCCAAGTAATCTGCTATTCAAAATTCAATATCAATGGCTACTGCCTAAAATTCAAGACCGAATTTTACTTTTTTTTTTTTTTTAATATTCTTCCAGTTTTGGTCCCAAGTGATGATCAACTTGTTTGTTGTTTTATGTTTTGAATGAGCTTTAGTTTAAGTTCTATAAAACTTCTATATCCATTTCTAAAACTGTATATAAATTACAGATTAACAGCAAAAGAAATTAATCACACGAAAGAAAAAACATGAACTGTATAAATTTCAAGAGTTGATAAGAAGTGTATGTTCGAAACAAAATTTATATAGCTTTTCGACATTCTTTGGAAAACATTACTTAAATAATGATTTTAAATAAGAAGCTGTATGTTCAAAACAATTTTTTTGATTGTTGAATACTTATTAAACAAACAAGAGTCGATAAGAAGTGCTGGAGTAGTAACTAAAAGTAAACTGTCCATAAAGGATCTAAGCATCAAATGTTTCCTTATCAAGTTAGAAACTAACTAAGTTATCATGTCTCATCTATGTTTCTATAAACAGAAGAGTTAATATCTATGAACCTTAGTATGCAAATAATGAAGGAATAAAACATTATAGCATCCAATCTCCTGTCTAAAACTGGTATATGTTTCAACGATTAGATGATCTTCACAGAAAAAAACTGACCTTGAACAAACATATAGATTGTTTGAAAACTATACAATTGTATGTAGTAAAGCATTTTTTTGCATCCTAATGTTATATTATGTAATTTATAAAATACATGCCCAAATGCATAACGATTAAAAATTAATTCCCCTATCATTTTCTTTGTAATCTCCAGATAAAGTGACTTTTCATCATAATTCCACGCTATCTCGCTGTAAAAATATAGTTAAAAAACATTTATTTCATAATTGTATTGAATGAAAGAATAAAACTATAACACTTACTTGTTATTTTCAACAACTTTGAAGAAAGTTTTTACGACAATACTCATTTCTTAATTCATATCATGAATCAAATCACAATATTCTATATCATATATAATATTACTAGGAGCAACTGCTTTTGCATAAACAAAATCTTGATCTTCTTTATGAACCCTTGTTTCTTTTTCAATTCTCTTTATCATGGAATGGATAGAAGTAGCAGCTTTTTTGTTCTTTTTTTTTATTTAGATCCAAACTCCGGAATTTCAATACTTCCCTGATCTTCATTGGCTGTATTTAAAAACTGTTGTGTAATATCCAAATTAAAATTTGGATACTCATCTTTATCATCAACCTGTAGTAAACATAAAAAATATTCAATTCATTTATTACATTATTAAGTAATACATTTGTAAATCTTAAAACTTCACTAACCTTCTTTTTTTTGCACACATAAAGTTTATTTCATCATTTTGAAATCACATTTGAATTTTTTACTTCAATATCCAAACCAGAAAATATTCTTGTACCTTCTTGAACATAATTTAAATGATCAATCTAAACAAAATATCAACAAGGAATATTTACTATAATTCACACAATAAATTTAAAAAAATAAAATATAAGTATTAAAACATACCCTTTCTGAAACGACCCAAACTTCCACTTTAGAGAAAGCCCGGATTGAGTTGAGAACACGATGCATCAGAACACAAACAATAGAACATTTCATTGCTATTATAACAATTTTTATTAGAGTACAAGAATATTCCAGAGTACGAATAAATATTACACATTGGAAATACAATATCAGAGATTTAATAAATTACAAAGCAGTGGAAAAATATAATACAATGCATAGTGGAAAATACATCACTAGCACAACTGAAAGAAATACACGGATATAAAGCTTTTCGGATATAGCTCCAGTTGTAATCCAGGATCCTGTGAAAATAAATATCTGCAAAAAACCATAACTACTAGCTGCCCGTGTGGAAAATATGGGCACCCAGAGTTTAGGTTGAAACAATAAACTCTGAGTCAGTCATGAGACTGGTGCGAGAACTAAAACAATTATTTATCTTAAGTTTTAAAGTTGGGAAATCATGGGACCACGTCGTATAACACGGAACGGGTTTACTCCACATGAATCTTAATTTAAAAAAAATAAACAATGCAATGCTTTTTGCAAAATGAAGCTATTATAAGACTCAGGCCCCATCACTCAATGCAACGCAAGACGAAGGATAGAGTTTTTCCTTATAATAGCCAAATATGCTTAATACTTATAAAACAAAATTATTTTGATATTATTATAAGTGTATAGTGTCAAAACAATTTCAAATATAAATTTATCAATCATAGACGGCATAGTACCCCATCCTACTATGTCGCCATACTAATTCTACAATTAAAACTGAAAGGTCGCGTATTGGAAATTGGATTTCCATCTATGAGTCGAGGCAAGGGATGGATCCTCACCGATTCGAGACACTCTAGCAAATGCCTCAGGATCCCCCACAGTGAACCCTTGGATGCGGTAGGGACGGTCCACACATACTTTAGTGGATTGACAATTCCTGAGCAATACGTTTCCCGATCCTATCGGACCTATCACTTGGCCAATAGCGACCAATATCCGAGGCGCCTCATTCCATCATCCACATAAGTAAAAATGTCTGGGCTCCATACCATGACACCACTTCTAGCTGGAAAGAAACGCAAGTTCTCCCTACGGTCCTTATCCCGTTTTTGACTCATACCGGGGTGTGAGGCTTGCGAAGTAACGCTATACACAAAGCTATGCTAATTAAAGTTGTGCTTTGATCATCAACCACAAGACTCTGATTTTTAACAAAAAGCCTTGATCATTTGCATCTTGGCATGCCACACTGACAATTCACGCCATACAACTGATGTCTATCAATATATAACCTCTAAGCTCGTACGTCTCAGAGAATGGTGTTAAGCAAGAGAATAAATTCTCCGCCACCAAACAGATATATATTTAATAGAAATCAATTAGAACAGAATGAAATATAATGTCAGACACACATCCATTTACAAGTCCGTTCTGGGTCTGAACGAAAACGGAGGCACCTTATTCCTCGCCCCATATGTCCAATACAGGAGAGAGGTCCTCGCATATTCGTCGATCTCCAAGTACGTCTGAACGATCGCCACTTATTACCTCGTCTTGGGTGTACAGCCCAATCAAGACATCAGTAATCACTCAAACAATGTGAAGAACTCCGGTCTTCAACCACCGTCTTCATCATCGACTTTTGGTCATCGTATTAATTATTCAGAATGGGTTAAACTTGGTCTTTCCGAATAACTCGCATATTTTATAATCAATAATCAAGTGCTATAAAAACACATCATACGCTTCATTCCAATTCAGAATATCCTTTTATTCCAATATTCACATTTTTAGGGAAAGGTTCCCATTAATTTTATCATAGATAAATTCTTTTAAATTTATTCTTTAATCTTCCTTTGGATATCATTTCAAAAGATTTTATTTACTAGTCGGGATTATCGAACATAACCGCAATAATCAATTATTATCATCTAATCCCAACCTATTCATCCCATGGAGAAAAAATGGTAGCACTCCATATCTAACACCCACTGAGTTATGAGTAAAATTAATTACCCTTTCACATTCAAATCTAATTAAAGATTTAACTATCGTCTCGAGTAAAACTGGTGGTACTCCATCCTCGATCATTTTTATGAATTCGATAAATTTGATTATCTCTTTCTCATTTTAATATAATTAAAGATTCATTAAAACTCTAGTTTAATTTTAATCTCAAAAATCATTACTTAATGATTACTCAAATTTAAGAAATTAATCTTATCTTTAACTGGGTTAAAGAACAAATGTTATTTTATAAACATTGTTCACGATAAACCCAAATTCATCTTCTTTTCAAAATGGAATCTACACGGAAATCATAACAGTATATAATCGATATAAATTCCCGTATCAGACTAATAATATAAATGGAATAGCGGCAAGACCTTTTAAATTCCATATATAGTAACGGTCTTCATTCACCGAAACTCATCTCAATTATTACCAAATCGAATTCCATTCAATTCCAATTTAATGTATTAAATTGGAAAACTTTACTTTGGAAAATTTCCATTTAAATATTAATAAAAGATTTATAAATGTCAAATTATATTTTCACTATTAATTGGGTTAAAAAACAAATGTCATTTAAAACACAGTTCACAATAAACCCACAATCAACTTTCATTTCATTTCTAATTAAATATTAATTAATTGGTAAATTTCTCTAAATCTTAATTAAAAGATTTATTCCTTTCACACGGGGTTTAAGAACAGTGTTATTTAAAACACCATTCACGACAAACCCAAAAATCCAATTTATTTTATTTAATTCCAATTAAATATAATTAATTTGAAAACTTCATTAAATCTTAACTTAAAGATTTATTCTTTTCACACGGGGTTTAAGAACAGTGTTATTTAAGACACCATTCACGACAAACCCAAAAATCCAATTTATTTTATTTAATTCCAATTAAATATTAATTAATTGGAAAACTTCATTAAATCTTAATTTAAAGATTTATTTTTTCACACGGGGTTTAAGAACAGTGTTATTTAAGACACCATTCATGACAAACCCAAAAATCCAATTTATTTTATTTAATTCCAATTAAATGTTAATTAATTGGAAAACTTTATTAAATCTTAATTTAAAGATTTATTCTTTTCACACGGGGTTTAAGAACAGTGTTATTTAAGACACCATTCACGACAAACCCAAAAATCCAAATTATTTTATTTAATTCCAATTAAATAATAATTAATTGGAAAACTTCATTAAATCTTAATTTAAAGATTTATTCTTTTCAGACGGGGTTTAAGAACGGTGTTATTTAAGACACTATTCACGACAAACCCAAAAAACCAATTTATTTTATTTAATTCCAATTAAATATTAATTAATTGGAAAACTTTATTAAATCTTAATTTAAAGATTTATTCTTTTCACATGGGGTTTAAGAACATTGTTATTTAAGACACCATTCATGACAAACCCAAAAATCCAATTTATTTTATTTATAAACATTGGATTATTATTCTAGTTAATAACTAGTTCATTTCAACAAAAATATATTTTTAACTTTTCAAATACGAAAATTTTCATCTAAAATCTTTCCAAATCACTTATTATGATTTTACATAATTTTTCCATATTTTTAATAATTTTATTAAGGCCTTTACAATCGGTTTCCAATAACGGCCACCGAACTACATCCATAGCGACCTTTCCTGCAATTGATTTGAACATAATTCCAAATCCAACCGTTAGATTTCTAATCTCTTATATTCGTTGGAAAGCTCTTTTCGATACGAACCTAATGGTTCCAGTTTTAGGAGAATCTGACGGTCGGATCTCCCGTTACATCAATTTGAAGTTAATGGTCGAAATTCATGAACGGTCGCTGCGCGACGCGTTCTATTCAGGCCATTAAATATATATAATATATATTATATGTATTTCGTCGATTTCCATTTAAAACGTATTTTATAAATTGTTTATAAATTCGTTTTAAAACGATTCCAACTTCATTTTCAATTTTAAATCAAAATTGAATATTCTATATCTTTATCATATTAAAATGATAATATTTTCCAAATATTAAATTTTGAAATCACTTCCTTTCGATATTCATTATAAAATGAATAAAATCGATCGATAAACCCGTTTGGGTTAAAATGGCGTTTCTATACTTAACCCGGCTTCATATTTTTATATTTTTGTGTCCATCTACAATCGGACATCAAAATCATATTTTATTCTTCACTGAATATTATTTTAAAATATTCTCTATTTTAAAATATTCTTTATTTTAAACGATTCTTTATTTTAAAATATTCTTTATATTATAATGTCCTTTATTCAAAAATGTCCTTTATAAAAAAATGTCCTTTATAATAAAATGCTCTTTATTTCTGAATCAGAATGCGACTCAATCAATTACCATATAATTTCAGTTATATGGATTTCATACATCGCATGTATGCAACAATAATGATAAATAATCATCAAACAGTCCATTCACATCCAGAGTGAAATTTACAACTGTGTGAGCATTAAAATAAATAAATAAGGCTCATCACAGCCTGTCAGTCCATCGATTGACATACAACTAAATATTGGGACTAGTGGATGTCAAATATCATCCCAATACCCGTGTGGGGTTTTCAAACAACAACGGTTTATTTAAATAAATCATTGGTTAATAAATTTAACCACTTCTAATTCGGTTTGAATTATTTTCTATTTAACCAATTTTCACTGTTCAAATTATAAATGAATATTTATAATTTAATTTCACTATCACATTAATATTAACATTATTTTTAAAATGTTAAACATTTCAACACCACAAACAACACACAATACAATCAATTTAAATCGTCCATGGTCTGTGGACGAGGAAGGTGATCTAACAGGTACCATGTACTATTTATAATGATTAAACTGGTAAAAATCTACACTTGCAATTCTATATATTTTTCATTTATGAAAATAAATAAATAACTGTGCAGAATTTTTCGTGAGGAGTACTCACCTTTGGTTTCTACTCCGTCAGTCTTTAACTGATGATTTTGGTTCCGTTTGGGTTTGAATTTGCCCCAAATTCTAACTTGCACCAAATTGGACCCAGTTAGTGTTGGTGCGAAGCTCTCGACTCCACGATCGCAACGGATCCAGTTTCATGCAATTTGGAGTTCGTGACAAAAAGTTATGAACGTTTAAAGTTTAAATAATTTATTTATTTATTTATTTATTAAATCACTATTTACTCTTCAAAATTCATCCATCGTTAACAACCCTCGGCCAATTCCTCCGTGCCGCCACCCTGGACCTCTAGACCATCGGTCAACCACCTGGCCGGTCTCCAACTTGCGTGGCGCGCCTCCAGCAGCCACTACCGCCCCTGAATCGCCACCACCACCGTGAATTTCGTGTTTGCCCCAATTCTGCCTCGAGCCAAAATTCGCCACCACCATGCCACGTCAGTGTCGCGGACCCCCATGGATCGAACTGCCATGCTAAGCCTCTCCTCCACCCTTCGATCACCGCCACCTGGAAATGCCTCAAGCGATCGGAATTTGGCCATAACCGATCGTGCCTCGCCAGAAAACTGCCTCGCCGTTGAACTCCATTTTTCGACCAACTCAGGACATATCAGGCCGACCACCCAAAGACAACCTTGTCCACCATCCTCCCCTCTACAATTTCTTCAACTGGGCCATCACCTGATTCTTTACGGATTGATCAGAAAATGGCCAAAACCGAAAATGTTTTCTGCCTTTGGATTGAGATTCCGGCGAATTCGTGCGACGATAGGCTATAAAATTTTTGTGGTAGGTAGAGATCATTGTGGTCTATAGTACCCAGAAACCGTTTGGGTCAACTGTGTATAGATTGAGGGATATAAATTATTTAAGATCCAGGGTATTTTTTGTAAAATTACAAGAGAGGGAGAGAGAGGATGAGGGCTGCTGTCAATTTTTGAGGAAGAAGAGAAATGAGGGTTTGTGGAGAGGAAAATATATTATATAGTGGAGGGTCTTATTATTTTATTATTAATTCTCTACTTTTATTATTAGTTCTCTAGTTCACGCTCTCTTCGTATGACAGTTATCATACCATGGTCACATACGAACTCCGTTGGCGATGAAAATTAACATGCTGCTATGTCTTGACGATACGGTTCTAAAAACATTGGTTTCGTCGAATTCCGAGTCTGTTTGCTCAAAAAGCCCTGTTTTTTGGCCTTATATGGCTGATCGATTCACAATTAATTGCTCACGACCATATACTAGCTCCAAAAATTATAAAAAAATTATTTTTAGCTTTGTTTTGACGATACGGTCCTAACAAAACTAATTTCGTCGAACTTGGAGTCCGTTTGAAAAATGGCCATTTGCTGGTCGATCCAATTCAACTAAAATTGTCCAAACACGTTTTAATTTTCCATGCTCACATATTAATTTCAAAAATTATGAAAATTGGAATCTAGCAATAATTTGACATTCCGGATCCAACAAAAGTGGTTTCGTCGAAAACGGAGGTCATTGGAAAAATGACTATTTTAAGGGCTATATATATAATAAAATATACATATATAAATTCCACAGCGACTATTCTGAATTTTAAACTAGACATCACTTATAATTTATAAAGTGAAATCTCAGTTTCTTACATTCGTTAGAAAGATATTATTAAACAGATTCAAATATTTCTTATTTCGTCCAATTCTTATTTAAAATGAATTCTGTATATTAAATTGAAATTAGAAATCGAATTTTAATACTACCGCGCTATTTCAGGCTCGTTTTTTAATTATTATATATTCATATGTTCTAACATCGATTAAAATAAATTTTAAGTCGTTATTATTTAAAATAAATTATTTTAAATACCCAAAACCCATTAAAATATCTAAAATTAAAATTTTAAATTGGTTCAGAAATTCCGGGTTGTTAGACTTTCTTTTTCCATTTTGGAATCAATGTTGTCCTCTGCATTTATTTTGAAATCCACATTTTTATCTTCTCCTTTTATTTTTTCCTCCTTGTCTGACTCAAAAACCGATTCTGGAACAGTTGACATATAATTTTCAAAGTTCAACTTTTCTTTGATTTCTTTCAACTCTTGTTCCACCAATTGTCTTTTTCTTTTTTCTTCATCTAAGCTTGTAGATAACGATGACACTTCTTTTTTAAATTTATTTAATTATACTCTCAATGAATCCACTTGTGGTTTGATGTCTCATGAACAAGATTCTTTTTCAACGTTCCGGTCATGCTTTCTAACATTAGCAGTATTGAATCTTTTAGGGCTCTCTTCATTCACTTCTTTATTTTGACCACTTTGACCCTTTTTTTTCAAGAAAATCATTCTCAACTTCACTAATTTTTGGAATTTCATCAAAAACCCGTTTTCTCAATTGTACATATTACAATTAAAAGTTTGAAATTAGAGAAGGTAAGTCTAAAAGATGAATTATGGTAGTTCTAAAAGGGAAATTAGTACAAAGATGCCAATAATTTTGCAATGAAATGTGGATCTTAAAAGATAATTAGTTCTTAAAAAATTTATAATTTTTTTCATTTCAGTCAAATATTATTAGTGTTTGATATAATATGTGTGAACCACGAATGTAGAAAAATGGACGCTTATGCATCATTGTGTGATTTAAAAGTGAAAAAACAATTTTTAAAAAAGTTGCATTTTTGTTTCTTAAAATTTTTTTAAACGCAAGCACATAACTCATATATTTGTATTCAATGTCACCCAAATAACAAATGAACCATAACCAAATAAATCATAAACTAACATGACACATCAATAAATTTTGCACTTAACAGTTATTTGCTTGGTAGCACACTCATGCCATTTTTAGTGTACAGAGCAATTTATGGCAAAACTCATATTTTCACCAAACATGATTATAAGCTTAGTTATGATTAGTGTAATTAAACAGGTAGAATTGTTTTTTCGCTTTCTTTTTTCATGGAACCAGATATCAACTATGTATAAAAAGTGAGAAGGACAAACATGCATTATGCATTGGCAAAGTTAAGAAACTATTTATAAAATTATTCAAAGACGTTTGATTTATCCATTCAAGCCATGATTTGAGCAACACCAGACAGGATATACATAATCTTTTAATGACCTTTGAACTTTTTAAAGAATTTTTTTTATTTTAAATATAAAATGATATGTTTGCAAATTGATGGTTTATGGATTATTTGCAGAGATTTGACTATGGATATCAGTAATGATGCTGATATCTAATTGCATGTTGTTTAGTTGGCTGAAGTACAAAAAATTTGTGCCCTTTCTCTTATTTTTACCCTTTAAATGTTGTTCATTTGTGGTATGCATCTTATATCATATGGACTGTTTGTAAGATTTGTGTTTTCATTACAAATTAGTATTGATTCCATTTATGAAGTTTATAGTACATAATTGTATTTTCACACATGTCAGCTAAATTGAGATAAATCATCATGGGATTTTTATTTGTGATCTTCTTACCAATCAATTATTTGAATATAAATCATCATTTTTCTATAATATATCACATAACATGTAATTACTTTTTGGATAAAATTTTGTTGCACAACACGCTTCTGTTCCAGGGAGAACAAAATTATTTAGCAGCACCTACTTATAATAAGAACAATGTTCAGGTAAGTTCACAAATTTGACACTTATTTTTTTTACTAATATTGGAATTGTTCAGCCAGTGCTATATATGCAAATAACTAAAGTTTAACATTGTATATAAAATTATTAAAAAATTGACAAATAAAACTAATAATACCTGATAATCTTCAATTCTTTGCAATTTCGAATATGTCAACTGATTTTTCAAATTTGATAAATTACACTTAATGAAGTGAGGATATCCAATGACATTTTTTTCCTTCGATGAGAGCTGTTCTTTCACATATCCAATACTATATTAAAAATAAAAAAATCAACAATGGAACTTAAAACTAATGAAAAAAAATCCTTACGAGTAAGAACAACGTACAACCAGGCGTACCTCGATAATCATCAACAAATTTCTCTAAATTCCTATTCAATGTTTCAACCACAAATTTTGACCAAAATACTGAATTCATATTATCCTAATCAAGTAAATATGGTATGAAGCTCCATGACAAATATCCCTGATTATTCGGATACAAGAAAGATACCAAAAACAATATGGTAATTAATTTCATCAAATCTTCCCCTTGATATCTTTGAGAGATTAAAAATTCTATTCTCATCTCTAACTTTTCTTTTGTAATCCTGTTGCTCTCTTGAAAGTGAAAATCTATGAATTCATGATATACTTTTGGTACCGACCTTCTACCGAAATGTTTAATAGGAAATATTTCCTTACCACCAATCGGAAAATCAAATATCAAACTAACATCTTTTTCTGTTAGTTTTAACAACTTTCCTCCTATTTTAAATGATTTTTCATCCACACTATATGTCTGAATGACATCATCTAATGTCTTTGAATTTTTCCGAAAATCACTCCTTGCTATTTTGTTTTCAACAAATACTTTTAAGAAGTTTTTGAATGGACTTTTATTCATGTTTTCCACCAAATCTTGATTCAAAATCTTTTTGCTTCTTAATTTCAGAAATATTTTGTGCAATGAATCAAGATTGCTATAATAAGATCCATACATTTTCTCATCCTTTTTATATTGTCCATATTTTCTTTATCTTCAAATCTATTAACACATTGTTTACTTGTTACCATATCTTCATCATTTTGCATTGATTTTAAATCCAATTCTTCATCCGATTCCGTTGAATTTTTGTATGTTGAATTCGAATGTGTACCAAGACTAGTATTTGATGTTCCTTGATAGCTTGGCATTATATTTTTCGTCATACTTTTTGGCTTTTTTTCATCCTAAACAATAAAAAAAATACACATGATCAAAAAAAACATGCATATATAAACATGTTTTAAAAAAGTACATTAAATCAAATAAATATATAAACAACAATACAAACAGTCATAGCAGACTTACTTAAAGCAACTTACATTAGCATGCCCTGTATACTAAGTAAAGTGTCACACAAAAAAATAGTACCAAACAAAACTTCACATCAGATTATATTTTTAAAATCCTTAATCACCATCACATATGCATCAGACTTATCTAAACAGCCTTAAATGATATCATATTTACTATATGTCAGTTTCATTGATCATTATACCAGGCATTTAGGTTAAAAAAAACTCCAACTCTTATATATAAGTTAACAAGCCTAGTTTAACTCATGCCTGATTCATTATTATCATTTCATATATATGTTTCCTTCCTGCTTGTTTGTAACACATATTTGTAAATACAATAGTAGTAGTATACAGAAATATGATCACATTACAGACAAAGATGAACATGGATGATGGACATAGATTTGGACATAGAGAATCAGTTTTTTTTCTACATCTTAGAAATAACTGTTTAATTCTTCTGTTACAGTTTTCATATGCCTTTTTTCGACTTGTACAAGAGGAAAAAATACGAATCAGGTTATATTTTTATTATATTATATCTGGCATCAAAAGTATAATTTTTTTCAACTATTGCTGATTTGTATTTGATCCTTGGATTTGATTCTGATAGGTTAAGTCTAACACATATGTCGTAGTGTGCTAGTCACAATGTTAAAATTAATACAACAATGCAAATAAAAATAAACTTACAGAATTTTTTTCCAGTTCTCTTTTCTTGAATTCTTCACTTTCTTGAGAATGAAGTTCGCAGAAAGATGTATTTGAAGATATAAAGTAGATGCACTGCTTTCCGCCGTTGTTTACAAATATGCATTGAGCACTCTTTTTCTTTCCTTTATTTCTAGTTAACATAATGATCCTGCAAAATAAAATAAATACTGTTAATTATTAAATTCATATTAAATAAAACAATATACTTGACTATCCGCATATTTGCTTCTCATGTGTAAGCATAATTTAAAATTGTTATGCATTATCATCACAGATTTATGTGAATCAGAGCAAAGTTCATACATTAAATCTTCATAGCTTAAGTATTTTTACAAATGCAATACCCAAAATGCAACAAAACAAGTCTAAATTACTATTTATGGACCATAACTGGCATGCACACATCAAATAAAATAGTAGAGGAGGAAAAGACATTTCACATAAAAAATAGATAACATAGATAGTCGCCTAGAAGCTAATTAAGGAATATTTAAGGTTGTCAAGGGAAAAAAAATATCCTAAACTTTTAGTATATACACAGTATCACAAACAGAAGGTACCATATCATAAATAGAGGATAAAATAACTGTGTAAAGACTTAAAATACAACTTTGTAAAGTATAGTAATTTAATAAATTAATTCATGACAAAAAATAATTGCTAATAATTATTATTCAAAAGGTGATTTTAAGACCTTTCGGTGCTAAGCTTAGCTCTTAGTCAGGCAACACTTAATTACCAATAGACAAACATTTTCACAGCCTCCATTAAGTTGAGTCAGTTAAAATAATCAATCATCTCCTTTGTTAAGTCACAGCATTTTATAGATAGTCTTAATATTTTTTGCACCCAGTTGGGGATTGTAATCCATTACTGATCAGTTTCAGGTATACAACTATCAATACAGAGTTCAAATTGCATTATTTACAGTCATGTTCTAAACAAAAAAAATGTAATGAACCACTCAAGGATTGCAGACAAAAATAAACAATTTTACTATGATGTATTTGCAGTATATATTACCACAATGAAGTATAGATAAATGTTCTAACGTGCTGAAGAAGCATAGGAATTCAATAAACTGGTAGTCATCTATGCAATATTAGAATCAACATATTCTAACAAATTTGGTCTTCATTTTTTCATTTTTAAGTTGAATTTTTTAACACCTACGATGATACGTTGTGCATGGTGTGAAGATGTAGTTACAGAAAGCAGGAAGTTTAAAATGCAAATAATAATACTTTTTTTATCTACTATATATATATATATATATATATATATTGGTTGTGAACGTAAAGCAATGTCAAATGTACATAATTTATTTTTTAATTTTTTTGTCATACTTTCTCCAATTTCCACACTGGTGTTAAAAATTATGATACTATGATCTTGCTGCTATTTGTTTCTTTGTCAAGTTCCATTACTAAACAAAGATAAGGTACATGCATCATGTATCCCACAAATTAGCGCATTACATAATTCATATTTTGTCAAAAACAATAGCAATGAACTTGAAAATGAAAGAAGCATTTCAAACAAAATTGACACTATATTCACTATCAGCCATGATACAAAGCCCAACAAACTACACATACATATACATCTTAAAATGCATGTTTGAGTGTATACATATGAATTAAGTTCTCTAACAAAATATATGAATCTCTACGTTAAAAAATACTGCATATTTCTCTATAGATAAAATACCAAGAAGTAAAGGAAGCAGTGGTGACAGACCATAAGGAAACGTTGTTGAAAGAATTTAAGGCCAAACAATCCTATACATGGGTAATATAGGGTAACAAAAGTATGCAATGGGAACAATTATTATGTGAAACCCTTTACCAAACCATCAAAGTGAAGATGGGCCAAATCAGCAAGCCATATACTAACAAAATCAATTAAAATAACAGTTAAATTTACTTAATAATGAACAAGTACTAGCAAAATAACTGTTCAAATAACATTAAATCCAAGGATAACATATATATACTAACGAAATCAGCAAGCCATGCATTAACTTAATAATGTTTGAATTACTTTAATCATTTTTTTAATAGCATACAAATATAAAATTCGGATTAGAAACATATACTTAGGAATTGAAATAAAAAAACATAAAAAATAGTAAACATCACCTTGATTTCCCTCGATTTCTTCTTCCAGTACAAATAGTAAGAAGACAGACAATAGCTTGAACTAAAAACTGAGAAGAATCTACACCGCTTCAAAATAACTAGGTTAGATTCGGAAACTTAATATAACATAAAAGAAACTCCACATAATATAACCTCGATTTAACGTAATATACCTTGATTTTTTCCTCACTGCAATGTAGAATGAACTAAACACTGAATCAAAATCTTATAGGCCTGGTAAAGCAATAGAATTGAAAAAGGGATATGCGATTTCTAATGGAAATGACTAGGTTTAATTCGACAGCTAAAAATCGAAATGAGATATGAATTAGGGCATGATAAGCCCCATTGATTGAAGAATATAGCCGAACCTTTTTTGTAACAATACGGATTTCGCTCGGACCTAATCGATCGCTAAATCAACCAAGACCGTTCAAAACTCGGATACGCTAACTTTGGGCATACAACACATCAGAACAAATAACAGAAGACTTTTATAAACATCATAATAATGTTACATCAGAGTACATAATATATCAGAGTATAACGAAATGTAATACAACGGAAGATTAATTTTCAACAAATGTAATACAATGCAGCGGAAACAAATAAACTAACACAACTGAATGCTATCAATGCTCTAGACACAGCTTTAAGCTTCGATCCAGAATCCTGCTAAATGAAATAATATGCAAAACCAATACTATTAGATGCCCGTATGGAAAATATGGGCACCTAGAGTTTAGGCGAAAACAATAAACTCCAAGTCAGTCATGGGACTGGTGTGAGAACTCAAAACAATTATTAAACTTTACTTTAAAATAAGGTAAATCACGGGACCACGCCATATGTCACGGAACAGGTTTATCCCCATGAATACCAGTGCATAAACAACAACTAATAGAAGTCATATGGATCTACAATGCATCAATCAACATGAAATATCCCAATCTACCCATTTAGATTAATCACCACACTTAGATTTTCCAAATCCAATTCAATTTACAGAAATTATTTCTTTGGACTTTATTTCCCGATTTCTTGTTTCAATCATTTTGAAATACCTATCTAACTTTTATATCAAAGTAGATTTCACTTCGGGATCTCAAACCAAAATCTTTGGAAATATGAATTCCAAAACATAATAATGCATACAAACAAGCATGCAACCAAATATCGTGCACGACCCTCAGACCAGGCTGTACGCGCCCCTCCAACTCGATATATATACGTGCACCTCCCACTATGGAGCAGGCTACACTGACGATGCTCTATTCCACACTTTGGGGAACTACACCGCCCTCATACTTTTAGTCAATCTCGGGTTACCCGAATCTTTAGCCACATACTTGCTAAATCATTTTATATCCCGAAGTGGGGAAAATCATTTCACAACATAATAATCACGAGTACTTTCAAACTATAATACTTCACATCCGTAATTCACACATATGATTAGTCACTATTAATCACATAACCTTTGAGCTCGTACGACTCAAAGAAGGGTATTAAGCAAGAGAATAAATTCTCCGCCACCAAACAGATATATCATCAATAGCAACTAATCAGTTATGTGTTGAACTACAATGTAACACATAATACATTTCTAAATCATTTTAGAAATCATCGGGTTTAGGCCTCGAAATCTTTTCTGTTTTATAAAACATTTTTATAAAACATTCCCTGTCCAAAATCGAGAATACATTTCTTTTCATTTAAAAAATTATCATTTCAAAATCATTCATTAAATTTGAAATGAACTCAACATCATCGCTACACATCTCATAGTCAAACCGTGAAGTGTTTCACAAGATGTTAGCATACACATATTTATACCCAACCCAATGCTAAATGTAAAAGCATATTTGCTCATAAACTGGTCGAGCACAATCCAAACAATCAATCCATCACAATCAATATCAAAAACCAAGTGTATTTGGTTTATATCACATCACATGTTTTGGAAAATTTAATCACCAATCATTCATTCAAATCTAATTAAAGATTTATTAAAACTTTTATTCAGTTTTAATCTCTAAAATCATTACTTAATGATTATTCCACTTTTTGGAAATTAATCCTATCATTATCTGGGTTAAAGAACAAATGTTGTTTAAACAAAATTCATGATAAACCCAAAATCATCTTCCACTCAAATGGAACTTTCACGGAAACCATAACAGTATATGATCGATATAAATTTCCGTATCAAACTAATATTATAAGTAGAATAGCGGCAAGGCCTTTTAAATTCCATAAATAGTAACGGTTTTCATTCACAGAAGCTCATCTCGATTATTACCAAATCGAATTCCATTCAATTCCAGTTTCTTTTATTAAATTGGAATTTTTTTACTTTGGATAATTCCATTAATCTTAATTAAAAGATTTATACATTTTAAATCATATCTTCACTGTTAATTGGGTTAAAGAACTAGTGTTATTTAAAACACAGTTCACGATAATCCAAAAATCCAATTTCAATTCAATTCCAATTAAATATTAATTAATTGGTAAACTGCTCTAAATCTTAATTAAAAGATTTATTCTTTTCTCAACTGGGTTTAAGAACAGTGTTATTAATGACACCATTCACGATAAACCCAAAATCCAAATTGATATTAAATATAAGGCCCTGAATAAAAATAATATCGACTTATATTCAATATCAAATTCTGAAACCAACAAATATCGTATTGGGAATAACGATATATATATCTTCCAAATTCCTCAATAATATTCATATAATCACGGAATCCAATATCGAAATATTTCGAAGATTATTTCCACTCAAATCCATTCCAATTCATACATTTGGAAAATTCTGGTTATATCAAAACCATTTTCAAATCCAATTTATTTATTTAAAAATCATTTGGATTTCTAGTCTAGTTAATAACTAGTTCATTTCAATTAAAATATATTTTAATCTTTTCAAACTTGGAATTTTTTGTGTAAAATGTTTCCAAATCATTTATTATGATTTTACACAAATTTTCCATATTTTTAATAATTTTATTAACGCCTTTACAGTCGGTTTCCAATAACGGCCACCGAACTGCATCCATAGCGACCTTTTATGAAATTGATTTGGACATAATTCGAAGTCCAATCGTTAGATTTCAAATCTATTATATTCATTGGAAAGTTCTTTTCGATACGAACCCAATAGTTCCGGTTTTAGGAGAATCCAACGGCCGGATCTCCCGTTACGTCAATTTGAAGTTAATGGTCGAAATTCGCGAACGGTCGCTGTGCGGCGCGTTCTATTCAGGCCATATAATATATATAATATATATATCATCGATTTCCATTTAAAACGTAATTTATAAATTCGTTTTAAAAATGATTCCAACTTCCATTTCAATTTTTAATCAAAATTGAATATTCCATTACATGACAGTTTATACCGTGCATATATATGTTAAAAATTATGTTTTTAACGAACCAATATTAATTTCAATACACGACCATTTTATATATCTCATATATAAGCTATAAATAATTTTTTTCACGAACCAATGTTTATTTCAATACATGACCATTTTATATATCGCATATATATAATTTATACAAAGCATATATATTTTATTCACATCGCATAAAATATATTTTATTCACATCGCATATATATATTTTTCACATTTTATATATATGTTTTATTCACATTATATATATATATAATTCACCTTTCATATATATATATATATATATATATATATATACACATATATATTATTCACATTTCATATATATATTTCAGATTTCATATATATATTATCTACATTTCATATATATATTATTCACATTTCATATATATTTTATTCATACAACGCATATATATTTTATTTTTCACAACGCATATATATTTATTTTTCACAACGCATATATATTTATTTTTTCACAACAAAAATATATTTTATTTTTCACAATGCATATATATTTATCACATCACAATCACAATACAATCAAATAAATCGTCTATGGTCTGTAGACGACAGGGAGGTGATCTAATCTACATCGTACAATATTTGTGATAATTAAATACGGATAAAAATCAATATTGGCCGTTTATATTAAATAAATAACTGTACAAGAATTTTATAGTGAGAAGTTCTCACATTGATTGGTTTCTGAAATCGTTATATAATGATTGTTCTAATTAAATTAATCCGATTTTTAATTTAATCTGAAATCGTTATATAGTGGTTGGAGCTCAAATTTCTCACGATATACAGCGATAAACTCGATCTTGACCGTTGAATATCTTGATCACACGTAGCTTAATGTCTTTGCAGTTATAACTCCCTCGAATTGGCGAACGGATTACTAGATTTAGGGCAAAATTCATTAGGAGATTCTGGCCATTCATTTTGGAGAGGCGGTGCGTTTCTTTCTCTATTGTGGGAATTAGGGTTTTAAGGGGTGAGGGGTTATTTATATAAATATTTATTTAATTATTTAATTCAATTAAGTTCTAAAAAGTGAATTTCGCATTCTAACTCCAAATCAAAACCAACGACTGTCGCCGCTAGCTAAATACCCCCTTTCCTGACATAATGGGATATGTTTCGTAAGCCAATTCGACTGTTTCGAACAGTTTTTATCAAAATTAGAATATAAATCAATATATATTGAATTTCAACGTACATTTTAATTTACTGGGGCCACATACTGACTCCAAAAATTCCTGAAAAATAAATCTAGCTATGTTTTGACGATATGATCCTAACAAAACAAAATTCGTCAAATTTGGAGACCGTTTGAAAAATGGCCATTTTCTGGTCGATCCAATTCAAACTGAAACTGTCAAAACACATTTTGATTTACCACACTCACATATTGATTCCAAAAATTATGAATTTTGAAACCTAGCAATAATTTGACATTCCGAATCCAACAAAAGTGGTTTCGTAGAAAACGGAGGTCGTTTGCAAAATGACTATTTTCAAGGGCTATATATTATATTTAAATATATATAAATTGCATTGCGACTATTTTAAATTTTAAACAGGACATAACTTTCAATTCATAGAGTGAAATATCAGTTTCTTACATTTGTTTGAAAGATATAGCTAAACAGATTCAAATATTTCTTATTTTACTGAAATCCGATTTATTTTGAATACTGTACATTCAATTGAAATTTAAAATCGAATTTTCAAACTACTGCGCCATTTCAAACTCTATTTATAATTAAAATAAATTTATACATTCTAACTTCATTTAGAATAAATTTTTAGTCATTATTATTTAAAATAAATCATTTTAAATATTCAAATTCCGTTAAAATAGCTAAAATAAAAAATTTAAATTGGTTCTGAAATTCCGGGTTGTTACAATCTCCCCCACTTAAAATCTTTTCGTCCTCGAAAAGGAACGGAGCTGAAAGTTGTTTAACTAGCCAACTCAACTTTTGTTCTGGCTTTCATTCTTCAACTTTTCAATTTCTTAGAATTTTCTAATTTCTCAATAAATTGGCTAACACCCTAAATTTTTGAAAAATTTCGCCATAACCTCCTTTGTACGGGTTGATATTTAAAACCGCAACTTGCCTCACAGGGCCCTCATCAATCCAAAAGAAAAAAGAAAAAGCCAATCGGCTCATAAAATCATCAAAACCCCAATAAGTACAGTAAATATGTACCTATTTGTCGAGCATACAATTTTATTCCTCTTCTTAGCTTCCATGCTATGACATGTTCACACACACACACACACACACACACACATATATATATGTATATGTAAATGTATGCAAATTTAAACAATTTCCAATTCAGTTCAATATTTGACACAGTTTGGCTAAATTTACCTTTCATTTTCATATCGGTTTTATCCTTCTATTATTTTATTAGTTAAATTAATAATCACCCATCACAACCAGCAATCAATTTGTTAATTAGCATTTCAAATATATAGCTTTTATATACTTAAAATCATATTTTCTAAAACCAGAATATATATATAATCATAAATACGTTACTTATAAACATATCACTCTCTACTCATTCTAGGGCATTACTAACCCCATCCCTAATGAGTTTCTCATTCTAGATAATACTGATCCTATCTATAATGAGTATTCTTATAGGATGTTACTAATCCAATATCTGATGAGTTTTTTTATTCTGTTCTAACGAGTTGTACCCCAAAGATTTGAGTTAACTAAAGCTCTAATACCATATGTAACGATACGAATTTCGCTCGGACCTAATCGATCGCTAAATCGACCAAGACCGTTAAAAACCCGGATATGCTAACTCTGGGAATACAACACATTAGAAAAAATAACAGAAGACTTTTATAAACATCATAATAATTTTACATCAGCATACAAAATATATCAGAGTATATCGAAATATAATACAACGGAAGATTAATTTACAATAAATGTAATACAATGCAGCGAAAACAAATAAACTAACACAACTGAATTCTATCAATGTTTTGGACACAGCTTTAAGCTTCGATCTAGAGTCCTGCTAAATGAAATAATCTGCAAAACCAAAACTACTAGCTGCCCATGTGGAAAATATGGGTACCCAGAGTTTAGGCGAAACAATAAACTCCAGGTCAGTCATGGGACTGGTGTGAGAACTCAAACCAGTTATTAAACTTTACTTTAAAATAAGGTAAATCAAGGGACCATGCCGTATGTCATGAACGAGCTTATCCCCATGAATACCAGTGCATAAACAACAACTAATAATAGTCATATGGATCTACAATGCATCAATCAACATGCAATATCCCAATCGACCCATTTAGATTAATCACCACACTTAGATTTTCCAAATCCAGTTCAATTTACAGAAATTATTCCGTTGGACTTTATTTCCCGATTTCTTATTTCAATCATTTTGAAATACCCATCTAGCTTTTATATCAAAGTAGATTTCACTTCGGGATCTCAAACCAAAATCTTTGGAAATATGAATTCCAAAACATAATAATGCATACAAACAAGTATGCAACCAAATATCGTGCATGACCCTCAGACCAGGTTGTATGCGCCCCTCCAACTCAATATATATATATATATATATATATATATATATATATATACACACACCTCCCACTATGGAGCAGGCTACACTAACGATGCTTCATTCCACACTCTGGGGAACTACGCCACCCTCATACTTTTAGTCAATCTCGGGTTACCCGAATCTTTAGCCACATACTTGCTAAATCATTTTATATCCCGAAGTGGGGAAAATCATTTCACAACATAATAATCACGAGTACTTTCAAACTATAGTACTTCAAATAAGCAATTCACACATATGATTAGTCACTATTAATCACATATCCTTTGAGCTCATACGTCTCAAAGAAGAGTTTTAAGCAAGAGAATAAATTCTCCGCCACCAAACAAATATATCATCAATAGCAACTAATCGGTTATGTGTTGAACAACAATGTAACACATAATACATTTCTAAATCATTTTAGAAATTATCGGGTTTAGGCCTCAAAATCCTTTCTGTTTTATAAAACATTTTTATAAAACATTCCCTGTCCGAAATCGGGAATACATTTCTTTTCATTTAAGAAAAATATCATTTCAAAATCATTCATTAAATTTGAAATGAACTCAACATCATCTATACACATCTCATAGTCAAATCGTTAAGTGTTTCACAAGATGTTAGCATACACATATTCCTACCCAACCCAATGCTAAATGTAAAAGCATATTTGCTCATAAACTGGTCGAGCACAATCCAAACAATCAATCCATCACAATCAATATCAAAAACCATGTGTATTTGGTTTATATCACATCACATGTTTTGGCAAATTTAATCACCAATCATTCATTCAAATCTAATTAAAGATGTATTAGAACTCTTCTTCAGTTTTAATCTCTAAAATCATTACTTAATGATTATTCAACTTTCTGGAAATTAATCCTGTCATTATCTGGGTTAAAGAACAAATGTTGTTTAAACACAATTCATGATAAACCCAAAATCATCTTCCACTCAAATGGAACTTTCACGGAAATCATAACAGTATATAATCGATATAAATTTCTGTATCAAACTAATACTATAAGTGGAATAGCGGCAAGGCCTTTTAAATTCCATAAATAGTAACGGTCTTCATTCACAGAAGCTCGCCTCGATTATTACCAAATCGAATTCCATTCAATTCCAATTTCTTTTATTAAATTGGAAATCTTTACTTTGGATAATTCCATTAATCTTAATTAAAAGATTTATACATTCCAAATCATATCTTCACCGTTAATTGGGTAAAAAAACTAATGTTATTTAAAACACAGTTCACGATAATCCAAAAATCCAATTTCAATTCAATTCCAATTACATATTAATTAATTGGTAAACTGCTATAAATCTTTATTAAAAGATTTATTATTTTCTCAACTGGGTTTAAGAACAGTGTTATTAAAGACACCATTCACGACAAACCCAAAATCCAAATTGATATTAAATACAAGGCCCTGAATAAAAATAATATAGACTTATATTCAATATCAAATTTTGAAACCAACAAATATCGTATTGGGAATAACCATATATATATCTTCCAAATTCCTCAACAATATCTGTATAATCACGGAATCCAATATCGAAATATTCCGAAGATTATTCCACTTAATTCCATTCCAATTCATACGTTGGAAAATTCTGGTTATATCAAAACCATTTTCAAATCCAATTTATTTATTTAAAAATTATTTGGATTTCTTGTGTAGTTAATAACTAGTTCATTTCGATTAAAATATATTTTAATCTTTTCAAACTTGAAATTTCTCGTCCAAAATGTTTCCAAATCATTTATTATGATTTTACACAATTTTTCCATATTTTTAGTAATTTTATTAAGGCCCTTACAGTCGGTTTCCAATAATGGCCACCAAACTGCATCCATAGCGACCTTTTCTGAAATTGATTTGGACATAATTCCAAATCCAACCATTAGATTTCAAATATCTTATATTCATTGAAAAGTTCTTTTCGATACGAACCCAATGGTTCCAGTTTTAGGAGAATCCGACGGTCGGATCTCTCTTTACGTCAATTTGAAGTTAATGGTCGAAATTCGCGAACGGTCGCTGCGCGCCGCGTTCTATTCAGGCCATATAATATATATAATATATATATATATTATCGATCTTCATTCAAAATGTAATTTATAAATTCGCTTTAAAAATGATTTCAACTTCCTTTTCAATTTTTAATCAAAACTGAATATTCCATTACATGAAAGTTTTATACCGTGCATATATATGTTAAAAATTATATTTTTAACAAACCGATATTTATTTCAATACACGACCATTTCATATATCTCATATATAAGCTATGAATAATATTTTTCGCCAACCAATGTTTATTTCAATACATGACCATTTTATATATCGCATATATATAATTTTATAACGCATATATATTTTATTCACATCGCATATTTTTTTTTCACATTATATATATGTTTTATTCACATTTCATATATATATATATATATATATATATATATATAATTCACATTTCATAGATATATTATTCACATTTCATGTATATATTTCACATTTCATAGATATTGTAATGTCCCATATTTTTCTGACCATTTATTTGAAATATTTTATTTATTTAAAATATTGTTTCGAGTTTAAATAATGGAATTTGACCATTTTAATTGGAATATTTAAATTTTATTGATAATATAATAATATTTTATTGGGAAAATGTGGGATTTGCAGTATAATGTGAACGAGCGATTTAAATTGGTTTAAATATGGTTTATTTTGAATTATATAAATATATTCGTTATTAAAACAACGTCAGAACGTTTAATTTATAATTATATTATAAACAAACTAGAAATGGCGCGGTAGTTCGTAAATTTCGTTTTGAACTTCAACTGAGTATACAGAATTCGTTTTAAGTCGGAATTCTGTGAAACCAAAAGCGTTTGAATCGGTTTGAGTATATTTTTCGTATAAAAGAGAAAAATTGAGATTTCGTGTTATAATTTGTTAGTTACGTCCAGTTAAAATTCTTGAATAGTCGCTATGGAATTCTTTAGTAAACTATAACGTTCATTTAATTAATTTAAAGCATATTTTATATAAAGGGGAAAATCATTTAAAAACTCGGAATCTTTATTGTTAGTTTTAAAATTTTTCCTAATGGCAATTGAGACTGTTTATTTTACTAAGTATGACGGTATTAATTTATTAAATTTTGATGTTTGAATTTTAGTTTACATTGACATGAGATTTAAAATTTAAAACTAAAGTTATGGATTTCAATACAAAGAAAACAACATGTACAAGTGCAAAGCAAAATGGACAAGAAAGTTCATGGTTGAATTCAAGAACAGTTAAAAGAAATGCACACAGTTAACATAGGTACATAGTAGACAAATATGTATTTACATCATCAAATACAACACCATTCAAGAAAATAGTGGAATGAAAATTAGAACATCCAATGTACATTGTATCCAGAAAATCTTATATGCAAATTCTTTTGGCCAATACTTATACATCAATTCCAAATTTTTAAGTGAGTACAAAACAATTGGTACAAGAAATATGCAAGATCAATTTTGTAAAATCCCACAAAAATCTTCACTGCTTGATAGCGCAACAAAGCATCACTGTCCATCACAATTCCACCATCAGTAAATCAACCTGGAAAGAAGAAAAAGCTATGAATAGCTAGAATATATATATATGGATATATAAAGTAGGAAGATTTCGAAAGGAGAAAATACCACATGGGAACAATAAAATGCACAGTTCAGACAAACAAAAACAATACACAAACCATTCACAAGAAAACTAATTTTTTTATATTTTTTTTCTATATCAAATCTGTTATGGGAAACCAAATATATGTGTATATTTTATACATGTGTTTTCAAATCCTGCACTATATTTAAAATGGGGCAGAAAACCTATATTTACATAATAGAAAATCTCTAATTTGAAATGGACGGAAAATGGCTCATGCATGTGTTTATATAATCAAGAAATCCAACACAAAACCCAATCAAATCTGCATATATATTCAGAAAATATGTTATACAAATCTATAGAATCTGTTTTGCTATTACAATATCCCAATAAAGATCCGAAATCGAATTAAAATAATAGCAGACAAGACCATGTGAACAAACAATATTTATAGATGTATAGCTTAAACCATAGGGGCAGTTCGATTCATGTGCATAACTGAGCATTTCACATGGGAAGATCGAACAAAATCCGGTAAGTACCTACAACCATCAACATGTCAATCACCAACAATTCGATCATAACACAGCTGTAAATGAAAAGGGAAATATCGCCTAGGATCTAAGCACATAGGAGTCTAAAACCTATGACGTTGATGTCGTTCTTATCTAGACCGAATCCGACTATAAATACATAACCACGCACCACAAACCAGATCAACACAGCAAGAAAAACCGAATTCAACCCAAAGAAAAATAAAAACAAAACAGAAATTAAATCGCAAAATACTTATCTGTTTGGCGATGGGTTGGATCAAATTAAAGGACTAGGATTCAGTCAGTCTTTACCTTGAAGCTTCGGTCTCGTTCTGGTCGTTCGTGAGTGGTGAAACAATTGAAGATGAGGCCGATGCAAGGTGGTAGGAACGAAGTACTGTAGGAGAGGGGTGCGAGACAGACGAAGCGACAGGTAATGGAGGATGGAAGCGATGGAAGGGAAGGTTTTCAGTGGAGTTGTCCATGATTTTAGATGAAGAAAGGGGATGAATTCATCATGGAGGGTTTCGTTTTTTTGTGGCGGCCGATGAAATGGTAAAAAGAAAAGTGACGGAGGGTTTTATTTGGGAAGGGGTCGGGTTGAATTCGAAATGGGCTGAACGAACAAAGAAGAGTAAGGCCCAATTTTTTATTTATTTAAACCTTTACTTAGTTTAATGTTTTATAAAACTTCAAATAATTATTTCGAAAACTCACGTGGCCAGAATTCGACGAAACGAAAAACATCGGAACCGTGAAGACTAGTACTACGTGATGGAAGGGAACTGAGCAGGGCAGACAGCAGCTGGATTTTTCAGTTAAATAAAACGCCGTTCAAATTAACTGAAACGAGCTGATTTAACAACGGAATCAAATCAAGGTGAGTTGAACTCACTCAGTAATTCCAGCTTATATTTTATAAGTTGGGTTTTTGTGTGTTATGGTTGCTAGTGTTTTGACTGGTTGATGATAGATATTCATATATTGTTGAACTGATGAAATTAAACGTTGTTTAATTTCAGTGAAACCCAAATCATTATTTTTAACGATTGGTTCCAATTGAGGTAAGTTACCTTATTGGTCACGTTTATAAAATAAACGTGTTTTAATAAATGAATTGTTTTGATTGATTGTTGTGGTTGATATTGAATTGTCATTATAGACGTTTATGAGACCATTATTGAATTGTTTTAATTAGATGGTTGAATATTGACCTGAAATTCACCATTTGTTTGGATTAAACCAACGGTACTATTGGTTGAGTGATTGGCAGTACATGGTCTATGAATTAACCATTTTATAAATATCGATCTACCGTCAGATAAATCGATAAGTTAAAGTTATAAAATTTATTTTATAACTAAAAATGGATTTTTAAATCTATTAATTTGAATTGAAGTTTGTGAAAAAGGAAAAATATTCATTATTTATGAATCGAGCTCATAATTGATTTTATAAAGGAAAATGATAATGAAACGGGTTATATTAAACCATGATTCATAAACAAAGTTTATAAAAAGGAAATGAGGCGTGTTTGGAATTAGAATAAATGTCGGGTTTTGAATTACAACTGATGTCTACCTAAAGATAGGAACGTTGTTGATCAAGGTCTGAGAGGTAATTAAATACCCCAACTTGAACGACTTCAGGATTATCCGAGGGTAATATTAGTTCGTAATGAGAAGGTGAATATAATTTATTATTTCCATATGAGAAATAATAACGCAATATAAGAGACGAGAATATAAAATGAGAAGTTCCAAGTGACGGAAAAAGGAAAGGATTTGAGACTTATTATATATACATGTGTATAATTGGATTTCCGAAGTAAAGGAAGTAAAAGAGATTATGTGAAGATTTGAAAGGGTATTTTAAAGATAAAAGGAAAGTGAAAAGTTAAGTATTGGGAATGGTTTATACTAAAAGTGTAATAGTTGGTTATTGTACTCAAGTGATAAAATAATGGAGATTTCCTAACGTGGTTTCACTTAAAATAAGACGAGTCGTTTCCCAATACGGTTAATGAGAAATAAATAGTAAACGATTTGAAATGATAATAGAGTAAATAATTTAATATGATATGAATGCAAAATAGTGGGAAATTGTAATCTTACATCAAATAAGTTATATTTGGATGGTGAAATATTTAAGAGTTTAAGATTAAGTATCGTTAATCGTTTTATTTAAAGAGGCCATGTAGTGTTGGTACTGAACTGGTAAACTCATGTTATTCACATAATTATTTATTTTATAGTTAAATCACCGACTATCAAAGTCTGACCCATACGATCGTTGGTATGGAAAGACCGGAACTGAATTTTATATTCGAAAACCATTCCGACTAGCGAATACGTGGAAGGAGATTATTAAAGGTGGAGCAATTGAAGACCGTTGATCTTCATGAGCGGAAGAACTACTGATTTGAATTTCTCTGGTTTAGCGGCCAGAGATATTTCAACAGTGATTCTGTCGTGATTGGAATCTACGGATTGCAAGGACTTCTCGCTACTGATCTGTAGGGTGATTCCTAGGATGCAGTAGGAGAGTGCCTTCGGTTCATCCTGTTCCTGATGACTTGAATGGGCGGATGTCTGATAGAGTATTTCCAAAGGAATTACGTACGTTGATTTCTTCAAACATACCATAGTTGGTGGCGGAGGACGACGGTTCTCTTAGCTTAATCACTAGAGTATTTTAGTGGACGTCAATTAGTGATATCTAGCGGATCTGACGATGTGGCATTCAAAGTGAATGGTGGCCAGATGTTTCAAGATGAGTCAAACCTCAAGCCTCATCAACCAGGAGTTGACAAAAATCGGGCAGGCAGCATGGCTATGCGGGTCGCTCCCATTAGGGTGTATAATCATCCATCTAGAGAAATTCCATTTGTTTTCTTTAATCTATATTCGATTTTGTCCCTTTTCGGGAGACGGTTGCTGATCCCAACCGTCGTTGATATACATTCGATACACTCAAGCGAAATGAGTGGTCGGTCATGTGTGGGCCGGGTTGCAAGACGTTATTGTTGAACCCAGTGTATTAGTCTCTAGAGATACACGATCGGCAGGTGGTCCCACACCTTGTCAGAGTTGGAATCCAATCTCCAATAAGCGCCCGCGATTTTGATTATATACTATATATGTGGAGCGTGAGATGCAAGCGTTCCACTAGATTGTTATTTACTTGTATTTAGACATTATTATAATATCAGAAAAGATATTGGTATCAAAACTGTTTTGGATTATCGTAAGGTAAAAACCGTCCGTGTTTATGTGTGGATTTGGTCTTACGATTATCCTTTTTCTTTTGAAAGATTTTGAAATTTAAAATCATGATTGGATGATTTACCCTTAATACTGTGCGAGTTTATCTCACTCTGGTTCACCAGACTGACCCGGTGTTTTGTAAATGCTCAGGTTAGCCCGGAGTATACAGGTTCAGGTTATCGAATGCTACGAAGAGACGAGCTGGAAGAGTTCAGACGTATGACATTATTCCGCTGTGTTGTATATAAGGGCAGGTTATTATAACTGTCCAGATGTGTTCATGTACTTTGATATTGTAAGTTTTATTTAAAGCTCTCAATAAAGATTTATTTCTATATTATATTTTGTTCCACTGCGATGTGAGACTCTGTGTCGGCTTGATTCTTCTTCTTCTTCTATTCTTATATTTCTTTCTTTCTTATCTCACCCTCTAATTTCTTTCATTAACAATCTGGTGCTTTTGGTGTTTGAAAGGTCGACATGATATATAGTAAAGGTATTTATGTCGATTTTCGGGGCCGAAAACCCTGGGTCGTTACAGATATATTATTTACATTTCATATACATATTATTCAGATTTCATATATATTTTATTCATACAACGCATATATATTTTATTTTTCACAATGCATATATATTTATTTTTCACAATGCATATATATTTTATTTTTCACAACGCATATATATTTATCACATCACAATCACAACACAATACAAACAAATAAATCGTCCATCGTCTGTGGATGACAGGGAGGCGATCTAATCTACATCATACAATATTTGTGATAATTAAATACTGATAAAAATCAATACTGGCTATTTATATAAAATAAATAACTGTACAAGAATTTTATAGTGAGAAGTTCTCACATTTATTGGTTTCTGAAATCGTTATATAACGATTGTTTTAATTAAATTAAACCAATTGTTTAATTTAATCAAAAATTTCCCACTAGCTCTGTTTCTGTCTTGGTCTATTCCACTGCGTAGCTCTTTTCAACACGATTCCAATGAGTCCAAATTTGTGTAATTCTGTATTCGTATGACCGAGTTATCATCATTTTAATATAGATGACTTTAATTTAAATATTAAATACCTAATCCTCATTAGCTATGTTAATCACCTTTTAATCCCTCTCCTTCCCCAATTAACTTGCTGCCAAAATCAAAACCTAACCTTGCTCGAAACAACCGCCATCGCCTCCCCATGTGACGGCCGTGATGTTGATCGGAAGGGCCCATCAGAAACGGCTTGGCCTGCTCTCCCCGCGCCACCCACCATTGACAAACTCGAAATCCCCATCTGCCCTATATTGGCGTTCCAACGGTTCCGGTTGGAGCTCAAATTTCTCACGATATACAGCGATAAACTCGATCTTTCCGTTGAACATCTTGATCACATGTAGCTTAATGTCTTTGCAGTTATAACTCGCTCGAATTAGCGAACGGATTACTAGATTTAGGGCAAAATTCATTAGGAGATTCCGGCCATTCATTTTGGATAGGCAGCGCGTTTCTTTCTCTATAGTGGGAATTAGGGTTTTAAGGGTTGGGGGTTATTTATATAAATATTTATTTAATTATTTAATTCAATTAAATTCTGAAAAGTGAATTTCACATTCTAACTCCAAATCAAACCCAACGACTGTCGCCGCTAGCTAAATACCCCCATTCCGGACACAATGGGATATGTTTCGTAAGCCAATTCGACTAATTCAAACAGTTTTTGTTAAAATTAAAATATAAATCAATATATATTGAATTTCAACGTACATTTTAATTTACCGGGGCCACATACTAACTCCAAAAATTCCCGAAAAAAAAATCTTGCTATGTTGATGATACGGTCCTAACAAAACTAATTTCGTCGAATTCGGTGATCATTTGAAAAATGGCCATTTCCTGGTCGATCCAATTCAAACTGAAACTGTCAAAACACATTTTAATTTACCACGCTCACATATTGATTCCAAAAATTATGAAATTTGAAACCTAGCAATAATTTGACATTCCGGATCCAACAAAAGTGGTTTCATCGAAAAGGAAGATCATTTGCAAAATGGCTATTTTTAAGGGCTATATATTATATTAAAAAATATATAAATTCAATAGCGACTATTTTAAATTTTAAACTGGACATAACTTTCAATTCATAAAGTGAAATTTCAGTTTCTTACATTCGTTTGAATGATATAGCTAAACAGATTCAAATATTTCTTGTTTTACTGAAATCCGATTTATTTTGAATCTTGTATGTTCAATTGAAATTTAAAATCGAATTTTCAAACTACCGCGCCATTTCAAACTCTGTTTAAGATAAATTTATACGTTCTAACTTCATTTAAAATAAATTTTTAGTCGTTATTATTTAAAATAAATCATTTTAAATATTCAAAATCAATTAAAATATTCAAAATCAATTAAAATAGCTAAAATAAAATTTTTGAATTGGTTCAGAAATTCTGGGTTGTTACAATTTTTCAGTAAAATTAAGGGTAAAATTGTAAATTTGCATTGGAATAGCCTTAAAACTAATGCGTTTAAAAGATAGACCTGGAAACTAATTAAGTAACTAACGTAGGCCCTATTTTCCTAATTCGTGTAACATTTGTTAATAGCGACTTCATTCTCTGGCACATTTTGACCTACGCGAGGTAATTTTTTTGCTGTGGGTTACATTTGAGGATAATCTCTGACACGTTTTATCTTTTCATTATACTAGTGTGTAGCCCATACACACACTAGTATCATAAAATATAGCATTTAAAATTTTAATGTCAAAAACTGAATATTGTTATACTAGCGAAATAAATATACTGTAAATTATTATTATTCCAGTTTATATATGGTATGTGTTATGTAACTTATATTCCTCTAAAGTAAAACAACAATTTTATTGTTCTTATTACTATGGGAAAATGTTTATGCTGAAAATAACATATTTTAATCATTTTAGATGAACTAACATATATTATTTAGCTTATTTCTATTAAATATGTTAAATTTAAAATTATGTAATTAGTTGAAATATATTGAGTTAAGAGTGAATAATATGAATAAATTGAGAAGGAATTTGTAAAAAATATAGAGATCTTAATATGAAGTTATTTGAAGTTAAAAATAGATTTTTCCAATGTAGCGTATGATAAATTTATTGTTTATGTACATAAATGATTATAGTTGATCTTCAAAATCAACTTTTGTATTATTGTTTATGTACATAAGTATAGTATGTGACCTGTTTATCCGTATAGCTAAACACAAATTTTTTATTGTGTTTTTCATTCGTATGTGTTTATAAATATACAACTGATATATAGATGATTAAGTACTTTAAATTTGAGATTTCATGAGACATATAGATCCATGGTCTAAACCTGAAAGAATAGGAAATAGTCGATAAAGTTGTGCAAACTATAAGAATGTCAAAATATGAATAAAGTGAAAAACTAAATTTTACAATGCAAATATATTTATTGAGAAAAATGAATAATAAATTAGTTTTGTTAATGCTATTCTTGTATATTATTTATGATATTTGAATTATATACCTTTGTATTTAAGCGAATAATCTATTGGATTGTTTTTTAATTATGAATTATATACATATTGAAATCGTCACATTTAAAGATTTATTATATAAATTAATGAATACTTATTAGTTAAATTTATTCAAATAAATTAAAACCAATATTAAATGAATAAAAAGATATGTTGATGTAAATGCATAAAATTATGTGATATTGGATGGATTTTGCAAGCAATCGTAGAAATTTCAAAATATAGACACTTCGGTTAAAATAAAAAAAAAATTACAATGTAGTACCATAGTGTACCAATATAGGAGAATCATAAACTAAATTTGCAGCCATTGCTTTTGGAATATAATCATGTTATGTGTCAGATGTATTTGTATATCCAAATGAATTTTATACCTTTTTCGCTAATATGAATATCATACAAATATTAAAATTTTCAAATTTTTATGATTTATTTTACACGACAACAACTATTTACTTAATTTAATTATAGTTTTAAGATTCTTGATGAACTCTAATATATGAAGTCAAAGATAAAATATTCGAATAGAACTACCATCCTTGAGCAAAAGGTTGTAGGAATTTTAAAATTAAGGTTTTTTGTTGTGAAAAAATAATAATTTGTAATGCATGATGAATTTATTGATGCTTTTTTTTATATACTTTTTGTTTTATTTTAGAAATTAACTTTGTACTTAATCTCATGTTTTTATTAAAAAATGATTTTTTTCGCAAAAGTACATTTTTTTGCAAGAGCAAAAACATTCTTCGTTTTTACTATTGTTATTTACATATTAGCTAGAACTAAAAGTAATATTGTTTTTTAACATGTTTTTGAAAAAGAACATTTGTGTACTTCTAAATTTAAAGAGCATATATTACAAAACTTCCTTATTATTTATGTTGTCGTATGTAGTGTGACTTATGTATTTTATTTCGTAAAAATGTAATTTTATGCTCTACCAAAGGAAAGCAACTTTTTCATATTTTACTGATATGATTATGTTGTATACTATTGAAATTTTCATATTAAAAATGCAAATTTATGTTTTCCCAAAAAAAAAAAACAATTTTATCATATTTTACTGATATGAGTATTATATATATTATTGAAAATTTCATATTGTCATTAGTGACCGAATCAACGAACATCATTTAATGACAGTTATCTTTTTAACTTAATTTAAAATTAATGTATGGACTAAAACGTAAAATATAGGAAAAAGTAAGGTGGGTTTTGTAAATAATTATGGTATTTTCAAATAAGGGTATTCTAAGTTAAATGCAGAAATTTCTAATGCAATGCATGATTAATATATTTCACCATTTTAATACAGATATTAAGCTAAATGATAAACGAATAAAAAAATAAACTTGTTATTTTTGTTTTATGGGATTTATATCGTAATTGAATAAAAGTAAATTTTACCATTTTTGTTGGTACAATAATTGTATACATTAAATTACGATTCTTAAACATCTATAAATATATTAGTTGATTAAATTTATTCAAATAGTCATATTTCTATTATGTAATTAATATAAATATAACGACCTAAATATAAAATGTTAGAAGTTAACCAATGAATTATTTTTAGATAATTATACAAATTATATGTATATATGTATGTATGAGATGTTTAGTTAAATAATTTAATTAATAGACTTAAAGACTCAAATATTAAATATCAAAGGAGAATTAAGCATAAGATGGAGAACTCTTGGAATCAAGGAGAGAGCGAGGAATTCTTTTGCTTTACTATTATTTAATAGATTGACGACCGGGTAAAAAATCACTTACTATTATGAGCGTTACGACGCGCGATGATGACGCATGCTTTATGTATGAATTGTTTTTTAACAAATGATATATGGTTAACACATGTAAGAGAATTTTTGCATGAATATTTAACCATATTTTTATTTATACAATTAATTAATAGACAATGAATTTGTAGATAATGTTTATTTGTTAGATTCTATTTTTAAGAATTGAAACATATTTTGAATTCGAAAAGAAGTTTAACCACTGGATCATATTTTTAAAGCATGAAGTGACTACTTGAAATTGTATTCTATTTTTAATGGATACTGAAATTTGTTAATTTCTATAGAGAGGTAGTTTTGATAATTCAGGTTGATAGCAAAAAAAGTGACACTAATGACATTACAACTATTGGTAAAGATAAAGATTAGGCTTTTTCTAAAATATGGTGTTAAATTTTAAATCCAATACAAAATATCTTGAGAGTTTTAAGCTAAATAGACATATTATAGAGAATTAAGAAGGAAGCTTTAAAAGGTTCTGCTTTAGTATTATTTAATCAGGAAACTACTTACATGGACAAGCGGCCTTAATATTTTATCCATAAGGACATGTGGATAAAATTTCATCCAAAAGGATATAACCCTAAAAGTTTTCGTCGCCCCTTTCTCTCTTCTAAGTTTCCATCGTCCCTTTCTCTCTTCTCTGATTTCATCTTCTGCTCCTTTCTCTCTTCTCCGATTTCTTCTTCCACGAAATCAGCAAATCAAAAATAATGAAATCATCTCATCTGGAAATCAACTGAAATCAAATCCGATTAATTCGATCTCGTGCGTATTCGATTGCTGAAATCGTTCACGAAATTAGGGTAAATTCGATTGCTATGATTCGATTGGCAGTAAATATGATTTCGTGTTTTTTTGATTTCGTGAATTCATCTTAGAAAATCGAACAAGAGAGATGAATGAAAAAAAATCGCTGGAAAAAGTTTTTTTTTTTTTTTTTTACGGTGAAGTTAGCAGCAGTTCGTAGGTATCATTTTTCCATTTTTTAAGGTATCATTTTTCTTGTATTAATAGTGTTATGCTGTTTTGTTTATAGTTTTGATACTATATCAGTTTTGTACTTGTGTTGTTGCATTAACTTTGCAATTCAATCGAAATTATGTCATTTTAATCAATCAAAGTGGGATGTAAAATTTTTATTCATTAGTTTTCCTTTAAAATATCAAAGCAGTTTTAATGTATCATTTTTATATTTTTTAGGTATCAGTTTTATATTTTCAACATGAATTTACATCATAGCAGCTTTTAGGTATCATTTTTATATTTTTTTACGTATCAGTTTTATATTTTCAACATGAATTTACATCATAGCAGTTTTTAGTTATCACTTTTATAATTTTTTCGTTATCAGTTTTATATTTTTCTAGTTTAATTTACAGTATTATGTTGGTATAAGTCTTGATTGTGTATGAAATACTTGCAGATACTGCATGCTGCTGGAATTTACTTGAATTCAAGGCTGGATTGTGTACAAGTAAAAGTAAATGCATGAATGCATGCTTGGAATGCGGAGCAGTGTTGTATGTACTTAGATTCTGTAGGAAAACAATGTATCCTAGTATATCAGTTATGTATAGTTGTACGTATATCATATGATACAAGTGGTTATTATTGTGTATTATTGAGAATAAACTAATTTTTGTGATAATTGAATTGAGTGTTATTGTTTTTTTAATCACTCGGTATTAGTGAGAATAAATATTATTTTTGTGAAATTTGAATTGAGTAGGTGGGTGTTAATTTTTTTAACAGTGGGTATCAGTTAGAATTAATGTTGTGTATCAAAAAAAAATCAATTACCAAAGCAAACAACACAAATCTACCTGCTTGCCACAGTTGTCATACACAAAGCCATAAAAATGATACCTAAAAACTGCTTTAATATTTTAACGAAAAAAGTAATACAGAAAATATTTGAATCACAATTTGATTGATTAAAATGAAATAAATTCAATTGAATTACAAAGCTAGTGCAACAGTACAGCAACAAAATTAATACAGCAACAAAAAGTAACTAAAAATAACATAGCATAGTGAATACAGTAAAAATGATACCCAAAAAAATATAAAAATGATACCTAAAAACTGCAGTAATGTTTTAAATAAAAAATAACACAAAAATTACTTACATCACAGTGAAATATGATTTATTCACAATTTGATTGATTAAAATGAAATAAATTCAATTGAATTACAAAGCTAGTGCAATAGTGCAGCAACAATATTAATACAGCAACAAAAGTAACTAAAAAACATAGCACAGTGAATACAGTAAAAATGATACCCAAAAGAATATAAAAATGATACCTAAAAACTGCTATGATGTAAATTCAACTAGAAAATACAAAAATGATACCTAAAAAAATATAAAAATGATACCTAAAAACTGCTTTGATATTTTAAAGGAAAACTAATACAAAAAATATTTACATCCCACTTTGATTGATTAAAACGATATAATTTCGATTGAGTTGCAAAGATAATGCAACAGTACATGTACAAAACTGATATAGCACCAAAATTATAAACACAATTGCATAACACTGTTAAAACACGAAAAATGATGCCTAAAAAAATAGAAAAATGATACCTAAAAACTGCTGCTAACTTTACCATAAAAAATATATTTTCCAGTGATATTTTTCTCGTTCATCTCTCTCGTTCGATTTTCTACGACGAATTCGCAAAATAAAAAATAACGAAATCATCTCCACTGAGCAGTTTCTCTTATAGTTTCTCTTGTAGTCCATAGCATCATATCCAAGGATGGGAACAACATTGCTAGGATTATGCCCTTTGATGATGGAAGTCGTCCTCTGCATGGGCTTGCCATTGGCCAGAATGTCCCGTCTCATACTCACATATTTTAGAAACTCAAAGATCCAAGTAGGACAGAGCGTTCACCATGATGCCCTTTGGCTCACCTGGATCGTTCATGCTATGAAGAAATATGATCCAGATGTTTTCATTGATGTTACCATCTGAGATGACCTAACTCTGTTTGTGCACTGATGATGATGATGATGCAGAGATGCTGGCAAAGAAGTTTTTTGTCATTCTCTGAGCTAGATTTAGCAGGCTCCTCCTCCCACTTGTTGCCATCCCTGCAAAAGCTTATTTATCATCTATACAGATGCACACACAACATAAATGATGTAATCCATACAAAATCTTAAATTACAAGGATAACCAACATGCCTGATTATAATTATGAGGGATGTAAGAAGAAGGATAGAGAAAGGCAAGGCATTCACATTCGCATTGCAGACTCGCAAGCCAGCAATGTGCGCCAATACCTAAGCCTGGTCTGAGAAGAGAGCAATATAGATAGTGCACCAAGACTTGTAGCTATATGAAATTGGTTATGATCACCCTGACCTGAATCTAAGTTAAGCGTATGCTTGTGTATATATACACGCATGTATATATATATATGTATTTATATGTGCATGTGTATGTGTGTACACACACACACACACCCACACACATTGGTATTTAGGCACGTATGATGCACATGCACAAGACGACCTGAATTTAAAAAGCAGTATTTGTAATATTTTTCTACATTTTACAGAATATAAGTCATTAACTGCTCCTCATGTGTGTTTATAAGCAATGAAGTGAATGAAAATTCGGAATGAAGTGCAATAATGAAATAATTATAATATTCTTTTATTTATGTCATGACATGAACATAAAAACACTTATTACATCAAAAGACACAATGTTAAGAATTGTATTCATATGCCACAGTAGGTACTGTCGTGCAAAATATAAATTATGCGACATCACTTCATTCTTGTGAAAAATGACAAATAGAACAAATGAAACAAAAGCATTTTCTTTACAATGTTTCACTAATGAAATAGAATCAAATAAATACCAATGGATTCCACTTTATCAGTAATATATGACTGATATACATTATTTATGTAGAAATTAAAAAGAGGAGAAACCAAAAAAGGATATGACAGAAAAGAAAAAAAATGATGTTTGTGCACCTTTCATCAATTTCAAGAAGAGGATTTTCTTTTAAAGGACAAACTTTGGAATTTTTTTAGTGAAAAGTATGGAAAGTTTCAAAATTAAGGAGAAGGACACATTTACACTAAAGGTGGAATTTAGAGGGTCCACTAACCTTTTCTAATTTACACTATCATTTTTCCTTCTCACTAATTTATAAATTTTCCATACTTTTCACCAAATTTTTTGTTAAGTTTTAGTCACTTGAAGTGAGATTAAATTTGGATTGGAATGAATGAACACATGATACACGAATCAGGAACTAAAAATATGCAAAAGGGATTTCTTTTTTTTTTTTACCTCAAATGCAAGCAGTTGCCAAATTTCATGGTGGGTTAGCTCATAAACTTGTCATTCAATCTACAAATGGGTTGAAGATAACTATTCAGAAAATAGAAAGTCAATTTTCTCTTTTAACCACAAATGAAAGGTAAAATATTTCCTTTAAATCATGGGGAAAAGAAATCAACCACAAATCTAAAACTCGAGACGCACGAAAATAGTTGCGGAATTAGGGTTCCAAGCACGCTTTCAATCTCAGAGAAAGGAGAGAAGAACGTTAGTTTATCTATTAAATTATTACCAATTGAATACAAAGGAACAACATCATTGTAAACGAATCAACAATAATATCAAAGTAATCCAAATATTTCAGTTACCACTAAAGGAAGAAAAAAATACAACTGGAATTAAATGAAAATGAGAAAAGAAGCCATAGCTGAACTGTCATAATTTAGTTTGATCTATCATATGGAAATTGCTTGACATTTGCTTCACACCATTTATTGTATATTTTATCTTGTTCTTTGAGAAGTATCAGGAAGAAAGTGCGGAGCGAATCCAAATCAACAATAATACAAAAGCAAATTCAAATATTTTAGTTACCATTAGAAGAAAAGATATAATTGGAATTAAACGAAATTGAGGAATGAAGCTACATCTGAACTGTCACATTTTAGCTTAGTCTGTCATATGCAAATCGCCTAATGTCTGCTTCGCACCTAATTTCTCTTCTATATTTTATCCCGTGGTTGAGAAGTATTAGGTAGCGTGAGGAGCAGTTGAGACAAAAAAAAATAGATCTGCAAATGAAACTAGTGAAAATGGATAAAAAAATGGCTGAGAAATGGTTAGAAAACGTTTTGGTAATGTGAGAAGACAAATTTAGCCTTATAATTTACACATCTGCTTCCCCATAAGAAATGGTTGTCTTGACAAAACAAAAAAGGCTTCACATACACACACACACACACCAGTATGTTAGGCACGTTCGTTGGACGTGTGTGAAGAATAATGAGACCAAATTTATTAATAGCGAAATAATGGTCAAATAAATAAATGCCTTCTTATATAAAATTACTAACTGTAATTTTGTAGCTTGGAACGTTATTTATTTCCGTTATGAAGAAATTCAATATTATCATGATTAGTAACAAAACTATGAAGAGAAAAAACAAAAGTCTTGAGTATAATGATACTGTAACAATACGGAATTTCTGAACCAATTTAAAAAATTTATTTTAGCTATTTTAATGTATTTTAAGGATGTAAAATGATTTATTTTAAATAATAACGACTAAAAAATTATTTAAATCGAAGTTAGAACGCAAATATTTAATTTAATTATAAAACGAACCTGAAATGGCGCGGTAGTTTGAAAATTCGATTTTTAACTTGAAATGAATGTTCATAATTCAATATAAATCGGATTTCAGTAAAACCAGAAACGTTAGGATTTGTTTAATTATATCTTCCAAATGAATGTGAAAAATTCAGATTTTATAATATAAATTGAAAGTTATGTCCAATTTAAAATTTAAAATAGTCGCTATAGAATTTATATATTTTTAAATTATACAAAGCCCTTAAAAATATCCATTTTGCAAACAACCTCCGTTTTCGACGAAACTACTTTTGTTGGATCCGGAACGTCAAATTATAGTTAGGTTTCAAATTTCATAATTTTTGGAATTAATACGTGAGGGTAGTAAATTTAAACGTGTTTTGTCAATTCAGTTTAAATTTAATCGACTAGAAAAAGACCATTTTTCAAACAGTCTCCAAATTCAATGAAATTAGTTTTGTTAGGGCCGTATCATTAAAACATAGCTTGATTAATTTTTCTGTAATTTTTGGAGTCAGTATGTGTCCCCGGTAAATTAAAATGTACGTTTAAAATCCAATACATAGATTTATATTTAATTTAAAGAAAAACTGATCCAAACAGAAGAATTGGCTTACGAAACATATCTCATTGTGTCCGAAATGGGGGTATTTGGTTAGGGATGACAGTCATTGGGTTCGATTTGGAGTTCGGATGCAAAACACTACTTTTGTGGAAAAATTAATATTATAAAATATTATATAAATACACCTTTTCTCCCTCAAAACCCTCATTCCATCCTCCAGCGCCGGCCCTAGAAAAACCAGTGAACCGAATAGTCTCAAAACAAATCATCGATTTCACCTCAAACACAAAGAATTAAACTATGATTTATAAACGAAATTTGTAGAGGAAGGTTGGGGCTTTAATTTGGTACAGCTATGATCAAGTGTAACGAAGTGTGCTATTCGATTTTGAAGCCCAAACGGCTGTCATTCGCGCCGGAATTCAGGGGCGCAGGGGCCACCGAGGGTGGCACCATCACCGGAGAAGGGAGAGTGTTCGAAGATCTATGATGTGGCGACCTTGGATCAGATTTTGGATGAACGGAGGAGGCGCGCGGTGGAGATTGTCGTTTTGAGCGATGGGTTTTGACGGGGTCTTCAGGTTTGTACGGGGGGAAAGAGATAAATTAGCAATGTAATTAACTTTATTTATTTGTTAATTAATTAATTCATGTAACTAAAGTTTGTAATACCGTAACTCTTTCGTACGAGGTCGGAACTAAACAAATTCAGTTGCGTTGCGATGGTGACGACAAACTCTACAAAATGGAACTGACCAGAATAGAAACGGTGGCAGTTGGAATTTTTGGCAAAATTAAACGGCTGTTTAATTGTGTTAAAATGATCATCCAATAAAGAATGACGGAGTGGAAACCAATGTGAGAATTCTCTCACTAAAATTTTGTACAGTTATTTATTTTATTTTATAACTGTAAATATATGAATTGCCAGTGATGATTTTTATCTGTTATATGTGACATTGCTTGAGTTCAACACATGAACTATTCACGACTCATATGCATAAGAAGCGTTGTTTGAATATACGACACTCGTATTTCAAACAGTGTGGATACACTTTGTGTATGTTGAAATGTGATATAAATATCCATTTATAATTTGAACAGTGAAAATTGGTTAATTAGAAAAATAATTCAAACCGAATTTGAATTGGTTAAATTTACTAACCAATGATTTATTAAAATTGACTGTTGTTCTTTGAAAACCCCACATGGGTATTGGGATGATATTTGACATACACTTATTCCAATATTTAGTTGTATGTCAATCGATAGGTTGATAGGCTGTGATGAGCGTTATTTATTTATTTTAATGCTTATACAGTTGCAAATTGCACTCTAGATGATGTTTGAGTGGTTAATGATTCTATCATTATTGTTGAATACATGCAATGTATGAAATCCATATAACTGAAATTATATGGTAATGGATTGAGTCGCATTCTGATTCAGAAATAAAGAATATTTTACAATAAAGAATATTTTAAAATAACGAATATTTTAAAATATTATTTAGCGAAGAATAAAATTATGATTTTGATGTCCAATTTTGTATGGACAAAAAAATATTGAAATGTGAAGCCGAGTTAAGTAGTTAAACTCCATTTTAACTCAAACGGGTTTATTGATCGACTTTATTCATTTTAGAAATGGATATAAAAGGAAAATGGAATTCAAAAACTGATATTTTGAAAATATTATCATTTTAATATTATAATGATATGGAATATTCAATTTTGATTTAAAATTGATAAGGAAGTTGAAATCGTTTTAAAAAAATTATAAATGATTTATGAAATACGATTTCAATGGAAATCGGCGATATATATATTATATATATATATATTTAATGGCTTGAATAGAACGCGCCGCGCCGCGACCGTTCGCGAATTTCAACCATTAACTTCAAATTGATGTAACAGGACATCCGACTGTCGGATTCTGCTAAACCAGAACTGTTTGGTTCGTATCGAAAAGAGCTTTCCAATGAATACAAGAGATTTAAATTTGAACGGTTGGATTTTAAATTATGTTCAAATCAATTTCAGAAAAGGTCGCTATGAATGCAGTTCGGTGGCTGTTATTGGAAACCGACTGTAAGGGCCTTAATAAAATTATTAAAAATATGGAAAAATTGTGTAAAGTCATAATAACTTATTTGGAAAGATTTTGGATGAAAAATTTCAAGTTTGAAAAGATAAAAATATATTTTTATCGAAATGAACTAGTTATTTACTAGAATAATAATCCATTGTTTTTGAATAAATAAATTGGATTGGTAAAAGGTTTTTGATATAACCAGAATTTTCCACCGTATGAATTAGAATGAATTGGAATGGAAATAATCTTCGGAATATTTCGATATTGGATTCCGTGATTACACGGATATTGTTGAGGAATTTGGAAGATATAAATATCGTTATTCCCAACACGATATTTGTTGGTTTCAGAATTTGATATTGAATATAAGCCGATAAAATTTCTATTAAGAGCCTTGTATTTAATATCAAATTGGATTTTGGGTTTGTCGTGAATGGTATCTTAAATAACACTGTTCTTAAACCCGGTTGAGAAAAGAATAAATCTTTTAATTAAGATTTAGAGAAGTTTACCAATTAATTAATATTTAATTGGAATTGAATTGAAATTGAATTTTTGGGTTTGTCGTGAATGGTGTTTTAAATAACATTTGTTGTTTAACCCTATTAACAGTGAAGTTATGATTTGGAATTTATAAATCTTTTTATTAAGATTTAATGGAAAATTTCCAAAGTAAAGGGTGCGTTTGGTTTACATTTTGAATTTTCAATTTTGAGTTTTCATGGTTATTTTCAATTTTTTGTTTTGAATATTTTCACTATTTCTCAAAATGCGTTTGGGTATCCTTTTTTTGCAAACAAGTTTTCAAAATTGAAAATTGGAAAATGCGTTTGGTTTGAAATACAGTTCTCAAATTTTGAAAATTTGAGTTTTCATTTGGAAATTCAACCAAGTTTTACATTTAAAGTATAATATGTAATATATAATATGGGAAAGTCTATTTAAACACAAAATATAAATATAATTGATGACAAACAAATATCCATCATTCCATCACCCCATGAATCCCACACTTTCATGTAAAGACAAAAGAATTCAACGTCCTAGATCACTTTTGTTACTAATTCTATCTAATTTTATGTTTAAATAGTCGACCCCAATAATATATATTATTCATTTTTCGTGTTTGCATGAACATATTACATGTAAATCAAACAAAAAACAAAACGAAAATTCAAACATAAAGAAGTTGAATAAAAACAACTGTGAATATATCAAGCTGCTAATTAAAAACTGATAATAGATAAAAAATAATAATAATAAGTTGAATTCTAAACATAATGATTACACATTAAATAGTCATAACAGAATCCAAAACGTCTGATAAAGGCAAAAGAACATTCTACTTAAAATGTCATAATCATAATCATAATCATAATCCAAAACGTCCGATAAAGGCAAAAGGCATAGTTGTTATGATATATGAAACGTTCATAATCATAATCCATACAAGTGTGTTGTATATAAATCATCTAATCCAATATACTGTTCGTTTAAATGTTTACACTACATTTATCAGAAGCATATCAATACATACATATGATCTAATTTCATTACAAACTTATAGATGAAGAAAAGAACAATGTTCGTTACAAATCCTATGCAGTCTCTAACCAAATTTTGTCACATTATGCCCTTCTAATGGCGGTTTAGCTGGCCTTTTTAGTCAAACACTCATCTGCGTTTTTTCTTGGTGCAGGTAAATGATAACTTATATTTGAATGAATCAGTAAAATAAGACCAAAAAAAAAAAGTAAAACACCTATAATAAATTAATCTTAATTTTGTGCTAATTACAAGTTAGCAAGATGTAAATTTTAAGTTATTAAACATGGTCTAAAGTTATGTAAATTTTACAATCTCCTGATATGTAAAATATGGAATGGTGCTTCAATTATATTCTTCTATGACTTGTTTTTCCGGTGTCGTGGCCGGTTGTAATTTTCATTGCAATGAAATCAATGTAAATGTTATTAACTATATGCAGAGAAGTAGTTAATAACATTTAGGCAATGAAATTATCGTTGCAACCAGATTTGAACCTCAGTCTATCACTATGGAATGGACTCAACCTATCTATTCATAGACTTGTTTTGATACTGTGGAAGTTAATAATGTCGGCAAGGTCTTTTATTTCTTTCCAGTTGACAAGTATAATATTGCTGTCATTGGCTCAAGTTTGCTATATAATATAAAGTCCAATTTCTTTTGTCATCCTGTCTTCAAAAAAACAATTTGCATTCATAGAATCTATGATGTTATATGGCTTAATTTTATATTAATGAATTATCCATATGATTTTTGTTCCATAAAAAATAGCAGTAGCATTGTTTCGGCTTCAGAGGTAGGCTGCTGCTGTTAACAACAATTAAAGGAATTGCTGCGGCATATAATTTAGAATGTTTAAACATGGACTAAATTAACCTTAATTGGATGTTACTAAACATGGACTTCAATGCAATCTTAAACAGTTCATGTATTCAAAAATATGAGAATATAGTTATTACCACTATAGCTTACGGTCTGATTACCACTATTAAATTCGATTATTATCAATCTAAACTCGTAACTCTATGTAACTAAGGTGAAGCACCCGTCAACGGGTAAAGAGAAGCACATCAAAAACGAAGAAGCAACATGTGTAGTATCCTGGTGAAGAAAACTAACAATCATTTCCAGATCCATCAACTTCAAAATCTGTAATTTGTCAACAACGCAATCAAGTGCATAGTTTCATCTATCATATATATTTAAGCCGTACTGAAACAAAACCCTTGATGATCAACGCAATCAAGTGCGGCCCACAAAACCCAAACTCGTACTAGAGGAAAGGAAACACTCTTAATAGCAAAAAGCTTGATGATTGGCGAATTCGAAGTGTAAACGAAATAAGAAATCGAGAGTTTACCTGAATTTTGTGGACGATTCGCGAAATCGGCAATCGAGTGAAGCAGTTTATTGCAGCCAGAAAAAAAGAAGCTGTGTTTGGTTGTGTTTTGATTTTTGGATTTTGATTTTCAAGTGGGCCTCAAAATGGTGAAAACAAAATAATTTTGTTTTGGGTTTTCTTTATTAGATCCATTTTCAAAAATAATCTTTTTTCAAAATGAGTTTTTCAAAATTGTAAAAGGAACGAGTTTTCACCGTTTTTCAAAATTAAAAACTGAAAACAGTTTGAAAATGGGAAACCAAACGCACCCAAAGTTTTTTCAATTTAATATATTAAATTGGAATCAAATGGAATTCGATTTGGTAATAATCGAGATGAGCTTCTGTGAAGGAAGACCATTACTATAAATGGAATTTAAAAGGCTTCGCCGTTATTCCATTTTTTTTTTAAACTGGGTATAGCTTTATTTAAGGCTATTTCAGCCCAATAGGAGCCTAAATAGGCAAAATGATTACCACCGATAAGTAATAGTTATAAACCACAGTTAAAGCGACAACGCATCATTTAATTCATCTTCGTACTTTCCACTAATTGCGCTAACAACAGAAATCATGGCGGAATTAGGGTTCGATTATTAGTACTCCTTCCCCGCGTCGCCTTTTGAGCCAATGCATCAGGTCGTTGTTCTTCCCCATGCGTAGTAAGCCTCCTCCCCCTAGTTCTCATGATTACGTTCATTTCAATTTCAGCAAGTTTTGCAACTTCTTTAACTGATTTCTTCTTGCTTTGAAATTGTCTATTATTCCTTTCCTTCCTCAAACTCCACAACGCAGTTATAATGGGAACGTTGTGTAATTCACCTATCGAGTTTACTCTGCTCCCTCCGTCGCACAGGTACGCCATGATTTTAGTTAAATTCCGATCTCGATTTAAGTTTTGGGTACTAAATTCTAGGCACTTGTTTTAAGACTTCCCCTGAATAATCGCATTGAAAGAAAAGATGATCGTGGGTTTCGATTTCCTTTTGACATAGATTACACACAGTATCATGAATTACTCCCTATTTATTAAGTCTATCCTTCGTTGGGAGTCTCCTGTTAATTGCTTTATAAGCAGTGAACGACATTTTAGGAGGTATGATTTTAGCCCACACGAATTTGCTCCAGTTAACTTCAGTATAGGATTGCCACGATAAATTCCAGGCTGTATTGATACTGAAATCATTAGACCCGTCCCATTTCCATTTATCACGCTCTCTACCTAAATAAAGAGGCAAAAACTCGATTTTCCACTTAATCTCAGCAGAACAAGGTAAAGTATCACATTTCCATTACATATTATCCACTATTTCATTCACTATTGAGTTGGGGCAGCCGTAAGCAGAGTATGTGTCCCACACAAGATATTCAATTAATGATTTGTGTTCAATCCATGGGTCTCTCCAAAGATTAGTGTTTGAACCATCAGCAAACTCATGATTTATGTACTTTGCTAGCTTATCCCTGATTCTCTGAATCACCTCCCAAGTTGAAGAAGCGTTAGTATCAATTGCCAATGTCCAGAAATTTTCCTTCATGTATCTGTTTCGCATCCATCTTACCCATAACCCATTCTCCGATATTATTTTCCATGCTTGCTTCAGCGTGAAAGCAGTCTTCATGTCTTTTAAACTTCTCAAACCAACTCGGCCTTCATTTTTAGGTCTGCAAAGATCACTATATTTGACTTTATGTAGACCGCCCCTCCATATGAAGTATGCACACACTCTTTCTATCTTCTCAATAGATGCATCTAGTAACTAAAACGTTTGTAACCAGAAGTTAGCTTTAGCTTGAATAACCATGTGTACCAGTTCAATTCTACCAGCTGCAGAAAGGAGACGAGAACTCCAACCTTGTAATCGATCTCTAATACTAGTAATAAGAGATGCACATTCTCTATTGGTTATTTTGTTTGAAGAAAGAGGAACCCCAAGATATTTGACCGGCAAATTCCCTTCTCTCACCTTTAAAGTATTTAAAATTACTTCCTTATTTCTGCAATACTTGTTAAAATAACATTTGGTCTTCAATTCGTTCATTTTCCACCCAACATTGCTTTCTAAATTGCCAAATATCTCCAAAAAAATTTGTGCAGCTGCCTCTCTAGCTTTGATACAAATGATCAAATCATCAGCGTATAATAAATGACTAATAACCAGTTGAAAACTGTGAATAGGCTGAATGGCTTTCTCAAAATGTGCAATTTCCATCTGTAGGGTAAAATATTCCATCGCTACTGCAAACAAACAAGGGGATAGGGGATCACCTTGTCTAATTCCTATGTTACTAGTTATGAAACCCTTCGGAACACCGTTAATCAAAATAGAGCATGTTGGTGAGTCTATACATTCTTCAATAATTCTTGTGAATTTCATTAGGAACCTCATTGCAACAGGCATGTGAAAAATGAAGCCTCGGTTGATTTTGTCATATGCTTTGTGGAGGTCAACTTTTAAACAAAATTTATCAGCACCCTTCTTACTAAAATTTCTTATCAATTCATGTGCCAGCAGTGAGTTCTTTGAAATGCTCCGCCCTTTAATGAAGTCACTTTGACATTCAGCAATTAAGTCTGGTAACACCTTTTTCATTCTATTGCATAAGACTTTGCTGAGTATTTTGTACAGAACATTGCAACATTCATTCTATTGCATATTCCATTTATATTATTAGTCTGAAACGAAAATTCATATTGATTTTGACTGATCTGATTTCCGTGGAGATTCCATTTTGATGGAATAAGATTATGGGGTTTACCGTGAACTGTGTTTTAAGTGACATTGGTTTTCTAACCCAATTAAAGGCAGGATTTATTTCTTAAAGTTGAATAATCATTAAAGAATGTTTTTTAGGAAGATTAAGACCAACTGGAGTTTTAATAAATCTTTAATTAGATTGGAATATGAATAAGGTAACTAAATTTACCGAATTCAAGAAATGATCGAGAATGGAGTATACCAGTTTTACTCCAGGCGACAGTTAAATCTTTAATTAGATTTGAATGTGAAATGGTAATTAAATTTACAGATAACACCGTGGGTGTTAGATATGGAGTACTACCAGTTTTTCTCCATGGGATGAATAGGTTGGGATTGGGATAATAAATAATAAATGATTACTTCGGTATGGCTCGGTAATCCCGACTAGTTTTATAAACCTTAATTTGGTTTAGAATTGTTAAAGGATATAATAAAATCTTTTGAAATTGATATCCAAAGGAATATTAAAGAATAAGTTTAAATGAATTTATCTTTGATAAAATTAATGGGAACCTTTCCCTAAAGATGTAATATTTGAATAAAAGAATATTCTGAATAGGAATGACGTAATGGCCCAAAAATCCGTACCAATTTGAGCTGACTAATATCCTACACATTCAACTCAAAGTGCACGAAAGTTCAGATCATTAATAGAAGAAATTAGAGGACGAGATAGGAAAGATAGAACTAATAGAATAGAAGAAGAAGAACCCAACTGAACAGAATCAGAGTAAACACGAATCTCACAGCGGAACGAAATAAAATGTATTATATACATAACTTTGAATTACAAAACTGTATTTTATATACATACCATATCAGAGTATAACACATGATATATCACAGCGGAAAAATCTCTAAATAACTAATGGTGAAGTCTCCTGCTTCGAGCTCCTCCAAATGTGTCTGTAAAAGCCTGAAACACTTGACTGCCCGTACAAATTTGGGCACCCAAGAGTTTAGGGAAAACAAACATAATAAACTCTGGGTCAGTCATGGGACTGGTGTGAGTAAACTCCAACAATATGATTTAACTTTGGAAAATCCTTTGAAACAAATTGATAATAGTAAGACCGGCCCACACATAAACATGGATGGTTTTTACCTTACTATAACCCAAAATACTTTGATATCAAATCGAGTGATATTATGATAATGTCTAAACAAATAAATATCCAAGTAGCAGAACGCTTGCATCTCACGCTCCATATGTATATATATAGTATAAAATCATAAACCGCAGGGCTCTAATTGGAGATTGGATCCCAACAGACAAGGTATGGGATCACCTTCCGATCAGTGTACTCTAGAGGGGATACACCAGGGTTCAACAAGAACGTCTTGCAACCTGGCCAAACATGACCGACCACTCATTTAGCTTGAGTGTATCAAATATATTATCGCCCACGGTTGTTGGCCATCCAACCCTAATCCAAAGATACAGAATCGAAAAGAAGAAAAATATGAATTTTCTCTAGATCGGTGACAATACACCCTGCTTGGGTATGACCCAACTAGTCATGCTGCCAGAACGATTTCTGTCATTCCCGATTGTGAGGCTAGAGGCTACGTCTATCTTCAGAACATCTGATCACCATTCACTTTGAATGTCACATCGTCAAACCCATCAATTCACTAATCGATTTCCAAAAATATCACGGGTATAAAAAGCTAAGAGGAATGAATTCCTCCGCCACCAGAAGTAATACATTTAGGAGATCAACCGTACGTGATTGGTTAGGTATACTATGTCCGACACTCGTCCATACAAGTTGTCCTAGGGCTGGACAAATAGAAAGCACCATTCTGGAATAGAACGACTTTTGCATTTCACTCCGTCTTCAATTTGTCTTCAGCATAATCTAATTCACAGCGCTTATGCCTATACGGAGTGGTTTTCGGATAATAAATCCAACCGGTCTCTCCGTATTACAATGATGGTCAAAACACTTCGATAGTCGGTTATTTAACCATCGAAGTAAAAACAAACATCCATTCAAATGTACAACTAAACATCACACAATCATTGGCCCATTTTATTTAACATTTATTTTCCAGTTTTACATATCTTCCCAGATATTTCCCAAACCCCATTTAGCCCTTCACATTTCTTGGAAAACATTCCAGCGATTATAAACCTTTATTCTCCCATATTCCAGATTTTTTTTAATGTTCGAAAAACATTCTCATCCTGTCACATTTCCTATTTCTAGTATATTAGAAAATATACGTTATATACATTTGGAAAACATTTCCAATTTCCATTTTAACTACTTAATCTGCAAACATTTGCTTTTTAAAACCTTATTCACTTTGAAATGTGAACATTTATTTCTTATAGCAAATCTGATTTCGTTTATCAAATAATTCATTTAGATAATAATACCATTATAACTTAATGTCGACTTCCTATTTGATTAAAACTCGTTTAACCTTCCTTTAGTTCGGAGATAACCATATATATATATATTCAGTTACCATTTTTATATGATCCAGAACAATGTCGAATGACATGTTTATATAAACTCAAATGTTTTTATCACATTCTCATATTTTAAAGAGTTCCCTTTAGTATGGGTAACATATATCAGATCTCAATTTTTTACTTCTACTTCCAACTTCGTATAATTCATTTATACTTCTTCGGGGAAAAACATAATTATTCTCTTATTACTTAGGATAAGTGAATTTCTAACCTTTCTAGGGAATGGTGTTATATATATACTAATCACGCTTAAGCTTGGTTAACAACGTTAATTTGTCGTTATAGTAAAAACTTGCAATACGCTGTAATATTCCTCTTCATAACTAATCTTGACATAACAGTCATGCTTAAGCCTAGTCAACAACGTTATTTTATCGTTATAGTTCAAAGACTTGCAATACGCTGCTATGTTCCACTTCATAACTAATCTTGACATCTCTTTCCGTTACAAAAATCTTGACATCTCTTTCTGTTATAAACTGATATCATTCCTCGATAATAGTGAAACCGTTCAAGTTGGGGTATTTTATTTACCTCTCAGACCTTGATCGACAACGTTCTTATCTTAGAATAGATATAAGCTTGCAACTCTAACCCCTTATTATTTCTAATCTTAATCAAACCGTATTTCTTATTTCATTTTACAATATAGTTTTATGACGCCATACCCTTAATTTGAAAACTCAGTTGTTCACAACCATTTATTTAAATATTAACTCTTTGCTGCGTCTTTGTTATATAATCCTATTTATAATTTCTTTTACCATAATCCATTTACATTCTTTGTCTCTTGAAATTTTACTTTTATTTGAGTCGTTTTACTTAATGCAAGTAACATCTCATTACCAATTCAATAACATCTTAAATGAGGTCCATTTAAGAAACAATTATTTAATTAAAAATAATTAAATAATATTTTACTTCATCATTGCTGAAGTAAACAATTTACTTCATCATTAATCTAAAATAGATTGGTTTCTTACTTGATAACTAATTATATTGGTTCAATGATTATTTAATACCTCATTAATTAAAAAGGGTAATTAATAAGGAATCTTATTAAAAAAAAATTGATCAGTTTATGGCTAAGTTATTTTCATTAGATTAATTGAAGACCAATTAATCTAATAATCATTTTCCAAATAAACAGTTGGTTAAATCAACTTCATTCCATCAGTAAATTCGTTAACTGATTTTAATTACTCCTTACCATTAGATTAATATAATTAATCTAACAATATTTCTTAACTGTTTGCTTTAAAATAATTGTCCAAATTATTCACTCGTAGGATAATTATAGCTTAATAACTTATTTGAATGTTAAGTAACCGTTTATATTTACTTTATAAAATGAACTATAAAATACCAGTTTATAATAGAACTTCTATTATAATTTAAAACTTCACTTTAACTATAAAAATATAATTTTTGTAACTTAACTTCGTTGATTTTCCTGACGGCCAATCAACTTCTTCACAAAACGATGGGTTTATGGTCGACTGTTACTACTTTCTTCATCGATTTCATTTATTGATTAAATCAAAACAATTGTTGAATTTCCATTCAACATCAATATCCACACAGGGTTTTAATGTAATTTGGGTTCAAACAGTGCATATATAAATAATATACAACAAATAGTACATATAAATATTGAGGGATCCGGTTGGATTCCTCCAACCGGTTTCCTGCATCCACAGATGTTAGTCCATACAATTTACACTAATTTCATACTAGGGAATCTTATAACCGATGGAATCAGTATCCAATCTATGATGTGTACATATGCAACGATATGTATGTATTTCAATCAATTTAATTGTAATCTACCTAAACGACCATCACACAGCATTCAACCATTATTTATCACTATTAAAATATGATTATAATATTTTAAAATAAAACAGAGTGAGTGAATTTACTCACCTTTGCGCGTTAACCGTTAAATAACGATTTGCGTCAGTTGATTAAACCCGGCGTTCAATTTTGCCATAATTCATAACGAGTCGCAGATCACTCCCACTAGCTTTGTTGAATAAAGCGCATCCATACCGACTCAACGCAACCGACGCCACCTAATTTCTTCTGTTTAAGCCGGTCAACGGATTCAACCACCGTACTGTAGCCTTAACTCCATTTACTTCCATCTGTGTAATTTAACTTTCACGCTCCTGTATATTCTTCACAAATAGTGCTGTACTTCGAACGCCTTCACCATTTCAGTCTGCACCCGCGCCATGTAGCAGCAACTCCATCCGTTCATCGCCAGTTCAACGCACACGAGCCTACATGGAACGACGTCCTACTTCCCTTACCATGAACTCACATCCCCTAAAAATCCAGCTCCTGCTAACTCATGTTGAACATGGCCCATTTCCTCAACATATATCTACGTTAAACCCTTCCTTCATGTTTTCCTTCCCATGTAATGCGCCCAAAACTCCACTTCCATATTCAAACCCGAAGACCATCAAGCCATTTCCCATCGTCAGCTTTACAAACTTCAACCCCGATCTCCTGTATATCTCCCTTCCCAAATTTCTACAGCTCCAGTTCACGAGCACTACCACTCAACTCACTGCGTTCATCACATATCACAAAACCAGCATCCACTCTTCCATTTACACGCATGACCGCATGTACTTCTCCATACCAAGACATATATATATATATATATATATATTTGAACTTCTACAGACCATCCCTTTACATTTCCCCTCCTTTTCTTCCATTTTGTTATATTTTCTTCCCACAAATGTATCCCCCCGAACCCACAACGTTCTATCCCAACCTAAGGCTCCCCTCCACGCAACCGCTTCTCACGTTGCTGCTCTTCATCCATAAAACATATGCTGTCATAATCATTAACCCCCAATACGTTATCTTCCTCATAACCTCTTCCTTTGCTATCAAAACATAACTCGCCCCAAACCTTTTCCTCTTTTATATGAATGCAACTATGCATGTCTTTTCCCCCTTCTTCACGTTCACTTCCATGCACACACCTGTTAATCTTTTCTTACTCCTTTACTTCACGCAACAAGGGAAAACCATATATTTGTTTTCGCCATTTTCTGAACCATCCCGTTTCTCCCAATGGAACCGCTACCTCATGAAATGAGATCCATCTCCACTGATCCACACTTCCTCACCGTCACCTTCAACACCTAAAAACTGATCTGCCTCAACCCTAGGATCTGACTGTAAGAGTCGAGCACACCTGAAGGTTCATTGCAACCAAAAACCGAGCCAACTAATTGAAGCTCTCGATTTGTAGAGTTTAAATGAGTTTAAATTTATTTAATTTCATGAAGTATTGGATTTATAAATATAACGACCCAAACTTCCCCGTAAAGGAAAGCCCGGATTGCTTTGAGAACAAGACAAATCAGAACACAAATAGAAGAACATTTCATTGCTTATTACAACAATTCCATCAGAATACAAGAATATACAGAGTATGAATCAATATTACACATTTGATAATGATCAAAGATTTAAATACATTACTACAGCGGAAAAATAATACAAAACATAACTGAAAGAAATACACGGGTACAGTGCTTTCTGAATATCACTTCAGCTATAAACCAGGATCCTGTGAATATAATATCTGCAAAACCCAACTACTAGCTGCCCGTGTGGAAAATAAGGGCACCCAGAGTTTAGGTTGAAACAATAAACTCCAGGTCAGTCATGTGACTGGTGTGAGAACTAAAACAGCTATTAATTTGCTTTTAAAGTGAGTGTAGTGACCAGAAAATCCGGTCCAATTTGAGCTGACCAAAAACACAAGTCCAACCCAAATTAAACTGGAAAACCAGGTAACTAATAGAAAGAAAACAGAGGGTGAGAATAGATACGATAGAACTAATAGAATAGAAGAAGAAGAAGAAGAAAATCATCATTAGAGTAAACATGAATCTCACAGCGGAACGAATAAAATATAACATAACTTTTTGAAATAAAACAGTATGTATAGAATAGCACTTATCAGAGTACAACACTTACAACAACAGCGGAAATAATAATAGCTATAGAATCCTGAAGCCTCCTGCTCCAGCTCTTCAAGTATCTGTAAATCCCGACTACTTGACTGCCCGTACAAAATTGGGCACCCAAGAGTTTAGGGAAAATGTAATGGCCCAGATTTTTTGACCATTTAGTTTAATATTTAAAAATGTTTTTATTGTTTTGGAATATTAAATGGTTTAATTTCAATAATTTTGAATATTTTATTTTATTCCGAAATGGTTGAAATTTAGTGGATCTGCAATATAATGTGAACTAGCAGTATAAAAGGATAAATTTTTAATTTAAAATAGTACGTTTACAAAGGATGTAGTAGCTAACGAACTCGGATTTCGATGAAATCAGTTTCATTAAATCCGAAATGATGAAATTAGGTAACCAACCAAGTTACGTCAAAAATGACATCCTTATGTGGAAAAGAAAAAAACAAAAGGCCAAAATTTGAACTAAATTTTGACGGTAATTGGAATTTGCTAATGCTAACGGCAAAACTGGAACCTGAGACCTATCCAGGAAAATTCTAAACATAGGATATTAGCTATATATGAAATCTGGGAAAATCCTATAACGGATATAGAAAGTTATTAAGGAAACAAAATTTAAATAAATTATTTGAAAATCTAAACGAACTCCGATTTTTGATTTGAATACATAGGATTGAAGTACGTTAAAAACCGGACCAGATGGTGGAAGAATTTCTGAAAACCGTTATCGTTTGATACTCCAACATGAGACCAGAAGGTGTTGAAACTAACACAAAACACTATTTTGAATTTTAATTTAAATTATTTGAAAGTTCAAACAAATTCAAAATTGATATATTTTTATATAGTATTGAAGAGCAAGAAAAATTGAACAACATGGTTGAAAAAGATTTTGGATAAGGTATCAATAAGTAAATCAAATTAACGTCCGAATAGGGTTGAGAAAACACACTTTACTATTCATAAATTTTTAAATTTATTTATAATTTAATTAATTTAAGGATTAATCCTAACCATCCATTTTCGACTGTTGGATTCGCGCCACCTCAGCAATACATGTGACTCTTTCGGCTATAAATAGCCCCCCCCCCCTTATTTTAAACTCACTCCTCCTCCTCCTCTTTCAAGTTTTGGCAATGGCAGAAATAATAATAAAATATTAGGAAATAGGGAAAAGGGAAGGAAGGGAGAAAGGAGGGCAAGACGGGGAGCTGGGACTCTTAGGCAGAGGCTTCACGGGGTAAGTTTTTAAATAATATTTATTTATTTGTGTAATATATATATATATATATATATATTATAATTAAAATAGAATTTGTAAAAATAAATATCAGAACATTCTAAGGGTGACAGAGAGGATAGTGTCTAAGGCTTGAGTTTGGAAAATATAGTTTCCTGCTCTCCCTGGCTATCCCTAACTGATCCGACGGATGGGATGATTAATTTAAATTTAAATTTAAAATCTAATTTGAATTTAATTTGAATTTAATTTGAATTTAAAACAAATCAGGGGCATTTTCGTAATTTTTAACCATAAACTTTAAAAGCTTATAATTTTTTCAAAACAAGTCGGATTTCCACGAAACAAGGACCGTTGGATTCTTATCGAAAAATACTTTAAAATGAGTGGAAGCAAATTTTTGATCCGGGTTAAAAATTTTAAGTTATAATTAAATGAATATTTTTAAATATTTTATTTGAAAATCAAATTTAATTAATATTAAAATGGTTTTTCAATTTTTTAAAAAAAAATTGGATATGGCTAGAGATGGGAAAGTAGGATTTTTTAGAAGGGCAGGGAAGGTAATTTGGCTAATAACGCAATTAGAAATTAATTAAGATAAAAATAATTTAATTAATTTAATTAAATATATATTCATTTAAATTAGGTAAATATTGTAAATAGCATAACTTTTGCATACATTAACGAAATTTAACGAAACAGGATCTGTTGGGATCGTATGGACGAGCACTACGCAATGGAACTGACCACAAGTGGATTGGAGCTCGTTTGGATTTATGGTGAAATTTAACGTCTGAACCAAATCAATGACCGATTATCGTTATTCAACGATAAACCGTCCAATGTGAGTAAATCTCACTAACTCTGAACACTTTATATTTTTATAAAGTATTTTTAGAATTGATAAATATTGATTGAATTGCTGAGTGTTGATTGTTTGGTTAAACTGCTAGTCAGTTGGTTGAAAATACCGATATAGTTATATATATCGTTAACCGATGTCGATTTTGTTTATCAGAATACCTCATATTGAAATGAAATTGATGTGAATTATATTGTGTATCCACAATGGATGCAGGGAAACAGGTCGGAGGGATCCAACTGGATTCCTCAACATTTATTTACCGTTTTTCATATATTCTGTTATATGATGTGTTATATCATCTGTCGTTGAACCCGTGTGTTTGGATGATGATCAAACCTTTTGATTTGGTATTTTTATACCATAAATGATAACGGGAAGTGAAAAGGAATTTTCAAAGTATATTTTGAAAATAAATTATTTATATAAAATCAATAGATTTTATATATAAAAGGAAAAGAGTTTCATAGAGGAAAATAATTATAGAATCAAAGAAATTGAGTAAAGGAAAATATTTGTGAAATCAAATATAAAGGAGAAGATTTGAAAAGAAAAACAAACATAGAGGAAATACATTTGTAAAACAAATGTAAAGGAAAATATTTGCAAATCAAATAGAATAGGGGAAAAGTAGCTATTTGTGAAACCTTTACAAATAGAAATCAAAAGGGAATCATTTGTAAAACGATTACAAATGGAATTGAAAAGCGAATATTCATTTAGGGAATAAAGGAAAGTTAAAAGAGATATTTATGTAGAGAATAAATGGAAAAGCTAAAAGTAATAATTATTTGTTAAATAAATAGAAGTAAAAAGGGAATAGTTATTTGTTAAGTAAACAAATAGAAAAAATTATTATTCAAAAGAGCTATTCAAAAAGTGTTATTCAAAAGAGTTATTCAAAAGAGTTATTCAAAAAGTGTTATTCAAAAGAGAAAATTCAAAGGGGTTAATTCAAAAGAGTTAATCAACCAAAGTTAAACTGTCAGAGTTAAACAGTTAGAGTTAAACCATTAGAGTTAATCAGAAAAGTTAGTCAGTTAGGGTCAAACCGTTAAAGTTAAACAGTTAGAGTTAAACCATTAGAGTTAAACTGTTAGAGTTAAACTATTAGAGTCTAACAGTTGGAGTTAATCTATTAGAATTAAACCGTTGGAGTTAAGCTGTTAGAGTCAAACAGTTAGAGTTAGTTAGTTAGAATTAACCAGTAGAGTAAATCAGTTAGAGTTAAGCGGTTTGAATCAAATCGGACTAGAGTTATTCGAATAGAGTAACCGAATAAGGGTTAAATTGAATATTAGTTATTCAATTAGAGTTGATCGAACTTAGTTATTCGAGATAGAGTTAAACAAAAGTAGTTATTCAGTATAAATTGCCATTTATCACGACTGCTAACGAAATTCGCAGGGCTGCAGATAGCCTAAGGTGGTCGGATGTTTCCTGAGGGAATCAGGCGTAACCATTGTAATCGTTGCGATCTAGAGTCAAGCGAATGAAGTTAAATCAAATATTAGCTATTCAAAATGAAGTTAAAAACAGACATAGTTAGTCGAATATAAGTTAATCGAATATTAGTTATTCGATAATAGTTAGTCAAATTAAGTTAAATAAGTTGAGTTAAATAAGTCGAGTTAATTAAGTTAAGTTAGTCAAGTTGAGCTGATCAAGTAAGTTGGTCGAGTTGAGTTAATCAAGATGAGTTAATCAAACCGAGTTATCCAAATAAGAGTTAATCCAGTAAAAGTTAATAGAATAAGGGTTATAGATTATAGTTAACCGAATAGGAGTTGATAAATTAGTTGTTCGTGTATTTATTTGAGCTAGAAAGAAAAAGTCATATTAAAGTTATTATATTTCGGACGTAGGGGATTATAACACCATTATTATAATCAAATGACTTCCGTAAAGGAAGTGGATTCGTAAATAGAATCCGAGAGTTACGTAAGTAAGTCGTTGAAAGTGTAAAAAGGTGAACTTTGTCTGTTTCGAAGTTAGAAATGTTGTTCAGTTAAGGTCTGAGAGGTAATTATAACCCAACTAGATTGACTACAGTTTTAACTAAGAAGTGGATAAGTTTGATAGTGAAAAGTGGTTAAGTGAATTTAGTTAATGAGCATAATGGTCTGTGTTGACATAGCGATGTTTATTCAAACATCTGTTTAAACCCAATGAAGGAATTTTGGAAATGTTTTCCAAATAAGATCAGGATATTTTCTAATATAGAAAACAAGAAGTGGAAATGTTTTCCATTGTTAATAACGTATATTTTCTAAATATAGTAAATAAGAAATATAGGGAAACAGGAATAAGGAAAAGAATAAATTTATGATAATTTAATTTAAGAATTAATGATGATTGATGATTGATCGATAGAATTTCCATCTGGAAATAATATCGTTGTTTGCACACAGACATGTTTTCATTTGATAGTTAAATCACCGACTATCAAAGTTTTTGACCATTTTACGTTGTTAATATGGAGAGACCGGTTGGATTATTATCCACAGAACCACTCCGTATTGGCATAAGCGTTGCGAATCAAGTATGCTGAATATATTGAAGACGGAGTAAAGTGCAAGGGCTATCCTGTTTACAGAATAGTGCCTTCGGTTTGTCCAGTCCCAGGACAAACGTGTATGGAAGAATGCCTGACAGAGTATATTCAATAGATCGCGTAAGTTGATCTCTTCAAACATACTTACGTTTGGTGGCGGAGGAATTCGTTTCTCTTAGCTTTATACCCGTGGTGTTTTTTGGGAAATCAATTTGTGATTTGGCGAGTATGACGATGTGGCATTCAAAGTGAATGATCTGTCAGAGATAAGCGTGGCCTCTAGCCTCATCAACCGGGAAATGACAAAAATCGGGCAGGCAGCATGGCTATGTGGGTCGCACCCATTAGGATGTATAATCACCTATCTAGAGAAATTCCAATTGCTTCTTAAATCTATCGATGCTGCCCCATTCGGGAGACGGTTGCTGATCCCAACCGTTGGTGATATATATTCGATACACTCAAGCGGAATGAGTGGTCGGTCATGTGAGGGCCGGGTTGCAAGATGTTCTTGTTGAACCCAGTGTATTCGCCTCTAGGGATACACTATCGGCAGGTGGTCCCATACCTTGTCAAAGTAGGAATCCAATCTCCAATAAGTGCCCGCGAGTTTGATTTGTATACTATATATGTAGAGCGTGAGATGCAAGCGTTCTACTAGATTTTAATTACTTGTGATTAGACATTATTATAATATCAGATAATATATGATTTCCAAAGTGCTTTGGGTTATCGTAAGGTAAAAGTCATCCATATTTATGTGTGGATTGGTCTTACGATTATCTTTTCTTTTGAAAAGGATTTTGAAAAGTTAAACCAAATGATTTGAGTTTACTCACACCAATTCCATGACTGACCCAGAGTTTTATTTTGTTTTGTTTTTCCTAAACTCTTGGGTGCCCAAATTTGTACGGGCAGTCAAGTAGTCAGGATTTTACAGATAGACTTGGAGAGCTTGGAGCAGGAGGCTTCAGGACTTATATAGCTATTGTTTATTTCCGCTGTGATGCAAGGGTTGTACTCTGATAATGGTATTGTATGCATATACTGCTTTTGATTTCAAGTTATGTGATATATTATATTTTATTCGTTCCGCTGTGAGATTCGTGTTACTCTGATGTTGTGTTCTTCTTTTTCTTCTTCTATTCTAATTTTCTATCTTATCTATCCTCACCCTCTAAATTCTTCCATTAACTATTCGGTAATTGTCGACCCTTGATGTTCGATATGTGTTGTAAATCGGATAATCAAGGTCGTCTTTTCCCGGGTCGTTACAGAAAACAAAACAAAATAAACTCCGGGTCAGTCATGGGACTGGTATGAGTAAAACAGTTTAAAACAGTTTGAACAAAATAAACTCCGGGTCAGTCATGGGACGGGTTTTCCCTTTATGAGAATCCAAACAACTTTGTAAACAATATCCTTCTGATATTATAATAATGTCTAGGTACAAATAGATATCAATCTAGCAGAAACGCTTTCATCTCACGTTCTACATATATAGTATACAATCAAAACCGCAAGCGCGTATTGGGTAATGGATTTCCAATTATGACAAGGTATGGAACCACCTTCCGATCAGTGTACTCTAGGAACGATACACTGGAGTTCAACAAGAACATCTTACAACTCAGCCACACATGACCGACCACTCATTTCGCTTGAGTGTATCGAATGTACATCACCAACGGTTGGGATCGGCAACCGTTCCCGTATATATATATATATATATATATATATATATATATATATATATATGGGACAACATTGATAGATTTAAGAAGCAAATGCATATTCTCTAGATAGGTGATTATACACCCTACTTCGGTGCGACCGACTTAGCCATGCTGCCTGCCCGATTTTTGTCATTTACTGGATGTGAGGCTAGAAGCTGCGCTTATCTTTTTACATACCACATCTTCATTCACTTAGAATGTCACATCGTCATACCCCTTTATATCACAAATTGATTTCCCCAAAAATACCACGGGTATAAGCTAAGAGAAATGAATTCCTCCGCCACCAACGTAAATACGTTTGAAACGATCAACTTGCGTGATCTACTAGATATACTTTGTCAGACCTTCGTCCATACAAGTTGTCCTGGGACTGGACAAACCGAAGGCACTATTCAGTACATCCATCCTAGGCAATCTTTACCTAGGACTTATACAATATCCCTTGCACTTTACTCCGTCTTCAATATATTCAGCAAACTTGATTCGCAACGCTTATGCCAATACAGAGTGGTTCTTCGGATAATAATCCAACCGGTCTTTCCATATTAACAACGTTAATATGGTAAAAACTTTTGATAATCGTTGATTTAACTATCAAATGAAAACATGTCCGTGTACACACAACGATCTTATTTCCAAATGGAATTATCGATCCAATCATCAAACACGATATATATATATATATATATATATATATATATATATATTCATATTTCCTTATTTTCTATATTTAGAAAATGTACGTTATTAACACTGGAAAACATTTCCAGCTTATTCATGCATCACTATCATTCCACAACTATTAGTCCCTAACTGTAAACTAGTAAGAGAACAATTCTCTAAGTATAAACCCCGAAGTCCGAAACCAACATCAGATCGATACTCAGGAAACCATTCAACTTACTAATCTCTAGTCAGTTTCTAATCTTGTATAACTCTATATTCTTAACTCCTTATACATGAACATTTCCTTTTTCTAATTCATATTTCAAATTTCAATATTTGATTACGTTTCTGATTTTATTTGGAAAACATTTCCAAATATTCTTTACTTGGATTTAAACAGTTGTTTAAATCAACATCACGACGACAACTCAAACCACTATACTTATTTACTAAATTCACTTAACCACTTTCACTCTCGAACCTTAACCATTTCTAAATTTAAAACGAAGTCAATCAAGTTGGGGTATAACTACCTCTCAGACCTTAACTGAACAACATTCAAATCTCGAAATAGGGTAAGTTCATCTTTTAACTCTTTAACACTTCCTTACGTAACTTCCGGATATAATTTATGAGTCCAACTACTTTACAGAATCATTTGATTATAACAGTGGTGTTATAATTTCCTGCTTCTGAAATATAATAACTTTAACCTAACTCTTATTTCCTAACTCGAATAAATAACGAACAACCAATTTATCAACTCCTATTTGGTTAACTCTTATTTTATAACTCTTATTCGAATACTCCAATCTAATAACTAGATTCGATTAACTTACTTCGAATACCATATTCGATTTACTTAACTTCGAATACCATACTCGACTTACTTAACTTCGAATACCATACTCGACTTACTTAACTTCGAATACCATACTCGACTTACTTAACTTCTAATACCATACTCGACTTACTTAACTTCGACCATATTCGATTTACTTAACTTCTAATACCATATTCAATTTACTTAACTTCGAATACCATATTCTTAACTTCGAATACCATATTCGACTTACTTAACTTCGAATACCATATTCTTAACTTCGAATACCATATTCGACTTACTTAACTTCGAATACCATATTCTTAACTTCGAATACCATATTCGACTTACTTAACTTCGAATACCATATTCGACTTACTTAACTTCGAATACCATATTCGACTTACTTAACTTCGAATACCATATTCGACTTACTTATCTTAGAATACCATATTCGATTTACTTAACTTCGAATACCATATTCGACTTACTTAACTTCGAATACCATATTCGATTTACTTAACTTCGAATACCATATTCGACTTACTTAACTTGAAATACCATATTCGACTTACTTAACTTCAAATACCATATTCGACTTACTTAACTTCGAATACCATATTCGATTTACTTAACTCAACTGGATAACTTGACTTACTTAACTCAACTGGTTAACTTGACATACTTAACTCAACTGGTTAACTCCAACTGTTTAACTCTAACTGGTTAACTCTAACTGGTTAACTCTAACTCGAATAACTAATATTCGCTTTATAAAGATTTCCTTTTAACAACGTTCATTCATTTTTAAAGATTTACTTTTAGTAACGGTTCTTCACTTTAAAAATGATTTCCTTTTCCAATTCTATTTGTAAGTGTTTTACAAATATCTCCTTTTCGATTTGATTTGTAAATGGTTTTACAACATTTCTCTTTCTATTTGATTTGTAAATGATTTACAAAACTTTCTCTTTCTATTTGATTTGTAAATGATTTACAAACCTTTCTCTTTCTATTTGATTTGTAAATGATTTACAAACCTTTCCCTTTTCAAATTTATTCTTAAAAATATTCTAACTCCTTAAATTTTCGGAAAAATTCGCCATAACCTCCTTTGTACCGGGAGCATCGGGAAAATCCCCAAACCGCCACACAGGCCTTTCCATTCAAAAAGAAAAAAGGGTTGAAATTATTTCCTTTCTAAATATCTCCTATTTATAAATATTCCAATTTATAAATATTCCTTATTTATAAATATTTCAATTATAAATATCTCTTATTTATAAATATTCCATTTATAAATATTCGATTTTCAATATCACTTTGAAAATTCCCTTATCAACAAATCGGTATGTTATGGTATTCAATCATATCAAATCACGATGTTCAATATCGTCCAAGCACATATAATCGACAACAGGTTATATATTATATCATATAACACAATATATGAACAGAACAGTATTATAAATATTGAGGAACCCAGTTGGGTTCCTCCAACCTGTTTCCCTGCATAACAGATGTTAAACACTAAAATCAACATCACTTTCAGTTCGATATTAAATATTCTGATAGCAGAATCAATATATAAAAATTTAACGGTTTATATATATATATATATATATTTATATTTATATATATATAATTTCCACTAACTAACTAGCAGTTCAATCAATCAACCAACACAGAGCAATCAACAGATGATTAACAATTCTAAAAATACCTTATAAAATATAACTGTTCAGAGTTGGTGGGTTTTACTCACTTTGGCAGTTCATTGTTAAAGAACAATAAACTGTTATTTTATTTGAATCAAACAATTTATTTCGCCATAAATTCATACGACCCCCAATCCACTTCCAGTCAGCTTCATTGTGAAACTCTCGTCCATACGGTCCCAATGCAACGTACGGTTCATCAATCTAATATCGTATGAGGTAGTTATGATTTTTACAAGTCATACGTATAATATAAACTAAATTTAACCAACCAGGCCTCACCCCTTTTATAACCTGGCCCATCCACCCCATCTTAAAGCCCAACTCGTTTTCAACCCTTCTTCCCCCAATTCTTGCTCCAGTAAACATCTCGAACCCAAAATGGCCAAAACGTATGGTTCTTCCTCCCACCATTATCATCACACTCCACTGTCTTCCAAACCGAGGCCATCGATGATTCTCTCTTCGTAAGTACATCCTCCTCCACCATATTATACTCAACTCGCACCTCACCTTCCTGACTGCGTCGAACCCATTTTTCCTCGTTGCCTGTAAACCCCACGAACACAATTTTCACCGAACCTCTCAAAATTATCACAACCAAAGCCGATTCCAACCACAAACTCAAATCTAACATCCCCATTGTGATTCGATGCTTCGACTATCCACATACTTGAACCCTAGTTTCATTTGGTCGACGCTGCTATGAATAACAGTAACCAAAATTGTTTCGAACCCCACCAAACTAGTATCCAACTGAAGAGAATCCTCGCAGGAATTCAAATAAAATAGTTTCATGATTTTAGGATTTGTTTTCTATTTTCTTTTGATTTTTCATTCCTCACGTTGAAAAGAGAAAAGAGAAACTAGCGGCTACAATTTCTGCGTTGACCAGAAATGAGAAATATTAGGGTTAGAGGAGTGTTAGGATTATTTATAGGATTTTTATAATATTTTTTTATTCGAATATTATATTAATTTATTCTCCAACGTTGCTTGTATTTGTCTCTAAAAATTCGTTCGACCACATGTAATACCCAAAAATCACCAAACTGGACATGCAGCTATAGTGTGACATTACGGTCCCAACGAAACTTGTTTCGTCGAATTCCGACTCCGTTTGCTCACACAGCGTATTTTTAACCGTCGAAATACTGATTGTTTTTCACTATAAAAATCCGTACGGCCACACAGTGACTCTAAAAATCACGAAACTTAGAATCTAGCAATTATTTGATGTTGCGGATCCAACAAAATTAGTTTCGTCAAATTCCGACTTCGTTTCCAAAAGTGGTTATATTTAAAGCTCTAAATAGCCCATTTAAATATATAAATATATTTAAATAAAATAAAATTAAATATAAATAAATATATATTGTCATATATATTCACAATAGAATATCATACGGCTCCAGGGTAATTATATTCTCGATATTCCAAGTCCTGGTTGAATTGAATTTCAATTTATATTGAAATTCCCTTTTATAACGTATATAAAGCGTTATGAATTATATACGAATTCCATAGCGACTTTTCTGAAATTTTATTTGGACGTAAATCAAAATCTACACGATGAAATCCAGATTTTTCTCTTCCATTAGAAAAATATACTCCACCAGCTCCACACGTTTCTTGTTTCACAGAAATTCGGCTTAAAACGAATCCTGTACCTTGAGTTGAAATTCAAATCGCCAAATAGCGAACTGCCGTGCCATTTCGAGCTTGATTATATTTATAATATAATTTATATGCTCAACTGTCATTTATATAATATATTCGTTATTCAAATTCAAATCCAAACTGAATTTTATATTATAAATTGTCCAGTTAACATTATATTGTGAATTCCACTAATTCTGATTATTTCAGAATTAAATATATATTATTTAATTATTATTTTAATTAAATATTCACTATTATTTAATTAAAGACCATTTAATTCTCTAAATCACTATTTAAATAATTAAATTAATTAATTATTACATCGCTAAAAATGCGGGTCATTACATTCTTTCCCCCTTAAAATAATTTCGCCCTCGAAATTGCTAAGGTATAAAACAAACCCTATCGACTGGCCAGACTTATTTGTTCACTTCTCAACTTCAATTTCCACTGAACCGATTAAATTGCAATTAAATATTAATTAATTCTTATTAACGAAAATTTCCAAAAATCTTGAAAATTTTCTAACGCCCTAGCTTTTTGAAAAAATTCGCCAGCACCTCCTTTGTACTGGTCAATATCTCAAACTCCAACTCGCCTCTCTGGGCCTTCTTCAACCCAAAAGAAAATCAAACAGCCAAGCGGCTTGCCAATTCGGCTTATAAATCTCATACTGATATCAAATATAAACTTGTACCTTTTTGTCGGGCATATCAACCTTATCACTTTCACCTGTTATCAATTCTGCATATATCCATGCATTCCAACTAGATCTCAAATCAATTCATTCTCAAAACCAAATCATTCGCTTATATCCAAGTCATATTTTATTCAAACTTCAATATCAAATTTCAAACTCCTAACTCGTCAACTCAATTCCATTTCTAGATTATTCACTAATCAATTCCAGTTTCATTTAGCATAGTCAGAGTTAAATTCAAATTTATTATTCACTTTCACTATTTAAATCCTTTTAACTTCATAAGTTAAATTTAAATTTCAAATTTCATATTTCTGGGTTCATTTCAAATCAATTCGAAATCATAGTACCAATTCAAAACCTTTGAATCTCTAAACAACTTGTTTTTCTTAAAACAATTCAAAAACAAAACCTTTGGTAGTAATCTGTCACTTAGAGCTCGAAAATGAACACTGGTGATGCTGCAGTCATTATCAGAATTATTTTCCAGTAATCAGGGTGAGTTTAATACTATATCTCTTTTCAAAATCATTTTTTTTAAACACATCCATTTTGAAACCAATTCAAAATCTCCCAGGAACTTAAAATATCCTTATTTTAATTCCTATTCTAATTTAAATTTCAGATTTAAATCTTCTTATCTCATATACTTTACTTTTATGAATCCTGATTGGTTATTTATAACCATTTCACTTTTTTTTATAATCTCATTTGATTATATTAACAACCAACACATCCAATATACTATATCAAAATATATTCGGGTAAAATTATTTCTTCTACCCTTCTTTCAAAACATACTGTGTCGGTCCATCGTATTCGAGTGTTTAGTAACCCCTATCGATACAGTGGATCAGACTGATCGACCAGAATTCATAAACAACTCAACCAATAAATCTCCACAATACAAAATTATTTTTATATCAAATAACATATACGTTCACTCGTATATGTACACTCAAACTCAATCTAGGGTATTGCTAACCCCATCTCTACCGAGTCACGCCACAGAGCCAAGGTAAATACTTAACCTTAAGTTCTGATACCAACTGTAGTGACCCGAAAATACGGTCCAATTTAAGCTGACCAAAAACACAAGTCCAACCCAAATTAAACTGAAAAACCAGGTAACTAATAGAAAGAAAACAGAGGGTGAGAATAGATAAGATAGAACTAATAGAATAGAAGAAGAAGAACATCATCATCAGAGTAAACACGAATCTCACAGCGGAACGAATAAAATATAACATAACTTTTTGAAATAAAACAGTATGTATACAATAGCACTTATCAGAGTACAACACTTATAACAACAACAGAAATAATAATAGCTATAGAATCCTGAAGCCTCCTGCTCCAGCTCTTCAAGTATCTGTAAATCCTGACTACTTGACTGCCCGTACAAAATTGGGCACCCAAGAGTTTAGGGAAAACAAAACAAAATAACCTCCGGGTCAGTCATGGGACTGGTATGAGTAAAACAGTTTAAAATAGCTTGAACAAGTAAACGATATCTCATAAGACCACGCCATATAACGGAACGGGTTTTCCCCTTATGAGAATCCAAACAATTTTGTAACCTTCTGATATTATAATAATATCTAGGTACAAATAGATATCAATCTAGCAGAAACGCTTTCATCTCACGTTCTACATATATAATATACAATCAAAACCGCAAGCACGTATTGGGTAATGGATTTCCAATTATGACAAGGTATGGAACCACCTTCCGATTAGTGTACTCTAGGAACAATACACTAGAGTTCAACAAGAACATCTTGCAACTCAGCCACACATGACCGACCACTCATTTCGCTTGAGTGTATCGAATGTACATCACCAACGGTTGGGATCAGCAACCGTTCCCGTATATATATATATATATATATATATATATATATATATATATATATATGGGACAGCATTGATAGATTTAAGAAGCAAATGAATATTCTCTAGATAGGTGATTATACACCCTACTTCGGTGCGACCGACTTAGCCATGCTGCCTGCCCGATTTTTGTCATTTACTGGATGTGAGGCTAGAAGCTACGCTTATCTTTTTACATATCACATCTTCATTCACTTAGAATGTCACATCGTCATACCCCTTTAAATCACAAATTGATTTCCCCAAAAATACCATGGGTATAAGCTAAGAGAAACGAATTCCTCCGCCACCAACGTAAATACGTTTGAAACGATCAACTTGCGTGATCTACTAGATATACTCTGTCAGACCTTCGTCCATACAAGTTGTCCTGGGACTGGACAAACCGAAGGCACTATTCAGTACATCTATCCTAGGCAATCTTTACCTAGGACTTATACAATATCCCTTGCACTTTACTCCGTCTTCAATATATTCAGCAAACTTGATTCGCAACGCTTATGCCAATACGGAGTGGTTCTTCGGATAATAATCCAACCGGTCTCTCCATATTAGCAACGTTAAAATGGTAAAAACTTTGATAGTCGGTGATTTAACTATCAAATGAAAACATGTCCGTGTACACACAACGATCTTATTTCCAAATGGAATTATCGATCCAATCATCAAACACACACACATATATATATATATATATATTCATATTTCCTTATTTTCTATATTTAGAAAATGTACGTTATTAACACTAGAAAACATTTCCAGCTTATTCACGCATCACTATCATTCCACAACTATTAGTCCCTAACTGTAAACTAGTAAGAGAACAATTCTCTAAGTATAAACCCCGAAGGCCGAAACCAACATCAGATCGATACTCAGGAAACCATTCAACTTACTAATCTCTAGTCAGTTTATAATCTTGTTTAACTCTATATTCTTAACTCCTTATACATGAACACTTCCTTTTTCTAATTCATATTTCAAATTTCAATATTTGATTACGTTTCTGATTTTATTTGGAAAACATTTCCAAATCTTCTTTACTTGGATTTAAACAGATGCTTAAATCAACATCGCGACGACAACTCAAACCACTATACTTATTTACTAAATTCACTTAACCACTTTCACTCTCGAACCTTAACCATTTCTAAATTTAAAACGAAGTCAATCAAGTTGGGGTATAACTACCTCTCAGACCTTAACTGAACAACATTCAAATCTCAAAATAAGGTAAGTTCATCTTTTAAATCTTTAACACTTCCTTACGTAACTTCCGGATATAATTTACGAGTCTAACTCCTTTACAGAATCATTTGATTATAACAGTGGTGTTATAATTTCCTGCTTCTAAAATATAATAACTTTAACCTAACTCTTATTCCTAACTCAAATAAATAACGAACAACCAATTTATCAACTCCTATTTGGTTAACTCTTATTCGAATACTCCAATCTAATAACTAGATTCGATTAACTTACTTCGAATACCATATTCGATTTACTTAACTTCGAATACCATACTCGACTTACTTAACTTCAAATACCATACTCGACTTACTTAACTTCGAAAACCATACTCGACTTACTTAACTTCGAATACCATATTCGATTTACTTAACTTCGAACACCATATTCGATTTACTTAACTTCGAATACCATATTCGATTTACATAACTTCGAATACCATATTCTTAACTTCGAATACCATATTCGACTTACTTAACTTCGAATACCATATTCTTAACTTCTAATACCATATTCGACTTACTTAACTTCGAATACCATATTCTTAACTTCGAATACCTTATTCTTAACTTCGAATACCATATTCGACTTACTTAACTTCGAATACCATATTCGACTTACTTAACTTCGAGTACCATATTCGATTTACTTAACTTCGAATACCATATTCGACTTACTTAACTTCGAATACCATATTCGACTTACTTAACTTCGAATACCATATTCGACTTACTTAACTTCGAGTACCATATTCGACTTACTTAACTTCAAATACCATATTCGATTTACTTAACTCAACTGGTTAACTTGACTTACTTAACTCAACTGGTTAACTTGACTTACTTAACTCAACTGGTTAACTCTAACTGGTTAACTCTAACTGGTTAACTCTAACTCGATTAACTAATATTCGCTCTATAAAGATTTCCTTTTAACAACGTTCATTCATTTTTAAAGATTTACTTTTAGTAACGGTTCTTCACTTTAAATATGTTTTCCTTTTCCAATTCTATTTGTAAGTGTTTTACAAATATCTCCTTTTTGATTTGATTTGTAAATGGTTTTACAACATTTCTCTTTCTATTTGATTTGTAAATGATTTACAAACCTTTCTCTTTCTATTTGATTTGTAAATGATTTACAAACCTTTCTCTTTCTATTTGATTTGTAAATGATTTACAAACCTTTCCCTATTCAAATTTATTCTTAAAAATATTCTAACTCCTTAAATTTCTGGAAAAATTCGCCATAACCTCCTTTGTACCGGGAGCATCGGGAAAATCCCCAAACCGCCACACAGGCCTTTCCATTCAAAAAGAAAAAAGGGTTGAAATTATTTCCTTTCTAAATATCTCCTATTTATAAATTTTCCAATTTATAAATATTCCTTATTTATAATATTTCAATTTATAAATATCTCTTATTTATAAATATTCCATTTATAAATATTCTATTTTCAATATCACTTTGAAAATTCCCTTATCAACAATTCGGTATGTTATGGTATTCAATCATATCAAATCACGATGTTCAATATCGTCCAAGCACATATAATGGACAACAGGTTATATATCATATCATATAACACAATATACGAACATAACAGTATTATAAATATTGAGAAACCCAGTTGGGTCCCTCCAACCTGTTTCCCTGCATCACAGATGTTAAACACTAAAATCAACATCACTTTCAGTTCGATAGGAAATATTCTGATAGCAGAATCAATATATAAATATTTAACGGTTTATATATATATATATATATATATAATTTCCACTAACTGACTAGTAGTTCAATCAATAAACCAACACACAACAATCAACAGATGATTAACAGTTCTAAAAATATAACTGTTCAGAGTTGGTGAGTTTTACTCACTTTGGCAGTTCATCCTTAAAGAACGATAAACTGTTACTTGATTTGAATCAAACAATTTATTTCGCTATAAATTCATACGAACCCCAATCCACTTCCAGTCAGCTTCATTGTGAAGCTCTCGTCCATACGGTCCCAACGCAACTTACGGTTCGTCAATCTAATATCGTATGAGGTAGTTATGATTTTTACAAGTCATACGTATAATATAAACTAAAACTAAACTAAATTTAACCAACCAGGCCTCACCCCTTTTATAACCTGGCCCATCCACCCCATCTTAAAGCCCAACCCGTTTTCAACCCTTCTTCCCCCAATTCTTGCTCCAGTAAACATCTCGAACCCAAAATGGCCAAAACGTATGGTTCTTCCTCCCACCATTATCATCACACTCCACTGTCTTCCAAACCGAGGCCATCAATGATTCTCTCTTCGTAAGTACATCCTCCTCCACCATATTATACTCAACTCGCACCTCACCTTCCTGACTGCGTCGAACCCACTTTTCCTCGTTGCCTGTAAACCCCGCGAACACAATTTTCACCGAACCTCTCAAAATTATCACAACCGAAGCCGATTCCATCCATAAACTCAAATCTAACATCCCCATTGTGATTCGATGCTTCGACTATCCACATACTTGAACCCTAGTTTCATTTGGTCGACGCTGCTATGAATAACAGTAACCAAAATTGTTTCGAACCCCACCAAACTAGTATCCAACTGAAGAGAATCCTCGCAGGAATTCAAATAAAGTAGTTTCATGATTTTAGGATTTGTTTTCTATTTTCTTTTGATTTTTCATTCCTCACGTTGAAAAGAGAAAAGAGAAACTAGTGGCTACAGTTTCTGCGTTGACCATAAATGAGAAATATTAGGGTTAGAGGAGTGTTAGGATTATTTATAGGATTTTTATAATATTTTTTTATTCGAATATTATATTGATTTATTCTCCAACGTTGCTTGTATTTGTCTCTAAAAATTCGTACGACCACATGTAATACCCAAAAATCACCAAACTGGACATGCAGCTATAGTGTGACATTACGGTCCCAACGAAACTGGTTTCATCGAATTCCGACTCCGTTTGCTCACATAGCGTATTTTTAACCGTCGAAATACTGATTGTTTTTCACTCTAAAAATCCGTATGGCCACACAGTGACTCTAAAAATCATGAAACTTAGAATCTAGCAATTATTTGATGTTGCGGATCCAACAAAATTAGTTTCGTCGAATTCGGACTTCGTTTGCAAAAGTGGCTATTTTTAAAGCTCTAAATAGCCCATTTAAATATATAAATATATTTAAATAAAATAAAATTAAATATAAATAAATATATATTGTCGTATATATTCACAATAGAATATCATACAGCTCCAGGGTAATTATATTCTCGATATTCCAAGTCCTGGTTGAATCCAATTTCAATTTATATTGAAATTCCCTTTTATAACGTATATAAAGCGTTACGAATTATATACGAATTCCATAGCGACTTTTCTGAAATTTGATTTGGACGTAAATCAAAATCTACACGATGAAATCCAGATTTTTCTCTTCCACTAGAAAAATATACTCCACCAGCTACACACGTTTCTTGTTTCACAGAAATCCGGCTTAAAACGAATCATGTACCTTCAGTTGAAGTTCAAATCGCCAAATAGCGAACTGCCGCGCCATTTCGAGCTTGATTATATTTATAATATAATTTATACGCTCAACTGTCGTTTATATAATATATTCGTTATTCAAATTCAAATCCAAAGTGAATTTTATGTTATAAATTGTCCAGTTCACATTATATTGTGAATTGCACTAATTCTGATTATTTCAGAATTAAATATATATTATTTAATTATTATTTTAATTAAATATTCACTATTATTTAATTAATGACCATTTAATTCTCTAAATCACTATTTAAATAATTAAATTAATTAATTAGTACATCGCTAAAAATGCGGGTCATTACAGTTAGGTATATCAAGGGACCACGCCATATAACACAGAATGGGTTTTAACCCCAAGAATACCAATGCATAAACAAATAGTGCAATGCTAAATAGAAAAACAATGAAGCTATTATAAGACCCTGGTCCCATCATACAATGCAACGCAAGCCGGAGGATATGGTTTTACCTTATAGTAGCCAAATAATGCTTGATACACGAAATTTAATCTTCTATTATTACTATAAGTGAAGAAAACAACTTCAAATATAAATGTATCAATCATAGACGGCATGGGTACCATATATCATGTCGCCGTACTAGTTCTACAATTAAAACCGCACGATGTCGTATTTGGAAATTGGATTTCTGTCATGAACCAAGGCAAGGGATCGTCCTTACCGCTTCGAGACGCTCTAGCCCGTGTCTCAGGACCCAGACTCAGGAGGGCCCTTGGATCGTCAGGGCCGGTCCATACAGAGTGAATTAAAATGCCTGAACAATGCGTTTCCCTGCCCTATGGGGCGTCAATCTGGTCTGTATAAAGACCATACCATCCATCGGCCCCGCAGTGCTGATATAACCGAGGCGCCTCGCACTCCAACAACCATATGAGTCAAACTTGTCAGGGCTTGTAAACCATTGACACCACTTATAGCTAAAAGGAAACGCATGTCCTCCCTGATGTCCTCTCCCGTTTCTGGTTCAAACCGGGGTGTGAGGCTCGCGAATTAACGCTACACAAAGCCATGCTATATTAAAGCCGTGCTTTGATCATCAACCACAAGGCTCTGCTTTTCAAAAAAAGCCTTGATCACTGCATCTCAGCATGCCACACATGCAATTCACGCCATGCGACTGATGTCTATCAATCACACAGAATGAAATCCAATGTCAGACACACATCCATTTAGAAGTTCGTTTTGGGTCTAAACGAAACCGGAGGCACCTTATTCCTCGTCCCATATGTCCAATACAGGAGAGAGGCCCTCGCATATCCGTCGATCTCCAAGTACGTCTGGATGATCACCACTTATTACCTCGTCTTGGGTGTACAGCCCAATCAAGACATCAATAATCGTCCAAATGATGTGAAGACCCCCGGTCTCCAACCATCGTCTTCATCGTCGACTTATCGTCGATTCAGTTATTCATAATGGGATAAACCCGGTCTTTCTGAATAACTCGAGTATATAATAAACAAGTGCTACACAACATACGCCTCATTCCAATTCCGAATATTCTTTTATTCAAATATTCTTTTCAGAATTTAAACCATATTAAGGTTTTCCAAACTAGTCGGGATTAACGAACCCTACCGAAGTAATTATTTGTTTAATTTCCCAATCCCATCCTATTCATACCATGGAGCAAAACTGGTAATACCCATATCTAACATCACGGTGTTATCGTTAAAATTAATTAACATTTCACGTTCAGATCTAATTAAAGATTTAACTATCGCTTGGAGCAAAACTGGTGATACTGCATTCTTGATCATTTCAATCTAATTAAAGATTCGTTAAAACTCCACTTAGTTTTAATCTTCCCAAAAATCAATATTAATGATTATATAACTTGGGAAATCATATCCTGTCTTTAACTGGGTTAAAGAACCAATGTCATTTAAAACACGGTTCACGATAAACCCGAAATCACATTCCATTCCATCAGTCTCTAATTGTAAATTAACAAGAGAACAATTCCCTAAATATTAATCCCGAAGGCCGAAACCAACATCAGATCAATACCCAGGAAACCATTCAACTTAGCTGATCTCCAGTTAGTTTCTAAGTTTCTTAACTCCATTGGGTTTAAGAACGGTATTATTAAAGATACCATTCACGACAACCCAATATCACATTACATTGTTAATCGGGTTAAAGAACAGGTGTTATTTAAAACACCGTTCGCGATAAACCCAAAAATCAATTTCAATTCAATTCCAATTAAATATTAATTAACTGGAAAATTTCACAAAATCTTAATCAAAAGATTTATCTTTTCTCAACTGGGTTTAAGAATAGTGTTATTTAAGACACCGTTCACGACAAACCCAAAATCCCATTTGATATTAAATACATGGCTCTAAGTAGAAAATATATCGGCTTATATTCAACATTGAATTCTAAAACCAACAAATATCATATTGGAAATAACGATATAAATATATCTTTCAAATTTCCATAACCATATCTATATAATCACGAAATCCAACATCGAAATATTCCGAAGATGATTTCGATTCAAATCCATTCCAATTCATATATTGGAAGTTCTGGTTATTTTTAAAACCACTTCAAATCCAATTTATTTATTAAAAAATATTGGATTATAATTCTAGATCATAACTAGTCCATTTCCAGAAAAATATTTTTTTTATCTTTTCAAATATGGAATTTTTCATCCCAATTCTTTCCAAATCATTTAATATGATTTTACACAAATTATTAATATTTTTAATAATTTTATCAAGGCCCGTACAGTCGATTTCCATATACAGTCATCGAACTGCACTTACAACGACCTTTTCCGAATTTGATTTGGACATAATTCCAAATCCTACCGTTAGATTTCAAATTCCTAATATTTGTTGGAAAGCTCTTTTCGATACGAACCCAACGGTCCCAGTTTTAGGAGAATCTGACGGTCGGATCACCCGTAACGTCAATTCAAATTCAATGGTCGAAATTCGCGAACGGTCGCTGTGCGGCGCGTTCTATTCAAGCCATTAATATATATAATATATATATATTATATATATTTCGTCGATTTCCTTTTAAACGTATTTTATAAATCGTTTTAAATTCGTTTTCGAAAAGATCTCAACTTCATATTCAATTTCAAATCAAAATTGAATATTCCATATCGTTAATATATAAATGATAATATTTTCAAAATATTATATTTCGAAAATATTTCCTTTTCGATATTCATTGTAGAAATGAATAAAATCGATACAAATATCGTTCACATCAAAATGGCGTTAATCTAACCAACACGGCTTTATATATTTAAATATATTCGTGTCCATCCCAAATCGGACATCAAAATCATATTTTGATTCTTTTCTGAATATTATTTTAAAATATTCGTTATTTTAAAATATTCCTTCTTTCTGGACTGGAATCAGATACAGTCAATTACCATATAATGTGATTATATGGATTTCATACAATACATGTAGACAACAACAGTGATAAATAATCATCCATCAACTAGAGTGCATTCTACACAGTATAAGCATTAAATATAAATATTTAACGCTTACAACAGTCTATCAACCAATCGATCGACATACAACTAAACAATTGGGATTAGTGTATGTCAAATATCATCCCAACACCCGTGTGGGGTTCCAACCAACAAATACTGAATATTATTTGTGCAGTTGGGCGATGTGTAAAATTTATCGTCCCAATCCATATCAGTCAAATAAGTGTACATAAACAAATCGTCTTATTTGTAAATGAATATTTATTTTATTTATATACACATTAAAAATTATATTTTTAACGATAAAATATTTATTCAACACATGAATTATCTATTCGGTTCATTTGTCTAATAAAAATGGTGTTTTTATTGTTCTAATATATTTTAGAAAATTTTGGCGACATAACGGCGCGATACTAGAAACGGGATAAGGTCTAGCCTTATCCCTCACCTAATAATGGCGCACGTCATACCAAAACCAAATCATATCAATTCATTATTCATCCCAAACCAAATTCAAACAAATATTCCAATCAACCAAACAATAAAACAAGTCATCCGTGGTTTGTGGACGACGGGGAGCAGTTCATATATGCAGTTAAAAATAAATAACTGTATAAAAAATTTCAGTGAGGAGTTCCCACCTTGGGTTTCCACTCCGTCATTCTTTAATTCTAAATGGTTCAGATTTGGATTTGGTTTCCACCAGTTCCATCGCAATCCTTTTCATGTTGTTCATAATAAAAATCACATTTTTAATATGATGTTTATATATTAAAAATCATATTTTTACTTCGCTATATATATAATAAAAATTATATTTTTATTTCGCTACTGTATAAAAATTATCTCTACTTCCTATATAAAAATTATATTTTTATAATGACGCTTATATATAAAATATCATATTTTTATAACAAAGTTATATATATAAAAATCGTATTTTTTCTACCGCTATATCATATATAAAAATTGTATTTTTAATCTTACCATTTCATTTTTAAAAATCAAATCTTTTCGCTTTTAAAAATCTTGTCTTTTCGTTTTTAAAGATCTAATCTTTTCGTTTAAAAAAAAAATCAAATCCTTTTCATTATTCAAAATCAAATCTTTTCATCATTTCATACATATGAGAGATTACATTTTTATCATAACGATATACATATAAAAATCACGTCCTTATATTATCAAAAATTTAATCTTTACATGAATAAAGATCAAATCTTTTCCTATATAGAAATCTATTTTTTTTCTATGTAAAAATTTAATCTTTTTCAATTCAAAAAACTAATCTTTTTCAATTCAAAATCTAATCTTTTTCAATTCAAAAATCTACTCTTTTTCTTAATAAAAATCACAACTTTATATCTTAAAAATCTCGCCTTTTTATATTTAAAAATCGGATCTTTTCAAAAATAAAAATCCTAGATTTTCTAAAATAAAGATCCTAGCTTTTCTAAAATAAAGATCCTAGCTATCTATAATTTTAAAAATCAGTTTTTTATTATAAAATAAAACCAAATCAGATTTGCTCACCTTTGATCGGAGGAGGAGGGGGGTTTGCTGTGCGTCGCTGGACGGTGGCTTGGGGTCGGGAAGTGGTGGCGCAGGTGTGGTAGCAGCGGTTTACAGAGGAGAAGGAGGGAAGAGAGGAGAGGGTGGTTTGGAGGGGGGCGCGCCACTCAGTGGGAGGCGGCGATGGTTGGTAGTGGCGACGGGTTGGAAGCTCCGTGGGTTTTTTTTCTTTTTAAAATTGATTTGAACGAAAGAGAGAAAGGAAGGGGGACGTTGACCGTGTTATGAGGGAGTTTGAATTTTTATAGTAATTTATTTATTATATTATTTTATTCTTTAAAAAGTTAATTTTTCATTCCAACCCCGAATCGAACCCAATGACTGCAGTCCCTAGCTAATTACCCCCATTCCGAACACAATGGGATATGTCCCGCAAGCCAATTTGACCGTTACGATCAGTTTCCGTTAAATTTAAAATATAAATCAATATATTTTAAATTCAAACGTACATTTTAATTTACTAGGGCCACATACCAACGGTAAAAATTCCAGATAAATTATATCTGGCTTCGTATTGACGATATGGTCCGAACAAATCTATTTTCGTCAAATTTGAAGACCGTTTGAAAAATGGCAATTTTCCAGTCGGTTAAATTCAACTGAAACTGTCAAAATACGTTTTCTTTTGCCACGCTCACATATAGATCCAGAAAATTATGAATTTTGGAATCTAGCAATAACTTGACATCCCGGATTCAACAAAAATGGTTTCGTCGGAGGTCGTTTGTAAAATTTCCATTTTTAAGGGCTTTATATATATTAAAATATATATAAATTCCATAGCGACTTTTCTGAATTTTAAACTGGACGTAACTTACACTTCTTAAAGTAAAATCTCAGTTTCTTACATCCATTAGAAAGATATGATTAAACAGATTCAAATATTTTTTGTTTTGTCCAATTCTGACTTATATTGGATCCTGTATATTCATTTGAAATTAGAAATCGAATTTTCGAACTACCGCGCCATTTCAGGCTCGTTATATATTTAAAATAAATTTCTTCGTTTTAACTTCGTCGAAAATAAATTTTCCGTCGTTATTCTTTAAAATAAACAATTTTAAATATTCAAAATTCATTAAAATTGCTAAAATAAATTTTTTAAATTGGTTCTGATTTTCCTGGTTGTTACAATCTCCCCCACTTAAAATCTTTTCGTCCTCGAAAAGGAACGAAGCTGAAAGTTGTTTAACTAATCAACTCAACTTTCCTTCTGGCTTTCATTCCTCAACTTTTTAGTTTCTAAGAATTTTCAAATTCTGCAAAAATTTGGCTAACACCCTAAATTTCTGAAAAATTTCTCCATAACCTCCTTTGTACGGAGAGGGGTTTGGAAATTTATTGGGCCGTATTATGCACCCAATAAATCCTAAAAAGCATACACATATTTTTAGTGATATATTCTAGTGTCCACAGGGGTGTGTGTATAGATCATAACTCCAGAGAATAAATTCTCGTCACCCTATAAATAGTTTTTGTGCCTTAATGACTAGAGAGACGTGATTATTGTCAACTCCAGACTCGTGTGGGATTTTTTATTAATCTGGCAATTTTACTGTTATAGTTTACATAGTCCATATCAATCTTCGGTTCTACCTGAAATATAGTCATCGCCATACAAACCTCTCGCTTGTATGGTAAATCTTCAACATCCTCACATAAGCTCCAAATGCTTATGTGGTATATGATAGAGTATGCTATCTTCTTGTAGTATGCCATGTAGTGTAGTTCTAAATTAATTGTTACTATCCTATGGCGACGTTTATAATTTCATACAGAACAACCAACACTCCGCATCCAATGGCATTCAAAGTAGTTTGTATAATAAATAAAATTGCGCATCCAACTCATTAAGGTTTACCTATTTGTCGGGCACACAAAAAAATTCTTTACTCAACAGCAAATCCATTTACCTGTTTAACAATGTGTATATATATGCACATCTAAGCTAAAAATAATATTTTTAGCGAACAAACATCTATTTCACCACACAGCTATTTTTAGCACTTCATATACATGATAAAAATGTTAAATTTATCATTTTAAGATTTTAATTCGACTTGGCTAATGGTTCAAAATTTTAATTAATCAAATCAATAATCATACAACACAACCAACAATCAATTAGTTGGTTAATTTTTCAATCATATAACTTTGATATAAATATTCAAAAATCAAATTTTTGATGCCAATTCACAACAATGGACCTATCTTGTTTTGGTTCTCACACCAGCCAATTGGAAATATATAGATATCCCACTTTCGAAACTCGAACACAAACTACTGATGCTATATAGTCATCAGTAGAATCATCCCCGGGCGACTGGAGTGTGATTCTATATCTATCCAGTATATTAAAACTTCGAATATACGTTCATGACACATATATGCAAAATCTCATATACTAGATTGTCCAAAATCAAATCAAATAAATATCCAAATATGAATAATTGATATAAAATTTTAAAACTAAATTTATTTATTTTAAAATAACACTCTTCCGACTCGTTCTAGGATACTACTGATCCTATCCCTAACGAGTCATTCTCATTGGATATTACTAATCCAATCTCTGGTGAATTCTTTCGTTCGGTTCTAAAATGTCTTGTTATCGAGCTCTGTAAACCAAAGCTCTGATACCACGATATAACGACCCAAACATCCCCGTGAAGAAAAGCCCGGATTGCTTTGACAACACGACAAATCAGAACACAAACAGAAGAACATTTCATTGCTTATTACAACAATTCCATCAGAATACAAGAATATACAGTGTATGAATCTATATTACACATTTGATAATGATCAGAGATTTAAATACATTACTACAGCGGAAAAATAAAATAAAACATAACTGAAAGAAATACACGGATACAGAGCTTTCCGAATATCACTTCAGGTATAAACCAGGATCCTGTGAATATAATATCTGCAAAACCCAACTACTAGCTGCCCGTGTGGAAAATAAAGGCACCCAGAGTTTAGGTTGAAACAATAAACTCCAGGTCAGTCATGTGACTGGTGTGAGAACTAAAACAGTTATTAATTTGGTTTTAAAGTTGGGTATATCAAGGGACCATGCCGTATAACACAGAACGGGTTTTAACCCCAAGAATACCAGTGCATAAACAAACAACGCAATGCTAAATAAAGAACAATGAGTGTAACAACTCGAACTTACCCGTGAAGGAAAGCCCGAATTGCTTTGAGAACACGACAAATCAGAACATAAACAAAAGAATATTTCATTGCTTATTACAACAATTTACATCAGAGTACAAGAATACAACAGAGTATGAATAAATATTATACATTCGATACATATCATAGATTTAAATACATTACTATGGCGGAAAATAATACAAACACAACTGAAAGAGATACACGGATACAGAGCTTTCCGAATATCATTCCAGTTGTAAATCAGGATCCTGTGGATATAAATCTGCAAAACCAAAACTACTAGCTGCCCTTGTGGAAAATAGGGGCACCCAGAGTTTAGGTTAAAACAATAAACTCCAAGTCAGTCATGTGACTGGTGTGAGAACTAAAATAGTTATTCTTTTGATTTTAAAGTTAGGTAAATCAAGGGACCATGCCGTATAACACGGAACGGGTTTAACCCCAAGAATACAAGTGCATATAACAAACAACGCAATGCTAAATAAAGAAACTGAAGCTATTATAAGACCCAGGTCCCATCACACAATGCAACGTAAGCCGAAGGATAGGGTTTTACCTTATAATAGCCAAATAATGTTTGATACGCAAAAAATTTAATCTTTTATTATTACTATAAGTGAAGAAATCAACTTCAAATATAAATGTATCAATCATAGACGGCATAGTGCCCCATACCACTATGTCGCCATACTAGGCTCTACAAATAAAACCAAAATGTCATGTATTGGAAATTGGATTCCATCATGAGTCGAGGCCAGGGAAGGCTCCTCTCCGTTCGAGACACTCTAGCAAATGCCTCAAGATCCCCCGCAGTGAACCCATGGATCTTCAGGGCCAGTCCTCCCTTACGTTTGAGGATTAGTATTCCTAAACACACGTTTCCCGGTCCTATAGGACCTATATCCCTCGGCTCCCGCAGTACCCGATATATCCGAGGCGCCTCGCAATCCAACATCCACATAAGTCAAACTTGTCAGGGCTTGTAAAACCACTGACACCACTCGTAGCTAGAAAGAAACGTCGTGGACTCCCTGCAGTCATGATCCCATTTTATTTATAAACAAAGGTCACATTTTTATTTGGATATACATATAATAAAAATCGAATTTTTATTTCTCTTCATATATAATCAAAATCGTATTTGTATTTTACTAATCTATATATAAAAATCAAAGCCGCAGCCTAACCAACCCCCATAAGGGACATGTAGGGGTAAGAGCCCACTGTTCGCCACCAAACCACATGGTGAGAACCCCCCATCGTGACTGCAACAAGAACTGGTGATAATCCATTCTCGATCATTTCAATCTAATTAAAGATTCATTAAAAATCCACTTAGTTTTAATCTTCCCAAAAATCAATATTAATGATTATATAACTTGGGAAATCATATCCTGTCTTTAACTGGGTTAAAGAACCAATGTCATTAAAAAACACGGTTCACGATAAACCCAAAATCACATTCCATTCTATCTGTCTCTAATCGTAAATTAACAAGAGAACAATTCTCTAAATATTAATCTCGAAGGCCGAAACCAACATCAGATCAATACATAGGAAACCATTTAACTTAGCTGATTTCCAGTTAGTTTCTAATTTTCTTAACTCCATTGGGTTTAAGAACGGTATTATTAAAGATACCATTCACAACAACCAATATCTCATTCCATTGTTAATCGGGTTAAAGAACAAGTGTTATTTAAAACACCGTTCATGATAAACCCAAAAATCAATTTCAATTCAATTCCAATTAAATATTAATTAATTGGAAAATTTCACTAAATCTTAATTAAAAGATTTATCTTTTCTCAACTGGGTTTAAGAACAGTGTTATTTATGACACCGTTCACGACAAACCCAAAATCCCATTTGATATTAAATACACGGCTCTGAATAGAAAATATATCGGCTTATATTCAACATCAAATTCTGAAACCAACAAATATCGTATTGGAAATAACGATATAAATATATCTTTCAAATTTCCATAACCATATCTTTATAATCACGAAATCCAACATCGAAATATTCCAAAGATGATTTCGATTCATATCCATTCCAAATCATATATTGGAAATCCTGGTTATTTTTAAAACCACTTCAAATCCAATTTATTTATTTAAAAATATTGGATTATAATTCTAGGTCATAACTAGTCCATTTCCATAAAAATCAATTTTTATCCTTTCAAATATGGAATTTTTCATCCTAATTCTGTCCAAATCATTTATTATGATTTTACACAAATTATTAATATTTTTAATAATTTTATCAAGGCTCGTACAGTCGATTTCCATATACAGTCATCGAACTGCACTTACAACGACCTTTTCCAAATTTGATTTGGACATAATTCCAAATCCATCTGTTAGATTTCAAATTCCTAATATTCGTTGGAAAGTACTTTTCGATATGAACCCAACGGTCCTGGTTTTAGGAGAGTCCGACGGACGGATCTCCCGTAACGTCAATTCGAAGTCAATGGTCGAAATTCACGAACGGTCGCTACGCGGCGCGTTCTATTCAGGCCATTAATATATATATTATATATATTTCATCGACTTCCTATTAAAACGTATTTTATAAATCATTTTAAATTCGTTTTCAAAACGATTTCAACTTCATATTCAATTTCAAATCAAAATTGAATATTCCATATCGTTAATATATAAATGATAATATTTTCAAAATATTATATTTCGAAATCATTTCCTTTTCGATATTCATTATAGAAATGAATAAAATCGATACAAATATCGTTCACGTCAAAATGGCGTTAATCTAACCAACACGGCTTTATATATTTAGATATATTCGTGTCCATCCCAAATCGAACATCAAAATCATATTTGATTCTTTTCTGAATATTATTTTAAAATATTCATTATTTTAAAATATTCCTTCTTTCTGAACTGGAATCAAACATAGTCAATTACTATATAATGTGATTATATGGATTTCATACAACACATGTAGACAACAACAGTGATAAATAATCATCCATCAACTAGAGTGTGTTCTACACTGTATAAGCATTAAATATAAATATTTAACGCTTACAACAGCCTGTCAACCAATCGATCGACATACAACTAAACAATTGGGATTAGTGTATGTCAAATATCATCCCAACACACATGTGGGGTTCCAACCAACAAATACTGAATATTATTTGTGCAGTTGGGCGATGTGTAAAATTTATCGTCCCAATCCATATCAGTCAAATAAGTGTACATAAACAAATCGTCTGATTTGTAAATGAATATTTATTTTATTCATATACATGTTAAAAATTATATTTTTAACGATAAAATATTTATTCAACACATGAATATTCTATTCGGTTCATTTGTCAAATAAAAATGGTATTTTTATCGTTCTAATATATTTTAGAAAATTTTGGCGGCATAACGGCGCGATACTAGAAACGGGATAAGGTTTAGCCTTATCCCTCGCCTAATAATGACGCACGTCATACCCAAACCAAATCATACCAATTCATTATTCATCCCAAACCAAATTCAAACAAATATTCCAATTAACCAAACCATCAAACAAGTCGTCCATGGTTTGTGGACGACGGGGAGTAGTTCATATATGCAGTTAAAAATAAATAACTGTATAAAAAATTCAGTAAGGAGTTCTCACCTTGGGTTTTCACTCCGTCATTCTTTAATTCTGAACGGTTCAGATTTGGATTTGGTTTCCACCAGTTCCATCGCAATCCTTTTCATGCTGTTCATAATAAAAATCACATTTTTAATATGATGTTTATATATTAAAAATCATATTTTTACTTCGCTATATATATGATAAAAATTATATTTTTATTTCGCTACTGTATAAAAATTATCTCTACTTCCTATATAAAAATTATATTTTTATAATGACGCTTACATATAAAATATCATATTTTTATAACAAAGTTATATATATAAAAATCGTATTTTTCTACCGCTATATCTTATATAAAAATCGTATTTTTAATCTTACCATTTCATTTTTAAAAATCAAATCTTTTCGCTTTTAAAAATCTAGTCTTTTCGTTTTTAAAGATCTAATCTTTTCGTTTTAAAAAAATCAAATCCTTTTCATTATTCAAAATCAAATCTTTTAACACTACAACAAAATGACCCTATTACAACGGTGGAACACCGTTGTAATGTACATTTTACAACAGTGGGCTAACCGTCGTGTATTAAGAAGTTGTAATAGACTAAAATCTTTTACAACTTTTTTGCACCGTTGCAACACCGCTGTAATATGTATATTTTACAACTTTTTTCCATTGTTGTAACAAAATTTATTAGAACAGTTATGCACTGTTGTAATAATATCTACTACAACTGTTATGCACCGTTGTGATTGACAGTTGCGTTTAAAAAAAAATAAACATCTTTTGCAGGTGAAATGGACAATACACTAAATATAGCGATACTCCATAAACAAAACAAATATTACAGTTATTTGCAAACTAATTTATTTAAATACTCAAATTTTCAATATTACAAACAATAATTTTTAGAAAATATTTGGCGTATTATTACATGATCATACACCAACTTGCGTGCTTAACATCAAACAGCAATGACACAGAAAAAACACTTCCGAACAAACAGGCCTGGAAACATGACATGAGAGACTCACTTGCAACGCCATTAAGTTGAGTTTCTTGACTTGCAAAGGCAAGCTGCCAATCGAAGCTGATGCATCAAGAAATCCAAAAGATAATTACTTCATCTCAAGTCACCCCAATAGCATAAGAACCACAGCTTCAACATAGCAACACTATAGACCAATACACATAAACCAGAGAAACAGCTGGCCTCAAACAAGCCGATAAACCAAGCATTGGAGATAACGCAACAACACTACAAAGTTACAAACACTGTAATAAGCTCATGTGCCATACTTGAAAATTTTCATTAAAAGAAGAAATAAGAACTGTTATCTTTACCTTTGGGGTAGAATTCATCCAAAAGAGATTCCTCACTTGTCATCAAGTTCGCGTATGCTTTGGGTAGTGTGTTTGAGCTATAAATAAAAACAAATAATTAGTACATTGTTTTTTGTTAAATTATTAATAATTAATAACAACTGATTGACATAGAAATGTGTTATTTTTATGCTCTTATATCTTATCTTTTGTATATAAATAAATATTACTTGGGTATTGTTTTGTCACTTTTACAGATATTCCAACCCAGCCCGCATGCAACCAGAAAAGTAGAGAAATGGAGATCAGATTGCTATATATTTACATTTTGAAGAATTGTAGATGAAGATCTCACATCTAGTTGCTGTTGGACAAGAAAAGGATTGATAAAAAGGCTTTGCACATCACAAATCAATGAAGAAGTGTCAAGGAAGCAAGAGGAAAAGAGAAAAGGCCCAAATTTGCTTTATTTATCTAAGGCCCATTTATGTTTCTCATTGTAAACTAATTAGTGATGTAATGATAAGGCCCAGTTATCATTAGGGTTAGGGTTAGGGTTTGGCTATCTACCCTATATATACCCTTGTAATATCATTGTAGCCACCATCCTATATCTCATTCTATTATCTTCTTCATTAATAAAACTCATTTTTCTTTTTATTTTCTGCAATTTTCTATTTCTTAGCAATTAGTGTTGTCTACATGATTAGATTCGGTAGAACACTATTTGTATTCTGCATTTCTTTTCATTAGTGATTGACCGTCTGATTAGATTCAGCGGTAATCCTAATTTTATTTCCTGTTGTTATTTATATTCTGCACTTTTAATTTCTGTATTTTAATCGCGTTCATAGGTTAAATTGGATTTGATTAGATTTGAATCTAATTCATAGTTTCATTGCTTTTCCATTGAAATTGTGATTTGATCGTCAGTTCAGTTAGATCTGTTCTGAATCAAATTACAGTTTTAATTTTGTTTTGTTTTATTTTCAAAATCAACCTCCAAAGTTTGTCTAACTCGCCCAAGAGATTAGATAAATAATTTGATTTAATTCACCTCCCTGTGTTCGACCTGTATGCTACACACCTGTATGCTTGCAAAATTTATTACAAATGTCGCGCTTTTCTAATTCATAGACTAGCATCGATCAAGTTTTTGGCGCCGTTGCCGGGGAGGTAACGATTAAATTTTATTATTTATTTAATTTCTGATTCGTGTTAGTTTTATTTTTATTTTTTTCCCTTTTGTTTACTTGTATATATAAAATAAAAAAAAATCTTGACTAGTTGATTGACTATTATATATTGATACTCCAATCACTAAACCAAGAGAAAAAAATAAAAAAAAAGATTCTTGCCATTTTTCTGCCTTTAATTTCTTTTTCCTTTTTCTCATCCATTTCCTTCAGTTCTTTATTCCTTTCCTGTTCTAATTTTTCTTTTCTTTTAAAAAAAATAATAAAAAAATATTTATTGTTTCCTTTTCTTCTTTTGTTTCCACTTTTATGTTTCTTGTGTTTTTTTCTTCTTCATCATCCCAGTCTAATCCCCTTTTTCTGTCTACAACATCCACCGTTCCGACAACTTTCATACATATCACGCTACCAAATACTACCCCTTGATCGCTACTGCCATACTAACCATCAAACACCGTTCGTCACCATTAGCACCAGTTGCCAACCTCCTCACTAGCTACAAATCCCATCATCTTGCCAACTATCAATCACCACCAGTCCACACCGCAAATCAAACTTGCCACTTTTCAATCAAGCTCTTTCCATCTTTCAAACCATCCTTTTTTTTCCTTCAATTTTTGTTCTCCTTAACAATTCTTTCTCCTTTTACAACCGTAATAAAAAAAAACAAATTACTTTCTTTTTTTTCCTACTGTTTTTCTTCTCCACGCTGTTCTCTGCCTTGAACATTGCTATCTCGATCTCCTTCCAGCCGATACCCCACAGCCCTTTTCGTCACCCAATCTTTCAGTTCATCACCACAACACGTTCTTCCCACTTCCGTCCTTATCAAATAACCACCTGCCTAGCACTTACCCGAATCAGACATCCAAAAATTTGCAAAGCACTTCCCTTAAAGCACTTCAGACATCACGCCTTCTCCATAAACCAATCACGCTATCATCTACTTCACGAAAAACATTACCCCACTTCATAAACTCAACCACAACTACATCCTTCAGATCACAAAGCATCGGCCTCACCGTCGTTTTCTTATCAACAATCCCCTTTCCATACTCAATACCCCACAAGAACCGCAAATCCATATTCATCACCTCACCACATAATCCCTTTCACGCTAACACATCCCCTTAACCAAAACAGTTGCTCCACCATTTCTGACAAACAGCGGTCCATTCCAAATCACCAATACAACACCTATCTTCCACAAAGTCACCGAACACTTCCCTGCCTTGACAACTTCGAACACCTCATCTTCGAAGAATACCCATAACCCGCGAACACCCTTCCTCCATCAACCAAGTTTGAATGCAAGCCAGACCCCCTCAGTTCCCAAAAACCCGCAAGTCCACCCTCACAAACACCTTGCCCAAACCGTAAAGCCTTCATCCACTTCATCAAATCCCAGAATAAAGTCTCCCAAATCGACACCGTCTGTTTCAAGCCCGCGTGAGCATCCGCGTCTTCTAGCCAACCCGTCACAACTAGCTCGATTCACAAACCAAATCGAAACTCAGAAACCAACCGAAATCCGATTTGAACCCTTTCGAATTTGGAAGTTAAGCCCAAAAAAAAAAGAAAAGAAAAGAAAAAAAGAGGGCATTTTGGTTTCTGAGAGGATAAAGGGGGGGCGTGTGTTTTTGTACAGAGAGAAAGGGGCTGTTAATTTATTTGGGTAAGAACCTGGACTGAGTGGCCCAAATTATGAGAGTGTGAGCGTTGGTCTGGGCTTGATGCATTGAGTCGGACCATCGCATTTAAGTGATTTGTTGAGCGTTCTTCCTTTTAGAAAACCTTAGTTCTTTTGATTTTTTTTAGGCTTTGTTTTCATTCTATTTCTAATTTAGTTTTTTTTTTCCTTTTTCTTATTTAGTCCAGTTAGTTTTTTTTTACCTTTTAGTTTTTTTTAAGGTTAATACCTAGTTGGTTTTTATCCTTCTTTCGATTGTTTTATTTGTTTTCTTTTCAACAAGAAAAAAAGAAGAAGAGAAATTTCAGCAAACATTCACTCAAGATCGGAAAAGCAAAACCATTCAAGCAATCAAACAAGGGTCAAAGCAAAACAGTCAAACAAAGAAACAAGGGTTCGAAGGTCGAACGAAGAAAATAGTAAAATCTCATAGCACTGGACAGACCACTACACCCCCGCTGTAAAATTTCTTTAACTCTACAGGTGCTCTGCTACAAAGAAAAAAATATATAGACAATTGTTGTAAAAAATTTCTGCAGAGGCGGCGGCTTTGAATGTAAAATTTTTATTTTTTGCAATTATTTTGTGTGATTTCTGCATTTTTTATTCATTCTGTTAAGGGCAATACCCCAATGCACATAAGGTGAGGGATTTCATCACCCTTTCCTTAGCCCACAAATTGCATTTCATCGTAGAATCTGACTAATAATAATGGTTAGACGTTGGACTTAAGGGAGTCACGGGCTCATCTAGGGCTTAATTATATTGTGATAGTTGATTCATTTGGAACGAATTATTTCTTGGTGTCTAGACTACGGCAGAGAAATAACCGTTTATAAATATTACGGTGATTCGTAAATATTATATCGGTTGTTACTCTGAAGGTACTTAAACCTTCGGCTGCATTGCTAGGGTGATTCCTGGTGCACCGATAACTCCTGTCCGTTAAATGGCTGAGAAATCTTTTGATCTAAGTAATCAAACACATCACTTTATAATTTTGGGTTAGGAGCCAATAAGGACAGAAAATTTCATTGTAGCTAAATTCTGTGCTTGCATTTAACAACAATGAGTGAAAAAAGTGTTAGCCAACAAAATTCTCCTAGGGGTTCTCGTATCAACCAAAACTTCCCAATCGAATTGGATCAAAATCGAGTGAATCAAAACTTTCCAAACTTTGGAGATCAAAACCAAATAAATCAAAATTTTCAAAACCTCAATATCCAAATGGATAGACCCTTGTCTCTTCGTGATCGATGTTATCCTACTAGGACCGTTCAACCATCTGTCATTGTGTTCCTACCAGCTGAAGGAAACAATTTTGAGCTTAAACATTCTTTTATCCAAGGGGTACCAAAATTTACTGGGTCTGAAAATGCTTATGAATTTCTGAGTGAATTTGAATTGTATGCCTCCACAACAAAAATGCAACAACTATCTAACAAATCGATCAAGCTAAGGCTAATTCCATTTGCACTACTTGAAAGCGCTAAAAGATGGCTAAATTATCTTCGACGACATTCCATAAGAAGTTGGGATGAATTTGTCACTGTATTCTTGAAAAAGTTTTTCCCTTTCCATAAAACTCTAAAAATCCGAACCGAGATAAATCAATTTTGTCAAAATGAGGGGGAAACTTTTTCAAAATACTTTGAGAGATTCAACCAGCTATTATATAGTTGTCCTCATCATGGAATTCTAAAAGATCACTTATGTCAAATTGCATATGAAGGGCTAAACTATCAGACTAGAACTCAACTAGAATCAATGTGTGGAGGAGACTTTATGTCTAAAACAGCCGATGAAGCTTGGCGGTTCTTAGAAGATTATTCTGAAAAGGACATGCAATGGGAATCGATTCGTGTTCCCATTCGTACTTCTACTAGAGGAGTGTATGTCATGGACCCAAGTCAAATTCCTTTAGAAAGTCAAACTCCTCAAGTCGGAGAAGGGTCACCCCACTATTACTCTCAAGATCAAGCCAATGCCATAACTCAAAATGATCCTTACTCATCCACGTACAACCCTGGTTGGAGGAACCACCCAAATTTTTCCTGGTCAAACCGCAATAATTCGGCTAACCCATCTCACGTGCAACCCTTTATTCCCAATCTGAATTACCAAGCTCCTTCTTCCAATTCTCAAACATCTCAAGCTTCACCTCAATCCAAACAACCTTATAGGCACCCCAATTTTCAAACATCAAACCAATCCTCTCAATCTTCTCAACCGTCACAAGAAATTGTGCGTCTAGAAAAACAGTTGAGCTCTTACGAAGCCAAAATAAACTTGCAAGACGCTAAAATGGACCAAATGATGAATATGATAAAGGAAATGGCGAAAAATAATAAGAGGGGAAAGTTGCCGAGTCAACCTGAGGTGAATCCAAAATATAACTCTTGTGCTGTAAATTCTTGTGAGGACGAAAACCATAATCCAGTCAACGCTATTACAACCCTTCGATTTGGAAAGAGGATTGATAATAACATGGGAGACCCTGACGAACCTTCTAACTCGACCCCAATCCCTAATTTTTATGATCAGCCATTGGCTTCGAATGCCAATTCTTCTAAACCTCAAGTTCCTTTAAATGTTGGCAATCCCAACAGTTCTTCTCCCAGTGTCGGCAAACCCGACCCACCTTCGAAAATTAATGTTGGCAATACCAACATTCCATCTTCTACAACCTTACCACCTTCTATTCCCTTGGATAAACCTTCTTCTTCGAATGATGAAACTCATCACAGAGTCGAAAAACCAGTAGCTCCTTTTCCTCAAAGACTCAATAATAAGAAGAAAGCAGCAAATTTCGATAAAATTCTGGAAATTTTCAAACAAGTCCGTGTGAACATTCCTCTTTTAGACACCATTGAACAAATTCCTCAATATGCTAAATGTCTTAAGGAATTGTGCACACAAAAACGTGCGACCAATGTCCCAAAAACAGCTTTTCTAACTGCAAATACAAGCTCTGTTCTTTCGAATCTTGCCCCAGTCAAGTATAAAGACCCTGGATGCCCTACGATTGATTGTAAAATAGGAAACACTCACATCTCTCGTGCCCTACTCGACCTTGGTGCCAGTGTCAACCTTCTCCCTTATACTGTCTATCGTCAACTTGGACTAGGGGAGATTAAACCAACAAACATCACACTTCAACTAGCCGATTGATCTGTCAAAAAGCCATTGGGAATTATCGAAGACGTCTTGATACAGATCGAACAGTTTTACTTCCCTGTCGATTTTATAGTTCTGGAAACAGAACCTGTCTCAAATCCCAAAGTTCAAATACCATTGATCTTAGGACGCCCTTTCTTAGCAACCTCTAATGCTGTCATTAATTGTAGGAATGGTCAGCTTCGACTTTCCTTCGGGCACCTAACCATTAAGCTAAACATCTTTAATCTCAACAAACAACCTAGGGATTTTGAGATCGATGAAATTGACATGATTCAAACCACAGTTGATGAAACCTCTAGTGACACTTCTGAAGCCTTGAAAATGTGTCTTGACCATTTCGACTCTGATTTCGATGAACTCGAATACATTTATGAACTAAACAAAATTCTTGACTCCGACACTTCGTCACCTGAATCCAACCAAGGAATGTTGACCAATGTTGATACACAAGAAATTCCTAAGTTAGACCTCAAACCCTTGCCACTAGACCTTAAGTATGCCTACCTAGACTCTTCAAAAACTTTTCCCGTAATTTTGGCCTCCGATCTTACCGAGGACCAAGAAGAAAAACTTTTGGATATCTTGCGGGAAAATAAGGACGCCTTGGGGTGGGAAATTAGCGATATAAAAGGAATTAGCCCATCAATTATGGAACATCGCATACATTTAGTTGATGAGGCTAAACCCACCCGTGAGGTTCAAAGGCGATTAAACCCAAACATGAGAGAAGTGGTCAAGGAGGAGATAATCAAATGACTAGACAATAACATCATCTATCCCATCTCTGATAGTACTTGGGTGAGTCCGGTACAAGTTGTACCAAAGAAGTCGGGAGTCACAGTGATCAAAAACGACAGTAATGAACTCGTCCCAACAAAAATCAAAACCAAATGGCATGTGTGCATCGACTATCGAAACCTTAACTCAACCACACGGAAAGACCATTTTCCCTTGCCTTTTATTGACCAAATGCTCGAACGCTTAGCGGGACATGAGTACTACTGTTTTCTCGATGGATACTCTGGCTATAACCAAATTCCTGTTGCTTTAGAAGATCAACATAAGACCACCTTTACTTGTCCCTTTGGAACATTTGCTTATCGCCGCATGCCTTTTGGTCTTTGTAATGCCCCCGCGACGTTCCAAAGGTGTATGATGAGTATTTTCTCTGATATGGTGGAAGAATTCTTGGAAATATTCATGGACGATTTTTCAATATATGGATCATCTTTTTCCCAATGTCTCACTCATTTAGAACTCGTCCTTAAGCGTTGTAAGGAGAAATCACTCGTGCTTAATTGGGAAAAATGCCACTTTATGGTAAAAAGGGGGATAGTTCTAGGTTATGTCGTCTCCAAAGATGGCCTAGAAGTCGATAAATCCAAAATCGATTTGATTGCTAATTTACCTCCTCCTAAGTCTGTCAAAGATGTTCGTTCATTTCTTGGCCATGCAGGATTCTATAGAAGATTCATTAAGGATTTCTCAAAAATTTCAAAACCTCTCTCAAATTTACTTGCCAAAGACGTAAAGTTTGAATTTTCCAATGATTGCAAAACATCTTTTGAAACTCTTAAGTCAATCTTGACCACAATTCCCATCATTCAACCTCCTGATTGGACTCAACCCTTTGAACTTATGTGCGATGCTTCTGACTTTGCAATTGGAGCCATCTTGGGTCAGCGAATTGATAAACTCCCTCGAGTCATTTACTACGCTAGAAAAACCTTAAACGAGGCCCAATTGAATTACTCAACTACTGAAAAGGAATTTTTGGCAGTTGTCTTCGCTCTTGAGAAATTCAGACCATATCTCATAGGATCCAAAGTCATAGTTTACACTGACCACGCTGCCCTACGATATTTGCTTTCTAAAAAGGACGCCAAGGCCCGCTTGATTCGTTGGATCCTTCTTCTTCAAGAATTCGATATAGAAATAAGAGATAAAAAGGGTTCTGAAAATGTCGTAGCTGATCATCTCTCTCGAATTGTGCACGAAAATGATAACGACACCCAAATCGATGACTATTTTCCTGACGAACAACTCCTTTCGATCTCTAACACCCCTTGGTACGCTGACATTGTGAATTATCTTGTCACACAACAAACACTCGCTGAATGGTCGAAACAAGATAAACAAAAATTTCTCTCCAAAGTTCGAAACTTCTATTGGGACGACCCATATCTTTTCAAATACTGTCCAGACCAAATCATTCGAAGGTGTGTGCCCGATCATGAACACCAAAGTATTCTCTCCTTCTCACATGACCATGCTTGTGGCGGTCATTTTGGAGCAAGAAAAACTGCTGCAAAAGTTTTGCAAAGCGGTTTTTATTGGCCCACACTCTTCCGTGACGCTTTCGAATTTTGCTCTAAATGTGAGCGATGTCAAAGAACGGGTCGAATCTCTAAGCGAAACATGATGCCTCTCAACCCCATTTTAGTGATTGAGTTATTCGATGTTTGGGGCATCGATTTCATGGGACCATTCCCTAACTCATTTGGGAATCTTTACATCTTACTTGCGGTAGATTATGTCTCAAAATGGGTTGAAGCCAGTCCGACCAAAACCAACGACAACAAGGTTGTTATCAAATTCCTGAAAGAAAACATCTTTTCATGCTTTGGTACACCTCGATCTATCATTAGCAATAATGGCACTCATTTTTTTAATCGTGCTTTTGAGTCCTTGCTCAAGAAATACTCAATCACACACAAGCTGTCAACACCTTACCATCCACAAACTAGTGGACAAGTAGAAGTTTCCAATAGACAAATCAAGCAAATTCTTGAGAAAACCGTGAATTCAAATAGAAAAGATTGGTCTGTAAAACTGATTGATGCACTTTGGGCTTTCCGCACTGCTTATAAAACCAATCTAGGGATGTCACCATACCGATTGGTCTTTGGAAAGGCCTGTCACTTACCTCCTGAATTAGAGCATCGTGCTCTTTAGGCCATAAAATTTTTGAATTTTGACTTAGAGAAAGCCGGCTCACATAGGAAGTTACAAATTTCGGAATTAGAGGAATTAAGAAATGAGGCGTATGAAAATGCGAAAATCTACAAAGAAAGAACCAAAGCCCAACACGACAAAAACATACTTCGTAAGGAATTCAACGTAGGTCAAAAAGTTCTTTTACACGACTCTAGACTTCACTTGTTTCTAGGAAAACTCAGATCTCGATGGACTGGACCTTATGTCGTGAAAATAGTATATCCTCATGGAGCGGTTGAAATTGAAAATCCTAGGGATGGAAAAGTCTTCAAAGTAAACGGTCAACGACTGAAACCATTTTTGGAATTCGAGCAATATGACGAAGATGACTCTATCGATCTGCATGCTCATCCACCATGATATCAGGTGGTACACGTTCTTTTTCTTTTTCATTTTTTTATTTTATTTTTGTTTTTCTGCCTTAGACAGTTGGGACACTGTCTCAATCAAGTGTGGGGGGGAGTCTGCATTGCATTCTTTTGATTTTTCTTTAATTTTTCTTTCTTTTCATGTAGGACCATCATACATTTTATATCGTAGTAACATACCATAATTTTTTTTTAAATACGAATCATTTTCAATTGATACAACAAAATAAGTTTACAATTTTTAGCCAGTTGATAGTATTTTTTTCTCTCAATTTAGATCGAATAAGAAATATAATGAAAGGTTTAATTTTGAGGGATAATAGTGTAACCGGTACATAGGGAGATTCTTAGGTGATGGCCATGAAATCTATTCTATATTGTAGACTTTGTTTAAATAAGTGGAGGACTTAAAATACTTATATTGGCTTTTCGAATCTTTAAAACTAAGTTGTGTTAAGTTGAATTCACGTAACTCTCTTTTGTGCTTATAAATTCAATAATAATAATAGTAATCCAAGGGTATCCAACATTGCTTGTATATCAAGCGTTGGTGTGCAAACCCGCCAAGCTCTATCCGACATGTTGTTGACAAAGTTAGCGTTGGAATATCTTGGTCTCATTTTATGAGATTGGACACCTAAGGATTACCGACACGTTGTTGACAAAGTCAAAGTCGGCCTGCACAATCCGCCAAGCTCTTTACCCACTCTCCGTTAGTCCGCGAGGCAGTGCATGGGTGGTAAACCTTGGTCTTTTTAGTTAGGTGTATGTACTTAATCATAAATCTCAAAATTTTAAGCGATGATACCCAAACACTTCTTGACCTTATTGATTTGACTAGCCATACATGAGAAAATTAGAATACCACTTTGCAAACTGTGCCAAGCAAACTAAGAATTTATTTCATGGCTGCACTATGTTATCGATCGAATTAACTGGCCAAACTGGAACTTAACATTTGAAAACTTGATTTATATTGAAAATTTGTGACAAGTCGAGGTATCTAAAATAAAATCAACTGATTAGAAATTATTAACTTAATTTGTTGTACCACTTTCCTGAAATAAGTCGTGTTTTCATTTTTCGTTTTTATTTGCATATGTCCATTGCATTCATGTAGTTTCATTAGAATCATAGCATACTGCATTTGGATTTTGTGGGTAGTATCCGCTGAAAACCCTCACGAGACACCACTCGTCCTACTAGGGACACCTAGAGGTTTAACGGCTTGTTGCATGCGCTCAATGCAATCATGTTTCCTACGAAAGTGTGACCTATCTAGTTAGTTTTCCATTTTCTTTTTACTCGAGGACGAGTAAAAGATAAGTGTGGGGGTATTTGATTGACATAGAAATGTGTTATTTTTATGCTCTTATATCTTATCTTTTGTATATAAATAAATATTACTTGGGTATTGTTTTGTCACTTTTACAGATATTCCAACCCAGCCCGCATACAACCAGAAAAGTAGAGAAATGGAGATCAGATTGCTATATATTTACATTTTGAAGAATTGTAGATGAAGATCTCACATCTAGTTGCTGTTAGACAAGAAAAGGATTGATAAAAAGGCTTTGCACATCACAAATCAATGAAGAAGTGTCAAGGAAGCAAGAGGAAAAGAGAAAAGGCCCAAATTTGCTTTATTTATCTAAGGCCCATTTATGTTTCTCATTGTAAACTAATTAGTGATGTAATGATAAGGCCCAGTTATCATTAGGGTTAGGGTTAGGGTTTGGCTATCTACCCTATATATACCCTTGTAATATCATTGTAGCCACCATCCTATATCTCATTCTATTATCTTCTTCATTAATAAAACTCATTTTTCTTTTTATTTTCTGCAATTTTCTATTTCTTAGCAATTAGTGTTGTCTACATGATTAGATTCGGTAGAACACTATTTGTATTCTGCATTTCTTTTCATTAGTGATTGACCGTCTGATTAGATTCAGCGGTAATCCTAATTTTATTTCCTGTTGTTATTTATATTCTGCACTTTTAATTTCTGTATTTTAATCGCGTTCATAGGTTAAATTGGATTTGATTAGATTTGAATCTGATTCATAGTTTCATTGCTTTTCCATTGAAATTGTGATTTGATCGTCAGTTCAGTTAGATCTGTTCTGAATCAAATTACAGTTTTAATTTTGTTTTGTTTTATTTTCAAAATCACCTCCAAAGTTTGTCTAACTCGCCCAAGAGATTAGATAAATAATTTGATTTAATTCACCTCCCTGTGTTCGACCTGTATGCTACACACCTGTATGCTTGCAGAATTTATTACAAATGTCTCGCTTTTCTAATTCATAGACTAGCGTCGATCAACAGCATAACTGAACTAAGTGTTAAAACTTTTGCATAACACATGATATGGGATGAATAATATTATGAGCTAGAGATTCAATCATGAGAGAAATGAATACCGCATGGAAATTGTATTTTGAGCTCAATATAATTTTTTTTGAATCTAGTTTTAAACTAAATTCAATAAACTTATTTTTTTCTATCTTCCTAATATAGTTGTGGACGTTTGCTGATAAACCGCATAACAACATTTAACATTACTATTAATGATCAATAAACTTACTTACATATGAAGTTATACATAGTTACTTCAAATTTAAACCAGTAAGCAAAACGATCACAAGACAGTGTGGCACAAATACCAAAATGACCAACAAGGAGATGGATTTTCAAACAGACAAAATGCAAAGATGGTACAACAAGTTCATGGTACAAGTCCAAGCAGTAAGACAGTGCAGTGCACAAACAAATTAAGTGCAGTATCAGTTCTGGTTGTAACAGTTTCAAAAATGGTATATGCATGTTCATGGTCAAGCTAAAAGGTTGTGCAAGCCCAAGACATAAATACAAAACTGGATAAATGTAGATATAGTGATGAACAAGGAAATGTCGAGCAACAAAATCAAAAATGCAGTATCATGTTCGAGCAGAGACCAATGAATTGTTAAATATCAAGCATGACAAATGCAAACAACTCAAGTGAAAAATCAGTATGGCAAATCAATTATTAAGCATTAGCTTATTTTCAACATCAGTTCATACTTATGGATGTTTAAAGTTCCAGAAAATCTAAGAGTTTGGTTTTAGACAAATATATATGGAATTTATTCTTAATAAGGACCAATTCGAAGCAATGGAAATCTCGCGCAAGTTTTTCAGAATGTTTGAAGATTTCAAACCTGTCAAATAAAAGGTCGAGGATTCTATAAACCTAAAGTTCACACAATATATATATATACCAACGAACCAATTCAAATTTGTATTCTCACCTAAGTTTGAATATCTCAGAAGTTCACAAATTCAAAGAAGTTGATTTCAGAAGCCCCAAAAATTTCGTATATATCAAACCAAATCAAAGCAAATATTTAGGACTTTTAATCCTATAAATGCACCAATTCATCACTGGTTTCAACCCATCCAAGTTCTAACAAATAAAAGCAAATTTCGAAATTAAAATTTATAACAGAAAAAGGTGTAAACTTGGATTCATTTCAACGTTCAATCAAAGAAGAGCTTACAACTGGAATTCGAGAACTTCACTTAAGAGAGAAGCAGCAAATCATACCAGAGATCGGTTTCGATGCCTGCAACGCCAGGAACTCCAGTGACTCCCGCATCTCCGACCTGAAATCTCCAACCTGAAATCATAGATCTGTTGCGCAACCAATAATACCCGAATCCAAACCTGAAATCTCCAAACTTTCCTTCGATTGCACTACCAGATCACTGATTTATTTTGTGAAGAAAAGAAAGAACGAGATGGCGGAGAGAGAGAATAATAGGCGGTGTGGGTAGGTTTACAATTTAAGAAGATAAAATGATTTCTAAAATTGTGTTACCGTGAAAATGGAAAAGGCCTGATCGAAAATTGAAGGAGATACGAGCCAAAAAATTTACTTTGGAGCCAAATATTCGCGATGGAGCCAAAACGAAAATTTAGATCTGGGCGGTCTGCCTTTGATATTTGTTCCCTGTTCAAAGCAGTAGAGGTGAAGTCCACCTTTTGGCCTTATTTAAAACTCTAACGTGTTACGTTATATTGATGATTACTCCTTGTAGTTAACAACATTTACTTGAAAATTGTTATAACATAATAGCGGTTAATAAATGTTTGCAATAGCAAAAATTAAATAGTTGTTAAAAATTCTTGTTAGTCATTATTAAATAGTTGTTGATAATTATTAAATACTAATTCTAATTATTGATATTAAACCTAATTATTAATTACATATAAATGGTTTAAAATTGTTAGTCATTATTTACCAATTATTAATTATTTAATATTAATCATGATTATTACTAAATAATTAAAATTGTTTATTATTTAGTCATTATTACTTATTCATTCACTATTGTATAATTAAAATTATTTATTATTTAGTCATTATTATTTATTATTAGTTATTATTAATTATTACCTATTTCTTCAAAGTTATAATTGAATTCCAACTATTAAAAGTTAATTATTATGTAAATGTTATTGATTATATACTATTAAATATTTAATAGTAATTTTTAAAAAGTAACTATTATTTATTAATCATCAATTAAGCGGTTTTTATGTAATCTAATAGTAATTAATAGTAATTGGTATTAATTTGTAAATTTATTATTGAATATGAATTATTCTTAAATGTTAATTTTACTAATTATTAAATATAACTTGTTATTAATATTTAATAGGTCCCTAATAAAAGAAATAGAAAAAAGAGTTACTAAAAATAAGTTTAAACAACTTTCTAATTTAACTATTTATTATTAGAAATTAATTAGTATATATTAGTTATTACAACAGACAAAAAAGAAAAGTTGTGATATATATGTTTATTACAACAGTGATTTTTTCACATTTGTAAAAAACATTTATTACAACAGTGCGTTTTGCACAGTTGTAAAAAAGCATTTATTACAACTGTGCGTTTCACACAGTTGTAAAATTAAATTTGTAATATGTTCTTGTTATAGTGTCATCATTTCATACATATGAAAGATTACATTTTTATCATAACGATATACATATAAAAATCACGTCCTTATATTATCAAAAATTTAATCTTTACATGAATAAAGATCAAATATTTTCCTATATAGAAATCTATTCTTTTTCTATGTAAAAATCTAATCTTTTTCAATTCAAAAATCTAATCTTTTTCTTAATAAAAATCACAACTTTATACTTTAAAAATATCGCCTTTTCATATTTAAAAATCGGATCTTTTCAAAAATAAAAATCCTAGCTTTTCTTAAATAAAGATCCTAGCTTTTCTAAAATAAAGATCCTAGCTTTTCTAAAATAAAGATCCTAGTTGTATATAATTTTAAAAATCATATTTTTATTATAAAATAAAACCAAATTAGATTTGCTCACCTTTGATCGGAGGAGGAGGGGGGTTTGCTGTGTGTCGCTGGACGGTGGCTTGGGGTCGGGAAGTGGTGGCGCAGGCACTGTGGCAGGGGTGCGGTGGCGCAGTGGGGTCCGCGCGGTCCAGGGATGAATGGCAACTCGATTTGGGGAAACTAGGGTTCGGGTGGCGGCGGTTTACAGAGGAGAGGGAGGGAAGATAGGAGAGGGTGGTTTGGAGGGGGGCTCGCCATTCATGGGGAGGCGACGATGGTTGGTAGTGGCGACGGGTTGGAAGCTTCGTGGGTTTTTTCTTTTTAAAATTGATTTGAACGAAAGAGAGAAAGGAACGGGTGCGTTGACCGTGTTATGAGGGAGTTTGAATTTTTATAGTAATTTATTTATTATATTATTTTATTCTTCAAAAAGTTATTTTTACATTCCAACCCCGAATCGAACCCAACGACTGTCGTCCCTAGCTAATTACCCCAATCCCGAACACAATGGGATCTGTCCCGCAAGCCAATTCGACCGTTACGATCTGTTTCCGCAAAATTTAAAATATAAATCATTATATTTTAAATTCAAACATACATTTTAATTTACTAGGGCCACATACCAACTCTAAAAATTCCAGATAAATTATATCTGGCTTCATATTAACGATATGGTCCCAACGAACCTAATTTCGTCAAATTTGAAGACCGTTTGAAAAATGGCAATTTTCCAGTCGATTAAATTCAATTAAAACTATCAAAACCCGTTTTCTTTTGCCACGCTCACATATTGATCCAGAAAATTATGAATTTTGGAATCTAGCAATAACTTGACATCCCGGATCCAACAAAAGTGGTTTCTTGGAAAACGGAGGTCGTTTGCAAAATTTCCATTTTTAAGGGCTTTATATATATTAAAATATATATAAATTCCACAGCGACTTTTCTGAATTTTAAACGGGACGTAACTTACACTTCTTAAAGTGAAATCTCAGTTTCTTACATCCGTTAGAAAGATATGATTAAACAGATTCAAATATTTCTTGTTTCGTCCAATTCTGACTTATATTGAATCCTGTATATTCATTTGAAATTAGAAATCGAATTTTCGAACTACCGCGCCATTTCAGGCTCGTTATATACTTAAAATAAATTTCTTCGTTCTAACTTCGTCGATAATAAATTTTTCTCATTATTATTTAAAATAAACCATTTTAAATAATCAATTCATTAAAATCGCCAAAATAAAATTTTTAAATTGGTTCTGATTTTCCGGGTTGTTACGATAAAACTTCGTGAAGATTGGAAGCAGCTATCGTGTTTCCTATTTGAGAATAGAGAACAGAAATTGGGGAAATGGTATTTTGAATAGTTTGGTTAAGGGTGCGAACAGATTGTGTTTTTATATTGAGTCATCTGAGCCTTCCACTTGAAGAAAACACTTTGTTTTTTTCTTCGTTATTTTAGTCAAAATATCACTCTCAATAGGGTCAATGAATTCTACCACTAAGGACGGATACCCCATACGCCGATAATTAATGAACATTATTTTTTCTTATTTGCAGATGTGTACAAGCCTTAAGGATGAAGGAAACGTTATATATTTATAGATAGTGCCTTTGGTGCTAAGTAATAGAGTAGGGCTTCTGTATATATTCACCAAGTAAAAAGGAAAATAACCACGTTATTTTAATGAGTACAAAGTAGGAATTCATTTTTCAACCTAGCAGTGTTCTATAGGGTATGGTCTGCTTCTTTACGTTTTAGCTGAGCTTGGTTCCTTCACTGCTAAGGCAAATTTTGATTAGCTAGAGGATAGGTAGGTTATGTATTACTTCACAATGAAGTAATAGGATAAGGGTAGATTACAGGGTAGCCGTGTGTATCAGTGTAAAGTTTAGGGTATAGCGGTGTGGTGTTGGTTTTGAGAAAGAAAGGCTTAACACATATTTCATTTAATGTCCATAGATATTTGTTAAGGTGTATGTGGTGACGATGGTATAAAATTTCGTTCATTTACTGACTGCTACGGACAGTGATAAAATTGCCGTCGTGCCCAACGTGATGCCACGGTCCCAAAAATATAATAATATCAGTAGGTTAACTCATATTGTGAAACGCCAAAATATTGATATAGGGTGCAAAATACTCTAAATAAAAAGTTGCGTATTTAATTAATTAATAATTAAAGTAAAATTCTAAAAATTAAATTATAACTACATCTCAAAAGAATCTTGTCCAGATTTGCAACTGGTATCTCGTTATATCAAATAAACTGTTACGGTCAATAAACGATTCTATAGCGACTATTTGGAAATTTGATTTGGACAAAACTCACAATCTATAATACGAAATCTTGGTTTTTCACTTCCATTAGAAAAATACAGTTTAACGGATTCCAACATTTCTTGTTTCAAAGAAATCTGACTAATAACGGGTCCTGTACACTCAGTTGAAGTTCAGATAAATTACAAACTGCCGCGATATTACGGGCTCGATTATATATAATATATATTTTTATACGTTCTACTTCGTTTTAATTAATATATAAATCCACTTATATAACGAATTCAATATTTAAACTGATTTAAATATTCAAATACAAACCGATAAAAATGCGGGACGTTACAAATGATATGATGTGTTTTTATAACACTTGATTATTGATTATAAAATACGCGAGTTATTTGGAAAGACCGGGTTTATCTCATTCTGAATAAACGATACGATGACTAAAAGTCGACGATGAAGACGGTGGTTGAAGACCAGAGATCTTCACATCGTATGGATGATTACTGATGTCTTGATTGGGCTGTACACCCAAGACAAGGTAATAAGTGGTGATCGTCCAGACGTACTTGGAGATCGACCGGATATGCGAGGACCTCTCTCCTGTATTGGATATATGAGACGAGGAATAAGGTGCCTCCGGTTTCGTTCAGACCCAGAATGGACTTGTAAATGGATGTGTGTCTGACATTGGATTTCATTCTGTGTTGATTGATTTCTATTAAATATATATCTGTTTGGTGGCGGATAATTTATTCTCTTTCTTAACACCCTTGTCTGAGACGTACGAGCTTAGAGGTTATATATTGATAGACATCAGTTGTATGGCGTGAATTGCCAGTGTGGCATGCTAAGAAGCAAATGATCGAGACTTTTGTTGAAAAGCAGAGTCTTGTGGTTGATGATCAAAGCACGACTTTAAATAGCATAGCTTTGTGTATAGCGTTAATTCGTGAGCCTCACACCTGGTATGAGTCAAAAACAGAATAGTGACTGCAGGGAGTGCATGCGTTTCTTTCTAGCTAAGACTGGTGTCATGGTATGGAGCCCAAACATTTTTACTTATGTGAATGATGGATTGCGAGACATCTCGTATTTGAGTCCCTAGTGGCTCTTGATATGGTCGAGTACTGACCAGATTTTATGCCCCATTTGACAGGGAAACGTACGTTCAGGAATAACTAATCCACTAAAGTAAGTGTGGACCTGCCCTGAAGATCCAAGGGCTCACCTTAGTCTGAGTCCTGAGGCACGGGCTAGAGTGTCTCGAATTGTTGAGGACGATCCCTTGCCTTAACTCATAGATGGAATCCAATTTCCAATACGTGACTTTTCGGTTTTAGTCGTAAAACTATATGGCGGCATAGTGGCATGGGACGCTCATGTCGTCTATAATTGATACATTTATATTTGAAGTTGTTTTCAACACTATACACTTATAGTAATATCAAAATGGTTTGTTTTAAGCATATCAAGCATGTTTGGCTATTATAAGGGAAAACTTTATCCTCCGGCTTGCGTTGCATTGTGTGATGGGACCTGAGTCTTATAATAGCTTCATTTTCCAAAAAGCATTGCGCTGTTTTGTTTTAATTGAAATTCATGTGGAGTAAACCTGTTCCGTGTTATACGGCGTGGTCCCATGATTTACCCTACTTTAAAATAAAGTTTAATAACTGTTTTAGTTCTCACACCAGTCCCATGACTGACTCGGAGTTTATTGTTTTAACTTATACTCTGGGTGCCCATATTTTCCACATGGGCAGCTAGTAGTTTTGGTTTTCGTAGATATTTCTTTTCATAGGATCCTGGATTAAAGATGAAGCTATATTCGGAAAGCTTTGTATCCGTATATCTCCTTTAGTTGTGGGTGTAGATGATTTCCGCTGTACATTATACTCGTGTATTATTTTCCGCTGCTTTGTAATTTAATTCTCTGATATATTCTTGTACTCTGATGTAAATTGTTGTAATAGCAGTGAAATGTTCTATTTTTTGTGTTCTGATGCGTCGTGTTCTCAAAGCAATCCGCTGTTTCTCGTCTCTTTGGAGATCGCGGGATTTCGGATCGTTACAGATACACTCTCCAGTCAATGCGCTAAAAATACATAGTAGTACGTTATTAACATACACATACAATTAGACTCAACGCACACAATGCACAACATACAATATACAAAACCCATCACGCATGCGAAGTGACACAAAAGTACAACCCAACATACATGTATGCAAATAAAACATTAGCAGCTTATGCAAATTTGATAATAGTTGGAAATAAGCTCAGTGTTGAATCACTATTATATTAACTTTGGTTTGTTTCAGCGTAGCAATTAGCAAATTTTATTTAGTGTAGATACTAAGGTATTTGCATATTAAATCGGTGAATTGGTTTAAAAAAATCTCTCCTTCTTTTCAAGGCTTAAGACCAACATCATATCCAAAAATGTTATAGATAACAGAGTTAATTTTTTTATTTTTCGTTAAAAATTTCGTTATAATATTAATTGCTCAATATGATGTAAACTATTGTTTAATGATTTTATTGTTGTTCTAATGGGTAAAGCCATTATTATTTTCTTCTTGAAGAAAATGGGCAAAGGGAACTTAATGGTTGCTTTGCTTAAGAGCATTATCATCAAATTTTGTAATTGTAGGCAAATTAAATGCATATGTAGTTTACGAATAACTGCTCCTCCTTGCAACAATACTAATGTAAACAAAACTCGTTACTATAAACATAAAATGACTAATTACTGTTATTTCTCTATTTTCTAATTATGTGTTCATAAAAATTCTCTTGCAATTAAGGTAACAAATGTCAGGCCATGCATTAGTTTTTAATATCAGTCAGTCTAACTAAGTTATATAAAAAAAAATAACGATGTTAATAAAGTTTAATATAAGTTATATAAGTTTATAAAATTGTATGCAGCTGGTAAAGCAGTTTTTATGACATCTTGTGATTTGGATAAGAATATAATGGCTACAGAATTATTTGCTCCACTTAATTAGCATGTAATGCAATGATTGAACCTATATACTTATAGAAGAATGCAAGATGCTTATGAAAAACACTCTAACATTCAACGACATTTTAAACTGCTATCATTGTAATGACTTCATTGTGATAAAGCACAAAGCTTAATAAAAATGTAAGGAGCGCAAACCATTATTGCTATTAAAAACTGACAGATAACAAATGAATCAAGTTTGTCTGCTGTAAGGAAAATTACACATACATTAATCCTACGTTTTTTTACAAATTTTTGTATCAAACTACAGCCACAAACTTAAAAGACTCGAAAACGTATACAACTATGGTGATTGCATTTCTCGATTAGATCACTACATCATGCTTGAATCATCCACAACATAAAAAGTGTACTTCAAACCAATTGGGCCTGAAACAGTAAAAAAGAATAAAGTTAAAGACAAAATAAAATAAAAAATCAAACGTAAGGAATGTTAGAGTAGAGACAATGAGAGTGGGCAATCAGTTAAGCTGACAAACAAATTGTTAGAATAATTAATATAGGGTATTTATGTTAATAATATATTTCATAAATACCATATATTAATGGTAGAAGATTTGTGTTAGAATTATTAATATATGGTATTTATGTTAATAATATATTACATAAATAACATATATTAATGGTAGAAGATTTGTCATTTATATATATTACACATGGTAATATATATTAATGACAGAAGATTAAATGTGTGTTATTTATGTTAATATATATATATATATTACATATGGTAATATATATTATTTATTTTGATGTTTACCTATTTGTAATAAGGGTAGTGCTAGAAAGCCCGAAATTGTTTTTGTCAAAAAATAAGAAACGGGGGTAATTTCGGAATTCAGGGGGGTAAGCATTGAATTCAGGGGGGGTATTTGTGTAATTCAAGGGGTGGGCCTCCTATATTTTTGTCTCTGGTGTACTTTTTGACAAAAACTTTTTTTGTCATAGTAGCATTTTTGTTGTAATAATTCCTGTAAACATTGAACTCCTATATAAAGGGGCTGAGAATAATGAAATGTAAGGCAAGAAATTAAATTCTATCACAAATTGACACTCAATGTGATACTAATATAATTTGCAGAATATTAAAAGGATCAAAGGGCATGTTTTGATGGAATTCGGAATCAAGTAAAGGTGAATAAGTGAAGATTACCTTGGATGGAAAATTAACAATCAGAATATTAAAGTTCAATAAACGGAGGATGGTCAAGTCTTATGTGATAAAATTTATGCTCAGTTTATATATATATACATATATATTTATTTATTTATTTATTTCAAAACTATCAAAATAAAAGGATAATAAATAGCCGAAACAGTAAAAATAATTATCGAAATGCTGTAATATGATAATAAACATTGCATCAATCAAAGATCAAAACTATTTTGTTAAAAGTTCAGACTTCAATTAGAAAAGAAAGAAACCAAAAAATTTGAAGATCCCTTCCGGGCGATCCGAAAATAAAGAAACGGTTTATATATTCAAACCGATTAGATTTGGTATCTATTTATAACAAAAAATAGAAATGGTTTGAAAAAACCAAAATAATGTCTTACCCGCAAGAAATTTGGAGGAAAGGTTAACCTCCAGGTGGAGCTTCTCAAGAATAAATTGTTTGATTCGTTCAAACAATTTGTTGCAATTGAAAATATATAGTTCATCGTGTACCATCAACATATGATAATAGCTCTGTGACATTATCATCAGTAAGCAGGTTTGAAATAAACCAATCATGGTGCCTTTTCCATCTAAAATCATGAACCGCAATTAATCAGAAATACATCCATTTCGTCAATGAAAGATGCAAATAAAATGTTGAGTTCTTGTTCAACCGAATGAAACACATCTTAGGAAACTCCCTTGGTCCCACCTGCATCAAGGAAAAAAACACCACAAATTCTTATTGGATTTTTTTTCGTTTTGGCCACCTTTAAAAAACTTATCTCGCATTTAGCCTAGTTTCAAAACTTATTACGGCAGTAGCCTGGTTTATGTCACATCAGCCAAAATCGTTATTTAACACAGCGGCTTTTGGGAAGCCGCAAACGAGCGTCTTTTGGAATGACGCTGGGAATTTTTTTTGTTCTTTAACTCTCTTAGCGGCACTTAAGAAGACGCTGTAGCGTATCATCTTAAATGCCGCTCCGGTGGGATATACAAAGAGCCGAAGTACTCTTTCTCTTCACTTTTTCTAAACTTCTATTTCTTCAAAACCGAACCCACTTGGCTCCTAACCCTAATTAGTTTCCATAACACCAAAATTCACGTTTTTTGATCGAAAATCAATACCATGGCAAGCTCATCAACACAACAAGCTCCAGAAGGTAAAAAACCCAATTTTTATTGATTTTTTCAGAAATTTAGGGTTTCGCCATGATTGAGGAAACTTGTAATTAAGCTAGTCTTTGGGTTAATGGTGTCAATGTAGTTGAAATATTATAGTTTTGAGCATGTATGTGGTTGTGTTTGATATTTTGTTGTAGCTCTTATGTAGTTTGGAATATGATTTGTGTAGAGATCACTGAGATGGAACCAGGACCTGTAGATGGTAGTGTTCTGTACTTGCAAGAAAGGCATAGGTCGAACAATAATTCTTTGATGTCGGCATGTTTTTACGGTGTTCGTTTATTGGCCTAATTATCTTTCTTAGTTTTTTGTATGTATTTTTAACATTGTATGTTAATTTTTTGTATAGGGAAAAAGTCCCGTTAAGATTATAGATCACACGGTTTCCGTTGGCTTGGTGGCCTCCACACATCCAGGAGCATTGGCTTTGTTTGATCGTGCATGATTCCTACTAGTACACCGGTTGGAGTACGTTCAACTCGATCGTTACCTCATCACTGCATTAGTCAATAGATGGAGACCAGAGACATTGACATTCCATCTTAGAGTTGGAGAGATGACCATCACTTTAGGTGATGTGGCGGTCCTTCTAGGTGTGCCGATTGATGGTGCTCCGTTGAGGAATCTGGGGACAGGAGACTACATGGAGATTTGCCAATGACTTTTAGGTATTACTCCTCCCAAGGATCAGTGGACGGGAAACGAGCAAATTATTACTAGTTGGTACAGAATGCGGTTTCAGCAAGACATTCCACAGGATGCTATGCAGGAGCAGATAGAACAGCGTGCTAGAGCTATCATACTCCATATCATTAATCAACACCTGATGTGCGATCATTCGAAGACTCGGGTGTGGCTAAGATGGTTGTATTTTATTGAGAATTTTGATCAATGTCAGCAATATTCTTGGGGCAGTGCTACATTAGCATACACATACACTGAACTTACCAGGGTCGCCTTGTTGGAGAACACTCAACTTGGAGGCTGTCCTTCTTTGATACAGGTAATTTATTACCATATAGATATTTGCGCCTTATATCTTTTGTTTCTATATGTCGTGTTTATTCATTAAATATCTTTGTAGCTATGGTCTTGGACGTATCTTCCTCTTGGTAGACTTGAATTAAAGCAACCAAATATTGATTTTTCTTTGCCATACGGGGCTAGGTATTTTTATTCCGTCACTTATTGATGTTATGTGTGTTAAGTTATTTTCTCTATGTCTTATCATGTCACAATTACAGGTGGGTTGGAAAGAAGAGCACTTCGTTGACTCCGAGACGTAATCTAGCATTCTACCGCAATGAGCTCGACGTGCTTAGTCCAGATGTTGTTACATGAACACCATATGCACATGATCTTGGTCAGCTTCCAGCCTTATGTACTGTGTCTATTCATCTTTGGACTGCCCGTGTGCCGGTTATATGTTTGAACGATGTAGCATACCATGTTCCTGACCAGGTGATACGTCAGTTTACATTTAGACAACACCTTCCTGAACCAGTCCCACATTACAGGATTGACTTAGCAGTACCCGCGGAGTACGAGATGGCCATTGAGACATGGAACCATCAGCACATGCATACGCAGCAGAAGAGGGAGTTTACCTTGTCGGACGATGAGTATTACACAAGGTATTGGCAAATTACCCGATGGTATATTCTTCGCAGCGTGCAACCTCTTGGTGCTGTAGTGAAACCGTACACGCCTAGAGATCCTTTTGAGAGGAATATGGTATGAAAACCTTGCGAATAAGTGTAATTGATTTACATTTTTTGTCAAGTTTGAATTTTATGTAAGTTAACTTATAATTTACAGGCGGACGGTGTGTACCGGGATATAGAAATGGTCGATGAGTTATCTCATGAGGTGCCCGAACGAAGCAAGGGAAATGCTTTAGCATCAAGCGTATTTTGCAAACTATTTTGGGGGAGAACAGGCTCGCTAGACCATCACCGCCTCCTCCTCCTCCGCAACCTCAAGCCTTTGCACCCGTAGAATCTTCGAAGGCAAAACAAGGCGGTGACATTCGTCCGCCTCCACCTACATTGGTTTATACGTCACGGAGGAAACACAAAAAGGTGGCGACAAAGGAAAAGGGTAAGCAACCGGAGTCGTCTAAAGCAACCTACGTTGTGCATGGTCCTTCACAACCCCTAGGTTCTGCCCAAGAAGGCTCTTCATCGTTATCGCATGAAGATGTACCCCCAAAATAGAAGAAGAAAAAGAGAACAACTCCATACCAACAACGGATTTTGGAGTAGTTCGTCCGTAGGTAGTGTTGTAGTTTGTAGGTTAATTGTTGTATTTAGGTGCTTGAACTTTATGTAATTAGATGTTGAAATTGTGTATTGTTTTGTGGGTTGTGGTTAACTTGGATATGGGGTTGTACCGTACACTTATTTTGTTTTATGTTACATCATTTTGGTTTGCTATAGTTGGTTCCACTATTTGGTTTTAGGTGTATACAGTTCGGGAATTTATGTTGTATGACTTATGATTGATACTGAAAAAAGTATAAAATGTGCACATCCTGGAGCGTCTTTCAGAATGCCGCAAATCTGAGATTACTGATGATCTGAGCTAAACTTACCGAAGGATTTAATTTCAGGATCAGATTTGAGGTTTTGGGCCTCTTTTTTTTCAATTTTTAGAATAGTTAGAAAGTGAAGAGTAAGAGAGAAACATCTCTCTTTATATCACGTCAGCGCGTCATTTAAGATGACGCGAGTTTGCGTCATCCTGAATACCGCGCCTTCGTACACGCGTCATCTTAAATGACGCTAATACACGTCTTCTTAAATGCTGCTAAGAGAGTTAAAGAACAAATTTTTTTCCCATCATGATTCCAAAAGACGCTCGTTTGCGGTTTCCCAAAAGTCGTTGTGTTAAATAACGGTTTTGGCTGATGTGACATAAAGCAGGCTACGGCCGTAATAAGTTTTGAAACTAAGCTAAATGTGTGATAAGTTTTTTAAAGGTGGCCAAATTGATAAAAATCCATTCTTATTTGTAAGACTTAAAGAACATTACCAATTTCAGCAAACTTGCTTCAAATAAGGAAAGGTAGTTCTCTTTTCAGTGAACTTGCTTCAAATGTTTAACATAAGTAAAACCTGATATGAAATCTCATTACCAGGTAATTCACATTCCTTTATGAAGATGAGTCCAATAAAAATATCCTGATTAATGGTTTCCAATCTCAAACTGATGAAAAATACCAAAAAAATAAAATAAAAATAAAAATAAGCAACCAAACTAGCAGAATTACCATTTTAAGAAAACAAATGCACCTGGGTTTACCTATGAGAATCCTTTTTCATTATTTAGATGAACACAAAGAGCAGTAGAATAACAATGTAAATAGAAGTTTGGAGTAATGATGGAGTGGAGAGATGGAAAATTTCAGGTGATATTTATAGGGTGAATTTATGCAGAAATAAGAAGTGGTCAAGCTGCAAAATTTTAGGTAATTATGTGCTTATCGGAAATGGAGATATTTTGAACGTCCTTTCTTTTATTATCCAGTAAAACAATATCTAATGTATCATGTGAAAAAAAGTTAACATCTTTATTATGGAAAAAAAAAATTGGTTTGAACAAAATTGATTAGTTTGAATGGATATCACAGATGTTGTACGATTTTTTGTTTTCAGAACACATATCTCTTGAAAATAAATAAATAAATCATGTCCAAAAGCTGATCATACTTTCCTTCTTTTCAGAGTTGATTTAGTAACATGTAAATGTGATGTAGTAGATTCTAGGATTGAACAACGTGCAAACAGGTCAAAAACAGATCTTTATTAATTGAGAAGAGCGGATGAAAGAACCTGTCAAGTTTATCCTGTTCTGCTGGGTCATAATGGTTGAAGGAGCTTTGTATCAAGGCAATTTTAATGCTTCAAACCAAAAATATATGTTTTAAAGAAATTTTTTAATAAAGATATTGTTGTATTATTTTGATTTAATAAAATTATCTTTAGAGTTTTAAGGAGAATTGAGGAGACTTGAGAGAATTGAGAGAATTAAGGAGAGAGCTTGAAAAGCTTTTGCTTTACTATTATTTAATAGATTACTAGTATAACCGTACAATGGTGGAAAACCGACCGTTAGATTTAATAATTCAAAAAACTACTTTTCTACATTAATCTTTGTTAAATTAAGTGACAAATGTTGAGAAAATTAAGTGAATTAGGCCAGTGAGAATTAAGTAAATTAAATTGAAGAGATTTACGGGGTTTTCTTTGCTTTGGAAAAGCTGGTTTTTGTCGAAACAGTATGCATGTTAAACATCAAAAATTAATTTGGTTAATGAAAAATAAACCTCCCTAATGGTGGAAAACCGACCATTAGATTGTATATTAAAAAAACTAGTTTTTTTTATATTAATCTTAGTTGAACATAAAAAATTAATATGCTAGATAATATTTAAAATTAGAGAGATCTAAGGAGACATCAGTAGAGAGAATTAAGTAAATTAGATTAAAGTGTTTTAAAGAGACATGCTATAAACATGATCCATGTTTTTTGGGCTTCAGAAAAATTGATTTTAGCCAAGCGACAGTAAACAAACCTCTCTAACAGTCGGTTTGATTATAGTGTTCAAATTTATCCCTTGAATAAGATATGAAAATCCCAAAAGGGTAAATTTATTTCATGGACTTTGGTCAAAATGCTTCATAGATTTTCTCAAATTACTTGGTTATAGCTATGTAGAGTGAAGCATTAATTTGACGGTGGTAAATAGTACCAGATAGTTTTGGTGGTGTGGTGAGAATTCTTATATCCACATGAACGTTTATAAATTTAGTCTAATTTTGATGCGTATGTACTAGTGTCAATTACATGTAACTTCCATTACCATGTCCTGAATGCAATGTGTCTTGATTTAACTCATATCCACATGAGATCGTATAAATTTTCTTGTCATTATGATGATTCCAAAGTTTTTATTAGGGCACTTAACAACCTCTTCATGTTGGTACAATAATAATTTTACCATCTGTTATTTATTAACCATGTCGTCATCAGCATATTATATTGGGTTAGTATTCTTGATAACACATGTTATACATTTTGGATCTAATTTGATTCCTTTCTCATAATGTCAATCAAACTATGGTTTAGTGATACTAGTTTTGGTAATATATTACTAAGGAAGTATAAATTCATCTCAACTGCGAATGAAAATTGTTTCGTGTAATGTTTCAGGCATGACATTAGATTTTGCAATACAGCAGAAGAAACTAACGATTTTGTATCAATTCAACGTTTGAGTTGTTATCGTGGCATGGCGTTAGATTAATCAGTAAGCTCTTTGTGCTGCCTAAATCAATTAAAATTTCAGAAGTTGCTCACCCTATCTTACTTTTACCTGACATGCAACAAATATAATGATTTTAGAAGCATTTTATCACTCGTATTTTGAATACTTAGAATTTGACCATTTTCCACTAATACATAATAATATAATAACATAAATTGACATTTTGCCCATAATTTGGTAGGTAAAATATGACGATTAGTCATAGCTTTTATCACCAATTATGTTGATTAGGATTCAACTATTTTTGGAATGGTTATTGTTCCTATTACAAAAAAACATGGAGAATACCAACTCACAAATGGCTATGACATACATGATAGATGTTAATCACCTTTAAAAGGTTTATGTATTTTTTTCCTTTGACATATGTTCATTGCTATTAGTATTATCATTACACAAGAAACATGATCACTTTTTACTAGTGTTATTTGCATAACATTAGTAATCGTTTTAAACAAGAAGATACATGATCATTTTTTTAACTTTGCCATGTATATCAAATCAGTAATATAGCCAACATATTTGATGAAAAGAACAAGTTTAAAATGCAACATAAATGGAAAGGGTAATCCAAAATGAGTATATTTTCTGCAAAATATGCTTTTATGAATGTAATTTGTCATATTCTTGTAGTTATCCTCGTATATGTTTGTTTAAGTCATCCATCTTCTATTTCATGATAAGTCAGGAACAAATTATTTCATGGAGGTCAAAATTCTTTTTGAAGCGACCTTAAGTGACTCAAAAAACTGATTGACATGTATTATGAGGGTTGATGTAATTAAATTGTGATATATTTGCATGTTTTATATAACTGATCGAAGATAGAAGCAACTGGGTATCTCTAGTATGAAATATTTTCATTATTGTTTCTATTTGGATTATAAACTTGCTTTCTGATAGTAAGCACGCATATACTTGTAATGATTTAGTTTGATGTTTGCTGTATTTCTAATTTAGACGTCTCTTAGCGACCAAGATCTTGCAAAACTGAACAATCGAGCAACTGGCGGTCTGCTTTAGTTCTGGGTGGACAAAAACAAGATTTACACTTAAAAACGGTTGAACCGGCATCCATAGAGACTTCTAGATGCTCATAATGGACAAGGTATGTTTTTTTTTGTTAATGATTACTCCACTTGTCAAAATCTTCTTGCTTTTTTAGTGTCTTAATAGCTTAAAGATGAAAACAAAAACATGATGTTGGTGACTAGTTATAATGAGAAACTATACATATTTACTTTTGTTTATTTTTCCTCACTTTAGTCTTATGAATGTCGCGTTCTTAAAATTTTGAGTTTATAATATTACATTGTAAGTAGAATGGCAGGCTAGTGCAATTTCCACTCTATTGACTCAATAGTTGTACACTAAACATATAATTAAGTAACTATTTAAAGATCGATAGTCTGATTTATGGCTTGAAAGCTGGATAATTCATTCCTTACTGAATATGTTAAACAATATCCTTAAAATGGTAATAATGCATGCATGATGTGTATAATAATCATAATGTTTAGGAGTTTCAATGAACTTTTAAAGAATTTGTTTCAAAATTAATTATAAAAAATATGGTAAAATAGATATGATAATTGATGGGTAAAATTTTGACAAGAACTTGCATTAATTAAACCTCCTGATTTAGAAGCTAATTTCTACCTAACTTGTTTGCTTCGAAAATTTTGTGGAATAAAAGCCAACGTTTATGCATATAGAACATCAAAGAGATTTTTTTTAATGCTTATTTATTTATAAATATGGATAGGACACATATATGAATTATCAATATGTATCATTCTTGATCACAGTGGTCATGAATTCTAACCTAAAAAAATTAATAAATAACACAACAAAAATTAGTAAAACACAAGCCCATTTGCTCTTGATCATGTTTCAGTTAGCTTTTAAGCATTACTATACCCACCAAAAAGAATCAAAATAAGAAATTGTTGTACATAATGAAAATATCAGCTGAATAAATTTTACATAACAGCGAAAACTGCAAACAAAAGATGGATAAACAGAGTGAACATATTATTGTATATTGCTTAGTGGAAAAATTATATGGAAGAACCATTCTATAGAAAAAAAAAATTATGCATATTTAGAAGCATCAAGCATGAAGATACTTTACAATCAGTATCACAACCAAGCTTGTTTAAATAATTCAGTAACTTGGTTTCTATTTTTATCTTTGTCGCTTTTATGGATTTTGATTTGTTTGTGATCATTTATGCTAGTGTTTGCATCCCTGTCGTGTTTGCATTTGTTTGTGTTTGTGCGTTTAATTTTCATCTATTTACATTGCTTCATTCTTTGAATTGCTGAAGTGTTTGAAAAAAAAACTCATGAACATTTATGACCTTATAATTGTTTTTAGGTCATCACTGTTCTTTATTTTTAGAATCATTAGCGTTGAGATGACATCACATGATCGTTGGGCTGAAATATGAAAATCGATATATAGTAATTTAGCTAGTGCACTTTGTAATACATGTTACCTTACACACATTGACCAGTGAGAAGTTCACGTGGATTAATACTTATTCCATATGCACAGAAGACAAGACAATGTTTTGGCTTTTAATAAAACTTCATTATTTTTATACTTGTTTATTTTGATTCAAATATGAAATATAATATGATAGTAATAGCTTAAAAATTACATAACCTCCAAGAGTCTGATGATCTTTGTTGCACCCGAAATAAAAGTTCTCTATCACTAGGAGGATCAAACATTTCAAGCAGTATAAATGGAGAAACCACCATTTTATATCCTACTTGATAAACAACTAAATGATCATATGGCTAAATCCACCACAACAAATTATTAGATCTCGATGTGCTAGAAAGGTTTGAAGCATGTAATACAAATATAATATGTCATTTGTATTTAGAGTAAAATAGCTTTAGTTATGTATGTTTTTTTGTGTGCATTCATACATTAATGTTGTTCTTTTTCCACTTGATATGCACTGTGTCCATATAACATCTCTATGTAACTTAACTTGTAAGGTATAATAATAAGTTTTTGGCTTTTCAGCTAATGTTGGATACAACTACTTATGATACATTACAAATGAGTCATGCATATGATTTCTAACTTCAAAATTATATAACAATCTACATAACCAATAGTAACATGTCAGACATTCAAGTGTGGTGCCACTTCTATTCATCCTGTTCTACATTTTCTATTCATTTAATGTTGTAATAAGCTACTCTAAGATCCATTTTGTAGTTATATTTTACAAAATTACAAGTATACAACGTGCAATTATAACTTGTTTGCTAAAATGTTGAGATTCTAAATCAATATTTAAAAGATACCTATACCTTTTTGTGTTATTTCCATTGGTTACACATTTCGTATTTCTGTCTATAGATATTTGTCATTATCTTCTCGTTTCAATCGTCATTTACCAAAAAAGAATTATTATAGACAAATGGTCATTTAATCTGAGCATGTGCACATAGAATTAGAAAGTGACTTTCTTTTCTAATCTAGTAAAAATATTTCATGCATGGCACTACGTTAATATTAAATTATCTGCGGACTATTTAAACTTTCATAAAACCAAAATGTACATAATTTTCAATTTCACATACCGCAATGGTCGGTCTAACTAGTACATTATGTGCTTTGCCAAAAAAAGGATGCATTTTTTTACAGGTCCCTATTAACTTCTAAAACTTAAAATACATCCCTATTTTTGAAATGCTGCTGAAAAAATTCCAGTTCTACCCTTACACAGTAACAAAACCCTCCAACAATGATTCGTCATCATTTAATCAGTCAAATTGCTCCTTTAATATCTCTCAAAACCCTAATTCCATGATTGTGCAAAACCCTCGAACAATAAATCACGTTTTAGAATCAAAAGCCGATGGTCATATTTCTAATCAAAATCATCCTGTTTTGCTCCAAATTCGATGTCGTTGTCATCAAATTACACGAAATGGCGAAAAAAGGTATAAATCTGATTGCTTTATTTCATATCCGACTGTATATACTATCTTCTTGTAATATACTGTAATAAGATTGAAACAAACATTTTGATTCAGTGTATGTTGTGCATAAGAATTATTGTATAGATATTAGTAAGAAATCTTACATGATTGTATTATGTTAATAAGAAATCTAGCATAATCGTACGTTGTTGTTATGTATTTATCATCTAATTATTACACAGCGGTATGAATTTGTATGGTATTCTTATTTGATTGAATTCTTGCATGATTGTAAGATATTGTTATGAAAATCTGCAAACATGTATGCATGTATTCATAAGGCTTAAACACTTGTGGGAAACAATTCACAAATGAATGTATGTAGAAAAAATTTGCAAATTCAGTTAACACCTCAGCAAATGAATGCATGTAGAAAAAATTCATTGAAGTATGCATGTATTTAAAATAAATTCATAATTATATGCAGTTAAGAAGTAAATATACAATCATACATGCATATTTCCAAATCATTTTTATACGTAGTTGATTATTTTCAGAAAAGTTACATATGTCCATGAATTTAATTAGAATAGTTAAGTAGATTATTTAATTTAATCATTAATTAAAAATTGTTGCATTTTTGGGTGAAATTAGGTAGAAATATTGCATGCTTGTGTGCCACTCTAATAAAAAACTTTCATTAATGTATGCAGTTAAGCAGAAATTTATAAGTCAAGTGCACCACTATCAAAATTTTGTTACACCATTGTATGTAGTTATTTAAAAGTGTTGCATGCAAGTGTGCAACTATAAACAGAATGTTATATAAATATATGTAATTGAACGTAAATTTTTCCTTCGAATGTGCAACTATCAACATGTTGTTTCTTTAGTATATGAATTTTATTAGAAAATTTGACGTTGGTGGATGAAATTAAGTAGAATTGTTTTATAATTTAGAAAAATGTTGGATTATTGAATGAATTTAGTAGAAATGTTTCATGCAACTGTGCAGTTTGAAACAGATAGTTGCATTAAAGAATGCACTTAAACAGAAAATTTTCATTCAAGTGTGCAACTATAAACATTTAGTTGCATCAGTGTATGTAACATACCATCTTTCGTCCACTTCAAGCTGGTAATTAAACCAACTCAAACCGTTCGAAATGACAGAATGTTATTAGCTTCTGAGGTAAATAGAATAAATCACCGAATCACAAACACAGAGAAACATAATATCTCGCAGCGGAATAAATAAATTATACAATAGTAGTTCAGGAAGCTACTAAATAAAAATCAAAATTTATACATAATATCAGAGTTACAAATTAAATACAGCGAATGTTTAAATGCAAGAATTTCTAATACAAAGGAGAAATAGCCAGAATCAACAGGTAGAGGTGATATCTTCAACAGTCTCCAGCTTCAAAATGTGAAATCTCAACACTGCAATACTCGATCTGACCCGAGCAATAATGCAAAACAAAACAACTCGGATCAGGACTAACATTCTCATGGAAGTAAATCAACTCAAATGAAATGTTCAATGAAATGCAATCAGTAACTTAAAGGATGTTTGGGATCACCATCCTCTAAGGATCCGTCAAACTAATATCATATAATATAATACGCTATTGCAATAGTGGTTATGGTTAAATATAACATATTAAAATAGCGTAAGCGGGATTACATTTTTACCCTTACACTGTTTATAAACATTGTCGTAAACATTGCATATAAAACACCAGTAACGGTGGGTGGATAGTGATGCGCCGCTATACGACAACGTCAAATCAAAATCGTAGGAAGCTCAATCAGGATAATATGACAAGGCACACGAGGAATACCCACGGTAGGATTCTACCGATGCATGCCCGGACCGGTGGTAACGGATAGCCGCAACTACCGCCCACCTCGAACAACACTCCCATAATCAAAGGTGGCCACCAATCAAATCACAAAGTAATAGATATAGTTCGAAGAAGTGTGTCCGATGGAGGTGCGACCTCACTTAATCACAGTATAACACATGTTTTAGTCATTTTAATTATGACCCAAAGGTCAAGGCTATCCATCAATGTTCTATTTCTTCAATCCAGTAATCTCCACCATACCATCCTACTTCATTCTGGAACTCCACCGCGTACACAGTTGTTAAAGTGGTTTTCGGTATTGGTAGAGAATATGACAATATCCGATCCCGGTCTCTTTAACAACCAAACGTTTACATTTTTCACACCGTGGCCATTTTAATAAAATCTTATCTTGAAATAAATTGATTTAAGAAATTTCTTTAATTCAAACCAAACAGTTTATGAATCAATTCCATATATAAAATTATTTCAATTCATATTCAGTTAACTTATAATCGAAATTATATACTCATATCAATTATAAATTCAAATTCCAATTAATTACGCAGTTCACGCTCATTTCCTATAAAGTTCAATATTTAAGTCAATTCAAAATTTGCATTTATTTGATTTAAAAATCAAATTCATTGAATCAAGTATCGTTATATAAATTTAAATCTTTAAACCTCGAATTTAAATCACAAAATCAAAACTTATCCACCTATTGAGTTTATTATTAAAGTTTATAAAATATATATAATAAGCATTGAAAATATATTTATTACTTATAAATTTATATAGAAAATAACTTTATAAACATATATAGGTTTAAAATAGCTTGGAAATAGGTTTAAAAAGGAATAATTTATTATAAAATATTAATTTAAAGTTAAAAATACATACATGATTAAATTATACAGTTTAAAATAAATAAATTATAAGTAAAATCTTAAATAAGCATTTAAATACATTTTTACTCATAAAATCATTTTAAAACATATAATTTAAAATTTACAAAATTTAAGTATAGATCTTTAAAATATATATATAAGATCTTAAATTAATATTATTACAATCAAAATTTTCAACTCATTTTATTTCAAAAAGATGACCAACGATGTCTGTATATAGTTTTCTACCCTATGGTCAAGTGATACAAATATTTATCATTTCAACCCGTAATTTATAAAATTTCTATGGGTTTATCATTTCAATCCGCAATCCCAAATTCAGTAAAAATCGTTTAGGTCTATCATTTCAACCCATAACGATTTTTCCCTAATCTAATGTCCGTTCGGGTATGTAACATTTCAACCCTTAGTGATTTTCCTAAACTAGGGGTATATACAACATAACAAATCATCACATATCGTCAATCATATCATAGTCATATATATTCAGTGTACATACATGTCATATGAATATCGTGTCACATATGAAAGTGCATATTTTAAACAAACAATTTCTACTAGCAATACTATACATTTCATAACAATTCATTTAGTTGATCTAACATCTATGAAAGAATGTGAGTCAGGTGTGAGATAAACTCACCTTTCGTGGCGTAGATTAAAGACAATAAATGGATTTATGCAAAATTGAAACAATGACTTCCATGCATGATTCAGAATAATTTCAGCTCGATGATCGCTCACTATTTTTTTTCATAATAGGAGGATAGGGAATGTCTCAAAGGATCGGTAAGGCTACTGGGTTTCAAAACAGTCTTTAAGCTCAACACCAAACACACTTAAAATATAAACACATTAACTTTTACAAATATTATATATATTTATATATGTACAGATACGAATGGTAAAATCATAACATATATAAAAAAATTCAAATTCAACACACACCAAAATATTTTGTAAATTTATATATTATGTAACACACCAAAAACTATATATATAAAATAAATATACAATGCAAACTCACACAATACATAAAAACCATTGTACGCATATATAAACATTGAAAGAAATATATGTACACATTTTTTTTAAAACAAATAAATGTTCAAAACACACTCAACACAAATATACGCACACACAATGCTGTACCCACACCATTTCACACGCATGAAAACACACCTAAAGCTTGTATATTATAGATTATATATAACATATATACATACATATAAATTTTCCTTCAAAACAAATAGATTCAAAACAATACATTTATTATTATAAAATATAAATTTTTATTACATACACACAAATACAAACGCAGTTACACATAGTATTATAAAATACACACTCACTACAATAACTATATGCATACAGTATGACTCACGCACCACACACTAGAAAAAAACACTACACAGAACCCACACATGCACACAAACAGGAATGCACATACACAATACACTACGCCACACACACAAAACAATACACAAAATCAATTAAATATATATATATATATATATATATATATATCTTTGCAAACTATATATTATATATAGACAATCGTTAAAAATATATATACATACATATTAATAATAAAATAAAAATTCAACAAAAATATATATATTCATATATATATACACACACACTGAATATATATATATATATATTTATTTATTTATTTATTTAAAAATCAACACATACGTACCACTATTTCAAATCCTATATATATATATATATCAGCACACACAAAACTATTATATATATTATAAAATTTAAAATACACATACAACATCACCCAAGACACCACACAATCAATATATACACACGCATGGAACATGCATTACACACATAACACACACAAACACAATTACATATATAAATACATATTATAAACACATACGGTCAACACTCCAAAACATTTGATGTTATAAAATATGTATAAACACTCCGAAATCAATAATTTATCATTGTATTATCTACTAATTTAACGTTAATCAGAAATAGAATAAATTTCAAATCAAAATAAATAAACTCGATTTAGATTTTTAGAAGTGCAAATATTATTTGCTATCATAAATTATATTCATACCAAAATATTTTCAAAACAACTCACACATAAACTTACCCTCATTTTTTTTTTTTTGAAAATGGACCCTCAAATATATATATATATATATATATTTCTTACACACATAAATGTAAATTTATAAATTCTCACACACAAATAAAATCACTCACGTGCTCACACAAACAAATACAAAGCACACACAAATACATACAACACAAAAATCCTTAAACATCATAAATTTTTCCCCTTTTTTTTCAAATCAACACAGTATTCCCATAAACTATACACGTAACATACACTCAGTATATACACACAAACCGTAAACTCACGCCACACCAAAAGGAGAAAAAATTATATAGCAACTCACAAAAGAATTGGAAACATTTACAAAAACACATGCGGGGTGGAGAGAACAAATGACACAAGAAATTGAGAACGAGGTGAGTGGGTGAGGGGTGTTGTCCGGCGTCGGTTGGATGGAGGGTTGGCGAGGCTTGCGTGGCTTCAGGAGGGTGGATGAGATGAGGTTAAGTTCAGACGGGGTTCAGCAACGGTTTTAGAAGGGGATGGTCGCCTTTAGTTTCGGAAACGAGCTCGGCTCTTAGATGATGAGGCGGCGGATGGGAATGGGAAAAATGTGATGGAAAGAGAAGAATGGTACAAATCCCAAATAAAAGAATATAAAAGGGAAGGCATTTTATAAAAGAGATGCGGCTGTTTCTCGCGAGGATGGATGCCGCAAATACAAGAAATAATGGTGATAAGGAAAAGGAACGTAGTAGGTTTTAATTTATGAGACATTTATGGTATTGAAGGAAACATTAATGAACGATGTTTATGGGAATGGGAAAAGAAATGTTTGGTTTAAATTTCAAAACAAACGGACACGGTAGAAATAAAAACAAGAAAACAGTTTGCAAATAAAAGGAAACACTATGAAGATGTTCGCAAAAAAAAGGAAAATAATATAAAAATTTAATTTAAAGGAACGAACAGTTTAAATTTTGGAATCAACGAAGGTGTAAGGAAAAAAAAATAGTAATAATGAACATTGAATTTTAAAGATGTAAACAGTGTTCATAAATAAAAGGAAACAATATAAATTTATTAATTCAAAGAAACAATGGTTTGGCAATATAAAATTACAACAATTTTGCAATCAATAATTGACGATATCAAAGCAAAAAAAGAATCTGACAATTAATTTAGCCATGTTGCATCAACAACAATCAACACGATAATATATATATATATATATATATATATATATATATAATTCCATTAATATTGAAACGGATTGTATAATTATACGAGTTTTAAATATTAAATAAATCCAAGAATGGATTCAAACTCAAATGAATAACCCAAATAAATTTTATCATAAATAAGGTTCTAACATAGCAAATATTGATTTGAATTATCAAGTTGCATTCATATCATAAATAAAATTCATTTGTTTAAAAAAATCCAAGCAAATTTAGTTTTAAATAATCAAAATAAAAATTATTTCCATAAAAATGCAAACAAATAAAATAAGTAAATCAAAATTTTTAATTAAACCATTAATTAAAATAGTCTAAAAATTGAGGTTGTTACAGTGTATGTAGTTAAACTTAATTGATTCTGGATAGTGTGCAACTATTAGCATCTTGATAAGTGTATGCAGTTAAATTTAATTCTTTCATTAATGTATGTAGTTAAACAGATAACTTCCATTTAATTGTGCACCAATCAACATTTAGTTGCTTCAGTGTATGCAGTTAACTTTAAATGATGCAGGAAAGTGTTTAACTATCAGCATTTTGATGAGTGTATGCAGTTAAATTTAATTGTTTCATTAAAGTATGTAGTTAATTAGAAAAGTTTCATTCAAGTATGCCACTATAAACCTTTAGTTGCACCATTTCATGCAGTTAAATTTAATTGATTCATGAAAGTGTGCCACTGTCAGCATTTTGATCATTGTATGCAGTTAAATTTAGTTGTTTCGTTAAAGTATGCAGTTAATAAGAAAGGTTTCATTCAAGTGTGCAATTGTCAACATTTAGTTGCATCAGTGTATGCCGTTAAATTTTATTGATTCATGAAAGTGTGCAACTATCAGCATCTTGATAAGTGTATGCAGTTAAGTTTAGTTGTTTCGTTAAAGTATGCAAATTAACATAAGTTTTTCAGTCAAGTGTGCAACTATTAATGTATTTTTGCATTAGTATATGCAGTTAATTAGAATTGTTGCATTAAAGTGTGTAATTATCTAATGTCTGTTTCAAATTAGTATGCAGTTAATCAGAATTATGATTGCAAGTGTGCAGTTGTCAATTGTTTCTTCATAAGTGAAAGCATATAAGCAATGTTACTAAAAATTTATGTACATCTTATTACAAAGACCAACATTGAAGAAAATGAAGATGATGTGAGGGATCCAGGAAAAGCTTTAGTTCCGACCGATCAAGTAACAACTTCTTTACAGTTTACAAAGAAACGGAAAATTGAAGACATACCAAGGGCTGCAAAAAAGGAAGAAGTGTACAGAAATAATTTGAAATCATTCATTGATTTGGTAGAGAAAATCAAGGATGAAGAATTATTTACTGGTCAACATAGCTTTTTACTTGCAAAAATACCTCTAGGGGGATTTATAGATATGATATTCGATGGTGTAATTTTTGCATCGGAGACGACCAAAAATTCTATCACGTTAGATATTATTATCAAAAGCTATAAAAAGAATTTGAAATATTTTCAATTTGGAGACTTGATAGTAACATTCAAAGACGAAGATATTGCAAAGTTGATAGCAGCTCCACTTCAAGGTGAAATGATAAAAACAAGTGGTCATTTGAAGAAGGAGGATAAGGAGAATGAAGAGTTTAATTCATTTGTAGAGAGACACTTTAAGAATGAAGTGTGAATAAACAAAAAGAATATAGAGCGATAAATTTTATATAAAATAAAAGGAGAGTCTGAAGAAGAATGTTTTGATACAGTAAAGCCTGTACTTCTATACCTAGCGGCCACATTCCTTGTCTCCAGTCCAAACTATACCTTACCCTGGACACTAGTACCGTATTGTGTGTGCAACCAGAAGTTGATGACAATATCGTGGCCTAAAACCAAACATAACCATATATTAAGCCAAGTTGACAAGTATCATGAGACACCACACAAGATTAATGTTTGCGTGACGCTATTGTTGGTAATTTTTATAAAGTTAATACTAAATTTAGTATTATATTATTGTATAATATGTTTTTTTTGCAGTGGTGGATTTGTGAAGAAACATGTGTTTTAAAAACATCAAAGGAAGAGAACAGTACAATATACCCATTGGCTAGTAAATGAGATATAACATTGCTAATGCCATCAATGCTATTGAATGTCACTTTCAACACTGTAAGACTCTTATTATTATTTCCCAGTTATAAGTGACAAATATAAATGCCATAATAGTTGTAGTTATGTATGCAAATAAAAATTATTTTTTCTTGTATATCTGTATATATTGGGAACCATTGCATGATGTATACATTTGTTTAAAAAATTCATAATACCATGAAAATACATAGAAGAATTGATTAGTTATCTATAAATAGTCAGTTGTCCCGTGCAATTGAAGTTTTAAAAATATAATGAATAGTAGCATAATTATATGCTAGTATTTTAAATATTTGCAAACTAATAAGAAATTATTGAGAAATTTTACGGACTTTTTTCGAATACTTCCATGATTTTATGAAATTTTTGCAGATAATTGTATACTTATATGCAACTATGAGAAGTATGCATGAAACAGTACTTGTTGATTTTGTTTTTAGGATGTAGAAGGAAATGAAATTAAATTGCTGAAACAATCAGTTGAAATGGATGAAGAATATCAAGAAGTTTATAAGAAAATTGAAAAAAATTTACAAAGAGTTGATAGCACAGTTAAAATTAGAGAATAGACGGTTGAAAGAGGAGGTTGTAAGGTTAAAAAAGAGTTGATCAACCTGAGGCTGAAACATCATCAGCAGATAGTGAAGAAAAACAGTTAACGGTAGAAGATGATGCGGTTGAGATGGATGTAGAAAGTGAAGATGTTAGAATTTAGATCAGAGAGAAGAGAGAGATAAACAGTAAACAATCAAAAGGCTACATTTTTCTTAATATGAATTGATGGCTATTACTATGCTAATCCCTCATATATATACATGATACAAAAGTATTTGCAATTGGCAAATATTGTAAAACTGGAAACTCATTAACTACTCATTAACTCATTCCTATCCTAAATTCATGTCAATAATATTCATTCTTATCCTAAATATTGTAAACCAGGAAACTCAATAATTCATTCTTAACAACATTCTTAATAAAGGAAGGCAATATTCCTCTAGCCCAATCATAGCCCAATCAATGGCATCATATTCTCTAACACCCCCCCTCAAACTCACGATGCTGAAAATCGTGAGTTTGCCAAATAGAAACTGCTACTTCAACATCGCCTCAGACGCAAACTTCCTCCTCCATCAGCAACTTCAAACTTTCATATGCTATTAGCAATTCTTCACTTTTACAAATGGTTTTTAAAGTGGACCACACTCAATAATGGTTTTTAAAGTGGACCACACTCAATGGTTTTTAAAGTGGACCACACTCAATAATAGTTTTTAAAGTGGACCACACTCAATAATGGTTTTTAAAGGGGACCACACTCAATGGTTTTTAAAGTGGACCACACTCAATAATGGTTTTTAAAGTGGACCACACTCAATAACGGTTTTTAAAGTGGATCACTCAATAATGGTTTTTAAAGTGGTTTTTAAAGTGGACCACACTCAATAATGGTTTTTAAAGTGGACCACACTAAATAATGGTTTTTAAAGTGGACCAACCACTCAATGGTTTTTAAAGTGGACCAACCACTCAATAATGATTTTTAAAGTGGACCAACCACTCAATAATGGTTTTTGAAGTGGACCAACCACTTAATAATGGTTTTTAAAGTGGACCAACCACTCAACATCATCATCTTCTTCTTTTCTTTTGTCCTTTTTTTTAAACAAACTTTCACATATACAAACTGAGACTACAAATTAAAACACAACAAAAGAAGCAGCAAAGTTGTGATCACTCCGGCAACGCAAACAAGTCCATCACTACTCATCGTCGACTATGTCAACACCACAGGCTTCATCTCCAATTCATCCAAATATCTGATCGATCAACAAGTATCACAATCTCATTCATTCACCAAACCATCTCAATCATCGTCAAACCACTACAAGCAACTTCCACATAATTCCATCCAGTTCACATCACACCCTTCCTTCATCATCAGTCATAAATACAAACATCATTCACCTTCATCTTCACATACATCACACATCAGGCTCACGCCCTCCTTCCTCCTGATTTTTTTTTGTCATAATCTTATCCACCGATTTAATCAAAAGTAACAAATATACAAGTTCAAACTGTATACAACCATATCAAGTTCGATAAAAAAATGCCTAAAATGATTCCAATACAAACAACCATGAATCAATGAAAACCAAACAAAGAGGTCTTTAAATTAAAGATCGGGAATTAGAGATTGCTAATCAGACAAGAGCTCCAAATTCGCTTGCTGCTCTTGCAGAACTGCTCTCCTTTTCATTTCTTGGTCGTACTTCTTCAGATTCTCATTCATCTTCTTTTTGTAGCTCGTTTCCAATCGATGCATGACGTAGAAGCCAATAGGGAATTAGAGACAACGATTTTTTTAATATATATATACATATCTCTCTCCTTCCTTTGACCTACTCTGATACCATGTTAGAATTTAGATCAGAGAGAAGAGAGAGATGAAACAGTAAACAATCAAAAGGCTACATTTTTCTTAATATGAATTGATGGCTATTACTATGCTAATCCCTCATATATATATACATGATACAAAAGTATTTGCAATTGGCAAATATTGTAAAACTGGAAACTCATTAACTACTCATTAACTCATTCCTATCCTAAATTCATGTCAATAATATTCATTCTTATCCTAAATATTGTAAACCAGGAAACTCAATAATTCATTCTTAACAACATTCTTAATAAAGGAAGGCAATATTCCTCTAGCCCAATCATAGCCCAATCAATGGCATCATATTCTCTAACAGAAGATAAGGATGATAATGCAAAAGATGAAGAGCAAGATCATGATGAAATGAACGTAGATGATGATATTGAGGAAACTGATAGTGAGGTTGAAGAAGCTGAGGAGCAGAAAAAGGTGAATGAAAAGAAGGTTGGGAGAAAAATGAGCAGGACAAAGGGAAGAAAAAGATGATCTAGGAGAATTTTGTTTTAAAGGTGTTGGTAGATCCTGTAGAAAAAATTGATGGTATTGAACATAGAAAGGTGGAGATAGACAAGCAAAGGTAGAAGCACATGAAGTTGACCGAAAAACAGAAGGGGTAGTAGAAAAAGGTATAGGATCAGGTAATTCATAACAAAAAAGGTCAGGAGAACGAGCAGATGGTCAAGGAAAAGTTACCAAAACATGAAAATATAGAGAAGGAGAAAGGTAAAAGTGTGACTTGATAATGCACTATGTCAACAATTATCCAAGTGTGACTCCATTAATAATTAATGCATGTTTATCTGCATATATTAGTGCTTATTTTATGATTATGTGCATAAAATAGCAGTAATTGATTAAAGTAATATTACATTGAAAAAAACACTAGCACGCTAGTATTCAAATATTTTGAATTATAGTATGCTTGTATACACATATTTAGAGTTGTGGGCCCTGTGTGATTACATTATTAATAGCTGCAAGGTAGTGTGCATGTAATAGTAATTGTTTCGTTATTGTTTGCATGTATTTAGTATTATTGATGCCAGTAATAAAATGTGAATAGATGTCAAAAAAGAGCATGAGGAAGACATGGAGTTGCAGAATGAAGCAGAGCAGGACATGGATCGTGAGAAGGACAAGAATAATGTTGATAATGTTGAAGTTAATAAAGAAAAAACACCAGTGGTTGAAAAAGAAGATGAAATAAAAAGGCAGAAGATGACAAGGTGGTTGATGAGATGGATCAGCCGGTACAAAAGAAAAATGATCAGCAAATAGAGATGAATGAGGCACGGGAGAAGGAAATCAGAAGTGTAGAACAGATAAAAGGTAATTTACAATGTTTTAAGTTTATACAATTTATTACCAAAAGTAGTTTTTTTATTTTTTCAAAATTATACTTATTTTCGTTTATGTTCGTACTATAAAATAACAATTGCTGATGGTAATAATGTATACATTATCAAGTTTTTAAACATAATATTTTAAAAAATAGTTGTACACTTTTGTGTATATATTTAGAATTAATGCATGCTTTTGTGTAGCTATTAAGAAATATTGTATGCTTGGTTATTTTAATCTTCATAGAATATTTGCACGCTTGTGTGCAACTATTCAGAATAGTTGCATGATTATGTGAATGAATTCACATTTGATTGAGTTTGTTCTGAGTAATTTTATGATTTTGTGCAGTTGTTTTAAATTTATGCATCTTTGAGAACACATATTTATATATTGACGGAACTATGTATATTTCAATAGAAAACAAGGAGAGGAATGTTGATGATACAGTTCCCGAAGGTGTTAAAAATAAAAAAGAGTTGGAGATAGAGCAGCAGCAGGAGAAGGAACACGGGAATGATGGAAAACATATTATGGATTAGAATAAGAGAGAGGGAAAAAAGTGGGAACTCCGGTCTTTTAAAAGAAAAAATGGTAAGAAATAATATTGATTTGTGAGTGTAAAAATGTTTAAAATATGTATGTTAATTAATGACAATGATGATATGTATGATATTATTTCCAGCTATAGGCAAAAGAAAACTGAATCAAATTGAAACTGTGGATGTGGAGGACTTTGAGAACGTACCAAAAAATGAAGAAACACGAATGGGTACTAAACTAAACCTTAGAAAGTACAAGAATGTGCTGAATCTGGAGGAGCATCAGATAAACCAAATGGAAGATTTTGTTCAACTAGCTGGCCTAAGGTAAAATTAATATACATTTTTAATTAATATTTCAATATCTTATATTGAAATATTGTTTTGCATAGTAGAAAAATTAAGCATAATTGCAGTAATTTATGCAAGAAGTAAGAAAACTTGAATACCTATATTCAAGTTTGTGATTTAGTTTGCGATTATTTTTGTTAGTTTATATTTAAACTTGCATACATATAGGCAAGTTTTATACATAATTGCATACCTATATTCAAGTAAGCAGGTTTATTTGCACATACTAGTAGCACATTAATTCTATATTTTATTTTACTGAAATTTTAAAATAGCAGCAAAAGTGCATACCTAAATGGTAATGACGACATATGCGTAGTTGGAACTGCATGGACAGATTTGATACTTGGACGATTTATAGACTCACAAGTATAACCAGAATGAAATAATAATATAGTTAAAGTAATTCCATTATTGTGTTAAGATATCAGCTTGTATTAAGCCGTAAGTAACTAATAAAATCTGCTTGTTGTAATAGATTATTGACTAGTTTGCACATGAGCTGCGAAAGTGTTGTGATTTGTGACATGAAATCACATGTGTTGAAGAAGACGAGGCGTGGATGTGCTCGGCGATAAGGGAGATGAAGTGGCGGAAGAGAGAAGGCAAAAGGAAGAGCAGTGTTGTTCTCAGCTTCAGCACAGACGTCTGAGGGGTTCTGGTCAGACGTCTGTGTGTGCAGGGTTTTGAAGTCCGAGAGTGGGGACAGACGTCTGTCCAATCTGGGTCAGACGTCTGACTTGTCAGGGATTGTAATCCGAGAGCAATGACAGACATCTGTCATATGTAGGTCAGACGTCTGAGCGGGTTTTCAGCGGTTTTGACTGGTTCCTTCTATGACTTATTCTGCAAGCAATGAAGGGGCAAATTGGGTATTTGCCTAGGCTTTCTATTCTTCTATAAAAGCAGCATCCAGGGTTGGATTAGATATGATGGAATCAAGCCCTAATTAATTAATCAGAGGGTTAGCCGTTGTTCTTCACTGTTCTCCTTCTCCAACAAAATTGCAGTCATCTTGATATTCTTTCCCTTTCTCAATAAGTTTATTGATTCTTGTAGTTTGTTTATTGTTGGTTGGGTAACCAGTGAGTGTAAGCATTATGCGTTTTGAGAATCAATAAAGAGGGTGGTTGGGAGGAATATTTTGTGTTTGCGTGTGTAATTTCATATCTGTGTTTGTTTCCTTAAAATCATCTTTAAGTAATTGGGTGAATAAAGTCCTGGACGCTTCCGCAAAGGCGCAGTTTACCATAACAGTTGGTATCAGAGCTAGATCATCGCAAAGCTTAGAGTGATTTTGAAGTGGAAAAAATCAATTTTTTGATGTTGGATATGATGGCGCTTCCGAAGATGACTGTTTTTGATGGAAGAAATTGGGGGATCGGGAAGCCTAAGATGGAGGATGTGCTTTACCTCAATGATCTTCATGATCCGATTGATAGAGATGGGAAGAAGCCCTCAGGTGTGGAAGAGGCAAAGTGGAAGAAGATGGATAAGAAGGCTATTGCTTTGATTTGACAGTACCTTGATGATTCGGTATTCCATCATGTGGCTAATTGTGAATCCGCGAAGGATTTGTGGGACAAGTTGGTATCTTTGTATGAGTCAAGGAGTGCTACAAGTAAGGCTTTTCTGGTCCGAAAGCTTGTTCAGCTGAGATTGGGAGAGGAGAAGTCTGTTGCAGAGCACCTGAATGAATTTCAAAATGTGATCAATCAATTGGCAAATCTAAAGGTCAATTTTGATGATGAGTTGCAGGCTCTTTTGCTGATGAGTTCGCTTTCAGAAAGTTGGGAGACTTTGGTTGTTTCATTGAGTAACTCCAATGCTGGTGGAGCCATCTCTTTGGAAACTGTTCGAAGCAGCCTTTTGAATGAGGAACTAAGGAGAAAAGGGTCGGGTTTCAAATCAATTCAAGGTGAGGCGATGGTAGCAAAGGACTCGGGGAAAGATACAAGAAGGAAGAAGAAAGGGGCTAATGGTAAAGGTGCTTGTTATTATTGCGGTAAGCAAGGTCACATACGCAAGGATTGTTATGCTTATCAGAGGGATAAGAAGAAGGTTGCGGATGGTGATGGAAGTAATGAGACACAGGCAGATATTGCCATTAGCGATGCTTCTAGTGATGTCTTGTTCAGCAAAGTTAATCCTTGGAAGATGGATTCAGGAGCCAGTTTTCACATTTGTAAGGATGTGAAGTGTTTTTCTTCTTATAAGAAGAATGTTGACGCGATTAGAACAACCAATGGAGTAGAGCTACTAGTTTGTGGTATTGGATCTATCTGGTTTCGTATGCATGATGGCGTGGTGAGGGAAGTCTCTGGAGTTAGACATGTGCCCGCTAGTTCGCATAACCTCATTTCTCTCGGTCAGTTGGATCGCCGTGGTTGCACTTACGAGACTCGAGGTGGAGTTCTGAGAGTGAAGAAGGAGATCGTGTTGTGATGAGAGGTGTTTTGGAGGCAGGAAATCTATATAGATTGGTTGGTTCTGTGGTCGACAGTGGAAGGCGAGTGACGGTTGAAGAGCCTAGTCCACAGCAAGGTGGAGAGGTTAATTTGGTCACTGCTGATTTGCTAGACAGGGGTCTTTATGTTGATGATGCTCAAGGGATCCGGAGTGATCGAAGGAGGAGCTCAGATCAAGTGGTAGACGGGTGTCGATGCAGAAAATCCACAAGGTGGAGATCCTTGTGGTATTACAAGCGCTTTTAGACCGTTAGAGAAGCGTGGTGCATCTTAGGCGGAAGATGCATCGTTGGCAGGCGATGGGTTGTGTTTGTGATTGAGGTGTGGTCGTAGTCCTTCAAATCGACTGGGTGTGATTGTTGCCCTGAAATCAATTGAGTCCCTGTACCCGGAACAGGTGGGGTGTATCTCGTTGCCTGGAAATCGAGGTTGGTTTTAATTGAGAGAAGGTGTCGTTGAAAGAGCTAGATGACTTGTGTGTTGGAGTGTTGATATGATTAACGTGGAGTGTTGTGATTGTCGATATCACATGTCCATAGAAGTCGGTGTGACTTGTTGTTTGATGTGATTTCATATCAAGGTGGAGTGTTGTGATTTGTGACATGAAATCACATGTGTTGAAGAAGACGAGGCGTGGATGTGCTCGGCGATAGAGGAGATGAAGTGGCGGCAGAGAGAAGGCAAAAGGAAGAGCAGTGTTGTTCTCAGCTTCAGCACAGACGTCTGAGGGGTTCTGGTCAGACGTCTGTGTTTGCAGGGTTTTGAAGTCCGAGAGTGGGGACAGACATCTGTCCAATCTGGGTCAGACGTCTGACTTGTCAGGGATTGTAATCCGAGAGCAATGACAGACGTCTGTCATATATAGGTCAGACGTCTGAGCGGGTTTTCAGCGGTTTTGACTGGTTCCTTCTTTGACTTATTCTGCAAGCAATGAAGGGGCAAATTGGGTATTTGCCTAAGCTTTCTATTCTTCTATAAAAGCAGCATCCAGGGTTGGATAAGATATGATGGAATCAAGCCCTAATTAATTAATCAGAGGGTCAGCCGTCATTCTTCACTGTTCTCCTTCTCCAACAAAATTGTAGTCATCTTGATATTCTTTACCTTTCTCAATAAGGTTATTGATTCTTGTAGTTTGTTTATTGTTGGTTGTTGAACCAGTGAGTGTAAACATTATTCGTTTTGAGAATCAATAAAGAGGGTGGTTGGGAGGAATATTTTGTGTTTGCGTGTGTAATTTCATATCCGTGTTTGTTTCCTTAAAATCATCTTTAAGTAATTGGGTGAATAAGATCCTGGACGCTTCTGCAAAGGCGCAGTTTACCATAACAGAAAGGACCACCCAGAAATTCTTTGCTTGAAAACTTTAGCTTCTGTAAGTATTTACTTAATATCAACATAAATTCAGTGATATAAATTTAAATTTTGTCACTAATATGAACAACTACAGGCAATGCTTAATATGAAGTCAATGGGTCAGGTTAAAGGATTGGTGGATATCCCAGTCAAGAAAGAATATAAGTTTTGTACAAAAATATTCGTTCCTATACACCATGACAAGCATTTTTCACTGTTAGAATTTGTAAAAGAAGAAAGAAGGTGGATACATTATCACTTGAATAAACCAAGACGTGAAGGAGGAGGACATCAGAAAATAGCCCATAAGATGGTATGTACGTTGATATCCAAAATAATTGTATCAGTATTCTATAAATTAATGTATGCCTTGTTTTGTTGAACAGACAACATACATCAATGCATTTGTGAAAAAAATGCTAGGTAAGAATTATCTAAAACACAAGGATATTGAATTTTCGAACTGCCCACAGCAAGGCCACACATAAGTAAATAGATTGAGCATACTTACATACTACGATGCATTTATTTGAAATAGTTGCATGATTATATGTAGATAATAGAAAATAGTTCCATAAAACAATTCTATTGTTTGGATTAACTCATAATCTCTTTCCATTTTTGCAGAGTCGATTGCGCAATGTTTGTGATGAATTTTATGAAACAAAGAAGTGCGAACATAGAACCAGATAAAGAAGATGAAATTTACACGCCACAAGCTATGTATCAACAAAGAGCAGTTCTTGCTTACGAGATTCTCAACTGTAAACCACACAGTTGGACTCCAACCGAAAACTTGACAGAAAACTACTTTCTATCTGAAGAAAACGTGATCATTTAAATTTGGGAAAGTTAATGTTTAGATTTCTTGTATATATTATCAATGGTATTAAATACTCAAACTACAGTGACAAGAATATGTAGGTTGTAAGCTGGATTGATGTTAAATTTTATGTTCTGAATCTAGTACTTTTGAATATCTCATGAAATTGTGAATTGTTGTTAACTTGATGCCAGCCAGTCTTACTATTCACAAACTTATATGAAATTGTTGTGAAATTTGCGTACATATGCTGCAAAAATATTTAGAATATTTACAACTTTGCATCTAATTATTCTTGTTAGTTGCTTGCTTGTATGCCATTTCTCTAAATATTAACTAGGCGATATTATTATTAAGACTTGAATACATTTATACATTTTTCAGTTGTCGAACTACAACGACATAATTATGTAGTTTATTTGCTGAATTACGATTGAATTTTAGGTTCCGAAATTTATTTTTCTGAACTTAAACGATATTATGAATTGTTGCTTTCCTGTATACAATTATTCATAATACTTGCATACTTAAGTGCAAATATTGCTAAATTTTATACATAATTCTTTTTTCAAAGGAAACATGAAAATTTCGTAGTTATATGAAAGTACCGTTATATACAAACGTAAATGGAAATGCTATAAATGTTTTGTTTTATGAACATATTTTGAATACTTACATACATATGCATTTTTTTTATATAATTGCTTACATTAGTGCAAGTATTTGTAGATTAAGTACAATAGTCGATGTTATTTTCTTTTAAGATATCATATTATTAAACTGGAAAATATGTAGGTAAAAATAATTCATGATTTAAAAAGAAAACAAATATTCAATGATAAAAGAGCATATGCCTACACGTTAAAAATTTGCAGACTTGCATGCACTTAATAAGAATAGTTTCATACTTGTATGCAATAGAATAGAATACTTGTATACATGATCCAGTTATAACAATACTTTCGTACATGTATGCAGCAAATCCGATTTGTTTCATACATTTATGCACCTATGCAAAATGTCATCAATGTGATACAAATAATCAGTATAATTGCATACATGTTTGCAATTATACAGAATAATTGCATACAAATAAGCTATTAAAAAATAACTGTAAAAATCAGAGAATTTAACATTAAATTATTGAACTAAAATTAAAGCAGCACATAAATGTTCACAACAATTTACACTACAACCAAGTGTCTTAAAAATTAAAAAAAAATAACAAAGCATATCTAATAGTCTATTGAAGAACAAGTCCATTTGTTATGACCCAGCTTCTTGCACAAACTACATCTAATCGTCTTTGTAAGCTCACCTGCTGATTTCAACTTTTTAGAAGACGATGGACGACCAAGCATTCTTCTACCTTTTGGAGGCATTGTAACTGCATCTTCAGGAGAAATGTCTTCACCCATATAGTTTATGATAGGATTGATTAGATGAGAATAAGACATTCGAAAATAACCGACTTTGAAATAAGCTTCAATGTAACCATACACATTCAAATTTTCGCAACTTCAAATACATCTGATGGCATGAGCGCAAGGAAAAGCATTAATTTGCCACATGTTACAAGAACAAACCCGATTATATAAATCAACAAATTGATGGATGGGAGAATGAACTTCAAAATTATATTCACTTGATTTGATAACAAACCATGAAGCTCCTTCCAAATGAAGATTCTGTAACCGAGTTTCATTCACAAGACATAAAACACTATTCCAAGTAGAAGCAGCTTCACGACGATCGAACATAAGTTTCATTAACTTTAATCTAATTTTATCCAAACAAGCAGTGATTGGTAAATGTCTTCCTCCAAAATCCACTTGTTAAAAATTTTAGAACAGTTAGATGACATTTCACCATAACGACAACCAGGAAAAAATACGTTAGTAAATTTATCAAAAGGAATTCCACTCAAAAAGTTTGCCGCAGTAGATCCACTAACATCTCTAAAGTTTTTCAATGCAGTATTAAAATCAGTCAAATTATATGCGTAAGCAATTCTAGCAAAAGTATCCAACAACAACCTATTATTTGTTTTGGAAAATTGAGATTTTAGAGCAACCTTGAAATTGTTGGTCAGATGATAAAAACAAGATCCATGAACTCAGTTTGGAAACACCTTTCGAATTGCAACAAGAATACCAGGATGACGATCAGAAATGAAAACTTAACTTCTACTGTCATCTTTAAGAAACTCTTTAAGTTGTTCACAATACCAAATCCAGTTGTCTTCATCTTCTCTAGACACAATAGTAATTGCTATAGGGAAAAGACCTATGTAAATAAACAACCAAAAAGGTAAACTAATAAATAGAACAAAAAACAGCAACAAGTAGAAAAAATAGCTGTAAAACATGCATATTCTAAAATAATTTGCGTACTTGACTGTACAATATCAGAGCTGATACATTCACTTTGTAGAGTTAGAATTTATGCATTCTGTTATGCATTTATACATAATAAATGCATATATATATATATATATATATATATATGCAAATATATTTAATATTTGCATACCTGTATGCACATATTCAGAACATGAGCATAAGTAATTGTAGTAAAATTATATTAGAACAGAAGATTGAAAATTTCATCGCAGATTTACAATAAAACCGTATTCAAATAGAAAATTCTAAATTATTTTACCATATTTATCCAAATTATCTTACGTGCATGCAGATTATAGAAACATTTGCATATTTAATGGAAAAAAATTAGAAATGATGCATTCACTCTGTACAGTTAGAATAATTGCAGTCAACTATGCATAAATACAGAATATTTGCGCATTTCTATGCAAATATGTTGAATATTTGAACACCTATATGCAGATACGCAAAACTAAGCAACATTCATTGCATATATTCATTTCCTTTTTTACCATGTATGCATTAGTTTATAATTATTGCATTAATACGTGCAAAAATTTAAAAAAAATTGCATATAGGTGAGCATAAAATCATAAAAAATGTTGTTATCAATGCGAATTAACCTGTAAAACAACATACCTTCATTTCCATTTTTACCTGTAGCAGCCATTAAGCAACCTTTAGCTCTTCCCTTCATAAAAGTTGCATCAACAAAAATTAAAGGTCGACAATATTGAAATCCATATGCGCAAGCTTCAAATCCAATAAAAACTCTCTCAAATTGACGTGTATCATCATTACACTCCAAAACAACTTTACTCCTAGGAATAGTAGTAACAACAGCATCACAAAACGAATGTAAATGATGGTAGGACATTAAATCGCTTCCATGTAAATCCTCTAATGCCAACTTCTTACCACTGTAAGCATAATAATACTTCAAGATAAAATTATACTCAAATTGGAACAAATTCATAATATTCTTTGTCTTCATTAATGGATTGGCTTGAATATGATCACAAACTAACAACTTAATCAATTTACTAGATATAACCGGATTATTTATGTCATGAATTCCGGCACCACAATTATGTTCAGGTTGAAATCTCTTCACAACAAAATATCCAGGAAGATTAAACTTGAGAGAAGCATGAATCCTAAAACTACCATTTTGTTTAGAACAAACAGCCGTAACTCATTCTTTATCATTCCTAATCAAATTCAGCTTGTATCCAGTTTTTATACTATTCATCATCAAATAAAGTCTAAATTTAGTAACACCTCCTGAAAATTGTTGACCAACACCAGAAAAAACAGGTTGATTCAAATCACTTCTCAACAATTGCCTAAATTGATTGTTCGAATCACTGGTACTAGAAAAAGAGGAATCACTGCCAAAAGAAGAATCGCTACCATAAGCAACTGAAGAACTACTACGATTGACGTCAGCAAATATAATCAAATAATCCTCGTGATTATGTGCAGCCAACAAAAGAATAGACTGAAGATCAGAGTTACTTTCGATATTCCTTCTCAAACCGTCTCTGAGGTGATATAATTCAAAGGACAATGGACTTAAATCAGTCCACTTACCACAAACAGCATCTCTCACGTTATCAACAGAACTATCAAAATATAGACGAATAGAACAGCTATTATTCCCAAACTTCAACAACACCAATATCAGCAGGAACACTATTAAACAAAGAAGAGAATCACCATTAATAAGCCAAATGTGCAGTAATCATATAAAAATACAATCATCTTCAAATAATTATAAACAGATGCACACATATACACATATATCAGTAACAGATGCATACTTGTATGCAAATTCCAGAAATGTTGCACATACTTTCAACCAAAATATATCCAACAAACTTTTACTATGCATATATTAATAATATATGCATATTTGTATGCAACTCAACAGCAAGCACACATAAACAAATTTTTAAAAAATCTGTGTATTATTATGCATATATACAGAATATATGCATACTTATACGCAACTTTCCTGAATTTAACCAAATCAGTAAGCACGTGCAATAAAAGTTGTTGCATACATATATGCTCATATCAACAATATATGCGTATTCTTATACATGTATTAAGAATAGAAGAACAAATAAGATGAAAAATTAGTAAATACGGCTGTATGATCCATAAAAACAATAAAATTTTATACAACCCAACAACAAAAATAAACAATTAAAGAACATCAAAATAATCAATCAACACAAGAAACGAAAAAAACAATTATATATGTATAGAAATTAAATTATTAAAAAGTAAGAATTACCTTGAAGAACAAGCTGCCATTGTATAAATCAAGGAGCGATGTAATTAAATCTCTGGAAAAATTCTGTTTAAAGTGAATAATCGATGCACAGAATTTTGATATTCAAAAATTTAAAACGATGACGGCACCTCCATCGACAATGAAATGTAGTTTCTCGATGAGAAAAAAAATTACGTACTAAGTAAATCCGACCTAGTAAATTATGGCATGAATCAAGAAAAAGGGCATATCAGGAAAAATATTAGCCGTCGTTTAAAAATAGGGATGATATTTATATGTTTTAGAATAGGAGGATGTGAGCTTAATTAAGTTTTATTTTAAGGATGTGACCCTAATTTTCACAAAAGAAAATTAGCTGACCTGGTAAATCCGCCCTAGTAAATTACGGTGCGAATCAAGAAAAATGGTAGATTAGGAAAAGTATTAGCCGCCATTTAAAAATAGGGATGATATTTTTATGTTTTAGAATAGGAGGATGTGAGCTTAATTAAGTTTTATTTTAAGGATGTGACCCTAATTTTCACAAAAAAAACTTGTACATTATGTAAAATGTCCAACATTCAACTATGACACACCTGTTTTTTATTCATTTAACGTGACTTTTTTACAAAGTTCTGTAGACATGCAATGAATGTTCATGGTGTTATTGTCGAAAAAACAAAATTCTAAATTGATAATGTTCAAAGTTTCTTTACTTTTGTTTCATGTATTGCCACTAGATATACATGTTACATTTCTATTATTATTGCAATGTATATATGTCATTTCCTTTTGAAGCACTATTCATCAAAAAGTATTATAAATATGGTCATTTGTATGAGTCGAACAATAGATGTACAATCTTTGAAAAATAAAAACATCGAACATTCTACGGATGGGTAACATTATCTTTGATTTTAATGTTCTTATGCATTTACTCCATTAAGTTCAATTCCTTACTTCATTTTTAGTCTTACTAGTGAACACAAATTTTAACATTTCTTATGTTTGCTGTGCAGATTTTTGTTAATGGTTGTGCATTAATTCTCATTGAAAAAAGAAACGAGCGAAATATCCTGGAACCAACTCGTTTAGGCAAATGAATTGGTTCTAAATGGACAAAGGTGCTAAGCTAATGATGCTGAGAGAAAATAACAGTAAGTTTGACGTCCTCTTAGCTAAGGTTTGATGATTTTATCATATTATTCCTTTATTATTTGCTAGGTTATTTGAGAACATATTGGAAACAACAAACCTATATGGTTTCTAATATTCAACTCATAGGGATGTACTACTGCATGGTTTCTAATATAATTCTAGGAGTTTTCATTTTCATATTAAAAACTGAAAATAGTTTTAAGTTTGGCATAAATATTTATACAACGTCCTTGTATACTCGTGTAATAACACTTTTCTCATGTGTTTGTGTATTTTGGTTTTATGTTTTACATTCTGGTTCATGGAATGTCATTTGTAGTCCGAAATTGTAAATTTATAACATTTGAGACGACGGTAGATATATAACAATGGTAATATTTCACTTCCCAATTGTTACTGTTGGTACCAGAGGTCCGCTTTCATTATAGAAAATGTCGTTGGTTTTTCTTATGTCATGTAACCCTCTATAATTACGTAAGTTCAAATTAAGTAACATTTGTTCTTATACATATTACATACTTACAAGTTATCAAGCCAAAATTGAATCAAGTGTTTATAGGTAACGACAGACGAATGTTGGATAGCTTATTCTCTTTATTATTGTCCATGATTGGTCATAGTAATAGTTGTTTATAATATTGATACAGTATTTTACATGTGCTTATGTATAATATCTAAAGCTAGACGTGACGGCTGAAAACATGTATATTGTTGTAATACTTCTGTCGGTGAAGTTTTCTCCTATTCAATTTTATGTACATTTTTATTTAAAAAAAAAATTTGATTTTTATTGTAGCTGTAAAGTGTCTGTTACCTTAAGAGCGCAGTCTCAGTCTGCACTTTTCCATGTAAGCTTCAAGTTTAGTGATGAACTGGTAATGTAATCAATTTTTTTATGTGAATCATATTTAAGGTGTTATCTATCAACTTTTTTTTGCGAATCTGATAACATGTGCATATTGTGAAATATAACTTGTACTCATGTAATCTAATGCATTTTATGTTCAGTTGAAAACTGAACTGTATGTTATGTTTGTTTCCTTTTCAGTACTTGATTTATTGCAATTACACTGTTAGTCGTTAGCATCATAAATATTTTAATCCATTTTGTGGTTGTCCACGGTATTAAAGGCTTTTTTTGCTTTTGCTGAATCTTTTAGGGGCGTTTAATGCCGCCTCTACTAGAATAAAACAGTACGCTGCTGACATGGAGTGCATTCTATTAGAGGCAAAATATGAGATTTATATGCCTCAAAGTATTAATACAGTCCGGAATAGGGGTAATTAGGTGGATACACTTTTCGTTGGGTCCAATTCGGAGTTCTGGACATTAAGATAGGCAGAAAACACTATTTTGTATCAAATTTAAATTATCTGAAATTTCAAATGAATTTGAATTTGAAATATTTTTATATATTATTGAAGAGCAAGAAAAATTGAACAATATGGTGGAAAAACATTTTAAATAATATATCAACAAGGGTGTCAAATAAACATCCGAATAAAGCTGAGAAAACACACTTGTGTTTTAATACTAGCACGGTCAGCGATCCGCGCCTTAAATTCCATTATTTAATCCCTTCATCCTTATCCTCTCCTTCTTCCTTATCTTCTCCACCAGGCCATTTTTGGCAGCGACAAAGAAAAATAAAAAGAAACTGAAAAAGAGAAAAGAGAGAAGAAAAAGTGGGAAAAATGAAGATCCGCCTCTCCTCTTCCTCCTCTTTCATCATCCATGGCCGAATCCTCCACCATTACCACCACCGCACCACCACAGTCCGACCAGATCCTCTTCCAGCCCCAACGACCGTTCATTTGTCCAACCCATTTCCACCTCTGGCTGAAAATTACGCACCCTGATCTTTAAACAGCCATAACTTCCTCATACAGAGATGAAATTACGCGTTCTTGGAGGCGTTGGAATCATGGGAACCAGTACTTCAACCTAGATAAGAATTTAGAAGCCTAAGAGCAGCCAAAAATTTCATATTTGGCCAAGAAGATTTCGGGTTTCATCAAAAATTGGAGAAAAACTAGACCTAGGAGCATCCAACATTATAATGAGAGCAAGGACGTCACGGGGTAAGGAAACTATACTTTAAAGGGTTTAATTATTGATTATATATCTATGTTTATGGGTTATTGGTGAGAAATTTAAAAGTAGGAAAAGGATAACCTATATGCACATAAGGTGTTCAATGGAATGCCTAAAAGAAAAATATTAAGTAGATGGTTGGAAATTTGTCGCTTGTTAGCCTGCTTTGTGACCAGGCTACCCAAAGCAAAGATCGTGTTGACACACCTCTGGGTAAATGCTGCCTCATATGGAATCTTTGGATAACATCACTCTCCGACATTGGAGGCATCGTCAGAAGACACAAGGCAGTTTGTTAAAAATCACAACACCAGTATAAACTGGTCCGAAACCCTTATCAAACGACCTCATTTGGATCTATTCACATCATATGCTTGTAGCCCTCTGAATAAGCTTCAGTTTGAGCTTTGGTTCGGCTCAATCGGACTTACGGTTTGAAAGTTATGCCCGTTTCCGTGAACGGGTCCAGATTAGCATCAACTCGTGTCATTCCTGGTCGGATCGCGTACCGTGGATCGTGGATACTGGATCGGATCGCCCCCTCTGTTCGCGGAGCGTCCTCAAGCCACGATCCGTCCACTCCAGCTCGCAACCAAGCCTCAGATCGTGAAGCCCATATCACGAACCGAGCCCATATCACGAACCGATCCCAGACCCACGAACCGATCGCCGAACCTGCAGATACATGCACTGTTTTGACCTATTCTTAAGGCTATTCGATCTCCTACTTTTCCGGATCGCATGCCACGTACCCCAGCGCGAACCAATCATCCCAGAAGCTCTCCTACAGCTATAAATACACCTCCAGAGGGCATTTTCTGGGGACTTTTTGGCATCTCCTCATCCATGGCTGCCATGGCCAACACTTCTCCATGAATAACCCCTATCTTCCTCAATAAATTCAATGGATTCGGAGAGAATTATTCATTGAATTCAAGTGATTGAAAGACAATATTCATTGTAATTGTAATCTATGAGTGAAATGAGAAAATATGAAGTGGACGTAGGCTCGTTAACGCCGAACCACTATAAAAATCTTGTTGTCTTGCTCTTTTCTCTATTTTTCAGTTATTTCTTCATATCCTATGCCCTAAATACGACAATTTGGGTGTTAGGTCCAAATTTTGATCTAACATTTTGGTGCTTTCACTGAGAACGAATGAGGATTATAAAGAAAATGCACAGGAGCAGGTTAGAGCAGGTGGCCGGTTCTCGGTTCGCGGTTCGCGGATCGCAGGAGCCATCACAATCTGATTCGCGGTTCGCGGAACGACCTCCACGAACGGAGCCCAAAGAGCCATCACGATCCGATTCGCGGTTCGCGGAACGACCTCCACGACCCGGGCTCAGAGTTACCTTCACGACCCGACCTGGTGTAGGATCCGCGATCCGATCCGAAGACGTTGATTAATTGACGATCCGAGCCATGAACCAGACGACAGTAGCGAACCGCGACCCAGAAAAGTGGTGACGAACAAGGGTCGCGATCCGACCCAAAAAAGTGACATTTTTTGGAAAAAATGTAATTTTCAGATCATTTCAGAAAAGGCTCTATCTTCCAAAAATCGTGCCGGGACTGCGGGGCCCCGGACCCCCGCCGGCGCTGCGCCCGGACCCGCTGACGGCCTCGCCTTCGGCTTGAAGCACGACTCGCCTTCGGCTCGGAGTACATTCTGACCCACAATTATCACAAATGCTTATCGACCAAGATTCGGTAGGTATTCTGAGGATTCTTTCCAGAAGCCATGACCTCTATCTACCGATGTTATTGAATGTGAGGAGTTGTTGAAAAGATTCGACACGCTGGCTATGGCAGTATTCAAAATAATGATGGTCTCATAACAACCTCCTCTTCCAGAGCTCCAATGGTGTGCATATTTCCCAAATGCAACTGATGATGCTCCTGAGCGAATAGTGATCACCTAGTTTACGTGACTTAAACTTGTCCTACAGGCGAAATCCCAGATGACATTGACATAGAGCAATCCGGATACTATTCTGAGGATGACTCAAAAGATCCCAATGACCAAGATTCTCAATAATGGGATACCCGACGGCAAGTAAGGACCCTAGCACTACAAAGTTACCCTTCGCTTGAATGGCATGGTGAAAAACGTATGTCCTACGGTTCACCTATTTGCCGTCAACCGCATCGAGATAGATTGATTTCCACGTGTCCAAGGGTTAGATCGATGTACTTTGGTCCCCAGAGTTAGGAACCAATTGAACCTCCGCAGGCCGTGATTGGATATATGGATCATTGCTGGGATGATAACAACTTGACTGCTCACCAGCCACCTTATGACATTGGTCAAGAAATGAGAACTTGAGATCAATGCAAATATGAATCAACCATTAGCTCTCCACTTCATACAACAGTTGTGATAGGATATACGAACCTTACTTGAAGCCTTGCAAGCCATGCTATTGCATTCAAGCTTATCTGATCGTGGTCTCAACCAACCAGGTCTAGCGGAATTCAGAGCTTACATAGCATATGGGTGTTAACCGTTAAATATCCCTACCATAGACGGAGTGAGACTGGTCTATGGTGACCAAGTTATTGGAGAAGCCGACTGATTAGGAAGGATGGAATATGCTACGCAACAGAGATTGCGTGAAACCCAAAGACGCTTCCCCTCCAGATGAAATGGAGTGTGAAGGAGGTGTCAATATTGCGAATGATGGGAGCATCGCAAAAGGAATTGCCAAACGACCTGCCCGAAGACATAGATTCCAGAGAGGATGGTGATTCGGGATGAAGAAGGGTGACATCTAATAATGCAACTGCACGTGTTCCGACTGGTGACGCCGACCTAACTAAGGTCTTCACATCGGATCTCCTTTAGACCTCTTCCGAACGAGAGAACTTATATGCTTTCTGTAGGCGAGCCTGGATGTGTTCGTTTGGACCAGTGCTAATATTTGCGGGATTTAATCCCAAATTATGAGCCATTTCTTGAGTATAAACCTGAAGTGTTCTCCTGTCAAGCAAATAAGACGTATGCAGTAAGTTCACTATCGCGGGATTTTATATGGAGGTGCCATTCGAAATGAAAGATGAAATCAAGCACTTGGAAGTTGTATATAGACGGTGCAAAAAATGATCGGCAACCCAACGCCGAAGTTTTGCAGATAACCCCCGAAGGACGACTCGAAAGGAATTCCAGTCGGAGAAACCACAACTTGCAGCTTGCCTAGAATGGGCAGAAGAGTTATTGGATGGATTGGAACGTTACAACATACCTCATATTTCATACACAAAAGATCTAAAGTCGAATCATCTGGTCGAATAAGAAAGTTCCGATAATCCAGAAAAGATAGAGATGATCCCCATCAAGACACCATGAAATACAACCATTGATAAAATGGAAGTTGATCCAACGTTGGAGACCAAACCCGGAAGAGAGTCATGGTTAACTCCATGATAAACTTCCTACAGCACAAAATGCATCTAACAAGGTGAAGTGAAAGGCGTGCAATCGTTCTTTATGCCTCGATGTATGACATGCAATTCGACATTGCCTATTTCTCTTGGAAGGTTGTCCCAAAACAAACACCAACAAATGCAATTGCCAAATTCACCGCCCTAAATGATTCGACCAAATCACCAGTCAGCCACCCATTAGATGGGAGATGTACATGAATGAAACTTCTGGCCAACGGCGTTCTCAAGTTAGAAAGTGAAGACTCATACTTCCACTCTTTTCATCAATTATCTGCCAATTGACTCACTCCCCTAAGGCTGGGGGCAACTACAGATTTGAGCATAAATTGCTCGAGATTACATCATCTAATTCGGAGCTGATACATCAAGAATTTGCCTGGCCAATTGACTTAGTCTTGCCTGAAAGTTAGCGAGTCGAAGATCTAGAATGCTTACGCATGAATGCTGGTTGATTGTCGGCACACCAACCCTTGTCCCCGATATGGGATCGAGGGTATATCAGCAAATTTATGTGATATGATTATCCCACTAGCAGTAATATCCTATTTCCTAGCATGGAAAGTGCAAAAATTTCTATAAGCATGAATCCATTGTTCTCATGCTAATTTACAACCTAACACCAATGCAACGATGTGCTACCATTAGCAATCCAGTCATGACTTCCTGACACTCTATCCTTACCCTCAGAACGGGGGCAAAAAGGCGATTTGAAGGAGATGCGACCTCATCACTCACTTATAGTACCTACCTAGCCGCCTTTGCCATCTCAAGACCCCGATCAAGCCCTTTATTGACAGAAATAGGGCGAAGCAAAATGGACCTGCAATGAATATGCAACGCCATTTTTCACTCAGAATGATACTCATTCCTTTAACAGGATTATTCTATAACCATGACTCTTATATTTGCATGATTTATGAGTTATTGATGTAGTTAACTCAGATGAACTAATATGTGGATGGTGTGGGTACCCCGGATTTGATACCGATCAGATTTCTGACACCCGCATATGGGATTATGGAACAGAACCATAACGAGCTCGATTGAACTGCTCGTCTACAAAACCACGCCCTCCATCTAAAGAAAATCATATAGCTCAAGGTGGATTTAGAATGACCATCCAATCCTTGGCTCACTTGTGGCAGAACAAAAAAAAAAAAACAATCGTACATAAATCATTGAATCGCAAAGTCGTAGTCCGACTCCAGAAGAACGCAGTGTGACCGCCCATATGGCTCGATCCTGTCCTCGACGCCACTGAATCGCACGAATCTGAATAAAGGAGGCGGCACTGCCCCTTGATATGCTCACTTTTCAATCATGCAATTTACTTTCACATGCTTTCCGAGTTATTGACATGACTAACTCATGCGATATGAATAATGCAGGTACCCGAAGTCAGGTGCCAACCATTCCTCCCGTAGACTGTTCGGAGGAACTCAAAGCCTTGGCAAATGCTCCAACTGTTCGTCCGACTGGTTTTAATCCTCAGAGCTTGGATTAAAATATAAACCTAGGACGAGTTCGATGGGCATGCAAGATTGCAGACCGCTTGATCCGTGACTCTAACTCTCCAGAGCCGAAAGAGAGTATAAAGGACGCGAAGATGACGTCTACAAGGCGTGGCGGTGTACCATGATCGGAGCCGCCTGAGCAAAACTCTAACCTCGGCGACTGCCAGGAGAATGAGTATAAAAGCGTCTCCGATTGAGCGCTGAGAAAGAGCTCCTACCCCGCTGAAGGATCGGGGAGCGACGGAACTGCTGAGCTCGAACTCTAATTCTCCAGAGTTGAGAATGAGTATAAAAGCCCTCTGATTGAGCGTTGAGAAATGTGCTGGAGACTCAGCACCCCCCATAATTTCTGCTCCGCTGAAGGATCGTTGAGCATACCATGAAACGAACTAGAACTCCTACCCCGCTGAAGGATCGGGGAACCGCTGAGTTTAAACTCCAGAGAGAGTATAAAGGCGCCAGAGACTTAGCGCCACGAGGGCTCCTACCCCGCCAGAGTGTCGGGGGATTAACTGAGCTTTGAGCCCGAATCCTCCATGCCAAGACATGGGGGCAAAACAAATAAGATCCTAATCAATCCTCAACAAAGCCCTGGACAGGCACTAAGTTAATGATTGATTGGAAGCATACCTATACACACATATTACTTTAGTGCATTTTCATTTATAATTGCATTGACTACTTATAGAGCTTCATGACTTATTTGCCCATTCGCAGGTACAAGACAATGCGAAAGAAACAAAAATTTCATTACTAAACGCAGGTTTACAAAAGATAACTAGTCAAGAACGCGAGGGCCTCATTCGCAACAATGGCAACATGCTAATGGAAAATGAACAAAGGGTCGCATCCAGAAGGATGATGTAGGCCCCTTGAAGACCAGAAAGCAGATGAAAAGAGAACGTCCATCTGCTCATCCCAACTTACTTCCAGAACAGGAAGCTCAGATAAGGCTGGATATATCCCAGAGCTTGGACGGGAGAGTATAAAGGCGCTAGAGACTTAGCGCCACAAGAACTCTTACCCCGCCGGAGTTTCGGGGGTCAGACTGAAAGCAACTTCCTCTCCTCATGTTTACATGTCTGAATTCAAAAGGGAAGTGATCCGACCGCATGTCTTTCACATTTACCCTATGATTGGGGGCATGACTATTGAAAATATTTACAAAAGACATAGCTTATATGCCTGTATTTGACTTATGTTGAGATCTTGACAGGCTCCTTGAGGACTAGGAAACAAATGCAAAGAGAACGTTTTTTGGTCCTAACCTACTTCCAGACTCGAAAGCTCAGATGAGACTAGATACATCTCATGCAACCGTTAGATGTGACACACCATCATATCTCCGACCTTTCCCTTGACGCAGGGGGCAAGCCGGAACACTCGGGACGATCACAGTCTAACCTTTCGTCGTTTGATGCCGATCCTCAGAGCCTGGATAAAGGACAAAAGATTAGCGTGGATTTCGTACCAACAAATTGATTTTCACCCAACTCTAACTCATGATGCGAAGAGGGAGTATGAAAGATATGGATTTGAAGTCCGTTAGTCAGAACAAATCCCCGAGGGTGAGGGCGCCAACACTGAACTGGAAGGCCGAGCAACAATCATCAATTCGCTGGAAATGATAAAATTGAAGTTCAAGTAATGACGAACTAGGCATAGTCAGATATCAACCATCAGCTTGGGTTGAACACAAACCAATCAGCAGGCATGCAGCATGCAGCTTCGATTCATAACATCATGGATGGAAACACGAGCAATGGAACAACTACCTGCAATAACCCAGATGAAAATACAAGGATCGCAACAAGCTCAGGTCATGCACGACCAGCATTAGTTCTAACTCGAATGAATACTCAAGCGACATTTCATACTCAGCTCCAAGAAAGAACGCAACAACTCGAAAAACAGGAACCCGGTCAGGTCGAATGACTCAAACCATGACCCGGGGGCAATATCGACGTGGAAACAAGAAATCAGCAAAGACCCCCTTTGTAATCTCAGATTCGATGCTGGGGGCACCAGCCAGGATCTTGATAATATGCATCAATTCTTTGATGGCAACCTACTCGCTAGTTTGATTCGGCACCTCTCAAGAAGCTTTTCTTCTCAAGATGATGTGGGTAACGACAATCATAGCCTCTTCACATGGGACATTAGAATATCCTCTTATTCCCACATATTTCAATGCTTCACCACAACGAGACTTCCTCAGAGGCTCTGACGAATTCAACCCTGAGGTGGATAGACCTTTATGACAAAAAAAAGTGTTAACGTCGAGACGAATAACCAAGATGCTTTTCCGACTAAAGAATAGAGCACCTTTCAATTCCTGAAACGGTGAGGACAAAGGAAAAGCCCCGGAAAAGAATGACAAAAATGTGCAGTTACAAAGAGAACCTATACCACTTATTGAGCCCATGATCTTGTTTGTCATGCACAATTGAACCGAGTATGAGAAAGAGACTCAATAAGACTGTGATAACCATTTCGGACTATGCCGAAGCATAAGCGGAGGGGCCCAACTAACTTCATAACGACATTTATTCACTCGCATTCAACAACCTTACTTAACTCCACAACTGATCTGATGAGAGTAACCGAAGTCGCTGATGCCCGATGAGGCAATCCTCACTATCTGACTAAAGAGAAGAGATGATATCAAAGCGAATGTGGTTCAACCCTTCGCATATACAATTCCGATTTTTGCTAAATTGAGAAACAGTACAGAATGATCTGGGTGGACTAAGATTGCTGAACCTGCAACTCTTACCAGATGCAACGACAGGAAGTATAAAATCTTCAAGACTAAATGCCTTATTGACTCAATTCAACCCCCATCGATACTGGGGGCATAAATACTGACCTCGCTTGTCCTCCGATGGCACTGAGAGCGCAAGCGTCGGTTCATAGACTAACTTTAAAGACAATCCAGGCATGAAATTGGATTCAAAACATGTATGTCATGCCTCCGGAGTACAACCTTACTCATCTTTGCCGACCAAGCGAGCTAGCTTGTGGATCAAATGTGAACTTAAAGTCTCAGACTACATCGAATGGAAGGAGTGGCAAACCTATCTACTACCTTGCGATGGTGACGATCCTATAGGCACTGGTCCATATAATTTTAACAACATCCCTTACTGCCTGCTTCATATGTGAATATTGGGTTAAGAAATGATCCGTAACAATTGTGGAGTCTCTCGACTACGATCCAGAGTGATCATGGCTTTTGAATTCCTTACTGTTACGATTCAATGCGATTTTAAGATCCTGAATCAATATCAAGATATCAGGCTAGTCCAAACTTGAGTACAAATGACAAATTCGTATGATGATTTTGGCGTGCTCCATCCCAATGGTCCAGGTGGTAGCTTAGAGCCCGAAGATTCTTGAAACACTCCATTATTCGGGTGGCTATTCCATACATTGACTCATATATAAAAGAAAGATCGATCCTACCATGCGCATGACTTGTGTGGAATGATACCGTTGTTTGGCAACGATCTGTGCATGTAGAATCACGCTCAGGAGCCAACGGTTTAGCATGACTTTTTGAACTTGGCCTGACTAGCTCCAATGGAAGCAATGCAACAATTGGATAAAGCCTTCTCAAGGATAAATGACATTCCAGAGAGATTTACCTCAACATATTCAAAGCACATCTCATCTTCGATAAGATGTACTTTGGGGGGCAAAATGTTAGCCTGCTTTGTGACCAGGCTACCCAAAGCAAATATCGTGTTGACACACCTCTGGGTAAATGCTGCCTCATATGGAATCTCTGGATAACATCACTCTCCGACATTGGAGGCATCGTCAGAAGACACAAGGCAGTTTGTTAAAAATCACAACACCAGTATAAACTGGTCCGAAACCCTTATCAAACGACCTCATTTGGATCTATTCACATCATATGCTTGTAGCCCTCTGAATAAGCTTCAGTTTGAGCTTTGGTTCGGCTCAATCGGACTTACGGTTTGAAAGTTATGCCCGTTTCCGTGAACGGGTCCAGATTAGCATCAACTCGTGTCATTCCTGGTCGGATCGCGTACCGTGGATCGTGGATACTGGATCGGATCGCCCCCTCTGTTCGCGGAGCGTCCTCAAGCCACGATCCGTCCACTCCAGCTCGCAACCAAGCCTCAGATCGTGAAGCCCATATCACGAACCGAGCCCATATCACGAACCGATCCCAGACCCACGAACCGATCGCCGAACCTGCAGATACATGCACTGTTTTGACCTATTCTTAAGGCTATTCGATCTCCTACTTTTCCGGATCGCATGCCACGTACCCCAGCGCGAACCAGTCATCCCAGAAGCTCTCCTACAGCTATAAATACACCTCCAGAGGGCATTTTCTGGGGACTTTTTGGCATCTCCTCATCCATGGCTGCCATGGCCAACACTTCTCCATGAATAACCCCTATCTTCCTCAATAAATTCAATGGATTCAGAGAGAATTATTCATTGAATTCAAGTGATTGAAAGACAATATTCATTGTAATTGTAATCTATGAGTGAAATGAGAAAATATGAAGTGGACGTAGGCTCGTTAACGCCGAACCACTATAAAAATCTTGTTGTCTTGCTCTTTTCTCTATTTTTCAGTTATTTCTTCATATCCTATGCTCTAAATACGACAATTTGGGTGTTAGGTCCAAATTTTGATCTAACATCGCTAATGGTTTCTAAGTAAATTCATGAAGTAGAAATGACATCTTAGTTAGGTTTGGGGATGGAACTCTTTAGTGTATTTCACAAAATCTCACCTTTTTGGAATATTAGGTGCATACATGCTTTGGTTGGTTGTTGGTGGTTTGTTAGTAAACAATTTGATGTGGTAAAAGATAATGAACCCTTGAGGTTTTGATCTTCATGTGTAACCATACTTAAAGATGAAGTTTGTATGAGAAATTAATTTGTAAAAAGGGCTTTTAAGTTTGACTGAAAACATGCACACAACATATTTGTTGAAATGTCTCAAAGAGATCTAAAGTGATTTTGTGATGAAATCCTCATGGATTAGGATTAAATTTAGTTCCTTAACACCCTTATGTAGTATATATGTCACCATGTTTAGGTTATGAGCCTAATTTTGAAAGTTAGTAAGCTAATTCCTTGTTTTGTGATTAGCAATATTTGTCGATAATATAGGTTGGGTGGTGAAGGTTAGGAAAGTCAAACATCGTCTCAATTTGGTTAAAGACATAAAGAAATATTCTTTATGTTTGGATTCATTTGAAATTTAGAGATCCTAGTCTAATGAATGTGTATATGTGTGAAACCTTAGCCAATGGACATGAAATCATCTTTCTAATTATTACTTAAGCATTATGCATATGTGAATATTATTGGTTTGAGATATCCATGTTTAAAAAATTTGGTTTGAACGTTTGATGGCTGGATTGGTTGTATTGGGAATGGTTATGAATACCGTTTGGCTGTTAATTAATAAAATGGAACCCAATTATGGCACCGACATCTGATCTTAAATAACTAACAACATCTTGTTTATGTTTATTGAATGTTTGTATATCCCCAGATTCTCGGATATACAAGGGTTGAATGAGTCTCATTCTAGAAATTGGATTTTAAATGAATATTCTAATAATTAGATAATAGGAGAGACCAAAAGTTTGAATTTAAATTCCAATACTTTTCGGAAATGAAATTGAGTTAATAACAATGAACTTTTACGAAAGAAAGAATTGGATTTGAAGAAGTTAAGAACAAATATGGCTTATCGAACACTGAGATGAATAGTAAATCGGTTTTATGATGAATAGTAAATTGAAGTTGCGTTTGCATATCAAACGGATTCGAATTTGCATTATTATTGTTTTAATGTTCTTATTTACTTTTATAATAGACGTCAGCCAATTTTGAGTTTTAACTGATTATTTTTGGAAAATATTTTATTTTAATGATTTAAATATTAATTTAAATATTTAAATGTGGAATAATTAATATAAAAATATGGAAAAATTATGATAAATCATAATAAATTATATAAAGGGATTTTGAAAAGAAAATATCAAGTTTTGGAATGTATAAACCCTTCGGGAAATCCGGATTTTATATATAATAGAACCTTTATTTAAATATAAAAGAATTTGGACTTTTAATCAATAATTGGATTATTGATAATGATTAATGAGAATCGGAATCTTCAAATTAAGTAAATTAATTTGGAATAGAATGGAAACCAAATTGGTTATTGATTGAGGTAAGTCCCTGTAGATGGTGGCTTAGACTATCCGAGGGATTTAAAAGGCTGCATCGTTATCCCGCTTACATGTTTGTTGGATATCGAAGTTTATATTGATTATAAACCAATATGATTTCTGTAGAGATTCGCATATAAAGGGAATTATGATTTTGGGTTTATTGTGAATGATATCTTTAATAATATTGTTCTTTAGCCCATGAAAAGGTAAGATAATTTTCCAAGTTAAGCAAATGAAATCTTTATTTATGAAGATTTTTTGGAAAGAAATTAACATGTTTTTGCATAAGGCAAATGGATAATAACTGATAAGGATTACTGGGAAGATTTAACTCGGTATTTGTAGTGAAGAAATTAGAATATTTGATTTAGAGTTTTCTGAAATCTTTCAACAAGATTTAAAGGAATAGGATTTGAAAGGTAATGGAAATTACTGATACATAAGATGATTAAAATGGAGTATTACCATATTTGCTCCATGAGATAGAAAATGAAGGATTTCGATATATTAAAACTTAATATAGTTTTAACAAATCTTTGAATAAAAGATTGGAATGGATAAAGGCACTGGAATAAACGGGTATTCACGTATAGAGATGACTAAATAGTCATAAAGTTTGATTGAATAATCTGAAATTGGATTTCAAGTTGAGTAATCATTGATAAATGATTTTGACTATGAAAGCTCATTACAGTTTTAATAGATGGAACGATTAATATTCCAAAATGGAATGAGGTTCATGAGATCCTATATACCTATTGATTTAAAGATGCGCTAATTATTTGGAAAGGCCGGATTTTTACCCATTCTGAATAATTATAAGACGTGAAAAGATTAAGTTCTCAATGACAATGATGAAGACCCAAATTTCTTCATATCAGCTGGATGGCTCGTTGAGGCCTTGGTCGACCACCCAGGTTAAAGTAGAAGCCAATCTGACTGTACTTGAAGCGATTTGGTTTGCAAGGATTTGCACTCCCAGGCGGGGACGTGGAATCAAGTGCCTTCAATTTCGTTCCTATTCCCGGAACAGACTTGTGGATGGATTGCATGTCTGACATGGAATGACCATGGGGCATGCTAAGTGCTGAGAAATGATCAAGGCTTTTGTTGAAAAGCAGGGCTCTGTGGTGATGATCAAAGCATGACTTAAATGTGTAGCTTTGTATATGACGTGACTTCGCGGGCTTCACACCCCAGTATGATGGTGTGTTGATTGTCAGATTAGCATGACTTTATGTATTGCGTGGATTCGATCGACCGATGGTATGGCAGGTTGTGAGATTAAGTTCATCATCCTAAGAAATGGGGTGCGGTGTTGTGTACAAGCATGGTATCCGCTGAATGCCCGAGTGATCTTCCATTCAGAAACCATCATGATGGAATCCAAACTCCAATATGAACCCGTTTACAATTTTTAGTTGTATACCTATGTAGCCAACATAGTGGTATGGGACACTATGTGAGCTAAGATTTATAAGTTTATTTTCAAAATGATTTTACACAATCTAAACATTATCATACTATCAAATGATTTGGTTTTAAACTATATCAAGCATGTTTTGCGATTATAAGGCAAACACTTATCCTCTGGTGTGCGCTTGCATTGTGTGATGGGACCTGATGCTTATAATCGTTCATTTTTCTAAAGTCATGTGGTTTATGGTCGCTATGTTTAGTTATGGTTGCTTTGGTTGTGCACGTATCCTTAGGAGGAAACTCATTCCGCTACATGCGGCGTGGTCCTAATATACCTTATTCAAAATAAGGTTAAGTATAAGATTAGTAAATAAAGTTTTATCACACCAGTCACATGACCGACTCATAGTTTGTTTTTCCCTTGCAAACTGCGGGTGCCTACAATTTCCACATGGGCAGTCGGTTAGTTTGTTTTTCGGTTATCGAGATCAGATTCAAGCTTGAGGACTTGGAGTTCCTGAGAGAGCTGAAGTTTCATGTGAAGGTTGGGCGCACTATATTATCGGTATATTTTGTTAAGTCTTCATGAAGTAATGGTATGTAAAATCACATTTGTATTCAAAAATGTTTCCGCTTTGATGATATATTCTTATTATATTTTATCTGTTCCGCTGTGAGCTTTGTATTCCGCTGTGTTTTCTCTGATAAACCCTAACGATACATACTTTTGCTTGAATCAACGTGGGTTTCAGTTTTTGGTCGGTTTGAAGTGAGTGGAAGTCCATTTGAATTTCGATTTAATTAATTATCGGATTATTCAGCTTTGAAAATGTTTGGCTATGTTGAAATATGATGTAGTAAGTAGCTAAGTATTTTAATTTGTGACTTTTAAATTAAGTACTTAATTCAAGATTACGTTAAACTAAAACAATGCTTAGTGGCTTCTCAGAGAAGCCTAAGTGTTGGTGGCTTCTACTGAAAGCCAATTCTTTGTGGCTTCTCTTGGAAGCCAATTCTTAGTGGCTTATCTTAGAAGCTTAGTTGTATCTGCATGGCTTCTCTTAGAAGCCAATTCTTGGTGGCTTCTCTTGGAAACCAATTCTTAGTGCCTTCCTCCTTAAGCATCTTAATACTTATATTATGCATGCTTAGTGCCTTCCTCCTTAAGCTATTCTTAGTGCCTTCTTTTTTAAGTGCGTAGCTTCTCAAAGAAGCTAAAGAGAGAAATATGTGTAAGAAGGAAATTTGGTTTTTTCTTCCTTAAGCTTATGGCTTCTTAAGGATGTCTTAACACATGTATACTTACATGTTAAGTAATGGTAGGAACATGACAAGTGTCCTTTGGTTAATGACATAAATGCCCCTTAAACATGGCTATATAAAGGCACCTACTCTTCTCATTTTCATTCCATCCTTACCTCTTTCCTTCATCTCCTTCCTCCTCCCTTATACCTTTCGGCCGAACCCCTCTTTAAATAATAATAAAAAGCAAACGAAAGGGTGAAAAGGAAGGAAAGCCGTAGATCTAGGAGCATACAATCCTTAGCTAACTTCTGGTGGAGTTTGGTAGCTTTCGGGTGAGGAAATCTCAAATTATAAAGGGGTTTTATTTGCTAGTTTATATGATGCCTATAAGGTGTTTGATGATATGTCTCTTAGGAAATTAATGTTTTATATGTGGTTATATTGATGGTATATGTTTGCAAATGATTCTTAAATAGATTCATGGAGTAAAAATGACATCTTTATGGAATTTGGAAGTGAAACACCTTACGTTAGTTTACAAAATTACACTTTTATGGTATATTAGTTATATACACGCCTTAATTGATTTGTGGTGGTTTGTTTGAATTATTTTCAAGTGATTTGATGTGGTAATGAAAATTAAACTCTTAAAGATTCGATCTTTAAGTAGAATCTGTGAAGTCACTTAAGTAGTGAGAACTTTTGAACCGATTAAGGGCTAGTAAGCTATTGATTAATGTTTATACACTCGTTGATAATCATTGTTGACTGATTCTGTTGATTTCGCTCGACCAGTTTATGAGCAAATATGCTTTTACATTTAGCATTGGGTTGGGTAGATAATACTTGTATGCTAACGCCTAGTGATTTATTTCACGATTTGACTGTGAGGTGTTTAGCGATATTTTTGGGTTCATTTAAATTTAATGAATGATTTTGAAATGAGTTTTTCTTAAACGAAAAGAAGTGTTATTCCCGATTTTGGGCAGGGAATGTTTTATATAAAAAATTTGTAAAATAGAAAGGATTTCAAGAGATGAACCGAATGATTTCGAAATGATTTGGAAGTGGAAATCTATATTGATTTGATTATACTTGTGATTATTATTAGTGTTAATGTTTTTTTATACTACGGGATATAGAAATGATTTCTATGTGTTACCAATGATCGGGTAACGACCCTAGTGATGAAAAGTCGGGCATGTGCGGATATAGAAATGATTTCTATGTGTTACCAATTAAATTTATGTGTCCACAGGGGAGTGTGTATAGATCATAAATCCAGAGAATAAATTCTCGTCACCCTATAAATAGTTTTTGTGCCTTACCAACTAGAGAGATGTGTTTATTGTCAACTCCAGACCCCTATGGGGTTTTCATTAATCTGGAAATTTACCTTTACATTTTATATAGTCCATATTAGTCTTCGGTTCAACCTGAAATATAGTCATCGCCATACAAGCCTCTAGCTTGTATGGAAAATCTTCAACCTCGTCACATAAGCTCCAAATGTGTATGTGGTAAATGTGTATGTGGTATATGATAGAGTATGCTATCTTCACGCAGTATGCCATGTAGTGTAGTTCAAAATTAATTGTTACTATCCTATGGCGATGTTTATGATTTCACACAGAACAACCAGCACTCCGCATCTAATGGCATTCACAGGAGTTTGTATAATAAATAAAATTGCGCAGCCAACTCATTAAGGTTTACCTATTTGTCGGGCAGGCAAATAAATTCTTTACTGCACAGCAAATCCGTTTACCTGTTTAACAATGTGTATATATTTGCACATCTAAGCTAAGAATAATATTTTTAGCGAACAAACATTTATTTCACCACACAGCTATTTTTAACACTTCATATACATGTTAAAAATAATACTTTCAATCATCAAATATTTGATTAGTCCAATTAATAACCACACAACACAAACAACAATCAATTTATAGATTAACTTTTTCAAATATATAGTTTCTTTATATACTTTAGAATCATATTTACTAAGATCAGATTTTATATATTTAAAACTTTTCATCCATGAAATGGAAACAACGGTAAAGTAGAAAACAATATGGAATTGCAAAATATGGTAAATGTACCTTGCACCAGAGTTAATCAGAGATATCCACTCTGCAATTGGGATAAGCTTTCTTAATGCTCTCCTCAGTTTCCCAAGTACAGTCTTGAGGATCTCCACTCCACTGCACTTTGACTAAGTGAACCTTCTTGTTCCTCAGCTCTTTAGTTTCTTTGCCAATAATCTTAATCGGCTCCCTTCTCACAGCTAATTCTGGAGTAATTTCCAATTCCTGTTGTGCGGCTTCTTCCACAATCGTGTCCGGATCATGTACATGCTTTCTAAGTTGAGATACGTGAAATACATCATGTACACCAGGCAACCAGTCAGGTAATTGAACTCTATAAGCGAGAGTTCCAATCCGTTCAAGTATAGGGAACAAACCAATAAATCTAGGCGCCAATTTCCCAGTTTTGCTAAACCTAACCACTCCTCTCATCGGAGAAACTTGTAGATACACATAGTCACCAACAGAAAAAGCCAAATCTCTTCTTCTCGAATATGCATAGCTCTTTTGTCGGCTTTAAGCTGTTTGCAATCGTTTCTTGATGAAATCGACTTTGTTTGAAGCTTCGCGAATCATATCTGGTCCCAATACAAGTCTATTGCCAGGTTCTACCCAACATGCGGGAGATCTACACGGTCTACCATACAGTGCTTCGAACAGTGCCATTTGCAAGCTCGCTTGGTAACTGTTGTTGTATGAGAACTCAGCTAAGTGCAAGTGGTCTTCCAATGATCCGCCAAAATCTATAATACAAGCCCGCAGTAAGTCTTCTATTATGCGATTCACCCTCTCAGTTTGACCATCTGTCTGAGGATGATTTGCGGTGCTCAGGTTCAGCTTTGTTCCCAATTCTGCTTGGAATGCTTACCAGAATTTATTAGCAAAGATCGGGTCACGATCACTAACGATACTCATGGGAATTCCATGCAATTTAACAATCTCTTTAAAATATATCTGTGCCTGGCTTTGAGCTGTTCTATTTGATCTGACAGGTATAAAGTGGGCGGTCTTCGTGAAGCGATCTACGATTACCTATATACTGTCGTTTCCTTTTCTAGTTCTGGGCAAACCATCTTTGAAATCCATAGAAATTTGCTCCCACTTCCAATTTGGAATTCCCAACGGTTGTAGCAATCCAGCCAGCTTCTGTTGGTTGCTTTTGAATTGTTGACAAGTAGAACACTTGCTAACATATATTGAAATGTCCATTTTCATCGCCTTCCACCCGAATGTTCGCTTGAGATCGTTATACATTTTTCTCACACCTGGATGGATACTCATCTTGGACTTGTGACATTCGTCTAACACTTCTCTTTTGAGCTCGGGAATTTCGACCACATAGCAAAAAGATATGATTTTTATAAGTTTGCAACGCTTTTATTTGTCGAAATCAGTTTAAATAAACCAAAGCCGTACCTTTCAGCAAATGGTTCCAAACTAGGTTTGGATTTTTCACCCAAACCGTGAAGCGATGCGAGGATCGGGCTATGCAGCATCGAAGGGGGAGGAGGGGCGCACCCTCGCGTGGTGGAGGGGCCCACTTAGGTGGCCGGAATTCGTCACGTCGGCGGTCTGAAGTCTTGAACTTCTCAGCGTCGATCCGGCCTCTATACTCAACAAAAAATTCTGCAGTTGGTATGGATTGGAAGCTCTCATCGAGCTCTACAAAAATCTCAACTGGGTGGAGTGATTTTGATGAGTCGATGACGAGAAATCGAAGAGAGAAAGGGATAGGCTATTTCCGTCGTCCGTGAGGAGCTTACGGGGAGAGAGAAGATGAATTGGAAAATTATGATTGGCCGGAGTTTATATTTAAATATTTATTTATTTTAAATCCGAAAATACCCTTCGGTCCATACGAACTCCAATTCCAACCCAACGACTGTCACCCCTAGCTAAATACCCCCATTCTGAACACAATGGAATATGTTTCGTAAGCCCATTAGACTGTTTCAATCAGTTATTCCTCAAATTAAAATATACAACATTCAATTTTTCATTTGAACTTACATTTTAATTTGCCGGGGCCACGTACTGATTCTAAAAATTCCCGAAAAATTAATCTAGATATGTTGGGACGATGTGGTCCCGACAAAACTGATTTCATCGAATTCTGAGACCGTTTGAAAAATGGCCATTTTCTGGTCGATCCAATTTGACTGGAATTAACCAAACACGTTTTCTTCTGCCATGCTCACATATTGATTTAAAAAACTAGGGAATTTGAAACCTACCAATAAATTGACATCCCGGATCCAACCAAAGTGGTTTCGTCGAATTCTGAGGTCGTTTGCAAAATCACTATTTTCAATGGCTTTATTTATATTTAAAAATGAAAATTTTAAATTCTGACTCAATTTCTAACCAAATTATTCAAAATAAATTTCTTAAATTGATTCAGATTTTCCGGGTTGTTACATCCAAATTCAAATTATCGAATCAAACTTTACGATAATTTAGTCATCTCTAAACATGAATACTTGTTTATTCTAGCGCCTTTATCCATTCCAATCTTTTTCTCAAAGAGTTATTAAAACTATATTAAGTTTTAATATATATCAAAATCCTTCATTTCCATCTCATGGAACGAAACTGGTAATACCCCATTTTAACCATCTTGTGTTTCTGTAATTTCAATTACCTTTCAAATTCCATTCCTTCAAATCTTTTTGAAAGATTTTAGAAAACTCTAAATCAAATATTCTGATTTCTGTACTTCAAACTCCTAGTTAAATCTTCCCAATAATCCTTATTGATTATTCGTCATATGCTTCATTTAAAACATGTTGGTTCCTTTCTCAATCATCTTTATAAATAAAGATCCTGTTTACTTGACTGGGAAAATCATTTCTTATAATTAAAAAGGATATTTTTCCATATTTTAAAATAATATTGAAACAAGCCGGAAAATCTGAGCTAGTTTAAAATTTTTATTTTGAATAATTTGAATAGAAATTTGGTCAGAATTTAAAAATTCCATTTTTAAATAATATTATAGCCTTGAAAATAGACATTTTGCAAACCACCTCAGAATTCGATGAAACCACTTTTGTTGGATCCGGGATGTCAATTTATTGCTAAGTTTATTTTTCCATAATTTTTGGGAATAATATGTGAGCATGGCAAAGGAAAGTGTGTTTGGTTGATTTCAGTCAAAGTGGATCGACCAGAAAATAGACATTTTGCAAACGGTCTCAGAATTCGACAAAATCAGTTTTATTGGGACCGTATCGTCCCAACATAGCTAGATTAATTTTACAGGAATTTTTAGAACCAGTATATGGCCTCGGCAAATTAAAATGTACGTTCAAATCTAGAATTAAATGTTTTATACTTTAATTTGAAGAATAACTGACTATAACAGTCAAATTAGATGACGAAACATATCCCATTGTGTTCGGAATGGGGGTAATTATCTCGGGGCGACACTCGTTGGGTTTGGATTGGAGTTCGTTTGTAAAAACCCTAATTTTTGAGTTAAATAAAGAGTGGCCAATCAAAACTTTTCCTTCATAATTTAATTTATAAAAAAAAGTCCGGAAAAACCCTCGACCTCTCAGTATCGACGATGAAACCCGTTCGCCACTTCCATGCCATATTCCGGCCGCCACGATCATTGTCAGCCTCCGCCCCTTAGCAAATTTTGAAGCCCTCCTCCTCCTCTTCAAATCCATACCCCCTACTCTCCCTATCGTCGCCTATATCGCCGGAATCACCTCCATGAAGACCATCGTTTGGAAGCGCCGCCCCGCCTGATTCCGACCACCGAAGTGGACCCCACCCCCTGGTGAACGTGCGCCCTTCCGGCCTCTACATCGCTGTACGACCCGATTCCAACCTAGTTACACGGATTGACCGCAAAATCCAAACCTAGTTTGGAACAAAAACTAAGAGGTAACAGCCTTTGATTTTAAAACTGATTTAAACTCTTTATAACCATCGCGAAATGTGATTAACTTCTAAAAATCATATCTTTTTCGTTTGTGGTCGAAATCCAGTGAAACAAGAGACACCGAGACTGTGGAGACGCCCTCTACATTCTAGAAGAGTCCGGGGATTTTTCTAAGCTTGCTACGATTTTTAGCAAAGCCGAAAGTGATGTGAGATTTCTAAATTTAATCTAAATTTGAAATAAATTATATTAGGTTGTAGACGGAGTTTAGAAACTCCTGACACCCATCGTCCACAGACCATGGATGGCCTGTTTGAGTTGTTATGTGAAAATATATATGAAATACGAATGGTAAATATGTATGAAACACGAATGGTAAATATATACGAAATATGAATGGTAAATGTATATGAAATGCGAATGGTTGATAAATGCGAATTATTGATAATCACGAATGGTTGATAATTGCGAATGGTTGATAATTACGAATGGTAGACTATAGTTGTTTGTGTTTGAAATATTCTAGTGTGGAAAAATATACTCATGTGTTGAATAAATCTCTAGAACGATAAAAATCACATTTTTATCACTTGAATGAAGTATAGAAAATATTCATGTATTGAATAAAGAACTAGAACGATAAAAATATTATTTTTGTCAAGTATATGAACCACTAAAAATGTTCATTTGTTGAAACCACTTATATGTTGAGAATATTCACGTGTTGAAACTATAGTCATGTGTTGAAACCATATTCACGTGTTGAAAAATAAATTCATGTGTTGAATAAATAAATTGTTTTAACAATAAAAATCACATCTTCATTATATGTACGAACTATATAAAATATCCATGTGTGGAAATATTCATGTGTTGAGTTATTCATGTGTTAAAAAAAGTTCATGTGTTGAATAAAAAGATTGAACAATAAAATTTACATTTCTATTGAGAATATGAAGTGCTAAAAACATTCACGTGCTGAATAAATATTTTTGATGATAAAAATATCATTTTTATCATGTATACGACTCGCTAAAAATACACAAGTGTTGAAATAAATATTTGTTTGCTATGAATATTATTTTTAACATGTATAGGAACTAAATAAAATAGTCATGTGTGGAAATATATTTTAGTTCGCTAAAAATATCATTTTTAAATGAAATATGAAGTGTTAAAATAACAACTTGTCCTAATAAATATTCATGAGTTGGAAATATCCATTAGTTAGCTAATAATGTGATTTTTCAGCTTATGTATGCAACATTGGAATGAATGGTAACGATAAACCAAATCGAATCAAATATGAAACTGAATTGAAAATTGATAAGTGATTAGAATTGCACACATGTACATGCATGTTTATTGGACAGGTTATAGCAAAGAGGTTAGAGAAGAGGAATAAAATTGTATGCCCGACAAATAGGTACATATTTACTGTTTTGCTTGGGTATGATGATTTTATGAGCCGACTGGCTAGCCGCTTGGCTTTTTCTTTTGCTTTTTCTTTTTGAGATGAGACGCCCGTGTCACTGTTTGGGGATTTTCCCGACCCTTCCCGTACAAAGGAGGTTATGGCGAAATTTTCCGAAATTTAAAGGCGTTAGTGAAATATTTGAAGTGAAAACGAGTTGGAAATCGTCGAATGAATTATATTTTTATATATATATAACTATAAATTAAATTAAAACGAATCGAGCCCTGCAGTTCGCGTTTTGAAATCGTAATTTTAAACGATTATACCCAAAGATCCGACCATCGGATTTTCACAAAACTGGAACCGTTGTGTTTGCTTTTAAGAGATCTTTCCAACGAGATAAATTTTGTTAAGATCCAATGGTTAGATTTTCAGATATGTGTAAAACAAATCTGAAGAAAAACAGCGCCAGTGCCACAGCACGACCTGAAACGTCGTTTAGTTAAATAGGGCCATATTTAAATAAATAAAAATGGCGATAAATCATTATGAAATATTATAAGCGATATGGAATGGAAATAAACCAATTTTACTTGGTTTACTTGGTACTAGATGGTTGAATGTGTTTGACATGAAAATTATACTAAAGAACTGAAATGTGATGTCGAATAATTTAACCATGGAAAGAATTGATTCTAATTCTAATATACGTGAATTATTTGAAAAGGCCGAGTTAATTCTCATTTCAAATAATTGATCGACGATTTGAAGTCGAAGATATAAAGACGGTACAAGACCGACGATCTTCACATCAAATGGATGGGTGCTACTGTTGCTCATGATTGGAGTAGCTACCTTGAAGGGACTAAAGTAGTAGCCATCCGGACGTACGTGTTGATTGTACGGATATGCGAGGAATAAGGTGCCTCTGGTTTCGTTCAGACCCAGAACGGCCTTGTAAATGAGCTGTGTGTCTGACATGGGATTTTGTTCTGTGTGATTGATCTCTAGTAAATATACATCTGTTTGGTGGCAGAGAATTTATTCTCTTGCTTCACACCCTTCTCTGAGACGTACGAGCTTAGAGGTTGTATATCGATAGACATCAATCGCATGGCGTGAATTGCCAGTGTGGCATGCTAAGATGCAGTGATCAAGGCTTCTGTTGAAAAGCAAAGTCTTGTGGTTGATGATCAAAGCACGGCCTACGTGGCAGAGCTTTGTGTATAGCGTGGATTCGCGAGCCTCACACCCCAGTATGAACTAGAAACGGGAGAGGATCCAGGGAGGACATGCGTATCTTTCTAGTTAGAGGTGGTGTCGGTGCTTAAACTGGCTGACATTTATATACTTTTCACCTATGTGGTTGTTGCTGTTACGAGGCGCCTTGGATATGGAGTCATTTGGCTCATTTACGCACCAAAGGGCGGGGATACGTAATGTTCAGGGTTTTATTTTAATCCGCTACATGTGGACTGGCCCTGTGGCTCATAAAGGTCACGCGAGCTCTGACCTGAGTCTCGGGCTAGAGAGTCTCGAATCGGTAAGGACTATCTTTTGCCTTGTTTCATGATGGAAATCCAAACTTCCAATACGACATTGTGCGGTTTTGATTGTATACCTATATATGGCGACATAGTGGTATGGGGCACTTATGCCGTCTATGATTGATACTTATGATTGACATTGTCTTTGAAACATTTATACACTAGTGATAATATCAAATAAATTTGATTTATACATAGCCAACATATTTTGGCCAATATAAGGTAAAACTCTATCCTCCGGTTTGCTTTATATTGTGTGATGGGACTTGAGTCTTATATCGGCTTCATTCTTTCTAAAAAGCATTGCGTTGTCTAATGATTTGTTTTGTTACGTGCACTGGCAATCACTGGAGTGAACCCGTTCCGCGTTTGCGGCCTGGTCCTATGATTTGCCTTGTTATTATTGTTTAAACTGTTAAGTAGATTTCTCATGCCAGTCCCATGACTGACTCGTAGTTTGTTTTACTTTGCAAACTCGGGTGCCCTCATTTCCACATGGGCAGTCGAGTACTTATTTTGCAGATATATAAGCAGGATTCTGGATTGAAGCTTTAAGATGTGTCCAGGCATTTATAGTCTTCCGCTGTGATAGTTTATATTTCCTCTATGCATTGTATTACATTTGATGTAAATGAATCTTCCGCTGTATTATTATTTTCGATATACTCTGATATTTTTGTACTCTGATGTAACATTATTATGATGTTTATAAAGGTCTTCTGTTATTTGTTCTGACGTGTTGTACGCCCAAAGTTAGCGTATGCGGGATTCGAACGGTCTAGGTCGGTTTAGCGATCGATTAGGTCCAAGTGAAATCCGTTATTGTTACAGCTGGTATCATAGCTTTGGTTAGCTCAAATCTTTGAGGTACAACTCGTTAGAACTGAACAAAAGACTCATCAGAGGTTGGATTAGTAATATCCAATAAAAAGAATACTCATTAGAGATAGGATCAGCAGTATCCTAGAATGAGAAAACTCATTAGAGATGGGGTTAGTAATGCCCTAGAACGAGTTGAGAGTTATAAGTTTATAATTAACGTATTTGTGATTATATATAATCCAATATTAGAAAATATGTTTTTAAGTATATATATATATAGAAAGTTATATATATTTGAAAAGCTAATCAACTAATTGATTGATGATTGTGTTGTGTGATTATTAGTTCAAGTAATAAAAATTATTGAAACTAATAAATGAAATGAAAATTGAGTTGGTTAACTAAACAACTTTTAGCTTCTTTCCTTTTCGGGGACGAAAAGTGTTAAGTGAGGGAGATTGTAACAACACGGAAAATCTGAGGCAGTCTAAAAATTTTATTTTGAATAATTTGGATAGAAATTTTTTCAGAATTTAAAAATTCCATTTTTAAATAATATTAAAGCCTTGAAAATAGACATTTTGCAAACAACCTCAGAATTCGATGAAACCACTTTTGTTGGATCCGGGATGTCAATTTATTGCTAAGTTTATTTTTCCATAATTTTTGGGATTAATATGTGAGCGTTGCAAAGGAAAGTGTGTTTGGTTGATTTCAATCAAAGTGGATCGACCAGAAAATAGACATTTTGCAAACGGTCTCAGAATTTGACGAAATCAGTTTTGTTGGGACCGTATCGTCTCAACATAACTAGATTAATTTTTAGGGAATTTTTAGAACTAGTATGTGGCCCCGGCAAATTAAAATGTACGTTCAAATCTAAAATTAAATGTTTTATACTTTAATTTGAAGAATAACTGACTTTAACAGTCAAATTGGCTGACGAAACATATCCCATTGTGTTCGGAATGGGGGTAATTATCTAGGGGCGACACTCATTGGGTTTGGATTGGAGTACGTTTGTAAAAACCCTAATTTTTGAGTTAAATAAATAGTGGCCACTCAAAACTTTTCCTTCATAATTTAATTTATAAAAAAAAAGTACGGAAAAACGCTCGACGTCTCAGTATCGACGACGAAACCCGTTCGCCACTTCCAGGCCATATTCCGGCCGCCACGATCATCGTCAGCCTCCGCCCCTTAGCAAATTTTGAAGCCATCCTCCTCCTCTTCAAATCCATACCCCCTACTCTCCCTATCGTCGCCTATATCGCCGGAATCACCTCCATGAAGATCGTTGTTTGGAAGCACCGCCCCACCTGATTTCGACGACCGAAGTGGACCCCAACCCCCGGCGAACGTGCGCCCTTCCGGCCTCAACTTCGCCGTACGACCCGATTCCAACCTAGTTACACGGATTGATCGCAAAATCCAAACCTAGTTTGGAATAAAAACTGAGAGGTAAAGGCCTTTGATTTTAAAACTGATTTCAACTCTTTAAAACCGTTGCGAAATGTGATTAACGTCTAAAAATCATATCTTTTTCGTTTGTGGTTGAAATCCAGTGAAACAAGAGACACCGAGACTGTGGCGACACCCTCTACATTCTAGAAGAGTTCGGGGATTTTTCTGAGCTTGCTATGATTTTTAGCAAAGCCGAAAGCGATGTGAGATTTCTAAATTTAATCTAAATTTGAAATAAAATATATTAGGTTGTAGACGGAGTTTAGAAACCCCCGACACCCATCGTCCACAGACCATGGATGGCTTGTTTGAGTTGTTATATGAAAATATATATGAAATACGAATGGTAAATATATATGAAACACGAATTGTAAATATATATGAAATACGAATGGTAAATATATATATGAAATGCGAATGGTTGATAAATGTGAATTGTTGATAATCACGAATGGTTGATAATTGCGAATTGTTGATAATTATGAATGGTAGACTATAGTTGTTTGTGTTTGAAATATTTTGGTGTGGAAAAATATACTCATGTGTTGAATAAATCTCTAGAACGATAAAAATCACATTTTTATCACTTGAATGAAGTATAGAAAATATTCATGTGTTGAATAAAGAACTAGAACGATAAAAATATTATTTTTATCAAGTATATGAACCACTAAAAATGTACATGTGTTGAAACTACTCATATGTAGAGAATATTCACGTGTTGAAACTATAGTCATGTGTTAAAACCATATTCACATGCTGAAAAATAAATTCATGTGTTGAATAAATAAATTGTTTTAAGAATAAAAATCACATCTTCATTTTATGTACAACTATATAAAATATCCATGTGTGGAAATGTTCATGTGTTGAAAAAGGTTCATGTGTTGAATAAAAAGATTGAACAGTAAAATTTACATTTCAATTGAGAATATGAAGTGCTAAAAACATTCATGTGTTGACAAAAATATCATTTTTATCATGTATACGACTCGCTAAAAATACACAAGTGTTGAAATAAATATTTGTTTGCTATGAATATTATTTTTAACATGTATAGGAACTAAATAAAATAGTCATGTGTGGAAATATATTTTAGTTCGCTAAAAATATCATTTTTAAATGAAATATGAAGTGTTAAAATAACCACTTGTCCTAATAAATATTCATGAGTTGGAAATATCCATTAGTTAGCTAATAATGTGATTTTTCAGCTTATGTATGTAACATTGGAATGAATGGTAACGTTAAACCAAATCGAATCAAATATGAAACTGAATTGAAATTTGATAAGTGATTAGAATTGCACACATGTACATGCATGTTTATTGGACAGGTTATAGAAAAAAGCTAGAGAAGAGGAATAAAATTGTATGCCTGACAAATAGGTACATATTTACTGTTTTTCTTGGGTATGATGATTTTATGAGCCGATTGGCTAGCCGCTTGGCTTTTACTTTTTCTTTTTGAGATGAGACGCCCGTGTGGCTGTTTGGGGATTTTCCCGACCCTTCCCGTACAAAGGAGGTTATGGCGAAATTTTCCGAAATTTAAAGGCGTTAGTGAAATATTTGAAGTGAAAACGAGTTGGAAATCGTCGAATGAAGTATATTTTTATATGTATAAAAATATAAATTATATTAAAACGAATCGAGCCCGTGCAGTTCGCGTTTTGAAATCGTAATTTTAAACGATTATACCGAAAGATCCGACCATCGGATTTTCATGAAACTGGAACCGTTGGGTTCGCTTTTAAGAGATCTTTCGAACGAGATAAATTTTGTTAAGATCCAACGGTTAGATTTTCAGATATGTGTAAAACAAATCTGAAGAAAAACAGTGCCACGGCACGACCTGAAACGTCATTTAATTAAATAGGGCCATTTTTAAATAAATAAAAATGGCGATTAATCGTTACGAAATATTATAAGCGATATGGAATGGAAATAAACCAATTTTACTTGGTTTGCTTGGTATTGGATGGTTGAATGTGTTTGACATGAAAATTATACTAAAGAACTGAAATGTGATGTCGAATAATTTAACCATGGAAAGAATTGATTTGAATTCTAATATACGTGAATTATTTGAAAAGGCCGAGTTAATTCTCATTTCAAATAACTGATCGACGATTTGAAGTCGAAGATATGAAGATGGTACAAGACCGACGATCTTCACATCAAATGGATGGGTGCTACCGATGCTCATGATTGGAGTAGCTACCTTGAAGGGACTAAAGTAGTAGCCGTCCGGACGTACGTGTTGATTGTATGGATATGCGAGGAATAAGGTGCCTCCGGTTTCGTTCAGACCCAGAACGGCCTTGTAAATGGACTGTGTGTCTGACATGGGATTTTGTTCTGTGTGATTGATCTCTATTAAATATACATCTGTTTGGTGGCGGAGAATTTATTCTCTTGCTTCACACCCTTCTCTGAGACGTACGAGCTTAGAGGTTGTATATCGATAGACATCAATCGCATGGCGTGAATTGCCAGTGTGGCATGCTAAGATGGAGTGATCAAGGTTTTTGTTGAAAAGCAAAGTCTTGTGGTTGATGATCAAAGCACGGCCTACGTGGCAGAGCTTTGTGTATAGCATGGATTCGCGAGCCTCACACCCCGGTATGAACTAGAAACGGGAGAGGATCCAGGGAGGACATGCGTCTCTTTCTAGTTAGAGGTGGTGTCGGTGCTTAAACTGGCTGACATTTATATACTTTTCACCTATGTGGTTGCTGCTGTTGCGAGGCGCCTCGGATATGGAGTCATTTGGCTCATTTACGCCCCAAAGGGCGGGGAGACGTATTGTTCATGGATTTATTTTAATCCACTACATGTGGACCGGCCCTGTGGCTCCTAAAGGTCACTCGAGCTCTGACCTGAGACTCGGGCCAGAGAGTCTCGAATCGGTAAGGACTATCTTTTGCCTTGGTTCATGATGGAATTCCAAACTTCCAATACGACATTGTGCGGTTTTGATTGTATATCTATATATGGCGACATAGTGGTATGGGGTACTTATGCCGTCTATGATTGATACTTATGATTGAAATTGTCTTTGAAACATTTATACACTAGTAATAATATCAAATAACTTTGATTTATACGTAGCCAACATATTTTGGCCAATACAAGGTAAAAATCCGGTTTGCGTTGCATTGTGTGATGGGACTTGAGTCTTATATCGGCTTCATTCTTTCTAAAAAGCATTGCGTTGTTTAATGATTTGTTTTATTACATGCACTGGCAATCACTGGAGTGAACCCGTTCCGCGTTAGCGGCGTGGTCCTATGATTTGCCTTGTTATTATTGTTTAAACTATTAAGTAGATTTTTCATACCAGTCCCATGACTGACTCGTAGTTTGTTTCACTTTGCAAACTCGGGTGCCCTCATTTCCACACGGGCAGTCGAGTAGCTTATTTTGAAGATATATAAGCAAGATTCTGGATTGAAGCTTTAAGCTATGTACAGGCATTTATAGTCTTCCGCTGTGATAGTTTATATTTCCGCTATGCATTGTATTACATTTGATGTAAATAAATCTTCCGCTATATTATTATTTTCGATATACTCTGATATTTCTGTACTCTGATGTAACATTATTATGATGTTTATAAAGGTCTTCTGTTATTTGTACTGACGTGTTGTATGCCCAGAGTTAGCGTATGCGGGATTCGAACGGTCTTGGTCGGTTTAGCGATCGATTAGGTCCGAGCGAAATCCGTTATCGTTACAGCTTTATAAACACCTTTATCGAGAAAATCCGAAATTGCACTTTTACTACCAAATCTGGATTTTTCGGGAAAACAGATTTGGACTTTCAGTAAAATCTGACCGTTACAACTCGTTTTATTTTACTTCATTGGAAAACTTTCATTATTATCAACATAACGTTTTCAATTTCGAGAAAATCTGACGGTTTGATCTCCCGGAATTTCAATTTATAGTTTTGGGTCGAAATTCGCGATCTACCGCTGCGCGATAAGTCCTATTCGAGCCCAAAAGTGACTTAACTCTTAAAACTTAGTTAAAACACTTTTAAATAAGTTCGATAATTATTTAAAACATATTAAATAGCTTTTGGAATTCATTTTCCACATTTTGACTATGTATTCAATTATCCCATATTTAAATATTTAAAATATTATTTAAATCATTAAAATAATATTATTTTACAAAAAAGATTATTTAAGTCTCAAAATTGGTTGATGCGCATTATAAAAATAAATAAGAACATTGTAACAATATAACACAAAGTCGAGCCCATTTGCTATGCAAATGCAACTTCAATTTATTATTCATCGTAAAATCGATTTACTATTCATTTCAATATTTGACAAGCCATCACTTGTTCTTAACTTGTTCAAAGCCAGTTCGTTCTTTTTCAAAAGTTCATTGTTATGAACTCAATTTTATTTTTGGAAATTGTTGGAGCTTAAATTCGAGCTTTTATTTTCTCCTGATTATTTTATTATTAAAATAAACATTTAAAGCCTAATTTCTGAAATGAGACTTATTCAACTCCTGTATAATCCGAAAATTAGGGTATATACAAACATCTAATAAATATAAACAACTAGAAGGCACTGAACTAATAACTCTTTTAGAAAAAGAAGAGTTAATCCTTAACAACAACAGAAGACCAAGGTTACTCGCATGCTTTTCAGAAATTCAAAAATACAAAAGGCATATTAGAAAAGGATTGGTTCATGAAATATATGTCAACACAAGCCACCTTGAAGAATATGCAGATTGTATTCCAGATATATGCAAAGAAAAGCTTGCTAAATACTCAAGCAGGTTTTTTTACTATGTTCATGTTCAGAGTATGGAGCATTTGGGAAGAAAAGCAGTATATTTTTCTGTTCCCTTCCATTCAATTATGGGAAATCCATAGGGTGGTAGACAACCCATAATACGATACAATAAAATTCAACAGAAAAGATTTTAAAACATCAAGAAGAGATACCAAACTTCCAATTAATATTATTACAAACTGATAGAATACAAACTAATATTACAAAGCACTCGGAATATGAAAAGATAATTATTACAGAGAACAAGAGAGTATTTTTTTCGATGCCCCTCTACTAATGTATTGAGCTCCTTTTATACTTGAGTTCCCTCTAGTAGTAGGTTTAACACGTATTCTTTTGTAGGACCCATCTGTTAATTTCTATATGAGGAGGTGTCCTCAATTATGTATGAGGAATAGTAGGATAATGTGTCGGTTTTGGTCGGTAGGATAATGTGTCGGTAAGGGTAATAATGTGTAAGTAGGATAATAATGTGTTGGCAGGATAATGTGTCGGTAAAAGTGGTTTTAGGTCTACCATGCTTCTGTTTAGTTTTGTAGGTCAAGATTGGCCATTGATTCGTCATCAAACGGGTACATGCCTAAAGTAGTTCTCATTACATAATCTTGTCTGATTCTTTCTTTTTCGACTTGTTCTTCAAAATATAGTTCTTGAGCCATTGTTCCTATTGGTCCAACATTGAGACTATCAAGAAACCTTTGTACTTTGATGATTCTATCTGTAGACGGTTCAAATTCAGACAAATAGTCGAACACTAGAACCGTCGTTCCTTCTGTGACTTAGTGTACTCCGATTTTGGCTTGTTAATTACTTCAGTGAAGAATTCTTCAACTGCTTTGATTCTTTCTTCACTTTCATTAAAATCTTTTTTGCAGAATTTTATTGTATCGTATTGTGGGCTGTCTATCACCCTATGGATTTCCCATAATTGAATGGAAGGGAATAGACGAATATACCGCCTTTCTTCCCAAATGCTCCATACTCTGAACATGAACATAGTAAAAAACCTGCTTGAGTATTTAGCAAGCTTTTCTTTGCATATATCTAGAATACAATCTGCATATTCTTCAGGGTGGCTTGTGTTGACATATATTTCATGAACCAATCCTTTTCTAATATGCCTTTTGTATTTTTGAATTTCTGAAAAGCATGCGAGTAACCTTGGTCTTCTGTTGTTGTTAAGGATTAACTCTTCTTTTTCTAAAAGAGTTATTAGTTCAGTGTCTTCTAGTTGCTTGAAGAACAAAAGAAATTGGCTTTCTTCTATTAGTTGTTGCTGGTACAAGGATATCATGTCTTGTACTGTCATTTCAGCTTCAAGTTCTTTAGTTTTTGTATTATCAATTCCGTAGAGTTTAAGTAATTCAAGAAAATCTTGAATTCTTAAATTCACAAGATCTGAAGTTTGCATCTGTGAAAATATGGTTTTTAATTCACTTTGAGCAGCTGTAATGTCTATTAACAATTCTGCTTCTTTTGAATTTAGTGCCTCTGACCTGGAAGTACTAGAGTACAAAGACAGCCTTTGTACTATCTTTTGTGTGTCTTGAATTTTTTTATCCTTTTGGGATATAGTACCTTTTAATCCCAAATATTTTTTCTCTAGTTGTGTTAACCAGTAATTTGCAGCTCTATGGTCAGATGATTGTATTGCTTTAATGCAACCATTAAAGTTGTCATACAGATCTGGATTAGATTCTTTCATTTCTTGATTATACCAGTCCTTTATGACTGCAGAGGTGTAAGGCTTTGGTACTCCTGTGGGAGCAGTAGCTTTCCCTTTGTTCATTGGAACAAATTTCTTGACTCCAGTGGAAGTCATAGCTTTGGCTTTGTCTGTTGCCATTGGCTTAGTCTGTTGGACTTTTTCATTGTCTTCTCCATTGGGAGAGATTGTTTGAGAAGAAGAAGATTCTCCTTATTTTGCTTTTTTAGAAGATATGATTTGCTAAAAAAATCTTGTCTTTTCATGTTTTCTAGCAACACCTTTATTCTTTTAAGGTCTTCTTCATCCATCTCATAACCTGGTAAGAAGATCGGCTGCAAAATTAGTATAGCCAGGAATGTATTTAACATCATAATTATAGAAACATTGCAAGTCTTATTCTTCTAAGGTTTTCTTTAGGGTTATTAACAGTTTTTCTTTTCAAGAACCGAGCAACAAACTTGTTATCTGTTTCTATTATAAATTGTCTATGCAAAAGGTATATTTATAAACTTTTGATTGATATTTTGATAGCTAGTAATTCTTTGTCATAAGTAGCATATTTGAGTTGAGTTCTGTTAAATCTTCCCAAAGAGTATGCTACAACCTCTTTCTGTTTTTCAATTAATACTCCTGCCCAACAATTGTCAGAAGCATCAGTTTGAAGTGTAAGAAGTTCTTCTTCTGAAAGAAAATAAAGGATTTTTTGATCCTTAATTAGTTCTTTTATTTTCCTTATTTCCTCTTCTTCTTTAGAGTGTAAGGAAATACTAATTTTATCTATATTCCATCTTCTTGGTTGTTCTCCACTTCGTTGTTTATATTTAGCTTGTTCTTCGGTAAGCTTATTTTGCAAATTTTGTGTTATTGCTGATAGAGCCAGATTGTAACAGCAAAAATAGATACCAAACTTCCACTTAATATTATTACAAACTGATAAAATACAAACTAATATTACAAAGCAATCGGAATGTGAAAAGATAATTATTACAGAGAACAAGAGAGTATTTTTTCGACGCCCTTCCACTGACGTCTTGAGCTCCTTTTATACTTGAGTTCCCTCTAGTAGTAGGTTTAACACGTCTTCTTTTGTAGGATCCATCTGTTAAATTCTAGATGAGGAGGTGTCCTCAATTATGTATGAGGAATAGTAGGATAATGTGTCAGTTTTTGCCGGTAGGATAATGTGTCAGTAAAGGTAATAATGTGTAGGTAGGATAATAATGTGTTGGCAGGATAATGTGTCGGTAAAAGTGGTTTTAGGTCTACCATGCTTCTGTTTAGTTTTGTAGGTCAAGATTGGCCATTGATTCGTCATCAAACGGGTACAGGCCTAAAGTGTCTCTCATTACAGAATCTTGTCTTCTTCTTTCTTTTTCAACTTGTTCTTCAAAATATAGTCCATGAGCCATTGTTCCTATTGGTCCAACATTGGGACTGTCTAGAAACCTTTGCACTTTGATGATTCTATCTGTAGACGGTTCAAATTCAGACAAATAGTCGAACACTAGAACTGTCCTTCCTTCTGTGACTGGGTGTACTCCGATTTCAGCTTTGTTAATTGCTTTAGTGAAGAATTCTTTAGCTGCTTTGATTGTTTCTTCACTTTCATTAAAATCTTTTCTGCAGAATTTTATTGTATCGTATTGTGGGCTATCTATCACCCTATGGATTTCCCATAATTGAATGGAAGGGAATAGACGAATATACCGCCTTTCTTCCCAAATGCTCCATACTCTGAACATGAACATAGTAAAAAACCTGCTTGAGTATTTAGCAAGCTTTTCTTTGCATATATCTGGAATACAATCTGCATATTCTTCAGGGTGGCTTGTGTTGACATATATTTCATGAACCAATCCTTTTCTAGTATGCCTTTTGTATTTTTGAATTTCTGAAAAGCATGCGAGTAACCTTGGTCTTCTGTTGTTGTTAAGGATTAACTCATCTTTTTCTAAAAGAGTTGTTAGTTCAGTGTCTTCTAGTTGTTTGAAGAACAGAAGAAATTGGCTTTCTTCTATTAGTTTTTGCTGGTACAAGGATATCATGTCTTGTACTGTCATTTCAGCTTCAAGTTCTTTAGTTTTTGTATTATCAATTCCGTAGAGTTTAAGTAATTCAAGAAAATCTTGAATTCTTAAATTCACAAGATCTGAAATTTGCATCTGTGAAAATATGGTTTTTAATTCACTTTGAGCAGCTGTATTGTCTGTGAACAATTCTGCTTCTTTTGAATTTAGTGCCTCCGATCTGGAAGTACTAGAGTACAAAGACAGCCTTTGTACTATCTTTTGTGTGTCTTGAATTTTTTTATCCTTTTGGGACATAGTACCTTTTAATCCCAAATATTTTTTCTCTAGTTGTATTAACCAGTAATTTGCAGCTCTATGGTCAGATGACTGTATTGCTTTAAAGCGACCATTAAAGTTGTCATACAGACCTGGATTAGATTCTCTCATTTCTTGATTATACCAGTCCTTTATGACTGCAGAGGTGCAAGGCTTTGGTACTCCTGTGGGAGCAGTAGCTTTCCCTTTTTTCATTGGAACAAATTTCTGGACTCTAGTGGACGTCATAGCTTTGGCTTTGTCTGTTGCCATTGGTTTAGTCTGTTGAACTTTTTCATTGTCTTCTCCATTGGGAGAGATTGTTTGAGAAGAAGAAGCTTCTCCTGATTTTGCTTTTCAGAAGATTTGATTTGCTAAAAAAATGTTTGTCTTTTCATGTTTTCTAGCAACTCCTTTATTCTTTAAAGGTCTTCTTCATCCATCTCATAACCTGGTAAGAAGATCGGCTGCAAAACTAGTATAGCCGGGAATGTATTAACATCATAATTATAGATACATTGCTAGTCTTATTCTTCTAAGGTTTTCTTCAGGGTTATAAACAGGTTTCCTTTTCAGGAACTGAGCAACAGACTTGTGATTTGTTTCTATTATAAATTGTCTATGCAAAAGGTATATTTTTAAACTTTTGATTGCTATTTTGATAGCTAGTAATTCTTTATCATAAGTAGCATATTTGAGTTGAGTTCTGTTAAATCTTCTCGAAGAGTATGCTACAACCTCTTTTATTTTTGCAATTAATGCTCCTGCCCAACAATTGTCAGAAGCATCAGTTTGAAGTGTAAGAAGTTCTTCTTCTAAAGGAAAATAAAGGATTTTTTTATCCTTAATTAGTTCTTTTATTTTCCATATTTCCTCTTCTTCTTTAGAGTGTAAGGAAATACTAATTTTATCTGTATTCCATCTTCTTGGTTGTTCTCCACTTTGTTGTTTATATTTAGCTTGTTCTTCGGTAAGCTTTTTTTGCAAATTTTGTGTTATTGCTGATAGATTAGGAATAAATTTTCTCCCATAATTTAATAATCCTAAACAACTTTGAAGTTCTTTTAATGTTTTAAAAGTATCAGGAAAATCTTTTATTTTAGTGTATATATGTTGTTGAAGTTCAATTTGGCCATTTTTAATTTTCTTTCCAAGAAAATCAATTTCCTTTTTAAACAATTCTATTTTTTTAGGGCTAAGTATTACACCATTTTGTAATAAGATTTGGACTACTACTAAAAGGTGTTCTTTATGTTCTTCAGCACTGTTAGAAAAAACTAAAATGTCATCTATATACACAAGCGTAAAAGGTAAATGTCCAAACATAGAATTCATCCATTTTTGAAATACTTAAGGTGCATTTTTTAATCCCAAAGGCATAACTAGCCATTCAAAATGTCCTTGAGGGCAACTAAACGTTGTTAATTCAATAGATTGTTTATCAGAAAGTTTTAGTTGCCAAAATCCAGATTTAGCGTCAAATTTACTATAATATTTTGCTCCTTGGATTTGCTTAGTTAAATGTTTAGCAGATGGAATAAAATACCCATCAAATTTGGTATGACTATTAAGTTTTCTGTAATTTATTACCATTCTCGCTTTTCCTCTTTTTATCTCAGCGTGATTTCTAACTAAGAATGCTGGAGATGAATGAGTACTAAAAATCTTTTGTATAAGTTTTAAATCCAGAAGATCCTTTATTTGTTATGCAAATTCTTCTTTATCCGTAGGTGAAACCATAATGCTGTTCACCCGAACCTTGACATCTTTATATTGTTCCATTAATTCAATTTTGCAATACCTTGTTGCTTTATCAAACCATTTTAATGGATTTTCTAAATACAAAGGTTCAAGCATATTATGAATTAATATCTCAAATTCATTAGATGTTTTAATGTTGTAAGTGCAAATTTTTGGTTGTACTAACGTTGGAATTTTTACATTTTCTATCAGAGTTATAGGGTTATCACCACGCTGTGCTGCTGGTAAATAATGGGCTGCAATTGCTGCAGGTAAAGGAACTCTTGGAATCAAGGCTCCATCAAATTCAAAGTAGAGTTTATCAAATGGAGGAAAACGATGAAGATTGTCCATTCCAAGAATAGAATCAACGCCAATTTCTTTCGGCAGTAAACCGAAATCAAAATTGTAAATTTTGTTGTTTCCATGTATATCAGGTATTTGTACCTTAAGTTTTCTGACTTTGTGATTTACAGGAACTTGTCTTCCCATAAAATCTTTTAGCACACCTTTTTTGTCTAAAGGTACCCAAAATTGATGGGGAATAAATATTTCTTGTAATAGACTAGCTTCTACACCAGAATCTAGTAAAGCATGTATTGTGAATTCCTGGTAATCAGGAATACATATTGTTAACGGAAGATATATATGTAATTGAGCTTTCTTTTTAAGATCAAGATGTCTAATCATAATGTTTTATATTTTCGGAGGGAACCTTTATTACCATTCGGTTAGGTTCTTGTTCCGTTTGCTTATCAAGTACCCGTATGGTTTTTCCTTCCATTGGGTCAGATTTTCTAAAACTCGTACGATTGTTTATTCCTCTTAGAATGTCAGATGTTAGTTCAACTTCAGATAAAGATAGCGATCTTCTTGGTTTATCTAATATTGAATCTTCTTCATTCTTTTTTACTCTAGTGGAAATAGTATTTCCTGAAGCAACAAAATACTCTGTTGGTATTCGTATTTTTGGTCTAAGAGATACAATGAAAACTTGAATTTCCTTATCAAATTTTAAGTGTCTCATATCTACTAATTTAGGTTGAATTGTTTTTCCCATTCCAACCACGAATAATTTTACGAATTGTTTCAGAGTAATAGATTTAAATGTAGCTGCATTATTTAAAGCCATACAATGTTCCCATTGAATTCCTAAGACCTTAGATCCTGCTAATAACTCAATATTCTGTAGATTTACTGATAAATTACATGCTTTCTCAATATTTTTATCTTTAAGGCTTATACAAAAATCAGGATGTATATTTACTCCAAATAATCTATTTGCTAAATTAGATTTAGCACCTCCTATAATACTATTTAGAGGACTGTTAATTATTCTTTCATCCATGCATACTATCATAATAGGATATCTATTCCAGATCTAAAAAGAGATGTAATTTTTAATTGTATTAATCCTATATGTACATATCTCATTTTAGGTATATTTAGTTTTTAATTTTTCTATTTTGTTTTTGTTTAGAAGACTTATAGAAGTAAAATCTTCATCTCCTTTTAGCTCAACATTTCCTTGCATTTGTTCAAATACATAAGTATGTTGATTAAGGAATCTGGATTTAAGTGTTATAGGTTTATAAATTTCTCTTTTATCTGATCTTGGAATTGCTTCTTTTAATTTGTCCAGATCTTCATCTGTAATAATAAATTGTTCTCCTTCACAATCTTGAATTTGTGAGTCCGATGTTTCTTCAGATGAAATTGTATTCATGTATATTCTATATTCACATATGTTTCAGTTTCATTATTCCGTGAAGAATGAGATGTAGAGCCGCCCAATGGGGTGAGCGTATCACAGTCATATATTTCTTCCTTTATAATCGGATGATCTTCATATTTATGAATAACTAAAAGTCCAATTGCGTCTCTGTGCTCTATAATATAATCTTTATTTTCCAAACTAGTACTTTTGAATAGTATAGTAGCATTATTTTTGGAAAGAGGTTCAATTAAACCATGTGTTATAAAAATATTTTCTTTTGTATGTTTAGGAATATTATATATTTTTCCATAGAATCCCAAAGGAATTTTTATTAATAAGTCCAAAAATACTTCTGTAGTATAATATCTTCTTAAAGCAATATTTTTTTGCCACATATAAAGTATACCCAGGAGAGTTTATTCTTTCCTTTTTGGGGAGGAATGCGTATACTGTTAATGGTATTATTTTTATTTGATTATGTGTTTGATTTATAGTTATCATGTTGACTTTAAAGTTGTCAAAATCATCAATGACGTCATCTATTTCTTCAGTAGTATCTGAATAAAATGATTCAGTTTCATATATAGAAGAATTAGCATCACTTGGTATATCCTCAATAGTGCCAACATGAATACCGTATTCTTCAATACTTGATATTATAATATTTTTAACATTTGCAGGGCATTCATTAGCATAATGTCCTTCTTGATTACATTTAAAACATTTGCAACCCTTTTTAAAGTTTTTCATTTTAATAATTTTTTTCTTTGAAAATTTATTGTTTCTATGAATTTTTTTCTTATATTCGGGTTTCCATTTCCGTCGAGTAATTTTGTATTTAGGTTACCTTTTCCTATTAAAGTTATTGAACCGCTTTACATATTTAGGTTGACATCAAAACTGTGCATTAATGTCTTCTGAGTATTTTGTATAGCAATTAAATCCTAGTTTAGAATGTTTGATTTTATTTTTAATTTCTTTTTGAGCACTAGTCTGTTTGCAAACTCTTTCCATTGTTTCCATGCATGCCTTCTTTAAGAGGCCTGTGGCATGATTTTCGTTAGTATTACTTTGTCTTAGAAAGTTATATCTTTCTTGGATCATATTATTCCATGGATATGGTACTTTTGTAAAAAAGCCTTTAATCCAAAAGATCTTTTGATCAAAATTCTTTAAATGAAAAAGTAATCCAAAATACTTGTCTGTAAATTCTTCTAGCATATAAATATCACATAAAGTTATCTTTAGTAATTGTTTTTCATAGTCAATGTCATCGAGAAAAGTTTCTCTAGTAAAGTCTGCAAGTAATAGCTTACATAAATCTCCCAGAGCATCTTGTTTATTTTGATTATTTTTAATAGCCTGTAATTGAGTTGAATTCGTTTGTTCTAGATTTACTAACCAAGCTAAAGCATCTCCTTCCCAATAACTTGTTGCATAGTTTATAAATTCTGGAATGTTTAATTAGGGAGGTAATAAATATATAGTTCTGGAATATGTTGAAGCCAAGTTAGTATATACTTTCAAATCTTTTTATGGGGAATTTTATCAATATTAAAAGTAAGAGTATCTTTGGGTTGATCATTGTAAAAGTTTTTTAAGCGTTTGCGAGAAGAATGATACTTAATCCAATCAGATCTAGTACCATGTCTTAACATTTGTGGATAGGGATCTTCAGCATTATTTTCATATGTATTTTCATCTTGTTCTCCCATTACTATATCTAGATTTGGCACATCAACCCTAGATGATCCTTCCGGTGCGGGAAGCATCATTGTTGATCTACTGGATTCCCCTCCATTTGTGTTTATTTTGAAAATAATCTCATATGATGTGTCAGATAAATCATACGACTCTATAGAGTCTTCAGATTCATGTTCAGAATCTTCACAAGAAGAAGTTTCTTCTTTTTTCTTGAAATAACTTATTGCAGCTGAATGTTGTTCATAATATGAATAAAGTTCAGCACTTTCTATTTCTCCGTTTATTTCCTTTTCTTGAAGCTTTAGAAAATCCTGATAGCAAGTCTGATTTATTTCATTAACATCAATTTTATTTTTTTCTTCTGTTGTATATTTTACCATCCTAATTATGTTCAACCAATGAATTTTTGACATGTTTTGTCCAAACCCTCCATTAAGAGTTTGTCTATACAATTTATGTTTTAACTCTTTAACATCTGTTTTTATTTCTTGAAGCAAATCAACCATTATATTTTGAATACCATTTTCGGGATTCTCATGGGTAAGTATATGAATTATATGGTCATATAATTCGGAGTCCAAATTGAAATAACATTTGTGTTTGTCAGGAACAATAAAGATTGAAACAGCAAGAAGAGATACCAAACTTCCACTTAATATTAATACAAACTGATAGAATGCAAACTAATATTACAAAGCACTCGGAATATGAAAAGATAATTATTACAGAGAACAAGAGAGTATTTTTTCGATGCCCCTCTACTGACGTCTTGAGCTCCCTTTATACTTGAGTTCCCTCTAGTAGTAGGTTTAACACGTCTTCTTTTGTAGGATCCGTCTGTTAATTTCTACATGAGGAGGTGTCCTCAATTATGTATGAGGAATAGTAGGATAATGTGTCGGTTTGTGCCGGTAGGATAATGTGTCGGTAAAGGTAATAATGTGTAGGTAGGACAATAATGTGTTGGCAGGATAACGTGTCGGTAAAAGTGATTTTAGGTCTACCATGCTTCTGTTTAGTTTTGTAGGTCAAGATTGGCCATTGATTCGTCATCAAATGGGTATATACCTAAAGTGTCTCTCATTACAGAATCTTGTCTGCTTCTTTCTTTTTCGACTTGTTCTTCAAATTATAGTTCTTAAGCCATTGTTCCTATTGGTCTAACATTGAGACTGTCTAGAAACCTTTGCACTTTGATGATTCTATCTGTAGACGGTTCAAATTCAGACAAATAGTCGAACACTCGCTACTACAAAACAGGCCAGTTGCATCAGTTGTTTACCCCCCTGTTGCATCAGTTCAACAACCGATGCATATGCAGCCGATGCAAGAAGTCAAAAAAGAATGCATCGGTTTTAAAACCGATGCAACAAATGGTTTTTTGCATCGGTTTTCAGTAATATCCGATGCAAAAATAAGGATTCTTGAGTCAAAAATAATCACTCTGTTGCATCGTTTATTGGTAACAACCGATGAAAAAATATTCTGGTGCAACGGTTATTATTACTATTATTACCAATCGATGCAACATAAGGGGATATTGCATTTGGTCCATCCATATCTTACATCGGCTGTTTATGCAAATTTCACTCTGCTGGCTTATAACCAACACAAAAAAACAATTCTCATAACAAACAATATATTATTTAAACAAATTGACATCAATTGCAAATTGAATTCATTAACTACTTTCATAAATATAATATCAATTACAATGTTCATAATCCATACAAAAAATTGAATTATAAATTCATGTCGGTTTTGAATTCGTTAGAACTACTTTCGTACTCGTAAATCTATACAAAAGGGTATCGATTCCATACAACCAGCTGCAGGCAAAAGACAGAATCGAAGCAGGTCCTGGGAATCTCATGTTAATCGGCCAGAAGCAATTAGACAGGTAGCTAGGAAAGCTGCAAAGGCAGAAAAATAAACAGTCAATATAAAAGCTAAACATATTTATTGTATTTTGAAAAATAAACGGTCGGTGAAACATCTTTGCATCATTTCAAAATACAGTAAATATCCACTGTCCATCTTCCTTACACATAAAATGTTACAACCTACAGCCTTTTCAGGCAATACCCAATAGAACTTATATAGAAAGTTATATTCCCAGGTGTGTTTTTTTTTCAAATAAATGTACATCTAAAATGAATAATTGTTGCTACATGTAACATCCTAGCTAGTCTTAGAGTGTATAATAATAATTACAAAGTTGCATACTGCTATGGCTAGACGGAGCAGGCTAGTAGAAGCAAATATAATTATCATCTAGGCAGACAAGAGATAAAATCATATGTTCAGGGAAATTTTGTTGCTTTCATTAAAGTAGCGAAAACATAAGAACAGTAGAGAATTTCAGGGCATGTACTTTGGAATCTGCAGGTGAATTACTGGGTAACAAATCACATTTACAGCATCAAAATGTGTCACTGACTCAGCCTCTACCATACTATATTTTATAGATATACGAATTCAGATATACTAAAATATGAATAATTTTATATATGATGCAAATGGATATACAATGAAGGTCTAATGTCAGCAAATGGCTAATATTGTTATGTTAATACCTGGTTTGGGAGCCAAATGGTTTCTTCACAGGCACACAAATGCATTGCAGCTTTGAAAATCTGTAGACTGTAGAGTGTAGACCGTTAGCTGGAAAAAAAAAGGGTTAGAACCAACCTGAATATTATTGCATCCCTTTGTAGAATATACACCAACTGACTATTTGGTTCACAGACTGGGAATGATGAGTACTGTAACTATCCCAGTCAAATCAATAAACGATCAAATCATCTATTTAAAAAACATACGATATCGATGGCATCTGCCCATTTTCAGCCATCATGCTAAATGATAAATGTTTATACCATAAAGATGGTTTCAGAACATGCCAAAAATGAATGAGCACATGCATTTCGCGCATAATGTGCTTAGATATAACCATGCCCAAAAACGGACAACAGCAGTCAATGCATTTCCAGGTTAGACAATCTTATCACGCAAAAAGCATCCTTTATGGTTTCAGAACATGCCAAAAATGAACAATGTCATAGGAAATTATAAAAGGCGATGCCTTATATAAATGAGAATTAGTCTAACATATGAGATGTTTGCCAAGTTGCGCATCACGCTGGATTGAATGAGCACATGCATCGTTAGAAGTGGAATTCTGGTGTACTCAATTTAGAAGACAACAAACAAATGCAATAGATTTTAATTTGAAAAGAAACCTTTCAAACAATGAAAACTTTGATTCTAAACCTCATTATTCTGAGATGAGTAAAATTAATAATAAAAAATTCAAAAGTTCACATGCTCTATGGCTATACAGTAAACAACAAAACACCAAAATAGTTATACAATGATATTCATGTTAAAAGTCCGTTTACTATATAAAAAAAACTAAAGTAACAACATATCTATTGTCACTGAAATTTTACAGACAAGGAACCTAATCGCTCAAATTAGATTATGATATTGACAATAATGACAAAAGCCTTTGATGTAAATACCATAAGGTAAAACCCTGATGTTAATGTTGAAAATGATGTCATGCATACTATATGTGATATAACTATAGAACTGATTTATGGCAATATATAATTAAATAAACCAGTAAATTTTATCTTCTATGGACAGTTTTGGGTGACTTCACTCTATCAGGGTATAATTAATCGTGGTAACACCAACTACGGTACTGGAATAGATTTTATCAATTGCATAAACACTTCTAAGTTAATCAAACTATAATTTTCTGGAATTTATTCCACTTTGAGAAAGGGAACTAATGTGACGAGCAAGGAATTTCGCTCGGTCCGAACCGGTCGCTAAACCGATCCAGGCCAATCGAAACGCCCTATCGTTTGAGAACAAACCACAACAGAACGCATATAAAGGAACATTTCATCGTATATTACAACAATGCATCAGATTACAAGAATATACAGAGTATAAAAGAATATTACACAGAAATATCAGAGATTAACAATAAGTTACATAGCAGCGGAAAAATAATACAATGCACAACTAGAATGAGATATACGGATCAAAGCTTTCCGGATATCGTTCCAGCTGTAAACCAGGATCCTGTGAATATAAATCTGCAAAACCAAAACTGCTAGCTGCCCGTGTCAAAATAGGGGCACCCAGAGTTTAGGTTAAAACAATAAACTCCAGGTCAGTCATGTGACTGGTGTGAGAACTAAAACAGTTATTATCTTTATTTTCAAAGTTAGGTAAATCAAGGGACCACGCCGTATAACACGGAACGGGTTTCCTCCCAAGAATACCAGTGCATAAAACAAACAGCGCAATGCTAAATAAAGAAAAATGAAGCTGTTATAAGACCCAGGTCCCATCACACAATGCAACGCAGCCGAGGATAGGGTTTTCCCTTATAACAGCCAAAGAATGCTTGATACGTTTAAAACAAATCATTTGATACTATTATAAGTGCATAGTGTATAAAACACTTCAAATCATAAGTATCAATCATAGGCGGCATGGGTACCATATATCATGTCGCCATATATAGGTTTACAAATAAAACCGCAAATGTCACGTATTTGGAAATTGGATTTCCGTCTATGAACCGAGGCAAAAGATAGTTCTCAACCGATTCGTGACTCTCTAGCCCGAGCCACAGGTCAGAGCTCGAGTGACCTTGGAGCGACAGGGCCGGTCCACCGATGTGGATTAAACTTAAACCCTGAACACTACGTTTCCCCGCCCTTTGGGGCGTAAGTCTGGTCCGTCTGCCGACCAGAATGCATCGGCCGAAACCGATATAACCGAGGCGCCTCGCAACAGCAACAACCACATAAGTCAAACTCGTCAGGGCGTGTAAAACCACTGACTCCACTTCTAACTAGAAAGAAACGCATGCCCTCCCTGAGGTCCGTCTCCCGTTTTTGGTTCACAACCGGGGCGCGAGGCTCGCGAATTCACGTTACACAAAGTTGTGCCACACAGGCTGTGCTTTGATCATCACCACAAGACTTTGCTTTTCAACAGAAGCCTCGATCAATTGCCACTTAGGCATGCCACACAGGCAATTCACTCCATGCATTTGATATCCATCAATATATAACCCCTGAGCTCGTACGTCTCAGAGAAGGGCGTTAAGCAAGAGAATAAATTCTCCGCCGCCAAACAGAAATATATTTAATAGAAATCAATCACACAGACTAAAATCCAATGTCAGACACACAGTCCATTTACAAGTCCGTTCTGGGTCTGAACGAAACCGGAGGCACCTAGTACCCCGCATATCCATCGATCTCCAAGTACGTCTGGACGATCACCAACTGTTTCCATCTTCTTGGGTGTACAACCCAATCAAGATCATCAGTTATCACCCAAACGACATGAAGACTTCCGGTCTTCGACCACCGTCTTCATCTTCGACACCACGTCGAATCAGTTATTCAGAATGGGATAAACCCGGTCTTTCTGAATAACTCGCGTATATATTATAAAAGTGTTACACAAACACAACATACGCCTCATTCCAATTCAGAATATTCATTTATTCAAATATTCCTATATTTTGGGAAAAGTTCCCATTAATTTTATCCAAGATAAATTCTTTAAATTTATTCTTTAATCTCCTTTAAATATCAATTCAAACTAGTCGGGATTAGCGAACCACACCGAAGTAATCATTTATTTCCCAATCCCAACCTATTCATCCCATGAAGTAAAACTGGTAGTACTTCATATCTAACACCACAGTGTTATCGGTAAATTCAATTACCATTTCACGTTCAAATCTAATTAAAGATTTAACCATCGCCTGGAGCAAAACTGGTGATACTCCATTTTCGATCATTTCAATCTAATTAAAGATTCATTAAAACTTCACTTAGTTTTAATCTTTAACTGGGTTAAAGAATCAGTGCCATTTAAAACACGGTTCACGATAAACCCAAAATCACATTCCATTAATTATCGGGTTAAAGAACAAGTGTTATTTAAAACACTGTTCACGATAAACCCAAAAATCAATACCAATTCAATTCCAATTAAATATCGTTTAATTGGTACACTTCATTAAATCTAAATAAAAAGATTTAATCATTTCTCAACTGGGTTCAAGAACAGTGTTAGTGAAGACACCATTCACGACAAACCCAAATCACATTCGATATTCAATACAAGGCTCTGAATAGAAAATATATCGGCTTATATTCAATATCGAATTCTACGACTAACAAATGTCGTATTGGAAATAGCGATATAAATATATATCTTTCAAATTTCCATAACAACACCTGTATAATCACGAATTCCAACATCGAAATATTCCGAAGACAATTTCGATTCAAATCCACTCCAATGCAATCATTGGATATTCTGGTTATTTTCAAAACCCTTTTCAAATTCAATTTATTTATTTAAAAATAAATAGAATTATAATTCTAGTTCAAAACTAGTTCATTTCGATAAAAATCTATTTTTATCTTTTCAAATATGGAGTTTTTCATCCCAAATCTTCACAAATCATTTCTTATGATTTTACACAAATTATTACTATTTTTAATAATTTTATCAAGGCCCGTACAGTCGATTTCCACCAATGGCCATCGAACTGCACTTACAGCGACCTTTTTCCAATTTGATTTGGACATAATTCCAAATCCAACCGTTAGATTTCTAATTTATCACATTCGTTAGAAAGCTCTTTTCGATACGAGCCCAACGGTTCTGGTTTTAGGAGAATCCGACGGTCGGATCTCCCGTAATGTCCGTTTGAAATAAATGGTCGAAATTCACGAACTGCCACGGCGCGGCGCGTTCTATTCAGGCCATTATATTATATATATAATATATATAATATATATATCGTCGATTTCTATTTAAAACGAATTATATAAATAGTTTTAAATTCGTTTCAAAGGCAATTTCAACTTCCATTTCAATTCAAATCGAAATTGAATTCTTCTTTATAAATTCGTTTCAAAATTCATTTCTATTCAATTCAAATTTCAATTCAATTTGAATTCGTTTTCAATTCAATTCATTTCGAAATCGTTTTCAATTCAATTCATTTCGAAATCGTTTTCAACTCAATTCATTTCGAAATCGTTTTCAATTCAATTCATTTCGAAATCGTTTTCAATTCAATTCATTTCGAAATCGTTTTCAATTCAATTCATTTCGAAATCGTTTTCAATTCAATTCATTTCGAAATCGTTTTCAATTCAATTCATTTCGAAATCGTTTTCAATTCAATTCATTTCGAAATCGTTTTCAATTCAATTCATTTCGAAATCGTTTTCAATTCAATTCATTTCGAAATCGTTTTCAATTCAATTCATTTCGAAATCGTTTTCAATTCAATTCATTTCGAAATCGTTTTCAATTCAATTCATTTCGAAATCGTTTTCAATTCAATTCATTTCGAAATCGTTTTCAATTCAATTCATTTCGAAATCATTTTCAATTCAATTCGTTTCGAAATCGTTTTCAATTCAATTCGTTTCGAAATCGTTTTCAATTCAATTCGTTTCGAAATCGTTTTCAATTCAATTCATTTCGAAATCGTTTTCAATTCAATTCATTTCGAAATCGTTTAAAATCGATATAAATATCGTTCACGTCAAAATGGCGTCAATCTAATCAACAAGGCTTCATATATTGATATTTTCAAATATTCTATTTCAAATATTTCTATTTCAAATATTTCTATTTCTAAACTGGAATGAGGCCCAATCAATTACCATATAAAATTAATTATATGGATTTCCATACAACACATGTATATAATAGCAACGATAAATAATCAACCATCAACCAAAGTGCACTACACCGTATAAGCATCAAATATAGATATTCAACGCTTATAACAGCCTGTCAATCAATCGATCGACATATTTAATCAATCGGGATGAGTGAACTTCAAATTTCATCCCAACACCCGTGTGGGGTTTCAAACAATCAAACACAGATTTTATTTGTGCAGTTGGGCGATGTGTGAAATTTATCGACCCAATCAATATCAGTCAAATCAGTATATATACAAACAAATCGGCCGATTTGTTTATAACTATTCATTTATTCACATCCACGTTAAAAATTATATTTTTAACGATAAAACATTTTATTTCAACCTATGAATTTCTATTCAATTCATTTACACAATAAAATGATATTTTTATTTTCTAACATATTTTAGAAAATTTCGGCGGCATAACGGCACGATACTAGAAACGGGACGAGGCCTAGCCTTATCCCCGGTCTAGTGAAGGCCCACGCCATTCACACATCAATCACATCAATTTCAATTTCACCAAAACAATCAAATCCAAATCAAATAATCTAACCAACTACACAACCAATCAAACAAGTCCATGGTCTGTGGACGGGTGTCGGGTGCTACTAAACACCGTCTGCATCCTAGTATATATATATAACTAGAAAAATTAAATTGAAAGGTGAGAAATTCTCACCGATAGCTATCCTATCATCTTGACTCTTCTTCTCGCCTTTTTATCGTCTTCTTGTGCCCGTAGTCACTACATATATAAAAATCACACATTTTTATATTTCGTTGTCTTTGAAATAAAAATCACATTTTTATTTATTCACTTGCAATTCAAAAATCATATTTCTATTCCGATATCATATAGATAAAAATTCCATTTCGAAAATATTTATTTCGCCTTTATAAAAATAAAGTTTTCGCCTTTATAAAAATAAAGTTTTCGCCTTTATATAAAATAAAGATTTCGCCTTTATATAAAATAAAGATTTCGCCTTTTTCAAAATAAAGGTTTCGCCTTTTTCAAAATAAAGATTTCATCATTATAAAAATATCTACTTTATTTCAACGTATATAAAATAAAAATCAGATTTTTATTTCGCCACATATACAAAGGTGATATTTTTATCTTCTCTATCCCATAAAGATCATATTTTTAATATTCCTATCATGCAAAAATTATATTTTGACATCACCTATATAGTAAAGACTATATTTTTAATACTTTAAAAAATATAAAAATCATATTTTTAATACTTTAAAAATATAAAAATCATATTTTTAATACTTTAAAAATATAAAAATCATATTTTTAATACTTTAAAAATATAAAAATCATATTTTTACTTTCATGTTATATAAAAGATTACATTTTTAACACATTAAAAATCTCGTCTTGCATATAAAATCTATTCTTTGTATTGGTAAAAATCTATTCTTTGTATTGGTAAAGATCGAGCCTTTATCGCTATAAAAACATCATAAAAATCGAATCTTTATAAATCATTATCTTATATAATAATCTAAGCTTTCTATAAAACAATTACATTTCTATATGCACTAATGAATATAAATAAAATAAAAACTGATTTGATAATTATGTTTTCAACATATAAAAATTCGGATTTTTAAAAATAAAGAAAAATAAGAATAAAAAACTTACTGATTTAATCGAGGGAGGGTGCTCAAGAAGGGGGAGGCTACAAGGGGTGCGGTTTTGGAGTGGCTCCAGGTCTGACGTCGGTGGTGGTGCTGTTAGGGCATGGCGGCTTCAACCTGAGCGTGGGGGGGGGGGGGGGTTTATCGAGTGACAGAGGAGAGAGAAGCATGGGAGGAGGGGGTCGTGGCCTAGGGAGGCGCGACGGCTTGGTGGGTGGCCATCGACGGGATCGGCAGTGGCTGGAAGAGAAGAGGCGACGGGGAAAAAGGAGGGGCGGCGAATCGATTTGGGGATTGACGGTTTTAAAAAGGGGCTGAGGGTTTTAAAAGGAAAGGAGGGTATATTTATATATTATTTAATTTAATTAATTTATCCCCCAAAAGGTTGCTTTTTCATTTGACTCCCAATTTGAACCCCATGACTATCGTCCATAGCTAATTACCCCCATTCCGAACACAATGGGATATGTATCGTAAGCTGATTCGACCGCCTCGATAAATTTCCGTTGAATTTACATTTAAATCTTTATATTGAATTTTAAACGTACATTTCAAATTACCGGGGGCACATACTAACTCTATAAATCCCATAAAAATATTTTCTAGCTTCGTATTGACGATACGGTCCTAACAAAACTAGTTTCGTCAAATTCTGAGACCGTTGGAAAATGGCCATTTTCCAGTCGATTAAAATCAACTGAAACTGGTCAAATGCGTTTTCCTTTGCCACGCTCACATATTGATTCGAAAAATTATGAAATTTGAAACCTAGCAATAACTTGACATCGCGGACCCAACAAAACTGGTTTCGTCGAAATCCGAGGTCGTTTGCAAAATTGCTATTTTTAAGGGCCTGAATTCCATAGCGACTATTCAGAATTTTCAACTGGACATATCTTTTGATTCCCGCTACGAACTTTTGATTTTTCGGATTCGTTGGAAAGATATTCACTATTAGATTCCATTATTTTTGGTTTCACTAAAATCCGGATTGTTTTGCACCCGGTACATTCAATTGAAGTTTGAAATCGAATTATCGAACTACCGCGCCATTTTCAATTCTATTTATAATTATATATAAATATTTATATTCTAACGACGTCGCGTATAATATATACGTTCGAATTATATTCAAAATAAATTTCTCGTCGATATTATTTAAAATAATCCATTTTAAATATTCAAAATTCGCTTAAATTGCCAAAATAAAAATTTTAAACTGGCCCAGATTTTCCGGGTTGTTACAACTAATCACTAAGTTCACGAAATAATAGTCCAAGGTTTTATATTTTGAATTGGAACCCAAATTATTTCTAAGTCCATGGATCCGAACTCCTACTTTCGGATCCTCATACTTAAATTTTTTTTCCTCATCTTCTCTTTTTAGATCCCAATAGTTCGATTCCACCAAACACCAACTTCATTTTCACTAAAGTATTCAAGCTCCCGCATCTCACCAAGCTTTGGATACACCCCATTGCTTCACCTCCTCTTTCTCTCTCCTTCCCTTCTTCCTTGTACCTTCGTCTTTAAGCGTATCCCTTCTCCACCTACGTACCCCACTCCACAGTTCCAAACCAGAACCAGCTGTGGCGAGTTCTCCTCGGACATTGCTACCTTATGTCGTAACCATCACCATCCTTCAATCAATCGTCACCACCGCTCCAATCGCTTAAACCCGTAAAACCAAAAAAATAAGATGATCGGTTAAGGGAGATATCCACCTAAAATCGTATGAAAGGGGCGGAGTATGGTCATTGATATGAGGCATTGGGTCTTAAGGGGTTGTAAGAGGTCAATCAATTGTCAAGGGAGGAGATGGCTATTTTTCTTCTTGATACTCTAAAACTAACTTTAAAATTAAGGTATGACACTTGCTATGATTAACAACTTTTATTTGAAGATATGTTTTGATTTTTATTTATGGTGGAGTTCGAACTCCTGATTTTTATTTACATGAAAGTATGTTTTGGAAACTTCATTGTCGAATTAAAAGTTTGTGCTTCCATGCCAATTATTAATAAAAAAATATAATAGCTGGTTTGGAATCATAAATTTCTCATTTAATCACAAACTTCAAAATTTGTCCTTTATGTAAATAGGCATCATAAAAAATAACATCTAAATAAAAGAGTGTATTTCATAAATATTAACAACGCTTAAATTTTTAAAAATAAAAGTAAAACACTACTTAAAATTAGGATATAACCAATTTGCAAACGAAATGTGTGTTGTCATCATGTGCGAAACGCATATCGTATTCCTGGCTGAATAATATTCTTTGGCCCTGATTGATGCGAAACCGTGTCTTAAAAATTAATAAACTGGTTGTTTTGTAGATATTCATGAAAACATACCTCTGGTGACACACATTCTGATTTCAATAATTTAGATTTTGTGGGGATTGAAGGAAAACATTTATAAATGGATACTGCGATGCAATTGCTTCTCCAACGAGACTCGATTATTTAGACCGCCTCTTGCCTCAACCAGGCCCGATACAAAGAATTGGCAACCCAAGCCCAAATCCATCATGCATCAACCATGCAACGTAGGCTGTCACACGAAAATGTAAAGTGTCACCTGAGCCTTTTTGCTCCTTCAGGAAACGGTCCAGGCCCAATCATCGCAGTACATTTAACACTCGTGCATGACCATTCGAACAAACCAAACATTAAGTATCTCTTTTTATTTCAAAAAATAAATGTAAATAACTAAACAAATGAACCTTGCCAACAAATATGCTGTAACGTTGCATTCCTTGTGTATATGTATAATATATTCATGAATAAAAAAGTAAGAGACGTAAATGAACTCACCATGCTGTAGCGCATATGGGAAGACTATATCCAGTTATGGATGATATAACTTGCTAAATGATCACGAACCTCATCCATCTCTTTTTGGCTATAAGAACCATATTCCACAAAGTACTGCAATTACGAGATTGTTTCAAAACATTCATTATACAATTACTTAAAACAAAAATATGAAGGAAAAAATTAAAGTGATACCTCATGTAAATCAGTGATTGACTGGTAGTTTTTGACAATATCGTACATATACTTCATCACATAATAGACACAATCCATCGATCTAGATAGTTGAGGACACTAGCAAAAATAATTTAATAGTTAGTCCAAAATGAATTTATATCTCAAAGGACATACAAGTTTTTTTCATTTGGTGGAAAACAAATCACCGTAACATTAATCCATTTCAAGACAGATCCTTGAGACTTGCCACCGGTTGCTCTATAAGTTCAAAAGGCCCTACACATGCAAGAAAATGTTAAATAATAATTTAATTTTGTTAAAGGCCGTACACTTGCTATCAGCCATAACCATGCATTTCTAACACTGTAATTAATGTTATTACAAATACATCAAGCAAAAAGCATATTAAAAGACAAATAAGTACAACGTACATGTTCGCTTGCGGTTTAATTTCCAATCTAATTTTTTGTTTGACTTGAGGATCCAAAACATAACCTCATTCTTCTCTATACGAAAAGCAAGCAATAGACAATATTTCCTACATTATAAAATTTGTAAGAAGTTAAAATCATAATAGTAAACTTGTTTATAAAAGTTTAACATTCATACCCTTCGTAGTGTGGGGCCAAGATTAATTTCTTTGTCGTTTTTGACACATGCCATGTGTTCGACATATATTTATTTGTGGCGTCCAGAAATTTTCGCACTTGGGACAGCTTATAAGGACACATAAACCCAATGGTATCCACTTTGAGGTCATTGCATAAATGATTTAACCACCTACATACAAATAAATACAACGTACATATTATTATTATCACCTAGTTAGTGTGTTTGTGTGTGTGTGTAATAAGACGAGAATGACTATTGTGAATAATACTCACATGATATAAATTTGCAACCATGATACATTCAACCATGCCATATTAAGGAATTGGATAATGTCATCCATAGTGATATGGATTTCGAAATCCTCATCGTACATAAATAAATCTTTATCCACATGAATTGCATTGATGGCATTATTAACACCGGATGGCGCTTGAACTATCAGGTCATGAAAATATTTGCAGTCACTCGTTAAAGTTCCAAGGATCTCTTCATCCACTATCTTATTACGGTTTGTAGACTCTTTTGTCATCATATTCGTTTGATTTTGATTATTTTTCACAGCCGTATTAACACACTGTTCCACTTTCTTGTTACGGTTTGTAGACTCTTTTGTCTTCACATTCGTATGATTTTGATTATTTTTCACGGCCATATCAACACACTGTTCCACTTTGTCCACTATCTTGTTACGGTTTGTAGACTCTTTTGTCTTCGTATTCATATCATTTTGATTATTTTTCACGGCCATAGCAACACACTGTTGCACTTTGTCTTTGCTTCCAATATGCGTAGCCTACACACAAAAAAATGTAGATTACAAGCTTAAGGATTAATTAAGTACAACAATTATTAAGTACAAAAATATATTACAAACAAGAAGCCACAACAAATTACCCAATACCACAACTCATACCCTAAGTCAGATACGAAAAACAGAAAATCATACCCAATACCTCAACTCATACCCCGAAAAACAGAAAATTTATTATGGGTTTGTTCACTTGTACCGCTCATAGTAAAAAAAAAGTAATGACCTGAAATATTTTGATAATCAAATGAGGGATGTCTGTCTGCTCAAAGTTTAATAGATATAAATAAACAAAAAGAAGATACCTTGTGTATTAACTAATGTTTTCCCTCAACTAATAATTTATATTAATTACTCAAAAAAAAAGCTAATACACAATATTCCAGGTAAGATGATACAAAACAATACATTAAATAAACATGCTAAGATTCATGTAACTCATAATTTTATTTCCTCAAAAAAAAATTCTTAACAAAAATTAGACAATTAAACGTGTTCCATCAATGTAAAAATCATATACTCAGTGCATGAATGAGTTTGCTTTCTAATAATTAGTTTTGTCATTAAAAATTGTATTTACTGATATATATGTAACAAATGATATAAAATAGATCGTTTGTTGACACTGTTTTTAACTGTTTCAACAAAGCACCGGCAATCAGAAGAGCTATTAAAAATAGTATCAACCAATTCCTACCGGTACCTTAGGGCATTCCCAATAGAAAGGTTAGTAAATTAATCTGATGTTTTCTTCCACTACCTAACAATAATATGTTATCCAGCATTAACAAATTTCAGTGGTCAAAATAGCACTGCACGTGATATATAAAATGCACAACACATAGTTAACAATAAGCTGCACATCTTTAATTGAACAATAAAGGTTTTTTAAAAAAAAACTGCAATTATAAACCTAACATATATTTAGAAAAAGATATTTATAAGTTGGTCATAAAGAAAATCTTTACCGTATCATCCCCTAAAAGCACGAGATTTTTAGGCCATTGTACATGTTAGATCAAAATTTGGACCTAACACCCAAATTATTCTGAATCTTATAGAGTTTCAACTGAAGAATGAGGAAAAAGAAAATAACACACAGAATTTATAGTGGTTCGGCGTTAACGAGCCTACGTCCACTTTATATATTATTGATTATACTTTGAAAGCTAATACAATCAATGATTTCTCTTAATACTCTAGTAGTTTGACAATAATGGCGGATTCAGTACTCAATATTGCCAAACAGATCCCAAAAAATGCCAAGCTCCGGGCTATTTATAGCTGATTTTGTCAGGCGAGTCGTGATAACACGTGGCACGAATCCCGAGAACATCGGATCGCATCGCTGCCGTTGAAGAAATAGTCAAATTAGCCGTTGCAGACAGGTGTCGCGATCCCCTGGAAAATCGGATCGTGCAGATGGGGAGAATTGGTCAAAACGACGGTTAAGGACACGTGTCGCTAGATCCATGCGTCTCGGATCGCTGTAGACTAGCTCGTGTTTGAACGGGTCATAGGCTCCGCCATGCATCAGGGGGATCGGATCGGTCAATACTGGGCAATAACACATGCATGGATCGAGTCGCATAGAGGTGTCGTTTCACTGATGAAGTGGGAGCGATTCGATCGTGCGATCCAATGAGGGGCGATCTGATCATGTGATTCAATGAGGGGCGATCCGATCATGCGATTCAATGAGGGGCGATCCGATTCTTCATGCTCTTAAGGAACGCAGTTTCATACTTTCTTCTTATGAATGAACCTGGATGGCTTGGTCAAAAAGCTAGCCAACATTTTGCCCCCTCGAAGTATGTTTTATCGATGATGGAACATGCTTCAAAGCTATACAACCGTCTTTTCGCCTCGAGTCGCAAAACAGTGAACGATTCCTTTTCTGGGACTTTTCAGAGTCTTCATCACTGAATCTATTGGTGATTCATCGATTCGTATCGCATACTCGAGTCGCGGTCCTTTAGCAAGCCATTCGAGCCATTCGTCTCGTTCTTTGGTGAGCGCTTGAGCTTCTTCACGGAACGGAACGAAATGGGCTTCTCTCCGAGACGTGGTGGGCTTTTGGTTCGCGGCCCGACTATTTTTGCGGATCGAATAAAACAAAAAATGGGAGACAAACAGTCGCCCTTTTGCCTATATAAGTCGACCCTCCTCTTCACTTTCTTCCTTCTTCCTTCTTTCGTATCGTATCGCCTACGTCACTGAGGAAACACCCGAGTTTTTCAAACCTCCAATAATCCGACTGTTCTCCCAACTTTTATAAAGGTAATCTATCGAAAGAATCCTTATGCGATGTCGCTCTCAATTCTATGAGTTTTTTTGACTGGTTTGAGGGAGAAACGATGGGATTTTGTGATTTTTTGAGGGAACCAGCGAGGCGCCATGGTTGATAGGTTCAGAGGTTGAAGTTCGGAAACGAGAAGGAGAGGAGGAAAACGGAGGAGGAAGGAGAAGAAAGAAGGCTGGTTCGGATCGTGGGCAAGGAGAGGAAAGGAAGAAGATGAAGGCCAGTGGCGAGTCGGAAGATCGTGGTGGCGGCAGTGGCGCGCTTCGTGGGGGACTGCAACGATCCAGCAAAAACCCCGATAACTCAATTTCACGATTCGTGAGGGGGGGGGCGATCTCTCTTCCCTGCGATCCAAAGGAGGGCGATCCCTCTACCTTGCGTTCCGAAGGAGGGCGATCCCTCTACCCTGCGATCCGAACCAATTTTTGAACCTTAGACGATGCCTTGTCACCATAAAACTCTGAACAGTTAGGCTAGGGCCTTGATTTGGACTTTCTGGACTGAATGACCACATAATTTTAACTGCATATGACGACTAATACTTTGATGATCTTGATAGCTTTTACGCTTTATCTTTAATGCACGCACAAGCACACACACCGGCACTTGCACACACGGGGAACGGGTAGCTTTAATCTCACTTTTCATATTTTCTCGCCTAGCAGTAATGTCGGATAATCAATCTTCTTCAAGATCTGCTACAGAAACAGAGTCCGAGGTTCCTGAGCAATACAACCCTGAGGTCCCTCCAATTAATCCAGGAGGTGAAGATTCTGGCTCCGAATACGAGGCAACGGAATCAAATCCGTCTGAAAGTACTTCATCTAGTGAAGAATCTGAGCTAGACAGGCGAGCTCCTGACGAGATTCCTGGTGCGCTCGAAATAGATAAATTTTCTGATTCTTTAGCATCTAAGCTCGATGATATAAAGCTTAAAAGAATCTGCTTGAGACATGGGATTCCTTGGGATGATGTTTTGACACCCGGTAGCGAAGATAGACCCCACTTAGCTCCGGAAGGATATATGGCAATCAGTCGAACCATGTGCTTGGTAGGAGCTATTCCTCCGTTTCCTCCGATCGCCATCGAGACTTTAAAACGACTGGGTATTGCTCCGATGCAGCTTCATCCTAACGCCTACGCATCTCTATACACCCTATATGTTGCATACGCGGAGATCCTACACGCCGAACTTAAATTCAGAGATTTGACATTCTTCTTTCTTTTCAAGCATCGTTCTTCGGCAACTCCAAATTTCTCTTTCTTTGAATTGGTGGCGAATAGGAAGGTTCTGTACGACGGATATAGCAATATAGGGGATCCCAAGTCTGATTGGTTTTATATAAAGAAACAGGCCGGGTGCTCAAGAAGATGGCTCAAATCAAGTAAACTTTAAGCTTTTAGTTGAATATCTTGTTCAAGAAGTCTAGGCGTTAACATTCTCCCCCCTTTTTCTTTGTCTTAAACAGATCACGTCTTCCCGAAAACGGAGGGTCCCGCTATACAACAATCGATTGTCCATTCTTCTACAAAGCAGATCCGACTTTCTAAGGATCAAAAAATGCATTACTGATGAAAATCTTCATAAGCATCATCTTCTGGATAGAAGATTTGGACTTGGCGCTGGCGGCAAACCTTATAAGTACGTGCCCCCAACGGAGGGAGAGGGAACTTCGCAAGCGGTAGAAACAACCAAGTTTCGCAAGATTCCTTCCCCGATAGTCATCCAAGACGATGAGGACCTGAACATATACAGAGGGAATGAGGTCCGCGGTGGCAAGTCCAAGGAAATCCCAATTTCTACTCCAATCGAAACTGCTGCTCCCGATGATTTGACAGAAGAGCAGTTATTCGACGAGCTGAGCAAAATTCCTCTACCCGATGATGTATATACAGAGAAGGACTTTGAAGGGGGGCCATTCTTCCCTAATCTTGAGGAGGCCATCGTTCCAACTAGAGAACAAGAAACTAGCCAGATGAGCCTGTCTTCAGGCCCAGGTCTGTTAGGGGGAATTATATGGGATGCACAATTCACACACACTATCTGGCCTCGCACTCTTATATCGTCAATATTCAAAGGTTTTAATATGCTCTTTTCTTTTTTGCAGGAAAGATGTCCCACAGGTGATCCTATTCTTATCGTTCCCTGCGTGAGGGCACACCCAGTCTTCATCCGGGTACTGAACGTTCTCGCGGCCCTTCTCACAAGCCGACTTCCTCGCAACCCCGGTCTCCACCAAAATCGACCTCTGCCAAGCCTTCCAGTTATCCAGTAGTTCCTACAGGGGGGAAGAAACTTCCTAAAGAGTTAACTCCTCCAAAGAGTGCACCTTCCCACAGCAGGTCGTCAAAAAGGCATCACGAATCTAAAGATAGAAGCAAAGATCCAACCAAAGAGTCTGAAAAGGAGAGGGGTGACGTCGTCCCCTCCAGCCAGCCAGAGTTGGCTGCTCCCGGGTCACGGTACTACATCCATGGTCCCGAGATTCAAGGTAGGCTGGAAAAGCTGAGGGAACAATTCCCAGACATATTCTTTGACAGGATGACATTTGTTCCAGCCTTGGAACCCGTCCCTAAGAACTGGGATTATGAAGTCGTCGGGCACATCCGTCACGTTGCCAGGCAGTATGAGATGATGAAAAAACATGCAGTTAACCTTTCAGAAGTCATCCGATCGCTTGAAATAGAAGCACACAGATCTAAGGCGAAACTTGAAAACAACGAAAGGGCCAGGACAAAGATGGAGAAGGACCTGGAAGATGCTCAATCCCAGCTTGCTTTAGCGCGGAGGGACGTCAAGAATTATAAAACCGAATTGGAGAATGCTAAAAAACGCTTTCATTCGGAACTTGACTCCAATAGCCAAGAGAAAATGGCCTTAAAGAAGGAGGTTGAAGATCTCAAAATGGCCAACATTGAGTTGAAAACAGCACAAGGCCATTTCGAATCTGAGAGAGCTGCTTGGGAAGCAGAAAGAGCAAGTTTGAAAGAAAGTCTGGCTTTGACTAAAGCGGAAACGCTGACTTTGAATGATCAAGTCGCAGACGCAGAGAGACGGGCAGCTCTCGCCGAACAGAATGTTGATAGTGCCATCGAGATGGCTACTGCCTCAAACAACAAGCTCCTCGAGAGAGAGAAGGATATCGAGGGGTTTGAAGAGATGATTTTTGACTTCCTTGGCCAAGTCCTCAAAACCCGAAACATTTTGTGGATCCCGGATTACCATGTTACTTTAGCCAATTTATGGGATGCCATTGTTGAGGGTGAAAAGCAGAGATTGGGGGTCAAAGAAATTGATGAGGATGATTTGATGAAGAGCATCTTGAGGGATAATGAGCCTGAGGACCTGGCAGAGGGTCGTCGTCTGATTCTAGCGGAGATGGAAAAGGAGAGGGCCCTGGCTAAGGGTAAAGGCAAAGCTGACGAGGGTTCGAGTTCAGCCGTGGAGCCTAAGGCCTCCGAAGTTGAGGAATACCATCCCGATGATCCACTAATCCCTTTGGGCCTAACTCCCGTGGTTGTTGGAGCTTCTACAGCTACTCAAGAAGGAGGATCTGCGGAAGGTATCTCCCTTTTTTCTCCACAATTCGCCAAAGCAATTGCGAATTGTCGTCGTCTAGTAGAACAACCACTTGAATTAGTAATGTGTGTTCCTCATGATACAGGTGGCGAGCCCGTCGACAAGGGTGCTGAAAAAGAAAAAGAAGTGGAGATGGAGGCTGTCTCGCCAGGTGCCGGTATTGATATATCAAAGCAGGCTGAGGTCACAACAGCAGAAAGAAGCATTCCGGTACCTAGTACTGATGTTCCCAGGGATGCTGAGACTATCGAGGCCTTGAAAGACATGGATGGGCGCCATGTAGAGGATGATGAAGACATTATCGGCGCCAAAAAAGCCGACGATGATGACGACGAAACCTTGGCCAGCCGAAAGGCTAGGCAAGAGAAAGAGATGGCTTCGAAGAAGGTGGCAGATGAGGCTTTGGACGTAGTCCCTCTTGCAGGATTTGATCCCAAAACTGGGATGATTTTGAAAATCCAGCCCAAATCCATCAGCCGACAGCTTCATTTTGCAAATCCCGATGACTTCCCGGCTTCCCTTTCTGATAGAAGGAAGAGAAAAGAGGTGGAAGAGGAATCTTCAGAAGAGTCGGATGTTCCTCTCATAGACAAAAGGAAGAGGAAGAAAGGGGATGAGTCCGATGCCGACAAGGCGAAGCTGGAGAGACAGAAGCAGGAGAAGAGGCCAAAGCGTAAATAGGATATTGTTGCTTGTTGATATTTTGTCTTTAGGTTTTCCACTGGCCAGGAAGTGTAATTGTGAGACTGGCCCTCACTTTCCTTTCTAGGTTGTTTTTCACTTTGTTGGTTCGCAGTATATAAATGAAAGTTTATCTCTTTTTGCATCATTGTGTACATGTATTCAAATAAACTTTCCATGTTTAGTCATAGGCCACCTAATAATAATTTCAAATCAGTCAAACAACAGAAAAATTTTCGTGCTGCGTTGCTGTATTAAAGTTCAGTATATGTATATGAGTATATGTGCCCCCAATCAGTTGTTATCATAGCGCCTGACTGGGGTTTACTAAGGATTGGTTAGTGTTGTCGGCAGGTTGCCCCCTATTTATGAATATGGGGGACTTAGAAGATTTCATAGGATAATTGTTCTTGTGGTACCGAATTTCTGGCACCTTTCTCAGTGCTTAATCACAGATTTCTTTATACTTTCCTGACGGTTGCCGAGGTTAGAGTTTGAATTCAGTAGTTCAGTCGATCCCCGATCCTTTAGTAGGGAAGAAGTTCTTTTTCAGCGCTCAATCGGAGATGCTTTTATACTCTCTCTCTCTCCGGAGAGTTAAAGTTTGAGCTCAGCAATTCATTTGCTCCCCGATCCTTCAGCGGGGAAGGAGTTCTTTCTCAGCGTTCAATCGGAGACGCTTTTATACTCTCTCTCTCTCTGGAGAGTTAGAGTTAGAGTTCGAGCTCAGCGATTCATTCGCTCCCCGATCCTTCAGCGGGGAAGGAGCTCTTTCTCAGCGCTCAATCGGAGACGCTTTTATACTCTCTCTCTCTGGAGAGTTAGAGTCACGGATCAAGCAGTCTGCAATCATGCACGCTCATCAAACTCGTCCTAGGTTTACATTTTAATCCAAGCTCCGAGGATTAAAACCAGTCGGGCAAGCAGTTGGAGCATTTGCCAAGGCTTTGAGTTCCTCCGGACAGTCTACGAGAGGAATGGTTGGCACCAGACTTCGGGTACCTGCATTATTCACGCCGATTTCCAAAAAAAAAACAGGCAGATAAATAAGGATGCAATAAAAGTAAATGACACACAATATTTTTATAGTGGTTCGGTCGAATCATGACCTACGTCCACTTTATAATTTTTTGCTCCAAGGAATCAAACTATTCTAGGCAAGTCGTGCCTTATACATGGTTTTCAACAAAGCAAAAGAATAGATTTGAAACTTTTATGCTAAGTATGGCCGTAAATGTTGGGCATTCCACACTCTGGGGATTTCCCTTCCATCTACGGTTGCCAGCTTGAAGGTTCCATTATCAAGCTTGCTCAGAATGGAGTACGGTCCTTCCCACTTCGCTCCCATATGAGTTGGGGGTGGAAAGACACGTTTCAGAACCAAGTCTCCGGGTTCCCAGGTTCGGGCTCGAACCTTTTTGTTGTAATTTCGAGCGATCTGTTGTTTGCATCTCAAAGCACGTAGGTCTGCTTCATCCCTCTTTTCTTCGATCATATCTAGGGACTCAAGGAGCAATTCATTATTGGTCATCGGATCATAATAAGTCACCTGGTGAGAAGGTACCTTTATCTCAACCGGTATGACTACTTCCGTTCCAAAAGAAAGGGAGAACGGGGTATGTCCTGTTGCTGATTTATATGTTGTCCTGTAGGCCCATAGTGCCAAGGGCAATTCATCAGCCCACATGGCTCTAACCCGCTTCAGTCTTCTTTTCATAATGGACTTAATTACTTTATTTGCCGCTTCGACTTGTCCGTTCGATTGCGGGTGCGCCACAGAGGTGTACCAATTCTCAATGTGGTATTTTTGGCAGAAATTTCTGAATTCATCGCTATCGAACCGAGTTCCGTTATCCGTTATCACAATCTTTGGAATCCCAAATCGGCAAATGATGTTTCGAACGATAAAATTGATTACTCGTTTGGTAGTGATTGCAGTTAGTGGTTCAGCCTCGACCCACTTAGTGAAATAATCCACAGCCACAATAGCGAACTTTGCTCCGCCCCTTGCTATGGGGAGACTTCCAATGATATCAATTCCCCACATAGCGAAAGGCCATGGGCTCATCATTGTTTTTAACTGGTTAGGAGGTGCTCTAGGTATTTTTGAAAATCTCTGGCATGCATCACACCGTCGTGCGTATCTTGCTGCATCCTTGTTTATGGTAGGCCAGAAATAATCATGCCGCAACACCTTTTTTGCCAAAGTTTGCCCTCCAGTGTGGTCGCCACATTCGCCTTCGTGGACCTCTTGCAGCACACGTTTGGTATCATTGTGGGCTATACACCAAAGGAGGGGCATTGAAAACCCTTGTCTGTAAAGAACTCCGCCTTGCAGAACGTATCGGGCGGCTTTACAAATTACTTTACGCCTCTCGCTTTTCTTGGTCGGAAGCGTTCCATTCATCAGGAAATTCTTTAGAGGGGTCATCCAAGACTCCCTTTCTGGTTCTGTCTCTAGTATTAGGTCGATTTCCATTTGATCTATGCTAGGGGACCGAAGTACTTCAACGGGGGCTAGCCCAGTCACTTCAGGATCGTCGGAACTAGCCATCTTTGCCAACTTATCCGCCTGCTGATTCTCTGACCGCGGAATATGAGATATGCTGTAGTGATCAAAATCGTTCAGCAACTCTTTCACTTTCTTTAAGTATAAAATCAATCTTGCACTTTTAGCTTGGAATTTTCCAGTAACTTGGTTCACAACTAACTTGGAGTCGCAGAAGATGTTCAGCTTTGTGACTTCTAATTCCTTTGCAATCCTTAATCCGGCTATCAGGGCTTCGTATTCGGAATCGTTGTTAGTGGCGTGAAACTCCATCCGGATAGCATAGGATATCAATCGTTTCTCTGGAGTTTCAAGCACTATTCCAGCGCCGGATCTTTCGTCATTCCTAGCGCCATCAGTATACAATCCCCAAGCATTGGGATCGAGAAGTAACTTTGAAGGATCAACTTCTTCGTTTGCTATATCTTCCTCAGGGACAGTGAACTCTGCTATGAAGTCGGCTATCACTTGCCCCCGAATTGACCGTCTGGGCTGAAAGTTCAAATCAAATTGACTTAACTCAATATTCCATTTGAGTAACCTTCCAGATGCCTCTGGTCTCTGTAGGACTTGCTTGAGCGGGTGATCGGTGTATACGGTAATAGGATGCGCCTGAAAATAACGTCGAAGCTTTCTAGAGGCGATCAGTAAACTATACGCCAAGTTTTCTATCCTTGGGTAATACGCTCTGCTGCCGTTAATTTTTTGCTCACGTAATACACAGGTCTTTGGACCTTATCCTCTTCTCTTACCGACGCTGAGCTGATCGCATGGGATGACACTGCCAGATACACGAATAAGTCCTCGTGATCCATTGGCTTAGATAATATCGGAGGTTTCTCCAGGTGCATGAGTAAATTCTGAAATGCTTCTACGCAGTCGGGCGTCCATTTGAAGTGGCGTTTCCCCCGCTTTATTAATTCGAAGAATGGGATGCACTTATCCGTAGCCCTGGAGATAAATCTGCTTAGTGCGGCCACTTTTCCTGCAAGGCTTTGCACATCCCTAATTTTCCTAGGTTCCTGAATATCTCTGATTGCCGCGATCTGGTCTGGATTAATCTCAATCCCACGGGAACTAACGATGAATCCCAAGAATTTTCTGGAGGCAACACCGAATGAACATTTGGTTGGGTTGAGTTTCATTCCGTACTTTCGAAGAATGCCGAACATCTCTGCCAAGTCAGTAGTGTGTTGAGAAGATTGCTTGGACTTAACCAACATATCGTCGACGTATACTTCCATTGTTTTCCCGATCTGGTTATAAAACATTATGTTGACTAAACGTTGATATGTAGCGCCCGCATTCTTTAAGCCAAAGGGCATCACCACATAACAATATAATCCCAGATCAGTGATAAAACTAGTGTGTTCTTGATCTGGAACATGCATCGGAATCTTGTTATATCCTGAATAAGCATCCATAAATAAGAGAAGCTCATGACCCGCCGTCGAGTCTACCAATTGGTCAATCCGGGGTAACGGGAAACTATCTTTTGGACAGGCTTTGTTCAAATCTGAGAAGTCGATACACGTTCGCCACTTCCCGTTGGCCTTCTTTACCAGGACTAGATTCGAAATCCAGTCTGGGTAGGTCGAGTCTCTGATAAATCCATTACTCTTTAGCTTTCCAACTTCTTCTTTCAAGGCAGCAGACCTCTCTGGGCCCAACATTCGCCTTTTTTGCTTTACCGGAGGATGTTTAGGGTCAATGCTTAATGAATGGCTCATGATTGATGGGGATATCCCACACATGTCCGCGTGGGTCCAAGCAAATACATCCAAGTTGTTTTTTAAGGAATCCGTCAATTCTTTAGCGAGATTCGGATTTAACTGGGATCCAATCTTAAGGACCTTCTCTGGGTCACTGTCATCGATCGGTACATCCACAGTTGTCTCGTTGGGAGTTGCCATTCTGCCCCCGGGTTCTTGATCCTCTCTGGGATCTATATCCTCGGGCAACTCTCTGGGCGACTCTCCAACGACTATCCTCTTTAGTTGCTATAAGGTCTCCGCCCCCGTAGGGGGAGAAGCGCCTTTAGTTTCAATGTCCCCTACATTGCGAAGTAACTTTAGTTCGACAACATAACATGCTCGCGCAACAACCTGATCTCCTCTGACGATACCAATGCCAACTTCTGTGGGGAATTTCAATAACAAGCACCAGGGGGCTATACAGGCTCTAAACTTTGCGATGGCCGGTCGGCCCAAGAAGGCATTGTAGGGCGATTCAACGTCCAAAACCACGAAGGGAAGGATTCTCACTCTCTTGCGTTCTCCTTCCCCAAGCGTAACCGGTAACTCTACATAACCCATTGGAGCGGTAGATGCTCCGTTGAATCCACGGATCCATCCTTGATAGGGCTTCAAGTCTTATATTTCGAGGTTCATCTGGTCAAATGTCCTTTTGAAAAGAATGTTGACGGAACTCTCGTTGTCCACTAAAACCTTATGAACAGTGGCTGGTCCAATAGGTACTGTAATTACAAATGGATCTTCTGTCATGGACTCCAATGCTTTCTCGATCTCGGAAAACGACATCGTCGGTCATCATCTTTTGTTGCTTTACCGGGATATTGTCCTCAGAGTTGCTACACTCCCCTACCTCGAAGTGTTGCTTGGCTGCATTGACATATTGATCCAATGCCTTGGAGCTATGCCCGGCGAGATAAAGTCCTCCGATTACGGTATTGATAACGATATTCTTTCCCTTTTGCTGGGCAGTTGGCCTTGCAGCAAGTTGATTCTGGTTCTGATTTGGGGCCTGTACTGCTTGCCCCTTGTCTCTGGGCGTTACTCTGTATTCATCTAATTTTCCTTCTCGAAGAAGCCTCTCGACTACATCTCTTAGGTGACAGCATTCATTTGTCGAATGGCCATGAATCTGATGAAAGAGACAAAACTTCCCCGTTTCACGTTCTTTTTCTGTCGACCCTCTCGGAGGTGGCCTCTTATTCTGGAGGACGTTGTAAGAATCCATGAAGATGTTTTCCAGAGTATCATTTAGTGGCGTATAACTCTCAAAGGCCCTGGGACGAGTCCTTCTCTGGGAGTCGTTCCCTCGGTTCCTCTTCCGGTTGTTGCCATTACTATTATTATCATTGTTCCCTGACTGATGACCACCCTGATTCCGATTTCCAACATTAACTTCGACCTTCCCCGAGCTGTCTCCTGTCTGCTTAATGGCAACATTGCTCAGGATTTCCTCTTTATCGGCCGTTTTTGCCTTTCGGTTAGCATATACTTCTTCCCGGCGCAAGTGTACGTTGGCTTTTTCGTAGAATAATTCTCTAGTATGGGGTGGCTTGCCTGCCAGGTATCTCCCGAATTCAGTGTCTTTATCTACTCCTTCAATCAGTGCTGCGACAACGGTTGGTTCATGGGGATCTTTAACTTCAGTAGCGGCCAAATTGAAACGGTCTAGGTACACCCTCAAACTCTCGCCTGGTCGCTGCTTGACAAGGAACAAGTCAATCACACTTTTTGTTTTTTGTGCATAGATACGGAATTGTTCTACGAACTTCTCACTCAACTACCTGAAGCTAGAAATCGATCTTGCTGGCAAGCGAGTAAACCATAACAATGCTACATCTTCCAAGAATATGGGAAATGCTTTGCACTTGACAGCATCAGAAGCTGCGGCAGCGGTCACTGACAAAGAATATCTCATCAGATGCTGGACGGGATCAGACCTGCCCACGTATCGATTCATCTGTGGCATGTTGAAACGTCTTGGGAAAGTCGCATCCAAAATATCATCAGTGAAAGGGGTATGACTGCGGTCGATTCCCCAATCTTCGTTCCGTTGTCCACGGCTATCTGCCAGAATCTGATGGATCATGGCTGCAACATTTGCACTGGTCAGCGGAGGTTCAGGGTCAGTGCCTCTGGCTCGGCGGGGTTCTCTAATCTCTCTTTCGGGAGCAGTCACAAAATCCGGGGCTCGGATAGGGCTTCGTTGCCCCTTGTTACCATGAGCATGTGCGCGGCGACGGGGCTGAGGTAGTCTGTTATGTACAGGACTGTCCACATCTCGAGTCCTGGGAGTTGCGGCTTGATCGTTCACATTACGGTTTGAGGGCCCCGCCTCCAGTGCTTCTTCTTCCTGTGATGGCAGGGTTCCGAACCGAAGCTGCTCTATGTTTTCGGCTCTCTCATACGGTTGCCGCGGAGGTCTCGGCGATTCCTCAGACGAAGAAGAATATCCTGGAGTGAGTGGACGAACCGGCGTCGTCCTTTGCCTTGCAAGCTCATCAAGCCTTCTATCCATAGCAGTCAAATTTTTTCGCAGGACGGAGCTTTCCTGCCTTTGGGCAGCCAATTCATCAAACAGTCTCTCCCACATTTCGGAAAAGCGAGAGAGATCCCCCTCAGTAACGGGAGCAGCAGGATCATATTGGTCATCATCACTTTCTCTTATGCGCAAAGAGCTTGAGCCAGGTCGAGCAGAGGGGCCAGGACGGTAGGAGCGAGCCACAGGCTCCTTTCCAGGTCGAGTTGTAGTCTGATCATCAATTCGAATCGCTGTGGTTCGAGGATGGAGGCTCGCAACGCCCCCCTGAGATCGATTCGCTGTCGCGGTGCGCGGAGGATTCGAGACGTTACCTCGGGATCGAGTAACAACCCCTTCAGCAGTCCGGATTGCCTCGTTCTCGTCGACTCGGAGCATGGCGTCTTCATCGGATCGGTTCGCCCCCTACGCTCCGCGATCCAGAGTCTCCTCATTGCCTAGCTCGTGCACACTTTCTTCAATTGTTTCATTGGTTTGCGAAGCTCGTGCTTCCTTAGATCTTTTTCCAGCCATGATATCCGAATCGCTGGAATCCTCAAAGAACTGAATAGTGAAACTTTAGGACTGTTCTCTCAGTGAAAGCACCAAAATGTTAGATCAAAATTTGGACCTAACACCCAAATTATTCTGAATCTTATAGAGTTTCAACTGAAGAATGAGGAAAAAGAAAATAACACACAGAATTTATAGTGGTTCGGCGTTAACGAGCCTACGATTATTGATTATACTTTGAAAGCTAATACAATCAATGATTTCTCTTAATACTCTAGTAGTTTGACAATAATGGCGGATTCAGTACTCAATATTGCCAAACAGATCCCAAAAAATGCCAAGCTCCGGGCTATTTATAGCTGATTTTGTCAGGCGGGTCATGATAACACGTGGAACGAATCCCGAGAACATCGGATCGCATCGCTGCCATTGAAGAAATAGTCAAATTAGCCGTTGCAGACAGGTGTCGCGATCCCCTGGAAAATCGGATCGTGCAGATGGGGAGAATTGGTCAAAACGACGGTTAGGGACACGTGTCGCTAGATCCATGCGTCTCGGATCGCTGAAGACTAGGTCGTGTTTGAACGGGTCAGAGGCTCCGCCATGCATCAGGGGGATCGGATCGGTCAATACTGGGCAATAACACATGCATGGATCGAGTCGCATAGAGGTGTCGTTTCGCTGATGAAGTGGGAGCGATTCGATCGTGCGATCCAATGAGGGGCGATCCGATTGTGTGATTCAATGAGGGGCGATCCGATCATGCGATTCAATGAGGGGCGATCCGATTCTTCATGCTCTTAAGGAACGCAGTTTCATACTTTCTTCTTATGAATGAACCTGGATGGCTTGGTCAAAAAGCTAGCCAACAGTACATAACTACCAAGGGCTTCTCCTACTGTCATGAGATATGCACTTGGAACGGGAAGTGGGGTTCCTACATGATCAGGCTCCACCATGTCAATTCCGACCTTTACATGATCAGCTAAGATTAGTTGGCCATGACATCGATCTTCGGGCCCGGAAGAAGGATGCACCATACCACGACCCACAACAACAATTTTAGATTCGACATTAACAGCCAAACGACATTTTGTTGGAATCTATAAAGACAAGTACATTATAAACATTATTCATTTATTCTAAATGTATAAAATCATATAAGTTTACAAAAATAAACCTTTGAATTGTTTACCTGCAAGTTTTCACAGGGGTCTTGCTCTTGAGTTTTATCAGTAGTTAGTAAATTGCCAAGCTGTACCGATTGACAACTACTACGACGACCACCTGATGGCATGTTATTGAGCATCATATCATTGGGCATCGGCATATTCAACCTACTGAAAAAGTTTGCAAGCTTTTGTTCAACCATCGTATCTACTATACACGCGAATGTTTTTCTCATGATATCCTCAATTTCTTGAGTGATAAGAGGTAGATCTGCTATTGATATTACACCAGTTGTACCTTTATTTCTCACTGTCTTTCCAAATACATCTTTGATACCGACTGTCCCGCCAACTCCTCTGACTCGACCTGGATGCTCTTTTTTTTCAAGTGCACGACTCAAGACATCATCATGCCTATTTGGAACCCATTGTCCTTCGATGGCTTTTTCTCTCCAGTCATTCTGATAACAAAAAAGGAACATATAAAACACTGTACAATTTAAATGTACACAGTACAGTTATATTGCAGTATACAGTTTTTAGGCAAAGCACGACCAGCTTTGGATTTCTTGAAAACAATAATAATAATATTTCATGGCCTGCAAGAACTTTTTTAGAAAGAAATGTATAACTGTCACCCGCATTCTCATTCTCATTGTTAATATAAAACACTGTTTAAGTTTGATCATTCTGAACATGACTGAGCCAATATTGCTAGACTTCCTTTCCCAGTAATTGGCATAAACTTAACAATGAGCACGAAATCTCCAAAAAATTATACAAGCCCATTATTGAAACTGGCCCAAAAAATGATAATTTACAGTATCTTATAATAATATATTTGTATATTTGATGGAATTGATAATAGAGCAAGTTTATATCTATTTGAAAAATTATTCATAATAAGTCCAGTAATTATCCATATCTTCATTAGATTAGATAATGTTTTATTTTAATCTTTTTTACAGTTAATCTCCTACAGATTAAATATCTACTTGATCTAGAATGATACCTTACTTGAAATTTTATATAGAATATATACATTGAGTTTTACACATCATGGTTTTCAAAGAATAATTTATAAACTACATACCATAGTTGTACATTGCGATTAGTTGTAACATACATGATGGCATTAGCAACACTTGAGAATAACAAACTTAAGGAACGCTTTATGGACTGACGAACTGGCCGCTTCAACTCTAATTAGTGAACTAATTTCTGGTTGATCTGTGTCTTTTATGTGTCAGGCAAGTATAAGTATATCATCAACTACATCAACAAACCGTCATAAACAGTTTCTTTTTAGTTTCATATGAAAAACAATTTTGCTAGGTTTGACATGAATAATTGGACAATGTTTGCAATTGCACTTATATCTTTCCAACATCAAAATAGTTTTATTGTATTTTATGTGGATGAGAGAAATATTCTTCAACCTAATCTAATCCATAATTTTAACAAGACCGGCTACAAAAATCAAGTGGGAATCAACATAGTTGTTTTTCTGTTGGCAAAATAAGTGTTGAGACAAGTCCCACATTGGGGAATTTGTAAAACGAATCCTGTATAACTATAATGAGTTCACCCTTCACATTACCAATTGGTTTTGTGATAATCCGGGGTTGTCTAACATGGTATCAGAGCAGGTTTAATTCGTGTGCACAATGCCACACTTATCCACGTCACCCAATATAAAGGTCCACGTGTTAGGCTCATGATATGACACACGTGCCGGGGCGTGTTGAGACAAGTCCCACATTGGGGAATTTGTAAAATGAATCATGTATAACTATAATGAGTTCACCCTTCACATTACCAATTGGTTTTGTGATAATCCGGGGTTCTCTAACAATAAGATTAATTTGGCAATGTATAGAAGCTGACCTGGTACATCTAAAAGGCTGGCTGACCATTATATGATCTGTAGGATTGTTCACGTGTTACCCTAAGCAGTTTGGAGTAATAGCAATAACGTACCATAGCTTATTGTACGATTAATATCAATATACAAATATAATTTTACAATAACGTACCATAGTTTATAAGATTAATATCAATATAATTTTACATATGTCGCTAACAAGAATCGGTTTAAGATGATCCGCAACATTTTAAGTTTATGCCAGTTAAGTGTCAGTATTTGATTGTGGCCCCTAGTGTTTTATAGCTAACTTAAACAGTGCACTAACTATTGTCAAATCTTAAAATGCATGGAAACTAGTCATACCGCTTTGTCTACAACCATTTTAGTTTTCTCATTAGGGATTTCATAACTTCCATCTGCTCTCTTTTTTTATCTTGCTAAAATCCAATCAACACTTCGATCCGGAATGGAACCACTTGGTAATGTGGTCAACGAACTATGGCCTTCGGCTATCCATTTGGGCTTCTTTCTGGCGTATCCGGCTTGTCCCAAGTAGTGAGGATGTTCATTGTGTGCCTGACTCTTCCTAGCCTTTTCACTTGTTTTCTATCAAAGAACAAATATTTGTTGTCAATTATATCAAAGAAGAAGATATATCATATATGTTAGTAAAAAATTAATCTAAAGTTTATCTAAACGTCGAATTGTGTATCTAACGGAAGTCTGATTTCAATAATGAAATGATACATTTGTTTAAGTTGATATACAGTATTTACAAGTACACTGATTTACTCTTCTTGGTTTGGCTTGCTGAACTTCGGTTCATATTTTCTTGAACTTGGGCACGACCCACTTTATATGATATATCTTCTGATATTAAAGAGTAGAGCTGGCAGCCTTTTTATTTATTTTTACTTTTTAAGTTTTGCATCTTTTTAACAACGGACAAACTAGTCTTAAAAAACATATATTACAATGGTTAAAAAAATTATTAATAAATATGTTACAACAACTAAAAATGGTTTCAAAGGAGTATCGCTATTGCTGTAAACAGTTATAAAAAAAGCTTTTACTACAACGGGTTTTTACAATGGTTATGAGCAGTCATATATAATCCCTTCGATTTAAAAGAAACCACGTAACACCATTTGGTTATGGTAGCAGTGGCAATCAAAAGTAATAGTTGGTCATTTATTCATGGGAAACTTCAGTTCATCATATTCAGTGTGTGTTTTTTTGGTTCATCAACTCTCCATTCCTAGAGATATGCATTTTACTAATTACAATACATTCAGCCAGATAAATCAAGCACTAGGAGGATATACAGCAATAAGTTGAAGGATATACACATAGCCTTCTTCCCTACGAATAACATGGAATCTTCACTGAGCTTCTAGAATTTACAAAGAGAGTGATACTGTAATGCATTTGGTCGGAGCACCCACATCAACCAAAGCTATGGTGACTAAAAAACTACGATTAATTTACAAAGAGAGTGATATTGTTGCAGTGTCGTATGCTAAAAAACTATGGTGGTGGACATGTCATTGTTATCTACAAGATCCATCAACAGTCAATTCAACAAGAGTATGAAACTTACAATGTTTTATCCACTTCAGAACAAGGACGGTGACTAAGAAAACAAGGACAAGAGTTTTAAAAATACCTTAAATTCTTCAGTTTCACAATTCTTCTTAAACAATTCCCATTGTGCTTGTGTTATACCATCGTAAAACTCGTACGGCTCTTTATGGTCCTCCGGAAGCTTTCTTGTTTTCGTAATCCAACCACCGACCAATTTTGTTTTAAAATCCTTCCAGCGTCCACAAATATATTTTAACACAACATCTTTCATATTTTCATCAATGTGGAACTCGGCCTAAAACAATAAATTCATAGTTATAAAGAATTATCGACAAAAAGAATTTAGAAACAAATGCAAATTGAACAATAAATAGCTAATATGAATAATAAAATAATATGAACAATAAACATACTAGAATGGTGACATTTCTCAGTACTATAAGTTACATAAATGACATTGCAAAAAGGCATTGACATGAAACAAAGTGATTTAAAAAAATGCACATGGCTGCGTTTAGCAGATTAGACATGAAACAGAGTGATTAAAAAAATGCACAACACTGAACAAAGTGATTAAAAAATGAAACAAAGTGATTAAAAAATGATTAAAAAAAGTTGTACACTGCATGGTAAGTTATGCATGAAACAAAGTGATTTAAAAAAAAAATTGCACAACACTGAACAAAGATTAAAAACATGAACAAATTAATTTATAATACCTTGATATCTTCCCATATAAGAACCTTAAGCCCTGTACTAACATCAGCCCAACTCTTAATGTTGATATCAATTTGGGATCTAGCTGTATTGCCTGCATACGCCTTAAAAGACTTGGCCCACTTTCCAATGGGTTTGCCATTATCACTCCATTCAACATATTTTGGTTCTTGTGTATTATATTACTTCCCCGTTGTTGGACCTCTTCATCTCTTTTTAGACAAAGGCTGCGAAGTAGAAGAATCGTGCACTTCATTGTGTCCAACTACTTCTATCTCCATTATTCCTGTATCAAAAGTTTTGCATCAAAAAATTATCATCAATTAAAATAAACAGTGCATGTTAGACCCAAAAGTGGTTCTAACACCCAAATTGATTTAAAACAAGATAAAATGAGATAAAAATAAAAATGAACACGCAGGATTTATAGTGGTTCGGCGAACGAATGCCTACGTCCACTTATCTTTCACTATATTCAATAATTCAGTTGCAAATACAATGTAAGATTCACTCACAACTCACTTTTGTTCACTCAATTGACTAAAACAAGAAATGAAAGATGATTTGGATTCTCCGGGAGTAATGGAGTTCGGATGATGGAGGTGATTGAATTTTCTAAGTGCTGAAAAAAGATCCCTCTCTTTGTCTCCAGACGGGGTATTTATAGGTGTGAATTTGCTTGAGATTTGATCCGGGTCGGGCCACGTGTCGCCCATCGCATTCTCTTCGGGTTCGGATGAACCATCATGTTGACAACGCATCAAAGGGAAGGACGTTATGGGTATGAACTGGTCATAGCCGGTCCGGATATCCAGGCGCTTTTGCAGGAGAATAACAGGGAACATGGGTTCGGATCGGAGGCGCACAGACAAGGGGGTCGGATCGGGATATCCGATCCGAACCGGATTGGCTTGGATGCAACGTTCTCTTCTTCTCTAATCCGCTCCGCTCCGATCCATTCTCGTGGCAAACAGGTGGCTTTCTGATCCAATTGAGATTTAGTTGCCCTCCGATCCGGTTAGATATGCCTTACCAATTTACTCAATAGGAGTTCACCGATCCGAACAGGGGAATCTTTCCGACCCGAACCGATGGTTTGCTCTGACCCGATCCAAACAGCTGCTGCTATCTAATCTAGATTGTAGAGTCTTCTCCAACCCGAACCGAAGTCTTCTAATTAAAAATGCCCTTCAGTGTTTGGTCTCTTGACTTTGTGTTGCCTAATTCACAAAGTAGGCTAACATTTTTCCCCCTCAAAGGATGCTTCTGTTGCACGAAGCGTGCTTTGATGTCATTTGAATGCTAGTCCTTGAATCAGAATGGTCAGGAGGAATGCACAGATTTGAACTCGGCTCGGTGGTGTGACTCGGTTCGGTGGCGCGGCTCGGTTCGGTTTCCGACTCGATCACCTTTTCTTCCTGTTTCGCTTTGCACAGGGTTGATGGGCCAGAAGATGTGGGCTGGCTTGGATGCGGTCCGAACGGAGTGAGATACGGGGAATACAAAGAGTCATCTCAAGTATTATGTAAACTCACTCACCCATACTCTTCTTCCTTCTTTACTCCCACAATTCTGGTTCTCCTATTTTTACACCGAAACCCCCCCATTTCCTAAAAATCTAAAAACTCCAAACTCCTTGTTTCAATCTTCGCATAACATATCTAGGTATTCTAAATCTTCAATTGTTTATGTGATAACTGATTCCAACTAGAATTTGCGGTTAATTCGAACGATTGGAGTGTGGCATTTGTTGAACTCCGATGCTTGGATCTCCTCCACCGTTCATCATCGTCGTTGATGGCGTCTTCGCCGTCTCGAGGTAGCAACGGGGGTCGTTGGGATCCAGCGTCAAACGTTCGAGCACATACACATAAACACTTAACCTCGTTTGGGTCTGGTGACATTTGAAGACGAGAAAGGGGATAATAGGAACTGGGTTCGGTTCGGGGAAGGAAGTGCTGGAGCAGCGGAGGAGAGGGCAAGTTCATATGTTAGGATCGGGTCGAAATGAAACGCGATGTGGAGAAAGCCATGCTTGTCCGACCAGGTCGGGTCAGGGTAAGAGATAGAGAGATGAAAAGAACGTATGGATCCTTTCGTTTGCAGAACCGCTCCGAATGCTTATTCCGATCCGGTTTTAAACTGTCAAATACGAACGTTTTCTCCGAACCAAACCGTATGCAGACTCGATCCGATCCCAGCTTTATGCACGTCCGATCCGAACCGAACCATAAGCACACCCTACCCGAACTGAATGATATGCATATTCCAACTTAAAGCACTAGACTTTATCCAACCAGGGTTAATCAATGCTTGACATAATCTTCAATTCAATGAACAGTTAGGGTAGTGCCTTGCGGACATAAACGAGCATTAAGAACAACTCTGACAATCATTCTCTCTTCAAAGCTTCGTCTTACATTGCTGTACTTTTATTTTGCATTTCCCACATTTGCTGCACATATTTTAGTTCACACACATACACAAAGGGGGGGCACGGGATAATTTACTCTAATCCGTGCTATTGCTTCTTCAATAGTTCCATGACAATGAGGCCCAGACGCTCTTCCCGTCTAGCTGAGAGGAAAGAAGCCCCGGAAACTTCTAACAAAATCACTCTTGAGGATATATCTTCTTCGTCTGATCCGGAATGGGACAGTGAGGGTCCAGATTACGGGGTTGATCATCGGGAAAGCGACGAGGTGTCTTCAGGGAATGAAGTTTCTCTGGGTTTCGAGGAGGAAGGAGGGATTGGTGACAATCGAGCACCCGATGAATTTGAATCTGCCATCATATTGGAATCACCCTCGGACTCCGTTGAATCAACAATTGACAATGATCGACTTGTTCGAATTTGTCTAAAATACGGAATAATGAAAAGGGACACCCTAGTGCCCTCACGCTCTGACCGTCCCCACAACCCTCCAGAAGGATATATGACGGTCACTCGATTGATGTGCATGGTCGGCGCCATTCCTCCATTCTCTCCTTTCATCGTTGATTTCTTAAGACAAATGCGGATTGCCCCCATGCAGTTGCATCCCAATTCATATGCCTATTTGCATACCTTGTACATAGCATATCGTGAAATCCTAGGCGTAGAGCTCACGTTCGATGATGTTCATTTCTTCTATAATTTCAAGCATCGGACTAGAGAAACTCCATCTTTCTGTTACTTTGAATCAGTCCCAAAAAGGAAGATAATCTCTACACCATTTAGCAGTAAAGCTGGAGATTCCAGACTAGAATGGTTCTATATAAAGCAACAGTCTGGATGCGCCAGGAGATGGACAAAATCAAGTAAAGCGTTGATTTTCTGAACCCGGACTCTATACACTTGAATCATCACCCTGACCTGTTTTCCTTTTTGTTTGCAGTCGACAATCCCAAACAGATATCAGATCAGGTGTTCTTTGATCGGATGCACCGTCTTCTTAATGGCGATCAAAAATTCCTGACTATCAACGAGGTCCTTAAAGATGAATACCTTCATTTTCACGGGCTGCTATCCGTTTTCCGTAGCATCGGTCATGGGACGGTCCCTTATGCATACATTCCTCCAGTGGAGACAATTCCAGAGATAGGAGAAGGCTCGCGAATTCCTACAGCTCCTCTTCAAACTTCACCTTCTCCCTCTTCCACACAAGATGATGAATTGGCTAATCTGGCCGAAAAGCATCGTGAAGGGTATATTGCCCCCGAGGAAACTACTTCTCTAGACAAGTCAAAATCCTCCCAAGAGTCGCCACTTCATGCTTCCGAAGGGGATGTTCCTAGCACCGATGAGCACATATTTCAGGGTTTGGGGGATCTCCCCTTACCTGAGACTATATATACTTCAGAGGATTTCAGGAAGGACCCTTTAGTCTTCACCTCTTCTGAAGAAACTACTCCTGCTAAGGCCAAAGAGCCTGCCCGCACTAGTCTAGCTTCAGACTCGGGTTGGTTGGGGGGACACACACCACTTAGGATGCACTTTACACCACAGCATCAGCACTCATTGCACTTCTTTCTCCATGAATCCATTAATTCTAAACTTGTTTATTTTATCGTGCAGGTACAATGTCTCGATCCTATTACGACATAAGAAAACTTCGTCGTAGCATGTCTAATCCTCCTCAGGATGTCGAGTATGATCGCCGGGACAATCGTGGTAGGGAGGAGAGAAGACCTTATGATCCCTATCGTTCTCGACCCTCACGTTCCCGCTCACCAGTTCGACCGGAACAAGAAAAATATAAGAGCTATCAAAGCCGCAGGGAGGAGGATAAACCACCATCTAAAGACTCCTCCTCTTCCTATGAGAAACGCAGTAGAGAGAAAAGTCCTCCAAAGGAAACCGGGTCTCGAAGTAAGCAAAAAGTCCCTGCTACTAAACGACCTAGGACAGAAAAAGGTACTACAGAATCCTCTTCAGGAAGGGACACCGAATTAACAATCCTCGCTCCTCCTCCACCAGATGCGGGAACTGCAATAAAACGGGCCTATTTGAAAGAGCAATTTCCCGAACACTACCTCGAAACTCTGACCTTTTTGCCTGCCCTTGAACCTATTTCGTCTAATTGGGCAGATGAGGCCAAAGCAAAGATTGATTTGGTGGAAAAACAATATACCGAGATGTTCAAGTATTCCCGCAATCTTTCTAGAATCATCCGCACTCTAATGACAAATACTGATTCAATGCAAAAGACCGCGGAGGAGGATGCCAAGGCTCTAAAAGCCCTAGGAAAAGATTTGGAAGACACTCAAGCTCAACTAGCTGTCGCTCAAAAGAACGCTTCTAATTTCAAACAACAGTTTGAGGACACGCAAAAACGCTCATGACTTGCTTGAATCCCACACTCAGGAGCGTTCTGAGTTGAAGAAGCAAGCTGATGAGGCCAAATCAGAGGCTGCTAAGACACGCCTTGCTTATGCTGAGCTTGAGCAGAAAAACGCCGAGTTAGCGAAGAGGAGTGCTGAATTAGAAAAGAAGAACGCTGACTTGGCTTCAAAATTGTTGGAGGCAGAGAACAGGGCTGCTCTGGCCGAGGGCAATGTGGAATGTGCTATTAAATCTGCGGAGGAAGCCCGCAAGCAACTATCAGAGGCGGAGGCTGATATTCAGGGCTTCGGCGAGCTAATGATTGAATTCTTCGCACACATTATTCGTCGCCGAAACATTTCTTGGATCGAGGACTATCCATCCACTCTGGTTCAAGTATGGAATCAAATCGTTGAGTGGGAAAAAGAGGAACTTAAGGTCGATTCCCTCGATGAAGATAAACTGATGGAGAAATACTTAAGAGACGATGAACCGGAATGCCTAGCTGAAGGGCGCCGCCTAATTGTTGAGGCCATGGAAGAAGAGAGGCGGAAGTCTAAACAAAAAACCATTCCCGAAGCTGGTTCCTCTTCTTCTGCTCCTGCAACTCCCGAGGTAGAAGGGTATGATCCCGAAAATCCGGGAATTCCTCGAACCACTTTGCTATCTCCCATTCCTGAAATAACCCCAGAGGTAGTAGCCACCCCCGCTGGAAAGTCTTCGGAAGGTATCCCTATCTTTTCTCCTCAATTTGCCAAAGCTATTACTACCTTTCGCTACGTGATTGAACATTCGATGAGAGACCCTTTGTTTTCGCCTGAGTTGATAACCGATGTTTCTCATTCTGTAGGTGTTGAATCATCCGCAAAGACAGATGTAGCTCAAGGAGCTGTCGCTGGGACGAAGCCCGCTGATAGGGTCAAAGAAGGGGAAGACAAGGCTGCTTCCATAGACTTGGGGGAAGGAAGTGAGCCAACTAAGGTCACCACTCCCCATGATGAAGAAATGATTGCAGCTTTAAAAGACGACGGAGGAGACGAGGGGCACGATGAGGAACCGGAGGTTGCAATAACTGGGGAGTCGAAAAGCGCCGATGACGTTACCTTGGCTGCCATGAAGGCTGATCAAGACAAGCGCTTGCAATTAAAGGCCGAAGAACTAGACCCTGAGGTCCTCAAGCCCCTCGCAGTTGTGGATGCAGGTTCAAGGTTAGTTGTTAAGCTCTCAACTAGATCTATTACCGAAGAGCTTGCTAAAAAATCTTCTCTTGATTCCAGTGTCCCGCCCTCCGGGAAGAAGTCTACTGGCTCCAGTACCGCATCTTCAGAAAAAAAGAAATCGAAACGAATCTTGACTGAAGTCGAGAAGGAAGCAAAGGATGCGGAAAAAGCTGCCAAGAAATCGAAGGCTCATTCCAAACCCAAATAGTGGGTTCCCCTGTATCTTTTTAGTATTTTTGTGAACCAATAACTGCTGCTACAAAAGCAGCTCCTGCACTTTCTTCTTTAGTTATTTCCCTGTACAAATTCATTCATTTGTAAATAAAAATAATTCACTTTTTGCAATGTTTATTTGTTAGTAGTTCTGCACTTATGTAAAAATGCATGTCTATAGTTATGAAACGAAGTTGTGGAGGGGGGAAATATGTGTATGCATATGTGTCCCCAGTCAATTTCCATAAGTTATTCAATGCTTAACCATGCAATCTGAATGCTCCCAATTCTCTGACGGGATAGCACTTCCTGTGTCGTCAGTACCTGTCGTTTTTTCTGGCATTTTTTATACTCTCCCTCTTTCTCTTGAGAGTTAGAGTTCGAGTTCAGTCATTTGTTTATTCCCCGGTCGTTCAACGGGGAAAGACTTCTTTCTCGGCGCTCAGTCGGAGACGCCTTTATACTCTCTTTCTCTCTGGAAAGTTAGAGTTAGGAGGAGAATTTCTTTTTCAGCGCTCAGTCGGAGACGCTTTTATACTCTCTCTCTTTCTCTGGAGAGTTAGAGTTAAGAAGAGAATTTCTTTTTCAGCGCTCAGTCAGAGACGCTTTTATACTCTCTCTCTTTCTCTGGAGAGTTAGAGTTAAGAAGAGAATTTCTTTTTCAGCGCTCAGTCAGAGACGCTTTTATACTCTCTCTCTTTCTATGGAGAGTTAGAGTTAAGAATGTCGTTTTCTCATTCTTTTATGTCTTATTGCACAAATAATCGTTGTGCTCCTTTTTATGTCTAAATTGTTTTCAACCTTTTTAGGCTTTGAGTTATCCTGTATTTTATAATCACAACAGAATAACTAATGAATGTAAATGCATAAAAGTAAATAACACACAATATTTTTATAGTGGTTCAGCTAAGTCGTAGCCTACATCCACTTTATAGTCCTTTATTCATATCATCAGATTTTCCCAAGGCAAGGCGTGCCTTATTACAGAGTTCACAGGAAAAATAACAAAAAGTATAGCATTTCTAATCCAAATATCGCATTAAGTGTTGGGCATTCCATGCTCGAGGGACTTCTTCGCCATCTACGGTCGTTAACTTGAAGGTTCCTTTTTCAAGTTTCCGTTGGATGACAAAGGGCCCTTCCCATTTTGGGCCAAGGTGAGGAAGGGATGGAAAAACTCTCTTTAGCACCAAATCTCCTGGTTCAAAAGTTCTGAGGCGAACTTTTTTGTCATAATAGCGTGCCATCTGACGCCGATGTCTTGCTGCACGCAAGTCTGCTTCGTCCCTTTTCTCTTCGATTTCATCAAGAGACTCAAGTAAAAGTGCCCGATTTGTCATCGGGTCATAATATGTCACCCTGAGGGAAGGAACTTCTAGTTCAACTGGAATCACAGCTTCTGAGCCAAAGGAGAGAGAGAAAGGGGTATGACCGGTAGCCGTTTTAAATGTTGTTCGATATGCCCACAAAGCTAGGGGCAATTCGTCAACCCATCTTGCCTTTGCACGCTCCAACCGTTTCTTGAGGATGGATTTTATAACTTTGTTTATTGCCTCTACTTGTCCATTCGATTGCGGATAGGCAACTGCAGTATATCGCTTGTCTATCTTATACTTCTGACAGAAATTTCTGAATTCAGTACTATCAAACTGGGTTCCGTTGTCAGTTATGATCGTCCTTGGAATCCCGAATCGGCATATAATATTTCTGACCACAAAACTTATCACCTTTCTTGTTGTGATCTTGGTCAAAGGCTCAGCTTCCACCCATTTCGTAAAATAGTCCACAGCCACTATTGCATACTTAGCTCCTCCTTTAGCAATCGGTAAAACTCCAATGATATCAATTCCCCATGTGGCAAATGGCCAAGGACTCACCATCGATTTAAGCTGGGTTGACGGTGCCCTGGGGATTTTGGCGAATCTCTGGCACTTATCGCAGCGTCGTGAATAATCAGCTGCATCTCTGTTGATCGTAGGCCAGAAATATCCGTACCGCAATATTTTCTTTGCTAAAGTTTGACCTCCTGTATGATCTCCACACTCACCCTCGTGTACTTCTCTTAGTACACGCTTGATGTCGCCGTGTGCGATACATCGTAACAGAGGCATAGAAAATCCTTGTCTATAGAGAGTATCGTCTTGTATAACATATCTGGTAGCTTTGCGAACTACAGCTCTTTTCTCACTCTTCTTCGATGGGAGTGTCCCATTCTTAAGAAAATCTTAATTGGAGTCATCCATGACTCCTTCTCTGGTTCCGCTTCAAAAGCGAATTCAATTTCCATTGACTCAAAGCTTGGCAACTCCAACGTTTCAATTGGAATTACCTCAGTCTCTTCTGGATTGTCAGAACTAGCCAGCTTTTCCAGTCTATCCGCTTTCTGGTTTTCAGCTCTGGGAATATGTGTTATGTTGTACCGCTCTAAGCTATTCAATAGCTCTTTCACTTTCTTGAGGTAGGCGATAAGTCGAGGTCCTCGAGCCACGAATTCCTCTCGTACTTGACAAACAACAATCTTAGAGTCACAAAATATGTCCATCATTTTTACTCCGAGGTCTTTAGCAAGTTTCAGCTCGGCAATCAGGGCTTCATACTCAGAGTCATTGTTAGTTGCCGAAAATTCTAATCGCAGGGCGTAATATAACGACCGTCCCTCGGGAGTGACTAAGACAATTCCAGCTCCGGACCTTCGGTCATTTTTAGCCCCATCTGTATATAATTTCCACGGATTCATCTCTAGCTCATCCTCGGATTTAACCACTCGGTCATTGATTATTTCCTCCTCTGGAATGGTGAACTCCGCAATAAAGTCTGCTAGAGCTTGCCCCCTGATTGACTTTCGTGGTTGAAAATTCAAATCAAACTGGCTTAGTTCTATGTTCCATTTGATCAACCTTCCCGATGCCTCGGGTCTCTGCAATACCTGCCTTAAGGGCTGGTCGGTGTATATGGTTATTGGATGGGCTTGGAAATAGTGGCGAAGTTTTCGAGATGCGATCAGGAGGCTGTAAGCAAGCTTCTCAATCTTTGGGTAGTTGCGCTCTGCCGCTGCTAATTTCTTACTTACATAATACACCAGCCTTTGTACTTTGTCTTCTTCTCGAACCAGGGCTGTGCTGACAGCGTGAGCCGAGACTGCCAAATAAACAAATAATTCCTCGTGATCTACGGGCTTTGATAAAATCGGCGGTTTCTCTAGCAGTTCTAACATATTTTGAAAGGCCTCAACACAATCCGGAGTCCATTGGAAGTTCTTCTTTCCCCTTTTTATCAAATCAAAAACGGGACACATTTATCTGTGGCTTTGGAGATGAATCTACTCAGCGCCGCTACTTTCCCTGCCAGACTTTGGACGTCTTTAATTCTCCTCGGTTCTTCGATGTTTCTAATCGCTGCTATCTGGCTAGGGTTGATTTCAATTCCTCGGGAACTCACAATAAAGCCAAGGAACTTTCCCGATGCCACTCCAAATGAGCATTTCAGAGGATTCAATTTCATCCGATACTTTCGCAAGATACCAAACATTTCCGCTAAGTCTTGCGTATGACTGGAAGACTGCTTTGATTTGACAAGCATATCATCCACATAAACTTCCATAGTTTTTCCTATTTGATCATAAAACATTCTATTTACCAAGCGCTGATAAGTAGCTCCAGCGTTTTTTAACCCGAATGGCATTACAACATAACAATATAGCCCCAAATTCGTAATGAAACTCGTATGTTCTTGGTCTGGTACGTGCATAGGAATTTGGTTGTATCCAGAATATGCGTCCATGAAAGAAAGAAGTTCATGACCTGCTGTCGAGTCTACAAGCTGGTCAATCCTGGGAAGCGGGAAACTATCTTTCGGGCAAGCTTTATTTAGATCTGAAAAGTCAATGCAAGTCCGCCACTTTCCATTTGGCTTCTTTACTAAGACGGGATTCGATATCCAGTCGGGATAAGTCGAATCTCGAATAAATCCATTTTGCTTCAATTTCTCTACTTCCTCTTTGAGAGCAGCCGACCTCTCTGGGCCCAGCATGCGTCTCTTTTGCTTCACAGGCGGATGCTTCGGATTTACATTCAATTTGTGAATGATAATGGAAGGTGATATCCCACACATGTTAGCATGGGTCCAGGCGAACACATCTAAGTTTGCCTTCAAGAAGATCGTCAGTTCTTCAGCACGACGTGGATCCAATTGAGAACCAATCTTCAAAACTTTCGTCGGATCAGCTTTATCAATGGGAATTTCCACTGTCGCTTCGTTAGGAGTTGCATTCCTAGCCTCTGGTTCCTCGTCTTTTCTGGGATCCAGGTCTTCAGGCGTTCCTTTGGGCAACTCCCTCGGGTTCAATCTCTCTAATTGCTATGCCGAGTCCCCTTTTGAGGGAGACGAGGCATCCTTACTCTCAGCATCAACTCCTTTTATCAACATCTTCAGTTCGGCCACATAGCAGGCCCGTCCAGAAACCTGATCCCCTCTCATTACTCCAGTCCCGGCTTCGGTTGGGAACTTTAGTAACAAGCACCAAGGGGCGATACAAACTCTAAATTCAGCGAGGGCAGGTCTCCCTAAAAATGCGTTATATGGCGAATCTACGTCCAATACTACGAACTGAAGCATTCGCACTCTTCTACGTTCTCCTTGCCCTAGGGTCACGGGCAACTCTATATATCCCATGGGAGCTGTCGTCGCTCCGTTGAAGCCTCTAATCCATCCTTCACAAGGTTTCAGATCTTCGGGCTCAAGCTTCATCTGATCAAATGACTTCTTGAACAAAATATTAACGGAACTTCCGTTGTCTACTAATACCTTATGGACCAAGGCCGGCCCAATGGTGGTAGTAATAACCAACGGATCATTGGTGGGAGATTGTATCCCAGTGTTGTCTCGGCTGCGAAATACCACGTCGTCGAACATGGTTTTCTGTTGTTTTATGGGGGCGACATCTTCCAAATCGTCACCTTCATTCACATCTAGATGCTCGGTAGCATTCACATATTGGTCCATTGACCTAAAACTTCGGATTGCCGGGTGAGGTCCGCCTACAATGGAGTTGATGACAATTCCTTTACCTTTCTGCTGCGCTGTAGGCTTGGGAGCAGGTAGGATTTGTTTTGGAGCCTGCTCCCCTTTCCCCCTGTCCCTCGGGGCAACCTTGTACTCATCCAACTTTCCTTCACGCAGCAGCTTCTCAATTACATCCCTCAAATGCCGACATTCATTGGTCGAATGCCCATGAGTTCCGTGAAACAAGCAAAATTTCCCTGTCGCCATTTCTTTCTCGGTCGAATCACGAGGTGGCGGTCTTTTGTACTGCAACACATTGTACGTATCCAGGTAAATATTTTCCAGGGTGTCATTCAATGGTGTATAATTCTCGTAGTTCTGGAATCGGGGTCTTTTGTTAGGGTCGCTTCCCCTATTTCTGTTTCTTCTATTACCGCTCGAATTACGGTTATTGTTGTTGTTTCCTCCACTTCCAGTATTGCTGTTTCCACCCTTGTTTCCTACATTTACTTCAACCTTGCCAGAATTCTCCCCCGACTGCTTCACGGCGATATTACTCTGCACATTCTCCTTTGAAGCCGTCTCAGACTTTCTCTTTCGATTTGCCCTGGCCTCCTCTCGCCTTAAATAAATATCGGCTTTTTTGTAGAATATCTCCCTTGTGGGGGGTGTCTTCCCAGAAAGGTAGTCTCCAAACTCAGATTCAGGATCAACTCCTTCCTTCAATGCTATGAGAATAGTGGGCTCATGCGGGTCACTGACCTCAGTTACAACTTGGTTAAATCGATCAAGATATGCCCTTAGAGATTCTCCTGGTGCCTGTTTGATTCTCGATAATTCAATAACACTCTTGGACTTTCGGGCATGTAGTCGGAACTGGTTCATGAAACACTCGCTTAGTTCCTTGTAATTAGAAATCGAACGAGGAGGAAGTCGGGTAAACCAGAACAATGCCACATCTTCTAGGTAGATTGGGAATGCTTTGCACTTCACTTCATCAGGGGCAGCAGCGGCATTCATGAGCCACGAATACCGCATCAAATGTTGTCCTGGATCAGTCCTTCCGTTATACTTGTCCATCTGTGGCAAGTTAAAGCGTCGGGGAAACTGGAAGTCGAGGATATCGTCGGTGAACGGAGTATGGCTTCGCTCAATGCCATAGTCTTCATTTGTATAATTCCGGCTCTCGGACATAATTCGGTGAACCATTGCCTGTACATCAGCACTAGTTAGGGGCTGCTCAGGTTCCCTGGCCCTAGTATCCGAGTTCCTTCTGGGCTCTTGCTCGGGAGATGCCCTTCTTCTTCGAGCTGCCTCTGCTCGATTCCGTTCCCTGCGTTCCCGGTCGATCTCGGGAAGAGGGGACTGGAGTCTTTGCCCCCGAGTGGGGTCATCGTTTCCTAATGCTCGTGCGATATCCTCGCGAGATCCCAAAGATCCAAATGTCAGCTGCTCCACATTCTGAGGTCGTTCGAGTGGCCTCCGTTCACGGGGCCTCTCTTCCTCGGAAGATGAAGATTGATCTACTGGTGTGTGACGATCCGGTGATGGAGTTCTCTGTCGACGGAGCTCACTGATCTCCCGACTCATGAGCCTCATATTTTCCTGCATCATGAGATTAGTGCGCTCGTGAAATTTCATGGCCTCTCTCGTGCTCTCAAGCATATCAAGCAAGCGCGAGAAATCTCCTTGGGTGATGGGCGCAGATGGATTGACCTGATCACCTACCCTGGTAGCTGGAATTGGAGCATTCGTAGGGACTCGAGTAGAGGTTCCAGCTTCACCAAGCATCGGGTCGGATCGGAGGTAGGAAGTCGGATCGGTTCGGAGCTGGGGAGCCTGGTCGGATCGGTGTGCAGCGAGCAGTTCGGGTCGGTTCAGATTGGGGGAATGCACTGCTTCAGAATCTCCTACCCGGATCGGATCGGAGCTCTCCCCCTGCTGGCGGCTCGGATTTCCTGCATTGATTCTTCCTGCTGCTGAACTCTGCCCCCGAGACCTTGTTACAACAGCATTTTGCTGATCTTCGCCAGCTCCATTTCCTCGAAAAGGTTGAACTTCCTTGCCTTTTCCTTTGGCCATGAATCTTTGATAATCGCTTCAACGAATGTAAAAAAGCGGAGAAACTTAAGGATTCACTTCTTTGAACTCAACGGTCCAAAAAGTAGAAAGATATCCCGGAAAATAAAGAATTTATATGAAGGTTCTCAGTGAAAGCACCAAAATGTTAGACCCAAAAGTGGTTCTAACACCCAAATTGATTTAAAACAAGATAAAATGAGATAAATATAAAAATGAACACGCAGGATTTATAGTGGTTCGGCGAACGAATGCCTACGTCCACTTATCTTTCACTATATTCAATAATTCAGTTGCAAATACAATGTAAGATTCACTCACAACTCACTTTTGTTCACTCAATTGACTAAAACAAGAAATGAAAGATGATTTGGATTCTCCGGGAGTAATGGAGTTCGGATGATGGAGGTGATTGAATTTTCTAAGTGCTGAAAAAAGATCCCTCTCTTTGTCTCCAGACGGGGTATTTATAGGTGTGAATTTGCTTGAGATTTGATCCGGGTCGGGCCACGTGTCACCCATCGCATTCTCTTCGGGTTCGGATGAACCATCATGTTGACAACGCATCAAAGGGAAGGACGTTATGGGTATGAACTGGTCATAGCCGGTCCGGATATCCAGGCGCTTTTGCAGGAGAATAACAGGGAACATGGGTTCGGATCGGAGGCGCACAGACAAGGGGGTCGGATCGGGATATCCGATCCGAACCGGATTGGCTTGGATGCAACGTTCTCTTCTTCTCTAATCTGCTCCGCTCCGATCCATTCTCGTGGCAAACAGGTGGCTTTCTGATCCAATTGAGATTTAGTTGCCCTCCGATCCGGTTAGATATGCCTTACCAATTTACTCAATAGGAGTTCACCGATCCGAACAGGGGAATCTTTCCGACCCGAACCGATGGTTTGCTCTGACCCGATCCAAACAGCTGCTGCTATCTAATCTAGATTGTAGAGTCTTCTCCAACCCGAACCGAAGTCTTCTAATTAAAAATGCCCTTCAATGTTTGGTCTCTTGACTTTGTGTTGCCTAATTCACAAAGTAGGCTAACAGTGCATAAAATCAACTTTTTATAAACCATAACATAATATACAAGATGCAGTTGATCTCTTTGCTGCTCTTGTTATGGACATGTATGCCCCGCTATTATTTCCAACATACTTGGTTGGTGCACCATACAGTGCACCAAAGGTTACAGAGTGGATTGTCCTTTTTTTTATCGTGTGGGCTGCTCTTAGAGTTTTCTTAACCATATTTCATAAATAACATAAACATAAATAGTTTTATTCAAAAAATTAATTTTATTAATATCTAGTTTATCCAAACATTTATGCTTTTACAATTGAAATCTGGTCAAAATACATTGAAACGTTTATAAATAAACTTGTTTCAAATGGATTCTTGGTTGTAAGATTTGAAATAGAGTGTAAACACTTAACATTTTTACATCAGTGACGTCTCCATTTTATGATTGTGCAGCGTAATTGTTGATCTGTGTTTAAGCAAGGACAGTGTACTAACTCATAGTTGATCTCTTTGCTGATCTTGTTGTGGACATGCATATATCATTTACATCAGAAGATGAAGATGAAGGTGAAGGTCTTTCTCTATTTATTGTCGTTAATCGAAAAAGCTAAGGTGGTCTTTGGTTTAAAACATATATCATGTTTTGAGTTTTCAATATTCATAACAAATAAGAAAAGATAAGGGACGACGGAGAGAGTGAAAGGATGACGGAGGGGACCGCGTAAAAGAGAGAAGGACAACGGAATGATAGATTATCTCTCTTTTTGTTGCGTTACTTCCTAAAATAAGGAAAACAAATAAAAATTGTTTTCTATTTTGTGCGTTAACTTTGTTTTTTAAAACAACTGTTTTGGACGTTATGCACGCATCGTTTGTATCTTACTATGGGCAAAAAATAAAAAATAAAAATTGTAAACCAAACACCGCCTAAGGTTTTGGAGGAAGGATTTTAGAGTTATTGATGATTTTTGATGAAGAGTGAAGATGATATAGAAAATAGTACAGATAGGTGGTGAAAAAGCATGAAAAGTAAATGAGAAGGGATTTTTTGTAGTTGTTTCATTTGACCAATATAACCTGACATTTTAAAAAAATGGAATATTATGGATTCAGATGACTGTAATTTAACATTTACTGAATGTGGAAAGTTAGAAATAGAGGGTAAATAGACTAATTTGATTCATTTTCACCCAGTTGAAAGTGATATTTATTTGACTGGTTATTGAAATCAGTTGACTGAATATGAACTTCGGTCAACTGAGTGAGATTGGAAAAAAAACGTATTTTCCAAATTCAGCCAATTGAACATTAACATCCAGATGATTGAATAAGTAATTTTTAAAATAGAAAGTAAATAGGCTAAAAATGTGGTGTTTCCGTCAACTGCTAATGATATTTTCATTTGACTGAAATATAATAGGAATTATTAAAATTCCTAGGCTCAGCAAACTGGAATATATATATAATCGACTAAATTTGTAAATTTAGAACAAAAAAGGAAACACTATCAAATTGTTTCTTTTAGTCGACTAAATTTGTAAATTTAGAATAAAAAAGGAAACACTATCAAATTGATTGAATCCAAAGCTATTGTTATTAATGTTTTTTTGGTTCAATCGACTGAGCTATGATGTTTAGTTGACTGATCCTGTGTATTTTTGTTTTTTGAATTTGGTTTATTAAATGTTTGCGTCGTTTACCTGTATTTGAATTATTTTTATTTAAATTTAATTCATACTTGGTTTATAAAGAATTATACTAACGAAAACAATAGAGCCGTTAGAGTGTGAACACGTTTTTATCATATTTAGCATGCTTTGTCATTATCTACTAGCCGTTAGGCTCATGCATACTTGGTATATTTAATACTAGCCGTTAGGCTCATACATATTTGGTATATTTTGTACTAGCCGTTGGGCTCATAGCACTATATATATGTGCTCTTTGTATCATGTTTTGCATCAATAAAAATTGCAATTGTTCCTTAATATGATTTACTGCAGTACATTAATGGGACAATAACAGTCCCACCAGTGACGATAACCAATTCGGAAGGAGAAATTATGCCTAACACAGACTACACAAAGTTTCAAAAACAAGACAGCCTCCTCTCCTCATGGCTCCTATCGTCAGTAAGTTCGAATTTATTATCACAAATAGTTGGATGTAGCACGTCTTATGAAATATGGAAAACAGTTGAACAAATTTTCAGTTCACAATCAGCTGCTAGAATCATGCAATATAGAACGGAATTACAAAATTCAAGAAAAAAGGAGGCAAGCATGAAAGAATACTTAGATAATTAAAAATTTGTGTGACAAACTAAATGCTGTTGGCCATAAGATCAGCGACAATGAGCAAATCCTATTTATTATTGGTGGATTAGATGAAGAATACGAATCTCTAGTAACCGTGCTAGCCACACAACAAACCTTACCTGATTTACAGTTCGTTCGATCAACACTCCTTGCTCATGAAGGAAGAATCGACCAAAGAAAAGCAGCACAAAATAAATTCTCTGCCAATTATACCACAGTCAGAAATAAGCAGATACAAGGAGATAACAACAACTATCGTGTGAAATGTCAAATATGCCAAAAGTTTGGTCACATGGCGAACAAATGTTACTTCAGGTATAATTCAGACACAAGTAGACAACAGGCAAGCCAAAATTACTCTTCACAAAGAAGAGCACAAGCAAATATGGCAACAACAGGGAATTCAACTCAAAATAATAATAACGCAAACTGAAGACACAATGCTGCAGATAATGATGAAGTAAAAAATGAAGACAATGGCTTCGAAGAATGGTACCCTGACTCAGGAGCGACTCACCACATAACTAGCAATCTTCAAAATTTAAACATTGGGAGCAGAAATTACTCAGGTATGAGAAATTTGCATATGGGTAATGGTAGTATTGCTAGTATCACACACATAGGCAAAGGGACTATCTTTGGGAAAAGACAACTCAAATTAAACAATCTTCTTAGGGTACCTACGATTAATAAAAACTTGTTAAGTGTATCAAAATTTGCCAACAACAATAATGTTTACTTTGAATTTCATCCTAAGTTTTGTTTAGTTAAAGATTCCCTAAATCATGAAATATTACTTCGAGGTAACCTATACAATGGTTTATACAAATTCAAGAATGCAAACTCAAGTGGAGAATTCTGGTACAATAATGTAGATGCTAGTAGTGACAATGACTGTATTAGGAATAGTTGCAATAACGTTGATTATGACAATAATAGCAGTGAATGTAACGTGATTAATTCTTGGCATGTAAAATTAGGACATCTTAATCTAGAAACTGTTAAGACTGTTCTGCGTAGTAATAAGATTCATTATAAAAATATACCTATCAAACACACATGCACGCACTGCCAACTCGGCAAGAGCCACAAGCTCCCTTTTAGTGATTCTGAAACCAGCTATAACGAGCCACTAGAACTTATAGCCGCTGACTTGTGGGGACCCGCGCCTCTAAATTCATATCAAGGACACAGGTATTATCTTTCTTTTGTGGATGCTTATTCTAGATATACTTGGATATACGTGCTGAAAACTAAATCAGAAGTTTGCAATACATTTATGCAATTTATAACTCATGTCGAAAAGCAAATGAACAGTACTGTTAAGGTTGTTCAGACAGATGGGGGAGCTGAGTTTAAACCTCTAACTAATTACTTTCTCAAAAGAGGGATCAAACATAGATTAACTTGCCCGCATACGTCCGAACAAAATGGTTTAGTCGAAAGAAAACATTGACACATAGTAGAGACTGGTCTAACTTTGTTATCACAAAGCTCATTACCCATGAAATATTGGAATGAAGCTTTCTACACATCTGTATTCCTCATTAACAAGTTGCCAACCAAAGTCTTAAACAATAAAAGCCCTCATGAAATGATATACAGTGTTAGACCAGAATATTATTTTCTGAAAGCCTATGGGTGTCTATGTTTTCCATGTTTGAGAGACTATAACAATCATAAACTAAGTATGAGATCAAGCCCATGCACATTCATTGGGTATGCACAAAACCAAAAAGGTTATAAGTGCATGGACAAAAATGGAAAAATATACATTTCTAGACATGTGATATTTGATGAAAACAAGTTTCCTTATGCAGAAAAGCAAATCGGCAAAAAGGATGGGGAACAAAGCATAAACAATAACATACGGTTCGAGCCATTCATTACTGAACCACCTTCAATTGATAGAAATGAAGAGCAAAAACGCACAAGCAATTTAAACACCCAGGAAGAAACTATGGATCGAACAAATGAGCAAACCAATGAGACACACAATGACTCAGAAGATACAAACATACATCAAAACATGCAGTATAGTGAAGACACAGAAAACAACAACCATGTTGACACTACTAGCAACAATGATACACAGCAGCAAACACCACCACAATCAACTGGACATCACATGATCACCAGGTCAAAGAGAGGCATCTTCAAACCCAAAGTATATAATATTTCTGCCAGTGAGATCGAACCATTGAATTTCACTCAGGCTATAAGATCAAATAAATGGAAGGAGGCAATGGACACTGAATATAAAGCTCTCATAAAAAACAACACTTGGAGCTTAGTGACTCAACCAAAACACAAAAATGTGATTGGTTGTAGGTGGACATACAAAATAAAAAGAAAAGAAGATGGATCTATTGACAAATACAAGGCCAGATTGGTTGCAAAAGGTTACGCGCAACAATTTGGTTTTGATTTCAATGAAACTTTTTCCCCAGTCATAAAACCCACAACCATCAGAATTATACTGACCATTGCTCTAAACAAAGGATGGAATGTGAGGCAACTGGACGTCAACAATGCTTTTTTGAATGGGGAATTGACTGAAGAGGTATACATGCAACAGCCTGAAGGATATGGTACTGGTGATAAAGTATGCAAACTACACAAAGCAATATATGGCTTAAAACAAGCTTCGAGAGCTTGGTATGAAAAGCTAAAGTCAACTTTGTATAACATGGGTTTCTCACAAGTTAAATCGGACAATTCTCTATGTATGAAGAAGGGCATACATGGAACTGTGTTCATTCTAGTATACGTTGACGACATGCTAATAACAGGAGACAACAACGAAGAAATAAACAGAATCGTACACAAGCTGGATCAAAATTTCGCCATTAAAGACTTCGGGGAACTAAAAAAATTTCTTGGAATACAAGTGATTAGGAAAAACAATGGTGAATTAATATTATCCCAACAAAATTATATCACTAAAATACTGCAAAGGGCAAATATGCACAAGGCAAACCCATTACCTACGACTATGATTAGTAACCTAAGACTATCTAAGCATAAAGGAGAAGCTATCGACAATGCCAAACAATATAGAAGCATAATAGGAGCGTTACAATACGCAACTATTACTCGACCAGACATATGCTACAGCATCAATAAACTCAGTCAATACATGCAGAACCCTTTATCAGAACATTGGATGGCATTAAAGAGAGTGTTACGATACTTACAAGGCACAAAACATTATGGCATACGCCTAAATTCAAAAAAGTAACTTAACTTGCAGTGCTTTAGCGATGCCGATTGGGCCAACGATATTGACGATCGAAAGTCTGTCTCAGGATACTGCGTTTACCTCGATTCCAATATCATTTCTTGGTGTACGAAGAAACAACAGACCACATCAAGATCTAGCACAGAGGCTGAGTACCGTGCACTGGCAAGCGCTACAGCCGAAATCATGTGGATAGAGTCACTGATGGAGGAGCTTGGTTTCACTCCAAGACGAAAGCCGGTCATTTGGTGCGATAATAAGAGCACGGTATCTTTATCTCTAAACCCTATTCAACATTCAAGGACGAAACATCTTGAAATTGATCTCCACTTTGTGAGAGAAAGAACGCAATCAGGAAGACTTGCAATATGTCATGTGCCCGCATACTATCAGAGAGCAGATGCTTTCACAAAGGCCCTTTCGACCAAAAATTTCATCAGAATGAGAGAGGAACGTCGCATTATCAGTGCAGGCGGAAGCCAGAATGAGCAAGGAAACCCTAGTTCGAACTGAGGGGGCATAACGAAGACAATAGAGTCGTTAAAATAGAGCCGTTAGAGTGTGAACACGTTTTTATCATATTTAGCATGCTTTGTCATTATCTACTAGCCGTTAGGCTCATGCATACTTGGTATATTTAATACTAGCCGTTAGGCTCATACATATTTGGTATATTTTGTACTAGTCGTTGGGCTCATAGCACTATATATATGTGCTCTTTGTATCATGTTTTGCATCAATAAAAATTGCAATTGTTCCTCTCCAATAACTCTCCTCCTCATCCCTTAATATATACAACACACAATATGTATATAGCTTTTTAATCTTGGTTTGAATGGCTGAATTATTTGGTTGCTTTTGTTCCAATGAGTTAGTATCGTACTCTTTTGGTCGAATCTTACAGTGGTCGCAGTGGTGATCAACGATTGTAGACAGGAGTCATGTTCCAATCTTGGTCAGATAGGCCAGTTTTATAGGAAGTTTTACCATTGTCTTTGATTGGGGTTCAGTGAGGTAAGGAGAACGACGTTGAACATTGTCAGTAGTTGATGATTTTCCACAGAAGGCTAAAAATACATTATTCGATGAAGTTAAGATAAGCTCCTTGTTGTGATTGTTCCCAATACATCTGATTTTGCAACTAGATCATTTCTTGATGACAGTATTGTAATTCTTTGATACATTCTATAGGTGTGGGTGCATGAAGAACACTGAAGTTTTTAGGCTGAATTATTTTCAAGTCTTTTAGTGAAAACCAATGTGATAATCTGGATGGCATGAGAAATGGATCGAGGAGAGTTTGTACAGGACGGACTTGTTTTGGATGATGAGGTTCTTTTGCTACTTGAGGAAGGAGTAGCATAATGACAGTTTATATGGTTGATTTGCTTTGGTTTTATTTGCTAGTTGATTGATTTTAGTTTATGCTTTTATATTTCTTTGTTTTATTAAGCGTTCTGAATAGATACCAAAAATTCTAAATCAGTAACGAATAAATATATTCAATATTCGAAAAAACGGATGAGTATGCGGATAAAACAGCATTTGCATTCAGAAAATACTTACAAGAACTTCAAGCCAAAGAATATTATCACAAAGCCGAAGTCCAATATATATGAGATTCGATATCTTTTATTTTGGGCAAGAAGAATGAATCAAACTTTCCAGAAAATTAATAATTACCTGGTAACTATAATAACATGTTATTAAAACTAGATAGTTTATAGAAATTAGAACAAATAAAAAAGATCAGAAGCAAGCAAAAAATACTTACAAATCTGAAGACAATCAAAATTGTCAAAGCGCAAAGACCTCCAAGAAGAATAGGGAGACCTTAAAAGATTTTTTCTGCATTCAGAATTAAAACATGTTACCACATAATTTTATGCTAAAAGAGTTCAATATTCACATAATGCAGTAGTTCAGATCTTGTCCTAAACAATTAAATAGTGTATTCAAGTCAAAACAAAAGTGAAAAAGACAAACCATTATGAACATGAAATATAATCTCTATCTGAGAGCAAGTAACAATGTAGCGTCTAAAGTTTGCAATAGAAACAACGATCAAGTGTCCCTGTAAAATGTAATATTAGTATTTATTCTCAAAATCGTTATGAACATTAAAAGAAAAATCTGCGAGTACCGTAGAAATGTAAGATTTTCACATGTAAAAACTATAAGTATCACAGAAAATATAAGATAGTCTCATGTAAGATTTCAAACGACAACTAAACCATTATGAATACGAAAAAAACATTACCCCACTATCCAAACCCCTTCCTCGTGGTCAAAACGTGCATAAGTTGCATTTAAATCAACTTCTTCTTCTGATAGACTTACGCCACTGGAGAAAGGTGGATTCTCATCAAATTGATTATACTCTTCTTCATCCATCACATCACCAATCCCAACAATGCGTCTTTTGCCGGGAAGAACAACAGACCACTTATTATCAGCTGGATCAGTTACGTAAAAAACTTGTTTTGCTTGAGATGCCAAGATGAATGGATCATTATCATGACTAGCTCGACTAAAGTCAACAAGTGTGAATCCATGTTCATCCACTCGTGCAGAACGACGATTATCAATCCATCTACATCGAAACAACGGGATCGTGAAGTCCATATACTCGAGCTCCCAAATATCATCGATTATCCCATAATATGACATTGTCGCATCTATTGGTCTATTATCTTTAGCACTAGCAAACTCTCTTGACGATGCCACGATGCTAACTCCGCTATTTTGCATTTTTCTCTTTTCATCCTGACGCTTTGTATAAAAGACATACCCATTTATATCATATCCTTCTCAAGATTTGACTTGAAATCGAGGCCCATAAGCTAAATATCGTATTGTATCAGAAATATTATGATGTGTTTCATCCAACTGAGCCAATACATTTTCTCTGAACCATGATACGAATGAGCTGTTATGTTCATTCGTCAACCACCTTTCGTTCCTTGAAGGATTCTCATATTTTAGAATTGCCATGTGCTTCTCCAAATAAGGATGAACCTCACTAAGATGTTGTAAAACAAGCAGGTGAGCTTTGCGATACATTTCATCACCAATTGGAATTAATTTAAACCCGATTATGCCTTTCCCGTTAAGTTGTTCTTCATGCCGAGATTTACGAAGTCCAATAGGCTCAACACCAGCTAAGTATGGAGTGACAAATTCAATAACCTCCTCAGCTATAGTACCTTCTACGATACTAGCTTCTGGTCTGTATCTATTTTTTGTTTTTGTTTTCAAAGTTCCCATATGCATTTCGAACGGATACATATATCTCATAAATACAGGACCACAAATTTTGATTTCTCTGACAAGGTGAACAACCAAATGCACCATAACATCAAAAAATGAAGGAGGGAAATACATTTTGAATTGGCATAAAGTAACAATAACATTGGCTTGTTGAGCATCCAACTCATCAGGATCTATCACTTTGCTACAAATTGCATTAAAAAGATACAAAGCTTTGTAACAACATGCCTAACATGCTTAGGTAATATACCTCTAATTGCAATAGGTAATAAATGTTGCATTAGCACATGACAATCATGAGACTTCAAGTTCGTCAATTTCAAATCCTTCATTGATACACGACTGCTAATGTTTGAAGAATAACCTGTTGGAACCTTCACACCACGAAAACACTCACATAAACTAATTTTCTCTTTTTTGGACAATGTATAACATGCAGGAGGCAAATAGGTACGTTTACCTTTCAGCATCGGTGCTAACTCCTTCCGAATACCCATTTTCAACATATCTTGTCTGGCTTTCTCACTATCCTTGTCTTACCAGGTATATTCAAGAATGTCCCAATTATACTGTCACAAACGTTTTTCTCTATATGCATTACATCCAAACAATGTCTAACTTGTAGATGTCTCCAATATGGAAGCTCCCAAAATATAGATTTCTTCTTCCAAGGACCTTCTAAAAGAGGAGAGGCTTTGCCGAACGTATTTTCAATATCTTTGACCCGTTCATAAACATCATTTCCTAATAATGTCAAACGAGAAACTCCATTCTCTACCTCTCCATTGAAAGCTTTCTTCTTTTTACGATAAGAATGATCAACAGGGAGAAATCTACGGTGATGCATATACACATTTTTCGTGCAATAATGCAAACCCTCAACAACCATATCGTCTAGACAAATTGGGCATGCTCGAGCACCTTTTGTACTATAGCCAGACAGGTTACCATACGCGGGAAAATCATTTATAGTACAAAAGAGCATAGCACGCAATGTAAAGTCACTTTTGCTATATGAATCAAACACACGCACACCTTTATCCCATAAAAGTTTTAGATCATCAATCAAAGGAGCTAGGTAAACATCAATGTCGTTTCCTGGTTGTCATGGTTTGGATATTAAAAGAGATAACATGATATATTTGCGCTTCATACTCAAATGAGGTGGAAGGTTGTAAATCACTAAAAGAACGGGCCAAGTACTATGTTGGCTACTTAGATTACCAAATGGGTTTATGCCATCCATGCAAAGACCAAGTCTGAGATTTCTACTTTCTTTGCCAAAATCACGATACATTGCATCAATGTTTCTCCACTGTGGAGAATCTGCTGGATGCCTTAATAATCCATCAGTTTTCCTCACATCTGCATGCCACCTTAATTTTTTTGCATTTTCTTCATTTGCGAATAAACGTTTAAATCTTGGTACAATAGGAAGATATCATAAGACTTTTGCCGGAGGCCGTTTCTTATCTCAATCATTATGAACATCCGCTCGTGACTTATAACGAGATAATCCACACTTTGGACACTCATGCAAGTTCTTATATTCATTTCGATATAATATACAATCATTTGGACATGCATGTATCTTCTTATATCCGATACCAATTGGACACATAATTTTCTTTGCCTCGTAGTTAGAAGTAGGAAGCTCATTACCGTCCGAAAGCATGTCATTCAAAAGTTCAAGCAATGATGTGAAACTTGTATCACTCCACCCGTGCTTTGCTTTTAAATTGTAAAGCTTGAGAACAGCAGACAATTTTGTGAATTTGGCACAATTAGGAAACAAAGGTTTCTCGGCATCAGTTAGTATTCTTTCATTCAACTTTGGATCTTCCATCAATTGTTCTTCAACATCATAAAACATCTCCTGAACACGATCACTCTCATCATTTGCCTCGTTATTCATATTATCTTCTTGGTCATTCTCATCATTCTCACGATTACTGGAATTTGATCTATTAAGTACACTTTCACCATGCCATATCCATCGCGTGTAATTTTGCTTGAATCCATAGCGAATTATGTGATCTTTGATTTGATCTATGTTACGAAATCTCCTCTTATTTTTGCAGTATTTACAAGGACAAAAAATAGCTTCTTCCCCTCTTCTTACTTGATCATTCAGTGCACAATTGATGAACTCTTCAATTTTGTTCAGGAACTCATCATCGCTGCGTTTCACATTGTACATCCACATACGATCCATGTTCAAATGACACACTACAAAATTAAAAAAAAACGTTGAATACCAAATACATATTACTAAAATTAGTTTGCAACATTTATATTTTATATAATCATTTACTTCTGTCTAGTTTCAAATATGGCATTTATGATTCACAATGTACAACCAGGCTTAAGTTAGACTTCCTCAAATAAAACAAATAGTTGGACCTAAAATACTCCAACCAAATCTAAAACAGCCTGTAGGCAAGGCTGATCGCTCAAAGCTTAATCCTATGAGGAATAGTTCATTGTAGGATGAAATAAAACAAATAATTCATTATATGCAAGGCTGATTCACAAATAATTCATTGTAGGCAGGTTGATTCACAAAATCATAGCATGAAAAATATACTCACTATTGCAAGAATGGATTTCAAGAAGCATATAACAGACAAAAATTAAAGGCATGCTCAGAAAATAAGATGAAACAAAGAAAAAAGAAAAAAGCATATTAAGATGTTGGAGATGATGAACATAGAGCGAATAAAGGAAATTACACTCATAAATTTTGAATAGGATTGAAAACCTAAGACTAACATTCGATCTTGTAGGCCTGAATCACATAATGTACAAGATCATGCTACAAGGGAGTCATTTTTTCTCCTGAACAGAAACATATGTTCCAGACCAATGACTTGCGGGACCAAGTTCGCAACAGTCCTTTCATGCATGAAACACAAAACAGTCTATGTTCATAAGTTTTTAAAGGACTGAGAAAATGTAATACCGATGACTAAAAATACTGCCAAAATTACACCTTTACTGTAGTAAATAGGACATCATCAACAACCCTATTGTCTTACATACCAAACACTGCCAAGATACCGCAAGTTGAAAGTGATTTATGTTCAAGATACTAAAAATACTAAAGGACAGCCTGTTGCACACTCAAGAAAGAATGAAGAAGTTTGCTAATGCTAAGAGGATAGAGAGGCAATTTAAGGAAGAAGATTGGGTTCTACTTAAAATAACAAACGTATAGACAGATAATAGCAAGCAATCTGAACACTACAAATCCATCTCCAAAAAAAATTGGCCCTTACCTGATCGTACAGAAGATTGGAGAGGTGGCCTATAAATTGAACGTACCTGCTAAACCCAAAGTATATTCAGCATTCCATGTTTCACAACTAAAAAGAAGAATAGGAATAAATATTGTGATACAACAAGGAATACCAGGTTACAATAAACGGTTGACCGTTGAACCAGAAGCTATGTTGGATCGAAGAATTTTTCCAAAACATAACATGACTGAAGTTTCAGTAAAGTGGAAACAAAGACCAGAGGAAGAACTGACATAAGAGGACTATTTGGATTTAATCAAGAGGTTTCCGACTTTTGAACTTAGACAAGATCAAATTTTAAAGGGGAATGGAATGTTAGGACTAGGAGCATTCCATTGAAAACCATGAAAGATGAGGTAGATGGCAACAGCAATTCAATAAATAATTTTAAACATAAAAAGAACAAAAGCATTTACATAAGCACTTCCATTCAGTTGGCATCTACAATCGTTAGCGAAGATCTAGGGATGGATATGATCAACCAAAGACGATATCTGGAAGAGCTTAAGGAGGTGGACTCAGTTGGCTAAGCACGTGCATAGGTGCACAGGTTGTGCACATATATTATGTTTTATAATTAACAGATGAATTTGATGGGATAGCATAGGTAATTTATGTAAATGTAATGCTGGCCCGGAATAGTTTGACAATTGTATAAATAGGGTTGGAGTCATATGAAGAATGTACTGAATTGAGAAGTCAGTTTAGAACTAATTTTCGAGTTGATCTAAACCTGTCATTTTCTCTTCTCTGTGTTTTATAAATTTCAACTATTCTCTTGTTTTCAACTTTCAATTTCCAGCCTTCGATAATTCACTTAGGTGTTCCATTTTACCCAGTTATCATCTACGAATTTTTACCAAAACTGAAACCACCATCCACCTTATCATCTTTTAATGCGAGACAAATCAATGGCAGAATCTAAAAGGCATAAAACTTCTACGAAATTTATTGGGTTGGTCATTGAATATATGGAGAGGAGCAATGACATAGACAAGATTCCAATTGACAGGATCACAAATAAAAGAAACTGGAGCTTTTATAGGGCGATACCTATGATTAGCCTTTAATCTAATTGGTGCAAAAAACGATAAAAACAATGGTCATAGCAGTAAATAACTCATAATAAATTTTCAAATAATTATAAGTTAAATGTTATAATAATTTATTATATAATAATAAACCAATTCAAAAAAATAATTACGAATACGTTATTTTATTAGAAAAAATATATGATTAGTGTTACAAACATATTGGTATTTTCCAACTAATTGTAAGTTCAAATCCATCCATGAATAAAATATCAATAATGAAGACATTGTAACCAAATAAAAAAAGATGAGTTCGTGGTAAAAAAGCACAGATAGTGAAAGTTTAACAGAAAAAAGTATCTTATCCGCTTCAACAGATTTATGTGTTTTTTCACATGAAAATTTACAGTTTCAAACCGAAGAAATTCTTTTTCAACCTATTAGACAATAGCACCCAAAATTCGTGATGGGATCACTTGCCCTCAGCCATAACGCGAGGTTCTGTCGCGGGATGGGAGCTCGTTGGCTTTTTAATGTAATTGGGGTTTACAGATTTGCCTGTCACTGCATATACGCTGCCTCTTGAACTTATCAGGTATCCAAACAATTTGGTGGGACTGTGATCTTCAGGTATCCATCCATCTGGATATTTTCTCCAGATGATGAGAACGGAGTCCAAGAACTGTGGTTCTATGATACAACATACATTCACTTTTCTTTTTCCCCAACTGGGACTATTATTCCCAACCCCCCCCCCCCCCCCCCCCCCCCTAAAACAACAATCATATCACTACTAAAGGTCAATGCATTAGATTATTGCATTTGCATATTCGAAGCTATTTTCAGTAAAATCTCTAACAGTGTCGAAGGCCTTAAATGAAAATTGTCTGCGTATTGATATGTAAATGTTTATAACCTTTAGGTTTAATCAAAGACAGCTTTAATGTAAATAATCAAATGTAGTGCACTTAGTATTCGTTGTATCCAAAAGAACAAACATGCAGGCAAATAGTTCTTAAAAATTTTCATATTTGTGGAAAGTGGTAACCCGTAGCAGGCATACAAATAAAGTTGAACCTTATCAAATCTTATCCTCCAAATTGTTAGAGCTAACCGTGTACTACTGCTAATACCACCATCTGAAGCACAATAACTAACAGTGCTACATCTTAAACTCTCACATCATATTTTTCCATCAGACACCCTGTTTTGTCGACAAACAATCTCGCGTAGCAATGTGACAATTGTAACAAGCTTATTCTGTTGATTGTTTTAAAAAATGGTAATTTCATAAACCCAATGTGTAAATTTATCATTGGAGATTTATAGTCATTTGAGAAGAAACATCAGTATACCTTATGCACTCCTCTGGTGACTAAATAACATGGTGACTAAATGGAAATATTGCGTGACTTGTCCTTCATACCATTGTTGTATGAAGGAACGTATACGACAGATGGTAGACTTTGCCATAATAAAATAATTAGCACAAGGGATTCAAAACAGTTTAAGACTATTATAAGGTTATGAGCGTGCAGTGTAATTACCAAATATATAACACTAGACAAGACCTTAGCAACAAATATAACAGTAGCGTTATTGGGCCGGGATATCAGGTTACTTGTCCGCTATCATCAATTGTCAAATGAAGTCTGCCAGAGTATGCTATTGTTAAGAGATTAGGCGATCAACTTATGTTTGATCAAATAATGGCCGAGAAAGTAGAGAAAATATGGATTAGGTACTATCAATACAATAATTAAAGTATTAAACACATATCCCCTTAAAATTAAAGCTTACAAAGCAGAAGCTTTTCTGATGGCCACACAGCCAAAATAACTACCAAATAGAAGCTTATTTACATGTTTATGGTGTGCATACACATGTATGTAGTATAAATGCGTGTTCTTAAGGCAGTTTTACTTTTAATTTTCATTTGCTTTGGTTACAAACTTATAATTGCTTTGGTTACAAACTTACAAACTTATAATGACTTGTTTCAAATTGATGTAAGTACGTGTTCAGTTACCATCATAGTCATTCCCAAAAACCGTGTTGAGTGCAACACCAATCCCCAATTTTAACTTGCTATTTTATAAGTAACCATACTAGCGTTAGTTAAATATGTTACTCAATACATTTTGTTAATATGCCCGGATTTGCGTTTTATAACAATCAAATTATCATCACTACAAACTTAGCCTACCAAACAAGCTACACTCACCCTAGTGCCTTACCCATAATTACAATGCATAAAACATCTCTTTCAATAGGAAACCTAAAATGCGAACAACCCTGGACCTATCTGTGAACATGTAGACCTTCACATCATTTCCCCACTTTACTTATCTTCAGTGTTTAAAGGGATGAACCCATAAAATAAACGAATGGGAAGCTGGCATTTAACATTTAGTCCTACAAAAGAAACTAAGTGAAAAAAGCTTAATTTTCGATACTAATTTATGATTTCACTTCTCTTACAAAATATCTTAGCTTGAGTGTGCTTGGTCAACTTACATAAATCCATACTTCTTAACCAAAGAATCATAACAAAACAGATAAACAATAATCAAGCATAAAGTGTAAACGGTGCACTGATTCAGTTCCAATCGAATGAGCAGTATGCATAAATAATTATTATAGTACCACAAACAGTTATTGCAAAAGAATATGAATGCAAAAGTATAATAAGACATTCACATAAAGGAAGTTCTTCCTATAATTTTAAGGTCTCGATTTAACCATTAAAAATTGAACTCAGCGAGTAGGACACGTAGTGGATGAATACTGCCAACACATCAGAACATCCATATACAAGATTGAACGTATCTCTTAACAAGATAAACCTATCCATCTTGTCGAACAAAAGCACAAATTTGCTTATCTTTGTAAAACTGATAATACCTCAGAGTGGTCAGGAAAAGAAAATGGAAGCAACAACAAGGGGTTAACATCCAAACAAGGTAAAGAATCGATAACTGGCGTAGTCAATCCAAGCAATCGACGAATTGAGAAGCGTCTTCTGGAAAATCCGATCTGCTCAATCAACCTTTGGGGGAAATCCGATTGATCTGCTCAATCAACTTTTGGGGGAAATTCGATCTTCTCTTCTTCAGTTTTTTTTTAATAATGATCGAAGTCTTTTTTGTTGGGATAATGACGAAGTCTTTTGTTTTTGGAATAATGACGAAGTAAATTTTTGGGAAAATGAAAAAGGAACCGGGGAGGAGTAGCGAGAAGCAACGTGCAAAAGGGGGGAAAAATTTTCACGTGTCCAACGATGTATATAAAAGGGTTAAAAATTTTGCATCCCTAGTTTAACCGATGCAATTAATTGTGGAATTTTTGCTTGTAGAATTAATTATATTTGCATCGGCTATAATTTATAACCAGTGCAATTAAACATTTTGCATCGGTTTATTTTCATCGGTTTTTACATAAAACCGATGCAAACTGCAGTTTTGTGTTATCTGCTGCTTTCCTCTTACTAATTGCATCGACCTTTCATGTAGAACCTATGCAGATATTGTTATTAGCATCTGGTTTTGTTATAACTGATGCAAATGAGGTGAAGCAACAGGCATGTTTTGTAGTAGTGGAGTCGGGATTGTGGGACTGTTAGTCCAATGGATAAGGTGTCAGGAGAAGTTGAAGGAGTGGGATTTAACAACAAATGTTAGTTGTCTAGACAGTTCATGACCATAGACTTCAGGATAGAGTTATGGAGATAGTTCCTAAATTACTTTGTAGTAGAGATACATATGCAAAGGGATCTTATATGTATGTTCAAATAGGCATTTGGAGGGATGAGGCTTGAACGTCGATCAAGTCTTTAACCTGATGTAGCTTATAATCTAGGTTCGTTGGTTGTCCCTTGGACATCCAACCAAGCTGTTGGTTGTTTATCCATTAGGGAACTTGTTATAATTATTTATACTCATTCTCAACCTGATGTAGGTTGTCGGCTAAATTTGTAGGCTTTCTTAACTCGGTGCTCATTTGGACGAGTATACACTCAACGGAACCAAACGTACTATATATCCAATGCATTGGGCGAGTGAATGTGAGAATGAATGATGCATGTTATATTTGCTAGTCATTTATAGCTCGTAGGGACATCAGTAGACGTAGGTAGCATTGATGTAGATATAGGCGGTGTTGATGTAGACATTTAGTTTCCCCGATACTCTAATGTATGGGTACCCCATTATATTGATATTGCAGAGTAGCATGTACTTTTATGTGCTAACTCTATGAATGTAGGGACATGTCAGATATGATTTCCCATACTATGTGTTATAATTATATTCTATCACTCAAATAAGACTTTGTCTAAATTAGCATTTAATGCTTTGATTATGCTCTCACATGGGTAAACTAAAGGCGAGTGAGGGGTGAGCATAAGTAGTTGATCATGAGGTGAGAAGGAGGCTATTAGACATATTATTTAAGTGTACTCAATTACTTTCCGATGTTCAGTACTATGAGGCTCAATAGTATCTTTGTTTTAGAGGAAATTTATTTGTGTGATTTCTGCTTATATAATTCTATGACATTGGTTTACTCTTCTGGATTTATTTCTCTCCTTGTGGGATTCATTTCAGTATTTACCATCTCGCTTATTTTACATCAGTATGTTTTATTATTATACATTATTCTATGCGTGGTGAGGTACATGACAGTTTCAGAGTAGCTTTTAGTTTTCAAATTGGATTATCACCTTACATTGTTCATGCATTGTAGCAGTGTACTATTATGGTATATTGAGTGTCAAAAGCGTATAGTGGTCATCTTATTTGGTATCAGAGTAGGTTGTGCTTTTTGACCTAAAGGTTGAATTGAGAGTATATATACGAGAGTGCGTACTTGTTACATATTTTTATTTCCAATATTATATAATAAAAAAACAGTATACTTAGCACGACAAACAAGTACTAGCCAAGTATGATTTCGTGTGAGAAGGCTAATTATCTTTATCATTGATTGAAAGATGAGTCGATAGACGAGAAGTGTTTCAAGGAATCAAAATATCGTATTTAAGGAAGGGATTGGTTTGGGGGTTACTAATCTTGGCTTGCAAACCATGTTTAATACCTTCATGAGGAATATGCTACATAATGCTTTAAGTAGCTGGCCAAAACCCTAGCGCTGGGAACAGTGCTCAACTGCAGGCACCCAGAGCTGATTTCTCCAAGCTAAATAAAGACTTTACCGACATGGAAGGAAAACCTTTTCTAGAAACAAAATCAACAGCAGAGGTCAAAGATTGGCTTGGCACTTGCAAGGAAATCTTCGGTGATCATAATCTTTATGATGCAATGAAGAAGAGGTTGGCCTCACGTTAACTCCAAGGGCGAGCGATGTGTTAGTGGAACACAGTGAAGGTTGCTACACTAGAGGATGGATTTTCCTACAAACAACTCAAGGCACATTTTGAAGATAAATTCATTCCGGTAGCTCATAAGTTGCATCTGTTTAGAAAGTTTCAGTGTTAAGGCAGGGATCCATGACTATCTCCGAGTATGTGCCTGAGTTCGATACATTGTCAATGTATGGGATGCCCTTCATCAACACCCCGCAAAAAGGAATAAGAAGTTTAATTTTGTTCTGGATGACCATCTTGGAGAGAAGCTCTTAAATCATATTGATGAGACCTTCGATGTAGTGGTTGGGAAGGCGCTCAAACATGAGAGTAGCTATCCTAAGTATAAAAGTGTAGCAAATGGTGCTCCAAAGGTGATCCAAAGCCAAAGCTGAGCAGGGGAGGCAAGAAGAAACAGAACAACAAGAGGATGCCATCTGAGAATAAGGAATGACATAAGAAGAAGGTCAGGGGGTGTTCAAATTTGGCTCGTAGAGCAAGGTCATTATAAGAGTTAATGCAAAGGTAGTGAGCAAAAGTGGCATTTCTTCCACAAGAGTTGTTACTTCAAGAAGGATTGCCTATAAACTACTAGGCAACTTATGAAAGTGAATGTTATCAATGTTGTTCCAAGTTCGTCAAATTCCTCATTGGCGAAGGAAAAGGTAAAGGGCATTGTCGTTCAAGATATGCTTTCCATTTTCAACGTTCCTATTCGCATTTTGTTTGACACTAGGGCTTCTGTATCTTTATATCTAGAAACTTAGTTGATAGATTGGGATTGGAGCCCAAAATTTTAGATAGGTCTTTTGCACTTTTTTGTGCTCAAATTTCTACAAAAATTGAAACTCAAATTCTTCCAAGCATAAATCGTATAATAAAACAAACTCAGGATGAATAATGCGTATCTTCTTCACAAATGAATTGGCTAAACTCAAATTCTGTAGAGATGAATAAAAAAATCCATATAAAACGAGTGCTATAAATAACAGGAAATAAAATGGTAAAATGATTATCATCGAATTACTATCATTTATTCTATTTTCATTAAATAGAAGGAGGAGCAGGAAACTCTGGAAGCAAAATAGAGTGCAAAGTATTGATCATGACAACTACCTTAATGTTGGATCACTACATCAATATTGAGCATGTGAGAACAAGAATAGAAAACGAATACGGTCACTCCCAAAGAATTGTGTCCCCTATTTTAAACCTTAGAGTTGTTATGAGGAGGTGGTAAGAACAAGTCACGATGAGCAGAAAATGTATAAAATTATCAACAGTATATAAATATCTCTCGCTTGGTTTTACGCAAACTATATATCTAACAGGTTTAGTGATTCTAGGCTAACCTTGCATAGTTACGCATAATGATTAGCTACCATGCCCAAGGTAGCACTTCCTAAAATAGGTTATTGAATCTTGATATAGAACCTTTACATATATATATATATATATATATATATATATATATATGAAGCCTTTAAATCATCCCATTAACCAAATATCCAAGTGGCGTGCTCTCTAACCACTTAATACTTCACTAAATCAAGAGAGGCAGGTTCTATAGCCACTTACAACCTCATCCAGTATGCATAATGTGGATTCCTATGGTCACTTAGGGTCTTAGGAGGGTCCCATGATCATTTAGTACCTTGACAGGGAGTTTCTTAATGCACTGTTATAAATTTGATGATACTAGCAACTAAGTCCTCAAAATATTAATTAAGGCTTTCGTCATTCGCGTATTCTAACGCCAAATAAGGCAAGAGATTGTAAGCAGCCACTTAATACCAAGTATAGTAGATGACCTTTCCACATTTAAGAACCTCTTGTTAGACCTATTGATACAATCTAACTGACCTTGTTGAGTATATTCAGCTCCATTAATACTTCCCGTAGCATGGCACGACCTTTGGTACCTATGTAAAAGTCACCATTGCCAAGGGCGGACTCTAAACTAGCCACTTAATACTCTGAGGAAGCTGACACTATCTGATATTACCTAGTTCATACCCAATCATGAATTTAAAACTTCTTATATAGAAAAATGAGTCATCCGATCACTTAGGACCCAATAAGGGTGGACCCTATGATTATATTCGTACTCCTTATATCCCTAAAGAAAAGGAATGGGGCTGGCCACCTATACCTCTAAGAATAAATTCCAAGGAAAAGAATAAGTGCGACCACCATGTGAAATACCCAAATTAAATCTTAAGGAAATGGGTGAATCCAATCACTTAATACCATCAAGAGGCAAATTCCAAAAGCACTTAAGACCTTAATTCGAAGCAGGCTATGACACTAATTATCCTCGCGGTTACTTCTTTCGAAAGGGAGGTGTAACAACCCAGATTTTTAAGTAATTTAAAAATTCAAATAATTATACATGATTTTGGATAATTTAAATACGATTTTAAGTTGAATTCTAGATTTGGTTTAAATAATAAAATAGTTTGTTTAAAACTGTAGAATGAGAATGTAAAATATTGATAAAAATATATACGTTTTTATCTAAAACAAGTAGTCGAATGCTATTGAATAAACCATTTCCAAAATTATCCAATAACATAGCATTTCATTTATGTTATTAAAGCACTTAGGAGATACCATAGCACTTTGAAAATGCTACCTAAACTCCTTTCTTAAGGCTTTAACATGTGTCCTGACACATGTCATCATACACGAGAAAAAGATAGCATGTGGTGCTTGCTAAATTACCCATTTACCCTTTGCTTACACCTATATAAACACCCATACCTCTCCATTTTCATTCGTCTTCACCACTTCTCTCTTCTCTTCTTCTTCCTCCACTTCCATGGCTCCCCCATCCCATCCTTTCCTCTCTTCTTTCCCTCGCTCCTCTCCTTCTCCCTTTCCTTTCAGCCTCATCCTCCTCTTCGCCCACCTCCCCAAGCCTATACCCGCACAGCCTAGCTCCCCAACCCACACGCCTCTATCCTCTATCACCCATGTGTCACCCTAGCCCTCCACCCCTTATGTCCTCCACACCACCTACATATGTTCAACCACTCTATCCTCCTCCTCAAGCCATGACGATCAAATCTCATAGGTTATAACTTCTCCAAAACAGATCCAAATCATGATTTTTTTTAAGATCATGTATTTTTATAGTGGCTACAACTTTCATGCTGAGAAATTCTGCTAACTAGTCCAGAAACCTAGATCTTCGAAGACCATATTTTCGAGCAGCATTTTGTTAAACCTGAAAATACCTCCACTTTTTCAACCATATCTCACTTAAAAATAAACCAAATTGGGAAATTCTTTTTTAAACCGTAGAGAAAGGAAATCCCTGCAACTTTGTAGTTGGCCACTTTTCCAAATTCAAAGAGTAACTAGTCCAAAAATCTAAGGGAAGTTGGTCTATTTTCGGAGTCAGAAAACGTAACGAAACTAAAATTTAGTGGAGTGGAATCCTAAGGGGATAATTAATTAAGCAGTATTTGGATGTTTATTATAATCATAATCTGGTTATACTTATTGCTTTCTGGTTTATATGGTCGCTTGGTAGTTGTTATGGATGTTATTACAATTATAATTGTTCATGTGAGAAATTATTCATGTGAGAATAAGTGTTAGTTACCGCAAAAACTTATGTTACAAATATTGTGTGATGGATGAACGATTGTTATGGTAGCTATTATTAGTGATAATATAACACACTTCACATATTGCACCCCACATATATGGAATTATACGGGTATTGGTTAAGTCTCTTTCCATTTTGAGAACATAAATGAATATTATATTCATTTAAGTGAAAATAAGGTGCAAAAATGAAATTCGTAATTTTATATCCGAAATTGGATAATAATGAAATTAAAGTTTCTGTGAATAACTTTTTTGAAGATGGAAATTTACTTGAATAAAGATTTAATATGAAACGACATGTTCAATTTAAAAGTGAACAGCGAAATCGATTTGAAATAGTAATTTTGAAACTGAATTTGAGTTAGCCATGTAAACGATGTTTTAAAAACAAATTGAAAGTTCCATTACGCTTATATAATGTTTGATTTGAGATTTGGAAAGTTTGAATTTAAAAAAAATGAAAAATATTAATATAATATTAATAAAATAATATTATAATATTCAATTAAAAAAATTATTTATTTGAAAATTGAATATTGAGTTTTTGTTTTAAAATGAAGTTATACGTATTTTAAATAAATTATAAATATATTTGGAGAAAAACAGAATAATTTCAAGTTGAAGTTGGAATACGATTATAATAGAGCTAGTCGCGCTGCGATTGTTCGCGAATTTAGATTGTTAACTTTAAATGAACACACAGACTGAAATTTAAATCGGATTTTCTAGAAACGAAAAGCGTTTGTTTTTAAATGATATAAGTTTCCAAATGAAAAATAAAGTTTTAGTTTTCAATGTATAGATTTTGAAATATGTTCAAATCAAATTTGACTTAAAACCGTTGTATTGTAGTTTGGTGGCCATATTTGAAAACCATTAGAAATGGCTATTTTAAAATTACTAAACATACGAAAAAATTATGACAAATCATAAAAAATGATTTAAAAGTGATTTGGTTTGGAAATATAAAGTTTTGAATTGTAAAAAGGTTATTTAATCAAACTAGTTAATATAGGCCATTTAACAACGCCTATTGCGATGCTTTTTCTACAATATTGAGATTTAAGGTTTTAAACTTAACAATTCTTATCTGAACCTTTGGTTAACATTTTCAAATGACAAATGAAGAATTTTATTAATAATTTGGAAGTTTGAAATACTTAATCAAGTTCGAAATTAAGATAAACTCAACTAAATTGAGTGTGTAGAAACCACTAGTACGTTTTTCCTACCACTAGCATCTGGAACGATAAACGCGAACATAATTAAGGTAAGGAATGTAGCGACTTTACTCTCAATAATCCACATTTTTTAGGTCGTACTAAAACAATCCAAGTAGCATGTATTTACCTAAACCATCTCAAAGTCTATATATTAAAAAATAATCACCAATCATGTGCATTCTAATGACATGTACCGAGGTTGCTAGAAGAAAATAAAAATCATTTTTTTACAAGGTGGCCTATAAAAGGAACAGGAAAATTTTCCTTTTAACATACGACTGAAGCTCTACTTAGTTTTGATGTGAGGAAAAATGTGATGAATAATGAAAGATATATGTGCAAATTAAAACAGAAGTACCTGTAGAAGTGAAATGATGAAAGTTTTTGTGAGAAAATTTCCGTAAAGTGCCAGAGATAGGAAAGGCATCTAAATCGAACTAAAACCCCTCACTTTTTCCAAAAATAGATTGTTGCCCATAGAACTACATTCTATCTCCATGAACGAAGAGTCTTACCATCGCAGAAGATGTTGATTTGATTGCAGTAATAGATCAACTATTGTTATTCTCGTGAAATTGTTTTTTTTCAATTTGAGGCTTTTCAAATTGGGACTAAAGTAGGTATGTTTCTAAAAAGTGAAAAAAGGAATAGTAAATTTCATACGGTTCCAAACAATTAGGCTGGTGGAGAAACATGAGATGGGTAAGGTCCTAGGGATATTGTTTTGGATTGTTAATTAGATCTGACGGCTTACATGATAGTCACATGGATCACAAGTAAATCCAATGACTAATATTATATTGATTATCAAATAGGTGTTGCTAGAACATCCATGAAACATGAGGATGAAATCTAGAGCAGCAAAATTTGTCTCATAAACCTGTAAATTTAACCTGTTTCCCACCCAGTTGATTAAATAAGCAGAAACTAACTAGCATAACTGCAAAACGGTGGGGAAACCGACTGTTAAAAACTTTAATATAGAATAAAAAATTATTTGTTAAAAATTATTTTAATTTGGAATTATTTTTAACAAATAATTTCCTAATTTTGTCTACATGCATTATTTATCTAGTCCTTACAAATTTCAATTTGTTATATTTTACTCAATTTAGTGTAATCAAATTATAATTTTGGATAAACATATTTAGTGTAATCAATTTAGTGCTCATCGATTTGTAAATTCAGTATATTCTTAATATAAGAAATCCGGTTTAAACCAAAGGAACATGCATGTATTATTACACTAAATATAAGAAATCTGGTTTAAACCAAAGGAACATGCATGTATATTCTTAATATAAGAAATCTGGTTTAAACCAAAGGAACATGCATGTATTATTATATGCTAACACAGTGCTGGTGCAATATTTACGTGTATTATTACGATGAAAAACATACTTTGTAATGACTGGATGATATGCACTCTCATGTTCATGCAATGGCTTTCTCTTCACGATATGCTCTCTCTTGGTGTTCTACACAAAGGAACCAAGTTATTACAATAACTACTTTGGAAACATCTATGAGCAGAAGTATTTTCCAAAAAACAAGTAAAAATGGCAACAAAATAAGATTTTTCTCATTGTTCGACCTTTTGGCAAGGTGTTATGTGCAATTTTCAATGGACTAAGATTGGAACTAAGATTGTGTTGAAAAATGTTAGGATTGTCTCGCATGTTATTAAGGAAGAATGACGGTTTGGATACAATAGTCCCACATCACGGAATATATTGAAGGAATTGTGTACAAATATGAGATGGTATGCACGTAACATCAGGGATTCCTTTTGTTATATGGATGTGTGTGCCAGCTCATATGCGTGCTAGAAAGGGGGCTTTGTTTCGACCGTCGTTACATGATAGTGGTATCGGAGCCGAAGGTTACGGATTGGGCCATGCAGGCAAGGCAGTGCTCTCAAAAGATACTCGTAGGATGCGAGTCAAGGGTTAAACTGTTAGGATTGTCTCACATGTTGTTAAGGAGGAATGACGGGTTGGAATTAATAGTCTCACATCATGGAATAAATTGAAGGAGTTGAATACAAATATGAATTGGTAGGCACGTAACAACAGGGATTCCATTTTGTTATATGGGAGTTGTGTGCCAGCTCATATGCGTGCAAGGAAGGGGGACTTTATTCCGACTGTCGTTACATAACAGTGGTATCGGAGCCGAAGGTTCGGACTGGGCCATGCAGGCAAGACAGTGCTCTCAAAAGATACTCGTATGATGCGAGTCAAGGGGGAGACTATTAGGATTGTCTCGCATGTTATTAAGGAGGAATGATGCTTTGGATACAATAGTCCCACATCACGGAATATATTGAAGGAATTGTGTACAAATATGAGCTGGTAGGCACGTAACATCAAGGATTTCTTTTGTTATATGAGAGTTGTGTGCCAGCTCATATGTGTGCAAGGAAGGGTGGCTTTGTTCCGACCGTCGTTACATAACAAAAAATGGTTTCAACATCTCATTTTTGTTTGATGGTTGGTTAAGATCTGTCCCTTTGAGTGTTGAATTTGAGGATTTGTTTTTTATATCTTGCAACAAACATTACACTTTTCGATAGATGTACAACATGGATGCAGCCAATTTCAAGTGGAGATTATTCTTCTGTAGAATTGTGACTGGAAATGCATTATTTCAAATATGTCGATTGTATAGAATGCTAGACAATGTCAATTTGAACAATGAACGCGATGAGTTTGTATGGATGCTGGAAGGGGAGAAGATTACGTTTTTCGTTAGTGGGATTTACAAGATGATGAACTTTGCTGGCAGGAGGTGGTTGGGTTTTGACCACATGTGGTGTTTCAAAATTCCTACAAAGGTTAAGACTCACATGTGGATACTTACGCATGACAGACTGAATACGGTGAGCAGATTACATCGTAAAGGAGTAAATGTTGGTGGAGGTTGTGTTTTTTGTGGGGAAGACATAGAACACTATTTGCATCTTTTCTGCGACTGTGACTTTGCCTTTTATGTTTGGACTAAATGCTTAGTTTACCTTGATATTGACCTAAAGTGGGGAGGCTACATTAATAACCAATTTACTTTCTGGCAACACATTTTTCCTACTTTAGATGCTTCACCAAAACGACATATGTTTGTTTTTCTGAACTTTGCATATGTGTGGATCCTTTGGCATGACTGAAACTCCAGGAAATTCAAATTCAAAATGAGAAAGCCTAATAAAATAATTCACATCATTCTTAATTATGTTTTCGATTGGGCAGGCACGAAAAATTGAAAATATGTTGACAATATTGCTGCAAGGGTTCGAGACTGAGCCAGAGGAAGGGATGATGCATCAACCTGATCTGATACGGCATGCCTTCTTTATGATGTTTCTTGACTTTATTTTGGACTTGTAATATGTATTATGTAGTACTCTATCTCATTTTGGCAGGTCATGATGTATGTATTATGTATGATGCATGCATTTTGTGGTTGTAAATATTATGTATACATACGTATGATGTACTGATCTCTGACTGGAAATATATTAAGGCGTGAATCAGAATGATTCACTACCTTTTTGCTTCAAAAAACAATCATAAAAAGATACCACCTTTGGTAATTGTGAAACATCCGATGCAAACAATTTTGGCGAGAACAAAACAATGATCAAGATTCAAAAAATCTAGTGAAATGTGAATTACAGAGGTTTGCAAAATTAGGGACTAGAAAAGAATTTATTACAAGTAGTACTATTATGAAATTTGAATACATGAGTTTAATAAAATATTAAAAACTAAAAGAACGTAGAAAACCTAAAACCAATTAAAAAATAAAAAATAAATTGAATTTTAGCTTTTATCATCACTTCAATCTTAAGAGTTTAAACTAATACTATAAAATTAATACTGTTTCCAAATTTCAAGGGAATTTTCAAATCTATACTGTAAAATCAACACTATTTTTAATACTAGATTATACTGATCCTACGTGGATATTCCTTCATAAATGTAAACAAATACTAAAGGCATATTTACAATTTATCAACAATAATTAAACATGAATCAATTCCTCAACACTACTTTTAAAGGATTCAACTACAAAATATTATTTATTCAGATGCAAAAGCATTTCTAGTTATGATTACTTCTAGAAATTTATACCATAAAACAAATACATACCTCGACAAACTAGATTCCAGATGCATCAATAATTTGCAGCATTATGCTCAGAACATCATCTACAAAATTTGCAAAATGGTATCTTCCCGGCACCTAACCATCCAAGCAATACAACCACGTTCTTTGATTTAACTTACAAAGAATTGTTCAGGTCAGGGAAATGTCATCTGTATATAACATCAAAATCGGATGACTTCGGTTTTCTTATTTCTCCATTCATGCAAGTGTTTCCTGGCTTTGCATATTGGTATAGGGCTAAGTGAATCTAAAAAAGAGGTATGCACATCTAGTTTGGCTAATATAGCTTTTGTGCGCTAAAATATAACATTTAAACAAAAAATAGAAGATGACTGCAGGTAAAATCAAAATTAATGCATTCCTCGGAAGATGAATGATGACGATTTTTTACCCATATTCAAAGCGAATTCGAAATCCCTTTGGATTTTTAAAGAAAAGCCATAAAGTTGTCGATGGATTTACCAGTGATAGTTGTGAACTGAAATAAGGAGATCTGTAAATAACAAGTAAACCTGCTTGATTCTATAAAATGGTGCAAGAAGTTCACCAAAGTAATTTTCTCCTTTACGACATTACTTCTAGGTCCCACCCATAACCGTAAGCTAGAAAAGATAACCGCACTTTACTTAGAGCTCAATTTGATTGCCAAATATATTACTTATAAGCACAAAAAATATAGTGTTATGATCTTTTAAATAAAAGTTAAGTGTAATCCCATCAGCCTAAGTTTCTTCCCTATGTTGTATTACATATTCACATTCTGATGTCAAGGAAAGGAAATATTTTGACTAGCTTTCCATATAACATGGTTAATTGATGCTTACGGGATTTGATACTAAGATATCTAAACCTATTAAGTTGGATAAAATGCTGAAGAAATAATTAAGCACCACAGGTGGCTTTGGATGTAAATTACTTAGCATTTTCACATGCTTGAAACATGTTGCTACTTTAAATGAATTTTATCAAATCCTATTGTAAGATATAGAAACTTAGAATGCCAAAACTCGCATAGATTCAAATAGACGTTAGTATTGACAAATTTCCAAACTTGGATGCAATAGAAAATAAAAATTCCACTCAGATCTTCCAGATTGTATGAATAAGAATTCTTTTTGAAGGAAAAGTGATTAGACATACAATTCAATACATTATCCCATTCATAATGCAAAAATTTCAGATAATAATGACTGCAATAGGAACAATTCTAACTCTAATAAGAATTGTTGATCATACAATAGTAGACATGTCTGAGTCATACATAAAAAATTAGTCTAATTTAATGATATAGAGGAAAGGCAAACTCCGAATTGTACAAAAATGCAGTTAACGAAGACAAGACCGATATTCTCCAACAGAAGATAGATATAAAGGATGTTCCTTGAACTAACGAGCCTATGGTTCATTGAACTAACCTTGTTGGGTCGTTGGTGATCGAACTGAAATCGATAGAACGGTTGAATCATGTTGAAGGTATCTCAGTGTATTGTTGGAGAAGACATCGATTTTTAAACTAATCTCAACCGATAATCAGGAATTGCGTCGACGAGATCTTTATGGGTTGTTGGAGAAGATGTCAATCATAGAGCTAATCTCAACCGATAATCTGGTATTGTGCTGAAGCCTGACGTAGCCCTAGTTCCTCACACTAATCGGGCAACAGTATCCAAATATTGTAGCTGCTCAAACTCCTGGACTTCCACCATGATTCCTTTCCTTCTTTTCCATCCACCTTCGCTTTGTGCTATCCTCTTATCACCAAGACATCATGTTCTACTGAAACTTTGACCTCTTCCTTCGATAGTGTGATGCAAATTTGAGATCGATAACGAGTTAGGTTTCGGGAGAGGTGTTGCTGTGTGAATTCAATGGTAGGTTTGTTTTGGGTTAGGATTTAGCAGGAAGGATGAAGAAAAGTAGTTGAAACATTATGCGCGATAGATGAAACCAAGCGAGATGGAAAACGTAGATATTATATAGGAGAGGAAAAATAATATAAAATCACACAGATTTGGGTAGCAGAGGAAGAATCAGAATAGTAAGAAGACGAACACTAAAGAAATTTCTAAGGGCATAGCAGGTATTGTGGCCGAATATAGCTAATGATACGTCTAGTCGTTATAAATTGTGTATCTAATTTAAGCAAGGGAAAGTCCATACAAACACAAAATTTTGACACAATTGGTGACATAATTGATTTGCACCATTGGATTACCCCATGAATTCCACTACTTTATATAAAGACAAAAAAATCCAATGGTCAAGACTTTGTGTCTTTCCTTTTGTGTTTAATCTTGTGTTTTTATAGCTGTCCCCAGTAAGTAAATAACAAATAAGCTAATTAATAATTAAAATTAGTTATCTTCTTATTTTTAATTTGCATGAAAATATTATTAATACAAAAACATAAATAAAAAAGATTGACTGTCGTTGAAAATTTCTGAATGAAGACAATAAAACCTAAACAGTCTCGGAATTTTTTTTTTTTTGAAATTTCACTCTTTTAAAAAAATAAGTATATAAAGAACAAAAAATTATCATGAAACATAAACAAAACTGTAAAATTCAGTTTCTTAACTATTCAAATTACTTGCAAAATTGTTTTTTTCAATTCGATTTTTCTTGAATAATTCATATGTACAACAAATAATTTTATGAACGATTACAGTATTAATCTATTTTTTTATGTTGAAAACCATAGTGAGTTTGTGGAAAAAAATAAAACAATTGTTGACCACATAAGCTTTTATGACAATACTCCATTTTTATGAAAAGTAATTTGTTCGCGTAATCCATTAATTTAAAATATTATCAAAATCCTCAAATTTAATTATGTTTTTTTTCAAAAGTCGTAGCAAACTAAGGTTGCACAATAATCGAAGAACCTTGTCTATTACGTAGGGGTGAGCATTTGGTTGGTTTGTTTTATCCGATGATGAAAATTGTTAAACCAAACTAAAACCGGTAAAAATGAAAATCAATCCAAACCAACCAAATTAAGTTTGGTTGGTCGGTTGGTTATCCGATTGAACTGAACTAAAAATATTTTAGACTTTATGTTTGTAATTTTATTTTATTTTTGAAAATGGTACCTTTTATTACCAACTATATATTTCCATTATATGCCTCATCAAAAACCTTGCAATCCCCCTACTGGGTACTTAACAAGGGAAAAGAGCACATATAATTTCCATATATTGAACCGTTTTTATACAATAATACAAACATAATTGAATACACAAATTTACAGAAAAAATAAAAGCCCTTAATTCCAGAACAACTCGTTGAAACCTCCCGCCATAAATCCAAAGCAAATCAATCTTCATCATTTAATTCATTTCCCCATCGCTGTAGAAAGTCCACATTGAAGTCCAATCGAACAGTTTGAGACCTGTTATTGCTAACCAGAAACACTAATTCCTTCTCAATTTTTCGTAGTTTGATAAGTTCTGATGCCTTCTGATTCCTAAAAATCCTTGAATTTCGTTCTTTCCATATATGATAAACTGCTGCAGTTAACACTCCACATGCAATATCCCGCAATTGGTCACGATTTCTGAACTGCTGTTGTAACACCCCGTAATTTTAAAACATGACATAAAGGATAATTAAAGAATACTTAATTTTTGTAAGAAGAATTAAGGGAAATGGGTTGTGCCATTGCGTTCGTCTCGGAATTCTGCTTTGAATAGAGTCTGAGTTTGCGTAAACCGGATATCGTATGAAGAAGTTATGAAGCTTAGAAGAATTCAAGAATTAGCAGAATTAAATTAATTAAATAATGAATCGAAAACGAATTTAAGAATCAAACTTCAGTCAAAGCGGGCAGAGCGGGAAATCTCCCGCTCTAGGGTGTCGACCCACTAAGGAGTTGACATAGGTGTCGACCCCCTATAGGGGTGTCGACAGGGGTGTCAACCCACCTATAGGGGTGTTGACCTCCATCGACCCAGATCTGGCCGACGTGTTTTTGTGGTCTAGGGCTGATGTGTCCTTCTAGGATTGGCTGGATGACGTGTTTTTTCTGGACTGGATGGTTCAAATGGTTCCTAAGCTAATCAAAAGGCCCTAACTAACCTAATACATCTATATAAACAACACCTAGACCTAACTCTAATTTTATTACACTAATTCATGCGCCTCCATGCTGCCCCAACCTAAACTAGTCTTTCTTCTACACTAAAGCAAATCATAATTGGAGTATTCATATTGGAAGATAAGAATCAAATTCTACAACAACGGTTTAGCTAATCAAATTCAGAATACAGAATTCAGATATAGTTTCTCTTCTACCACTGTGAGTCCACGTTACTTTCACATATAATTAATTAAAAGTAATTGTGGTAAGTTTGTGAATTGGATTTTATGAACATGCCTGTAAGATGAATCATATCAAGTTTTATGAATTCTTATATTCATAACTAAAGTTCATGTTCCATATGCTTATTGGATCTATCTTATTGTTCTGTGCCAGTTCATGTTCCATAAGATTATTGGATCTATTTTATTGTTCTATGCCAGTTCACACTTCATATGCCTATTTTTATGCCAGTTTTGATGTCATGGTTCTCTTCCCTTCTTCTCTTCTTTTTTTATGAGATTAGGCTAACTTCGAGCCTAACATATTGCGTTGAATTATACGTATGAATGACGTGGAACATTGTGGGAAAAGATTGGGAAAATATTGAATAATATGTAATTGGCATAAATTGGTTTGTAATCATGTAATTGATTTGGGGCATAATTATGTATAACTTGTATACATGAATTTGGCATAAATTGGTTTGGGCCTAATTTGGCATAACTAGTACACATGAGATTATAGGCATAATTTGGATTAAAATTATGAACATAATTTAGGTTGGAAATTATGGGTAATTAGTATATTTTAATCCAAGATTTGAAATTGGGACTTGAATCAAGAAAGTGATAATGAATGTCTAAGATACGAGGTCAGATTCGAATTACGGTATAAGACTGCCTGGAACCGCCCGACACATCCAGCAACAGCAATTTGGTAATCTAACGTGAGAGATCAAAGGCAGAAATTAGATGCATAATAATGCAAAGACACAAGGTTAGATTTGGATTGCGGTATAAGCCTGCCCGGAACCTCCCGGCAAATCCAGCAACCGCAAAACGGTAATCTAATGTGGGAGGTCTTGCAAGATTACAGTTATAATGAATTAAAGAACACTCAACCAAATTAAGACATGTAGTAAGACATGGGTATAATAAAAGGGTTAAGTGGGTGACATGGGTGACATGTGAATATAATTAGAAGCACTTAACCAAGGTGAAACATGTAAGAAGACATGGAATAAAAAGGGGTTAAGTGGGAATTCCTAGTGGGGACCAAGCTTAGGTAGGAAGCTTGTGTCAAGTGTGTGGACCCTTGTCAACCCGTAACCCACTCTGTATCTATGTGAGCTCGAACTAGGTCAAGGACGGGACATGCTTACTGGGTTTGATTGTAAGAGGTCAAAAGAGTTAGCGATGGCAACGCAAGTCCAACTGAGTCATGTATGTGCATGGGTCCAGGCTAGTAGGTAAGATGTTGTTGCATCGTGTAGGTATAAGCCGTGCATTTTTAGTAGTATCAGGTTGCCACTTTAGGGAGTGATACACCCTACTGTAGGACCAACATGGGTATCTACGAGTTAGGGAGCCGATCGAATAGGGAGGGTAGTGGGAACAACTAGTGGAGATAGGAGAAGGCGGTACATATGGCAACAGCTAGGAGTACACAAAACTACCATTATCATCATCATCATCATCATCATTATTATTAGTAAGAGGGATCAACTTTCAGTATGGGACTAGTAATGGTGTAGTGTAACTAGCATTGGTGCAGTGTAACTAGCATTGGTGCAGTGTAGGAATTATTTTATAGTGATTAGAAGTGCAATCAACGTTATATCTTGTCCATCTTGTTTACCTTGTCATACCTGCTTATGTTACAGTCATTTCTTATATCCAGTTTATGTTCTTATCCTGTTACTTTACTCGTTATATAGTTAAAGTCACTGGACTCGCAAAACTTTATGTCTGGCTCGTTTTGTTTCGCCTCTTTCCTTCCCTCCCCCCTGGTGCTTAGGGTGGGATTAGTGGAGCTTGACTTGGATTTCTTTCTTCTTGAAGTGCTTGGAAGTGTTGAAAGTAATGCTCAACTTTATCTCTTTTCCATTATGGCTATTTGGAGTGGGATTATGGTTTTACTTTTATGTACCCTGATAAAAATTTTGTTCAAGATAGATATTTGTGTACGTGACTTTAGTATATGGTTTTGATGTTGTGACCAGACATGTTTTTCTTTTCCGTTGCAATGAATAAAGTTTAAATTTTTAAGTACCATTTTATATATCTGTCTTGTGAATGTTCTGTCCCATACTCTTATAATACTCCATGAAAGTTAATGCATTCCCTTAGTGGGTGACATTAATGGACGTGGGGTGCTACACGTGGTATCAGAGCTGAAGGTTACTAGAATAGATAAAAAAATTTGAAAACCGTTTTCAAAAGTATTTTTTTAAAGAAGTATTTTCAAAAACATGTTTAAAGAGAGTATTTTCAAGAGAAAGGTTTATTATGAAAAACATAATCCCCAAAAGCCATATATCTATCTTTTGATTCTCTATTTTGAATCTCTCCCTTTTTCCTTTCAGCATGTCTGGGGAACCCTATATACCCGAGGGCGTACAGGTACCAGCCTAGTTCAGAAGGTATCTGGAGGCTAGGGCTACTGCCGCAGGCCCAACAGACGTTCCTCCTCCCCCAGCTACAGCCACTCCTCTTCCTCCTCCTCCCCATATAGACGCTTTTTCTAAGACATGCAAAGACTTTCGTGCGATGGGCGGAAAACCATATCATGGGACGGAAATGTTTGTCGAAGCTAGAAATTGGCTCAAGGAAGTGGAGAACTTGTTTGGTATCTTTGGGATAGACGATGGAAGGAAGGTTCGGCTAACTGCTTGGTTTATGAAGGATGAAGCTTCATTTTGGTGGGAAGTAACTAATGGAAGACGTGTAGTGGAGACGTGGATGGATTTTAGACAAAGGTTCGAGTTGAAATTTCTGTCACAAGCAGAGCAAAGTTTATACATGGAGAGGTTCTTGGCTTTGAAATAGGGGAATTTATCTATGAAGGAGTACGGTAACAAGTTTAACCAATTAGCAAGACTCGGCTTAGAGTTGGTGAATACACCGCATAAGAAGGCCCAAAGATTTGCTAAGGGTTTGAATGAGCCGCTACATGGATTGGCTATGTCCCACATTCCTATGGGGGCTACCTTCGAGAAACTGGTTGACATGGCGTTGACGTAAGAGGAGGAGAAAGGTGCTAATGTTAATAAGGCACAAGATAAGAAAGTGGATCCAAAGAAAGCACATCAACAACAAAAGAAAGGTGGTAAGGATAAAAGGGCCAAGGGAAGAAAAAGTGTTTTAATTGTGGAACACTGGGCCACCTAAGTGAGGACTGTAGGAAGAAGAAGAATACTGGTTGCTTCCAATGTGGTGAGGCAGGACATATGGTTAAAGACTGCCCAAGGAGGCAAGGACATAGGACATGATCTACTTCGGGAGGGCAGGTTCATGCTCTTATGGCACCAGGACAGAAGAGAAGTAGAAACATTTCTGTTGAAAGTTTGATTTTCCTTTTTGACCATCCTGTTCGAACATTGTGTGACTCTGGTGCTTCTCATTCGTTTATATTTGCTTCGTTAGTTGAAACACTACACCTAAATACTAGTCTAGTTATGGATCCCATTGTAGTCTCAAATCCTATTGGTGGTTCGGCTCATTTATCTATGGTTTGCCGGGATTTGAGAGTGTCTATCTTGGGCGTTGGGTTTGAATGCAATGCCTACGTTCTTGGTTTCATGGGCTATGGCTTGATTATAGGGATGGATTGGCTAGCCAGGTATGGTGCCATCCTAGACTGTGAAAGGAGGGTAGTAAGACTGTTGACTCGTTGTAGAAAGACCCTTGATACTTCTTGTGACCCTGGTGGTTCAGTGATGCTTAGCTACCTAGAAACACTTGACGCATTCATCGATGATTTGCAATCTGTTCGCGTAGTCCGTGAGTATGGTGACGTCTTTGATGAGGTTTGGGTTTATCCCCAAGGCGCAAGATAGACTTCCGTATATACTTAGTAGATAATGCAAAGTCAGTTGCATTGCCAGTGCGCCACATGGCTCCAAGAGAAAGGAGGGAGTTTAGTATACAAGTGAAAGAGTTGCTTGAGAAAGGATTAATAAGAAGAAGTATCTCGGAGTGGGGTGCTCCAGTTGTTTTTTCTACGAAGGCTGATGGTTTGCTTAGATTGTGCGTGGACTATAGAGAGCTGAATAAGCTCACGAAGAAGAACAGACACCCATTGCCGAGGATAGATGATTTGTTCGATCAGTTGGTTGGTGCTTTCGTTTTCTCGCAGCTGGACTTAGCTACAGGATTTCATCAGTTGAGGGTAGCTGAGGATAGAATAGGTAAGACTGCATTTAGAACTCCCGACGGTTTCTTCGAGTGGCTCATCATGTCTTTTGGTTTGACGAATGCACCCGCATATTTTGTAGACTTGATGAGTAGGGTGTTTAGGGAGTTTCTAAACAAGTTGGTGGTAGTCTTTGTGGATGACATCTTGATATTCTCTAGAAGCGAGGAAGAACATGCCCTACATCTTAGGGAAGTCTTAGAGACCCTTCGAGCACATCAACTCAAGGCTAAGTTCCCTAAATGTCATTTTTGGAGGAAGGAAGTGAGGTTCTTAGGGCACGTGGTCTCTAAGGAAGGGATAGCAGTTGTAACACCCCGTAATTCTGTAACGCTAAGATTCACAAATCAAGGCAGAATTAAAAGTTAAAATCAAAATCAAAGGAAACGGGTTTTGCCATTGCGTTAGTCTCGGAATTCTACATGAAAACGAGTCCGAGTTTGCGTAAATCGGAGTCCGTATGAGGAAGATATGGCCTCCGGAAGATTCAGCGAAATTCAAATTTCGAAAATTGGGCCGGATTGGCCAGGGCGGGAATTTTCCCGCCCAAGACACCCAGGTCGACTGGGTAGTCGACCTGGGGCACCCAAGTCGACTACATAGTCGACCTGGGGGTCGACCCCCCCCCCCCCCGTTTTTCCAGCCTTCTGCACCTTGTTCATTCTGATGTATCTGGACGCCATTCTGACCAGGTTCGTCCGCCTAATATAAACAGCCCTAGTCTTCTTCTCTATTCACAATTCTTTTCTACCTTTATGCTGCAAAGATTCTTAGTGAACATGGCTTCTTCTCCTCCTCTTAATTAAAATAAATAATAAATAGAATAATATATATAAAACAAATCAAGACGAGGAGATGCTGCTCAAAGACTTTCAAGAAGAAGAGGTTCAAGCTAGGATTCAAGAGGAGGTTCAAACGACATCAACGACTGATTTTCTACGAATCATAGCAACGCCATCTTTCTTTTCCAATCTAAATCTCTGTAAGTCAGTTATTTCTAGATTTTAACGTTTTTCTCTGTTCATGACATGAAATTAAAGGAATAAAAGAATATGCCAAATCTCTCTCTCTCTATTCGAATCAGTGCCTATACTCTTGAACCTAATTAAGAACTGTTATGATTCAAGGACAAATAAGACCGTGACTATGAAACTATGGACCTTAAAACCATATGCCTACGACTATGAACATTTGCCTATGACTATGAACATTGCCTATGACTGTGACTGTGACTATGAGAATTATTTCCTTGACTAAGCCTATGCCTTTGATTAGGAAATATAAACTATTGCCTATGACATAACAAGGACAACTGTGATTAAACACCTGTGATTCATGACTAGGAAAGTGTTGCTTAAGTTTTGTGACTATGAAATTGGGTCTAAACCCGATTATCTATTCTGTCTATTCTTGGTTATCTTTGGTTTTAGACCTTAGGAATTTACCTATTAAGTTAGGTCTACCCATGTTCTTGAACCTACGTATCTATTCTGTCTATTCTTGTTTTTCTTTGGTTTTAGACCTTGGGAATTTACCTATTAAGTTAGGTCTACCCATGTTCTTGAACCGACGTCGTTATTCAACCCTTTTTATGCCAGTTAGTATGTCTATCTTTTGCATAGCATCTTTGGTTCATTCCCTATTTTCAACGAACCTAGCTTTATTTATAATCTATACTGAATCACGATTATACGAATGGTGGGAATGCGGTTTGGGAAAAATATGAAATTTACTAAAAATATAGTTTAACTTGGAAATTAGCATAAATTGGGAACATGTATTATGGCATGTTCATAGAAATGCAAGTTGGATAAATTTGACATGAATTATAAGACGTGTAATTTGAATCTAATATTGATGTGTAAATCTAGCATTTACATGAATAGTGAACTAAAGTAATAAGTCTAGAATTAGAATGTTGAATCGGAATTGGATTAGCTAATTTGGCACGGTAAGTATATTGGCATAAATGTGAAATTGGCCACAATTGGGAGTAATTGGCAGGTGTAGCAAAATCATGGTTAGTGACACTTAATTTGGTATAGTCCACATACCAAAAAGCATAAATATGATTTAGAAGGGGAAATGGGCCATAAGAATGAATGTAGACAATTTACATTGAAAGAGTAATTAGAAAATAAGTAAATTAGAAATAATTTACTTATAGAATTTGGCCTAAATGAGGAAATAAAAATTTAGACAAGCTAAAGGTTTCTTAACGACATCTCTGTTAATGACACACCAGAAAGTTCTAGGGTGACAGAGAGGATAGTGTCTAGGCTTGGGTTTGGAAAATACAAGTCTCCTGCTCTCCCTGGCTATCCCTAACTGATCCGACGAACGGGATGGTTACTTTTAAAACCCGATTTGAAAACTAATCAAAACCCCTTGAACTTAGAAAACACGAATATGCCTAACCCGAGGTTAGGCTGAGTTGCGATGTAAACCTGCCCGGAACCAACCGGCACATCCAGTATTCGCAACAATATCTGTCTAATGTGAGTGGTCGCGGCTTTAATTTATTTAGTTAAAGCTAGAACAAGAATGGTAGGGTTAAGTTAACTAAGACACTTAACCAGTTCAACATGATAACTAAACTGATGGGTGGGGTTAGGTTCAGACTGACACTTAACACAGTTAAGCTAGAATGGGTGGGTTAAGTCCATAGGAACATTTAACCAACTTAACACAGTTAAGCTAGAATGGGAGGGCTAAGTCCATAGGGACACTTAACCAACTTAACATGGTAACAAGACAAGATTTGTAGGGGTTAAGTAACCAAGAAAACACTTAGCCAAATTAACATGTTAACTAGACTAGAAGGTGGGGTTAAGTAAAGTTAATACACTTAGCCAAACTAACATGTTAACTAGACTAGAGGTTGGGGTTAAGTAAATACACTTAGCCAATTTGGCATGATAGCTGGACCAGACCGTATGGTTAAGTAAACCTGAACACTTAACCATCAGGTTGTGATAAAGAAATGAGGTTAAGTCTAAAATATGAAGGGATAATACTTAACCATTAATAACATGTTAGTTAAAACAGACGGGCAGGGTTAAGTTAAAAAGGAACACTTAACCAATACAGGATGAAGGGGTAGGGTTAAGTAATAAGAAATATTTAACCAATATAACTTGGTTTGTGGTAGGGTTAAGTCAACGTGAATTGCTGATTACACTTAACCAGCTTAACAGGATAAATGAAGAGGGTTAAGTTAGCTTGAATTGACTAATGACACTTAACCAATCCAAATTGACGGGAAAGAGAACTAAGTATTAAACCTTAGCTAAAAGGAGATAAGTAGTAAACCTTAGTTAAGAAAACAACGATTCTGGAAACTAAGTGGTAAACCTTAGTTGACAAAACTAAGTAGTAATTCTTAGCATAACACGAGGAGGAGCGAACGTCCGTCTGATTAAAAAGAAGGCTCCAACGAATTGGGTTACGAAGCCCAAGGCTTCGAGGGGATGTGAGGGTACTCTTGGTATCCCTCTGTGAGGCTGCAGATGATCCGCCTGGGCCCATAGAGGTTAAGGTCTGCGTAGAAGAACCAGGGGTATGCCTTGGTTGCAATAAATGGTAACTAAAGACTAGGATGGACCGGCGTGATTCGGCGAGCAAACGGTAGCCCTGTGATAGCGACTCGTCGTCTACCATCCATCTTGAGTCAATCGAGATACGTGAAGCGGAAAGGCGGAGAACTCCAAAAGGCCATATACTTGCTATCTAGTTATGGGTGAGGATGGCCTTAGGATAGTGGGGCACCGGGGGCCGGCGTATAGTTCTCATTTTACAAGGTGTGCCTTTCATTAGTTGAGGGAGGGGTCAAGTGGGACCATAGCCACTGGAATAAAAACAGACCTTAGCATCTGCATCGGCAGATATCTGAAAGCTCCCGACCGAGTTCTGTATTCCTTGATTTGCCCTGTCGCAGGACTCGGACCGCACATTACAGGACATGTGCATCTAGACAAGCGATAACGATTCGCGATACATGCATGGGGAAGTATAAGAACATATACAACTCTAGGTAGTGTGTCCTAGACTTGGGGGCATCGTTCGACAGGTAGCGTAATCCCTAGTTGGACTAGGTGGCATAAACCCTGAACTCGAGAAGCGTTCAGCAGATAGCGTAAAACTCTAGTTAAATCTAGAAAGCACTTGATAGAAAACCCTAGATTAGATCTAGGTAATAAATAATAAATGTATGCCTGAAGGCAATGGAAACTACAGGGGTTGGGATCACGTTATCGTTACTAGTTGGAACACTAGTTAGGTGGTGCAGAGATATAGAAACCAGTATAACAAGGAAATAGCGAAGCGGCGAAAGTATTAGAGCGTATCCAGCTTATCTTATCTTAGCATATCTTGTGATTACCTTGTCTAATCTTGTTGACCCTATCGTCATGGTATAATCTTGTATTCAGTTAATTCATGTCGTTTTGTTTTTCCATGTTCACATGCTAGAAGTTACTGAACTTACTCAGGCTTTATGTCTGACTCTGTTTTTCTTTCGTCTTCTTTTCTTCCGTTCCCCCTCCCAGGTAGTAAAGGAGAGAATAGTTTAGCTCAGGTTAAGTTGGACTGCCACTCTTTCCCAGCTTGAAGATTTGTCGAAGTTTGCTTGGATTCTCTTTTCAGATGTTATGGCTGGCTCTTGCTAAAATCGGGGAATGTAAATGTTGTTTTTATGCTTCTTTATTTTGTAAGACAGATGATACTCTGATATTGTAAAGAAACCATTGTACAAACTATTTTATCAATAAAGCAAAGTTTTATTTTCCGCTATTTAATTTCTGTCTGTCTTGTAATTTATCTGCATCTTTTACCCAAAATGCTCTACAGAACTTAGTGCATTCCCTTTGCGAGTGACACTAACGGATGTGTGGTGTTACATGTGGTATCTGAGCTGAAGGTTACCAGATCAGATAAAGGATTTGAAAAATTGTTTTCAAAACGGTTTTTAAAGAAGCATTTTCAAGAGAAAAGATTTGTTTTAAAGACATTCCCCAAAGCCATACGCACTATCTTCTCTTCCTCTGTTTAAATTCTTGTCTCGAGTCTCTGGGGCTCCTGGCTTTCTGGGAGGTAACCTTATCAAAGGACAAAGTAGTGTCCGGCTTCCATCCATAGCCGTAGTTGTTTCATCTATGGGCAGTTTTCTTTCAAGGCTTATAGGGTTTTCCGGACGATGGAGGCGGTTTTCGAGAGATTTGTCAACATGACTACACACGGAATGGGGTGAGGAGTTTGGCTAAGGAGCATAACCCTAGGATGAGGAATTCATGGATGTAGACTGAGCACACGAAGGAGGAAGAAATTATAAAACCTAAGACAAGAGGAAATATCTTTACTAGGGTATGATAGGGCATATACTTAAGGATAAGGGCAAGGACGAGGACGAGATTTTCAGAAGAACAAGTACATGCTTTCGCCACCAAGCGTACCTAGGAGAAAGGTAGTCCGGTTGGAAGAGTCTAGTTTTCTGTTCGTGCTATTTCCTTAGGTTGTAGCACTTCGCATTTTGGGTCTCTGCACCATAGTACTTGTATAGTAGAAAGATCCCACTAGAGTCTCAAATCCAATTGGTGGTCCGACCAGTTTATTTTTGGTTAGTAGGGATTTGAGAATAGCTATCGAGTTTGCTTATATCGTCTCACGTAGATCGTCTAAATTCGGGGGAGATATTCCTTGGGTGCTTGTCTGATATTGGTTTAGGCCTTTGGGGCTTGTACTTGAGGAACGTCGAGTTCGGTTTGGATGGTTTGCGGGAGAGATGAATAGTTGTGGCAGGCATTCCAAAGAGCACGTAGTGATCTTTCGACTCTTATAGTTATGGCATGGCGGATAAGAGGGAAACCTCTAATCATCTTAGTACGTATACCTGGTACCGTGATTGACATCTGATTATTTTAGAAATGGAGATCCGGAACTTCACAATCGTGAAGTTAAATTAGTTAAGATACAGTGGAGTAAGGCTCAAGAAGGCTAGATACTAGCATCATACCCTTTTCCTTGAGGGTGCATCCTTGATTTCTTTGTTTTAGGAGCTTTACGCATAATTGTTTCTCTCTTTCCAAAGTATATCACCTAGGTCGTATCTTCGATCCTTAGGTAGAAGCCAATGGATGTAAACATGTGTTTGAAACATGTTATGGTTGGTGGTTGCAAGTGATTGCTAATGGTTGCTCGTGGATGCATATGCATACGTATTAGGCGCTAGATCAGTTCAGACGCTTTCATATTGCATTTACAGATATGTATTTGTTTGTAAGTTAAGCCCGATATGTTATCATATGGATGTTGCATATGGATGAATGGCTTGGCACGCATATAGTATTTACATAACTAGGGATGCTTGCATACATGGTTGGACACATGGCACTGACATGACTCGCATTAAGGAGGTCGACTGAATCAGTAGACCGCCTAATTTTATAGTAGATAAAGACATATACACACACTATGCATATGAACATGAAAGCATTAGAAATCTTTTAAGGACAATGGATGTCTGTGAGTGAATGGTTGAGTAGATGGGTGATTGGATGGTAGGACACATTCTTCCTAACTTAAAGATTTCGAGGGCGAAATCATTTTAAGTGGGGGAGAATGTAACACCCCGTAATTCTGTAACGCTAAGATTCACAAATCAAGGCAGAATTAAAAGTTAAAATCAAAATCAAGGGAAACGGGTTGCGCCATTGCGTTCGTCTCGGAATTCTGCATGAAAACGTGTCCGAGTTTGCGTAAATTGGAGTCCGTATGAGGAAGATATGGCCTTTCGAAGATTCAGCGAAATTCAAAATTCAAAAATCGGGCCGGATTGGCCAGGGCGGGAATTTTCCCGCCCAAGACACCCAGGTCGACTGGGTAGTCGACTTGGGCTACCCAGGTCGACTACATAGTCGACCTGGGGGTCGACCCCCCCCCCCCCCCCCCCGTTTTTTCAGCCTTCTGCACCCTGTTCGTTCTGATGTATCTGGACGCCATTCTGACCAGGTTCGTCCGCCTAACACTATATAAACAGCCCTAGTCTTCCTCTCTATTCACAATTCTTTTCTACCTTTATGCTACAAAGATTCTTAGTGAACATGGCTTCTTCTCCTCCTCTTAATTAAAATAAATAATAAATAGAATAATATATATAAAACAAATCAAGACGAGGAGATGCTGCTCAAAGACTTCCAAGAAGAAGAGGTTAAAGCTAGGATTCAAGAGGAGGTTCAAACGACATCAACGACTGATTTTCTACGAATCATAGCAACGCCATCTTTCTTTTCCAATCTAAATCTCTGTAAGTCAGTTATTTCTAGATTTGAACGTTCTTCTCTGTTCGTGACATGAAATTAAAGGAATAAAAGAATATGCCAAATCTCTCTCTCTCTCTCTATTCGAATCAGTGCCTATACTCTTGAACCTAATTAAGAACTGTTATGATTCAAGGACAAATAAGACCGTGACTATGGAACTATGGACCTTAAAACCATATGCCTATGACTATGAACATTTGCCTATAACAAGGAACATTGCCTATGACTGTCACTGTGACTATGAGGATTATTTCCTTGACTAAGCCTATGCCTTTGATTAGGAAATATAAACTATTGCCTATGACATAACAAGGACAACTGTGATTAAACACCTGTGATTCATGATTAGGAAAGTGTTGCTTAAGTTTTGTGACTATGAAATTGGGTCTAAACCCGATCATCTATTCTGTCTGTTCTTGGTTATCTTTGGTTTTAGACCTTGGGAATTTACCTATTAAGTTAGGTCTACCCATGTTCTTGAACCTACGCCTCTATTCTGTCTATTCTTGTTTTTCTTTGGTTTTAGACCTTGGGAATTTACCTACTAAGTTAGGTCTACCAATGTTCTTGAACCGACGTCGTTATTCAACCCTTTTTATGCCAGTTAGTATGTCTATCTTTTGCATAGCATCTTTGGTTCATTCCCTATTTTCTACGAACCTAGCTTTATTTATAATCTAGACTGAATCACGATTATACAAACGGTGGGAATGCGGTTAGGGCAAAATATGAAATTTACTAAAAATATAGTTTAACTTGGAAATTGGCATAAATTGGGAACATGTATTATGGCATGTTCATAGAAATGCAAGTTGGATAAATTTGACATAAATTATAAGATGTGTAATTTGAATCTAATATTGACGTGTAAATCTAGCATTTACATGAATAGTGAACTAGAGTAATAAGTCTAGAATTAGAATGTTGAATCGGAATTGGATTAGCTAATTTGGCACGGTAAGTATATTGGCATAAATGTGAAATTGGCCATAATTGGGAGTAATTGGCAGGTTTAGCAAAATCATGGTTAGTGACACTTAATTTGGTATAGTCCACATACCAAAAAGCATAAATATGATTTAGAAGGGGAAATGGGCCATAAGAATGAATGTAGACAATTTACATTGAAAGAGTAATTAGGAAATATGTAAATTAGAAATAATTTACTTATAGAATTTGGCCTGAATGAGGAAATACAAATTTAGACAAATTAAAGGTTTCTTAGCGACATCTCTGTTAATGACACACCAGAAAGTTCTAGGGTGACAGAGAGGATAGTGTCTAGGCTTGGGTTTGGAAAATACAAGTTTCCTACTCTCCCTGGCCATCCCTAACTGATCCGACGAACGAGATGGTTACTTTCAAAACCCGATTTGAAAACTAATCAAAACCCCTTGAACTTAGAAAACACGAATATGTCTAACCCGAGGTTAGACTAATTTGCGATGTAAACCTACCCGGAACCAACCGGCACATCCAGTATTCGCAACAATATCTGTCTAATGTGAGTGGTCGCGGCTTTAATTTATTTAGTTAAAGCTAGAACAAGAATGGTAGGGTTAAGTTAACTAAGACACTTAACCAGTTCAACATGATAACTAAACTGATGGGTGGGGTTAGGTTCAGACTGACACTTAACACAGTTAAGCTAGAATGGGTGGGTTAAGTCCATAGGAACATTGAACCAACTTAACATAGTTAAGCTAGAATGGGAGGGCTAAGTCCATAGGGACACTTAACCAACTTAACACGGTAACAAGACAAGATTTGTAGGGGTTAAGTAACCAAGAAAACACTTAGCCAAATTAACATGTTAACTAGACTAGAAGGTGGGGTTAAGTAAAGTTAATACACTTAGCCAAACTAACATGTTAACTAGACTAGAGGTTGGGGTTAAGTAAATACACTTAGCCAATTCGGCATGATAGCTGGACCAGACCGTAGGTTTAAGTAAACCTGAACACTTAACCATCAGGTTGTGATAAAGAAATGAGGTTAAGTCTAAAATATGAAGGGATAATACTTAACCATTAATAACATGTTAGTTAAAACAGATGGGCAAGGTTAAGTTAAAAAGGAACACTTAACCAATACAGGATGAAGGGGTAGGGTTAAGTAATAAGAAATATTTAACCAATATAACTTGGTTTGTGGTAGGGTTAAGTCAACGTGAATTGCTGATTACACTTAACCAGCTTAACAGGATAAATGAAGAGGGTTAAGTTAGCTTGAATTGACTAATGACACTTAACCAATCCAAATTGACGGGAAAGAGAACTAAGTAGTAAACCTTAGCTAAAAGGAGCTAAGTAGTAAACCTTAATTAAGAAAACAACGATTCTGGAAACTAAGTGGTAAACCTTAGTTGACAAAACTAAGTAGTAATTCTTAGTATAACACGAGGAGGAGCGAACGTCCGTCTGATTAAAAAGAAGGCTCCAACGAATTGGGTTACGAAGCCCGAGGCTTCGAGGGGACGTGAGGGTACTCTTGGTATCCCTCTGTGAGGCTGCAGATGATCCGCCTGGGCCCACAGAGCTTAAGGTCTGCGTAGAAGAACTAGGGGTATGCCTTGGTTGCAATACATGGCAACCTAAAGACTAGGATGGACCGGCGTGATTCGGCGAGCAAACGGTAGCCCTGTGATAGCGACTCGTCGTCTACCATCCATATTGAGTCAATCGAGATACGTGAAGCGGAAAGGCGGAGAACTCCAAAAGACCATATACTTGCTATCTAGTTATGGGTGAGGATGGCCATAGGATAGTGGGGCACCGGGGGCCGGCGTATAGTTCTCATTTTACAAGGTGTGCCTTTCATTAGTTGAGGGAGGGGTCAAGTAGGACCATAGCCACTGGAATAAAAACAGACCTTAGCATCTGCATCGGCAGATATCTGAAAGCTCCCGACCGAGTTCTGTATTCCTTGATTTGCCCTGTCGCAGGACTCGGACCGCACATTACAAGACATGTGCATCTAGACAAGCGATAATGATTCGCGATACATGCGTAGGGAAGTATAGGAACATATACCACTCTAGGTAGTGTGTCCTAGACTTGGGGGCATCATTCGACAGGTAGCGTAATCCCAAGTTGGACTAGGTGGCATAAACCCTGAACTCGAGAAGCGTTCAGTAGATAGCGTAAAACTCTAGTTAAATCTAGAAAGCACTTGATAGAAAACCCTAGATTAGATCTAGGTAATAAATAATAAATGTATGCCTGAAGGCAATGGAAACTACAGGGGTTGGGATCACATTATCGTTACTAGTTGGAACACTAGTTAGGTGGTGCAGAGATATAGAAACCAGTATAACAAGGAAATAGCGAAGCGGCGAAAGTATTAGAGCGTATCCAGCTTATTTTATCTTAGCATATCTTGTGATTACCTTGTCTAATCTTGTTGACCCTATCGTTATGGTGTAATCTTGTATTCAGTTAATTCATGTCGTTTTGTTTTTCCATGTTCACATGCAAGAAGTTACTGAACTTACTCAGGCTTTATGTCTGACTCTGCTTTTCTTTCGTCTTCTTTTCTTCTGTCCCCCCCCCCCCAGGTAGTAAAGGAGAGAATAGTTTAGCTCAGGTTAAGTTGGACTGCCACTCTTTCCCAGCTTGAAGATTTGTCGAAGTTTGCTTGGATTCTCTTTTCATATGTTATGGCTGGCTCTTGCTAAAATCGGGGAATATAAATGTTGTTTTTATGCTTCTTTATTTTGTAAGACAGATGATACTCTGATATTGTAAAGAAACCATTGTACAAACTATATTATCAATAAAGCAAAGTTTTATTTTCTACTGTTTAATTTCTGACTATCTTGTAATTTGTCTGCATCTTTTATCCAAAATGCTCTACAGAACTTAGTGCATTCCCTTTGCGAGTGACACTAACGGATGTGGGGTGTTACAGCAGTAGATCCCGCGAAGGTGGTAGCAATCCAAGATTGGAAGATTCCTAGAAATGCAACGGAAGTAAGAAGTTTTCTAGGGTTGGCGGGCTATTATAGGAATTTCAGTAAGGACTTCTCCAAGATATCAGCCCCACTTACTCGGTTGACGAAGAAGAACTTGCCTTTTCTTGGGATGTTAACTTTGACGATGCTTTCCAACGTTTGAAGAGGGCATTGATGACAGCTCCAGTTTTAGTTTTGCCTGACCGGAGTAAACCGTTCACAGTGTATACCGATGCTTGTGGGGCGGGACTTGGCGCAGTCGAGATGCAAAGGGGAAGGGTGGTATGTTATGGTGGAAGACAGTTGAAGGTCCATGAGAAGAATTACCCTACCCATGACTTAGAGTTATCCGCTATAGTTTTTGCGCTTAAGTCTTGGCGCTATTATCTCCTTGGCGAGAAGTTTGAGTTGTATACAGACCATAAGTCACTGAAGTACTTGTTCTCTCAAAAAGATCTAAACTTAAGGCAACAGAGGTGGATGGAGTTTTTAGCATCCTACGATTTTGAGATTGCATGTACCCCTGGCAAGGGTAACGTTGTAGCTGACGCCTTGAGTAGAAAGAGGTTGACTTTGAGTCCTTTGTTCGTAGAGCGGCAGAGTTTGGAGTACATATCTACCATTGACTTTAGACCCTCTATCGATTATGTACCCGGTTTGTTGGCATCACTAGAGGTCCGACCTACGCTTTTAGGTCGGGTTGGAGAGGCACAACAAGATGGCCCACAGTTGGTTGAGAGAGTAGACTAGATCATAAGAGAGGAGTCTTCGAGCCATCTTAGTAGGTATACTAAAGATGACAAAGGTTGGTTGCGTAGGGATGGGAGACTTTGCATATCTCGAGACGAGCGCTTGAGGAAGACGATCCTTGAAGAAGCACATCGTTTTAAGATGACCATACATCCCGGTGGTGACAAGATGTATAAGGACATGAAGCGAGTTTTCTTTTGTGTCGTACTAAAGAAGGATGTGGCTGAGTTAATTTCTAGATGCTTAGTGTGTCAGTAAGTCAAGGCTGAGCAAAAGAAGCCTGGTGGCTTGCTTCACCCTTTAGAGGTTCCACAGTGGAAATGGGAAAGTGTTTCCATGGATTTCGTCGACGGGTTACCAAGGTCGAAGAAGGGTAATATGGGGATTTGGGTAGTAGTAGATAGACTTACCAAGAGCGCCCATTTCATTCCCATTAAGAGTAAGAGGACAGCAGCATGGTTAGCATCTGTTTATCTCCGAGAGATAGTTTGTTTACACGGCATACCTTCTAGTATCATAAGCGATCGAGATCCCATTTTCACTAGTGAGTTTTGGAAGAGCTTGCAAGAGGCGATAGGAATGCAATTGTGTTTGAGCACTACTTATCATCCTCAGACGAACGGCCAAACCGAGAGAGTGAATCAGATTCTAGAAGATCTTTTGAGGTTATGCATCTTGGACTTTGGAGGGACATGGGAGGAACATCTTCCACTAGTAGAGTTCGCCTACAACCGCTATCAGACTAGCATTGGCATGGCACCTTTTGAGGCTCTATATTAACAACCTTACCGATCAGCTACTTGTTGGTGGGAATCTACGGATAAGATTTTACTTGGGCCCGATATGGTTAGAGAAACTTCAGAGAAGATAGACTTGATTCGAAGACGAATGAAGACGGCATAGGACCGGCAAAAGTCATACGTTGATAAAAGACGAACCGATCTTGAGTTTAACGTTGGATACATGGTTTTTGTTAAAGTGTCGCCATTAAGGAATGTAGTTCGTTTTGGATCTGTAGAGAAATTGGCACCAAGGTTCATAGGGCCATTCCCCATTATAGAGCGAATTGGACAGATGGCCTACAAAGTGAAGTTGCCCGAGAAGCTTAGTGGTGTTCATGACGTATTTCACGTGTCGCATTTGCGGAAGTGTTTACATGATACCGCGGAAGTAGTGTAGCCGAGCATGCTTTGGGAAGTGGAAGTGGAGCGAGATGCCACGATTAGACGAGCTCCTACATGCATCCTTGGATCGGAGGTCAAGAAGTTACGCAACCGAGAGGTCAAGTTGGTTAAAGTCCAATGGGGAGATGATCAAGGGGACGCGACTTGGGACACAGAAGACAAGATGCGTGCGACATACCCTTTCCTTTTTGAGGGTATGTTCTAAACTTCTCCTTTTTCTACCGCTTTGTTTATACTTAGTCTATCGTTTAGTATATCCTCTTGATTACATATTCTATCTTTAGGCAGGAAAATCCTATGGCTGTAAACATGTGTTTGAGGCATATTATGTTTGGTGGATGCAAGTGTTTGCTAGTGGTTGCTCGTGGATGCATTTACACACATATTAGGCACTAGATCGGCTCAATCACTTTCATATTGCATATTGATAAGTGTGCATACTTAAATAAATGGATGTATATTGAATGTGTTATCATATGGATGCTGCATTTGAAAGAATGATTGTGCACTCATGTAGAAATGATATGTATCATTAGGATTCTTCTGCATACATATTGGATGCATGACACTATCATGTTTTGCATTAAGGAGATCAACTGAATCAGTAGACTGCCTAATCTTTGCATTAGATAAGGAACATACACACACACTTTTGCATATGTTCATATAGCATTAGAAATATTTTAAGGACAATGGATGCTTATGGATGATAGGATATATTTTTCTTAACTTGAGGATTTCGGGGATGAAATCCTTCAAGGAGGGGAGAATGTAACACCCCGTAATTTTAAATCATAACATAAGGGATAATTAAAGAATACTTAATTTTTATAAGAATAATTAAGGCCAATGCGTTGCTCCATTTCGTTCGTCTCGGAATTCTACTTGGAATAGAGTCCGAGTTTGCATAAATCGAATATCGTATAAAGAAGTTATGAAGCTTTGAAGAATTCAAGAATTAGCAGAATTAAATTAATTAAATAATAAATTGAAAACGAATTTAAAAATCAAACTTCAGTCAAAGCGGGCTGAGCGCGAAATCTCCCATTCTACGGTGTCGACCCCCCTACAGGGGTGTCGACCCCCATCGGCCCAGATCTGGCCAACGTGTTTTTGTGGTCGAGGGCTGATGTGTCCTTTTGGGATTGACTGGATGACGTGTTTTTCTGGACTAGATGGCTCAGATGGTTCCTAAGCTAATCTAAAGTCCCTAATTCACCTAATACATCTATATAAACACACCTAGACCTAACCCTAATTTCATTACACTAATTCATGCGCCTCCATGCTGCCCCAACCTAAACTAGTCTTTCTTCTACACTAAAGCAAATCAGAATAGGAGTATTCATATTGGAAGATAAGAATCAAATTCTACAACAACGGTTTAGCTAATCAAATTCAGAATACAGAATTCAGATCTAGTTTCTCTTCTACCACTGTGAGTCCGCGTTACTTTCACATATAATTAATTAAAAGTATTGTAGTAAGTTTGTGAATTGGATTTTATGAACATGCCTGTAAGATGAATCATATCAAGTTTTATGAATTCTTAGATTCATACCTAAAGTTCATGTTCCATATGCTTATTGGATCTATCTTATTGTTCTATGCCAGTTCATGTTCCATATTCTTACTGGATCTATTTTATTGTTCTATGCCAGTTCACACTTCATATGCCTATTTTTATGCCAGTTTTGATGTCATGATTCTCTTCTCTTCTTCTCTTCTTTTTTATGAGATTAGGCTAATGTCGAGCCTAACATATTGCGTTGAATTATACGTACGAATGACGTGGAACATTGTGGGAAAAGATCGAGAAAATATTGAATAATATGTAATTGGCACAAATTGGTTTGTAACCATGTAATTGATTTGGGGCATAATTATGTATAACTTGTATACATGAATTTGGCATAAATTGGTTTAGGCCTAATTTGGCATAACTAGTACACATGAGATTATAGGCAAAATTTGGATTAAAATTATGAATATAATTTAGGTTGGAAATTATGGGTAATTAATATATTTTAATCCAAGATTTGAAATTGGGACTTGAATCAAGAAAGTGATAATGAATGCCTAAGGCACGAGTTTAGATTCGAATTGCGGTATAAGACTGTGCGGAACCGACCGGCACATCCAGCAACCGAGATTTGGTAAATCTAATGTGAGAGGTCGAAGGCAGAAATTAGATGCGTAATAATGCAAAGACACGAGGTTAGATTCGGATTGCGGTATAAGCCTGGCTGGAACTGCCCGGCAAATCTAGAAACTGCAAAATGGTAATCTAATTTGGGAGGTCTTGCAAGATTACGGTTATAGTGAATTAAAGAACACTTAACCAAGATAAGACATGTAGTAGGACATGGGTATAATAAAGGGTTATGTGGGTGACATGGGTGACATGTGAAATATAATTAGAAGCACTTAACCAAGGTGAAATATGTAAGAAGACATGGAATAAAAAGGGGTTAAGTGGGAATTCCTAGTGGGGACCAAACTTATGAGGGAAGCTTGTGTCAAGTGTGTGGACCCTTTTCAACCCATAACCGATTCTGTATCTATGTGAGCTCGAACTAGATCGAGGATGGGACACGCTTACCGGGTTTGATTGTAAGAGGTCAAAAGAGTTAGCGATGGCAACGCAAGTCCAACGGAGTCATGTGTGTGCGTGGGTCAGGGCTGGTAGGTAAGACGTTGTTGCATCGTGTAGGTATAAGACGTGCATTTTTAGTAGTATCGGGTTTCCACTTTAGGGAGTGATACACCTTACTGTTGGACCAGCACGGATATCTACGAGTTAGGGAGCCGATCGAATGGGGAGGGTAGTGGGTACAACTAGTGGAGATAGGAGAAGGCGGCATCTATGACAGTAGCTAGGAGTATATGAAACTACCATTATCATTATTATTATAATTATGATTAGTAAGAGGGATCAACTTTCAGTATGGGACTAATAATGGTACGGTGTAACTATCATTGGTGCGGTGTAGGAATTATCTTATAGTGATTAGAAGCGCAATCAACGTTATATCTTGTCCATCTTGTTTACCTTGTCATACCTGCTTGTGTTACAGTCATTTCTTATATCCAGTTTATGTTCTTATCATGTTACTTTACTAATTATATAGTTAAAGTCACTGGACTTTCCAGACTTTATGTCTGACTCATTTTGTTTCGCCTTTTTTCTTTCCTTTCCCTCCCCCCAGGTGCTCAGGGTGGGATTAGTGGAGCTTGACTTGGATTTCTTTCTTCTTGAAGTGCTTGGAAGTGTTGAAAGTAATGCTAAGCTTTATCTCTTTTCCATTATGGCTATTTGGAGTGGGATTATGGTTTTACTTTTATGTACCCGGATAATAATTTGGTTCAAGATGGATATTTGTGTACTTGACTTTAGTATATGGTTTTGATGTTGTAACTAGACATGTTTTGCTTTTCCGCTGCAATGAATAAAGTTTAAATTTTTTAGTACCATTTTATATATATGTCTTGTGAATGTTCTGTTCTATACTCTTATAATATCCATGAAAGTTAATGCATTCCCTTAGTGAGTGACATTAATGGACGTGGGGTGTTACAGCTGTTGTATCATCATAACTTCGTTGTGGATTGAGCTGAAACTGGTTGATGGAATTCCAATCTTGGTTCGGAAAATGCTCCAAATGAAAGAAGAATAAGAACACTGGAAAAAAAGATGATCCATTGATTCTTCTGCTTCATTGCACAAAATGTAGGTAACATCATCCATCATTCCAAAGCTAGCTAATCTTACTTTAGTATTCAATCTATTCGAAATTGCCAAATAGGTTATGAAAGACATCTTGTGACTGTTTTTCAAATGCCTAACAACTGGATAGTATGATTTCGGCTCTTGTTTATCTCTCACATATTCCCAAGCCTTGTGAAATGTAAAGACACCTCATTGGCACCATTCGTAGAAATCCTCTGCATTTGTTGTGTGCAAACTGATAGTTGAAATGTGTTGAGATACTTCCCTAGTAGCAGAATGCAACATTGGTTGAATATTGCCATTAACAATAATATCTGAAACCTCTTCTAAGTTATTATCAAGCGTAGAAAACATGTGAATACCAAGAAGATCAATCAAACATTTGGAGTTAATCCATGGTTCAAACCACAAGAGGGTGCTTGAACCATCGACAAGTACTTTATTGAAGAGTTGAGCCCCTGTTGTTCGTTGATGAAGTAATGCCTTCCATGTACAGGAAGCATTGTTATCTATTGGCATACTCCAGAAGTGTTTGTTAACACAGTATCTCGAATGCATCCAATTGCTCCATAGGTTTTTCTTGGATAGAAAATTCCATAGAAGCTTGATCATAGGGGCTTTCCTTAAATCATAGAATGACTTAAGACCAATACCCCCTTCTATCTTTGGCTTACACGAATTATTCCAACTAACTTTGTGTTGGGAATATCCCCAGAAGAAATCAGCATAAAGCATATTAATTTTATCAAGAATAACCTCAGGAATTCGATAGACAAACATCCAGTATAGGACTATGGGTGTTAAAACAGAATGAATCAATTCGGCATGACCAGCTAGGCTAAAAAACTTAACATCCCAACCTTTTATTCTATATTGAATTTTATGTATTAGAGAAGCACAATCATCATAGAGTAAATAATTTGTAGATAAAGGCACGCCAAGGTACTTGATATGCAAATTACCCACTTCATAGCCGAGTATGTTAGTAATTTCCTGAGTGTTAAGATCATGAAGACTAAAAAATATTTTATTCTTGAGAGCATTGACATTTAATTCGGAGTATGTACTGGGATTACCAAAAATATTTTTCAAAGTAACAACTGAGGTAATATTGCTTTTACCAAAAACCAAGAGATCATTTGCATAAAGAAGAAGACTAATTTGCGGTTTAAATGTATGAACTAGTGAGAAGGTCTTCATAGCAGACTCCTTATGCATGCAATAACTGATATATTCCATTGCGATACAAAACAAATATGGAGACAAGGGGTCCCCTTGCCTAATGCCAAGTGTAGATGTGATAAACCCTTTAGGAACCCCTTGCATTAAGATAGAGGAAGTTGCAGTCGAAATGCATTCATAAATAAGGTTAATGGAATGAGTAGGAAATCCCATAGAATGCATGATATAGCAAATTAACTCTCTGTTTATCATATCAATTGCTTTGTGTAAATCAACTTTTACACAAAATTTTTGAACACCAGCTTTTTTGAAATCTTTGAGGAGTTCAAGAGCCAATAATATGTTATTTCATATGTACCTTCCAGGTATGAAAGCACATTGGTTTTGGGAAATAAGATGATGCATTAAAGGCTTCATTCCGGAAAAAAGAACTTTGATGAAGACTTTGTAAAACAAATTACAACATGTAATAGGATGGTAGTGTGTAATATCAGAGGGTCGATCAACCTTGGGGATAAGAGTAACAAAGGTATGGTTAATCCCTTTAGGCAATTTTCCAGTAGAAAACATATCTTGAACTGCATCTAGAAGATCCATTTTAATATGATCCCAATGAAGCTTCAAAAATTTCGAATTCATCCCATCAGGCTCTGGGCTGGAATCATCATGAGTAGAAAACGCTGCTCTCTTGATTTCCTCCAAACTGATGGGAGCTAGCAACATTTATTTTTCGGAATAGTTGATAGTAGCTATAGGTTCAAATTCTTGAAAATGATTTATTGTAGAGCTATGCAGTGAAAGCCCCACTAAATCCTCGTAATATCCCCGCTATAGCCCATAGTGTTCTTCAACTGCTACGCTATTTCAATTTAGCACTGATGAGCAGTTGATCCGCTTGTAGCCCCGCTATTTTCCCCTGCATCCGCTAAATCAAGGCTTTTTAGCGTCCGCTTTTGCAATATTAATATATAGATCTTGATTGAATAGTTCTCTATTTAAAAAATTAGTGAAGCTAGTGTAAATGGCTAAATTTAAGGCATAAGTGTCTAATGTATAGTAACAATCAATTACACTTATCAAATTTAACATGCATAACTATGATATTCCGCGATTTTGTTATATAAGATTAATTAATATTAATTTCTTGTGCACATATAATGTGAGAAAGATGATTAATTAATTTTCAAATATTTGGTTTTATATTTAATGAACTTTTTTGCACCTTCGCTATTTCCCTGCTTTATCCCCACTACACCTTTTTGCACCTCCACCGCTATAGAACCGCTAAGTGCTTTAACTGCACAGTTGTAGAGCCATTAAACAACTCGGTAAAATAGGACATATCTTGAGCTTCAATTTCATTAGGCTTATGCAGTAATTGGCCATCTGCAGAGATCAATGCTTTAATATTGTTTTGATATTTCCAGAATGACATTTTAGAATAAAAGAACTTGGAGTTAGTATTTCCCTGTTGGAGCCATAAAACCTTTGCTCCTTGACGTGAACCCCAAAATTTTATTCTTTGTTGTATCATATATAGGTGTTTTGTTTGCAGCATTTGATCAAACAGATATGTATTCTCTTGATCATCATTGACAGCAGCCTCCAAAGAGTGGAAATTCTGTTCTGCTTCAGTCAACAGTGAGTCATCCTTAGGTCTTAACTTGTTCCATTTTTTAATTTCTGATTTACATGCCTGGAGTTTATGTTGAAAATTATAGCTCATAGACCCCCACGTAGAAGACTGCCAACCTTTATAGAAACACTCATAGTACCCAGGATATAGATGCCGGTAATTATGATATCTAAAAAGGAAGCCCTTTGTTTGTAATGTTGGGACAATATGCAACAGTAATGGGTTGTGATTGTTGGATTCTTGTGAGAGAGAAAGTGTTAGCATATTGGAAAATGATGAAGGTAGGAATGATTAACTAGAATTTTATCAATTTTATTAGCAATGCCCCTCCTCCTCCATGTGTAATTGAAACCAATAGCTTTTATCTCCATAGTCCCAGACTGTTGTGGAAAAATTAGAAATGTCCTAATTTGAGAAAAGGTTTAGGAAGACCTCCCTTTTTATCAGCAGGCGAAGTGGTTGAAATCACCCGTTAAAACCCAACATTCAGTTATGTGTTGCGATTGAAGTATGAGGTCATGCCAAAGTGCTTCTCTATCCCGATAGTTAATACTAGCGTATATAGCAGTAAACATGCAGTGAAAACCACCATAATGGGATAAGGATGCAGTAATAAACTGAGAAGTAGATGAATGGATATCCACTTGCCACACTTTAGTATCCTACAACAAAAGTAAACAGGAGTACAGTTAGAAGGGTAATAAGACCAATTCGTTGGAAGTTTAGTAGATAACGAGGACAAATTAGAAGCATTTAATTTATTCTCTACTAAACCCACTATTGTAGGCTTATATGATGTTAGAAGTTTGAATACATCACTAAAACGCTGTGATGAATTCATTCCTTTAATATTCCATGATAAGAATGTCATTTAATAATAGATGAACTCCTAGTTATTCGTTTAGGAGGAGTTTCAGGTTTTCGATCTGTCTGAGAACTATTCAGATATTTTGGATTTTTATCAACAATGGAAGATGCATCAACTTCATTAGTATTGGGTGGTTCCTCTATAATGGCATCAACAATATTTTCTAACTCATCAGGAAGTAAGGATGATGGCAGAGCAGAATTCAGAAATTGTAGATCATCTTGTGCTGGAACTTCCTTTTGTGTTTCAATTTCTAAAGTAGAAGCATTTTCACCATAAACACAATTGGATGGTTGAGAATAAGATGTACTGAGTGTGCAGTATTACCAGGAACCCATTGTGGTTTTGTATGAATCTCATGAATAGTTTCTTTATGTCTAAATTTCATGCACTTCTTACATTTGGAAGGAATAAATTCATATTGAACTTGTATTTCTTTCTTAACTCCAGTATGTAGCAATATAGGAACATCACTTGGTAATTCAGATTCTACCGTAATCCCCACCAATATTGTGACACCCCACATCCGTTATTGTCACTCGTTAATAGAATGCATTAAGTTTCATGAAGCATTATAGGTAAACAGAAATAGAAACATTACAACACAGATATAAAATAACAACGGAATTTAAAATTTTATTAAGCAGAAAGCATCGTGGTTCAAAACATAGTTAGCATATAAATAAGTAAAAGCATCATGACAGGCATATAAACTGGAGAGAGAGATAACAACATATAAGGCAGGTATGACAAGGTCAAAAGGATAAACCGAATAGAAAATATATGCATAGTGCTTCTCTAATACTTTTCCTTCTCTGCACCAATACTAGTATACTAGACAACATGATCCCCAACAAGTACAAGACGGTAGTCTTAGGTGTACTTCTAGTGAGAGGTTTTACCCTATACAATGATAGGCATCCCAACTGAACATGCCGGCGTTACCCCTAAGAATAATAACGGGCTCCTAAATAAGCAAGACAAGATGTACCCTAATTACTACCCCAATCGATCGGCTCCCTACTCCGTAGATACCATGTGTTGGCCCCACAGTAGGATGTATCACTTCCTAAAGTGGCAACCCTTCATTTACAAGATGTACACAACCATATCTACAGGTGTCAAGGCGTCTTAACCTCCCTTGTCCGGACCCATGCACACACATGACCTCATCGGAATGTGCCGCCCACACCGTCCCCTCTTTTGGATCTCTTACAACCAGCTTAGTAAGCGTGCCTCGACTCCGACCTAGTTTGGAGTACTCGTTTGATACCTATATGGGTTACTGACTGAAACGGGTCCCACACACAAGATGATACAGGCTTTCCCCTAGGATTGCATCCCCACTACTAGGATTTCCACAGGTTATGCATACCAGTGTAACAAGATTGCATAACCCCAACATGTTAAGTTTGTGGGCCTATATATATAAATATTACCCACCGCCCAAGATATATTTAACCCTCCCACTGTTTCAAGAAAGTTTACTTAACCCCTACCGAAGTTAACATTTCATGTAATCCCTATGGATTCAAACATGTTAAGTATTCAAGTTCAATACCATTTATTCATTTATGGTTATAATGCGCTTGACCTCCCACATTAAGCCTATAACTTATGGATGTTGGATATGCCGGGCGGGACCGGGCAGACTTCTTCCACAAGTCGGACTTAACCTCGTGTCTTAGCACATTACGTGTTTATGCACTTAGACCCCTCACATTAGATTCAACACTTGTGGTCGCTAGATAGGCCAGTCGGTTCCGGGCAGACTTCTACCACAAGTGCAATCTAACCTCATGTCTAAGCATGGTTATAGTTTCAAATTACTGTAAATCTAGGCATGTCCATTCTTCAACAATTATTCCTATTTAATTATAGCTTTCCGTGCCCCTTTCCCAAGTCATATTCATCATGTACCATATGCCCAAATTAAGATCTTTAATCACCGTTGACGACCAAAAATGTCGCAAACACCAAAGATTCCGTATTACTAGGAATTAATAATATGGTCGCATAGACAAGACATATTATAGAACATGAAAATAAAATATAAGCGATAAATGACACAAAGAATTTATAGTGGTTCGGCCTTAGTGAAGGCCTACGTCCACTTTGAAGAATTATAGGGATTTTATTAATCACTTGAAAGATTACAAGGTTGAGATCCTCTCATTACATTCATTGACTATGTCATATGAAGCTACAATAGTCATATTTGCAAGAAATAGTAAAATGGACAAGTTTGCCCTTCTTCTTCCTCAAAGAGGAGATGCCATTAATGAAGCTCTATAGATGTCTCAAGGTCCAAGAATCTCTCTCCTTTGAAGTGTGAGGTATTGGGGTATTTATAGGAAGTGGTTAGGTAAGGGTTAGGTAGGAGTAGGTAGAAATGGGGACCATCTACAGGAAATTCGCGCCTCCAGCTGTCGGCCACGGAAAATTCGTACCTGGGTGAGGTACGAAATTTCGCACCTGCTAGGTGTGAAATATTGCACCTCCCAGGTACGAAATTTCGTACCTTCGAGATACGAAATTTCATACCTTCAAGGTACGAAATTTTGTACCTTTGAGGTACGAAATTTCGTTCCTTTAAGGTACGAGACTTCGTACCTCAGAGGTACAAAATTTTGCACGTTGGCAGGTGCGAAGGGTGTTTTGGAGAGGATGTGGCGAGGTTTGTCGGCGCGGCTCCCTTTGGTCTTTCGCCTGGATTTCCTGCGTTTTGCCCTTGGCCTTGGCTTCACGTGATGGGTTGAGTCGAGCGTGTCTCGAGTACTTTTGGTAACCGGACCAAAAGGGTCGGTTAACATTCGCCCCCTGAAGTATGTCTTATCTTGGCATGATGTGCTTTGGAATGAAAGATGAGATGACCGTAGATTTGCGGATTTATCCTGCATGTTATAGGAAAAAATACGTTTGTTGGCGGGCTCGCTGTTTGGGTGAGGCTGGTAAGTTGCCGTTGGTTTGATGTCGTGCTAGTGTTGCCCTGTGTTCGCGTGGCGTCGGAATCGCGCATTTTTGGGCGACTGACGTGTTGCGGGATGTAGGCGTTCACCAGCGTGATGGTCGAGAAGGAGCATGTGGCCATTCCCGTTGATTCATTTTTCTCTTTTTTTTTGGACACAAAATTTCGTACCACCAGGGTTCGAAATTTCGAGCCATGGAGGCTCGGGTTCCGGCGCCTTGAAATGTCGGGCTGAGAGGTTCGAGATTTCGAATCGAGATGGTGCGAAATTTCGAGCCTGTAGGCTCGAAATTTCAAGCCTAGGGCGGAATACGAAGGGACTTTTTCCTTTTTTATTATAAATAGGCCCCCTCCTTCATTTTCTTCTATCCCGCGTCGTTATTACGGAAATTTCGAACCTCGACCCTTTGATAAAAAAGAAGACTTTTTTAGGTAATGAACGCGACGGAGGAAAGGAAGGAGGGAGGTCGAGGTGCGACTGTTGGAGGAGGCTCGAGGCCTCGAATCTGAGGGGCGAGGTTCAAGAGTCCGAACCTGGTGGGATCGAGTCCATCAAGCCTAGCTGGGTTCGAAGTTCTCGAAACCTGAGGGGTTCGAGACTTCGAACCTATGGAGCTCGAGGTCTCGTGCCTAGGGAGCCTGGACTCCTGGCCCCCTGGGGCTTGATCTATCGAACCTTGATGGTTCGAGATTTCGACCCATTGGGGTCTGAAAGTCCGTGCCCTCGCGGTTCGAGACATCGACCCGTTGGGGCTCAAAATTTCGAACCAACATGGTTTGAATTTTCGAGCCTCCCTGGTTCGGTATTCTTTGAACCCTTTGGTCGAGATTCGAGGTGTCCGGGTTCGAGCTTCTGGTTCCTAGGCGCTTGATCCTTCGAACCCTGGGGCGAGTCTGACGGCACCGTCATGATCAGACATCGTCCTTAGCCACTTTCGAACCTTAACTTCCTGCCTGCCTTCGGACTTATTTACTGTCATGCTGAATGTTGACATCGATAGCTGCTTGGATAAGGACTTGAAACTTTCACATAGGATAGAGCATATATCGGGACAGTGACCGAACTTGTTATGACCTTTAACGCTTCTATGAGTATCTTCATTCTTTTCACGGCACTGCACACACTTGTTAATTTTTACCGTCACGAGGGATACAGGTTATTTTGTCATGATGTCTAATACTGGTATCTTAAAGTATAGAGATCCATGCGAACAAGGTCACAGGCCGGAAAACTTCTGGAAGCCGAGGCTTTCCCGCCATCGTCTAATTCTTCTAACTCTACTTCTGACTCCACGGACAGCACTAGCTCTAGAGGCAGCGAGCCTGAGACCAATGAAGGGTCGACCCCTTCTCAAATAGGGAGCTTGCCTGAGGTGTCGGAACACGGGGGCCATACCGAGAGGTTACATTCTCCAGTTATATACGCCGAGATGGAAAGTGCAGGTACCATGGAGGGTGGCGAGCCGCCTGCCCCGGTGGCTCCTGACATGCTTTCCTACGCAGTCATTTTGGACAATCCTCCGGATTAGGTGCCGTCGCGCTTGGATGTCGCGGCCGTTAGAAAGCTGTCTGCGCGGTTTAATATCCCAGAAGGGGAAGCTCATGCCCCTGGGTCAGACGGAAGGGCTCACGAGCCGCCTGAAGGCATTACTGCTTGGAATCGGCATGCTTGCATTGCTGGGTGCATGCCCCCGGCCAATGATTTTATACGCGAAATGCTACTCTACTTCCGCCTTGCGCCCTCACAACTGCACCCGAATTCTTATTCTTCGCTTTTGGGCACCTGTGTTCTTTTCCGAGAGTTCCTGCATCGGGACCCTACCAGAGAGGACATTCGGTACCTCTTCCATTTTAGGCGGTCGACTGGCGCTTCGTCTTCGTAATGGTTCTTGGAAGCGTCCCCCGCCACCAAATTTTTTGTCGGAAAGTGGCCTAGGCCGTCGGTGATCAAGCAAGATTGGTTCTTTGTTCGCTGCCCTCTCGGTTTTGCGAGGAGATGGCTAGAAGGAAGTGAGTATCTTTAATCTTCGACCCCTTTTTCACAAGTTACTGAGCTCTTTGACTTATTGTTTTTGGTCGTGGTAGGGACTCACGAGGCACCTACTGACGATGAGTATCGTCAACGCCTCAATGCTTTGCGAGCTATTCCGGAGGGCTTTCGGAAGACGGATTTTGTGGTGGATCAGGACTGCCTCCGGCGTGTTGGATTGCTTCCAGCCGACGGGGCCATAATTAGGCATGCGGTGGCGAGTGGTGTACCTAAGGGGAAAACAGTTGAAGGCCCTGATGCCCCTGCTTTGAAGAGGAAGGTGGCATCTATCGAGCTCGGGCCTAAAAAGGTCGTTAAATTTTAGGAGGGCATTAGTGGTGACAAGGATGGTATTGCGGAGGCGGTTGCTCGGGATGAGGGACTTATTGACGCTTCTACCCTGCCCTCGATGGGAAGGGCGGGGGAAGAAGCGTTGGCCAGTTCTTACTCTCCCGCAACCTCTCTAGAAGCTATCGCCTCCTTGGAGAGAGTGGATCAGTTTGCCGGTCTGGATGCGGTTCCCGTGGACTTGTCTTTGTGGCCGAGTACAGCTAGTATGGAGGATATAGCTCGTGCGGCGGAAGGACTACCTTCTTCGGCTGAGGGACAGTCTGGTCTGTCGAGAGTGCACTTAGGACATACACTTACACACATCATGTTGCATCGAGGGGCGCCGGTGTATATCGCTTGGCTGATTTTGTTCCTTTTCTTTGACAGGTGGCATGGCTAGGCGAAGTGAAGGACAAGGTCGCGGGGACCGTCGCCGTCCCGATAGTGCTTTCCTCAGCTCCTTTAAGCAGGGAGCTAGTCTGTATGGCGAGGCCCCGCCCCCTCGAGGTCATGGCGGCGGGAATCCCTACCAGGATAGGTCACAATCTTCTACGGCTCCTCCCTCTCCTTCCGTGTCTCGGGTGCCTGGGGTAGACTTGAGGCTTGGCCGAGGAGGACTAGGTCACACATCGTCGTCAACTCCGCCTGTTGTTGCTTTGTCGGCTCCCATTCGGTCCTCAAAGGGAAGGAGCTACCGCTTACTCAGCCACGACCGAAAAATGCACCTACTTTAGAGATACAGGATATGACGGAGTCGGGAGTCCAGGAGCTGCCCATTGAGGAGAGGATGGAATTCATGAGACATCACTTTCCCGGGCTATACCTCGATGAGTTGTTGTTTGTTCCTGCGCTTCATCCTTCCCCTGATAGGGAAACTGGCAAGATATGGCATCTTGTGAGGGTCGCGTATCGTCAGGCCGACATGCTTACCCGATATTCCCATCACCTGTCTGATCTGATCAGTAAGAAGAATCAGCAGCTTGCCAATCGAAAATCAATCATTGATGCTGGGCAGACTTCCATTGCGAATCTAAACGCGGAAATAAGTAAGTTGCTCTTAAGATTTGTATACCTCTTATCCTTTGGTGTTGCTAACATGCGGGGAATGACGTTTCCAGCGGGGATGAAGCATCAGTATGAAGAACTTAAGAGGGTGACTGATCATGCTAGCTCTGTTCTAAAGGAAACTATAACTGACATGACCACCCAGAACACCATCTTAAAAAATGAGAAGGCTGAAGCGGACGCGGTTTGTGCCGACTTAAGGCGGGACAACGCACAGATTCATCATCTTTTGGAGGACTATCAGGCTTTGAGAGCGGAGAACGGTCGCCTAGCGAGGGAGCTTGAGGCGACGAGAAGAGCGAAGGAGGATGCAGAAGCTAGCAATCGGGAGGAGCTAAGTGCCGCCGATAGATCGAAAACCGAACATCTGAGTGAGATGGGGCGCTTACGAGACGAGCCAGTAGGCGCCGAGTATCAGGCACAACTGTCTGTGGAGGGGTACATTAAGGACATGCTCGTTAAAGTTATGAAATTTCGCGGGATCTTTTGGATGCCTGACTACTCTCGTGAGATGGCTCGAACCTGGGAAAGGCTAGTCGCGTACGAAGCCTTCGTGCGTGGAGTGGAGGCAGGTACCCTGGACGAGCAACAACTTGAAATTGACCTATTGACCGCGGAGGAGCGCGAGGAGTTGGAGAAAGGTAGGAAGTTGTTGTTGGAGGATGCGGAGAGGGAAATGCAGGAGAGGCTTACAGCCGAAAAAGGGAAGTTTGTCATGACTGACAGTATTGTGGTGGCCGAGGCTTTTGCAGAGGGGAGCTCCTCTCGGTCCCCTGTACTCGGGTTGGTTACCGTGGGTGATCCAGCAGATTTGACTCCGGTTTTGGCTGGTCATGATCTGGGGTCGAGAAAGACCGAATTCACATTACCTGTTGCACCGGGTGCCCCTTCTGCTCTCCCCACACCACCCTTGACTGGAGGTAGATTCTCTTTACAATGCATCCCAAAGGGTGACGTAGTTACCAAATTTACGGACTAAAAGGTTGTGTTTTCATTGTGTAGTTTCCCCTGGATTAACGATGGCCTTGGATCCGGCCCTTGTGATTCCTGGAGTGTCAGAGTCTGGGCTAGGTCCTGATGGAATGAAGTTGGGAGAGAGCTGAGACCATCTTGACACCCTTTCGGGGATAGGGGCAACCCCTAGCCTTTACAAGAGCCTTGTTGATGAAGAGGGTGAGGTGGACGGGCAGAGTGCCCGAGGCCCGGTGGAGGCCGATGTATCTTCGATGGCTGCCCTGGTGGATGCGCAAAGGGCTGAGATGGAGGTCAAGAGCGAGGAGGTGGAGGAGAAACAGAAGCAGGATGAAGCGGCCAGGCGGCAGGTTATAGCTAAGACTCGGGATGACGCCGAAAAGAGTACTGTAGCGATTGTTCCTCAGAGGAAGGCGGATGATGCGATGGAGAAGAAGAGGGCGGCGGATAAGGAGCGGCTCTCAGCTTCTCATGGGTCGACAACCTCCTTGAAGAGTCATATTGGGAAAGGCGGTTCTGGAAAGAAGAGGCCCGGCTCCAAGGATGGGTCATCGGGTGCTGAATCTGCAAAAGAAAGGCACAAAAACAACAAGAAGAAACGCAATTAGCGTCAGTTGCTTAAGTAGAAGTTCTTGCGCTTATTTCGGTAGTGTATGCTGCTAGTTTACGCGAGTTCGGCCCTCGCTTTGGTTTTTCAAGGCACGGTGTGCATGTACACCCTGTCATTAAAAAAGAAAGATGTTAGTAGTGTTACGGGTTGTAATGTGTGTGTGTGTTGTAATGAAATATGAATCAGTAAAGATCACGTTTTGTTGTTGAATGTTCGGATGCTCTTCCTATGTTTTCGGGTGTCCCGTACTTGCATAGGCATACTTATCGTTACACTTAACACAAAAGTGATTATGTGTTCCGCGCCCTGGGTTGGTTATCCCGGGGGGGGGGGGTGATTGTGTACCGCACTCTGGATCGTGGTTCCAGAGGGGCGAGATAGTGCGCAGGCTCCTAGTAGATCCCCCTCAGCTCAGGAAACCCGTAGTTTGTGAAGCCTGGCTAGAGCGCTTGATGTTTTTTCTTGGGTTGCCCGGGGTAAACCTCAAGAGTAGTGAAGGCGCATGACGTCGCGTTATGCGGTCCGTCCGGTGTCAGATCTTCCGTCGTTCATCGGGTTGAGGCGAGCCCGCCCGCGTCGTCGTTCACCGGGAAAGAGAAGCCCGTATCATCAGCCCGTAGAGTCCGATCGTGGCCATGGGCTACCCCTAAACCTTAAGAGCTTCGGGGATGCGATGATTTAAGGTCGGCCTTGGTGCTGCGCCAAGTGCTTGACCATTTCCCGTAGTTCGGGAGGAGTTAGTATCGCTCCGTCTGGCTGTTGGGTGGTTGAACGATTTATCCTCGGCCTTGGTACGAGGCCTAGGTTCGAGTTAGAGGTTATTTATACTCGGTTGCGTCGCGGGCCGGCGACTCGAGTGGCGTAGCCGGCTCCCGTGCTTGGGGTGTCGGTTGATGCCAATATGGGTGGTTTGCGAGGCTGGCTCGTGGACCGAACGACGGTGTCGGCCCCCGCACTAGAGGTCGATATCGTCGTCGGTGGGCTTACACGAAAACGAGCTATTGGGATTAATCAAACATGTCACGCGAGGTGTAAACATAGAATAAGGAAGTAGGAAGCTGAACATCATTTTCATTAACAACGTTTGGCATGAATAGCCTTTACAATATCTTCAATTGTTAGGAAACAAAACATCACTGAAAAGCGTATACAACCATGTGCTAAATTATGTGAAGTAGAGGCGGAGATGTTCGCTGTTCTAAGCCCTTGGTAGTTCGACTCCGTCCACGGTCGCTAGCTTGAAGGTTCCGTCACTGAGACTTCGTGTAATAGAGTATGGGCCTTCCCAACGAGGAGCGAGGCCTGTTGGAGGTGGGAATGCCCGCTTTAGGACGAGGTCTCTAATGTTGAGGTCCTTGTGGCGGACTCGAGAGTTGAAGTACCAGGCAACTCGTTGTCGTTGAGCTGCGGCTCTTAGATCGACTTCGTTCCTTCTCTCTTCTAGCAGGTCGAGTGATCCCATAAGTAAATATTGGTTTGTCTTTGGATCGAAGTAAGTGACTCGGTAGGATTGGAGCTCAAGCTCGATGGGGATGACGGCTTCAGACCCGTAAGAGAGGGCGAAGGGAGTGTGCCCAGTTGCTGTCTTGTGAGTGGTCCGGTAGGCCCATAGGGCTAAACGAAGTTCGTCTGCCCACACGCCCCCGGCCTTCTCGAGGCGCTTCTTGATGATAGACTTGATAACTTTGTTAACTGCCTCAACTTGTCCGTTGGCCTGGGGGTGTGCTATGGTCGAGAACCTTTTTTCAATGTCGTGGCGCTGATAGAAGGAATTGAACTCTGCGCTCTCGAACAGGGTGCCGTTGTCTGAAACGATGGCCTGGGGGACCCTGTATCGGGTGATGATGTTGCGTACCACAAAGTTGATCATTTTCTTGGTGGTGATGGTGGCGAGGGTTTCGGCCTCCGCCCACTTGGTGAAGTAATTGACGACGACTACGGTGTATCATGCCCCACCTCTGGCCATGGGGAGAGTCCCAATGATATCGATCCCCCACATGGCGAACGGCCATGGGCTGGTCATTTGTGTCAATTCCATTGGCGGGGCTCTCGGGATCTTCGAGAAGCATTGGCATTGGTCGCACCTACGGGCGTAGCCAACGACATCTTGTTCGAGTGTGGGCTAGTAATAGCCATGTCGGAGTATCTTCCTGGCCAGGGTTTTCCCGCCGGTGTGGTCGCCGCATTCCCCTTCGTGTATGCTGACTAGGATCTTGGCGGCTTCCTCTGGGGCCACGCATCTGAGTAAGGGGACAGAGAAGCTTTGTCGATAGAGTATCCCGTCCATAAGGAGATAGCGAGCCAACTGGCAGGTGAGCGCTCGCTTTTCTTTGCGGCTTTGTGGGAGGATCCCCTGCTGTAGGTAGTTCCTGATCGGCGTCATCCATGATTCCGTCTCGGGCCCAATGCTCATGGCCGTATTGGTTGGTGTTGTCTTAGTGTTGGGGGAGTCGAGTACCTCGACGGGGGCGAAGCCCAATAATTACGAGTCTTCGGAACTTGCCAATCAGGCCAGAGAGTCGGCCCTTTCATTTTGCTCTCGTGGGATGTGAGTGATAGTGAAGTGGTCAAAGCGAGCAAGTAATTCCCGGACTTGGGCCAGGTATAGGGCCAGCCATTCCCCCTTGGTTTGGTACACCTCTTTTACTTGACGCATGATAAGCTATGAATCAGAGAAAATATGAATGATATTCAATTTGAGTTCAGCGGCGATTCTTAGTCCGGCTATCAGCGCCTCATATTCCGCATCGTTGCTGGTAGCAGGGAAATTTAGCCTTAGTGCGTAGTGCATTGAGCGTCCCTCGGGAGTGATGAGCACAATGCCGGCTCCCGAGCACTTGTCGTTGGAGGACCCGTCCAAAAATATCTTCCATGTGTTGTCGGGAGTCTCGGTGTCCTTCGCAGAAGCTTCTTCAGGGGCGGTAAACTCTACTATAAAGTCAGCGAGGGCTTGTCCGAGTATGGCTCGACGAGGGATGAATGTAATCTCGAACTGGCTGAGTTCCATGCTCCACTTTAGCAGCCGACCAGATGCCTTCGGTCATTGTAGGACTGGGCGCAGTGGTTGGTCGGTGAATACTTTAATAGGATGGGCCTGGAAATATGGCCGGAGTTTCCGAGTGGAAATGAGTAAGCAGAATGACAGTTTCTCGAGCGCCGCTTGCTGATGTAGTAGATAGGCCGTTGAGTGCGATCTTTCGAGTCGTTTTAGTGCTGAGCTGATTGCCTGCGAAGAAACAGCCAAGTAAACGTATAAGTCCTCATGGTCTATAGGTTTAGATAGGATGGGTAGTCGCTCTATGTGGTCGAGGAGTTCTTTGAACGCGGAAACACATTCAGGGGTCCACCTTAAGTTGCGCTTCCCTTTTCGAAGTAAATCGATGAAAGGAATGCACTTGTCGGTGGCCTTTGAGATGAAACGACTTAGAGTGGCGACCTTTCCATTTAGACTTTGAACATCTTTGATGTTTTTAGGGACTCAGATGTCCCGAATAGCTTGGATTTTCTCGGGATTGGCTTCGATGCCCCGAGCATTGACGATGAAACCTAAGAACTTTCCCGAGGCGATGCCAAAGGAGCATTTTAGAGGGTTAAGTTTCATGTCGTATTAGCGAAGGACATCGAACATTTCGGAGAGGTCGTGGACGTGGTTGCTTGATGTTTTTGATTTGACTAGCATGTCGTCCACATACACCTCCATGGATTTCCCGATTTGATTTTTGAAGAGGCGATTAACCATCCGTTGATAGGTGGCGCCGGCATTCTTGAGACCGAAAGGCATGATGCGATAGCAGTAAAGCCCGCGGTCGGTTATGAAGGAAGTGTCGTCCTGGTTGCAGGGATTCATCGGGATCTGGTTGTAACCGAAATAAGCATCCATGAAGCACAGTAGTTGGTATCCGACGGTTGAATCGACAAATTTGTCAATTTTCGGGAGAGGTAAGCTATCTTTGGAACATGCCTTGTTCAGATATGAGAAGTCGATACACGTTCGCCATTTGCCATTGGCCTTCTTGACTAGGACTGGATTGGATACCCATTCGGGGTAGTCATCCTCGCGGATGAAGTTGTTGTTCAGGAGGCGATCTACCTCTTCTTCAAGTGCCTTGGATCTGTCAGGTCCTAGGAAGCGGCGCTTTTGTTTGACTGGAGTTATTTTGAGGTCTATGCTCAAAGAATGGCAGGCGACTGCCGGATTTATGCCTTTCATATCGGAATGAGTCCAGGCGAATACATCTAGGTTAGCCTTCAAGAAGTCTACAAGGTCGTCTCGTACTACCGGGTGGAGGTCTGACCCTATCTTTAATACTCGTGATGGATCGGTGAGGCTGACGGGAACATCTATGGTTGGTTCGACTGGAGTTGGTCTTTCCCATTCAGTGGATCGAGGTCATCGAAAAGACGGGAGTGGCGTCTGAGCCATGGCTCATACGCCGTTGGTTGCTATGCGGAGGCGGTCTTGGCGCAAAAGGATGCGAGCGCTACTTTGCCCTTGTCCTTGTTGTGCGCGTTCTTCCATTCTATTGCATAACATTCTCTAGCGCTGACTTGATCTCGTCTGACTGTTCCGATCCCGTTTTCCATAGGGAATTTCATAAGGAGGGACCATGGTGATAGACATACGCGGAACTCTGTGAGGAATGGATGCCCAAGGAAGGTGTTGTATGATGAGGTGATATCGATAACCACGAAGGTGAAGAGGCGGACCCGACTCCGATCCCCTGTACCGAGTTCGACAGGTAGGTCGATGACTCCAACTGGACAGTTGGATGCTCCATTGAAGCCGTGGATCATGGAGCGGCATGGTTTGAGATCCCTTACTTCTAACTTCATTTGGTCATAAGCGGCTTTGAAGATAATGTTGACCGAACTTCCTGAGTCGACCAATATTTTTCGAACGGTTGCAGCGCCAGTTTGGGCGGTGATTACTAAAGGATCGGTAGTTGGGATTTCAATCCCCGTGGACTCCCTCCCATTGAAGGTGTTGTCGTCCTGCATAATTTTCCGAAGCTTGGCCGGGATAGAATTGTCGGGATCAGAGCAAGCCTCATAGGACGCATGCTTAATGGAGCCCACATATTCTTCCATCTTCCTGAAGTTGTCATGCGTGCGGCCTGGTCCACCGCAAATGGTATTGATCACGATGCCCCGCCTAGCGTTGGACGGTCCTGGAGCCGCCTTGGCAGCCGTTTGAGGAGCTGGCGCTGGGGGATTTGGATTAGTTTCAGGGGGAAAGGGCTCTTGGACATACTGCTCGAGCCGCTTTTCCCGAATGAGTTTCTCGATCGCATCTCTTAGCTGGCGGCACTCGTTCGTGTTATGGTCATACATGTCATGATATCGGCAGTACTTTCCCGAGCTCTTCTCGGATTCTATGGATTCCCTGACTCGGGGTTTCTTGTATGGTAGAGCGTTACATGTCTCTAGATAGATAGCTTCAGGATCCTCATTTAGCGGGGTATAAGTCTCATAAGATTGGTAGGGACCGGGCTTTCTTGAATCCGTTTGTACCTGGTTAGTGCCTCGGCCACCTTGCCCCACGGTGTTTGGCCTTTGCCTGAGGGGTGCTGCCCCGCATTAGGGTTAGAGGGGCCTCCTGCTTCTCGCCCATTATGTTGGTTGTTAGCGGTACCTGCTCGAGGGACGTTGGGGCGACTAGTCTCGATGACGCGGTTGCGCCTTGCTTCTTCTTGGCACAAGAATTGCCCCGCCTTCTCATAGAAGGCGTCGAGGCTTTTCGGTTGCTTTCTGTCAATCCGTGCCCCAAACTCCGAAGTTGGGAAGACGCATTTAGCTAGTTGGAACAGTATGGTGCGTTGGTCCGGATCCTCGACCTCGGCGAGGGCTTCGTTGAACCTAGAAAGGTAGCTCTTGAGTGATTCCGCGGGCCCTTGGTATAGGTTGGAAAGAGTGAGGGCGTTCTTCGGAGTTGGGATGTGCATTCGGAATTGCTTTACTAATTGCGTGGCTAATTGGCCGAAGTTGTTGATGGAGTCGATCGGAAGGCGAGAAAACCATAACAGGGCGGTCCCTGAAAGGAAGACCGGAAAGCATTTGCACTTGACTGGGTCATCGCCTCTACTTGAGTCCATTTTCCACTCATAGCGGTTCAAGAAAGCACATGGATCGGTGGTGCCATCGTAAAGCGGCATCTGTAGCATGGTGAAGCGTCGTGGCCATTCAGCTTCATTCACTCTTCGAGTGAAAGGGTTGCGCCTAATGTGCGCTTCCCAGGGTTCATGTACATTCCTTCGCATCTCCCTCATGATCCTTCGGACCATGTCGGGAAGGTAGGTTGGATGAGGGTCCGCCATCGGAGCCCATTGGTTTTGGCGAGGTTTCGGAGTTCGGGTGCGTGGATGTCTTCTGTGGTGGACATCCGGGCTGCTCTCTCCTGTGTCCTCGACATCTATAATGGGATCCGCATGTGCCCGTGGATGAAGGGCGGGGGCGCGCAGATCTTGTTCTGGATAGGTTCGGGCCGCCATATTAGTTGGTCCGTTGTTCCGGCGGGCGACCATTTGGTCTTGTTGAGGAGGAGGTTGGTTAGTAGGAGCGGGTCCATCATCGATGATCAAGCGAGAGTGGTCCCGATATTGGGTGCCCTCGCTATATGTGACGGTGGTACGGTCGCCATTACCGTTGTCGTTGGCATACCCTTTGCCATTTCTGTTGTCGAGGGCATTTGTTCGGATGGCGACGTTGTTGATGAGGTTAAATCTCCTTCGTTGGTGTGGACCCCTCGACTCGGAAGAGGAAGTTTCCGATGTTGTTGGTCGAGGTCGAGCATTGTTCTGAGCTAGTTGCAGTCAAGCGACGACGCGCTGACTTTCATTAAGTTGGCTCATAAGGTCGATGTTATTCCTTAGCGCTTGATTAAGCTCGACAACAGTGTTCTCATATTTTTCATTAAGCGTCCGAAGTTGCGCTTGGGTTGCGGGCACTTTGGGGTCCACAATAGGAGGTTCAGTTTCATTGGTTGCCAGGATATTTGCCGGTGGAGGTGGATTGGATGGACCGGCCTCGGCGGCGGCTGACAATCCGATTACTACGTTCTTTGACTTTTTTACCATCGTACGCGGGCCCGATGGCAGGTTAGGCGAGGAACCTCAAGCTCGTCGAAGTCGAGATGGTAAGGTGCAAGAAAGACGCAATGTACGAGTTTTCTCAGTGAAAACAACAAATGTTGGCAACCAAAAATCTCGCAAACACCAAAGATTACGTATTACTAGGAACTAATAATATGGTCGCATAGACAAGACATATTATAGAACATGAAAATAAAATATAAGCGGTAAATGACACAAAGAATTTATAGTGGTTCGGCCTTAGTGAAGGCCTACGTCCACTTTGAAGAGTTGTAGGGATTTTATTAATCACTTGAAAGATTACAAGGTTGAGATCCTCTCATTACATTCATTGACTATGTCATATGAAGCTACAATAGTCATATTTGCAAGAAATAGTAAAGTGGACAAGTTTTCCCTTCTTCTTCCTCAAAGACAAGATGCCATTAATGAAGCTCTATAGAGGTCTCAAGGTCCAAGAATCTCTCTCCTTTGAAGTGTGAGGTATTGGGGTATTTATAGGAAGTGGTTAAGTAAGGGTTAGGTAGGAGTAGGTAGAAATGGGGACCATCTACAGGAAATTCGCGCCTCCAGCTGTCGGCCACGGAAAATTCGTACCTGGGAAATTTCGCACCTGCTAGGTGTGAAATTTCGCACCTCCCTGGTACGAAATTTCATACCTTCGAGATACGAAATTTTGTACCTTTGAGGTACGAAATTTCCTGCCTTTTGGTACGAAATTTCATACCTCGGAGGTACGAAATTTCGCACCTTGGCAGGTGCGAAGGGTCTTTTTGGAGAGGATGTGGCGAGGTTTGTCGGCGCGGCTCCCTTTGGTCTTTCTCCTGGATTTCCTTCGTTTTGCCCTTGGCCTTGGCTTCACGTGATGGGTTCAGTCGAGCATGTCTCGAGTACTTTTGGTAACCAGACTAAAAGGCCGGTTAACAATCATAATTTTGGTTTATGCCCCAAATCCAAATTCATCTTTTCAATTCAAGTTATGCCCAAATTTCCCAATGCAAGTTATGTCTCAATTTTAACGTCTCCCCCTCGTTCCCAACTTCACGCGTTCGCATATTTAAGTGATATGCCTAGGCTCGATGGTAGCCTGGCTATAAATTAAAAAGGGAAAAGAAGAAGGGAAGAGAATAGAAATAAGTATAGTAACAAGATAGATATATGATGGAAGAAATAGGCATAGCAACTGAATAAGCATATAGTGACAAAATTGGGCATAATGGCAAGATAGGCATATAAGAACAGATCTGATGAACATGTGATAATATAATTAATTAGGCATAGTGACATGATTAGGCAAACTAACACAATAGGGATATCATAAAAAGGCATGATGGGATCTAAACAGTGAATTAGATACGCAAACAATGGCAGATCTGATATGATTAAATTAATCATAGGCTTAGATCCAATTCATAGACATGTCAGAATAACTTATAAGTGTTTACATCTAAAAATAATATAGACTCACAGTGAATGGATATAAGAAAACTGAGAAAAGCGTGTTGTTGTTGAATCAACGATCTTTGAATACGTATGAATCATCGTTGCTGAAGAAAAGGCTAATTTAATCTGAGTTGAAGCAGCATCTCGTCATCGCAATTGATTTAGATGAATAAAACAATGGGTATAGGGTCCTATTTATAGCATAGGGTCAACTAATCTAGCCAAGAATGGAGTCTACATACGCAGAGCTGAATTCTGCCCAAATCTCAACGGGGTCGACATGGGGGTCGACACCCCCTTGATGGGGTCGACACCCCCTTGATGTGGTCGACATGGGTGTCAACACCCCTGTTGTGGTGTCGACCCATGGGTCGACACCCCTAGGGTGGGCCGATTTCCCGCCCTAGCCCATGTCTCTGAATTTGAACTGATTTGAACTGTTTTGATTGGTTTTATATTTATATAAATGGCTTATATGTATATAAATTCAAACCTTAATATCTTCTTCATACGATGTTCGTTTTACGCAAACTCGTAGTCTACCTTAAGCAGAATTCCGAGACGAACATAATGGCATAGCCCGTTTTACTTAATTCCAAATATTTAATTAAGTATTCTTTAATTTATCATTTTAATGTGTTATAAAATTACGGGGTGTTACATTCTCCCCTACTTAAAGGATTTCATCCCCGAAATCTCCAAGTTAAGAAAAACGTATGCAAAGGTGTGTGTATATGTCCCTATGCTAATGCGAAAGATCAGGTGGTCTACTAATTTAGTCGATCTTCTTAATGCAAGGTATGTTAGTGCCATGAATCCAACATGTATGCAAATAATCCTATTATATCATGTAAGTTCTATATGTGTACATAATCATTCATCCAAATGCAACATCCATATGATGATACACACACTTCCATCCATCAAAAGAAGAAAAATGCACATGCATCCAGATGCAGTACGAGAGTGATTGAGCCGATCTAGTGCCTAATGTGTGTGTGTATGCGTCAACGAAAAACCACTAGCAACAACTTGCATCCACTTGCATCCACCAAACGTAACATGTCTCAAACACATGTTTATATCCATGGGATTCCTACCTAAAGGTCAAAGATTCGATCGATATGATATACTTAAATGATAGAAAAAAGCTTTGGAAAGGAAGTTAAGAACAAATCCTTGAAAAGAGAAGGGTACGAAGCACGAATCTTGTCTTCGGTCTCCTAAGTTGCATCCTCCTGGTTATCTCCTCATTGAACTTTTATCAACTTGACCTCTCGGTTGCATAGCTTCTTAACTTAAGATCCAAGAATACGGGTAGGAACTCATCCAACCGTCACCTCCCGTTCCACCTCTACTTCCTCAATCATACTCGGCTCAACTACTTCTACGGTATCATGCAAGCACTTCCGTAAATGAGAGAAGTGGAAAACATCATGAATGCCGGACAGTCTCTCTGGTAGCTTTACTCTATAGGCCATTTGGCCAATCCTTTCTGTTATGGGAAATAGCCCTACAATCCTTGGTGCCAGTTTCCCTACAGTTCCAAAGCGAACTACATTCCTCAAAGGAGATACCTTGATGAAAACCATGTCTCCCACCTCAAGCTCGATGTCAGCCCTTCTCCTATCTGTGTAGGATTTCTGCCTTTCCTGAGTTGTCTTCATGCATCTGTGGATAAGGTCAATCTTTTCTGAAGTTTCTCTAACCATCTCAGGTCCAAGTAGAAGCCTTTCTGTAGACTCCTACCAACAAGTCGGTGATCTACAGGGTCGCCCGTACAATGCTTCGAAGGGTGCCATGCCAATACTAGCTTGATAACTATTGTTGTAGGTGAACTCTAATAAAGGAAGATAATCTTCCCAAGTCCTTCCGAAGTCTAGGATACATATCCTTATAAGATCCTCAAGGACTATATTCACCCTTTCCGTTTGTCCATCGGTCTGACGGTGATAAGCAGTGCACGAATACAACTGTGTACCTAAAGCTTTTTGCAAGCTCCAGCAAAACTCACTGGTGAATATGGAGTCACGATCACCCATAATACTGGAAGATACTCCATGCAGACGGACTATCTCACGAAGATAAACTGCTACTAACCATGTTGTTGCCCTCTTACTCTTAACAGGGATGAAATGAGCGCTCTTAGTAAGCCTTTAAACTATAACCCAAATACTGGTGTTGCCTTTCCTTGATCTAGGCAAGCCATTGATGAAATCCATAGAGACGCTCTCCCACTTCCACTATGGGACCTCCAAAGGATGAAGTAAACCACCGGGCTTCTTTTGCTCAGCTTTGACTTGTTGGAACCAAACATCGAGAAACAAACTCTGCCACATCTTTCTTCATCCTAGCCCAAAAGAAAACCCTATTCATACCTCCATACATCTTATCACCGCCTGGATGAATAGTCATCTTAGAATGGTGGGCTTCCTTAAGGACTGTCTTCAACAAACTCCCAACTCGGGCAACACAAAGCCTTCCATCTCGTCGCAACCATCCTCCATCGTCCGTGGAATAACTATTGAGGTGACTAGAAGTTTGCCCTCTACCGAGCCTATCCAAGATGTTTGAAATTTTTGAATCCTCTCGTGAAGTTCCTATCTGATCCAAAGGAGTAGGTCGCACCTCCAGTGATGCCAATAAACCAGGTATAAACTCGTTGGAGGGTCTAAAATCAAAAGTCGATATAAACTCCAAGCTCTTCCTCTCCACAAACAGAGGACTCAAGGTCATCCTTTGCCTACTCAATGCATCTGCCCCCACATTACCCTTACCAGGGGTACAAGCAATCTCAAAGTCATAGGATGCTAGGAACTCCATCCATCTTTGTTGCCTTAAATTAAGATCCTTTTGCGAGAACAAGTACTTGAGAGATTTATGATCGGTGTATAACTCGAACTTCTCTCCTAGCAGATAATGGTGCCAAGTCTTAAGCGCAAATACTATGGCAACTAACTCTGAAGCATGTGTGGGGTAGTACTTCTCATGAACTCTTAGCTGTCTACCTCCATAACACACTACCCTTCCCTCTTGCATCAGAATTGCACCAAGCCCTATACCACATGCATCAGTGTATACTGTGAACATCTTGCTCCCATCGGGTAAGGTTAAGACTGGGGCTGTTGTCAGAGCCCTCTTTAATCGCTGAAAAGCATCGTCACAATCTATATCCCATGAAAATGTCAGATTCTTCTTTGTCAGCCTGGTGAGTGGGGCTGCTATCTTTGCGAAGTCCTTAATGAACTTCCTATAATAGCCTGCCAATCCAAGAAAACTTCTCACCTCCGTTGCATTCTTTGGGATCTGCCAATCTTGAACTACAACTAACTTTGCGAGATCTACTTCTATCCCATCTTTAGAGACAACATGCCCTAGAAATCTCACTCCCTTTCTCCAAAAAATGACATTTAGAGAATTTTTCCTTTAGCTGATGTGCTCGGAGAGTTTTCAAAACCTCCCTCAAATGTGGGCACGTTCTTCCTCGCTCTTCGCGAAAATCAAAATGTCATCAACAAAGACCACAACGAACTTATTTAGAAACACCCGAAACACCCTACTCATCAGATCAACAAAATAGGTGGGTGCATTCGTCAACCCAAAAGGCATAACAAGCCACTCGAAGAAACCATCTGGAGTTCTAAAAGCGGTCTTGTCTATACTGTCCTCGGGCACCCTCAACTGATGAAACCCCGTGGCCAAGTCTAATTGAGAGAAAACATATGCATCAACAAGCTGGTCAAACAGATCATCTATCCCCGGAAGTGGATGCCTATTTTTCTTAGTGAATTTATTCAACTCTCTATAGTCCACACATAAGCGAAGCGAACCATCCGCTTTAGTTGTGAATACTACCGGAGCACCCCATTCAGGTATGCTTCGCCTAATAAACCCTTTCTCAAGTAGCTCCCCTACTTGCTTGCTGAGCTCCCTTCATTCTCCTGGAGCCATATGGCGCACATGCAATGCAACTGCCTTTGCATTGTCCACCAAGTAAATACGGAAATCTATCTCATGCCTCAGAGGTAAGTCTCGAACCTCATCAAAAACTTCAGGATACTCATAGACTACTGGTACAGATCCTAGATCATCGATAGATGCATCAAGTGACTCTAGAAAACTGAGCATGACAGACCTATTGGTGTCACAAGAAATCTCGAGGGTCCTCCCATGGCAAGTCAAAAGTCTAACAACCCTCTCACAATCTAGAATGGCACCAAACATGGCTAGCCAATCCATCCCTAAAATCAAACCATAGCCCATGAAACCAAGCACATATGTGTCGCACTCAAACTTGATGCCCAACACAGATATTCTCAAACCCTAACAAATCATAGACGGATGAGCTGTACCACCAATGGGTTTGGGACAACAATGGGATCCACAACCATATTATTACTAAGGGGCAGAGGCTCAACCACAGAATCAGATATAAAGAATTGTGAAGCGCCAGAATAAAAAAGAGTTCTAATAGGATGTCTGGAAAGAGAAATCAAACCTTCCACGGAAACTTTCCTACCTCTATCTGGTGCATTGGCCACGAGAGCATGCACCTGCCCTCTAGAAGATCCTGCCCTTTGACCTTGTCCTTGCTCCTTCGGGCACTCCTTAGAAAAGTGTCCGACCTCTCCACAATTGAAACAAGCATTCTTCTTTCTTTTGCAGTCCTTGATCAAATGACCCTCACGTCCGCAATTATGACACTTCCTCTTATCTATGGCCTTGTCATTCTTCCTGCCCTTCTTTTGTTGTTGTTGTTGTCCTTTCTTGGGCCACACTTTCTTGTTTTGTGTTTCCTCAACCTTAACCTCTTTTTTCACCTTTTTCTTCCTCATTCATTAATGCCATATCGACGAGTTTCTCAAAAGTTGCACCCATCGGAATATGAGATATAGCCAGCCCATGAAGGGGTTCATTCGATCCTATAGCAAACCGCAAAGCTTTCTTATGCGAGGCATCTACTAGCTCCAACCCAAACCTCGCTAGTTGATGAATTGTTAACAAACTCTTTGACAGTCATGCCTCCTTGCTTGAGCGCCAAAAACCTTTCTATTTGCATGCTTTTCTCGGCTTGAGAAAGAAATTCATTTTGAATCTCTGCCAAAAATCATTCCAAGTCTCCATTGGACGCCCTTCTTATGTCACTTCCAACTAGAATGAAGCTTCATCTTTCAGCGACCAAGCAGCCAACTGAATCTTTCTACGATCGTCGGCTTCGAAAATTCCAAACAAATCCTTCGTCTCTTTAAGCAAACTCCTAGCCTCTACGAAAGTTTCAGTTCCTCGGAATTGCTTTCCACCCATAGCACAGAAATCTTTGCATATCTTAGAGAAATTATCAGCATGTGGTGGTGGAGGAGGAACAGCGGCTGCAGCTGAGGGAGGAACGTTTGCTTGACCTCCGGCAGGTGCCATGCCTCAAGATACCAACGGAACCAGCCTGGTATTGTAATGCCCTCAGGAATATTAGGTTACCCAGACATGCTGAAAAGAAAGGGAAAAAGGGATTCAAACTGTAACGACCCAAATTTTAGCACCCTTTGAGTTGACTAAATCAATACAATTCCAACCCAAATTGCACTAAAACTCAGATGTTCAAGAAAGAAATTAGAGGGTGAGAAATAGAAAAAAAGAAATTTAGAATAGAAGAACAAAATTAGAGTAACACGAATCCCACAGCGGAACGAGTAAAATTATATTAAATGACATAGCTTGAAATATAAAACTGTATTTATACTTACATACAACATCAGAATACAACACACACACATATATATATATATATCACAACGAAAATAAACTCTATATATTTAATGCTGAAGCCTCTTGCTCCAAGCTCCTTCCAGTGTATCTGTAAATCTTAAACTACTTGACAGCCCATACAAATTTGAGCATCCAAGATTTTAGGGGAAACATAGAAAATAAACTTTGGGTCAGTCATGGGACTGGTGTGAGCAAACGATTTTAAACATATTTTTTGAAAGAAATGATAATCGTAAGACCGACCCACACATAAATATGGAAGGTTTTAACCCAAAATATTTTGAAATCAATATTATTCTGAAAATATAATAGTGTCTAAATACAAATAAATAGAAATCTAGCAAAACGCTTGCATCTCACGCTCCACATATATAGTATACAAACAAAACCGCGGGCACTTATTAGAGAATGGCTTCCAACTATGGCAAGGTATAGGACCACCTTTGGACAATGTACCTCCGGAGATGAATACATTGGGGTTCAACAAGAACGTCTTGCAACCTGGCTACACATGACTGACCCCTCATTTCGCTTGAGAGTACTGAATATATCATCACCACAGTTGGGGCCTAGCCAACTGAACCGATATCATATAAAAAAATGGGACAACCGAAGAGATTTGATTTCTCTCGATCAGGTAATGATACGCCCTTTTGATGGGAGCGACCCACACAGCCATGCTGCCTACCCGATTTTATACCATTTCCTAGTTGAAGAGGCTAAAGGTTAGAACTTACCGTTAGACAGACCATATCTTCATTTACTTTGAATGCCACATCGTCAAACCCGCCAAATCACAAATTGACTTCCCCAAAAACAGTTACGGGCATAAAGCTAAGAGAAATGAATTCCTCCGCCACCAACGTAAATAAGTTTGAAGCGATAAACTTACGCGATTTATTAGGTATACTCTGTCAGACATTCGTCCATACAAGTTGTTCTGGGACTGGACAAACCGAAGGCACTACTCTGTAAATAGAATAGCCCTTGCATAAACTCCATCTTCATTTGTCTTCAATAATCTCTGACTTGTAACGTACAAATCGGATCGAAGTGGAATTTAGATTCCGAACTCTTCGAAATGATAACGTAGGGTCAAGTGATGTTTAAATAATAATCAAGTCAACATATTACTTATGGGTTTCTATACCCTCATTGATTATCAGGACTTACTACTAAAATTTATTTCACACATATATAAATCAAATCTTCAGATTTAAACAGTGATCTAATACACGAGGATTTAAACGTGTTGGTTTCTACTTTAAACTATTCAGGTTTATTTGGTCATACCACACATTAAAATCAAATCAACAAATCAAATACCACAGCATAACTTGTCGAAAATAGTCTGCCAATTCAAACTCAACAATCATCGTCCAGAAATTGGTTAATCTTGGAAAATATTTATTCCATATTATGTCTGTCTTAAATTAGATTCAGTTTACGAATCTCCTCCTTCTACGGAAATAATTGATTATAACAATAGCGTTATAATCCATTCATTAATTATAACTTTATTTCATTTCTTGTAATAAATAATTAGATAAATTAACAAGTCAAATCTTTTATTTATACGGGAAATAAATCGTACTTCCCTTAATACATCATAGTCGATTTCAATTCAAAATTTCTTTTCGATTTATCTATATCCGATTTATTTTCCGTACTTTGGAATAATCTCATTGCTAATGTATTAATCCAATTTCATTTCCCAATTTCCTCTTACCATCATCAGCGTCTACAACCATTTGTTTTTAATGTTATCCACTTAGAAATGTGAATATCATTTCTTCTGGCTCATTTTATCCCATCAATCTCGATTTCACTTGGAAATACTAGTATAAGTGGTTCATCGAGTCATTTTATAAATTTTCATTTTATCGTCATAAATTCGATTTTTAGTTCATTACATGATTATACAACGGTTATCGGAATTATTTAAATTATTTGGAAGAATAATTTAAATTTCACTTATTTTAAATATAACTTAAATCAATGAATATATATATTGATTTAACTTCAAAAACTTGTACACAGTTACTATTTTTGACATTGATAAAATATAATCAATATAACTTATTATATTGATCCTGATATGTATAATTATTCTTATTAAATTTTAAAACAAAATAAATAAAATAAATTTTGGAGAATGAAAACTGTTTGATTCACTGATACTTCCCTTTTTCATTTAAATTCTTTTCTACTCTATGGTTTACCTTTCCTATTTCTCTTCTTGTTTCTTCTTTTTATTTATTTCTTTGTCCTGGTTTATTTTATTTTACTTCAGCCCAAACGGCCCAAAACTTAAGCCCACTTTCCTTTACTTCTTTCTTCTCTTCTCCAATCTCCTGCTCCCTTCAAATACTCCATCATGCATTTGTGCACGTGCACCAGCAGTCCACCGACCAACACCTCCCTCCGACCATTCCTCCAGATGCTGCACCATCATATTAACCTATCTTGACCACCAGAAGCCTCTCCCTTCGATCAGATCAAAAAATAGAAGTTTGACCGAAATTTCACCAAAAACCCACCCCACATAATCCCCTCGCATCACCACCTCCGTGGTCCAGTCATCACCAGACTCCGACCATGCCTAACCGACACCTCCCACCCTCGAACCCCCCATGTCTGATCGCCAGAAGCCTCCCCATGGTTACGCAGTTCGATGTTAACCCCAGGCTTCCAAAACATCATCAAAACTCCTAATTAGATATAAATCTCGCAATCTACTAATTTAAAAAAAATCCTAACTATAATTTTCCTAGAACCCCTGACCCTTCGTGCTCCTTCACCCTCGTCGCCATGGCTCATCACCCACGCCGTCACCTGAATTTGACCGAAACTCCTTTTTGAACAACTCAAAAGTTCTCCTTACCCTCTCAACTAAAAATCATAAGACCAACACTAAAATTCATGATTTGGAATCGCAAACAAAATCATATGCCTAAATTGACAAAAATAGATGATCGAAAATTTGGGTTTTTGGAGCTTTTCACCGTTATTTGCATATATACGAGAGTATGCTTTTTAATTCAATCTGAAACTATTTTTAAAATTTTCTAAAGGCCTAAACAAAAAAATTTCCCTTTTAACTCAAGCTTTAAAACTAACTAGAATCAAAATTATAGATTTTTTGAAGTAAAAAGGAGGTGAAACATGACCTCCTGTTAATCATTCCAGTTTACCCATGTGTTAAACAAAGCTTCAACTTGACATGTTACCCACTATTTGGTTTATAAACACTCATAAACAAGTATATATACATGTATATAAGTTTATATATATATATATATGGTATATCAATCAGGTAATAGGTTTTAAAGGAGGACAGAATGAAGTTTACTTATCCACGTCACTGCCTGTTTTAGTTTCCTAGTCTTTCATGTTTGCTTCCAGTAGATATATTTTTGGTTAATCAACATAGTTGTGAACTACATAGTAGCATGCTTCAGATCTACAAGAGCAACATACATAGTCCTAAAACAATCTGAATTTCATGAATGCAAAGGGATGTGTTTACTTACCATTTGTATTAACTGTTTTTATGTTATTACTTTCAGGTTTTCGTGAAGGTTTAGTTACCTAATACAAACCATCCAGATCATGTGTGCATACGTATATAATAACTACATCATATTTTACACAAATCAACATCTAAGTGGGAAAGTTTACTCACCAAAAACTGCTCTCTGCTCTTGTATATTTGCTCACTGTTTTTCTTTATGTTTTCAAGTTACAGGGTTTTCATTTATTCAAGATGAAGACTGAATCACTAATATAACATATTCATGAGTATATAAGTATCTACATATGTAATCAAATCCTAGCATAACCAGAAATATGCTAAAAGGGGGTTGTTTACTCACAGTATTCACTGCCTTTTGTTCTAGCTCTCTATTTTAAGTTCTCAGTTCCCGGTTTCCACTGTTTCTGCCATTCTCTCCTTCTCTGTTTTCTAGGCTTGCTTTAGGTTCTTCTCTCAAGTTTGTGAATGAATCAGTGTAAGTAGGAGAGGGTATTTATATGTGTGAAAAAGCATAAACTATAGCCTAGTCTTCTAGCTTGGATAGGGGTGTATTAGTTTGTAGTATTTTGATTGAAAGGAGGGCCTAATGGTTTGGTCTTTTCACATTTAAAACACCCTATGCTTTCAATATATGGTCATCCTATATCAGCACATACATGTGTGTACAAGGCACATGTATACATGGTTGTTATGTCATGCTTTGTCCCTAAGTTTTGACAGTCAAGGATGTTGCCTATTGTAACAACCCGGAATTTCGGGGCCAATTTAAAAAAAAATTAGAATTTTAATGGATTTTAATATTTAAAATAATTTGTTTTAAATAATAATGACAAAAAATTTATTTTAAAACGTATAAATTTAATATATTTATAAAAGGAGTTTAAAACAGCGCTGTAGTTTGAAAATTTGAATTTTACTTTGACTAAATGTACAGGATTCATTTTAAACCAGAATTGAGTGAAACCAGGAATATTTAAATCTGTTTGATCGTATCCTTCTAACGAATCTGAAAAACTGAAATTTCACTTTAAAAATAATAAGTTATGTCCAGTTTAAAATTTAGAAAATTCGCTATAGAAATTATATATATTTTAATATAATAAATTAGCCTTAAAAATAGTGATTTTGCAAACGACCTCTGTTTTCGATGAAACCACTTTTGTTGGAACCGGAATGTCAAATTATTGCTAAGTTTAATTTTCCATAATTTTTCGAATTAATATGTGAGCGCGACAAAAAAAATGTGTTTTGACTATTTCAGTCAAATTTAATCGACCTGAAAATAGTCATTTTTCAAACAGTCTCAGAATTCGATGAAATTAGTCTTGTTAGGACCATATCGTTATAACAAAGCCAAATATATTTTTTCTGTAATTTTCTGAGTTCATATGTGGCCCCGGTGAATTTATATGTACGATTAAATTATATAATAAAGGATTTAATTTTTAAATTAAAGAAAATAGGCTGAAAACAACTGTTTGGGGTCACGGGACATAGCCCATTGGGTTCAGAATAGAGGTTATTAGCTAGGAAGAACAGTCATTGGGCCTAATTCCGAGTTAGTGGCTAAACGGGCCTTAAGAGTCTAATTAAATAATATTTTAATATAAATATTCACTAAACAATACAAACCCTAACACCCTATACTAAGCAGCCGCCGGTCTCTCTTTTAATGGCCAAGAACTCACGAACAATCCTCTCTCAAACACGAAATCCATCACAAATTGAAACAAATCTTTAGCACCAAATTCAAGAACTCTTCGATCTCTTTAGTGTCAACGGTGGTGATCGCTTTATGCTCAACGTGGTGAGCGGAATTCGCCTGGAAACATGCACCGTTCGGGCCCGTTTTCCAGGCATTGGAGGCGCCGAACTTCCAATGGTTTCCGGCGCAGGGAGCTCAGGTCAAGGCGGTCGAGGTGATGGGTTCTGATCCGGCACCAGCGGTCTGATTGAGGCGCGATGTGATGACCTAGAAGTCGACGATGGGTTCCAATATTTTGAATAGAGAACGATGAAGGAGAAGCACCAGTAACGGCCTAATGAAGTAACCAACCTATTTAATTAAGTGATTAGATAACTATTTAAATTCGTATAACTTAAAAAGTCGATAACTTATTCAGTTCTTGTCAGAACGGAACGATTTCAGATTCGTTGAAATCAGAAAAATGAGAGCTTTACGATGGAACTGTCTAGATTTGAAACCGGACACTTTGGAAATTCAGGAAATTTCATATCTGAATAATTTGGTGAGATTTCTATTTTTAAAATTAAAACTAATTATTTATTTTATTGTATTCGTTCAGTACGAAATTCATGTTGTATGTATGTATTTATTTAAATGTTGATTTTGCTGTGATTTGTGATTGTGTGTTCATGTTTGTTAGAATTTGTGTATACGATAAAATTATATATTATCGGGTATATAGAATATGTTATTTTTGTGTATGCCAAGAATTTGTGTATAAAATAAAAATCATAATTTTATTTTATATAAAGAAAAACATGATAAAAGTAGAGATTTGTCAAAACATGATTAGTGAAATAAAAACAAGTCAATTTGTAAAACCTGTTAGTTAAAAATAACACTTTTTGTAAAACTTGTTTGTTGAAATAAAAGTAGTACTTTTTGTCAAAACTTGTTAATTGAAATAAAATAACAATTTTTGTCAAAACATGTAAATTAAAATAAAAGTTATCATTTGTGTTAAAACATGTTATTGAAACAAGTTTTACATATTTTGTAGAAATAGAATATATTGGACATGCTCATTCTGTCAATTTTATAGAATGAATTAAAACATTCATTCTTGTCACTTTAAAGAATGGAACCCAAAAGTTACATTTCTTATGTTATATTAGAAATTAACAAATTTATGATTAGAATCATGTTATCATAAAAATCTCATTTTTATGTTAGCATATTAAAGTTCACATTTTGTTAGCGGTGTAATATTAGATTAAAAGTTCACATCTTGTTAGCGATGTAATATTAGGGTAAAAAGTTCGTTTTATTAGAAATGTTCACATAGAGTAAAAAGTTCATTTTTATTAGAAACGTTCATAGAGAGTTAAAAAGAACCTCTTTATATACATTTCAAATGTAAATAAAAACATGAATAAAAAAAGTACATTTTTATTTACCTATTAGACGTAAATAAAAATATAAATTGAAAGCAGTAACATTTTTAGCGTTATTCTCTTTTGAGAATAAGAAGAACATTTTTGACATCATATTCTTTTAGAATAAAAAGAAATATATTTTGTGTCATTTTCTTTTAGTATAAAAAGAATATATGTGTTGTCATTTTCTCATTAGAAATTAAAAGGGACATTTAGTTAGAAATGTTTTGTTTAATTAAAAATGTTATTATATTGAATATATTAGTATATTGAGAATGTCATTATATTGAGAATGCCATTATATTTAGAAATGTCATGTTAAAATATATATGTCACTTAGTTAGAAAACATATTTTGTAAACAAATATGTCATGTTAGAGAAAGTGGTCTTTTATGAATAATAATGTCATATTAGAGAAATTTGGCATTTATACTTAATAATGTTTTAACATAAAAATATTCTTTTTATGTTTATCTAAAATGTTAGAAATGAATTGTGCATAAAATTATTCTTTTATGTCATCAAGAACTGTTAGAAATAAGGTGTGCATGAGAATAAATACACATTTTTGTTATAAAATGCACATTTTGTTAAGAAATGTGAATTAGAAATAAAAAGTACATTTTGTTAAGAAATGCACATTAAAAATAAAAAGCACATTTTGTTAAGAAATGCACATTAGAAATAAAAAGCACATTTTGTTAAGAAATGTACATTAGAAATAAAAAGCACATTTTGTTAAGAAATGAAACATTAGAAAAGATAGAAAATAAAAATCACATTTTTATTTGTGATATGAAACATTATAAAAGATAAGAGAATATAATGAACAATAAAAATTACATTTTTATTGTAAAATAAAATATTAGAAAAGTGAAGACAATAAATATTACAATTTTGTTAGAAAACAGAAAGACAATGGAAATTACATTTATATGAAAAATGTGGCATTAGAAAAGAGAAATTACATTTATATGAAAAATGTGACATTCGCAAAAGAAATAACGTTTCTATTTCAAAATGTGGCATCAGAGTAAAATAACATTTTAAGTATAAAATGTTAAGATTTAGAAAAGCGACATTTTAAGTATAAAACGTTAAGATTTAGAAAAATAACATTTTAAGTAACATTTATATGAAAAATGTGACATTCGCAAAAGAAATAACGTTTCTATTTCAAAATGTGGCATCAGAGTAAAATAACATTTTAAGTATAAAATGTTAAGATTTAGAAAAGCGACATTTTAAGTATAAAACGTTAAGATTTAGAAAAGCAACATTTTAAGTATAAAATGTTAAGATTTAGAAAAGCAACATTTTAAGTATAAAATGTTAAGATTTAGAAAAATAACATTTTAGTATAAAATGTTAAGATGAAGAGAATATCACTTTTTATTTGTTTGTTGAGTTAGAATTGTCGACAAACAAATATATCAATGTTATATGTTTTTGTTGAAATGTTAGAATTGGTTAAACATAAAATATTTCTTTAATGTTAATATGAATGGATAGAAAAATGTTTACATATAAAATATCCTTTTATATGGTATTAAAAAACGTAGAAAAAGAACCAAATTAGAGAACACTTTTATTTACATTTATTTTATGTGAATAAAAAGAGCCAAACTAGAGAACACCTTTATTTACATTTCCTTTATGTGAATAAAAAGAACTTATTTACAGTGAACGTCTTTATTTACATTTTTATGTAAATAAGAAGGAACACATTTACAATGACACTTTTATTTATTTTTTTGTGTAAATAAAAGCATGATTTAAGCAAGTATATTTTTATTTGCATTCTTATGGTGAATAAAAACCATAGAAAAAGTAGTACACTTTTATTTGTAAGTTAGTTGCAAATAAAATCATGACATTTTTATTTATATGTTAGATATAAATAAGAACAAGAATTAGAAAGGGATATTTTTATTTATATTTTTAAATATAAATAAAAACATGAAAACAAAAGGTACATTTTTATTTACATTTTAGATGTAAATATAAACTTGAATTAAAAAGTGTATTTTTATTTACATATTAGATGTAAATAAAAACATAGAAATAAAAGGGACATTCTAATTTACATTTTAGATGTAATCACAAAGATAGAATTTAATGTTACATTTTTATTGTCAGAATAGAGACAAGAAAAAGATTAGAATTAAATGGTTATATTTTTATTTACCTTTTGATGCAAATGAAAAGAATAAATGTAAAGCGGCATTTTATTGATATTTTATTCAATAAAAGATTAGAATTAAAAAAAAAGTATTTTTATTATCGTTCTAGGGACAATAAAAAGAGTAGAAATAAAAGTGATATTTTTATTGACATTATAGAAGTGATAAAAAGAATTGATCTTAGCAGTTGAAATCGCCAAATGATTTATATTTATACATTTTTATATAAATATAAATTAAAATTTAACGAATCGCACTGCTGCAGTTCGCAATTTGAAGTCTCAACTTTAAACGATTATACTGTAAGATCCGACAGTCGGATTTTCCCAAAACTAAAACCATTAGGACCGCTTTGGGAAGATCTTCCCAACGATATAAACTTTGTTAAAATCCAACTGTTAGATTTCGAGATATGTGTAAATCAAATTTGGTTGAAAACAGCGCTAGGGTCGCCCATCGACTCGTAGCGTCGTTAAATGAATATGGCTATTTTTATATATGTAAAAATAAGCGATAAATCGTGATTGAATACTAATAACAATATGAAATGACTTTAAATTATATGTATATACGACGATCATTTGAAAAGACCGAGTTCAATCTCATTTCAAATGATTATACGACGATCTAAGTCGAAGAGTTGAAGACGGTGATTGAAGACCGACGATCTTCACATCGAATGGATGTGTTGCTACTGAGACCCATGATGGGAGTAGCTACCTTGAAAGGGCTTCAGTGGTAGCCGACCGGACGTACTTGTTGATTGTTTGGATATGCGAGCGCCTCACTTCTGTATTGGACATATGCGAGGCGGAATAAGGTGACTCCGGTTTCGTTCAGATCCAGAACGGACTTGTAAATGGATGGTATGTCTGACATTATATTCCTTTATACGGTATTTGTTGATCTCTGCTAAATATATATCTTTCTGGTGATTAACACCCTTCTCTGAGATGTACGAGCTTAAGAGGTTATATAGTTAGCAGAAATCAATGATATGGTATGGATTGATAGTGTGGCATGTTGAGTTGCATGGATCAAGGCTTTTGTTGAAAAGCAGGGCTTTGTGGGATGATCGAAGCATAGCCTGTTTAGGCGTAGCTTTGTGTATAGCGTGACTTCGCGAGCCTCACACCCCGGTATAAGTCAAAAACGGGATAAGGACTGCAGGGAGGACATACGTTTCTTTCTAGCTAGAGTGATGTCAGGGACATACCAGCGCTGACATTTTACTTATGTGGATGATGGAATGAGGTACCTCGGTTATTTGAGTCCTTAGTGGCTCTATTTACGCCCCAAAGGGCGGGGAAACGTATTGTTCAGGCATTACCAATCCACCAACTTAAGTTGGGGACCGGCCTTGAAGATCCAAGGTGCAGTTGCGGCTGAGCCTGAGACATGGGCTAGATTGTCTCGAATTCGATAGAGGAGCTTGGCCCTAGCCTCGACTCATGATGGAAAACTAACTTCCAATACGACCATGCGGTTTTGATTTGTAGAACTAGTACGGCGACATGATATATGGTACCCATGTCGTCTATGATTGATATTTATGATTGAAATGTTTTAGTAAAACACATGCACACTATTATTAATATCGTTTTATCGTATCAAGCATATTTTGACCATTATAAGGTAAAACCCTATCCTCCGGTTTGCGTTGCATTGTGTGATGGGACTTGGGTCTTATAATGTTTTCATTTTTCTAAAAAGCATTGCGTTGTTTAACGATTTACTTTATTTTATGCACTGGCAATCCAATGGAGTAAACCCATTCCGCGTTAGAGGCGTGGTCCTATGATTAGCCTTATTATTAGATTAGTTAGTTAGATTTCTCATACCAGTCCCATGACTGACCTGTAGTTTGTTTCACTGGCAAACTTGGGTGCCCATAATTTTTCACACGGACAGTCGAGTAGCCTTTTGCAGATATTTATCTCTTTACCAGGGTCCTGGATCGAAGCATAAAGCTGTGTCCAGAGCATTGACGGTCTTCCGCTGAGTTTGTTTATTTTTCCGCTGTGCAGTGTATTACATTCAATGTAATTTATCTTCCGCTGTATATATTTTATCGATGTACTCTGATATTCTATACTCTGATGTAACATTATTGTAATGTTTATAAAAGTCTTATGTTGTTGTTCTGATGTATTGTATTCCCAAAGTAAATGCATACGAGAATTTCCTACTTTTGGGTAGACCTGTGCGGTTTATGGTCGATTCAAAGGGTGGGGATTTTCGGGTCATTTCACCTATGTTGTATTGATGTAAAAGACAAGAGTGGTTTTGTCACTTTCACATGATTTCCCGAGCTTGGCTAGCATGTATTGTACACAAAAGTGTACAGGCCATGGTTTTAGGGTTCCTAGAAGCTAGGTTGTCTAAAAGTGATTGAAATGAGAGTTCTGTTGTGCTTTCATGTTTTCAATTCCTACTTGCAACTGCTACATGACCTTTCCATTTCAGTGTACATCTCGGCGTAAATGTAGATGTCTTTGCTAACTTACGATGATGGAAAAGGGGTGCTAGGCTGTCTATAGATGTATATAGATAGGTATAAGCTATATGCAAAAAGATTTAAAAAACTGTCCTTAGCTATTAAGAAATCTAAGTAATATATATTTAATTTGTTAATATATTTTTGCTTAGAACAAACATGTTTTGAGTTTACTTTCAATGGCAACTTAGCTTCTAATCCATTAAATAGCTATGTAGAACAAATCTTCTTATAAACATATTTGTGAAGTAATTGAATATTTTCCTAAGTATTTTATAATTTTAACAAGAGTTGAAAACAAGTTATAAAAACATGAACCAAAGTGATACCAATACTTGCTTGTTTTAATATATAAATGGTTAAACGAAATTAAAACAAGCTTTCAAGATAAATGACAATGTTAAAACGCCATTCACTTGTGTGTGTGTGTGTGTATATATATATATATATATATATATATATATATATATATATATATATATAAATGCCAAGGTATATAACAAGTTAAACATATATACATAAGGTGTTAAAAACTTTGATTATTCTAAATCTATTTATAATATCTAAACCCAATATTATTTAATAAGTTTACATTACAGATATAAATCTATAAATTATAGTTTAACAAAATCAGTCAAAAACTGGGACATTTCAATCTACCCCGGATTTAAAGAGTAGCGAAAAATTTCCAATTATAGTTAAAATCATAAACTTATATCCAAACACATATACAAGTCATATACCATCAATCAAAACAAACATGGCATCCAAAACAAACAAACTAACAACCAAACAATTCACGACAACCAAAGCATTCAATACACACCTTAGCAACTAATTATCAAACAAAACTCCGGCTAAATTCCTCATACACATCTTCAGACAACACTTACTCCATTTCATCTTGGATAGCTTCATTATCATATTCTGAAGTCACTTCTTATCTGAATCAACGATTTAGACTGGATATCCGATCATAGTTAACTCTGGTTCAAAAACGAAATCTCACTAGCCTGATGTTTTTCAAATCAATAATGAACCCTGAACAATCTCCTCTTATCAGATACGTGGAGTACCTCTCAAAACTTCTTCGTTTCCTTACCTCGTTTTTAGCAAATTGTCGATGAAGTTCGTAATTATTCTAATTGATTCTTCATCCATTTATTAACTTCATTTATCTTATCTGGCTTCAATATAAATTGGTAAGAAGATTTTCAATTGTGAAATTTTGTTTAGAAATTAAATATTTAAATTTTCGAAAAATTCGACAGTGCTTCTCTCGTATAGTTTCATCGTATAATTCCAAAACTCACCTTACTAGGCTCTATCTAATCATCAACAAAATCACCACGTCAACTGGCTTTTCCAATTAGACTCATCAAATCCAATTAAATTCCCAACTTGTATCCTTAATCCGACATCCAACTTTTATCTTCATATACTATCATCGATATGCATCCATCAATTCACATTCATTTTCATAACAAAAAATATATCTATTATTAGTCGGAAAAACATTTCCGTATCTTATTTATGCATTTTACTTTTCAACGTTCATCAGTCGCCAACTGTTAATCGGTAAAAAAATAATTCTCTATGTACCAACCCCGAAGACCGAAATCAACATCAGACCAACACTAAAAAAATCATTTCACTCAACCAATTTCCAGTTAGGTTCCAATTTCTTTTATTCCACATCTTAATTCTTTATCAACCCATATTACTCGATTTCCTATTTCAAGGAAATATCTCAGATTATATTGGAAAATTAATTCCAACTTATTTATTCATTAGTATTGAATCAACTTATTCAAATATTTTCATCTGTTTCAAATTCTCCCTTTAAACTCTAAGTTCTACCCCAGGTTTAATTCACCAATTCAATTTATTTAACTACGTTAAGTCTTATCCATATTTTCCATTAACCAATTAATTCACCTACTTTCTAGGGTTTCAAATTCAAATTATGGTTTGTCTCATTTGTATATTTATTCTTGTACAAATTCAATTTGGTTATATATATATAACCATTTTAATTTTATAATCTTGTACCAGATTTTAATAGCAACTAACACAGCCATTTATAATAATTTCAAAAAATATATTATTATATATCAAAATATCATTTTGGGCAAAATTATATCATTTACCCAGCTTTTTAAAACAATACTATGTTGAATTACTCTATTCACACTACAAGAAAATGGGGCCTTTACCTACCAATTGTAAGCGTAGGTAAAACTAACTTAATAGTGGGTAATATATTTTAGCTACCAATATTGAATTGGTAGAGCTTGGTAGGTAAAGCTTAGTAGAGAAAGAGCTTTTACCTACACTTATTTTTATTAGTAGGTAAAAGAATCAATGGACCCCACTATGCTATGACTCAAATGATGAGTCATCAGCTGAATTTTTTGATGATGTGTCATCCTACATGGCTGCTAACATGGTTGATGATGTGTCATCTTACATGGCTGCTGACATGGCTGTCGTAATAGTATACACATGGCATATATTAAGTCCGGCACTTGGCATTTAATGGTTGGTTCATGTGTCAAACAATAATTTGTCCATGTGTCATCTTTTGATTAGTGCATATGACATCATGTTTTAGGCCATATGACATTATTTAATTTAAATAAATATTTACAAGAATTTAATATTTAACAAAGAATTTATTTTTGAACAAATAACAAATATTTATTCAAATAAATATTTATTACATTTTTGAATAGTACACAGATTGTTTCCTCACTATTACACAATCACTTATACATACACTTCCTCTCTACATTTCACTCGTATACATTGATTCCTTACTAGATACTCATTCACTCATATACATGTACATAATCACTCACGCTATCACTCTAGTTTTAGTCATTGGCTTCTTGCTCAATAATTTGTCCAATCGTTTGTCGTACCTATCATAGTAAAATAGCATAGTAAATTGGAAAAGAAACAATTTAATTCTTTTTTTTTGCTACCATTGACTAATTTGTAATAATATCAGCTTGAACTCATCTACAAAAGACCAATAAACAAATAAGGAAGTAGCCAATTTTTTCATTTTTATATTATAAATGATACAAGCATCATATTCAATCTAAAACTTTTATATGATTCTCTTAAAATTGTACCTTCCCCTGAGAGGTACATGTACTTGATGCATCGCTACTTCAGGTCATGTTTCTAAAAATAAAATGGATTGAATACACACAAGTATGAAAATAACCAAATACAGAAGAAGGACACTCCGAAAACTAGTAGAATTTCACAAATGCTTACATTTATAAACCTTAAATGGAGATCCATTGGTATAAAATAAGTAGACATAAAAAACATAAATGGTATAAAATAACAAACATAAATAGTAAAAAATAATTCCTGTGTTTGCTTGTACATGGAAATTGGATGTCAGTACCTTAATAACAAACATAAATGGTATAAAATAACTCCAAATAAGTAGAATTAACAAACATAAATGATATAAAATAAGCAGAAATAACAAACATAAATGGTACAAAATAACAAACACAAATGGTATTAAATAACTCCTCTGTTTTCTTGTACTACATGGAAATTGGATGTTAGTATAAATGATATAAAATAACTCCAAATAAGTAGAAATAACAAACATAAATGGTATAAAATAAGTAGAAATAACAAACATAAATGGTATAAAATAATAAACATAAATGGTATAAAATATCTCTTGTGTTTGCTTGTACTACACGAAAATTTGATGTCAGCATCTTAATAAGAAACATAAATGGTATAAAATAACTCCAAAAAGGTAGAATTAACAAGCATAAATGGTATAAAATTAGTATAAATAACAAACATAAATGGTATAAAATAAAAAACACAAATGGTATAAAATAACTCCTCTGTTTCTTGTACTACATGGAAATTGGTTGTCAGTACTTTAATAAAAAACAAATGATATAAAATAACTCCAAACAAGTAGAAATAACAAACATAAATGGTATAAAATAAGTAGAAATAACAAACATAAATGGTATAAAATAACCAACATAAATGATATAAAATAAATCCTCTGTTTGCTTGTACTACACAGAAATTGGATGTTAGTACCTTAATAACAAACATAAATGGTATAAAATAAGTAGAAATAAGCAAAAAGTAAATACAATAGTATGTATTAGTGTCAAAAAATATAAAAGGACAAAAAGTAAACTAAATACAATTTTCAGTCAACAATAGCATGTATTAGTATCAAAAAATATAAAAGGGCAAAAAGTAAAGTAAATACAGTTTTCAATCAAAGTTGACACTTCATTTCATTTTGTTATTTTAATTCTATATCAACAGCAATAGGTTGACACACATATAAAAATAAAAATATAGGTCCAATATATTTGTATCCAAAAATAGAACCATGTTTTTCCAAATGGTAAACATATCATCAACATTGGATTTGTATGTTTCTAAATAAACAAAAGAAAGTTTTTGTGCTAAAAATCAAAGGAAAGAAGGACAATTTTTTTTAAAACAACTTGAGCCTGTATTCAATAATATGCAGTGCAGCATGTATGCATTATTTAGAACAGAAAGTCAAGAGATGATGGTAGGTAGATATAGACGATATAGAGTGGAAATAAACCAATTTTGTTGTGTTTGCTTGATATGTGATGGTTGAATGTATTTGACATGAAAATTATAACTAAATAACTGAAATGTGAATGTTGAATAGTCCAACCATGTGATTAATTGATTTGAAAATCTAAATATACGTGGGTTATTTGAAAAGGCCGATTTTATCTCATTTCAAATAATCGATCGACGTTGAGAAGTCGAAGAGTCGAAGACGGCTGAAGACCGACAATCTCCACATTAGATGGATGGGCGCTACTGATGCTCGTGATTGGAGTAGCTACCATGAAGGAATTGAAGTAGTAGCCGTCCAAACATACTATTGATTGTACGGATATGCGAGGAATTGGTGCCTCCGGTTTTGTTCAGACCCAGAACGGACTTGTAAATGGACTGTGTGTCTGACATTGGATTTTATTCTGTGTTGATTGATCTCTGTTAAATATATATCTGTTTGGCGGCGGAGAATTTATTCTCTTGCATCTCCCCCACTTAAAACTTTTCGTCCTCGAAAAGGAAACAATAGTAAAGTAGGAAATAAAATGTAAATGCAAAGTATTGTAAAGGTACCTTGCACCGAAGTTGGTCAGAGATATCCACTCTGCATTTGGGGTAAGCCTACTTAATGCTTTCCTCAGTTTCCCAAGTACAATCTCTAGGATCACTGCTCCACTGCACTTTAACTAAATGAACCTTTTTGCTTCTGAGTTCTCTAGTTTCTTTGCCAACAATCTTTAATGGCTCTCTTCTGATTGATAATTCTGGAGTTATCTCCACATCCCGTTGTGCTGCTTCTTCTATAACAAGATCTGGATCATGCACATGTCTTCTAAGTTGAGATACGTGAAATACATTGTGCACTCCAGGCAACCAATCTGGCAATTGAACCCTATAAGAAAGAGTTCCAATTCGCTCAAGTATAAGAAAGGGACCAATAAATCTCGGTGCCAACTTCCCAGTCTTGCCAAATCTGATTACTCCTCTCATCGGAGAAACCTTCAAATAAACATGATCACCAACAACAAATGTCAAATCTCTCCTTCTAGAGTCTGCATACCTTTTCTGTCGGCTTTGGGCGGTTTTCAATCGCTTCTTGATGAAGTCCACTTTATCAGATGCTTCTCTAATCATATCGGGTCCTAATACAAGACTGTTGCCAGGTTCTACCTAACATGCTGGAGATCTGCAGGGTCTGCCATATAATGCTTCAAATGGCAACATTCTCAAACTTGCTTGATAGCTATTATTATATGAGAATTCTGCCAAATGCAAATGATCTTCCCATGTCCCACCAAAATCAATTATACAAGCCCGCAATAAATCTTCTAGAATTCTATTCACCCGCTCAGTTTGGCCATCTGTTTGAGGGTGATAAGCGGTGCTCATATTCAGTTTTGTTCCCAATTCTGTCTGGAAAGCCTCCCAGAACTTGGTAGTAAATAGGGGATCTCTATCACTGACTATGCTGATGGGAATTCCATGCAGCTTAACAATTTCTCTGAAATATATCTGTGCTAGACTTTGAGCGGTTCTATTGGATCTGACAGGTATAAAATGGGCAGTCTTCATGAAGCGATCTACGATTACCCAAATGTTGTCATTGCCTTTCTTGGTTCGCGGCAAACCATCTATGAAATCCATGGAAATCTGTTCCCATTTCCAACCTGGGACTTCCAACGGTTGTAACAGTCCAGCTAGCTTCTGTTGGTCACTTTTGACTAATTGACAAGTAGGACATCTGCTAACATACAAAGAAATATCTCTTTTCATTGCCTTCCACCAGAAAGTGCGTTTGATATCGTTGTACATTTTACTCACACCTGGATGGATGAAAAATTTGGATTTATGGCATTCATCCAGCACTTCTCTTCGAAGGCCTGGAATATTTGGAATGCAAATCCTATTATTTAACCTGAGAACCCCCCTATTGTCAATACGAAAACTCATGGTTTCACCTTCCTTGACCCTTTGACTGATTCTCTGAATGAATTCATCATCTTTTTGAAGGGCTAAAATCCTATCAATCAATCCAGGTGTAATTATAAGATGGGCAACGATTGCGGTCTTTCTACTAAGTGCATCCGCTACCACGTTAGCCTTCCCCGGCGTATACAGGATTTCAAGATCATACGCTGCAAGAAATTCTAGCCAATGCTGTTGTCTCAGATTCAGATCTTTCTGGGTATATAAATACTTCAATGATTGATGATCTGTGTACAGTATAAATTTCTCGCCCAATAAATAATGCCTCCAGATTTTCAATGCAAAAACGATGGCTAGCAACTCAAGATCATGAGTCACATAATTCTTCTCAGGCGGTTTCAGTTGGCGGCTTGCATAAGCGACTACTTGGCCTCTCTGCATTAACACTGCACCAAGACCTCTAATAGAAGCATCTGTCCAAACCGTTAAATCCTGATTGCCATCAACAATAGTTAACACTGGAGCGGTGGTCAGTTTCGATTTCAATTCTTGGGAAGCTTCTTCATAGTCGGAAGTCCACTTAAACTCCTCATGTTTCTTTGTGAGCTTCGTTAATAGACCAAATATCTTCGAAAAATCCTTAACGAACTTTCGATAATAACTAGTCAACCCCATAAAACTTCTAACTTCCGTGGGAGTAGTGGGTTGTTTCCAGTCTTGAATCGCTGTTATTTTGCTTGGGTCAACAGAAATTCCTTCCTCTGACACTACATGGCCGAGAAATTTGACTTCTTCTTGCCAGAAGACACATTTAGAGAATTTGGCTTTGAAGACGTTCTTCCTTAGAATCTCCAATACTTGTTCTAAGTGTTTTTCATGCTCGGGTTTTGATTTGGAGTAGATTAAAATATCATTGATGAATACGAGGGCAAATTTATTCAGAACTCCCCTGAACACTCTATTCATTAGATCGACAAAGTATGCTGGAGCGTTGCATAGGCCAAACGGCATTACTAACCATTCATAAAATATGTCTGGACCTCTGAAAGCTGTCAAAGGAACACACTCTTCTGCTATTCTCAATTGATGAAAACCTGTAGCTAGGTCCATTCGGGAAAATACTTTCGCCCCATTCAATTGGTCTAGCAAGTCATCGATACGGGGTAATGGATATTTATTTTTGAGCGTCTATTTGTTGAGGTCTCGGTAATCAACGCATAATCGAAGAGTACCGTCTGACTTTGGGACAAACACAACAGCTGCACCCCAATTAGAAAAACTCGGTCTGATTAGACCCTTCCACAACGTTGACGAGTTTGATCGCCCAATTCTTCTTTTTCTTTCGGAGTCATTCTTCGAATTGGATGTACCACTGGTCTGGCATTAGGAATTAGATCGATTCGGAATTCTATTTCTCTTTGCGGAGGTAAGTTTTCAACTTCTTCAAACACATCCGCATAGTTTCTAACAATCGGAATCTTTTCCATGGAAGTGGGGATAAGTTCTAATGCTGACCAAAATTCTTCTCTATTCGGATTCGAACCATGACTGGGAACCGTAATATATCCAAGCTTCGTACGAATTTTAACGATTCTTTCTGCACAATTCACTTCGGCTTCGTATTTCGTTAACCAATCCAGCCCGAGAATGATATCGAATTCGGGAAAATCCATAACGATTAAATCAAAAGGAAACTTGTATCGAGAAAAAGAAACATGTACTTTACAATATGAACCTAGTGTAATAGGACCCCCTATTGGGTTGTGAACTTCCACTGATTCTTTAAGCTTCCTCTGTTTTAACTTTAATTTGTGCACTGTGTTTCTAGCAATAAAATTGCGTGATGCACCTGTGTCAAACAATACAGAAACAGGAATATTTTTAATGGTAAGGGTACCTCCCAAAACATCAGGTTTACCTGCTCCATCGGAAGCAGCTGGCGGGCTCGACCCGTCATAGACGTGAGCTACTGTAGCTTTCTTCAGCAAAGGACAGTCTTTGACCAGATGATCGGTCTTGCGGCAGTTGAAGCACGAGCGAGGGTTCTGAGAGCCTTGGCTCGAGCCTTGAGAATTCGTCTTCTGTCTCTTCGGAGCTGTGCAGACATTTGAGTAGTGCCCCGGCTTACCACAGCTAAAGCAATTTCCTCTTGGCGGCTTGCCAGTCTGAGGTTTTGAAGATGCTGCTTGGCTTGACTCGCCTTGATTTACAGCAGGCTTGCGCTTGTTACCGGCTTGGCTTTTTGCGCGATCCTGATCCAGATGCCTTTGATCAAGGTCTTCATAGTTGCATGCCATTTCCACCAATTCGTTGAATTCCAGCTTGACATGGGCCATGGCTCTATCATGATATTGTCGCCTTAGCCCAAGGATAAACCTCTTATTTTTGGATTTCGTAGTGGCGACGAGTTCCGGAGCATAGGGCGACAATAGTGTAAATTTATTCAGATAATCTTGCACGGAAAGATCCCCCTGCTGGAGATTGGCGAAGTCATCGTGCATTCTTTCTAGAGCTTGTTCGGGGACATATTTCTCTTTGAAGAGTTCTTTAAATCCACCCCATGTCCTTCCAGCTTCTCTATTCCCGGCGGTAAGAGATTCCCACCATAATTCAGCTTGTTCCTGCATAAGCCAGGCGCCCATAATATCTTTGTCTTCGTCTCCAAGCCTTAGGCCTTCAAGAATTTTCTCGCATGTTTTGAGCCATGCAAGGGCCTCTATCACTGTGCCAGTTCCCGAGAAGGTCTTGCCTCCTAAGTTCTTATATCTCTTAGCTACATGGTCAAGCTCGAAGTATTGAGCTGCCGGAGGTTGTATCAAAGGTCCTTCTTGAGCTGGGACTTCTCCTCTTCCTCGGCCTCGGCCGGCACGGCCTCCTCTAGCGGCGGCTGCTCTGGTAGCCATTTGTCAAATTCTGTATAAGCAACGAAAAAGTCAGCTAACAGAAATGATAGTCTATTGCATAATTAAGTAGAAAATTTACGTAAAGGTAACGATGGATTGATCAAATTGTTTTTTCTATTCTGCTCGGCTCATTCTAGGACTTTACTAGTCCTATCTCTAATGAGCAACTCGCCTTAGAATACTACTGATTCTATTTTGACGAAGTGTTTAATGTGTTAGACTCCAGGACTAAGGTTAACCAAAGCTCTGATACCAGCTGTGACGATCCCAAAACCCCGTGACACGGTGTTAAGGATAATCATTGGAATATAACACATTAATCATCATTAGTAGATCACAGATAATAGCATAAACAGAAAATAGAATAATTCACACACATATGATAGCGGAATCATATAGATATCATCACATCAGAGAAGCATAGTACAGGATACAACTTAGTGCATAATGATACATAATCAGTCACCATCGCCTGAGGCGGAATCATACATAAAGAGTACACAAAAGGAATATCAGTCTACATCGCCAATGGCGGAATCATAATATAGATACAATAATGGCGGAGAAAATCCAAGTCAGCACGGTGTAGTCAAGCCTCGCCATGAGCCAAAATGTGCGTCAGAAACCTGTAACTAGGATGCCCGTGTGAAAATGAGGGCACCCGAGTTTGCAAGGTGAAACAAACTACGAGTCAGTCATGGGACTGGTATGAGAAATCTACTCAACTTATTAACAACAATAATAAGGCAAATCAAAGGACCACGCCACTTTCGCGGAACGGGTTTACTCCAATGAGTGCTAGTGCATGAAATAAAATAAATAATTAAATCAACGCGATGCTTTTTATAAAATGAAGCCATTATAAGACTCAGGTCCCATCACACAATGCAACGCAAGCCGGAGGATAGAGTTTTTACCTTATAATGGCCAAAGATGCTTCATACGAATAAAACAAAGGTGTTTGATATTATTACTAGTGCATATATGTTTCAAAAGCAAATTCAATCATAAATATCAATCCTAGGCGGCATAGCTACCATCTACTATGTCGCCATACTAGTAATACAATCACATCCGCATATTTCGTATTGGAAATTGGATTCCTTCATGAGTCGAGGCAAGGGGCAAGCTCCTCTCCGTTCGAGACACTCTAGCAAATGTCCCAGGACCCCACTATGATCCTTGGAATCGGCTGGGCCGGTCCTCTCTTACTTTTGAGGATTGGCAATTCCTGAACACACGTTTCCCGGTCCTTACTGACCTATAATCGAGGCGCCTCACATTCCAACAACCACACAGGTGAAAAGTATATATAATGTCAGGGCTGGTAGGTCACTAACACCACCATAGCTAGAAAGAAACGTCGTGCACTCCCAGCGGTCCGTCTCCCGTTTTTGACTCATACCGGGGTGTGAGGCTCGCGAATTCATGTTATACACAAAGCTACGTCACGCAGACCATGCTTTGATCATCAACCACAAGACTTTGCTTTGCAACAGAAGCCTTGATCATATGCCACTTAGGCGTGCCACACGGGCAATCCACTCCATGCGACTGATTTCTGTCAATGTATAACCTCTGAGCTCGTACGTCTCAGAGAAGGGCGTTAAGCAAGAGAATAAATTCTCCGCCGCCAAACAGATATATATTTAACAGAGATCAATCAACGCAGAATAAAATCCAATGTCAGACACACAGTCCATTTATAAGTCCGTTCTGGGTCTGAACGAAACCGGAGGCACCAATTCCTCGCATATCCGTACAATCAACAGTATGTTTGGACGGCTACTACTTCAATTCCTTCATGGTAGCTACTCCAATCACGAGCATCAGTAGCGCCCATCCATCCAATGTGGAGATTGTCGGTCTTCAGCCGTCTTCGACTCTTCGACTTCTCAACGTCGATCGATTATTTGAAATGAGATAAACTCGGCCTTTTCAAATAACCCACGTATATTTAGATTTTCAAATCAATTAATCACATGGTTGGACTATTCAACATTTACATTTCAGTTATTTAGTTATAATTTTCATGTCAAATACATTCAACCATCACATATCAAGCAAACACAACAAAATTGGTTTATTTCCACTCTATATCGTCTATAGTATTTTATAACGATATATCGCCATTTTTATTTAATTTAAAAACGGCCATATTTAATTAAACGACGTTTCGGGTCGTGTCGATGCACTGGCGCTGCTTTTCACTAATTTTGTTTTACACATATCTGAAAATCTAACCGTTGGATCTTCACAAATTTTACATCATTGAGAAGGTCATTTCAAAACGAATCCAACGGTTCCAGTTTTGGGAAAATCCAACGGTCGGATCTTCCACGCTAGCCATTTGAAGTTACGATTTCAATTTACGAACTGCAGCGTCGTTATTCGATTTAATTTAATTATATTTATATATATATAAATATAATCGTTTCTGGCGCTGTTTTTCTTCAGTTTTGAATTAAACATTCCAGACAATTCAACCGTCGGATCTTCACAAAGTTGGTGCCGTTGGAAAGATATTTCCAAGGCGAACCCAACGGTTGGGGTTTCGGGAAAATCCAATGGTTGGATTTACCGCACTAGTCGTTTGAAATCACGGTTTCAAAACACGAACTGCACGGCCACGTTTCATTTTAATTCTATTTATATTTATATAAATATAGTTCATTCAAAAAATCCTATATCGTTTCCACTTCAATTGTTTCACTAACGCCTTTAAATTTCGGAAAATTTCGCCATAACCTCCTTTGTACGGGAGGGTCTGGGAAAATTCCCAAATAGCCACACGGGCGTCTCATATCAAAAAGAAAAAGAAAAAAAGCCAAGCGGCTAGCCAACAGGCTCATAAAATCATCACCCAAACAAAGCAGTAAATGTGTACCTATTTGTCGGGCACAAAATTTTATTTCTCTTCTCTAGCCCCTTTGTTTTAACCTGTTCAATAGATATGCATGTACATATATACAATTTCTATCACTTATCATTTTCCATTCAATTTCATATTTGATTTACTTTGGTTTAAAAACACCATTCATTCTAATGTTGAATGCATAAGCTAAAATCATATCATTAGCTAATTAATGTATATTTCAACTCATGCACGTTTATTTGAACAAGTGGCTATTTTTAACACTTCACATTTCAAAGATGATAATCTTGGCGAACTAAAATATATTTCAACATATGACTATTTTATTTAGTTCCTATGCATGTTAAAAATAATATTTCTTTCACAAATATTTATTTCAACGTCCGCATATCTTTAGCATATCACACATATGATAAAAATGACATTTTTATCATTTAAAATATTCATTCGACAAATAGATGTTTCAACACTTCATAGTTTCAATAAAAATGTATTTTTTATTGTTCGATCTTTTTATTCAACACATGAACTTTTCCACTACACACACTTCTCAACAAATGAGTATTTCCACACATGGACGTTTTATTTATGTTGTTCATATTAGAAAAATGGAATTTTTGTTGTTGAAACTATTTATATAAGGCGAATATTTTTCATCCTTCATATACATAGAAAAATGTGATTTTTATTGTTTAAACACTTCATTCATTCACAAATGAATTTAATTTTCACACAACACTTTTCAACACATGAATATTTTCCACACATGGATATAGTTTCAACATATGGCTTTAATTTCTACGCATGAAAATTATTTCAACTTATGAAAATAATTCTAACACACAAAGATTATTCAAAATTTCGGCAGCATAACGGCAGGGTAGTTAAACCGGCACCGTCCCTAATACGGCTCCTCACTCTACCTTAAAACCTCGCGGTTTTTGACAATTGGGATTCATGCATCTAATTCGCACGCAGGCGGCATGTTTATTTTTATTTCCACAAATATTTCCAATTCATTTCAATCACCAATGGGTATTTTTCAACCACAACCAAACAATATCAACCACTAACAATTATTCAACCATTCGTATTTTTCATCCAATATTTCACATCAATTCACCACAATAAATATCGTCCATGGTTTGTGGACGAGGGGAGTGTGTGTGTGTGTATATATATATATATAATTGATATATTTCACTTGCATTTCAACACATATATCAATTATTCTATACATGTAAAATTCATACTTCGCTTATATAGCTTACACTACGTATGTACATGAGGTATACAACACGTATGTAATTTATATTTTGCTAATATAAATTATACACGTCATTTTCCATAAAATTTCATATTAATTTAGATTTCTCACCTTGGTTTTCGGAGCGCTAAAAATCGATACGATGTTAGAAAAATCCGCGGCTTCTTCTATTGGGTAGAGAGCTTCCTTGCGGTCCCGATGTTTCCTGTTTCATCGAATTTCGTCAACACACCAAAAAGATATGATTTTTCAAAGTGTAAAGATCAAAGAAAAACTCACTTTCACGAAGCTTCAAAACTAGGTTTACAGTTTTCGCGAGAATCAAGGCACGAGGGGATGATCGGCGAGTTGGACGTGGAAGAGGGAAGAGAGGGCTTCCTCTCGGTGGTGGTTTGGTGGCGTTCAGTGGTCCATATCGGCGGCGGCGACGGTGGAATGGTCGGGACTTTGGGGTTTCGATACGGGCGGCACAGACGATGAGGGGTGGCGATGGTCAGTCGGATTTGAAGAGGGGACGGAGGCGCGTCGAGGGTTGGCGGTGGCGAAGGCTGTAGGTGGCGGTAGCGGCGGCGATCGGGCTGGAAGGTTGGGAGCTCGGGTCACCGTTCGTTCGCGGGGATTTTCTTTTTTTTTTTATTTTTAAAATTTATGAATGGAAAATTCTGATTGGCCGAGGACTATATTAAATTTTTAAATAGTGTTTTCTCAAACGAACTCCTTTTTAAACCCAATGACTGTCGCCCCTAGCTAAATCCCCCCATTCCGGACACAATGGGATATGTTTCGTAGGCCAATTCGACTGTTACAGTCAGTTATTTTCCAAATTAAAGTATAAAACATTTAATTTTTAACTTTCAACGTACATTTCAATTTGCCAGGGCCCCAAACCGATTCGAAAAATTCCAGAAAAATAAATCTAGCTATGTTTTGACGCTAAGGTCCCAACAAAACTAGTTTCGTCGAATTATGAGGTCGTTTGAAAAATGGTCATTTTCTGGTCGATCCAATTTAACAGAAATTGACCAAACACATTTTCTTTTGCCACGCTCGCATACTAGCTTCAAAAATTATGAAATTTGAAACCTAGTAGTAGTTTGACATCCCGGACCAAACAAAAGTGGTTTCGTCGAATTCCGAGGTCGTATGCAAAATATCAATTTTCCAGGGCTATATATTCTATATACCGACCCTTCTGAAAATTCATTCGGCCATAACTTTTGATTCCCGTTATGAAACTTCGATTTTTCAGATTCATTAGAAAGGTATTGACTAACAGATTTAAATATTTTTGGTTTCGCTAAAATCCGTTATATTTTCCACCCTGCACAGTCAGTCAAAGTTTGAATTCAAATTTTCAAACCGGCTCACTATTTCTAATTCCCTATTTTATTGAAATATTCTATTTCAATTGTTCAAATCCCTTTGAAATCACCATTTTAAAAATTTTAAATTGGCTCGTATTTTCCGGGTTATTACAGTAGACGTAAACAAAAAAGAAAAAAATAAGGTAAAAGTATCATGGTGATACATATACACCAAAGAATGGTTAAAATGAAATTAAGTCTCATTAATCAACATTTTGTCAAAATAAAAACATAGTAATCAAGATGAAAACAAACAAATATCAAACTTGGAAACACATAGAAAATAAAATCGTTAAAAAAGTGACAAATCATATACTAAGCAACAAACATTCAAAAGTAGAAGATTGCCTCAAAGGTATTTAGTGATGGATAGTGGTAGTAGAGGTTTGAGAGGTAGAGGAATATATGATGAAGGCAAGAAGAAAGTTTGCCGTAACACAGGGAAATCGTAAACAGTAAGGAAGGGCTATCTGGTGTCATGGACGAAAGAAGAATGGCCCAACTTTGAATGATGGATGATAGATAGTTTTTGAAGGGATAAATATTAGGATTGAAGAAATTGGGGAATTAAAAGGAAGTTGTAGAAGATTCTATGAGAAGGAAAGAATTTGAGGAGGAACAGTGGAATAGGAACAATGATGGAAAGGAGATGGGGGTAATATTTGGGGAAGAAAAAAATGGAGAAGAGGAGGTAACAGTGAAACATGCTTTGGGGAGAACGGTTTTGGGATAAAATAAATGAAAAAAAGGAGAACATGCATAATATGAGCCATTTTGAATTGTGGAGATATCGATGCAATATTTGGTCCCAACTTACAACTAATCAAAAGAGATTTTTGGATGGTAGCTTGAATGGAAACCTGCATATGTTAAGGAAAAATATCACACAATAAATTTTTAAATATAAACAGGAATAACAATTTTTGTTATACGTAAGTTGCAATAATTTATGTCTACACAAGCTTTTTTGTTTTTGATATTTTTAAATTTTATGGATTTTATATATTTTTGCCATATTTAACCTTTGTAATATTAAGATGATAAGTTCAATTTATACACCGTAAATTACTTTACCTACACCATTAAAAAAATAATTAAATTAAAGACAAAAATTTCCTTATTAAAAAATAATCAAAATAAAATTAAATAATGAAAATTTTATATGTCCACATCACACACAATCGTTAAAATTGTTCTATAAAATAATTGAAATTTCTATGTGTTATTAAGTGAATTTAATTTAACTTCTATTTAAGCATTATATTTTATTCATATTCTTTCTTGTTATATTTATGTATAATTAGTTCTAACATTATGCATTCCAAATTAGTCACAAAGAAGTACTAAAATTAGTAAGGTTCATTGTGTACTAAGTTCTCAATTTTTTATTATATTTAAATTGGTTTTTAATTTAAAGTCAAAATTTAAGTAGATTAATATTTTATTATTCAAAATTTAAAGTTAAATTCTAATATATGAATAATTAAATAAATATAAATCCAATTAAGGATTTGAATTTGAGTTGCAAAAGTGAATTCATTAATTTTAGAAATCAATATTCCTTAGTTCGATCAATGCACGTCAGAAAGATACTAAATGAGAAACTTATTTTGTTCTATTCAAGCTTGAGGATAGTTTAGTAATATGCATGGTGTATACTAAGCAAAAAGTGGTGTATATGATTTAAAAAAATCATGGTGTATCTAAAGCAATTTAAGGTGTACAAATAGAATTTGCTTATTAAGATATGTAGACATAGAAATTATAATAAATAGTTGTCATCAAGATTTTTGGTATTTATTTAAAGTGGAATTTTTTTGTGTTTTATATTGTGGCCAATCAAAAGAGATTACGTAGATTGAGATCACAAAAGTGATCATGTGGATTAAGGATTGTACCATTAAATTTGATTTAAAATAAGTTGAGATGATGGTATGGATTGCGACTCTACAATAAACTAGAGAAAATATGTTTTAGCCATTTCAGATGATGACATATTAGTGTGAAATTGTGAATCATTTAAAAAATAATTAAAGTTAAAACTTTTATAGTCAATTTTTTGGAGAAAAAAAATAATGTATGATAAGTTATTAATAAATGATTATTTAATATTAATTATTTACAATTTAATTATTGCTTATCATTTCATTACCTATTAATTATTTCATATTCCAAAATAATTATTAATAATTAATAAAGAAATGATTTTACAAAAAACATTGCTAGGATATGTTAATGAAATCTTCACTTCAAAAAAATTGCTAGAATATACGTTTTTGACACATCATCGAATAACTCAACATTATTTTTAACGAAATATTAGAATGATATGAAAAAAATGTAGGGGCTAATCGCAAAAAAACTTTCCCTTCTATATTTGTGTTGATAATACATTTTACCTACCTATAATTATTGGTAGATAATCATCCTTCAACAATTTTATAACATTGACAATATTTACCTACCAATAAATTTTACCTTTGAATATTGGTAGATAAAGGTTCTATTTACCTACCCATATTTATTGGTAGGTAAAATATTGGTAGGTAAAGGTCAAATTTCTTGTAGTGTCAAGAGTTTAGAAAAACTTTTCGATGCAGTGTTCGACTACCGTATCGACAAGAATTTTTAAAGCACTCGACAAACCAATCAACACAATATAAAATAGTTTTTATATCAATTAACAAATACGCGCTTATTTATATATACTCGAACTCAATCTTAGATATTACTAATTAACCCCATCTCTATCGAGTTACGCCACAGAGCCAAGGTTACTACACAACCTTCAGCTCTGATACCAAATGTAACGACCCAAATTTTAGCACCCTTTGAGTTGACTAAATCAATACAACTCCAACCCAAATTGCACTAAAACTCAAATGTTCAAGAAAGAAATTAGAGGGTGAGAAATAAAAAGAAAGAAATTTAGAATAGAAGAACAAGAAGAACATAATCAGAATAACACGAATCTCACAGCGGAACGAGTAAAAATATATTAAATGACATAGCTTGAAATATAAAATTGTATTTGTACTTACATACAACATCAGAATACAACACATATATATCACAGCAGAAATAAACTCTATATATTTAATGTTGAAGCCTCCTGCTCCAAGCTCTTTCCAGTGTATCTGCAAATCCTGAACTACTTGACTGCCCGTACAAATTTGGGCACCCAAGAGTTTAGGGAAACACAGAAAATAAACTCTGGGTCAGTCATGGGACTAGTGTAAGCAAACGATTTTAAATAGCTTGATTTTAACTTTCAAATATTTTTGAAAGAAATGATAATCGTAAGACTGAACCACACATAAATATGGATGGTTTTTACCTTAGGATAACCCAAAACATTTTGAAATCAATATTATTTTGATATTATAAAAGTGTCTAAATACAAATAAATAGCTATCTAGCGGAATGCTTGCATCTCACGCTCAACATATATAGTATACAAACAAAACCACTAGCGCTTATTGGAGAATGGATTCCAACTATGGCAAGGTATGGGACCACCTTTCGACAATGTACCTCCGGAGATGAATACATTGGGGGTCAATAAGAACGTCTTGCAACCCGGCTACACATGACCGGCCCCTCATTTCGCTTGAGAGTACCAAATATATCATCACCACAGTTGGGGGCCAGCCAATTGAACAGAGAGCATATAAATATAAGGGACAACCGAAGGCATTTGATTTCTCAAGATCAGGTAATAATACACCCTTTTAATGGGAGCGACCCACATAGCTATGCTGCCTACCCGATTTTATACCATTTCTCAGTTGAAGAGGCTTGAGGTTATAACTTACCATTAGACAGATCATATCTTCATTTACTTTGAATGCTACGTCGTCAAACCCACCAAATCACAAATTGACTTCCCCAAAAATAATTACGGGCATAAGCTAAGAGAAACGAATTCCTCCGCCACCAACGTAAATACGTTTGAAGAGATCAACTTATGCGATTTATTAGGTATACCCTGTCAGACATTCGTCCATACAAGTTGTCCTGCGACTGGACAAACTGAAGGCACTACTCTGTAAACAGAATAGCCCTTGCATAAACTCCGTCTTCATTTGTCTTCAATAATCTCTGACTTATAACGTATAAATCGGATCGAAGTGGAATTTAGATTTCGGACTCTTCGAAACGATAACATAGGGTCAAGTGATGTTTAAATAATAATCAAGTCAACATATTACTTTTGGGTTTCTATACCCTCATTGATTATTAGGACTTACTACTAAAATTTATTTCACACATATATAAATCAAATCTTCAGATTTAAACAGTGATCTAATACATGAGGATTTAAACGTGCCGGTTTCTACTTTAAACTATTCAGGTTTATTTGGTCATACCACACATTAAAACCAAATCAACAAATCAAATATCACGGCATAACTTATCGAAAATAGTCTACCAATTCAAACTCAACAATCATAGTCCAGAAATTGGTTAATATTGGAAAATGGTTATTCTATACTATGTCTGTTTTAAATTAGATTCAGTTTACGAATCTCCTCCTTTTACGGAAATCAATTATTATAACAATAGCATTATAATTCATTAATTATAACTTTATTTCATTTCTTGTAATAAATAATTAGATAAATTAATAAATCAAATCTTTTATTTATACGGGAAATAAATCATACTTCCCTTAATCCAACATAGTCGATTTCAACTCAAAATTTCTTTCCGATTTATCTATATCTGATTTATTTTCCGTGCTTTGGAATAATCTCATTGCTACAATATTAGTCCAATTTCATTTCCCAGTTTCCTCTTACCATCATTTGCGTCTACAACCATTTGTTTTTAATGTTATCCACTTAGAAATGTGAATATCATTTCTTCTGGCTCATTTTATCCCATCAATCTTGATTTCATTTGGAAATATTATTATAAGTGGTTCATCGAGTCATTTTATAAATTTTCATTTTGTCGTCCTAAATTCGATTTTTAATTCATTACATGATTATAAAACGGTTATCGGATTTATTTAATTTATTTGAAAGAATAATTTAATTTTCTCTTATTTTAAATACAACTTAAATCAATAAATATATGTATTGATTTAACTTCAAAATCTTGTCGGTAATTATTATTAAAAATTCTATTTTTGACATTGATGAAATATAATCGATATAACTTATTATATTGATCCTGATATGTATTATTATTCTTATTAAATTTTAGCACAAAATAAACAAAATAAAATTTGGAGAACGAAGACCGCTTGATTCACTGATACTTCCCTTTTTCATTTAAATTCTTTTCTACTGTATTGTTTACCTTTCCTATTTCTCTTCTTATTTCTTCTTTTTATTTATTTCTTTGTCTTGGTTCATTTTATTTTACTTCAGTCCAAACGGCCCAAAACTTAAGCCCACTTTCCTTTACTTCTTTCTTCTCTTCTCCTATCTCCTGCTCCCTTCAAATACTCCATCGTGCATTTGTGCACGTGCACCAGCAGTCCACCGACCAACACCTCCCTCTGACCATTCCTCCAGACGCCGCACCATCATATGAACCCATCTCGACCACCAAAAGCCTCTCCCTTTGATCAGATCGAAGAATAGAACTTTGATCGAAGTTTCACCAAAAACCCACTCTACATAATCCCCTCGCATCGCCACCTCCATGGTCCAGTCATCACCAGACTCCGACCATGCCTAGCCGACATCTTCCACCCTCGAATCCCCCAAGTCCGATCGCCAAAAGCCTCCCCATGGTAGCGCAATTCGATGCAAACCCCAGGCTTCCAAAACATCATCAAAACTCCTAATTAGATATAAATCTCGCAATTTACTAATCTAAAAATCCTAACTATATTTTTCCTAGAACCCCTGACCCTTCGTGCTCCTCCACCCTCGTCGCCATGGCTCACCACCCACGCCGTCGCTTGAAATTGACCGAAAACTCGTTTTTGAACAACTCAAAAGTTCTCCTTATCCTCTCAACTAAAAATCATGAGACCAACACTAAAATTCAATATTTGGAATAGCAAACAAAATCATATGCCTAAATTGACAAAAATAGATGATCGAAAATTTGGGTTTTTGGAGCTTTTCACTGTTATTTACATTTATACGAGAGTATGCTATTTAATTAAATCTGAAACTATTTTCAAAATTTTCTAAAGGCCTAAACAAACAATTTTCCCTTTTAACTCAAGTTTTAAAACCAACTAGAATCCAAGTTATAGATTTTTTTTGAAGTAAAAAGGAGGTGAAACATGACCTCTTGTTAATCATTCTAGTTTATACATGTGTTAAACAGACCTTCAACTTGACATGTAACCCACTATTTGGTTTATATACACTCATAAACAAGTATATATACATATATATAAGTTTATATATATGTTATATTAATCAGAGAATAGGTTTTAAAGGAGGATAGAATGAAGTTTACTTATCCACTTCACTGTCTGTTTAGTTTCCTGGTCTTTCATGTTTGTTTCCAGTAGATATATTTTTGGTTAATCAACATAGTTGTGAACTACATAGTAGCATGCTTCAGATCTATAAGAGCAACATACACAGTCCTAAAACAATCTGAATTTCATAAATGCAAAGAAATGTGTTTACTTACCATTTGTATTAACTGTTTTTATGTTATTACTTTTAGGTTTTCGTGAAGGTTTAGTTACCTAATACAAACCATCCAGATCATGTGTGCATACATACATATAACTACATCATATTTTACACAAATCAACATCTAAGTGGGAAAGTTTACTCACCAAAAACTGCTCTCTGCTCTTATATATTTGCTCACTGTTTTTCTTTATGTTTCCAAGTTACAGGGTTTACATTTATTCAAGATGAAGACTGAATCACTAATATAACATATTCATGTGTATATAAGTATCCACATATGTAATTAAATCATAGCATAACCAGAAATAGGCTAAAAGGGGATTGTTTACTCACAATATTCACTGCCTTTTGTTCTGGCTTTCTGTTTTAAGTTCTCACTTCCCGGTTTCCCACTGTTTCTGCCATTCTCTCCTTCTCTGTTTTCTAGGCTTGCTTTAGGTTCTTCTCTAAAGTTTGTGAATGAATCAGTGTAAGTAGGTGAGGGTATTTATATGTGTGAATAAGCATAAACTATAGCCTAGTCTTCTAGCTTGGATAGGGGTGTATTAGTCTGTAGTATTTTGATTGAAAGGAGGGCGTAATGGTTTGGCCTTTTCACATTTAAAACTCCTCATGCTTTCAATACACGGTCATCCTATATCAGCATATACGTGTGTGTACAAGGCACATGTATACATGGTTGTTATGTCATGCTTTGTCCCTAAGTTTTGACAGTCTAGGATGTTGCCTATGCTGTATTGATGTAAAAGACAAGAGTGGTTTTGACACTTTCACATGATTCCCCGAGCTCGGCTAGCATGTATTGTAAACAAAGTGTACAGGCCATGTTTTTAGGGTTCCTAGAAGCTAGGCTGTCTAAAAGTGATTGAAAAGAGAGTTCTATGTGTTGTGCTTTCATGTTTTCAATTCCTACTTGCAGCTGCTACATGACCAGTCCATTTCAGTGTACATCTCGGCGTAAATGTAGATGTCTTGGCTAACTTATGATGATGGAAAAGGGGTGCTAGGCTATCTATAGAAGTACATAGATAGGTATAAGCTATGTGCAAAAAAGATTTAAAAAACTGTCCTTGGCTATTAAGAAATCTAAGTCACATATATTTAATTTGTTAATATATTTTTGCTTAGAACAAACATGTTTTGAGTGTACTTTCAATGGCAATTTAGCTTCTAATCCATTGAATAGCTATGTAGAACAAATCTTCTTATAAACATATTATTGAAGTAATTGAATATTTGCCTAAGTATTTTATAATTTTAACAAGAGTTGAAAATAAGTTATAAAAACATGAACCAAAGTGATACCAATACTTGTTTGTTTTAATATATAAATGGTTAAACGAATTTAAAACCAGCTTTCAAGATAAATGGAAATGTTAAACGCCATTCACTAGTGTTTGTGTGTGTGTGTGTGTGTGTGTATATGCCAAGGAATATAACAAGTTAAACATATATACATAAGATGTTAAAAACTTTGATTATTCTAAATCTATTTATATTATCTAAACCCAATATTATTTAATAAATTTACATTACATATATAAATCTATAAATCATAGTTTAACAAAATCAGTCAAAAACCGGTACATTACACAAACGGAGAATCGAAAGATATTTCCTGTGGTTTTAGGGAATATGTTTTTCAAAACAGACTTTTCTTTTGAAAATGCTTTCCCTTAAAACCTTTTTGAAAACAATTTTAAAAATATTTTATCCGATCTGGTAACCTTCAGCTCTGATACCAAGTGTGACACCCTACGTCCATTAATGTCACTCGTTAAGAGAATGCATTAAGTTTCGTGAAGCGTTATAAGTAAACAGAAAAAGGAAGATTACAAGACAAATATAAAATAGCAGCAGAAATTAAAATTTTATTAAGCAGAAAACATCATGGTTCAAAACATAGTCACATCACGAGTCTGAAATACATAAAACCCACTACGCCAACTTAAAATTCCTGTCTTGTACTAAAATCATCAGAGTACAATAAATAAAGAAGAATAATCCCCAAAATATAGCCATAGTAGAAAAGATATAAAATCAAGCAGTACATTTAAGCAGCTCCAAGTAGAATGAAAGAAGAACCATGATCAAGCTTTAGTATTCCTGCCCTGAAAACCTAGGGGGAAACGGAAGAGAAAGAAGAGGAAACAAAATAGGTTAGACATAAGTCTGGCGAGTTCAGTTACTTTTAGCATATAAATAATTAAAAGCATCATGACAAGCATATAAACTGGAGAGAGAGAAAACAACATATAAGGCAGGTATGACAAGGTAAACAGAATAAACCGAATAGAACATAAATGTATAGCACTTCTCTAATAGTTTTCCTTCTCTGCACCAATACTAGTATACTAGACAAGATGATCCCCAACAAGTACAAGATGGTAGACTTAGGTGTACTTCTAGTGAGTTGTTTTACCCCATAGAATGACAGGCAGCCCAACTGAACATATCGGCTTTACCCATAAGGATAATAACGGGCTCCTAAACAAGCGAGACTAGATGTACCCTAATTACTACCCCAATAGATCGGCTCCCTACTCCGTAGATACCCTGTGCTGGCCCCATAGTAGGATGCATCACTTCCTAAAGTGGCAACCCTTCGTTTACAGAAGGTGCACAATCATATCTACAGGTGTCACGGCGTCTTAACCTCCCTTGTCCGGACCCATGCATGCACATGACCCCGTCAGAATGTGCCGCCCACACCGTCCCCTCTTTTGGATTTCTTATAATCAGCTCAGTAAGCGTGCCCCAACTCCGACCTAGTTCGGAGTACTTGTTTGATACCTATATGGGTTATTGACTGAAACGGGTCCCACACACAAGATGATACAAGCTTCCCCCTAGGCTTGCATCCCCACTACTAGGATTTCCACAGGTTATGCCTAGTAGTGTAACAAGATTGTATAACCCTAACAGGTTAAGTTTGTGCGCCTGTATATATAAATATTACCCACCACCCCCAAGATATACTTAACCCTCCCACTGTTTCAAGCGAGTTTACTTAACCCCTACTCAAGTAAACATGTTCATGTAATCCCTATGGATTCAAACAGGTTAAGTATTCAAGTTCATTTCCATTTATTCATTTATGGTTATAATGCGCTAGACCTCCCACATTAAGCCTATAACTGGTGGATGCTGGATATGCCGGGCGGGTCCGGACAGACTTCTTCCATAAGTCGGACTTAACCTCGTGTCTTAGCACGTTACGTGTTTATACACTTAGACCCCTCACGTTAGACTCACCACTTGTGGTCGCTGGATAGGCGGTCGATTTCGGGCAGATTTCTACCACAAGTGTAATCTAACCTCCTGTCTAAGCACAGTTACAGTTTCAAATTACTGTAAATCTAGGCATGTTCATTCTTTAACAATTATTCCTATTTCATTATAGGTTTTCATGCCCCTTTCCCAAGTCATATTCATCATGTACCATATGCCCAAATTAAGATCTTTAATCACAATTTTGGTTTATGCCCAAAATCCATATTCATGTTTTCAATTCAAGTTATGCTCAAATTTCCCAATACAAGTTATGCCCTAATTTTAACGTTTTCCCCTCATTCCCAATTTCACGCGTTCGTATATTTCAGTGGTATGTCTAGGCTCGAACGTAGCCTAGTTATAAAATAAAAAGGGAAAAGAAGAAGGGAAGAGAACATAAATAAGCATAATAACAAGATAGACATATGATGGTAGAAATAGGCATAGCAACTAAATAAGCATTTAGTGACAAAATTGGGCATAATGACAAGATAGGCATATAAGAACTAATTAGGAATACTGACATGATTAGGCCAACTAACACAATAGGGATATCATAAACATGCATGATGAGATCTAAACAGTGTTGTAGATATACCAACAATGGCAGATCTGATATGATTCAATTAGTCATAGGCTTAGATCTAATTCATAGACATGTCAGAATAACTTTTAAGTGTTTACATCTAAAAATAAAATAGACTCACAGTGAATGGATGTAAGAAAACTGAGAAAAGCGTGTTGATGTTGAATCAGCGATCATTGAATATGTATGAATCGTCATTGCTGAAGAAAAGGAAAATTTAATCTGACTTGGAACAGCATCTCGTCGTTGGCATTGATTTAGATGAATAAAACAATGGATATAGGATCCTATTTATAGCATAGGGTCAACAAATCTAGCCAAGAATGGAGTCTGCATACACAGAGTCGAATTCTGCCCAAATCTCAACGGGGTCGACATGGGGGTCGACACCCCCTTGATAGGGTCAACATGGGTGTCGACGCCCCTGTTGTGGTGTCGACCCATGGGTCGACACTCTTAGGGTGGGGTCGACCCCCAGCAAGCCGATTTCTCGCCCTAGCCCGCGTCTCTGAATTTGAATTGATTTGAACTATAACACCCCGAATTTCAGTTAATGCTAAAATTCACTAATTGCAGAATAAATAATCTCAGAGGTGAGAATTGGGGAAAACGGGCTGCGTCATTGCGTTCGTCTCGGAAAAATACGCGAAATAGAGTCCGAAATTTTGTAAATTGGAGTCCGTATGGCCCAGTTATGGCCCAATGAAGTTTACAGAAAATTCAAAGTTCAAAACAGATTTAAAATTCAGATTCAAATTTCGAAATTGGGGCCATTGGGCTTAGGGGGGAAAATTCCCGCCTAGCTACCCAAGTCGACAGCCCTGTCGACTGGGCAGTCGACTTGGCTAGGACCAAGTCGACAGCCCTGTCGACTTGGGTGTCGACAGGGGGTGCTCGGCCAGTTTGGCCTGGTGCACCATTTTAGGGTTTGGCTGTGTTTTGGGGCTGTTTTCTGGAAGCTTCCGAGATCTGATGGTCCTAATCTAATTTAGGGTTAATCTAATGGCCTAAAACACTTGTCTAATCTATAAATAAGACCCTAAGCTAGCCCTAAATGATCATAATCCCATCCTCTAACTAAACTACGCCAAAATTTTCTATGATCATGGCCTCCACTCAAAACCCTAGCCTCCATCCTCATTCTAAACTATTTCTATGAAGGTTTTCATGTTCATACAAGCATTTTTAAGTTGTATAAGTGATCATTAGCTTGCATTCATCATCAAGTTGCAAGCTTTATTTTCAAGGCTAGAGTTTTTGGGTGATTTTTGGCAAGGGTTTGCTTATTAGAGTTTAGTGGTGAGTTTCTATAGCCTTAATAATCAATTGTTAAATTGATTATGATAGGATATGATAAGATATGGCTATGTTTGTGGATCAATGTGTTTATGCAAGTTTAGTATAATGTATGTTGTGTGTTTTTCGAGTTTTATGCTATATGTTATGCAAGTTTAATGCTATGTTTTATGATGCTCATTATGCAAAACACTATGTTGAACGTTGATTCATATGTAACATGTTATGCAAGATATATGTGAGATTATATGCAAGTTCATATGTAATATGTAATGCAAGTTATGTGCATGATTATATGCAAGTTCATATGTAACATGTTATGCAAGTTATGTGTTTGGTTATATGCAAGTTATGTGCATGATTATATGCAAGTTCATATGTAACATGTTATGCAAGTTATGTGTTTGGTTATATGCAAGTTATGTGCATGATTATATGCAAGTTCATATGTAACATGTTATGCAAGTTATGTGTTTGGTTATATGCAAGTTAACATGTGACATGCTATGCAAGTTCACACCTTTGTATGACATAAGAATCATATGCAAGTTACCCCTTTTGTGACATATGTGCTTCATGCAAGTTTGGGTTAAATGCTAGTTGGGTTTAATGTATGCTCATATATGCAAGTTGACACCTTTTAAACCCATGATAAAGTTATATGCTATGATTGATTAAACCCATGGCATTTGTGATGAATCTTCCCTTTATTATGTCATGTTATGAGAACGAATTACATGGGGAACGATGAGGTTAATATGCATGTTAATAAAATGGTGTGAAATGGGTATGCTTAAGCATAACATAAAGTGAATGGACATAATTGGGAATTTACCTATTAAGTTAGGTCTACCCATATTATGGAATTGGGAATTTACCTATTAAGTTAGGTCTACCCATATTATGGAATTGGGAATTTACCTATTGAGTTAGGTCTACCCATATTCTTGAAATTGGTAATTAATTAGGGATAATTAATACAAATTATGGGGTGATTAATTAGGTGTAATTAATCGACTAAGACACGAGGTTGGACCCTTTTGTAGCATAAGACTGCCCGGAACCAACCGGCAAATCCAGCGGCTACAAATGATTGGCCCAATGTGAGAGGTCTTAGGCATAAACTAAATGTGTGACAAGTGTAAAGACACGAGGTTAGACTCTGTTATGGTGTAAGGCTGCCCGGAACCAACTGGCATAACCAGTTGCCATAAAAGACAGTCTAATGTGAGAGGTCTTTACAAAGGTTACGATCTTAATTAATTAAGAAACACTTAACCAAATTAGCATGTAGTGGGGCATGAGGGGTTAAGTGGGTGCCTTGGGTGGCATGTAGTAACTAGTGGGGTGCCTTGGGTGGCATGAGGAAACTAGTGGGTTGCCTTGGGTGGCAATAGAAAATACGATTAGAATACTTAACCAAAGTGGAACATGTAATTAAACATGATTAAAGGGTTAAGTAAGTGCCTTGGGTGGCATGTGGGAATCAAGTAAGTGCCTTGGGTGGCATGTGGAAATCTAGTGGGTGCCTTAAGTGGCAATTGAAATATGATTAAATGACAAGCTTAAGTAGTAGATTGTGGGGAACTGAAGTGGCAATTGAAATATGATTAGATGACTTAACCAAACCTTAACATGTAAGTGGGCACGATTATAAAAAGGGGTTAAGTGGGATGCACTAGATAAAATGACAAGCTTAAGTAGTAGCTTGTGGGGGCCCATTTCAACCAGTAACCCATATGTATCTTATTGGGCTCGACCCATGTCGAGGACGGGACACGCGTACTGGGCTTGACTATAAGAGGCCAAAACGGGGTAGTGGTGGCAACGCGAGTCCAACGGGTTTCATATGCGTGTGTGGACCCGGGCTGGTAGGTAAGACGTTGTTGCATCATGTAGATATAAGCCGTGCACCATTTGTTGTATCGGGTTGCCACTTTGGGGAGTGATACACCCCATTGTGGGGCCAGCACGGGTATCTACGGTAGGGAGCCGATCGCTTGGGGAGTAGTGGGTACACCTAGTGGAGATAGGGGCAGACGACACCTATGTAGTCAGCTAGGGGTACACGAAATTACTATTAAAAATTACTAAGTACACCTAGTGGAGATAGGGGCTAACGGCACCTATGTAGTCAGCTAGGGGTACACGAAACTACTATTAAAAATTACTAAGTACGCTTAGTGGGATCAACCTTAAGTAGGAATTACCCTTGGGTGGGTAGAACTGGTGTGGTGCAGTGTAGGAATTACCCTTGGGTGGGTAGATTTGGGGTGGTGCAGTGTAGTAATTATCCTTGGGTGGGTAAATGCGTCTTTTCGGTTATCTTAGTACATCCTGTGTTTAGTTGGCTACTTAGTGTAGTCATTATCCCCAGAAGTACCGTACCTTGTTTATATCATACCCTAATTACTTTAATGATTGTATTGTTAAGGTTATAGGACTCGCTCAGACTTATGTCTGACCCCGTTGTTTTTTTATCTTTTTCCCAAACCTCAGGTTTTCAGAGTGGGCCTAGCACTAGTGGGCTTTGATCAGACTGCTTTATCTATCTTTTGGAGCTTGGACCGTGGATGTAAAGCTCAGTTTATCTTTTCTATTATGGCTATTAAGTTATGTAGTGGGATTATGTACTTTTGTTTTATCAGGATGGATATTATGTACTTGACTCTTGTTTATGGTTTTGGTGTAACCAAACATGTTTTACTTTCCGCTGCAATGAAATGATGTTTTAAATTCTCAAGTATTACTTATATCTATCTTGTTGTAATTTTTCTGTTCTATATTCACTTAAAATACTCCACCGATGTTATGGCATTCCCTTAGTGAGTGACCGTAGCGGGTGTGGGGTGTTACGCGTGGTATCAGAGCTTAAGGTTACCAGAACAGATAAATTTTTTTAGAAAAACTATTTTCTAAGAATATTTTTGAAAGGAGTATTTTCAAAAACATGTCTTTTAAGAGAAAAGTTTTTGAAAGAAAAGCATAATCCCCGATAGCCATATCTTTATCTTTCGAATTCTCCGTTTTGAATCTCTTCCTCTCTCATTTTGAGTTTTCCCCTCCGCGTATAGATGATCTTTCTAAGATAGATAAGAATGGAAAACCACTTCAAGGGACTTAGACATTAGTCGGACTAGAAGTTGGTTCAAGAAGGAGGAGGACTTGTAGGTACCTATTGGATAGACGATGGGAGGAAGGCTCAAATAGTTGTTGTTTAATGAAGGACGAAACCTCATTTTGATGGGAGGTTACGAGTGGAGAATGGGAAGAAGAGGGCTAGTAGTTATCCTTTTGGAGGAATAGGACACCTTATTAGGATTGTCCAAAGGGGCATGGGCAAGGTATGGAATCTTCTGGAGGGTAGTTGTATTCCCTCACGGCTAGTGTACCAGATGGGGATAAGACCGTCTAGGTTGGAATTTGGATTTCTTTATTATCCGGTTCGAACTTTATTTGATTCTGACGCATCGAGTTCGTTTATCTCATCGTTGTTAGTTGAGTCACTGCACTTAGACACCAGTTTAGTAGATGATCCCTTAGTTGTTTCAAACCCAATTGGGGATCCATGATGTGTTTGGGTTTGAAAGTTTCTATACTTAGCGTTGAGTTTAGATGTGATGCTTTTTGGGCTTCACGGGCTATGGGTTAGTTTTGGGCATGGACTGGTTATCCAGTAGGGGTGCCGTTCTTGATTTTGAAGGGAGAGTTGTTAGGCTTATGACCCGCTTGGGTAACACTCTCGAGATCTCTTGTAATCCCATGGAATCTGTTATGCTAAGTTATCTAGAATCGCTTGACACGTCGGTCGAGAGTTTGCGATCTGTTAGAGTGGTCCGGGAATACTCGGATGTGTTTGAGGAGGTGAAGGGCTTATCTCCGGAGCGGGAGATTGACTTCCGAATATATCTGGTAGACAATGCCAAACCAGTATCTTGGCCAGTGTGCCACATGGCTCCTCATGAGAGGAGGGAACTCCATAAGCAAGTAGGCGATTTGCTTGAGAAGGGGTTCATAAGACGAAGTATATCGGAGTGGGGTGCTCTAGTAGTTTTTGCCACGAAGGCGGATGGGTCCCTCAGACTTTGTGTAGGCTAAAGAGAACTAAATAAACTCACAAAGAAGAATAGACACCCATTGCCGAGGATTGATGATCTCTTTGATCAGTTAGTTGGCGCCTCAGTATTTTCGCAGTTGGACTTAGCCACGAGGTTTCGTCAGTTGAGAGTGGCTGAGGATAGTATAGAGAAGACTGCCTTTAGGACTTCGGATGGGTTTTTTTTATGAGTGGCTGGTGATGCCATTTGGTTTGACGAACGCCCCCGCATACTTTATTGATTTGATGAGAAGGGTGTTCAGGGAGTACCTAAATAAGTTCGTGATGGTCCTTGTAAATGACATCTTGGTCTTTTCTAGGAGCGAAATAAGTTTTCGTATGTGCTCAATAGGTTGAGCAAAGCCAGTTATGGGATAAACGGTGGTTTTAGAGCGAGACTGGCGAGGACATCCAGAGTTGGACAAGGGCATAATTATTTAGCCGTTTTTACTAGTATCATCTCACCTAGGTCATCTGAATTCGAAGGAGGTGTCCCTTGGGTGTTTGTCTGATATTGGTTTAGGCCTTTGGGGCTTGCATTTGGGGGATGTCGAGTTCGACTAGGGTGGTCTGCGTGAGAGATGGACAGTTGTGATGATTTTGGATGGGGTAATATCCTGGTTTTCTCTAAAAGTGGAGAAGAGCATGCCCTACATCTTAGGGAAGTGTTGGAGACTCTTCGAGCGCATAGTCTTAGGACAGCAAAAGTGGATGGGATTCTTAGCATCCTATGAGTTTGAGATAGCGTATACCCATGGCAAGGGTAACGTGGTAGCGGACGCCTTAAGTAGAAAAAGGTTGTCCTTGAGTTCATTGTTCGTAGAGTTTATTTCTATGTTTGACTTTAGACCTTCCGTTGACTTTGTACCCGGTTTGCTAGCCTCCTTGGAGGTTAGGCCTACTCTTTTGGGGCGGATTGGCGGAGAGCAGCGAGACGACCCACAGTTGGTTGAGTTAGTAGAGAAGCTCATGAGGAGAGGGAGTCGTCCAGCCGTTTGAGTAGGTACACCCTAGATGGTAAGGGGTGGTAGCGTAGAGACGGTAGACTTTGTGTACCGCAAGGCGAGGGTTTGAGGAAGGCTATACTTGATGATGCACATCGTTCGAAGATGTCCATTCATCCCGGTAGGGACAAGATGTACCAAGACATGAAGCGAGTTTTCTTTTGGGCCGGTATGAAGAAAGATGTGGCCGAGTATGTCGCTAGATGCTGGGTGTGCCAACAAGTAAAAGCGGAGCAAAAGAAACCCGGTGGGTTGCTTCACCCATTGGAGGTTCCGCTATGGAAGCGGGATAGTGTCTCGATGGATTTCGTCAATGGATTACCGAGAACGAGGAAGGGTAATACGGGAATTTGGGTTATGGTAGACAGACTTACTAAGAGCGCCCATTTTATACTCGTGAAGAGTAAGAGAACTGCTCCATGGCTAGCTTCAGTTTACATTCGAGAGATTATTAGATTGCATGGTGTACCTTCCAGTATAGTGAGCGATCGAGATCCTATCTTCACTAGAGAGTTTTGGAAGAATTTGCAAGAGGCGGTAGGGACTCAGTTGTGTTTGAGTACCGCATATCATCCTCAGACGGACGGCCAGACCGAGAGGGTGAATCGTATTTTAGAAGACCTTTTGAGGTTATGTATCTTGGATTTTGGAGGTACATGGGAAGAGCATCTTCCATTGGTGGAGTACGCATATAATAACAGCTTTCAGTCTAGTATTGGCATGGCTCCTTTCGAAGCTCTTTATAGAAGGCCTTGTCGATCACCTACTTGTTGGTGGGAATCTTCGGATAAGATCTTACTTGGGCCCGATATGGTTAGAGAGACTTCGGAAAAGATTGATTTGATTCGAAGAAGGATGAAAGCGGCGTAAGACAGACGGAAATCTTATGTGGACAAGAGGAGGACGGATCTTGAGTTTGATGTTGGGGACATGGTCTTTGTCGAAGTATACCCGTTACGGAATGTGGTTCGCTTTGGATCTGTTGTGAAGTTAGCACCAAGGTTTGTTGGACCGTTTCCTATTAAGGAAAGGATTGGACAGATGGCCTATAGACTGGAGTTGCCCGACAGACTTAGTGGTGTACATGATGTATTCCATGTGTCACATTTGAGGAAGTGCCTACATGAGACCGCAGAGGTGGTAGAGCCGAGCTTGCTTAGAGAAGTAGAGATAGAGCTTGATGCGACTATTCGACGAGCTCCTACACACATCCTTGGGTCAGAGATTAAGAGGTTGAGAAACAGGGAGGTTCAACTAGTCAAAGTGCAATGGGGAGAAGATGAGAGCAACGCTACTTGGGAGACGGAAGCGAAAATGCGTTCATTATACCCATTCCTTTTTGAGCGTATGTCTTTTAACTTCTCCTTTATCGTTTGTCTAGTACTTATCTTATCTTTAGTATGTCCTCTCGTTAGTACTTTTGACCTTTAGATAGGGTAAACCTATGGTTGAAACATGTGTTTGAGACATGTTATGATTGATGGATGCATGTGGATGCAAGTGTTTGCTAGTGGTTGCTCGTGGATGCATATACACACACTCTAGACACTAGATCGGCTCAATCACTTCATATTGCATATTGCATATAATTGTGTGTAGGTAGCTATATTTATGGATGTATAATGATTGTGTTATCATATGGATGATGCATTTTGGTGAATGATTGTGCACTCATGTAGATATTGTATGTGTCGATAGGGTTCTCTCGCATACATAATGGATGCATGGCACTATCATGGTTTGCATATGTTCATACATTAGATAGGGAACATATACACACACTTTTTGCATATGCTCATACATCATTAGAAATTGTTTTAAGGACAATGGATGCCCGTGTTTAATGGATTGAGTAGATGGTTGTTTGGATGGTAGGATATGCATTCTCCTTAGCTTAGAGATTTCGGGGACGAAATCCTTTAAGGAGGGGAGAACGTAACACCCCAAATTTCAGTTAATGCTAAAATTCACTAATTGCAGAATAAATAATCTCAGAGGTGAGAATTGGGGGAACGGGCTGCGTCATTGCGTTCGTCTCAGAAAAATACGCGAAATAGAGTCCGAAATTTTGTAAATCGGAGTCCGTATGGCCCAGTTATGGCCCAATGAAGTTTACAGAAAATTCAAAGTTCAAAACAGATTTAAAATTCAGATTCAAATTTCGAAATTGGGGCCATTGGGCGCAGGGGGGAAAATTCCCGCCTAGCTACCCAAGTCGACAGCCCTGTCGACTGGGCAGTCGACTTGGCTAGGACCAAGTCGACAGCCCTGTCGACTTGGGTGTCGACAGCCCTGTCGACTTGGGTGTCGACAGGGGGTGCTCGGCCAGTTTGGCCTGGTGCACCATTTTAGGGTTTGGCTGTGTTTTAGGGCTGTTTTCTGGAAGCTTCCGAGATCTGATGGTCCTAATCTAATTTAGGGTTAATCTAATGGCCTAAAACACTTGTCTAATCTATAAATAAGACCCTAAGCTAGCCCTAAATGATCATAATCCTATCCTCTAACTAAACTACGCCAAAATTTTCTATGATCATGGCCTCCACTCAAAACCCTAGCCTCCATCCTCATTCTAAACTATTTCTATGAAGGCTTTCATGTTCATACAAGCATTTTTAAGTTGTATGAGTGATCATTAGCTTGCATTCATCATCAAGTTGCAAGCTTTATTTTCAAGGCTAGAGTATTTGGGTGATTTTTGGCAAGGGTTTGCTTATTGGAGTTTAGTGGTGAGTTTCTATAGCCTTAATAATCAATTGTTAAATTGATTATGATAGGATATGATAAGATATGGCTATGTTTGTGGATCAATGTGTTTATGCAAGTTTAGTATAGTGTATGTTGTGTGTTTTGCGAGTTTTATGCTATATGTTATGCAAGTTTAATGCTATGTTTTATGATGCTCATTATGCAAAACACTATGTTGAACATTGATTCATATGTAACATGTTATGCAAGATATATGTGAGATTATATGCAAGTTCATATGTAATATGTAATGCAAGTTATGTGCGTGATTATATGCAAGTTCATATGTAACATGTTATGCAAGTTATGTGTTTGGTTATATGCAAGTTATGTGCATGATTATATGCAAGTTCATATGTAACATGTTATGCAAGTTATGTGTTTGGTTATATGCAAGTTATGTGCATGATTATATGCAAGTTCATATGTAACATGTTATGCAAGTTATGTGTTTGGTTATATGCAAGTTAACATGTGACATGCTATGCAAGTTCACACCTTTGTATGACATAAGAATCATATGCAAGTTACCCCTTTTGTGACATATGTGCTTCATGCAAGTTTGGGTTAAATGCTAGTTGGGTTTAATGTATGCTCATATATGCAAGTTGACACCTTTTAAACCCATGATAAAGTTATATGCTATGATTGGTTAAACCCATGGCATTTGTGATGAATCTTCCCTTTATTATGTCATGTTATGAGAACGAATTACGTGGGGAACGATGGGGTTAATATGCATGTTAATAAAATGGTGTGAAATGGGTATGCTTAAGCATAACATAAAGTGAATGGACATAATTGGGAATTTACCTATTAAGTTAGGTCTACCCATATTATGGAATTGGGAATTTACCTATTAAGTTATGTCTACCCATATTATGGAATTGGGAATTTACCTATTGAGTTAGGTCTACCCATATTCTTGAAATTGGTAATTAATTAGGGATAATTAATACAAATTATGGGGGTGATTAATTAGGTGCAATTAATCGACTAAGACACGAAGTTGGACCCTTTTGTAGCATAAGACTGCCCGGAACCAACCGGCAAATCCAGCGGCTACAAATGATTGGCCCAATGTGAGAGGTCTTAGGCATAAAGTAAATGTGTGACAAGTGTAAAGACACGAGGTTAGACTCTGTTATGGTGTAAGGCTGCCCGGAACCAACCGGCATATCCAGCTGCCATAAAAGACAGTCTAATGTGAGAGGTCTTTACAAAGGTTACGATCTTAATTAATTAAGAAACACTTAACCAAATTAGCATGTAGTGGGGCATGAGGGGTTAAGTGGGTGCCTTGGGTGGCATGTAGTAACTAGTGGGGTGCCTTGGGTGGCATGAGGAAACTAGTGGGTTGCCTTGGGTGGCAATAGAAAATACGATTAGAATACTTAACCAAAGTGGAACATGTAATTAAACATGATTAAAGGGTTAAGTAAGTGCCTTGGGTGGCATGTGGGAATCAAGTAAGTGCCTTGGGTGGCATGTGGAAATCTAGTGGGTGCCTTAAGTGGCAATTGAAATATGAATAAATGACAAGCTTAAGTAGTAGCTTGTGGGGGCCTTAAGTGGCAATTGAAATATGATTAGATGACTTAACCAAACCGTAACATGTAAGTGGGTATGATTATAAAAAGGGGTTAAGTGGGATGCACTAGATAAAATGACAAGCTTAAGTAGTAGCTTGTGGGGGCCCATTTCAACCAGTAACCCATATGTATCTTATTGGGCTCGACCCATGTCGAGGACGGGACACGCGTACTGGGCTTGACTATAAGAGGCCAAAACGGGGTAGCGGTGGCAACGCGAGTCCAACGGGTTTCATATGCGTGTGTGGACCCGGGCTGGTAGGTAAGACGTTGTTGCATCGTGTAGATATAAGTCGTGCACCATTTGTTGTATCGGGTTGCCACTTTGGGGAGTGATACACCCCATTGTGGGGCCAGCACGGGTATCTACGGTAGGGAGCCGATCGCTTGGGGAGTAGTGGGTACACCTAGTGGAGATAGGGGCAGACGGCACCTATGTAGTCAGCTAGGGGTACACGAAACTACTATTAAAAATTACTAAGTACACCTAGTGGAGATAGGGGCAGACGACACCTATGTAGTCAGCTAGGGGTACACGAAACTACTATTAAAAATTACTAAGTACGCTTAGTGGGATCAACCTTAAGTAGGAATTACCCTTGGGTGGGTAGAACTGGTGTGGTGCAGTGTAGGAATACCCTTGGGTGGGTAGATCTGGGGTGGTGCAGTGTAGTAATTATCCTTGGGTGGGTAAATGCGTCTTTTCGGTTATCTTAGTACATCCTATGTTTAGTTGGCTACTTAGTGTAGTCATTATCCCCAGAAGTACCGTACCTTGTTTATATCATACCCTAATTACTTTAATGATTGTATTGTTAAGGTTATAGGACTCGCTCAGACTTATGTCTGACCCCGTTGTTTTTTATCTTTTTCCCAACCCTCAGGTTTTCAGAGTGGGCCTAGCACTAGTGGGCTTTGATCAGACTGCTTTATCTATCTTTTGGAGCTTGGACCGTGGATGTAAAGCTCAGTTTATCTTTTCTATTATGGCTATTAAGTTATGTAGTGGGATTATGTACTTTTGTTTTATCAGGATGGATATTATGTACTTGACTCTTGTTTATGGTTTTAGTGTAACCAAACATGTTTTACTTTCCGCTGCAATGAAATGATGTTTTAAATTCTCAAGTATTACTTATATCTGTCTTGTTGTAATTTTTCTATTTTATATTCACTTAAAATACTCCACCGATGTTATGGCATTCCCTTAGTGAGTGACCGTAGCGGGTGTGGGGTGTTACATGAACTGTTTTGATTGGTTTTATATTTATATAAATGGCTTATATGTATATAAACATCAAACCTTAATATCTTATTCATACGATGTCCGGTTTACGCAAATTCGGAGTCTATCTTAAGCAGAATTCATGGCGCAGCTTGTTTTACTTAATTCCAAATATTTAACTAAGTATTCTTTAATTTATCATTTTAATGTGTTATAAAATTATGGGGTGTTACAAATATTCTGGCATAGCGAGTATAAGATTTAGTAACCGTTTTGTCATCACACATGATAGGTTTGCCAACAAAACTGGAAATAATAGAAAGGGCATTCACAGACCACATTTCCATGTCTAATCCATGCAAATGAATCCAAATTTCAAATTTAAGACCTTATCATAAACCTACCTCTCTTATGACCTTTAAATGTCATAATGAGTTTAGGGTCATCTTTAAAGCTCCACAAATGAATCTCTTGATTCACGAGATTAATCAGCGAAAATCCATCATCCACCGACAAAGAGAATGAAGTGATGATATGTTCCTCCTCGATCATATGTTCTTGTTTCGTCTCCCTGTCATGCACCAAAACAGAATATTCCTTAAACATGCTAACGACTTTCCTTCCATCTTTAGTGATAGCTATATCTGAAGTCTTGATCGCCCTTTGCCCTTTCCAAGACTTGACTTCCTTGCCATGTAGGTCCCATAAGCATATTGTCTAGTCTGTTACTCCAGTAAATAATATTTTACCTTCAGGGAACCTGCCACAGGACATGAATCATATACTCCCATTTTCATAAACATGGAGGCATTTCCCAGATATCACATCCCATCTCCTTACAGATTCTTCCATACCACAAGTTAGAAGGTCTTATTCGTTCGGACTCCAAGACACCATCAGGACAGGCTTTTGATGATGGCATAATATGTGTTTCAGTGTGAGCTTCCCGTTTACACGAACCTCCCATACGATAGCTGTGTCGTTTTAGAAGGAATCTGATCCTTGACAGGTTGATGGTCAGTGTATAATGACAACGAATCCAAAGAGTTATGAAAATAGCAAGATTCTCTTTGCACATCAACAGCTTGTTCAACCAAATGCTCTAGCCGACTGTCGGGAATTAATACGCTTGGAGGTATAATTTTTTGCAATTCGTCTAGAAGCTTTATCATTGAAACTGATTTATCAATATCTAAATTAGCAAAACCAAGTAGAATTCCTTGGGAAGGATTAACCATGAAACTTGAAAGTTCATGAAGGCACCCTTTCTTAATTCCAAGAGGTGTTAGGCTGTCCATAGAAGTACATAGATAGGTATAAGCTATGTGCAAAAAAGATTTAAAAAACTGTCCTTGGCTATTAAGAAATCTAAGTCACATATATTTAATTTGTTAATATATTTTTGCTTAGAACAAACATGTTTTGAGTGTACTTTCAATGGCAATTTAGCTTCTAATCCATTAAATAGCTATGTAGAACAAATCTTCTTATAAACATATTATTGAAGTAATTGAATATTTGCCTAAGCATTTTATAATTTTATCAAGAGTTGAAAATAAGTTATAAAAACATGAACCAAAGTGATACCAATACTTGTTTGTTTTAATATATAAATGGTTAAACGAATTTAAAACCAGCTTTCAAGATAAATGGAAATGTTAAAACGCCATTCACTAGTGTTTGTGTGTGTGTGTGTATGCCAAGGAATATAACAAGTTAAACATATATACATAAGATGTTAAAAACTTTGATTATTCTAAATCTATTTATATTATCTAAACCCAATATTATTTAATAAATTTACATTATAGATATAAATCTATAAATCATAGTTTAACAAAATCAGTCAAAAACCGGTACATTACACAAACGGAGAATCGAAAGATATTTCCTGTGGTTTTAGGGAATATGTTTTTCAAAACAGACTTTTCTTTTGAAAATGCTTTCCCTTAAAACCTTTTTGAAAACAATTTTAAAAATATTTTATCCGATCTGGTAACCTTCAGCTCTGATACAAAGTGTGACACCCCACGTCCATTAATGTCACTCGTTAAGAGAATGCATTAAGTTTCGTGAAGCGTTATAAGTAAACAGAAAAAGGAAGATTACAAGACAAATATAAAATAGCAGCAGAAATTAAAATTTTATTAAGCAGAAAACATCATGGTTCAAAACATAGTCACATCACGATTCTGAAATACATAAAACCCACTACGCCAACTTAAAATTCTTGTCTCGTACTAAAACCATCAGAGTACAATAAATAAAGATGTATAATCCCCAAAATATAGCCATACTAGAAAAGATATAACATCAAGTAGTACATTTAAGCATCTCCAAGCAGAATGAAAGAAGAACCATGATCAAGCTTGAGTATTCCTGCCCTGAAAACCTGGGGGGAAACGGAAGAGAAAGAAGAGGAAACAAAATGGGTTAGACATAAGTCTGGCGAATTCAGTTACTTTTAGCATATAAATAATTAAAAGCATCATGACAAGCATATAAACTGGAGAGAGAGAAAACAACATATAAGGCAGGTATGACAAGGTAAACAGAATAAACCGAATAGAACATAAATGTATAGCACTTCTCTAATAGTTTTCCTTCTCTGCACCAATACTAGTATACTAGACAAGATGATCCCCAACAAGTACAAGATGGTAGACTTAGGTGTACTTCTAGTGAGATGTTTTACCCCATACAATGACAGGCAGCCCAACTGAACATATCGGCTTTACCCCTAAGGATAATAACAGGCTCCTAAAGAAGCGAGACTAGATGTACCCTAATTACTACCCCCAATAGATCGGCTCCGTAGATACCCTGTGCTGGCCCCATAGTAGGATGCATCATTTCCTAAAGTGGCAACCCTTCGTTTACAGGAGGTGCACAACCATATCTACAGGTGTCACGGCGTCTTAACCTCCCTTGTCCGGACCCATGCACGCACATGACCCCGTCAGAATGTGTCGCCCACACCGTCCCCTCTTTTGGATCTCTTACAATCAGCTCAGTAAGCGTGCCCCGACTCCGACCTAGTTCGGAGTACTTGTTTGATACCTATATGGGTTATTGACTGAAACCGGTCCCACACACAAGATGATACAAGCTTCCCCTAGGCTTGCATCCCCACTACTAGTATTTCCACAGGTTATGCCTACCAGTGTAACAAGATTGTATAACCCCAACAGGTTAAGTTTGTGCGCCTATATATATAAATATTACCCACCACCCCCAAGATATACTTAACCCTCCCACTGTTTCAAGCGAGTTTACTTAACCCCTACTCAAGTAAACATGTTCATGTATTCCCTATGGATTCAAACAGGTTAAGTATTCAAGTTCATTTCCATTTATTCATTTATGGTTATAATGCGCTAGACCTCCCACATTAAGCCTATAACTTGGGGATGCTGGATATGTCGGACGGGTCCGGGCAGACTTCTTCCATAAGTCGGACTTAACCTCGTGTCTTAGCACGTTACGTGTTTATACACTTAGATCCCTCATGTTAGACTCACCACTTGTGGTCGCTGGATTGGCCAGTCGGTTTCGGGCAGACTTCTACCACAAGTGTAATCTAACCTCCTGTCTAAGCACGGTTACAGTTTCAAATTACTGTAAATCTAGGCAAGTTCATTCTTTAACAATTATTCATATTTCATTATAGGTTTTCATGCCCCTTTCCCAAGTCATATACATCATGTACCATATGCCCAAATTAAGATCTTTAATAACAATTTTGGTTTATGCCCAAAATCCATATTCATGTTTTCAATTCAAGTTATGCTCAAATTTCCCAATACAAGTTATGCCCTAATTTTAACGTTTTCCCCTCATTCCCAATTTGACGCGTTCGTATATTTCAGCGGTATGCCTAGGCTCGAACGTAGCCTGGCTATAAAATAAAAAGGGAAAAGAAGAAGGAAAAAGAACATAAATAAGCATAATAACAAGATAGACATATGATGGCAGAAATAGGCATAGCAACTAAATAAGCATATAGTGACAAAATTGGGCATAATGAAAAGATAGGCATATAAGAACTAATTAGGAATACTGACATGATTAGGCCAACTAACACAATAGGGATATAATAAACATGCATGATGAGATCTAAACAGTGAATTAGATATACAAACAATGGCAGATCTGAAATGATTCAATTAGTCATAGGCTTAGATCTAATTCATAGACATGTCAGAATAACTTTGAAGTGTTTACATCTAAAAATAAAATAGACTCACAGTGAATAGATGTAAGAAAACTGAGAAAAGCGTGCTGATGTTGAATCAGCGATCATTGAATACGTATGAATCGTCATTGCTGAAGAAAAGGAAAATTTAATCTAACTTGGAACAGCATCTCGTCGTTGGCATTGATTTAGATGAATAAAACAATGGGTATAGGATCTTATTTATAGCATAGGGTCAACAAATCTAGCCAAGAATGGAGTCTGCATACACAGAGCCGAATTCTGCCCAAATCTCCACGGGGTCGACATGGGGGTCGACACCCCCTTGATAGGTTCGACATGGGTATCGACATGGGTGTCAACGCCCCTGTTGTGGTGTCGACCCATGGGTCGACACTCTTAGGGTGGGGTCGACTCCCAGCAAGCCGATTTCCCGCCCTAGCCCGCGTCTCTGAATTTGAATTGATTTGAACTGTTTTGATTGGTTTTATATTTATATAAATGGCTTATATGTATATAAACTTCAAACCTTAATATCTTATTCATACGATGTCCGGTTTACGCAAATTCGGAGTCTATCTTAAGCAGAATTCATGGAGCAACCTATTTTACTTAATTCCAAATATTTAACTAAGTATTCTTTAATTTATCATTTTAATGTGTTATAAAATTACGGGGTGTTACAATTATTATGGCATAGAGAGTATAAGATTTAGTAACCGTTTTGTCATCACACATGATAGGTTTGCCAACAAAACTGGAAATAATAGAAAGTGCATTCACACACCACATTTCCATGTCTAATCCATGCAAATGAATCCAAATTTCAAATTTAAGACCTTATCATAAACCTACCTCTCTTACGACCTTTAAATGTCATAATGAGTTCAGGGTCATCTTTAATGCTCCACAAATGAATCTCTTGATTCACAAGATTAATCAGCGAAAATCCATCATCCACCGACAAAGAGAACGAAGTGATGATATGTTCCTCCTCGATCATATGTTCTTGTTTCGTCTCCCTATCATGCACCAAAACAGAATATTCCTTAAACATGCTAACGACTTTCCTTCCATCTTTAGTGATAGCCATATCTGAAGTCTTGAACGCCCTTTGCCCTTTCCAAGACTTGACTTCCTTGCCATGTAGGTCCCATAAGCATATTGTCTTGTCTGTTACTCCAGTAAATAATATTTTACCTTTAGGGAACCTGCCACAGGACATGAATCATATACTCCCATTTTCATAAACATGGAGGCATTTCCCAGATATCACATCCCATCTCCTTACAGATTCTTCCATACCACAAGTTAGAAGGCCTTATTCTTTTGGACTCCAAGACACCATCAGGACAGGCTTTTGATGATGGCATAATCTGTATTTTAGTGTGAGCTTCCCGTTTACATGGACCTCCCATACGATAGCTGTGTCGTTTTAGAAGGAATCTGATCCTTACCATGTTGATGGTCATGTATAATGACAATGAATCCAAAGAGTTGTGAAAATATCAAGATTCTCTTTGCACATCAACAGCTTGTTCAACCAAATGCTCTACCCGACTGTCCGGAATTAATACGCTTGGAGGTATAATTTTTTGCAATTCGTCTAGAAGCTTTATCTTTGAAACTGATTTATCAATATCTAAATTAGAAAAACCAATTAGAATTCCTTGGGAAGGATTAACCATGAAACTTGAAAGTTCGTGAAGGCACCCTTTCTTAATTCCAAGAGGTGAAATCTCAATTCTCAAAGTTTTCAATGCATCAGAAATTTTATTACTACGAAGGAATTCAAAAAATTTATACTCCAATATAAGAAATGATGCTGATTTAATGATATTTTCATCTGAAACACCAATCTGTTTCAAACTGATTACACTTTCATCCCAATTTCCACCAAGAACATGTTTCCTAAATAAATTTGCAATAGGAGATTGCAAACTAATTCCCTACTCTTTTCTCCAAGACGGTTGCGGCTTTTTCATGACCAAGAGAGTACAGAGTTTGAGCAATGATTCTAACACATTCAAATTTTCTGATAAGCCCTCTACTACTAATATTATTTTCATCTTTCCCGTTAGTTGATGATTGTTTATCCTTATGTTTGTAATATTAACTATAATTTGAAAAAACTGATAAATATATGATTAGAGTATTACCATTTATGACTCTTATGCTTTCTAGAAGTAATTTTGACACATACGTGATGATTAAAATTTACTTGGATAACTAATCTAACCTAAAATATTTATTATAATATCGATAATTTTGAAAATATAATAAAAGTTCGGCTAATTTGGTTAAACTAATAACCAAACTAATTTTTTTCCGAATCAATTACAAATCAATCTAATTTCGAAACCAAACCAACCAAAATAAATTCGCTTGGTTTTTTTATTTGGTTTAACCAAATAATGCTCACCCTACTATTACGTACGCCAAAACAATTTTAGATAAATATTGTTCAAGAAAATAATCTTTTTGCAACAAAAACAAAATATTTTGTGAATATGATTTTTTACAACCGTTTTGGATAGGTCGTTGAATTACATTCTTTTATAACATCCTATTTCAAATGAAGTTTATACGGATCTTTTGCAATGCTTGCTTAGATATACATTATAACAGACCCATATTTCTATAACATTTGCATAAATGTTGCAAAATTTCTGTTATAAAAGGCATATTTTAGCATAACGGACAAAGAGAGTTAAGAACTATAGTGGAAATTTTGTGGGCCTTTAGCAGGACTTTAATTGCATAGCTCCAACTAAGGAACAAATGACCAATGATGTAAATGTTTTTCTTGTACAAATCCATAACTCTTAATTATTGCACAATTACTGCTTTAAGATTACTTAATGAAATTAAAGATAAATATCTGACATTGGTCTTCAAGAAATAAAGAAATCCAAATAAATCCAACGCACGCTAAACACTTTCATATGACAAAATCTAAAAATATATCATTAAATAAATTATATGGTAATGTGAGTCGTATGTGTTACTCACTAGTTTTGAATAAAAAAACAAGTTATATGATTGTAGATAGAGCGGTAGTGATTTGTTGCAACAACCATTTCCCTGGAAGAGTAAAACAAAGAGTAGAGTAATAATGGAGAAAAATATACGTTCTTTGCCCAAGCTGCTGATTCAATTGAACGATCCCACCTTAAAATCAAGTCCAAAATCGTCAAGTTCTTCCATCTATCCTCTTGGATCTGCTTGACCAAATATTCAGATCAATATCCGACTATTGTAAAAGAAGAATTCAATTATAAATATCCATCTTCTTTACATGCAAAATGGATTTCCTGGATCTTTTGCAAAGGAAAATCCTAAAAAAATGCAATATCTAATCTGCGAACAACAAAATTATCTAATAAATTGCTTGTACTAGCAATGAATCTTCAATAGATACTGTAAAAGATGATGTAGGCAACAATTTGCCATCCCACTTTAAAAACTTTGTACTCTCACTTCTTTCTCTCCGTTTTCACTCGATTTTGAGTTTTTTAAAATTGTTTGTGTTGCTAGCCAAAACTAAAGCATAACAATCGTCATGATGCAATTAAAAATTTCACTGCAATAATGTACATTCAAATACATCAAATGTTATACCCAAAATTTTCAAAACTTAGATATAGCTAAAATTGCATCAATATGACATTATGCAAGTACATGTTATTATAGAACATAAAGCTGCATTACCGTGATGGTGTTTTGACAAGAATAACGTCAAGCCAGGAAAAAAACTCAGCATAACAAGATAGTCGGAATTGAATGTTTTGAAGTTTAAACCAATAAAATTAGTGAGGAATTAAATATTCTTTAGATTTTTAATTATGTTTTTCTACTCTGTGGAGTAATCAAAACTGTAATGACAAAGTATAATTTTTTTAGTTGATTTTTAAGTATCAGCACATAATTTTATGAGACATTCAAAATTTATGATTTAATTGTAAATTTTTTATCATTAATTTACAAAAAGTAATCAAAATTTAAATATTATATTAATCAATTGTGATCTTAAAGAGGCATGACCTAATTTTTGTAAATTAATAGTTATGGGATGTGTTATACACTTTAGAATATAAAGAAGGGACTTCAAAGCAATGCCATATTATCTTTCAAAAACGGTTTAAATTGAAATGATATTCTAAATAAATGAATATCTTGCATACATAGTCTTGTTTAAAACTTAGAAGACCTCAATTTATCCACTCAATTTAGACACACAGTTGTTGAAGCCATTGTCTTCAAACTTGAAAACAACAGTTGGTTTTGTCCATAGAGAAGAAAAATGGAAAGCACCTATGTTTGGATTATGTGCATGATTTGTAAAATGGCAATCCTCTTTCAGTGTAACAGAAGTAAAAGAATTGTTATATCCGCCTAACATTTGAAATTAGAAAATTCAACTAGTAGGCCTCAAAATATATTTTTTTAGTGGTGTAAGTATACACTATGCAATGACTGAAAACTCGAAACAATATGCATTTAGTCACAAATAAAGATTGAAAAAAAAAATATTCCAAGTTTTCAAATCAAGTGAACACAAAACTTGTCAAAACTCTTAAATTAAGTAACCAAAGATCCTTCAATTCTTAAAACTCTCTATTGTAAAATTGTTCCTGAGTTGATTCTGTAAATTGTCAAAACTCCTAAATTAAATAATCAAAAATCCTTCAATTCTTAAAATTGTCTATTGTAAAATTGTTCTTGGGTTGATTCTGTAGCTCTTTGCCCAATTGGAGCTTTACTGTTTGTGGAAACCATTTCATCTCTCTCTAACTGTTGCATATTGCCTCAATACCAAGGTGCTATAGAGAAGCATTACAATCTTCTGAACAAAAGTTGGCATCTGATTCAGTCACAGGAGGAGGTCCGACTTCAGATCGCAAAGTGGGTAGGTTAGAGAAACCAGTGTTATCACATTCAACCACATCAAGCAAAAGCGAAACAAATGTTGTTGACTGTATTCTCCAATATGTGTTGTAATCCATACCTGGAACATCAACTATAAACTGTTGCGCATCACAAAACTTTTCTTCACGCATACGTAGATAGTCTTCATTAGAAATATCTACTGTTAGATCAATTGGAGGATCGATAGGAATAGATGGCACTCCAGTTACTTGTCTCAAACATCTGTCACCTAAATAATACTCACATCTGCTATTAGGAACACGAAGTGGCATTCGGGTTTGAGATAAATTATAAGCTAGTACTACTTCATGGTAGTTTACCCCAATTGAGTTTAACCATGGCTAGAAATTAATAAGATTAGCCTCCTTTTGATTGATATAATGTCATACAAGGAAAAAAATATTTCCACCAACACCATCAGTATATTTCCTTACATGTTTCTCCCATGCTCTTAATCGGGGATAACACTGAGATTCAGGTTCATGTTCGAAAATGATCCCCCTACCTCCAACGTACTCATAAAACCAATACTACGAAGGAAAAGCAAAAACTTTAGGTAGTGGATTTAAAGTTATTTAACATGAAGGAAAAATAAATAATATATACCTCAAGTATATCTTTAAATCCCGTTATATGCCCACCTGTTGTTACAGCAACATCTAGACTTTGATAAAGATAACCGAGAATGACAGAGCCCCAATCAATTTTTTTGGCCAGATGCAAGTCGACTAAAGCTTCCAAATATGACAATGGTATTGTGTCATTTGCTGTTGTAAAAAACAAGCTCCCCATCATTAATAAAATAAATGCTCTAGCAATGTTGTCGTGCTGATCAGGATGATCATTGATATATTTGGGGGTAAGATATGTCATCAAATGAGACTTCCTAACATTCCCACCTTTTAAAGACTCTTCCCTTAAAAGAGGTAGATACATTTTTGCATCACTGAGACGACTCCATCGATCGTTAAAAGGTATAGGTAGCTTATGTAGGCCCACAGGAATAGATGTTAAAATAGCAAAATCCATAGGTGTTATTCCCAACTCAGCAAAAGGGAATAAAAAAGTGTGTGTAGTTGGCCACCATCTCTCAACTATAGCATGAATGCATTTGCTATTTGAGCTTCCTAACTTAATATTCATAAACTCCCCAAAAATACCATGCACAGTTTCTCGAATTTGAGGAATAGTAGATAATTGTTCCCATAACTTCGGTATTGGTCCAAATGAGCCATGAAAACGCATATTATCTCGATTCTAAAATTGAAGTAATAACATATAAATGTTGCAAACTGATTAATATAAATATAGTCATAAGATGATAATTAAAAATCTGAAATGTAGAGAATACCATAATTTCCTCTCCAGTGTTGTAAATGTGTGTCTGTCCAGGTTTTAATCTAGTTATAGGACGAAATGGGAAATTAGATGCAATAGGGGCACCCATATTGGAAGAGTTTATACCAATGTGCTGAATGTACTTTGGTTTTCGATCTCTCTTTGCACGTTTTACTTCAACCTCCACATGTCTGCTACTTTTCCAAACCAGAGACCTATTCGGATTTCTTTTTCCTCCCATTTTTTTATTTATGGAAATTTAGCTATACCCTACATGAATATGAGTTAAATTAGCAAAAACAAAGAAAGATAACAGAAGAAGTTTTTTGTTTCAGCAAGGGTATTGCTTTCTTCACACACCTTAACTATCCGTAATGCCACTTAAAGGTGTATTAAAATTAGACTAGCGAAAACACTACAATTACCAGCTTCGACCAGTTATGCAAAAATGAGCAACGAAACAACCAAAAATTGGCTTAGCCAACTAAAAAAATCAAAAAAATGATTGAAAACTAATTATACAAGTTAATATGAGCCTATAACCACTTTAATTAATGGCTGTACATATATAATTGACAAGACAATGAAGATATCTTTTAATGTTTTTGAGAAATTCACTGAACTAAAGAATGTTTTTTTCCTATCATGCTATAAATGTAATTTATGTTTGTTGTAATCTCATTGCTTTAAAGGCTGGGTTTATTTTCTTAGTTGCTATTTTGATTGAAAATAGTAGTTCATTTCAGCCTAATTTTTGGATCATATAACATGTACGTTTTGAAACTAATTTCTATTTAAAAAACTCGATTTCAATTTTGACTACATTTGTTTGCTCATAATTTTGATGACTGTGGTTATTTACATAGTTGTTCAAACAATATATCTTTTTTGAGGAGGGTTGTGATAGGCTTGGCGAGCCAACGTAAAAACTTAGCCACTCTTATGCATATGGAACCTTATGATATATCGTTGGGGCGTAACCCTCTTAGCGACGCGCTATATCGAGGCTCGGATATGGTGTTAAATATGCAATGGCTGGACCGTCATTCTCTTAGTGGCGCGCTACACCGATGCCCCGGTGTAGTGATAAGTGAGCAAGGGTCCTCGCATTTTTCTCGGCGGATGCGAGGGGCAAGGAAGCTAGTCGACGATAGTAGGGTTCGGTTAGGTAGTTGGAACGTAGGGTCCTTAACAGGAAAATTAAGAGAGATAGTGGATACTATGATTAGGAGACGGGTTAACATCTTGTGCGTTCAAGAGACTAAATGTAACAACCCAGAATTTTGGGGCCAATTTAAAAATTTATTTTAAGTGATTTTAATAAGTTTTGATATTTTAAATAATCTATTTTAAATAATAATGATCACAAATTTGATTTAAATCGAAGTTAGAATGAATGATTTAATTTTAATTAACAAAAGAGTTAGAAATAGCGCGGTAGTTTGAAAAGTCAAACTTGAACTTTAACTGACCGTACAGGATACAAAATTTAACGGATTTTAGTGAAACCAAAAATATTAGAATCTATTTAAAAATATCTTTCCAACGAATCCGAAAAATCGAAATTTCATAACGGGAATCAAAAGTTATGGCCAATTCAATATTTAGAAAGGTCGCTATGAAATTTATAAGGGCCAAAATGCTACATTTTGCAGAATAAGGAATTAGGACCCGAAACCATCTCCATTGGTTTTAGAATGTTGTTTACATATAAAAATGACTATAAGAACTTATATTTTTGAGTTTCGGAAAAATTCCACTATTTTTGGTATTTTTAAATATTAAAATATACACCTGAAAAATAGAATTTTTGCAAACGAACTCCGAATTCGACGAAACCAGTTTCTATGGATTCGGAATATTAAATTAAGGTTAAATACTAAAATTTATAATTTTTGGAATTATTTTGTGGCCTGTATAATTTTTACAGTGGAAATACAGCCTATTTTCAGACTTCGGAAATTTATAATAAATTCATACGGAATCGGAAAATTACGAAATCAGGTTCGTTGGGTTCGTAATGACCTGAAATAATTATGTTTAAAAATTTATTAATTTTGAAATCAGCATGTATTTATAAGAATTTTTGAATTGAAGAAAACAGTTGAAAATTGAGTAATTGGGCACATAATGATATTTGGGCCCAAACCAAAATTAAACCCATGGTATATATTATCTTTTTTCCTGAGATTTAGGGCTGAAATTCGAAATGCACAGCAGCCACTTTTTTTTTTTTCCTCCATCATTTTTTCCAATTTCCATGGCGGCTCCCTCTTCCTCTAAAATTCATAAAAAATAAAATCTCTTCAAACCATAGCAAATTATATGTTTTCTCGAAGGTCTCGACGATACGAAGCTAATGGTGTAGTCGGTTTTGTCAAACAGCGCTCGGATTCGCCGGAGTCTCGTCTTAAAGCTCGCTGTTTTCGAAATTCAGAAGCTCAAAACGTAAATCAAGAAATTCCCGTGAATCGAGGAAGAATTAGACGAAGTCACGAACACGGAAGTTCTTCGTCTACGCAAGACGAAGATGCTCAGAAAATTTCAGGCAGTTAGGAGGTGTGAGGCGGCCTGTGGGACCTGCGAGGCGAAATCCTTTCTAGGCGATTTCTCGATGATCGGAGAAGCTTTAGGGGCGGCTCTTTCTGGTGGTGGTGCGTCTCGCCAAGACGAAGACATTGGCGGTGGTCCCGTGGCGTCAGGTGGCCCGAGGCAGCGGCAAAGTGCGGTCAAAGTTCGGCGGTGAACAGTGTTCAATGGGCTGAGGGTATTTTCTATTTTATTTTTAAATTATTTAATTAATTTCCAGAACTTTGAAATTGCATAACTCACTCATACGAAGTCGAAAATCGACGATTTCAGGTGCGTTGGGATCGTGGCGACGAGATGGACGCGTGGACACTAATTTTGTCCAATTCTGAGACAGTGAAATTTTTAGGTATTTTCACGAATATTAATTAATTATTTAATTACCCGATCTTTAAAAATTCATAACTCTTTCATACGAGGTCCGTTTGACGAACCGTAAATTGCGTTGGAATCACAAAATTAAGAGCTTCGCGATGGCGCAGACCGCAGCTGAAAAGGAGACAGTAAAATTTTGGTCAAAAATTCAATGTGAGGATTCTAATTTTATTTGTTTAATTAATTATAAATTATTTTCTTGCATTAAAAATAATTGTTTGATCGTTTAATTCTGACCTGAAATGTTGGGTGTTGTTTGGAGTGATAATTGTTGTTTGTTGAATGATTGTTGTACATGATTTGCAAATCCGCTTGGATTTATATATATCTTATTTGCGGTTGGAGAAATTGGATCTAAAATGAGATAATAACATATTTTATTCAGTATATATATATATATATATATATATATATATATATATATATATATGTTAAGATTGGATTAGAACTTGTAAAGTAAATGAAATCCCCTTTTATTTTTAGAACATGTACACAAATGAATTACTTTTTGTCCTTAAAAAAAAAAAAAGAGTTTTTATTTACATTTCTGTTATTAATAAAAGAACAAGTTTTTTTTTATTATTTACATTTCTTTGTAAATAAATGAACACATTTAGATGTGATAAAAAGAGTTAAAAGAGACAATCTTTTTATATTGAAAACACAAAAGATGTAATTTTGACGATGAAAATAAAAAGATGATCTTTTTATATTTAAAATAGAGGAGTTATCGTTTTTACATTGTAAAATAGAAAAGGTCATATTTTTACATTACAAAATAGGTTAATCCTTTTTTTTTACACCTTCCTTTGTAAATGATAAGACCAAAAATATGTTATTCACATTATTGATGTTTATATGGTGAAAGAAAAGAAATAAAGTTTTGTTAGTCATTTTGTTTACATTGCTTTTGTAAATTAATGAACAGAAATATAAAGAAATAAAGTTTTGTTAGTCATTTTGTTTACATTGCTTTTGCAAATTAATGAACAGAAATAAAAAGAAATAAAGTTTTGTTAGTCATTTTGTTTACATTGTTTTTGTAAATAAATGAACAGAAATATAAGGAATAATCATTTTCTATGTAAACCAAAAGAGAACATAATTTGTGAATCGTTTTTATTTACATTTATATGTAAAACAAAAGAGAACAAAATGGGTAAATCATATTGTTTACATTTTATATGGAAACCAAAGGAGAACATAATGTGTGAACGGTTTTTGTTTACATTTTCTTTGTAAAAGAAAAAGAGTAAAACATGTTAATCACTTTGTTTACATTTTCATTGTAAAAGAAAAAGAGTAAAACATGTTAATCACTTTGTTTACATTTTCATTGTAAAAGAAAAAGAGTAAAACATGTTAATCACTTTGTTTACATTTTCATTGTAAAAGAGAAAGAGTAAAATACGTTAATCACTTTGTTTACATTTTCTTTGTAATAGAAAAAGAGTAAAACATGTTAATCAGTTATGTAAATAAAAAGAATAGAATTTAGAAATATATTTATTTACATTTTCTATTGTAGGTAAAAATAGAATTGTTAATATTGAATATTTTATCGTCATTTTGAATGCGGTAAAAATAGAATTGTTAATATTGAATATTTTATCGTCATTCTGAATGCGGTAAAAATAGAATGGTTAATGTTGAATATTTTATCGTCATTTTGAACGCGGTGAAAATAGAATGGTTAATGTTGTCATTTTTATCGACATTTTTAGTGCGATAAAAATAGACAATGTTAGTGATTCATTTTTATCGACATTCTTGGTGCGATAAAAATAGACAATGTTAGTGATTCATTTTTATCGACATTCTTGGTGCGATAAAAATTGACAATGTTAGTGATTCATTTTTATCGACATTTTTGGTGCGATAGAAAATAAAAAGAACAGGAACATGAGAATCATTTATTTACAACTCCTATTGTAAGTGAAAAGAGTAAAAATATGAGGACCACTTTATTTACAACTTCTTTTGTAAATGAAAAGACCAAAATATGTTGATCATTTTATTAGTATTTCTATGGTAAATAAAAGAACAAGACATGTGAATTCTTTTTATTTTCATTTTCTATTGTAAATGAAAAAGAACAACATTCTTGTCAAGACTTGATTAGTGAATTTAAATTGTCATTTTGAGTTAACATGTCAAATTTAGAAAATGAACCTTTCTATACATTAAAAGGATTAGTTAAAAATGAACATTTTGTGTCATTAAAAAGGATTAATTAGAAATGAACATTTTGTGTCATTAAAAAGGATTAATTAGAAATGAACACTTGGTGTCATAAAAAAAAAGATTAAATTAAAAATAAACATTTTTTTTTATGCATAAGAAAAGAGATTAAAACAAAATACTCATTTTTGTATATTAAAAGTGAATTAGACAAAAGGGACATTTTTGGCACATTAAAATGAATGAAGTAAAAATAGACATCTTTATTCATTGAAAAGAATTAGACAAAATTCTCATTTTGTTGCATTAGAGGTTAAGAAACAAAATCATCATATTTGTTTATGTTGAGAAAAAGAATGGATGTAAAATGTATATTTTCATACATTAAAGAGAATGAATTAAGGATGTATATTTTTATACATTAAAAATAATGAAGAATATTCATTTTGTCATTAAAATGAATGAGACCAAAAATATGCATTTTTGGTAAATAAATAAAAGTCACGATTTTTATTGTCATATGTTCATAATAAAGAGTATTGAAATATTTGCCTGTGATGTTGTATTTTGATGTGTTAAATGTGATGTTAGTATATTCGAAATTGAGTATTACACTTCCATTTACAAGTCATCCGACTTGTTTATGTGACTGGGTCGATTATTTTTACACATCGCCCAAGTGCACAAATAATTTATTATTTGTTTGTTGGATGAAAACCCCACACGGGTATTGGGACGATACTTGACTGACACAAATCCCAATGTTTAATTATAAGTCTATCGATTGATCGACAGGCTGCGATGAGCGTTATTGTTTTATTTTAATGCTCACACAGTTGACATTGTCACTCTGGTTGTTAATGGATGGATTGAGGATTATTTCCTATTATTACCCTATACATGAAATGTATGAAACCCATATGACCCAAATTATATGGTACATGGTTGAGTTGCATTCCAATGCAGAATTTCTTTTTAAATAAAGAATTTTTATATAATAAAAGGATTTTTGTAAAATAAAAGATTTTGTATTATAAAGTATATTTTACATTCAGAATCTTTTATATATAGAATATTTTATTGATTATTTTAAAATGTTTTTTTTATATAGTAATGAATTAATATCTTTAAGATAGACCTTTTATTTAAGATTATTAGATCTTAACAATTATGGTTGATGATTGATATGTGAATTGGATTTGTAGTGGACGATGTTTTAAATAACATTTATCCTTTAATCCAATTTACATTGAAATTACTATTTGGAATTTATAAATCTATTTTATAAATTAAATCAAAATTGGAATATTAATAATCTTTTTAGAAAGATTAAAATGTAATTTATTTTATCTTTGATAAAATTAATGAGGACCTTTTAACATAAATAATAATTTTTATTTAAAAGGATATTCAAAGTTGGAATGTGGCGTATGGTTGATTTTAATTACGAATACGCGAGTTATTCAGGAAGACCGGGTCTAACCCATTCTGAATAATCATCACGACGATCAAGAGTCGAAGATGAAGACGGCGACTGAAGACCGGAGAGCTTCACATCGTTTGGTTGATGGTGACTGATATCTTGAATTGGGACGGATCCCCCAAGGCAAGGTAAAAAGTGATGATCTTCCAGACGTACTGGAGATCGACGGATACGTTGTTTCGTTCAGACCCAGAACGGACTTGTAAATGGATAGCATGCCTGACATTGAAATTTATTTCATGTAATTAAATTGGTTTTTATTTAATATATATATGCATGGTGGCGGAGGATTTATTCACTTGCTTAACACCCTTTTGTATGTTAAATAATTATCGATCGCATGATATGAGTTGTTGATGTGGTATGCCAAGTTGCACTTGATCAAGGCTTATTGTTGCAAAGCAGAGCCTTGTGGGATGATCAAAGCATAGTCTATTTAGGCATAGCTTTGTGTATGACGTGACCTCACGAGCCTCACAGCCCGGTAGAGTCTAAAACGGGAGAAGGGAACGCAGGGAGTGCGCACGTTTCTTTCTTGCTAGAGTGGTGCCAGGGACCTACCAGCGCTGGCATTTATTCATTGTGGTTGTTGGATTTTTCGAGGCCTCGGTTTATGCGGTCGCCACTGGCCGTATTATAGGTCCAAAAGGACCGGGAAGCGTGTGTTCAGGAATTGCCAATCCATTAAGCGTTAACGTATGGACCGGCCCTGCAGGATCCAAGGGTTGGACAGAGTACCAATCCTGGGGCATTTGCTAGAGTGTCTCGAATCGGTAAGGATCTCCTCCCTAGCCTTGACTCAGATGGAAACCCAAATTTCCAATACGACATCACGCGGTTTTGATTGTATACCTATATATGGCGACATAGTGGGATGGGGCACTCATGCCGTCTAGGATTAATACATTTACTTTGATGTACTTCAAATTGGTTGCACACTATTATTATATAATACCGTGTTTATCGTATCAATCATTTTTTGATCATTATAAGGTAAAACCCTATCCTCCGGTTTGCGTTGCATTGTGTGATGGGATTTGGGTCTTATAATGGTTTCATTTTTCTAAAAAAAAAGCATTGCGTTATTTTGACGATTTACTTTAGTCATGCACTGGCAATCCATAGGAGAAAACCCGTTCCGCAAAAGTGGCGTGGTCCTGTGATTAGCCTTATTATATTATAGAGGTTAAGTAGAATTCTCACACCAGTCCCATGACTGACCTGTAGTTTGTCCACTGGCAAACTCGGGTGCCCATATTTTCCACACGGGCAGTCGAGTAGCTATTTTTGCAGATATATTAAACAGGATTCTGGGTTGAAGCTTAAAGCTGTGTTCAGAGATAGAGAGTCTTCCGCTGTGTTTCTTCCGCTGCAATATATTACTTTTTTTATTGTATTTACCTTCCGCTGTAATTATATTCCAATGTACTCTGATATGTATATTCTGTACTCTGATGTAACATTTATTATAGTGTTATAAAAGTCTTCTGTTATCTGTTGTAATGTGTTGTATGCCCAAAGTTAAAGTATTCGTAGATTTTCACTTTTTGGGTCAGGCCTGTGTGGTTTATGGTCGATCAAAAGGGTGGGAATTTGCGGGTCTTTACAGTTGGTATCAGAGCTCTGGTTAGCTCAAATCTTTGGGGTACAACTCATTAGAACTGGACAAAAGACTCATCAGAGATTGGATTAGTAATGTCCAATAAGAATACTCATTAGAGATAGGATCAGCAGTATCCTAGAATGAGTAAACTCGTTAGAGATGGGGTTAGTAATGCCCTAGAACGAGTTCAGAGTTACGAACTTATAATTAACGTATTTTTGATATTTATAATATATTTTGTGAAATATGATTTTTATATATATAAAGTTATATATATTTTGAAAAGATAATCTACCATTAAAATTTAAAATTAAGATAGTTAATTTTACAATTTTTTTAGCTACGTTCCTTTTCGAGGACGAAAAGTTTTTAAGTGGGGGCGATTGTAACAACCCGGAATTTTGGGGCCAATTTAAAAATTTATTTTAAGTGATTTTAATAAGTTTTGATATTTTAAATAATCTATTTTAAATAATAATGATCACAAATTTGATTTAAATCGAAGTTAGAATGAATGATTTAATTTTAATTAACAAAAGAGTTAGAAATAGCGCGGTAGTTTGAAAAGTCAGACTTGAACTTTGACTGACCGTACAGGATACAAAATTTAACGGATTTTAGTGAAACCAAAAATATTAGAATCTATTTAAAAATATCTTTCCAACGAATTCGAAAAATCGAAATTTCATAACGGGAATCAAAAGTTATGGCCAATTCAATATTTAGAAATGTCGCTATGAAATTTATAAGGGCCAAAATGCTACATTTTGCAGAATAAGGAATTAGGACCCGAAACCATCTCCATTGGATTTAGAATGTTGTTTACATATAAAAATGACTATAAGAACTTATATTTTTGAGTTTCGGAAAAATTCCACTATTTTTGGTATTTTTAAATATTAAAATATACACCTGAAAAATAGAATTTTTTCAAACGAACTCCGAATTCGACGAAACCAGTTTCTATGGATTCGGAATATTAAATTAAGGTTAAATACTAAAATTTATAATTTTTGGAATTATTTTGTGGCCTGTATAATTTTTACAGTGGAAATACAGCCTATTTTCAGACTTCGGAAATTTATAATAAATTCATACGGAATCGGAAAATTACGAAATCAGGTTCGTTGGGTTCGTAATGACCTGAAATAATTATTTTTAAAAATTTATTAATTTTGAAATCAGCATGTATTTATAAGAATTTTTGAATTGAAGAAAACAGTTGAAAATTGAGTAATTGGGCACATAATGATATTTGGGCCCAAACCAAAATTAAACCCATGGTATATATTATCTTTTTTCTGAGATTTAGGGCTGAAATTCGAAATGCACAACAGCCACTTTTTTTTTTTTTTTTCTCCATCATTTTTCGCAATTTCCATGGCGGCTCTCTCTTCCTCTAAAATTCATAAAAAATAAAATCTCTTCAAACCATAGCAAATTATATGTTTTCTCGAAGGTCTCGACGATACGAAGCTAATGGTGTAGTCGGTTTTGTCAAACAGCACTCGGATTCGCCGGAATCTCGTCTTAAAGCTCGTTGTTTTCGAAATTCAGAAGCTCAAAACGTAAATCAAGAAATTCCCGTGAATCGAGGAAGAATTAGACGAAGTCACGAACACGGAAGTTCTTCGTCTACGCAAGTCGAAGGTGCTCAGAAAATTTCAGGCAGTTTGGAGGTGTGAGGCGGCCTGTGGGACCCGCGAGGCGAAATCCTTTCTAGGCGATTTCCCGATGATCGGAGAAGCTTTAGGGGCGGCTCTTTCTGGTGGTGGTGCGTCTCGCCAAGACGAAGACATTGGCGGTGGTCCCGTGGCGTCAGGTGGCCCGAGGCAGCGGCAAAGTGCGGTCAAAGTTCGGCGGTGAACAGTGTTTTTCGGTCAATGGGCTGAGGGTATTTTCTATTTTATTTTTAAATTATTTAATTAATTTCCAGAACTTTGAAATTGCATAACTCACTCATACGAAGTCGAAAATCGACGATTTCAGGTGCGTTGGGATCGTGGCGACGAGATGGACGCGTGGACACTAATTTTGTCCAATTCTGAGACAGTGAAATTTTTAGGTATTTTCACGAATATTAATTAATTATTTAATTACCCGATCTTTAAAAATTCATAACTCTTTCATACGAGGTCCGTTTGACGAACCGTAAATTGCGTTGGAATCACAAAATTAAGAGCTTCGCGATGGCGCAGACCGCAGCTGAAAAGGAGACAGTAAAATTTTGGTCAAAAATTCAATGTGAGGATTCTAATTTTATTTGTTTAATTAATTATAAATTATTTTCTTGCATTAAAAATAATTGTTTGATCGTTTAATTCTGACCTGAAATGTTGGGTGTTGTTTGGAGTGATAATTGTTGTTTGTTGAATGATTGTTGTACATGATTTGCAAATCCGCTTGGATTTATATATATCTTATTTGCGGTTGGAGAAATTGGATCTAAAATGAGATAATAACATATTTTATTCAGTATATATATATATATATATATATATATGTTAAGATTGGATTAGAACTTGTAAAGTAAATAAAATCCCCTTTTATTTTTAGAACATGTACACAAATGAATTACTTTTTGTCCTTAAAAAAAAAAAAGAGTTTTTATTTACATTTCTGTTATTAATAAAAGAACAAGTTTTTTTTTTATTATTTACATTTCTTTGTAAATAAATGAACACATTTAGATGTGATAAAAAGAGTTAAAAGAGACAATCTTTTTATATTGAAAACACAAAAGATGTAATTTTGACGATGAAAATAAAAAGATGATCTTTTTATATTTAAAATAGAGGAGTTATCATTTTTACATTGTAAAATAGAAAAGGTCATATTCTTACATTACAAAATAGGTTAATCCTTTTTTTTTTACACCTTCCTTTGTAAATGATAAGACCAAAATAGGTTAATCCTTTTTATATTGATGTTTATATGGTGAAAGAAAAGAAATAAAGTTTTGTTAGTCATTTTGTTTACATTGCTTTTGTAAATTAATGAACAGAAATATAAAGAAATAAAGTTTTGTTAGTCATTTTGTTTACATTGCTTTTGTAAATTAATGAACAGAAATATAAAGAAATAAAGTTTTGTTAGTCATTTTGTTTACATTGTTTTTGTAAATAAATGAACAGAAATATAAGGAAAAATCATTTTCTATGTAAACCAAAAGAGAACATAATTTGTGAATCGTTTTTATTTACATTTATATGTAAAACAAAAGAGAACAAAATGGGTAAATCATATTGTTTACATTTTATATGGAAACCAAAGGAGAACATAATGTGTGAACGGTTTTTGTTTACATTTTCTTTGTAAAAGAAAAAGAGTAAAACATGTTAATCACTTTGTTTACATTTTCATTGTAAAAGAAAAAGAGTAAAACATGTTAATCACTTTGTTTACATTTTCATTGTAAAAGAAAAAGAGTAAAACATGTTAATCACTTTGTTTACATTTTCATTGTAAAAGAAAAAGAGTAAAACATGTTAATCACTTTGTTTACATTTTCATTGTAAAAGAGAAAGAGTAAAATACGTTAATCACTTTGTTTACATTTTCTTTGTAATAGAAAAAGAGTAAAACATGTTAATCAGTTATGTAAATAAAAAGAATAGAATTTAGAAATATATTTATTTACATTTTCTATTGTAGGTAAAAATAGAATTGTTAATATTGAATATTTTATCGTCATTTTGAATGCGGTAAAAATAGAATTGTTAATATTGAATATTTTATCGTCATTCTGAATGCGGTAAAAATAGAATGGTTAATGTTGAATATTTTATCGTCATTTTGAACGCGGTGAAAATAGAATGGTTAATGTTGTCATTTTTATCGACATTTTTAGTGCGATAAAAATAGACAATGTTAGTGATTCATTTTTATCGACATTCTTGGTGCGATAAAAATAGACAATGTTAGTGATTCATTTTAATCGACATTCTTGGTGCGATAAAAATAGACAATGTTAGTGATTCATTTTTATCGACATTTTTGGTGCGATAGAAAATAAAAAGAACAGGAACATGAGAATCATTTATTTACAACTCCTATTGTAAGTGAAAAGAGTAAAAAATATGAGGACCACTTTATTTACAACTTCTTTTGTAAATGAAAAGACCAAAATATGTTGATCATTTTATTGGTATTTCTATGGTAAATAAAAGAACAAGACATGTGAATTCTTTTTATTTTCATTTTCTATTGTAAATGAAAAAGAACAACATTCTTGTCAAGACTTGATTAGTGAATTTAAATTGTCATTTTGAGTTAACATGTCAAATTTAGAAAATGAATCTTTCTATACATTAAAGGATTAGTTAAAAATGAACATTTTGTGTCATTAAAAAGGATTAATTAGAAATGAACATTTTGTGTCATTAAAAAGGATTAATTAGAAATGAACACTTGGTGTCATAAAAAAAAGATTAAATTAAAAATAAACATTTTTTTTTATGCATAAGATAAGAGATTAAAACAAAATACTCATTTTTGTATATTAAAAGTGAATTAGACAAAAGGGACATTTTTGGCACATTAAAATGAATGAAGTAAAAATAGACATCTTTATTCATTGAAAAGAATTAGACAAAATTCTCATTTTGTTGCATTAGAGGTTAAGAAACAAAATCATCATATTTGTTTATGTTGAGAAAAAGAATGGATGTAAAATGTATGTTTTCATACATTAAAGAGAATGAATTAAGGATGTTTATTTTTATACATTAAAAATAATGAAGAATATTCATTTTGTCATTAAAATGAATGAGACCAAAAATATGCATTTTTGGTAAATAAATAAAAGTCACGATTTTTATTGTCATATGTTCATAATAAAGAGTATTGAAATATTTGCCTGTGATGTTGTATTTTGATGTGTTAAATGTGATGTTAGTATATTCGAAATTGAGTATTACACTTCCATTTACAAGTCATCCGACTTGTTTATGTGATTGGGTCGATTATTTTTACACATCGCCCAAGTGCACAAATAATTTATTATTTGTTTGTTGGATGAAAACCCCACACGGGTATTGGGACGATACTTGACTGACACAAATCCCAATGTTTAATTATATGTCTATCGATTGATCGACAGGCTGCGATGAGCGTTATTGTTTTATTTTAATGCTCACACAGTTGACATTGTCACTCTGGTTGTTAATGGATGGATTGAGGATTATTTCCTATTATTACCCTATACATGAAATGTATGAAACCCATATGACCCAAATTATATGGTACATGGTTGAGTTGCATTCCAATGCAGAATTTCTTTTTAAATAAAGAATTTTTATATAATAAAAGGATTTTTGTAAAATAAAAGATTTTGTATTATAAAGTATATTTTACATTCAGAATCTTTTATATATAGAATATTTTATTGATTATTTTAAAATGTTTTTTTATATAGTAATGAATTAATATCTTTAAGATAGACCTTTTATTTAAGATTATTAGATCTTAACAATTATGGTTGGTGATTGATATGTGAATTGGATTTGTAGTGGACGATGTTTTAAATAACATTTATCCTTTAATCCAATTTACATTGAAATTACTATTTGGAATTTATAAATCTATTTTATAAATTAAATCAAAATTGGAATAATAATAATCTTTTTAGAAAGATTAAAATGTAATTTATTTTATCTTTGATAAAATTAATGAGGACCTTTTAACATAAATAATAATTTTTATTTAAAAGGATATTCAAAGTTGGAATGTGGCGTATGGTTGATTTTAATTATGAATACGCGAGTTATTCAGGAAGACCGGGTCTAACCCATTCTGAATAATCATCACGACGATCAAGAGTCGAAGATGAAGACGGCGACTGAAGACCGGAGAGCTTCACATCGTTTGGTTGATGGTGACTGATATCTTGAATTGGGACGGATCCCCCAAGGCAAGGTAAAAAGTGATGATCTTCCAGACGTACTGGAGATCGACGGATACGTTGTTTCGTTCAGACCCAGAACGGACTTGTAAATGGATAGCATGCCTGACATTGAAATTTATTTCATGTAATTAAATTGGTTTTTATTTAATATATATATATATATATATATATATATATATATATATATATATATATATGCATGGTGGCGGAGGATTTATTCTCTTGCTTAACACCCTTTTGTATGTTAAATAATTATCGATCGCATGATATGAGTTGTTGATGTGGTATGCCAAGTTGCACTTGATCAAGGCTTATTGTTGCAAAGCAGAGCCTTGTGGGATGATCAAAGCATAGTCTATTTAGGCATAGCTTTGTGTATGACGTGACCTCACGAGCCTCACAGCCCGGTAGAGTCTAAAACGGGAGAAGGGAACGCAGGGAGTGCGCACGTTTCTTTCTAGCTAGAGTGGTGCCAGGGACCTACCAGCGTTGGCATTTATTCATTGTGGTTGTTGGATTTTTCGAGGCCTCGGTTTATGCGGTCGCCACTGGCCGTATTATAGGTCCAAAAGGACCGGGAAGCGTGTGTTCAGGAATTGCCAATCCATTAAGCGTTAACGTATGGACCGGTCCTGCAGGATCCAAGGGTTGGACAGAGTACCAATCCTGGGGCATTTGCTAGAGTGTCTCGAATCGGTAAGGATCTCCTCCCTAGCCTTGACTCAGATGGAAACCCAAATTTCCAATACGACATCACGCGGTTTTGATTGTATACCTATATATGGCGACATAGTGGGATGGGGCACTCATGCCGTCTAGGATTAATACATTTACTTTGATGTACTTCAAATTGGTTGCACACTATTATTATATAATACCGTGTTTATCGTATCAAGCATTTTTTGATCATTATAAGGTAAAACCCTATCCTCCGGTTTGCGTTGCATTGTGTGATGGGATTTGGGTCTTATAATGGTTTCATTTTTCTAAAAAAAAGCATTGCGTTATTTTGACGATTTACTTTAGTCATGCACTGGCAATCCATAGGAGAAAACCCGTTCCGCAAAAGTGGCGTGGTCCTGTGATTAGCCTTATTATATTATAGAGGTTAAGTAGAATTCTCACACCAGTCCCATGACTGACCTGTAGTTTGTCCACTGGCAAACTCGGGTGCCCATATTTTCCACACGGGCAGTCGAGTAGCTATTTTTGCAGATATATTAAACAGGATTCTGGGTTGAAGCTTAAAGCTGTGTTCAGAGATAGAGAGTCTTCCGCTGTGTTTCTTCCGCTGCAATATATTACTTTTTTTATTGTATTTACCTTCCGCTGTAATTATATTCCAATGTACTCTGATATGTATATTCTGTACTCTGATGTAACATTTATTATAGTGTTATAAAAGTCTTCTGTTATCTGTTGTAATGTGTTGTATGCCCAAAGTTAAAGTATTCGTAGATTTTCACTTTTTGGGTCAGGCCTGTGTGGTTTATGGTCGATCAAAAGGGTGGGAATTTGCGGGTCTTTACACTAAATGGGTGGGTCAGAAGGCGAAGAAGGTGGAGAACACTGGCTTCAAATTGTGGTACACGGGAGAAGTACGTAACAAGAACGGGGTAGGCATATTGATTGACAAGAACCTTCAGAACAATGTGGTTGACGTTAGAAGATGAGGGGATAGGATCATCCTAGTTAAGCTAGTAGTTGGCGAGGCAGTTTTGAATGTCATTAGCGCATATGCCCCTCAGGTAGGTCTAAGTGAAGAAGCCAAAAGGAAGTTCTGGGAAGACTTGGATGTCATGGTTAGGAATGTGCATAGTAGCGAGAAACTTTTTATAGGAGGAGACTTCAATGGCCATATTGGATCATCTAGCGGGGGTTTGGAGACGACCCGAAATCCCGTTCCGACGGAAACAAGGGTTATCTTTGGAATATAACACAGAAACAGATAATAGCAGAACAGAATTAAATAAATACACCAGATAATGAACAATAGAATATACTGGGTAAAAGTAATCATCAGAGTTACACAGTATACAGGATCTTACTTAGTACAAATACGGTTCAGCTATACATAAATGTCTACAGCGGAAATAAACAAAATATGTACAATAGGAGCTGAACAGCATAAAAAGAGATAAATGATAGAATCCATCTTCAGCTCCAGCTATCCAGAAAAGAACCAGCTAAACCTGAATACAAGGCTGCCCGTGTAGAAAAAGGGGCACCCGAGTTTGAAAGTGAAACAAACTACGAGTCAGTCATGGGACTGGTATGAGAAATCCACTCAACACATATATAATTGGCTAATCACAGGACCACGCCACTTTCGTGGAACGGGTTTACTCCATTGGATTGCCAGTGCTTTTAAAACAAATCTTTCTTTTAAACATCGCTATGCTTTTTATAAAAATGCAGCCATTATAAGACTCAGTTCCCATCACACAATGCAACGCAAACCGGAGGATAGAGTTTTACCTTATAATGGCCAAAATATGATTGATACGAATAAAACAAAGGCAATTGATATTATTGCTAGTGTTTATATGTTTTGAAAACAATTTCAAATCATAACTATCAATCATAGACGGCATGGGTACCATATATCATGTCGCCATATATATATATATATATATATATATATATATATATATATATATATACAATCAAAACCGCACGATGTCGTATTTGGAAATTGGATTTCCGTCATGAACCAAGGCAAAAGATAGTCCTTACTGAATTCGAGACAATCTAGCCCATGTCTCAGGCAAGCGAGCAGGCAAGCCTTGGAGCGACAGGGCCGGTCCACCGATGTGGATTATTATGCCTGAACAATACGTCTCCCCGCCCTTTGGGGCGTAAATGAGTCAACGAATGACTCCATCGGACCCGGATCGTCCGATCAAACCGAGGCGCCTCGCAACAGCAACAACCACATAGGTGAAAAGTATATAAATGTCAGAGCTGGTAGGTCACTGACACCACCCTAGCAAGAAAGAAACGCATGTCCTCCCTGAGGTCCTTCTCCCGTTTCTGGTTCATACCGGGGTGTGAGGCTCGCGAATTCACGTTATACACAAAGCTACGCCACACAGGCGGTGCTTTGAACATCACCACAAGACTTTGCTTTTCAACAGAAGCCCTGATCACTGCATCTTAGCATGCCACACAGGCAATTCATGTCATGCGACTGATGTCCATCGATATACAACCTCTGAGCTCGTGCGTCTCAGAGAAGGGCGTTAAGCGAAAGAATAAATTCTCCGCAGCCAAACAGATGTATACTTAATAGAGATCAATAAACATAGAATAAAATCCAATGTCAGACACACAGTCCATTTACAAGTCCGTTCTGGGGCTGAACGAAACCGGAGGCACTAAATACCTCGCAAACCCTTTGATCACCACGTACGTCTGGACGATCACCACTCATTATCCGTATTTCGGGATGCCTCCCAATCAGGACCTCGGTTACCATCCAAACGAGGTGAAGATCTCCGGTCTTCGACCACCGTCTTTATCTTCGACTTTCAATCGTCGGTCAATTATTTGAAATGAGAATTAACTCGGCCTTCTCAAATAATTCACGTACATTTAGAATTTCAATTCAATTTATTTCAATGGTTAAATTATTCGACAACACCAATTTTGTTCTTTAATGTAATTTTCACACCAAACACATTCAACCATCAAATATCACATAAATCAAGCAAATTCAGTTTATTTCCATTCCATAACGTTTCCAATATTTTATAACGATTTATCGCTATTTTTATTTATTTTAAAATAGCCGATTTATTCAAAACGACCTTTCGGGCCATAAAGCGGCCGTGGCACTGTTTTTCTTCAGATTTGATTTACACATATCTGAAAATCTAACCGTTGGATCTTCGCAAAATTTACATCATTAGAAAGGTCTTTTCAAAACGAATCCAACGGTTCCAGTTTCGGGAAAATCCGACGGTCGGATCTCCCGGTACAATCGTTTGAATTTTCGATTTCAAAATACGAACTGCAGCGCCGTTATTCGATTAAATATATAATTATATTTATATATATAAATAAATATAATCGTTTCTGGCGCTGTTTTTCTTCAGATTTGAATTAAACATTCCAGACAATCCAACCGTTGGATTTTTGCAAGGTTGGTGCCGTTGGGAAGATATTTCCAAGGCGAACCCGACGGTTGAGGTTTCGGGAAAATCCAATGGTCAGATTCCCCGTACTAGTTGTTTGAAATCACGGTTTCAAAATGCGAACTGCACGGCCACGTTTCGTTTTAATTTTATTTATATTTATATATTTATATAAATATAGTTCATTCAATGATTTCAATATCGTTTTCACTTCAAATATTTCACTAACGCCTTAAAATTTTGGAAAAATTTCGCCATAACCTCCCCTGCACCGGGAGCATCGGGAAATCGCAAATAGCTTTCCCGGTCCTTCTAATCTCAAAAAGAAAAAGAAAAAGCTAAGCGGCTAGCCAACAGGCTCATAAAATCATCACCCAAACAAAGCAGTAAATGTGTACCTATTTGTCGGGCACAAAATTTTATTCCTCTTCTCTAGCCCCTTTGCTATAACCTGTTCAATGAATATGCATGTACATATATATACAGTCCTTATTATTTATCATTTTCTATTCAACTTCATATTTGATTTCTATTTGGTTTAAAAACACCATTCATTCTAATGTTACATAAATTGGTGCAAATCATTTCATTAGCTAATTAATGAATATTTCAACTCATATATGTTTATTTTGAACAAGTGGCTATTTTTTTACACTTCACATTTCAACGATTTATGCATACAATAAAAATGTGATTTTTATTGTAAAACAATTCATTTCAAAACACTATTTTTCTATATAGTTCATATAGGTGATAAAAATAGGATTTTTATCATAAAACAATTTCTTTTAAAACGAGATTATTTTACACAGTTCATATAGTCGATAAAAGGTGATTTTTATTATCAAACAATTTAGTTCAAAATATGAATACCATTCAACACATGAATTTCTAATCAACGAATGAATATCAATTCAACACATGAATGTTTTCTATAGTTTCTATATATAGATAAAAATGTGATTTTTATTATCAAACAATTTATTTCAAAATATGAATACCATTCAACACATGAATTTCTAATCAACGAATGAATATCAATTCAACACATGAATGTTTTCTATAGTTTCTATATATAGATAAAAATGTGATTTTTATTATCAAACAATTTATTTCAAAATATGAATACCATTCAACACATGAATTTCTAATCAACGAATGAATATCAATTCTACACATGAATGTTTTCTATAGTTTTTATATATAGATAAAAGGTGATTTTTATTATCAAGCAATTTATTTCAAAATATGAATACCATTCAACACATGAATTTCTAATCAACGAATGAATATCAATTCAACACATGAATATTTTCTATTCAATGAATAAATATAGTTTAAGCATATGAAAATAATTCAAACACACGAATATTATTCAAAATTTCGGCAGCATAACAGCAGGGTAGTTGAAACCGGGACCGTCCCTAGTACGGCTCCTCGCCCTACCTTAAAACCTCACGGTTTTTGACAATGGGGATCATGCATCTAGTTCGCACGCAGGCGGCATGTATATATTTATTTCATTTCCACAAAACTAATCCTATGTGGTTTCAACCAAATATTACTCAACCACAAATGGGTATTTTTCAACCACAATCAACCAATATCAACCACAAACAATCCCAAACAATCATTCGCTATCAATCAATTTTCACAACAATTTCAACCAATAAATATCGTCCATGGTTTGTGGACGAGGGGCATATATATATATATATATATATATATATATATAGCAATTCACTTTTATTTCTACACACATATATATAGCTAGGAAAAAGAAATTGAAGAGTGAGAAATTCTCACCAATAGCTATCCAATACTACGACTCTTCCTTTAGAGAAATCTTCGCCAATCTCGCCTTTCGTCACTTTCGTTGCCCGTATTCTCTACATATGTAAAAATCGAATTTTTACTATGTTATTCAATATATAAAAATCGAATTTTTATTATGCTATTCAATATATAAAAATCGAATTTCAAAAATAAAGATTATATTTTTAATATTCCTATGATGTAAAAATTACATTTATATTACTTTAAAAAAAAAATACAAAAATCATATCTTACTACTTCTACTCAATAAAAATTCCGTCTTTTCTATTTTAAAAATATGATCTTTTCTACCCAAGTTCAAATCTTTTTCTATTTATATCTTAAACTTAAAATCAATTTTAAACCCTTTTAAAAATAAGTTTTTAAATCCTTTTAAAAAAATCAGTTTTTAAATCCTTTTAAAAATCAGTTTTTAAATCATTTTTAAAAATCAGTTTTTAAATCCTTTTAAAAAAATCAGTTTTTAAATCATTTTTAAAAATCAGTTTTAATACCTTTCTAAAATCAGATTTAAACCTTTCTAAAATCAGATTTAATACCTTTAAAAAAAATCAGTTTTCTTTTTAAAAATCAGTTTTAAATCCTTTTAAAAAAAATCAGAATTTTCCTAATTCAAATAAAAATAAAATGAAATAAAATAACTTACTATGTCTGCGAAGAAAAAGGGGGGGTCGTCAGGGTCGGCGGCAAGAGGAGGTCGTCAGGGCGGAGCTGGCTTCGAGGGGGGCGGCGGAGGCGGGGTGGCTCGATCGGAGGGCTCGCGAATTGGGCGTCGCGATGGGAGGGTTCGGGTGCGTCGAGGGCAAGAGGAGCGGGATCGGCAGCGTTGTGGGAGTTCGGCGGTCGTGGGTCGTCAGGGCGGAGCTTCGGTGGAGGCGGCGGCTGCTGCTGCTCCGTTCTTCTTCTTTTCCTTTTCTTTTTGTTTTCTGTTTAATGAAATCGGGGGGCCAGAAAGAAGAAAAGGGAGGGAGATATTTTTTTATTTTTTTATTAATTAAATTAATTGCATAAAGTTGACTTTTACCCACGACCTCTAAACGAGGCCCACCGCCTGTCGTCCAAAGCGTTTTACCCCCATTCCGAACACAATGGGATATGTATCGCAAGCTGATTTGATCGTTACAATCAGTTTCCGTTGAATTTACATTTAAATCACTATATTGAATTCTAAACGTACATTTCAAATTACCGGGGTCACGTACTAACTCTAAGAATTCCAGAAAAATATTTTCTAGCTTCGTATTGACGATACGGTCCTATTAAAACTAGTTTCGTCGAATTCTGAGACCGTTTGAAAAATGGCCAATTTCCAGTCGATTAAAATCAACTGAAACCGGTCAAACGCGTTTCCCTTTGCCACGCTCACATATTGATTCGAAAAATTATGAAATTTGAAACCTAGCAATAACTTGACACTGCAGATCTAACAAAAGTGGTTTCATCGAAATCCGAGGTCGTTTGCAAAATGTCCTTTTTTAAGGGCCTGAATTCCATAGCGACTATTCAGAATTTTCAACTGGACATATCTTTTGATTCCCGTTATCAAATTTCGATTCGTTGGAAAGATATTACCAATTAGATCCTAATGTTTTTGGTTTCACTAAAATCCGGATTGTTTTGTACCCGGTATATTCAATTGAAGTTTGAAATCGAATTATCGAACTACCACGCCATTTTCAATTCTATATATAATTATAATAAATTATATTCGTTTTCCAATGTCGATTCAAACTCAGTTTTCATCGCCATTATTTAAAATATTTATTTTAAATATTTAAAATCCATTATTTTAGCCAATTTAAAAATTTTAAATTGGTTCAGATTTTCTGGGGCGTTACAATCTCCCCCACTTAAAACTTTTCGTCCCCGAAAAGGAATAAAGTCGAAAGTGGTTTGATAAATCTACAATCACACAACACAACAACCAATCCAATTGTTTTTAACCTTTCTAAAATATTCTGATCAAATCCTATATTCCTTAAAATCCTTCAGACTATATAATTGAAAGTGTACATCTATGAAAAGAAAATAACAATAGAGTAGAGAGTTGAATGGACACATACTTCAAGTGTAAATGTGTCTATCAAGGTGTAATTTCATTCTGCTTTACTCATACTATGATATTTCTGATCCTATCTGTATGGAGTTACCCATCTTAGAACACTACTGGTTCTATTTCTGACGAGTTCGTTCAAATGTTATATTCCAGAACTAAGCTTAACCAAAGCTCTGATACCACGTTGAGACGACCCAAAATCCCATTCCGACGGAAACAAGGGTTATCTTTGGAATATAACACAGAAACAGATAATAGCAGAAAAGAATTAAATAAATAGACCAGATAATGAACAATAGAATATACTGGGTAAAAGTAATCATCAGAGTTACACAGTATACAGGATCTTACTTAGTACAAATACAGTTCAGCTATACATAAATGTCTACAGCGGAAATAAACAAAATATGTACAATAGGAGCTGAACAGCATAAAAAGAGATAAATGATAGAATCCATCTTCAGCTCCAGCTATCCAGAAAAGAACCAGCTAAACCTGAATACAAGGCTGCCCGTGTAGAAAAAGGGGCACCCGAGTTTGAAAGTGAAACAAACTACGAGTTAGTCATGGGACTGGTATGAGAAATCCACTCAACACATATTGGATTGCCAGTGCTTTTAAAACAAATCTTTCTTTTAAACATCGCTATGCTTTTTATAAAAATGCAACCATTATAAGACTCAGTTCCCATCACACAATGCAACGCAAACCGGAGGATAGAGTTTTACCTTATAATGGCCAAAATATGATTGATACGAATAAAACAAAGGCAATTGATATTATTGCTAGTGTTTATATGTTTTGAAAACAATTTCAAATCATAACTATCAATCATAGACGGCATGGGTACCATATATCATGTCGCCATATATATATACAATCAAAACCGCACGATGTCGTATTTGGAAATTGGATTTCCGTCATGAACCAAGGCAAAAGATAGTCCTTACCGAATTCGAGACAATCTAGCCCATGTCTCAGGCAAGCGCGCAGGCAAGCCTTGGAGCGACAGGGCCAGTCCACCGATGTGGATTATTATGCCTGAACAATACGTCTCCCCGCCCTTTGGGGCGTAAATGAGCCAACGAATAACTCCATCGGACCCGGATCGTCCGATCAAACCGAGGCGCCTCGCAACAGCAACAACCACATAGGTGAAAAGTATATAAATGTCAGGGCTGGTAGGTCACTGACACCACCCTAGCTAGAAAGAAACGCATGTCCTCCCTAAGGTCCTTCTCCCGTTTCTGGTTCATACCGGGGTGTGAGGCTCGCGAATTCACGTTATACACAAAGCTACGCCACACAGGCGGTGCTTTGATCATCACCACAAGACTTTGCTTTTCAACAGATGCCCTGATCACTGCATCTTAGCATGCCACACGGGCAATTCATGTCATGCGACTGATGTCCATCGATATACAACCTCTGAACTCGTGCGTCTCAGAGAAGGGCGTTAAGTGAAAGAATAAATTCTCCGCCGCCAAACAGATGTATATTTAATAGAGATCAATCAACATAGAATAAAATCCAATGTCAGACACACAGTCCATTTACAAGTCCGTTCTGGGGCTAAACGAAACCGGAGGCACTAAATACCTCGCAAACCCTTTGATCACCACGTACGTCTGGACGATCACCACTCATTATCCGTATTTCGGGATGCCTCCCAATCAGGACCTCGGTTACTATCCAAACGAGGTGAAGATCTCCGGTCTTCGACCACCGTCTTTATCTTCGACTTTCAATCGTCGGTCAATTATTTGAAATGAGAATTAACTCGGCCTTCTCAAATAATTCACGTATATTTAGAATTTCAATTCAATTTATTTCAATGGTTAAATTATTCGCCAACACCAATTTTGTTCTTTAATGTAATTTTCACACCAAACACATTCAACCATCAAATATCACATAAATCAAGCAAATTTAGTTTATTTCCATTCCATAACGTTTCCAATATTTTATAACGATTTATCGCTATTTTTATTTATTTTAAAATAGCTGATTTATTCAAAACGACGCTTCGGGCAATAAAGCGGCCGTGGCGCTGTTTTTCTTCAGATTTGATTTACACATATCTGAAAATCTAACCATTGGATCTTCGCAAAATTTACATCATTAGAAAGGTCTTTTCAAAACGAATCCAACGGTTCCAGTTTCGGGAAAATCCGACGGTCGGATATCCCGGTACAATCGTTTGAATTTTCGATTTCAAAATACGAACTGCAGCGTCGTTATTCGATTAAATGTATAATTATATTTATATATATAAATAAATATAATCGTTTCTGGCGCTGTTTTTCTTCAGATTTGAATTAAACATTCCAGACAATCCAACCGTTGGGTTTTTGCAAGGTTGGTGCCGTTGGGAAGATATTTCCAAGGCGAACCCGACGGTTGAGGTTTCGGGAAAATCCAATGGTCGGATTCCCCGTACTAGTTGTTTGAAATCACGGTTTCAAAATGCGAACTGCACGGCCACGTTTCGTTTTAATTTTATTTATATTTATATATTTATATAAATATAGTTCATTCAATGATTTCAATATCGTTTTCACTTCAAATATTTCACTAACGCCTTAAAATTTTGGAAAAATTTCGCCATAACCTCCCCTGCACCGGGAGCATCGGGAAATCGCAAATAGCTTTCCCGGTCCTTCTAATCTCAAAAAGAAAAAGAAAAAGCCAAGCGGCTAGCCAACAGGCTCATAAAATCATCACCCAAACAAAGCAGTAAATGTGTACCTATTTGTCGGGCACAAAATTTTATTCCTCTTCTCTAGCCCCTTTGCTATAACATGTTCAATGAATATGCATGTACATATATATACAGTCCTTATCATTTATCATTTTCTATTCAACTTCATATTTGATTTCTATTTGGTTTAAAAACACCATTCATTCTAATGTTACATAAATAGGTGCAAATCATTTCATTAGCTAATTAATGAATATTTCAACTCATATATGTTTATTTTGAACAAGTGGCTATTTTTTTACACTTCACATTTCAACGATTTATGCGTATAATAAAAATGTGATTTTTATTGTAAAACAATTCATTTCAAAACACTATTTTTCTATATAGTTCATATAGGTGATAAAAATAGGATTTTTATCATAAAACAATTTCTTTTAAAACGAGATTATTTTACACAGTTCATATAGTCGATAAAAGGTGATTTTTATTATCAAACAATTTACTTCAAAATATGAATACCATTCAACACATGAATTTCTAATCAACGAATGAATATCAATTCAACACATGAATGTTTTCTATAGTTTCTATATATAGATAAAAATGTGATTTTTATTATCAAACAATTTATTTCAAAATATGAATACCATTCAACACATGAATTTCTAATCAACGAATGAATATCAATTCAACACATGAATGTTTTCTATAGTTTCTATATATAGATAAAAATGTGATTTTTATTATCAAACAATTTATTTCAAAATATGAATACCATTCAACACATGAATTTCTAATCAACGAATGAATATCAATTCAACACATGAATGTTTTCTATAGTTTTTATATATAGATAAAAGGTGATTTTTATTATCAAGCAATTTATTTCAAAATATGAATACCATTCAACACATGAATATCAATTCAACACATGAATGTTTTCTATTCAATGAATAAATATAGTTTAAGCATATGAAAATAATTCAAACACACGAATATTATTCAAAATTTCGGCAGCATAACGGCAGGGTAGTTGAAACCGGGACCGTCCCTAGTACGGCTCCTCGCTCTACCTTAAAAACTCGCGGTTTTTGACAATGGGGATCATGCATCTAGTTCGCACGCAGGCGGCATGTATATATTTATTTCATTTCCACAAAACTAATCCTATGTGGTTTCAACCAAATATTACTCAACCACAAATGGGTATTTTTCAACCACAATCAACCAATATCAACCACAAACAATCCCAAACAATCATTCGCTATCAATCAATTTTCACAACAATTTCAACCAATAAATATCGTCCATGGTTTGTGGACGAGGGGCATATATATATATATGTATATATATATATATAGCAATTCACTTTTATTTCTACACACATATATATAGCTAGGAAAAAGAAATTGAAGAGTGAGAAATTCTCACCAATAGCTATCCAATACTACGACTCTTCCTTTAGAGAAATCTTCGCCAATCTCGCCTTTCGTCACTTTCGTTGCCCGTATTCTCTACATATGTAAAAATCGAATTTTTACTATGTTATTCAATGTATAAAAATCGAATTTTTATTATGCTATTCAATATATAAAAATCGAATTTCAAAAATAAAGATTATATTTTTAATATTCCTATGATGTAAAAATTATATTTATATTACTTTAAAAAAAATACAAAAATCATATCTTACTACTTCTACTCAATAAAATTCCGTCTTTTCTATTTTAAAAATATGATCTTTTCTACCCAAGTTCAAATCTTTTTCTATTTATATCTTAAACTTAAAATCAATTTTAAACCCTTTTAAAAATCAGTTTTTAAATCCTTTTAAAAAAATCAGTTTTTAAATCCTTTTAAAAATCAGTTTTTAAATCATTTTTAAAAATCAGTTTTTAAATCCTTTTAAAAAAAATCAGTTTTTAAATCATTTTTAAAAATCAGTTTTAATACCTTTCTAAAATCAGATTTAAACCTTTCTAAAATCAGATTTAATACCTTTAAAAAAAAATCAGTTTTCTTTTTAAAAATCAGTTTTAAATCCTTTTAAAAAAAATCAGAATTTTCCTAATTAAAATAAAAATAAAATGAAATAAAAGAACTTACTGTGTCTACGAAGAAAAAGGGGGGGTCGTCAGGGTCGGCGGCAAGAGGAGGTCGTCAGGGCGGAGCTGGCTTCGAGGGGGCGGCGGAGGCGGGGTGGCTCGATCGGAGGGCTCGCGAATTGGGCGTCGCGATGGGAGGGTTCGGGTGCGTCGAGGGGAAGAGGAGCGGGATCGGCAGCGTGGTGGGAGTTCGGCGGTCGTGGGTCGTCAGGGCGGAGCTTCGGTGGAGGCGGCGGCTGCTGCTGCTCCGTTCTTCTTCTTTTCTTTTTCTTTTTGTTTTTTGTTTAATGAAATCGGGGGGCCAGAAAGAAGAAAAGGGAGGGAGATATTTTTTTTATTTTTTTATTAATTAAATTAATTGCATAAAGTTGACTTTTACCCACGACCTCTAAACGAGGCCCACCGCCTGTCGTCCATAGCGTTTTACCCCCATTCCGAACACAATGGGATATGTATCGCAAGCTGATTTGATCGTTACAATCAGTTTCCGTTGAATTTACATTTAAATCACTATATTGAATTCTAAACGTACATTTCAAATTACCGGAGTCTCATACCAACTCTAAAAATTCCAGAAAAATATTTTCTAGCTTCGTATTGACGATACAGTCCTATTAAAACTAGTTTCGTCGAATTCTGAGACCGTTTGAAAAATGGTCAATTTCCAGTCGATTAAAATCAACTGAAACCGGTCAAACGCGTTTCCCTTTGCCACGCTCACATATTGATTCGAAAAATTATGAAATTTGAAACCTAGCAATAACTTGACATTGCGGATCTAACAAAAGTGGTTTCATCGAAATCCGAGGTTGTTTGCAAAATGTCCATTTTTAAGGGCCTGAATTCCATAGCGACTATTCAGAATTTTCAACTGGACATATCTTTTGATTCCCGTTATCAAATTTTGATTCGTCAGATTCGTTGGAAAGATATTACCAATTAGATCCTAATGTTTTTGGTTTCACTAAAATCCGGATTGTTTTGCACCCGGTATATTCAATTGAAGTCTGAAATTGAATTATCGAACTACCACGCCATTTTCAATTCTATATATAATTATAATTAATTATATTCGTTTTCTAATGTCGATTCAAACTCAGTTTTCATCGCCATTATTTAAAATATTTATTTTAAATATTTAAAATGCATTATTTTAGCCAATTTAAAATTTTTAAATTGGTTCAGATTTTCTGGGGCGTTACAATCTCCCCAACTTAAAACTTTTCGTCCCCGAAAAGGAATAAAGTCGAAAGTGGTTTGATAAATCTACAATCACACAACACAACAGCCAATCCAATTGTTTTTAACCTTTCTAAAATATTCTGATCAAATCCTATATTCCTTAAAATCCTTCAGACTATATAATTGAAAATGTACATCTATGAAAAGAAAATAACAATAGAGTAGAGAGTTGAATGGACACATACTTCAAGTGTAAATGTGTCTATCAAGGTGTAATTTCATTCTGCTTTACTCATACTAGGATATTTCTGATCCTATCTGTATGGAGTTACCCGTCTTAGAACACTACTGGTTCTATTTCTGACGAGTTCGTTCAAATGTTATATTCCAGAACTAAGCTTAACCAAAGCTCTGATACCACGTTGAGACGACCCGAAATCCCGTTCCGACGGAAACAAGGGTTATCTTTGGAATATAACACAGAAACAGATAATAGCAGAAAAGAATTAAATAAATAGACCAGATAATGAACAATAGAATATACTGGGTAAAAGTAATCATCAGAGTTACACAGTATACAGGATCTTACTTAGTACAAATACAGTTCAGCTATACATAAATGTCTACAGCGGAAATAAACAAAATATGTACAATAGGAGCTGAACAGCATAAAAAGAGATAAATGATAGAATCCATCTTCAGCTCCAGCTATCCAGAAAAGAACCAGCTAAACCTGAATACAAGGCTGCCCGTGTAGAAAAAGGGGCACCCGAGTTTGAAAGTGAAACAAACTACGAGTCAGTCATGGGACTGGTATGAGAAATCCACTCAACACATATATAATTGGCTAATCACAGGACCACGCCACTTTCGTGGAACGGGTTTACTCTATTGGATTGCCAGTGCTTTTAAAACAAATCTTTCTTTTAAACATCGCTATGCTTTTTATAAAAATGCAACCATTATAAGACTCAGTTCCCATCACACAATGCAACGCAAACCGGAGGATAGAGTTTTACCTTATAATGGCCAAAATATGATTGATACGAATAAAACAAAGGCAATTGATATTATTGCTAGTGTTTATATGTTTTGAAAACAATTTCAAATCATAACTATCAATCATAGACGGCATGGGTACCATATATCATGTCGCCATATATATATACAATCAAAACCGCACGATGTCGTATTTGGAAATTGGATTTCCGTCATGAACCAAGGCAAAAGATAGTCCTTACCGAATTCGAGACAATCTAGCCCATGTCTCAGGCAAGCGCGCAGGCAAGCCTTGGAGCGACAGGGCCAGTCCACCGATGTGGATTATTATGCCTAAACAATACGTCTCCCCGCCCTTTGGGGCGTAAATGAGCCAACGAATGACTCCATCGGACCCGGATCGTCCGATCAAACCGAGGCGCCTCGCAACAGCAACAACCACATAGGTGAAAAGTATATAAATGTCAAGGCTGGTAGGTCACTGACACCACCCTAGCTAGAAAGAAACGCATGTCCTCCCTGAGGTCCTTCTCCCGTTTCTGGTTCATACCGGGGTGTGAGGCTCGCGAATTCACGTTATACACAAAGCTACGCCACACAGGCGGTGCTTTGATCATCACTACAAGACTTTGCTTTTCAACAGAAGCCCTGATCACTGCATCTTAGCATGCCACACAGGCAATTCATGTCATGCGACTGATGTCCATCGATATACAACCTCTGAACTCGTGCGTCTCAGAGAAGGGCGTTAAGCGAAAGAATAAATTCTCCACCGCCAAACAGATGTATATTTAATAGAGATCAATCAACATAGAATAAAATCCAATGTCAGACACACAGTCCATTTACAAGTCCGTTTTGGGGCTGAACGAAACCGGAGGCACTAAATACCTCGCAAACCCTTTGATCACCACGTACGTCTGGAAGATCACCACTCATTATCCGTATTTCGGGATGCCTCCCAATCAGGACCTCGGTTACCATCCAAACGAGGTGAAGATCTCCGATCTTCGACCACCGTCTTTATCTTCGACTTTCAATCGTGGGTCAATTATTTGAAATGATAATTAACTCGGCCTTCTCAAATAATTCACGTATATTTAGAATTTCAATTCAATTTATTTCAATGGTTAAATTATTCGCCAACACCAATTTTGTTCTTTAATGTAATTTTCACACCAAACACAGTCAACCATCAAATATCACATAAATCAAGCAAATTCAGTTTATTTCCATTCCATAACGTTTCCAATATTTTATAACGATTTATCGCTATTTTTATTTATTTTAAAATAGCTGATTTATTCAAAACGACGCTTCGGGCCATAAAGCGGCCGTGGTGCTGTTTTTCTTCAGATTTGATTTACACATATCTGAAATTCTAACCGTTGGATCTTCGCAAAATTTACATCATTAGAAAGGTCTTTTCAAAACGAATCCAACGGTTCCAGTTTCGGGAAAATCCGACGGTCGGATCTCCCGGTACAATCGTTTGAATTTTCGATTTCAAAATACGAACTGCAGCGCCGTTATTCGATTAAATATATAATTATATTTATATATATAAATAAATATAATCGTTTCTGGCGCTGTTTTTCTTCAGATTTGAATTAAACATTCCAGACAATCCAACCGTTGGATTTTTGCAAGGTTGGTGCCGTTGGGAAGATATTTCCAAGGCGAACCCGACGGTTGAGGTTTCGGGAAAATCCAATGGTCGAATTCCCCGTACTAGTTGTTTGAAATCACGGTTTCAAAATGCGAACTGCACGGCCACGTTTCGTTTTAATTTTATTTATATTTATATATTTATATAAATATAGTTCATTCAATGATTTCAATATCGTTTTCACTTCAAATATTACACTAACGCCTTAAAATTTTGGAAAAATTTCGCCATAACCTCCCCTGCACCGGGAGCATCGGGAAATCGCAAATAGCTTTCCCGGTCCTTCTAATCTCAAAAAGAAAAAGAAAAAGCCAAGTGGCTAGCCAACAGGCTCATAAAATCATCACCCAAACAAAGCAGTAAATCTGTACCTATTTGTCGGGCACAAAATTTTATTCCTCTTCTCTAGCCCCTTTGCTATAACCTGTTCAATGAATATGCATGTACATATATATACAGTCCTTATCATTTATCATTTTCTATTCAACTTCATATTTGATTTCTATTTGGTTTAAAAACACCATTCATTCTAATGTTACATAAATAGGTGCAAATCATTTCATTAGCTAATTAATGAATATTTCAACTCATATATGTTTATTTTGAACAAGTGGCTATTTTTTTACACTTCACATTTCAACGATTTATGCATACAATAAAAATGTGATTTTTATTGTAAAACAATTCATTTCAAAACACTATTTTTCTATATAGTTCGTATAGGTGATAAAAATAGGATTTTTATCATAAAACAATTTCTTTTAAAACGAGATTATTTTACACAGTTCATATAGTTGATAAAAGGTGATTTTTATTATCAAACAATTTATTTCAAAATATGAATACCATTCAACACATGAATTTCTAATCAACGAATGAATATCAATTCAACACATAAATGTTTTCTATAGTTTCTATATATAGATAAAAATGTGATTTTTATTATCAAACAATTTATTTCAAAATATGAATACCATTCAACACATGAATTTCTAATCAACGAATGAATATCAATTCAACACATGAATGTTTTCTATAGTTTCTATATATAGATAAAAATGTGATTTTTATTATCAAACAATTTATTTCAAAATATGAATACCATTCAACACATGAATTTCTAATCAACGAATGAATATCAATTCAACACATGAATGTTTTCTCTAGTTTTTATATACAAATAAAAGGTGATTTTTATTATCAAGCAATTTATTTCAAAATATGAATACCATTCAACACATGAATTTCTAATCAACGAATGAATATCAATTCAACACATGAATGTTTTCTATTCAATGAATAAATATAGTTTAAGCATATGAAAATAATTCAAACACACGAATATTATTCAAAATTTCGGCAGCATAACGGCAGGGTAGTTGAAACCGGGACCGTCCCTAGTACGGCTCCTCGCTCTACCTTAAAACCTCACGGTTTTTGACAATGGGGATCATGCATCTAGTTCGCACGCAGGCGGCATGTATATATTTATTTCATTTCCACAAAACTAATCCTATGTGGTTTCAACCAAATATTCTCAACCACAAATGGGTATTTTTCAACCACAATCAACCAATATCAACCACAAAAAATCCCAAACAATCATTCACTATCAATCAATTTTCACAACAATTTCAACCAATAAATATCGTCCATGGTTTGTGGACGAGGGGCGTATATATATATATATATTTATATATATTTATATATAGCAATTTACTTTTATTTCTACACACACATATATATATATAAATATAGCTAGGAAAAAGAAATTGAAGAGTGAGAAATTCTCACCAATAGCTATCCAATACTACGACTCTTCCTTTAGAGAAATCTTCGCCAATCTCGCCTTTCGTCGCTTTCGTTGCCCGTATTCTCTACATATGTAAAAATCGAATTTTTACTATGTTATTCAATATATAAAAATCGAATTTTTATTATGCTATTCAATATATAAAAATCGAATTTCAAAAATAAAGATTATATTTTTAATATTCCTATAGTGTAAAAATTATATTTTTATTACTTTAAAAAAAATACAAAAATCATATCTTACTACTTCTACTCAATAAAAATTCCGTCTTTTCTATTTTAAAAATATGATCTTTTCTACCCAAGTTCAAATCTTTTTCTATTTATATCTTAAACTTAAAATCAGTTTTAAACCCTTTTAAAAATCAGTTTTTAAATCCTTTTAAAAAAATCAGTTTTTAAATCCTTTTAAAAATCAGTTTTTAAATCATTTTTAAAAATCAGTTTTTAAATCCTTTTAAAAAATTCAGTTTTTAAATCATTTTTAAAAATCAGTTTTAATACCTTTCTAAAATCAGGTTTAAACTTTTCTAAAATCAGATTTAATACCTTTTAAAAAAAAAATTAGTTTTCTTTTTAAAAATCATTTTTAAATCCTTTTAAAAAAAATCAGAATTTTCCTAATTAAAATAAAAATAAAATGAAATAAAAGAACTTACCGTGTCTGCGAAGAAAAAGGGGGGGGGGTCGTCAGGGTCGGCGGCAAGAGGAGGTCGTCAGGGCGGAGCTGGCTTCGAGGGGGCGGCGGAGGCGGGGTGGCTCGATCGGAGGGCTCGCGAATTGGGCGTCGCGATGGGAGGGTTCGGGTGCGTCGAGTGGAAGAGGAGCGGGATCGTAAGCATGGTGGGGGTTCGGCGGTCGTGGGTCGTCAGGGCGGAGCTTCGGTGGAGGCGGCGGCTGCTGCTGCTCCGTTCTTCTTCTTTTCTTTTTCTTTTTTTGTTTTCTGTTTAATGAAATCGGGGGGGGGGGGGGGGCAGAAAGAAGAAAAGGGAGGGAGATATTATTTTTTTATTAATTAAATTAATTGCATAAAGTTGACTTTTACCCACGACCTCTAAACGAGGCCCACCGCCTGTCGTCCATAGCGTTTTACCCCCATTCCGAACACAATGGGATATGTATCGCAAGCTGATTTGATCGTTACAATCAGTTTCCGTTGAATTTACATTTAAATCACTATATTGAATTCTAAACGTACATTTCAAATTACCGGGGTCACATACTAACTCTAAAAATTCCAGAAAAATATTTTCTAGCTTCGTATTGACGATACGGTCCTATTAAAACTAGTTTCGTCGAATTCTGAGACCGTTTGAAAAATGGCCAATTTCCAGTCGATTAAAATCAACTGAAACCGGTCAAACGTGTTTCCCTTTGCCACGCTCACATATTGATTCGAAAAATTATGAAATTTGAAACCTAGCAATTACTTGACACTGCGGATCTAACAAAAGTGGTTTCATCGAAATCCCAGGTCGTTTGCAAAATGTCCATTTTTAAGGGCCTGAATTCCATAGCGACTATTCAGAATTTTCAACTGGACATATCTTTTGATTCCCGTTATCAAATTTCGATTCGTCAGATTCGTTGGAAAGATATTACCAATTAGATCCTAATGTTTTTGGTTTCACTAAAATCCGGATTGTTTTGCACCCGGTATATTCAATTGAAGTTTGAAATCGAATTATCGAACTACCGCGCCATTTTCAATTCTATATATAATTATAATTAATTATATTCGTTTTCCAATGTCGATTCAAACTCAGTTTTCATCGCCATTATTTAAAATATTTATTTTAAATATTTAAAATCCATTATTTTAGCCAATTTAAAATTTTTAAATTGGTTCAGATTTTCTGGGTCGTTACAGGTTTTGAGCGGGTGCATAGTGGTTTTGGATTTGGCAGTAGGAACCAAGAGGGTGAAGATATTTTGAGTTTCGCTCTCTCTTTTGATCTCATGATTGCTATTCCTTCTTTAGAAAGAGGAAATCACATCTGATCACCTTCAGTAGTGGCCAACAGGCTAGCCAGATTGACTTTGTCCTAATTAGAAGAGATAGTAAACAAGATTATGTTGATTGCAAGGTCATACCTGGAGAATGTGTCGTCTCACAACACCAGCTGTTGATATGCGTGTTTCGTCTTCGGGTGGTGAAGGATAAGAGAGCGAAGATTAGCAGGACGAAATAGTGGAAACTCAAAGGAGATGCTTCACGGGTGTTTAAAGATAGAGTGATGGGAGAAGGAGCTTGGAATGTGGAAGGAGAAGCAAATGTCATGTGGAATGCGATGGCAACTTGCATTCGGAGAGTCGCCACTGAGGTATTTGGGATAACAAGAGGAAGCAAGCGAGAACCCAAGGATTCATGGTGGTGGAATGACGAGGTGCAAAAGACTATCAAAGAGAAGAAGGAATGCTACAAATGCATGTACCGTCATAGAAGCGAAGAGAACATGCACAGGTACAAAGTGGCAAAGAAGACTGCAAAGAGAGCAGTGAGTGAAGCAAGAGGACGAGCGTACGAAGATTTGTATCAAAGGCTAAGTACAAAGGAGGGCGAAAAAGACGTTTACAGAATAGCTAGGCTACGCGAGAGGAGGACAAGGGACTTCAATCAGGTTAAATGCATTAAGGATGAGAATGATAGACTTTTGGTGAAGGAAGATGAGATAAAGAATAGGTGGAGAGAATACTTTGATAAGCTTTTCAATGAAGAAAGTGATAGCTCTTCGATCGAGTTGGAAGACTTAGCCGATAGCACCAATAGACATTTTGTGCGGAGATTTCAAGACTTAGCCGATAGCACCAACAGACATTTTGGGTACAACGATTTGCATCTACGCAGTTGCTAGATGTAAATGAAAGTTTTCTTTTTCTACATCTGCTACTCAAATCGTTCTTACAAAAAATTCCAGCAAATTGGTGATAAAATTGGAGTTGCTGGTTACGATTTAATCCTTAAACCACATGTTAAACTGGGAGTAATGACAATTTCCTTTATATTTGATCTCAAAGTTATTATAGCAACGTTTGTTCCCTTGTTAGACTAATTCAACCAAAGCCAAATTCAAACAATACGAGATATATTATAAATTCACAAAGAAGATAGTGATGTTTTCTTTGTTCTCACCATTTTTTCTTTGATTTTGCACTGACATAAGTTTGTAGTTGAAACGATTTTATGTTTTTGTGATTTAGAGGGCTGATGATTTTACGGTGAGTAATTTTTAGAAGTAAGAGTAAAAGCGTAAGAAGTAAAAAAAATACTCATCTACATTGACTACCCTTAACAATTAAAAAAAAAGCGAAGTGTCCTTAAAATTTGGCCTCCCCTAACAGAAAATGGAGTGTTAATACAATGCCTTTTAAGAATTTGTTGTATTTTTAAAATTTGTTACATTTTCTAAATAATCTATCCCATTCAATCAAAAGATATTGTAGTAGAAATAGGATATTAACGGTAGATCTGAAATAAATCAAAAATATAATGGATATTTTAGAGAAACTTTAGGCATTAGAATTTGAACCATCAAAAAATATCGGAGAAAACAATTCTGAAAAAGGTGGAGTATTTTTTTAGCTTCACAAAAATTGATTTTGGCCAAGTGACAGTAAACAAACCTCCCCAACGGTCGGTTTGATAAATAAAATGCATATTAACGAAAGATTAAATTTTGCAACTTAGAAATATATTTTTAATTAACTACATATGATTTCAATATAAAAACGTGGCTAAATATTTATGAAAATTGATTCCTCTTCAACGTGTTAATCAAATATAATTTATAGAAAAAGAATTCATGTGTTCAGCTTACACCATCATTGCACACAAAGCACATGCTATTACGCTCGTATTTATAGTTGGCTCGGAAGTGAAAGCTTTTGGTTTAATTGTGAAACTTCAACGTTGGCCTTTAAATGAACATGGAAAAATTATTTTAATGTACGATTAATTTAAATAAATGTGTTTATTTTTATTTATTTTATACCATATCCAGAGATTTATGAATTCAAGACTGAGCATAAAACTATGAATAAATGATTTGAATATCAATATGTAAATGGTTTTACAAGTTGAAAAAAAAACATTTAATTAGTTGATCCTGATTAATAAATGTAAACAAATGAATATGTCTAGATTTTTGTACACCATCTTTGTAGATTTTATAAGAGCTATTTATATTTACGTATATGTATAAAAAAGCTTAATGAGTGAAAAATGTATTTAAGGGAAGAGGAATAAAATGTTTGTTAGTGGAGTCAACAAGCATAAATTCGATTAACTTAATAATGTCGTTATTATATCAATTAACCGCACCATTAAGCAACCTTCAAAGTTGCGTTCTTTAGGGAAATTTAATAAGAATAAACACATTTTCTATTTATTCAAATGTGGAAATTAGGGAGGCATCCCTAAAATCAAACTTATTATAAAGCGGATCCCTCCATAACTTTCAATCCAAATCAGGTCCCTATTCCATTATAATAACCAAGTTTCATGTTTTTTTGCACTGCTACATAAATGTAAATATTAATGGAAGGATTGAGAAAAAAAATTGCTAAAATGTCAGCACTTTTTTTTAAATAATTGCAGACATTTCTGCTATTATTGCATTGCATGTATTGAAATAGAAAACAAAAGGGCTGCAGTCTCTGCAGTTGTTCTAAATAATTGCAAATATATCTGCAATTTTTTTTTATTGTGTACTGCATATGTGTTAGAATGCGAAAAAATTGCAGCCAACTTCTTTTTCTGCATTTTTACTGAAAATGAAATGTTTTTCATTTATATGCAATTTTAATCATCTTTTTAATGATTTTTATGAATACTTTGATTTTTGGATAAGTGTAGGCATTGAATTTGAAAGGTGGATACCCAGTGCCAAAGGCTCCCATACTCAAGCGCGAGGACTTCCTAGATCAATCTCCCGTTCTAGTACTGTTCTCACGACTTTCTAGGCTCTGGGGGTGGTCAATTATCGCACATAGCCTTTCCCTCACATTGTGAAGAGGCCGGGGCTCGAACCTGAGCGCTCCATATTACCAGCCGGGTAACTTTACCGTTGCGCCAGACATTGAATTTGAAAATTTGAAGAAAATAAAAAAAATTGCATGAATATCTGCAATATTTTGATATAGTTGTTGTGATATCTGCAATTTTTTGAAAATTGCAGCAATTTGCTGGAACGTGAATATTTTTGACTTTTGGTTGTTTTTGAATCAATTTTTTTTATAGTTTTCTTGCATAAATATGAGGATGACTATGTGTTGAATTAAATTTCGAAGTTTGGCAGATTTTTATATTGTTTTTTGTTGTTTTTTTAGGATTTTCGAAAAACATGGACCTAATTTATAAACTTTTAAGACAGGGAGTTTTTCTATATTTTAAAACTTGAACTGGACCGGAGCCAAACTGTCCCTATTCAAATCCTATAAATGCCGCTCACTCAATAGGTACATATTCACATTTGTTTTCGCCCCTATTCCTCGTCTACTTCTCTATCCTTTCATCATTATTCGAATCTCTCACCACTACTATTTCCGTCTATACATGCTTTATTGAATTTCTCACCATGGTTGATCTTCTACATCACAACTACATGTTTGTGCAGTTATGCGATTAAAATTGCTTTTTTACACTAGTCATATCTAGCACTTTTAAGATAGATACTGAAAAAGTAATTTGCACTAATTAAAATTTGTTTGTATTGTTTATATAGGTGCATAGCTCTTTGTATTCTCAAAATAGCATCACTATTACATGCTTTTTATTGGCATAAATCATTGGACTGATTAGAATTTATTTTCATATTATTTTTTATTTTTAAATACATTTATCGAGTATTCTTTTTCTAAAAATTATTCAAAAGTTCAAGTCAATCATCACGCTATTATTGCATTACTTGCATACATAACAGAAACCAATCCATCCAGTTCTCTAGAAGACTAGTGCGAACACATGTTATGCACATGGAATTCACATAATAATTTGACTTTCCTTTGTTGAATTTTTTTGATTGCATAAAGGTGATACATATACTTTTGGATTGTACTTTTTTGTTAATGGTTTTTCCCAAAAACTTAAGCAAAACCTTAACAAAAAATTATTAGATTTGGGTGCTTCAAATTTACCTAACTAATCTTATCAGTTAGTTAGGTTATATATGTAGAGAATATATGGAAAGCTAAAAGAGGTTTTTTCTTTCGGAAGAAAAAGAATTGATTACTAAATCAATTAAGTAGTCAATGGATTTATAAGTGAAGAAAGAAATTTATTCATAAACTCATGATTTTGCAATATGTGAAAAGAAAGTTTGCACATGGAGATTTGGTCAACTGAGGAAACTTGTGGAAACCGAAATACACATTTTCCACTTGCACTGGAATCAAATCAAGGATATTTGAAAGTTCCCAAACAATTAGGTAATTAATTCACTTGCAATATGTGTGAGTTTCGATTTGAGTTTTGCAGTAGCGTTTGAGTTGGTTTATTCTGTTTTTTATCTGAGTGTTGGTATTGGTCATAGCATTTGTGTTGTTAGATTACTCTGCTTTTGTCTTTTGTCTCGCTGGTTTTGGTATGAAAAGATTCATGTTGTTGTTTATTTTGGAGCTGCATGGTTTTTGGAGTTGTGTGGTTCGTGTCATGGTTTCGTCTTCATCATATGGGTTGTCCTTTGCTCCACAGTCTACGTGATTGTGTCCGCTGCGAAACAAGTTAGTTTTGGCAAATGTAAGTTTACACGGTAGCTTTGGTTTGTTTGTGTTGTAAATTTTCAAATTAGTTTGGGTATGGGTTTGTTTTTGAAGAGGGAAGCAAGAATGGAAGAAGATAAGGTGTAGGGATTAGTCCCACATTGTAGAATATAAAAGAGTTTGTCACTATATAGGTAAAAGCTTGATACATGATATCAAAAGAAAGAAAAGAAAAGAAGGAGGAATAAGGCAATGGGCCTTGAGCATGAACATGGCATAGATAATAATCTTTAAATTGTCAAAAGATGGGCCTTGGGCCTTGGGGCTCTTGGGGTCTCGTGATCCATTAGACCGATGAAACACATCGGTCGACTGGCCAAAACTCACCGGTCGACCGTTTTATTCTCTGTTTGAAAACGGTCGACCGGTGGTTTTTGGGCGGTCGACCGGTTTCGTCCTAAAGGGGATGCGACGCTTCAGAAGCGTCGCAAAACTGAAAGGATGCGTATTTTCGGAATCAAACAGAAATGGCTGTTGCGATTCAACAATTGCAACGCTTTGCTAATGGATATCTCCTCTCATCACCTATATATATAGCGCCAGAAATCTGTTTCTAAATCACCGAATTCTTTATTTCTTCTTCATCAGTTCTGCAACGCCATTAAACTGTTGCAAAACAGTTCCATCTGAAACACATGTATAGTGTTTCAATTCTGAAACAGTTGCAGAATTACCGTATTCTACTTCCTCTTCTATTCTATAATCTACATTGCATCATCAGCAATCAAATATCAGAGTGTTCTTGGTCGGATAAAAATCGTACAAATTTTGAATCTGATAACGCTGTTTCAAGGCTTCATTGAATCCTGAAGTCAATAGTTCGTTAACCCGTTTGTACCTGGTGGGTTGAACTATTGTCTGAAAGAATTTGCTCCGCAAATCCTTGTAGTTAGAAGTACGGCAGATTCTACTCCTCCAAAAGCGTCTCAAACCACAAAATCCCCAACAAATTTTCAGACAATAACTTCAACCATGGATAGTTTGAGCGCTTTGCAAGTAATGAATCAGCATTTGACGAAGTTGGAGCGATTTGATGGAGAGAACTTCACTCGTTGGCAGGAGACTATGAAATTCTTTATGATCACGGTTAAATTATTTCATATTCTCGAAGACGGATTGGAGAAAATACCAAAGGAAACCGATAAGGATAGTGTAGAATTAAAAGAAAAAAGGGCAAAGCGAAAAGAGGAAGATTTTCTATGCAGAGGCCACATACTGAATGCACTGTCTACTCCGATATACAATGCTCACAGGACCTCGGACACGGCGAAGGCACTCTGGACTACGCTAGAAAGCAAATATCGCATCTCTGAGGCAAGTAATAAAAAATTTCTTATATGCAATTTTATAAATTTCAAAATGGTTACCAACAAGTCCATAATTGGACAAGTGAGTGAAATACTACTGTTGGTAAATCAACTTAAGGATGCCGGTATTGATCCCCCTGAATCTTTTGTTGTTGGAGTTATTATTTCGAGACTCCCGAATTCTTGGAATGATTACAAGAAAAAAATTAAAACATGCGGAAACTGATTATGATCTAGACGGTTTACAGCGTCATCTTCGTATTGAAGAGGATTCTCGTAAACGCGAACTAGATGATAATTCACAAACTGAGTCTCAATCTAAGGCTAATACTGTTGAAATTAACGATAAATTGAAGCCTAAGAATGAGACACAGTTTAAAAAGAAAGGTAATAATTCCAAGAACAAGAAGAAGGGTGACTGTTACTATTGTCACAAACCCGGCCACTATGCCCGAGACTGTCGTCTTCGGAAGAAACAACAAAAAGCGAATGTGGTCGAAGAAAAGCTTGTGGCTGTCGTACAAGAGGTGAACTCCGTTAGTGGCATTGATAATGATTGGTGGCTCGATACTGGAGCAACTATTCATATTTGCAAAGACCGTAATCTGTTCAAGACTTACGATGAGAATAACGGAGAATCCAACGAAGTAACTAGCGCAAACAAAGTTGCAAGCAAAGTTCTGGGAAAAGGCACTATTGAATTGACATTCACCTCTAGAAAAGTTCTTACTTTAGTCAATGTATTTTATGTACCTGATATGTGTAAGAATTTGATTTCTGGATACCTTCTTAACAAAGGAGGATTCAAGATGGTGTATGAGTCTGATAAGTTAGTGTTGTCCAAGAACAACAAATTTATTGGACAGGGATATTCTTGTAATGACATTATTAAGTTGAATCTAATAAAGAAATCTTCTGCTTATATTGTTGACTCTGTTAATTTATGGCATAGTAGATTAGGACATGTTAATTATAAGTCACTTAGAAATATGCATAAATTAGGATTAATTTCTGATTGTGATTTCGAATCCATTTCTAAATGTGAGATATGTGTTCAAGCAAAAATACATCGAAAATCCTTTAAATCTGTTGAAAGGAAAACTGGTTTGCTTGATTTGGTATATAGTGATGTGGGTGACTTGAAAAGTCATATCACCTATGGTGGTAACCAATACTATATAACGTTTATTGATGATTATTCTAGATATGCTTATGTATATCTAATGAAATCAAAAGATGAAGCCTTTGATAAATTCAAAATTTACAAAGCAGAAGTCGAAACACAATTAGGAATTAAAATTAAAGTGTTACATTCAGATCGTGGTGGTGAATATTTTTCAAATGAGTTTACTTTGTTTTGCAAACAAAATGGTATCATTCACCAATGTACCGCCCCTTATACATCACAACAAAATGGTGTTGCTGAGAGAAAAAATAGAACTTTAGTAGAAATGGTTAATGCCATGCTCATAAGTTCTAATTTGCCTTATAACCTATGGGGCGATGCTATGTTATCTGCATGTTACATTTTAAATAGAGTACCACTTAAGAAAAATAATATTTCTCCTTATGAATTATGGTTCAATAGAAAACCTAATCTTACTAGACTTAAAGTTTGGGGTTGCTTTGCATATGTTAGAAAACCAGACCCTAAACGACCAAAGTTAGGTAATAGGGCTTTTAAATGTGTTTTCATTAGATATTCTCTTAATAGTATAACTTATAGATTTATGATTCTTGATACCTTAGAAGTCATAGAATCTGTAGATGTAGAATTTTTTGAAAATCAAACTATTGAGAATCCATTGAGATCATCTAGTCCAGAACCAACTGAGACTAATGATACAAACGATGATGAATATGCTCCTGCTCAAAACAGCAAGGAAGTGTCAGTACCAGATGATAGTACTGAACACAGAAGAAGTAAAAGAGCGAGAATAGAGAAGGACTATGGTCCTGACTTCATAACATATCTCGTAGAAGGCAATAAGGACGAAGTCCTTAATGTGACAAGATATGTAATGAACGTCGATGATGATCCCAAAACTTATTCTGAGGCTATGAGTTCTAGAGATTCTAATTTCTGGAAAGAAGCTATCAATGATGAAATGAATTCCATAATGTTAAACCAAACTTGGGTATTAAGCGATTTACCTCCTGGTGCTAAACCTATAGGATGTAAATGGATATTCAAGAAAAAGTTGAATACAAATGGATCCATTGATAAGTTTAAAGCCAGATTAGTTGCTAAGGGATATAAACAAAGACAAGGAGTAGATTATTTTGATACATATGCTCTGGTGGCTCGCATATCTTCGATACGTTGTTTAATAGCACTTGCATCAATTCATAACTTGGTCATACATCAAATGGATGTAAAGACAGCTTTTCTAAATGGAGATTTAGAAGAAGAGATATACATGGAACAACCTGAAGGTTTCATAACCCCAGGCCAAGAAAAGAAAGTTTGTAAATTAGTTAAATCTCTTTATGGCCTGAAGCAAGCTCCCATGCAATGGCATGAGAAGTTTGATAAAGTTGCACTGTCATTTGGATTCATTGTTAATGATGCAGATAAATGTATCTATAGCAAATCGGATAACTACGGTTAAGTTATAATATGTTTATACGTTGATGACATGCTGATATTTGGTTCCAACATATCCTGTGTAAATGAAACTAAGATGTTTCTATCTTCTAAATTTGATATGAAAGATCTGGGAGAGGCTGATGTAATTCTAGGAATTAAAATCATTAGGAAAACGGGGGAGTTATTATTAACTCAATCTCATTACATTGAGAAGTTCCTAAAGAAGTATAATCATTATGATGACAAACCAGCACCAACTCCTTTAGATCCAAGTATAAAATTAGAAAAGAACACTGGACGTACCATTTCTCAATTGGAATATTCCAGTAATATTGGGAGTCTTATGTATGCTATGCATTGCACTAGACCAGATATCGCACATGCTATAAGTGTATTGTGTCGATTTACGAGTAATCCAGGTTTCGAACACTTGAAAGCCATTTCCAGAGTCTTTTGAAGGGAACCATCAACTATGGTTTATCTTATAAAGGATATCCTGTTGTAATAGAAGGATATAGTGATGCAACCTGGAACAATGTAGAATCGAAATCCAAGTCTACGACTGGATGGATATTTACATTAGGAGGCGCTGCTGTGTCTTGGGCTTCCAAGAAGCAGACATGTATATCTGATTCAACTATGTTGTCAGAATTGATTGCATTAGCAGATGCATGTAAAGAAGCGGAATGGCTTAGAAATTTGTTAGTAGAAATCCCATTATGGAAGAAGCCATCTCCAGCAGTCTTGATTAACTGTGATAATCAAGCAACGATATATAATGTCTTTAATAAAACATATAATGGAAAATCTAGACATGTAAGTCTTAGACATCACATGGTGAGAAAGTTACTCAAAAGTGGAGTTATAACTGTTGATTACATAGAAACAAAGAAAAACTTGGCTGACCCACTTACAAAGAGTCTTCCAAAGGCTATGGTTTCTATAAAGTCAAAGGAAATGGGACTAAGGTCTGTGAATGAAGATTGATCATCCTTAACAGAAACCCAACTTGTGTCTTGAATAGGATAGACAAAGTTCAATGGGTACCAACAAGTTAAGGAAATGATTATGGAACACTAAATCAATAATCCCATAATGTTTAGTGTTGGATTCTGCATGAACAAAGGATGGATAAATATCCTTAATAAGTCTAGAAACCCTAAAAGGTGTCTCGCAGAAACACTTTAAGTGACTTACCTATATGAGTATGGAAATCAGGCCGTTTCCTAGGAAAGTAAGACCGCTTTCGAAGTAGACTCATGAACCAGGATTTAAGCACATGGCCATCAACGTGCTGAGCAATACAGAACACTCTAATACAACAGGTGTGATTGTTCCGGTTTTATCATTAAGGGATACATGGTTCAAGATTCGTTCACCATTGAATCTCGATAGAACTTTGAATAGTTTACACTAAGTAAAAGTTCAAATCCAAAAGATACTTTTATTTATGTGTTGTTTCCACAATGATGCAAAACTTGATCTTAGAACTACATAGGCTTGATCCCACTTGGGTATGTAGGAAGTCACACTAGTGATTCAGCCATCCATTTTATCTTGAAAATTGGGGGAGAATGTTGTAAATTTTCAAATTAGTTTGGGTATGGGTTTGTTTTTGAAGAGGGAAGCAAGAATGGAAGAAGATAAGGTGTAGGGATTAGTCCCACATTGTAGAATATAAAAGAGTTTGTCACTATATAGGTAAAAGCTTGATACATGATATCAAAATAAAGAAGAGAAGGAGGAATAAGGCAATGGGCCTTGAGCATGAACTTGGCATAGATAATAATCTTTAAAATGTCAAAAGATGGGCCTTGGGCCTTGGGGCTCTTGGGGTCTCGTGATCCATTAGACCGATGAAACACATCGGTCGACTGGCCAAAACTCACCGGTTGACCGTTTTATTCTCTGTTTGAAAACGGTCGACCGGTAGTTTTTGGGCGGTCGACCGGTTTCGTCCTAAAGGGGATGCGACGCTTCAGAAGCGTTGCAAAACTGAAAGGATGCGTATTTTCGGAATCGAACAGAAATGGCTGTTGCGATTCAACAATTGCAACGCTTTGCTAATGGATATCTCCTCTCATCACCTATATATACAACGCCAGAAATCTGTTTCTAAATCACCGAATTCTTTATTTCTTCTTCATCAGTTCTGCAACGCCATTAAACTGTTGCAAAACAGTTCCGTCTGAAACACTTGTATAGTGTTTCAATTCTGAAACAGTTGCAGAATTACCGTATTCTACTTCCTCTTCTATTCTATAATCTACATTGCATCATCAGCAATCAAATATCAGAGTGTTCTTGGCCGGATCAAAATCGTACAAATTTTGAATCCGATAACGCTGTTTCAAGGCTTCATTGAATCCTGAAGTCAATAGTTCGTTAACCCGTTTGTACCTGGTGGGTTGAACTATTGTCTGAAAGAATTTGCTCTGCAAATCCTTGAAGTCGGAAGTACGGCAAATTCTACTCCTCCAAAAGCGTCTCAAACCACAAAATCCCCAACAGTTTGGTTGTCTGGTGCCGAGCAGTGCAAGGGATGGATGCAGGATCTATGTTCACGTTGGTTTTCAAGTTATGACTGTGATAGATCAAAGTTTTCAGCCTTATGTTCATGTCACATGTTGGTTTGCTACTGCTTTGCAGTTAGATCTCGTAATGTAAAATTTCTACTATTTGTACTTTTAGTCCTTGAAGTAATGTTATTCACTCCTTTGTGGAGTATGTCAGTCTACAAGGCTATTACCTTTGTATGGCCAGTTCATGTCAATGATGTATTAGTAGTCTATATGTCAAGTCTAGCTCCTGTGTTGTTAGCTAGGATAGCTGTAGTGGTTGGTCCACTCAAAAAACCATTTATAACTGTTAGGCAATGTGCCTAACACTTGTATTTACTGTAATTATTATTTACTATAATAAAAATGTTATGAATCACTATAAAAACCGGTCTGTTTTGCCCAAAAAACTCAATTGATCTTCAAGTATTTCCTTCTTTATTAAATCTATTTAAATGAACAATGTTCATCTTCGTATTTGCGAGCGTTCGAGAGAGTGCTCAGCATTATTCTCTTTCTTCAATATACCCTAGTTTATGCAGTCAAATCAAATTAGGATTTTGGAAGAAAAAAAAGCTAATCTTTGAAGAAACTTATTATTCAACTAGAGTCTCTCAGTCGAGCTACATTAAATCTATGTTCTTTATCCATTGTAATCTCTCTCCATTGTATGCTCTTTGTTTAATAAAATAAAGAATAATTGTCAGGCCAGCGGGCGTAGCCGATCCAGTCGAACTACATTACATCTATGTTCAGTAATACTTAATATTAATCATTGAATTAGTGGTGATAATTAGTTAACATGTCAGATTCCTCTTTTATTGATCATGTGCCCTAATATTCCATTGTAGTTTGGAGCAAGCGAAAATTGATTAAATTTTTGATAATAAAAATGTTCTTAAATCATGTCAAAGGGCATAATGTATAACAAAAACTTTGGATACAACGTTTTATGTAATAAACATTAACATCAACTGTAAGTCATTCTTAGCTTCAATGCATTACATTGCTAGTAATGCCAACTTCATAAATTGTCTAGTTAGTAATTAAATCCACTTAGTTAGTTATAGGGTAAAATTATTACGATACTCTAATTTAAAGTGAAATTAACCTAATGAACTAAAAAGGATGATTAATTGTAATTAATTAGATTGTAGTCTATAATTAATGGGCACTGATTTCTATACGAATTAGTTAGGTTAAGTTCAAAGATAGAAAAATATGATAATATACATTTATGATGTCATTAACATGAGAACCAAGAAATAAATACGTTACTAGAATTATAATTTAGCTAAATTACACATCTTCTCTATTAAGTTTGTAAGACATATTCCTTAACTAATATAGACTAAATATCAACTCTCCAATTTACACACAAAACCAGTCAGGGAAATAAAAATATTTTGTATTTAGTTTAACTATCACAGTAAGAAGAATAATTTTAAAATTCAATAATGGTTGTAACGTTCCTTCAAGAAACATATTCAAAAATACATATCATGTAATATCTACACAAAGAAAAGTTAATAGCAAATCAAATAAACTATTATATTCTCCCACTACATTACTAAAGATTCTAATCAAATTTATTTGCAATGTAAAACCCTAATCACAATTTGGATGAGTGATACTATCTGCACAACATTTTTAAGATTGCAACATTTTTAAGATCGCAATGGAATGACCTTATGGTTGTGTTACAACGGACGTCGATGTTGACATAGCCTGATCATCCTATCATATTATTAGGGAAAGATATGCAAAATTCGACAAAGTTTGTTACTGAAGGCAAAATAAAATAAAATTTATGACATACATTTTTGATTGCGCTACATGTAATACCGATGAAACCAAAAAAGACAAATTTCAAATATGAACGATCTTAGCAAGACATAGAGGCAGACTGGCAGGCAAAAGAGAAGGTTTCCATTGCAAAATTTCAATAAAATAAACATACCATGCTCGTAAACATTATATCCAAATTGTAAGCAATTGCGAAAACAAACGTTACAAAACAAGAAAACATAGCGTAAAGTAAAACAAGTGAGATGTTTTATCAAACACAACATATGCATGTGTTCCATCATCAAATCATAATTTGGACTTTTAAGAGACCGTTTGGATCGATTTATATAAAGTTTCTCAATTTATATTAATTTTCATTTCGATTCATATAATAATATCAAAAAAAGACTTATATAAGTCAATCCAAACGAGCCATAATTCAATATTTGTAAATTCAAATTTACTAATTCGGATATAAAAATTTCAGTTAGCACAAAAAATAACAATTTAAAGATTAAAAGACTGTATCCAAATAACAGCAAACTTGCTCAATTGATTTTTCTCTAAAATAGATAATAATATGAATTTAGACGCTAAAAAGCAAATAATCTATACCTTAACGATGGTCTGACAGCGTATACCCTAAAGCAGATGAAGGCGGCGAAATATGAAGAAATCGATGCTTAAAACAAAGGATTGTAGAGCTTGAGAAACGTTTATGGGTTGACTGGGTATGTAGCGTTGGACCATGCCCAATCGAACCGATTTAGCATATGGACATATAGTCCATGTCATATGTGACCTGCTAAAATTGTATTTGGATTTTGATGTTATGTTTATAGGCACAAGTAGAATAGAAAAACAGTTCATTATCTTTAGATCCTTTCTAATGCGGTGTCGGCAAACAATTTTGCATTTCTACATGGATTTGTTTGTAGGTTTCCCGTCATGAGCGTGTAACTTCACGAATAAGTTATTCGTAACATGTTCTTGATGGACAGAGTCGGTTCTGGAAATTATTATGTCTTGTGCAATTTACTAAATGATACCCCTAATATAAAATTTTATATAATGATACTAAATAATATTCATATTTGTAAGGTATGTTAATATTTGAGAATTCAATACTATAGTTATGGGTTAATAGTGCGAACAAGACAGGTAAAAATAACGTTAAAAATCATAAATAATAAGTTTAAATAGTGCGGTGAGATAAAATCATATTATTTGTTACAACAATTTGTTCATCAAACTTATAAATAAATATCGACTTTTCTAAACATATTTAGCATTTAGAAATTTCAATATATGGACCTAAATTCAAATTCATCTTCAAATTTCCAATGCAAAAAATACATTTGTTTTCTTTATTTTTTTATTGAAATAAGAGAACTAATTAGGAGTAGCTAATTATGATGATGTTCTAATTTACTCACTTTATTTTCTTTTGAGGTGCTAAATAAAATAGATTTGATTAAAGGAATCCTTTAGTTTATCAAAGGAATTCAATATAACTGATTAAAAAAAGGGTGCTACTGTTCACACCCCGGTTTACACTTTCGGTCACCTTTCTAAATTTAATATAAATGGTTATTGTTTATATTCTTCTGGCCACCATATATTATTCTTTCACCGAGTTATTCACCATCGTACTTCTCCTCAGAAAAATATGTACTTCTCCTAAGAAAAACATGTACTTCTCCTAAGAAAAACACGTACTTCTCTACGACTTCAAACCTTAAACCCTAACAAAAGTAAATATTCTTTTGTGCCTAATAGAAGTGGAAGATGAAGATAAAAAGAGGTTAGAATTGTTTGATTTTTATTATTTTCTATTATGTTATAGAACATGTTGTTGGAGTTTTTCATTGTGTTTTAGAATATTTTTTCCGCTCCGTTGGAAATTTCAAGCTTGGAGGACATTAAATTTGACGACGTTATAACAGAGAATGACATTGTAATTTTGACTTTTAGGGTTTTTATCCATATAACTTACGTATTTTCTTTTACAAATTGATACATTAACTCTTTTTTTATCGTTTAATAGATGGAGTGTTTGAATGATAACAATGGACGATAAACATGATTGTTGTGATAATATGATGCAAGATGTTCGATCAAATGACTCAAAAGACATAAATGCATGATGTAAGTGAGGTAGGAAGTGTTCATATAGAGCAAGGTGTTGGTGACTTCTCAATTTTTAGATTATTAATTTAGACGGTGGCCAGCAGAGAAAATTTAAAATATTTAGCGTGCTTTTAATTTGGTGGCCAGAAGTATAAATCCGGGAATGAATAGTAGCACCCTACAAAACTACGTTATAGAAAATACGTTAGAAACCTAAACTTTATACAAATCTGATTAAAAAATACATTGGCTTATCTAGAATTCAATAGAAACTAGAACGTTACAGAAATCTGTTAGATTATCAGTGAAATCTCCATTTCAGCCAAGAAATTTCGAATATAAAAAATACATCCACTTGACAAACTGAACCGTATAATAGTTTGCCGATTAATTAAAAATTAGAGTTAACTTTCTTTCCTAGTTCAACGTATCTAGACTCTCTTCTTCTTCGCAAGTTCGCTCTTCGTCGGTCTCCGTCTTCCGCCTCTGTTCTTCAAAAGTGTTTTTTTCCTATACGCGTTTTATTGTCAGGGTTTTTAGGCCATCCGCGCGATTTGCTGGCCTGGGCCAGAGCCGGCTTTGCAGACAAATACCGCCATGTACTAAATTTAGCTTTTGGAACTTGGGGTAGCTTTGAGTTTGATATATATCTGGTTTACTGGGGAAAAAGGTTTATATAAGAAAATTTAGCTCCAGAACGCTCCGTGTGTGTGTGTGTGTATATATATATATAATACCGCATAGTGCTTATTAGATTTCCTTCTATGACAAGGTATGGGATCACCTTCCGATAGTGTACCTTTAGAGAGAAATACACTAGGGTTCAACAAGAACATCTTGCAACCCGGTCACACATGACTGGCTACTCATTCAGCTTGAGTGTACCGAATATATTGTCACCCATGATTCGCGCGAATAAAATCATTTCCTGGGAGATACAAAAACAAAAGAAGAACTAAAATGAAATTTCTCTAGATGGTGACAATATATCCTAATTGGAAATGAACCACTTAGCCATGTTGTCTGCCCGATTTCTATTATTTCCCAGTTGATGAGGTTTGAGGTCACGTTTACCTTTCAGAACATCACATCATTATTTACTTTAAATGCTACATCGTCAGATCCTTTGAATCACTAATTGGCATCCACAAATACACTCTGAGTGTTAAGCTAAGAGAATTTGCCTTCTCCGCCACCAAACTTGGTATATTTGTAAAAATCAACGTACATAACCCTCAGGAAATACTCTATTAGACATTCATCCATACAAGTTATCCAGGAACAGGATGAACCGAAGGCACCCTCCTACTGCATTCGAGAAATCACCCTATAGATTAGTAAAGAGTAGTCCTTGAAATGCATATATTTCAACCATGACAGAACCACAGTGTATCTGATGAGGCCAACCAGAGATTATAAGTAGTTCTTCCATTTTATGAAGATCTACGGTCTTCAATGCTCCATCTTTAAACATATTCCTGCAGATTAGTTTTGAACGCAACATTAGTTCGATGTGGTTTTGGGTCTAGTTCCCATCTTGGTTTCTTCGAAACGACACGTCAAAGGTCTAATAAGATTATTTCATTGATAGTCGGGTTTTTTAACTATCAAGTTAAAACATTATAGTCAAGTACATTGGCAGCTCAACCCTTATTATATAAAAACATTCATTAAAATTTTACTGATATTTGAAAATCATTCCATCGATCTAATATCAATTCCCTTTACTTATCTCGATACATCGTCTTTATTTCCGTTATTTGGAAAAACAATAACCATATTCTTAAGTCTTAAGAATAACGATTTACCAAATTCCGCTTTGCTAATATCAAAATATTTATATAAAAGCCTTTTTATATGCTTTTCTTTCCATTTCTTCGGAAAACCATCGTCGTTGCACTTATTATTTAGAATAAGTGTACTTCAACTATATTATTTCCAATTATTTTGAAAATAATACTATATATACATTTTAATATAAAATAATATAACAAAAAGGGGAGAATCTAGCCATCCTCCAACGGCTCAAAAAAACGTTTTCTATAGAGTGTAGAAACTGTGCACACAAATAAATAAAAGATACAAAACCATCTAGAATAGAAAAACTTACAAAAACAAATGCTAGCTCAGCAGAAGTCAAGGCCGTAGAGACAACAACAGACGATCGTCGAAGCGAGAGGCGGCGCTGAAATCCCCAATCGCCATATAAGACTAACAAGTGGTTACAGTAACTAAAGCAGCTAACGAGCCATCCAAGAGAAAAACCAACGGCAAAGGGTGAGGTGTCCAATCGACCATGATCCTCAAGCTCCTGAAGGTCCTAGTACTCTATCATATCCAGCGAGGCAGCCGAAGTCAGAGCAGTCTTCCAATCTCCTGATCCATAATGAACTCCAGTGTCACCTGCTCCATCGGTCCAATCTGGGGTGAAGTATATAAAGCCCTAATTAACCTATTCCAGTCCGACCGATCTGGAACTTGCACTCCAAAATCTGCACAACTAGCAAACGACATAAGATCGATAGAGGGAGTGAGGGAAATGTGGTAAGCAGCAGAAAACATAACAAAAGACAACCTTGAACAAAGAAATCAAAAATCACCTGATACCTGCCCTAGCAGTGGCCGAAACCGTTGAAACATCAAAGGTTGTAGCCCACCTCCTAGGACGGGAGTTGACGACTCCCCGGAAAGGCCTACCACGAAACGCAAGGAATACATCGTTCCTTGCTTTCTGTATAATAGTAGGAGGGTCCATAGCTACTCCATCAAATAGTGCCTTATTCCGCAAGCACCAGATGTGCCAGCAGACAAGACAAGGAATCATACGAAGAAGGATCGACCGAAAAGATTTTCCAGAAATATCTGACCACCAGAAACTCAGAATACCTTCAAGTGAGTTTGCATTACCTCGGGAACCATCAGATTCCCAAAGTAATTCCAAACAGACCTGGCATAAGACCCGGAAAGCAACAAGTGAGAAGAGCATTCGGAGTATCCAAAACTGCAGCACCTGCACCTAGATACGAGAGGGATGCCGATTCTTTGAAGGTTCTCATCTACTGGTAAGCCATTATGCAAGGCTTTCCACATAAATAGAGAAACCTTTGGTGGAATACGGACATTCCAGACGAAGGAGAAAAGTTGGAGACGAGGACCTAGAGTTTTTACTGAGTTACATGTCACCTTTAGCGAGAAGGGACTACCGTCCCAACGGTACCACCGTCCCAACGGTACCACCCTCATGTGCATCCGACAATTCCTTCGCGGATTGCATCTGTTTCCACGTCTCTCTAGCGTAGGACGGGATACCGGAGAAATTCGTGCCTTCCAACCTGTGGTACTTGGCATGGAGGAAAGTCGCCCAAAGGGAGTCGTTCGCTCCAAACCTCGCCCATAGCTTGCAAGCAAAGGCCGAGCAGATGTCCTTAGGGTTACGGAGGCCTAGACCTCCCTCATTTATTGGATGACAAATGGATTTCCAAGAAATCCAGTGGTGGCGAGAACTGTTGTCCTTGTTTCCCTAAAAGAAGGACGAAGCCAAGGATCGGAAAGAGCGGAAGAACGAAGCAGTGGGAGTCATAACAACGAAGATATGAGATCCCATAGAGTCAAGAACGGACTTAATGAGAACCAATCTTCCAGCCTGAGATAGGAGAGTAGCATTCCACCGAACGATCTTTCTCCTCACTTTGTCAGTTAGGGGATCAAAAATGGCGTTGAGCTTCCTACCTCGATATAACACTATGCCTAGGTAAGGGAGGGGAAGAGAGGCCGCCTTGAAACCAGAAGAAGACTCGATCCAAGAAGATCTAATCACTGTAAGGGCTTTCGCGGACATGAAGCAGCTTTTAGCCGAATTAACGAGTTGCTCTGAGCATCTCTCATACTGCCGAATAAGATCCTGCAGGCTCCGAATAGACCGACGACTACCATTAGTAAAAATGATGATGTCGTTAGCGAAGGACAAGGAGGAGATAAGAGGACAACCCCTAGGGATGTCGAACCTATGAATCTGGCCAGCAATTGTAAGAGAGTGCAATCCTCATACGAAAGCCTCGGTTGCAATGACAAACAGAGTAGGGGAGAGAGGGTCTCCCTGACGAAGACCCCTCCCAGATCTGAAAAAACCAGTGGTCGATCCGTTGATGAGAACGGAAAACCAAAAGTTGGAGATAAGCCTCCAAACAACATTGATAAGGGGTTCCGAAAACCCGAAATCCCTAAAAACCTTGATGATGAAGAACCATGACATGTGGTTGTAAGCCTTAGCCATATCTAGCTTGACCACCGCATTAGAGCCTCATACCTTCTTATCGATCTGAGAAATCAACTCATGAGCTAAAAGGATGTTATTAGTGATCAATCGTCCTTTTACAAAACCAACCTGTGAAGAAGATATAAGATGCTCGAGAAAAGGTGCTAGCCTGGAGGTTAGCATCTTGGAAATGACCTTGTTAGAGAAATTACACAAGCTGATCGGTCGTAAATCTTAACAAGAGACTGGATGGTCGCATTTAGGAATAAGAACCAAGTTTGTGGAGGTCTAACCTGTAGGGAGTTCTCCACTAGAGAAGAAGGACTAAATGGCAAGGTAGAAGTCCGCTTGAATAACTGGCCACACACTCTTGTAAAAAAACCGTTGAAACCATCTGGCCCACTTGCACTGTTCTTGCTTAGAGCAAATATGCACGTACGTATTTCTTCCAACGAAGGGGGAGTAGCAAGATCAGAGCAATACGTGGGAAGAACCAGATGAGGGATGAACGCGAGCAGGGGCGGATCAGAAATAAATACGAAGGGAGAACTCATGAAAGATTGGAAATGGGACAAAATCGTATCATTGACTTCAACTGGATTAGAAGCCAAAGAAAGACAAGGATGCTAGATTTGGAGAATCATGAGAAGTCTATTCTTCTTATGAATGGAAGCATGGAAAACTTGGAGTTCGTATCATCATTGACAATCCACTTGATCCTCGCCTTTTAACAAAGACGGTCATGTTCAATACGAAGTTCCGATGAAAAGGAAATCTTGGCCAAAGCCCAAGCTTCCGTGTTAGCAGCAGAAGGATCCACATCAAAATATGATTCTGCTAACACAAGATTTTCTTCGGCCATCCGAACTTGGTTGAAGATATTCTTTAAAACCAGAATATTCCATGCCCTGAGGCAAGCCTTAAGCCGATTTAGCTTTCGAGAGAAAACCACACACGGGGAGGCACTAACAAGGGAGTTCCAGGAATCTTCCATAACACCATGGAAAGAATGGTGGGATCTCCACATACTCTGGAACCTAAAGGAGGTCGGCCCAGATAAGGAAAGGGGAGAGCAGCTAAGAAGAAAATGGGCATGGTTAGAGAAGGTATGGTGGTGATGAGAAACCGAGAAAGGGAAGAGGAGGTTGAACCACCCTTCAGAAGCGAAAACTCTGTCAAGCCTGGAGAGAATACGGTTTGGCCCGTCTTGGTTGTTACACCAGGTAAATGTTGATCCGACGAAAGACACCTCAGATAGACCCAAGCTAAGGATAAAAGCATTGAAATCAGATACCGCCAAGCGGTTAACGGGAACGCCTCCTCGTTTTTCGGCTTGGCTGGCGACAACATTAAAGTCGCCTCCCAAGACAGATACGGAGAATCCCATTGCAGATAGAGACAGAATATCGGACCAAAGGGCCAATCTTTCTATCATGTTGCACATAGCGTAGACCGCAGAGAAAAGAAAAGACGAGCAGGGAGAAGAACTCGAAAAAGCAAACGATAATAGCTGATCTGAATCAAAGATAGGGCGGACGACAACATCATTGGACCATAGGATCCAAATCTTATTGGAGGCATTAGATAAGGCACCACCGAAGCCAAGAGATAAGACAGTGCTGGTGACCGCCTCTGGTCCCACTAATGGCTCCAGAAGCGCCACTAGGAAGATAGAGTGCTTCTTAACAATACGCTTGAGCCTAGCTAACGACGCATCATTACCTATGCCACAAACATTCCAGATGAGAAAGTTCGCCATCTAGAAAACAGGCAACAAAAGAAGATACACAGAAAGAAGGCGACCGAGGACAAACACACCTCACAGATCAGATAAGATATAGGATATAGCGAGTAGATCTAACGATCTGGTCGAACGCCGCTATAGAGCGTGTGCGAATGGTTTGGAGAGTATGCGGAACCGACCGCAGCCTACGACGAGAGGCCCGAGAAGTCGGCCTATTGATAAACTCAAGAGAAACAGAAAAATCAAGAAAGTGGAGAGCATTGCTAGCTGGAGCAATGACTGGTACGCCAGACCTATGCGGATAAGAATTCTTAGTAAGCTGAGATAGTCGGTCATTAATGATCGCTATCTCTTCCTTACTAAGAAGGGGAGAGGATGCAGAAGCAACAGACAATGGACAAGGAGAAGCAGAGGAAACCAACGCAACCTCAGACGCAGACATAGAATACACAGGAAGAAATGTGGAGTTGCTCAACGGAGACAACACCAGTCACTGTATGAATTCTAACAATGCGGACCTATCATTAGATTGACAGGCCCGCAATATTGGTAGAGTTCGCATATAGGGACACCCAAAACCAACAGAAGGAATATTCAGACATGGGAGGCCAACTCTCTGGTACACCGTATAGTGACCCACAATAGTGTCCACTATATGCGTATGGCAAAGAGGCCACCCATCCCATGAAGATAAAATCCTAAAAAAACTCCAACAGCCAACACGAGACCAAAGAAACAAGGACCTAACCGAACTAGTCACCGACGACACTGAAAAGGCCTCGCCAAGACTAAAACCCACAGAAACTCTATAAATCGATAAAAAATCATCAGCTACCCAGCCATTAACTAGTACGATAAAATACCAATTATGGCTGTTAAGCGATGACCAACCGAAGAATGCGAACACAAGAATCAGGCTAGGCCCAATAAAGCCCCAAAAAGGCAAGAATAGCCAACCAAGGTCAACCAGGAAAACCAAACAAAAAAAAAACAGCAGCAAGAGGAGCTGATGACAATAATATAAAAGGTGATCAACCCAACAGGAACAAGAGGTCGAACCATGCGAAGAGGATCAAGAGAAACTAACACAACAGATAGTTCAATCCTTAAAACACTGCCCTACTTAACGCAGGTGGCACAAAACAGGAGGGTGCCAACCAACAAAGCATCAGAGTGCAAAACATAAGGGGATAGAGAACCAGACCCCTCATAATAAACAACCCCATCAAGCAAAACACACACATGACCTGACGACAAATCATCCAAACAAGGAGAATCAGTGACATGGCGCACACTGCAGTGAGTGTCATGGCTCAAAGCATAACAATCAGCAAAGACTAACAAACCGCAAGATAAAAACCAATCCTAAGATACAACTAAAGAATTTATAAGAGCAGGAAAAAGGAGAACCTGACAACTAGGCAAGAGAACCAAATCCGCATGCTGAAGGCATTTTAGGTTCGAATTCATGTCAATAAATGAAATTTCAACCAAATTACTTCTAGATCTATATGTTAATCTAGAAATCGAGAGTTATTACCTTGTTGTAGCTTCAACTTCTTCACGTACTTGATTTTGGATCTCGATTGATTCGAATCTTGAGCTCCCAAAGTAGCGATCCTCTATAGGTTATCCACGAGAACGCATCTTTCCCGAATCAAATTGAAGAGGAAGAAGGAAAGGTGGTACTAGTCGCTGCCATTAGTTCCTTAGGTTTTGGAATTAGAAGTTATGTCGGTCTATTGAAATTAATAATCATATATTGATCAGATGACTAAGCATTATCATATATGGTTAGCCATTTTATTTTAACAGGAAATAAAATATAAAATACCTCCTTTTAAAATCAAATGTTAACTATAAATTTTAGACCAACCTAAATACTAATTCCAACTTCAAATAAAATATCAACAAATTGAAGTTTTATTTTACCCAAAGAAACTAATTTCTCCTTATTACGTTCTTTGTTGTGTGACCCTATAGGTTATTACAACGTTGGCAATAATTTAAATCATATTTAAATTATAAACAGTGAACGGCATCTAGTAATACATCATTGCTACCCAAGTCATAATAAGATCAATTAACGATTAGATACAACCTTTCTGTGACCAGTGTATCAATGTAATATAATCCTTTCAACCAATATATCCAGGATTAAACTTAAGGCATGGATCGTACCATCCTCTTTATAATTTATTCCATTTTTCTTGATCGATGAGTAAACCGTTTAAAACAAATCAATATTTGAACATGACCATGCATTTCACAGTCTCACTCAATCAAGAGGCCCATGGATATCACTACGAATATATCATAGGGTTAAATTCCATCTAGATCATTCATAATTTTCATTTGATTCGAGATGTATCCAATAATCACCATTATCATTACTCTGTTACGAATAACTTTAGATGATATCAAAACACAAATACCCTCGAATAAAATTATAATGATTTCAGGTCTGAGGACCATTACATTGCTGTCACTATGAGAATAACTTATGATACTGCTAATTATATTCCATGTAGTTATCTGTAATGACCCGTATTCTACACATCATAGGATCGTAGAATATTTATTTCTTTCCCATGTGAAGTCGTATGGTCATGTAACTTTGGGAAACATCTATTAGAGTCATTTCCCATGTTCATAATTTTTGTCGATTTTAAATGACCACTTTGCCCCTAGTTGGTACTGTTTTGGCCATAACTTTTGATTGGAAAGGAATTTTGACCTGAAACCACTTCCATTAGATTCGTTTGATGGTTTCTCTTTTCGTAGAGTGGTCACATTAGCCAAACGGACTTACCGTTTGGGAGATATGGCTGAAACAAGATTTGGAGGGTGAAAAACTGCTTAACCAGGCCAAATCGGGTGATTAGTGAGTAGGCCCATAACCCATTTCGGGATTAGGGTTATGGGAGGGCTGAAATGAGATGGAGAATGATTCCATTTCAGTTTTCTAGCCTCCACTTATCACCAAGGATCCCTAAAAATGGCCTCCAACCTCTAAATCACCTCCAAATCACCTTTAGGTTAAGGATTTGGCTTAGCAACCCCTGATCAAGAAGGATCTTCACCAAATCAACAAAGGAGCTGCTGTTTGGTATTGAAATTCGCATCAAATCAGAGAATCATTTCAGATCTTAGTTTATTTTGTGGCTAAGGTGAGTGATTTGCATAGTTTTACACTAATTATGGCTAATTAGGGGTGATTAGTGCTAATTAGCAAATTTAGGCATGATAAAATTTGGGGAAAATGTTCATAAATTCCTAAATGATGTTTTAGTCCTCTGATATGAATTTGGGTTAATTTGGTTAAGTTTTGCTAATCCTATCATTAGTTTCACCTAAACATGCTTAAGGGGAAATATGAGATTTTGGGTATGTTTGGTCCATTTTAACCTATGATATTGATGTGAATGATGTTTGTGGTTGATTATGCATGTTGCTATGACTGTATGAAATGCTTTGTGATTGATTTCAATAGTTAGAATGGTCGAAAACGTCGTCGAATGGCGTAAACACTTGCTGGAATAGTTTCAGAAAACAGTGCAGGGTTCGGATCGGATCGGATAAGGGGGCTCGGATCGGATATGTTGAACTGAGCAAAGGATCTGATCGGATCGGAACCCAACACTTGGGAAAAGTGGCAAAAAGGAAGGCCACGCTAGCTGAACTGGGATCGGATCGGATAGAGGAAGACGGATCGGATCGAAGAGGACGGATCGGATCGGAAACACGAAGGCGAATCAGAGCAGGAGCACGAGAGCGGACCGGATAGGAGCATATAAAGGGAGCATGGAGACGGATCGAAGACGCGTACCAAGAAGGGACACCCGACCCGACCCGAAGGGAAGCACCCGACCCGACCCGAAGAGAAGCATCTGACTCGTACTTAGAAGGAATACCCGACCCGAACCGCACTAGGAGAAGACCCGAACCAGTGGATGATACCCGACCCGAACCGATGGCTTGATGAGGAATCCGACCCGACCCAGTATTGACCAATAACCCGAGATGCAAAGGTAGTCCAATATGGGAAGTTAGAGCTCAGGATCCAGTTGGGAACCAATGAGTTCACTTCATGAGTTGGGCTTTGCTGCGGGACGTGTGCTAAGGAGTTGACGATGTTCATAACTTCGATTCACCACTAAAAATGAAGGATGGCTACTTATCAGTGTTGTAGGGTCATTATGACCTGAGGGGCAAGGTGATGGTAGCAAGACTACGTTATCAGTGCAGTAGGGTCATTATGACCTGAGGGGCAAGGTGATGCGTAGTAAGACTATGAGCCAGCGCAGATGGGGTGAATAACTCCATGGGGCAAGTGGACATAGTAAGGATTGGTAAGGCTATGAGCCAGCGCAGATGGGGTGAATAACTCCATGGGGCAAGTGGACATAGCGAGGAATTAGTGGCTACGTTATCAGTGCAGTGAAGCCATTTATGACTTCATGGGGCAAAGTGATCGTAGCAAGGAATGTTGGGTGATCGAAGTGGTGAATATCGTATGCTTTAAGCACTGAGTGAGAGATGTGAGGATGGATGCTATGCTTGATTGTTTTCCATCATTATGACATGCACACCTCCCCCACCTCCGTATTATTACACTGTTTGATGTGATACCTTAGAGTGTTATACAGTATGTAGTGCTAACTCTTTGGTTGCAGGTCCAGGTTCAGGTATGTTTTAGTCTACCTGTTATTGTTCACTTTAGATGCTTATCGCTCATACCAGGCTTTATGTCTGACCCAGAGTTTTATGTCTCCTCTTATTACTCTGGGTGCTCACACGAGCAGACTAGAGACAGGTTAGCTGGTGATGTGCGGGTAGCTGATTCGGAGGCGGGCAGGAGGCTTCCACGTATGATATATATATACACACATTCTCCCTGTGTCGTTGGTGGTCGCTACTTGGGCATTAGTAGTGTACCTCCTTTATCTTGTTTTGCTTTGAGACAGTTTGAAAGTTGTAATAAGCTGTATTCTGAATTTCCGCTGCTATGATGTTTAGTTCTGATCTTCAGCTTATGCACTGTCTCTCCTGTTTTATGTCAAGTATGTTATTATTATATTTTGTTCTATGCGCTGTGAGACATTCTACAGGTTCTTTGTATGTTCATTTCCTTCTTCCTTTTCCTTCAGACGACCCGTTCCGTGCTAACTAGACATGTGTACAGCGCACATTTGGAGTAAATGTCGGTTGGTGCGGGGCGGGCCGTCACATTTGGTATCAGAGCTCTAGGTTGCGTAGTTAACCTAGGGAAAGACACTAGGGAGAGATAGTACGTATACGAGAACGCGTATTTGTGATTACTTTGGTTTTCAAAAGCTATGTATATATATACTATTAGTAGTATAAGGATGAAGTCGCACTGCACTAGCACCACTGTGGGGTCGTTAATCATTTCCCTTTTTACAGATTAACGATGAGCCGAGAGACGAGGGGTGCTGGTAGAGGGACCAACCAAGGGAATGCCGCTGACATGAGGGCTATGTTTACTAACCTCATGAGGGACATGCTCAGGGAAGTGCAAGGGGCAATTCCCAATCCCGGAGTTGGTGTTGGCCCAGTAGTGCAGGCGCCTAGGGTCGATTTCGCCAAGTTGTGCAAGGATTACACTAATCTTGGTGGAAGCCGTTCCATGGGACGGAGTCGGCCACAGATGTTCAGGACTGGATGGATAGCTGTGACCGTATCTTTGATGACTTGGGTCTTGAGGATGCAATGAAGAGAAGGCTAGCGTCTCGTCAGCTGCAAGGGCGAGCGATGAATTGGTGGAATGCTATCAGAACAGCTACTCCAGAGGACCAAGTTACTTGGGATCAGTTCAAGGCTCGCTTTAGTGAGAAGTTCATTCCAGCTGCCCAGAAGTCAGTGTTGATTAAGAGGTTCTTGGAACTTAAGCAAAACGGAAGAGCAGTTTCTGATTATATTGCTGAGTTCGACACTTTGTCGAAGTATGGACTGTCTCTCATTGATACTCCTGAGAAGAAGAATGAGAAGTTCATTACGGGTTTGGATGGATACTTGGGGGAAAGGCTTATCAACCACATCGATGAGACTTTTGAATCGATCGTGGGGAAAGCTTTGAGATCATAGAGCCTTTACCCTAAGTCAAATATTGAGGCTGCATCCGCAGAAGGGCCAAAGCCGCAAGCAGGCGGTGGAGGCAAGAATAGCTCTCAGAATAAGAGGAAGCAGGACCAATCTAAAGGTGGCCAGAAAAAGAGCAAGAAGGATGTTGAGTGCTTCAGCTGTGGAAAGAAAGGCCATTATGCTAAGGAATGTCGGGCCAAGCCAGCGGAAAGGAAGTGCTACAACTGTGGTCAAGTGGGACATCAGAAAGATAAGTGTCCGCAACCTCTTAAGGAGAAGCAGATTGTGAAAGCATATGCTCTTGATGCTATTCCTTCTTCGTCGAATGCTCCAACAGCGGCGGAGAAAGGAAAGAATGTTGTTATTCAAGGTATGCTTTCTATTTATGATATACCAGTTCGAGTTTTGTTTGATACTGGGGCTTCCCGTTCCTTCATATCTAGTGACCTAGTAGATAGGTTGGGACTGGAACCCGAGATAGTCGATATGCCATTGATTGTGACGAACCCGATTGGTGGTTCGACTAGCCTGAGTATGATTTGCAGGAATTTGGTCTTATCGAGTCATGGATGTATGTTTGTATGTGATTGCTTTGTTTTGGGCTTTACTGGGTATGGCATTATATTGGGAGTCGATTGGCTCCAAAGATACGGGGTGGTGGTAGACTGTGAGGGCTTTTTGGTGACAGTGAGGGCGGATGATGGGCGGAGGGTAGTGTTTGGTAGCCTACCTAGTGATGGGGTTATGGCTAGTTTTGTAAATTCCCTCGACATCCCACAGGATGAGTTGTCAGATGTGCCCGTGGTTGGCCAGTATCCGGACGTCTTCGAGGAGGTGACTGGGCTTCCACCACACCGAGAGATTGAGTTCCGTATTGATTTAGTGAAAGATGCCAGACCTATAGTGATGCCACTTCGTCGTATGGCACCAAGGGAGCAGCGAGAGCTCGGGGTGCAAGTCAGCAATCTTTTGAAGAAGGGATTTATTAGAAGGAGTGTCTCCGAGTGGGGAGCACCGGTTGTGTTTGCCACTAAGGCAGATGGTTCCCTTCGTTTGTGTGTGGACTATCGCGAGTTGAATAAGGTGACGAGGAAGAATAAGTATCCTCTACCGCGGATAGATGATTTGTTTGATCAGCTGGAAGGAGCTAGAGTGTTCTCCCAGTTGGACCTCGCGACAGGATTTCATCAGCTTCGAGTAGCAGATGAGAGTGTTCCGAAAACGGCATTTAGGATGCCGTCTGGATTTTATGAGTGGTTGGTCATGCCATTTGGGTTGACCAATGCACCAGCCTATTTTGTGGATCTTATGAATCGAGTACTCAGAGATCAGTTGAATAAGTTTGTTCTTGTGTTCGTGGATGGTATCCTTGTTTACTCAAGGACAGAGGAGGAACACAAGGGACACTTGAGGATAGAGATGGAGGTGTTGAGGAAACACCAATTGAAAGCGAAATTCTCTAAGTGTCATTTTTGGAGAAGGGAAGTAAGATTCTTGGGTCATGTTGTTTCAAAGAGTGGTATTGCCGTGGACCCTGCGAAGGTGGCTACGGTACAGGATTGGCCTACACCCAAGAATGCTACAGATGTGAGAAGTTTCTTGGGATTAGCTGGATATTATCGTAAGTTTATCCAGGACTTCTCCAAGATAGCAACACCGTTGACTCAGTTGACTAAGAAGAATCAGTCCTTCGTCTGGGAAGGAGTGTGTGAGGATGCCTTCAAGAGTCTAAAGGAGAGATTGACGCGTGTGCCAGTGTTAGTCATTCCTAAAGGGAATGAAGAGATGACGGTATACACGGATGCTTGTGGTACCGGACTGGGTGCAGTATTGATGCAAGGAGGTAGGGTTGTAGCTTATGCTAGTCGACAGCTAAAGCGTCATGAGAAGAAGTATCCTACCCATGATTTGGAATTAGCAGCGATCGTGTTTGCGCTGAAGATGTGGAGACACTATCTCTTGGGAGAAAGATTCGAGTTGTTTACTGATCATAAATCGTTAAAGTATCTCTTCTCCCAGAAAGATCTGAATCTCCGTCAGCAAAGATGGTTAGAGTTCTTGGCTTCGTATGATTTTGATATCGCATATACACCTGGGAAAGGTAATGCGGTAGACGATGCCTTGAGTAGGAGACATGCCAGCTTAGGGGCAATGTTTCTTGAATGGAAGCAACTGGAGTTTATCGCGGGGTTTGATTTCAGACCAAGGTGCGAGTTGGATCCAGTAATGCTAACTAGTTTGACGATCAGACCCACTTTGATAGAGCGGATTGGTTCTAGCCAGAGGGACGATCCTAATCTATTGGAAATCATCTCCAAGTTAGAGATGGGTATTGATGAGGAGATGAATGTGTATGGGCTTGATCGAGATGGATGGCTTCGAAAGAATGGAAGACTAGTTGTGCCCAACGTGAATGGTTTGAGAGATGAAGTGCTTAGAGAATGTCATCACTCAAAACTGACTATGCATCCCGATGGTAATAAGATGTATCGAGACATGAGGCGAACCTACTACTGGGAAGGGATGAAAAGAGACGTTGGGAAGTTTATATCCAAATGCATGAATTGCCAGCTAGTTAAAGCCGAGCAAAAGAAGCCTAGTGGGTTGTTGCAGCCATTAGAAATTCTCGAATGGAAATGGGAGCAAGTCTCGATGGATTTCATCGATGGCCTACCAAGGACTAGATCGGGATATGATAACATTTGGGTAATTGTGGATCGATTGACTAAGAGCGCAAGATTTATACCAGTCAAATCCACCAGAACGGCAGCCAAGTTGGCCGAATTGTATATGAAGTGGGTAGTGAGATTTCATGGAGTACCCAAAAGCATTGTGAGTGACCGAGACCCGTTGTTCACTAGTGGGTTTTGGAAGAGCTTACAAGAGGCTCTAGGGTCAAGATTACATCTCAGTACCGCATATCATCCTCAGACCGACGGTCAGACGGAGAGGGTGAATCGTATATTGGAAGATCTCTTGAGAGCGTGTATATTGGATTTTGGTGGATCATGGGATGACCATTTGCATCTAGTAGAGTTTGCATATAATAATAGCTACCAATCCAGTATCGGTATGGCTCCATATGAAGCTTTGTACGGAAGACCGTGCAACTCACCATCATGTTGGATAGAGACCGGCGAGAAGTTTGTGCTTGGACCAGATGTGGTGAGAGAAACGTCGGATAAGATCAAGATCATTCAGCAACGAATGAAAGCTGCCCAAGATAGGCAGAAGAGTTATGCCGACAAGAGGAGGAGAGACTTGAATTTCTCCGTTGGTGACTTGGTGTTCGTTAAGATCTCTCCGTTGAAAAGCGTGATACGATTTGGCAGGAGAGGTAAGTTGGCACCAAGATTTGTTGGCCCATTCCCTGTTCTTGAACTAGTTGGGAATTTGGCATATAGAGTTGGCTTACCAGAGAAGATGGCAGGAGTTCACAATGTATTTCATGTTTCCCAACTAAGGAAGTTCGTTCACGACTCAGATGTGACTATTTCACCTGATCAGTTAGAGGACTTCGAAGTAGAACCCGAGGCGGTTGGGAACCGCAAGCCGATTCGTATTGTGGGGCATGATACGAAGCAACTTCGAAGGAAGGCGGTGAAGCTAGTCAAGGTTCAGTGGGGCGAGAACGAGAATGATTGTACTTGGGAGACAGAGGAGAGCATTAGGAAGGATTATCCAGAACTCTTTGCCTGGTAAGATTTACTTTGCAATTTAGTTTTCCGCATGCTAGGATAGACTTGCTTTGCTTGTTTGCATGTTTGATTGTTGTTTTATGATTGATAGGAATGCGGGAACCTTTGTGTATGTTTGGATTAGGGAATTTCGGGGGCGAAATTTCTTAAGGGGGGGAGAGTGTAATGACCCGTATTCTACACATCATAGGATCGGATCGAAGAGGACGGATCGGATCGGAAACACGAAGGCGGATCAGAGCAGGAGCACGAGAGCGGACCGGATAGGAGCATATAAAGGGAGCATGGAGATGGATCGAAGACGCGTACCAAGAAGGGACACCCGACCCGACCCGAAGGGAAGCACCTGACCCGACCCGAAGAGAAGCATCTGACTCGTACCTAGAAGGAATACCCGACCCGAACCGCACTAGGAGAAGACCCGACCCGAACCAGTGGATGATACCCGACCCGAACCGATGGCTTGATGAGGAATCCGACCCGACCCAGTATTGACCAATAACCCGAGATGCAAAGGTAGTCCAATATGGGAAGTTAGAGCTCAGGATCCAGTTGGGAACCAATGAGTTCACTTCATGAGTTGGGCTTTGCTGCGGGACGTGTGCTAAGGAGTTGACGATGTTCATAACTTCGATTCACCACTAAAAATGAAGGATGGCTACTTATCAGTGCAGTAGGGTCATTATGACCTGAGGGGCAAGGTGATGGTAGCAAGACTACGTTATCAGTGCAGTAGGGTCATTATGACCTGAGGGGCAAGGTGATGCGTAGTAAGACTATGAGCCAGCGCAGATGGGGTGAATAACTCCATGAGGCAAGTGGACATAGTAAGGATTGGTAAGGCTATGAGCCAGCGTAGATGGGGTGAATAACTCCATGGGGCAAGTGGACATAGCGAGGAATTAGTGGCTACGTTATCAGCGCAGTGAAGCCATTTATGACTTCATGGGGCAAAGTGATCGTAGCAAGGAATGTTAGGTGATCGAAGTGGTGAATATCGTATGCTTTAAGCACTGAGTTAGAGATGTGAGGATGGATGCTATGCTTGATTGTTTTCCATCATTATGACATGCACACCTCCCCCACCTCCGTATTATTACACTGTTTGATGTGATACCTTAGAGTGTTGTACAGTATGTAGTGCTAACTCTTTGGTTGCAGGTCCAGGTTCAGGTATGTTTTAGTCTACCTGTTATTGTTCACTTTAGATGCTTATCGCTCATACCAGGCTTTATGTCTGACCCAGAGTTTTATGTCTCCTCTTATTACTCTGGGTGCTCACACGAGCAGACTAGAGACAGGTTAGCTGGTGATGTGCGGGTAGCTGATTCGGAGGCGGGCAGGAGGCTTCCACGTATGATATATATATACACACATTCTCCCTGTGTCGTTGGTGGTCGCTACTTGGGCATTAGTAGTGTACCTCCTTTATCTTGTTTTGCTTTGAGACAGTTTGAAAGTTGTAATAAGCTGTATTCTGAATTTCCGCTGCTAAGATGTTTAGTTCTGATCTTCAGCTTATGCACTGTCTCTCCTGTTTTATGTCAAGTATGTTATTATTATATTTTGTTCTATGCGCTGTGAGACATTCTACAGGTTCTTTGTATGTTCATTTCCTTCTTCCTTTTCCTTCAGACGACCCGTTCCGTGCTAACTGGACATGTGTACAGCGCACATTTGGAGTAAATGTCGGTTGGTGCGGGGTGGGCCGTCACATTATCTCACGGTGGGTCAACCTAATATGATATTCTCGAATACGTATTTATGTTTTGACATTAATATCGCGTATATTAATGATCAATGAGATGTGATCATCAATCAACCAACATACTAGTCTTAACGCTTTATTGTTGTCCTATATAAGCAATAAAACTCGACTAGGGACATTTAAGAATTAAAATACTTAACATATTATATAATCTCAAGTTCAAGTCACTTACTTGAACTATATAATTCCGTATTATAATTCTAAGGACTTCTATTATATTAATATTATTTATGCAGTAAATATAATATAATAGAATATTATTTTATTCCAAATAAAATAATAACATCAACAGTGTTATCAATCTCATCAAATGAATTGCCGCTAGGGCATAAACTCTAACAATCTCCCACTTGCACTAGAGTCAATCATTCATGTGTCATATACTCATGAAACTAGTGTGACTATTAAACTTCTGCTGCGACAGAGTTTTATTCAGTAGGTCTACAACTTTACAACTTTTGCAACTTTGTAGATATGTTCATTTCCTGTGTGAAAATTTTAACATAAGAATCATATTTCTTAAATATATGTTTGGATTGATTACAAATTTAATGATTTAGGCTTGAGCAATAGCCACATTGTTATCCCAATGCAAATCATTGGATCAACAATTAATTTAGTTCAATCTTGAACTTCTTAATCCAAACATTTTCTTTCTCGGAATCATTATATATTTCTTGTTTTAAAACTAACATTATTTACAATAATTAATGTGTTATCAATATATAACATTAGAATCATTGTGATACTCCCACTCAATTTCTTGTCTATACAAGATTCAACGGTATTTTGTGGTTTTCGAGACATTTCGAATTCCATTTCATTTCCTTTGATATCTAAGAGACTGGATTTCCTTTAAAAGGATCCCAATTTGAGCAATAAACATTTTATCCTCTGAGGATTTGTAGATATAATATCTATATACTTCTTTTGGATATTCCACAAAATTAGTTATCTGATTTGGGTCTGATCTTATCAGAGGAAGGATGTTCAATAAACGTCTTACATTCCAAACCTCTGCATTAGACATACTAGGACATTTCCTAGTTCATATCTTATATGGCATCTTCATACTCGTTTTAGTAGGATTAAATGCAACCGTTCTATTTCAATTTATTAGAAGATCTATATGACTTATCATTAATCATACTATATATTATAAAGTGCGATTTCTCCTTTCAGATACACCATTCCAATATGGTGTTCTATATGGAGTGAATTATGAAACAATTTCAAACTCAGATGGATAGTCATTAAATAATTGGCTTAAATATTCTTTTCGATCTGTTCGAAGTATTTATTTTCCATTAAATTTGGTTTCTATCTCCACTTTGAATTCTTTGAACTTTTCAAAGGATTATGATATGTGTTTCATAAGATACAAGTATCTGTGTCTACTGATATCATCAGTAAATATAATGAAGTTATATAACCTGTCTTTAGCTTGTGTAATCATTGCTCCATATACATCATCATGTACGAGACCTAATACATATTGCTCATTCACTGTGTTAAGTGAAAGACGATTCAGTTATTTTGCCTAATAGACAAGATTTGCATATGATTCAAAATCAAATGGTCTCAAAATTCCATCATTATGGAGTTTTGATATACCCTCTTGTTTATATGGGCTAACTGTTAATGCTAAAGGTATGTTGGATTTAAATCACTAAATTTAATCGGTTAATTATTTATGTCAAGTACATTATAGTTAATGATTTATAAACTTTATTAACTATTTGTGAAATTTCATAGATATTTCATATAAATAAAATGAATAACAATTGTTCTTTTTATTACAAATGAAATTCAAACTTGTCTAAACAAGATCTATTATAACATTTATCTTAAGCAAAATTTCGTTATAACAATAATGTTTTAATTTTTTTGAGGACAATCCTCAAATTTCAATGTTAGTCAAGAAATTTTAATTAAATTAATTTATCCTTCTCAAGAAAAAATTTAAATTATCAGAGTTATCTGTTATTTAATATCAACAACGGGTAATAAATATTAACTGATTCTATTATAATTATATAAATACAAAATTTTGACAATCAAACTTTATATTTATATTAATGTATACTTCAAACTAAAATATGCTCCCACTCAAATTAACATCCCTTTATTTGTATACATATATCAGTGTATGTGTATATATATATATATATATATATATATAATGGTGTTCCAAGACCCATATCTAGTCATGCCTTGACCTAGCTTTGGCTAATCCCCAAAACACAACCTTTTAGGTAGACATCTTATGTCAATTATATCATGTATATAATTCCTAGACCGCATGATGAACATTTTGTTCAGTGTTATTCATTTGCTCAAATATAGAATAATTCATGCTCTTGTCTCTAAGCCATATTCTTATTATGCAGCGTAGTTAAGTCAGACCCAATAATACAGTTCAAGTATCACTTTTATTCCGTCGCATATAACCAAAATAAAAGGATGCGCAATGCTTTGGCATCACCTACATTTAGTGACTTTAGACATTGATGCGTGTATTATTGGAAGACGTCACCATAACTTAATATAACAAAATTTGCTATAAAGAGAATTTTATAATTCGTAGTGGCGAACAATATTAGAGTCATTTACATATATCAAATATATGTATTTTATATTCATATATTATTTAAATATTCAATGTAATATACTTGTATATATATATATAATATAATATATACACACATATATATACATACGAAGTATGCCAATTTAGCCTTTACAACAATTCAAAATTTTGGATGATAAAATAAATAAATCACCTCTAACTCATATTTCTGCAAACATGGCCTTATCAACTGTTACCAAACTAAAAAAATAAAATCCAAGATTATTTTATTATCAGAATTATTTATGGTTCTGGTTTAACTCAGATTATCACATAATTAGAAACACATCCGACATGCTAGCTAAATACAATATAACCATCATATAAGGAGATCATCTATATCTTTACATCTATCCTGAATATAAGGAAATGTTCTATTTATATTTTTGTAAATTCAGGCCCTACACATCTCATAATTACGCGATTCGATCTGTATTTAAAACAAAATACAACTTAAACAGAACAAAATATAACATAATTTGTATTAATTATACAGTTACAAGCATCAAATATACAATACTGCTTATATATATTTATACAATTACATTCACATGCAAATAAACTGTTAATGAACAATTCATATCTGTTTATTCAACATGTGTTTGCATTAGTTTCTTCTGCCACCATATGCACTTGTATTGCAACTTTATACTGAAATTTTTTCATTGTATCGGCTGCCCCTGCAAAAATTAAAGTCAAAGGGTCAACTTAACCCATATATATACACATCAAATGTATATCGTATACGTGTAGTGACCTATATACATCAAATGTATAAAGTGCTTTAACTCATTTTACATCATATGTATAATATATTTAACATATATACTGCAATTCGTATATATACATATATATCAAATGTATTTGATCTGCAAATGGATATATATATATATATGTATCAGCATATATATATATATATATATATATATATAGCAAACATGGTATAAATTTTACACCATTTTTCTCTTTACAGATACAATACATAAATGTAACTGGACATCATAATGTAAGTTATAATGAATTGCAGTGTATATTATAGAAACCAGTACATGCTTTCAGATCCAATTATAACATCATGCTATTTGAATCATATATTCAAACATGTGTAATACTGATATATATATATATATATGTAATGGCTGGTGAATTGATCACAACATCAATTCTATATCATAATACAGTTGATATTTAATCAAACATCAAAATATATTTGATGTAACCAATATATTTGAGTCTAATCTGATTAGCATATATATGTATGTATTCTAAACACATAAGGGTATATACTTTTGTAGTAATTCATGTAAGTCATGCATATGAGATGATCATGACTGTGCAGACTACATCTGTATTTGTATAAATATGTTTGTATGTCATTACAAGCTATAATATTCTCAAATTTATATCTTTACAGATATAAGAAAAATCATATAAAAGGGGAGTCAAAATGGCAAAAGGTTTAAACCATTTTATATCTACACTAGTAAAACATAATCGATTTATATTGAACTGAGTCAAGTAAAACATATCATCCATACTGTTAAATTCCAAATTTATAATTATATCACATATGTGTGGTTGACCTATAGGATAAAATCAAAACATGTTTTTGATTTTATAGCAACCCATCGCAACTGTAAAAAGTAACCATATATAACATTAAAACAAAACCAGCAAATCATATCTGTTATAACCCAAGATAGATGATTTCCAGTATATTTGTCAACAAGCAGAAAACATAACTGTTAAGTTATATTTGTAACAAAAAAAATTATCCACATAATACTTGTACAAGAAGTGGTATTATATAGATAAACACATAACATCATAAATGTATATGCTTATCTATATACATTTAATGTTTTGTTGAGTTAAGTTCATAAACTTAATTGACTTAATATTCAATACCCTGCAATGACTCAATATTCAGGTTATTATTGGAGTGTTAACAATATTTGATCTGAATCAAATATATATTTATAACAGAGTGATACTCTGTATTTACAATGCTAACAAATCATTATGACTGACCATATTTTATCACTTCAGTGAATACTTACATCTTGTTAATCATTAGTCCATAAGATAATTGGCAACAATATGTTTTAAAAATTCAGTGTCCAATCCAAAATGGCATATCATATTGATTGAATATAACTTGTTTTTGATTTATACATAGGATATCGATGTTGATCAAACAAAGTAACAACAATTTGTAACTTAGTCGTTTTTCAGACTTACCAATAAAATATCACTCCTAAGTTTTATATCAAATATAAAATATTGATCACAGTAAAATTATACATCATATATTAAACACAATTTTAATATCAGTGAAACATTTTCACTTCTGAAATGATCACGCTTTAAGATCTTGAATCTTTTGACAAAATCAAGCATTGAAGTCTGAAAACCAAATCAGGTTGATCACTGCTACATTCATAATCATACATGTATGTTTTGCATTGAAAAATAATATTAAGTCGTCAATTCCGGCTTTCAGTATTTTGACTCACAGTTTAATATTTATCAGATTCACACATGCATATTTATATTTATACTATATATACATTAAATAGAGTGGCAGCAATAAATCAATCCCCTTCAGATTCAACAATTAATAATATATTACAAGAAATCGGTATTTCAAATAAAATAAAATAAAAAATGCCTTGCCTTTCTTAAACAATAAAACATGGTATTTGATTTTATATACAGGGTTTAAAGGTAAACTTTCATCGTGATGGCAGTTTCAAACTTAGTTGATAACCATATTTAATTAACATGGATATATATGGACTGTTACACCATCAATAATTTTAGATGCTATTCTGAACAAAAGACTTGGTCTTGTAAATTGATCAGAAACATGATTAAAGTTACATATATATATATATATATATATCATTATATATATATTGACTCGAGGTCATTGTGTACTCATGATCTATATCACAAATTTGCAAAAGACAAGTCAACAATGAATCACACATTCTTTCATGTGACTCTCAAACAGATTTGTTCCTTTTGTTCAACAAAACATCTGTTTACTATTACAATTGTGATTAATCTCATTAATTCAACAAAAGTCAAAACTGGTTAAGCAATTCTTCCTAACAAATCAGATTTGTCAAGTCAGAATTTAATATAACAGATAATGACATAATGTATCTAAATCTATTTAATAAAGCTTACCAAGCCAATATTCAAACCAGATATATATACATATCTCTTATTCTCCAATCTGATAAGTAGATCTGATCTTTGGTCAAAACTAATATCATATATTTTTAATGATCCAATTCAGATTCAAATAATATCAAATCTTGGTTTATCCTTAAAATTATCACATATCAGAGTCAATGCACGATGGTTTAAACATTTTAAACCATAACAAAACAACTAATTAGATCCAGAAATCCATTTATTTTCGTATCATATACAAAACACTTTCTGATGAAACAATCTCATCTTTACTGGATTTATTTTAGATTATACTAATATCCGTTTACATAAAACCGTCAGATTGGATATAATCAAACAAATCGAAATTCAAACGGTACTCAATTTACAGATTAGCATAAAACCTAAGCTCTGATACCGTTGAAGGAATTTTATGTTCGAATTCATGTCAATAAATGAAATTTCAACCAAATTACTACTAGATTTATGTGTTAATCTAGAAATTGAGGGTTATTACCTTGCTGTTGCTTCAACTTCTTCACGCAATTGATTTTGGATCTCGATTGATTCGAACCTTGAGCTCCCAAAGTAGCGAGCCTTTATAGGTTATCCACGAGAATGCATCCCTCTCGAATCAAATTAAAGAGGAAGAAGGGAAGGTGGTACTAACCGCCGCCATTAGTTCCTTAGGGTTTTATTATTAGAAGTTATGTCGATCTGTTGAAATCAATAATCACATATTGATCGGATGACTAAGCATTATCATATATGGTTAGCCATTTTATTTTAAAAGGAAATAAAATATGAAATATTTCCTTTTAAAATCAAATGTTAACCATAAATTTTAAACCAACCTAAATACTAATTACAATTTCAAATAAAATATCAACAAATTGAAGTTTTATTTTACCCAAAGAAACTAATTTCTCCTTGTTACGTTCTTTGTTGTGTGACCCTATAGGTTATTACAATGTTGGCAATAATTTAAATCATATTTAAATTATAAACAGTGAGCGGCATCTAGTAGTACATCGCTGCTACCCAAGTCATAGTAAGATCAATTAACGATTCGATACAACCTTTCCGTGACTAGTGTATCAATGTAATATAATCCTTTCAACCAATATATCCAGGATTAAACTCAAGGCATGGATCGTATCGTCCTCTTTATAATTTAATCCCTTTTTCTTGATCGATAAGTAGATTGTTTAAAACAAATCAATACTTAAGCACGGCCATGCATTTCATAGTCTCACTCAATCAAGAGGCCCGTGGATATCACTACGAATATATCATAGGGTTAAATTCCATCTAGATCATTCATAATTTTCATTTGATTCGAGATGTATCCAATAATCACCGTTATCGTTACTTTGTTACGAATAACTTTAGATGATATCAAAACACAAATATCCTCGAATAAAATTATAATGATTTCAGGTCTGAGGACCATTACATCACTGTCACTATGAGAATAACTTATGATACTGCTAATTATATTCCATGTAGTTTTCTCACGGTGGGTTATCCCAATACGATATTCTCCAATACGTATTTATGTTTTGACATTAATATCACGTATATTAATTATCAATTAGATGTGATCACTAGTCAACCAACATACTAGTCTTAACGCTTTATTGTTGTCCTATATAAACAATAAAACTCGACTAGGGACATTAAAGAATTACTGTGACGATCTCAAAACCCCGTATCATGGAATTAGGGATAATCATTGGAATATAACACATTAATCATCATTAGTAGAGAACAAATAATAGCATAAAAAGAAAATAGAATAATTTACATCAATATGATAGCAGAATCATAACATGTAATAAACATCAGAGTAGCACAGTGTAGAATACAACTTAGTGCATGAAAGGAAATGATCAGTCTACATCAAGATCACTGGTACATATACATCATAAATACATAATAGAAGTAAATCTGTCTACATCGCGATAAGCGGAATATCAAATGGCCAAAATACTGAGAAGTCAATTCCTCGCCATATAAGCCAAAAGGTGCACTCCATGCTGTAGTGCAAAAGCCAAAATATAATCTGTCACCTGTCACTAGGCTACTCGTGTGAAAATAAGGGCACCCAAGTTTGCAAAGTGAAACAAACTACGAGTCAGACATGGGACTGGTATGAGAAATCTACTTAACTAGTTAAACAACAATAACAAGGCAAATCATAGGACCACGCCACTTTCGCGGAACGGGTTTACTCCAGTGATTGCCAGTGCATTAAATAAAGTAAATTATTTAAACAACGCAATGCCTTTTATTAAATGCAACCATTATAAGACCAAGTCCCATCATACAATGCAAAGCAAACCGGGGGATAGGGTTTTAACTTATAATGGCCAAAATATGCTTAACACGTGTAAAGCAAAATCATTTCATATTATTACTAGTGCATATATGTTTCAAAAGCAAATTCAATCATAAATATCAATCCTAGACGACATAAGTGCCTCATACCACTATGTCGCCATATATAAGTTACAATCAAATCCGTGATTTCGTATTGGAAATTTGGATTCCATCATGAGTCGAGGCCAGGGATGGCTCCTCACCGCTTTGAGACACTCTAGCAAATGCCTCAGGACTCCCCGCAGAGAACCTTTGGATCTTCAGGGCCGGTCCTCTCTTACGTTTGAGGATTGGTTATTCCTGAACACACGTTTCCCGATCCTATCGGACCTATCCATCGGCTCCGTAGAGACCGATATATCTGAGGCACCTTGCATTAAAACATCCACAAAGGGTAAAATAATAAACAATGTCAGGGCGAGTAAAACGCTGACACCACCCATAGCTAGAAAGAAACCTCGTGCACTCCCTGCAGTCACGATCCCTTTGTTGACTCATACGCCATACACAAAGCTATGCTATAAACCCGTGCTTTGATCATCAACCACAAGACTCTGCTTTTCAACAAAACCCTTGATCATTTGCATCTTTGCATGCCACGATGTCAATCCACACCATACCACTGATGTCTACTGATATACAACCTCTGAGCTCGTACATCTCAGAGAAGTGCGTTAAGCAAGAGAATAAATTCTCCGCCGCCAAACAGATGTATATTTAGTAGAGTTCAATGAATACAGCACAAAATACACATCAGACATATGTCCATTTACAAGTCCATTCTGGGTCTGAACGAAACTAGAGGCACCTTATTCCTCATCCCGTATGTCCAATACAGGAGAGAGGCCCTCGCATATCCGGATGATTAACAAGTATGTCCAGACCACTACCATTGTAACCTCGTCAAGGGAGCTACCGATCTCAAAGGCATCGGTAGTAATCTACACGATGTGAAGATCACTGGTCTTGCACCGTCTTCATATCATCATCATTTATTCGTTGATCAATTATTTGAAATGAGCATTACTCGGCCTTTTCAAATAATTCACGTATATTAGAATTCAAATCAATTCTGTCCATGGTTAAATTATTCGACATCCACATTTACGTTCTTTATATAATTTTAATGTCAAACACATTCAACCATCAAATATTAAGCAAACAAAGTAGCATCGGTTCATTTCCATTCCATTTTGCCTATAATATTTTATAATGATATTTCGCTATTTTTATTTATTAAAAACAGTGCCATTGAATTAAATGACGTTTCAGGTCATAACGTGGCCCTGGCGTTGTTTTTCTCTAATGGTCGGATCTTAACGTAGTTAAGTCCTTTGGAAAGCCCTCTTCAAAACGAACTCAACTGTTCCAGTTTTGGGAAAATCTGATGGTCGGATCTCTCGATATAATCGTTTAAAGTTACAATTTCAAAATACGAACTACAGCGTCGTTATTCGTTTTATTTAATTTATATTAATGTATATAAATATAATCCATTCCGGCGTTGTTTTTATTTAGATTTGAATTAAACATTTCTCACAATCCAACCGTTGGATTTCAACAAACTTTATATCGTTGGAAAGATTTTTCCAAAGCGAACCCAACGGTTCCAGTTTCGGGAAAATTCGATGGTCGGATTTCTTGATATAATCGTTTAAAATCACGATTCCAAAATACAAACTATAGCATCATTATTCGTTTTATTGAATTTATATATATATATATATATATATATATATATATATAATTCAATCGATGATTTCCATATCGTTTTTCACTTCAAATATTTCACTAACGCCTTTAAATTCCAGAAAATTTCTCCATAACCTCCTTTGTTCTGGGAGGGGTTTGGAAATTTATTGTGCCATATTAGGCACCCAATAAATTCTAAAAAGCATACACATATTTATAGTGACATATTCTTGTGTCCACAGGGGAGTGTGTATAGATCATAACTCCAGAGAATAAATTCTCGTCGCCCTATAAATGGTTTTTGTGCCATAATAACTAGAGAGTCATGTTTATTGTCATCTGCAGACCCGTGTGGGTTTTTATTATCTGGCAATTTATCATTATATTCTATATAGTCCATATCAGTCTTTAGTTCAACCCGAAATATAGTCATCGCCATACAAGCTTCTCGCTTGTATGGTACATCTTCAACCTCGTCACATAAGCTCCAAATGCTTATGTCGTATATGATAGGGTATACTATCTTCAAGAAGTATGCCATGTAGTGTAGTTCAAAATTAATTGTTACTATCCTATGGCGACGTTTATTATTTCACACAGAACAACAAGCACTTTGCATCCAATGGCATTCACATGAGTTTATATAATAATAAAATCGCGCAGCCCACTCATTAAGGCTTACCTATTTGTCAGACACGCAAATATATTCTTTACTCAACAGCCAATCCATATTCCTGTTCAACACATGTATATATGTGCAGAACTAAACTAAAAATAATATTTCTAGCGAACAAATGTTTATTTTTAACACTTCATACATAGGGTAAAAATGATATTTTTGGCGAACAAAAATATGTTTCAACATATGTGTATTTTTAACAAGTTGTATACATGATAAAAATGATATTTTTATCGTTCAAAATATTTATTCCACACATGAATGTTTTTAGCACTCCTATGCGTGATAAAAATGATATTTTTATCTCTTAAAATATTTATTCCACACATGAATGTTTTTAGCACTTCATATTCACAATAAAATGCAAATTTTATTGTTCCATCGTTTTATTCAGCACATGAATCCTTTTCAATATATGAATATTTTAAATAGTTCATACATATAATAAAAATGATATTTTTATCGTTAAAACAATTTATTTGAAACACGAATATTTATATACTCCATATACATGATAAAAATGTTATTTTTGAAGTTAAAATAATTTATTCAAACCACTAGTTAGTCCATATATATGATAAAAATGTGATTTTTACTTTTCAAACAATTTATTCAACACATGAATGTCATTCAACATATGAATATCACCTACATGCATACTTCATATACTTCACACGCATAATAAAAATGTGATTTTTATTATCTAAACAATTTATTCAATGCATGAATATAATTCAAGCACATAGATATTACTGAAAATTTCGGCAGCATAATGGTAGGGGTTAAAAACCGGCACCGTCCCGAGTATGGCTCCTCGCACTACCTTAGGCCTCGCGGCGATCCATAAGGGGCTTATCTAAATGATTTAAGATCAATTTCATATCATATGATTTTTCCCCAATAATTCTCATTGTTTCAATCATAAACAATTTCTTTCAACCACAAACAAATATTTCAAACCATTCGCATTTCAACTAATTTCAACGATTCGCATTATCAATCAATAACACGTCAATCACAATCAAGTCATATTGTCCATGGTCTGCGGACGAGGGGAGTATATACATATATATACGTATACAAATATATTTCATTTCCATTTCAACACATATATGATTTTTACAACGCATGCATAATTTATACATCGCTCATATAAGTTATACAACGCTCATACATGTGGTGTACAACACATATATAATATATATTTCGCTCATATAATTTATACAACGCTCATGTATGTGGTGTACAATACATATATAATTTATACAACGCATTTCCATTCCATATTGAATTTAGAAGTCTCACGTTGATTTTAATCCTTCTGAAATTTGTAGCGAGCTCGAAACACATTCTAGCTTCTTCTAGAATGTAGATGATGTCGCCACGAGTCCGATGTTTCCTGTTTCATCGAATTTCGTCAACATAGCAAAAAGACATGATTTTTATTTGAAAATAATGATTTGCAACACTTAGAAGTGTTATAATCAGTTTATTAAAAACTGGTCATTACCTCTCTGAGTTGGTTCGAAACTAGGTTTCGATCCTACGTCCAAACCGTTGATCGATGTTGAAATCAGTCGGCGCCACGCTCTAGAGGGTGGAACAACGCATGGATCGAGGGCGGGGGTCCCACTCGATGTGGGGGGTTGAGGCACGGCGGCGGGTGGAAGTTCAAAGGGTGATTCTCGAGGTACGATGCGCGATAGGGGAAGCTCCTTGTATGGATTTGAAGAGGAGGAGATGTTCTTCAAAAAGTTCTAAAGGGGCAGGGTCAAATTCGAAGCGGTTTGGCCGTAAAATGATCGGGAACGGAGGAAGCTGCAGCGCCATTGGTCGGGAGAGAAAGCGGGGGTTTTCTGATATATTTTTATAAAATTAAAAAATTAAGAAAAAAATCCTATTCGTGGATATTTATATTAATTCAAAAATTATGGGTTTTCCCATAAGAACTCCAATTCAAACCCAACGACTGTCACCCCTAACTAAAAACCCCCATCCCGGACACAATGGAATATGTTTCGCAAGCCCATTCGACTGCTATAGTCAGTTATTCTTCAAATTAAAATATAAAACATTCAAATTCTGTTTTGAACGTACATTTTAATTTGCCGGGGCCACATGCTGATTCTAAAAATTCCCGAAAAATTTGTCTAGCTATGTTGGGATGATACGGTCCCAACAAAACTGATTTCATTGAATTCTGAGACATTTGAAAAATGGCCATTTTCTGGTCGATCCAATTTGATTAAAACCAAGCAAACACATTTTTCTTTGCCACTCTCACCTATTAATTCCAAAAATTATGGAAAACCTAGCAATAAATTGATATCCCGGATCCAATAAAAGTGGTTTCATCGAAAACGAAGGTCGTTTGCAAAATGTCAATTTCTAAGGGCTATATTTATTCCATAGCGACCATTCTGAATATTCAACTGGACATAACTTTTGATTCCCGCTATGAAATTTTGATTTTTCAAATTCGTTAGAAAGATATTCTTAAACAGATTTAAATATTTTTGGTTTTGCTAGATCCGTTTTATTTTGCGTCTTGTACGTTCACTCAAAGTTCGGATACAAAATTTTAAACTGTCGCACTATTTCTAACTCGTTATTTTATTGAAATATTTTATTTCAATTACTTCAAATTCATTAAAATAACCAAATTTTAAATTGGCTCGTATTTTCCGTGTTGTTATAGTCTCCCCCACTTAAAACTTTTCGTCACCGAAAAGGAAACAGCAGTAAAGTAGGAAACTAAACGGAAATGCAAAGTATTGTAAACGTACCTTGCACCAGAGTTAGTCAGAGATGTCCACTCTATAATTGGGATAAGCTTGCTAAATTCTTTCTTCTGTCTCCCAAGTACAGTCTTTGGGATCTCCACTCCACTGCACTTTAACTAAATGAACCTTCTTGTTCCTTAGCTCTTTAGTTTCTTTGCCAATAATATTTGTCGGCTCTCTTCTGACTGCTAATTCTGGAGTAATTTCCAAGTCCTGTTGCGTTTCTTCTTCTACAACAAGATCTGGATCACGCACATGCTTTCGAAGTTGAGATACGTGAAACACATCATGTACTACAGGCAACCAATTAGGTAATTGAACCATATAAGCAAGAGTTCCAATTCGTTCAAGTATAGGAAAGGGACCAATAAATCTGGGTGCCAACTTCCCAGTTTTACCGAATCGGACTACTCATCTCATTGGAGAAACTCTCAAATACACATAATCACCAACAACAAATACTAAATCTCTTCTTCTAGAATCCACATAACTTTTTTGTCGGCTTTGAGTTGTTTGCAATCATTTCTTGATGAAATCGACTTTGTCTGAAGCTTCGCGAATCATATTGGGTCCCAACACAAGTTGGTTTCCAGGTTCTACCTAACATGCGGGACATCTGCACGGTCTACCGTATAATGCTTCAAATGGCGACATTTTCAAGCTTTCCTGATAACTATTGTTATATGAGAACTCAGCCAAATGCAGATGATCTTCCCATGATCCGCCGAAATTAATAATACAAGCCCGCAGTAAATCTTCTAGGATACGGTTCACCCTCTCAGTTTGGCCATCTGTCTGAGGGTGATATGCGGTGCTCAGGTTCATCTTTGTCCCCAGTTCTACTTGAAATTCCTCCCAGAATTTGCTAGTAAATATTGGATCTCTGTCACTGACTATGCTGATCTGCACTCCATGTAGCTTAATAATTTCTCTGAAATAAATCGGTGCTAGACTTTGAGCGGTTCTGTTGGATCTGACAGGTATGAAATGGGCGGTCTTCATGAAGCGATCTACGATCACCCAAATACTGTCATTTCCTTTCCTGGTTCGGCGTAAACCATCTATGAAATCCATGGAAATTCGCTCCTACTTTCAATTTGTAATTTCAAACGATTGCAATAATCCGGCAAGTTTCTGTTGGTCGCTTTTGACTAATTGGCAAGTAGAGCACCTACTAACATATATAGAAATGTCCCTTTTCATTGCCCTCCACCAGAATGTGCGTTTGAGGTCATTATACTTTTTGCTCACACCTGGATGGATATTCAGTTTAGACTTGTGACATTCATCCATCACTTCTTTTCGGAGCTCAGAAATATTGGGGATGCAAATTCGGCCTTTCAACCTCAGAACTCCCTGGTTATCAATCTGGAAACTCGAGGGTTCACCCTCGTTGATCTTTTTGCCAATCCTCTGAATAAATTCATCGTCTTTCTAAAGTACAGAGATTTTATCTATCAACGACAGCGTAATTATCAGATTGGCAATGATTGCGGTTTTCCTGCTAAGTGCATCTGCTACCACATTGGCTTTTCCCGGCGTATACATAATATCTAGATCATACGCTATAAGAAATTCTAGCCAACGCTGTTGTCTTATATTCAAGTCTTTCTGGGTGAACAAATACTTCAATGATTGATGATCATTATATAATTCAAATTTCTCACCCAGTAGATAGTGCCTCCATATCTTCATAGCAAACACGATGGCTAATAATTCTAGATCATGAGTTGCATAATTCTTCTCATGCGGCTTCAACTGACGGCTAGCATAAATGACTACTTGGCCTCTTTGTATTAATAGTGCATCAAGACCTCTAACCGAAGCATCTGTCCAGACCGTCAAATCCTGATTGCCATTGATAATGGGTAATACTGGAGCAGTTGTCAGTTTTAATTTTAGTTCCTGGAAAGCTTCCTCACATTCGGGAGTCCACTTAAATCATTCATGCTTCTTTGTAAGCTTGGTTAATGAAATAGATATCTTCCAAAAATCCTTAAATGAATTTCTGATAATAACTAGCCAATCCCAGCAAACTCCGGACTTCCGTAGGTGTAGTAGGCTGCTTCCATTCTTGAATTGCTGCAATTTTGCTTGGATCTACAGAAATTCCTTTCTTTGACACTACGTGGCCAAGGAACTTCACTTCCTCCTGCCAAAAGATACATTTAGAGAATTTAGCTTTGGAGAAGTTCTTTCTCAGGATCCCCAACACTTGTTCTAAATGTTTTTCATGCTTGCTTTTTGACTTGTAGTAGATTAAAATATCATCGATGAATACCAAAACAAATTTATTCAGGACTTCTCTGAACACTCTATTCATTAAATCGACGAAGTAAGCTGGAGCGTTACGCAAGCCGAACGACATTACCAATCACTCATAAAATATGTCTAGACCTCTGAAAGCTGTCAAAGGAACACACGCTTCGGCAATTCTCAGTTGATGGAAACCTGTAGCTAGGTCCATTCTGGAAAATACTCTCTCTCAATTTAATTGATCCAACAAATCATCAATGTGGGGTAATGGATATTTGTTCTTGAGCATATGCTTGTTGAGGTCTCGGTAATCAACACGCAATCGTAGAGTACCGTCTGACTTAGGAACAAACACTACAGCGGCACCCCAATTAGAAAAGCTGGGTCTGATCAGATCTTTCCATTAAAGTTGTCGAGTTTGATCACCAAATTCTTCTTTTTATTTTAGAGTCATTCTTCGAATTGAATGCACTACTGGCCTGGAATTCGGAATTAGATTGATCCTGAATTCAATTTCTCTTTGCGGAGGTAAGCTTTCGACTTCTTCGAACACATCCGCATAGTCTTTAACGACAGGAGTCTTCTCTAACAAAGTGGGAATAACTTCTAGCACAGACCAAAATTCTTTTCTATTAGGATCTGAATCTGAGCCCAGGCATGGTATAGTAATATGCCCAAGCTTTGTTTTAATCTTTACTTCTCTTTCAACACATCTTACTTCGGCCTCGTATTTGGTCAACCAGTCCAGTCCAAGTATGATATCAAATTTGGAAAAGTTCATGACGATCAGATCAAAAGAAAATTTGTAACAAGAATAAGAGACCGGCACTCTACAATACAAACTGAGAACAATAGAACCTCTTATCGGATTATGAACTCTAACTGATTCTTTAAGCTTTCTTAGATTTAACTTTAACTTTTTAACAGTGTTAGTTGCGCTAAAACTTTGTGATGCACTAGTGTCAAATAGTACGGAAACAGGAATATTTTTAATAGTAAGGATACCTCCCAAAACATCGGGTACCTATCCCATCTGTAATAGCTGGCGGATTTGCCCCTTCGTATATATGCGCAACTTGTGAATTCTTTAGCAAGGGACAATTGGCCTTGATATGCCCCTTTGGTGACAGTTGTAACACTCTCGCCTATCACCAGAATTCTAAATCGAGCTTGCTTGGGTGGCCTTCTGTCGCTTTGGAGTGGTGCACACATTGGAGTAATGGCCAACTTGACCGTTGTTGTAGCAGTTTCCTCTGGGTGGCCTATTCGTTTGTAGCTTGGAATTTGCTGCTGTGTTGCTGGATTCGGGCTGCCTTTCTGAAGTCTTGCGCTTGTTTCCTGCCTGATTGTTTGCGTGGTCTATTTGCATGTTCCTCATATCCAGGCTCTCATAGTTGCAAGCCATATCCACCATCTCGGCGAATGTAAGGTTAACATGGCTCAATGCCCTGTCCTGATACCTGCGTTGAAGTCCATGAATGAACCTCTTATTCTTTGCCTTCACATTCTGAACAAGCTCTAGAGCGTAGTGGGATAGCTGAGTGAACCTATTGAGGTACACCTAGATGGTGCGATCTCCTTGCTAGAGATTGGTAAAGTCATCATGCAAGCGCTCCATCTCTTGCTCTGGAATGAACTTCTCTTTGAACAGTGTTTTGAATTTATTCCATATCATCACTATTCACTACCTCTTCCTCATTTAAGGTGATGGCGTCCCACCAGAGATGGGCCTCGTCCTGCAATAGCCAAGCGCCCATAAAGCTTTTCCTCTGATCCTCAAGACCCATGCCCCTGAATATCTTCTCACAAGTGTTCAACCATCTCAAGGCTTCAATTGCAGTACAAGTGCCCGAAAATAGCTTGCCTCCCAGATTCCTATATGTCTTTCCCACTCGGTCTAAATCAAAGTGGCGCGAGGGAAGTGGTGGCTGAATCAAAGGATCTGGGACAACAGGGATATTCCCCCGTCCTCCGCCTCGGCTTCCTCGGCCTGCTCTACCTCCAGCTACAACTGCTCGGGTAGCCATTTAAGTCAAGTTCTGTACAAGCAAGAAAAGAGTCAATCTCACAGAAATGATAATTTTAAGACATGGTAAAGCAGAAAAATATATGAAAAGATAATGATGTACTGATCAAGTTATTTTGCTATTCTGCTTACCTCATTCTAGGACATTACTAATCTTACCTCTAATGAGCTACTCGTCTTAGAACACTACTGATGACGAGGTGTTTAATATGTTAAATTCCAGAACTAAGATCAACTAAAGCTTTGATATCACATGTGACGATGTCAAAACTCTGTATCACAGAATTAGGGATAATAATTGGAATATAACACATTAATCATCATTAGCAGAGAACAGATAATAGCTTAAACAGAAAATAGAATAATTTACATTAATATGATAGCGGAATCATAACATGTAATAAACATCAGAGTAGCACAGTGTAGGATACAACTTAGTGCATGAAAGGAAACGATCAATATACATCAAGATCACTGGTACATATACATCATAGATACATAATAGAAGTAAATCTGTCTACATCGCGATAAGCGAAATAATATACATAAGGTACTAATGGTGGAATATCAAATAGCCAAAATACTGAGAAGTCAAGTCCTCGCCATACAAGCCAAAAGGTGCACTCCATGCTGTAGTGCAAAAGCCAAAATATAAACTGTCACTAGGTTGCCCATGTGAAAATAAGGGCACCCGATTTTGCAAAGTGAAACAAACTATGAGTTAGTCATGGGACTGGTATGAGAAATCTACGTAACTGGTTAAACAACAATAACAAGGCAAATCATAGGACCACGCCACTTTCGCGGAACGGGTTTACTCCAGTGATTGCCAGTGCATTAAATAAAGTAAATTATTTAAACAATGCAATGCCTTTTATTAAATGCAACCATTATAAGACCTAAGTCTCGTCATACAATGCAATGCAAACCGAAGGATAGGCTTTTACCTTATAATGGCCAAAATATGCTTAATATGTGTAAAGCAAAATCATTTAATATTATTACTAGTGCACATATGTTTCAAAAGCAAATTCAATCATAAATATCAATCCTAGACGGCATAAGTGCCCCCATACCACTATGTCGCGATATATAAGTTACAATCAAATCCGTGATTTTGTATTGGAAATTTGGATTCCATCATGAGTCGAGGCTAGGGATGACTCCTCACCGCTTTGAGACACTCTAGCAAATGCGTCGGGACTCCCCGTAGAGAACCCTTGGATCTTCAGGGCTGGTCCTCTCTTACGTTTGAGGATTGGTTATTCCTGAACACACATTTCCCGATCCTATCGGACCTATCATTCGGCTCCGTAGAGACCGATATATCCGAGGCGCCTCACATTCTAACATCCACAAAGGGTAAAATAATCAAAAATGTCAGGGCGAGTAAAACGCTGACACCACCCATAGCTAAAAAGAAACGTCGTTCACTCCCTGCAGTCACGATCCCGTTTTTGACTCATACAGGGGTGTGAGGCTTGCAAATTAATGCCATACACAAAGCAACGCTATAAAGCCGTGCTTTGATCATCAACCACAAGACTCTGCTTTTCAATAAAAGCCTTGATCATTTGCATCTTTGCATGCCACACCGTCAATCCACACCATACCACTGATGTTTACCGATATACAACCTCTGAGCTCTTACGTCTCAGAGAAGGGTGTTAAGCAAGAGAATAAATTCTCCGTCGCCAAACAGATGTATATTTAGTAGAGATCAACGAATACAACACAGAATACACGTTAGACACACGTCCATTTATAAGTCCATTATGAGTCTGAACGAAACCGGAGGCACCTTATTCCACATCCCGTATGCCAAATATTGGAGAGAGGCCCTCGCATATCCGGACGATCAACAAGCACGTCCAGACCACTACCATTGTAACCTCGTCAAGGGAGCTACTTATCTCAAAAGCATCATTAATAATCTACACGATGTAAAGATCAACGGTCTCGCACCGTCTTAAGAACTTCATCATTTATTTGTCGACCAATTATTTGGAATGAGCATTACTCGGCCTTTTCAAATAATTCACGTATATTAGAATTCAAATCAATTCTGTCCATGATTAAATTATTCGACAACCACATTTACGTTCTTTATATAATTTTAATTTCAAACACAATCTACCATCAAATATCAAGTAAACCAAGTAGAATCGGTTTATTTCCATTCCATTTTACCTATAATATTTTATAATGATATTTCACTATTTTTATTTATTTAAAAACAGCGCCATTGAATTAAACGACGTTTCAGGCCGTAACGTGGCCCTAGCACTGTTTTTATCTAATTTTGATTTACACATTTCTCAAATTCTAACCATCAGATCTTAAGTAAGTTAAGTCCGTTGGAAAGCCCTCTTCAAAACGAACTCAACGGTTCCAGTTTCGGGAAAATCATATGGTCGGATCTCTCGATATAATCGTTAAAATTACGATTTCAAAATACGAATTGCAGCGTTGTTATTCGTTATATTTAATATATATATATATATATATAAAAACCATTTTGGCACTGTTTTTATTTAGATTTGAATTAAACATTTCTCACAATCCAACCGTTGGATTTTAACAAATTTTATATCGTTGGAAAGATTTTTCCAAAGCGAACCCAACGGTTCTGGTTTCAGGAAAATCCGATGGTCGGATTTCTCGATATAATCATTCAAAATCACGATTCCAAAATACGAACTGCAACATCGTTATTCATTTTATTTAATTTAAATATATATATATTTATATAATTCATTCGACGATTTCCATATCGTTTTTCACTTCAAATATTTCACTAATGCCTTTAAATTCTAATTTTTTTTGCCATAACCTCCTTTGTACGGGGAGGGGTTTGGAAATTTACTGGCCGTATAAGGCACCCAATAAATCCTAAAAAGCATGCACATATTTATAGTGATATATTCCGGTGTCCATAGGAGAGTGTGTATAGACCATAACTCCGGAGAATAAATTCTCGTCACCCTATAAATGGTTTTTGTGCCTTAATTACTGGAGAGACGTGTTTATTGTCATCTCCAGACACGTGTGGGGTTTTTATTATTTGGTAATTTATCGTTATATTCTATATAGTGCATATCAGCCTTCAGTTCAACCTGAAATAAGTCATCGCCATACAAACCTCTCGCTTGTATGGTACATCTTTAACCTCATCACATAAGCTCCAAATGCTTATGTGGTATATGATAGGGTATGCTATGTTCAAGAAGTATGTCATGTAGTGTAGTTCAAAATTAATTGTTACTATCCTATGGCGACGTTATTATTCACACCGCATAACAAGCACTCTGCATCCAATGGCATTCACAGGAGTTTATATAATTATAAAATCGCGCGACCAACTCATTAAGGCTTACCTATTTGTCGGACACGCAAATATATTCTTTACTCAATAGCCAATCCATATTCATGTTCAACACATGTGTGTGTGTGTGTGTCTATATATATATATATATATATATATATGCAGAACAGAACTAAAAATAATATTTCTAGCGAATAAATGATTATTTTTAACACTTCATACATAGGGTAAAAATGATATTTTTGGCGAACAAAAATATGCTTCAACAAATGTGTATTTTTAGCGAGTCGTATACATGATAAAAATGATATTTTTATCGTTCAAAATATTTATTCCACACATGAATGTTTTTAGCACTCGTATACATGATAAAAATGATATTTTTATCGTTCAAAATATTTATTCCACACATGAATGTTTTTAGCACTCGCATACATGATAAAAATGATATTTTTATCGTTCAAAATATTTATTCCACACATGAATGTTTTTAGCACTTCATATTCAAAATAAAATGTAAATTTTATTATTCCATCCTTTTATTCAACACATGAATCATTTTCAACATATGAATATTTTAAATAGTTCATACATATAATAAAAATTATATTTTTTATCGTTAAAACAATTTATTTGGAACATGAATATTTTATATTCTCCATATATATGATAAAAATGTTATTTTTGAAGTTAAAATAATTTATTCAAAACACTAGTATTTTATATAGTCCATATATATGATAAAAATGTGATTTTTACTTTTCAAACAATTTATTCAACACATGAATGTCATTCAACGCATGAATATCTCAACATATGAATATCTCATGCATGCATACTTCATATACTTCACACGCATAATAAAAATGTGATTTTTATTATCTAAACAATTTATTCAACGCATGAATATAATTCAATACATGAAAATAATTCAATACATGAAAATAATTCAAACTCATAGATATTACTGAAAATATCGGCAGCATAACGGTAGGGGTTAAAAACCGGCACCGTCCCGAGTACGGCTCCTCGTACTACCTTAGGCCTTGCGACGTTCCATAAGGGGCTTATCTAAATGATCTAAGATCAATTTCATATCATATGAATTTTCCGCAACAATTCCCATTGTTTCAACCACAAACAATTTCTTTCAACCACAAACAAATATTTTCAACCATTCACATTTCAACTAATTTCAACCATTCGCATTATCAATCAATATCATGTCAATCAGAATCAATTCATATCGTCCATGGTCTGTGGATGAGGGGAGTATATATATATACGTATATAAATATATTTCATTTCCATTTCAACATATATATGATTTTTACAACGCATGTATAATTTATACATCGCTCATATAACTTATACAACGCTCATACATGTGGTGTACAACGCATATATAATTTATAATTCGCTCATATGATTTATACAACGCTCATACATGTGGTGTACAATGCATATATAATTTATACAATGCATTTCCATTCCATATTGAATTTAGAAGTCTCACATTGATTTTAATCCTTCTGAAATTTGTAGTGAGCTCAAAACACGTTCTAGCTTCTTCAGAATGTAGATGATGTCGCTAAGAGTCCGATGTTTCCTGTTTCATCGAATTTCGTCAACATAGAAAAATGATACGATTTTTATTTGAAAATCATGATTTGCAACACTAGAAGTGTTATAATCAGTTTATTAAAAACGGACCGTTACCTCTCTGAATTGGTTCGAAACTAGGTTTCGATCCTACGTCCAAACCGTTGATTGATGTTGAAATCAGTCGGTGCCACGCTCTAGAGGGTGGAACGGCGCGTGGATCGAGGGTGAGGGGTCCCACTCGATGCGGGGGTTGAGGCACGGCAGCGGGTGGAAGTTCAGAACTTTGAGGGGATGATTCTCGAGGTACGGTGCATGCTAGGGGGAGCCCCTTATGTGGATTTGAAGAGGAGGAGATGTTCTTCAAAAAGTTCCAAAGGGGCAGGGTCAAATTCGAAGTGGTTTGGCCATCAAATGATCGGGGACGGAGGAAGCTGCAGTGCCGCCGGTCGAGAAAGCGGGGGTTTTCTGATATTTTTTTATAGAATTAAATAATAAAGAAAAAAAACCTTATTCGCCGATATTTATACTAATTCGAAAATTAGGGTTTCGCAAGCCCATTTGACTGTTACAGTCAGTTATTCCTCAAATTAAAATATAAAACATTCAAATTCTGTTTTGAACGTATATTTCAATTTGCCGGGGCCACATACTAATTCTAAAAATTTCCGAAAAATTTATCTAGCTATGTTGGATGATACTGTCCCAACAAAACTAATTTCGTCGAATTTTGAGACCATTTGAAAAATGGCCATTTTTTGGTCGATCGATTTGACTAAAATCAACCAAACACATTTTCCTTTGCCACGCTCACATATTAATTCCAAAAATTATGGAATTTGAAACCTAGCAATAAATTGACATCCCAAATCCAACAAAAGTGGTTTCATCGAAAACGGAGGTCGTTTGCTAAATGTCAATTTTCAAGGGCTATATTTATTCCATAGCGACCATTCTGAATATTCAACTGGCCATAACTTTTTATTCCCACGATGAAATTTCGATTTTTCGGATTTGTTAGAAAGATACTCTTAAACAGATTTAAATATTTTTGGTTTTGCTAAAATCCGTTTTATTTTGCATCATGTACGTTCAGTTAAAGTTCGAATCCAAAGTTTTAAACTGCCGCACTATTTCTAACTCGTTATTTTATTGAAATATTTTATTTCAATTACTCCAAATTCATTAAGATAACCAAATTAAAAAAAAAAATTGGCTTGGATTTTCCGGGTTGTTACAACTACAATACTTAACATATTATATAATCTCAAGTTCTAGTCACTTACTTGAACTATACAATTCCGTATTATAATTCTAAGGACTTATATTATATTAATATTATTTACGCATTAAATATAATATAATAGAATATTATTTTATTCCAAATAAAATTATAACATCAGCATTGTTATCAATCTCATCAAATGAATCGCCTTTAGGGCATAAACTCTGACACATACTCATTAAGTGTAACAGAAACACTGACCAATAACGGCTTCGCAACCCAGTCATGCAAAAAAGGCAATGCCTGATCAACAAAACAAGGGGAGACAGCAAAGTCTTGGGACCCCGATCCAACACGTTCCGATGATGCAAAGGTGATGAAGTCCTCTGCATCACTAAAACTGCCAATCTTCGATTCGGCCTCTAGAACCGGTTGCAGCACCAACGAGATAACCCTGTGAGATGTATAAGCATCAGATTTGGTCTGCCTCGAATGTCTAGTACAATGCCGTCGGCTTCAACGAGAACCAATCTGCTGCTTGCTCACCTAAACTTGATGTTCAACGCTCGAAGTACACTGGTTAGGGTGGAAAGAGGTGATCAACTCCCCTTCACCGGCCAGCATAGCAGAGATAACTTTAGCAAATCCTGGTCCAAACACCCCACCACAAGTCAAAGAGCCTACAGCGATACCATGAACAACAACCACTTGCGAATCTACAGAAAAAGAGAAACTCAGACAAGGCGCAAAACAGGTGATGAAATCATGTTCTGGCCGAGCGGCTTCAGCAAAGCGACGCTCCACCACATCCTCCTTCATTGATGAACCAACAGCTCCCCCACATGTGTGGAGTTTGGACACTAGCTCAGCTGAATAGAGGGGAGCCAATTCCAAGAAACAGCCACCCATATCCAAGAAACGAAAGCGCAAGATTTCTGTAAACGAGTTCAGAGAATAAACACGGATCTTAATCTCAGAGACTTATATATATATGTGTGTGTATATATATATATATATTCAACCAAATGATATCAACATAAATCATGCTTTAACTTGGGCCAAACAATGTTGAATTTTACATTGTTTACTTTTAATACCAATAGTTTTATTTATATTTCAATAATTTTGCAAATAGTATTTAAGTATTCCTCTTATGGAATAGTAAACCAATCTTAGTATTCCTTACAGTTACAAACTAATCCCATCCCTCGATAATAGTGAAGTCGTTCAAGTTAGGGTATTATATATACCTCTCAGACTTTGATCAGCAATGTTCTTATCTTGAGAAAAGTAAAAGTTTGTAATCTCAAACCCCATATTAATAATATTATAAAAATCTTATTTACTTCTAATTATGGTTGTATACATCATTTTCTACTTTTGAACATTCCCTTATGGCATCCGATCACTTTACTTAATCAAATTATTAAGTAAATAACGCTGATAAACTTTAACTTTAAAATCTATCGAATCTTGGATTTAATACTAAATTCATTTGCCAGGTCTCTCAAGTATCTTAAAATAAACCAAATTTGGATTTTCATTTCAACTAATCATTTACTAACTAACTTCATTAAATAATTTACCTTTTACAATTTAGAAATCTTTTCCACTTGACCGTCTTTACTTAACTTCGAATATTAAGTAAGCGTTTAATTAAAATCATTCCTTTAAATCTCTTTTGAAATGGTTATAATAAACATCTGATAATCATATTTAAACATGGTTAATTAAGGATTGATTTATTTTAGAAACTCATTAAGCTTAAACAACTATTTTATTTAAATTATACATAAAATAAACAAATTTAAAAATCTAACTGTTAACGATATTTTTTGTCAACACTGGAAATAGGTCTAAGGAAATGGACCTAAGGGAGAAATGAGATTACTTAGTTTCTACAAGCTTGAGTTAGTTCACCATTTCCTAGATATCAAGGTCTTAATCCCAAAGATTAATTACTCTTCCCTCAAGGGGTGAGTATCACGCTTACGAGACTCAACGACTAATAGTTACCTTGGGATAAGGGTTCCCTAAGCACAACACAAGATAGAAAGCTAAATGTCTTGCAGGAAGGGAGTTTTCAATAATCTTTAGGAAAGGTTAGGAGTTGGGTTTGAACCTTTGTCATGTAGAAAGCATGAGGTACTTTGTCAAGGAAATATCTAAGAAATTCATAGAAATCATACTAAGTGTTGATTCACTCTTTATAGATCATTGATTTGAAGTACATATGTGTTTACAAACAAATCCCCAAATTGATTTAGGAATTAGAGTTTACTTTAGGAGAAAAGAGTGCAAGATAAAGAAATGAAAATTCGACCACTAGAATGTGACCCCTAGGGTCTTATTTATATACAAATTGGGACCCATTTTGTCATTGGGTCAGCAGAAGCCTCTTTCGGGTGCAATAGCTATGTATCGATCGTCTTTATCTTTTGGTCCCAGTTGTCTTGGCTCTCGGCCGCTCTTTTGGCCTTGTTGGTAGATATAACATTGTCTTTAGAGTGTCAGACATGTCTCTCAGAGATCTAGTCTCGGTCTTTAGAGCCTCTATTTGATGTTGCTTATATCTTCCGTATCAATACCAAGCATGTTGGTATGGATAACTTTAAGAAATCTTTTGGCTTTCGATCATAAACTTTTGGTCTTATCTTCAATTATTCATGATGCTTGCCTTTGTGCTTTAATTACTTGTGTTCCGCGAACTGCCATCCTATTCGGTATCGAAGCAAATTAGTGTGGATAACTCTTCTCTTTAGAAGCTTTGGTTTACTTTCGGTGCATTATTTGTTGATATCTAAATTTTCCTTCTTAGTGATCATCAACCTTTTCAATCTTGGTAGTTGGCTTCCGAAAGGCTACCCCTTATGTTTCGGTTCCTTATGCCTTTGATGCTTTTATCCCTTTTTTGTATCGGCATTAAGCAAGTTAATGTTGATAGCCTTTTCGTCTTCTTTAGCTTGTCTTGATGCTTCATGTCAGGTCATCGATCTTGGATCACTAGCTTTTGTCCTTCTTTTCTCATTTTCTTCCGGCCTAAAGTGAGTGGCTTTCTGGATTGAGCTTTTGTGTGATGCCTTTTATGCCAGCAATACCATACCGGTATCCCTTCTCCGTATTGATTTCAAGCTTTTTTCTTACGATAGTGCCGGCTGTTTGTTGTTTCAATTGTTTCTATCACACTCTTTGTTTTGTCCTAGTGCCGGGTCTATGCTTTTGGATTCTCCTTATATGCTGATGGCGATCGTAATACCCCTTCTCCGATAGCCTATTTCGGTGTTAAATTTTGGTAGTAACATTTTCCCCCCTTGTGAAGGGGTATTTTCGACTTTTCAAGTTGAACTTTGGCTCAGTTTGGCGCTTCCTTCCACCTATATATATCTTCTTTATTTCCTTTTATTAGCCTTCACACCTTATTCATCATTTCCTTCATCTGAAAATTTCTTTTTTTGAAAAAGTAATAGTTGCTTCAAACTCACATATTAAAGGTGTTTCCAAGTAAGTATTACTTTGTTTCTTTCGAAATAATTTGAAACGATCCTATCCAACTAGTTTTGTAATATATATTAATGGCGTAATTAGCACAGTAGTAAAATATGTATCATCACTTTTGGCTTCGAGCAGGCATGTTTATAAAAGGATTGCTTACACTTATTATTTCTCGTTCGACCCGAGTTAATGTGATTATCAAGTTTGCTTGCCGTAAATTGGTTTCGATTTTACAATTGAAACTAATTCGCGGTAATCGATTTCGGGACGACTCAAATAACTTAACTTAGCATTTTTCATTTATTTCTACTTTCTCGTAGGTGCATGAGGGATAACCTATTGCTATTGCCAGGACACCGTAGGGAGGGTCATGATTACTTCTGCTTGGCATCGTTTTTACCTTATTTTTATAAAATATACAAATTATACCTGGAAGCATGAGAAAGAAACATTATATGCCCTCAAACCTGATAGGAGTTATCCTTTGCCAAGTGACCTTTCTTCCTTTAAGAAGGTTAGTGCTGTCGAAAAGCATTCCTTGATTTAATCGCAAGAGCAAGTCAATTTTATTCTTCAGGATTTTATCATCTCTGGCATTGAGGTCATTTCTCCACATGAAATGGACACCATCTCCTTCCCTCTGGAAGGCTACTTTTCTTATTCTGCTATTCACATCTGGCGTGGAGGTTTTATCCTTTACCCGATTTCATTTCCCGATTATTGCAGTACTTAGGAATTGCTCCCATCAAACTTTCTCCCAACACTTACACCTACCTGTTAGGCCTAGAACTCTTATCCTTGGAGTCTGGTAATCCCCTTTTAAGCCCTTCCATTCTTGATTACCTAGTTTTTCCTTCCAAGCCTAGTGATGTGAATCCTCAAATTTTCCATGCAAACCCCACAAAGAAATTGTTATCTGAAGGAATAGTCAGATTCAAAGTCGGGGAAATCCAATTTTTCTTCATTTGGTGTCCTTCTAGCATTTCTGGCAGCTTCCACACTCCAAATATTAAACTTGAATAAATTCTCTTCTCATTTTTACCATAGATGATTATCTTTCATTATGTATCTATTTCTATTGCAAATGCCGCCCCCGAACTGCCGGGCTTCTCGGATAAGGAGTTGATAGACCTTTTTGGCATTGCTTCTATAAAACCGGGCAACAGGTCCTTGTTATTGACCTTAGATATCCTTCGAAGGTATTCCCTTTTTCCCCCTAATCAAAGGGATCCTTTCTTTGTCACTAGAAAGAAATGCTCCTTTCTTCCCCAATTCTCCTTTATTTCTACACAACCCAGGTGTAATGTCCCGTATTTTTTGTTGTCAAATATTTAATATATTTTATAATGTTTAATTAGAATTTATTAATGATTTTTAATATTGAATTCATTTATTAAAACAAAGTTTTAACATTAAATTTATATTTAATTTAAAACGAGCTCAAAACGGCGCGATACGTAATATTGTTTTTTGAACTTTAATTGAATATACAGGATCCGATATAAGTCGAAATTCTATGAAACAAGAAACGTTTGAATCTTGTTGATTATAATTTTCTAACGAAAGATAAAAACCGAGATTTCATGTTATAGCTATATCCAGTTCAAATTTTAAAATAGTCGCTATGGAATTCGTTAATAAACGATAACGTTTATTAAATAAATATTAAGGGCTTATATATGTATATATACATATGGATATCGTTTAACCCGAAAATGATAATGTTGAGTAATTTATCCATATTGGTTGATATTTAGAGATATATGATATTTCAATTAGAATATTTATGATAATAATAAATTATTATTATTTAATTGAATTAGTTTGAATTTAGTTAATATTTTAATCGATATTATATAAGCCTTAAAATAATGATTTTGCAAACAACCTCAATTTTCGATGAAACTAGTTTCATTGGAACCGTAACGTTAAATTATTATTCGAAATCAAATTTCATGGAAATCTGATGTCGTAAGTGACAATGGTAGCCAAAAATGTATCTGTTTTTATTTAATCGTTCATATTATTTTAGCCAATTTAAACAGGGGTAATTTTAAAAGAATAACCGACTGGCCAAACGAACTCTGGTTTTAACGAAACAAATTTCATTGGATTCGTAAGGAAAAGACAAGTAGAATTTCAAAGTTACAAGTTGATTGGATTTATTTTGTGATCATTGGAAATTCAAAAGCGTGAATTTTCATGTGCGAATTAGAAAGGGATTTTTACAAACAACCTCGGAATTTGACGAAATTTGTTCTATCGGAATATTTTTTTATGCAATATTACAATTTTCGTCGCATTTGGATGTCATACGTGGTTGTTTTAAAACAATACTTCGCAATTAAGTTACGTTAAATAATAAAATATTTCAACCATCCCTATAAATAACACACACAGCAGCTATTCTTGGGGTCAAAACCCTAACGATTGGTCAATGCATGTAAGTACCGCCACCTCATCATTTTAACGGTCAAAAGATCCAATCGATTCCTCCGATTTTTCCTCTAATCTATGAACAAATTGAAGGTACTTCCTTCAACAATCTTGTTCAGCTCGATGAGCTCTTAATATTTGACGGTCGTGATGAGGTCTAACGTGCTCTAGTGGTCGAAATTGGGTCTTAAACGACGGGCGGTTCGTGGCTTCTGGGGGATGAATGGCGCCGCTGGGCGGCATCAGATTTCCGACGAAGGCAGAACAAGTGGCGGAGCATCGAGTGGCAAGCTCTGATCGGAACCTGGTGGATGGACGACATAATTTGGCCTTGGATGGAGCGTGGGTTATCGGGTTCGAAGCTATGGAATTTGGAACAGAAGAATATAGGAACAGGGGAAAGAATTAGATTTGATCAGCCATTAATTTTTAATCCATGTAATTAGTTATTAAATAATAGTGATTAAGAAAATTAATTACCTTAATTAATTCATAATATTAAATCGCTAATAACTTTTTACTACATGATCTGAATTCAGCGAATCAAGTTACGTTACGATTGTGGTGACAAGCACTTCATTATGGAATAGATTCGGACGGAATTGGAATCAACTAGATTTTTCGGTTAAATTAAATGCTTGTTTAATTCAACTGAAATAAATGGTTTAAACCACGAACTAGATAAAGGTGTGCTAAACTCACTCAGTTCTTCCCACTTACATTTTTAGAAGTAGGGTTTTATAAATTGTGTGTTTCGATTGCTAATGGTTGGTCGTTTGATAATTATATATTCATGTATTGATTGAACCGATGAAATTAAACATAAATTTCAATGAAAAACCAAATTGTTATTTTAACGATTGAAACCAATTGAGGTAACTTACTTTATTGGCCACGTTTATAATAATTACAAACATATAAAATTAAGAATTAGATGTTTAAAATTACTATTGTCTGTTTATTGTTAGCCATTATTTTTGGAATGTTGAATTGAATGATACTATGTGAAGTAACCTATTTGGATGCAGGGAAGAACAGGTTGGAGGGATCCAACTAGATTCCTCAAATATATTAAATGTTATTTATTTTCATATTATCATTATATGAACTGTTATGATTGGATGATGGATTTGGTTGTTGATTGTTGACCTGAAATTCAACATTTGATTTGTTTTAACCAATGGGAAATATTAGTTGAGTAACTGGCAGTAAATGGCCTAAGAATGAATCATTTTACAAATATTGATTTACCGTCACATGAATCGACAGAAATGAAATTATAAAATGCATTTTATAACTAAAGATAGATTTTTAAATTATTATTTCAAATAAAAATTTATTAAGAAGAAATAAACGTTTATTAGTATTTATTAAGTTTATAAGTAATTATTAAATGATTTTATAAAGAAAATGTTTATGTTAATAAGATTTATAAGCAAATGAGCAGAAATTAACCAAACAGTTAGGAATTGGGTAGTTGTTTTTAAGAAACAATTAAATGAAATTATTTAAATTAATTATATTATTAATTAATTTAAAGTGAGAACCAATTGGAATAGGTTAACGAGACAACCGTGCTTTGAGTTGACTAAGTCAGTTGCTTTAACTGAGAATAATTATTAAATTAATTGTTTGAATTAATCTAATGAAATGGTTTAACGAATAATTGTTTTAATTTTAATAAGATTTTAAAAAGGAAATTTACTATTTATTTTAGTTAATAAAAAAGGTTAGCTACTGCTACAGTAGTTAATGATTGAAGTAAACTATTATTTTAATAATAAATTGAGAGATTACTTTTTAATTGAAATACATTTAAAAAGTAATCGAAGTTGAGATGATATTTAATTTAATTATGGAAGGAGTTTATGAATGGGTTTATATTATAACCCTAGCTTTTGTAACAAAGTTATAAAATGGATTTTAAGCTAATACGATTTCCTAAATTTTGTCTACTTAATATTTGAATTAAGTCAAATGGGAATTGAGATAAAAAGGGGTTTTATATTAAACCCGAGTTTTGTAAACAAGGTTTATAAAATGAGATGTGAAATTTGATAAGTTACATTCAACAAAATATATCGTTAAGGACAAAAATGGTGACCTTCAAAGCCCTAATGGAGAACTCTAAACACACAATTTAACAATCTTGTATCAACTTTCTCTAATCACGTTTCTTCTCCGCTAGAAGATAGACAGGATAACGACAAGGATGTACTTCCATCGTACAAGGAGATTTTGCTGAAGCCAGGTGTAAAGCATAGCGCTTTTTCTCGAGGCAATCGGAATTTTAAATCTCGTAATAATTCCTTTTCTCATCATCCACCTCGGAATACGAACCATTACTTTGAAAAAAAACCCATCAAATCCGATAATGGTTGCTTCAGATGCGGATCTTCAGATCACTGGGCAAGGAGATGTCGAAATCCTGTTGTTTGTTTTCGTTGCAATAAAACTGGGCACAAGGGTTTCAACTGCAAAATTAATCTCAAAAACCATAAAATTATGGAGAACCCTAAAATAATTCCTAAATCATTCCCTCCACTTTCAGCGGCGTATTACCTTGATGATTTTAAAAAGGCTAGATCGATGGTGGTTCTCATAATACCCGGTGGTGCTTTCTCTATCAATGAACTGGAGATTCTCTTGGGATCTCACTTCGGCAGACGTGCGCCTGGATGGATTTGGACAGTACGGAGATTCGGTGATAACTTTATTGTGAAATTCCCCCCCTCTTTGTTGATGGAATCTTTCTACTACTCGCTTTTTGATCCGAAGGGTGTAGTTAATCTGAAGGGGTGGAGTCGGGTTGCTCTCAAGAATGTGCCGTTAGTGTGTAGAAGCGTAGCTTCCCTCAGGACGACGTTGGCGGATTTGGGTGAAGTGACCGGGCTCCAACGTGGCGTATGAAATGCAACTGATCTTTCTTTGTTGAGGGCGTTGTTAATTGATGAGGAAATGGACCTCCCACCATCTTTTGTTGTCCCTATTGAAGGTTGATTCACAATATTTTGATTTCGAGGGTGGATAGTGAATCTTCTAATATGGTTGACAGAAGGGAGCTTCGCAAAACGGTTTTTGCCAAAGGGGATGATGGCAATTTGAAGATTCTGAAGGCTAGAAGTGGTAGTGCTCCCATGGAAAATGTGGGGTTGGGAAGTAATTCATTTGCTCCTATTTCAGTTGATGCGGAGGGGGATGTAGGGGGGTCATAATGTTGTGAAGGATGTTGTGGGAGCCCATTGCGATGATGGTGGAATTGACGATGTTGATGTTGGTCTGGAGGAAAGTGATAATGCTAGTTTGGGGCTTTTGTTTAAGGAGGGTAATGACGAGGACTTTGATCTTGGTGGTGATGATAATGATGATGATCTACGTGGCCGAGACAATACTGTGGCTTTTTCAGACTCAGATGAGCGTTCATGTGCAACAAGCAGAAGGAAGGGCAAGAAGCCAATGGATTCTGGCCTAGTCATACTAAGGAGGAGTGCTCATGGCCTTCCACATCCAATGGAAGGCATGGAGAGAAAGAGGCATGTTGAGAGCATCGCAGATAGGGTGCGCAAGCGTGTGAGGCACATCGCCAGTCCTGATGCTTGATGTGGATGGCTGCTGGTAGTTTATGTCTTTTTTTGCTTGAAGTAACATGTTATGTATTGTAATGTTATGTAGTATTGCTCTCTTTTTGTGTCAGGCTGTATGTATATGATGTAATAGCCTGTTTTTGGTTGTACATATGATGTAAATACATGATTTGCTACTTTTGTAATATATTAAGGCTTGAATCATGTTGATTCACTACCTTTTCCTTCAAAAAAAATGAGATGTGAAGTTAAAGCATAAATTTTAAATTAACGTTATAAAATAATGGAATTGAGAGAAATGAATGGAATCAAAATGAGATTTTTAAAAAGGAATTATTAAAAGAGATTTGTAATTGAATTTGGTAAAGAATTTAATAATGTGTAACGACTCGCATTCTACGCATCGAAGGATCGTTGATTATTTATTTCATTTACATACGAAGTCGTATGGTCGTATAACTTTGGGGAATGACTATTAGGGTCATTTCCAATGTTCACGTTTTTTTCTGATTTTTAAATGTCCATTTTGCCCCTAGCAAATCTTGTTTTACCCATAACTTTTGAGTGGTAAGGAGTTTTAACCTAAAACCACTTCCATTGGATTTGGATGATGGTTTTCCTTTCCGTAGAGTGGTCACATTAGCCAAACGGACTTATCGTTTGGGAGATATGGTTGAAATGAGTTCTAGAAGGTGAAAAACAGCTTAATCGGGTCTAATTAAGGTGATTAGCAGCTAGGCCCATAACCCATTTCGTGATTAGGGTTATGGGAGGGTTGATAGGGTTAGGGAATTCAGTTTTTGTCATTTTTCAGCTGCCACTTTTCATCCTTGAGACCCTAACAATGGCCTCCAACCCCGAAAATCACCTTCTAATTACATTCTAATCCAATATTAGCCAAATCAACGTCAAATTAAAGCGGATTAGCATAGAGATCGAGGTAGAACTGTTGTGTTGCATAGAGATTCGACCCAAATCAGAGATAATTTCAGATCTAAGTTTTATTTGTGGCTAAGGTGAGTGATTTGCATTGTTTTTCACTAATTACGGCTAATTAGGGGTGATTAGTGATAATTAGCGAAATTATGGCTCAGAAAAATCTGATTTTTTTTTAAAATTCTTAAATATTATTTTAGGGCTCTGATAGAAATTCGGATTAATTTGGATATGTTTTGCTAATCCTATAATTAGCCATGGTTAAACTTGATTAAGGGGAAAATCATGCTTTTTAGGTATGTTTGATTTAAAATGACCTATATGCTTGATGTTTTGATCTTTTTAATTGTGCCCATATGTTGTTACTATTGTTTGTGATGTTTTATGATTGATTAGAAAAGTTAGAATGGTTAAAAACGCCGTCGTATGGTGAATATGGACGATATACGCTCATTGGAAAGTGTGCATGGTTTCGGATCGGATCGGGTCATGGGGCTCGGGTCGGATCGGAGAACTGAGCAGAGAAACCGAACCGGTCGGAACCTAGCACAAGAGGAAGCTTGGCAAGAAGGAAGGCCATTCGCATAGAGTGGGAGTCGGTTCGGATCAGAAGCGAGGGCGTGGGGATCGGATTGGAAATGGTGAGCACGAACCGAACCGGGGCTGAAGAAATCGAACTGAGACGAGTTGGAGGATGGCACCCGAACCGAACCAAATGAGAGACATGAACCAAACTGATGAAGACTGGAGTACTATGCATATTAACCAAGGCGTGGGCTATGAGCACCAAACCGAACCGGGTATGGAGTCCGAACCAGATGTATACTTTAACTTTTACGCGACGACTCTTTTGAAGACCAACTCCAATTCGACCAAAGCCCGAGATGAAAAGGAAGTCCAAATAGGAAGTAGAACTCAGGATCCAAATGGGAAGCAACAACGAGTTAACTTCATGAATTGGACTTTGTTGCGGGACGTGTGCAAAGGGGTTATCGATGTCTATATCTTTGACTCACCACTGAGAGACGGATTAGTGGTTATGGGTCAGTGCAGTGGGGTTGTTATGACTCTATGGGGCAAAGTGATCGTAGCAGGGCTATGAGCCAGTGCAGTGGAGTTGTTATGACTCCATGGGGCAAAGTGGACATAGCAAAGTATTAGTGGTTACGGATCAGTGCAGTGGAGACGTCATGACTCCATGGGGCAGAGTGATCGCAACAAAGAATTGGGTGATCAAAGTGGTAGATATCATATGCTTTACGCACTGAGTGAGAGATGTGAGGATGATTGCTATGTTTGATGTTTTGCTATCACCATGACATGCACACCCTCTCCCCATTATTTTCACACCGTGTGTTAGTGTCGCCTTAGAGTATTGTACATCCTGTTGTGCTAACTCTTCGGTTGCGGGTCCAGGTTCAGGTATGGTTATGTATACCTGTTGTTGTTCTCTTTTGCTGCTTATCGCTCATACCAGACTTTTGTCTGACCTAGAGTTTTATGTCTCTTCTTATTACTCTGGGTGCTCTTAAACGGGCAGACTGGAGACAGGTCAGGTGATTATACACGAGTAGCTGTACCGGAGACGAGCATTAGGCTTCCACGTATGATATATATATATATATATATATATATATATTGTGGCGATCCGAACTTCCCCGTAAAGGAAAACACGGATTAAATTGAGAACACGACAAATCAGAACACAGACAGAAGAACATTTCATTGCTTATTACAACAATTCCATCAGAATACATGAATATAACAGAGTATGAATAATTATTACACTGAAAAATATCAGAGATTTAAATTACATTTAAATACATAGCAGCGGAAAAATAACACAAAACACAACTGAAAGAAATACGCGGATACAGAGCTTTCCGAATACCACTTCAGCTGTAAATCAGGATCCTGTGAATATAATATCTGCAAAACTCAACTACTAACTGCCCGCGTGGAAAATAGGGGCACCAAGAGTTTAGGGTAAAACAATAAACTCCAGGTCAGTCATGTGACTGGTGTGAGAACTACAACAGTTATTAATCTTTATTTTGAAGTTAGGTAAATCGAGGGACTACGCCATATAACCCGGAACTGGTTTCCTCCCAAGAATACCAGTGCATAAAACAAACAGCGCAATGCTAAATAAAGAACAATGAAGCTATTATAAGACCCAAGTCCCATCACACAATGCAACGCAAGCCGGAGGATAGAGTTTTCCCTTATAATAGCCAAATATGCTTGATACGTGAAATTTCATCTTTTATTATTACTATAAGCGAAGAAAACAACTTCAAATATAAATGTATCAATCGTAGACAGCATGGGTGCCATATATCACGTCGCCAATACTAGGCTCTACAATCAAAACTGCAAAAATGTCGTATTGGAAAGTTGGATTTCCATCATGGTGGCTCCTGATTCGAAAGATCAATCGCGTAGTGCAATCCACAACGGCTTACGTCCCAGCGAGAGAAAACACTGTAATGCACATCCGCACTTGTGGGAAATCAAGTATCACTACGGCTTATGTCCCGGCGAGAGAAAACACCGCTTACTTTATCCCTCAGGGAATCGAGGGGTGTGCCCTTTCCCTCCTGAGCGTGCGGCGACCACACTTAGCTCATCTCGGTCGACCGAATCCATGACAACCCATACACTGTCTATCCTCATCTCAAAAGCATATTGATCTAACCATCAGTTTACCACCATACCGGTGTGTGAGGCTCGCGAATTAACGCTACACAAAGCCGTGCTATGTTAAAGCTGTGCTTTGATCATCAACCACAAGACTCTTCTTTTCAACAGAAGCCTTGATCATTTGCCACTTAGGCATGCCACACAGGCAATTTACGCCATGCGACTGATGTCTATAGATATCCAACCTCTGATCCCGCACGTCTCAGATAAGGGTGAAGTAAGGGAATAAATTCCCCTTCACCAGGCAGCTGTATATTTAATAGAGATCAATCAGCACAGAATAAAATCCAATGTCATACACACCATCCATTTATAAGTCCGTTCTAGGTCTGAACGAAACCGGAGGCACCTTATTCCTCATCCCGTATGTCCAATACAGGAGAGAGGCCCTCGCATATCCATGCAATCAACAAGTACGTCCGGACGGCTACCACTTTAGCCCCTTCAAGGTAGCTACTCCTATCATGAGCATCAGTAGCAACCCATCCATTCAATGTGAAGATCGTCGGCCTTGCACCGTCTTCAATCTCTTCGACTTTTCGTCGAACCAGTTATTCAGAATGGGTATAAACCCAGCCTTTCCGAATAACCAGCGTATCTTATAATCAAGTGCTATAACAACACATCATACGCCTCATTCCAATCCAGAATATTCTTTTATTCAAATATTCTTTTCCTTTGGGAAATGTTCCCATTAATTTTAACAAATATAAATTCTTTTAAATTTATTCTTTAATCTTCCTTTCGATATCAAACCATATTAAGGTTTTCCAAACTAGTCGGGATTAGCAAACTACACAAAGAAATCATTTATTTTATTTCCCAATCCCAACCTATTTATCCCATGGAGAAAAACTGGTAATACTCCATATCTAACACCATGATGTTATCAGTAAATATTAATTACCATTTCACGTTCAATTCTAATTAAAGATTTAGCTATCGCCTGGAGTAAAATTGGTGGTACTCCATTTTCAATCATTTTCTTGAATTGATAATTTTAATTATTACATTCACTTTTCAGTCTAATCAAAGATTCATTAAAACTCCATTTAGTTTTAATCTTCCTAAAAATCAATATTAATGATTATTCAAAGCTAAGAAATTAATCTTATCTTTAACTGGGTTAAAGAACCAATGTCAATTAAAACACGGTTCACGATAAACCCAAAATCCAATACCATTACATCAGTCTCTAACCGTAAATTAGTAAGAGAACAATTCCCTAAGTGTTAATCCCGAAGGCCGAAACCAGCATCAGATCAATACCTAGGAAACCATTCGACTTAGCTAATCTCCAGTTAATTTCTATTTTTCTTGACTCCATTGTGTTTAAGAATAGTATTTTTAAAGATACCATTCACGACAGACCCAAAATCACATTTCCGTTATTAATCGGGTTAAAGAACTAGTGTTATTTAAAACACCGTTCATGATAAACCCAAAAACAAATTTCAGTTCAGTTCCAAATAAATATCAAATAATTAGTAAACTTCATTAAATCTTAATAAAAAGATTTAATCTTTACTCAACTGGGTTAAAGAACAGTGTTAACGAAGAAACCGTTCATGACAAACCCAAAATCCAATTTTATACCAAATACAAGGCTCTGAATTGCAAATATATCGGCTTGTATTCAATATCAAATTCTGAAACCAATGGATATATTATTGGAATAACAATATATATGTATGTCTTCCAAATCCCTCAACAATATCCGTATAACCACGAAATCCAATATCGAAATATCCCGACGATTATTTCCATTCCGTGTCCATTTCCAATTTATTCTTTGGAAAATTCTCGTTAATTTAAAACCCTTTTCAAATACAATTTATTTATTTTAAAAATAAATAAATTAATATTCTAGTTAATAACTAGTTCATTTCGATAAAAATATATTTTTATCTTTTCAAATATGTAATTTTTAATTCCAATTCCTTCAAAATCATTTATTACGATTTTACACAAATTATCGATGTTTTTAGTAATTTTATCAAGGCCCGTACAGTCGATTTCCATGAACGGTTATCGAACTGCACTTACAGCGACCTTTTCTGAAATTGATTTGGACATATCTCCAAATCTAACCGTTAGATTTCAAATCTCTTGTATTCATTGGAAAGCTCTTTTCGATGCAGACCCAACGGTTCTGGTTAATCCGACGATCGGATCTCCCGTAACATCCCTTTGAAGTTAATGGTCGAAATTCGCGAACTGCCGCTGCGCCGTGCGTTCGTTTCAGGCCATTATAATATATATATTATATTATATATCGTCGATTTCAATTTAAAACGAATTTTATAAATTGTTTTAAATTCGTTTCAAAAACAATTTCCACTTTCGTTTCAAATTCAAATCAAAATTGAATTTTCCCTTATAAATTCGTTTTATATTCATTTCAAAACGATTTCAATTCAGATCGACTTCAATTCAATTTCAATTCATTTTAAATTCATTTCAAATCGATTTCAATTCAATTTCAATTCATTTCAAAATGATTTCAGTTTTATTATCAAATTCAAATCCAATTTGAATATTCCATATCATTTCAACATTAAAATGATAATATTTTCAAAATATCAGATTTTGAAATCACTTTTCGATATTCATTATAAAATGAATAAAATCGACCAAATTCCCGTTCGTGTTAAAATGGCGTTTAACTACTTAACACGGCTTCACATTTCAATATTCACTAAATATTATTTTAAATATTCATTAATTCTGAACTGGAATCAGACTCAATCGATTACCATATAATTTTATTTATAGGATTTCAGCACCACATGTATACAATAATAACGATAAACAATCATTAAAAATTCATACAACATCCAGAGTGCATTCTACAACTGTATAAGCATTAAAATAAATAAATAACGCTTATACAGGCTGTCAACCCATCGTTTGACATACCACTAATTATTGGGATCATTGTATGTCAAATATTATCCTAATACATGTGTGGGGTTTTCAAACAACAAATACTGTTTATTATTTGTGCAGTTGGGCGATGTGTAAAAATTATCGTCCCAATCCATATCAGTCAAATCAGTGTACATAAACAAACCGTCAAGTTTGTAAATGAATATATACTTTATTTTCATTTCAAAATAATTTATATATTTATTTTATATAAATAATTTTTAATTACAACGATATCAATACATGACAATCACAATCAATCAATTCACAACACAGTACAATCAAACAAGTCATCCATGGTCTGTGGACGACAGGCACCAAGTCATATGTGCAGTTACAAAATAAATTAAATAAATGTACAAAAAAATAATAGTGAGAAGATATCACATTCGTTTTCCACTCCGCTAGTTTTATTTATGAATTTTCTGTTCTGTTTTGATTTTGAATTTTCCTGAAATTCTAATCAGCTCCATTTCCATTCTGGTCTGTTCTATGTTGTAGAGTTTTCTAATGCGAATCCAACGCAACTAAGTTTGCATTTTTCTGACATCGTATGACAAAGATACGAGACTTTAAACTTTAATTAAATATTTAAATTAATTAAAATATAATTAATTCCTCTAATTACCAATTAGAAACTAATTCCCCCCGTTCATCCTTTCTTCCCCGTCAAACGCTGAACCCATCTTCTTGTGAAAACCTCCCCGTCGCTCCTCCCTACCATCGTCCTGGCCAAGATCTGACCCCACCTCGCCAAAGCCCTTGGCGTCGCCTCCCCGTCCCTCAAAAACTGTGCCACTCGCAACTCCATAGGCTCCAGAAATCAAGTGCGAACTCGCTCACTTTAAGCACGAAAAACGAGAAATCCAGGAAGAAAAACCCAATCACCACCATTGGATATCTAGCCCCCGCGGAGCTCTACCATTTTCTGTTTAGAAGTTTTAAAATTTATTGATAAGATTTTGAGGATTTGGATGAAGAAGATCGAACAATTTTTGCCCTTGATCGTATGTAGAGGCGCTGAAGGCCGCTTTGACCAAGGCAAACGGTTTTAGGGTTTTGACCCTTGAAAATAGAATATATATAATATATTTTTTATATTATTTAATTTACGAAATAGGAGATTTTGCATTCGAACTTCAAATCAAACCCAACGACTGTCGCCCCCAGTTAATTACCCCCATTCCGAACACAACGGGATATGTTTCGTAGGCCAATTCTAATGTTTTGATCAGTTATTCTTTAAATTAAAATATAAATCAATACATATTGAATTCAAATGTGCATTTTAATTTATCAGGGCCACATACGGACTCCAAAAATTCCAGAAAAATAAATCTGGCTATGTTTTAATGATATAGTCCTAACAAAACTAATTTCGTCGAATTTGGAGACCGTTTGAAAAATAGTCATTTTCTGGTCGATCCAAATTGACTAAAACTATCAAAACACATTTTCTTTTGCCACACTCACATATTGATTTCAATAATTATGAAAATTGGAACCTAGTAATAACTCGACTTTCCGGATCCAACAAAAGTGGTTTCATCAAAAACGGAGGTCGTTTGCAAAACGTTTCTTTTTAAGGGCTATATTTTCCATAGCGACTATCTTAAATTTTCAGCTGGCCATAACTTTTGATTCCCACTATGAAATTTCAATTTTCAAATTCATTAGAAAGATATTTTCAAATAGATTCTAATATTTTCAATTTTGCTAAAATCCGGTTTATTTTGAATCCTGTATATTCATTTGAAATTTGAAATCGAATTTTCAAACTAGCGCGCCATTTCCAATTCCTTTTATAATTAAAATAAATATTTATATTCTAACTTCGATTCAAATAAATATATGCATTAAAATTCTATTCAGAATAAATTTCTAATCGTTATTATTTAAAATAAATCATTTTAAATATTCAAAATTCATTGAAATTGCCAAAATAATTTTTTTTTTGTTCTGATTTTCCGGGTTGTTACAGTCTCCCCCACTTAAAATATTTTCATCCTCGAAATGGAACGGAGATGAAAGTTGTTTTACTAAACAACTCAACTTTCAGTTTGGCTTTCATTCTTCAACTTTTCAGTTTCTAAGAATTTCCAAATTCTTCAAAAATTTGACTAAAACCCTAAATTTTCGAAAAATTTCTCCATAACCTCCTTTGTACGGAGAGCACGGGGAAAAATCCCCAAACTGCCACACAGGCCCTCTCATCTCAAAAATAAAAAGAAAAATCCAAGTAGTTAGCCAATTGGCTCATAAAATCATCCAAACCCAATAAAATGGTAAACATGTACCTATTTGTCAGGCATACAATTTTATTCCTCTTCTCTAGCCTCCTCGCTATGACCTGTTCAATGTATATACATGTATATGCATGCAATTTTCAGTTCAGTTCAATATTCGATTCAATTTGGCTAAATTTACCTTCATGTTCTCTTATGGGTTTTAATTTGGTTCAATTCAACTTTTCATTCTCATATTAGATTTATTATTCCAATATTTTAATTAGTTGAACTAATAATCACACAACACAACCAGCAATCAATTAGTTGATTAAATTTTCAAACGTATACTTATATATATATATATATATATATTCAAAAATCGTATTTCTAGTGTCAAATTCCAAACAATAAATTCAAAATAAGGTTTTGGTTCTCACACAAGTCGATGGATATATAGATATTCCACTTTCGAAACTTGAACACATATATTGATGATGTGGCCACATCATCAGAATCATCTCCAGGCGACTAGAGTGTGATTCTATACCTACCAAGTATATTTGAGACTTCGAATATGCGTATATTCAAAATCCTTATATACACGATTGTCGAAATTCAATATTAAATAAATATTCAAATACGAATAATAATTTATAAAATTTTCAAAACTAATTTGTTTTTATTTTTATTTTGAAAATAACACGCTTCACACTCGTTCTAGGATACTACTGATCCTATCTCTAACGAGTCATTCCCATTGGATATTACTAACCCAATCTCTAATGAATTCTTTCGTTCGGTTCTAATATGTCATGTTCTCTATGTTTGTAAACCAAAGATCTTATACCAAATGTGGCGACCCGAACTTCTCCGTAAAGGAAAACCCGGATTGAATTGAGAACACGACAAATCAGAACACAGACAGAAGAACATTTCATTGCTTATTACAACAAATCCATCAGAATACAAGAATATAACATAGTATGAATAATTATTACACTGAAAAATACTAGAGATTTATATTACATTTAAATACATAGCAGCAGAAAAATAACACAAAACACAACTGAAATAAATACGCGGATACAGAGCTTTCCGAATATCACTTCAGCTGTAAATCAGGATCCTATGAGTATAATATCTGCAAAACCCGACAACTAGCTACTCGTGTGGAAAATAGGGGCACCCAGAGTTTAGGTTAAAACGATAAACTCCAGGTCAGCCATGTGACTGGTGTGAGAACTAGAACAGTTATTAATCTTTATTTTAAAGTTAGGTAAATCGAGGGACCACGCCATATAACACGGAACGGGTTCCCTCCTAAGAATACCAGTGCATAAAACAAACAGCGCAATGCTAAATAAAGAACAATGAAGCTATTATAAGACCCATGTCCCATCACACAATGCAACGCAAGCCAGAGGATAGAGTTTTCCCTTATAATAGCCAAATATGCTTGATACGTGAAATTTCATCCTTTATTATTACTATAAGTGAAGAAAACAACTTCAAATATAAATGTATCAATCATAGACGGCATGGGTACCATATATCATGTCGCCAATACTAGGCTCTATAATCAAAACCGCAAAATGTCGTATTGGAAAGTTGGATTTCCATCATGGTGGCTCCTGATTCGAAAGATCGATCGCGTAGTGCAATCCACAACGGCTTGCGTCCCAGTGAGATAAATCACCGTAATGCACATCCGCACTTTTGGGAAATCAAGTATCACTACGGCTTATGTCCCAGCGAGAGAAAACACCTCTTACTTTATCCCTCAAGGAATTGGGGGTGTGCCCTATCCCTCCTGACTGTGGAGCGACCACACTCAGCTCATCTCGGTCGACCGTATCCATGACAACCCATACGGTGTCTATCCTCATCTCAAAAGCATACCGATCTAACCATCAGTTTACCACCATATCGGTGTGTGAGGCTCGCGAATTAACGCTACACAAAGCCGTGCTATATTAAAGATGTGCTTAGATCATCAACCACAAGACTCTTCTTTTCAACAGAAGCCTGGATCATTTGCCACTTAGGCATGCCACACAGGCAATTTACGCCATGCGACTGACGTCTATCGATATAAAACCTCTGATCCCGTACGTCTCAGAGAAGGGTGAAGTAAGGGAATAAATTCCCCTTCACCAGGCAGATGTATATTTAATAGAGATCAATCAGCACAGAATAAAATCCATTGTCATACACACCATCCATTTACAAGCCCGTTCTAGGTTTGAACGAAACTGGAGGCACCTTATTCCTCGTCCCGTATGTCCAATACAGGAGAGAGGCCCTCGCATATCTGTACAATCAACAAGTACGTCTGTATGACTACCACTTTAGCCCCTTCAAGGTAGCTACACCAATCATGATCATCAGTAGCAACCCATCCTTTGATGTGAAGATCGTCGGTCTTGCCCTGTCTTCAATCTCTTCGACTTTTCGTCGAACCAATTATTTAGAATATGTACAAACCCGGCCTTTTCGAATAACCCGCTTATCTTATAATCAAGTGTTATAACAACACATCATACGCCTCATTCCAATCCAGAATATTCTTTTATTCAAATATTCTTTTCCTTTGGGAAAGGTTCCCATTAATTTTATCAAAGATAAATTCTTTTTAATTTATTCTTTAATCTTCCTTTGGATATCAAACCATATTAAGGTTTTCCAAACTAGTCGGGATTAGCGATATACACCGAAGTAATCATTTATTTTATTTTCCAATCCGAACCTATTCATCCCATGAAGCAAAACTGGTAATACTCCATATCTAACACCCTGATGTTATTGGTAAATATTAATTGCCATTTCATGTTCAAATCTAATTAAAGATTTAGTTATCGCCTGGAGTAAAACTGGTGGTACTCCATTTTCGATCATTTACTTGAATTGATAATTTTAATTATCACATTCACTTTTCAGTCTAATCAAAGATTCATTAAAACTCCGTTTAGTTTTATTCTTCCCAAAAATCAATATTAATGATTATTCAAAGCTAAAAATTAATCTTATCTTTAACTGGGTTAAAGAACCAATGTCATTTAAAACACGGTTCATTATAAACCCAAAATCCAATTCCATTACATCAGTCTCTAACCGTAAATTAGTAAGAGAACAATTCCCTAAGTGTTAATCCCGAAGGCCGAAACCAGCAACAGATCAATACCCAGGAAACCATTAAACTTAGATAATCTCCAGTTAGTTTCTAATTTTCTTAGCTCCATTGGGTTTAAGAACAGTATTTTTGAAGATACCATTCACAACAAACCCAAAATCACATTTCCATTGTTAATCGGGTTAAAGAACAAGTGTTATTTAAAACACCGTTCACGATAAACCCAAAAACAAATTTCAGTTCAATTCCAATTAAATATCAATTAATTGGTAAACTTCATTAAATCTTAATAAAAAGATTTAATCTTTTCTCAACTGGGTTAAGAAAAGTGTTAATGAAGACACCGTTCACGACAAACCCAATATCCAATTTGATATCAAATACAAGGCTCTGAATAGAAAATATATCGGCTTATATTCAATATCAAATTCTGAAACCAACGGATATCATATTGGAATAACGTGTGTATATATATATTCCAAATCCCTCAACAATATCCGTATAACCACGGAATCCAATATCGAAATATCTCGACGATTATTTCCATTCCGAATCCATTTCCAGTTTATTCTCCGGAAAATTCTGGTTAATTTAAAACCCTTTTCAAATCCAATTTATTTATTTTAAAAATAAATAAATTAATATTCTAGTTAATAACTAGTTCATTTCAATAAAAATATATTTTTGTCTTTTCAAATATGGAATTTTTCATTCCAATTCCATCCAAATCATTTATTATGATTTTAACAAATTATCGATATTTTTAATGATTTTATCAAGGCCCGTACAAATGATTTCCATAAACGGTTATCAAACTGCACTTACAACGACCTTTTCTTAAATTGATTTGGACACATCTCCAAATCTAGCCATTAGATTTCAAATCTCTTGTATTCATTGGAAAGCTCTTTTCGATACGAACCCAACGGTACCGGTTTTAGAGAATCCGATGGTCGGATCTCCCGTAACATCCATTTGAAGTCAATGGTCGAAATTCGCGAACAAGCGCTATGCGGCGCGTTCTATTCAGGCCATTATAATATCTATAATATATATATATATATATATTATATTTCATCGATTTCCATTTAAAATGAATTTATATATCGTTTTACATTCGTTTCAAAAACGATTCCCACTTCCATTTCAAATTCAAATCAAAATTGAATTCTCCCTTATAAGTTCATTTCAATACGATTTCAATTCAAATCGACTTCAGTTACTTTCAATTCATTTTAAATTCATTTCAAATCGATTTCAATTCAATTTCAATTCATTTCAAAACAATTTCAATTTATTTTCAAATTCAAATCCAATTTGAATATTCCATATCATTTCAACATTAAAATGATAATATTTTCAAAATATCAGATTTTGAAATCACTTTCCGATATTCATTACAAAATGAATAAAATCGATCAAATTCACGTTCGTGTTGAAATGGCGTTTAACTACTTAACATGGCTTCACATTTCAATATTAACTGAATATTATTTTAAAATATTCGTTAATACTGAACTGGAATCAGACTCAATCAATTACCATATAATTTTATTTATATGGATTTCAGCACCACATGTATACAATAATAACGATAAACAATCATTAAAAATTCATACAACATCCAGACTACATTCTACAACTGTATAAGCATTAAAATAAATAAATAACACTTATACAGGCTGTCAACCCATCATTTGACATACCACTACTTGTTGGATCAGTATATGTCAAATTTTATCCCCATACCCCTGTGGTGTTTTCAAACAACAAATATTGTTTATTATTTGTGCAGTTGGGCGATGTGTAAAAATTATCGTCCCAATCCATATCATTCAAATCAGTGTACATAAACAAACTGTCCGGTTTGTAAATGAATATTTATTTTATTTTCATTTCACGATAATTTATATATTTATTTTATATAAATAATTTTTATATACAACCATATCAATACATGACAATCACAATCAATCAATTCACAACACAATACAATAAAACAAGTCGTTCACGGTCTGTGGACGACGGGGAGCAGTTCATATGTGCAGCTACAAAATAATTAATATAACTGTACAAAAAAAAATAGTGAGAAGTTCTCACATTCGTTTCCCACTCCGCCAGTTTTATTTATGAATTTTCTATTCTATATTGATTTTGAATTTTCCTGAAATTCTAATCAGCTCCATTTCCATTTTGGTCTATTCTATGTTGTAGAGTTTTCTATGCGAATCCAACGCAACTGAGTTTGCATTTTTCTGACATCGTATGACAAAGATATGAGACTTTAAACTTTAAATACATATTTAAATTAATTAAAATATAATTAATTCCTCTAATTACCAATTAGAAACTAATCCCCCTGTTCACCCTTTCTTCCCCGTCAAACGTTGAACCCATCTTCTCATGAAAACCTCTCCGTCGCTCCTCCCTACCATCATCCTGGCCAAGATCCGACCCCACCTCGCCAAAGCCCTTGGCGTCGCCTCCCTATCCCTCAAAAACCGTGCCACTCGCAACTCCACAGGCTCCAAAAATCAAGTGCGAACTCTCTCACTTTATGCACGAAAATCGAGAAATCTAGGAAGAAAAACCCAATCACCACTGTCAGATATCTTGCCCCCGCGGAGCTCTACCATTTTCTATTTAGAAGTTTTAATATTTATTGATAGGATTTTGAGGATTTGGATGAAGAAGATCGAACAATTTTCTCCTTTGATCGTATGCGGAGGCGCTGAAGGCCGCTTTGACCAAGGCAAATGGTTTTAGGGTTTTGACCATTGAAAAATAATATTTTTTTATATCATTTAGTTTACGAAAAAGGTGATTTTGCATTCGAACTTCAAATCAAACCCAACGACTGTCGCCCCTAGCTAATTACCCCCATTCAGGGATATGTTTCGTAGGCCAATTCTAATGTTTTGATCAGTTTTTCTTTAAATTAAAATATAAATCAATATATATTGAATTCAAACGTACATTTTAATTTACCCGGGCCATATACGGACTCCAAAAATTCCAAAAAAATAAATCTGGCTCTGTTTTGATGATACGGTCCTAAGAAAACTAATTTCGTTGAATTTGGAGACCGTCTGAAAAATGGCCATTTTCTGGTCGATCCAAATTGACTGAAACTATCAAAACACATTTTATTTTGCCACGCTCACATATTGATTCCAATAATAATGAAAATTGGAACCTAGCAATAATTCGACATTCCGGATCCAACAAAAGTGGTTTCATCGAAAAATGGAGGTCATTTGCAAAACGGCTATTTTTAAGGGCTATATTTTCCATAGCGACTATCCTGAGTTTTCAACTGGCCACTTCAATTTTTCAGATTCGTTAGAAAGATATTTTCAAATAGATTCTAATATTTTTGGTTTCGCTAAAATCTAGTTTATTTTGAGTCTTGTACATTCATTTGAAATATAAAATCGAATTTTCAAACTAACTCGCCATTTCCAATTCCTTTTATTTATATTCTAACTTCGATTTAAATAAATAAATGCATTCCATTTCTATTCAAAATAAATTTCTAGTTGTTATTATTTAAATAAATCATTTTAAATATTCAAAATTCATTAAAATTGCCAAGATAAAAATTTTAAATTGGTTCTGATTTTCCGGGTTGTTACATATATATATATATATATATATATATATATAATCTCCCTATGTTGTTGTTGGTCACTACTTTGGACATTAGTAGTGTACCACTTTCTTTTGCTTTATAGACAGTATTTCAATGTTGTAATAATGTTGGTTTGGATGATAAGCTGTATTTTTTATTTCCACTGCTATGATGGTTTAATTTTCAGCTTATACACTGTCTCGTCTGTTTTATGTCAAAGTTATGTTATTATTATATTTTATCCCATGCGCTGTGAGACATTCTACAGGTTCCTTGTTAGTTCAAATTTCTTTCTTTTCCTTTCGTTGGTGACTATCCCATGCTAGTCGGGCATTGGCATAATGCACTTTCATTGGAAATGTCGGCTGGTGCGGGGCGGGCTGTCACATAAGGGGATTTGGGAATAATAATTCAAGTTATAAAAATGAATTCTTTGAAAGATTTTAAGATTAAGAAGTGATTTTTATTAAGAAATTACATAATCAGCATAATAAGTTATATTTAAAAAGAGGTATTTTCTAAAGTAAGAAGGTTTTATAAACCATATTTGAAATAAAATAGTTTAATTAGATTTTTTGATATTAGAATAAATATGAGTTTTCGAATTACAACTCATACCTATCTTAAGATAAGAACGTTGTTGATCAAGGTCTGAGAGGTAAATAAATACCCCAACTTGAATAACTTTGGGATTATCTGAGGATGATATTAGTTTCTAATGGTCAAGTGATTAAGTATAAATTTATTATTTCCATATAAGAAATAATAACGAAATGTTAATTGCAAGATTTGAGAATATATAATGAGATTTCCAAAGTAACAGAAATGGGAAGATTTGAGAATATATATATATATATTAATGATGATATTCCTGAAGTAAAGAAAATAAAAAGGAGATTGTGTGAAATCATAATGATATTCCCAAGGTAAAAGGAAATGAAAGTGGAGCTTTGGAATGGGTTTGTTATAAAAGAGTAAGGATAGGTTATTGTTTTCAAGTATTGAAAAAAAGAGATTTCGTAACATTATTTTACGAATGATAAGTTAAATTGAGTTTTTTTCTAATTATAGATAATGAGAAATTATGTAGCAAATGTTTTAAAAATGATAATAAGAAGAGAAATTGAATATGATTATATAAAATAGTTTTGAAATAATCTTATGTTATATAGGAAGTGAGAAGTTATATTCATAATATTGAAAGATTTAAGAGTTTTAAATTAACCATCGTTAAACGTTTTTAATTAGAAAGGCCATGCAATGCTAAGTACTGAACCGGTGATCTCATTTCATTCTCATGATTATTTATTTGATAATTAAATAACCGACTATCAAATTTGACCTATACGCTTGTTGGTACGGAAAGACCAGGATCAAATTTATATTCAAACACCATTCTGAACCAACAAATACATGGAAGATGTTGATTGAAGATGGAGCAATTGAAGACCGTGGATACTCATAAGCGAAAGTATTACCTGTCGAATTTCTCTAGATTGCAACCAGAGGTATTCTAACATGATTCAATCCTAAGTGAGATATTGCGGATTGCAAGGATTACTCGCTATTGGTCCATAGGATAATTCGAGGATGTGGTAGGAGAATGCCTTCGGTTCATCCTTTCCTGGATGACTTGTATGGACGAGTGTGTGACAGGGTATTTCCAAAGGGACCAGGTATGTTGATTTCTTTTAACGTATTTTTGTTGGTGGCAGAGAAGACACCTTTTCTTAGCTTACCAACATGAGTATTTTTATGGACGTCAAGTAGTGATCTCCAGCGGATCTGATGATGTGGCATTCAAAGTGGATGGAGATGTGTTATTCTGAAGGATAAGCCAGATGTTCTAAATTAAATAAAAATAAATAAATAAATTTGACTTCAAGCCTCGTCAACCGTGAAATGGTATAAAATCGGGTAGGTCGCATGGCTATGTGGGTCGCACCCATTAGGTTGTATCATTACCTGGTCGGGAGAAATCAAATGTCTTCAGTTGCACCTTTATTTTTGTACGCTTTCGGCGATTGGCTGGCCCCCAACCGTGGTAATGATATATTCGGTACTCTCAAAGAAAGTGAGGGGTCGGTCATGTTTAAGTTGGTTGCAGGATGTTCTTGTTGAACCCCAATGTATTCATCTTTGGAGGTACATTTTCGGAAGGCAGTTGCCCATTCCTTGCCATGGAAATCCATTCTCCAATAAGAGCTGTGGTTTTGATTGTATACTATATATGTAGAGCGTGAGATGCAAGCATTCTGCTAGATTGTTATTTATTTGTATTTAGACATTATTATAATATCAGAAAAGTATTGATTTTCAAAAATGTTTTCTGTTATCGTAAGGTGAAATATCCGTATTTATGTGTGGATTTGGTCTTACGATTATCCTTTTCTTTCGAAAAAAAATTTAACTTTAAAATTAAGTTGAATGTCACCCATCAACTTAGGAAGTTTTTCTCACTCTGGTCACCAGATGATCCGACGTTTGTAATGCTCGGTTTAGATTGGGTTGTACAGGTTCAGGTTATTAGATGCAGTGAAGAGACGAGTTGGAGGAGTTCTGACATATGATATATATTTATTTTGCTGTGTTTTGTCTATAAGGACAGATTATTATAATTTTCCAGTCATGTTGATGCACTCTGATGATTGTAAGTATTATTTCAAAGCTCTCAATAAAGATTTATTTCTATATTGTATTTTGTTTCGCTGTGTTGTGAGACTCTTATTCTGTGTTGGTTCTTCTTGTTATTCTTCTATTCTTAACTTTCATTCTTATCTTCTTCTCACCCTATAAATTCTTTCTATTAGCATATGGGTTTCAAGTGTAATTTGAGTTGGACTTGGGTTGTTTGGTCAGCTCAAAAGGTACCGAAAGTTCGGGTTATCACATTTGGTATCAAAGCAATGCTTTAGTAATAACCTTGGCTCTATGGCGTAACTCGATAAAGAGGGTTAGTAATACCCTAGGTTGAGTTGAGTCTATATATGAGAGAGCGTATTTATAGTTTTTATATACAAATATTTTGTATTATGTTATTTGATCGGTTCGATTTTGATCTGGCAGTGGTCACAATATTGTTTTGTAAAGAGGGTAAATGAAATAATTTTACCCAAATTACATTTTTTGTATAAAAGAGCAATAATTTTATCAAATTATTGAGTGTTGTTTATTTGAATAAAATTCAAATTAGATAATATAAACAGAAGAGGAATTCACATAAAATTTGTGAATAAGAATTTTTATATGAAACTGAATGAATCAAGATTTAACTTAAGATAAGTTAAAAACAGAATGAATCAGAATGAATGATTTTTGAAATAAAATCAGAATTGGATTATGAAATGAAAGTGGAATAATTGAAAGATCAACTAGAAATGGAATATGAAATGATATTTAACTTGGTTAAGTGGAATTTGAAATAAAATTTAAATAAATTAAATAAATTAAATAAATTTGGAATTTGGAATTTGAATATATAATATTAAATAGAAATCATATTAACCGATTGATGTTCTAATATGTTAAACTAAGTAAATATTAATGTTGAATATGAATTCAATTGATTTGATTGAGTTGGTTGTGATTGATTGTTGATTTTTTTTGCTAGATTAGCTGAACAAAATTCATAAATGGTTTAATAAGAGATCAAACGAATTGAAAACAAAATAAATTCCAGCATAATAATCTGGAATGAAACTGCGTATGAATTGAATTTAATGTTTTAATCCTATATTTACAACTGAATTAATGCTTCATGTTGATTGTAGGAATTGGTATAGTTATACTTGTTGGTTAATGAAAGAATATCTAGATTTCATGTAATTTTTACTTACATGATAATATGAGTTAAGTACAGATTCGAGAAGGCTATGAGGATTAATTTCTGTTGCGTAGATTGCAAGTAAGTTGCACAAGTACGCTCAATAGCGCTAGTAAAAGGTACACCTATGCGAAAATATAAATTTTTGGTTTTTGAATTTTGTTTTTTGACTGCGTAGGTCGATGTATATATATTATTTGTGCCTACGATATCACAGAAGTCCCTCCATATAGGGGAGACTCTGTCGAATTTTTCCGGAAATTAAAGGTGTTAGAAAATTTTCGATTTTTTTGAAAGGTTTTATTAACAATAATGAATTGGTTTCTGATTTATAATAAATTTGATTTTAGAAACGATAATGGGTTTGTAGCATTTTTCCTACCTTAGTAATTTCGGGGACGAATTTCATTTAAGGTGAGAGGAATGTAATGTCCCATATTTTTGGTAATCAAATATTTAATATATTTGATTATTTAATAATGTTTAATTAGAAATTATTAATGATTTTTAATATTGAATTTGTAAACAAAGTTTGAACGTTAAATTTATATTTAATTTAAAATGAGCTCGTAATAGCGCGGTAGTTCATAATATTGAGTTTTGAACTTTAATTGAGTATACATGATCTGGTATAAGTTGGAATTCTGTTAAACCAGAAACATTTGAATCTTGGTGATTATAATTTTCCAGTGAAAGAGAAAAATCGAGATTTCATGTTATAGATTGTTAGTTATGTCCAATTCAAATTTTAAAATAGTCGTTATGGAATTTGTTAATAAACGATAATGTTTATTAAATAAATATTAAGGGTTTATATATATATATATATATATATATATATATATATATATATTGAGTTATAAAGCCATATTGGTTGATATTTGGAGATATATGATATTTCAATTTCGATATTTATGATAATAATAATTTATTATTATTTAATTGAATTATTTTGAATTTAATTAATATTTTAATCGATATTATATAAGCCTTAAAATAGCGATTTTGCAAACAACCTCTATTTTCGATGAAATTAGATTCATTGGAATCGTAACGTTAAATTATTATATGAAATCAAATTTAGTGACAATCCGATGTCGTAAGTGACAATGGTAGCCAAAACCATCTCTGTTTTTATTTAATCATTTACATTATTTTAGCCAACTTAGACAGGGATAACTTTAGAAGAATAAATGACTGACCAAACGAACTTTGATTTTAACGAAACAAATTTCATTGGATCCCTAAGGAAAAAGACCAGTAGAATTTCAAAGTTCCAAGTTTATTGGATTTATTTTGTGATCGTATGAAATTTAAACGCGTGATTTTTCACATGTGGATTAGAAAGAGATTTATACAAACAACCTCGGAATTCGATGAAACCTATCCCATCGCGTCCGAAATATTTTTTATGCTAGGATTACAATTTTTGTCGCATTTGGAGGTCATACGTGGTAGTTTTAAAACAATACTTTGCGGTTAAGTTACATTAAATAATAAAATATTTCAATCATCCCTATAAATAACGCACGCAGCAGCTGTTCTTGGGGTCAAAAACCTTAACGATTGGTCAACACATGTAAGTGCTGCCACCCTATCATTTTAACGGCTGAAAGCTTCAAACGATTCCTCTAATCCACGCACAAATCGAAGGTACTTACTTCAACAATCTTGTTCAGCTCGAATAGCTCTTGAGATTTGATGGTCGTGATGAGGTCTAACGTGCTCTAGTGGCTGGAATTGGGTCTTAAACGACCGACAGTTTGTTGCTACTAGGGGATGAATGGCATCGCTGGGAAGCATCAGATTTCCGGCGAAGGTAGAACAAGAGGCAGCGCATCGAGTGGCATGCTCTGATCGAAACCTGGTGGACGGAAGGACGACACGATTTCGTCTTGCATGGAGTGTGGGTTATTTGGTTCGAAGCTGTGGAATTTGGAACAGAAGAACACAGAGACGGTGGAAAGAATTAGATTTGATCACCCGTTAATTTTTAATCTATGTAATTAGTTATTAAATAATAGTGATTAAGAAAATTAATTACTATAATTAATTCGTAATATTAAATCAGTAAAAACTTTTTACTACATGATCAGAATTTAACGAATCTAGTTGCGTTACATTCGTGGTGGCTAACACTTTATTATGGAACAGATTTGGATGAAACTAGAATTGTAATGACCCAGATTTTTGGTCAATTATTTTTAAATATTTAAAATGGTTTTAAATATTGAGTTGATAATATAAATTATTTTTATATTGAGTTATCGATTTAATAATCGAAATACAGTTTATTTCGAATATATATAATTATAGTAATATTATAGTAATATGAGAATCTGAAATAATACCCAAACAACGATCGTCTGATAGCCAAATTCGACAAGGTTGCCTTGACGTATGCTGTTGCCGCAATATGGAGAGAAAGAAATGCAAGAATTTTCAATGCGAAAACAAATACAGTGGAGATAGTAAGTAAAATGGAAATTATTGACATTAAACTAAGTAAACGACGAATCAGAGGGAAGGAAGATACCGATAGCATGGAATCTGTACTCGCTGGATGGTCAGAAAAGGATCTGAAGGCAGCGTCGGCACAAACTCCAGGAACTAGTAGAGCGTTAGATCCTCCATGAAGCTCCAGAATTGTCGCTGATTAGAAAAGGAAATGATTTGAATGGAGAAGACGATGGGTTTTATTTGCGGAAGGTTCTAGTTGTAATTATTGTATCTATTAAGTAAATGGCGAGATACATGGGCTTCGGCCTGTTTGTAATCTTTCTCTTTGGGATGAAAATGCCTAATAAAATATTTACCCAATTTCAAAAAAAAAGAATATGAAATAATTAAGTTCGAAATTAAAATCGAGTCATAACGATTCAAATAATTAATCGAAATTCTATTTGAATAGGAATGATAATAATAATAATAATTTATTATCAAGGAACTAATTATTTTGAATTTATTTTATATCGATTTAAATTAATATCTTCTCCATATGAATATGACTTTGAAAGTTGTCCCAATGGGTTCAGAATGGCGGTTTAACCCTAAAAAGGCCTGTTGTTGGGCTCAAATAGGAGTTTAAAATCAACTGATAATTTAAATTAAAGGATACTGGTTCAAATTAAACTAAAATAAAATATAATTTCCTTTATCCTAAGCAACAAGATTACACTGTAAACCTCTCCATCAGTGAAAGCCTATAACCTATGACGTACCCTTTGCGCAGACCTCATTTCTTCATGGCTAAGTGTTCTTCCTATATAAAATCACACGCTCTAATCCCTCATTTCTCTGTTTTCAAATCGAAAGCTTCACCCACTCAAAAATAAAATGGTCGATTCTACTCAATTTAAAAATCGATCGAATTCCCTCTATTAAATCTGCCGCTACCCCCTTCCTCTCTTGTTTCGATTCATGGCAAAAATCAAAATCCCTTTTTTTCCTTCTCATATATACAGATATATATATATATATAAAGGGAAATCATATCAAAACCAATTCGCAAGTCTCTCCACTATCAAAATCAATTCGTACATCGCAGACCAAGGTAAATTCGAAGGCTTGCAGGGGATGAGTGGTTGTGGAAAAACTTTATCATGAATGAAAGGTGAGGTAAAAGTCGCGGTTTTTGTCAGGATACTACTAGGAGTAAGGCGCGCATCTAGGGGTTTGGTTTGGTGAAGTTCGGTCACTACTTGGTCATTGCGATGTCCAATTTTGCTCGAGCTATGCTACATGTTAGGGTTGATCAGAGAGCAGGTGTTGCTATCAGGAGGGTACGTCGGAGATTGGGGCATCGATTGGTGGGGTCAGCGTGGCTCCAACTGGTATGAAGGAAGCGTAATCATGAAAAGCAAATGGGATCAGTTGTTTAATATAGACAAGCATTCAATTTTTTTTATGAAAGCTAAAGATGGAAGATAAAAAGCACTGCATAAGTTTTGGGGAGGATGGGTTTAAACAGGTGATGATTGCTCCAGTTTGAAGAAGGTTATGGTGGCTATCAATTTGGATAAGCAGTGCAGTTTAGTTGTTTTGAAGCTATGGTGGTTTTCGTTTATCTAACATCAAGGTATATGTTTTTATAAAAAAAGAATAATTTAATTATTTATTTTATTAGAGCTAATTAAAAATTCATAATAGCTTAACCGATTAATAAAAATTAAATAAACGTAGGTGCAAAATAAATTTCATTCGAGACGATTCATGGCCGCGATGATATGGAATTTAAATGGATATTCAGTAAATAAAAATCGTGGTGAGAAAATATCATTTAGAATTTTCTTTTTAAATTCTATTTTGAATAGTTAAAAATATTTGTTGATTGTTTGGATTCGTTTAAATATTTTGTAGCTATTATAAATATATTAATTATTTAGGCTTGGTGTTTGTGGTTATTATATATATATATATATATATATATTGGTGGTTTGAAATTTCCTGCAGTACCATTAGCAGATGCCCACAGTATCATCAGCAGGTGACCCTATACGCCCCACAATATGATAGTAGATGACCTTCTATATCGCGATATCCTGCCTCAAACCAGGATGGGTATTATTTATGTAGCTAACGTATGTGGATGCAGGAAAACAGGTTGGAGGGATCCGATTTTCATTGGCTAACGTATGTGGATGAAATGAATAATTATCATTGGATAATTGGAGAGTCTAAATTCAAATGTGAATTTAAAATGAGAATTAGTAATCGTTTTAAATAGAAGACAATGAAATCTACTCCGATTTTCAGAATATAAATATAATTGAATAATTAAATTAGATTATGCTGAATTTATAAAATTAATTATCTCCAGAAAAGATATTGCAATTGTATTAATTGGAAACTAATATTTAAATTAAATATTATGATAGTTCTATGTTATATATATATAGATAAGTTATAATAAATAAGATATTCCAAAAATAAGATTTTTGTTTTAGATAGATTTCGAAATGGAACTTGTTGGATATATAAAACAAGCAAATTTATAAAAGAAGTATAAATGTCGGTTCGGTACAGGATTCATCTGAATTTTTCGATTAAATTAAACACTTGTTTAGTTCAGCTGAAACGAATGGTTTAAACCACAATCAGATTAAGGTGAGTTAAACTCATTTAGTTCTTCCCACTTATATTTTTATAAGTCGGGTTTTATAAATTGTGTGTTATGGTTGCTAATGGCTGATTGTTTGTTAATTATATATTCATATATTGATTGAACTGATGAAATTAAACGTTGTTTGATTTCAATGAAAAACCAAATTGTTATTTTAACGAATGAAACCAATTGAGGTAATTTACCTTATTGGTCACGTGTATAATAATTATAAACGTATAAAATTAATAATTGGATGTTTAAAATTAATGTTGTTTGTTGATTGTTAGCCATTATTTTTGGAATATGGAATTGAATGATATTATGTGAAGTAACCTATTTGGATGCAGGAAAGAACAGGTTGGAGGGACCTAACCAGATTCCTCAAATATATTAAATGTTATTTATTTTCATATTATCATTATATGAACTATTATGATTGGATGATTGATTTGGTTGTTGACCATTGACCTGAAATTCAACATTTGATTTGTTTTAACTAATGGGCAATATTGGTTGAGTAACTGGCAGTAAATTTCCTAAGAATGAATCGTTTTATAAATATTGATTTACCGTCAGGTGAATCGACAGAAATGAAATAATAAAATGCATTTTATAACTAAAGAGAGATATAAAAATATATTGTTTTGAATAAAGGTTTATTAAAAAGAAATAAATGTTTATTAATATTTATTAAGTTTATAAGTAATTATTAAATGATTTTATAAAGCAATAAGATTTGTAAGCAAATGAGCAGAAATTAACCAAACGATTAAAAATTGGATAATTGTTTTTAAGAAAAAATGACATGGAATTATTTAAATTAATTATATTATATATTAATTTAAAGTGAGAACTGATTGGAATCGGTTAACGAGACAACCGTGTTTTGTGTTGACTAAGTCAACTGTTTTAATTGAGAATAATTATTAAATTAGTTGTTTGAATTAATCTAATGAAATGGTTTAACGAATAATAGTTTTAATTTTATTTTTTATAATTAAAATTCGAAGCAAACTCATCTACTAACTTAAGAAGATACCCAATATTCATAAAGACTGGAAAATTATGAAATTGAAAACACAGTCCCAAATAATGCTTCTAACATCATATTATAATCTCATGTCCTTTGGGGTTCATATTAGATGTTTTCTAACTCAACATACACAAAAATTATAAACTAGCATATAATCATCAATAAACATACATATAATCATTTGTTGTTCAAACTTGGGATCACCAACATATAAACATCATCATTGATTCATGTTCATGCTAAAACCGAACCAAACAAGCTAAGAATAAGATGTTATTGTTATTTACCTTGGTTGGATTAGAGAAAGGATGATACTTATGTTGAATTGGTTCCTTAATCTTTGATTTCCTATCTTTTATATTTTCTCTTCTTTCTTTTAGTGTGACGGTCTTATCTTTAGATTTTAAGTCCAGGAAATGAAAGTGAAGTTAGGTATGAGCGGTGATAAAAGTTTACGTATTAGGAAATAGCCTTTTTCCTATTTTACTCCTTTCATATTCCTCTTTCTTCCTAACCATTCTAATTTATTCATTAAGGCATAACCTAGGTATTAGTCTAATCTCAATCAATTCATTCTTACACGCATTATTTTACTTATGTAGTTATATATCCTAATAACATAACCATAAAATCATTGATGTTATAGACTTCCCTCCTTAAAGAATTTCATCCTTGAAACTATAATTAAACTATTATAATATCAACACATCAATCAAAAAAGCATAGAGATAAAACACACCATTAAGAAATTTTGGATAAGTGGCCCTGATTCTATCCTTTACCTCCCAAGTATAGTCCTTTGCATCATTAGTCCATTGGAACTTTAATAATATGATCGTCTTAGATCTTAACGTCATGTTTGCGAAAAAATTAAACAATTGAAAACAACTATTTAATTCGTTCGGCTTTCCTAAAAAACAAGGGTTGTTGCAAAGTGTGTCGAACTCTAGAACCAAAATTATTTTACTAATTAATCCAATCAAGTTATTCCGAAATTTTGATTATTTGAAAATGACAGAAAATAATTAAAAAGAGAGTTTTTATAATAAATGAAAGCAATTAGGGAGTAATGACATAAACTGATTAATTATCATCAATAGCCAAAAATGTTAATATAGATCTAATTCAGGTTTCTGTCACAAACATGAATCAACGATAATTAGGTTTTTGAAACAAACATGTGAATAACAACAAGCATAGCCTATGCAGGAGCTAAGCTCTTAAACAAACATAGGCTATCAGGACAGAATCACTACTTTATTTCTAAGACCCTAAAAGTTAGACCTGAATCTGATAAGCGTTAGATTGAACACGAATATACCCTGTGAAAGAGCATAGCTCTTAAACGACACAGAGTATGAAGGTTCATATCTAACTCTTGGTTTAGATCTAGATCTATATACATGAAATCCTAATCTATTTGGCTATGTGATTCATATTGAATCTAATCTATAAGCGTCTTCACCCCCTAATTAAAGGGGATTAGCTAGACATAGCTAAATGATAAAATGCGAAAAATAAAATAACAAACATAAATAAAATAAAACTAAAGAGAACAGAGGAAGAATAGTTTTATTCCCAGAGAAGAGTTAGAGAATAAAACCCAATGTAGTTCTAAATGAAAGAGATATAGTGTACTTATAGTTGTCATGACCAAGACTAAACGGCCAATTACATGATATGGGACAAAAGGCTTTGCCCAAATAACAACTAGACCAATGTGAACGCAAGTGAGTGGGCGTGCAAATGTCATGGAAAAATAGCTCGTGGGCATCAAATGGCATCAACTTCAATCGTTTTGAGCATGAATAAGAACTCCATAACATCCAAGCTAAATGATCTTTATGAAAAGGCATTTGATCTTGACTTTAAAATGTGCAGCAGAAGGTGGTTGAACAAAAACATTTCTTTAGGTCTTCAAGCTTTAATCTAGCCCTAAAATCAACACTCTTCTTGCACCAATTCTTCAAGCTTTTCAATAATTAAGTGCATCAATCCATTCATCATAAATAATCTGAACACACAACTATAAATACACAGTATCAATTATTTTAAAGAGAAAATAAGATAAATAAGCAAATAAAATATACACATTTACGTGTATATCAAATACCCCCACACTTATCTCTTTATTCAACCTCGAATAAACTAAACTAAGATATGTCACACTTTCGTAGGAAACACGATTGCATTTAGCGTATGAAAGTAGGTTTACCTAGTATTACGAGTGTCGTCTCGTGAGGGTTTTCAGCGGATACTACACATAAAATACAAAAGCAAAAAATATTTACAACATGCAAAATTCAAAAATATTTACAATATGAGTGCAAGTTTTTAAAGGAATATTTTCAAATGGATAATTTACTTTAAAAATTTACACCAATGAGTTAACACAAATTTGGGTCGCCACTATGAAATTTGAGTCCGTTACTAATCAAAACTTCAAATAAAAATCATATTACGTCACAAACTCCTCCAGCTTGGCCAGTTGTTTTGTTAGAAACATAGTGCAAATATGAAATGAATTCTGTAATCGATATCAACAATCATAAAATGGCATCTCAATTTCCTTTTGGTTAATAAGTTAGGTCGAATAAGTGAAGAGTGTGCTTGGATTTTAAGTGCTAACTCTCTCTTTATTAAAAAATATTTACATTATTATTATTTACAAATACCTAGGTATACCACCCCTACACTGCATTACGACTTACATGAGGGTCGGTAATCCTAAGATGTCCAACTCATAAAATGAGACCAAGATATAATCAACGCACTGCATTACGACTTACATGGGAGTTGGGACAGAGCTTAGCGAGTCTGCGCACCAACGCTAGATGTACTAACAATGTTGGATACACTTGGATTATTATTATTATTATATATATACATTCTTTTCTTTTTTCTTTTTCTTTTAACATAAGGGAGAGAGAGTTAAACGAGAATATCTTAGCACAACTTCACTTAAAAGATCTAAAATGTTGTCGCAAGCAGTCTAAATCAACCATTCATTTAATTGGATTACAATTTAGAAAACATTTTATACTCATCACCTACGAATCTCCCCATACAACAGTTACACCAAATGTGCTCATAATTCAAACTTTCCTTTCATTATCCGCTAAGAGAAGTAAATTTCCAAACATTTTAATAGAACGACAAAAATTATATGCTAACTCCATCATGTATTATTTAAAAGTAAATAGAAGTGCGAAACTCTTTTTTTATGAAAAAGGAAAAAAAAATGTAAACTTAAACTATGCAAAACAGAATGAAAATGAGACTCCGCCTACACTTGATTTCGACTATGTCCCCACAGTCAATGCATGACACAATGAGTGAATGGAAGAGAAATATTTACATATTTATAAAGGAGGGTTAAACTTAACTTTTTTACTTTACGTAGCATGGCTCATGAAGAATCATAAGATCCTCCTCTCGATCAATGTGCAATTCCAAGAATGGTTTTAGACATTGACCACTGACTTTGAATATGGATCCATCCCTCGGGTTTTCTATTTCAATAGCACCATGTGGAAAAACAGTTCGAACAACATTTGGTTCGGTCCATCGTGATTTTAACTTCTCGGGGAATAAATGAAGTCGTGAGTCATAAAGTAAACTTTTTGGTCTGGCAAAAACGTTTTTCTTAGGATTGACTTGTCATGAAAAACTTTGGTTTTTTCCTTGTAAATTTTTGCGTTTTTGTATGCATCATTCCTAATTTATTCTAGTTCGTTGAGTTGCAATTTTCGATTTTCGGCCAGCTTGTTCAAGATCAAAGTTTAAGTTTTTTATTGCCCAAAGCACTTTATGTTCAAGTTCAACGGGTGAATGACAGGCTTTACCGTAAACCAATCGGAAATGGGACATTCCAATATTGGTTTTAAAAGCAGTACGGTAAGCCCAAAGTGCGTCGGTCAATTTATATTGTCTATCTTTTCAGTTTTGATTTACAATTTTCTCCAAAATCTATTTTACTTGATGATTCGACACTTTGACTTGACCACAAGTTTGCAGATGATAAGGAAAGGATAACTTGTGGTTATTGAGTATTTTTTCATTAAGGATTCGAAAGATCGATTATAGAAATGCGTTCTATTGTCTCTTATTATTGTGTGAGGTGTGCCGAACCTCAAAAGGATGTTTCCTTTTAGAATTTTCATAACAATTTTATGATCATTTGTTTTACATGGAATGACTTTGATCCATTTCAAAACGTAGTCGACGGCGAGAAGAATATACAAGTTTCCAAAGGAGTTTGGGAAAGGTCCCATAAAGTCAATACCCCATGCATCAAAGGTCTCGATCATAAGGATAGGGTTCAAAGGCATCATATTTCATCGAGAAATCTTTCCTAGCATTTGGCAATGACTGCAAGTTTTACATAATTCAAATGAGTCTTTAAAGCGAGTAGGCCAATAAAAACCACATTGAAACACCTTTTCAGCGTTTTTCCTTGGACCAAAATGTCCACCGCACGCATGATCATGGCGTAATGAGAGAAGACACCTAATTTCTCTATCAGAAACGCATCGACAAATGATTTGGTCTTGACAATACTTAAACAAGTATGGTCGTCCCAATAGAAGTATTTCACTTGGGAAAGAAATTTGTATTTATCTTGTTTGGACCAAAACGAGGGGGTTTCCTTAGTGACTAGATAGTTCACTATGTCGGTGAACCAAGGATCGATTGAAACAGAAAGGAGTTGTTCATCGAGAATCGCTTATTGGCAAAGGAGATCGTGCATTTGGAAGATGAGACAAATGATCGACTATGACGTTATTGGATCCTTTTTGTCTTCGATTGTAAGATCAAATTCTTGAAGTAAAATGATCCATCAAATTAAGCGTGACTTAGCATCCTGTTTAGCCTAGCAAAAAGGTGTCAAAGAGAAGAATGGTCAGTGTAGACCAAGATGTCGGAACCAATCAAGTAAGATCGAAACTTCTTGAGCACAAAAACGATAGCTAAAAGTTCTTTTTTCGGTGGTCGTATAATTGAGTTGAGCGTTGTTCAAGGTCATACTCATGTAGTAAATAATGTGAAGGATTTTGTAAATGCGTTCTCCTAAGACATCACCAACCGTGAAGTTAGAAGCATCACACATGATTTCAAAAGGAAGTTCCCAATTGGGAAAGTAGATTATCGAGGTTGAAATGAGTTCGTTTTTAAGACGTTCAAAAGAAGCGACACATTCAGAGTTAAATTCGAATGGGATGTCCTTTCCTAGAAGAGTAGTCAAAGGACGAGCAATTTTTCTAAAATCTTTCACAAAGCATCGGTAAAAGCCACATGCCTAAGAAATGAGCGAATGTCCTTAACACATTTTGGAATGGGTAGTTTTAAATTAACGTCAATTTTCTCTTTATCTACCTCAGTGCCCTTATTTGAAATTACATGCCCAAGGACAATGCCTTGTTTGACCATAAAGTGGCATTTTTCCCAATTCAACATTAAGTGTTTTTCTTAACATCGATTTAAAACAAGTTCAAGATAATGTAAGCAAGATGAAAAAGAATCTCCAAAGATCAAAAAAATCATCCATAAAGACTTCAAGAAAGCGCTTGATCATATCAGAAAAAATTCCAACCATACATCGTTAGAAAGTTGAATGAGCGTTGCGAAGACCGAAAGGTATAATTCGGTAAGCAAAGGTACCAAATGGACATGTGAAAGTCGTTTTCTCTCTTGATCTTCAGAAGCAATTGGAATTTGGTTATAACCAGAATAACTATCAAGAAACTAGTAGAATTCGTGATCGGCTAAACGTTCGAGCATTTGATCGGTATGAAGGGAAGAGAAAAGTAGTCTTTACGCGTTACAACATTCAATTTTTGATAATTGATGCAAACACGCCAACCCATTTGAGTACGAGTTGGAAGAAGTTCATTTTGGTCATTTGCGACAACGTTGAGTCTGGACTTTTTAGGAACAACATGAATGGGGATGACCCATAAGCTATCTGAAGTGGTGTAAATGATACCACTGTCAGGAACTTTAAGAATTTTATCGCGAACTACCTCTTTCATCTTAGGGTTAAGCCTACAATGCGCTTTGCGAGTGGGTTTGGCATCATCTATAAGGTGGATTCAATGTTGTACTATCGAAGGACTAATCCCCTTAATATCAGCCATGGACCAACCAATTGCTTTCTTATTTTTCTTAAGGATGGGAAGGAGCAATTGTTCCTGCTCTATAGTAAGGTCAGAAGTGATACTGACAGGAAAAGTTTCTTTGTCTCCTAAGTAAGCATACTTAAGATGAATGCGAAGCACTTTGAGTTCACATTTGGGAGACGACTCAATCGAAGAAATTGGTTGAGGGATAGACTCAGTTATGAGCGCCTCGACAGGAATTGACTCAGAGACATTTTTGGCGATACCTTGAAACAAAGTTTCATAATTCGATTCAATTTCGTTATTCAGATGGTCGAGCTCAGGCTCATCGTCGTGGACTGCATGGATTTCAAAAAAATGATCCACATAAGAGTTAGAGAGTTTTTGGTTCTAAATATGTTTAGCTCGATGGTCTTATTACCGAAAGAAAGTTTCATAGACCTATTTCTATAGTTGATAAGTGCATTAGAGGTTGCTAAGAAGGGTCGTCCTAAAATCAAAGGGATCTGGTTCGTAGGATTTCTTACTTGTTGATTTTCTAGGACAATGAAATCAACTGGAAAGATGAATTTGCCTATTTTGGTCAATACATCCTCGATTTCACCCATAGGTTTCTTAATTGAATGGTCAGCAAGCTGAAGGGTAACCTTAGTGGATTTCAGTTCTCCTAGTTTTAATTGGCGGTAGACGGAGTATGAAAGCAAGTTAACACTAGCACCTACGTCTAGCAGGCATCTATCGATTTTATTGTCCCCAATAGTACATGCTATTGTGGGGCAGCGGGATCCTTGTATTCCACTGATATTTATTGGGACAAGACTTCGCTTAGAGTTGCTACTAGAAACACTTTCTTAGGTACGTGTATATGATGTTTTTGAGTGCACAAATATTTTAGAAACTTCGCATACTGTGGAACTTGTTGTATAATATCTAAAAGAGGAATGTTCACTTTAACTTACTTAAATATTTCTAGGATCTTTTCTATCTGATCCGTCTTTTTCCTAGGTCTGAGTCTATGAGGAAATGGAATAGACAACTCAGTAGGTTGGGGTACTTGAGATTGAGGATGGTCTTTATCAGAAATTGGCTCAGTGTTTTGATCCTAGTTAGTCGAATTTTCTTTAGGGTTTAGAAGATCGTCTAGTAAATCATTTGGTTTACCACATGGTTGTCAATCTGTTTGCCTGATCTAAGATTCATGATCGCATTCATTTGAGTTAGATTTCTATCTTAGATGACATGAGCTTGGTTTGGATTAGGATTTCGATGGTTGGGGTTACGAATGGGTTGACTCGGGAAAGTGCCTCTTTCCCGCTCACTTACGAAAGTGGCTAACTGACTCATTTGCATTTCAAGTTTAGCGATTGAGTGACTCGTGTTTTGCATGTGTGAACTAAATAAATTTTGAAGATTGCTATTTGATTGGAGATTTTGAGTCGTTGCTTTAGGCAACGCTTTGAGAGTTTTCTCAAGTGACGTCAATCATTTATCATCCCGGGGAACAAAAGATTGTTACGCTTGATTTTGAGAAGTTGGTGCAAGATTTTGGAATTGATTTTGTTGAAAGGGAGGATTCGAAAATGGTTGAAAAGGGGGTCGAACCAAATTTGGATTTGCATTGTTTTGGGCCCAATAAAAGTTAGGATGGTTTCTCCAATCCGGATTGTACGTTGGGGAGAATAGGTCATTTCGAACTTTATTAAATGCGTTGAGTTGTTCTAACGAATGTGGGCATTGATCAACAATGTAGGTAGGATCTTTACATTTGTAACATAAGGGCTTGAGCTTGATTTATTTGAGTTGATGAAAGGACATTATCAAATTTGGTTAACATCACGTTTATTTTTGCTTCTAAGGACGTTGAAGATCCTACCAATTTGACCGGGAATAAATCAATTTCTCGTTAGATCTTTCCAATTGTGCTGATTTTTCAGCCAAATTTTAGAGAAATTGCCAAGCGGCATTAGGCTAGAAAGTTTCCTTGGCACATCGGTTCGAGCATGTTTAAGAGTTATTTACAAGTCCATCATATAAAATTTGACAAAAAGTCCATTTTTCGAAATTGTGATGTGGACATTTGACTAGAAGTTCTTTAAATCTTTCAAAATAATTTGCAAATGATTCACCCTCAAATTGATGAAACTGGTGATTTCTTTTTGAATTTTGGATGTTTTTTCTAGGGGTTATTTTTTTTAGAAAAACATTCACAAATTCATCCCAAGTTCTAATGTATTTGAAGGCAAGCTATACAACCATTTTTCGGCATGATCGGTAAGTGAAAATGGACTTAACCTAAGTTTGATTCCATCGTCACTTAGTTGTTGGAATTTTAGGGTTGCACAAACTTATTCAAATTTGGTTAAGAAAATTTAAGGATCATCACGTTCTAAATTGCCGAATTTTGTAGGAGTATTTATGTGATTCGAATGAATTTCAAAATGGTTACCCATTTGGGGCAGGCAATATGATGCAAAAAGGAATAGAAACCCGATCGTAAGAGTTCGAGGGGGATTTTCTTTGGCCATTTCTAATGGTTGTTCGAGTAAAAATGGGCTTTGGGGAAAGAGAAGGTGGTATGACTCTAACTAAACGACGAAATTCTTGGTTATGGCTCCAAGTTTGCATGCACCAAAAGGAAGACAAAAAGAGTTCGCCAAAGAAATTTAGACTATGGAGAAGTTCGGAAAGAGGTGAGAGAGAGAAATGTGTTTTTAAAAACGGGAGTTTTTAGAAAATTATCAACACAAGAACTAACGAGGGCTAAAGAATAAAAACAAAGAATTAAACAATTTTTTTTTAATTTTTTAATTTGTTTTTGAGTAGTTTGATTTTTTTTTAAAAACAATCAAACATGGAAATTAGCTACAATAAAATTTTCTGTCCTAATAGCTCCTAACTGAAAATTTATAAACCTAATAATTTCAAACTACACAAGTAACAAGTCTCAGCCCGATCGGGATAGGATTTATAAGTGCACCACGAATTACCGTAGTAATGCAACTGAAGGTTTAAGAACCTGATTGAGTTCGAAACTCCACCCTTTCTTAGACACTGGGAGAGTTAACTAGTATAGTCCTAGTTATTAGGAAAATAAACTTTACCCTAATTCAGCACGTGATGCCCTTAAGTCCAGATTCTACAATTTTTATTTATTAATGCAGCTTTTTCCTAGCATAAATGCAATTTTTGGGGATATTTTAATCAGTCAAAGAATAATAAATTGCAGAAATAATTTTTTTACAAGCAAGCCGCGACACCTGCACGAAATCTTTACAAGCAAATTTTATATATTTTTCAAGCAGCAGTAGACCTTATAGAGTTTAGAAAATACTCACTTAGATTGGCAGTCCGTCCAGTGCAACTGAGTAGTGCTAGCATGTTCACATCCTATTTGGTGTGCAACCGCTCCAACAATTCAAATTCTGCAACCTGAAATGATTTTTGTACAAGGATGAAATGGAAAAGAAAACGACTTTTTTTTAAAGGAAAATCAAAATAATAACAAAATGAAACTAAAAACAAATTGAGTCAAAAACAAAAGGAAATTAAAACTAAAAGCAAAGGAAATGAAATTGGTTTTTTATAAAGAGAAAACTAGAAACAAACGAACAAAAATAAATCCTAACTTAAATACAAAAATGAAAATCTCTAAGAATAAAATAAAAAGGACTCCACTACTCAACAGGCCGGCTGGACTAAACCCATGGCCCACTTTAACCAAACCCGATGCCCAAAAATTATTAAATGACACTGCTCGGTAACTCAAAAATGAAATTAGAAATAACACCACAAATCATAATTACTCGAATTTGCAGATTAGTTCTAGAAATCGCACTTCCAGAAATTCAGTTAGAATCAGCTGCAAATTCAGCTCCAACAATTCCAGATGTTCGATTCAGGGAGGTGCGGATTACGGTTATTAGCAGATGGTCCAAGTTGCGATTTTGGCTTTCAGATTGCATTCGAATTCGTCTTCTTCTTTTTGCAGCCAGTGACCGTTGAAGGGTTTGCTTTAGGGTAAGGTGATTGTGATGGTAGATTGATTTTGTAGGAGGTCGATTGCTGTAGGAAGGAAAGCATCAGTTGGGTGGAGATGATGATGATGATGATGATGATGTTTGTGCGTGGATGGAGTGAATTTGAAAGGGTTTATGGGATGGGGCAATGGTGATTCGTAGTTCAGAGTTGCGCTAGTTATTATTGAAGATTGTGTGAGTGGGGCTGATGTAGTTAGCTTGGTGGTTGCGGACTGTTAAGAGCGTGGTTTGTGGTTATAGGAACATAAGGAGGTGGTGTGAGTGAACGTGATGGAAGGAGAAGATTTGGTGTTTGCAAGGATCGATGATTAATATAAGAAGTGAAATGAGAGGAAGAATACAAAAAAGGAAATTTGGTTTTTTTGGAAAATTGTAAGAAAAGAAAGAAATTAAATGTATTGAAATCAGAGGAATAAAGAAATGAAAGAAATAGTTGAGAAAAGGGAAATAGAATCGAGAGAATTTGGCAAGATTTTTTTTATTGGAAATAAATTGTAGACAAAAGGAAAGAGAGAGATTGCAGAAATAAACTGGAAAGGAAATTGAAAAAGAGAAATAAATTTAAGAAAACAAATGACAAGAAATTGATAGAAAAAGTGGCAAGAATAATTATAATTTTTTTCTCCTGTTTTGAGATTGTAGTATCAATAAATAATACCAAATCTCCAAACAAGAGTTTTCTTTTATCTATGAAAGGAAACAAAAGCAATAAAAATAAAAATAGTTTTATGTTTTTTGATGGAAAAATAAGAAAATAAAAATATAACCTGTAGGATTAACTAATAAAAATTATTTTGGTTCCCGGCAATGGCGTCAAAATTTGTTTGCGAACAAATTAAACAATTGAAAACAACTATTTAATTCGTTCGGTTTTCCTAAACAACAAGGGATGTTGCAAAGGGTGTCGAATTCTTGGACCAAAATTATTTTACTAATAAATCCAATCAAATTATTCCGAAATTTTGATTGTTTGAAAATGACAAAAAAACTAAAAAGAGAGTTTTTTATAATAAATGAAAGCAATTAGGGAGTAATAACATAAACTGATTAATAATCATCAATTGCCAATAATATTGATATAGATCTAATTCATGTTTCTATCACAAACATGAATCAACAATAATTAGGTTTTTAGAAACAAACATGTGAATAACGATAAGCATAGCCTATGTAGGAGCTAAGCTCTTAAACAACTATAGGCTATCAAAACAGATTCACTACATTATTTCTAAAATCCTAAAAATTAGATCTAAATCTGATAAGCGTTAGATCGAATACGAATATACTCTGTGAAGGAGCACAACTCTTAAACGACACAGAGTATGAAGGTTCAGATCTAAGTCTTGGTTCAGATCTGGATCTATATACATGAAGTCCTAATCTATTTGGCTATGTGATTCATATTGAATCTAATCTATATTTGGCTATGTGATTCATATTGAATCTAATCTATAATCATCATCACCCCCTAATCAAAGGGGATCAGCTAGACATAGCTAAATGATAAAATGTGAAAAATAAAATAACAAACATAAATAAAATAAAACTAAAACTAAAACTAAAACTAAAGAGAACAGGGGAAGAATAGTTTTAATCCAAGAGAAGAGTTACAGAATAAAACCCAATGCAATTCTAAATGAAAGAGATACAATGTATCTATAGTTGTCATGACCAAGACTAAGTAGCCAAGTACATGATATGAGACAGATGGCTTTGCCCAAATAACAACTAGACCAATGTTAACGCAAGTGAATGGGCATGCAAATGTCATGGAAAAATAACTTGCAGGTATCAAACGGCATCAACTTCAATCATTTTGACCATGAATAAGAACTCCATTACATCTGAGACAAGAGAACTTTATGAAAAGGCATTGGATCTTGACTTTAAAATGTGCGGCAGAAGATGGTTCAACATCAACATTTCTTCAGGTCTTCAAGCTTTAGTCCAGCTCTAAAATCAACACTCTTCTTGCACTAATTCTTCAAGCTTTTCAACAATTAGGTGCATCAATCCATTCATCATAAATAATCTGAACACACAACTATAAATACACAGTATCAATTATTTTAAAGAGAAAATAAGATAAATAAGCAGATGAAATATACACATTTACGTGTATATCACGTCTTTCCATCTGTAATTATTTTTCCTATTGGATTTTTAAAGATAGTTATATTTAGTTCTACTACTAAGTCTACCAGTATTGTTGGATCTATTGTAATTCTTAGTACTTGAATACACCTTCTAAAATGATAAACATGAAACACATTACAGACTCCGTTTAACCTACTTGTAACTCTGTTCGAATATGAGTTTCCCAATCCATTCAATGATAGGAAAGGATCTAGTACACCTTGATGCTAATTTCGTCAACTTTCCCAATCAAAACGCATTCTCATCAGTGGCCCTTTAATGAAAACCTAATCTCCAAATAATTTTTCCGCTTAGACAGAGATTTCACTGGTACAAAATATGTATGTTGCTTCGCTTCATTTGCATCAGTTGTCTTCATAACTGATGCAAATATTATTTGCATCGATTTTTATGGAACCGATGCAAATACACAAAAGCAAATTATAGTATTTGCATCGATTTTCCTCATAATTGATGCAAGTAGCGTTATTTGCATTGATTCCTCAGAAAGTGATGCAAATGCACTGAAGCAAATAGTGTTATTTGCATGGGTTCCTGAGGAACCCATGCAAATGCTGCGAAGCAAATAGTATTATTTGCAACAGTTGTCTTTACAACCGATGAAGTAGTGTCATTTGCATCGGTTTGCATTGACTCATGAAAATTCGATGCAAATGCATCGCAGTGAATAGTGTTGTTTGCATCGGTTCTTAAAAAAATTGAAGTAATTACTGGTTATTTTAATTGAAGCAAATACACATATCAATAATCATAAATACTCGTTCATATATGTCATTATTTATAATTTATTATAATTAACGATCATTAATGAAAAATTATTATAGAATGAATAATTTTATAATTTATTAGTTGGTTATTATAATTAGCCATTATTGTTAAAATTTATTAATTAAAGTAAATATTTAACTAATTAATAATCAATACTTAATAATTAGTATTTAGCAATTAATATTAAATTAGTGAGTAATATTTAATATTTAATTAGTCATGTATAATAATTAATGATTATTATTATAATAAAATTTGATTGTTAATGATTAATAAGTAATATTAATAATTATTATAGAATGAGTAATATTTAACAATTAGAATTTTATTATTCAACAACGCCATTAAATAATTAATATTTAATAGTTAATAACTGATTATTAATTTTTAAGAAATACTATTAAGCAATTGGTAGTATTTAAACAAGAATTATTAATTAATAAATAATATATAATTACTAACTGTTATAAATTATCAGTAATTTATATTTATATTTAATAAGCTTAGTACTAATAACTAATGCAATTGCAGTTAAACTTTAACGATTACATCATATAATTAATATTTGATAGTTAATATCAAATAATTAATAGTAAACATTAGATATTTCATATGCAACATTAATGTTTGAAAAATAATTTATATTTAACAATTAGTAGGTAGTATTAGTATTAATAATTAATTTTCAGTAATCATTAATTGATAATTACTACTAAACAAATTAATCAAATAAATATTTTGCAATTTAGGCTAATGATTAATGATAATGATTAAATGCTCAATACTTAATTTTTTACATTTAATATTTAATTAATAAGTAATATTCAATAATGAAAAAGTAATATTTAATTATAAAGAAGTAATTCTTAATATTTAATTTTAGTAATTGCTAATTAATCATTTCCAATAAGTGTTGGCCTACTTTGTGACCAGGACACACAAAGTCTACGCAACCACAACCAAGTGCAATATAGAGCAAGAGGCGACTATTCACAAACAAGGGAGTCGGATCGGATAGATGAACGAAACACGAGTCAAGAAAAGGACTTATATAGTCACGAACCCTAGGCAAGGGGTATAGGTCGAGTCCTACGGGTCACTGGATATCCACACAGGCACGAGAAAGCAACAGATCACTACAACAAAATTACCATATTACAACGGTGGAAAAACGTTGTAAAATACATTTTACATCGGTGGAGCAACCGTCGTGTATTAAGGAGTTGTAATAGACTAAAATCTTTTACAACTTTTTTGCACTTTGCAACACCGTTGTAATATGTATATTTTACAACTTTTCTCCACTGTTGTAATAAACCTTATTACAACTGTTATGCACCTTGTTGTTATAATTTTTACAACTGTTTATAACCGTAGTATATATTTTATTAAACAATTATTTTATAATTGTAATATATCCACAAATTATATGCATAAAAAATATATTATATATATGCAACAATAAATAGATAAATAACATAAGAAATAGATGTAAGTTCAAAGGCATTATGATCCATTCATTGATAGAAATCACAACTTTATATTCATAATACAAAGTATAAATCTACAAAGCTCATTACTAAGTTCTGTTTCAAAGATATTATGGCTGACCCCAAACGCAGTAGATTCTACATCACAATTTGAAACATCAATTGTACAATAGTTTGTAACCAATTCAGCATTTGTATGCTTGACAACATTTGTTTCCAAAACTACATTTATTCTAACCAAACGATTATCAATATTAAAACAGCCGAAAGAGGAAGTAGGAAATAGGGCGATCCTACACACCCCAAAATAGGAAGATTGCATTATGGAGCGACCATGATTCTTGAGAAGGTCTAGATAACATTCCATCTTGACATGGAGATCAATCTCAAAAGGCCTTTTCTCATTAGTAGCAATACTGCGATCGATGGACGCGGAGCTCATGTCCTCATTTCTCATAGCGATGGTTTCCAACTATATAAGGTTTATCATAAAATAGTGTTATCACATATATTTTTGTTATTTTCAGATAATCATGACACTGTAAGAATACCATAGATCATTCTTTTGCACATGTTTGGATGATTTGTAAGAAGTAATTGTTCTATGTTTTGGACGAAAAATTCAAAAAGTCATTTTGGTGCTAGAATGTAAGACTTTCTGTCATATACTTCTATTTTACTTAAAAAAACTAACAAGAAAGTTTGACAAACCTGTCTCTGGTCTTATTGAATTTATAAAATCAAGACTTCAAATACAACAATATTTCCAAATGAGAGATTGCAATGCGATTGGGTCAGATATCAATACAAGTAGGAAGAGATTATATGTACTCAAACAAAGCAAAGAGTGGATTAACATTACCGGTAATCTCAGTGCAACTGACTTTGGAGGACAAGTAGCAGAGGCACATCTAAAATCCAACACAGTAGCCTCCAATTTCTCAAGCATAATAGTAGCACAGGCCATCTCCAAAACTCTGACAAATGAATGATGGACGACGGAATAAACTGGCAAACAGTTAAGGTGCAACAATCATACACTTAAGGTGCAACAGCCACAACACTCACGTTATTCCTTCCTATACTCGATCTATATATCTCAACACCATACATTGAAGGCTAGGCTTAAAATCGAGAAAATAAACCGCAAAATCCAAACTTTTTATCTCGTCTGTGCTATTTCACATAGGAATCAATATGTAACACTAGTAAACAAGTCTGGATAAGGGAATTTCAAGCTTCAAGGCGCAGCAGTCAGGATCTGAATATCAACGCAGGCGTCAGACATCGAGCTCCAATTTCAGATCGACAGCCCGAGCTATGGTGAACGACACACATCACTTTCCAAATCGATGACCTGAGCACAGCGCAACTCACCCAAAAACTCTGGATCGAGTCATGACGGCTCCAAGCAGTACAATTCTTTTAACGAGGACGATTGGGATTTTTGTTTCATTCTAAGCTTGGATGATCGGTTTCCAGGCAATGGGAAAAGCGATTTTGTTTGGATCTAGATATAATAAAGAAGAAGGGAAGAATATAATAATGTTTTACTTATAAAGGCGACCTGGGGAAGTGGAAACAGCGAATGGGCAGGGGCAATAAAAAATAATCCTGGTTGGAGGGAAATATGTTAGAGCTGAAGCGAAAATATGTAGCGGGAAAATTTTCTGTGTGGAGGGAATTTTGAATTGAAGCCAAACTTTTGTGTGGAGGGAATTATGAATTGATGCCAAAATTTTATGTTACGGAAAACGTTGGGCTATTGGAAGAAAACAAGTATGTATAAAGTAAAAAGTAATAATAAAGAAAACCTTGAAATGAATATAGAAGTAATAATTTGTAACATGATTTTTATATTTGAATTTTTTAACGTTTATGAGTTTTTTTTAAATTTAAAGATTCTATTTAGTTTAAATTTATCTAAAGTTTTGATTTTTATGATTTTATGAAAATTTCAAAAATTTATGCGTATTTCAAATTTTATTTAAACAAATATTAGAATTTCTAAAATACAAAATAAAATTATCAACTATAATTAGTAATTAATAAATCAGATATTAGAATTAGCAAGCGAAAATTAGTTACTAATTATTGCTTATTTACAATTAATACTAATTATTACATTTTAGTTATAATTAATTTAATATTAGCTTTTGATAGTTAATTAAATGTTCAATATTTATTTATTTGTTTATTATTTCTTATTAATTATTTACTAGTTAATAGTTAATTATTAATTATTAAATATGCATCTATTACCACTGGCAACAAAGAAAAGTTGTAATAGGCACCTTTTACTACCGGCAAAACGAAACAGTTTTGGAAAAGAAGTTTATTACAACTTTTAGGGAAAAACCATTGTAGTAAACTTTTATTACAACGGTCATTTTTTGACAGTTGTAAAATTACAGTTATAATATGGTACTTTTGTTATAGTGGATCCAAGTACTATATGCGACTCGAGTTGAAGATAGGGCGACCCGACCCATTTGCCACGAGGATGCAAAGATACGTGTTAGCGCCACTTTCACTGGACGACACGAGGAGATAACGACTAGATCCCTCATGCGGAATAAAAATGAAAGCGTGGTCAAGACACGACCAAATCTTCAACCTATAAAGGAGGACCGTGGATGATCATGAACCATTCCTGGAACCACCTTCCCACTAGCCCATAATCCGCTTCGAGATTTCAGGGATGAATACCACGTCATCCCGCGACCTACCTACAGTCCATGCCTATAAATACACCCAGACTTGCCATTTTTAGGGAGCTTTTGACACTTTGCATACTCAAAATCCACTATTATCAGTTTTTCTCTATTATTCAGACTATACTTCGGATTGTTGATTTTAATTTCATATATTTTTTGAGAGATATTCCACTGTAATTGTGAGGTTGAGCGCTTGTTTGCATTATACTTACGAGTTGTTGATTAATTAAAGAACTATAAAGTGGACGTAGGCTCGTTAATGTCAACCCACTTTTTAAGCTATAATTCTCAACAATTCCTAGTCAATTGGGTGTTAGCGTCATTTTTTAGTCTAACATTTGGGTGCTTTCATTGAGAACGTTGAATTCTCAGCTTTTTGGGTTGTCATTCTACTATTTGGATATTCAAGTCTGAAGAGATAGTCTGCATTCCTACCATTTTCAAAGTTTTCATCGATCTCAACGGGTCTAGATTCCATGGTTCCAAGGAAAGTTAAGGATCCATAAACTTCTCGAGCAAAAGAAACGATCGAAGATCGAAGGGATGAGGCATGAGCTCTCATCAACATTGGCTTGCAGGGAGTCGGCACGGGGGCAACCCGGTCGGAGGGAGCGACCTGATCGGAGGGGACGACCCGATCGTATGGGGTACCACGACCCGAGCCGAAGGAATAGCACATGGACCATCAGATCGTCTCGGTGCGACCCGAACCGATGGGGCGATCCTAACCCTCTAGATGTTGGAGTTTCTACTCGAGCTGATCCAAGTGCTCCAACTCCAGCTGTGACTACTAGCAATCAACTTCCTGCTTCCTCCCCTGTTTCACAGATGGATTTTGCATGCTTGATTTCCATGATGTAAAAAGCCAACAAGGCCATAGAAGCCCAGAGATGTGACAGTGCTGCCATCCACGAAAATACGAATGCAATGAATAGGCAGATGGATAAACTTCGAAGGCAGAGAACGCCATCTCCGACACGTCACCTTGTGATAGACTATTCATCTTCCTCGGAGAAAAATGGAAGGCACCCACACCAGAAAAGGCAATATAAGCCAGAGAACCTTGAGCAAATGACTTTCAGCTCGTTAGGGTCCCGTGAAGATGCAGCTCGTCCGTTAGGTCCTGATGATCCTAGCCAAGTAGGACAATGCTATTGCCGATGCGTGGATCTCACGTTCTACCTCGAGACCTGAACCTTACCAATCCTACCCAATGCCAACTTCTTCAACTCATTCGTCCTGTGAATGACCGGGACCGCATGGGGAAAGGGAATTATACTCCTATAAGAAGCCGAAGGACGCAACCTGACGTAGGAATTGGAACGGCCAGAAGGATAAGAAGTGCTGAACCTAAGCCTACACTAACCAAAGCTGAAGTCGAGGCTATTATGTGTCAAGTTATGGCTGATAGTCGAGGTTACACTAACGAAGATTGAGCATCGATCGCAGGCATAAACCTTTTACCGATGACACACTAGATGTCCTTTATCCGAGGCGATTCAATCAATCTACCATGGACCGATATGGAGGAATAACTGATCCAAGTCAACATCTAATGAGATACTCCTGGTACATGAACATTGCGGCGGCTCCTGACGCCGTGAAGTGCAAGGCTTTCCTAATATACCTTGAAGATGTCGCACTAATGTGGTTAACTCGGCTTCTGCCTCAATCAATCTCTAGTTTTAGAGAGCTAAGCGAGAGCTGCATGAATCAGTTCCGACTTCACGCCCGAAAATCAAGGAACGTCATCGAGCATTTTGTAATCGAACAAGCTCCCACGGAAACTCCAAAGTCATATTTGGACCGTTACAATCTGGCAATTGCAGAAGTGAGTAACCCCCACGAGAAGACCATCTTGATGGCACTGATAGATGAAGTCGATAAAGACACTGAATTCGGGAGGTACCTGTCCGAGTAACCGCTATTAACTAGAGAGTTGTTTTATGAAAAGGCTAACATTTGTCTATGACAAGAAGAGATATATGCCAACCGGAAAAGAAAACCCGATGATACCCCCAGGGAAGACATCCAAAGCAATGTCTCCATTAAGCAATCTGGTAATAGTGCAGGGAAAGTTGAAGTGAATGTCAGCAACAAGAGTGGAGGAAATAACCATCAAGGTGGGGGCGATAACAAGAAAAGCATGAATCAGAGAAATGATTCCAATAAGAGGCCTCGATTTCAATCTTCTGAGAATTACACGCCGCTGGATGACACCTTAGAAAACATTTACCTGGAAACCTACAATGTTATCCACTACAAGAAGCCTCCGCCAAGAGATTTAACTGAAAAGGAGTGTGAAACCGGGAAGTTCTGTCTGTTTCATGAGACTTACGACCACTCCACGAATGAGTGTCGCCACTTGAGAGATATTGTGGAAAAGTTGCTTCAAGTAGTGAAGCTAGATGAGTATAAGGTTTCCCATAAAGATAAGGGGAAGGAGGATCGGCTCCAAATCAGAACCAACATGCCCCTAGACCTACTTCCCAGCTGAAAGGGATGGACATAGTCATTAATACTATAGTTTGAGGACCACACCTATCCGAATTCAGCAACAAAGGCATGCAGCAGTACGTCAATGCTTCTAAACATCCAGAATTGGGAGAGTGTAGTTCCCTCGAGGATACCGCTCCTTTGAAATAGAAGATGACGTTATCTTCAGAGAGAGAAAGTGTGGGAGTAGAGACTCCGAGTGTTGACCTATTGGTAATTACAACTACCATTGGTCCAGCCCTTGTACGGAAAGTCCTTGTTGATTGCGGGAGTTACATCAATATTTTGTTTAAGAAAGCATTCAAGCAGATAAAATTGGGGGCTAAAGATTTGAAGCCATCAACAGGATGGATTCTGGCTTTAATGACTTAGAAATAACTCCAATGGGAGTAGAGAAATTGTCTGTAGAGCTTGGAGAAGGAGATTGTAGGAGAGTATTTATTCTTTCATTTGTTGTTATGGATATTGATTCACCATACAACGCCTTTTTGGGTAGACCGGCTCTCGCGGAGTTCAGGGCCTACATTCCACCTAGTGTTCATTGTTAAATTTTCCCATTGAAGCCAAAGTAGAAATGGTCCATGGTGACCAAGTTAATGGAAGAAACTGCTACATGACTTAGTTGAAAATGCTACGTAACGAAGGTAGCATAGAATGAAGAATACCTCCCCTCCAGCAAAGGAGGGTTCAACATAGAAAAAAAAGGAGATATTACCGAAGGAGTCTCCCGATAATCTGCCCAAAGACATAGATCGCAGAGAGGATAAGGATTTGGGATGTATAAGGGTGACACCTAATGAAGCAACTGTGGATATTCCGATCGACAACAATGACCCGACAAAGGTCTTGAAAATCAGATCTCATTTAGATCATATCCGGACAAAGAAGCTGACAGACTTTCTACGGGCAAACCTGGATGTGTGTTCGCTTAGACCCATGCCGATATGTGTGGAATCTCACCATTAATTATGATTCATTCGCTTGGCGTAAACCCGAAGATAGAAAACCCCGTACTTGTTAAGAAAGCAAATGGTAAGTAGCGTACATGCATCGATTTTTTGGATCCGAACAAAGCCTGGCCAAAAGATAGCTCCTTATTACAGAGGATTAATCAGCTTTTGCACTCGACTGTGGGACACAAACTTCTCTCTTTTATAGATGCATACTTGGGTTACAACCAAATTCCCATGCACATGCCAGATCAAGAGCATACCAGTTTCATCAAGGACCTCAGATTGTACTGTTACGTGGCAATGCCATTCGAATTGAAGAATGCCGAAGTGACATACCAACGCTTAGTGAATCGAATGTCCTATAATCAAATCAAGAAATCTATGGAAGTTTACGTGGATGATATGCTTGTGAAGTCCATGAAATCTTATGACCATACGATAGACTTGGTAGAGATGTTTGATATCTTCTTACGCTATGTAATGAAGCTTAACCTGCTGAAGTGTTCATTTGGAGTTGCTTCAGGAAAGTTCCTTGGCTTTATCGTCAACTCATGCGGAATTGAAATCAGTCCTGATTAGATTGCAGCGATAAGGAACATTAGTGAACCGCAGAAGATCAAAGATGTGCAGAGCCTGGCAGGGAAGCTTGCGGCATTAAACAGATTTATCTCTAAGGTTGTTGATTAGTGCATCCCATTCTTCGACTTGAAAAAGCGAGGAAAGCGCAACTTCGAATGGACTCTGGACTACGTTGAAGCCTTCTAAAACCTACTAAACCATTTAGAGAAGCCCGTAATATTGTCCAAGCTAGCAAATCATGAAGATTTGTTCGTATACTTGGCAGTATTTTTGCATGCAATTAGCTCGACATTAGTACGTGAGGAGGATAAAATTCAAAGACCTATGTACTATGTCAACAGGAAGTTGGCAGCAGTAGAGCGCAACTACCCGAAGATAGAAAAGCTTGCTTATAGCCTGCTGATTTTCTCCATGATGCTTCGCCATTACTTCCAGGCCCATCCAATTGTAATTTACACCGATCAGCTACTCCAACAGTTCTTGCAACGACTTGAGGCATCTGGGAGACTGGTAAAATGGAACACCGAGCTAAGTCAGTTTGACCTTAACTTCCTCCCCAGAAAGACAATAAGGGGGGAAGCATTACCCGACTTCATTGATGAATTGACAATCCTCGAAGAGGATGTGTTAGATGAAGGAGCTGGTCGCTCAGAACAGAAGTTAGAATCAAGAACTTGGAAGCTGTATACAGATGGTGCTAAGAATGATTACGGTCTGACGCCGGAGTTGTATTGATAACTCGTGAAGGGCGGTCAATCTATTTTGCTCTACGACTAAAGTTCTTCGCTACTAACAACGATCCCGAGTACGAGGCCCTAGATTGCAAGGTTGAAACTTGCTAAGGAGTTGGAAGTAGTGATGTTGAACATCTTTTGCGACTCTCAAATTGTTGTTTGTTATGTTCGAAAAGAATATCAAATGAAGGGACCACAACTTGCAGCTTATCTAGAAAGGGTAGAGGAGGTGTTGGATGGCCTAGAACATTATAGCACATTCCACATACCGCGAACAAAGAATTAAAAGGTAGAAAGGTTGGCCAAGTTAGTAAGTTCCGACAACCCTGAAGAAACAGAAATGGTCCCAGTCGAGATACTGGAAGCTCCAAGCATTGATTATATGGAAGTCGATCCATTGCTGGAGACAGAACCAGAAATAGAGTAATGGATGTGACACCCCACATCCGTTAATGTCACTCTTTAACAGAATGCATTAAGTTTCATGAAGCGTTATAGGTAAACAGAAACAAAAACATCACAAGACAGACATAAAATAGCAACGGAGTTTAAAACTTTATTTTTCAAATAGAAAACATTGTGGTCCATAATCCGGTTACAATATAAGTCTGAAATACAGAAAACCCATTACATTAAATTAAAATAATTCCCTTGTACTAAAATCATCAGAGTATAGTAATATAAAAAGCATAGTCCTCCAAAATAGCTATAGCACGGTAGATAGGTAATCAAAGCGGTACATCTAAGCAGCTCCAAGCGGAAACAGAAGAGAGAATCCTAATCAAGACCAAGTATTCCCACCCTAAGAACCTGAGGGAGGGGAAAGAAGAGAGGGAAAAGGAAACAAAATGGGTCAGACATAAAGTCTGGCGAGTCCAGTTACTTTTAGCATATAAATAAATGCATTATGACAGACATATAAACTGGATGAGAGAGATAACGGTATCATAAGACATGTATAACAAACTAAGCAGGATAAAAAGAATAAACAGAACGGAATAGATTACGCTTCCTAAATACTTTTATAAACACCAATACTAGTATAACAGAAATAGAAACAGAATGATCCCAATAGAAACATAACGGTAGACTTAGGTGTACTTCTAGTGACAAGTTTTACCCCCAACGATAATAACAGGTATCCCAACAGAAATGACAGGTGTTACCCCCAAACGATAATAATGGGCTCCTAAACAAGCAGGACTAGATGTACCCTAATTACTACCCAATCGATCGACTCCCTATCCTGTAGATACCCTGTGCTAGCATTACAATACGATGTATCACTTCCTAAGTGGCAACCCCTTTTTTCGATAGGCATAACCATATCTACTGGTGCTATAGCGTCTTATTTTCCCGGGCAAGCAGATCCATGCACGCACATGACTCCTTTGGAATGCGCCATCAGACACCTCCACCCGTATGAATCTCTAATATTCATCTCAGTAAGCGTGCCCTGAACTCTACCTAGTTCAGGTTCCCTTTGGATACCAATATGGGTTACTGACTGATACGGGTCCCACACAACAGATGATGCAAGCCACCCCTAGGCTTGCATCCCCACTACTAGGATTTTGATAGGTTATGCATAACAGGAAGCCCACATAACCCCACCATATAAACAGGTTAAGTTTGTCGAGTTTGTATAACCCCCCACAGATTTAACATATTTACTTAACCCTCCCATTGATTCAAGCAAGTTTACTTAACCCTTACATGATTTGATAGGTCCATATAACCCCCACAGATTTAAACAAGTTAATTATTACAAGTTAACAGGTTATTATTAGTTCCCGTTCATGCATGTTAATGCACCAGACCTCTCACATTAAGTCGACCACTTGTAGATGCTGGATATACTAGGCGGTTCTGGGTAGACTTCTACAACAAGCTGGACTTAACCTCGTGTCTTAGTACCATTACGTGTACATTTACGCACTAGATTCCTCACAATAAATTAACCACCCGTGGATGCTGGATTTGTCATGCGGTTCCGGGCATACTTCTACCACAAGTGTAATCTAACCTCATGTCTAAGTGCGGTTATAATTTCTATTTACTGTAAATTTAGGCATATTCATTCTTAAACAATTTTTCATGTTCATCATAGGTTGTGCCCCAAATCCCAGTCTGATTCACGATACAAGTTATGCCCCAAATTAAAGTTTTAGATCAAGGTATAGGTTATGCCCAAATCCCAGTCATGTTTTACAATACAAGTTATGCCCCCAATATATCATTCCCAACCATTCCCAATTTCATTCTTTCGCATGTTTCAGTGATAGGCCTAGGCTTGAAGGTAGCCTGACTATAACAATAAAAGGGAAGGAGGGAGAGAATAGAAATAGGCATAATAACAAAACAAGCATATGATGACAGAAATAGGCATTCTAACAGAATAGGCAAATGGTGACAGAATTAGGCATAACCACAGAATATGCATATGATATCAGAAATGGCATAATAGTGATAGGCATGTAAGGACTAAACAGTAGACCAGGTGTATCAGTAATGGCAGATCTATTTATTTATGATTCAGGTAATTAACAAGCATAGGTTTAGATCCAAACTTATAAACATGTCAGGATCACTTATTTAATGTTTATATCTAAAAGCAACATAAACTCACAGTGACTGGACTAAAGAACTGAGAAAAGAGTGTTGATGTTGTAGCAGGGGTTCTTGTATACGTATAAGTCGTAGTTGCAGAAGAATAAGCTAATTCAATTTGAGTTAGGGAAGCATCTCGTTGTCTCCATTGTTTTGGATGAATAAAACAATAGAAATGAGGTCCTATTTATAGCTTCAAGCCAATGAATCAAGTCAAGAAATGCATCCAGGTTCAAAGATTGGATCTGCCCCAGATCTCAGTGGGGTCGACCCCGGGGTCAACCCTAGGGTCGACACCCCCTTGTGTGGGTCGACCCTTGGGTCGACCCCTAACGGGTCGATTTCCTGCGTCTTCGATTTTTGATTTTCTAGACTAGTTTTGTATATATATATTGCTTATATGTATACAAACTTCAAACCTTAATAACTTCTTCATATGATGTCCGTTTTACACAAACTCGAAGTCTATCTTAAGCAGAATTCTGAGATGAACACAATGGTACATCCATTTTACTTAATTACCAATATATAATTAATTATTCTTTATTTTATCAGTATAATGTTCTTAAAAATTACGGGTGTTACATTATCCCTTATTTAAAGGATTTCTTCCCCGAAATCTCCAAGTTAAGAAGAATGTGTATCTTAGCATCCATCATCCATCTACTCATCCACCAATCATAGGCATCCATTGTCCTTAAAAGATTTCTAATGCTTATATTAATATATGCAAAGGTGTTTGTTTATGTCTCTATGCTATTGCGAAAGATCAGGCGGTTTACTGATCCAATCGACCTTCTTAATGCAATGTATGCTAGTGCCATGAATCCAACATGTATGCAAATAATCCTAATATATCATGTAAATGCTATATGCGTGCACAATCATCCATCCAAATGCAACACTCATGTGATGATACACCCATTTCCATCCATAAAGAAAAATTAGCACACGCATCCATATGCAGTATAAGAGTGATTGAGCCAATCTAATGCCTAATGTGTGTGTGTATATGCATCCACGAGCAACCACTTGCATCCACTTGCATCAATCAAACATGACATGTCTCAAACACATGTTTACATCCATTTGTTCCCTACCTAAAGGTCAAAGATTTGATTGATAGGATATAGCTAATGACAGAAATAAGTACGAATAAAAGCCCTTGGAAAAAGAAGGTAAGAACATACCCTTGAAAAGAAAAGGGTACGAAGCGCGAATCTTGTCTTCAGTTTCCCAAGTTGCATATTAGCTATCTTCTCCCCATTGGACTTTCATCAACTTGACCTCTCGGTTGCGTTGTTTCTTAACATCTAAACGAAGGATACAGGTATGAACTCGTCCAACTGTCACCTCCCGTTCCACCTCTACTTCCTCTAGCGTACTTGGCTCAACTACCTCTGTTGTATCTTCCAGACATGTCTGCAAATGAGAAATGTGGAAAACGTCATGAACACCCGCCAATATTTCTGGTAGCTTCACCCTATATGCCATTTCGCCAATCCGTTCTGTTATGGGAAATGGCCTTACAAACCTTGGCACCAATTTCCCTACAGATCCAAAGCAGACCACATTCCTCAAAGGTGATACCTTGATGAAAACCATGTCTCCCACCTCAAACTCAATACCAATCCTCCTATGATCTGCGTAGTACTTACACATGACCTAACCTATCTTCAAGCGTCTGCGAATAAGATCAATCTTCTCTGAAGTTTCTCTAATCATCTCAGGTCCAAGTAGAAACCTATCTATAGACTCTCACCAACAAGTCGGTGATCTACAAGGTCGACTGTATAATGCCTCGAAGGGTTCCATGCCAATACTAGCTTGATAACTGTTATTGTAGGCAAACTCTACCAAAGGAAGATGCTCCTCCCATGTCTCTCCGAAGTCTAGGATACACAATCTTAAAAGATCCTCAAGAACTCTATTCACCCTCTCCGTCTGCCCATCGGTCTGATGGTGATAAGCGGTGCTCAAACACAACTATGTACCTAATGCCTCTTGCAAGCTCCTCCAAAACTCACTAGTGAATATGGGGTCACGATCACTCACTATACTGGAAGGTACTCCTTGTAGATGGACTATCTCACGAAGGTAAACTAATGCCAACCATGATGTCGTTCTCTTATTCTTAACAGGAATGAAATGAGCGCTCTTAATAAGCCTGTCAACTATAACCCAAATACTGGTGTTGCCTTCCTCGATCTATGCAAACCATCAATGAAATCCATAGAGAAGCTCTCCCACTTCCATTGTAGGACCTCCAAAGGATGAAGTAAACCACTGGGCTTCCTTTGCTCAACTTTGACTTGCCGGCGAATCAAACATCGAGATACAAACTCCGCTACATCTTTCTTCATCCCAGCCTAAAAGAAAACCCTCTTTATATCTCTATACATCTTATCACCGCCTGGATGTATAGTCATCCTAGAATGATGGGCTTTGTAACACCCCGTATTTTCTATGAATATTAAAATTAACGAATCTAAGAACACTTAATTTTTAGAAAAAGAATTAGGTGAAACGGGTTATGCCATTGCATTCGTCTTGGAATTCTGCTTGAGACAGAGTCCGAGTTTGCGTGAATCGGATTCCGTATGACGAAGTTATGGAGGTTAGAAGATTTCAAGTGTAAGCAGAAATTAAATTAAAATAATAATTAAATAATCTATTCAGTTCGAAATTCAAAAATTCAGGAAATCAGCTAAGCGGGAAATCTCCCGTTCAGGGGTGTCGACCCCACCATGGGTTGTTGCCATGCGAGTTGACCCCCTTATAGGGGTGTCGACATGGGTGTCGATCCCCTGTAAGGGACGACCACTACTGACTGTTCTGGGCAGTGACAATATTCTAAGTCTTAGGGCTACGTGGCGACTTCTGATTGGCCTGATGATGCATTTTCTTGGACTGGATGGCTCTGATGACTCCTAGGTTGATCTAAAGGCTCATATTAATCCTATACTCCTATATAAACACATTAAACCTTAACCCTAAACCTCACAATCCTATTCTATGAAGTCGTCATGTTGTCCATCTCTAAGCTAGCCTAGCCTCCATCTTCTCCAAACTAAAAATCAAATTAAAAGAGCATCGAATCAAAGTAGAGGTTTTCCTCTTCAATCAATAAAGAAAGATTAGAATCACGACAACGTCAACTAATTCACTTTTCTAATCCTTTCACTGTAAGTTCAGTTATTATTCAGATTTAAACACCTTATAGAAATCATGATTGTGATAATCGGATCTAGAACTATGCCTAATTGTGAGATAATCAATTCTGATTCATGTTTATCCTTTTTCCAAATCTGAATTACCTATGTTTATGAGACTGTTGTGATTGGAACAATGGAACCTATCATGTTGTACACCATTATGCATAACAAGTAAATGTGGCGTAACTTGAATTGATTACAATTGTGGGTAATTGGCATATAAAAAACTAGATTTGGGCGTGTATGGTAAATATGTAATTTGGCTAAAAGATGAATATGCCTAACACGAGGTTAGGTTGAGTTGCAGTGTAAGACTGCCCGTAACCACCCGGCACATCCAGCGACCGCAACAACAAATATAATGTGAGTGGTTAGTGCATTAAGCCTAAAACCGGAGGTTAGAATGAGTTTGCGGTAGAAGTCTGCCGGGAACTGCCCGGTAGATCCAGCAACCGCAAACAACAGTTCTAATGGGAGAGGTTGAGGCATTAATGAATGAATTAATGCTAATGAACGGACATGCTAAGAATGGTAGGGTTAAGTTAACTTAGGCAACACTTAACCAATACAACATGTTTATTAAACAAATGGGTGGGATTAGGTTACATGGGGAACACTTAACCATTATAAGTTTATAACATGTTGATTAGGAAACCCTAGTAACGGGGACCCATTTCAGAAATAACCCACATAGATGTATCATGGTACCCTGAACTAGGCACGGTGGGGAACGATTACTGGGCTGATTGTAAGCAGTCAAAATAGCGGTAGGTGGTGCATCAGTGTAGGTTCCGACAGAGTACCGGTGTGCACGTACTCCGAAGTGGAAAAAGCAGGCATTGGGCATCATTAATTATACACTGGGCTTCTTGAATTTGTCGGGTTGCCACCATAGGGATTGATACACCCGTGGTGGGACCAACACATGTATCTACAATCAAGCGGGGCCGAATTACACAAGTAGTAGATGCATGCGAGTAGAAGCCGATTGATAGAAGGGATCATTTTGAACACTTGATGCTAGTTGAAACATTTGTTAGTAGGTGCAGATAAATGGAAATGAGTGCGATAGCATATTCAGTTTATCTTTCCATATGTATCTTGTCACTATGGTATAGTCCTATATTCAGTTTATTCATGTCATGATACTTTTTCTTGTTTACATGCTGAAAAATCACTAGACTTACAAGACTTATGTCTGACTCATTTTCTTTTGTCTTCTTTTTTTCCGTTTCCCCCCAGGTACGCAGGGAGGGAATACTTCAGCTTAGTTCAGACCTATTCCAGCTTGAAGAGAGTAGATGTATTGCTTGGATTCTCTTTTCTTGGGCTATGGCTATGGTTACACTTTTATTAGGGATTTATGCCGCTTTACTACTGCTTTATGCTTCTTTATATATTTTGAGTTTTTAATCAAGACAGAAGTTTTATTGTAATAACTTGAAAGTTGGGTTTTGAGACAATCGTTGTAATGTTTTGACAAGACCACGTTGCTTATGAAATAATTCCAGGTTTTCGACTGTTTATATGTCTTTCTTGTAAATTATCTGTATCTTTTAACTATAATGCTTCACTGAAGTTAATGCATTCCCTTTGTGAGTGACCTTAACGGAGGTGGGGTGTTACACTTGGTATCAGAGCTGATGGTTACCAGATCAGATTAAAATTCTTGAATAGTATTTTTCAAAAAGAAGTTTTAAAGAAGCATTTTCAAGAAAAGTGTTGTTTTATTTTAAAGGCATATTCCCCAAAGCCCTACGCACTATCTTTCTATCCTTTGTTTTGAACCTTTTCTTTTCGTTTCAGCATGTCTAGGGATCTTAATCTTCCCGAGCGCGTACAAACACCCGACTGGTTCAAAAGGTATCTGGAGGCTAGGGTTGATGCCGCAAGTCCAGCAAACGTTCCTCCTCCTCTAGCTGCAGCAGTTCCTCCTCCTTCTTCGCATGTGAATGCTTTCTCGAAGATATGTTGAGACTTTCGAGCTATGGGAAGAAATAACTTTAATGGAACTGAATCATACATGAAAGCAAGAAACTGGCTTAAGGAAACAGAAGATTTGTTTGTTATCTTCGAAGTGGACGATAGGCAGAAGATACAATTGGCTGTATGGTTACTTAAGGATGAAGCCTCTTTCTGGTGGGAAGTTACTAACGCTGAAAGACCAGTTGAGACTTGGGAAAATTTCAGAATGAGGTTTGAAATGAAGTTTCTCTCGCAAGCTAAATGAAGCCTACAGATGGAGAAGTTCTTAGCACTCAAACAGGGAAGCTTATCGTTTAAAGAATACGTCAACCAATTCAACCAGTTGGCTAGATTCGGACTGGAATTGGTAAACACTCCACATAAAAAGGTTCTCTGTTTCGTTAAAGGGTTGAATGAGGCACTGCACAACCTAGCTATGTCTCATATACCTATGGGTGCGACTTATGAGAGACTGGTGGATATGACACTGTTATAGGAGGAAGACGAGGATGGGAAGAAAGAGCAAAGGTGAAAGGACCTCTAGACAAGAAAGTGGAGGGATCACAAAATAAGAAGACGAATTCCAAGAAGGGCGGGAAGAATAACAAACCCCGTGACAAGAGGAAGTGTAACTTTTATGGCATACCTGGACATCTGATTAAGACTACAGAAAGAAGAAGAGGAAGATGGGTGGTTGTTTTCAATGCGATGAGATGGGACATATGGCTAAAGATTGCCCAAAAAGGTAAGGGCAAAGGCAGAGGACTGGATAGATATATCGAAACATAAATTCAATCCGGGAGGTTTCTACATACAGATAGTTAGTGTATCATCTCATATGGTCATGTTCTATTCGTAGGAATAAAATGGAGATTTTAAAATCTAGTAAGGCTAAAATATATGAATTAACTAAAAAAATGGATGAAATTCTAATATAAATAATAAAATTCTTCGCGAATCAACGATTGCAATTCAATTCCTGAATTGCGGAAATGCAAATCTACTTCTAGTGGGCAGATTCAAGCTCTAGCACCTCCACAAGAAAGAGGTAGAAATGTTTCTGTTGAGAGTTTAGTTTATCTTTCTGATCATCCAGTTCGTACTCTTTTTTATTTTGGCGCATCGCACTCTTTTATATCTACTGCTTTAGTTGAATCTCTGCACCTAGATACCAGTATAGTAGAGGATCCCATGGTTGTTTCAAATCCATTTGGGTATTCGGCTTATTTGCCAATGATTTGTTTGGATTTGGAAATTTCTATACTGAGCGTTGGGTTTAAATGTAATGCTCGTGTTTTGGGTTTCACGGGCTATGGGTTGATTCTAGGTTTGGATTGGTTATCCAGTAATGGTGCCATCCTTGATTGTGAAAAGAGAGTGGTTAGACTTATGAATTGCCTTGGTAATACTTTCGAAATCTCTTGTAATCCCATGAATTCTGTTATGCTTAGCTACCTAGAATCTCTTGATGCGTCTGTTGAAAACTTGCAATCCATTAGAGCAGTCCGTGAATACTCGAATGTCTTTGAAGAGGTGAAGGGTTTGCCTCCAAAGCGAGAGATAGACTTCCGCATATACCTGGTTGATAATGCAAAACCAGTTGCTTTATCCATTCGGCACATGGCTCCAAGGAAAAGGAAGGAGCTTAGCAAGCAAGTTAAAGAGCTGCTCGAAAAGGGGTTCATAAGGTGGAGTATTTCTGAATGGGGTGCTCCAGTAGTGTTCGCAACCAAAGCGGATGGTTCACTTCGCCTATGCGTGGACTATAGGGAGCTAAACAAGCTGACCAAGAAGAATAGGCACCCACTTCCAAGAATAGACGACTTGTTTGACCAGCTTGTAGGTGCATCAGTTTTCTCCCACCTCGATCTGGCTACAGGATTCCATCAGCTAAGAGTGGTTGAAAACAACATAGATAAGACCGCATTCAGGACCCCGGATGGTTTTTTCGAATGGCTTGTCATGCCTTTCGGCTTGACAAATGCACCCACCTATTTCGTAGATTTGATGAGTAGGGAGTTCATGGAGTTCCTTAATAAATTCGTAGTGGCCTTTGTGGATGACATTTTGATTTTCTCAAAAAGTGAGGAAGAACATGCTTTGCATTTAAGGGAAGTTATGTATACTCTTCGAGCACATCGGCTGAAAGCAAAATTCTCCAAATGCCATTTTTGGAGAGAAGAAGTAAGATTTCTTGGACATGTGGTGTCCAAAGAAGGGATAGCTGTGGATCACGCAAAAGTAGTCGCAGTGCAAGATTGGAAGATTCCATGGAATGCAACTGAAGTACGAAGTTTTCTCGGGCTAGCGGGCTATTACAGAAAGTTCATTAAGGACTTTGCGAAGTTCTCAGCCCCATTTACTAGGTTGACGAAGAAGAACCTAATTTTTGCCTGGGATTTGGATTGCGATGTTGCTTCCCGACGATTGAAAAGGGTCCGACAACAGCCCCAGTCCTGACATTGCCTGATGGGAGTAAGATATTTACGGTATACACAGATGCATGCGGTACAGGATTAGGCACTGTCTTGATGCAAGAAGGCAAGGTAGTTTGTTATGGGGGAAGGCATTTGAAGGTACATGAGAAGAACTACCCAACTCATGATTTAGAGCTAGCTGCCATTGTTTTCTCTCTTAAGTCATGGCGTCATTACCTAATAGGAGAAAGGTTTGAATTGTTTACTGACCATAAATCATTAAAGTACCTTTTCTCACAAAAAATCTTAACTTAAGACAACAAATATAGATGGAGTTTCTTGCCTCATATGATTTTGAGATTGCTTATACTCCTGGCAAGTGCAATGTGGTAGCAGACGCCTTGAGTAGGAAAAAGCTGATCTTAAGTCCTCTCTTTATGGAAAGGCAAAACTTGGAGTACATAGCAACCTTTGACTTTAGACCCTCTTTTGAGTTTGTACCAGGTTTGTTAGCAACGCTAGAGGTGCGACCTACGCTTTTGGACTCAATAGGAACCACGCAATGTGAAGACCCTCTGATAGTTGATATGATGAATAAGTTAATTAGAGGTGAGACTTCCAGTTACCTCAATAGATACTCCATAGATGCCAAGGGTTGGTTGAGATGGGATGAAAGACTATGCATCCCACAAACAAGCGATTTGGTGAAGACAGTTCTCGAAGAAGCACACCATTCTAAATTGACCGTACACCCAGGTGGAGACAAGATGTATAAATACATAAGAAGGGTTTTCTTTTGGAATGGCATGAAAAAGAATGTAGCTGAATTTGTCTCTAAATGCTTGATATGCAAGCAAGTCAAGGTGGAGCAGAAGAAGCCTGGTGATCTGCTTCATTCTCTAGAGGTCCCACAGTGGAAATGAGATAGCATTTCGATGGACTTTATAGATGGGTTTCCTAGATCAAGAAGGGGCAATACCAGTATTTGGGTAATAATTGACAGGCTCACTAAAAGCGCTCACTTTATACCTGTTAGAGTAGGAGGACTGCCTCATCATTAGCATCCATTTATCTCAAAGAGGTAGTTCGACTGCATCAGATACCCTCTAGCATAGTAAGTGATCGAGATCCTATCTTTGTGAGTGGGTTTTGGAAGGGTCTGCAAGAGGCTGTAGGCACATAGCTATGCTTAAGCACTGCCTATCGCCCTCAAACCAATGTTCAGATGGAAAGGGTGAATAGAGTGTTAGAAGATCTCTTGAGGTTGTGCGTTCTTGATTTTGGAGAAACATGGGAGGATCATCTTCCTTTAGTGGAGTTCGCCTACAACAACAGCTACTAAGCCACCATAGGCATGGCACCCTTTGAGGCCTTATATGGGAGACCATGCTGATCACCAACTTGTTGGTGGGAATCTACAGACAAGCTCATACTTGGGACCGACATGATTAGAGAAACTTCAGAGAAGGTGGACTTCATACGAAGGCGGATGAAGGTCGCACAAGATAAACAGAAATCCTACGCTGATAAAAGAAGGACCGACCTTGAGTTTGAGGTGGGAGACAGGGTTTTCCTTAAGTATCTCCTTTGAGGAATGTCATTCGCTTTGGATCCGTAGGAAAATTTGCACCAAGATTTGTAGGGCCATTTCCTATCATTGAGATGATTGGGACGATGGCTTATAAAGTAGAGCTGCCTGAAAGATTAGCTGGAGTTCATAATGTCTTTCATGTTTCTCACCTACGAAAGTGCTTGCATGAGTCTGCAGAAGTTATGGAGCCAAGCATACTAAAGGAAGTAGAAGTGGAACGAGAAGCAACAGTGAGGAGAGTTACAACTCATATCTTGGGAATAGAAGTAAAAAAGCTACGCAATCATGAGGTCAAGCTTGTTAAAGTACAATGGAGTGACGCTGAAGAAGACACAACTTGGGACTGAAGACAAGATACGCGCAGCCTACCCTTATCTTTTTGAGGGTACATCCTTGATCTCTTTTTCCATAAGTTTATGCATGCTTGTATCTATCTTTTAAGTATATCTCCTCGGCCCTATTCTTAATCCTTAAGTAGAAACCAATGGATGTAAACAAGTATTTGAAACATGTTATGATTTATGGCTGCAAGTGGTTACAAGTGGTTGCCAATGGTTGCTCGTGGATGCATACACACACACATTAGGTACTAGATCGGCTCAGTCACTTTTATATTGCATATGCATATATGTATTTGTATATGGATTGAAACTTGATGTGTTATCATATGGACGTTGCATTTGTATGAATGATTGAACACTCATATAGAAGTTATAAAGTACGATTAGGAGTAATTGCATACATGATGGACTCATAGCACTGATATGATTCGCATTAAGGAGGTCAACTGAATCAGTAGACCGCCTGATTTTGCATTAGATAAGGACATATAAACACACTATGCATATGATCATGAAAGCATTAGAAATCTTTTAAGGACAATGGATGTCTGTGATAAATGGTTAAGTAGGTGGATGTTGGATGTTAGGATACATTCTTCTTAACTTAGAAACTTCGAGGACGAAATCCTTTAAGGAGGGGAGAATAAAACACCCCGTATTTTCTATGAATATTAAAATTAACGAATCTAAGAACACTTAATTTTTAGAAGAAGAATTAGGTGAAACGGGTTATATCATTGCGTTTGTTTCGGAATTCTACTTGAGATAGAGTCCAAGTTTGCGTGAATCGGATTTCGTATGAAGAAGTTATGGAGGTTAGAAGATTTCAAGTGTAAGTAGAAATTAAATTAAAATAATAATTAAATAATCAATTTAGTTCGAAATTCAAAAATTCAGGAAATCAGCTGAGCGGAAAATCTCCTGCTCAGGGGTGTCGACCCCCCATGGGGTGTCGACATGGGAGTTGACCACCTTTAGGTGTGTCGACATGGGTGTCGACCCCTGCTGACTATTCTGGACAGTAACGATTTTCTGAGTCGTAGGGCTACGTGGCAACTTCTGATTGGCTTGATGACGCATTTTCTTCGACTGGATGGCTCTGATGACTCCTAGGTTGATCTAAAGGCTCATATTAATCCTATACTCCTATATAAACACATCAAACCTTAACACTAAACCTCACAATCCTATTATATGAAGCCATCATGCCGTCTATCTCTAAGCTAGCCTAGCTTCCGTCTTCTCCAAACTAGAAATCAAATTAGAAGAGCATCAAACCAATGTAGAGGTTTTCTTCTTCAATCAACAAAGAAAGACTAAAATCATACAATGTCAACTAATTCACTTTTCTAATCCTTTCACTGTAAGTTTAATTATTATTCAGATTTAAATACCTAATAGAAATCATGACTGTGATAATCAGATCTAGAACTATGCCTAATTGTGAGATAATCAATTCTGATTCATGTTTATCCTTTTGCCAAATCTGAATTACCTATGTTTATGAGACTGTTGTGATTGGAACAATGGAACCTATCATGTTGTACACCACTATACCTAATTGTGAGATAATCAATTTTGATTCATGTTTATCCTTTTGCCTAATCTGAATTATCTATGTTTATGAGACTGTTGTGATTGAAACAATGGAACCTATCATGTTGTACACCAAATTGGTGGTTCTTTTATGTTCAGTTCTATCGAATCTTTATGCCTATGATATAACTTACTCAGTTTGGCCATACTTATTGTTAATGTACAACATGCTTATTGGAAACATGATTCTTGGATTGGGCATACCTTTACATGCCTATTTTGTTTCTTATGTCAATTCTTGTGTTCCTTCTCTATTCCCTCTTTTTATTTTAATTTATGAATACTAGGTTCATTCGAAACCTAGATTGAATCTCGTCGAACGTACGATTGAAAGGCGGGGAATTGGACATAACTTAATTGAGTAATTTTTGGCATAACAAGTAAATGTGGCGTAACTTGAATTGATTACAATTGTGGGTAACTGGCATATAAAAAACTAGATTTGGGCGTGTATGGTAGATATGTAATTTGGCTAAAAGATGAACATGCCTAACACGAGGTTACATTGAGTTGCAGTGTAAGACTGCCCGGAACCGCCCAGCACATCCAGTGACCGCAACAATAGATCTAATGTGAGAGGTTAGCGCATTAAGCCTAAAACCGGAGGTTAGAATGAGTTTGCGGTAGAAGTCTGCTCGGAACCGTCTGGCACATCTAGTAACCGCAAACAACGGTTCTAATGTGAGAGGTTGAGGCATTAATGAATTAATTAATGCTAATGAACGGACATGCTAAGAATGGTAGGGTTAAGTTAACTAAGGCAACACTTAGCCAATAAAACATGTTAATTAAACAGATGGGTGGGGTTAGGTTACATGGAGAACACTTAACCATTATAACATGTTGATTAGGAAACCCTAGTAACGGGAACCCATTTCAGCAGTAACCCACATAGATGTATCATGGTACCCTGAACTAGGCAGGATGGAGCACGATTACTAGGCTGACTATAAGCGGTCAAAATAACGGCGGGTGGTGCGTCAGTGTAGGTTTCGACGAAGTACGGACATGCAGTACTCCGGAGTGGAAAAAAGCAGGCACTGGCCATCAGTAGTTATGCACTGTGCATCTTCAATTGTGTCGGGTTGCCACCATAGAGGTTGATACACCCTATAGTGGGACCAGCACAGGTATCTACAACCAAGCGGGGCCGAATGACACAAGTAATAGATGCAGGCGAGTAGGAGCCGATTGATAGAAGGGATTATTTTGAACACATGATGCTAGTTGAAACATTTGTTAGTAGGTGCAGAGAAATGGAAATGAGTGCGATATCATATTCAGTTTATCTTGCCTTATGTATCTTGTCACTATGGCATAGTCCTATATTCAGTTTATTCATGTCATGATCCTTTTTCTTGTTTACATGCTAAAAAGTCACTGGACTTACCAGACTTATGTCTGACCCGTTTTCTTTCGTCTTCTTTTCTTCCGTCCCCCCTCTCCCCAAGTCCGTAGGGAGGGAGTACTTTAGCTTAGTTCAGACCTATTCCAGCTTGAAGAGAGTAGATGTGTTTCTTGATTCTCTTTTCTTGGGCTATGGCTGTGGTTAACTTTTATTAGGGATTTATGCTGCTTTATGCTTCTTTACATATTTTGAGTTTTTAATTAAGACAGAAGTTTTATTGTAATAACTTGAAAGTTGGGTTTTGAGACAATCATTGTAATGTTTTGACTAGACCACATTGCTTATGAAATAATTCCAAATTTTCCTCTATTTATATGTCTGTCTTGAAAATTATCTGTATCTTTTACCTATAATGCTTCACCAAAGTTAATGCATTCCCTTTGTGAGTGACCTTAACGGAGGTGGGGTGTTACATGCTTCCTCAATGACTGTCTTCAACAGACTCCTAACTCAGGGAACACAAAGCCTTCCATCTTGTTGCAACCACCCTCTATCATCCGTGGAATATCTACTGAGGTGACTAGAAGTCTCCCCCTTACTGAGACTATCCAAGATGTCTGCTATCTATGGGTCCTCTCGCTATGAAGTTCCTATCTGATCCATAATGGTAGGTCGCACCTCTAATGATGCTAACAAACCAGGTGTAAACTCGGTAGAGGGGCTAAAATCAAAGGTCGATATATATTCCAAGCCCTGTCTCTCTACAAATAGTGGACTCAAAGTCATCCTCTACCTACTCAATGCATCCGCCACCACATTACCCTTGCCAGGGGTATAAGCAATCTCAAAGTCAGAGGATGCTAGGAACTCCATCCATCTCCGTTGCCTCAAATTTAAATCCTTCTGCGTGAATAAATACTTGAGAGATTTATGATCGGTATACAAATCGAACTTCTCTCCAAGTAGATAATGGAGCCAAGTATTAAGCGCGAATACTGTGGCAGTAAACTCTAAATCATGGGTAGGGAAGTTCTTCTCATTAATTCTCAACTATCTACCAACGTAACATACTACCCTTCCCTCTTGCATCAAAACAGCACCAAGCCCTGTATCACATGCATCAGTGTATATTGTGAACCCATTCTTCCCATCAGGCAATGTCAAGACTGGGGCTACTCTCAGAGCCCTCTTCAATCGCTGAAAAGCATCCTCACAGTCATCACCCCAGAAAAGGTTAAATTATTCTTTGTTAGTTTGGTGAGTGGTGCTGATATCTTTGTGAAGTCCTTTATGAATTTCCTATGATAGCTCGATAAACCAAGAAAATTCCTCACCTCTGTTGCATTCTTTGGAATCTGCCAATCTTGAACTGCAACTACTTTTGTGGGATCGACTGCTATCCCATGCTTAGAGACCACATGTCCTAGAAATCTCACTTCCTTTCTTCAAAAATGATATTTGGCGAATTTTTCCTTAAGCTGATGCACTCCGAGTATCTTCAAAACCTCCCTTAAATGTAGGGCATGCTCTCCCTCGCACTTCGAGAAAATCGAGATGTCATCAACAAAAACCACAACGAACTTATTTAGAAACTCTCGAATAACCTTACTCATCAGATTCACAAAATAGGCGGGTGCATTCGTTAACCCAAAAGGCATGACGAGCCACTCGAATAAACCATCTGGAGTTCTAAAAGTGGTCTTATCTATACTGTCCTCGACCAGCCTCAACTGATGAAACCCCATGGCCAAGTCTAACTTGGAGAAAGCAAATGCACCAACAAGTTGGTCAAACAGATCATCTATACTCGGAAGTGGGTCCCTATTCTTCTTAGTGAGCTTGTTCAACTCCCCATAATCCACACAAAAGCGAAGCGATCCATCTGCCTTAGTCGCGAAAACGACTAGAGAAACCCATTCCGATATGTTTCACCTAATAAATCCTTTCTCGTGTAGCTCCCCTACTTTCTTGCTGAGCTCCCTCCTTTTTCTCGGATCCATATGGCACACAGGCAATGCAAATGGCTTTGCATTGTTCACCAAGTATATCCGGAAATCAATCTCGCACCTCAGAGGTAATCCCTAAACCTCTTCAAAAACATCAGGATACCCACAAACTATTGGTATAGATCGTAAATCATCAATAGATGCATCTAGCGATTCTAGGAAACTTAGCATGACACACCACTTAGGGTCACAAGAAATCTCGAGAGTCCTCTCATGGCAGGTCACGACTGTAATGACCTTCCTCTCACAGTCAAGAATGGCACCATACATGGCTAGCCAGTCCATACGTAGAATCAAACCATAACTCATGAAACCAAGCACATATGCATCGCACTCAAACTCGACACCTAATACATATATCCCTAAACCCCGACAAATCATAGACAGATGAGTCATGCCCCCAAATTGGGTTTGAGACAACAACGGGATCCAAAACCATGCTATTACTAAGGTGCAGAGACTCAACCACAGAATCAGATATAAAAGAATGCGAAGCTCCAGAATCAAAAAGAGTTCTAACAGGATGATCAGAAAGAGAAATCAAACCTTCAACAGAAACTTTCCTACCTCTATCCGGTACATTGGACACGAGAGCATGCACCTGACCTCCAGAAGATCCTGCCCTTTAGCCCTGTCCTTGCTATTTCGGACACTCCTTAATATGGTGTCTGACCTCTCCACGTTGGAAACAAGTATTCTTCCTTTTTCTGCAATCTTTGCTCAAATGACCCTCTCGTCCACAGCTATGACATTTCCTCTTGTCTCGAGTTTTGTCTTTCTTTCCTCCCTTCTTTTGTTGTTGTTGTTCTTTCTTGGGCCACACTTTCTTGTTTTGTGTCTCATCAGCCTTAGCCTCTTTCTTTCCGCCTTTATCTTCTTTGTGCATCAATGCTATATCAACGAGTTTCTCAAAAGTTGCCCCCATCGGAATATGAGACATAGCCAACCCATGAAGGGGTTCATTTAACCCTTTTGCAAACCTCAAAGCTTTCTTGTGCGGGGTATTCACTAGCTCAAAACCGAACCTCGCCAATTGACTGAACTTATTGACATACTCTTTGAAAGACATGCCTCCTTGCTTAAGTGCCAAAAACCTTTCCATTTGCATACTCTCTTCGGTTTAAGAAAGAAAATTCATCTCGAATCTCTATCAGAAATCATCCCAAGTCTCAACTGGACGCTCTGCTTGCGTCACTTCCCGCCAAAACGAAGCCTCATCTTTCAGCTAACAAACGACCAACTAAATCTTCCTTCGGTCCTCAACCCCAAAAATCCCAAACAAATTCTCCGTCTGTTTAAGCCAATTCCTTGCTTCTACAAAAGTCTATGTTCCTCAGAAAGGCTTTCCTCCCATCGTGCAGAAATCCTTGCATATCTTGGAGAAATTATCCGCTCACAGAAGAGGAGGAACAGCGACCGCAGTTGGCATCCGGCATGCACCGTAGCCTCAAGATACCTACGGAACCAATTCAGTATTGTGGCGCCCTTGGGAAGAATCAGTTCCCTAGACATGCTGAAAATAAAAGGAAAAAGGGATTCAAACAAAGAGTCAAAAGCTATTTCATATGGCTTTAAGGAATATGTTCTTCAAAATAGACTTTTCTTTTGAAAATGCTTTCTTTTGAAACTTTTTGAAAATAATTTTCAAAACCTTTTATCCGATCTTGTAACCTTAAGCTCTGATACCAAATGTGACACCCCATGTCCGTTAATGTTACTCATTAACAGAATGCATTAGGTTCCGTAAAGCGTTATAGGTAAATAGAAATAGAAACATCACAAGATAGATATATAATAGTAGCGGAATTTAAAACGTTATTTTACAAACAGAAAGCATCATGGTCCATAATCCAGTTATAATATAAGTTTGAAATATAGAAAACCCATTACATCAAATTAAAATATCTGCCTTTTACTAAATTCATCAGAGTACAATAATATGAAAGCATAGTCCCGAAAAATAGCCATAGCAAGGTAGATAGGTAATCAAAGCGGTACTTCTAAGCAGCTCCAAGCCGAAACAGAAGAGAGAACCCTAATCTAGCTTGAGTATTCCCACCCGAAGAACCTGGGGAAGGGGGAGGCAGAGAGAGAAAAGGAAACCCCTTTATTTTGATACCCTGTGATGGCCCCACAACAGGATGTATCACTTCCTAAAGTGGCAACCCCTTTTTTCCGATAGGCATAGCCATAACTATTGGTGCTAAAGCGTCTTATTTTCCCGAGCAAGCGGATCCATGCACACACATGACTCCGTTGGAACGCGCCATTAGACACCTCCACCCAGATGAACCTCTTATAATCAGCTCAGTAAGCGTGCCCTGACCCTTACCTAGTTCGGGGTCCCCCTTTGGATACCAATATGGGTTACTAACTGATACAAGTCCCACAAAACAGATGATACAAGCCACCCCCTAGGCTTGCATCCCCACCACTAGGATTTTGATAGGTTATGCCTGATAGATTAACAAGCCCGCATAACCCCACCTTATAAAATAGTTTAAGTTTGGTTTATATAACCCCCCACAGATTTACTTAACCCACTCACTAATTCTAGCAAGTTTACTTAACCCTTACACGATTTGACAGGTTCATATAACCCCCACAGATTTAAACAGGTTAAGTATTACAGGTTAACATGTTATTATCATTTTTTGTTCATGCATGTTAATGCATCAGACCTCTCACATTAAGTCGACCACTTGTGGATGATGGATATATTAGACGGTTCCGGGAAGACTTCTACCACAAGCTGGACTTAACCTCGTATCTCAGTACTATTACGTGTACATTTACGCACTAGACCCCTCAAATTAAATTAACCACTCATGGATGCTTGATTTGCAGTCGGTTCCGGGTAGACTTTTACCACAAGTGTAATCTAACCTCATGTCTAAGTGCGGTTACAGTTTCTATTTACTGTAAATTTAGGCATATTCATTCTTAAACAATTTTTATGTTCATCATAGGTTATGATCCAAATCCTAGTCAGATTCATGATAAAATTTATGCCCTAAATTAAAATTTTAGATCAAGGTATATGTTATGCTCAAATACCAATCTCGTTTTACAATACAAGTAATGCCCGAATTTATCGTTCCCAACCGTTCCCAATTTCATTCATTTGCATATTTCAACAATTGGCCTAGGCTCGAAGGTAGCCTGGCAATAAAAATAAAAAGAGAAGGAGGGAGAGAAGAGAACAAAATAGGCATAATAACAAAAGAGGCATATGATGAAAGAAATAGGCATACTAACGGAATAAGCAAATGGTGACACAATTTGGCATAACAACAGAATAGGCATATGATATCAGAAATGGCATAATAGGGATAGGCATGTAAGGACTAAATAGTAGACCAGGTTTACAAGTAAAGGCAGATTTGTTTTGTTATGATTCAGGTTATTAACAAGCATAGGTTTAGATCCAAACTTATAAACATGTCAGGATTACTTGTTAAATTTTTATATATAAAAGCAACATAAACTCACAGCAACTGGATCTGAAGAACTGAGAAAAGAGTGTTGATGTTGTAGCAGGGGTTCTTGTATACGTATAAGTTGTTGTTGCAGAAGAATAAGCAAATTCTATCTGAGTTGGGGCAGCATATCGTTGTATCCATTGTTTTGGGTCAATAAAACAATAGAATTAAGGTCCTATTTATAGCTTCAAGCCAACGAATCCGGTCAAGAGATGCATCCAGGTTTAGAGAATGGATCTGCCCCAGATCTGGGTGGGGTCGACCCCGGGGTCGACCCTAGGGTCTACACCCTCTCGTGTGGGTCGACCCTAGGGTCGACTCCAATGGGGCATGAGGTCGACTGCTAATGGATCGATTTCCCGCTTCTTCCCGCTCTTCGATTTTTGATTTTCTGGATTGGTTTTGTGTGTATATATATATATTGCTTATATGTATATAAACGTAAAACCTTAATAACTTCTTCATATGATGTCTGTTTTACATGAACTCGAAGTCTATCTTAAGCAGAATTCTGAGACGAACACAATGGTACAGTCCATTTTACTTAATTCCCAATGTTTAATTAAGTATTCTTTAGTTCATCATTATAATGTTCTTAAAAATTACGGGGTGTTACATTGGATTACACTGATAAAGAACTCCCTGCAAAAAGGAACACTCCTAATGAAAAAGAGCGAGAGGCGTGCCGTTGTTCGCAAGGCCCCAAGATATGTCATGCAGGTGAAGTTCTTTACCGGCAAGGATTTTCAATGGCTCTACTCATGTGTATAGTGCATGACGACATCGTACTGTGCATGACGATATCAAACGTGGGCTGAGAGAAGTGCACGAAGGAGCATGTGGGGATCATAATGGAGGACAAACATTGACAAAGAAGATATTGCGGTGCAGCTACTTCTGGCCTACCGTGAATTGGAATGCAGCTGATTATTCAAGACGCTGCGATAAATGCCAAAAATTTGCAAAGATTCCCAGAGCATCTCCAAGCCAACTCAACACAATGGTGAGTCCGTGTTCATTCACCGTGTGGGGGATTGGTATCATCGGAAGCCTCCCTATTGCTAAAGGCGGGGCAGAATATGCGATAGTTGCCATGGACTATTTAACAAAATGGGCGGAAGATGAGCCATTAACTGCGATTAGGACAAAGCAGGTGATTAACTTCGTTGTTAGAAACATCATATGCCGATTCAGGGTTCCTAAAGTCATCATAAAGACAATGAAACCTAGTTCGATAGCACAAAATTCAAGGATTTCTACCAAAAATATCACATCGGGGAAAAAATACACTACTACAGCTCACTCACAATAAATTGGACAAGCAGAAGTGGTGAACAAAATTATCGAGTCCATTCTGAAAAAGCGAACGAAGTAGGCGAAAGCTATGTGGGTCGATGAATTTCCCTTAGCTCTGGGCTTACGGAACGACCTACAAATTGGCAACTGGCCACACTCCCTTTTTACTTTCATTTAGATCAGAAGCAGTCATTCCAGTAGAATTGGAAGTCCTGTAACACCCCATAATTTTGAATCATGACATAAGAGATAATTAAAGAATAATTAATTTTCAAAAGAAGAATTAGGTGAAACGGGTTTTGCCATTGCGTTCGTCTTGGAATTCTGCTTGAGATAAAGTCCGAGTTTGCGTAAAATAGATACGTATGAGGAAGATATGGACAATAGAATTTGGGCAGAAAAAACAGAAAACAGGCTGGGATAACTGGCGCACTTGTGAAGTGCACCAGAACAAAAATGAACTGGCGCACCTGGGAAGTGCGACGATGCCGAGGATAGAAAGCTGCAGAATTCTAGAGAGTTCTGTGATGACGTGTCTTGCTGGGATTGGCTGGATGACGTGTCTTTTGAGCTGTGTGGTTCTAATGGTCTCTAATCTAATCTAAAGGCCCTAATTCACCTAATACGTCTATTTAAACACACCTAAACCTAACCTAATTTCATTACACTAATTCATGGCGCCTCCATGCTGCTCAAACCTAAATTAGCCTAGCCTTTCTTCTCCAACCAAAATCAGAGTAGAGATTTAGAGATTGTTCTTCTTCAACAATCAAATTATAAGATTACTTAAGATTAGAATTGCTACAACAATGCCTAGTTCTCTTCCTTAACCCCATCTTTGTGAGTCCATTGACTATTTTAAGATTTAAATAATAAAAGTAATTCTGACATGTTGTAAATTGGAATTGGGAATTAAACATGATAATAAGGTCTAATCTCATCAGTTCTATCTTAGCCTATATATTAGATTCATGATTCCAATATGCCATATTGATATTATCATCAGTTTTATCAGTTTTATCATATCTTTATGATCAGTTCATCCTTATATCTATCTTGTTGTTATTATTATTATGCATGTTCTGTATCTCTTCGCTTCCTCCTTCCCTTTTTATTTTTATAGCCAGGCTACCTTCGAACCTAGGCCAAATCTCGTAGAGATGAACGTACGAACGATAATTTAGGGAATGTTGGGAAATATGGCATAATACATGTTGGGTTGATTTGGGCATGATTAGTGTTAAATTTTGGGCATGATACGAAATTGGGGATTTTGGGTAATTGGCATAATTAACCTGAAATTGGCATAAACTGCAAACAAATAAATTGGCTAAGGTAAGCATGCTGAGACATGAGGTTAGGCTTCATTTGTGGTAGAAGCCTGCTCGGAACCAACCTGCCTAACCAGCAACCGCAATCGGTCAGTCTAATATGAGAGGTCATAGGCGTAACTAAAAGATGCTTAGACACGAGGTTAAATCTGACTAATGGTGGAAGTCTACCCGGAACTGCCCAGCACATCCAGCGGCCACAAGCAATTGACTTAATGTGAGAGGCCTGTGCATTAATAACTAATTAATGCTGATCAAATGTGAATATGATACCTAAGAACATGTTAGGTGGGTGGGGGTTAAGTTAACCTGTGTGAGATGACAACTTAACCAATATTACATGAACAAAGTGGATAGGGTTAAGGCAAGCTTAATCAATAATACATATTAATTTGATAAGTGGATGGGGTTAAGTCAACTTGATGGATAAATAACACTTAACCAACATAAGTCGGGTTAGGATAAACCTTGAGGAAAAACCTAGTAGCGGTAGAGACCCTTTTTAGACAGTAACCCACTTAGAGGTATCGGTAACTCTGAGCTAGGCAGGGTTGGAGAACGCTTACTGGGCTGATTATAAGCGGTCAAATAAGAGCGAGGGTGTAGCAGTGCAGGTTCCGACGGGTTCGTTAAGTGTGCACAAGGTGTTCCTGGCATTAGAAGATTTAGCCATTGTACATCAATAGGTATAAAGCTGTGCACCTACGGGTTGCCACTTAGGGAGTGATACACCCTAAGGTGGGACCCGCATAGATATCTACAAGTTAGGGAGCCGATCGATTAGGGGTAGTGTGGGGACATCTAGTATCTATTATGGGCAAGTAGGCCATCAAGGATTGTATGGGGCAGATACCTCTTACTAGATGTTACGCCTGAGGGCTACCAATTGCGGGGTTAGGATCGTTTCGTTAAGAATTACTAGTAGGTGGTGCAGAGAATTAAGTTAAGTAAGAAATATGGGAATCGCACTAGACATTCTTTTATATTCGTCATGTTATCCAGCCTTACCTTATGTCATGGTTATACTTTCCATCCTGTTTATTCCTGTCATATTGCTTTACTTATTTTCATGCTAAAAGTAGCTGGAATCGCTAGGCTTTATGTCTGACCTTTTTGTTTTCGCCTCTTTTTCTTCCATTTCCCCCTCCAGGTTCTCAGGGAGGAAACACTGAAGCTTGACTTGGATTCTTTCTTCTCGAAGCGCTTGGAAGTGTTTAGAGTAATTCTCAGCTTTATCTCTTTACATTATGGCTATTTGGAGTGGGATTATGATTTTACTTTTATGTACTCTGATAATAATTTTGTTCAAGATGGATATTTATGTACTTGACTCTAGTATGTGGTTTTGATGTTGTAATCAAACATGTTTTGCTTTTCTGCTGCAATGAATAAAGTTTGAATCTTCTTAAGTACCATTTATATATCTGTCTTGTGATATTTTGTACTATACTCCTATAATACTTCTTGGTAAAGCATTCCCTCAGTGAGTGACATTAATGGACTTGGGGTGTTACACATGGTATCAAAGCTGAAGGTTACCAGTACAGATAAAAGATTTTGAAAACTATTTTCAAAGCATTTTTAGAGAAGCATTTTCCAAAACCATGTTTTAAATAGAGCATTTTCAAGAGAAAAGTTTATTATGGAAAACATAATCCCCAAAAGCCATATATATATCTTTTGATTCTCTGTTTTGAATCTCTTCCTTTTCCATTTTAGCATATCTGGGGAACACGTTGTACCCGAGGGCATACAAATACTAGGCTGATTCAGAAGGTATCTAGAGGCTAGGCCTAATACTGCAGGCCGAGCAGAAGTTCCTCCTCCCCCAGCTGCAGCTACTCCTCCTCCTCCTCGTGTAGATGCTTTTTTCTAAGATATGCAAAGACTTCTGTGTGATGGGCGAAAAACCTTTTCATGGGACCGAGGCATTCATTGAGGCTAGAAACTGGCTCAAAGAAGTGGAGGAATTTTTTGGTATCTTTGAGATAGACGATGGAAGGATGGTTCAGCTAGCTGCTTGGTTGATGAAGGACGTAGCTTACTTTTGGTGGGAAGTAACTAATGAAGGATGCCTAGTGGAGACATGGATAGAATTTAGACAAAGGTTCGAGTTGAAATTTCTTTCAAAAGCGGAGGAGAGTTTATACATAGAGAGGTTCTTGGCTTTGAAACAAGGGAATTTATCTGTGAAGGTGTACGTCAACAAGTTTAACCAATTAGCAAGTTTTGGTATGGAATTAGTTAATACACCACATTAGAAGGCCTTGAGATTTGCCAAGGGTCTGAATGAACCATTACACAGGCTGGCTATGTCCCACATTCCTATGGGGGCTACTTTCGAGAAACTTGTTGACATGGCACTGATGCACGGAGAGGAGAAAGGTGCTAAGGTTGATAAGGCACAGGACAAGAAGGTGGATCCTAAGAAGAGTGGGAAATCTCGAGATAAAAGGAAGTTCCATTTCTATGGTATACCAGGTCATATAGCTAAAGATTGTAGAAAGAAGAAGGCGAAAAAGACTGGTTGCTTCCGACGTGGTGAGGCAGGACATAAGATTAAGGACTACCTAAGGAGGCAAGGACAGGGGCAAGGGCAGAAGACAGGATCTACTTCTGGAGGGCAGATTCATGCTCTCATGGCACCTACGCAAGAGAGAGTTAGAAACATTCCTATTGAAAGTTTGATTTTACTTTTTGATCATCCTATTCGAACTGTGTTTGATTCTGGCACTTCACATTCATTTATATCTGCTTCTATTTTTGAATCTCTACACCTAGATACTAGTCTACTTATGGATCCCATTGTAGTCTCAAATCCTATTGGGGGTACGACTCGTCTTTCTATGTTATGTCGGGATTTGAGAATATTTGAGTTTGAATGCAATGCCAATGTTCTTGCTTTCACGGGCTATGGGTTAATTCTAGGAATGGATTGGCTAGCCAGGTATGGTGCCATTCTCGACTGTGAAAGGAGGGTAGTTAGACTGTTGGCTAGTTTGGGTAATACTCTCGATATTTCATGTGACCCTAAGGGTTCTGTCATGCTTGGCTACCTTAAATCTCTTGACACGTCTATTGATGATTTGCAATCTGTTCGAGTAGTCCGTGAGTATGCAGGTGTCTTTGAGGAGGTTAGGGGCTTACCTCCGAAGCGCGTAGATTTCCATATATACTTGGTGGATAATGCAAAGCCAGTTGCATTGTTTTGCGCCACATGGCTCCAAGAGAAAGGAGGGAGCTTAGTAAACAAGTGAAAGAGTTGCTTGAGAAAGGGTTCATAAGAAGAAGTATCTCGGAGTGGGGTGCTCCAGTTGTTTATGCTACGAAGGCTGATGGTTCACTTAGATTGTGCGTGGACTATAAGGAGCTGAATAAGCTCACAAAGAAGAACATATACCCATTACCGAGAATATATGAATTGTTCGATCAGTTGGTTGGTGCTTCGGTCTTCTCGCAGTTGGACTTAGTTGCATGATTTCATCGGCTAAGGGTGGTTGAGGACAGCATAGATAAGACTGCATTTAGAACTCCATACGGTTTCTTTGAATGGCTCGCCATGCCTTTTGGTTTGACGAATGCACCCGCATATTTCGTAGATTTGAAGAGTAGGGTGTTTAGGGAGTTTCTTAACAAGTTCGTGGTAGTCTTTGTGGATAATACCTTGATATTCTCTAGAAGCGAGTAAGAGCATGCCCTACATCTTAGGGAAGTTTGAGGGACCCTTCGAGAACATCAACTCAAAGCTAAGTTCTCCAAATGTCATTTTTGGAGGAAAGAAGTGAGGTTCTTAGGACACGTGGTCTGTAAGGAAGGGATAGCTTTGGATGCCGTGAAGGTGGTAGCAATCCAAGATTGGAAGATTCCTAGGAATGCAACGGAAGTAAGAAGTTTTCTTGGTTTGGCGGGCTATTACAAAAAGTTCATCAAGGACTTTTCTAAGATATCAGCCCTACTTACACAGTTGACGAAAAAGAATTTGACCTTTTCTTGGGATGTTGACTGTGACGATGCTTTCTGACGTTTGAAGAGGGCATTGACGACAGCTCCAGTTTTAGTTTTTCCTGATGGGAGTAAACCGTTCACATTATATAACGATTCTTGTGGGACAGGGCTTAGTGCAGTTTTGATGCAAGAGGGAAGGGTGATGTGCTATGGTGGAAGGCAATTAAAGGTCCACGAGGACAATTACCCCACCCACGACTTAGAATTAGCTGCCATAGTTTTTGCGCTTAAGTCTTGGCGCCATTACTTGCTTGGTGAGAGGTTTGAGTTGTATACAGACCATAAGTCACTTAAATATTTGTTCTCTCAAAAAGATCTAAACTTAAGGCAACAGAGGTGGATGGAGTTCTTAGCATCCTACGATTTTGAGATTACATATACCCCTGGCAAGGGTAATGTTGTAGCTGACACCTTGAGTAGAAAGAAGTTGACTTTTAGTCCTTTGTTTGTTGAGCGGCAGAGTTTAGAGTATAACTCTACCTTTGACTTTAGACCCTCTATCGATTGTGTACCCGGTTTGTTGGCATCATTAGAGGTGCGACCTACGCTTTTGGGATAGATAGATGCGGCGCAACGAGATGACCTACAGTTGATAAAGATAGTAGACAAGCTCATAAGAGGGGAGTCTTCAATCCATCTTAGTAGTATACTATAGATGACAAAGGTTTGTTGCGTAGAGATAGGAGACTTTGCATATCACAAGACGTTAGTTTGAGAAGGACAATCCTTGAAGACGCACATCGTTCTAAGATGACCATACATCCCGGTCGTGACAAGATATATAGGGACATGAAGCGAGTTTTCTTTTGGGCCAGAATGAAGAAAGATGTGGCTGAGTTTGTTTCTAGATGCTTAGCGTGCTAGCAAGTCAAGGCTGAGAAAAAGAAGCATGGTGGTTTGCTTCGCCCTATAGAGGTTTCACAGTGGAAATGGGAAAGTGTTTCCATGGATTTCGTCGATGGGTTGCGAGATCAAGGAAGGGTAATATGGGGATTTGGGTAGTAGTAGACAGACTTACCAAGAGCGCCCATTTCATTCCCGTTAAGAGTAAAAGAACGACGGCATGGTTGGCATCTGTTTATCTCCGAGAGATAGTTCGTCTACATGGCATACCTTCTAGTATTGTGAGTGATCAAGATCCCATTTTCACTAGTGAGTTTTGGAAGAGCTTGCAAGAGGCGGTAGGAACACAATTGTGTTTGAGCACCACTTATCACCCTCAAACGGACGGGCAAACAGAAAGAGTGAATCGGATTCTAGAAGATCCTTTGAGGTTATGCATCTTGGACTTTGGAGGGACATGGGAGAAACATCTTCCATTAGTAGAGTTCGCCTACAACAATAGCTATCAGACTAGTATTGGCATGGCACCTTTTGAGGCTCTGTATGGACTACCTTGTCGATCACTGACTTGTTGGTGGGAGTCTACGGATAAGATTTTGCTTGGGCCCGAGATGATTAGGGAAACTTTGGAGAAGATAGACTTGATTCGAAGACGCATGAAGATGGCACAGGACCGACAAAATTCATACGCTGATAAGAGATGAACCGATCTTGAGTTCAATGTTGGAGACACGGTCTTTGTCAAAATATCACCATTGAGGAACGTAGTTTGCTTTGGGTCCGTAGGGAAGTTGGCACAAAGGTTCGTGGGGCCATTCCCCCATTACAGAGCGAATTAGACAGATGACCCACAAAGTGAAGTTGCCCGAGAAGCTTAGTGGTGTTCATGATGTATTTCATGTGTCACATTTGCGGAAATGTTTACATGATATCGGGGAAGTAGTAGAGCCAAGCATGCTTAGATAAGTGGAAGTGGAGCGAGATGCCACGATCAAACGAGCTCCTACATGCATCCTTGGATCGGAGGTAAAGAAGTTACGCAACCGAGAGGTCAAGTTGGTTAAAGTCCAATGGGGAGATGATCAAGGATACGCGACTTGGGAGACTGAAGACAAGATACGTGTGTCGTACCCTTTCCTTTTTGAGGGTATGTTCTTAACTTCTCCTTTTTCTACCACTTTGTTTATACTTGTTCCATCGTTTAAGTGTATCCTCTCGATTACATCTTCGATCTTTAGGTAGAAAACCTTATGGTTGTAAACATGTGTTTGAGACATGTTATGTTTGGTGGATGCAAGTGGATGTAAGTGTTTGCTAGTGGTTGCTCATGGATGCATTTACATACACATTAGGCACAAGATCGGCTCAATCACTTTCATATTACATGTGAATGAGTGTGCATATTTAAATTAATGGATGTATAATGAATGTGTTATCATATGGATGCTGCATTTGAATGAATAATTGTGCACTCATATAGAAATGATATGTATCATTAGGATTCTTTTGCATACATAATGGACGCATGGCACTATCATGTTTTGCATTAAGGAGGTCAACTGAATCAGTAAACCGCCTGATCTTTGCATTAGACAAGGAACATATACACACACTTTTGCATATAATCATATACCATTAGATATCTTTTAAGGACAATGGATGCATGTGGATGATGGATGAGTAGATGGATGATCGGGTGTAGGAAACATTCTTCTTAACTTGAAGATTTCGGGGACGAAATCCTTTAAGGAGCGGAGAATGTAACACCCCGTAATTTTGAATCATGACTTAAGATATAATTAAAGAAAAAAGAATTTTAAAAAAAGAATTAGATGAAATGGGTTACGCCATTGTGTTCGTCTCGTAATTCTGCTTGAGATAGAGTCCGAGTTTGCGTAAAACGGATACCGTATGAGGAAGATATGGACAATAGAAGTTGGGCAGAAAAATCAGACAATAGGCTGGGATAACTGGCGCACTTGTGAAGTGCGCCAGAACAAAAATGAACTGGCGCACCTGGGAAGTGCGCCCATGCCAAGGCCAGAAAGCTGCAGAATTCTGGAGAGTTCTATGATGATATGTCTTGCTGGGATTGGCTAAATGACGTGTCTTTTGAGCTGTGTGGTTCTGATGGTCTCTAATCTAATCTAAAGGCCCTAATTCACCTAGTACATCTATATAAACAAACGTAAACCTAACCTTAATTTCATTACACTAATTAATGGCGCCTCCATGCTGCACAAACCTAAATTAGCATAGACTTTCTTCTCCAACCAAAATTAGAGTAGAGAGTTAGAGATTGTTCTTCTTCGACAATCAAATTAAAAGATCATTCAAGATTAGAATTGCTACAACAACGCCTAGTTCTCTTCCTTAATCCCATCTCTGTGAGTCCGTTGACTATTTTTAGATTTAAATAATAAAAGGAATTCTGACATGTTGTAAATTGGAATTGGGAATTAAACATGATAATAAGATCTAATCTCATCAGTTCTATCTTAGCCTACATATTAGAATCATGATTCCTATATACCCATGTTGATATTATCATCAGTTTTATCAGTTTTATCATATATTTATGACCAGTTCATCCTTATGTCTATCTTATTGTAATTATTATTATGCCTATTCTGTATCTCTTCCCTTCCTCCTTCCCTTTTTATTTTTATAGCCAGGCTACCTTCAAGCCTAGGCCAAATCTCGTAGAGATGAACGTACAAACGATAATTTAGAGAACGTTGGGAAATATGGCATAATACATGTTGGGTTGATTTGGGCATGATTAATGTTAAATTTTGGGCATGATACAAAATTTGGAATTTTGGGTAATTGGCATAATAAACCTGAAATTGGCACAAACTGCAAATAAATTGGCTAAGATAAGCATGCTGAGACACGAAGTTAGACTTCGTTTGCGGTAGAAACCTACCTGGAACCAACCGGCCTAACCAGCAACCGCAAATAGTCAGTCTAATGTGAGAGGTCGTAGGCGTAACTAAAAGATGCTTAGACATGAGCTTAAGTCTGGCTTTTGGCAGAAGTCTGCCCGGAACTGCCCGGCACATCCAGCAGCCACAAGCAATTGACTTAATTTGAGAGGTCTGTGCATTTATAACTAATTAATGCTGATCAAAGATGAATATGATACCTAAAAATATGTTAGGTGGGTGGGGGTTAAGTTAACCTGTGTGAGTTGAAAACTTAGCCAATATTACAGGAACAAAGTGGATAAGGTTAAGGCAAGCTTAACCAATAATACATATTAATTTGATAAGTGGATGGGGTTAAGTCAACTGGACGGATAAACAACACTTAACCAATATAAGTCGGGTTAGGATAAACCCTGGGGAAAAACCTAGTAGCGGTAGGGACTCTTTTTAGATAGTAACCCACTTAGAGGTATCAGTAACCCTAAGCTAGGCAGGGTTGGGCCACCTTACTGGGCCGATTATAAGCGGTCAAATAAGAGCGAGGGTATAGCAGTGCAGGTTCTGACGGGTTCGTTAAGCGTGCACAAGGTGTTCCCGGCATTGGAAGATTTTGCCACTATACATCAGTAGGTATAAAGCTGTACACATACGGGTTTCCATTTAGGGAGTGATTGTAACACCCCACGCCCGCTATGGTCACTCTCTAAGGGAATGCCATAACATCGGTGGAGTATTTTAGTGAATATAGAACAGAAAAATTACAACAAGACAGATATAAAAAGTACTTGAAATTTTAAAACATCATCTCATAACAGCGGAAATAAACATGTCTGGTTACATCATAAAACTACAATAAAAGTCAAGTACAATATCCATCAAAATAAAGAAGTACATAATCCCACTCTCTCATACAATAGCCAGGACAAAAGAAAAGATAACTAGGTAACTGGAGCTTTACATCTATCCAAGCTCCTAAAGACTGGAACAGCAATCCGATCAAGCTCCACTACTGCTAGGATCCACCGTAGGACCTGAGGGTTGGAAAAAAAAGATAAAAAACAACGGGGTCAGACATAAGTCTGAGCGAGTCCTATAACTTTAACAATACAATCATTAAAGTAACCAGAGAAGATATAAACTTGACATACGGTAATGTCTGGGGATGAATGGCTACACTAAGCAGCTTGGTAGACTCAGGATAGACTAAGATAACTGTAAAGACGCATCTACCCACCCAAGGATAATTACTACACTGCACCACACCAGTCATTCCTACTCAAAGATTGATCCCACCCAAGGACTTAAAGAAAGATATAACTAGTAGTTTCATGTACCCCTAGCTGACCACATAGGTGCCGTCTGCCCCTATCTCCACTAGGTGTACCCCACTACTCCCCAAGCGATCGGCTCCCTACCGTAGATACCCGTGCTGGTCCCACAGTGGGGTGTATCACTCCCCTAAAGTGGCCACCTGATAATATCAACAGTGCACGGCTTTATATCTACACGATGCAACAACGGCTTATCTACCAGCCCGGGCCCACACACGCATATGAAACCCGTTGGACTTGCGTTGCCACCGCTAACCCGTTTTGGCCTCTTATAATCAAGCCCAATATGCGTGTCCCGTCACTCGACATGGGTCGAGCCCACAAAGATACGTTTGGGATATTGGTTGAAATAGGCCCCCACAAGCTTACCCACCTAAGCTTGTCACTTATCTAGTGAATCCCACTTAACCATTAATCATGTTTAATTACATGTTTCACTTGGTTAAGTATTCTAATCGTATTTTCTATTGCCACCCAAGGCAACCCACTAGATTCCACATGCCACCCAAGGCAACCACTAAATTTCCACATGCCACCCAAGGCACCCACTTAACCCCTCATGTCCCACTACATGCTAATATGGTTAAGGGTTTCTTAATTAATTAAGACCGTGATCTCCCACAAAGACCTCCCACATTAGACTGGCTGTTATGACCGCCTGGTTAAGCCGGTAGAGTCCAGGCAGTCTTATGTCATAACAGAGTCTAACCTCGTGTCTTTCCTTTAATCACGTATTTAATTTATGGCTAAGACCTCCCACATTGGGCTGACATTTGTAGCAACTGGTTAAGCCGGTCGGGTCCGGGCAGTTTTACACTACAAATGAGTCCAACCTCGTGTCTTAGTCGATTAATTACACCTAATTAATCACCCCCATATTAATTATCCCTAATTAATATCAAGTTTTTCATAACATGGGTAGACCTAACTCAATAGGTAAATTCCCATGGGGTAGACCTAACTCAATAGGTAAATTCCCACTTATGTTAATTTATTTTTTTATGGTATGCTTAATCATACCCAATCATACTTTTATTAACATATTTACCAACCCCATCGTTCCTCACGTAAATCGTTCTCATTTCATGACATAATAAAGGGGAAGATCCAACACAAATATCATGGGTTTAGCATACAACTTTGTCATGGGTTAAGAGGATGTCAACTTGCATATGTGAGCATATATTAACCCAACTACATTTAACCCAAACTTGCATATTATCATACACATGATTTGCATAACATATTGCATATGAGCTTGCATATTATCATACACATATCTTGCATAACATGTTGAACTTGCATATAAGCATTCTCATAACTTGCATAACATGTTAAACATGCATTTAAGCATACACATAACTTGCATAAGCATTCACATACTTGCATAAGCATTCACATACTTGCATAAGCATCCACATACTTGCATAAGCATGCATAACTTGCATATCATGTTAAACTTGCATTTAAGCATATACATAACTTGCATATGAACTTGCATAACCACCTACACATAACTTACATAACATCATACACATAATTTGCATGTGAACTTGCATAACTCACTTTGTTAAACATGCATAAATCCACTTGTTAAACATGCATAAACCAACTTGTTAAGCATGCATAAACCAACTTATCAAACATGCATAAACCCACCTAATTAATTATGCATAAACATAGGAAAACATAGAGTAGCATATCATTATAAATGATTCAAACTCACTAATCCGCATTTAAGACCATAAGTCTCATTATACCCAATCTACTTACTTTAACAATTGATGTTAAAGTGATAGAAACTCACCAAAACCAAGATTAGCAAACTTATGAAGTGGAATTAGTTGCTAAATATGAAGATGGTGATGATTAGAGATTGATTAGAGAGTGATTAGCTTGCAACTTCCTTCATAAACATGTGGAGGCTCCTTCTAAGATTTAATTTGGCGGCATGAGGCCATCATTTCTATTTTTAGTATGGATTAGGGTAGGTTTAGGGTGTATTTATAGATTAGGAGAGTGTTTTAGGCCCTTAGATTAACCCTAAATTAGATTAGGTCCGTTAGATTTAGGAAATCTCTAGAACCCAGCCCAGCCCTAGCCAGAAAACCAAATCTGGTGCACCCAACCTTCTGGCTCGAGACGCCGTGTCGACAGGCAAGTCGACAGGCAAGTCGACTCCCCCTGTCGACAGGCCTGTCGACATGGTCAGGGCGGGAATTTTCCCGCCTGGCCCCGCTGGTTCTAATTTGAAATCTGAATTTAAATTTCTAAATCTGTTTTTAGCTTTAATTTTTCTGCAAACTTCATTGGGCCTTTACTGGGCCATACGGACTCCGATTCTCGAAAACTCGGACTCTATTTCGCGTATTTTCCGAGACGAACGCAATGACGCAGCCCGTTACCCCCAATTCCCACATCTGAGATTATTTATCCTGTAATTAGTGAATTTTAGTATTAACTAAAATTCGGGGTGTTACATTCTCCCCTCCTTAAAGGATTTCGTCCCCGAAATCTCTAAGCTAAGGAGAATGCATATCCTACCATCCAAACAACCATCTACTCAATCCATCAAACACGGGCATCCATTGTCCTTAAAACAATTTCTAATGATGTATGAGCATATGCAAAAAGTGTGTGTATATGTTCCCTATCTAATGTATGAACATATGCAAACCATGATAGTGCCATGCATCCATTATGTATGCGAGAGAACCCTATCGACACATACAATATCTACATGAGTGCACAATCATTCACCAAAATGCATCATCCATATGATAACACAATCATTATACATCCATAAATATAGCCTCCTACACACAATTTTATGCAATATGCAATATGAAGTGACTGAGCCGATCTAGTGCCTAGAGTGTGTGTATATGCATCCACGAGCAACCACTAGCAAACACTTGCATCCACTTGCATCCATCAACCATAACATGTCTCAAACACATGTTTCAACCATAGGTTTACCCTATCTAAAGGTCAATCAGAACTAACGAGAGGATATACTAAAGATAAGATAAGTACTAGACAACGATAGAGGAGAAAGTAAAGACATACCCTCAAAAAGAAATGGATACAAAGAACGCATCTTCGCTTCCGTCTCCCAAGTAGCATTGCTTTCGTCATCTCCCCATTGCACTTTAACTAGCTGAACCTCTCTGTTCCTCAACTTCCTGGTTTCTGACCCAAGGATGCGAGCAGGAGCTCGTCGAATAGTCGCATCACGCTCTACCTCTACATCTCTAAGCAAGCTCGGCTCTACCACCTCTGCGGTCTCATGTAAGCATTTCCTCAAATGGGACACATGGAATGCATCATGTACACCACTAAGTCTGTCGGGCAACTCCACTCTATATGCCATCCGTCCGATCCTTTCCTTAATAGGAAACGACCCAACAAACCTCGGTGCTAACTTCCCAACGGATCCAAAGCGAACAACATTTCGTAACGGATACACTTTGACAAAGACCATGTCCCCAACTTCAAACTCAAGATCCGTCCTTCTCTTGTCCGCATAAGATTTTTGCCTATCCTGCGCTGCTTTCATCCTTCTTCGAATCAAGTCAATCTTCTCAGAAGTCTCCCTAATCATATCAGGCCCAAGCAAGATCTTATCCGTAGATTCCCACCAACATGTAGGTGATCGACAAGGCCTTCCATAGAGAGCTTCGAACGGAGCCATACCAATACTGGACTGAAAGCTGTTATTATATGTGAACTCCACCAATGGAAGATGCTCTTCCCATGTACCTCCAAAATCTAAGATACAAAGTCTCAAAAGGTCTTCTAGAACACGATTCACCCTCTCAGTCTGGCCGTCCGTCTGAGGATGATATGCGGTGCTCAGACACAATTGAGTCCCCACTGCTTCTTGCAAACTTCTCCAGAACTCGCTAGTGAAGATAGGATCTCGATCACTCACTATGCTAGAGGGTACCCCATGCAATCGAACTATCTCTCGAAGATATACAGAAGCTAGCCATGGAGCAGTCCTCTTACTCTTCACAGGTATGAAATGGGCGCTCTTAGTAAGTCTGTCTACCACCACCCAAATTCCTGTATTACCCTTTCTCGATCTGGGTAACCCGTCAATAAAATCCATCGAGACGCTATCCCACTTCCATTGCGGAACTTCCAATGGGTGAAGCAACCCACCTGGTTTCTTTTGCTCCGCCTTCACTTGTTGGCATACCAAGCATCGAGCGACATACTCGGCCACATCTTTCTTCATACCGGCCCAGAAGAAAACCCTCTTCATGTCTTGGTACATCTTGTCCCCACCGGGATGAATGGTCATCCTAGAACGGTGTGCATCATCAAGAATAACCTTCCTCAAACCCTCGTCTTGCGGTACACAAAGTCTACCGTCTCTACGCAAGCACCCCCTATCTTCTAGGGTGTACCTACTCAAATGGCTGGACGACTCCCCCCTTATGAGCTTCTCTACCAACTCAACCAACTGTGGGTCGTCCCTCTGTGCTTCTCCAATCCGCCCCAAAAGAGTAGGTCTAACCTCCAAAGAAGCTAGCAAACCGGGTACATAGTCAATGGAAGGTCTGAAATCAAACATCGAGATAAATTCCAAGCTTCGTCGTTCCACGAACAATGGACTCAAGGACAACCTCTTTCTGCTCAAGGCGTCCGCCACCACGTTACCCTTGCCAGGGGTATACGCTATCTCGAAATCATAGGATGCTAAGAACTCCATCCACCTTTGCTGTCTCAAATTGAAATCCTTCTGAGAAAACAAGTACTTCAATGATTTGTGGTCAGTGAACAATTCGAATCTCTCACCAAGAAGATAATGGCGCCAAATCTTAAGCGCAAAAACAATAGCGGCCAATTCTAAATCATGGGTAGGGTAATTTTTCTCATGTGCCCTCAACTGCCTTCCACCATAGGCTATTACCCTTCCCTCTTGCATTAAGACTGCGCCAAGTCCTGTCCCACAAGCATCGGTATAGACAACAAATGGCTTGCTCCCATCTGGCAATACTAAAACTGGAGCAGTGGTTAAAGCTCTATTTAACCGTCGGAACGCATCATCACAATCTACGTCCCATGCGAAGACAAGATTCTTCTTCGTTAAGCGGGTTAATGGGGCTGATATCTTCGCGAAGTCTTTGATAAACTTCCTATAGTAACCCGCCAACCCCAAGAAACTTCTTACTTCGGTAGCATTCTTCGGAACCTTCCAATCCTGAATTGATACTACCTTCGCGGGATCCACAGCTATCCCTTCCTTGGAGACCACATGCCCCAAGAACCGCACCTCCTTCCTCCAGAAGTGACATTTAGAGAATTTAGCCTTAAGGCTATGTGCTCGAAGAGTCTTCAATACCTCCCCAAGATGTAGGGCATGCTCTTCTTCACTCTTAGAAAATACTAAGATATCATCCACAAAGACCACCACAAATTTATTAAGGAACTCCCTGAACACCCTACTCATCAAATCAACAAAGTATGCAGGGGCGTTCGTCAACCCAAATGGCATCACCAGCCACTCATAGAAACCATCCGGAGTTCTAAAGGCAGTCTTGTCTATGCTATCCTCAGCCACCCTCAACTGATGAAACCCCGTGGCTAAGTCCAACTGAGAAAATACTGAGGCGCCAACCAACTGATCGAAAAGATCATCAATCCTCGGCAATGGGTGTCTATTCTTCTTTGTGAGCTTGTTGAGTTCTCTATAATCTACACAAAGTCTGAGGGACCCATCCGCCTTCGTAGCAAAAACTACTGGAGCACCCCACTCCGATATACTTCGTCTTATGAACCCCTTCTCAAGCAACTCCCCTACTTGCTTATGGAGTTCCCTCCTCTCACGAGGAGCCATGTGGCGCACTGGTAAAGATACAGGTTTAGCATTATCCACCAGATATATTCGGAAGTCAATCTCCCGCTTCGGAGGTAAGCCCTTCACCTCCTCAAACACATCCGGATATTCCCGGACCACTCTAACAGATTGCAAACTCTCGACCGAAGCTTCAAGCGATTCAAGATAACTTAGCATAACAGAGTCCATGGGATTACAAGAAATCTCGAGAGTGTTACCCAAGCGGGTCAGGAGCCTAACAACTCTCCTTTCGCAATCAAGAACGGCACCATTACTGGATAACCAGTCCATGCCCAAAATCAACCCATAGCCCGTGAAGCCCAACACAAAAGCATCACATCTAAACTCAATGCTAAGTATAGAAATCTTCAAACCCAAACATATCATGGACAAATAAGTGGAGCCCCCAATTGGGTTTGAAACAACCAAGGGATCATCTACCAGACTGGTGTCTAAGTGCAGTGACTCAACTAATGATGATGAGATAAACGAATGCGATGCGCCTGAATCAAACAATGTACGGACAAGATGATCAAATAGAAAAACCAGACTTTCAACGGAAATAGTTTTACCTCTCTCCTGAATTGGTGGAACCGCGAGAGCCTGTACTTGCCCCCTAGCCTGACCTGGTGCCATAAGAGCTTGCACCTGTCCTCCTGAGGTAGACCCCGTCCTTTGCCCTTTCTTAGGACAGTCTTTCACTAGATGCCCTGCTTCGCCACAGTGGAAGCAGCCAGTCTTCTTCTTCTTGCGACAATCCTTGCTTAGGTGGTCAGGTGTTCCACAATTGAAACACTTCTTCTTCTTGCCCTTGCCACCGTTGCCTTTCCCACCTTTGTTTTGCTGTTGTTGCTGAGGTCTCTTTTGATCTCCCTTCTTCTCGGGTGCCTTATTAGCATTGGGACCCTTCTCTTCTTCATGCATGAGTGCCATGTCAACTAGCTTCTCAAAGGTGGCCCCCATTGGGATATGAGTCATAGCCAACCCATGCATCGGTTCATTCAAGCCTTTGACGAACCTCAAAGCCTTCTTCTCCGGTGTATTCACCATATCTAGGCCAAACCTTGCCAATTGATTAAACTTGTTAACATATTCCTTCACCGAGAGATTTCATTACTTTAGAGTCAAGAATCTTTCCATATACAAGTTTTCCTCCGCCCTTGAGAGAAACTTTGCCACAAATCTTTGTCTAAAATCCGCCCAAGAGTCAACGGGGCGTTCTCCATTAGTGACCTCCCACCAGAATGAGGCCTCTCCCTTCATTAACCAAGCAGCCAACTTGACTTTCTTTCCTTCTTCCATCTCAAAGATATCTATCAACTCTTCCACCTCCTTAAGTCAATCTCTAGCCTCCACAAAAGTTTCAGATCCTTGAAAAGGTTTCCCTCCCATAGCTTTAAATTCCTTGCAAGTCTTAGCAAAAGTATCCGTACGAGGAGGAGGGGGAGGAGGAAGATCGGGTGCTACGGTTGGTGGAGGAACATTTGCTGGACCCGCAGTGGTGGCCCTAGCCTCCATCAATCTCCTATACCATACTGGTACCGTCACACCCTCCGGAAAGTTAAGATTCTCGGCCATGCTGAAACGAAAAAGGAAAGATTCAAAACGGAGAATTCGAAGGATATAGATATGGCTATTGGGGATTATGCTTTTCCTTCAAAAACCTTTCACTTTAAAGACATGTTTTTGAAAATATCTCTTCCAAAAATGTTTTAGAAAAATAGTTTTCTAAAAATTTTATCTGTTCCGGTAACCTTTGCTCTGATACCACGTGTAACACCCCACGCCCGCTATGGTCACTCTCTAAGGGAATGCCATAACATCGGTGGAGTATTTTAGTGAATATAGAACAGAAAAATTACAACAAGACAGATATAAATAGTACTTGAAATTTTAAAACATCATCTCATAACAGCGGAAATAAACATGTCTGGTTACATCATAAAACCACAATAAAAGTCAAGTACAATATCCATCAAAATAAAGAAGTACATAATCCCACTCTCTCATACAATAGCCAGGACAAAAGAAAAGATAACTAGGTAACTGGAGCTTTACATCTATCCAAGCTCCTAAAGACTGGAACAACAATCCGATCAAGCTCCACTACTGCTAGGATCCACCGTAGGACCTGAGGGTTGGAAAAAAAAGATAAAAACAACGGGGTCAGACATAAGTCTGAGTGAGTCCTATAACTTTAACAATACAATCATTAAAGTAACCAGAGAAGATATAAACTTGACATACGGTAATGTCTGGGGATGAATGGCTACACTAAGCAGCTTGGTAGACTCAGGATAGACTAAGATAACTGTAAAGACGCATCTACCCACCCAAGGATAATTACTACACTGCACCACACCAGTCATTCCTACTCAAAGATTGATCCCACCCAAGAACTTAAAGAAAGATATAACTAGTAGTTTCATGTACCCCTAGCTGACCACATAGGTGCCGTCTGCCCTATCTCCACTAGGTGTACCCCACTACTCCCCAAGCGATCGGCTCCCTACCGTAGATACCCGTGCTGGTCCCACAGTGGGGTGTATCACTCCCCTAAAGTGGCCACCTGATAATATCAACGGTGCACGGCTTTATATCTACACGATGCAACAACGGCTTATCTACCAGCCCGGGCCCACACACGCATATGAAACCCGTTGGACTTGCGTTGCCACCGCTAACCCGTTTTGGCCTCTTATAATCAAGCCCAATATGCGTGTCCCGTCACTCGACATGGGTCGAGCCCACAAAGATACGTTTGGGATATTGGTTGAATTGGGCCCCCACAAGCTACCCACCTAAGCTTGTCACTTATCTAGTGAATCCCACTTAACCCTTTAATCATGTTTAATTACATGTTTCACTTGGTTAAGTATTCTAATCGTATTTTCTATTGCCACCCAAGGCAACCCACTAGATTCCACATGCCACCCAAGGCAACCACTAAATTTCCACATGCCACCCAAGGCACCCACTTAACCCCTCATGTCCCACTACATGCTAATATGGTTAAGGGTTTCTTAATTAATTAAGACCGTGATCTCCCACAAAGACCTCCCACATTAGACTGGCTGTTATGACCGCCTGGTTAAGCCGGTAGAGTCCGGGCAGTCTTATGTCATAATAGAGTCTAACCTCGTGTCTTTCCTTTAATCACGTATTTAATTTATGGCTAAGACCTCCCACATTGGGCTGACATTTGTAGCAACTGGTTAAGCCGGTCGGGTCCGGGCAGTTTTACACTACAAATGAGTCCAACCTCGTGTCTTAGTCGATTAATTACACCTAATTAATCACCCCCATATTAATTATCCCTAATTAATATCAAGTTTTTCATAACATGGGTAGACCTAACTCAATAGGTAAATTCCCATGGGGTAGACCTAACTCAATAGGTAAATTCCCACTTATGTTAATTTATTTTTTTATGGTATGCTTAATCATACCCAATCATACTTTTATTAACATATTTACCAACCCCATCGTTCCCCACGTAAATCGTTCTCATTTCATGACATAATAAAGGGGGAAAATCCAACACAAATATCATGGGTTTAGCATACAACTTTGTCATGGGTTAAGAGGATGTCAACTTGCATATGTGAGCATATATTAACCCAACTACATTTAACCCAAACTTGCATATTATCATACACATGATTTGCATAACATGTTGCATATGAGCTTGCATATTATCATACACATATCTTGCATAACATGTTGAACTTGCATATAAGCATTCTCATAACTTGCATAACATGTTAAACATGCATTTAAGCATACACATAACTTGCATAAGCATTCACATACTTGCATAAGCATTCACATACTTGCATAAGCATTCACATACTTGCATAAGCATCCACATACTTGCATAAGCATGTATAACTTGCATATCATGTTAAACTTGCATTTAAGCATATACATAACTTGCATATGAACTTGCATAACCACCTACACATAACTTACATAACATCATACACATAATTTGCATGTGAACTTGCATAACTCACTTTGTTAAACATGCATAAATCCACTTGTTAAACATGCATAAACCAACTTGTTAAGCATGCATAAACCAACTTATCAAACATGCATAAACCCACCTAATTAATTATACATAAACATAGGAAAACATAGAGTAGCATATCATTATAAATGATTCAAACTCACTAATCCGCATTTAAGACCATAAGTCTCATTATACCCAATCTACTTACTTTAACAATTGATGTTAAAGTGATAGAAACTCACCAAAACCAAGATTAGCAAACTTATGAAGTGGAATTAGTTGCTAAATATGAAGATGGTGATGATTAGAGATTGATTAGAGAGTGATTAGCTTGCAACTTCCTTCATAAACAAGTGGAGGCTCCTTCTAAGATTTAATTTGGCGGCATGAGGCCATCATTTCTATTTTTAGTATGGATTAGGGTAGGTTTAGGGTGTATTTATAGATTAGGAGAGTGTTTTAGGCCCTTAGATTAACCCTAAATTAGATTAGGTTCGTTAGATTTAGGAAATCTCTAGAACCCAGCCCAGCCCTAGCCAGAAAACCAAATCTGGTGCACCCAACCTTCTGGCTCGAGACGTCGTGTCGACAGGCAAGTCGACAGGCAAGTCGACTCCCCCTGTCGACAGGCCTGTCGACATGGTCAGGGCGGGAATTTTCCCGCCTGGCCCCGCTGGTTCTAATTTGAAATTTGAATTTAAATTTCTAAATCTGTTTTTAGCTTTAATTTTTCTACAAACTTCATTGGGCCTTAACTGGGCCATACGGACTCCGATTCTCGAAAACTCGGACTCTATTTCGCGTATTTTTCCGAGACGAACGCAATGACGCAGGCCGTTACCCCCAATTCCCACATCTGAGATTATTTATCCTGTAATTAGTGAATTTTAGTATTAACTAAAATTCGGGGTGTTACAGTGATAGACCCTAAGCTGGGGCCCGCACAAATATCTACAAGTTGGGGAGCAGATCGATTAGGGGTAGTGTGGGGACATCTAGTGTCTATTATGGACAAGTAGGCTTTCAAGGTTGTATGGGATGGATACCTCTTACTAGATGTTACGCCTGCGGGCTACCAATTGCGGGGTTGGGATCATTTCATTAAGAATTACTAGTAGGTGGTGCAGAGAATTAAGTTAAGTAAGAAATCTGGGAAGCGCACAAGACATTCTTTTGTATTCATCCTGTTATCCAGCCTTACCTTATGTCATGGTTATACTTTCCATCCTGTTTATTCCTGTCATATTGCATTACTTATTTTCGTGCTAAAGTAGCTAGACTCGCCAGGCTTTATGTCCGACCTTTTGTTTTCGCCTCTTTTTCCTCCATTCCTCTCCCCCCCCCCCCCAAGGTTCTCAGGGAGGAAACACTGAAGCTTGACTTGGATTTCTTTCTTCTTGAAGCGCTTGGAAGTGTTGAGAGTAATACTCAGCTTTATCTCTTTACATTATGGCTATTTGGAGTGGGATTATGATTTTACTTTTATGTACTCTGATAATAATTTTGTTCAAGATGTATATAGTACGTGATTTTGATGTTGTAATCAAATATGTTTTGCTTTTCTGCTGCAATGAATAAAGTTTGAATCTTCTTAAGTACCATTTATATATCTGTCTTGTGATATTCTGTTCTATACTCTTATAATACTCCATGGAGATTAATGCATTCCCTTAGTGAGTGACAATAATGTACGTGGGGTGTTACAAGTCCCCTCTCATATAACAACGTATTATGATCGGATGACGAACAAACCGCTTCTTCTTGAGTTCCTAGATATGACTGAGGAAAAGAGAGATGAAGCAGACTTATGTGCCTCGAGGCATAGACATCAAGTAGCCCGATACTACAATAGGAAGTTCCGAACCTTTGAATCTGGAAACTTGGTTCTGAAATGTGTCTTCCCGGACCCCGCTTTCCTGGGCCTGAAATGGGAAGGACCTTACGCCATCCAGCGGAGGATTGATAAAGAAGCTTTCAAGGTAACGATCATCGGTGGCGATGACATCCCCAAAGCGTGGAAAGCCCAACACCTTTGGCACTATTTGACTTGAGCTTTGTATTGATTCTTTTGTTTTTCAAACTATGTATAAATGCGTGACTGGCCTAAAACAGTTTGACTTATATAAACAAAAGATTATAAAGTGGGCGTAGGCTTTGATTTGGCCGAACCACTAAAAAACATCGTGTGCTATTTATCATTCCTATATTTGACTTTTTTCATGCTCTTTGATTATTTAACCTCCAATATGATGCTACAATGAAATTGGTTGGTGTCATACCTACGATGAATGGATGACTCGCCCCTTTATAAAGCTCGCATACATCGCTTGAACAAGTGGACTTAGATTCATGACCACTCGAGATCTGATTGACCGACTACGAGCTCGATATCAACACCTAACGCAATGACTTTCACTTCATAAACTAAGGAGAGAACACGACACCCGAACATCGTGCCCTCTCCATACCCTGATTTTATGGGACTAAAGAGACTTGATAGCTTTAAAGAGGCGACCTCCACCCGGGAATCGGGGTGAAGTGGTAACATCTCGGCAAGTGCGGTTCCACCGCTTACCTCTTAAACTCCACCTGCCGGAGTGAAGCAGGGAGTATAGATCAAAATCAAGTTCAATAATGACACTTGAGCTGGTAGAATCCCGCTCTTAGAGACAGAGTGCAGAAGGAAAGCCAGGGTGAATGATGTAATCATTCTCTTGATTAACTCAACCTCTTTTGATTCGAGAGAGAGAGAGAGAGAGAGTATAAAGATAGGCGTGATTGATGCACCGCGATTAAAGACCACCTAAACTAAACTCTAACCTGGGCATACGACAGGAAAGTATAAAAGCACTAGAATCAAGTGTTGGACAAGATAGGCTCACCCCCACTGAAGGATTGGGGACAATATTGAAAGCTGAGCCTAGACTCTAACCTGGTGATACGACCAAAGAGTATAAAGGCACTGCTACTAAGTGCCAAAAATGAGTTGGGCTCCTACCCCGCTAAAGGATCGGGGACCAAACTGGAAGTTGATCCCGCTCTCCCCCCAAATGGATTAGGGATATTTGAATACCGCTTTTAATCAATCTCGGACAAGCCCTGGCTAGGCACTTATTCCAATATTGATTGGGGGCATATAAACTTCACACCCATACGATAACTGTATTGCTTATTACTTAGTTCAGTAATATTACAGGAATTTTGATTATTGATTTACAAGAATGCTGAGTGGAAATCCTGGTTTGGTTTGTGATGTGATTTACCATTTATTACTTGTCATTGTAATATTCTGATTATAGTTACATTTGACTGAAATAAATGACAAGCTTGCAAATATTTGACATTGCAGGGAAACTACTTTATTTACAAAAGTGCATATTTATACAAAGGAACTAACCAAAAGCGCAAGGGTCACACTCGCTACAATAATAGAAGGCCATTGCAAAACAAAACAAAAAGACTAGACTTTGTTTCATTTGGGCTTTGGGGCAGACTTGGAATTCTTGGCGGCTTTGAGCTTCTCCTTCTATTCTCTCTCGGTGTTAAGGATACACTTTTTCCTTTTCTTGTCTAAGGGAGGTGCACTTGGTTTGGCAAAGGAATTTTGAGCTAACTCTCTAGTGATTGACCGAGAAGAAAGCTTGACAATCAACTTAAACCTGGGAGCAATCGCCAGGATGAGATCAATGTTGAGGGGTTCTTCCTCAATTCTGGCCTTCATAAGCTTGTCATTCTTTGACTTTATTTTTGCCAAAGTCATGTTTTCAGTCTTGCCTGAGACCCCAGTCACAACAACAACTTCATCTCCTTCGCCTTCATTATCATCAATGTCTTTCAAAGCATTTATCACATCTCCGTCCATGGGAGCTCCAGCACTAGAGAGCACAGTAGCTTTTTCAGCTACCTTTCCTTGTTTTTTTCCGGCCTCCTCAGCGGGTTCTGGACCTAAAGAATAGGAAGTAATAGTTATTAGCTTAGGAGATAACATGGGCTTCTCAATTGTTTCTCTATGGTGCGACAACTAGCTATGAAAGCTTTAACCAATTGAGATGAAAAGGTGGAGATACCTTCGGATGACTTGTCAGCGGGAATAACATAAGTTTCAGGTTCTACTTCGACATTTAGAGATAGGAGAGCTTCTTTTGGGATCCCTAGACGATCAGGATCATACCCTCTATTTTAGTAGCCCTAGGAGCGGCATAAGAAGAACTAGAGCCACCTTCGAGAGTATCCTTCCCTTTGTCTTGGCGCTTCTCCTTCTCCATAGTTGCAAGGATCAACCTCCTCCCTTCAGCCAAATGCTCCGGCTCCTCGCCTCTTAAGTATATTATCATGAGTTCTTCCTCATTAACAGCGTCAACCTTAAGCCGTCCCTTTTCATCATCAACAATCTAATCCCACACATCGACCAGAGTCATCGGATAGTCCTTGATCCAGGAAATGTCTCAAGTTCAGATCACTTGAGCAAAGAACTAAATTATAAGCTCACTGTACACATCCAACTCCTTTTGGGCATTGGAAAATTGTGCACTAGGATCAACGATGGACTTAAGGGCGATGTTGCCATTCCCTTCGTCAAGGAACATTCTCTCTTCCGTCTCAGCTAACTTAGATATCAGACTGGCTACTTTCTTCTGAATTTTGGACTTTTCCTATCCGAGGCGACCGCGAGATAGTTTTAACTCCGTTTTTTCGGACTTAATATCTTCAACCTCCTTTTTGAGAGCTACCCATTCGTGTCTATAAAAATCCATCTCGGTATAGTAGCGTTTCTTGAAATTACTCGTGTTGTTTTTTGAAGTTTTCAGCATCACACCATGCAAGTGCAAGCTGACAGGTATCCTCAAGTTCCTTCTCTGTATTCTCTTTATTTTTAAAATCATATTAAGCCATTTCCTTCATGTTATTCACATCCGCCAACATATCTTGCATGATCTTGGAAATCTTTTTGGCATATTTGCATGTTTCGTCATACTACTTGTCTACAAAATCTATTTCAGTTATGAATTATGTTGCCCAACTTTTAGACACTGGCGTGAGGTTCAGAACAAAGTGCATGCTCCCAAAATGATAATTTGGAAACTGTTCTTTCATAATCTTAAACTTGGCCTCATTTTCGGAGTAAAGTATCACGGCCTTGTTGTAGTTATATCGATGTTTCGCCGCCTGGTGGGCACAAGAGCCGCTTTCTTTTTCCTGCTTTTTGCCTAAATCCTTGGTTTTGTCCTCTGGGTGAGAGCACTTTGGTAGCGATTTCTCTTGAAAGTGAGATTCCTTCGGAAGAGTTGGAGCCCTAGATCGTGGCTTATCCCCTTCACGACGGTCTTGATGGCTTTTATGTTAATCAGCATCTGACTTGCAAGGGGAACGTGAGCGTGAAGAGTAAGAGCAGTGTGAATCATAATGCTTCATGCTATCCCTCCCGCGGTTGTCACGTCAGTTGTACCCTGTATCAGAATCGAAACTAGGCATGCTTGCATGAACGTCTCTAATAGGACAACAACGACGAGGCATTTTCTTTGCTAGTCAAAACAAACAAGTATTAGAATTCAGAACTTAACTATTGCATAGGTGTTGGGACATGCATTGCTGGTGAAGTATGTGTCCTAATTGATCCCCCCAACGAACTAGAGCCCGTAATTAGGCTTGTCTATGTGGTTTTCCCGGCTTTCACGCAAGTGATATCCTCCTCAGAAGTGGGGAAGAAGGTGCCCGTACTGATATCATGAGAAGTATAGATGTCGTCAGGCAAAGGAAGCTTGCACGGATCCTTGAATATGGGATCGTTTAGTTGAGGATCGTCAGCACAAGATCTGACCAGGGGCGATGACTTTAGAGAAGGTTGCTCCTTGGGGATGGAGGCATCTTTCATATTAGTACCTTGGGGCTCATCCCCAATGGGTATGTTTAAAGCTTCGTCATCTTGGATCAACATTGGAGTAGGACTTTTTGTAAGTGCAATTGGATTTTCTTCCTCTTTTGTTCCTTTGTCTCCTGGTTGTAATTCCCGACCAAAGCCTGCATGTTCTGGACCTTTCGAACTCTCCCCTTTCTCAATTGAAGTAATAACTTGCCCCTCGACGTGGTGCATACTGCTGATTCTTGAAGGAGCTGAAGCAGTTTTAGTCGGGGGCACGCAGGTGTAAGCTCTGCTTCCGTGACCTATACCTCATCTTATGTCAAGTAAATAATGTGTAACACCCCACCTCCGTTAAGGCCACTCTCAAAGGGAATGCCTTAACTTCGGTGGAGCGTTTTAAGGTACAAGATACTAATAAATTACAAGACAGAAAATTTATGCAGCGGAAAAAGATCAATATTATTTCATAAATACTTGTTCAACACAACAATTCAACTATTGTTTCAACCTTCCAAATTACTACAACTTTTCATCTGTCTTGAAAACATAAAGAAGCAATACTGAAAATAAAATGACATAAATCCCCAATAAGTGCTTGACCATAGCCATAGCTCAAAAAGGGAAGTCCAAGCCTTACATCTACGGTCTTCAATCTTTGGCTAACCTGGACTAAGCAGAAGTGTTTCCTTCTTGTGGACATGGGGGAGGGGGAACGGAAGAAAAGAAGAGAAAGGAAAATGGGTCAGACATAAGTCTGGTAAGCCCAGTTATTTAATAGCATGTAAACAAGTAAAAGACTATGACATGAATAAACTGAACTTAGAATGATACCACAAGGATAGGGTAGTCTTAAAACGAGGTAAAGTAAGATTTAACTAGATTTGGCTATCGCACCCACTTTTACTTCTCTGCACCCACTAAGACCTGTTTAACTAGCAATGTATGTTCATAATAAAGTGATCCCATTCATGTATTGATCGGCTCCTACTCGCATTCATGTATTCCCGATGTCATGCGGCCCCACGTGATTTTTAAGTACTTGTGTTGGTTCCAGTATAGGGTGTATCAAGTCCTATAATGGCAACCCTGACATGATTCAAAGATGCATAAGTGTACGCCTGGTGCCCAGTGCCTGCTTTTTCCACTCCGGAGCCCATGCACGCCCGTACTCTGTCGGAACCTACACCGACGCACCTAACCGCCGCCCTTTTGACCGCTTATATTCAGCCCAGTAATCGTGCCCCACCCTACCTAGTTCAGGGTACCTTGATACATCCATGTGGGTTACTGCTGAAATGGGTCCCCGTTACTAGGGTTTATCTAGTCAACATGCTAAATTGGTTAAGTGTCCTTGGTTTGACTTAACTCCTATCAATCTTGTCTAGTTAACATGTTAAGTTGGTTAAGTGTTTCCTCAATTACTTAACCCTACCAATCTTGTCTTGTTAACATGTTAAGTTGGTTGACTGTCCCCTTAATTACTTAACCTCACCATTTCTAGCTTGATTGTTCATGAGCTTTAATTAATCAATTAGCTAAAGCACCAACCACTCACATTAGACAGGTATTGTTGTGGTTACTGGATGTGCTGGTCGGTTCTGGGCAGTTTTACACAACAACTCATTCTAACCTCGGGTCTTTCTGGGCTTGATGCACTAACCTCTCACATTAGACAGGTATTGTTGTGGTTACTGGATGTGCCGATTGGTTCCGGGCAGGTTTACACCACAACTCAGTCTAACCTTGGATTAGGCATATTCATCTTTTACACTTTATATATGTGAATTTTCTACAAGTGTTTCATGTCGCATATTTTAATTACGTTCAAGACTAATGGTACAAATTATACCATTCATGGCCTTAACCATTTACATGATTTTGGGCCCACTTACATTATTAACATGTATTGATTTAGTAAGTATACCAACGTTACCCCCATTTGTTCATTCATATTAATCACATAAAGTTATTGGGCCCGCATATTAGCCCAATTTATAAACAAGAGGTAAAGGACGAAACATGCATAATATAGATTCAACCAAACATGTAAATTTTGCATAAAACTTTATTCATGTAATTTAACATGTCACATGAACTTGCATATAATTTAGACTTAGATAATCATAAGCCTAAAACATGTTAATATATAGATCTAGGCATGTGTGAACATAACCTCAATTATAAACTAGCATATGACATAATCATGACATGTCCAATCCCAAGGCATGTATAATTTTAACATTAACATATAGGTGTGAACTAGATCTAAGAAGGTGAACTTGCATAAGTCCACTTTACAAACATGCATATAAATATAGATCTAGTTTTGGATCTAACATGTAACTTGCATATGAACATATGTATAATTAGACCGTGACTTGGATCTATCATAAAACATATAACTTGCATTAATCATATGAATCTAGATAGATCCTGACATTGATCCAACGTAAAACTTGTAACTTGCATATGAACATATGAACATACATAGGCATATAGATCTAACATAAAGCATATGAATATATATATATATATATATATATATGTAGATCTTGACTTGGATCTAACATAATACATACAACTTGCATTAATCATATAAACATATATATGTAGGTCTTAACATGAAACATATAACTTGCATATGATATTGATAGTTTCATTCTCAATCTTTAATAGATCCAACACCAAGTCCAATAAGCCACAAACATTCTAAGATAATTCATGATAAAATCATCACAAGAAACAAACATGAATTAGCATCGTCAATATTATACAACATGGCATAATTCTATTTTTCACTTTATATCAAATCACGTCTTAAATTTATTTACATCTAAAAGATAACTACAGTTACAAAAGACAATCTTGATTTCTGGAATCTATATTCTGAAATTGAAATGCTCGCCTTTGATGTAGACAATCGTTGTTTTAGTATAAAGTTGATTTGATTTGGTTTGTCTCTTTTAATTTGCTTCAAGTTGAACGGCGGCTACTCGAGGTTATCCAATGGCAGCATGACGGCTCTTGGTTTGATTTTTAATATGATTTAGGGTTGAGATATTAGGGTGCTTATATAGAAGTTTGATTTAAAAGGAACCGTCAGATTAACCTAAAGCAAATCAAAGCCATTTAGACAAGATAGAATAACCACATCATCCCTAATGACTCAGCATGGATTCCATTAGAACCAATCAGATGCCACATCTACTTTAGAGTGAATCGGCCCACGGGTTGACAGCCAAACACCATGAATCAACCCCTAGTCGACCCAGCAGGGCTCAGGTCGACCTCAAAAATGGGCCGGTTCGGTTATTCCCCCTCCCGATTCACTGTTTTGAACTTTTTTGCATATTTATTTATTTAATATATATATATATATATTTCTAATATGTATACAAACTTCAAGGCTTAATAACTTCTTCATAAGGTATCCGTTTTATGCAAACCAAATGTCTGTCTTGACCAAAATTTTGAGACGGACGTATTAGCGCAACCCATTTCACTTAATTCTTCTTCTAAAAATTAAGTGTTCTTGAATTTATTAATCTTAATACTCTCAGAAAATTCAGGGTGGTACATTCTCCCCTCCTAAAAGGATTTTGTCCCGAAATCTTCAAGTTAAGAAGAATGCATCTTAACATCCAATCATCCATCTACTCATCCATCATCCACAAGCATCCATTGCCCTTAAAAGACTTCTAGTGCCATATGAACATATGCAGAGTGTGTGTATATGTCTCTTATCTAGTGCAAAATCAGGCGGTCTACTGATTCAGTTGACCTCCTTAATGCGAATCATGAGAGTGCCATGAGTACATTATGTATGCAATTTTTCCTATTCATAATTCTACATGAGTGCACAATCATTCATACAAATGCAACGTCCATATGATAACACATCAAGTTTCAATCCATATACAATTTCATGCGTTCATATGCAAATGCAATATGAAAGTGATTGAGCCGATCTAGAACCTAATGTGTATGTGCATATGCATCCACGAGCAATCACTAGCAACCACTTGCAACCACTTTGCAACCATCAACCATAAAATGTTTCAAATACATGTTTACATCCATTGATTTCTACTAAGGATCAAGAAATAGGACCGAGAAGATAACTAAGCATGAATAAACTTATGATAAAGGAGAGATCAAAGATGTACCCTCAAAAAGATAAGGGTAGGCTACGCGTATCTTGCTTTCGGTCTCCCAAGTCGCATCTTCTTCATTGTCACTCCATTGTACTTTAACAAGCTTGACTTCATGGTTGCGTAGCTTTTCGACTTCCGTCCCCAAGATACGAGTTGGGATTCTTCTCACTGTTGCTTCTCGTTCCACTTCTACCTTTTCTTGTATCTTTGGTTCCACCACTTCCGCAGTCTCATGTAAGCACTTCCGTAGGTGAGAAACATGAAAGACATTGAGAGCTCCAGCCAACTTTTCAGGTAGCTCTAATCTGTAGGCCATCGTCCTAATTCTTTCAATGATAGGAAATGGTCATATGAATCTAGGTGCCAATTTCCCTTTGGATCCAAAGCGAACAACATTCCTAAAAGGACATACTTTAAGGAACACTCTGTCTCCAACCTCAAACTCAAGGTCGGTCCTTCTTTTGTCTGCATAGGACTTCTGTCTATCTTGAGCAGTCTTCATTCGTCTTCTTATTAGGTCCACCTTTTCTGAGGTTTCCCTAATCATGTCTGGCCCAATTATAAGCTTATCTGTGGATTCCCACCAACAGGTTGGTGATCGACACGGTCTCCCGTATAAGACTTCGAATGGTACCATGCCTATTGTAGCTTGGTAGTAATTGTTGTAGGCGAACTCCACCAGAGGAAGATGATCTTCCCATGTCCCTCCAAAGTCAAGAACACACAATCTCAAGAGGTCTTCTAAGACTCTGTTCGCCCTTTCCGTCTGTCCATTGGTTTGGTGGTGGTAGGCCGTGCTTAAACATAGTTATATGCCCACAACCTATTGCAAACTCTTCCAAAAGTCGCATGTAAAGATAGGGTCTCGATCGCTTACTATGCTGAAAGGTATCCCATGCAGTCGAACTATCTCTTTAAGATATAGAGATGCTAGAGATGAGGCAGTCCTTCTACTTTTGACAGGTGTAAAGTGAGCGCTTTTTGTGAGCCGGTCCACTATTACCCACATACTGGTATTGCCCCTTCTTGACCTAGGCAACCCATCAATAAACTCCATCGAAATGCTATCCCATTTCCACTGTGGGACCTCTAGAGGATGAAGCAAACCACCAGGCTTCTTCTGCTCCGCCTTGATCTGCGGGCATATCATGCACTTAGAAATGAATTCAGCTACGTGCCTCTTCATGCCATTCCAAAAGAAAACTTTTTTGATGTCTTTATACATTTTGTCTCCGCCTGGGTGTATGGTCAGCTCTGAATGGTGTGCTTCTTCTAGAATCGTTTTCACTAAATCTCTTACTTGTGGGATGCATAGCCTTCCATCCTGTCTCAACCATCCCTTATCGTCGATGGAGTATCTACTGAGGTGACTCGAAGTCTCACCCCTAATCAGCTTATCTATCACATCTACTAGCTGAGGGTCTTCACGTTGTGTGGTTCCTATTAAGTCAAAAAGTGTAGGCCGCACTTCCAGTGTTGCTAACAAGCTAGGTACAAATTCAGAGGAGGGTCTAAAGTCAAAGTTGGCTATGTACTCCAAGCTTTGCCTTTCTACAAAGAGAGGGCTTAAGGTCAGCTTCTATCTACTCAAAGCGTCTGCTACTACATTGCCCTTGCCAGGAGTACAGGAAATCTCAAAATCATATGAGGCAAGAAACTCCATCCATCTTTGCTGCCTCAAGTTGAGATATTTCTGCGAAGAAAAGGTACTTCAACGATTTATGGTCAGTAAACAATTCAAACTTCTCACCTAGGAGATAATGGCGCCAAGACTTAAAAGAGAAAACGATGGCTGCCAATTCTGGGTCGTTGGTTGGGTAGTTTTTCTCATGTACTTTCAACTGCCTTCCATCATAAGCTACTACCTTCCCTTCTTGCATCAAGACAGCGCCTAATCCTGTACCACATGCATCCGTGTAAATGGTAAACATCTTTCTCCCTTCAGATAATGTCAGAACTAGGGCTGTTGTTAGAGCCCTTTTCAAGCTTTGGACAGTAATATCACAATCCAAATCCCAAGCGAAAACTAAGTTCTTCTTCGTTAACCTTGTAAGTAGAGCTGAGATTTTTGCAAAATCTTTGATGAACTTATGGTAAAAGCCAGCTAGCCCGAGAAAGCTTCGGACTTCAGTTGCATTTCGTGGAATCTTCCAATCTTTCATAGCAACCACTTTTGCGGGGTCCATGGCTAACCCCTCTTTGGACACCACATGTCCAAGGAATCTCACTTCTTCTCTCCAGAAATGGCATTTAGAGAATTTGGCTTTCAACTAATGTGCACGGAGAGTATTCATGACATCCCTTAAGTACTAAGCATTCTCTTCCTCACTCTTTGAGAAGATCAAAATATCGTCTACGAAGACCACCACAAACTTATTGAGGAATTCCCGGAACACACTGCTCATCAAGTCCACGAAATAGGCAGGTGCGTTTGTCAAGCCGAAAGGCATGACAAGCCACTCGAAGAAACCATCCGGGGTCCTAAATGTGGTCTTGTCAATGCTATCCTCAGCCACTCTTAGCTGATGAAACCCGATAGCCAGATCTAGTTGGGAGAAAGCGGATGCTCCTACGAGCTGATCAAATAGATCGTCAATTCTTGGGAGTGGGTGCCTATTCTTCTTGGTCAGCTTGTTCAGCTCCCTATAATCCACGCATAGGCGGAGTGAACCATCGGCTTTGGTCGCGAACACCACTGGAGCACCCCACTCAGAAATACTCCGTCTTATGAACCCCTTTTCAAGCAGCTCTTTAACTTGCTTGCTGAGTTCTTTTCTCTCCCTTGGAGCCATGTGTCTAACGGGTAAAGCAACGGGTTTTGCATTGTCAACGAGGTATATGCGGAAGTCTATCTCCCGCTTCGGAGGTAAGCCCTTTACCTCTTCAAACACATCCGAGTATTCACGGACCACTCTAACAGACTACAAATTCTCAACAGACGCATCAAGAGTTTCTAGATAACTTAGCATAACCGAATTCATGGGATTACAAGAGATTTTGAGAGTGTTACCAAGGCGAGTCATGAGTCTAACCAATCTGTTTTCACAATCGAGGACGACACCATTACTGGATAGCCAATCCATGCCTAGAATCAGCCCATAGCTCGTGAAGCCCAAAACATAAGCATTACATTTAAACCCAACGCTTAAAATAGAGATTTCCAAATCCAAACAAATCATTAACAAATAAACTGAGCCCCCAATTGGATTTGAAACAACCAAGGAATCCTCTACTATATGGGTATCTAGGTGCAGAGATTCAACTAAAGCAGTAGATATAAAAGAGTGCGATGCACTAGAATCAAAGAGAGTACGTACAGGATTATCAAACAGATAAACTAAACTCTCAACTGAAATATGTCTACCTCATTCCTGCAGAGGTGCAACGAGAGCATGATCCTGCCCTCCAGAAGATGATCCAGTCCTCTATCCCTGCCCTTGCCTTTTTGGGCAGTCCTTAGACAAGTGTCCGGTATCCCCGCACTGGAAACAAGCACCCAATTCCCTCTTTTTCTTTCTACAGTCCCTAGCCAAGTGTCCAGGTATCCCACAGAAATTGCACTTCATCTTCTTACGGGATTTATTATCCTTGCCACCTTTCTTGGGGTCCGTCTTCTTGTTCTGAGATCCATCTCCTTTCTTGTTTTGAGGCTCTTCCTTCTTCATCTCCTTCTTGCCATCTTTGTTCACCTCTTGCAACAGAGCCAGGTCCACCAGTCTCTCGTAAGTCGCTCCCCAAGGTTTATGGGACATTGTCAAACCTTGCAGTGGCTCATTTAGTCCTTTGGCAAAGTGGAGAGCCTTCTTGTGTGGAGTGTTTACTAACTCTAGTCCAAATCGAGTAAGCTGGTTGATTCATTGACATATTCTTTGACTGACAAGCTGCCCTATTTAAGTGATAGGAACTTCTCCATTTGCAGACTCTGCTCAGCTTGTGAGAGGAACTTCATTTCAAATCTTGCCCTGAATTCCTCCCAAGTCTCTATCGGTCTTTCAGCATTAGTGACTTCCCACCAGAAGGAGGCCTCGTCTTTGATCGACCACACCACCAACTGTAGTTTCTGCCTCTCATCTACTTCAAAGATAATGAATAAGTCCTCAGTCTCCTTGAGCCAGTTTCTGGCTTCTACGAATGATTCGCTCCCCTTAAAGTCTTTTCCACCCATGGATCTAAAGTATCTACAGATCTTTGAGAAAGCATTTCCTCACGGAGGAGGAGGAGCAGCAGCAGCTGGGGGAGGAGGAATGTCTGCTGGGCCCGCGTCATTGGCCCTAGCTTCTAGGTATCTCCTGAACCAGCCAGGTATCGGTATACCCTCTGGAAGGTTAAGACCCCCAGACATGCTGAAACAAAAAGGAAAGATTCAAAACGAAGGATAGAAAGATAGTGCATATGGCTTTGGGGATTATGCCTTTTTAAATTAACACTTTTTCTTGAAAATGCTTCTTTATGACTTCTTTTTGAAAAATAGTTTCAAAAATTTTATCCGATCTAGTAACCTTTAGCTCTGATACCAAGTGTAACACCCCACCTCCGTTAAGGTCACTCTCAAAGGGAATGCCTTAACTTCGGTGGAACGTTTTAAGGTACAAGATACTAATAAATTACAAGATAGAAAATTCATGCAGCGGAAAAAGATCAATATTATTTCATAAATACTTGTTCAACACAACAATTCAACAACTGTTTCAACCTTCCAAATTATTACAACTTTACATCTGTCTTGAAAACATAAAGAAGCAATACTGAAAATAAAATGACATAAACCCCCAATAAGTGCTTGATCATAGCCATAGCTCAAAAAGGAAAGTCCAAGCCTTACATCTACGGTCTTCAAGCTTGGCCTAACTTGAACTAAGCAGAAGTGTTTCCCCCCTACGGAGCTAGGGGGAGGAAACGGAAGAAAAGAAGCGAAAGGAAAATGGGTCAGATATAAGTTTGGTAAGCCCAGTTATTTAATATCATGTAAACAAGTAAAAGACTATGACATGAATAAACTGAACTTAGAATGATACCACAAGGAAAGGGTAGTCCTAAAATGAGGTAAAGTAAGATTTAACTAGATTTGGCTATCGCACCCACTTTTACTTCTCTGCACCCACTAAGACCTGTTTAACTAGCAATGTATGTTCATGATAAAGTGATCCCATTCATGTATTGATCGGCTCCTGCTCGCATTCATGTATTCCCGATGTCATGCGGCCCCACGTGATTTTTAAGTACTTGTGCTGGTTCCAGTATAGGGTGTATCAAGTCCTATAATGGCAACCCTGACATGATTCAAAGAAACACAAGTGTATGCCTAGTGCTTAGTGCCTGCTTTTTCTACTCCGGAGCCCGTGCACGCCCATACTCCGTTGGAACCTACATAGACGCACCTAACTGCCGCCCTTTTGACCACTTATATTCAGCCCAGAAATCATGCCCTACCCTTCCTAGTTCAGGGTACCTTGATACACCCATGTGGGTTACTGCTGAAACGGGTCCCCGTTACTAGGATTTTTCTAGTCAACATGCTAAATTGGTTAACTGTCCTTGGTTTAACTTAACCCCTATCAATCTTGTCTAGTTAACATGTTAAGTTGGTTAAGTGTTTCCTCAATTACTTAACCCCACCAATCTTGTCTTATTAACATGTTAAGTTGGTTAAGTGTCGCCTTAATTACTTAACCTCGCCATTTCTAGCTTGATTATTCATGAGCTTTAATTAATTAATGAACTAAAGCACCAACCACTCACATTAGACAGGTATTGTTGTGGTTACTGGATGTGTCGGTCGGTTCCGGGCAGTTTTACACCATAACTCAGTCTAACCTCGGGTCTTTCTAGGCTAGATGCACTAACCTCTCACATTAGACAGGTATTGTTGTGGTTAATGGACGTGCCGGTCGGTTCCGGGTAGGTTTACACCACAACTCAGTCTAACCTCAGGTTAGGCATATTCATCTTTTACATTTTATATATGAGAATTTTCTACAAGTGTTTCATGTCATATATTTTAATTATGTTCAAGACTAATGGTATAAATTATACCATTCATGGCCTTAACCATTTACATAGTTTTGGGCCCACCTACATTATTAACATGTTTTTATTTAGTAACTTTCCCAACATTACCACATAAAGTCATTGGGCCCACATATTAGCCCAATTTATAAACAAGAGGTAAAGAACGGAACATGCATAATATAGATTCAACCATACATGTAAATTTTGCATAAAACTTTATTCATATAATTTAACATGTTACATGAACTTGCATATAATTTAGACTTAGATAATCATAAGCCTAAAACATGTTAATATGTAGATCTAGGCATGTGTGAACATAAACTCAATTATAAACTAGCATATGACATAATCATGACATGTCCAATCCCAAGGCATATATAATTTTAACATTAACATATAGGTGTGAACTAGATCTAACAAGGTGAACTTGCATAAGTCCACTTTACAAACATGCATATAAATATAGATCTAGTTTCGGATGTAACATGTAACTTGCATATGAACATATGTATAATTAGATCGTGACTTGGATTTATCATAAAACATATAACTTGCATTAATCATATGTATCTAGATAGATCTTGACATGGATCCAACATAAAACTTGTAACTTGCATATGAACATATGAACATATATATATAGGCATATGGATCTAACATAAAGCATATGAATATATATATATATATGTAGATCTTGACTTGGATCTAACATAATACATATAACTTGCGTTAATCATATAAACATACATATGTAGATCCTAACATGAAACATATATGTAACAACCCGAATTTTTATAACATGTTAAAACCATAAATCAAAGTAGAACTAAATTTTAAAATAAGAATCAAGGGAAATGGGTTACGCCATTGCGTTCGTCTCGGAATTCTGCATGAAATAGAATCCGAGTTTTCGAAAATCGAAGTATGGATGAAGAAATTATGGCCTGAAGATTCAGCAAATTTCAAACAGTATAAGGCCAGGCAGGTCGACCTGGGGGTCGACCTGGGGGCCAGGTCGATCATGTGGTCGACCTTAGGGTCGACCTACCCCCCAGGTCTACCATGTGGTCGACCTCCCCCCTTACAGGTCGACCTGGTCGGCCTATTTTGACCCAGAACCCATTTTTGAAGCCTGAGACGTGTTTTGATGGTCCAGATTGATTCTAGGGTTAATTTAAGGGCCTAAACTAGTTGCTACCCCTATAAATACATCCTAAGACCAAGACTAATTCATACAAATCATTCCTACAGTGCTATACTGCTAATTTACCCCTTGAACCATGGTCGCCGCCTCCAAATTAAAGCTGAAGCATTCAAACTCGATTCAAATCAAAGATCAACGCTTCTACAATAATTCAAGAGAATAGATCAGTGACACCGCAACATTCTACGACAAATTTCTAGACTTGACTTCTACATCTAAATTTCTTAGACCACGATTTGTAAGTTCCGGTTACCTTTAGATAAAAACTATAAACTTAGTATGGGCATGTTATAAATTGGAATTGATGATTCATATCTATTCTTGCTTTCTTCTTGGATCTTGACTTTTGGGAATATTGCCTATGAGCTTGAAACTATTGTTAATGGCATAAGACTTTGCCTATGCCTATGACTATGAATATAAGACTATGCCAATGCCTATGACTATGAATATAAGACTATGCCTATGCCTATGACTGTGAATATAAGACTAAGCCTATGCCTATGACTATGAATTTAAGACTATGCCTACGCCTATGACTGTGAACATAAGACCATGACTATGCCTATGACTGTGAACATAAGACTATGCCTATGCCTATGACTATGACGGAGAACATAAGACTATGTCTATGACTATGACGGTGAACATAAGACTATGCCTATGCCTATGACTATGAATATAAGACTATTGCCTATAACTATGACAAAGACAATTGTGGCTAATCACCTATGAGGTTATTGCCTAGGAATATGACTATCAAATTGGATCTAAGCTTGATTTTCTATTCAGACCTATTTTCTTTATTTGTCTTGATTTTGGGGATTTTTCTATTTAAGTTAGATCTATCCGTGTTCTTGAATCTAGATTATTATTCAAACCTTTTCATGTTCATAATGTTATGCCTGCGATGTTTTAATCAATTTATTCAGTTAGGTCATGCCTTGGAAATAAATTGATAATAGAGCAATGTTTATTATGTTGATCTACGACTGTGGTTCTATTCTATCATCATGTTGAATTGGGAATTAATGAACATGTCTATTCATATGTATATGAACTTGGAGTATAACCCGTCATGACAAGTTGTGTAGTTTATCATGTTATGCAAGTTTTAGGTTGTGAAATCATATCACATATGTGAGCAAATGTTAGATCTACATGTTTATGTGTATATATTAAACCTGTGTCATATTTCAAGTTCACACTTATTCATATGTTCGTGATTGATTTGCAAGTTCACATATATGTAAGTTGATTTAGTCTATGTTGCAAACTCACATATATGTATGTTGGTTTAGTCTACGTTGCAAGTTCACACCTATGATATTCATGTTGATTATTTTGCAAGTACACACCTATGGTGTTCATATTGACTATGCCAAGAATGCCAAGTTTACACCTATGTCATGTTTATGCTAATGAATCGCTTTATGCAAATTTTGTGTATGTTAAATTAGGCTAAGTTTTTTTAGCCTAATATTATATGTCAAAAATCATGCGGACGGAAAATTAGGCTAAGATTGTTAGCCTAATATTTAGATGGGGTGACGTTGGGAAAAAAATGGTAATTATAGGAAACTTTGCATGAAATTTATCCTTGAAACTTGACACGAACTTGACATGAATCTTGAACGTGGACATGACACTAGAATGAACATGAAAATGGCTAACTCGAGGTTGGGTTGAGTTTGCAGTGTAATTCTGCCCGAAACCACCCGGCAAATCTAGTTACTGCAAACAATAGGATCCAATGTGGGTAGTTCGTCATATCGCGCTTGAAACCCGAGGTCAGACTAAGTTGTGGTGTAAATCTGCCGGGAACCGCCCAGCATATCCAGTGACCACAACAATAGGTCTGATGTGAGAGGTTGGGGTGCATTAATGAAGTAATGCCACATGATAGGGTTAAGTGATGAACATGAACGACAACACTTAACCAACTTGACACATGATTCGTAGGGCTAATTCATGAACTTGAACGACAACACTTAGCCAATTCGACATGACACGTAGGCGGGTTAAGTCACAAACTTGAATGACAACACTTAACCAACTTGATATGCTAGACTGATAGGGGTTAAGTCACAAATTTAAATGACAACACTTAACCTATTGGACGGAAACCTTAGTTACGCGGTTCATTTTAGCAGTAACCCACTAGATGTATCATGGTACCCTGGAACTAGGTAGGGTGTGGCACGATTACTGGTCGTGTTGGTGCACCAGTGTAGGTTCAGGCGGGCTTTGGTCGTGCACGTGGTCTGGAGTTGAAAAAGCAGACATTGGGCATCAGTAGGTTTATCTGTGCATGCTTGATTCGTGTCGGTGGTTGGCACCATAGGGCTTGATACACCCTATGGTGGACCTAGCACAGGTGACTACATTCGTGATAGGGCCGTATGACACAGACACATGACGAGCTAGAACTTGTAGGGAGCCGATCGACTAGTGGATCGTTTCGTTGGACCTAGAAATGGGTCATTTCATGATATTGGGCCAAGAGATTATTTCATGATTTATATAAGACATGGGTTTGGGATTCTAGTACAGTTGATGCAGCGAACCTTGAATATGTGATGCTATACTTGATTTATCATGTTATCTTAGTCTATCTTGCCCATCTTGACAGCATCCTTATGTTTACTTTCAGTTTATACATGTCATGTTACCTTTATCTGTGTTTATGCTGAAAGTCACTTGGACTTACCAGTCTTTATGACTGACCCGTTTTCTTTTGCCTCTTTTTCTTCCATATCCCTCCCATGTTCTCAGGGAGGAAACTCTAGCACTTAGCTTGGATTTCACTTGCTTTCAGTTCAGCTCATGTACGGTTTGATCTTGATCTATGCTACAGCTGCATTTCTGCTACCTTTGGGGAATTAAACTCCTTTTGTTGTTTCGAGTTTATGCTTCTTTATTTATGCAAGACAGAATTTATTGTAATGGAAAATAATGACCTTGGTTATTTGATGTAAAAGGTTTCGACTCTTTTTGAAAGTAATGAAATTTAGCTTTTGAATCTTCCACTGTTTTATTTATGTTCTGTCTTGTAATAATTCTGTGTTTGTTTACCTTGATAACGCTCCTCCAAAACTAGTGCATTCCCTTTGTGAGTGACCCTAGCGGGGGTAAGGTGTTACATTTGGTATCAGAGCAGAAGGTTACCAGACTGGGCAAAAGTTTTTAGAAAACCTTCTAAAATTATTTTCAAAACCGTTTACAAAGAAGCATTTTTTTCAAGAAAAGTCTTGTTTTATTTAAAGGCTATTCCCCAAAAGCCATTAACACTATCCTTTGTTTCCTCGTTTGAATCTCTTTTCCTTTCTTTTCTCCATTTGTAGTCGCAGTATTTTACCTGCGGCTAATCTTCTTTCTAGCTTCGTAGAGGGTTTTCCGTATGATGGAGATAGTTTCCGTGAGGCTTGTTAACATGTTACATAGGGAAGGTATGAGTTATAAGTTAAGGCGGATGAGTCTCAAAACGAGAAGAAAGACTTCCAGAAGGTAGGCGAGAACAACGATAACAATAATAATAAGTCACGTGATAAGAGGAAGTGCAACTTCTATGGTATACTTGGGCATGTTATCAAGGATCGTAAAAGAAGGAAGAAGAAGATAGGTGCGTGCTTTCAATGTGGTAAGCTTGGACATATCAGCAAGAACTGCCCTAAGAAGCAAGGGCAAGCCCCGAAAGCAGGACCTTCTTGGGGTACATCTTTAACCTCTTCTCCTAGATGCTTTATTTTATCTTGCTTATTTTCTCAATCCCATCTTGAGAACCTTAGGTAGAACCCTTTTGGATGTAAACATGTGACTGAAACATGTTATGGTTGATGTTTGCAAATGGTCGCAAGTGGTTGCTCGTGGTTGCATAACACACATTAGGCACTAGATCGGCTCAGACACATTTTCATATAGCATATGCATGAGTGTTTATACTTGTTTGTGGATGAAATTGAATGTGTTATCATGTGGATGTTGCATATGAATGGATGTTTGTGCACACATATAGTGTTAATGTGACTAGGACTGTTTGCATACATGTTGGATTCATGATTCTAAACATATTTTGCGTTAGGAAGATCAGTCAGGCCTGATCATTTGCATTAGATAAGGAACATATACACACACTTTCTGCATATGTTCATATAGCATTAGAAATCTTTTAAGGACAATGGTTGCTTGTGGATGATGGTTGAGTTAGATGGTTGATTGGATGATAGGATGCATTCTTCTTAACTTGAAGATTTCGGGGATGAAATCCTTTAAGGAGGGAAGAATGTAACAACCCAAATTTTTATAACATGTTAAAACCATAAATCAAGGCAGAATTAAATTTTAAAATAAGAACCAAGGGAAACGGGTTACGCCATTGCGTTCGTCTCGGAATTATGCATGAAATAGAGTTCGAGTTTTCGAAAATCGGAGTACGGATGAAGAAGTTATGGCCTGTAGAAGATTCAGCAAATTTCAGGCAGCACAGGACCAGGCAGGTCGACCTGGGGGCCAGGTCGACCATGTGGTCAACCTTAGGGTTGACCTACCCCCCAGGTCAACCATGTGGTTGACCTACCCCCTTACAGGTCGACCTGGTCGGCCTGTTTTGACCCAGAACCCATTTTTGAAGCCTGAGACATGTTTTGATTGTCCAGATTGATTCTAGGGTTAATCTAAGGGCCTAAACTAGTTGCTACCCCTATAAATACATCCTAAGACCAAGCCTAATTCATACAAATCATTCCTACACTGCTATGCTACTAATTTACCCCTTGAACCATGGCCTCCGCCTCAAAATTAAAGCTTAAGCATTCAAACTCGATTCAAATCAAAGATCAACGCTTCTACAACAATTCAAGAGAATACATCAGCGACACCGCAACGTTCTACGACAAATTTCTAGACTTGATTTCTGCATCTAAATTTCTTAGACCACGATCTGTAAGTTCCAATTACTTTTAGATAAAAACTATAAACTTAGTATGGGCATGTTATAAATTGGAATTGATGATTCATATCTATTCTTGTTTTCTTCTTGGATCTTGACTTTTAGGAATATTGCCTATGACCTTGAAACTATTGTTAATGGCATAAGACTATGCATATGCCTATGACTATGAATATAAGAGTATGCCTATGCCGACGACTATGAATATAAGACTATGCCTATGCCTATGACTGTGAATATAAGAATATGCCTATGCCTATGCCTATGACTATGAATATAAGACTATGCCTACGCCTATTACTGTGAACATAAGACCATGACTATGCCTATGACTGTGAACATAAGACTATGCCTATGCCTATGACTATGATGGTGAACATATGACTATGACTATGACTATGATGGTGAACAAAAGACTATGCCTATGCCTATGACCTTGAATATAAGACTATTGCCTATAACTATGACAAGGACAATTGTGGCTAATCACCTATGAGGTTATTGCCTAGGATTATGTCTATGAAATTGGATCTAAGCTTGATTTTCTATTCAGACCTATTTTCTTTATTTGTCTTGATTTTGGGGATTTTTCTATTTAAGTTAGATCTATCCATGTTCTTGAATCTAGATTATTATTTAAACCTTTTCATGTTCATAATGTTATGCTTGCGATGTTTTAATCAATTTATTCAGTTAGGTCATGCCTTGGAAATAAATTGATAATAGATCAATGTTTATTATGTTGATCTACGACTGTGGTTCTATTCTATCATCATGTTGAATTGGGAATTAATGAACATGTCTATTCATATGTATATGAACTTGGAGTATAACCCGTCATGACAAGTTGTGTAGTTTATCATGTTATGCAAGTTTTAGGTTGTGAAATCATATCACATATGTGAGCAAATGTTAGATCTACATGTTTATGTGTATATGTTAAACCTATGTCATATTTCAAGTTCACACTTATTCATATGTCCGTGATTGATTTGCAAGTTCACATGTATGTAAGTTGATTTAGTCAATGTTGCAAACTAACATATATGTATGTTGGTTTAGTCTACGTTGCAAGTTCACACCTATGATATTCATGTTGATTATTTTGCAAGTACACACCTATGGTGTTCATATTGACTATGCCAAGAATGCCAAGTTTACACCAATGTCATGTTTATGCTAATGAATCGCTTTATGCAAATTTTGTGTATGTTAAATTAGGCTAATTTTTTTTTAGCCTAATATTATATGTCAAAAATCAAGTGGACCGAAAATTAGGCTAAGATTGTTAGCCTAATATTTAGATGGGGTAACATTGGGAAAAAATTGGTAATTATAGGAAACTTGGCATGAAAATTATCCTTGAAACTTGACATGAACTCGACATGAATCTTGAACATGGACATGACACTAGAATGAACATGAAAATGGCCAACTCGAGGTTGGGTTGAGTTTGCAGTGTAATTCTGCCCGAAACCGCCTGGCAAATCCAGTTACTACAAACAATAGGATCCAATGTGGGTAGTTGGTCATATCGCGCTTGAAACCCGAGGTCAGACTGAGTTGTGGTGTAAATCTGCCCGGAACCGCCCGGCATATCCAGTGACCACAGCAATAGGTCTGATGTGAGAGGTTTGGGTGCATTAATGAATTAATGCCACATGATAGGGTTAATTCATGAACATGAAAGACAACACTTAACCAACTTGACACATGATTCGTAGGGCTAAGTCATGAACTTGAACGAAAACACTTAGCCAAATTGACATGACAGGTAGGCGGGTTAAGTCACGAACTTGAATGACAACACTTAACCAACTTGACATGATAGACTGATAGGGGTTAAGTCACGAATTTAAATGACAGCACTTAACCTATTGGATGGAAACCTTAGTTACGCGGTCCATTTCAGTAGAAACCCACTAGATGTTTCACGGTACCCTGGAACTAGGCAGGGTGGGGCACGATTACTGGGCTGATTGTAAGCGACCAGAACGACGGCTGTGTTGGTGCGCCAGTGTAGGTTCAGGCGGGCTATGGTCGTGCACGTGGTCCGGAGTAGAAATAGCAGGCATTGGTCATTAGTAGGTTTATCTGTGCATGCTTGATTCGTGTCGGTGGTTGGCACCATAGGGCTTGATACACCCTATGGTGGACCTAGCATAGGTGACTACATTCGTGATAGGGCCGTATGACACAGACACGTGACGAGCTAGAACTTGTAGGGAGCCGATCGACTAGTGGATCGTTTCGTTGGACCTAGAAATGGGTCATTTCATGATATCGGGCCAAGGGATTATTTCATGATTTATATAAGACATGGGTTTGGGATTCTAGTACAGTTGATGCAGCGAACCTTGAATATGAGATGCTATACTTGATTTATCATGTTATCTTAGTCTATCTTGCCCATCTTGATAGCATCCTTATGTTTACTTCCAGTTTATACATGTCATGTTACCTCTATCTGTTTTTGTGCTGAAAGTCACTTGGACTTACCAGTCTTTATGACTGACCCGTTTTCTTTCACCTCTTTTTCTTCCGTCCCCCCCCCCCAGGTTCTTAGGGAGGAAACTCTAGCACTTAGCTAGGATTTTACTTGCTTTCGGTTCAGCTCATGTACGGTTTGATCTTGAGCTATGCTATGGCTGCATTTCTGCTACCTTTGGGGAATTAAGCTCCTTTTGTTGTTTCAAGTTTATGCTTCTTTATTTATGCAGGACAAAATTTATTGTAATGGAAAATAATGACCTTGGCTATTTGATGTAAAAGTTTTTGACTCTTTTTGAAAGTAATGAAATTTATCTTTTGATTCTTCCACTGTTTTATTTATGTTCTGTCTTGTAATAATTTTGTGATTGTTTACCTCGATAACGCTCCTCCAAAACTAGTGCATCCCCTTTTTGAGTGACCCTAGCGGAGGTGGGGTGTTACAATATAACTTGCATATGATATTGATAGTTTCATTCTCAATCTTTAATAGATCCAATACCAAGTCCAATAAGCCACGAACATTCCAAGACAATTCATGATAAAATCATCATAAGAAACAAACATGAATTAGCATCGTCAGTATTATACAACATGGTATAATTCTATTTTTCACTTTATATCAAATCACATCTTAAATTTATTTACATCTAAAAGATAACTACACTTACAAAAGACAATCTTGATTTCTGGAATCTGTATTCGGAAGTTGAAATGCTCGCCTTTGATGTAGACAATCGTTGTTTTAGATTAATTTTGATTTGATTTGGTTTGTCTCTTTTAATTTGCTTCAAGTTGAACGGCGGCTACTCGAGGTTGTCCAACGGCAGCATGACGTCTCTTGGTTTGATTTTTAATATGATTTAGGGTTGAGGTATTAGGTTGCTTATATAGAAGTTTGATTTAATAGGAACCGTCAGATTAACCTAGAGCAAATCAAAGCCATTCAGACAAGATAGAATAGCCACATCATCCCTAATGACTCAGCAAGGAGTCCATCAGAACCAATCAGATGCCACATCTGCCTTAGAGCAAATCGACCCACAGGTTGACAGCCAAACACCCTGAATCAAGCCCTAGTCGACCCAGCAGGGCTCGGGTCGACCTCAAAAATGGGCCGGTTCGGTTATTCCCCCTCCCGATTCACTGTTTGAACTTTTTGCATATTTATTTATTTAATTTATATATATATATATATATTTCTCATATCCATACAAACTTCAAGGCTTAATAACTTCTTTATAAGATATCCGTTTTATGCAAACCAAATGTCTATCTTGATCAAAATTTTGAGACGAACGTAATAGCGCAACCAATTTCACTTAATTCTTCTTCTAAAAATTAAGTGTTCTTGAATTTGTTAATTTTAATATTCTCAGAAAATTCGGGGTGTTACACAATGTCTATGCAAAATCTCATCTACCAAGTGTTTTCTGACATTGAAAAAAAATCTAGGTTGCCATTCAGCAAGCGTCTTAAGCGATCTAAATACGATTAGCCCTGCTCCTTTTTGGGATTTGGAACTGCAAAAAGAAAAGAAATGTCAATTCATTCACTGATACGATTAGGATGAATGTCTCAGGATTTAAAACTTACTCGACGTAGCCATCTTCTCGCACATCCAGCCTGGTGCTTGATGTGGAACCACTTGGGCCTTGCATCCCTATGTTGTTGTGTCCTTCATTTAGGATTTTCCTATTGGATGCAGATTCGAAGAAAACAAAAGATGGAGTTCCCTTTGAGTAGTGTTTGAAGTGATAGAAGAAGTGTAAATCCTCAAAGGTAAGCTCCGTGCCCAAGATTTCCATGTATGTCACATAAAAAGCATACAAGTAAGTGTATGCATTAGGGTGGATCTGCATGGGAGCTATATGTAATCGTCTCAAAAACTCAACAACAAACGGTGGTAATGGAGGAATGGCTCCCATTGTCCACATTATCTTACTAATGGCCATGGGGAATGTGAGGCTTGTATATGCCGCTTGCCACCATAAATTCTTCCCCCATAATTCCATGCCTCAGACATATTATTCTAAGTTTTGCCTCATTGATTGTCGAAACCACGGAGTCACCGGGGGCATCTAAAATGACAGTGCTTTCAAACTCATCGGGAGCTCGATTGTCCCCTATTCCTCCTTCCTCTTCTTCTAGTGATATATCTCCCCCCGACGACGTTGCCTCCTCCTGAATGCCTACCTTAAATTCCAAACCCGAATTTTCCCAGTCCAAGACTGATGAGAACACATTAGGGTTGAAATAGCTAGACGACCCTAGAGCCGCACTGTTTTCAGACAGTCTTGTTGAGCATCTGTCAGAAATGTTCGCTTTACTATTTAACAAACATAAAGGATTAGAGTATAGTTACCCGTGTGCCCCCGTGTATGTGTGCTAGTGTGTGCAGTGCTGAAATAAAAAGACATAAAGTAAGCAGAAAAGCATGTAGTTGGTCAACGTATGTTGAACAATCAAACAGCTATATTCTTGCTAGGTCCGGAATATCCAGTTCAGAGGTTCTATCCTAACTATCCATCTATTCGATTAAGTTGTGGTTAGCTTTGGTCAAGATATGTATCAGCATTCAGCGAATTCACATTGTTAGGGTATGTCGGTCGAGTCCAATTCATAAAGGGATACACATATGACGAATTAGAGGTGTGGTACCGGGCCATGACGATAAGTGAATCACATATCAAGATCGGCTTGCGATAGAATACTGGATCACATATCAGGATTGGCTCGCATGTGGGATCGACTCACGGATTGGGGATGGATCGCACTAAAGAATGGGCCCGCATATCCTGATCGGGTCGCATATTGGGGTCGGATCGCACAACCTCGACCCGACCCGTTGCTTTTCTTGTCACTTCCTCAGGCCGCCCCAATATAAGGATGCATCTCTTTCTTATCTTCCACTTCCAGTCCCACATCCCAGTCTCAAATACTAAAGCGAGCCATAATTCCTCGTTTTATCATCTCCACCTGTCAAATCATGTCTAACTCAACTCCTCTAATCCCTATGTCATAAGCATAGAGATGCACGACCTCCTAATCACCGCCTGATAGTGAACAACATCACCAACGTCGACGGCGATTTCGAGGTAGGCAACGTCGAAGTCATGGAGGGAGAGCAATCAAGATGGAAGCAAGGTTTTCATCCGATTCACCCGAAACTCAACTCAAATTTAAAACAAGAATTAAGGTGAAAAGTACAATGATTTGCATACTACCTATTCGATTGTGTTAGAAATTCAGCGAAATATGAAAAGAGCAAGGTTTAGGGTTTCAGGCAATTAGGGACAGAATTACTGCAGTGGAAAGTGAACTAGAGGATGATGGCAAAAGGCCTTATATACCCGGGGTAAAGGGGCTATTCATATCCCCCCTAATTTGATGTACATATTCGATCTGATGACCAATGGCTAAAGTGGTCTGAAATGACGCCACGTCTTGCATAAGGGCGACCTGATCCAATATGGATGACATGCATTGAAATTGAAGTATGCTCTACCGATCACATACAATGACGGTTCGAGGACCCTCGACCTGACCCGATAGGTAAATCTCAAGGTTAAGCAAGCGAGAAAAGTAAAAAGAAGTCGCTAAGGATCAAACACACATATGTGAAGGAAAATCAACAAAGCAATGTATTAGACAATTCAAATTACTTTAATTTAATTTGATAGAAGTCGAAGAGTTTACCTGGAGAGTCTTTTACAATCCAATTTCAAGCTTAAAATCGTTGAACGTGGCTAAAATAAGTGGGGATCAGATCCTGTATTTTTACTTATCCCAAAAATCAAGAAATACGATTTCACAAAGCGTCATGACTATGCAGACAGACCTGACTATTAGCATTCACTAGTTCAAGAATAGACTGATTGACCATTTTGAAGCACGTCTCATCTTCAATAAAACGTACTTCGAGGGGGCAAAATGTTGGCTTACTTTGTGACCAGGCCATGCAAAGTCTACACACCCACAACTAAGTGCAATATTGAGCAAGAGGAGACTATTCACAAACAAGGGAGTTAGATCGGATAGATGAACGAAACATGAGTCGAAAAAAGGATTTATATATTCACGAACCCTTGGCAAGGTGTACGGGTCGAGTCCTACGGCTCATAGGCAATCCATACAGGCACGAGAAAGTAGCAGATCCAAAGTATTATCTGCGGCTCGAGTTGAAGATAGGGCGACCCATTCACCATGAGGATGCAAAGATGCGTGTTAGCGCCACTTTCACTGGATTGGCTCGACGAAATAGCGACTCGATCCCTCCCGTGTCATAGAAATGAAAGTGTGGTTAAGCCACAACCTAGTCTTCAACCTAGAAAGGCAGACTGTGGTACACGTGTCATGAACCGTTCCTGGAACCACCTTCCCGCTAGCCCACGATCCACTTTGAGATTTCAAGGATAAGCACTACATTATCCCGCGACCTGCCTGTAGTCCATGCCTATAAATATACCAAAACTTGCCATTTTTAGGGATCTTTTGACACTCTTCATACTCAAACTCCACCATTATCAGTTTTTCTCTTTTATTCATACTGTAATCCGGATTACTGAGTATAATTTCATATATTTTTTGAGATATATTCCATTGTAATTGTGAGGTTGAGCGCTTGTTTGCATTGTACTTGCAAGTTGTTAATCAATTAAAGAACTATAAAGTAGACGCAGGCGCGTTAACGCCGAACCACTATAAATCGTATGTGTTGATTGCTTTTTGTCTGTTTTAAGCTATAATTCTCTACAATTCCAAGTCAATTGGGTGTTAACGCCATTTTTTGGTCTAACAATAGGTAATTATTAATAATTAAGAATAATATATAATTACGCTTATAATGTGATATTTCGTAATTAAAAGTTAATTTCTAATAATAATAACTATTAGAAAATCAATGCTAAATAAAAATCAATAATTACAAAAGTATTTAATAATTCATAATTAAAGAGAAAAATTAATAATAATGCAGTAACATTCAGCATAATTAGTAAGAAAGATTAATAAAAATCTATAGCCAATAATAAGTTTTTATATTTGATAATTTAACATAATTAATTGTTAATAAATAAATATAATTTATAAGTAATGTTTAATAATAATTAATAAAAAAATTAGTATTAATAATTATCATTAAATAATTAATAGTGCCAAGTCATATCTTAATAAAGTTTGCAAATTTTGTAATAAATTTAGAATAATTCATATAAGTCATTTTTTTCATTTTCACCAAATTACAATGTGAAATAGAATTAATACTTTTAGCAAATATGTATATTTATCAGATTTTCCATTTATACATAATTATTTATTATTGTTAATTATTATTAGTAACTAAGACATATATAGTACTTAAAAAATATAATTACTAACTCTTTATTAACAAACTCGAAATAAATAAGTAACAATTAATTAGTATATTTTGTCGTTTATTGTTACTAAATAATAGCTAATAAACATAATTAATAAGGTAAACATAATCTGAAATTTGACAAAACTTATTTTTCTTAAATAATAATTTATTATTGTTAATTATCTTAGCGTATCTAAATTGGGTTAGCTCACTGAATAATCATTCTCTATTGGGACAGTGGTTTATTCATACATCTTTATTTCTCTATAGTTAATCATCAATTCAGCCACCGTCTTTTGAAAAATATAATACATTCTATATACCAATATCTTAATATAATTGGTAGCTTTTACCACAATGAGTTAAAAATGATAATCTTAATTTTTTTTCCTAGTCCCAGAATTTGTCTGTTTTTGTGATGTACGCTAAATAATTTATTATTCTCTTACAACAGGTATAAAAAAATCATGTAATCGTGGAAAAACAATTATATAGCTTGGCACAGTTATTTGTACCCCTATATGATTTTTAATTAAGAGTAAAACTATTTTTTTACATTTAATAAGACTTGAGCTTGGTTTGGTTTTCCTTCTCTTTCCATTTTTCTTATTCGGTTTTGAACCAAAAGCTTACGCAATCCAAATCACATATTGAACATGAGTACTATATGATGCAAAATGCACTGTAGAAATACTCCCCTTTTAGAATATCTATCATATATATTCTCCTATGAACAAATGTCAATATCTCCCCTCAACAATACGAGTTTGTTGACCCCATTTTAACTGGGGTCACTGTGACACCACTAACGATGTTAGTGGTGTGGAGTTGTGATTGACCCCTGAATTTCTCCTATTAAATCACAGCCATACACCACTAACACCGTTAGTGGTGTCATGGTGACCCAGTTAAATGGAGTCAACAAAGTAGCTTTGCCCCCGTAACTTTTTGTTTCCTGCGTCACTATTCCATTTCCCTCTAACTTTTTAACCCCTTCACGTCTCCATTCCGTTCTCTAGCTTCTTTCTATCATTTCATCTTTTCCTCTTTCTCGAATCTGAAATTGCATTTTCTAACTTCTTTGATTTCATCTTCTAATATTTCCTAGCGTTTTCTGCTAGTAAAAATGCAGAGAGAGAAACCACGATCCAAATCTAGAAGCTTCGATCTGAGCCTTAACCGTATCGTGATTTTCACCAAGATGCGACATGCCTTTGCCCTCTTTCTTCACAATTAACTGAAAAATACATGGTTTTCTCTTTGTAGAATTTTCAGCAATCGAATTGAAATCGCTTAAGGGGTGATTGATTTTGCAATCTCAACTGGATTTTTGCGTGTAGATGAAAACGCAAGCAGTAGTTTCTAGTTGTTAAAAGAGAAGTGATGTCGACTAGTGATGTGCAGTTGCGACCTGAAGGAGGTCGATTTCGGTGTTTAGAATTAGGTAGTAGTAGTGACTTACGATGATGAAGTAATGATGATTCTGGGTTATTGTAGTGGAGTAACAGCTATGTGGTGTTTGGGAGAACTCTGCCGAAGTGAGGATGGTTATGTGTGAATGTGGTTGATTGAATCTGAGGGAATGGCAGGAATAGTATAAGCTATGGTTTAAGATATGTTTTGGTTTCAGGCGTGGGAATTACCACTGTCGATGGCTAGAGCTTCATTACAACAAAGCGTTAATGATTTGTATGAAGAGAGAGTAAATGAACTTAGAGCATTCCAGTTAAATGAGTTGATAAATGCTACTAATGGTTTCAATAGAATGCTTAAAATTGGAGAAGGGGGATTTGGAAGTGTTTATAAAGGATTAATTATGCTTTTCGATGGAAGTTGCGATAAGATTTTTTTGCTGTTAAGAGATTTAATCAAAACGACTTACAGGTAAGCTTCTTTTTTTAATTTTTCATTATTCTTTCCTTTTTCCCTTTATAATATATTGTGTGATTAGCTTCCTTAATTGATCCTTTTCATTTTGAATGGCTCGAACTAGAAAATAATGTAACATCCCAGAAATTTCGACAACTGGAATGTGGAATTAATTGGAGATTTAACTATTAATAATCAATTTCATATTGATACTTGGACTAGGAATTTAAAATAATATGTACTTGTGAGTACAAATCGAATTCAATATTTGATTTAGAATGGTTGGTTGAGAATTAAATATTTATTGTGGAATACTTAAGATGGTTGGGTATTTGAATTGGATCTGAAATTCGATTGAAAAATATGAATGATTGGATATAAAAATAGACGTTATTGATGTTAAATGAATTGAAGATTTTATTTGTTTGAATATACGAAAAACTAGCGTGGATGTTTGTGTATTTTTGTGTATATATATAAAAAGAAATTGATTTTAACGTTTCAAATTTGGAATGGAACGAAGTTGTTGGTGAACAAATGAAATAAAATAGGTGAACTGATGATTAATTTAAAATAAGTTGTATATAAAATAGAGTCGAGTTACAACCAAATTGATTTTATTGGATTCAGAATGCAAAGACGGAGTGGTACATATAATTTTTATCGCGTTTGGAGATTTCTTTAGCGATACGAATTTGGAGCGTTACTTGGTAGTTCACGGTAAAGATAAATATTAAATTATACTTAGTTATAACCTACACTAGCTAAAAACACGCCACCTATTTCTTTTACATGCTGCTACCCTACGCCTCTCTGATGTAACTTCGTTCTTATCTCTTCCTCTTCTTATTCTATACAAAATCACGCCCTTCTCCAAATTCTTCAACTAGAAATAATCATCTTTAATGGTCGACGCCCAAAATTTTCTCTTTTTCCCAAATTTATTCCTCAAAATCTCGTTAAGGGCCTCCTTTCAAATTTGATCGCTCCTTCCTGAAATAAATTGCCAAATCATTTCTCTCTTCCACTGTTCGTTGTCACCACTACGTTGTGTCAGACCCTCACCAATTCACCGCAACCACTCATCCTCAATGTCGGAGCCATCATTGGTTAGGTTCGTTGTCGCTTTGAGACGCATCGCAACCAATTTCTCATGCTTTTTTCATCATGCAAAGGTGAGTTTTGACTCACGATTCATCTTTTTTTCAAGTGATTTAATTTCAGTTTCCCTTTACTCTTCAATTTGGTATTGATTTGCCTTGGCACTTTGAAATTTTGTTTTAGTCTTGAGACTTGTTGTACTGAAAAAAACTAATACTACTCATGTGGACAAACTAAAAACAGATGTTAAACTCTAAGTGGGTTATTTAATGGTGCATACATTATGTATTGCCATGGCCATAGCCATAATATCATTATATTATAGTTACAATTGTGCATCCAATTAATGATAAACAATAACAATTTTATTTGTTATTCGCATATCCATTTCAGTTTAATGGTCTAATTGTCTTCCAGTATTCATTATATACTATCTAACATGCTATTACTTTTTAAATTGTTATTCATGAGAAACAAAACACTTGCAGTTGAAGCAGTAAACTTGTGATAAAATTTATGTTGTGTTTGTAAGCTTTAATGCACATTTATTAGATCGTTTACCCTTGACTTTTATGCATGCTACATTACTTGATTACTGGGAAACCACTCTGAACCCAGTCTTTACTGTTTTGCTACTATAAATGCATGTTTTATGTTGGTTACTGTTTTAAAATTTATAATAGAGTTGTAACTACATGAATATTTTTGAACATGGGGGACATATTAAATTACAAGGATAAACAAATCATAGTAAAAATCGATAGTTTTATGTAGTGGTTATGGAAAGTTTCATCATTTTTTTATGTATATGCTTGTTATAGAAAGACTGGTTGTATTATTTATTATGTTTTGGTAAATTCATGTCATATCAAAATATTTATATGTACCAAAAGATTTATTTCATTTGTTGTGTCCATATGTTCACCTGTGTCACAACTGCTGTATCCAGTATTTTATAAGTGAGTATTGTATATATACAATAAGACCTATATGCACTAGAAGTTGAGTGGACATTAGCAGCCATGAGTCGTTGTTTTGCTCTTATTTGTTGAATAAACTAATTTACCAGGATGATTAAAAGCCATCCGATCAAGCAAGCTACGATGGTTACACGTTGATCATAATATGATGATTCAATGCCCTAGTATTTTCTCTCGTCGGCTTTTATATGTTGTGGGTACCATTAGTGGTTATAAAAGTAGGTGGCACCCTAAAAAACATACTCACCCTTGCTATTAGTCATTAGTTAGCACTTACCTTCCATAACTTGAACTGTAAATGACTTGTGTCCATTTGAATATGCTGCGGGACACTATTGGAAACTTTATGTCAGTTAACACTTACTGTTTTATGTTGGGTGCACACTTGAATGATCATACACACACACACACACACACACACACACACACACATATATATATATATATATATATATATATATATATATATATATATATATATATATATATATATATATATATCTGTATCTTAGTTTCATTTGTTATATAATGTAAGTGTATTATTGCAAGTTTCACCCCCATCGGTTATGTATGTGTCCAGACTCATTAAAAGGGATTGTTTGGTCATAATGCTCTCATTATTTTACACATAGATTCATGGTTTCCCTGCTTGCCTTATTATGCTTGCATATGAACATGACTCGATGGTGTTATGCTAGATTAGCCACTCTGCCCGGGTTTTGAAACTTGAAACATATTTGATTACATATTGTAAACCAAAGCCCTTTTTATTTAATCACCTGGTTGTGTTTTGTAAAAGTTGAAGTCTGCTACACGTTACCCTTGAGTGTTGGGACTATGCATGCTTGACTTTCAAGCTACACCCACTAGTTGCTTGCTATGCTGTTACTATTTAAATCCTAAGACATTAGTTGTGCCACCAACATGTTGCATAGTTTTGTTGCTCACCCACGTTACCTGCTGCTGCAAGTTGTGGTTGCCCTTTTCCATGCTACCGTTGCTCTATATTCGGTTGCACTGTCATATGCTGGCACTCGAACACCTGCACATTTGTACTTGAATGTTGAATTGGTGTGTTTACGAGATGTTGGAGCAGTGCACACGTGCACCTGTACACCTGTGTACATGTAGGCTTCCGTGACCATTTGTCCCTGAAATAAAAAATGATATGCATAAATTTTATACTTGATACTCCGATATTTACGTACTCTGTTGTACACATATGTATATATATACCACTGTATGTGTATATATATGCCATCGGTATACATATATATGTTTTTAGTGCATATATATGTGGTGGCCGTTGTATACATATGTATATATATACCATTGTTTGGGTACATATATGTCATTGGCATGTGTATATATAATGTCGTCCTGACTTCTTCGTTCCAAGTTGTTATGCTCGAAATTAATAATTTGTTTGGATTAACTATTATTTTTCAGTTTCTAATAAATTATTTTACTTGAACAAATGATTAATCATGGTTCGAGTATTTTATGTTTTTTCAAGGAATGCTCGGGTCAGACCCTGCGCGTTATAAGTGTAAAGATTACAGCTAGGGATTCGAAGATTGGCAAAGCTGGGGATTTCGAAGACGTGCATGCTCTTAAGATTTTGAAATAGTTAATATTTTCTTGTTTTCAAATTGTATTTTTACATTCCGCTATATAGAAAAAAATTGTATCAAAAATTCTGATATATACAAAGTTTATTTCATTGTTCAGTATCGTGTTATCCAGTTATTCTGTGTTGATTTTGTTTTGAACATTATAAGCTAAATAACGACCCGTCAATTTGAACGTTTTAAGTTAGTTTAGTTACCAATTTGAAGCGGTCAAAAAGTTGGAATGTTACAGGTGATATCAGTGCTTTGGTTTATTCAAAGCTTAGCTTATCGGGTTTAAAATGAGTAGGATCAACACTAGAAAAAGCGGATTTTGAAAATAACAAGGTTTTGAAATATAAATTTTGGAAAGTGTAAACAATTTTTAAATAAATTTTGAAGGGGAAATTATTTTGAAAATATTATTTTGAAGATTAGTATTTTGGAACTGATACAGCGGAAATAAAAATTTATTTTGAAATTTTAAAATTTTCGAAATCCCCAGTCTTTAAATCTAGATTTGCGAGTGCCAATTCTTTGATAAGTTCTGTAACACCGCATAATTTTAACTACTAAAGATGATAAATTAAAGAATACTTAACTAAATATTCATAATTAAGTAAAACGAACTTTGTCATTGCGTTCGTCTCGGAATTCTTCTTAAGATAGACTCCATGTTTTCATAAAACGGACACCGTATAAAGAAGATATTAAGGTTTGAAGTTTACGTATATATAAGCTAATTATATATTAATAAACCCTTCCAGAAATTCAAAATATTTCAAAAAGAAGCGGCGGGGGATGGGGAGCGGGAAAATTCCCGCCCATGGGTGTCAACTCCATCAAGGGGGTGTCGACCCCTGGGTCGACACACTGAGGGGGGGTCGACCCCAATACGGATCTGGGCAGATCCCTAAGTCCGAACGTGGACTAAATTCTTGGCTCTGTTCGTTGAGTGACAGCTATAAATAAGACCACATTTCTCTTGTTTTTACACACCAAAAACAATGGAGAGCTAGATGTTGCCTCTTCCCAGATTAAATCAAGCTTTTCTTCTTCAACAAACAAGTCATTCAAGTCCAGAGATCTGTGATTCAACATCTGCAATTACTCTTCTATTTCATAGATCCAATCACAGTGAGTCTAATTATTTTTAGATCTAAATACTTAAAAGTTATTTTTTACATGACTATAAATTGGATCTAAACCTATGACTATTTGGATAGTATTAGATCTGCCATAACTTGTGTATCTGAGTTATTCTGACATAACCATGAATTAGATCTAAGCCTGTGACTATTGAATCATGTCAGATCTGCCATTATTAGTATATCTAAATTCACTGATTAAATCTCATCATGCATTTTTATGATCATGACACTATGCCTAATCAGTTCTATGTTTACCAGATATGTTACTGTCTTGTCATTATGCCCAATTTTGTCACTATATGTTTATTAGTTGCTATGCCTATTCCTTCAATCTTATGTCAATCTTATTATTATGATTAATTTTGTTCCCTTCCCTTCTTCTTTTCCATTTTTATTTTATAGTCAGGCTACCTTTGAGCGTAGGCATACCGCTGAAATATGCGAACGCGCGAAATCGGGAACGAGGGGAAAACGTTAAAATTGGGGAATAACTTGTATCGGGAAATTTGGGCATGACTTGAATTGAATACATGAATATGGATTTGGGGCATAAATCAAATTATGATTTAGATCTTAATTTGAGGCATATGGTACACAATGAATATGACTTGGAAAATGGGGCATGAAAACCTATAATGAAACAGGGATAATTGTTAAGTTACGAACATGCCTAGGTTTACAATAATTTGAAATTGTAACCATGCTTAGACACGAGGTTAGATTACACTTGTGGTAGAAGTCTTCCCGGACCCGCCCGACATATCCAGCGACCACAAGTGGTGAATCTAACGTGAGGGGTCTAAGTGCACAAACAAATGACGTGCTAAGACACGAGGTTAAGCCCGACTTGTGTGAGAAGTCTGCTCACACCCGCCCAACATAACCATCATCCACAAGTTGTAGGCTTAATGTGGGAGGTCTAGCGCATGATAACCATAAATGAATATATGGTAATGAACATGAATACTTAACCTCGTTGAATCCATAGGGATTACATGAACATGTTAATTTGGTTAGGGGTTAAGTAAAATTGTTTGAAACAGTGGGTTAACTAAATCTTGGGTTGGTGCGTAATATATATATATATATATATATATAGACCCACAAACTTAACCGTTGGGGTTATGTAATCTTTTTACTCTGGTATGGCATAATCTGTGAAAATCCTAGTAGCGGGGATACAAGCATAGGGGTAGCTTGTATCATCTTGTGTGTGGGACCCGTTTCGATAAGTAACTCATATATAAGTATCAAACGAGTGCTCCGAAATAGGTCGAAGTCGGGGCACGCTTACTGGGATGATTGTAAGAGTTCCAAACGAGGGGATGGTGTGGGCGGCGCATTTCGGCGGGGTCGTATGTGTGCATAGGTCCAGACAAGAGGAGGCTAGGACGCTGTTACATCGGTAGATATGGTTGTCCACATCCTGAAAATGAAGGGTTGCCAATTTAGGAAGTGATACATCCTACTGTGGGGCCAGCACAAGGTATCTACGGAGTAGGAAGCCGATCGATTGGGGTAGTAATTAGGGTACATCTAGACTCCGATATGTTTAGAAGCCCGTTATTATCCTTAGGTGTAAACTCTGGTATGTTCAATTGAGTTGCCTATTATTGTAGGTGTAAAACCTCTCACTAGAAGTACGCCTAAGTCTACCATCTTGTACTTGTTGGGGATCATCCTATTCATATGATAATAGTATTGGTGCAGAGAAAGAAAGTGTTAGAGAAGTGCTATCTGTTTATTCTATCCTTCCTATCCTATTTACCTTGTCATACCTGTCTTATATGCTATTATCCAGTTTATATGCCTGTAATGATGCTTTTACTTATTTATATGCTAAAAGTAACTGGACTCGCCTGACTTATGTCTGACCTATTTTGTTTCTTGTTCTTTCTCTTCAGTTTCCCCCTTCCCTCCTGGTTCTCAGGGTGGGAATACTCAAGCTTGATCAGGATTCTACTAAGTTTTGCTTGGAGCTGCTTAGATGTACTGCTTGATTTTGTATCTTCTCTACTACGGCTATGTTTTTGGGGATTATGCTTCTTTTATTATTGTACTTTGATGATTTTAGTACAAGACAAAAACTTTAAGTTGATGTACTGGGTTTATGCATTTCAGACTTATGATGTAACATTTTTTTGAACCACGATGTTTCTATTTAAATAAAGTTCCAAATTCCGCTACTATTTTATATCTGTCTTGTAATATTTCTGTTTACCTATAATGCTTCACGAAACTTAATGCATTCTCTCAATGAGTGACATTAACGGACGTGGGGTGACACACTTAGTATCAAAGCTGAAGGTTACAAGATCGAATAGAAGATTTTGAAAGTTGTTTTCAAAAAGGTTTTAAAAGGAAGCATTTTCAAAAGAAAAGTCTTTTTTGAAAAACATATTCCCCAAAGCCATAAAAGATATCTTTCGATTCTCCGTCTGATTCCCTTTTCCTTTTCTTTTCAGCACGTCTAGGGAACCTAATTTTCCTGAGGGCGTTACGATACCAGGCTGGTTCCGAAGGTATCTTGAGGCCACGACGCCTGCCGAAGGTCAAGCAAACGTTCCTTCCCCAGCTGCACCTGTCGTTCCTCCTCCTCCTCCTCCTCCTCTGTGTGCTGATAATTTTTCTAAGATATGCAAAGATTTATGTGATATGGGCGGAAAGCCATTCCGAGGGATTGAGACTTACGTAGAGGCAAGGAATTGGCGTAACAAGATGGAGGATTTTTTTGGAATTTTTGAAGTTGACGATCGTAGGAAAATTCATCTAGCTGTCTGGCTATTGAAAGATGAGGCTTCATTCTGATGGGAAGTGACGCAAGCAAGGCGTTCGTTGGAGATTTGGGACGATTTTCAATAGAGGTTTGAAATGAAGTTTCTTTCTCAAGCCGAGAAAAGTATGCAAATGGAATGGTTCTTGGCGCTAAAGCAAGGAGGCATGACTGTCAAAGAGTATGTTAACAAGTTCAATCAACTGGCGAGGTTTGGGTTGGAGCTAGTAGAAACCCCATATAAGAAAGCTTTGCGGTTTGCTAGAAGACTGAATGAACCCCTCCATCGGTTAGCTATGTCTCATTTTCGATGGGGGCAACTTTTGAAAAGCTCGTTGATATGGCATTGATGCATGAGGAAGATAAGGGCGAAAAGAAAGAAGCTAAGGTTGAGGAAACACAAAACAAGAAAGTGTGGCCCAAAAAAGGATATCAACAATAATAAAAGAAGGGCGAAAGAATGAAAAGGCTAAGGATAAGAGGAAGTGTCATAATTGCAGACGTAAGGGTCATTTGATCAAGGCTACAAAAGAAGGAAGAATGCTTGTTTCAATTGTGGAGAGATCGGATACTTTTCTAAGGAGTGCCCAAAGAAGAAGGGACAAGGTCAAAGGGCAGAGCTTCTAGAGGGCAGGTGCATGCTTTCATGACCAGTGCTCCAAATAGAGGTAGGAAAGTTCATGTTGAAGTTTTGATTTCTCTTTCCAATCATCCAGTTCGAACTCTTTTTGATTCTGGCGCTTCGCATTCTTTTATATCTGATTCTGTGGTTGAATCTCTACACCTTAGTACAAGTATGGTTGTGGATCCCATTGTTGTCTCAAACCCCATTGGTGGTACTGCTCATCTATCTGTTATTTGTTGGGGTTTGAGAATATCTGTGTTGGGCGTCGAGTTTGAATGCGACACATATGTGCTTAGTTTCATGGGCTATGGTTTGATTCTAGGGATGGATTGGCTAGCCATGTATGGTGCCATTATGGATTATGAGAGGAGGGTCGTTAGACTTTTGATTTGTCGTAGGAAGACCCTCGGGATTCCTTGTGACCCTAAGGGATCTGTCATGCTTAGTTTCCCAGAGTCACTTGATGCATCTATCGATGATTTGTGATCTAAACCAGTAGCCTGTTAGTATCCTGATGTTTTTGATGAGGTTTGGGGCTTACCCCCGAGGTGTGATATTGATTTTCGTATATACTTGGTGGACAATGCAAAGCCAGTTGCATTGCCTATGCGCCACATGGATCCAAGAGAAAGGAGGGAGCTCAGTAAGCAAGTAGGGGAGCTACTTGAAAAAGGGTTTATTAGGCGAAGCATATCTGAATGGGGTGCTCCTGTGGTATTTGCCACTAAGGCGGATGGTCCACTTCGCTTATGTGTGGACTACATTAAGAAGAATAGGCACCCTCTCCCAAGGATAGACGATCTGTTTGACCAGCTTGTTGGTGCGTCTGTTTTCTCTCAATCAGACTTGGCCATGGGGTTTCACCAATTGAGAGTGGCCGAGGACAGTATAAACAAGACCGCTTTTAGAACTCCAGATGGTTTCGTCGAGTGGCTCGTTATGCCTTTGGGGTTGACAAATGCACCAGCCTATTTTGTTAACCTAATGAATAGGGTGTTTCGGGAGTTTCTAAATAAGTTCGTTGTGGTCTTTTTCAATGACATCTTGATTTTCTCGAAGAGCGAGGAAGAGAATGCCCAACATTTGAGGGAGGTTTAAATAACTCTCCGTGTGCAGTAGCTTAAGGAAAAGTTCTCCAAATGTCATTTTTGGTGGAAAGAGGTGAGATTTCTAGGGCATGTAGTCTCTAAAGAGGGGATAGCAGTGGATCCCGCGAAAGTAATTGCAGTTAATGATTGGCAAATCCTAGAGAATACAACAGAGGTGAGAAGTTTCTTGGGTTGGCATGCTATTATAGGAAGTTCATTAAGGACTTCGCAAAGATATCAGCCCCACTCACCAGGCTGACAAAGAAGACTCTGACATTTTCGTGGGATATAGATTGTGATGTTGCTTTCCAATGATTGAAAAGGGCTTTGACAACAGCCTCAGTCTTGAACTTGCCCAATGGGAACAAAGTGTTCACAATATACACTGATGTTTATGGAGCAGGGCTTGGTGTGGTTCTGATGCAAGAGGGAAGGGTAATATGTTATGGAGGTAGACAACTAAGGGTTCATGAGAAGAATTACCCTACCCATGACTTAGAGCTGGATGCCATAGTATTCGTGCTTAAAACATGGCGTCATTATTTGCTTAGAGATAAGTTCGAGTTATACACTGATCATAAATCTCTCAAGTACTTATTCTCGCAGAAGGATCTCAATTTGAGGCAACAAAGTTGGATGGAGTTCCTAGCATCCTATGACTTTGAGAATTCTTATATACCTGGAAAGGGTAAGGTGGTAGCAGGGGCATTGAGTAGGCAGAGGATGACTTTGAGTCCTCTGGTTATGGAGAGGAAGAGCTTGGAGTTCATATCTACTTTTGATTTTAGACCCCCTACCGAGTTTATACCTGGTTTATTGGCATCACTATATGTGCAACCTACTCTTTTGGACTAAATAGAAACTTCACAACAAGAGGATCCACAGATTTCAGAAATCTTGGATAAGCTCACTAGAGGGGAGACTTTTAGTTACCTCAATAGACATTCCTCAGATGATAAAGAGCGGTTGCGACGAGATGGAAGGCTTTGTGTTCCCCTAATTGGGAGTTTGTTGAAGACAGTCCGAGAGGAAGCCCATCATTCTAAGATGACTATTCATCCATGCGGTGATAAGATGTATAAAGATATGAAAAGGGTTTTCTTTTGGGCTGGGGTGAAGAAAGATGTAGCAGATTTTGTTCCTCGATGTTTGATTTTCTAAAAAGTCAAAGCTGATTAAAAGAAGCCCGGTGGTTTACTTCATCCTTTGGAGGTCCCACAGTGAAAGTGGGAGAGCGTCTCTATGGATTTCATCGATGGTTTGCCTAGATCAAGGAAAGGCAACACTAGTATTTGGATTGTAGCAGACATGCTTACTAAGAGCGCTCACTTCATTCCGCTTAAGAGTAAGAGGACGGCAGCACGGTTAGCCGCAGCTTACGTTCGTGAGATCCGTCTTCATGGAATACCTTCCAGTATCGTAAGTGATCGTGACTCCATTTTCACTAGTGAATTTTGGAGGAGTTTGCAAGAAGCATTAGGTACACAGTTGTGTTTGAGCACCGCTTATCACCCTCAGACCGATGGACAGAAGGAAAGGGTGAATAGAGTTCTTGAGGATCTTTTAAGGCTGTGTATCTTAGACTTCGTAGGGACTTGGGAAGAGCATCTTCCTTTAGTAGAGTTCGCCTACATCAACAATTATCAAGGTAGTATTGGCATGGCCCCTTTCGAAGCATTATACGGACGACCCTGTAAATCACGGACTTGTTGGTGGGAGTCTACAGAAAGACTTCTACTTGGACAGGAAATGGTTAGAGAAACTTCAGAAAAGATTGACCTTATTCGCAGACATATGAAGACCGCTCAAGACAGATAGAAATCCTATGTAGATAAAAGAAGGACTGACATCGAGTTTGAGGTGGGAAATATGGTTTTCATCAAGGTATCACCATGCTTTGGATCCGTAGGGAAATTGGCTCCAAGATTTGTAGGGTCATTTCCCATAATAGAAAGGATTGGCCAAATGTCCTATAGAGTAAAGCTACCAGAGAGACTATCCGGCGTTTGTGATGTTTTCCACGTTTCTCATTTGCGGAAGCGCTTGCATGATACCGCAGAAGTAGTTGAGCCGAGTATGCTTGAGGAAGTAGAGGTGGAATGGGAGGTGACAGTTAGGCAAGTTCCTACCCGTATTCTTGGATCAGAAGTTAAAAAGCTACACAATCAAGAGGTCAAGTTGATAAAAGTTCAGTGGGGAGATAACCAAGAAGATGCAACTTGGGAGACTGATGACAAGATTAGCACTTCGTACCCTTTTCTTTTCAAGGGTATATTGTTAACTTCTTTTTCCAAAACTTTTACTCATGCTTGTTTCAATCATTTAAGTATATCCTATCGATCAAATCTTCGACCTTTAGGTAGAAATCCCATGGATGTAAACATGTGGTTGAGACATGTTATGTTTGATGGATACAAGTGGATGCAAGTGTTTGCTAGTGGTTGCTCGTGGATGCATATACACACATAGTGTGCACAAGATCGGCTCAATCACTCTCATATTGCATATGGATGTGTGTGCATTTTTCTTCTTCTTGATGGATAAAAGTGGTTGTGCCATTATATGGATGTTGCATTTGGATGAATGATTGTGCATACATATAGAGCTTACTTAATATAATAAGATTACTTGTGTACATGTCGGATTCATGGCGTTAACATACATTGAATTAAGGAGGTCAACTGAATCAGTAGACCACCTGATCTTTCGCATTAGTATAAGGGCATATACACACACCTTTGTATATATTCTTATAAGCATTTATCTTTTAAGGACAATGGATGCCTATGATTGGTGGATGAGTATTTGGATGATAGGATATACAGTCTTCTTAACTTAGAGATTTCAAGGACGAAATCCTTTGAGTAGGGCAGAATGTAACACCCTGTAAGTTAAAAAACACTAAAGATGATGAATTAAAGAACACTTAATTAACTATTCATAATTAAGTAAAACGGACTGCGCCATTGTGTTCATCTCGGAATTCTACTTAAGACAGACTCTGAATTTGCATAAAGCGAACAACGTATGAAGAAGTTATTAAGGTTTGAAGTTTACGCATATATAAACTAATTATATATAAATAAAGCCTTCCAGAAATTCAAAATATCTCAAAACATAGCGGCGGGGATGGATGTGGGAGCGGGAAAATTCCCGCCCATGGGTGTCGACCCCTGGGTCGATACACTAAGGGGGGTCGACCCCAATACGGATCTGGGCAGTTCCCTAGGTCCAAACGTGGACTGAATTCTTGGCTCTGTTCGTTGAGTGATGGCTATAAATAAGACCCCATTTCTCTTGTTTTTACACATCAAAAAAATAGAGAACTAGATAATGCCTCTGCCCATATTAAATCAAGCCTTTTCTTCTTCAACAAACAAGTCATTCAAGTCTAGAGATCCGTGATTCAACGTCTACAATTACTCTTCTTTTTGTTAGATCCAATCAAGTGAGTCTACATTATTTTTAGATCTAGATACTTAAAAGTTAATTTTGACATGACTATATACTGGATCTAAACCTATGACTATTTGAATCATATCAGATCTGCCATAACCTGTGTATCTGAGTTATTCTGACATAACTATGAATTAGATCTAAGCTTGTGACTATTGAATCATGTCAGATCTTCCATTATTTAGATATCTAAATTCACTGATTAGGTCTCATCATGCCTATTTACGATCATGGCACTATGTCTAATCAGTTCTATGTTTATCGGATATGTTCCTATCTTGTCATTATGCCCAATTTTGTCACTATATGTTTATTAGTTGCTATTCCAATTCCTACCATCTTACGTAAATATTTTTATTAAGATTAATTCTGTTCTCTTCCCTTCTTCTTTTTCCTTTTTATTTTATAACCAGGCTACCTTCGAGAAGGCATATCGCTGAAATATACGAACGCGCGAAATTGGGAACGAGGGGAAAACGTTAAAATTGGGGAATAACTTGTATTGGGAAATTTTGGCATAAATTGAATTGAATACATGAATATGGATTTGGGGCATAAATCAAATTATGATTTATATCTTAATTTGGGGCATATGGTATACTATGAATATGATTTGGAAAATGGGGCATGAAAACCTATAATGAAACAGGGATAATTCTTAAGTTACGAACATGCCTAGGTTTACAATAATTTGGCATTGTAACCATGCTTAGACACGAGGTTAGATTGCACTTGTGGTAGAGTCTTCCCAGACCCGCCCGGCATATCCAGCGACCACAAGTGGTGAATCTATCGTGAGAGGTCTAAGTGCACAAACACATGACGTGCTAAGACACGAGGTTAAGCCCGACTTGTGTGAGAAGTCTGCTCGCACCCGCCCGACATAACCATCATCCACAGGTTGTAGGCTTAATGTGGGAGGTCTAGCGCATGATAACCATAAATGAATATATGGTAATGAACTTGAATACTTAACCTGGTTAAATCCATAGGGACTGCGTGAACATGTTAACTTGGATAGGGGTTAAGTAAACTTGTTTGAAACAGTGGGTGGGTTAAGTAAATCTTGGGTTGGTGGGTAATATATATATATATATATATATATATATATATATATATATATATATAGGCCTACAAACTTAACCGTTGGGGTTATGCAATCTATTTACTCTAGTATGGCATAATCTGTGGAAATCCTAGTAGTGGGGATACAACGTGGGGAGAGCTTGTATCATCTTGTGTATGGGACCCATTTCAGTCAGTAACCCATATATAGGTATCAAACGAGTACTCCGAACTATGGCGGAGTTTGGGCATGCTTACTGGGACGATTGTAAGAGATCGAAATGAGGGGACGGTGTGGGTGGTGCATTCCGACTGGGTCATGTGCGTGCATGGGTCCGAACAAGAGGAGCTAAGACGCCATGACATCGGTAGATATGATTGTGCACATCCTGAAAATAAAGGGTTGCCACTTTAGGAAGTGATAAATCCTACTGTAGGGCTAGCACAAGGTATCAACAGAGTAGGGAGTCGATCGATTGGGGTAGTACATAGGGTACATCTAGACTCCAGTATGTTTAGGAGCCCGTTATTATCCTTAGGGATTGACTCCGGTATGTTCAGTTAGGTTGCTTGTTATTGTATAGGGTAAAACCTCTCACCAGAAGTATGCCTAAGTCTACCATCTTGTACTTGTTAAGGATCATCCTGTTCATATTATACTAGTATTTGTACAGAGAAAGAAAGTGTTAGAACAGCGCTATCTGTTTATTCTATCTTATCTATCTTGTTTACCTTCTCATACCTGCCTTATATGCTATTATCCAGTTTATATGCTTGTCATGATGTTTTTACTTATTTATATGCTAAAAGTAAATGGACTTGCCAGACTTATGTCTGAACTATTTTGTTTCCTCTTCTTTCTCTTTCATTTCCCCCTCCCCCCAGGTTCTCAGGGTGGGAATACTCAAGCTTGATCAGGATTCTGCTTAGTTTTGCTTGGAGCTGCTTAGATATACTACTTGATTTCGTATCTTCTCTACTATGGCTATGTTTTTGGGGATTATGCTTCTTTTATTATTGTATTCTAGTGATTTTAGTACAAGAAAGAAATTTTAAGTTGATGTACTGGGTTTATGCATTTCAGACTTATGACTGAACCACAATGTTTCTGTCTAAATAAAATTTCAAATTCCGCTGCTATTTTATATTCATCTTGTAATATTTTTTATTTCTGTTTACATATAACGCTTCACGAAACTTAATGCATTCTCTTAATGAGTGACATTAACAGACGTGGGGTGTCACAAGTTCCCTTAGATTTAATCTCGAATTAATCATCAAATGGTATCTAAAGAAAATCAGTATAAGAATTAATGAATCGATTTCTCTAATCATGTACTTTAGCAATCAAAGACAACTGAAATTAATTGGAATAAGAATTCCAATGGAAATTTGAATAAAAAAGGGAAATTTGAAATCTTTTCAAAGATGGAACGATGAATGTTGTTTCGACGTTCGGAATATAAATTAATGGAAATAAAATCAAAAAAGGTATAACTGGAATTCAATTGTGTCAAAATTGTATTACTAAATTATTTGAATTATTTAGAACTTGGCAAGATAAATTATAATTGGTTTCGAACCAATAATGTGTAATCGAATATATGAATTCGATAAGTAAGTTATAAACTTGTTAATTGATTAACAAGGAGAGAATTATAGGCGATAGTTTTAAATAAAGCAAAATATGAAGGAGGATTTTAAGGAGATATGAACCTGTATTTAGATTAAATCAAGACTAATTGATGTGACAAGTTCATATTTCGATAAAAGAAATAATATTACTTTTTGAAAGCAAATAACGTCTGAAGGCGAAAATTTTGCAAATGATATTGGGATAAAGGAAATGGAGTTGACTAGTACTATGCGATTATTATGAAATTCGGAATATATTATCGATTAAGGGATTATCAGAAAGGAGGTTATGCATGGGAGCCAATTATGTTGAATTTCAGGAAAATATTATTTACTTTCCGTTTTAATCAAAATTTAGTATATTATTAATTAATAGTTTACGCATTCAGATTTAAGAATAAAGTATATTTTAAAGCTAAATATTTCAAAGGCGTGAATTATTATAATCAACGATTTTCGTAAAATAAGTGAATCTGTAAATTGAATCCGAGAGTTGCATAAGAAATGTTTTGATAAGAAATTAAGAAGTGGAGTTAAGGAAAATAGAAACTGGCTGGAAATTAGTTAAGTTTAATAATTCCTTGAGTGTTGATCTAGTGTTTGGTTTCGGGCTTCAGGTGGATACCTAGGGAGTTGTTCACTTGCTAATTTAGGTTGAAGGTGTGAATATGGAAGAGAAGTAATGCATGAATGAGAATTTGGTATAAGAAGAAAATTTTGAAATTTTGAGGGCATAAAAATTTGAATTAAGTAGTGGATTTAATAACTGGAATATTAGAAGAAAAATTGGGTCATAATCAATAGATTCATAAATATGAGTTAAAAGGATATCAAATATCTGAATTGATTAAGAGACCAAAACTAAAATTTTGAAATTGGAATGGAATTTGAGGGTATTCGATTTTGGATATTGGATATAGAATTTTTCGAAATAAATTTGGAAAATATATAGGAATTAGTGATTTAGAAAGTAATGGTTTAAGATAAAATCTTATATAACAGAATAAAGGATTGAAAAAAATGATTTGGAAAATGTGTTGAGGAAATTTTAAAATGAGATATGCGGAAGGTAACAGGAGTACTGTACATATATAATATTATTTGTTTCAAAGAAAAATAAGGAAAGTACCTCCCTACTTCTTTGAATTTCGAGCTTAGTTGAGATGTGTTGTTGGTGGTAGTAGGTTGTTCGGACATACAACTCGAGTTGTCATTTTTCCTGGAAGAACACGACCGTGCAGCGAAATTCGCAGGGTTGTAGATGGATTATGGTGGACTAATGTTTCTTGGAGGAACAAAGCATAACCACTATGTCTGCTGCGATCTACACTCGTGAGAAGGGGGTAATCCGCAGAACTGTGAAAGCTTACGGGTATGGATGTTTCCTATGGGGACCTAGGCGTAACCACTGTATACCTGCGGTCCGTATGGCATATCTACAAGTGAAAGAGATGTAACCACTAAAGTTACTAAAGGTAGAATATATCGATGCGATGTTGAGATATATTAGTAATGTTGAGCCACCTGTTTGATGCAGCATTGTGTCCTCCTGGCATGATATATCTTCGTTTCATGATTGTCTTTGTGACTTAATTGATCCTCGTGTCTTGATCTATTTCTATAAAATTTTTGTGACCCTGAGATAGAGCAGCCAACGCTCAAAGACCTCAGAATTTCTTTCTTAAATATCTTCCGTTGATCTGTCTATGACGAAATTCGCAGGAAAGTGATTTCCTATGGATACGGATGTCTTTTAGGGGATCCAGACGAAACCATTGTATATCAATAATTCATGAACAATCAACATATCAATATCACATTGGTACTTTCCTTGTCTATTTTTAAAGGACTTTTCAAAATATTTTTCACTTGAAATTGAAACGAAGATACTTAGTGCTTTAAGATTTTAGTTGTGCGCCTGGCCAGCATATGCCCAGCATCTGTGAGAACGAAAATAGATTTGTCAAACTTTGAGTTATCAAATATTTTTAGATCAATAGATTGAAATTAAAATATGCCTAATTCAATAAGCTAAGAAAAAGAATTTTGAAGTATTTCGAATCCGTAGCTTTGAAATAATAATACTAATATTTTTGCATGGATTTCGTGTTATGCATAAATATGATAAAAGATTTTAGATTTTGGAAAATTTCAACTCGATGATTTGTAACTTGAAAAGAAGTTGTTATATACCCTCTTTAATGAATGAGGAAAATTTAATGGATTGAATGTGAGGAGATTAGATTGAAGTGTAAAAATGGATAATTATACATGGATAGATGAGGTTTATAAAGAAATTTGGAATACTTTGAGATGCATAAATCCAACTTATGCAGATTTTGGAATTTAAGAACAGATTGGTTTTGAAAAGAATTTGATTTTTCAAGTTAGTCGAGAGGATCAATGGCTTAAATATTGATATTTAAATCAGTTGTGCAAGAATTTAACACAAATATGAAATTTGAAATATACGTTGGTATAACTCTAACAATCTCTCCTTCTCAGGGAAAAAAGTTTTAAAGGGGGGAGATTGTAACATCCCAAAAATTTCGACAACTGGAACTTGGAATTAATTGGAGATTTAACTATTAATAATCAATTTTTATATTGATACTTGGATTAGGAATTTAAAATAATATATATTTGTCAGCACAAATCGAACTCAATATTTAATTAAAATAGTTGGTTGGAAATGAAATATTTATTATTGAATATTTAAATTGAAGATGGTTGGGTATTTGAATTGGATTTGAAATTTGATTGAAAAGTAAAAATGTTTGGATTTAAAAATAAACCTTATTGACGTTAAACATATTGGAGATTTTATTTGTTCAAATATATGGAAAATTGGCTTTGATATGTGTGCATTTGTGTGTGTGTATGTGTATATATATATATATATAAGAAATTGAATTTAACGTTTCAAATTTGGAATGGAACGGAGTTGTTGGTGAACAAATGAAATAAAATCGGTGAACCAATGAATAAGTTAAAATTTAAAATAACGTTGTATATAAATAGAGTCGAATGACAACCAAACTGATTTTATTGGATTCAGAACATGAAGACGGAGCGGTATGTATAATTTTTATCAAGTTTGGAGATTTCGTTAGCAGTACGAATTTGGAGTGCTATGTGGTAGTTCTCGGTAAAGATAAATATTAAATTATACTTAGTTATAACATACACCAGCTAAAAACACGCCGACCTATTTCTTTTACACGCCGCTACCCTACGCCTCTGTGATGTAACTTCGTTCTTATCTCTTCCTCTTCTTATTCTATAACAAACCACGCCCTTCTCCAAATTCTTCAGCTACAAATAATCATCTTTAATGGTCAACGCCTAAAATTTTCTATTATTTCCAAAATATATTCCTCAAAATCTCGTTAAGGGCCTCCTTTCAAATTTGATCGCTCCTTCCGAAAATAAATTACAAAATCATTTCTCCCTTCCACCATTCATTGTCACCACCGCATTGTGCCAGACCCTCACCAATTTACTGCAACCAGTCATCCTCAGTGTTGGAACCATCGTTGGTTAAGTTCACCATCGCTTCAAGACCCTCACCAATTCGCTCTTCTATTTGCTGTTGGTTTGCATCACTTTGAAAATTTATTTTTGGCTTGAGACATGTTGTACTGATAAAAACGAATACTACTCATGTGGACAAACTAATAATAGATGTTAAACTATCAGTGGGTTATTTACTGGTGCATATTTGTGTTGCCATGGATAGCTATAATATCATTATATTACAATTACAGTTGTGCGTACAATTAATGTTAAACAATAACAATTTTTATTTGTTATTCGCATATGATCCATTTCAGTTTAATGGTCTATTGTCTTCTAGTATTCGTTTTATCCGTTCTAACATGCTATTGCTTTTTAAATTGTTATTCATGAGAAACAAAACACATGCAGTTGAAGCAGCAAACTTGTGAGAAAATTTATATTGTGTTTGCTAGCTCTAACGCTCATTTATTAGATCGTTTACCCTTGACTTTTATGTATGCTACATTACTTGATTACTAGGAAACCACTCTAAACCCAATCTTTACTGTTTTGCTATTATAAATGCATGTTTTATGTTGGTTACCATTTTAAAAATTATAATAGATTTGTAATTACATGAATATTTTTGAACATGGGGGACATAGATCATAGGGTTAAACAAATCATAGTTAAAGTTGATAGTTCGATGTAGAGGTTATGGAAAGTTTCATCATTTTTTTATGTATATGCTTGCTATAAAAGATTGGTCATATTATTTGTTATGTTTTGTAAATTCATATCATATTAAAATATTTATACATACTGAAAGATTTAAGTCAATTATTGTGTCCATATGTTCATCTGTGTCACATCTGATGTATCCAGTGTTTTATAAGTGAGTATTGTATATATATAGTAAGATCTATATGCACTTGAAGTTGAGTGAGTCGTTGTTTCGTGCTTATTTGTTGATGTTGGCACGGCAGAAAATTTTAAAAGCTGCTTCTCAATGAATTTAATTTATTTCTTGCGTATATCAAGGAGCACAAGAGACTCCCATATATACTGGGAACTACAAGACTCTTCAAACGCATAATTTAATGCCAATTTAATAACCTCTAACTTCTAGAATCTTGACTCTTAGAGGAATCTTAAAAAAACTCTTCATATGAAAATACAAATTAATCTCAACAACCTTGCCTAATTTGTAATTTTGAGCTGATTCATAAGCTTCTGAAACTTCTCCAAAGTGACTGCCTCGGTGAGAATGTCGGTCGGCTGCTCACTCGTGTTGATATAGTCAATGCATACATCTTCTTTTGCAACCAAGTATCTAACAAAGTGATGACAAAGCTCAATGTGTTTCGAACGAGCATGAAAAATAGGGTTCTTTGTCATTAGAATAGCATACTTGTTATCAAAAAGGATTGGAGTTACTCCTTCTTGCTTTAACTGAATATCTTCCAATAGTCATCGCAACCAAATCGATTTACACACAGCTTCCGCTATAGAAATATATTCAGCCTCACAAGATGATAAGGCAACCGTCTTTTGTTTCCTCGAGCTCCAAGAGATTACGTCCGAGCCAATGCAGAAAATATAGTCCGACATGCTTTTTCGATCATCAATTGAACCTTCCTAGCCACTATCAGTACAACCTATGAGTTTGCACTCATCTTCTTTCTTGTACAAAATGCCTTGTTTCTTTGTCCCCTTAAGATATCAGAGTATCCAGCAGTAAAATGATTTATACTTGGATTAGACATGTACCTCGAGACAACACTCACGGCGAAAGATATATTAAGTCTAGTGTGAGTCACGTAAATGAATGATCCCACTAGACTCCTAAAGATTGAAGCATCTGCTTGCTCACGTCCATCCTTCAGCTAAAATTTCTCATTGAATATTATTGGAGTTGAAATACACTCTGCTATGTGAAACCTCTCCAACAAATTCTCAGTGTATTTTTCTTGTGAGAGAAATATTTTACCTCCACCTTGTTTTACTTGCATCTCCAGAAAGTATCTCATCAAGCCCAAGTCTGCCATCTTGTACTTGTTCATCATTTGCTTCTTAAACTCTAGAACCTGGTTTCCATTTGTTCCAAAGTAGATAAGATCATCTACATATAAGCAAATAACAGGAAAATCTCTTCCATTTTGGTTGACGAAGAGCAAAGGTTCATTGGGACTTCTCTCAAAACCACTTTGACGAAAGTATTCGTCGATCTTTTTATTACACACCGGAGGGCTTGTTTAAGCCCGTAATGTTCCTTCTAGAGCCAATACACCTGATCTTCTTTTCCTTTTACCACAAATACATGCGGTTGCTCGACATATATCTCTTCCTCAAGCTCTCCATTTAAGAATACAGACTTTACGTCGAGCTGAAAGACCTTCAATTCATGTTGCGCAACAATTGCAAGTATAGCCCGGATTGTTTCGATTCTCGCGACTGGAGCAAAAGTCTTGTTGAAATCAATACCAGGTTGTTGAGAATATCCCTTCGAAACGAGACAGGCATTTTACTTTTTCACCGATCCATCCTCGTTGTACTTGATCTTGTAAACCCACTTCAAGCCAATAACATCCTTTTTGTTGGGTAAATCCAGCAGCTCCCACATTCTATTCTTTTCAATCATGTTAATTTCTTCTTTCATGGCTTCAATCCAATCTTGCTTCTTTGCTGCTTTTTGAAACTCCTATGGTTCACAAAAATATGCAACATCACAAGAATCATAGATGTCAATAAGAGATCTGAATTTTCTTGGGGGAGTTTCTTCATCATAATTTTCATCATTTGATGGGTTTGAGCTTGAGATATCTTGAGAAGCAGGAGGGGGATTTTCTACATTATTCTCCCGAAATAGACCTTGAGTTGAGAGTGGCTCAATAAATTCGACATTCATGGGAGATGCTTCTCGTTCCTCATCATCCACTCCCATGCTGCCTTTTCATCAAAAATAACATCTCTTGAGAAGAAAACCTTATGAGTGTGAGGATTAAGTAATCAAAAACCTTTTGACTCATCACTATAGCCGATAAAGATATGGTTTTCTCCCTTCTTATAAAACTTTTCTCGGTTTTGCGCACAAACATGATTGTACGCAATACAGCCAAAAATTCTCAAGTGATTGATGACAGGCTTCGCTTGTGCCAAGCTTCAAATGGCGTCTTATTTTGAACAACTTTTATTGGTGATTTGTTGGGAAGATACGCAATACTATTCACAGCTTCAGCCCATAAAGTAGGCAAAAATTTTCCATTTAACATGCTTTGAGCCATCTCTATCACCGTTCGTTTTTTTCGCTCAACTACGCCAATTTATTGTGGGCTTCGACTGACCGTGAGTTGTCGTTGAATGCCATTTTCTTTGCAATGCTTTTTAAATGCAGAGCTTATGAACTCTCCTCCTCGATCGGTCCTAAACATCTTCATGAGGAATACACTTTCCCTTTCTGTCATGGCTTTGAATTGAAGAAAAGTCGAGAAAGCTTCTGATTTCTCATGAAGAAAAAAATACCCACATCATTCTGCTAAAGTCGTCGATGAAGAGGATGAAGTATCACTTACCGCTTTAAGTTGGCATTTGCACCGTCCTACATATATCCGAATGGACAAGCTCCAACGGTTGATTTGCACTCCAAGATGTTTTCGAAAATGGTAAACGATGAATTTTTCCATAAATACAGCCTTTGCAAACATGGACTTCATCCTTAATCTCAGGAAGCCCGACCACCATATTCTCTTGGTTCCGAATATGAAGACCTCTGGTGTTCAAGTGTCCATATCTCAAGTGCCAAAGAGTGAATAAATTCATAGAATGAGCAGCAAAAGCATATCGGTTTTCAGATTGCATAATAAGAGGAAAAATCTTCTTATCACTCATTTGAATTTCAGCAACAATAACATTATTTTTCTTATCCAATATAGTGCCTTTACCATCATCAAATGTGATAGTATCCATTCTGCATAAGTTATACAACACTCAACAGGTTATGGGCTAACTTAGGCATGTGGAGAACGTTATGAATAAACTTCTGGTTACCTCTTTTGGTGTAGACACCAATCATAACTTTTCCTTTGGCACTTTGTGTATTCCCATCGCCGAGCTTCACTTGAGAACTGACACCAGAATAGAGCTACATAAACAGATTTCGATTTCCCGTCACATGGTTGCTGCAGCCGCTATCCAAGTACCACACGTTCGAAGGCTCGTGTGTTGCATTCAAGCTTTCATAGAATAATTTTTCTCCATCACCCTCCTTCGTGAAGTTGGCTTTGGTGGCTCCTTCTTTTGATGCCAGCAATCCCTTCGAGAATTATTTGGAATTTTGCATCTTTTGCTCCTGAATCGGCATTCTTTCGATTGGTGGTTGTTCTTATTGCAAATGATGCAGTAAGGGCTATCACCAATTCTTGGTGAATACTCTTTCTTCTCTTTAGAATTCCTTCCACGACCATCCGTCTTATCTTGATGATTCTATCCTTGGTGATTTTTCCAAAAATTGCCTTTCTATTCTGCGTATTGCCATGAAATTTCTCCGAGTCATCTGCTCATGTGCCTGCAAAGAGATCATGAGCTAATGCATGGACAAATTTGCAAGATCTTTTGCTTCTTCGATTACTGTGACACAGATCGTATTTGGGAGGCAAGCTTCGGAGAATCTTCTCGACCACCTTTTTATCCGGAATGCTATCTCAAAGACTTTCAGTCAGATTTAAGATATGCGCTATTGTTTTGAAAAATTTCTGTTATTTTTTTAGAGTCTTTCGTGAGTAACGTATCGAAATCCCTCCATAGTGATTACAGCTTTATGGAAACAGTTTTGTCATTCCCTTGAAATTCTTTTTTCAGAACTTCCCACGCATCTTTCGCGCTTTTCTTTTTGAGGATTTGTGGATAGATCAACTTGCTTACGCCTTGCTTGATGTAGCATGGAGAAGTGCAGTCCTTTTTCTGGTTCTCCTTGAACTCTTTCTGCTGCGTTTCCGTCCATGCTGTAGATCTTCCGTTTTTGGGAGGCTCCTTATAAGATTGTTCGATTGCTTCCCATAGATCATGAGAAATGAAGAAGTCTCTCATTTCACAGCACCAGTAATCATAGTACTCTCCTTCAAATATGGGGACTTCACTAGAGAATATTTGAACATAGTGAGGCTTGAGTTTCCGGCCATAATTTTGGTTTAGAAAGAAAGGATAGAAAGGCTACTGCAAGTGTTTAGGGAATTTTGGCTACAGATAGTGTATGGGATTTTCAGCTTTGATACCAAATTTGTTGGCACAATGGAAAATTTTAAGAGCTGCTGCTCAATGAATTTTATTTATTTCTTACTTATATTAAGGAGTACAAGAGACTCTTATATATATTGAGAACTATAAGACTCTTCAAATGCATGATTTAATGCTAATTCCCTGTAACAATCCGCATTCTAAGTATTGGAGGATCGTAGAATATTTATTTTATTTTCATACGGAATTATATGGTCGCGTAACTTTGGAAAACGATTATTGGGGTCATTTCCCACGTGCACGATTTTTGCCGAATTTTAATTGACCATTTTGCCCTTGATGAATCTTGTTTCTCCTATAACTTTTGATTGGTATTGAGTTTTGACCTGAACCACTTCCATTGGATTTAGATGATGGTTTCCCATTCCGTAGATGGTCACATTAATCAAACAGACTTACCGTTTGGGAGATATGACTGAAATAAGATTTGAAGGTGGAAAAACAGCCTAATTGGGCTTAATAGAGTGATTAGCAGCTAGGCCCATAACCCATTTTGAGATTAGGGTTATCGGGGGAATGAAAGGAGTTGGAGAATCATCTCTTTTCGTTTTTCCAGCTGCCATAAACATTCCTTAAACACTAGTAATGGCCTCCATCTTCCAAATCTCTCTCTAATCACTTTCTAATCAGTAATTGATCAAATGTACATCAAATCAAGACGAATTAGCATCAAATTCGAGGTAGAGATGCTGCACTACATTGGGATCCGAGTCAAATCAGTAAAAGCTTCAGATCTATCACTAATTATTAGCTAAGGTGAGTGTTTAGCATATTTATTCACTAATTATGGCTAGTTAGGGATGATTAGTGATAATTAGCGAATTAATGACTTAGAAAAATATGGAAAAGTATGCATAAATTCTAGAATCTCATTTTATGTCACATAAATAAATTTGGGTTACTTTGGATTAAGTTTGCTAATCCCGAAATTTAGGGGATTACGGGGAAAATCAAGGATTTGGTAGATCTAAAATAACCTATGTGATTGATGTTTTGATCTCTTTGACTGAACCTATATGTTGTTATTATTGTTTGGTATGTTCTTTGTCGTATAGGAAAGTTAGAATGGTCGAAAATGCCGTCATAAGGCGAAAATAGCCTGTTGGAAGCGGTGCAGGTTTTGGGTTGCACGACCGGCCCCAGGGTGTATGCACGACCGACCCTGGTGGGAGAAGGTCGAGCGAGAGAACCTAAATGAGCGACCGACCCTATAAAGTATGAACGACCGTGTCTGGAAAGGGAAGTACGTGCGAGCGACCGATCCTGGAGAGGGAGGTTCGATGGAGCGAACCCGGAAAGGGAAGAACGAGCGACCGAGCCTGAAGAAGGAAGTGTGAGCGACCGAACTAGGAGAAAGAAGTTTGAGCAAGCGAGCCTGGTGGAGTACGGACGAGCGACCGATCCTTATGGAGTATGTATGAGCAACGATGATTGTGAACTCTTCTTAAGATCAACTGTAATCCGACAAAAACCCGAGATGCAAAGGAAGTACAGATGAGAAGTTATGGCACGGGATCCAAATAGGACCAACGAGTTGACTTCAAAGTTGGGCTTTGCTTCGGGACGTGTGCAAAGCGGTTATCAATATTTACAACTTTGGTTCACCATTGAGAGAGAGGGCATGTAGACGAACCAGAGTCACGGCTATGTGGATTGGTTGACTCATTAGGGTTATTGAGTATGTGTAACGACCCGGATTTTTAGCTGTGTAATTTTGAACTTTTAATTTGTTTTAAATGTTGTATTAGAAATATAAATGGAAATTTATGTGGAATTTATTAATTAAAATGAAGTTTTAATGTATAATTTGTAATACAATTTAAATAGTTTATTTAATTATATTTCCGAGATTGTAGCGCATTGCTCGACATAGTCGTACTTTTATTTTTGTCCGTAACGGATCGTAAGCCAACAAATTTATATATAATCAGGGCATACTAAACTTTAGAACTGAGAACATATTAATTCATGATGAGTCGTTAATAAAATAGTATTGCATATCTTTTAAATGCCAAGAGCTAATTGCAGCCTTTTTGCATATGGCCAATTCGGAAACTTCCACCCTAATTTTTTATTTCAGCTGATGGTTCTGTACACATATCAATTGAGTCAATCTAGTATCATTACAAACATGTTTTGTTGGACCACTATTTATGAAGAATACTTCAACTTGTATTTTGAAATATTTTGCATTTACAATAAAATATTATTATCGGTTTACATACAGGTTTGTACAGAAAGTAACCCAACAGAAAATTTTAGTAATAATTGGCGAACAATATGTTAACAGTCGTCATAAGCACGTTAAATGAAAAAGGAAGCACAAGATATATATGAACATGGGTCCAAATACCATTATCAGCCTTCCATGATACCCTAATAAGGTCCTCTTTCTTCTCTTTTATCAACAGTAATATGATAAGTTTAGATATGCACTACTTTACGCCTGAAATTCAGACAATGTGCTACCCACGTTTTCACTTTCTTGCTTCCCAAACCAATGACTTCCGTGTTCCCCAAACTACTCATTTCCGTGCAAGACAAACTACTATTTCCATTATAAATACTGTACATCTTTGTCTCCTTCTAACACCAGGGTCAAACCCAAAGTGAAACCAACTTCATAAATTAATTTAAAATCAAATAACAATCCAAAATTTCTCAGTCCTAGTTCCATTCAATTCCTGTATTTAAAAGCTTTAGGTAAGTATAAATATTTTCTAATTTGAATATAGAAGGAGTCGCACTAGTTTGGTTTTCGACGCCAACGGTTTCTGGGTGTAAGGCGGGCGGTTTGAGGAGTCGTCCTCTTCACGTTGGGCTTGGAAGGGTTTCGAGAATATCATGTTCGCATCTGATTTTGCATGGAGCGGGTGGATGCTGTTGTCAGATGCGAACTAAACTAGGAGATGGGAAAATAGCGGGGTATGCGAATGGGAAGAGAGTGTTGATTTCTGTTTTAACAGTAGCAAAAGAAGATAGGGAGGATCGAATTGACGTGTTCCTGTGTGTATTTTCAAGTATGGGTTTTGCTATTTTATGTTTTGGCGTCGCCCCGGTTGATGATATGAGGCGATACCGGAGGGCTTCGGGAGAGCTCGGTGAGGCGGAGCAGCTAGTGAAGTCGTGATGGTCCTAGATGTCAGACACACCGACGCGGTGATGTATAGGAGGTCGGGTTTTTCGTGTATAGGAAACAATGGTTTGTGGGAGGGGTGCGTAAGGGAAGAGGATGGTGCTACAGGTATGGGATCTATCATTCGAAAGATGGAAGAAAAGGAGTATCGCGGGCTAATACTGGGAAGGAGAAATAAATTGGGACTCGAATTGTTTTTGATCTGAAAGGAGGCATTTGCAGACAATCGTGATTTAAGGGGATATGATGAGAAAAAGGTGAAATTTTTTAGATGGCGTTAAAATTTCGATACCGATAATCGAAGTGGAAGAAGCAGTATTCGACCTTAACAACTTCAACAACATAATTATATCTTTTATTTGAACCTGATTACGAATTATATTGTTAACTTAATTAAAGTGAATAACATAAATACTGGTAATATATGCAGAAGCAAGATAAGGAGGGGTCTCATATACATCTAAGATGTTCTGGATGATGGCATTAATCAGATTGATTAATCAGCCTAATGATGGTACTAACAAAGATAATTAACGGTTATGGTAATTATTACTAAGGAATGTCAAAGATTTAAATGTTTGGGGTTGGTTTTCGCGTATTTGCCTGGTACAGAAAAGGGATCGAAACTGTCGAGCCTAGAGATGGATTGGCATGAAGTAATCGTGATTAACAAGGGTTAAAATGGTAATTAAAGGATAATTAATAATAAATAGTAAAATAGTTTATATTTATTTATATATAAACATAATTAAAAACATTATAAATATTCCATACGTAAACAGAGATTCATCTGATCGATCATGTTGGAAGCATAACGATGAGGTCTATATCATGGAACTGACATGGTTGAAAGTAAAGCTATTGGGATTTCATGATAAAATCAAACGATGTTTGATTTTAAAATGAAACAAAGAGCAGAATCGTCAACTGTGAACCCAGGTGAGTAAATTTACAAACTTTGACTCGTTTATATTGTTATATAAACGAGTTTAAAAATTTATATTTAGTAATTTTTAATGTGTGATGGTTGTTTGGATGAATGGTTGATAAAATTGTTTGAATTGGTTGATACAGTTATATCATTAATCGATTAATAGTTCTGTTCACCATGATATTTCATATTGATGTGAAATTAATATTGTTGATATTGATTAACTTCTGTGGATGCAGGGAAACAGGTTGGAGGGATCCAACTGGATTCCTCAACATTTATATTATTGTTTTTATTTGATTGTGATATATGATGTGTTATATAATACATAATTGGATATGTTGTGTTTGATTTAACCTGTCCCTAGAAACTTGGTATTTTAGATACCGTAAAATATTTTCGAATGTAGAGAAGGAAAATGGGGTTTAAAATGGAATTTATTTACAAAATAGAAATTCAATTTTAAATAGAGTTGAAATAGAAAACCGGTTCAAATGGATGAATCAAGAAGTTGTTTTTAAATGAGAATATAAATTAATTTAATTATTTATCATTGGATGCATTGGGATATAAATTCAAATTTGAATTCATGTAGAGAAGTGGAAACCAGTTTTGAAACCAATATTAGAAATGAGATTAAAAACTTAGCAATTATTAAGGAAATTTTCAAATGAGATTTTAAATGATTGAAAAAAAAGAAATGAGACTTGTATGAATAATTTTGAATAGAAGCCATAATAAAAATTGGGTTTAAGATATTATTTATAAGTATGAAATCAAATTTTATATAAAAGAAATATATCCACGATTGAAGTGAATAATGGTTTAAAGCAAATATTTTATAAATGAAATATTTATAAAGGAAATTTAGATTTGTAATTTGAGTTCAAATTGGAACTTGAATGAGAAAGGGAAACTGGGAATCATTTTCAAAAGCAACCGATGAGTTTTATTCCAAAGGTCAGAATATAAACAAATTGAGATAAATCTAAGGAATTTATAGTTCGAATTCGAGTATGTCGAATTTTATTGTAACGATTTATTTTTTTCTACCTAATATGATTTAAATGGAGTTTTATGCTTTGAAATGATATACTATTATTATGGTTAAATGAGTAGTATTTGTAGAAATCAAATGGATTCGATTTTGGAAGTTATGGAACATATAGCATGCAATTATACTTGAAAGGAAATTTGAATTGTTACATAAATAAAATGGTGTTAATAGCAATTTTATAAAATGAGATATATATAAATGTTTGGTAATTCTAAACAGCGATTTTAGCGCTGTCATTATAATAAATGTTTTTGTAAATCTAAACAGCGATTTTAACGGTGTCGTTATAATAAATGTTTTGTAAATCTAAATAGTGATTTTAGCGTTGTCGTTATAAGAAATGTTTTGTAAATCTAAACAGCGATTTTAAGTGCTACAGTTATAGTAAATGTTTTATAAATCAAATAGTTGGAAACATCGATTATAACGCTACTGTTATAATCAATGTTTTTCCGTAAATGAAATGGATCCTTAGGTCGAATCTGAGAGTTGCGCAAGCGATGTTTTGTTTGAAGTTATGAGTTTTGACTATTTCAAAATTGAGAATGTTGATCACTTAAGGTCTGAGAGGTAATTATAACCCAACTTGATTAACTTCATGATTGATGGAGGAATGGTTAAGGTTCGATAGTGAAGATTGGTTAATAATATGGAGTTAATAGATGTTAAATGGGTTGAGTTATAATAACAATGTTTTATAACATCAGGTTAAATTAAAAGATTTTGAGTTGTTTTCCCAAATAAAAATAAGAGATATTTTGTATGCATAGAAAATGAAATAAATTTGTCAATGAGGAATTAGGAAATGCAATATGGAAATATTTTCCGATATTAATAAGGTATATTTTCTACATATAGAAATAAGGATTCATGAATATATAGAAATGTTTTCTAATTAGAATAAGAGATATTTTCTCGAATAAAGAAATTATAATATTAGAAATGCTTTTTTCAAGAATCAAGAGAGAAAATAGAGCTTTGAAAGGATACAAAAGAAGGGAAATAGGAATTGGAAATGATAATATAATAAGGAATTGATGTTAAAGGGGGCCAGTGTTGTTTGATGTTTGATCGGTAGATTTTCCAATTAGAAATAGGACCATTGATTGTATGGATGTTTCTTTGATAGTCAAATCACCAACTATCAAAGTTTTCATTTATTTTATACCTCCATTGTCAATACGAAGAGACCGGGATCAGATTCATTGTCTGAAAACCACTCCGTATGGGCATAAGCATTACAAATCAACGTATGCTGAAAATGATCGAAGACGGAGTAAAGTGCAAAGGCTATTCTGTTAATCTTAGGTAGAAACTGCCCAAGATGGATTAATAGTAGGGTGCCTTTGGTTTGTCCACTCCCAGGACAACATATATGGACGGATCTGATGATGAGGCCTTCAACGAAAATAATGGCAAGATGTGCTGAAAGTATAATCGTGACCTGAAGCCTCATTACCTGGGAAATGACAAAAATCAGGCAGGCAACATGGCCATGTGGGTCATTCCCATTAGGGGTATTATCACCTGATCTAGAGAAATTTCATTTGCTTCTTATTCTATTCGCTGTTGTATGCTTTCGTTAACAGTTGCTAATTACACCCATAGGTGATAATATGCTCGATACACTCAAGTTAAATGAGTGGTCAGCCATGTGTGGGCCGGGTTGCAAGACGTTCTTGTTGAACCCAGTGTATTCCCCTCTAGGGATACACTATCGGAAGGTGGTTCCATACCTTGTCATGTTGGAAACCCAATCTCCAATAAGCACCATGCGGTTTTTGATTTTATATTACATATGGAGCATGAGATGCAAGCGTTCAGCTAGATTCTATTTATTTGATGTAGATACTATTATAATATCATTTGATTCGATATCAAAAATGTATTTTTGGTTATCATAAGGTAAAAACCATCCGTGTTTATGTGTGGATTGGTCTTACGATTATCATTCATTTTGAAAGGATTTTTGAAACTTAAACAAATGGTTAGAGTTTACTCACACCAGTCCCATGACTGACCCAGAGATTATTTTGTTTGTTTTCCCTAAACTCTTGGGTGTCCAAATTTTGTTCGAGCAGTCAAGTAGTTGGAATTTTACAGATTTTCTTGGAGGAGTTTGAAGCAGGAGGCTTCACCAACCATATTTTCCATTATGTACCATGTTGTATCTGGAAACAGGTGTTTATAACTGTTCCAGGAATAACTGTTATGCTCTGATAATGATACGTATATACAGTTATTGATTTGTATTTCAAAAGTTATGTTATATAATATATATTTTTGTTCCGCTGTGAGATTTGTGTTCTTCGATTTTTTTCTGTTCTAAGCTTTCTTTCTTTCTATTTCTCATCCTCTAACTTCTTTCTACTAATGATTCGTATTTCTGTAGAATTTGGGTTGGACGTGTGGTGTTATTAGTCGACTCAAAGAGTACGGAAATTCGGGCCATTACACTATGGACTAGTGTAGTGGGATTAGAGTAATAGCTGTATGGGGTGGGACTCCATCATGGCCCAAAGGGCAAAGTGGTCGTAGCGATAGATGTACGGAGTTGGACTCCGTCGTGTCCCCAATAGATCTGGTGATCAAAGCGGTGGATATCGTATGCTTTACGCACTGAGTGAGAGATGTGAGGATGATTGCTATGTTTGATGATTGCTATCACTATGACATGTACACTTACACTATACACTCTATGTCAGTGTTACTTTAGAGTATTGTACATCTTGTTGTGCTAACTCTTTGGTTATAGGTCCAAGTCAGGTATGATTATTTATACTTGTTATTGCTTATTTTATTGCTATCGCTCATACCAGACTTTCGTCTGACCCATAGTTTTATGTGCCTGCTTATTACTTTGGGTGCCCCTAAACGAGCAGATTAGAGACAGGTTAGTTGGTTATGCATGAGTAGCTGTCCGGAGATGAGTGGGAGGCTTCCACGTACTATATATACACATTCTCCCTGTGTTGTCGTTGGTCATTGCTTTAGGCATTAATAGCGTACCTCTTTATTTTCTTTTAGAGACAGTATTTGAAAGTTGTAATAATTGGCTATGAAGCTGTATTTTGGATTCCGCTACTCTGATGGAAATGGTTTAGTTTCCAGTTCATGTATTGTCTCGCCTGTTTTATATCAAATTATATTATTATTATATTTTATTACATGCGCTGTGAGATATACTACAGGTTCTTGATGATTCACCATTCCAAACCCTTTCTTTTGATGACTGTCCCATGCTGGTCGGGCATTAGCACAATGCAGTTCAAGGGAAATGTCTGATGGTGCGGGGCAGGCCGTCACACTTGGTATCAGAGCCTAGGTTGCACAAATTAAACTAGGGGAAGACATCAAGGAGAGATAGTATACGTATATGAGAGCGCGTATTTGTGATATTTTGGTTTTCAAAAGATATATATATATATATATACACACACACTATTAGTATATATAAGGACGAAGTCGCACTGTACGGGCACCACTAAGGAAATGGTTAATCGTTTTTTATTTACAGATTGGACGATGAGCCGAAATACAAGGAGTATGCATTCAGGTGCCAACAACGGGAATGTCCCTGATATAAGGACGATGTTTACTACCTTCATGTGAGAGATGCTTAGGGATGCTTGAGGAGTAGTTCCTAATGCTGCCAACGGTGGTGGTGCAGTAGTGCAGGCGTCTAGAGCTGATTTCGCCAAGCTCAGCAAGGATTATACTAGTCTTGGTGGAAAGGCGTTCCATGGAACGGAACCGGCTACGGAGGTTCAGGATTGGCTTGATAATTGTGTACACATTTTCGAGGATTTGTGGATCAATGATGCAATGAAGAGAAAGCTAGCATCGCGTCAGCTTCAAGGACGGGCAATGAATTGGTGGAATGCTATTAAAGCACCTACTCCCGAGGATCAAGTTACTTGGAATCAGTTTAAGACTCGTTTCAGTGATAAGTTTATTCCAACTGCTCAGAAATCATAATTATTAAGGAAATTTTTGGAGCTTAAGCAGAATGGTAGGGCAGTCTTGGAATACATTGCTGAATTCGATACCTTATCGAAGTATGGATAATCTCTTATCGATACTACCGAGAAGAAGAATGAGAAGTTCATAACTGGCTTAGATGAGTACTTGGGGGAAAGACTTATAAAATATATCGATGAGACTTTTGAATCTATTGTGGGAAAGGCATTGAGATCAGAGAGCCTTTACCCTAAGAAGAATACCGAGGTTGCTGTTGCATCTATAGGAGAGCCAAAACAGCAGGCAAGCGGTGAAGGCAAGAAGCATTCCCAGAACAAGAGGAAACAGAACCAAACCAAGGATGGTCAGTAAAAGAAGGATAAGAAAGATGTCGAGTGCTTTAGCTGCGGCAAGAAAGGCCATGATGCCAGAGATTGTCGAGCTAAGCTAGGTGAAAGGAAGTGCTTCAATTATCGCTAAGCAGGACATCATAAGGATAAATGTCAACAACTACCTAAGGAGAAGCAAATCATGAAAGCATATGCTAAGAACGTTGTTCCTTCTTCGTCGAATGCCCCAACTGTGGTGGAGAAGGGAAAGGATGTCGTTATCCAAGGTATGCTTTCTGTTTATCATGTTCCTATTTGAGTTTTGTTTGATACTGGGGCTTCCCATTCCTTTGTATCTAGTGACCTGGCAGATAGGTTGAAATTGGAACCTAAGATTGTCGATAGACCTTCAGTTGTGATGAACCTGGTCGGTTGCTCGACTAGCCTTTGTATGATTTGTCATAATTTGGTCTTATCGAGTCATGGATGTATGTTTGCTTGTGATTGCTTTGTTTTGGGCTTTATTGGGTTTGACATTATTTTGGGAGTCGATTGGCTCCAATGGTATGCGGTGGTGGTAGACTATGAGGGGTCTTCGGTAGCCATTAGAGCAGATGATGGGCGGAGGGTGGTATTGGGTTGCCTACCTAGTGATGGGGTGATGGCTAGTTTTCTAAATTCCCTTGACATCCTACATGATGTGTTATCAGATGTGCGAGTATCCATACATCTTCGGGGAAGTGACCGGACATGCACCACACCAAGAGATTGAGTTTCAGATTGATTCAATGGAAGATGCTAGACCTATAGTGATGCCTCTTCGTCGTATGGAATCAAGGGAGCAGTGAGAGCTGAAAGTGCAAGTGGGCGATCTTTTGAAGAAGGGATTTATCTGAAGAAGTGTTTCCAAGTGGGGAGCACTATTTGTATTTGCTACCAAGGACGATGGTTCCCTTCGATTATGTGAGGACTACCATGAGTTGAACAAGGTGACAAGGAAGAATAAGTATCCTCTTCCATGGATAGACGATTTGTTCGATCAATTGAGTGGAGCGAGGGTGTTCTTCCAGTTAAATCTCGCGAGAGGATTTCATCAGCTCTGAGTAGAAGCTGAGAGTATACCTAAAAGGGCATTTCAGACGCCGTTTGGATTCTATGAGTGGTTGGTCATGTCGTCCGAGTTGACCAATGTACCCACATATTTTGTGGATTTTATGAATAGGGTTTTCAGAGATCAGTTAAATAAGTTTTTCTTGTGTTCGTGGACGATATCTTGGTTTACTCGAGGACAGAAGAAGAGCACTAGGAACATTTGAGGACAGTGATAGAGGTATTGAGGAAACACCAATTGAAAGCAAAATTTTCTAAGTGTCACTTCTGGAGGAGGGAAGTGAGGTTCTTAGGCCATGTTGTCTCAGCGAATGGTATTATCATGGACCCTACGATGGTGCCTACGGTGCAAGATTGGTCTACGCCAAAGAATGCAACGGATGTTAGGAGTTTCTTGGGATAAGATGGGTATTATCGTAAGTCTATTCAAGACTTCTCCAAGATGGCGACACTGTTAACTCAGTTGACCAAGAAGAATCAAGCTTTTTCTTAGGACAAAAGGTGTGAGAATGCATTTAAGAGCCTAAAGGGAAGTTAACTATGCACCAGTGTTAGGTATTCCTAAAGGGAACAAAGAGATGATGGTATACACAGATGCCTGTGGTACTGGATTAGGTGTTGTACTGATGCAAGGAGGTAGGGTTATAGCTTATGCTAGTCGACAACTGAAACCACATGAGAAAATACATCCTACCCATGATTTGGGATTTGTAGTGATCGTGTTTGCGTTAAAGATGTGGAGATATTATCTCCTGGGAGAAAGATTCGAGTTATTTACTGATCATAATTCATTAAAGTATCTTTTCTCTCAAAAGGATTTAAATATTCATTAGCAAAGGTGGTTAGAGTTCTTGGCTTCATATAATTTCAATGTCGCATACACACCCGGGTAAGGCAATGCGGCAGCCGAAACATTGAGTAGGAGACATGCCAATTTGGGGGCTATGTTTGAAGCAACTGGAGTATATCGTGGGATTTGATTTCAGACTTAAGTGTGAATTAGATCCAGTGATGTTAGCGAGTTTGACGATCATACCGACTTTGATTGAGCAGATCGGTTCTAGTCAGAGGGACGATCCTAACCTATTGGAAATCATCTCCAATGTAGAGATGAGTATCGATGGTGAGGAAATGAACAAGTATGGACTTGATCGAGAAGGATGGCTTCGAAAGAATGGGAGACTAGTTGTACCTAATGTTAATGGATTGGGAGATGAAGTGCTTAGAAGAATGTCATCACTCGAAACTAACTATACATCCCGGTGGTAATAAAATGTATCGATACATGAAGCAGACCTACTACTGGGAAGGGATGAAGAGAGACATTGGGGAGTTTGTATCAAAGTGAATGAATTGCCAGTTAGTTAAAGCCAAGAAAAATATGCCTAGTGGTTTGTTACAACCATTAGAAATTCCCGAATGGAAATGGGAACAAGTCTCAATGGATTTCATCGATGGTTTACCCAAGACTAGATTGGGTCATGATAGAATTTGGGTGATTGTGGATCGGTTGACCAAGAGTACAAGGTTTATACCGGTCAAGTCGAATAGAACGGCAGCTAAGTTAGGGGAACTGTATATGAAGTGGGTAGTGAGATTTCATGGAGTACCTAAAGGTATTGTGAGTGATGGAGATCCATTATTTACTAGTGGGTTTTGGAAGAGCTTACAAGAGGCTTTATGGTCAGAGTTACATCTCAGTACCACGACCATCCTTAAACCGACAATCAAACATAAAGGGTGAATCATGTATTGGAGGATCTCTTGAGAGCTTATTTATTGGATTTTGGAGGGTCATGGGATGAACATTTGCATCTGGTTGAGTTCGCATATAATGATGTTTATCAATGCAGTATCGGTATGGATCCATTTAAAGCTTTGTACGGAAGGCCGTGCAACTCACCATCAAGTTGGCTGGAAACCGATGAGAAATTTGTGCTTGGGCCGGATGTAATAAGAGAAACTTCAGATAAAATCAAGGTTATTCAACAGCGAATGAAGGCTGCCCAAGACAGGCAAAAGAGTTATGCTGATAAAAGGTGAAGAGATTTGGAATTCTTCGTTGGCGACTTGGCATTCATCAAGATTTCTCCATTGAAGAGTGTGATTCGGTTTGGTAGGAGGGGTAAATTAGCACCTAGGTTTGTTGGTCCATTCCCAGTTCTCGAACAAGTTGAGAATTTAGCGTATAAAGTTGGATTACCTGACAAGATGGCGGGAGTACACAACGTATTTCACGTTTCTCAGCTAAGAATGTTCGTGCACGATTCTGATATGACTATTTCACTAGATCAATTGGATGATATCGAGATAGAACCCGAGGCAGTTGGAAATCGCAGACCGGTTTGTATTGTCGGACATGATAAGAAGCAACTTCGAAGGAAGACGGTGAAACTGGTTAAGGTCCAGTGGGGTGATAATGAGAATGACTTTACTTGGGAAACCGAGGAGAGCATGAGGAAGTCATATACAGAGCTCATTACCTGGTAAGATTTTAATCGCGATATAGTTATTTCCCTTGTTAGTAAACTGCATGCTAGGATAGGCTTGTTATGTTATTATGTATGTTTGATTGTTGGTAAGTGGCTGATAGGCATGCGGTGCACCATTGTATGTTTTCTTGGTCAAGGAGTTTCAAGGGCGAAATTTCTTTGGGTGGGGGGGGGGGGGGTGGGGTAGAGTGTAACGACCTGCATTCTACGTATTGGAGGATCATAAAATAATTATTTTATTTTCATACGGAGTCATATGGTCGTGTAACTTTGGGAAACGACTACTGAAGTCATTTTCCACATTCACGATTTTTGCTGAATTTTAAATGACCGTTTTGCCCCTGGCGAATCTTGTTTTGCCTATACTTTTGATTGGTAATGTGTTTTGATCCGAAACCACTTCCATTTGACTCAAATGATGGTTTCCCATCCCTAGAGCTGTCACATTAATCAAACGGACTTACCGTTTGGGAGATATGACTAAAATAAGATTTGAAGGTGGAAAAACAACCTAATCGGGCTTAATAGGGAGATTAGCAGCTAGGTCCATAACCCATTTCGGGATTAGGGTTATGGGAGGGCTGAAAGAAGTTGGAGAACATCTCCTTTCATTTTTCCAGCCGCCACAACATTCCTTAAACCCTAATAACGGCTCCATCTTCCAAATCTCTCTAATCACTTTCTAATCACTAATTGATCAAATCTACATCAAATCAAGAAGGATCAGCATCAAATTCGAGGTAGAGCTGCTGTTTCATCACAAGTTTTTGATTCATGACAAGAAAGAAGAGAAATCAAAGGAAAAGTGATATAGGCTATGATTATCTATTTAATTGTGTCTTAGATGTGATATATATTGTTAAAATCAATCCTCAAATATATAACATACACAAATGCACTTACGAAAAGACACTTTGTGAAAAGACACTTCACGAAAAGACACTTTATATTTCCAAGGGTCATATTTTCCAACGGTCATATTTCCAACGGTCATATTTTACAACAACCATATTTTCTAAAAGGCATCATCTTTCATGAAGAGATTTCTCTTCATTTCTGAAAGGAAATGGGTGTGTCCCTTGATTGATGAGAATGCTACTAGATAGCTACATAGTAGCTTTAAGATATACCTACTATCATATAGACTCCAAAATATAAAGGTTGACATGTGTAATAGATATATGATGGACCCACTTTTATAGAAATTTGCATCGTCGATATCTCGTAGATTATTAAGTCTTGATAACCGTAGAAACCTGATAATGCACTCTATGCTTACATAAACTTAAATTTTCTTTAGGTTCAACACTTTCATTCATCGAGGTTTGTAGCCATATATTTAAAAACTTAATACTTATGTTTTAAATGCTCAATAGCCTTACATTTTGTAAACAAGAAATGTAACAGCCCGTATTTTACATATCGGAGGATCGTAAAATATTTTTATTTTATTTTTTGAGGGTTGGATCATTCTCATATTTTAATATGTTGTTTGTGGGGATGTGAAACATGTCCATAATTTTTCCCAATTTTGTTTGTGACCATTTGTCCCCTATTAGTTTTGTAAAGGGCATAACTTTTGACTCGGATCGAATCTTGTGCTGAGACCATTGCCATTGGAAAGGAAATGATGATTCCCTTTTCGTAGAGTGGTCACATTAAAGATTTGGCTCAATGGTTTGTGAGGAGTCGTTGTTTTAAGGTTTCGCAGTTTGTTGTTCAGGTTTTGCAGGCCATGATGAGTTAATTTGGAGAGGCCCATTAGTAGGCTGGTGCAAGGTTATAAATAGAGAGTAAGAGGCATGGAGAATAGTTTACTTTCTCCATACTCTCATTTTGGAAGAGCTTGTGATCCTCCATTCCTCCATCATCTTCATCTTTCCATCATTAAAGCTCGGTGAATCAAAGATCTACATCGTTTGAAGCTAGATCTACGCCATTTCAAGATAGATTACATCGAATTGAAGAGTTTGGATCAAATTATTCGCTATCCGAATCTAGATCTTTGTGTTTTTGGGTTATTTTGGAGAATTGGTGAGTGATATGCATCTGTCACATAGATTCAATCATGTATATGAGTATTTGATCTTATTTTTCATTAAATTCAAGTGTTTTTCACCAAGGTCTACACCACGGTAAGTATAATTTCATATGAATTGCCATAGGATCTAATGTAGCAACTTAAAACCGTTAATTTTCATATATCTTCATATGTTTATGTAAGTAAGATCCATAATTAAGTTCATATGTTCATTTATCATGATTTTGGTGAAGTTTACATAATTTTGGTGAAAATCGTCATATTTACGTTGTTAGTGATTTCAATACATGCTTATGGTTGTATTAGATGAGTTGAATGAGTTGATTTCGTCGATTGTCGATTGGCGAAGTTTTGGTTGAAATTGGACTTGAATTGGGGCTATACAGGTTACGGGTCGAGCATGTAGTACAAAGTGTAGTACAAGTGGTAGTACAGGTGCTCGGGTCGGTCGTGCAAGGAGGAGTCGAGCACAAAGCGGCTGGGTCGAGCAGTGTTGGGTTCGGGTCGAGAAAGCACAAGGTTGAGTAGTGCTGGGTTCAGGTCGAGCTGAATGGGGTTGGTCAGGATGGTTCTGGTCGGGCACACATGGGTGCTCGGCCATGCAATATTAAGTGGTCGATCAAGAAGCAATATTGGTCGGTCGAGCACGGGTAGACGGGTCGGTCGAGCACGGGTAGACGGGTCGGTCGAGCAGCCTGTGGTTTGGTCGAGCAGTAGACGGGTCGGTCAGGGTGGTTCGGGTCTTTGGTCAGTTGTGCAAACCCATAGGGTCGTCGAGCAAAATGGGGTCTGCCATGCCATGGGGTTGGTCAAGTATGATGGGTGGTCGGTCGGTCTGCTAAGCAAGGGTCGGTTGTGCGGTAGTGGATCGACATGTTTATAACCGCGCTTCGAAACGCGGTGGTTGATGGGATGAACGTTGTGGTTTATTTCATAGCAAATGGATGTACCGCTATGAATTGTGTTGAACCATGTATCGATATTATTTGGTTCAGTTATCTTAAGACTTCGAAATGAATTCAAGTAGGAATATTCGGAGTGTTGAACGTGTTCGTTGATCGGCGTAGAGCAACGAATGAGGGATAACTCAAAGGTCATGAGATGGTGGATAATGGTTGCTCGACAAGGTTGTTTGAGCTATGAATGGTCATCAAGTTGGATGACTATAGATGCAAAGGCCGAGAGATTATCGTTGTTGTAAGTTCTAGCAGACTCAAAGAAGGGGTACAATAGGGGCACCCAAAAGACTGGAAGGTTGCCGGTCGAGTACCTAGTGTAACATTGAAAGGCCTAATTTTCAAGGTTGGACAAACATACGTATCGTTGAAATGCGTATGGAGTTTATGCTAGAACTGGGGTTACCATTAGCCCTTGACATATGGCAAGGTTGGTCGTCATACGATTAACGATCGTTTCGATGCAAGATTGGTGGTGATACGCAGAGTCTGTCATGCATGCTGGATGTCCTATTTGAACCGTCTCGTCTAGATTATCCAACGTCAAAGGAGATGCTTCTTGGGTGCTTGTCTGATATTTGTTTAGGCCTCTGGGGCTTATGCTTGAGGGATGTTGAGCTCGGTTAGGATGGTTTACGTAAGATATAACTAAATGTTGTGATTGTTATTGAATGAATGGTTGTCCTGAATGCCATGGACGAATTATTGTTTGTATGGTTGAAATGTGTTTTGTAAAGGCTATCACTGTCGGGTGTAGGGAAGGCAGGTTTGGGTTCTTCTCTGATGTTTGGTTGATTGGGTTATTAATCTACTTATTCTCATATAATTTATTGATGATGTTTGTTAGTTGTTTTATCGCTCACTAAGACTGTTTTCTGACTCAAGGTTTTATGTTTCCCTCTTATTACTTTAGGTTGTTCATTCGGATGTGGATGGGAAAACTTTATGGCAGGTGACAGGTGATAACTTAGTGAGGACGATGTTGCAGTTCGAACGTGAGCAGGAGGATGGCGTACTATCTTTCTTACAATATAGTATTTGGATTTTTGTTGTTTGTTATTCATCTCTGAGTGCTATAGTGAGGCAAATTTTTACAAATATATGTTATGATCCTGTTGCATGGATATACTTCCTAATTGTTTTGAAAGTTTGAGATTTCTGCTCAAATATGCTACACTAATATTACATGTTGAATATATTCTGTTATATTTTATCCTTGCGCTATGAGTTCAATGACAGGTTCCGTTTGTGTTATCATACCTTGATGATCATCCACAGCTGCCTAGCATGTCTTTCAGTGCATTATTCCTCTTGATTACTGCAAGGGTTATGGGCGGTCATCACAAAAAAGATTTTTTTAGAGATTTAATATCCCATGTTTTTTAGAAGTTCGATAATAGTGATTTTGTAACGTCCTGCATTTTTAACAATTGAATAATCAATTATTTGGATAGGGATTTGGTAATCTAAGTGACTTGAGTTAAATAATTTTGATTATTTAACTATTTTAAATAGTGGAATAATAAATTTGAATTCTGAAATAGACGAAATAAGTTGAATTTGCAATATTATATTAATTAGGTAATTTAAGAGATTTAATTGGGTTTAGATTTGAGTTATAATAAGAAATACATTTATATAATGACGTTTGAACATTTTAATTATAATATAATTATAATCGAGCTGGTAATGTCGCGGTAGTTCATAATATTACGTTTTGAACTTTAAACAAATATACAGGGTCCGTTATAAGTCAGATTTCTTTAAAGAAAGAAACATTGGAATCTATTGAATTATATTTTTCTAATGGAAGTGAAGATTTGAGATTTCGTCTTATAGATTGTGAGTTATGCCCAAATCAAATTTCAGAAAATCGCTATGGAATTGTTTATAAGCCATAACAATTTATTAAATATAATAAAATACTAGTTTCGAATTTTGATAGGATTTTTAATTTAACTTATATAATTTTTCCATAATTTTTAATTTGGAAAATAAGCAACTTTTCATCAAACATAATTTACATTCTATATCAGCGTTTTTGGAATTCCACAAAGTAAGTTATCTTGTCTATTTTATTATATTCTTAGGATCGTGGGACATTGTTTAGCACGACGGTATTTTTAATTTTGTCTGTAGTGGCTCGTACATAAGTAGAATTTTACGTAATGGGGGTAATCCAAACTTTAAACTTAAAGCCACTTTATTTATTCAGCACATTGAATACAGTGCATTTGACCTAGTGAATATGCTTGATTCTCCGAATGGAGTCAATGCTACAAAGAAGAATGATAAATGGTTTTACATAAATCACTCAATGTTATTAAGGATGTGCGGTTTCTGTAGCAAAAGACTAACAGAACTAAATGGGTAACGAGAGAGAAAGGTAGAACTATTTGTTAGATCAAAATTTGGACCTACACCCAAATTGTTCTGAAGCTTATAGAATTTCAACTGAAAAATGAGGAAAAAGGGAAGAACACACAGAATTTATAGTGGTTCGGCGTTAACGAGCCTACGTCCACTTCATATATTATTGATTATACTTTGAAAGCTAATACAATCAAGGATTTCTCTCAATACTCTAGTATTTTGACAACAATGGCGGATTCAGTACTCAATATTGCCAAAAAGATCCCAAAAGATGCCAAGCTCCGGGCTATTTATAGCGGATTTTGTCAGGCGGGTCGTGGTAACACGTGGCACGAATCCCGAGAGCATCGGATCGCATCGCCACCGTTGAGGAAATAGTCAAATTAGTCGTTGTGGACAGGTGTCGCGATCTTCTTGAAAATCGGATCGTGCAGATGGGGAGAATCGGTCCAAATGACGGTTAGGGACACGTGTCGCTAGATCCGCGCGACTCGGATCGCTGAAGACTAGCTCACGCTTGAACGGGTAAAAGGGTTCGCCATGCATCAGGGGATCGGATCGGTCTACTCTGGGCAACAATATAAGTCCGGATCGAGTCGCATAGAGGATTCGTTTCGCTGATGGGATGGGGGCGATCCGATAGCGGGCGAGTCGATTGTGTGCGATCCGTCATCTGGCGAGTCGAAGATGCGATCCGTTCTTTAATGCACTTGGGCATATAGTTTCATACCTTCCTCTTATGAATGAACCTGGGTGGCTTGGTCAAAAAGCTAGCCAACATTTTGCCCCCTCGAAGTATGTTTTATCGATGATGGAACATGCTTCGAAGCTATAAAATCGTTCCTTCACAGCGAGTCGCGAATCAGTGAACAATTCCTTTTCTGGGATTTTCCAGAGCCTTCATTATTGAATTTATCGATTCGGATCGCGTGCTCGAGTCGCGGTCCGTTATCAAGCCATTCGTTTCGTTTCTTTGGTGTGCACTTGGGCCTCGGCACGGAACGGGCTCCTCCTCGAGTCGCGGTGGGCTTTTGGTTCGCGGCCCGCCTATTTTTCGTGGACCGAATAGGACAAAAAAGGGGTGACAAACGGTCACCCTTTTGCCTATATAAGTCGACCCTCCCCTCTTCACTTTCCTTCTTCTTTTTTCTGCCGTATCGTTTCGCCTGCACTATTGAAGAACGAACCCTAGTTTTTCAAACCTTCGAAAATCCGAGCATTTTCTCAATTTTTAGAAAGGTAACTCTGCCAGAAGCACCCTTACTCGTAATCGCTTTTGTTTACGAATTTTTTCGATTGGCTTGAGGGAAGAAACGATGAAATTTTGCGATTTTCTGGGGGAACAAGGGAGGCGCCATGGCTGATGGGCGTAGAGGTTGAAGTTCGGAAACGAGAAGGAGAGGAGGAAGACGAAGGAGGAAGGTGGAGAGGGAAGGCCAGTTCGGATCGTGGGCAAGGAGAGGAAAGGAAGAAGATGAAGGCGAGTGGCGAGACGGAGGGTCGTGGTGATGGTAGAGGCGCGTATCGTGGGGGGCTGCGACGATTCGGCAAAGACCCCAATCACTTAATTTCACGATCCGCGAAGGGGCGATCCCTTTGCCCTACGATTCGAAGGGGGCGATCCTCTACCCCGCGATCCGAAGGAAGGCGATCCCTCTTCATGGCGATCCGACTCATGGTTCACGATCCAAAGAAATTTTAAACTTTAAACGATGCCTTGTCACAATAAAATTCTGAACAGTTAGGCTAGGGCCTTGACGTTGGACTTTCTGGACTAAACGACCACATAATTTGACTGCATATGACGACTAATATTTTGATGATCTTGATTGCTTTCACGCTTTATCTTTAATGCACACACAAGCACACACACCGGTACTTGCAAACACGGGCGACGGGTAGTAGTAATCTCATTGTTCATGTTTTCTCGTCCTAGCAGTAATGTCGAATAATCACTCTTCTTCAAGATCCGCAACAGAAGCGGAATCCGAGGTTCCTGAGCAATACAACCCTGAGATTCCTCCAATTAATCCGGAAGGTGAAGATTCTGGATCTGAGTACGAGGCGACGGAATCAGATCCGTCCGAAAGTACTTCATCTAGCAACGATTCTGAGATAGATGGGCGAGCTCCCAACGAGATTCCTGGGGCGCTCGGGATAGATAAATTTTCCGATTCTTTAGCATCTAAGCTCGATGATATAAAGCTTAAAAGAATCTGCTTGAGACACGGGATTCCTTGGGATGATGTCTTGACACCCGGAAGTGAAGATAGACCCCACCTAGCTCCGGAAGGATATATGGCGATCAGCCGAACCATGTGCTTGGTAGGAGCTATTCCTCCGTTCCCTCCGATCGCCATCGAAACTTTAAGACGACTGGGAATTGCTCCGATGCAACTTCATCCGAACGCCTACGCATCACTATATACCCTATATATTGCATACGCGGAGATCTTACATGCCGAACTTAAATTCAGAGATTTGACATTCTTCTTTCTTTTCAAGCACCATTCTTCGACAACTCCAAATTTCTCTTTCTTCGAATCGGTGGCGAATAGGAAGGTACTGTACGATGGATATAGCAATATAGGGGATCCTAAGTCTGATTGGTTTTATATAAGGAAACAGGCCGGATGCTCACGAAGATGGCTCAAATCAAGTAACTTTTAAGCTTCTAACCGAATATCTTGTTCAAGAAGTCTAGGCGTTAACATTCTCCCCCCTTTTTCTTTGTCTTAAACAGATCATGTCTTCCCGAAAACGGAGGGTCCACTATACAACAATCGATTATCCATTCTTTTACAAAGCAGATCCGACTTTCTAAGGATCAAAAAATGCATTACTGATGACAATCTTCATAAGCATCGTCTTCTGGACAGAAGATTTGGACTTGGCACTGGCGGCAAACCTTATAAGTACGTGCCCCCAACAGAGGGAGAGGGAACTTCGCAAGCGGTAGAAACAACTAAATTTCGCAAGAGTCCTTCTCCGATAGTCATCCAAGACGATGAAGACCTGAACATATACAGAGGGGATGAGGTCCGCGGTGACGTGTCCAAGGAAATCCCGATTTCTACTCCAATCGAAACCGCTGCCCCCGATGATTTGACGGAAGAGCAGTTATTTGACGAGCTGAATAAAATTCCTCTACCCGATGATGTATATACAGAGAAGGACTTTGAAGAGGGGCCTTTCTTCCCTGCTTCTGAAGAGACCATCGCTCCAACTAGAGGATAAGAAACTGGTCAGATGAGCCTGTCTTCAGGCCTGGGTCTGTTAGGGGGAATTATATGGGATGCACAAATCACACACACTATCTGACTTTGCACTTTTATATCGCGGGTATTCAAAGTTTTAATATGCTCTTCTCTTTTTGCAGGAACGATGTCCCGCAGGAAATCTTACTCTTATCGTTCTCTTCGTGAGGGCACACCCAGCCTTCACCCGGGTACCGAACGCTCTCGTGGCCCTTCTCACAGGCCGACTTCCTCGCAACCTCGGTCTCCACCAAAATCGACCTCTACCAAGCCTTCCAGTTATCCGGCAGTTCCTACAGGGGGGAAGAAACTTCCTAAAGAGTTAACTCCTCCAAAGAGTGCACCTTCCCACAGCCGGTCGTCCAAAAGGCATCACGAATCTAAAGATAAGGGCCAGGATGCATCCAAAGAATCTGAAAAGGAGAGGAGTGACATCGTCCCCTCCAGCCAGCCAGAGTTGGCTCCCCCCGGGTCACGGGATTACATGCATGGTCCCGAGATTCAAGGTAGGCTGGAAAAGCTGCGGGAACAATTCCCAGACATATTCTTTGACTGGATGACATTTGTTCCAGCCTTGGAACCGGTCCCCAAGAACTGGGATAGCGAGGTTGTCGGGCATATCCGCCATGTTGCCAGGCAATATGAGATAATGAAAAAACATGCTGTTAACCTTTCTGAAGTCATCCGATCGCTTGAAATAGAAGCACACAGATCCAAGGCGAAACTTGAAAACAACGAAAGGGCCAGGACCAAGATGGAGAAGGAACTGGAGGATGCTCAATCCCAGCTTGCTTTAGCATGGAGGGACGCTGAAAATTATAAGATTGAATTAGAGAATGCTAAGTAGCGCTTCCATTCGGAACTTGACTCCAATAGCCAAGAGAAAATGGCCTTAAAAAAGGAGGTTGAAGATCTCAAAATGACCAACATCGAGTTGAAAACAGCACAAGGCCATTTTGAAGCTGAGAGAGCTGCTTGGGAGGCAGAAAAGGCAAATTTAAAAGAAAGTTTGGCTTTGGCTAAAGCAGAAAAGGTGATTTTAAATGACCAGGTCTCGGACGCGGAGAGACGGGCAGCTCTCGCCGAAAAGAATGTTGAAAGTGCCATCGAATTGGCCACTGCTTCTAACAACAAGCTCCTCGAAAGAGAGAAGGAGATCGAGGGGTTTGAAGAGATGATTTTCGATTTCCTTGGCCAGGTTCTCAAAACTCGCAACATCTCATGGATCCCAGATTACCACGTTACATTAGCCAATTTATGGGATGCCATTGTTGAGGGTGAAAAGCATAGATTGGGGGTCGAAGAAATCGATGAGGATGAGTTGATGAAGAGCATCTTAAGGGATAATGAGCCTGAGGACCTAGCAGAGGGTCGTCGTCTGATTCTAGCAGAGATGGAAAAGGAGAGGGCCCTGGCCAAGGGCAAAGGCAATGCTGACGAGGGTTCGAGTTCAGCTGTGGAGACCAAGACCTCCGGGGTTGAGGAATACCATCCCGATGATCCATTAATTCCTTTGGGTCTAACTCCCGTGGTCATTGGAGCCTCTGCAACTACTCAAGAGGGAGCATCTGCGGGAGGTATCTCTTTTTTCCCCACAATTTGCCAAAGCAATTGTGAATTGTCGTCGTCTGGTAGAACAACCAATTGAATTAGTAACGTGTGTTCCTCCTGATACAGGTGGCGAGCCCGTCGACAAGGGTGCTGAAAAAGAAAAAGAAGTGGAGAAGGAGGCTGTCTCGTCAGGTGCTGGTATTGATGTATCAAAGCAGGCCGAGGTCACAACAACAGAAAGAAGCATCCCGGCAACTAGCACTGACGTTCCCAAAGATGCTGAGACCATCGAAGCCTTGAAAGACATGGATGGGCGCCATGTAGATGATGAAGAAGAAATTATTGGCGCCAAAAAGGCCGACGATGATGACGAGGAAACCTTGGCCAGTCGAAAGGCCAGGCAGGAGAAAGAGTTGGCTTCGAGGAAGGTGGGAGATGAGGCTTTGGACGTAGTCCCCCTTGCAGAATTCGATCCCAAAACTGGGATGATTGTGAAAATCCAGCCCAAGTCCATCAGCCGACAGCTTCATTTTGCAAATCCCGATGACTTCCCGGCTTCCCTTTCCGATAGAAGGAAGAGAAAAGAGGTGGAAGAGGAATCTTCAGAAGAATCGGATGTTCCTCTCATTGACAAAAGGAAGAGGAAGAAAGGGGATCCGTCTGATGCCGACAAAGCGAAGCTGGAGAGACAGAGGCAAGAGAAGAGGCCAAAGCGTAAATAGGATATTGTTACTTGTTGATATTTTGTCTTTAGGTTTTCCGCTGGCCAGGAAGTGTAATTGTGAGACTGGCCCTCACTTTCCTTTCTAGGATGTTTTTCACTTTGTTGGTTCGCAGTATATAAATGAAAGTTTATCTCTTTTTGCATCCTTATGTACCTGTATTCAAATAAACTTTCCATGTTTAGTAATAGGCCATTTAATTACAAATCAGTCAAACAACAGAAAGAAAAAATTTCGTGCTGCGTTGCTGTATTAAAGTTCATTATATGTATATGAGTATATGTGCCCCCAGTCAGTTGTTATCATAGCACCTGACTAGGGTTTACTAAGGATTGGTTAGTTTTGTCAGCAAGTTGCCCCCTATTTCTGAATATGGGGGACTTAGAAGATTTCATGGGATGACTGTTCTTGTGGTACTGAATTTCTGGCACCTTTCCCAGTGCTTAATCATAGACTTCTTTATACTCTCCTGACGGTTGCCAAGGTTAGAGTTTGAATTCAGTAGTTCAGTCGGTCCCTGATCCTTTAGCAGGGAAGAAGTTCTTTCTCAGCGCTCAATTGGAGACGCTTTTATACTCTCTCTCTCTGGAGAGTTAGAGTTCGAGCTCAGCGATTCATTCGCTCCCCGATCCTTCAGCGGGGAAGGAGCTCTTTCTCAGCGCTCAATCAGAGACGCTTTTATACTCTCTCTCTCTCTCTAGAGAGTTCGAGCTCAGCGATTCATTCGCTCCCCGATCCTTCAGCGGGGAAGGAGCTCTTTCTCAGCGCTCAATCGGAGACGCTTTTATACTCTCTCTCTCTCTCTCTCTCTCTGGAGAGTTAGAGTTCGAGCTCAGCGATTCATTCGTTCCCCGATCCTTCAGCGGGGAAGGAGCTCTTTCTCAGCGCTCAATCGGAGACGCTTTTATACTCTCTTTGCGGTCGCCAAGGTTAGACTTTCGCTCAGGCGGCTCCGATCATGGTACACCGCCATGCCTTGTGGATGTCATCTTCGCATCCTTTATACTCTTTCTCAGCTCTGGAGAGTTAGAGTCACGGATCAAGCAGTCTGCAATCGTGCACGCTCATCAAACTCGTCCTAGGTTTTCATTTTAATCCAAGCTCCGAAGATTGAAATCGGTCGGACAAGCAGTTGGGGCTTTTGCCAAGGCTTTGAGTTCCTCCGAGCAGTCTACGGGAGGAACGGTTGGCAACAGACTTCGGGTACCTGCATTATTCTTTTGGTTTCCATAAAAATAAACAGGCAGATAAATAAGGATGCAATAAAGGTAAATGACACACAATATTTTTATAGTGGTTCGGTCGAATCATGACCTACGTCCACTTTATAATTTTTTGCTTCAAGGAATCAAACTATTCTAGGCTAGTCGTGCCTTATACATGGTTTTTAACAAAGCAAAGGAATATATTTGAAACTTTTATGCTAAGTATGGCCGCAAATGTTGGGCATTCCACGCTCTGGGGATTTCCCTTCCATCTACGGTTGCCAGCTTGAAGGTTCCACTATCGAGCTTGCTCAGAATGGAGTACGGTCCTTCCCACTTCGCTCCCATATGAGTTGGGGGTGGAAAGACAAGTTTCAAAACCAAGTCTCCGGGTTCCCAGGTTCGGGCTCGAACCTTTTTGTTGTAATATCGAGCGATCTGTTGCTTGCATCTCAAGGCACGCAGGTCCGCCTCATCCCTCTTTTCTTCAATCATATCTAGGGACTCAAGGAGCAATTCATTATTGGTCATCGGATCATAATAAGTCACCCGGTGAGAAGGTACCTTTATCTCAACCGGGATGACTGCTTCCGTTCCAAAGGCAAGGGAGAACGGGGTATGTCCTGTTGCCGATTTATACGTTGTCCTGTAGGCCCATAGTGCCAAGGGCAATTCATCAGCCCACATGGCTCTAGCCCGCTTCAGTCTTCTTTTCAGAATAGACTTAATCACTTTATTCGCCGCTTCGACTTGTCCGTTCGATTGTGGGTGCGCCACAGAGGTGTATCGATTCTCAATGTGGTATTTTTGGTAGAAATTTCTGAATTCCGCGCTATTGAACTGAGTTCCATTATCCGTTATCACAATCTTTGGAATCCCAAATCGGCAAATGATGTTTCTCACGATAAAGTTGATCACTCGTTTGGTTGTAATCGTAGTTAGTGGCTCAGCCTCGACCCACTTAGTGAAATAATCCACGGCCACAATAGCGAACTATGCTCCGCCCCTTGCTATGGGGAGACTTCCAATGATATCAATTCCCCACATAGCGAAAGGCCATGGGCTCATCATTGTTTTTAACTGATTAGGAGGTGCTCTAGGTATCTTCGAAAATCTCTGGCATGCATCACACCGTCGTGCGTATCTTATTGCATCCTTGTTTATGGTAGGCCAGAAATAACCATGCCGCAACACCTTTTTTGCCAAAGTTTGCCCTCCAGTATGGTCGCCACACTCGCCTTCGTGGACCTCTTGCAGCACACGTTTGATGTCATCGTGGGCTATACACCGAAGGAGGGGCATTGAAAACCCTTGTCTGTAAAAAACTCCGCCTTGCAGAACGTATCGGGCGGCCTTACGAATTACCTTACGCCTCTCGCTTTTCTTGGCCGGAAGCGTTCCATTCATTAGGAAATTATTTAGAGGGGTCATCCAAGACTCCCTTTCTGGTTCCGTTTCTAGTATTAGGCCGATTTCCATTTGATCTATGCTAGGGGACCGAAGTACTTCAACGGGGGCTAGCCCAGTCACTTCAGGGTCGTCGGAGCTAGCCATCTTTTCCAACTTATCCGCCTGCTGATTCTCTGACCGCGGAATATGAGATATGCTGTAGTGATCAAAATTGTTCAGCAACTCTTTCACTTTCTTTAAGTACAAAATCAATCTTGCACTTTTAGCTTGGAATTTTCCAGTAACTTGGTTCACAACTAACTTGGAGTCGCAGAAGATGTTTAGCTTTATGACTTCTAATTCCTTTGCGATCCTTAATCCGGCTATCAGAGCTTCATATTCGGAATCGTTGTTAGTGGCATGAAACTCCATTCATATAGCATAGGATATCAATCGTTTCTCTGGAGTTTCAAGCACTATTCCAGCACCGGATCTTTCGTCATTCTTTGCGCCATCAGTATACAATACCCAGGCATTGGGATCGAGAAGTAACTTTGAAGGATCAACTTCTTCGCTTGCTATATCTTCCTCAGGGACAGTGAACTCTGCTATGAAGTCGGCTATCACTTGCCCCCGAATTGATCGTCTGGGCTGAAAGTTCAAATCAAATTGACTTAACTCAATATTCCATTTGAGTAACCTTCCAGATGCCTCTGGTCTCTGTAGGACTTGCTTAAGTGGGTGATCGGTGTATACGGTAATGGGATGTGCCTGAAAATAATGTCGAAGCTTTCTAGAGGCGATCAGTAAACTATACGCCAACTTTTCTATCCTGGGATAATTACGCTCTGCTGCCGTTAATTTTTTGCTCACGTAATACACAGGTCTTTGGATCTTATCCTCTTCTCTTACCAACGCTGAGCTGATCGCATGGGATGACACTGCCAGATACACGAATAAGTCCTCGTGATCCATTGGCTTAGATAATATCGGGGGTTTCTCCAGATGCCTAAGTAAATTCTAAAACGCTTCTACGCAGTCGGGCGTCCATTTGAAGTGGCGTTTCCTCCGCTTTATTAGTTCGAAGAATGGGATGCACTTATCCGTAGCCCTGGAGATAAATCTGCTTAGTGCGGCCACTTTTCTGGCAAGGCTTTGCACATCCCTAATTTGCCTAGGTTCCTGAATGTCTTTGATTGCTGCGATCTGGTCTGGATTAATCTCAATACCACGGGAACTGACGATGAATCCCAAGAATTTTCCAGAGGCAACACCGAACGAACATTTGGTTAGGTTGAGTTTCATTCCATACTTTCAAAGAATGCCAAACATCTCTACAAAGTCAGTAGTGTGTTGAGAAGATTGCTTGGACTTAACCAACATATCGTCGACGTATACTTCCATTGTTTTCCCGATCTGGTTATAAAACATTCTGTTGACTAAACGTTGATATGTAGCGCCCGCATTCTTCAAGCCAAAGGGCATCACTACATAACAATATAATCCCAGATCCGTGATAAAACTAGTGTGTTCTTGATCCGAAACATGCATCGAAATCTGGTTATATCCTGAATAAGCATCCATAAATGAAAGAAGCTCATGACCCGCTGTCGAGTCTAACAACTGGTCAATTCGTGGCAACGGGAAACTATCTTTTGGACAGGCTTTGTTCAAATCCGAGAAGTCGACACACGTTCGCCACTTCCCGTTGGCCTTCTTTACCAGGACTGGATTCGAAATCCAGTCTGGGTAGGTCAAGTCTCTGATAAACCCATTACTCTTTAGCTTTCCAACTTCTTCTTTCAAGGCAGCGGACCACTCTGGGCCCAACACTCGCCTTTTTTGCTTTACCGGAGGATGTTTAGGGTCGATGCTTAAGGAATGGCTCATGATTGATGGGGATATCCCACACATGTCCGCGTGGGTCCAAGCAAATACATCCAAGTTGTTTTTTAAGAAATCCGTCAATTCTTTAGCGAGATTCGGATTTATCTGGGATCCAATCTTAAGGACCTTCTCCGGGTCACTGTCATCGATCGGTACATCCACAGTTGTCTCGTTGGGAGTCGTCATTCTGCCCCCGGGTTCTTGATCCTCTCTGGGATCTATATCCTCGGGCATCTCTCTGGGCGACTCTCCAACGACTATCCTCTTTGGTTGCTATAAGGTCTCCGCCCCCGTAGGGGGAGAAGTGCCTTTAGTTTCAATATCCCCTCCATTGCGAAGTAACTTTAGTTCGACAACATAACACGCTCGCGCAGCAACCTGATCCCCTCTGACGATACCAATGCCAGCTTTTGTGGGGAATTTCAATAACAAGCACCAGGGGGCTATACAGGCTCTAAACTTTGCGAGGGCCGGTCGGTCCAAGAAAGCATTGTAGGGCGATTCAACATCCAAAACCACGAAGGGAAGGATTCTCACTCTCTGGCGTTCTCCTTCCCCAAGTGTAACTGGTAACTCTACATAACCCATGGGAGCGGTGGATGCTCCGTTGAATCCACGGATCCATCCTTGGCAGGGCATCAAGTCTTTTATTTCGAGATTCATCTGATCAAATGTCCTTTTGAAAAGAATGTTGACAGAACTCCCGTTGTCCACGAAAACCTTATGAACAGTGGATGGTCCAATAGGTACTGTAATTACAAATGGATCTTCAGTTGGAGCATGAACTCCGATGCTTTCTCTTTCTCGGAAAATGACATCGTCGGTCATCATCTTTTGTTGCTTCACCGGGATACTGTCCTCAGGGTTACTACACTCCCCTACCTCGAGGTGTTGTTTGGCTGCATTGACGTATTGATCCAATGCCGTGGAACTATGCCCGGCGAGATAAAGTCCTTCGATTACGGTATTGATAACAATGTTCTTTCCTTTTTGCTGGGCAGTCGGCCTAGCAGCAAGTTGATTCTGGTTCTAATTTGGGGCCTGTACTGCTTGCCCCCTGTCTTTGGGCATTACTCTGTATTCATCTAACTTTCCTTCTCGAAGCATCCTTTCGACCACATCTCTTAGGTGACGGCATTCATTTGTCGAATGGCCGTGAATCTGATGAAAGAGACAAAACTTCCCCGTTTCACGTTCTTTCTCCGTCGACTCTCTGGGAGGTGGCCTCTTATTTTGGAGGACTTCATACGCATCCATGAAGATATTTTCCAGAGTATCATTTATTGGTGTATAACTTTCAAAGGCCCTGGGACGAGTCCTTCTCTGGGAGTCGTTCCCTTGGTTCCTCTTCCGGTTGTTGCCGTTACCATTATTATTGTTGTTACCTGACTGACGACCACCTTGATTTCGATTTCCGACATTAACCTCGACTTTCCCCGAGCTGTCTCCCGTCTGCTTTATAGCGACATTGCTATGAATTTCCTCCTTATCGGCCATTTTCGCCTTTCGGTTAGCATACACTTCTTCCCGGTGCAAGTATACGTTGGCTTTTTCATAGAATAATTCTCTAGTATGGGGCGGTTTACCTGCCAGGTACCTCCCGAATTCAGTGTCTTTATCTACTCCGTCAATCAGTGCTGCGACAACGGTCGGTTCATGGGGATCTTTAACCTCAGTAGCGGCCAAATTAAAACGATCCAGGTACACCCTTAAACTCTCGCCTGGTCGCTGCTTAACAAGGAACAAATCAATCACACTTTTTGTCTTTTGTGCGTAGATACGGAATTGTTCCACGAACTTCTCACTCAACTCACTGAAGCTAGAAATTGATCTTGCTGGCAAGCGAGTAAACCATAACAATGCTACATCCTCCAAGAATATGGGAAACTCCTTGCACTTGACAGCATCAGAAGCTGCGGCAGCGGTCATTGACCAAGAATATCTCATTAGATGCTGGACGGGATCAGATCTGCCCGTGTATCGATTCATCTGTGGCATGTTGAAACGCCTTGGAAAAGTCGCATCCAAAATATCATCTGTGAAAGAGGTGTGACTGCGGTCGATCCCCCAATCTTCATTCTGTTGTCCACGGCTATCTGCCAGAATCTGGTGGATCATAGCTGCAACATTTGCACTGGTCAAAGGAGGTTCAGGGTCAGTGCCTCTGGCAAGGCGAGGTTCTCTAATCTCTCTTCCGGGAGCAGTCACGAAATCCAGGGCTCGAATAGGGCTTCGTTGCCCCCTGTTATCATGAGTATGTGTGCGGCGACGGGGCTGAGGTAGTCTGTTACGTACGGGACTGTCCACATCTCGAGCTCTGGGAGCTACGGCTTGATCGTTCACATTACGGTTTGAGGGCCCCGCCCCCAGCGCTTCTTCTTCCTGTGATGGCAGGGTTCCGAACCGAAGCTGCTCTATGTTTTCGGCCCTCTCATACGGTCGTCGCGGAGGTCTCGGCGATTCCTCAGACGAAGAAGAATATCCTGGAGTGAGTGGACGAACCGGCGGTGTTCTTTGCCTTGCAAGCTCATCAAGTCTTCTATCCATAGCAGTCAAATTTTGTCGTAGAACGGAGCTTTCCTGCCTTTGGGCAGCCAATTCATCAAACAGCCTCTCCCACATTTCGGAAAAGCGAGAGAGATCCCCCTCAGTAACGGGAGCAGCAGGATCATATTGATCATCATCACTTTCTCTTATGCGCAAAGAGCCTAAGCCAGGTCGAGCGGAGGTGCCAGTACGGTAAGAGCGAGCCATAGGCTCCTTTCCAGGTCGAGTTGTAGTCTGATCATCAATTCAGATCGCTGTGGTTCGAGGATGGCGGCTCGCAATGCCCCCCTGGGATCGATTCGCGGTCGCGGTGCGTGGGGGATTCGAGACATTGCCTCGGGATCGAGTAACAACTCCTTCAGCGGTCCGGATCGCTTCGTTCCCGTCGACTCGGAGCGTGGGGTCTTCGTAGGATCGGTTCGCCCCCTACGCTCCGTGATCCAGAGTTTCTTCATTACCCAGCTCGTGCACACTCTCTTCAATTGTTTCATTGGTTTGCGAAGCCCGTGCTTCCTTAGATCTTTTTCCAGCCATGATATCCGAATCGCTGGAACCTTCAAAGAACTGAATAGTGAAACTTTAGGATTGTCCTCTCAATGAAAGAACCAAAATGTTAGATCAAAATTTGGACCTAACACCCAAATTGTTCTGAAGCTTATAGAATTTCAACTGAAAAATGAGGAAAAAGGGAAGAACACGCAGAATTTATAGTGGTTTGGCGTTAACGAGCCTACGTCCACTTTATATATTATTGATTATACTTTGAAAGCTAATACAATCAAGGATTTCTCTCAATACTCTAGTATTTTGACAACAATGGCGGATTCAGTACTCAATATTGCCAAAAAGATCCCAAAAGATGCCAAGCTCCGAGCTATTTATAGCGGATTTTGTCAGGCGGGTCGTGGTAACACGTGGCACGAATCCCGAGAGCATCGGATCGCATCGCCACCGTTGAGGAAATAGTCAAATTAGCCGTTGTGGACAGGTGTCGTGATCTGCTTGAAAATCGGATCGTGTAGATGGGGAGAATCGGTCCAAATGACGGTTAGGGACACGTGTCGCTAGATCCGCGTGACTCGGATCGCTGAAGACTAGCTCACGCTTGAACGGGTCAGAGGGTTCGCCATGCATCAGGGGATCGGATCGGTCTACTCTGGGCAACAATATAAGTCCGGATCGAGTCGCATAGAGGATTCGTTTCGCTGATGGAATGGGGGCGATCCGATAGCGGGCGAGTCGATTGTGTGCGATCCGTCATCTGGCGAGTCGAAGATGCGATCCGTTCCTTCATGCACTTGGGCATTTAGTTTCATACCTTCCTCTTATGAATGAACCTGGGTGGCTTGGTCAAAAAGCTAGCCAACACTATTGAGTTATTAAGGTTGTGTAGTATCATATAGCATAACAAAATTGAAGGAAGGTGCAACTAAATTAAAGTTAAAGACTGGAATGGTTGACTGTGTGAATTTCAACTCTCTTCCCTGTTCTCATGAGATATTTAAATTAGCTGTTAACAGTTGGCTGAGGCAACCGTTTTGTTTCTATTCATTCTAAACAACGAACGTAAAATGAAAGGTTCATAAATAAGTAGAATCTTAATGCTTAACATATTGTAAAAGAGCACTGGAGATGTATACTAATACAGGGGGCACACACCTGTGCATTCTTTCACATGCCCTTAATACATGAATCAATTTCATACAAAAGCACAATCGGTCAACCTTTAGCTCTTCTAATAAACGAGCAGCCCGAGTCAAAATTCTATGTCTTTGATGCATTGAGAAGTCTTCTTTCCGTTGCACAACTTAGTGAAATAAAATCAAACAAATTATGCATTACTAGAAGGCTAACTCTCGTACATTTTACATCCCTTCAAAAATGCAGAGCTATGTGATTTCTTTTCGTACCTTAATCCATTTCAGTGGAGCTATGCTATATCCTACCCATATCTATTTCTTAACCCTAAAGTTTTGTAATCTATAAATATACAGAAGACGTCTTCATTAATTTCTTCAGCTTTACGGAGTTTCTAACCAAAAATAAATTGCATTTAAGTAAAAATAAAACAAACTATGCAACTCTAAAAGAAATTCACATATATATGTGTGTGTGTGAGTGTGTGTGATTCCCTAAGGAGAGAGCTTCCAATAGGTAGTCTCAAGGTGTTGTGCGATCGAAGTCTGGGGAACACAAAATCAACATAGTGAACCTAGAGCATGCGTTGGCCATGGAGTAAGGAGGAGATAGGGGATGTCGACTTTGGTTTTGAGTTCGTAGGGTTGTTAAGATTTTGTGGTGAGATGTTGGTGGAATATGAGGATTTTCCTGTTCGTGAGTCTGTAGTAGTGAGTAGGGGAACCTGTTGTCGTAGTTTTCTGGTGGGTGTTGAGTGTGATGAAGTGATGACGGGGTTGTAGGGATGTTGACGAGATAAACTTGGGTGAGCTCGGTTTTGCAGAACGTTGAGAGTAGAGTAATGATGAAGGGTTGAGTGATTTGGTAATGGAGGTGGAAATATATGGAGTTGCAATTTTATTGTGGGGGAGGAAGACGCAATGGTATAGGGTGTTGGGCTGTTGACTTATAGGGTGTTGGGCCGGTGATTTATAATGTGAGGCCGAAAACATATTCAAATAATATAAGCTTAGTTCTGTTTAATTAAAATTATATATGCAAACTTGTTAAGATCATATTTCACTAATACGCTATTAGAATTTTGCAAGTTTGGATCCTTGGGATCATATGATCGTAGGCTACATGATGAAGCTGGTTTATAGCCATTTAGAGCTCGTTTGAATTCATGGTGAAATAAAAATGCCTGATTTGAATCATCGATCGTGAACCGTTATTTAATGATTAACGATCAAGGTGAGTAAACTTGCTAACTCTGTCCAATTTTATGATTTTATAAACATACTTTAAAGTTGATATGTGATGATTAAATGTTTTGTGATGGTTGTTTGGATGAATTGCTAATATATTGGTTGAAATTATATATAGTTATGTAACACCCCGTATTTCTGTTAACACTATAATAACAAATTAAAGAATAACTAATCTCAGATGTGAGAATTAAGGGAAACGGGTTACCCCGTTGTGTTCGTCTCGGAATTCTGGTTGAGATAGAGTCCGAGTTTGCGTGAATTGGACTTCGTATGAAGAAGTTATGGCCATCGGAAGTTTCAGAAAATTCAAAACAGATTTCAGAAAATTCAAATTTCAGAGTCAAACAGGCTAGGCGGGAAAATTCTCGCCAGGCCCAGGTCGACCATAGGGTCGACCTGGGGGACGACTTACCCTAACCAGGTCGACCTAGGGGTCGACCTGCCCCCCCCCCCCAACGGACAGATTTGATTGATGACCTTTTTGTGACTAGATGCCGACTCATTAGGGTTTCTGATCTGCTCTGATTGGCTGTGATTAACTCTGGGTTGATCGGACGGCCTAAACTAATCCTAAACTCTATAAAAACACCTATAAACTCAAACCCTAAAATCAAAATAAAATTAGATTCATGGCCTCCATGACGTCACCTAGCAACTCAGAATAGCCGCCGACAATTAGAGAGGAAGAAAGCAAATCAAATTCAATCCTTTTCAACTCTAACAATGAATTTTCATCAAAGGAAAGCTAATACAACTTCAGAACTCAAAATTCAGAACTCAAGACCTTCTTTGAGTTGTGAGTTCGATTTCTTTAATAAAATAATTAGTAATTTAATTGGATTAAGTTATGATGTGGATTATCTGGATATGATGTGAATTATTGACCGCATGTTATAATTATGTTGTAAAATTGTGATTTTGTCATACATGTTGTAAATTCTATGATATTATGTTGTGATGTTATCATATATGTGGTAAATTTATGATGCTACCATCTATGTTGTAATTCTATGATTGGCTTATGTATAATCAAATCATCATGTTGTTCATATGCTAGTTTGGTTATGTTGATTCATATGGTAAATCATAAGTATGTATGCAAGTTTAGATTTTGATTAAGACATGAATCATATACAAGTTGGGGAAAATTATATGTATAACCTTACATGTTTCATGACATCTATTTTAGATCTAAAGTTAGGCTATGACATGTGTGAGTTTTATGATAAATTCTACATGCTAGGTTACATGTTTAGATGTAAGTTTACACCATTGTTATGTTTCATAAATCACATATGCAAGTTTATATAAATATATGAGTTTGGAATATGAATCATGTTATGCAAGTTTGTGGTTATTACCTATGCAAGTTTACTCCCTTAGATGTAGATCTATGACATACATGATTTATGCAAGTTTGTGACTATCACCCAAACAAGTTCACACCTTTAGATTTGGATTTATGACATATATAGATTTATGCAAGTTGTAACTTTGGCTTATGCAAGTTTTAGATGTAGAACATCATTCACACATGCAAGTTCACCCCTTATGTTTAGATCTATTTTTAATTATATGTATGTTGTGATGTTTTCTCTTTATTCCATGAGTTAGACTATTCGAGTCTAACGTATATTTTACGTTAAACGGACGAACGTACAACGTGGGGTAATGGGATAATATTAAAAAGATTTAATATTAAGAATTGGCATAAATGCCTTAAATGGCATAAAATAAATTTGAGACGAAAATTGGTATGATTTTGCGTACCATAAATGGATGGACATAATAGAGTCAATTATGGCCATAGTTAAATTTGGAATTGATTGATAATTTGAATAGTGAAATTAATTCAAATTGGGGAATGATTAATTAAGAGTAATTAATCGTCTAAGACACGAGGTTAGGCTCGTTTGTGGTGTAAGACTGCCCGGACCCGCCTGGCAAATCCAACTGCCACAAATGCCAGTCTAATGTGAGAGGTCTTAAGCATAAATTAAATATGTAACAATTGTAAAGACACGAGGTTAGGCTCGTTTGTGGTGTAAGACTGCCCGGACCCGCCCGGCAAATCCAGCTGCCACAAATGCCAGTCTAATGTGGGAGGTCTTTATGAGGTTACGATCTTAATGAATTAAGAAACACTTAACCAGATAAACATGTAGTGGGACATGAGGGGGTTAAGTGGGTGCCTTGGGTGGCATTTGAAATACGATTAGAAATACTTAACCAAAATTGAAACATGTAAGTGAACATGAATAAGAAGTTGGTTAAGTGGGATGTACTAGAGGGGACCAAGCTTAGGTGGATAGCTTGTGTCAAGTAATGGGGGCCCGTTTCAACCAGTAACCCATACGTATCTTTGTGGGCTCGACCCAAGTCGAGGATGGGACACGCATACTGGGCTTGACTGTAAGGGGCCAAAACAGGTTAGCAGTGGCAACACAATTCCAACGGATTCATATGCGTGTGTGGACCCAGGCTGGTAGGTAAGACGTTGTTACATCGTGTGGGTATAAGCCGTGCATTCTTGGTGGTATCGGGTTGCCACTTTGGGGAGTGATACACCCACTGTGGGGTCAGCACGAGTATCTATGAGTTAGGGAGCCGATCGAATGGGGGTAGTGGATACACCTAGTGGAGATAGGGGCAGGCGGCACCTATGAAGGCAACTAGGGGTGCATGAAACTACCATTATCATTGTTAAAGTATTGTAGGCGGAATCAACCTTAGGGTAACTAGTGGTGGTGTAGTATAATAGTGGTGGTGCAGTATAGTAACTATACTATAGTGGTTTAGGTGCGCTTCAATGTTATCTTAGTCCAATCTTATTTCCTTATTTACTCTGTCTTACTCAATTGCTCACAGTCATTTCCTTATTTTCCAACTTATGCCTTTGCCTAGTTATTTTGGTAATTATATTGTTAAAGTTATCGCACTCGCCAGACTTTATGTCTGACCCCCTTTGTTTCCTCCTCTTTTCTTCCTCCCCCCCCCCCAGGTGCTCAGGTTGGAACTAGCACCAGTGGAGCTTGATTTTGGACAGCTGTATTTCTTGCTTTTAGAAGATTGCTTGGATCGTTGAAGTAAAGTTCAGCCTCTCTTATTTATGGCTATTTTGTATTGGGGATTATGTCTTTCAGTTTATGTACTTTGATTTAGTCAAGATGGATATTGTGTACTTTGACTCTGGTTTTGATGATGTAATCAAACTTATGTGTTTTCCGCTGCAATGAAATAAAGTTTTAAAGTTTTAGTACTGTTTATATTTGTCTTAGTGTTAAGTTTCTATTCTATACACACTTAAAATGCTCCATGAAAGTTAATGCATTCCCTTTGTGAGTGACATTAATGGACGTGGGGTGTTACACGTGGTATCAGAGCTGAAGGTTACCAGAACATATATGAATTTTGAAAAGTGTTTTTGAAAAACAACTTTTATAAAGAAGTACCTTCAAAAGTATATTCTAAGGAAAGTATTTTCAAGAGAAAAGCTTATTTTTAGAAAGCATAACCCCAAGAGCCATATATCTTTCCTTCGGTTCTTTTGTATTGAATCTTTCTTTTTTCGTTTCAGCATGTCTGGAGCATCTGAGATACCAGAGGGTGTTCATGTACCCGGTTGGTTTCGTCAATATCTCGAGGCTAAGGCCACTACCACGGGTCCGGCCAAAGTTCCTCCTCCTCCACCGGCTCTAGTCATTCCTCAGCATGGAGATACTTTCTCCAAGATACGTAAAAACTTTCGTTCGATGGGTGGAAAATCATTTAGTGGGACTGAAACGTTCATTGAAGCTAGAAATTGGTTGAAAGAAGTGGAGGACCTGTTTGGCATTTTCGACTTAGACGACTGTAAGAAGGTCCAATTGGCTGCTTGGTTGATGAAGGATGAGGCCTCGTTTTGGTGGGAGGTCACTAACGGAGAGCGTCCAGTTGATACATGGCCAGACTTCAGGCGGAGGTTTGAGGCAAAGTTTCTCTCACGGGCTGAAGAGAATCTCTATATGGAAAGGTTTTTGGCATTGAAGCAAGGGAATCTATCGGTGAAAGAATACGTCAACAAGTTCAACTAGTTGGCGAGATTTGGTTTAGATTTAGTGAATACACCAGAAAAGAAGGCCCTGAGATTTGTTAAGGGTTTGAACGAGCCGCTTCATGGGTTAGCTATGACCCACATCCACATGGGGGCTACCTTTGATAGACTAGTTGACATGGCGCTTATGCATGAAGAAGAGAAGGGCGCCAATGTTAATATGGCACCCGAGAAGAAAGGGGATCAAAAGAAACCGCAACAGCAACAACATAACAAGAAAGGTGGTAAAGGCAACAATGCTAAGGGAAAGAAAAGAAGCTTTAACTGTGGGACACCCGACCATCTAAGCAAAGATTGTAAGAAGAAAAAGAAGACTGGTTGTTTCCACTGTGGCGAAGCGGGACATATGATTAAGGACTGCCCAAAGAAAGGGCAGTGGGAAGGGTCTACCTCGGGAGGACATGTGCAGGCTCTTATGGCCCCAGGGTAGGCAAGGGGACAAGTTCAGGCTCTCATGGTCCCACCGCTGCAAGAAAGAGGTAAAGCAATTTCCGTTGAAAGTTTAGTTTTTCTGTTTGATCATCCTGTTCGTACTTTATTCGATTCTGGTACATCATTCGTTTATTTCTACATCATTAGTTGAAACACTGCACCTAGATACTAGTTTAGTTACAGATCCCTTAGTAGTCTCAAATCCTATTGGTGGTTCGGCTCAACTTTCTATGATTTGTCGGGATTTGAGAGTGTTTATCTTGGGCGTTGAGTTTGAATGCAACGCCTTTGTTCTTGGCTTCATGGGCTACGGCTTGATTCTAGGTATGGATTGGCTAACTAGATACGGGGCCATTCTAGATTGTGAAAGAAGGGTAGTTAGATTGTTGACTCATTATAGGAAGACCCTTGATATTCCTTGTGACCCTAGAGGCCCAGTAATGCTTAGCTACCTAGAATCCCATGACGCATCCGATGATGATTTACATTCGGTTCGTATAGTCCGTGAATACATTGATGTCTTTGCTGAGGTGAGGGGTTTACCCCCAAAATGTGAGATAGACTTTCGAATATATCTAGTAGATAATGCAAAGCCAGTTGCATTGCCAGTGCGCCACATGGCTCCAAGAGAGAGAAGAGAACTCAGTAAGCAAGTGAAGGAGTTGCTTGAAAAGGGGCTCATCAGACGTAGCATATCGTAATGGGGTGCTCCGTAGTATTTGCCACAAAGGCAGATGGGTCCCTTAGTCTTTGTGTGGACTATAGAGAACTTAATAAGCTTACTAAGAAGAATACACACCCACTGCCGAGGATTGAAGATCGCTTTGATCAGTTAGTTGGCCCCTCAGTGTTTTCGTGGTTGAACTTAGCCATGGGTTTCCATCAGTTGAGAATGGCTGAGGACAGCATAGACAAGACTGCCTTTAGGACTCTAGACGGCTTCTTCGAGTGGCTTGTGATGCCCTTCGGTTTGACAAACGCCCTCGCATACTTTGTTGACTTGATGAGTAGGGTGTTTAGGGAGTACCTTAATAAATTCGTGGTAGTCTTTGTGGATGACATCTTGATCTTTTCTAAGAGCGAGGAAGAGCATGCCTTACATCTTAGGGAAGTGTTAGAGACTCTTCGAGTGTATAGACTTAAAGCTAAATTTTCTAAATGTCACTTTTGGAGGAAGGAAGTGTGATTCTTAGGGCACGTGGTTTCCAAAGAGGGGATAGCTGTGGATCCCACGAAGGTAGTGGCCATCCAAGATTGGAAGGTCCCTAAAAATGCTACCGAGGTGAGGAGTTTCTTAGGGTTGGCTGGCTACTATAGGAAGTTTATCAAAGACTTCGCAAAAATATCAGCTCCATTAACACGCTTGACGAAGAAGAACCTAGTTTTCACATGGGATGTAGATTGTGATGATGCGTTCCAACGTTTAAAGAGAGCTTTGACCACAACCCCAGTCTTAGTGTTGCCAGATGGGAGTAATCCATTTACTGTTTATACCGATGCTTGTGGTACAGGACTAGGCGCAGTCTTAATGCAAGAGGGAAGGGTAATAGCCTATGGAGGGAGGCATTTGAGAGTGCATGAGAAAAATTACCCTACACATAACCTAGAGTTGACCGCTATTGTTTTCGCGCTTAAGTCTTAGCGCCATTGTCTTCTTGGAGAGAAATTCGAATTGTTCACTGACCACAAATCGCTAAAATACTTGTTCTCTCAGAAGGACTTGAACTTAAGGCAGCAAAAGTGAATGGAATTCGTAGCATCCTAGGATTTCGAGATAGCATATACCCTAGCAAGGGTAATGTGGTGGCAGACGCCTTAAGTAGGAAAAGTTTGTCCTTGAGTCCGTTGTTTGTTGAGCGGAGAAGTTTAGAGTTCATCGCTATGTTTAACTTTAGACCTTCTATTGATTTTGTACCCGGTTTACTAGCATCCTTAGAGGTCAGACCTACGCTTTTAGGATGGATTGGTGAGGCACAGCGAGATGACCCACATTTGGTTGAGTTAGTAGAGAAGCTCAAAAGAGGGGAGTCATCGAGCCATCTCCGTAGGTATACCCTAGATGATAAGGGTTGGTTACGTAGGGACAGTAGATTTTGTGTACCACGAGACGAGAATTTGAGGAAGACCATTCTTGATGATGCACATCGTTTGAAGATGACCATCCATCCCAGCGGGGACAAGATGTACATGGACATGAGACGAGTTTACTTTTGGGCCGGCATGAAGAGGGATGTGGCAGAGTTTGTCGCCAGATGCTTGGTGTGGCAACAAGTAAAAGCAGAGCAAAAGAAGCCCGGTGGGTTGCTTCACCCATTGGAGGTCCCACAATGGAAGTGGGAAAGTGTCTCAATGGATTTTGTTGATGGGTTACCGAGATAGAGAAAGGGAAATACGGGGATTTGGGTCGTGGTAGACAGACTTACTAAGAGCGCCCATTTCATTCCGTGAAGAGTAAGAGGACTGCTCCATGGTTAGCCTCCGTATACATTCGAGAAATAGTTCGTTTGCATGGTGTTCCTTCTAGCATAGTGAGCGACCGCGATCCTATCTTTACTAGCGAATTTTGGAAGAGCTTGCAAGAGGCGGTAGGGACTCAGTTATGTTTGAGCACCACATGTCATCCTTAGACGGACGACCAAACAGACAGGGTAAATCTTATTCTAGAGGACCTACTGAGGTTGTATGTCTTAGACTTTGGATGTATATGGGAGGAACATCTTCCGTTGGTGGAGTTCGCACATTATAATTGCTTTCAGTCTAGCACTGGCATGACACCTTTCGAGGCTCTTTATGGAAGGCCTTGCCGTTCACCTACATGTTGGTGGGAGTCTACGGATAAGATCTTACTTGGGACTGATATGATTAGAGATACTTCAGAAAAGATCGATTTGATTCGAAGGAGGATGAAGACGGCGCAAGATAGGCAGAAATCTTATGCGGACAACAGGAGGTCAGATCTTGAGTTTGATATTGGGGACATGGTCTTTGTCAAGGTGTTTCCATTACGGAATGTGGTTCGCTTTGGGTCCGTTGGGAAGTTAGCACCAAGGTTCGTAGGTCGTTTCCTATTAAGGAGAGGTTGGGCAGATGGCGTATAGAGTGGAGTTGCCCGAGAGACTTAGTGGTGTACACGACTTATTCCATGTATCACATTTGAGGAAGTGCCTGCACGAGACCTGGAAGTGGTGGAGCCGAGCTTGCTTAGAGAGGTGGAGATCGAGCGTGATGCGACGATTCGACGAGCTCCTACGTGCATTCTTGGGTCGGAGATTAAGAAGTTGAGGAATCGAGAGGTCAAGCTAGTCAAAGTGCAATGGGGAGATGACGAGGGCAACGCTACTTGGGAGACGGAAGCGAAGATGCGTTCATTGTACCCTTTTATTTTCGTGGGTATGTTCTTTAATTTCTCCTTTATCGCTTAGCTTGTACTTGTTTATCTTTAGTATGTCCTCTCGCTAGTATCTTTGACCTTTAAATAGGGTAATTCTATGGTTGAAACATGTGTTTGAGACATGTTATGTATGATGGATGCATGTGGATGCAAGTGGTTGCTAGTGGCTGCTCGTGGATGCATATACACACACTTTAGGCACTAGATCGGCTCAGTCACTTCATATTGCATATTGCATATAAATGTATGTACATATTTAAGTAATGGATGTATAATGGTTGTGCTATCACATGGATGTTGCATTTTTGGTGAATGCTTGTGCACACATGTAGAAATAATATGTATCGATAGGATTCTTTTGCATACACAATGGATACATGGCACTATCATGGTTTGCATTAAGGAGGTCAACTGAATCAGTAGACCGCCTGATTTTGCATTAGACAGAGAACATATATACACACACTTCTTGCATATGTTCATACAGCATTAGGAATTTTATAAGGACAATGGATGTCTGTGTTTGATGGTTGAGTAAATGGTTGTATGGATGTTAGGATGTGCATTCTCCTTAACTTAGAGATTTCGAGGGTGAAATCCTTTAAGGAAGGGAGAATGTGACACCTCGTATTTCTGTTAACACTATAATAACAAATTAAAGAATAACTAATCTCATATGTGAGAATTAAGGGAAACGGGTTGCACCATTGTGTTCGTCTCAGAATTTTGGTTGAGATAGAGTCCTAGTTTGCATGAATTGGACTTCGCATGAAGAAGTTATGGCCATCAGAAGTTTCAGAAAATTCAAAACAGATTTCAGAAAATTCAAATTTCAGAGTCAAATAGGCTAGGTGGGAAAATTCCCTCCAGGGCCAGGTCGACCATAGGGTCGACCTAGGGGTTGACCTACCCTGACCAGGTCGACCTGCCCCCCGGGCAGATTTGGTTGATGACCTGTTTGTGACTAGATGCTGACTCATTAGGGTTTCTGATTTGCTCTGATTGGCTGGGATTAAATCTGGGTTGATCGGACGACCTGAACTAATCCTAAACTCTATAAAACACCTATAGACTCAAACCCTAAAATCAAAATAAAATTAGATTCATGGCCTCCATGCCGTCACCTAGCTATTCAGAATAGCCGCCACCAATTAGAGAGGAATAAAGCAAATCAAATTCTATCCTTTTCAACTCTAACAACGAATCTTCATCAAAGGAAAGCTAATACAACTTCAGAACTCAGAATTCAAAACTCAAGACCTTCTTTGAGTTGTGAGTTCGATTTCTTTAATAAAATAATCAGTAATTTAATTGGATTAAGTTATAATGTGGATTGTTTGGATAAGATGTGAATTATTGACCGCATGTTATAATTATGTTGTAATATTGTGATGTTATCATATATGTGGTAAATTTATGATGCTACCATCTATGTTGTAATTCTATGATTGGCTTATGTATAATCAAATCATCATGTTGTTCATATGCTAGTTTGGTTATGTTGATTCATATGATAAATCATAAGTATGAATGCAAGTTTATATTTTGATTAAGACATGAATCATATGCAAGTTGGGGAAAATTATATGTATAACCTTACATGTTTCATGACATCTATTTTAGATCTAAAGTTAGGCTGTGACATGTGTGAGTTTTATGATAAATTCTACATTCTAGATTACATGTTTAGATGTAAGTTTACACCATTGTTATGTTGCATAAATCATATATGCAAGTTTATATAAATATATTAGTTTGGAATATGAATCATGTTATGCAAGTTTGTGGTTATTGCCTATGCAAGTTTACACCCTTAGATGTAGATCTATGACATACATGATTTATGCAAGTTTGTAACTATCACCCAAACAAGTTCACACCTTTAGATTTGGATTTATGACATATATAGTTTTATGCAAGTTGTAACTTTGGCCTGTGCAAGTTTTAGATGTAGAACATCATTCACACATGCAAGTTCACCTCTTATGTTTAGATCTATTTTTAATTATATGTATGTTGTGATGTTTTCTCTTTATTCCATGAGTTAGACTATTCGAGTCTAACGTATATTTTACGTTAAACGAACGAACATACAACGTGGGGTAATGGGATAATATTAAAAAGATTTAATATTAAGAATTGGCATAAATGCCTTAAATGGCATAAAATAAATTTATGATGAAAATTGGTATGGTTTTGCGTAACGTAAATGGATGGACATAATTGAGTCAATTATGGCCATAGTTAAATTTGGAATTGATTGATAATTTGAATAGGGAAAGTAATTCAAATTGGGGAATGATTAATTAGGAGTAATTAATCGTCTAAGACACGAGGTTAGGCTCGTTTGTGGTGTAAGACTGCCCGGACCCGCCCGACAAATCCAGCTGCCATAAATGCCAGTCTAATGTAAGAGGTCTTAGGCATAAATTAAATACGTAACAATTGTACAGACACAAGGTTAGGCTCGTTTGTGGTAAGACTGCCCGGACCCGCCCGGCAAATCCAGCTGCCACAAATGCCAGTCTAATGTCGTAGGTCTTTATGAGGTTACGGTCTTAATGAATTAAGAAACACTTAACCAGATAAACATGTAGTGAGACATGAGGGGGTTAAGTGGGTGCCTTGGGTGGCATGTGGAATCTAGGGGGTGCCTTGGGTGGCATTTGAAATACGATTAGAAATACTTAACCAAAATTGAAACATGTAAGTGAACATGAATAAGAAGTGGGTTAAGTGGGATGTACTAGAGGGGACCAAGCTTAGGTGGATAGCTTGTGTCAAGTAATGGGGGCCCGTTTCAACCAGTAACCCATATGTATCTTTGTGGGCTCGACCCAAGTCGAGGATGGGACACGCATACTGGGCTTGACTGTAAGGGGCCAAAACGGGTTAGCAGTGGCAACACAATTCCAACGGGTTCATATGCGTGTGTGGACCCAGGCTGGTAGGTAAGACGTTGTTACATCGTGTGGCTATAAGCCGTGCATTCTTGGTGGTATCGGGTTGCCACTTTGGGGTGTGATACACCCACTGTGGGGTCAGCACGGGTATCTATGAGTTAGGGAGCCGATCGAATGGGGGTAGTGGGTACACCTAGTGGAGATAGGGGCAGGCAGCACCTATGAAGGCAACTAGGGGTGCATGAAACTACCATTATCATTGTTAAAGTATTGTAGGCGGAATCAACCTTAGGGTAACTAGTGGTGGTGCAGTATAATAGTGGTGGTGCAGTATAGTAACTATACTATAGTGGTTTAGGTGCGCTTCAATGTTATCTTAGTCCAATCTTATTTCCTTATTTACTCTGTCTTACTCAATTGCTCACAGTCATTTCCTTATTTTCCAACTTATGCCTTTGCCTAGTTATTTTGGTAATTATATTGTTAAAGTTATCGCACTCGCCAGACTTTATGTCTGACCCCCTTTGTTTCCTCCTCTTTTCTTCCTTCCCTCCCTCCCCCCCCCCCCCCAAGTGCTCAGCTCGGAACTAGCACCAGTGGAGCTTGATTTTGGACAGCTGTATTTCTTGCTTTTAGAAGATTGCTTGGATCGCTGAAGTAAAGTTCAGCCTCTCTTATTTATGGCTATTTTGTATTGGGGATTATGTCTTTCAACTTATGTACTTTGATTTAGTCAAGATGGATATTGTGTACTTTGACTCTGGTTTTGGTGTTGTAATCAAATTTATGTGTTTTCCGCTGCAATGAAATAAAGTTTTAAAGTTTTTGTATTGTTTATATCTGTCTTGTTGTTAAGGTTCTGTTCTATACACACTTAAAATGCTCCATGAAAGTTAATGCATTCCCTTTGTGAGTGACATTAATGGACGTAGGGAGTTACACGTTATATATAAAAATTGTTAGTTAAATATTGATTCTATTTATTATGATATCTCATATTTATATTGATTAACATCGGTGGATGTAGGGAAACAGGTTGGAGGGACCCAACTGGAGTCCTCAAAATTACTACTGTTTGTTTTCATATATTATGATATATAGATGTATTGAATGTTGTTGATAGATTTTGTTATGTTGGAGTAGCACTAGCCGAGAATAATTGGGTTTCAAATACCCAAAAATATATTTTGAATATAAAGAAAATGAAATAGTGTTTTAAAGGGAAAAACCTATTTTTCTGATATAAAAACTGAATTTCAAATGGCTATAAAATAATAACTTGTTGTTAATCAAAAAAATAGTTTGATTTATAAACGACGTTTATAAATGAAGTGGGGATTGGGAATCATTTTATAAAGGAATCCATGGAATTTATTTCAATGTTCAAAATGTGTAGAATTAAAATAATTCCATAAGGATTTATAATTGGTATTCGACTATGTCGAAGTTTATAAAAATTATTTATTTTCCAAAATTATATATTATATAATTTGGAACATGACAAGATAATTAATACTCGGGTTGAAATCGATATAATTTAGTCAAATATAAAATCGATATAGAATTATAAACTTGTTAAATAAAATATACTAGAAGACTGATGTATAAACGACATTTGATAAATAGAATAGAATGTGGTTGAGAAGTTGTAAAATGACTCGATATACAGAATCTGAACCTGTAATAGTATTTAAAGTTGAAATCAAGTTTTGATTTGATAAATTGAGTCCAGTTTTCTGTAAAGGAATAATATTCACGTTTTAAAGTGAATAATGATTTTAAAGCAAACATTTTGCAGATTGAAATAGTTATAAAAGGAAAATGGTAAATCTTTGGAAGTGATAAATTCTAAAGTGAATATAGAATCTAAGTTAACTGGAAACATCGAATTTACTCCGACGTTCGGAACGTTAATCGAATAGAGAATACTCCAAAGAGAGCATTCTGAAGTTCGATTATATTGAATTCAGGAATGTACTATTTACTTTCTGATTTTTATCAAGACGTATTATTTATTTATCAATTATTTACTCATTCAAATTAATGGATCAAAGTTATATTTTAAAATTTATATTATGGAAGCGGTGATTATAATGCTATTGTTATAATTAATGTTTTCCATTAAAAGAAGTTGATACGTAAACCGAATCCGAGAGTTGCTTAAGAAATGATTTTATTGATAAGACATGAAGAAATAGGATTAAGGAAATTAGAAATTAATTGGAGACTAGTCGAGTTGAATGGTTTCCTGAGTATCAATCTAATGTTGGTTTCGGCCTTCGGGGTTGATACTTAGGGAGTTGTTCTCTTACTAGATTACGGTTAGGGACTGATGGATTTGGAAGAATAGTGATGCGTAAATAAGAAGTGGAAATGTTTTCCGATATTAATAACGTATATTTTCTAAATATAGAAAATAATAATTTGTGGGTATATGGAATTGTTTTCCGAGGATCATGAGAGGCTAAATGGGTTTTAAGAAACATATAGAAAATGGAGAATGAGGAAATGAATAAACTAATGATAAATAAATTTAAAGGGATTGATGTTGATTGATGATTGACCGACAGAATTTCCATCTGGAAATAAGATCGTTGTTTGTATGGATGTTATCCTTTGATAGTTAAATAATCGGCTATCAAAGCTTTTGGCCATTTTTTTGTTAACAATACGAAGAGACCGGGATCAAGTTTATTATCTGAAAACCACTCTGTATGGGCATAAGAATTGCGAGTAAAATATGCTAAAGACAACTGAAGACAGAGTTTATGCAAGGGATGTATAGGCAATCCTAGGTAGAAATTGCCTAAAATGGATTGACGGAATGGTGCTGTAACAACCCGAAAATCTGGGCCAGTTTAAAATTTTTATTTTGGCAATTTTAGCGAATTTTGATTATTTAAAATGTATTATTTTAAATAATATCGACGAGAAATTTACTTTGAATACAATTCGAACGTATATATTTATACGCGTCGTCGTTAGAATATAAATATTTATATATAATTATAAATAGAATTGAAAATGGCGCGCTAGTTCGATAATTCGATTTCAAACTTCAATTGAATGTACCGGGTGCTAAACAATCCGGATTTTAGTGAAACCAAAAACATTGGGATCCATTCGTGAATATCTTTCCAACGAATCTGAAAAATCAAGATTTCATAGCGGGAATCAAAAGATATGTCCAGTTGAAAATTCTGAATAGTCGCTATGGAATTCGGGCCCTTAAAAATGAGAATTTTGCAAATGACCTCGGATTTCGACGAAACCACTTTTGTTGGATCCGTGATGTCAAGTTATTGCTAGATTCCAAATTTCATAATTTTTCAAATCAATATGTGAGCGTGGCAAAGGAAAACGCGTTTGACCAGTTTCAGTTGATTTTAATCGACTGGAAATTGGACATTTTTTAATTTTTACATGATAGGAATATTAGAAATATCATCTTTATATGTGTAGAAGAATAAAAATGAGATTTTTATAAAGATGAAATCTTTAAATTTGAAAAGGCGAAGTCTATGTTTTTATAAAGGCGAAATCTTTACTTTAGAAAAGGCGAAATCTTTATATGGAAAATAGCGTGATAAAAATATAATTTTTATCTATATAACATAGTAGTAAAAATTCTATTTTTTTTTATATTGAACATCGAAGTAAAAATGTGATTTTTTATATTGAACATCGAAGTAAAAATGTGATTTTTATATATTGAACATCGAAGTAAAAATGTGATTTTTATATATTGAACATCGAAGTAAAAATGTGATTTTTATATAGTGAATAGCGAGGTAAAAATTCGATTTTTATATATGTAGTGGCTACGGGCAACGAAGATGACGAAGATGCGATAGCGATGAAGATTTCTATCAATGAAGTGCCGTGGAGCTAGGATAGCTATTTGTGAGAATTTCTCAACTTTCAATTTCTTTTTCTAGTTATATATATATACTAGGATGCAGACGGTGCTTAGAAGCACCCGACACAACCGTCCACAGACCATGGACTTGTTTGTTAGGTTGCAAAAATTAGTTAGATGATCTGGTTGAAATTTGGTTGTTTGGTGAATTTGATTGATGTGTGAATGGCGTGGGCCTTCACTAGACCGGGGATAAGGCTAGGCCTTGTCCCGTTTCTAGTATCGTGCCGTTATGCCGCCGAAATTTTCTAAAATAAGTTAGAAAATAAAAATATCATTTTATTTAAAGAATGAACTGAATAGAAATTCATATGTTAAAATAAAATGTTTTACCGTTAAAAATATATAATTTTTAACGTGAATATGAATATAGTGAATGTGAATAAATAAATATTCATTTACAAACCGGACGGTTTGTTTATGTACACCTATTTGAAGGACATTGATTGGGACGATAAATTTTACACATCGCCCAACTGCACAAATAAAATATGTGTTTGATTGTTTGAAACCCCACACGGGTGTTGGGATGAAATTTGAAGTTCACTCATCCTGATTGATTAAATATGTCGATCGATTGATTGACAGGCTGTTATAAGCGTTAGATATCTATATTTGATGCTTATGCAGTGTAGTGCACTTTGGTTGATGGTTGATTATTTTTCAATGCTATTATATACGTGTGATGTATGAAAATCCGTATAATTAACATTATATGGTGATTGATTGGGCCTCATTCCAATTTAGAAAATAAAGAATAATATAAAATAAAGGTTCATGTGTTGACAATACTCATCCATTGAGATTGGTCATGTGTTGAACGAAATATTTTAGTAATAAAATTTACATCTTTATCAATATAAAATAAAGGTTCATGTGTTGACAATACTCATCCATTGAGATTGGTCATGTGTTGAACGAAATATTTTAGTAATAAAATTTACATCTTTATCAATATAAAATAAAGGTTCATGTGTTGACAATACTCATCCATTGAGATTGGTCATGTGTTGAACGAAATATTTTAATAATAGAAATATTTGAAATAGAATATTTGAAAATAGAAATATATGAAGCCGTGTTGATTAGATTGACGCCATTTTGACGTGAACGATATTTATATCGAATTTATTCATTTTAAAATGAATATTGAAAAGTGATTTCGAAATTGAATATTTTGAAATGAAATTTGAATCAAATTGAATAGAAAACGAATTCGAATCGAATTTGTTTTGAATATATAACGAATTTGATTTCAATTGAATATACAACGAATTGAATCGAATAGAAAACGATTTCGAAATGAATTGAATATAAAACGATTTCGAAATGAATTGAATATAAAACGATTTTGAAACGAATTGAATATAAAACGATTTCGAAATGAATTGAATATAAAACGATTTCGAAATGAATTGAATTGAAAACGATTTCGAAATGAATTGAATTGAAAACGATTTCGAAATGAATTGAATTGAAAACGATTTCGAAATGAATTTAATTGAAAACGATTTCGAAATGAATTGAATTGAAAACGATTTCGAAATGAATTGAATTGAAAACGATTTCGAAATGAATTGAATTGAAAACAATTTCGAAATGAATTGAATTGAAAACGAATTCAAATTGAATTGAAAGCGAATTGAAATGAATTCAAATTGAATTGAAATTTGAATTGAATAGAAATGAATTTTAAAACGAATTTATAAAGAAGAATTCAATTTTGATTTGAATTGAAATGGAAGTTGAAATTGCTTTTGAAACGAATTTTAAAACTATTTATATAATTCGTTTTAAATAGAAATCGACGAAATATATATTATATATATAATATAATGGCCTGAATAGAACGCGCCGCGCCGCGGCAGTTCGTGAATTTCGACCATTTATTTCAAACGGACATTACGGGGAAGTTACGGGTTTTCACAGTTGGTATCAGAGCTTTGGTTTACAAAGCTCAGAGAACAAGGCACATTAGAACCCTACGAAAGAATTCATCAGATATTGGATTAGTAATGTCCAATGGGAATGACTCGTTAGAAATAGGATCAGTAGTATCCTAGGACGAGTGTAGAGAGTATATTTTTAAAATGAAAACCAAATTTGTTTTGAAAATTTAAATCAATTATTCGTATTTGATTATTTATTTTATATTGATTAGAACAATCCAAAATATAAAGATTTTGCGTATGCGCCCAGCTAGCGTGTATTCGAAGTTTTGATATATTGGGTAGATATAGAATTACACTCTAATCGCCCGGAGATGATTTTGTTGATGGAGCTCCATCATTAGAATTGATATTCGAGTGACGAACGTGTAATATCTATATACTTCCTATTGACTGGTGTGAGAACCAAAATTAGATAGGGCCTATTGTTGTGATTTGGCATCAAAAACATGATTTTAGTATATGTACCAAAATTATGAATTTGAAACTCTAATTCACTAATTGATTGATGGTTGTGTTGTTTGATTACTGTTTTGATTAATTAAAATTTTAACCATATAGCCAATTTGATCAAATAGTGAGTTGTATTGAAAATTGGTCACATTTTCTTGCATATACATGTGCTTACATTGAACAGATCATAGCAAGGAGGCTAGAGCAGAGAATAAAATTTGTTTGCCCGACAAATAGGTACATGTTTACTACATAATTTACTGTTTTGTTTGGGTGATGATGATTTTATGAGCCTATTGGCTAGCCGCTTGGCTTTCTCTTTTTCTTTTTGAGATCTGAAGGACCGGGGAAGCTATTTGAAATTCCCCGATGCTCCCGGTGCAGGGGGGGTTATGGCGAAATTTTTCGAAAATTTAGGGTGTTAGCCAAATTTTTGAAGAATTTGAAAATTCTCAGAAACTAAAAAGTTGGAGAATGGAAGCCAGATCGAGCGTAGAATTGATTGATCAAACCACTTTCGACTTTGTTCCTTTTCGGGGACGAAAAGTTTTAAGAAGGGGAGATTGTAACAACCCGAAAATCTGGGCCAGTTTAAAAATTTTATTTTGGCAATTTTAGCAAATTTTGATTATTTAAAATGTATTATTTTAAATAATATCGACGAGAAATTTACTTTGAATATAATTCGAACGTATATATTTATACGCGTCGTCGTTAGAATATAAATATTTATATATAATTATAAATAGAATTGAAAATGGCGTGGTAGTTCGATAATTCGATTTCAAACTTCAATTGAATGTACCGGGTGCAAAACAATCCGGATTTTAGTGAAACCAAAAACATTGGGATCCATTCGTGAATATCTTTCCAACGAATCCGAAAAATCAAGATTTCATAGCGGGAATCAAAAGATATGTCCAGTTGAAAATTCTGAATAGTCGCTATGGAATTCGGGCCCTTAAAAATGAGAATTTTGCAAACGACCTCGGATTTCGACGAAACCACTTTTGTTGGGTCCGTGATGTCAAGTTATTGCTAGATTCCAAATTTCATAATTTTTCAAATCAATATGTGAGCGTAGCAAAGGAAAACGCGTTTGACCAGTTTCAGTTGATTTTAATCAACTGGAAATTGGCCATTTTTTAATTTTTACATGATAGGAATATCAAAAATATCATCTTTATATGTGTAGAAGAATAAAAATGAGATTTTTATAAAGATGAAATCTTTAAATTTGAAAAGGCGAAGTCTATGTTTTTATAAAGGCGAAATCTTTATTTTAGAAAAGGCGAAATCTTTATATGGAAAATAGCGTGATAAAAATATAATTTTTATCTACATAACATAGTAGTAAAAATTCGATTTTTTTTATATTGAACATCGAAGTAAAAATGTGATTTTTTATATTGAACATCGAAGTAAAAATGTGATTTTTATATATTGATCATCGAAGTAAAAATGTGATTTTTATATATTGAACATCGAAGTAAAAATGTGATTTTTATATAGTGAATAGCGAAGTAAAAATTCGATTTTTATATATGTAGTGGCTACGGGCAACGAAGATGCGATAGCGATGAAGATTTCTATCAATGAAGTGCCGTGGAGCTAGGATAGCTATTTGTGAGAATTTCTCACCTTTCAATTTCTTTTTCTAGTTATATATATATACTAGGATGCAGACGGTGCTTAGAAGCACCCGACACAACCGTCCACAGACCATGGACTTGTTTGTTTGGTTGCAAAAATTAGTTAGATGATCTGGTTGAAATTTGGTTGTTTGGTGAATTTGATTGATGTGTGAATGGCGTGGGCCTTCACTAGACCGGGGATAAGGCTAGGCCTTGTCCCGTTTCTAGTATCGTGCCGTTATGCCGCCGAAATTTTCTAAAATAAGTTAGAAAATAAAAATATCATTTTATTTAAAGAATGAACTGAATAGAAATTCATATGTTAAAATAAAATGTTTTACCGTTAAAAATATATAATTTTTAACGTGAATATGAATATAGTGAATGTGAATAAATAAATATTCATTTACAAACCGAACAGTTTGTTTATGTACACCTATTTGAAGGACATTGATTGGGACGATAAATTTTACACATCGCCCAACTGCACAAATAAAATATGTGTTTGATTGTTTGAAACCCCACACGGGTGTTGGGATGAAATTTGAAGTTCACTCATCCTGATTGATTAAATATGTCGATCGATTGATTGACAGGCTGTTATAAGCGTTAGATATCTATATTTGATGCTTATGCAGTGTAGTGCACTTTGGTTGATGGTTGATTATTTTTCAATGCTATTATATACGTGTGATGTATGAAAATCCGTATAATTAACATTATATGGTGATTGATTGGGCCTCATTCCAATTTAGAAAATAAAGAATAATATAAAATAAAGGTTCATGTGTTGACAATACTCATCCATTGAGATTGGTCATGTGTTGAACGAAATATTTTAGTAATAAAATTTACATCTTTATCAATATAAAATATAGGTTCATGTGTTGACAATACTCATCCATTGAGATTGGTCATGTGTTGAACGAAATATTTTAGTAATAAAATTTACATCTTTATCAATATAAAATAAAGGTTCATGTGTTGACAATACTCATCCATTGAGATTGGTCATGTGTTGAACGAAATATTTTAGTAATAAAATTTACATCTTTATCAATATAAAATAAAGGTTCATGTGTTGACAGTACTCATCCATTGAGATTGGTCATGTGTTGAACGAAATATTTTAATAATAGAAATATTTGAAATAGAATATTTGAAAATAGAAATATATGAAGTCGTGTTGATTAGATTGACGCCATTTTGACGTGAACGATATTTATATCGAATTTATTCATTTTAAAATGAATATTGAAAAGTGATTTCGAAATCGAATATTTTGAAATGAAATTTGAATCAAATTGAATAGAAAACGAATTCGAATCGAATTTGTTTTGAATATATAACGAATTTGATTTCAATGGAATATACAACGAATTGAATCGAATAGAAAACCAATTTGAATTGAATTGAATATAAAACGATTTCGAAATGAATTGAATATAAAACGATTTCGAAACGAATTGAATATAAAACGATTTCGAAATGAATTGAATATAAAACGATTTCGAAATGAATTGAATTGAAAACGATTTCGAAATGAATTGAATTGAAAACGATTTTGAAATGAATTGAATTGAAAACGATTTCGAAATGAATTTAATTGAAAACGATTTCGAAATGAATTGAATTGAAAACGATTTCGAAATGAATTGAATTGAAAACGATTTCGAAATGAATTGAATTGAAAACAATTTCGAAATGAATTGAATTGAAAACGAATTCAAATTGAATTGAAAGCGAATTGAAATGAATTCAAATTGAATTGAAAGCGAATTGAAATGAATTCAAATTGAATTGAAATTTGAATTGAATAGAAATGAATTTTAAAACGAATTTATAAAGAAGAATTCAATTTTGATTTGAATTGAAATGGAAGTTGAAATTGCTTTTGAAACGAATTTTAAAACTATTTATATAATTCGTTTTAAATAGAAATCGACAAAATATATATTATATATATTATATATATAATATAATGGCCTGAATAGAACGCGCCGCGCCGCGGCAGTTCGTGAATTTCGACCATTTATTTCAAACGGACTTTACGGGGAAGTTACGGGTTTTCACAGGTGCCTTCGGTTTGTCTAGTCCCAGGACAACTTATATGGACGAATGTCTGACAGAGTATGCCTGACACAACATATACATTGATATTTTCAAACGTATTACGATTAGTGGTAGAGGAATTCGTTTCACTTTGCTTTATACCCGTGATATTGCAGGGGGAATCAATAAATGGTTCGGCAGGTTTGACGATGAGGCATTCCAAGTGAATGTAGATGTGATATGTCAAAAAGGAAAGACATAGCTTCTAGCCTCACAACCGGGAAATGAAAAAAATCGGGCGGGCAACATGGCTAAGTGGGTCGCTCCCAATTATGGTGTATATCATCTAACTAGAGAAAGTGCATTTCCTTCTTTAGTCTATCAATGTTGTCCCTTTAGGGAAACGGTTGCTGATCCCAACCGCTGGTGATATTTATTCGATACACTCAAGCGAAATGAGTGGTTGGTCGTGCATATCCGGGTTGCAAGATGTTCTTGTTGAACCTACTGTATTCCCTTCTAGAGATACATTATTGGCAGGTGGTTCCATACCTGGTCATAGTCGGAATCCAACCTCCAATAAGCGCCCAAAGTTTTTGATTTTATGTTATGTATGTGGAGCGTGAGATGCAAGCGTTCTGCTAGATTGATATTTACTTGATTTAAACACTATTATAATATCAAAAAATATTGATTTTGAAAGAAAGTTTTAGGTTATCGTAAGGTAAAAACCATCCGTGTTTATATGTGGATCTACCTTATGATTATCCTTTCTTTTAAAAAGGATATTTAAAGTTAAACTATGTAACGACCCGTATTTTCTACCTATTTATTTGGATTATTTTAATTATTTTAAATATTGGTTTGTATTTAAATAATCGAATTTAACGATTTTATTTGGAATATATTATTTAAATAAATAATAAAATATTATTTTAATTTCCAGAATATTGGAAAATGTGAAATTTGGAATATATTGTGACCGGGCAGTTTAAAGTGGTCAAATATTGCTTATATTGAAAATATAGTAACGATTTCAATTCGAAAACGATGGTTGAGCGATATGGTTTATAATTTAATTAAATGACGAGCTGTAGCGGCACGGCAATTCGCAATTTGGCTTTTTGAACTTCAATTGGTCGTACCGGGTTCAAAACAAGTCGGATTTCCTCGAAACAAGAAACGTCGGAATCTGTTTGACGATATCTTTCTAATGGCAGAGAAAATCCAGTTTTCATCGCGTAGATTTCATTTTATGTCCAAATCAAATTTTGAAAAGGCCACTGTGGAATTTCCTTTATATATTATATCGTTATTTATATAAATAAAGGGGTTTTTAAATTTTTATAATATCGATTTGGCTTCAAACTCAACCCGGGCTATTTTATCTTGGTAATATACGATATTCTGGTCAGGTATGGCCAATTTCATTATTTTAATGATATTATATTAGGGTACTTTAAAAATTGGTTTATTTTATTTGAATTGGCCAGTTATAAAAGGGCCATTATTCAATCGACCTCAGTTTTCGATGAAACAGATTTTATTGGGACCGCAACATTAATTTATTGCTAGATTTCAAGTGGCGCGTCAATCGGGGTTAATTTGTGAGCGTGACAAAATAAAATGCAAATAAAAACAACCATTTGAACGTGAAAGAGCGCCATTCGAGCAAACGAACTCTAAATTCGACGAAATAAGTTTCATTAGGACCGTATCATCAAATTATACTATGTCGTCCATTCGCATCTCGAACGGGGTTCATATGCGAGCGCAATAGCAAATAAACGACATTCGAAAACGCGATAGACACGAAATAAAATATCGCTCGTCACATCAACTTAAATTATATTATTTTCACCTATTTAAACCACTAAAAATCAGAATTCTCCATCCACCATTAATTTTCTTCCATAAATTTTGCAAAAAAGTCCTCCAACACAAATCAATTTATATCTTACAATCTGTCAAGAATTTGCATAGGGGTTCTGAAGTAAACTTGTAGATTGGGTCGATATCTACCCGCTGTAAAAAGTTGGGGAGGTTTCGTTGAGTGTGGTGGCCAGAATCGGCTGAACAGTGGAGATTTCCAGTTTCGTTCTTAGTCCAAATTCGAGAGATTTAGCCAATTTTAGATGATGGGACCTTGGGTTTTTTGTAGAGGAGAGAAAGGGCCTTGATTTGGCACTGGTCTGAGGTCGTCTGGTGGTCTGTGGTGACGGCGGCGGCTAGATGAATGTGGAGGAGATGTTTTGGGTTCTGTTTTGAAAGTCATGATCGGGTTTGGAAAAATTTCGGCGACTAGGGGAGGTGTTGGCGCTGGATGTCTGAATGCCAGAGAGGCTCTAATGGGTGGCGGTCTCAACGGTGGGGTCGCGGTGATCTGAATCGATGTGTGGTGGTGGAATTTCGGGTCTAGAAGGAATTGGGGGTATTCAGAAATTAAGGCGGAGGAGGCGATGTTAGGTCACGGGGTCGCTGGCGAAGGGTGCTGGTAGATGGGCGGTTCTGACGGTCAGGTCGAAGTGGGCCCAGACTCAGTGACGGAGGTGCAGTGATCAACTGTTGGTGGCGGGTTTGGTTTTGGACGTAGTATAGTATAGAAGGAGACGAAAGTCAGGTTGGAGGAAAGAATCAAAAAGAAAACGCGTGAGGAACCAATGAGGAGCTGATGTGGACCGGGTTAGGGGGTTTTAACGGTAAATTTAAGGTAAGGTTAATAATTAATTAATTATTTAGTTTTAATATATAATCGTATATAGGTTTAAACTTTAAACGAACGTATCTTCTTCATATGTTAACAAAATTTGACGAAACTGGATCCGTTGGGATTGCAAAGATGAGCTTTAGACGATGGCACTGACTAGGCTCTAATCTGACACATTTGAAAATTCAGTTAATTTTGAACGCTTGACTGAATTTAAAAGCAACAAACGTGTCAACCGTCAACCAGAACAAAATCTGGTGAGTTAATTCTCACACCTTCTGGAGTCCTGTGATGTGGTAAATCCATAGAAAAATATAATTCACCATTTACAGTATAAATTGGTTGATTGAATGCGATGGAAGCAAATTGGTTGTTTATTGTTTGATTGGTTGCAGTTATTTATATCCCATCATTTATTTAATCCGTATATTTCACCCAACTATTATCTGTGATGCAGAGAAGGACAGGTTGGAGGGATCCGACCGGATTCCTCAAATAAACTGTATTTTTAACTGTTGTGCATATATGAAGTGTTCAACCGGACTGACACCAAAACCTGTTTAAATGTGATGGTTGAATAGATATTCATCATTGTTCTGTTTGAAATCAATCGATAGTGTTGATTTGGAAAATGGCCTAAATGGTATTGTTTAAACGTCGTTCTATTGTCAGGTGGATCGACGCAGTTTTAATGTTATAAATTATTTTATAACTGAATTAAAGTTTTTGATTTTTTTTATATAAGTAATTAAATTAGAAGTTTTATAAATATATTTTAATCGGGTTTATAAGGGATTATTTAAATGGTTTACACCAGCTTTAAAAGCAGAGAAAACCACAGATTTTACCTGCAGACTGATGGGACAATTGTTTTTAAACAACTAAAAGGTGATTTTAAATTAATTGAGTTATTTAATTAAATTAAAAGGAAAATGACAAATGGAATTCAGTTAATGGTTAACCGAGGTGTACGGTTGACCAAATCAACCGTGTTTAGCTTAAATTGAAAATGAGACCAACTTGAAATGGAATGGAATTAATTGGGTTCTAAATATTCGTCAAATTTGGCGAGAGGTGTTTAATAATTAGTTAATCTTTGATTAACTATAATTAAGGAAATTCTTGAATTGTTTAGTGTTATTTTTTTTGTTAATCTTCGATTAACTAAACCTCAAAATAATTATTAAATTGGTTAAGGTTAATAAAGTAAAGTATTGTTTAATCAATTTTTAAAAGTGATAATTATCATATTTTTGATAAATAGCAAAGTTAACTATTCTTATATAGTTATTGAAGTTGTTATTACTATTATTTTACAATTAGAGAAATGACTTTTAAATAGGAATTCAATTAAGAAATGACTTAAGTGGCATTATGGTTTGACCAAGGAAGTGGGAAAAGTTTATAAAGAGGTTTATAATCCAAGTTTCAGATGAGGATGGTAAATGGAATAGGTAAGTAAAGGTGGTGTTTTATGGATATTTACATAATCAAATGAGTTAAGTAAAGAGAGGATTAAACGAGGATTTCAATATAAGGGATGGTTTTAAAACCCGATTTGAACTCAGAGGGAAAATGAGATTTGATGTTAGTTGTTAAACTGATATTATTCTGAGGTAACAATGGGTCGATCAAGGTCTGAGAGGTAACTAAAATACCCCAACTTGATTGGCTTCACTATTATCGAGGAATGATATTAGTTTGGAATAAGTGGAAAGTGTTGAGATTTGGTTTACCTTATATGAGGAATATCGAACTCTAATGCAAGGTTTTGGGAAATAAATATTATGGAAATATTAGTTTCAAAGAAATAAGAATATTGATTTCAAATTTTAATGTACATTTGTTATTTAATTAGAGTTGATCGAATATAGTATTTGAGATAGAGTTAGTCAAACATAGTTATTCAGGAAGAGTTGCCATTGCGTACGACTGCTAGCGTAATTCGCAAGGCTGCAGATAGCCTACGACGGTCGGATGTTTCCTGAGGGAATCGGATGTAACCATTGTGATTGTTGCGATCTAGAGTCAAGCGAATAGAGTAAGTCGAATATTAGTTAATCGATAGGAGTAATTGAGTCAAGTTAGTCCAATTGAGTTAAATAAGTCGAGTTAGTCAAGTTAGAGTTAATTAATCAGAATAAATCAGTCAGAGTTAGTCAGAGAAAATTTGGTTTATATCATTAAGTATATACATATATGGATATCGTGAGTTGCCCGAATATAAGGAAATAGGGTAAAGGGTTTAAAGAAATATATCGATATTGCCAATGGACATGGAAAGCTGGGTAGGGATATACACACACACACACACACACACACACACACACACATATATATATATATATATATATATATATACGTACCCAAAATCATATAAACAGTTCTGTTATAATAAGATAAGGATAAATCCAATGTTTTGAATGTATTGGGAGATCTAAAAACTGATTAATGATTTGTTAAATATGTTTTAAAGAGGTCAAGTTATGTCAAGTACTGGATCAGCAAACTCATGTGATTCACACAATTGTTATTTGATAGTTAAAACACCGACTATCAAAACATGACCAAATACGATTGTTGGTACGGAAAGACCGGGATCGAATTTATATTCAAAAACCATTCCGACCAATAAATACGTGAAGATGGTAATTAAAGATAGAGCAAGTGAAGATCGTGGATCTTCATAAGCGGAAGGACTGCTTGTCGAATTTCTCTGGCTTGCAACCAGAGTTATTTGATTTGTGATTCTATCGTGGTTGAATCTACGGATTGTAAGGACTACTTACTACTGATCCTTGGGGTGATTCCTATAAGGATACGGTAGGAGGATGCCTTCGGTTTATCCTGTCCTGGATGATTTGTATGGACGAATGTCTGACAGAGTATTTCCTTAGAACCACGTACGTTGATTTTTACAAATATACCGAGTTGGTGGCAAAGTGGTGCACTTCTTTAATACCCGGAGTATATTTGTGGACGTCAATTAGTGATTTGATGGATCTGATGATGTGGCATTCAAAGTGAATGATGACCAGATGTTTTAAAGTAAATTCCAACCTCAAGCCTCATCAACCGGGAAATGACAAAAATCGGGCAGGCAACATGTCTATGTGGGTCACTCCCATTAGGGTGTATAATCACCTATCTAGAGAAATTCCATTTGCTTCTTTAATCTATATTCGATGCTGTCCATTTTCGGGAGGCGGTTGCTGATCCCAACCGTCGGTGATATACATTCAATACACTCAAGCGAAGTGAGTGGTCGGTCGTGTGTGGGCCGGGTTGCAAGACGTTCTTGTTGAACCCAGTGTATTCGTCTCTTGAGATACACGTTCGGAAGGTGGTCCCATACTTTGTCAAGGTTGGAATCCAATATCCAATAAGCGCCCGCGGTTTTTGATTGTATACTATATATGTGGAGCGTGAGATGCAAGATTTCCGCTAGATTCTAAATTACTTGTATTTAGACACGATGATAATATCAGAATAAGTTATGATTTCAAAAATGTTTTCGGTTATAGTAAGGTATAAACCGTCCATGTTTATGTATGGGCTGGTCTTACTATTACCCTTTGATTTCAAAAAAGGATTTTACAAAATTAAGCAAGTTGTGTGTGTGTGCTGTGAATTTATCACTGATAGTATTCCAGACTGACCCGGTGTATTTTGCTTTACTTCAAATGTGCTCAGGTCAGACCGAGTATGTTCCAGGTTAGGTTTCGCTTGGATTTTCGGGAGCTAGAAGCAGTCAGCTTCACCGTTAGTTATATACAGTTATTTTTCCTCTGTGACTAATATATGTTGTACTCTAATGATTGGTACGTATGTACCGTTCTTTGTATAAAAAGAGATTTGATATTATATTTTATATGTTTCGCTATGAGATTCTGATGTGGTGTTCTTCTTCTTTCTTCTATTCTAATACTTCTTTCTTTCTATTCTCATCCTCTAACTTCTTTCTATTGACAATCCAGTGTTTTCGATGCTTGAATAGTCGACGTGGTGATTTTATGTCGATTTTCGGGGTCGAAAATCCTTGGGTTGTTACAGTGGTATCAGAGCTATTGGTTTAATGATTAACCTTGGCTCTGTGGTGTGACTCAATAGAGATGGGGTTAGTAACACCTTAGATTGAGTCTGAGTATATATGTGAGAGCGCGTATTTGTAATTTGATATAAAATATATTTTTGAAAATATTTTTGACCAATATATTTTGTTAAATAATAATAAAGGTGATGATTTCCATAAATAACTATAATATGGAGAATCAACTGGATTTCAGATTTGAATGATATGCTTGGATTGTTTTGTTGATTGCTTGGATATAAATCTGAAATGGATAGACTTGGTTGAAAACCAATGTGAAATAACAAGTTGAATAAATCAATTCAGATAAATTTGGATGGATAATTAAAGAAATAAATGAAGTGACAATAAACAATTATATTCTCGTGTGAATAGAATTGTTTGTGAATAATTGGTTGATATGTATGATATGGGTGTTTTAAACCTAATTGACATTGGTTTTGGGAACTAATGAATTGGTTTGAGTTAAGAACAGGTGCAGATGAGCCTATTCAGCTTTAAATCAGTTCGAAGGAGAAAGTCTGGAGTTAATCGAATCTAGAGCTGCACAATAATTAAGCAAGCTCGAATATAATATATCGCTTATCGCATAATAATGCTCGCAAAAAGGTACTGCCTACGAAAGTATGAAATTTTGGTTTTATTAGGGTTTTGATTTTGGATTTTGATTTTTCCGACCATGAGAGCCGATGTATAAATATTTCTTGATCCTGCAATATTGCAGATGGTCCTCCGTGCAGGGGAGACTCTACCGAAATTTTTCCAAAATTTGTGGTGTTAGAATTTTTTTTAAAATTTTTGGGAAATTTTTTTATTTGAAATAAATTGGTTTTAAAACCAATTGGGTCAGTTTGGAAATAAATTCGAGTTTTAAAATTAATTATTTTTGGAAGGATAATGGGATTTAACGTTCTTTCTACCTTAGCAATTTCAAGGACGAAATTATTTTAAGGGGGAAGGAATGTAACGACCCGTATTTTCTGCCTATTTATTTGGATTATTTAAATTATTTAAATTATTTTAAATATTGGTTTGAATATAAATAATCAAATTTAACGATTTTATTTGGAATATATTATTTAAATAAATAATAAAATATTATTTTAATTTCCAGAATATTGGAAAATGTGGAATTTGGAATATATTATGACCGGGCAGTTTAAAGTGGTCAAATATTGGTTATATTGAAAATATAGTAACGATTTCGATTCGAAAACGACGGTTGAGCGATAAGGTTTATAAGTTAATTAAATAACGAGCTGTAGAGGCGCGACAGTTCGCGATTTGGCGTTTTGAACTTCAATTGGTCGTACCGGGTTCAAAATAAGTCGGATTTCCTCGAAACAAGAAACGTTGGAATCTGTTTGACGGTATCTTTCTAATGGCAGAGAAAAATCCAGTTTTCATCGTGTAGATTTTATTTTATGTCCAAATCAAATTTTGAAAAGGTCATTGTGGAATTTCCTTTATATATTATATCGTTATTTATATAAATAAAGGGGTTTTTTAATTTTTATAATATCGATTTGGCTTCAAACTCAACCGGGGCTATTTTATCTTGGTAATATACGATATTCTGTCAAGTATGGCCAATTTCAATATTTTAATGATATTATATTGGGGTACTTTAAAAATTGGTTTATTTTATTTGAATTGGTCGGTTATAAAAGGGTCATTATTCAAACGACCTTAGTTTTCGATGAAACTAATTTTATTGGGACCACAACAGTAAATTATTGCTAGATTTCAAGTGGCGCGTCAATCGGGGTTAATTTGTGAGCGTGGCAAAATAAAATTGACCATTTGAACGTGAACGAGCGCCATTCAAGCAAACGAACTCGGAATTCGACGAAACAAGTTTCATTAGGACCGTATCATCAAATTATACTATGCCGTCCATTCGCATCTCGAACGGGGTTCGTACGCGAGCACAGCAGCGAATAAACAACGTTCGAAAATGCGGTAGACACGAAATAAAATATCGCTAGTCAACTTCGCTCGTCACATCGACTTAAATTATATTATTTTCACCTATATAAACCACTAAAAATCAGAATTCTCCATCCGCCATTAATTTTCTTCCATAAATTTTGCAAAAAAGTCCTCCAACACAAATCTATCTTACAATCTGTCAAGAATTTGCATAGGGGTTCTGAAGTAAACTTGTAGATCGGGTCGATATCTACTCACTGTAAAAAGTTGGGGAGGTTTCGTTGAGTGTGGTGGCCGGAATCGACTGAACAGTGGAGAATTCTAGTTTTGTTCTTGGCCCAAATTCGAGAGATTTAGCCAATTTTAGATGATGGGACCTTGGGGGTTTTGTAGAGGAGAGAAAGGACTTTGATTTGGCACTGGTCTGAGGTCGTCTGGTGGTCTGTAGTGATGGCGGTGGCTAGATGAACGTGGAGGAGATGTTTTGGGTTCGGTTTTGAAAGTCATGATCGGGTTTGGCAAAATTCCGGCGACTAGGGGAGGTGTTGGCGCTAGAAGTCTGAACGCCAGAGAGGCTCTGATGGGTGGCGGTCTCAATGGTGGGGTCGCGGTGATCTGAATCGATGTGTGATGGTGGAATTTCAGGACTAGACGGAATTGGGGGTATTCGGAAATTAAGGCGGAGGAGGCGGTGCTAGGTCACAGGGTCGCTGGTGAAGGGTGCTGGTGGATGGGCGGTTTCGGCGGTCAGGTCGAAGTGGGCCCAGACTCAACAACGGAGGTGCAGTGATCAACTGTTGGTGGCGGGTTTTGTTTTGGGCGTGGTACAGTGGAGAAGGAGATGAAAGTCGGGTTGGAGGAAAGGGTCAAAAAGAAAACGTGTGAGGAACCAATGAGGAGCTGACGTGGACTGGATTAGGGGTGTTTAACGGTAAATTTAAGGTAAGGTTAATAATTAATTAATTATTTAGTTTTAATATATAATCGTATATAGGTTTAAACTTTAAACGAACGTATCTTCTTCATACGTTAAAAAAACTGATGAAACTGGATCCGTTGGGATAGCAGGGACGAGCTCTAGACGATGGCACTGACTAGGCTCTGATCTGACGCAGTTGAAAATTCAGCTAATTTTGAACGCTCGACTGAATTTAAAAGCAACAAACGCATCAACCGTCAACCAGAACAAAATTTGGTGAGTTAATTCTCACACCTTCTGGAGTCCTGTGATGTGGTATATACATAGACAAATATAATTCACCATTTATAGTATAAATTGGATGATTGAATGCGATGGATGCAAATTGATTGTTTATTGTTTGATTGGTTGTAGTTATTTATATCCCATCATTTATTTAATCCGTATATTTCACCCAACTGTTATCTGTGATGTAGAGAAGGACAAGTTGGAGGGATCCAACTGGATTCCTCAAATAAACTGTATTTTTAACTGTTGTGCATATATGAAGTGTTCAACCGGACTGACACCAAAACCTGTTTAAGTGTGACGGTTGAATAGATATTCATCATTGTTGTGTTTGAAATCAATTGACAGTGTTGATTTGGAAAATGGCCTAAATGGTATTGTTTAAACGTCGTTTTACTGTCAGGTGGATCGACGGAGTTTTAAAGTTATATATTATTTTATAACTGAATTAAAGTTTTTGATTTTTTTTATAAAAGTAATCAAATTATAAGTTTTATAAATATATTTTAATCATTTTTATAAAGGGATTATTTAAATGGTTTACATCAGCTTTAAAAGCAGAGAAAACCACAGATTTTACCTATAGGCTGATGGGAAAATTGTTTTTAAACAACTAAAAGGTGATTTTAAATTAATTGAGTTATTTAATTAAATTAAAAGGGAAATGACAAATGGAATTCAGTTAATGGTTAACTGAGGTGTACGGTTGACCAAATCAACCGTGTTTAGCTTAAATTGAAAATGAGACCAACTTGAAATGGAATGGAATTAATTGGGTTCTGAATATTCGTTAAATTTGGCGAGAGGTATTTAATAATTAGTTAATCTTTCATTAACTATAATTAAGGAAATTCTTGAATTGTTTAGTGTTATTTTTTTTGTTAATCTTCGATTAACTAAATCTCAAAATAATTATTAAATTGGTTAGGGTTAATAAAGTAAAGTATTGTTTAATCAACTTTTAAAAGCGATAATTATCATACTTTTGATAAATAGTAAAGTTAACTATTCTTATATAGTTAATGTTGAAGTTATTATTATTATTATTTGACAATTAGAGAAATGACTTTTAAATAGGAATTCAATTAAGAAATAACTTAAGTGGCATTATGGTTCGACCAAGGAAGTGGGAAAAGTTTATAAAGAGGTTTATAATCCAAGTTTCAGATGAGGATGTTAAATGGAATCGGAAAGTAAAGGTGGTGTTTTATGGATATTTACTTAATCAAACAAGTTAAGTAAAGAGAGGATTAAACGAGGATTTTTAATATAAGGGATGGTTTTAAAACCCGATTTGAAATCAGAGGGAAAATGATGTTAGTTGTTAAACTGATATTATTTTGAGGTAAGAATGGGTCGATCAAGGTCTGAGAGGTAACTAAAATACCCCAACTTGATTGGCTTCACTATTATCGAGGAATGATATTAGTTTGGAATAAGTGGAAAGTGTTGAGATTTGGTTTACCTTATATGAGGAATATCGAACTCTAATGCAAGGTTTTGGGAAATAAATATTATGGCAATATTAGTTTCAAATAAATAAGAATATTGATTTCAAATTTTAATGAACATTTGTTATTCAATTAGAGTTGATCTAATATAGTATTTGAGATAGAGTTAGTCAAACATAGTTATTAAGGAAGAGTTTCCCTTGCATACGATTGCTAGTGTAATTCGTAGGGCTGCAGATAGCCTACGGCGCTCGGATGTTTCCTGAGGGAATCAGGCGTAACCATTGTGATCGTTGCGATCTAGAGTCAAACGAATGGAGTAAGTCGAATATTAGTCAATCGATAGGAGTAATCAAGTCAAGTTAGTCTAGTTGAGTTAAATAAGTCGAGTTAGTCAAATTAGAGTTAATCGATCAGAATAAATCAGTCAGAGTTAGCCAGAGAAAATTTGGTTTATATCATTAAGTATATACATATATGGATATCGTGAGTTTCCCGAATATAAGGAAATAGGGAAAGGGTTTGAAGCAATATATCAATATTGCCAATGGACATGGAAAGCTGGGTAGGGATATATATATATATATATATACGTACCCAAAATCATATAAACAGTTCTGTTATAATAAGATAAGGATAAATCCAATGTTTTGAATGTATTGGGAGATCTAAAAACTGATTAATGATTTGTTAAATATGTTTTAAAGAGGTCAAGTTATGTCAAGTAATGGATCAGCAAAATCATGTGATACACACAATTGTTATTTGATAGTTAAAACACCGACTATCAAAACCTGACCAAATACGATTGTTGGTACGGAAAGACCGGGATCGAATTTATATTCGAAAACCATTCCGACCAATAAATACGTGAAGATGGTAATTGAAGATGGAGCAAGTGAAGACCGTGGATCTTCATAAGCGGAAGGACTGGTTGTCGAATTTCTGTGGCTTGCAACCAGAGTTATTTGATTTGTGATTCTGTCATGGTTGAATCTACGGATTGCAAGGGCTACTCGCTACTGATCCTTGGGGTGATTCCTATAAGGATGCGGTAGGAGGGTGCCTTCGGTTCATCCTGTTCCTGGATGATTTGTATGGACGAATGTCTTACAGCGTATTTCCTTAGAACCACGTGCGTTGATTTTTACAAATATACCAAGTTGGTGGAAAAGAGGTGCACTTCTTTAATACCCGAAGTATATTTATGGACATAAATTAGTGATTTGACGGATCTAACGATGTGGCATTCAAAGTGAATGATGACCAGATGTTTTAAAGTAAATATAGCCTCAAGCCTCATCAACCGGGAAATGACAAAAATCGAGCAGGCAGCATGGCTATGTGGGTCGCTCCCATTAAGGTGTATAATCACCTATCTAGAGAAATTCCATTTGCTTCTTTAATCTATATTCGATGTTGTCCCTTTTCGGGAGGCGGTTGCTGATCCCAATCGTCGGTGATATATATTCAATACACTCAAGCGAAATGAGTGGTCGGTCATGTGTGGGCTGGGTTGCAAGACGTTCTTGTTGAACCCAGTGTATTCGTCTCTAGAGATACACGTTCGGAAGGTGGTCCCATACCTTTTCAAGGTTGGAATCCAATATCCAATAAGCGCCCGCGGTTTTTGATTGTATACTATATATGTGGAGCGTGAGATGCAAGCTTTCCGCTTGATTCTAAATTACTTGTATTTAGACACTATGGTAATATCAGAATAAGTTATGATTTCAAAAATGTTTTCAGTTATAGTAAGGTAAAAACCGTTCGTGTTTATGTGTGGGCTGGTCTTACTATTACCCTTTGATTTCAAAAAGGATTTTAAAAAGTTTGTGTGTGCTGTGAATTTATCACTGATAGTATTCCAGACTGACCCGGTTTATTTTACTTTGCTTCAAATGTGCTCGGGTCAGACCGAGTATGTTCCAGGTTAGGTTTCGCTTGGAGTTTCGGGAGCTAGAAGCAGTCGGCTTCACCATAAGTTATATACAAATATTTTTCCGCTGTGACTGATATATGTTGTACTCTGATGATTGGTATGTATGTACAGTTCTTTGTATAACAAGAGAATTGATATTATATTTTATTTGTTCCGCTGTGAGATTCTGATGTGGTGTTCTTCTTCTTTCTTCTATTCTAATACTTCTTTCTTTCTATTCTCATCCTCTAACTTCTTTCTATTGACAATCCAGTGTTTTCGATGCTTGAATAGTCGACGTGGTGATTTTATGTCGATTTTGGGGTCGAAAATCCTTGGGTCATTACAAACTAAGTGGTTGGAGTTTACTCACACCAGTCCCATGGCTGGCCTAAAGTTTATTTTGTTACCCTGAAATCTTGGGTGCCCAAATTTGTATGGGCAGTCAAGTAGTTGGGATTTTATAGGTGCACTTGGAAGAGCTAGGAGCAGGAGACTTTAGCATTATATAGCTATTGTTTATTTATGTTGTGTTGTAAACATTGCATTATGATGATGGTATGTATATACAAACAGATTTGTATTTTAAAAATTATGTTATATATTATATTGTATTCGTTCCGCTATGAGATTCGTGTTTACTCTGATGTTGATGTGATATTGTGATCTTCTTCTTCTTCTTGTATTCTAACCTTCTTTCTTGTTAATTCTCATCCTCTAACTTCTTTCTATTAATTATCCGGTAATTTCTAGTGCTTGATTAGTCGATATAGTGTTTTATGTTGATAAATCAGGATCGGGAAATTGTTGGTTCGTTACAGATTTTTGTTTCTTAACATACATATTTTTATACCAACCCATTTGCATCTCCATTTTGAAGCTCGACGACTATATTTTATTGGCATAGCATCTGTATGTTCAGTAACCATGTAACTTTATTTTAAAGGCTAGATATCCATGTTATCTAGAGGCTCAACAGCCATGTTTAGATAATAAATGTTTTAAAAGCTTTGTAAAAAAGATAATACTTTGGCATAAGATTTCAGCTAAAAACTTCATGTATGTTTTCCTTGTTTGGAATAAGAATTTTATGGAGTATCACTTTTGACGATAAATGCTTCAAAGGAAATAAAAAAGTATTTTAGCATGTTGTTATAAGAATATACCAAAGGATGTTATTACGTAAACAACAGTAATTTTGTCATGTATATGACTATTGATTGAACATATATGGACAAATGATATTATATTTTCTTGTAATTATTTTAGTTATGTTTACATGTTTATCAAGTACTCACATTTTCATGACCTGATATTGCATCTTAAAATTAAGGGATAGAACTACAAGTTAGGTTGTTCCAGTAATGAGTATGATCAGATTGAATTCCTGAGTCAAAAAAATTGCATGAAGGAGATCGAATAGATGTTTGGATGCCTTGAATTATTTGACTAAGATTCTTATAAGGCTCATGCCCTATACTTCAGTTAGTAGCCCTAGTTTGGTAATGGTTCAAGATTAGGGTTTTTCAATAGTAAGACTAAAAGATGTGTACATACAAAAAGGAACTCGTAGCTCAACATGTTCACATAATTGGTTATTTTCGCAAAATCGTATTTGGACTGCTCCTAACTGTATTTAATTGTTCTCCTCCAGCTTTAATTTGAGACGTTTAAATCGTTCTTGTTGATTTTTTCATATCTGCATATGTATTGGCTTAATTCATCAAGTTAGGTTATTAGTTGGCCTATTGAAATTAATACGTTCATAGCGATCCTAGAAAAAACAATGACTTGAGATAGATAATCCATTTTATGATATTAGATAAACTTAGGAATGCATAATCATATAGTGACATATTTTTCACATTTACCCATGTTTTAATCATGTATATGATCATATTATGTTTTGTTCTAACCATTATGGTTGAAGGTGCATGTTGTATGTTAAGATTGGCGTATTTTGATAAGATACCATCGACGAGAAATTCGTTTCGCTTAATGACATGGACTTTCTTGATATCGATTTTTGGTTCAAAGCGGTATAAATAATGTTCATACTAAATGTTTTTACTGACCTAATGACTATTTTCCACTAAATTCACAGGAATGCATTTGAGTAAGCATGGAGTTAGGTTTTCAAGTTAGAAAAATAAGCTTTCATAGATGTGTAAGTGTCCAAATATATTAGGAGTGTGTGCATATGTATATATTTTTTGATTTATGTTTGGAACCTAAGACTTCACTCAAGCCATTGTTTGTCGGTCTTAGTAAACCCCACGGGTAGTAATATACCCTGATTTTTCAACTCCTTCACATACCTTAGTAGTCACCCCTAGAAATTGGTAGAGGTGGCCCTCGAACCTGAGACCTATGTCTCATCCCAACTCGCCCACCTCTAACTAACTGAGCTAGGAGTGTCGGGTATGTTAAGAGTATATTTCAATGTATTATTAAAGCCATGTCTTGTTTTTTGATTGAGTTAATGTCAAGATTTATAACTATCAAGTATTTACACTTTGATCTACCAAGGCGCAACTTTGTATGTCTCCTTTGAATGTACTGCAATTATTATATTTTATTTCTATGTGGTATCAACGACATTATATAACGAGTGTGAAAGTTATTATTGAAATGTGTTATGAAATTTTTTATATTCTTGGCGATGTGCACGTAAAAATGCATATTTTTGCATATATACTTATTCTTATTTTTAACAAAATACATGTTATAATAGGGTGTTTTTACATGTCTTAAACCAAAATACAAAAATATTTGTAAGGTATTATTAACTCACGTACACAAGGGCAATACGTTTTTTATGTATGAATTAATTTTAGGAAAATTTACAATACGTTCTTATATTTTTACTATAGGAAAATGAGTGCAAATGAAAGAGGTAACATGAAGGGGACGACTTACCCACCACGTAATATAAAGAAAATCAAAAGCAAAAATTGTGGAGGAATAGTTAAATGTAATGGCTATTTGAAGCCTATACTTTCTAAAAGATATTTAGGGTAGCATACTAAATATAATTATGGTTTTAGGTATATATATATATATATATATATATATATATATATATATATATATATATATAGCCCATATATTTCATGTACATAATCCCTTCTTTCATGCAAGTTGTAACAAATCAAAGTCGAGAATAAAAGTTAGTTTCTTTTTAATGGCTTCTTAGTCTTATTCTTATTTTTATGCAACTCTTTTTTATGTTTTGCTTATGATTATGTTCTTTTTCAGGCTTTCTTAATTATGTTTATTTATGCTTTCATTTTTTCTTATGCAAGAAGTCGAGTTTCTTTCATGCAAGTTAGTTTCCCTTCAATTCTGTGGTACTGAAGCTCTCCTAAATCATAGAAAGTTAATATAAGTGATTTAATTTTGATCGTGTCTTTCTTACTTAATGGAAGTTGTATGTTTATGTACATTTGTTTCTAATATTGAGTTTAATAGCCTATGTTATTCAAACAATATAGGCTATACTTAATCAACATAAACATAAACACAAATCACCTCTTAATTAACATATGGTTATGTTAATTAGATTGAGAATGGAATTAAAATTTGATGCTTCACGTTAGGAATTAACCTAATAAAGCATGTTTAAAATAGATTTCATTTTAGTTTTATTTCATTTTCTTGAGCGTTGAAAAGTGGGTTAAAGATTGTATATATTATGGTATGATGGTTTAGGTTGTGTCAATTAATAACATAATTAGGCCATGCTTATGATAAGTACATCTACTAACCACACAAAAGATGAGAAAGAGATATCATAAAATTAATCTATGTTGATTTATGTGATCATGAGAGTGAATTTACCTCTAAATTTCTCTCTAATCTCATAGTTAACTCTCAAACTTCTTTTCAAATTTGTGTTAATTTTTTTAGTAAGTAAATACAATCTCAAAACTTGGTTTAATTTGACTGAGTAGTTTTAAAAATTAAAAACTCTCTCTGCTGATCGACTCATACTTGCATATGTACTACGATTGTACGACATGCTCTTACAGTTTAATAACGTTGTATAATTCAGCAGATTTTCTAGTAGATAGAAAAAATTGTGCAAATCAAGTTTTTAGTACTCAATGGAAACAAAAATACAAAAGAGAGAGAGGAAGAAAAAAACTGTTGGCTTTGAAAATAAACAAATTATTGCATTGTGCACTTTTTAGGTTGTCCAAGCAAAAGGAAGAAATTACTTGCCAAAAATTGCATTGCATTACTTAAGAAAAAAATCAAAACTAAAGTCAATTGTTAGGAAATTATATAATCTCTGATACTACGCTCTTAACTCTATTTTTATTTACTTGAATTGTAGTTTACTTGAATTTCGCGTTAAAAAAACAAATAAAAATTCATTATAGTTGCACTGTTAATACACAATTAATTTCTTGTTTTGCATTCACTTCATATTATTTTTATTTCTTAAGGGCAACACCCAAATTCACATAAGGTGCAGAATTCATAAACCTTTCTTGGTCTAGATTTTTTTTTTAATTTGTTCAGAAGGGAAACAGACCGGAGTCGTAAAACCTTCCCTAGTGCACCTAGCCCGGTCCGCAAGCACCACATAAGTGGTTGATATTAGCGTATGCACATGATAAGCTCTTAGCATAGGTCTAGAAAAATATATTTCATTGTAGAATTTGTTAGAATTCAAAAGATGAATGACATACACTTTAGTCCCACATTGGCAAAAAGAAGATTAGATCTATGTGTATATATATATATTTATATATATATATCAATTCCTCATTCACTATATTGGCCCTTAGGGTCAGGTAATTTTGTGCGAGGGGGAAGACCTATATCATATGAACCAAACACACACGCGCGCGCGCGCCGCCCGCTTATCCCGTACCGAACCAAACCGGGCTGGGTCGGGTGGGGTTTGGGCTTGGGCCTAGAACGAAATCTTATTTTTGCTACGAAAAAGTTAACCAATTTTGCGGGTTTTTCTTTTTGGATGCGGCAATGACTATGGGCGCGGCCCAAGGAAAATCAAACGGGTTTACAGCCCATTAAACATATGAAGAGAAATGGGTGCGGCCTGTTCTAAATAGATGCGACAGTTTTAATTCAAAATCAAACGTCAAACAGACGCGACTATTTGAATTATAATAGTTCGAAGATTATAAATAAGTGGCGAATCCTGATCACATTCTTCACCGATTTTCTAATCTTCTTCCTCTTCCTCTGTCAAAATAGAAACCGCCATTGCTTCCAAATCTCTATACTCGGACTGACGTGATCATTACAATCTCGAGTAGTTTTTAACGTCTGTTGTATCCTGGGAGACTCCGAATAAAGTCTTTAGGAAATCGGTACGCCGAGCCTCAGTCGATTTGCTTATTCTTCTTTTTCTTGAATTTCACTCTTGCTATGTTGCCAGTATACATTGTACTTGATTGCAACCACCTGTTGTTTATATTCTGTTGAATCAACTTGTATTCAACATTTAATTCTAACACTTAACAGTGTTACTGTTTATGCGTTTAGAAGTAACGCGTGTGGTTGTTGCTTCTGTTGTCTGTTGTTTTGAATAACAACTTAAGACTTTTCTGTTTTCTAGAAAACAGCGATGGCAGCAGAACAGATTTCGATCAAGACAGCCAACTTGAACAAACCAGACCTGTTTAAGGGAGAAGGTGATGATTTTTTGACATGGCAAAGTCAGATGCTTTTTTATCTCACTACTCTCGGTCTGCAAAAGTATCTTGACGAAGATTGAAACACCCCACCTCCGTTAGGGTCACTCTCAAAAGGAATGTCCTAATTTTGGTGGAGGTTTATAAGTATAAGTCACAGATATACAAGACAGATATAAGAACACATATTTTTGTGAACAGCGGAAAACAACAACTTTTATTTCATAAAAGTAAATACGTGTTACAACAACATCACCATGATTGTCTTACATCCTTTCTGAAAAACATAACACCTTCATAACTGTCTTGATTACATTATTTAAAGAAGCATAAAGAAAACATAAATAAACTGCAAAAGCCCCATAGTGGTTGTCCAAAGCCATAGTTCAAAACGGAAAGGTCCAAGCAATACATTCTTTCTCTTCAAGCTGGATATGAAGGCTGGTCAAGCTGCAGTATTCCCTCCCTGTGGACCTGGGGGGGGGGGGGAAACGGAAGAAAAGAAGACGAAAGAAAAGTAGAGTCAGACATAAAGCCTGAGTAAGTCGAGGACTACTCTGTCTATGAATAAAGAACTGGGTATGATAAGCATAAACTAGAAATGGGGAAAGCACTATAAACTTGGTTAAGTTGTCTAGGGTCGAATATACTATCGTACCCCATATTAATCTCTGAACCCATATAAACTAGTTCCCAACTGGCACCCCATAATCAGGGTGAAGTGATCCATTTTATAATGATCGGCTCCTACTCGCATAGTTACATGTGTCTTACGGCCCCCGATGTTGTAGTTACCTATGCTGGTCCCACCATGGGGTGTATCAAGTCCCATGGCGGCGGCCCAACACAACCCTAGAATGCACAGGTATGCTACTGGTGCCCAGTGCCTTATTTTTCTGCGCCGGAGTGTGTGCACGCCCGCACCCCGTTAGAACCTACACTGCTACACCACCGCCGTCGATTTGACCTCTTACAATCAGCCCAGTAATCGTGCCCCACCCTGCCTAGTTTCAGGGTATCATGATACCTTGTAGGGTTACTGCGAAAAGGGTCCTCCGCTACTAGGTTTTCTATCTCTAGCCAACATGCTAAGTTGGTTAAGTGTTTTATAAACCTAACCCCCAATCAGTCTGTTTAGTTTAGCATGTTCCATTTTGATTAAGTCTTTAGTCCACTTAATCCTAACAATCCTGACTCAGCTTTAATTGTCTTATTAAAGCCTTGACCTCTCACATTAGACAGGTATTGTTGTGGCTGCCTGTTGCCGGTTGGTTCCGGGCAGTCTTACGCCACAACTCAGTCTAACCTCGGGTCCTTATTGGGCTCCATGTTTAACCACCCACATTGGATAGGTATTGTTGTGACTACTGGACAGCCGAGCGGTTCCGGGCAGGTTTACATCACAACTCAATCCAACCTCGGGTTAAACACATCGTATTTTCTACGTTTACATATTTTGTCTTTCTTCTTTATTTTCTTATATGTAAATATTTGCGGCCCATTATAAATCAATGGTGTGAAGGTTACACCAATCATGGGCCCAACCCATACTTGAATTTGGGCCCCTTTTCTTTATATTTTCATTTATTAATAAATTTAACCCAACGTTATTTTCCCCCGTTTAATACGTCCGTTTATTATATATATGTTGGGCTTAGCCTTTTTAAGCCCAACCTAGCCATGCGAAAAGGGGAGGCTTAAAGCGTGATTACATACACAAAAAGGGGAATGTGAACGCATGAACTTGCAACGTGACGTTGGAACTACAAAATAGAAACTGGTGTACTTGCATAGTAGTAACATATACTTTGGTCATAAAGCATAAGTGACATGAATCAAACCATGTAAACTTGTAGTTAAGTTAAGAATATCACTATTGACACATAGGCTTAACTGCAACATAAACCTATATTTTATTTAGGCATAATGTCAAACATAAGCAAATCATGTTTATAAGATTACTACATGTTTACAAAGGTGCTTACTTTTGTGACTAATACAAAAGTATAATTCAACTAGAATTAATCCAACTTAATCATGATTCTAAATCTATTCACATAACCATGGCACACATATACTTATGGCATAAATATTTCTAACATGAAATCATGATTTTTACTTTAGTCATGCAAACTTGCAAATGGGATTTTGAATCTAACCTAGCTATGTACCACATATGTCATCATATAATTCTTGTTAACAATATAGACCTAACATGGTTTTCAATTATGCAAAATATCAATCATAGCCTAGTCATATTCATAAGTTCACAAAGAGGTTTTCTAGTACAAAAGTATGGCTTAATACATAGATCATGATGCCAAATTTTCAACATAATTTCATATGGATTATAATAACCCAAATTTGCTCCAATTACTCTCAAAATGATTTTTGTATAAAAATACACATTATGATGGCATAGTAGCAAAACCCCAAACTTGCATGAATTTCAATTAAACAACTACATACATGTAGCTTCAACATGGATTACATAATTTGCGAATATTCCAAACGTATACTTGCATAAAACTACCGCAAACATGTAGTTTTTATAATGAATAACATGCTTTGCGAATATCCAAACGTATACTTGCATAAAACTACCGCAAACATGTAGTTTTTATAATGAATAACATAATTTGAGAATATCCAAACGTATACAATATTCCAAATCGATAAGAATCATAGTAACGCACAAATATGGATTACTTTATCACCACAAATCAAGTATACAAACCAACACAGTTATTTGTTCATACCAAAATAATACTCTACTTACAATCGTGTGGCGAATTCTCCAATTCAGGAATTTGGAGATGCGACTCCTTGTTGATTTGATTTGTTTAAGTTGCTTAATGCTTTAGAATTTGCCTCCTAATCTTCTCTCAAATTGGTGGCTACTCCTAGTCGCTCCTCTGCAGCATGATGGCCTCGTTCTTATTTTTGAATGAATAGATTAGGTAGAGTATAAGGTCATTTTTATAGAGTTTATGAACTGATTAGGACCAACGATGTTGCTTGGATTGATCGTAGCCATTCATTCGAAAGAGAGACCAATTAGAGCCTGCCACCTAGCCCTAATGACAAAGCAAGCTTCTGAAAATCGACCAAACACAGACCTGGCCAGCCAGGACTAGACCAGACCTGGCCAGTAGGTCATTTTTGACCTGGGCGCACTTGGCAGGTGCGCCAGGTCAAAAATGTACTGGCGCACTTCCCAAGTGCGCCAGTGCAATTTTGTTCTGGCGCACTTCCCAAGTGCGCCAGTGCATTCTGACCCGTTTTCCGGTTTTTCGCCCAACTTCGTTCGTCCATAACTTCTTCATACGATATCCGTTTTACGCAAACTCAGACTCTATCTCAAGCAGAATTCCGAGACGAACGCAATGGCGTATCCCGTTTCCCTTAATTCTTTGATTTAAAATTATTTATTGTTTAATTTATGAATTTCACAGTTATAAAATACATGGGGTGTTACAAAGATGAACCAATGCCGCCTACGCCACGCAAAACCAAGGAGTCAGACAAGATTCCGAATATTGATGCATGGAGGCACTCAGATTTTCTGTGCAGGAATTACATCCTGAACTGTTTAGACAAAGTTTTGTACAAAGTGTATTAGCCAATCAAGACTGCAAAAGTCCTCTGGAATGCGCTTACCACAAAGTACAAAACACAAAACGTGAGCTTGAAAAAGTTTATAGTAGACAAGTTCATGGAATACAGAATGGTAGATTCAAAATCTGTTCCTGCGCAACTACATGAACTCCATATCATTATCCATGAAATGGAAGCAGAAGGCCACAAAGTTGGTGAATCTTTTCTGGTTGAGGCGATCACTGGAAAATTGCCACCATCTTGGAAAGACTACAGCAACTATTTAAAGCACAAGAAGAAGGAGATATCCTTACAAGATCTAATCGTTAGATTGAAGATTGAGGCAGATAATCGCGGAGTCACTAAACCAAAAAGCGAAGAGGCTTTGGTTGCAGAAGGGTCAAAGAAAAAATGGCACCCTAACAAAAATAAAAAGAAAAGGAAGGCACCAGAAAACAAGCAGCATGATCAGAAGCAGTCCAAGAAATTCAATGGAGAATGTTGGGTTTGTGGAAAAACTGGTCATCAGGCAAAAGATTGCAGACACAAGAAACAGAAAAATTCAGAAGCGAATGTGGTGGACAACATGGACATCGATGGGCCTAACTTTTCTAGAGTTGTGTCAGAATGCAATCTAGTCCAGAATCCTTCTTAATGGTGGTTTGACACAGGCGCTACACGACATGTGTGTTCTGAAAAGTCCATGTTCTCCGCATACAATAAACTGGATCATGGAGAAAAATTACATGGGTAACTCGGCAGTGTCAATGATCGAGGGCAATGGGAAGGTAATTCTCAAATTCACATCTGGTAAAACGGTTACACTAAATGATGTGCTTCATGTTCCAAATATCCGAAAAAACTTGATTTCTGGACCTATACTCTCGAAGAAAGGCTTCCGAATGGTCTTTGAATCAGATAAAGTTGTTCTGTCTAAGGCTGGAGTTTATATAGGGAGAGGATACTTGTGTGATGGCCTATTTAAGGCTAATGTAGACGTAATCGGCAATAATAATGTATGTTGTAATTCTGAAATGAATAAAAAGGAAGTTTCTTATGTTGTCGAGTATGATGTTCTATTATGGCATGAAAGATTAGGACACATAAACTTTCGAAAAATGAAAAAACTTGCAAATCTAGATTTAATTCCAAAATTTCAAGTAAATAAAAATTATAAATGTGAAACTTGTGTAGAAGCAAAAATGGTTAAGAAACCATTTTATACTATTGAAAGAAGTACTGAAACATTACAAATGATTCATACTGACTTATGTGATTTCAAAAACTTACATACAAGAGGCGGGAAAAAGTATTTTATCACGTTTATTGATGATTATACACGATATTGCTATGTATATCTATTAAATAGTAAAGATGAAGCAATAACATCATTTATAAAATATAAGGCTGAAGTAGAAAATCAGCTAAATAAAAAGATCAAGATACTAAGATCTGATCGAGGTGGAGAGTATGAATCACCATTCGAACAATTCTGTTTAGAAAATGGTATAATTCATCAAACAACAGCTCCATATTCACCACAACAAAATGGTATTGCTTAGAGAAAGAACAGAACGTTAAAAGACATGATTAACGCGATGCTCATAACCTCAGGTCTACCAACGAACTTGTGGGGGGAAGCCTTAAATATGTCTAACCACATTTTAAACAAAGTTCCTCACAATAAAACAGGATCGATTCCATATGAGTTATGGAAAGGACATAAACCAAGATTTAAATACCTCAAAGTGTGGGGGTGTTTGGCAAAAGTCTCAGTTCCGACTCCTAAGAGAGTCAAACTTGGACCAAAAACAGTAGACTGCTACTACCTAGGGCCCGCCCAAAATAGTAGCGCCTACAGATTTTTGGTATTCAAGTCTAATATAGCTGATATTCAAATAAATACAATCATGGAATCAAGAGATGCCTCATTCTTTGAAGATGTGTTTCCACACAAAATGAATGAAGGAGCTTATGTCCCTAAAAGGACAAGAGCAGAATCGACCAATTCACATGAAGATGAAAATCATCATGAAATTGAGGAAATAGAACCCAGAAGAAGTGTAAGGGCTAGAACTTCCAAGACATTTGGTCCGGAGTTTTTAACATATATGTTGGAACACGAACCTCAAACGTATAAGGAAGCAATGTCATCTTATGAATCTGCATGTTGGAAAGAAGCAATCAAAAGTGAGATTGATTCACTTCTAAGCAATAAAACCTGGGAAATTGTTGATATTCCACCTGGAATAAAACCAATTGGCTGCAAATGGATTTTCAAGAAGAAAATGAAAGCAGATGGCTCTATCGATAAATATAAAGCCAGATTAGTAGCCAAAGGATATCGTCAAAAAGAAGGTGTGGACTTTTTTGATACATATTCACCAGTAACTCGAATAACCTCAATAAGAATGCTAATAGCAATTGCATCCATCTGTAATTTAGAGATTCATCAAATGGATGTAAAGACATCATTCTTAAACGGCGATCTCGATGAGGAAATCTATATGGAGCAACCAGAAGGTTTCATTTCAAAAGGAAATGATAATAAAGTCTGTAGATTAGTAAAATCATTATATGGACTAAAACAAGCTCCAAAACAATGGCACGCAAAATTTGACAGTGTCATGATGAAAAATGGTTTTCGTATAAATGAATGCGATAAGTGTGTTTATTATAAACAAATTGGACAATCATATGTGATGATTTGTCTATATGTAGACGATATGCTAATCTTTGGTCCAAATACCCGAGTAATAGAGACCATAAAGAAAATGTTAGTCAACAATTTCGATATGAAAGATTTAGGAGTTGCAGACGTTATTTTGGGAATCAAAATAATAAGAACCCCTAATGAAATTGAATTATCTCAGTCACATTACGTAGAGAAAGTGCTTGAAAGATTTCAAAATCTTGGGATTAAAGGGGTAAGAACACCTTTCAATCCGTCAGAAATACTGCATAAAAACACTAATGAAAGTGTAATGCAACTTGAATACTCTCGTGTAATAGGATGTCTAATGTATCTTATGAACTGCACGAGACCAGATATAGCTTATGCAGTAAGTCGACTAAGCAGGTATACGAGTAATCCAGGAAAAGAACACTGGAAAGCACTAATGAGAGTGCTTGGATACTTAAAGAATACCACAAATTATTCTTTGCATTACGGAAAATATCCAGCCGTATTAGAAGGATATAGTGATGCAAACTGGATTGCCGATTCAGAGGAATCAAAATCCACAAGTGGTTATGTTTTTACTCTAGCAGGAGCAGCAGTGTCGTGGAAATCAACTAAGCAAACATGCATAGCTCGATCAACGATGGAATCTGAGTTTATTGCTTTAGATAAAGCAGGCGAAGAAGCATAATGGCTTCGTCACTTCTTAGAAGATATTCCACTTTGGTCTAAACCTGTAACGGCCATATGTATTCACTGCGACAATCAAGCAGCGCTAAGTAGAGCGAAAATTTTGTGTATAATGGCAAATCTCGACACATTCGTCGACGCCATAACACAGTTAGGCAGTTACTCTCAAATGGAACTATCTCCATTGATTATGTAAGAACCAATGATAACCTAGCGGATCCATTTACAAAAGGGTTATCACGAGAGAAAATTGATTGCGCAGCGAGGGGAATGGGTTTAAAAGCCTAAACCAACAAGAGTTATATTATACGGAAACCTATCCTAGCGACTGGAGATCCCACGGACTACGATCAATAGGCAAACCAGTTCTGAATAACTCAAGACGTAATGCATTTGCTCGGACATAGTCCAACTCCATTCCTATGGTGCACAATATAAAATGCATGCCTACAGAAGAATTACAAGGTTAAAACTAAGTTTTTTAATGATGACCATATCTTGAAAATAACAAGTGGGGTATATGTAGGATACTCTTAATAGTTGCGATCACCTATGTTAGTGTGAGCTGGGTCGGCTCTATGAGAATTTTAAAAGGCTTGAATTCTCTATGACACTCGCAGAACTAGAAAGTGTTCAGGACCAAAATGAACACAACCTAGAAATTGGATGACAAGGGAATCAATGCTTTGGAAAACCTATTGTTTGGATATACAATAAAGGCTGACGGTTCAAGATGAAATAATTCACCGATTAGCCAAGTAGATCCGATAAGTTTTAACTAGGGAAAAGTTCAAAGTGAAATATCTACTTATCCACGATAAAGCATTATTCCATACGTAGTCTGAGATATTACACTTTGTGTGGGGGGAAAGTATATTATCATTCATGTGGGGGATTGTTAGAATTCAAAAGATGAATGACATACACTTTAGTCCCACATTGGCAAAAAGAAGATTAGATCTATGTATATATATATCAATTCCTCATTCACTATATTGGCCCTTAGGGTCAGGTAATTTTGTGCGAGGGGGAGGACCTATATCATATGAACCAAACACACGCGCGCGCGCACCGCCCGCCCGTCCCGTACTGAACCGAATCGGGCCAGATCGGGTCGGGTTTGGGCTTTGTAACAACCCGAAAATCTGAGTCAGTTTAAAATTTTTATTCTGGCAAATTTAATGAATTTTAAGTAATTAAAAATAGTTTTTGTGAATTAGCAGCTACTAAAAATTTATTTGAATTGAAATTATAATATATAATTTATTTTAAACTATATAACGGGCCTGAAAAGGCACGGTAGTTTGAAAATTCGATTTCTAATTTCTAGTTATATATATACTAGGATGCAGACGGTGTTTAGTAGCACCCGACACAATCGTCCACAGACCATGGACTTGTTTGTTTGATTGCAAAAATTAGTTAAAGTATTTGATTGAAATTTGGTTGTTTGATGAAATGAAATTGGATTGATTGATGTGTGAATGGCGTGGGCCTTCACTAGACCGGGGATAAGGCTAGGCCTTGTCCCGTCTCTAGTATCGTGCCGCTATGCCGCCGAAATTTTCTAAAATATGTTAGAAAAATAAAAATATCATTTTATTGAATGAATGAACTGAATAGAACATTCATAAGTTAAATAAAATATTTTATCGTTAAAAATATAGTTTTAACGTGGAAGTGAATAAAATAAATATTCATTTACAAACCAGACGGTTTGTTTATGTACACCTATTTGAAGGACATTGATTGGGTCGATAGATTTTACACATCGCCCAACTGCACAACTAAAATCTGTGTTTGATTGTTTGAAACCCCACACGGGTGTTGGGATGAAATTTGAAGTTCACTCATCCTGATTGATTAAATATGTCGATCGATTGATTGACAGGCTGTTATAAGCGTTAGATATCTATATTTGATGCTTATACAGTGTAGTGCACTTTGGTTGATGGTTGATTATTTTGCAATGCTATTATATACGTGTGATGTAGGAAAATCCATATAATTAACACTATATGGTGATTGATTGGGCCTCATTCCAATTTAGAAGATAAAGAATATTATAAAATAAAGGTTCATGTGTTGACTGTACTCATTCGTTGAGATAACTCATGTGTTGAACGAAATATTTTAATAATAAAATTTACATCTTTAACAATATAAAATAAAGGTTCATGTGTTGACTGTACTCATCCATTGAGATAAGTCATGTGTTGAACGAAATATTTTAATAATAAAATTTACATCTTTATCAATATAAAATAAAGGTTCATGTGTTGACTGTACTCATCCGTTGAGATAAGTCATGTGTTGAACGAAATATTTTAATATAGAAATATTTGAATAGGAAATATTTGAAAAAGAAATATTTGAAATAGAATATTTGAAAATAGAATGATATGAAGCCGTGTTGATTAGAGATGTGCCATTTTGACGTGAACGATGTTTATATCGATTTTACTCATTTTAAAATGAATATTGAAAAGTGATTTCGAAATCGCATATTTTGAAATGAAAATTGAATAGGAAACGAATTCGAATTGAATATATAACGAATTTGATTTCAATTGAATTTATAATGAATTTGATTCGAATAGAAAACCAATTTGAATTGAATCGAATAGAAAACCAATTTGAATTGAATCGAATAGAAAACCAATTTGAATTGAATCGAATAGAAAACCAATTTGAATTGAATCGAATAGAAACGACTTTGGAATTGAATTAAATTGAAAACGAATTCAAATTGAATTGAAAGCGAATTGAAATGAATTCAAATTGAATTGAAATTTGAATTGAATAGGAATGAATTTTTAAAACGAATTTATAAAGAAGAATTCAATTTTGATTTGAATTGAAATGGAAGTTGAAATTGCTTTTGAAACGAATTTAAAACTATTTATATAATTCGTTTTAAATAGAAATCGACGAAATATATATTATATATATATTATATATATAATATAATGGCCTGAATAGAACGCGCCACGGCAGTTCGTGAATTTCGACCATTTATTTCAAACGGACATTACGGGAGATCCGACCGTCGGATTCTCCTAAAACCGGAACCGTTGGGTTCGTATCGAAAAGAGCTTTCTAACGAATGTGAGAAATTTGAAATCTAACGGTTGGATTTGGAGATACGTCCAAATCAAATTCGAAAAAGGTCGCTGTAATTGCAGTTCGATGGCCATTGATGGAAATCGACTGTACGGGCCTTGATAAAATTATTAAAAATAGTAATAATTTGTGTAAAATCATAAGAAATGATTTGAGAAGAATTGGGATGAAAAACTCCATATTTGAAAAGATAAAAATAGATTTTTATCAAAGTAAACTAGTTTTGAACTAGAATTATAATTCTATTTATTTTTTTAATAAATAAATTGAATTTGAAAAGGGTTTTAAAAATAACCAGAATTTCCAATGATTGCATTAGAGTGGATTTGAATCGAAATTGTCTTTGGAATATTTCGATGTTGGAATTCGTGATTATACAGATGTTGTTATGGAAATTTGAAAGATATATATTTATATCGTTATTTCCAATACGACATTTGTTAGTCGTAGAATTTGATATTGAATATAAGCCGATATATTTTCTATTCAGAGCCTTGTATTGAATATCAAATGTGATTTGGGTTTGTCGTGAATGGTGTCTTCACTAACACTGTTCTTGAACCCGGTTGAGAAAAGATTAAATCTTTTTATTTTAGATTTAATGAAGTGTACCAATTAAATAATAATATTTAATTGAGATTGAATTGATATTGATTTTTGGGTTTATCGTGGACAGTGTTTTAAATAACACTCGTTCTTTAACCCGATAATTAATGAATGTGATTTTGGGTTTATCGTGAACTGTGTTTTAAACGACACTGATTCTTTAACCCAGTTAAAGATTAAAACTAAGTGGAGTTTTAATGAATCTTTAATTAGATTGAAAAGATCGAAAATGGAGTACCACCAGTTTTGCTCCAGGCGATAGTTAAATCTTTAATTAGATTTGAACGTGAAATGGTAATTGAATTTACCGATAACACCGTGGTGTTAGATATGAAGTATAACCAGTTTTACTTCATGGGATGAATAGGTTGGGATTGAGAAATTAAAACAAATGATTACTTCGGTAAGGTTCGCTAATCCCGACTAGTTTGAATTGATATTCAAAAATAGATTAAAGAATAAATTCAAGAAATTTATCTTGGATAAAATTAATGGGAACCTTTCCCTATGAATGTGAAATTTAGAAATTAACTGTCGGTTAGCTAAGCAGAATGGTTTTCTGGATATTGATCTGATGTTGGTTTCGGCCTTCGGGATTAATAATTGGGGAATTATTCTCTTGATTAATTTACGGTTAGTAACCAATGAATTGGAATGAGGCGTATGTTGTGTTTATGTAACATTTATTTTTAATATACGCGGGTTGTTCGGAAAGGCCGGGTTTATACCCATTCTGAATAACCGATTCGACGATATGTCGAAGATGAAGACGGTGGTCGAAGACCGGAAGTCTTCACATCGTTTGGATAATTACCGACGATCCTGATTGGGCTGTACACCCAAGAGGATGGAAATAGTTGGTGGTCGTCCAGACGTACTTGGAGATGGATGGATATGCGAGGAAAGTGCCTCCGGTTTCGTTCAGACCCAGAACGGACTTGTAAATGGATAGTGTGTCTGACGTTGTATTCCTTTATACTGTATTGGTGATCTCTGCTAAATATATATCTGTTTGGTGGAAGAGAATTTATTCTCTTGCTATACACCCTTCTCTGAGACGTACGAGCCTAGAGGTTATATATTGGCAGAAATCAGTGGTACAGTATGGACTGACAATGTGGCATGCTGAGTTGCATGGATCAAGGCTTTTGTTGAAAAGCAAAGTCTTGTGGTTGATGATCAAAGCACGGCCTTGTGTGGCGTAGCTTTATGTAACGTTGATTCGCGAGTATCACACCCGGTATGAACTAAAAACGGGAGACAGACATCAGGGAGGACATGCGTTTCTTTCTAGTTAGGAGTGGCGTCAGTGCTTGAACTGGCTGACGAGTTTGACTCATGTGGATGTTGCTTATTATTACTTGCTGAAAAGCGAGGCGCCTCATGATATCGGTTTCGGCCGATGCTTCTGGTCGGCTGACGGGCCAGGATTACGCCCCAAAGGGCGGAGAAACGTAGTGTTCAGGCATAATAATCCACATCGGTGGACCGGCCCTGACAATCCAAGGCTTGCCTGCGCGCTTGCCTGAGACATGGGCTAGATTGTCTCGAATCGGTGAGGATCTTGCTCCTAGCCTCGGTTCATACCATAAATGATAACCCAATTTCCAAATACGTGACCTTTGCGGTTTTATTTGTAAAACCTAGTACGGCGACATGATATATGGTACCCATGCCGCCTATGATTGATACTTATGATTTGAAGTTGTTTTATACACTATGCACTTATTATAGTATCAAATGATTTGTTTCAAACGTATCAAGCATTCTTTGGCTGTTATAAGGGAAAACCCTATCCCCCGGCTTGCGTTGCATTGTGTGATAGGACCTGGGTCTTATAACAGCTTCATTTTTCTTTTTTTAGCATTGCGCTGTTTGTTTCATGCACTGGTATTCTTGGGAGGAAACCCGTTCCGTGTTATACGGCGTGGTCCCTTGATTTACCGAACTTTAAAAATAAAGAATAATAACTGTTTTAGTTCTCACATCAGTCACATGACTGACCTGGAGTTTATTGTTTTAACCTAAACTCTGGGTGCCCTTATTTTCGACACGGGCAGCTAGTAGTTTTGGTTTTGCAGATTTATATTCACAAGATCCTGGTTTACAGCTGGAATGATATCCGGAAAGCTTTGTATCCGTATATCTCTTCTAGTTGTGTATTGTATTAATTCCCGTTGCGATGTATTTAAATGTAATTTAAATCTCTGATATTTCTGTGTAATATTCATTTATACTCTGTGTATTCTTGTAATCTGATGCATTGTTGTAATATACAGTGAAATGTTCTTTTATATGCGTTCTGATTTTGTCGTGTTCTCAAACGATAGGGCGTTTCGAGCGGTCTGGGTCGGTTTAGCGACCGGTTCGGACCGAGCGAAATTCTCGATCGTCACAGGCTTGGGCATAGAACGAAATCTTATTTTTGCTACGAAAAGGTTGACCAATTTTGTGGGTTTTTCTTTTTGGATGCGGCAATGACTATGGGCGCGGCCCAACGAAAATCAAACGGGTTTACAACCCGTTAAACATATGAAGAGAAACGGGTGCGGCCTGTTCTAAATAGATGCGACGGTTTTAATTCAAAATCAAACGTCAAATAGACGCGACTATTTGAATTATAACGGTTCGAAGATTATAAATAAGTGGCGAATCCTGATCACATTCTTCACCGATTTTCTAATCTTCTTCCTCTTCCTCTGTCAAAATAGAAACCGCCATTGCTGCCAAATATCTATACTCAGACTGACGTGATCATCACAATCTCGAGCAATTTTTAACGTCTGTTGTATCCTGGGAGACTCCGAATAAAGTCTTAAGATGTTATTCAAAACAACAGACAACAGAAGCAACAGCCACACGCGTTTAATTCTAACACTTAACAGTGTTACTGTTTATGCGTTTAGAAGTAACGCGTGTGGTTGTTGCTTCTGTTGTCTGTTGTTTTGAATAACATAATTTAACTAATTAATAAAGACTAGATGTTGGACTTAAGGGTGTCACGAGCTCATTTAAAGCAAGGTTATAATCTAATAACTTAGTTTGTTTTACTGAACTCTCGCTTAGTGTCTAAGAAAATAGCAGTGTTCTGATCGCTAATAGTTATCACAGTGATTTGTCGACAGTATAGTGATTGTTTCTCTTAATATACTTAAATCTTTAGTTACATTTCTATGGTCATTTGTGGTGCGCTGATAGACCCTGTCTGTTACATGGCTAAGAATTTGTTTTGCTAATTTAATTCAAACTGTCTTGATATTGATCTGGGCTAAGAGCTATTAAGGACAGCAAATTTCTAGTTAAGTCATTGCAATCATTTAATTACATTGGTTCATGCATATATTGAAAAAGACAAAATAGTCAAAAATAAATAACAAAATAAATCGATTTTCTTTGATATTTTACTCTTTTTGTTCAAAAATTAAATTTTTTTAAAACATTTCACTTTATTTCTACTCAATTCTCCTTTGTTGCGTCACTCACTTTTCAATCTTTACTCATATGCGAGCGCATCTGGACTCGTGACACTTCGATAAATCATTTAATACGAACAGATTTTCCTTTTCGAATGGATAATGAAAATTCTCTTCGAACTCTTATGGATGGAATTTTCTTCAATTGAGTTTCTATTCCTTCTTGCATATCTTTACCCATTGCTATGAGAAATTATTTTGAAATCCACTCAAATTACATTAATATTATTCCAAAATTTATCAACTTTGAAATGATCTTTGATTTTTTTATTGAAATTCAAGCAAGTTTGTACAATCATTAAATTCCAATAATTATGTGATGATGGAATCAAACTTAGATTAATTCCACTTGCATCTACCAATTACGATAAAAATAGGTTGCACAGATTGCCTTCGAATTCAATTGGAATTTTAAATTTTGTATAAATGTTTTCCTAAAGAAACTTTACATTCTTGAAAACATCCAAAAATGAAAAATTAAATTTTTGACAATTCATGGGTGAATCTTTTCGAAAATATTTTGAAAGATTTAAGGAACTTTTTATCAAATTTTCACTTCATAATTTAGAAAAATGGACTCTTTGTTAAATTATTCATGATGGTCTCGAACAATTTTTGAATCAATGTGCCATGGAAACTTTATGGAACAATATCATGATGCCTCCTGGCAATTTTTGTAAACTTAGCTGAAAAAATCAACCCAATATGAATGATCTAATAAGAAATCAGTATATTCTCGATCAAGCGCTCATTCGATAGGATCATCTCTAATCTTAAAAGCTAAAATCAGTTCAGTGATAAACAAATTTGATAATGTTATTTCGAAAATTAAATGAATCAAGATTCTCAACCCTTATACTAAAAATGTAATGATCATAATCACATCGTCGATCAGTACCCATACATGTTAGAACAATTCAACGCTTTTAATGAGGCAAAGGTCCCTCCTCTATAACATACAATTCAAATTAAAGAAATCATCCTAACTTCGATTGGAACCAAAACAATCCAAATTCAAATTACATTCAACCCTCTTTTCAAGGATTTCCAAAATATCCTTCGAATCCTTCTTTCCTATCAGATCAATTTCAAAACTTTGCGTTATCTTCTCAAAACCAAGCACAACAATCTTTTGTTCTCAAGGTTATAAAACAATGATATCTTTTGAAAAAAATGGTAACTTTAGCTAAGGACTTAACACAAAATCTTCAATCAAATAATAACTTGCAAAATTTGTTGACTTCATATATGTCGAACACAAGTCAACCGAACGTGAAAATCGGATTGTAAATAAGTCAATTGGCTACTACAATAAGCGAACGAGAATAAGGAACATTCTTAGTTCAGCCAATTCCAAGCCTTAGACATCAAAACTTCAGTTCGAATCAAGCTCATATCATTCATGATCGCAATGTTAATCAAATATATGCAGTCCATACTTTATGATCTTGTAAGACATACTTGAGAATTTATCTAAAACTTTAGTTCCACTTTACACTTCGAAAACCACAAACGGTTTTAATCAAAATTTCGGGTCAAACATCAAGTCTAATTCTAAATCTTAGCCTCCACCAACTCAAGTAGACCGACCTACTCGCTATGAGCTCCATTTCCCCATGGACTTTGTGCTAATAAATTTTCAAAACAAACGGTGAAGGTTCTCAAAAAATTCAAACAAGTGTAAGTCAACATTCCTCTTTTAGATGTCATTCAATAAGTCCCAATTTACACTAAGTTTTTGAAATACTTATGCACGCAAAAAAGATACATGTAAGTACCCAAAAAAAGTCTTCTTAGCAGCCACTCTAAATGAAATATCGTTTCAATCCATTCCCGATAAATATAAAGATCCAGGTTATCGCACAATCTCATGTACGATAGGAGACAAGACAATTTTATAAATGCTTGGAAGACTTAGTTGCATGTGTAAATTTGACAACATATGCTGGACATGAGCAATTAGGCTTAGGTGAGCTTAACGCAAAAGTTATGCTTCAATTTGCCAACCTTTCGATTAAAACATCCATTAGAGAAATCGATCATGTACTTATTAGAATTGAGAAAATCACAGTCCTTGTCGATTTCACCATACTTGAAACACAACCTGTGAACAATCTTACAATTCGAATTCCATTCATTTTGGGATGACCATTCTTAGCCACCTCTAATGCCTTAATTAATGGTCGAAATGGTTTGATGAACATTTCACTTGGTAATATGTCCTCGAGTTTTAACATCTTTAACTTAGAAAATCAATTAAACGAATCAATCAACCGCTCCGTGGTAGTTAACGCTATTCAAGAAAACTTCCAAAAAAGAAATGGTCTATGTTAATAATAAGCGCAAGGTGAAGCGGAAACAATGGTTTGACAGCGTGTGAATCAGGAAAGAAGGACTGCTTCCCTTTGTATTTCTTGCATTAGAGTTTGAAACTCAACCAATGTCATTAACTGAGCAATATTCTAGGTTAGTGCTCAAACCTATCCCTTTTAATTAAATATGCACAATGATGCTATACCAAAGTATTGTTGGAAATATTCTTATTGGACATTCTCTTAACCAAAAGCCTTCCCTTTTTTCTACACTTTTGAAAAACAATGATGCAATACGATGGTCCATCTCCGACAATTGATAATTAGATCTATTGTTGTTGGAGCTTACATTCACTTAATTGAAAGAATGCTTGAAAACTTAGCTGACCACAAATTCAATTAGGTTTTTAACAATTTTCCTTTGTAAATAGATATATATCCTCCCTCTTTGCGCTCCTTATAACATGTATTGACTGTGGGGACACAGTCAAAACCAAGTGTGGGGTGGAGTTTCACGTTTACTTTGATATTACATGGTTTTAATTTTTTCAATTTCTTTCATTTGTCCACAAATTTTTCTATCTTAAAAAGCACAAGAAAATAACATCATAATTCACTTTAAAATAGACGTTATACTATAAGCATACAAGTTTATTCGTAACATTGGAACTTTTAGGAATTTACTTATCTTAACAAATAATGAAAATAATGGTTTAAATTACAAGAAACTTTGGTGTAATTAGTGTATAGGGAGATTCATAGGTGATAACAATGATTTTTTTTCCCGAATCGTAGTCATTGTTTAAAGGAGTGGTTGATCTAAAGTAAATGAGTTAACATTTTAAATCATTTGTTTTAAATTATGCTAAGAAGATTTTGCAAAGCTCTCTTTCAAAAAAATATCTTGTATATATGCATATAAATTTTTGAAAAATAATAAATGCCTAAAGTCCTTGTGGTTATGTATTCACTCTCATTTTGGAAATTCTCGTGTTATGCATGAATGCATAACCTTAATATTTGTATATGTATTTCCATTTTTATTTGAAAATCCTCACGGATATTCATAGATGGAACTCATATAAGAGAAGGATAAAATGATTATATATTTTTGAAAAATAACAAACACCTAGAGTCATTGTGGTTATGTATTCACTCTTATTGAAAAATCCATGTGGTTATGGGTGATTGAATAACCTTAATATCTATATATTATTTCATTCTCATGCAGAAATAATCTCGATTATGCATGGATGGAACTCATACAAGAGAAGGATAAAAGTCTAAGTATTTTTCTAATCTCACTTAAAGTCCTCACGGTTATGCATGGCTAGAAATGCTGATAATTTCCTTAGTTACCTAAGTTAGGCAAGTATATATAATACTAATATCAATAACTATTGTAAAATGATAATAAGAGAGATTAAGCAATTGAAATTCAAGCATAATCTTAACCCTATCTATTTAACTTGTTATACGAAAAGAAATAAGGATACCAGTACGAAGACTTTGACAATCGATTAGAAAATTATTCCATATTTGCACTATGATTCAACTAAAACCACTTGCCAAACTAGAGTCAAAATGTAACGAAATCTTAATTTTTGTTTAAAGTTTTGACTTGTAAAAAATCGAAATTTTCCTATGATGACAAAAATTGTATTTTACTACTTCATGCTAATTTAAAAGTAAATTTCCATTTACAAATTTTTTTTGCATTCATATCTTTATAGGTATTTCACATTAAGAACTTTTGCATTCTTCATATGTATTATATAGGTGGCATCCACTTGAAACCCTCATGATAAAACACTCGTCCTAGTGGGAACACCCATAAGTTTAATGGCATGTTACAATGCTCAATGCAATCGTTCTTCCTAAGAAAGCGGATTTATCTTAGTTTAGTTTATCTGAGGAAGAATAAGATGATAAGTGTGGTGATATTTGATGTACACATAAAAATGCGTATTATTACACACATGCTGATTCATATTTTTAATAACTACATGTCATATTAGTGTTTTTTAACATGTCTTAAACATAAATACAGAAATATTCAAGTCATTATTCACTCATGTACACAAGGGTGATATGGTTATTTCATATGAATTAATTTGAAGAAAAATATATTTTTAATTTCTGGTTTTATATCGTCGAAAAATGAGTGTAAATGGAAGAGGCTACACGAAGATATATGCATACACAAGTGTTATATACCAAAAGCATGAAGAAGTAAATCCATTTCTTAAACATGTAGGAACCTATCTACCCACCACTTAATATAAAATGAATCAAAAGCAAAGTTACTAGAGAATTAGGTAAAAGATAATGATTAAGCCTACACTTTCTCAATGGTATTTTATGTAGCAAACTAAATATGTATTAGGATTTGGGGCATATATAAAAAGCCCCTTATGTTTCATGTACATATATTGTTTTTCATGCAAGTTATAAAAATCAAAGTTAAGAATAAAAGTTATTTTCTTTTAATGGCTTTCTGGATTTGTTCTTATTTTTATGCAACATTATTTTACATTTTTCTTATGCTTATGTTCTGTTTTATGTTTTATTGCTTATGTTCTTTTATATTTCTTTTCTTCTTATGCAAGTAGTTTGGTTTCTTTTTTGCAAGTCAGTTAGTTGTTTTTATTCTATACTCATTTTCCTTTTCTTTTTCATGTTTAAATATACTTATGTTAACATGTATTCACTTATGAGTAGGTAAATCCCTTCAATTTAGGTGTAATTAAGCTCTTTTAAATCATAGATAGTTAAAATAAGTGATGCAATTATGATCGTCTCTTTTTGTACTTAATGGAAGTTGTATGTTTATGTACATTTGTTGTTTAATATCGAGTTTGATAGCTAATGTTATTTAAACCAAATAGGCTATACTTAATTAACATAAACATAAACATAAATTACTTCTTCATCTACACATGATTATGGTAATTTAATTGAGAGTGAAATCAAAATTTGATGCTCTATGTTAATAATTAATAGCAAAATAAAACATGCTTGAAATATATTTCATTTTTTATTTCATTTCATTTTTAATGAGATTTGAAAAGTGGGTTAGAGGTTGTATTATAGTTTGATGGTTTAAACTGTGTTAATTACTAATTCAATTAGATCACGCTTATGATAAATACATCCACTAACTAAACAAAGATTAAAAGGAGAGATCATAAAATCACTCTATTTTGATTCATGTGGTCATGAGAGTGAATTTACCCAATAATCTCGTAATTAACTCTCAAACTTCTTTTTTAGTTTTGTTAAACTTTTAGTTAGTTAGCATAATCTCAAAACTTGATTTAATTTAATTGAGTAATTTTCAAAATTAAAAATTTTAACCACTAATCGACTCGTACTCTCACACATATTATGGTTGTACGTCGTGCATATGCAGTTTTACAGTAATATATAATACGGTGGATTTTATAATCAATAGAAAAAAAAATCCACGTGAATTACGTGGGCTCATAATGTTATAGATATAATTAATTGATCTCATTTTCTCACTGAAAATGAAACCATGGAGATAATGACATGAATGACTACATCATCATAAATGATAACCTACTGGTGTGAATGATAACCTACTGGTGTGAATGATAACCTGCTGGTGTGGCTCGTTGCCATCTTAAACGCATGCCAAATGCAATACATACGCCTGGTATGGAGTGACAACTGGTATGTTTCTCAACTACATGCTCCACTTTGCTTTTTTACAACTTCTGTTCATTGGCCCGTGTGACTAAATCGATGGCTAGGTGTACTTTCCATCTGTTTTACCATATAATCTTAACCATTTATCATCCCTATCAGCTCATTTAAATATCTCATGTCATATAACGTCAAAGTGGTGTAATTTTTTTCTTAAAATACGTTTCCAACAAACTAAAGCCCTACGCATTTAGGATTAGCAGCTTTGTAGTCTTATATGTTTAATTTCTTATTATGCACTTGTAATTGTATTTTTGTTGACTGTTCTTATGAATAGATTTTTGATTGATTTTGTCCTTGTACATAAAAATCCCTTAACTTAATTTGCAAATTTCACTTTACATTTTACATTTAAGCCTAATATTGGTAAGCACCTTTTGGCAATAGAACAAACTAGTCTAATTTCAAGATTGGCTAATTTATCACTCAATACTAATGCATAATCATCAAGATTCGCTAGCATTCCCCAAAAAAATCTCATTTTACACCTGATTTTATTGGTATATTAGGCACCATTTTTTGTTGTAGACCTCGCATACTCTTCGCCGTATAGCTTAATAATGATCGTACAAAACCGTTTGAAGAATATGTGTATTGTAATCATACACATGATTACCATTTCTGTAACGCCCTGAAAAATTAATAAACTTCAAAATATAATTATGAAGAATTTTTTTTTTTTAGCACAAAGCAGTCCGAAATTTTTTATTACTCAATCAAAATTTCAATATTTACAACTGACCCTGTAGACACATTACCGATCAAAATATAAGTATATCACCTATCTAAGAATCAAAAAACAAGCACAGAGATCAATTACAAAATACCAATTACAAACTGGAACACAGCCTCATCGCAAGTCTCATGCTCCAATCACAGCCGTGAATATCTTCATGAACTCCGCCAATCAGCAATGAGAACAGAGTACATTTCTTACAGGAACAGTAACAGACATTACCATGCTACAGCTACACATTATAACCACTAAAGAATCAATATTACAGAAAAGAACAACTGCTCCAACCCAACTCTACTTCAAACCGGACCACTTCCATGACATTAACCGAACTGCATCCAAAGGTTATACACTTCCAACAAAAATATACAAGCCCACAATTACCACTAATCAAACCAAAAACTACAGATCAAGTAATCACCACAAAACATTGGAGATCAAATTCCAAAGTCAATCACGTAATGAATGGATCAAACATTGGAGATGGATTCCTCCTTGTATGCCGCATATGGATATCGACTTGCTATTCGCAGGCATCATCACATCCTCTTGCTTGTAGTCAATACCTTCATCCAGATCTTCCCAGAATTTGCCCTTCAACATGATACTTTTTGATTTAGACGGGGGTAAAGAGCTTGTAGGAACATCCGAGGATAATGATGCTGTGAAAACCCGTAACTTCCCCGTAAAGGAAAGCGTCGGATAGTTCGAGAACAAGCCACAACAGAACACATATCAAAGAACGTTTCATTGTATATTACAACAATGCATCAGATTACAAGAATATACAGAGTATAAATGAATATTACACAGAAATATCAGATATTTAAATTACATTTAAATACATAGCAGCGGAAAATAATACAATACACAACTAGAAGAGATATACGGATACAAAGCTTTCCGGGTATCGTTCCAGCTGTAAACCAGGATCCTGTGAATATAAATCTGCAAAACCAAAACTACTAGCTGCCCGTGTCAAAATAGGGGCACCCAGAGTTTAGGTTAAAACAATAAACTCCAGGTCAGTCATGTGACTGGTGTGAGAACTAAAACAGTTATTAATCTTTATTTTAAAGTTAGGTAAATCAAGGGACCACGCCGTATAACACGGAACGGGTTTCCTCCCAAGAATACCAGTGCATAAAACAAACAGCGCAATGCTAAATAAAGAAAAATGAAGCTGTTATAAGACCCAGGTCCCATCACACAATGCAACGCAGTCGAGGATAGGGTTTTCCCTTATAACAGCCAAAGAATGCTTGATACGTTTAAAACAAATCATTTGATACTATTATATGTGCATAGTGTATAAAACAACTTCAAATCATAAGTATCAATCATAGGCGGCATGAATGGCCCATAACACTATGTCGCCATATATAAGTTTACAATCAAAACCGCAAATGTCGTATTGGAAGTTGGGTTATCATTTATGGTATGAACCGAGGCTAGGGGCAAGATCCTCACTGATTCGAGACTGCCTAGCCCGAGTCTCAGGATCAGAGCTCGAGTGACACTTGGATCGTCAGGGCCGGTCCACACGGAGTGGATTAAAATACCTGAGCACTACGTTTCGCCGCCCTTTGGGGCGTAAGCGAGCCAACTAAATGACTCCATCGGTTCGAGAACGACCGATCAATCCGAGGCGCCTCGCAACAGCAACAACCACATAAGTCAAACTCGTCAGGGCGTGTAAAACCACTGACGCCACTTTTAGCTAGGAGGAAACGTAGGCCCTCCCTGATGTCCGTCTCCCGTTTTTGATTCATACCGGGTGCGATACTCGCGAATCAACGTTACACAAAGCTACGCCACAAAGGCCGTGCTTCGATCATCAACCACAAGACTTTGCTTTTCAACAGAAGCCTTGATCATTTGCCACTTAGGCATGCCACACAGGCAATTCACTCCATGCGATTGATATCCATCAATATATAACCCCTGAGCTCGTACGTCTCAGAGAAGGGCGTTAAGCAAGAGAATAAATTCTCCGCCGCCAAACAGATATATATTTAATAGAGATCAATCACACGGACTAAAATCCAATGTCAGACACACAGTCCATTTACAAGTCCGTTCTGGGTCTGAACGAAACCGGAGGCACCTAGTACCCCGCATATCCATCGATCTCCAAGTACGTCTGGACGATCACCAACTGTTTCCATCTTCTTGGGTGTACAGCCCAATCAAGATCATCAGTAATCACCCAAACAACGTGAAGACTTCCGGTCTTCGACCATCGTCTTCATCTTCGACTTATCGTCGTATCAGTTATTCAGAATGGGATAAACCCGGTCTTTCCGAATAACTCGCGTATATTTTAAATAAGTGTTACACAAACACAACATACGCCTCATTCCAATTCATCAGTCACTAACCGTAAATTAATCAAGAGAATAATTCCCCAAATATTAACCCCGAAGGCCGAAACCAACATCAGATCAATATTCAGAAAACCATTCTGCTTGGCCAACCGACAGTTAGTTTCTAAATTTCACATTCATAGGGAAAGGTTCCCATTAATTTTATCCAAGATAAATTTCTTGAATTTATTCTTTAATCTATTTTTGAATATCAATTCAAACTAGTCGGGATTAACGAACCTTACCGAAGTAATCATTTGTTTTAATTTCCCCAATCCCAACCTATTCATCCCATGAAGTAAAACTGGTTATACTTCATATCTAACACCACGGTGTTATCGGTAAATTCAATTACCATTTCACGTTCAAATCTAATTAAAGATTTAACTATCGCCTGGAGCAAAACTGGTGATACTCCATTTCGATTATTTCAATCTAATTAAAGATTCATTAAAACTCCACTTAGTTTTAATCTTCGACTGGGTTAAAGAATCAGTGTCATTTAAAACACGGTTCACGATAAACCCAAAATCACATTCATTAATTATCGGGTTAAAGAACGAGTGTTATTTAAAACACTGTTCACGATAAACCCAAAAATCAATATTAATTCAATTCCAATTAAATATTATTTAATTGGTACACTTCATTAAATCTAAATAAAAAGATTTAATCTTTTCTCAACTGGGTCCAAGAACAGTGTTAGTGAAGACACCATTCACGACAAACCCAAATCACATTTGATATTAAACACAAGGCTCTGAATAGAAAATATATCGGCTTATATTCAATATCAAATTCTACGACTAACAAATGTCGTATTGGAAATAACGATATAAATATATCTTTCAAATTTCCATAACAACACCTGTATAATCACGAATTCCAACATCGAAATATTCCGAAGACAATTTCGATTCAAATCCACTCCAATGCAATCATTGGAAATTCTGGTTATTTTTAAAACCCTTTTCAAATTCAATTTATTTATTTAAAAATAAATAGAATTATATTTCTAGTTCAAAACTAGTTCATTTCGATAAAAATCTATTTTTATCTTTTCAAATATGGAGTTTTTCATCCCAATTCTTCACAAATCATTTCTTATGATTTTACACAAATTATTACTATTTTTAATAATTTTATCAAGGCCCGCACAGTCGATTTCCATCAACGGCCATCGAACTGCACTTACAGCGACCTTTTTCGAATTTGATTTGGACGTATCTCCAAATCCAACCGTTAGATTTCAAATTTCTAACATTCGTTAGAAAGCTCTTTTCGATACGAACCCAACGGTTCCGGTTTTAGGAGAATCCGACGGTCGGATCTCCCGTAATGTCCGTTTGAAATAAATGGTCGAAATTCGCGAACTGCCGCGGCGCGGCGCGTTCTATTCAGGCCATTATATTATATATAATATATATAATATATATTTCGTCGATTTCGATTTAAAACGAATTATATAGATAGTTTTAAATTCGTTTCAAAAGAAATTTCAACTTCCTTTTCAATTCAAATCAAAATTGAATTCTTCTTTATAAATTTGTTTCAAAATTCATTTCTATTCAATTCAAATTTCAATTCAATTTGAATTCATTTCAATTCGTTTTCAATTCAATTTGAATTCGTTTTCAATTCATTTCGAAATCGTTTTCAATTCAATTCATTTCGAAATCGTTTTCAATTCAATTCTTTTCGAAATCGGTTTCAATTCATTTCGAAATCGTTTTCAATTCAATTCATTTCGAAATCGTTTTCAATTCAATTCATTTCGAAATCGTTTTCAATTCAATTCATTTCGAAATCGTTTTATATTCAATTCATTTCGAAATCGTTTTCAATCCAATTCATTTCGAAATCGTTTTCAATTCAATTCATTTTGAAATGAATAAAATCGATATAAATATCGTTTACGTCAAAATGGCGTCAATCTAATCAACACGGCTTCATAAATTTCTATTTTCAAATATTCTATTTCAAATATTTCTTTTTCAAAATAGTTGTTATTATTCAAAATATTTCGTTCAACACATGACCAATCTCAATGAATGAGTACTGTCAACACATGAACTTTTATTTTATATCGATAAAGGTGTAAATTTTATTACTAAAATATTTCGTTCAACACATGACCAATCTCAATGAATGAGTACTGTCAACACATGAACTTTTATTTTATAATATTCTTTATTTTTCAAATTGGAATGAGGCCCAATCAATTACCATATAAAGTTAATTATATGGATTTTCATACAACACATGTATATAATAGCATGGAAAAATAATCAACCATCAACCAAAGTGCACTACACTGTATAAGCATCAAATATAGACATCTAACGCTTATAACAGCCTGTCAATCAATCGATCGACATATTTAATCAATCAGGATGAGTGAAATTCATATTTCATCCCAACACCCGTGTGGGGTTTTCAAACAATCAAACACAGATTTTATTTGTGCAGTTGGGCGATGTGTAAAATTTATCGTCCCAATCAATGTCATTCAAATAGGTGTACATAAACAAACCGTTCGGTTTATAAATGAATATTTTATTTTATTCACTTCACGTTAAAAATTATATTTTTAACGATAAAACATTTTATTTCAACCTATGAATTTCTATTCAATTCATTTACACAATAAAATGATATTTTTATTTTTTTTCTAACATATTTTAGAAAATTTCGGCGGCATAACGGCACGATACTAGAAACGGGACAAGGCCTAGCCTTATCCCCGGTCTAGTGAAGGCCCACGCCATTCACTCATCAATCAAATCAATTTCATTTTGCAAACCACAAAATTTGGAGTAAGAGTCTAACCTAGCCTTACTCCTTCGCCTTATAACGGCGCACGTCTAATCCTAACCAATTTATCGATTCGATTTTTCACACCACAAACCACATTCAAACCAATATCGCAATCAATCACCAAATAGTCAAACAAACAAGTCCATGGTCTGTGGACGATTGTGTCGGGTGCTACTAAACACCGTCTGCATCCTAGTATATATATATAACTAGAAAAATTAAATTGAAAGGTGAGAAGTTCTCACCTATAGCTATCCAAACATCTTGACTCTTCTTTGATAGAAATCTTCATTGTTTTCGCATCTTCGTCAGCTTCGTCGTCCGTAGCCACTACATATATAAAAATCGAATTTTTACTTCGCTATTCAATATATAAAAATCCATTTTTCTATCGAAGTTCAATATATAAAAATTCTATTTTTCTATCGAAGTTCAATATATAAAAATCCTATTTTTCTATCGAAGTTCAATATATAAAAATTCTATTTTTCTATCGAAGTTCAATATATAAAAATTCTATTTTTATTTCGAAGTTCAATATATAAAAATTCTATTTTTCTATCGAAGTTCAATATATAAAAATTCTATTTTTATTTCGAAGTTCAATATATAAAAATTCTATTTTTCTATCGAAGTTCATTATATAAAAATTCTATTTTTATTTCGAAGTTCAATATATAAAAATTCTATTTTTCTATCGAAGTTCAATATATAAAAATTCTATTTTTCTATCGAAGTTCAATATATAAAAATTCTATTTTTCTATCGAAGTTCAATATATAAAAATTCTATTTTTCTATCGAAGTTCAATATATAAAAATTATATTTTTATTTCTCTTCATATATATTTTCGACGCTTCATTCTATATAAAAATTATATTTTTATATTTCTGCTTTATACATAAAGATCGAATTTTTATTCGCTGCTCAAACAAATAAAAATCGAATTTTTATTACTACTTCAAATATGTAAAAATCGAATTTTTACTTCTATGCAATCATTATAAAAACCCGTATTTTAATCGCAATCAAAAACTGTATCCTTTACAAATTGAAAATCATAGTTTTCATGTATAAAAATCCTATCATTTTCATGTAGAAAATCATACATTTTCATATAGAAAATCCTAACTTTTCTATGCTTTTAAAAATCCAATTTTTATAAAACAAAATAAAATAAAACCAAAACAACGTCAGAAAACTCACTTCGTTCATCGGATAAAGAGGAGGAGGAGCGCAGGTGGTTGCTGGTGGTGGTGGGAGGCTGTAGTCAGCTGGTGAGACCATGCGGTGACCGTCTGGAAGGGTGCGGCGGCGTCATTTGATGGGCATCGCGGTCTCGAAGGAGGGAGGGCGAGGTCGTTCTCGAGGCGGAGGGTGGCAGGCGAGGTGGAGAACCGGTGGCGAGGTCCTGGGGGGGGGGGGGGGCGACGACGAGTGGTGGCGGCTAGGGTTCCGAGCGCATCGACCATTTTTTTTTCTTATTTTCTGAAGACTGAATTTCGAGGGGGGGGGGCCAGGAGTTAAAGGAAAAGGGAAGATATTTTTTTTCTATATTATATTTTAAAGTTGACTTTCACACATGACCTCTAAACGAGGCCCACCGCCTGTCGCCTATAGCGTTTCACCCCCATTCCGAACACAATGGGATATGCCACGCAAGCTGATTCGGCTGTTACAATCAGTTTTCGTTAGATTTACATTTAAATCACTATATTGAATTTTAAACGTACATTTCAAATTACCAGGGCCATATACTAATTCTAAAAATTCCTGAAAAATATTTTCTAGCTTCGTATTGACGGTACGGTCCTAACAAAACTAGTTTCGTTGAATTCTGAGACCGTATGAAAAATGGCCAATTTCCAGTCGATTAAAATCAACTGAAACTGGTCAAACGCGTTTTCCTATGCCACGCTCACATATTGATTCGAAAAATTATGAAATTTGGAATCTAGCAATAACTTAACATCACGGACCCAACAAAACTGGTTTCGTCGAAATCCGAGGTCGTTTGCAAAATTGCTATTTTTAAGGGCCTTATATATATAAAAAATATATATATATAAATTCCACAGCGACTATTTCTAATTTTAAACTGGACATATCTTATCATTTCTAAGATGAAATCTCAGTTTGTTAACTTCGTTACAAAGATATAGTTATACAGATTCCAATATTTCTTGTTTCGTTCAATTCTAACTTATATTGAATTCTGTATATTCATTTGAAATTAGAAATCGAATTTTCGAACTACCGCGCCATTTTCAATTCTATTTATAATTATATATAATTATTTATATTCTAACGACGATGCGTATAATATATACGTTCGAATTATATTCAAAATAAATTTCTCGTCGATATTATTTAAAATCATCTATTTTAAATATTCAAAATTCGCTAAAATTGCCGAAATAAAAATTTTAAACTGGCCCAGATTTTCGGGTTGTTACAATCTCCCCCACTTAAAACTTTTCGTCCCCGAAAAGGAACAAAGTCGAAAGTGGTTTGATTAATCAGCTCCACGCTCGATCTGACTTCTATTCTCCAACTTTTCAGTTTCTGAGAATTTTCAAAAATTTCAAAAATTTGGCTAACAGCCTAAATTTTCGAAAAATTTCGCCATAACCTCCCCTGCACCGGGAGCATCGGGGAATTTCAAATAGCTTCCCCGGTCCTTCCGATCTCAAAAAGAAAAAGAAAAAGCCAAGCGGCTAGCCAATAGGCTCATAAAATCATCATCACCCAAACGAAACAGGAAATTATGTAGTAAACATGTACCTATTTGTCGGGCAAACAAATTTTATTCTCTGGCTCTAGCCTCCTTGCTATGACCTGTTCATTGATATATATGTATATGCAAGCAAATGCGACCAATTTTCAATACAATTCAATATGTGATTCAATTAGGCTAAATGGCTAAAAATTAGCTAACAAATAAACAAACAACACAAACATCAATCAATTATTGAATTAGAGTTTCAAATTCATAATTTTAATACATATACAAAAATCAAATTTTTGATGCCAAATCACAACAATAGGCCCTATCTAACTTTGGTTCTCACACCAATCAATAGGAAATATATAGAAAGTCCACTTTCGTCACTCGAACATAAATTCGGATGATGATCGATCAATCATCAGAATCACCCCCGGGCGACTAGAGTGTAATTCTATATCTATCCAGTATATTAAAAATTCGAATACACGCGGATCAGACGTACACGCAAAATCTGTATATACTGGATTGTCCACATCAATATAAATAGATAATCAAATACGAATAATTGATTTTAAATTTTCAAAACAAAATTGTTTTCATTTTACAAATATACTCTTCACACTCGTTCTAGGATACTACTAATCCTATCTCTAACGGGTCATTCCCATTGGATATTACTAAACCAATATCTGATGAATTCTTTCGTACAGTTCTAATGTGTCTTGTTCTCTGAGCTTTGTAAACCAAAGCTCTGATACCAACTGTGAAAACCCGTAACTTCCCCGTAAAGGAAAGCGTCGGATAGTTCGAGAACAAGCCACAATAGAACACATATCAAAGAACGTTTCATTGTATATTACAACAATGCATCAGATTACAAGAATATACATAGTATAAATGAATATTACACAGAAATATCAGATATTTAAATTACATTTAAATACATAGCAGCGGAAAATAATACAATACACAACTAGAAGAGATATACGGATACAAAGCTTTCCGGATATCGTTCCAGCTGTAAACCAGGATCCTGTGAATATAAATCTGCAAAACCAAAACTACTAGCTGCCCGTGTCAAAATAGGGGCACCCAGAGTTTAGGTTAAAACAATAAACTCTAGGTCAGTCATGTGACTGGTGTGAGAACTAAAACAGTTATTAATCTTTATTTTAAAGTTAGGTAAATCAAGGGACCACGCCGTATAACACGGAACGGGTTTCCTCCCAAGAATACTAGTGCATAAAACAAACAGCGCAATGCTAAATAAAGAAAAATGAAGCTGTTATAAGACCCAGGTCCCATCACACAATGCAACGCAGTCGAGGATAGGGTTTTCCCTTATAACAGCCAAAGAATGCTTGATACGTTTAAAACAAATCATTTGATACTATTATTTGTGCATAGTGTATAAAACAACTTCAAATCATAAGTATCAATCATAGGCGGCATGAATGGCCCATAACACTATGTCGCCATATATAAGTTTACAATCAAAACCGCAAATGTCGTATTGGAAGTTGGGTTATCATTTATGGTATGAACCGAGGCTAGGGGCAAGATCCTCACTGATTCGAGACTGCCTAGCCCGAGTCTCAGGATCAGAGCTCGAGTGACCCTTGGATCGTCAGGGCCGGTCCACACGGAGTGGATTAAAATACCTGAGCACTACGTTTCGCCGCCCTTTGGGGCGTAAGCGAGCCAACTAAATGACTCCATCGGTTCGAGAACGACCGATCAATCCGAGGCGCCTCGCAACAGCAACAAGCACATAAGTCAAACTCGTCAGGGCGTGTAAAACCACTGACGCCACTTTTAGCTAGGAGGAAACGTAGGCCCTCTCTGATGTCCGTCTCCCGTTTTTGATTCATACCGGGTGTGATACTCGCGAATCAACGTTACACAAAGCTACGCCACAAAGGTCGTGCTTCGATCATCAACCACAAGACTTTGCTTTTCAACAGAAGCCTTGATCATTTGCCACTTAGGCATGCCACACAGGCAATTCACTCCATGCGATTGATATCCATCAATATATAACCCCTGAGCTCGTACGTCTTAGAGAAGGGCGTTAAGCAAGAGAATAAATTCTCCGCCGCCAAACAGATATATATTTAATAGAGATCAATCACACGGACTAAAATCCAATGTCAGACACACAGTCCATTTACAAGTCCGTTCTGGGTCTGAACGAAACCGGAGGCACCTAGTACCCCGCATATCCATCGATCTCCAAGTACGTCTGGACGATCACCAACTGTTTCCATCTTCTTGGGTGTACAGCCCAATCAAGATCATCAGTAATCACCCAAACAACGTGAAGACTTCCGATCTTCGACCATCGTCTTCATCTTCGACTTATCGTCGTATCAGTTATTCAGAATGGGATAAACCCGGTCTTTCCGAATAACTCGCGTATATTTTAAATAAGTGTTACACAAACACAACATACGCCTCATTCCAATTCATCAGTCACTAACCGTAAATTAATCAAGAGAATAATTCCCCAAATATTAACCCCGAAGGCCGAAACCAACATCAGATCAATATTCAGAAAACCATTCTGCTTGGCCAACCGACAGTTAGTTTCTAAATTTCACATTCATAGGGAAAGGTTCCCATTAATTTTATCCAAGATAAATTTCTTGAATTTATTCTTTAATCTATTTTTGAATATCAATTCAAACTAGTCGGGATTAACGAACCTTACCGAAGTAATCATTTGTTTTAATTTCCCCAATCCCAACCTATTCATCCCATGAAGTAAAACTGGTTATACTTCATATCTAACACCACGGTGTTATCGGTAAATTCAATTACCATTTCACGTTCAAATCTAATTAAAGATTTAACTATCGCCTGGAGCAAAACTGGTGATACTCCATTTCGATTATTTCAATCTAATTAAAGATTCATTAAAACTCCACTTAGTTTTAATCTTCGACTGGGTTAAAGAATCAGTGTCATTTAAAACACGGTTCACGATAAACCCAAAATCACATTCATTAATTATTGGGTTAAAGAACGAGTGTTATTTAAAACACTGTTCACGATAAACCCAAAAATCAATATTAATTCAATTCCAATTAAATATTATTTAATTGGTACACTTCATTAAATCTAAATAAAAAGATTTAATCTTTTCTCAACTGGGTCCAAGAACAGTGTTAGTGAAGACACCATTCACGACAAACCCAAATCACATTTGATATTAAACACAAGGCTCTGAATAGAAAATATATCGGCTTATATTCAATATCAAATTCTACGACTAACAAATGTCGTATTGGAAATAACGATATAAATATATCTTTCAAATTTCCATAACAACACCTGTATAATCACGAATTCCAACATCGAAATATTCCGAAGACAATTTCGATTCAAATCCACTCCAATGCAATCATTGGAAATTCTGGTTATTTTTAAAACCCTTTTCAAATTCAATTTATTTATTTAAAAATAAATAGAATTATATTTCTAGTTCAAAACTAGTTCATTTCGATAAAAATCTATTTTTATCTTTTCAAATATGGAGTTTTTCATCCCAATTCTTCACAAATCATTTCTTATGATTTTACACAAATTATTACTATTTTTAATAATTTTATCAAGGCCCGCACAGTCGATTTCCATCAACGGCCATCGAACTGCACTTACAGCGACCTTTTTCGAATTTGATTTGGACGTATCTCCAAATCCAACCGTTAGATTTCAAATTTCTAACATTCGTTAGAAAGCTCTTTTCGATACGAACCCAACGGTTCCGGTTTTAGGAGAATCCGACCGTCGGATCTCCCGTAATGTCCGTTTGAAATAAATGGTCGAAATTCGCGAACTGCCGTGGCGCGGCGCGTTCTATTCAGGCCATTATATTATATATAATATATATAATATATATTTCGTCGATTTCGATTTAAAACGAATTATATAGATAGTTTTAAATTCGTTTCAAAAGAAATTTCAACTTCCTTTTCAATTCAAATCAAAATTGAATTCTTCTTTATAAATTTGTTTCAAAATTCATTTCTATTCAATTCAAATTTCAATTCAATTTGAATTCATTTCAATTCGTTTTCAATTCAATTTGAATTCGTTTTCAATTCATTTCGAAATCGTTTTCAATTCAATTCATTTCGAAATCGTTTTCAATTCAATTCTTTTCGAAATCGGTTTCAATTCATTTCGAAATCGTTTTCAATTCAATTCATTTCGAAATCGTTTTCAATTCAATTCATTTCGAAATCGTTTTCAATTCAATTCATTTCAAAATCGTTTTATATTCAATTCATTTCGAAATCGTTTTCAATCCAATTCATTTCGAAATCGTTTTCAATTCAATTCATTTTGAAATGAATAAAATCGATATAAATATCGTTTACGTCAAAATGGCGTCAATCTAATCAACACGGCTTCATAAATTTCTATTTTCAAATATTCTATTTCAAATATTTCTTTTTCAAAATAGTTGTTATTATTCAAAATATTTCGTTCAACACATGACCAATCTCAATGAATGAGTATTGTCAACACATGAACTTTTATTCTATATCGATAAAGGTGTAAATTTTATTACTAAAATATTTCGTTCAACACATGACCAATCTCAATGAATGAGTACTGTCAACACATGAACTTTTATTTTATAATATTCTTTATTTTTCAAATTGGAATGAGGCCCAATCAATTACCATATAAAGTTAATTATATGGATTTTCATACAACACATGTATATAATAGCATGGAAAAATAATCAACCATCAACCAAAGTGCACTACACTGTATAAGCATCAAATATAGACATCTAACGCTTATAACAGCCTGTCAATCAATCGATCGACATATTTAATCAATCAGGATGAGTGAAATTCATATTTCATCCCAACACCCGTGTGGGGTTTTCAAACAATCAAACACAGATTTTATTTGTGCAGTTGGGCGATGTGTAAAATTTATCGTCCCAATCAATGTCATTCAAATAGGTGTACATAAACAAACCGTTCGGTTTATAAATGAATATTTTATTTTATTCACTTCACGTTAAAAATTATATTTTTAACGATAAAACATTTTATTTCAACCTATGAATTTCTATTCAATTCATTTACACAATAAAATGATATTTTTATTTTTTTTCTAACATATTTTAGAAAATTTCGGCGGCATAACGGCACGATACTAGAAACGGGACAAGGCCTAGCCTTATCCCCGGTCTAGTGAAGGCCCACGCCATTCACTCATCAATCAAATCAATTTCATTTTGCAAACCACAAAATTTGGAGTAAGAGTCTAACCTAGCCTTACTCCTTCGCCTTATAACGGCGCACGTCTAATCCTAACCAATTTATCGATTCGATTTTTCACACCACAAACCACATTCAAACCAATATCGCAATCAATCACCAAACAGTCAAACAAACAAGTCCATGGTCTGTGGATGATTGTGTCGGGTGCTACTAAACACCGTCTGCATCCTAGTATATATATATAACTAGAAAAATTAAATTGAAAGGTGAGAAGTTCTCACCTATAGCTATCCAAACATCTTGACTCTTCTTTGATAGAAATCTTCATTGTTTTCGCATCTTCGTCAGCTTCGTCGTCCGTAGCCACTACATATATAAAAATCGAATTTTTACTTCGCTATTCAATATATAAAAATCCATTTTTCTATCGAAGTTCAATATATAAAAATTCTATTTTTCTATCGAAGTTCAATATATAAAAATCCTATTTTTCTATCGAAGTTCAATATATAAAAATTCTATTTTTCTATCGAAGTTCAATATATAAAAATTCTATTTTTATTTCGAAGTTCAATATATAAAAATTCTATTTTTCTATCGAAGTTCAATATATAAAAATTCTATTTTTATTTCGAAGTTCAATATATAAAAATTCTATTTTTCTATCGAAGTTCATTATATAAAAATTCTATTTTTATTTCGAAGTTCAATATATAAAAATTCTATTTTTCTATCGAAGTTCAATATATAAAAATTCTATTTTTCTATCGAAGTTCAATATATAAAAATTCTATTTTTCTATCGAAGTTCAATATATAAAAATTCTATTCTTCTATCGAAGTTCAATATATAAAAATTATATTTTTATTTCTCTTCATATATATTTTCGACGCTTCATTCTATATAAAAATTATATTTTTATATTTCTGCTTTATACATAAAGATCGAATTTTTATTCGCTGCTCAAACAAATAAAAATCGAATTTTTATTACTACTTCAAATATGTAAAAATCGAATTTTTACTTCTATGCAATCATTATAAAAACCCGTATTTTAATCGCAATCAAAAACTGTATCCTTTACAAATTGAAAATCATAGTTTTCATGTATAAAAATCCTATCATTTTCATGTAGAAAATCATACATTTTCATATAGAAAATCCTAACTTTTCTATGCTTTTAAAAATCCAATTTTTATAAAACAAAATAAAATAAAACCAAAACAACGTCAGAAAACTCACTTCGTTCATCGGATAAAGAGGAGGAGGAGCGCAGGTGGTTGCTGGTGGTGGTGGGAGGCTGCAGTCAGCTGGTGAGACCATGCGGTGACCGTCTGGAAGGGTGCGGCGGCGTCATTTGATGGGCATCGCGGTCTCGAAGGAGGGAGGGCGAGGTCGTTCTCGAGGCGGAGGGTGGCAGGCGAGGTGGAGAACCGGTGGCGAGGTCCTGGGGGGGCGACGACGAGTGGTGGCGGCTAGGGTTCCGAGCGCATCGACCATTTTTTTTTCTTATTTTCTGAAGACTGAATTTCGAGGGGGAGGGGGGGCAGGAGTAAAGGAAAAGGGAAGATATTTTTTTTCTATATTATATTTTAAAGTTGACTTTCACACATGACCTCTAAACGAGGCCCACCGCCTGTCGCCTATAGCGTTTCACCCCCATTCCGAACACAATGGGATATGCCACGCAAGCTGATTCGGCTGTTACAATCAGTTTTCGTTAGATTTACATTTAAATCACTATATTGAATTTTAAACGTACATTTCAAATTACCAGGGCCATATACTAATTCTAAAAATTCCTGAAAAATATTTTCTAGCTTCGTATTGACGATACGGTCCTAACAAAACTAGTTTCGTTGAATTCTGAGACCGTATGAAAAATGGCCAATTTCCAGTCGATTAAAATCAACTGAAACTGGTCAAACGCGTTTTCCTATGCCACGCTCACATATTGATTCGAAAAATTATGAAATTTGGAATCTAGCAATAACTTAACATCACGGACCCAACAAAACTGGTTTCGTCGAAATCCGAGGTCGTTTGCAAAATTGCTATTTTTAAGGGCCTTATATATATAAAAAAATATATATATAAATTCCACAGCGACTATTTCTAATTTTAAACTGGACATATCTTATCATTTCTAAGATGAAATCTCAGTTTGTTAACTTCGTTACAAAGATATAGTTATACAGATTCCAATATTTCTTGTTTCGTTCAATTCTAACTTATATTGAATTCTGTATATTCATTTGAAATTAGAAATCGAATTTTCGAACTACCGCGCCATTTTCAATTCTATTTATAATTATATATAATTATTTATATTCTAACGACGACGCGTATAATATATACGTTCGAATTATATTCAAAATAAATTTCTCGTCGATATTATTTAAAATCATCTATTTTAAATATTCAAAATTCGCTAAAATTGCCGAAATAAAAATTTTAAACTGGCCCAGATTTTCGGGTTGTTACAGATGCCTTTGCAATGTTAACTTTAAGAAAAGTTAACCCTGAGCCTGTTACAGGAGATGAAGCAGAAAAGGACGAAACTGTTGTATTGGCTGGTGGAAGAATGATATGAGAGGGAGGAGAAACCTTTGCATAAGGAGATTCTAATGTGTTACCAGAAGTAGGAGGAGCATGAAAACTAAAACTGGACGAACACCACATAGTAGCATAAGATTTAGCAGCTGCTGTATTAGCTAAAGATGATTTCATACCATTTGCCCTTTCCATTGCAGCTACTTCATCATTAGACAATGTGTTTAATCCAAAGTCCCCATCAAAATCCTTGGCATTATCACCAATATGTCGACTTTGCTTGCCAGATTCTCGTACCTTATTACCTTTAGTTGTAGCCTGATTACCATCATTAATATTACAAGCTATACCAACTAATTTGCCAACTACCTGTCAATCCAATTCCTTATAACTAATGTTTTTATCAAAAGCAACCTCATCATTTGTAGTAGTATCCTCATCCATTACTGTTGTGCGCTTACCAATCACTATTGCCTCCTTATTAGCCACATTCTTCTTTCTTTAAAACATCTTTTTCTTTGAGACAACTTTCGTCTAACCCTTCTCATTGATGTCAATTTTACGCTCTCCCCTATACTGTTTGTTATTATTGTATTGTCTACATAATTCTCGCACCAATTCTTCTGTCCCGAAATTCGGTGTGTCCAGTGTCCCCAACCAATCACAGCCCCCTGATTTCCGTCTTTTGCAATTAAACCATTTAATTGTCCGGTGACTAAAATGCAAAAAAACCGAAATAGAGAAATTTGATTGGAGGGGATAGGGGAATGAGGTACAGAAGAATTGGTCTCCATAATTCTCTTCACCATGACCTTTATATTGCATTTCATCAAACACATCTTCTTTAAAACCCTTATCACTGTCGACTGTTCTATGTCCAAAACATTTACAAGTGACGCAAATGTTAGGCTTCCAGTCATACGAAAGCTTAACAGGGGACAATCACTTAAGCATGTCAACTCAATAAAATCAGGCAAATCTGCATCAGGAGTAATTTCAACTAAAGCCTTGGCATACCTGAATCGTTGCAATTTCCCAGTGCTGTAATCAAAGCAGATTAATCTACCTACATGACACGCTAACCAATTTATTCCTACCAAAGTCCAGAGTATTAAGGGAATTTGTGAAAATTGAATCCAGATAAGAACCTTTTTAATCTGCCTTTGCGAGTTACTAATGGTAGGATCCCACTATGATATGATATACATTCTTCCTCTAATGAATAATGAATCTGATTGAAGAATCTTAGCTTTATCAAGATCATTAGTGAATTAAAAATAAAAATTGAAACCATCAGATTTAATACTAAAATCCCTAAGCAATTTCCAGCGAGATTTTAAAAAATTAACAACAATAGAATAAGGAAGTGTACCAACTAAAAAAAAATAATCCTACCAGACAGTTACCACAATATTTCAACCCCTCCTCCTTAGTCTGATCTGGAAGTAATCCATCCTTCTTAATCTTGAATTGAATCGGCTTATAATTGTTAGGGTTTCTACAAGATCACTACACAATTAGATTTTGAAAGAGAGAAGAAGATAACAATAACAAACAAATTCCTCCAAACAAACTTTTATTATTCCACCAATTTATTACAAAGAAAGACCTAAAATTGAGAAGATATCTCAATCCCTAGAAACAAAAACAAGTTTTTCTCCCTCAAAAGTGCAAATAAATCTATCCCTAATGACATGCTTATATAGGCAAATAGAAAGTATATGGAAATCTCCGAAATTTCCTCTAGATCCTAAATATCCTCCAGATCTGAAAATATCCTCCTCAAAACTTGCACAAAATAAATCTCTCTCCTCGAAACTTGCACAATATATATCTTTCTCTCCTTAAAATTTGCACAAAATAAAAAATCCTAAAATATCTTGATCTTCAATTTCTATGTGTTAAATATCACAAATCATAACACTCCACCTTGATATGAAATCACTCCAACACTCAACAAATCTAAAAACCACCCCCGAATTATGCATTTCCCTAATGAGATGCACCACATAAAAGATCTCAAAAATTGTTTATAATACCACAATGGCTTCCATGTAGACTTTGTGGCTTTACGGTGATGGCTCCACCTTGATTCAGATGAACTCGCCTCTCCTAATCCAATTTGAGAACTCATAACATTTTCCACTGTTTTTCCAAACAATTTATATATGTTATTATTTTCCCATTTTGCGCACAAAAGCTCCTTGTTACCCCTCCAAACTCTTGTAACTCCACCTCTAGTCGAGAAATTGCAACCTTTTTGTTCCAACTGTCCAATTAAAGCTAGATTCTTCTTAATTTCTGGGATGTACCTAACTCCCATTAGCTTCACCAACCTTCTATCATTCATCTTCAATCGAACTGAACCTATACCTTTAACATGTAAATCTCGACCGTCGGTAGATTCCACTGTACTAGTTTGTTCTTCATATTCAACAAATGCTTCCTTTTGATGGAATACGTGAAAACAAGCCCCCGAATCAAGTATCCGATCTTTGCTTTCGCTTTTATTAACACATAAAACATTTCCTTCAATCTCCTCGCTAAAATTCACCTCATTACCATTGTTATTTTGTTCATCAATCTTTTCTTCCAATGCCTTCATCTTCTCCTTACCCCTTTTAAGCTTGTGACAAAATCTTAGTTGATGACCGGGTTTGTCACAGTAAAAACAAACATATTCCTTTTCTCATGTCCGATCTATTCGATTGTCTTTCCATATTAGTTGATTATCCCTCCTTGCAATAAAGGCTTTTTTCAATTGAAGTTTCAATTTCCGTTTCCTCCTTATCTTTTCCTTCCTTAAGGCTCATCCTCCGCATCTCTTCATTAAGCAAACTACTAACCACGGACCCCATTGAAACAACGCCTCCAAATTTGAGTTATTCAACGCAATCACAAGTGTTTCCCAACTTTCTGGCAATGAACTCATCATCATTAAAGCTTGTGTTTCGTCATCCACCTTGAAATTTACGGCAGCCAATTGATTCAAAATTTCCTGAAAATTATTAAGATGCTCCCCAATTGATCCACCTTCCTTAAGCTTCAGATTTACAAATCTTCTCATAAGAAGAGCCTTGTTTGTTGCAGAGTTCTTCGCATAAACCCCTTCCAATTTCTTCCATATTGCATAAGCAGTTGTTTCATTAGCAACAATATTAAATACTGAATTATCCAAAAAACATTGAATAGACGCAGCAGCCTTCCTATTCAAAGTCTCTCATTTTGCTTCAGATAGATTGCTAGGTTTTTCCCCATTATTCTCCAGTGGATGATGAAGATCATTAAGATAAAGGAAATCTTCCATCTTGACCCTCCATAATCCCCAATTTCTTCCATTAAGCTTTTCACTAATTATTTTATCCATATTCAAACCACCTTCAAAAAATTTGTGTAGAAGGCTCTGATACCAATTGTTAGGGTTTCCACAAGATCACTGCACAATTAGATTTTGAAAGAGAGAAGAAGATAACAATAACAAACAAATTCCTCCAAACAAACATTTATTATTCCACTAATTTATTACAAAGAAATACCTAAAATTGAGAAGATATCTCAATCTCTAAATACAAAAACAAGTTTTTCTCTCTCAAAAGTGCAAATAAATCTATCCCTAATGACATGCTTATATAGGCAAATAGAAAGTACATGGAAATCTTCGAAATTTCCTCTAAATCCTAAATATCCTCCAGATATGAAAATATCCTGAAACATCCTCCTCAAAACTTGCACAAAATAAATCTCTCTCCTTGAAACTTGCACAAAATATATCTTTCTATCCTTAAAATTTGCACAAAGTAAAAAATCCTAAAATATCTTGATCTTCAATTTCCATGTGATAAATATCACAAATCATAACAATAATGACCAGCGTTTCTTGTAAGGGATCGAAACAGAGAGGCATAATCTGACTTAGCAGAGAATTGACCAGCTTTAGAAGAATTCTTCGAAACATCTGGAATCGATTTAGTTGAAGCTTGATTAAGATCAACACCATCAGATCGATTAGCATCAGATTTATTACCATCAGAAGAAACAGAAGAAAAGATAAGAGGCGGAACGGGAAGAGAAGAGGAGGAAAAGAAGAAGAATCGAAAGCAAAGGATGAATTAGAAATGGAATCACCATGAATCGTCAGGCATTTGAAAATGTGAAAATAAAATAAACCCCAAAATAAAAATTAGCCAAAATATTAATAACCGTCAATCGACCCTAGTACGTTGAAGGTTGACCGATAGCGGCTTTTCTTGGGTAATAAGGGGTTGGCCATTCACATTGTAAGTTAGACGATTCTATAATAGAAATAAATGGCTCTATTCAACCTCATTATTTTACTCTGTTATATTTAGTGATGGCTGGAAGAGATGATAGTAAATGTTCTCCAAACCATATCCGACATTTCAAATTAATTCCCAACCTCTACAAATACAAATGCATAGACTAACCGCGATAATCACCCTGCACCATTGATGCTCTTATAATCAAATAATGCATCGTATAAGCATCTGATCAATAAAGGATAATTGTTAAGAAAAGAAACAGAGGTGAAGAAGGAAAATAGAAGAAAGCAAAGGAGAAGAGTAGAGATGTGATATAATTAATCATTCATGAAACCTGTCATATATCTCAAAGAAGATCGAACAAAATATAATAGTCATCGTAGGAATAAAATATTTTACATTAAAAAATTTGGGTGAAATAATTTATCGAAATATTGTATATTACAGATGTTAACTATTCACCGCATAACATGTGCATGCAATTTTATATGCATCAAATATCCATCATTTTGTGTTGCTTTTAGAGTTTAAGATTCATATAATGCAACTTATGCTCTCAATCAAATAAATATGCAAGTGACAGAATTACCGTAATAAGAAGTTATAAAATTAGGCAAATTTATGTGTATTAAAACATCAACACGCAAGAAGCATTTATAAGTAAGCATGTGATATATTTCTATTTGTTAAATTTTCATTTGTATATCTTAATTGATACATTTTTTATCAGTCATATTAGATGCTTAAATTTATCAATGTAGAATATTAACATTATGCAACATATATTCTTATGATAGTAGAAAGGCTAAATGTTACGATTTCAGCTTTTTAATAAGGCTCCCACAACCACAAGATGAAGAAAAGCAGTTTTTTCTAGGTCACTAATGTGTGTTAGAATTTATTTGTTCTGCGGTTCTGACCTTGAGTTTGCTCAATAAAACATAGCCCTACAAAAGATGGATAAATTTTTATCAGTTGTATCGCATAAAATTCCTAACCAATGTTGCCTTATCATAGTCTCGTTTCTCCCTTGAGTTTACTCAACAAGAGATTACTCACTCATGCCAATCAAATCACGACGGCCTAAGTATTATATATGTACCTTGAATTTTCTTAACGAGTACATAGAGTTATCATACCTCATATATTTTATACAGTAATAATACTAAACATACTCAACAATAAAGAAGTATGCAAATAATATTATATATACGGCAGAGGACAATAACACCATATTAAAAACTCATAATCGTTAATATATTACATCAAGTGATATCAATTACGGAATCATGTATTCCTTATGAAATACCCTCACGATCTGTGTGTCAAGCATATGAGAAATCAACGTATATGCACATTTACATATGTATTTAATCCATAAGTTTGTCTAGGTTTCTTTGATATAACTTATATGTTCATACCATATAAGTTTTATCATCACATACATTGATATTTACTGTCATTTATATAATAGGCTTATCTATATTATATTGATTAATCTTATTTAACTAAGTTTAATAATTAACCTTTTAACTAATTCTATTTTAGTATTCCAATTTAACTTTTATACTAGACATATCTACTATAATCTTTATAGTGTATATTATAACATTTATAGTGTAACAAATATATCTTATAAATGCGTAATTTTTGTTTGATTAGTTAAGCATTAATTAATTAACTTAATTAACTGATTTTATTTAAATTATATCAATATCACAATTTATTTTGTATATACATATATATGTACTTACGTTGTCTTAAATGCCTTTGAAATAGCATAACATATACAAAAACAGCGTGGTGCTAATGACACCCCAATATGTTCTTCCGAATACCGCAATTAAAAAAAAAATGAAACTCATTTAATTTTGTATGCTTTCTAATACCATATTATCTCTCCATTCTAATCTCTCATTCAATTATTTTTTGCCGAACTAATCATGTACTGAACTAATCCAAAAACCCTAATTTCTAGTAATCGATGTCTTCTTCACATCTATCGCGGGAAAATTCAAATTCGTATGGTAATCTCTCGATTGTCTGGTGATTTGAAAATACTAGTCTATCACTTCTTCTTCTTGTTTGCTTAATTCAAACCTTATTCACGGCTACTGTGTATTAATCAGCATTGTGGCATAGAATTCGTTGATCAGTTATAGATCTAGTGTTTAGCTCGTTGGTCGGTTTTAGAAATGAGAACGAAGGAATATCGAGCGAAATAGAAATATGGTAAAATAGTCTGGTAGCCCCTTTTTTAAGTGTGTGGTATTAAGAAGAGGGTAATATTAATTCTTGTGGCTTTTTTGGTCGTGGTATCAGGAAAAAAATTGGGTTGCCCTTTTAACGCATTTTCTTTCTTCATCCTCTCTTCATTTCGATTCTGTATCCCATCTCCTTTGTCTCTTACTTTCTCTATATTTGCTTTCGCCATGCCTGGATTTCGCAGAGCTGAACTGCTTCCTCCAGCCTTTTCTCATCTTTTGATGATCTATAAGCACTCGCCTTTGCATTGAAACACGCATCGCTTTGAATTCCAACATGGACGATTTCATGCAAAGACAATCCCCACTGGTGACTGTTTACAGCAATTTAGGGTAAGGTCTTTTCAAGTTTTTGGGATTCAGAGTCGTATATGAGTTGTCTATGAGTCATTTGCCACCACTTTCTGCAGTATGTTTTTGCCTGGGGTTTGGTGCATTGGTCTGCTTATTCTTGAATATGTTTTTGCCTGGTTCCTCGTTTGCTTAATGCCACTACTTTCTGCAATATAAGTGAAGCCTGGCTCGTGTTTTTGCTATGTTTGTGGAGGTGTTTTCACTGTTCGTGCCAATCACTATTCCGTCATGTTAATGTATTATGCTATTGTTTTGTGTATGCTTGTCATGGCCTTTTCGTGGCAATTTTTCGAATGGCTTTGGGCTTTGCCTCTCGGGTGTCATGCTTTGAAGTAGCCTGGCTCTTCCTCTCTGGTGTGGAGCATGTGCTGTTTCAGGTTACCCTGTGCCTTCTGGTTGGGTGTTGTGCGGTACTTGGATGCTATTTTCTAACCCACGTTATGTTCACAGTATTTGTGTTCCGCGAAGTCCTGTGCTATGTAGGTTGCTAATGTTGCTGCAGCGTACTTCATTTGTGGTCTTGTATTGTATGTGAAATATAACTTCCTTGAAATATGTAATTGGGCCTTGTTTGCCCCTAGTCATTTTTCTCTACCTAAGCACAAACTAAGGTAGTGTTTGGTTTACCATTTTAAGTTTTGTGTTTTCGTCTATACAAAAATTCCTTTCATTCTACCATTCCTCCTTTCACACATTTAATGTTTTGTAATTAATTTTAAAAACTAAAATTCCAAAACTCATTTTTAACCAAACGCACCCTAATTTATTTGTAGTCTAAACGGTTAGTCTAGCTCCAATTCTATAATGTAACGCCCCACCTCATTCCTCGTATTATCTGACAGTATTACTATAGAGGTGGGGCGTTACATATAAACTAGTTTAGTTTCAGTGGTCGGACCATTTTAAAAACCGTATAAATTAGTGAGCCCGTTAGGCTAATGACCTAAGAATATCAATAGGGGTTTTGAGGAGAGAATTATGGATCTTCCCCTGATTCTGCACATTAAGTTGAATGTATGAGAATCTTTTGTTTAACCTAATCACTAAAACCCTATTTTTCTTTGATTAAGTCAATCTAGGTCGCATCAAAAGGAAAGATCTACACCAAAGGGGATTGGATCTCGTCTCTTTGCATCAAATTCAAGTGATTTTTTCACTGTCCATACTTTCTTTCATCTCTACCACATCGAATCTAGATTTTAGTGAGTGATAGAGCAAATCAGAGGTTCAGATGATCGGTATCAAACGAATCCATGGCTTGGAGACCGTTATCGATCCTTCACTGTAACTCAGAAGGGAGCACTATTTTTGGAGTACGGTCTGGGAACTTCAAAGACGCTGAGGTGAAATTTCCAAGTGAAAATCCTCTAAGATAGGAATCCATACTGTTCCATAGCCTATGAACTGGTATCAATCCCTCGGTGTGGATCATCAGGTATCGAAACTCCACGCACTGTGTGGCGAGGTCCAAGGTAGGTCATGTGCAAGGTTTTTTGGTAATCAGATGGGTTGAAGCGCAAATGCTCGAATACTCGTTAATGGACCCCATAGAAGACTTTCCAGAGGAGTTAGGATATAAAAGTGGATTGGAGGGATGTACTCGAAGAGGTGTATCAAGATATCCATTCACTTATCCAAATTTAAGCGTGGGGACAAATACTGATCCAGAGGGGATGGATTGGTGCTAATCCATCATGGTAGAGAGTTGGGGGTCAGGGGTCCTAGGGAGAGAAGCAAGAGTCTTTAAGAGGTGGTTAATGGTCTCCGTTAGTCGATAACATCTATAGGGTAAAAGTTATCATCAAAGTAATGTTGTTTCTTTGATGGTGAATTCAGGTGAGAGTGGTCAAAAGTAAAAGTGATAGGCAACTAAAAGTGGAATGGAATTGCGAGATAATGGACTAACCCGAGCGGGACTCGAGCTAAAAGATGGAGTCGTTGATGGATTATGTGACCGGAAGTGCCAATGAATTGGTAGTCGAAGGATTCTAGCAGACTCAAAATAGGGGTATCATGGCGATGCCTATTAGGATACGAGAGATCAAGTAGCTTGGATTGCTTGAGAAGTGATCTAGTTGTATTGATAAGACAAACATATAATAGTTCGACTAGAACCAGGGTTCTCCATTAGACCTTGACAGATGGCAGTGGCTAGTTATTTGATATCAACATATTCGAGGCTTTAGTCAGTGATATCTAGGTTATTGTTCATTATGGAAGCTACGGTTACTTGTGTGTTCTCTGCTATTTTCTCAGGGCAGGCTACCACCATAGGATACTGAAGAGAAACAGGGTTCGGGAATCCTATTATGTCTCCTATCTATTTACTTGTGTGTGAGTAGCATATTTAATGTGATTATTATATGTTAACTGTAACACCCCGTATTTTCTGTGAACGTATAAGTAACAAATCAGAGAATAATTAATTTTTAAAATAAGAACCAAGGGAAATGGGTTGCGCCATTGCGTTCATCTCGAAATTCTGCTTGGAAACGAGTCCGAGTTTTCGAGAAACGGAGTTCGTATGAGGGAGATATGGCCCTCCGAAGTTTCAGAGATTTTCAGAATCGAAAACAGCTCGAAAATTCGAATTCGAATTCAAAATCCCAGAACAGGCTGGGCGGGAAAATTCCCGCCCATGGACCAGGTCAACCTGGGGGTCGACCATAGTGTCGACCTCCCGGGGGCCAGGTCGACCATAGTGTCGACCTGGGGGTCGACCTGCTCCCGAAACCCAGTTTTTGAACCTGATTCATTTTCATGTTTCCGGTCTCGTTTTCAGTCTAGATTCGTCCACCTAATCCTATATAAACAGCCCCCTAGCCTCATTTTCTCTACACAATTTCATTCTGTCTATACTCCGCATCTGTTCTAATTAAAAATAAAAATAGCGTCGCTACTCTGCTGGAATCAAAACTTGGACTGATGCATCTTCTTCCAACCTGAATAGAATTAAAAGCTAAATCAAATCTCAAATCAAAGTTTAGAGCTACAACAATAATTAAAGAGGAGTAATTCATCATTTCTGCATCAACAACAGTTTATTACCCTTTCTTAAAACCACAAAAGGCAAGTATAGTTATTTTCCGATATAAACTTTAATTATAATTGTGACATGATTGTAAATCTGAATTTGAGGTTGTGCACGTTCTGTTCTGATATATTTTGTTTTGTATCTCTTTCTTCTTTCTGTTCTATAGCCAGGCTACCACGAGCCTGCGCCACATCTCATAAGAGATTAACGCACGAACGCTAAATTTTGGGACAAATAATAATGCATAATTGGACATGAAACTGTTGCCTATGAGACTATTGCCTATGACCATAATTCATGCCTATGAGACTATTGCCTATGACTATAATTCATGCCTATAAGACTATTGCCTATGACTATGATTCATGCCTATGAGACTATTGCCTATGACTACGATTCACGCCTATGAGACTATTGCCTATGACTATGATTCATGACTATGAGACTACTGCCTATGACATTGAATAACAAACTATTGTGATTAGTCGCCCATGGCTATTGTGGTTAGTTGCCTATAGCTATTGTAGTTAGATTTTTATGCTTGTTGCCTTAATGATGTTAGATCTCATATTTAATATGTAACTTTGCTAGTTTACTCCCATTCACTGTTATGTACATCGAGCCTATTGGGCCATTATTATTGTATTTAGTTCATTATTGCACGCCTATTCTTTTATATCAATTCTTGTGCTTATCCCCTATTCCTTTTGTGAGGGCCATTTCATGAGTATTTAGAGAACTTGTGGAAACATGTTATACGGGGATTGGGCATGGCTTAATTAAGTAAATCGGGCATAGCAAATATGTTGGCATAATCTGAATTGGCTATAATAGAGAATGATTTACATGTGTATTAGTCTTGGACATAAATGGTGAACTAGAATATTAAATCTAGTTTTGACATGAACTGTAAATGGGAATATTAAGACTAAAATTCAGGGCATATATTGTATTATGAATTATGACCTTGATTTAGGCATGTAAGTTTAGGCTAAATTTATGATTAGGAAAGATAGGTAAATAGAGTTTTAGATCTGCTAAATCTGTTATCTGCTAAATCTGTTAAATTGCCTAATCCGTTATCTGCTAAATCTGTTGAATCGCTTAAACTGCTAGATCTGCTACCTGTTGAATTGTCTGATCTGTTGAAAACTAGAAAATGGTAATCTGGGTATGGAAATCCGTAGGCTCGACCTAAGATTTAGTAGAACATGGAAATTTGATTAATCTGTTATATCCTATGAAGAAGTTTAATCTGTTAAATAAACAGAATTAGTCTGATATCTGAAAAATCTGTATTGGAATGAATTGGCTATGACACGAGGTTAGACTCTGGTTGCGGTAGAAGCCTGCCCGGAACCAACCGGCTTAACCAGCGACCGCAAACTGTCAGTCTAATGTGAGAGATCGTAGGCATAACTAAAATATGCTTAGACACGAGGTTAGGTCTGGCTTGTGGCAGAAGTCAGCTTGGAACCGCCCGACATATCCAGCGGCCACAAGCTACCGACCTAATGTGAGAGGTCTGTGCATTAATATTTAATTAATGCAAATCCGAGATAAATATGATGTCCAAAACGTGTTGGGTGGATAGGGTTAAACCAATTGGACTAATGAATTTAACAAACCCGTTTTGTGAATCTATAGGCCCAATTACAAAGTTAGACAAATCTGTAAATCTGTTAAATCCGTATATCTGATCCGCTAGTCTGAAAACTTGTCTGATATGTGAACTAGTTGATCTAAACTCTGTGTGTCTGAACTTGTAAACAAGTTAATCTGAAATCTGTTAGTCTAGGGACACAAGGTTAGGAGGGAAATTACTTGTATCATCTGTTGTTTAGGACCCATATTAGTCAGTAACCCTTTCTGGTATCAAAACTTTGACCCAACAGTAGGTAGGGTCCGGGCACGCTTACTAAGCTAATTATAAGCGGTTCATTCTGATAATGGCGAGGGGTGTTGATGGTGCGTTCCAACCGGGTCATGTGCGTGCATCGATCCCAGTCTGCCTCTGAGGATGTAAGACGCCGTGACATCTGTAAATAGGTCTATGCCAATTGGTTGTCACTTTAGGGAGTGATACACCTTACTGTGGGGCCGACACAGGGTATTTATGTATTAGGGAGCCGATCGCTTGGGGTAGGGTTTTAGGGTACACTTAGTTATGTCTGTTTCTGTTGGTACCGTCTGTTTCTGTTGGATGGTAACACCTGTCTGTTTCTAGGTGGTACCGTCTGTTTGGGTGGTAAAGGCCCATTTACTAGTGTACACCTAATTCTACATTCTGTTCCGTAGGGATTAATCTGTTTCTGTACCTTCTGTTCGGGTGGTAAAGGCCCATTATTAGCATTCTGTTTCTGTCTGTTTCTGTTGGGGTGTTAAAGGCCCATTACTAGCATTCTCTTCTGTGGAAATTATTCTGTTCCCGTTTTTGTTTCAGTTTAGACATTGGGGTGACACTTAATCCTGTTATACTAGTATTAGTGCAGAGAAATGAAAAGTAACATTATTCTGTTTCTTCTGTTTAACCTAAGTACATCTACTACTCCTGTTACTGTTATCTCTTATCCAGCTTATTTTCATGTCATAATTATTATTATCTGTTCATATGCTGAAAGTCACTGGACTTGCCAGACTCTGACCTTGCTTGTTTTCGCCCCTTTTTCTTCCGTCCCCCTCCTCCCAGGTTTTCCAAGGAGGAAATACTTTAGCTTGATCCGGATTTCTTCTGCTTGAAGTACTTAGAGTGCTTAAAATATGGCTTGACTCCTTATGGCAGCTTCTGTGGGGATTATGATTTTTAAAGTTTTGTACTCTGATGATTTTCTGAACAAGACTGATATTTATGTACTTGAGTTTTTGGTAAAGATGTAACCAAACTGATTTCTGTTTTCCACTGTAATAAAGTTATAATTCCTCAAGTATTGTTTATCTGTCTTGTGAATTTCTGTTCTGTCTACTAAAACGCTCCATCAAAGTTAAGGCATTCCCTTTGTGGGTGACCTTAACGGAGGTGGTGTGTTACATTAACTCTTCGGTTGCAGGGACATGTCAGTAACACTTGAACTGTCTATTATAATATTACCCTATGTAGTTGTTGTTAGATATTTTATCTCTTATATCATACTATTGTCTGACTCAGAGTTTTACGTCTCCTCTTATTACCTTGGGGTGCTCATCGATGATGCTGATGAGTAGACTAAGCAACATGTAAGAGGTTAGCGACAATGATGTTGTGCGATGACAAGCTAGAGGATGGCGCACTATTATCATTATTGTATTGCTATTAAGATGATTTCCGCTGTATTGACTTTTAGATAATATGATGAGGGATGTAGTGAGGCATGATGTATTCGGGTATTCTGGTATTCTGTCACTGAGATGTTTTATACTTGATATTCTAAAAAATTTATGGAGATGGGATTTTCTTCTTTGTTATACTTCACTGTTATATACTATTGTATATTATTATTATTATAATATATTATTCATGCACTGTGAGTTATACGACAAGCTCTGTTTTTGTTTACTTTACTCGATGATCGTCCTATATCGGCCTGGCATGTCACGCAACGCACTTCTCACATAGTTTAGTGCAGGAGGTATGAGTCGGTCGTCAAATCAAACATAACACGCTTTGAATCGAGATAATTTACGATGTCAGGATAGATTCAACTTAGCCTTTAGAATGGTCATTCTCCTTCTTGAAATTTCCTTTGAGAAGATTCGTATCTCTTTTTATTCTTTGTGATGCTTGATCGATATTTGTAGGTATAATCATGAGACTATTGTTTGTTGACAATCACCTTTATTTGATCGTTGAGCTGAGCAACTAAGTTAGTAGGCCTCAGTGATTTAACTTGGATCTTTTTCTGTAGTTCATAAGTAATTGTCTAATTTTTGGCGAGTTAAGAAATCGAATGTTGAGTGCATACATTCACTCTTATGTTCATGCATACACTTTAATTATCGACTCTTAATGTAACGACCCGCATTCTACGCATCATAGGATCGTAGAATATTTATTTCTTTCACATACGAAGTCGTATGGTCATGTAACTTTGGGGGACGGCTATTGGGGTCATTTCCCATGTTCATGATTTTTCCCGATTTTTAAATGACCATTTTACCCTATTTGGCACTGTTTTGGCCATAACTTTTGACTGGAAAGGAATTTTGACCTGAAACCACTTTCATTGGCTCCGGATGATGGTTTCTCTTTCCGTAGAGTGGTCACATTAGCCAAACGGACTCACCGTTTGGGAGATATGGCTGAAACAAGTTTCAGATGGTGAAAAATAGCTTAATTGGGCTTAACCGGGTGATTAGCAGCTAGGCCCAAAGGGGAATTTCGGGATTAGGAGTTTAAAAGGGCTGTTAGGGTTTGGAGAATACCTTTTTCTCATTTTTCAGCCGTCACTATTCATTCCTCTTGACCTAGCCATGGCCTCCGCTCTCTAAATCTCTCTAAAACACCCGAAATTACTTCCTAATCAAGGATTAAGGCTTAGAGGCATCAAATCAAGGAGGATTAGCACAAGGACCGAGGTAGAGCTGCTGTTATATATTGGAATTCGTGCAAATCAGAGGATCACTTCAGATCTGAAAGTTTTATTGTGGCAAAGGTGAGTGATTTGCATAGTTTTTGCACTAATTACGGTAATTAAGGGTAATTAGTGACGATTAGCGAATTTATACACCAATAAATTCCGGAAAAATATTTAGAAATTCGAAAATAATATTTTATGCTTCTGGTAGAAATTTGGTTTAATTTGATGAAGTTTTGTTAACCTTATGATTAGTTTTACTTAAAACATGCTTAGGGGAAAATAAGGAGTTTTGACCACTTTTGATCCATTTTGCTTCATTAGAATTGTTATTTGGTGTTTGTGGTTGCTATTACATGTTGTTATGACTTTATGGAGTGTTTTGTGGTTGATTAGAAGTGTTAGATTTGTCAAAAACGCTGTCGAATGGCGTAAACTACTTGCTGGAAGAACTGCAGGAAATACCCCGGACCGGATCGCCCCTACCCCATGCGAACCGATCCGATTGGAGCTCGCGCTACGACCCGATCCGCCTATGGATGGTGACCACGAACCGATCCCTCGCGTCTGAAGTTCACGATCCGATCCGTCGATGCTTGAAGACTCCGATCCGATGATAGCAACCGATCTGACCTGCTCTTGTGGAAGACTCCGATCCGATGGCGCGATCCGATCCGATTAAGACTTCGCGAGACGATCCGTGTTGCTTCACGAAGAGGAGCCCGAACCGACCCAGCGAGGTGACCACGATCCGAACCACTCGTGAGCAGAAAGTGCGACCCGAACCGGTGTGCTTGGGGAGGCCGATCCGAACCGCTACCAGATGGACGCCACGAACCGCACCGCGTTGATGATGGGGAGCTAAAGGCCGAACCGAACCGATGGCAAAGAGGGGATCCGAACCGATCCGGTGATGACAGAAACCCGAGATGCAAAGGTAGTCCAAATGAGAAGTTAGAGCTCAAGATTCAGATGGGAATCAACGAGTTCACTTCATGGTTGGGTTTTGCTGTGGGACGCGTGCCAAGGGGTTATCGACGTCTATAACTTTGGGCCATTATGGTAGGAGGTACGAAGGCGGATTCAAGGCCACTATGGCATCGGTAGAACCAAGGGCTACAACCAATGAAATGGGTCATTGAAATGTTTGGTCATGACTCCATATGTTTAGCTTGGTCATAACAGGGTTTCTACAAGTCGGGATTCGTCGTTACCTCAGTTTGTCTAGTGTTCCAAAGTGGTAGATGTCGTACGCTTTACGCACTGAGTGAGAGATGTGAGGATGATTGCCATGGATGATTTGTTTGCTATCATTGTGACATGAACACCCCACCCCCGTATTCTTACACTATTCATTATGGCACCTTAGAGGACTGTACGGTATGTGGTACTGACTCTTTGATTGCAGGTCCAGGTTCAGGTATGGTTTAGTATACCTGTTATTATTCTTTTTAGATGCTTATCGCTCATACCAGGCTTTATGTCTGACCCAGAGTTTTATGTCTCCTCTTATTACTCTGGGTGCTCACACGAGCAGACTAGAGACAGGTTAGCTGGTGATGCGCGGGTAGATGATCCGGAGACGAGCAGGAGGCTTCCACGTAATATATATAGTATTCTCCCTGTGTTGTTGAAGATCACTGCTTGGGCATTGGTGGTGCATCTTCCACTTTAGCTTTCTTTTGTTTAGAGACAGTAGATTTTGAAAAGTTGTAATAAGCTGTATTTGGATTTCCGCTGCTCTGATGTTGACATTTATTATTAGTTATCAGCTTATGCACTGTCTCACCTGTTTTATGTCAAGTATGTTATTATTATATTTTATTCTATGCGCTGTGAGACATCCTACAAGTTCCCTGATTAGTTCATTCTCTTCTTTCCTTTCTCCTGACGACCGTCCTGTGCTAGTCGGGCAGGTGTACAGCGCACTTTTGGAGGAAATGCAGGCTGGTGCGGGGCGGGCCGTCACACTTGGTATCAGAACTCTAGGTTGCGTAGTTAACCTAGGGAAGTTATCAGGGAGAGATAATATACGTATACGAGAGAGCGTATTTGTGGTTATTTTGGTTTTCAAAAGCTATATATATATACTATTAGTAGTATAAGAATGAAGTCGTACTGCACTAGCACCACTATGGAATCATTAATCGTTTCCTTTTTCAGATTGACGATGAGCCGAGATACTAGAGGTGCTGGTAGGGGAGCCAATAATGGGAATGCTGCTGACATGAGGACGATGTTTACTGACCTCATGAGAGAGATGCTTAGAGATGTACGGAGGGCAGCTCCCAATGGTGGAAATGGTGGTGGTCCAATAGTGCAGGCGCCAAGAGTCGACTTCGCCAAGCTGAATAAGGATTATACTAGCCTTGGTGGGAAGCCGTTCCACGGAACGGAGTCGGCCACAGATGTTCAGGATTGGTTGGATAGTTGGGAACGTATCTTCGAGAATTTGGGTATCGAGGATGCGATGAAGAGAAAGCTAGCCTCCCGTCAGCTGCAAGGGCGGGCAATGAATTGGTGGAATGCTATAAAGGCAGCTACTCCCGAAGATCAGATTACTTGGGAGCAGTTTAAAGCACGCTTTAGCGAGAAGTTCATTCCAGCTGATCAGAAGTCAGTGCTGTTTAAGAAATTCTTGGAGCTCAAGCTGAATGGCAGAGCTGTCTCGGAGTACATTGCTGAATTCGACACTTTGTCAAAGTATGGGTTATCTCTTATTGATACTGCCGAGAAGAAGAATGAGAAATTCATAACTGGGTTAGATCAGTACTTAGGGGAAAGGCTTATTAACCACATCGATGAGACGTTTGAGTCGATTGTGGGGAAAGCATTAAGATCAGAGAGTCTCTACCCTAAGCGAAGACTGAGGTTGCATCCGCAGATGAGCCAAAGCCACAAGCAAGTGGTGGAGGCAAGGGTGGTTCCCAGAATAAAAGAAAGCAGAGTCAGACTAAGGATGGCCAGAAGAAGAAGAATAAGCAAGATGTTGATTGCTTCAGCTGTGGTAAGAAGGGCCATTATGCTAGTAATTGTCGGGCCAAGCCAGCGGATAGGAAGTGCTTCAACTGCGGCCAAATGGGACATCACAAGGACAAGTGTCCGCAACCCCCTAAAGAAAAGCAAATGGTGAAAGCCTATGCTCTCAATGCTATTCCTTCTTCGTCGAATGCCCCAACAGCGCGGAGAAGGGAAAGAATGTCGTCATTCAAGGTATGCTTTCTGTTTATGATGTTCCTGTTAGAGTTTTGTTTGATACCGGAGCTTCCAGTTCTTTCATATCTAGTGACCTGGTAGATAGGTTGGGATTGGAGCCCGAGATTGTCGATAGACCTTTAGTAGTGACAAACCCGATTGGTGGTTCGACTAGCCTTAGCATGATTTGTCGTAATGTGGTCTTATCGAGTCATGGATGCATGTTTGTTTGTGATTGCTTTGTTTTGGGCTTTACTGGGTTTGGCATTATTTTGGGAGTAGATTGGCTCCGAAGGTATGGGGTGGTGGTAGACTGTGAGGGCTTTTTGGTGACAGCTAGAGCAGATGATGGGCGGAGGATAGTGTTTTGTGGTCTACCCAGTAAGGGGGTATTGGCTAGTTTTCTAAACTCCCTCGACATTCCGCATAGTGAGTTGTCAGGTTTGTCCGGGGTTGGCCAGTATCCGGATGTTTTCGAAGAAGTGACCGGACTTCCACCACACCGAGAGATTGAGTTTCGTATTGATTTAGTAAAGGATGCCAGGCCTATAGTGATGCCACTTCGTCGTATGGCACCAAGGGAGCAGCGAGAGCTCGAGGTGCAAGTCAGCGATCTTTTGAAGAAGGGATTTATCAAAAGGAGTGTTTCTGAATGGGGAGCACCAGTTGTGTTTGCTACCAAGGCAGATGGTTCCCTTCGTTTGTGTGTAGACTACCGCGAGTTGAATAAAGTGACGAGGAAGAATAAGTATCCTCTACCGCGGATAGATGATTTGTTCGATCAATTGAGTGGCGCGAGAATATTTTCTCAGTTGGATCTCACGACAGGTTTTCATCAGCTTAGAGTGGAAGCTGAGAGTATAGCTAAAACGGCATTTCGAACGCCATCTGGATTTTATGAGTGGTTGGTTATGCCATTTGGGATGACCAATGCCCCAACATATTTTGTGGATCTTATGAATAGGGTATTCAGAGATCAGTTGAATAAGTCTGTCCTTGTGTTCGTTGATGATATTTTGGTCTATTCGAGGACAGAGGAAGAACACAAAGAACATTTAAGAGTAGCGATGGAGGTGTTGAGAAAACACCAATTGAAAGCAAAGTTTTCTAAGTGTCACTTCTGGAAGAAGGAAGTGAGGTTCTTGGGGCATGTTGTATCAGAGAATGGTATTGCCGTGGACCCAACAAAGGTGGCTACGGTACAAGATTGGCCTACGCCCAAGAATGCAACAGAAGTAAGAAGTTTCCTGGGATTAGCTGGATATTATCGTAAGTTTATCCAAGGTTTCTCCAAGATAGCAGCATCATTGACCCAGTTGACCAAGAAGAATCAAACTTTTGTCTGGGATGAAAGGTGCGAGAATGCATTCAAAAGTCTAAAGGACAAGTTGACAAGCGCACCAGTGTTAGTCATTCCTAAGGGGGATGAAGAGATGACGGTATACACGGATGCCTGTGGTACCGGACTGGGTGCTGTATTGATGCAAGGCGGTGGGGTTGTAGCTTACGCAAGTCGGCAATTGAAACCGCACGAGAAAAGATACCCTACACATGACTTGGAATTGGCAGCGATCGTGTTCGCGTTAAAGATGTGGAGACACTATCTCTTGGGAGAAAGATTTGAGCTGTTTACAGATCATAAGTCGTTAAAGTATCTCTTCTCTCAGAAAGATCTGAATCTCCGTCAGCAGAGATGGTTAGAGTTCTTAGCTTCCTATGATTTTGACATAGCATACACACCGGGAAAGGGCAATGCGGTGGCTGATGCATTGAGTAGGAGACATGCCAGCTTAGGGGTTATGTTCCTTGAATGGAAGCAACTGGAGTATATCGCGGGGTTTGATTTCAGACCAAAGTGCGAATTGGATCCAGAAATGTTAGCAAGTTTGACGATCAGACCCACTTTGATTGAGCGGATCGGCTCTAGTCAGAGGGACGATCCTAACCTATTGGAAATCATCTCCAAGTTAGAGATGTGTGTCGATGAGGAGGTGAACAAGTATGACCTTGATCGAGATGGATGGCTTAGAAAGAATGGAAAACTTGTTGTACCCAATGTCAATGGATTGAGAGATGAAGTGCTTAGAGAATGTCATCACTCAAAGCTGACTATACACCCTGGTGGTAACAAGATGTATCGAGATATGAAGCAGACTTACTACTGGGAAGGGATGAAAAGAGACGTTGGGAAGTTTATATCCAAATGCATGAATTGCCAGCTAGTTAAAGCAGAGCAAAAGAAGCCTAGTGGGTTGTTACAACCATTAGAAATTCCCGAATGGAAATGGGAGAAAGTCTCGATGGATTTCATCGATGGTTTACCAAGGACTAGATCGGGACATGATAGCATTTGGGTGATTGTGGACCGATTGACTAAAAGTGCAAGATTTATACCAGTCAGATCGACCAGAACGGCAGCTAAGTTAGCAGAATTGTATATGAAGTGGGTAGTGAGATTCCATGGAGTACCTAAAGGCATTGTGAGCGACCGAGACCCGTTGTTCACTAGTGGGTTTTGGAAGAGCTTACAAGAGGCTCTAGGGTCAGAGTTACATCTCAGTACCGCATATCATCCTCAGACCGACGGTCAGACGGAGAGGGTGAATCGTATTTTGGAGGATCTCTTGAGAGCATGTATATTGGATTTTGGTGGATCATGGGATGACCATTTGCATCTAGTAGAGTTTTCATATAATAATAGATACCAATCCAGTATCGGTATGGCTCCGTTTGAAGCTTTGTACGGAAGACCGTGTAAGCCACCATCATGTTGGATAGAGACTGGCGAGAAGTTTATGCTTGGACCAGATGTGGTGAGGGAAACTTCAGGTAAGATCAAGATCATTCAACAACGAATGAAGGCGGCCCAAGATAGGAAGAAGAGTTATGCTGATAAGAGAAGAAGAGACCTAAAATTCTCCGTTGGTGACTTGGTGTTTGTCAAGATTTCTCCGTTGAAGAGCGTAATACGATTTGGCAGGAGAGGCAAGTTGGCACCAAGATTTGTTGGCCCATTCCCTATTCTTGAACTAGTCGGGAATTTGGCATACAGAATTGACTTACCGGAGAAGATGGCGGGAGTTCACGACGTATTTCATGTTTCCCAACTAAGGAAGTTCGTTCACGACTCAGATATGACTATTTCACCTGATCAGTTAGAGGACTTCGAAGTAGAACCCGAGGCGGTTGGGAACCGCAAGCCGGCCCGTATTTTCGAGTACGACATGAAGCAACTTCGAAGGAAGGCGGTGAAGCTAGTCAAGGTACAGTGGAGCGAGGACGAGAATGATTGTACTTGGGAGACAGAGGAGAACATTAGGAAGTCACACCCAGAACTCTTTGCCTGGTAAGATTTTGGCTTCGATTTAGTTTTTCCGCATGCTAGGATAGACTTGTTTGCTTGTTTTGCATGATTGATTGTTGTATGTGGTTGTTAGGCATGCAGGATCCTTTGTATGTTTTGGGTTAAGGAATTTCGGGGGCGAAATTTCTTAAGGGGGGGAGAGTGTAACGACCCGCATTCTACGCATCATAGGATCGTAGAATATTTATTTCTTTCACATACGAAGTCGTATGGTCATGTAACTTTGGGGGACGGCTATTGGGGTCATTTCCCATGTTCATGATTTTTCCCGAATTTTAAATGACCATTTTACCCCTAGTTGGCACTGTTTTGGCCATAACTTTTGACTCGAAAGGAATTTTGACCTGAAACCACTTCCATTGGCTCCGGATGATGGTATCTCTTTCCGTAGAGTGGTCACATTAGCCAAACGGACTCACCATTTGGGAGATATGGCTGAAACAAATTTCAGATGGTGAAAAACAGCTTAATTGGGCTTAACCGGGTGATTAGCAGCTAGGCCCAAAGGGGAATTTCGGGATTAGGAGTTTAAAAGGGCTGTTAGGGTTTGAAGAATACCTTTTTCTCATTTTTCAGCCGTCACTATTCATTCCTCTTGACCTAGCCATGGCCTCCGCTCTCTAAATCTCTCTAAAACACCCGAAATTACTTCCTAATCAAGGATTAAGGCTTAGAGGCATCAAATCAAGGAGGATTAGCACAAGGACCGAGGTAGAGCTGCTGTTATATATTGGAATTCGTGCAAATCAGAGGATCACTTCAGATCTGAAAGTTTTATTGTGGCAAAGGTGAGTGATTTGCATAGTTTTTGCACTAATTACGGTAATTAAGGGTAATTAGTGACGATTAGCGAATTTATACACCAATAAATTCCGGAAAAATATTTAGAAATTCGAAAATAATATTTTATGCTTCTGGTAGAAATTTGGTTTAATTTGATGAAGTTTTGTTAACCTTATGATTAGTTTTACTTAAAACATGCTTAGGGGAAAATAAGGAGTTTTGGCCACTTTTGATCCATTTTGCTTCATTAGAATTGTTGTTTGGTGTTTGTGGTTGCTATTACATGTTGTTATGACTTTATGGAGTGTTTTGTGGTTGATTAGAAGTGTTAGATTTGTCAAAAACGCTGTCGAATGGCGTAAACTACTTGCTGGAAGAACTGCAGGAAATACCCCGGACCGGATCGCCCCTACCCCATGCGAACCGATCCGATTGGAGCTCGCGCTACGACCCGATCCGCCTATGGATGGTGACCACGAACCGATCCCTCGCGTCTGAAGTTCACGATCCGATCCGTCGATGCTTGAAGACTCCGATCCGATGATAGCAACCGATCTGACCTGCTCTTGTGGAAGACTCCGATCCGATGGCGCGATCCGATCCGATCAAGACTTCGCGAGACGATCCGTGTTGCTTCACGAAGAGGAGCCCGAACCGACCCAGCGAGGTGACCACGATCCGAACCACTCGTGAGCAGAAAGTGCGACCCGAACCGGTGTGCTTGGGGAGGCCGATCCGAACCGCTACCAGATGGACGCCACGAACCGCACCGCGTTGATGATGGGGAGCTAAAGGCCGAACTGAACCGATGGCAAAGAGGGGATCCGAACCGATCCGGTGATGACAGAAACCCGAGATGCAAAGGTAGTCCAAATGAGAAGTTAGAGCTCAAGATTCAGATGGGAATCAACGAGTTCACTTCATGGTTGGGTTTTGCTGCGGGACGCGTGCCAAGGGGTTATCGACGTCTATAACTTTGGGCCATTATGGTAGGAGGTACGAAGGCGGATTCAGGGCCACTATGGCATCGGTAGAACCAAGGGCTACAACCAATGAAATGGGTCATTGAAATGTTTGGTCATGACTCCATATGTTTAGCTTGGTCATAGCAGGGTTTCTACAAGTCGGGATTCGTCGTTACCTCAGTTTGTCTAGTGTTCCAAAGTGGTAGATGTCGTACGCTTTACGCACTGAGTGAGAGATGTAAGGATGATTGCCATGGATGATTTGTTTGCTATCATTGTGACATGAACACCCCACCCCCGTATTCTTACACTATTCATTATGGCACCTTAGAGGACTGTACGGTATGTGGTACTAACTCTTTGATTGCAGGTCCAGGTTCAGGTATGGTTTAGTATACCTGTTATTATTCTGTTTAGATGCTTATCGCTCATACCAGGCTTTATGTCTGACCCAGAGTTTTATGTCTCCTCTTATTACTCTGGGTGCTCACACGAGCAGACTAGAGACAGGTTAGCTGGTGATGCGCGGGTAGATGATCCGGAGACGAGTAGGAGGCTTCCACGTAATATATATAGTATTCTCCCTGTGTTGTTGAAGATCACTGCTTGGGCATTGGTGGTGCATCTTCCACTTTAGCTTTCTTTTGTTTAGAGACAGTAGATTTTGAAAAGTTGTAATAAGCTGTATTTGGATTTCCGCTGCTCTGATGTTGACATTTATTATTAGTTATCAGCTTATGCACTGTCTCACCTGTTTTATGTCAAGTATGTTATTATTATATTTTATTCCATGAGCTGTGAGACATCCTACAGGTTCCCTGATTAGTTCATTCTCTTCTTTCCTTTCTCCTGACGACCGTCCTGTGCTAGTCAGGCAGGTGTACAGCGCACTTTTGGAGGAAATGCAGGCTGGTGCGGGGCGGGCCGTCACACTTAAGTGCATTTAAACGTAATTCAGTCGATGCTGTGTAGAGCCTTTCATACATGTACATTTAAACATGAATGCGTATAAGTTTGTTATTTTTTGAACATATAGGAGGATTTAGTATTGATCTGGTTAACCAAATTGCTTCAATTCACGTCTGGTTTGTGACTTACTTTGGCCGAACTGAACTGGTTTGTATATGTGTTTATATATATATATATATATATATATATATATATATATATATTTTTGTATGTGTATGTATGTATTCCTCCTATTTTTTTCTTTATTTCTCTCTCCAACCAGATCGAACACTTCTTCCATCACCATTAAGCCAACAACTCAAGTTTTATTCGGGTTCTTCATCTACCTCTAGCTCTACAATTACCAATACAACCCAACCTATACATTGACGCCATTGCATCATAGATTCTTCTATCTCTGTTGTCCTTTAAGTCAAATAATAAGGAAATTTTTATGGTTTGTTTCTCTATTTTCCTCGACTTTATTCACATTTAGTGATGGGATATGGAGTGGTAGTGGTGGAGATGATATGGTTATAGGATGTGTAGTCGGTGATGGAGAGTTTAGTGGTAGTCTGGAAGGATGAAGGAGATGATAAGGAAAAAGGAGTTTTTATCTAAATGTGGACTTTCTCCTATGCGAATCTTGAGTATGATTTTTTGTGTACAAGCATATGAATTTGAGCTAACTCTAACACCCATGTCCGAAATTTGAAGGTAAGGACCGAACGTACGTGAATACCCTAAGCTATGACTTGAACCAACACAAAAGCGTATGAATGAACATATACGATGGGAATAAAAAATTGGACACAAAGGCTAAACTCATGGATGTCGATGATCGATCACGATACTTAATCAAAATCTACAAACATCAATTGCTAATGGATCCTCAAAATGATTCGTATAAGGGTACAAGTTAATTGTTTTAACTGTCTTGATTTAAACGGAGCCTAGATCATCTAATGGTGTCCCTGCCTTGACTACTTGGAAAGCTATGGAGCACAATATATAATTCTAATGTCGGCCCCAACAAAAATTTTAGCTGGGTTTAGTCTAGGTAAACTATTTGAGCAAATAGAAAGTTCACAATAAGTTTATGATACTCGAAATGATGTAATAGAGAAGGCAAAGATATCCCATCATCTCTCGACATATTAGAAGATGTAATACTAGATGGTCCTATAGTATTCATCCCCTCAAGAATCAATGAACTAATCTTCAAGGGGATTTGTGGCAAACATGGTATTCCAGTCACACATGTATTAGATCCAGGATACGATAAAAGACCTTATTTCCCCCCTTAAGGGGGTGTTTGGCATGCAATAGAAACACGTGTTTACTCGGGTGCATCCTTCCATTTAATCTATTTACTTGTGAGATATTATGTTACCTCTGATTGGCTTGTACACAATTACAAATGAATATCCATGCCTTCCTCCTAGGGACATATGTTATTTTATCATGGAACATTCACCGAGCGTCGAATGCAACGACCCATATTTTACATATCGTAGAACCGTAAAATAATTCATAAAAGGTCGTATCACACTCATATACTGAAATATGATTATCTAGGATATTTTACACGTCTATGATTTTCATCGAATTGATTTGTGACAATTTTACCCTCGAGCATCTTGTTCTGGCAATAACTTCTGATTGGTGCAGAATTAGAGGCTCTAAAATGTTATATTGGATCACGACGATTATCTTCTATTCCGTAGAGTGGTCATAAAATGATTTGGCCAGTGGGTTTGGGAGATGTGGTAGTTATAATTTTTAAAATTATTGGGCAAGCTTAAATACAGTTAATGTGCCGAGATTAGCTAGCCTATTAGTCTAATGATCTACTGTAATAAGTAGACGTTGAAAGAGATTAGGTTATCCTTTCTCCTTGTTTTCCTATTGGCCCAAAGAAATAAGATATACTCTAGCTCTTCTCCCTAAACCCTAAATCACATTTAATCCATTTCTAATCTCCTCCATGTTCACTGATGTACATGTTTTCATCATTTAAAAGGTTGTTTTTAATCATTCCTTGCCATCCCAAATTGATATCTCATAAATCCACGTAAGTTTGTTGATTGGTGAGTGATTTTAATCTCTCATAGCTCAATATTGCATATATGTTAGACCTGTTTTATCATACATATGTTAAAATCACTATAAACATGATCATACTTGTTATATTTTAGATTTGAAAAAGCTAGATTAATTTAATGAGACATATAAAGGATTAAAATGATAAGCTAGAATTGATTAGTAAGTATATCTAAACAAAACCTATGCATATCTATGGTTGATACATGTTTCCTATGCATTTGGGTGTTTTCCTATGATGGTTGCTCATATATTTGATGTTTAAATCATTATAATGCTTGTTTTGGATGTAATGCTTGATTTTCATTTTAGAATCATCGTGATTAAGACTAAGAATGAAGATTGGAGAAACATTCGTCGGAATCACACGAAACTTGGAGGACAAACTCTAGAAGGCAACAAGATCACTCCTAGAAAATAATGGATCAAAATTTCTTAAGTACAAGGACCGATATCGATTCATACATTATGGACCGACACCGATCCATCATACCTGGTGGTCGTGTCATGCAGCCCATTGTGTTGAATTAGGAAGGCTTAAGGAAGGTGTGGACAAAGGATGGTGACATTTTGATGAAGTTTACGTGAAGTATAGCATGAAGGTTGGATGGATCCATATGTAGTACATCGGGTGAAGTTTGGCATGTGCGACTGGATCAAACGGAAACTAAGGAGATGCTTAGAGGGGGTCTTGGGTACTTGCCAAAATTTGTCTAAGTACATGGACGAGTACATATTCATACCCCATGGATAAGTACTGATCCATAACAAAGAGGATCATTGGTACGTGATCTAAGGGGATAAAGGGTACGGTCTTCAGGATCGTACAGGAGGTTATTGGTAGTTGATTTCTTTCATAGATTGGATGTTATTGCACAAAAAAAATTGGTTCTTCAGTAGGACTAAATAAAGGGTGAATCAAAGGAAGTGATGCCCAGTTTGTGATATGACGGGGTTGTTTGATACTACAGACAACATGTTGGACATATAGGTCCAACAAACATGGTTGTTGTACTGTCCAAAATGTGCCTAAATTATAACCTAGAAAACGCCCACCGAAACTTAGAGACATTCTAAATGGACCGTTGGTTCTTATAAGGATTACATAAATAGAGCCAAACTAAAAATGAAGTTAGAATCTCGCAACGGAAAAGATAAAATACAATAACCGAAAATAGATGTACCAATAAATAAAACCACGATAATGTCAATTATATCAAATTCCAAATATCATAATGTTGACGGAAAAAAACGTCGTAAAAACCAAAGATTCCCAATTACTAGGAATTATAAATATGGTTGCATAGACAAGAACAAAAAATTGAACATAAGCAGTAAATAATACAAGAGATTCATAGTGGTTCGGCCTCAGTGAGGGCCTACGTCCACCTTGAAAAGTTGTTGGAATTTTATTGATCACTTGAAAGATTACAAGGTTGAGACCCTCTCATTACATTTGTTGACTATGCTACATGAAGTTACAATAGTCATATTTGCAAGAAATAGTAAAATGGACAATTTTGCCCTTCTTCTTCCTCAAAGAGGAGATGCCATTAATGAAGCTCTATGGAGGTCTCAAAGCTCAAGAATCTCCCCCTTTTGAAGTGTGAGGCCATGGGTATTAATAGGAAGTGGTTAGGTAGGGGTTAGGTAGGAGTAGGTAGAAATGGGGACCATCTACAGAAAATTTGCGCCTGCAGCCCTCGGCCTCGGAAAACTCGCACCTGGGTCAAGGTGCAAAATTTCACACGCGCCTAGTGCGAAATTTTGCACCTGTAAGTACGAAATTTCGTACCTGTTAGGTGCAAAATTTTGCACCTACCAGGTACGAAATTTCGCACTCAGCTAGGTACGAAATGTGTTTGGCGGGCGCCGTTGGTCGAGGCTTGTTGGCTCTTCTGGGACGTTTACGTGGCGAGGTCCTTATTGGCGTGATCCCTCTTTAGCCTACCTCCTGCGTTCCCTGAGTTTCACCCTTGGCCCTGACTTCATGCGATGAGTTGAATCGAGCATATCTTGAGTACTTTTGGTAACCGGACCAAAAGGCCGGTTAACATTTTCCCCCAAAGTACGTCTTGTCTTGATATGATGTGCTTTGGATTGGTTTGAGATGATAATTGGGTTGTGGATTTATCCTGCAAGTTATAGGAAAAAACATGTTAGTTAGCGGGCTCGCTTGTTGTGGAGTCATGAGTGAGCCGCTGTTGGTTTGTTGTCGCACTCGCATGCTAAGTATTCGCATGGTGCCATTGTTGTGCATTTGCAGCTGTCGGTACTCGCGGGGATACACGTACGCGGTGGTCGAGAGGAATTTTTTGTTGAGGCATGAACTTCCGAACCACCGGGGTTCGAAATTTCGAACCGTGTAAGTTCGAATTTTTGAACCGTCGTGGCTCGAAATTTTCGAGTCGCGAGGCTCGAAATTTTCGACTCGAAGATTTCGAGTCGCGAGGCTTGAAATTTCAAACCCTAGAGGTTCGAAATTTCGAGCTCGTTGGTTCGAAATTTCGAGCCTAGTCTTGGAATGCGAAGGGACTTTTTCCCTTTTTATTATAAGTAGGCCCCTCCCCCGTATTTTTCTTCCTTCTTCTATTTTCTTCTTTGGTTGCCACTATTCTGAAAGCTTCGTTGCTTGACTTTTTTCGACTAGATTTTTAGGTAATGGACTTGGTTGCACTAGGGAAGGAAGGATGGGGGTCGAAGTACGATGATCAGAGGAGGCCCGAGATTTCGAGCCTGGCAGGAGAGGTTCGAAAATTCGAACCTGATGGGGCTCGAATTTTCGAACCCTGTAGGGTTCGAAATTTCGAGCCTTGGGATTGGATTCCCGATCCCCCGAGCCCAAGATTTCTCGAATACTGGGGCTTGAAATTCTGAGACCTAAGCTTCGAAATTTTTAACCCTGAGGGCTCAAATTTTCGAACCTGAGGGGTTCGAATTTTTGAACTGTCGTGGTTCGGATTTTCTAACACTGAGGTGTTCGCATTTTCGAGCCACCTATGCTCGAATTTTCAAACCTAAGTGGTTCGGATTTTCGAACCCTAAGGGGTTCGAATCTTTGAGCCCCGGGACGTGTTTGATTGGGTTTCCTTGGCTGGGTGTTGGCTTTTGCCGCTTCGAGCTTCGATTTCCTGACTGCCTATCCTTGGACTTATATATTGCCTGTTTGACTGTATGAACGTACCAAGGCATATATCGATAATTGTTCGGACCGGGACTCGAATCTTTCACATAGGATAGAGCATATGTCTGGACTGTGACTGAACTGCTAGGATCTTTAGAGTTTCTATGAACATTCTGATTTTTGCATGACACTACACACACTCGTTAATTTTCACTAACGCGAGGGGTACAGGCTATTTCACTGTGATGTCTAATACTAGTGTATTAAAGTATAGCGAACCAAGCAAACAAGATCGAGGACCGGGAAACTTCTAGAAGCCGAGGCTTCCCCCCCATTGTCTCACACTTCTGATTCTATGAACAACGCCAGCTCCGGAAGTAGCGAGCTTAAGACTACCGAAGAGTTGGTTCCTTCCCAGTTGGGGAGCTCGCTTGAGGTATCGAAGCATGGGGAACACGTTGAGAGACTACATGCTCCAGTCGTACATGCCGAGATGGAAAATGTGGACATTATGGGTGGTAATGAGCCGCCAACCCCAGTAGCTCCGGACATGCTACCTGATGCAGTTATTTTGGACAATCCACCGGACTTGGTGCCATCGCGCTTGGATTCCACGGCAGTTAGAAAGTTGGGATTGCTGTTTAGCATCCCGGAGGGAGATGCTCATGCCCCTGGAACGAGTGGATGGGCCCATGCACCGCTGGAGGGTTTCACTGCTTGGAATCGACATACTTGCTTTACGAGGTGTGTGCCCCCTGCCAATGACTTTATTCGGGAAATGTTATTCTACTTCCTCCTCACACCTTCACAACTGCACCCGAATGCTTACTCTTTGCTCTTGAGTACTTGCGTTCTATTCCGAGAGTTCCTACACCAGGAGCCCACCGGAGAGGATATTCCGTATATCTTTCATTTTAGGCGATCAACTGGTGGATCGTCCGCCCAGTGGATCTTGGAAGCATCTCCCTCTACTAGATTCTTTGTTGGAAAGTGGCCTAGGCCATTTGTGATCAAGCACAATTGGTTCTTCGTTCGTTGCACTCCCTGATTTGCGAGGAGGTGGATAAAAGGAAGTGAGTGCCTTTGATCTTCGCCTTTTCTCTACATGCTGTCGAGTTCTATGACTTATTGTTTTTTATTGTGGCAGGGAATCCCGAAGCACCTACTGGCGACGAGTATCGGCAACGTCTCGATGCTCTGCGAGCTATTCCTGAAGGCTCCCGTAAGACGGACACTGTGGTAGACCAGGACTGCGTTCGGCATGTTGGGTTGCTTCCGGCCAACCGGGCCATTATCAGGTCTACTGTGGCGAGTGGTGTATTAATAGAGAAAGCAACGGAAGGCCCTGCCACTTCTGTTTTGAAGAGTAAGATAGCTCCTACTGGGCTCAGACCAAAAAAGGCCGTTAATTTCCAAGAAGATGTTGGCGGTCGCAAGGCTGGTGGTGCGGAGGCGAGCGCTCGGGATGAGGGGCTTTCGGACGCTTCTGTCCCGCCCCCGATGGGAGGGATGGGGGAAGAAACGTTGGCTAGTCCTCACTCTCCTATGGCTTATATAGAAGCTTCCACCTCCCTCGAAAAAGTGGATCAGTTTGCTGGTCTAGGTACAGTTCCTATGGACTTGTCTATGTGGCCGAGCGCAACTAGTATGGAGGATCTAGCCCGTGTCGCGGAGGGGCTAATTCCCTTGATTGGGGAACAATCTAGTCTGTTGAGAGAGCACTTAGAGCATACACTTATACACACCAGATTGCATAAAAGAGTGCTTGTGCGTGCTGCTTGACTAATTCTGCTTCATTTCTTTGACAAGTGACATGGCCAGAGGAAGTGTAGAACGAGGTCGTGGAGATCGCCATCGCCCCGAGAGTGCTTTTATTGGCTCCTTTAGGAGGGGGCCAGCTTATATGGCAATGTTCTGCCCCCACAGGGTCGCGGCAGCGGGAGTCATCACCAAGATAGGGCTCAATCTTCCATGACTCCTACCCCTCCTCCTCCGATTCGGGTTCCCAGAGGAGATTCATGGCTTGATCTAGGAGGGTCGAGTCATACGTCATCAACAACTCTGTCCATCACTGCCCCTTCAGCTTCCGTTCAGACTACGAAGGGGAAAGGGCCACCGCTCATCCAGCCGAGGTCGGATAAGGCGACTGTCGTAGAAACACAAGATTTGACGGAATCTGGAGTTCGGGAGCTGACTATTGAGGAGAAGATGTCATTTGTGAAACACCACTTCCCTCGGTTATATCTTGACGAGTTATGATTTGTCCTTGAGCTTTGTCCTGCTCCCGATAGGGAATCCAGAGAGGTATGGGAGCATGTGAAGGCCGCGTATCATCAGGCCAATGTGCTTACCAAGTACTCCCATCACCTGGCGGATCTGATTAGGAAGAAGAATCAAGAACTCGCTAGTCGGCAATCGATTATTGATGCCGGGCAGACTTCCATTGCTAATTTGAATGCAGAAATAGGTAGGTTTCCTTATTCGTTCTAAGAATTATTTGCCTCTTATGTCTCTACATTGCTAACTTGCGGGGCACGCTATTTTCAGCTGGAAGAAAGCATCAGTTTGAGGCGCTTAAGAGGGAGACCGACCATTCTTGCTCTGTTCTGAAGGAAACAGTGGCAGACTTAACCACTCAGAATACTGCCTTAGAGAAGGAAAAGGCCGAGGCAGACAAGGTTTGTGCCGAACTGAGAAGAGATAATACACAAGTCCTGCAGGTTCAGGAGGATAACAAAACTTTGAGAGCAGAGAATGCCCGCCTAACGAGGGAGCATGAGGCAGCAAAGAAACTGAAGGAGGATGCAGAAGCTAGTAACCGGGATGTGTTAGGTACCGCTGAGGGATTGAAAGCCGAACATTTGAGAGAGGTGGAGCGCTTAGGGGGCGAGCTAGTGAATGCGGAATTCCGGGCATACTCGTCTGTGGAGGAAGATATTAAGAACGTATTTCTTAAGATTCTGAAATTCTGCAAACTTTCCTGGATGGATGACTATTCCCGCGAACAGGCTCGAACTTGGGATAGGCTGGTTCCGTATGAAGAATTCTTGTGCCAGGCGGATGTTGGGTCCTTGAATGAGCGATAGCTTATGATTGACCTCTTGACCGAAGAGTAGCGCGAGAAGTTCGAGGAAGGTAGAAGGTTGTTGCTGAAGTACGCGGAGAGGGAAAGGCTGGAGAGGCTTGCTGTTGAAAAAGGGAAGTTTGCCATGACTGAGAGTGTCGCGGTAGCAGAGACTTTTGCGGAGGGAAGCTCCTATTGGCCTCCGGTCCCTGGATTGGTTATAGTGAGTGATCCGACAGGTTTGACTCGGGTTCAACCGAGCATGATCTGGAGCCAAGAGGGACTGAATGTACATTGCCTATTGCGCTGGGTACCCATTCTGCTCTCCCTATGCCATCCTTGACCGGAGGTAAATTCCCTTTACAATGCATCCCATAGGATGATGTGGTTACCGAATTTGCGGACTAAAATATTATGTTTTCATTGTGCAGTCCCTTCTGGATTGTCTATGACATTGGACCCTGCCCCTGCGATTACTGAAGTGACTAAGTCTGGGCCAGGACTTAAGGGGATTCAGTTTGGAGAGAGCGGAGATCATCTTGACACCCTCTCGGGGATAAAGGTAACTCCCAGCCTCTTCGAAAGCCTTGTTGATGAAGGAGAGGAGGTAGATGGGTGGATGCGACTACCTGAGGTCCGGTGGAGGCCGATGTGTCCTCGATGGCCGCCATAGTGAATGCGCAGAATGCTAAGATGGTGGCCAAAAGCGAGGAGGTGGAGGAAAAGTAGAGGCAGGATGAAGCTACCAGGCAGGAGGTCATAACCAAGACCAGGGAGGATGCTATAGAGAGGGCTGTCGTGACTGTTGCTCAGAGGAAGACCGATGATGAAGCGGGGAAGAAGAGGGTGGCGGAAAAGGCTCAGAAGAAGCGAGAGGATGAGGAGGCTCAGCGAAGGGCCATTGAAACTCGCGATAAAACTAGTGCCGGTGATCCAAAGCACAAGTCCCAAAAGCTAATCGAACGGCTAGCTGCTAGAGAGGCCAAGGAGAAAGCTAGACGGGAAGGGAAAACGACCCCGGAGGCGAGCGTCGCGGTGACAGGTCTTGCTGCCAGAGTTGCCCTTAGGCCTTTGTCGTATGTTGCCCCTGCTGATGTCACTGAGATTTCTAGCGGCGACGGGACGGTCGAGAGGCGTCTTTCAGCTTCTCACGAGTCGACCACCTCCCGAAGGAGCCGAAGCGGAATAGGAGAGTCTGGCAAGAAAAGGCCCAGCTCCAAGGATGAACCGTCGAGTGCCGAATCTGCAAAGAAGAAACACAAAGACAAAAAGAAGAAGCATGGTTAGCGTTAGTTGCTTAAGTGTAAGTTTAGTGCTCATTTTGGTAGTGTAGGTCGATGGTTTACGCGAGTTCGGCCCTCGCTTTTGGTTTGTAAAGACATGGTGTGGTTCTCATGTACACCTTGTCATTAGAAAGAAAGATATTATCTATGTAGTTGGTTGTAATGTGTGTATGTTTTGTAATGAAATATGAATTAGTAAAGATCACATTTCATGTTAAATGTTCGGATGTTCTTCCCATGTTTTCGGGTGTCCCGTACTTGCATAGGCCTACTTATCGTTACACTTAACAGAAAAGAAATTATGAGTACTGTGCCCTGGATCGATGGTTCCAGGGAGGAGTGATAGTGTACGGGCTTCTAGTAAGTTTCCCACAGCTCAGGAAACCCGTAGTTTGCGAAGCCAGGCTAAGTGCCATGTTGTATTTAGGTTGCCCGGGGTTAATCCCAAGTGTAGCAAAGGCGTATGACGTCGCTTGTTTGGTCTGTCCGGTGTAGGCTCTCCCATCGTTCATCGGGTTGAGGCGAGCATATAGGCATTGTTGTTCACCTGGGAAGAGAAGCACAGATCATCAGCCCGTAGGGTGCGATCGTGGCCGTGGGCTACCCCTTAGCGTTGAGAGCTTCGGGGAAGTAACGATTTAAGGGTCGGTCACGGTGCTGCGCCAAGATTCGACCATCACCAATAGTTCAGGGGGAGTTTGTATCATCCCATCTGGCTGTTGGGTGGCCCCAAGTCGCTTGGTGCTTGGGCGAACGATTTATTCTCGGCCTCGGCCTTGGGCCGAGGTTTGAGTTAGCGGTTATTTATACTCGGTCGCGCCGCAGGCCGACGACTCGAGTAGCGTTGTCGGCTCCTGTTCGCTAGTTGTTGATCATTGCCAATGTGATTAGGCCGCAAGGTTGGCTTGTGGCTCAGATGGCGGTGCCGACCCTCATACTAAGGGCTGGTACAACGGCCGACTATTTACAAAAATTAGTTGTCAGGATTAATCAAACATGTCGCGTGAGGAGTAAACACAAAGTAAAGAGATAGAAAAGTGAACATCATTTCCACTAATAACTTTTGGCATGAACAGCCTTTATAATGCCTTGAATTGCTACAAAATATCGCTGGAAAGCGTAAACAACCATGTTCTAAATTATGTGAAGTAGCGGTGAAGATGTTCACTGTTCTAAGCCCTTGGTAGTTCAGCTCCTCTACGGTCGCAAGCTTGAAAGTTCCATCACTGAGCCTTCATAGTATAGAGTATGGTCCCTCCCAACGAGGATCAAGGCCTGTTGGCGGAGGAAGACCCATTTTAGGACAAGGTCGCCGATGTTGAGGTCCTTGCGGCGGACTCAAGAGTTGAAGTATCGGGCAACTCGTTGCCATTGGGCAGCTGCTCGGAGATAGGCTTCGTTCCTTTTTTTCTTCGAGCAGGTCGAGAGATCCCAAAAGTAAATCTTGGTTCGTCTTTGGATCAAAATAGGTGACTCAGTAAGATTGAAGCTCGAGCTCGACGGGGAAGACGACTTCAGACCTGTAGGCGAGGGCGAAGGGAGTGTGCCCGGTTGCTGTCTTGTAGGTTGTTCGGTAGGCCCATAGGGCTAAAGGAAGTTCGTCTGCCCACATGCCCCCGACCTTCTCGAGGCGCTTCTTGATAATGGAGTTGATAACTTTGTTGACCGGCTCGACTTGCCCGTTAGCCTGGGGGTGTGCTATGGCCGAGAACCTTTTTTCGATGTCGTGCTACTGACAAAAGGATTTGAATTCTATGCTCTCGAACTGAGTGCCATTGTCTAAAATGTTGGCCTAAAGGACCCCATATCGGGTGATGATGTTACGTACCACGAAGTTGATCATTTTCTTGGTAGTGATTGTGGCGAGGGCTTCGGCCTCTGCCCATTTGGTAAAATAATCGATAGCGACGACAGTGTATCGTGTCCCGCCTCTACCCATAGGAAGAGTCCCAATGATGTCGATTCCCCATATGGCAATTGGCCATGGTCCGGTCATTTGCGTTAGTTATGTTGGCATGGCTCTCGGGATCTTTGAGAAGCATTGGCACTTGTTTCACTTGCGAGCATAATCAGTGGTGTCCTGGTCGAGTGTGGGCCAGTAGCAGCCATGTCGGAGTATCTTCCTGGCTAGGGTTTGCCCCCCGTTGTGGTCACTGCATTCTCCTTCATGTATGCTGACTAGAATCTTGATGGCGTCATCATGGGCCACACATCTAAGTAAGGGGATAGAGAAGCCTCTTCGATATAGTACCCCATCCATAAGGAGATAATGGGTTGACTGGCAGGTGAGCGCTCGCCTTTTTTTGCGGCTTTCCGGGAGGATCCCCTGCTGCAAGTAGTTTTTGATCGACGTCATCGATGATTCCGGCTCGGGTTCGGCGCTCATAGCCGTACTGGTTTGTGTTGGCTTGGTACTGGGGTAGTTGAGCACCTCAACGGGTGCAAACCCCAATAGTTGTAGATCTTCGGAACTTGCTAATCTGGCTAGTGAGTCGGCCTTTTCATTTTGCTCTCGTGGAATTTGAGTGATAGTGAAGTGGTTAGAGTGAGTGAGTAGTTCCTGTACTTGAGCTAGGTATAGAGCAAGTCGTTCCCTCTTAGTTTGGTACTCTTACTTCACTTGGCGCACGATGAGCTGTGAATCGGAGAAAATCTGAATAATCTTCAGCTTGAGTTTAATCGCGATCCTTAGTCCGACTATCAGCGCCTCATATTCTGCATCGTTGTTGGTGGAGGGGAAATTTAGCTTTAGTGCGTAGTGTATCGAGCATCCCTCGGGAGTGATGAGTACAATGCCGGCTCCTGGACACTTGTTGTTGGAGGACCTGTCCACAAATAAGTTCCATTTACTGTCGGGGGCCTCAGCATTCTCTGTAGAAGTATCTTCGAGAGCCGTGAATTCTACCATAAAGTCGGCGAGGGCTTGTCCGAGGATGGCTCGATCGGGAACGAATGTTATCTCGAACTGACTTAGTTCCATACTCCACTTTAGCAGTCGGTCGGGTGCCTCGGGTCGTTGTAGAACCGGACGAAGCGGCTGGTCGGTGAAGACCTTTATGGGATGAGCCTGGAAATATGGTCGAAGCTTCCGGAAGGAGACCAGTAAGCAGAACACCAGCTTTTCGAGCTTCGAGTAGTTCTTGTAACACCCCACCTCTGCTAGGGTCACTCACAAAGGGAATGCACTAGGTTTGGTGAAGCATTATCGAGGTAAACATGCACAGAAATATTACAAGACAGAACATATATAAAACAGCGGAAGTAAAACAAATTTCATTACCTTATAAAATAAGGTCTAAAGCCTTTTACATCAGAATACATCAAAACCTGTCATGCAATAGTAAAGAAGCATAAAACCTTTTCATAAATTATTCCCCAAAATAAAGCGGTGAAGCAGCCATAGCCAAGAGAAGACCAAGCTATACATGATGACCTTCAAGCATAAGAGGTCCGAACTAAACAACATCATTTCCTCCCTGAAAACCTGGGGGGGGGGGGGGGACGGAAGACAAAGAGGCGAAACAAAACGGGGTCAGTCATTAAGACTGGTAAGTCCTATCTACTTCCAGTATAAAAACAGGTAAAGGTAACATGACATGCATAAACTGAAAGTAAACATAAGGATGACAACATGATAGATAAGCTAAACCGAGATAACTGGATGAACTACTACTACGGTGTCAAGATAAATCAAGGTATCACATCGTCAGGTTTCTATCAAGTATACCATCCCAAGGTATCTATCATGTATAACATCCCACGGTATTTATCATGTGTATTTGCTCTGCACCTCTCGTACTAGTATCCCAACCCGCGTCATGTGTTAACTATGAATGTTCCTTGCCCAATGTCATGTAATGGTCCATGTCAACCTAATATATAACATATGTAGGTTTTCCCCTCTCGTATGTTTCTTTCCATGTATAAGTTCAGTCCTCTGCCGTAGGCCGTACGGGCTTTCCCTTGTAAATCTATACCACCTCAACGTAGTACCATTTTGTCCTTGAAGTTATTTTGGACTGCCACCCTTGATCTAGTTATGTTTCCTTACCATGAACTATCGCGCGTTCACTTAGGATTTATGCCACCTAGGACCACTAGGGATTATGCTACCTAATGAACGTTTCCGTGTCTCGGTTTGGGTTCAAGCCACCTAGGGCCACTAGGGATTATGCCACCCGTCAACCGCGCCCTTTATCCCACGTATGTATCGTGAATCGTTTTCCATGTCTAGACGTACATGTTCCTCAATGTGCCATCCGAGTTCCGTGCCAGGGCAAATCAAGAAATACGGAACTCGGTCGGGAGCTTTAAGTCGTCTGCTGATGCAGATATCAAGGTCTGTTTTTGTACCCGTGGCTATGGTCCCACGTGACCCCTCCCTCAACTACTGAAAGGCAATCCAAGAAAAATCATGTATGAGAACCACATCACGGCCCCACTATAGCCCCACTTTCCTACAGGCCAACCTCACCCATGACTCAATAGCAAGAACATGGTCTGTTGGGGGTTCTCTGCCTTTCCGTACGTTCACGATTGACTAAAGATGGTAGGTAGTCGGCGACGTGCTATCCAGGGCAAAAACAAGTATTGTCGACTCCACGCTAATCCGTCCCAGTCTTTAGGTCGCTCGCATAGCAACTAAGGCATACTCTTGGCTCTTCTACCGCAGACCTTAACCTCTGTGAGGCCGGGTTTCATGGACCACCTGACACCTCACAGAGGGATACCAAGAGTACCCTCACGTCCCCCGAAGCTACCGCTTCGTCACCCAGTTCGTTGGAGCCTTTATCCAAGTCGGATAATTTGCTCCTACTCGTGTGTTTAAGCGATGACCTACCATATCGGGTTAATCATCCATTCATGAACTAGTCCCATGTCCTTGGCTAAGAATTATTACTTAGTTATACTTAACTAAGGTTTACCACTTAGCTTCTTTTCCCCGTTACCCTTGATTAACCACGATTTTCTACCTAGTTCCTCTAACTAGGGATTTGTCTATTGGGTTAGGTGTTGTTATTTAGGTTCATGACTTAGCCCGCCTACGAATCATGTCAAGATTGGCTAAGTATTTAAGTTCAAGGCTTAGCCCTACAAGTTGGTTAAGTGTACCAAGAAGCTCATGACTTATCCCTATCAAGTCAAATTGCTTAAGTATTTATTTGTCTTAACCCTATCAGATTATCATGTTAGATTGATTAAGCCTAGATTATCTTAATCCCATCAGATTATCGAGTCGGATTGGTTAAGTATGGGTTAGCTTAACCTCATCCACTAATCGTATTACAATGGTTAAGCCTAAGTTAAAAGGTCTTGTGACTTAACCCTATCAGGTCCGCATATTAGATTGGTTAAGTATAGGTTACTTAACCTCATCAAATCATCATGTATAATTGGTTAAGTATAAGTTACTTAACCCCATTAAATTATCATGTTAAGTTGGTTAAGTATTGGCTACTTAACCTCATTAAATTACCAAGTTTAGATTGGTTAAGTGTTTAACTTAACCCCATCGAATTATCGTGCTTAGATTAGTTAAGTGAAGGTTACTTAGCCCCATCTAATTACCGTGTTTAGATTAGTTAAGTCTAAGTTACTTAACCCCATCTAATTATTAAGTCGGATTAGTTAAGTGTAAATTACTTAACCCCATCGAATTTACCGTGTTAGATTAGTTAAGTATGGATTTCTTAACCCCATCTAATTACCAAGTCGGAATAGTTAAGTGTAAATTACTTAACCCCATCCCCTAATTGTCTTGTATGGTTAAGTGTCATTAAGAAATCAAGTCCGGTCCCACTTAACCTACCCATTCGTGTCATATCGGTTAAGTGTCATTAGTCAAATTTACTTAACCTTATCATGTGGCATTAATTTAATTAATGCACTCTCAACCTCTCACATTAGACCTTGTTGTGGTTACTAGTTAAGCCGGGCGGGTCCGGGTAGTTTTACACCACAACCTAGTCTAACCTCGGGTCTTAAGCGCGACATGACCAACTTCTCACATTGGATCCTATTGTTGTAGCCACTAGTTAAGCTGGGCGGGTCCGAGTAGATTTATGCTACAAACTCAACCGAACCTCGAGTTGGCCACTTTCATGTTTGGTCTAGTGTCATATTACACTTACAACCCACACGTGTCTTGTTTCAAGTCCCATGTTTACACCACATGTCATGCCCACATTTAGGTGTATCATAAGTGCCATATTTCCATGAAACCCCATGTCAAATTATCATGTCATAATCACGCACGTCTAACCTACCCCAAAGCATGTTTCCAACCCAAGTAAAAGCGAGTCAACCTAGTAAGGGTACTATGCTACATATTGGCCTCACAACATGCACGATGTCAAAAAGGGATTGGCCACAAACATGCATGGTATCATAAGGGGTTTGGCCTCAAAATATGCATAGCATCATAAGAGAATTTGACCACAAGCATGCATGATAACATAAGGGGTTTGGGTTCATTTACATGCATAAGCCCCAAAGTCAAGTCTTTGACATTGTTTCACAAGTCAAATGGTTCCCAAAGGTTCATGCTAGCATTCCATAGATAAAGATTCAAACTTGCAAGATAAACTAGGTTAACCATAACATGAATAGCATGATTTAGTCACTAAGCATAGGCAAAAGTCATAGGTTCAAGCAAAAGAGGCATGACAAGGTTCATATAGCTAGCATACTTAGTTTAATCTCGTTTTATCCCATGCCATCATTAAAACTACCGTTTAGATCTAGAAGTAGCTAGAACTTACCAAGCGTGGCTAGAGATTCATGAGCAAGCATGCGTCATGGGATGGTTGAGATTTGGGAGCATGAATCGTCATGAAATTGGTGTAGCAACGTTGATCCCTCCTTGATTTGGTGTAGAAAGCTTGTACCTTCTTTATGGATCTAGCTTTGGATGCTCAAGCCTTTGGAGATGAAGATGGAGGCCATGATATGAAGGTGGAGGCCATGGTGAGGGAGCGTTTTGGCATAACTTCGTTGTAGGAATGAATTAATGAGGGTCTAGGCTAGGTCTAGGGGTCTTTTTATAGAGATTAGGGGTAGTTTAAACCATAGGATTAACCCCAAATCAGATCTGAGCCATCAAATTCCGTCGGAAGTTTCCACAACAGGACCAGAGACACAAGCAGGCGCACCCAGGTGGCCTGGGCTCGATCACCCAGGTCGACAGGGGTGTCGACTTGTAAGTCGACACCACCTTGGGTGTGTCGACACCCAAGTCGACACCCATGTCGACTTGGGTGCTGGGCGGGAAATTTTCCCGCCCAGTCTTTTCGGCTCCAGATTTGAATTTTGAACAGTTTTTCGGACTTGGAATTTTCTGAAACTTCGTTGGGCCATAACTTGGTCATACGGACTCCGTTTCTCGAAAACTCAGACTCTATTTCGCGTATTTTTCCGAGACGAACGCAATGACACAGCCCGTTTCCCTTGATTCAGATTTTAAAATTAAATTCTGCCTTGATTCTTGTCTTAACACGTTATTAAAATTCGGGTTGTTACATTTTCCCCTCCTTTAAGGATTTCGTCCCCGAAATCTCCAAGTTAGGAAGAACATATCCTACCATCCATCATCCATCTACTCAAATCATCATCCACAGGCAACCATTGTCCTTAGACGATTTCTAATGCCATATGAACATATGCAAAACGTGTGTGTACATGCTCCTTAGCTAATGCTAATGATCAGGCCTGAATGATCTTCCTAATGCAAAATATGTTTAGTGCCATGAGTCCAACATGTATGCAAATAGTCCTAGTCATATAAGTACTATATGCGTGCACAAAAATTCATCCACATGCAACATCCACATGACAACACATTCGATTTCATCCATAAACAAGTATAAATACTCGTGCATATGCAACATGAAACGTGACCGCGTCAATCTAGTATCTAATGTGTACTCACGCATCCACGAGCAACCACTTGCAACCATTTGCAACCATATCAATCATAACATGTTTCAAATACATGTTTGCATCCATAGAGTTCTTCCTAAGGTTCTCAAGATAAGATCGAGGAGATAAACAAGACAAACTCCTTACGGGGTTTGTAACAGAAACAGGACCGAGAGGATATCCACCAAGTGATAGCGTGCAAGCAAGCTCTACAGGTGAACCAAGGATCAAAGATATACTCTTAAAAAGAGACATGATGCGCGCGTCTAAGCCGCATTTCCATGAGTTTAATTCCATTGTGCCTTGACCGCCTTTGACTTCATGATTTCGTAGCTCCTTGATTCCTATTTCCAAGGTATGAGTCGGAACTCATTTCATTGTCGTCTCTCGTTCCACTTTCACTTACCCTTTCCCTAGTATACTTGGTTAAACCATATTTGCGTACTCATGCAAGCTCTCCAAAATTCACTAGTGAATTCTGGATCTCGTTTACCGATGCCAATCCATGTTACCACGTGCACTTACTAGGGTGATTCCTATAACCCATGCTCAAGCGGAATGAACCATCCGTCTTATTGGCGAACGTTACTCGATTGGATCAGAGATTTCCAATAAATGCATCAAGAGATTCTAGATAACTAACCATGACAGAACCCAAAAGGTTACACGAGACTTCGAGGGTATTACCAAGGCAAGTTAAGAGTTTGACGACCCTCCTTTCAAAACCGAGAATGGCATCCCTTACTGGATAACCACTTCATCCCTAGAATCCATCCATAGCTCAATAATAGAAGCATTGCTTCTAATCTCAACACTTGGCATAGACGTTCTCAAATCCAAAATAGTCATGAATAAATGGACCGACTCTCCAACCAGATTTTGGGACTTAAAGTGGGATCCTCTACCATGCTAGTACTAAGGTGCAGAGACTTAACTATCGAGGCAGACTTAAATGATGCGATGATCAATACAAAGTCTGGACGGGATGATAGAAAAGAAAGGCTAAACCTTTAACAGAAACGGTACCATTCCTCTTAGGTACACTAGAAATGATAGCATACAATTGCCCTCTCACTGATCTTGTCCTTATCTTCCTTTGTGGATCAAGCCATACCAACAAGTTGCTTATTCTTAAGCTCGTGTCATTTATCCTTGCTCTTATTATCCCTTCTTATAACTTCGGTAATAGGTCTCTCGAGAACTTCCTCCATCGCACGGGAAAACACTTACGTAGCTAGACAAGGATTAGTCACAGTTAAAACTACTGTGACTACAGATGGAGGAAAGAAAGGAAAAGAGGTTCAATCAAGGAAACAAAGGATAGTGCTAATGGCTTTTGGGGAATAGCCTTTTAAAAAAAATTCTTGAAAAATGCTTCTTTGTAAACGGTTTCTCAAATAATTTTCAGAAGGTTTTTAAAAACTTTTGCCCAGTCTGGTAACCTTCTGCTCTGATACCAAATGTAACACCCCACCTCCGCTAAGGTCACTCACAAAGGAAATGCACTAGGTTTGGTGAAGCATTATCGAGGTAAACATGCACAGAAATATTACAAGACAGAACATATATAAAACATCGGAAGTAAAACAAATTTCATTACCTTATAAAATAAGGTCTAAAGCCTTTTACATCAGAATACATCAAAACCTGTCTTGCAATAGTAAAGAAGCATAAAACCTTTTCATAAATTATTCCCCAAAATAAAGCGGTGAAGCAGCCATAGCCAAGAGAAGACCAAGCTATATATGATGACCTTCAAGCATAAGAGGTCCGAACTAAACAACATCATTTCCTCCTTGAAAACCTGGGGGGAGAAACAGAAGACAAAGAGGCGAAACAAAATGGGGTCAGTCATAAAGACTGGTAAGTCCTATCTACTTCCAGTATAAAAACAGGTAAAGGTAACATGACATGCATAAACTGAAAGTAAACATAAGGATGATGACAAGGTAGATAAGCTAAACCAAGATAATTGGATGAACTACTACTACGGTGTCAAGATAAATCAAGGTATCACATCGTCGGGTTTCTATCAAGTATACCATCCCAAGGTATCTATCATGAATAACATCCCACGGTATTTATCATGTGTATTTGCTCTGCACCTCTCGTACTAGTATCCCAACCCGCGTCATGTGTTAACTATGAATGTCCCTTGCCCAATGTCATGTAATGGTCCATGTCAACCTAATATATAACATATGTAGGTTTTCCCCACTCGTATGTTTCTTTCCATGTATAAGTTCAGTCCTCTGCCGTAGGCCGTACGGGATTTCCCATGTAAATCTATACCACCTCAACGTAGTACCATTTTATCCTTGAAGTTATTTTGGACTGCCACCCTTGATCTAGTTATGTTTCCTTACCATGAACTATCGCGCGTTCACTTAGGATTTTTGCCACCTAGGACCACTAGGGATTATGCTACCTAATGAACGTTTCCGTGTCTCAGTTTGGGTTCAAGCCACCTAGGGCCACTAGGGATTATGCCACCCGTCAACCGCGCCCTTTATCCCGCGTATGTATCGTGAATCGTTTTCCATGTCTAGACGCACATGTTCCTCAATGTGCCATCCGAGTTCCGTGCCAGGGCAAATCAAGAAATACGGAACTCGGTCGGGAGCTTTAAGTCGTCTGCTGATGCAGATATCAAGGTCTGTTTTTGTACCCGTGGCTATGGTCCCACGTGACCCCTCCCTCAACTACTGAAAGGCAATCCAAGAAAAATCATGTATGAGAACCACATCCCGGCCCCACTATAGCCCCACTTTGCTACGGGCCAACCTCACCCATGACTCGATAGCAAGAACATGGTCTGTTGGGGGTTCTCTGCCTTTCCGTACGTACACGATTGACTAAAGATGGTAGGTAGTCGGCGACGTGCTATCCAGGGCAAAAACAAGTATTGTCGACTCCACGCTAATCCATCCCAGTCTTTAGGTCGCTCGCATAGCAACCAAGGCATACTCTTGGCTCTTCTACCGCAGACCTTAACCTCTTTGAGGCCGGGTTTCATGGACCACCTGACACCTCACAGAGGGATACCAAGAGTACCCTCACGTCCCCCGAAGCTACCGCTTCGTCACCCAGTTTGTTGGAGCCTTTATCCAAGTCGGATAATTTGTTCCTCCTCGTGTGTTTAAACGATGACCTACCATATCGGGTTACTCATCCATTCATGATCTAGTCCCATGTCCTTGGCTAAGAATTATTACTTAGTTATACTTAACTAAGGTTTACCACTTAGCTTCTTTTCCCCGTTACCCTTGATTAACCACGATTTTCTACCTAGTTCCTCTAACTAGGGTTTTGTCTATTGGGTTAGGTGTTGTTATTCAGGTTCATGACTTAGCCCGCCTACGAATCATGTCAAGATTGGCTAAGTATTTAAGTTCAAGGCTTAGCCCTACAAGTTGGTTAAGTGTACCAAGAAGCTCATGACTTATCCCTATCAAGTCAAATTGCTTAAGTATTTATTTGTCTTAACCCTATCAGATTATCATGTTAGATTGATTAAGCCTAGATTATCTTAATCCCATCAGATTATCGAGTCGGATTGGTTAAGTATGGGTTAGCTTAACCCCATCCACTAATCGTATTACAATGGTTAAGCCTAAGTTAAAAGGTATTGTGACTTAACCCTATCAGGTCCGCATATTAGATTGGTTAAGTATAGGTTACTTAACCTCATCAAATCATCATGTATAATTGGTTAAGTATAAGTTACTTAACCTCATTAAATTGTCATGTTAAGTTGGTTTAGTATTGGCTACTTAACCTCATTAAATTACCAAGTTTAGATTGGTTAAGTGTTTAACTTAACCCCATCGAATTATCGTGCTTAGATTAGTTAAGTGAAGGTTACAGCCCCATCTAATTACCGTGCTTAGATTAGTTAAGTCTAAGTTACTTAACCCCATCTAATTATTAAGTCGGATTAGTTAAGTGTAAATTACTTAACCCCATCGAATTTACCGTGTTAGATTAGTTAAGTATGGATTTCTTAACCCCATCTAATTACCAAGTTGGATTAGTTAAGTGTAAATTACTTAACCCCATCCCCTAATTGTCTTGTATGGTTAAGTGTCATTAAGAAATCAAGCCCGGTTCCACTTAACCTACCCATTCGTGTCATATCGGTTAAGTTTCATTAGTCAAATTTACTTAACCTTATCATGTGGCATTAATTTAATTAATGCACTCTCAAACTCTCACATTAGACCTTGTTGTGGTTACTAGTTAAGCCGGGCGGGTCCGGGTAGTTTTACACCACAACCTAGTCTAACCTCGGGTCTTAAGCGCGACATGACCAACTTCTCACATTGGATCCTATTGTTTGTAGCCACTAGTTAAGCCGGGCGGGTCCGGGTAGATTTATGCTACAAACTCAACCCAACCTCGAGTTGGCCACTTTCATGTTTGGTCTAGTGTCATATTTCACTTACAACCCACACGTGTCTAGTTTCAAGTCCCATGTTTACACCACATGTCATGCCCACATTTAGTTGTATCATAAGTGCCATATTTCCATGAAACCCCATGTCAAATTATCATGTCATAATCACGCACGTCTAACCTACCCCAAAGCGTGTTTCCAACCCAAGTAAAAGCGAGTCAACCTAGTAAGGGTACTATGCTACATATTGGCCTCACAACATGCATGATGTCAAAAAGGGATTGGCCACAAACATGCATGGTATCATAAGGGGTTTGGCCTCAAAATATGCATAGCATCATAAGAGAATTTGACCACAAGCATGCATGATAACATAAGGGGTTTGGGTTCATTTACATGCATAAGCCCCAAATTCAAGTCTTTGCCAATGTTTCACAAGTCAAATGGTTCCCAAAGGTTCATGCTAGCATTCCATAGATAAAGATTCAAACTTGCAAGATAAACTAGGTTAATCATAACATGAATAACATGATTTAGTCACTAAGCATAGCCAAAAGTCATAGGTTCAAGCAAAAGAGGCATGACAAGGTTCATATAGGCTAGCATACTTAGTTTAATCTCGTTTTATCCCATGCCATCATTAAAACTACCGTTTAGATCTAGAAGTAGCTAGAACTTACCAAATGTGGCTAGAGATTCATGAGCAAGCATTCGTCATGGGATGGTTGAGATTTGGGAGCATGAATCGTCATGAAATTGGTGTAGCAACGTTGATCCCTCCTTGATTTGCTGTAGAAAGCTTGTACCTTCTTCATGGATCTAGCTTTGGATGCTCAAGCCTTTGGAGATGAAGATGGAGGCCATGATATGAAGGTGGAGGCCATAGTGAGGGAGCATTTTGGCATAACTTCGTTGTAGGAATGAATTAATGAGGGTTTAGGCTAGGTCTAGGGGTCTTTTTTATAGAGATTAGGGGTAGTTTAAACCATAGGATTAACCCCAAATCAGATCTGAGCCATCAAATTCCGTCGGAAGCTTCCAGAACAGGACCAGAGACACAAGCAGGAGAACCCAGGTGGCCTGGGCTCGACCACCCAGGTCGACATGGGTGTCGACTTGCAAGTCGACACCACCTTGGGTGTGTCGACACCCAAGTCGACACCCATGTCGACTTGGGTGTTGGGCGGGAAATTTTCCCGCCCAGTCTTTTCGGCTCCAGATGTGAATTTTGAACAGTTTTTCGGACTTGGAATTTTCTGAAACTTCGTTGGGCCATAACTTGGTCATACGGACTCCGTTTCTCGAAAACTCGGACTCTATTTCGCGTATTTTTCCGAGACGAACGCAATGGCACAGCCCGTTTCCCTTGATTCAGATTTTAAAATTAAATTTTGCCTTGATTCTTGTCTTAACACGTTATTAAAATTCGGGTTGTTACAGTTCTTTTCTGCCTCCGTCAATCGTTTGCTTATGTAGTTGACAGGCCATTGAACGCGATCTTCAAGCCGTATTAATGCCGAGCTGACTGCATGTGCAGAAACAACCAAGTAAATGTATAAGTCTTCATGGTATACAGGCTTAGACAGGATGGGTGGTCGCTCTAAGTGATCCAAGAGTTCCTTGAATGCGAAAACGCACTCTGGGGTCCACTTGAAGTTGCGTTTCCTTTTCGAAGCAAATCGAAGATAGGAATGCACTTGTTGGTGGCCTTTGAGATGAATCGACTTAAAGAAGCGACCTTTGCATTTAAACTTTGAACATCCTTGATATTTTCTGGGATTTGGATGTCCTGAATGGCTTGGATTTTCTTGGTATTAGCTTCAATGCCCTGGGCGTTGATGTTGAAACCCAGAAAATTTCCTGAAGCGACGCCAAAGGAACATTTCAGAGGGTTGAGTTTCATGTCGTATCGACGGAGGATATCAAACATTTCAGAGAGGTCGTGGACGTGGTCTCTAGACACTTTTGATTTAACTAGCATGTCGTCCACGTACACCTCCATGGATTTCCCGATTTGATTTTTGAAGAGTCGATTAACCATCCGCGATATGTGGCGCCGACATTCTTGAGGTCGAAGGGCATGACGCGATAGCATTAAAGACCAAGGTCGGTTATGAAGGAGGTATGGTCCTGGTCGTTGAGATTCATCGGGATTTGGTTGTAACTGGAGTAGGCATCCATGAAGGATAACAATTGGTATCCGGCGGTTGAGTCAACTAGTCGATCGATCTTTGGGAGCGGGAAGTTGTCCTTAGGACATGCTTTGTTTAAATCAGAGAAGTCGATCCACGTCTGCCATTTACCATCGGGCTTTTTGACCAGAACTCAGGGTAGTCGGCCTCTCGGATGAAGTTGTTGTTTAGCAGGCAATCTACCTTTCTTCGAGTGCCTTGGATCCGTCGAGTCCCAGGAAGCGGTACTTTTATTTGACTGGAGGCATCGTAGGGTCTATGCATAAATAATGGCAGGCGATTGTCGGGTCTATGCCTTTCATGTCGGAATGAATCCATGCAAATACGTCTAGATTAGCCTTTAAGAAATCCACAAGATTGTCTTTGAATGCTAGGTGAAAGTGTGACCCTATCTTTAATACTCGCGACGGATCGTCGAGACTGACAAGAACATCTACTGTGGGCTCGATCAGAGTAGGTCTCTCGCACTCGGGCTCTTCGTCTTTCCTTGGATCAAGGTCATCGGAAATACTGGAGTGGCGCCAGAGCCAAGGCCCAGACGCCGCTGATTGCTATGCGGAGGCGATTTTGGCGCAAAAGGCTACCGGCGCTTCTTTGTCCTTGTCCTTGTTGGGCGCGTTCAATTCTCTAGCATTGACTTGGTCGCCTCTGACCATTCTGATCCCGTTTTCTATTGGAAACTTCATTAGGAGGGACCATGGCGATAGGAAAATGCGAAATTCTGTGAGGAAAGGATGCCCCGGGAAGACGTTATACGACAAGATGATGTCGATAACCACGAAGGTGAGGACTCGGACTCGGCTCCGATTCCCCGTACCGAGTTCGACGGGTAGGTCGATGACTCCTACCGGAGAGCTGGATGCCCCACTAAAGCCGTGGATCGTGGAATGGCATGGTTTGAGATCTCTTCCTTCTAACTTCATCTGGTCATAGGCAGCTTTGAAAATGATGTTGACCGAGCTTCCTGAATATCTATATATATATATCATACGTGGGAGCCTCCTGCTCGTCTCCGGTACATCTACTCGTGCATACCACCTAACCTGTCTCTAGTCTTCCCATTTAAGAGCACCTAGAGTAATAAGAAGAGACATAAAACTATAGGTCAGACAAAAGTCTGGTATGAGCGATAAGCATCCAACATAACAATAACAGGTATACTAAACAATATCTGAACATGGACCTGCAACCAAAGAGTTAGCACAACATACCGCTCGATACTCTAAGGTTCCACTAACATATGGTGTAAAGAATACAGGGGTGGGGGTGTGCATGTCATAGTGAAAGCAAACAATCAAACATAACAACCACCCTTAAATCTCTCACTCAGTGCGTAAAGCATACGACATCTACCACTTTGATCACCCTATTCCTTACTATGATCACTCTTCCCCATGGAGTCGTGACGACACCACTGCACTAATCCATAGCTACTAGTCTCTGCTATGTCCACTCTGCCCCCATGAAGCCATGACGACTCCACTGCACTGGCTCATAGCCATGCTACGATCACTCTGCCCCATGGAGTAATAACTACCCCACTGCACTGATACGTAGCCTAACATCCGTCTTGGTGGTGAATACCCTTAGCACACGTCCCGCAGCAAAGCCCAACTCATGAAGTTGACTCGTTGGTTCCCAACTGGATCCTGAGTACAAACTTCCCACTTGGACTACTTTGCGTCTCGGGTTTTGGTCTTCTCCGGATCGATCTTCATTTGGTTTGCAACCCATGCCTCGCGTTCAAACTTCTGCGTTCGGTTCGTGGTCATCGTCCTCCTTCGGATAGGTTCGAGCCACCTGCATCAGATCGGGTCATGGTGCCCAAGTTTCTGGTCGTGACATCAAGTTCTAGTTCAGTTCGTAGGTGATCCCTGCTCCAAGTCGGATCGTGCCTTCTAGTCGGGTCGAGTCGCTGCACCTATTCGTGGCTCCTTCACTCGTGGTACTTCAGGTCAGTCCTCCTCTTTAGGCATCAGCTCGTGGCGTGCTTTCCCAAGCGGTTTGGGGAAGGGTGGAGCAACTCGTGGAGGTGGTCACGATCGGGTTGGGTCGGGTAGAGAGGGGCGATCCGATCCGAGTCCTACACTTCTTTTAAATGATTGTTTTACGCCATTCGACAGCATTTCGACCAATCTAACTTTTCTAAGCAACCATAAAGCATGCCAAACAATCATAGCAACATGTATAATTGGCCATAAACACAAAAACAACAATTTGATGTGTTAAAATGGATAAAACATAGCCAAAACCCCATATTTTCTCTCAATCAAGTTTAAGTAAATCAAATGACAGGATTAGCAAATCTTAACCAAATTAACCAAATTTTCTAATAGAGGCCTAAAACAATATTTTGAAATTTCTAAATATTTTTCTAGATTTTTAACATGTTTAAATTTGCTAATTAACACTAATTACCCTTAATTAGCCATAATTAGTGAGGAACTATGCAAATCACTCACCTTAGCCACGAACAAATTACCAGTTCTAAAATAATTCTCTGTTTGGCGTTGTTCCCAAGGCTATACAGCAGTTCTACCTCGATTCTTGTGCTAATCCGCTTTGTTTTGATGTAGATTTGGCTTAATTAGCAATTAGAAGGTGATTCGGGGTGTTTTAGAAAGTGGAGGCCATGGCTAAACTTGAAGGAACAAAAAGTGGCGGCTGGAAAATGATAAAAACTGAATTTCCTAACCCTATCAACCTTCCCATGACCCTAATCCCGAAATGGGTTATGGGCCTACTCACTAATCATTCGAATTAGGCCCGGTTATGTAGTTTTTCACCATCTGCAGCCATATCTCCCTAATGATGATCCGTTTGGCTAATGTGACCACTCTACGGAAAGGTAAACCATCATCCAGATCTAATGGAAGTGGTTTCAGGTCAAAACTCCTTTTCAATCAAAAGTTATGGCCGAAACAAGATCAGCTAGGGGGCAAAATGGTCATTTACATATCGGCAAAAATCAAGAACATGGGAAATGACCCCAATAGTCATCTCCTACAGTTACATGACCATATGACTTCGTATGTGAAAGAAATAAATATCCTACGATCCTTCGATACGTAGAATGTGGGTTATTACATCCCCCCCCCCCCAAGAAATTTCATCCTCGAAATTCTTTAACCCAAAACATACAAAGGATCCCGCATGCCAACCAGCCATATACAATAATCAAACATGCAAAACAAACAAAATAAACCTATCCTAGCATGCGAAAAAACTAAATCGAAACGGAAATCTTACCAGGCGAAGAGTTCTGGTTCCTAATGCTCTCCTCTGTCTCCCAAGTACAGTCATTTTCATTCTCGCCCCATTGAACTTTGACTAGATTTACCACTTTCCTTCGAATTGCTTCGTATTGTTCCCAATAATAAGCATACGTCTACGGTTCCCAACCGCCGCGGGTTCAACCTCGATATCATCCAACTGATCAGGTGAAATAGTAACATCGGGGTCATGCACGAATTTCCTTAACTAGGAAACATGAAATACGTTATGAACTCCTGCCATCTTCTCTGGTAATTCAACTTTATAAGCCAAATTCCCAATTTGCTCAAGAACTGGGAATGGACCAACACATCTTGGTGTCAACTTGCCTCTCCAGCCAAATTGTATCACACTCTTCAACGGAGAAATCTTGACAAACACCAAGTTGCCAACGGAGAATTTCAATTCTCTTCTCCTCTTATCAGCATAACTCGTCTACCTATCTTGGGCAGCCTTCATTCGCTGTTGGATAACCTTAATCTTAGCTGAAGTTTCTCTTATCACGTCTGGTCCAAGCACAAACTTCTCACCAGTTTCTAACCAACATGACGGTGAGTTGCACGGTCTTCCGTATAAAGCTTCAAATGGAGCCATACCAATACTGGATTGATAACTATTATTATATGCAAACTCTACTAGATGCAAATGGTCATCCCATGATCCACCAAAGTCTAATATGCAATCTCTCAAGAGATCTTCTAACACTCGATTCACCCTCTCTGTTTGTCCATCTGTTTGAGGATGATACGTGCTACTGAGATGTAATTCTGATCCTAACGCCTCTTGTAAGCTCTTCCAAAATCCACTAGTGAACAAAGGATCTCGGTCACTCACAATTCCTTTGGGTATTCCATGAAATCTCACTAGCAATTTTACATATAGTTCGCTAACTTAGCTACCATTCTATTCGACTTGACGGGTATAAATCTTGCACTTTTGGTCAATCGGTCCACAATCACCCAAATGTTATCATGGCCCGATCTAGTCCTTGGTAACCCGTCAATGAAATCCATTGAGACTTGTTCCCATTTCCATTCTGGAATGTCTAATGGTTGCAACAAACCACTGGGCTTCTTTTGCTCAGCCTTAACTAGCTGGCAATTCAGGCATTTGGATATAAACTTCCCAACGTCCCTTTTCATCCCTTCCCAGTAGTAGGTCTGCTTCATGTCTCGATACATCTTGTTACCCCCAGGATGTATAGTCAGTTTTGAGTGATGACATTCTCTAAGCACTTCATCTCTCAACCCATTGATATTGGGCACAACAAGTCTTCCACTCTTTCTAAGCCATCCATCTCGATTAAGCCTATACTTGTTCATCTCCTCATCGCTACCCATCACCAACTTGGAGATGATTTCCAATAGGTTAGGATCATCCCTCTGACTGGAACCAATCTGCTCAATCAAAGTGGATTTGATCGTCAAACTTGCTAACATTTCTGGATCCATTTCGCACTTTGGTCTGAAATCATACCCAGTGATGTACTCCAGTTGCTTCCACTCAAGAAACATAGCCCCTAAACTGGCATGTCTTCTACTCACTGCATCAGCTACCGCATTGCCCTTTCCTGGTGTGTATGCGATATCGAAATCGTAGGAAGCCAAGAATTCTAACCATCTTTGTTGTCAGAAATTTAGTTCCTTTTAAGAGAAAATGTACTTTAACGATTTATGATTGATAAACAACTCGAATTTTTCTCCCAAGAGATAATGTCCCCACATCTTCAACGCGAACACGATCGTTGCTAATTCCAAATCATGGGTAGGGTATCTTCTCTCGTGCGGTTTAAATTGCCGACTTGCATAAGCTACAACCCTACCTCCTTGCATTAATACAACACCTAGTCCGGTACCACATGCATATGAATATACTGTCATCTCTTCATTCCCCTTAGGAATGACTAACATTGGTGCACATGTCAACTTTTCCTTTAGGCTCATGAATGCATTCTCGCACTTTTCGTCCCAGACGAAAGCTTGATTTTTCTTAGTCAACTGAGTCAACGATGCTGCTATCTTGGAGAAGTCTTGGATAAAATTATGATAATATCCAGCTAATCCCAAGTAACTTCTTATGTCCGTTGCATTCTTTAGCGTAGACCAATCCTGTACCGTAGCCACCTTCGTAGGATCCACGGCAATACCATTCTCTGAAACGACATGGCCCAAGAATCTCACTTCCCTCCTCCAGAAGTGACACTTAGAAAACATTGCTTTCAACTGGTGTTTTCTTAACACCTCTATCACTAACCTCAAGTGTTCCTTGTGTTCTTCCTCTGTCCTCGAATAAACAAGGATATCGTCCACGAACACAAGAACAAACTTATTCAACTGATCTCTGAATACCCTATTCATAACATCCACAAAATATGCTGGTGCATTAGTCAACCCAAATGGCATGACCAACCACTCATAAAATCCAGACGGTGTCCGAAAGGCCGTTTTAGCTATACTCTCTGCTTCCACTCTAAGCTAATGAAAACCTGTCGCAAGATCCAACTGGGAGAACACTCTCGCGCCACTTAACTGATCAAACAAATCATCTATCCGTGGTAGAGGATACTTATTCTTCCTCGTCACTTTATTCAATTCGCGGTAGTCCACACACAATCGAAGGGAACCGTCTGCCTTGGTAGCAAACACAACTGGTGCTCCCCACTCAGAAACACTTCTTCTGATAAATCCCTTCTTCAAAATATCGCTTACTTGCACCTTGAGCTCTCGCTGCTCCTTTGGCGCCATACGACGAAGTGGCATCACTATAGGTCTGGCTTCTTTCACTAAGTCAGTACGGAACTCAATCTCTCGATGTGATGGAAGTCTGGTCACTTCCTCAAAGACGTCCGGATACTGGCCAGCCACGGGCACATCTGACAACTCATCATGTGGGATGTCGAGGGAATTTAGAAAACTAGCCATTACCCCATCATTAGGTAGACCACCAAACACTGCCCTCCGCCCATCATCCGCTCTAACTAACACCAAAAAGCCCCCACAGTATACCACCACCCTGTATCTTTGGAGCCAATCGACTCCCAAAATAATGCCAAACCCAGTAAAGCCCAAAACAAAGCAATCACAAACAAACATGCATCCATCACTCGATAAGACCATATTATGACAAATCATGCTAAGGCTAGTCGAACCACCAATCGGGTTCTTCACTACTAAAGGTCTATCGACAATCTTGGGCTCCAATCCCAACCTATCTACCAGGTCACTAGATATGATGGAACTGGAAGCTCCGGTATCAAACAATACTCGAACAGGAACATCATAAACAGAAACCATACCTTGAATAACAACATTCTTTCCTTTCTCTGCCGCGGTTGGGGCATTCAACGAAGAAGGAACAACATTGATAGCATTATGCTTTCACAATATGCTTTTCTTAGGGGTTGCAGACACTTATCCTTGTGATGTCCCACTTGGCCGCAGTTGAAGCACTTCCTATCTGCTGGCTTGGCCCGACACTCTTTGGCATAGTGGCCCTTCTTACCACAACTGAAGCACTCAACATCTTTCATATTCTTTTTCTTCTGTCCATCCTTGGTCTGATTCTGCTTTCTCTTATTCTGAGAACCATTCTTGGCTCCACCACTTGCTTGCGACTTTTGCTCCTTTGCAGATGCAACCTCAGTCTTCGACTTAGGGTAAAGACTCTCTGACCTCAATGCTTTCCCCACAATTGATTCAAACGTCTCATCGATGTGGTTAATAAGCCTTTCACCCAAGTACTGATCTAAGCCTATTATGAACTTCTCGTTCTTCTTCTCGGGAGTGTCAATAAGAGATAATCCATACTTTGATAAGGTATCGAACTCAGCAATATACTCCAAGACAGCTCTACCATTCTGCTTTAGCTCCAAGAACTTCCTAAATAACTCTGACTTCTGAGCAACTGGGATAAATTTTTCACCGAATCGGGCCATAAACTGATCCCATGTAACTTGGTCCTCTGGAGTAGCTGCCTAAATAGCGTTCCACTAATTCATTGCCCGTCCTTGCAACTGACGGGACAATAGCTTTCTTTTCATCGCATCCTCAATACCCAAATCTTCGAAGATACGCTAACAACTATCCAATCAATCCAGAACTTCTGTAGCCGATTCCGTTCCGTGGAACGACCTTCCACCAAGACTAGTGTAATCCTTGCATAGCTTGGCGAAATCGGCCCTAGACTTCTGCACCGCTACACTACCACCATTTTCAGCATTGGGAGCTGCTCCTTGCACATTTCTAAGCATCTCCCTCATGAAGTTAGTAAACATAGCCCTGATGTCAGGAGCATTCCCATTGTTGGCTACTCTACCAGCACCCCTCGTATATCGGTTCATCGTTCAATCTGTAAAGAGAAACGATTAACCATCCTCTTTGTGGTGTCAGTGCAGTACGACTTCATCCTTAGCTATACTAATAGTATATATATAGCTTTTGAAAACCAAAATAATCACAAACACGCGCTCTCGTATATGTATTATCTCTCCCTAGTGTCTTTCCCTAGGTTAACTACTCAACCTAGAGTACTGATACCAAATGTGACGGCTCGCCCCGCACCAGTCAGCATTTCCCATGAAAGTGCGTTGTGCCATTGTCCAACTAGCACGGGACGGTCGCCAAAGAAAGAAAAAGGAGTTTGAACTAACAAGGAACCTGTAGAATATCTCACAGCGCATGGAATAAAATATAATAATAACATACTTCGACATTAACAGGTGAGACAGCGCATAAGCTGAAAATTAAACATCATAGCAGCGGAAAATCCAATTACAGCTTATGTTCCACATCATCATTATTACAACTTTAAAACTGTCTCTAAAGCAAAAGAAAGAAAAGGTACACTACTAATGCCCAAAGTGGTGACCAGCAGCGACACAGCGAGAATATATATATATATATATATATACATATATATATATATATCATACGTGGGAGCCTCCTGCTCGTCTTCGGTACAGCTACCCGTGCATACCACCTAACCTATCTCTAGTCTGCCCATTTAAGAGCACCAAGAGTAATAAGAAGAGACATAATACTCCGGGTCAGACAAAAGTCTGGTATGAGCGATAAGCATCCAACAAAACAATAACAGGTATACTAAACCATACCTGAACCTGGACCTGCAACCAAAGAGTTAGCACAACATACCGCTTAATACTCTAAGGTGCCACTAACATATGGTGTAAAGAATACGGGGGTGGGGGTGTGCATGTCATAGTGAAAGCAAACAATCAAACATAACTACCATCCTCTCATCTCTCACTCAGTGCGTAAAGCATACGACATCCACCACTTTGATCACCCTATTCCTTACTATGATCACTCTGCCCTATGGAGTCGTGACGACACCACTGCACTGATCCATAGCCACTAGTCTTTGCTATATCCACTCTACCCCATGAAGCCATGACGACTCAACTGCACTGGCTCATAGCCATGCTACGATCACTCTGCCCCCATGGAGTAAACTACCCCACTACACGGATACGTAGCCTAACATCCGTCTTGGTGGTGAATCAAAGCCATAGACATCGATAACCCCTTAGCACACGTCCCACAGCAAAGCCCAACTCATGAAGTTGACTCGTTGGTTCCCAACTGGATCTTGAGTACAAATTTCCCACTTGGACTACCTTTGCATCTCGGGTTTTGGTCTTCTCCGGATCGGTCTTCATTTGGTTCGAAACCCATGCCTCGCGTTCAAACTTCTGCGTTCGGTTCGTGGTCATCATCCTCCTTTGGACGGTTCGAGCTACCTGCATCGAATCGGATCGTGGTGCCCAAGCTTCTGGTCGTGACACCATGTTCTAGTTCAGTTCGTAGGATATCCTTGCTCCTGTCGGGTCGTGCCTTCTGGTAGGGTCGGGTCGCTGCACCTGTTCGTGACTCCTTCACTCGTGGTACTTCAGGTCATTCCTCCTCTTCAGGCATCAGCTCATGGCGTACTTTCCCAAGAGGTTTGGGGAAGGGTGGAGCAATTCGTAGGGGTGGTCACGATCGAGTCAGGTCGGGTAGAGAAGGGCGATCCGATCTGGGTCCTGCACTTCTTTCCAGCGATTGTTTTATGCCATTCGACGGCGTTTCGACCAATCTAACTTTTCTAAGCAACCATAAAGCATGCCAAACAGTCATAGCAACATGTATAATTGGCCACAAACACTAAAACAATAATTTGATGTGTTAAAACGGATAAAACATAGCCAAAACCCCATATTTTATCTCATCATGTTTAAGTAAACCAAATGATAGGATTAACAAATCTTAACCAAACTAACCAAATTTTCTAACAGAGGCATAAAACAATATTTCGAAATTTCTAAGTATTTTTCTAGATTTTTAACATGTTTAAATTTTCTTATTAACAATAATTACCCTTAATTAGCCATAATTAGTGAGGAACGATGCAAATCACTCACCTTAGCCACGAACAAATTACCAAATCTGAAATGATTCTCTGTTTGGCGTTGTTCCCAAGGCTATACAGCAGTTCTACCTCGATTCTTGTGCTAATCCGCTTTGTTTTGATGTAGATTTGGCTAAATTAGCGATTAGAAGGTGATTCGGGGTATTTTAGAAAGTGGAGGCCATGGCTAAACTTGAAGGAACAAAAAGTGGTGGTTGGAAAATGATAGAAAATGAATTTCCTAACCCTATCAGCCTACCCATAACCCTCCCACTCACTAATCACCCAAATTAGACCCGGTTAAGCTGTTTTTCACCATCTGAAACGTGTTTCAGCCATATCTACCAAACGTTTAGTCCGTTGCCACTCTACGGAAAGGTAAACCATCATCCAGATCTAATGGAAGTGGTTTCAGGTCAAAACTCCTTTCCAATCAAAAGTTATGACCGAAACAAGATCAGCTAGGGGCAAAACGGTCATTTAAAAATCGGCAAAAATCATAAACATGGGAAATGACCCCAGTAGTCATCTCCCAAAGTTACATGACCATACGACTTTGTATGTGAAAGAAATAAATGTCCTACGATCCTTCGATACGTATAATGCGGGTTGTTACACGACTGGTCTCGGAGATGTGGTTTCATCTTGCTTTCTCTTGGCATAAGAACTGCCCCGCTTTCTCATGTAAAGCATCGAGGCTCTTCGGTCGCTTTCGATTGATCCACGCCCCAAATTCAAAAGTTGGAAGGACACCTTTAGCTAACTGGAAGAGTACGGTGCGCGGATCCGGATCCTCGACCTCGGCGAGGGCGATGTTGAACCTGGAAAGATAGTTTTTGAGTGACTTCATGGGTCCTTGGTATAGTTGGACAAGGTGAGGGCGTTCTTCGAAGTCAGGATGTGCATCCTGAATTGCTTAACTAACTGTGTCGCCAATTGGCCGAAGTTGTTGATGGAATTAAGCGGAAGGCGAGAGAACCATAATAAAGCGGTCCCTGATAGGAAGACTGGAAAGCATTTGCATTTGACTAGATCGTCGCCTCTGCTCGAGTCCATTTTCCATTCATTACGGTTTAGGAAAGCACAAGGATCAGTGGTGCCATCGTAGAACGGCATCTGCGACATGCTAAAGCGTCATGACCATTCAGCTTCATTAACTCTTCGAGTGAAAGGGTTGCACCTGATGTGCGCTTCCCATGAATCATGCACTTTCCCTCGCATCTCCCGCATGATCCTTCAGACCATGTCGGGAAGGTAGGTCAGATGAGGGTCCGCCATCGGGACCCATGGGTTTTGGCGAGGTTCCAGAGTTCTGGCGTGAGGGCGTCTTTAATGGTAGATGTCTGAATCGTCTTCTTCCATGTCCTCGACATCTATAACGGGATCCTGGTGTATATGATGATGTGGAGCAAGGTCACGCGGATCCGTTTCCGAAAAGGCACGGGCCGCCAAAATAGAAGGTTCATTGCCTCGATGGAAGGCCATTGAGTCTTGTCGAGGTGGAGATTGGTTAGTAGGAGCAGGTCCTTCATTGATGACTAAGCGAGAACTGTCCCGATATTGGGCGCCCTCACTATAGGTAACTGTGGTCCGGTTGCCGTTGGCATACCCATTGCCATTGCCGTTGTCGAGGGCGTTTGTTCGGATGGCGATGTTGTTAATTAGACTAAACCTCCTTCGTTGGTGCAGGCCCCTCGACTCGGAAGAGGAAGTTTCCGATATTGGTGGGCGAGGTCGGGCATTGTTCCGAGCTAGTTGTAGTCGAGCGACGACGTTCTGACTTTCTTGGAGTTGCCGCATAAGGTCGATGTTATTCCTTAGCGCTTAATTAAGCTCGACAGCTGTATTTTCATATCTTTCATTAATCGTGCGGATTTGCGCTTCGGTTACAGGCACTTCGGGGTCCGCAACCGGAGGTTCACTTTTATTAGTGGATGGGATGTCGGTCGTTTGAGGTTGATGAGATGTACCGGCCTCGGCAGCGGCTGAGGAGCCGAACATTGCGTTCTTTGACTTTTTTACCATCATATGCGAACTTGACGGCAGGTTAAGCAAGGAACCTTAAGCTCGTTGAACTCGAGAAGGTAATGTGCGAGAAAGACGCAATATCCGAGTTTTCTCAGTGAAAGCACCAAATGTTGATGGCGAAAAATGTTGTAAACACCAAAGATTCCCAATTACTAGGAATTATAAATAATATGCATGGTCGCATAGACAATAACATAAAATAAAACATAAGCAGTAAATAACACAAGAGATTTATAGTGGTTCGGCGTCCACTTTGAAGATTTGTTGGGATTTTATTGATCACTTGAAAGATTACAAGGTTGAGACCCTCTCATTACATTTATTGACTATGCTACATGAAGTTACAATAGTCATACTGCAAGAAATAGTAAAATGGACAATTTTGCCCTTCTTCTTCCTCAAAGAGGAGATGCCATTAATGAAGCTCTATGGAGCTCCCAAAGCTCAAGAATCTCCTCCTTTTGAAATGTGAGGCCATGGGGTATTTATTGGAAGTGGTTAGGTAGGAGTAGGTAGAAATGGGGACCATCTACAGAAAATTCGCGCTTGCAGCCCACGGCCTCGGAAAATTCGAACCTGGGCCAAGGTGCGAAATTTTGCACCTACCAGGTACGAAATTTCGCACTCGGCTAGGTGAAAAATGTGTTTGGTGGACATCGTTGGTCGAGGCTTGTTGGCTCTTCTGGGGCATTGACATGGCGAGGTCCTTACTGGCGTGATCCCTCTTCAGCCTTCCTCCTGCGTTCCCCGAGTTTCACCCTTAGCCCTGACTTCATGCGATGAGTTGAATCGATCATGTCTTGAGTACTTTTGGTAACCGGACCAAAAGGCCGGTTAACACATACCAAGGTACATCAATAATAATATCCCAAAATTACAATAAACTACCAAACATGATGATGATGATGATGATAAGCCATAGTATCTCATTGGTAGGCTCCAGTCTCCATGACTTCATCACTAAAGCTTCCTACCTATTAACCTGTTTAATTGTCATGAGGAGGGAGGTCAAAACAACAAGTTATGATAAATGAAAATCATATAAGTTTAAGGAATATCTATTTCCTATACTTGGCTATATAAATTCATCGAACTATGTCCATGCAAATTCAACACACAATATGTCATACATGTATTCATTTAGCAGACTACCCTACAGTCACTTAAGGCCAACATGTTTGTATAAAAAGAGATTTCTGTTGTCTCTTAATACCATATGAAGCACACTACCATTTGTTCACTTAAGACCATTACCTATATTTTTTTAGAGCAGGATGGGGGTGCAGCGTGAAGCTGCACAGCCAGTTAACACACACACACACACACACACACACAAACACACACACACACACACACACACACACACACACACACATATATATATATATATATATATATATATATTAAACATTCTGGTTGACTGGCCGAACCAGTAGCAAAAGAAGAAGTCAAGGTGTAATATCCCGTATTTTTGGTAGTCAAATATTTAATTTAATTTATTATTTTAAATATTATATTTGGAATATTAATGGATTTTAATATTGAATTCGTTTATTTAAAACGAAGTTTTAACGTTAATTTATATATAATATAAATCGAGCATGAAATGGCATGGTAGTTCATAATATTGAGTTTTAAACTTTAATTGAATGTGCATGATCCGATATAAGTCGGATTTCTGTGAAACAAGAAACGTTGGAATCTTGTTGATTTTAATTTTCATATGGAAGAGAAAAATCCAGATTTCGTGTTATGGATTGTTAGTTATGTCCAAATCAAATTTTCAAATAGTCGCTATGGAAATCGAACGATAACGTTTATTTAATATACGTAAAAGGATTTTAATATAATTTGGACATCATTTTTCTCAACGTTGATGATATTGAGTTGTATAATTTATATTTGAATCTATATGACATTTCCAGTTGGGTATTTATGACAATAGAATTTATTATTATCTTTATTTGAATTATTTTGGGAATTTGAATAATATTTTAATCGATATTTTTATAAGCCTTAAACGTGGCCATTTTGCAAACAGTCTCCGTTTTCGGTGAAATTAATTTCATTGGAACCATAATGTTAAATTATTGTATGGTATTAAATTTTGTGGCAGACATGTATGTGACAACGGCAGCCGTAAACGCCTAGTCATTTTCTATAGCGCGTAATTAAATTTATTTAATTTAATGGAGGGGTATTTGTTTATAATGGGAGCAGACGATCGAATTAAGCCACGAAACCAATTCCATTGAATTTGTATTGACGTTTTAGAGTCAAGATAGATATATAATTTGTTATTTTTGGAGACCATATATTTTGGTGTCCAAAATAGCTGTGTTTGGCATATAAAAACAGCGTATTGGGAAACGGTCTCGGAATGCGATAAAACTAGTGCCATTGGATTCATATTAACTAATTATTCTTGCATTTCAATTTTCGTCTCAATTGGACTTACCGTTTGGTCGTGGCAACAATAAACGCCTTTATCATTTATATTATTTTGGTCAATTTAAGCAGGGGTAACTTTAAAGGAATAAACAATTGGACAAACGAACTCCAAATTAAACGAAACAAATGTCATTGGATCCATAAGGAAGAGGTCTAGTAGAACGTCAAGGTTTCAAATTATTTTGATTTTTTTTTGTAATTATAGGAATTTTAAACGTGTGATTTTTCATCGATAATTAAAAATGACTTTTCACAAATGACCTTGAAATTCGACAAAACCTGTCCTATTGGGTCCGAAATATTTTTTATTCTAGGATTAGCATTTGTATCGTAAAAACAGGAGTCGATTGTAGTTTTTTTGAAACATTTCTTCATTGTAAATTTATGTATTATAAAATATTATTAAAATTCTTCCATCCTCTCTATATAAAGGATCAGTAGGAAACCTAATTGTTCGGTCAAATTAATCTTTCGTCTTCAACAAAATGAATGAGCCGACACACAGAAAACAATGGCTATAAAATATTTATTTTGATTCCTCTAATCCTTTCAATCCGCTCGTTTATACAAGAATTGTTCAACATCAAACCTCTTCGACTCCTCGAGCTCTCGAGATCTAGCAGTGGTGATGATCTCTGGCATCCCACAAAGACCGGATCTGGCACTCGAACTCGCAGCAGTTCGAGGTGGTTGTAGGACAAATGACGGGCTCAAATTCGATAGGGATTGCGGTGTAGGATGACAATGGTAGGGTGCAGGTGGTGGCACCTTTTGATCGGCGTTGGTGGTTGGGGAAGTGGTGCGGCATGGATTTCTTCAATCGAGCACTGTTCTGGACTTTCAAATGAGAAGAAAAAGATAAAGGTCTCGGCCAGATTTTTAATGTAATTAGTTTAATTTATAAACCTAATTAAGTTTTAATTAGGGATTAGAATCAGATAAACGATATACCGTTGGAGTCGTATTTTCGAGCATAACATATTGGACCTAACCGGGACAGGATTAGAAGCAACATGATTTTTCAGTAAATTTAAACGAACAATTAATTTTACTAAAATCAAGCCATTTCAACGATAAATCAAATCAAAGTGAGTTAAACTCACTTAGTTCTTCCCACTTATATTTTATATAAGTCGGGTTTTTATTTTTATGTGCTATGGTTACTAATGATTGACTGTTTGTTGTTGGTTATATATATATATATATATATATATTCATATATTGATTGAACCGATGAAATTAAACGTTTTTTAATCTCAATGAAAACCAAATCGTTATTTTAACGGTTGGAACCAGTTAAGGTAACTTACCTTGTTGGTCATGTTTATAAAATAAACGTGTTTAATTTGATGAATTGTTTGAATTGATATGGTTGTGTGAAATAAATTGGTTGATATTGAATTGTCATTATTGACTGTTGTGAAACCATTATTTGAATTGAATGATTATACTGGGATAACATATTTGGATACAGGAAAGAGCAGGTTAGGAGGATCCAACGAGATTTCTCAAATATATTTAATGATATTTGCTTTCACATTACCATTACATGAACTGTTCTGATTAGATGATTGATTTGGTTGTTGGTCGTTGACCTGAAATTCAACAATTGTTTTGTTTAAACCAATGGGTAATATTGGTTGAGTAATTGGAAGTATATGGCCTATAAATCAATCGTTTTCTAAATATTGATTTACCGTCAGGTAAATCAATAAATGTAAGTTTTATAATTTATTTTATAACTGAAGACAGATTTTTAAATCTATTATTTTGAATAAAAAGGAAATAAATATTATTGTTTTTATTTAAATTTATATGTGATTATTAAATGATTTTATAAAGAAAATTCAGATATTAATCAGATTTATAACAAATGAGCAGAAATTAACCTAACGATATAAATAATTGTTTTATGAAACAATTAATGAAATTATTTAAATTAATTATATTATTAATTAATTTAAAGAAGGACTGTAATTGGATTTGGTTAACAAATTAACCATGATTTGAGTTGATTAAGTAAAATAAATTAATTGGAATTGGCTATTGGATTAATCTAATGAAATAATTTAACGAATGTTTGATGTAATTTTGAATAAGATTATAAAAGGGAATTTAATGTTTATTTTAGTTAATAAAAGAAGTTAACTACTGCTACTGTAGTTAATGATAGAAGAAAATTATTATTTTAATTAATAATAATTTAAGAGATTACTTTTAAATTGTAATTCATTTAAAAGTAATCAAAGTTGGATTGAAATCGAATTGAATTGTGAAAAGAGCTATGAACTGTTTTTATATTGAAAACCCGAGTTTTTATAATGAAGTTACAAAAAGGATTTTTAAGAGAATATGATAGCTTAAAATAAATGTTTACTTAATATTAGAATTAAATAAAGGGAATAATGATAAAAGGGGTTTTGAATTACAACTTATATCTATCTTAAGATAAGAATGTTGTTGATCAAGGTCTGAGAGGTAAATAAATGCCCTAACTTGAATGACTGTAGAATTATCTGCGGATGGTATTAGTTGTAATGGGAAAGAGGTTAAGAATAATTTATTATTTCCATATGTGAAATAATAACGCAATGTTAATCGAAAGATCTGAGAAAATATAATGAGAATTCCAAAGTAACGGAAATGGGATGTTTTGAGAATTACATATTTACATATATAATGATATTTCCAAAAGTAAAAGGAAATAAAAAGGTTAAGTTTTGCAATGAGTTTATTTTAAGAATATAAATTGGATACTGTTTTCAAGTAACAATATTTTACGCGGAATTTGTTAAAACTAAGGTTGGGTGTGTTTGTATATATATATATATATATATATATATATATATATATATATATATATATATGTTTTTATTCTAATGTATTTGAAATAGTATTGAAATATAAATCTTATGTTAAATAAGAAGTAAATACTAAGCTAAAAAAACCGAGATATTTGGAAGTTTAATTATCTACTCGTTAATTATTTTTAATTAAAAGGCCAAGTAATGCTGAGTACTGAATCAGTGAACTCATTTTATTCTCATGATTGTGAATTTGATAGTTAAATAACCGACTATCAAATTTGGCCAATACGATAGTTGGTACGGGAAGACCGGGATCAAAATTATATTCGAAAACCATTCCGAACTAGTAAATACGTGGAAGATGTTGATAGAAGATGGAGCAATTGAAGACCATTGATCTTCTTGAGCGGAAGAACTACCTATTGAATTTCTCTGGTTTAGCGACCAGAGATATTTCGACAGTGATTCTGTTGTGATTGGAATCTATGGATTGCAAGAACAACTCGCTACTGATCTATAGGGTGATACCTAGGATGTGGTAGAAGGGTGCCTTCGGTTCATCTTGTTCTCTAACGACTTATATGGACGAGTGTCTGACAAAGTATTTCCAAAGGATCACGTGCATTAATTTCTACAAACATACTTCTGTTGGTGATAGCTAGCACACATAGTATTTTTGTGGACGTCAATTTGTGATATCTGGTGGATCTGATGATGTGACATTCAAAGTGAATGGTGACCAGATGTTCCAAAAGATTTATGACCTTAACCCTCATCAATCGAGAAATGACACAAAATCGGGTAGGTCGCATAGCTATGTGGGTCCCACTCATCAAAAGGTTATATCATTACTAGATCTGGAGAAATCAAATGCCTTCGGTTGTCCCTTTATCTTACTTATATGCTATAGTGTGACGGCCCGCCCCGCACCAACCGACATTTACTCCAAAAGTGCGCTGTACACATGTCCAGTTAGCACGGAACGGGTCGTCAGAAGGAAAGGGAAGAAGGAAATGAACATACAAAGAACCTGTAGAATGTCTCACAACGCATAAAATAAAATATAATAATAACATACTTGACATAAAACAGGAGCGACAGTGCATAAGCTGAAAATCAGAACTAAACATCATAGCAACGGAAATCCAAAATACAGCTTATTACAACTTTCAAACTGTCTCAAAGCAAAAACAAGATAAAGGAGGTACACTACTAATGCCCAAGTAGCGACCACCAACGACACAGGGAGAATGTGTATATATATATCATACGTGGAAGCCTCATGTCCGCCTCCGAATCAGCTACTCACGCATCACCAGCTAACCTGTCTCTAGTCTGCTTGTGTGAGCACCCAGAGTAATAAGAGGAGACATAAAACTCTGGGTTAGACATAAAGCCTGGTATGAGCGATAAGCGTCTAAAGTGAAAAATAACAGGTAGACTAAAACATACCTGAACCTGGACCTGCAACCAAAGAGTTAGCACTACATACTGTACAACACTCTAAGGTACCATATCAAACGGTGTATAGATACAGAGGTGGGGGAGGTGTGCATGTCATAATGATGGTAAACAATCAAACATAGCATCCATCCTCACATCTCTCACTCAGTGCGTAAAGCGTACGATATTCACCACTTCGATCACCCAACATACCTTGCTACGATCACTTTGCCCCATGAAGTCATAAATGGCTTCACTGCACTGATAACGTAGCCACAAATCCTTCGCTATGTCCACTTTGCCCCATGGAGTCACAAGGACCCCACTGCACTGGCTCATAGCCTTACTAATCCTTACTATGTCCACTCTGCCCCATGGAGTCGCAATGACCCCACTGCACTGGCTCATAGTCTTACTACGCATTACTTTGCCCCTCGGGTCATAATTACCCTACTGCACTGATAACGTAGTCTTGCTACCATCACCTTGCCCCTTAGGTCGTAATGACCCTACTGCACTGATAAGTAGCCATCATTCATTTTTAGTGGTGAATCGAAGTTATGAACATCGACAACTCCTTAGAACACGTCACGCAGCAAAGTCCAACCATCAAGTGAACTCATCGGTTCCCAACTGGATCCTGAGCTCTAAGTTCCCATATTGGACTACCTTTGCATCTCGGGTTATTTTTCAACACTGGGTCGGGTCGGATTCCTCCTCAAGCAATCGGTTCGGGTCGGGTGTCCTTCTGGTGCTATTCGGGTCGGGCGTTTCTCCTTCTGGTGCGGTTCGGGTCGGGTCTCCTTCTGGTGCGGTTCGGGTTGGGCGTTTCTCCTTCCAGTTTGTGCTTCTGATCCGTCTCCATGCTCCCTTCACATGCTCCTATCCGATCCGTTTTCATGCTTCCGCTCCGATCCGTCCTCCTTAATCCGATCCGATCCCAGTTCAGCTAGCGTGGCCTTCCTTTTTGCCACTTTTTCCCCAAGTGCCAGGTTCCGATCCGATCGGGTTCCTTGCTCAGTTCAACATATCCGATCCGAGCCCTATATCCGATCCGATCCGAAGCCTGCACTGTTTTCTGAAACTGTTCCAACAAGTGTTTACGCCATTCGACGACGTTTTCGACCATTCTAACTATTGAAATCAATCACAAAGCATTTCATACAGTCATAGAAACATGCATAATCAACCACAAACATCAAAACATCAATTTGATAGGTAAAAATGGATCAAACATACCCTTAATCCCATATTTCCCCTTAAGCATGTTTAGGTGAAACAAATGATAGGATTAGCAAAACTTAACGAAATTAACCCAAATTCATATCAGAGGTCTAAAACATCATTTAGGAATTTATGATTATTTTTCCCGAATTTTATCATGCTTAAATTCGCTAATTAGCACTAATTACCCTTAACTAGCCATAATTAGTGTAAAACTATGCAAATCACTCACCTTAGCCACAAATAAACTAAGATCTGAAATAATTCTCTGATTTGATGTGAATCTCAATGCTAAACACAGCTCCAATGTTGCTTTGGTGTAGATCTTCCTTGATTAGAGGTTGCTAAGCCAAATCCTTGACCTAAAGATAATTTGGAGGTGATTTAGAGGTTGGAGGCCATTTTTAGGGTTCCTTGGTGATAAGTGGAGGCTAGAAAACTGAAATGGAATGGTCCTCTATCCCATTTCAGCCTTCCCATAACCCTAATCCCGAAATGGGTTATGGGCCTACTCACTAATCACTCGATTTGGCCCGGTTAAGCAGTTTTTCACCCTCCAAACCTTATTTCAGCCATATCTCCCAAACGGTAAGTTCGTTTGGCTATTGTGACCACTCTACGGAAAGGTAAACCATCAAACGAATCTAATGGAAGTGGTTTCAGGTCAAAATTCCTTTCCAATCAAAAGTTATGGCCACAACAGTACCAACTAGGGGCAAAATGGTCATTTAAAAATCGACAAAAATCATAAGCATGGGAAATGACTCTAATGGATATTTCCCAAAGTTACATGACCATACGACTTCATATGAGAAAGAAATAAACATTCTACGATCCCCCGATGCGTAGAATGCAGGTCATTACACTCTCCCTCCCTTAAGAAATTTCGCCCCCGAAATTCCCTAATCAAAACACACACAAAGATCCCGCATGCCTATCAATCATAAAACAACAATCAAACATGCAAACGTGCAAAACAAGTCTATCCTAGCATGCGGAAAACTAAATTACAAAGTAAATCTTACCAGGCAAAGAGTTCTGGATATGCCTTTCTAATGCCCTCCTCTGTCTCCCAAGTACAATCATTCTCGTTCTCGCCCCACTGAACCTTGACTAGCTTCACCGCCTTTCCTCGAAGTTGCTTCGTGTCATGCCCCACAATACGAATCGGCTTGCGGTTCCCAACCGCCTTGGGTTCTACTTCGAAGTCCTCTAACTGATCAGGTGAAATAGTCACATTTGAGTCGTGAACGAACTTCCTCAGTTGGGAAACATGAAATACATCGTGAACTCCCGTCATCTTCTCTGGTAAGCCAACTCTATACGCCAAATTCCCGACTAGTTCAAGAACAGGGAATGGGCCAACAAATCTTGGTGCTAACTTGCCTCTCTTGCCAAATCGTATCACACTCTTCAACGGAGAGATCTTGACGAACACCAAGTCACCCACGGAGAATTTCAAGTCTCTTCTCCTCTTATCCGCATAACTCTTCTGTCTATCTTGAGCAGCTTTCATTCGTTGTTGAATGATCTTGATCCTATCGGAAGTTTACCTCACCACCTCTGGTCCAAGCACAAACTTCTCGCCAGTCTCTATCCAACATGATGGTGAGTTGCACGGTCTTCCGTACAAAGCTTCATATGGAGCCATACCGATACTGGATTGGTAGCTATTATTATATGCAAACTCTACTAGATGCAAATGGTCATCCCATGATCCACCAAAATCCAATATACAAGCTCTCAAAAGGTCCTCCAATATACGATTCACCCTCTCCGTCTGACCGTCGGTCTGAGGATGATATGCAATACTGAGATGTAATCCTGACCCTAGAGCCTCTTGTAAGCTCTTCCAAAACCCACTAGTGAACAACGGGTCTCGGTCACTCACAATGCTTTTGGGTACTCCATGAAATCTCACTACCCACTTCATATACAATTCTGCCAACTTGGCTGCCGTTCTGGTCGATTTGACTGGTATAAATCTTGCACTCTTAGTCAATCGATCCACAATCACCCAAATGCTATCATATCCTGATCTAGTCCTTGGTAAACCATCGATGAAATCCATCGAGACTTGCTCCCATTTCCATTCGGGAATTTCTAATGGTTGCAACAAACCACTAGGATTCTTTTGCTCGGCTTTAACTAGCTGGCAATTCATGCATTTGGTTATAAACTTCCCAACGTCTCTTTTCATCCCTTCCCAGTAGTAGGTCCGTTTCATGTCTCGATACATCTTATTACCACCGGGATGTACGGTTAGTTTTGAGTGATGACATTCTCTAAGCACTTCATCTCTCAAACCATTTACGTTGGGTACAACTAGTCTTCCATTCTTTCGAAGCCATCCATCTCGATCAAGCCCATACACATTCATCCCCTCATCGATACCCATCTCTAACTTGGAGATGATTTCCAATAGATTAGGATCGTTCCTCTGGCTGGAACCAATCCGCTCTATCAAGGTGGGTCTGATCGTCAAACTAGCTAGCATAATTGGATCCAATTCGCACTTTAGTCTGAAATCAAACCCCGTGATATACTCCAGTTTCTTCCATTCAAGAAACATTGCCCCTAAACTGGCATGTCTCCTACTCAAGGCATCGTCTACTGCATTACCTTTCCCAGGTGTATATGCGATATCAAAATTATACGAAGCCAAGAACTCTAACCATCTCTGCTGATGGAGATTCAGATCCTTCTGGGAGAAGAGATACTTTAATGATTTATGATCGGTAAACAACTCAAATCTTTCTCCCAAGAGATAATGTCTCCACATCTTCAGCGCAAACACGATCGCTGCTAATTCCAAATCATGGGTAGGATACTTCTTCTCATGCGGCTTTAGCTGTCGACTAGCATAAGCTACAACCCTACCTCCTTGCATCAATACAGCACCCAGTCCGGTACCACAAGCATCCGTGTATACCGTCATCTCTTCATTCCCTTTAGGAATGACTAACACTGGAGCATGCGTCAACTTCTCCTTTAGACTCTTGAAGGCATCCTCACACACTCCGTCCCAGACGAAGGACTGATTCTTCTTAGTCAATTGAGTCAACGGTGCTGCAATCTTGGAGAAGTCCTGGATAAACTTACGATAATATCCGGCTAATCCCAAGAAACTTCTTACATCTGTTGCATTCTTGGGCATAGGTCAATCCTGTACCGTAGCCACCTTTGCAGGGTCCACGGCAATACCACGCTCGGAAACAACATGACCCAAGAATCTCACTTCCCTTCTCCAAAAATGACACTTAGAGAATTTCGCTTTCAATTGGTGTTTCCTCAACACCTCCATCACTATTCTCAAGTGTCCCTTGTGTTCCTCCTCTGTCCTTGAATAAACAAGTATATCATCCACGAACACAAGAACAAACTTATTCAACTGATCTCTGAATACTCGATTCATAAGATCCACAAAATAGGCTAGTGCATTGGTCAACCCAAATGGCATGACCAACCACTCATAAAATCAAGACGACGTCCTAAATGCCGTTTTCGGAACACTCTCATCTGCTACTCGTAGCTGATGAAATCCTGTCGCGAGGTCCAACTGGGAGAACACTCTAGCTCCTTCTAGTTGATCAAACAAATCATCTATCCGTGGTAGAGGATACTTATTCTTCCTCGTTACCTTATTCAACTCGTGATAGTCCACACACAAACGAAGGGAACCATATGCCTTAGTGGCAAACACAACTGGTGCTCCCCACTCGGAGACACTCCTTCTAATAAATCCCTTCTTCAAAAGATTGCTGACTTGCACCCCGAGCTCTCGCTGCTCCCTTGGTGCCATACGACGAAGTGGCATCACTATAGGTCTGGCATCTTTCACTAAATCAATACGGAACTCAATCTCTCGGTGTGGTGGAAGCCCGGTCACCTCCTCGAAGACATCCGGATACTGGCCAACCACGGGCACATCTGACAACTCATCCTGCAGGATGTCGAGGGAATTTACAAAACTAGCCATAACTCCATCACTAGGTAGACTACCAAACACTACCCTCCGCCCATCATCTGCCCTTACTGTCACCAAAAAGCCCTCACAGTCTACCACCACCCCGTATCTTTGGAGCCAATCGACTCCCAATATAATGCCATACCCAGTAAAGCCCAAAACAAAGCAATCACAAACATACATCCATGACTCGATAAGACCAAATTCCTGCAAATCATACTAAGGCTAGTCGAACCACCAATCGGGTTCGTCACAACCAATGGTCTATCGACTATCTCAGGTTCCAGTCCCAACCTATCTACCAGGTCACTAGATATGAAGGAACGAGAAGCCGCAGTATCAAACAAAACTCGAACTGGTACATCGTAAATAGAAAGCATACCTTGAATAACAACATTCTTTCCTTTCTCCGCCGCAGTTGGGGCATTCGACGAAGAAGGAACAACATCAATAGCATATGCTTTCACAATCTGCTTCTCCTTAAGAGGTTGCGGACACTTATCCTTATGATGTCCCATTTGACCATAGTTGTAGCACTTCCTTTCCGCTGGCTTGGCCCGACATTCTTTAGCATAATGGCCCTTCTTTCCACAGCTGAAGCACTTAACATCCTTCTTGCTCTTTTTCTGGCCACCTTTAGATTGGTCCTGCTTCTTCTTATTCTGAGAGTTATTCTTGCTTCCACCGCCTGCTTGCGGCTTTGGCCCTTCTGCAAATGCAGCCTCAGTCTTTGACTTAGGGTAAAGACTTTCTGATCTCAAAGCTTTCCCCACAATCGATTCAAAAGTCTCATCGATGTGGTTGATAAGCCTTTCCCCCAAGTATCCATCCAAACCAGTAATGAACTTCTCGTTCTTCTTCTCAGGAGTGTCAATGAGGGACAATCCATACTTCGAAAAAGTGTCGAACTTAGCAATATCGTCAGAAACTGCCCTTCCGTTCTGCTTGAGTTCCAAGAACCTCTTAAACAACACTGACTTCTGGGCAGCTGGGATAAACTTCTCGCTAAAGCGAGCCTTGAACTGATCCCAAGTAACCTGATCCTCTGGAGTAGCTGTTCTAATGGCATTCCACCAATTCATCGCTCGCCCTTGCAGCTGACGAGACGCTAGCCTTCTCTTCATTGCATCCTCAAGACCCAAGTCATCGAAGATACGGTCACAGCTATCCATCCAGTCCTGAACATCCGTAGCCAACTCCGTTCCGTGGAACGGCTTCCCACCAAGATTAGTGTAATCCTTGCACAACTTGGCGAAATCGACCCTAGGCGCCTGCACTACTGGGCCAACACCAACTCCGGGATTGGGAACTGCCCCTTGCACTTCTCTAAGCATATCTCTCATGAGATTAGTAAACATCGCCCTCATGTCAGCGGCATTCCCTTGGTTGGTCCCTCTACCAGCACCCCTCGTGTCTCGGATCATCGTCAATCTGAAAAAGGGAAACGATTAACGACCCCATAGTGGTGCTAGTGCAGTGCGACTTCATTCTTATACTACCAACAGTATATATATATACATAACTTTTGAAAACCAAAGTAATCACAAATACGCGCTCTCGTATACGTACTATCTCTCCCTGGTGTCTTTCCCTAGGTTAACTACGCAACCTAGAGCTCTGATACCAAGTGTGACGGCCCGCCCCGCACCAACCGACATTTACTCCAAAAGTGCGCTGTACACAAGTCCAGTTAGCACGGAATGGGTCGTCAGAAGGAAAGGAAAGAAGGAAATGAACATACAAAGAACCTGTAGAATGTCTCACAGCACATAAAATAAAATATAATAATAACATACTTGACATAAAACAGGAGAGACAGTGCATAAGCTGAAAATCAGAACTAAACATCATAGCAGCGGAAATCCAAAATACAACTTATTACAACTTTCAAACTGTCTCAAAGCAAAAACAAGATAAAGGAGGTACACTACCAATGCCCAAGTAGCGACCACCAACGACACAGGGAGAATGTGTATGTATGTATGTATGTATATATATATATATATATATATATATATATATATATCATATGTGGAAGCCTCCTGCCCGCCTCCGAATCAGCTACTCACGCATCACCAGCTAACCTGTCTCTAGTCTGCTCGTGTGAGCACCCAGAGTAATAAGAGGAGACATAAAACTCTGGGTCAGACATAAAGCCTGGTATGAGCGATAAGCGTCTAAAGTGAACAATAACAGGTAGACTAAAACATACCTGAACCTGGACCTGCAACCAAAGAGTTAGCACTACATACTGTACAACACTCTAAGGTACCATATCAAACGGTGTATAGATACGGAGGTGGGGGAGGTGTGCATGTCATAATGATGGCAAACAATCAAACATAGCATCCATCCTCACATCTCTCACTCAGTGCGTAAAGCGTACGATATTCACCACTTCGATCACCCAACATACCTTGCTACGATCACTTTGCCCCATGAAGTCATAAATGGCTTCACTGCACTGATAACGTAGCCACAAATCCTTCGCTATGTCCACTTTGCCCCATGGAGTCACAAGGACCCCACCGCACTGGCTCATAGCCTTACTAATCCTTACTATGTCCACTCTTCCCCATGGAGTCGCAATGACCCCACTGCACTGGCTCATAGTCTTACTACGCATCACTTTCCCCCACGGGTCATAATGACCCTACTGCACTGATAACGTAGTCTTGCTACCATCACCTTGCCCCTCAGGTCGTAATGACCCTACTGCACTGATAAGTAGCCATCATTCATTTTTAGTGGTGAATCGAAGTTATGAACATCGACAACTCCTTAGCACACGTCCCGCAGCAAAGTCCAACCATGAAGTGAACTCATCGGTTCCCAACTGGATCCTGAGCTCTAACTTCCCATATTGGACTACCTTTGCATCTCGGGTTATTTGTCAACACTGGATCGGGTCGGATTCCTCCTCAAGCCATCGGTTTGAGTCGGGTGTCCTTCTGGTGCGGTTTGGGTTGGGTGTTTCTCCTTCTGGTGCGGTTCGGGTCGGGTCTCCTTCTGGTGCGGTTCGGGTCGGGCGTTTCTCCTTCCATTTCGTGCTTCTGATCCGTCTCCATGCTCCCTTCACATGCTCCTATCCGATCCGTTTTCATGCTTCCGCTCCGATCCGTCCTCCTTAATCCGATCCGATCCCAGTTCAGCTAGCGTGGCCTTCCTTTTTGCCACTTTTTCCCCAAGTGCCATGTTCCGATCCGATCGGGTTCCTTGCTCAGTTCAACATATCCGATCCGAGCCCCATATCCGATCCGATCCAAAGCCTGCACTGTTTTCTGAAACTGTTCCAACAAGTGTTTACGCCATTCGACGACGTTTTCGACCATTCTAACTATTGAAATCAATCACAAAGCATTTCATACAGTCATAGCAACATGCATAATCAACCACAAACATCAAAACATCAATTTGATAGGTAAAAATGGATCAAACATACCCAAAATCCCATATTTTCCCCTTAAGCATGTTTAGGTGAAACTAATGATAGGATTAGCAAAACTTAACCAAATTAACCCAAATTCATATCAGAGGTCTAAAACATCATTTAGGAATTTATGAACATTTTTCCCGAATTTTATCATGCTTAAATTCGCTAATTAGCACTAATTACCCTTAACTAGCCATAATTAGTGTAAAACTATGCAAATCACTCACCTTAGCCACAAATAAACTAAGATCTGAAATAATTCTCTGATTTGATGTGAATCTCAATGCTAAACAGCAGCTCCAATGTTGCTTTGGTGCAGATCTTCCTTGATTAGAGGTTGCTAAGCCAAATCCTTGACCAAAAGATGATTTGGAGGTGATTTAGAGGTTGGAGGCCATTTTTAGGGTTCCTTGGTGATAAGTGGAGGCTAGAAAACTGAAATGGAATGGTCCTCTATCCCATTTCAGCCTTCCCATAACCCTAATCCCGAAATGGGTTATGGGCCTACTCACAAATCACCCGATTTGGCCCGGTTAAGCAGTTTTTCACCCTCCAAACTTTATTTCAGCCATATCTCCCAAACGGTAAGTCCGTTTGGCTATTGTGACCACTCTACGGAAAGGTAAACCATCAAACAAATCTAATGGAAGTGGTATCAGGTCAAAATTCCTTTCCAATCAAAAGTTATGGCCAATACAGTACCAACTAGGGGCAAAATGGTCATTTAAAAATCGACAAAAATCATAAGCATGGGAAATGACTCTATTGGATGTTTCCCAAAGTTACATGACCATACGACTTCATATGAGAAAGAAATAAACATTCTACGATCCCCTGATGCGTAGAATGCGGGTCATTACATATAGTTCGGTTGGCTGGCCGCCAACCGTGGTAATGATATATTCGGTACTCTCAAGAGAAAGTGAGGGGCCGGTCATGTTTATCCTGGGTTGCAAGTTGTTCTTGTTGAACCCCAACGTATTCATCTCCAGAGGTACATTGTCGAGAAGGTGGTCCCATACCTTGCCGGTCATGTTTTGACACTGGAAGAGATTAATTCTTGAAAGATATAACCATCGCATTCATAGTCAATCCCCATGTGTAGTGTTTCTGGTCTACTTGGATGAGAATGTGACCAATAATCAACAATGAGTTTCGTGTCTTGATCAAATAGGCGAACCATATACTGGCAAGGAGAGAACGTACCCTCGTTGAACTGCATTTTAACATAAAGAAAACGGTGATACATGTAAGACCAATCACAAGTATCATTTGCAATAAATCTTCCCATGGGTTTCAAAGCTTCCTGGATCGTGTTTCTGATTTCATGTAAGAATTCAGGAAAGCCCTTGACCTTGGCCTAAATTTCTAGCTCAAGGGTCGATGGTGGAGAGTGTTCGGTGGCAGACCATGGTTGAATAAGGGGAGCGCCCCTAGGTTTGGACATAACTAAGGTGTAATGTGTGGTTTGTGAAGGTAGAGTTTGGGCAATTGAAAAGGAAATTGTTGTCGGAAAGAAGCCAAATGGACCATTCATTATGATCTAGGTTGGCTGATAAGATGTGGGAGAGGGTTTTAATCGTCCAAACGCCATCTATTATGGTGGCGGTAAGGTAGAAAAAGGAGTTAGCCGTGGTAAATGGGAGTGGAGGTTTTTTTGACTGGGAAAGGAGGTAAATATGAGGTAGATGAAAAAGAGGGATTATGAAAAGGTGGGTTAAGATTTAAATTTACGGGAAGCTTTAAATTTTGATTTGATTTATGATGCGAAATGTGGGCCCTCTCGCTCTGAGCATTCTGAACTCCTGCTATGCGACGGTTCGGAATACGAGCTAGCCGTTTACGCGTACTGGAAAAAACGTTGTGCCATTATTTCTTTCTTTTCTCGAAGCACTGTTCCTTTTAGGGCAACGTATGAACAAATGGCCAAAAAGACTGCAATAGTACATATGGTGCAATCCCTAAAAATTCATCCATGTGCCCTTTGCTCACACATCGTAAGCAACGACTCTCCAACTTCAGGAAAGTTATTATGTTGTGAATTTAACTGAACTCTGGTAGCAAGCGTCTACGCTTAGCCAGCGGTGGTCTGGATATGAGAGGTGGATGGAGCGGTGGTGAAGCTACCACCTGAGCATAGGTCTTGGGAAATCACGAATTAGCCGATGAAAAGTGAGTTGAGCTCGATGACTAATTCAGTGAGCATAACGATGGTGGAGCTGGGCGTTTTGATAAAGCGATGAGTCTAGGGAGGATGGAGAAGAAGGAGGGTTTTTGATGAAGCAATGGGTCTAGGGAGGATTGTTTTGTATCAGCGTGGGACGAACTTGATAGGAGGAGGAGGAGAAGAAGGTGATGACGATCTGGTCTCCATTAGAGCTTGTTCTGATTTAATATTTCCCCAATTTTTAGTTGTGGGCAGATTTCCACTATCACTTAATACCCTATGGAGGACCCTAGCCACTTAATACCTCGTCTCTTAATTATCAACGCTATTAAATACGCTCTCAAAGTACTGTGATAGATTGTAATCAGCCACTTAATATCGAGTTTTAGGTAGACACTTATCATCATTTATAACTCTTCTAGTAGACCCATGCGTTACTATCGAGCTATCATTATATGTGAACTCCTAGTCACCTAATACTTCACTTAGATAGGTGGTCCAGTTAGCCTTCTTAGGAACTCTTATTTTTGCATACCTAGGTATACCCTTACATAGTTCCTAGATAAGAAGCAAAGAACTTTCAGAGAAAAACCTTACTCGTTCGTCTACCTTTTAGTTAGGACCATTTAATACCTTAAAAGAGAAAGGTGGACCAATTAACCACTTAAAATGTAACAAGGGACATGATTTAAATTAATGTGCTCAATCCTGTTTGGAGATCAAAATTGACACTGTAAGAGGATTGAACATGTTAAGGAATTAACTGAAAATGAAGTAGTTACTGACATAGGAACGAATGCTATTTCGTCAGTTATTCTCGGCAATAAAGCTAATAAAACTATGATCCATGTAACCAAGAAGAAGCAAGTTTGGAGACAGGTTACAAAGAAGAAAAGGAAGGTTCAAGCTAACCTTGAAAGTAGTAGAGTATTTGAAAAAAAAACTCTAACAAGGTGATAAGTTTAGAACCGCAAATTCGAATAAAAAGTGGCAGTCCGTTTGATGTTGAGATTCCCCGAATCATCACTGATCACGTTGAGTCAAATGTTAAGAGTGTAGAGCAGGTTAATGATGTGGTTGGCATAGTTACTTCAAACAAGTTGAAGCTTTTGATCAAGATCCGAATGATGGTAGTGCCGAGATTGAGGAAATTGAGATTATGGAAGGTGAAGTAAGTACCTATGAACTCCAGGGAGGCTTAGTCAATAACTATGTTAATGACATTCGTTTTAGTGAGCATTTTATTATACACAATGTTACTAAACCATGGAAACAACCCAATATGAAACTATGAATATGGATGTTACTAATATCTCTCCCTAGAAAAATGAAGTGCTCGCTACTACTAGTGTTGTATCTCCAAATAGCAAGGTGATTACTGTTACCCAAGCTTACTCCTACCTTAGACAAACACACTGCCTCCAGTTTTAGGTCCAGGTTCCTCAACAAGTATGGTCCTAAATTTATGGTGCGGTGCTCTCTTCCAAACAAAATGTTGACACTGGCCGTTCTACTTCATCTTTCCCTATCAAGGCAGTCATTCCTACCTCAACTATGCAGAAATCCAAGCCTAAGCAACAAGCCTCATCATAATAGACCTCCTGTCTTTCCCATTTCACCTTTAGCTACATAGATTCCACAATGATTTGAAAGCTGCTGTTACAAGAAGTAAAAAGATAGAAATGTTGGTGGGGCAGCAAAGCCCCAATGGCTGACTCGTGTGGTTGTCATCTGTGCCATATGAGATGTAGCCGGGAAGGGTATGAAGTCAATTTTGCTAAGTCGTTATCTTTCTGTGTCAATTTTTGTTTTGCAGTATGTATTTTGTCAAACTCTTGTAGTTAGTTTTTATGCACTGTGTTACACACCCAACATGGTGTTGTTGAGATCTCACGCTTTCAGTGGTCACTCCACTTTAAAAACTAGCTTAGCAGATAAACACTCTGCCTACTTCCTGTTATGTATGTATTTATTATTTATTATAACAAAACGTGGTTGCGACTACTATAAAAACCGGTCCGCCTTGCCTAAAAAAACCTAACAAGGGAAGGTCCTATGGCTTTGGTCCAAATGATGGAGTGAACCTTAGGAAGGGACCTAGTCCTGATCACTTAATACCCAACCAAGGTAGATCATCCACTTAATACCTTCTCGAGGCATGCTTACTTCACATAAATATGTGTATATATACACTGGACATCCTACATTAAGTCGTCCAATCGTATATGCTAAATTTTCCAGGAGATTCTAGGCAGACTTCCACTACATGTTGGGGGTAACGTCGTGTTTTTTTGTACTATTTATAATGGCCAATGACACCTATACCTCTCACATTAACCCGACTTCCATGTAGATGCTGGATATGTCGGTCGGTTCTGGCAAGACTTCTACTACTAGTTTGGGTTAACCTCGTGTCTATGTGTCATTAATATTAATTAATATTCATCAATGCTCACATGCATGAAAATTTCCTATGGGGACATTTTAAATTATGACTTCCAAATTTACCTATTTAATATGCATTTATATTATGCTAAATATGCTATGAATAGTAATAAATAAAATGTAAATTAAGCACACGTAAAGAAATGTCCTAAAACATAGAAATGTCAATCCTAACTACAAGATTAAGGTTTACAAGTTTATTTCCTTAACTTTATCAACATAACATAAAATGTTTATATTCACATTCAAATCAAACATAGAATAACTAGTAACGTAGTTTAAAAGATTACTTCAATAATAAAAGATAGAAAAGGTGTAATATGCTAAATATATGTATAGTCCCTTTTTCATACCACTTCATTGTTCATACGATTTTATATAAAAACAAAGATTTTGATGACTTGTGTTATAATGTTCAAATTATCTATTTGAAAAGTAGATGCTTAAACCTACTTAAATTTCCACACCTAAGTCTTATGTTTTTGCACATACGTAAGATTTACAAGAAAGTAAAACAAACCATTATAAAAAACTATACAACACCCAAAAATCCAACTTTTATTACATTCATAACCAAAACCCAATGTACATAAAATGATTGGCCATTTACGTAATTTATAAGGGATTTGAAGGATTTGTTTATTTTTTTCATGCAAATCCAAACCCCTTTAGGCATAATAATCCAAATCTACACTATAAAGAGATAGAAAATAGTAAACTTATAAAATTTCCACTCATAATAATACAAGGAGGAGGATGAAGATGTTGTGCAAAATTAGTTTCTGTAATGATTTCTCAAAATTATCGTTGTCCAAACATCCTCCTAAACTAATATATACATATAAGAATTCAATGAGTCTTTTACATATATATATATATATATATATATATATATATTCTAGTTCCATGTTTTTCTAAGAAAAATAGTTTGGAAGAGGTAGAGAAATAGGTTAGAGAAGAAGAATCCTAACCTATCTATATTTTGGAATTAAGAATAATGGTCGAGAAACAAAGTGGTGGCATATAAGAGAATGGACAGAGAGCATAAGGGAGAGTCCGATGGTTTATTTATAATTGCTAGAGTGTGTGTGTGTAGAACGTAGGATTGGTTTCATAAAATCTGGACAGTCCGTTCGAGCAAAAATAAATAAAAGCCCTTAACGATAGCTACCTCCCTCCCACCCTCGACCAAGAAGGAGGTCGACCTCATCCATAGGTGTCTTAATTCGAGCGCAGGGAAATTTGGTTCCCTGTTGTTCTAATTTTATTTGATACATTAATTATTCTGATTGATTCTTTCCATTATTTATTTATTCTTGTTCCCTCTTACATATACACACAGATGCAAATTCAAATTCCTTAGAAATATTCCATCATGCTAAATGTATATTATTTTATTCCTAGTTTATATTCTTATAGTTTTAATTTCAAATTTTGTGTGTATACAATTTTTGTATATGTTATTTTATTCATAACTTTTTCGCATGGACTTCGTTTTCGACAAATAAAACACAAAAATAGACTAGAATCTCATGACGAATACAATGGTAGTACTTTCTTGGTCAATCTTTATTTATCAAAAATTCTTATTTTCAGCCCAAATAATATTTCATTAATTTATTATTGTTTACTATAAATTTAATTATCTATGTCTGTTTGAGGTTTTTTTTTAAGGGTTGTCACAATTGTAGTGGAGTAGTGAGAGAATGTGCTAGACATATGAGTCTCACAAGCATAATCCGAATGAAGTCATGATTCTTTGATTGAAAACTCAGAAAGTGGATTGAGCTAAAAGAGTGATGGATAGGCAACTCGAGATAGGGATGAGGCTGTGGTATAATAGATTTTGTGAAGCAGCAACGTCTAGTCCAACATAGAAGGCATTTGAATGATGGAAGTGCCAAGGAATCATTGACAGCGAAGATTTCTAGTGTTGACTCCAGAGATAGGTATGTTGGAAACTTAGGCCCTGAAGGCATATGTTCTGGACACATGGGTTGCGCAAGCACAATAATAATGGTAAACCCCTAGGTGAATTCGTAGGAGCGACTAAGTTATTGGACACTGGGATTCTGACAGCAGACGTGCTGGACACTTAGGTCCTGAAGTTATGTGGATTCAAATTAGAATGGGGATTTACATTAATCCTTAGTTAGGAGAGAATTGTCATACAAATATCAAAGTATTCATGGCTTTAGAAGGTGATATTTATGATTCAGATGATGGTTGTTATGTTTGATTGCATTTACCTTTACGTCCATGGGTAGATTATCACCTATAGGGCTTGAACAAAGGGTGGAAAATGAGGCTAGTGTAAGGTATGCAGATTCTTTTGTCCCATTATTTTTCCAACCTTTGTTGTTTACTTTGAACAACATATATTATCCTATTATTGTATGTCGACTCTTTGGTCATATGGACATGTCAAATATGAGACTTAACATTTCTGTTGCCATATTTTACAGTATAGTTATAGATAGATCTTGTCGCTCACACTAGATTATTGTTCAACCCAAGATTTTATGTTTACTCTTATTATCTTGGGCACTCATCGACAATGCTGAAGAGTAGACTAGATAGCAGGTCAGCTATACGACAATGCTAAGCTAAGACGAGCTTGGAGGACCTTTGGCGTATATTATACTTGTATATATTTCCTTTTTGCAGTTATTAAAGTACTCTGAGGAATGTGGTGAGGATGACATGTATTCAGATATATTAGGATTTAATGTACATGATTTAGTGATATGATGATGTTTCAATTACCTTCTTCACTCTATTATGAGTCACTACATTATTGTCTATATTTCTTTTTATACTTTATCCATGCATCGTCAGATATACAATACGTCTGGTTTGACGATGATTAGCCCATGCCAGATTGGCATGCTATGCACTATTTTCCTTATTTACATGCAAGGTGTATGGGGGCAGTTGTCTCATTTAGTGACAAATCTTTAGCTATTCGATTAAACTAAAGCTAGCAAGAAGTACACGCGTAAGAGAGACCTGTTTGTAGATTGTAGGACCTGTAACCTGTACTTATATATAGTAAAATATAATAGCTCACACTTGAGCATCATTTCTGCTTTTGTTTAGTTGGATTGACTATTCTTGTTACATGTCAAGGATGAGTCATGCTATTAAAAACAAAGCCAGGAATAACTCTACATCAAAGGTAGTTGGTGAAGGTGAATCAGAGATGGTATTCCTGATTACCAGGCTATGTACGATTCTATGATGGCGTTAGTTATTGGAAAAGCCCAAGTTTCCCTGGATATAGCTATAATTTATGATGGTGCTCCTGGGTCGGGATCTAAAATGGAAATTTATAAGTTATGAAAGATTTTTCTACTCTGGAAGGAAAACCATTCAATCGAGCCGAGTCTGCTATTGAGGTCCAGGAATGATTGGACATTTGTGCTCATTTTTTTGGAGATTTAGGGATTGTAGACGCTATGAAGAGAAAGCTTGCTTCTATACAACATTAGGGGAGAGCTATTATGGAACTTTATTACCTTTATAACTCAAGAAGAGAAAATCAATTGAGATTACTTTAAAACCAGGTTCGAGGATAAGTTTATTCCTACAGTCCATAATCCATCTTGTTTAAGAGATTTGCCGAGCTGAAGCAAGTAGATAGAATAGTCTCAGAGTATGTTTCAGAATTTGAAGCTTTCTCAAATTATGGATCCACGTTTATAGTTACTCCGCTTAGATAGAATGAGAAGTTCATTACTGTGTAGGATGAGTATCTAAGAGAGAAGCTTGTGGATACTATCGAAGCCCTTTTGATAAACTGGTTGAGAAGGCTTTGAGACATTACAGTGTGGGTGCAACGAAAGTGGATCTTAAGGAAAACCAAATACTAGAGAAGGGTGAACAGTATTTATGAAGTTTATATGAATCTTTTTGAGTTACTGTAATTATAATTGTACATATGCAAACTATCACAAATTTATCGTAGAAATCACAACAAAATCAAAAGTAGTAAAGGAAAGATCACACTGGATTTTATACTAGTTCGCAGTTAACCTACATCCGGTCCCATACCAAAGCCTATAAGTATTTTATATCTTCAAAATTTTTTACACTTCTTGATTTGAAGGCTATAAGAAGACACCCTCTAGAATTTTTGTCTCCAGCAAGTTATATTTCCGAACCAACAAGTCAAACCCAATTGCTTTTTGGGTACAATTAAACCCAACTTGATTTATGGGCCGACAAGTTATATCCTTTAGAGTATATTTTTTAAAGATTCTACAAATGAATGCAGAATTGATCTTGCGATCGTGATTAGGACAATCATATGATTCTGATTTGCGATCTGATCTTGGCAGATTGTGGAGAGGATAATGGAGAATCAAAACTATGTAGAAATAGATTGATTCACTTAAAAATTTGGTATAATATAGGTTGGCTTTTAATTAGAAAAGGTGAAGAAAAAGGAATAAAGAGGAAGATGAAAAATGGTTAAGGAATTCGCTTGTTATAGAGAATTATCATTGATGTCTATTTGTGAAAGGATATAACAAAAAGACATTTCTTTTGAAATTTGGAATGCTGAATAAAACTGACACCATGTCGACATACCATATTTCACTACGTCAACATGGTCACATTTTTTTTTTTTTTTGAAAATACCTATTTTAAAGATTGTTTTGAAAATATGAAAAATATATGATTTAACTTGAAAATTTAGGGAACTATTATTCAAAGAAAAAGATAGTTTTATACATAGAAAATACTTAAGAAAAATTATCAACATAAATTCAAACAACTAAATTGTAAGTATATATTATACAGTCAAAATCAATATATAAAGTAAATTTAAAATCCGGAACTAAATATTCAAATTAATAAAGATTTAAATAATAATACATACAAATCAAGTACAATAAACTACAAATATAAAGTATATATATTAACAAAGATTAAAATATAATATCAAATATCGTAAATATCAGATATAATAAAAAATGAAATATTAAGTAGATATGATATCAAATATCAAACAGATTTGAAACTTGAAACACAAAATGTCAAACTTAATTCTTAAAACCAGTTATAAAATATATACTTTAAAATACTTCGAAAACTCTATTTCGAAATCTTTTGAAAATCATTTGAAAGGAGATCAGATGAATGCAATCAAGTATTAACATATATAACTAGGACTCTAATACATATCTTTATTATTCTTGAATTCTTACACTTTTGGTAACTCGTGAGTTTTGATTTGCACCACCTGCCTTGATCTACAGTCTTGATTATCAACACCCGTTATAAATCCTGTACTGATCATTAGTAATAACTGTAAATATATTTTATATCAGTACCTGTTATACTTATTATACCTGTTGTTATTAGCATCAAAGCATCATAGCACTGACAATCTCCCCCATTTTGATGATGTCAACCTTTTTAATAAAATATATTTCCTAACTCCTCCTTACCTCGGCAACTCCCCTATACTCCATTAATTCCTTTTTACTCACACACATATTTTATTTTTTCCCCTTTGTCATCAATCAAAAACTATTATTCTCCAAGAACCCTTTGATTACTTCTAATACAAATTTGAACCCCCCTCGGATCAAATACTAGTTGTCATAAATACCGACTTGAATTGATTATTGACTTGACTCTATTATTGACTTAAATACCGACTTGATTCGATTACTGTGTCAACTGTAGACTCAGTTTACTAATTCCCCCTTAATAATAGATTATAAACCTTATGCAAAGAAGGAACTTGAAACATCATATTAAAATCATTATTGTCAATCGATAATTCAAACAAGCATTTCAAGCCAATTCAAACCAAAGCAACCACACACATCATAAAACAATAAAAAGTAGTCAATTCAACTGATTTTATTTATCCTAAAACTTTCATGATTTCTTTACAAACCATGCAATCAACAGTTAATCACACAAAACAATTCATATAAATCAATTCAAACCAGTAAGTTTATTTGTACAAAATCATATTTCTTAGTGAAGTTTTTCAATATATAATTTTATATTATTTCCTTTATATGTCATAAACTGCCCAAAGAAGATGTAAAACTATTTTTTAACTTATACTACATATGACTGGGAAACTTAAAAAAATTAAAAATGAGAAGAACAAACTTATGTATGACATATAATGAGATGCTAATGATCGTAAATCATACACTGAATATAATATTATAATGATGTAATATGTGAATCTATGGAGCATAAAACATGATTAATATAAGCTATATGTGATGATTATGAATAAATTACAAAGTTATATGAATAATCAATGCATAATGTATTTGAATAATATAACATTAAATGATGTATGAATGAAAAATGTTTTTATATGAAACGAAAGTTATTATTGTATAACTTTAAGTGTCAAGTTTTAGTAAAGACGATAATATATTTAGATTTACTAAAAAAATATAACAAATCATATTAGACATAATATCTGATTCGAAAAGCATAGTTTATTAAAATTTATATTACTTCACATAATTAAAACATATATATTATAGTTACTTTATAAAATGCTTATAGATATGTTAAAATATTTTTATTAGAATATTATATAAAAATTACAATGATTAAAAAACTATAGTAAACAATTTTTTTAAAATATATACATAATATATAGTGGAAATTAGGCAGCGGTCCCTGTTACAGTTTGAAATATAAACGGCCTCCCTTCCCAACTTTCATTTCAAAGCGGGTCCATAGAATTGGCTGTTATGTGTTTTCTTAAAAAAAAAACGCACGGCCATATAAAAAAAATTCTAAAATCTGTAAATATTCCCAGAAAACCACGTGAAAAAGAAAAAAACTTGCATACATGACACAATAGTTGCACACATGTATGCAAGTATTCCTGAAGCAGTTTACACTGAAAATCTGCATGTATGCAACTTTTCTAAATACGTGCATACATATATGCAAATAATTCAAGAAGAATTCACGTTGAAAAATATGCATGAATACTTGCATGCAAGTATGCAAGTGTTCTGTTTTCTTGCATACATGTATGCAAGTAAAAATGAACCGATATTTATGCCTACATTGTTGCACACATGTGTGCAAGTATTCTAAATACCTGGATGCATGTATGCAAATAAATATGAACCGATTTGCATGCCTATGAATTATAGCTGATTGACATAGAAATGTGTTTATTTTATGCTCTTATATCTTATCTTTTGTATATAAATAAATATTACTTGGGTATTGTTTTGTTACTTTTACAGATATTCCAACCCAGCCCACATGCAACCAGAAATGTAGAAAAATAGAGTTCAATTTGCTGTGTATTTGCATTTTGAAGAATTGTAGATGAAGATATCACATCTGGTTGCTGTTGGACAAGAAAAGGATTGATAAAAAGGCTTTGAACATCGCAAATCAATGAAGAAATGTCAAGGAAGCAAGAGGAAAAAGAGAAAAGGCCCAAATTTGCTTTATTTATCTAAGGCCCATTTATGTTTCTCATTGTAAACAAATTAGTGGTGTAATGACCAGGCTCATCTATCATTAGGGTTAGGGTTAGGGTTTGGCTATCTACTCTATATATACCCTTGTAATGGCATTGTAGCCACCATCCTATTTTCTATTCCATCACTCCATTAATAAAAGTTCTTTTTCTTCTTTTATTTTCTAGCATTTTTCTATTTTCTTAGCGATTAGTGTTGTCTACACGATTAGATTCGGTAGAACACCAATTGTATTTTACACTTTTTGTTAGTGATTAGTCGTTTGATTAGTTTCAACGACAATCCTAATTTACTTTTTGTTGTTCTTCTTTTCCTGCAATTTTACTTTCTGCATTTTATTTTTGTTTTGCATTTTAATTCCCAATTGATAATTGTGATTTGACCGTCGGTTCAATTAGATTTGTTCTGAGTTGGATCACAGTTTCAAATTTTATTATTTTCAAAAACCAACCTCGAAAATCGTCTAACTCGCCCAAGAGATTAGATAAATAATTTGATTTAAGTCACCTCCCTGTGTTCGACCTGTATGCTACACACCTGTATGCTTGCAGAATTTATTACAAATGTCGCGCTTTTCTACTTTATAGATTAGCGTCGATCAAGTTTTTGGCGCCGTTGCCGGGGAGGTAACAATTAAATTTTATTATTTGTTTAATTTTCGATTCGTGTTAGTTTTTATTTTAAAGTTTTTTTCTTTTGTTTTGTTGTATATAAATAAAAAAAAATCTTGTTTTTGATTTGATATATCAATTTCATTGGTACAATCAACCACTAATCAAGAGGAAAAAAAAACTTGCCATTGTTTTATTCAGTTTCTTTCCTTTGCACTTTCTTTCCTCTTTTCACTAGATTAATTTCTTCTTTTCTAAATTTAAAAAAAAAAAAATCTTGCCATTTCCTTTTTATTTCTTTCCTCTTCCCAAATTCTTTCCCAAATCTTCTTACAAGTTGTTGCCGTTTTCCAATTTTTGTAAAAAAATTTTTTCTAATACAAGTCTTTCAAAAAAAGAAAAAAATCCTTCTAATTTTTCTATTCCTTCTATACATTGCTTTTCTTCCTTTCTTTCACATATTTCAAAAAAAAAAAACTTGCCACTTTTCCTTTATTTCTTGCCTCTTTTCAAATTGTTTTTCCTTTCTTTCATTTATTTGCATCTTACAACTTCTTTCCTTTCCTCTTTTACAAAACAAAAAAAAAAAAAAAATTATTACAAATTTTCTTCTCTGTTTTCTGTCCACAGAACCTCTGAACCCATCCTACCATATCCACGCACTTGCCACCCAAAATCCCTGGCCTCCTTTCTGTTCATCCAAAAAGCCACAAAACACTCACCACGCAAACAATAATCATCAACTTCCGATCATCAAATACAGTTGATCCACTGCCACTTGCCTTCCCTCATCACGCAACTCTACACTTTTCATCCACAAAACTACCCAGTTCTATTGGCCGCATAACCATAAAAAAAAAAAAAAAAAACCAGCAACTCATTCCCCTGGCATCCATACGCCAGTCAACATCAACAATTCTCTCCCATCGTTCAAACCACTTCGCTTAGCCACCCTCAGTCACACCACAACTGCAGCAATTTCCACCTTAAACCATTTGCCACAAAACCGTACATCAGACCCTCACACTTAGGCCACTTACCTCCTGACATCCGCAACATACCCTTCCTCTCAGCGCATCACCCTCTTCCTCAGATTAACCAATTCACAACCACCCAGAACTCTCCATCAACCTCACAGACCTACCATCATCACTACGAACACAAACACCAACCCTTCTGACCTTCACTCGCAATACCCAAAGCCTCAAGACCCAACTCAAAGCACCTTCTTCCTGACAAAAATTCACAAAAACATCACCCCACCGATCTGAACAAACCCCTCCTCATCAACTCAGGAACCCTACAACCGCTTGAAAAACTTCTCCAACTCCAGAACCCATCTGCCTCCCCCATCAACCAAAAGTCAAGCTTCCACCCGTTCACCCCCGATCAACACTCCAATTCCTAATTCAAAACTGAGACCCGAATTACAGACTCCACCATTCTACCCCTAAAACTGATTTGCAAAGTCTGATACAGCAAAAACCGAAGTCCTCAGAATCAAGAACCCGATTCGAAGATCCTCAACCTATAACCGAATCAAAAATCATACTTCGAAACCAATTCTGCTTCACCATCCAAAGACCATCGAATCCGACCACCCATCGTCAGTAGTAAAACCGCGTTCACCCCATCAACATCCTCTGCCACAATCTTCCATACCGCATCTGCGCCCTACAATCCGAAACTGCGGAGCCCTCGCTCAATTCGATTCGAGAAACCCCAGATCTGAAAGCCGAATAAAATTGTGTGATTTGATTTTTTTTGTTTTTTTTTTTTTTTGGGTTCCAACTTATTTCCTGATAAATAACATGAAGGGAGGAGAGTTTTAAGTTTTCGAGTTCTGAGTCTTTGATCGCCTGGTTGCCGTAATTTCTAGACCAAGAGTCAAAGCATAAAAACAAAATTGTGTGAGTCCTGGACGACAAGAAAAAGAAAAAGGAAGTGAATTTTTTTTTAGATTGTCCTTGGTGTTTTGACTGGATTTATAACAAGGGTTTGTTTTTCGAGTGCTTCAATCTGGCAAATTTTTTTTTTGTTATCTCGATTTCATTCCATTTTAGCTTCTCTTTTGGCCTTGCGAGTGGTTTAGGGTTTTAAAGAAATAAAATTTGAGAAGATTGAGTAATGTGAAGATTTTTGTTAAGACGATTTTTCATCTTTTTTTTCCCTTTTACTTTTGAGCGTGCGTCTTTCAAAAAAAAAAAATTGTTTATTATCTTTCTACTTCTTTATCGGGCCAATTCTGGATATTTATTTTTAAAAATTGTTTTCTCTGTTTAACTGATAGGACCCGGTTTCTCCTATTCACTGGGAGTCTAGCTGAGTCAATTTGGTTGTTTGGATTGAGTCTAGTTTGTTTATCAGTTTTGTCTTTTTCAAAAAAAAAAAAAAATTCCAATTTTGGTTTTTTTCTTTTATTCGCTCTCTCCCTCTCTCTGCTTTCTTTGAAAAAAATCAAGGCCATCGGAAGAATTCAAAAGCAAAGTTAAGAGTGTTCAAGCAACATAGAATTTAGAGATCAATCAATTTTCCTAAACAGTGGGATTTTAATCGTTGATACTGTTCAGTTGCTCTGGACGGACTGCCATACCCCACGGTAATATTTTTCTGAACTCAACAGGTGCTGCTTTGAAAAATATAGAAATTGTTGTAAAAATCTTCTTTAGGGGCAGCGGCTTGAATGTAAAATTTTTTTTTTTTTTTTAATTCTGCAATTTATATTTCTGTGATAGTTCTGTTCTGTGTTTATTCTGTGACTGTTGTGTTGTTGATATTTCTGAATTGGTGGTGAGGAACGATTTTCCATAATTACAGCCATCGCTCTCATCGTTTTTCAGCAATAAAATTTTGATTTTTCGAAATAATATAATTGAAAAGTGGTGTTTTGTGAAGTTGACTGTCTCGTATAATTGGATCGCGGATATATATTAGTTCAATTTATTGAACTTCTAGCAAAAGAGGTTGCATACTACCCGTAAAACATTGGTCGTATCCCTTAGTATTTATACTATACGTGAACGACCATAAGACCCTCTTCCCCCTTCCAATTGAAGCAGTTAATTAATAGAGCGCAACTTAGTATTTTATACTATTTTGAACTAAGAATAAATTCTGTCTTGCCTTGCTTTCATTCAAATGTCTGATTCAAAAAAATCCTTGAGAGAATTGTGGGATAATAATCGGAGTAGACGTCCTCTTGAAGAGTATGAGTATGAATTACAACTCATGAAGCAAAATTTTCCAAATTTTTGTGAGCCCAATGCCAACAATTTTCAAAATTTTCAAAATGACCAACATTTTCAACATCATGAATATAATCGAAATGGCGATTTCAATTCAAATTTCAATAATTTCGATTATGGGCCACACCCACATCAAAACGATTTTGAATCCCAATATAGCCTTGATCCACATCAGTATGGAGTTGGAAACCAATTCGAAAATAATTTTGGATATGAAAATGATTTTCAAATCGATCAAAATCTTCAAAATAACAACCCATATACACATCTTGAATATAACCAAGATTGCAATTTTCCCTCGAATTTTAACAGTTTTGGTTACAAACATAATTTTTATGATCAAAATGATTTCCAATATCAAAATGAAAATTTAAACAACCACCACATTGGAAATAATTTTGATTGTGAAATTGATGTGGATTATAATTTTGAGAATCAAGAAATCCAAAACGAGAGTTCTCTAATCGACGATTCTGAAGAATACCATCTTAACGTTTTTAGAGAGAGGGTAGAAAGGATCGATAGACAGCTTAATGAAAGAGATAGAAAGATAGATGAACTTCTTTGTTTAATGACAACTTTGAAAGAACAGCGAGAGCAACAAAATCAAATTCAAACAGGCGATGAATCAGAAGATAATCCATTCTTTACTGATAGTGAAAATTTTCAAACAACAAATCTTGAAATTGAGAAAAACGATCTAAATGAAGTTGTTCACAATCCAGTAAATGACTTGGACTTCGATTCTTTTCAAGAGAAAGATTTGAGCTCAGATTTTGATCTTCCCCTTTCAGGCTGCGAAAAAGTTGAAATTTTTGAAATTGAACAAAACGAAAATGTGGAATTTTTCACTTCAAATTTGGAAAAGGACTTTAATGATCATGAATTCTTTGGTTTATATGAGGATGAAAGCCTTAATTCTGACCCCAATCATGACAATCATTTGATTCTGACCCCAATCGAAAAGCTTGACACTCTTCTGTTGGCACCCAAGGCCAATTATTCTGAAAATTCCAAACCTCCATCTTCTTGTAATGTCGGCAACCCCGACAACATCTCTCTTTCTAATGTCGGTAACCCCGACGAAATCTCTTATTCTAATGTTGGAAATCCCAACCATTCATCTTCTATACCTTTACCTCGTTCACCTCCCTTGTCGACACCCTCTTCTTCGAATGACCAAGAACCCGGAATAGGACAGATCGACAAGGTAGAAACCATTGTTGATGACACGCCACATTTACCATTTCAGGAAGTTTCTCATACTTCAATTGACGTGTCCACGTTAGCTTTCGAAGAACTTTTCGTAGATGAACTAAAACTTTTAATTGACAAGGATGAAACAGAATCAAGCCACCAATCCAAGTTTGAAAATTTTGATTTTGAATATTCAAATGAACGTGAAATTGTCGGTGTCGACAATACGTTGCCAATCAAGAAAGGCGATCACATAGTCTTGAACAACAGTCAGATTTCAACTTTCACTGAATCTATATACGATCACAAATTTTTGAGAAATTACACTGACAAATTTGTTGAATACATGAATTACTTTTGGAATGCTGGCTTGGTTGAAAATTTTCAGGTTAGGACGACCCTGAACATTCATTTACTGGACTACAAATCTAGGTTTAAACATGAAATGGTTTTTAAAAACTCTTGCTTGTCAGAAAACATGCCTAGACATAGTGGGAATGGTATTCATCGGGCTAGAACCAAGTGTGGGGGAAAAAGTTGGTGGAATTCTTTGCGTCGCATGCATCGCAAACATATATATCATTGTACATATGATCCATTCTTACATATAGTTAGATTGCATTTCATTTTACAAGTCATTTTACATTTAATCCATCTTTGGGTACGATCTTTCAAATTTAGGAAACGTTACAGTGTGGACACTGTTTAGTTCTAGTGTGGGGGGGGAGTCTGCATTTCACTCATTTTTCATTTTTTTTCTTTATTTTTCTTTCTTTTCATTTTCATCATTTAAATTGGACCTTCATGCATTTTAGACTGTAGTAACATGCCATTTTCTTTTTGAAACATGACTCATTTTAGTTTGATACAACAAAATAAGTTTACAATTTTTAGCCAGTTGATAGTATTTTTCTCTCTCAACTTAGATCGAATAGGAAATATAATGAAAAGTTTAATTTTGAGGGATAATAGTGTAACCGGTACATAGGGAGATTCTTAGGTGATGGCCATGACATCTATTCTATATTGTAGACTTTGTTTAAATAAGTGGAGGACTTAAAAGACTTATATTGGCTTTTCAAATCTTTAAAACTAAGTTGTGTTAAGTTGAATTCGCATAACTCTCTTTTGTGCTTATATTTTCGATAATAATAATAATAGTATTCCAAGGGTATCCAACATTGCTTGTATATCGAGCGTTGGTGTGCAAACCCGCCAAGCTCTATCCGACACGTTGTTGACAAAGTCAAAGTTGGAATATCTTGGTCTCATTTTATGGGATTGGACACCTAAGGATTACCGACACGTTGTTGACAAAGTCAAAGTCGGCCTGCACAATCTGCCAAGCTCTTTACCCACTCTCCGTTAGTCCGCGAGGCAGTGCATGGGTGGTAAACCTTGGTCTTTTTAGTTAGGTGTATGTACTTAATCATAAATCTTAAAATTTTATAGAATAAAGAATAAGCGATGATACCCAAACACTTCTTGACCTTATTGATTTGACTAGCCATACATGAGAAAATTAGAATACCACTTTGCAAACTGTGCCAAGCAAACTAAGAATTTATTTCATGGCTGCACTATGTTATCGACCGAACTAACTGGCCAAACTGGAATTTAACATTTGAAAACTTGATTTATATTGAAAATTTGTGACAAGTCGAGGTATCTAAAATAAAATCAACTGATTAGAAATTGTTAACTTAAATTGTTGTACCACTTTCCTGAAACAAGTCGTGTTTTCATTTTTTTTTTTTATTTGCATATGTCCACTGCATTCATGTAGTTTCATTAGAATCATAGCATACAGCATTTGGATTTTGTGGGTAGTATCCGCTGAAAACCCTCACGAGACATCACTCGTCCTACTAGGGACACCTAGAGGTTTAACGGCTTGTTGCATGCGCTCAATGCAATCGTGTTTCCTACGAAAGTGTGACCTATCTAGTTAGTTTTCCATTTTCTTTTTACTCGAGGACGAGTAAAAGATAAGTGTGGGGGTATTTGATTGACATAGAAATGTGTTTATTTTATGCTCTTATATCTTATCTTTTGTATATAAATAAATATTACTTGGGTATTGTTTTGTTACTTTTACAGATATTCCAACCCAGCCCACATGCAACCAGAAATGTAGAAAAATAGAGTTCAATTTGCTGTGTATTTGCATTTTGAAGAATTGTAGATGAAGATATCACATCTGGTTGCTGTTGGACAAGAAAAGGATTGATAAAAAGGCTTTGAACATCACAAATCAATGAAGAAATGTCAAGGAAGCAAGAGGAAAAAGAGAAAAGGCCCAAATTTGCTTTATTTATCTAAGGCCCATTTATGTTTCTCATTGTAAACAAATTAGTGGTGTAATGACCAGGCCCATCTATCATTAGGGTTAGGGTTAGGGTTTGGCTATCTACTCTATATATACCCTTGTAATGGCATTGTAGCCACCATCCTATTTTCTATTCCATCACTCCATTAATAAAAGTTCTTTTTCTTCTTTTATTTTCTAGCATTTTTCTATTTTCTTAGCGATTAGTGTTGTCTACACGATTAGATTCGGTAGAACACCAATTGTATTTTACACTTTTTGTTAGTGATTAGTCGTTTGATTAGTTTCAACGACAATCCTAATTTACTTTTTGTTGTTCTTCTTTTCCTGCAATTTTACTTTCTGCATTTTATTTTTGTTTTGCATTTTAATTCCCAATTGATAATCGTGATTTGACCGTCGGTTCAATTAGATTTGTTCTGAGTTGGATCACAGTTTCAAATTTTATTATTTTCAAAAACCAACCTCGAAAATCGTCTAACTCGCCCAAGAGATTAGATAAATAATTTGATTTAAGTCACCTCCCTGTGTTCGACCTGTATGCTACACACCTGTATGCTTGCAGAATTTATTACAAATGTCGCGCTTTTCTACTTTATAGATTAGCGTCGATCAATAGCATACTTGTATGCAAGAATTTGGTATAACTTGCATGTGTGTATGCAAAAAAGCCAAGCCAGATGCATAAATGAAATAGTCGCATAGATGTATGCAAGAAATTCAAATATTAGCATATTGTTATATGCAATTAATTGCTATTTCGCTATTTTTTATGTATTTTTTGTTTTTGGTGCTTTTTTCGGTTGTTTTTTTGGTTGAACTTTTTTACGTTTACATGCTTTAGTTAAATACAAATTTACGTGATTTTTTTGATGAATTTTCAAAAAATAGGGATGTAATATATAATAAGTTTTGGACCGGATGTGAGCCTAATTTTGAAATTTAATAGAGACCTGTGCCAACTGCACCTTAATATATATATATATATATAAAGAATGTGATAAGTTATAGTTAATGCAAATATTAATTCTAATAATAAGTTTATTATATATGAAATAATGTGACTCTAACATATGGGATGAAATAATGTAATTAGTATTTATTATCTTTATATGTCATACGCATTACTTTAATTATATATGTAAGGACACTTGGCATCATGCATGTTTTCTATACAACAAGCATAATACATGTGTCATTTTGCATACTTATTTTTATTTATTTGTATGAAAAGTAGTGCATTCTAATTAAGTAAAGAAAACCTATATATAGTTGGTTACATTCCAAAATCATTCAACAGATTATATGAAATTAAGTTGTATATAAAGTTAATGAAAAAGAAGAGGGAAGTAAAATCGATATTTGAAGAGTTGGAACTATGAAAAAGATATGCTTTTCTATTCGGGTTATTTTTAGAGACAAAAACACTTTATAAAGTTTCTAGGAAAAAGTTATCATTAGCTATGAAGAGATAACATCGTTGAAAGTAAATTTAACTTTAAAAATAAAGGTTTGTAGTTGAAGCGACTGTTCATATTTGTCAAAATGAATGAAAGATCTTTCATTAATCTACAACATTCAAAAAAACCAATATAGTTTTGTATACTAACTATATTCTATAAAATAATTTATATTTTTTAGAAAACTTATGTATAAAAGGATATAAAAAATTCTATATTAAAACGGTCTACCTTAGAAAAATGGTTTTTATAACCATAGGTGACGGACAATATAAAAGTAATAAAATATTAAAAATTCCTGTTATACCAAACCAAGTGTTTATTCATTCAAAAATAATAAATTGTTAAATTTAGAATTTTGGCTCCAATTTTTTTTACATAATCAAGTGTATCTCTCTACTATACATATACAAAAATTCAATAATAAATTATTAATTTATAAAATTAAAAAATGTTAAATTTAGAATTTTCTTCCTCGTTTTCAATATGTATAGTTGGTTTAGTAACACTTCTATAAAATTAAAAAAAATGTTATTCTTTGAAATCTTTTGCAGATTTTCAATACATATCGTTAATTATATCTCTTTTAGATTTAAACAATTTATACTATAGAATCATAAGATATTTCAAAAACTAAAGCGTCTTTTCAATTTGAAAACTAATTGTTACTTTTGGAGGGAAATATTTCTTTCTACTTATTTAAATCAATTTTGATTATTTTGAAGATAAAAATTTACTCACTACTTAGGGGATTCGTTAAATTAAAAAAAAAAATTGAAATTTTAGGATTACCAATTTTGTTATGTACTCTAATATAATGTTGTCGTTTCTTGATCCAAAAGTTTGTCTTCAAGCTCTTTATCTCCATTGTTCTCTTCCTTTCTGTTGATTTTATATCATTTATTTTTAATATCCTTAAAATCCATCCATCTTGCCTATTTTTATTACTAACCACAAGATATCTACTCACTAAAAGCCCTCTAACACACCAGATCTGCAAATCATCAATTTTTAGAGAATCAACTGATTTTTCAAAATACATCGTTACGAACTTATACAATGATTTCAGGAAAAATCGTTTTCTAAAACTTTTCAACTTCAAATTACTAAGATTTGAAACCAAAACATTTAAAAATCAAATTATAAATACCAGTCTTTTAAAAAATATACTAGTTTTGTTTATCCATCAAAACTTTTCAAAAATCATATTATGGATACTTTGGAACTAGTGTTCTGATACCAGTTGTGGGTGCAACGGAAGTGGGTCTTAAGGCAAACCTAATACTAGAGGGGGTGAATAGTGTTTATGAAATTAATATTAAACTTTTTGTGTTAATTTAAATATACTTGTATATATGCAAACTATCACAGATTTATCGCAGAAATAACAACAGAATCAAAAGTAATAAAATAAAGCAAAGTAGAGAAATGGATACATCGAATTTTATACTGGTTTGGAGTTATCCTATATCCAACCCCACACCAATGCCTATACAATTTTTTTTATATATTCAAACCCTTTTACAATCCTTGATTTCAAGGCTGCAATTCACACTCAATTGCTTTGCAGGTGCAATCAAATCGTACTTGATTTACAGGCCAATAAGTCACACCCGTTAAAGTATATTTGTGTAGATTTTACAAAGGAATGAATACCTGATCTTGTGATCATGATTATAGCGGCCTTATAACTCTAGTTTGCACTCTATTCTTGATAGATTATGAAGAGGATGATGGAGAATCAAAAACTAAATAGTATTAGAAAGATTCACTTGAAAATTTGGTAGAATATAAGCTGCATTTTGACTAGAAATGGTAGAGAAGAAAAGGAGTAAAGAAGAAGACGAAGAATGGTTAAGAAATTATTTTAAAACTACCGATGTTTATAGGAAATCAACAGTCATGTTTATTCACGAAAGGATGAGACAAAAAGACACTTCTTTTAAAAAATTGAATTTTAAATTAAATGGACACTATGTCAACATACCATGTTTCACATTGTCAACATGGTCATAGCGTATTTTAATCCTATTTTAAAGATGTTTTTGAAAATTCAAAACTATATAATTTAACTTGAGCATTTTCAAAAAATTAATAACTTGAAACTTTAGCAAAATACTATTCATAGTATAATAAAGTTTTATACATAGATGATACTTAATAAAAATTATCAAAATAACTTTAAATGATTTAAACTTAAATATATATCATATAATCAAAATAATATATAAACTAAATATTCAAATTAATAAAGATTAAAATTATAGCACATTTAACTCAAATACTATAAACCACAAATATAAGTATATATTAACAAAGATTAAAATATAATCTCAAATATCATAAATATCAAATATTGTTAAAAATGAAATAGTACATAGATATAATATCAAGTATCAAATAGATATGAAATTTGAAACATAAAATATCAAACTTAAATTTTGGAAACAATTATAATATATATACTTTTAAAACTCTATTTTGAAATTCTTTTGAAAATCATTTGAAAAGAGATTAGATAAGTGTAGTCAAGTCTTAACATATACAACCAAGACTCTAATATATATCTTCTTTATCCTTGAATTCTTGGTAACTCATGCATCTTGATTTGCATCACCAGTCTTGGTTAGCATCTCTATGTCGTCACGGATAGTCTTGTTATTGTATAATGTTGATTATCAATGCTTATTATAAAGATTGTACTATATATAATTATATGTAATAACTAAAAATATATTTCATACCAATACCTGTTATACTTGTTATATATGTTGTTGTTATCATCAAAACATCCTTGCATTAATAGGGAGTATGGTCCCAACATGGGTTGTTGTGATAATTTTGAGGAATCGAAGCTACCACGGAGCGGTGGAGGTAAGAAAAAGTGGAATGGTACGAGAAAGCAACAACAAGGCAAGGGAGGGCCTAATAAGAAAAAGAATAAGAGTGTGGTGGTCCGCTATAACTGCCTTGAAAAGTCACTATTCCAAGGAATGCAAGACTCCAAAAGCAAAGAAGTGTTATAACAATGACAAGACTGGGCATTTTAAGAAGGATTGTACAGAACCCCTTATGGAGAATCAAAGGCTAAGGAATATGCTTTGGATGCAGTTCTGATTTCTTCTAGGGCACCTATTACTAAGAAAAAGCAAAAGAAGTCATGGGTGTAAGGTATGACTTCTACCACAGATGTTACTGTTAGAGTAATATTTGACACTGAAGCTACACAATCTTTCATCGGTAGTGATTTCGTGTGTAAATTAGATTTGCATCCTGAAATTGTAAATGATTATGTAATTGTGACTAACCCGATAAGAGGGTCTATTGATCTCTATATGATTTTCATGGTCTTGTTTTATCAAGTCATTGATGATCCAGTGTTTTCAATTCTTTTATGTAACAACCCAGAAAATCAGAACCAATTTAAAAATTTTAATTTGGCTATTTTAGTGGATTTTCAATATTTAAAATAAATTATTTTAAATAATAAATGTCAAAAGTATATTTGAATCAATGTTTGAAAGTAAATATATTTAATTTAATTATAAACAAGGCCTGAAATGGTGCGGCAGTTTAAAAATTTGAATTCAAACTTTGACTGACTGTACCTAGTGCAAAATAAAACGGATTTTAGTGAAACCAAAAATATTTAAATCTGATTATGGATATCTTTCTAACAATTATGAAAAATCGAAATTTCATAGAAGAAATCAAAAGTTATGGCCAAATGAATTTTCAGAAAGGTCGCTATAGAGTTTATATAGCCCATGAAATTAGCCATTTTGCAAACGACCTCTGTTTTCGACGAAACCACTTTTGTTGGATCTGGGATGTCAAATTATTGCTAGGTTTCAAATTCCATAATTTTTGAAGTTAATATGTGAGCGTGGCAAAGGAAAATGTGTTTGGTTGATATCAGTTAAATTGGATCGACCAGAAAATGGCCATTTTCAAACGGTCTCAGAATTCGACGAAATCAGTTTTCTTGGGACCGTATCATCAAAACATAGCTAGATTTATTTTTCTGGAATTTTTGGGATCATTTTGTGGCCCCGGCAAATTGAAATGTACGTTTAAATCAAATATTGAATGTTTTATATTTTAATTTGAAGAGAAACTGACTGAAACAGTTGAATGGGCCTACGAAACATATCCCATTGTGTTCGGAATGGGGGTATTTATCTGGGGACGACAATCGTTGGGTTTGGATTGGAGTTCGTTTGGAGAAAACCCTAATTTTTGAAATATATATATATATATATATATATATATCGGCGAATCATATATTTTTCTTTCATTATATAAATTAAATAAAAAAGGCGGAAACCCTTCTCTCTCTCCTCGATTCGAGGAGGGTCGTTCTTCCATCCTTCTCTCCCCTTTTTCTCTTTGATCTCTCATCAAAACGTATCGGTCCTGTTGGGGATTTTGAAGAGCTCTCTTCCAGCTTCAAATCCATCCTACCCTCGCCCCGCATCGTGGCGCCAGCATCGAGATTCACGCCCACGAACTCGCGAAGTTCATCATGCTGCCGTCCCCTCTGCACGAGATCGAACTGGGCTCCACCTACCTCTACAGGTGCGCGCCTCCTAGCTCTCCATCGTGGCGAAGTCTGATCGTCACCTCGAGCAACGGATTGAATGGATTTGCTAAACCTAGTTTTGAATCCCACTTGAAGGTAATGACAGAAGTTAAATTAATAAGTTTTAACACTTTTAATCATTGCTAATTGATATATTATTGTAAAAATCATATCTTTTTGCTATGTGGTCGAAATCCAGTGAAACAAGAGACAGTGAGCTCTTGTGGACGTCTTCTACATTCTAGAAGAGACCGGATATTTTTTTGAGCCTTGTACAATTTTTAGAGGAGTGGAACCCAATGTGAGATTTATGATTTATAAACGATATGGAAATGATGATATATAAATTATATAGTCGATGTATGAGTTATATAAGAGTTGTACACCTCATGTATAAGCGTTGTATAAGTTGTATGTTCAATGTATAAGTTATATATGCGTTGCAGAAATCATATATGCATTGAATGAAATTGAAATGATATTGAAATGAAATCAAAATATATTTATATATGAATATATATATATATATATATGTACTCCCCTCGTCCACAGACCATGGACGATATATATTGGTTGTGATATTGTTTGGATTTGGTTGATGTGAAATTTGATGAATATCATGAATGGTTGATTGGAAATGATTGATTGTGGTTGAAACCCCAATAGGATTAGTATATGGGAAAATTCATCTGCGTACGAACTAGATATTGAAATCCCCATTGTAAATAGCTGCGAGGCTTTAAGGTAGAGCGAGGAGCCGTACTAGGGACGGTGCCGGTTTTTACTACCCTTCCATTATGCTGCCGAAATTTTCTGAAATATTTCTGTGTTTGGTTTATCTTCATGTATTGAAATATATTCATATGACGAATGAAATAAATTGTTTGAACGATAAAAATAACATTTTTATCGAATGAATGAAATGAAATGGTTTGACCGATAATAATAACATTTTTATCGAATGAATGAAATGAAACGGTTTGAACGATAAAAATAACATTTTTATCGAATGAATGAAATAAATGGTTGGAACGATAAAAATAACATTTTTATTGAACGAATGAAGTGAAATGGTTAGAACAATAAAAATAACATTTTTATTGTATATACGATATATAGAAAAATATTCATTTTTGAAATAAATTGTTTTACAAATAAAAATCACATTTTTATAATATATATATAAACTGCTAAAAATCTTCATTTTTGAAATATATTGTTTTAACAATAAAAAAATCACATTTTTGTCATCTATATGAAGTGTGTAAAATAATCGTGTTTGAAATAAATTGTTTTGACCATAAAAATCACATTTTTATGATATATTTGAAGTGTTAAAAATAGTCATGTGTTGAAATAAATATCTGTTGGATTTAAATATCATTTTTATCACATATATGAAATGAAATGGTTTTGAAATCGAAGAACGAATTACATTTATATATATATAAATATAATTAAAATAAATAGAATAACGAAGCTGCAGTTCTATTTTGAAATCTTGATTTCAAACGACTATTGCGGGAGATCCGACCATCGGATTTTCCCGAAAACGTTGGGTTCGCTTTGGAAATATCTTTCCAACGACACCAACTTTGTAAAGATCCAATGGTTGGATTGTCTGGAATGTTTAATTCAAATATGAAGAAAAACAACGCCAGAATCGATTATATTTATATATATATAATTAAAATAAATCGAATAACGACGCTGCAGTTTGTATTTTGAAATCGTAATTTCAAACGATTGTACCTGGAGATCCGACCGTTGGATTTTCCCAAAACTGGAACCATTGGATTCATTTTGAAAAGATCTTTCTAATGATATAAAATTTATAAAGATCCAACGGTTAGATTTTCAGATATGTGTAAATCAAATCTGAAGAAAAACAGCGTCATGGCCGCGTTATAGCCTGAAGCATCGTTTATATAAATTGGCTATTTTTAAATGAATAAAAATAGCAATAAATCATGATAAAATATTATAAATGATATGGGATGGAAATAAACCGAATTTACCTGGTTTATTGGGTATTTGATGGTTGACTATGTTTGATGTGAAAATTACATTAAAGAATAGAATTATTGATGTCGAATAATTTAACCATTGAAATGAATTGATTTGAAATTCTAAATATACGTGAATTATTTCAAAAGGCCGAGTTAATTCTTATTTCAAATAATTGATCGACGGTTAGAATTCGAAGATATGAAGACGGTGCAAGACTGATGATCTTCACATCGAATGGATGGGTGCTACTAATGCTCACGATGGGAGTAGCTACCTTGAAGGGGGCTAAAGTGGTAGCCGCCCGGACGTACTAGTTGATTGTATGGATGTGCGAGGTATAAGGTGCCTCCGGTTTCGTTCAGCCCCAGAACGGTCTTGTAAATGCATGTGTGTCTGATGTTGTATATTGACAACGTGGCATACAGAGATGACGTGATCAAAGCTTTTGTTGAAAAGCAGAGCTTTGTGGTTGATGATCAAAGCATGACTTTAAATAGCTAGCTTTGTGTTTAACGTTCTTTCGCGAGTCTCACACCTCGGTATGAGCCAGAAACAGGAGAGGACATTAGGGAGGACCTGCGTTTCTTTCTAGCTAGGAGTGGTGTTTTGGGTTTTACACGCCCGGGCATTTTACTTATGTGGATGATGGATAGCGAGGCGCTTCGGTTATATCGATCGCTCCTAGGCCGATGGTTTGGTTGGTATATGACCAATTTACACCCCATAGGGTGGGGAAACACAGTGTTCAGGCATTTTAATCCACTCTGTATGGACCGGCCCTGACGATCTAAGGCTTGCCTACGTGCTTGCCTGAGACATGGTAGGCTAAATTGTCTTAAAGCGGTAAGGACGATCCCTTGCCTTGGTTCATGACGGAAATCCAATTTCCAAATACGACATCGTGTGGTTTTGATTGTATGCTTATATATGGCGACATAGTGGTATGGGGCATTAATGACGTATGTGATTGATACTTATGATTGAAATTGTTTTTGAAACATATAAACACTAGTGATAATATCAAATGCTTTTGTTTTATTCGTATCAAGCAGATTTTGGCCATTATAAGGTAAAACTCTATCCTCCGGTTTGCATTGCATTGTGTGATGGAAACTGAGTCTTATAATGGCTTCGTTTTTATAAAAAGCATCGTGTTGGTTAAAAGATTTACTTGTTTTAAAGCACTGGCAATCCAATGGAGTAAACCTGTTTTGCGTTAGCGGCATGGTCCTGTGATTGGCCTTATTGTAAAGTATGTTAAGTAGATTTCTCATACCAGTCCCATGACTGACTCATAGTTTGTTTCACTTGCGAACTCGGGTGCCCCTATTTCTACATGGGCAGACTTGTATTCAGGTTTTAGCAGGCTCTTTCTGGATAGCTAGAGCTGAAGCTGGATTCTATCATTTCTTTCTTTTTATGTTGTTCAGCTCCTATTGTACATATTATGTTTTGATTCCACTATAAACATTTATGTAAAGCTGAACTGTATTTTGTACTAAGTATGATCCTGTATACTGTGTAACTCTGATGATTATGTTTATCCAGCGTATTCTGTTGTACATTATCTGGTGTATTTATTTATTTTTGTTTTGCTGTTATCTGTTGATGTGTTATATTCCAAAGATTACCCTTGCCACCGTGGAACAGGGGTTTGGGGTCGTCTCAATGTGGTATCATAGCTTTGGTTAAGCTTAGTTCTGGAATATAACATATTAATGAACTCGTCAGAAATAGAACCAGTAGTGTTCTAAGACGGATCAACCATTTCAGATAGGATCAGTAATATCCTAGAATGAGTGAAGCAGAATGAAATACACGCCACTAGACACATTTACATTAAAGTATATGTCTCTTTTTTTTTAGAAATACCTTTTCTGTTGGCCTGACACTTTGTCTACTATTTGCAAACATAGAAAATGAGTGGCAGAAGTAGAAGAAATAATCCTATGGTTTAACAAACTAATAAGCCAGTTGTGCTCCCTCAGCCAGGATCGGATATAGAAGCTCTATTGAAAAGATATCGAAATCTGGGTGGAATACCGTTCTTGGGCTACGAATCTATTATTCAAACCCAAGCTTAGATGCGTTCGGCTGAAAGAATACTTGAAGGTTTCAAGCTGAGGGATAATCAGAAAAGATTACTGGCATCTTATGCACTCAAAGACGAAGCTTTAATATGGTGGGAAACTATCATTAAAGATAATCCAGAAGGTGATATCACCTGGGATAGATTCAAAGAAATTTTCGATAAGAGATTTATTCCTCCAGAAGCCACTGAGCGGTTAAGTGATGAATTCTATTATTTGATACAAGGGGATATGACTATTCCAGAATATCATCAGAAATTCAACGAACTTTCTCGTTTCGCCCTGCATCTAATTCAGAATCCAAAGATGAAGAATTTGAGATTTATCAACGGGCTTCAATGAAAGTATCAAAGTATGTAATGGCTCATGTGCAGCTTCCTTTCTCTGAAATGATATATATGGCTTATCAGTATGAAAATCTAGATAAGCAGGGTCTTTTGGTTGACGAAGAGGAATGTAGTTCTTGCAACAAAAGAAAATTTGAAACTGATAGCCCAGAGACAAGTTTACAGCCAGAGGCAAGTATGCAGCCTGAGATCAGTACGACGTCTAGGGTCAGTAAGAGGCCAAAGGCCAGTCAGAAATGGGTTAAGGCAGTCGTATGTTTAAAGTGTAATCAACAGGGGCACTCGATGAGGAATTGTGAATTTTCGAACAAACAAAAGGATAATGCATCTAAATCCAATAACAAGTTTCAAGAGAATAGAAAATGCAATCTCTGCTATCAGGCTGATCATATAAGGAGAGACTGCCGGTTGTTGAAAGCAACCAAAGTGGTACAAGTGAATGAAGTAGCAGAAACTTCTGAACCCTCAGCTAGTCAAGCAAGGCTAGATGTTTTAGAAGGCACGCTTACTGTCAAAAACATTCCAATTAAAGTACTGTTTGATACGGGCACGTCGTGAAGCTTTATTGCAAAGAATGCGGTTAAGAAGCTGGATTTGAATTTGAAAAATCTCAAAGAACCAATGACTGTCCATAATCTGGTTGGGGGTTCCCTCGATCTTAGTTGGGTTTGTGGGGTGCTTGATTCTTTTTCCTGTTATCGGTTCCCTACCATTGCCATCGTCATGAATTTTACAGAATTTGATCTTATTCTGGGATTGGATTGGTTAACCAAATATGAAGCCGAGGTTAAATGCGCTGAGAGAGGTGTGAAGGCAAAGGCTAAATTAGGAAATTGTATAACCATTCCATGTGAAAGCCCGAATTCTAATAGAAAAGATTTTTGGTTAGCTTTGGATGTTTCTCCTGCTCAAATAGAAAAGATTCCTGTCGTTATGGAGAATATTCTGGTCGACATAGAAAATATTCCAGTTGTCAAGAACTATGCGGATGTGATTCGAAGAAGTTGTTAGCTTACCTCCATGTAGAGAAATTGATTTTAAAATCTCTTTAGTTCTGAATGCAAGGCCAGTAGTTCACGCTATTCAAAGAATGACCTTGAAGGAAAAAGAAGAGCTAGATATTCAAACTCGACAGCTTGTATGGAAGGGTCTGATCAGACCTAGTTTCTCTGATTGGGGAGCAGCAGTGGTATTTGTCCCGAAGTCAGATGGTACTCTCAGACTATGTGTAGATTATCGTGACTTGAATAAGCAGACGCTGAAAAATAAATATCCATTGCCGCGAATTGATGATTTATTGGATCGATTGAATGGTGCACAAGTATTTTCACGAATGGACCTAGCAACAGGTTTCAATCAGCTTCGTATTGTCGAAGAGTATGTTCCTTTGACAGCATTCAGAGGTTCAGATTTATTCTACGAGTAATTAGTAATGCCGTTCGGCTTATGTAACGCTCCAGCTTATTTTGTCGATCTAATGAATCGGTATTCAGAGAAGTATTGAATAAATTTGTTCTGGTTTTCATTGATGATATTTTGATCTCCTCTAAGTCAAAAAGCGAGCATGAAAAACATTTGGAACAAGTGTTAGAGATTCTGAGAAAGAATGTTTTAAAAGCAAAAATTTCCAAATGTATATTCTGGCGAGAAGAAGTCAAATTTCTTGGCCACGTCGTGTCAAAAGAAGGAATTTCAGTTGATCCCAATAAAATCACTGCTCTTCAGAATTGGAAACAGCCTCGTACACCCACAAAAGTCCGAAGTTTTCTAGGATTGTCCAGTTATTATCGGAAGTTCATTAAGAATTTTTCGAAGATATCCAGTCCCTTAACAAAGCTTAAAAAGAAACATTCGAGATTCAACAGGACTCCCAAATGTGAGGCGGCTTTCCAAGAGCTGAAGTTAAAATCGACGACTGCTCCAGCGATCACAATTATTGATGGCAATCAGGATTTAAAAGTCTGGACAGATGCTTCTAAAGAAGGTCTTGGTGCAGTATTAATGCAAAGAGGCCAGGTAGTCGCTTATGCTGGCCATCAGTTGAAGCCACATGAAAAAAATTATGCAACTCACGATCTTGAATTGTTAGCCGTCGTGTTTGCTATGAAAATCTAGAGGCATTATCTATTGGGTGAGAAATTTGAATTATACACTGATCATCAATCATTGAAGTATTTATTCACCCAGAAGGATCTGAATATGAGGCAGCAGCGTTGGTTAGAATTTCTCACGGCATATGATCTAGATATTTTATATACTCCGGGGAAAGTCAATGTTGTAGCTGATGCGCTCAGTAGGAAGAATGTGATCATCGCAAGTATTATCATTACACCATCGTTGATTGATAAAATATCTATTCTTCAGAAAGACGGTAGTTTTGTTAAGGAGATGAACAAAAGAATTCAAAAGGGCGAAGTCTCCAGTTTCCAAGTGGATAGCGCAGGAGTTCTGAGATTGAAAGGAAGAATTTCTATTCCCGAAAATCTTGAGCTCAAAAGAGAAGTAATGGACGAGAGTCACAAGTCCAAACTGAGTATCCACCCCGAGGTTAGTAACATGTATAATGACCACAAGCGAACTTTCTGGTGGAAGATGATGAAAAGAGATATCTCTATATATGTTAGCCGGTGTGCTACTTGTTAGCAAGTCAAAAGCGAGCAAAAAAAACTCGCTGGATTGTTGCAACCGTTGGAAATTCTAGGTGGGAAGGGGAACATATTTCTATGGATTTCATAGATGGTTTGCCCAGAACCAGGAAAGGAAATGACAGTATTTGGGTGATCGTAGATCGTCTCACGAAGACCGCCCATTTCATACCTGTCAGATCGAATAGAACTGCTCAGAGTCTGGCGCAGATTTATTTTAGGGAAATTGTTAAATTTCATGAAGTTCCCATGAGTATCATTAGCGATCGTGACCCGATTTTTGCCAGTAAATTCTAGGAAGCATTCCAAGCAGAATTGGGAACGAAACCGAACTTGAGCACCGCTTATCATCCTCAAACAGATGGCTAAACTGAGAGGGTAAATCGTATTCTACAAGATTTATTGCGGGCTTGTGTTATTGATTTTGGCGGATCATGGGAGGACCATTTGCATTTGGCAGAGTTAACATACAACAATAGCTACCAAGCAAGCCTGACAATGTCACCATTCAAAGCACTGTATGGTAGACCGTGCCGATCTCCTGCTTGTTGGGTAGAACCAGGGAATAGACTCGTATTGGGACCCGATATGATTTGCGAAGCTGCGGACAAAGTCGATTTCGTTAAGAAATGATTACTAGCTGCTCAAAGCCGATAGAAGAGCTATGCAGATAAGAGAAGAAGAGATTTATCATTCGTTGTTGGCGACCACGTGTATTTGAAGGTATCTCCGATGAGGGGAGTAATCCGGTTTGGTAAAACAGGGAAATTGGCGCCTAAATTTATTGGTCCGTTTCCTATTCTAGAACGGATTGGAACTCTCTCTTATACAGTTCAATTACCTGATTGGTTGCCTGGAGTGGATGATGTATTTCACGTATCTCAACTTCGAAAGCATGTTCATGATCCAGATTTGATCGTGGAGGAAGTCGCGCAATGGGATATAGAAACTACTCCAGAATTGGCGGTAAGAAGAGAGCCGATCAAGATTATTGGCAAAGAAACCAAAGAGTTGAGGAACAAGAATGTTTGCTTAGTCAAAGTGCAATGGAGTAGAGATCCGCGAGATTGTACTTGGGAAACTGAGGAAAGCATTAAGAAAGCATATCCTAAGTACAGAGTGGATATCTCTAATTGACTCTGGCGCAAGGTACATTTAGCATATTTTGCAATTTCCATTATTTTCTCTACTTGGTTGTTATTTCCTTTTCATGTATGTAAACTTTTTAATTATATATGAATAATTTTAAAAGATTATATGAATTAATTAGTATGTTTTTGAAAGATAAAAAAAATTGATTGTTGTTTGTGTTGTGTGATTCTGGATCTGATTAATTAAATTATTAGAATGATAGTTAATTTAATTAATAAGAGAATGATGGTAAATTTATTCGATTAAATCACACAGTGAATTGGTTTGAAAATAGCTAGCAATATATGCATGTACATTATATATGTTTGAACATGTAAATGGATTAGCTGTTGAGTAAAGAATTTATTTGCGTGCCCGACAAATAGGTAAACCTTAATGAGTTGGTTGCGCAATTTTATTATTATATCAACTCCTGTGAATGCCATTGGATGCGGAGTGCTGGTTCTGTGTGTAATAAATAAACATCGCCATAGGATAGCAACAATTAATTTTGAACTACACTACATGGCATACATCTTGAAGATAGCATACTTCATCATATACCACATAAGCATTTGGAGCTTATATGACGAGGTTGAAGATTTACCCGAGAGGCTTGTATGGCGGTGACTATATATTGCAGGTTGAACTGATGACTGATATGGACTATATAAAATGTAACGGTAAATTGCCAGATTAATAAAAAAAACCCACACGGGTCTGGAGATGACAATAAACACGTCTCTCTGGTCATTAAGGCACAAAAACCATTTATAGGGTGACGAGAATTTATTCTCTGGAGTTATGATCTATACACACTCCACTATGGACACCGGAATATATCACTATAAAAATGTGCATACTTATTAGGATTTATTGGGTACCTAATACGGCCCAATAATTTTCCAAACCCCTCCCCGTACAAAGGAGGTTATGGCGAAATTTTTCAAAAATTTAGGGTGTTCGCCAAATTTTTGAGGAATTAGAAAATTCTTAGAAACTGAAAAGTTGAAAATGAAAGCCAGAATCAAATTTGAGTTGGTTAATTAAATAACTTTCGACTTCGTTCCTTTTCAGGGACGAAAAGATTTTAGGTGGGGGAGATTGTAACGACCCGGAAAATCAGAACCAATTTAAAAATTTTAAATTGTCTATTTTAGTGGATTTTAAATATTTAAAATAAATTATTTTAAATAATAAAGGTCAAAAGTATATTTGAATTGATGTTTGAAAGTAAATATATTTATTTTAATTATAAACAAGGCCTGAAATGGCACGGCAGTTTAAAATTTTGAATTCAAACTTTGACTGACTGTACCGGGTGCAAAATAAAACGGATTTTAGTGAAACCAAAAATATTTAAATCTGTTTATGGATATATTTCTAACGAATTTGAAAAATCGAAATTTCATAGCAGGAATAAAAAGTTATGGCCGAATGAATTTTCAAAAAGGTCGCTATAGAGTTTATATAGCCCGTGAAAATAGCCATTTTGCAAACGACCTACGTTTTCGAAAAATCCATTTTTGTTGAATCCAGGATGTCAAATTACTGCTAGGTTTCAAATTCCATAATTTTTGAAGTTAATATGTGAGCGTGGCAAAGGAAAATGTGTATGGTTGATTTCAGTTAAATTAGATCGACCAGAAAATGGCCATTTTTCAAACGGTCTCAGAATTCGACGAAATCAGTTTTGTTGGGACCGTATGGTTAAAACATAGCTAGATTTATTTTTCTGGAATTTTTGGGATCATTTTCTGGCCCCGACAAATTGAAATGTATGTTCAAATCAAATATTGAAAGTTTTATATTTTAATTTGAAGAGAAACTAACTGAAATAGTCGAACGGGCCTACGAAACATATCCCATTATGTTCGGAATGGAGGTATTTAGCTAGGTACGATAGCCGTTGGGTTTGGATTGGAGTTCGTTTGGAGAAAACCCTAATTTTTGATATATATATATATATATATATATATATATCGGCGGATCACATTTTTTCTTTAATTAAATAAATTAAATAAAAAAGGTAGAAACCCTTCTCTCTCCCCGATTCGACGAAGGTCGTTCTTCCATCATTCTCTCCCCTTTTTCTCTCTGATCTCTCATCAAAACGCATTGGTCCTGTTGGGGATTTTGAAGAGCTCTCTTCCAGCTTCAAATCCATCCTACCCTCGCCCCCCATCGTGGCGCCAGCATCGAGATTCACGCCCACGAACTCGCGAAGTTCATCGCGCCGCCGTCCCCTCTGCATGGGATCGAACTGGGCCCTACCTACCTTTACGGGTGCGCGCCTCCAAGCTCTCCATCGTAGCGAAGTCTGATCGTCACCTCGAGAAACAGATTGAACGGATTTGATAAACCTAGTTTTGAATCCCACTTGAAGGTAACGACAGAAGTTAAATTAAATAGTTTTAACACTTTTAATCATTGCTAATTGATATTTGATTGTAAAAATCATATCTTTTTGCTACGTGGTCAAAATCCAGTGAAACAAGAGACAATGGACTCGTGTGGACGTCTTCTACATTCTAGAAGAGACCGGATATTTTTCTGAGCCTTCTACAATTTTTGGAGGAGTGGAACCCAATGTGAGATTTATGATTTATAAACGATATGGAAATGACGATATATAAATTATATAGTCGATGTATGAGTTATAAAAGCGTTGTACACCTCATGTATAAGCGTTGTATAAGTTGTATGTTCGATGTATAAGTTATATATGCGTTGTAGAAATCATATATGCGTTGAATGAAATTGAAATGAAATTGAAATGAAATCGAAATATATATATTTATATATGAATATATATATATATATACACTCCCCTCGTCCACAGACCATGGACGATATATATATATATATATATATATATTGGTCGTGATATTGTCTGGATTTGGTTGATGAGAAATTTTGTGAATATCATGAATGGTTGATTGGAAATGATTGACTGTGGTTGAAATCCCAATAGGATTAGTATATGGGAAAATTCATTTGTGTACGAACTAGATATTGAAATCCCCATTGTCAAAAGCTGCGAGGCTTTAAGGTAGAGCGAGGAGCCGTACTAGGAACGGTGCCGGTTTTAACTACCCTGCCATTATGCTACCGAAATTTTTTGAAATATTTCTGTGTTTAATTTATCTTCATGTATTGAAATTGTAACGGCCCGGATTTCGCCTGGACCTAATCAATTGCAAAATCGACTAAGACTGTTCAAAATCCAAATACGTTAACTCTGGGAATACAACACATTAGAACAACAACAGCAGACTTTTATAAAACATCATAATAATGTTACATCATAGTACAGAATATCAGAGTACATTGAATAAAATTACAGTGGAAGATAAATTTCAATAAATTAAATACAACAAACAGCGGAAGACTTCTATGCTCTGGACACAGCTTTAGGCTTCGATCCAGAATCCTGCTCAAGAGATAAATATATGCAAAAAGCTAATTGACTGCCCATGTAGAAAAGAGGGCACCCGAGTTTGCAAATTGAAACAAACTACGAGTCAGTCATGGGACTGGTGTGAGAATTCTTACTTAACAAACCTAATAATAAGGCTAATCTCAGGACCATGCCGCTAAAGCGGAACGGGTTTACTCCATTGGATTGCTAGTGCAGAAAAATAAAGTAAATCGTTAAACAACGCAATGCTTTTTAGAAAAATGAAACCATTATAAGACTCAAGTCCCATCACAAAATGCAACGCAAACTGGAGGATAGAGTTTTACCTTATAATGGTCAAAAATGCTTGATACGATAAAAACGGGTTTGATATTATTACTAGCGTATATAAGTTTCAAAAACAGTTCAATCATAATGTATCAATCATAGACGGCATAGTACCCCATCCTACTATGTCGCCATACTAGTTCTACAATCAAAACCGCATGAGGTTGTATTGGAAATTGGGTTTCCATCATGAGTCAAGGCTAGGTAGGAGTTCCTTACCGATTCGAGACACTCTAGCTAATGTCTCAGGATTCCCCGAAGTGAACCTTGGAAAGCTGCAGGGTCGGTCCACACATACGATTTTTCGGATTAGTTATTCCTGAGCACACGTTCCCTAATCCTATAGGACCTATCATCCGAGGCGCCTCATTCCATCATTCACATGAGTAAAATGCCGGGCCGTGTAAAACCCAAACACCACTTCTATCTAGAAAGAAACATGCTGCTCTCCCTGCGTTTCCTTCTCCCATTTTAGACTCCAACCGGGTTGTGAGGCTCGTGAAGCTGCGTAATACACAAAGCTATGCTTATTCAAGCTGTGCTTTGATTGTCACCACAAGGTTCTGCTTTTCAACAAGAAACCTTGATCATTGCATCTTGGTATGCCACACTGTCAATCCGTATCATACTATTAATCCTTTGCTCAAATATATAAAAGGGTGTTAAGCAAGATAATAAATTCTCTGCCACCAATCATTCATACATTCGGCAGAAAATCAATAAATACAATATAAAGGAGTACAATGTCGGACACACATTCCATTTATAAGCCCGTTCCGGGTCTGAACGAAACTATATCCGCTAGATCTCCAAGTATGTTTGGACAACTACCACCGAAACCCTTTTAAAGGTAGCAAATCAATCGAGGGCATCAGTAGCCGTCATCCATTCGATGTGGAAGATTACCGGTCTTCTATCACCGTCTTCAACTCTTCGACTTAGGTCGACGTATAATCATTTGAAATGAGATTGAACTCGGACTTTTCAAATGATCCTCGCATATATATATTTTAAAATCATTTCATATCGTTATTTGTATTTAATAATGATCTATCGCTATTTTTATTTATATAAAAATAGCTAAATTTAATTTAACGACGCTTCGGGTCAATGGGCGACCCTGGCGCTGTTTTTACTCAAATTTGTTTTACACGTTCCTCTAAATCTAACCGTTGGATTTTAACATAATTCATATCGTTGGAAAGGTCTTCCCAAGGCGAACCAAATGATTTCAGTTTTTGGAAAATCCGTCGGTCGGATATTTCGGTATAATCAGTTAAAGACACGATTCCAAGACGCGAACTACCATGCTCGGTTCGTTTGATTTTAATTTCTATATATATATAATTATATATAATTCCGTCATCCATTCCATTCACTATATTTTGCTAACATCGAATATCCCTATTTGTATATATAATGTCGAGGTATAACATGACACACAATAATGCTTATTTTTATTTTTATTTACATACACATCCTAAACATAACAATGTATATTTTCTTTTATCTTTCAAATTACACAAAATGTATATTTGGTTTCATTATTCTTTCTAATGAAAATCCATTCATTAAAATATAAATTTCTAATCCTTTTATTTACATTGAAAAATGTAATTTTCTATTCCTATTTTATTTACATTGAGCAATTTAAACTTTTACTTCATTTTCTATTTACATTGGAAAATGTAAATTTCTATATTTCTCTAATTACATATAAAAAATGTAACTTACTATTTTTCTTCTATTTACATTGAAAAATGTAACTTCTTTTACCGTCTCTAAAATGACGATAAAAATATATAATATTTATTCTATTCTTTTATCGCATCTAAAGCGACGATAAAAATATACATTTCATTTCTACTTTTTTATCGCACCTAAAATGACGATAAAAATATACATTTTAATTATATTATTTTTATCCACATTAAAAATGTAAACTTTTCTTTTTAATATAATCTACATTAAAAATATGACTTTTCTTTTTAATATAATCTACATTGCATTAAATAATTTTGCAATGTCAAAATCTAATCTTTTCATTACATAAAATGTAATTTTCTTACTTTAAATATTAATTACATTAAAATATAAACTTTATCTTCTTTAACTAAATTACGTGAAAATGTAATTTTTCTCCTTTATCTTAATTTACATGATAAATGTAAAATTTTCACTTTTAATCTAATTCACATGGAAATTGACTTAATTACAAAAAAATGAAATTTTTATGTTCTTTAACTCAATTACATAAAAATGAAATTTTCTTCTAATTCTTATTTACATTAAGAAAAATGTAAACCTTTTCTAATTCTTTAAATTCTACTTCTTATTTACATTAAAATGTAAATTTTCTTTTTAATTCTATTTGCATTAAAATGTCAATTAATCCTTTTATCTTAATTACCTGAAAACAAAATTTTCTTACTTTTGAATCATTTTTTTTATCTATAACTAAATTGCAAATAAAGATGTACTTTATACCTTCATGTTTTTATTTGCAACTAATTTGCAAATAAAAATGTACTTATTTTTCTATGGTTTTTATTTTAATTTTCATTTGCCAACAAAAATGTCCTTTTTATTCTAATTTACATTTTGAATGTAATTTTCCTTTTTACTGTTTGTTTATATAAGAACGTAAATTTTCCTTTTTCATTGTTTATTTACATAAAAATGTAAATTTTCATCTTTTTATTCTATTTACATAAAAAAATGTAAATTTTCTTCCTTTTTATTCTATTTACATAAAAATGTAAATTTTCTAATTAACACATGACGGTGCAAGTATTCATTTTCTAATTAACAAATGACGGTGTAAGTATTCATTTTTTAATTAACACATAACGGTGTAAGTATTCATTTTCTAATTAACACATGATGGTGTAAGTATGACACTTATATTCTAACAGAAAAATGTTATTTTCATACTAGTGTGACATCTTTAACAAAAAATGTAATTTTTATACTAATGTGACATTCTACACTAAAAATGTTAATTCTTTTAAATGCAACATTTTACACTAAAAATGTTAATTCTTTTAAATGCAACGTTCTTAACAAAAGTGAACCTTTATTCCTTATGCAACATTTTATAAGATAAAAATGTTACTTTTCTATGCTAACATTTCATATAATAAAAATGATCTTTTTCTGATGCTAGCATCTTAAATTGGGTTTCGCCCGATTTAATAAATATGTTACTTTTGTCTAATCTTTCAATGTAAACAAAAATGTCATTTTTGTCTTCATTCTTTTAAAGTAAACAAAATGCTAATTTTTCTTTAATCCTTTTTAATGATCAAAATGTAATCTTTCTTCTTAATGAACAAAAATGTATTTTGTTTAAACTCTTTTTAATGTATAAAATATACATTTCCAATTCATTCTCTTTTAATGTATAAAAATATACATTTCTAATTCATTCTCTTTTAATGTGACAAAATGAATGTTTTCTTATTCATTTCTCTAAAGTGACAAAAAATGAATGAATTCTTTCTATAATCCTATTTTCACAAAAATGTTATTTTTATTTGCAAAACACATTTCTACTTAAAAGGTTGTTTTTATTTACATAACAAACTTCTCTCTAAAAATGCCATTTTTATTTGCAATAATCATGTTTTCACCAAAATGTGATTTTTATTTCTATAATCATTCTTTCACAAAAATGTTATCTCATTGTTAATATACCTGATCAAAATGATAATCTTGTTTTATCGATAATTCTATTTCGAGAAAACACTAAAAATCATATTCTTATGTTAATATTATTGATCTAACCAATTATGATATTTCTATGTCAACATTACTAATCTAACAAAATATGAGCATCGCAAATCAATCACAACAACAAACAAATTTCAATCCACAAATCACAGATCTGATTTTATCACATACATATATCGATTTTAAATAATAATTTAATTAATTATTATAAGAGAAATCTCACAAAAGGACATATTTGTTTTCGTCAATCTTATAATCACAAGACGTCATTTTTTTTCATCAAATTATCTCAACAAACTATATAAAATGTTATATTTGTTTTTTTCCATTTCATCTATTCAAACACAACCAAATTAACATTTTTCATTTCGGATTCGTTGGAAAGATATTTTAAAAGAGATTCTAATATTTTTAGTTTCACTAAAATCCGTTAAATTTTGCATCCTGTACGTTCAGTCAAAGTTCATGTTTGACTTTTCAAACTACCGCGCTATTTCTTACTCATTTTATAATTAAAATTAAATTATTCATCCTAAATTTGATTTAAATAAATTTTTAATCATTATTATTTTAGATAAATTATTTTAAATATCAAAACCCATTAAAATTAGTTAAAATAAAATTTTAAATTTACCCCAAAATTCAGGGTTATTACAGAAATATATTCATATGATGAATGAAATAAATGGTTTGAACGATAAAAATAACATTTTTATCGAATGAATGAAATGAAATGGTTTGAACGATTAAAATAACATTTTTGTCGAGTGAATGAAATGAAATGGTTTGAACGATAAAAGTAACATTTTTATCGAATGAATGAAATAAATGGTTTGAACGATAAAAATAACATTTTTATCGAATGAATGAAGTGAAATGCTTAGAACGATAAAAAATAACATTTTTATTGTACGTACGAAGTATAGAAAAATATTCATTTTTGAAATAATTTTTTTTACAAATAAAAATCACATTTTTATAATATATATGAATTGCTAAAAATCTTCATTTCTGAAATAAATTATTTTAACAATAAAAAAATCACATTTTTATCATCTATATGAAGTATATAAAATAATCGTGTTTGAAATAAATTGTTTTGACCATAAAAAACACATTTTTATGATATATTTGAAGTGTTAAGCATAGTCATGTGTTGAAATAAATATCTATTGGATAAAAATATCATTTTTATCACATATATGAAATGAAATGGTTTTGAAATCGAAGAACGAATTATTTTATATATATATATAAATATAATTAAAATAAATCGAATAACGAAGCTGTAGTTCGTATTTTGAAACCATGATTTCAAACGACTGTTACGGGAGATCCGACCATCGGATTTTCCCGAAACCGAAACCGTTGGGTTCGCTTTGGAAATATCTTTCAACGACACCAACTTTGTAAAGATCCAACGGTTTGATTATCTAGAATGTCTAATTCAAATTTGAAGAAAAACAGCGCCTGAATCAATTATATATATATATATATATGTATGTATACATATAATTAAAATAAATCGAATAATGATGCTGCAGTTCGTATTTTGAAATCGTAACTTCAAACGATTGTACCAGGAGATCTGATCATCGGATTTTCCCAAAACTAGAACCGTTGGATTCATTTTGAAAAGATCTTTCTAATGATATAAAATTTGTAAAGATCCAATGGTTAGATTTTCTGATATGTGTAAATAATATTTGAAGAAAAACAGCGCCATGGCCGCGTTATGGCCTGAAGCGTCGTTTATATAAATTGGCTATTTTTAAATGAACAAAAATAGCGATAAATCGTGATAAAATATTATAAATGATATGGGATGGAAATAAACCGAATTTATTAGTTTTATTGGATATTTGATGGTTGAATGTGTTTGATGTGAAAATTACATTAAAGAACGGAATTATTGATGTCGAATAATTTAACCATTGAAATGAATTGATTTGAAATTCTAAATATACGTGAATTATTCGAAAAGGCCGAGTTAATTTTAATTTCAAATAATTGATCGACGGTTAGAAGTCGAAGATATGAAGACGGTGCAAGACCGACGATCTTCACATCGAATGGATGGATGCTACTGATGCTCACGATGGGAGTAGCTAACTTGAAGGGGGCTAAAGTGGTAGCCGTATGGATGTACTTGATGATTGTACGGATATGAGAGGCATAAGGTGCCTCCGGTTTCGTTCAGACCCAGAACGGACTTGTAAATGGATGTATGTCTGACGTTGTATATTGACAACGTGGCATACAGAGATGCTGTGATCAAAGCTTTGGTTGAAAAGAAGAGCTTTGTGGTTGATGATCAAAGCATGGCTTTAAATAGCTATCTTTGTGTTTAGCGTTGTTTCGCGAGTCTCACAACCAGATATGAGCCAGAAACGGGAGAGGACATCAGGGAGGACCTACATTTCTTTCTAGCTAGGAGTGGTGTTTCGGGTTTTACACGCCCGGGCATTTTACTTATGTGGATGATGGATAGCGAGGCGCCTCGGTTATATCAGTCGCTCCTGGGCTGATGGTTTGGTCGGTATATGACTAGTTTACGCCCCATAGGGTGGGGAAACGCAGTGTCCAGGCATTTTAATCCACTCTGTGTGGACCGGCCCTGACGATCCAAGGCTTGCCTACGTGCTTGCCTGAGACATGGTAGGCTAAATTGTCTTAAAGCGGTAAGGACGATCCCTTGCCTTGGTTCATGACGGAAATCCAATTTCCAAATACGACATCGTGTGGTTTTGATTGTATGCTTATATATGGCAACATAGTGGTATGGGGCATTAATGACGTATGTGATTGATACTTATGATTGAAATTGTTTTTGAAACATATAAACACTAGTGATAATATCAAATGCTTTTGTTTTATTCGTATCAAGCAGATTTTGGCCATTATAAGGTAAAACTCTATCCTCCGGTTTGCATTGCATTGTGTGATGGAAACTGAGTCTTATAATGGCTTCATTTTTATAAAAAGCATCGTGATGGTTAAAAGATTTACTTGTTTTAAAGCACTGGCAATCCAATGGAGTAAACCCATTCTGCGTTAGCGGCATGGTCCTGTGATTGACCTTATTGTAAAGTATGTTAAGTAGATTTCCCATACCAGTCCCATGACTGACTCATAGTTTGTTTCACTTGCAAACTCGGGTGCCCCTATTTCTACATGGGAAGCCTTGTATTCAGGTTTTAGCAGGCTCTTTCTGGATAGCTAGAGCTGAATCTGGATTCTATCATTTCTTTCTTTTTATGCTGTTCAGCTCCTATTGTACATATTATGTTTTGATTCCGCTATAGACATTTATGTAAAGCTGAACTGTATTTTGAACAAAGTAAGATCCTGTATACTGTGTAACTCTGATGATTATGTTTATCCAGTGTATTCTGTTGTACATTATCTGGTGTATTTATTCATTTCTGTTCTGCTGTTATCTGTTGATGTGTTATATTCCAAAGATTACCCTTGCCACCATGGAACGGGGTTTTGGGGTCGTCTCATTTTATTCTAAACTTTGTTTTATCAAGTTATATAATGATGTTGATCCAAAGGAAATCATGGAGGAGCTTTGGCATATACTAGTATATATTCTCTTTTCACTGTTATTAGAGTTTCATGAAGGATGTAGTGAGGATGACATGTATTCAGATATTTTGGAGTTTCATGTACATGGCTCAGTGATGAGATGATGTTTCTACTGTTTTATTCACTTCGCTACGGTACTATCTAATTTCTGATAACACTTTATCCATGTGTTGTGAGATATATGATAGGTTTAATTTTGATTATCACACTTGATGGTTGGCTCATACCTAGTTGAGATGCTTTGGTTTTGATTATCACACTTGATGGTCGACCCATACCAGGCTGGCATGCTTTCAGCGCACTATTTTCCTACTTACATGCAGGTGGTATGGAGTGGTCCTTACATCCACAAATGAATATATTGGTTTCATATTTAACTTCAGGAAAGTGGAAGTTTGCGGCATCACTTTGTTATCATGAAAGGCATCCAGATTGCGTTATAATCGGTGGATGGAACAAACTCAGTCAGTTCAAGCATGACTGATTCTACATTTATTTCACTTTGTTTTTTGTGTGACGTTTGGATTAAAGAATGTGAGTGTTGTTTTCAACTTCATCTTATGCTTTTATGCTAACTACGTTGTGTTGCTCGACTAACATTAATTTATAAATATTAGTTTACTGATTATTATTAAGGATTCTATTCTTTTGCAGGCAGAATAAGCAAGATAAAAATTACTTTGGCCATTTTGGTGGTAGTGTAGTCATACCTGGTAGGGGTACTAAACACCACTCTAAATCACAACATAATCATAGCGTTAACGATGATTTGCTCCCCGTGATATGTTGGAGAATGGAGTTTTGATGACAACAACCTTATTTCAATTATCATTATTAATTGATAGAAAAATATATACTAACATTTCTATATAGAATATACACACACACACACACACACACACACACACACATATATATATATATATATATATATGTGTGTGTGTGTGTGTGTAGGGTTTGCATACAGGACTTAAATACTGAAGACTATACAGTTTTAGAGTTCTAAGAGATTCAAGATTCATAAGAGATTCACGACTCATGAGTTATGAAGTTATCAAGAGTTCAAGAGTCTAAGAAAAATATAGTAATAGATTATAGTTTATATGTAAGACTCTGAATAGAACTCCAGGTTCAAATTCTATTTTTCAAATTCTGATTTTCAAATATCAAATTCTAATTTTCAAATTCTAATTTTCAAATTCTGTTTTTCAAATTCTGATTTTCAAAATTCTAATTTCATATTGTTTTTTTTATCTTACTTATGATTTCAAATATAATTTTTAAGTTTAATATATAAGTTTACATAGTTATATAGTTTTATAGTTATATAGTTTTAAAACTTATAATTTATAAATATGTTTTTATATTATATTACTATGTTTTCATATGATTTTACACTTTAGAATACTCATTTATATCACTAAGTTTTGATTCAAGAATTTCCAAAATAATATACATGTTTAAACACTTGAAAAATTTCAAGTGTTCAAATCTTTAACATGTCTATGTCGACATACACAGGAGGGTATGTCAACATACAACTATCAAAAGTTCAATTTTCAAAGGAAGTGTCTTTTCACTTTTTGTAACGTTCCAGAAACGTTGCAACCTTTCAAATCTTACAAAATAGGGGATGATTTCGAATTTTTTAATATAGCATCTTCACCGCTCTTCATCCTACCATTAATATTTCATACTTTATTGATTTCTACACTTTTATTTTGCCAATTTCTATTCTAATTATATAAAACTTATTCTTTTCTCACCCTCTATTCATTACTCTTTGAATTGATGTGCTATTGAAGAGTTATAGGGCAGTTGTAATCATTTGGGAAGTGTTTTGGGGGAACGGGTGTGCACCTTGTAGCCCTAAAATCAAGGAAAGGGAACGGTGGTAACCTTGTAGTCGTGAAATCAAGGGTGTCTGGAGTGGTGTTAACCTTGTATCCATGAAATCAAGGGGATTATACTTGGATATTGATAATAATAAAACTCTGTGCAATCCAGTGTTGCGTGAGACTGGACGTAGGAGTAATCTGAATCAGCATAAAATCCCGCTTGTTCTTTCCTTTTACGCATATTATATTTATCTTTTTCTGTGTTTTTGATTGATTCTGTATCTGTGATCATCTCTGTTGTATGTGATTCATATAGTAGATATAAGTTTAAGAATTTCATAAATTCTTTGAAAACACTGTTCACCCCCTTCCTCTAGTGTTAGTATTGCCTTAAGATATGCATTCCTCATTCTCTAACATGACAATCCTGAGAGGGGTTAGAGAGCTTGTCACTCATGAATTATGATATGTTTGTCATTTTAGATCTCAGACTCCCTCATATATAGGTTTTGAGAAGTACATTAGTCAACATGATGAGCCTCGCAATAGGAACAGTCCAAGGTGCCTCTTTCAGATCTTCTATCACTAATATATATTCGTGAAACATGCTCTGACCAAGCTGTGGATCCAAAAGGAAAAAAGATAGTCCCTGTACAGAAGCCCATTAAATGTCTATAAGTGTGCTACTTCAGGGCTAAAAATCACTGCATAAAAGAGGATGCTTAAATTTGAGGCTTAATTCCCAAGATTGAATCTCTTTAAAATCAAGTTTGTATCAGACATCCATCATATTACATGCAAGACTAACCAATATGTAGCCAGCCGAGTCTTTAATGTGTATAGGGAGACGGTTAAACTAGTAGAGAATATATCTAGAGTTACCACCAAGCATGAATAGGAAGTTGCTAAAATTAACATCATGGATAATCTTGATAAGGCTAAAATCAAACACTTAACAAGAAATGTGCAGAGTGTAAGGTAAAATTTGCAAGGATAGAGAAGAAAGTCGAGGATGAAAAAAAGGAACTCAAGGCAAGTCGAACTATGTTTCAAAAAGAACTGGTTAAGTTATCTTTCATGTAATGTCCCGAAAATTTCAAACTAAATATTTCTAAAACAAAATCAATAATTACATTAATGTCCAATTTAAATTGATTTCATACATATAGAAAACAAATATATTAAGTAATCTTTGTTTGCTACATACTTATGCTTTATCTAGTTTTGAATGTCTAACTTATGTATGACATTTTCAATCATAGGCATCTTAATTTCATACAAAGAAAATTCCATTTTAATTAGAAACTAAATTAATTAAGAAAAATCCTAAATTTTGTTACTTCATGTCTAAGGGAGTAGTGACAAGAATCCATGACACTTGAGCGTTAGAAAAGAATTGATAGAAGCTTAGTTTGCTTTCTATCATGAAAGACCACACATTATTGTTCATGAAGCATTTAATGCAAATTTACTTCACCACTAATATTTCTAATAAAGTAAAAACATATTAATGTGTGTGAAATAATTCTCTTCCATATGAAGGAAAGGTGAGAAGGGCATCTAGCTCTTAGAAGAATAATCCTACCTATTTCCATCTAGTGTGTAAGAAGTAGAATGTAAATTTATTGCCTAAAAGGACAATTGCACCTACTGTTTTTGTCTAGAACTGAAACAAGAAGGGACATCAAAGACTTTGTGCATATTTAGTATGCAAAATGAAAACAAGGCACAGGGAATAAACATGGACTATTTGCTATGTATTATTAAGTACAACACTTAAAACCTGCGCGGAGTATTTGTTGACAAAACTGGGCATCAAGGCAAAAACTTTCCCTCTGTGTTACTAAACATAATCCCATCTAGCATTAAAGACACCCTTATTTTTATTTTATTTTATGCCTATAAATAGGTAGCGGTTTCTTACCTTTCTTGCACACATTATTTAGAGCCAATCATAAGAAGAAAGAAACAGGAAACTTTTGTTTAACTGCAGAAAAAGGAAGTGAGTAAACCTTATCTAATTTCCTTGTTAATTTCTTTACTGTAAATTGTTTGAATATATCAGTTGTATGTTTTAATTTAGCTGCAAGTTCATGTGATGACAATACCTTCATATTGCCAACAAACAACGAAGTATTAATGCTAGCAACCCTTGATTACATCTTTTATATTCATATTACAAGTATCAGTATGTTTGCATAAGTGTGGATAGTTTAAACCCTTAACTCATAATGCTACCATGTTCTGTGAAACACAGAACATCATTCCTAGAAGAGAACCACACAATTTGCTCACATTAGGTTGATATAAAGGTAGATATAAGGTATACATTTTATACATTAATAAATAAAAATAAGAAGAGACATTGATATTGAAAACATATTCAAGAAACAGAAAACTGTAGGTTCTCTATAAATCCTCTGTAAGCATGGAAATTCAAAACTCTCAGAAAACTTGTTTTATACATATGAATGGAACCATAATACTAAACCATGATTTTTAATAGTAGTTTCAAGTTTTTTACGTCGAAATATAAAGAGAATTTTGAGTTGATCAATAGATGGAACAACGGTCAAATTCTGGCGATAGAGGAAGTTGTGAGCCAGGGCGTTAACACGAAGGGGCGTTAACACGTATGGGAAAAATATAAAAAGTTTTTTCCATTTCATGAATTTTATAAACGAATCAAAAAAAGGGTTTTTTGATGTTTTTTGAACATGAGAGTTGATATCGAACTACGCCACTATGGAAGCAAACAGGACCGCCGCACCTGGGGGGATTGATGGGGTGGGTCGCCGCCGTGGCGTGGACGGAGTTGGAGGCACTCCGATGGACTCTGGAGAGAGCGGCCGAAGGTTTCCCCAATGGAATCCATTTCGACGTGAAGAGAAAATACAGTGAAATCACTGTATACGTTCTGATGGTCGGACCTGAAGATAACAATGAGGTCCGGAGGTGAAAGGTGGCGTGTCGGGATGGTCGCGGGTAGTCAGTGGCATCTCGAGTGGTTATGCATGTGCACGTGTACGTGTGAAGTGGGAAGAGGGAAAAAGGGTGATCGGGCCAGTGTCTAGTGGTGATCAGAGGGGGTTGGCACGATGTCTGAAGGCTTGGCAATTCCTGGATTTGGCAGGTGATCGGGCAAGTGGGTTTGGCAAGTGGGTTTGGCAAGTGGGTTGGACAATGTGATCGGAAAAGGCTTAGCACGATGTCTGGAGTGTTCTGGCAAGTGAAACCATGGTGTTTTTTGACTTGGTACTTTGGCAAACTGGTAGTGCTAAGTGGTACTTTGGCTGAGAGGAAATCATTGGTTGCGGCATGGGATTTTGGCATTGGACCACGGTGTTTGAAGGGTTGGTACTTTGGTAGTACCAAGTGGTACTTTGGCAAGTGGTACTACCAGGTGGTAGTGGGTTGGAGTGTGAGGATTTGAGCAGTTTTCACGAGCACACCGTGGTGTCTTGGAAGTGGTACTTTGGCAAAATTGGTACTTTGGCCAATACGCTAACAAAGAAGATTTTTAATGAAGATTTAATTAAAACCAGTTTTAATTAAATAAAAAGAAAATAAATAAATAAAATAAGAAATAAATAAATAAAAAGAGAATTTTTATTAAAATATCGTAGGAAAGTGGAAGGAAGAAAATAGCAGAATGATCAAGGACAGAAGTTTGACTATGGGAATTCAACGAGTTTGAAAATAGCAAATATAAAAGAAATAAATTATAAATTTAATTTATTTATGATAAATTAGAAGTAAAAATAATAATTTACAAGATGGACAGAAATATTAAAAATCGTATAAACACAGATGATAAACGAATTAAAATACTGTGTGCGACGCACAAGCTTTATTTGTTCAAATTTTAAGGATCTGTAAACTGAATTGTAATCATGTTAGGTTGTAAATTAAATATCAACTGTAAAGACATGACGTACATCGTTTCGAAGAGACCGGAATATATATTCCACTTCGATTCGAATTATACGCTACGTATCAGAAATATTGAAGACGGAGGTATGCAAGGGCTATTTTAAATAGTAACTTCGGTCTGTCCAGTCCCAGGACAACCTGGATGGTCGGGTGTCTGACAACGTGTATCTATTGGATTCCACTCATCGAATTTACGTAAGTATATTACGTTGGTGGCAGAGAAATTCGTTTCTCTTAGCTTTATTGCCCGCAATATATTTGGGAAATCGAATGAGTGTTCTGACAGATAAGACGAAGTAATTGAAGATATAATCTGTCAAAAAGATAAGTTTAGCCTCAAGCTTCACAACCAGGAAATGACAAAAATCGGGTAGGAAGCATGGCTATGTGGGTAGCTCCCATTAGGGTGTATTACCACCTATCTTGAGATATTCCTTTTGTTCTTATTCTATCGATGTTGTCCCATTCGGGAAATGGTTGCATACACAACTATTGGTGATATACATTCGATACACTCAATAGAAATGAGTGGTTGGTCATGTGTGGACGGGTCACAAGAAGTTCTTGTTGAACCCAGTGTATTCCTCTCTAGAGATACACTATCGGAAGGTGGTTCCATACCTTGTCATAGTTGGAAATCCATTACCCATAAGCGTTAAATGGTTTTATTTGTATATTATGTAAGTAGATTGTGAGATGCAAACATTTTACTAGATTCTAAATTATTTGTGGAAACCTTAGACATTATCATAATATCTGGTTTAAATATACAAACTGTTTGATTCTCATAAGGTAAAACCCCATTCCGTATTTACGGTGTGGTCTTATGAGTATGATTTTATTTCTTAAACTAGTTTTAAAATCGTTTACTCACACCAGTCCCCGACTGACCAGAGTTTATTTTTCTGCGTTTTCTTTAAACTCTTGGGTACTCATAACACTTGTTATGAGTAGACAAATGATCCAGGTCTTGACTTAACTTTTGGAGTAGCTGGATGGGAAGGATATGAATGTTGGCTTATCTATGTACAATTATCTGCAAGGTTTTTTATCCATGATGTTATGTATAATTATCTGCAAGTTAGTTTATCACCAATGTTTAAGTATGTTATTTGTGATGACATGTATCCGTATGTATGAAATACTCTAATGTACTTGACTTATGGTATGTAATATTTTGGGGTGTTATGTTATAATCAAGTTCCGCTGTGAGATTCTGATGTTTTCTTTAGTTTTATCTTCTATCTATCTTTTATTCTTATATAATGATACATCTTCTGATGTGTTCGAAGATTGGGTCGTTACAGTTGGTATCAGAGCTTAGGTTACCGAATACCTAGGCTTTTGGTGAGTATTGAGAGAGCGTATTTGAAATTAGATATTATTATATATAATATATATACGTACTTAGGAGAGATCGACTTGAGTTAGATAGCTGAGTATTTTACCATCCAATCAAGTTTTGATTATCGGCCTGATATATTCAGGTGATTAAGTATGAATACCCTTGGACAAAGAGGTCGAGCTAGTGGAACCATCACTACCAATTGTCGTAACACTGCTCAGAATCCAGTAGAAACCGTGGAAGAAGTTGTGCCAATTCAACTGAGATCGAGTTTTGCAACTATCTGTAAGTAGTATAACACTCTAGGAGGGAAGGTTTTCAAAGGAACCGAATCGTTCATTGAAGTTCAAGCATGGCTGAGGTCTTGTGAGCAGATTTTCAAAGGACTAAATTTGAATGATGAGCGGGAATGTCTTTTGGCTTCGTGGCAACTTCAAGGAGCTGCAGCAATCTGGTGGGACGCATAGACAATGAATGTTCCGGAAGATGACTTTACTTGGGAAAAATTCAAAGAGGAGTTCGAAGCACAATTTCTTCCTGCCGTAGGAAAGACGAGAATATATCAGGATTTGATAGATCTCAAGCAAGGAAACCTGTCGATATCAGAATACGAGAATAAGTTTAATGAACTTTCTTGTTTTGGATCGGAGTTGATCAACACTTCGCTCAAGAAAAACGGGATGTTCATAGGGGGTTTGAAGGATAATTTAAAAGTTAAGATAATTGGACATCTGAAGGATCCATTCATTGACTTAGTGGACATGGCAATTCGACATGAAGCACTAGATGCAAAGAAACCAGTGGCAAAGGAGCAGACTGGAGAAATCAGTGGAGGAAATCCTAACAAAAGGAAATCAAATCCAAATTGGAAAAACAAGGAAAATGGAAAAGAGGGAGAGGAGAAGTCCCAGGATCATTACAAGAATTTGATGTGCCACAACTTTAAAGAGAAAGGATACATCGCTAGGTTTTGTAAGAAATCAAAAGTCAAGAAGCCAAAGCCACCTCAGCAGCAACCACAGGGACCGGGTAATACTACCGTCCAATGGATTTTATGCTATAAGTGTCATCAGCCCAGACAATTGATCAAGGATTGCCCGTTTAAGAAAGAGGGAATGCAACAAAAGGTCTATGCCTTAATGGATAAGCCATGAACTTTTGAAGATGCGGAAATGGAAGAAGTTCTGGAAGGCACTCTATCTTTTTAACAAAAGGAGTTAATTTGATTAGGGTCATCCTTAGAATAAATTGAATTGGGGTGAATTAAATTATAATGATATCTAATTATATTGATATAAGAAATAAAGTTAAAATTTTAAATTGAATTAAAATTTGATATTTCCACTAAATTAAGCCAAACTTAACAGGGTATGAACGCATGATAAGTGAACTGGCTGATTTTTGAAATAGAATAAGATTTCTAAGTTCCGAAATTGAGATAAAGAATTTAATAATTAATTAGTTAAGGGAGACAGTGGATGGAACTTAATGGATTTAAGTATATTGACCCGAGGAGTTGAGTATAGATTCAAAATTAAGAAGAGAATTTAGGGAAGATAATATATTTGATTGGGTTGATTCAAATTAAGCAAGTATATAAGACTTGGAAATTATTCCAAATGAAATCAAGGATATTTTGGAGTAATACGAGTAATGAGGAATTAAGGTTAGGGGATGAGAAATTGGAGCCTAATTGGAAAATTGGTTAAGTTGGATAATTTTTTTGGGTATCGATCTGAAGTTGATTTCAGTCTTCGGGGTTGATACATAGAGGGTTATTCGTTTACCGATTTACGGTTAGTAACTGATAAATGTTGAGAAATAGTAATGCAGTCATGGAAATTTTTTCCAACCGTAGTAACAGATATTTTCGTTATAGAATAACTATGATAAAATTACTAATGGGTGCTGATTATTTGTGTGTATAAATTATAACTTGAATCTACGCATTAATCTCAAATTTTGAGGACGAAATTTTTATAAAGTGAGTAGATTGTAATGTCCCGGAAATTTCAAACTAAATATTTCTAGAACAAAATCAATAATTAAATTAATGACCAATTTAAATTGATTTCATACATATAGAAAACAAATATATTAAGCAATCTTTGTTTGCTACATACTTATGCTTTATCTAGTTTTGAATGTCTAACTTATGTATGACATTTTCAACCATAGGTATCTTAATTTCATACAAAGAAAAATCCATTTTAATTAGAAACTAAATTAATTAAGAAAAATCCAAATTTTTGTTACTTCATGTCTAAGGGAGTAATGACAGGAATCCATGACACTTGAGTGTTAGAACAAGAATTGATAGAAGCTTAGTTTGCTTTCTATCATGAAAGACCACACACTATTGTTCATGAAGCATTTAATGCAAATTTACTTCACCACTAAGATTTCTATTAAAGTAAAAACATATTAATGTGTGTGGAATAATTCTCTGCCGTATGAAGGAAAGGCGAGAAGGGCATATAGCTCTCAGAAGAATAATCCTACCTATTTCGATCTATTGTGTAAGAAGTAGAATGTAAATTTATTGCCCGAAAGGGCCATTGCATTTACTGTTTTTTTCTAGAACAGAAACAAGAAGGGACAACAAAAACTTTGTGCAAATTTAGTACGCAAAATGAAGCAAGGCTCAGGGAATAAACATGGACTGTTTGCTATGTATTATTAAGTACAACACATAAAACCTGCGCAGAGTATTTGTTGACAAAACTGGGCATCAAGGCAAGAACTTTCCCTCTGTGTTACTGAAAATAATCCCATCTAGCATTAAAGACACCCTTATTTTTATATTATTTTATACATATAAATAGGCAGTAGTTTCTTACCTTTTTTGCACACATTATTTCGAGCCAATCGTAAGAAGAAAGAAAATAGGAAACTTTTGTTTAACTACAGAAAAAGGAAGTGAGTAAACCTTATCTAATTTCCTTATTAATTTCTTTACCGTAAACTGTTTGAATATATTAGCTGTATATTTTAATTTAGCTGCAAGTTCATGTGATGATAATACCTTCATATTGCCAACAAACAACGAAGTGTTAATGCTAGCAACCCTTGATTATATCTATTATATTCATATATACAAGTATTATTATGTTTGCATAAGTGTGGATAGTTTAAACCCTTAGCTCATAATGCTACTGTGTTCTGTGAAAGCACAGAACATCATTCCTAAAAGAGAACCACACTAATTTGCTCACACTAGGTTGATATAAAGGTAGATATAAGGTATACATTTTATACATCAATAAATACAAACAAGAAGAGACATTGATATTGAAAACATATTCAAGAAACAGAAAACTGTAGGTTCTCTGTAAATCCTCTTTAAGCATGGAAATTCAAAACTCTCAGAAAACATGTTTTATACATATGAATGGAAACGTAATACTAAACCATGATTTTTAATGGTAGTTTCAAAACTTTTAAGTCGAAATATAAAGAGAATTTTGAGTTGATCAATAAATGGAACTATGGTCAAATTCCGGCGACGGAGGAAGTCGTGAGCCAGAGCATTAACATCGAAGGGGCATTGCGTGTTGTAGAGTATGGGAAAAATATAAAAAGAATTTTCCATTTCATGAATTTTATAAACGAATCAAAAATAGGTTTTTTTTTAATGTTTTTTTGTACTTGAGAGTTTACGTCGAACTGCGCCACCATGGAAGCAAATGGGACTGCCGCACCTGAGGGGGTCGATGGGGTGGGTCGCCACTGTGGCATGGACGGAGTTGGAGGCACTCCGGTGGATAGAGGAGAGAGCGATCGAAGGTTTCCCCAATGGAACCCATTTCGACGTGAAGAGAAAATACAGTGAAATCACTGTACACATTCTGATGGTCGGACCTGAAGATGGCAACGAGGTCCGGAGGTGGAAGGTGACGTGTCGGGATGGTCGCGGGTAGTCAGTGGCTTATTGAGTGGTTGTGCATGTGTACGTGTGAAGGGGGATGAGGGAAAAAGGGTGATCGGGCCAGTGTCTGGAGATGATCAGAGGGGGTTGGCACGATGTCTGGAGGCTTGGCAACTCCTGGATTTAGCAGGTGATCGAGCAAGTTGGTTTGGCAAGTGGGTTTGGCAAGTGGATTGGGCAAGGTGATTGGGAAAGTCTTGGCACGATGTCTGGAGTGATCTGGCAAGCAAAACCATGGTGTTTTTGGACTTGGTATTTGGCAGACTGGTAGTGCCAAGTGGTACTTTGGCTGAGAGGAAATCATCGGTTGCGGCATGGGATTTTGGCATTGGAGCACGGTGTCTGAAGGGTTGGTACTATGGTACTTTGGTAGTACCAAGTGGTACTTTGGAAAGTGGTACTACCAGGTGGTAGTGGGCTGGAGCATGAGGATCTGAGCAGTTTTCACGAGCGCACCGTGGTGTCTTGGAAGTGGTACTTTGGCAAAATTGGTACTTTGGGCAATACGCTAACAAAGAAGTTTTTTAACGAAGATTTAATTAAAACCTTTTTGAATTAAATAAAAAGAAAATAAATTAAAAAAATAAGAAATAAATAAATAAAAAGAGAACTTTTATTTAAATATCGTAGGAAAGTGGAAGGAAGAAAATAGCAGAAAGATCAAGGACAGAAGTTTGACTGTGGGAATTCAAAGAGTTTGAAAATAGGAAATATAAAAGAAATAAATTATAAATTTAATTTACTTATGATAAATTAGAAATAAGAAAATAATTTACAAGAAGGGCAGAAATATTAAACATCGTATAAACTGAATTATTATCATGTTAGACTGATAATTAAATATCAACTGTAAAAGACATTATGTATATCGTTTCGAAGAGACCGGAATAAATATTCCGCTCCGATTCGAATTATACGCTACGTATCAGAAATACTGAAGATGGAGATATGAAGGCTATTTTAAATAGTACCTTTGGTCTATCCAGTCCCAGGACAACCTATATGGTCGGGTGTCTGACAATGTATATCTATTGGATTCTACACATCGAATTTATGTAAGTATATTACGTTGGTGGCAGAGAAATTCATTTCTCTTAGCTTTATTGCCCGCATTATATTTGGGAAATCGAATGAGGGTTCTGACAGGTAGGACGATGTAACATTCAAAGTAATTGAAGATATAATCTATCAAAAAGATAAGTTTAGCCTTAAACTTCACAACAAGGAAATGACAAAAATCAGGCAGACAGCATGGCTATGTGGGTAGCTCCCATTAGGGTGTATTATCAACTATCTAGAGATATTCCTTTTATTCTTATTCTATCGATGTTGTCCCATTCGGGAAATGGTTACTGTGCATAACCATTGGTGATATACATTCGATACGCTCAAGAGAAATGAGTGGTCGGTCATGTGTGGCCGGGTTACAAGAAGTTCATGTTGAACCCAGTGTATTCCTCTCTAGAGATACACTATCGGAAGGTGGTTCCATACCTTGTCATAGTTGGAAATCCATTACCCATAAGCATTAAGCGGTTTTATTTGCATACTATGTAAGTAGAATGTGAGATGCAAACATTTTACTAGATTTTAAATTATTTGTGGAAACCCTAGACATTATCATAATATCTGGTTTAAATATACAAACTGTTTGATTCTCATAAGGTAAAAACCTGTTCCGTATTTACGGCGTGGTGTTATGAGTATGATTTTATTTCTTTAGCTGGTATTAAAATCATTTACTCACACCAGTCCCCGACTGACCCAGAGTTTATTTTTCTTTGTTTTCTTTAAACTTTTGGGTACTCATAACACTTGTTATGAGTAGACAAGTGATCCTGGTCTTGACTTAACTTGGAGTAGCTGGATGGGAAGGATCTGAATGTTGGCTTATCTATGTATAATTATCTGCAAGTTGTTTTATCCTTGATGTTATGTAGAATTATCTGCCAGTTAGTTTATCACCAAGTTTAAGTATGTAATTTGTGATGACATGTATCCGTAAATGTACTTGACTTATGTTATGTAATATTTTGGGGTGTTATGTTATAATCAAGTTCCGTTGTGAGATTCTGATGTTTTCTTTAGTTTTATCTTCTATTTATCTTTTATACTTATACAATGATACAACTTCCGATGTGTTCGAAAGTTGGGTCGTTACATTTCAGGTCCTCTTCCATCGAGAATGAGTGTAAGACTTTCGTAGAGGGGAGCAAGAGATTGATGAAGGAGAATGCGCCATCGAAGCAGAAGAAAAAAATATTTAATACGGAAAATTTAAACTTAGGGCTAAAATCAAAGTAACTAATAAGTCCACAATTGAGGCTTAAAGCGAGTCCCAAGGATACTGTGAGACACTTATCCAAGCTAAGATGTATAAGGACGAAAAAATAATATATCTTCAAAAGCGACATGAAGAAGAGATGGAATGGAAGTAGGAGGGATTCAACTCTATAATTTTGGGCATTTATGCCTAGGTATTACGTCATCGTAGTTTTTCACGAGTTCGAGATTATCCGTACGCGCTAGCAGATGCCTGGTATTATTTAGTTTAAGGTGAGCATTTTTTTGACTAAAAGCACAATAGTTGGTGAGGAGGAATTAATTTGGCACTTCTTGCTGGGTGAGGTGCTGAAGGTCCTAGAAGAGGATCCTCGTTTGTCGAAGGAGAAGGAAGAGGTGAAGAAGTAGTTAAATAAGTGGAAGGAGCAGCTGGATGAATGATTAGGTGCTAATCATTATGCTAGCATGGTAGGCCTATTATCAAGTCAAGACGTCCATATCTGAGATCCTTTTGCACCTCTTGTCATCTTCAAACCTCCGCTTATCAAACACCTTCCAACATTCTAGAATACATATATGAAGGCGCTAGCCTCAAGGCTCAAATGACGCTATCTCCAATTCTCAAAGCCAAAACCCTAATGCTTTATGAAGATACCAGAGTTGAAGGTATTTCCATGCATTTAGCGGCTTCCAAGGTAGTATTAAATGCGCGTAATTGGGTCAGTGGTCTTCCGGCTGGATCTTCTAAACCATGAAAAAAACTAATCATGATGAGTCTCTCTGTTGTAGTTACTCAATTTTGCAAGTAATCAATAAGTACTCCAAATGCATCTTCACTCAAATTTCAAGCATTTTCAGCCATCAATTCTAATGATGCTTCTTATGTAGGAAATCAAGTGATTAGTTCTCTTATGGATTTGAAAAATAATGGTAACCAACTTGAGGCTGAGGCGCGAGAGATCATAGATAAATGAGAGATTGGACGTTCCATCTAGCTCAGCATGAAGGAGATCACTGTGAAACAAGCATAGGAATTACTATCAAAAGGTTCTTATCACTCCTATGCCATAGACACATGTGGTGCTAGCAACAGAGATCCCAACTATGGCATGGTGTAGGCTAAGTCTTTTAAAAGGATAGGTAGGTGAGCTCTCCTCTTCGTAAAAATCTACACCCATCAAGGATGGTCACAACGAGAGCGATAAAAGATCCAAAATGAAGAAAAAAGAGAAGGGCACCAACAATTCATTTCCTAAGAAACCCAAAGGGAAAATGGAGATGATATACATTGAATTGCCTTTGCTTTTGTACGGCTTGGATAGGCTTTATTAATGTTTTACTCGTCGAATTGTGCAATTATAGACCTTGCTTTTGGCTTAGTTTTTTAGGAGATAAAACTTGCAGTTGTGTATTTAAAAAAATTGATATGAATAAACAGTTGGTTTTTTGTCTAAATGTTTTGAGTGTTAATGCTTTTCATTTAATATACTCACAACTAATTACTCGTCTTAACACTTAGGTTATATTTGATCACTCATAAATCTTAGCGTTGGTGAAATACGCCAGCCTAAGAGGCCCCCTACCAGTCGTGGCCTCGATTCATATGGAATTGGTGGAATAATCAACCTTATGGGTGTTTCCGTTCCTACCCTCTGTCACAATGTAGCGGAGTTATTACGAGCATCATAATTCGCCCTGTAAATTTTTACTCTTCCACTATTAAATTAGGTTAGATTTGCAAACATATTGTACCATCCTTTAGGTTTATATTCTTTAATCGGATTTCTAGTAAGTGCTACCGAATGAGTGGTAAGATCATTGGGCTTTGGATTTATACTCCATCTATTGAATCTTAAAGAGAATTTATATAGCGAATGGTTAGGTCACACCCACTTAATTATGCACTCCTTTTGTTGAAACATAAGACTGAGTTAGTTGGATGGTTGGGTCATGTCTGTTCCAAGTTTTTATACGTGCCTCATCTCATTTCAATGATCGAGTTAGTAAGAAGACGGTCGATTCAAATCTACTATCTGCATTGTACTTTGCTTATCGAACCGAAAGCGAGACATTATGTAAAAACCCGAATTTCGATAGACCAATTTTTTTTTAAATATCCCAATCTAATGAAGCTCGAGTTGCCTTGTCTGGTATCCTGCGGAAAAGACAAAATAATAAATATATTAGAGCTCAGAAAACATCTCACAACGGAATGGATAAAATATAATATAATCAAATATAGCCTTACCGAAGTAACAATATTGTCTAACTAATATCGAAAGCTATCAAATCTCTGCCATAAACCTAACCTACGAGTATGTTATGAAGAGAGGGTTAGAACACAAAGTTCTGGTGACTGGACAAATTATACATTCTGAAATAACCCTACATATATCGTTTAGTTATGTTTTCTTAATTATTAGGTTATTTGGGTTAACAATACTCGAGGCTCAATACTCACATCGTGCCCAACTACTCCCCAGCATATTAAACCTAATATATATTATATATATAGTTATTATACATCCCATCGTACCCTCCTCGTACGGTCTCCGCTGTCACGCCACGAAAGTGTATACAGCATCCATCCTATGCTAACCTGCACACGAAAATCTATATCTTTACGCCACATAATCGCATAGAATTACCATCACTATGCCACGTAAGCGTACGAATCGTTATATCCAAACTCCTCTATCGAATCAAGTCTCAATACGAAGTAAAGCTCTACTCTCTATGATACACCACCCAGTGTGTGTATCTAGACACTCACATGAACGTATTGTCTACTGCACTTCGAGTCCTGTAATAGGGCTTTATCCAATGCACGAAACTCGGTCGGGAGATTTTCATATCTGTAAAGGTCCGCCTCATTAGGCCTACAATACAGATATCCATGTATGGTAGGCATTTTTACGTGTCTATGTCCCCACCCTGGCCCCTCCTCGACTAGTGAAAGACTACATGAACAGCTAAGTTTTGTGCCCCTATCAAACAATATAACTCGAAATTGGCATGCCCCGCAACCAACGTCTCGGTAGTGAAAGATCGATGGTCACTAGGTTTAGCTCTAGTCTTTCTATCTCCCACTGACTGCCGATGACAGGTACCCGATGATTACTATCATGTATTGGTCCCAACCAAGCCTCTTCCCGAGACAATAGCCGAATCACCCAACGCCATCCTCCATAGCCTTGACTGCCAAGCTACATTTGCAGTCAAGGTATACTCATCGGGTGGTAACGTGTAGATCAAACTTCTGCGAGTACAGCTTGAGCATGTAGGAGTACACTATCACGTTCCTCGGAAGCCACGTGCTTCCCTCTAGCCTCGCAGAGCAAGGAAGCAGAAGAACCAGCAGAATTACCAAGAAGAATCAGATGGGCGTCGTCCTTATGTGCCTCAAGACAACTCGATGATCTACCCTATTTGGGTTCTTCACCTTCATAGATGCAGACTGGTCCAAGCGCATTACACTAACGTGTTATTAGATTTTACGTCTAACCTTTTAATCCTTCTCTTGTCTTATCTTATCAAATTTTAAATTAACTTGATTATCCACATATTAGATTTTTATTTAAGTTACCAGTTTTTCCTTAGATCCCTTTATATCTCAAAGGAATAGTCCTCTCACTTATTAATCTAGTGAATTAACTTAACTTGTTTTAAGTTCATTAATAATCCTAATGACATAACATGTTATTTCTTAGATTGTAATTAACGAAAGTAATCTACAACCTTTTACCCTTGGATTGTAATTAATGAAAGTAATCTACAACCCCTTTTTTACCACCACCCATTTATTGTCCAATTACATGTTTGCAAGCTATAATAACATGCTTTACTTAATGTATAATTAAGTATACCCTTCCCTAATTCTCATGTTTTTTTATGACATGTCTACTTAAAACATAATTAAGTACAACTTATTTTATATCATACTACTTTAGTCTTTCTTATTTAATCATAACATCGTCTTACATTTTTGTCACAACTTGTTGTTTTTTACTTATTGACGTAGTTCTCTTAACTAAGGTTTATTCATAAGTCCACTTTTTCATTTAGTATAACTCATGTTATAATTTCCACGTGTCCCTAGGACAATCCTATCTATAATGTTACATTTCCATTCATATAATTAATTATAATAGGTTATATTCCTCGTTCATCAAATTTCCCATTGGTTCCGCAACATTAACCAAACTTTTACTATTGTAACATCCTTTTATTTACCGTTTGGCATATTCTCATTATTTCAGGAAAATATTTCATATACCTCATTAGATTAATTAGTGGAAAATGTAAAGATCCATTTCCATAACGCACATCAATCAAAATCCGTAGTTGCAATCTATTCCTTTTATTTTCATTGTGGACATACATATATCTTTTTATTTGATCAGTGTGCAATACGGTAAAAGAATCCCTATTTCACACTAATCTCTTTTTTCCCTTTCTTTTCTTTCAACTACATTTACAATAATTTTGCCATTATGGAAATGTTCGAATTTCCCCAAATCCATCTAACCCAGTCCATCACTAATCCCCTTTTTACATTTTTTGAGTTAGAAGTTATTTATCATTTCCAAATCATTGTAAATTTTACATACAAATTAAGCACTATGTTATTTTTCATTATTCCCAATTTCACGGTAATTTGATTTACAATATATCCAACTCGTCATTAAACAACATCTTCAGTGGCATATGTTTATTGTAAATTTCGCAATTTCAATATTACAGTAATTCTTAATCCAAACAGAAGATTAATGGAATAGATTTATGAAACAACATATTCTTAATGTACTTGGAAATAAATAATATCGCATTTGCCGAAAATTACAGTTATGTAACATGTTAAGAATAACGGGGAACGTAAGCGGTAAATATACCATTACCTAAAAGGTATAAATCTAAATCCACTCACCTGGCAATTTTCTAATCCTTGAATTTGATTTAGATTTGTGATTCTGTGGTCTTCCTAACTAAATTTAGTATTAAAACAACCACATATTTACAAATCAGATACTAAAAGAAGAGGGAAAGAAGGAAAGAAACCTAAATAAATCATATTCACGGGACTTACCTCACGTTGACCAGAAATCTGAACACCTATGTTTTAGATTCACATTCTTTATCTTCAAATCTTGAATCGGAATTTCCTCAAGCTAATTTTCTAATTTCTAAAAGGTATGGAGAGGAAAGACGATGGCAGAGCCTTGGCATCATCTCAGAAAATATTAGTTGAAAGCTAGGCCCTACTAGTCTATTTATATATGTACAGGACACTCTGATCCATCGAATTAAATAATATAAAATCCCAACTGATTAAAAAAGAAAACACGTCACAAAATAAAAAGATCTGTCCCGGGAGGGTCGACCCCCCGTGTCGACCCACCATAGAGGTGTGTCGACCCTAAGGTCAACACATGGATTGACCCTATGGTCGACACATGGGTCGACCTATGTGAAGCCTGGGTCGACGTTGCTTTTGGGTCCTTAACGTGTTTTCTGCTGATTTAATTTCTGATTAATGTTTAGTTTATTTATTAATATAACTCATCTGAATTATTATTTTCTAGTTATAACTCATTTTTAATTTCAAATTTCATTCTTATGCATATATATACGTGCACAACCTTTTAATTTTTCATTTGTTTATAATTTTCCTACACGGACCCCATTTTGGTTAAGTCATGTATCAAAACGAATCATAAAATTGCCACCGGACAGAATGGTATATGTTTCGGGGAAAAATTCTGAAATCTTAAATTATCGATAATTTCATGTAATATTTATATAAAATACGGGGTGTTACATTCTCCTACCCTTTAGAAATTTCATCCCCGAAATTTGGTATGGGTAAAATTAACTAATTCCGCGCATAATTTACAACCATCATGTGTATATCCAATTTTTCAACCATTTGTGCACTTGTGCAAAGTGTAATACAACATTATAATACGTCAATGCCTAAGAGTACCTCCTATATAAATGAAAGTTTTCTTGAATTGTTTTTGTTTTTGAAAATATGATGCACACATCCTAAATATACTGGTAATTTCCATATGAATGCAATATTTTTAAAATCAATATACTTTTTCATCCAATTTTTCTTACACCTTTACAGAGTAAGAGGGTAGTTCATCCCATTTTTGCATCCATTTTTGCATTCTAACCCAACTTTGCAAATTACAGAAAAATCAAATTTTCTGAATTCGATTTCTTATGTTACAAAAAGGTGGAAAACTAAAAAACATCAAATTTTATATTTTCTCTTATGTACCTTTTCTATCTGTACTTGGATTTAATGCAACTACTATACAAAGATTTCCTATCTTCCTACCCAAGAACTGTTTACATAAGGAAATTTTCTTTTCCAACTTACTTCGGAAAAATCTTTAAAAAAAATCTATTTCTCGAAATTATCCATTTTTCTCAATTATCATATTTGTTGCTTTGCTTTTGCAGTTGTCATCATTGTTTATTTTCTTTTGGTTATGCCATTTTTTTTTCTTAGCTTAATTAACTTGACCCACTGATCTATGCTTAGTTTTAATTAAGACTTGTAATTTTTTTTTCAAATCTAAAATAAGAAAACAAGCTCAGTACACAACTACTACCAAGGGCTAAGAATCCTAGGACCATGCCTCCCCCTATTGATGAAGAAAACTCCAAACCACAGGATCTAATTTAACAAATCGCTTTCACTTTACCATTTACTTGTCAAAACTAGTCCGTACAGTATACTAACTATCTTTTCCAAGCAATAACCTAGGCCCTATAGTGCTTACGCACTATATAGGAATTTACTACTATGTCAAAATATTTTTTTCTATTTAGTTTATAGCCTCAAAAAATTTCCCATCTTTCCTATGTACTAATCCTTACCTACTCCATGATTTAAAAACGTGGTTTGGTCTTCTCATTTCATTTTCCTTCCAAAAAATAAAAGCTTCAAAACTTTATTTTTCTTCATTAAAACTTATTTTTGCCAGACCATAGAAAACTAACATCTCATAAATAAAACACAAAACTTTTTTTCCAAATCACAAAAACTTGAGTAAACAAGGAAAACTATTTCTCAATTAATTTCACAACAACTCATTGTTATTATACAATTACTTAGAACAAGGTGGAAACATCTACTCCATTCTAAATTTTTAACAACTTATTTTTTCCACCCACCATAATTTATATCAAAACAATTGTCAAAAGAATAAAGATTGTCAAAAAAAAAAATTACTGAAAATTTTAGTTTTTGACAAAATGTAATCTTTTCTATGTTTTGTCATTTAATTCTTTCATACTTTATAGCTTAAAAACTAGCGAGTTGTACATGCTCTATAATGTACTCATTTTTCTAAAAGAATTCATTTTAGACAAAAAATTCATAAGAAATCACCATTTCCAAAATATAACCCAAAATATACTTTTCACATATGTTACTTACATTTTTTTTTTCAACGCCACAAAAATCTCTTTTTGTTTCGAATATTGTTTCTACATAATTTAGCTAGTACATATTCTAAAAATGTAAACTTTTAAGGTCAAAACTTGAAAAACGCCGTACATTACCACCCAAAAGCTTTTAAAATTTCAAGTTCTTAAAAGTTAACAATGGGGAAAGACTCAAAGTGGGTTTCTAACTTACTTAGACTTTCCTAAATATTCCCAAAAATTTATTTCACTCAAATATATATATATATATATATATATATATATATATTCCTAAACCATTTTCCTATTTACTCTTTCATAATTTATAAGGTTCTACTGGCAAACCAACTAATCTGAAATACTAACATTTCAGACACTAACATATGACACCCTTCTTTTTCCATCACAAAATACAATGTACACTTTTCAACCAAACCACCTAAATTCTTTATTCTTATATTTCCATAACCATTTCTTTAGTGTACATAACTGGTATCCCAATTCTTTTCATATGTCGCTCTCCTTATTTAGTGAGTTCCTTTATAGATCTAGAGGGGTGTGTGTGTGTGTGTGTATAATATTTAAAATTTTAAAAATACAAATACGTTCACTCACTATCTATATAGAAATCCTAAACCTAAGCTCAGATACCAGATGTAACAACCCGAATTTCGACAGACCAATTTTTTTTAAATCGCGATCTGTGAAAGGTCGAGTTGGCTTGTCTAGTATCCTACAGAAAGGAAAGGGAAAATAAATATATCAGAGCTTGGAAAATATCTCACAACGGAATGGATAAAATATAATATAATCATATATAGCCTTACAAAGTAATAATATTGTCTAACCAGTATCCAAAGCTATCAAATCTCTGTCATAAACCTAACCTGCGAGTAAGTTGTGAAGAGGGGGTCAAAACACAAAGCTCTGGTGACTTGATAAATTATACATTCTGAAATAACCCTACATATACCGTTCAGTTATGTTTTCTTAATTATTAGTTTATTTGGGTTAACAACACTCAAGGCTCTATACTCACGTTGTACCCATCTACTCCCCGGTAGATTAAACCTAATATATTATATATGTAGCTATACCCCACATCTCAAGATATATCCCATAGTACCTCCTCGTATGGTCTCTGTCGTCACGCCGCGGAAGCGTATACAACATCCATCCTATGCCAACTCACATACGGAAATTCATATTTTTATGCTACATAATCGCATAGAACTACCATAGCTATGCCACGTAAGTGTACAGATCATCGTACTCAAACTCCTCAGTTGAATCAAATCTCAACATGGAGTAATTCGCTTCTATCTAGGATACAGCACCCAGTGCGTGTATCCAGACCCTCACACGAATGTACTATCTACTGTACCCCGAGTCCTGTAGTAGAGCTGCATCCAATGCACGAAAATCGGTTAGGAGCTTTCCATATTTGTAAAGGTCCGCCTTATGAGACGTTAGTACGGATTTCCTAATATGGTCTGCATTTTCACGGTGGCTATGGCCCCACCCTGGCCCTTCCCTCAACTTGTGAAAGACTACATCAAGAGCTAAGTGGTGCGCCCCATCAAACAATCTAACATCCAAATTGGCGTGTCCCGCAACCAACGTCTCGATAGTGAAAGATCAATGGTCTCTATGTTGAGCTCTAGTCTTTCTGCGTCCTACTGACAATCGATACAGGTACTCGATGGTTACTATCCTGTATTGGTCTTGACCCAGCCTCTTCCCGAGGCAATCACCGAATCACCCAACGCCATCTACCACAAATTCCTTACTGTCAAGCTACAATTGCATTTAAGGTGCACTCACCAGGTGGTACCGCGCAGAATAAACCTTTACGAGTACAGCCTAAGTGTGTACCGCAATAGAGGACCACCATGGATTACCCTACCAATCCCTTCGGAAGTTATGTGCTTCCCTCAAGTCCTGTAGAGTAAGCAAGCAGAATAACCAACAGAATTACCAAGCAGAATAATCAAATGGATGTGCTCATCTCATACCTTAAGACACCTCGATGATCTACCCCGTTCGGGTTTTTCACCTTCGTACATGCGGAATGGTCCAAGCACATTACATTAACGTGTTATTAGATTCTACATCTAACTTTTTAATCCTGCACTTGTCTTATCTTATCTTATTAGATTTTCAATTAACTTGATTATCCATGTATTAGCTTTTTATTCAAGTTACCAGGTTTTCTTTGAGCCCCTTATATCTCAAAGGACTAGACCCCTCTCGCTTATTAATCCAGTGATTTAACTTAACCCTTTTTAAGTTCATCAATAAACCCAGTGACATAACATGTTATTTCTTAGGTTGTAATTAACGAAAGTAATCTACAACCATTTACATTTGGATTGTAATTAATGAAACTAATCTACAACCCCTTTTTTATCACCACTCATTTATTGTTCAATTACATGTTTACATGCTATAATAACATGCTTTATTTAATGTATAATTAAGTATATCCATCCCCAATTCTCGTATTTTCTTATGACATGTTTACTTAATACATAATTAAGTACAACTTATTTCGTTTCATAAGTTTACCTGCTTTAGTCTTTCTTATTCAATCATAACCTCGTCATATACTATTGTCACAACTTGTTTTTGGCAAAGTCAACCGGTTTTTAAAGCGACTGCAAACACTTTTATTATAACCAATTATAAATACAAGAAAAATAGTAGGTTGGTGGTTATCAACCAACTACTTCGGTGTTTAAGGTGGACTGTCCACTACTACCGGAGTTCAAAGTGGTTTGTCCACCACATCTAAACTAGATTACAAGACCGGAGCTAAACAGCATTTCTAAACTGCGAACTAATACTCCACGCATTAAGTTTAGGCATATTACATGGCATTCTTCAAAAGGAAGAGAATTACAATTCGAATCGCAGTATATACTTCACAGACAGTCTACAAACATAAAAAACACCATTAAATGCAGGAATACAACCTCACTGTAGTGCTTAATATTATTACAGCTGAAAGTGAAAAACATAGAACAGTGAATTTGAAAATGTGACATGGTAGGCTGCACATGATAGCTCCATTGATGTGACCACATAGCTTCTACAAATAGAGGCGACAACTAAGTAGTTCACCAAATTTTTATGATAACAAAAAGTATTGCAACTTGACTTTGAGGCCTGCATTGGTAAGACGTTGTAGCATGGAGAAAATTGATGTTCGCCTACCAAAGACAGCAATTTGAGAGCAAAGCTTCACCTGTTTTATCGATGTAGCCAGAGAACAATAACAGAAAGCATACAATACCGCAGTACTTCACCAACATGGAACCTCAGAACATTAACTTGTTGCATATCATGGCACTCCAAATCCAAAGCTAGAGGCATTGCATCCATCCCTTCCTCCAATACCAAAAACCCACGTTAGAGTCAACCAACTTTAAGTACTCAACAATAACTCCAAATGTCACTAACAAGACGAAATCTAAGACACACATTGAATACCAAAAAATCAGAAAGCACCAACAAACAACAATATACACTAGATTATGCTAAGAAAGCCTCGGCATACCAGGTAGCGATTAATGTGTCGCGAGACAGCTCGATGTACCAACATTACTGTGCATAAAAAGCACTCCATGCCAGCGACTAAACCATCACAACTAAGCAAAATGACCTCAGTTGAAAACCATATTGCTGACCAACCCCATAATCGACTCAGCAGACTACCAATCCCCACCTATCCACCTATCATAAGCCAGATATTCATGGGACAAAAAACTCGTTAGGCAACGTAGCACTGAATCACCTGGTCACCTCATGATGTGAATTATTGGAAAACGCAAGGAAGGTAATTGCTAAGCAAAAAGTGAACAAAGTTTGAAGAAATGAAATTGCTTGGAAATCCACTTCACTAAATTACTATGGGAGTACTGAAGAGGGAAGGAGCACTTGGGTTTGATGAGGTCTTAGGGAGGGGAAGGAAAGAGTTCGGCTTAGATATGTAAAGAGAAAAATAGTTTCTAGTGAGAAGCTCACGAAAACGAAATCAGGAATTAGAGGAGAGAAGATTGGGAGAATTGAGGGTTGAATTGGAAGAAGCGGAAGTGATTAGAAGGAAAGAAGAGAAGAGTGAATTAGGACCTATCGTCATTAACAGGCACCCACCGGAAAGAAGCATTTTCGTTGTCACAACTTGTTGTTTACTTATTAACTTAGTTCTCTTAACTAAGGTTCATTAATAAGTTCCCTTTTTCATTTATTACAACCTATGTTATAATTTCCACTTGTTCCTAGGACAAGCCTACCTATTATATTACATTCTCATTCATATAATTAATTCTAATAGGTTATATTCATTGTTCATCACATTTCCATTTGGTTCTATAACATTAACAAAACTTTTACTACTGTAACATCTATTTACCGTCTTGTATATTCTCATTATTTCAAGAAAATATTTCACACACCTCATTAGATTAATTGGTGGAAAAATATGAAGATTCATTTCCATAACGCACATCAATCAAGATCCATAGTTGCAAGCTATTCCTTTTAATCTTATTATGGACATACATACATCTTCTCATTTGATTAGTGTGCAATACGGTAAAAGAATCCATATTCACACTGATCCCTTTTTTTCTCTTTCTTTTCTTGCAACAACGTTTATAATAATTTTTCTGTTATCGAAATGTATCAATTTTCCCCATATCCATCTAACCCAGTCCACTACTAATTTCCCTTTTTTATTTTCTAAGTTAGATGTTATTTACCATTTCCAAATCACTGTAAATTTTCCATACAAATTAGACATTCTATTTTTTTTTCATTATTCCCAATTTCACTGTAATTTGATTTACAATATCCAATTTTGTCATTAAACAACATCTTTAGTAACATATTCATGTTTATTGTAAATTTCGCAATTTCAGTATTACAGTAATTCTTTCTCCAAACAGAAGATTAATAGAATAGATTTATGTAACAACATATAAATTATATCGCAATTGCCGCAAATTACAGTTATTTAACATGTTAAGAATAATGGGGAACGTAAGCGGTAAATATACCATTACCCAAAAGGTATAAATCTAAATCCACTCACCTGACAACTTTCGAATCCTTGAATCTGATTCAGTTCTGTGATTTTGTGGTCTTCCTAACTGAATGTAGTATTAAAAAAACCACATATTTACAAATCTGGTACTAGAAGAAGGAGGAAAGAAACCGAACTAAATCAGATTCACGGAGCTTACCTCACATTGATCAAAAATCTGAAAACCAATATTGTAGATTTACATTCTTTACCTTCAAATCTTAAATCAGAATTTCCTAAAGCTAATTTTCTAATTTCTAAAAGGTGTGGAGAGGAAATACAAGCCTAGGCGTCATCTCATAAATATGAGTTGAAAGCTAGGCTCTGCTAGTATATTTATAGATCTACAGGACACTCTAATCCATCGGATTAAATAATATAAAATCCAAACCATTTAAATCAGAAAAACATGTCACAAACTAAAAAGATCTGGCTTGGGAAGTCGTATATCAAAATGGATCAGAAATTTTTCATGAACACAATGGTATTTTTTCGAGGTTAAATTCTAAAATTATAAACTATCGATATTTTCGTTTAATATTTATATTGAATACGGGGTGTTACGCATAAGCAACGAGCGATCGAATCACTTACGCTTGACGAGTCTGGTTACAGACTTTGAGTAACTAGTTGATTTCATGCTATAGGTACCATTATATTAGTAGTTTATAAACTTAGATGTAAGTCAGTTGCGTCACCATTATTATACTATGTATTGACAAGTCACAAACTAGGAAAACCAAGAGCTTTTATTGCAACTAAAAAAATAGTTTGGTAATACTTGCTTTATTACATTGCTTGAAGACAAATTGTAAAATACAACTTTTTGGAAACGCTAAGTGAAATGGCATTATAGATATTCAATATCCCATGTTCTTAGTAATTTGATACCATCAAGGATCATCATACTGAAAGTCCCATCTCTAAGCTTTCGTTTAATGATGTATATCCTTCCCATCTCGGATCCATGTGAATAGGGATAAGGAAGACTTGATTCAGTATGAGGTTACTAATTTCTAAGATGTTAGGTCGAACCAAGGCATTATAATATCATGCGACTCGTTGTCAGTTGGTAGCTTCCCTCATGTTAGCTTTTTTTAGCTTCATAACATATAAAAGACTCAGAAAGGAGGTTTCTGTTAGTTCTGGGATAACAGTGTGGCACTCAATGAAAAAGAACTTCCAGTTCAACTTGTATGATGGTTTCAAAGTAATAGATCAAGGGAAATAGAGCATGGCCAGTAGCGGATTTATAGGTAGTTCAATAAGCCCATAATGCTAAAGTGAATTTATTAACCCAATTGCCTCTATCCATTTCCAAATACTTCTTCATGATGGACTTAATGATTTTATTGACTACTTCATCATGTCTATTAGCTTGAGGATGATTAATTACCATAGATTGCTTCTAAATGTATTGTGTCAACGGAAGTCTTTGAATTTTAAACTGTCAAGTTGGGTTCCATTGTCAATGATAGTTATTTTAGGGAGACCAAAATGATAGACAATGTTATGTTCTATAAAGGTGATTGCTTTCTTAGTTGATATCATGGTTATTGGTTCAGCTTCAACTTATTTTATGAAATTAATCAACTACGTTGATGGGATACCTCGCCCTACCTATTGAGACAGGCAGTTTTCCAGCAATGTCAATGCTCTAAACAGCGAATGGTCGTAGACTAATATTTGAGTAATCACAGTTGGTGGGACTCTTTGAATCATAGGAAATTGTTGGCACTTATCACATCTTCGAGTGTAATCAATTGCTTTCCAATTAATGATGGGTCAATAATAGTCATAACAAAGTATTTTCTTAGCCATGGTTTTCTACCGGTGTGATTACCACATTTGCCTTCTTATACTTCCCATAAAACACGTCTGGAAGGGTCGGCTGCAGCACATGAAGTAGTTGGATGAAGAACATCCTCATATGTTATGTGCCATCTTAAATGATGTAACATGAAGATTTCTAAAGGAAGGATTGTTTCTCATATGGTCTCTCAAGAAGGATTATATGTTGCAAACAATTATTGATTGGAGTCATCTACACCTTATTTGTTAGTGCAATAGAAGGATGTTTTGATGATAATAACAAATGGTATAACAAGTAATGGTATAAAATACATCTACAGTTATTACTACTGATTATATTATATTATATAGTATAGTACAGCTTTACAATATGTGTTGATAATCAAGATTGTACAATAACAAGACCGTCTGTAATGATCTAAGGAAATTCTATGGAGATGTTGTTCAAGACTGGTGATGAAAATCACGGCTCATGAATTATCAAGAGTTTAAAAATTCAAGAATGATGAAGATAAGTGTTTGAGTCTTATTCATATATGTTAAAACTCGACTAATCCCTTTTCAAATGGTTTCCAATATAGATTTTTATTTTTAAAAAATTAAATTCAAATTTTAAAGTATTTTTCAAAGCGTATTTTATACTTGTTTTTATGATTCAAGTTTTAAATTTATCTACAAATCATATGTTTCACGTTTTAAATCTATTTAATGTTTCTTAATAATATTTTATAAGTTAAACTTTATACTTTATATTTGTAGTTAATATATTTTATACTATTATGCTATATGTATTACGATTTTAATCTTTATCATTTTATTATTTAGTTTTGGATTTTTACATTTACTTTATGTATTGATTTTGATTATATAGTATATACTTAAGTTTAAATTATTTAAATTTATTTTTATGTTTTTGTATGCTTAAAACTCTCTTTTACTACGTATAATAGTTTTATATAATCTTAAAATAAACTATAAAGTTTTATATTTTCAAAAGAAAATTAGAGATTTTCAGAATTTATACTAAGGGCATGTCAACACAGGCACTTTGAGTGTATAGACATACTAGCTGATTTTTTCAAATTTCAAATTTGAATAGAAGTGTCTTTACATCATAACCTTTCAAGAATGGATGTTTCACTTCTTTTCTATAAATATGGGATTCTAATTTTAAAAATTTATTTGTTATTTTATCTTCTTCTTCACCCCTTTTCTTCTTCACTATTTCTAATCAAAATCATAAATATATTCTACTGAATTTTCAAATAAATTTATCTGGTTCTAATAAGTTTTTGATTTCACATCATCTTATACATAATCTACGAAGATCAAAGTGCAAATAAAGTTATAGGGCTATTGTATCCACAATCCCTAGATCAGGTCTACATTTCTTCGTAAAATTTACATAAATATACTCAAAAGGAAATGACTTGTTGGCCTGTAAATCAAGTTAGGTTTGGTTTTACCCAGAAAGCTATTGGGTGTGACTTGTTGGTCCAGAAATCAAGTTGTTGTGCCTAGATGTCGAGATTCTAGAGGGCGTCTCATTATAGCTTTGAAATCAAGAACTGTAATAGATTTTGAAGTAATTAAAAATCCATGTAGGATTTGGTGCAGGACCGGATGTATGGTAACTCCAAACCAGTATAAAATCTAGGGTGTTCCTTCCTTTAAATTTTTTTTTCTATTTTTGATTCTGTTGTGATTTTGGTGATAAACCTATGATAATTTTCTTATATACACGTATAATTGAATTAATTCGAAAAAAATCATATAAATCACTTAAACACTACTCATCCCCTTCAAACGTTAGGTTTGCCTTAAGATCCACTTCCATTACACCTACAATTAGTATCACAAAATATGTTTTCAAAAAGTTTCATTATCCAATCTTTGAAAATAGTAGTAATGGTCACCAACACTGGCTCATTTGTAAAAGGTCAACCTACTGCTGGAACATCACTTTTTAATGGTAGTAATTGCACTTATTTGGCATGTAGGATGAAAGTTTATTTACAATCAGTATGATTAGATAGTTGGAATGTCACACAAACCGAGTATATTGAATCTTAGACTAATTATTCAAAGTGGATTGATGATCAAAAGCATTTGCACAAAGAAACTCTAAAGTCATGATTATTTTGTTTTGTTCATTAGATAGGAACGAAATCAGTAGGGTATCGGTTTGTAAGTCTTCTTATGATATTTGGAAAACATTGTAAGTTGCACATGAAGGCACCAGTAAAGTTAAGAAAAATAAGAATTCCATGTTTTTTATGTGTTTCAAATATTTAAGATGAATCCATATGAGTCTGTATCTGATATGTATAGTAGATTCCAAGATATAATGCATTCACTAATTCCTCTTGGTAATAACTTTTCTAAGGAAGATTAAGTCAGGAAAAAACTTAAATTCACTCTTGCCTGATTGGGATCCAAAGACACTTGTTATTGAAGAGGCTAATGACATTAGTACTCTGAAAATAGAAGAATCAATTGGCAATTTAATGTCGTCTGAAGCCCAAATATAGGGTAGAAGAAGGAAGTTGAAAAGAAATCAATTGCATTTAATGTCATGATGGATATATCCGATGCAGAAGAAGATGATAAGGAGATTGCACTGATGATTAGAAACTTTTGGAAATTCCAGAAGTATATGAAGTTGAATAATTTCAAAAGGAATGAACATAAGGATTAAGGAAGCGGAAACGATGGTCAAATAGATGTTAGGTGCTATAATTGCAACAAACCAAGGCAAATACAATGATTTTATCCATATCCAGATAAATAAAATGCCTCTGCTTACAATGATGCATCTAGAAAAAGAAGGAGAGTATACACAACAATATTGGATGACTCGAATTCAAAAGCATCATCAAGTGATAATGATTCAGTCACTGAAATGGAAAATTATGTTTAACAACAATATATCAATTAGATGGGAACCAAAAAGAATCTTAAAAAGGTACACATATATTAAACTTTTGATTCATATGGCATCTTTGGTTTCTTTGATTGGTTGCTAGATTTTGTTGTTTTTAAGACAAAAAAGATTTCTAGTTTTTAAATTTCAAAATAATAATATAAAATAATTTTAACCAATATAATTTTGAAATTGTGTATATATATATTCTATAAAAGTTAGGAATAATAAAATAAACATATTAGTAAACAAAAAGGTGAGAAATAGACAAAAAAATAAAAGTCACATCCCCTAGTTCAATTGGGAATACCGACATGTGTCGTTTCCCTATATCGACATACTGCGTAGAATCAATGTATTCAAATTTGAATTCAAATTTCACCAACTTTTCACTAACTTCTATGTCATCAATGTCTACCATTTTGACCAGAGAATCCATCTATCCAATTGCTTTATGCTCACTTCATATCTATACATCCATTTCACTTCAATACGAATTCCAAAATTCTCTTTGTATACTCTTATCTCTTCAAAACTTTCATCAATGGCTTCATCATCTTTCGCTTCAAAAACCATAAGGCTTCCCAAAGCTACTAAAGCTTTTCTTTTTCACAATCAAGAAGCTATGCAAGCCTATATCACCTATTGAACTTTGGCAAAGTTCATACTGGAAGATTTGCGGTCTTCTCCGATTTTCCCTTTTATAAAATCAACTCCATTTTTGAAAATAGTGGTTTTTAAAAATTAGTCGATTCTCTTTAATATAATTTTGTTTGCTAACGTAATCTTGTTAAAATGTTTTATGCGAGTTTGCAAGGAAATTTTTATAAAGGAAATGAATAAATTTGGAGTAATGTCAAAGGGACACAAATCGAGTTAAATTGTGGGTGTTATCCTTAGTTGCAATTTTACCGTTTTAATCCCTCTAAGTTTCAAATTGATGAACATGATAGAGAGACCTTCCATCATATTTTTGAAAATAACGAATACCAAAATTTTATCAATCGTTATTTTCTTCCAAAGATGAGAATAGTTAATCTTCTTTTACAATAAACCAATACAGGTAGATCAAGAAATTATAACAACCCAACATCTAAAGTATGTAAAGTGCTTTTTTCTTTTTTTTTTGGTTAACACACCATAAATTGAGCACATGTCATTTTGGATGAATTTCATCCCAAAATCTTTCAAATCCTAAAAACTCTATTTTTCATGATGTTTACCTTATAAGAATTTTTACTTGTTTTGGAGTCAATTGCAAAGGATTTGATTTTTTTCAAAGAATTTTTTTACTCAAGCCAATGTTGCTTTAATGCAAATTCCTCTAACCCTTGTTTTGTATGAATCACTTACCAAAAAAGAGGCAATATTGGCTTTCAAGGAAAGGGCGGAAATAGAGGAGGAGGAAGAAGAAGAAGAAAAGATGGAAATAGAAGCGGAGGGGACATCTTTGGAGAGTACTGAATTTGAAGCAATTCCAAATAACAAAACTCTCCATATAAATCAAAAAGAAATAGTTAATAATCAAAAAACGCTTGAGAGGTCCATAAGCAGGAAATTCGACAAAATTTCTGACAAAATGGACAAATTTTTTGGGAAGATTGACCGAAAATTTGGCATGTCATCATCATCCTCTTCACATACCACTTTCTAGTGTTTTATATATTGTACCAAGTAGTAGTTTCGAGCTATTTGTATGTGTTATTTCTAGTTTTCAAGTATTGTATCATTTGTTTTCTATGTTGAATGTAACCTCTATCAACTACTAATGAAATTTTCTAGTTTATTATGTTTATTGTCATCAATGTAGTCTCTGAAAATCAACACAACCATTTTCTCCAACTTAAAATTTTATAACAAATCAAAATTAGAAAAATTGCGCTAAGTATGTCAACATACCCAAATATTGTTGGATCTAGAATAACCCTAGAGGGGCGGTGAATAGGGTTTTTCACAGTTTTTAACTGAATTAAAAACTTAACGAGATATATAATAATAAACTGATCATAGAAAATAGCAGAAACTGAAATGCAGAAAATAAATCACACACAGATATACCCAGCTTCGGCAAAACCCTGCCTACTGCTGCATTTCTAAGGTTTCTACTAGGTGATAGAACAGTTCCCGCATACAAGACCATGTACACTCGCAAACCTCTGCTCCTATTCTAACCCTACGCTCAAATCCCTAGACTGACCAATATCCACTCGATCAGATTTCCCCTGATTATAACCCCGTAATCAGTAACCCAGATTTTACAGACTCTGAAACTGTCAGTTACCCTTAACCGAATCCTAGAATTTTACAGACTTCTAGAAACTGTTTGATCGATTTCACAACACAATTTTAAAATGACACAAAGTAGAATCAAAAATTAAAACCCTAGGAATTATAAACAAAGGGTCATCCCCTTATTAAAACACTTGGCTAGGTTTTAAGCCCATTAGGTCGGCCCCTTTCCTTTGCTTTTGCCCGATCTCCTTTTAGTTCTGAAACTCAAAAATGGCGGCGGCTCTGAACAAAAAAACTAGGGTTTCTCTTGTTCTTCCCCAAATCCGAATCGATGCTTAATGAGAATGGATTCGTGGTTCTCTGATTGCTTCACTTTGATGATGTAGGTTGATTTGCGATGCTTTCTGCTTCACTGATTTGGGAAGATTCTTCTGTCTTTCTCGATCGAATGAAACTGTGAGTTTTCCTGAAAAATTGATTATTCCCTTTTGTTCATGAATGTTGTGGATTTTTTTTTTCAAATCTCTCTTTTTTTTTTACCGATGATGAATTTGGTGTGCTAATATAGGGTTATAGAAAACCCTAACTTTACTCTGATTTCGCTAATATTGACTCGATCTGATTGATTGGCTTTCTCTTTTTGATTCCACCGCTTTAAATGAATTTGAATCTGCTTTAATAAAATGAGAAGTTCTGGAAAGAATTTATTTGTGCCCTCTTGAATTCGATTGATGCATCTCTTAAAAGTCTGCATGATTTCTGCCAGATTTGTATTCAAAAAGTTCTTGCCATATTCTGATTTCTGGATAGATTTGAGAGACTGCCTTTTGTCCATTGCATAACTTCTGGAACCAAAAGCTGATTTCCTTTCTTGACACTTGAGCGATTAGTGGAATTAAATGTGAATTGTTCCATGCCCTAAATGAATACTGATTTCTGATTTTGCCATGATATTTGTGATTCAATACATTATCACTTTCCATACATAAAAGTAAAATGATTTGTTCACAGTTGGCTGTGCATACACATTACATGTATTCGTTTAATTATGTGACTCTGCACATTTGATCACCTGTGTTGATATAGCTGTGTTTCCACAAGATTTGTCCATGTATACACTGTCTCGACTATTTGAAAAATTAGAACATTGTTGCACTGTCCATTTAAATGTGCACATACTTACTTCCAGATTGTGTCATGTATATGTTTGACCACCCATATATGCATCAACATCATTTATTTACTACTCTTCTATTCTTCACATGCTTGGTTTGATCAAGCGTTACTTTGTGTCCGTATACACTGCTGTTTGGTATCTATTTGTTGCTGTATGGCACATCTGCAACGGCTCTTTTGCATACTCCATTACTGTTGCTTGAATGCTATCCATCTAGCTGTGTGGCTTTGCCTCATGCAGTATTTACACCCTTATTTGCTGTGTCCATATGTACACTGAACATGAATAAGATGTTGCATCACTTTAAACTCTTGAATTCAAGCCTGAAGCTTGTTGAACATCACACTGTTACTTTGTGTCTCCATCATGTTATGCTGTTAATCTTGAACTTATAGCTGTAACCACTTCTGAATATTTGCTGAATTGTTTTGCTCCATCATGTATGCTGAGCCAAGAAGTTGTGTGTGTCTTGTATTGTTTGTTTGTCTTGTATTGTTTGTTTGTGATCAATTCCTGAACCTTAATATGACATGTATTTGAGCTAGCCCATTTGCTGCTGCCATGCACGATTGAGCTGAACCATATAAAACTGAGAAACACATTCACCATTGATGTATAATTGTGCTTGGCCATGAACTGTATGTTTGGCCACTTGTACTATGCTGAACTCATGCTGCACACATATTGATCATGCTAATTTGTTGATCTTTGAACCTGGCTTGTCCAAGTTTCATCTCTTTGCTGTGTATACTCCTGTTTCATTATGACTTGTCCACTTGATCACTGACTTGAATTGCCTCGACACATGTTTGAGCCATGTATGCATTTACATTTATCTCATTTCTGCACCACCTTGCTGTGTACAACAACTACTGTTTTGATCATCATGCTGAACCTTCTTGCATGTACACAGCCTTGTGTTGACTTCTATGTTGACTTTGGATTTGACCTTTTGTTTTGCTCGGTCATGAATGCATTGTTTGACTTTTCATTGAGTTGTTTTCACGAGTGCACTGAGTTGAGACGGTCCACGTGGCTACTCCTCAGTTGCACACTGGATTGGCGAGGCAATGCACACTTGTGTATATATGCGCGTGTGTATATGCAGCCATCCAGAATAGATTTCCCTGTCCCTGCATTGTATATACATACTGTCTACCTTGTGGTATTTACAGTGTATCACTGTGAATATCACAGGCTGTCTAGACACAGATTGATGATTTTATAATTCAGATCAAGTCATGAAAAATGATGAGAAACACACCAGAAATCTGAGGCAAATAAAATTTTAAAATAAAATTTATATTCGCATATATTCAGTTTAAATTCCTGTTGCAGTGTACTGTGTGTTTCTGTTTTCATGTGACAGGTATGAAGACTGGACTGACTGTGAGGATGCTATGAAGATAGAAGACTGAAGACAGAAAACAGAAAACAAAAAGCAGTGCGTAAATGTATATATGAAATGTGAATGTATGACAGAGAGACTGTGTTAGAGTTGAGTGAGAACTTGATATGTACTGAAATGTATTGAAATGAAAATTATCAGTGAAGTGTACAAATAGTTGGAGTTGTAAAATTTGTACTGTTTGAAAATTGAAATATAATATTCTATTTAAATAAAATACTGTGTTAATATTTGAATTTATATACAGTCGTATTTTATTTAAATATAAATATTATATTTCTGTATGTGACAAATATATGAATCAGTACGATTACAAACACATTCAAAAGAATATATATTTGGTTGTTATCATCAAACAAAAATCATATAATTGTGTATACAACACCGTCATATACAACAATCTCCCCCTTTTGATGATGACAAACAAATAAAAGATTTTGTATATAATAAATTTGTTTAACAGTGAATATTGAACTCCCCCTATTTATTTGCTCCCCCTACAACAAATAACTCCCCCTATAACTGTGCATGAGTCAAATGTATGAATAATAATGAATTTTCAAAATTAAAAATATTTATCAAATATTCACTCATAAATCAAAATCTAACTCATTCTCCCCCTTTTGTTATCATCAAAAGGATACAGAGTTTAAAATACAGATGAAAATTGACTAAAAATATAATTTCAGCTGAAGAAGAAGAACGATCATCATAATTTTCAATCAGTCAAACAAAAATCATAATATTCTAAGAACAGGTGGCACATTTCACATTTTAGGGAATGACGGATATACGATGAATTTTATATAAAATGGAGAGAGTTTTAAAACAATTCATTATTTTCAAAGGATTTTTATAAAAATAAAGCACAAAAACAGTGATGGATTTGGACTATAGTTAATAATTCAATTTAAGTGACAAAATCGAATAATCTCAAATCCCAATACCCATCAATCAACAAATCATAATACGTCATAAGATTTCAACACATTTCACAGACAGAAAATGGATTGATAGGCTGGTTTATACACAAAGGAGAATTTCATATTAATTTCAATTTAGCACATTATTTCCTTTTCCCTTTTATTTTATTTAAGAGCACACTGACCACGCATAACCAGATATTGGATTTTTAAATGAGATCAGTCACAGCTTAAATTATAAGACGTCTCATAACCATGCATAACCAGAGCTTGGATTTTTAAATGAGGTTAGAGACACGCTTATGAATCAATTATATATATAATCATTTTCAGCTTTAAATAAAAAAACTCCCCAGTATATACAACCAATATGAATGATAGAAATGTGATAGGTACAGAAATGGACTGTGAAATAAATTTCTAAATTAATTATATTATGATGAAATATGACCAACTGTACCGGGATTATTGAAAATTTTCAATTGACACTAATTCTGACAAATAACATAACCACAATTCCATCGCAAATATTTTCATTGTTTATTCAAGACGATTTTTTTTTTTAAAAAAAATATTAAACTCTCCACATTTATAAAAAATTATCATGGATGATAGAATGATGATAGATAATGAGGATGGTTGAAAAATAATTGCCAGTTCAAAGATATTATAATAAATATTCAACCATCATGAAAATCCAAATAAAATTTCCTCTTGTTGTGAAATATATTGCAGTCACAATTCATCACAATTTCAAAATCTGATAATAATTTTGATGAATTATAAATGCAGTTCAATTTGGATATTGATTTCAATTTCTGAATGAATAATCAATAAATAATTTTAAAATTGAAAATCAATTACAAGAGTAATATGCTGATCTATGCATGACAAGAGGGAAAAAATACATATATACAGCAAAAAATATGCAGCACTTTTAAACTGATACCACATGGTGTCTCTACAAAGTGAAAAATCAGAACAGATGGATGTGACAAATATAAGGCGCTTCTGATACCAAATGTTCTCGCTTTCTCAAGGATTTTAATGACACCCCGGTGGCAAACAATGGTACCTCAGTCAACAGAAAAGACTTAATTACAAAGCAAGCAACTCAAGCACACAAATTTCATTTATCAGAACACGATAAATCTTTGATACCAAATCAAGCAGTCCAAAACAAAATATTTACAAATCAATTTCTTATAATCAGAGCAGCATGATTCCAAAACAAACATTTTTCAAAAACAGTATCAGAGCAGCACAGAGAAATCAGTATCACAACAGACTTGTCAAGATGTTGGTCACATAAGGTGGTTCATGATCCAAGATTTGCAAATATACTCTATTTTAAATCATTTGAAGAAATGTAAAAGTATTAGGATTTAATGAATCAATCACACCAGGTTATATTTCAGATTCAAGATATGTGTGAGATCCAATAAATCAATAATTTCAAATGATTTTAAACAAACATATATTCAAATCAAATAATCATGAAATAACAATGATTTTCAAAGACCATTTAAAAAAAAACATTTTCAAGAATTTCTCAAAACTATTTCTGACAAGCCCAAGAGAAATTTCAGGTCATTTACATCAAATTTGAAAATATTCATGATCGGGATAATTTATTTGAAAACACATGAATCAATGTAAAGTTTTGGGATATAATGAATCAGTCACACGAGATTGACAATTTAAAAAAAAAAAAAAGAGGTGTGTGATATTCAAAATATCTAGAATTTCAGATGATTTCAAACAAACATATTTCAATATAATGATCATGAATAAAGATGAATTCCAAGATGTATCACTGATACAAGCCAATCTGAAAATCAATGAAATTATCACAACTGATAAATAACAGAGTGCTGTAATGAGTATAATATTTTGAGCTTTTCTAAAATGAATTAGAATAATTCAGAACAGCAAAGATGTGTGACATTTCATTAAATATTCAGATCTTCAAAAAATTTAGAATTCAAATTAACAATGTTCAAGATATGACATGAATTCTTCAGCACTGTTATGAATTCAAGAAGAAAATAAACTTTTAAACAATTGCAGATAATTACAAGATTAAATTCAGAATCCGGAAATGATTATAAACAAGAGAGTTCTATTCAAATAAAATGAATTTCCAGAAAGTCATGTGACCTGCATTTGGAAGTTTAAGAAGCACAAAATAAACAAAGAGATATGGTAGTGACTAATCAAAAAAAACAACCAGAAAAAAAAATAGAAGGGGTAGAAGAAGGAGAAATAAACCAAAAAAATATTTACAAGGATGAAGTTAGAAATCATACCTGACATATGATGAGAAACATAATTTCTAACTTATCGGACTTGGCTAAGAAACATTGAATGATTCAATGACATGAAGCAGTTTGAATCGTTTTCTCTTTTTAGTACAGTTGTTTCTCAGCCACTTCAGGTACCTAACAGTTTAGAGAATCGAGTGGTCTAACAAAAATTGTAAAACCACTCACAATTGAATTCATACGTTTTGGTACCCAGACCTTTTTATATAACAATCCATCTGAATTTACCTTTGTACCCTTCGGAATCCAAATCTGTTTGAATTTAACGAGGTTTGTTTTATCTCCTTTTGGGATCCAGGATTGTTTATATGAATTATTACAAAACAAATTCAAATTTTGTTTTTGAAAAAATCCTTTGGAATTAACAAAGTTCAAATTAGCAAGATGATTCTTTTCAAAGAAAGTTGAAGGATTTTTAAAATCGTTCGATCTTCTCCTTTCAGAAAACTCAGATTTCCCAAAACCAAGCCCACTTCTATTTTCCAATGAAAATTGATTTTTCAACAACATATTTAAAGATTTCTCACCATTTGAAAATTTTGCCAGGGTTGTTTCAAGTTGTTGAATTTTAGTTTTAAGATCACCATTTTCTTTCAATAAATCTGAACAATCATTTTCAGTGATCTTACATCTTTCAAAATTGGATTTCAAAACCAAATTTTCATTTTTAAGCAGATTAATTTTGGTTTGGGACTCAGCAATCTCAGACTCAAAAAGTTTTTGTTTTTCAAACCCAAATTTCTTGGATTTTTCAATTTCGTTTTCCAGTTCTTTCAAAATCAAATCGGATTTCAACAAATTCTCCTTTTCAGCAATTTCAAGTTTGGAATATATATCAGTCTTAAAACTTTCAAGTTCCTTTTTCAAAAGATTATTCAAATTTGATAACTCAGCCTTGTTCTCATTTAAGATCAAAATTTCATTTTCAAACTTTTCAATATTTTTATTGAAATGAACAAGATTGGTTTTCAATTTCAGACAATTTTTGCAAACTGAATTTGAAGAATTTTTAAAATAGTTGAGCTGTGATTCCAAATAATCAATTTTGCTGGTCAACTTAGAATTCCCAGATTTCAGAGATTTGTTTTTAGATTTGAGTTTATCAACAGATTTAGTTAAATCAACACACATATAAACCAAATCTTCGTATGAGAAATTTTCAACTTCAGCATCTGTTGATTCTTCATCATCTGATCCTTCTGAATTTTCATTTGTAAATCCTGTTAAACAGACTTCTGAATCTGAGTTGACTTTCTCTGGTTTTGAGCTGCAGTTGTCAATTTGTCCAAACTTTGTATTGAGAGCTATCCAGATTTCCTGCGCAGTTAAACAATGGGAGATCAGACTGTATTGATCATTGTCAAGATAAGAATACAGAATATGTGTAGCACGAGAATTAAAAACTTTATCTACCATATCGTACCCATTGATAACAACATCCCAACATTTAATATTGACAGATTTTAAATAAAATTCCATTCGGGATTTCCAGTTTAAAAAATCTGTTCCAGTGAAAATAGTTGGAGATGAACTGGACTGACTCTCTATCGACTGACAACAAGGATTCACCATTTCTCTAGAGTTAAAGAAAAACCTGCTCTGATACCACTTGTTGGATCTAGAATAACCCTAGAGGGGGGTGAATAGGGTTTTTCACAGTTTTTAACTGAATTAAAAACTTAACGAGATATATAATAATAAACTGATCATAGAAAATAGCAGAAACTGAAATGCAGAAAATAAATCACACACAGATATACCCAGCTTCGGCAAAACCCTGCCTACTGCTGCATTTCTAAGGTTTCTACTAGGTGATAGAACAGTTCCCGCATACAAGACCATGTACACTCGCAAACCTCTGCTCCTATTCTAACCCTACGCTCAAATCCCTAGACTGACCAATATCCACTCGATCAGATTTCCCCTGATTATAACCCCGTAATCAATAACCCAGATTTTACAGACTCTGAAACTGTCAGTTACCCTTAACCGAATCCTAGAATTTTACAGACTTCTAGAAACTGTTTGATCGATTTCACAACACAATTTTAAAATGACACAAAGTAGAATCAAAAATTAAAACCCTAGGAATTATAAACAAAGGGTCATCCCCTTATTAAAACACTTGGCTAGGTTTTAAGCCCATTAGGTCGGCCCCTTTCCTTTGCTTTTGCCCGATCTCCTTTTAGTTCTGAAACTCAAAAATGGCGGCGGCTCTGAACAAAAAAACTAGGGTTTCTCTTGTTCTTCCCCAAATCCGAATCGATGCTTAATGAGAATGGATTCGTGGTTCTCTGATTGCTTCACTTTGATGATGTAGGTTGATTTGCGATGCTTTCTGCTTCACTGATTTGGGAAGATTCTTCTGTCTTTCTCGATCGAATGAAACTGTGAGTTTTCCTGAAAAATTGATTATTCCCTTTTGTTCATGAATGTTGTGGATTTTTTTTTTTTCAAATCTCTTTTTTTTTTTTACCGATGATGAATTTGGTGTGCTAATATAGGGTTATAGAAAACCCTAACTTTACTCTGATTTCGCTAATATTGACTCGATCTGATTGATTGGCTTTCTCTTTTTGATTCCACCGCTTTGAATGAATTTGAATCTGATTTAATAAAATGAGAAGTTCTGGAAAGAATTTATTTGTGCCCTCTTGAATTCGATTGATGCATCTCTTAAAAGTCTGCATGATTTCTGCCAGATTTGTATTCAAAAAGTTCTTGCCATATTCTGATTTCTGGATAGATTTGAGAGACTGCCTTTTGTCCATTGCATAACTTCTGGAACCAAAAGCTGATTTCCTTTCTTGACACTTGAGCGATTAGTGGAATTAAATGTGAATTGTTCCATGCCCTAAATGAATACTGATTTCTGATTTTGCCATGATATTTGTGATTCAATACATTATCACTTTCCATACATAAAAGTAAACTGATTTGTTCACAGTTGGCTGTGCATACACATTACATGTATTCGTTTAATTATGTGACTCTGCACATTTGATCACCTGTGTTGATATAGCTGTGTTTCCACAAGATTTGTCCATGTATACACTGTCTCGACTATTTGAAAAATTAGAACATTGTTGCACTGTCCATTTAAATGTGCACATACTTACTTCCAGATTGTGTCATGTATATGTTTGACCACCCATATATGCATCAACATCATTTATTTACTACTCTTCTATTCTTCACATGCTTGGTTTGATCAAGCGTTACTTTGTGTTCATATACACTGTTGTTTGGTATCTATTTGTTGCTGTATGGCACATCTGCAACGGCTCTTTTGCATACTCCATTACTGTTGCTTGAATGCTATCCATCTAGCTGTGTGGCTTTGCCTCATGCAGTATTTACACCCTTATTTGCTGTGTCCATATGTACACTGAACATGAATAAGATGTTGCATCACTTTAAACTCTTGAATTCAAGCCTGAAGCTTGTTGAACATCACACTGTTACTTTGTGTCTCCATCATGTTATGCTGTTAATCTTGAACTTATAGCTGTAACCACTTCTGAATATTTGTTGAATTGTTTTGCTCCATCATGTATGCTGAGCCAAGAAGTTGTGTGTGTCTTGTATTGTTTGTTTGTCTTGTATTGTTTGTTTGTGATCAATTCCTGAACCTTAATATGACATGTATTTGAGCTAGCCCATTTGCTGCTGCCATGCACGATTGAGCTGAACCATATAAAACTGAGAAACACATTCACCATTGATGTATAATTGTGCTTGGCCATGAACTGTATGTTTGGCCACTTGTATTATGCTGAACTCATGCTGCACACATATTGATCATGCTAATTTGTTGATCTTTGAACCTGGCTTGTCCAAGTTTCATCTCTTTGCTGTGTATACTCCTGTTTCATTATGACTTGTCCACTTGATCACTGACTTGAATTGCCTCGACACATGTTTGAGCCATGTATGCATTTACATTTATCTCATTTCTGCACCACCTTGCTGTGTACAACAACTACTGTTTTGATCATCATGCTGAACCTTCTTGCATGTACACAGCCTTGTGTTGACTTCTATGTTGACTTTGGATTTGACCTTTTGTTTTGCTCGGTCATGAATGCATTGTTTGACTTTTCATTGAGTTGTTTTCACGAGTGCACTGAGTTGAGACGGTCCACGTGGCTACTCCTCAGTTGCACACTGGATTGGCGAGGCAATGCACACTTGTGTATATATGCGCGTGTGTATATGCAGCCATCCAGAATAGATTTCCCTGTCCCTGCATTGTATATACATACTGTCTACCTTGTGGTATTTACAGTGTATCACTGTGAATATCACAGGCTGTCTAGACACAGATTGATGATTTTATAATTCAGATCAAGTCATGAAAAATGATGAGAAACACACCAGAAATCTGAGGCAAATAAAATTTTAAAATAAAATTTATATTCGCATATATTCAGTTTAAATTCCTGTTGCAGTGTACTGTGTGTTTCTGTTTTCATGTGACAGGTATGAAGACTGGACTGACTGTGAGGATGCTATGAAGATAGAAGACTGAAGACAGAAAACAGAAAACAAAAAGCAGTGTGTAAATGTATATATGAAATGTGAATGTATGACAGAGAGACTGTGTTAGAGTTGAGTGAGAACTTGATATGTACTGAAATGTATTGAAATGAAAATTATCAGTGAAGTGTACAAATAGTTGGAGTTGTAAAATTTGTACTGTTTGAAAATTGAAATATAATATTCTATTTAAATAAAATACTGTGTTAATATTTGAATTTATATACAGTCGTATTTTATTTAAATATAAATATTATATTTCTGTATGTGACAAATATATGAATCAGTACGATTACAAACACATTCAAAAGAATATATATTTGGTTGTTATCATCAAACAAAAATCATATAATTGTGTATACAACACCGTCATATACAACAAATATGATATGGCGGCACACAATGACTAAATTTGAAATTTGAAATTTTGATAAGTACTTCATGTTTTTGCGATACAAACAGTTTTAAACCCATATGTATAACCCATTTCAACCATAAATTTGACTCAAAACTCCATAATCTTCTTCCCTACCCATATTTTATCCAAAAACAACAATTATGAAAAATTCGATTTATAATTTAACTGAAAACTTAGAACAAACACTCATATCTTTCAAAAATAATCTCTCATTCATCCTCCAAAATCAAATCATTTGATTCAAGTCAAATGCATAAAAGCAAAAAGCAAGAAAATAATTTCGTTGTGGTTCAATGGAAGATATCCTTCCTAATCAAAAAAGAACCAAATCAATACCCATAATTCACTTTAAACAAGGATGATGAAGAATGAGATACCATCAAAGCAGATCCAATCTTTAGTAAATATGGATGAGTTGAAGTTCCTAGAAATATTTAAATAGGTGTGTATTTGTAAAAATAAGTTTTAGATTAATATTTTGTGATTTGAATTTAAATTGTTTGATTGTATTTGGTCTAAAATCTGTAGACTATAATGTATGATTTGGTTTGGATTGATTTAATTAGAATGGTTTAATTGTGTGTATATATATATAACCTGGATTTGTAAGAATGAATGGTTTAAATATATAGAACAAGTTTGATTTAATAGAATTGAATACTTTTTTTGAAAACAAAAATGTTTGATCTTCTGAAGAGAAGAGAGCACACACATATATATAATAAAATCAAAGATACAGAGTCCGACTATAGTACATAAGAATACAAGATAAAACCTAACGCGGCTCTAGGGATGTAAGGATCGTAGATAGATGAGCTACGGATAAACCACCGCCCATCTACTCCAATATCGAATTCCGGCCAGGCCACCACCCGATATTGAAGTATATCTACTCCAGTACAATAACCCATACTCTCTATGTAGTATCAAAAATAATGAAGAATAACATCAAAAAACTCTCTAACAATAAGCCCAAATGAATTGCGAATCATCAATCCAAACAGCAATCCTCTAAGCTCCACAATAATATCCATCAACCTGAACACCTGAAAAGTATATAACTGCTACCAATCCATCCAGCTATCCGCTAAGTACTTCCTGATAATCAACAACCTGCATCTGCGAAAAGCTCAACAAGCTATCAGTAATTTGTCACACACAAACATATATATATATATGGAAATATATGTGTATAAATATATATATATATATATATATTATATAAGCATATATATATATATTCATACATATTTATCTACCATACATATATGTGTAGAAGAAAATTACAATGAAAAACTAATAAAAGAAATTAACAACCAATGCGATATCTATTACGAAAAAAACTACTGATTCTAATAAATAGATACAAATTAAATCTAACCTTAATCAATAAACTCTCAAAGCCCACTTTCTCGAATAGCTTGTAATGTGAATTAGACATCCATTCCAAACAAAAATAAACTAATTTAATAATTAAATTATCCATAGAAACAGAATTAGACTGAAAACATCTCTGATTTCTCTCAAACCAGATGAACCAACTTATGATAGTGACTAAAGAATCTAGAATGTATCTTTTACTACCATTATAAACAAATATATAAGAATCCCAATATTCGACACAACTATTGTAAGAATTAGGACAATCAAAAACATTAAAACCATATTAAATATAAAATTTGTGATATTGCATGAGAAAAATAAATGGTCAACATCCTCGTTCAAAAGATTGCAAAAATAACACTTAACATCAAAAATGATATTCTTCCTCTTTAGAAGCTCAACCGTATTAAGTTTCTTATGAATGATTAACCACATTAGAAATTTAGCATTAGGAGGAGAATTAGATTTCCAAATAAACTTAAAAGGCCGAAATGGGATTCCCGAAAAGTTTATAAAGTTATACATAGAATTAACCGAATAAACTTGACTCTTATCGATACCCCAACTAATAAAGTCCCTATACTCATCAATGTGATATAATGATAACTTAGCATATAGTAAAGCTAATTGTCTTAACATTTCTCCTTCTAAGATATTATCAAAGGAAAACTCCCATGGGGGGTCCAAATCTCTTCTAAAAACATCTTTAATCAACGCATTTTTAAAACTACAATTATTAAAGAGTTCCTTGAATTCAATTTTAAGTGGTAATCTAGAAATCCAATATCATGCCAAAAGTAAGTCATATCACCCGAATGAACAATCACCTTATAACCTAAGTTAAAAAAATAAAAGCACTTTAATACTGACTTCCAAAAGTAAGATAATCTATTATACCAACTATCCCTAGATCCCACAATAAACTCTCCTCCTGAATAGTAGAATTTAGATACAATAAACTTCCATGTAGTCGATACTATAGGACACCTAAATTTCCACAACCATTTGGCTAATAAGGAAGAGTTAAAATTAACTAAATTAATGATCCCCAATCCCCCATCTTTCTTAGGCTTATAACACACCTCCCAGTTTACTAAACATTTGAAACCCCTACAAATAGGATTGCCACCCCCACTCCATAGGTAATTACGTCTTATTCTATCAATCTTTTCAATAACACATTGAGGAAATCTATGTACAAACATCCAATAAGCAGGGATAGCAGATAGTACCAAATTAACCAAAACTAATCTACCTGCTCTAGACAAAAATCTATTGTTCCAATAGTCTACTATTAATTTTATCGATTATGACTAACTAATCCTCCTTCTTTAGTTTCGAAGGCCTAATCTTAAAACCCAAATAATCAAAAGGGAATTTCATGACAGAACAGTTTAAGGTGCTAGCAACCATAGCCTCTACATTACCAAAATCATTAATGACCATAACAGAACTCTTGTCAAAATTAATCTTAAGACCTGATAACATCTCAAAACAGTAAATAATAAACTTGAGAGAAATAATGTGCTTAGGTAGGTGAGATGAAAATAACAAAGTATCATCTGCGAATTGAAGTATAGATAAATCATTGTTAAATTTCTCATTACCAACATTGCCCAAAACACCTAGTCTCCCCGCTCTCTTGATAATTCTAGAGAAAACGTCAGTCGCTAAATTAAATAATAGAGGTGACAGGGGATCTCCCTATCTAAGACCCCTCTTAGATTGGATCTTTTTTCCCATAACCCCATTGACAACGATATTAGAACTACCAAACCTAAGTAAAAGCATTATCCAGTTAATCCATCGGACACTAAAACCTCTAGCAAGACATACTTCACATATGTAATCCCAGTCGATAGAATCAAATGCTTTCTCAAAATCTAATTTCAAAATAGCACATGAAAAATTATTTTTGACACATACATTAATGTACTCTTGTACAGCTGCCACTCCATCCACAATTTGTCTACCTTTAATAAAAGTAGTTTGCGAATGATCTATAAGACCATTCATATTCCTACTAAGCCTATTCGCTAGAACTTTAGAAATGACCTTAACATAAACATTTACCAAAGAGATAGGTCTAAAATCCTTTTAAAGTTTTGCACCTTCTCTCTTCTTAATAAGGATAACATTAGCAAAATTAAAGTTACCTAGACACAAATCTTCGCTATAAAAATCATTAAATAAATTAATAACATCCGATTTCAAAACCTCCCAAAACTGTTTGTAAAATAGAATATAAAAACCATCAGGCCCCGGAGCTTTATCACTAGGCATATCACAAATAGCCTTCCAAATCTCCTGCTCAGAAAATTGTTTGTCTAAATCTAATAACTCTCTCTTAACATCATTAGGGTAGATGTCCTTCCAATTAACGTTAATTCATCTCTTGATCCTAGCCCCGAAAATTTGTTTGTAATAATTGGTGAAAGCTTCATTTAAATCTCGTTGAACTATCAATTCTTATTTAAGAAAATAGAATGAATCAAATTATCACGTCTCCTCTTTTTAGCCATACTATGAAAAAATTTCGTGTTATTATCACCTTCCTTAATCCATTGAACACGTGATCTTTGCTTCCACGTTATTTCTTCCTTTTCCAAAATCAGTTTGATTTCATTTCTAAGATTACTAAGTCTATCTCTCTCAACTAGGTTAAGAGTTATAGATTCACCTAACTTATCTAAATCTAACATCTCACATAAAATCTTATCTTTCTTAATTCAAAAATTTCCAAAAATGTATTTATTCCACCTTTTAAGAAAAAATCTTAGTTTACCAAGTCTTGCGAAAAAAATCTTTGCTGAATTTCCCTTGTACAAATTATTAAAATAGAATAACGCATTCCATTTGACAGTGACTAGCTTAATAAAACTGGTATCCAAAAGCCACATCTTTTCAAATTTAAAATTATTACTAATTAAAATATTCGAATCGCAGGAGAGAATTAATGGAAAATGATTCGAATATAAAAAAGGTAAACCCTTTACTTTACAAATAGGAAATCTATCATCAAACTCGGTGCTTATAAAAATCTATCTAATAAGGCAAAAGACGAACTATCCCTATCATTAGACCAGGTGATTGATTTATTGTTAAGCGGAATCTCAATCAAATTATTATCAAGAATGAAATCATTAAATTCCTCCATGTCTGAGAATTCACCTTCTTTAGGAGATCTCTCACCTAAAAACCTAGTAACATTAAAATCCCCCCATACAATCCAAAGATTCGGGGCAAGATTCCTAAATTCGGAACATTCATCCCACAAACGTCTCCTCTGAATCTTAGTGTGAGGGCCATACACATTCATAATGCCCAATAAAGAATTATCACTAAGTGAAGCTAATATAACGTGTAGTGAATGTAACTTAGAAAATTCCTGCACAAGTCTATATTGATTGTCTTTCCAACCATTCATAAGCCCACCTGCACTGCCAATTGACGGTAGACAGGCCCAATTACGAAAATGTGATCCACCTAATCTAGCGTAAAAACTAAAGTGAGGACTTTCAATTTTAGTATCTTGAAGCAAAGCAATATCAATATGATAATCTACAAAGAAAGTCCTGACTTTAGCACATTTTTTAGGCTCATTTAGACCTCTAGTATTCCAACTAACAATCCTCATCAACCCAAAGAGGAAATTCTCTCTAGTTCCCTCCTCCTAATAAACTCAGCATCTAACTCTATGTCAGAAAAAACAAAAGCTGTGTCACCAGCAAGCTGAAATAACTGACTGGTCGAAAGACTACCTAATGCAAATGGAGAATAGTCGCTACCATAAACAGTAACCATACCTGTGCCCAAGCTCACATTACTACTACTAGCAATCGAGCTCGTGGACCTACCATGAGATGATGCAGATCTGTTTCTTAACCTTACACTTCGTCTAACCACTCCAGAACTGCGCTCTACTCTCCTCCTCCCCCTGCTAGATGAAGGAGAAAAATCACCAAATTGAGTTGACTCTCCATTGATTTCAGTCATACCAACCGAACTCAATACACTGGAATGAACTTCGGCCCCTCCCCCCGTATAAGGCATAGTACCAACCAGTTGAAGTTCACATTAATTCGAGCACCAAACTAAAGAAATAACTCTAACCCGAGGCTCATGCAAACATAACGTGCACCCTGACATAGCCAACCTCACCGTCCATCCATTCAAGCTGCAACAATCCAACAAACCCATCCAATTCTTCCTGTTCTCTCCATCACACACGTTGAACATATTACACCGTTCTACCTTTCTTAACTGACGACCCAAACTTTCGCCCAAATCAAACCTATCACATGTAGTGTGATCATAACCCAGGTTACCCACATCATCTAACCATACACTATCAATATCATTATGATCCACACTCACCCCATTCCCTGTCATAGACTTTAACCTCTTTGCAATTTTAACTTTTTCAACTCTATACTCCTTTTTAAACTTCAATGCCGAAGGCACCAACTCCATCCCCTTATCCACAGCAACCCCATCATCCACAAAATTCAACAGTACCCCGAATTTGTTCGATAAGACCACTTCCTCAGCCAAACCCCAGTCATTCTCCTCCTCAACATCAAGAGACTGTATGCAGCTCGAAGATCCTACATCATAACCTTCGATGTCCATCGAGTCGACCCCCGTCATCACCTCCTTACCTTTGCTATTACTCACATCTTTACCAGCGTTAGAACAGTCGTCACTACCAAGACCATAACAATACAAAACACAAGGATCTAAGCTTAACGGATCTAACTTTGAACCCGTCGAGTCACTCCCATCATTACCCACCATCTCGACCTCAAATTACTCAGACACAACTAGCTTCGATTTCTTCGTATTACTCAAGGTTGCTGTATTATCACCTTTGCACGACAACTGGAATTCAGGAAACAGTGCTCACAACTGACAGCAGAGTTTATCGTGTCAAAATGAAACAAAATTCCATCCATCAACATTAAGGCTCTTGCCTTATTCCTCACCATCGAATCTGAATATACTCTCCTCAATAACAACAGATTCAAACGGAACTGAAACGAATGCTCCTTTCTGTTCAAAGGCCTCGGCAATGGTGGGTAAACAAAGTCCACCAATGAGTTTTTACACCACAATAATCCTTCAACGAGCCCGTCTAAATGCCAACCCAACATCAACAACCAGTACGCCCCGCCATTATCCTGATAGTAAAAGTCAGTGCCGAATATTTCAATAAGCTTAGACAGTTTCAGGCATAGTCTCGAACAGTTAAAGTGCAAGAGATCAAATAATGTTTTTCCTCTATATGAGTCTGGACAACTAGCAGAACGATGCCTAATTCCTCTGCACTTAAAACAGCGAAGACCATTTCTACACTCCTTCGCGTAATGATCAGAATCACCACATTTCAAACAGCAACTATCTCTAACAATATTCGCCTGAAGAAGTCTATCACTAGAACCAGTTTTCCAAATATTATATGGTTTAGAGTACTTAATTACATCGACATGGGTTCTTTGAGAAGAAATTTGATTATACTGAGAATAATTTGGAACCGATGAAACAGAGCAGAAATTAGAATCAACCAAAGGGTTTACCTCTTGTAATCTCGACAATGTTCTCTGTCTAAATGTGAAATTCAGCCTACCAGATTTTAGATTTGTCTGATCCCTAATCCAAGCAGGAGCCGTATCTCTGAATATACCCGTAATACCATAATGAATATTCCTAGATTTACCTCCATATATCAACACATCTCCTGATTTAAGTAGCACTTTCCTAATCATACCATTGTCCCTCTCATCCTTGTACACAAACTCAGCCGAGTCGCCGATGGAGAATGACACAACAGTGAGTTCAGCCATGAGACTATCTTTGTCTTCATCTTTGTCTTGATGAAGACCCAATTTCCCATCGTTATTATAGAAATTGACAATGCATACGTCTGGTTTCATGGTTGGAATATCTGCGGCACTCCCTCCCTTCACAAGAATTTCATTTTGAGCTATATCAATAGAATCCCCAACCAGTAATTTGAAGTCCTCTGGAATTTCAGGAGGAATCTCTCCATCACTAAATCGTCTATCTTCATACATTGTTGTCAATGGATTCCAGTTTTTGCCAAGACACATCATATAAAGATTAAGTTTTGCACCATTATCATACCCCGGTCTATAAAATCCTCCTTTGCCATTTCCAAGAACTCGACATTTCCTAACGATGTTAATCTGATCTTCGATACTTTAGAATTTCTTGAGCAAAATCATACCTGAGTTCAAGATTTTGTGATGGATCTCTACAGCCCCTGCTTTCTTACGAGCAGCTATTTCCACACAGTTGAACCTTTTATGCCCATCTTTACCACAATTGAAACACTTTAATCGATTATTGCAGCTTTTCACCAAATGATTTAGGTCTCCGCATTTATAACAACGACTACTACGTTTCTGAGATCTTGACGAATTTGGATCTGGTTGAAATGAAATCGTCTTTTTCGTCTCACCATACAAACGAGAATTACCAGGAAAAGAACGATACATCGACGGATTGAATCTGTTAAACGATGAAGAAGATAGCAACTCGGCCGGCATTTCCAATTTTTCGTTTTATTAGGGATTGTAATAGAATTTAATACTTATTTATATTGGATTGAAATGCTTGAACTATAATACTTTTATACAATTTAAGTCCGAAGTATAAGACTATAATCAGTCAAGGGGGCTTGATATTTGAAATTAATATTACTCGTATTTATTTGAGTTTTTTTATGGATGATAAATAGGGAGAAATAAAGTATAGTTTTGTAGTAAGGGGTATTTGCTAGAGTAAAGGGGAGTTGTTGAAGTAAAGGAAGTTAGAAAATATATTTTATAAAAAGGTGGTCATCATCAAAAAAGGGAAGATAAATAAAATATGGTGTTTTAGTAAAGGGGAGTTGTTGGAGTAAGGGGAAGTTAGGAAATATAGTTTATAAAAAGGTTGTCATCATCAAAAGGAGGAGATTGTTAATGCAATAATGAAGAATGTTTTGATGATAACAATAATAGGTATAACAGGTACTGGTAGAAAATATATGTATAGTTATTACTAATAGTTATATATGTAGTGTATATTGTCGGCTTTATAACATTGGTTGATAATCAAGACTACCAGTGACAAGATCATATGTGATTATCTAAGGAGATTCTATGGGGATGCCTATCAACATTGGTGATGCAAGTCAAGGCTCATGAGTTATCAGGAGTTCGATAATGATGAAGATAGTATTAGAGTCTTAGTTAAATATGTTCAAACTTGATTGCACTCATTTAATCACTTTCCAAATGGTTTTCAAGATAGATTTTTATTTTTAAAAAATTAAAGTAAATTGAAATTAATTTTCAAAGTGTATATTATACTTGTTTTCAAGAATTAATTTTTAAATTAATCTTGATATTTTATGTTTCAAGTTTTAAATATATTTATTATTTCAATTATATTTTAAATTTTAATAATATATACTTTGTATATGTAGTTTGATATATTTTATATTATTTTTGCTACATGTATTACAATTTCAATCTTTATATTTTTAAATACTTTGGAATTTAAAATTTACTTTATGTATTGATTTGGATTATATAATACATATTTAAGTTTAAATTAATTTTTAAGTATTTTTATGCTTAAAACTCTCTTTTAGTATGTATAATAGTTTCCCAAAGCTCCAAAATTAAATTAAAAAGATTAATAACTTCAAAACAATTTTTTTTAAAAAAAAAAACTTAATATTGAGGGCATGTCGACATAGGCACACTTTGAGTATGTCGACATACTAGTTGATTTTTTCAATTTTCAAATTTGAACTGAAGCATCTTTTCATCAGACCTTTTTGCAAAAGGATACTTCTCTTATATAACTATGGGATTTTGATTTCGATAATTTGTTCATTATTTATTTTTCTTCTTCAACGCCTTTCTTCTTCATCATAACTATTAAAATCCTAACTATGTTCTGCCAAAATTTCAAGTAAATCAATCTATTTCTATTTAATTTTTGATTCTCCATCATCCTCTCTGCAGTCTATCAAGATCATAGTGTAATCCAAAGTTATAGGGATATTCTAATCACGATCGCAAGATCATATCTGCATTCCTTTGCAAAATATACATCAATATAATCAAAAGGTGTGACTTGTTGGCATGTATATCAAGTTGAATACCCAAAAAGCAGTTGGATGTGACTTGATGGCTCGGAAATCAAGTTATTTGTTCCTAGAGGCCAAGTTTCTGGAGGGTGTCTCCTTGTAGTCTTGAAATCAAGGAGTGTATTAGATTTCGAAGTGATTAAAAATCCATACAAGTTTTGTGCGAGACTGAATGTCGGTTAACTCCAAACCAGTATAAAATATGTTGTGTTCCTTCCTTTATTCTTCGGCTTTTTACTATTTTTGATTTATGTGATAAATGTGTGACAATTTACTTATACACAAATATAATTGAAGTAATTCGAAAAAGATTTATATTAATCCAATAAACACTATTCACCTCTCCTTCCCCTCCCTCCTCTAATGTTAGGTTTGCCTTCAGATCAACTTACATTGCACCCACATCATTCTTAAGCTTTGCCATTGATATCCAGTTAACTTTCATCTGACTGATGCTGGGAATGTCAAGCACATTTGTTGGGACCAACATATGAGTTATGTATCCGGGGAACTGGTTAGTTTAGTTGTTGAGTCGGCTTTCCCATTCTACTCTCCCGGATGTGTGTTAGTATAATACTCAATGTATGATAGTATAATACTCAATGTCTATGAGTCACTCGTGAACTTGGTCGAGATAAGGAGAAAGCCATGCCCCTCGGGCCTAAAACTCTCTTCTGATGTGGTATAATATAAGCAAGGTACCGTAGAATATATAAATAGACTTCATTTACAGTTCTTTGGAAAGTTTAAAATCGGCAAATTAGGGCCTTATACTCATCTCCATTGTTGGTTATGGGGAAGTTGAGAATTAGAGCATTACAAATCAATCATTTCTCAATATTCAGTAATACAGCTTTGTCACCAAAACATCGATGTGTTGTGCTCCATAAGTATGCATCCTCTATTTTGTTTGTGTTTTTTTAGTGTTTTCCGGAGAGTTATCAGGTATAGTGAATCCAGCGATGAAGTCTGTCATCGATTGTCCTTGGGTTGCTCCTCTAGGGAGGTAAGAAACATCAAATTGGCTTGGTTTGATGTTCCATTTTATAAACCATCCAGATACTTCTTGTCATTATAGGAGCTATTGTTACGGTTGGTCGGCGTAGTCTTTAATGGAATGATCCTGAAAGTAAGGGCTGAGCTTTCTGGAGGAGATCAAACATGCAGTAGGATAGTTTATCCATCTTTGGATAGTTTCAATCGGTGTCTTTTAACTTTTTTTTGATGTATATTAATCTAGATCCTATTTTCTTCATGCACAAGTGCGGAACTGATGGCATGTAACAAAACAGCTAAATAAACATACATATCTTCCTGATTCATAGGTTTTAATAGGATGAGAGGTTCCTTTAAGTGATTAATTTTTTTTGGAATGCATCAGTATAATATAGTATCCAAGGAAAATCTTATTTTCCTTTCCTAATCAAGTCGAAAAAGGGAGTGCATAATTTTTTGATCCGAAGATGAATCAACTTAAGCCAGTAACCTTTTCATCTAAACTTAAAACCTCTTACATTTTCTATGAGATTTTGATGTTATGAATTTCAATAATTTTCTTGGGGTTGGTTTTAAACTCAAAAGAGTTAACAACAAGACCCAAGAATCTTCCTATTCGCATGCCAAAAGAGCAATTCAAGGGATTGAGCTTCATTCTATATTTATAAAGTACGCTGAACATCTTCGCCAAGACGTTAACGTGTTCATTCAATCATCATGACTTTAAGAGCATAATGTCTATGTATACTTCTATAGATTTTCCAATTTGGTCCTTGAATATCCAAAGGGCTAGTCATTAATATGTGGATCCGGCTATATTTAGTCCAAATGGCATAACAACATAGTAGTATAACCCTATGTCGGTGTTGAAGCTAGTATGTTCTTAGTCTAAGGAATGAATTGGGATCTGATTATGAGAAAAGTATGCATCCACAAAGGAGAGGAATCAATGTTCAGCTGTCAACTATACAAGTTGTTATATTCTAAAGTGGAAACCTATATTTTGGGCGTGCCTTGTTCGAATATGAATAGTTTATGCATATCCTCAACTTTCCTTTTGGTTTTATTACAAGGAATGGATTGGAGAACCACTCTAAGTAGAATGCATAGCGAATAAAGTCATTGTTGAGTACTTTATCCACCTTCTGTTTAAGTGAGTCGGATCTTTCGGTCCTAAGATACTGTGCTTTTTCCAGACTGAAGTGAATGATTGGTCAATGTTCAGGGTATGGCTCGCAATGTCTGGTGAGATTCCTTACATATTTGCGTAGGTCTAAGCGAACATGTTTAAATTTTCATGAAAAAAATTTGCAAGTTCTTTCTTCGGGCTAGGACGAAGGTGAGATCGGATCTTCTAAATCCATAAGGGGTCTTCGTAATCGCTCAAAATATCGATTGTTGTTTCAATAGGAGAAGCCCTCTAAAATCCTACCTCTTTTTGTCTAACTTTAAAAAGGAGATGTGTTTCCTGGCTCATGATTCAATTTTTTGTTACTATGTATCAGAAGTCTTGACAAAGAATGTCGTATGTACGCCTTCACCTTTCACTCCGTTAGGTGTTTTTCCACTCAGCCATGTAGCTAGCTCTTGTGGTGACTTGATTTCTAACGACTCCAACTCCATTTTCATTTGAAAACTTCATAAGCAACCAGCATAGGGCAAGATAAACACTTAGTTTTGAGACGGTCAAAGCAAAAATGTGTTACAAGGAGAATAAATGTTAAGTAGTATAAATAGGAGGAGCCTCACTCTCTGATGGTCTCCCACAACAATCTCAACAGATAACTAAACCATATATACCTCTTGTTACTTGTTACGTTGAAGCAGTGGATTTGGGATGAGTGTGGCTTCAGGTCTTTGCCCTCTAGTATCATTTTATTGTAGCATTTTCTGAAAATAATGTTTACAAAACTCCCACAGCCTACGAGGAACTTCCCTGCTAAGGCAGGGTAGATCACGGTCAAAATAACCAGCAGATTTACGGTAAGAACTTTAACCGTAAGACAACATTGTGTATAGCCAGGACTTCCTCCTCTATGTAATTACATTCCTCAATCTAATGAAAATGGTACTAATGAAAACTACCTATTGTGGGTTCTTTTGGTTGGTATCTCTTGGCGCTACCTAGCCTCTATTGAGGTTTGAAGTCCCCTTCCCCTCACCTACGGGTCTTTCTCATTCTATTACAACCTTGCTTCCTTGATAAATTTCTCAATGAGATTTATTATATGACAATGATTGAATTATCGATATACATCTTCTAGAATATACAGTATTAGCCAGACTATTTTCCTAGAGGGATGTAGTTGTTGAAGTATGTGATGGCCCGCCCCGCATCAGCCGACATTTCCTCCGAAAGTGCGCTGTGCACATGCCCGACTAGCACGGAACAATCGCCAAAGAGAGGAAAGAAGAGAATGAACCAATCAAAAACCGGTAGAATGTCTCACAGCGCATGGGATAAAATATAATAACAACATACTTGACATAAAACAGGCGAGACAGTGCATAAGCTGAAAACTAAACATCACAGCAGCGGAAAATCCAAATACAGCTTATGTTCCACATCATCATTATTGCAACTATAAAACTGTCTCTAAAGTTAAAAAAAGGAAGCTAAAGTAGAAGATGCACTACTAATGCCCAAGCAGTGATCTTCAACAACACAGGAAGAATACTATATGCATCATACGTGGAAGCCTCTTGCTCGTCTCCGAATCAGCTACCCGTGCATCCCCAGCTAACCTGTCTCTAGTCTGCTCGTGAGAGCACCCAGAGTAATAAGAAGAGACATAAAACTTTGGGTCAGACAAAAAGTCTGGTATGAGCGATAAGCAGCTAAACGGAACAATAACAGGTATACTAAACCATACCTGGACCTGCAACCAAAGAGTTAGCACAACATACCGTACAATACTCTAAGGTGCCACTGAACAGATGGTGTAAAGATAACGGGGGTGGGGGTGTGCATGTCATAATGATGGCAAACAAATCAAACATAACAACCATCCTTACATCTCTCACTCAGTGCGAAAAGTATACGATGTCCACCACTGTCAATCACTAGACTCATCGAAGTAGTGACGGAGTTCGACTTGTACAACTATTGCTACTACCAAGCTTACCACATGGAGTCATGACCAAACCTTTACAAATGACCCCACTTCATTGGTCTATAGCTCTTTAGTCGTACCTAGGCCACTATGGCCCTGAATCCATTCACATACTCCCTACACATAGTGATTCAAAGTTACAGACATCGACAACCCCTTAGCACACGTCCCGCAGCAAAGCCCAACTCATGAAGTTAACTCGTTGGTTCCCAAGTGGATCCTGAGTTTTACTTCCTATTTGGACTTCCTTCGCATCTCGGGCTTTGGTCGAGTTGGAGTTTGTCTTCGGAAGAAATCATCACGATGAAGTAAAAGTATGCATCTGGTTCGGTTCGGTTCTCCCAACACAGTTCGGTTCGGTGGTCCAAGTCCATGCCTTGATCAGTGCTCCACCCCTCCTCGGTTCGGGCCACTCACACTTTCTTGCTTCGGTTAGGAAGTATAGAGCCCATCCTCTGTTCGGTTCGGTGGTTGCTCCCCTCTAGGTATCCCGATCCGATCCCATCCTTCTCCATTCGCCCGATCCGATCCCATCCTTCTCCATTCGCCCGATCCGATCCCCCTTTTGGTCTCTCCGATCCGATCCCCTGTCTAACTCCAACTCTAAGCAAATGGCCTTTCTTCTCTCCAAGTCTCCTTTACTGCGAAGTTCCGATCCGGTTCGGTTTCTCTGCCCAGTCCACCATCCGATCCGAGCCTCCAATCCCGATCCGATCCGAAACCCTGCACATTTTCCTGCAACTTTTCCAGCAGCTATTTTACGCTATTCGACGGCGTTTTCGACCAATCTAACACTTATAGGCAATCACGCATACCATACAGTCATAGTAACATGTATAATCGTCCACAATAGCAAAACAACAGTCATAGCATGTAAAATGGATCAAACATACCCAAAATCCCATAATTTCCCTTAAGCATGTTTAAGCAAAACTAATGATATGATTAGTAAAACTTAACCAAATCAAACCAAATTTCTAACATAGGTCTAAAACATTATTTCAGAATTTATAAATACTTTTCCAGAATTTATTAATGTATAAATTCGCTAATTATCACTAATCACCCTAATTAACTGTAATTAGTGTCAAAACAATGCTAATCACTCACCTTTGCCACAATTAAACTTTAGAACTGAAATAATCTACTGTATGGGTCGAATTCCAATGCCTAGCAGCAGCTTCAACTCTGATTTGGTGCTATTTCTCCTTGATTTGATATAGTTTAAGCCAAAACTTGATTAAGAAGTGATTAGGGATGATTCTAGATGTTGGAGGCCATTGTTAGGATTTTCTAAGATGTATATGGCAGCTGGGAAATGAGAAAAACCGAAATCCCTAACCCTAACAGGCCTTAGATACTCCAAATCCCGAAATCCCCCTTTGGGCCTAGCTGTTAATCACCCGGTTAAGCCCAATTAAGCTGTTTTTCACCATCTGAAACCTGTTTCAGCCATATCTCCCAAATGATAAGTCCGTTTGGTTAGTGTGACCAATCTCCGGAATTGTAAACCATCATCCGGATCCAATGGAAGTGGTTTCAGGTCAAAACTCCTTTCCAATCAAAAGTTATGGCAAAAACAGTATCAGCTAGGGGCAAAACGGTCATTTAAAAATCGACAAAAATCATGAACATGGGAAATGACCCCAATAGTCGTCTCCCAAAGTTACATGACCGTACGACTTCATATGTGAAAGAAAGAATTATTCTACGATCCTATGATGCGTAGAATGCGGGTCGTTACACTCTCCCCCCTTAAGAAATTTCATCCCCGAAATTCCTTAATCCAAAACATACAAAGGATCCCGCAAGCCTACCAGCCACATACAACAATCAAACATGCAAAACAAACAAACAAGCATATCCTAGCTTGCGGAAAGACTTAATCGAAGTTAAAATCTTACCAGGTGAAGAGTTATGGATACGTCTTCCTAATGCTCTCCTCTGTCTCCCAAGTATAGTCAATCTCATTCTCGCCCCACTGAATTTTGACTAACTTCACCACTTTCCTTCCAAGTTGCTTCGTATCATTCCCAACGATACGCATAGGCTTGTGGTTCCCAACCGCCTCGGGTTCAACTTCGATATCATCCAACTGATCAGGTGAAATAGTCACATCTGGGTTGTGCACGAACTTCCTTAACTGGGAAACATGAAATACGTTGTGAACTCCTACCATCTTCTCTGGTAATTCAACCTTGTATGCCAAATTCCCAATTTTCTTAAGAACTGGGAATGGACCAACAAATCTTGGTGCTAACTTGCCTTTCCTGCCAAATCGTATCACGCTCTTCAACGGAGAAATCTTGACAAACACCAAGTCGCCAATGGAGAACTTTAATTCTCTTCTCCTCTTATCAGCATAACTTTTCTGCCTATCTTGGGCAGCCTTCATTCGCTGTTGAATGATCTTGATCTTGTCTGAAGTTTCTCTTACCACGTCGGGTCCAAGTACAAACTTCTCACCAGCTTCTACCCAACATGACGGTGAGTTGCACGGCCTTCCGTACAAAGCTTCAAATGGAGCCATACCGATACTGGATTGGTAACTATTATTGTATGCAAACTCTACTATATGCAAATGGTTATCCCACGATTCACCGAAATCCAATACACAGGCTCTCAAAAGATCTTCTAAAATACGATTCACCCTCTCTGTTTGTTCGTCGGTTTGAGGATGATACGCGGCACTGAGATGTAGTTCTGATCCTAACACCTCTTGTAAGCTCTTCCAAAATCCACTAGTGAACAAAAGGTCTCGACAATGCCGTTGGGTATTCCATGAAATCTCACTACCCACTTTATATACAGTTCCTCTAACTTAGTTGTCGTCCTGTTCGACTTGATGGGTATAGACCTTGCACTCTTAGTCAATAGGACCACAATCACCCAAATTCTATCATAGCCCGATCTAGTCCTTGGTAACCCATCAATGAAATCCATTGACACTTGTTCCCATTTCCATTCTGGAATTTCTAATGGTTGTAGCAAACCACTAGGCTTCTTTTGCTCAGCTTTAACTAGCTGGCAATTCATGCATTTGGATATAAATTTCCCAATGTCTCTTTTCATCCCTTCCCAGTAGTAGGTCTGCTTCATGTCTCGGCACATCTTGTTACCACCGGGATGTATAGTCGGTTTTGAGTGATGACATTCTCTAAGCACTTCATCTCTCAGTCCATTGACATTGGGCACAACTAATCTACCATTCTTTCTAAGCCATCCATCTCGATCGAGCCCATACTTGTTCATCTCTTCGTCGATTCCCATCTCTAACTTTGAGATGATTTCCAATAGGTTAGAATCGTCCCTCTGACTGGAACCAATCTGCTCCATCAATGTGGGTCTGATCGTCAAACTTGCTAACATTTCTGGATCCAATTCGCACTTTGGTCTGAAATCATACCCAGCGCTGTACTCCAGTTGCTTCCATTCTAGAAACATAGCCCCTAAACTGGCATGTCTCCTACTCAATGCATCAGCTACTGCATTGCCCTTTCCTGGTGTGCATGCGATATCGAAATCATAGGAAGCTAAGAATTCTAACTACCTTTGTTGTCGGAGATTTAGATCCTTTTGAAAGAAAAGATATTTTAACAATTTATGATCGGTAAACAACTCGAATCTTTCTCCCAAGAGATAATGTCTCCACATCTTCAAAGCAAACGTGATCGCTGCCAATTACAAATCATGGGTAGGGTACCTTCTCTCATGTGGTTTCAGTTGCCTACTTGCATAAGCTACAACCCTACCTCCTTGCATCAATACAGCACCTAGTCCGGTACCACATGCATCTGCGTATACTGTCATCTCTTCATTCCCCTTAGGAATGACTAACACTAGTGCACATGTCAACTTGTCCTTTAGACTCTTGAATGCATTCTCGCACTTTTCGTCCCAGACGAAAGCTTGATTCTTCTTGTTCAACTGAGTCAACGGTGCTGCTATCTTGGAGAAGTCTTGGATAAACTTACGATAATATCCAGCTAACCCCAAGAAACTTCTTATGTCCATTGCATTATTGGGCGTAGACCAATCTTGTACCGTAGCCACCTTCGTAGGATCCACGGCAATACCATTCTCTGAAACAACATGGTCCAAGAATCTCACTTCTCTCCTCCAGAAGTGACACTTAGAAAAATTTGCTTTCAATTGGTGTTTTCTCAACACCTCCATCACTATTCTTAAATGTTCCTTGTGTTCTTCCTCTGTCCTCGAATAGACCAAAATATCATCCACGAACACAAGGACAAACTTATTCAACTGATCCCTGAATACCCTATTCATAAGATCCACAAAGTATGCTAGGGCATTGGTCAGCCCGAATGGCATGACCAACCACTCATAAAATCCAGACGGCGTCCGAAATGCCGTTTTAGCTATACTCTCAGCTTCTACTCTAAGCAGATGAAAACCTGTCGCGAGATCCAACAGAGAGAATACTCTCGCGCCACTCAACTGATCAAACAAATCATCTATCCGCGGTAGAGGATACTTGTTCTTCCTCGTCGTTTTATTCTACTCGCGGTAGTCTACACACAAACGAAGGGAACCATCCGCCTTGGTAGCAAACACAACTGGTGCTCCCCATTCAGAAACACTCTTTCTGATAAATCCCTTCTTCAAAAGATCGCCGAATTGCACCCCGAGCTCTGGCTGCTCCCTTGGTGCCATACGACAAAGTGGCATCACTATAGGTCTGGCATCTTTCACTAAATCAATACGGAACTCAATCTCTCGGTGTGGTGGAAGCCCGGTCACTTCCTCGAAGACGTTCAGATACTGGCCAACCACAGACAACCCTGACAACTCACTACGCGGGATGTCGAGGGAATTTAGAAAACTAGCCATTACCCCATCACCGGGTAGACCACCAAACACTACCCTTTGCCCATCATCCGCTCTAACTGTCACCAAAAAGCCCTCACAGTCTACCACCACCCCGTATCTTTGGAGCAAATCGACTCCCAAAATAATGCCAAACCCAGTAAAGCCCAAAACAAAGCAATAACAACAAACATGCATCCATGACTCGATAAAACCACATTACGACAAATCATGCTAAGGTTAGTTGAACCACCAATAGGGTTCGTCACTACTAAAGGTCTATCGACAATCTCGGGCTCCAACCCCAACCTATCTACCAGGTCACTAGATATGAAAGAACTGGAAGCCCCGGTATCAAACAAAACTCTAATAGGAACATCATAAACAGAAAGCATACCTTGAATAACAACATTCTTTCCTTTCTCCGCCGCAGTTGGGGCATTCGACGAAGAAGGAATATCATTAAGGGCATATGCTTTCACCATCTGCTTTTCTTTAGGGAGTTGCGGACACTTGTCCTTGTGATGTCCCACTTGGCCACAGTTGAAGCACTTCCTATCCGCTGGCTTGGCCCGACACTCTTTGGCATAGTGGCCCTTCTTACCACAGCTGAAGCACTCAACATCTTGCTTATTCTTTTTCTTCTGGCCATCCTTGGTCTGATTCTGCTTTCTCTTATTCTGAGAACCATTCTTGCCTCCACCGCTTGCTTGCGGCTTTGGCTCCTCTGCAGATGCAACCTCAGTCTTTGACTTAGGGTAAAGACTCTTGGACCTCAATGCTTTCCCCATAATTGATTCAAACGTCTCATCGATGTGGTTAACAAGCCTCTCCCCAAGTACTGATCCAAGCCAGTTATGAACTTCTTGTTCTTCTTCTCGGCAGTATCAATAAGAGATAACCCATACTTCGACAAAGTATCGAATTCGGCAATATAGTCCGAGACAGCTCTGCCATTCTGCTTGAGTTCCAAGAATTTCTTAAACAACGCCGACTTCTGGGCAGCTGGAATGAACTTATCGCTAAAGCGAACCTTAAACGGCTCCCAAGTGATCTGATCCTTGGGAGTAGCTGCCTTTATAGCATTCCACCAATTCGTTGCTCGTCCTTGCAGCTGACGGGATGCTAGCCTTCTCTTCATCGCATCCTCAATACCCAAGTCTTAGAAGATATGCTCACAGCTATCCAACCAATCCTAAACATCCGTAGCCGACTCCGTTCCGTGGAACGGCTTCCCACCAAGACTAGTATAATCATTGTTCAGCTTGGCAAAATCAGCACTAGGCGCCTGCACTATTGGACCACCACCATTACCACCATTGGGAGCTGCCCTCTGCACATCCCTAAGCATCTCGCTCATGAGGTCAGTAAACATCGTCCTCATGTTAGTAGCATTCCCATTATTGGCTCCTCTACCGGCACCTCTTGCGTATCGGCTCATCGTTCAATCTGTAAAGAGAAAAAGATTAACCATCTCCATAGTGGTGCTAGTGCAGTGCGACTTCATCCTTAACTATACTAATAGTGTATATATATATATATATATAGCTTTTGAAAACCCAAAATAATCACAAATACGCGCTCTCATATACGTATACTATCTCTCCCTGATAACTTCCCTAGGTTAACTACGCAACCTAGAGCTCTGATACCAAGTGTGACGGCTCGCCCCGCATCAGCCGGCATTTCCCCCGAAAGTGCACTGTACACATGCACGACTAGCACGGAACGGTCGCCAAAGAAAGGAAAGAAGAGAATGAACCAATCGAAAACCGGTAGAATGTCTCACAGCGCATGGGATAAAATATAATAACAACATACTTGACATAAAACAGGCGAGACAGTGCATAAGCTGAAAACTAAACATCATAGCAGCGGAAAATCCAAATACAGCTTATGTTCAACATCATCATTATTGCAACTATAAAACTGTCTCTAAAGTTAAAAAAAGGAAGCTAAGGTAGAAGATGCACTACTAATACCCAAGCAATGATCTTCAACAACATAGGGAGAATAGTATATGCATCATACGTGGAAGCCTCCTGCTCGTCTCCGGATCAACTACCCATGCATACCCAGCTAACCTGTCTCTAGTCTGCTCGTGAGAGAATCCAGAGTAATAAGAAGAGACATAAAACTCTGGGTCAGACAAAAAGTCTGGTATGAGCGATAAGCAGCTAAACAGAACAATAACAGGTATACTAAACCATACCTGAACCTGGACCTGCAACCAAAGAGTTAGCACTACATACCGTACAATACTCTAAGGTGCCACTGAACAGATGGTGTAAAGATAACGGGGGTGGGGGTGTGCATGTCATAATGATGGCAAACAAATCAACCATAAAAACCATCCTCACATCTCTCACTCAGTGCGAAAAGTATACGATGTCCACCACTGTCAATCACTAGACCCATCGAAGTAGTGACGGAGTTCGACTTGTACAACTACTACTACTACCAAGCTTATCACAAGGAGTCATGACCAAACCTTTACAAACGACCCCACTTCATTGGTCTATAGCTCTTTAGTCGTACCTAGGCCACTATGGCCCTGAATCCATTCACGTACTCCCTACACATAGTGATTCAAAGTTATAGACATCGACAACCCCTTAGCACACGTCCCGCAGCAAAGCCCAACTCATGAAGTTAACTCGTTGGTTCCCAACTAGATCCTGAGTTTTACTTCCTATTTGGACTTCCTTTGCATCTCGGGCTTTGGTCGAGTTGGAGTTGGTCTTCATAAGAAGTCGCCACGATGAAGTAAAAGTATGCATCTGGTTCGGTTTGGTACTCCCAACCCAGTTCGGTGGTACTAGTCCATGCCTTGATCTGTACTCCACCCCTCCTCGGTTCGGTCCGCTCACACTTGCTTGGTTCGGTTCGGAAGTATAGTGCCCATCCTATGTTCAGTTCGGTGGTTGCTCCCTTCTAGGTATCCCGATCCGATCCCATCCTTCTATATTCGCCCGATCTGATCCCCCTTTTGGTCTCTCCGATCCAATCCCCTGTCCAACTCCAACTCTAAGCAAATGGCCTTCCTTCTCGCCAAGTATCCTTTAGTGCGAAGTTCCGATCCAGTTTGGTTTCTCTGCCCAGTCCACTATCTGATCCGAGCCTCCTATCCCGATCCGATCCGAAACCCTGCACATTTTCCTGCAACTTTTCCAACGGCTATTTTACGCCATTCGACGGCGTTTTCGACCAATCTAACACTTCTAGGCAATCACAAAGCATACCATACAGTCATAGCAACATGTATAATCATCCACAACAGCAAAACAACAATCATAGCATTTAAATGGATAAAACATACCCAAAATCCCATAATTTCCCTTAAGCATGTTTAAGCAAAACTAATGATATGATTAGTAAAACTTAACCAAATCAAACCAAGTTTCTAACAGAGGTCTAAAACATTATTTTATAATTTATAAATATTTTTCCAGAATTTATTAATGTATAAATTCGCTAATTATCACTAATCACCCTAATTAACTGTAATTAGTGTCAAAACAATGCTAATCACTCACCTTTGCCACAATTAAACTTTAGAACTAAAATAATCTACTGTATGGGTCGAATTCCAATGCTTAGCAGCAGCTACAACTCTGATTTTGTGCTATTTCTCCTTGATTTGATGTAGTTTAAGCCAAAACTTGATTAAGAAGTGATTAGGGATGATTCTAGATGTTGGAGGCCATTGTTAGGGTTTTATAAGATGTATATGGCGGCTGGGAAATGAGAAAAACCGAAATCCCTAACCCTAACAGGCCTTAAATACTCCAAATCCCGAAATCCCTCTTTGGGCCTAGCTGTTAATCACCTGGTTAAGCCCAATTAAGCTGTTTTTCACCATATGAAACTTATTTCAGCCATATCTCCCAAACGGTATGTCCGTTTGGCTAATGTGACCACTCTCCGGAATTCTAAATCATCATCCGGAGCCAATGGAAGTGATTTTAGGTCAAAACTCCTTTCCAATCAAAAGTTATGCCCAAAACAGTATCAGCTAGGGGCAAAACGATCATTTAAAAATCGACAAAAATCATGAACATGGGAAATGACCCCAATAGTCGTCTCCCAAAGTTACATGACCATACGACTTCATATGTGAAAGAAATAAATATTCTACGATCCTATGATGCGTAGAATGCGGGTCGTTACAAAGTATGCGATACTATGTGTTAGATTGTGGAGGATATTTTCGGGTCTGAAGGATATCTCAGGATATTTAGGGTATTTAGGATCTAGAGGATATTTTCAGATCGGAAGGATGCTTCAGGATAATTAGGATCTAGAGGATATTTTCAGATCTGGAGGATAATTCGGATCTGGAGGATATTTCGGATATAGAAGAAATTTTGGGAATTTCCATATACTTCCCTATGTCTATATAAGTTACATCAGATCCAAAAGGAGGAGGAACACATAACAAAATCAAGAGATTAGTTCAAGGTTTATTCTAATTAGGGTTTAGGCAATCCTAATCTTCTTCAATTCCTTTATCCACAAAATCAATTTTTTCTAGTAAATTTGATCATTGTAATCAATCTCTTGTACTCTTATATTGATATTAATAAAGGTTTCTCTCTCAAAGTGGACGTACACTGATAAGATGTCAGTGGAACCACTATAAATCTCTGTGTGATTTAGTTTCTCGTTATTGCTCTATTATTTCCATTGTTTGGTTATTGTGATTGGCTTGGATAAGATTGAGATTGTTTTGATATACGATTGGTTGTTTTTGCACTATTACCACGATCTCGTTTTCCGCGACGTTGAGGATTTTTGATTTGAGTGTTCTTGAATCAAAATTTCTCCACAACATTTGGTATCGGAGCATTGGTGTTGGTAGATAGTTGTAAAAAATGCCGGAATCAGATTCAAATAGTGCCTCAACAGTTGGTCCAAGTGGTGTAGCTCCTTATGTACGTGGGTCGTATGCAGCTGCTGATTCACAATTGGTTATCGACAAGTGGAATGACGATAATGATTTCAAAAAGTGGCAATGGAAGATGAAAGCGGTTCTTAGGCGGAATCGGGTACATCGGGTGGTGTTTAATACACATTTATTGCCAAAGGACATCTTAGATGTGGAGAGAGAAGAAATGGAAGAGTGGGCATTCACTACACTTCAAATTGCCATGGGAGAGAATGTTATTTCCGAAATTAGTGGTGAGACGACTGCTAAAGGTATTTGGAAGAAGTTGGAGGAGTTGTATATGAAGAAGTCACTCACAAATCTACTGATCTTGTTGCGTACTTTCTTTACCTACAAGATGAAGGAAGGAACTTCACTAAAGGCGCACTTAAATGTGTTTTATGATTTGCTAATGAAGATGAAGGTGGTAGATTTGAAGATTGAGGAGAAGAAGGTGATGATATTGCTATGTTCATTTCCTGAGCGCTATACTGGGTTCTCAAACAGCTTGATATATGGGCGGGATACATTGACTCTAAATGATGTCAAGACGGGTCTTCTTAGTGAGGAATTGCGAGATCAGATGAAGGAGCTGAGTGATGTTAGTAGTGGTGTTGGTAATGGTCAAGGTTTATTTGCAGAGAAAGGAAAGTCAGAGAAGAAGGGAAACCAGGGGCGTTCTAAGTCTAGGAAGCCCGGTGGAAGTGGAAAGTCAAAAGAAAGAAATGGCAAGTGCTTTATATGTAAGAAATCTGGTCACTGAAAGAATGATTTTCCAGACAAGGGGAAGAAGGAAGTAACATCTTCAGCAGTTGCAGTGGAGAGAGATGTTGGTGAGGAAGACGTAGATGTTTTGTCGACTGCAGCATCGGATGTTTTAGGCAACGAATGGGTGCTTGATTCAGGGGCTTCATATCACATGACGCCTAATAGGAATTGTTTTTCTTCTTATGTTAATCGGGAAGGAAAATCAATTGTTATGGGAAATGGTGCAGTTTGCAAGTGGAAAGCCGTTGGATCCGTGCAAATTCGAATGCTTGACGGAGTGGTTCGTTGGATCCATGCAAATTCGAATGTTTGACGGAGTGGTTCGTACTCTCACTAATATGCGCTATGTTCCGGGACTACGGAAGTCGCTTATCTCTTTGGGACAGTTGGATTCTTTAGGTTGCAAGATCATTATTGAGAGTGATAGCTTGAGGGTTTCGAAGGGTGCGCTTGTGGTTATGAAGGGTGTTAGAACTCATGGTATTTATTTGCTTCAAGGAGTGACTGTGGAAGGCAAAACTTATGTCAGTGTTGATAGTTCTCGTGGCTTAGATGCGACACGGCTGTGGCATTTGAGATTGGGTCATGTCTCGGAGAAGATTTTAGATGTTCTTCGTCGAAGGGAGATGATTGATGGTGAGAGTTTCAGAAAGTTGGAGTTTTGCGAGGAATGTTCATGGGGAAGCAAACTAGAGTGTCATTCGGTGAAGGAAAACATGATTCAAGAAAGATTCTTGAGTATGTGCACATGGATGTTTGGGGACCAGCGTCTGTAGCTTCTTTGGGAGGAGCAAGATATTATATTTCTTTCACTGATGATTTTTCTCAGAAGGTTTGGATGTATGTAATAAAGGCCAAATCAAAGGCATTTGCAAGATTCAAAGAATGGAAGGCTCTTGTTGAGAATGATAGTGGAAAGACTTTGAAGGTTCTTAGGTCCAATAACGGCAGCGAGTATGTTTCCAGAGAATTTCTGAATGCAAGCATCATGGTATTCAGAGGCATTTTACTACACCAGGAGATCCGCAATCTAATGGAGTGGTGGAAAGAATGAACCAAACTCTACTAGAGAAAGCTCGATGCTTGAGATTGACATCGGGTTTGTTTAAGGAATTTTGGACCGAAGCTTTGTCAAACGCGGTGCATATTATTAATCGAATTTCGTGCTCGGCTATCGATAAAAAAAAAATCGTAGGAAGTGTGGAAAGGGAAGAGCATTGACTTGAGTTATCTTCGTGTGTTTGGCAGTCCTGTTTATGTGCATGATCCGGGGAATGATAAGCTCTCACCTAGAGCTTTCAAAGGAATTTTTCTCGGTTATATGGATGGTGTCAAAGGCTATCGGATTTGGAATCCGAAAACGAAGAAGGCTATGGTTTCTCGTCATGTTACTTTTGATGAGTCAACTATGTTCAAGGAGAATGAGGGCTCATAAGATGTTTCGGATTTGGTTCATGGTGAATCAAAGGAGAAGGAAATTATTCCCACTTTCAGGCCTAGAGAGAGTAGAGTTGTTGGAGGTACTTGCGAGGAGAATGCGGTTGACATTACATCACTTAGTCCACAAGGTTCCTCTAGTAGTGTTGGTGATGTACACGAGCCTAGAGAAGATTCAGTTCAAGGTGGAGCTGAAGGAAGACCGGGTGATGGTATTGCTACTCGGTTTGGTTGACGTTCTATAAGGCCACCCGAAAGATATGGTGATTGGAACTATCTTAGCTTTTGTGAGAATTTGGACTATACTCTTCATGTAGTCCAAGATGAGCCGATGGACCTTGATGACGCCATGGATTCGAGTGATAGCTCGAAGTGGATTTGCGCCATGGAGGAAGAGATGCAATCTTTAATGAAGAATCAAACTTGGGATTTGGTTCCACTTCCTAATGGAAACCATGCTATTGGGTGCAAATGGATATATAAGATGAAGGACGATGGAAGATACAAAGCAAGGCTAGTGGCTAAGGGGTTTGCACAGAGGAAAGGAAAGGAGTATGATGAGATCTTCGCACTGGTTGTGAGGCATACTTCTATCCAGATATTACTTGCATTAGCTGCTATTTACGACTTGGAGTTGGAGCAACTAGATGTGAAAACCGCCTTCTTGCATGGAGACTTGGATAAAGACATCTACACGGAGCAACTGGAAGGGTTTGTTGTAGAAGGTAAGTCAAAACTAGTTTGCAAGTTGAAGAAATCATTGTATGGTTTGAAGCAATCACTTAGGCAATGGTACAAGAGATTTGATCATTTCATGCTTGAAAGTGGCTTCCATTGAAGCATCAAGGATGCTTGCGTTTATTTCAAGAGGTTAGGAAATGATTGTTGGGTGTATTTACTCTTGTATGTGGATGATATGCTCATTGCTTCTAAGGACAAGGAAGAAATCAACAAGCTGAAAGAGAAATTAAAGGCGGAGTTCGAGATGAAAGACCTTGGGGAAGCAAAGAAGATCTTGGGCATGGAACTTGAAAGAGATTGAAAGCATTTTGAGTTGAAATTAACTCAAAAGGAGTACATTAAGAAAGCGCTTTGCCGGTTTAGCATGGAGGATGCAAAGGCGTCAAGTACACCTTTACCTTTGCATATAAAGCTTTCGAGTAAAGGATCACCTATCGAGAAGAAAGGCAAGGCTTACATAGCAAAGGTGCCATATGCTAGTGCGGTTGGAAGTATGATGTATGCCATGGTGTGTACAAGACCCGATATTGCAAATGTCGTCGGGATGGTTAGTCGGTTCATGTCTAATTCGGGGAAATCACATTGGGAAGCAGTGAAGCTTATCTTGAGATACTTGAAAGGTACAACATCTCATGGCCTTGTTTTTTGGGGTAGTAAAGAGAAGAATTGCATGTTGGTTGGTTACTGTGATTCAGACTACGTTGGTGATAGGGATCGAAGAAAATCAACTTTTGGATATGTTTTCACTCTTGGCGGTACAGCCATAAGTTGGAGATCGAGATTGCAGACCGTAGTTCCTTTATCCACTACGGAGGAGGAGTTGATAGTTGCGGTAGAGGAAGCAAAGGAAGCACTCTATTTGAAGCAGACTTGCGGTTTGAACATGACATTGTCGATGTTCAATGTGATAGCCAAAGTGCTATCCATTTGGCGGAGAATTTGGCGTTTAGCTCACGAACGAAGCATATTGAAGTGAGAGAGTCATTTCTAGTAGCCATGGACGAAGACAAGTAAGTACGCCATCGGAAAGTGCACACAAAGTAAACGCGGCGGACATGTTCACTAAGACATTGCCGGCTGGGTAGTTCGAGCATTGCTCGAACTTAATTCACTTGGAGAGATGCTAGGTGCCACGAGGTGGCATAGTTAAGAGAGAAACTTGGATGTAGAAGAGTATCGATGAGAGGTTGGTGTTCTATCTTCATATGGTAAGTACTCGTTTTCACTCCCGAGTACATTGTCTTTTGGTGAGACCGGTTTAGGAGTTAGATGTTTCAACACTTCATTGACGAGTGGGGGCTATGCCTAAACTCGTTAGCGAAGTGCAATGGGCAGTGGCTATGCCGGAGTTCACTGGGGAAAAATTCAAGCCTTCTTGATTGAAGATAGAAGAAAATGCTTGGGTGCATTGGAGTTTGTGATGTAGATGGATATAGTATCGAGGTGGAATGTTGAAGTATGTGATACTATGTGTTAGATTGTGGAGGATAATTTCGGATCTGAAGGATATTTCAGGATATTTCGGATATTTTGGATCTGGAGGATATTTTCAGGTCTGAAGGATATTTCAGGCTATTTCGGATATTTAGGATCTGGAGGATATTTTCAGATCTGGAGGATATTTCGGATCTGGAGGATATTTCATATCTAGAGGAAATTTTGGAAATTTCCATATACTTCCCTATGTCTACATAAGCTACATCGGATCCAAAAGGAGGAGGAACACACAACAAAATCAAGAGATTAGATCAAGGTTTATTCTAATTAGGGTTTAGGCAATCCTAATCTTCTTCAATTCCTTTCTCCACAAAATCAAATTTTTCTAGTAAATTTGATCATTGTAATCAATCTTTTGTACTATTCTATTGATATTAATTAAGGTTTCTCTCTCAAAGTGGACGTACACTGACAAGACGTCGGTGGAACCACTATAAATCTCTATGTGATTTAGTTTCTCGTTATTGCTCTATTATTTCCATTGTTTGGTTATTGTGATTAGCTTGGATAAGATTGAGAATGTTTTGATATATCTATTGATTGTTTTTGCACTATTACCACGATCTCGTTTTCCATGGCGTTATGGATCTTTGATTTAAGGGGTCTTGAATCAAAATTTCTCCACAACAGTAGTTGTCGAATAAAGGCAACCTTGGTCACTATCTTTTGTCCCATCTATGATTATGACCTCCATTTAGGTTGCTACCTTTGTGTTGATTGTTCCTCTCATTATGATTCTGATCATTTACTTAAACCTTTTGAAACTCCCTTCGGATTCTCTAATAGTAGCTTTTATCTGGACTCCTTCGTTGTTCTACACAACAACACCCTTCCTTAATTTTCGTTGTGCCTTTACTCTTTTCATTAATTTAGTTGTTATGTTATAGAACTGGTCTAACGTAGATAAAGTCTTTTCAACTAGCCAGTCTCCAAATTTTAATTGGGGGTCAATACCCCTAGTAAGTGCCATAAAATTAGCTTTATTCTTTGGACTGGTGACCTTATTGACAGCAATATTAAAAAATTCCTAGAAACCTTTAAGCGACACTCCAAAAGCTCGATACAAGTTAGATAAGATCGTAACATGTTTAGCACGAGCCGCATGGATGTAGAACTGGACAAAAAACTTCTTTGCTAGTTCATCAAATGAAAAAAATCAATTTCAGGTAGTTTGTTGAATCATATCATCAATACACGCCCCTAGAAAAAAAAGGTTTTAAACTTGATTACTTTGGTAGTTTGATCTGAGCCCACGTACCATTGGTACCTTATAAGAAGCTGTATGGGGTCGATCTTTCTTGAGTAGGTAGGCATTATAAGGATGTAGAATCTTTACAGGCATATCACATTCAATATATTGTCGGTGAATGGGGTGTGGCTTCTTTTAGCTTTAAGGTTTTCATTTGTAAAGCATCTACTATCGTTCAAAATCTAGCTCACTATCACTGACATTAGTGCATTGAGTTTAGGATTTGAAATTGCATGTTGACGGTCGTGGTTCGCCCGATCTTGGTGATTTGCATCTCTTCTTGTAGGTCCTTGTCAATGTATGAGAATCATCCGAGTAGTATTTTCAATAGCACTTCTAGATGGAAAACCAACATAAAGTCATGTTCATAGCATATTGGTCGGTCATAGGATAAAAAGGAAGCAAGGCGACGGCTGGAAGTCGTCCATCACCTTCTCGGCTCAGATTGGCAACTCCTCTCTGGTTTTGGTCGGTGCTGACCCTAGTATTGGGGATGATGTCAACTGAATGTCTTGTCCATCATTTTCAATGTTTTTTCCTTTAATTGTTGTGTTGGCTTTGGTCGTATTCATATGATGAAAAACGTTCGGGTTCATAATATAGTTGTGTTAGAGATCTCCTATCTCTATCAAGTTGTTAAACAACTAACTTGTTTATCATATTCCTCAAGTCAATATTATTCTGAGTGTTAATTTAATTATGGTTGAGTATTCTCTAGAAGCCTCATTAAGTACATCAAATCTTCTTTGATGATCAGATATGATGCGTTGATAGCAACAGTAATGGTTGATGTGGTAAAAGTGTTCGGGTTCTCCTATTAAATACTAATGTCGCCTTGAGTATTAGCGTAAAAGTCGGATCAGATCTCATGGATGCAAGGATTAAATAGTTAATAATGAAATCTAAGAGAGCAACTAAAAGATCTCTCTGGATGAAAGCAACAAAATGTTTGCATAAAAAATGGCATAAACACTCAAGAGAAAGATTATAGAGAACTAAAATAAAAAATTAGGGAATAAAATTTAAAATATTACGATTTTTTTTTTAAAAAAAACTCAGAATTTAGCATGGAATGGAAAGAAACCAGACACAAAAATTACATGGTTCGTTAAATAGCCTATGTTCATTTTAGGTTTTAAATCTTTATTGCCTAGATTTGATGATTTTAGAAGTCGAATCGATATAAGTATGAGGCGTACAACGAAGTTAGAGAATATAAGTAGCCAAAAGGATTCATTTTCTCGAAGGCAACTAGTATTTACAAGTAGAGACGACCTCATATTAAGCTGAAATTTCATCAAGAGAATCCTAGGCTAAGGATGACCTAGTTGTAGAAGTTTGGTGTAATGATCCATATTTTACGTATCGGAAGATTGTAAAATAATCATATTTAATTCTTAGTGGCTGGGTAATTCTTATATTTTGATATGTTGTTCATGGGGATATCATATATGTCCATGATTTTAACTGAGTCGATTTGTGACTATTTTGCCCTTTTGAATATTGTTTTAGCTATAAATTTTGATAGGGATTGAATTAAGTGCTAAAATTGGTCTCATTGGATCGAAATAACGGCTGGCGATTCCGTAGAGGTCACATTAAAGATTTGGTTTAGTAGTTTGGGATAAATTGATGGTTTAAGTTTCACATTCTATTAGGCAAACTAGTTAGCTGCTAATGGCCTGATTATTGAAGCCTATTAGGCTAATGACCTACTGCTATAAATAAAGGGGTTTGGGGAGAGAATTGAGTTTTCTCTCTTCATTCAAACATTAAGCTTGAGTTTGTGATTCTTTGGATTCAAACTAAACCCTAATTTCTCCATTCTAATTCATCTTCTATCGCATTTAAAGGCTACACATCTACACCCGAAAGGAATGGATCTCATCAAATTGCATTGATTTTTGGGATTTTCATCTCTATCCAGATCTAATTCCATTGGATCTTGAAATTGGTGGGTGATAGATATCCCTCACACGGAAATTATAAATTGTATTGGTTAAATTAGGGGTTGATTCACGTTTTATATGTTAAATTCACCCTACATTTTGATCATATATATTTAATTTAGAATTAGATGTCTTAGGATAATAAAATTTAATCATATAAAGCGGCAAGAAGTTGGTTAAGCATGTTTTTGAATATTTTTTGTTCCAAATTATGTTAGATCCATTGTTTATGATATGGTTAATGTACGTGCATGGTTGTATGATCAAGATTTGATGAATCGCTATTTGTTTTTATTGACTTGAATGCATTTTGAATTGCTTGTTAGAATTGTTTCCCGTAGATCTTAGGATTGAAAATCAGAGTAAATCGAAGGTTCAAATGATCAGATTCGGACGAAACTTGGCCGAGGAGCTCTGTTGAATGTTGAAAATGCGCGTAGAAAATTTGGCGTGAAATACACTATTTCTAAGGACCGGTACCGGTCTATGCACAATGGACAGGTATTGATCCATCAGTGTTGATTGGATGGCAATGAGTTTTAGAACATGGCATCATGGTGTCAGATCGAAGTTGCGTACAAAATTTCAGGTGGCACTACAAGAAACTTCACACAGACATCAACTAAAAATGGATGTCTCAGTTTTTCGGGAGCGAAGTCGATGTTGGTGATGCCTAATGTGCCAATTTTTTTACATCGGTTAAAAAACGATGTTGAAGCTGCAGTAAGACATCATAATATAATTAATAAACGATGTATTAACCCTTTTTTTTATTTGCATGAACTGAATGTTGGTAATGGATTATTATAAGTCTTGTATTACTATAAACATATCATGTAAGTAGTACAAAATGACTAATACATCGTTTATAGTGGGAATAATTGTTGTAATATATATATATATATATATATATATATATATATCATTTATTTCTAAAAGAAGTGACGTATATACACCAAACAGATATCAGTTTATTTTCAGTAAAATAATGTATGTGTGACGTTTAGACATCATTTCCCTTTAAAGGAGAGATGTCTTTGTTCTGTTTATACACTGTTTTGTTCTACATAACTAATGTCAGTTATAATTTCAAACATCAATATTTTTCTGGATATATGATATATGCCCTACCATAAAAATGCAATACCAATACCAAAAACAAAAATGCAATATTGGCCACAAACATTAAACAGAAAATATTCTTACATTCCATAAAACCATCCACCACAAACATTAAACAAGCACATGTTCTTACATTCCATAAAACCATCCACCACAAACATTAAACAAGCATATGTTTTTGTTCTATATTACATTCCATTCAATTTTCACTGAACAAGATTTACAAGTGTTCTTCAACAAAACTGAGCGTCTCATTACGCACCTCCCCCAACTGCTCCACACTGTAAGACTTTTGATTCTTCACGCTCCACTGTAAAGTTAATAAATAGCTCGATATACTTTATATGTCTACTCGAATCAAGTGCAAAAGTTCGACGTCGCACATAGTATGACAAAACCATTCAAATTTTTGATTTCAATGTCAGACTATGTGATACATATCACTATGAGTTCACAGTATCATTAGAGTTCACAGTATATTAATTCAAAACAGAATGTACTTTACTGAAAAATGTCATTTCCACTTGATTCACTAAAATACTAACATCCAAACAAATCTCCAAACTAATTACTTATCCAAACATATTTGACAATTTTGTTTTCATGTATAAAAACAACATTCTGGATAATGAAAATGTGAACTTTTTTCCACCTTAATAAATATCATATCAGCCAAAATCTAATTAGCTCATAATAACACTGAGAAATGTTAGAATGTTATAAAAAAAATGAAGAATAAAACCTGAAGTGTAGCCTTTGTGGAAACATAATACTTGATAACGGCAGGAGAGCCTTGAAATACACCCTTCACTTGCGAATCCAGAACAATTGAGTGAGAGATAGAGGCTCCACAAAATGCGATAATGGATTAGCATTACAGGTTAAGCAAGAAAAAAGGATCAATCACAAAATAAGATAGAGCAAAACTTTATTTATTATAAATTTATCCATCAAGTCTTTCCCAAGTCTTTGAGGTGCTACCTGAGATAACATCAAACCTATCGTGCCCCCAGCTATCATCAGCAAGACTTACATCATATGTAGTCATGGACGAAACCAATATCCCGATGAAACGGAAAAAACAGTGTAAATGAATCAAGAGATGTGTAAATGCACAAAATCCAATATGCACAGCTGCAAGCACAAAAATGAAGATGTGTAGGTGATGCAATGCTTCAAGAGATAGAAGCAAAGCCTTTCCCTACAAATAATAACAAAAATAACAACCACCACAACAACCTGTGTACATTGGAATGTACAGTATAGTGCAATTCATGGTTTTATTATGGTTTCTTGGATAGCAACTTAAGTGAGTTTTTTGTTCAAACCTTTTAATTTAAATTATGTTCACAGTTGTGTAGCATAAAGCATCACAAATTAGAAAGTAGTTGAGTATGCACCTTTTCGGCACAAGTATTTGATTTGGCACTCCCAGACAATAGTCTGTGTACATTGTAATGCATATCTTTCTTGTCTGAATCATCAATTTTGCAAGGAAGCATAAAAGACGAAACACTTGGACGTACACAAATACCGAAAAGATTATGAACATTAGTTAATAAGAGGGATATAAAGCCAAGGAGCATTAACTCTTCATTAAAAAAAGAAAACTTTGGAAGTCTCACTAAAAAAAATCATATCATATTTTCAGCACCGAATCCTGAAAATTTAGGACTTTTAGAGTAACTGAATTATATTGTTCAAGGGTGCATAATGTAGCAGGATATAATGATTATGCCACAGCATAGTGAGCAATTTAGACTAAAACTCCAGTTGAAAATTAACAGCTAATTTACTTTTGAATTTGATCATCTTTCAGATTATAACGAAAGTATACCAACTTGATATTTAGTAATGAGGTAATTAGTTAAAATGAAAAATCTGAAACCCATTTCTGCCTAAAGGACTCATGTTTCAAAATTTAGCCTGAAAGGCAACAGAATGCAAAATTAACCTAGCAATAGTTAAAATAGAATGATGCACTAAACTAACACCAGATGAACCATCACTAGAACTAAAACAACATTAAATTTCACAGTATTTATAGTAGTTGGTTTGATTTAGCATTACATTCATCTGATGCTCATTTGACTTAGCATTACGTTTACCTGATGCTAGCTTAATTTAGTATTATGTTATCCTTAGCATTACAGTTTCAAACGGTGCATAGAAATACAGAGCATATACAAAATTTTAGGCACTAACATGTATAAAGTATAACCTAAATCAAATTAATTCCTGATAGGTGCAAAAAATCAAAAGGCACACAAATCTATAAAGAAATTAGGTATCTGGAGAAGCCAGGTTATATAAAGAAATTATAAATGAAATTGAAAAAAATGAAGTAATTACTTAGTAGAATGAAAGAAAACAATCGTGTAAATCAACACAAACAGTAGGAAATAAATTGAATAGTGCAAGCAATTTGTACTCATCGCAGCGTAATATATTTATGTTACTCAAGGTTTCAATTGCAAGTTGAATTTCTGTTTGTCGAATAATCGTACAGCCAAATCCAAGGTAAATTAGTAAGTAGTTCTACGCTGTGAATTCATAACAACATTTTGAATATATTAATGGTAAGAACGGTGTGATAACTATAACAAATGTCACTGTTTGTTAGCAAAGGTTATCCAATCACGATATTTGGAAAATAAAGATCGGAAGCCCACTGTTGTTCTGCGAGAGATACCCCCCATATATATTATGATTGGCATGAATTGATAGTTTAATGAGTACGGACAACTTATAAAGCCAATACAAACGATGGGTGCTTATGCACCACCAAAAGTATACAAGTAAACGAAGCAGGAAAGATGTATTTCTTACCATAACAAAAAGGAAGAATGGTATAAAGCCTGCAGACAAATCTGTTGTTAGTGCTTCAGAGAGCACTTCCTTGGTGAGAGCATAATCTGAACTATGTTCAGCTTTAAGCACCCTTAGGTTTTCGGATAGATTCCTGCAATCTACCAACTCCGCAATCAGTATTACATGTCTTGATTATTTCCCTAAAACCAAAATGTCTACTATTAAACTTAGAGAACCTAGATAACTCAAATATTGTGCATAATCTTATCCATTCTACGGTGATTGAATTTCTTTTTTTACTTTTTTATATTCATGTATTGTTTTCGAAATGAGCCTTTGACTCCATACCGGAAACTTTAGCTTGTACACTTACGAATGAATGATAGACATTTTGTAGAATAACGATACGCCATGGTTAATTATTGAACATGTACCTGGCATGCCTTTTGCAGAGAAGAATGTGTCTGATCTGAAACATAAACCATAAGTTTTTCAAGTGATTTTCTACCGAGCTACCTTAAGAATTTATCACATGCTGCTAACATGACAACAAGCACAACTTCACTAGTTGTGCCTTGTATTACACCACCGCCATTACCTGTAGAATGAAACTAAACAAACCTAACCCAAAAAATAAGTGGTAGATTATATCTTAAATATTCTAATGCATCATCAAAATTTACTGGAAGAAAGGAATTGGTCTGGTACATCAAGCATCTTTGCAAGGCAATCCAAAATGATAACCTTTAGTTCTGTAGTAGTAGGAGAGGATACCCAACTAAATCCCACAAAATTGAAACCAGCACTAAACATTTTTCCAAGAAAACCAGCTGTACTACTATTAGCTGGAAAATATGCAAAAAAATTGGGACTGCTGCCAATGTGTTACATTGGGTACTATCTTCTCTCGAATATCTACATTAGAAAAATATGCCTTTACTATGAATATACCTTGATAAAATTATAGCATTTAAATGTAAACACACCATCAAATACATCCTGAAGACTTTCAGGATGGTCAGGGGTTGTGTCTGGAAGAAGTTCTTTCTATATCCAGGCTACATAAACACCAAACATGAAACTTATAATATGACTACAAACGAGCCAACAGACCATCTATACCGCAATAACTGATTGCTTAGTTTACATCGTACGTGGGTTGAGATTAAGTGATCGTAATTACAATATATATTGAAAGACACGGGTCCACATGGGCCTCTACCATATAACTTGACTAACAACTTACGGTGTATTATTTTTTTATATATTAAGGTATTCAAATATGTACGCACACATTTGTGTGTGTGACGTGTGCGTATGTATTTGTGCATTTGTGTGTATTTGCAAAACTAGCATGTGTGCACGCATGCGCACACAAATGGCATACCCTTATTTAGGATGTGTATATGCAGATATATACATGAAACTGGCCAAAAGTCAAAAAACATTACCAACTCTTTATACCAAAAATTGTTGGCTTTATTTAAAATAATAATAATAGTAATAATAATAATAATAATAATAATAATAATAATAATAATAATAATAATAATAATCATGTGAACCATGTATACTTTAATCAAGATAATTTTAAGAAAAAATCAATAACTAAAAGGAAGAAAATCTAACGAGATATGTGTGCTACCAACATCTAAATCAAAATGTTAAACCTCTAAAAGAATAGGCATCATTGTCAGTCCTAATCCAAAATTAACTTTGAAAGTACTAGGCTTGTACTACGACACTAAAATTAGAAGCTGTAGTGGTTGATTACCTCGACTTGACTGAGGACTGGAAAAGACTCTTTTAAATATTAAAATTGAGTAAGGGTGCGTCTATTAACACCCCTTGTTTTACTCTTCACCCCCCATTAAAATTTTTAAAATTTTAGTTCCAATTATACCCCCAACAACTAATTATATACTTTACTCAAAATGATTTGTACCCCATGAGCTATGTTGCCTAGAGAAAGAACATAACTGATAGGTTTCATACAATACAAAAAAAAAAAAAAAAAAAAAAAAAAAAAAAAAAAAAAACTAAAAGCATTCTCAGTGTGCACTTTAGCTCTCATTCAACTAAAGTGTTTTGATGTTAAAGTGTGAACTAGAGTTATTTTTGCTCCAATAATTGATTACAGTCAACCATAAAATGACGTTGAATAAGAGAAAACAGGTTATTTTGGGTTGAATATTGACGTTGTATGCACAGACATAAATAAACATGTAGGAGAAGTAAAGCCTTGAGGAAAAGAAAACGTAGCATGAGGGAAAGGAAAAGTAGCATAAATAAATATTAGGGTTATTTTGGGAAAAACCGGGGTGTGTTGAGAAAAAAAAGGGTGTGTCATTTATTTTGTGAATAACGGGGGGTGAAGAGTAAAACATGGGGTGTTAATAGACGCACCCTATTTACCCATTGAGTAATCCACATTTTGTGTCTTCATCATGAAGTTTCCAATCCTCAAATACTTCAGCGGTATGAGCAAAGATCAGCAACAATGTAAATGAAGCAAAAAGGTTTGGGGAATTTTTGGATTTGATTTGGGGAACGATGGAGTAGCGATTTCGATTTGGGGAGAATTTTTGAAAGAAATAAAAATGACGAAGGAACATATCGAATGAAGAAAGGAGTTGCTGATTACGTGGAAGAGACTGATTGGAGGGTTTTGATGGTTGTGGATTAGAGGATTGATCAATGGCTACAAATAGCCAATTATGGGGGTGTGGATTGAAAAAGAGACTTTTAACATCATGCAAGAAGCTGATTTAAATAATGCATAGAAACCGATGTAAACTGTAAGATGGAAATAATTTGGCTAAGGCACGACCTGATTTTTTTTCTCTAAATTGTGTATAAGACATCGCTCCTTTAATAAAACAATGTGTGAACTGATTTTCCTTTTTCTCTAAAGAGTGTATAAGACATCGCTCCTTCAGTAAAACGATGTCTGAGAAACCAACAACATCAATATTATTTTTGACGATGTTAAAAAACGTTTTGATATCGATTGAAATTGCAAACGATGTTAAAACTATGATGTCTATTCTGCTTTTTCTTATAGTGTGATTTGGACATGTCAAAGTATGACCGCTTGAGCATTGGTTGATGGACTGATAGGAGAATTTATCAAAAAGGAATTTGGCTTGGAGAATGGATGGTAGGAAGTGCTCGAGGACGGTGTTAGAGAGATCCAACACTTAGTCAATTTTCTATTAAGTGTATAGCCCTATACCGGTCCATAGCTGATGGACCGACACCGATCCATCGTATGACATTATGGGGAGCTCATATTTTGTGAGCGTGATGGTAACGCCTTCTAGATGTTGCCAGTGAATTATGGTGTGCAGTTGACTTCAAATGATTAAGTGCAACTCAAAGATGATTGGTGCTTCAATTGCAAACCCAAGGCAGAGTGGTCGGAGATAAATTGATGTGATACTGCGTGTGGGAAGATGCACGATTCAGTATGATGATAGGTTAACTAAGATGGGAGTTGATCGCGGATAATAATGGAATTGGTTTGAGAAGTGGCTCATACTAAAATATGAATTCACTGAGGAGGAAGGATTGAAAGATTGGAAGTGCCAAGGAATCGTTGGTTATTATAGGTTCTAGCGGCTCAAAGCAGTGGTATCAAAGGGATGCCCATTAGGATCAGATAGATCGTGCACCCTGGATTGAGTTCTAAGAGTGATTTAATTGTCTCGGACGAAGGCAAGCATACGCAAACAGCATATGGCAGTTTGACTAGAACCGGGGTTTTCCATTAGCTCTTGACACAATGACCGCTCATTCGATGAATGACGCATTCAAGGCTTTATTTGGTGATAGCTAGGATATTAGTTGCTATTGATGCTATGCTTGATTGTGTGCTTTCTTCTTTATTTCTCTGGGTATGCTATCACCATATGTCTTTGAAGAGAAGTGGAATTAGGGGATATCTTTTTCCTATTCTGGAGCAGCATATGACAAATGATTATCCTGTGCTAATCCTTTGGTTGATGAGATAGATAAGATGATTGAACTGTCTATACTCATATATCATGTGTAACGTTTGATGGTTATTTTATTGCTCACTAAGATTGTTGTCTGACTCAAGCTTTTATGTTTCCTCTTATTATCTTAGATTGCTCATCAATGTTGTTGGTGAGTAGACTGAGATATCAGGTGACATGTTTGGTGCCAATGATGATGTGCGACGATGAACTAAAGATCGACGTGTCATTTTCATAAATACTGTTGGGGATGCGGATTAAGGATCTTAAGGCAAACTAAACGAGAGGGGGTGAATAATGTTTTATGGATTTTATTATTTTCTTGAGATTTTTTTGGATTAAACAGAATGCTATGCAAATCAGAGATGCAAAAAAAAAAAAACAGTAAACAGAAAGTGCACATCAAGATTTTATAATGGTTCGGAGTTACCTACATTCAGTCCCACACAGCTCTAGGTTGTTCAGATTTGTTTTCAATACAATCTTCAAATTACAATCCTCGATTTCAATGGCCATGAGGTCCACCACCACTTGCTTCCGAGCACACGGCGCTCTCCTGATTTACCCAGGCTACAAGATCACCTAATTGATGTTCGGGGTACAATCACACCCAAGTGATTTCTAGTCTATAATCTCACGTTTACTCAGTATCATTTTTGAAGTATTGACTCGATAAAACTTGATCTTGCAATCTTTGGTTACAAACAGCCTATAACTCTTGAGTCGCACTTGAATTTCAGGGAGAGTTTGATGTAGAATTGAAAAAGGAAGAGATTGATATAATTTCTTTGAAATCGGCAGAGTATAAGCATAGATTTTGTGAAATTGAGAAGAATAATGGCAAGGAGAGAAAGTCAGTAGAAAGAGATGATTTGTTATTAAAAAATTCAAAATCTGAAGCTTATTTATTTTTTTCCAACAGCCACAACCATTTAGAAAAGGTTTGAATTCAAAAGACACAACTTTTAAATTTTAAAAATAAAACCAGCGGCACATATGTCGACATACACATGTATTTTTCAAAAAATAATTTTTAAATCAAAGAAAATAATATTTAAATAAATTATGCGGATTTCTAAGTTAAAACAAACTATATTTCTTTATATTAAAATAGAGTATTTCACGTATATATATATACATATATATTAAAAGCATGTATTAATAAGATTTAAAAATGATTAAAAACTAAATATAAAATGATAGAATATATTTATATATTTAAAACTATAAGAAATATTTTTAAAACTTAATAAATATAACTTAAGGAAAATGAAAACATAAGTAACTATGAAATTGGTATTAAATTTATATGTAGTAAATATTTGAATTAGGAGTTAAAATGTATTAAGTACAATTTTAAAATGGGAATTAAAATAAATGTCAGAAATTAAAATAGATTTAAGATTAAATGTTATAGATTTAAAATAAGGAAGTAATTTTGAAATCATCTGAAAAGTTTGAAATCAGAATTCAGTGTTAACCAGAGTGTTAACAAGATATCTAAACACTATTACTCTATGTTTCTTGAACTCTTGAATTCTTGATACTCACGAGTCTTGTATCTTGAACTCTTCTACTTCGAAATCTTGATTCTCTGAATTGTGCAGTCTTCAATTATCAATATCTGCATAGATTTTCTGTATATACCTATATATATTCTAGATAACAGTGTTAATATATAGTTTATAACAATATAATTAAAACAAGGTTGTTGTCATCAAAACCATCATCATCAACATCTCAATCCCTTACAATCTCCCTTTTTTGATTTTAACAACCTTGGTTTATAAAATATCCACACCTAATGTCTTGATTCTCCAGTTACTTCCTTTATTCCATTAACTCCTTCTGAAACATCTAACTCCCCCTTAATCAAAGCCCTATTTTATAATTCTCCTCTTTTGTAATTAACTCTTTCGAATTCATTTCAACCTTCTCAATAGTTGTTTAAAATTATTTCAATTTCATTTCCAAATCGTTTCAGATTTAATCCAATTCTAATTTTCATGTCCTATTTCACTTTAGTGAAAATATATTCATTTAATATTCCAATGGAACTTGACTCGATCAATTCCAAATAGTTTCATATTCGTGGTGTAAATTGTGTGAATAATTAAAATAACAAGCAAAACAGTTATAATATACCAAAAACTATTCTAACCCAAACCAAGTACAAAAATCTAATACTATCCTTAAGTATAGAAACTAGAAAACTAACTTAAAGGGTATAATATAAACAATGAATATTATTATGAACCGCTGATACACATTCAATATACCAGAACGTATAACTAATATTTACAAAATAATTACGTATAATATTGAATACATGAATTATTACACGAATGTATGATATTTAACTATTAAGTATTTTTGACAATTTGAAGATTTGTGAATTTTAACATTAGGATAATTGATGTAGAATTCTCTTTTTTTAATCACATTTCCTTACCAATCAAAATACACTTTGACGACGCAAATTACTTGATCATCTTCTTCCATTCCTTGTTCTTCTTCCTCTACTTCTTCTTCTTCTTCAACCTCTTCTTATTCATCATCATCTTCCTCCATAGGATTGTGAACTTGAATATTGGAAGAATTATCTTCAATAATAATTGGATTATTTTAGTTATCCATTATGTATTTTTGAAAGTTCCTAACAATCTTTCCTTGCTTTTCTTGTTCTTTTGCCATTCAGAATTGTAAAAGTTGTGTTTCAAAGAGTAATTGCAATGTATCTTTTATAGATTCTTCTAATTTGATACCCTTTGCATGCGTAGATTGTTGAATTGGACTAGGAGTAGGTGAGGGAAATGAAAAGGAGCTATTTTGGTTGTTATTTGAAGTGGAAGTCATCGGTTCATTGTTTTTGAATTTTTATTACAGAGAAAATGAGTAAAAAGACAAAGATTTTTGAAGTGGATAATTTAAATATGACCAATAACTAATTTTGGAGGAAACTCAAAATTTAAAAAAAAAATCAGTATATGTCGACATATATGTTTGCCTATGTTGATATATATATATGTATAATTTTTGAAAATTTTAATTTTTCTTATATTTTATACTAATGTATTTAATTATTTTACTTCGGTTAATAAACAAATGCCTAATTCTCTTCTTAATTTAGTAAATGTTGCTTCCTTTAATGGTCTAATTAATATATCTGCAATTTGATTTTCTGACTCAATAAACTCTAGTGAAATATTTTTCTTATTTACATTATCTCTAAGGAAATGATGTCTCACATCAATATGTTTTGTTCTAGCATGATGTGTAGGACTTTTAATAGATTTATAGCACTCGTATTATTGTAGTAAATTGGTGATTTAGTTATATTTAACCTAAAATCTCTTAGAGTTTGTTACATATATATTACTTGAGAACAAGCCAAAGCAGCAGATATATAATCTGCTCTAGTAGTTGATAATGAAATGGTATTTTGCTTTTTACTAAACTAGGAAACCAGAGAACGACCTAAAAAGTGACAAGTTCCACTTATACTTTTTCGATCTGATTTACAACCAGCATAGTTAGCATTGCAATATGGAATTAAATTGAACGATTGATTTTTGGGAAAAAATAAGACCAAAGACTATTTTATGTTCAACATATCATAGAATACGTTTTACAGCTTTTAAGCGAGTTTCCTTAGGTTGTGATTGATATCTAGCGAATAGACAAAAGTTATGCATTATGTCTGGACTACTCGCAGTTATATATAATAAAGAACCTATCATACTTCGATATAATTTCGGATCTACATCTTTTGAAGAGTTGTCTTTATTTAAGACTTCGTTGGTTGTCGTAAGTGTAGGTTTTCCCTTAGTACTGGCCATGTTAAATTTATCAATTAAAACTCTAGCATATTTTTCTTGATTAATAAATATCCCATTATCTAATTGCCTTATTTGTAATCCTAAAAGGAAGGTAGGTTCTCCTATATGACATATTTCAAATTGGGTACTTTTGGAACAGGTCCTTATTAAGGTTTAAAATAACGAAAAGTCGTTCACTAAATTTCAGTGTAAATTAGGTCCTTGTTTTTTATCCTCGATTGTTGCAGACATATTAGCAACATTTAATAAAAGTTACTGACATATCAGAAACTTTTTCGTACATGATATAAAAAGTGCCAACATATCAACAATTATTTACAAAAATTGCTGACATTTTAGTGATAATTCTTCACCTTATAAAAGTTGCTGACATATGAGCAATTATTTATAAAAGTTGTTGACATTTCAGCAATAATTTTTCCTTTTGTTGGAAAACAGGGACCGGATTTGCAGTGAAACTTTACCAGCAAAAGTTGTTGACATATCAGCAATTATTTATAAAACTTGCTGACATATCAGCAATAATTTTCTTTGTTTCCAGAAAATAGGGACCGACTTTACAAAAGTATAATAGGGATGCCTCCCTAATTTTCACTTTCAAATTCTTTCGTCATGATTTAAGAAAATTCTTGATTCATTTTATTATTTGCTGATCCAAAAATTATATCATCTTCATAGTTTTTTTTTTTTTTTTTTTTGCAAAGCCTACGGGGTTGAGTGGGCCCTTACCACTTTATTGATATACCAAAAGACAAGTACATAGAAACAAGAAAAGTACAAAACAAAAGAAAATGGAGAGCACACAGTATATCAAAGTCTACAAGAAGCTATAAAAAAGAAAAAGAAAGAATAAAAAAAATATAACCGCCAGCCAAAACTTCCAAGATCATAAGTGAATTTTATGAATTTGAGTCCCTCCCGGATATCATGCCAAACAAGTTTTTTCCATTAGCCATAGTTCATGTTGCGAGTGGGATCAAAAATTCGCAAACACCTTTCTTTCTAGATTCCGTAAAACAATCTTCTTGAGAAAATAGTTGAAAGTTCTTGCTTTATTTGTCTTCCCAGCAACTTTCTTGCGTAACTCCTCCTAATTAAAGCAGAGTCTGCCGGTCATAGTTCCACCATTGATTCGAAGTTATGCATCAGTCCACAATTGTTTAGCAACAACATAATCGAAGAAGAGATGTTGAAGTATTTCGTCCTTGCTACCACATAGTAAGCAATTTTGATCCACAAGCATGCCGAAAGCTTCCATCCTGTCTTTAGTATGCACTGCACCATTAAGAATCCTCCACATGCACAAATTTTTTCTTGCACAATTATCTCTCGTCCAAACTCTCTTGTACCACCTACATACATTGAAACTTTACACACTAAGAAGTACATTGTACATGCTTTTAATGGAGAATATATTACCTTTCCGTACCCAAATGTCGGTTACATGATCTTGATGATGAGTAATTGTTAACACGGTCCCAAAGAGCTCTGATGGCTGATTCGTAGTAGATGGTAAACTAAGCTTGTTGCCATCAAATAGGCATGACACGCTGCAGTTAAAGCTAATGCCATACTGAATGTAATTTCATTTTCTAAAATAGTTCCAAATTCCAACCATGGATCTTTCCAGAAATTTACCCTTTGAAACGCCAACATTCCGTGCTTAAAATACGGTAGAATCAAGAGTTTAAGTTTGATTGTACACTTCCAAATCCAGCTATGCCATTGCAAAGCAAAAATTGACCAAAAGATTTTATCTTTACGAATATAATTGTAAGACCATGCAAACAATATGCTTTCTTTCTTATTTAAAATGTCATCAATATGTTTAGCCAATGCAGCACGATACCAAGTAGATGTATTTGTAATATCAAGACCCCCATACTTAATGGGTTTCTTAAGTTTAGCAAAAGCAACAGGAGCAATGTATTTTTTATGTGTATTACCTTTTCAGAAGTATCTCATGAAAGTTGTTTTAATCATGGAAAGTAACTTTTGAGGAATAATAAATGCACATGCCCAATAAACATGCATAGCACATACTATAGATTTAAGTAAAATCAGCTGACCAGCTTGACTTAGTTACCTTGCTGACCAACAGTTCAGTTCATCAACAATTCTACTGTAAAGAGGTAAACATTGCAATGTAGATATTTTGGTTGTTGCCAATGGAAGACCTAGATAATTAATTGAAGTGTCTTTGTGCCTTAGACCAGTTATGTGTTGTATCTGATTTATGACAACTAGAGGAACCCTGGCTACCATAAATTCAGACTTCTCTCTATTAACTTGAAGGCCAATCATAAGATAAAACTTATCCAGAGTATTCATAATGTTTGTGAGGATGCTAACAGTGGGCTTGCAAAAAATAATGAGGTCATCCGCAAACATTAAAGAGGTGATTCTAGGTTTCTTGCATTTAAGATAAAGATCAAATTGGTTATTATCTGCACGATCATTTAGCATTCTAGTAAGCAGTTACATAATAGTAATAAAGATATATACAGAAATAGGGTCATCTTGCCTTGTCCCCTGTTTACTAGCAAAAAAACTTGCGGGACTACCATTGATGTTAATAAAGAATTTAGCAGTGCTTATGCAGGTGTAGATCCATGCGTTGAAACATGGAGGAAAATTCATAAAACTGAGAATTCTGGTTATAGATTTCCATTGCAGAGTATCAAAGGCTTTCCTTATGCCAAATTTTAGCATAATTTTAGGGGATAAGTTTGCAGTTTTATACCCCTTTAACAATTCATGAGCTAAGAGAACATTATCAATAATGTCCCTGTTTGGAAAAAAGGCAGATTGGTTCTCACAGATGAAAGAAGGCAAGACAGCTTTGAACCTAGTGGCAATATTTTTAGCAATGCATTTATATATGGTATTGCGGCACGAAATCGGCCTAAAGGAATTGACGTGATCAACATTATGAACTTTGGGGATGATAACAATAAAAATATTATTATAAGAATGCATCATTTTCCTTTTTTTTAAATTGTTGCACAACTATAGCAACATCATTTTTAACAATAGACCAGCATTTCTTATAAAACAGAGCATTAAACCCATCCGGGCCACCACTAGAATTACTGTTAAGAGAAAACATTGCCTTCTTGATCTCATTATCATTAACAGGTTTGCCTTAAAAAGGTATTACTTTGAACTTGTAGAGGGTAGGATCATAGGATTAATTTCGTCAATTAAGGGTTTAAAATTATACATATTACCAAAGAGGTTAGAGAAATGATTCACGAAAGCATTCAAGATTTCATTTTCAGAAATGTGTATCTGGCAAACATATTAGTGATAGATTGAATAGTTTGCTTATTTTGTTTAGCCCTCAAGGCAGAGTGAAAATACGCAGAATTTTTGTCCCCTTCCTCAAACCAGGTAATTTTTGCCTTTTGCTTATTCGTATTGGCCTCCATGATAAGTGCATCCCTACATTTATTAGAATAGTCTACTTCTATGCTAGCATAATTAGGATTAGAGGGGTCCGATGGCATTTGCGGTTGAGTCTGTTCGAGAAGGCTACACTGGTGGGAGGATTGACCGCTACATTACCATATTTTCCATTCTCCCAAATTTTAAGCACATGTTTCAACCAAAGCAAAGAACATACCATTCTTTATTAACAAGTTCAAAAAAATTAGATCCATTAACCCACACATTAAAGAATTTGAAACTAGGTCTTCTATTGATTTCGTTGCCACCCAAATGGAGGACCTGAGGGGAGTGATTTGATAATACGATAGAGGAATTTCATTACAAAGGGAAGGCCATTTATCAAGTGCAACAGTGTTACAAAATGCATGGTCAATTCTAGTGTAAGTACGTGTTCCTTTCCTTTTGTTGTTATTCCAAGTAAATTCAACACCAAAGGAATTGATAAGTAGCAAATCAGTGTCATTTATAGCAATATTTAAAGGACCTATTTCATTAAGGATGATGGGGGTTCCACCCACTCTATCATTGGTTGTCGATGGTGAATTAAAATCACCACACTCCAGCCAAGGGTGTGTGTGTTGCCTAAATTCAAGCATATCTCGGTAAAAGATATTTCTAGCTTAAGCAGAGTTAAGTGCATAAACAAATGTAAAATAAAAAGAAGTAGAAGAAGGAATGTAAACATTCTGGCAATGAATATACTGACTAGAAGAGGTTATTTTGGTAAAGTTATAGATAGCAGGATCATAAATTATCATTATCCTACCATAGTTTGCATTATCTAAGTTATGAACAAGATACCAAGAAGAGTTTATACACCTAGCTGCTCGGATTGTTAAGACTTCATTCAACTTTGTTTCCAGAATGGCCGGAGCAGAATGATTGTACTTCCTAATTAGGTTCTTACATTCATCCAGCTTGATGTCCAGATGAGCCTCTCTAATATTCCATACACAGATGTTTTGTATCATTATTTGACTTTGGATTTTGAGACATACCATTTTCCTTGGATCTAATGATGACCCCTGATGAATCAGCTCATGGTTGATTTGATTTAGTAAGTGGAGAGCTATCATTACTTTGTTTACCTGATTTCGGCAATCTGTTTCGCATCTTATCTTTATTGCTTTAGCTATGTCATAAAGATGGGATTTATTTGCGGCTTTATGTCCCAGAGGAGGGGAGATTTTGTCATATGGTTGTTCCTTGTTTGCTTCAATGTTTTTAAATTTTTTACTATTCTTTTCGACAGTTTACTGCCACTAGAACAATTGGCAGTTAATATGTCAGGTGTAATAACCCGGAAATCCGAGCCAATTTAAAATTTTTATTTTGGCGATTTTAGTGAATTTTTAATATTTAAAATGAATTATTTTAAATAATAACAACGAGAAATTTATTTTGAATAGAATTAGAATGTATATATTAATTTGAATCGACGTTAGAATATAAATAATTATTTATAATTATAAAAGGAATTGAAAATGGCGCGGTAGTTTGAAAATTCGATTTCAAATTTCAAATGAATGTACAGGATTCAAAATAAACTGGATTTTGGCGAAACCAAAAATATTAGAATCTAATTGAGAATATCTTTCCAACGAATTTGAAAAATTGAAATTTCATCGCGGGGATTAAAAGTTATTCCCAGTTGAAAATTCAAAATAGTCGCTATGAAATTTTGGCCCTTAAAAATGGAAATTTTACAAACGACCTCGGTTTTTGACGAAACCACTTTTGTTAGATTCGTGATGTCAAGTTATTGCTAAATTTCAAAATTCGTAATTTTCTGAATCAATATGTGAGCGTGGCGACGGAAAACGCGTTTGACCAGTTTTAGTCGATTTTAATCAACTGGAAAATGGCCATTTTTCAAACGGTCTCAGAATTTGATGAAATTAGTTTTGTTAGGACTGTATCGTCAATACGAGGCTAGAAAATATTTTTCTGGAATTTTTAGAATCCGTATATGGCCTGGTAAATTAAAATATGCGTTTAAATTGAATATATAAAGATTTATATTTTAAATTCAATGGAAACTGATCGAAGCAGTCGAATTGGGCTACGAAACATATCCCATTATGTTTGGAATGGGGGTAATTAGTAGGAGCGACAGACGTTGGGTTCGATTTGGGATTAGAGAGAAAAGTCAACCTTTTTGTGAAAAATAAATTAAATAATATAAATTTTAATAACCCCCCTTTTTTTCCTTCTCCCTCATAATTCCCGTTCAGTTAAAACGAAATAAAAGGTAAAGAAGGAGGAGGAGGAGGAGTCGCTCCTCCGATCAGGGTGCCGTCGTGCCTCAGGCGTTGGCCACCAGCCCCTTCCCCGCTCCCCGCGCCTCCTTCTACTTCCCCTCCTCCCATCGACTTAGACCCACTCGCCCCGCTCTCTTCCACCTCGGCCAAGACCACTGCGCCGCCACTGATAGGGCCCCATCGTTGAGCGTAGGGTGCCGCACCCCCTGAGCTCCGACACCGACCCTTCCTCCGCCCCTACCTTCTCCCCCTTCTTCTCAAAGCAACCCAAACGCCCCCTGAAACCCTAGCCGACGCCACTCCAGCAACTCCTACCGAGGACCATGAACCCTCCACCCTCCTTGAGTAACAAAGTAAGTTTTTTTTAATTTATTTACGTAATAAAAATTCGATTTTTATTATGTGTATAAGCTTATAAAAGTGAGATTCTTATTCGTATAAAGTAGCACATATAGAAAGTGGTTTTTAATTAGAAAAGATTGATTTTTTATGATAGAAAATATGATTTTTATTTTTAATTAGCAAGGGTAAGATTTTTAATTAGAAGAGGTAGGATCTTTGAATAGAAAAGAAAAGGGATTTAATTTTAAACAGAAAAAGATTTGTTTTTTTAGGGGAAAAATCGGATTTTTGTGTATGTAATAGCAAAAGAAAGATTGGAAGTTTATATTTTTATAATATATAGAGGATATGATTTTAAATCCATAAAGATAGGATTTTTAGCGAAATAAAAATTCGATTTTTATTTATTTGAATGACCTATAAAAATTCTATTTTATGTATTTGAATAGTATATTCATCGATTTAAAAATACGATTTTTACGTATGGAGCTTTGTAATAAAAATATAATTTTTATAGAGTAGCGATAATAAAAATATGATTTTTATATAGTAGAGATTATAAAAATACGATCTTTATATGTGTTGTAGCGAATTAACAATATAAAGAAGTGATTTTGTTTAAAATATAAGTTGAGATTTTTATATAGATAAAAATTCGATTTTTATGTATATGAAGTGGCGTTATAAAAATATAATTTTTATAATGAAAACATCGTGTTAAAGATGCTATTTTTATCATCTTGAAAGTGAAATAAGAATATGTGATTTTTATATATGTAGCGAAAACGAACGACGAAAGTGATGAAAGGCAAACATGGCGAAGGTTTCCTACATATAAAGATTCGTGGCGTTTGGTTTAGCTCTCGGTGAGAACTCCTCACTTTTATTTTGGATTTCTAGTTGAAATATATACTAGGATGTAGACGGTGCTTAGTAGCACCCGACACCCGTCGTCCACAGACCATGGACGACTTGTATGCTTGGGTAATTGCTTGTGTTGTGAAATCAAATATATATTCATGTGTTGAAGAAAAATATATATATATTCATGTGTTGAAATAAAATATATATATTCATGTGTTGAAATAAAATATTTATTCATGTGTTGAAGTAAAATAAATATTCATTTACAAAGCTAACGATTTGTTTATGTACACCAATTTGACTGATATTGATTGGGACGATAAATTTTACACATCGCCCAACTACACAAATAAAATATGTGTTTGTTGATTTGAAACCCCACACGGGTATTGGGATGATATTTGACGTACACTAATCCCGATTGTTTAGTTGTATGTCAATCGATGGGTTGACAGACTGTGTAAGCGCTAATTATTTATATTTAATGCTTATGCAGTTGTGTGGTGCACTCTAGATGATGGTTGATGATTTATCGTTGCTATTGTATACATGTGTTGTAGAACATCCATATAATTAACATTATATGGTAATTGATTGGGCCTCATTCCAATTTGGAAAATAAGGAATATTATAAAAGAAAATTCATGTGTTGAATAGAAAGAAAATTCATGTGTTGAATAAATAAATTCACGTGTTGAATAGAATAAAAATTCATGGGTTGAATAAATAAATTCATGTGTTGAATAAAATAAATTTATGTGTTAAATAAAAATATATATTCATGTGTTGAATAAAAATATATATTCATGTGTTGAAGAAAATATTCATTTGTTGAATAGAATAACGAAATTATTGAAAAATATAAAGCCGTATTTGTTAGATATGCGCCATTTTGACGCGAATGATATTTATATCGATTATATTCGTTTTTAAAGTGAATATAGAAAAGGAAATAATTTCAAAATACAATGTTTTGAAAATATTATCATTTGTATATCGATGATGTGGAATATTCAATTTTGATTCGAAATTGAATATGAAGTTGAAATCGTTTCGAAAACGAATTTAAAACGATTTATAAAATACGTTTTGAAAGGAAATCGATGAAATATATATATATATATATATATATATATATATATAATGGCCTGAATTTAACGCGCTCCGCCGCGGCAGTTCGCGAATTTCAACCATTGACTTCGAATGGATATTACGGGAGATCCGACTGTCAGATTCTCCTAAAACCGGAACCATTGGGTTCGTATCGGAAAGAGCTTTCCAACAAATATTAGAGATTTGAAATCTAACGGTTGGATTTGGAATTATGTCCAAATCAAATTTGGAAAAGGTCGCTGTAAGTGCAGTTCGATGGCGCTGATGGAAATCGAATGTACGGGCGTTGATAAAATTATTAAAAATAGTAATAATTTGTGTAAATCATAAGAAATGATTTGTGAAGAATTGGGATGAAAAATTCCAAATTTGAAAAGATAAAAATAGATTTTTATCGAGATGAACTAGTTTTGAACTAGAATTATAATCCCATTTATTTTTAAAATAAATAAAGTGGATTTGAAATGGTTTTGAAAATAATCAGAATTTCCAATATATAAAGTGGAAATGGATTTGAATCGAAATTGTCTTTGGAATATTTCGATGTTGGATTTCGTGATTGTACAGATAGTGTTATGGAAATTTGAAGGATATATTTATATCGTTATTTCCAATACGATATTTGTTGGTCGTAGAATTTGATATTGAATATAAGCCGATATATTTTCTATTCAGAGCCTTGTATTTAATATCAAATGGGATTTGGGTTTGTCATGAATGGTGTCTTCATTAACACTGTTCTTAAACCCAGTGGAGGAAAAGATTAAATCTTTTGTTTAGATTTAATGAAGTATACCAATTAAATGATATTTAATTGGAACAGAATTAGAATGTGATTTTGGGTTTGTAGTGAACCGTGTTTTAAATGACATTGGTTCTTTAACCCAGTTAAAGACAGGATATGGTTTCCCAAGTTATACAATCATTAATATTGATTCTTGGGAAGTTTAAAACCAAGTGGAGTTTTAATGAATCTTAAATTAGATCGAAATGATCGAGAATGGAGTATCACCAGTTTTGCTCCAGGCGATAGTGAAATCTTTAATTAGATTTGAACGTGAAAGGGTAATTGAATTTACCGATAACACCGTGGTGTTAGATATGAAGTATTACCAGTTTTACTTCATGGGAAAAATAGGTTGGGATTGGGAAATAAAATAAATGATTACTTCGGTGTGGTTCGCTAATCCCGACTAATTTGAATTGATATTCAAAGGAAGATTAAAGAATAAATTTAAAGAATTTATCATTGATAAAATTAATGGGAACCTTTCCCAAAGTGTAAGAATATTTGAATAAAAGAATATTTTGAATTGGAATGAGGCGAATGTTGTGTTTGTGTAACACTTGTTTATTATATACGCGAGTTATTTAGAAAAACCGGGTTTATCCCATTCTGAATAACTGATTCGACGTGGTGTCGAGGATGAAGTGGGTGGTCGAAGACCGGAGGTCTTCACATCGTTTGGGTGATTACTAATTATCTTGATTGGGATGTACACCCAAGAGGAGGGAATCAGTTGGTGATCGTCCAGACGTACTTGGAGATCGATGGATATGCGAGGTACAAGGTGCCTCCGGTTTCGTTCAGACCCAGAACGAACTTGTAAATGGACTGTGTATCTGACATTGGATTTTATTCTGTGTGATTGATTTCTATTAAATATATATCTGTTTGGCGGCGGAGAATTTATTCTCTTGCTTAACGCCCTTCTCTGAGAAGTACAAGCTCAGGGGTTATATATTGATGGACATCAATCGCATGGAGTGAATTGCCTGTGTGGCATGCCTAAGTGGCAATTGATCAAGGCTTCTGTTGAAAAGCAAAGTCTTGTGGTTGATGATAAAAGCACGGCCTGTGTGGCATAGCTTTGTGTATAACGTTGATTCTCGAGCCTCACGCCCCGGTTATGAACCAGAAACGGGAGAGGACATCAGGGAGGACATGCGTTTCTTTCTAGCTAGGGTGGTGTTAGTGACCTACCAGCCCTGACATTTATATTATTTTCACCTGTGTGGTTGTTGCTGTTGTGAGGCGCCTCGGATATATCGGTGACTATGTGGAGCCGATGGAGTCATTGGACTCATTGACACCCCCAAAGGGTGGGGAAACGCAGTGTTCAGGCATAATAATCCACATCGGTGGACCGGCCCTGACGATCCAAGGCTTGCCTGAGGGGCGGGCTAGAGCGTCTCGAATCCGGTAGAGGACGATCCCTTGCCTCGATTCACAGATGGAAATCCAGTTTCCAAATACGACACTGTGCGGTTTTGATTGTATACCTATATATGGCGACATAGTGGTATGGAGCACTTATGCCGTCTATGATTGATACTTATGATTGAAATTGTTTTGACACTATACATGTATAGTAATAATAAAAAAATATGAAATTAAGTGTATCAAGCATTCTTTGGCTACTATAAGGTAAAAACCCTATCCTCCGGCTTGCATTGCATTGTGTGATGGGATCTGGGTCTTATAATAGCTTCGTTATTCTTTATTTAGCATCACGCTGTTGTTTTATGCACTGGTATTCTTGGGAGGAAACCCGTTCCGTGTTATACGGCGTGGTCTCTTGATTTACCTAACTTTAAAATAAAGATTAATAACTGTTTTTGTTCTCACACCAGTCACATGACTGACCTGGAGACCTAAACTCTGGGTGCTCTTATTTTGACACGGGCAGCTAGTAGTTTTGGTTTTGCAGATTTATATTCATAGGAACCTGGTTTACAGCTGGAATGATATCCGGAAAGCTCTATATCCGTATAACTCTTTCAGTTGTGCATTGTATTATTTTTCCGCTGCTATGTAATGTATTGTAATCTCTGATAATTTGTTGTGTAATATTTATTTATGCTCTATATATTCTTGTATCCTGATGGAAATTGTTGTAATAAGCGATGAAATGTTCTTCTGTTTGCGTTCTGGTTTGTCGTGTTCTCAAAACAATCAGGGGTTTCGAATGGTCTTGGTCGGTTTAGTGATCGATTAGGATCGGGCGAAATTCCTTTTCGTTACATTAGGTGCCTTAATTGGACATTTTTGAGCTTCAGCATCATCTTGAAAGTAGAGGGTGCTTGTAACAATTTCACAATATGCTGGGAGAATAACTTGCAAAGCTGGTTCAAACTCAGAAGCAACCAAATCATTAACTTGATATGCTGAGTTAACCACCTGTTTTTTAGAGTCATTTTGTACAATGGTAGGAGCTTGAGTTGCATTACCACTATTCAGTTGATTTTCAAGAGTACCACATTTATTTATTTTTTGTTCACCATGCTTTGTTTGATCAAGGTCATTGTTTGCCTTCTCTCTGTTTTCAGAACTATCAGCAGTCTGTTTATCAATATTAGAAAGAGTTTTTCCATTTGTGTTATCTTCAATAGTTTCTGCTCTTTAAGCTACATCCTTGTTATCTTTCTATTTAGAAATTATCCCTACTGAGTTTTTTTATTTCTGCCATTTCTTTATGTAGCACAACTTTTTGCTCAAGGTTACTGCTACTTTTTTCAGCTTGAGTGCCTTGTTCATCATTCTGTTGATTTTACAAGCTGTCAAAATTTTATGAATGATCAAATTCACCCCAGTATCACCATGAGTTGTGCTTGTATAAAGTAATTTCTCAGTTCTGCTACCAGGTTGTTGCATATTCTTGCCATTCAGAGTGTCTTTAGGAATTTCACCCTCTTCCAAAGAACTTTCCACATGACCTGCAGCCACTTCCTTTCCTTTTTGCCGTTGCGGTTTTTTAGCATTAGCCAAAAAATCACCAAAAGTGGATTTATTCCTATTGTGCTTGAAGGTAATTGCTTTCCTGAATCTTTCAACTTTCTGCCACGAATGAGGTTTAGTAATTGCCAATTTTATCTGACTAATAGGCTCTGTTCTTTTTTCTTGACCGTTAGATACAATTTCCACATTAATACTTGCATAATCTTCATAAGACTGGTAGTTTACTCTGCTTGTTTCCTGAATACCCATTCTCTTACCTACTGCATCACCTTGTTTAGCTTTCATGACTTCTCTTCCTTCACAGTTGTCCACATTGTGCCCAAATACCTTGGAAGTCCTACAAACTAGAGGCCTCCAAAGGTAATTTACATATATCTTCTGGGTTCCACTGTCAGGAGTTTTAACCAAGAATTTGTAAACAAGTTCTTGGTCAGGTTTGAGTTCTATCAAACACTTGGCATAATGCAGCCTTTCAAGCCTTTCAGTCATCTCATCGAGGCACATGATCGTGCCAAGCCTACATGCAAGCCAGTTAATGCCTAGATGCATCCAAGAAAACAACGGAAAATTTGAGAACTGAACCTATACTTGCACAACTTTGACTAGTCCATAAATATTACTTACTTTAGAATCATAGGGTTTGACAATAAACAGCTTGTCTTTCATGATTACGGGGTCACCCATTAAGACATTTTGCATGTCCTCTTCAATAGTAAATTGGAAATGAAAGAGTATACCATCAGATTTTATTCTTATTGATCCCTTCAAATTCCAAAGAGAGTTCACTTGGTGGTGACCACAGTGTAAGAGAGAGGCTTGTCTAAGAAGAAGCCAACTAGAGTTTTACCCCAAACATGTGTTCCTGCTTGAGTATTTTGGGGTGTGTATTCCATTTCTCCATCAGAAAGCGTTGGAATCATTTCCACTAGTTCATATTTGATTGTGTTTCTTGGGATATGCTGAAACATCGAAGTCCAACGACGTTGTTCAATTGAAACTGATGATGTTCATGGGAATTCCGTAGAGGGGTTTTCAAAAAAGGGCGCTTGTTGCTGTTTCTCGAAAGGAAGAGGCGAAGGAAAGGGTCAGGAGGGCAGGAGAAGGTGGAGGAGGAGGATCTGGAGTAGGCGGCTGGTTGGATGGAGTGGAAGAGGTAGTGGAATGGAAGGATGAAGCGCGTTTGAGGAAGTAGCGGCCATTAATTTAACCGTTGGAGGGTTAGTTGATTGATATTATTATAGATGTATGACATCTTCAAAGATTTGTACTAACTGAATATCATTTTCATTTCTTTTAATAAATAGTGTATCATTTACCTTACCAAATTGAAAATTTGATTGTAGTAAATAAGTTCTTAATCTATCGTACCTGGCTATAGAAGCATGTTTTAATCCATATAATGCTCTCTTTAACTTATAAACGTGGTTAGGAAAATTTTCATCTTCGAATAATGAGAGTTATTCAACATAAATGTCTTCTTTAATGAATTCATTTAGAAAAGTACTTTTTATATCCATTTTATATAGTTTGAAATTATTATGATTACCGAAAGCAAATAGAATTCTAATTGCTTCTAATCTTGCTACGGGGGCAAAGGTTTCGTTGTAATATATTCCTTCTTCTTAATAATATCCTTGAGCAACTAGTCGTGCTTCATTTCAAATGACCTCGCCAAGTTCGTTCATTTTATTTTTATAAACCCATTTAGTTCCAATTATTGTTTTATCCTCAGGTCTAGGAACAAGTTCCCATACATCATTTCTGGTGAATTGATTCAATTCCTCTTGCATGACAAGTATCCATGAATAATCAGATGATGCTTCCTTTGGATATTTAGGTTCAATAGTTGATATAAAAACTATATTACTCATCTTATTTAATTGATTTCATGTTTTAACTACAAATTCAATATCTTATAATATGTTTTTAATAGATTGATCTCTTAAAACTATAATAATTTTATTAGATTGATTAATTTCATGATTTGTTTTATTTAAATCACTACCACATTCGTTTTTAGTATATTTTTTATTTATATTTTTATAATTTTCATCAGAAGATACATTTAGAGTTTCTTCAATAGCATTAGTTTTTAAATTAAAAACTCTATATACTTTATCCTATTTGATTGTCCAATAAAATTCCTTGATCTGATTTAGGACGAAATATATTTGGATTTCTTTTAATATTTAAAATATAACATTTACTTTCGAAAATTTTGAAACATGATACCTTCGTTTTTTATTATAAAGAAGTTCATATGGAGTTTTGTTAGTTAATTATCTTATTAAAATTCTATTTAAAATATATAGCAACTGTTTCAACCCAAAAACTTTTTGGTAAATTATTATCAGAAAGCATAGTTCTCGCACTCTTGTATTGTCCTTTTTTTACGTTCAACTACTTCGTTCTGTGGAGGAGTTCTTGGAAAAGAAAAATCATGAGTTATTCCCTTTTTATTGCAGAAATTCTCTAAATTTTCATTTTCAAATTCTCCTCCATGGTCAATACGTATAGTTTTATTTCAAAGATAATAGATGTTGAATCCTTTTAGGAAAGTTTTAAATAGATCAAAAGAATAACAATTATGTTTAGGGAAAAGAGTCAAAGTATATCTAGAGAAATCATCGACAATTACGTAAACGTATTTACTATGGTTTATTGATTGTGTTTCAGATGGACTAAATAAATCCATATGAAGTAATTCTAATGGATTTGAAGTAGTAATCTCATCTTTTAACTTAAATGAAATTTTTCTTAATTTCCCTAATTGACAAGCATCACATAAATTATTTAATTTTAAATTCATTTTGGGTAATCCTCTTACAAAGTTTAATTTAGAAATCCTAGATAGGTGTTTAAAATTTAAATGACCAATCTTTTAGGCCAAATCCAAAGGTCACTTGTATTGGCCAAAAGACATAAGTTGTCGTTCGAAATTTTCATACTTAAGTTGTAAATATTTTTCTTTCTGATTCCTTCAAAAATAACGTTTGAATTATTATCTTCGTTAAAGCACTAATCTTTTTCAAATTTAATTTTATAACCTTTATCACATAATTGACTTACACTAGATTATGTTTTAAACTGAACTAATAAAACATCAAAAATAGTAGGATTTTTAGAATTACCGACATTACTGAAGCCAATAACATATCCTTATGAGTTATCATCAAAATTGAATATTTTTCCATCTTCATAGACTATATTATTCAAATAAGTCAGGATTTCCTGTCATATGCCTTGAACAGCCACTATCTAGTATCCATTTATCCTTCTTGATTTGCATCATTTGAACGTCAAGTTTTGAATCATCAATTGCTATGCAACGCATCTGTTCCTGCACAATACACAGATTCGGTAGATAACTTTACTTTTCAATAAAATTAATTGCAGACTTATGAAACAATGGCAATATGCATATTTTTGAACTAGTGCTATAAAAAATTTGAAAATTTTCCATTTAAACTTTTCAAATATTCAAATACGAAAACTTTGAAAGTCAATGCTCTGATACCAATTGTTGGGGATGTGGATTAGGTATCTTAAAGCAAACTAAACACTGGAGAGGGGTGAAGAATGTTTTATGGATTTTATTAATTGCTTGAAGTTTTTTTTGGACTAAACAGAATGTAATGCATATCACATATATCAAAACTAATAGAATCAATCACGTATGCAAAAAACACAAATATAAATTAGTAAAAAGAAAGTACACACTGAAATTTTATATTGGTTCAGAGTTACCCTACATCCAATCCCAAACAACTCAAGGTTATGTTGATTACTTTTCAATATAATCTTCAAATTACAATCTTAAATTTCAATGGCCATGAGGTCCACCACCACCTACTTCCGTGCACATGCGCTCTCTTGATTTACCAAGGCTACAATATCACCTAATTGATTTCCGAGCTACAATCACACCCAATTGATTTTTGGGCTACAATCACACTATCTCTTAGTATCATGTTTTGAAGTATTGACTCGATAGAACTTGATATTGCGATCTTTTATCACAAACAACCTATAAGCTTTGAGTAGAACTTGAATTTCAAAGAGGGATTGATGTAGAATTGAAAGAGAAAGAGATTGATATAATTTCTTTGTAAATCGGCAAAATATAAGTATAGATTTTGAGAAATTAAGAAGAATAATGGCAAGGAGAGGAAGTAAGAAGAAGGAGATGATTTGTTATTAGAAAATTTGAAATCTGGAGCCTATTTGTAGTTTTCCAACAGCCATAACCATTCGGAAAAGGTTTGAATTCAAAAGACATAATTTTTCAAATTTAAAAATAAAACCAACTACACATATGTCGACATACATAAATGTTTATACTGACATATATATGTAATTTTTCAAAAAAATAAATTTTAAATCAAAGAAAATGATGTTTAAATAAATTATGGTGATTTCTAAGTTAAAACAAATTATATTTCTTTATATTAAAATAGAGTATTTCAAGTAGAAATATATATTAAAAGCATATATGAAGATTATTTAAAAATGATTAAAAACTAAATATAAAATGGTATAAAAGTATATATATATATATATATTTAAAACTATAAGAAATATTTGTAGAACTTAATTAATATAACTTAAAAAAATTGAAAACATAAGTAACTATGAAATTATTATTAAATCTATAAGCTGTAAATATTTGAATTATGAGTAAAAATATAATAAGTATAATTCTAAAATAGGAATTAAAATAAATTTCAGAATTTAAATTATATTTAAGAATAAAAAGTTGTAGATTTAAAATAAGGAAGTAATTTTGAAATCAGTTGAAAAAGCTTGAAATCAGAATTCAGTGCTAACCATCGTTTAAAATCGATATTTAGACACTAATATATTATATTTCTTGAACTCTTGAATTCTTGATACTAATGAGTCATGTATCTTGAAGTCTTTTACTTTGAAACCTTGATTCTCTGAATTATATAGTCTTCAATAATCAATATCTGCATAGATTTCATGTATGTACCTATATATATTCTTGATAACAGTATATATTTTATAACAATGATAATAATTGAAATAAGGTTGTTGTCATCAAAACCATCATCATTATTGACATCTCAATCCCTAATGGATACCTGTCGATTCCATTGAATATTATTGATTGTTGATACTTGTAATGTCCTGTATTTCTACGGTATTATAATTAATTATTTGAACAGTGATTTAGAGGATTTAATTGTTGTTTAATTAGATAACTTTGAATATATTTAATTAATATAAATAATAGAATAATATATTTAATTCTGAAATAATTAAAATTAGTTGAAATGGCAATATGGGGTGAATTGGTTTATTCAAAAAAAAAATATTCAGTTTAGATTTGAATTATAATCACGAATATGTTATTTAAATGAAGTTTGAACGTATAATTATAATATAATTAAAATCGAGCTTGAAATGGCGTGGCAGTTCGTTATTTGGCGATTTGAACTTCAATTGAATATACAGAGGCCGTTTTAAATCAGATTTCTATGAAACAAGAAATGTTAGGAGCTGCTGAAGTATATTTTTCTAATGGAAGAGAAAAATTGGGATTTCATTGTGTAGATTTTGATTTATGTCCAAATCAAATTTTCGAAAAGTCGTTATTGAATTCCTTTATAAATTATAGCGATTTATTTTTATTATAAAAGGATTTTTCAATATAAATTGAATATCGATTCAACCAGGATTTGAATATTGAGTTATAAATCCAATTGCAGCTATACGATATTATGTGTGAATGTATATACGATAATATATATTTATTTATATTTAATTTAATTGTTTTTAAATATATTTATATATTTAAATGGGTTATTTAGAGCTTTAAAAATAGCCAGTTTTGCAAACGACCTCCGTTTTCAATGAAACTAATTTTGTTAGATCCGCGGTTTTAAATTATTTCTAGATTACAATTTTCGTGATTTTTGGAGTCAGTATGTGGCCGTACTGATTTTTAATGTGAAAAACAATCAGTATTTTGATGGTTAAAAATATGCTGTGTGGCCAAACTAAGTCGAAATTTGACGAAACAAGTTTCGTTGGGTCCATAATGTCGAACTGAAGGTGTATGTCCATTTTCGTGATTTTTGGGTGTCGTGTGTGATCGTTGGGATTGGAAAACATTCATCGGAAATTTTTATTTATATGAAAACAAAATATCTAGATATTTTATCAACACTATAAATACACTACCCTTCTCTAAGCTTAGTCCTATCTTCATTTCGGTCAAACATTTTCCGCCTCCACTTTAAAAGAAATCGTAAGAAGAAAATCAAAAAAGGGAAAATCAAAACAAATTAGATAAATCACTATAAATCACACAACTCCTATCTTTGTGATCCTGAATGGAAGAGCTTCAGGATGGTATGAATTTTATGGGTCTCGACATCATCTTCCAGCGTTGGTTTGTGAACAGCATTGGTTAGGGTTTGGGTAATTGGGAAATTCGAGCTTCAATACGTGAATTCGATGGTGTATTTGAGGTCGGGGCTCGAAGTGAAATAGGTTTGCAAAATTTGGTGAAATTACATGGGGAAAAAAATGTCGACCTGGTGCGATAGCTTCAGGTGATGGATTCTACTAGGGTACAGCGAATTGGGTGTTTGGGGTATGAGGTTCAAGAGCAAGTGGAGAGAAAGCAAATGGTGGTTTCGGTTTGGAAATGTGTGGATTGATGGAGGGATAAGAGTGGGTTGAAGTCGCGTTTATGGTGGAGGATTTTTCCTGGAGCTCGCGTTCAATTGATCGGGGAAATTGTTTGGTCAGGCTTGTTGTTTGAAATGGGTTTGGGCCTTAAGGTATAAGGGAAAGCCCAATTAAAGTTAAACTTTTGTTTTAATTTAATTAAAATAAACATATAACTTGTATAAGTCATAACTTGATCGTACGTGAACGAAATTCAGTGAAACAAGATCCGTTGGGATCGTATGGACGGGGGCTACTAAATTGAGCTGACTGGAAGTGAATTGGAGCTCGTTTGAATTTATGGAGAAATAAATTGTCGATCTGAATCAACCGACGGTTATCGATATTTAACGATAACTGTCCAATGTGAGTAAAACTCACCAACTCTACCGGTTCATATTTTTATAACGTATTTTTAGAACTAGTAAATGATGATTGATTCTGTGTGTTTACTGTTTGGTTGAACTGCTAAGTGATTGGTTTAAATTATAGATAACGATATATACATACATACATACATACATATATATATATATATATATATATATATATATATATCGTTAATCAAATATTGATTCTGTTTATCAGAATATTTCATATTGAAATGAAGTTGATGTTAATTATATTGTTTAACATCTGTGATGCAGGGAAACAGGTTGGAGGGATCCAACTGGATTCCTCAATATTTATAATACTGTTCTTTTCATATATTGTAATATATGATGTGATATATAATCTATTGTTGATTATGTGTGTTGAATGATATTGATCACTTTTATTTGGTGTTTACCGTAAGAAATACTAGGATGTAGAAAAGGGTATTTTCAAAGTGTATTTTCAAGATAAATTATTTTTAAAATAAATGGATTTTATATATAAAATGAAAAGGATTTTATAAAAGCAAATAGTTATAAAATCAAAAAGGGTTTTCAAAAGGAAATATTTATGGGAAATAAATATGATAAAATAGAAAGAGGAAATATTTGTAAAACAAATGAAAAGGAAATAGTTAGATTATAAAAGGGATTGCTTATAAAATCAATGGATTTTATATAAAGAGGAAATATTTTATAAAATAAATAGAATTATCAAAAGGGGTTTATTTGGTAAATAAATAGATTTGTAAAAAGTAAATACTTAAAAAATGAATAGAATTGTATAAAAAGAGAATTTTATATTTGAAAGGCTTAGACCCGTGCTTCGCACACGGGTATAACATGATATGGATTTAAAACAAAGATTTTAAATAGAATCTGTTCTAATCGATAGATTGAGAAGATTAATTTATAAATAATATTTCATGAATTAAATAAAATATTTATCAATGGATAAATATAATATATAAGTCAGGACTTATATAGAGAAGTAAGAATTGATTTCAACATCGATATTTGATACTGAATACGGAAGTAGAGTTAATCAAAGGAGTTAATCAAAATGTGTTAATCAAAATGTTTTAATCAAAATGTGTTAATTAAAATGAGTTAGAGGAGTTAATCGATTAGAATTAGAGTTAATCGATTAAAGTTAGAGTTTATCGAATTAGAGTTAATCGATTAGAGATAGGGTCAATCGATTAGAATTAGAGTCAATCGATTAGAGTTAGAGTTAATCTAATTAGAGTTAATCGATTAGAGATATGGTTAATCGATTAGAGATAGGGTTAATCGATTAGAGTTAATTGAAATAGAGTTGATCGATTAGAGTTAAGTCAATTAGAGTTAATCAATTAGAGTTAAATCGAATTAGATTTATTCAAAGAGAGTTAATCGAATATTAATTATTCGAAAGGAGTTAATCGAATATAGTTATTCGAAGAAAAGAGTTAATCGAATATTAGTTATTCGAAAGGAGTTAATCGAATATAGTTATTCGAAGAAAAGAGTTAATCAAATATTAGTTATTCGAAAGGAGTAATCGAATATAGTTTATTCGAAAGAAGATTATCGGATATAGTTTATGCGAAAGAGAGATTATCGAATATTAGTTATTCGAAGAGTGTTAATTGAATATGGTTTATTCGAAAGGGAGTTATCGAATAGAGATTATTCAAAAGAGAATTATCATTGAATTCGATTATATCGAATTAGGGAAAGTACTATTCACTTTCTGTTTTTAATCAAGATTTATTTATTTATAAATAAATTTGTTGTTTGTTTATTTATCCAAATTAATAAATAAAAGTTATACTTAAGTTATTATATTTCGGAAGCATGGGATTATAACACTATTATTATAATCAAATAATTTCTGTAAAAGAAGTGGATTCGCAAATAGAATATGAGAGTTACGTAAGGAAGTTTGTTAAAGATTTAGAAGGTTAGCTTTGTCTATTTTCGAAATTAGAAATGTTGTTCAGTTAAGGTCTGAGAGGTAGTTATACCCCAACTTGATTGACTCCATTTTTAAATAAGGAATGGTTAAGGTTTGATAGTGAAGGTTGGTTAAGAGAATTTAGTTAATGAAGGTAATGATTTGAATTGGCATAGCGATGTTTTATTTAAACATCTGTTTAAATCCAATGAATGAGTTTTGGAAACATTTTCCAAATATAATCAGAGATATTTTCTAATCATAGAAAATGAAATGTTGGATGATAAAGAATACTGGAATGACAGTGATACATGAAATAAGGAATGGAAATGTTTTCCAATAGTTAATACATATATTTTCTAAATTTATAACATAAGAATTTATGGAGATATGGAAATGGGTAACTGAATAAATTAATTTACAAAGAGAAAAAGTTGATTGATGATTGACCGGTAAGATTTCCATTTGGAAATATGACCATTGGTTTCACACGTGTTTTTCTTTGATAGTTAACTCACCGACTATCGAAGTTTTTGACCATTTTTCCATCGTCAATACGGAGAGATCGGGATCAGATTCATTATCTGAAAACCACTCCGTATGGGCGTTAGCGTTGCGATCAAATATGATGAAGATAATTGAAGACGGAGTTATGCAAGGGCTGTCCAGTTTACAGAATAGTACCTTCGGTTTGTCCAGTCCCAGGACGACTTGTGTGGAAGAATGTCAGACAAAGTATATGTAATGGATCACGTAAGTTGATCTCTTCAAACATATGTACGTTTGATGGCGGAGGAATTCGTTTCTCTTAGCTGTATAGTCGTTGTATTTTTGGGGAAATCAATTTGTGATTTGGCAGGTATGACGATGTGACATTCAAAGTGAATAAATATGTGATCTATCAGACATAAGCGTGGCCTCTAGCCTCACAACAGGGAAATGACAAAAAATGGGTAGGCAGCATGGCTAAGTGGGTTGCTGCTAATTAGAGTGTATTATCACCTATCTAGAGATATTCATTTCATTCTACAATCTATTGTCGATGCTGTCCCATTCAGGAAACGGTTGCTGATCCCAACCATTGGTGATATACATTCGATACACTCAAGCGAAATGAGTGGTCGGTCATGTGTGGCCGGGTTGCAAGATGTTCTTGTTGAACCCAGTGTATTCCTCTCTATAGGTACACTATCGGAAGGTGGTTCCATACCTTGTAATAGTTGGAAATCCATTACCTAATAAGTGCTTGCGGTTTTTGATTATGTACTATATATGTGGAACGTGATATGAAAGCGTTCTGCAAGATGATAATTATATTGTGGTTGATAGACACTATTATAATATTAAAAGAGTTTTGATATATAAGATCATTGTTTCTTTCAAAATGATTTCAAAGTTAAATCAAATTGATTTGGATTCTCATAAGGGGAAAAACCCGTTCCGTTATACGGCGTGGTCTTATGATATATCGTTATTTTCGCAAACTGTTTTAAATTGTTTACTCATACCAGTCCCATGACTGACCCAGAGTTTGTTTTGTTTTCCCTAAACTCTTGGGTGCCCAAATTTGTACGGGCAGTCAAGTAGTCGAGATTTACAGATACTTGAAGAGCTAGAGCAGGAGGCTTCAGGATTATATAGATTGTTATTTCCATTTTGTTGTAAGTGTTATACTCTAATAATGGTATTTTATACAGATACTGTTTTATTTCAAAGATATGTTATGAAATATATTTATTCGTTCGGCTGTGAGATTCGTGTTTACTCTGATGTTGTACGTTCTTCTTCTTAAATTCTAGGTTTCTATCTTATCTATTCTCACCCTCTAATTTCTTCCATGGACTATCCGGTGTTTCTGATGCTTGAATAGTTGACATTGTGTTGTATGCCGATATCCAGGATCGCAAATTCCCCAGGTTGTTACAATACTCTGAGAGGTATGTAGTGAGGCTTGATGTACAGATATTCATTTATGTAGTAGTTTTGTATTGGTGACTGTGAGATATTATAAAGATTGGATTTTCTACTCTGTTATGCTTCAGTACTATATCCTACTGTTTTTTCTATTATATGGTATCCATGCTCTGTGAGCTATACGAAAGTTTCTGTTTCGGGTTATTCTACCTTGATGATCATCCCATATCGGTCTAGCACATCATGCAACGCACCTTCTTCTTAGTTTGGTGCAGGAGTTAGGGGTGGTCGTTACATTTGGTATTAGAGATTTGATTAATTGGTTAAGTTCGTGAGCATAAAAGCGTATGAGAGACTTACTTATAATTTTTAAATGAATGATTACTATATTATAGTATATAATATATTAGGTTTAGTAAGCACTTGAGCACCATAGCGGCATTTCTCTAATATGGGTTGATCATTCTCGTTTTAGATAGAGAATGAGCCATCGAACTTTGAGACACGCTGCTAGGTAAGAGCCTACTATTGGAGGGGCAGGCGAAGGTAGCCAGTCGGGAGCTACAGCTGCTATACCCGATTATCCTACTACTTTCGAGGCAACGATGGCAGTGATCACGAGAAGGATGCTCAATCCAAAAGAGGTAGTTTAGCATAGTGTTCCTATGCAGGCACTTAGCGTAGTTTATTTCTCTAAGCTCTGTAAGGGTTATACTTCTTTGGATGAAAAGCCTTTTACTTAGACAAAACCAACCATTGAGATTCAGAATGTTTTGGATACATGTGTTCGCATCTTCGAAGATCTGGGAATTAATAATGAAACAAAGAGGAAGCATACATTGGGGCAGCTGCAAGGATGAGCAAGGGATTGGTGGAACTCCATTACTTTAGAGACTCCGGAAGATGAAATTTCTTGGGATCGATTCCAAACTAGGTACGAGACAAAGTTTATTTTGACACTCCATAGGTCAGTTCTTTTATGAAGTTTGTTGAGATTAAGAAAGGAGGTAGACCTATGTTTGAGTATATGGCCGAGTTTGAAGCCTTATTCGAGTATGCTCGTTCGTATATTGAGATTCCTTACTAGAAGAACGAGAAGCTTAATTAGGTTTGGATGAGTGTCCTAGGAAACAACTGATTGACCATATTGATGATCATCCTTATTAGAAAAATGAGAAGTTTATATTGGGTTTGGATGTGTGTCTCAATAAACAACTGATCAACCATATTAATGATCCTTATGAGAAGCCTTTGAGAAAGAAGCGTTTATTTCCGTAAAAAGTAGAGGATGTTGTTGAGAATAAGAAGGGGTCAAAGCCACAATAGGGTAATGGTAATAAGAAAAAGTGGAATGGAAAATGGAAACAACAACAACGAAAAGGGGAAATGGCCAGAAGAAACCTAAGAGTAAGATTACCTACTACAACTGTCAAGAGAAGGGTCGTTATTCCAAGGATTGTAAGAACCCTAAGGTGGAAAGGAAGTGCTATAAGTGTGATAAGCATGGGCATACAAGGAAGAATTGTCCATAACCATCGAAGGATAAGTAGTTTGTGAGAGAATATGCTTTGGATGTTGTGTTGTCTTCCTCAAAGGGTATGACTGTTGTGGAAAAGAGGAAGAGTGTTGTGGTGCAAGGTACGCTTTCTACTAAAGACATTTTGATTCAATCTTTTTTTAATACTAGAGCATTGCATTCTTTTATCTTTGATGAGCTTATATGCAAGTTAGGTTTAGAACCTAAAATTGTTGATAGACCATTAGTTGTGACTATCCCAATAGGGTATTCATCTAATCTTTGTACACATTGTCATGATCTAGTTTTATTGAGTCATTGTTAATTTTTTGTGTGTGATTATTTTGTTCTAAACTACCTTGGTTTTGGGATTATTTTGGGTATGGACCAGCTTAAGAGGTATGCGACTATAGTAGATTGCGAGAGGCTTGACGTGAATGTGGAAGGGAGAACGATGTTGATATGTTGTTTACTAGAGGATAAGGTTTTGGTCAGCTTTTATATTCTCTTTTGATTCCACGGGATGGGTTTTCATCTGTATCAATCGTTCGAGAGTTTTTTGATGTTATAATGAGGTCAAAGAACTATCGCCGCATCGAGTTTTGGATTGATTTAATGGATGGATCCAGACCAGTTGTTATTCCCCTTATGCGGATATCGCCTAGGAAACAGCGAGTTAGAGGTGCAAGTAAATGATCTTTTGAGTAAAGGATTTGTTCAGAGAAGCGTATCCGAGTGGGGTGCACCGGTTGTGTTTGCGACCAAAGCTGATGGATCATTGAGGTTGTGTGTGGATTATCGTAAGCTGAATAAGGTGACCAAGAAGAACAAGTGTCCACTGCCGAGAATCAATGACTTGTTTGATCATCTTTACGAAGCCAAGGTGTTTTCCCAATTAGATTTGGCAATGTGATTTCACCAACTGAGAGTGGCTAGGGATAGTGTGCCGAAGACTGCTTTTAGGGCACCATCCGGATTTTATGAGTAGCTGATATTACCATTTAGATTGACTAATGCATTAACATATTTTGTGGACCTTATGCATTATTGAGTTTTTAGATATCAGTGCAAAAAGGTCGTGCTTGTGTTTATGGATGATATTTTGGTTTGCTCGAGGAATGAGGAACAACACAAGACGCACTTGAGAATCGTTTTGGAAATCTTGTAGAAACATCAGTTGAAGGTTAAGTTTTCAAAATGTCACTTATGGAAGGAAGAAGTGAGATTCTTGGGTCATTTCGTATTGGAACAAGGAATAATGTTGGATTCTGCTAAAATAGTAGCAATCCGGGATTGGGATTAACCCAAGAATGCTACAGATGTTAGGAGTTTCCTCGGTTTTGCTCAGTATCATCGATGTTTATCAAGGATTTCTCGAAGATAGTTGCACCATTGACCAGATTGACGAAGAAGAACTTGGTCTTTGCATGGAATGCGAAGTGTTAGCCGACTTTCAAAATTTTGAAAGAGATAATGGCGAGTTCCCCTGTATTGACTATTCTGAGTGGGAATGAAGAGATGGTGGTATACACAGATGCACGTGATACTAGGCTTGGAGTAGTGCTAATGTGAAAGGATAGAGTTGTGGTTATGCAAGTCGATAATTAAAGCTGCATGCAAGGAATTACCCAACTCACGATTTGGAGTTAGCGGCGATAGTGTTTTCTTTAAAGATTTGGAGGCATTATTTGTTGGGAGTTAGGTTCGATTTGTTTACGGATCATAAGTCATTAAAATGCCTTGTCTCCCAAATAAATTTGAATCTTCGGCAGTAGCGATGGTTAGAGTTTTTAGTGTTGTATGATTTTGGAATAGCCCATACTCTAGTTAAGCGTAACGCATTAGCTGACGCATTAAGCAGAAGACATGCCAATTTGGATGTGATGTTTATGGAATGGAAGAATTTCGAGTATCTAGCTAGATTTGATTTCAGGCCACAGTGTGAGTTAGAACCCAAGATGTTAGCAAGCTTATCGACTAGACCGACCCTCATCAAAATGATTGGCGGAAGCTAGAAGCAAGACGCTAAGCTGGTAGGGATTATTCAAAGATTAGAAATGAGAGTGAAACCCTAGGAAGTTAAGGATTTAAAAGTCGGTCGAGATGGTTAGATACGTAAGAACGAATGACCGGTTGTTTCTGATATAGATGGGTTAAGTGATGAGATTCTGAGGGATATGATCACTCAAGATTAACGATTCATCCTGGTGGTAATAAGATGTATTGAGATATGAATCGAGTCTACTACTAGGAAAGCATGAAGAGGGATGTTGGCAAATTTATCTCGAAGTGTACTAACTGCCAATTGGTTGAAACTGAGCAGAAAAAGCCGAAAAGGTTGTTGCATCCATTAGAAGTTTCTACATGGAAATGGGAGCAAGTTTTTATGGATTTTTTCGATTGATTACTTATAACAAGGGAAGGAAATGATAGTATATGGATCATCGGGGATCGCTTGAACAAAAGCATAGGATTTATTCTTGTTAAATCAATTAGGACTGCATCGAAGTTGACTAATTTATATCTTAAGTGGGCAGCTTGATTCCATGGGATACCGAAGAGAATTGTTAATGATCGAGATCTGTTGTTTACCAGTGGATTCTAGAAGAATTTGCAAGATACATTGGGATCGAGCTATGTATGAGTACGACTTATCATCCCCAAATACATGGTTAGACACAGCGAGTTAATCGAGTTTGGGAAGATCTTTGAGCTTAAGTATTAGTTTTTGGAGGATTATGAGTTTGCTTATAATAAAACTGCAAGTCGAGCAGTGAAATGGCTGCGTATGTGGTGTTGTACGATAGACTCTGTAATTCTCCATCCTGTTGGTTAGAGACTGAAGAAAAGTTTGTACTTGGGCCTGAGATGATAAGGGAAACGTCGGGTAATACTAAGATCATTTGACATTGGATGAAAGCAGCTCAAGGTCATCAGAAGAGTTATGCCGATAAGCGATGAAAAGATTTAGAATTCTCAGTTGGGAATTTGGTATTTGTTAAGGTTTCGCCTCTAAGGAATGTGGTTTGTTTCAGAACAAAAGGAAAGTTAGCGTAGAGGTTTGCTGGACCATTTTCAATTATCGAGCGAATTGGTAAGCTTGCATGTAGAGTGGGTTTATTTGAGAAGATGACGGGTGTGCACAATGTGTCTCATGTACCGTTTGTTCGGAAGTTTGTGCATGACTCGAATGTTGTGGTGTCTCCTGATTAGATTGAAGATTTAGAGGCCCAGCTCGAAGTTTCTATGTCTCATAAGCCGCTTCACGTCATAAGGAGTGACATGAAACAGCTTAGGGGAAGGTTATTAAGCTAGTCAAGGTACAACAGAGCGAGAACGATGACGATTGCACATGTGAAAAGGAAGAGAGTACGAGGTCGACTCATCCATAATTCTTTGAGTGGTATGTCCCATATATCGCATCTTACTTATATCATTGTGTCTTGTACTATTAGAGTTCTGTATGCTAGGATAGGATTTTGACCTTATGAATATTGTATTAGCTATAACTTTTGATATGGATCGAAGTAGGTGCCGAAATTGGTTTCATTGGATTGAAATGGCGGTTGGCGATTTCGTCAAGTGGTCACATTAAAGATTTGGTACAACAGTTTGGGGATATTGCATTTCTAGACACTGTACCAAATAGGCCCTTATACCATTACTAGAACCGGGACAACTCATATCATAAGATTGAGTTAATTTAAAAGAAAATTACCAGCTTGGATCGGTTAGGCTTATGAAGTCTAAAGGTATATTATATCCATTTTGATATATTTCATTTTATTTACAATTGGATATAAAAGAAAGTTTAATATTAATTCAATTTAGATGTATAAAGTATCAAATACACTTAATAATTTGGTGGTTGGTAGATGGTGACCTGCATAACGGTTTTACTATTTGGAGTTTGATGATATATGGTGACTTGCAGTGATGAGTTTCTTTCTGGGTTTCAATTAAATATCTGTCTTTGTTTTTTTCCTCTCATTACTGTATAGAAGAGAGATTCTTATGTGATTATGGATAATGTACATTTAGTGTAAAGTTCTTGTACATACATTGTAATTGTTTTGTAGTGTGAATAAAGTTAGCTTGCCTTTCTGAAATACACTTAATAATTATTTGTAAGAGTTAACTTAGGGAAGGAAATCTTGTTTTCTTTCCCAAAAAGTAAGTAATTAACCGAGTGCATAATTTGGATTATATGAAAAGAAAAATCTTTCAATCTCCCACTTTCCTTAAATTGATTAATTCACTGAATATCATTAATTAGCAATTATTAATGGCATGAAATTTAACCATGTTCAATTATACTATACTGTAAATAATGTAAATTCAATATGTCATATTATGTACAAAGATGAAGTTTCCTTCATATGTGTCTTTATTGTCCATAAATGATGCAATATGGGCCCTATATGTATCCAAAATCCTACTAGCATCAATATTTAAATCCAATTCAAATGTATGTGCATTTATAGCTTTTAAATATTCACTTTATTAAATGCTAATATTATTCAAATAAATTATCATAATTAACATTTCAGAAATATTAAATTATTTAGAGCCATTTTTTTGTTTTAAGTCTATTTAAATCAAATTTAAATGCTAATAAGATATTGTATATCGAAACATGCATTTATAACTTTTTTGGCAAAGACCGACCGGTTTTTAGAGTGATCCATAGCAATTTTTATTGTAACAATTAATAAATACATTATTATAGGAAACAAACAGTTTGTTTATCTACTAGTATCGTTTTTTAAGGTGGATCATCTACCATTATCATTTTTTAGAGTGGTATGATCACTGCAACTATACTCACTTAAAGCATAGCAGCTAGTCTATATGACTAGACTATTCTATTACATACAAGTTACCTATTCCACATAGGAAGGCAATTACATTGTAGCCAAAAAGCAACAAAAATTACAACCCGTACAAATATGACATAAAACAAAGCCCAGTCAAGGCTTGCTTCACTTCAACAGGTACACAGGACTGCACCACCTAGCATAACACAAACATCACCTAGCTCGGCTACACTATAGCAATAAGAAAGCTAAAACAGTGTACCAATGTCATATCCCTGAAATAAACACCACAACAGATCAAACAAACAGTGAAGCAAATTCCAAGTACCATAGCACATGAACCCTTAACAAAGAAGAAGAACACACTTTGACATAACACATAACGACCCCCTCGAAGTGACCAGCAACGCAACATAGCTTGACTTATAACAAAATAGATAGGGCACAACACAATATGTAAAGAGAAAATACATCAAAACTCGTCAGCACTTAGATGGCACTCCTCCCTTCCCGAGGCAATCGTCGAGGAGATGAGGCAAGAGCAACGTAGTTCTCAATAGATGCTAAACAAGCTATACCACAACATGATAATACCACAACAGAAAAAAACATAATCAAACTTCAGCAAAAACTGGCCCGGCCTCAACATCAATACCACCTCGCAACAAAAGTCGAAAACACTTGCATCCACACACAAACTAGTAAACCAACACATGCATACAACAACCCAACCAAACGCACTACTAACAAGTTACAAGCTTACAAGAAAGACAAACACTCAGCATCTCGTTGAAGAGACTCGATCCAAACCAACACATGAAGCACGCCGTGTGTAAAAGGTGAGATAGGTTAAGTAAAGTCAAGAAATGGTGGGAGAAGAAAGCCATTTCACAGGGGTAGATCTAGGCAAGATGGGCAGATCTGGAAAAGGACAGAAATAAGGGGGTCGAAGCCTTTTTATCCCCACGACGACAAAAGCTGAACGAAGAGAGGAGATAGAAAAGCAGTGGAAGGGTGGAAGAGAGAGGACGATAATGAGTTAATGCAATTCAGAGGGAGGGAGGAAGAGTCGCAAAAGAAAGAGGCAGGGACTCAATCGCCATTAACAAGGGAGAAAGCTCTGAATTACGATGATTGCATTTATAACTTTTATATATGCACTTTAATAAATACTAATGGCATTCAAACAAATTAAAATAAAATTCCATAGTTAATATTTCATCAATATAAATTAAATTATAAATGATTATAAATTAATTAAATCATATGGTTCTTTTAGAGCATTATTCATTTTGGTCGTACGATCCAAAAGTGTAAATTTAGCCAGCAATTAATACTGAACTATTCGAATATTGATATTAATATGTCAATTTGCAAGTGGTGTGAATTTTGGATGAATTTATCACTTACACATCTTTTGGTAAAATCTTATTTTACTTATTATAAGTGCTACCCAATTGTGATAATTATTTACACTAATTATCACCGTTCAATCTATACCACATTAAGATTTATCGAATTTGATAATGGTCCAAATTTCCAGTATTGTCCATATTCAATTTACATTCCAAACACAAAATCCTTGGTTCGATAATAATAAATATTATTAACCTAATTGCTTTAGCCAAAAACTTTGACATAATTGGCCTTTATACTAATCTCATATAACTAAGGAGATGAATAGTCTTTGGAATAGTGTTCCATTTCTAGTGTAACCTTCAACCAACCTATAGTCTTTTGATGGACTTTATGTTGCGATTTAATTATAATCGAAGCAAAGCTTTCACATTGAATTAACAACATTCTCAAGTCAAGAGAAATGTGTACATTAGTTACACCGGTATTCTATGTTTGACCTTAGTTATATTAAATTATTGAGTACGTCATTCCATAGTTATCCAATGAATATCGGTACGTAACCCCTGGTGCCCAGATATTCGTAAGTAATACACTACCTAACATTTGGAAAGAATTATGTAATCCGGTCTCAATAGATATATTAATAACTAGTCTTAATATATCTTGTTTATGAATATTTAAAAGTGTGTTTTTTTCATTGTGATGAAATACTTACGGTTCCAACATTTTGTAACTATAATCAAAAGCATATTGTTTATGGATTTTCTATTAGATATAGTTTCAATTTAATTAATTAATTAATTTAACATAATATATCAAATATATAATATAAAAAATACGTTTTATCATGTACAATATTGGTTATCAAGTTACATATATGTAGCTTATTACATAACTACCCTTGGGGCGGACCCCTAACTCTACCAAGGATAAGTAAGATTGTATCGGGTTATATAAATAGACCTAATAATAAAAATGAGAATTCGGAAAAAGAACATAAATAAATAAGATATATATAAAAAACAATTTATAATAGCATATTTTAGCAACCATAACGCCTTAAAATGAACTAGTTCAATACAACACATATTTTAGTAATATTTCATAATAAAATTTATCACATATAATAAATTCACTATATTCTTAATGGAGATTTTCATTTCAAAATACATTGAAATGCTATTAGAATATATTTTTAAATTTCGCAATCAACCTTATGAGTTTTGATCACTTCATTGTCAGTCGAATTGACATATATATGTTTTTAAGTATATTTATTCTAGAATATTCATACATTGTTCTAAATTTTGAGTAGTTTGATACTGAATAAATTTCTTTAAAAGGGTTTGGATTGGGTTAAAATTGGATCACATTGAATGAAATACCACAACCGACCCATATATAGTATGGGTTTTAAATTGTATCTCATATCCGATTGAAGCTAGGATGAGTTACGTTGGGTCGAATAAGGGTTATATGCACCTTGATTATTTTTTGCATGCTATTTATTGGACTATATACCGAATTTTTGAGGTCGTGATTTGGAATATATTTTCGAGATGATACTTTATATATATTTATGTATTATTCCTTCCATTATGAGTTCTGAAATTATATCTTAGAATATATCTGCTTATATTAGTCTCGATAATATTAAAATAACCTGGAAACTCAAACTTCTCTGGACTACGGGAGTCCAAAAATCGTACTAGGCTTTAGGGCGAAGTGTAAGAAAAAGTGGTTGTCATAACCTAATCAAAAGCATTGGGTGCTATCCTATAAGCATAACATATAATAACCCCGATGATCTTTTATATACTGGATATCCTAAGGTCTTTTCTAAAATGAAATTTTAACAAAGTAATCATCATGTTATACCGCTCCACTGAAAATCCATACAAACATATTCTCTCTAATTTGGGAAGCAGTGATGATCTTCATGATCGTAGGTGCAAGAAGAGTTGAAATAGTCATTAAAAGGTCGTTTGTAGGATGGACACACAAATTCCTTTTTCAAGATTATTGAATACAATGTTGTAATTAGAATGTTTAAAAGATCCTTCAAAATGAATTGTTGACTTCTTTGTTAATAAGCAACTACCGCTTGTATCATTATCTCTCACTCATCACTGATTGTAGATGTGTGTGATAATACTAGAAATGGATATCTATCTTGATACAACTCCTCATCTTCATCAAATTCAATATAAATTTCTTCCATCTCATCATTGTTGTTGTTGAGCACACCATCAGATTCAGTATTATCACTTCTATTCTTCCTGTATATACTCCCATTTTGATTTTTCTCTATTTGAACACTAATGCATTCAATCTAAGGATGGGTATGAACTTATAGTGCAAAATATAGTTTTCATACCCATTATATGAGACAATCATATTTTTCAGTAAATAATATATATAACCATCCTTAACTTATATATTTTTTAGAAAATCATGTAATCCCTAAACAGTTTAAAATTTGTCGTTTATAAGAAAACAAAAACCAATCAACTAATAAAAACCTGGAGCAACAATAAAATGACAACATAACACTCATAATATCAAATAAATGATGTATGTATCATTATCCAAACAGTATTAAAGCCGTTACCAACATCGCAACAATACATTTTATTGATATTGAATTCAAAGTAGTCGACCAATGAACCTGATAATATGCAAATGATAAAAATTCTCAAATCCCTAAATCGTCTTTTTCCCTACTTCCACATTCCTTGAAAAAGGATTTAATATTTCTAGTAATTGCGAAACTCTTTAGTTTCTCATTTATGCCCACCTTACCTTGATTCAAATATATGGAATTCAATTGTATATGCATGTTATATTTAATTATCAGAATGTGATATTTATTCTAAATAACAATCATATACATGGTAGAGGACAAAAGGATCAGAGGAATTAATTTAATACCATATCTATTAGTGCACATGCTTTGGTTATTGTAGTCACCATCTTCATCATCGCGGTCAACGTCATCTTCACTGTTTCATCATTCTCTTCTCCATCCTTTTTTCTCATTTACCCACATCACTATATTCTTCCTCTAATATATCATCTTCTTTGACTTCATCATTGAATTTTTTTTGATAAATTATTTTATTTTTCTATTTGACTTAGACAGAGCATTTCTCTTAGTAGTTAAATAAAAATGTGGTTCCACAGAATCTCCCTACTTAACTAAAAACCAAAAAGAAATGGTTAAGTACATAGCGGTAAGAGGATGAACGGTTCAAATTAAATTTGGATACTATTAACTTACAAACTCGTTAGCGCACCATTTACTCTCTACAATCCATACTTATATTACTGTGATTCATCCAAGGAAAGATGACATATTCCCATGCTCATCTCATGCAAAATGTTTACTGCAGTGTGATAGGACCAGGGTAGGTAAGGCAAATAAGGAATAAGTGTAGGTGTCTAGGATTCTTTCTCTAATTTATTTGCATTGAACGAGGATAAAGTAATGTCAAAACACCACTTCTAAGAGCATCTCCAACAAGGTTACGGGTCGTAACATTACGACCCGTAACATTCAGGGAGTTATCTTTGATATCTCCCAACAGTCGCGCGCCGATTTTATTGGCGCGCCCTAATTTTGGCGCGCCGATAAAATCGACGTCTGACCTCACGAGCCGAGTAAATCGGCTCGTGGATGTTATTATTTTGAAACATGCATACTTTGAAGGTTGATACACAACGTTTAAATGCACGTAAACAAGTTGTTATGATCAAAATGATTCAACTAATATTTTGCATAACGATAACACTAATATAACATACAGATACAACCGGTCATTAAAGGTACAACAACTAATGATAGTAGATGCCAACTAAAACACTAAAGCAAGCATAGATGTTATGTGTTCAATCTCAAAGGAGTCTCGTAATGTTTAATTGCAACTGTTTAATATCATTTTGGAGACGTCTAGTCTCACGTTCGAGTTCGTTTGCATATGCTATTCCCCTTGGGCATAATGGTTCGTCTATCCATTCCGTGTAATTGCATCCATTTGGATAGGGTGGACATTTTGGCATGCGTCGACCTATATTGTTGCCCTCTGCTCGAACCACAACTTCAACCGCATAACCATAGTAGCAACGTACTGGATAAGAATCAACTCCATGTTCATAAGGTGGTACTCGATAAAACTCTACTTCTTGTTGTGGTTGAGCGACCGCCTGTTCATACGATAGTTGAACTTGTGGTACTTGAGCTTCATGTGGAAGATTTACGTTCCCCTGTTCATCTGATGGTTCATCTTGGGGTCTTATCTGGTTTAGAAACTGAAATTCGTCTTCGAGCTGCTGAAGTCTCATATGTTCGTACGCCTGTTCATCAGAGTCGGTATCTAATAGCCAAGTAGGCATTTTGAATGAGTGATAAAAGGAGGAGATAGTACAAGAATGGAAACAAATTTGTTTGAGTGAGGAAAGTTGTGAGTAATTTGTGTAAATCTATGATAGGATCGTTTATGTGTCTAAACAGTAGCAAGTACTAAAATAATGGAATAGTAAGCAGTAAAGATAAAATAAAAGATAATCACACCGATTTTTTTATCTTGGTTCGGACCTCCCATCCTACGTCCAGTCCCGAAGCTCTCCTTCGGCTTTTCAACTATCAAAAACTGTCCTCACTTTACCCGGAGGAATAGGTTTACAGACGTTAGAAATCTTGACAATCTCGTGTTCTTTACAACACTGATATTGACTGAATTATACAAGTTTCTCCTATAATCTCCTTGAGTTGATATGAGAATTGAATCACTTAGAGAGAATAGAAGTATTTAGTGCTTGATTGAAATCTAGAGAATTTGGAAATCAAGAGCTTTAGAGAATATAGAATAGATCGACAAAGAATAATTGATTTGAGAACTTGAATCTTTGATCTATTTACAGAAAACTAAGAGTTTTTATGAAAGGTTGTGATTTCTGAATAAAACCCTTGGTTTGAAAAGATATCTCTTTATAAAAATCGTATTGGAGAAGAAGAGATAGAGTTACGACTGTTCAAACTGAAAAAATGTTGCTTAGAAAATATAGGTCGTGTGCCAGGACAGATGTATGTCAACTTTGATCAGACGTCTGCCTTTGTAATCTGATATTACTCAGATACATAGATAGACATCTGTTCTTAGGATGACAGACATCTGTGTGTGCAGGAAAATTAGCCCGAGGCTTGCAACAGACGTCTGTTATATATATAATAGACATTTGTGCTGAGTGAGGAATATTTTTCTTACTGTAGTGACTGACGTCTGTTATATAATGTGACAGACGTCTGACACTTGCACAGACACTATGACATGTTGATGTTTTTCTCATATTTAGACAAGGAGATTTTACATAACATCTAATATTATAAATATGAAATTCTTCGAGCAGTCATGCCATCTTGAGTTCTTCTCCTTGAGTTGATTCCTTCATGAATATGTGTGTGTGTGTGTGTATATATATTTGTGTATTGTATAGTGTGTCATCATCAAAATAAAGGATCTAACATAATCTCCCTTTTTGATGATGACAACTTTACTATAATAAAGCTCCCCTTGAGTTAATGATCCCTTAACTTTCCTCCCCCTTTGGCATTATCAAAAAATAGTAAAACAAGCCAAAATATATAAAGCAAAAGCCAAAGATGTCAAGCATACATAGTTAAGTACAGTACCAACAGAGTATTATATAATAACAGTTATAGTTACAAACCATAGAATATTACTAATAGATAAAATAAGATAAGATAAGACTAAGCGTCCGTGAAGTACCCCCATAGATCTGAAGCTTGGTTAGAGGAATGATCCCACTGTGAATTGTCATAATAAATGACATTCTCAGGAGTAGGAAAAGCGTGAGATGTAGTCTGAATGTCATCATGTGGATCCCATTCGGATTCCTCTCCCTCAGATGCGACAGGCTCCTTACCTGGTGCATATTGTTCAGGTTGAGATAAGTCATGAAGTGTAGTAGGCACAGGTGGAATGTAGCTAACCAAGGTTCCGGTAGGAGGTGGAGTTGGTGATGGTGATGAGGAACTAGAAGAGGATCTACCACGAACTTTGCGAAGAATCTTTCCAAGCGAGCGAATGACCTTTTCCAAAGTTTTTTCAACCTTTGTTATCCGAGTAGAGAATGATCGTTCGAGACGAGTTACTGTCTTTCCTAGGATTTGTTGGTTTTGAGAGAGTATTCTTTGATTTGCTAAGGTTACATCTTGAATATTCTGTCCAGGCTCGATTTCTACCCTGGTTTCTTGTATTTCGGGATCGGAATGATATTCGGAAGGCTCGCTTGGTTCAGCGTGATGTCGTTGTTGTCGTTGTGGGGTTTAAACAGGTTGCTGGAGATGTCCTTGCTGAGCTTGCCAAACAAAATGATGTTTGATGGTCGATCGGGTAATTTCATTAAGGCCGCAAAACGTATGCCACTATTTTTAATCGGGATTTCCGGGTATGATGAAAGGTAAAGATCAATATCTTGTGACCGAAAGATACGCATTAGATACGCTCCATATGGAATTATTCGCTTACTTGATGTCCAGAAATCACGAATTTGCTCAAAGATATATTGTGACCAATTTACACGTGTAGGCTCAAAAATTGCATATAGGGCCTTATGATCATTTGGATATACTTGTTCATGACTCCCAAGTCTTGGAAAAACAGTGTTAATAAGCATCTGATTGATAAGTCATGGTCTAGGTCGAAATTGAGATGGAGTCATTTTTGTAAAATTATCTTGCCATATTTGGTATGTAACTCGATCTCGAAGTTTAAACCGTATATCGGGAATATCTTGGAGACGAGTACCAGTGTATGAAGTTTTTAAGATTTGGCCTAGCATCTCGATGTTAAATTTCACTACTTGACCATATACCAAGGACCACAACTAATTCTCTGGGTTTGATGGAGACCATACCGAAAGCGAACACAAGTTTGCGAAGAATAAATAGATTGCAAGAGTATCAATTATACCATTGTTGCCTTCAAAATCTATTAAATGAGTAAGCTTTGCTCGATTAAGAATGGAATTAACATATTAGTGGATCAATTGTGAAAGGAGATAGTAAGGTCCTTGATGAATTGACTTCTTTTTCAAGGATTCTAATCGTTCTGAGCCATATTTCTCCGTTATCCAATCTTTGATTTGTTGATCTGTGGCATAATTAGGTGTTTGTTGAGCTGGTTGAGAGGAGGATCCTTCGATAACCTTCTTTCATTTAGTGGAGGGCTTTCTTGGAGCCACTGAAATTTCGAATTCTGAAGATTTGGGTTTTCTTATGTTGGAAGAAGATGGTAGCAGTAAAAAGTGAATGAGTAAAAGGTGAAAAGATATTATATAGGAGGGGGGTAAAAATGGTTCAGAGGGAATTCAGACGTCTGTGAGGTAGCATACAGACATCTATCACTGCAGAAAAAAAATCCTGAGAGTTGGAACAGACATCTGTTTTGAGGATAACAGATGTCTGTGCTGAGTCAATTTTGAAAATAACATATTGATAGACGTCTGATGGATGCTGGTTCATACATCTGTGAGTACAGGGGTTGTAACCCGAGAGTTGCTACAGACGTCTGAATGATGTATTGCAGACGTCTGTGCTGAAGTAGTTTTTAAAACTAAATTCGGGTCAGACGTCTATGTACTTTGATCAGACGTATGTCTTTGTAATATGATATTACTCAGATACATAGACAGACGTCTATTCCTAGGATAAAAGTCGTCTGTGTGTGTAGGAAAATTAGCCCGAGCCTTGCAATAGACGTCTGTTATATATATAACAGACGTCTGTGCTGAGTGAGGAATATTTTTCCTGCTGTAGCAACAGACGTCTGTTATATAATATGACTGACGTATGACACTTGCACAGACACTATGACATGTTGATGTTTTTCTCATATTTAGCCAAGGAGATTTTACGTAACATCTAACACTATAAATATGAAATTCTTCGAGCAGTCATGCCATCTTGAGTTCTTCTCCTTGAGTTGATTCCTGCATGAATGTGTGTGTGTGTGTATATATATGTTTGTGTATTGTATAGGGTGTCGTCATCAAAATAAAGGATCTAACAATTTGATACATATATATATATATAGCTGCATAGTATAAATCAATAAAAGAAATAATTATGTGATGTAACCGGTCACTGTTACGACTGTGCTTTAGGTGCTGCCCGACATTGTTTCGCATGACATAAAAACGTAGGGAATCTGCTTTTCATACTGCCATGATGTGAATGGTCACTGGTTCCACTTTTTCTTTACGTGATGCGATTTTCAAAACATTTATCAGCAATAATGCTCAAGTGCATGAGTATGACCCTATTTTCTAACTCCCTTGTGTATTGAAATGTTTAATTTACACGGGGACAACCCGAGTTTTTAACTCATTTGCATTCATAAATATAAACAATACCTTTTAACCTGCGTAAAAACTTCGTTCAATGTAACAAAATAGAAGATACATGATACAATACATGTTCAACCCACCATAAAACTACGATAAAGCACGACTTAACGTGGATTACAATAAATATAATTAAGACGTAGTACCATATAACTAAGATCCTAGTTTCGGGCCAAACCGTTGAACCCATACAATATTTTAGCCTTTGCTGCAGCAATGACCCTTTCCAGGCGACTTACCTCCGCTTGCATCTCTATAGCGTACGTGACACTCCTCTCCGTTAGAGGTGGGTCGATCCATGAGAAAAAATCATAATGTTCCAACCCTTGTCGGTTCAGTGAAGTAATGTACGCTTTGTACCCATAAAAGCGACGACCTGCGTTGCTCTGGCTTTTAGAAACAACCACATTATAATCCACTCCATAGTAGCAAAGTACTGAACGACCCGCCATGCTAGAGCTTGACCTATATGGGTTCTCCTGAGCAATTACTTCCCTTAATCGAGCATTGTGGGTTTTTTGAAGAGGCCCAATATGTGGGACGACAACGTTTGGTTGCGTGGCACTGAACAACTCAGACTCCACTTCTCCAGCTTCCACTTGATAATCCAATTGCGTTTCGGGCACAAACTCAACTGGTTGCTTATTTCTTTCATATTGATCGTAAATATCGACCATGGTTTCATTATCGTATTCCCAAGCAGACATGTTGAACTACTTGAAAAGTGGTAGGTAGATAAAATAAATAATTTGACATGCCTAAGTCTTCGAAAGTGCGGAATTTAGAGGTAGAGGGATGAGATTTAGTAACGGTTGACAAGTCGCATGATTTCTTGCTTTGCTTTATTAAAGCAGCGGTCAAGTCATCTTTTATCAGTACGAGTTGTTAAGTCATGTTGTTTCTATTCGTTAGACAACCTATAGCATGTTACCCGAGTGTTGCAGAGTGTAGTAACATCAACTGATATAAGGCAGAGCCATAGCAACTCAACTGTTGAGGATAGAGGGTAGTCATGTCATATGTATCTATCCTACTGCTCAATTAATGATGACAGAGCTTTACCAAAAAGCAACCACCTTGTTTAAATAGTTTAGATTTCATCCCCCAACCATACCTAAAATTTGCGCGTTCTAGATCAACCCCGACATTAAGGTGAGAAAATAATAATCCTGTCATATTTTTTTCCCTTGTTTAAGTACTTATTTATGTACGTAATATGTTTCTTGTTTTTATGTAGCATTAAATGGACGATTGGGAAATAAGTGATGAACTTGTAGATAAAATGTTTGATGAGTATGACAGGAACAAGAAGGAGGAGAAAGATGGTGGATTCGTTCCAGATACACAAGTAGAAGATGCGGAAGAACCAGTTCAAAATGAAATTGTTCATGGTACTCAACAAGTAGTTGAAGTTCAAAACCCAAAAGCACGTTCACGCAAAAACATAAGGAGGCAAGTGGTTAATCGTAATCGTCACAACCAAAGTAATGCAAGCACCAGTGCTACTACAACTGAATTCTCTCCTAATGACTTACTTATACTCGTGAAATCCTATATCGAAGTTGATAAAAGAGATTTGCTCACTACAACAGAATCACCATATTACAATGGTGCAAAACAGTTGTAAAAGACTTTTTACAACGGTGGCTGCACCGTCGTATATTAAGAAGTTGTAATAGACCAAAATCTTTTACAACTGTTATACACCGTTGCAGTACAAGCTTTTACAACATTTCTGCACCGTTGCAGCAGAAGCTATTATAACTGTTATGCATGGTTGCAGTAGAAGTTATTACAACTGTTTTGCACAGTTGTGACTGTTGAGTATAACAATATGATTTTTATTTAATGATACATTACATCTCATATATAAATAAATATTTATATTGAAAATGATATTGCACAGAATTTGATACTCAAACAATTATTTTATTCAATTAAATATTTTATTTCATTATTTGAAATAGTACAACTTTCTAAACCCACTATTGTACAACTATCTATTATATAATATAGTTGATTACATACATACATTCCTCACAACAGATTGTTGATTCAGTACATTCAGTTACATATACACTTTCACATAGATATACACACACGAACACACACCGAATCTTTATATGTTCTAGCATCCAGTTCAATCACCTGTCTACCAATCACATAAAGATTGTGAATCATGGAATCAAAGCAGATCCTGAAAGAATAAAAAGATTCACAGAAAGATCCACCTGCGTCTATGTCATGTTGTAACAAATATCATTGGAATATAGATGTTTAGACTTTGTAGACAAAAAACACATATATGTAGTTTATAATCTCTAAAGGTAAGTGACGCAAATTATGTAATTGATATATTAAACTGAATTGTTCTACACATTGCATTATGATTATCAAACAAGTATTACTTATCAGTGATGTAGATAATAATTTCAACAGATACATTATTATTTGATTTGTTTTAAGATAGTTTTTATGCTTCTGTAAAGCTATAGATTCACGACATATAAATAAACATAAGTTATAATTATAATGTAATTGCTACTTTTAACCAATATAAATTATTGCCCCTTAACACTGATAAATTATTCATCAAAAACTTAAACTAAATAAATGGTTTTGCAAAAATTGATTCCAGGCACAATATCATCCATTTTTGGGCAAAAATTGAAAAGCCTTGTACAAGATCACATTCAAAAGTTTCCTGTACGGCATCACATTTTTTGGCAGATCAATGTTTGACAAACTGAAGTGATTTTCATCACTACCCTCTGCATCTCGTCTCATTTTTGCCTTGAGCAGTTTGGAAAATCTCCTATTACTATGCTAGTCTAACAATCAAATTGCAATTATCATACTAGTGGAAAATCAACAGCAAACTTATCAGTGCATCTCCAGCAATGAGCTATTACTCTGTAATATTCAAGGTAAATGTGGAATGTCCTTGAGAATATTTTCCTGTAAGGAATATATGAAAAGGCATTTTGTTAAAGATTAAAATGTGATTTCATAATAACTAGTCCGAAGATAGCATAAGTGGCTACTACTAAAGCATTTATCGGTGCAGTGCGGATCACTGCAGTGCCGTACACATTTATATCACAGACTATTCCATTAATAAGATAAATATTTAATCTTTCTACAACAAGAACAATAATAAAACTAATTGATAAAATTATGATTTGCTCATGGAAGCCAAGCACCTTCCACATTCTGCATTTCACAATATATAATTGCCTTAAAAATACAACTATTATACATGTATAATAATGCAATCAGCAGTTGAAATTGAAGACGAGAAGAATATTAAGGTTAGTAAAAGTAGTTAATAAAGAAACCAATGTATATAAATATTATATTCTCAGGAAGAACCGATAGGTAATAATTATCTATAATTCATGATAGCGTCGCATACAATGCATCTTCCTTTATGCCAAACATAGGCCTCTTATGTCACAGTTTTGAATCTTATGTTGCTTAAACCCTTCTCAGTGTTTGAATACCCAATTTCTACTTGATGTATTAATTTTTGCCTAACGCATATTTTTTTTGTCGGACTTAAGGCATGTCACTGATCAGAAAATGATATTAAATGTGTCTAGAAACAGGGTAAAAGTTATATATTTCTCATATGTTAATTTCATGAACTTTTCCACGCTTAATTTTGTTTGCTACACTACCAATACAGAGGCATTTCATGACTTCGCCATTCTAAACTAGTAAATAGTAACCAAGACAAGGGAATATATATATTACCTTCCAGATGAACAAAACCACAAAAAATCTTTAAGCTTTTTCAACATTTGATCCGTGTTTTCCACTCATCCTAGAGAAGTGCCTCGCGAGATCTAGTCAATTCACAAATCCATGCAAGTCCAACTTCAAATTCACCACCACCAGACCCACGAGCGGAATGGATCTAGATTGCTTTCTATCCATCTTCCAGATCTACGAGTAGATCTATCTCGCAACCCACGACCAGTAATACCCGATCCAAACCCGTTATCTCTAAACTCGCCTTCGATTGTACTGCCAAATTACCGATTTATTTTGTAGTACCAAATTACTGTTTTATTTTGTGAAGAGAAAAAAGAACGAGATGATGGGAGGAAGACAATAGGCGGGGTAGATCTGTGAACGCGAATAAAGGCGCCGGTGGAAAAATAAAGGAGGTATAATCTAAAAAATTAACTTTGGAGCCAAATTTTTGCTGTGGAGCCAAACTGAAGTTTCTAGATGAATAATAAATATAAAATGAATACTTTGGCTAGGCTGGGAGCCCATTTTCCTCTTTCACGTTTGAGTCCTATTCAAACAGCTAGGGGCGGAGTCCACCTTTTTGCCCTATTTAAAAGAACAGGCCAAAATGGTAATTTAGCATCAAACTGTCAAACGCCAATATTATTTTGATGATCACTCGATTTATTGTTCGTAGCTAATGACATTTACTTGAAAATAGTTATACGATAATAGTCATAAATAAATGGTTGCAACGGTAAAAATTAACTAGCTGTTAGATTCTTATTACAACAGCATAGAACAAACAGTGGACAAAAATATGTTTATTGCAAATGATAGAAAAACGCAGTTGTTAAGAATACATTCATTTATTAAGTATTTAACCATAATTATTTGATATTAAAAATTAAATAGACTTATTTGTAACTATGTGTAAACTGAATATTAGCTTTGGTTTAATAATTATAAATGACTAAAAAAATTCTTCTTAATTATTACATATTATTAGTAATTAAAAATTAAAAAATTCTTCTTAACTATCATTTACTATTTATCAGTTAAAAACTATTAATTATTAATCTTTGACTAGTTATTAATTAATTAATAGTTATTAGAATTAATTAATATATATCAAATATCACATCATATTTATTAAACTTTATTTTTAATTATTAAATATTAGTCTTGATGATGCAATTAGTAATATTAAATTGTTAGCCGGTAATTATAAATTATTAATAATTATAAACTAATTTGTTATAGATACTACTTCTTAATTATTGGAAATAATTTACTAATTATCACTTATTAAATATTATTCCTAATTATTGATATTAATCCTAATTATTAATTACGTATAAATAATTTAAAATTACAAATCATTATTAATGAATTATCGAACATAAAAAATTATTAAATAATATAGTATGTGTACATTATTATTAGAAATTATTAATTAATTATGCTATGATTAAAATTATTAAAAATAATTATAAATAAAAAATTTAATTGTTATTGTTAAATATTACTTATTTATTATTTACTAGTAATTACTATCTATTAAAATATTAATTTTGAGTTTTATGAATATTTCAAAATTTTGTATAGATTTTTTTTATAAAAAAAAAGCGATGTAATTGGCAGCTATTACAATAAGAAAAAAAAGGTTGTTGAGAACATACATCTTTTACAACAAACAAAAAGGGTTGTATTAGATAACAACTAGCAAAATAAGTCTTTATTATTACAACTGACCAAAAAGAACAGTTGTAATAGGCATATATTACAACTGACAAAATAAAAGAGTTGTTGAAAATTAATCTATTACAACTTTTAGAGTAAAACAGTCGTAAAAAAATGTATATTACAACTTTCAAAAAAAAGGCATTGTAAAAAGCCTTTTTTACAACTGTGAATTTTCCACTGTTGTAAAACTGCAGTTGTAATATGGTCAATTTGTTGTAGTGGCTGCTGATGCAAAATGGAGGAGGGCTAACCCATGAAGAGTTTTAGTCCATGATAACAAGATTACATATCAATCATCGTAACTGCACCACTACAAGGACTTCTGGTGAAATTCATATGGCTCATCGGCGTTTCATTAAAACTTGTGAACGATACCAAAAGATTATACAAACAGTTGAAGACGAAGACATATTTAAAACGACTCGGGCAACTTTTGATTCTCGTTACCTTGCAGAGTATGACACTGATTTTGTTGGGTACGAAGCCTACAAACTGCGTTATAGTTGGCTAACCCGATATGGTGTTGAATAGGCTAATGGTTTTGCTTAGTGCTTGTTGAATCTTTCAGTTATTTGATGCTTCTACATAAAAAATTTGAGATTTCGTCTAATTTGATACTTTATTTAAGTTATAAAACTATCATCTCACGGAAACAATAGCAATATAAAATAAAGCACACATTCCATTTATAAAAAAATCGTTACTGCAGCAGGGAATATAAGATTACTACAACAACATAATACTAGCAACTAGTAATACAAATAGTGGTGAATAATCAACTTATAAGTAAGGAAACCGTGACGTTAGAATACGGTGTTTCATCACCATCTAAAATTCCTGCTCCAGTTGAGGCATTCCACTCAGATCTTTGTTCATGATAGAAATCTCGCCTTGATCTTTCTTATACGCATCTTGCTCTTTCTTGTGCGCTAATTCCTCCGCAAGAATTTGTAGCTTCTTCTCTTCCAGATCAACAATCCTTTTCATAACTTCTGTTCTTTCTTTGGCTTCTACAAGTCTTTTTTCAGCTCTACGACTGTGTTCTTCGTGGCTTGCGTTCACTTTTGCTTCAAGCTGAACCGCTGTTTTGCCCTTTCTTTTCGCAGCTTTGACTCCCTCGAGTCTAAAATCTTCGTTAATCGTGGCATTGAACTCATCGAGTAGGTTTTCCCCTTCACATTGAGAAATTTTGGAAGTTGACTCGCTTGGACTGCAAGAATACCCAGCTTTAGAAGCTTTTTTCTTGCTCTTGCTAGCGGTTTGAACATCGCAGAGGCTCTTAGCAAGTCCTAAGTTCCATTTAGATTGACTAGTAAGCAGATCATAACGATGCATAAACTGATAATATTGTGGCCTTTTCGTTCCATTTTCTCTAGGAAAAAGCTTCTTGAACTCCTTGTTCTCCATTCGTTTCTATTTAAAAAAGGGAATACGAATCATAAAAACAATCTACAAAACACTAACGTAAGTAATAAGAAAATATACCAGATTATCTTCCCCTCCCATGCCGCTTGGATTTGCTATCTTTATTTTGTACACTTGCGACTCATAAAATTGGGTTTGACGGCTTATTTTGCCAAAACGGCCTTGAATCGCCGATAATGTCCGTCCGCATTCTGGATGCTTCTCAACAAACGCGGTCTTAATTTTTTTTCTAAAACATAGCGGCTGATTGATCGTTCCCCGTTGCCGGATCTTATGAGAAATGACAATAGATAGTGCATAGATCGATATCCTCTTGGTTTGTCCATGGTATGATTCCTTGTCTGCTTGACTGAGTTCCCAAAAAATTGCTCGTGTTGCCTTGGGATAACTGGCTTCCGTCCATCGTCATATGTGAGAATTATCCAAATAGTGACGCCGTTACAGAGTTAGAGTTTGTTTAGATTATAGAGATAGAAGAGAATTGTGAATAGGTTGGGATGTAAAATGGTAGAGTAGAACCATTTTATAATTGTAAATATAACCATTTGAAAATTTATGACCGTTTTATAGCCGTTGGTGGGGTATGACCGTTTGAAAATTGAGGGCAGTATCTAGCAGGTTGGAGTTAAGGATTCGGTTTTTTAGGCTCGCCATGTTACGCACCGAAAAAATCGGCGTGCCGGGCCAATTCCTGATTCAGGATTGACCCCGTAATATTTACCTTAATATTACGTTGTGTAATGTCTGTTGGGACCAAAATTCAACCCTTATTACGAATTACGGATACCAATACACATGTATTGGAGATGCTCTAAAGACGTGATGATGGCAGCTTAAATATCTGACTTCAACGCAGAAGAACAAAAATATTCATGTATTAAATTCAAACTTCAACATCATTAGCAGTTAGCCAGTATGAGTTGTAACCTATGTCATATCCCCACTAAATATATTGTTGGAAGTCATCTAGATATAACTCATTATATATACATATTACATATATATATATATATATATATATATATATATATATAATGAACGACCAACCGAAAACAACGATGGACCGTCCATCCTGGGGGGTATAGGGAAACTCAGTCTGCACCACAACCTTGTACAGGTTAACACAGTCCCCTTGGACCTCCACTACACCGGGTTAATTTTGCTTGGGAATAGGTGCTCAGGGCAGGCATCGAATCCCCGACCTCTTACCAGGTAGGGGAACGCCTTTCCACTGACCCACTAATGCATTCTTGAGACTAATGTAAGTATCAAATGCCATTCTATGATACTAGTGTACATGAAGATTAATAGGGACAATTGTATGCCAAATCAACTATTGTGCACAGCTCTTTCCTTAGTATAACTAATACAAGTTTTATAGTGAAATAAACTATGCAAGACTTTTCGGTGGTAGGTTACGAGAAATTACCACATTAGTTAGATCATGTGTAATTGATGTGTTCCATGGATTCTAGTTGATATATCTAGTCTTCTTATGATCAATATAGTAACACATGTCGGAAAAAATGAGATACAGTATAATTTGTTTTTATTAATTACGTTTTCTCTTTTCTGATGTCTTAAATCTTAGATAGAATGATTGTTTGACATTTTTGTTTATAATATAACACAATCATATACTGGAAGAATAGGCCATGAAAACATAAATAAAAAAAGTAAGCAAACAATAATTATTTTATTAATATATAAATCACAATTTAACATGTTAATGTAGTGCAACAACTTGGAAAACCAGTGATGTAGCCACCCATAGTGACTGTGACGTCTAAGCCTTGATATAGAGACTTAAGAATAGCCAAAACCCCAATCAAATTGAAAAGCTTCTACCAAATCATGTACTGATTACAAATTACCAAGTTTAATGGTGCCTTTTGTTGTTGTGAAAAAAAAAAATCGCCATCATATACAAATCAAATGACTAAATAACACGATCTAAATCCTCTAAATCCTACATTAGGTGATTCTCATCAAATTATACTACAACATAAGATAAAGCCACGTTTTTGTATCCTGATATCGAACTCGACTAAAAGCGGTAGAAATTGATGAGCCTAGTATGTCGACTCCAAGTTTCATCAACATTATAAAATCTAATGATATAGAATCTGTGTTGGTATTATGACATAAAAATGTATACGTCATAGGCCATTGTCACTCTACTATGACATGAGTACATTTATTAACTATTTTTTTGAGTTTTATATCCATAAATTTAACAAATATCTTGATGATCGAGTAAGTAATCTATGAGTGTACATGTAATTTCTTCCACCATTTCAACATGGTGTGAGAGCTTGATGGCATCTTATGCGGTCGTGATTCCATGTATAATAATTGTTTTAACATAATTAAAAGAAACTAATACACTAATAAATTTAAATGATAAAAAATGTATATTGAAAATGCGATGAACCTCTTCTAGAACTCGATTGAAATAGAAAGGTTGGTGGAGCAACATTCGAAACACAGGTTCTATATTTTTCATCATCAAATTCAAATCTTTTTTATTTTCGTGAATTTTGTTCCCCTTGTACTATAGTAGCTTAGCTAGATCCTTCTTCGAAAGCATTATCCATTATAAAAATTGTTTGATTTGGGGTATTTTCTCAAAATCCCTGGAACGAGGAAAGAGATGTAGTGAAGGAAAGTAGAATGAAAAGGAGGGATTTATGTAGACTGAACTATATCTCTCTAAGAAAAATTCAATCTTATCTGTATTTAGTAGAAATTTGAATAAAATATATTAATTTGGATTATGTTAGCACAAATATGATATGAAGTTTAGAAGCGAAAATAGCTCAAGGTGGAAATTTTTACACGATTTTGATATTTTTAGTATTATAAGTAGTTTTTGAAAATTGTTCTTGATTTTTTCATTTTTTGAAAAAGGAAACTCCTCACTCTTACTTTGTTTGGCAGAGTGCAATGAATAGATACTTTTCTTCTTCATCTCCACCTTAAAAATCCCCACTCTTTTGGGGTGGTTGACAAAAAAATTATTTTTCTTGTTTTAAGTAAATAAAAGATGTGAATTACAATGACAACACAGAAGGTTTCTTAAGATAAAAATGATAGTATGTCAACAAGTACCAAGAAAAGGAAAGGTATAGGATGTACATTTGTTTTCTCTCATCATTTCAACATAATTGTGAAAGTTTCATCAAATATCATTCTAATTGATTATATTTATATCAAAAGAATTAAAATAAAAGCGCATTTGATAATAAAAATAACACATTAATAAATTGTAACGATACATAAACAATATATTGTAAACTCTTTGCCAATCATGAAAATATAATGAACCCCTTGACGAAACATGATAATCGATCGATACGGAGTTGCAGGTGAAATAACACTTTGAACCCACGTCCACCATTATTGACTAAACTTCCTTTTTGTTCCCTTTTTTTTTTTTAAAGTTCTTCACCTATGCATTAGGGTAGCTGGACAAGATCCATCTTCCATAGCGTTATCCGTCAAGGAAATTGTTTGAATTAGGATTTGTTTTTCTAAATTCCTATAATTTTAGGAAAGGGACCAGGAAATTCCTTCAATTTGGCATAAATTTGGGAATGAAAATTGAAAAGGAATTAGATAATATGGAATCGAAAGAAAGCTTAGAAGAGAAGAATGTAGGGGTATAAACGGGTCGGACCGGACCGAACGGAGGTGTGTCCAAGCTGTCCTATAACAGATTCGAACGGATACGGATCGGACACCATACAGCCTCGGACCGAGCCGGGCAACGGACTATTCTATCCGATATAGTCTTGGATAATACAAAAACATCGAACATTTTACCGAACATCGGTGTGTCCAAGCTCTGTCCTATAAGAGTATCGTACGTACATGGATCGGACACTAGATAGCATTGGACCGAGCCGGACAACAGACCGTCATGTTCAATATACAGCCCTAGAAGAATGATCGGGATGGAAGAAGTTCATCCATAGATTTCCACAAAATAAACAACAAAAGGATAAAGGTAAATTTTTGTATACCTTCTATATGAAATATTATTAATTCAACCAGCAGTTAGTACCTATAATATCAAATGTTATAGGAAAACGGACCAAATTTTTAGGAAACTCATTTTTTTTTAAATTGCTTAGGTTGATCAATGTAGGTGACTAATTATTTTTATTTTTTACGCTTTTACCTTATTTCTAAAAATTACTCATCACAGTAAAATCATAAGTCACGGTAAAATCATAAATTCTCTAAATCACAAAAATCCTAAACCGTTTCAACTACAAATTTCAAACTCGAAGAAAAATTGATGAAAACGAAGAAAACATCAGTATCCTCTCTTCCAGATCGTGGATAGTTAAGAAGCTAATAGAAAGATATATGATATTGATGTTCATTCTTCTTTATTTCGATGGTTGAAGTTAAATTTCTTCGTTTTAAAAGTCTTGATTTGGTGTAATTAATCGAATCGACGCATCGAATTTTGAAAATTTTAAGGAAATACTAAACGCAATTTTTTTTATTTCGACAGGAAAATATCGTGATAATGATTTTAATTTGGTCATTATCTTATTGTCTATTTCCTTCACGTTCTTTTGGTTAGGGTTTGATTTCTCTATAGCTAATGGTGTGGATTAACTATTAAAAGTAAATTAATAAACATAAAAATGAAATTAAACCTAAATGAGTAATAAGATAAAATTATATTTATTTGTTAAGGGCTACTTTCCTCATTAATACTCTCCTTAACCATTTTTTTAAAAATAAAAAATTGACCTTCCGCTAATGTCCTAAGAAAATTATCATTATATAATACATGAGAATAAAATAACTTTTGTCTTCTATCTCAGTTGAAACCCAAAACAAGAAGTAAAAAGCTTAAATTACAACAGACATTCATCCATCCAAATAAAGCTAAAAAACCCATAAGCCACCCACAAACACGTGGTTGTTGAACTTCAATCAAAAGTAAAAATTCTCCTTATCCGTGCTCCTATTCTTCTTACTCCCCTCATTCACCATCTTCTTACATGCAAACGAAGGATCACAGCCATTGCTACTCCTCGACTCCATGAAAGAAGCCGTTGTCGGTTTCATATTTGACAGGTAATCCCCTGACAAATTCCTCTGCATCGCCGCCCCTCCTCTACTCACATTAACCCCCTTCTGCTTCGCCTTTATAGACTTGGTCGGGTTCATATAATTCGGTCTATAACCACCACATTCTTCAGATTTCTCCGATACCTTAAGTGTGGCAGACACTGACACAGGCGTTGAAGTACAGTAGGATGAAGTGGAAGGAGAAGCTTCATCGCAGTAGTATTCCGAACTAGGTGAAGAAGAAGAACGAGCATTTGGTGCTTTTGCTGAAATTCTAGTGCTTACATTGTTCTTCTTGATCTTCACCATACCAGGCTCGGAATATTTAGAACGAGCTGTGGTAGAGGTGTCATCACAGCAACATTTCGGTACGTCAATATGTGCACTGTTTTGCTCGTCCATGAGTCTGCTTTCCCATGGCTTTGCTGCCATCCATCTCTCTAACCAGCTCCAGTTGCAGTTGCTTCTATCGAAATCGTTGCTTTTTACGGTCTTGGTAATGGAGGATTTTGATCTAGCATCTGGGATGGAAGTCCTCTGTTGCTGAAATGAAAGAGATGAACATACGACAGAGGTTTGTCAAAGCTATTGAATGTGATGAAGTTTGTGTTAAGAGTCGAGAACTTACTTGTGAAAGTGCATAAGCTAAAGCTCTTTCCCTTTTGATAGCCCCTTCTTGCCTCATTTGCAACTTTGTTCTGATCTCTTCTAGGGTGCCTTGACTGTCACACCATTGATCCTAAAATAATCAACATTGTATTCAGTAATTAAATCATAGATTATTTTAGTAACTTTCAGTGTTTGAACAAAGTAAGCTGATAAGTGCATAGGTAAAATAAACTTAATTATGACTTTGCATCATATTTTACATCTAAATTTTACAAAACAATGTACACACACTGATAAGTTATATGGACATTTCGATAGTCATGTCAGAAAGAATCAATCAACATATCCAAACACTATGCTGTTATTCACAACTAAAAGTTATAACTCAAAGCAAGTTGTTGTCAAATGGTGTTTAAAGAAAGAACTGGAGTGATAATAATAATATCATATACCTCAGCCTGTTTAATGGTATCGGTTTCATTGCGATGAGCTTCAAGCATCTTCTGTACAACTTGGCCTTCGGTGGAGAGTCGGACACGCCTTGCACGTACACGTGCTTGTACTCGTACAAGTGCTTGCATGCATCGAAGAGTGACAGCTGCCTTCTTTCTCACTTGACGTCCTCGAACTAGAGCTTGTATCTTTACTACTCCCTTTAGTGCTCTTAAAGCTCTTCTAGCCTGATGTTCCAAAATCATTCAATGGGAAAGAAAAAAAGTTATTTTAAGACAAGTATCTTATTTGGTGCATTCATAACATGTACACTTGATACACCTATCAACATTGAAGTTGAGACGTCACTCCCAACTCTTTGAATTCTAGGATATTCATTGCTTTCCAATTCTATAAATTTTAATTCATCGAGATGGTTCATATCACTAGAGCAGTGAGATAACTGTCGGTTTCTTATGTCTATATTTTACTTCAATATATCAACTATTGTTCATGGTATAAAAACACCAAACCGAATCCTTTTGATAACTGAAGAACACAATCTAGCAAATAGAAGATAATGAAATGTGAAGAAAAATACCAAGAAGCCTCTAAAAGCAGTCTGAATTCTAATAGCAGCCCACTCCTGTTTAACAACTAAGAAATCTTTTGGTGGTGCTCTTACAACAGTTGCAACTGCAGCACTATAGGCATCTGCTACAGATGAAGCATCTGATGCTTCTGACTGTCTGCTGCTTCCTCTTGATCCTCTCCACATGTTTCCCTGCACAAGACAAAAACAGCTATTTTTTTAAACCGTTAGGAATCAAAGAATTCCAACTCACACATGTATAACAACCCAATCTTCTAGTTAATGAGGATGCAAATACGAACCAGTAAAATATAATCTGAAAGACAGAAGTAACATGTGGAAATACAAATGGTTGGCATACATAAATACAAAGACTTGCTAAATAAGTACTGATGAAAAAGAAATAATAAGGAAAAACAAGAAAATGGAGTGATTACAAGTTCAGCAGAGGAGGACCGCCATAACTTCTTCCACTTCTTCTGCCTATTTCCACCGCCATTTCCATCTCCACACTATCAAAAAATATTCAATGGATATTCAGAAAGAACGTATTTTTATGATGAAACGAAAGTATAAAAATGATTACAGGTTCAGATTTTTCTGGTTTTTTGAGAAAAATGAGTGATTTAATCCACTTTCCTGAGCCGCCCATTGTATTCCAATCAAATATAAAATGAAATTTTTGATGGGAAAATGAGCGTATTGAGTAAAATGTAGAGAGAGAGAGAGAAAAAAAGTAGTGGGAGTAATGGAGAGTAGAGGACAGAGGCGTGGGATCGCCGTTCGAGATTTGAAATTCAAATTAGGTTGAAATTTTGAACTGCGGGGAGTTGCTTGGGTTTTTAACTCGAATCTTTTTCTGTTAAACACGGATATGACAATGGATCGCTTCCCGCTGGGATAGTTTAAAACCGGGTTAGGTTGTATTATGCTGAGATAGCGTTTGATTTATGAACTGAACAGTTAAGGTTCGCGACTGCGTCTGATGCGTCCGACGCGTCTACAGTAGGACCCACACTTTTGCCCCTTCAAGACGAACGGTTGAAAAAGTAGCTTTCGCGTCCGACGCGACGAAATTTCCAGAGCAACCAACCCATTTCTCCTTCTCCTATACATTCACTCCAATTCACTACCTTTTCACTATCACATTCCATAAACAATCCGAAAATTATAGCTTAAATCCTCATTCCATGGACATAAATGAGCTTCTTGTTTTGTGCATGGCAGTACGTCAAGATGGTGATGATTATCTCGAGTGTGAGGTGGGGGTTATTCTGTCAGCGTTAGATAACAGAATGGACGTCAACCTTTTTTTACTTCTGATTGACAAACCGGAAGAGCTTAGGTGTTGTGTTCTTTATTATGTCCAGAAGCTGAGGAATGGATCGATGTAGTTTTTTATGTATTATGGTAGTTTTTTCTGTATTCCGCAATTGTGGTAGTTTTTTATGAAATTTAAATTCTGCAATTCGTATTCTTCAATTTGTATTCTGCAATTCGTATTTTCCAATTTGTATTTAATTCAATAAACCTGCAATAAACACAAAATACAAAAACATTAAACCCTTCCAAAATGCCCCTTTCGTAAAAAAAACACATTCCCCGTTCGCAAAAATTCCCCTTCAAATGTCCCTTCCAAATAACCCTTCCAAATATCCCTTCCCGTTCAAAATCAAACGGACTCTAAGCAATATATTTCGAATGAATATTGCTTACCCTACTAATTTGGGTCGGTTGACCCCTCCTTCATCTCCAACGGAAGACAACACAACAACCCACAGCAACTCCAATATGGAATGCTGCGTTTACTTAGCCGACTTCTATAAAGTCGACTAAGGAAACAATGTGGATTACGATCCGCACCATAGAAGTAGCCAATTGTATAAAAGTCTGCTATATTGCCATAGTCGGTTATATATAGGCCGACTGCGATACTTCATTCCCACAACCCGTCTCTTGTCTTCCCCTACCTCTTTCCCTCCTCCAATTTCGGCAAATCATAAGAAAAAAAATTGAGAAGAGCTTGGAGAGCAATGCATGGTAGTGAAAGTTACAATGCGAAACTTGTACCATCACAAGAAGAAAACGTCGCTCCTCCGAGAAGACGAGATGTAATTAGGCGATGACGAGCTACACGGGAAGCAGAGCTGGATGCGAATATTGATCAGAATTTAGGACCCGATAAAATATTAAGCAATTTTCGTGTACTTCGTAACGAACAAGAGCATATAAGCACGTGCGTTGAAGATTCTGTAAGTTATCTATTTTTGTTTACCAATAATAGTTATTTTATGTAGATTAAAAATTTAAATATCGTCTCATTTATAACAAGGCATTATGAGATAGAACGTGTTGTTGAGTATAACAATATGATTTTTATTTGATAATAACAAACATATATATTATTATATAAATGTGTTTATATGTGTATTATTCTATATTGCATCACATACAGAAATAAATATTTATTTTGAATAAAATACCATTGCACATAATTTAATATTCAAACAGTGTTTTTATTCAATAAATATTTTGTTTCAACATTTGAAATAGTACAAACTTCTGACTCCACTATTGTACATTTCATTCTGATATAATACATTCAATTCACGTTTACATTCATTCCTCACTACAATACTAAATTCACTCAGATTTCACTCAATTATATATACAATTTTATGTACAGACTCATACACACGAACATTGTCTTCTCTTGCTTCAGATCTAGTCCAGTCACTTGTATAACTGTCACTGAAACACACACATAGTAAAATGGAATAAAAATAGAATTAACTATAGACAAATATAAATTTTATTTGCCTCAGAATTTTTGGTGTGTTTCTCATCGTCTTTCTAGACTTTGTCAGATGTATATATTTATTTATTTGAGTCCAGATTACTTGTGATATTCACAGTGATTCACTATAAATACCACAAGGTAGACTGAATCACATAATTGCACAAGCATCATACATGTATACACATACATGTGTATGTATATACACATATATACAGATAATGTGCAGGGGAATGGTCGGACATGCATGCAAACCAGGTTCAAACAGCAAATACTCAAAACTGGTCGAACATGCAAATCATGGTCTAAGAAAATACAAGTGCTGCAACATCAAGAAGGCAGCATTGCCACGTGACAACAATAAAGTGTACAAGCCATGCATGCACATATAGCTGCAGACACATACACAAGAGAATATGGCATTCAAGACATTCAAACAGCAAGTGCATAAGGAACATTAATCACAGCATAACTATCAACATAAGTGCAATTAGCAAGACCCAAGTGATGCATCTATTCTTACCAGTGAAGCAAGGCAAATGTACACAGTGGACAAAATCAAGTGGTTAAACAAGTATATTATCTTATCATATTAGTAATGGTAAAAGTCAAAAGCAAGAAACGAAGATGTGCAGTGGCAAATGCCAAGAGATTCAAAGTCAAGTACAAGGTGTACTCAAGGCTCAACCAACATTTCCCATTTCAAGTTGCAGGCAAATGAAGTAAACAAGCACAAATACATGCAATGTGTCTCAGGGTATATATAAGTGCAGATGAAACATACGTGTACAAATTCATTCAGCAGGCCAGTAGTGCAACATACACAAAGAGAACACGACATGGCACAGCAGCATACACAAACTAGATACATATTTGGGATATACATCAACTCAGGCACAGTATCACAAGCAAAGGAAAAAAAAATGGGAAGTAAATCATGTCACATACAATAATGAATACATGACTATGACAAGATCAAATGGGTATCTGTTCTTATCAGGAATATGTAAGGTGCAGTGACAAGAATGTAGATGTAACATCTATTCAAATCAGCCAAGTGTAGCAACGGAGAAAGCATGCATCAAGGAAAAATATTTCTAATTCAAGAAAAAAATGCCGAGATATATGGAAGTTTTTCTTTTCAGTAAGATTTAAAAAAAATCCATATTTTATTTGGAAAAAAGCCTTTTCAAATTTTCCAGTATTTGGGTTGAACATTACAGGAAATTTTCCAATTGTACGAGATAGTCAACTTCACAAAGCACCACTTTTCAATTATATTATTTTGAAAATCAAAATCACGTGTTAAAATTGAAAATCGACGAGAGTGATTAGTTATGGAAAACCGTTCCTCGCCACCAATTCAGAAATATCAACAACACAACAGTCACAGAATGATCACAGAACAAAACCGTCAAAGAACAGAAAATTAAAATATTTTACAAGCAAGTCGCTGCCCCTGCAGAGGATTTTTACACACAATTTCTATATTTTTCAAAGCAACTGCAACAGAGCACCTGTAGGGTTGAGAGAATTTTACTGTGGGGTATGGCAGTCCATCCAGAATAAATGAACAGTGTTGGCTATTGAACTCTGCTGTTTACAAATCGATTGACCTTCGAATTTTTGGTTTGTTGCTTGACTGTCTTTCTCGCTTCGATCTTTGAATGTGGTCTCTCTCTGATAATTCCTTCTTCTTTTTTAAGAGAAGAAATGAATTTGCAAATTAAAACAAAACAACTTTTGAAAAGAAAATAAACAAAAACAAAGAGGCAAAAGAAACAAACTTCTAGAGTCAACTAAGAAAATCTAAACTCAAAGGAAAGAAGAAATCCACTAAAGCTCAGGAGGTCAAGTAATCTCAATACAAAACCAACAAGTGACGCTGGGTATTCAGAAAAATATACATCTCTCGATTTCAATTGGCACAAGCCACAATACTTATTAACTCAGAACAATGCCACATGCAGCAATGTTCACTCAACACAAGGCCACGCGTAAAAGGCTTAAACATGCACTCAAAAAGGATAAGTCAATAAAGAAATAATTCACCCTTCGTCTTATAATATGCGCCCCTCTAAACGCTCAAGATAACTTGCCACATTTGACCCCAGTAAAAGGAACAATGTAATATTCAATCAACCGATTATTTATTCTCGTCTTTTTTTTTTTTTTAGAAAAACAAAATCGCGAAAAACAAATCGTTGATTTGAAAAGATCAACCGTGATGCTGAGTAAGAGCAGTTTGTTCAATTTGGATTCCGATTAGCAGTTGGTTCGATTCCGATTTGGGGGTATTGAAGTACGGTGGTTTCGGGTTTCGATTTTTGGATCTTGTGATGTAGATTCCAACTACGAATTGGGTTCAGGGATTGTGAAGGGGTTGAAATGGTAGGATCTGCTGATGGTTACGAGAATTGGATGGGTTGGCTGATACGGTGATGGATATGGTGAGATTTGCGGTTTTGGTATGTGGTTTCAGGTTGATTGCGTACGGGATGAGGGCTTTAGGGTAGAGATGATGAACGGTTGGCTGTGTGGTATTGAGTCTTGGCTGTAGGGGATGGGATGAATTGCCGAGAGGGGGAATTTGTGAAGATCAGGGTAACATGGACTGTGAAAAGGCAGTGGTGGTAACGTGATAATGAACGAGTTCTGGGGATGGTGATTGCAGGCGCTTCGAATGTTTGTTTGGCCTGAACGTGGTAAAGAATTGATTGTGGATGGGGTATGGCTGAGGTTGCTGTGGTTTTGGGACTGATGGAGGTGGCGTTACGATGGGGTTATGAGGCAGGTTGCGGTTGTGATGTTGTTTTTGGCAGAGGGATGGTGAGATAGATGGTGTGGGCAAGGGGAAGTATTGATGGCAGTTGGATGTGAATTATGGGTGGTGCAGGTTAGACTGGAAGCGTGGGGGTATTGTTATGACGTTGGGTTTCGGATTTTCAAGTGTGGCTTTGAGGAAGGTGTTGCAGTGGTGAACGGTTCGGGTATCGTAGTAGATGGACGTGAATTAGAAGGTGCAGTCGGGTCTGAAGTATGGTGTTGATGATGTATGGAAGGGAGAGAGTTGTGAAGCGGAGTTAAGGGAACAGAAGAAATACAAGGAAAAGGATTTTTTTTTTAATTAAATTTGTAAAAGTAGAAAGGAAATAAATGTATTGAAGAGTGGAAAGGCAAAGAAGAAAGGAAAGAAATTGAAAAAAAAAAATCTAGCAAATTTTTTTTTTTTTACTTTTTTAGAAAAGAAGAAAGACAAGATTATGTACTGAATACAGGAAAGAAATCAAAGGAAATTTGGCATGTATTTTTTTTCTCTTGTATAGCGGATGATAACACCAATGTAATTGATATATCAAATCGCCAATCAAGATTTATATATATATATATATATATATATACACACAAAAATAGAAAAACTAACACGAATCGGAAATTAAATAAATAATAAAATTTAATCGTTACCTCCCCGGCAACGGCGCCAAAAACTTGATCATCGCTAATCTATGAATTAGAAAAGCGCGACATTTGTAATAAATTCTGCAAGCATACAGGTGTGTAGCATACAGGTCGAACACAGGGAGGTGAATTAAATCAAATTATTTATCTAATCTCTTGGGCGAGTTAGACAAAACTTTGGAGGTTGATTTTGCAAAACAAAATAAAAAGTGAAACTACAATTAAAAGATGCAATTAAATTTACTGCAGATTCGAATCTAATCGGATCTGTAATAAATTCAACAATTAAAGATAAAATAGAACAATGGAAATAAAATTGCGGAACAGAATTAAACGAACAGAAAATAACAATTAGGATTACCGCTGAATCTAATCAGACGGTCAATCACTAATGAAAAGAAATGCAAAATACAAATAGTGTTCTACCGAATCTAATCGTGTAGACAACACTAATTGCTAAGAAATAGAAAATTGCATAAAATAAAAAGAAAAATGAGTTTTTTTAATGAAGAAGAGAATAGAATGAGATATATGATAGGATGGTGGCTACAATGCCATTACAAGGGTATATATAGGGTAGATAGCCAAACCCTAACCCTAACCCTAATGATAAATGGGCCTGGTCATTACATCACCAATTAGTTTACAATGAGAACATAAATGGGCCTTAGATAAATAAAGCAAATTTGGGCCTTTTCTCTTTTCCTTTTGCTTCCTTGCCACTTCTTCATTGATTTGTGATGTGCAAAGCCTTTTTATCAATCCTTTTCTTGTCCAACAGCAACTAGATGTGATATCTTCATCTACAATTCTTCAAAATGCAAATACACAGCAAATTGAACTCTATTTCTCTACATTTCTGGTTGCATGCGGGCTGGGTTGGAATATCTGTAAAAGTAACAAAACAATACCCAAGTAATACTTATTTATATACAGAAGATAAGATATAAGAGCATAAAATAAACACATTTCTATGTCAATCAAATACCCCCACACTTATCTTTTACTCGTCCTCGAGTAAAACAAGAAATGAAAAACTAACTAGATAGGTCACACTTTCGTAGGAAACACGATTGCATTGAGCGTATGCAACAAGCCGTTAAACCTCTAGGTATCCCTAGTAGGACGAGTGGTGTCTCGTGAGGGTTTTCAGCGGATTCTACCCACAAAATCCAAATGCAGTATGCTATGATTCTAATGAAACTACATGAATGCAATGGACATATGCAAAAATAAAAACGAAAAATGACAACACGACTTATTTCAGGAAAGTGGTACAACAAATTAAGTTAATAATTTCTAACCAGTTGATTTTATTTAAGATACCTCGACTTGTCACAAATTTTCAATATAAATCAAGTTTTCAAATGTTAAATTCCAGTTTGGCCAGTTAGTTCGGTCGATAACATAGTGCAGCCATGAAATAAATTCTTAGTTTGCTTGGCACAGTTTGCAAAGTGGTATTCTAATTTTCTCATGTATGGCTAGTCAAATCAATAAGGTCAAGAAGTGTTTAGGTATCATCGCTTATTCTTTATTCTATAAAATTTTAAGATTTATGGTTAAGTACATACACCTAACTAAAAAGACCAAGGTTTACCACCCATGCACTGCCTCGCGGACTAACGGAGAGTAGGTAAAGAGCTTGGCGGATTGTGCAGACCGACTTTGACTTTGTTAACAACGTGTCGGTAATCCTTAGGTGTCCAATCTCATAAAATGAGACCAAGATATTCCAATGCTGACTTTGTCAACAACGTGTCGGATAGAGCTTGGCGGGTTTGCACACCAACGCTCGATATACAAGCAATGTTGGATACCCTTGGATTACTATTATTATTATTGAATTTATAAGCACAAAAGAGAGTTACGCGAATTCAACTTAACACAACTTAGTTTTAAAGATTCGACAAGCCATTATAAGTATTTAAGTTCTCCGCTTATTTAAACAAGGTCTACAATATAGAATAGATTTCATGGCCATCATCTAAGAATCTCCCTATGTACCGGTTACACTATTATCCCTCATAATTAAACTTTTCATTATATTTCCTATTCGATCTAAGTTGAGAGAGAAAAATACTATCAACTGGCTAAAAATTGTAAACTTATTTTGCTGTATCAATTGAAAATGAGTCGTATTTCAAAAAAAAATTATGGTATGTTACTACAATCTAAAATGTATGATGGTCCTACTTAAATGGTGGAAAATAAAAAGAAATAAAAACAAAGAAAAATGAAAATGGATGAAATGCAGACTCCCCCCCCCCCCCCCCGCCCCCACACTAGAACTAACAGTGTCCACACTGTAAACGTTTCCTAAATTTGAAAGATTGTACCCAAAGGTGAATGAAATGCAAAATTATTTGAAGAATGAAACGCAGTCTAACTATATGTAAGAATGGATCGTATTTACAGTGATATATGTGTTTGCGGTGCACGCAATGCAAAGAATTCCACCAACTTTTCCCCCCACACTTGGTTCTAGCCCTATGAGTCCCATTCCCACTGTGTCTAGACATGTTTTCTAACAAGCAAGAGCTTTTGAAAACCATCTCATCTTTATACCTCAATTTGTAGTCCAGGAGATAAATATCTAGGGTCGTCCTAACCTGAAGTTTCTCAACCAAGCCAGGATTCCAAAAGTAATTCATGTATTCAACAAATTTGTCAGTGTAATTTTTCAAAAATTTGTGATCGTATGTAAATTCAGTGAAATTTGACATCTGAGTGGTGTTCAAAACTGTGTGATCACATTTCTCAATTTCGTTAATTGACAACGTATTTTCGACACTGACAAATTTTAGTTCGTTTGAAACCTCAAAATCGAATTTTTCGAACTCGTGATGTGAATCTACTTCTTCTTCATTTGGCAACTCTTCCTCATACAATCCAAAGAATTCATGTTCGTTAAAGTCCTTTTCCACATTTGAATTGAAAAATTCAACATTTTTATTCTGTTCAATTTCAAAGATTTCAAGTTTCTCACAGCCCAAAAGAGGAAGATCAAAATCCAAGCTTAAATCTTTTTTCTGAAAAGAGTTGAAGTCCAAATCGTTTGTTGAATTTTGAAAAACTTCATCAAGCTGATTATTCTCAATTTCCAAAGTCGTTATTTGAAAATTTTCAATGTCAGTAGAAATTGGATTATTTTCTGATTCAAGGCTTGTTTGAATTTGATTTTGTTGATCTTGTTGCTCTTTCAAAGATGTCAATAAACAAAGAAGTTCATCGGCCTTTTTATTTAGCCTTTCTTCCCTCTCTCTAAGAATGTTAAGACGATCGTTGATTTGAGAGCTCTCGTTTCGGATTTCTTGATTTTCAAAATTATAATCCACATCAATTTCACAATCAATGTTATTTCCAATGTGGTAGTTGTTTGAATTTTCAGAAAACTGACAATGATATTGGAAATCATTTTGATCATAGAAATTTTGTTCATAACCAAAACTTTTAAAATTTGAGAGAGAATTGCAATTTTGGTTAATTTCAAGATGTTGATATGGGCTATAATTTTGAAAATTTTGGTTTTCAACCCCATAATGATGTGGATCAAAGCCATATTGAGATTCAAAGTTATTTTCATGTGGATGTGGCCCATAATCGAAATTGTTGAAATTCGAATTGAAATCGTCATTTTGATTACATTCATGATTATGAAAGTGATGGTCATTTGGAAAATTCTGAGAATTGTTGATATCGGGCCCACGAAAGTTGTGAAATTTTTGCTTCATGAGTTGTAATTTACACTCATACTCTTCAAGAGGACGTCTACTCCGATTATTATCCCACACTTCTCTCAAGGATTTTTTTGAATTAGACATTTGAAATGAAATCACGGCAAGACAGAAATTATTCTCAATTCAAAATAATATAAAATAATGAGTTGTGCTCTATTAATTAACTGACTCAATTAGAAGGGGGAAGAGGGTCTTATGGCCGTTCACGTATAGTATAAATACTAAGGGATACGACCAATGTTTTACGGGTAGTATGCAACCTCTTTTGCTAAAAGTTCAATAAATTGAACTAATATATATCCGCGATCCAATTGTACGAGATAGTCAACTTCACAAAGCACCACTTTTCAATTATATTATTTTGAAAATCAAAATCACGTGTTAAAATTGAAAATTGACGAGAGTGATTAGTTATGGAAAACCGTTCCTCGCCACCAATTCAGAAATATCAACAACACAACAATCACAGAATGATCACAGAACAGAACTGTCAAAGAACAGAAAATTAAAATATTTTACAAGCAAGCCGCTGCCCCTGCAGAGGATTTTTACACACAATTTCTATATTTTTCAAAGCAACTGCAACAGAGCACCTGTAGGGTTGAGAGAATTTTACTGTGGGGTATGGCAGTCCATCCAGAATAAATGAACAGTGTTGGCTATTGAACTCTGCTGTTTACAAATCGATTGACCTTCGAATTTTTGGTTTGTTGCTTGATGTCTTTCTCGCTTCGATCTTTGAATGTGGTCTCTCTCTGATAATTCCTTCTTTTTTTTAAGAGAAGAAATGAATTTGCAAATTAAAACAAAACAACTTTTGAAAAGAAAATAAACAAAAACAAAGAGGCAAAAGAAACAAACTTCTAGAGTCAACTAAGAAAATCTAAACTCAAAGGAAAGAAGAAATCCACTAAAGCTCAGGAGGTCAAGTAATCTCAATACAAAACCAACAAGTGACGCTGGGTATTCAGAAAAATATACATCTCTCGATTTCAATTGGCACAAGCCACAATACTTATTAACTCAGAACAATGCCACATGCAGCAATGTTCACTCAACACAAGGCCACGCGTAAAAGGCTTAAACATGCACTCAAAAAGGATAAGTCAATAAAGAAATAATTCACCCTTCTTCTTATAATATGCGCCCCTATAAACGCTCAAGATAACTTGCCACAATTGACCCCAGTAAAAGGAACAATGTAATATTCAATCAACCGATTATTTATTCTCGTCTTTTTTTTTTAGAAAAACAAAATCGCAAAAAACAAACGCTGATTTGAAAAGATCAACCGTGATGTTGAGTAAGAGCAGTTTGTTCAATTTGGATTCCGATTAGCAGTTGGTTCGATTCCGATTTGGGGGTATTGAAGTACGGTGGTTTCGGGTTTCGATTTTTGGATCTTGTGATGTAGATTCCAACTGCGAATTGGGTTCAGGGATTGTGAAGGGGTTGAAACGGTAGGATCTGCTGATGGTTGCGAGAATTGGATGGGTTGGCTGATACGGTGATGGATATGGTGAGATTTGCGGTTTTGGTATGTGGTTTCAGGTTGATTGCGTACGGGATGATGGCTTTATGGTAGAGATGATGAACGGTTGGCTGTGTGGTATTGAGTCTTGGCTGTAGGGGATGGGATGAATTGCCGAGAGGGGGAATTTGTGAAGATCAGGGTAACATGGACTGTGAAAAGGCAGTGGTGGTAACGTGATAATGAACGAGTTCTGGGGATGGTGATTGCAAGCGCTTCGAATGTTTGTTTGGCCTGAACGTGGTAAAGAATTGATTGTGGATGGGGTATGGCTGAGGTTGCTGTGGTTTTGGGACTGATGGAGGTGGCGTTACGATGGGGTTATGAGGCAGGTTGCGGTTGTGATGTTGTTTTTGGCAGAGGGATGGTGAGATAGATGGTGTGGGCAAGGGGAAGTATTGATGGCAGTTGGATGTGAATTATGGGTGGTGCAGGTTAGACTGGAAGCGTGGGGGTATTGTTATGACGTTGGGTTTCGGATTTTCAAGTGTGGCTTTGAGGAAGGTGTTGCAGTGGTGAACGGTTCGGGTATCGTAGTAGATGGACGTGAATTAGAAGGTGCAGTCGGGTCTGAAGTATGGTGTTGATGATGTATGGAAGGGAGAGAGTTGTGAAGCGGAGTTAAGGGAACAGAAGAAATACAAGGAAAAGGATTTTTTTTTAATTAAATTTGTAAAAGTAGAAAGGAAATAAATGTATTGAAGAGTGGAAAGGCAAAGAAGAAAGGAAAGAAATTGAAAAAAAAAATCTAGCAACTTTTTTTTTTTTTTACTTTTTTAGAAAAGAAGAAAGACAAGATTATGTACTGAATACAGGAAAGAAATCAAAGGAAATTTGGCATGTATTTTTTTTCTCTTGTATAGCGGATGATAACACCAATGTAATTGATATATCAAATCGCCAATCAAGATTTATATATATATATATATATACACACAAAAATAGAAAAACTAACACGAATCGGAAATTAAATAAATAATAAAATTTAATCGTTACCTCCCCGGCAACGGCGCCAAAAACTTGATCATCGCTAATCTATGAATTAGAAAAGCGCGACATTTGTAATAAATTCTGCAAGCATACTGGTGTGTAGCATACAGGTCGAACACAGGGAGGTGAATTAAATCAAATTATTTATCTAATCTCTTGGGCGAGTTAGACAAAACTTTGGAGGTTGATTTTGCAAAACAAAATAAAAAGTGAAACTACAATTAAAAGATGCAATTAAATTTACTGCAGATTCGAATCTAATCGGATCTGTAATAAATTCAACAATTAAAGATAAAATAGAACAATGGAAATAAAATTGCGGAACAGAATTAAACGAACAGAAAATAACAATTAGGATTACCGCTGAATCTAATCAGACGGTCAATCACTAATGAAAAGAAATGCAAAATACAAATAGTGTTCTACCGAATCTAATCGTGTAGACAACACTAATTGCTAAGAAATAGAAAATTGCATAAAATAAAAAGAAAAATGAGTTTTTTTAATGAAGAAGAGAATAGAATGAGATATATGATAGGATGGTGGCTACAATGCCATTACAAGGGTATATATAGGGTAGATAGCCAAACCCTAACCCTAACCCTAATGATAAATGGGCCTGGTCATTACATCACCAATTAGTTTACAATGAGAACATAAATGGGCCTTAGATAAATAAAGCAAATTTGGGCCTTTTCTCTTTTCCTTTTGCTTCCTTGCCACTTCTTCATTGATTTGTGATGTGCAAAGCCTTTTTATCAATCCTTTTCTTGTCCAACAGCAACTAGATGTGATATCTTCATCTACAATTCTTCAAAATGCAAATACACAGCAAATTGAACTCTATTTCTCTACATTTCTGGTTGCATGCGGGCTGGGTTGGAATATCTGTAAAAGTAGCAAAACAATACCCAAGTAATACTTATTTATATACAGAAGATAAGATATAAGAGCATAAAATAAACACATTTCTATGTTAATCAGGTAAGTAGTTTTGACTTAAAACCACTTCCATTGACGACGGTTTCCCATTCCACAGAGTGGTCACATTAATCAAACGGACATACCGTTTGGAAGATATGGCTGAAATAAGATTTGAAGATGGAAAAACAATCAAATTGGGCTTAATTAAGTGATTAGCAGCTAGGCTTATAACCCAATTCGGGATTAGGGTTATGGCCGGGCTGAAAGGAGTTGGAGAATCATCTCCTTTCATTTTTCTAGCCATTATAAACCTTTCTCAAACCCTAATCATGGCTTTCATCTTCTAAATCTCTCTCTAATCACTCCTAAATCACAAACTAATCAAATCTGCATTAAATCAAGCCGGATTAATGCCAAATTCGACGTAAAGCTGTTGTACCACATTGAAATCCGAGCCAAATCAGTTTCAAATCTATCATTTATGGCTAAAGTGAGTGACTTGCGTATTTATACACTAATTAATGTTAATTTGGGGTGATTAATGATAATTAGTGAAATTATACATTAAAAAATTATGGAAAAATATGCATAAAATCTAAAATCATATTTCATGTCACATATATGAATTTGGTTTGATTTGGATTTATTTTGCTAATCCCGGAATTTGGGGGATTAAGGGGAAAATTATGGATTTAGGTATGTTTGATCTAAATTAACATATGAAACCACTGTTTTGATGTTTTTAGTTGATTCTACATGTTACTACTGCTGTTTGGTATGTTTTGTGATTGCATAAGAAAGTTGGAATTGTTGAAAACGTCGTCGTTTAGCAATATTAGTTTTTGAAAAAATTGCAGGGTTTCGGTTCGTGATGGTGACCCTAGGGTGGTCATGACCCCTATGGTGACAACGACCCCATGGTGGCTACGACCCCTATGGTGCCACAACTCCATGGTGACCACGACCCCTATGGCGACCATGAACCGAGCCGTGATGGTGATCCCGAACCGAACAGTATTTGAGCGTCTACCATGCGACGACGATCGTGAACTCTTCTGAAGATCAACTCCAATTCGATCAAAACCAGATATGCAAAGGAAGTCCAACCAGGAAGTTATCGCTCAGGATCCAGATGGGAACCAACGAGTTTACTTCAAGAGTTGGGCTTTGCTGCGGGACGTGTGCAAAGGAGTTATCGATATCTATAACTTTTGTTCACCATTGAGAGAGGTGGCATGTAGACGAACCAGAGCCAAAGCGGTGTGGACTCGTTGGCCCGTACCCCAGAGCCAGGGCGGTGTGGACTGGGTAGGGTAATTGACAATAGACTAGGGTGGTGTGGTCATAGCAATAGTTGTACGGAGTGCAGGACGGTGTGGACCCGTCATGGCCCCAATGAATCTGGTGATCAAAGCGGTGGATATCATATACTTTATGCACTGAGTGAGAGATGTGAGGATAATTACTATGTTTGATGTTTGCTATCACCATGACATGCACACTTCCATTTTACACTCTATGTTTGTGTTACCTTAGAGTATTGTACGTCTTGTTGTGCTAACTCTTTGGTTGCTGGTCCAAGTCGAATATGATTATATATACCTGTAATTGCTTTATTTTGTTATATAGAATTGCTATCGCTCACACCAGAATTTCGTCTGACCCAAAATTTTATGTGTCTTCTTATTACTCTGGGTGCTCCTAAACGAGCAGAGTAGAGGCAGGTTAGGTGGTTATGCACGAGTAGCTGTCCGGAGACGAGCAAGAGGCTTCCACGTACTATATTTATATTCTCCCTGTGTTGTTGTTGGTCACTACTTTGAGCATTAGTAGTGTACCTCTTTTATTTCCTTTTAGAGACAGTATTTTTAAAGTTGTACTAATTGGATATGAAGCTATATTCTGGATTCCATGACTCTGATGGATATTGTTTAGTTTTCAGATTACATATTGTCTTGCCTGTTTTATATCAAGTTATGTTATTATTATATTTTATTCCATGCGCTGTGAGATATACTCCAGGTTCTTTGGTAATTCATCGTTTCAACCCTTTTGACGATCGTCCCGTGCTGGTCGGGCAATGGCACAACGCATTTCGGGGAGATGTCTGACGGCATGGGGTGGCCATCACAAATTTAGATTCTACAAATGGTATCACCGAAGGTACTTTTCTTAACTGTATAGTCATGGATTTCCCTAACGGTGTTTTTTCTAGTTGTCAGTCTAGCGATAATTTTCCGAGTATAGCCCCAACTATTTTTGATGGAAAAGAATTTTTAGATTGGAAACTAAAAATGAAATTTTATTTAAAATCTGTTAATGTTAGATGTTGGGATATTATTATGAACAGATGTGACATGGTAGATAAGAATGATATTGCAGTTAATTCTCCTGCTACGCATATTTTATATCCTTATATTAATGATGATCAATAAATCATATCTTCCATTGTTAACTGCATATAAAATCTGGAATACTCTCGATTTGATGTATGGAAGAAAAGAAAAAAGTGTTCAAAACCCTCAAAAGTCAAGAATTATGCTTGATAGTATTTACAAATGATGATTCGGATGAATCATCTCACTCGACAGATTATGAGCTTAACAATTTTTCATTAAAGTTTAGTTCTTCTTTCTGAAAAATAACTAAAACTGTTAACAATCTCAAATTGAAAAATAAAAATTTGAAATATGAAAATCTTGAGTTGATTTGCAAAAATAATGTTTTGGAATTAAAACTTGAAAACATCAGGAAATTTGGAAACTTGATTGCAAAAATTGTTTCAATTTGAAAACTGATTTAGTTCATCACAATGAAAATTTCAAAAACTTGAAAAAGGAATTATGAGTTTAAAAGAAAATGAGGATGTGCTAATTTGTAAAAACAATGTTTTGCAAAATGAGTTTGATAAGTTTATGACAACTAAAAATTCCAAACATGATTTTTTTTTTAGAAAGAAAATCTATTGAAAACTGAATTTATTTCGGATGAGCTTGAAAATGAAATCAAGAAATTGAAAAATCTCAAATGCGACAATTGTGCGACTTTTCAAAAAGATTTGTTTGAAATAAAAGAGAATTTCAAAACTCTTGAAAACGAAAATGCGATTTTGAAAAACAATAAGATTGAGATTTCAAAAATAAATCACGATTAGGAAAGTGAGATTAAAAAATTCAAGGATTTTGAAAAACTTGATTTTGAAAAGCGCAAACAATTTAAATATGGGATTTCTGAGTCCAAAGCCAAAATTTATTTGATTGAGAATGATAATTTGGTTTTGAAGCAAACTATGCTGAAAATAGGAAGGTCGCTAAAAATTGTTGTTCCAATTTGATGCAAGAAAATAGTTATCTTAAATCTAAAATTCAACGGCTTGAATCAACTTTGACTAAATTTTCTAAAGAAGAAAAATCGTTGAATATATTCTTGAAAAACTAATTTTCTTTTAGAGATAAGAGTAGACTTGGTTTTGGGAAAAGTGATGAAGTTGAAAAGCGAAATTCAAATAATTTCAAAGATTCTTCAAGTGGCTTGGTTTATGATCGAATTGGAAATTTGGACTTTAATAATCTCAAAGGATTTCTTGAACATAAACCTGATGATTACTCGTTTAGAAACATTCCAATTAAACGAATCTGAATCCCAAAAGATTACAAGGTGAATTCGATTAAGATTAAACGAATTTGGGTTCCTATGGGTGTAACACCCCATGCTTTTCTGAGCCTAAATTTCAAAAAAAATCAAAACTCGAACACATCCAAGCATGGAGCGTGTAAATCTGGTATCTGCAAATAAATGAGCATGACCATAATCAGAGTACGATAGAATAACTCACATCGGAAACAAAATAGGATAAACTAGTATTAACTCAAGTAACTACCTTTTAAAAATAAGTCACCATGTCAATACTGAGCATGAGAGAGAACAAGAACCCAAAGCCAAACTTAGGCACTTGTGGGAACCTAACCTTCTCTTGAAAACCTGGGGGTCAGAACAACAAGTTCTAGTAAACAAGAAAAGTACAACACATATTACAATATAAAGATGTATCCCATTTGGTTCAACCTAAGATATATGTCTACCAATGCTAGTAATTCTAACCTAGCCTTGTAAACATTTATGCACGACTCTAACTACCCTTCCCAAGGTTGTACTCCCAATGATATCAATACCGAGATAGAACATTTACGCATACGTTTGTGAATCCTTTATGCTAATTATTAAACTGAGAAGTGAACTCCTAATTACAGAGTTTATTTATTCGTGTGTGTAAACTTAGCCACTTAACGCATCACTATCGAATGATAGATAGGGTGGATTCTCCTGATCACTCGAGATCCTAGGCGGACCTGTTGGTCACTCGGTACCTCTCGATGATTTTATCAACGTAGTTATAAACTAGAGGACACTAGCTACAAGGTCCTACTAATTAAGGCTTCCGTCACTCACGCATATAAACTCATGCCCCGCATAAGGCGAGAGGTGGTATCTCATCACTTAAGACAGTAGGACTGGGTAGACAACATCTCGCCATTTATGACCATCCTATTGGTGGAATCTCATTGTACCATCTAGCTGGCCTTATTGGGTAATTTTCTTAAACGCTTAATACTTCCCGTAGGATAGGCAGCCCTATGAAATGATCATACCAAACATTTAGTGTCCAGTTTTAGGTAGGATTCACACCATTTAAGACCCATAACTGAAGGACTCATCCCTCTCAAGCCACTTAAGACTCAAGAAAGCGGAATATTCGCGAAGATTATCAAGTTCATACCCAATTAGCCTTTAACTCTTCTATTTATAGGAGGTGGGCTTTTTGATCTCTTAATATCTTTGTGTAGGTGGATCTCACCAAATAAGACCTTAATTCCAAAGCAGGCAACACTTATAAATTATTTCCTATTTGGTTTCTCCTTACGGACGAGAGGAGGACTCCTTTTATCCACTTAAGACCTCACTCAGGGAGTAAACCTTATTTTTGGAAATAGTCAATGCTACACAAGCTAACTATCATCACGAGTTCCTATTATTAATGGTACCTCACATCAGTTGAACATATATTCGACTGCTGGAAAGTGCGGACTTCTATCGAATAAGACAACTGACCTCGTGATGTGCATGTAAATGTGAACATTTATATTCACACATTTATTCTTGTTTTAGTTAAATAAATAACATAAGTGGTTTAGTTTTACATGTTTTAATTAGAAACCCAAAATTCTCAAATTATCATGCATTCATCTTCATATTGGGGCAAAACGGTCATTTGTGCATGTATTTATTTTTGATAAAATTTAATTGTTCATTTTCAGGTATCTTGTAGGAATTTAGGAGCAAAAATGAAGTATGCACATGAAATTTACATGAAGATATGCATGCACAAAGTGGATACAAAAGAATGGAGATGGAATTAATTCACATACAACTTAGAGTAGGACCCTACCCATTATCACTCTTTCTTTAGTGGAACAATTAGAGGATAATATATTAGAAGTGGAGACAAAAAAGGCTTCATACAGTTTTAATGAGTCATTAGTAGCTAAAGACAAAGGAAGCTTCATGAAGGGGTATTTTTGTAGTCCCCAACAAAATAGATTAGGGTTTTAAGGTTTTAAACATGTATATATACCCCTTTATGTCATGTTAATAAACCCTCTCTCTTTTAGTTAGTTAGTTTGTAGGGTAAAAATCAAAGCTTTCATTTTTTTTCCATAGCTACTTAGTCATTTCCCTCTTATGTAATTTTCATTTTAATGTAATTTAATTTCTTCATCCAATTATTGTTATTTACTATATGCATTAGTGTAGTTTTATTTTATGCAAGTAGCTTAATTTTATTTTACTTTTATTAATTAGTTCTCTCTTTTGTTTTGTTTATGTTTATGTTGTAATCACTTTTGTTGTCATGATTATGTATATGAGAGTTAAATAACAACTTAGGAATAAATCCACTCTCTAGCTCACATGAATCAACATAAAATGAAACCATAATATCTTTTTTTGGTCATTTGTGAATTTATAAATATGCTTATGCATGCTATTAATTAGCACAAAATAAACTATCAAACTATAACATACCCACTAAATTACCCTACTAGTTCTAATGAAAAATGACAACAAGATGAAAGTGAAATATACTTTAAGCATGACCTATGAACTATTAATCAGAACTATAGACCATCAAATTTTTATTTCAACCTCCACTTAATCACCGTCATCATATGTAGATGAAGAGGTAATTAGTGAATACATGACTAAGCATAGCCTATTTAGTGTCGACAATATAGGCTATCAAATTCAATAATGATCACATAAAACCAATAACATCAACATGACATGAAGCACAAAAAGAGAGCATGAATAAACAAATTATGTTGCATTTACATAATCAAGAGAGCTTCACCTCGCATCATTAATCCACTAAGTCCAATCCTATTTTTTCATTATAAGCTATAGACTATCTTATCTTATATAAATAGGGAAAGTTATATCCTTCTTAGCTTAGGATATTTATTTAATTACTTTCCTCGTTGGACTTAGCATTTAAAGCGACAATCGATACCCATTAATCCCTTTTTTTTATCCCATTTGTTTTATTCAATAGAGTCATTGCCATTTATGACCATAACAGTCATATTTTCCTAAGGCATTAATTATCCTTGATTATCAGTTTCGAGATATCTATTTGTTGTATATATATGCACCAAACCCCTCACATTAAGCAGACCACTTATGGATGCTGGATTTGCCAGGCAGTTCCGGATAGACTTCTACCGTAAGTTGAGCTTAACCTCTTGTCTTAGTTCGGTTATTATTCAATTACCTAATTGGGGTTTACAACATTAATCTTATCGAATTTGGAAATTGTAACCATTAGGCTAAACAAACTAATTCACTTTGTTTTCCATAATCAATTGACAGTTACAATAGTTATTTATTTATTTATGCCCCTATTTATAGCATTCAAGTACACTAATTGCTACAACGATCACCACAAATATATTCACTTAATATGAATTACATATACACGTATAATTCCATAAAATTAAATTCATACAAACATTCACTTATATATATATTTCATTGTTTACGTAGATTTGAATGGATAATGTAAATATATTTATATTTTTGTGCAGCAAACATAGTTGTTTTCCCTTTATTATTATTATTATTATCGTTAAGTTTAATAATTTGGTTCAACTAATAACCAAACATTCCCTTTTGTATTCACTCTTAAAATAAGGTTCTAAATCTTACAAAAAGGCTGTCAACTATAATTATTATAAATCATGCCTGAATATTGGAATACACATATTTCAAACCACAAGAAATATAATTTTTATGTATATTTTGGAATAGTTGATGTAAACTACACTCAAATATCTCTATTTATATTTATACGTGAATTTACACCACTTTTCCCTTTTTCAATATTTGACATATTTCTTATTAGTTTCAAATAATGTCGTTCTATTTTAAAAGAAAGAAAAAGGCATATTTACCGTAACTAAGTTAAAAACCCAATAAAATTGAGTACAAATAGGTTTTATCTTTTTAATCAAAATCACATAATTTTCTATTTAACACTGAAACTACGTTCAGCGCATGGTAAAATAGCTGATTTGCGATGGCACGCTAGGGATTTACACTGTTTTTAGAGTACAAGAGCCAGAGTGCTAGAATTTAACCAGGAATATAATAGCATTCAGAAACGCTGCAAAATTCTATTTTGACATTATGACCAGTTTTTCATAGCGAAAAAGTTGTAAATGCTATGAAATGCAGTATCGACTAAATGAAGCATATTTTTGGATCGACGATGGTTATATCTTCGACGCGAATTCAAGGAGAAATGTCTGAAGCATCGTAAAGTGTTCGTTGATCATCGTAATGCAATGAAGGTGCAGCAGACTAAAGTGTGTTTTGAGCTCGTGGATTATGGTTGCTCGAGTGTGTTTTGAGCTGATGGATAGTCGTCGGTGATGAAGACTAAAGTTATGAAGGCAGAGGGATTATCATTGCCGTAGATTCTAGCGGACTCAAAGCAGGGGTATCGTGGGGACGCCTATAAGGATATGATTCGATAAAGATCGTATACCCTAGGCAGTCATGATGGGCCTAGTTGTCGAGAATGAAAAAAGACAAACATACGAGTCACAATGGCGTATAGAATTTTGCTAGAACCAGGGTTACCATTAGCCTTTGACATAAATGGTTGTAACAACCAATCGTACGATTAATGATGGTTTTGTAGCAGGATTGGCGGTTATAGCCAACGTCATGGATGATGATTATTTTGCTTGTATCGTCTTGTGTAGATTATTCAACTTCGAATGAGATATCTCTTGGGTGCTTGTCTGATGTTGGTTTAGGCCTTCGGGGCTTATGCTTGGGAGATGTTTATATCAATTAGGGTAGTCTACGCTTGATAACTAATTGCCATGAATGTACTGTTTGTTTCTGCTTGATTATTATAAAGCTATCACTGTTAGATGTGGGGAAGACGTGTTTGGGTTCTTCTCGGTTGATGTTGGTGGATTAGTTGATTAATCTGTCTATTCTCTTATACTTTATTCATGATGTTAGATAGATGTTTTATTATTCACTAAGACTGTTGTCTGACTTAAGGTTTTATGTTTCCTCTTATTACCTTGGGTTGTTCATCCACTTGTTGGATAGACAGGTTGAGTAGCTAGTAATAGGTAGTTGATCTATGTGGGGACGATGCTGTTGTGCGATGACGAGCTGGAGGCTGACGTATTATTTTCTACTATCTAGTATTTGTTGTTTCTACTGTTTGATGTATTCTTTGAGTGTTTGTAGTGAGGTTTATTGTATAGACTCTTATAGTGTTATCCAAGGTCTCATGGATATTTTCATGGTGATATTGAAAAGTTTAAGATTCTGCTCAATTCTGCTTCACTATTATTGCCAGCTGTATATGTTCTATTGTACTTTATCCTTGTGCTGTGAGTTATACGAATGGTTCCGCTTGTGTAGTTCTACCTTGATGATCATTCATACCTGCCTAGCACGTCTTTCAGCGTACTTTTTCCCTTGTTAAGTGTAGGAGTTATGGGAGGTTGTCACAATAGGAAAAGAGGGGAGAATCTGATGAAGAATATTTTAGATGTCAATTCAAACCCTTTTCCACTTGAATATATGATTTATGTTTAATTGATTGTATATGAATCTATTTTTGATTTAGAAATTGATTTGAAGAGAAAGGGAAATTACAGTTTTATTGTTGCCTGCGAATTTGTGTAGAAAGGAATGAGGCCTTACCCTTTTATTTATAGGAGTGGAATTGGGCATGAACCATTATATTTGTTTTAATAATCACCCGTCCTTTCGTTTAATAATTTATACAAAACTAATGTATTAACCCTAACTATCACTGGGCATTCTAGCACTTAGTAGGTCGACCACGTGGGTTGCCAATCGCCCAGTGAAGGCGTTTAAATATGGTATTAAATATTTATATATTGTGATTTATTTATTTTCCATCTGTTACGTACTTTTTCCATAACTTTTTCATACGGGCTCCGTTCGTGAAGCTCCAAACATGAAAGTTGACCAAAATTCCACAACGAACGCAACGGTGAAAGTTTCATGGTCAAATTTCATCGTTTGCAGAAATTCCTATTTTTTGAAATCTAATTAAATAACTAATTTATTTATTGTCAAAATTTCGGGTTGTTACATTCTTCCCCCCTTTAAAGGAATTTCGTCCGAAATTCGGACACCTACTTATCCTATCCTACACAACCAATTTGTGTACATCCACTTTACAACCATGTGCATAGTGTACATAATACAATTCAACCATAAGACAAGCATGCACAAGATTCTAAATCGGATCCTCCTACATGTATGCATTAAAATTTTAAAAACACTTTTGAAAACATGATGCCAAACACCATAAATATACTGGCAGTTCTATATGAATGCAAATTTCAAAAACCTTTTTTCATCTATAACCCTCACATGATTATGAATAAAAGTGTGAAGAAACCAATTTTGCATCCAAACTGTGCAGTTAAAGTGCTTAGCGGTTCTATAGCGGTGAAGGTGCAAAAAGGTGTAGCAGGGAAATAGCGGTGATATAACGGAGGCGCAAAAAGTTCATTAAATGTAAAACCAGATGTTTGAAAAATAATTAATCGTCTTTCTCACATTATATGTGTACAAGAAACTAATATTAATTAATCTTGTATAAGAATATTACAGAATATCATAGTTTTGCATGCTAAATTTGATGAGTGTAATTGATTGTTACCATATAATAGGCACTTATGCCTTAAATTTATCCCTTTACGCTAACTTTACTCATTTTCTAAAATGATAACTAGCCAATTCAAGCTCTATATATTAATATTCCTAAACTGGACGCAAAAAAGCCTTAATTTAGCGGATGCAGCGGAAAATAGCAGCGTTAGAAGCGGATCTACTATTCATCAGCGCTAAATTGAAATAGTGTAGCTGTTGAAGAGCACTATGGGCTATAGCAGGGATGTTGCGGGGTTTAACTGCATAACATCCAAACCTTGCCATCCAAAACGCAAACGCATCTAATCGCTTCCTATTTTTATTTATCCTAAACCAGAAAAAGGAAATCAAAGCGAAATTTTTTAATATTCCCTTCGTTTATAAATATTCTGTTTCCCGCCTACAATGGAAATTTTACTCAATTACCTAAAATACTCCAAAAATTTCCATCTGTAGACTTAAAACGATTTTGAAAACGTAAAACGAGTTAATTAGCAACTCTCGCGCATCGCTAGCAAGGTATGAAAACAATGTTTCCAAGGCTAGAAAGATCTTTTCCTTATTGTCGTTAACATTTTTATCGCATTGCCATCCCTACTACATCGCTAAAACACACACACAAAAATCATCCAAAATCTTCCTTATGTCTTTCATGTGACTAAAAATCGAATTTTTTCACAAAAATAAATTTTCTCTTTAAAACTTTTTACATCAATCTTGAAAAATTCTTTTCAACACCGTTTCATTTTTCATATGAGATTCGCATGAAACTAAAATTTCGGTATTATGCACTTTGTGTCATTCAAATCATCTATTTTAATGTAAAACAGACGTTTAAGCACGCACAAACAACTGTAACCAAACTATGCGTTTCCGCGCAAACTGAAATAAAAGAAAGTAAATTAGTAAAAAATTTAAATTTTAAAAATGATAAAAGTTTTTTTCAAACAATGTTTTTCAAAAGCTTCAAAAATGTATTTTGCGGAAATTTACATGATTCAAGTCATATGTTGGCAAAAATGGAAGTCGATCATGCAAAGATTGCGAAAACTGAAATCGCACACAAAAGAACACAATAAATTTTAGCTTAATCAAGGAACGGTGATTAATTATACCCGTGACGAAGAACAACGCAAAATCGGTCCTTTGCTAAAAATTATCTAACACAAAATTCTATTTTTTTTCCATCTTTACGACAACTATTAGTTAGATAAGAAAATGAGATTTCATCCAAACGAATATGCACAAATGACACAAATATTTTTAAACATAAAAATCTTGTTAACAAATGTTGTGCGATTTAAACAACACTAACACTATAACAAAAAATGATGGAAAGGGAAACACATGATACGAGATACAATATGCACAAGGAATAAGCTAACAACAACTAAGTGTTGTAGGATGGTCGAGCTCTATGGCTGGAACTTGATCCATTACCACGTCCACGCCAAGAACATAGTTTGCCTGAGACGCAACCAATATCATGTGCCTGCCGACGCTGCTCCCTACGGACCAGGCTGCCGGGGCTGCGGCGATGGTGGCTGATGAACAGGAACGGGAGGTGCGGGGAAGGAGCATTGGTAGTTGAATGTCAATCTTATGGAGAGTTGCGTGGCTAATGGCGGTGGGCCCCTTCTTCACCGTCGTCTCCCCAGTAAGTCTGTAACGACAACGGATTTCGCCCGGACCTAATCGATCGCTAAACCGACCAAGACCGTTCGAATCCCGCATACGCTAACTTTGGGTATAAAACACATCAGAACAAATAACAGAAGACTTCTATAAACATCATAATAACGTTACATCAGAGTACAGAATATCAGAGTATATCGAAATATAATACACAGCGGAAGATAAATTTGCATAAATGTAAAACAGTGCACAACGGAAATATAAACTACACAGCGGAAGACTGTAAATGCCTGGACACAGCTTAAAGCTTCAATCCAGAATCCTGCTCAATACATCTGCAAAATAAAACTACTCGGCTGCCCATGTGGAAAATAGGGGCACCCGAGTTCGCAAGGGAAAAGCAAACTACAGGTCAGTCATAGGACTGGTGTGAGAAACTCTAACAATTATAATTAACTTATTTGATAATATGGTATGTCACGGGACCACGCCGCTAACGCGGAACGGGTTTACCCCATGAATACCAGTGTATAAACAACAATCAATATAGATATATGGATCTACTATGCATCAATCAACATGCAATATCCCAATCTACCCACTTAGATTAATCACTACACTTAGATTTTCTAAATCCAATTCAATTTACAGAAATTATTCCTTTGGATTTTATTCCCGATTTCTTATTTCAAATCATTTGAAATACATATCTAACTTTCTATATCAAAGTAGATTTCACTTCGGGATTTCAAATCAAATCATTTGGAAATGTGAATTCCAAAACATAACAATGCATACAAACAAGTATGCAACCAAATATCGTGCTCCCCATCGACAAGGCAAAGGGTACGCACCTCGCAACTCGATATATAAATGTGCACCTACCCCACGTAGGAGTAGGCTACACCGACGATGCACCTCCCACACATAGAGAGCATACACCGCCCTCTCACCCATACTTTTAGTCTCAGGGTTACCCGATTCTTTAGCCACATACTAAATCATTTCATATCCCGAAGTAGGGAAAATCATTTCACAACGTAATAATCACAAGTACTTTCAAAATATAGTACTTCACATCAGTAATTCACGCATATGATCAGTCACTATTAATCACATAACCTTTGAGCTCGTACGTCTCAAAGAAGGGTGTTAAGCAAGAGAATAAATTCTCCGCCACCAAACAGATACATCATCAATAACAACTAATCGAATATGCGATGAACCACAATGTAACATATAATACATTTCTAAATCATTTTAGAAATCATCGGGTTTTGGGCCTCGAAATCCTTTCTGTTTTATAAAACATTTTTATAAAACATTCCCTGTCCAAAATCGGGAATACATTTCTTTTCGCTTAAGAAAAATATCATTTCACAATCATTCGTTAAATTTGAAATGAACACAACATCGCTAAACACCTTATCGTCAAATCGTGAAGTGTTTCACAAGGAGTTAACACATAGATATTTTCAACCCAACCCAATGCTAAATGTAAAAGCATACTCTGCTCATAAACTGGTCGAGCACAATCCATACAATCAATCAATCAAATTTGACATTAAATATAAGGTTTTGAATAGAGATAGAATTGACTTATATTCAACATCAAATCCTGAAACCAACAGATATCATATCGGGAATAACGATATCGATATCTTCCAAATTCCCATCACGATATCTGTATAATCAAGGAATCCAATATCGAAAATATCCAAAGGTAATTTCAATTCAAATCCAATCCAATTTATTTATTTATAACCATTGGATTATTTTTCTAGTTAATAACTAGTTCGTTTCGATAAAAATCTATTTTTATCTTTTCAAATGTGGAGTTTTTCATCCCAGTTCTTTCCAATTCACATATTATGATTTTACACAAATTATTACTATTTTTAATAATTTTATCAAGGCCCGTACAGTCGATTTCCAGCAACGGACATCGAACTGCACTTATAGCGACCTTTTCCAATTTTAATTTGGACATAATTCCAAATCCAACCGTTAGATTTCAAATTTCTAATATTCCTTAGAAAGCTCTTTTCGATACGAACCCAACGGTTCCGGTTTCAGGAGAATCCGACGGTCGGATCTCCCGTAATGTCCGTTCGAAGTAAATGGTCGAAATTCACGAACTGCCGCGGCGCGACGCGTTCTATTCAGGCCATTATATTATATATATAATATATATAATATATATTTCGTCGATTTCCTTTTTAAACGTATTTTATAAATCGTTTTAAATTCCTTTTCAAATCGATTTCAACTTCTTATTTCAAATTCAAATCAAAATTGAATTTTCTATTATAAATCCTTTTTACTTTCATTTCTATTTGATTTCAATTCAAATCGATTTTAATTCGATTCGAATTCATTTTCTTTTCAATTCAATTCAGATTCATTTTATATTCAATTCAATTCGGATTCATTTTCTATTCAATTCGGATTCATTTTCTATTCTATTCAATTCGAATTCATTTTCTTTTCAGTTCAATTCGAATTCATTTTCTATTCAGTTCAATTCGAATTCATTTTCTATTCAGTTCAATTCGAATTCATTTTTCTATTCAGTTCAATTCGAATTCATTTTCTTTTTATTCAGTTCAATTCGAATATTTTCTATTCAGTTCAATTCGAATTCATTTTTTTATTCAGTTCAATTCGAATATTTTCTATTCAGTTCAATTCGAATTCATTTTTTTTATTCAGTTCAATTCGAATATTTTCTATTCAGTTCAATTCGAATTCATTTTTTTTATTCAGTTCAATTCGAATATTTCATTTTTTTTTATTTTACTTTTCAATATACACGATATTTTCACTTTTAATATATACGATATTTTCACTTTCAATATATACGATATTTTCACTTTCACTATATATATTATTTTCACTTTCAATATATATATTATTTTCACTTTTCAATATGTACAATATTTTCACTTTCAATATATACGATATTTTCACTTTCAATATATATATTATTTTCACTTTCAATATATACGATATTTTCACTTTCAATATATACGATATTTTCACTTTTCATATATATAATATTTTCACTTTCACTATATATATTATTTTCACTTTCACTATATATATTACTTTCACTTTCAATATATATATTATTTTCACTTTCAATATATACGATATTTTCACTTTTCGTATATATAATATTTTCACTTTCACTATATATATATTTTCACTTTCACTATATATATATTTTCACTTTCAATATATATATTATTTTCACTTTCAATATATACGATATTTTCACTTTCAATATATACGATATTTTCACTTTTCATATATACAATATTTTCGCTTTCACTATATATATATTTTCACTTTCAATATATACGTTTGTTTATTTCACATCGTATACATATTTCATACACTCCTAATAAATATAATTCATTTCATATCACAATCAATTTTCACACAGAATACAATCAAACAAGTCGTCCATGGTCTGTGGACGACGGGGAGCAGTTCAGATATGCTGTTATAATATAAATAACTGAATAGAAAAATTAAAGTGAGAGAATTCTCACATTGGTTCTTTTATTTCTGAATTTCCGTTCTGCTCTGATTTTGAATTTTCCTGAAATTCTAATCTGCTCTGTTTTGACTCTAGTCTGTTCCATGCTGAAGTGCCCGTTGTCGCGGTTCCAACGCAACTTGAATCATCGAATTTCATGCCCGTATGCAAAAGATATAGCATCACAAAGATTAATTACTAAAATGAATTAATTAATTATAATTAATTCCATAATTAATCCCTTAACCTTGCCCTAATTATCTTCCTTTTATCGTTCCCTGTATGTTGATACCCATTCCTCGATCAAAGAAACCGGCCACCGTACCTCGCAGACACCACCGTTCGCCGATCTTCCACCACCCCCAGAACCGCCTTGACCTCGCCTACACCCTCCCTCAATCACGCCACCTTCGGTGGCTCCGTCGATCAGAGAACCGCCGCTAAAGGCGGTGACTTCAGGCACCAATTCCAAGAAAATCACAACGCTGAGAACCATCGCACAAGTATGGATTCGAAGGGCTCAGATTGCTCTTCGATTATTGCTTTGGAGTCGGGCTTAATTCGATTTGATTCATGAGAAATTATCGAGCAAAATTGGGAGAATATCGCCCCTTCATTTTAACGCTGGCGGCTACGTTTCTGGAAAGAGGAATTAGGGTTTTTGACCCCCCCTTTGACCGCATATTTATAATTTTAAATAATAATATTTAATTCAATTATTTATTCAATGTGACATTTCGCATATGAGCTCGAAATGAAACCCAACGACTGTCGCCCCTAGCTAAACACCCACATTTCGAACATAATGGGATATGTTTCGTAAGCCAATTCGACCGTTTCAGTCAGTTTTCATTTAAATCAAAATATAATTCTTTATATTTTTAATTTGAACATACATTTTAATTTATCGGGGTCACATACTGACTCTAAAAATTCTACAAAAATTATTTCTAACTTCGTATTGACGATACGGTCCTAACAAAACTAATTTCGTCGAATTCTGAGACTGTTGGAAAAATGGCCATTTTCCAGTCGATTAAAATCAACTGAAACTGGTCAAACGCGTTTTCCTTTGCCACGCTCACATATTGATTAGAAAAATTATGAAATTTGGAATCTAGCAATAATTTGACATCACGGACCCAACAAAAGTGGTTTCGTCGAAATCCGAGGTCATTTGCAAAATGTCTATTTTTAAGGGCCTGAATTCCATAGCGACTATTCAGAATTTTCAACTGGACATATCTTTTGATTCCCGCTATGAAATTTCAATTTTTCGGATTTGTTGGAAAGATATTCCCAATTAGATCCTAACGTTTTAGGTTTCGCTAAAATCCGGATTGTTTTGCACCCGGTACATTCAATTGAAGTTTGAAATCGAATTATCGAACTACCGCGCCATTTTCAATTCCTTTTATAATTATATATATAATTATTTATATTCTAACGACGACGCATATAATATATACGTTCTAATTCCATTCAAAATAAACTTCTCGTCGATATTATTTAAAATAATTCATTTTAAATAATCAAAATTCGCTAAAATTGCCAAAATAAAAAAATTTAAACTGGCCCAGATTTTCGGGTTGTTACAATCTCCCCCACTTAAAACTTTTCGTCCCCGAAAAGGAACAAAGTCGAAAGTGGTTTGATTAATCAACTCTATGTTCGATCTGGCTTCCATTCTCCAACTTTTCAGTTTCTGAGAATTTTCAAAAATTCAAAAATTTGGCTAACACCCTAAATTTTCGAAAAATTTCGCCATAACCTCCCTTGCAATGGGAGCATCGGGAAATCTCAAATAGCTTCCCCGGTCCTTCAGATCTCAAAAAGAAAAATAAAAAGCCAAGCGGCTAGCCAATAGGCTCATAAAATCATCATCACCCAAACAAAACAGTAAATTATGTAGTAAACATGTACCTATTTGTCGGGCAAACAAATTTTATTCTCTGCTCTAGCCTCCTTGCTATGACCTGTTCAATGTAAGTACATGTATATGCATGCAATTTAAACAAATTTTCAATTCAGTTCGATATTTGATTCAAATTGGCTAATTCACCTTACATTCTCTTATTGGCATTATCAATTCAATATTTGATTCAATTAGTATACAATTTGCCTAATTGGTTCCTTCAATTCACATGTTGATTTTATTAGTTAACTAATAATCAAACAACACAACCAACAATCAATTAATTGATTAGATTTTTCAAATATATAACTTTATATATTTAAAATCATATTTTCTAAAACTAGATTATATATATAATCACAAATACGTTATTTATAAACAAATAACTCTCGACTCATTCTAGGGCATTTCTAACCCCATCTCTAACGAGTCACTCATTCTAGAATGCTACTGATTCAATCTCTAATGAGGATTCTTTTATAGGACATTACTAATCCTACCTCTGATGAGTCTTTTGTTCAGTTCTAACGAGTTGTACCCCAAAGATTTGAGTTAACCAAAGCTCTGATACACGTGTAACGACAACGGATTTCGCCCGGACCTAATCGATCGCTAAACCGACCAAGACCGTTCGAATCCCGCATACGCTAACTTTGGGTATACAACACATCAGAACAAATAACAGAAGACTTCTATAAACATCATAATAACGTTACATCAGAGTACAGAATATCAGAGTATATCGAAATATAATACACAGCGGAAGATAAATTTACATAAATGTAAAACAGTGCACAGCGGAAATATAAACTACACAGCGGAAGACTGTAAATGCCTGGACACAGCTTAAAGCTTCAATCCAGAATCCTGCTCAATACATCTGCAAAATAAAACTACTCGGCTGCCCGTGTGGAAAATAGGGGCACTCGAGTTCGCAAGGGAAAAGCAAACTACAGGTCAGTCATGAGACTGGTGTGAAAAACTCTAACAATTATAATTAACTTATTTGATAATATGGTATGTCACAGGACCACGCCGCTAACGCGGAACGGGTTTACCCCCATGAATACCAGTGTATAAACAGCAATCAATATAGATATATGGATCTACTATGCATCAATCAACATGCAATATCCCAATCTACCCACTTAGATTAATCACTACACTTAGATTTTCTAAATCCAATTCAATTTACAGAAATTATTCCTTTGGATTTTATTCCCGATTTCTTATTTCAAATCATTTGAAATACATATCTAACTTTCTATATCAAAGTAGATTTCACTTCGGGATTTCAAATCAAATCATTTGGAAATGTGAATTCCAAAACATAACAATGCATACAAACAAGTATGCAACCAAATATCGTGCTCCCCATCGACAAGGCAAAGGGTACGCACCTCGCAACTCGATATATAAATGTGCACCTACCCCACGTAGGAGTAGGCTACACCGACGATGCACCTCCCACACATGGAGAGCATACACCGCCCTCTCACCCATACTTTTAGTCTCAGGGTTACCCGATTCTTTAGCCACATACTAAATCATTTCATATCCCGAAGTAGGGAAAATCATTTCACAACGTAATAATCACAAGTACTTTCAAAATATAGTACTTCACATCAGTAATTCACGCATATGATCAGTCACTATTAATCACATAACCTTTGAGCTCGTACGTCTCAAAGAAGGGTGTTAAGCAAGAGAATAAATTCTCCGCCACCAAACAGATACATCATCAATAGCAACTAATCGAATATGCGATGAACCACAATGTAACATATAATACATTTCTAAATCATTTTAGAAATCATCGGGTTTTGGGCCTCGAAATCCTTTCTGTTTTATAAAACATTTTTATAAAACATTCCCTGTCCAAAATCGGGAATACATTTCTTTTCACTTAAGAAAAATATCATTTCACAATCATTCGTTAAATTTGAAATGAACACAACATCGCTAAACACCTTATCGTCAAATCGTGAAGTGTTTCACAAGGAGTTAGCACATAGATATTTTCAACCCAACCCAATGCTAAATGTAAAAGCATACTCTACTCATAAACTGGTCGAGCACAATCCATACAATCAATCAATCAAATTTGACATTAAATATAAGGTTTTGAATAGAGATAGAATTGACTTATATTCAACATCAAATCCTGAAACCAACATATATCATATCGGGAATAACGATATCGATATCTTCCAAATTCCCATCACGATATTTGTATAATCACGGAATCCAATATCGAAAATATCCAAAGGTAATTTCAATTCAAATCCAATCCAATTTATTTATTTATAACCATTGGATTATTTTTCTAGTTAATAACTAGTTCGTTTCGATAAAAATCTATTTTTATCTTTTCAAATGTGGAGTTTTTCATCCCAGTTCTTTCCAATTCACATATTATGATTTTACACAAATTATTACTATTTTTAATAATTTTATCAAGGCCCGTACAGTCGATTTCCAGCAACGGCCATCGAACTGCACTTATAGCGACCTTTTCCAATTTTAATTTGGACATAATTCCAAATCCAACTGTTAGATTTCAAATTTCTAATATTCCTTAGAAAGCTCTTTTCGATACGAACCCAACGGTTCCGGTTTCAGGAGAATCCGACGGTCGGATCTCCCGTAATGTCCGTTCGAAGTAAATGGTCGAAATTCACGAACTGCCGCGGCGCGTTCTATTCAGGCCATTATATTATATATACAATATATATAATATATATTTCGTCGATTTCCTTTTTAAACGTATTTTATAAATCGTTTTAAATTCCTTTTCAAATCGATTTCAACTTCTTATTTCAAATTCAAATCAAAATTGAATTTTCTATTATAAATCCTTTTTACTTTCATTTCTATTTGATTTCAATTCAAATCGATTTTAATTCGATTCGAATTCATTTTCTTTTCAATTCAATTCAGATTCATTTTCTATTCAATTCAATTCGGATTCATTTTCTATTCAATTCGGATTCATTTTCTATTCTATTCAATTCGAATTCATTTTCTATTCAGTTCAATTCGAATTCATTTTCTATTCAGTTCAATTCGAATTCATTTTTCTATTCAGTTCAATTCGAATTCATTTTCTTTTTATTCAGTTCAATTCGAATATTTTCTATTCAGTTCAATTCGAATTCATTTTTTTTTATTCAGTTCAATTCGAATATTTTCTATTCAGTTCAATTCGAATTCATTTTTTTTATTCAGTTCAATTCGAATATTTTCTATTCAGTTCAATTCGAATTCATTTTTTTTTATTCAGTTCAATTCGAATATTTCATATATTTTTTTTATTTTACTTTTCAATATACACGATATTTTCACTTTCAATATATACGATATTTTCACTTTCAATATATACGATATTTTCACTTTCACTATATATATTATTTTCACTTTCAATATATATATATATTATTTTCACTTTTCAATATGTACAATATTTTCACTTTCAATATATACGATATTTTCACTTTCAATATATATATTATTTTCACTTTCAATATATACGATATTTTCACTTTCAATATATACGATATTTTCACTTTTCATATATACAATATTTTCACTTTCACTATATATATTATTTTCACTTTCACTATATATATTATTTTCACTTTCAATATATATATTATTTTCACTTTATATATACGATATTTTCACTTTTCATATATACAATATTTTCACTTTCACTATATATATATTTTCACTTTCAATATATATATTATTTTCACTTTCAATATATACGATATTTTCACTTTCAATATATACGATATTTTCACTTTTCATATATACAATATTTTCACTTTCACTATATATATATTTTCACTTTCAATATATACGTTTGTTTATTTCACATCGTATACATATTTCATACACTCCTAATAAATATAATTCATTTCATATCACAATCAATTTTCACACAGAATACAATCAAACAAGTCGTCCATGGTCTGTGGACGACGGAGAGCAGTTCAGATATGCTGTTATAATATAAATAACTGAATAGAAAAATTAAAATGAGAGAATTCTCACATTGGTTCTTTTATTTTTGAATTTCCGTTCTGCTCTGATTTTGAATTTTCCTGAAATTCTAATCTGCTCTGTTTTGACTCTAGTCTGTTCCATGCTGAAGTGCCCGTTGTCGCGGTTCCAACGCAACTTGAATCATCGAATTTCATGCCCGTATGCAAAAGATATAGCATCACAAAGATTAATTACTAAAATGAATTAATTAATTATAACTAATTCCATAATTAATCCCTTAACCTTGCCCTAATTATCTTCCTTTTATCGTTCCCTGTATGTTGAAACCCATTCCTCGATCAAAGAAACCGGCCACCGTACCTCGCAGACACCACCGTTCGCCGATCTTCCACCACCCCCAGAACCGCCTTGACCTCGCCTACACCCTCCCTCAATCACGCCACCTTCGGTGGCTCCGTCGATCAGAGAACCGCCGCTAAAGGCGGTGACTTCAGGCACCAATTCCGAGAAAATCACAACGCTGAGAACCATCGCACAAGTATGGATTCGAAGGGCTCAGATTGCTCTTCGATTATTGCTTTGGAGTCGGGCTTAATTCGATTTGATTCATGAGAAATTATCGATCAAAATTGGGAGAATATCGCCCCTTCATTTTAACGCTGGCGGCTACGTTTCTGGAAAGAGGAATTAGGGTTTTTGACCCCCCCTTTGACCGCATATTTATAATTTTAAATAATAATATTTAATTCAATTATTTATTCAATGTGACATTTCGCATATGAGCTCGAAATGAAACCCAACGACTGTCGCCCCTAGCTAAACACCCCCATTTCGAACATAATGGGATATGTTCCGTAAGCAAATTCGACCGTTTCAGTCAGTTTTCATTTAAATCAAAATATAATTCTTTATATTTTTAATTTGAACATACATTTTAATTTATCGGGGTCACATATTGACTCTAAAAATTCTACAAAAATTATTTCTAACTTCGTATTGACGATACGGTCCTAACAAAACTAATTTCGTCGAATTCTGAGACCGTTGGAAAAATGGCCATTTTCCAGTCGATTAAAATCAACTGAAACTGGTCAAACGCGTTTTCCTTTGCCACGCTCACATATTGATTAGAAAAATTACGAAATTTGGAATCTAGCAATAATTTGACATCACGGACCCAACAAAAGTGGTTTCGTCGAAATCCGAGGTCATTTGCAAAATGTCTATTTTTAAGGGCCTGAATTCCATAGCGACTATTCAGAATTTTCAACTGGACATATCTTTTGATTCCCGCTATGAAATTTCAATTTTTCGGATTCGTTGGAAAGATATTCCCAATTAGATCCTAACGTTTTTGGTTTCGCTAAAATCCGGATTGTTTTGCACTCGGTACATTCAATTGAAGTTTGAAATCGAATTATCGAACTACCGCGCCATTTTCATTTCCTTTTATAATTATATATATAATTATTTATATTCTAACGACGACGCATATAATATATACGTTCTAATTCCATTCAAAATAAACTTCTCGTCGATATTATTTAAAATAATTCATTTTAAATAATCAAAATTCGCTAAAATTGCCAAAATAAAATTTTTAAACTGGCCCAGATTTTCGGGTTGTTACAAAGTCTCACCTGGAGGTGTCGGAAGACACTGCTGAAAAGATGGCTATAAGGAAAGTGGCTTTGCGAGGTGCCGATAAAGGGCTCATGAAGATGGTTCACAAGCACGTGCGCCCAATTGATGGCTATGCCGCCTAGGCTAGCATACGTGGCACGACGCATTGAGGGATAAATCTGCTCCAAGCTTCCCGTCATCTGGATGATGTTGTGTTGTATGATACACACAACCACACGAGCGATAGGCCATAGATTAGCGGTGGTGCGGACTCTAGGGGCCTCAAGGAAGATACGCTGAAGAATCTGAGGGTCATCCATCTCGATAGCATCCAGCTCGTCTTCAAATGCTGAGATGCCTGAAATCTCTGCTAAATCCACGTCAAAGAACTCGATGCGGGTGCCCATGACCTCAGACTGGAGGACACAAGACTCATCATCGATGGTAGCATCCATCTAAGCATCAAATAGACGGACGCAACGCGGATACAACTCGCGCTCAAAGGTGTCAAAGCACAGAATCAATGTTAGGCCCATGGCGATAAATAACTCCTCCAAACCAAAAACGGTGAAATCAGCGAATTTCACCGGTCGGCTGAAATGAATATCATAATTGGCCTTAGCCAAGTAACGCTTAATCTTCTCCTCGTCGCGGTCTAACCATGCGGCTTCCTAAGGTGTAAGACCGAGGAATTGAGCGACGATGTTTCGAGGAGGTTCCATGGAGTAAATGGCGAACAGGGCAAACAAAATTATAGATCTAGAGTATAATTGGATAGGGATCTGCATGAGAAGATTTTTGGTGGTAATTTGGGAAGAAACGAAGCATAGGTTGCTCGGATTGGAGTTTGGAAGTGGAGGAAGGGTTTTGGGTTTTCTGGAAATGGGGATGAGGGAGGAAACATCAGGTGGAATGATATACATACTGTTCCAATAGAATTAGGTCGAGCCCCATAAGGGGAGCGGTCGACCTGGCCCCTAGAGGGTGGTCGACCGCTTTCCTCCAAACGGAAGCAGTCTGAAACTCGGCCCAACGGCCTGAATAAATTTATAAAAATTATAATAAAAATTCTTATAACATTGAAATGACATCCAAGCGCAACTGGATTCTCGTGTTGACTTCCACCACTTGTTAAGTCGAGAAATTTAATTTTCAACACATTTTTCCTTGATATCGAATAGTCGTGACCACCAAATGAACGAACGAATTTTAGAGTAGAAAATCAACTAGAAGTCCGAAATAAAAATTAAAACAGATGTTCCCCTTAACTAAGTGACATACAATAAATGATTTGAAATTAAATACCCCAAAAATCCAAACAAGGGATTTTCCTTAGCCTTTTCAAAGGAAAATTTTAAAAATTTCAAAAATGGAATTTATTATAAACTAACGTTTTCGTATTTATAAATCCAGTTTATTATTACTATTGTTATTATTTATATTACAGTTTATATTACAAACTGAAAAACTTTTTCATGTAAAAGGTTGGAACTTTAAAATCTAAAGTTTTAATTGTGATAATTTAAATAAATCATCCAATATATATAAAAAAGAGGGATACAAAAAATCATAAGGAATGGGTATTAATTATTTTCAAGTTTAGTGGCATATTCCTTGTCATCACCAATTCCCTTCTTGTAACGATTCAGATTCTGCCCAGACCTAATCGATCGCAAAATCGACTAAGACCGTTCAAAAACCCGAATACGCTAACTTTGGGCATACAACACATCAGAACAAATAACAGAACACTTTTATAAACATTACAATAATGTTACATTAGAGTACAGAATATCAGAGTATATCGAATATAATAATACAACAGAAGATCAAATTACAATAAACTTAACACAATGCAGCAGAAGACTATAATTGCTCTGGCCAGAGCTTTAAGCTTCGATCCAGAATCCTGCTAAATAAATAAATATCTGCAAACAAGCTACTCGACTGCCCGTGTGGAAAAGAGGGCACTTGAGTTTGCAAGTGAAACAAACTGCAGGTCAGTCGTGGGACTGGTATGAGAAATCTGTAACGACCCGCATTCTACGCATCATAGGATCGTAGGATATTTATTTCTTTCACATACGAAGTCGTATGGTCATGTAACTTTGGGAGACGACTATTGGGGTCATTTCCCATGTTCATGATTTTTCCCGATTTTTAAATGACCATTTTACCCCTAGTTGGCACTGTTTTGGCCATAACTTTTGACTGGAAAGGAATTTTGACCTGAAACCACTTCCATTGGCTTCGGATGATGGTTTCTCTTTCCGTAGAGTGGTCACATTAGCCAAACGGACTTACCGTTTGGGAGATATGGCTGAAACAAGTTTCAGATGGTGAAAGACAGCTTAATTGGGCTTAAGCGGGTAATTAGCAGCTAGGCCCAAGGGGAATTTCGGGTTTAGAGGTATAGGAGGTCTGATTAGGGTTAGGTTATCACTTTCATTTCAGTTTTGAGCCGCCACAAACCTCCTTGAAACCTTAGTAATGGCTTCCTACATCTAAGACACCCCAAAATCACTCTCTAATTGAAGATTAGGCTTAGCAACACCAAATTAAGGGGAAAAAGCACCAAAGCAAGGTTGGAGCCGCTGTTAGACATCAGTATTCGCCCCAAATCAGAGGAGTTTCAGTTCTGAGAATTTCATTTGTGGCCAAGGTGAGTGATAGCATCACTTTGACACTAATTACGGTGATTAAGGGTAATTAGTGAAGATTAGCGAATTTATACGTAAATAAATTCTGGAAAAATTCTTAAAATTCTAAAATAATGTTTTAAGGCTCTGTTAGAAATTTGGGTTAATTTCGATGTGTTTTGCTAATCGTATGCCTAAACATGATTAAGAGGGATTATAGGAAAATGTGGGGTTTTGGCCACTTTTGATCCATTTTGATTCATTTAAATTGTTGTTTGTTGCTTGTGGTTGCTGTTATATGTTGCTATGACTCTTTGGTATGTTTTATGATTGATTAGAATAGTTAGATTGGTCGAAAACGCCGTCGTATGGCGCAAAACACTCGCTAGAAAAGCTGCAGGAAATGCTACAGAGATCCGGATCGGATCGGGTAGGGGATCGGATCGGGTAGGGATCGGATCGGACATATCCGAACCGGACCGGGGCGTTGTACTTTCTGGAGCATGACGTGAAGAGGCAACAAGGAAGGCCTGGTCGGAGGGGCGTAGCGTGGGATCGGAAGGAACAAGGAGGACTGAAGTGGAAGAAAGAGGAGCATGGATACCATATTCCGAACCGAACCGAGAGCAATCCGAACCGAACTGATGCTGACGAGACGGAGACGGAGACATTCAAGCTATGGGGTATCCGAACCGAACCGCTTCAGAATCACCGAACCGAACCGCATGAGGGAGAGCACCGAACCGAACCGCATGAGGGAGAAGGACCCGAACCCAGAGGATGGGGGCACTCCGAACCGAACCGGGGAACGTATCCGAACCGAACCGAGCATGGGGAACTGGACGTGTACTTTTACTACTTCGTGATGACTCTTCTGAAGACCAACTCCAATTCGACCAAACCCGAGATGCAAAGGAAGTCCGAATGAGAAGTTAGAGCTCAGGATTCAGATGGGAATCAACGAGTTCGCTTCATGGTTGGGCTTTGCTGCGGGACGCGTGCTAAGGAGTTATCGACACCTATAGCTTTGGACCACTATGGTAGGAGGTACGAAGGCGGATTCAGGGCCATTATGGCATTGGTAGAACCAAGGGCTATGACCAATGAAGTGGGTCATTGAAATGTTTGGTCATGACTCCAAGTGTTTGGCTTGGTCACAGCAGGGTTTCTACAAGTCGGGATTCGTCGTTGCCTCAGTTTGTCTAGTGTTCCAAAGTGGTAGATGTCGTACGCTTTACGCACTGAGTGAGAGATGCGAGGATGGTTGCTATGGATGATTTGTTTGCTATCGTTGTGACATGCACACCCCACCCCCGTATTCTTATACTATTTATTACGGCACCTTGGAGTATTGTACGGTATGTGGTACTAACTCTTTGGTTGCAGGTCCAGGTTCAGGTATGGTTTAGTATACCTGTTATTTCTCTGTTTAGATGCTTATCGCTCATACCAGGCTTTATGTCTGACCCAGAGTTTTATGTCTCTTCTTATTACTCTGGGTGCTCACACGAGCAGACTAGAGACAGGTTAGCTGGTGATGCACGGGTAGATGATCCGGAGACGAGCAGGAGGCTTCCACGTACTATATACATAATATTCTCCCTGTGTTGTTGAAGATCACTGCTTGGGCATTGTTGGTGTATCTTCTATTTTAGCTTTCTTTTGGTTAGAGACAGTAAATTTGGAAAGTTGTAATAAGCTGTATATGGATTTCCGCTGCTTTGATGTTGACATTGATTATTAGTTATCAGCTTATGCACTGTCTCGCCTGTTTTATGTCAAGTATGTTATTATTATATTTTATCCCATGCGCTGTGAGACATTCTACAGGTTCTTTGATTAGTTCATTCTCTTCTTTCCTTTCTTCTGACGACCGTCTTGTGCTAGTCGGGCATGTGTACAGCGCACTCTTGGAGGAAATGCAGGCTGGTGCGGGGCGGACCGTCACACTTGGTATCAGAGCTCTAGGTTGCGTAGTTAATCTAGGGAAGTTATCAGGGAGAGATAATATACGTATACGAGAGAGCGTATTTGTGATTACTTTGGTTTTTAAAAGCTATATATATACATACTATTAGTAGTATAAGGATGAAGTCGTACTGCACTAGCACCACTATGGAGTCGTTAATCATTTCCTTTTTCAGATTGACGATGAGCCGAGATACTAGAGGTGTTGGTAGGGGAGCCAATAATGGGAATGCTGCTGACATGAGGGCGATGTTTACAGACCTCATGAGAGAGATGCTTAGGGATGTTCAGAGGGCAGCTCCCAATGGCGGAAATGGTGGTGGTCCAATAGTGCAGGCGCCGAGGGTCGACTTCGCCAAGCTGAATAAAGACTATACTAGCCTTGGTGGGAAGCCGTTCCACGGAACGGAGTCGGCCACGGATGTTCAAGATTGGTTGGATAGTTGCGAACGTATCTTCGAGGATTTAGGTATCGAGGATGCGATGAAGAGAAAGCTAGCGTCCCGTCAGCTGCAAGGGCGGGCAATGAATTGGTGGAATGCTATAAAGGCAGCTACTCCCGAAGACCAGATTACTTGGGAGCAGTTTAAGGCTCGCTTTAGCGAGAAGTTCATTCCAGCTGCTCAGAAGTCAATGCTGTTTAAGAAGTTCTTGGAGCTCAAGCAGAATGGCAGAGCTGTCTCGGAGTATATTGCTGAATTTGACACTTTGTCAAAATATGGTTTATCTCTTATTGATACTGCCGAGAAAAAGAATGAGAAATTCATAACTGGTTTGGATCAGTACTTGGGGGAAAAACTTATTAACCACATCGATGAGACGTTTGAATCGATTGTGGGGAAAGCGTTAAGATCAGAAAGTCTCTACCCTAAGTCGAAGACTGAGGTTGCATCTGCAGAAGAGCCAAAACCACAAGCAAGTGGTGGAGGCAAGGGTGGTTCCCAGAATAAGAGAAAGCAGAATCAGGCTAAGGATGGCCAGAAGAAAAAGAATAAGCAAGATGTGGAGTGCTTCAGCTGTGGTAAGAAGGGCCATTATGGTAGTAATTGTCGGGCCAAGCCAGCGGATAGGAAGTGCTTCAATTGTGGCCAATTGGGACATCACAAGGACAAGTGTCCACAGCCCCCTAAAGAAAAGCAAATGGTGAAAGCATATGCTCTTAATGCTATTCCTTCTTCGTCGAATGCCCCAACAGCGGCGGAGAAGGGAAAGAAAGTCGTCATTCAAGGTATGCTTTCTGTTTATGATGTTCCTGTTAGAGTTTTGTTTGATACCGGAGCTTCCAGTTCTTTCATATCTAGTGACCTGGTAGATAGGTTGGGATTGGAGCCCGAGATTGTCGATAGACCTTTAGTAGTGACGAACCCGATTGGTGGTTCGACTAGCCTTAGCATGATTTGTCGTAATGTGGTCTTATCGAGTCATGGATGCATGTTTGTTTGTGATTGCTTTGTTTTGGGCTTTACTGGGTTTGGCATTATTTTGGGAGTAGATTGGCTCCAAAGATACGGGGTGGTGGTAGACTGTGAGGGCTTGTTGGTGACAGCTAGAGCGGATGATGGGCGGAGGATAGTGTTTGGTGGTCTACCCAGTAAGGGGGTATTGGCTAGTTTTCTAAACTCCCTCGACATTCCGCATAGTGAGTTGTCAGGTTTGCCCGTGGTTGGCCAGTATCCGGATGTTTTCGAAGAAGTGACCGGACTTCCACCACACCGAGAGATTGAGTTTCGTATTGATTTGGTAAAGGATGCCAGACCTATAGTGATGCCACTTCGTCGTATGGCACCAAGGGAGCAGCGAGAGCTCGAGGTGCAAGTCAGCGATCTTTTGAAGAAGGGATTTATCAGAAGGAGTGTTTCTGAATGGGGAGCACCAGTTGTGTTTGCTACCAAGGCGGATGGTTCCCTTCGTTTGTGTGTAGACTACCGCGAATTGAATAAAGTGACGAGGAAGAATAAGTATCCTCTACCGCGGATAGATGATTTGTTCGATCAGTTGAGTGGCGCGAGAGTATTTTCTCAGTTGGATCTCGCGACAGGTTTTCATCAGCTTAGAGTGGAAGCTGAGAGTATAGCTAAAACGGCATTTCGGACGCCGTCTGGGTTTTATGAGTGGTTGGTCATGCCATTCGGGCTGACCAATGCCCCAGCATATTTTGTGGATCTTATGAATAGGGTATTCAGAGATCAGTTGAATAAGTCTGTCCTTGTGTTCGTTGATGATATTTTGGTCTATTCGAGGACAGAGGAGGAACACAAGGAACATCTAAGAGTAGCGATGGAGGTGTTGAGAAAACACCAATTGAAAGCAAAGTTTTCTAAGTGTCACTTCTGGAAGAGGGAAGTGAGGTTCTTGGGCCATGTTGTATCAGAGAATGGTATTGCCGTGGACCCAGCGAAGGTGGCTACGGTACAAGATTGGCCTACGCCCAAGAATGCAACTAATGTAAGAAGTTTCTTGGGGTTAGCGGGATATTATCGTAAGTTTATCCAAGGTTTCTCCAAGATAGCAGCACCATTGACCCAGTTGACCAAGAAGAATCAAGCTTTTGTCTGGGATGAAAGGTGCGAGAATGCATTCAAAAGCCTAAAGGACAAGTTGACAAGCGCACCAGTGTTAGTCATTCCTAAGGGGGATGAAGAGATGACGGTATACACGGATGCCTGTGGTACCGGACTGGGTGCTGTATTGATGCAAGGCGGTAGGGTTGTAGCTTATGCAAGTCGGCAATTGAAACCGCACGAGAGAAGATACCCTACTCATGATTTAGAATTGGCAGCGATCGTGTTCGCGTTAAAGATGTGGAGACACTATCTCTTGGGAGAAAGATTTGAGCTGTTTACAGATCATAAGTCGTTGAAGTATCTATTCTCCCAGAGGGATTTAAATCTCCGTCAGCAGAGGTGGTTAGAGTTCTTAGCTTCCTATGATTTTGACATCGCATACACACCAGGAAAGGGAAATGCGGTGGCTGATGCATTGAGTAGAAGACATGCCAGCTTAGGGGCTATGTTCCTTGAATGGAAGCAACTGGAGTATATCGCGGGGTTTGATTTCAGACCAAAGTGCGAATTGGATCCAGAAATGTTAGCGAGTTTGACGATCAGACCCACTTTGATTGAGCGGATCGGCTCTAGTCAGAGGGACGATCCTAACCTATTGGAAATCATCTCCAAGTTAGAGATGGGTATCGATGAAGAGGTGAGCAAGTACGGGCTTGATCAAGATAGATGGCTTAGAAGGAATGGAAAGCTCGTTGTACCCAATGTCAATGGATTGAGAGATGAAGTGCTTAGAGAATGTCATCACTCAAGACTGACTATACACCCCGGTGGTAACAAGATGTATCGAGATATGAAGCAGACTTACTACTGGGAAGGAATGAAAAGAGACGTTGGGAAGTTTATATCCAAGTGCATGAATTGCCAGCTAGTTAAAGCCGAGCAAAAGAAGCCTAGTGGTCTGTTACAGCCATTAGAAATTCCCGAATGGAAATGGGAGCAAGTCTCGATGGATTTCGTCGATGGTTTACCAAGGACTAGATCGGGATATGATAGCATTTGGGTGATTGTAGACCGACTGACTAAAAGTGCAAGGTTTATACCAGTCAAATCGACAAGAACGACAGCTAAGTTAGCAGAATTGTATATGAAGTGGGTAGTGAGATTTCATGGAGTACCTAAAAGCATTGTGAGCGACCGAGACCCGTTGTTCACTAGTGGGTTTTGGAAGAGCTTGCAAGAGGCGCTAGGGTCAGAGTTACATCTCAGTACCGCATATCATCCTCAGACCGACGGTCAGACGGAAAGGGTGAATCGTATTTTGGAAGATCTCTTGAGAGCATGTATGTTGGACTTTGGTGGATCATGGGATGACCATTTGCATCTAGTAGAGTTTGCATATAATAATAGTTACCAATCCAGTATCGGTATGGCTCCGTTTGAAGCTTTGTATGGAAGGCCATGCAACTCACCATCATGTTGGATAGAGACTGGCGAGAAGTTTGTGCTTGGACCAGAGGTGGTGAGAGAAACGTCGGATAAGATCAAGGTCATTCAACAACGAATGAAGGCTGCCCAGGATAGGCAGAAGAGTTATGCTGATAAGAGGAGGAGAGACTTAAAATTCTCCGTTGGCGACTTGGTGTTTGTCAAGATTTCTCCGTTGAAGAGCGTAATACGATTTGGCAGGAGAGGCAAGTTGGCACCAAGGTTTGTTGGCCCATTCCATGTTCTTGAATTAGTCGGGAATTTGGCATATAGAATTGACTTACCGAAGAAGATGGCGGGAGTTCATAACGTATTTCATGTTTCCCAACTAAGGAAGTTCGTTCACGACTCAGATATGACTATTTCACCTGATCAGTTGGAGGACTTCGAAGTAGAACCCGAGGCGGTTGGGAACCGCAAGCCGGCCCGTATTGTCGAGCACGACATGAAGCAACTTCGAAGGAAGGCGGTGAAACTAATCAAGGTTCAGTGGGGTGAGGACGAGAATGATTGTACTTGGGAGACAGAGGAGAACATTAGGAAGACTTATCCTGAACTCTTTGCCTGGTAAGATTTTGACTTCGATTTAGTTTTTCCGCATGCTAGGATAGGCTTGTTTGCTTGTTTTGCATGTTTGATTTTTGTTATATGTGGTTGTTAGGCATGCGGGATCCTTTGTATGTTTTGGGTTAAGGAATTTCGGGGACGAAATTTCTTAAGGGGGGGAGAGTGTAACGACCCGCATTCTACGCATCATAGGATCGTAGGATATTTATTTCTTTCACATACGAAGTCGTATGGTCATGTAACTTTGGGAGACGACTATTGGGGTCATTTCCCATGTTCATGATTTTTCCCGATTTTTAAATGACCATTTTACCCCTAGTTGGCACTGTTTTGGCCATAACTTTTGACTGGAAAGGAATTTTGACCTGAAACCACTTCCATTGGCTTCGGATGATGGTTTCTCTTTCCGTAGAGTGGTCACATTAGCCAAACGGACTTACCGTTTGGGAGATATGGCTGAAACAAGTTTCAGATGGTGAAAGACAGCTTAATTGGGCTTAAGCGGGTAATTAGCAGCTAGGCCCAAGGGGAATTTCGGGTTTAGAGGTATAGGAGGTCTGATTAGGGTTAGGTTATCACTTTCATTTCAGTTTTGAGCCGCCACAAACCTCCTTGAAACCTTAGTAATGGCTTCCTACATCTAAGACACCCCAAAATCACTCTCTAATTGAAGATTAGGCTTAGCAACACCAAATTAAGGGGAAAAAGCACCAAAGCAAGGTTGGAGCCGCTGTTAGACATCAGTATTCGCCCCAAATCAGAGGAGTTTCAGTTCTGAGAATTTCATTTGTGGCCAAGGTGAGTGATAGCATCACTTTGACACTAATTACGGTGATTAAGGGTAATTAGTGAAGATTAGCGAATTTATACGTAAATAAATTCTGGAAAAATTCTTAAAATTCTAAAATAATGTTTTAAGGCTCTGTTAGAAATTTGGGTTAATTTCGATGTGTTTTGCTAATCGTATGCCTAAACATGATTAAGAGGGATTATAGGAAAATGTGGGGTTTTGGCCACTTTTGATCCATTTTGATTCATTTAAATTGTTGTTTGTTGCTTGTGGTTGCTGTTATATGTTGCTATGACTCTTTGGTATGTTTTATGATTGATTAGAATAGTTAGATTGGTCGAAAACGCCGTCGTATGGCGCAAAACACTCGCTAGAAAAGCTGCAGGAAATGCTACAGAGATCCGGATCGGATCGGGTAGGGGATCGGATCGGGTAGGGATCGGATCGGACATATCCGAACCGGACCGGGGCGTGGTACTTTCTGGAGCATGACGTGAAGAGGCAACAAGGAAGGCCTGGTCGGAGGGGCGTAGCGTGGGATCGGAAGGAACAAGGAGGACTGAAGTGGAAGAAAGAGGAGCATGGATACCATATTCCGAACCGAACCGAGAGCAATCCGAACCGAACTGATGCTGACGAGACGGAGACGGAGACATTCAAGCTATGGGGTATCCGAACCGAACCGCTTCAGAATCACCGAACCGAACCGCATGAGGGAGAGCACCGAACCGAACCGCATGAGGGAGAAGGACCCGAACCCAGAGGATGGGGGCACTCCGAACCGAACCGGGGAACGTATCCGAACCGAACCGAGCATGGGGAACTGGACGTGTACTTTTACTACTTCGTGATGACTCTTCTGAAGACCAACTCCAATTCGACCAAACCCGAGATGCAAAGGAAGTCCGAATGAGAAGTTAGAGCTCAGGATTCAGATGGGAATCAACGAGTTCGCTTCATGGTTGGGCTTTGCTGCGGGACGCGTGCTAAGGAGTTATCGACACCTATAGCTTTGGACCACTATGGTAGGAGGTACGAAGGCGGATTCAGGGCCATTATGGCATTGGTAGAACCAAGGGCTATGACCAATGAAGTGGGTCATTGAAATGTTTGGTCATGACTCCAAGTGTTTGGCTTGGTCACAGCAGGGTTTCTACAAGTCGGGATTCGTCGTTGCCTCAGTTTGTCTAGTGTTCCAAAGTGGTAGATGTCGTACGCTTTACGCACTGAGTGAGAGATGCGAGGATGGTTGCTATGGATGATTTGTTTGCTATCGTTGTGACATGCACACCCCACCCCCGTATTCTTATACTATTTATTACGGCACCTTGGAGTATTGTACGGTATGTGGTACTAACTCTTTGGTTGCAGGTCCAGGTTCAGGTATGGTTTAGTATACCTGTTATTTCTCTGTTTAGATGCTTATCGCTCATACCAGGCTTTATGTCTGACCCAGAGTTTTATGTCTCTTCTTATTACTCTGGGTGCTCACACGAGCAGACTAGAGACAGGTTAGCTGGTGATGCACGGGTAGATGATCCGGAGACGAGCAGGAGGCTTCCACGTACTATATACATAATATTCTCCCTGTGTTGTTGAAGATCACTGCTTGGGCATTGTTGGTGTATCTTCTATTTTAGCTTTCTTTTGGTTAGAGACAGTAAATTTGGAAAGTTGTAATAAGCTGTATATGGATTTCCGCTGCTTTGATGTTGACATTGATTATTAGTTATCAGCTTATGCACTGTCTCGCCTGTTTTATGTCAAGTATGTTATTATTATATTTTATCCCATGCGCTGTGAGACATTCTACAGGTTCTTTGATTAGTTCATTCTCTTCTTTCCTTTCTTCTGACGACCGTCTTGTGCTAGTCGGGCATGTGTACAGCGCACTCTTGGAGGAAATGCAGGCTGGTGTGGGGCGGACCGTCACAAAATCTTACTAACTTATCTAAAAATATGGCAAATCACAGGACCACGCCGCTAACGCGGAACGGGTTTACTCCAATAGGATTGCCAGTGCATAAATAAAGTAAATTGTTAAACAACGCAATGATTTTTAGAAAAATGAAACCACCATAAGACTCAAGTCCCATCACACAATGCAATGCAAACCGGAGAATAGAGTTTTACCTTATAATGGTCAAAAATGCTTGATACGATAAAATGGATTTGCATTATTATTATTGTACATATGTTTCAAAAACATTTCAGTCATAATGTATCAATCATAGATGACATAGCTACCATATACTATTTCGCCATACTAGTTTTACAATCAAAACCGCATGGTGTCGTGTTGGAAGTTGGATTTCCATCATGAGTCAAGGCTAAGGACGATCTCCTTAACGATTCGAGACACTCTAGTAAATGTCTCAGGATCCCCCGTAGTGAACCCTTGGGTCCTGCAGGGCTGGTCCATAAATACTTTAGTGGATTAGTTATGCTTGAACAAACGCTTCCCGGTCCTATTGAACCTATAAATTGGTCACTATCGACCAATATAACCGAGGCCTCGTAATCCATCATCCACATAAGTAAAATGTCAGGGCTTGCAAAACCCTGATACCACTTCTAGTTAGAAAGAAACGTGTGCACTTTCTGCGTTTCCTTGTCCCGTTTTTGACTTATACCGGGGTGTAAGGCTCGCGAAGTAACGCTATACACAAAGCTATGCCTAAATAGGTCGTGCATTGATCATCAACCACAAGGCCCTTCTTTTCAAAAAAAGCCTCGATCATTTGCATCTTGGCATGCCATATTGACAATTCACGCCATGCGATCGATAACTACCAATATATAACCTCTGAGCTCGTGCGTCTCAGAGAAGGGTGTTGTAACGACCTGTGGGAATTCGAGCCCGAATTCCAACAATAATACAGATCCTGTATCACTTGTCAGAACCGAAGGATTGAAAACCTAGATAGTTATTAGAAAGAAATTAGAGGATGAGAAAAGAGAGAAAGAAATATTAGAATAGAAGAAGAACCAACACAGAATCAGAGTCTCACATCACAGCGGAACAAAATAAAATATAGAAACAACTTTTATTGAGAGCTTGAAATAATACTTACAACATCAGAGCACATCAATACATATGGACAGTTATAATAGGCTGTCCTTGTATATATAACACACAGCAGAATAATAACGATATAACATCATACGTCTGAACTCCTTCAACTTATCTTCGGACTTTACAGCATCTGATAATCTGAACCTGTACAACCCGGTCTAACCCGAGCATTACAAATACCAGGTCAGTCTGGTGAAAAAGAGTGAGAAAAACTCGCCAAGTTTATAATATCATCCAATTTGATTTTAAAGTTCGAAATTCTTCTCAAAAGAAAAGGATAATCGTAAGACCAAATCCACACATAAATATGGGCGGTTTTTACCTTACGATAACCCAAAATATTTTTAAAACCAATGTCTTATTATTCTGAAATTATGATAGTGTTAAGATACAAATAAATAGAATCTAGCAGAACGCTTGCATCTCACGCTCCACATATATAATATATAAACAAAATCGCGGGCGCTTATTGGAGATTGGATTCCGACTATGACAAGATATGGAACCACTTGTCGATAGTGTATCTCTAGAGGGGAATACATTGGGTTCAACAAGAACGTCTTGCAACCCGACCCATACATGATCGACCACTCATTTCGCTTGAGTGTATCGAATGTATATCACCAACGGTTGGGCTCAAACCACTGTTTCCCAAAAAGGGACAGCATCGATAAATTAAAGAAGCAAAAGGAATTTCTCTAGATAGGTGATTATACATCCTAATGGGTGCGACCCACATAGCCATGTTGCCAGCCCGATTTTTGCCATTTCCCAGTTGATGAGGCTTGAGGATAGAATTCACCTTTTAGAATATGTGGCTGCCATTCACTTTGAATGCCACATTGTCAGATCCATCAAATCACTAATTACGTCCACAAATATGCTCTGGGTATAGAAGAAGTTCCCCTCTTCGTGACCAACTTTGGTATATTTGTAAAAATCAACGTACGCAGTTTCAGGAAATACTCTGTCAGACATTCGTCCATATAAGTCATCCAGGAATAGGATGAACCGAAGGCATCCTCCAAACCACATCCTAGAAATCACCATAAAGATCAGCAGCGAGTAGTCCTTGCAATCCGAAGATTCCAATCACGACAGAATCATTGTTAACTCTAGGGATCAGGCAGAGATATTTAACAATAGTTCTTTCGCTCATGAAGATATACGGTCTTCTATTTGCTCCATCTTCAATTAGCATCTTTCATGTATTTGCTGGTTCGAAATGGTTTTTCGAATATAAATTCGATCCCGGTCTTTCCGTACCAACAACGCATTGGGCATGGTTTTGATAGTCGGTTATTAAACTATTAAAATAATTAATAATAAAAATAAAATAGATCCATTGGTTCAGAACACAGCGACACTTGGCCTTTGAAAATAATATATTGGTTGTAATACCAAAAATAATATATTAGTTTTAATATATTAGTTTTAATATATAAATACACTCAAATCATTTGATTTATATACTTAGAAAAATATCTTAAATCCGTATCCAAATTCTCATTAACTACCATTTCAAAACATTTTCTATAGCATCACTTATTATCTAAATTGCAGAATCAGTTTAACTTATCAACGTAAAATAATCGTTACAAATCTCCTTTTGTTTCCATTATTTAAAACAAAATAATCGTCACTTATCCTCATTCTACATCTTGTTGCCCTACTTTTGAAGATATTATTATATTTTCATAAATCTCCTTTTATCTCCTTATTTATGGAAATATCATTCCATATTCTCAATCCCTTCTTTATTTCCTTTTATTTCGAAATCCCATTATATATCCAAATTCTTCACATAACGTCACATAATTATTATTTCCCCGAAATAAATTACTCTAACATTTTCAACATTACAACTAATATCATGCTCCGATAATTCTGAAGTCGTTTAAGTTGGGGTATTTTCATTACCTCTCAGACCTTGATCAACACCGTCCTTATCTTAAGATAAATATCAATTGTAATACAAAAACCCATATTCATTCTAATACCAACAAATATTACTTCACTATTTTATTTAAAATACAATTTTATACAACCTTCTCATTTTTGAAATCTCCTTTTTAAATATATTATTATTACTAAATTTATTGATTTAGTAAATGATTAATAAAACATCATTTTTAAACTCTAACGTCTTTAAACTATTTGTTATCTAAATTCTTATTACAATCCTCTTACTCAACTTTTACCAAATCCAATTACAAAATCCTTTTTCTAAACCTTTCATTCATTCCCTCTAGGAAGTCCTATTTTAAACTCGTCCATTTCACTTAATGCCATTATTAATTAACGTAAATTTTAAAATTAATATTTTAGCTTCCCATCTCTTTTATAGTCTCGTTTATACAACTCTGGTTTCATAAACCTCTTTTTCATCTCAGTGTCTTTTAAATACTAACATTTACTTTAAGCTTATCATATTTGCTTAAAATCCTTTTATAGCTTAATTTGGCAACTCGGGTTAAATATAAACCCGTTTGCAAACTCTCTTTGAAATTCACTTATATTTCATTACAAATTCCGATTTACTTAAATGAACTTCAATTAAGAAGAAATTCCTTCAAATTATTATTAATTTACTAAAATAAATATCAAATTTCCTTTTTAAATCATTTAAGTTGAACACCATTCGCTAACTTATTCCATTAGATTAATCGACACAATTTAATTTAATTTAATAATCAAATTCCATTAAACAATTGGCTTGGTCAAATTTTAAAAAATGATTAACCCATTAATTAACACTAATTCATCTTTCCAAATAAATAAATAAATATTATTATTAATTTAAATAATCTCATTTACTTCGATTATTATTAAATAAATAATAATCTAATTCAAAATAATTCCATTTAATTGTTTCTTAAAAACAATTAATATCATTCATAAATCGTTACATTAGCCCTTGCTCACTTGCATCCATCTTAGTAATATAAAAATTAGCTTTAAAAGAAATCATTCAATAATTTAGATGAAGCATGTGCTTCGCACACAGTCGATTTTGTACAAAAATGGTGATTTGTGGTTAAACAAACACTATATATATGTGGTTGGTTATATCCCATTTTATAAACTCCAATTAAAAATAATATATTTAAAAATCTATATTTAGTTATAAAATAAATTTCATAACTTCATTTCTATCGATTTACCTAACGGTAAACCCGTCTTTTATAAAACAATGTATATTTGGGCTATCAACTGCGAATTTCCCAACCAATAGTTTCCGTGGGTTAATATCAAAATAACTGTTGAATTTGGATTCAACAATAAATCATCCAATCATATTCAGTGAACAATCCATATATGAAAATAAAACAATAGTAATCCATTCAACTAATAACGGTCAATAAATAACAACAATTCAAACAACCAATTAAATTAAATACGTTTATATTGATATAAATGTAAACAATAGTAATCCATTCAACTAATAACGGTCAACAAATAACGATTTCATTTTATTTAAATTAAATAACTGTTTAATTTAAATGATATAAAAATATTTAGCAACCAACCAAACAATCATCAATCAGTCCATAAATAGCAACCATAACATGCAAAATTAAAACACAACTTATATAAAATATAATTGGGATAACTAAATGAGTTTAACTCACCTTAGTTTAACTCTGTTGTTAAAACGGTTGGTTTTTAATTAAATTAAACATGCGTTCAATTTAATTAAAATCCTCAGCTGCTTCCATCTCTACCCATTCCATCTCCATAATGTGGTGCTCGTTGATACGGTTTTAATGCAGTTTATTCTTCTTTAATCTGTCAATATGTGCACAATTTATTTACATCACAATTATATGATTTTATTTTAATAACTAACTCCTATTACATTAGTTATCTTACCCTAAGTAATAAAATTAATAAACTAATTAGATTTAATTAGTATAAGGAGATCGCTTACTTCAGTTAAAGCCGACACATTTCTTCTTCCTTGGGTTGTCTTCAAATCCTTCTTTCCACTACACTGCTACAGCTTCCCCAACGTCCTTTCCTCTCCCATGCACAACTCCGTTCCTCAAGTTCCTCTTTTTTCACATATAACTTGTATTCATGTTGCTTAGGCATGATCACGAAAATAATTTTTCCAGGCCACCCAAACATCTTTCCTCCGCTGTTGTACATTTCCACGCCATCGGCGAAGCATTTCCACGTCCCTTTCTTTCACCAGTGACCACTATTCATGTACCTGTTTCCATTCCATATATTTAGGTTTCCTTTTCTTCTTGGTTAACACTGCTATTTCTATTTGTTCCCCACCATAATTTGAATGCAACTACCCTTTATTCTTTCTGGCATCTACCCGTTGCGTTGATTTCCCCTTCCAGCTCTTTCATTGTGTTTACCTTTTTTTTGTTGATATAGGCCTTTTCAATGTTGATGAGACTTGAAAATGACCGCACATGTTTTGTGCATTCTGAGCGAGATTTTAGGTAATAACCGTAGGATTTTTTGCTGATATTTGCACATATTTGATGTGAGATTCTTGCCTGCCGCCACAAAGATTTGTGCAATTCCGGTTCATAGATTTTGTTTTTCCTCCTATCAACATGTGCGCCTATAGTGGTGCCAAAATATTTGAATGTGTAGATTTGCACATGTTATTTACTACAAGAATTTTCCAGACCAAGATATGGACAAATTTATGGAAATTTAGGCTAAGATATGCAAATGATGTGAACACAGTTGGCGTGATTTGTAAACATTTTGATTAGATTTTAAAACGACGTAAAATCAACGATCCTATTTCTTAATGCGCAATTGGCGTTGTTATTGTCCGACGTTTATAGCTCATATCGGCATATACTATAAAATTCAAAACAAACTCAAATAAATCTGTTTATAATCCCAGATCATATAATATTGAAATTTAGCTAATTTCGACTATTTCGAGATTAAACTATTAATATTAATATTAGTAAAATATTAAAAATTATTAAATTAAATTCCAAAACAAGATTTAAACCATATTTAACTATTAAATAGAACGGTTAAAAATCTGGGTTGTTACATTCCTTCCCCCTTAAAAGAGTTTCGTCCCCGAAATTATCAAGTTAAGAAGGATGCACCAATTCAAATTATTTTCAAAGTAATTATATTAAAAATATTATCAAAAATATCTAAATCTTAAAATTTTGATGAAAATTTGCCAGCATCTCCTTTATACTATTCGATCCCACAACTACAGTTCGCCACTCCGGGCCTCACATCGATCAAAATAAAATAAAAGCCTAGCGGCTACCCGTCTCAGGGGTATAAGATCAAACATTTAATTAATATATTTAAGGTTTACCTATTTGTCAGACAATCCATACTCTAGTTATGAGGCAAATCAACTAACAACTCTTCCTCTTTCCAATCTGCACTTAACTCAATACGATGCAAATAACAAATATAGTGTTAAATCGTCTAGTTTCATTTCATACACGATTTAATTCAAATTATTTATACTGAAATTTATTTTCTGGTTTTCAGGTCATTCAATTATTGATGAACTTTCATATTCAACTAATCTATCGTTCAATAAGCAAACAACGGACAATCAACTTAACCAAACCATTCCATTTTACATCTAATTTTATTTAACTTATCTTCGGAAAAATTTTGATTTATTAAATCACATATTAAATTTATTGTTCATGAATTTTATAATTTGAATTCCCTTTTGGTTATATTAACCCATCTAAATTTACAATCTCATTTGGATTCATTCAAACACACCAATATATAAATAATTTGATAAAATTATTTTTTCTATATAAAAATATAATTTGGGCAAAATTATTTTGTTTACCCACTTCACAAAACAATATTGCATCAATTGCCAGTTCAACTTGAACGGATCAAACAACATAATACAGAGCATTTGTATATGTAAAATCTACAAATACGCCCTCATATATATATATATATACACACACACACACACACACTTCTACTCAATCTAGAGTATTGCTAATCCTATCTCTATCGAGTTACACCACAGAGCCAAGGTTACTCCTAAACCTGGCTCTGATACCACTGTAACGACATGTGGGAATTTAAGCCCGAATTCCGACAATAATACAGATCCTGTATCACTTGTCAGAACCCAAGGATTGAAAACCCAGATAGTTATTAGAAAGAAATTAGAGAATGATAAAAGTGAGAAAGAAATATTAGAATAGAAGAATAAGAAGAAGAACCAACACAGAATCAGAGTCTCACATCACAGCGGAACAAAATATAATATAGAAACAACTTTTATTTAGAGCTTGAAATAATACTTACAACATCAGAGCACATCAATACATCTGGACAGTTATAATAGCCAGTCCTCGTATATATAACACACAGTGGAATAATAACGATATAACATCATATGTCTGAATTCCTTCAGCTCATCTTCGGACTTCACAACATCTGATAATCGAACCTATACAACTCGGTCTAACCCGAGCATTACAAATATCAGGTCAGTCTGGTAAACCAGAGTGAGAAAAACTCGCTAAGTTTATAATATCATCCAATTAAATTTTAAAGTTCGAAATTCTTTTCAAAAGAAAAGGATAATCGTAAAACCAAATCCACACATAAATATGGATAGTTTTTACCTTACGATAACCCAAAATATTTTTAAAATCAATGTCTTATTCTGATATTATGATAGTGTCTAGATATAAATAAATAAAATCTAGCAGAACGCTTGCATCTCACGCTCCACATATATAGTACACAAGCAAATTCGCGGGCGCTTATTGGAGATTGGATTCCGACTATGACAAGGTATGGAACCACCTACCGATAGTGTATCTCTAGAGGGAAATACACTGGGTTCAAAAAGAACATCTTGCAACCCGGCCCACGCATGACCGACCACTCATTTCGCTTGAGTGTATCGAATGTATATCACCAACGGTTGGGCTCAAACCACCGTTTCTCGAAAAGGGACAGAACCGATAGATTAAAGAAGCAAAAGGAATTTCTCTAGATAGGTGATTATACACCGTAATGGGTGCGACCCACATAGCCATGCTGCCTACCCGATTTTTGTCATTTCCTAGTTAATGAGGCTTGAGGCTTGATTTCACCTTTTAGAGTATCTGGCTACCATTCACTTTGAATGCCACATTGTCAGATCCGTCAAATCACTAATTGACATCCACAAATATGCTCCGGGTATAGAAGAAGTTCCCCTCTTCGCCACCAACTTGGTATATTTTTGTAAAAATCAACGTACGTGGTTTCTGGAAATACTCTGTCGGACATTCGTCCATACAAGTCATCCAGGAGCAAGATGAACCGAAGGCATCCTCCTACCACATCCAAGGAATCAACCTAAAGATCAGCAGCGAGTAGTTCTTGCAATCCGTATATTCCAATCACAACATAATCATTGTTAACTCTAGGGATCAGCCAGAGATATTTAACAATAGTTCTTCTACTCATGAAGATATACGGTTTTCAATTTGCTCCATCTTCAATCAGCATCTTTCACATATCTACTGGTTCAGAATGGTTTTTCGAATAAAAATTCGATCCCGGTCTTTCCGTACCAACAACGCATTGGGCATGGTTTTGATAGTCGGTTATTTAACTATCAAAATAAAATAGATCCATTGGTTTAGAACACAACGACACTTGGCCTTTGAAAATAATATATTGGTTGTAATACCAAAAATAATATATTAGTTTTAATATATAAATACACTCAAATCATTTTATTTATATGCTTAGAAAAATATCTTAAATCCATATCCAAATTCTCGTTAACTACCATTTCAACACATTTTCTGTAGCATCACTTATTATCTAAATTGCAGAATCGGTTTAACTTATCAGCATAAAATAATCGTTACAAATCTCCTTTTGTTTCCGTTATTTAAAACAAAATAATCATCACTTATCCTCATTCTACATCTCATCGCCTTACTTTTGAAGATATCATTATATTTTCATAAATCTCTTTTTATCTCTTTATTTATGGAAATATCATTCCATATTCTCAAGCCCCTCTTTATTTCTTTTATTTCGGAATCCCATTATATATCAAAATTCTTCACATAACGTCACATAATTATTATTTCCTTGAAATAAATTACTCTAACATCTTCAAAATTACAACTAATATCATCCTCCAATAATTCTTAAGTCGTTCAAGTTGGGGTATTTTAATTACCTCTCAGAACCTTGATCAACACCGTCCTTATCTAAAGATAAATATCAACTGTAATACAAAAACCCATATCCATTCTAATACCAACAAATATTACTTCACTATTTTATTTAAAGTATGATTTTATAAAACCTTCTTATTTTTGAAATCTCCTATTTAAATATATTATTATTACTAAATTTATTGATTTATTAGATGATTAATAAAACATCATTTTTAAACTCTAACGTCTTTAAACTATTTGTTATCTAAATTCTTATTATAATCCTCTTACTCAACTTTTACCAAATCCAATTATAAAATCCTTTTTCTAAACCTTTTATTCATTCCCCCTGGAAAGTCCTATTTTAAACTCGTCTATTTCACTTAATGCCATTATTAAGTAACATAAATTTTAAAATTAATATTTTAGCTTCCCATCTCTTTTATAGCCTCGTTTATACAACTCTGGTTTCATAAAACTCTTTTTCATCTTAGTGTCTTTTAAATATTAACATTTACTTTAAGCTTATCATATTTGCTTAAAATCCTTTTATAGCTTAATTTGACAACTCGGGTTAAATATAAACCTGTTTACAAACTCTCTCTGAAATTCACTTATATTTCGTTACAAATTCTGATTTACTTAAATGAACATCAATTAAGAAGAAATTCCTTCAAATTATTATTAATGTACTAAAATAAATATCCAATTTCCTTTTTAAATCATATTAAGTTAAACACCATTCGCTAACTTATTCCATTAGATTAATCAAAAAAATTTAATTTAATTTAATAATTAAATTCCGTTAAAAAATTGGCTTGGTCAAATTTTAAAATATGGTTAATCCATTAATTAACACTAACTCATCTTCTATTTAAAAAAATAAATATTATTATTAATTTAAATAATCTCATTTACTTTGATTATTATTAAATAAATAATAATCTATTACAAAATAATCCCATTTAATTGTTTCTTAAAAACAATTAATATCATTCATAAATCGTTACATTAGCCCTTGCTCACTTGCATCCATCTTAGTAATATAAAAATTAGCTTTAAAAGAAATCATTCAATAATTTAGATGAAGCACGTGCTTTACACACGGCCGATTTGGTACAAAAATGGTGATTTGTGGTTAAACAAACACTATACATATGTGGTTCGTTATATCCCCTTTTATAAACTCCAATTAAAAATAATATATTTAAAAATCTATATTCAGCTATAAAGTAAATTTCATAACTTCATTTTTATCGATTTACCTAACGGTAAACCTGTCTTTTATAAAACAATGTATGTTTAGGCCATCAACTGCGAATTTCCCAACCAATAGTTTCCATGGGTTAATATCAAAATAACTATTGAATTCGGATTCAACAATAAATCATCCAATCATATTCAGTGAACAATCCATATACGAAATATGAAAATAAAATAATAGTAATCCATTCAACTGATAATGGTCAATAAATAACAACATTTCAAACAACCAATTAAATTAAATACGTTATATTGATATAAACATAACCAACAAGTTACGTTACCTTCATTGGAAATAATCGTTAAAATAACGATTTCATTTTATTTAAATTAAACAACTGTTTAATTTAAATGATATAAAAATATTTAGGAACCAACCAAACAACCATCAATCAGTCCATAAATAGCAACCATAACATGCAAATATTAAACCCAACTTATATAAAACATAAGTGAGATAACTGAGTGAGTTTAACTCACCTTGGTTTAACTTTGTTGTTAAAACGATTGATTTTTAATTAAATTAAACATGCGTTCAATTTAATTAAAATCTGCAGCTGCTTCCTTCTCTACCCACTCCATCTCCACAATGTGGTGCTCGTTGATACGGTTTTAATGTAGTTTGTTATTCTTTAAACTGTCAACATGTGCACGATTTATTTACATTACAGTTATATGATTTTATTTTAATAACTAACTTCTATTATATTAGTTATCTTACCCTAAGTAATAAAATTAATAAACTAATTAGATTTAATTTGTATAAGGAGATCGCTTACTTCAGTTAAAGCCGACACATTTCTTCTTCCTTGGGCTATCTTCAAATCCTTCTTTCCACTACACTGCTACAGCTTCCCCAACATCCTTTCCTCTCCCATGCACAGCTCTGTTCCTCAAATTCCCCTTTTTTTCATATATAACTTGTATTCATGTTGCTTAGGCATGATCACGAAAATAATTTTTCCAGGACACCCAAACTTCTTTCCTCCGCTGTTGTACATTTCCACACCATAGCCGAAGCATTTCCACGTCCCTTTCTTTCACCAGAGACCACTATTCACGTACCTGTTTCCATTCCATATATTCAGGTTTTCTTTTCTTCTTGGTTAACACTGCTATTTCTATTTGTTCCCCACCATACTTTGAACGCAACTACCCCTTATTCTTTCTGGCATTTACCCATTGCGTTGATTTCCCCTTCCAGCTCTTTCGTTATTTTTACCTTTTTTTGTTGATATGGGTCTTTTAAATGTTGATGAGACTTGAAAATGACCGCACATGTTTTGTGTATTCTGAGCGAGATTTTAGGTAATAACCATAGGATTTTGTGCTAATATTTGCACATATTTGATGTGAGATTTTTGCCTACCGCCACAAAGATTTGTGCAATTCCAGTTCAGATATTTTATTTTTTCTCCTATCAAAATGTGCGCCTATAGTGGTGCCAAAATGTTTGAATGTGTAGATTTGCACATGTTGTTTACTGCAAGAATTTTCCAGACCAAGATATGGACAAATTTATGGAAATTTAGGCTAAGATATGCAAATGATGCGAACACAGTTGGCCTGATTTGTAAACATTTTGATTAGATTTGAAAACGACGTAAAAACAATGATCCTATTTCTTAACGCGCAATTAGCGTTGTTACCGTCCGATGTTTATAGCTTATACCGACACATACTATAAAATTCAAAACGAACTCAAATAAATCCGTTTATAATCCCAGATCATATAATACTGAAATTTAGCTAATTTCGACTATTTTGAAATTAAACTATTAATATTAATATTAGTAAAATATTCAAAATTATTAAATTAAATTCCAAAACAATATTTAAATATTAAATAGAATGGTTAAAAATCTGGGACGTTACAGGTGTTAAGCAAGAGAACAAATTCTCTCCCACCAAACAGATATATATTGAATAGAAATCAATTTACATAGAATGAAATCCAGTGTCAGACACACATCTATTTACAAGTCCGTTCTGGGTCTGAACGAAATCGGAGACACCTTATTCCTCGTCTCGTATGTCTAATACGGAAGAAAGGTGCTCGCTTATCCAGACAATCAACAAGTACGTCTGGACAACTACCACTGTAACCCTTTCCTGCGAGCAACTCTGTCCAGGGCATCAGTAGTCATCCATTCGATGTGAAGATCGTCAGTCTTCAATCACTGTCTTCAATGTCTTCGACTTTAAGTCGTCGTATAATTATTTGAAATGAGATTGAACTCGGTCTTTTCAAATAATTCTCAAATAATTATAACTTAAAATCATTTCATATCTTTAATGTTGTTTTATAACGATTTATCGCTATCTTTATTTATATAAAAATAGTCCAATTTAACTTAACGACGCTTTGGGTCAATGGGCGGCCCTGGCGCTGTTTTCATCCAAATTTGATTTACACATTTCTCGAAATCTAACCATTGGATTTTAACAAAATTTATATCGTTGGAAAGATCTTCCCAAAGCGGACCTAACGGTTCCAGTTTTGGGAAAATCCGATGGTCGGATCTTTCGGTATAATCGTTTAAAGTTACGATTCCGAAACACGAACTACCACGCGCAATTCGTTTAATTTTAATTTATATTAAATATATATATAATTATATATAAATATAAATCATTCGACGATTCAACTAACGTATTTAACACGCCAAATAAAAGAATGTTTTATTGGCATATCATATCTACATGTTCGTAATGTCAAATAAATGTGATGACATTTTACTAATGGCAAATAAACAGATAATTTTTATTTTCATTATTTATATGCAATTTCTATCTTTATCTTTAACAAATAAAAGAAATATTTTATTTGTATATATAGTTTCAATGTATAACATAACATATAAAAATGTCTCTTTACTTTGTACACAAATTCTAATGTATAATTTGACAACAAAATGTCACTTTGATTTACATACGAATTCTATTATATAATTTAACAATAAAAATGTCACTTTCATTTACATATAAATTCTATTGTATAATTTAACAATAAAAATGTCGCTTTAATTTACATACCAATTCTATTGTATAATTTAACAATAAAAATGTCACTTAAATTTGCATACAAATTCTACTGTATAATTTAACAATAAAAATGTTACTTAAATTTGCATATAAATTCTATTGTATAATTTAACGGTAAAAATGTCACTTTGATTTGTATACAAATTCTAACATATGTTTTGCCAATAAAATTGATTCTTAAATTTGCATACAAATTCCGTTGTACGTTTTGACAACAAATATGATTCTTAAATTTATATACTAATTCTATTTCAACAAAATGCATAAAAGTGATAATTTCATTTTGTTGACAATTCTATTTCAACAAAATGATTAAAAGCGATAATTTCATTTTGTTAACAATTCTAGTTTAACAAAATGAATATAAGTGATGATTGTTTTTATGTTGACAACTCTAGTTTAACAAAATGATTAAAAGTGGTAATTTCATTTGGTTAACAATTCTAGTTTAACAAAATGAATAAAAATGGCCTTTTCATTTTGTTGACAATTTTATTTCAACAAAATTAACATTTTTGCCCAAACACAAACCTATTTAACAAAAATGTTACTTTTGTTTTACCCCAAGTCTATTTAACAAAATGTAATTTTTGTTTTGAACCATCATATTTTGATAAAATGTAAACTTTTGTTTCCACCATTATATTTTGACAAAAATGAATATTTTGGTTCAACAGATCTAATTTGACCAAAAATGCATATTTTGTTTCAACTAATCTATTTGACAAAAATGTATATTTTGACAAAAATATATATATTGATTCAACTAATCTATTTTGACAAAAATATATGTTTTGTTTCAACTAATCTATTTGACAAAATGAATATTTTGATAAAAATATATGTTTTGATTCCACTAATCTATTTTGACAAGAACGTATATTTTGATTCAACTAATTTATTCTGACAAGAATGTATATTTTGATTCGACTAATCTATTTTGACAAAAATGTATATTTTGACAAAATGAATAAAAATGACAACTTCATTTTGTTAACCATTCTATTTTAACAAAATTGAAACGACTCGACCTTCCCCGGTCTCCGAAGAGAAGGGAAAGGACGGATTGCCTTGAGGACAAGACGAATCAGAACACAAACAGAAGAATATTTCATTGCATATTACAACAATTTCATCAGAATACAAGAATATACGGAGTATGAATAAATATTACACATTTACTAAATATGAGATATTACAATACATTACATAGCAGCGGAAAAATAATACAAACTTAACTGAAAAAGATACATGGATACAGAGCTTTCCGAATATCATTCCAGCTGTATACCAGGATCCTATGAATATAAATCTGCAAACCTAAAACTACTAGCTGCTCGTGTGGAAAATAGAGGCACCCAGAGTTTAGGTTAGAACAATAAACTCCAGGTCAGTCATGTGACTGGTGTGAGAACTGAAACAATTATAAATTTGATTTTAAAGTTAGGTAAATCAAGGGACCACGCTGTATAACACGGAATGGATTTCCTCCCAAGAATACCAGTGCATAAAACAACAGCGCAATGCTAAATAAAGAACAATGAAGCTATTATAAGACTCAGGTCCCATTACACAATGCAACGCAAGCTGGAGGATAGAGTTTTTACCTTATAATAGCTAAGAATGCTTGGTACGTAAAATTTCATGTTTTATTATTACTATAAGTGTATAATATCAAAAAAAATTCAATCATAAGTATCAATCATAAACGGCATAAGTGCCCCATACCACTATGTCGCCATACAAGGTTCTACAATCAAAACCGCAAAGTCACATATTGGAAGTTGGATTTCCATCTGTGAACCAAGGCAAGAGATCGTCCTTACCGCTTCGAGACTCTCTAGCCCGAGCCTCAGGAACAGAACGCATCGTCCATTGGATCGTCAGGGCCGGTCCACTCGATGTGGATTAAAATGCCTGAACACTACGTTTCCCCGCCCTATGAGCGTAAATGAGCCACATGACTCCATCGGCCCTGGATCGACCGATATAATTGAGGCGCCTCGCAATCCATCATCCACATAAGTAAAATGTCAAGGCTAGTAAAACGCTGACACCACTCCTAGCTACAAGGAAACACATGCCCTCCGTGAGGTCCTCTCCCGTTTCTGGTTCACACCGGTGTGTGAGGCTCGCGAATTAACGCTACACAAAGCTACTCTATATTAAAGTCGTACTTTGATCATCAACCACAAGACTCTGCTTTTCAATAGAAGCCTTGATCATTTGCATCTCAGCATGCCACATAGGTAATTCACGCTATGCAACCGATGTCTACCAATCACACAGAATGAAATCCGATGTCAGACACGCATCCATTTACAAGTTCACTCTGGGTCTGAGCAAAACCGGAGGCACCTTATTCCTCCCCATATGTCCAATATAGGGGAGAGGCCCTCGCATATCCGGTCGATCTCCAAGTACGTCTGGACGATCACCACTTATTACCTTGTCTTGGGTGTACAACCCAAATCAAGACATCAGTAATCATCCAAACGATGTGAAGACCTCTGGTCATCAACCACCGTCTTCACCCTCGACACATCGTCGAATCAGTTATTCAAAATGGGATAAACCGGGTCTTTCTGAATAACTCGCGTATAAAATAAACAAGTGCTCTTAAAACACAACATACGCCTCATTCTAATCCAGAATATTCCTTTATTCAAATAATATTATACTTTGGGAAATGTTCCCATTAATTTTATCAAAGATAAATTCTTTAGATTTATTCTTTAATCTTCCTTTGGATATCATTTCAATCTAATTTAAGATGCATTAAAACTCCACTTGGTTCCTGTCTTTAACTGGGTTAAAGAACCAATGTCATTTAAAACACGGTTCACGATAAACCCAAAATCACATTCCATTCCATCAGCCTTTAACCATAAATTAGCAAGTAAACAATTCCCTAAGTATTAACCCCGAAGGCCGAAACCAACATCAGATCAATACCCAGGAAACCATTCAACTTAACTAATCTCTGGTTAGTTTCTAATTTTCTTAACTCCGTTAGGTCTAAGAATAGTATTTTTAAAGATACCATTCACGACAACCCAAAATCACATTCCATTAACAATGGAATCTTCATTGAAAACAAATTGATATATATATAATTGATATAAACTTCCATATCCAACCGATAATATCAAAGGAATAACGACAAGGCCTTTTAAATTCCATATATATTAACCGTCTTCCTCTACAGAAGGTTACTTCGATTATTACCAAATCGAATTCCATTCAATTCCAATTTAATATGTTAAATTGAAAAACTTTACTTTGGAAAATCTATTTTAAATCTTAATAAAAGTTTTATAAATTCCAAATCTCATTTCACTGTAAATCGGGTTAAAGAACGAATGTCGCTAAAACACAGTTCACAACAAACCCAATTCACATTCCATCAGCCTCTAACCGTAAATTAGTAAGAGAACAATTCCCTAAGTGTTAACCCCGAAGGCCGAAACCAACATCGGATTAATACCCAAGAAACCATTCAACTTAACTAATCTCCAGTCAGTTTCTAATTTTCTTAATTCCATTGTGTAACACCCCGCCTCCGCTAGGGTCACTCGCAAAGGAATGCACTAGCTTTAGAGGGGAATTATTGGTAAACATGCACAGAAATATCACAAGACAGAACATATAAAACAGCGGAAGTAAAATCGAACTTTCATAAACATTAATAATTAAGGTCTAAAGCCTTTTACATCAGAGTACATCAAAACCTGTCTTGCAATAGTAAAGAAGCATAAAGACTTTTTCATAAATTATTCCCCAAGTAAAACAATAAAGTATCCATAGCCAAGAAAAGTCCAAGCCATCCATGATGACCTTCAAGCAGAAGAAGTCCGAACTAAATAGCAGCATTTCCTCCCTGTAACCTGGGGGGGGGGGGAGAAACGGAAGAAAAGAGGCGAAACAAAACGGGTCAGTCAAAAAGACTGAGTAAGCCCTATCTACTATTAGCATAAAAACTAGTAAAGTTAACTGACATGAGAAACTGAGATGAACATAAGCATGATAACAAGATAGATAAGCTAAATCAAAATAACAGGGTGAACTACTGAACTTAGATAAACTAAGGTGTCGTGATAAATTACGATATCAAGATAAAACAAGGTATCACATCGTCAGGTTTTCTATCAAGTATAATATCCCCAAGATATCTATCACGTATAACGTCCCATGGTATCTATCCTGTACATCTGCTCTGCACCTACCGTACTAGTATCCCAACTGTATCATGTGTTATCCGTGAATGACCCTTACTCAAAAGTCGTATAATGGTCCATGTCAACCTAATATATCGCATATATAGGTTACTCAACTCATATGTTTTATTCCATGAAAGTGTTCAGTCACTTGCCGTAGACCATACGGGCTTTCCCATGAGGTTCTATACTACTTTAACATAGTTCCAGGATCCTTAAGATCGGTTTGGACTGTTACCCTAAACCTAACTAGGGTCTTCCAGCATGAATTATCGTTTGTACAACTAGGACTTATGCTACCTAGGGCTACTAGGGATTACGCTTACCTATTGCACGTTTTCGTATCTCGGTTCTGGTTCAACCACCCAGGGCCACTGGGATTTACGCTAACCGTCAACCGCGCCCTTTTTCCCACGCATTCATCGTGAATCGTTTTCCATGACTGTATGCACATGTATCACATCGTGCCATCCGAGTCCTGTCACAGGGCAGACCAGGAAATACAGGACTCGGTCGGGAGCTTTCGATTTATCTGCCGATGCAGATGCTAAGGTCTGTTTTTCTATACGTGGCTATGGTCCCACGCGACCCCTCCCTCAACTAGTGAAAGACAAGACAGGATAAATCCTGTATGAGAACACAACACTAGCCAACCCACATCCAAGCCTTACCGCAACCATAATTAGATAGCAATTATGGTCTATTGGGTGTTCTCTGCCTTTCCGTACGTACACGCTTGACCAAAGATGGTAGGTAGCCTGACGAAAATGCTATCTAGGGTACGACCGTGTATCGTCGACTATCCCCTATCCATCCCCGTCTTTAGGTCGCTCGTATAGCAACCAAGGCATACTCTTGGTTCTTCTAACGCGGACCTTAACCTCTCATGAGCCTAGTATGATCACCTGGCAGCTCACAGAGGGATCCCAAGAATATCCTCACGTTCCCCGAAGCCGCTGCTTCGCTACCCAGTTCGATGGAGCCTTTATCTAAATCAGATACTTGCTCCTACTCGTATACTTAAACGATGACCTACCGTATTAGGTTACTCATCTATTTATGAACTGGTCTAAATTTCCTTGACTAAGAATCATTACTTAGTTATCCTTCAACTAAGGTTTACCACTTAGCCTTATTCCCGTTATCCTTGTTAATTACGGTTACCCACCTAATTCTCCGAATTAAGGTTTATATAACAGATTAAGTGTCACTTAAGTTCATGACTTAATCCCGTCTACAAATCATGTCAAAATTTGGCTAAGTATCCAAGTTCAAGACTTAACCCGTCTACGAATCATGTCAAAATTGGCTAAGTATCCAAGTTCAAGACTTAACCCTACAAATCATGCTCAAGTTGGTTAAGTATATATTAATTTGACCCTATGAAATTACTTAGTCAAACCGGTCAAGGGTATTCAAGCGATCCATGGCTTAGCCTTATCATGTTTTCACGTTATATTGGTTAAGTATGGGTTAACTTAACCTCAATAAATCCACGGGTTAGATTGGTTAAGTATAGATCGCTTAACCACATCAAACTAACGAGTTAGATTGGTTAAGTTTAGGTCACTTAACCACATCAAATTAACGGGTTAGATTGGTTAAGTATAGGTCACTTAACCACATCAAATCATCGGGTTAGATTGGTTAAGTATAGGTCACTTAACCACATCAAATCATCGTGTTAGATTAGTTAAGTATTTAACTTAACCCCATTAAACTACCAAGTGGGATTAATTAAGTCTAGGCTAACTTAACCCCATCTGATTATCATGTTTAGACTAGTTGAGTCTAATCTTAACCCCATCCATTAACTATATCTTTCGGTTAAGTGTCATTAAGAAAACTTACTTAACCCTGCCAAATTATCATGTTGGATTGATTAAGTGTTGGTTAACTTAATCCCCGTCCGCTAGTCGTATAAAAATGGTTAAGTGTCATTAGGCAAATCAAGTTACTTAACCTACCCAACCTTGTCATGTTTTGTTAAGTATCATTAGCCTAACCAATTTACTTAACCCATTTGTCCATGTCATATTTGGTTAAGAGTCATTAATCAAATTAACTTAACCCTATCATGTGGCATTAATTACTTAATGCACCCCAACCTCTCACATTAGACTTTGTTGTGGTTACTAGTTAAGCCGGTCGGTTCCGGGTAGCTTTACACCACAACTTGGTCTAACCTCGGGTTCAAGCACAACATGACCAACTTCTCACATTGGGTCCTATTGTTTGCAACTACTAGTTAGGCCGGTCGGTTCCGGGTAGCTTTATGTTGCAAACTCAACCCAACCTCGAGTTGACCACTTTCATGTTTAGTCTAGTGTCATGTTCATATTCAAGTTTCAAGCAATTGGGTAGACCTAACTTAATAGGTAAATTCCCAATGGGTAGACCTAACTTAATAGGTAAATTCCCAAGCTTATGTTTTTATGCATACTTACATGTCAACTTCCATGTTATATTTCAAGTCATGTTTTCAAGTATAAACCCATGTCATATTTAACGTTACACGTTGTCATGTTTATACCCATTTACCCACATCATGTTCAAGTCATTATGTTTTCCCATAATGTGACCCCAACGCTTTTAAGCTCGCATATACGTTCGCAACAACGTAATGGATTAAAAGAAGAGACTTGACAAAGGCATGACAAAAAAATGGATATTAAGCCACAAGTTAATCATGGTGGCAAATGAGGCACAAATGTGTTCATTAGCTTGCATGTTACATTCTTAAGCCTCAAAACATGCATAAACCCAAACTTGGCACATAAGCGAATCATGGTGACAAAAGACATGGAATGATGACTAGAAACTCGCATATACCATCATATAAGGGTTATGACTTCATATGCAAGTTGACATAAAAGCTTATGAAGGTTCTCATGTTGCATAATGCAACATTTCAACATAAAGGTTGTGGCTTTTAGCTCATAAGATCAAGATAATGACTTCATAAGCTTGCATAACATGATAGCATGTATCATTCTCAATGATCAAACCCAAACTTGCAACATGAACATTTAACTTTATAGTTAATATCTAAGAGTAGGGAAAGGGCTTACATTGCTATGAAGGCCTAAATCGATTAAACTAAAGCTTGTGATGAAGCCTATGCATGCCATTACCCAAAAACCCAAAGATGGATGCTCCAATTCAACAAAAACACCATCTTTATGAACAAAGATCAAAGCTTTTGCCTTGAAATCAACTTGAGAAGCTCTCATACTAACATAGGGACTCTCTAACACTCTCATGATCATGAAACCTTTCATAGAAATGAAGTGGAGGCTAGGATAGTTGGGTGGAGGCCATGAGAGTAGAAATTTTGCCATAGTTTAGTTGCATGAATGAATAATGAGGATTTAGGATAGGTTAGGGTCTTATTTATAGATTAGGCAAGTGTTTTAGGCCATAGGATTAAACCTAGATTCAATCCAAGCCATCAAAGCATGTCTTGGGGAAGAAGTCAAGTGTAGGAACCATCTAGGGCCTTTAGATTAAAGATGAACCATGAGAACCATCCAAATGCAAAATCTGCATTTGAGCGAATCGGCCCACGGGTTGACAGCCAAACACCCTGGATTAACCCCTAGTCGACCCAGCGAGCTCGGGTCGACCTCAAAAATCGGCCGGTTCGGTTATTCCCCTCTCCCAATTCGCTGTTTTGAACATTTTTGCATATTTATTTATTTAATTTTCAATTATATATATATATCAATATATATATATTTCTCTGCGCAACCCATTTCACTTAATTAAGTATACTTTAATTTGGGAATTTTTCGTGAAACTTCGCGAGGCCATATCTTGGTCATACGGACTCCGATTTTCGAAAACTCGGACTCTATTTCGCGTATTTTTCCGAGACGAACACAATGGTGAAGTCCATTTTACCTGATTCCAATTTTAAAATTTAATTCTGCCTTGATTTCTTGTTTTAACATGTTATCGAAAAATACGGGTTGTTACATTCTCCCCACCTTTTAGGATTTCGTCCCCGAAATCTGTAACAACCCGTATTTTCAATAACCTGTAATAACATAAATCGAGGCAGAATTTAATTCTAAAATGGGAATCAAGGGAAACGGGCTATGCCATTGTGTTCGTCTCGGAAAAATACGCGAAATAGAGTCCGAGTTTTCGAAAATCGGAGTCCGTATGACCAAGATATGGCCTCGCGAAGTTTCACGAAAATTCCCAAATTAAAGTATACTTAATTAAGTGAAATGGGTTGTGTAGATATATATATATATATATATATATATATATATATTGATATATATATATATATATAATTGAAAATTTAATAAATATGCAAAAATGCTCAAAACAGCGAATTGGGAGAGGGGAATAACCGAACCGGCCGATTTTTGAAGTCGACCCGAGCCCGCTGGGTCGAATAGGGGTTAATCCAGGGTGTTTGGCTGTCAACCCGTGGGCCGATTCGCTCAAGTGCAGATTTTGCATTTGAATGGTTCTCATGGTCCATCTTTAATCTAAAGGCCCTAGATGGTTCCTACACTTGACTTCTTCCCCAAGACATGCTTTGATGGCTTGGATTGAATCTAGGGTTAATCCTATGGCCTAAAACACTTGCCTAATCTATAAATAAGACCCTAACCTACCCTAATTCATTCATAATTAAACCTAGTGACTAAACTATGGCAAAATGCTAGCTCTCATGGCCTCCACTAATTTTATGAAGAGGGTTGCATACTAATCACTCTCTAATCAACTTCTAATCCCTTCTTAGCATCTTAATCTTCTTCATTTGGTGTTCAAAGTTGCTAGTTGTGAGTTTCTATCACTTTGATGATCTTTTGGTAAACTAATTAGATGAGATGTGATGAGATTTATGGTTTTGTATGTGGGTTAATGAGCTTTGAATCATATGATATGATGTTAGCATTAATCTTATGTTTATGCATGTTGAGTATGTAAGCTTATGCAAGTTTAATATGATGTATGTTATGTTTGCATGATGCTAAATATGCAAGTTGTGGGCTATGTAATCATATGCATGTTATGCAAGTTCATGGTAATATGCTATGCAAGTTACATGTATGTAAATATGCAAGTTACATGTTTGTTAATATGCAAGTTACATGTATGTAAATATGCAAGTTACATGTTTGTTAATATGCAAGTTACATGTTTGTTAATATGCAAGTTACATGTATGTAAATATGCAAGTTACATGTTTGTTAATATGCAAGTTACATGTTTGTTAATATGCGAGTTACATGTATGTAAATATGCAAGTTACATGTTTATTAATATGCAAGTTCATGATGACACATTATGCAAGTCTATAAGCTAATATGCAAGTTTGTTATGCAAAATGAATATGTAAGTTATGTGACATATTATATGCAAGTTATGTGACATGTTATGCAAGTTCATATGCAAGTTATGTGTTTGTTAATATGCAAGATGGCACCTTTGAAACATGTTCATTCATATGCAAGTTGACACCTTTTATATGTGTTATATCATGAACGAAATTACGTGGGAACGATGGGGTAATTAAATGCATAAGTTAATAAGATTGTGTGAAATTAATATAATTATGCATAACACAAAATAAATAAACATAGTATGGGAATTTGCCTATTTGGTTAGGTGTACCCATACTATGTGTTGGGAATTTACCTATTGAGTTAGGTCTACCCCATGGGAATTTACCTATTAAGTTAGGTCTACCCATGTTAAGAAAACTTGATTAATTAGGGATAATTAATATAAAATTATGAGGGTGATTAATTAGGTGTAATTAATTGACTAAGACACGAGGTTGGACTCAGTTGTAGCGTAAAACTGCCCGGACCCAACCGGCTTAACCAGTTGCTACAAATGTTAGCCCAATGTGAGAGGTCTTAGGCACAAACTAAATACGTAATTAATGTAAAGACACGAGGTTAGACTCTGTTATGACATAAGGCTGCCCGGACCCAACCGGCTTAACCAGCGGTCATAAAAGACAGTCTAATGTGAGAGGTCTTTACAAAGGTTACGTTCTTAATTAATTAATTAAGAAACACTTAACCATATTAGCATGTAGAGGGACATGAGGGGTTAAGTGGGTGCCTCGGGTGGCATGAGAAAATCTAGTGGTTGCCTTGGGTGGCAATAGAAAATACGATTAGAATACTTAACCAAAATGGAACATGTAATTAAAACATGATTAAAGGGTTAAGTGGGATATACTAGAAAAAGGGACAAGCTTAGGTGGGTAGCTTGTGGAGGCCCATTTCAACCAGTAACCCATACGTATCTTTGTGGGCTCGACCCATGTCGAGGACGGGACACGCATACTGGGCTTGACTGTAAGAGGCAAACGGGTTAGCGGTGGCAACGCAAGTCCAACGGGCTTCATATGCGTGAGTGGGCCCGGGCTGGTAGGTAAGCCGTTGTTGCATCGAGTAGATATAAGCCGTGCACCTTTAGTTCCATCAGGTTGCCACATTGGGGAATGATACATCCCACGGTGGGGCCAGCACGGGTATCTACGTTAGGGAGCCGATCGAATGGGAAGTAGTGTGTACACCTAGTGGATTGTAGGGCCCCGTGGCGCCTACTTGGTCACCTAGGGGTACGCAGGTACTAATTAGTAAATTTTATAAGTCCTTGGGTGGGATCAACCTTTAAGTTAGGAACGACTGGTGTGGTGCAGTTTAGTAATTTACCTTAGGGAGGGTAGATGCGTCTTTATCCTTTATCTTCGTTTAGTTGACTGCTTAGGGTAGCCATTCATCCCTATATGTTACCGTATATCAGTTTATGTCTTCTCTGGTTACTTTAACGATTGTATTGTTAAAGTTATAGGACTCGCTCAGACTTATGTCTGACCCTGTTGTTTTTATCTTTTTCCCAACCCTCAGGTCCTACGGTGGATCCTAGCAGTAGTGGAGCTTGATCGGATTGCTGTTCCAGTCTTTAGGAGCTTGGATAGATGTAAAGCTCCAGTTATCCAGTTATCTTTTCTTTTGTTTGGCTATTGTATGAGAGTGGGATTATGTACTTCTTTATTTTGATGGATATTGTACTTGACCTTTATTGTGGTTTTATGATGTAACCAGACATGTTTTACTTCCGCTGTTATGAGATGATGTTTTAAAATTTCAAGTACTATTTATATCTGTCTTGTTGTAATTTTTCTGTTCTATATTCACTAAAATACTCCACCGATGCTATGGCATTCCCTTAGTGAGTGATCATAGCGGGAGTGGGGTGTTACACGTGGTATCAGAGCTTAAGGTTACCAGAACAGATAAAATTTTTGAGAAAAACTACTTTCTAAGAGTATTTTCGAAGAAAGGATTTTTAAAAGCATGTCTTCTAAGAGAAAAAGTTTTTGAAAAAGAAAAGCATAATCCCCAATAGCCATATCTTTATCTTTCGGAATCTCCTTTTTGAATCTTTCCTATTTCGTTTCAGCATGGCTGAAGATCTTAACATCCCGGAGGGTTTAGTTATACCACTATGGTATAGGAGGTTGCAAGAGGCTAGGGCCGCGGCTGCGGGTCCGGCCAATGCTACTACACCAGAGACAACCGCTCCTCCTCCTCAGCCTAGAGTGGATAATTTTGCTAAGGTTTGCAAGGAGTTCAAGGCTATAGGAGGAAAACCTTTTCTTGGTTCAGAGACTTTCGTAGAGGCTAGAGATTGGCTTAAGGAAGTGGAAGAGTTGCTAGATATCTTTGAAGTGGAAGAGGGAAAGAAAGTCAAGTTGGCGGCTTGGTTAATGAAGGGAGAGGCCTCATTCTGGTGGGAGGTCACTAATGGAGAACGCCCTGTTGACTCTTGGGCAGATTTTAAGCAAAGGTTTGGGGCTAAGTTTCTCTCAAGGGCGGAAGAGAATCTGTTTATGGAGAAGTTCTTGAATTTGAAGCAAGGGAATCTCACGGTGAAAGAATATGTCAACAAATTCAATCAATTAGCAAGGTTTGGCATAGAGTTGGTGAATACACCGGAGAAGAAGGCTTTGAGGTTCGTTAGAGGCTTGAACGAACCATTGCAAGGAATAGCTATGACTCACATTCCTATGGGGGCCACTTTTGAGAAGCTTGTCTACATGGCACTTATGCATGAGGATGATAAGAATTCTAAGGCACCAGAGAAAAAGGGGGATCAGAAGAAACCGCAACAGCAACAACAAGGCAAGGGCGGAAAAGGCAATGGTGACAAAAAGAAGACGAAAAAGAAGTGCTTCAATTGTGGAACACCAGGACACCTCAGTAAGGATTGTCGCAAAAAGAAGAAGACCGGTTGCTTTCATTGTGGTGAAGCAGGGCATCTTGTGAAAAACTGCCCAAAGAAGGGGCAGAAGACGGGGTCTACCTCAGGAGGCCAGGTGCAAGCTCTTATAGCACCACCTCAGTCAGGGGGGCAAGTTCAGGTTCTCTCAGTTCCACCGATTCAGCAGAGAGGTAGAACTATGTCCGTTGAAAGTCTGGTTTTTCTGTTTGATCATCCAGTTCGTACTTTGTTTGACTCTGGCGCATCGCATTCTTTTATCTCATCATCGTTAGTTGAGTCACTGCACTTAGACACCAGTCTAGTTGATGATCCCTTGGTTGTCTCAAACCCAATTGGGGGCTCCATATATCTGTCTATGATATGTTTGGGTTTGAAGATTTCTATACTTAGCGTTGAGTTTAGATGTGATGCTTTTGTATTGGGCTTCACGGGCTATGGGTTGATCTTGGGCATGGACTGGTTATCCAGTAATGGTGCCGTTCTTGATTGCGAAAGGAGAGTTGTCAGGCTCATGACCCGCTTGGGTAACACTCTCGAGATCTCTTGCAATCCCATGGAATCTGTTTTGCTAAGTTATCTTGAATCGCTCGATGCTTCGGTCGAAAGTTTGTGTTCTGTCAGAGTAGTCCGGGAATATCCGGATGTGTTTGAAGAAGTAAAGGGTTTGCCTCCGAAGCGGGAGATAGATTTCCGAATTTATTTGGTGGATAATGCCAAACCAGTGTCTTTGCCAGTACGCCACATGGCTCCTCGTGAGAGAAGAGAACTTCATAAGCAAGTAGGGGAGTTGCTTGAGAAGGGGTTCATAAGGCGAAGTATATCGGAGTGGGGAGCTCCAGTAGTGTTTGCCACGAAGGCGGATGGGTCCCTCAGACTTTGTGTGGATTATAGGGAACTTAATAAGCTCACGAAGAAGAATAGACACCCATTACCGAGGATAGATGATCTCTTGATCAGTTGGTTGGCGCGTCAGTATTTTCGCAGATGGACTTAGCTACAGGGTTTCATCAGTTAAGAGTGGCGGAGGATAGTATAGAGAAGACTGCTTTCCGGACTCCGGATGGTTTTTATGAGTGGCTAGTGATGCCATTTGGGTTGACAAACGCCCCCGCATACTTTGTTGATCTCATGAGTAGAGTGTTCAGAGAGTATCTGAATAAGTTTGTAGTAGTTTTTGTGGATGACATCTTGGTCTTTTCCAAGAATGAAGAAGAGCATGCCTTACATCTCAAGGAAGTGTTGGAGACTCTTCGAGCGCATAGTCTTAAAGCTAAATTCTCTAAATGCCATTTTTGGAGAAGAGAAGTGCGATTCTTAGGGCATGTGGTCTCTAAGGAAGGGATAGCTGTGGATCCCGCAAAGATAGTATCTATCCAGGATTGGAAAGTTCCTAGAAATGCTACCGAGGTAAGAAGTTTCTTGGGGTTGGCAGGATATTATAGGAAGTTCATCAAAGACTTCGCGAAGATATCAGCCCCATTAACCCGCTTGACGAAGAAGAATCTGGTTTTCTCATGGGATGTAGATTGTGATGATGCTTTCCGACGGTTAAAGAGAGCTTTGACCACCGCTCCAGTTTTAGTGCTTCCAGATGGGAGTAAGCCGTTTGTTGTTTATACCGATGCTTGTGGAACAGGATTAGGCGCAGTCTTGATGCAGGAGGGAAGGGTAATAGCCTATGGAGGGAGACAATTGAGAGTGCATGAGAAGAATTACCCTACCCATGATCTAGAGTTGGCCGCGATTGTTTTCGCACTTAAGTCTTGGCGCCATTATCTTCTTGGTGAGAGATTCGAGTTGTTCACCGACCATAAATCATTGAAGTACTTATTCTCTCAGAAGGATTTAAACTTAAGACAGCAAAGGTGGATGGAGTTCTTAGCATCCTATGATTTCGAGATAGCGTATACCCCTGGTAAGGGTAACGTGGTGGCAGACGCCTTAAGTAGAAAAAGGCTATCTTTGAGTCCATTGTTCGTGGAACGACGAAGCTTGGAGTTTCTTTCTTTGTTTGACTTCAGACCTTCTGTTGATTTTGTACCTGGTTTGTTGGCATCCTTGGAGGTTAGACCTACTCTTTTGAGACGGATTGGCGAGGCTCAGCGAGACGACCCACAGTTGGTTGTGTTGGTAGAGAAGCTTATAAGAGGGGAGTCGTCCAGCCATTTGGGTAGATACACCATAGATGATAAGGGATGGTTGCATAGAGACGGTAGACTTTGTGTACCGCAAGATGAGGGTTTGAAGAAGGCTATTTTGGATGATGCACATCGTTCAAGAATGACTATTCATCCCGGTGGAGACAAAATGTACCAAGACATGAAGAGAGTTTTCTTTTGGGCCGGTATGAAGAAAGATGTGGCCGAGTATGTGGCTAGATGCTTAGTGTGCCAACAAGTTAAAGTGGAGCAAAGGAAACCCGGTGGGTTGCTACACCCATTGGAAGTTCCACAGTGGAAGTGGGATAGTGTCTCGATGGATTTCATCGACGGGTTACCGAGATCGAGGAAGGGCAATACGGGAATTTGGGTTGTGGTAGACAGACTTACAAAGAGTGCCCATTTTATACCCGTAAAGAGTAAGAGGACCGCTCCATGGCTTGCTTCAGTCTATGTTAGAGAGATTGTTAGATTGCATGGCGTACCATCCAGCATTGTGAGTGATCGAGATCCTATTTTCACTAGTGAGTTTTGGAGAAGTTTGCAAGAGGCGGTAGGGACTCAGTTGTGTTTGAGCACCGCATATCATCCTCAGACGGACGGTCAGACTGAGAGGGTGAACCGTATCTTAGAAGATCTTTTGAGGCTTTGTATCTTGGATTTTGGAGGTACATGGGAAGAACATCTTCCTTTGGTGGAGTTCGCATATAATAACAGCTTTCAGTCCAGTATTGGTATGGCTCCTTTCGAAGCTCTTTATGGAAGGCCTTGTCGATCTCCTACATGTTGGTGGGAATCTACGGATAAGATCTTGCTTGGGCCGGATATGGTTAGAGAGACTTCAGAGAAGATTGATTTAATTCGAAAAAGGATGAAAGCAGCGCAAGATAGACAGAAATCTTATGCGGATCGGAGAAGGACGGATCTTGAGTTTGAGGTTGGGGACATGGTTTTTGTCAAAGTATCTCCATTGAGAAATGTTGTTCGCTTTGGGTCCGTAGGGAAGTTAGCACCGAGATTTGTTGGGCCGTTTCCTATTAAGGAAAGGATTGGACGGATGGCATATAGGGTGGAGTTGCCCGACAGACTTAGTGGTGTTCATGATGTATTCCATGTATCACATTTGAGGAAGTGCTTACATGAGACCGCGGAGGTGGTAGAGCCGAGCTTGCTTAGAGATGTAGAGGTAGAGCGTGATGCGACGATTCGACGAGCTCCTACTCGCATCCTTGGGTCAGAAACTAGGAAGTTGAGGAACAGAGAAGTTCAGCTAGTTAAAGTGCAATGGGGAGATGACGAAAGCAATGCTACTTGGGAGACGGAAGCAAAGATGCGTTCTTTGTATCCATTTCTTTTTGAGAGTATGTCTTTTAACTTCTCCTTTATTGCTTGTCTAGTACTTATCTTATCTTTAGTATATCCTCTCGCTAATACCTATGACCTTTAGATAGGGTAAAACCTATGGTTGAGACATGTGTTTGAAACATGTTATGGTTGATGGATGCATATGGATGCAATTGTTTGCTAGTGGTTGCTCGTGGATGCATATACACACACATTAGGCACTAGATCGGCTCAGTCACTTCATGTTGCATATTGCATAAATGGATGTGGTAGTTAGATTGATGGATGTATCATGGCTGTGTTATCATATGGATGATGCATTTTTGTGTATGGTTGTGCACGCATGTAGAAATTTGTATGTGTCAATAGGGTTTCGCATACATATTGGATGCATGGCACTATCATGGTTTGCATTAAGGAGGTTTACTGTATCAGTAACCGCCTGATTTTCGCATTAGGTAAGTACATATACACACACTTTTGCATATATCCATCCAGCATTTAGAATCTTGTAAGGACAATGATTGCTCGTGGATGATGCTTTGAGTAGATGGATGATTGGATGGTAGGATACGTTCTTCCTAACTTGAAGATTTCGGGGACGAAATCCTTTAAGGAGGGGAGAATGTAACAACCCGTATTTTCAATAACCTGTAATAACATAAATCGAGGCAGAATTTAATTCTAAAATGGGAATCAAGGGAAACGGGCTATGCCATTGTGTTCGTCTCGGAAAAATACGCGAAATAGAGTCCGAGTTTTCGAAAATCGGAGTCCGTATGACCAAGATATGGCCTCGCGAAGTTTCACGAAAATTCCCAAATTAAAGTATACTTAATTAAGTGAAATGGGTTGTGTAGATATATATATATATATATATATATTGATATATATATATATATATATATAATTGAAAATTTAATAAATATGCAAAAATGCTCAAAACAGCGAATTGGGAGAGGGGAATAACCGAACCGGCCGATTTTTGAAGTCGACCCGAGCCCGCTGGGTCGAATAGGGGTTAATCCAGGGTGTTTGGCTGTCAACCCGTGGGCCGATTCGCTCAAGTGCAGATTTTGCATTTGAATGGTTCTCATGGTCCATCTTTAATCTAAAGGCCCTAGATGGTTCCTACACTTGACTTCTTCCCCAAGACATGCTTTGATGGCTTGGATTGAATCTAGGGTTAATCCTATGGCCTAAAACACTTGCCTAATCTATAAATAAGACCCTAACCTACCCTAATTCATTCATAATTAAACCTAGTGACTAAACTATGGCAAAATGCTAGCTCTCATGGCCTCCACTAATTTTATGAAGAGGGTTGCATACTAATCACTCTCTAATCAACTTCTAATCCCTTCTTAGCATCTTAATCTTCTTCATTTGGTGTTCAAAGTTGCTAGTTGTGAGTTTCTATCACTTTGATGATCTTTTGGTAAACTAATTAGATGAGATGTGATGAGATTTATGGTTTTGTATGTGGGTTAATGAGCTTTGAATCATATGATATGATGTTAGCATTAATCTTATGTTTATGCATGTTGAGTATGTAAGCTTATGCAAGTTTAATATGATGTATGTTATGTTTGCATGATGCTAAATATGCAAGTTGTGGGCTATGTAATCATATGCATGTTATGCAAGTTCATGGTAATATGCTATGCAAGTTACATGTATGTAAATATGCAAGTTACATGTTTGTTAATATGCAAGTTACATGTATGTAAATATGCAAGTTACATGTTTGTTAATATGCAAGTTACATGTTTGTTAATATGCAAGTTACATGTATGTAAATATGCAAGTTACATGTTTGTTAATATGCAAGTTACATGTTTGTTAATATGCGAGTTACATGTATGTAAATATGCAAGTTACATGTTTATTAATATGCAAGTTCATGATGACACATTATGCAAGTCTATAAGCTAATATGCAAGTTTGTTATGCAAAATGAATATGTAAGTTATGTGACATATTATATGCAAGTTATGTGACATGTTATGCAAGTTCATATGCAAGTTATGTGTTTGTTAATATGCAAGATGGCACCTTTGAAACATGTTCATTCATATGCAAGTTGACACCTTTTATATGTGTTATATCATGAACGAAATTACGTGGGAACGATGGGGTAATTAAATGCATAAGTTAATAAGATTGTGTGAAATTAATATAATTATGCATAACACAAAATAAATAAACATAGTATGGGAATTTGCCTATTTGGTTAGGTGTACCCATACTATGTGTTGGGAATTTACCTATTGAGTTAGGTCTACCCCATGGGAATTTACCTATTAAGTTAGGTCTACCCATGTTAAGAAAACTTGATTAATTAGGGATAATTAATATAAAATTATGAGGGTGATTAATTAGGTGTAATTAATTGACTAAGACACGAGGTTGGACTCAGTTGTAGCGTAAAACTGCCCGGACCCAACCGGCTTAACCAGTTGCTACAAATGTTAGCCCAATGTGAGAGGTCTTAGGCACAAACTAAATACGTAATTAATGTAAAGACACGAGGTTAGACTCTGTTATGACATAAGGCTGCCCGGACCCAACCGGCTTAACCAGCGGTCATAAAAGACAGTCTAATGTGAGAGGTCTTTACAAAGGTTACGTTCTTAATTAATTAATTAAGAAACACTTAACCATATTAGCATGTAGAGGGACATGAGGGGTTAAGTGGGTGCCTCGGGTGGCATGAGAAAATCTAGTGGTTGCCTTGGGTGGCAATAGAAAATACGATTAGAATACTTAACCAAAATGGAACATGTAATTAAAACATGATTAAAGGGTTAAGTGGGATATACTAGAAAAAGGGACAAGCTTAGGTGGGTAGCTTGTGGAGGCCCATTTCAACCAGTAACCCATACGTATCTTTGTGGGCTCGACCCATGTCGAGGACGGGACACGCATACTGGGCTTGACTGTAAGAGGCAAACGGGTTAGCGGTGGCAACGCAAGTCCAACGGGCTTCATATGCGTGAGTGGGCCCGGGCTGGTAGGTAAGCCGTTGTTGCATCGAGTAGATATAAGCCGTGCACCTTTAGTTCCATCAGGTTGCCACATTGGGGAATGATACATCCCACGGTGGGGCCAGCACGGGTATCTACGTTAGGGAGCCGATCGAATGGGAAGTAGTGTGTACACCTAGTGGATTGTAGGGCCCCGTGGCGCCTACTTGGTCACCTAGGGGTACGCAGGTACTAATTAGTAAATTTTATAAGTCCTTGGGTGGGATCAACCTTTAAGTTAGGAACGACTGGTGTGGTGCAGTTTAGTAATTTACCTTAGGGAGGGTAGATGCGTCTTTATCCTTTATCTTCGTTTAGTTGACTGCTTAGGGTAGCCATTCATCCCTATATGTTACCGTATATCAGTTTATGTCTTCTCTGGTTACTTTAACGATTGTATTGTTAAAGTTATAGGACTCGCTCAGACTTATGTCTGACCCTGTTGTTTTTATCTTTTTCCCAACCCTCAGGTCCTACGGTGGATCCTAGCAGTAGTGGAGCTTGATCGGATTGCTGTTCCAGTCTTTAGGAGCTTGGATAGATGTAAAGCTCCAGTTATCCAGTTATCTTTTCTTTTGTTTGGCTATTGTATGAGAGTGGGATTATGTACTTCTTTATTTTGATGGATATTGTACTTGACCTTTATTGTGGTTTTATGATGTAACCAGACATGTTTTACTTCCGCTGTTATGAGATGATGTTTTAAAATTTCAAGTACTATTTATATCTGTCTTGTTGTAATTTTTCTGTTCTATATTCACTAAAATACTCCACCGATGCTATGGCATTCCCTTAGTGAGTGATCATAGCGGGAGTGGGGTGTTACAAAATCTCCAAGTTAGGAAGAACATATCCTACCATCCATCATTCATCTACTCAAAACATCATCCACAAGCAACCATTGTCCTTAGATGATTTCTAATGCTGTATGAATATATGCAAACGTGTGTGTACATGTTCCTTAGCTAATGCTAATGATCAGGCCTGAATAATCTTTCTAATGCAAAATATGTATAGTGCCATGAATCCAACATGTATGCAAATAGTCCTAGTCATATAGAAACTATATGCGTGCACAATCATTCATTCATATGCAACAACCGCATGATAATACATTCGATTTCATCCATAAACAAGTATAAATACTCGTGCATATGCAATATGAAATGTGACCGAGTCGAGCTAGTATCTAATGTGTATTCGCGCATCCATGAGCAACCACTTGCAACCATATCAATCATAACATGTTTCAAATACATGTTTACATCCATAGGGTTCTACCTAGGATTCCCTGAAACAGGGTCGAGAAGATAAACAAGACAAACTCCTTACGGGGTTTGTAACAGAAAATAGGACCGAGAGGATGTCTACAAAGGATAGCCTACAAGCAAGCTCTACAGGAAAACAAGGATCAAGGATATACTCTCAAAAAGAGATATCATGCGCGTATCTAGTCTTTGACCTTCAATGTCGTATCTCCTAGAGCTTAATTCCATTGTGCCTTGACCGTCCTTTAACTTCGCGATTTCGTAGCTCCTTATTTCCTGTTTCCATAATCATGAGCTGGAACTCATTTCTGCGTCGCCTCTCGTTCCACTTGCACTCATCCTTTTTCTAGAATACTTGGCGCAACCATGACTGCGTACTCATGATCTCATGCAAGCCTTCCAAAATTCACTAGTGAATCTTGGATCTCGTTTATATACTATAAGGCATTCCATGTAGAAGAACTTTCTCTTGAAAGTAAACAGATGTCAATCAGGTTATCATGCGCACTCACGAGGGTGATTTCTATAACCCATGCATAAGTGAAATAAACCATCCGTCTTATCGGCGAACACCACTCGATCGGGCTTCAAATTTCCAATAAAGGCATCAAGGGATTCTAAGTAACTAATCATGACCGAACCCAAAAGGTTACACGAGACTTCGAGGGTATCACCAAGGCTAGTCAAGAGTCTGACTACCCTCCTATCAAAACCGAGAGTGGCACCCCTTACTGGATAACCACTTCATCCCTAGAATCCATCCATAGCTTATAAACATAAGCATTATTTCCAAACTCAACTCTTGGCATAGACATTCTCAAATCCAAACAAGTCATGTATAAATGGACTGATTCTCCAATAGGACTTTGAGACAAAAATGGGATTCTCTATTACGCTAGTACTTAAGGTGCAGAGACTCAACTATCTAAGCAGACTTAAATGATACGATGATCAAAACAAAGTCCTAACGGGATGATAGAGAAGAAAAGCTAAACCTTTAACAAGATCGTTACCCTCCTTCCGAGGTGCCCTAGAAATGAGAGCATACTATTGCCCTCTCGATGATCTTGTCCTTGTCCCATAATACTTAATTATCCGCCCCGTTTTACCATGCCAAAGGTACTCTCTCGTCATGGGTTCCATTGTTCATCTTTCTCCCTCCTTTGAGGACTAAGCCATACCAACAAGTTGCTCATCCTTAAGCTCGTACCCTTTATCCTTTTTCCCACGATCCTTTCTTATAACGCGGCCACTAGTCTCTCGAGAACCACCTCCATCGTATGGAAAGCACTTTCGTAGATAGAAAAGACTAGTCGCAGTTAAAACCACTGTGACTACTGATGGAGGAAAGAAAGGAAAAGAGATCCAATTAAGGAAACAAGGATAGTGCTAATGGCCATTGGGGAATAGCCTTTTTCTTTTAAAAGAAAATTTTCTTGAAAAATGCTTCTTTGTAAACGATTTTCAAATAGTTTTCAGAAGGTCTTTAAAAACTTTTGCCCAGTCTGGTAACCTTCTGCTCTGATACCAAATGTAACACCCCGCCTCCGCTAGGGTCACTCGAAAAGGAATGCACTAGCTTTAGAGGGGAATTATTGGTAAACATGCACAGAAATATCACAAGACAGAACATATAAAATAGCGGAAGTAAAATCGAACTTTCATAAACATTAATAATTAAGGTCTAAAGCCTTTTACATCAGAGTACATCAAAACCTGTCTTGCAATAGTAAAGAAGCATAAAGACTTTTTCATAAATTATTCCCCAAGTAAAACAGTAAAGTAGCCATAGCCAAGAAAAGTCCAAGCCATCCATGATGACCTTCAAGCAGAAGAAGTCCGAACTAAATAGCAGCATTTCCTCCCTGTAACCTGGGTGGGGGGGAAACGGAAGAAAAGAGGCGAAACAAAACGGGTCAGTCAAAAAGACTGAGTAAGCCCTATCTACTATTAGCATAAAAACTAGTAAAGTTAACTGACATGAGAAACTGAGATGAACATAAGCATGATAACAAGATAGATAAGCTAAATCAAAATAACAGGGTGAACTACTGAACTTAGATAAACTAAGGTGTCGTGATAAATTACGATATCAAGATAAAACAAGGTATCACATCGTCAGGTTTTCTATCAAGTATAATATCCCCAAGATATCTATCACGTATAACGTCCCATGGTATCTATCCTGTACATCTGCTCTGCACCTACCGTACCAGTATCCCAACTGTATCATGTGTTATCCGTGAATGACCCTTACTCAAAAGTCGTATAATGGTCCATGTCAACCTAATTTATCGCATATATAGGTTACTCAACTCGTATGTTTTATTCCATGAAAGTGTTCAGTCCCTTGCCGTAGACCATACGGGCTTTCCCATGAGGTTCTATACTACTTTAACATAGTTCCAGGATCCTTAAGATCGGTTTGGACTGTTACCCTAAACCTAACTAGGGTCTTCCAGCATGAATTATCGTTTGTACAACTAGGACTTATGCTACCTAGGGCTACTAGGGATTACGCTTACCTATTGCACGTTTTCGTATCTCGGTTCTGGTTCAACCACCCAGGGCCACTGGGATTTACGCTAACCGTCAACCGTGCCCTTTTTCCCACGCATTCATCGTGAATCGTTTTCCATGACTGTATGCACATGTATCACATCGTGCCATCCGAGTCCTGTCACAGGGCAGACCAGGAAATACAGGACTCGGTCGGGAGCTTTCGATTTATCTGCCGATGCAGATGCTAAGGTCTGTTTTTCTATACGTGGCTATGGTCCCACGCGACCCCTCCCTCAACTAGTGAAAGACAAGACAGGATAAATCCTGTATGAGAACACAACACTGGCCAACCCACATCCAAGCCTTACCGCAACCATAATTAGATAGCAATTATGGTCTATTGGGTGTTCTCTGCCTTTCCGTACGTACACGCTTGACCAAAGATGGTAGGTAGCCTGACGAAAATGCTATCTAGGGTACGACCGTGTATCGTCGACTATCCCCTATCCATCCCCGTCTTTAGGTCGCTCGTATAGCAACCAAGGCATACTCTTGGTTCTTCTAACGCAGACCTTAACCTCTCATGAGCCTAGTATGATCACCTGGCAGCTCACAGAGGGATCCCAAGAATATCCTCACGTTCCCCGAAGCCGCTGCTTCGCTACCCAGTTCGCTGGAGCCTTTATCTAAATCAGATACTTGCTCCTACTCGTATACTTAAACGATGACCTACCGTATTAGGTTACTCATCTATTTATGAACTGGTCTAAATTTCCTTGACTAAGAATCATTACTTAGTTATCCTTCAACTAAGGTTTACCACTTAGCCTTATTCCCGTTATCCTTGTTAATTACGGTTACCCACCTAATTCTCCGAATTAGGGTTTATATAACAGATTAAGTGTCACTTAAGTTCATGACTTAATCCCGTCTACAAATCATGTCAAAATTTGGCTAAGTATCCAAGTTCAAGACTTAACCCGTCTACGAATCATGTCAAAATTGGCTAAGTATCCAAGTTCAAGACTTAACCCTACAAATCATGCTCAAGTTGGTTAAGTATATATTAATTTGACCCTATGAAATTACTTAGTCAAACCGGTCAAGGGTATTCAAGCGATCCATGGCTTAGCCTTATCATGTTTTCACGTTATATTGGTTAAGTATGGGTTAACTTAACCTCAATAAATCCACGGGTTAGATTGGTTAAGTATAGATCGCTTAACCACATCAAACTAACGAGTTAGATTGGTTAAGTTTAGGTCACTTAACCACATCAAATTAACGGGTTAGATTGGTTAAGTATAGGTCACTTAACCACATCAAATCATCGGGTTAGATTGGTTAAGTATAGGTCACTTAACCACATCAAATCATCGTGTTAGATTAGTTAAGTATTTAACTTAACCCCATTAAACTACCAAGTGGGATTAATTAAGTCTAGGCTAACTTAACCCCATCCGATTATCATGTTTAGACTAGTTGAGTCTAATCTTAACCCCATCCATTAACTGTATCTTTCGGTTAAGTGTCATTAAGAAAACTTACTTAACCCTGCCAAATTATCATGTTGGATTGATTAAGTGTTGGTTAACTTAATCCCCGTCCGCTAGTCGTATAAAAATGGTTAAGTGTCATTAGGCAAATCAAGTTACTTAACCTACCCAACCTTGTCATGTTTTGTTAAGTATCATTAGCCTAACCAATTTACTTAACCCATTTGTCCATGTTATATTTGGTTAAGAGTCATTAATCAAATTAACTTAACCCTATCATGTGGCATTAATTACTTAATGCACACCAACCTCTCACATTAGACTTTGTTGTGGTTACTAGTTAAGCCGGTCGGTTCCGGGTAGCTTTACACCACAACTTGGTCTAACCTCGGGTTCAAGCACAACATGACCAACTTCTCACATTGGGTCCTATTGTTTGCAACTACTAGTTAGGCCGGTCGGTTCCGGGTAGCTTTATGTTGCAAACTCAACCCAACCTCGAGTTGGCCACTTTCATGTTTAGTCTAGTGTCATGTTCATATTCAAGTTTCAAGCAATTGGGTAGACCTAACTTAATAGGTAAATTCCCAATGGGTAGACCTAACTTAATAGGTAAATTCCCAAGCTTATGTTTTTATGCATACTTACATGTCAACTTCCATGTTATATTTCAAGTCATGTTTTCAAGTATAAACCCATGTCATATTTAACGTTACACGTTGTCATGTTTATACCCATTTACCCACATCATGTTCATGTCATTATGTTTTCCCATAATGTGACCCCAACGCTTTTAAGCTCGCATATACGTTCGCAACAACGTAATGGATTAAAAGAAGAGACTTGACAAAGGCATGACAAAAAAATGGATATTAAGCCACAAGTTAATCATGGTGGCAAATGAGGCACAAATGTGTTCATTAGCTTGCATGTTACATTCTTAAGCCTCAAAACATGCATAAACCCAAACTTGGCACATAAGCGAATCATGGTGACAAAAGACATGGAATGATGACTAGAAACTCGCATATACCATCATATAAGGGTTATGACTTCATATGCAAGTTGACATAAAAGGTTATGAAGGTTCTCATGTTGCATAATGCAACATTTCAACATAAAGGTTGTGGCTTTTAGCTCATAAGATCAAGATAATGACTTCATAAGCTTGCATAACATGATAGCATGTATCATTCTCAATGATCAAACCCAAACTTGCAACATGAACATTTAACTTTATAGTTAATATCTAAGAGTAGGGAAAGGGCTTACATTGCTATGAAGGCCTAAATCGATTAAACTAAAGCTTGTGATGAAGCCTATGCATGCCATTACCCAAAAACCCAAAGATGGATGCTCCAATTCAACAAAAACACCATCTTTATGAACAAAGATCAAAGCTTTTGCCTTGAAATCAACTTGAGAAGCTCTCATACTAACATAGGGACTCTCTAACACTCTCATGATCATGAAACCTTTCATAGAAATGAAGTGGAGGCTAGGATAGTTTTGTGGAGGCCATGAGAGTAGAAATTTTGCCATAGTTTAGTTGCATGAATGAATAATGAGGATTTAGGATAGGTTAGGGTCTTATTTATAGATTAGGCAAGTGTTTTAGGCCATAGGATTAAACCTAGATTCAATCCAAGCCATCAAAGCATGTTTTGGGGAAGAAGTCAAGTGTAGGAACCATCTAGGGCCTTTAGATTAATGATGAACCATGAGAACCATCCAAATGCAAAATCTGCATTTGAGCGAATCGGCCCACGGGTTGACAGCCAAACACCCTGGATTAACCCCTAGTCGACCCAGCGAGCTCGGGTCGACCTCAAAAATCGGCCGGTTCGGTTATTCCCCTCTCCCAATTCGCTGTTTTGAACATTTTTGCATATTTATTTATTTAATTTTCAATTATATATATATATCAATATATATATATATATTTCTCTGCGCAACCCATTTCACTTAATTAAGTATACTTTAATTTGGGAATTTTTCGTGAAACTTCGCGAGGCCATATCTTGGTCATACGGACTCTGATTTTCGAAAACTCGGACTCTATTTCGCGTATTTTTCTGAGACGAACACAATGGTGAAGTCCATTTTACCTGATTCCAATTTTAAAATTTAATTCTGCCTTGATTTCTTGTTTTAACATGTTATCGAAAAATACGGGTTGTTACACATTGAGTTTAAGAACTATTATTAAAGATACCATTCACGACAAACCCAAAATCCAATATGATATTAAATACAAGGCTCTGAATAGAAAATATATCGGCTTATTTTCAATATCAAATTCTGAAATCAACAAATATCGTATTAGAATAAAGATATATCTATATCTTCCAAATTCCTCCACATCCGTAAAATCACGGAATCCAATATCGAAATATTCCGAAGATAATTTCGATTTAAATCCATTCCAATTCATATATTGGAAATCCTAGTTTTTTTTTAAAAACATTTCAAATCCAATTTATTTATTTAAAAATATTGAATTTTTAATTCTAGTTCAAAACTAGTTCATTTCGAATTTTTTTTTATCTTTTCAAATATGGGATTTTTCATCCTAATTCTTTCCAAATCATTTATTATGATTTTACACAAATTATTGATATTTTTAATAATTTTATCCAGGCCTGTACAGTCGATTTCCATAAACGGCCATCGAACTGCATTTACAGCGACCTTTTCCAAAGTTGATTTGGACATAATTCCAAATCCAACCATTAGATTTCAAATCTATCATATTTATTAGAAAGCTCTTTTTGATACAAACCCAACGCTTTCAGTTTTAGGAGAATCCGAAGGTCGGATCTCCCGTAATGTCCGTTCGAAGTCAATGGTCGAAATACGTGAACTACCGCAGCGCGACGCGTTCTATTCAGGCCATTATATTATATATATAATATATATTTCATCGATTTTCTTTTAAAACGTATTTTATAAATCGTTTTAAATTCGTTTTCAAAATGATTTCAACTTCATATTCAATTTCAAATCAAAATTGAATATTCCTTATCATCGATATATAAATGATAGTATTTTCAAAACATTATATTTTGAAATCTCTTCCTTTTCGTTATTCATTATAAAAATAAATAAAATCGATATAAGTATCGTTCACGTCAAAATTGCGTTAATCTAATCGACACGACTTCATATATTGAAATATATTTGTGTCCATCCCAAATCGGACATCAAAATCAAATTTTGATCTTTTGTTTAATATTATTTTAAAATAATCATTATTTTAAAATATTCATCCTTTCTGAAGTGGAATCAGACACAATCAATTACCATATAATGTGATTATATGGATTTTATACACACATGTATACAACAACAATCAAACACAGTCAACCATCATCCAAAGTGCATTCTACACTACATAAGCATCAAATATAAATATTTAATGCTTATAACAGTCTCTCAACCAATCGATTGACATACTATGTAACGACCCGTATTTTTATGGTATATAAATAATTTATTTAATTATTTAAATAATGGTTTGGTTATTTAAAATGAGCAGGATTTAATAATAGTGAATATTTAATTAAAATAAATAATATGATAATATATTTAATTTCTGAAATAGTCAGAAATAGTGGAATTCACAAAATGGTGTGAATTAAATCATCGGTGATATTTAATTCAGTTTAGAATTGAATTAGAATAACGAATATATTATTTGAACGGTAGTTTGAACTTATAATTATAATCGAGCTCGAAATGGCACGGCAGTTCGCTATTTGGCGATTTGAACTTCAACTGAATGTACAGGGTCCATTTTAAATCGGATTTATATGAAACAAGAAACATTAGGAGCTGGTGAGGTATATTTTTCTAGGGGAAGAGAGAAATCGAGATTTCGTCGTGTAGATTTTTAGTTATGTCCAAATCAAATTTTAGAAAAGTCGCTATGGAATTTCTTTAAAATTTATATCGATTTATTTATATTTTAAAATGGATTTTTAAATATAAATCGAATATCGATGTAACACTGGATTTGAAATTTCGAGTTATAAATCCCAGTGTAGCAGTATGATATTCTATTATGAATATATACGATAATATTTATTTTTAAATATTAAATTTAAATGTTTTTAAATATATTTATATATTTTAATGGTTTATTTAGAGCTTTAAAAATAGCCAGTTTTGCAAACGACCTCAGAATTCGACGAAACAAAATTTGTTGGATCCGCAATGTTAAACTATTGTTTGATTTCAATTTCCGCGATTTTTGGAATTAGTTTGTGGTCGTACGAATCTTTAATGTGAAATACAATCGATATTTTGACGGTTAAAAATATGCTGTGTGAGCAAACGGAGTCGGAATTCGACGAAACAAGTTTCTTGGGTTTGTAATGTCGAAATGTAGTTGCATGCCAATTTTCATGATTTTTGGGTGTTGTATGTGAACACTGGAATATTAGAGAACGAATACAAATAGCTATTGCTTAAAATAAAATAAAATATTTAATAAAAAAATATTTTAAAAATCCTATAAATATATCTCCAACTTTTCTAAACCTAGAAAATCCATCTCCACGGTCAAATTTGATAGCCGCCACTTCTATTCCCTTTTCTCAGCAAAACGCAAGAAAGAAAAAAATCCAAATAATTCATAGAAAATTCTACAAATCCAAATCTATATATATTTGAATCCCTGCTATGGTTCTCTTCATGTTGATATGTATTTTTGGCTGTTCGATCTACTTTTGGTACGCTGCGAAATAAATAGCTCTAGCTAGGGTTGTGTTATTCTATGAAATGGTGCTTCGTTTGTGACTTTTGATGTTGGATTTGGATTAAGGGGTAGAAACCGCACGGGTATGTGCCATTCTGGGATTTTCCGCGATGAAAATTGTCGATGATGTTCATCGTACTATGAGTAAAGGGACTGAAGTCGCATTCAATAATCTAGTTTCGAGCTTGATTGTGTGGTGATGGGTGGACGGAGATGGTGAAGGAGGATCTGTTGGGTGGTTTCGATTTTGAAAATAGTGGAGGAACGAGTGGGATTGGTGAGGTCAAAGTAATCGGTGATGGTGAAAAGGAGCACGATTTCGCAGTTTTATTCGGGGAAGAAGAGATGTTTGGAGCGGGTTCTAAGTTTAAGTGGGCCAAGGAATTTTAAAGGTGAAAGCCCAAATCAATGTTAATTTAATTTAATTTAATTTAAATTTGTGTATCCACTTGTAAATACGATAACTTGAGCATACGTTATCAGAATTAAACGCGACTGGATCCGTTGGGATCGTATGGACGTGCACTACAATATGGAACTAACTGGGAGTGGATTCAAGCTTGTTACAATTTATAGCAAAATAAATTGTCCATCTGAATCAACCGACGCAAGTCGTTATTTAACGGTTAACGCGAAATGTGAGTAAAACTCACTAACTCTTCTCAGTTATATTTTTCTAAAGTATTTTTAGAAATGATAAATGATGATTGTTTGCTATGTGTTGGTTGTTTGGTTGAACCGCTAGTCAGTTGATTGAAAATATAGATAACGATATAGATATAAATAGTTAACAAATATTGATTCTGTTTATCAGAATATTTCACACTCGTGTTGTTTATGTTGATTAACGTCTTTGGATGCAGGGAAACAGTTCGGAGGGACCTAACTGGGTTCCTCAACATTTATTTTACTGTTTCCATATATTGTGTTATATGATGTGATATGAAATCTGTTGTTGATTTTATATGGTGGAATGATGCCGATCATTGTTATATGGTACGTTAAATACCATAAAGAATACTGGAATGTTAAAAATGAAATTTTCAATGTTATATTGAAAAAGAAATATTTATAAAATCAAAAGATTTTATAAAAAGAAAACTATTTATTTAGAAATAAATAGATTAAAAAGGAATACTTATTTGTTAATCAAATAAATAGAATCGAAAAAGAAATATTTGTAAACTATTTACAAATAGAATTGAAAAAGGATATTTATTTGAAAAACGAATAGAATAGAAACAGGAAATTTGTGTAAAATAAATAGAAAGGGAATAGTTAAATCATCAAAGGAATTACTTATAAAATCAATAGATTTTATAAACAGAAAATATTTTATAGAATAAATAGAATTATCAAAAAGGGGATTTATATTGTAAATAAATAGATTATAAAAGGAAATACTTGAAAAGTGACTAGAATTGTATAAAAGGAGAATTTTACATTTGAAAAGTTTAGACCCGTGCTTCGCACATGGGTATAACATGCTATGGATTTAAAGAAAAGATTTTAAATAGAATCTATTTTGACCGATAAATTGAGAAGATAAATTTATAAATGATATTTTATAAATCAAATGAAATGTTTATCATTGGATAAATAGAATATATAAGTTAGGACTTATATAGAGAAGTAAAAATCGATTTCAACCTCGATATTTGAAACTGAATAAAATGTAGAGTCAATCAGTTAGAGTTAATCAGTTAGAGTTAATCAGATAGAGCTAATCAAATTAGAATTTATTGAATATTAGTTATTCAATTAGAGTTGATCGAATATAGCTATTCAAGATGAGTTGCCATTTTGTACGACTGCTAGCATAATTCGCAGGGCTGCAGATAGCCTACGACGGTCGGATGTTTCCTGAGGGAATCAGGCGTAACCATTGTGATCGCTGCGATCTAGAGTCAAACGAATGGAGTTAAATCGAATATTAGCCATTCGAAATAAAGTTAAACAGACATAGTTATTCGAATATAAATTAATCGAATATTAGTTATTAGATAGGAGTTAAATAAGTTGAGTTAGATAAGTTGAGTTAGATAAGTTGAGTTAATCAAGTAAGTTAATCAAATGAGTTAATCAAATCGAGTTAATCCAAATGAGTTAATCCAAAGGAGTTATTCGAAATAGTTTATTCGAATAGAATTAAAGGAGATTAATCGAATGTAAAATATTCGAAGAGAGTTAATCGAATGTAAATCATTCGAAGAGAGATTATCGAAGAGTTATTGAATATAGTTTATTCGAAAAAGGGTTATCGAATAGAGATTATTCGAAAAAGAGAATTATACGTTGAATTCGATTATATCGAATTAGGAAAAGTACTATTTACTTTCCGCCTTTAAATCATGATATATATTATTATTCGATTAGTTATTTGCTATTTATTCAAAATAAGGAATAATAATTTTATTTAAGTTATTTTATTTCAAAAGCATGGGATTATAACACCATCGTTATAATCAAATGATTTGATAAAAGAAGTAGATTCATAAATAAAATCCGAGTTACGTAAGGAAGTGTTAAAGATTTAAAAGGTGAACTTTGTCTATTTCGAGGTTAGAAATGTTGTTCAGTTAAGGTCTGAGAGGTAATTATACCCCAACTTGATTGACTTCGTTTTTAACTAAGGGATGGGTAAGGTTCGATTGTGAGGATTGATTAAGTGAATTTAGTTAATAGTGTAATGGTTTAAATTGGCTTAGTGATGTTTTATTTAAACATCTGTTTAAATCAAATGAATAAATTTTGGAAACGTTTTCCAAATATAATCAAAGATATTTTCTAATCATAGAAAATGAAATGTTGATGAGAAAGAATACTGGAATGTCAGTAATACGTGAAATAGAGATGGAAATGGTTTCCAATTATTGATGAAGTATATTTTCTAAATTTAGAAAATAAGAATTTACTAATATACAGAAATGGGGAAATGGATAAATTAAAGATAATTTAATAGAAAGAGATAAATGTGGATTGATGATTGATAAATAGAATTTCATCTGGAAATAATATCGTTGTTTGCACACCTGTTTTTCTTCGATAGTTAAATCACCGACTATCGAAGTTTTTGACCATTTCTCCGTCATCAATACAGAGAGACCGGGATCAGATTCATCATCAGAAAACCACTCTGTATGGACGTTAGCGTTGTGATCAAATATGATGAAAATAATTAAAGATGGAGTTGTGCAAGGGATATCCTGTTTACAGAATAGTGCCTTCGGTTTGTCCAGTCCCAGGACAAACGTGAATGGACGAATGTCTGACGGAGTATATCTAACAGATCGCGTAAGTTGATCTCTTCAAACGTTCTTACGTTTGGTGGCGGAGGAATTCGTTTCTCTTAGCTTTATACCTGTGGTATTTTTGAGGAAATCAATTTGTGATTTGGCGGGTATGACGATGTGGCATTCAAAGTAAATGAAGGTATGATCTGTTAAAAAATTCGTTTTGACCTCAAGCCTCATCAACCGGGAAATGACAGAAATCAGGCAGGCAGCATGGCTAAGTGGGTCGCTCCCATTAGGGTGTATATCACCTATCTAGAGAAAATCCATTTCATTCTTTTAACTATTATCGATGCTGTCCCTTTTCGGGAAACGGTGAGTAGCTCCCAACCGTTGGTGATATACATTCGATACACTCAAGCGAAATGAGTGGTCGGTCATGTATGGGCCGGGTTGCAAGACGTTCTTGTTGAACCCAGTGTATTCGTCTCTAGAGATAGACTATCGGCGGGTGGTCCCATACCTTGTCATAGTTGGAATCCAATCTCCAATAAGCGCCCGTGGTTTTGTTTGTATACTATATATGTGGAACGTGAGATGCAAGCGTTCTGCTAGATTGTTAATTACTTGTGATTAGACATTATTATAATATCAGAAGAATATTGATTTCCAAAAGTGTTTTGGTTATCGTAAGGTAAAAACCATCCGTGTTTATGTGTGGATTGGTCTTACGATTATCTTTTCTTTTGAAAAGGGTTTTGAAAAGTTAAACTAAATGATTTGAGTTTACTCACACCAGTCCCATGACTGACGCAAAGTTTATTTTGTTTTGTTTTCCCCCTAAACTCTTGGGTGCCCAAATTTGTACAGGCAGTCAAGTAGTTCAGGTCTTTACAGATATGCTTGGAGGAGCTTGAAGCAGGGGGATTTAGGATTATATAGCTATTGTTATTTCTGATTTGTGTAAGTGTTGTACTCCGATAATGTTATTATACTGTTTTGTTGCAAAGTTATGTTATGTATTATATTATATTCGTTCCGCTGTGAGATTCGTATTACTCTGATTCTTTTCTATAGTGATCTTCTTCTTCTTTTATTCTAATTTTCTATCTTATCTATTCTCACCCTCTAACTTCTTTCTATTAATGATCAAGTATTTGTGATGTCTGAATAGTCAACATGGTAGTTTTGTGTTGATTTTCGGAGTCGAAAATCCCAGTTCGTTACATACTACTAAGCAATTGGGATTAGTGTATGTCAAATATCATCCCAATACCCGTGTGGGGTTTCAATCAATCAAGCACAGATTTTATTTGTGCAGTTGGGCGATTTGTAAAATTTTGTCATCCTAATTAATGTCTGATAAATGTGTGTACATAAACAAATAGTCCGATTTGTAAATGAATATTTATTTATTTCATATACATGTTAAAAAAATTAAAATTTTAACTATAAAATATTTATTCCATTTCACATCACACAATCAGTTTTCACAACACAATCAATTAAACAAACAAGTCGTCCATGGTCTGTGGACGATGGGTGTCAGGTGCTGCTAAGCACCGTCTGCAGCCTAGTATATATTTTAACTAGAAAATAAAATATAAGTGAGAAGTTTTCACCTTTGGGATCCACTCCTCCATTCTATTATGAATTTCTGAGCCGATTGGATTTGTCTGCAATGCCAACACAATCTTCTCTACGCTGTTCATATTAAAAATCACATTTTTATTTCACTCTATAAAAATCACATTTTTATTTCAACGCTATAAAAAATCACATTTTTATTTCAGCGCTATAAAAATCACATTTTTATTTCAACGCTATAAAAAATCACTTTTTTTATTTCAATGCTATAAAAATCACATTTTTATTTCAATGCTATAAAAATCACATTTTTATTTCAATGCTATAAAAATCACATTTTTATAACGCCATTTTCTATATAAATTTTACAATTTTATATTGCACTTATATAAAAATCAGATTTTATATCGCTATTATAAAAATAAAAATCGCATTTTCATATCGTTGTTATATATATATAAATCATAACTTTATATGTTTTTCATATAAATAAAAATCAAAATTTTATATCGTTTTAAAAATCTGTCTTTTTCATGTATAAAAATCAAATTTTTACCATATAAAAATCGAATTTATATTCTAAATTCTACCTACATAAAAACTAAATTTTTATATTGAAACCGTCTACTTAAAAATCGTATGTTTTTACATTTGCAAGAATAAATAAAAATAAAACTGAAAATGAAATACAAGTAAAATAAAAATGAAAAGCTTACTATTTTCAGTGTATTGGAGAGAGGTGGGTCAGCTGCGCGTCGGAGAGGGGACTGCGGTGGCAGGGATGGCGCAAGGCGGGGGAATGCGGTGGTCGACGCGATGTGGCTCGTAGTGGGTCCTAGGGCTTCACGTCGGAATCCGAAGAGGGGGAGAGGCTCGGCGACAAAGGGGGAGGCCGACGCGGGTGCGGCGGCGGGCTAAGGAGCGTGGCGAGGCACGATGGCTCCGGACATCGGCCATTTTTTTCCAGAGGAGGCTCGTTTGGAGAAGATTGAGCGGGGAAGGGGGTATTTGCAAAAGAATTATATTTTATTATTATATTTATTTCCATAATGTTGACTTTCCGTTTGGACTCAGAATCAAACTCAACGACTGTCGTCCTTAGCTAATTACCCCCATTTCGAACACAATGGGATATGTTTCGTAACCCAATTTGGCTGTTACGATCAGTTTTCGTTCAAATTAAAATATAAATCAATGTATATTGAATTTGAACGCACATTTCAATTTATCGGGGCCACATACCAATTCTAAACATTCCCAAAAAATTATTTCTAGCTTCGTATTGACGATACTGTTCTAACAAAACTAATTTCGTCAAATTTGAAGACCATTTGGAAAATGGCCATTTTCTAGTCGATCCAAATTGACTAAAATTGACAAAACACGTTTTCTTTTGCCACGCTCACATATTGATTCAGAAAATTATGATTTTCGGAATCTTGCAATAACTAGACATTCTAGATCCAACAAAAGTGGTTTCGTCGAAAACGGAGGTCGTTTGCAAAATTTCCATTTTTAAGGGCTATATTTCCATAGCGACTATTCTGAATTTTCAATTGGACGTAACTTTTTATTCCCGCTATGAAATTTCAATTTTTCAGATTCGTTGGAAAGATATTTTCAAATTTCTTCAAATAATTTTGGTTTTGCAAAAATCCGGTTTATTTTGAATCCTGTAAATTCATTTGAAATTTGAAACCGAAATTTCAAACTACCACACCATTTCCAATTCCTTTTATAATTAAAAATAAATATTTATATTCTAACGTCGATTCAAATAAATATATACGTTCCAATTCTATTCAAAATAAATTTCTTGTCGATATTATTTAAAATAAATCATTTTAAATATTCAAAATTCATTAAAATTGCCAAAATAAATTTTTTAAATTGCCTCAGATTTTCCGGGTTGTTACAAAAATGAATAAAAGTGACCACTTCATTTTGTTAACAATAACCTAATTCAACAAAAATGATATTTTGTTTTATCAATTCCAATACAACTAAAATGACATTTTATATTTTGGCAATTCTAATTCAATAATTATGACAATCTCTATTTTGATAAAAACATATTCTAATTCAATAACAATGACAATTTCTATTTTGACAATTCTAATTCAATAACAACGACAATTTCTATTTGACAATTCTAATTCAATAATTATGACAATCTCTATTTTGACAATTCTAATTCAGTAACAACGACAATCTCTATTTTGATAAAAACATATTCTAACTAAATGATATTTTTATTAACAAAAACATCTTCTTATCTAAATGACATATTTATTTACAAGATATGTTTTCTAACTAAATGACATATTTATTTACAAAATATGTTTTTCCACATAGATGACATATTTATTTACAAGATATGTTTTCTAACTAAATGACATATTTATTTACAAAATATGTTTTTCCACATAGATGACATATTTATTTACATACATTTGTATTCTAATGACAAATAAAAGTATAATTTATTTGCATACATTTTCTATTCAACATAACAAATAAAAATGATAATTTTATTTGTTTACAATTTCTTTTTCAACTTAACAAATAAAAATGATAATTTTATTTGTTTACAATTTCTATTTAACAAAAATGATATTATTGTTTTAATACAAATCTATTTAACAAAAATGTTATTTGTATTTTGACATAAATCTATTTGTCAAAAATTTAATTCTTGTTCTAACTCAGTTCTAATTAACAAAATGTAATTTTTGTTCTAACTCTATTCTAATTAACAAAAATGTAATTTTTGTTCCAACTATTATATTTTGACCAAAAATGCCAATTTTGTTTCAACTATTACATTTTGACAAAAGTGACAAATTTGTTTTCAACTTTTATAATTTAACAAAAGTGAAAAATTTGATTTCAACTATTATGATTTAACAGAAGTGACAAATTTGGTTTCAACTAATGTGTTTTGACAAAAATGGATATTTTGTTTTAACTAGTGTGTTTGACAAAAATGTATATTTTGTTCAACAATTCTAATTTGACGAAAATGAATGTTTTTATTTCAAATATACTAATTGACAAAAATGAATGTTTTTGTTCAACTAAACTATATTGACAAAAATGAATATTTTTGTTTCAACAACTATATTGACAAAAATGAATATTTTTGTTCAACTAAACTATATTGACAAAAATGAATATTTCTGTTCAACTAAATTATATTGACAAAAATGAATATTTTTGTTAAACTAAACTATATTGACAAAAATGAATATTTTTGTTTAACTAAACTACATTGACAAAAATGAATATTTTCGTTTAACTAAACTATATTGACAAAAATGAATATTTTTGTTTAACTAAACTATATTGGCAAAAATGAATATTTTTATATAACCAATTCTAATTCACCATAAAAATGATATTTTTATATGACCATTCTAATTCAATATAAAAATGATATTTTTATATGACCATTCTAATTCAATATAAAAATGACCATTCTAATTCAATACAAAAATGACCATTCTAATTCAACATCAATGACATTTTATTTTGTTGATTCTAATACAACAAAATTATTCCATCAAATCAACAGATCAATAAACAGCATCAACCAATTTAAATCAAATCACGTATGTGTAAAAATTTATAAACACGATAATAATTAGTTTATTTTTAATTATTTAAACAAGAAATCTCACATTGATTTTTGTATGAAATTCCAACGTGCTCTATTTCAGCTCTAGTCAATTTCATGTTGTAGATCTCGTTCCTGCGATTCCAGCGGATCGGAAATCGTTCAATTCCGTTTATGTATGAAAGAGTTACGGCTATTTAAACTTTTAACACTTTAATTTCATTATTGGATTAACGTAAAGTAATTAATATAATTAAACAATTAATTAACCATTTGATCCCTTTCTTCCTTCAGCCGATAAGCCCTGGAACACGATTGAAATTGTTCCCATCACCTCTCTCCTCCACACGCCATTTCATCACCTCCTGCCGTCGATCGAAGACCACCACCGGCTAGCCCTTCATCTCCTCCATTGGCACGCCAACCGAGGTGCAACTCGCACCTCTCTCTGCCCCTAAAACTGAACCCGAACTCGATGGTTTCCATATAGGAATTCTCATGATTTTCAAAATAAAAACCCATCACCACCATTCAATAGCAAGGGCTCGATCCCCTCTTTGATATTTGATTATGAAGTTTTGAAATTTATAGCATAGATTATAAGATTTTAGCATTTGATTTCGGGAGCATTATGGCCGCTGATAATCAACTGGCGGTGGCTTATGTATTTGAATAGGTTTAGGGTTTTTCTATTATTTATAATATAATAATACTAGATGTTTTAACAACTGGTTTAGCCCATTAATCCATAACAGCTCAAAATTCAGCCCAGCAAAAGTTGTTCCTACCCAATTGCCCCCGTTTCGGACATAATGGGCTAGGTCCCATCAGCCTAAACAATCATTTTCAACCTGTTTTCTTTAATTTAAATTTTAAATCATTTATTTAATTAATTCGATCGTACATTTAAATTCACCGGGGCCACATATGGACTCCAAAATTCCCGAAAAATAAATCTAGCTATGTTTTGACAATACGTGTCTAACAAAATTAATTTCGTTGAATTTTGAGATAGTTTGAAAAATGGTTATTTTCTGGTCGATCCAATTTGATTGAAATTGACAAAACACATTTTCTTTTGCCACGCTCACATATTAATTCCAAAAATTATGAAAATTGGAATCTTGCAATAATTTGACATTCCGGATCCGACCAAAGTGGTTTCGTCGAAAACGGAGGTTGTTTGCAAAATGGCTATTTTTAAAGGCTATATATTTATATTAAATTCTATAGCGACTATTCTGAATATTAAACCGACCATAACTTTTTATTCTCGCTATGAAATTTCAAATTTTCAGATTATTTGGAAAGATATTTTTAAACGGATTTAAATATTTTTGGTTTTACTAAAATCCGGTTTATTTGAATCTTGTACATTCAGTTAAAGTTCAAATTCAAATTTTCAAACTACCGCGCTATTTCTTACTCCTTTTAAAATTAAAATAAATACATTCATTCTAAATTCAGTTGAATAAAATTTTAATCGTTACTATTTAAAATATTTAAAATTCACTAAAATTTCTAAAATAAAAAGTTTAAATTGGTCCCAAAATTCCGGGTTGTTACACTTCTTTCTACCAATGAGATTATATTTATTTAAATCATATAAAGCCCGAACAATTCTTAAACTCGAATAGATTAAAACTTTAAAACCATATCTCTATAAAACTATATTTTTTATGTAAGTATTTTCCTGAAACCAAAATTCCAAAAACTTTTCGAAATCCATTTTATTTTCCAAACAGTTTTAAAAATAAAATTCCCTCGAGTACAAGGCCGAGAACTAAAATGAATATCTTCGACAAAGGAATATCTAGAAATTAAACGAAGTAACAAATGGATATGCCTCGTAATTATATTTTCGAATGGATACGACAAATTAACATGGATTTCCTATTTCAAGACCAAGAAAGGACTTGACTGGAACTACCAAACGAAATCAAAAACTAGAAGTTGCGACTATCTCGGTTGTAGACAGATTTTTGTCCAGTCTCAAAGCTCGAATCCACCATATTTCATCCTCATGGTCTTCACAACAAAATCGCCAATGTACTGTGGGGTAAGACAGAATTGGCTAGAAACCCGAACTCAACATATTTCAACTCTTAGTCGCTTAAGACCCGTTCTATATAAATAGGCCCATGACTAATTCATCGTTGAAATAAATTAAAGTCGAGTAAGAAAGACGAACAAAGTAGAAAAGAAAATCGAATTACGTTCTCTTACGATTCCTGAATTAACTAATTTCTCTGATAATCTAACCTAGGCTCTGATACCAAATGTAACCCCCATGCTTTTCTGATCCCAAATTTCGACAAAAATCGAAACTCAAACACAGCTAAGCATGAAGCGTGTAAATATGGTACCTACAAATAAATGAGCATGAGCATAATCAGAGTACGATAATATTACTCATAGCGGAAACAAAATAGGATAAACTAGTATAAAATCAAGTAACAACCTTTTAAAAGTAAGTCACCATGTTAAAATCAAGCATGAGAGATAACAAGAACCGAAAGCCAAACTTAGACATCTGCGAGAACCGACCTTCTCTAGTAAATCTGGGAGATTGTAACGAGGAGGAGGTCAAAACAACAAGTTCTGGTGAACAAGAAAAGTACAACACAGTTTATAATACATAGATGTATCCCATTTGGTTCAACCTAAGATATACACCTACAAAGTCTAGTAATTTAACCTAACATTATAAACATTTACACTTGACACTAACTACCCTTCCCAAGGTAGTACTCCCAATGATATCAATACCGAGATAAAACATTTACACATACGTTTGTGAAGCATTTATGCTAATTACTAAATCGAGAAGTGAACTCCTAATTACAGAGTTTATTTATTCATGTGTGTATACTTAGCCACTTAATGCCTTACTATCGAATGATAGACAGGGTGGATTCTCCCGATTAGTTAAGACCCTAGGAGAACTTGTTGGTCATTCAGTACCTCTCGATGATTTTCTCAACGTAGTTATAAACTAAAGGACACTAGCTATAGGGTCCTACTAATTAAGGCTTTCGTCATTCATGCATATAAACCCATGCCTCGCATAAGGTTAGAGCTTGTATCTCATCGCTTTAGACCGATAGGATTAGGTAAACGATATCTTGCCATTTATGACCTGCCTATTGGTGGAATCTCGTTGTACCATCTAGCTAACCTTATTAGATAATCTCCTTAGACGCTTAATACTTCCCGTAGGATAGGTAACCCTATGGAATGACCATACCAGACATTAGTCTCCAGGTTTAGGTAGGATTCACACACTATTTAAGACCCCTAACTGGAGGACCCATCCCACCCAAGTCACTTAAGACCCAAGGAAGCGGACTATTCGCGAAGATTATCAAGTTCATACCCAATTAATCTTTGATGCTTCTATTTATGGGAGGTAGTCTATACGTAATACCTTTATGTAGGTGAATCTCACCATTATGTAACGACCCAGGGATTTCCGGCCCCGAAAATCGACATAAATACCCTTATACGTACTCATGCTGACCTTCCAACACCGAAAACACTGGAACATTTATAGAAAGAAATTAGAGGGTGAGATAAGAAAGAAAGAAATATTAGAATAGAAGAAGAAGAAGTACAACACAGAATCTCACATCGTAGCGGAACAAAATACAGAAATAATTTTTTTATTGAGAGCCTTTAAAAAAATACTTACAATATCAGAGTACAACACACATCTGGACAGTTTTGAAAATCTGTCCTCATATATATAATCACACAGCAGAATACTATTTGTCTGAACATCTTCAGCTCATCTCTGGACTTTGCAGTACCTGATAACCTGAACCTATACACCCCGGGCTAACCCGAGCATTTTCAAAACACCGGATCAGTCTGGTGAACCAGAGTGAGAAAAACTCGCACAACAATTAAGGGTATCACACAACTTGATTTTAAAGTTAAAATCCTTTCGAAAGGAAAGATAATCGTAAGACCGATCCATACATAAATACGGACGGTTTTTACCTTACGATAATCTAAACCAGTTTTCAAAATCAATATCTTTTCTGATATTATACTAATGTCTAAATACAAGTAAATATCAATCTAGTGGAACGCTTGCATCTCACGCTCCACATATATATATATACAAACAAAACCGTGGGCACTTATTGGAAATTGGATTCCGACTATGACAAGGTATGGGACCACCTGCCGCTCGTGTATCTCTAGAGGCGAATACACTGGGTTCAACAAGAACGTCTTGCAACCCGACCCTCACATGACCGACCACTGATTTCTCTTGAGTGTATCGAATGTATATCACCAACGGTTGGACTCAAACCACCGTTTCCCGAATGGGCAGAATCGATAAAGTAAGAAACAAAAGGAATTTCTCTAGATAGGTGATTATACACCCTAATGGGAGCGACCCACATAGCCATGCTGCCTGCCCGATTTTTGTCATTTCCCGGCTGTGAGGCTTGAGGTTAAAATTTACTTCCAGAACATCTGGCCATCCTTTACTTTGAATGCCACATCGTCAGATCCTCTTGATATCACTAATTGACGTCCACAAAAATACCCTAGTTGGGAGCTAACCAACTATGATACGTTTGAAGAAATCAACGTACGTGGCCCATTGGAAATACTCTGTCAAACACTCGTCCATACAAGTCATCCAGGAACAGGATGAACCGAAGGTACTCTCCTACTGCATCCCATATAGGAATCACCCCATGGATCAGTAGCGATAGTCCTTGCAATCCATAGTTTCCAACCACGACAGAACCCCAGTATATCTCCGGGTCGAATCAGAGATTAGAAGTGGTTCTTCCACTTTACGGAGATCTATGGTCTTCACATGCTCCATCTCGATCATCGTCTGATCTTCTACATATTCGTATTTGTTGGTCGGAATGGTTTTCGAATATACATTTGATCCCGGTCTTTCCATACCAACAACCGTAAGGGTCAGACTTGATAGTCGGTTATTTAACTATCAAGCAAATATCCATGAAAATCATAAAATAAATTCACTGGTCTAGTACTCAACATCACTTACTTGAATATTTCCAGCATGTGGGAAAATATTTCACTTATCACTTTATATATAGTGATATTTGCAAAAACGTTTCATTTGGATATAACGATACTCAATATTCAATTTCCATTAATTACTATAACATTCCCTTTATTATAACTGAGAAATCATTTCAATCTATTATTCGACGTTACGCCAACTCCCCTATATTCCTTACTTGGAAAATATCAAAGTCTTATTCATATAAAATAAGCCATTATATATACCTCATTCCCTTACGCTTTGAATTATTGCCCAATCTCCCTTTAAATTCTGTTACTAGAGAAAGATCATCTCATTTTATTTCCATTACCTTGGAAAACTTATCACACATTCTTGCCATTACCAACTGGTATCATCCTTGGATAGTCCCGGAGTTGTTCAAGTTGGGGTATCTTAGTTACCTCTCAGACCTTGATCGACACCGTTCTTATCTTTAGATAAATACGAGTTGTAAATCTTATATCAAACACTTTTCGCCAGTTTAAAATATGGTTTTACAGTTCTGCTTACCTTTTTGGAAGTTTCCCTTTTATAAATTCTTGACTTATTAAATAACATTTTTACAAAGCCTATTTCCAACCTGGTTTACCAAGCTCAAACAAACCCCTTACAATCCCCTTTTCCTTTCGGAAAATTCCCTTCCAAAACCTTTGATTCAACTTAATACCATGATCAAGTATTTCCAATTTAACACAACTTTTAACTCACGTTCCATTTATAAACCTTGTTTATAAATTTCAGTTTTAAATAAACCCTTTACATTTACATCTCCTCTTACTCAATTCAAATATTACGTAACATCCCCATTTAACCAGTCGCATTCGTTTAGAACCTTTTATTACGTTATTTTAAAACCCGAGTTCAAATATAACTTGTTTATAACTTCTTTCCAAAACTCACTTGGACAATTCAACCCTCACTATCTCTATAGCCCATTCTAGTCAATTCCTCTTTTAAATTAATTAAAAATATAATTAATTTAAATAACTTTATTTAACTTTTCTTAGGGAACAATTAATCGAATTTTTAACCGTTAGGTTATACTCATCTCATCTACTTACATATTCTACGAACACAAGTATTTACTTTATCACAACAATTTAATAATAACTTATGAACACTTGAATAATAGTAATACCTTTTTCTTTTTCTTCTTTAAAATTTCTCTATTCAAAATAATATATTTAAAGCCTAAAATAAGTTTGTAATCCTCGTAAAGGTCTACCCACTTGCAGATAAAAATCCGTATGTGTATCATGACTGGTTTACAGACGATATGATGCCAGATTATTCAACCAATAATCCTACTAGTTGACCAAACTAGATGTTGAATTTCAATTCAACTGTTATCGATCCAAACAATTTGCCTAATCACAACTATTTCCCTTATTTGGCAATAACAACCATCAATTAGCAAATAGATACCACAAACAATTCAAACCATTTCAATCACGTTCGTTTTATAAACATGAATAATCAAAGGAAAATTATTTTATTTGGGTCGACTCAAAACATTGGGTATTTTCCTGAAATTAAACAACCGTTTAATTTCCTTTGTTAAATCAACAATGTATATATATAATCAGCAAACAGTCAACCACTCAAAATCAGAACACGTAAAATAAAAACCCAGTTTATATAAATTATAAACGGGAAGGGCTGAGTGAGTTTAACTCACCTGGATTTGAATCTGTTGATCATCAGTCTGTTTTAATCAAATTAAACTGACGTTTAATTCGAATAAAAATTCCCGTTACTTCAGGTCCGGCCCAGACCTACTCCATCTCGAAGTGCTTGTCTCCACGGTCCCAACGCAACTGACCGCGCCTGAATCTGAGATCGTGTGAGTGAGAAACGTATTACGAAATTTATAAACAATTTAAACTTTTTTAAAAATATGGATTTCTTTTTTAAAATTAAACGGGCTTTTACCTCATCAGCCGGCCCAAACAAATCCAACCCGACCCGCCTCCCTTTAAACCCTCATCCACCTTTCTTTCGATCATTCACTCAGCCGCCACAAAAATTGACCAAAAACTCGAAACCCTAATTCCCAATTCCTTTAGCCAAAATCAAAAATCATGGCGTCGCACCCCCTTCGAGTTCCTCCGACGATTCGCTACCCCACTGTCGAGCAACCCCAATCCTTCCAGAACCATAACGAGCGAACCAACTCGAGGCCTGGTCTTCACTGCGAACGGCTTCAATCGAAAGCTAAGTTTTCTTGATTTTTAACTGCTAAAATACTTTGTTTTGATTATCTTCTCTGGTATAATTTATGTTGGTTTGTTTCGAATGGATGAAAATCTGTTGAATGAATGTGTGTATTTATAGTTGGGGTTTTGATTTTAGATAAGCACCCTGTGCATCAATCGGCCGAATTGTTACTTCAATTGAATTCGAATCTGTACTTAGATTTCGTTTAAATTTTTGGTATAGGATTTTCAGCATATATCCACCTGTTCAAAACGGATTCTGATCGGATCTTGGATAGGTGATAGTGATATTGTGTGTTGTTACTTCAATTACAGGCTTTAGATTTGGTGCTCAGATTTTAAAATATACGAAAACAGTGTTGAGATTTACTGTTCACGCATGTGATTTGTACTGGTTCGATCAGTCTTTTGCGAATACCCATATATATATTTATTCTTGCTGTATGGTCTGCTTGAGTGGTTTTAGTCAAATCCATGTTAGATCTTGAGTTCAGATTGTTTTCCAGAAATTTAGATTTTCTGTATACACATATATATTAGTTGTTGCTCCACATGCTTAGCTTGTTCAGCTATGTCATGTTTATTTCGATCAGAAATTTTAAACTGAACATAGATTTTATTTTTCTTTCACTGCTCATTCCAACTTTACTGTTTTCTTTTGAGTTGAACAATGTTTTATTAAAAAAAAATCACCTGCACAGCTGCACTTGTACAAAGAGTTGGAGTACCCTATAGTATATAAGAGATTTTAACAATAGGAATTGTGCATGAAAACACAACAGCCAATGGTATTTCCCCTTTTAATTTCCATGTGAACACTTGTGTTTCATAGTTCTGTAATGATCAGTTTAACTTATCATGTTGTAACAATTAAACTCATTCCAATAAATCACATGTACACAGTAGTTCGACTTCTCCTAGATTTGAACTGCAAACCACACCTTTAAGAAGTTCAGTTTTTCTTTAGTTTGTATTGCCTATACTCATACATATGTATTTTTATTTTTATTTAATTCACCCTTCTGTGCTTTGAGTAAACCCATTATCCGCATTCTACAACATGTTGAACCTAAGTGATAATATTTCTATATTAGTGCCAGCTATAACTTGCTGATCTATGTGTAACTCGCTATTACATAGGCTTGCGCATATTTTATTGATGCCATATATGGTTATTGTAATATATCCTAATTGGTGCTCGTCATTCCTTTTGTTACTAAGTACATGCTTCATGCATGTTGTTTGGTTAGTTGTCTTATGATGTAAATTTTGTTAGTATACGTTTCAGCAGTTCACTGATACTTATGCTCCTATATTATTATTGGTGAAATGAGAGGTGTGTCTATACAATGACCAGTCCTTATAATATATGAATATCCAGGCTACCTTTTTATTTTATAATTAAACTAAACCAATTGTATTGTTGTTTTGAGTTAACCTGATTATATTTTACTTATGGCATGGCAAATAGAATGAACGCGTGATGTAAAAGCCATAGAATCGTATGCATGTATGTATTTACTGTTATGCATAGCATATCCTAGGTACACAACCTATTTTTACTCTACATGTTTTGATTTAAAGTATTCCATCACTCACTGACATACATGTGCTGTTCTAATCTTTATTACCTGTATAGATTTGATGATCTTATTTTTTCTCTTATGCCGTTTTATTACTGTCACGAGATTATCCCTTTTAATGGGTTTTATCTTCTTCTCGCAGATCAAGGTTGATAGAGATGGATTCACGGGTTCGGCGAAACATGAATAAGTTGATCTAAAATGTTGTTTCTTTCTTTTCTTTTAAACACATGTATGTGTTTAGCATTTGTACAATTATAAATGGATTAATGTATGAATATGTTTACTGTTTTCCCTGAAAGAACAATGTTTGTTGAGTTCTGAAATTCTGAAATGAGTTGTATTTTCCCTTCTTGGGTTGCATACATACAGACCCTTATGTAAACGATTTCCTCTGTATTGGTATATGTATATATTACTAACTGGAGATTATAATATATGTTTTAGATCATATGATTGTATCGGCAGTATACGTGTATATATTATATGGTAATAACAGTATATCATAAAGACTAAACACCATATATGTTCTATTTATGGTGTTAATTATGTTATAACCTTAATATATTCAAACACCATACAGAATATATAGGTAATTCTGATAGTTGCTATGGAAAAATCTTAAAACTATTCTGTATAACTAACATAAGTACGTTGATTTAAATCGCTTACTAACGCTTACCAATACGATTATTATGAACTGCTCACTTATAATTTGGGTCGTATGTAATATAAAATTGCTATTCACATTATATGAATATATAAATCTGAACTCCATTTAAATAAATAAATTCGATTAAAAATCCATTATATTTCAAATAAAATATATAAAAAAAATTAAATATTCTATTTTAAAGGGACGAAAAATCTGGGACGTTACAAGTTAAGACCATAATCCCAAAGCAGGCTACACTTATAGATTATTTCCTAATTGGTTTCTCCTTACGGACGGGGGAGGACCCCTTTTGGCCACTTAAGACATCACTTATGGAGTAAACCTTATTTTTGGAAATAATCAATGCTACTGCTATGCAAGCTAACTATCGTCATAGGTTCCTGTGATTAATGATATCTCACATCAGTTAAACATATATTCAACTGCTGGAAAGTGCAGACTTCTATCGAATAAGACGACTAACCTCACATCATTAACCAACTAAGTCCACTCCTAATTGTTCATTATAAGCTCTAGATTATTTGGTATAAATAGGGAACGTTATATCCTTCTTAACTTAAGATATTTATTTAATTATTTTCCTTATTGGACTTCGCATTTAAAACGACAATCGATTGTTTCTATTCAATAGAGTCATTGCCATTTATGACCATAATGGTCATATTTTCCTAAGGCATTAATTATCCTTAATTATCAGTCCTAAGATATCTATTTGTTGTACCCCAACAGACGTTGCTAATTTATTTATTTCCCTTTGTGTATATATATGCACCAGACCCCTCACATTAAGCCGAGCACTTGTGGATGCTGGATTTGCAGGGCAGTTCCGGGCAGATTTCTACCATAAGTTGAGCTTTACCTCATGTCTTAGTTCAGTTATAATTCAGTTCCCTAATTGTGGTTTAGAACGTTAATCCTATCCAATTTAGAAATTGTAACCATTAGGCTTAATGACCTAATTCAATTTGTTTTCCCCAATCAATCGACGATTATAATAGTTATTTATTTATGGCCATATTTATAGCAATCAATTACACTAACTGCTACAACGATCACCATAAATATATCCATTTAATATGGATTCATTTAGATGTATAATTCCCTAAAATGAAATTCATACAAACATTAAACACTCACTTATATATATATATATATATATCGTTGTTTATGTAGATTTGGACAGATAATGTATATATATTTATATTTTTGCGCAGTTAACATAATTGTTTTCACCTATTATTATTACCATTAAGTTTAATAATTTGGTTCAACTAATAACCAAACATTCCTTTTTGCATTCAATCTTGAAATAAGGTTCTAAATCTTACGAAAAAACTGTCAATTATAAATATTGTAAATCATGCTTGAATATTGGAATTAACATATTTCAAACCACAAGAAATATATATTTATGTATATTTTGGAATAGTTGATGTAAACTATGCACAAATACCTCTATTTATATTTATACACGAATTTACACCTCTTTTACCTTTTTCAATATTTGACATATTTCTTATTAGTTTTAAATAATGTCTTTTTATTTTAAAAGAGGGGAAAAGGCATACTTACAATAACTAAGTTAAAACCCAGCAAAATTGAGCATAAAAAGGTTTATATCTTTTTAATCAAAAACATAATTTTCCATTTAGCACTGAAATTACACATCTGGAATAAAATATTCGATGAGAAGATTACTTACTTGAAACACAAAAATTGATTAAATTTGGCTTGCATTTGTAACTGACTTAATAGAAAACAATTTAGTCTTAATACTGTTAACACTTAGACCAGAGTAGCTATTTAGCTTTTGGAACACAGATTGCAAAGTTCTAGCACATGTCAAACTTGATTGCCCAAAATCCACAAGATCATCTACATAGAGTAAGTGAGTAATAGATCGTTTGGTCTTGGATATTAGGACAAAAGAGTGCATTGATGTAGCTTCATTCATTAGATAAGTGAAGTATTTCATGGAGATAGTAAACAAATACAGAGATAAGGGATCATCTTGATGAATACCCTGATTATAGTGTATAAAACTTCGGGGCTTCCTTGTACATCATAACATAAAATGTAGGAGTCGATAAACATTCTATATCACATTAATAAAATGAATTGGGAATCCCACAACACTAATAATGTAGTATATAGGCTCACGGTTTATAGAATCATAGGCCTTCTGTAAATCAATTTTCGCACAGAATTTAAGCATGCCAAGCTTAGTAAAATCCCTCAAAAGCTCATGAGCAAGAAAGATATTCTCAGCAATATATCTTCCAAAGACGAATGCGCATTGATTTTCAGATACTAACACTGCAGATTTTTAGTTGCATTTAATTTAACGCCACTATAATTATATTTTTGGCAGCATTTTTTAAACGGTACAAAAGTTATTTTTTGCAGCGTTTCTAAAATGTCATCGAAGAGGTGCTCGTTTACCGTATTACTGTTTTTTTGTGACGTTTTTTCAATGTCACGACTTGTTCCGATTTTATTTTATGATATTCCACCTCTACCTTTAATTTTTCCTCCTATTCAATTTGTTCAAAACTTACATAATAAGTAATACATAAACGCATACACATTTAAAGACAACACGTTAAACAACCATAAAATACATATACACATTCAAAGAACCACAAAACACATAAGCACTGACATAAACATAACTATATCATAATAGAATTGTCAAGACAAAAGTTCAGCTGTATATTTATATAACCAAGCTATGATAAATAATGTCATAACAGTACTGCAACTAAAGTACCATAAACAACCGAAATAAGAAAGCACAATAAACAACCAAAATACCTAACAAATACCACAAACTAGTGTTGATGCTGATGGTTTCTTCAGAAACGTTGATGTACATGTAAACAATAATAATCAACAATAAGACTTAAGTTATTATCAAGATTGAGAAAATAATGATAGGTAATAATGACTGTAAATTTAGACTCAGTTTTGGTCTATCAATCCATGTTAAGAAATATTTTTGAGGTGAAGTTATGGTATCAATGGTATTATTATTTTATACAGTTAGAAACTGGCACTATAAAACAAGCTAATTGTTTCTTATATGAAATTCTTGTTGAAAAAGATCATATCATTCCAATTATAGATGAAGAGGAAAACCATGCACCAATACATGAAACCAGCAATAAGCAAAAGAAATTCTCACCAGTAGTTTAGTCTTGCATTAAATAAGGTGTTTATTATATCATGCATAGTTTAAACCTACAAAAAATACAGAGGTAGCATTGGAATAAACACGTAAAGAATTAAAACATAAACGTACCTATATATATAGCAATAATATGTTTACATGTTCAGTCGGTTAGTAACAGAGAATTATAAAGAAAATATTCAGCACTTATGTTGTTAAGGGAGAAACAAAAGATCAAACCATAAGATAATCTTGAAGGAAACAATGGATTAATTCACATCAGAATAATCAATTTAATAACTCTAATAGCAAACATAATTCAATAATTAAGTAAACTATGTAACTTTTACCTTGATTTTAAATCAAAAATTACATGCGAGAAATTAGATCTAGGTTAAACTAAATCTGACGCATGATTGAGGCTCCTTTAGAGGAGTCCACGAACGTCCTTCAATTATGTCTCCATGGAATCGAAAAAATAGGAAACGATACTAGCCAAAGCCGCCATAGTTTTCTTTTATCCAAGGTTTATTGTTTTTCATCTGTCTTTTAAAAGAGAACATCTCCTTTTTAAAATGAACGTGACCTATGTATTTGGAAATCAAACGACATACCATTTCTTAAACATATATATATATATTAATGATTTGATATTTATTTATTTATTTATTTATTTATTTATTTAAGGAATGGTTCTCCCCTTTTAAACGTTCTTTGTGTGTGACCCTACAGGTTACTACAACATTGGCAATGATTTTAAATAATATTTAAAATCATAAACAGTGATTGGCATCTAGTAATACATCGTTGTTACCCAAGTTATAACAATATCAATAATCCGATACAACCTTATCTGTGACCAATGTTTCAGTGTAATTTAATCCTTTTAACTAATATATCCAGGATTAAAATCGAGGCATGGAACATATCATCCTCTTTATAATTTAATCCTTTTATCTTGATCGATGAGTAAACTATATAAAACAAATCAATATTTGAGCACATCCATGCATTTCGTAGTCTCAATCAATCAAGAGGCCCATGGATATCACTACTTATATTGTAGGTTTAAATTCCATCTAGATCATTTATAATTTTCAATTGATTCGAGATGTATCTGATAATCACCTTTTATCATCTACTCGGTTAAAAGTGACCTTGATGATATCAAAACACAAATATCCTTGAATAAAGTCATAATGATTTCAGGTTTGGGGCCATTACATCACCGTCACTATGAGAATAACTTATGATACTGTTAATTATATTCCACGTAGTTTCCTCATGTTGGGTCAGCCCAATACATTATTCTCCAATATGTATTTATGTATTAACATTAATATCACGTATATTAATGGTCAATGAGATATGATCATCAGCTAATCAACATACTAGTCTCAATGTTTTATTGTTGTCCTATATGAACAATAAAACTTGACTAGGGACATTTAAGAATTACAATACTCATTATTATATTATACAACCTCATGTCCAAGTCACTTACTTGAACTATATAATTCTGTATTATTATTCCAAGGACTATTATTATGTTAACATTTGTATTACGAGTAAATATAGCATAATTGAATCTTTTATTCAAAATAAATAACATCAACAGTGCTATTAATCACATTAAATGGATTGCATCTCAGGCACAAACTCTAACATTCTCCCACTTGCACTAGAGTCAATCATTCATGTATCGTATACCTATGAAGCTAGTGTGACTATCATACTTCTGCTACAACAGAGTTTAAGTAAGCGGATGTAACAACCCAGATTTTGGAACCAATTTAAAATTTTATTTTTAATTGATTTAATGGATTTTTAATGTTAAAATGATTTATATTTATAAATAAACGACTTGAAATTTATTTTAATCGAAGTTAGAACGTTTAGATTTAAAATTTAATAAAAACGAACTCGAAATGGTGCACTAGTTTGAAAATTTGGTTTTGAACTTTAAATGAATATACAGAATTCAATATAAGTCAGAATTTGATGAAACAAGAAACGTTAGAATATATTTAACAATATCTTTATAATGAATGTAAAAATTTTAGATTTCATATTATAAATTGTAAATTATGACTAGATTAAAATTTAGAATAGTCGCTAATATATATTTTAATAATATATATAGCCCTTAAAAATAGCCAGTTTTGCAAACGATCTCCGTTTTCAACGAAACTACTTTTATTGGATCCGGAACATCAAATTAATGCCAGGTTTAAAATTTCAAGTCATTTGGAATTAGTATGTGAGTGACGTAAATTTAATAAACCGGTTAAAAGGCCATTTTCCAAACGGTCTCCAAATTCAACAAAATTAATTTTATTAGAATCGTATTTGCAAAACATGGCTAGATTTAAAATTTCATAATTTTTGAAGTCAATATATTGCCCCGGTAAATTAAAATGTACGTTGAAATTCAATATTGAACGTTATATTAATTTACACTTTAATTTTGATAAAAACTGATCGAAATAGTTGAATTGGCTTTCAAAACATATTTCATTATGTCCGGAATAAGGGTATTTGATAAGAAACATCAGTAATTAGGTTTGATTTTGAGTTCGGACTGATAAACAGGTAATTTGTGAATCAAATAATATTAATTTATAAATATATATAAAAAAAATTTGAAAACCAATTCTCTATATCAAGTTTCCACCACCAGGCAGTAAATCAATGGCCCCAAATGCTTGATTTTTCTTCCTTTAAAATCTCCAAATATGATTCAAATTACCTTCCAACTCTAAAACAAAAATTAAAGAGATTTTCGTGATCTTTATTTTGATATGGGTTTGATTAGAAATGGGTATGTGGATTTCGAGATTCACGAGCTCGAAGTGAGCAGGTTCGAGCAGCTTTTCTGAGGCGACGGGCGCACCGCGCATGATGCCTTGACTGGCGCGAGGAAAAGGGATGGAGCCTGTTCATGTGGAGGAGGCCGATCATCTTCCGACCCTGCGTGACGATGGCTATTTCAAGCCCTAGTCGGCGAGTTTCTTCGTTGACGGTTCAGAATGGGAATGATGAAGGAGAAGGTTATAAAATGTAATTAGGATTAAATAAATAGTGAATTATTTAGTTAATTACATATTTAGTTATTTAATGTTTAAAATGATGTATCTTTTTCATATGAAAACAGAACTCAGTGAAATTGGGTGCGTTGGAATCGTGGGATCGAGCACTACAACACGGAACTGACCAAAATGGAAATGGAGCAAGTTGAATTCTGAGATAAATTAAACAGTCGTTTAATTTTGTTTAAAAATAAATCCTCAATAAAAGAACGACGGAGTGGAAGCCAAATGTGAGAACTCTCTCACTCAAAATTTTGTACAATTATTTATTTTTATAACTAAATATATGTATATATATTTGTTGCCTGTGACTGCAAATGTTGTTTGATGGTTGATGGTTGTTTACAGTTTTAATGTTATCATTATTAAACTGTGAAAATATGTGTTGTTAAAAATAAGTTCACATGGACTGTGATGTAAACCGCACACGGGTATTGAGACGATAATTTTACACATCGCCCAAATATACAAATAAATAATATTTTCTTGATGGTTACAACTCCACACGGGTCTAGGGAAGATAATTAATTCACATCTCCCTTGGATTTAATTGTACATCAACTGATAGACTGACATACCATTATAAGTGTTATTTAATTATTTAATTCTTATACAGTTGTAAATTGCACTCTGGATGTGAATTGGCTGTTTATCACTATTTTTGAATATATGCGATGTATAGAATCCATATAAATAAAATTATATAGTAATTGATTGAGTCTGATTCTAATTCAGAATATAAATGAATATTTTAAAATAATATTCAATAAGGAATCAAAATATGATTTTGATGTCCAATTTTGGATGGACACGAAAATGTTGAAATAATCATAACTAAAATGAATGTGAAGTAGAGTAAGTAGATATACGCCATGTTAACTCGAACGGAATTTTCTGTTGATTTCATTCATTTTATAATGAATATCGAAAATATTTGATTTCAAAATCTGATATTCTAAAAATATTATCATTTTAATATTTAATGACATGGAATATTCAGTTTTGATTTAAAACTGAAATGGAAGTTAAAATCATTTTAAAATGAGTTTATAAATGATTTGTAAAATTCATTTATAAATAGAAATCTGTGATATATATTTTATATATTTAAATGGCCTGGATAGAACGTATCGCATAGTGACTACTCGCGAATTTCGACAATTGACTTCGAATTGATGTAACGGGAGAACGACTGTCGGATTCTCCTAAAACCGGAAACGTTGGGTTCTTATCGAAAAGAGCTTTCGAATGAAAATAAGAGATGTGAAATCTAACAACTAGATTTTAAGATATGTCCAAATTAGTTTTGGAAAAGGTCGCTATGGATGCAGTTCGGCGGCCGATATTGGAAACCTACTGTAAGTGCCTTAATAAAATTATTTAAAGGTGTGAATAAATTGGATTTTGGGTTTGTCGTGAATGGTGTCTTTAATAACACTGTTTTTAAACCCAGTTGAGAAAAGAACAAATCTTTTAACCGAGATTTAATGAAATTTTCCAATCAATTAATGAAATTGGAATTAAATGGTAGTTGATTGTGGGTTCGTTGTGAAAGGTGTTTTAAATGACGTTAGTTCTTAAACTCGATTAATAGTGAAAATATGATTTGGAATTTATAAATCCTTTAATTGAGATTTAATAGAAATTTTCCATGGTAAAGTTTTCCAATTTAATACATTAAATTGGAATTGAGTGGAATCTGATTTATTGATAATCGAGATAAGCTTCTGTTACGGAAGATCATTACTATTTATGGAAATTAAAATGGCCTTGCCGTTATTCCACTCATAGTATTGGTATGATATAGAAATTTATATCAATTACAATTTATTTGATTTCTGCGAAGATTCCATTTTTATGTAAGATGATTTTGGGTTTATCGTGAATTGTGTTTTAAATGACATTGGTTCTTTAACCGAGTTAAAGACATGATTTATTTCCTAAAAGACTGAATATTCGTTAAGTAATGATTTTTGAGATTAAAACCAATTGGAGTTTTAATGAATCTTTAATTAGACTGAATTGAGAATGAGGTAAGTAAATTTACTAAATTCAAGAAATGATCGAGAATGGAGTATCACCAGTTTAACTTCATGCGATGGTTAAATCTTTAATTTGATTTGAAACGTGAAATGGTAATTAATTTTACGGATAACATAGCGTGTGTTAGATATGGAGTACTACTAGTTTTTCTCTATGGGATGAATAGGTTGGGATTGGAAAAATAAAATAAATGATTACTTCAGTAAGGCTCGATAATCTCGACTAGTTTGATAAACCTTAATTTGGTTTAAGTTGTGAAAAGATATTATAAATCCTTTTAAACGATTTCCAAGAATATTTGAATAAAAGAATATTCTGGATTGGAATGAGGCATATGAAGTGTTTATATTTCACATGATTATAAGGTTCGCAAGTTATTTTGAAAGACCTGGTTTAACCCATTCTGAATAACTGGTACGATGACTAAAAGTCAAAGATATGAAGACGGTGGTTAAAGACTGGGGATCTTCACATCGTTTGGATGATTACCGATGTCTTGATTGGGATGTACACCCAAGATGAGGTGATAAGTGGTGATCATCCAGACGTACTTGGAGATCGACCGGATATGCGAGCGCATCTCTCCTGTATTGGACATATGGGATAAGGAATAAGGTGCCTCCGGTTTCGTTCAAACCCAGAACGAACTTGTAAATGGATAGTATGTCCGACATTGTATTTCGCGCTATATTCAAGGATCTATGCTAAATATATATATGTTTGGTGGCGGAGAATTTATTCTATTGCTTAACACCCTTCTTTGAGACTTACGAGCTTAGAGGTTATATATTAGTGGAAATCAATGGTATAGTATGGATTTGACAATGTGGCATGATGGGATGCATGGATCAAAGCTTTTGTTGAAAAGCAAGGCTTTGTGGTTGATGATCAAAGCATGAATTTAAATAACATAGCTTTGTGTAGCGTTAATTCACGAGCTTCACACCCCAGTGTGAACCAAAAACGGGATAGAGACTGCAGGGAAATGGACATACGTTAGATTCTAGCTGGAAGTGATGTCATGGTATAGAGCCCGGACATTTTACTTATGTGGATGTTGCATTTTATTTGTTGGAAAGCGAGGTACCATGGATTTGATATCAGGACCGACTAACAGGTCCTAGATGGTCGACGTGACTGGAATCAGCTAACGTATAATTTATGGTATAACTAATCAGCGACGACTGACTAGCCCAGAAGATCCAAGGGCTCATCAGAGTCTAAGCCCTGAGGCATTTTCTAGAGTTTCTCGAAATTGGTGAGGAAGATCCCTTGCCTCGGTTCATAGATGGAAACCCAATTTCCAATACGCAATTTTACGGTTTTAGTTGTAAACCTATATGGCAACATAATATAATGGTACCTATGCCGCCTATGATTGATATATTTATATTTGAAGTTGATTTATTCACTTATAGTAATAATAAAATATGAATTTCGTGGATCAAGCAGATTTGGCCATTATAAGGTAGAACTTTGTCCTTTGGTTTGTGTTTGCATTGTGTGATGGAACCTGAGGCTTATAGTGACTTTAATTTTCTTTTTAGCATTGTGCTGTTTGTTTTATGTATTCTTGAAAGAAAACCCGTTCCGTGTTATACGGCGTGGTCCGTTGATTTACCCAAGTTTAAAATAAAAGTTAATAACTGTTTTAGTTCTCACACCAGTCCCATGACTGACTCGGAGTTTATTTTTTCTACCTAAACTCTGGGTTCCTGTTTTTTCCACATGGGCAACTAGTAGTTTTGGTTTACACAGATATTTCTTTTCACGGAATCCTGGTTTACGGCTGGAGCTATATTCGGAAAGCTTTATATCCATGTATTTCTTTTAGTTATGGTAGTTGATGTTTTCCGCTACACATTATGTTTATGTATTTAAATGTAGTTTAAATATCTGATATTTTTCCATTGTAAATTATTTATTTATATTCTGATATCTTGTACTCTGATGTATGTGATAACAATGAAATGTTCTTATGTTTGTGTTCTGATGGATCGTGTTCTCAACACAATCCGGGCTTCTCCGTCTCTTCCGGGATCGGGGAAGTCTAGATCGTGATAGGTGGTATCAGAGCTTTGGTTTACAAAGCTCGAGAACAAGACACATTAGAACCGAACGAAAGAATTCATCATAGATAGGTTTAGAAACATCCTATAAGAATAACTCGTTAGAGACGGGATCAGTAGCATCCTAGAATGAGTTTTAAGAGTGTTATTTATAAAATAAATTTAGTTTTGAAAATTATATCTTATTATATGTATTTGAGTATTTTATTTTATATTGATTTTGGACTATCACTTATAAGAAGATTTTGCATATACATCTGATCCACATGTATACGAAGTCTTAAGTATACTAGGTAGATATAGGATCACACTCTAAGTCGCCTGGGGATGATTCTGATGATGTGGCCTCATCATCAGCATTTTTGCTCTAGTTTCGAAAGTGGATATCTATATATTTCCAATTGACTGGTGTAAGAATTAAAACTTAGTAAGAATTTATTGTTTGTGATTTTACACTGGAAATGTGATTTTAGAGTATGTAAAAGTTATTTATGTTTAAAAAGCTAACCAACTAATTAATTGCTGGTTGTGATGTGTGATTATTAGTTTAACTAATAAAAATTGATTGGAATCGGATATATCTATACATGCATATATATATATATATATGTTGTATAGGTTTTGCGTAAAAGCTAAGAAAAGGAATAAAATTGTATGCCTGACAAATAGGTATATAGTTACTATATTTATTGGGTTTGATGATTTTATGAGCCGATTGGCAAGCCTCTTGTCTTTTTCTTTTTCTTTTTGATTGATGAGGGCTCTGTGAGGCAAGTTGTGGTTTTACTGAACAACCCTTACAAAGGAGGTTATGGCGAAATTTTACGAAAATTTAAGGTGTTAGCCAAATTTTGAAAAAATAGAAAGTTCTTAGAAATTGGAAAGTTGAAGAACTTGAGTCTAGCGAAGGTTGAGTTGATTAGGTAAACAACCTTTGATTCTATCTTCCTTTTCGGGGACAAAAAGATTTTAAGTGGGGGAGATCGTAACAACGCAGATTTTGGAACCAATTTAAAATTTTATTTTTAATTGATTTAATGGATTTTTAATGTTAAAATAATTTATTTTGATAAATAAATGACTTAAAATTTATTTTAATCGAAGTTAGAACGTTTAAATTTAAAATTTAATTAAAACGAACTCGAAATGGCGTGGTACTTTGAAATTTTGGTTTTGAACTTTAAATGAATATACAAAATTCAATATAAGTCAAAATTTGATGAAACAACAAATATTAGAATCTATTTAACTATATCTTTCTAATGAATGTGAGAAATTTAGATTTCATATTATAAATAGTAAGTTATGACTAGATTAAAATTTAGAATAGTCGCTATAGAATTTATATATATTTTAATAATATGTATCCCTTAAACATATCCATTTTGGAAACGACCTCCGTTTTCGACGTAACCACTTTTATTGGATCTGAAACGTCAAATTATTGTTAGATTTAAAATTTCAAGTCATTTGGAATTAGTATGTCAGCGCAGTAAATTTAAACGCATTTTCAATTTTAGTTTAAATTTAATAAACCAGTTAGAAGGCTATTTTCCAAATGGTCTCCAAATTCAACAAAATTAATTTTGTTAGAATTGAATTTGCAAAACATATCTAGATTTCAAATTTCATAATTTTTGAAGTCAGCATGTGGCTCTGGTAAATTAAAATGTACGTTGAAACTCAATACTAAACGTTATATTAACTTATATTTTAATTTTGATAAAAACTTATCGAACCAGTTGAATTAGCATACAAACCATATTCTATTGTGTCCGGAATAAGGGTATTTTATTAGGAACATCAGCCGTTGGGTTTGATTTGGACTTCAGACCGATAAGCATGCAATTTGTGAATTAAATAATATTAATTTATAAATATATATATAAAAATCTAGAAAACCCTATTCTTCATATCACGATGCCGCTGCCAGGCAATAAATCAACGGCTCCAAATGCTCGATTTTTCTTCCTTTAAAATCTCCAAATACGATTCAAATTACCTTCCAACTCTTAAACGAAAATTAAAGAGATTCTCGTGATCTTTATTTTGATATGGGTTTGATTGGAAATGGGTATGCGGATTTCGAGATTCACGAGCTTGAAGTGATCAGGTTCGAGCGACTTTTCTAAGACGATGGGGACACCGCGCGCGATGCCATGACTAGCGCGAGGAGGAGGGTCGGAGCCCGTTCATGTGGAGGAGGATGATCATCCTTCGGCCTTGCGTGACGATGGCTATTTCAAGCCCTAGTCAACGAGCTTCTTCGTTGACGGTTCAGAAAGGGAACAATGAAGGAGATGGTTATAAAATGTAATTAGGATTAAATAAATAGTTAATTATATATTTAGTTATTCAATGTTTAAAATGACGTATCTTTTTCATATGACAACGAAATTCAGTGATATTGGGTGCATTGGAATCATGGGATCGAGCACTACAACATGGAACTGCCCAGAACAGAAATGGAGTAAGTTGAATTTTGAGCTAAATTAAACGGTTCTTTAATTTAGTTTAAAAATGAATCCTCAATAAAAGAATGATGGAGTGGAAACCAAATGTGAGAACTCCCTCACTCAAAATTTTGTACATTTATTTATTTTTGTAACTGAATATGTATTTGTTGCCTGTGATTGCAAATGTTGTTTGGTGGTTCATGGTTGTTCACAGTTTTAATGTTATCATTATTAAACTATGAAAATATGTATTGTTAAAAATAAATTCACATGGGCTGATGTAAACCCCACACGGGTATTGGGACGATAATTTTACACATCGCCCAAATATACAAATAATAATATTTGCTTGATGGTTGTAAACCCACACAGGTCTAGGGATGATAATTAATTCACTTCTCTCTTGGATTTAATTGTATGTCAATTGATAGATTGATAGACTATTATAAGTGTTATTTAATTATTTAATGCTTATACAGTCGTAAATTGCACTCTGGATGTGAATTGGCTGTTTAATAGTTGTTTATCACTATTTTTGAATACATGCGATGTACGGAATCCATATAAATAAAATTATATGGTAATTGATTGAGTCTTATTTCAATTTAGAATATAAACAAATATTTTAAAATAATTTTCAGTAAAAATCAAAATATTATTTTGATGTTCGATTTTGGATGGACATGAAAATGTTGAAATATTCATAACTGAAATGAATGTGAAGCCGAGTTAAGTAAATATGCGCCATTTTAACTCAAACGTAATTTTCTGTCAATTTTATTCATTTTATAATGAATATCCAAAAATTTGATTTCAAAATCTGATTATTTGAAAATATTATCATTTTAATATTATAATGATATGGAATATTCAATTTTGATTTAAAATTGAAATGGAAGTTGAAATCATTTTAAAATGAATTAATAAACTATTTATAAAATACGTTTTTAAATGGAAATCGACGATATATATTATATATATATTTAAATGGCCTGAATAGAACATATCGCGCAGCGACCGTTCGTGAATTTTGACCATTGAATTCAAACTGATGTAATGGGAGATGTGACTGTCGGATTCTCCTAAACCCAGAACCGTTGGGTTCGTATCAAAAAGAGCTTTCGAATGATAATAAGAGATATGAAATCTAATGCCTAAATTTTAAGATATGTCCAAATTAGTCTTGGAAAAAGTCGCTATGGATGCAGTTCGGCCGATATTGGAAACCGACTGCAAGGGCCTTAATAAAATTATTTAAAGGTGTGAATAATTTGGATTTTGGCTTTGTTGTGAACGGTGTCTTTAATAACACTATTCTTAAACCCAGTTGAGAAAAGAATAAATCTTTTAACCAAGATTTAATGAAGTTTTCCAATCAATTAATGAAATTGGAATTAAATGTTAATTGATTATGGGTTCATCGTGAATGATGTTTTAAATGACATTAGTTCTTAAACCCGATTAACAGTGAAAATTTGATATGGAATTTATAAATCTTTTAATTAAGATTGAATAGAATTTTTCCTAATTAATGTTTTCCAATTTAATACATTAAATTGGAATTGAGTGGAATCCAGTTTATTGATAATCGAGGTAAGCTTCTGTTAAGGAAGATCATTACTATTTATGGAATTTAAAAAGGCCTTGCTGTTATTCTACTCATAGTATTAGTCTGATACAGAAATTTATATCGATTACAATTTATTTGATTTTCGTGAAGATTCCATTTTTATGTAAGATGATTTTGGGTTTATCGTGAACTGTGTTTTAAATGACATAGGTTCTTTAACCCAGTTAAAGACAGGATTTTTTTCCTAAAAGATTGAATAATCATTAAGTAATGATTTTTGAGATTAAAACCAATTGGAGTTGTAAGGAATCTTTAATTAGATTGAAATGAGAATGAGGTAAGTAAATTTACTAAATTCAAGAAATGATCAAGAATGGAGTATCACCAGTTTTACTCCATGCAATAGTTAAATCTTTAATTAGATTTGAAACATGAAATGGTAATTGATTTTACCGATAACACAGTGGGTGTTAGTTATGGAGTTATACCAGTTTTGCTCCATGGGATGAACAGGTTGAGATTGGAAAAATAAAATAAATGATTATTTCAGTAAGGCTCGATAATCCCGACTAGTTTGATAAACCTTAATTTGGTTTAAGTTGTGAAAAGATATTATAAATCTTTTGAAATGATTTCCAAGAATATTTGAATAAAAGAATATTCTGGTTTGGAATGAGGCGTATGATGTGTTTATATTTGACATGATTATAAGATACATGAGTTATTTGGAAAGACCGGGTTTAACCCATTATGAATAACTGATATGACGACTAAAAGCGAAAATATGAACATGGTGGTTGAAGACCGGGGATTACCAAATCATTTGGATGATAACTAATGTCTTGATTGGGATGTACACCCAAGACGAGGTAATAAGTGGTGATCATCCAGACATACTTGGAGATCGATCGGCTATGCAAGGGCCTTTCTCCTGTATTGGAGATACGAAACGAGGAAAAAGGTTCCTCCGGTTTTGTTAAGACCCAGAACGAACTTGTAAATGGATAGTATGTCTGACATTGTATTTCGTGCTATATTCATTGATCTTTGCTAAATATATATCTGTTCGGTGGCGGAGAATTTATTCTCTTGCTTAACACCCTTCTCTGAGACGTACGAACTTAGAGGTCATATATTGGTGGAAATCAATTGTATAGTATGGATTTGACAATGTGGCATTCTTAAATGCATGGATCAAAGGTTTTGTTGAAAAGCAAGGCTTTGTGGTTGATGATCAAAGCACGGCTTTAAATGGCATAGATTTGTGTAGCGTTAATTCACAAGCTTTACACCCCGGTGTGAACCAAAAACGGGATAGGAACTGCAGGGAAATGGACATACGTTAGCTTCTAGCTAGAAGTGATGTCATGGTACAAATCCCTGACATTTTACTTATATGGATGTTGCATTTTATTTGTTTGAAAGCGAGGTACCTCGGTTTTGATACTAGGACCGACTAAAAGTTGTCCTAGATGGTCGACGTGACTGACCATTTTAGAGGTTCGATAGAACCAGCTGACATATAGTTTATGGTATAACTAATCAGCGACAGCTGACCGGCCCTGATGATCCAAGGGCTTACCAGAGTCTTAGTCTTAAGGCATTTGCTAGAGTGTCTCGAAATCTGTGCGGAAGATCTCTTGCCTCGGTTCATAGATGGAAACCCAATTTCCAGTACGTGATTTTACGGTTTTAGTTGTAAACCTATATGGCGACATAATATAATGGTACCTATGCCGCCTATGATTGATATATTTATATTTGAAGTTGATTTCTTCACTTACAGTAATAATAAAAGATGAATTTCGCGTATCGAGCATATTTGGCCGTTATAAGGTAAAACTTTATCCTTTGGTTTGTGTTTGCATTGTGTGATGGGACTTGAGTCTTATAATGGCTTCATTTTTCCTTTTAGCATTACGCTGCTTGTTTTATGGCATTCTTGGGAGAAAACCCTTTTCGTGTTATACGATGTGGTCCCTTGATTTACCCAAGATTAACATAAAACTTAATAACTATTTTAGTTCTCACACTAGTCCCATGACTGACTCGGAGTTTTATTGTTTCTACCTAAACTCTGTGTGCCCATATTTTCCACATGGGCAGCTAATAGTTTTAGTTTTCGCATATATTTCTTTTCACAGGATCATGGTTTACAGCTGGAGCTATATTTGGAAATTTTTGTGTCCGTATATTTCTTTCAGTTGTGGTAGTTGATGTTTTCCACTGCACATTATGTTTATGTATTTAAATGTATTTAAATCTCTGATATTTTTCCGCTATTATTTATTTATTTGTACTCTGATATCTTGTACTTTGATGTAAATTGTTGTGATAACAATGACATGTTCTCATGTTTGTGTTCTGATGCATCGTGTTGTCAACACAATCCGAGCTCCTCCGTTTCTTCCGGGATCAGGGAAGTCTAGATCGTGATAGCGAATCTGTAACATTACAATCTTTTGTTACTTTGTAGACATGTTTATCTCTTTGCGAACAATTTCACATAAGAAATTATATTTCTTAAATATATATATATTTGGATTAGGCCTGACCAATAGCTTTATTGTTATCACAATGAAAAAAATCATTGGATCAATAATGGTGTAACGACCCGGGGAATTCGGATCCTGGTTATCGACATAAACTCAATGTCGACTATCCAAGCATCGGAAATACCGGATAGTTAATAGAAAGAAGTCAGAGGGTGAGGATAGATAAGATAGAAAATTAGAATAGAAGAAGAAGAAGACAACAACAACATCAGAGTAACACGAACCTCGCAATCGAATGAATAAAATATACTATTTAACATAACTTTGAAATACAAATCTGTACTTGAATATACATACCATTATCAAAGTACAGCACTTACAACACAGCCAAAAATAAAGAATTGCTATAAAAAGCTGCTGAAGCCTCCTGCTTCAAGCTCCATCTAGTGTATCTGTAAATCCTGAATGCTTGAATACCCGTATAAAATTGGGCACCCAAGAGTTTAGGGAAAATAAAACAAAGTAAACTCTGGGTCAGTCATGGGACTGGTGTGAGTAAACAATTTAAAACAGTTGAGAAAATAAACGATATCCCATAAGACCACGCAATATAACAGAATGGGTTTTTCCCTTATGAAAATCCAAAACACTTGGTCCAACATTTAAATACCTTTTGAAAGGAACGATAATCTTTATATCAAAATCCATTTGATATTATAATAGTGTCTATCAACCACAATATATTAATCATCTAGCAGAACGCTTTCATCTCACGTTCCATATACATAATGTATAATCAAAACCCGTGGGAGCTTATTAGGTAATGAATTCCAACTGGACAGGTATGGGACCACCTTCCGACAGTGTATCTCTAGAGAGGAATACACCCGGTTCAACAAGAACATCTTGTAACCCAGACTAAACATGACTGGTCACTCATTTCGCTTGAGTGTACCGAATGTGTTATCACCAACAGTTGGGATCAGCAACCGTTTCCCGAAAGGGACAGCCTCGAAATAGATTATAGAATTAAATGGAATTTCTCTTGATCAGTGACAATACACCCTAATTAGCAGCTAACCACTTAGCCATGCGACCTACCCAATTTTATACCATTTCCTGGTTGTGAGGCTAGACGCCATAACGTACAGTTCACACCTTTATTTACTTTGAATGTCACAACGTCAAACCCACCAAATCACAAATTGATTTCTCCAAATATACCACGGGTAAACAACTAAGAGAAATGAATTCCTCCACCACCAAACGTAAATACGTTTGAAGAGATCAACTTACGCGATCTATTAAATATACTTTATCAGACATTCTTCCATAGAGGTTATCCTAGGACTAGATAAACTGAAGGCACTATTCTTTAAATCCATCTTAGGCAATTTCTACCAAGGATCGCCAGAACAGCCCTTGCATAACTCCGTCTTCAGTTATCTTCATCATATTCGATTCGCAATGCTAACATCCATACATAGTGGTTTTCAGATATTGAATCTGCTCCCGGTCTCTCCGTATTGACGATGGAAAAATGGTCAAAAACTTTGATAGTCGATGATTTAACTATCAAAGAAAAACATGTGTACAACAACGGTCGTATTTCCAAATGATCAATCGTCAATCAACTTTTTCTCTTTTTAAATTAATTCATCATTAATTTATTCAGTTACCCATTTCCATATCTCCATGAATTCTTATTTTCTAAATTTAGAAAATATACCATATTAACATTGGAAAACGTTTCCATTTCTTTTTCACACTCAACTATCATTTCACGTCCATTAGTCTCTAACCCTAAATTAGTAAGAGAACGTTTCCCTAAGTATTAATCCCGAAGGCCGAAACCAACATCAGACCGATACCCCAGAAATCATTCAACTTAACTAATCTCTAGTCAGTTTCTAATTTTTTTAACTCTATTTCTTATCTTTTTATCAAATCGTTGCTTATGCAACTCTCGGATTCAGTTTATAAATCCTGTTCTTTTATAAAACGTTGGTTATAACGATAAAGTTATAATCTGTACTTTCATTTAATCTAACTCCAAATTATAGTGTTATTTATTAAATTGAATAATAATAATTTATTAAATAAATAAATGAATCTTGATCTAAAAACGGAAAGTAAATAATACCTTCCTACATTCGATATAATCGAATCCCAATGTATAATTCTCTTTCGAATAAACTATATTCGATTTAACTCTATTTCGAATAACTAATTTCGATTAACTCTTCTCGAATAACTAATTCGATTAACTCTTTTCGAATAACTAATTTGATTAACTCCTTTCGAATAACTAGTTTGATTAACTCCTTTCGAATAACTAATTCGATTAACTCCTTTCGAATAATTAATTCGATTAACTCCATTTTCAAATGATCTAACTTTGATTTAATTCTCTTTCGAATAACTAATATTCGATTAACTCTCTTCGATATTCACTGCAGAATTTACAATCCAAATTATCCACTGATAGTTATTTTTAATTTTTTTTATAAACTTTGTTTATAAATCACACTACTTGTTTTTATTATTAAACAAGTTATTTATTCCTGGCCATTTTAAATTTCATTTCTATTTGAATTCCTATTTCAAAAATCCGATCTTCTTTATAAATGTTTTTATTTTCAAAACATTTATTTTAATCCATTATTCGTATTCAATATGAATAACATTTCTTTTAAAAATTTCTTCTTTGCAAAAGTACTTGCCTTAATCCATTATTCATATTCAATATGAATAATATATTCTTTATATAATTAAAACAGTTTGGTTTCGCATTTAAAATATTATCTTATTTTAAATATTCTATTTATACTTCTATTTATAAACAATTCATATAAAATCTTATTTTATATTCAACACTTTAATAATTCCATTAATAAGTCTTGTTAACACTACGTTCATGTTCATTTTCACTTATCGATGTTAAAATCGATTCTTACTTTTCTATATAAGTTCTGACTTATATATTCCACTTATCCAATGATAAATATTTTACTTAATATATAAAATATTATTTTTAAATTAATCTGCTCCATTTATCTGTTTACTTCTTTATATAAGTTTAGACTTATATATTTTTATTTATCAAATGATAAATATTTTCCTTAATTTAAAAACATTATTTAAAAATCATTCTTCTCAATTTATTTGTTAAAAACATATTTTTATTTAATATTTATTTTAAATAAATCAATTCATATCTCTATTATAACTCGAAATCACTTTTTTATAATTCTATTTATTTTTTTCAAATATTTCCTTTTATAAAATCAGTTGATTTCATAAAATTCCTTTATCTCAATATTCACCTTGAAATCTCTCTTATAAAATCCCTTGATTTTGTATAATAATTTGTTTCAATATACGCATTTAAATTTCCCTTTTTATAAAATTTGTTGATTTTAAATAATATTCTTATTTCAATATACACATTGAAATTTTCCTTTTTATATCCCACGGTTTCTTATGGTATTTAAAATATCAAATGACAATGATCAATAACATCCAAACACACATAATCAATAACAGATTATATACTCAGTCATGTATCACAATATATGAAAACAGTAAAATAAATGTTGAGAATCCAGTTGGATCCTCCAACCTGTTTCCCTAAATCCACAGATGTTAAACAATATAATTAACATCAAATTTCATTTCGACATGAAATATTCTAATAAACAGAATCGATATTTGATTAACGATATATATATATATATATATCGTTCTCTAAAATTGTAGCCAATAAATAAGCAATTCAACCAAACAATCATCACACAGCAGTCAATCAACATTTATCATTATAGAAGTACGTTATAAAAATATAAACTGATTAGAGTTTGTGAGTTTTACTCACATTGGCAGTTCATCGTTAAATAATGCTAAACTATTGGTTGATTCAGATAGACATTTTATTTCGCTATAAATTGTAACAAGCTCCAATTCACTCCCAGTCAGTTCCATTGTGTAGCCCACGTCCATACAATCCTATCGGATCTTGTTTCGCTGTATTTGGATAACGTGTGGAAGAGTTATACCATATACCAGTTCATATATTGTTAGACCAAAATCTGGGCCTAACACCCAAATGCAGATCAAAAATCACAGAGTGCAGAGAAAAGTAAATAAAGAGGAGACACACAAAGTTTTTATAATGGTTCGGCTCAAACCAAGCCTACGTCCACTTTATCTCTTCTTAAATCTTAAGAAGTTACAAGTACAATTCTCTCGGTTTATACACGAAATCCTCGTGTTTACAATGAAAAGAGATAAGAAATCATAAGATTATATACGAAATCCTCGTGTTATAATGTGGAATTTGGCTCCTTAGCTGCTAAAAATGCTTTGCAGAGAGCAATGGTGGGAGCTGTGAGGTATTCGAGCCAAAAGATCCTTGAAAATGCCTTCGTATGGTGTATTTATAGCTGTAGGAGAGCATCTGGGAAGACTGGTTCGTGATGGGGTATGTGGCGTCCGATCCGGGAAAATAGGAGCGGGAGTAGCCTTAAGAATAGGTCAAAACAGTGCACGTATCTGCAGGTCTGGAAATCGGTTCGTGGTCGTGGGTCGGATCATGATATGGCTATCACGATCCGGGACTGGTTGCAAGCTGGAGTGAAGTGCTAGCGATCGGGTCGTGGTCACCATGTGTACTACGAGTGGGTCGCGATCTGAAGGTATACCACGAGCCGAGGGGGGCGATCCGATGAGGGGCGATCCGAGGGTGCATGAGCCATACTCCGATCGTGTGACACTTCGCTGCTTTGTCCAGGAAATTGCCAGATTACACTAGTTTACGGAAACGGGCATAACTTTCAAACCGTAAGTCCGATTGAGCCAAACCGAACTCAAACTGAAGCTAATTCAGGGATTTACAAGTATTACAAAGCTCAGCTCCATAATTGCTGTTTTCGGGCCCAAAAGAGGTCGTCTGATAGGAGTTTCGGGCCTTTCTTTGTTTGTGATGCGATTTTGACCAAATCGCTGCCTGTCTTCTGACGATTTTCTCCATATCTGAGCGCAATGCTATCCAGATATTCAGTATGACAGCTTTTACCAAAAAGTGTGTCAACAAGTTTGTCCCCCAGAACATATCTTGCTAGTTGAAGGAAGATGTGTTCTGGATAGTCCAGGAAATCTATAAGCCATAGAAATTCGATAATACCATGACCTTGCTGGGTCTTCCAGCTATAGATATAATCCATACCTGTAAAGAGATAAAGGAAAAACAAATGTGCCAAATCCTGGCAATATTGTTCAAATTTTCTGAGCATAAACCATGCTTCGGCGTCTAATGAGCATAAACCATACTGAAGGGACGTTTGAGTCATCCTGCCAAATTCTAGCAAGGGCCAACATTTCTAGGCATAATCCATACCCAGAAGTCCAAATCGAGTATAATCCATACCCGATTTCTTTTGTCACATCCTGACAAGACCGTTTGCAGGGCATAATCCATATCCTGGTGTTCAAACCGAGTACAATCCATACCCGATTTCTTTTGTCACATCCTGACAAGATCATTTGTCATTCCTAAGTATAATCCATACTTAAGATTCCAAAGTGAGTATAAACCATACTCAGACCTGAAGTAGAGCTACGCTTGCCACAGCCTGACAAGATAGTCCATCCCTAAGCATAATCCATACCTAGAGTTCCATAATAAGTATAAGCCATACTTTAACCAAAGTTGAGGATCCTGCTACATCCTGACAAGATACTTAAATTCTCCAAACATAATCCATGCTTGGAAAGTCCTTATTTAGTTCAAAATGCAAAACCAAAGCAGATCCTGATTGGTTTGACACCGAGTCCAGAGCACGCTTTTGGGCGACATCCTAACCCCGTACATGTGTACTCCGATTCAACCAATCGGAAAACCTAATGAAAGGAAAAACAAATCTTAAAGCCTAAGAAATGCAGAAAATGAAAGCTGATCTCATCCAGATCAGTTGATGATGAGCCCACAAGAGCTCGATCCAGGGTCATTCCCTCTCCGGGAAGTAGGTGGTGGAAGCGCAGGTGCAGGCGCCGTTGGTAGTTTCACATACTCGGGCATCTCTCCACGCCTAACCCGTTCCTCAATCAAATCACGAATATGTCTACACTCATTCATGTCATGTCCGTCCATATCATGGAATAAGCAGCGCTTTCCAGAATCGCGTTCTCTTTGCGATGGCTCCCTCCTGGGAGGCTTTGGGTAGGAGACAACGTCGTTTGTGTCCATGTAGATGTCAGATAATGAAGCATTGAGTTCAGTGTACTTTTCATATCTGGGCCCTCTCCGGGGCTGAGTGTTGCGGTCATTCCTAACGGCGGCTCTTCCTTTGCCATTTCCAGAATCAAACGGTTCTCCGTCTTTAAGCATGTTGATATCGAGAACTTTCTTCTTAGAGGTTGCATCTTCTTCGTGCAGAAATCTGTCTGCTTCAAGGTAGAATTCGCCGAGATTTCGTGGTGGATCTCGATACAAAGACTTTTTGAATTCCGTGTTATCCAGAACGCCGGATACTGCTTCCATCAGTACCATCGATTGTTCAGGGCGATCAACTGATGCTGCTACAACGTTGAATCTTTCCAGAAATGAACGCAGAGTTTCTCTAGGCCTCTGCTTGATTGTGGTGAAAGACATGACGTTCTTGGGTCGTGTGAGGTGGACCCGAAACTGTTCAAGGAAGCGAGTGACCAACATATTCCAGTTGTTGGTCGATTCCATTTCTAGCTGCCGAATCCACATGGCTACTATATCAGTCAGAAAAAGGGGAAAACACTTAGCCATGACGTTTTCCGACGCCGATTGAACTTCCATATGCCGTTTGTAGCGAATCAGGTGCACGGTAGGATCCGTCCTGCCGTTGTATGGCTCCAGTTGTGGGAGTTTGAAATCTGGGGGATTGCGAGAATTCCTGATTTCCTGAGTGAACGGGTTGTGGTTGACGTCATCCACAACATTCTGATAAGTGCGGCCTCTCGAGAGGTGTTGAATCAGATCAGCGAGTCGATTTCCTTTAAAAAGTTGCTGTAAATTGCCAAGATCAGAGCTGGTGCCCCCAGCGCTAAGTGCAGGAGAGAATGGAAGCTGTTGGTGAGTTGTTGCCTAGGGATCGCGGATCGTGGATCGAGGGTGGCGACCCGACCCGGTTCGAGGGGGTCGGTTCGTGAGGCAGGTTCGTGAAGCAGGGGGCGATCCGACTGGGTCCTGCAGGTAGGTCATGAACCGATTGTTGTTGAGGAAACGGGAGCAAGTTGCTGGGATCGGCTCGTGAGCCTCGTGGGGCACACGATCCGGATCGTGATCTAGAGGTGTATCATGAGATGGTTGATGCTGTTGAATGGGAGGGTTTCCCCCGAGTCCGTGTGATACTCGAGCCGCTTCAATGGCTTCGTTTCCAGTGACTTGTGTGTTGCTCGGCCTTCCATCCGTCCGAGCGAAGAATTGGTTGATCATTTCCTGTTGTTTCTGGAGGAGATCATCTTGCCGTGCCATCTGATCTCTCAGTTCTGTGAGAACTCCGTCCATCTCGTCTCTAGCAAAGTATGCAGAAGGATCTCCATGAGAGGAAGCTTCCTGGCTTGCCTCGTTCCTTGTGTCTTCAGCGTCAGCATCATCAGCATGAGCGGAAGTTCCAGTTTTCTTCCTTTTGATTGCCATTTATCCAATAGCCAAAAAATCCAAGTAGAAGTTGAAGTTTTCGTGTGCCCCCCTTCTTGGCGCGCCAAAATGTTATATCAAAATCTGGGCCTAACACCCAAATGCAGATCACAAATCACAGAGTGCAGAAAAAAGTAAATAAAGAGGAGACACACAAATTTTTTATAGTGGTTCGGCTCAAACCAAGCCTACGTCCACTTTATCTCTTCTTAAATCCTAGAAGTTACAAGTGCAATTCTCTCGGTTTATACACGAAATCCTCGTGTTTACAATGAAAAGAGATAAGAAATCATAAGGTTATACATGAAATCCTCGTGTTATAATGTGGAATTTGGCTCCTTTGCTGCTGAAAATGCTTTGCAGAGAGAAATGGTGGAAGCCGTGAGGTGTTCGAGCCAAAAGATCCTTGAAAATGCCTTCATATGGTGTATTTATAGCTGTAGGAGAGCTTCTGGGAAGACTGGTTCGTGATGGGGTACGTGGCGTCCGATCCAGGAAAATAGGAGCAGGAGTAGCCTTAAGAATAAGTCAAAACAGTGCACGTATCTGCAGGTTTGGAGATCAGTTCGTGGTCGTGGGTCGGATCGTGATACGGCTATAACAATACGGGACTGGTTGCGAGTTGGAGTGAAGTGTTGGCGATCGGATCGTGGTCTCCATGTGTACTACGAGTGGGTCACGATCTGAAGGTATACCACAAGCCGAGGGGGGCGATCCGATGAGGGGAAATCCGGGGGTGCACGAGCCATACTCCGATCATGTGACGCTTCGCTGCTTTGTCCAGGAAATTGTCAGATTACACCAGTTTACGGAAACGGGCATAACTTTCAAACCGTAAGTCCGATTGAGCCAAACCAAAGCTCAAACTAAAGCTAATTCAGAGATCTACCAGAGTAACGGAGCTAAGCTCCGTAATTTCTGTTTTTTCGGGCCCAAAAGAGGTCATCTGACAGGAGTTTCGGGCCTTTATTTGTTTGTGATGCGATTTTGACCAAATCGCTGCCTGTCTTCTGACGATTTTCTCCGTATCCAAGCGCGATGCTATCCAGATATTCAGTGTGACAGCTTTTACCAAAAAGTGTGTCAACATATATATAATTTAAATTTAATTAACTATATTTATTTAATTATTGGGCCTTAACCTTTAAATTTCCTAGGCCCACATGAATACCATTTCAGGCCGCCAAAAACCTCTTCTCTAGTCTCCTTCTTCTTGAGCAGAACCTGCTCCTTATACATACCCATTTTCCGCCCTCTTCTTGCTTCCATCCCACATCCATTCTCAATAAAAATTCGAAGTAAAACAATAGAACTTCTTCTCTACGCACCCTCTTCCATCTTATCCCGTACGAACACAACTCGCATCCCTATACCCAGTATTTCCACCGCTGAGTTCTTCCATTTCCATTTCAATCAAAAATCCAAACTCCAATTTTACTCTACTATAAACCAAACGATATACACCAAAGTTCCCTCCTTCGAAATCTCTTTCAACCAATACCAAATTTGGTAAACTTGAACTCGTCACTGGAATCGCGTCTGAACAGGAAAGTAACCCAACTACTGTACACACGCCACATTGTTCCTCCCCGATTCCTACCAGAAATTCAAATTAGATGCCACTCCACTTCCTGAAGCCAAATCTAATCACCAATACGAGCGCAAATGCTTACATCCTCTAATTCTTCGAACCCTAGTTCACTGCGTCGAAACCCAACAAACCCAGAGAAGTGAAAATAAGGGTTTGGAGAATGTGTGGTGTATTTATAGGAAGGTATAATATTTTTAAATTGATTATTATATCCATTTATAATTAATCGCTATATATATTTGTGGTTTAAAAATTACTATGATCATACACGATATCCAATTTTCGATGAAAATGGACATACAACTACAGTTTGACATTACGGACTCAACAAAACTTGTTTCATCGAATTTCGAGTCTGTTTGCTCACACAGCATATTTTTAAAGTCAGATTATCGACTGTTTTTCACATTAAAATCCCGTACAGCCACATACTGACTCCAAACATCACGAAAATTGAAATCTAACAATAATTTAATATTCTGGATCCAACAAAATTAGTTTTGTCAAAAACGGAGGTCGTTTGCAAAACTGGCTATTTTTAAAGCTCTAAATAAACCCTTTTAAATATTAATATATTTAAATATTAATAAATTAGTATTATCGTATATATATTCGAATAGAATATATTATAGCTCCAAAATATTCCTATCCGAATTTATAACTCGACATTTCAAATCCATATTAAATCAGTATTCAATTTATATTGAAAATCCATTTATAATATAAATAAATCCTTATAAATTATAAAGGAATTCCACAATGACTTTTCGAAAATTTGATTTGGACACAACTCACAATCTACACGATGAAATCTCAATTTTTCTCTTCTACTAGAAAAATATAATTTATCAGCTCCGAACATTTCTTGTTTCACAGAAATCCGACTTAAAACGGATTCTGTATATTCGTTTAAATTTCGAATCGCCAAATTAAAAACTGTCACGCCATTTCGAGCTCGATTATAATTATAATATAAATTATACGTTCAACTGACATTTATAAAATATATTCGTTAATATAATTCAATTCTAAACTGAATTATATATTTTGAATTTTCCAATTCACACAATATTGTGCATTCTGTTATTTCCGATTATTTCATAAATAAATATATCATTCTATTATTTAATTTAATTAAATATTCAATATTATTGTAAAGGCCCTAAATCCGTACCAATTTGAGCTGACTAATTACAACCCAAATGACACGAAATTACGCATCTTTAATAGAAAGAAGTTAGAAGATGAGAAAGATATGATAGAACTAATAGAATAGAAGAGTAAGAAGAACATCAGAATCTCACAGCGGAACGAGTAAAGTATAATATATCAAATCTCTTTATACAAAAAGAACTGTATATGTACATACCAATCATCATAGTACATCATATATCAGATACAGCGGAAATAAACTCTAGATGACTAGCGGTGAAGCCTCCTACTTCCATCTCTTGAAACTCCAGCAAAACCTGACCTGGAAATATACTCGGTCTGACCCGAGTAGATTTGATTTAAAACAAAATTCACCCGGATCAGTCTGGAATACTTTCAGTGGTAAATTCACAATAAACAGTTTTGATATATCAAGATCCAGTGATATTATAATAGTGTCTATCAATCACAAATAATTAACCAAGTAGTAGAACGCTTGCATCTCACGCTCTACATATTTATTTTATAATCAAAAACCGCGAGCGCTTATTGGAGATTGGATTCCAACTAACAAGGTATGGGAGCACCTTTCGATCAGTATACTCTAGAGGGTATACACTGGGGTTCAACAAGAACGTCTTGCAACCCGGCCTTACATAACCGACCACTCATTTAGCTTGAGTGTATCGAATATATTGCCACCCACGGTTGTTGGCCATCCAACCGTCATTCGAAGATACATAATCGAAAGGAAGAACAAATATGAATTTTCTCTAGATCGATGACAGATATACCCTGCTTGGGAATGACCCAACTAGCCATGCTGCCCTACCCAACTTCTGTCATTTCCTGGTTGTGAGGCTAGAGGCTACGTTTATCTTCTAGAACATCACACCGTCATTCACTTTGAATGCCACATCGTCAAACCCGTTAAATCACTAATCGGTTTCTCAAAAACATTACGGGTTCAAGAACCAAAGAGAAACGAATTTCTCTGCCACCAGACATAACACTTTTAAGACATCAACCGTACGCGATTTGTTAGGAATACCCTGTCAGACCTTCGTCCATACAAGTTGTCGTAGGACCAGACAAACCGAAGGCATCCTCCTACCGCATCCCATATAGAAGTCACCCCAGGGATCGGTAGCAAGAAATCCTTGCAATCCGTAAATTCCAACCACGATAGAACCACAGTGTATCTCTGGCCGCTAAACCAGAGATTATAAGTAGTTATTCCGCTTTATGAATATCTATGGTCTTCAATTGCTCCGTCTTCATTCCCTTCAACTTGGTTTCGTACGCAACGTTGATTCGAAGTGGGTTTTGGGTTCAGTTCCCATCCCGGTCACTTCGAAAACAACACGTCAAAAGGGTTTAATATGTTTCATTGATAGTTTGGTGTTTTAACTATCAATGCCAAAACGGTATGGTCAAGTAAACTGGCAGCTCAGATCTTTTAACTTAACTCATTTATTAAAACATTGCATCGTTTCTTAAATACGATATTTATATTCTTATTTCAAATCTAAATGTTCTCACTATGCTGGATATTATAAACATGTCTTTATATAAACACGCTCACCAAACTCTGCTTTACCCTTTCACTTCGAAACATCATTGTTCATCTAGTCTATTCTATTTCCTATACTTTGGAAAAACATTATATTCTCGATTTAAGGTATAACTAAAACTATACTTTAAACTCGAGTTACATTACACATTATTTCTTCCATTTCAAAACTCCTCTAAACCTATAATCGTTTACTCAATTCTATTTCTTAAGTAAATACTTATTTTAACTGATCATCTAAGTTTAACTTCTAATCCATTTCATTTAGAAATAAATTATATTAATTATTGTCAACTAACTCCATTATCTATAAAAACAGTTCACTTCATTAGTGATGAAACAGATTTGTTTATCACCTTCTTAAATAATCGCTAACTATGTTAATGATTATTATTATAATAATCCTTCCTAAACCTCGTTGACTAAAAAGACAAATGATATTTAAGAATATCATTGAAACAAATATTTGTTGAACCAATTTTATTATATTAACCGTCGATCGATTTATCTAATTACCAATTCTAATCTAACAGTTTAAATATCACTACTTATTAAACTGATTTTCCATAAAGAACGACTTATAAACATCGGATTATTTTTAAACTCCTATTAATATAATTTAAAACTTTACTCTAGTCATAAAAATGACTTTAAATACGTTGATTCGCCCGTTGGCGAATTAACAGTTTCAAACAGGGTTTTAGATCGTTTGCTGCCAACTACTTAATCAATACCGTCTATTGATTAAAAACATCACATCAACGTTGAATTTCAATTCAACGTTAAATATTCAATCAATGTCATTATTTGGGGTAAACAGTTCTATATTTAAATAATATAACAACATACAGTGTAATTTGAGGAATCCGGCCGGATCCATCCAACCTGTCCGTCCCTGCATCACTGATAATAATATATAAACAATATTTAAATATAATACGACAAATAAAATTTGTCGACAACCATTAAACAAGCAAGGCACGTAATCATCCAATCAACGATAAATTTATATGAATTTAACACTGCATAGAAATCCAGAAAAGTGTAAGAGTTAACTAACCTCATTTCGGTCGACGGTTCACGCGTCATTAACCAGTGTCTATGAGAAATCCGATTGCTTTCAATTCTTTTGAATCAGCTTAACCGCGTAGCCTTCGTTGCTGTGATCCCAGCGTCTGTCGTTTCATTGCCGTTGTGTCATCCATCATCGGAGACCACTCTGACCAACTGCCGACTGCATCGGCCTCTGCTCCATCACCATCTGAAACAGCTTGCGCCCAACCACCATGTAAACTTCAGCAATGGAAAGCTCACGTTTTCGCTATTTTTCTTTGCATGCAAACGCGACTACATGGAAAAGAATGTAAACACTTTGTAGAACGAAATCCTCCATACTTTTCGTTCAGTAAAACGAGAACCAAATTTCCATACTTCCTTACCACGTGTCTCGAACCAATCGCCGTTCGTCCGTCTTGGCCTCACCATTTGTGATATCAACTCACTCACGCCATGTTTTCCTCCACCATTCCAATCCCCTCTAAAACAATACGTACAGTTTATCCCCTCCAAAACAAATATACAAACCCACTCTTCCCGGTTCCATCTTTCCCAGATATCTTTCTATTTCTTTATTCATCCTTTAACCTTCAAACAAAAGCAACCATCTTATCACAGCACTGCACCGATGTCCAGTTCATCGGAGGTGGATCTGACCCCGGAGACCATGCGCCTTGGTCGCTGCTCCCTTCGAACCAACTGTCGTTCCCCCAGTCAACCCAATGACTCCGCCTTCATCAACTGCGTCACGTCAGCAGTACACGCAGATCTACCCTTCCTTCTACGTGAACCACATCCATCACCAACCTATCGTGACCCACCAGTGTCACCCCCTCATCGAGCTACTTGCCAGAACCACCACTTGAACGCCTCTTGCTTCGTTCAGCTTACCCGACCTTTACTTCTTTTTATTTAGTTTTTGTTTTGTTTTTAATCACAGATCTCATTTTAGAAAAAGGAACAGAAGAGAGTGCGGATTCATGAAGAAGTGTTTTTTGTTTTTGGGAAGAAAATGATGGGCATATATATATATATATATATATATATATATAGAAAACACAATTACAATTTAAATATTAAGGCAATGTACAAAGAGACATGCTGCATCCCAGAAATCATGACGCAAATTAATGAATAGGTGATGTTTTTCCCTACATAGGTTCATGGCGCGCTTTACTTCTAGGGGATGGATTTTTGCTAAAGTTTCAGTCATAGCGACTTTCTGAAAATTTGAATTGGACATATCTTAACCTCTATACGATGAAATCTCGATTTTTCTCTTTTATTAGAAAATTATCATCAAATCGATTCGACCGTTTTTGTTTCACAGAATTCCGACTTATATCGGATCCTGTATATTCAATTAAAGTTCGAACTTCAATATTACGAACTGCCGCGTCGTTCCGAGCTCGTTTTAATTAATTTATAAATATATAAATTCGAACTACATTTTCTGATCAATAAATTCGATATATAATTCATTAATATTGCCAAATCAATATTAAAAACTGATTTAAATATTTGTAATTACCGTTCAAAAATCCGGGACATTACAATTATTTAATTCTGGTCATTTTGAATTACCAAATCAGTATTTAAATAATTAAATAATTATTTATTATCCGTAAAAATACGGGTCATTATATTCTTCCCCCCTTAAAATAATTTCATCCTCGAAATTGCTAAGGTAGAAAACAAACCCTATTAACTGGGTAAAAATTATTTGTTTACTTCTTTAACTTCAGTTTCAATTGAAAAAATAAATTTTAATTAAATTATTAATTTACTCTTACCAACTAAAATTTTCAAAAATTCTGAAAATTTTCTAACACCTTAAATCTTCAAAAAAATTCGCCAGCACCTCCTTTGTAGGCTCCATTGGTACAACTACAACTCGTCTCTCTAGGCCTTCTCCAACCCAAAATAAAATCAAACAGCCAAGCGGCTTGCCAAACAGGCTCACAAATCTCATGCTTATACAAAATATAAACTTGTTCCTTTTTGTCGGGCATATATCATTATATCCTTTCCATCTGCTGCTAATTCAGCATATACCAATGTCATCCCAATCAAACTCCAATCAATTTTTATCCTCAACGCAATCATTCTCTTATACCTAAGTCGAATTCCATCCTTAACTCAAATTCTGTTCCCTATTCCAAATTTATACTCCACTCATTTGGTTCCATTTCAAATTCCAATCACATAAATCCAAATTTCTCAATAACATTCTAATCCAATTCAACTTCAATTCGCTTTTGCAAATTTCAGTTCAATTTCCACTTAACAGGTTTCAGTTCAATTCCAGTTTACTTTCACAAATTTCTATTTAAATTTGTTTTCAAATCAAACATATTTCTTCCCGGGAGTTTTAAACAACTTACCCTTTTTAAAAATCAAATATTCCCTTTCAGTATCAAAACTAATTATTTTCTCAAAACATTTTCAAAAACTATATCTTTGGTAGTAATCCGTCACTTAGAACTCAAAAATCAACACTGATGATATGGCCAGCATCATCAGAATTATTTCCCAGCGATCGAAGTGAGTTCAATACTATATCATTTTTCATAACCATATTTAAACATTTCCCATTTTGAAATCGATTTCAAAATACCATTCACAATGCTCGTAACACATTTCTAAAATCTCCCAGGATTTTAAAATTAATCTAAATCCATTTACAACACTTTTCAAATTTTTAGGAATTTTAATTCCAATTCTCATTTTAATTTCAGATTTTATTTATCTGATTTATATATCACACTTATACAATTTTAATTGGTTATTTTCATAACCATTTCAATTAGAATCTTATTCGATTATAATAACAACCAATATATCCAATATATTATAATAATTCCAGTGTAAATCCTTTATATCAAAATATAATTTGGGTAAAATTATTTCGTTTACCCTCTTTTCGAAACATACCGCATCGGTTCATCGTACTCAAGTGTTTAGGAACTCCTACCGATACAGTGGATCAAACTGATCAACTAGAACTCATAAACAACTCAGCCAATAAATCTCCGCAATATAAAACCATTTTATATCAAATAACAAATACGTTCACGCGTATATATACACTCAACACAATCTAGGGTATTACTAACCCCATCTCTACCGAGTTACGCCACAAAGCCAAGGTAATTACTTAACCTTTAGCTCTAATACCACTGTAACGACCCGGGTTTTCGAGTAGGCTTTTCAACTGCCCTCTCACCCTAGGTAGCAGGCTAACATCCCACCGTGGCTTACAGAGATACCCCATCACCATGTTTTACGGCCAGCCTCTCGACTAGACCAACCCCCATTTTCGGGACATGTAGGGGTAAGAGTCTCCCGTTCGCCACCTAACCGTGAAGCGAGAACCCCCTATCATGTGTCTCCCAACTTATGTCAGCGACATGGACTGGTGTAGTTGAGAAAAATGATATCTCATAAGACCACGCCGTATAACGGAACGGGTTTTCCCTTATGAGAATCCAAAACACTTGGTCCAACATTCAAAAAACTTTTGAAAGGAATGATAATCTTTATATCAAAATCCTTTTGATATTATAATAGTGTCTATCAACCACAATATATTAATCAACTAGCAGAATGCTTTCATCTCACGTTCCACATACATAATATATAATCAAAACCCGTGGGCGCTTATTGGGTAATGAATTCCAACTGGCAAGGTATGGGACCACCTTCCGATAGTGTATCTCTAGAGAGGAATACATCGGGTTCAACAAGAACATCTTGTAACCCAGGCTAAACATGATCGGTACCTCATTTTGCTTGAGTGTACCGAATGTATTATCACCAACGGTTGGCATCAGCAACCGTTTCCTAAAAGGGACAGCCTCTTGATTATAGAAGTAAATGGATTTTCTCTGGATCAGGTGACAATACACCCAGCAGCTAACCACTTAGCCATGCGACCTACCCGATTTTATATCATTTCCAGGTTGTGAGGCTAGAGGCCATAATGTACAGTTCACACCTTTATTTACTTTGAATGTCACATCGTCATACCCGCCAAATCACAAATTGATTTCTACAAACATACCACGGGTAGACAACTAAGAGAAATGAATTCCTCTACCACCAAATGTAAATATGTTTGAAGAGATCAACTTACGCGATCTATTAAATATACCCTGTCAGACATTCTTCCATACAGGTTGTCCTAGGACTGGACAAACTGAAGGCACTATTCTGTAAATCCATCTTAGGCAATTTCTACCTAGGATCGCCAGAACAGCTCTTGCATAAGTCCATCTTCAATTATCTTCATCATATTTGACTTGCAACGCTAACGTCCATACAGAGTGGTTTTTAGATAAAGAATCTACTCCCGATCTCTCCGTATTGACAACGGAAAATGGTCAAAAACTTTGATAGTCGGTGATTTAACTATCAAAGAAAAACATCTGTACAACAACGTCGTATTTCCTAAAGGAAATCTTACCGATCAATCATCAATCAACTTTTTCTCTTTTAAAATTAATTCATCATTAATTTATTTAGTCACCCATTTCCATATCTCCATGAATTCTTGCTTTCTAAATTAGAAAATATATCTTATTAACATTTGGAAATGTTTCCATTTCATATTCCCTCTCAACAATCATTTCACGTCCATCAGTCTCTAACCCTAAATTAGTAAGAGAACGATTCCCTATATATTAATCCCGAAGGCTGAAACCAACATCAGATCGATACCCCAGAAATCATTCAACTTAACTAATCTCTAGTCAGTTTCTAATTTTTTTAACTCTATTTCTTATCTTTTTATCAAATCATTGCTTACGCAACTCTCGGATTCAGTTTATAAATCATGTTCTTTTATAAAACGTTGGTTATAACGATAACGTTATAATCTCTACTTTCGATATAATCTAACTCCAAATTATACTGTTATTTCTTCAATTGAATAATAATAATTTATAAAATAGATAAATGAATCTTGATTTAAAAACGAAAAGTAAATATACCTTCCTAAATTCGATATAATCGAATCCCAATGTATAATTCTCTTTCGAATAAATTATATTTGATTTAACTCTATTTCGAATAACTAATTTCAATTAACTCTTTTCAAATAACTAATTTGATTAACTCTTTTCGAATAACTAATTCGATTAACTCCTTTCGAATAACTAATTCGATTAACTCCTTTCGAATAACTGATTCGATTAACTCCTTTCGAATAACTAATTCGATTAACTCCTTTTTCAAATGATTTACCTTCGATTTAATTCTCTTTCGAATAACTAATATTTGATTAACTCTCTTTGATATTCAATGATGAATTTACAATCCAAATTATCCACTGATAATTATTTTTAATTTATTTATAAACATTGTTTATAAATCACACTACTTGTTTTTATTATTAAACAAGTTATTTATTTCTAGCCATTTGAAATTTCATTTCTATTTGAATTCCTATTTCAAAAATCTAATCTTCTTTATAAATGTTTTTAATTTCAAAACATTTATTTTAATCCATTATTCATATTCAATATGAATAACATTTCTTTTAAAATTTCTTCTTTGCAAAAATAATTGCCTTAATCCATTATTCATATTCAATATGAATAATATATTCTTTATATAATTAAAGCAGTTTGGTTTCGTATTTATAATATTATCTTATTTTAAATATTCTATTTATACTTCTATTTACAAACAATTCATATAAAATCTTATTTTATATTCAACACTTTAATAATTCCATTAATAAGTCTTGCTAACACTACGTTCATATTCAGTTTCAAGTATCGATGTTAAAATCGATTCTTACTTCTCTATATAAGTTCTGACTTATATATTCCATTTATCCAATGATAAATATTTTACTTAATTTATAAAATATTATTCATAAATTAATCCGCTCCATTTATCTGTTTACTTCTTTATATAAGGTCAGACTTATATATCTTTATTTATCAAATGATAAATATTTTCCTTAATTTAAAAATATTATTTAAAAATCATTCTTCTCAATTTATTTGTTAAAAACATATTTTTATTTAATATCTATTTTAAATAAATCAATTCATATCTCTATTATAACTCGAAATCCCCTTTTTATAATTCTATTTATTTTTTTCAAATATTTCCTTTTATAAAATCTGTTGATTTCATAAAATTCCTTTATCTCAATATTCACCTTGAAATCTCTCTTATAAAATCCCTTGATTTTATATAATAATTTATTTCAATATACGCATTGAAATTTCCCTTTTATAAAATTTGTTGATTTTAAATAATATTCTTATTTCAATATACACGTTGAAATTTTCTTTTTACATCCCAGGGTTTCTTATGGCATTTAAAATATCAAATGACAATGATCAATATCATCCAAACACACATAATCAATAACATATTATATATCAATCATATATCACGGTATACGAGAACAGTAAAATATATGTTGAGGAATCCAGTTGGATTCCCCAACCTGTTTCCCTGCATCCATAGATGTTAAACAAAATAATTATAATAAATTTCATTTCAACATGAAATATTCTGATAAACAGAATCAATATTTGATTAATGATCTATATATATATCGTTATCTAAAATTTTAACCAATAATTAAGCAATTCAACCAAACAATCATCACACAGTAGTCAATCAGCATTTATCATTACTAGAAGTACGTTATAAAAATATAAACTGATTAGAGTTAGTGAGTTTTACTCACATTGGCAGTTCATCGTTAAATGATGCTAAACTGTTGGTTGGTTCAGACAGACAATTTATTTTGCTATAAATTGTAACGAGCTCCAATTCACTCCCAATCAGTTCCATTGTGTAGCCCTCGTCCATACGATCCTATCGGATCTTGTTTCGCTGTATTTGGATAATGTATTGAAGAGTTATACCTTATACCAGCTCATATATATAATTTAAATTAAATTAACTATATTTATTTAATTATTGGGCCTTAACCTTTAAATTTGCTTGGCCCACATGAATACCATTTCAGGCCACCAAAAACCTCTTCTCTAGTCTCCTTCTTCTCGGGCAGAACCTGCTCCTTATACATACCCATTTTCCGCCCTCTTCTTGCTTCCATCCCACATCCATTCTCAACAAAAATTCAAAGTAAAACGATAGAACTTCTTCTCTACGCACCCCCTTCCATCTTATCCCGTACGAACACAACTCGCACCCTCATACCCTGTATTTCCACTGCTGAGTTCTTCTGCCATTTCCATTTCAAACAAAAATCCAAACTCCAATTTTACTCTACTATAAATCAAACGATATACACCAAAATTCCCTCCTTCGAAATCTCTTTCAACTAATACCAAATTTGGTAAACTCGAACTCGTCACTGGAATTGCGTTCGAACAGGAAAGTAACCCAACTACTGTACACACGTGACATTGTTCCTCCTCGGTTCCTACCAAAAATTCAAATTAGATGCCACTCCACTTCGTGAAGCCAAATCTAACCACGGAGCGCAAATGCTTACATCCTCTGATTCTTCGAACCCTAGTTCACCGCATCGAAACCCTGCAAACCCAGTGAAGTTCGAACCCTACGAAATTGATATAAAAATGATGCTCTAGCCTTGCTGAACCCGTATATATAACTACTATGATTTATACTAATTTATTTGATCTGATTTCCATTTTTAAAACTCATGTTTTAACTAGAGAAAGAAATAGAAGTGGCGAGACATTTTTGTCCATTGACCAGAGAAGTGAAAATAAGGGTTTGGAGAATGTGTGGTGTATTTATAGGAAGGTATAATATTTTTAAATTGATTATTTTATCCATTTGTAATCAATCGCTATATATATTCGTGGTTTAAAAATTACTATGATCACACACGATATCTTATTTCGATGAAAATGGATATACAGCTACAGTTTGACACTACGGACTCAACAAAACTTGTTTCTTCAAATTCCGAGTCTGTTTGCTCACACAGCTTATTTTTAAAGTCAAATTATCAACTATTTTTCACATTAAAATCCCGTACGGTCACATACTGACTCCAAAAATCATGAAAATTGAAATCTAACAATAATTTAATATTCTGGATCCAACAAAATTAGTTTCATCGAAAACGGAGGTCGTTTGAAAATCTGACTATTTTTAAAGCTCTAAATAAACCCTTTTAAATATTAATAAATTTAAAAATAATTAAATTAAATATAAATAAATTAATATTATCGTATATATATTCTCACAGAATATATTATAGCTCCAAAATATTCCTATTTGAATTATAACTCGACATTTCAAATCCAGATTAAGTCAATATTCAATTTATATTAAATATCCATTTATAATATAAATAAATCATTATAAATAATAAAGGATTTCCACAACGACTTTTCGAAAATTTGATTTGAACACAACTCACAGTCTACACGACGAAATCTCGATTTTTCTTTCCCATTAAAAAAATATACTTTACCAGCTCTGAACATTTCTTGTTTCACCGAAATCCGACTTAAAACGGATTATGTATATTCGTTTAAAGTTTGAATCGCCAAATTATGAACTACTGTGCCATTTCATGCTCCATTATAATTACAATATAAATTATACGTTCAACTGACATTTATAAAATATATTCGTTAATATAATTCAATTCTAAACTGAATTATATATTTTGAATTGTCCAATTCACACAATATTGTTAATTATGTTATTTCTGATTATTTCAGAAATAAATATATCATTCTACTATTTAATTTAATTTAATTAAATATTCAGTATTATTTAATTCTGGTCATTTTAAATTACCAAATCAGTATTTAAATAATTAAATAAATTATTTATTATCCATAAAAATACGGGTCGTTACAAATGGATTAAGTTCAATAATGAATTTTTTAATCCAAACATCCCCTTTCTTAGAATCACTATCTGTTTCTTATTTTAATATTATCTACAATAACTAATATGTTATCAATATATAACATTAGAATTATTGTATCACTCCCACTCAATTCCTTTTCTACACATGATTCAATAGTATTTTGCAGTTCCCGAGACGTTTCGAATTCTACTTTATTTCCATCGATATTTTAGAAACTAGTTCTCCCTTTTAAAGGGTACCAATTTGAGCAATAAACATTTTATTCTTAGAGGATTTATAGAAATAATATCCTTTTGCTTCTTTTGGATATTCCACAAAATAATACTTATTAGATTTTGGTCCGTGCTAATCAGAGGCAAGACGTTCAACCAACGTCTCACATCCCAAATCTTCATACAAGACACACTAGGACTTTTCCCAGTCCATATCTTATATGGCTTCTTAAGAGATATTATTAGTAGGATTACAATTAAGTATGAATGCAATTGTTTCAAGGGGACATCCCCAATATTTATAGAAGATCTGTATGACTCATCATTGATCGTACCATATCTTATAAGGTGCGGCTTCACCTTTCAAACACACCATTCCAGTATGGTATTCTAGGTGGAGTGGGTTATGAGGCAATTCCACACTCTTATAGATAGTCATTAAATTATTGGCTTAATTATTCTCCCCAATCCGTTCGAAGAGAGTATATATTCTTTCAAAATTGGTTAAGGATTCCGATTTGTGTTTCATAAATACATACAATCATATCTACTGACATCCACTATAACAGAACTTGTATTTTATAGCAGCTCACAGCTGTTATTAATAACAATTATAGCGGTTCGATAATTGCTGTATATCGACATGTTATTAAAAACCGCTGAATATCTACAATTCTTTTCATGCCACTATAAAAGACATTGGTTATATAGCCTCTTTTTACCGTTATGTTATTACATTACAGTAGCTCATGCGTACCGCTATAAATCTAAATCTCATTGAAAGCAAGACTTTTTATAACAAGGTATTACCGTTATAATATAATTATTCAATAGCAGATAGTTAAGGCTATTAATTAGTTATGTTATAGTTTACCAAACTGTTTAACAGCTCATTTTTGCCACTATGATACTTCAATGCAATAGCTCCACATTGCCGCTCTTATACATCTCAATAAAATTGTACTTATTTATAACACAGATTTACTGCTATAACATATATCTTCGATAGCTTGTTGAGTTTCGACATTCCCTGCGTAGCGCTTCATCGTGTCTATCCGAGGACAACGGTCAAAGTCTCCAATGCCGGCATCCCGATTGAACATCCCCCATCGCCTCCCATTGAGCATATAATTTGGTATTGACAAGCACTTATTGTAACAAAAGGTATCCCCAATGTTACATGCCACCAACACCATATATATGCCACAATCTTTCTTAAAATTCCGCGATGTGGGATTATTTGTCTGTCAATCTACGCACTCACTCCATTCCAATGCGAGCCACACCTAAAAATCTCCACCTTGGCGAGCACTGCTCAAGTCACCTTGGAGTTACACCTTGAGTCGTCTTCACAGTTGGTCAGGCTGCTACCCCGAGTTCTCACAAGCAGCGGTGGAGGCAAACTGCTTATTACCGTATCTCCACCTTGACAAGCATCCTATGCTCAAGCCCATCACTCCCATCGCCTGACTGGACATACCCCATCACCTCCCATCGAGCATATAATTTGGTATTGGCAAGCACTTATTGTAACAAAGGAATCTCCAATGTTACATGCCACCAACACCATATATATGCCACGATCTTTCTTAATATTCCGCGATGTGGGACTATTTGTCCGTCAATCCACGCACCCACTCCGTTCCAATGCGAGCCACACCTAACAATCTCCACCTTGGAGAGCACTACTTAAGTCACCTTGGAGTTACACCTTGAGTCCTCTTCACAGTTGGTCAGCCTGCTACCCCGAGTTCTCATAAGCAACGGTGGAGGCAAACAGCTTATATCTGTATCTTCACCTTGACGAGCATCACATGCTCAATCCCCTTTGGAGCAATGCTTCGGTCATGCTACACATACCGGTCCCCTCGAACCATGGAGCTCTAATACCATGTTAAGTTTCATCATTCCCTGCGTATAGTATGCGCTTCACCGTGTCTATCCGAGGTCAACGATCGAAGTCTTCTATGCCGGCGTCCCGATTGAACATCCCCCATCGCCACCCATCGAGCATATAATTTGGTATTGGCAAGCATTTATTGTAACAAAAGGAATCCCCAATGTTACATGCCACCAACACTATATATATGCCACAATCTTTCTTAATATTTCGCGATGTGGGACTATTTGTCCGTCAATCCACGCACCCACTCCATTCTAATGCGAGCCACACCTAACATAGCTTCTATATGACGCTATTAAATTAACATATTACAGTATTGCTACATCATTTTATAGCTCATACATTTTAATAACAATCAAAACGAATCTCCATAACAAGTTAAAGATGAAAATACAAAATATAATAATAGAAAATAATTCCTTGAACTAACAAAAAAAATTCAATACATATGTTTTCAATTCCTATTGATGTATAAAGTACATGAAATACAAAATATAGTTCATATTTGTTCGGTTAACACACAAAAGATAGACAAAACACAGCACAGTAAAGACAAGACACCCCAAACCTGCTAGACAAAACACCCGTAAACAACTTAGTACTCCATCTTACTTTCATTTGCTTCATTACCCTTTGTCGGCCTGTATACAACAAAAATGAATCATTGATGACGAGTTCTTGAATATACAAGCACATTTAGCAAATAAACTATGTAAATCACATGACCATGCTTTCATAATGCATAATTGTAATGTCACAGTACAACAAACAAACAAAAAAGAATCGTAATTATTATGTCATTTCATTGAGAAAACTATATGTATATAGTTGTCCAAAAATATAATTATTTCATAATGCATAATTGTAATCGTATGGGGTTTGTTCATTAGAGGTCTGTAGTACCTGCTCGAACCATACGCCACCATGAATATGAACAAAAATAGTGATCTACCGTGACATTTATTTATAAGTTACAGGTACATCCACAACAGAATTATAATATACTCAAAATACAGTCAATGTGCATATAAAATATATGTTGTCATAAGCCTATTAAAGCTACCATCCACGGTTTTTTTACCCAAGCATATCAAATAAGAGTCCCAACAATAATATTTCATGCTAATACTATATAATATTTGTTACTCTGTTCCTATGTTCGATCAACCATGACCAGATCTTGAAAATATTTTCAACATATACAAATAGCAAGGATTATTCAATAAGTTTTGTCTTTGTGCTGGTTGACAAGGAGTAAAGAGATTCCTATTGTAGCTTCATGAATTGATATCGGTAACCAACCCAATACCATTGAAAATTTCATGAATGCTCATTTTTTATATCAATTCACCGCATTTTCATCACCAGATAACTCTGGCCGTTACTATAAGAGGTTATATGTATGTGATACAATTCATGTTTGACGTGTATGTTATTTACATTAACAATAAGGTGGGTATATATAGGAATTGAAAGAAGGATGGAATGACCTTAAGCCCTTCTTTTTTTCTTTCAACTTATAGTGCAGTTTCAATTAATAGAAAGAATTTCAGTTTGCATTATATTTTATACATGACCTTAAGCTTTGTCTACTACTCTTTCGGGCATCACACCTATCAACTATCTACTGGTCTCTCTTGTGATCGAGTACCAATTGACTAAATATTACAGCAAGGTTCACAATGAATGCCATTCTCTTTGTGTTTTAAAATAAATGTAGACGACATGAATGTAAACTCAGTGTACCATCAAGCCTATTTCGAGATAAATAAACAAAAGAGCATAAACATAAGCAACCATAATCACTGCACATCTGACTTATCAAATGTGGTTAAACTTCCATCCAATCGGCAGTAAACATAAATGATGAAAGTTCAAAATTTAAGCAGAAATAAATAAACCTTACAGCTATGTAGTAAATACTTGATCTCTTGCTTGTCGAAGGTGGCTGCTCCTCATCATCTACACCACTGAAAATACATATTGTAACAACCCGGATTCCGGCGAACCAATTTTTTTCAAAAATCCCAGTCCATCGAAACCCGAGTTGGTTTGCTCTAGTATCCTGCAGAAAAGACAAAGACATGAAACATGTCAGAGTTCGGAAAATATCTCACAAATGAAGGAATAAAATATAATGTAATTAGAACATAGCTTTACCTTAATAATAATACAGATAAACTAGTATCCAAAGCTATACAGTCTCTGTCAAGAACCTAACCTGCGAATGTTATAAGGAGGCGGTCAGAACATAAGTCCTGTGTGACTGGATTTAAATTATACTTCTGGATAATCCTATATATACCGTTCAATTACATTTTCTAATTTACTAGGTTATATGTGTTATTAGCATTCAAGGCTTACACACGTCTCACCCATTTACTCCCTAGTAGATTAACCTAATACAGTGTATATGTAGCTACCCCCAACTAAGGTACACACCATGGTACCCTACTCGCACGGTCTCCACCGTATCATCGCAGGAATATAGCAGTCCCTAATCCTATGCCCGAATGTCGTACGGATTTCTGTATATATGTCAATGCCACGTCTGCAAAGAACCACTACTTCTATATTACGTAAGTGTTCGGACCGCCATCTTTGAACCATTCGATCGAATTAGGTTCCATCCTCGAATAATACCCTCTAGTCTTATGATACACCTCCCAGAGTGACATGAGTGTACCTAGAATTTCCCTCGTATGTATCGTGAATCGTTCTCGATGTCTATTTCACATGTTCTCTATATGTGCGCCCGAGTCCCGTGGCAGGGCTAATCAAGAAATACAGAACTCGGTCGGTAGCTTTCAGATATCTGCCGATTGCAGATGCTAAGGTCTGCTTTTACAGTGGCTATGGTCCCACTAGACCCCTCCCTCAACTAATGAAAGGCACCCAAGAATATCAAGAATGAGAACTTAACCTTGGCCCTTTATGCCCTTCAAACCTATTGGCCAACCTCACCCATAACTAGATAGCAAAGTATATGGTCTTTGGAGTTCTATGGCTTTCCGCTTTACGTACTGACTGAAGATGGTAGGTAGAGGACGAGTCACAATCACAGGGCACTAACTGGTCTCGCCGAATTACGCTGGTCCATCTTAGTCTTTTGATTGCCCCTTATTATTGCAATCAAGGCATACTCATTGGTTCACCTATGAAGACCTAACCTCTGTGAGTACAGGCGGAACATCTGCCACTAACAGAGGAATACCATGAGTACCCTACGTCCCCGGAAGCAGCGTGCTTCTTAACCCAGTCCGTTGGAGCCTACAGAATATCTAGATGGACATGCGCTCCTCTTTGTGTCTTTTGACACCCCGATGATCTACTCCTTATGGTTATTCATCCTCTAACGTATGGACTGTTCCAAGCGCCTCAGTTTTATATGTCATTAGGCCCTACGTCTAACCATTAATCACGCGCTTGCGCCACCTCGTGAGTTTTCTCATTTAACTTGGTTATTCTCCTTCACGTTGACTTCCTTTTCAAGTTTACCAAGTTACCCTCGCTTATTAATTCAATTTATAACTTAACCCATTTAATTTGATTAATAAGAGTACAATATGTTATTCTCATTATCCATTCATTACTCCATCCCATGGTTACCATAGCATGTTCTACTTAATTTATAATTAAGTACATCTTAATTCACAGATACATTAGTAGGAGAATAATTTCATTTTTCCCTATCATTCCTTATAACTTGTCTTATTTCATAAGTTATAATTCTTACTTGTCCTTAGGACAAGCCTACCTATTATCTTTCTTATTTAAGTTCATTCATAATAAGTTATTATCATCATTCCCCATTTTGGCATTAATTAAGATTAACTTAACATTTCTCATTTCTTTAGCAAATTTACTTAACCCATACTTAATTCAACTGGTTCGTAACACCACTACAGATTTAATTAGGTTAAGTATTCCAATTTAACAAACTACCATGCTACCCATGTTACCCACTTAACCCCTTTTATTATATCCATGTCAACCCTACATGCTTCGTCTTAGTTAAGTGTTCATTATTATTTATTATGTCCGTAAACACGCAAGACCTCTCACATTAGATTGCCGTTTGTGGTTGCTGGATAAGCCGGGCAGTTCCGACCAGACATCTACCGTATCTGAATCAAACCTCATGTCTTGACACCATTACTGGTCCAATTTCCACCTAAGACCTCTCACATTAGATTACCGTTTGCGGTTGCTGGATATGTCGGGCGGTTCCGGGCAAACTTCTACCGCAGACCAAATCTAACCTCGTGTCGTAGGCATATAAGTTCTTATTATAACTTATACTCATAATTCAAATCTTGGATTCTAATATATGTCAATTACCCATAAACCCTCAATTGACATTTATGCTTATAATCCTATCAATAGATTATGCCTATAATCCCAATTTCATGTTCATAATTCCAATTTAATTTATATACATAAATCCCACCCAAATTATATTCATAATTCTAAGCATAGTTATGCCCAATTCCCCATATATGTCGCATTTCTTCTTACATTTAATTAACTTCAATAAAGTGAAATTATTCCAATTCTACCAATTGTTCATATTCATTGAAGTTATGCTCCAAAATTCCAACCTACCAGTTTTTCCCAAATTACCCAACCTTAAGTTGCGCTCAAATTACAGTCTTGCTTATTCATGTCCATTATTAATCCACGCACTTCCCAATTATCTCAACATACTTAATTGTTCCAACTTAATTTGCACATATTTTCACTAATGTCCCAGATTAATATTTATAGTTATGTGCCAAATTATCATCATTCCCAATTTCTAATATTTTATGAGTCATATAAAAATTCCCCAATCACAGGTTTTGCCCAAAATCCATCATGCAAGTTATTTCAATTTCCCAAACATCCTTCCACTATTACAATATTGTTCGTACGTATGCCTTTCAACGAGATCTGGACTAGGCTCGAAGTTAGCCTAGACTATAAAAATAAAAAGGAACGGGAAGAAGAACAGAATAGGCATTAAGTAAAAGCTATAAGATTTTAATTGAATTAAACATTTTAATTTGGGGAATTGCTAAACAGTATGCATACAATTATTCATAAGGGTAATTTAAACCCACTCACCTTACCAGGATTAGAAAAGTGATAAATCGTTATTGTAACACTTTGATGTTGATTAACCTTCTAAATTGATTGTTGATGAAGAACTTATCTCTAAAAATCTCTACTTTAATTTATATTGAAGGTGGAGGCTAGGTTAGTTGAGAATTTAGCAGCATGGAGGCTAGGGTTAAAGAGATAGATGAGATTAGGGTTAGGTTTGATGTTTAATTATAGCTGTAGTAAGTGAATTAGGGCCTTATGATTAAAATAGAATCCATCTAAACCTTCCACCTCGCTAAAAAAGAAGGTTCTAGAGTAGGCTAAACCAACCCAGGTGCGTTGCACCCATACGTACGCATGGACACTGATGGTGTTGACACCTTCCTATATGCGGTTTCTTTTCTTTTTGTACAAGAAAAATATTAAACGCTCCTTAATATATGCAAAGTACGTTTTTTTTCCATTAATGCATCCTTCCATGTATCATTATTTTATATACAATATGAATTGTGTTAATTCTTTTGACATTAGCTTGCTTTAATTGAATCAATTTATGTTTATTTTCCAACTTCTTTCTATGCATTAAATTTTCCCATGTGACATTATTTCTTTGTTGCATATATTTCTAATATTCTTATTTAAATGTGTTAATGCTTTCCTGTTTCTTGCACTTGATATGTTGCTTCTTTTTAACGCATTAAATTGCTTGGTCCCTCTCTTTTTTTTTTCTATGCATTCTTTAATTGCATATTTGACATGTTTGCATTCTATATTCTTTTTCTTTTATTTGCATGACGTTAATTCGTTTTTATTTAGGTTCATGCATCTACACATTTCTATTATTTTTATTTAGGTTCATCCATTTACACATTCCTATTATTTTTAGTGCATGTATTATCTTCCTACAAAATTTTGAATTTCAAATAACATGTATACACATATGCCCTTCTCATTTATCGTTGCATGCAATTTTGTTAATTCACCTTTTTACCATTTACGTTAATTACATTAAAGTTTCTCTTTATTAATTGTTTTCTCTATTATAATTACATGCATGTACTTCCTTTTCCTTTTTAACATTATTACATGCGCAATTATATTGCATACTTTTTTTTTCCTTGCATTAACTTCTTTTTAATATATATATATATATATATATATTGCATGCAATTCATTTTTCTTCATTTCAATGTACTTATATTTTATTTATTTAAATTTTCCTTTAAATATATCTATGCATATAATATACACATATATGCATATTTTTAATTATCACTAAAAATGCGGGGTGTTACATTCTCCTACCCTTAAGAAATTTCGTCCCCGAAATTTGGTAAGGGTAAAATCAAATGACCCCTCGCATACTATACATCCGTTATGCGTGCATCCAATTTTTGCGAACATTATGCACATGTGCAAAGAGAAATACACCATAGTAGTACATGTATGCCTAATTTGGTACCAACTATATGTATGCAAACTTTCAAAAACTCTTTCAAAACATGATGCTCACATCCTAAATATACTTATAGTTCTATATGAATGCAATATTTTTGAAAATCAAAGCACTTTTCTTCTAAATTCTCCCACACTCTTACAGAATAAGAGCATAGTTCATCCAATTGTAGCATCCAAAATCCTACCAACCATCTTTAAATTTCGAATTATAGAGAAAATATAATTTTCTAATTTCGATTTCTTATGTCACAAAAAAGAATAAAACAGAAAAATTTACATCTTCCATTTTTCTTTTATGTGCCTTTTCTAATTTCACTTGGATTTCACGTAACTACTCTATACAAAGTTTCCTATTTTCCTATCCAAGCACAACTACATAAGAAAACTTCTTTTTCTTTTCCCATCATGTTTTGTTGCTTCTCTGAATTTATTGTTTTCTTTTTAGTTAGGCTATTTTTCTTTCTTAGCTTATTTTACTTAATCCAAGGATTTAAGTTTATTCTTTTCAAATAAACCTTTCCATTATCCTACACAGCTACTACTAAGGGCCAAGAACCAATGGCAATTTCACTAATGAAAAGTTCAACCACAAACTCTCAACGCTCACTTGCCCTTCACTATCTAGTAGTCACTACTAGTCCTTGCTGTGCTTTACTAGCATATACTTTTTCTTTTTCGAGCAACAGTTCTAGTCTTTACAATGTCTATGCATTCTACGGGAATTTTCTACTATTCCAAGATAACCTTCGCTATTTACTTTATAGCCTCAAATTTCTCCGTTCTTTCTAGGCACTAACCCTTACCTACTTCCTTAATTTTAAAACATGGTTTGACCTCTTTTTTTTTCAAACATCAAAAGTACTTTTAAGATTAAAACTTGAAAACATCGTATACTCTTTTGCCAAAACTTTTACAATTTCAAGTTCTTAAAAGTTAACAAGGGTTAGACTCATAGTGGGCTTCCAACTTACCTAGGCTTTCCTAGACACCCCTACAAGGTTAATTCTCTTAACTATATATATTCCTAATCCATTTTCCTCTTTCTATTTAGTGGGCTCCTCTATGGATCTAGGTATATATATATAATATTTATATTTTAAAATACAAATATGCTCACTCATTATCTATATAAGAAATCCTAAACCTAAGCTCTGATACCAGATGTAACAACCCGGATTCCGACGGACCGAATTTTTTCTAAAATCCCAATCCATCGAAACCCGAGTTGGTTTGCTCTGGTATCCTGCAGAAAAGACAGAGACATGAAACATGTCAGAGTTCGGAAAACATCTCATAGTGGAAGGAATAAAATATAATGTAATTAAAACATAGCTTTACCTTAATAATAATACTGCTAAACCGGTATCCAAAGTTATTCAGTCTCTGTCATGAACCTAACTTGCGAATGTTGTGAGGAGGGGGGTCAGAACATAAGTCTTGTGTGACTGGATTTAAATTATACTTCTGGATAATCCTACATATACCGTTCAATTACATTTTCTAATTTATTAGGTTATCTGAGTTATTAACATTCAAGGCTTACACACGTCGCACCCATCTACTCCCTAGTAGATTAACCTAATACAGTTTATATGTAGCTACCCCCAACTAAGGTACACCCCATGGTACCCTACTCGCATGGTCTCCACCGTATCATCGCAGGAATATAGCAGTCCCTAATCCTGCACCCGAATGTCGTACAGATTTCTGTATATATGTCAATGCCACGTCTGCAAAGAACTACCACTTATATATTACGTAAGTGTTCAGAATGCCATCTTTGAACCATTCGATCGAATTAAGTTCCATCCTCGAATAATGCCCTCTAGTCTTATGATACACCTCCCAGAGCGACATGAGTGTACCTAGACTTTCCCACGTACGTATCGTCAATCGTTCTCGATGTCTATTGCACATGTTCTCTATATGTGCGCCCGAGCCCTGTGGCAGGGCTAATCAAGAAACACGGAACTCGATCGGGAGCTTTCAGATATCTGTCGATTGCAGTGGCTATTGTCCCACTAGACCCCTCCCTCAACTAATGAAAAGCACCCAAGAATATCAAGAATGAGAACTTAACCCCAGCCCCCTATGCCCTTCAAACCTATTGGCCAACCACACCCATAACTAGATAGCAAAGTATATGGACTTTTGGAGTTCTCTGCCTTTCCACTTTACGTACTGACTGAAGATGGTAGGTAAACGACAAGTTGCTATCACAGGGCACTAACCGGTCTCGCTGAATCACGCTGGTCCATCTTAGTCTTTTGATTGCCCCTTATTATTGCAATCAAGGCATACTCATTGGTTCACCTACGCAGACCTAACCTCTGTGAGTACAGGCGGATCATCTGCCACTCACAGAGGAATACCAAGAGTACCCTACGTCCCTGGAAGCCGCGTGCTTCTTAACCCAGTCCGTTGGAGCCTATAAGAATATCTAGATGGACATGCACTTCTCTTTGTGTCTTTTGACACCCCGATGATCTTCCCCTTATGGTTATTCATCCTCTAATGTATGGACTGGTCCAAGCGCCTCAGTTTTATATGTCATTAGACCCTACGTCTAACCATTAATCACGCGCTTGCGCCACCTCGTGAGTTTTCTCATTTAACTTGGTAATTCTCCTTCACGTTGACTTCCTTTTCAAGTTTACCAAGTTACCCTTGCTTAATTCAATTTATAACTTAACCCATTTAAGTTCATTAATAAACCTATAACATGTTATTCTCATAATCTATTCATTACTCCATCCCATGGTTACCATAACATGTTCTACTTAATTTATAATTAAGCACATCTTAATTCACAGATACATTGGTAAGAGAATAATTTCATTTTTCCCTATCATTCCTTATAACTTATCTTATTTCATAAGTTATAATTCCTACTTGTCCCTAGGACAAGCCTACCTATTATTTTTCTTATTCAAGTTCATTCATAATAAGTTATTATCATCATTCCCTATTTTGGCATTAATTAAGATTAGCTTAACCTTTTTCATTTCTTTAGCAAATTTACTTAACCCCTACTCAATTCAACTAGTTCGTAACACCACTACAGATTTATTTAGGTTAAGTATTCCAATTTAACAAATTACCATGCTAACCATGTTACCCACTTAACCCCTTTTATTATATCCTTGTCAACCCTACATGTGTCGTCTTGGTTAAGTGTTCATTATTATTTATTATGTCTGTAAACACGCAAGACCTCTAACATTAGATTGTCGTTTGCGGTTGCTGGATGTGCTGGGTGGTTCCGGGCAGACTTCTACCGCATCCAAATCTAACCTCGTGTCTTGACACCATTGTGGGTCCAATTTCCACCTAAGACCTCTCACATTAGATTACTATTTGCGGTTGCTGGATATGCCGGGCGGTTCCGGGCATAATTCTACCGCAGACCAAATCTAACCTCGTGCCTTAGGCATATAAGTTCTTATTATAATTTATAGTTAAAATTCAAATCTTGGATTATAATATATGTCAATTACCCATAAACCCTCAATTGACATTTATGCTTATAATCCTATCAACCGATTATGCCTATAATCCCAATTCAACTTATAATCCCAATTTCATGTTCATAATTCCAATTTGATTTATATACGTAAATCTCACCCTAATTATATTCATAATTCCAAGCATAGTTATGCCCAATTCCCCATATATGTCGCATTTCTTCTTACATTTAATTAACTTCAATAAACTGAAATTATTCCAATTCTAACAATTGTTCATATTCATTGAAGTTAAGCTCCAAAATTCCAGCCTATCAGTTTTGCCCCAAATTAACCAACCTTAAGTTGCGCTCAAATTACAGTCTTGCTTATTCATGTCCATTATTAATCCACACACTTCCCAATTATCTCAACATACTTAATTGTTCGAACTTAATTTGCACATATTTTCACTAATGTCCCAGATTAATATTTATAGTTATGCGCGAAAGTATCATCATTCCCAATTTCCAGTATTTTATGAGTTATACAACAATTCCCTAATCACAGGTTTTGCCCAAAATCCATCATGCAAGTTATTTCAACTTCCCAAACATCCTTCCACCATTACAATATTGTTCGTACGTATGCCTTTCAACGAGATCTGGACTAAGCTCGAAGTTAGCCTAGTCTATAAAAATAAAAAGGAATGGGAAGAAGAACATAATAGGCATTAAGTAAAAGCTATAAGATTTTAATTGAATTAAACATTTTAATTTGGGGAATTGTTAAACGATATGCATACAATTATTCATAAGGGTAATTTAAACCCACTCACCTTGCCAGGATTAGAAAAGAGATAAATCGTTGTTGTAACACTTTGATGTTGATTAACCTTCTAAATTGATTGTTGATGAAGAACTTATCTCTAAAAATCTCTACTTTAATTTATATTGAAGGTGGAGGTTAGGTTAGTTGAGAATTTAGCAGCATGGAGGCTAGGGTTAAAGAGATAGATGAGATTAGGGTTAGGTTTGATGTTTAATTATAGCTGTAGTAAGTGAATTAGGGCCTTAGGATTAAAATAGAATCCATCTAAACCTTCCACCTCGCTAAAAAAAAGAAGGTTCTAGAGTAGGCTAAACCAACCCAGGTGCGTTGCACCCATACGCACGCATGGACACTGATGGTGTTGACACCTTCCTATATGCAGTTTCTTTTCTTTTTGTACAAGCAAAATATTAAACGCTCCTTAATATATGCAAAGTACGTTTCTTTTCCATTAATGCATCCTTCCATGTGTCATTATTTTATATACAATATGAATTGTGTTAATTCTTTTGACATTAGCTTACTTTAATTGAATCAGTTTATGTTTATTTTCCAACTTCTTTCTATGCATTAAATTTTCCCATGTGACATTATTTCTTTGTTGCATATATTTCTAATATTCTTATTTAAATGTGTTAATGCTTTCCGGTTTCATGCACTTGATATGTTGCTTCTTTTTAACGCATTAAATTGCTTGGTCCCTCTTTTTTTTTCTATGCATGCTTTAATTGCATATTTGACATGTTTGCATTCTATATTCTTTTTCTTTTATTTGCATGACGTTAATTCGTTTTTATTTAGGTTCATGCATCTACACATTTCTATTATTTTTATTTAGGTTCATGCATTTACACATTCCTATTATTTTTAGTGCATGTATTATCTTCCTAAAAAATTTTGAATTTCAAATAACATGTATACGCATATGCCCTTCTCATTTATTGTTGCATGCAATTTTATTAATTCACCTTTTTACCATTTACGTTAATTACATTAAAGTTTCTCTTTATTAATTGTTTTCTCTATTATAATTACATGCATGTACTTCCTTTTCCTTTTTAACATTATTACATGCGCAATTATATTGCATATTTTTTTTTTCCTTGCATTAACTTCTTTTTAATATATATATATATATATATATATATATATATTGCATGCAATTCATTTTTCTTCATTTCAATGTACTTATATTTTATTTATTTAAATTTTCCTTTAAATATATCTATGCATATAATATACGCATATATGCATATTTTTAATTATCACTAAAAATGCGGAGTGTTACACATATTGATACAAGTTATTTTTATTTAAGCATCAGATTATTGCAACTTAATTCCGAGTATAACAAGAAAGAAAATAATGTTACAAAATGGATTATAATCCACTAATTATCATTATGAACTCATATTGCAGAAGTTATATTAAAGCCCTGATGTTTTAAAATATACTAACAGTCCACGATGTAAGACATGTGAGGCGAGATCTGTAAATTGTATGTGTGAGCATGCGCACAAGAAAATATACACACACGCATGACATGATTTGCGCATGAATTATATTATTTTTAAACTACATACATATGTTTTACTTTGGGAAACCAGCGATCATCTCTTTCTCATATCAAATCACTTAACTAAAATGTAGTGACGTTCAAGCAAAGAATGCCAGCACCATATATAACAAACTCCAAAGTATTTTCAAGCATGGTAACGCACAAGACCTGCTGTGTTAAAAGTGACGAAATCTTCATCTCAAAAACGCATTTTCTAAAATAAATAAAAAACATTTTAAATGGCATTGTAACTGTCTCAAGCGGCAAGCAACTAAAGCTCATCAATTTAAAAGTCAAAAACATGATCCAAGCTCACACAACTGTCAGTTGTTCTTGGTTATAACCACATTTCGCATGATATTAACAAAAAATAGTCGATTAAGAAAACATTAGTTTAACCTGTTCTAATCCAGTAAAAATGTAACTGTCAGCAGTTGTTATACCTAAACTCACACAAAATGCAGCAGACGCACATACTATAAAATGGAGCACAGACTCAACTAGAGATCATTTTATTTAGTTCAATATGCAGTTGATCAACGAATAGCTTGTCCATTTAGTCTATACAATTTTACACATAATTCATGGAGAATGAAAAGTTAATATTAATGTATACCTTCTATTCATGCCATAAAGCTCTTATAATTTCTCCATAGACTATGGCAGCATAACTCCAATTGCAGGGCTTAGTTTTTAATACAGAGCATTGCTCTTGCTCAGTGTTAAAACCGAGCAATGACAATGCACTCAGTTTTAATACCAAGCATGGTTCTTGGTTTTAAAGCTGAGCACCCGGTTTTAATACCAAGCATAGTTCAATTAGCTCTATTTTTAAAACTGGGAGATGCTTCATTTAAAACTGAGCATTGAAATTTTTGGAAATTCACTAAATTGCTCAGATATATAACAAATTCACTAAACTGCGCAGTTACATGCTCGCTAACATGTAGTGTATGATCGTCTACTAAAGCAAGTATGAAAATGTAACAACCGACATAAAAATTTAACGGTAAAGACTTACTCAAAATTCATTCCATTACGATGTAAGCAGCAGGCCAAGCTATAAAAGAAGAGAGGCCATCTTCCATGTACTGTAATTCGGATGTCTGCCTCCATAGCTCTACTGCTGGCTCTTTTACTATCTCTATCCAAACTTTAACTGCATTATTTCCTAGTGGTCTAAAATGTACCCTTGCATTTGGATCGGTTGACTCCACCCATCCTAAAGCTACTACTTTCCCATTTCCCAATAAACTCAGTAACTTGCATTTATTGTTTGTTCTTGAATTTGCAGTCTATAAGTTGAAAAAAAGAAAAATGAAGTTGCTAATCCTTAAAAAAATAAAAAGACAACATAAAAATCAAGTACCTGAAATGTTTTAATGAAGACCTTAATTGTAGTAGGAACTGTAATATCAATCATCTCAACAACTACTTGCGATTCAAGCCATGCAACCTTCTTACCAGCAGCATCCGCAACTTGGATCAAACCAGGGGCGGCCTCCACAAAAAAACTTCTGGATCTAGTGGTTCATCTATCCAAACAATCATCGTTGATGGTCCAAGAGGGACATTGTTAACAATTTCCTCTGAGTTGCTCGAATGTAATCGCCCTAAAGCCACTAACTGCTTGCCCCCTCCCCAGTCAAAAATCTTGCATTTGCATTCTAAGCTGCTACTTCTACTCTATTAGATGTAAAGATATTTATTTAGTGAAAAACGGACATAATAAAATTGCATGTTCATTGTGAAGAAAAATGCTTACCTTATCATCTTCTCTTTCATCGTGATCGGTTGAGTGTAGAACAACACTATTCTTCGGTCATGCCACAATATTATTCTTTGTTTCCCAAACAAGTGAGAAAGAAGTTGTAGGCCTCCACACAAAAGCATCCAGCTTGATTGGACATTCAACAAAAAATATCATCACATCCGGCCCTAGAGGAACATCATTGACAAGCTTGTTCGGATCATCTGACATGAATCTGCCTTTAGCAACGATCTCTTCATTCCCCCGCCAATCCAATAAATCACACTTCTTCATATTTTCATCAAAGTTGCACTACATTTAAATATAGAAAAATTATGATACTAATTGACTAAAAAGTTAAAATACGAACGATGCGGAACTAATGAAAAAATTTGCTTCAGGTTTGTTTACTTCTGTCCCGCCAAGTCTACCTTGCAAAACCTAAGAAAATACAAGGTTAGTTAGAATTAACTTCATGAGTTTACTAATAAGTGTGTGTGTGTGTGTGTGTGTGTGTGTATATATCGATATAATGCCAACATTTAATTTTACCATGCATAACACTGGAAAAAAAAGCGAATTAAAAAAAAAAAAAAAAATCAATGGGAGTGCAATACTAAATGCGGAAGTGAAACCTACGACAAAAAGTTCCTGAATATGGTACACTCAAGTGTTGAAAACCTACAACAGTCATTATTTCGGTTGAAAAGGAAGAAATTAGAAAATAAAATGCAATTTGTGGACTAAAAAAAAAGGTTTAAAGTTCAAACAAGTACAATAATTACAATAATATGCTATAACTAGTTAAATATAATAGCAATAACTATCTTTTATCTTAAATATTCGAGAATTGAATGGAGAATAATGATATTAATATTTGTGTTGGTGGTGTTGGCCATATAAACATTTATTATCTCATATAATTGAAAGCATGCATTATTTTGAATTATTCATTTACAGTGATCAGTTAGTTATATATTGATATGTGTGTCTTTACATAAATTTGGCAATTAATTTTGAAAATAAATTGATAAAGTTGGCATTTGGAATCACCAGAATGTATGAAACAGCTACTATGTATTATGTAAAGAACTAATCTATTCTATTGTTGCATATAAAAGAGCATTTTAAACTTTTGTATTCTTCCTTGGTTTTTTATTCAAATTTTGTTCTTTCCTCAATTTTTCCTCTCCATTGATTTTCATTCTAAATATTATTATTTTTTCTTAACTCTACAGAATAAGTTTCACCTACATCTAAACTAATCTATTCTATTGTATACAAAGTTCAATATATGACCATTGAATTCATTCTCATCACAATTACTCAATTAATTATAATGAATTAAAGGGTTAAATTTTCATTTAGGTTCTCGGTTTTTTCGTTATTTATTTCCATGATGGCATAATAACCTTTTCTAAAATCTTACGTTAAATGTCTTGATCACCCATTGATTCTGAAAGAGAAACACACCCTGTTAGTTTTTCCCTAACTCCTTCATTCCATTTTCTCTTTATTCTATGTTGTACTGTCAATTTGCACTTAATTCTCTATAATCATAGCCTTCAACGAGATCAGATTGATTCTTATTTTGAATATTTTCACATTATACTCTACCTGAATACTTCATCATGCTCAATTCAAAGATTAAGTTCACTTTCAGCCACTCTAATTAATATCTCATTCTTTATCGAGGATGCCAACTCAATTCACCAGTTAACACTATATGATCTCTTACTTGCACCTGTAAAAGCTCAAAATCCAGAAATCCAGTTGCAATATTTATTTCTTGCTCTTTCATTTGTTATGTTTCTTATCTTCAATGCACGTAGCTCTAATTCTGTTTTGAGTTTTCCATACAAGGAGATGTAAACGCGTTGACTCTTTAATTTTAATAACGATTTGAGTTTTACATGATTCATATTGGTACATAATAACATTCGTACGTTTGAAATATGGAATCCATACTGCTAAAAACGCGTCCAACGCCAAATTAAACGTAAATTATAATTTATACATCAGGAAAAGAAAATGGAGCCTTGCTTTTACAAGTCAGCCTAAACCTAAAATAAAATCTCTCTAACATTAAAACATCCCCGAGTAAATCAAGTGGACCGGAAACTGCAAGACAACCGACGATCCATGTGAGTACAATATATATATATATATATATATATATATATATACACACACACACACACTCATCTGCCTTCTCCATTCACCATCGTGTTTAACACATACAAACTCAAATGCAAGACCACAAGCAAAGAGAGTTTGCTATTGAAACATCTTAACCATAAGCAATTATGCTCACCCCAATACAGACCTAAATGCAAGAAGTCATAGTACTAATTTATTTCACTGTTCCTTCCAAATCCAACCTGTAACTCTAAGTTTAAGTTCTTTCCGATCGCCTCCAAAGAAGAAAAGCGCAATGTTATTTCACTGTGGACTGTTAACGGTTGCTTGTTCCTTAATTACTAGACTATCGAGTACAAAGAATTCATCGTTTGTTGTCTACTTTTAATTTAACAAAATAAAAAAAACACATGGTAAGACACAAAACAAATGAACAAAAACAAGTGACAAAAATGTATTGATAATTTTCAGCTGACTTCTCTTTAGTTGTAGAAATTTCTTCTCTAAGTCCAACACTTTATTTTCAAGTTGCAGTGTATGTTTATCTTTAACTTGCGATAAAGCTACTCTACTAAGACTCGTTCCTCTTCCCATCGCTTTAAGTCGACCCGGTATTTCTTGCCCTAAGACTTGTGCAAGTTCATATTCTCTATAATTAATCGGCAAGCTCGACTGTGAAACACTTTCAGTTTGTTTAATCTTTTCCTACAAAACATGATTAATTTCATATTATTGCAGTTTAAACTAAAACATAGTATTTAAATTAAAATAGGAAACACGCTCAGAAGCTTGCAGATTTCAATACCACATATACGAGATCTTTTATTTTTTCAGAACTCATTAAAACATAGTATTTATATATTTACCATACGTATTTGAAAAGTATGAACTTATTATAGTATCTGCAGCAATCATATTCACCGGTTCACCGTTTTTCTTAGTGCAAGATTTGATCCAGACTACATTTCTAGAGGCGGCGGAGCGATCACTACTTTCACTTTTCTACATTCAAAAGAACACCAGATAATAAATTTCATTAACTTAAAAGTTTTCATAAATATTGCAGTGAATAATAACTACTATTTTCTTATCAAATCTTCAGCTAGTCGTGCCATTCCTTTACGGCTGCATGTGTGTGGCAACTGTTTCTTTCTAATAGCATTGTTCTTCTCGCTCACAGCCTAAAATAAGAATCATACTTGCAGGTAAGTCTTGCATGGCTAAATAAAACTATAAATGTGCAGTAATAATGCATATAAAAATAGGTAAGCGCATTTATTTATACAAAATAAATATGTACTGTAGACAGGTTACTCTGCCATAACATCCAGATGCGAATTTATACAAAACAAACACATTACCAGCGCATACACAAGCGATTATCAAAGCTTTGTATTTAAGTGTTTCATAGTGCATCTTATCTGGTTTAAATAGCGTAATGACGTATTGAATATCAGCTACGCATATATAAATAGCGTAAAAGCACAACTTGTCTAGTTTAAATGTGAGCAATAAACTTTTTTCATGTCCAGAACTTTAATTATAAGTTACTTACTTAGTTTTCATTCTTTAATGCCTCTTATTAGTGAATTAGAAATTGTTCTTTCACGGGTTGTTTTCATTTAACTAATCAAATATGTTATCTCGATTGCTTCCGTTTCAAAAACTTGGAACGATGTTGATGTTAAGTTTCTTGCAGCCGTTTTGCTAGAAGAAGGCAATGCTAATGCTGAAAGTGAAGACAAAGTAAATGAGAGTGTAGATGAAGATGAAGACAATGATGCCGACTTTGAGTTTAAATTAGAAGAATCATTAGTTGTACAGAAAATTCCATATTCAGAGAATATTTTTAAGCATCCCAATGTTTACCCTTCTTATCAGGATAGTAACAGCCTTAACTGGACACCTCAGATAAAAAGCCATGTGTTATCAGTTGTTGATGTTGCTCCACTTCGTATTGCTAGTGTAGCTAGAAAATGTACAGTGCGTATGCGTGCGCTGTATGATAAGTTGATGTCCCCACAGAAGAAGAGCACAATTAAAAAGGTCTGGATAATATCATTATTTTTCTTGCCAAAACACGTCAGGTATAAATCGAGATGTTCTCAAAGAAGGTGACCGAATGACTGATATTTCAACAAAGGCACATAGCGGATGAATCTTCAGCAAAGTGCAGAAAATTTGGAAACAATAAGGAGCAAGTTTTAATTTAGGGGAGACATTGTTGGAATAAATTAAAATTGCATTGAGTATTGCATGAGTCATTAAGTATTGCATGATTCATTAAGTATTGCATGTGTTTCCGGTTTTGCTTAATCGGTTTTATTTGGTATTGTTTTAATGTAATTTTATCTAGAATTTTCTTAAACATGTATAAATAAAGCATGCATCTTTTGTAATTGAAGAATGAAATAAAATTTTGTCTTCCTCATCAACAAAAAATCTTCTCCATCTCCTCCTCTAAAATTTATTCTCTACAATATGTTCCTCTATTTTTTAGATTTAGTGGTAACTCACTACTATGATAAACACACAGTCAACACTCAATTTTAAATACTTAAGTGTTAACAGTAAACATTTTCGTGTCACTGATAGAGTAAAAAGTAAGCTCAAAAACATATATCCAAAGACCCACTAATTTCAAAGAGGAGTAAGTTGTTCAATACTACATTTTGAAATACATACCAAATGCGTATGGGTTGATTATATGATATTAAACTAACTGCAACAAAAACTTGATTATATGATACTAAACTAATTGCAACAAAAACAAAAAGAACATTTAATCTAAGAAATACAGTATCTTAAAGTATTTCATTCAAAAGAACTCATTCCAAAACCTTACATTTTCTCTCTAAACCTTGATATGATGATTCTAAATCCACATGACGTTACCTGTATCAAAGATTTGGTCGTGAATAAGTAGTGTAAAAGTGATGGCTATTGTATAGTCTCACCACAGCATGACAGTGCAACGCAACAGAACAACTCCTTAAATTTTTGATTTTGCCTTTAAACTTCATAAATAAGCGTCAATACTGATGCAACATAGCCAAGATCCATTGACGTAATCATATGCATACCAACGTATTGTGACTGTTCACACTTAAGTATTTAAAATCGGGTGTTGATTGTGTGTTTATCATAGTAGTGAGTTACCGTTAAATATAAAAAACAGAGGAACTTTGATTAGTTAAATGAAAACAACCCGTGAATGAACAATTTCTAATTCACCAATAAGAGGCATTAAAGAATGAAAATAACTAACTTATAATTCACTAACAAGCACTATAGATTTTACTATACTCAGAACTTTGTTTTTAAGAAATACAAGGAGAGGTCTAAAAGGGAAATTTCCTTTTCATGCATAATGCTTTACTATAACATAATACTTCTATCTTATGTCATAGAGGCCTGAACTTTAGTACATTCATCAGTTAAACATAGTTAATTTGGTTTCTAATACTTCTTGTAAAACAGATCAGAATTGTGTCATTTATATAAAGTTTTTAGTATCATGCTAACAATATTTATAAATTTCTTCCACTCATTATACATTTAATGTTAGACGGTTTTAACTGAAGTCTTTCCTCCATAGACTTTGCTTGTACCACTTGCCGAACTAATCTGCATTTTGATGTCCGCCAAATACCACTCATTTATTGAAAAATTAGTGTTTTGTGCCAACTTAAATCCAATTTAAACCTTGTCTGCGACAATCAAAATTCGGCCTAAAGTGGTCGAGGTAAGCAATAAATATAAGAATTAATCTTAAAGCAAAAAAGTATGTCACCTGGATGCTTTCCCATAAAACATCTTTCAGTTCACTACTAAGTTACCTCCATCCATTTAGTGTAACTGGAATAATTTCTCGTGCAAGTGGTTCTAGGTAAGAAGATAATTTGACCGACCCTGGTTCTATTGGTTGCCTGCACTATTAAATTCAACTTTTATTTGCTCCAAAGAATTGAATGGAAGTCTTCTAACTTTGGTAGGCCCTCTAGGTTTTCTTCTCGGTTTTCCTTTCGACTGAACTACGTTGCCTTCAACTGATGTAGGTTGTCTTGTATTTCAGCATTATTATCTGATACGATTTGAACTTGATTATTTTCTAATGCATGTGGGTTGTCTTGTATTTCAGCATTCTTTTATGGTTCAACATGAACCTCATCTTCTACTTGATTGTCTTCGAATAGCTCTTCTCTTGTACGTCTCTTCCTATGTTCGTCGATTTCTTTTTGCATGTGACTTTTCCTTTTTACAGCCTTACTCTTCTTCGCTATTTTCTGTATATAAAAAATAAAAGGACTATTGTCATGAACGAGGGACATTTTTTATTTTTTTCTACCTTATACAATTAAGTATTTTCTAAACATACAAATTAAAGGAGCTAACTTAGTATTTCACTTGAATTTATTTTAATTTTTCATATTCTATCTGTGCACTTGCATGTTGCCTTGTCCTGAATAGTACAACAATCACAATTTTAAATATAAAATTTAAAAAAAGGCAAACAATTTGAAAAATATCAGGACGGTGTGGTTTCAGAACCCTTTGATTAAATGCTAGACCTTGCAGCAAAAATGATGAATTCCTCATTTAACCTTGCAAACAATTTAAAACCCAAAGGTAAATGGACATAAACATTCTCAATACGATGAATTCTTCACCAATACTTGAGACAGGTAAATGAACACCTACAACTACACATTTTTATACTAACCAAGTGATTACTTGCTAGTTTAGCATGCACTTCATAACTATGCAAATTGCACAGAAATGACAGGCAAAGCATTATTGTAAACTAAAGTCAATCATCCCTATCTAATATCTAGTTAACTTGGGAACTAACATAAAGAAACAGTTTAATGCAAAGATTGGGGTTTGGCATAGCAATATGCAACTGCTTGTTAGCAATATCACTTAAATATCAAATTCAGCATTATCGCAGCCTCGTAATTAATCACGCCAACACAATTATGCGTTTATCCAGCAATAATAAATGGGCATAAAAATAAAAAATGTTAATAACTGGAAGTTACCAATAGTATGAGAATTAAGCAAATCAATTTGAAGACATCTAAGGAGACACATTAAAAGCATGTTTTTTTCTACCTTATATAATTTAATTTAGCACTCCTACAGGAAATAGGTATCGCTAGTTAAAAACAAAAATAGCTGTTAATAAAAAGATATAATAGATAAATTGAGCTGATGTATGTCTAAGGCTTTATTGCCATGATTTTGAGCTCGGAGTTCTTGTAAGCTCTATGTAAGTTTCACATTTTATTAACTATTTTAAATGTAACAACGTGATTTAATATTAGTTTTAATATTACATGTTCACTATTCAAGATATAAAAATAATTAAAGATATGTGTTGATTAATTCTTCTGTGCATTAAATATAAGATTGTAAACAGAAATGATTTTGTAATTTTATTCAATAGTTTACAAGAGAGAATTTCTACATATATATAATACCCGAAGTGGGCTTATTTATAAAGCAAAACAGGATAATGGGCTAAGCCCAGTTGTACTGAACGGGTACAAAGAGTAACGTTGTTTTGTTACTCCTCATACCCCCCGTCAAACCCTACTACATGATTTAGGATTTGCTTCAGAAAAGAATGGTCGCCGCAATGAGATATATCAAATCATTTTCCTCAGTGATTTTCTTCAACTTCGACATCATCTTCTCCCTTTTTTTGTCTTCTCTTCCAAATCTTGGCTTTAATTTGAGTTTGAGCTTTCTCTGCTTTGCTATTTGCAGTGGATACTCCCTGGTCGGCTTCGGATCTGAACTTGTTGTGGGATTGATTAGAGTTTCCTCTGGATTTGGTTAGGGTTTGAGGTTTTGTGACAGAATTGAAGCTAACACTTGTGGATCTGCTCGATTTGGTTGCTAGGGTTTGTTCACTGCTTTGTGGATTAGGATTTGTGATCTCTACAACGCATAGCTTGTCTCTCAGAGTCTCAAACCTAGGTCTTGATAACGGTTTTGTCAGAATGTCTGCCGTTTGGTAAGTGAAAGGTACGTGATTTACCTAAAGCTTTCCTTTTTGAACTAATTCTCTTATGAAGTAAATATCTAGTTCTAAGTGCTTAGTTCCAGAATGTAGAACAGGATTAGCTGTTAATGCTATGGCACTCATGTTGTCACACCATATTGTTGCATTAGCACTTGAGTTAATTTTTAGTTCACTTAGGATTGATTGAATCCACATGATTTCGGCTGTAGCACTAGCAATACTGCGATATTCTGCTTCTGTATTTGACCTTGAAACAGTATTTTGTTTCTTAGCACACCAAGATATAGGGTTTTTGCCTAGGAATATACACTATCCACCTGTAGACTTTCTATCATCATAGTCATTGGCCCAATCAGCATCTTCATAGGCATTAATATTTAGATTGTTGCATGTCCTTAGGATTAATCCCTGATTGATTGTGCCTCTTAAATACCTCAAGATTCTTTTTACAGCCTTTCAGTGATCACTAAGAGGTTTTTGCATGAATTGGCTAGCCTTGTTAACACTATATGATATGTCAGGCCTGGTTATAGTTACATATTGTAGAGCTCCAATGATACTTCTGTACAGTTTTTCATTGCATGTAGGTTCACCTTTTTCCTTACTTAAGTGAGAATTAGTGATCACTGGTGTAGGTAGAGGATTTAGCCTTGTCCATGTTTGATCTGGTTAGGACTTCTGCAATGTATTTCTTTTGACTCAAGTGAAGTTCATTGTTGTTTTTCCTGTTGACTTCAATTCCTAAAAAGTAGGATAGTTCACCTAGGTCCTTGACAGAAAATTCATTGTTTAGTCGATGGGTAATAGTCTTGATTTCAGTTTTACAGTTGCCTGTAATTATAAAATCATCCACATAGATCAACACATAGGTAACTTTATCACCGGTAAATTTTGTGAATATGGGGTTGTCTGATTTTGTAGGACTGTATCCAAGCTTTGACAGGGTTGTCTTTAGCTTATTGAACCAAAAACGTGGTGCTTGCTTTAACCCATAAATGGATTTGTTTAATTTACACACCATCTTTCCATTTGTCTTTTCTTTGAGTCTTGGTGGTAGTTCCATATAGACTTCTTCCTGCAATTCACCATTCAAAAAGGCATTATTAACATCAAGTTGCTTGAGGGTCCAATTTATGTACAAGGCTATTGTCAATATGATTCTAACTGTTGTAGGTTTCACAACTGTGAGAATGTTTCACTAAAATCAATTCTCCACTGTTGTGAATATCCTTTTGCCACTAGTCTAGCCTTGTATTTAGAAATTGTACCATCATCCTGTCTTTTAATTCTATATGTCCATCTACACCCAATATTATTTTTATTATTTGGATGGTTGAACAAGACACCAAGTTTGTTTTTTATTTAAGGCATCTAACTCTTCATTCATGGCTGATATCCACTTATCACTCAACTTGGCTTGTTGATAAGTGGATGGTTCAGTCTCATTAGATTCAGTGCAAAAGATTTTTGGTTTGAATATGCCACTTTTTGCCCTTGTCATCATATGATGTTGATTTCGAGTTTGAGGTACTTCCCTGTTTTCTTCAGACTGAATGCTTTCCTGATCATTGTTGTCATCATGTATTGCACTGTTTTGTGAAGAATTATCACTGTTTTCATTGGCATTGTCTTCTTCTTCATTCATAGTCTATGTTCTGGAGTTTGAATGTTGTGGTGTACTAATAGTGTGTGTACTTTGTGTGTGTGTTGTACCATTGTTAAAGTGTTGCACATGCACAATATCACTAGTTTGCTCAGGAAATTCAGGAACTAAAATCTTTGGATTATAAATCTTACTTGTAGTTTTGCATGTGTCACTTTTAAATAGGAACACTTTCTCATTGAAAATAACATGTCTAGATATATAAATTCTTCCATTGTTTCTCAAACACTTGCAACCTTTCTGATTGGTAGTATAGCCAAGAAAAGTACATGGGATGGATCTATAGTCAAGTTTATGCTTATTAAATGGTCTGATATGAGAAAAACACAAACATCCAAATACTTTTAAATCATTATAATTAGGTTTAAGTTGATTTAAAACCTCAATGGGACATTTTAAATTAAGCACCTTTGTAGGCAACCTATTAATGAGATGTACAGCTGTTGCAAATGCATCAGGCCAGAATTTTAATGGCATTGATGCATGTGCTAACTGTGTGAGACCAGTTTCAACATTATGTCTGTGTTTTCTCTCGATCAGCCCATTTTGTTCAGAAGTGTGAGGGCATATCAGTCTATGAGTGATACCCTTTTTGCTAAAGTAAATTTTTAGTGGTAAAAATTCCTTACTCCCATCACTTTGCATAGTTTTGACTTTATGGTTTAGTTGATTTTCAACATTGGATATAAACTGCATTACTATATTACAAGTGTCTGACTTTGATTTCATGAAGTAAATCCACATATATCTTGAATGAGCATCAATAAATGAAATATAGTAATTTTACCCATAGTCAGTATTAATAGGTGCTGGACCCCAAAGATCAACATCAATTAGTTCTAATGGGTTTGTATATTCAGTTTCAGAGTTTAGGAATGGTAATTTATGACTCTTTCCCATTTGGCAATAAGTGCACACATAATCATTTGGAATATCAACATTGATGTTACTTTTATGTAAAATTTCTTTCATAATTCTTGAACTTGGATGTCCAAGTTTATAGTGCCACAAATCAAACATCATGCATTCATTGCTACTTTCTAATTCAGTCACATTACAACACTTGCTTTTAAACTCAGTATGTCTGAGATTTCCAGAATCAAACTTGTATAGGCCGTTTTGTTCCCTACCCTGCAATAAAATGTTCCTAGTCAGCAAGTCCCTAACTACACAGTGATTTGGGTAGAATTCAAATGACACTTTATTATCTTTGGCACACTGTGACACGCTGATCAATTTTTTTATTATGTGTGGTGCACATAGTAAGTTATTTAGATAAATCAGTTTAACACCCTTAATTCTAGCATGTCCACTGTGAGAAATAACTATAGAGTTGTCATTGCCCATAATTAGAGATTGCTTACCTTTGTATTCACGATTGCCAAGATTCAGGTTGTTTAAATTATTTGTGACATGGTGTGTAGCCCCCGAATCTGGATACCATGACACATCTTGAATATCATCAGTAGTAGCAGGATTTGAACTAGATTCTTGATTTTTTTTGACATCTGCTTGAGTATTGACTATATTAGCATTGGGATTTTTGTTTTTATTGCTGTTATTTCCTTATTGGTTCACATTGAAAATGTTATCAAATCTGAAGTAACATTTGTTTGTTGTGTGTCCAATCTTTTCACAAATCTGGCACTTTGGTCTGTTGTTGGGATTCCATCTCCTAGCTCTTCCTCTTCCTCTGTTCGACTGACCTTTCCTTTGGTAAGTATTTTGATTTCTTGTATTCTGTTGGTTCTTGTTTTTGCCAATAGCAGTATAATTGACAGAGGAGTCAATAATTTGATCTTTCTTTTGCATTAATCTATCTTCATGTGCAAGAAGCATAGAGTAGACACTTTGTAGAGTAGGAGTAGGTTCAATAGATGTTATAAATGCAACAACAGCTTCATATTCTTCTTCTAATCCTCCAACAATATACAACACCTGCTCCTTTTCTTCTATTCTGTTTCCAGTGCACGCAAGTTGATCACATAAAATTTTCACCTTCATAAGATATTCATTCATGCTGGAGTTTTCTTTCTTTATTGACTGCAATTGTTTTTTGTAATGCAACACTCTTGCTAAAGACTGGCTTGTAAATGATCTTTATAGCGTTGTCCATACATCATGAGATGTCTTACGGCCAATTAGTTGTGGCATGATAGATGAACTTACTGTTGACATTGACCATGCACTAACAAGATTGTCTTGCCTTTGATATGATGCATGTTCTTGATTAGGAATTAGGCTGTTGCTAACACCTCTGTTATATTTTGCTGGAACTGTATGTGATCCATAATGATAGTCTTCTAAGCCATATCCTTTTGCTGTTGTTTCAACTTGCAATTTCCATAAAAGATAATTGGATTCATCCAGTTGGATTGAGATGATGTTGCTTTGCGGCTTGATGATGGATTTAATGAGGTCTTTAGTGCTCTCAGCACTAGTCTAGTTCGATCTGGCAGATGATCTTGGAGAGTTTGGTGGGTTGGTTTCAACCATTTTTCTCTAAATGTGATGCCAAGAGACAATAACAGGAAGGGATATAGGATTTCTTCAAAAACAGGTGAATATTTTCCTAAACTCGTTTTTCTTGAATTGAAATCCTTTGAAAGATTTCTTTGATCTGAGTTTGAAAGTAACCAGTATTGCTGAAATGAGGATTTTGATGAAATTTTGATACTTTGGATGTCTGATTAGCAATCTAGGATGGCTTTTAAATTCAGATATTGATTTCTTTAGAGTTTCGTTGATCGAAAAATGAGTTCTTGAAAATATTTTGTCGCCAAGCTGTGGAATTGAAAAAACGGATGCAACCATTGAAAGGTGAGCGAGGCACAGTTTCTTTGATCACAGCCTCAACTCTCAAATGACAGGATGAAAGTCTTGGATGAGAGGCATCCAAATGATGACACTTTTCTGATGGATGATCTATCTTTCGATAGATTTATAGAGCACCCGATTGTTGGATCGAATCTTGATGTTGTTTGCATACAACAGCTCTGATACCATATAAGATTGTAAACAGAAATGATTTTGTAATTTTATTCAATAGTTTACAAGAGAGAATTTGTACATATATATATATAATACCCGAAGTGGGCTTATTTATAAAGCAGAACAGGATAATGGGTTAAGCCCAGTTGTATTGAACGGGTACAAAAAGTAACGTTGTTTTGTTACTCCTCATATTAAACCTATGTAGACAGATGCACATGTTAGATATGCAAATGAATTAATTAAAATAGCAGAATCATTTATTTATATAATGCAGCACCATAATGTATGACATTTAAATTCATCTAATTCTTCTAATAAATCAAATCAAAATGAACATGCAATAGTTAATAGTTCACTGAGCCTACCAAGTCAGAAAGGGTAATCTCATCGTCTGGTTGATTGTCTTAAAGCTGCTTATTTCTTACGCTTTTCTTTTTCTTCTCGCCCAATTCTTTTTGCATGTGTCTAGTTATCACATTCCACAGTTGCTTATTTTCTGTACCACAAGCAACGAACTAAATAAACAATAACAAATTAGTAACAAAACAATAATTACAAAACAAATTATGAAACTATATTCAAATATGATAGGTTTGCATAATAACGTGTCAAAACAGTCTCGTTAAATAGAAACTGATATATGGTTTGCACTGGGATGCAGGCAGTTAAAACAAAAATGATTAGTATGCAGGCAGCCAAACATTAGCATTGTTGTTCAAATTTTGTGAGATGGGTATTAAGCTAAGGGATGATCGAAAATAAACTTATGCATTTAGGTAATATTATGCAATATTATTATGAACAAGATATGTTTAAAAAACAGTGAGATAAAAATAAAACTTGGATAAACATGTGTTAACTTGTGTAAAATAGTCACCAATATCATTTCTGATTTATATGGTAACAAATTTTCAGATTGACCATTTTCCACCATCTTATCCTCAACCCTGCATGTTTTCAAATTAAATTCTACCTAAGTTTTATGATTTGCATTTACAATATATATTTTGAAACACGCAGAAGATGGAAGGTATGGAAAATCACAATTACTATTAAAAAGAAAAGGGGGAAAGGGAGGAGGAAGAGAATTCCTGGTATTTGGCAGAAAATATGAAAATGTCATGTTTCAACATTATGTGTTCCAGTAGTACAGTGGCAATTTTCATGAATTTAAGCAAAAGAGTGTTTAAGTGAAATCGTAACCAACCAGAATGTGTTCAGATAGATTAAAAAAAGTAAACAGCAAATACTGGCTTAGAAATTGGATTGTAATGCGGCTGTAGAACACAATAAATTTAAGGTGAGCTGAAAGTAATATAAAGAAATGAAAAAAAATGAAGGAAGCTGTAGGCAACAACATGGTAAACTGAAGAAATAACCAAAGGTAACAGACACTCATCAAAAAGTCTCAATTACTTCATTTAACCATGTGGATGTGTTACGTGAGTCAGTATAACAACTAAAATGCCACCACATATATTACCACATTGCATGTGGGATTAGAAAAAATGATGCTAATTATAAATATGGACTTGTTTATAAGATCATGCTCATCTATTAAGTTATTAGTTCTACAGCCAAATCTCATGTGGCAGACATAAAACATTCTTTCAAACTGTCACTGTTCACTTTAAAATTATCAAGAATTCCAAACTTTTGGTAGCCAATTACGATGATCAAAATTTATTAAAATGTTGTTGGTTTGTTTAAGCTTAGGTATTCATTAAGTCAAAAGAGATTTGTAGTGAAAGATCCATTGCGTAGTATATTACATTAATTTGATTTATATGAGCAGAAATTATTTGCAAATTCAAACAATAAGGCATACAAATTAAATAATACTTTAGACTTTCCTACATATAGAATGAACTATGAAATATTTTGTGCTTTTTAACTTTGTCTTTAAAAACTGCACAAACCCATTTATTTCTTAATATTAAGCCCTAAATCTGGACTAATATCGTATACTAGCAATTAAGTAGGAATTACAAACCTCACAAGCAAATAAGACTGGAAATCTACTCAAATATGTCTTCACAATCTTCTCTAACATAGCTAACATTCTCAACTGAATCAATATCCATGTCGGTTTCTTCACAATCTTCCCTAACAAAGCTAACTTTCGTAACAGGATCATCTCTCTCTAATTCATGATAACCTCTTGGTGGTGCTTTCATTACAACATACCAATTAGAATGCTCATTCTCTCTAGAATAAAAAACTTGTTTCGCTTGAGATGCAAGGATATATGGATCTTTTACAAATGAAGCTTGATTTTGTTGTAAATTGACAAGAGTGAATCCATCTTCGACCTTCCATCCATTCCCTATATTCGCCCAATGAACCTTAAATACCGGAATATAAAAAACATGACAGTCTAGCAAGATTATGTCTGTCACTACCCCATAATAAGTGACCACATCAACTCTTTGAGAAATATCTTTTGCACTTTCCCTACACATGGTAGTCGCATCGTAAATGACTCCATAGTTTTGGGTTTCTCTTTCAATGTCTTTTGTATGAAACGATGCCCGTTAGTTATATAACCTTTATAGGACAATGCATTACTACTTAAGCCAAAAGCAATCCATCTTAGTATTTCATCACTTGTTGATTGAAAAGGTACCTTCAAACAAATCGTTTTACATAAATTTTGAAGTAAAAGTGAAATCTTTTTTGATCATGGAAGGATAAGTTATAATTAAACCAACCATCTTTTTAATCCAATCTGAGAAATCATCTGTATGTTTTTACCACAACAATATCGCATTTTTTTCCAAACGCTTATCAGAATTTTGTAACTCCTCCAAATGCATACTAGTGTTTAAATAATTTTACCCAAGTTATATTCAACATCAAAATTTTATTAAGAAGGTATAAACAAAATATAATATGTACTTACTCTAAGTATGGTTCCACCACAACCATATTCATTAGCAAGACCAAATGAGCAATATCTTTTTCATTCGATGACAATGTAATTGTCTTCGGTTTTAAAACTGGACGTCCTTTAAGTATCGCCTTGTTTTCATAATCTTCATTTCAGACTTCTTTCCCCTCCATTTGTACTTTCTTGCATAGAAATTCACTAAAAATTCTCATTGATTCTTCTGCCAGATAAGACTCTGCAATACACCCTTTAGGTCGTGCATAATTACTTATATAATCTTTAAACGTTTTCATATACCTTTCAAAAGGGTACATCCAACGAAAATGAACCGGACCACATAATTGTGCTTCTCTTCCAAGATGAATTGTCAAATGTACTATTATATCAAAAAAGGAAGGTGGAAAATATCTTTCGAGTCCATATAAAATTTCAATAATCTCATCATTAAGTTGTGTCAATGTCTCTCTTTCAAGAACACGTTGACATATTTGATTGAAAAATGAACATAAACGAATTATTAGTGTTTTAACTTTTTTTGGTAAGAAATCTCTCACCGCAACAGGTAAGAGTTGTTGCATTAGGACATGATAATCATGCGACTTCAACCCACTAACTTTTCACTCTTCTAATGAAACAAATCTTTTGAAATTTGAGGAAAAACAATCGGGACCTTTAAAATCATATAACCTCTTACTAAATATATTTTTTCGGACAATGACAATGCATATGGAGCAGATGGTAGATATGTTCTATTCCCAGAGGTTGTGCATAAAGACTTTGTCTAATCCCTCATTCCTCCAAATCCTTCCTTGAATTGATTTCATCTTTCGGTTTACTGTCATGCAACATCGAGCTTAGTAAGCTTTCAGCGACATTTTTTTCAATATGCATTACATCTAAATTATATCGCAAAGGAAGTTCCTAAAAATATCAATAATACAACAATTTATTAACTTTTATATTGTTAAGTCTATTAAAGAAAATATATTTTTAATACTAGCCCCCCAATATGACAAATAAAAAAAGATTGATCTTTTTTTCTACCTTAACAGCTCTTTTTTATATGGTTTCCATGGATGAATGGTTGAATTGTTTATGGTAAAGGCTATCACTGTCCGATGTGGGGAAGATAAGGTTAAATTCTTTTCTGGTATTGTGGGTAATTTATTATGTTTATCTATCCATCCTCATATACTTTATTATTGAAGTTTGTTTGCTGTTTTATCGCTCACTAAGACTGTTGTCTGACTCAAGGTTTTATGTTTCCTCTTATTACCTTGGGCTATTCATCCGGTTGTGGATGGGCAGACTAAGTAGCAGGTGACAAGTGATTAGTGAGGACGATGCTGTTGTCCAAAGGCGAGTAGGAGGCTGGCGTATTACTTTTACTACTATCTAGTATTTCTGTTTCCGATGTTTGAGTTGCTCTATGAGTGTTGTAGTGAGGCCTTATGTACATACTTGATATTTCCTATGATGTTGGGATAACCTTTAAGGATGTTGAGAAAGTTTCAAAAGTTTGTTATGTGATGCTTCACTATTATTACCTGTTGTATATTTTCTATTATATTTTATCCTTGCGATGTGAGTTCTACGACATGTATTGATTGTGTTTACCTACTCTGATGATAGTCCATAGCTGCCTGCCCCACCTTTCAATGCATTATTCCTCTTGTTTAGTGTGGTGCTGTGGGCGGTCGTCACATTTATCGTATTTTTAGAGCAAGCATTAAAACTGGGACTACCATTCGAAGCCAATTTCATTTTCAGATTACGAAAGATATTAGAAGAATAAAGAAGAAATTGAACTTGAATGACCCAGCTAGTATAGACCAACGTAAATTGTATTTGCCTTCCATTAAGGCTGGTTGTACACCTAGAATTTTGCTGCTAGGTGCTTTTCTACTGGTCACATTTTTGTGTAGTTTTTTTAAATGTATCATGCACAGTCGAAGCGAGTGAATCGCTTCGGCTATGCTGAATTTTGAAATAATCAATCATGGAGAAAGGGATGGATGGTAAAGATGATTAGAAATATTGATGAGTTAATAACCTTATAACCTGATGATTAATTAAGATTGGGGATGTTGGGTTGTTTAATTATTTAAAGATAAGAATATTGATGATGTATAATAATAAAAACAATCCTTGTGTGAATTTAAATTGGTGATCATTTTATGTGCTGAATGGTCCGATGAGTGTCTTAAGAGTTTTGATCGATGCGCCTGATCAGCGATATCGATATAAATTTCTTAAACACTTATGTGAGACTATCTAACACTATAGATGTGCAGAAAAATGGAATTTGTTGAATAATATAATATAAAATTATTTTGACGAGATAATGTTAAACCACCACAAGAGATGCAAAATAAGATGACTTTGGCGAGGCGATGGTGACGATATATCGACTTCCCAGCTAATTGCTAAAAAAATTATTGGAAAATAGGTGGTTTAATGTTGTTCTAATCTAATTGTAAATGGAAAATTTAAAGTGTGTTGGTTATAAAAGTGTTCTAAATACATGACTTCCTGAAATGACTGTGCTATTTTGGAATACACCTCCATAAGACACTTAGTGCCATTGAATTGGATATAATTCAAGGAGAATGGCGAGGCTATTTGATGACTGAAAGTCTAAGTAGCAGCCATAGTTTGAGGAAAAGTATACAGCTTTGATGGCAAGGCAGCGTCGAATGTGGATTGGTGATCGGAAAATTATGAATGTATATATTTCAAGATACACCTTATGAATGATAGGTTGTGTTGTATGAATTCTGGATATTAATGAATTAATGAATATGGTTAAAATTTTGTCTAAAATTTGGGTAGATTCAGGGTAGTTTGCGTTAAGTTTATCCTCTTTCTTTTTGTTTTCTCCTATATCATGGTTACTATTTTTGTTTGTAATGTATAAAATAATAACTCTAATATTATATAGAATATCACCAACCATTAATCAAATGTTATCCATTAATCAAATATGGTGGATCACACGATTATTCCAATGAATAACTAAGATTTTTCGTCGTATAGACATATAGAGGATATGAAATAAGGGGACAACTTATTTGATCTACTTCATATTCGTATCTACAAGTATTTCTTACTAAAAATGAAAATGTTATTGATTATGATCCATGAACATCTCAATGGTTTGATCAATAGGCTTTGTATATCAGATACTATGTTGTTATGCATTTCATCTTTTTGTAAAGATGTATTTTGGCCATTTTTATATATAACAAGAATTTGGGTTAGTTTTGTTTTTCAGACTTTTTTTGCATATTTTTATTATTTTGCCTAAATAAAATATATCCTTTTTAGCTTCGATCAAACGGTATACTTATATAGTATTATATTGAGAGTAATGTTAGAAGAATTTATCAACTATATCATTTAGACTTTATTAACGTATATTATTTAAATTGAGTGATGCTATGAAACTTTATTTCAACTGTAGGGTTTATGTAGTGTTATATTTGAGAGTGACATTGTAAAGGAATAAAATATATAGCATGGATTTATTGTCTCTTAACCATTGACATTATAATCAAGATTTCTTCCTTAAATTTGTTGTAGGTATTTAAATACTAAGTCGTTGTTGTATATAGAATTCTGTCTTATTCTACCATATGAATAGATAGAAAGATGATAATTAATAAATAGTGAATGTTAACCTTAGCTCCTCAGAATCAAACATAATATACCCAGTGCCAAAGGCTCCCGTACTCAAGCGAGAGAACTTCCCAGGCAGTCGCCCCACCTAGTACTATTCTCACTACTTTCCGGACTCTGGGGTGGTCTATTAATCCACACAGCCTTTCGCTCACATGTGTGAAGAGACCAGGATTCGAACCTATGCGCTCCAAATTACCAGCCAGGTAACCTTACCGTTGCGGCAGGTACCACAGAATCAAAAATAATATACAAAAATTAAATTGCTGTAAATTAGATCCTTAAAATTAAATTACCGAATAATCAAAGAATAAATTTATGCAATTATATTTAAAAATTGCATGATTTTTCTGTAGTTAGTGAATAATTGGATATTTTCGTAATTTACGGAAATTTCTTAAATTTTTATCGAATAATAGCGAAATATCTGCAATTTGAATATAATCATATAAATGTTCTAATTCACGTACTTTTTGTTGGAAAAATACATTTGGTGTACTTTAAAATTTAATGGGAAATTTAGTCAAACTTTCCATAATAAATATTTTTAATTTCTCCATACAAAAACGAATTGATAGAAACAAGAGAACAATTTCATTTCATAACTAAATATATCCTTATTCTATGGCATGTTTTACATATTTGTTGTTAATATATACCAAAAAAATCCTAGCTGAAACATCACAAAATTTTAGAAGATTACTCTAGTTGATTTCTAATCCATCTGACTGTCAGAAACATAAACGGACCTTGTATTGATTTTTTTGGGATTTTTTTTCTATTTAGCCCATTTTATTTTATTTTATTTCACTTATATACCACTTTTACAAAATATTACAAATATAGTCCACTTTTCGCCAACTCAGCACTGAGTTGGCCAAAAAGTACCGGCGCAATTTCAAATTGCGCAAAAAATTACATTTTTTACTGGCACAATTTGAAAATGCACTAGTACAGTTTTTTTAAATTTGAAATGACGCAATTTAAAATTGCGCCAATTTTTATTTTTTCACTGTAGTGGCGCAATTTGAGATTGGGCCAGTACCATTATGGCCAACTCAGCGCTGAGTTGGCCAAAAGTGAGCTATATTTGATATATTTCGAAAAAGAGGGCTATAAGTGAAATAAAAAGAAATAACTAGGCTTAATTGAAAAAAAAAATCATTTTTTTGGGGTTATACCAAAAGCAAAAGTGTGCTACTATTGACACCCCAGTTTCCTCTCCTGGCCACCTTAAAAAATTTAATAGACATGACTATTTTTTACACACTTCTGGCCACCACAATCTATTCGTTCACTCAACCGTCAATTACCGAGAGTAATTTAAAATTTCGGATATACACAGCCGAACAGAAATATACAAATTGATCAACCTATTTCATTAGCATTCGGTGGTAAGGAACTGAAAACCAATCACATTCACGATTGTACACAACCGACCAAATCATCTAGATGAGCAAATCCACTATTCGGTTACCAACTACCGAATATAAATTGAAATAACGGTTTTAAACAGCCGCCGAAAGCACAAAATAAGTTCCATCGGAAAAAGAATTAGGGTTTATAGTTTAAATCGACCAAACTATGCAAATTAGGGTTTTCATCGAAGATTGCTTACTCGAAATCGACCCCTGAGAACCCCCGACGTCGATGATCTTCTTGGAGCCGCCGCTTGGTTGACCAGAGCTTGGCTTCTTCATGGAAGACATCGGATTTCCTGTAATTGAAGAGGGAAGAGTGCGTTTGGATGGTGCTGGTGGTGGCCTCATTTTTTTTCGTTACTAAATTATATGGTGGTCAGCAGTGGTTAATTGTAAATGACGGGGTGTTTTTTAGTTGCGGTGACCAGTAGTCTAAAATGGGGTGTGAATAGCAGCACACAAAGCAAAAAAGAAAAATCCAAAATTATTGGAAAAAAGGATCTTTTAAGCAATGGCGAAAGCTCAGGCACAGGTCGCACAGAACGCAGTGAACTGAAACTCAGTCGATGGCGGGGCGGCCAGAGCAGCAAATTTGTCCTGACTATTTCATTGTATGTTAGTGATTTGAAGCAGGTGTTACGGATGCTCAGTTGTTCATGTATTTGGATCCATTGACAAAGTGGCTTCTGTTAGGGTTACCAAGAGGAGATCGCTTCGATACGGCTATGTCAACTGTAGCAGTCCTGTAGAGAAGCTGATTTGTGCAGTTTGAATTTGAGGAATCAGCTTGTAATGCCGTAGAGAAGATGAATGACATGCGCCTCCATGGCAAGCCACTCTTTGTAGAAAAAAAAAATTATCGCGCTGAATTAACAACCAAAGAACGGCTTGACAAAATGTTGGTTGAATACAAGAACGTCACCAGTTATGTTTTAACAACGACTAAAGAAGATGAGAAATCAATGTGCTTTAGTTCCGTCAATTTCGAAAATGTCGATGGTGCTGCTTTAGCAGTTTGGAACTTAATGGGAAGAAATTTGGGTATAAAGGCTTAGGAAGAATAATCTGAATGGGAGATGAAACTGAAAGTGAAATTTGATCAGGATGCTAAAGAAGCTGTCAATATATTTAGAACTTGGACGATAACATTTGATATGAGAAGCTTACGGATATGTTTTCTGTATATGGTACTGTCACTTCTTGTAAGATCATGCGAGATCCCGTGTTAGTGGAGCATCTGTTGTCTTCTCAGAATCCAGATGAAGGCTCACGGGAATACTGGTTCGTCGACACCACTTCATGTTGTGTCAACATGACTCCACCTTCCCACTGTTGGAAACCAGAAAGACCTATATGGACCTCCCGATTTCCACCAATAAGGGATCGGAGTCACGGTGACGCCACATAAAGTGGTGTCAAACAAACTCAATCTCACGGGCTCCAGCATTGCGCGGCAATGAATGGAAACAAGGCTGTCGGCAAACCCTTATATGGAGGATTTGGACCAGTGTCACTGAGGACAGGACCGGACCGCGGTTCAACTGTGAAAAACCATGAACCGTTAGTCATTTTGGTCCGGAACCGTGTATACGTCTGGGCAGGACTCAGGAGGTTAAACCCTAAAACCGTATTTTGTGGCGTTCACAACCGTTTCAGAAGAAAAAAAAAAAAAAAAAAAGACAATCTTTGTTTGCTCTGTAGTCCATCGTTTTTTTTCCAAAGCCCTTCATTGTTTGTCTTGCTTGTGGGAGAGTGGTTTATTGACATCTGAAAAGGAATATCAAACCCTTTATTGTTTGTCTGGGACATCAAACTGGGCGTTATGCCTTTCTGCTTTCCTTTTTTCCATTTTGAAAATTTTGTCAAATTTTGTTGAATTCACAACTTCAAGAATTCTATCTTTCATGGTTGCAACCGTAGTGATTATGATTTATAGTGTTTGACATTTGATTTATTGTTTAATGGTTACTCGCAGGATGACCTCAAATCTAAATTATGAAGAAGCATATAATCCTAGCACTGAAAGCACCGTACGTTTGTCTAACAGACCGAAGACCGATCCGACATGGCAATATTGCAACGAAAAAAATAACAAATGGACATTTAGAGATAAAATGTATGTCCTGCAACAAAGTATTTAAAGGCGGAGGAATTCGTCACTTTAAATATCATATTTTTGGTCTATTTGGAGGAGGATGTGCATCATGTACACGTGTAAGTGATGAAGTTAAACATGCGATGAAGTGAAATACTGAAAGTGGGAAAGTTTTGTAGAAGAATATTGCAGTTAGCAGATCCAAAGATTTCGCTTTTCAAAATGAGGATAATGTTGTACCTTATAATTCTAGGAAAAGAATTGCATCTAGCAGCACACAGACACAACCCACTGATTCTAGCAACCTCTTGAGTCCTACTTTTATGCCAAGAACTACTAGTGACGCTCAACCAAACATAAGAAGTGTAGTTCAACGTCAAGAGGTGAAGGATACTGTTGATTTAGCCATTGCAACGTGGTCTTATGACGCCTCAGTTTCTATCAATGTTGTGAATTCATTATTATATAAACCAATGATCAATGTCATTTCTAGTTATGGAAAGGGCTGCGAAAAACCAACCTTTTATGCATTGCATTGTAAGCTACTAAAGAGTTGCGTTGAACAAGTGAACATTCAAGCCAAAAACAACAAGATTCATGTAAGGAATCCGGTTGTATATTAATGGAAGATGGATGGTCGGATCAATACAGTAGAAGTTTGATCAACTTTTTGGTTTATTCAACTAAAGGTAGACAATCTTTTAATTCATAGCTATGCATAATCTCTTATGTTTTGCAATGTTTTTATTTATTTATTTTTATTTGCATGTAGGTACATTGTTTTTGAAATCTGTTGATGCATCCGTTGCTTCTAAAATTGCCTCAATGCTTTTCGACTTATTTAAAGAAGTTATTTTGGTAATAGGAGCACACGACATAACGCAAGTGGTGTTAACGTTATCTGTGCCACACAACATAACTATTGTAACGGTTCAGAAAGTTTTGAGGATCGATCATCTCGAAGTAAGCCATTAGCTGTGCCATGTTGAAGCGCCTCGACCATTCAACATTGAACACAACTCGAGTGAAGGGGTTACATCTCGTGTTGGTTTCCTAGACGTCGATGACGTGCCCCTGCGATTCCCTCATGATTCTACGGACCATGTCGATGAGAATCAGAGGTTGGATCTCTATTGGATTCCAACAGTCGTGATCCACCTCAGGAGTGTGTGGCCTAAAGCTCCTTCTCGGATGAATATGAGCATCATCCTTTAGTAAGTCGTCAACTCCAACTCTCTGATTTTGCAGAGGTCTGTTAGGTGGAACTTGAGAGTGATTCGTAGCTGGCCGAGTTGGAAAAAAGTTCTGGACGGAGGCAGGAGGAGGTTGCCTTGTAGAGGGTTAGGCGCTAGTTCCAGGATCAACATTAGGCCTAACCAAGAGCGGTCAGAATGATGAGCTCTCTCTGATAAGTGTATCACTGTAGCTGTTAATCCTTCTCCTTTGGCTATGGTTGCTATGGTAAGTATCAAACGAGGAGTTTTCCAAAATGTACGTAGGAAGCATAGTAGCCCTATTGGCTTGGAGGCATGTGATAACCCTATGGATATTCTGTTATAGCCTTTGCATCAAATCAGTATTCTTCTTAATTTGGTCATTAAGCCGTCGTTGAGTTTCCTCCAACTTCTTGGTCACTTCGAAGAATTGAGCTTGGGTGATCGGAGCTTCTGGATTGGAGGACGTTTCCATATCCGTGATAATCGGACCTTGCGAAGATTGACATTGAGGAGAGATTTCTAGGTTGGTAGTAGAAGGCCCAACCAAAGTAGCTTTTCTTTTCTTCACCATTTCGGTAAAGTTGGTAGGCAAGTTTAAGGAGACTAAGTAGTGCTTCCAAGTTTCGATAGAAGAACAGTAGGAAAGATGAAGTCTTTAGGTTCTCAATGAAAGCATCAAAATGTTGATGTGCAAAAGTTGGTACAACACTGAACAAGTTCCAAGGCAATGAAGCTAAATGTCTAGTATGGAAAGTATGCTGGAAAGTAAACCAATACCTATATCAACTTTGAAGGTTTTGCTCTTTTATTCACTTTAATGTCAAAAGTATGATGGCGGGAACAATGGTTCCAAATAACTACAATGGAAATAGCAGAAAGAAAGTTCAATATGGTCCAAAATGGAGCTCAATTTCTTCTTCTGAAAATACCTAGGCAGCGTAAAAAGTCCAAATGTCCCAAAATGTAGATTTCTTCTTCTCGGAGTGGTGGAGCAAGCTTGACAGTTAAATAGGCAATATCTTTCTTCCTAAAGTGTCAAGAGAGAAAAAATCCAACTCTTTCCTCATAGCATAATGGTAAGTATTTATAGCAGGAGGGAGCAAGTAAGAGAGGAGGCTGGTGGGAAAGTGCGAGCCATTCTTATCCCAGGATCGATATCGATTCCGCTATACTTTTTTTTCTTGCCTGCTCCAAAGCTCTGAATCCTTTCTTCTTTGTTGTTTTTGTATCCCACCATATAAAGTGGCTTGCATCGGCCTCGTTGCATCCATGGGGTTACGAAATCTGTAGGAAGGTACGTTTTAGGATACGAAATGTGGAGTTAGTTTTGGGATATGGAAATTTAAGTGGAAGCGGGGATACAAGATTGGAAAGGGTGATCCCCGGATGCAAAATGCTCATACCGATCTTGGGATATGAATCCCTCAATCCTAATCCTGAAGGTGTTGGAATTTGGGGAATTGGTTTTGGAATACGAATTGTCTCTTACCAATCCTGAAGTACTTGACCATTTTTGAGTGGTTCCGATGAGCTAGGACATTGATAATTGTACGACTCCATCTGGGCTTTGTTCCTCGGTGTTTTGGCAGCACTTGTGGGTCATTTGATCACGGGATGGGCTGAATCATGTGAGCATGAACTGCTTTTGGTAGTTGAACCAAAAAGGCCAGGTAAAACACCTTTTCTTCCTCCGCTATTTCATACAATTTCTCCTATTTCCCTGTAGCGAACATGTTTTTAACAAATAAAAAAACTGAAATATCTCGTGTGATTACGTAATCATTTGACTCTACTTTTCAAAATCCGTCAGCTTTGCTTCAAATAATTGAAATTTAGCCTTTATAATTTGACAGGTATGGTTTGAAAGAAATAACGTACTTTCCTTACCAGAGGTATTGTAGTCTTATTGAGTTTATTATTTTAGAGGGAAGCTGCTAAGCAAATCACTGTGTTTAATTAGAATCTGCCATAGTTATGTTTTCCTTATGCAGAAGATAAATGATTAATTGTCTATATGTGAATTGATGTACATTAACCTTATATTATTTTTTTTATAAAAAAATACTCTTGTTCTTCTTTACATATATAGTGAGATGACTCACACATTCAAAGATTTGGAACTTTTTACAATAACATCTACTATTTCCCACAAATTGTAATATTAAGTCATACATCTATGTGTATACAAAGGTACCTTCCGATTTAAACTTTAACGATAGTTTAAATAACTTCATTAGCAAATGCGTTGCTTTTCTTATTACTCTGATGAATTCATTTTGATGTATTGCATGCATGCTTGTATACTCAATATGATGTGATTGTCCAACAATTTCAATCTTTGTTGTCATTGAGAATCATATTACTGAATGTTTAGTAAAACACATTTTACAGAAAGAGGGAATTAGTATAAATGAATTCAATTATTTTTCAAATTGATAAAAGTAGGAATTATTACCAATTTTAAAAGAAGCCAACAATTTTTCATTGGATGGTGACATTTTTAGACAATTAATTAAGCGATTGCCTGTTATAAATAGACATTGATAGTGTTAGACAGTCGTTTTTCAATTTTAGCTTATACTTGTAGCACCTCCATGTAAGATACTGGGATTAAAGATAGAGATGGTTTGGCTAAGGTTATTATTAAGTTTCAAAATATACAAAATACACATGTTTAAAAACATTGTAAATTATGTCTATGTTTCTCAAAAATCACCAAAAAAATAAAAAAAATCAAAATGAATGTATCAAACTTCAAAACTTAATTCAATTTATAACAATTTTCGTATTCACGTAAGAAAAGTAAATAAAAAATGCTTCAAAAAATTCAAAGTCCAGCCAAACAAGCAGTAATAACTGCGATTTTTCAAAAACTACAGACATAAACATAATTATAACAAAAAAGTAAGGTTGTTGTAGTAATGATTACCGTTACCATTTCGCAAATACGGTTATCATACCGTTTTTACAAGTAAGTGAAATTGCTTACCGTTGTCTTTACTAATTGATTGGTATATCAAAGACATGGTATACCGATAATTAGGTAACTTTTACATTGGTAATGATAAATTAAGCTTTGTCTATTAATGCATGTAACTTGATTTTTTTTTGTTAAACGTTATAATGTATCCTCATTATGGTATACACAATGTTAATCAATGAAATACATAAATGAGAAAGATAAAAAAAGCTTTTGGAATTATGTCACCTAATTTGGGAACTAAATTTAATCATTTATTTGGTTTTAAATATATGTAATAAAGCATATCAAATGAATATGCATATGATTCAAATTGATTGGTGAAATTACGTACTATTACCGCTGGTATTAGAGAAATGCTATTGACAATTTACCATAAAAAATCGTAAATTTACAATTGCCATGTTGCTTTAACTGGTATATTGATTTCAATCGAAAATGATCATCGATCGACTGATAATAGCACGATAATGGTAATTTACCGTTACCGTAACAAGCTTACCAGAATTTACATATTTTAATGCAATTTTTGGTGATTGCTTCAAAATTTCAAACTCAATGTCTAACCTCATTCAACATCACATTATAGAAGAAAAACTAAAAAAAAAAAAAAAAAAGTATGTTACATACAAATGAAAAATATCTCACTTTCAGTATTAAAAAAAAATGTAGATATTTTTGTAATTTTTTTGATATAATGAGATGTGTCTTCAATACAATATGGCCATAGCTGCAGATATGTATGCACTTTTTCACAATAAATGTAAATATTTCTGCATAGTTTAATTTTTTTTTTATTTTCTACATTACACTACGTGAACGGTTGTAGATACGTTTACACATTTTCATAATAAATGTGGACATTTCTGTAAAAAAAATAGAGTATTCTTCTATTATTATTTGTAATTTTCTTTTATGCAGTAGCATAAAAAATCACGTAAAACATTTGCTATTGAAACATGGATTTGTTTAACATCAAAATTTTAGGGATGGTCCCTAATATTATTTAGTTAAAAATATGGCCGTAAGGTTTTTTGCCAATCAAAAGGCATTTTGAATGTTTGTTATTATTTAAAAAACATTAGCAATTTATGTGGCTGGATTTATTTACGCTTGCAGTACTTTTTTGGTAGAAAGTTAAGTCCGTGGTACAAATTTACAACTACATAATGGGGCCGTCAGTCCAGTATTAAAAAGAAAGGTTATTGTTAAATTCGGCCCATCTTGAATTCGTTATGGACTGGCAACCAATTTAATTTGAGTTTTTGACTGCAGTCAAAAAAACAAGTGCGGTAAAAATGAACTAGAAACAAAGTGAGGCTGGTGAACGTAAGATGCAGTAACAGTAAAAAGAAGGGAAAAGCGGAAGAGACAGACATCAATCAATCAGTCAGTCAGTCAGTCTGCACATCATATCAATCAAATCCCTGTTTCCATGGTAAATGACTCTGCGCTGAAAACCCCTCGTCCGTTTTCTATGCTCTATATGGATCCACTGAGATTCTTACCGTTTAAACGACACTGACCACCTGCTCCTAACTTTTGCCTACCTACAGTGGTTGTATTTTTAATGCTATACGGTTCCGTGACAGAGTAACGTGCTTGTGCATCCTGAAACGAGCATTTTAACTGTTTTGTTGTAAATATTTATTTTTGTTTCTTCTATCGTTTTCTCTTCAATGACTTTAAGTTGTTATTTAACTCGTGGTTGACATTTAAGGGGAATATCGGAACGAGCTCAAATTTTGGATAGGTTCTTAAATATATGTGAATTGAACATCTACAAATTCTCGTTCGATTTGGATCGCCGTAGCTCACGGACGGAAAGATGTGCTAACAGAGGATCAAAACTTTTATTAGGCCTTAAGCCCAAAAACTGATCCATGCGGCACATTCAGCACACGCGTTCACAAACTGAAAAGCCAAAACACAGCTTTCGATAGTTACATCGAATAATCACTTTACAACAGAAAAGCAGGAATAAAATTCAAAAAGAAAAGAAAAAAAAAAAAAAACATCGAAACCCTGTTCTTCTTTATGGCGGCCGAAATGACCTTCATCGGTTTCCTGCCTTTGACACAAGCGCACCCCCTCCTTCGTCAGGAATTGCACTTGTATCCATCTTGGTAAATCTCTCTAGCAACCTCAATTTCACTAGATTCAGTTCTCCGAGGATAATTCGCTCTAAATCTGTCTGATTCGTTGCTTTATGTTGAAAAACTCGTTTATTTCTTTCTTTCCATACAATCCATGCAACTACGGTGAAGGAAAATATGTGTTGTTTGGTCTTTAGGTCTTTCGTGGACCTGCTGTTTACGAGGTAACTTACTATGTCTTCCGTCTTGTTAAAGTTAGCCAATATGCCCATTATAGTGTTACAATGTTCCAGAATAGTCATAAAAGTAGTGCATTCAGAAAAATAAGTTACTGTGATACTCATTCATTTGGTTGCATAGCACACACTGTGTGTCATCTGTAATACCCCATCGATTTAGCCTGTCTCTCGTAGGCAATCTGCCCAAAATTGCTTTGTAAGCATTGAAATCCATTTTATGGCAATTAACATGATCCCACACAATTTTACTCCATATCCTGGGCTGATCTCTTTTTCTGACTTCATTCCAAGCTGATTTGGTAGTGAAATCGTTCCCTGTAGGTTTCCATGCCCATTTATCATTTTCCCTATCGGTATAAATTGACATGTGTTTGATTTTTGCTTGTTGCATTTGATTGAGTGGTGTTTCAGCGATGCTCCAATGATTGTCTTACATTATGTCTTGAACGGTTTTGCCAGGGCAACCATAATTTGAGAAAGTGTGCATGACAGCCATATCCATGATAGACTTACCCTCTATCCATGGGTCTCTCCACAAATCAGTGCTAGCACCGTTCACTATCTTCCTTTCACAACAATCTGCCAACTTGCTCCGAATTCGCATAATTGCTTTCCACGTGGCAGATGCGTTATTGTCAGTCTTCATTTGCCAGAAGTTACCCCGTATATATCTCTGCCTCATCCATCTAGCCCATAACCCACTATTATTACTGATTTTTCAGCCTTGTTTCATAGTGTATACTTCTCTCATGTCTTTTAATCTTTGCAAGCCAGTACCCCCTTCAGATTTGGGTTTGCATAGGTCACCATATTAAATTGTATGCAACCCCCCTCTCCAGATAGAGTCTGTGCACACTTTCTCAATTTTATTGAGTGTTGCATCTGGTAGCCGAAAAGTTTGTCACCAGAGCGCTACCTTTGCTTGTATTAAAGTATGTACCAACTCGATTCTACCTGCAAGCGATAGTAATCGAGAGCTCCAGCCTTGTAATTTGTCCTTTATCTTCGTCACAAGTTCCACACATTCCCTGTTCATTATCTTATTCAATAACAACGGTACTCAGAGATATTTAAAATGTAGTTCCCCTCCTGAACATTGAGTGCTCTCAACACCATATCTTTGTTACTACAAAATTTGTTAAAATAGCATTTCATCTTATTAGCATTAAGTTTGAGACCCGCATACTCTTACAATTGCTGAAAATTTTGATTTATATGTCGAGTCGCATATGCATTAGCTTTCACACAGACTAATAAGTCGTATGCATATATTAAGTGACTAACTTTAAGCTGCAAACCATAGATTGGCTGAACATACTTCTTGTGACAAACCAGTTTCATTTGCAAGGAGAATAATTCCATTGCCACTGCAAATAAATAGGGATATTGAGGATCCCCTTGTCTGATACCTCTATTTGAATTGACACGGCCCTTCAGTACCCCATTGATTCAAATAGAAAACGTTGGGGTGGAAATGCATTCTTTGATTAAGTCAACAAACTTACGAGGGAAACCCATGCAGAATAGCATATGAATTATAAAACGTCGATTGATTTTGTCATATGCCTTGTCCAAATCCACTTTCAGACATAACTTGTCATCCCCTTTCTGGTTAAAACTGCGAATGAGTTCATGAGCTAACAACGAATTTTCTGAAATGCTTCTCCCCTTGACAAACACACTTTGGCACTCTGCAATTAGATCAAGGAGAATTAAATTCATTCTATTACATATAAGTTTGATTAATAATTTATAAATAACGTTACAGTAGACTATTGGCCTGTAATCTGCAATGCTAGTCGGCTTGTCAGTCTTAGGTATTAAGCAAATGAAAGTGTGATTGATTTCTTTGATGAATCTTGAATTCTGGAAGGCTTCATTCATAGCCATTAAAATGCTTTGTTTCTGGCCCCCCTAGTGAATCCGATAGGACATGGAGTTCAGAATGTCGGACCCGGGGATGGCGTCAACGTGGATGGACTGCAAGGCGGTCCAAATCTCGGATTCAGTCACTTCTCTGTTCAACATGCGCCGGCCGTGGCTGTTCACCAGTCCCTGGTAGTGAATATTTGGTAAGTTACAAGCACTCTCCCCATTGTACAAAGCTATGAAGTAAGTGATAGCCCCCTGTTTCAATTTTGTTCATGTCCATGCATCTATTTCCCTCTGAATCAATTAATTGAACATTGTAGTTGGTATTTTTCCTTACCGACATTTTGGTGTAGAAAAATTTTGTGCACTCATCCCCTTTATTGATCCACTTCTCTTTAATTTTCTGTTTTTGTTCAGTGGCTTTATTTTTCAGCGCTTCCTTGAGTTTACCTTGTGTTGCGTAGTATTCGGTCCATAAGTCACCATTAGTAGATTGATTATCAATTGTGTTGAGGAGATACTCGCATTGCTTTTGCAGTTGACCAACCATGTCGGTGTATTTCGGCCTACATCTATTCCATTCTTTCAACCCCGCTTTCATCTATTTCACAATATGTACTAACTGATAGAATTGATTTCCTTTTACATCCACTAACACACTCAATGTTTCATGATAACCATCTAACTTGTGTCAGTCATTAGCATATCTAAGTGCTTTTCCCTTATTCATGTCCTGAGTCTCGATGAGTTTAATCAAGATAGGCCTATGGTCTCTAGTAGAGTTGGGTAGAATGGTTACGTTGATGTCTATAAAATTATTCATACAGTCTGCATTTATCAATGCTCGGTCAAGTTTACATGAATTTTTTTTGCACTCACCACTTCTCTATGTGTATTTCAGGCCACAATGTAGTGGTTCAACAAGTCCAGCGGCTGCCACACAATTATTGAACTCCGTTAACTGGGAAACTTGGAGGGTAAACCCGTCTTTTTTATCTACTGCCTTGAGTACGACATTGAAGTCACCAACAACTATCCATAGTCCTTATTAACGATATTTTTCGTCAACACCGGAGATAGGCCAATAGGAATGGACCTAAGGGAAAAATGGATTGTTTAGCCTTTGCGAGTTTTGGTCAGACTACCGCTCCTAGGTATCAAGGCCTTGGGGAGAAGGATTGCTAAACGTCGCTCTTGAAAATGGACTCAATGGGTGTTAGAAAGGGATGCCACGCCAAGCTCATGGAGAGAACTAAGCTCATAAGGATGACCTAAGCTTTCAGGATGGGTTTAAACCTATGGAAAGAGGTGTTCCATCCCATCCGCGGAAAGGTTTGGACAAAAATCAACGCATATGTAGGAAGCAAACAGTAAACCATAGCAACAATAACAAAGGAATAGTATGGTAAACTCATAGGAAAATACTCTAAGTATAGATGCGCTCTTCATTAATCTTTGATATAGAATACATGAACAGAATAGAAGAAATCCTCCTATTGATCCCAGTCTTAAGGTTTGGAGAGAGGGAGTACAAGAAATAGAATGAGAGAATCCCCCTGAAATGTGACCCATGGGGTCTTATTTATAGAGAATTCGGGGCCCATTCCGCTGTCGGGCTATTGGGCCTGCAGGTGCCTTTGTCAACATCTTTTCTCCTTGGACGCGGATGTTTGGCTTCTGGCCGCTTTTGTGGTGCTGGTTATGGCCTCTGAAGCGAGGGTCTCGATCGATCAGGGCTTCTTTGAGATTGAGATAAGCTTGTTGATGTGGTGACTTTCATATAACATTTGAAATTCCTGTAGTGGCTCCTGGTTGTAAGCTCTCGGACGTAAGTTTCCAAATGTAGGCTTCTGGCTTTCTCGTGTATACTTAGAGGAGCTTGTCCTCCTAATGTATGTGGATAGTTGCCGGTTCGAAACCGTTGTCGGCATTCGTACTAAGTAGATTAGTATGGACAGCCTGTATCTCCGCTAGGGTTCTAGTTGGCCTTCCGAAAGGTAGCTCCTGGTGACGTGTTGTTGTCTATCAATGTTGCCTTTCGGCATTGATGCAACAGATGCTTCGGAAGCTGGTTTCGGATAATCTCTTATGTACTTCTTGCTTGTTGCTTTTGATACCTTCGCCTCCTGATGTATAGGTATTTAACAATTTGATATCGATAGTCCTTCCGGACTCCGATGAGCGGAGCTTCTGTCTTGCTCTTTCTTAATTTCTGACTTAGATGACCTTTCACTACAAAACTTCCTGCCGACTAGGCCTTGTCGGATAAACCCTGCCATATGAACTTTGTTGGCATTCTGTAGACTTTGAGCTTCTTCCTTCCGGGAAGGTGCCGGTTTATGCTGCTCTTAGATCATTCTTTCTGTCTTTCGGTTCTTTCATTATTTGGCTTTTTGTTTTCGGAAGGTTCCTCCGTACTTGTATTCCTCCGATACCCCTTCACCATCAGCTGGTTTCGGAGTTAATTTTGGTAGTAACATTTTCCCCCTCCAAGTGAAGAGGTGTTTTCGACTTTTCAAGTCAATCTTTTTGTCTTTCCCGAAGTGTCACTTCAAAGTCTTTTGTTCTCCCTTGATTGAAAGCGTTGATTGATCTTTGCCTGTATGGTTCAGATCAGTCAGGAAATTTGAACATAAAGTCTTCATCTCTTCTTGTTTCCGCCTTTCACCTGTAAATTAAATCCTCGAACAAGATTACTGTTTCTCTAAGAAGTTGCTCAAACCTATCTTTTTGAAAACCCAAGCTCGGTTCTTTATGAGTGTTTTACTTCTCACATAAGTCGTACTCTTAGTTACGTGCCAAAATTGACGGGGGAGTCGGTTAGGATTATGCTAATCATAAAATAGGTTTAGGTATCAATCTCTTTTTCACCATACCTAATGTCCGACGTTAGTGGCCATTTGTTTCGCAGGTTACTTTGTTTAGAAAAGTACAGTACACAACACAAGGTACATAAGAAGGAAACGATTTCCCACAAATTAAGGTCCTATGCCATTGATAGAAATGATTCTAATATAATTGGGGATAATTTTCCTTCATCATTTGTATTTTGCTTAAGTTTTCGATGACAATGCTGAATTATCTAATTTCAACGAAATCCCACTGTGATGTCAATGATGCCAGGGTATACGCTTTCCTTGTTATCAAAAGTCAAGATGTTCATTAGTGTAAGTACTTTATGCATAATCCTGCTCGCATTCAATATCTGGGCTCAGTTTATCTTATGATAAATCGAGTTTTTTTTTGTTAACATATAATGATACTCAACTTATTCATAAACGTTATCCGTATATTTGTGTAAGAAGTATGTATACTAATGTTACTGCGATGGAGTGATATCACCTGGCAGAATCATGTCTAGCAAAAGTCCTGCTAAGGTGAAGACTAAGATTTCAAGGTCTCACGTCCTAAGAAAGCATTTGCTCCAAAGCCGTCCTTAATTACTTCCCACCGTTCCGTGATGGGCATATTGGATAGTTTTGGCATATCGGATATTGATGCTATCGTAGCTTCTTCTCCAAATTTTCTCAAGAACCCTCCAGAAGGGTATTTCACGTACTCAACAATTCATATCTAGCATGGAGGATTTCTTCATTTCCCATCTTTTACATAGGCTCTTAGTTGATTTTAAAGTTGCTCCCATTCAGCTCTCACCCAACACATACACAACTCTATTATGTTTGGAGGCCCTAGCGCTTGCTTGGGGTAGGATTCTTTAAGCCCCAAACTCATTCGTCATATGGTATGATTTTCTAAAAGTTCGGAATCACCAATATGGAGGGCTAATCCCGTAAGGAGACTGGTTACCGATAGTATTAGCAAAACAAGGCCGTGGGAAGATCATTTTTTCTCATTAAATGTCCTCTCGGCATATCGGGAAAATTTATTGATGACGGTAAGCTTCTCGTTCCAGAAGGTAAATATTTTATGTTTGAGGCTTTTGCTTACCTGTATCCTTCTTTTATCACAGAACCCCCCTCTAAGGATATGATTTTAACAACGGAGGAGGCCCAAGTTGTCAAGGCTATCTTCAAAGCACCGATGGAGCATATGTGATGGTCATTCCTCTTAACTACCAACAGGCTTCGTCAATATGGCTTGATTCCCCCTGGGCAAAGGATATTTGAGAAACCTCTCATCCAATTTTCGGGTCCTAAAGGACTAGTTTTGAATTCTAACTTGTTTAACGCAGGTTCTCCCAGGTGATTTAGACGGGGCTATATTTTTTTTAGACAACGTTTATCATCCTTTCTCTCGGTTGCTCGTTAATGTTGTTTTACAAATTTAATTCCTCTTTGTCTAGGATCTTCAACTTCTCAGTGTGCGTCTGCCCTTGCAGCCTACAGCCAGTCTAGTACCCAAGCTGTAAAGAGGCTCGCCCACACCGACATTAAATCACTATCGAAGAGGCCCAGACATGATAAGTTAGTTAACTTTTCAGAAGACATCGATGTGGCCCCGAAAATAAGGCGGACTTTTGATCCTTCTACTATTAATGACGATTAGGTGGTTGATATTGACGCTTCTCCTGAAGTTTCTCCGAAAGGTAAGTATTTAAGTAGCCCTATCCCCTTCGATGCTTTCGGTGAATTGGGTGGGAACATGTGTGGTCTTTCGATGCTTTCCTCTTCTCAACCTGCTATCTCTCCTTCACTTCCTTTGCCAGTTTCTGATTTTGGTAGGCTTGTGAGTATGGCTCTCTCATCTCCTGAAGTTGCTAATATCACACAGACTTCTTCACCCTTAGATTCAAAATATTTTCACCAACAACAAATCAGGGACCAACTTTTGGTATTGATTTATCTTTTCTGATTCCTTTATATTCATATTGTTTTTGTGAGAAGCTCAATTCGTTTCCTTTCCTCAGATAATGAGGACTTGGTATCTATCCTGAGGAAAAGCTGCTGCTTCAGCGGCGGAGGTCAATGCCCTTAGGAAGGAGAATAGGGTGTTATCGGATAGGGTCAATACTTTATCGCAGGAGAAAGCGGAAGGTGAGAACAAGCGTGATGAGTTGGATAATATGCTGAAAGAAGAGAGAGAGAGAGGCTAAAGATGTGTTGGTGAAGCAGGTTGAAGATCTTAAGGAGGAAAAGATGGGACTAGAGGTTGATTATGCTGCTGAAGTGGAACGAATGAATGCCTAACTTTCTACCGCAAAAAGAATAATTTACGAGGCTAATGACAGAATTTCCACTTTCTTGAATGTTCATCTTAATACTATAGCTATGGAGTATTATGAAGATGCCCCTCATCCTTGCATTTTCTGACAATTATACGAGGCTTTCAGAATTTGATTTTTCTTCGATTGAACCCTCTGTCCGAGATAGAGTTTTGGAAAAGATTAAGCAGTTGAGGCAAGAACGTAAGGTTCCCTCGATGGATAAGATCAATCCTGCATCTCTCTTATTATTGAAGAGCTTTTCGAGGACTATGAGGAAGAGGTGGAGAAAGAGATTGTGGCGGAAGGGGAAACAAGAGAGGATGTTGACTGGCTGCAAAGACATTTTTGAGCATGCTCCTCTTTCGGGCTATAAAAAGATGTATTATATTCAAAAGAAAGTAGTCACAAATCTCAAGGAATAAGTGTCTCATTTGAAAAAACAACTGAAGGAGAAAGATGAAATTATTTATAATTTGCGGCGCAGGTTAGAGACAAAATCTTCTGAGAGTTCAGACGCGACAGTAGGTAGACTATATCAGCAAATTGACAAATTGGAGGATGAAATAAAGAAAGCTAAGAAGAATTGCGCTTTGAAAAACCCCAACTCGAAATGATAAAATTTCCCCCCATGCTTGCAATATAAACCTCTCAAAACAATGATTGTGTTTGTGTAACGGTTTACGCCGCGACTTCTAGTAGGAATGCATGTGTACTGTGTTATTTATTTGATGTATTGTTTTCATCGGGAAAATTGTAATTATAGCCTGGGTGTTGTAACTAGAAGAGGACTATTTGCACCAAGTGCTTGCGAAAACCTTCCTTATGTAACAGGTACTTTTTTTTTTGGGAAAATCTCCTCCGTACGATTTCCTTAGAAAAAGGAGTAGTTCTATTTATGGAAGTTCATTAGAAATGTTTAAGGCATTTCCCCAAGTTCCTTCTCGAACTTATGTTTTAATTGTGATGCTATTTCTTGTGTTGTGCAAGCAGCGGGTATATAAAAGAAATAAACTGATGCATATATAAATTAAAGATGCTTCCCTGAGCAAATGGGAGGATCGTGAGATTATGCTTGGTAATAGCGGAAGTGTATTTCTGAACCATAATCAAATTGTCGAGACGGTCAAATGACTCCTTCTTGTTTGGATTTAAGAGTCTGAGCTCATCCTGGCTTGGGTATTTGGGGCGAGATCGGAACCCCATGCCTGGTGTAGTTTCTCTTGGATTATCCCAGATTTGGGTACAGAGGTAAGACCGAGACCCCCTTGCGGCACGTGTGCATCTGATTTGACCCAGATTCGGGTTATTTAAAGTAAGTGACTGGAAATACGCTTCTAATCTGTGCTAGGAACCGAATCAATCCCATATTCGGGTATCGATGTAGAAGACCTGAACTAACCCTTGTTCAGGCAATTAGAGATTGAAAACCAGGAATCTCTTTACGGTATTTGTGAAGAATGGATCAACCTAGATTCAGGTATCGATATGGAAGACCTGAACCAACCCTTGTTCAGGTGATAAGAGATTGATACCAGAAGCTCCCTTTCCGGTATTAGTGTTTTGGTATCCCCTTTGGATTCTATTTGTGAAGCAGAGGTTTCACGTGCTTCTTCAGCCAATCTCTGGGCTTTTGATGTCAAAGTAGAGGATGTACGTGCTTTTTTGGCCACTCTCTAGGCTTGTGCATCCGGTGTGCTTGGCTAGCTTATCCACAAGCAGAGCCTAAGGACTTACCCGACCTCTCGGGAGGCGCTTTATTCTGACAATCGTAGGTGATGAAAAGGTCTTAGAAACTTAGATGGGGATATTGTAGGCATAGAACTAAGGTTTACTATTTTTATGCTCTATACTGACCGTTGTAGGTACTGATAGAGGCTTACACGCCACCCCCCTCCGAGGGGTGCCCAATCTTGACCATCGTAGGTGATTATAGGGGTTTGCGTTCCCTTCTGCGGGTAACGCGGAACATCAGAAGAGGTAGGATGTGCTTAGTTCTAGTAGAGGCAGGGCTCATACTCTTCTGAGAGCAGAGGCAAGGCGTGCTAATGTTAGATGCACCGCCATGTCCATTCCTGGTGTGCAATGGAGGCTTACGCTTTTGAGGCTTTAACCTAGCCCCCTCTGATTTAGGCATGGAGAAAGACTAACACACCATCCCCCTCCAGGGGATGCCTTGCCCTAACCACTTTGGCAATGACAAGGGATTTGATCCATTTATGGTTTGACCCTTTTGGGTTTCTTTAAGCTTCGAATGAAGGGTTTTCCATACCCTCGGTCGTGTTTGATAATCCTTTCCTAAGGATTTTTACTGAACATAAACTGATCTTGTTATAAACTCTCGTAATTGACCTTTGCTGATGAATTGATGACCATTTCTTCAAGGATTCTGCAATAGCTAGTGTCATGTCCATTCCTCATGTGATAACGACAATAGGGTCGTCCTGGCTTCCTTTCGTATTTGGGTTTTTTCTGTGCGGACAACCAGTAGTTGAGTTCATGTTTAGTTAGGAAGTAAATGTTTTCTATTGAAGTGGTGAGATAGTATCCTTTGGGTAATCCTGGCATATGCCCCTCTTCTCGTTACTGGGGTTTAATCCTTTTGTGACCTAGCTTTGTTGTTATAACTATACCTTTGTTCCTTCTTCCCTAAGTATACTAAGGTTGGGGTGTCATCCTTTTGGACCATTTATGGGTGAAGCGGTCAATATCATTCATTATCTCTTGCTTAAATATCATTCCTCTGACTTGCTTATGGAGAGTTCTTCTTAGATGAGAGAAAACGTTAGCATCCTTCGATGTAGAGCCATTTGGATGAGGTGTTGATAATTGCCTTATGTGGGAAAGGTTATAATCCTCGGTGTCGAAGGCATATTGTTTTATTTCTCCTTTCCGCTTTATTATCTGTAAAGCTTCCGCTCTCAACCTTCACTCTTCTATCACTCTAGGGTCAGTGATTCCCGAATTATCCATTCGGGATCCCGAAGACTTTTGCTGGGGCCTTTTCCCATAACTTTGCTTCTTCAAAGCCTTTGTCCAATCCGGGACGGAACAACACAGGTAGATATGTGGTGGTTAACCACAAGGTCGGAGGTTCAAGCCCTCCTTCTAGCGCCAAAATGTTAACGATATTTTCGTCAACACCAGAGATAGGCCAATGGGAATGGACCTAAGGGAAAAATGGGTTGTTTATCCTTTGCGAGTTTTGGTTAGACAACTGCTCCTAGGTGTCAAAGCCTTGGGGAGAAGGATCGCTAAACGCCGTTCTTGACAAAGGACTTAACGGGTGTTAGAAAAGGGTTCCACACCAAGCTCGTGGAGAGAACTAAGCTCATAAGGAGGATCTAAGCTTGCAGGATGGGTTTAAACCTATGGAAAGAGGCGTTTCATCCTATCTACAGAAAGGTTTTGACAAGAATCCACGGATGTGTAGGAAGCAAACAGTAAATCATAGTAACAATAACTAAGAAATAGCATGAAAACTCACAGGAAATTACTCTAAGTATAGATGTGCTCTTCATTAATCTTTGATTTAGAATACATGAACAAAATAGAAGAAATCCTCCTATTAATCCCAGTCTTAGGGTTTAGAGAGAGGGAGTACAAGAAATAGAATGAGAGAATCCCCCTAAATTATGACCCATAGGGTCTTATTTATAGAGAATTCGGGGCCCCTTCCGCTGTTGGGATATTGGGCATGTAGGTGCCTTTGTCGACCGCTTTTCCCCTTGATCTCGTATGTTTGGCTTTCGGCCGCTTTTGTGGTGCTTGTTATGGCCTCTGAAGCGAGGGTCCCGGTCGATCGGGGCTTCTTTGAGATTGAGATGAGCTTTTTGATGTGCTGACTTTCGAACATCATTTGAACTTCCGGTAGTGGCTCCCGTTGTAGGCTCTCGGACGTAAGTTTCCAGATGTAAGGAGAAAACATTAATAATATGGCTATACACTTCGCTGCCTAGTATTTAAGTGATCTCTGAAAGTTAAATGGACATGAGTGCTAAATACAGATGAAGTCATGACATATTTTTAACATGTCCATATATGTCTTGCATAATTAAGCATGTTATTGTGGATGTCTTCTTAAACTTGGAAAATTAACTACAAATTTTCCGAGTTTAAGAAGACATCCACAGTAACATGCTTAAGTATGCAAGACATATATGGATATGTTGAAAATATGTCATATCTTCATCTGTATTCAGTGCTCATGTCCATATAACTTTCAGAGATCACTTAAATACTAGGCAGCAAAGTGTATAACCATATTATTAATGTTTTCTCCTTATAATATTCATACCTTGCTTATATTTTATAATATTGGCGTTGTATACACAAATATAAGGAGAAAATTTGAAATCGAATTGAGGTGAGGCTTCCGGCTTTCTTGTGTATAACTAGAGAAGCTTGTCCTCCTGATGTATATGGATAGTTTTAGGTTCAAAACCGCTATCAGCATTCGTACTAAGTAGATTAGTATGGACAACCTGTATCTCCGCTAGGGTTCCGCTTGGCCTTCTAAAAGGTAGCTCCTGGTGACGTGTTGTTGTCAATCAATGTGGCCTTTCGACATTTATGCAGCAGATGCTTCAGAAGCTAGTTCCGGTTAATCTCTTACGTACTTCTGGCTTGATGCTTTTGATGCCTTCGCCTCCTGATGTATCGATATTAAGCAAGTTAATATCGGTAGTCCTTCCGAACTCCAATGAGCAGAGCTTCTGTCTTGCTCTTTCTTAATTTCCGACTTAGATGACCTTTCTCTACGGAACTTCCTACCGAATAGGCCTTGTCGGATGAACCTTACCGGATGAACTTTGTTGGCATTCTGTAGACTTTGAGCTTCTTCCTTCCGGGAAGGTGCCAGTTTATGCTGCTCTCAAATCATTCTTTCTGGCTTTCGGTTCTTTCCATTATTTGGCTTTTTGTTTTCGGAAGGTTAATCCGTACTTGTATTCCTCCGATACCTCTTTACCATCAGCTGGTTTCGGAGTTGATTTTGGTAGTAATAGTCCTGCTATAACTTTAGCCATATTCGTTATGTTTTTCCATAGACTACTGCGATAAGATGCAAAGTTACTGGTACATACAAATGATATGTGCATTTTGGTACCCATTGTAACACCCCACATCCATTAGTGTCACTCACAAAGGGAATGCACTAAGTTCTGTGGAGCATTTAGGGTAAAAGATGTAGATAAATTACAAGACATACAGAAATTAAACAGCGGAAAATAAAACTTTGCTTTATTGATATAATAGTTTGTACAAAGATTTCTTTACAATATCAGAGTGTCATCTGTCTTACAAAATAAAGAAGCATAAAAATACATTTATATTCCCCAATGTAGTAAGAACCAGCCATAGCATCTGAAAAGAGAATCCAAGCAAAACTTCGACAAATCTTCAAGATGGGAAAGAGTGACAATCCAACTTAACCTGAGCTATACTACTCCCTACTCTACTACCTGGGGGGGGGGGGGGGAACGGAAGAAAAGAAGACGAAAGGAAAACAGAGTCAAACATAAAGCCTGAGTAAGTTCAGTAACTTCTAGCATGTGAACATGGAAAAACAAAACGACATGAATTAACTGAATACAAGATAACACCAAGATGATAGGGCCAGCAAGATTAAACAAGGTTAACACAAGATATACTAAGATAAGATAAACTGGGTACGCTGTCTAATACTTTCGCCGCTTCGCTATTCCCTTGTTATACTGGTTTCTATATCTCTGCACCGCCTAACTAGTGTCCCAACTAGTAAAGATAACGTGATCCCAATCCCTGTATTTTTCCATCTCCTTCAGGCATCCATTTATTTATTTGTTACCTAGACTTAATTTAGGTTTTTCCACCAAGTGCCTTTTAGATTCAACTAGAGTTTACGCTGTCTGCTAAACGCTTTTCGGACTTAGGATTTATGCCACCTAGTTCAACTAGGAATTATGCTACCTGACGAACGATGCCCCTAAGTGTAGGACACACTACCTAGAGTGGTAGGTGTTCCTATACTTCCCCACGCATGTATCGCGAATCGTTATCGCTTGTCTAGATGCACATGTCCTGTAATGTGCGGTCCGAGTCCTGTGATAGGGCAAATCAAGGAATACAGAACTCAGTCGGGAGCTTTCAGATATCTGCCGATGCAGATGCAAAGGTCTGTTTTTATTCTAGTGGCTATGGTCCCACTTGACCCCTCCCTCAACTAATGAAAAGCACACCTTGAAAAATGAGAACTATACGCCGGCCCTGGTGCCCCACTATCCTATGGCCATCCTCACCCATAACTAGATAGCAAGTATATGGTCTTTTGGAGTTCTCCGCCTATCCGCTTCACGTATCTCGATTGACTCAAGATGGATGGTGGACGAAGAGTTGCTATCACCGGGCTACCGTTTTCTCGCCGAATCACGCCGGTCCATCCTAGTCTTTAGGTTGCCATGTATTGCAACCAAGGCATACCCCTGGTTCTTCTATGCAGACCTTAACCTCTATGGGCCCAGGCGGATCATCTGCAGCCTCACAGAGGGATACCAAGAGTACCCTCACGTCCCCTCGAAGCCTGGGGCTTCGTAACCCAATTCGTTGGAGCCTCCTTTTTACTCAGACGGACGTTCGCTCCTCCTCATGCTATACTAAGAATTACTACTTAGTTTTACTAACTAAGATTTACCACTTAGTTTCCAAAATCGTTGTTTTCTTAACTAAGGTTTACTTAGTTCTCTTTCCCGTTAGTTTAGATTGGTTAAATGTCATAGTCAATTCAAGCTAACTTAACCCTCCTTATTTATCCTGTTAACCTGGTTAAGTGTTGTCAGTAACTCATGTTGACTTAACCCTACCACAAACCAAGTTATATTGGTTAAGTATTTATTACTTAACCCTACCCATTCACCCTGTGTTGGTTAAGTGTTCCTTTTTAACTTAACCTTGCCCGTCTGTTTTAACTAACATGTTATTATTAATGGTTAAGTATTATCCCTTCATGTTTTAGACTTAACCTCATTCCTTTATCGCAACCTGATGGCTAAGTGTTCAAGTTTACTTAACCCTACAGTCTATCCCAGCTAACATATCAAATTGGCTAAGCGTATTAGATTTTACTTAACCCCAACCTCTAGTCTAGTTAACATGTTAATTTGGCTAAGTGTATCAACCTTACTTAACCCCACCTTCTAGTCTAGTTTACATGTTAGTTTGGCTAAGTGTTTTCTTAGTTACTTAACCCCTACAAATCTGGTCTTGTTATCATAAGTTTGGTTAAGTGTTCCTATGGACTTAGCCCTCCCATTCTAGCTCGACTGTGTTAAGTTGGTTAAGTGCTCCTATAGACTTAACCCTCCCATTCTAGCTTAACTGTGTTAAGTTGGTTAAGTGTTCCTATGGACTTAACCCTCCCATTCTAGCTTAACTGTGTTAAGTTGGTTAAGTGTTCCTATGGACTTAACCCTCCCATTCTAGCTTAACTACGTTATGTGTCAGTCTGAACCTAACCCCACCCATCAGTCTAGTTATCATGTTGAACTGGTTAAGTGTCTTAGTTAACTTAACCTTACCATTCTTGTTCTAGCTTTAACTAAATAAATTAAAGTCGTTACCACTCACATTAGACAGGTATCGTTGCGACTACTGGATGTGCCGGTTGGTTCCGGGCAGGTTTACATCGCAACTCAGTCTAACCTCGGGTTAGGCATATTCGTGTTTCCTAAGTTCAAAGGGTTTCAATCTATTTTCAAATCAAGTTTTGAAAGTAACCATCCCGTTCGTCGGATCAGTTAGGGATAGCCAGGGAGAGCAGGAAACTTGTATTTTCCAAAGTCAAGTCTAGACACTATCCTCTCTGTCACCCTAGAACTTTCTGGTGTGTCATTAAAAGGGATGTCGTTAATATACCTTTAATTTGTCTAAATTTATATTTCCTCATTCAGGACAAATTCTATAAGTAAATTAATCCTAATTTACTTATTTCCCAATTACTCTTTTAATGTAAATTGTCTACATTCATTCTTATGGCCTATTTCCCCTTCTAAATCATATTTATGCTTTTTGGTATGTAAACTATACCAAATCAAGCGTTACTAACCATGATTTTGCTAAACATGACAATTACTCCCTATTATGGCCAATTTCAAATTTATGCCAATATACTTCTTATGCCAAATTAGCTAATCCACTTCTGATTTAACATTCTATTTACAGTTTATGTCAAACTAGACTTATTGTTCTAGTTCACAATTCATGTAAATGCTAGATTTACAAGTCAATACTAGATTCAAATTACGCATCCTATAATTCATGTCAAATTTATCCAATTTGCATTTCTATGAACATGCCATAATACATGTTCCCAATTTATGCCAATTTCCAAGTTAAACTACATTTTTAGTAAATTTCATATTTTGCCCAAACCGCATTCCCACCGTTCGTATAATCGTGATTCAGTCTAGGTTATAAACAAAGCTAGGTTCGTAGAAAATAGGGAATGAACCAAAGATGCTATGCAAAAGATAGACATACTAACTGGCATAAAAAGGGTTGAATAACGACGTCGGTTCAAGAACATGGGTAGACCTAACTTAATAGGTAAATTCCCAAGGTCTAAAACCAAGAATAGACAGAATAGAGGCGTAGGTTCAAGAACATGGGTAGACCTAACTTAATAGGTAAATTCCCAAGGTCTAAAACCAAAGAAAACAAAGAACAGACAGAATAGATAATCGGGTTTAGACCCAATCTCAGAATCACAGAACTTAAGCAACACTTTCCTAGTCATGAATCATAGGTGTTTAATCACAGATGTCCTTGTTATGTCATAGGCAATAGTGTATGTTTTCTAATCAAAGGCATAGGTTTAGTCAAGGAAATAATCCTCATAGTCATAGTCACAGTCATAGTCACAGTCATAGGCAATGTTCATAGTCATAGGCAATGTCCATAGGCAAATGTTCATAGTCAAAGGGGCATATGGTTTTAAGGTCCATAGTTTCATAGTCTTATCGGTCATTGAATCATAACAGTTCTTAATTAAGTCCAAAGACATAGGCACAGATTCGAACAGAAAGGTTTGGCATATTCTTTTACTCCTTTAATTTCATGTCACGAAAGGAGAAATGTTCAAATCTAGAAATAACTAACTTACAGAGATTAGATTAGAACAGAAAGATGGCATTGCTATGATTCGTAGAAAAACAGTTGTTGCAGTCGTTCGAATCCTCACTTGAATTCTAGCTTGAATCTCCTCTTCGAAAGTCTTTGAGCAACACCTCCTTGTCTTGATTTATTTTATATATATTATTTTATTTATTATTTAATTAAGAGGAGGAGAAGAAGCATGTTCACTAAGAATCTTTGCAGCATAAGGGTAGAGAAGAATTGTGAATAGAGAAGGAGACTAGGGTTGTTTATATAGTGTTAGGTGGACGAACCTGGTCAGAAAACGCGACCAAATACATCAGAATGAACAAGGTGCAGAAAGCTAAAAAAACAGGGGGGGTCGACCCCCAGGTCGACTATGTAGTCGACCTAGGTGCCCCAGGTCGACTACCCAGTCGACCTGGGTAGCCCAGGTCGATTACCCAGTCGACCTGGGTGTCTTGGGCGGGAAAATTCCCGCCCTGGCCAATCCGGCCCGATTTTTGAAATTTGAATTTTTTTTTGTCTGTTCGAATTTTAAACTGAATTCTGAAACTTCCAGAGGCCATATCTCCCTCATACGGACTCCGATTTACGCAAACTCGGACTCGTTTTCATGCAAAATTCCGAGACGAACACAATGGCGCAGCCCGTTTCCCTTGATTTTGATTATAACTTTTAATTCTGCCTTGATTTGTGAATCTTAGCGTTACAGAATTACGGGGTGTTACATTCTCCCCCACTTAAAAGGATTTCGTCCCCAAAATCTTCAAGTTAGGAAGAATGTGTCCTACCATCCAATCACCCATCTACTCAACCATTCACTCACAGGCATCCATTGTTCTTAAAAGATTTCTAATGCTTTCATGTTTATATGCATAGTGTGTGTATATGTCTTTATCTAATGCAAAATCAGGCGGTCTACTGATTCAGTTGACCTCCTTAATGCGAATCATGTCAGTGCCATGCGTCCAATCATGTATGCAAGCATCCCTAGTTATGTAAATACTACATGCGTGCACGACCATTCATCCATATGCAACATCCGTATGATAACGTATCTGGCTCAACTTACAAACAAATACATATCTGTAAATGCAATATGAAAGCGTCTGAACTTGATCTAGTGCCTAATACGTATGCATATGCATCCACGAGCAACCATTAGCAATCACTTGCAACCACCAACCATAACATGTTTCAAACACATGTTTACATCCATTGGTTTCTACCTAAGGATTGAAGATACGACCTAGGTGATATACTTCAGAAAGAGAGAAACAATTATGCGTAAAGCTCCTACACAAAGAAATCAAGGATGCACCCTTAAGAAAAAGGGTATGACGCTAGTTTCTAGCCTTCTTGAGCTTTACTCCATTGTATCTTAACTAAATTTTACTTCACGATTGTGAAGTTTCCGATCTCCATTTTCAAAATAAACAGATGTCAACTATGATACCAAGTGTACATACCAAGATGGTTCGGGGTCTCTCCTCTTAGCTTATCCATCCCGCCATAACTATAAGGGTCGAAAGGTTACTATGCACTTTTTAGAGTGCCTGCCACAACTATTCATCTCTCACACAAACCATCCTAGTCGAACTCGACATTCCTCAAGTACAAGCCCCAAAGGCCTAAACCAATATCAGACAAGCACCCAAGGAATATCTCCTCCGAATTTAGACGATCTACGTGAGATGATATAAGCAAACTCGATAGCTATTCTCAAATCCCTACTAACCAAAAATAAAATGGTCGGACCACCAATTGGATTTGAGACTCTAGTGGGATCTTTCTACTATACAAGTACTATGGTGTAGAGATTCAACTATAGGAGTGGACATGAACAAACGCGAAGCGCTAAAACCAAAGGGAAGAGTACTAACAGCAAAACTAGATTCTTCCAACAGAACTTTACTACCTTTCTCCTAGGTATGCTTGGTGGTGAAAGTATGTACTTGCCCTTCTGAAAATCTTGTTCCTTGTTCTTGCCCTTGTCCTTAATTATATACTTCCTCTTGTCTTTGGTTTTTATAATTTCTTCCTCCTTCTTGAGCTAAATCTACATCCATGAATTCCTCATCCTAGGGTTGTGCTCCTTTGCCAAACTTCTCATCTCCTTCCGTGTGTAGTCATGTTGACAAATCTCACGAAAATTGCCTCCATCGTCCAGAAAACCCTATAAGCTTCGAAAGAAAACTGCCTGTAGATGAAACAACTATGGCTATGGATGGAAGCCGGGCACTACTTTGCCCTTCGATGAGGTTACCACCCAGAAAGCCAGGAGCCCCAGAGACTCGAGACAAGAATTTAAACAGAGGAAGAGAAGATAGTGCGTATGGCTTTGGGGAATATGTCTTTAAAACAAATCTTTTCTCTTGAAAATGCTTCTTTAAAAACCGTTTTGAAAATAATTTTTCAAATCCTTTATCTGATCTGGTAACCTTCAGCTCTGATACCACGTGTAACACCCCACATCCGTTAGTGTCACTCACAAAGGGAATGCACTAAGTTCTGTGGAGCATTTAGGGTAAAAGATGCAGATAAATTACAAGACAGACAGAAATTAAACAGCGGAAAATAAAACTTTGCTTTATTGATATAATAGTTTGTACAAAGATTTCTTTACAATATCAGAGTGTCATCTGTCTTATAAAATAAAGAAGCATAAAAATACATTTATATTCCCCAATGTAGTAAGAACCAGCCATAGCATCTGAAAAGAGAATCCAAGCAAAACTTCGACAAATCTTCAAGCTGGGAAAGAGTGACAGTCCAACTTAACCTGAGCTATACTACTCCCTCCTCTACTACCTGAGGGGGGGGGGGGGGACGGAAGAAAAGAAGACGAAAGGAAAACAAAGTCATACATAAAGCCTAAGTAAGTTCAGTAACTTCTAGCATGTGAACATGGAAAAACAAAACGACATGAATTAACTGAATACAAGATAACACCAAGATGATAGGGTCAGCAAGATTAAACAAGGTTAACACAAGATATACTAAGATAAGATAAACTGGGTATGCTCTCTAATACTTTCGCCGCTTCGCTATTCCCTTGTTATATTGGTTTCTATATCTCTGCACCGCCTAATTAGTGTCCCAACTAGTAAAGATAACGTGATCCCAATCCCTGTATTTTTCCATCGCCTTCAGGCATCCATTTATTTATTTGTTACCTAGACTTAATCTAGGTTTTTCCACCAAGTGCCCTTTAGATTCAACTAGAGTTTACGCTGTCTGCTAAACGCTTTTCAAACTTAGGATTTATGCCACCTAGTTCAACTAGGAATTATGCTACCTAACGAACGATGCCCCCAAGTCTAGGACACACTACCTAGAGTGGTAGGTGTTCCTATACTTCCCCACGCATGTATCGCGAATCGTTATCGCTTGTCTAGATGCACATGTCCTGTAATGTGCGGTCCGAGTCCTGTGACAGGGCAAATCAAGGAATACAGAACTTGGTCGGGAGCTTTCAGATATCTGCCAATGCAGATGCCAAGGTCTGTTTTTATTCTAGTGGCTATGGTCCCACTTGACCCCTCCCTCAACCAATGAAAGGCACACCTTGAAAAATGAGAACTATACGCCGGCCCTGGTGCCCCACTATCCTATGGCCATCCTCACCCATAACTAGATAGCAAGTATATGGTCTTTTGGAGTTCTCTGCCTTTCCGCTTCACGTATCTCGATTGACTCAAGATGGATGGTAGACGACGAGTTGCTATCACCGGGCTACCGTTTTCTCGCCGAATCACGCCGGTCCATCCTAGTCTTTAGGTTGGCATGTATTGCAACCAAGGCATACCCCTGGTGCTTCTACGCAGACCTTAACCTCTATGGGCCCAGGCGGATCATCTGCAGCCTCACAGAGGGATACCAAGAGTACCCTCATGTCCCCTCGAAGCCTCGGGCTTCGTAACCCAATTCGTTGGAGCCTCCTTTTTACTCAGACGGACGTTCGCTCCTCCTCGTGCTATACTAAGAATTACTACTTAGTTTTACTAACTAAGATTTACCACCTAGTTTCCAGAATCGTTGTTTTCTTAACTAAGGTTTACTTAGTTCTCTTTCCCGTTAGTTTAGATTGGTTAAGTGTCATAGTCAATTCAAGCTAACTTAACCCTCCTTATTTATACTGTTAACCTGGTTAAGTGTTGTCAGTAACTCATGTTGAATTAACCCTACCACAAACCAAGTTATATTGGTTAAGTATTTATTACTTAACCCCACCCATTCACCCTGTGTTGGTTAAGTGTTCCTCTTTAACTTAACCTTGCCCGTCTGTTTTAACTAACATGTTATTATTAATGGTTAAGTATTATCCCTTCATGTTTTAGACTTAACCTCATTCCTTTATCGCAACCTGATGGCTAAGTGTTCAAGTTTACTTAACCCTACAGTCTATCCCAGCTAACATATCAAATTGGCTAAGCGTATTAGATTTTACTTAACCCCAACCTCTAGTCTAGTTAACATGTTAATTTGGCTAAGTGTATCAACCTTACTTAACCCCACCTTCTAGTCTAGTTTACATGTTAGTTTGGCTAAGTGTTTTCTTAGTTACTTAACCCCTACAAATCTGGTCTTGTTATCATAAGTTTGGTTAAGCGTCCCTATGGACTTAGCCCTCCCATTCTAGCTCGACTGTGTTAAGTTGGTTAAGTGCTCCTATAGACTTAACCCTCCCATTCTAGCTTAACTGTGTTAAGTTGGTTAAGTGTTCCTATGGACTTAACCCTCCCATTCTAGCTTAACTGTGTTAAGTTGGTTAACTGTTCCTATGGACTTAACCCTCCCATTCTAGCTTAACTACGTTATGTGTCAGTCTGAACCTAACCCCACACATCAGTCTAGTTATCATGTTGAACTGGTTAAGTGTCTTAGTTAACTTAACCTTACCATTCTTGTTCTAGCTTTAACTAAATAAATTAAATCCGTTACCACTCACATTAGACAGGTATCGTTGCGACTACTGGATGTGCCGGCTGGTTCCTGGCAGGTTTACATCGCAACTCAGTCTAACCTCGGGTTAGGCATATTCGTGTTTTCTAAGTTCAAAGGGTTTCAATCTATTTTCAAATCAAGTTTTGAAAGTAACCATCCCGTTCGTCGGATCAGTTAGGGATAGCCAGGGAGAGCAGGAAACTTGTATTTTCCAAACTCAAGTCTAGACACTATCCTCTCTGTCACCCTAGAACTTTCTGGTGTGTCATTAAAAGGGATGTCGTTAATAAACCTTTAATTTGTCTAAATTCATATTTCCTCATTCAGGCCAAATTCTATAAGTAAATTAATCCTAATTTACTTATTTCCCAATTACTCTTTTAATGTAAATTGTCTACATTCATTCTTATGGCCCATTTCCCCTTCTAAATCATATTTATGCTTTTTGGTATGTAAACTATACCAAATCAAGTGTTACTAACCATGACAATTACTCCCTATTATGGCCAATTTCAAATTTATGCCAATATACTTCTTATGCCAAATTAGCTAATCCACTTCTGATTTAACATTCTATTTAAAGTTCATGTCAAACTAGACTTATTGTTCTAGTTCACAATTCATGTAAATGCTAGATTTACAAGTCAATACTAGATTCAAATTACGCATCCTATAATTCATGTCAAATTTATCCAATTTGCATTTCTATGAACATGCCATAATACATGTTCCCAATTTATGCCAATTTCCAAGTTAAACTACATTTTTAGTAAATTTCATATTTTGCCCAAACCGCATTCCCACCGTTCGTATAATCGTGATTCAGTCTAGGTTATAAACAAAGCTAGGTTCGTAGAAAATAGGGAATGAACCAAAGATGCTATGCAAAAGATAGACATACTAACTGGCATAAAAAGGGTTGAATAACGACGTCGGTTCAAGAACATGGGTAGACCTAACTTAATAGGTAAATTCCCAAGGTCTAAAACCAAGAATAGACAGAATAGAGGCGTAGGTTCAAGAACATGGGTAGACCTAACTTAATAGGTAAATTCCCAAGGTCTAAAACCAAAGAAAACAAAGAACAGACAGAATAGATAATCGGGTTTAGACCCAATCTCATAATCACAGAACTTAAGCAACACTTTCCTAGTCATGAATCATAGGTGTTTAATCACAGATGTCCTTGTTATGTCATAGGCAATAGTGTATGTTTTCTAATCAAAGGCATAGGTTTAGTCAAGGAAATAATCCTCATAGTCATAGTCACAGTCATAGTCACAGTCATAGGCAATGTTCATAGTCATAGGCAATGTCCATAGGCAAATGTTCATAGTCAAAGGGGCATATGGTTTTAAGGTCCATAGTTTCATAGTCTTATCGGTCATCGAATCATAACAGTTCTTAATTAAGTCCAAAGACATAGGCACAGATTCGAATAGAAAGGTTTGGCATATTCTTTTACTCCTTTAATTTCATGTCACGAAAGGAGAAACGTTCAAATCTAGAAATAACTAACTTACAGAGATTAGATTAGAACAGAAAGATGGTGTTGCTATGATTCGTAGAAAAACAGTCGTTGCAGTCGTTCGAATCCTCACTTGAATTCTAGCTTGAATCTCCTCTTCGAAAGTCTTTGAGCAACACCTCCTTGTCTTGATTTATTTTATATATATTATTTTATTTATTATTTAATTAAGAGGAGGAGAAGAAGCATGTTCACTAAGAATCTTTGCAGCATAAGGGTAGAGAAGAATTGTGAATAGAGAAGGAGAATAGGGCTGTTTATATAGTGTTAGGTGGACGAACCTGGTCAGAAAACGCGACCAAATACATCAGAACGAACAAGGTGTAGAAAGCTAAAAAAACAGGGGGGATCGACCCCCCAGGTCGACTATGTAGTCGACCTGGGTGCCCCAGGTCGACTATCCAGTCGACCTGGGTAGCCCAGGTCGACTACCCAGTCGACCTGGGTGTCTTGGGTGGGAAAACTCCCGCCCTGGCCAATCCGGCCCGATTTTTGAAATTTGAATTTGTTTTTGTGTCTGTTCGAATTTTAAACTGAATTCTGAAACTTCCGGAGGCCATATCTCCCTCATACGGACTCCGATTTACGCAAACTCAGACTTGTTTTCATGTAGAATTCCGAGACAAACACAATGGCGCAGCCCGTTTCCCTTGATTTTGATTTAACTTTTAATTCTGCCTTGATTTGTGAATCTTAGAGTTACATAATTACGAGGTGTTACACCCATAGTATTCTTTGCACTAACAGTGATAACTTGATCGATTTTATTAATAAGATTAAAATTCCAAATATCTTTATTCCACATTACCAAAATTCTGCCTTTGTAACCAACATCATAGCCGTGTAAAAAGAGCCAGTCATTACCCATGTTATTAGCAAAGAAATTCATGGTTTCAGTATTAAACTTGTTCTCGATGATACTAAAAATCGAAGGCAAGTATTCTCTTCGAAAATTAAGGAGGTCTAAATGTCTAGTATCATTTTTTAGACCCCTTACATTCCAAATTATAATTGACATAAGGAGTTGGAAGGGGTACCCTACTCCACAATTTCCAAGGAGAAACGTCTTTAAGTTTGCATGTCTTGCTGGTGCACTCAGCATTGTTGAATTGGTTATCGTATTCATTGTTGGCCTTGGTTACACTTTTGGAACCCATTGCACTCCCATTGGTTTCTTCATCTTCTGTTATTTCTTCTATGTTTACATTCTGCAAATCATTAATATCGTCTTCTGATACAGGTTGTTTTGTAAATTCTGCTTGGCTAGAATGGGGTTGCGCTGTGCTTGCTGCTTGGGGCTGGGGTGCCACCACCACCTCCCTCTCCTCTTGCCGAAGGGTCGGCTTGATGGTGTTGTCTAGTATCTTTTTGGGTATGGTCGTCCGCAATGCTTGCTAATATATTGGAAGTGACCGCTTTTTGGCTTTGTCTAGTAGTACTAGATAAAGCTTTGATGGGGGATCCTCTTTTGTGGTTTGTTCGATCGTTCCTGACACCGTAGTTTGGGAACTTGTCGCCTCATTTTGTTTCTATTTCCAAATTTGTTTAGTAGACAGTGTAGTCATTGAACACTGGGCATCAGAATGTCCAAAGCATATGCACTGTCCACTCTCAGGTGGTAAATACTCATATTCAACATTCTGAATGTATATATTGCCCTTGTTATCTTTGCCTCTTATTTATTTCTTCAAATTTTTTGTATCTTTAATATCCACTAACACCCTTGCGTAGTTTAGTCTCTTAAACCTGGTGTTTTCATCTAGCTTAAGTGGGGTGCCAATCACACTAGCTAGTTTGCTAATGCCGCGAGCAATCCATAAAGATAAGTCTAGATTTGGGAATCTAACCCAAGTTGGAAGGGATTCAATCATATCCCTTTCTAATCGTAGATTGGGTTCCTATTTCTTGATAAAAATGAGTTTGTTATCCATAAACCAAGTACCGCCATCAAGTACCATCTTGCAATCAGATTCATTCGAAAATTTAATGAGGTGAAAACCGTTTTCACGTGCAAACACATCCTATCTACCTGAGGGCCATTCCCTTTTAATAAAAGCGTTCAAATGTATAAAAAGGGTCTCTTACCAGTTAAATATATAAATCAAATTCTTCCACATGTTGCTCGCTTCAGAAAAATAGCTTCATATAATACGGCAAAGTTACCGTCCTCATCAATGTTAACGTCAAATCGCGAGACCCCACATTTGATACACGTGTTACCAGCAACGATAGCTTCCCAGTTACACGTGCTAGCCTTAAAAATTAGGAGGAGATTCTAGTGGGGATTATTTTTCGGAGGAGATGACGCGTGGGGAGTAGCTTTATTTTTCCCCTTTCATCCCACCTCATTCCAACTGATTTCATCAGTATTTTGGCGGCGACAGCGGCGTCATTAGGCAGGCTAGGGTTTCCTCTACTTGTGGACAACATAAATATACAGCATAACAGATTATATATATATATATATTGAAAATTGGTATTCTTTATTGCTAAATCAATTTAAAAACCTCCATTATATGCCTCGTTAAAACCCCATAATCCCCCTAACCTAGATGAGTGCCTTACAAGGAAAAAGAGTACATATAAATTTGATATACAACAAGTAAAAACAATAATACATTCACTAGTAACTAAACAAATAAAAAACGAAAATCATAAAATAAACAAACACTTCAACCAAGCCCAACAAGGCCCAATACCAATTCAAAAAAACCAACGAGCCAAAAGACACTTCTTCTTCGTAAAACTACCTAATATCAGACAATTCAATGCCCCAATGGTCAAGTAGTTGGACATTCCTTAAACTTCACGCCATCTTGTTTCTATTATCATGCACTAAAAAGCGATTTTTCTCTCAATTTGTATTAATTTTGTAGTAGAATGGGTGCTTCGATTCTGAAAAACTCATAAATTTCTTTCTTTCCATATACAATATACAGCAATACAATTGATCCTTTACTTTGAAAGCTGAATGCAGAAGTCTAACCTCATCTTTCAGATCAGATTGGATGACAAGAGGAAGAAACAATTTGTAATAACCCAAAGTTTTGTCAATAAATTAGTTATTTAATTAGATTCTCAAAAATAGGAATTTCTACAAACGATGGAATTTGACTACGAAACTTTAACCGATGCGTTTGAAGCGAAAATCTAATCAACTTTCATGTTTGGAGTTTCGTGAACGGAGTCCGTATGAAAATGTTATGGAGAAATACGAAAAATGGACGGAAATAATTAAGTATAATAAATAATATATGTTTTACCTTTTATGCCCAGCATTCACTGGGAAATTCGGCACAAGGGCGGTCGACCACCTATTATAGGGGTGTCGACCACTTCGTTGCTGAAACGCCCAGTGACGGCTAAGGTTGTAAGGTATGTTTTATATAAAATATAATATAAACGAACGAATGTTTATTTAAATAAACCTAACGGTTCATGGCCAATTCCACTCCTATAAATAAAGTGGTAATGCCTCGTTCTTTTCCACATAAATCTGGAGGCAGCGGCGAAGCTCTACCAATTCCCTTTCTCTTCCAATCAATTTTTTAATAAAAAATATATTCATATACAATCAATCAAATATAAATCACATAAATTAGAAAGGGGTTATCAGATTCAATTGGAAAATACTGTGAATTGATGGCTATGCTATTCTACATCAGATTCTCCCCTCTTTTCCTATTTTCTTGCAAATCTACAGATCTAAAAGTATCCCCTTTTCAAAATAACTGTACATCTGTAAGAATTTGGGAATTGCAGGCCTAAAAGATTATTCGGATTTGGATGCTTTCGGGTGAGTGGGAAATTTACATACAAAGTTATAATAGTCAATTTATCTCGTTTGAATTAGATCTAAAAATATATGCCTAATGTCATCGGATCTGTTTATATATTGTTGAATTTGAAATAACACCTATCAGATCTTCTTATAAATATTGTCAAAACTTGAAAGCTTTTTTATCGAAAGGCAAGTTTTATCAATTCAGAATATAGACAATTACAAAGAGTTACAATTATACAAATCACTCAATCACTCTTATATGCAGTTTTGAGAAAAAAGAATATACATTATTAAAATTGAAGCCCGGAAAGAACTCAAAACTGCAATTTACAAATGGAATATCACTCTGCATTACTATGTAAACTATTATCCAAACCATCAAACAACAACAACACTGGCTCATCACTTTGCACACAAATTTGAAACCAGCATTTCCCCACTGCAAAAGATCTCTAAACAAAACCACTCAAATTATTCAGTCATCAAGAATTGAGTTGCCAAAATTCCACATTATTAGTAGATTCAAATTGGATTGCAAAAAAACTGCTGCACTCTCCAAAAACAGAATTGCCAAAAAACATACTTTACAACCTCCACTGTATTATAATAAGAATTCCAATGCAGCTGACATCAGAACACAAAGGCACTATACTGGATTGCTCCTAGTGTGCCAAGTTGCAGATTTCTTAAGATAATTGGATGGGCAAAATCCTCAAGCCTAATATCAAGTCCATCATCTGAATCATCCTTACTTTCAGAAGCTTTTTTCTTCCTAGCCCTCCTCTTAGCATTTTTCAAAGGTGCTTTAGAAGGACCAAAATTCAGTGGTGTAGAATTAACACCTCTTACATCATTAACATCTCTAGCTAAAGCAGTGATATCACCAGTTACATTATTACTAGAAATAGAAGGAGGAGGTAAAAATTGTGGTCTGGAAGGGTTACGTGAGAATAAGGTGACGTATTTGTCAAAACTAAATCTGCTTTAACACCAACTACATCATTATCTCTTGCACCATCATCTTCACAATCAGCCCAAAACTTTCCTTTCAACCTATCAGGTTTGGAATGACTAGAAGAAGTCCTGGTCACATCAGACAAAGTAGAAGGACCAATAAAAGAAGAACAAGCTGCTACAAGAGTAGCATTACTAAAAGATGACGAACAAGACCTAGAGACATAATTGCTAGAAGAATCCAAAATTGTAGAACTACCAGAACTGCAAACAATACCAAAACTTGAAGAAAAAGTTGAACCAGAACTCGTTGAGCTCAAACCAGAGTTAGTTTTTGTATTCTTTAGAGTAATATCCATTTGATCATTGGCTTCATCAATTAAATTCCCTACAGTAAAATCTTCCTCATAATCAACAATGCCTGACTTACCCTTATGAGTACCATCATCAACTTGAGCATCCTTACCATTATCATCACGAATATTAACATCTGCATTATTGTCATCCACTATATCAACATGAATTTCCTCATTTAAACCACTCTCTTCCGCTAAATTTCCTTTAACTCACTCAGAGTTTAAAACATCAAAACAATTATTATTCACATTCACCATAAAAGATTGAGCTTCTATATTTTGATTACTATTAATCTCATTTTTCCTCCTTCATGATTTCTTAGTTCTAACAGTATTCCAGTTGTTATTATTATACCGAGTAAAGTTATTATTGTTACGAGGACCAGAATTTTTTTTGGCCTAATGATTTTCCTCAAAACAGACATCAACAGTTTCCTCGTTATCCATCTTTGCATTTGAATTGAAATCCCAACTAATGGAATCATGCACAAACACATTACAGATAGTGCAAATCCAAGGTTTCCAATCATATGTAACTTTAGTAGGAGGGCAGTTTGATCCTAAACCATCAAGAACTATCAGCTCAAGAAGCTCAAAGTCGGAAGAAACTTCAATCAAGGCTTTAACATATCTAAGTCTCTGCATTCTTCTGTACTACTATTCATGCAAATAAATTTCCCAACATTATGTGCAAGCCAATTTATTCCTAAAAGCATCCATAAAATTATAGGAATCCTATAGAAGTGAACCCAAACATGAACTTTCTTAATCTATGATTGCATATTACCAATTGACGGATCCCATTTAGTTATAATGAACATAGGCCCTCTAATGAGAACTGGATTAGCTTTAAGAATTTTGATTCTATCAATGTCACTAGTAAAATCAAAATAAAAGTGAATACCGTCTGATCTAATATTCACCTGGCCTTCTAATTTCCAATATTTAGGAAGAAAATTTACCACCATAAGGTAGGATAAGGTGCCATCTAAGAAGAACCCTACCAAGAAGTTGCTCCAGAACTTCAATCCTTCATTTTTAACAACTTCTGATATCCTTTTTCATCAAACGGTCACGAGGAACATCAAAATGTTGAGGCGCAAAGATGCCAGTGTTCCTTGGTAAAGAACTGAACAACAAAGCGTTGTCGACTTTCATAAATGAAGGAAATGAGGCTTTAGACGAGAAATTAGACCTGGAATCAAGATTTGGAAAAGAGGGACTTGATCCAAGATTAGCCAAAGAAGGTTTCTCAGAGGAAGGATTGACATGAGAGGGAGGAGGAGTAGGAGGAGCGGAGCATGAGGGAAGAGGAGGGAAACGGTCAAAAGCGAAGGAGGTGGAAGACGAGGGAAGAGAAGTTGACGTGGTCGCCATTATCAAGGGAGGAGGAGTTTTCGTAAACACACTTTTAAGACTTGAAAGTACTGATTTGTGGTTATGAATAATATTATTTGTGGGCATACTAAATTGTTTATATATATCGCCTATAATTATGTTGGAAAATATATTGGGGTTGTTGCAAAACACTATAGATTTGGAAATCAGTCCCTGTAACATCCTGTAATTTTAACAACACTAAAGATGATAAATCAAAGCATAATTATTTTAATATCCAGAATTAAATGAAACAGACTGTTCCATTGCATTCATCTTAAAATTCTGGTTAAAATAGACACCTGGTTTGCATAAAACGGACATCGTAGGAAGAAGTTATTAAAGTTTGAAGTTTGTATATGCATAAGAAGAATATATATATATATATATATATAACTAGTCCTAAAAATTCAAAACAGTTCAAAATTGTGGAACTAGGGGAGTGGAAAAAATCCCGCCCAGGGGTATCGACCCTATCAAGCGGGTGTCGACCCCTGGGTCGACCCCATAAAGGGGTGTTGAGCCCCCGACGGCAAATCTGGGCAGATTTTAGGGTTTCAGACAGCTATATATATGGCTTCATTTTTCTGGTTTCTCCACACCAAAAATAATGGAGAACTATATGCTGCATCTACCCAGATTAAATCAAGTATTTTCTTCTTCAGCAATCAACTAGAGTTTAGAGATCCGTGATTCAACATCTGCAACCTTTCTTCTCCTTTCCTAGATCCAAACACTGTGAGTCCATGTTAATTTTATATCTAAAGATTTAAAAGTAAATCTTAATATGACTATAAGTTGGATTTATGCCTATGATCTTCCAAATCACTTCAGATCTACTATAATATGTGTATCTAAGTTATTGTGACATGACTATGAACTAGATCTGAACATGTACCTATTTACCATGTCAGAACTGCCATTGTTTGTAGATCTAATTCACTGTTTAGATCAACTCATACTTAATCTATTATAAATCAGATATGTTATTAGTTGGATATCTAATTCATTGTTTAGATCTCATTATTCATGTCCCTATTATGTTAAAATAAGTTCTATTATCACATGTTCAATCAGATCTGTTTTTATATGCCTACCTTGTCATTACGCTATTATATGTTTATGCCTATTTCTATCAATACATGTCTACCTTGTTTGTAAGATCATTCCTGTCCTCTTCCCTTTATCTTTTCCCTTCTATTTTTATATAGCCAGACTACCTTCGAGCCTAGGCATGCCGCTGAAATATTCGAATGCATTAAATTGGGAACGAGGGGAAAGCGTTAAAATTGGGGCATAACTTGAATGAAAATATGAATATGAATTTGGGGCATATGGTTCATTATGAACACGACTTGGGAAAGGGGCATGTAAACCTATAACGACATAGAAGTAATTGATTAATAATTGAAATTCCTAGAATTACAGTAATTAGAAACTGTAACCGCGCTTAGACACGAGGTTATATTACACTTGTGGTGGAAGTCTGCCCGGAACCGCCCGGCATATCCAGCGACCACAAGTGGTGAATCTAATGTGAGAGGTCTAAGTGCATAAACATGAGACGTGCTAAGACACTAAGCCTAACTTGTGGAAGAAGTCTGCCAGGAACCACCCGGCATATCCAACATCCATAAGTTGTAGGCTTAATGTGGGAGGTCTAGCACATTATAACCATAAATGAATATGGCAGTGAATTGGAATACTTAACCTAGTTGAATCCATAAGGATTGCATGAAGGTATAACTTGACCAGGGGTTAAGTAAACTTGTTTGAAACAGTGGGTGGGTTAAGTATATCTTTGGGTGGTGGGAAATATTTATATATAGGCCCACAAACTTAACCGATGGGGTTATGCAATCTTTTACTCTAGTATGGCATAACATGTGGAAAACCTAGTGGGGATGCAAGCGTAGGGGGGAGCTTGTATCATCTTGTGTGTAGGAGCCGTTTCAGTCGGTAACCCATATATAGGTATCAAACAAGTACTCCAAACTAGGTCGAAGTCGGGGCACGCTTACTGGGCTAATTGTAAGAGATCCAAACGTAGGGGACGGTGTGGGTGGCGCATTCCGACGGGTTCATGTGCGTGCATGGGTCCGGCATAGGAGGTTTAGACTCCGTAACAACTGTAGATATGGTTGTGCACATCCTGAAAACGAAGGTTTGCCACTTTAGGAAGTGATACATCCTATTGTGGAGCCAGCATAGGGTATCTACGGAGTACTGAGCTGATCGATTAGGGTAGTAATTAGGGTACATCTAGAATCCAGTATGTTTAGGAGCCCGTTATTATCCTTAGGGGTAACTCCGGTATGTTGGGCTGTCTGTTGATTGTATGGGGTGAAAACCTCTTACTGGAAGTACACCTAAGTCTACAATCTTATACTTGCTAGGGATCATCTTGTTAATAAGACACTAGTATTGTTGCAGGGAAATCAATAGAGAAGCGCAATATACTCTATCATGTTTATCTTGTTTACCTTGTCATACCTGGCTTTTATTGATGCTATCTCTCTTATCCACTTTATATGCCTTTCATGATACTTTTACTTATTTATTTTCTAAAAGTAACTGGACTCGCTAGACTTTATATCTAACCCATTTTATTTCCTTTTCTTTCTCTTTCATTTCCCCCGGGTTCTCAGGGTAGGAATACTCAAGCTTGACCAGGATTCTGCTTTCAATCTGCTTAGAGCTGCTTAGATGTATTGCTCAAGCTCTAATCTTTTCTACTATGGCTATGTTTTATTTGAGGAATTATGCTTCTTTTATTATTGTACTATGATGTTTTAAGTACAAGACAAAATTTTAGTGATGTACTGGGTTTTATGTTTTTCAGACATATGATGTAACCATGTTTTGAAACACGATGCTTTATGATTAATAAAGTTTTAAATTTTCCGCTGCTATTTATATATCTATCTTGTAATGTTTCTATTTCTATTTACCTATAACGCTTCACGAAACTTAATGCATTCCCTTAATGAGTGACATTAACGGACGTGGGGTGTCACACTTGGTATCAGAGCTGAAGGTTACCAGATTGGATAAAAGATTTTGAAAATTATTTTGAAAAAGGTTTTAAAGAAAGCATTTTCAAAAAGAAAAGTTGGTTTTGAAAAACATATTCCCCAAAGCCATATATAAAATCTTTCGATCCTTTATCTGATCCCTTTCCTTGTCTTTTCAGCATATCTGGAGAACCTAATATTCCTGAGGGCGTTACAATACCAGGCTGGTTCCGTAGGTATTTAGAGGCCATGATGCCCGCCGGTGGTCAAGCTGACGTCCCTCCCCCAGCTGCACCCATTGTTCCTCCTCCTCCTCCGCACGTAGATAATTTCTCTAAGATTCACAAAGATTTTTGTGCCATGTGAGGAAAGCCATTCCATTGAACCGAGACATTCGTAGAGGCAAGGAATTGGCTCAAGGAGACAGAGGACTTATTTGGGATTTTCGAAGTGGACGATTGTAGGAAGATTCAGCTAGCCGCCTGGCTACTGAAAGATGAAGCTTCGTTCTGGTGGGAAGTAACATAGGCGGGACGTCCGATAGAGATTTGGGATGATTTTAGAAAGAGGTTTGAAATGAAGTTTCTTTCTCAAGCTGAGAAAAGCATGCAAATAGAAAGGTTCTTGGCGCTCAAGCAAGGAGACATGACTGTTAAAGAATATGTTGACAAATTTAACCAACTAGCAAGGTTTGGGTTGAAGCTGGTAGATACTCTGCATAAGAAAGCTTTGCGATTTGATAGAGGGCTGAATGAACCCTTGCGTGGGTTAGCTATGCCTCATATTCCAGTGGGAGCAACTTTTGAAAGGCTCGTTGATATGGCCTTGATCCATGAGGAAGATAAAAGTGACAAAAAGGAAGTTAAGGTTGAGGAAACAAAAAATAAGAAGGTATAGCCCAAGAAGGGACAATAACAACAACAACAAAAGAAAGGCATAAAGAATGATAAGACTAAGGATAAGAGGAAGTGTCACAATTGTGGACGTGAGGGTCATTTGATCAAGGACTGCAAAAGAAGGAAGAATGCTTGCTTCAGTTGTGGAGAGATTGGACACTTTTCTAAGGAGTGCCCAAAGAAGCAAGGACAAGGTCAGAGGGCAGGAGCTTCTTGACGGCAAGTGCATGCTCTTGCGATCAGTGCCCTAGAATGAGGCAGAAAAATTTCCGTGGAAGGTTTGATTTCTCTTTCCAATCATCCTATTAGAACTCTTTTTGATTCTGGAGCTTCGCATTAATTTATATCTGATTCTGTGGTTGAGTCTCTGCACCTTAATACTAGTATGGTAGTGGATCCCATTATTGTCTCAAACCCCATTGGTGGCCGGCTCATTGTCCATGATTTGTCGGGGTTTGAGAATATATGTGTTAGGCATCAAGTTTGAGTGCAACGCATATGTTCTTGGTTTTATGGGCTATGGTTTGATTCTAGGGATTGGCTAGCCATGTATGGTGCCATTTTGGATTGTGAGAGGAAGGTTGTTAGACTTTTGACTTGCCATGGGAGGACCCTCGAGGTCTCTTGTGATCCAAAGGGGTCTGTCATGCTTAGTTTCCTAGAGTCTCTTGATGCATCTATCGATGATCTGCGATCTATACCAGTAGTCCGTAAGTATCCTGATGTTTTTGAGGAGGTTCGGTGATTACCTCCGAGGCGCGAGATTGATTTTTGTATATACTTGGTAGATAATGCAAAGCAGTTACATTGCCTGTGCGCCATATGGCTCCAAGACAAGGAGGGAGCTTAGCAAGCAAGTATGGGAGCTACTTGAGAAAGGGTTTATTAAGCAAAGCATATCTGAATGGGGTGCTCCGATGGTATTTGCAACTAAGGCGGATGGTTCGCTTCGCTTATGTATAGATTATAGGGAGTTGAACAAACTCACTAAGAAGAACAGGCACCCACTCCCAAGGATAGATGATTTGTTTGACCAGCTTGTTTGTTCCTCAGTATTCTCTCAGCTAGACTTGGCCACGAGGCTTCATCAGTTGAGGGTGGCCGTGGACAGTATTGACGAGACTGCTTTTAGGAGTTCAGATGGTTTCTTTGAATGGCTCGTTATGCCTTTTGGGTTGGCGAATGCACCCGCCTATTTTGTTGATCTGATGAGTAGGGTGTTTCGGGAGTTTGTAAATAAATTTGTTGTGGTCTTTGTTGATGATATCTTAATTTTCTTGAAGAGCGAGGAAGAGCATGCTTTACATATAAGGGAGGTTTTGAAAACTCTGTGTGCGCATCAGCTTAAGGCAAAGTTCTCCAAATGCCATTTTTAGAGAAAAAAGGTGAGATTTCTAGGGCATGTGGTCTCTAAAGAAGGGATAGCTGTAGATCCCGCGAAGGTAGTTGCAGTTCAAGATTGGCAAATCCCAAAGAATGCAACGAAGGTGAGAAGTTTTCATGGATTGGCAGGCTATTATAGGAAGTTCATTAAGGACTTCGCAAAGATATCAACCCCACTCACCAGGCTGACGAAAAAGAATTTGACGTTATCATGGAATATAGATTGTGATGTTGCTTTCTAGCGATTGAAGAGGGCTCTGAAATCAGCCCAGTCTTGACCTTGCCCAATGGGAACAAGGTGTTTACAGTATACACTGATGCATGTAGTATAGGGCCTGGTGCGGTTCTGATGTAAGAGGGAAGGGTAGTACATTATGGGGGAAGACAACTAAGAGTTCGTGAGAAGAAATACCCTACCCGTGACTTAGAGCTAGCTTCCATAGTATTCATGCTAAAGACATGGCATCATTATTTGCTTGGAGAGAAGTTCGAGTTGTACACCAATCATAAATCTCTCAAGTATTTGTTCTCGCAGGAGGATCTTAATTTAAGGCAGCAAAGATGGATGGAGTTCCTAGCATCATATGACTTCGAGATTGCTTATACCCCTGGCAAGGGTAATGTGGTGGCAGATGCACTGAGTAGGCAGAGGATGGCCTTAAGTCCTCTGTTTGTGGAGATGAAAAGCTTGGAGTTTATATCGACTTTTGACTTTAGACCCTCCACCGAGTTTTTACCTGGTTTGTTTGCATCATTAGAGATACAACCTACTCAGATTGAAGCTTCACAGCGAGAGGATCCACAAATTTTAGACATATTTGATAGGCTCAGTAAAGGTGAGACTTCTATTCACCTCAGTATATATTCCATAGAAGATAAAGAGTGGTTGCGACGAGATGAGAGGCTTTATGTTCCCCAAACTAGGAGTTTGTTGGAGATAGTCCTAGAGGAATCCCATCATTCTAAGATGACTATTCATCCAGGCGGTGATAAGATGTATAGGAATAAGAAAAGGGTTTTCTTTTGGGTTGGGATAAAGAAAGATATGGCAGAGTTTGTTTTCCAATGTTTGATTTGCAGCATGTCAAAGCCGAGTAAAATAAGCCCGGTGGTTTATTTCATCCTTTGGATGTTCCAAGTGGAAGCAGGAGAGCGTCCCTATGGATTTCATAGATGGTTTGCCAAGATCGAAGAAAGAAAACACCGGTATTTGGTAGTAAAAAATAGACTCACTAAGATTGCTCATTTCATTCCAGTTAAGAGCAAGAGGACGACAACTTGGTTGGCAGCAGTTTACGTTCGTGAGATAGCCCGTCTTCATGGAGTACCTTCCAGTATCGTAAGTGATCGTGACCCCATTTTCACCAGTGAATTTTAGAGGAGCTTGCAAGAAGCATTAGGTACACAGTCGTGTTTGAGCACCATTTATCATTCATAGACCGATGGACAGACAAAAAGAGTGAATAGAGTTCTTGAGGATCTTTTAAGTCTATCTATCCTAGACTTCGGAGGGACTTGGAAAGAGCACCTTCCTTTAGTAGAGTTCGCCTACAACAACAGTTATCAAGCTAGAATTGGCATGGCACCCTTTGAAGCATTGTACGGACAACCCTGTAGGTCACTAACTTGTTGTGGGAATATATAGAAAGACTACTACTTGGACCAGACATGGTTAGAGAAACATCTGAGAAGATTGATCTTATTAGACGGCGAATAAAGATCGCTCAAGATAGGCAGAAGTCCTATGCAGACAAGAGAAGGACTGACATCGAGTTCAAAGTGGGAGACATGGTTTTTATTAAGGTGTCACCTTCGAGGAACGTGGTTCGCATTGGATCTGTAGGGAAATTGGCACCAAGGTTTGTAGGGCCAATTCCCATGACAGAAAGGATTGGCCAAATGGCCTATAGAGTAAAGCTACCCGAAAGACTATCCAGTGTTCATGATGTTTTCTACGTCTCTTATTTGCGGAAGTGTTTGCATGATACCGCAGAAGTAGTTGAGCTGAGTATATTGGAGGAAGTCGAGGTGGAACGGGAGGCGATAGTCAGACGAGTTCCTACCTGTATTCTTGGATCATAATTTAAGAAGCTACGCAATAGAGAAGACAAGTTGATAAAAGTTCAGTGGGGAGATAACTCAGAGAATGCAACTTGGGAGACCGAAGACAAGATTCGTGCTTCGTACCCTTTTCTTTTTGACCTTTAGGTAGGAATCCCATGAGTGTAAACATGTGTTTGAGATATGTTATGTTTGATGGATGCAAGTGAATGCAAGTGGTTTCTAGTGATTTCTCGTGGATGCATATACACACATATTAGGCACTAGATCGGCTCAATCACTCTCATACTGCATATGGATGTGTATGCATTTTTCTTCTTCTAATGGATGAAAGTGAGTGTATCATCATATGTATGTTGCAATTGGACGGATGACTGTGCACACATGTAGAACTTACATGTTATAATATGATTATTTGCATACATGTTGGATTCATGGCACTAACATACATTGCATTAAGAAGGTCAACTGAATCAGTAGACCGCCTGATTTTTTACATCAGTATAAGGACATATACACACACCTTTGCATATGTTCATATAAGCATTAGAAATCTCTTAAGGATAACGGATGCCTATCACTGGTGGATGAGTAGATGGGTGATGGATGGTAGGATATACATTCTTCTTAACTTAGAGATTTCAGGGGCGAAATCCTTTAAGTAGGGGAGAATGTAACACCCCATAATTTTAACAACTCTAAAGATGATAAATTAAAGAATAATTAATTTAATATCCAGAATTAAGCGAAACAGACTGCGCCATTGCATTCGTCTCAGAATTCTAGACAAAACAGACACCTGGTTTGCATAAAACGGACATCGTATGAAGTTATTAAGGTTTAAGGTTTGTATACGCATATATATATATATATATATATATGTATATATAATTGGTCCAGAAAATTCAAAATAGTTCAAAATTGCGGAAATTAGGGGAGCAGGAAAAATCCCGCCCACGGATGTTGGCACCTGGGTCGACCCCATAAGGAAGGTATCGACCCATGGGTCGACCCCATAAGAGGGGTCGACCCCCCTACGACAGGTCTGGATTGATTTTAGGGTTTCAGACAGCTATATATATGGCTTCATTTTTTTGGTTTCTCCACACCAAAAATAATGGAGAACTAGATGCAGCCTCTGCCCAGATTAAATCTTTAGCAATCAACTAGAGTTTAGAGATCCGTGATTCAACATCAGCAACCTTTCTTCTCCTTTCCTAGATCCAAACACTGTGAGTCCACGTTAATTTTAGAACTAAATATTTAAAAGTAAAACTTGATATGACTATAACTTGGATCTATGCCTATGATCTTCTGAATCACATCAGATCTGCTATAATATGTGTGTCTAAGTTATTCTGACATGACTATGAACTAGATCTGAACCTATACCTATTTATCATGTCAGAATTGCCATTGTTTGTAGATCTAATTCACTGTTTAGATCACCTCATACCTGTTCTATTATAAATCAGATCTGTTATTAGCTGGATATCTAATTCATTATTTAGATCTCATCATGCCTGTCCCTATTATGTTAGAATCAGTTCTATTATCACATGTTCATCAGATCTGTTCCTATATGCCTACCTTGTCATTATGCTATTATATGTTTATGCCTATTTCTGCCATTATATATCTACCTTGCTAGTATGATCATTCTTGTCCTCTTCCCTCTATCTTTTCCCTTTTATTTTTATATAGCCAGGCTACCTTCGACCCTAGGTATGCTGCTGAAATATGCGAACGCGTTAAATTGCGAATGAGGGGAAAACGTTAAAATTGGGGCATAACTTGAATGAAAATATGAATATGAATTTGGGGCATATGGTTCATTATGAACATGACTTGGGAAAGGGGCATGTAAACCTATAACGACATAGGAATAATTGATTAATAATTGAAATGCCTAGAATTATAGTAATTAGAAACTGTAACCACGCTTAGACATGAGGTTAGATTACACTTACGGTGAAAGTCTGCCCGGAACCGCTTGGCATATCCAGCGACCTCAAGTGGTGAATCTAATGTGAGGGGTCTAGGTGCATAAACTTGAGACGTCCGAGGACACTAAGCCCGACTTGTGGAAGAAGTCTGCCTGGCACTTCCTGGCATATCCACCATCCACAAGTGGTAGGCTTAATGTGGGAGGTCTAGCACATTATAACCATAAATGAATATGGTAATGAATTGGAATACTTAACCTAGTTGAATCCATAGGGATTGTATGAACGTATAACTTGAGTAGGGGTTAAGTAATCTTGTTTGAAACAGTGGGTGGGTTAAATATATCTTGGGGTGGTGGGCAATATTTATATATATAGGCCCACAAACTTAATCCATGGGGTTATGCAATCTTTTACTCTGGTATGGCATAACCTATGGAAAACCTAGTAGGGATGCAAGCGTGGGGGAAGCTTGTATTATCTTGTGTATGGGACCTGTTTCAGTCAGTAACCCATATATAGGTATCAAACGAGTACTCCGAACTAGGTCGGAATCGGGGCATGCTTACCGGGCTGATTGTAAGAGATCCAAACATGAGGGACGGTGTGGGCGACGCATTTCAACGGGTTCATGTGCGTGCATGGGTCTGACAGAGTAGGTTTAGACATCGTGACACCTGTAGATATGGTTGTGCACATCCTGAAAACGAAGGGTTGCCACTTTAGGAAGTGATCCATCCTACTACGGGGCTAGCACAAGGTTCTACGGAGTAGGGAGGCGGCTGATTAGGGTAGTAATTAGGGTAAATCTAGACTCCAGTATGTTTAGAAGCCCGTTATAATCCTTAGGGGTAACTCTGGTATGTTGGGTTGCCTTTTGATTGTATGGGGGTGAAAACCTCTCACTGGAAGTACACCTAAGTCTACCATCTTATACTTACTAGGGATCATCTTGTTAATATGACACTAGTATTAGTGTAGGGAAATCACTAGAGAAGCGCAATATACTTTATCATGTTTATCGTGTTTACCTAGTCATATCTGCCTTTTATTGATGTTATCTCTCTTATCTACTTATATGCATTCCATGATACTTCTACTTATTTATTTGCTAAAAGTAACTGGACTCGCTAGACTTTATGTCTGACCCATTTTGTTTTCTCTTCTTCCTCTTCCTTTCCCCTCCAGGTTCTCAGGGTAGGAATACCCAAGCTTGACTAGGATTCTGCTTTCATTCTGCTTGGAGCTGCTTAGGTGTATTTCTCGAGCTCTTATCGTTTCTACTATGGCTATGTTTTATTTGGGGAATTATGCTTCTTTTATTATTGTACTTTGATTTTTAAGTACAAGACAAATTTCTAGTTATGTACCGGGTTTTATGTTTTTCAGAGATATGATGTAACCATGTTTTGAAACACGATGCTTTATGATTAATAAAGTTTTAAATTTTCTGATGTTATTTATATATTTATCTTGTAATGTTTCTATTTATAACGCTTTATGAAACTTAATGCATTCTCTTAGTGAGTGACATTAACGGATGTGGGGTGTCACAGTCCCATTAAATACCGTTTAGATTTAGCTATATTCCAGATCTCCAGTTTCTGTGTTAAATAATCAATTATGTAATTTTGATTAAAAAGGTACAACGGTAAATTATGTAATTTTTGATTTAAAACACATATTCCTATTTGTGTTCAACGTTGTTGGGGTTTTGGCTTAGTTTTTGTAAATATGTCATTTTTTTTGAATAAAAAGACATTATTTTGAGCTCATAAGTGATATGACAAAAAGATTTAAAAAGGGAAAATTTGTGTGAATTGAGTATAAATATAAATATACGTATTTGTGCATAGTTTGCATCAACTATTCCAAAATGCACATAAATATACATACATACATACGTACATACATACATACATACATATATATATATATATATATATATATATATATATTTCTCATGTTTTGAAATATGTCTATCCCAATAATTAGGCATGATTTATATTAACTATAGCTAACGGTCTTTTTGTAAGATTTGGAACCTTATGGCAAGACTGAATGCAAAAAGGAATGTTCGGATATTGATTAAACCAAAGTATTAAATTAACGATAATAATAATAAAGGAAGATAACTATGTTAATCGCGCAAAAATAAATATAAATATATACACATCATCCTTCTGAATCTACATAAACGATGAAATATGTATTATATTGAATGTTTGAACAATATTCATTTATGGAATCATACATGTAAGTGTAATCCATATTAAGTTAATATATTCATGGTGACCATTGTAGCAATTAATATTATTGGTTGCTATAAATAGGACCACAAATAAATAACAGTTGTAGTCGAAGTTGATTGGGGAAAATAAATTAAATTAGGCAATTAAGTATAATGGTTACAATATATAAATTGAGTAGGACAAATGTTGTACGTCCCAATTAGTAAATTAAATTATAACCACACCAAGACATGAGGTTAAGCTCGACTTATGGTAGAAGTATGCCCGGAACCGCCCGACAAATCTAGCATCCATAGGTAGTCGGCATAAAGTGAGGGTTCTGGTGGGTAAGTACAACTGTACTAAGACGTGAGGTTAAGTTCAACTATTGCTAGAAGTTTGCCCGGAATCGCCCGGCAAATCCAGCATCCACAAGTGGTCAGCTTAATGTGAGAGGTCTGGTGCATAAATAAACACACACACACACACACATATATATATATATATATATAACAAATAATAAATAAATAAACATAAATTAGTAATGTATGTTGGGTTACAACAAATAGATATTTCGGGATTGGTAAGATAAGGATATCCATTGTGAATTAATGTCTTAGGAAATATTATGGCCATTAGGCTCATAAATGACATTAACCACAATCAATTAAAAGGGAAATTAAAGATTAAGTGTTGCCTTAGAAAAGCATAACTTTTATTGTTATAAAGGGCAATAGACATATAAACCGAAATAAGTGAAATAAAAGGGGATTTATGGGTATTGATTGTTGTTTAAGTACTAAGTCTAATTAGTGAGATAATCAAATAAACATCCTAGTGTAAGAAGGATATAACTTTCATTATTTATACTAGTTAATATAGAACTTATAATTAAAAGTTAGAATTGTACTTAGTAGGTTAATGATGTGAAACATTATTAATCTAGGAACTCGTGACGAAAATTAATTGTGTGCTTATAGTATTCCCATGAGAGAAACTTAATGGGAATGACTTTATAACGTAGCCCGCTTTATCCCAATAAGTAATAACATTAAAGGCTAATGGGTTATGAACTTAATAATCTTCGTGTATAGTACGCTTCCTTAGGTCTTAAGGGCCTTTGGTCGAGGAGTCCACCTGGGAGTAGGTCTTTCAATTTAGGGGTCTTAAATGGCATGTGTGTTGGGGGCCTACCCAAACGTGGAAATTTAAAAATGTTAGATATGGCTACCTATCCTACGGGAAGTAGTAAGCGACTAAGGAGATTATCCAATAAGGTCAGCTAGATGGTATAACGAGTGATAAGATACCATCTATCACCTTACACGGGGCAAGGGTATATGCGTGAATGACGGAAGCCTTAACTTGTAGGGCCTGTAGCTAGTGCCCTCTGGTTTATGTTATTGTTGAATAAATCACCGAGGAATATTAAGTGACCAACGTGTCTGCTTAGGGTCTTAAGTGATCAAGGAGAATCCACCCTATCTATCATTAATAGTGAGGCATTAGATAGTAAAGGATAAGCAAATGAAAAAATAAAAACTCTGTAATTAGGGGTCCACCCTTGATTAAATAACCAACCATGTTGTGGTATAAATGCTTCACAATGTATGCGTAAACGTGCTATCTCGGTATCATATTTTGGGTATACTACCTTGGGAAGGCTAGTTAAAGTCGTGCATAATCATATTTACAAGGTTATGCTAGAATCACTAATCTTGTAGGCATACATCTTGGGTTGATCCAAACGAGATACATCTATGTTATTCATTTATTGTTCACCAGAATTGTTTTGTTCTGACCCCCTCCTCATTACAACCACCTAGATTTTGTAGAGAAGGTCGGGTTCTCACAGGTGTTTAAGTTTGTCTCTCGGTTCTCGTTCCCTCTCATGCTCGATATTGGCAAAGTGACTTACTTTGAAAATGGTAGTTACTTGAGTTAATACTAATCTATCCTATTTGTTTCCGTTGTGAGTTATCTTTAATGTAATCTGATTATGCTCATGCTCATTTATTTGTAGGTAACAGATTTACGTGCTCCATGCTTGGATTTGTTCGAGTTTCGATTTTTTGTCGAAATTTGTGCTCAAAAAAGTGTTGGGGTGCTACATTTGGTATCAGAGCATAGGTTAGGCAATCATAGGAGTTAGTTAAATTAGGACTCATGAGAGAACGTAATTCGGTTTTCTTTTATGTTTTCCTTTGTCTTTCTTATAAGATTTTAATTTATTTCAACGATGAATTAGTCATGGGCCAATTGTATAAAATGGGCTTTAAGCGACTAAGAGTTGAAGTATGAAGAATCCAGATTTCTAGCCAATTTTTTCCTACCCCACAGTATGTTGGCGATCTTGTTGTGAAGAGCATAAGGACGACATATGGTGGATTCCGTTGATTCGAGTTTGGGAGACTAGACAAAAATCTAGCTCCAACTGAGATAGTCATGATTTCTGGTTTTGGTTTTCTTGCTAGTTCTTGTTAAAGAGCATTGCTCAATCCAAAACGGGGAAAGTTCACGTTAATATGTCATATCAATTTCGGAAATATAACTACGAGGTATATCCATTCGTTACTTCATTGAATTTTCAAACCTTCCTTTATTGAAAATATTCATTTGAGTCTTTGGCCTTGTATTCGAACAAATTCAATTTCTTAAAACTATTTTTAAAAAAAGGTTTTGAAAGTTTTGAAATACAATTTCGGAAAATGGTTTTATAACAACCTTGTTTTATAAAGATATGGTTTTTTAAGTTTCAACCTATTCATGTTTCAAAACTATTGGGGCTTTGTGCAATTTGAATAAACATAATCCGATTAGTAGGAAGGAAGGAATCGAAAATGACCAAGAATATGCCATTAAACTTAAGAATAATAAATATCCATTCCTTGTGATTTTTAGTATCCCTCTTTCTATTGGATAATTTATTGAAATTATCACAGTTGATCCTTGATATTTTAAAAAAGTTCCAACATTTTTTAAAACCAAAAGGTTTTTCAGTTTGTAATACGAACTGGAATACAAATAATATAATAATAATAACAACAACAACAAATTGGATTTATAAATACAAAACCGTTAGTTTGTTATAAATTTCATTTTTGAAGTTTTAAATTTTCCTTCGAAAGGCCAAGGAAAATCCTTCATGTTGATTTTTGGGGTATTTGATTTTGAATCATTTGTTTGTTGTCATCTAGTTAAGGAGAAAATCCATTTTAATATAATCATGGAGTTCTAGCTGAATTCGCTCGTTCATTCTGTGGTCGCAACATTCTTGTTGAGACTACTTTGAATCTTTGGAGAGATCTCAGAGATTGACTATGGTCTTTGATATCGCCGTGATGAAGATAATTGTTTTTCGGATCGCGTCAAATCTTAAAAGATGACATAGGATGATTAATATTTTAATTCGGCCTAATAATGTCAAAGTTCAACCTTTGCCCAAAACCCATTTGACATTTAACCGTTTAGTGTTATACCTAGACTGGTCAACTTGTTGATGAGCTTTGATACAACTTGGACCGAGGACTCAACCGTAAAAGTTGCGTCCAAACCACCCCTTAACTTCTTTCTTTCATCCATCCTTCCTCATCTAGCTGAACCAAATTCTTATCCTTCTTTTCTTTCTTTATTGTCGCCTCATCTCCTCCTTTTCCACACAAGTTTGCACATTAGATCTTGCCTCACTTGTACTTCAAGTTCTAATTTCTTCTCTCCGACCATTTCTTAGTCTGTAATACCTAATTGTGCTATCTGATCTTACTCGTGCCATTGAAGTCTCAACCTTAGGGAAAGATCATTTAGTTGATCATAATGAGCAAAAAGCTCCTACCGTTTTAGGGCTAAGAAAATATTGTCGTGGCAGTTGGACTTGCACCAGTCCTTTGCTTCGAGATCTTAGAATAGGATTGCTGGTTGTGCCGGATCTGCCTTTGCTATACCCTTTGGAACAGGTTCACTCAAAGGCAATCGTCATTTCGAGGTTGAAGAATAAGCCCTTTTTTGGATGGTTTTTTTGAGGAGAATCTCGATGAGAGTTTAGATGCATCCATGTTTTACGCAGACTTGAATGGCCTTTCGTTTGACCGACTTTGGAGATTTTATAGCCAATCTCTTTTTCTTAATATCGGTTCTTGAGTTCGGTAATCTAATTTTGAACTGCCCATCTAGACATGTGACAAATTTAGCACATCGTTTTTTTAGTAGGACGGATGTGTAACGCGAGACTACACAGCTGATTAAGCATTATATTAATTATATAATAGTAAGCCAGTTGACAAGCCCAACTTGTGACTTAAAGTTTGCAAAATAGTGGTTCAATATCAGCAAAATACCCGAAGGCAGACAACAGTACATGATAGAGTCATACTACCATATCATATTCATAAACAAGCCAAAATAACTACCCACTGAATACACAACCAAACCAAGCAGACAAGATTTAGAACCATCTTAATGAAGATCAGGACTGGAATCACCATTGTTGGAGCCAACAGATTCAGCGGGACTGTTATTGTCTGGCAAATCAAGCCTGAAACGAGCAGTGGTTGACCTGTCCACGTTTGAAAGTAGTAAATTATAATTTTGCATAATCCATGAAAAAAGCTTCAATGGTATGCTAAAAACAACTGCATTCCTCTCCTTCCATATAAACCAGCAATATATAGGTAAATAGGAATCAAGCGCAGAATTAAACTGACTGCTCTGCCAATAATCAAACATTGATGAAACAATAGGGATGTAACCAAGCAAATGTAAAATGGTTGTAGCTAAAATTGGGTATGAGAAGTCACACTCAAAAAACAAATGCTGAATAGATTCCTCATGAGCCGAGCAAAAAGAACAACGTGAAACAGCCAGAAGATTGAGTCTGAACAACCTTGCTTTACTGTTAATTTTTCCATAAATCAAACACCAAGTAAAAAATAGCACTTTAGGAGGCAGACTAATCTTCCAAATCCTTGAAAGTGAAAAGGATCTACCAGAAAAATTAAGATAATGATACACTGAGACAACATTAAAACCCTTGTCTGGTGATAAAGCCCAAACAAATTTATTAGGGGATTGAGAAAGATGGGTGTGAAGAATTATATTGGAGACATTAAAGAGATTAGCAAGGATATGGCCATCAAATAAATAGGGAGGACAAAGTTGAGAGGGATCATTATGAACTACATTAGTAACTGAAGAACCATCATCAGAGATCAAAGTAAAGAGAGAAGGAGAAACTAGAGAAAGAGGGATCTGACCATGCCAAATAGCATACCAGAATAAACAAGCTTACCATTACCCAGTCTAACATGAAAAAAACTTTTAATATGAGGAACAACCGAAATTAACCCTGAACAGAATGGGGATGGTTTGATTGAAGGAAGATAGTGTAGAACTCAATGGGAATTACCAAAATAATAAAGTGAGAGGATCCACTCTTTCTATATGAATGAGGCAGGAGAAATTATACGCCACAACCATTTTGAAAGAAGAGCCATATTGAAATTAGAAAGATCAATTACACCCAAACCTCCTTGATTAAAATATAAGCACACAGTCTGCCAATTAACTAATCGTTTGACTTTGCTACCATTCCATAAAAAAGAACTATGAATTGAATCTATTTTTAGAAATTACCCACTTTGGAAGTTTAGGAAAAGACATCCAAAATGTTGGTAAAGCAGACAAAACTGATTTGACCAACACTAAATGTCCTGCAGATGACAGTGAATTTGCCTTCCATGAAGATAATCTTTTTTTCAATTTTGTGACTGAGAGGTAACCAATCAGATCTGTGGGGCTTAGTAGGTCTAAGAGGAATGCCCAAATAAGTTAAGGGAAATTTATGAATGGGACAATTAAGGATAGAAGATATTGGCAACCCCAAATAATCAGCTTTTCCTAACATAATTATAGAACTTTTCGAAAAATTGATAGAGAGACCATATATGAACTCGAAAACATATAAGACAACTTTAAGGCACTTAATATGATTAAGATATGGAGATGAAAAAATAATTGTATCATCAGCAAATTGGAGGTTCGAGATTTCCATAGACGAATTAGGAAGATGAATACCATCAAAATAATTGTTTGCAATCACCATTTTTAACATTTGATTAAATACATCTGCAATCATCACAAAAATAATGGGTGATAACGGATCTCCCTGACGAAGCCCTCTTTTAGATTTAATTAAACCTCCATTGTTTCCATTAATGCAAATAGATGAGTAACTAGACCATAAAATGCAATCAATCCAGTTACACCAATGCTGAGAAAATCCTCTATGCCTGAACATCTGAATAATAAATTCCCAATTTGCAGTATCAAAAGCTTTGGAAAAATCCAATTTTAGAAGTACACCAGGTGTGGATGTATTATGGCAAAGTGAAATTACCTCTTGAGTAGCTGCAATATAGTCGTGAATGCAACGCCCATGAATGAAAGCTGATTGCTTAGCTCCAATGAGATCGGAAATCACAGATTGAAGTCGATTGGCTAAAGTTTTGGTGATGATTTTGAAAGAGGTATTAAGCAAACTAATGGGACGAAAGGAGGAGAGAGAATTAGCACTAGAGAATTTGGGAATGAGGATGATGGAGGCATAATTGAGACGAGAAATGAGGGCAGGGTTATTATAAAAATCAGTACACATGTCCATAATATCATTTTTGACAACAACGCAAAATGATTTGAAAAATGACGGCCCAAAACCATTTCGGCCTGGGGCTTTGTCATCATTCATTTCATTTAGAGAAGCCCAAATCTTGTTTTCTGAAAAGGGATGGTCAATAGAGACAGGAGCAGGGAAAGGGTAAAGCAAATTCCAATCAATGAGAGGAATATTAGAGGATGTAAGACCAAGAATTGAGCGATAAAAGCCAGAAAAAGGATGAAGGATGTCATGTTGATTTGTAAACAGATGACCTTTATGAGAGATTTCAAAAATGCAAGTAGCTCTTCGTCTGCCATTTTGCAATTCTATGAAAGTAAGCTGTATTCTTGTCCCCTTCTTCAATCCATTTAGATTTAGATCTTTGTTTCCAACCAATTTCTTCCTGTTTAGAAAGTTTTTCTAATTCAGATTCTAGACTCAAGAGGGAAGTACTTTCTTCATCATTTAAGGGACGGGAGTCTTCAAGAATATTGAGATTCAATATAGCATCTTGGATGTTTGAAATACGAGTACGAATAGATCCCCACATAGATTTAGCCCATGGTTTAATTAATTTTCTCAAGGTTCTAAGCTTGAGAATGATTTTGTAGGATGCAGATTGAGATTGAACAGGGTGCTCCCAAACTATTTTGACAAAGTCTTTAAAAAAAGGTTCAAGTAACCACAAACGCTCAAACCTAAAAGGATGTTTGATATTGGCCAATGAACCCGAATCTAGGATAATAGGACAGTGATCATAGATTATAAAAGCAAGACCAGAAACAGAAGATAAAGGATGAAATTCTTCCTAAGCAGAATTGAATAGAAATCAATCTTGCTTGGCTAATGAAGGGATAGATCTATCACTTGACCAAGTGAAAGAGAGATTATTAATAGGAGGATCAATGAGACAACAGTCAAAGATAAAGGTATTAAAAGCATCAGTGTCTGTTGAGATAGAACCAGATTTTTCTCATAAATATTTCTAATGGTATTGAAATTGCCCCCCAATATCCATGGACCATGAAAAGAATTAGCCAATTGTTTGCAATGCTCCCAAAGCTCAACTCTATCATGAGCATCTTGAGGACCATATATGTTTGAAAAGTAGTAAATGGTGTTAGAGGCAATGTGATTAAGAGCAACATGTAAGGCAGATTGAGAAGAAAAGGATTGATGCAAAGCCCACACAGATTCATTTCAAGCAGTAAAAAGACCACCTCTAGTTTCAATTACATTGACATAAGCCCACCTGGACAAAGATGATCCACCAATCAATTTGATGGATAAGAAAGTTTAGTTTCTTGAAGAAAAAGGACATTTATATTTAGTGGGGGACAAAAATAGATTAATAGCATGACATTTTGAATGGTCCCCCAAATCCTGTACATTCCATGTGACTATTTTCATTGATGGTTATTAATACGCTCCTATTCTAAGGCTTGCATGGCTTTATAGTGTGAATCACATAAATTAATAACCATGCAACCCGATATCCTTTTATATAAGCGTTTATTAGTAGAAGAAAAAACAACAGGTTTCAAAAAACTACCAGCGACTTCATGGTTGTTGTGTCTGCCACTTCTACGCACAAAGATAGGAGAAAGGTACTGAGGCCAGTCTTGATTATCTGACCATGGTTGCTAAGGAGGGGATTATGGTGGAGGAATTGGACCAATGTCAAAGGGAATATATTGAATAGGGACAATGGAAAAGGCATTTGACTGATGAACAATTTGATTGAGAGGAGGATTATTGAGAGGAGGATTCAAATCAACATGCATATCCTGATCAACTTCGTCTTGTTCAGGTTGCTCCATCTCTTGATTTTCATCATTAAAAGGACTTGAGTTAAAGTTTAGTTCACGGTAGATGGATGGTAAAAGAGGAAGCATCACCATTTCTTCAATCATTGCATCAAAACGATCTTCAAAATTTGAGTCTTGAGAACTATGAATACAAGGAACTACTTGCACCTCTTCATTACCAATAAATACAAGTTCTGGTCTTGTAACCGAATGCTCATGCTTGGTACGCATAACTTTAATGATATGAACTTTGCTGTTAAAATACGCTACAAATTCATTTTTTGAACCTATTACCTCATAAAACTGCAACTTCACCAAAACATCTCTATGATCAAAATGGCACCAATAACAATCATCAATAGCAAGAACCCTATGCATTGGTTGAAGAATCTCCTTCACAACTTTGTCATTGTATTTAAGGAATTCTGGGAACCCCTCCACCTTAGCCCACGATTCTGTTTCCAATGCAAGTTCTGGTTCTCTCTCATCTTCATCCCATACTTCTAGACATATAGCTCCTCTAGGATTAGTCAGAACTTTCAAAAGTAAAGCGTGATCTCTTTTACCATATGTAGGACTATGAACTAAGAAGAGTTCGTAGAAATAATCAACATAAGCAAACAGTCATAATCAAGGTTAACTTCTAAGGCATGATGAAGGGTTTCTATACTCCATTTTCCAGCGAGGGATTTAACGACAATGCATTTTGAGGAATCTGCCATTTTGAAGTGCTTTGAGGGTTGAAAGTGTGGAGATTATGAAGGAGAGTGATGAAAATTAGCCTCTGTAAAATGCTTAATGCTTGAATTTACATAGTAATTATCGTGACGGGTGGCAATACGAAGCGATGGTTGATGTGAAAATTGTGCAGAGGAATTATGTTGCTTAGGGACCCAGCGTTAATTATGATTTTTACTGCTAAAATTGTGTGCTTGTACAGAAGCCGAAGCATTCACAACATTATTAGCTCTTTTTGAACATCGAGACATCGAATGACCATATGAACCACATTTGAAACATGATTTTGGGCCCCTGCACGTGCTAGCCAAGTGACCTTTACATGCGCACTGTAAACATCTCTTTTCTTTCTTCAGTTGATAAATAGTGTTAAAGATGGAGACGAACTTCGGTAATGGTAATTTGAACCTTGTTTTTTGGGGGGGGGGGGGAAGGGGAGTTTGGCGGTGATGCAAGTGGCGATGCCGCAACCTGAGCGTAAGACATAGGTGCATTTTCAGGTTGGTAGTTAGATAGAACCGAAAAACGATTAGATGAGGATGGAAAGGATGGGTGGGGCAGATGAGGACGAGATGAGTTGCGAGCAGACGCAGGGACAATTTGAGATGAGACCGATGGGTGTGAGGCACGATAAGATGAGGAGGGGGCATAGGCAGGAATAAAATTAGGATTCGAACGATGAATAGGGAGAGAGGAATGAGGATGAATAGAAGAAGAGGAAACTGGAGAGAATGGAGGAGATGATGATGAAAGAGTTGAACGAGGAAGAAGAAAAGGTCGATATTTAGATGGATATTTTGATAGAAAAGGAGGAGATTGAGGAAGATTGGATGCCACTAACGAAGATTGCAGCTCATTAAGCCGTAAGTTGAAACGGTACCATAACAAAAGTGACTTTCGCACATTGTTTTATAATTGGAAAGTTGACTAGGTTTGTCTCATGGTGCGGAAATTAATCTTTTGCTTGATCGATGGAGTAACTATCATTTAGTGTCGCATCATATTCGATTCAGCTTGTTGTTCTTGTGTGTTGTCTCATGGAGTTACTTTCTGTAATTTCACCAATCCATTTTGTCCTAAGACAATTTTATGTGGATTTCCATAACGTGCAGTTTTATGGTAGTTTATTTTTCTTATCTTAAATTCTCTCTTAGAAGGGATGGTGATGTGGGAACCTCCAACAACACCAGCAGTGCTTATAACACGAGATTGATCATTTTTTCTATCATGATAAAATAAATCAAAGGTCAAAAAAATGCTTTGAGCTACAGCCGCAGGAAGACATCTAGTTGTTTATAGGCATTGTTTTGGGAGTTTCAATATTGTCTTCCTTGTTGTTTTCCCTTTCCAGCGTAAGGGGTCTTGGGTTTATTGAAATTCATGCTTGTAACCGTTGGTGTTTGTTGCCTTTGAATCACACGACTTTTTAATGAGATTTCTTTGTTTGGAATATTTATGTGATTCAGGCATATCCATTTGAATGAAACCTCATTTTTCTTATCTAACTAAATTTGTCCTAGAGCTGGAAAGAATTGAATTCTGTGTTGGATAAATTTTAACAAAGGATCATTTTTGCGCCACGGGTATAAATAAATAAAACATTGTTCCTTGTTAAGCTAAGATTTATCATGTCCTTTTGTTTATGTTTTCAGTTTTTGCATTTCTGTGTAACCAACTTCCTTCCTCGCCACCACATGACTTGAATCATTTAAGTTTCCGCAAAATACATTTTTGAAACTTTTTAAACTGCTATTTAAAATAAAAAATTTATCAGTTTTAATTTTTTACTGATTTAATTTCTTCTATTTCAGTTCACATGAAAACGCAAAATTTGTACACGGCAATTTATGCATATTTAAACGTTTATTTTACATTAAATGGATGATTCGAATGGCGCAAAGCGCACGTTACCAAAATTTTGATTTTTCATATGAATCTCACATGGAAAGTGAAATGGCATTGAAAAGAAATTTTCAAAATAAACATAAAAAGTTTTTAAGTGTAAATTTATTTTTTTTGAAATTTTTTGATTTTTGGTTACATCAGTAGCATAAGTAATATGTTTAGACGATTTGTGTGCAGGTTTTAGCAGTGCAGTAGGACCGACGATACGATAAAAACGATAACAAGGAAAATGCTATTTTAGCATTGGAAAAGTTGTTCCAATAACTTGTCAACGATGCGCGCAAGTTATTAATTAACTTGTTTTACGTTTTAGAGCCTTTTTTAAGCCTCCTTTACAGTCTGCAAATGGAAATTTTTGGTGTATTTTGGGTAACTGAGGTGAAAATTCCTCTGTAGGGCGGGAAACGAAATATTTGTAAGCGATAAAAACGTTAAAATTCTTGCTTTGATTTCCTTTTTCCGCTTTAGGAGAAATTAAATAGGGAACGAGTAGATTGCGTGTGATTTTGGATGGTAGGTTATGGATGCAACAATTGGTTGCTTCACACTTGTATTCATAATGTGTGAAGGTTATTGATGAAAATTGATTTTTAAAATTTGCATTCATATAGAACTTCCAGTATATTTAGGATGTTTTACATCGTGTTTTTAAAAATATTCTAAAAATCTCATTGCATACATATAGAGGGCCCGATTTAGAATCATCCTGCATACATGTTTTATTGTTGAAATGCATTATTTACACTGTGCACATATACACAAGGTTACAAAGTGGATGTACACTAATTGGTTGTGAAGGATAGGATAAGCAGTTGTCAGAATTTCAGGATGAAATTCCTTTTAAGGGGGGAAGAATGTAACAACCCGGAATTTTGACAATAAATTAATTATTTAATTAGATTATCAAAAATAGGAATTTCTACAAACGATTGAATTTAACCACGAAACTTTAACCGATGCGTTCGTCTTGGAATTCTGGTCAACTTTCATGTATGGAGTTTCGCGAACAGAGTTCGTATGAAAAAATTACTAACGAAATACGAAAAACAGACGGAAATAATTAAGTATAATAAATAATATATATCTTACCTTTTTATGCCCAATGTTCACTGGGAAATTGGACACAAGGGCGGTCGACCGCCTATTATAGGGGTGTCAACTGCTTTGTGGCTGAAACGCCCAATGATGGCTAGGGTTGGAAGGTATGGTTTGTATAAAATATAATATAAACGGACGAATGTTCATTTAAGTAAATCTAACGGTTCAAGGCCAATTCCACTCTTGCAAATAAAGGGGTAAGACCTCATTCTTTTTCACACAAATCTCTAGGCAGCAGCAAAGCTCTGCCATTTCCTTTTCTCTTCCAATCAATTTCTTAATAAAAAATATGTTCATATACAATCAATCAAATATAAATCACATAAATTATAAAGGGATTATCAGATTCAATTAGAAAAGGGTGTGAATTGACGACTAAGTTATTCTACGTTAGATTCTCCCTTCTTTTCCTATTTTCTTGCAAATCTACAGGTCTGAAAGTATCCCCTTTTCAGAATAATTGTAGATCTGTAAGGATTTGGGAATTATAGGCCTAAAAAATTATTCAGATTTGGATGCTTTCAAATGTGTGGAAAATTTACATACAAAGTTATAATAGCCTATTTATCTCGTTGGAACTAGATCTCAAATATATGCCAAATGTCATCAGATATATTTATAATATTGTTGAATTTGAAATAACACCTATCAGATCTACTTATAAATATTGTCAAAACTCGAAAGTATTGATTTATGGTTATGAATAATATTATTTGTGGGCTTACTAAATTGTTTATATATATTGCCTACAATTATGTCGGAAAATATATTGGGGTTGTTGCAAAACGCTATAGATTTGGAAATCAGTCCCATTAAACACCGTTTATATTTAGTTATATTCCAAATATACCAGTTTCAGTGTTAAATAACAAATCGTGTAATTTTGATTATAAAGATACAACGGTGAATTATGTAATTATTTATTTAAAAGACATATGCCTATTTGTGTTCAATGTTGTTGGAGTTTTGTCTTAGTTGCAAATATGTCATTTTCTTCTTTTTGAAAAAAAGACAATATTTTGAGCTCACAAGAGATATGACAAAAAGATTTAAAAAGGAAAAAAAAATGTGTATATTGACATATAAATATAAACATACATATTTGTGTGTAGTTTGCTTCAACTATCCCAAAACACAAACACACACACACACACATATATATATATCTTGTGGTTTGAAATATGTCTATGCCAATAATTAGGCATAATTTACAATAACTATAGCTAACGATCTTTTTATTAGATTTAAAACCTAATGGCAAGATTGAATGCTAAAAGGAATATTCAGATATTGATTAAACCAAAATATTAAATTAACGATAAGATTAATAAAGGAAGATAACTATGTTAACCGCACAAAAATAAGTATAAATATATACACATCATCCATCTTAATCTACGTAAATGACGAAATATATATTATATTGAATGTTTGAACGATATTCATTTATAGAATCATACATGTAAGTGTAATCCATATTAAATGAATATATTTGTGGTGAACGTTGTAGTAATTAATACGATTGGTTGCAATAAATAGGACCACAAATAAATAAATAACAATTGTAATCAAAGTTGATTGGGGAAATTAAATTAAATTAGGCAATTAAGTCTAATGGTTATAATATATAAATTGAGGAAGATAAATGTTTGTACACCTCAATTAGGAAATTAAATTATAACCACACCAAGACACGAGATTAAGCTCAACTTGTGGTGGAAATATGCCCGGAACCGCCAGACAAATCCATCATCCATAGGTAGTCGGTTTAATTTGAGGGGTTTAGTGGGTAAATACAACTGTACAAAGACACGAGGTTAAGTTCAACTTGTGGCAGAAGTTTGCCCAGAACCGCCCGACAAATCTAGCATCCACAAATGGTCAGCTTATGTGAGAGGTCTGGTGCATAAATAAATAAATGCATATATATATATATATATATATATATATATAATAGACGATAAATAAATAAAAATTAGTAATGTCTAGTGGGGTACAACAAATAGATATTTCGGGACTGATAAGATAAGGATATCCATTGTGAATTAATGTCTTAGTAAAAATTTATGGTCGTTAGGCTCATAAATGACATTAATTACAATCAATAGGTAATAAAAGGGAAACTAAAGATTAAGTGTTGCCTAAGAAAAACATAACTGTTATGGTTATAAAGGGCAATAGACATATAAACAAAAATAAGTGAAATAAAAGGGGATTCATGGGTACTGATTGTAGTTTAAGTACTAAGTCCAATTAGGGAAATAGTCAAATAAACATCCTAGTGTAAGGAGGATATAACTTTCCTTATTTATATTAGTTAATATAGAACTTATAATTAAAATTTAGAATTTTACTTAGTAGGTTAATGATGTGAAACATTATTAACCTTAGGAACCCATGACGAAAATTAATCGTGTGCTTATAGTATTCCCATAAGAGAAACTTAACGGGAATGACTTAATAACGTAACCCGCTTTATCCCAGTAGAGAAGAGCATTAAAGGCTAGTGGGTACGAACATAATAATCTTCGCGTATAGTCCGCTTCCTTGGGTCTTAAGTGGATTTGGTCGAGGAGTCCACCTGGGGGTAGGTCTTTCAGTTTAGGGGTCTTAAATGGCATGTGTGTTGGGGGCCTACCCAAACCTGGAAATTTAAAAATGTCAGATATGGCCACCTATCTTACGGGAAGTAGTAAGCAACTAAGGAGATTATCCAATAAGGTAAACTAGATGGTATAGCAAGCGATAAGATACCATCTATCAACTTACGCGGGGCAAGGGTATATGCGTGAATGACAAAAGCCTTAGCTAGTAGGGCTCATAGCTAGTGCCCTCTAGTTTATGTTAATGTCGGATAAATCTCCGAGGAATATTAAGTGACCAACATGTCCGCCTAGGGTCTAAGTGATCAGGGAGAATCCACCTTATCTATCATTAATAGTGAGGCATTAAATAATAAAGGATGAGGGAATGAATATATATATATATATATATATATATATATATATATATATATATATAAACTCCGTAATTAGGGGTCCACCCTCGATTAAATAACCATCCATGTTCTGGTTTAAAGGCTTCAGAATATATGTGTAAACGTGCTATCTGAGTATCATATTTTGGGTATACTACCTTGGGAAAGAAAGTTAAAGTCGTGCGTAATCATATTTACAAGGCTAGACTAGAATTACTAACCTTGTAGGCATACATCTTGGGTTGAACCACATGAGATACATCTGTGTATTATAATATGTGTTGTACATTTCCTGTTCACCAGAATCTTATTGTTCTGACCCCCTCCTCATTACAACCACCTTGGTTTTATAGAGAAGGTCGGGTTCTCACAAGTATTAAAGTTTGGCTCTCGGTTTTCGTTCCCTCTCATGCTCAGTATTGGCAAAGTGACTTACTTTGAAAAAGGTAGTTACTTGAGTCAATACTAATCTATCCTATTTTTTCCACTGTGAGTTATTTTTATCATACTCTGATTATGCTGATGCTCATTTATTTGTAGGTACCAGATTTACACGCTCCATGCTTGGATGTGTTCGAGTTTTGATTTTTGTCGAAATTTGGGCTTAGAAAAGTGTGGGGGTGTTACACAGTTTCTGTCTCAAAAAAGCCATATGAAAGAAGAGTAATCACATTGGAAAAACTGGTGTTGAATGGATTCTGGTTGGTTATTACATAGAGGGCACATGATAGAATTGAAAGGTATGGTATAAAAGACATCCTCCTACTGTTTTTCTTGTGCCAAATTATAGAGAAAATGGGGTCAAAAGCATCATGAGATCGTGCTGGATCCCAAGATTTATGAAAAGAAAAAGCACCTCCTTCTCCCTATTCGTACGAATCATGCATTCTACTATGAAAAGTAGGAATGAAACTAATTTTATCTATTGATTCTCTTGTTGCAGGATGGAAAGATGATTCAAATATCTCATTTATCATAAAAATTCATTCACTACTCATCATTTCCATTTAAATAGAATCTATCATACCCAAGTAAATCTACTAAACATTGACAATTAATCCAAGGTTCAAACCAGAGGTTAGTTTCTTCTCCTCTAGAAATAATTTAATTGAATAACTGCTTGGCATTTGTGCGTAATCTAAGTAAGGATTCCCAAGTTGATGAGGCTTATTATCGACCGCCATTGCCCAAAACGGTTTATTTCTGCAATATCTACTATGAACCCATTTACTCAGAGAAGTACTAGATAGAAAATTCCAGAGAAGTTTGTTGTGAGCTGCTTTTTTAAGATCCGAAAAAATTTGAGGCCAATACCACATTATGATTTTGGTTTACACAATGTTTTCCATGCAACTTTGTGTGATGCCTTTCCCCAAAAAAATCCGCACATAGGGATTGGATTTTCTCTAAGGTATATTTTGGTATTTTATATATAAATAACCAATACAAGATTATAGGAGTTAAGACTGTGTTAACCAATTCATCCCTGCCTGCAATACTCAACAATTTAGTTTCCCAAACTTGGATTTTGCTTTGTATTCTCCGAATCAATGAATTATATTTTGAATAATGCAAATAATTGGAAGAAAATAGGACTCCTAAATATTTAATAAGTAAAGAACCCTGTTCAAAACCTAAAATATTCAAAACCTCTTAGGAATCATTTAATGATGAACTGAAAAAGACTTTAGTTTTAGAAGCATATATTTGCGGATGCTTAGTTTATGGAAAAACCATTCTAATGGTTGAAGCATTCTAAATATATGATTTACCAAAGATGATTAGATCATTCACATATAATTATTATGAGATGATAGGTTGAAAAGAGCAACTAGGTTGAAATGCTTTAACATGTGTAGCTTTATCCATTAAATATCAGAAAAATTGCATCGTAATAGCAAACAGATATGGAGACAATGGATCACCCTGACGAATTCCTCTTAAAAATGCAATAAACTTCTTTGATATGCCTTGAATTAAGATTGAAAAGATTGTCTTGGACATGCATTCATATATAAGATTTACAAAATGATTAGGGAAATTCATTTTTGACATGATAAAACAAATAAATTCCCTATTTACTCTATCATATGTTTTTTGCAAATCAACTTTAACACAAATTTAGGCATACCTTTCTTTTTGGAGTCCCTTAATAATTCATGAGCTAGTAATATATTGTCACCAATATATCTATCCTTTATAAAAGCGCTTTGGTTTTCTGATATGAGAAATGGAAGGAAAATCTTCAGCCTATTACATAACACCTTTGGAAATATTTTATAATAGACATTATAACAAGAGATTGGCCTATATTGAGCAATTTCAGTAGGACTATCGTTCTTAGGAATCAGGGTGATGAAAGTGTGATTTATGGATTTTGGCAATTTACTAGAAAAGAAGATATCTGAGATCGCTGCCAATAAGTCACATTCAAGCTCTTCCCAATGGATCTTCAAATTTTTGGCATTAACTCCATCTGGACAAATGATTAAATCATCATGTATAGAGAATAGAGCATCTCTGATTTTAGGTAAAGTCACTTCTTTCAGTAAGCACTGCTGACCTTGTTCATCCATAGTTGAAATGGGTTGAAAAATGGGAAATGCAGCTAAAATAGTTGATAGCCTCTACCTCAATATCATCAGATTTAAAAAGAAGATTTCCACCCTAATCAATTAAAACTCTGATATGATTAAAATGACTCCTACTTATCATGTGAGAATAAAAGAATTTCGAATTTGTAACTCCTTGTTGTAACAAGGATACTTTAGCTTGTTGTCTAAATCCATTAAAATAAATTTGTTGTAAATTCTGAAATTCTTTTTTGGCTTGTAGGCAATCATCATATATGATAAGATCCTCTAGATTGCTATTTACAGCTTGCTCCAAATCTGATACATGTTGTTCAACATGTTTCAGGTTAGCATTGTTTCTATCTCTTGATATGTTCCAATTTTTCAGCTCCTTCTTACAATTTTGTATTTTTTGCAACAATTTATAACTCTGAAAACCCCAAGTATAAGAATTTAAACCTCTTTGAACTTTTCCCCGTTACCTGTAAAGCTAAACCAATCATTTTTGTATCGAAAAGGTAATCATTTGATGCTTCAGCTGAAATAAATTATAATAATATAGGGTTATGATCATTAGAACGTTGAGAAAGGGATAGAGCTTTCATATTCAAAAATTGATGTAAGCAGAAATTATTTACTAAGATTTTATCCATATGAGTTGCAATTCCTTTCCTACGCTATGTGAATTGAAATCTAAAACGTTTGATTTCTGTTAGAGCAGTCTGAATTGAAAACTTCTGAAATTCATGCAACTGTTGATAATGGACTGATAAACGACCCTTTTATCTTGTAGAGAAAGAGCATTATTAAAATTGCCCATAAGTATCCAAGTATTCACAAGTGTATTTGATTCATTTACTAAAGTTTGCCACGGATTTAGCCTATCCTCAAAGAAATTTATTGCATAAACCACTGTAAGAATTATACTAACTCCTCCGTTGTTTAAAGTTGTCATTGTTATATGCTAAAATGATGAAGCCACAACAAACAAATACAAAACATTAGAGTCCCAAATCATAAGAATTCTCCCATTAGAGACAGAAGAATTATTTGCCAAATATTTCCAAGAACTAGGAATCATAGAACTAAACAGTAATAAATTTGACTTAGAAAGTTTTGTTTCCACTAAACCAAAACTAGTTGGTTTAACATGAGTCAGGAGTGTGAGCACATCTTTCATATGAGAAATAGTATTCATACCCCTGACATTCCACGCTACTATAGTCATTTAATAGTAGATGAGCTCCTCAAAACTCTTCTAGAAGGAGCAGTAGAAGATTCAATTGCAGAAGAGGATTTGTTATTTTGGAAATAACTTGTATTTTTATCAACCAAATTAGATGCTTCAACCTGTTTTCCTTTTGCAGCTTCATTCTGAACTACCACATCATTGATGGTATCAGCAACATTCTAGAGATCATCTAACAGTATATCTGTTGACAATTTATAATTCATGAAAGAAAGGTCATCCATATCTTTTGTTGATGCTTGACCAGGTTCTTTAACAAAATGAGTTCAGAAACATGAACATCAGGGCTTGATTGACCAATATCATTTGGGTTTTCAAAATGAGTCCAACGTGGATCATTCGAAATTTCGTGAGCATTGTCATCATGACCAAACATACTGCATTTAGTACATTTCAGAGGCACAAATTCATACTCCAATATGATTTTTTTACCCATTATGTAATAAAATAGGAATAGAAGTCTTAAGATATGTTTGAGTACCAATAGAGATCTGAACTCTCGCATATTTTGTAAACTTCTTATCAGCTGTATTTTCGTCAATCATAATCGGCTTTGAAATAAAAGTTGCAACCATCTAAATAACATCTTTTGTCCATAATTCCATTGGTAAATGATGAAATCTTACCCAGATCTGAACTACTTCACTGTGTTTGTAATTATAATCATACTCAGGAAACCACGCTTCAACCATTAAAAGACGAACATAATAAGAATAGGTCTAACATTCTAAGATCCATAAAAAAATCAATATCATTATCTAATTGAACCGCAAAATTATAACCAGTAGAGACATGAACATTAAAATTTTCAGATGGCCTCCAATCCCTTTTGATATATTCTTTCAGCTTAATGTTAGAGATTCAGAAATCAATCATAATAAGCATAATAGTATTAACCCAAGCATTTTCTGATTGATTATAAATCTTTTTCGGAATAAAAACATATTCTGGTGAAGGTTTAACAAATAACTCCTGTTATTTGATGTTGATGGTACCTATTTTTGGTTTGTATGAATATTTGGAAGGAGATTAGCTGATGTCGAGGAAGAATATTGTTTGTCTGTTGAAGAATAAATATTGGATCGTGAGCGATGGAATCACGAGTTTGTTGCAGGAGCAGATTTTGCCATTAATGAGGAAAACATTTAAAAATGTGTGTGTGTGTGTGTATATGTATATATGCGCACTTTACAACACTCCAGATTTGGAGTACCCCTTGTGTGCCTGAACTAGAGCTACTCGTCTATACTAAAATAATGAGTAAGTGAAAGAGAGAGCAAGTGTATGGAGCGAGAAAGAAGATCATGGTTAAAAACAGAAGGCATTTAAGGGTGCTATACTATTTCGAGGGCAACAAAATGCATTGATCAAGGCTTTTATTGAAAAGCAGGGCCTTGTGAATGATGATCAAAGCATAGCTTTAATTAGCATAGTTTTTTGTAGCGTTACTTTGCGAGCCTCACACCCCGGTATGATGCTGAATTGATGGTCAGGTCAGTATGCTTTCGATATGAGGATGGATTTGGTCGACCGAGACGAGCTGAGTGTGGTCTTTCCACGCTCAGAGGGGATATGGCACACCCCCCGATTCCCATAAGGATAGAGTAAGCGGTGTTTTCTCATGCATGGGACGTAAGTCGCGGAGATACTCGATATCCTAGATATAGTGCTATGTGCATTACGACGTTTTCTCATGCCTGGGACGTAAGTCATGGAGAATTTGCACTACGCGATAGACCTTTCGAATCAGGAGCCATCATGATGGAAATCCAACTTTCCAATATGAGCTTTACGGTTTTAATTGTAAACCTATATATGGCGACATAGTGGGATGGGGTGCTCATGCTAGGATTGATACATTTACTTTCGAAATTGATTTCTACACTATACACTTATAGTAATAATAAAAGAGAAATTTCGCGTATCAAGCATATTTGGCTGTTATAAGGTAAAATTCTATCTTTTCGCTTGCGTTACATTGTATGATGGGACATGAGTCTTATAATAGCTTCATTTTTCTTTAATTTGCATTGCGCTATTTGTTTTATGCACTGGTATTCCTGGAGGTAAACTCGTTTCGTGTTATACGACATGGTTCCTTGATTTACCTAACTTTAAAATCAAATTAATAACTGTTTTTAGTTCTCACACCAGTCCCATTACTGGCGTGGAGTTTATTGTTCACTCTTAAACTCTGGGTGTCCATATTTTCCACACAGGCAGCTAGTAATTCTGGTTTTGCAGATATTATATTCATAGGATCCTGGATTACAGCTGGAGCTATATTCAAAAAGCTTTGTATCTGTATATCTCTTTCAGTTGTGTCAGCTGCTATTTTCCGCAACGCATTATACTTATATATTACTTGTTTGGGCTACTGGATTTATGTTCGTAATTTCCTGGCGGGGATATTGGCAAGAATTAATTGAAACTAACTATTTTCCGCTATTATGTAATTTTTAAATCTCTGATACTGTATTTCTAATGTGTAATAATTATTCATACTTTGGAATATTCTTGTACTCTGATGTAATTGTTGTAATAAGCGATGAAATGTTCTATTGTTTGTGTTCTGATGCGTCGTATTCTCAACTCAATCCGGGCTTTCCCGAAAGGGGAAGTTTCGGTCGTTTCAGTGTGGTATCAGAGCTTTGGTTTACAGAGCTCGAGAACAAGACACATTATAACCAAACGAAAGAATTTATCAGAGATTGGATTAGTAATATCCAATGAGAATGTCTCGTTAGAGATGGGATTAGTAGTATCCTAGAACGAGTGTGAAGAGTGTTATTTTTAACATAAAAATGAAAATAAATTTTGTTTTGAAAATTTAAACCTTATTAATGTATTCGAATATTTTATTTTAAATTGATTTGGACAATCGAGTATATGAAGATTTTGCATATACGCCTAGCTAGCGTGTATACGAAGTCTCAAATATACTGGGTAGATATAGAATTACACTCTAGTCACCCGAGGATAATTCTGGTGATTGATCGATCATCATCAGTATTTTTGTTCGAGTTTCGAAAGTGGGATATCTATATATTTCCAATTGACTGGTGTGAGAACCAAAACTTAGTTAGAGTTTATTGTTGTGATTTGCACTAAAAAATATGATTTTTTTACTATATATAAAAGTTGTATGTTTGAAAAGATAATCAACTAATTGATTGCTGGTTGTGTTGTGTGATTATTAATTTAACTAATTAAAATATTGGAATGATAAAACCAATAAGATAACGAAAAGTAAAATTTAGCGAAATTGAATCAAATATAGAATTGAATTGGAATTTGATCGAAAATGCATACATGTACATATATATATATTGAACAGGTCACAATATGACAGCTAAGAAGAGGAATAAAATTGTTTGCCTGACAAATAGGTACATGTTTATTGTGTTTATTGGGGTTTGATGATTTTATGAGCCGATTGGCTAGCCGCTTGGCTTTTTCTTTTTCTTTTGGATTGATGTGGGCCCCGTGAGGCAAGTTGCGGTTTTATATATCAACCCATACAAAGGAGGTTATGGTGAAATTTTTCGAAAATTTAGGATGTTAGCCAAATTTTTGAAAAATTGGAAAATTCTTAGAAACTGAAAAGTTAAAGAATGAAAGCCATAATGAAAGTTAAGTTGGTTAGTTAAACAACTTTCAGTTCCGTTACTTTTCTAGGACAAAAAGATTTTAAGTGGGGGAGATTGTAACAACCCGGATTTTCAAAAGCAATTTAAAATTTTTATTTTAGCTATTTTAATTGATTTTGAAAATTTAAAATGATCTATTTTAAATAATAACGGCTAAAAATTTAGTTTAATCAAAGTAAGAATATAAAAATGTATTTTAATTATAAAAGGAGTTAGAAATGGCGCGATAATTTGAAAATTCGATTTTAAATTTCAAATGAACGTACATGATTTAAAATAAACCGGATTTCAGCAAAACCAGAAATATTAGAATATGTTTAACAATATCTTTCTAATGAATGTGAAAAATCCAGATTTCATAATGGGAATAAAAAATTATGTCCAATTTGAAATTAGAATTGTCGCTATGGAATATATATATATATATATATATATATATATATTAATATTATAAGTAGCCATTTTGTAAACAACCTCAGTTTTCGGCAAAACCACTTTTGTTGGATTCAGAATATCAAATTATTGTTAAATTCCAATTTTCATAATTTTTGGAATTAATATGTGAGCATGGCAAAAGAAAACGTGTTTTGTCAATTTCAGTTGAATTGGATCAACCAGAAAATGGCCATTTTCAAACTATCTTCAAATTAGATGAAATTAGTTTTGTTAGGACCGTATCGTCAAAACATAGCTGGATTTATTTTTCGGGAATTTTTGGAGTCGGTTTGTGGCCCTGGTAAATTAAAATATGCATTCAAATTCAATATATATTTATTTATATTTTAATTTAAATAAAAACTGATTTAAACAATAGAATTGGCTTACAAAACATATTCCGTTGTGTCCGAATGGGGGTATTTAGCAAGGGGCGATAGTCATTGGGTCTCGTTTGGAGTTCGACGCAAGACTTCACATTTAAAAGAGAGTTTAATTTAATATTATTATTTAAATCATATAAATATTACAAGTGGTGCCCTAACCCTAGCCTTATTATCAACTCCTCCATCTTCTAATCAATGGCCGATACGCTTAAATTTTCTCCATCAAAATTCACGAAATCCGCTCCATAATTTCCACAACTCCTAAAGCAAAAATCGTAGAAGCACTTTTGCTCTTCAATTCTATAAAGAAGTGATCGATTTTGGTATTGAGGATGTGGAGAATTTAGGGCTCAAAGCACCCGCAGTCGAGCTCGATTTTGGAGCGTTGGCGCTCGTCGAGTTGCCTCAGACTCTGGCGTGGGGAGGCGATGTATAGGCGGAGGCCGTGGAGTGGTCTAATCGGATGCAGTTGGTTGAAATTCGAGGCGCGGTGGAGGTTTATGTTTTGAGCGATTTGGGGTTTTCATGTTCTGAAGGTTAAGGTTACAAGAAGAAGAAAGGGCACGACCCTTGGATCCAATCTTAACGGCCAGATTTAACTAAGGTTAAATAATATTTAATTTAATTTGAAATTATTTATATAGAAATGGTGAAAACTTATAAATTCGTAACTTTTGCCAACAATGTCAGAAATCAGTGAAATTGGGTGCGTTGGACTTGCATCGACGAGAACTATGCAATGGAATGGACCAGAACAAATTCTGAAGCATTCAGGAATTTAAATTGAATTAAACGTAGTGCTTAATTCAATTAAAAATAACCGTTTTAACGTTTTCAAAACCGGCCACTGTGAGAACTCCTTTTCACTTTAATTTTTTTTTACAGTTAAATATATATATACTAGGATGCAGACGATGCTTAGCAGCACTCGACACTATCGATTGTACCAACCATGATTGTTTGTTTGGACTGTATTGTGTTGTGATTGTGATGTGAAATAAAATATTCATGTGTTGAATAAAATGTTCCTGTTTGATATAAAAATGATTTAACAATAAAAATTACATTTTTATTGTATGTAGAATGAAAAAAATGTTCATCTTATGTTAACATGTTTTGTCATTAAAAAAAATGTCATTATTATCATGTTAAGTTAGAATAAAATAATCATATGTTAATACATGTTTTGGTTGACAAAAATGTCCCTTTTAACATGTTAGTTTAGAATAAAATAATTACATGTCAATATATGTTTACTTGACAAAAATGTCACTTTTATCATGTTAGTTGAGAATAAAAGAATCACATGTTAAAATATGATTTTGTTTGGTAAAAACATTATTTTTAACATGCTAGCGAAGTTAAAAATGATCATAAGGTAAAATATGATTTTGTTCAATAAAAATGTTTTGACAATTTACATGTCAATATATGTTTACTTGACAAAAATGTCACGTTTATCATGTTAGTTTAAAATAAAAGAATCACATGTTAAAATATGATTTTGTTTGGTAAAAACATTATTTTTAACATGTTAGCGAAGTTAAAAATGATCATAAGGTAAAATATGATTTTGTTCAATAAAAATGTTTTGACAATAGAAATCACATTTTTATTGTATGTATAAACCAATAAAAAGAATCATACGTTGAATTATGTTTTGTTAGGTAAAAACACCATCTTTAACATGTTAGTGAAAATAAAATAAATAGGTGTGGAAATAAAATAAATATTCATTTACAAATCGGACGATTTGTTTATGTACACCCATTTATCTAATATGGATTGGGATGATAAATTTTACACATCGCCCAACTGCACAAATAAATAAACTAATGTTGTTTGAAAACCCCACACGGGTATTGGGATGATATTTGACATACACTAATCCCAATATTTAGTTGTATGTCAATCGATGGATTGATAGGCTGTGATGAACGTTATTTATTTATTTTAATGCTCACAGTTGTAAAATTCACTCTAGTTGTGAATGGATTGTTTAATGATTATTTATCATTATTGTTGAATACATGCAATGTATGAAAACCATATAACTGAAATTATATGGTATTGATTGAGTCGCATTCAGATTCAGAAATAAAGAATATTTTAAATTAAAGAAGATTCGGAAATAAATAATATTTTAAAATATACAATCTTTTAAAATAAAGAATCTTTTAAAATAACGAATATTTTAAAATAATATTCAATAAAGAATAAAATTATGATTTTGATGTCCGTTTTTCGATGGACACAAAAATATTGAAATTTGTGAAGCCGAGTTAAGAACCCAACACCATTTTAACCTGAACGGGTTTATCGTCGATTTTATTCATTTTATAATGAATATCGAAAAGAAGTGATTTCAATATCTAATATTTTGAAAATATTATCATTTTAAAATGATAAAAATATAGAATATTCAATTTTGATTTAAAATTGAAAATGAAGTTGGAATCATTTTAAAACGAATTTGTAAATGATTTATAAAATACGTTTTAAATGGAAATCGGTGAAATATATATAATATATATTTAATGGCCCGAATAGAACGCGCCGCGCTGCGACCGTTCGCGAATTTCGACCATTAACTTCAAATTGATGTAACAGGAGATCCGACCGTCAAATTCTCCTAAAATAGGAACCGTTGGGTTCGTATCGAAAAGAGCTTTCCAATGAGTGTAAGAGATTTAAAATGTAATGGTTAGATTTGGAAATAAGTCCAAATCAATTTTGGAAAAGGTCGATGTAAATGCAGTTTGGTGGCCGTTATTGGAAACCGACTATAAAGGCCTTACTAAAATTATTAAAATATGGAAAAATTATGTAAAATCATAATAAATGATTTGGAAAGATTTTGGATGAAAAATTCCAAGTTTGAAAGGATTAAAATATATTTTTATTGAAATGAACTAGTTATTAACTAGAATAGTAATCCAATGTTTCTAAATAAATAAATTGGATTTGTAAATGGTTTTAGCATAACCAGAATTTTCCAAAGTATGAATTGGAATGGAAATTATCTTCGGAATATTTCGATATTGGATTCCGTTATTATACGGATATTGTGAGGAATTTAGAAGATATATATATATATCGTTATTCCCAATACAATATTTATTGGTTTCGGGGTTTGATATTGAATATAAGCCAGTATAATTTCTGTTCAGAACCTTATACTTAATGTCAAATGGGATTTTGGGTTTGTTGTGAACGGTGCCTTAAATTACACTGTTCTTAAACCTAGTTGAGAAAAGAATAAATCTTTAATTTAAGATTTAGTGAAGTTTTCCAGTTAATTAATATTTAATTGGAATTGAATAAAAGAATTGGGTTTTTGGGTTTATCGTGAACTGTGGTTTAAATAACATTTGTTCTTTGACCCAGTTAACAGTGAAAATACAATTTGGAATTTATAAATCTTTTATTATTTAATGGAAATCTTCCAAAGTAAAGTTTTCCAATTTAATATATTAGACTGGAATTAAATGGAATTCGATTTGGTAATAATCGAGATGAGCTCCTGTGAAGAAAGACCGATACTATATATGGAATTTAAAAGGCAATGCCGTTATTCCATTTATATTATTAGTCTGATACGGGAATTTATATTGATTATATACTGTTATGATTTCCGTGTAGATTCCATTTTGATGGAAGATGATTTTGGGTTTATCATGAATAATGTTTTTAAATAACATTTGTTATTTAACCCAGTTAAAGATAAAATTAATTTCTTAAATTTGAATAATAATTAAATAATGATTTTTGAGATTAAAACTGAACTAGAGTTTTAAAGAATCTTGAATTAGATTGAAATGAGAATGGAATAATTAAATTTATCGAATTCTTGAAATGATCAAGAAAGGAGTGCCACTAGTTTTACTCCAGGCGATAGCTAAATCTTTAACTAGATTTGAACGTGAAATGGTAATTAATTTATCGATAACACAGTGGATGTTAGATATGGAGTACTACCAGTTTTGCTCCATAGGATGATTAGGTTGGAATTGGAAAATAATAAATGATTATTGCGGTAAGGTTCGATAATCCCGACTAGTTAATAAAATCTTTTGTAATAAAAAAAGAAAGATTAAAGAATAAGTTTAAAATAATTTATCTTTGATAAAATTAATTGGAACCTTTCCCTAAAAATGTGAATATTTGAATAAAAGAATATTCTAAATTGGAATGAGGCGTATGATGTGTTTTTATAGCACTTGATTATAAAATGCGAGAGTTACTCGGAAAGACCGGGTTTAACCCATTCTGAATAATGAATACGATAACTAACAGTCGAAGAGATTGAAGACGGTGCTAGACTGACGATCTTCACATCAAATGGATGAGTTGCTACTGATGCCCATGATTAGAGTAGCTGTAACGACCCGCATTGGCAGAGGTATTATAATTAATTTATTTAATTATTGAAATGGTGGTTTAGAGAATTAAATGGTCGTGGAATAAAATAATGATGAATATTTAATTAAAATAATAAATTAAATAATATGTTTAATTCTGAAATAATCAGAATTGGCTGAAATGGCAATATGGTGTGAACGGGATCATCTATGATATTTAATTCAGCTTGAAATTGAATTTGAATAACGAATATATTATATAAACGACAGTTTGAACATAGAATTATAATATAATTAAAATCGAGCTTGAAATGGCGCTGCAGTTCGTAAATTGGAAATTCGAACTTCAACTTAATGTACATGATTCGTTTTAACCCGGATTTCTGTGAAATAAGAAACGTGTGAAGCTGGTTGAGTATATCTTTCTAGTGGAAGAGAAAAATCAGGATTTCGTCGTGTAGATTTTGATTCACGTCCAAATCAAATTTTAGAAAAGTCGCTGTGGAATTCCTTTATAATTTATAAAGGAATTATTTATATTTTTAAAAGGAATTTCAATATAAACCGAATATCGGGTTGACCCATATTTGAAATATCAAGTTAGAAATTCATATAGGAATATTCTGAAGCTGTATGATATCGTATGTGAATATATATGATAATATTTATTTGAAAATATTTAATTTAATTACATTTAAATATATTTATATATTTAAATGGGTCATTCAGAGCTTTAAAAATAGCTAGTTCTGCTAACGACCTCAGAATTCGATGAAACCAATTTTGTTGGATCCGCAATATTAAATTATTGCTAGATTTCAATTTCCGTGATTTTTGAAGTCCGTATGTGGCCGTACGGATTTTTAGAGTGAAAGACAGTTAGTATTTTGACATTTAAAAATACGTTGTGTGAGCATAGGAAGTCAGAATTCGACGAAATCAGTTTCGTTTGGACCGTAATATCAAACTCTAGCCACATGTCCAGTTTCGTGATTTTTGGATATCATATGTGGTCGCAGGGATTTTTAAGGACGAGAGACAAGTATAAAATCAAGAAAATAAATATAAAAATCAATAAAAATTATCTAACATTTTGCTTGGCCAATTTGAAGGCCGCGCATCATTCCTACTCAATCACAAGTGCTACCAACCCCAACGCAGTATATAAGATCAGCATACAGAAACAAATATCGGCCAAAAGAGAAATCAAAAAGAAATACAAAGAAATTCTATAAATCATGAAACCGATTTATCTAGACTCCTTGGGTGATTCTCTTCACATTGGTAATTTTTCTAGAGTGTGCGATTCGTGTTTGTGGATCTCGACTGTTGCGACGGGAGCTTCAAAGAATTAGGGTTCGGATTCATAAAGGATTGGAGGTTCGATTCGAGAAGCAGACACTATTTTGGGGTTCATGGCAGTGTTTGGATGTGGTTGTGGTCTTCTTGTGGTGATCGACACCCATAGCTGATGCAAGTCGTGACACCAGGAACCCGAGATCGTGAGATCGAGGTGATATGCGAGTTGGAGAAAATGGGTATGGTTGAGAAGCTGGTGCGATGAGATGAACTTGGGTGGACTTCTTTTTAGCTTCGATAGCTTGTAGAGAGAGTTCGGCTTTGAGGAAGAATCGGCAATGTCTGGGTTTGGGATACAGGAATACGCGAGGGGTATTGTGGAAGGAGAAGGACCATACGGTATTGGGCCATCGTGGATGTGGGGTGAGGAAATGGGCCGGGCTGAGATTAGAAAAGGTTAAGGTCTTTTTAAAAATATATATCCATGTTTTTATTTAATTTAATTGTTGTACATACTTGTATCGATCATAACTATTGCATACGTTATCGAAATTGCATGAAACAAGTTGCATAGGGATCATATGGACGAGCACTCCACAATGAAACTGACTGAGAGTGGATTGGAGTTCGTTTTATGGCGAAATAAATTGTTTGATTCAAATCAAACAAACAGTTTATCGTTCTTTAACGATGAACTGCAAATGTGAGTAAATCTCACTAACTCTGAACAGTTTATAATTTCATGTTGTATTTTTAGAACTGTTAAATATTGGCTGATTGACTGTGTGTTGACTGTTTGATTGAACTACAAGTCAGTTAGTTGAATTTCTATATGGATTCTGTTTAACAAAATATATCATATGGAACTGAAAGTGATGTTGATTATGCTGTGTAACATCTGTGATGCAGGGAAACAGGTCGGAGGAATCCAACTGGATTCCTCAACATTTATTTTACTGTTTTTCATATATTGTGATATATGATGTGATATATAATCTGTTGTCAATTATATGTGTTTGGACGGTATTGATCATCGTGATTTGATATGTTGAATACCATAACATACCGGAATGTTGATAAGGGAATTTTCAAGGTGATATTGAAAATAAAATATTTATAAATGAAATATTTATAAATAAGAAATATTTATAAATTGGAATATTTATAAATAGGAGATATTTAGAAAAGGGAAATTTATTTATAACGGAATAGGACGTTATAAAAGGGAAAACGTTATAAAAAGGAAACTGTTATAAGAAGGAAATCATTTTAAAGTGGAGAACCATTAGTAAAAGTAAATCTTTAAAAATGAATAAACGTTGTTAAAAAGGAAATCTTTATAAAGCGAATAAAGTCAGTAAATCGAATATGGTATTCAAAAGTTAGTAAATCGAATTAGTTATTCGAAAAGGGGTTAGTCGAGTTAGCTGAATAGAGTTAATCGAATATTTGTTATTCAAATAAGAGTTAACCAGTTAGAGTTAATCAAATAGAGTTAATCCAATAGCGTTAATCCAGTAGAGTTAAATAAATAAGAGTTATTCGAACTAGTTATTCGAATAAAGTTAAACACATAAGAGTTATTGAATGAGTTAATCGAAAGAGGTTGTCGATTATAGTTTAATCGAAAGGAGTTATTGATTATAGTTTAATCGAAAGTAGTTAGCAAATTAGTTATTCGAAAGGAGTTAAGTAAAAAGAGTTAATCGATTAGGGTTAAATAAATAGAGTAAATCGAATTTAGTTTATTTGAAGAAAGGTAAATCGGATCTAGTTATGCGTAAGAGAGATTATCAAATATAGTTATTCGAAGGGAGGAGTTATCGAATAGAGATTTATTCGAACGAGAGTTACGTAAGGAAGTGTTAAAGAGTTAAAAGATGAACTTACCCTATTTCTAGATTTGAAATGTTGTTCAGTTAAGGTCTGAGAGGTAGCTATACCCCAACTTGATTGACTGCGTTTTTAATTTAGAAATGGTTAAGGTTCGAGAGTGGAAGTGGTTAAGTGAATTTAGTAAATAAGTATAGTGGTTTGAGATGTCGTCGCGATGTTGATTTAAACATCTGTTTAAATCCCAGTAAAGAAGATTTGGAAATGTTTTCCAAATAGAATCAGAAACGTAATCAAATATTGAAATAGGAAAAATGAGTGTATATATATATATGATTGACTGATAGAATTTCCATCTGGAAATAATATCGTCGTTTGCACACCTGTTTTTCTTTGATGGTTAAATCACAGACCATCGAAGTTTTGACCATTTTATCGTTGTTAATATGGAGAGACTGGTTGGATTATTATCCAAAGAACCACTATGTATTGGCCTAAGCGTTGCGAATCATATATGCCAAAGATAATTGAAGACGGAGTAAAGCGCAAGGGCTATTGTATAAGTCTTACATAACAGTGCCTAAGATGGATGTATTGAATAGTGCCTTCTGTTCATCCTGTTCCTGGGTGACTTGTATGGATGAATATCTGACAGAGTATTTCCAGAAAGGTCACATACATTGATTTCTTCAACCGTACCAAGAGTGGAAGCGGAGAAGGAAACTTCTTTAGCTAACATGTAATGTACTGTTGTAGACGTCAATTAGTGATTTTCGATGGATCTGACAATGTGGCATTCGAAGTGAATATGATGTGATCATGAAGCGTAACCTCAAGCCTCATCAACCGGTAAATGACAGAAATCGGGCAGGAAGCATGGCTAAGTCGGTCGCTCCGAAGTAGGGTGTATAATCACCTGATCTAGAGTTTCATTTATTTCTAAAAATCTAATGTCAATACTGTCCTATTTATGAAACGGTTGCTGATCCAACCGTTGGTGATATACATTCGATACACTCAAGCGAAATGAGTGGTCGGTCATGTGTAGCCGGGTTGCAAGATGTTCTTGTTGAACCCAGTGTATTCCTCTCTAGAGGTACACTAGCGAAAGGTGGTTCCATACCATAGTTGGAAATCCATTACCAAATACGTGCTTGCGGTTTTGATTGTATACTATATATGTAGAACGTGAGATGAAAGCGTTTCTACTAGATGATTATTATATTGTGGTTGATAGACATTATTATATTATCAAAGGTTTTTGATATAAAGATAATTTGGATTCTCATAAGGGAAAAACCCGTTCCGTTATACGGCTTGGTCTTATGAGATATCATTTACCTGCTTAAACTGTTTTACTCATACCAGTCCCATGACTGACCCGTAGTTTATTTTGTTTTGTTTTCCCTAAACTCTTGGGTGCCTAATTTTGTATGGGCAGTCAAGTAGTCGGGATTTACAGATACTTGAAGAGCTAGAGCAGGAGGCTTCAGGATAATATAGCTATAGTTTATTTCCGCTGTGTTGTAAGTGTTGTACTTTGATAATGATGTATATTCAAGTATAGATGTATATTTCAAGTTATGTTATATATATTATATGTTATTCGTTCCGCTGTGAGGTTCGTGTTACTCTGATGTTGTGTTCTTCTTCTTCTTCTATTCTAAGTTTCTATCTTATCTATCCTCACCCTCTGTTTTCTTTCTATTAATTCCCGGGTCATTACAGTTGGTATCAGAGCTTAAGTTAAGAGAATTACCTTGGCTCTGTGGCGTGACTCAGTAGAGATGGGGTTAGTAATACCCTAGATTGAGTCTGAGTGCATATATACGAGTGAACGTAATTGTAGATGATATAAAAATAATTTTATATTGTGAAGATTTATTGGTTTAGTAGTTTATGAGTTCTGGTCGATCGGTTTGATCCACTGTATCGATAGGAGTTACTAAACACTCGAGTACGATGGGTCGACACGATATGCTTTGAAAAGAGGGTAAATGAAATAATTTTACCCAAAGTATATTTGTTATTGTAATCGAGTAAGATTATAATGAAGATGGTTATATATATAACCAAGTAGAATTCGTATAAGCGTTACGAAATGAGTTAAATCTGAATTAAATCCAGAAATTAAATTAAAACTCTGGAGAATGGGATATGTGTTTGTAAATGGATTTGGATAGAAAATAAGGAAAATTTAAGATCCTGGGAGATTTTAAATCGTTTTACAAGCAGTGTGAATTATATTTTGAAATGAATTTCAAAGTGGAAATGTTTAGAAATGGTTTTATAGTATTGAACTGACTTCGATCGTTGGAAAATAGATTCTGATGATGACAGCTGCATCATCAGTATTCATTTTCAAGTTGTAAGTGAAAAATTACTAACAGAGATACTGTTTTGAATTTGTTTTGGGAAACACAAGTTGTGTTGAATTTCAAAATGGGATTTATAATATAGAATTTGAATAGAATTTGATATATTGAATTTGAATAATAGAATTCGATATATAGATTTGAATAATAAAAGTGATATAAAATTTGAATAGAAATTAAATAGAATTAACCAAGTCGAAGAGGAATTAGTTAATCGTGTTTTGAATTTGAAGTTGAACTTTGAAAGGTGAATTGGATTTGTAAATGGATATTCGAAATCGAATATAGAACTTAAATTTGTAATTTGGATTCAAATTAGTTAATTAGCAAGTTAATATATATTTGAACATGTCATGTTCAAATATAAAAGTGAAATAGACTAAAGAGTTAATTAACAAATTAATTAACGAATTGAGTTAAAACGATCAAGTATAGTTAAAATAGATTGGACAGCCATAAATATACATGAGATAGGTATGGATAAGGTATGAAGGTATATAAATTGAATGCTCGACGAAAAGGTATGTATTTAATTCATATATGAGATTTTATGCGCCGTATCGGCTAGCCGCTTGGCTTTTTCTTTTTCTTTTGGATTGGTGAGGGCTATGGAAGGCTATTTGAAATATCCCGATGGTCCCGGTACAAAGGAGGTTATGGCGAATTTTTCCCGGAATTTAAGGAGTTAGAATATTTTTAAGATAATTTGATAGTAAGAAATCAATGTACCGTTATATATATAGAAGTCGATAAGGAAACGAACTTAGAAATAGAATAGTAAAATCAAAAACGAAGACTAAGAATAAAATCTACTAAGAATAGGAAGAGGAAGCGTATACGTGTTTAAAAGTGAATAAGTAGTTGTATGGTATTGATTCTTCGAGTAAGTAGTCATATCTGTTTTGACATTGTAAGTGTTATTCAGTCAAGGTCTGAGAGGTAATTATACCCCAACTTGATTGATTTCATTATTAACAAATAAATAGTAAGATTTCAGGCTCGAAGATCAATGTTGAATAAGAGTGAGTTGAATATAGTATTTGGGTTGTCGTAACGATGTTTTACACAACATCCGTTTTAACCCAAATAAGTGTAAGCTTGGAAATATAATAAAGAATATTTCCAAAGTATAGAAATAAACGAGATCGAAAAAGAGATAAGTAATTGGAATATTTTCCAATTATAAATAGCATATATTTTCTAAAGTTTAGAAAATAAAGGAAGGCGATATTCGGAAATGTTTTCCAAATAACATAAAAGGCCAATATGGTTATTGAAAATATTTGGTTAACAAATATTGATAAAGAAATAGAGAAGTGATTTAACTAATGGAATATTAATTAAGGGCTCAGTGACATGTTCAAAAGGAAAATTTGATTTTTGAAAAGGGTAAACTGTTTAAAAACTCCCAAGGAAAGACTGTTGGAATTAAAAACAAATTTAACAGAAATTTGTGAAAGTAAAATTGAATTAAAGTAAAGCCAGTAAGGTGGTAAATGAGATTGAATTAGAATAATATCAAGACAAACTGGATTGTGAGATTCAAATTTGAAGTGTAAATGTGATAATCAAGTTAAGAGTTGGGAATCGAGAAGAAACTCAAGTTGAAATAATATTTGGCTCGGATATAAGCGAATGGTTGTGTTGTAGATAAAAGCAGACTGGAATTTGATTGGGATGACCCTTGTATCCGCTGAATTGACAGCAGGTGAAAGTGATAGAGTTGATATGCCCGACAAAAAGGTACAAGTTTATATTTGATATAAGCATGAGATTTATGAGCCGAATGGGCAAGCCGCTTGCCTGTTTGGTTTTCTTTTGGGTTGGAGATGGCCCAGAGAGGCGAGTTGGAGTTTGACCTATTGACCAGTACAAAGGAGGTGCTGGCGAAATTTTCGAAAAGTTAAGGTGTTAGAAAATTTCCAGGATTTTTGAAAATTTTTGTTAATCCGAATAAATTAATAATTTAATTGAAATTAAATTGGTTCAGTTGAAACTGAAGTTAAGAAGGGAACAAATATGTTCTAACCAGTCAGTAGGGTCGTTCTCTACCTTAGCAATTTCGAGGATGAAATTATTTTAAGTGGGGAAGATTGTAATGACACGCATTGGCAGAGGTATTATAATTAATTAATTTAATTATTGAAATGGTGGTTTAGAGAATTAAATGGTCAGGGAATGAAATAATGATGAATATTTAATTAAAATAATAAATTAAATAATATATTTAATTCTGAAATAATCAGAATTGGCTGAAATGGCAATATGGTTTGAACGGGATCATCTGTGATATTTAATTCAACTTGGAATTGAATTTGAATAACGAATATATTATATAAACGACAGTTTGAACATAGAATTATAATATAATTAAAAACGAGGTTGAAATGGCGCTGCAATTCGTAAATTGGCAATTCGAACTTCAACTGAATGTACAGGATTCGTTTTAACCCGGATTTCTGTGAAATAAGAAACGTGTGAAGCTGGTTGAGTATATCTTTCTAGTGGAAGAGAAAAATCGGGATTTCATCGTGTAGATTTTGATTCACGTCCAAATCAAATTTTAGAAAAGTCGCTGTGGAATTCCTTTATAATTTATAAAGGAATTATTTATATTTTTAAAAGGAATTTCAATATAAACCGAATATCGGGTTGACCCATATTTGAAATATCAAGTTAGAAATTCATATAGGAATATTCTGAAGCTGTATGATATCGTATGTGAATATATATGATAATATTTATTTGAAAATATTTAATTTAATTACATTTAAATATATTTATATATTTAAATGGGTCATTCAGAGCTTTAAAAATAGCTAGTTCTGCTAACGACCTCAGAATTCGATGAAACCAATTTTGTTGGATCCGCAATATTAAATTATTGCTAGATTTCAATTTCCGTGATTTTTGAAGTCCGTATGTGGCCGTACGGATTTTTAGAGTGAAAGACAGTTAGTATTTTGACATTTAAAAATACGTTGTGTGAGCATAGGAAGTCAGAATTCGACGAAATCAGTTTCGTTTGGACCGTAATATCAAACTCTAGCCACATGTCCAGTTTCGTGATTTTTGGATATCATATGTGGTCGCAGGGATTTTTAAGGACGAGAGACAAGTATAAAATCAAGAAAATAAATATAAAAATCAATAAAAATTATCTAACATTTTGTTTGACCAATTTGAAGGCCACACATCATTCCTCCTCAACCACAAGTGCTACCAACCCCAACGCAGTATATAAGATCAGCATACAAAAAAAATATCGGCCAAAAGAGAAATAAAAAAGAAATACAAAGAAATTCCTATAAATCATGAAACCGATTTATCTAGACTCCTTGGGTGATTCACTTCACATTGGTAATTTTTCTGGAGTGTGCGATTCGTGTTTGCGGATCTCGACTGTTGCGACGCGAGCTTCAGGGAATTAGGGTTCGGATTCATAAAGGATTGGAGGTTCGATTCGAGAAGCAGACACTCTTTTGGGGTTCGTGGCAGTGTTTGGATGTGGCTTTGGTCTTCTTGTGGTGATCGACACCCATAGCTGACGCAAGTCGTGACACCCGAAACCCGAGATCGCGAGATCGAGGTGATATGCGAGTTAGAGAAAATGGGTATGGTTGGGAAGCTGGTGCGATTAGATGAACTTGGGTGGACTTCTTTTTGGGTTCGATAGCTTGTAGAGGGAGTTCGGCTTTGAGGAAGAATCGGCAATTTCTGGGTTTGGGATACAGGAATACGCGAGGGGTATTGTGGAAGGAGAAGGACCATACGGTATTGGGCCATCGTGGATGTGGGGTGAGGAAATGGGCCGGGCTGAGATTAGAAAAGGTTAAGGTCTTTTTAAAAATATATATCCATGTTTTTATTTAATTTAATTGTTGTACATACTTGTATCGATCATAACTATCGCATACGTTATCGAAATTGCATGAAACAAGTTGCGTAGGGATCGTATGGATGAGCACTCCACAATGAAACTGACTGAGAGTGGATTGGAGTTCGTTTGATGGCGAAATAAATTGTTTGATTCAAATCAAACAAACAGTTTATCGTTCTTTAACGATGAACTGCAAATGTGAGTAAATCTCACTAACTCTGAACAGTTTATAATTTCATGTTGTATTTTTAGAACTGTTAAATATTAGCTGATTGACTGTGTTGACTGTTTGATTAAACTGCTAGTCAGTTAGTTGAATTTCTATATTGATTATGTTTAACAGAATATATCATATGGAACTGAAAGTGATGTTGATTATGTTGTGTAACATCTGTGATGCAGGGAAACAGGTCGGAGGAATCCAACTGGATTCCTCAACATTTATTTTACTGTTTTCATATATTGTGATATATAATCTATTGTCAATTATATGTGTTTGGACGATATTGATCATCGTGATTTGATATGTTGAATACCATAACATACCGGAATGGTGATAAGGGAATTTTCAAGGTGATATTGAAAATAAAATATTTATAAATGAAATATTTATAAATAAGAAATATTTATAAACTGGAATATTTATAAATAGGAGATATTTAGAAAAGGGAAATTTATTTATAACGGAATAGGACGTTATAAAGGGAAAATGTTATAAAAAGGAAACTGTTATAAGAAGGAAATCATTTTAAAGTGGAGAACCGTTACTAAAAGTAAATCTTTAAAAATGAATAAATGTTGTTAAAAAGGAAATCTTTATAAAGCGAATAAAGTCAGTAAATCAAATATGGTATTCGAAAGTTAGTAAATCGAATTAGTTATTCGAAAAGGGGTTAGTCGAGTCGAGTTAGGTGAATAGAGTTAATCGAATATTTGTTATTCGAATAAGAGTTAACCAGTTAAGGTTAATCAAATAGAGTTAACCCAATAGCGTTAGTCCAATAGAGTTAAATAAATAAGAGTTATTCGAATTAGTTATTCGAATAGAGTTAAACACATAAGAGTTATTGAATGAGTTAATCGAAAGAGGTTATCGATTATAGTTTAATCGAAAGGAGTTATCGATTATAGTTTAATCGAAAGGAGTTAGCGAATTAGTTATTCAAAAGGAGTTAAGTAAAAAGAGTTAATCAATTAGGGTTAAATAAATAGAGTAAATCGAATTTAGTTTATTTGAAGAAAGGTTAATCGGATCTAGTTATGCATAAGAGAGATTATCAAATATAGTTATTCGAAGGGAGGAGTTATAGAATAGAGATTTATTCGAACGAGAGTTACGTAAGGAAGTGTTAAAGAGTTAAAAGATGAATTTACCCTATTTCAAGATTTGAAATGTTGTTCATTTAAGGTCTGAGAGGTAGCCATACCCCAACTTGATTGCCTGCGTTTTTAATTTAGAAATGGTTAAGGTTCGAGAGTGGAAGTGGTTAATTGAATTTAGCAAATAAGTATAGTGGTTTGAGATGTCGTCGCGATGTTGATTTAAACATCTGTTTAAATCCAAGTAAAGAAGATTTGGAAATGTTTTCCAAATAGAATCAGAAATGTAATCAAATATTGAAATAGGAAATATGAGTGTGTGTGTGTGTGTGTGTGTGTGTATATATATATATATAGATATATATATGATTGATTGATAGAATTTCCATCTGGAAATAATATCGTTGTTTGCACACCTATTTTTCTTTGATGGTTAAATCACAGACCATCGAAGTTTTGAACATTTAAACGTTGTTAATATGGAGAGACCGGTTGGATTATTATCCAAAGAACCACTCTGTATTGGCATAAGCGTTGCGAATCATATATGCCAAAGATAATTGAAGACGGAGTAAAGCGCAAGGGCTATTGTATAAATCTTAGATAACAGTGCCTAAGATGGATGTATTGAATAGTGCCTTCGGTTCATCCTGTTCCTGGGTGACTTGTATGGATGAATGTCTGACAGAGTATTTCCGGAAAGGTCACGTACATTGATTTCTTCAACCGTACCAAGAGTGGAAGCGGAGAAGGAAACTTCTTTAGCTAACACGTAATGTACTGTTGTAGACGTCAATTAGTGATTTTCGATGGGTCTGACAATGTGGCATTCGAAGTGAATCTGATGTGATGATGAAGCGTAACCTCAAGCCTCATTAACCGGTAAATGACAGAAATCGGGCAGGCAGAATGGCTAAGTCGGTCGCTCCGAAGTAGGGTGTATAATCACCTGATCTAGAGTTTCATTTATTTCTAAAAATCTATTGTCGATACTGTCCCATTTAGGAAATGGTTGCTGATCCCAACCGTTGGTGATATACATTCGATACACTCAAGCGAAATGAGTGGTCGGTCATGTGTGGTCGGGTTGCAAGATGTGCTTGTTGAACCCAGTGTATTCCTCTCTAGAGGTACACTAGCGAAAGGTGGTTCCATACCTTATCATAGTTGGAAATCCATTACCCAATACGTGCTTGCGGTTTTGATTGTATACTATATATGTAGAACGTGAGATAAAAGCGTTTCTGCTAGATGATTATTTTATTGTGGTTGATAGACATTATTATATTATCAAAGTTTTTGATATAAAGATAATTTGGATTCTCATAAGGGAAAAACCCGTTCCGGTATATGGCGTGGTCTTATGAGATATCATTTACATGCTTAAACTGTTTTACTCATGCCAGTCCCATGAGTGACCCAGAGTTTATTTTGTTTTGTTTTCCCTAAACTCTTGGGTGCACAATTTTGTACGGGCAGTCAAGTAGTCGGGACTTACAGATACTTGAAGAGCTGGAGCAGGAGGCTTCAGGATGATATAGCTATAGCTTATTTCCGCTGTGTTGTAAGTGTTGTACTTTGATAATGATGTATATTCAAGTACAGATGTATATTTCAAGTTATGTTATGTATATTATATCGTTCCGTTGTGAGGTTCGTGTTACTCTGATGTTGTGTTCTTCTTCTTCTTCTATTCTAAGTTTCTATCTTATCTATCCTCACCCTCTGTTTTCTTTCTATTAATTACCGGGTCATTACAGTAGCTACCTTGAAGGGGATAAAGTGGTGGCTGTTCGGATGTACTTGTTGAATGTTCGGATATGCGAGGGCCTCTCTTCTATATTGGATATATGGGACGAGGAATAAGGTGCCTCTGGTTTCGTTCAGACCCAGAACGGACTTGTAAATGGATGGTATGTCTGACGTTGTATTCCATTATGTTGTATTCGTTAATCTCTACTAAATATATATCTTTTTGGTGGTGGAGAATTTGTTCTCTTGCTTAACATCCTTCTTTGAGACGTACGAGCTTAGAGGTTATATATTGGCAGAAATCAATGGTATGGTAGGGATTGACAACGTGGCATGCTGAGATGCATTGATCAAATCTTTTGTTGAAAAGCAGAGTCTTGTGGATGATGATCAAAGCATAGCTTTAATTAGCATTGCTTTGTGTAGCGTTACTTCGCGAGCCTCACACCCCGGTACGATGGTGAATTGATGGTTAGGTCAGTATGCTTTCGGTATTAGGATGGATTCGGTCGACTGAGATGAGACTAGTGTGGTCGCTCCACGCTCAGAGGTATAGGGCACACCCCCCGATTCCCATAGGGATAGAGTAAGCCGTGTTTTCTCATGCACGAGACGTAAGTCGCGTAGATACTCGATATCCTAGATATAGTGCGGATGTGCATTACGGCGTTTTCTTATGCCTGGGACGTAAGTCGTGGAGAATTGCACTACACGATAGACCTTTCGAATCAGGAGCCATCATGATGGAAATCCAACTTTCCAATATGAGCTTTACAATTTTAATTGTAAACCTATACATGGTGACATAGTGGGATAGGGCGCTCATGCCTTCTAGGATTGATACATTTACTTTCGAACTTGATTTCTACACTATACACTTATAGTAATAATAAAAGAGAAATTTCGCATATCAAGCATATTGGCTATTATAAGGTAAAACTCTATCCTCCGGCTTGCGTTGCATTGTGTGATGGGACCTGAGTCTTATAATAGCTTCATTTTTCATTAATTACCATTGCGTTGTTTCTTTTATGTACTGGTATTCCTAGGGTTAAACCAATTCTGTGTTATACGGAATGGTCCCCTGATTTACCTAACTTTAAAATCAAATTAATAACTGTTTTTAATTCTCACACCAGTCCCATGACTGACCTGGAGTTTCTTGTTCATTCCTAAACTCTGGGTGCCCATATTTTCCACACCGGCAGCTAGTAGTTTTGGTTTTGCAGATATTATATTCACAGGATCCTGGATTACAACTGGAGCTATATTCGGAAAGCTTTGTATCCGTATATCTCTTTCAGTTGTGTCAGTTTCTATTTTCGCTATGCATTATACTTATGTATTATTTTCCGCTGCTATGTAATTTTTGAATCCCTGATACTGTATGTCCAATGTGTAATAATTATTCATACTCTGGAATATTCTTGTACTATGATGTAATTGTTGTAATAAGCGATGGGATGTTCTATTGTTTGTGTTCTGATGTGTCGTGTTCTCAACTCAATCCGGGCTTTCCCGAAAGGGGAAGTTTGGGTCGTTTCAACGATTTTTTTAAAGGGACCTTTCATTGTTTTCTTAAGAACTAGATGCAAAAGCGGTATTGAACTACCGATCTCCCATTTATTATTCTTGTACCTCACCACTTCACCACCCAAAGCCGGGTTATTACAAACACCCCTAAGTCCCACATTGTGGAAGCCTGTGTGAAGTGGGTACTTATATAGTAGAGTCCATCTCTTACTAACGCCGAGGCCTTTTGAGGAACAAAACCCCACACCTATATGGTGGCTAAGTTGGGGACAATACCTTGCGTGAACGGAGGTGCGGGTTATTATAGTGGTATCAGAGCCAATACCCAGCTAGAATTGTGGCTCTTGTATGGACCAACGGGGACGTTGGGCTCTGTGGGTGGGGAGAATGTAACACCCCTAAGTCCCACATCGTGGAAGCCGATGTGAAGTGGGTACTTATATAGTGGAACACATCTCTTAACAACGCCGAGGCCTTTTGAGGAACAAAACCCCAGACTTATACGGTGGGTAAGTTGGGGACAATATCTTCCATGAACGGAGGTGCGGATTATTACATGTATGTATGTATATATGTGTGTGTGTGTGTGTGTGTGTGTGTGAGTGCTGAAACTGATTTGTTGCACCTATGTGTTCATGAATACTTGCAACATGAAAGTGTTGTCAAGCTTCACCCGAACATTTCATTCTCGATATATTTGTCCCTGGCTGTTTCAACGTATGACCATATTGCCCCTGCATAGAATATATGTGTACATACATACACATGTATGTGTACACAAGTATTGTGTATGTGCGAAATATATATATTTATGTGTGTGTGAGCACTAGAGACACTGTCTACCTCATGGTATTTATAGTGAATCACTGTGAACATCACAAGATGTCTAGGTACAGATGGACGAATATGCATGTTAGATCAAGTCATGAAATATGATGAGAAAAACACCAAAATTATAAGGCAAATAAATTTTAAAATAAAATTATATCTGCTAGAATTTAAAATTATTTTGTTTTAGCTTATCGTGTGTGTTTCTGTGACAGGTAAGCAGATGACTGGACAGATTGTGAAGACAGACTGAAGAGACAGTGGTCAGACTGAAGATAAAAGTGTCAGTGCGTGTAAGAGTACATGAGAGAGAACGTGAAACTGAGTGTTTGTAGTGAGGAACTTACGTAAAAGAAATATGTATATGAAATGTATTCTTTTACAGTGAAATGTACAAATAGTGGAGTTATAAGATTGTACTATTGAAACATTTGAAATTACATATTGTATTTCAATAAAACACTGTTTGAATATTTAAATTCTTGTGCAGCAGTATTCTATTTCAATATAAATATTTAATTTTGTCTGTGATGTAGTAGAGTAGTATAATTGCAAACACATTTCTAATAATATATATATATATATATATATATATGTTTGTTATCATCAAACTAAAATCATATAATTATTATATACAACAATCTTCCCCTTTTGATGATGACAAACATATAATAAGATTTTGAATACAATAAATGTGTTCGACATTGAAGTGTAGAACTCCTCCTATATGTATGGTTCCCTTACAATAGAAATCCCCCTAAATATGTGTGTGAGTGAAAATAAAACAATAACTGAAACTTTAATATTAAATATTCAAGGAATGTTCACTCATCGATCACAATCTTAACAATTCTTCCCCTTTTTTTACCATCAAAAGGATACAAAAATTAAAATAGTGTTGAAAAATTGACTAGAAATATAAAATCAGATCAAGAGAGAGAATGTTCATCGTAAATCTCATTCAATCAAACAAAAATCATAATAATTTAAGAACTAGAAGCAAATTTCACGTTGTAGAATGATCGAATTATGATGAATTTTATAAAATGGAGAGAGTTTTAAAACAAATGAATTTCAATTATTTTCAAAGAAATTTTAAAATTGAGGGATGGACCTGAACTATGATTATAAATGTAAATTGAGTGATAAAATTAAATAATCTCAATTCCCAATGACTATCAATCAACAAATCATAATATATCATAAAATATTAAAACACTTCACAAATTAGAAAATGGACTGATAGGCTGGTTTTACACACCAAGGAGGATTTCATATAAATTTTGATTTATTTATTTTCCTTTTTATTTTCTTTTCATTTTAATTTTAAGAGCACACTAACCACACATAACCGGATCTTGGATTTTTAAATGAGGCCAATTGCAACTTAAATTATAAGTAATCTCATAACCATGCATGATCAGATCTTGGAATTTTAAATGAGATTATAGAAACACTTATTATATACAAAATCTCCTCAGTAAATAAAAACGAAATGGATGATAGAAATATGGTAGGTATAGAAATGTTTTGTAACGACCCCGATTTCGCCCGACCCCAATCGATCGCAAGATCGATTCAAGACCGTTCAGAACCCGCGTACGTTAACTTTGGTCATACAAAACATCAGAACAACAACACAGACTTTTATAACATCAATAATAAATGTTACATCAGAGTACAGAATATCAGAGTACATCGGAATAAATAATACAACAGAAGATGCATTTACAATAGATTAAATACACTGCAGCGGAACTAATCTCAGCGGAAGGCCATCAATATTCTGGACCCAGCTTCAGGCTTCAATCCAAGATCCTGCTTAACTATATCTGCAAAAAGCTACTCGACTGCCCGTGTGGAAAGAGGGCAGCCGAGTTTGCAAAGTGAAACAAACTACAGGTCAGTCATGGGACTGGTGTGAGAATTCTATACTTAACTTATCTAATAAGTAGGCTAATCACAGGACCACGCCGCTAACGCGGAACGGGTTTACTCCATTGGATTGCCAGTGCATAAATAAAGTAAATCGTCAAATAACGTAATGGCTTTTAGAAAAATGAAACCATTATAAGACCCAGGTCCCATCACACAATGCAACGCACACCAGAGGATATGGTTTTACCTTATAATGGTCAAAAGATGCTTGATACGTAAAATACGATATTATTAGTGTGTATATATATATTTAAAACATTTCAAATATAATATCAATCCTAGACGGCATAGATACCATCTACTATGTCGCCATACTAGTTATACAATCAAAACCGCAAGGGCGTATTGGAAATTGGGTTTCCATCAGGAGTCAAGGCTAGGGAGGAGCTCCTGACCGATTCGAGACACTCTAGCAATGCCTCAGGATTCGGACGCTGGCGAACCCTTGGATACAGCAGGGCCGGTCCATAAATACTTTAGTGGATTAGTTATGCATGAACACACGCTCCCCGATCCTATTGGATCTACAAATCAGCCGAGGGCGACCGATAAGAATAAACCGAGGCCTCGCAAAAATTCCATCAACCACATAAGCAAATGTCGGGCTGTGTTAAAGCCCAGCACCACTTCTAGCTAGAAAGAAACGTGTGCACTCCTTGTGTTCCCTTCTCCCGTTTTAGACTCAACCGGTGTGTGAGGCTCGCGAAGTCACGATATACACAAAGCTATGCCTAAATCGACAGTACTTTGATCATCAACCACAAGGTCTGCTTTTCAACAAAGCCTTGATCATTTGCATCTTAGCATGTCACATTGTCAGACCCTACCATATTATTGATCATCTACCAATATATATATAACCTCTAAGCTCATACGTCTTAGAGAAGGGTGATAAGTAAAGAATAAATTCTTCACCACCAAACAGAACTTTATAATCAGTAGCGTTCAACAAATACAGTAGAAATGAACACAATGTCAGACACGCAATCCATTTACAAGTCCGCTCTGGGTCTGAGCGAAACAACGTGTCCGTCGATCTCCAAATGCGTTTGGACGATCATTACTAAATACCTCGCCTTGGAAGGCCAATCCCAATTCAAGATACCAGTCATCATCATCCCAACGATGTGAAAACCTTCGGTCTTCAACCACCGCCTTCATCGTCGACTCTTGGTCGTCGTGATGATTATTCAGAATGGGTTAAACCCGGTCTTTCTGAATAAATCGCGTATTTTGTGATTAAAAAGCCAATATTGGAAAATCACACATTTCGCCACATTCCAACTCAGAGTATTCTTTTAATAAAATATTCATTTAAAAAGATTCTCATTAATTTTATCAAAGATAAACTCTGAAAATAAAATCTTAAATCTTCTTAAAAGATTTATTAAAACTCCAATTTTGATTTGATATCAAAAATCATTATTACAGGATCACTTATTTCAAATCTATAAAATAGATTTATAAATTCCAAATAATAATTTCAATGTAAATTGGATTAAAGGACAAATGTCGTTTAAAACGTCGTCCACGATAAATCCACTTCACATCTCCATTTATTTCATATCACAAATATAATTGCAAATCCTAATAATCTTTTAGAAATATATTTTAAATTAATCATAAAAATATTCTTTATATAAAAGATTCTAAATGAGAAGTTTTCTTTATATTACAAATTTTTATCTTTTACAAATATTCTTTGTTTAACATATACTTGATTAACAATATATTTTAAGAAAATATATACTTTAAATAAAAGGATTTCTAATGTAAAAATATTCTTATTTAAAAGAACACCTGGATCAAAATGCGACTCAAACATTTACCATATAATTTAGATTATATGGATTTCACACACATCATATATCTGACAGGAACAGTATAATATCCATCTACATCCAGAGTGCAATTTCCACTGTGTAAGCGTTAAAATGAAACAATTACGCTCATCACAGCCTGTCGATCTAACGATCAACATACAACTGAAAATTGGGATTAGTGTATGTTAATTTTCATCCCAACACCCGTGTGGGGTTTCAACCATCAAACAAATAATAAACTAAGTTGTGCACTTGGGCGATGTGTGAAAATAATCGTCCCAATCACATACACAAGTCAGGTAACTTGCGAATGGAAGTGTAATACACAATATATAGCCGTGACAAACAAATAATTGGTTTCAACAAATGTAAATTGACATAAGTAAATAATTGGTCTTAACTAGGGTGAATTGACAAAAGTGAATATTTGCTTATAATTTCTTCATGTTATGCAAATAAAACAATTACAAAATTTGCATATTAATTATAAAAATGCTATTTGTGCTTAATTCTCTTATTTAACAAAAATGTCCTTTTTGTATTCAACCATCTAAAGTTGACAAGATGTACATTTTTTCCTCAACTAACATAATTGACAAAAATGTTATTTTCATCTCAACTAATCATAAATTGGAAAAAATGCATATTTTGTTTCCACTAGTATAAATTGATAAAAGTGATTATTTAATTTCAACTAGTATTAGTTGACAAAAGTAATTATTTTAATCAATCAAGTTTGGCAAAAATGTTTATTTCAATTTAACTAAATCAAGTTTGACAAGGATGTTTATTTCATTTTTATGTTTGCAAATAAAAATGTAACTTTTATTTTTGATGTTATATTGCATTGTGGAATGCAAATAAAGGAACAAACTTGATTTTTCAAAGTATATTTACATTTGTGAATGTAAATAGAGAAAATTTTATTTTCATTATATATTTGCATTAGTGAATGCAAATAAAAGAAATAATTTTATTTTCAATGTATATTTGCATTGAAGAATGCAAATAAAAGAACAAATTTTATTTTCAGAATATTTTGCATTTGTGAATGCAAATAAAAGGGCAAACTCTATTTTCAAAATATATTTAATGCAGATAAAAGAACAATTTATATGTTAATGTATATTTGCATTAGAGAATGCAAATAAAAGAATAAACTTTATTTTCGATGCATATTTTCATTAGTGATTCCAAATAAAAGAACAATCTTTCCTTTCAAAATATATTTGCCTTAATGAGTGCAAATAAAAGAACTAATTTCATTTTCAATGTATTTTTACATTTTTGAATGTAAATAAAAGAATAAATTTTGGTTTCAACATGTGAATGCAAATAAAGGGCAAATTTTATTTTCAATGTATGTTTGCATTAGTGAATGCAAATAAAAGAGTGAACTCAAAATTTCAGTTCTAGGATAACATAAAAAAGGGCATTTCATTGTTTTACACCTTTCTATGTGTTCTAATAACAAATATAAGAATCCTTTTATTTGTTTATACTTTTCTATACATTCTAATAACATATAAAAGAATATTTCATATGTAAATATTTTTCTATGCATTCTAAGTTCAAATAAAAGTGGATTTTATTTGTGCAACAAATTCTAAGTTTCAAGTGACAAATAAAAGTGAATTTTATTTGTGCAACAGATTCTAAGTATATATTTGTGTTGTAGCATGTATATAAAAAGATGGACTTTATTTCTATGTCATATTCGTATGGATAAAACAAATAAAAAGATGAACTTAATTTCTATGTTATATTTGTATTGAAAAATGCATATAAAAAGATGAACTTTATTTCTACGTAATATTTGCATTGTAAAATGCATATAAAAAGATAAACTTTATTTTTATGTAATATGTGCATTGTAAAATGGATATAAAAAGATGAACTTTATTTCTATGTAATATTTGCATTGTAAAATGCAAATAAAAGATGAACTTTATTTCTATGTAATATTTGCATTGTAAAATGCAAATAAAAGATGAACTTTATTTCTATGTAATATTTTTATGTTGAAAAATACAAATAAAAGAATGGTTCTTTTTCTATATTATTATTTGTGACGAAAACACAAATAAAAGAATGGTTTCTTTTACTCAAATAAAATGTAAACACTTATGTGTTTTCTCAAATATTACTTTTAATTTACAAATACAATATAAATAAAGTTTTGTTTTATAAACATGTTTTTAATATAACCAATAAAATTTAATATTTTGTAACGATTCTAATTCTATAATACCCTATGTTTAAGATGACAGTAAAAAGATTTTATTTTTTTTGCTGTAATTCACAAATTTGTTCTTAGTGTAAACAAATAAAAGTAAGATTTTATTTGTTAACCAAAATTCTGTTGTAATGAAACAAATGAAATAAATGAAAATATATTCTATTTGTTGTTCATATTCTACTGTAGATTAACAAATAAAAATAATATACTATTTGTCGTTCAAATCTTATTGCAAAGTAAACAAATAAACTGAGACGACCCCAAACCTCGTACTGACGGCGGCAAGGGCAATCCGTGGAATATAACACAGAAACAGATAATAGCAGAACAAAATTAAATAAATACACCAGATAATGAACAATAGAATATACTGGATAAAGTAATCATCAGAGTTACACAGTATACAGGATCTTACTTAGTACATGTACAGTTCAGCTATACATAAATGTCTACAGCGGAAAACAAACAAAATATGTACAATAGGAGCTGAACATCATAAAAAGAGATAAATGATAGAATCCATCTTCAGCTCCAGCTATCCAGAAAGAACCAGCTAAACCTGAATACAAGGCTGCCCGTGTAGAAAGAGGGGCACCCGAGTTTGAAAGTGAATCAAACTACGAGTCAGTTATGGGACTGGTATGAGAAATCTACTCAACACATATATAATATGGCTAATCTCCGGACCACGCCACTTTCGTGGAACGGGTTTACTCCATGGAATTGCCAGTGCTTTAAAACAAATCTTTCTTTTAAACATCGTTATGCTTTTTATAAAAATGAAGCCATTATAAGACTCAGTTCCCATCACACAATGCAACGTAAACCAGAGGATAGAGTTTTTACCTTATAATGGCCAAAATATGCTTGATACGAATAAAACCATGGCATTTGATATTATTGCTAGTGTTTATATGTTTTGAAAACAATTTCAAATCATAATTATCAATCATAGACGACATGAGCGTCCCATGCCACTATGTCGCCAAATCTATATATATACAATCGAAACCGCACAGTCGCGTATTTCGAAATTGGATTTCCGTCATGAACCAAGGCAAAAGATAGTCCTTACCGACTTCGTGACTCTCTAGCTCGAGCCACAGGGTCAGAGCGCATCGACCCTTGGATCGTCAGGGCCGGTCCACCGATGTGGATTAAAATGCCTGAACAATACGTTTCCCCGCCCTTTGGGGCGTAAACGAGCCAACGAATGACTCCATCGGACCCGGATCGTCCGATCAAACCGAGGCGCCTCGCAACAGCAACAACCACACAGGTGAAAAGTATATAAATGTCAGGGCTGGTAGGTCACTGACACCACCCTAGCTAGAAAGAAACGCATGCCCTCCCTGAGTTCCTTCTCCCGTTTCTGGTTCATACCGGGGTGTGAGGCTCGCGATTTTACGTTATACACAAAGCTACGCCACACCGGCGGTGCTTTGATCATCACCACAAGACTTTTCTTTTCAACAGAAGCCCTGATCACTGCATCTTAGCATGTCACACAGGCCATTCATGCCATGCGACTGATGTCTATCGATATTCAACCTCTGAGCTCGTGCGTCTCAGAGAAGGGCGTTAAGCAAAAGAATAAATTCTCCGCCGCCAAACAGATGTATATTTAATAGAGATCAATCAACACAGAATAAAATCCAATGTCAGACACACAGTCCATTTACATGTCCGTTCTGGGTCTGAACGAAACCGGAGGCACTAAATACCTCGCAAACCCATCGATCACCACGTACGTCTGGACGATCACCACTCATTATCCATATCTCGGGATGCCTCCCAATCAGGACCTCGGTTACCATCCAAACGAGGTGAAGATCTCCGGTCTTCAACCATCGTCTTCATCTTCGACTTTCAATCGTCGGTCAATTATTTGAAATGAGAATTAACTTGGCCTTTTCAAATAATTCACGTATATTTAGAATTTCAAATCAATTTATTTCGATGGTTAAATCATTCGACAACACCAATTTTGTTCTTTAATGTAATTTTCACACCAAACACATTCAACCATCAAATACCACATAAATCGAGCAAATTCAGTTTATTTCCATTCCATATCGTTTATGATATTTTATAACGATTTATCGCCATTTTTATTTATTTTAAAATAGCCAATTTATTCAAAACGACGCTTCGGGCCATAACGCGGCCGTGGCGCTGTTTTTCTTCAGATTTGATTTACTCATATCTGAAAATCTAACCATTGGATCTTCACAAAATTTACATCATTAGAAAGATCTTTTCAAAACGAATCCAACGGTTCCAGTTTCGGGAAAATCCGACGGTCGGATCTCCCGGTACAATCGTTTGAAGTTTCGATTTCAAAATACGAACTACAGCGTCGTTATTCGATTAAATAAAATTATAATTATATATATATATATAAATATAATCGATCCTGGCGCTGTTTTTCTTCAGATTTGAATTAAAAATTCCAGACAATCCAACCATTGGATTTTTACAAAGTTGGTGCCGTTGGAAAGATTTTTCCAAAGCGAACCCAACGGTTGCGATTTCAGGAAAATCCGATGGTCGGATCTCCCGTATTAATCGTTTGAAATCACGGTTTCAAAACACGAACTGCACGGCCACGTTTCGTTTTAATTTTATTTATATTTATATATTTATATAAATATAGTTCATTCAACAATTTCAATATCGTTTTAACTTCAAATATTTCACTAACGCCTTTAAATTTCGGAAAAATTCGCCATAACCTCCTTTGTACGAGAGGGGCTGGGAAAATTCCCAAATAGCCACACGGGCGTCTCATGTCAAAAAGAAAAAGGAAAAGCCAAGCGGCTAGCCAACAAGCTCATAAAATCATCACCCAAACAAAACAGTAAATGTGTACCTATTTGTCGGGCACAAAATTTTATTCCTCTTCTCTAGCCCCTTTGCTATAACCTGTTCAATAAATATGCATGTACATATATACAGTTCTTATCACTTATCATTTTCCATTTAACTTCATATTTGATTCCATTTGGTTTAAAAACACTATTCCTTCTAATGTTGCATGCATAGGCAAAAATCATGTCATTAGCTAATTAATGAATATTTCAACTCGTGCGTAATTATTTGAACAAGTGGCTATTTTTAACACCTCACATTTCAACAATTCATGTATATAATAAAAATGTGATTTTTATTGTAAAACAATTCATTTCAAAACACTATTATTTTATATAGTTTATATAAGTGATAAAAATTGGATTTTTATTGTAAAACAATTTATTTCAAAATATGAACACCATTCAACACATGAATTTCTAATCAACGAATGAATATCGATTCAACACATGAAGGTTTTCTATAGTTTCTATATATAGATAAAAATGTGATTTTTATATTTAAAACACGAATACCATTCAACACATGAATTTCTAATCAACGAATGAATATCGATTCAACGCTTGAAGGTTTTCTATTCAACGAATAAATATAGTTTCAGCAAATGCAAATAATTCAAACACATGAATATTATTCAAAATTTCGGTAGCATAACGGCAGGGTAGTTAAAACCGGGACCGTCCCTAGTACGGCTCCTCACTCTACCTTAAAAACTCGCGGTTTTTGACAATGGGGATCATGCTTCTAGTTCGCACGCAGGCGGCATGTATATATTTATTTCATTTCCACAAACTAATCCTATGTGGTTTCAACCAAATATTTCTCAGCCACAATTGGGTATTTTTCAACCACAATCAATCAATATCAACCACAAACAATCCCAAACAACCATTCGCTATCAATCAATTTTCACACCAATCACAATCAATAAATATCGTCCATGGTTTGTGGACGAGGGGCGTATATATATATATTTATATTTATATATAGCAATTCACTTCTATTTCAACACATATATAATTTTTACAACACATATATAACTTATACATCGAACATACAACTTATACAACGCTTATACAAGAGGTGTACAACGCTTATATAACTCATACATCGACTATATAATTTATACATCGTCGTTTTCCATATTGTTTATAAATTAGAAATCTCACATTGGGTTCCACTCCACCAAAAATAGCAGAAGGCTCAGAAAAATATGCGGTCTCTTCTAAAATGTAGAAGACGTCCACACGGTCACGATGTTTCCTGTTTCATCGAATTTCGTTAATGAACGAAAAAGATACGATTTTTCAAAGTTTGCAACACTTTAAAGGTGTTAAAATCAATTAAATAAAATTAGCCGTATACCATCCTTTTGATTCAAAACTAGGTTTTGAATTATCGCGAAATCCGTGAAGCTAGAGGACGATCGGGTGCTGTAGCGTCGAAGAGCTACGAATAGCGCTCAGATCGGTGGTAGGCACGGCCAGTTCGGAGGTCGGAGGCGGGAGATCGACGTCAGTGAAGGTGCTGACTTCACGGGGCTCGTTCTCGCAGGTGGCGCGATGGGAGGTGGTGGGACTTGGTCGGATTTGCAGAGGAGGGAAGGGGCTTTCGAACGTGGGTGGTGGCGAAGCCTGGCGTGGACGGTGGCGGCCGAAATCAGAGGGGGAAGCTTCGATCCACTTCCGCCGTATATCGCTTCAGCGGGGAGAGAGAAACGATATTTTTTTTATAAAGAAATTTTCCTATTGGCCAAGGTTATATTAAATTCAAAAATTGGGGTTTTCTTAGACGAACTCGAAATCAAACCCAACGACTGCCATTCCTAGCGTTTTACCCCCATTCCGAACACAATGGGATATGTATCGTAGGCCCATTCGATTGTTTCAGTCAGTTTTCCTTCAAATCAAAATATAAAATATTCAATATTTAATTTGAACGTACATTTCAATTTGCCAAGGCCACAAACTGATTCGAAAAATTCCAGAAAAATAAATCTAGCTATGTTTTGACGATACGGTCCCAACAAAACTAGTTTCGTCGAATTCTGAGACCGTTTGCAAAAAGGCCCATTTCTGGTCGATCCAATTTAACTGTAATTGACCAAAACACATTTTCCTTTGCCACGCTCACATACTAGCTTCAAAAATTATGAAATTTGAAACCTAGCGATAACTTCACATCCCGGATCCAACAAAAGTTGTTTCGTCGAATTCCGAGGTCGTATCCAAAATGGCCAATTTCCCGGGCTATATGAATTCCATAGCGACCTTTATGAAATTTCATTTGGCCATAACTTTTGCTTTCCGTTATGAAAATTCGCTTTTTTCAGATTCGTTAGAAAGGTATTCGCTAACAGATTTAAATATTTTTGGTTTCACTAAAATCCGTTTTGTTTTGCACCCGGTACAGTCCGACAAAGTTTGAATTCAATTTTTGAAACTGCATCGCCTTTTCAGGCCTTGTTTATAATTATAATTAATTATATTCGCTTTCAATTGTCGATTCAAACTCACTTTCCATTGCCATTATTTAAAATATTTATTTTAAATATTTAAAATCCATTATTTTAGCCAATTTAAAATTTTTTAATTGGTTCAGATTTTCTGGGTCGTTACATAAACATAAGGTTTTATCTGTTGTTCAAATTTCATTGTAACATCGACAAATAAAAATAAATTTTTATTTGTCGTTCACATTTCAATGTTCATTAAAATGATAGAATAAATAATTTAATACTTTAAATAAATTAGAGCAACTATATTACGATTTAAATCTGAATACAAAATGATTTAGATCTAATTTTAGATCTAATCCTCTAACCACAAATACATTCAACAATATACTCAATTCAATGAAGATCCAACCTATCATGAACAACAAAACAAACCACCAACAACAATCAACCATTCATCAATCACAGAACATTTCAGATCTGAATTTACATCATTATACAATTATTTTTAACGCAAGAAAATAATTTATAATTAATTAAATAATAAATTCAGAATTCTCACCTAGATTTTTGCTGAAAACCTAACTGACTCAGAATCAGTTCTGGTCTGCGCCATCGCGAAGCTCTCGGAAATACGAGTCCAACGCAACTTACGGTTCGTCAATCGGACCTCGTATGAGAGAGTTATTGATTTTTAAAGATTGCATAAATTAAATATTAAATTAATAAAATAATAATAAAAAAAAGACCTTCTTCTTCTTCTCGTTCACGTATTCGGCCGCACCCATATACCTCCTCCGATCCTTCTGTGCGCACCCCCCTACGGTCACCCCTACGGTCACCACTTATGTGTTTCCGCTATGAAATTTCAATTTTTCAGGTTCGTTAGAAAGATATTTTTAAATAAATTCTAATATTTTTGGTTTCACTAAAATACGTTAAATTTCGCATCCTGTACGGTCAGTCAAAGTTCGAGTTTGACTTTTCAAACTAATGCGTTATTTCTAATTCCCTTTTATATTTAAATTAAATTATATTCGTTTTAACTTCGATTAAAATGAATTCTAGCCATTATTATTAATAATAAATCACTTTATATTCCCAAAATTCATTAAAATTTTCTAAAATAAATTTTTTAAATTGGTTCAGAATTTGCGGGTTGTTACAATCTCCCCCACTTAAAATTTTTTCGTCCTCGAAAAGGAAATGAAGCTAAAGTTGTTTATTTAACTAATTTGATTCTAATTCTTTAATTGTTTTATCATTTTATTAGTTGAATTCATATTCACACAACACAATCATCAATCAATTAGTTGATTAAATTTTCAAAAATATATAACTTTTATATATTCAAAATCATATTTTCTAAAATCGAATCATATATAATAACAAGTACGTTAATTATAAATTTTCCTCTCTGACTCATTCTAGGGCATTGCTAACCCCATCTCTAATGAGTATTCTCATTCTAGGATACTGCTGATCCTATCTCTAATGAGTATTCTTATTGGATATTACTAATCCAAACCTGATGAGTCTTCTGTTCAGTTCTAATGAATTGTACCCCAAAGATTTGAGCTAACCAGAGCTCTGATACCAGCTGTAACGACCCCGATTTCGCCCGACCCCAATCGATCGCAAGATAGATTCAAGACCGTTCAGAACCCGCGTACGTTAACTTTGGGCTTACAAAACATCAGAACAACAACACAGACTTTTATAACATCAATAATAAATGTTACATCAGAGTACAGAATATCAGAGTACATCGGAATAAATAATACAGCGGAAGATGCATTTACAATAGATTAAATACACTGCAGCGGAACTAATCTCAGCGGAAGGCCATCAATATTCTGGACCCAACTTCAGGCTTCAATCCAGGATTCTGCTTAACTATATCTGCAAAAAGCTACTCGACTGCCCGTGTGGAAAGAGGGCAGCCGAGTTTGCAAAGTGAAACAAACTACATGTCAGTCATGGGACTAGTGTGAGAATTCTATACTTAACTTATCTAATAAGTAGGCTAATCAGAGGACCACGCCGCTAACGCGGAACGGGTTTACTCCATTGGATTGCCAGTGCATAAATAAAGTAAATCGTCAAATAACATAATGGCTTTTAGAAAAATGAAACCATTATAAGACCCAGGTCCCATCACACAATGCAACGCACACCAGAGGATATGGTTTTACCTTATAATGGTCAAAAGATGCTTGATACGTAAAATACGATATTATTAGTGTGTATATATATATTTAAAACATTTCAAATATAATATCAATCCTAGACGGCATAGATACCATCTACTATGTCGCCATACTAGTTATACAATCAAAACCGCAAGGGCGTATTGGAAATTGGGTTTCCATCAGGAGTCAAGGCTAGGGAGGAGCTCCTGACCGATTCGAGACACTCTAGCAATGCCTCAGGATTCGGACGCTGGCGAACCCTTGGATACAGCAGGGCCGGTCCATAAATACTTTAGTGGATTAGTTATGCCTGAACACACGCTCCCCGATCCTATTGGATCTACAAATCAGCCGAGGGCGACCGATAAGAATAAACCGAGGCCTCGCAAAAATTCCATCAACCACATAAGCAAATGTCGGGCTGTGTTAAAGCCCAGCACCACTTCTAGCTAGAAAGAAACGTGTGCACTCCCTGCGTTCCCTTCTCCCGTTTTAGACTCAACCGGTGTGTGAGGCTCGCGAAGTCACGATATACACAAAGCTATGCCTAAATCGACAGTGCTTTGATCATCAACCACAAGGCCTGCTTTTCAACAAATCCTTGATCATTTGCATCTTAGCATGTCACATTGTCAGACCCTACCATATTATTGATCATCTACCAATATATATATAACCTCTAAGCTCATACGTCTTAGAGAAGGGTGATAAGTAAAGAATAAATTCTTCACCACCAAACAGTAATATATAATCAGTAGCGTTCAACAAATACAGTAGAAATGAACACAATGTCAGACACGCAATCCATTTACAAGTCCGCTCTGGGTCTGAGCGAAACAACGTGTCCGTCGATCTCCAAATGCGTTTGGACGATCATTACTAAATACCTTGCCTTGGAAGGCCAATCCCAATTCAAGATACCAGTCATCATCATCCCAACGATGTGAAAACCTTCGGTCTTCAACCACTGCCTTCATCTTCGACTCTTGGTCGTCGTGATGATTATTCAGAATGGGTTAAACCCGGTCTTTCTGAATAAATCACGTATTTTGTGATTAAAAAGCCAATATTGGAAAATCACACATTTCGCCACATTCCAACTCAGAGTATTCTTTTAATAAAATATTCATTTAAAAAGATTCTCATTAATTTTATCAAAGATAAACTCTGAAAATAAAATCTTAAATCTTCTTAAAAGATTTATTAAAACTCCAATTTTGATTTGATATCAAAAATCATTATTACAGGATCACTTATTTCAAATCTATAAAATAGATTTATAAATTCCAAATAATAATTTCAATGTAAATTGGATTAAAGGACAAATGTCGTTTAAAACACCGTCCATGATAAATCCACTTCACATCTCCATTTATTTCATATCACAAATATAATTGCAAATCCTAATAATCTTTTAGAAACATATTTTAAATTAATCATAAAAATATTCTTTATATAAAAGATTCTAAATGAGAAGTTTTCTTTATATTACAAATTTTTATCTTTTACAAATATTCTTTGTTTAACATATACTTGATTAACAATATATTTTAAGAAAATATATACTTTACATAAAAGGATTTCTAATGTAAAAATATTCTTATTTAAAAGAACACCTGGATCAAAATGCGACTCAAACATTTACCATATAATTTAGATTATATGGATTTCACACACATCATAGATATGACTGGAACAATATAATCATCCATCTACATCCAGAGTGCAATTTCCACTGTGTAAGCGTTAAAATGAAACAATAACGCTCATCACAGCCTGTCGATCTAACGATCAACATACAACTGAAAATTGGGATTAGTGTATGTTAATTTTCATCCCAACACCCGTGTGGGGTTTCAACCATCAAACAAATAATAAACTAAGTTGTGCACTTGGGCGATGTGTGAAAATAATCGTCCCAATCACATACACAAGTCAGGTAACTTGCGAATGGAAGTGTAATACACAATATATAGCCGTGACAAACAAATAATTGGTTTCAACAAATGTAAATTGACATAAGTAAATAATTGGTCTTAACTAGGGTGAATTGATAAAAGTGAATATTTGCTTATAATTTCTTCTACATGTTATGCAAACAAAACAATTATAAAATTTGCATATAAATTATAAAAATGCTATTTGTGCTTAATTCTTTTATTTAACAAAAATGTCCTTTTTGTTTTCAACCATCTAAAGTTGACAAGATGTACATTTTTTCCTCAACTAATATAATTGACAAAAATGTTATTTTCATCTCAACTAATCATAAATTGGCAAAAATGCATATTTTGTTTCCACTAGTATAAATTGATAAAAGTGATTATTTAATTTCAACTAGTATTAGTTGACAAATGTAATTATTTTAATCAATCAAGTTTGGCAAAAATGTTTATTTCAATTTAACAAAATCAAGTTTGACAAGGATGTTTATTTCATTTTTATGTTTGCAAATAAAAATGTAACTTTTATTTTTGATGTTATATTGTATTGTGGAATGCAAATAAAAGAACAAACTTGATTTTTCAAAGTATATTTACGTTTGTGAATGTAAATAGAGCAAATTTTATTTTCAATATATATTTGCATTAATGAATGCAAATAAAAGAAATAATTTTATTTTCAATGTATATTTGCATTGAAGAATGCAAATAAAAGAACAAATTTTATTTTCAGAATATATTGCATTTGTGAATGCAAATAAAAGGGCAAACTCTATTTTCAAAATATACTTGCATTAGGGAATGCAAATAAAAGAACAATTTATATTTTAATGTATATTTTCATTAGAGAATGCAAATAAAAGAATAAACTTTATTTTCAATGCATATTTCCATTAGTGATTCCAAATAAAAGAACAATCTTTCCTTTCAAAATATATTTGCCTTAATGAGTGCAAATAAAAGAACTAATTTCATTTTCAATGTATTTTTACGTTTTTGAATGTAAATAAAAGAATAAATTTTGGTTTCAACATGTGAATGCAAATAAAGGGCAAATTTTATTTTCAATGTATGTTTGCATTAGTGAATGCAAATAAAAGAGTGAACTCAAAATTTCAGTTCTAGGATAACATAAAAAAGGGTATTTCATTGTTTTACACCTTTCTATGTGTTCTAATAACAAATAAAAGAATCCTTTTATTTGTTTATACTTTTCTATACATTCTAATAACATATAAAAGAATATTTCATATGTAAATATTTTTCTATGCATTCTAAGGTCAAATAAAAGTGGATTTTATTTGTGCTACAAATTCTAAGTTTCAAGTGACAAATAAAAGTGAATTTTATTTGTGCAACAGATTCTAAGTATATATTTCTGTTGTAGCATGTATATAAAAAGATGGACTTTATTTCTATGTCATATTTGTATGGATAATACAAATAAAAATATGAACTTAATTTCTATGTTATATTTGTATTGAAAAATGCATATAAAAAGATGAACTTTATTTCTATGTAATATTTGCATTGTAAAATGCATATAAAAAGATAAACTTTATTTCTATGTAATATGTGCATTGTAAAATGCATATAAAAAGATAAACTTTATTTCTATGTAATATTTGCATTGTAAAATGCATATAAAAAATGAACTTTATTTCTATGTAATATTTGCATTGTAAAATGAAAAAAAAAAGATGAACTTTATTTCTATATAATATTTGCATTGTAAAATGCAAATAAAAGATGAAATTTATTTCTATGTAATATTTTTATGTTGAAAAATACAAACAAAAGAATGGTTCTTTTTCTATGTTATTATTTGTGACGAAAACACAAATAAAAGAATGGTTTCTTTTACTCAAATAAAATGTAAACACTTATGTGTTTTCTCAAATATTACTTTTAATTTACAAATACAATGTAAATAAAGTTTTGTTTTATAAACATGTTTTTAATATCAACAATAAAATTTAATATTTTGTAACGATTCTAATTCTATAATATCCTATGTTTAAGGTGACAGTAAAAAGTTTTTTTTTTTTTTTTTTAACTGTAATTCACAAATTTGTTCTTAATGTAAACAAATAAAAGTAAGATTTTATTTGTTAACCAAAATTCTGTTGTAATGAAACAAATGAAATAAATGAAAATATATTCTATTTGTTGTTCATATTCTATTGTAGATAAACAAATAAAAATAATATATTATTTGTCGTTCAAATCTTATTGCAAAGTAAATAAATAAAAATAAGGTTTTATCTGTCATTCAAATTTCTTTGTAACATCGACAAATAAAAATAAATTTTTATTTGTCGTTCACATTTCATTGTTCATTAAAATGATAGAATAAATAATTTAATACTTTAAATAAATTAGAGCAACTATATTACGATTTAAATCTGAATACAAAATGATTTAGATCTAATTTTAGATCTAATCCTCTAACCATAAATACATTCAACAATATATTCAATTCAATGAAGATCCAACCTATCATGAACAACAAAATAAACCACCAACAACAATCAACCATTCATCAATCACAGAACATTTCAGATCTGAATTTACATCATTATACAATTATTTTTAACGCAAGAAAATAATTTATAATTAATTAAATAATAAATTCAGAGTTCTCACCTAGATTTTTGCTGAAAATTTGACTGACTCGGAATCAGTTCTGGTCTACGCCATCGCGAAGCTCTCGGAAAGACGAGTCCAACGCAACTTACGGTTCGTCAATCGGACCTCGTATGAGAGAGTTATTGATTTTTAAAGATTGCATAAATTAAATATTAAATTAACAAAATAATAAAAAAAAGACCTTCTTCTTCTTCTCGTTCATGTATTCGGCCGCACCCATATACCTCCTCCGATCCTTCCGTGCGCACCCCCCTACGGTCACCCATGCGCCGATCAGACACCGTTACTCCGAAGCTCCGCCCGCGAGCCACCACCGCCCAAAAGGCCACCACGCTCGGCCCCCTCCTCGATCGAAATCCGAACCCGAACGCGGCCACTTCCTCGCCATAATTCGCGAAATCCGTGCACCAAAACCCGATCCTAACCGTATAGATTCGAAGCTCTTTGAACTCTCTTCGATTTGGTATATAAATTGCAGATTTTCGTTGAATGGATTGAGAGAAATTGATGTTTGAAAATCGGATGTTACTGGCAATTGTTTTAAGGGCGGCGGCAGAAATTAGGGTTAGGGTTTCGGCCTGAATATTTTAATAATATTTTAATATTAAATCTCGAAAATTGTGCTTAAAAGGTGGATTTTTGGACTTTCTCTGATTTGGGCCTACTTACTGTCGATCTTAACGTTTTGAGGCCTTCTGAACGCAATTGGATGGGTCTCGGGGTCCAATTCCGAATTTTGTAGAAATTTTATATAAAATCCCATTAATAATTAATTAATTAAATACTGACCGTACATTTAAATATGCCGGGGCCACATATGACCTCAGAAAATTCTAAAAAATATATTTTTAGCTTTCTTATGACGATACGAATCCAACAAAATTATTTTCGTCGAATTCTAAGACTGTTTGAAAAATGGCTATTTTTAAGGCGTTTAAATTTAAGTGAATATTAGGCACACATCCCTAAAACGAAACTTAATTAGGCTCACCCCCGGTCATAAACTTATTGTAAATTTAGTCCCTATTTTTTGAAAATTCATCAAAAAAATACAAAAAAATAAATAAAAAAACCATGTAAATTCGTATTTAATTAAAACAATTAATTGTGAAAAAAATCAGATCAAAAAAACATTAAAAACAACGTCGAAATCATGAAATACAAAAAATCAACGAAATGCAGTAAATTGCATCAAAACATGCATATAAATCGATTAGTTGCATACATGTATGCATTTATTTCAAATCTGCGTCAAAACTGCAGTATAAATGCATACATGTATGCACATATTGTTAAAACATGCATCTGCTGATGCATTTATTTAAAAACTGCATACCTACGTGCAACTTATTCACGTTTGCATATATTTTGACATATATGCACACATGTATGTAGTTATATAGAAAAACTGCATACATGTATGCAATTTTTCAAACAGGCGTGCATAAATATATGCATGTGTATTCGAATAGTTGCATAAATGTATGCAACTATTCGTAAAAGTTGCATACATTTATGCAACTTTTTTTTTTAATTACTGTGGACTTTCAAGAATTCTTATAGATTTTAGATTTTTTTGGTTTTTTTAAGTGATAGCGCCTGAAAATTTGGACAGAAAACGAAAGAGGCGGAGGTATGGAAAGTGGCAGGCGGAAGATTCCAGGCGACAGCTAAAATAGGGGGCGGGTTTACAGAGAAAACATTACAGGGATGTGGTGTGAATTTAAAACTTGCAAATAGTTGCATACATGTATGCAACTTTTGCCAATAGTTGCATACATGTATGCAAGTATTTCTGAAGCTGTTTTAGTTGAAAATGTATGCAGAAACTTGCATACATGTGTGCAACTATTTGAAATACTTGCACACATGTATGCAAGTATTTACATGTGAAAATAAAATGTGTGCAGAAACTTGCATACATGTATGCAACTATTTTTAAAACTTGCACACATGTATGCAAGTATTGCATGTAAAAATATAACAGAGAAATACTTGCACAGATGAATGCAAGTATTCCAAATATGTGCATGATTTGATGCAAATTACTGCATTTTTCGTTGTTTTCTGTATTTTTTTGATTTTGATGCATGTTTTGATTTTATTATGATCTGAATTTTTGGGCGAGTACATGTTTAATTTAAATACGAATTATCGTGATTTTTTTGTATTTTTTTTTTATGAATTTTCGAAAAATAGGGACTAAATTTACAATAAGTTTATGACCGGATGTGAGCCTAATTTTGAAACTTAATAGGGACCTGTAAAAAACGCACCCTAAATTTAACTGAAATAGTCAAAACACATTTTCTTTTGCCACGCTCACATATTAATTCGAAAAAATTCTGAAAATTGAAACCTAGCAATAATTTGACATTCCGGTTCCAACAAAAGTGGTTTCGTCGAAAACGGAGGTCGTTTGAAAAATGACTATTTTTAAGGCCAATATAATTAATCAGGAAAATATCCTGAAGGACAAAATGAACAATAAATTGTTCCATAAGGACAAGGGGGAAAAATTTTGTCCATAAGGACAAGTTTTAGTATAAATGGATGAATTATAGCGGGCCCCTGAATTCCTCCCTTTACACTAAATTTTGTCCTTGAGGATAAAATTTTGCCCACTTGTCCTTATGGAAAAATTTATTGTTCCTTTTGTCCTTGAGGGTAAAACCCCCTATAATTAATATTAAAAATACACTTTTAAACAAATAATTTCTGAAACTCGAAATATATAAGTGTTTACTGTTTTTCAATGCAGAAATGTCATTCCGAACTCAATGGAAGTGGTTTCGAGTCGAAATTCCTTCATATGTGAAAAGTAGCCTTTCGGGGCCATATATAATATATATATATAAATTCTACAGCGACCTTCCTAAATATTGAATTGACTATAACTTTTGATTTCCGCTATGAAATTTCAATTTTTCAGATTCGTTAGAAAGATATTTTTAAATAGATTCTAATATTTTTGGTTTCACTAAAATCCGTTAAATTTTGCATCTTTTACGGTCAGTCAAAGTTCAAGTTTGACTTTTCAAACTACTGCGTTATTTCTAATTCCCTTTTATATTTAAATTAAATTATATTCGTTTTAACTTCGATTAAAATGAATTCTAGCCATTATTATTAATAATAAATCACTTTATATTCCCAAAATTCCTTAAAATTTTCTAAAATAAAATTTTAAATTGGTTCAGAATTTGCGGGTTGTTACATGTTTTGTGAGATAAATTTCTAAATTAATTATATTATGAAATATGCTCAACTGTACTGGGATCTTTGATAATTTTCAATTATCACTCATTCTGAAAAATAATATAATCACAATTCCATCACAATTTTTTTTTTAAGATTATTTTTAAAAACTTAAACTCTCCACATTAATATAAAATCATGATAAATGAAAAAATGATGGTAGAAATAGAAGATGTTCATGAAATAAGTACTGATTCAAAGGTATTGTAAAAACGGTTCATGAAATAAAAATTTGTGACAAGTTGAGGTATCTAAAATAAAATCAGCTGATTACCACTTTCCTGAAACAAGTCGTGTTTTCAATTTTTGTTTTCAACTGCATAAGTCCTCTGCGTTCATGTAGTTACATTAGAACCATAGCATGCTGCATTTGGATTTTGTGGGTAGTATCCGCTGAAAACCCTCACGAGGCACCACTCCTCCTACTAGAGACACCTAGAGGTTTAACGGCTTGTTGAATACGCTCAATGCAATCGTGTTTCTTACGAAAGTGCGACCTATCTAGTTAGTTTTTAATTTTTGTTTTACTCGAGGACGAGTAAAAGATAAGTGTGGGGGTATTAAAAACTAAACTAGACGAGTAAAAGAAAAAGAACACAGAATTAAAAACTAAACTAGACTCAAATAAAAAAAATGACTAAACTAAACAAATAAAAAAATAAAACAAAAGAAATGAAAAATAAAAATAAAAACTAGACTCAAACAGAATTAAAAACTCAATACAAAAACACACTACCTCAAATTAAAACCAACGCACTCAAGTTAAAGTTCACGCTCAACTCAAGCAATTAAAACAAGCATGGCAAAGTTTCACTCCCAAATACACGCAAGGCAAGGGGCCAAACGTAACAATATTAACTCAAAACCCGGTCAACCACTCTAACAGGGTAATTGGAGCCAAACAGTCCTCTTCCCAAATACACACAAAATTCCTTTTTCCAATTCCGGTTTCTCAGTTATAAATTAAATCGCCAACCCTATTAAACAATCGTACTCTAACAAAAAAATCGACCTGCCGTCTCCTTTTGTTCTCAGTAACAAAAATAGGGTAATTGGAGTAATTCGTTTATGGATTTGGGAATTTAGTTGACGCTGGGTAGCGCGTATTCCAGATCTGGAAGTGGGGGTTTTATGTTCGAAGTCGGAGTTGGTTCGGAGCAGATGGTTCTGGGGATGCAGCGCTGGGAGTTTGATTGGGGAAGTCTTGGTGATTGTTTGGGGATGCGGCGGTAGGGAGGGCGTGGAGTTCGAATGTTGTTCAGAAAGGATGGATCTGGGCAGACTGAAGTGCGGTTGATGGGTTTATAGTGGGATTGTGACAGGGGTTTGGTGTGTGTTGAATTTGTGGGATGTTAAAGATGGCGTAAAGCTCAGGAAGTTGCTTTCGGAGGTGCTGGGATATGAAGTAAGGCGAGGGTTTCGGTGTAGGTGATTTGGGACGCGAATTTTGTATGAGCGTTGAGGAGTTTGGCTTGAGATTGGTTATGGTGAAAGTTGACCGGGAGTTGGATTTCAGCAATTATGAACCAGGGTTTTGATTCGAAAGTGGGGATTGAGGTGCATATTATGGGTTGGAATTCAGGTTTGGGATATATGAACGTGAATTGGCAGAGGGTGTAAAGCAGCTTGGGTGTTCGGTGGTTCCTTGATCACTGTGTTGCGTCGAAGACTGTGGACTGTGAGGTGGTTGGGTTCGGAGGTGATGCAGCAGGGGGTCGGAAGGTGTTACGGAGTTTGTACGGGCAGACGTGGGTACCAACGATGAGATGAACGATGGGGAGAGGTGCTTGTAGTTGTGGGATCTGTCAATTGGTTGAACGGTGATTTTGGGGATGAATTGTGGCTGGTCTGAGTGTGGGCGACTATTGTGGTATTGTGATTGAACGGTGGCGTGAATGTTGGCTGATCGGAATTGGAGATGGGGAGGTTGTGGAAGATGTGAAGAAGACGGGGAGAGTGTGATCAGGGTGATCGCTGTAGACTCAGGTGATGTTCGAAGAAAGATTGATGGTTTTGCGAATTTGAGAGATAGATGAAGGGTGAAAATTAGCAGTGAAGAAAAGAAAAAAAAAGAAAAAAGAAATTTGTAATTTTTTAGAGTAGGCACGCTGGTTTCGGTGTAAGGGTTTGTGGAGCGTGAAGACAATGGTAGGGTATGAGAAGAATGGGTTGGCTTGTGTGAAAATGAGTCTGTGCGTTGGAGTTGTTGGTGAAGAAATCTGTTAAATGGTGGGAAGGATGGTGGTGAATTAGTGATGTAGAGAGCTGCGTTTGGTTTCAGACAGCTTGCGGTGGATGTTTGTGAACTTTGCCGATGGGTATGGTTGGTGAGGGATGTTGAATATGAGCGGTGCTTGTGGTCTTTCGAATGAGGTTTTGGAACATAGAAGGTTGATGGATGATCAGCACTTAATGTGGCTGTGAAGAAATAGAGAAACATAGTAGGTTGATAGAGAAGCAGAGAAAATAAAATTAGATTGGAAAGGGATTTGAAGAAAAAAAGAAAGAAATCGAGCAATAAATGTCAAAGTTTTTACTTTTTTTTAGAGGAAAAGAGATCAGACAACAAAGAAGGAAATCTGTACTGTAATCGAAAACTAGAGAAGAAAATAAAAAAAAGTAAAGGGAAGAATTTCAAAAAAGAGAAAGAAAAATAAATGAGCAGGGAAAGCAATCAAACAAAATTTGCAAGGATTGATTTATTTTTTTATAGACAAAACAGCAAATTAAAAAAACTAACACGAATCAGAAATTAAATAAATAATAAAATTTAATCGTTACCTTCCCGGCAACGGCGCCAAAAACTTGATCGTCGCTAATCTAAGAATCAGAAAAGCGCGACATTTAAATTAAATTCTGCAAGCGCACAGGTGTGTAGCATACAGGTCGAACACAGGGAGGTAAATTAAAATCAAATTATTTATCTAATCTCTTGGGCGAGTTAGACGAAGCCTGGAGATTTTGTTGAAATAAAAACAAATTGAAATTGCGAACTTAGGATTATCGTTGAATCTAATCAACGATTAATCACTAAAGAAAGTAAATTGCAAAACAAGAACAACAATACAGAAAATAAAAGTGCAGAATAAGAAGAACAACAAAAAAAATAAAATTAGGATTGTCGTTGAAACTAATCAAACGACTAATCACTAATGAAACAAATGTAAAATACAACTAGTACTCTACCGAATCTAATCGGGTAGATGACACTAGTTGCTAAAAAATACTAGAAAATAAAAGAAGAAGAAGAATTTTTATTAGAGTAATGGAATACAGAAATGAGATGGTGGCTACAATGACATTACACGGGTATTTATAGGATAGATAGCCAAACCCTAACCCTAACCCTAATACAATGATAGATGGGCCTTAGGGAATTCACAAAAGAGTTTACAATGAGAGTTTCAAATGCGCCTTAGTTAAATCTATTAAATTTTTGGCCTTTCTTCTTTTCCTCTTGGTTCTTTGACAAACTTCCCTTGATTTGAGAAATTCTAGGTCTTTCTACCAATCATTTTCTTGTCCAACAACAACTAGATGTGAGATCTTCATCTACAATTCTTCAAAATGTAAATATATACCAATTTGATCTCCATTTCTCTACTTTTCTGGTTGCATGCGGGCTGGGTTGGAATATCTGTAAAAGTAACACAACAATACCCAAGTAATATTTATTTATATACAAAAGATAAGATATAAGAGCATAAAATAAAAACATTTCTATGTCAATCAATATAAAATCATGATAAATGACAAAATGATGGTAGAAATAGAAGATGTTCATGAAATAAGTATTGATTCAAAGGTATTGTAAAAACTGTTCAATCATAATGACAAATTTAAATAATATTTTCTCTTGTTGTGAAATATACTATAGTCACAACTCATCACAATTTCAAAAATCTGATAATAATTTTGATGAGTTCTAAATACAGTTTAATTTGGTTATTGATTTCAATTTCTGAATAAATAATCAATAAATGATTTTAAAATTGAAAAAAATAAATTACAAGAGGAATTTAAAAGATATATACAAGATTAGTCTCAGATTTAAAGTTCAAGCAGTTGAATGACAAATTTTCAAAGCATCTAAGGCTAATACCACTTGGGGATCCTAATTATCCAAAGCAGTCATTGAAAACAAAGCACATAATTTTAGTCCAAATCACAAAGCCCAAGCAGATAAATCTAACAATTCAAACCTTTTCATCAGAGCAGCAGTTATTCAATTTCAGAATAAGATTTATATGAGAATTTCTAAAATATTTGAAATAGGCACAAGAGATGGTTCATGATCCAACATTAAAAGCAGTTCATTTGAAATCACTTGAAGTAATGTGTAAATTTTGAGATTCAATGAATCGATCACACGAGATTATTTATTTCAAATCCAAGAAGTTTGTGAGATTTAAGATAGCAAAATTTTCAAATGATTTCAAACAAGCAAATATCCAAGCCAAAAAGATCATGATTTAAAAGTGAGTTCCAAGATGCAACACAAACATTTATGCCAAAAGAATTTCAATTCAGAGTAGCTAATCCATTCCAAAAACCAATGAAATTATCACAACTGAAAAATAATTGTGTGTTGTAATGAGTATAATTTTTAAGTCTTTCCAAATTGAATTAGAGGAACTCAAAACAATAGAGGTGTGTGAAATTCATTAATATTTCAAATCTTCAAAAAATTTAAATGTCAAATTAGCAGTGTTCAAGATATGATAAGAATGCTTCAACACTATTAGGAATTCAGAAATAAAAAATAAACTTCAAAATAATTGCAGAAATTTACAAATTTTAATTCAAGATCTAGAAATCATTAAGACATGAGAGTTTTATACAAATGAAGCAGATTTCCAGAAAATCAAGAATTCTGCTATTTGAAGTTAAGAAGCTCAAGTAAAAAAAAAAATGTGATGGCGACGAAGCAAATAAGAAAAAAAATAGAAGGGTAGAAGGAGGAATAAAAAATATATTAACAAAGAATATAAATAAGCAAAAAAAATGAAGTTAGAGATTAAACCTGAAATTGATGTGAGTCAATGTATCTCTAACACGACAATCATGGCTAAGGAACATATATCGAATAGCTTCAGTTCAAATATGGAACAATCTTTGATTCTTCTAGAAGATCGTTCCTCAGCCAGCCTATGGTACCTAAGTGTTTAGAGGGTCGAGTGGTCTAACAAACTTCGTAAAACCACTCGCAATTGTATTCATAAGTTTTGGTACCCAGACTTGTTTATAAAGCAAACCGTTATAATATACAAGAGTGCTTTTCGGACCAAAACCTTTTTGAATTTCAAGGAGTTTGTTTTTGTTCTGTTTGAATTCCATGATTGATTAATGGGTCTGCTTCTAAACCAATAGTGGCTCTTTCTTTATCCAAATTTACTACAAATCGAACAATTCGCAGAATTCAAGAACTTTTGAGAATTTTGTTTTTTGATTGAATATTCAAACCAAGTTCTTTCTTGTCACCAAATTTGGAATTATTTTTCAAAAAAGAATTCAAAGAATTTAGACTATGTGAAAACTTCTTAAAAATCAACTCAAAATCATTGTCTTTGGATTTCAACAAATTATTCTCATTTATTAGCTTCGAGTATTGATTCATGGAAAATTCTCCTTTCTCGGCATCCTTTTTTTTAAGACCAAATTTTCATTTTCTAGCTTTTCAACTTTGGCCTTAGACTCTAAATTTCAGTTTCAAACCATTTTTGCTTTGCATACTCAAGTTTTTCAAATTTTTTAATTTCTTTTGTAAAATTAATATTTTTCTCAAAAACGATTTAGTTTTCTTCTTTTGTCTCTTGGAAAATTCATGTTTGGAATTTTTAATCGTCTCAAAATTTTCCAAATCCTTTTGCAATTTTTTTTGTGCCTTTTAGCTCAATCATATTCTTTTTTAAGATCAGAATTTCCTCTTCAAGCTTTTGAATATTTTTGTTAAGATGAACAAGATTGTTACCTAAATTCAATTTTTTTTTGCAATTAGAGTTTGAATAATTTTTAGAGCATTCAAGTTTTGATTCCAAATCATTAACTTTTCCACTCAACTCAAGATTCTCATATTTTAAATTTTTATTTTTCAATTTGAGATTATCAACAGATTTAGTTAGATTGGTACAAAGATGAACAAGATCTTCATAAGAAAAATCTTTAGTTGAGTCTCCATCGCTATTATCATCTATTGAGTCAGTGACTCATGTTAAGCACACATTTGAGATTAAGGAATCGAGGTTTTTGAGTAGTTCTCCTTTTTTTCCATATGACGCATTGAGAGTTTTCCAGATATCCTGCGTAGTTAAACAGTGGAAGATACAATTAAGCTGATTATTACAAAGATAAGAATAAATAATATGCATTGCACGAGTATTGTTACTATAACAACCCAGAATTTCAGAACCAATTTTAAATTTTAATTTAAGATATTTTGAGGAAATGGAGTATAAATTGGTTATTTTTATGAAATTAAAATTTGAGAATATCTTTAAAATTAATTTTTATATACTATTTGATTTAAAACAAACTCAGGAAAAATTATTTAAATTAAATTATTAAATATAAATTGGTCCTAAATAAAATTTATTATATTATTAATGGAATTTATTAATTTTTGTTGAAAGATTGTTTGGAAATAACGTGTTCATTATAGATGAAATAAATTCCAATACATACATGTATATATCTTTGTCTATCGTCTTTAATTCTTTCCTTATTTGTTCGAAATGTAACGTTTAATAATTTGGAACGGGATTACATGTGAATAACTGCATTTATTTTTAGTGTCCTCCTCTCTTTGTTGTTTCATTAATACTGCACCATTCCTCTCTTTCAGAATTGACACATTCTTTTATTTATTTATTTATCCTTTCCTAAATATTGCATGATATTTCCTTCTTCTTTTCCTTTTCACTTCTATCCCTTGCAACTTCTCAATTAATGTCACGTTTTCCTATTAAATTTTTTTTATGTAAATAAATAAATAATGCACAACATTTCTCTGTTCACATTTCATGCAAATTAAAATAATATTTTGAGAAATATAAATTATACATGTTCCCTTTTAAAGTTGAGGATAACTTTATAAAGAGAATAAACCTAAATTATGAAAAAACTATTTTATAGTCATTGAATAATTGTTGTAAACAATATAGAAACGTTCTTGACATTTCACTTAAAAACTTTAATTTTGAATTTGAATTTGGATTGTGTGTGTTTTGTCTAATTTAAATAAATTGGATCGATTGCTAAATTTCATATTCCATAATAAAATTTCCATAATGCCACCATTGAATAAAATACTAAGCAGATATGGTATTTGACAATGTTCAAATAAGTAATCGTACAACCCTAATGTTCAGCTAAGTATTACAAAAGATTTTTTTTGAAGGAATTAATTATCCCCTTTTGATTTTTGAATTAGAAATAAATACTAAATTACCTTTTTAATTACTTGGTGGACTTTTAACTTATTTGCATATGTTCTTCCTTATCTCTTTCCCACTTTAACAATGAATTGTTTCCTTCAATTTTGAAAAGAAATAAGTGTTTATTTAATCAACACACAAATTTCCTAATTATTACCTTATTTTGAGTAATCAACTAAAGAAAAACTTTTCCAAAATAAATAAATACCTGGAATCCTATTAATGACGTAGGTTGAATTAAGATAATAAGTGTAACATTCATAACAGTAAATTTTAACAATACGGATATGTATTTTAGATATGTTGGTTGCAATAATGATGAAACATTTATCAAATTAGAAATTTGTACCTATTGTTTGTATATCGTAATTCTAAAATAATTTTGAATTAATATAAGTAGAATACAACCTTTGATTATCTTCCTAGTAACTGTAATCTATTTTTGAATTTAATGTTGGAACCTCAATTGGAATTCTTTAGAAAAAAATTGAAAATAAATGTGATTGATTGTTTTAAAAAGAGAAACATATGTTTATGTTTGTATGAAAAGAAAAGAAATGAGTATAAATTTGTATATAGTAGTTAAGATATTAGTTATGGGTTCCTCATTTGATTTATAATTTGTATAATTTCCCATTTTTCTCTTTCTTATTTATTTTTAATTTTGAATAAGAAATAAACACGCTACCTCATGCTTAATCAGCTAAATTAATTTTTTTCGTAACCTACTATATATGAAAGGACACATTAGAGAAATAAATATAATACCTTTCTCAATTTCCTTCGACATTCTTTTTTTTCCTCTACAATTGTCTTCTACAAATGTTAGAACTTCTTCCTCCTCTCCCCATAAAAAAGAAAAGTAAATCTAAATTCCTTTCTACCTTCATCAACCTCATGTAATAACCCGGAAAATGCGAGCCAGTTTGAAATTTTTATTTTGGCAATTTTAGCGAGTTTTGATTATTTAAAATGAATTATTTTAAATAATATCGACGAGAAATTTATTTTGAATATAATTCGAACGTATATATTATATACGTCGTCGTTAGAATATAAATATTTATATATAATTATAAATCGAATTGAAAATGGCGCGGTAGTTCGATAATTCGATTTCAAACTTCAATTGAATGTACCGGGTGCAAAACAATCGGATCGGCTTACGATACACATCCCATTGTGTTCGGAATGGGGGTAAAACGCTAGGGACGACTGGCGGTGGGCCTCGTTTCGAGGTCGTATGAAAAAGTCAACTTTAGGTCGAATTAAATAATAAGAAAAAAAAAACTCTCCTCCCTTTATCTTTCTGGCCCCCCCCGTTCGTTTCATTCTAGAAAAAAAAAGAGAGAAGAAGAAGATGACGGAGGCGACGAAGGCGGGGAGGAGCCGCCGCCCTCCCCAAGGGCCACCGCGCCTCATCGGAGACCCCCCCTCTTCCACCTCGACCGCAACGCGCAGCACCCCCCCCCCCCAGTCGGCAATCGAGCACCGCACCCCCAGGAAAACCCTAACCCTAGCCCTCCCTTCCCGTCGCCACCTTCCCCTCCTCCTGCGACCTTCCGCGAAGCCCTGCCACCAAGAATCGACCGCATCGCCCCCGATGACTGCTGCCGCCGCAAGCACATCTTCCCCCCCCCCTTCGAAGCTCAACAGCGAAGCCACCCCCTCCTTTCAAAACAATGTAAGTTCTTATTTTTTTTTTATTATTTATTTAATTATTGTCATGGTAAAACTGATTTTTATTTTAAAATAAAAAGGGTTAGGCCTTTAAAATAAATAAAAAGAGAGTAGTAGTATAAAGATATAATTTTTATAAAAGGAAGTATTAAAAATATGATTTTTATATTTTTAAAGTATTAAAAATATGATTTTTATATTTTTAAAGTATTAAAAATATAATCTTTATTATATAGAAGATGTAGAAATATGATTTTGGTTAATAGGAAAGGTCGAATTTGTGCTGTAGAAAAGATCGAATTTTCGATGTAGGAAAGATTATATTTTTGAAGTAAAAGATTAGATTATATTTTTGAAGTAAAAGATTAGATTTTTCTAATAAAAAAGATTTGGGTTTTGAAAACATAAAAATATGATTTTTATATATTGAACTTCGAATTAAAAATATGATTTTTATATATTGAACTTCGAATAAAAAATATGATTTTTATATATTGAACTTCGAATTAAAAATATGATTTTTATATATTGAACTTCGAATTAAAAATATGATTTTTATATATTGAACTTCGAATAAAAAATATGATTTTTATATATTGAACTTCGAATAAAAAATATGATTTTTATATATTGAACTTCGAATTAAAAATATGATTTTTATATATTGAACTTCGAATTAAATATATGATTTTTATATATTGAACTTCGAATTAAAAATATGATTTTTATATATTGAACTTCGAATTAAAAATATGATTTTTATATATTGAACTTCGAATTAAAAATGTGATTTTTATATATTGAAAAGCGAAGTAAAAATTCGATTTTTACATATGTAGTGAAAGCGGATAACGAAGGTGACAAAAAGGCGAGAACGAAGAAGCTTTATATCAAAGAAGAGTCAAGATGATTGGATAGCTATCGGTGAGAATTTCTCACCTTTCAATTTCATTTCTATTTATATATATATATATACTAGGATGCAGACGGTGCTTAGTAGCACCCGACACAATCGTCCACAGACCATGGACTTGTTTGTTTGGTTGCATAGCTTAGTTATATGATTTGATTTGAATTTGGTTGTTTGGTGAATTTGATTGATGTGTGAATGGCGTGGGCCTTCACTAGACCGGGGATAAGGCTAGGCCTCGTCCCGTTTCTAGTATCGTGCCGTTATACCGCCGAAATTTTCTAAAATATCATTTTATTGAATAAATGAACCGAATAGAATATTCATAGTTTGAATAAAATATTTTATCGTTAAAAATATAATTTTTAACGTGAAGTGAATAAAATAAAATATTCATTTACAAACCGGACGGTTTGTTTATGTACACCTATTTGAATGACATTGATTGGGACGATAAATTTTACACATCGCCCAACTGCACAAATAAAATCTGTGTTTGATTGTTTGAAACCCCACATGGGTGTTATGATGAAATTGGAAGTTCACTCATCCTGATTGATTAAATATGTCGATCGATCGATTGACAGGCTGTTATAAGCGTTAGATATCTATATTTGATGCTTATACAGTGTAATGCACTTTGGTTGATGGTTGATTATTTTTCAATGTTATTATATACATGTGTTGTATGGAATCCATATAATTAATTTTATATGGTAATTGATTGGGCCTCATTCCAGTTTAGAAATAGAAATATTTGAAATAGAAATATTTGAAATAGAATATTTGAAAATAGAAATTTATGAAGCCGTGTTGATTAGAGTGACGCCATTTTGACGTGAACGATATTTATATCGATTTTATTCATTTCGAAATGAATTGAATTGAAAACGATTTCGAAATGAATTGAATTGAAAACGATTTCGAAATGAATTGAATTGAAAACGATTTCGAAATGAATTGAATTGAAGACGATTTCGAAATGAATTGAATTGAAAACGATTTCGAAATGAATTGAATTGAAAACGATTTCGAAATGAATTGAATTGAAAACGATTTCGAAATGAATTGAATTGAAAACGATTTCTAAATGAATTGAATTGAAAACGATTTCGAAATGAATTGAATTGAAAACGATTTCGAAATGAATTGAATTGAAAACGATTTCGAAATGAATTGAATTGAAAACGATTTCGAAATGAATTGAATTGAAAACGATTTCGAAATGAATTGAATTGAAAACGATTTCGAAATGAATTGAAAACGATTTCGAAATGAATTGAATTGAAAACGATTTCGAAATGAATTGAATTGAAAACGATTTCGAAATGAATTGAATTGAAAACGATTTCGAAATGAATTGAATTGAAAACGATTTCGAAATGAATTGAATTGAAAACGATTTCGAAATGAATTGAATTGAAAACGATTTCGAAATGAATTGAATTGAAAACGATTTCGAAATGAATTGAATTGAAAACGATTTCGAAATGAATTGAATTGAAAACGATTTCAAATTGAATTGAAAGCGAATTGAAATGAATTCAAATTGAATTGAAATTTAAATTGAATAGAAATGAATTTTAAAACGAATTTATAAAGAAGAATTCAATTTTGATTTGAATTGAAAAGGAAGTTGAAATTGCTTTTGAAACGAATTTAAAACTATTTATATAATTCGTTTTAAATAGAAATCGACGAAGTATATATTATATATATTATATATATATAATATAATGGCCTGAATAGAACGCGCCGCGCCGCGGCAGTTCGTGAATTTCGACCATTTATTTCAAACGGACATTACGGGAGATCCGACCGTCGGATTCTCCTAAAACCGGAACCGTTGGGTTCGTATCGAAAAGAGCTTTCTAACGAATATTAGAAATTAGAAATCTAACGGTTGGATTTGGAATTATGTCCAAATCAAATTTGAAAAAGGTCGCTGTAAGTGCAGTTCGATGGCCATTGATGGAAATCGACTATACGTGCCTTGATAAAATTATTAAAAATAGTAATAATTTGTGTAAAATCATAAGAAATGATTTGTGAAGATTTGGGATGAAAAACTCCATATTTGAAAAGATAAAAATAGATTTTTATCGAAATGAACTAGTTTTGAACTAGGAATATAATTCTATTTATTTTTAAATAAATAAATTGAATTTGAAAAGGGTTTTAAAAATAACCAAAATTTCCAATGATTGCATTGGAGTGGATTTGAATCGAAATTGTCTTCGGAATATTTCGATGTTGGAATTCGTGATTATACAGATGTTGTTATGGAAATTTGAAAGATATATATTTATATCGTTATTTCCAATACGACATTTGTTAGTCGTAGAATTTGATATTGAATATAAGCCGATATATTTTCTATTCAGAGCCTTGTATTGAATATCGAATGTGATTTGGGTTTGTCGTGAGTGGTGTCTTCACTAATACTGTTCTTGAACCCAGTTGAGAAAAGGTTAAATCTTTTTATTTAGATTTAATGAAGTGTACCAATTAAAGAATATTTAATTGGAATTTAATTGATATTGATTTTTGGGTTTATCGTGAACAGTGTTTTAAATAACACTTGTTCTTTAACCCGATAATTAATGGAATGTGATTTTGGGTTTATCGTGAACCGTGTTTTAAATGACACTGATTCTTTAACCCAGTTAAAGATTAAAACTAAGTGGAGTTTTAATGAATCTTTAATTAGATTGAAATGATCGAAAATGGAGTATCACCAGTTTTGCTCCAGGCGATGGTTAAATCTTTAATTAGATTTGAACGTGAAATGGTAATTGAATTTACCGATAACACTGTGGTGTTAGATATGAAGTATTACCAGTTTTACTTCATGGGATGAATAGGTTGGGATTGGGAAATAAAATAAATGATTACTTCGGTGTGGTTCGCTAATCCCGACTAGTTTGAATTGATATTCAAAGGAGATTAAAGAATAAATTTAAAGAATTTTTCTTGGATAAAATTAATGGGAACTTTTCCCAAAGTATAGGAATATTTGAATAAAAGAATATTTTGAATTGGAATGAGGCGTATGTTGTGTTTGTGTAACACTTTTATAATATATACGCGAGTTATTCAGAAAGACTGGGTTTATCCCATTCTGAATAACTGATTCGACGTGGTGTCGAAGATGAAGACGGTGGTCGAAGACCAGAAGTCTTCACGTCGTTTGGGTAATTACTGATGATCTTGATTGGGCTGTACACCCAAGAAGATGGAAACAGTTAGTGATCGTCCAGACGTACTTGGAGATCGATGGATATGCGGGGTACTAGGTGCCTCCGGTTTCGTTCAGACCCGGAATGGACTTGTAAATGGATTGTGTGGCTGACATTGGATTTTAGTCCGTGTGATTGATCTCTATTAAATATATATCTGTTTGGCGGCGGAGAATTTATTCTCTTGCTTAACGCCCTTCTCTGAGACGTACGAGCTCAGGGGTTATATATTGATGGATATCAAACGCATGGAGTGAATTGCCTGTGTGGCATGCCTAAGTGGCAATTGATCGAGGCTTCTGTTGAAAAGCAAAGTCTTGTGGTGATGATCAAAGCACGACCTTTGTGGCGTAGCTTTGTGTAACGTTTACTTCGCGAGTTTCACACCTGGTATGAACCAAAAACGGGAGACGGACCTCAGGGAGGGCATGCGTTTCTTTCTAGTTAGAAGTGGCGTCAGTGGTTTTACACGCCCTGACGAGTTTGACTTATGTGGTTGTTGCTGTTGCGAGGCGCCTCGGTTTGATCGGACGATCCGGGTCCGATGGAGTCATTCGTTGGCTCATTTACGCCCCATAGGGCGGGGGAACGCATGTTCAGGGTTTAAGTTTAATCCACATCGGTGGACCGGCCCTGACGATCCAAGGGTCGATGCGCTCTGACCCTGAGGCTCGGGCTAGAGAGTCTCGAAGACGGTGAGGACTATCTTTTGCCTCGGTTCATAGACGGAAATCCAATTTCCAAATACGTGACATGTGCGGTTTTATTTATAGAGCCTAGTATGGCGACATAGTGTTATGGGGCATTCATGCCGCCTATGATTGATACTTATGATGTGAAGTTGTTTTATACACTATGCACTTATTATAGTATCAAATAATCTGTTTTAAAACGTATCAAGCATTCTTTGGCTGTTATAAGGGAAAACCCTATCCTCGGCTGCGTTGCATTGTGTGATGGGACCTGGGTCTTATAACAGCTTCATTTTTCTTTATTTAGCATTGCGCTATTTGTTTTATGCACTGGTATTCTTGGGAGGAAACCCGTTCCGTGTTATACGGCGTGGTCCCTTGATTTACCTAACTTTAAAAATAAAGATTAACTGTTTTAGTTCTCACACCAGTCACATGACTGACCTGGAGTTTATTGTTTTAACCTAAACTCTGGGTGCCCTTATTTTCGACACGGGCAGCTAGTAGTTTTGGTTTTGCAGATTTATATTCACAGGATCCTGGTTTACAGCTGGAATGATATCCGGAAAGCTTTGTATCCGTATATCTCTTCTAGTTGTGTATTGTAATATTTTCCACTGCTATGTATTTAAATGTAATTTAAATCTCTGTTATTTCTGTGTAATATTCATTTATACTCTGTATATTCTTGTAATCTGATGCAGTGTTGTAATATACAATGAAATGTTCTTTTATATGCGTTCTGATTTGTCGTGTTCTCAAACGATAGGGCGGTTTCGAACGGTCTGGGTCGGTTTAGCGACTGGTTCGGACCGAGCGAAATTCCTTAACGTGACACCTCATCTTCCCAAAAAAAATAAAATCATGGTGTCCTCTTCTTAAAATTTTGTCCATCCTCCTTCTCAAAAGAAACAAAGGATCTTCAATTTGCAAATTTGCTGCTCAGGATTGGTTGTTGTCCATGTTTATTTCTTGTCTTCATCATATCCACACAAGGTGAGAATTCTAAACCCACTTTAAAAATATGAGTTTTAACTTACACATTCGATGTGTAAAGTTATGTATGCTAGGAATAAAATTATCATGAGATGAAATAACTATTGGTTGGTTAAAAATATGATTTTTAACTTATGTATGTTATGAATAAAATTATATTCAAGCGATGTAGAAAATTGTCATGTTATGGAATAATTCCTAGTTCGATAAAAATATGATTTTTAGCATATTCATGTAGAAAATTGTTGTGAGAATCCTAAACTCACATGAAAATAGAAAATAAAACTAGTCATGCTATATAGAAAATCGTGTGCATGATAAAAATTGTTTTTGAGAATTCTAACTCACATAAAAAGGGTTTATAAAATTATATTTATTCGATGTAGAGAAATTGGTTATGCGATAAAATTGTTCATGTGATAAAATTGTGTGTGCGATAAAAGTTGTTATATGATGTGAGAATTCTATTTTTTTATATAATTAAAATTAATTAATTTTGATTGTGTTATTACCACACGCTGTTAAATTCTATTGGTTGTTATACGCGATTTGATCTGGGACTGATGTTGTTATGTAGATCATTGATTTGATGATTGTTGTGTTGAAACAAAATAGTGAAACAAATATATCAATTTTTGTTGAATAAAATAGTTAAAACAAAAATATCAAGTTTTGGTTGAATAAAATAGTTGAAACAAAATTTACATTTTTGTCAAAATAAAAATAGTTGAGACTAAACTTACATTTTTGTCAAAATATAATTTGTTGTGACAAAATTTACATTTTTTTTCAAAATGTAATTCGTTGAATTTTTTTTTACATTTTTGTCAAAATATAATTTGTTGAGACAAAATTTACATTTTTGTCAAAATAAAATTTGTTGTGACAAAATTTACATTTTCATCAAAATATAATTTGTTGAGACAAAATTTACATTTTCGTCAATGTAAAATAGTTGAGACAAAATTTACATTTTTTCCAAAAAAAAAAGATTGAGACAAAATTGACATTTTGTCAAAATAAAACAGTTGAAACAAAATGAACATTTTTGTTGAAATAAAATAATAAAAACAAAAATATCATTTTTGTTGGAATTAAATAGTCAAAACAAAAACTACATTTTTGTTAAATAGATTTGTATTAAAACAAAAATAATATTTTTGCTAAGTAGATTTGTGTTAAACAAAAATAACATTTTTTTTAAGTGGATTTGAGTTAAAACAAAAATTACATCTTTGTTAAATAGATTTGTGTTAAAACAAAAATAACATTTTTGCTAAGTAGATTTATGCTAAAACAAAAATTACATTTTTGTTAAAACAAAAATAATATTTTTGTTAAGTAGATTTATGTTAAAACAAAAATTACATTTCTGTTAAGTAGATTTGTGTTAAAACAAAAATATTAATTTTGCTGAAATAGAATTGTCAACAAAAATGAAAAGACCATTTTTATTCATTTTGTTAAAATAGAATTGTTAACATAACGAAATTATCACTTTTATTCATTTTTTTAAAATAGCATTGTTAACAAAATGAAATTATCACTTTTATTCATTTTGTTAAACTAGAATTGTCAACATAAATAAAGTTATCACTTTTATTCAATTTGTTAAAATAGAATTGTTAACAAAATGAAGTTGTCACTTTTGTTCATTTTGTTGAAATGGAATTTTAGATAAAATGAAATTATCACTTTTATTCATTTTGTTAAACTAGAATTGTCAACATAAATGAAGTTGTCACTTTTATTCAATTTGTTAAAATAGAATTGTTAACAAAATGAAGTCGTCACTTTTATTCATTTTGTTGAAATGGAATTTTAGATAAAATGAAATTATCACTTTTATTCATTTTGTTAAAATAGAATTGTTAACAAAATGAAGTTATCACTTTTACTCATTTTGTTAAACTAGAATTGTTAACAAAATGAAATTACCACTTTTATGCATTTTATTAAAACAGAATTGTTAACAAAATGAAATTATCACTTTTAAGTCATTTTGTTGAAATAGAATTGTCAACAAAAATGAAAGAACCATTTATTCATTTTGTTGAAATAGAATTGCCAACAGAAATGAATGAATCACTTTTTATGCATTTTGTTGAATTAGAATTTGTATGCAAATTAAAGAATCATTTTTATTGTCAAAATATACATTAGAATTTGTATGCAAATTAAAGAATCATTTTTGTTGTCAAAATATACATTAGAATTTGTATGCAAATTAAAGAATCATTTTTATTGTCTAAATATACATTAGAATTTGTATGCAAATTAAAGAATCATTTTTTGTCAAAATATACATTAGAATTTGTATGCAAATTAAAGAATCATTTTATTGTCAAAATATACATTAGAATTTGAATGTAAATTAAAGAATCATTTTTATTGTCCAAATATACATTAGAATTTGTATGCAAATTAAAGAGTTATTTCTATTGTCAAAATATACATTAGAATTGTACGCAAATTAAATAATCATTTTTATTGTCAAAATACATAGTAGGATTTGTGTACAAATTTAAGTAACATTTTTATTGTCAAATTATACATTGGAATTTGTGTACAAACTAAAATGACATTTTTATTGTCAAATTACAATTAGAATTTGTGTACAAATTAAAGTGACATTTTTATCGTCAAAATACACATTAGAACTTGTGTACAAATTTAAGCAACATTTTTATTGTCAAATTATACATTGGAATTTGTGTACAAATTAAAGTGACATATTTATTGTCAAATTATACAGTAGGATTTGTGTACAAATTAAAGAAACATTTTTATTGTCAAATTGTACATTAAAATTTGTATGCAAATAAAAATAAACATTTTTATGTGTCATGTTATACATTGAAACTATATACAAATAATTTTTTTTTATTTGTTAAAGTTAAAAATAGAAATTGCGTACAAACAATGAAAATAAAAATTGTCATTAGCAAAAATGTCATGTAAATAAAATACATTTTCTTTGACATTATAAACATGCAGAAATGGTTATGCAAATTAAAACATTCTTTTATTTGGCATGTTAAATACGTTAGTGAAATCGTCGAGTGATTTATATTTATATATAATTATATATATACAAAAATAAATTAAAATTAAACTAATCGCGCGCAGTAGTTCGCGTTTCGGAATCATAAATTTAAACGATTATACCGAAAGATCCGACCATTGGATTTTCCCAAAACTAGAACCGTTAGGTCCACTCTGGGAAGATCTTTCCAACGATATAAATTTTGTTAAAATCCAACGGTTAGATTTCGAGAAATGTGTAAATCAAATTTGGGTAAAAACAGGCCAGGGCCGCCTATTGACCCGAAGTGTCGTTAAATTAAAATGGACTATTTTTATAAATAAATAAAAATAGCGATAAATCGTTATAAAATAATATTAACGATATAAAATGATTTAAATTATATATATTCGAGAATTATTTGAAAAGGCCGAGTTCAATCTCATTTCAAATAATTATACGACGATTTAAACCGAAGATATTGAAGACGGTGATTGAAGACTGGCGATCTTCATATCGAATGGATGACTACTGATGCCCGAGATTGGGTAGCTCCCAGTAAAGGGTTAAAGTGGTAGTTATCCAGACGTACTTGTTGATTGTCCGGATAAGCGAGCACCTCTCTTCCGTATTGGACATAAGGGACGAGGAATAAGGCGTCTCCGGTTTCGTTTAGACCCAGAACGAACTTGTAAATGGATGTGTGTCTGATATTGGATTTCATTCCATGTAAATTGATTTCTATTTAATATATATCTGTTTGGTGGCGGAGAATTTATTGTCTTACTTAACACCCTTCTCTGAGATGCATGAGCTCAGAGGTTATATATTGATGGTCATCGATCGCATGGCGTGTATTGTCAATGTGGCATGCCAAGATGCAAATGATCAAGGCTTTTGTTGAAAAGCAGATCCTTGTGGTTGATGATCAAAGCACAGCCCATTGATGCAAAGCTTTGTGTGTAACGTTACTTCGCGAGCCTCACACCCCGGTATGAGTCAAAAACGGGATAAGGGAACCAAGGGAGTGCACACGTTTCTTTCTAGCTAGAAGTGGTATCATGGTATGGAGCCCATACATTTTTACTTATGTGGATGATGGATTATGAGGCCTCGGATATATTGGTCGATAGTGGCCAAATGATAGGTCCAATAGGACTGAGAAACGTGTGTTTAGGAATTGCCAATCCACTAAGGTATATTTGTGGACCGGCCCTGTAGGATCCAAGGGTTTACTGCGGGGGATCCTAAGACATTTGCTAGAGTGTCTCGAATCGGTAAGGAGATCATCCCTAGCCTTGACTCATGATGGAAACCCAATTTCCAATACGACATTACGGATTTTGTTGTAACCGTATAGATGGCGACATAGTAGGATGGGGTACTATGCCGTCTAGGATTGATTAGACACTAATAATAATATTAAATGTTAAATATTATTTTATACGTATCAAGCATGTTTGATCATTATAAGGTAAAACTCTATCCTCCAGTTTGCATTGCATTGTGTGATGGGACTTGAGTCTTATAATGATTTCATTTTCTAAAAAGCATTGCGTTTTTTTGAATAAAAATTTATTTAATTTATGCACTGGTAATCCAATGGAGTAAACCCGTTCTGCGTTAGCGGCGTGGTCTTGTGATTTGCCATATTGTTAGATAAGTTAGGAAAGATTTCTCATACCAGTCCCATGACTGACTCGTAGTTTGTTTCACTTGCAAACTCGGGTGCCCATATTTTCCACACGGGCAGTCGAGTAGCTTATTTTGCATATATATTGAGCATGATTCTGGATCGAAGCTTAAAGCGGTGTTCACAGCATTGATTGTCTTCCACTGTGTTAGTTTATTGGTTTCGCTGCATTGTATTAAAATTATTGTAAATTAATCTTCCACTGTATTATATTTGTCGATGTACTCTGATATATTCTGTACTCTGATGTAACATTATTATGATGTTTATAAAAGTCTTCTGTTATTTGTTCTGATGTGTTGTATGCCCAGAGTTAGCATATGCGGGTTTTGAACGGTCTTGGTCGATTTAGCGATCGATTAGGTCCGGGCGAAATCCGTGTCGTTACTTCTACTTTTATTCCTCTTATCTAGCATATCACCCATATTTTCAATAATATTCCAATATTCAGAATTACCAGATTTTAAATAGAATTCGATTTTTGATTTCCAAATTAAAAAATATGTTCCATTGAAAATAATTGGTATATTATTGGATTGAATCTCGCTAACCTGACAATTAGAACAATCCATTACTCTAGAGTTAATGGAAATATCAGGCTCTAAAACCACTTGTTGGATCTAGATTAACCCTAAGGGGGGGGTGAATAGGCTTTATTGGATTTTTATGAGATATTAAAAGATATCATAACACAGATTGCAGCAGAGAAAATAAATGCAAAAATTAAATAACACAGATTTTACCCTGCTTCTGCAAACCGCGCTACTACTGCATTCCCCAATATTTCTACTAGATATTAAAATAGATCCCGCTTACAAAACCCTGTAACTCGCAAACCCTGCTCCTGTTCTAATCTTATGCTCAGAACCCTGCATTGATCTTTATAACCAAAATCAATTTTTCCCCGAATTACAAACCCCTAACTCGTAAACCCTAGCTATAAATCCTATAACCAGCAATCCCTAGATTTTACAGAAAAACTATAAAAAACAATGGACAATTACAAAAGAAATACAAAAAACAATACAATAAAAAATTAAAATAAAACCCTCCCCTTTTAATAAAATAAGAATAGCCGACCTCCCTTCTTTATTTCTTTTGTCCCATGAACAAATATTTCAGCCGACTAAAATTAGGGTTTTTTTTTTCTTGAAACAAACCGCGATGCCTAAAATTAATGAAATTGATTCTTTGATAGCTTTGACGCATGATGCTTTTTGGTCGATCGATTTGGCCTAGGCTTTGGATCGAAACATGTAAGTATTCTCTGGTTTAATTCTTCTTTATTGTTCTCGAATTTTTGTTGCTCGTTTTGATAAAAAGCCTGTGATGAAAATGGTGTTAATGTATATCGAACCTATAAACTCTTTGATTTCCTTGAATTGCCTTGACCTGACTTATGCGTGATTTTCGTGACTTTTTTTACCGTGAATCAATTGATTTTATTTTGTGGCTTTGCGTGATTTGTTGATTGAATTCTGGAAAAGAAACAACTTGTTTTCTTGCTAAAAAATGTATGCGGATGATTCCTTGGAAAGATTTGTTGCCAAGATATTTTTTACCTTGCCTAAATCAGAACTATGATTTTCTGGAAATGATTTAAAGGCCATGATATCTCTGATTGTTTTTGGAAATAGTTTGATCATTTACATGCCTAAAATCAGACATGCGATTTTCAGGAAAGTAAATGAAATTGTGAATCATTCTTGCCTAGAATAACATGAGTATTTTGATAATCTTTGCATGCATTTCATTGATGAATTTAGATTTTGCCTGAAATACCAATATGCAATTTTAATGCCTCAAATCGATTTCTGATTTGTCTTGACATCTGGACTTGTTTATGAACAAACTGTTTTTGTCCACTTGTATATGACCATGTACCCATGCATGGCTTGGCTATTTCATGCAGTTATCTTAAAACCGTGTATATTGCCTTTATTTCAGATGGCTTGACATATACATTTGTGATTTGAACTGTAACATGTATATTTACAAGTACACCCTGTAAATTTGACTTCCCTGTACACAGTTATGTGTTGTCCCTATTTCATATTTGCACCAGTTTGTGCAAATTCGCTTTTGGGCTGCTCTGAGTTGAATCTCCACTGTGCTTGGTTTCTACCTGAACATACTGCACTTTCCCATTTTGTTGATCACAACTTGAATTAGAAACTGGCGCTTTGCATTGTATTTGTGTGTATACCCTTATTTATATATATTTTTGCTTGTGTCATTTGTTTGCATTTTTTCTTTCATATGAGTTGCACCATTTGCACTCATGTCCACTTCATGTATACAGTGTGTATATTTGTTGTTATACCCCACCTTCCAAAACTTGAATGCATACTTCTGTTTTGGCCACAATTTTGTAGATCCACCAATACATGTTGACTATGATCATTACCATTCACTTGCCTCTGGTCCATTTATTTGCATGAGTGGTTAGCTTGTACTAAAAAAATTTCTCCTGCCATGGTCATTTGTGCTTGAGCTCTGTTGCATGTACATATGTATCATTTAGTTTCATATTCGCATGACATGAACACTTCTGTGTTTCTGTTTTTGTGTTTGCCTATGCAGTTGTCGCTTCTCAGGCTTGCCACATCATTTTCTGGTTTGTCTTAACTTTATCACCACTGTTTTGACCTAGTATTATTCTTTATATTGACATATATTTATATCGTACATATATATACACAATAATGTGTGTGTGTATATACATATATTTGTTTATACAATTATGTTCAGTGCCTTGAATATATGGAATTATGCTTGACGTTTGTCTTCACATGTATACACTGAGATGCACTGTTGAGCCTGTGCTCACTATTGTTTTGTGCATGAACCCTTGTGTTGTTTGTACTCTGGCCTTGGTTCCTGAACTTGATGCTGCTGTGTGGTCGCACACTTGATTGGTGAACCATGAGTGTGTGTGTATATACACACACACACTTGTGTATATATGTGTATGCTGAAACTGGTTTGTTGCACCAGTGTGTTCATGGATGCTTGCAGCATGAAACTGTTGTCAAGCTTCACCTGAACATTTCATCTCGATATATTTGTCCCTAATTGTTTCAATGTATGACCATATTGCACCGCATAGAATATAAGCGTATATACATGTATGTGTATACATGTATTGTGTATGTGCGCAATATATATATATATATATATATATATATATATATATATATATATATATATATATATATATATACACACACACACACACGAGCATTAGGACAATGTCTACCTTGTGGTATTTTACAGCGAATCACTATGCATATCACAAGCTATCTAGACATAAATGGATGAATATGCGTATCAGATCAAGTCATGAAAAATGATGAGAAACATATCGAAATTCTGAGGAAAATAATTTTTAAAATAAAATTATATCTACTAGAATTTAAAATTATCTTGTTCCAGATTACTATGTATGTTTCTGACCGATAAGCAGGAGACTGGATTGACTGTAAAGATAGACTAAAGAGGGAGTGGTCGGACTAAAGATAAAAATGTCAGTGAGCGTAACCGTACATGAGGGAGAATGTGAAACTGAGAGTTTATAGTGAGGAACGTATGTAAAAGAAATTTGTATATGAAATATATTCTGTTACAATGAGATGTACAAATAGTGGAGTTGTAAGATTGTACTATTGAAATGTTTGAAATTAAATATTATATTTCAATGAAATACTATTTGAATATCCAAATTCTTATGCAGTAGTGTTCTATTTAAATATAAATATTTAATTTTGTTTGTGATGTAGTAGAATAGTACAATTACAAACACATTTATAATATATATGTTTGTTATTATCAAACAAAAATCATATAATTGTTATATACGACAGTTTTAAGTTCCCAAATTGAATATAAACCTTGTTAAACCGTTTTTTATGGTTAATAAAGTAATTTCAGGGTGATTTTGGAAGTCTGACGGCTTAACCAAGTTTAGGAATGAGATTTAACCTTATGAAACGTGTTCCTATTAAAGGAGAATTAATCGAGGATCCGATAATCCAAAAGGAATTTGTTTTGATGTTAATTATTTCGAAAAACAGGGTTCAACCCATTTCGAATAATTATATGACGAGATAATGAAACCGAAGATATTGAAGATGGTGGGAAACTGGGAATCTTCACAATGAATAGATTGTTTGCTGATGCTTTGGGTAGCTCCCATTATAAGGTTATAAGTGGTAGTGGTACGTACGTACTTGTAGATTCTTCGGATTTGCAAGGGCCTCTCTCCTTTATTGGACGAGGAATAAGATGCCTTCGGTTTCAATCATAATGCAGAATGAACTTGTGATTGGATGTATGTCTGACGTTGTGTTTACGACATAATAAATGTGTTTCTATTGATGATATATCAGCTAGGTGGCGGAGGATTTATCCTCTTATCTTAACACCCTCCTTGGGACATATGTACTCAACGGGTTATATATTAATAAATACCGATTATATGTTGTAAACTGATAGTGGCATGATAAGTGTTGGTGGAAGATAGATCAAAGCTTTTGTTGAAAAGCAGAGCTTTGTGGACGTGACCTCAAGGTCTCACAACCCGAAAATGATCCAAAACAGGATGAAGTACAATTGAGTGACGTACTAACATTTCCTTCTAGTTGATAAAGTGATGCTATAGTATAAAGCCCAGTCCAATTACTTATGTGGAGATGGATCGAGGCGCCTTCGATAATGGTTGGTTACGACTGGGAGACATTATGTTTAGGAGAAACCCGAACTACACCTAATATAGGTAGGTCGACTTTGCCGCTGCAGAGAAAGGGACCATCTGCTGGTTCCTGGGACATACCGTTAGAGGTGTATTCGAATCAGTTAAGGAAGATCCTTTGCCTTGGTTATTGATGGAACCAAACTTCCAGTATGAGCCTTTATGGTTTTAGTTGTAATCTATGTATGTAGATGTAATATATGGGTACCTACGTCTGTTAAGATTTATAAATTTATTTTCAAATGGTTTTCAAAGATAGACACTGTAACGACCCAGATTTTTGACCGTTTAAATCGACAATAAACCACACATGTCGACCCAAACAAATCGCCAACCCAGATAGTTATTGGGGAAAAATAAGAAAAAGAAAGAAAAGAAGAAAAACAATCATAGAATCTCACAGCGGAAGGATCACATATAATAGACAAATAAATATTCAAAAGCATTTAAACGTATACATTCGAGTTACAACATTTAAATCATCAGAGTTATATACTTACATACAGTAATGCAGCGGAAATAAAATGTAGTGGATACATATATATCAACTCCGTCTTCGATCTCCAAGGCAAAACAATCTTCAATAACTGCAACATCTGCTGACCCGAGTGTATTGCATAAAAAGAAAACACAACAAACACTCGGATCAGCACTAAATCATCTCATATTAGTCCAAGTAAAATACAGAATAATATCGGTGTCATGGTGCAGTAACTCAAGAGATGTTACAGGATTTTTCCATCTCTCAAGGATCCGTTAAACTAATACATACATAGTATAATACGCTATTACAATAGTGTTTATTCAGTAAAGTATAATATATCGAAAATAGCGTAAGCAGGATTCCATGGTCCCCTTACACCGTTTATACCATTGCCGTACAGTTTGCATATAACACACCAGTACGTCGGTGGATAGGGATGCGCCGTGATACGACAATGTTAAATCAAAATCGTAGGGGTTCGATCAAGATAATATGACAAGGCACTGAGGAAATACCCCGGTAGGATTCTACCGAATTGCGGACCCAGGCCGGTGGTAACGCATAGCCGCAACTACCGCCCACCTCGAACGACATTCCCATATTCAAAGGTGCACCCGAATCAATCACAACAGTAATAGAGATGGTTTCGAAGGAGCGCGTTCGATCAGAGATGCGATCTCATTAACCTGGGTATGGCTCCTGTTTTAGTCATTTCAATTATGACCCGAAGGTCAAGGCTAATCCATCATCGTTCTCTTTCTTCAAATCCAGTAATCGCCTCCATACCAGCCTACTCCGGTTCTGGAACTTCCACCGCGGACACAGTTGTCAAAGTGGTATCGACACTGACAGAGAGTATGCCTTATGTCGACTCCGGTCTCCTTGACAACCGAACGTTTACATTTTTCACACCGGTCAGTGTTTTTACTTTCAAAGGAGTTCGTATTTCATATCGAAAATATCATGTTCAAAAATCATTTTCATATTCTAAAACAGAATATTATTCAAATGGGATTTTCCATTTATTCATAACAACTCGATCTAATTCCAACTTAAATAATTTTTGAATACCAAAATAATTAACAATATATTAATTAACTAAAATATATAATTTAAATAATTTGAGATAATAGTTTGTAATAAAATTAAAATTTGTCAAATTTATTAATATATAAATATAATTTAAAACATTGAAATAATTCATAAGTAATTAATTCATTAAAATATAATTTATTTAAAAATAATTCATAAAATTAATAGTTATAAAGAAAATAAATAAACTACTAAACTAGTTTGAAAAATAAATTTTGAAATACTATAGTTGGAAGTTAGCATCGTTTCGACCAGATTTCGTTTACACTTGCAGTTGTATTTCAACTTCAAGTAAATCAATTCAAATTCACAATCCCGATCAAATTCCATTTCAAATTTTCATTCATTTCAAATTCGCCAATTCCGTTCAGACGGTTAAACTCTAATCCGTATTCCCATTCCAACAATCTCAATTTATTTCGAATAAACCGAATTCGATTTCAATCATTTCAATTCGTTAAAATTTCCACTTCCATACTTATTAAATTTCAATCCATTGAATCCCAAAACAACATTTGATTTCAAATCATATTCCCATTTCGAATATTCAATTTATAACAAAATTTGAATTTGCAGTTCATTTTCATCGTTTCAAAGGTTTAAACTTTCAACACATATCGAGTTTACAATTTCACCTTTAATTCAAATCAAGGTTGATTTAAAGTAAATCTCGAATCAGACACCGCAGTTCAATTTCAATACATTCGATTTAAATAAATTCCACCCTCGATTTAACTATAATTTCAACACAAATTCATTTCCCCTTTTTTTTTTTGTTGTATTTCTAATTTCAAATTCAAAGGAAAATAATTTATAAAACATCGCTTATTGTCGTTAAACAATAAATTTCAAAATTCACAATTTCATTTAACCGACCGGTGTCCGTATATAATTTGCTATCCTATGGCCAAGTGAATAAATTTAATTTCTCGATATTCCGGGATGGATCTATCATTTCAATCCAAATCAGGGTCACAGAGATGTATCATTTCACTCTGTGTTCTTAATTCATTTTATCGATAAATCCCGGGTTTATTCGATGCCCGTAACATCAAGGTGAAAATTGGGATTTGTCGTCAATTGAGCATACAACATCATGTGATGAATAACAGAACAGTCCGAGCAATATTCATTCAGAAATCAAATCAATCAAGGCAGCCATCACATCGTTTTATTCAACAGAAAAATTTGATCATTTTACTAGTCATCAAGTGTCATAATTTCAATTGGAAATTTAAATTAAATTCAAATAACCAATTATCGATTTTCATTGCATATAACACACTGGCATGTCAATTTCAAGCAATCATTCACTAAATCAAACACAACATGCAACCAATTCATTTCATATTTTAATTCGATAAATATGGGATAAATTTAGTATTTCATGAGTGAAGAAACACTCACCTTCGGGTTCAATTCGGATCGAACGTCCAGAAAAGGCCCAAAATTCGACAGTCTCCAATTGCAGTGAAATTAGTGTCAAAATGTCCGCAACTCCGCCACGATCCCAACGCACCAAACCGTTCGTAAATCCGAGTTAAAATGACGAAGTTATAAGCAATTTAGTGTTTGGATTTTAAAATATAAAATAAATAAAACAAATCTTCCTCACCAATAATTAAATGCCACGTCACCACCCCGAATTGCTTCTTCCCGCTCTCCCTTCGTGTTTGCTACAGTAACCTTGGCCGAAACAAACCCATTCGCAACCCACGTTTGACCGCCAACCGCTCCTTCCTCCGACCGTTTCAAGACCTGAGACCACCACCCCGTCGAAGCTCTTGCCGAGCCGCTTCCATCCATGCCGGAACCCGCGCCTCCGATTGCCTCTCTGGCCGCCGGCGACGAGACCCACGAACGGGATTTTCCCCCTTCAAACTCAAATTCCCGACGTTCTAGACCACAATAAATCACATGCATACCATCAATAAACTCGTATCGATCCCCTCTACAATACCCAGTTCCCCGATTTCGCGATTTCATCCCGAATCAAAAACCCCCAAATTATGCCCTAGGGTTTCGAAAACTGCTCCCTTTGACTGCGATTTCCGGCCAAAACCTTCACTGCATGTTGAAACGAACTGCAGATCCGTGCTCTACTCATCGAGAGCTTCAGATTGATATATAATACGATAGGGTTTGGGGAAATTTTATTTTCAAGCTTGTATATATTTTTTTTCTAGGGTTTACAAATCTAATTCAGCCATTAGAGAACGTAGATGGAGAGGAAACAACGTGAAATGAAAGAAATGGGCTGACTAGGGTTAGTGGGCTTCAATTTATATGCATATATAAGGCTCAAATATAAGAAACAACTAATTATCCATTTACAAGCTCTCGTTCACATTTTCTCTCGTACTGTCACACTGTAAGTCGGAAAATTCTAAATTTTGGAATCCTGCAATAATTCACCGTTCCGGATCCAATGGCGCCAGTTTCGTCGAATTCCGAGACAGTCGCCAAAACAGCTAAATTTCACAGTTGAATTAATTAATAAAATATTCAATATTCAATTAACTGTCAAAAATTCAAATTTAAATATTTATAAATTCATATTTAAACCAAATTACAATTTAGATAAATTTACAAATTTATTTCACATATATTTTATTCCATATTTAATTATTTTCAAATTTCAAACTTGAATATCAAATTAAATATACACAAATAAAATTCCAATTTAACTTAACTTTCAAATTAAATATCCTTAAAAATTCAATTTAAATCAATTCATAACTTAAATAAAATTTTATAAATCAAATTCATATATTTTAAATTCCCATATATAATTATTTAAAATTTAACAAATCCGGAATTCAAATTTAAATCTCAAACGTTTATAATTTCCTTATATAAATTCCATAGCGACCTTTCGAAATTTTTGATTTAGTCATAACTTGCAATTTATCCGGCGAAATCTCAATTTCTTACATTCTCTGGAAAGATATGATAAATTCGATTCTAACATTTCCAGTTTTACCCAATTCTGATTTAAAATGAATTTTATATAATTTTCCAAAGTTTGAAATCGAATTTTCAAACTACCGCGCCATTTCAAGCTCGTTATATAATTAAAATAAATTTATTCATTTTTTTCTTCGATTAAAATAATTTTTCCTTCGTTATTAATTAAAATAAATCACCTTTAATATTCAAAATTCTCCGAATTAACCAAAATGACATTTTTAAATTGGTTCGGATTTTCAGGTCGTTACATTCTCCCCCACTTAAAATCTTTTCGTCCTCGAAAAGAGAACGAAACGATATCAAGCGCATATCAATTCAAATTCATATTTAAAAACAATATTTCCAAACAAGTATAGTCGTAAAATCCGTAAATTTTTCTAACTCCCGAAATCACGGAAAATTTCGGCAGCATCTCCTTTGTACGGAGAGGTCCGGGAAAAATCCCAATACATATATAACCCAAAAATACATCTCACCCAATTGATGAGGCATCCCAAAAGTGGGGAAAACAAAATATAAAACTCTCAAAACCATATACCACAAGTACGTACCTCCTTTAGCGTTATATTGCATTTTTATTTACCTTGGCATTTAGCATTTTAGCGCAAGCGAGCTTTGAAGCGAAATGCGACTTCTTACACCTGCCAAATACTTACACATACATGAAAATCAAACATATATATAATATATAACAAATGTATACAACATACATATCAAAATTTCATCGTTTCAACTACAAGACCACCATATCCGTAACAGGCCAGCGAACAAATCGTTGATTATCACGCATTAAAAGTTGGAATTTGACCAAAGCAAACTAGGCGAAAGTTGTTGCTCTCGTTTCAGGCTTTCCGAAATGTCCGGACTCATCAAATTTCGGATAATCGGTTTAAAAGTTATGGCAGTTTTACCGCAAGTGAACGCTTCAGCCCGAGCACTGAAAAAATGCAGGTCTGAATGTTCAGGTCAGTTTTCAGCCCTCTAAACCTCAAAATTTTACTTAGCACATTAAAGAAAAGTTTTAGCTTACTCTCTGGCCTTTCCGAATTGTACTCGCACACTAAAATCCGACGTTTCGTTTGGGAGTTATGATCAAAACAACATCGATGTACACCTCTGTTTTTAATTTTCTGTACATACAACTATGTCTAAAACTTGAATTTCAGCATAGTAAACATGAGAATTTCGACGGGCGTTATTAATGAAAGTTTTAACTCAATTTCTAAGGTTTCCAAAAAGTCCGGAGTTGTCAGATTCCGATCAGCCCATCAAAAGTTATAGTCATTTTAATTTCAGCTAGTCGACTACTTTGGATTTTCTCATAACGTTGGTTTATTTCTATTTGAAATTTCAACCTTTCAATTCCAATACTTTTGTAAATCCTTAACACTTAACGTTGTTATCACCTCATTTTCAATAATTGGATCTACATTCAATTGCTTACTTTATATTCGATATTCTTTCTATTCAATTTCCGGTTTTGTTTCAAGTGTTGTATATTTGATTAAACTTGAATTCACTTTAAAATTTTCGACGAACTGGATTCACTTGCCCCTTATTCCATTAACCAATTTATTTATTCGACGTACAAGTCATGATTTGTATTAACGACTGTTCACGACTCAAATTTATACTTAATTCTCAAACTATTATTATTCGATTCCTTCTACTAAAATAAAGCTATACTCTATCTGATAGAATATTTTACAATCCTAATTCCAGAGTTCCGTGACGACCCCTCATTTCTTAAATCCATTCCAGATTTCGAAGTCTAAAAATTTCAACCAAAACAAGCATATTAACCTTGGGTCGATGTCGTTAATTAGGACGAACTTAAACGGCTTGATTCCGGTTTTTAATCTAAGTTCAAAATAACTAATATATTTATACTATTTTGTATAAGACATGACATAAAAATTTAAACCCAAATCTTTAATTACCAAACATATAAAAATTTTCAAAATATGTTTACCTTAAATTTCAACTTTAAATAACATATTCTAATACCTTTATCAAAATTCATAACATATGAACTTAAAATTTTATATCATATGGGATTTAAATCCAAATCCTTTACTTAACAAATTATACTAACATTTGAGCAGTCTCCCCCACTTAAACTCTTCAGAATACACATCGATAATGCGTGCACTCATTACCGAAGTCGTTTCTAAGGTCTAAGAAGGGATTACACTCATTTCGTTTTAAAACCCTTTCAAAACTATTTCCAAAACAATTCTATAAAATAATAGTATTTCAAAACTTTGGTAAATCATTGTCAAAGCCCGGAATCAAGTTTCAAGTTCATTTCCACATTATCATAAACTGTTTTGCAACCAATTATACCCACTGGTATTTTTCGATTTTTCATATTTCTACATTTATTAAATTTTTCTTATTTGATTTACGATTTAATCAACCATAATGGGTAATGACTTAACATTACCACATACAAAAACAAATACATACATTTTTGAACTCATAATATATTTAATATATTTTAAAATATAATCGAAAACCATATTATGTCAAGTCATTCTGTCCAATCATTTAGAAATTCCTATCGATTCTATGGCGTCCCATATATCGACCAGAATCTATAAATATTCAACAGAACAATTAACACAACATAAAATCACTTTATATCCAAAAATACAAATACGCTCTCTCATATATTCACTCGAACTCATTCTAGGGCGTTACTAACCCCATCTCTAATGAGTTAATTCCCAAACAGAGCCAAGGTTATCGATAACCATCGCTCTGATACCAACTGTAACGACCCAGATTTTTGACCGTTTAAATCGACAATAAACCACACATGTCGACCCAAACAAATCGCCAACCCAGATAGTTATTGGGGAAAAATAAGAAAAAGAAAGAAAAGAAGAAAAACAATCATAGAATCTCACAGCGGAAGGATCACATATAATAGACAAATAAATATTCAAAAGCATTTAAACGTATACATTCGAGTTACAACATTTAAATCATCAGAGTTATATACTTACATACAGTAATGCAGCGGAAATAAAATGTAGTGGATACATATATATCAACTCCGTCTTCGATCTCCAAGGCAAAACAATCTTCAATAACTGCAACATCTGCTGACCCGAGCGTATTGCATAAAAAGAAAACACAACAAACACTCGGATCAGCACTAAATCATCTCATATTAGTCCAAGTAAAATACAGAATAATATCGGTGTCATGGTGCAGTAACTCAAGAGATGTTACAGGATTTTTCCATCTCTCAAGGATCCGTTAAACTAATACATACATAGTATAATACGCTATTACAATAGTGTTTATTCAGTAAAGTATAATATATCGAAAATAGCGTAAGATGGATTCCATGGTCCCCTTACACCGTTTATACCATTGCCGTACAGTTTGCATATAACACACCAGTACGTCGGTGGATAGGGATGCGCCGTGATACGACAATGTTAAATCAAAATCGTAGGGGTTCGATCAGGATAATATGACAAGGCACTGAGGAAATACCCCGGTAGGATTCTACCGAATTGCGGACCCAGGCCGGTGGTAACGCATAGCCGCAACTACCGCCCACCTCGAACGACATTCCCATATTCAAAGGTGCACCCGAATCAATCACAACAGTAATAGAGATGGTTTCGAAGGAGCGCGTTCGATCAGAGATGCGATCTCATTAACCTGGGTATGGCTCCTGTTTTAGTCATTTCAATTATGACCCGAAGGTCAAGGCTAATCCATCATCGTTCTCTTTCTTCAAATCCAGTAATCGCCTCCATACCAGCCTACTCCGGTTCTGGAACTTCCACCGCGGACACAGTTGTCAAAGTGGTATCGACACTGACAGAGAGTATGCCTTATGTCGACTCCGGTCTCCTTGACAACCGAACGTTTACATTTTTCACACCGGTCAGTGTTTTTACTTTCAAAGGAGTTCGTATTTCATATCGAAAATATCATGTTCAAAAATCATTTTCATATTCTAAAACAGAATATTATTCAAATGGGATTTTCCATTTATTCATAACAACTCGATCTAATTCCAACTTAAATAATTTTTGAATACCAAAATAATTAACAATATATTAATTATCTAAAATATATAATTTAAATAATTTGAGATAATAGTTTGTAATAAAATTAAAATTTGTCAAATTTATTAATATTTAAATATAATTTAAAACATTGAAATAATTCATAAGTAATTAATTCATTAAAATATAATTTATTTAAAAATAATTCATAAAATTAATAGTTATAAAGAAAATAAATAAACTACTAAACTAGTTTGAAAAATAAATTTTGAAATACTATAGTTGGAAGTTAGCATCGTTTCGACCAGATTTCGTTTACACTTGCAGTTGTATTTCAACTTCAAGTAAATCAATTCAAATTCACAATCCCGATCAAATTCCATTTCAAATTTTCATTCATTTCAAATTCGCCAATTCCGTTCAGACGGTTAAACTCTAATCCGTATTCCCATTCCAACAATCTCAATTTATTTCGAATAAACCGAATTCGATTTCAATCATTTCAATTCGTTAAAATTTCCACTTCCATACTTATTAAATTTCAATCCATTGAATCCCAAAACAACATTTGATTTCAAATCATATTCCCATTTCGAATATTCAATTTATAACAAAATTTGAATTTGCAGTTCATTTTCATCGTTTCAAAGGTTTAAACTTTCAACACATATCGAGTTTACAATTTCACCTTTAATTCAAATCAAGGTTGATTTAAAGTAAATCTCGAATCAGACACCACAGTTCAATTTCAATACATTCGATTTAAATAAATTCCACCCTCGATTTAACTATAATTTCAACACAAATTCATTTCCCCTTTTTTTTTTTGTTGTATTTCTAATTTCAAATTCAAAGGAAAATAATTTATAAAACATCGCTTATTGTCGTTAAACAATAAATTTCAAAATTCACAATTTCATTTAACCGACCGGTGTCCGTATATAATTTGCTATCCTATGGCCAAGTGAATAAATTTAATTTCTCGATATTCCGGGATGGATCTATCATTTCAATCCAAATCAGGGTCACAGAGATGTATCATTTCACTCTGTGTTCTTAATTCATTTTATCGATAAATCCCGGGTTTATTCGATGCCCGTAACATCAAGGTGAAAATTGGGATTTGTCGTCAATTGAGCATACAACATCATGTGATGAATAACAGAACAGTCCGAGCAATATTCATTCAGAAATCAAATCAATCAAGGCAGCCATCACATCGTTTTATTCAACAGAAAAATTTGATCATTTTACTAGTCATCAAGTGTCAGAATTTCAATTGGAAATTTAAATTAAATTCAAATAACCAATTATCGATTTTCATTGCATATAACACACTGGCATGCCAATTTCAAGCAATCATTCACTAAATCAAACACAACATGCAACCAATTCATTTCATATTTTAATTCGATAAATATGGGATAAATTTAGTATTTCATGAGTGAAGAAACACTCACCTTCGGGTTCAATTCGGATCGAACGTCCAGAAAAGGCCCAAAATTCGACAGTCTCCAATTGCAGTGAAATTAGTGTCAAAATGTCCGCAACTCCGCCACGATCCCAACGCACCAAACCGTTCGTAAATCCGAGTTAAAATGACGAAGTTATAAGCAATTTAGTGTTTGGATTTTAAAATATAAAATAAATAAAACAAATCTTCCTCACCAATAATTAAATGCCACGTCACCACCCCGAATTGCTTCTTCCCGCTCTCCCTTCGTGTTTGCTACAGTAACCTTGGCCGAAACAAACCCATTCGCAACCCACGTTTGACCGCCAACCGCTCCTTCCTCCGACCGTTTCAAGACCTGAGACCACCACCCCGTCGAAGCTCTTGCCGAGCCGCTTCCATCCATGCCGGAACCCGCGCCTCCGATTGCCTCTCTGGCCGCCGGCGACGAGACCCACGAACGGGATTTTCCCCCTTCAAACTCAAATTCCCGACGTTCTAGACCACAATAAATCACATGCATACCATCAATAAACTCGTATCGATCCCCTCTACAATACCCAGTTCCCCGATTTCGCGATTTCATCCCGAATCAAAAACCCCCAAATTATGCCCTAGGGTTTCGAAAACTGCTCCCTTTGACTGCGATTTCCGGCCAAAACCTTCACTGCATGTTGAAACGAACTGCAGATCCGTGCTCTACTCATCGAGAGCTTCAGATTGATATATAATACGATAGGGTTTGGGGAAATTTTATTTTCAAGCTTGTATATATTTTTTTTCTAGGGTTTACAAATCTAATTCAGCCATTAGAGAACGTAGATGGAGAGGAAACAACGTGAAATGAAAGAAATGGGCTGACTAGGGTTAGTGGGCTTCAATTTATATGCATATATAAGGCTCAAATATAAGAAACAACTAATTATCCATTTACAAGCTCTCGTTCACATTTTCTCTCGTACTGTCACACTGTAAGTCGGAAAATTCTAAATTTTGGAATCCTGCAATAATTCACCGTTCCGGATCCAATGGCGCCAGTTTCGTCGAATTCCGAGACAGTCGCCAAAACAGCTAAATTTCACAGTTGAATTAATTAATAAAATATTCAATATTCAATTAACTGTCAAAAATTCAAATTTAAATATTTATAAATTCATATTTAAACCAAATTACAATTTAGATAAATTTACAAATTTATTTCACATATATTTTATTCCATATTTAATTATTTTCAAATTTCAAACTTGAATATCAAATTAAATATACACAAATAAAATTCCAATTTAACTTAACTTTCAAATTAAATATCCTTAAAAATTCAATTTAAATCAATTCATAACTTAAATAAAATTTTATAAATCAAATTCATATATTTTAAATTCCCATATATAATTATTTAAAATTTAACAAATCCGGAATTCAAATTTAAATCTCAAACGTTTATAATTTCCTTATATAAATTCCATAGCGACCTTTCGAAATTTTTGATTTAGTCATAACTTGCAATTTATCCGGCGAAATCTCAATTTCTTACATTCTCTGGAAAGATATGATAAATTCGATTCTAACATTTCCAGTTTTACCCAATTCTGATTTAAAATGAATTTTATATAATTTTCCAAAGTTTGAAATCGAATTTTCAAACTACCGCGCCATTTCAAGCTCGTTATATAATTAAAATAAATTTATTCATTTTTTTCTTCGATTAAAATAATTTTTCCTTCGTTATTAATTAAAATAAATCACCTTTAATATTCAAAATTCTCCGAATTAACCAAAATGACATTTTTAAATTGGTTCGGATTTTCAGGTCGTTACAGACACTAATGATAATATCTAATGACTTTCGCGTATCAAGCATATTTGGTTATCATAAGATAAAACTTGATCTTAATGGTGTGCACTTGCATTGTGTGATGTGATGCGAGTCTTATGATAACTTTACTTTCTAAAAATCATTGCGAGTTTTCTGCAATGGTATTCATGAGGAAAAACCCATTTCGTGTTAAGTGGTATGGTCTTTTGAATTACCATATTACCCTTATAAACACAACTATTTTTTTAGTTTCTCAAACTAGTCCCATGACTGACCTGTAGTTTTGTTTCTCCCTTGCAAACTCGGGTACCCTTATTTTCTATATGGGAGCCTAGTATTCATGTTAGTAGTTAAATCCATTTCGGGAGCCATGTATGGAAGCTATTTATGGAAACTAGTTTGGGTTTGGAGTAGGAGTAGAAGTTGGATGTTCTTTTTGCATTCTCTCTGAATATTCTATCATGTTGTTATATCTTTATTTCTACTGTTTACTTATTTCCTATTCCCACTGTCCTGTACTATGTTGGATCTTGTCGGTTGTATTAATTCTGATGTAATATGTTGTACATTATGATGTTTTAATGCAATATTTATTTCTGATATTATTTAATGTGTTATAATCTAGAGGCAATCTATCCTTCCGCCACTTGGAATGTCGATACATGATGTATTAGTGTCGAATCCTAGGGACCGAGAGGGTAGGTTTTCACATTTGGTATCAGAATTGAGGGTTAACCTTAGTTCTTGGGTATAAATCATTTAAGGACTCATCAGAGATAGAATCAGTAGTACTCTAGGATGAGTAACTCATTAGAGATAAGGTTAGTAACACCCTAGAATGAGTAAAACCAAAGAAAACACACACTTGTTAAATCAGTTTTCATTCGTATATATTTTTTGCTTTATCATATTCCCTAAGATATCTTTTCTCCTTGCCTAATTCTTTTCTTACTATGCTGTTAGTGAAAATTTTGTAGGATAGGGGGAAGACAAGGTAGGGGAAGGGGTAGCACCGTAACTAATGGTCAAAACCTCGCGGAAACAGAAGCTGAAGTGGTTATGCAAGAATAACCTGAGCTGGATCTGGAAGTTTTGTCAAAAATACAAGAATCTTGGAGGATAACAATTTCTTGGAAATGAATCGGTTATTGAGGCCCAGGTATGGTTGTGTGCATGTGAAAGAAGTTTCAAAGGCTTGAAGCTTAACGATGAGTAGAAGAGATATTTGGCAACTTAGTTACTAAAGGATGAAGCCCTAGTTTGGTGGAAGAACCCCAAGAGAACATCTCTTGGGAATGCATCAAGAAAGTTTTTGAAATTATACCATCTGAAGGAATAGCTCCTTTATACTATAAACTCGCCAACATGAAGCAAAGAGATATGACGATTAAAGAATATCTAAATAAGTTTAATGAACTTTCTCGTTTTGGGCTGGAACTGATCCAGGATCTGATCAAGAAGAACGAACGGTTTATTAAAGGTTACAAAGGAAGTACCATAAGAATTACAACTCACGTGAAAGGCTCATTTATGGAAATGTAGATATGGCATATCGCTTTGAATCCTTGGACAAACAGAATGCCTTTGACGATAAGGACAACAAAAAGGACAATTCATGGAAAAAGAGAAAATTTGAAGGCAAGAGGTCGGGATCAAATAAAGAAAGGAAAAAAACCAAGTAGGATTGTGTGAAGAGTTCCACTTGTTATAATTGTAATGAGAAGGGGCATTTGTCGACTGATTGCAAAAATCGAAAGAAGCTGAGTAGGAATGATCAAGAACCCTAGAAGAAGGTAAAAGATGCCAGAGAATGTTACAATTGCCATAAGATCGACCATATTGCGAAGAACTATCCACTAATGACAAAGATAGAGATAGCACATGATTATGCCATTGAAAATGAACCATCAACCTCCTCAGTCAGGAAGGAAAAGGAAGTTCTTGAAGGTAAACTTACTATTAAGGATGTCCCAGTTATAGCATTATTTGATATCGGTGCCCCCACATAATTTTATACCAAACAAAAAGATTAAGAAATTAAGTCTAAAACCCAAATATATTTAGATGCCCGTTTGCGTTAGAAATCCGATAGGAGGTTCCACCAACATGTGTTTACACAGTAAAGTGCCTGTTTCTTATTCCCATTACCGATTTCCCTTTAATTTGATTATCTTGGATTTCACCAATTTTGATATTATACTTAGGATGGATAGCTGACCCTATATGTAGCAAGGATTGTTAGGGTAAAAACAAAAATTGGAAATTTTATAGAGATACCATGTGAAGGCTCAAATTTATGTGGGGATAGTTTCTGGTACGCTATAGATGTTTCCCCCACCACTACAGAAAGAGTTTTGTAGATGTATTTGATGAAGTTAAGAGTCTTCCTCCACATAGGGAGATTGACTTTAGAATTGATTTGGTTCTGAATGCAAGGTCAGTTATGCATGCGATTCGGAGAATGACCATGAAGGAGAAAGAGGAGTCAAGTGACTATGCTCAAGAACTTTTGAAGAAAGTTCGGAACAGGCCTAATTATTCAAGTTGGGGTATGGCAGTAGTATTTGTTCCGAAGTCTGATGGTAGTCTAAGACTATGCATGGACTATAGATATCTAAATAAGCAAACTCTTAAAATAAATATCCTCTTCCTCACATTTATGATTTGTTAGATCGCTTGAGTGGAGCTCGAGTATTTTCAAAGATGAACCTAGCTATGGGATTTCACCAACTAAGAATTATGGAAGATTGTATTCATTTAACTACTTTCAGGAGGCTTGATTTGTTGTAGGATTGGTTAGTAATGTCTTTCGGATTATGCAACTCCCCTGCTTATTTTGTGGATTTAATGAACCAATATTTCGGGAAGTATTAAGTAAATTTGTAAATTTGTAACTGGTCTTTATTGATGACATTTCTCTAAGACGGAAGAGGTGCACGTTAGGCATTTAGAATCTGTCCTGGAAATTCTAAGAAATAATGTGTTGAAGGAAAAGTTTTCCAGACGTCATTTTTGGAATAAGAAGTTTAATTTCTCGGATGTGTAGTGTCGAAAGAAGGTCTTTCGGTGAATCTGGATAAAGTTTATGACATCTAGATTTGGAAGCGACCTATAATCCCTACAAAGGTTAGAAGTTTCTTTGGTCTGCCAGTTATTACTGAAGGTTCATTAAAGATTTCTCTAAGTTATCCAGCCCTTTGATAACCAAGAAGCACACTAGGTTTTTTTGGACTGTAAGATGTGAAGAAGTCTTTTACGAATTGAAAGGGAGGCTAACCACTGCTCCAGTCCAAAAAATTATTAATAGCAATAAAGGATTGACTATTTATACAGATGCATGTGGAGAAGGAGTTGGTGTAGTAATAACGAAAGAAGGAAAGGTAATTGCTTATGCTAGTTGGCAATTGAAACCGCATCACAGGAAGTATGCAACCCATGATCTGGAATTTCTTGCTCTTGTATTTGCTTTGAAGATCTAGATACATTATTTGTTGGGTGAGATGTTCGAGTCGTTTACTAATCATAAATAATTGAAGTACCTTTTTACTCAGAAGGATTTGAATATGAGGTAGCAACGCTGGTTAGGGTTTCTAGCGGCATATGATCTAGATATACTTTATACTCCAGGGAAAGCTATTGTCATAGAAGACGCGCTCAGCATAAAGCATGGCATTATTGGTCATCCGGTTGTTACACCCACCTTGATTGAGAAGGTTATTATCCTTTAAAAGAGTGATGAATTTGTCTAGAAGATCTGCAAAAGGATTCAATAGGGAGAAATCTATAATTTTAAAGTCGATGATCTAGGTATTGTAAGATTAAAAGAGCGAATCTGTGTCCCAGACATCCCAAAGATCAAAAGAGAAGTATTGGATGAGTGTCATAAATCCAAGCTAAGTATTCATTCGGGGATTCAGAAATTGTATTAAGATTTGAAGTGTACATTTTGGTGGAAGTTAATGAAGAGGGATATCTCGATCTATATCAACAGGTGCCCAACTTGTCAACAAGTTAAAAGCGATCAACAGAAGGTTGCTGGATTACTTCAACCATTGGAGATCCCTGAGTGGAAGTGGGACCAAATATGATGTGTTTCCTCGAACTAGGGATCTGGGTTTTCATAGATCGTCTAACAAAGAGTTCCCATTTTCTTCCAGTGAAGCCAACAAAAACAGCTACCAGTCTTGCACAACTGTATGTAAAAGAAATTGTCCGAGTGCACAGGATACCTTGTAGTATAGTAAGTGATCGAGATCCGATCTTTTCCAGTCATTTCTGGGGAGCACTTTAGCCAGCATTGGGAACGAAGCTAAATCTGCGTAATGCTTACCATTCCCAAGCAGATGGGCAAACAGAAAGAGAAAATCAAATTTTGGAAGATTTTCTGAGAGCTTGCATTCTTGATTTTGGAGGATCATGGGAAGATCATCTGCAATTGGTAGAATTTTTCTACAATAACAGCTATCAAGAAAGCATTGAGATGTTTGAAGCACTATATGGTCAACCTTGTAAATCCTCTGCATATTGGATTGAGTCTAGAGATAGACTTGTAATGGGTCCACATATGATCCGTGAAGCAACTAAGAAAGTGGACTTCATTAAAAAGAAACTAAAGGAAGCACAATGTAGGTAGAAGAGTTACGATGATCAGCGGAGAAGAGACTTAGAATTCTCTATGGGTGACCAGATATTTCTAAAAGTTTATCTAATGAGAGGAGTCATCAAATTTGGAAAGACTGGGAAGTTGGCACCTAGATATATTGGACCTTTCCCCATATTGGAAAGGATTGGAGCTTTGGCTTACAAGATTCAGTTGCCTGAATGGTTGTTAGTCGTACATAATCTTTTTCATACTTTCCATCTTAAATGTATGTTTATGACCCTGATTTGGCCATTGAGGAAGCTGCACAACAAGACTTAGAGATCACACCGAATTTGACACTTCCAAGTGAGCCTTTAAAGACCATTAGCAAGGATGTAAAGGAATCGAAAAATAAGATGGTTAAATTAGTCAAAGTATAATGGAGTGGTGATCCGAGGGATTGCACTTAGGAAACAGAAGGTTGTATAAAGAAGTCTTATCTCCGATGCAGAGTGGATATTCCTGAATAGCTCATTTGTGAGGTAAACTCATTTCTTGGATATCAATTCTATTCAGTATCCCTTTCATTTCAATTTCGAGGGCGAAATTCTTTAAGTGAGGGAGATTGTAATAACCCACATTTTGGTAAATTATAAATAAGAGTTTTAATATATATATATATGTGGATTTTTATATAAATTTGAATATAAAATGTTATTGGAAAACATAATGAGAAAATATTATTTGTTAAATAATAGAACCATGATATCATCTAAGCATCTACAACCTTGTTTTGACTTTAAACAAATACATATATACCCAAAATGAACACATATGCATATACACTTAACAAATAATTCAAAGAGAGGTTAGTGGAAATCCATATCACTCTATGATCTCATGTTGCATGATGATGTTTTAGTTTAGCACAAAATATAAGGCATGGATTCAGTCACTTAGAACCTTGGTTGGAAAATTAACCAAAACTACTTTACTTAGCTACTACACATTCTCTTCATGTGTTGACACCTAGCAAAGGCTCTTTTGCTCTTAGGACCCTAGTGTGTGTGTATATAAATTTAAGGGCACCATCATTTACACCTCCTTTCCTTTTTTCTTCTCCATTTTGTCTCCTTTCTTCCCTTTTTCTCCTCTCTTCCTCATGATCTGGGGTCCATAGCCGCTACCACCAACATCCACCTCCGAATAGCCCCCGCCGCTACCACCAGCCTCCGCCTCCGACCAGCTATCGCCGGCACATCCTCCCCTCTAAGTCGTGGGCCCCTCCACCTCAAAACACCCCAAATTCGCTTAAAACCCCTAAAGGTCCCACCTTTACATCGTTTCTTCCCAAATCCGGCCACCACCGCCTCTTCCACTACCATAACCCACTCCAGCACCCCTACCCATGTCTACCACTCCACGTGAACCCCACCAAGCTTCGAACAGCCTCTCAAACCCAAAGATTCGACTTTTAGCCTCCTAAACAAAATATATACCCATACATATATTCAATTTATATTTCGTAAAACTCGTACGCGTTGAAGTTTTGTCCGATCAGAGTTCGATAATATATAGTGACATCGGAAGGCTGTCAGATTGGATCTGGATTGCAAAGTACTCCTATGTTTAAAGTTACGAAGGAGTGAATAATTTGGTGAGAAACTGTGCACGTAATGGTCTAAGTGGTGTGCGGTTGTTAATATTAAATCACGTTAGGATTTAATGATGATTGGTGGAGTAAAGATATGATCTTTTAAGTTATTATCATATGGACACTTAAGTAAATAACAATCTATGATGATAAATGTGTGGATATTGGATGTTGGTTGTGGATATGAACCTTATTGGGTTGTTGAATACTATATTAATGTAACGGTAAGGAATTTCGCTCGATCCGAGTCGATCGTTAAACTGACTAAGACCGTTCGAAACCCCTGATCGTTTTGAGAACACTACAAATTGGAACGCAGACAGAAGAACATTTCATTGCTTATTACAACAATTCCATCAGAATACAAGAATATACAGAGTATAAATAAATATTACACAAAAAAATATTAGAGATTTAAATTACATTTAAATACATCGCAGCGGAAATAATACAAAACACAACTAAAGAGATATACAGATACAAAGCTTTCCAGATATCGTTCCAGCTGTAAAAAAGGATCCTGTGAATATAGATCTGCAAAACCAAAACTACTAGCTGCCCGTACGGAAAATAAGGGCACCCAGAGTTTAGGTTAAAACAATAAACTCCAGGTCAGTCATGTAATTGGTGTGAGAACTAAAACAGTTATTAATCTTTGTTTTTAAAGTTAGGTAAATCAAGGGACCACGGCGTATAACACGGAACGGGTTTCCTCCCAAGAATACCAGTGCATAAAATAAACAGCGCAATGCAAAATAAAGAACAATGAAGCTATTATAAGACCCAGATCCCATTACACAATGCAACGCAAGCCAGAGGATAGGGTTTTCCCTTATAATAGCCAAATATGCTTGATACGTGAAATTTCATCTTGTATTATTACTGTAAGTGAAGAAAATAACTTCAAATATAAATATATCAATCATAGACGGCATGGGTACCATATATCATATCGCCAATACTAGGTTCTACAATCAAAACCGCAAAATGTCATATTTGGAAATTGGAATTCCATCATGGTGGCTCCTGATTCGAAAGATCGATCGCGTAGTGCCATCCACAACGGCTTACGTCTCAGCGAGAGAAAACACCGTAATGCACATGCGCACTTTTGGGAAATCGAGTATAACTGCGGCTTACGTCTCGGCGAGAGAAAACACCGCTTACCCTATCCCTCTGAGCACTAAGCCAATCTCGGTCGACCGAATCCACGACACCACTAAGGTGCCCATCCACTAAAAAGCATACTGATCAAACCATCAGTTTACCACCATACCGGGGTGTGAGGCTCGCGAATCAACGCTATACACAAAGCCGTGCTATATTAAAGCTGAGCTTTGATCATCATCCACCAAACTTTGCTTTTCAACAAAAGTCTGGATCACTGCATCTCAGCATGCCACACTATCAGTCCATATCGTACCACTGATTTCTACCAATATATAACCTCTGAGCTCGTATGTCTCAGAGAAGGCCGTTAAGAAAGAGAATAAATTCTCCGCCGCCAAACAGATATATATTTAGCAGAGATCAACGAATACAATATAAAGGAATACAATGTCAGACACACCATCCATTTACAAGTCCGTTCTAGGTCTGAACGAAACCGGAGGCACTTTCCTCGCGTATCCGTCGACCTCCAAGCACGTCCAGACGGCTACCACTTTAGCCCCCTTCAAGGTAGCTACTCCCATCGTGAGCATCAGTAGCACCCATCCATTCGATGTGAAGATCGTCGGTCTTGCATTGTCTTCAATCTCTCCGACTCATTGTCGAATCAGTTATTCAGAATGGGTTATACCCGGACTTTCTGAATAACTCGCGTATCTTAATCAACAAGTGCTATAAAACACAATATTCGCCTCATTCCAATTCAGAATATTCACACTCCTAGGGAAAGATTCCCATTAATTTTATCAAAGATAAATTCTTTTAAATTTATTCTTTAATCTTCCTTTGGATATCATTTCAAACCATATTATGGTTTTCCAAACTAGTCGGGATTAGCGAACCACACCAAAGTAATTATTTATTTTATTTCCCAATCCAAACCTATTTATCCCATGGAGCAAAACTGGCAATACTCCATATATAACACTACGGTGCTATCGGTAAAATTAATTACCATTTCACGGTCAAATCCAATTAAAGATTTTAACTATCGCTTTGGAGCAAAACTGGCAATACTCCATTCTCGCTCACTTTCCAAATTTGATAATTTAAATTATCAATTCACATTTCAATCTAATTACCGATTCATTAAAACTCCTTTTACTGGGTTGAAGAACTAATGTCATTTAAAACACAGTTCACGATAAACCCAGATCACATTCTATTTATTATCGGGTTAAAGAACAAGTGTTATTTAAAACACCGTTCACGGTAAACCCACAAATTAATTCCAATTAAATATATTAGAAATTCTGGTTATTTAAAACCCATTTCAAATTCAATTTATTTATTTCAAAAATACATTGATTTTAATTCTAGTTCGAAACTAGTTCATTTCAATAAAAATCTATTTTATCTTTTCAAATAGGGAATTTTTCATCCTAGTTCTTTCCAATTCATATATTTTGATTTTACACAAATTATAGATATTTTTAATAATTTTATCAAGGCCCGTACAGTCGGTTTTCAATAACTGCCACCGAACTGCACTTACAACGACCTTTTCTAAATTTGATTTGGACGTATCTCCAAATCCACTGTTAGATTTCGAATTTCTAATATTCATTGGAAAGCTCTTTTCGATATGAACCCAACGGTTCCGGTTTTAGGAAAATCCGACGGTCGGATCTCCCGCAATATCCATTCGAAGTCAATGGTCGAAATTGGCGAACTGTCGCAGCGCGGCGCGTTCTATTCAGGCCATTATATTATATATATAATATATACTTCGTCGTTTTCCATTTAAACGAATTTTATAAATCGTTTTAAATTCATTTCAAAAACAATTTCAACTTCCATTTCAATTTCAATTCGATTTTAATTCAAATTCATTTTTCTATTCAATTCAATTCAAATTTATTTTCAATTCTATTCAATTCAATTTCATTTTCTATTCAATTCAATTCAAATTCAATTTCTATTCAAATTCATTTTCTATTCAATTTGTATATCTCTTTCTAAATATTCATTTTAAAAATGAATATAATCGATATCAACATCGTTTGCGTTAAAATAGCACATCTCTAATCAACACGGCTTATATTTTTCAATTACTTCGTTATTTTATTCAACAAATGAATATTTATTCTGTTCAACACATGAGTCTATATTTCTTTCACCACATGACTAATCTCAACAAATGAGTACTGCCAACACGTTAATCTTTATTTTATAATATTCTTTATTTTCCCAATTGGAATGAGGCCCAATCAATTACCATATAATGTTAATTATATGGATTCCATACAACACATGTATATAATAGCAATGATAAATAATCAACCATCATCCAAAGTGCACCACGCAACTGCATAAGTGTCAAATATAAATAATTAACGCTTACATAGTCTGTTGACCAATCGATCGACATACAATTAAATAATTGGGATTAGTGTACGCCAAATATCATCCCAACACCCGTGTGGGGTTTCAAACAATCAAACACAGATTTTATTTGTGCAGTTGGGCGATGTGTAAAATTTATCGTCCCAATCAATATCAATCAAATCAGTGTATATAAACAAATCGTCCGATTCATTTATAAATATTTAATTTTATATACACGTTAAAAATTATATTTTTAACTATAAAATATTTTATTTCACTATATAAATATTTTATTTCGTTCCCCATCACACAATCAAATTTCACAACATAGCAACCGAACAAACAAGTCATTCATGGTCTGTGGACGATAGGTGTCGGGTGCTGCTAAGCACCGTGTGCATCCTAGTATATATTATAAACTAGAAATTTAAAATAAAAGTGAGGAGTTCTCACCAATAGCTAAACCAAACTCCGCGACTCTTCATATGTAGGAAATCTTCATCATGCTCGGCCTTCGTCACTTTCGTTGCCCGCATTCACTACATATATAAAAATCACATTTTTATATTCTCTAGTATATAAAAATCATATTTTTAATTCGCTACATATATAAAAATCACATTTTTATATTCTCTAGTATATAAAAATCATATTTTTATATTACTATTTTATATTTCAAAAACAATGTATTGTTTATTTTCAAATCAAAGTATTGTATATTTTCTAAATCAAATTCTAGCTTATATTTTCTAAAACATTTGATATATATATATATTTTAAAACCAAAGTTCAAAACAAAGTTACTAGTAAAAGAAAATCATAAATTTTTATAAACAAGGAAATATATATCCATTTTTAAAACAAGGCAATATATATTTTATTTTAAATAACGCTAATTATATTTTTAAAAAATCAGATTTTAATTCACTGTTATAAAAAGACAATTCCTACTTAAATAAAATTTAATTAAACTAATTATATACCTTTTCCCTAATTACAAATTAAGGCCGTTGTCTCTTCTCATTGTCTGGAGCGTAAAACTGTCGAGCTCGCAACCTAGGTTTAGGAATTGGCACCACCTCGTCGCGTCTGAGGGTGATCGGCCCACACCCCGAGGTCGGCCATGGCCAGAACTCCCTCCGCCCGCTGCGACGGCCAGCTCGGTGGCCAGAACCCCTCCCAATTCGCCTTCGTCGACAGCCTGTTTGAGGCAGTATTGCGAGCGCCCTAACTCGTGAGAAATGATGATACCCTTATCAAATTAAAGAGCTTGATTTTCTCTTCTATTTTTGTATTGATTTCTCGATTTAATCCAATCCGAATTGGGAGCGATTTGAGGATCTTTCTTTGAGAAGTCTGACCGTTATTTTGAATGAAGGCGGCGGCAACGAAATAGGGTTAGGGTTCGCTGGGATAAGGGGTTTTTATAATATTTATTTAATTTAATTATTTAATTTAATTATTTAATTTAATTATTTAATTTAATTTCCATATAGTTGACTTTTCGTTCGAACCCAAATCGAGACCCAACGACTGTCGTCCCTAGCTAAATACCCCCATTCCGAACACAATGGGATATATCACGTAGGCCAATTCGATCGTTACGATCAGTTTCCGTTGGTTTTAAAACATAAATCAGTATATATTCAATTTGAACGCACATTTCAATTTACCGGGGTCACATACGAACTCTAAAAATTCCAAAAAAATTATTCCTAGCTTCGTATTGACGATACGGTCCTAACAAAACTAATTTCGTCAAATTCTGAGACCGTTTGAAAATGGCCATTTTCTGGTCGACCCGATTTAATTGAAACTGTCAAAACACGTTTAACTTCTCCACGCTCACATATTGATTCAGATAATTACAAATTTTGAAACCTAGCAATAATTTGACATCCCAGATCCAACAAAAGTGGTTTCGTCGAAAACCGAGGTCGTTTGCAAAATTTCCATTTTTAAGGGCCTTTATATATATATTAAAAAATATATAAATTCCACAGCGACTTTTCTGAATTTTCGTCTGGACGTGTCATTCAACTTCTAAAGTGAAATCTCAGTTTCTTACACTCGTTAGAAAGATATGGTTAAACAGATTTAGATATTTCTTGTTTCGTTGAAATCCGATTTATTTTGAATCCTGTATATCCATTTGAAATTCGAAATCGAATTTTCAGACTACCACGTCATTTTCAATTCCTTTTATAATTGTAAATAAATAATTATATTCTAACGACGATCTATATAAGTTTTGTCCGAATAGGACTAGTCACACAGTGGTAGTTCACGCATTTCGACCATTAACATCAAATTGACGTATCGGAAGATCCGACCATTGGATTTTCCCAAAACGAAAAATATTGGGTTCGAAATGAAGATAGTTTCAAATGTAATAATATGTTTTAAGATCCAATGGCTCAATTTTAAATTAAGTCCAAATCAATTTTCTAGAAAAATCTTGTTTTTGTAGTTTTAGTACCAAATATAAATGCCAAATAAAAATATTTAAAAATAAAAAAATCATTATAAATTTTAATAAATGATTTAAAAGAATTTTGGGCCAAGTATTTGAGGTTTTGAATGATAAAAACCCACTGGCTAGAAATAGGTCATTTTGCAACGCCTTTTTTAAGGGTTTTAAACAATGTTTTGAGTTAAAGGTTTTAGGTTCCCAAATTGAATGTAAACCTTGGTAAACCTTTTTATATGGTTAACATAGTATTTTCAGGATGATTTTGGAAATCTAATTGCTTAACCAAGTTTAAGAATGAGACCCAAACTTATGAAACGCATTCCAATTATAGGAGTAATTGGGGATTTGATAATCCAAAAGGTTTTTGTTTTGACATTGATTATTTTGATAAGACCAGATTCAACCCATTTTGAATAATTATGCGTCGAGATAGAGAAATCGAAGATATTGAAGATGGTGGAAGACTGATAATCTTCACATTAAATGGACTGTTTATTGAAGCCTTGGGTAGCTCCCATTATGAGGTTATAAGTGGCAGTGATCCGGACGTACCTGTAGATTTTTCAGATTTGCAAGGGCCTGTCTCCTTTATTAAACGAGGAATAAGGTGCCTTCGGTTTCGTTCACAACCGAGAATGAACTTGTACATCATGTTATCTTAACACCTTCCTCTGGGACATATATAATCAAAGGGTTATATATTAATAGATATCGATTATATGTTGCAAACTGATAGTGTGCATGCTAAGTAATGCTGGAAGATATATCAAAGCTTTTATTGAAAAGCAGTTCATTATGGAACGTCACTTCAAGGCCTCACAACCCAAAAATGAGCCGAAATAAGATGAAGTACAGAAGAGTTAAGAACTATCATTTCCATCTAGTTGCGATAGTGGTGCTATGGTATGGAGCCAAGAAAAAAAATACTTATATGGAGAAGGATCGAGGCGCCTCGGATAATGGTCGGTTACGACCGGAAGATGTTATGTTCAGGGGAAACTCAAACTACACCTGGTATAGATGGGCCGACTTTGCCGCTATAGAGAAAGGGATCATCTATTGGTTCCTGGGACATCCCGCTAGAGGTGTATCCAAATCGGTTGTGGAAGATCCTTTGCCTTGGTCATTGATGGAACCCAACTTCCAATACGAGCCTTTACGATTTTATTTGTAATCTCTGTATGTAGACATAATATGTGGGTACCTACGTCTGCTAAGATTTATATATTTATTTTGAAAAGGTTTTCAAAGATAGACACTAATGATAATATCAAATGACTTTCGCGTATCAAGCATATTTGGTTATCATAAGATAAAACTTGCTCCTAATGGTGTGCTCTTGCAATGTGTGATGGGATGTGAGTCTTATGATAACTTCACTTTCTAAAAAGCATTGCGAATTTTCTGCACTAAGATTCATGAGGAGAAACTTTTTCCACACTAAGCGGCTTGGTCTTTTGAATTACCTTGTTACCCTTACAAAAACAACTATTTTTTTAGTTTCTCACACTAGTCCCATGACTGACCCGTAGTTTTGTTTTTCCCTTGCAAACTCGGGTGCCCTTATTTCCCACACGGGCAGTCTAGTATTAAGGTTAGTAGTAAATCCATTTTGGGAGCCATGTATGGAAGCTCATTTTGGATTGGAGCAAGAGCAAAAGCTGGATGTTACTTTTGGATTCTCTATAAAGAATCTATCATGTTGTTATGTCTTTATTTCCGCTATGTACTTATTTCCTATTCTCTCTATCTAGTGCTATGTTGGATCTTGTCGGTTGTATTAACTCTGATGTAATATGTTGTACATTATGATGTTTTAATGTAATGTTTATTTCTGCTATTATTTAATGTGTTATACTCCATAGGTAATCTATCCATCCAGCACTTGCAATGTCGATACAGGATGTATTAGTTTCGAATCCCAAGGACTGAGAGGGTGGGTTGACACAACAACACTGTCCATAATTCACAAATGTACCCCGTTTGGTATCACCCAAAACCATATGTCTAACACGACTAGTAGTTCTAACCTAACCTTGTAAAAATTTACACACGAAAATCTACCATTTCTAGGTAGCACTTCCTAATGAAAACGTTATCGCAATATACTAGGATAGAATCTTTACGCATAAGTTTGAAGCCTTTAAACCACCATTCTAACAAATACCAAAACTAAGAGGCGGAATCTACAACTACTCAATACCCTGTGAAGAAGGTGGGTTATTCTATATAGCCACTTATGGCTTCACTTGTAACATAATATAATATAAGGGCGGACCCCTACAATAAGACCCAAGGCAAATCTGTTGAGCACTTAATACCTTACTAGGTGGTTTACAGCATCCTAGTATAAATTAGAGAACATGAACTAATAAGTCCTACTAATTTAAGGCTTCCGTCATTCACGCATACTCCTAAACCCTGCATAAGACGGGAGATCGTAAGCTGTCGCTTATGACCTACATGACAGGTAGATGACTACGTCATTTTTGGCCTTCCCTCGGTGGACCCCCATGTTACTATCTAGCTGACCTTATTAGATAATCCCCTAGTCACTTAATACTTACCATAAGATAGGCAGTCCATGATATTTAATACCTTATCCCAAGGCGGACTCCAACCAAGTCACTTACTACCTCGAGGAATCAAATCGCTGCGGAGATTATCGATTTCGCATCCAATTAGACTTTCTAAGTAGGCTGCATTATGATTCATTTCCTTTTCGGTTTCTTCTTCTGAAAGGTAGGCGGGCCCTATAGCCACTTAATACCTTAAACTTGAAGTATCATCACTGGTTTCTATGGTTAATGATATCTGCTACTTTCAAAGTTCGATATCGAAACCAGAGAAAAAGGTGAAGGGGTATCGTGGTGATTAAACACCACATCAGAAGTCTGAAGAGATGAAACCAGGAACAAAGGGATTAGAAGGAACTCATACAACATTAAACGCAAGAAGGATAGAAGCATGGAAGTTGATACCAAGAAGGTAGCAATGAATTCACGATACCAATACCGACTTGCGATAAGATGATAGCTTGGTGTCGGTATTGGATGACAAAGAAGGCAAAAACAAGGATCTATTACTAAACAAAGCAAAGTTAAAGCATTGAAACGATGCCAAATCTAGTATCGTGAGGACGAAACCAAACATAAAGAAGAAAGAGCAATCCAATCAAAACTAAATGAACAAAAGAGGAAGCATAAGACCAACATAGGAGCAAACGAGTGCTATCGATATCAAAAGGCTTAGTAACGATGCCGTTACCAAAAGTGGCACTGGAATCATCAGGAAGAACTTATAAGAAAACATGGATTTGAAGCCGGTACCGGAACCAAAAACAATTAATGTGGGTCGAGACTCAGAAGGCAATGCAAAAGTGGTGTATCCACGCTAACACACTTAATGTCAATGCTGATATATGAACCACCCTCCAATAGAGCCGATGCCCGAGCACTAACCCGGAGCCGAGCTTCCTATTGAACCGCAACAAAAGGGGGCCCAACTTGCCTATAAATAAGACCCCAAGGGTCACACTTTGTAGGAATTTTCCTCATTCCAAAATCTTGTTACCATTTTAGAGAGAGAAAACCCTTATTTCTAAATCAATTTGGGGATTTTACTTGTAACCATCTATGTATTCCGAAATGGGTAACAAAACTATAAATACCCGAATATGGGTTTCGGTTCGGAACTTCTTTATCACCAGAAGTGGATTTCTGGACTTCTATCAAATACCTGATTCTGGTTATGATTTGGGACTTCTATTATTACTAGAAGTGGATTTCTGGTCATCCATTAAATACCCAAATCTGGGTTTCATTTCGGGACTTCTATTATTACAGATATGGATATCTGCTCATCTGTTGAATACCCGAATTTGGGTTTCGGTTCGGGACCTCTATTATTGCCAGATGTGGCTTTTTGGTCTTTTATTAATAAATACTTAATTCAGGATCTCAGAATTTCTATTATTTTCCAAAAGTAATTTTCTGGTCCTTAATCACAAATGCCAGAGTATAGGCTACAGAACTTCTATCTACGCTTCAGAAGAGAATTTATGGATTCCTATTATATATACCCTAATATGGGTCTCGGGACTGCAATTCTCATTTCCAAAAAGGATTTGTAAAACAATACCCAAGTTGGTATGTCAGGTCTTTTACACTAAAACCTTCTAATGAAAGGTCATGGTTTCTCATATCTCACACAGGGGGATTATCTAAGCCGTTATTATGCAAAAAAAATATTCATTATTTTGACAAAACATTTAATGCGAGTGGTTGTATTAATCTATCACAAAGTCCATTTATTACTTGGCTATGAATCAAATGGTGTTACATATAATAAGTTGTTGTATGCAATCAACTCTAAGAAAAATGGTAACATAAGAATACTATGTGTTGAGATTTATGCAGAATATTGTAGAAAGATATCCTAGATGAGGATATTCAATTCATAAACAAGGAATATACGTTAGGTGATATCTACACAATCTACAATGTTATTTAACAATTTATTTACAAAGTCATTTCATCAGTTGTCAAAATGCAAAAGTTAGACATCAATATTACAACCACATCAGATGTCTTACACCTCCACATTTACATCATCGTCAGTTAAAGGAGGGTTAATAGCATGCCGAGTTGCAATGCATAAATGCTCCTTAAGCTTTTTCTCTTTCTACCTGATCTCATCAGGGCCGCCTATGGATCCAACCTAAAGCTTTAGGGCTCTATTGAAAGATCTACCCATAGCTTATACAATCTTGTTCTCTTTCTCCAAATCAAAGACTTGTTTCATCAAATCATGTCTCTCCTCCTGTAATTGTTTGATTCAGGAGAAGTAATAGTTAATACATAGAAGCATGTCCTCGTTATGCTTTGTGTCATAAAACTATTAATTTCATCTCTAACCCTTCTACACCACCTAGAAACAACTGATTCATCTAACCCATGAGGGGGATTCACCAAATTAGGATATTTCTCAACGGCTGAGGCTTTGGACTTAGCTATGGATTTGGAAGGCTTAGGCACGACAATGCTAGGGGTATGCCCAAAAGTAAATTCCCAAGATTTATAGATTTCTTTGGCGTTATCTAACTCAATTTCTACGTCAGTAATCTGCTGGTGCGGTCCACTTATTTCTTCATCAAAATCAGTGGAGGGAGTGGTCTTTATCTGCATCTTTAATTCTAGGATAGTCTTATCTTTTCTTTCAATCGACCCTCTAAAAGAGTCATTCGCTCATTCAAGTGCTTGATGGTCAAATTCTAAGGTAAAACTTTTTTCTCTTGAATTGTGATGGGTACCTCTTTGGGAATATCCCTCTGCTTTGCAACTGTTAGCGATTCATCCCTTGTTTGGGAAGGTGAAATCTCGAATTGATCCCCCTATTCTTAAATAAAACAACATACAATTATTTACAAATTCTATCATCACAGAATGGTACTGATAAAGTTATGCTTCTCCTTATCATAAAGGTTAAGTACGTAAACTCTTAGACTTATCCAAACAAGCTTCGAACTATTTTGAAAATACACACACATAAAGTGTTACAAAGGATGATCTTGTTTGTCAAAGCACCTACTGTTTAGGTGACATATCAACTCAGCATGTCGAGTCCTATTCTCGATCATTAACATGAAAGTCAATAGGAAGTTGAGCAAACTTCATGTAAATACATCGCAAGTCCCCTAGAAAATGATCCCTTCCAAATTTATATGATGATTTCATTAAGAATTCTCTCATTAATCCAGAAAATGAATGTAAAGCATCCTTTAAAACTACACCTTTGTGACACTGCCATGATATGAGACAAAATCAGAAATCAAAGATAAAAGAATTTACCATCAAAAACATATAATCATAATTCTATAATTTTACAGATATCCGTCTTGCTCGTACAATATTGACCTTTTGAAAAATTCAGAGATGAATCTTCTTTATTATACTTGAGCTTTTCTGGGGGCAAGTCCCTGGGGGTTGAGTGAACCCTTGGAAGGTTCCAGCAAGCACTGGGGTGGAGGTCGACTCCACATTCATCTAAGCATTGTCTGTGAAGACATCAAAGTAAACCACCATTAAACTCCCCTAGGAAAGAAAAATTTATTGTTTCATATCAACTGTAAACTTTATACAAGAAATCTATCAAAACGTCCCTATCTTCCTTCAACTTTTAAAATAAAGTCATCAACTCTTTGTTTTCCTTAAGAATTATTTCTCTTCGGTGTCGTGTTGCCTTTAGTCTTGACCCGGCTTAATGTTCTTTATAAGACATCAATTTTGAAGCACTCTTATCAAGATCATAATATTTTTGAGATAGAGCATATATTCTTTCAGTAGCTTGTCCTGTTCTACACGGGTCCAAATTGTATCCCTTTGTTTCTTATCTAACTATACCTTATAATATGCGGCAATGTTTTTCCTTGTCTATATATGATGATAGGGAATCAATTATCATAAGTTCAAGGATGAAGAAAACATTTTAAAAAGTGAAAGCCATATCTGAGAAACATGAATTTCGAGTTGGGCATGTTGTTCTTTTCGAGCCACTATCCTTAGTAGGAGCATCCGCTGGATCTTGACCAGTAGGAGCACTCAAAGGGTTAGGGTTTGCATCCTCGGAACCTTGGGTTCTGCCAACAGTAGGAGGAGGGTTTCCATCTCCACATTTTCATCAACAGTAGCATAATCAACTTCCTCTTCTCCTTCATATGGATCAAAATCATCAAGGAGATCCTCAACGTACAGAAGATCTTTAGGGTTTATTATATCTTTCTCATGAACTTGAATCCTTTTCTTAACCTGCTCAATCTTGTCCATAACTTCATTCGCAATAGAATGATCAACCGAAATGAATTCCATATCAGGATAATTCCGACAATTATTGGAATATGCCAAGAAAAGAGCATCTTTAAAGGAATTCGACATGAATTTTTGGTAAAGATATCCTAAGAAAGAAGAGAACCTTTGTTTGGCCTCAGAAATTATTCACTTGGCATTAAAGAGTGCACCTTGGGCCTTAGAAAGGTGGCTGTCTCTTTCTTTTAGCAGGTCAGCATGGTCTGTTACCATTCTCACTTTTTCACTCCCAAGTTCTTGTTTAGGAAACTTAAGAGCTTAAAATCTATCAGATAAGAGGTTCTTAGCCTTTCTCTCCTACTCAGGCTCTGGTTCAGCCTTCTCAAGAGATGTCTTTAACTTCATACACTCTTTCCCACTCTCCTCCTTCACTGCATTGAGAGCATTAATTTTAAACTCCACAAAAGCTTTCTCTTCTTGAAGTTTGGCGACCTCAGAAGAAGATGAAGAAGTCACCTCCTGAAGGGAGAACCATTTCATAGTTATCTGGAAAGAAGAAGAAAGTAGAATAAGCATTTATGTAATAATTAAAGACAACACAATTTAAGAGAAATAAGATTGTACCAAAAGTTGTTGCTTGATAAGAGATTGTCGCAACTTAACCAAGTCTAAGGAGGAAGAGGGCAACAAAATGTTGATAATATCTTAAGAAGAAAGAGCGAGCCTAACGATCTCGTAAAAATCTCGGGTCTGTAAAGAAGGCTTCCGAGGATTAACATGTTGAGGAGATGAGAGTGGGTTTAGCTCATGTTCCATTAAATTTGAAGCTCCCAAAGGCTTCGACACCAAAAGATTAGTAAAAACTCACTCCCTGTGGTCGTTGTTCGGGAAGAGCCCACGGCAAGAGTAATGTCAACATGATGAATAGTAAGATCAAGAGTAAGCTGCTCGGTGCATGCAGCAACGACGTCCATACTGGTATATGAAGGAGTAGTATTTTCATCCTTATGCCTCTTAGAAGACGATTTACCAGAAGTTGATTTGAGATTTCTCTTAGTCGCGGGCTTGGATCAGGCTAGGGCATCCATTGTAGATTTCCCAGCAAAAGTTTCAGTAGAAAATCAAGCGATGGCATCAAAAAAAGCAAAGTTAGATAACTTGAACATAGAAAGGCAATCTAACCCGAAGCACCAAGAAAAAGAGGGGTTAGCGAGAAAACATATCGGAGCCCTAGGTTAAGTGCTTAACACCAGGAAAACGAAGTGGTGGTTTCCCTCAAAATCTCTTGTCCTGGAGGAAGAAGAGCATGCTTACGGAGATTATCCAGAGTTAGCAAATGAGACCGCCTTCCGAATGTCTCAGAAGCCTTATAAATTGAATAACAACCTTAGCTTCCTCATCGCTCAAACCTTTCCTCATCGGAGTAGAGGCTGAAAAGAAACAAAGAATAGACGAAGTATGGAGATGAGAAAAAACCTAGAAGAATGAAAGCTCACCAAGTTTGGAAAAATTGCCCGTAATACCCGGGAGGTACTAGGTATAAAAAATTGAGTTCCCAATCTTTAAACTTGTTAATACCCTCACTGATCAGTTTCTTTGAGGGATGCGCACGAGAAATTGGCGAATTCGCTCCTTTAGCTATTGACAGTCATAGAAAATGATGCAAAAGGCGAGCATTGAGAGAAGATTGCCCCAAACAAAGCGCTAGAACCTCGAGACATAAAAGATAAGTATACATATTCGTGGTCAATTTAATCGAAGCAAGGTGAAGATAATGTAGAAGTGTGACGATCGCCCCGTACCTCCCATACAAATCAAGGATGAAGTGCGTTGTATGACGAGCCAGGCTGATACGGGACGGTCATCAAGAGAATTAAACACAAGCGGAAACCTGTCGTATAACTCAAAGTGTAAGGATAATATAATAGAACATATGCAACAGGCAATAGTAGTGAAGCATAATTGAGCAGAATCTTAAACTTTCATATCATCATGAGAATATCCCTACATCATTGGATTACATAACAAGAGTCTGTACATGAACCGCACTGTGACCCACTCAGAGTAACATACATCAAACATAACAGCGGAAACAACCAATAGTAGATAGTAGGAAATAATATGTCAGCCTCCTGCCCCTTGTCTCTCTGCAACATCGTCCTCATCAAGATCTACTACCTGCTACCTTCTACCTAGTCTTACCATCAACAACCGGATGAACAACCCAAGGTAATATGAGGGAGACATAAAACCTTGAGTTAAACAATAGTCTTAATGAGCGATAAACAACTATCTAACATCGTCAATAAAGTATATGAGAAATAGGCATATTAAACATCCATTCTACCAACAGATAAACAGAGAAGAACCCCAACCCGTCTCCTCCACATCCGACAACGATAGCCTCCTAACCAAACAGGAAAAAAACAGTACATTCATAGCAACCCGTTGTCAAACGTAGACCATCCTATCCGAGTTAGACTCTCCCAAATCACAAGATCCGAAGGCCTAAGCAAACATCTTACAAGCACTCAAGAGATATCTTCTGCGACATCAGACAATCCACACAGGATGATCAAACAATAACATCCATGACTCTGGCTATCACCGCATGCCTGGCCTTGAAACCATCATTAATCTATGACTGGCCCAACTTTCCATACGTCAAGAGCTAATGGTTACCCCGGTTCTAGCAAAACTCGATACGCCATTGTGACTCGTATCTATGCCTTTCAACGATACACACGGTACTCGAACAGCTAACTTCTAGTCTTTTGGGCATTCTCATTATACCCCTGCTTTGAATCCGCTAGAACATTCGACTAACGATAATCCCTTAGCCTTTAATATCTTTAGCCATCCCACTTGATGACTATCCATAAGCTCAAGCGACTTATCGAGAAAACATTATCCACGAACACAACATCTTTGAGTCGTCTCACATCTTCATTGTATTTCATAGGTCAATGAACACTTCATGACACTTCAAACATCCCATCTTGAATTCACATCGAAGCTACGTTCAACTTCGAACCAAAAATCAACTTTATTTGGTCATATATTTGATGGATCGTCTATCGATCCATCAATGGATCACCCGTGCCAATCCATCAGAGACCGATTCATCAACCAAGACACTCAACTGATCCATCGTAAACATGAAATGACCCGATCCATCCACTTTATGTCTCAAACGATCCATCACTGAATCGTAAAACGATCCATCCCCATAAGACGACCTGAAAAATGAGCCAAATCGACCCATTCAGTGGATCGGGACTTGATCCATTGCTTCATACTTTACATCTCACGTTACACTAGAGCAGACTGACTCGATCCATAACTCGCGCGATCCATCTCTGGCCACTCAAGACTTACCACCCATCAAGCCCACACATCTGCCCGATCCATCACAGACTGATCCATCCAATCACTGTGATCCATGTCAACGATTCATCGGTGCACCCATCATAACAATCCACTGATCCATCTAGCGCTGATCCACCCAATCCCTTCAACACTTGCACAGCGATCCATACCTTTGGCATGCTTTTAGCCAACCCAGATCCATCGAGACGCGAGTCAATCCATGGAGTTTGACCCGATCCATCTATTTCTTGAGCCACAAGCCAGCGATCCATACTTTTTGCCTAAGATTCAATCCATGATTTCCATATCATCACTGATCCATCATTTCTTATGCAAGAAGTCATGCGATTCACCTCTAACCCCAACCGATCTGTCACCAAATTCGATTGATTCATCAACGATCGACAACATCAATGCACACAACCCATCCAATGTCATTAGACCTATCAAGCATCAACAATCATTAACACATCAATAATCATCATTCAATCATATAAAATTCACCAAATTAAGGTAAAATGATAAATAAACAAATAAATAGATCCAAACTAGCATAAACGCATACGAATTCACAATTATGGTCTTGCTAGATTAGATCCTATGGCGATTTGAATGAAAATAGACTTACCTTGACTAGATCTAGGTGAAAACGACTTGAAATGATGAAAATAATATCAAACAACACATATTTGAATCTGTGTGAGAGATGCCTATCACTCACCAAATTCACACAATAGCTTGAAATGGATGTATTTCTAATCCGGATAGAAATGAATGGTCTTCAATTCAACTAATTTAATGCAATCTACTCTTTCTCAATGTTGATCTTCAATCTTCTAATGTAGATCTAAGAATTTAATGAGGTGGAAATGTAATATGATTGAGCAAGGAGAATCTCAAACTCAACCAAATGAGAGAAATGAAGAAACTAATCTATTCTTCATACCTCTACCCCTCTATTTATAGCCAACAACACCTAGCCTTAATGAGCCTCACTAATCAGCCACTAATGACTAATTAATTTGTCTGGAAACCGAGTAAAACTAAAACAAAATCCCTTTCAAACACCTAAACCAAATCTTTAATGTGACCACTTTATGGAATTGGAAACATCATTTCCTTTCTAATGTAATCGATCTCAGAACCTGATTCGATAATAGTCAAAAGTTATTCCCTGTACAAAATTAATAGCGACAAAATGGTCACAAATGAAATTGATAAAAATTATGGATATGTCTCACATCCCCATAAACAACATATCTACAGTAGAGAATGATCCGTCCCTTAGAAAATTAAATAAAATTATTTTACGATCCTCCGATATGTAAAATGTGGGTCGTTACATTCTCCTCCGTTTAGGAATTCCGCCCCCGAAATCCCAAGCAACCACAAGCAACTAGAAACTATTCTGCATGCCTACCATCTACGAGCATCCAATCTACCACTCAATCTAGCATCCATCAGGCCATTTATCCATAGCCTTAATCTAGGACGCAGTATTCTAAAAATAGCACAATTTTCAATGGTGTAAGGTGACACAACATTAGTGGGTCATACCAACAAAGAGTTTTGATGGATCGTCTTTATGCTCTCTTTCGTATCCCATGTACAATCGTTATCATCCTAAGTTCAATTCACCTTGACTAACTTAACCGTCTTCCTCCTAAGCGGTTTCGTGCCATTCCCCATAACGTGAAGTGGCTTACAAGGTCTTGAGGCTACGAACTCGACTTCTAGGTCTTTGTTATGATCTGGAGATACCACCACATTTGAATCATGCACATACTTCCCTATAAAGGAGACACGAAAAACACCGTGCACGCCCGACATATTCTCCAGTAAATCCAATCTATGCGCGAGCTTTCCAACCCGCTCGACTATTGGAAATGGTCGAACGAACCTTGGAGCAAACTTTCCTTTACTTCCGAACAGAACAACATTCTTCAAAGGTGAAATCCTCATGAAAATCGGTTTCACCCATGTCGAACTCCAAATCCATTCGACGTTTATCTGCATAACTCTTCTGATGATCTTGGGATGCCTTCATTCTTTGTCGAACGATCTCATTACAATATGAGGTTTCTCTTATCATCTCAGACCCAGGTATAAGCTTATCTCTAGTCTCTAGCCAACATGCCGGAGAAGTACACGGTCTACCATACAACATCTCATATGGTGCCATCCTAATGCTTGACTAGTAGTTGTTGTTGTATGCGAACTCAACTAAATGTAGATGGTCTTCCCATGATCCCCCAAAGTCCAATACACAAGCCCTAAGGAGATCTTCCAATACTCGGTTAACTCTCTTGGTTTGACCATAAGTCTGGAGATGATAGGCCGTACTTAAACATAGCTAGGTTCCTAAAGTTTCTTGCAAACTCTTCCACAATCCACTCATAAACAATGGATTTCGATCACTCACTATGCTCGTAGGAATACCATGGAATCGAACCATCCATTTAAAATATAGCTCAGCCAACTTCGATGTTGCCCTAGTCGATCTGACAGGAATAAACCTCGAGCTCTTGGTCAAACGTTCCATTATGACCCAAATTCCTTCATTTCCTGCCTGGTTCTAGATAGTCCATCAATAAAATCTATCGATATTTGCTCCCACTTCCATGTAGTAACTTCTAATGGCTAGAGAAATCAACTCGGCTTCTTCTGTTCAGCTTTCACAAACTAACAGTTCATGCACTTGGAAATGAATTTTCCAACATCCCTCTTCATCCCTTCCCAGTAGTGAGCTCTCTTCATGTCCCGATACATCTTATTACCACAAGGATGAATCATCAACTTTGAGTGATGACATTCCCTCAAAAACTCATCTCACAATACATCAATATCAGGAACAACCAGTAGTCCTTGCTTTCGAAGTCGACCATCTCGCTCGACCTCGAACTCATTATCCTATGGTTTCAACCTTTGATGATCTCGACAAGTTTTTCATCACGCTATTGGCTTTCACCAGTGCTTTTGATGAGAGTAGGTCTTATTGATAAGCTTGCCAACAATTCAGGCTCTAACTCACACCAAGGCCTAAAATCAAATCCTGCCAAGTACTCGAGGTGCTTACATTTCGAAAACATCGCTCCCAAACTTGTATGTCTTCGACTTAATGCATTTGTTACTGTGTTACCTTTACCAGGAGTATAGACTATACCAAAATCATACAGTGCCAAAAACTCTAACCACCGTTGTTGTCGAAGATTCAGATCCTTTTAGGAGAAAAGATACTTTAATGACTTTTGATCCGTAAACAACTCGAATTGAACATCCAACATGTAATATCTCCACATATTCATAGAAAACAAGATCGCTGCCAACTCTAAATCATGAGTCAGATAATTCCTTTCTTTCGGCTTCAGCTATCGACTTGCATTTGCTATAACTTTATCCTTCTGCATCAACACTGCTTTAAGTTCAGTACCACATGCATTGGTGTATACCACAATCTCTTCATTCCTACTAGGAATCGTCAAAATAGAAGCACTCGTTAGTCTCTCTTTCAGGATTCCAAAAGCTTGCTCACACTTTTCATCCCATCTGACCACTTGATTCTTCTTCGTCAATCCTGTTAATGGTGCATCTTTTTGGAGAAATCCTTGATAAATCGATGATAACATCCTGCCAATACAAGGAAACTTCACACGTTTGTCGCATTGTTAGGTTTATCCTAGCCCTGGGTTGCTGCCAACTTGGCGGGATTCACCGCTATTCCGTTACCAGAAACAACATGGCATAAGAACCTCACTTCATTCTTCCAGAAGTGACACTTTGTAAACATAGCTCTCAGTTGATTCCTTCGCAAGATTTCCAAAACAACTCACAAGTGTTTCTAATACTCTTCCTCATTCCAAGAGTAGACCAGAATATCATCCACGAACACAAGCACAAACTTGTTCAACTGATCTCTAAATATCCTATTCATAAGACCCACGAAATATGTTGGCGCATTGTCTAATCAATACGACATCACAAGCCACTGAAAGAAACCAGATGGTGTCCTCAAAGCAGTCTTCGGTACACTATCCTTCGTGATTCTCAACTGGTTAAATCCCATTGCCAAATCCATCTGGGAAAACACCTTGGCCTCGTGAAGCTGATCGAACAAATCATATATCCTTGGTAATGGATACTTGTTCTTCTTGGTCACCTTGTCCAGCTCACGATAATCAACACATAATCTTAAAGATCCATCAGCCTTGGTTGCAAACACAACTGGTATACCCTACTCGGACACAACTCTCTGAATGAATCTTTTTCCCAAAAGGTCATGTACTTGTACCTCCAACTCTCGCTGTTCCTTATGCTCTATCTTCCTAAGAGGCGTGACGATAGGTCTAACACCTTCGACCAAATCGATCCTGAACTCAATCTCGTAATGCGGCGACAAAGCTTTGACCTCTTCAAAGACATCATCAAATTCACTAGCGATCAGCTTCGATGGCAAGTCTTCCTGTGGAATCACGAGCAAATATAAAAAGCTTACGAAAAACCCCATCTTCTGGCATACATCGAATCACAACCATTTTCTCTTCCACATTCCTGGCAGCGACCTCGAGCTTCTCGCAACCAATTTAGCTGCAAACCTCTTGACCCAGTCCATACCCAAAATAATCCTAAACCCAACGAAGTTCAAAACCAAGCAATCACAAACAAAAGAGCAACCATGACTTGACAAAACTAGACCATGATAAATCATACACAAACTGGACGAAACCCAACTGGATTATTTACGACCAATGGTCTATCATAAATTTCATGTTCCAAACCCAAGCGACAAACAAGCTCATTACAAATGAAAGAATGCAATCCTCCAGTATCAAACAACACTCAAACTAAAAATCCTCTGATAGAAAGAGCACCTTTAAAAACAACACTCTTCCCTTTCTCTTCCACTATAGGAGCCCTCGAAGATGATGGAGTGACTTCCAAAGCATACGCCTTTACAATCCTTCTTGTTATGCCCAGGCTTTTCATAGTTAAAGCACTTCCGCTCAACTTTTGGATTTTTGCAATCCTTGGAAAAATGGCCCTTCTACGGGCAGTTGAAACATATTACCTTGCTTTTCTGCCTTTTCTGACCATCTTTTCCTTTCTGTTGTTGTTGCTTCCTATTGACGTAAAATGTTGATCTCCAGTGACAATCAATGGCCAATCGTGTGAAGAGCACACAAATAACAATCACAAAAATGTAGTAAAATAAAGAAAACAGGGAACATGCAAGACTTTTTATAGAGGTTCAGCAAAGATGGTGCCTACGTCCACTTTATCAGTATTGATTTAATTTTGATTACAAGTTCAACACTTTTTCTATTTGAAGGAAAAAAAGAGAATTAGCTATTTTGGAGTTAGCCATGGAATATGAGCTTAAGAATGAGAGAGCTCTTGCCCAAGAGTAGAAGTGCAGAAGTGAAGGTCTCCAACAGTCGAAGCCGAGAGAAGTTCTCTTCTGTTTTTAGCATGGAGGTATTTATATGTGAAGAAGTGGACTGAGTGGGCCGCCACATGGCTTGCCTCTTTTGCGAAGCTCGAACACATGGAGCCTGATCATTTGAAGTAGTTGCGGAGGTGGGACTCAGTCTACTATTGATTAATGGTATCGTCGAAAGTGGTGGTTTACGTTGCACTCGAGATGAGGTGTATTGAGAGTTGAGCTTTGTTCGGAAGTGGTTGATCGCATTTACTGCCTTAAGAATCGGGATGAGTATTGAATAGCTGAGCTGAATATTTCCACATAGATTCAGAGATATTTGGTCGATCCGGTCTTTAAGGAAGTGCTTGACTCGGTTGGTCTAGGAGAGCGATTGTGCCAGGGCACGAGATGCCACTTCTTAGAGGAAATTAACTCAGGCCAAATCTTTTCAGGACTTTCTGAAATACAGGTCATTCTATTAGTCGACCGAACGATGCTGAAAAGTGAGCTTCTTGAAACTGGGTTTCGATCCGTTGAACCGCAACAGCATTTGCCAAAAAATTGCTCAACATTTTGCCCCTCAGAATACATCTTTCTTGATAAAGGAGGTATGTTCTGAACCTTGTATCGAAGTTCAACGTGTGGTCAACGATAGTTGCGCTGAACCATATTAAGGCTAAAAATCCGACGATCCTGGTCATTGTATTAAGACCAGAAAACCAACGAACGAAGTAGATCATATTAAGATCTGAAAACCAACAACCATCGAGGACCGCATTAAGGCCGGGAAAGTAAATGTTAACTTCGGTCGTGAGATTCAACACCTGTAGAGATTGTATGGGCCATTCTTGGTCTCGAGATGGCTTTGGTCTTGATTGGGCGAGTATTAAACATACTCGGCTTGAAGATACGGGCGTGTAACAATCACACTTGGATTAGAAGGGTGGAGAGTATTATCCATACTCGGTTTACATAGATGGCGAGTGTTATCCATACTCAACTTATAGAGATGCCGATTATTATCCATACTCGGCGTATAGCAAGTGTTAATCGTGCTCGGGTATATAATTTTGTTTTTGCTTGGCCGATGAAACCAAATATACGAGGCCATGTATAAATGATTTTATTAAGTCATGGCGAGCGGACAGTGCACTCGTCTTAGAGAAGGGGCGAGTATAATCCATACTCGGCTTTAGGAAAGTCCTAACATACTCGGCTCGAGGAGTAGGCTTAGTTATAGTGGCAGACTTTGATTGTCCATTACAGGAGATGGCTTAGCCCTGAGTATGTTCGGGTTGGTGAGCTTCAGTCATGCTCGACTTAAATCATTCAAACATGATCCATGTTTGCAAAGTAAGTTTATTGTTACTAAAGAACTATTACAAGGAAATGGAAATAAATTCTAAGAGGGCGAGCATTGATTCCAGAGCATGCCTAGGAGCTAAATCCTAACTTCATACAAGTGTACATCAACATACCCATTTCATTGGAAGAAATAAAAGAACAAAGAAAATAAGAAATATAGATCTTGTTAATTGATGATAATGCCGCTAGTGCTGAGCTCAGGGTCTTTTCCGTTTCTAGGACCCCGAGGATCAGCCTGAGGAGCTTGGGCAAAGATTGTGGCAGCATGGCCGGTGTGTTTTTCTTGACGTACTAAGGAAGTTCTCCTCGCCTGAACCTATCCTCGATGAGATCGCGTAAGTGCCTGCATTTATTGGTGTTTTGGCAAGCTATGTTGTGAAACATGCAGTGCTTTCCAGAATCAAGCTCTTTCTGGGTTGGTTCTCTTCGAGGAGGTTTTGGGAAAGGTAGGGATCCTCATTCATTCTTTTCTGTGGCCTTTTCTCTTCCTTTATTCTAGGCATTGGTGTTGGATGGACCTCCTCATTTGGTGGCAAGGACCTCGAGGCTCTCTATCTCAATGCTGGCATCTTTTTTTCGGAGGAACCGCTCGGCCTCTACATAGAAATCTTCAACGTCCTTGCCGGGATCTCTGGTCAAAGATATTGAGAATTATGATCGGTTCTAGGCACCTTCGATGGCGCCTATAAGCACCATCGATGGCTCGGGTCGATCGACTAAAGTTATGACCGCGTTGAATCTTTCAAGGAAAGATCGAAGTGTCTCTCTCAAAAGTTGCTTGATAGAGGTCAGGAACATAACACTTTTTGGTCGAGAGATGTGAACTCTAAATTTCTCGACGAAGTGGGTGACCAGCGTGTTCCAACTGCCGATCGACTCCGTTGTAGCCGTCGAAACCACATCCCGGCTATATCTGTGAGAAAGAGTAGGAAGCACTTTGCCATAACATTGGTTGATGCAGAGAGTACTTCCATATGATGCATGTATCACATGAGTTGGATGGTTGGGTTGGTCCGACCATCGTAGGGTTCAATGGCTAGAAACTTAAAGTATGGAGGATTGTGGGAGTTTCTGATTTCCCTGGTGAAGGGACTGCGACGGATATTGTCTATATCCTACTGAGAAAAAGTGCATCGGGTGAAGCGTCGGATGATGCTTGCAAGCTAGCTTCCATCTCCGAGGAGTCCCTGCCATGAATCCAGCTCTACATTCGGGAGAGCTCCAGCACCAGGGTCCAACGAAAGCATGCTCGGAAGTGTGGCCGCTGATTGGGCTCGACCTACGAGAGTTGAGTGAAGGTGAGGATGAGGGTCTATTACAGTTGTTGGTTCTGGGCAGACTGGCGGTTCCTGAACCTGATGAGAATTGGTCTGAGCTATGCCCGCGATGGAAGGTTCGGGCTGATTCAGCGTAGTATGTGATGTTCGGGGATCCCTGGTGCCCCCGCGAAACGATGTTAGAAATATCTATGGTAGCATTTTCTTCCACCATGGTAAGAACCGGTATGATAGAGTGGTCTCCCAGGTTCGAAGAGAAGGCTCCACCAGCTCTTGGTTGAAGGAGAGGAGGAATAAGATGAGTATGTTATAAGATGCTGGGTTATAATAGGAATGACATTGATCCCGATGGGCCCAACGGTTGTTCGATTGGTCCGGAGGGTCGAGCGGGTCCCCAGAGTGGAGGTAATATGGTCGAACGACCTAGATCTTGATTGCGGGACTCCTGTGAATCTGCAGCTGTGCTGGTCGTTGGAAGTGAGACTCCTAGCTGTGATTGCTCGGGAGGTGGAGCTGAACCAGGAGGAAGCAAAGGTGTGATCTGATCTGCAACTTGCATTTGTGCAAACTGAAGATCGGTTAATGCCCCAGCCTCGCCCGGTGGAGGAATTGATGTTGAAGCATTAAATCCCTTTTCCATCCATGCGAGAAGATGATCCATCAACTGTTATTTTCGTTCGAGGAGTTTACCTTGAGATGTCATCTGGCCTCTGAACTCGGCCTTAAACTTGTCCATGTCGTCTCGAGTAAGATATCGGGACACGTCTTCATGAGAGGAGGCTTCCTAACTTGCCTCTGTAGTGTTTGCCTAGGCTGCATCAGCATTCGTGGGACGGGAAGATGTTGCATCTTTCTTCCATTTGTTCGCCATGGGTCGGAACTTGCTGAAGGTCGTAGGGTATGTCGCTGCGTGTGCACCCTTCCTGGCGTGCCAAAGTATTGACATCAAAAGATGGTCACCAGTGATAGTCAACCCCCAATTGTGTGAAGAGCACATGAATAACAATTACAAAAATGTAGTAAAGTAAAGAAAACAAGGAACACGCAAGGGAAAGATGGTGCCTAAATCCACTTTATATGTGTTGATTTTCTTTTGATTACAAGTACAACACTTTTTCTATTTGAAGAAAGAAGGAGAATTGGCTATTTTGGAGTTAACCGCGGAATATGAGCTTACGAATGATAGCGAGCTCTTGCCCAAGAGTAGAAGTGGAGAAGTGAAGGTCTCCAAAAGTCAAAGCCGAGTGAAGTCCCCTTCTATTTTTAGCATGGAGGTATTTATAGGTGAAGAAGTGGACCGACTGGGCAGCCACGTGGCTTGTCTCTTTTGCGGAGCTCAGACACATGGAGCCTGATCATTTGAAATAATGGCAGCGGTGGACCCGGTCCACTGTTGATTAAAAGTATTCCCGAAAATTGTGGTTTACGTAGCACCTGAGATAAGGTGTACCAAAAGTAGAGCTTTTTTCGAAAGTGGTTGACCGCCTTTATTGCCTTGAGAATCGGGTCGAGTATTGAATGGCTCAGCTGAATATTTCCACATAAATCTACAGATATCTGGACGATTCTTTCTTTAACGAAGTGCTTGACTCGGTCGGTCTAGGAGAGCGATTGTGTCGGGGCACGAGATACCGCTGCTCGAAGCAAATTAACTCGGGTTAAATCATTTTGGGATTTTCTAAAATACAGGTCGTTCTATTGGTCAACTGACCGATGCTGAAATGCGAGCTTCTTGACATTGGGATTCGATCCATTGAACGACGACAACTTTTGTCAAAAAGTTGGTCAATACTTCCTCTTCCTGTTATTATCACCCTGCTTTGGTTTTTCTTCCTCTTTAATTGCAACAACACTCTCTTCCTTGGGAAACAAAAACTCTCATGCCTCAATGCTTTTTCCATGGTCTTCTCATAAGTGTCATCCGAATATTCAAGCAGCTGATTCCCAAGGTATTTGTCCAAGCCCATGACAAAATTCTTGTTCTTCTGCTAAGGAATCTCAATATACAAACGATCATACTTGGACAAAGCTTCAAAATCAGAAACATACTCGAACACTAGTCGACCATTCTATCTTATCTCTACAAATCCCTTGAACATAATAGACTTCTGAACAAAAGAAATGAACTTCGTCTCGAACTTGACTTGGAACTGATTCCATGTGATCTTATCCTCTGGAGTCTCTAAAGTGACAGAGTTCCACCAATAGATAGCAGTGCCTTGTAGCTGTATCGATGCAAGCTTACTCTTAGTCGCATCGTCAATGCCTAAGTCTCTGAATATCCGAATGTAAGTATCATGCCACCCTAAATCTCTACAATCGGTTATGTCCCCTTGAATAGCTTCCCTCCTAACGTTGTGAAGTCCTTTCATAACTTTGCAAAGTTCACAACCCTAGGCACTTGCACTTGAACACCAACATCTACCATAATTGTCTATGGAACCGGTACCTTGCTCATGATTGTTGTTATCATGGCCTCGAACGTAGTAGGGTAATCCGATATACCGCTTCCCATAGGAACAGGCTCTTCCCTAGCAGTTTGTCTCGTTGATCTATGAATTATTATAAATTTAAAAATAGAATGATTAGTCCACACATGAGAATAACTGCAATTGAGCTAAAGCACTACTATACTAGACACTATAATATAGTATACATCCATCTAAAAATACAAATAAGTCTCTAATACGTTATTATGCCTAAACCGCTTAGCCAAAGCTTTGATACCAAATGTGACGACCGCTCTGTACCTCCCGCACAAACTAAGGATGAAATGTGTTGTATGACGTGTTAGGCCGATACGGGACGGTCATCAAGAGTAGGAAACACAAGCGAAAACCTGTCGTACAACTCACAGTGCATGGATAAAATATAACAGAATATACACAACAGGCAATATTAGTGAAGCACAATTAGGCAGAATCTTGAACTTTCATATCATCATGAGATTATCCATACATCATTGGATTACATCATAAGAGTCTGTACAAGAAGACTCACTACAAGTCACTCAGAGTAGCATACATCAAACATTACAGCAGAAACAATCAATAGTAGATAGTAGGAAATAATACGTCAGCCTCCTGCTCGTCATCGCTCTGCAGCATCATCCTCATCATGATCTACTACGTGCTACCTAGTCAGCCCATCCACAGCTGGATGAACATCCCAAGGAAATAAGAGAGAGACATAAAACCTCGAGTCAGATAATAGTAATGATGAGTGATAAAAAACTATCTAACATCATCAATAAGGTATATGACAAATAGGCAGATTAAACATCCAATTTACCAATACATAAACAGAGAAGAACCCCAACCCGTCACCTCCGACAATGATAGCTTCCAAACCAGATATGAAAAAAATAGCACATCCATAGCAACCAGTTGTCAAATATGGGCCATCCTAAACAGGTTAGACATCTAAGCATAAGCCCCGAAGGCCTAAACCAATATCATACAAGCACCCAAGAGATATCTTCCTCGACATCGGACAATCCACACAAGACGATAAAACAATAACGTCCATGACTTTGGCTATCACCGCCTTCCTGGCCTTGAAACCCTCGTTAATCGTACGAGTATCCCAACTTGCCTTCCGTAAAGGGCTAATGGTAACCCCGGTTCTAGCAAAACTCCATACGCCATCATGACTCGTATCTAGGCATTTCAACGATACACAAGGTACTCAGCCATATAACTTCTAGTCTTTTGGGCGTTCTCATTATACGTCTGCTTTGTGTCCGCTAGAACCTTCAACTAATGATAATCCCTCAGCCTTTAATATCTCTATCCATCCAACTTGATGATTATCCATAAGCTCAAGCGACTTATCGAGCAAACATTATCCACGAATGCAACATCTTTAAGCCGTCTCACATCTTCGTTGCATTTCTTCAATCAATGACAACTTCATGATGCTTCGAATATTCCACCTTGAATTCACATCGAAGCTACATTCAACATTGAACCAAAAATCAACTTCATTTGGCTACATATTTAATGGATCGTCCACCGATCCATTACTGGATCACCCTTGCTGATCCATCCAGAGACCGATCCATCGTAAACATGAAACATCCCAATCCATCCAGTTTATGTCTCGACCAATCTGTGATGGCCCGCCCTACACCAGCCGACATTTCCCTTGAAATGCATTATGCCAATGTACAACTAGCACGGGACGGTCGTCAAAAGAAAAGGATTTGAAACTATGAATCATCAAGAACCTGTATTATATCTTGCGATGCATGGAATAAAATATAATAGTAACATAACTTTATATAAAATAGGCGAGACAGTGCATAAGATGAAAACCAAACCATATCCATCAGAGTAGTGGAATCCAAAGTACATCTTATGATCCAAACCATTATTACAACTTCAAAATACTGTCTCTAAAGAAAAATAGGAAAGGTACACTACTAATGCTCAAAGTAGTAACCAACAACAACACACGGAGAATATATGCAAATAGTACGTGGAAGCCTCCTGCTCGTCTCCAGACAGCTACTCGCGCATAATCACAACCACCTAACATGTCTCTAGTCTGCTCGTTTAGGAGCACCTAGAGTAATAAGAAGAGACATAAAACTCTGGGTCAGAAAAAAGTCTGTTATGAGCGATAGCAGCAAAATAAAACAATAACATGTATAAATAATCATATCTGAACTAGGACCTGCAACCAAAGAGTTAGCACAACAAGATGTATAATACTCTAAGGTAACACTAACATAAAGTGTAAAATGGGAGTGTTCATATCATGTGGATAGCAAACATCAAACATAGCAATCTTCGTCACATCTCTCACTCAGTGCGTAAAGCATACGATATCCACTACTTTGATCACCAGAACTACTGGGGCCATGACAGAGTCCCATCCCATCCAACTATCACTATGACCACTTTTTCCTTGTAGGGCCTGATGGAGTTTGACTCCATACAACCTCTGACCCCACCGCACTGGTCCATAGTCAATGGCCCCTCTCAATAGTGAACCAAAGTTATAGATATCGATAAACCCTTTGCACACGTTCTGCAACAAAAGCTCAACTTTAGAAGTTAACCCGTCGATCCACATTTGGATCTTGGGCCACCACTTCTCATCTGAACTTCCTTTGCATCTCGAGTTTTGGTCGGATTGGAATTGATATTCAGAAGAGTTCTCGATCATCGCTGGTCGTTCATCCTTCATGGATCGGTCTAACATGCATGGGTCGGTCGAACATGCATCACATCGTGTCAGTCGAACATGCATCACACTGGGTCGGTCGAACATGCATGGGTCGGTCGAACATGCATTCCTGGTCGGTCGAACATACACTACTGGGTCGGTCGAACAAGCATTCCTGGTCGGTCAAACATGCATATGTATAAAAGGGTCGATCAAACATGCATTTCTGGTCGATCGAACATGCACCACTGGGTCGATCGAACATGCATCTATAAAAGGGTCGGTCGAACATACAATGAAGGGTCGGGTCGATCATGAAATGAAGGGTCGAGTCGGTCGTGTGAGCACCATCAGGGTCGGGTCGGTCACGCTCCTCCCCTGGTCGGTCACTCTACCCAAAACCTGCACCACTTTTCTACAAACTACTTTTCACCTTTTGACGGTATTTTCGACCATTCTAACTTTCCTATGCAATCATAGAACACACCAAATAGCAGTGATAACATGTGTAATCAATCGAAAACATCAAAACATCAGTAATGTGTGTTACTAGGATCAAACATACCCTAATCCATGATTTTCCCTTTAATCCCCTAGGTTCTTGGATTAGCAAACTTAATCCAAATTTATATCAGTGACATAAAATAATTTTTAGAATTTTTGCATATTTTTCTGAAGTATAATTTCGCAAATTATCACTAACCACCCCTAATTAGCCATAATTAGTGAAAAAACATGAAAATCACTCACCTTAGCCACAAATAAACTACAGATACGAAACCCTAATTGATTTGGCTCGGAGTCCAATGCGTAGCAGCAGCTCCACCTCGATTTTAATGCTAATCCAACTTAATTTGATGTAGATTTGAGTGATTAGTGGCTAGAAAGGTGATTAAAGAGAGATTTGGAAGACGAAGGCCATTACTAGGGTTAGAAAATTTTTTGTGGAGGCTAGAGAAATAAAAAGGAATCATTCTCTACCTCCTTTCAGCCCTCCCATAACCCTAATCCCGAAATGGGTTATGAGCCTAACTACTAATCACCCTATTAAGCCCGATTAAGTTGTTTTTCATCTTCCAAACCTCATTTCAGCCATATGTCTCAAACGGTAAGTTCGTTTGATTAATGTGACCACTCTATGGGAAGGTAAACCATCATCTGATTCCAATGGAAGTGGTTTCAGGTCAAAACTCCTTATCAATCAAAAGTTATAGGCGAAACAAGATTCTTCAGGGGTAAAACAATCATTTAAAATTCGGTGAAATCACGAATGTGGGAAATGACCCCAATAGTCGTTTCCCAAAGTTATACGACCATATGACTTCATATGAAAATAAAATAAATATTATATGATCCTTCGATATATAGAATGCGGGTCGTTACACTCCCCCCGTTAAGAAATTTTGCCCCCAAAATTCCTTAAACAAGAAACATACAATGGTGTCCCGCATGCCTATCAACAATTTACAAAAAATCAAACATACACAATAACGAAACAAGCTTGTCCTAGCATGCGGTTTACCAACAAGGGAAAAGCTATATTGCGATTCAAAATCTTACCAAGCAAACAGTTCTGGATATGACTTCCTTATGCTCTCCTTTGTTTCCAAAGTATAGTCATTCCCATTATCGCCCTACTGGACCTTGACTAGTTCCACCGTCTTCCTTCGAAGTTGTTTCGTATCATGTCCGACAATAGGAATCATCCTACGACTTCCAATTGCCTCGGATTCTACCTCGATATCATCCAACTGGTCTGGTTGAATAGTCATATCAGAATTGTGCACAAACTTCCTTAACTGGGAAATATGAAATACGTCGTGAACTCCCGCCATTTTGTCAGGCAATCCAACTTTATATGCTAAATTCCCAACTTGTACGAGAACTGGAAACAGACCAACAAACCTTGATGCTAACTTACCTCTCCTACCAAACCGAATTACACTCTTCAACGGAGAAGTCTGGATAAATACTAAGTCGCCAACGAAGAATTTCAAATCTCTTCGCCTTTTACCTGCATAACTCTTCTGCCCATCTTGGGCAGCCTTCATTTGCTGTTGAATAATCTTGATTTTATCGGAAGTTTCTCTTATTACATCTGGCCTAAGCATAAACTTATCACCAGTTTCCAACCAACGTGATGGTGAGTAGCACGGTCTTCCGTACAAAGCTTCAAATGGAGCCATACCAATACTGGACTGGTAACTATTATTATATGAGAACTCAATCAGATGCAAATGGTCATCCCATGAAGCCCTAAAATCCAATATACAATCTCCCAAGTGGTTCTCTAATACACGATTCACCCTCTCTGTTTGACCGTCGGTTTGAGGATGGTATGCGGTACTGAGATGTAATTCTGACCCTAAAGCCTATTGTATGCTCTTCCAAAACCCACTAGTAAATAATGGATCTCAGTCACTCACAATATCTTTAGGTACTACATGAAATCTCACTATCCTTTCATATATAGTTCTGCTAAATTAGTTTCCATTCTATTCGACTTGACTGCTATAAACCTTGCACTATTGGTCAATCGATCCACAACCACCCAAATACTATCATGACCTGATCTAATCCTCGGCAAACCGTCAATGAAATCCACTGAGACTTGTTTCCATTTCCATTTGGGAATTTCCAGCGGTAGTAAAAAACCACTAGGCTTCTTTTGCTTGGCTTTAATTAGCTCGCAGTTCACGCACTTGGATATAAACTTCCCAACGTCTCTCTTCATCCCTTCTCAGTAGTATGTCTTCTTCATGTCTCGATACGTCTTGTTACCACCAGAATGTGTAGTCAGTTTCGAGCGGTGACACTTTCTAAGTACTTCATCTCTCAATCCATTAACGTTGGGTACAACTTGTCTCCCATTCTTTCGAAGCCATCCCTCTTGGTCAAGTCCATACTTGTTTATCTCCTCACTGTCGTTACCCATCTCCACCTTAGAGATGATTTCCAATAGGTTAGGATCGTCCTTCTGACTGGAGCCGATCCGCCCAATCAAAGTCTGTCTGATCGACAAACTTGATAACATTTCTGGATCTAATTCACACCTAGATCTGAAATCATATCCTGCAATATACTCCGGTTGCTTCCATTTCAGAAACATAGCCCCCAAACTGGCATGTCTCCTACTCAATACATGAGCTACCACATTGCCTTTCCCGGATGTGTATGCGATATTGAAATCATAGGAAGCCAAGAACTCTAACCATCTCTGCCGTCGAAGATTTAAATCCTTCTGAGAGAAAAGATACTTTAACGACTTATGATCGGTAAACAACTCGAATCTTTCTCCCATGTGATAATGTCTCCACATCTTTAACGCGAACACGATCGCTGCCAATTCCAAATCTTGGGTAGGATATCTTTTCTCATGCAGTTTCAGTTGCCGACTAGCATAAGCCACAACCCTACCTCCTTGCATCAGTACAATACCTAGTCTGGTACCACTAGCATCCATGTATACCATCATCTCTTCGTTCCCTTAGGAATAACTAACACTGATACGCACGTTAACTTCTCCTTTAGGCTCTTAAATGCATTCCACCAATTCATACACAGTCCTTGAAGTTGACGTGATGCTAACTTTCTTTTCGTTGCATCATCGATTCCCAAATCCTTGAAGATGCGCTCACAACTATCAAGTCAATCTTGAACATCCGTAGCCAATTTCGTTCCGTGGAACAGCTTTCCACTAAGATTAGTATAATCCTTGTCGAGCTTGGCGAAATCGGCTCTAGGAGCCAGCACAACTGCACCACCACCACCATTAGTAGCATTAGGAACTGCTCCCTGAGCGTCCCTAAGCATCTCTCACATGAAGGCAGTAAATATCGTCCTTATACCAGAGACGTTTTCTTAGGGGTGCCAGTGCATTGCGACTTCATCCTTAGATATACTAGTAGTATATACACATATAGTTTTTGGAAACCAAAATATCACAAATACGAGCTCTCATATACGTATACAATCTCTCCTTGATGTCTTTCCCTAAGTTAAACTACGCAACCTAGGCTCTAATACCAAGTGTGATGGCCCACACCACACCAGCCAACATTTCCCTTGAAATGCGCTGTGCCAATGTCCAACTTGCACGGGACGATCGTCAAAAGAAAGGGATTTGAAACTATGAATCATCAAGAACCTGTAGTGTATCTCACAGCGCATGGAATAAAATATAATAGTAACATAACTTGATATAAAATAGGCGAGACAATGCATAAGCTGAAAACTAAACCATATCCATCAGAGTAGTAGAATCTAAAAGATAGCTTATGATCCAAACCATTATTACAACTACAAAATACTATCTCTAAAGCAAAATATGAAAGGTACACTACTAATGCTCAAAGCTGTGACCAGCAACAACACAGGGAGAATATATGCAAATAGTATGTGGAAGCCTCCTGCTCGTCTACAGACAATTACTCGTTCATAACCGCCTAATCTATCTCTAGTCTGCTCATTTAGGAGCACCCAGAGTAATAAGAAGAGACATAAAACTCTGGGTCAGACAAAAGTATGGTATGAGCGATAGCAGCAAAACAAAACAATAACAGGTATAAATAATCATACCTGAACCTGGACCTGCAACCAAAGAGTTAGCACAATAAGATGTACAGTACTCTAAGGTAACACTAATGTAAAGTGTAAAATGGGAATGTGCATATTATGGGGATAACAAACATCAAAAATAGCAATCATCTTCACATCTCTCACTTTGTGCGTAAAACATAAGATATCCACCACTTTGATCACCAGAACTATTGGGGCCATGACGGAGTCCCACCCGTCCAACTATCACTATGACCACTTTGCCCTTGGGGGCCCTGATGGAGTGTGACTCCATACAACCTCTGACCCCACCGCACTGGTCCATAGTCAATGCCCCCCTCTAAATAGTGAACCAAAGTTATAGATATCAATAACCCCTTTGCACACGTCCCGCAGCAAAGCCCAACTTTAGAAGTTAACTCGTCGATCCCCATTTGGATCTTGAGCCATCACTTTTCATCTGAACTTCCTTTGCATCTCGAGTTTTGGTCGAATTGGAACTGATCTTCAGAAGAGTTCATGGGTCGTTCGAACATGCATGGGTCGGTCGAACATGCATCATACTGGGTCGGTCGAACATGCATGGGTCAGTCGAACATGCATTTATGGTCGGTTGAACTTACACCAATAGGTCGGTCGAACATGCATTCCTGGTCGGTCGAACATGCATATGTATAAAAGGGTCGGTCGAACATGCATCTATAAAAGGGTCGGTCGAACATTCAATAACGGGTCGAGTCGATCATGAAATGAAGGGTCGGGTCGGTCGTGCGAGCACCATCAGTGTCTGGTCGGTCATGCTCCTCCCCTGGTCGGTCGCTCGACCCAAAACCTGCACCACTTTTCTGCAAACTTTTTTTCGTCTCTCGACAGCCTTTTCGACCATTCTAACTTTCCTATGCAGTCATAGAACACACCAAATAGCAGTGATAACATGTGTGATCAATCAAACAACATCAAAACAACAATAATGTGTGTTATTAGGATCAAACATACCCAAATCCATGATTTTCCCTTTAATCCCTTAAATTACGGGATTAACAGACTTAATCCAACTTTATATCAGTGACATTTAGAATTTTTGCATATTTTCCCATATTTTTTCGGAAGTATAATTTCGCTAATTATCACTAACCACCCCTAATTAGCCATAATTAGTGAAAAAGCATGCAAATCACTCACCTTAGCCACAAATAAACTATAGATCTGAAACCCTAACTGATTTGGCTTAGATTCCAACATATAGCAGCAGCTCCACTTCGATTTTGATGCTAATCCGACTTGATTTGATGTAGATTTGAGTGATTAGTGGCCACAAAGGTGATTAAAGAGAGATTTGGAAGATGGAAGTCATTATTAGGGTTATAGAAATGTTTGTGGAGGCTAGAGAAATGAAAAGGAATCATTCTCTAACTCCTTTCATCCCTCCCATAACCCTAATCCTGAAATGGGTTATGGGCCTAGCTGCTAATTACCCTATTAAGCCCGATTAAGCGGTTTTTCATCTACCAAACCTTATTTCAGCCATATCTCCCAAACGGCAAGCTAGATTGATTAACGTGACCACTTTACGGAAACGTAAACCATCATCTGAATCCAACGGAAGTGGTTTCAAGTCAAAACTCCTTACCAGTCAAAAGTTATAGGCGAAACAAGATTTGCTAGGGGAAAAATGGTCATTTAAAATTCATCAAAATTCGTGAATGTGGGAAATGACCCCAACAGTCGTTTCCCAAAGTTACATGACCATACAACTTCATATGAAAATAAAATAAATATTCTACGATCCTCTGATACGTAGAATGTTGGTCATCACATGATCCATCCATTGATCACAACCCGATCCATCCCCGACCTGACCAATGAGCCAAACTGATCCATTCAATGGATCGCGACGTAATCCATTGCTTCGTACATCACATCCCGCCTTGCACCAGGGCAGACCGACCCGATCCATAACTCGCGTGATCCATCTATGGCCACCCAAGATTCACGACCCATCAAGCCCACGTATCAGCTCGATCTATCGCAGACCGATCCATCCAATCGCTGTGATCCACTGTCACTGATCCATCGGTGCACCCATCATAACGACACATCGAGACGCGGGCCGATCCATCTTTTTGTCGAGCCACAAACCAGCGATCCATACTTTTTGCCTATAATCCGATCAATGATTTCCATGTCATCACTGATCCATCATTTCTTGTGTAAGAAGTCATGGGATTCATCTCCAATCCCAACCGATCCATCACCAAATTCGACCGATTAATCAACAAACGGTAACATAATGCACACAACTCGTCCAAATCATCCAATTTCATGCGACCAATCAATAGCACAACAATTCAATCATCAACATCATTAACCCATCAATAATCTTCTTTCAATCATATAAAACACACCAAACCTAGGTAAAGCGATGAATAAACAAATAAATGGATCCAAATTTGTATAAACGTATGAACTAACATATGAATTTACCGTTATGATCTTGCTAGATTAGATCCTATGGAGATTTGAATGAAAATAGACTTACCTCAACTAGGTCTAGGTGAAAACGACTTGAAATGATGAAAATAATATCAAACAACCAATATACTCAATTGAATCAGTGTGAGAGATGCCTATCACTCACCAAATCCACATAATAGCTTGAAATCGATGAATTTCTAATCCGGAGAGCGAAGAACGGTCTTCAATTCAACTAGTTTGATGCGATCTACTCTTCCTCATTGTTGGTCTTCAATCTTTAATGTAGATCTAAGAATTTAATGGAGTGGAGATGTATTTGATTGAGCGAGGAGAATCCCGAGTTCAACCAAATGAGAAAAACGAAGAAAATAAACCATTCTCTTTACCGCTACCCCTCTATTTATAGCCAACAACCCCTAGCCTGAATGGGCATCACTAATTAACCCACTAATGACTAATTAGTCTATCCAGAAATTGTGTGTCACTAAAATAGCAATTCCTCCCAAACCGCCGAACCAAATCTTTAACATGACCACTCTATGGAATTGGAAACATCATTTCCTTTCCAATGGAATTGACCTCAGCACCTGATTCGATCCCAGTTAAAAGTTATGCCTTGTACTAAATTAATAGGAGCAAAATGGTCACAAATAAAATTGGTAATAATTATGAACATGCCTCACGTCCCCGTGAACAAAATATCTAAAGTGGAGAATGATCCGACCCTTGGAAAATTAAATAAAAATATTTTACGACCCTCCGATAGGTAAAATGCGGGTCGTTACAAGAAGCTTAATGATGAAATCTTGGAAAGGAAAGAAACCACTGTGCTAGTTATGAATGGCCGAATATGTAAAGCGTCCTTCTGGCGGATTCCAAATAGTGTCATTTTCAGAGGCAGGGATAACATCTGTCCCAGCCATACCGAAGCTTTCAAGGAACACCTTCACTTCATCTTGAGTATGAATAAGATAATGTTGTGGAGCGCTTCAGTCCTTTTCTAGGGAGTAGAGGAACTTATTTGGTTTGATTCATCAACACTTTGCTTCTTAGTCGCGATTCTTCTAGATGATATTATTCCATAAAATACATTAGCACAATGATTTAATAAGAAACAATTTGCTTAAAGTTAATATTGACCATTTGCAAGTTTAAAACCATAGTGAAAACTCATTGGCATTATTCACCTAACATTGGTACGGAAATTGAAGCATATCATAGGTCATAAGAATTGGATTCTCAACCACATTCATGAGGTACATGCACTGTATATTTGCTTAAAATGTTTAAGTCTTTGGTATCGGTAGAGTCAAAACTGGAATAACCTAAGTTCTCAATAAAGACGGCATCAAAGCAAAATGTCATACTATCGATACTCAGGACTTAGACGATACTAAAGGAATTTAGAGTTTAGAATTGATGAAATCAAAACCAAGAATATCTCAGTATCAGTAATGGTTTAACCGATATTAAAGTTTCAAGCTTAACTGATACCGAAACCAAGGGAAACATGACCTTCAGTATCAATTAAATATGGTTCCGTCACCGGCCAAGCCGAAACCAAAAGATGCATTAATTTTAGTATCGGTAAAACCAAAACAAACGGTAACTAGAAACAGTTGGTTTCAATAAAACCGATGTTGAAAAAGGACACCATCCCCATAACAGTAAATTTGAGTTCTTCATTCCCCAAATAGTTTGTTTTGCAATTAAACCCAGAAATACAAAGTTTAGATCACCAATGTAATAGATGATAAATCATCGTGATTCATCGTTAATGTCCAATCTAACAAGCATCACTATATTCGTGAGAAATTCGAGCTCAATCATTCTTGATCGCTTTTGTAATTTGGTTTGGAGAGAGATCGATTTTCTGATTCTTAACTTAAAATCGGTTCGTAAAATAGAAAACTTACAAAGATAGGGTCAGATCTCTAGTTCTGAAAGGTTTATGAAATTTCGAAGAACAATGATGTTTTTTGAGTTCAATTTCTTGCAGGAGAAGAAAATAAACAAGGAAGAAGAAGTGTCTTTATACTAAAAAATGTGTTTCATGGGGGCCATACCAACGGTTACGAATCCAAATGTCCATATCAATCCAAAAAAGCCAAAAGGCGGAACAATCATGTACCTTCGAGATAGTACAAAAAAAGCCGAATTTATTGACTTGCAAAGTCGAAATTACCCGTTCACCAAGAGGCAAATTTTGCTACCGAAATTCGATATTGATACCAGAGAAAAAGGTAAAGGGGGTATCGTAGTGATTCAACATCATAGAAGAAGCTAGAAGATCCAAAACCAGGAGCAAAGAATTAGAAGGAGCCCAGACAACACTAAAAGCAAGAAGGATAAAAGCATGGAAGCCAATACCAAGAAGATAGCGATGAATGCACGATACCGATACCGACTTGCGATAATCAGGTAGCCTGATGTCGATATTGGATGACAAAGAAGGAAAAAGCAAGGAGTCGATACTAAAGAAAGCAAACTTAAAGCACTAAAATGATGCCAAAGCTAGCAGCGTTGAGGACGAAATCAAAAATAAAGAAGAAAGAGCAATCCAGTCAAAGCCAAATGCATAAAAAAGGAATCACAAGACCAACATAGAAGAAAACGAGTGCCTTCGATACCTATGGGGTTGGTATCGATACCGTTACCAAAAGTTGCATCGGAATCATAAGGAAGAACTTATAAGCAAACATGGATTTGAAGCCGGTACTGAAACTAAAGACAATTAATGTGGGCTGAGATATAGAAGACAATCCAAAAGGGGGATATCCACACTAATGCGCTTAGTGTCGATGCTGATATATGAAGGCGGAACCGAAGCCAACCGCCCTTCAATCGAACCGGCACCATAGCACTAACGCGGACCCGAGCTTCCTATTGAAACGCAATCAAAGGGGGCCCAAATTTCCTATAAATAAGACCCCATGGGTCACATTTTGAAGGACTTCTCCTCGTTCCAAAATCTTGTATCAATTTCAAAAAGAGAAAACCTGAATTTGTAAATTGATTTAAGGATTTTACTTGTAACTATCTATGTATTCAGTCAAGTGATCAATAAAGAAGATACTTAGCACTTGCTACATATTCCACTTAATTCCTCATTGTAAATACCGATCCAATCCTTCTACTTGGTCATAATTACTGAAGTAATCACTATAAGCAATCTAGCTTTCTACTTGTGCCGAGCATATGAAGATCTTATCCTAAGGTAACTGTTGGTCCTTGAGTCTCGTAAGCGTGATACTCTCCTCTTTTTAAAGGATGAGTAACTACTTTTCGGGCTTAAGACTTTGATATCTAAGAAACGGCCAATTAATTTGAACTTGAAGGAATCAGATAATCCCTAGGTTTCCCTAGATCCACAACCATACCCTATATTTTGGTGTTGACGAAAAATAACGTTAATAATACCTTACACCAGTTGTACATATATCCGACTGTTGGAAAATGCAGACTTTTATCGAATAAGATGATTAACTTCCCATCATTAACAAAATCTTTCTAGATTTAAACTAGAATAAGTTAAGGATAATTCTCTATAACTTCCTATCCTGGACATTTTATTATTTATTTCCTTATTTGACTTATTATTTACAATGACTATAAATTCCCATTATATCCCCTTTAATTCCGTTTATTATTATAATAGTCACATGTCATTAATGACCCTAACAGTCATATTTCCTAAGGCAATGGACACACAATCAATTTAATTCCCTAATTGTCTCAAGTCATTAATGACCCTAATGGTCATGTTTTCTAAGTCAATAGTAAACTCTTAAATTTTGTTTATATCAGTCCAATTTAAAAATTCTAATCTAACTGTTGTAACTCCCAAACATTACTATATTAATTTATTTCTGTTTAACTCTTATTTGAATATATATATATATATATATATAAGTTTATTTATTTATTTCCCTAGTAGGATTAACAACTCCTATTCCTAATCACAATTTAATTTGTAACCATTTTGGTATTTATTTTCAAATCATTGCCCCAAAATATACATGGTTATAATATTTCTTACCTAATTCATGACCCTTTAATTATAGCAATTAACTCCATGTTTATTGCTACAGTGGTCACAAATATCTATTTCCATTTATTATGGGAATTATTACCATATATTTATTCCCATGAAATAGAAACCTTTCAAATTCAAACCACAATAAACATTTAATTTAACAATGATACATTAGCGTTATTTAAGTTGGTTTGGATAGATAAGATTACAATAATTACATACTTATATTTTAAGTGTGATGTAAACGTAGTTACTAATTATATTTTATTGTCGTTATTATTCTTTTATGTTCCAGTCTAAACTAACGACAAGAATAATCCTTTTTGTGTTTAATCTTGTTTAAGATTCGAAATCTCATGAAAATGTTATTTACAGTAGTTATTGTAAATTTTCACAAACTATTTAAAAGAGTAAAATTTGCATATTTCAAATCATAAGGAAATAGTCTACTATTTTATTCAAAAAAGAAGTTGTAAACTACGTACAAAAATATATGAATATGCACATCTCTTCCTATTTGGTTTGTTTATATTCCTTATAGATTTCAAATAATGTGTTTTTATATAAAAAGTGTAAAAAGGACAAATTTACAATAATCAAGTAAAAACTCCAAACAATATCAAACACAAACAATTTATAATTCTAAATCAACACTGCATAATTTATAAACTTACACCCAAATCCTATAAATCTGGAATAATAAAAATACATATCTAATAATATATTGGGATTGATATCCAGATTCAGGATGTTTACAATTACCGCAAACAATCTAAGATAAATTGTAGGCAATATGATAATATTAAATGGATAGGCCTATAGATCCATATCTAAGTTTCTTACATATTATTTTAGGTTTGACAATAACAAAAATAATATGATAAATTTTTGGCATACAATCCAGATTGGATGCAAATGAATTATATATGATATTATAAACAATGAATATATTTCCCACTCACCTAAAAGCTATCCAAATATGATTTTGAACACTACTTTTAGGCTTATAATTTCCAAATCTCATAAATCTATAATCTATATACAAAAGGGAAATACATATACTTATTTAAATTTGTAGTTTTGGAAGAGAAATTTAGAAAAGAAGAAGGAAATTTGAATAAAGAGAATTACCTATTCGAAGACCAACCCTTTTTCATAAATCTATATCCAAATCCTGCAATTCTTGTTAAATAGATTTGTATAGATTTATTTTTTGAATTTTATAAGGGGTTGGAGGATTGGGAATGGAAGAGCGTCGATGTTGCCTCCAAAAATATGATAAAAGAATGAGGGTCGGCATAGAAATGACTCTAAACCGTTAGATTTAATTTCAAAAAATCTTGTCTATTGATATAAAATTTATATTATATAAAACCCTAGACATCTCTTCATGAATGGACTATGGGGTCGATCCAGCAATCGACCTCTTGGGTCGACTTGGTAGTTGTGGGGATAGGAGAGGTTTATTTCTATATATTTAGTATTCTGGTATATTTATTTTTCGTCCGTTTTCATATTCCATCCATAATTTTTTTCGTATGGGCTCCATTCATGAAGTTCCAAATTTGAAAGTTGATCGTTATTCCGTCATGAACGCAATGATGCATTTCGTGGTCAAAAAAACATGAGATGTGTTTGAATCGGTCTAAAGGGAATCTGGAGGTAGGCCTAATTAAGAGGACTATAGTAGATCCTTCAGAGTACGCTAATCTCACGATGCCATTTGTATCAGCATTCCAATTAAGGTCAAGGACCAACGATCTCAAATTCAAGATTGAGGTTGGGCACGCTCTGCTAGAGTAAGAAATGGAGACTTTAAAAAGGATATATAGGATACACTAGGATTCCTCGTCGATGTTGGCATAATGGAGCAGTCCATTGGAGGTAGGTTCATAGTGTCCATCAAGATGGTATGCTTTATTGCATTTGTATTATGGGCCTAATAGGGATGTACTTCACAAGTTGCCAAAAGGTCGATTGGTGATTTGAGGATTCATGTTGTTCCCTAGCTCTAGGAGTAGGCTTAGTTGTTAAGACCCATAAGGATGGTAGTCATTTGAATACCTATCATCGTCAGTCAATAGCGAGCATGGGAAGATTTGGGTTAAGCCGACAAACCTTTGACCTTTCACTATCGAGACGTTGGTTGAGGTAGCAATGCCAATTGGTTGCTTATTTTGTTTATTGTCGGGTAAGACCATTGCCCATTAGAATGTCTTCCAACTAATTGAGGGGTAGCTGCATGGGGCCATAGCCAAATAAAGGTTAGATTTAATTTTACGAAATTAGAACCATGAGAAATGTACTATGTGAATCATGATTTTGAAAATAGTGAAATTGATGAATTAAATGAAATAGAATTTTGTTTGAAGTTTAAATTAGACTTAAATAAAAAAAGTTGAATAAAGTGAAATACTTAAGTTGCTTAATGGAAGTAAATATAAGAGAGAGTAAAACGAAACATAATTTAAGTTGAATAAATGAAATTTTATAGACGAAAAAAAACCCAAAGTGACATGAGCACTAAGAAACTAATAAGGAATATGAACAAAAAGAAATAGGTATAGTTAAGAAGATAGCAAATAGAAACAAATATGTAAGTTATTTGTAGATCAACTCCTCAAAAAAAGCTGATTTATATTCAAGTATAGAATTTTAAGATGTTTACACCATTCTAGGAAAATGATTTATCACCCGATTTTTAGGGGTGAACATCGATAAGGATTTTTAGTTATTTACCTATGTTTTCTATCAAAGTTGAAAGTTGTGCAAGGAAAGCAAAGGTATATGATATAGAAGCCCGATCATAGTCCACAGTAGAGAATCAGAGGATCCATACTAGTTTGGAAGTCAAATTGTGAATACTAATAATAGATCTAAAGAGATATTTCACATAGATGATCTATGTGTAACGTACAAAATTAAGTCGCGAAATAATGTTTTGGGCAACCCTTTTTGAGTTAAGTTTGGAATAATTTCGAAGGAGAAATTCTTTTAAGTAAGGGAGAGCGTAACGACCAAAAATTCGGATACTTCAAAAATTTGGATAGCCACGCACGGTTCTGGATGTATACACTCAATTTTTGATATAATTTTTAAATATGAATAGTAGTATGATGAAGTAAGAAATTCATTAGTGAATATGATTTACATAAAAGGATAGTATAAATAAAATGTCATAATATGACCGTAAAACATTTTTATAGACGTTAAAGTTTTAATAAAAATAAATTGTACAAACGTTTTGAAACTTAAATAGCAATATATGAATATATTAGCAAAGTACAAAATTTATGTTAATAAAAGATTGATTAAGCAAATGGAAACAATAATCAAATCAAGTATATAAAACAATGATATCAAATTAAATATCTTTAAAGAGATCTCATCATTACCTTATATCAAATCCCCATTAATGCACCTCTTATCACATGAAACAAAAGTCAAATCAAATCTCTCTTTAAATCTCATTATTACCTAATACATCATTTTATATTTATGTGGTGTTACCCTTAAGCATCGAAAATGAGAATTTTTAATCATAATCATTACCAACTTTCTAATTTCATTTAATATCCGTTTCATCTCACAAAAGTAGCCATCATTTCATGTAGAAAGAGGATTAAAATATTGTAAGGGTAAAAGAATAACTTACCTATCCAAATAGAGCTATAAATAGCCTTCTATATCCACATTTTTATTTACAAATTATTTCGATCTTCTTCCTCCTTCTTAAAGATTCATGCCTTTTTTAAATGGAATTGAACATCTCCACCATCTTCCACTTCTCCTTGCCTTACACCTATGGCGACCACCTCCCACACCCACACCCACACCTACCGTTCTCTGCATGGCCAAACACCCATTCAATCCGTAAATTCCATCCACCTACCCCACACACCACCAGCCCTCCCACTCGAGCTCCACCAGCCCAACCCGAGCCCTATACCCCTTGAATACCCCACATTTGAGCCTAGCAGAAGATCGTACCCTCTACTTAAAACTCACATACCCCACAACCATAACAACAAACCCTCCTGTTCATTAAAAAAATATTACGAAATAAAATTAAGGAAAATAAAAGAGAGGAGGGAAAAAGAATGGAAAAGAGAAACGAGGGAAAAGAAAGCCATGGAACATTAGTCACGACGCAGAGGAAAAAGAAACACATTTCTAACCATAAAGTTGATAGGAGTGGAAACCGATGGTGAGAAAAAATATCATAGCTTTTAAATTGTTCAAATATAACCATCCTTATACCATATGATTTTATATCTCATTTGATTGTTATATGGTTAGTTATAATATTTGATTATGTTTAGGGTTTATTTATAATTGGTAGAATGGATAAATAGTGATTTCGATGGTGAGAAATAATCTCACAATATTTAAGTAGTTTAAATATATTATCATTATGCCCATTTGTCTTAATCAAGTAATTACACCTTATATGATTGTTTTATGGTTAGTTACGATACAGAGTGATAGTTTGGTTTGATTGTGAATGGATGAATAGTATTTTAAATTATGGAAAATCATTATATGTTATGTTTGGATGGATAGGTGTATGTTAGATATGATATTGATGTTGATCATGTTAAATTAGTGTAATACAATTTTGGTGATTTGGTATATACATGGATTTCGTTCAAACCTCTTATTTGTAAAGTTAATTAAAATCAAATTGAAAAAATGGACCCGTAATCAATTTTGGAATTTAGATGTGAAAATTTGTAGTTTTGAATTGAAGAAATATGGAGTTCAAAAGGGAAAATAAATTTGAAGTTGGAGTTAAAATGGATAGTAAACCAAAAATCAAAATTTGAAAGTGAATAATAAAATCGATTTGAGATAGTAAAAACCAAATTACAGTTGAATCTGGTATATAAATGGAGAGTTAAATAAGAACGGAAAATTTGGTTAAGTTTAATTTAACTTTAGTTTGAGTTTTAGATTTGGGTTAAATAATTAATATTTAAAAATATTAATAAAATAATAAAATAATATTATTATATTGGAAATGTAAGAAAAAATGAATGTATATGACACAAGTAGTTAAATATAGATCTTAATGTGTTATAAATATTATGTAAATAACTTATTTCGACGAATCTGATGGAAAATCCATAATAAAATTTAAACTAGTCGTGTCACACAGTGGTAATAGCTGTGTCTTACTGTAAAAGTTTGATTTTGGATATCGAACAAAGTATAGCTCGGATTTCGATAAGGTTTGAAATATCTGAACCATCTTATTAATGACTATATGTCAAAGAAAATAAATTCCTAATTTAACTTGTAGATTTTAAAATATGGATAAAATAAATTTCCAGTGGAATCGTCGTTTAGTTGTAAAGCGACCGTATATAAAAATCGTTGAGAATTATCATTTTTAAATGAATAAAATATGGAATAAATTTGATATGTTATTTAAATGGATTTAAAAGAGACTAGAATTATAAAATGTGAATTTGAAAATAATATAAGACAAATGACCAGTTTTGGCACTATAACAACACTTCCTTTTCTACTTTAAAATACCGTAATGCTTGAATTGATCTCTTACGAGAATGATTCTCTACTGACTCAATTAAGAATTTTTTTGAATGATTAAAGAAGTGTTTAAAGGATGATTTGAAAATTTATTAACTAAGTATGCCGAAATGAGTAATACATTGCGTAACATTTGTGAGTCATTTATTTGGCTAAGGAATGGAATTGATCGAAGGGAAAGCCTAGATGCTCTTAAATATAGTTAAATGATTTAGAGTCAATCAAATAACTTGTCCATCTTAGGGTGACATAATGATAGTTCATAGGCTTGGTTTGGAAAACCAGTTACCTATTCCTCATGCCTATTAGAACTGGCCCAACGGAGGGAATTGTGAATTTGATTTATTCGAATCTAAATATATATAGACGTAAACAATTTAGATTGCATAGAAATGTTCTTCTCATACTAATATTAAAGTCTGTAGAGGAAACTCGTCATATTCATGGAATTTAAAAGGTTATCTCACTGTTATATCGCCTTATAGCACTTGTTGAACAAGGAAATTGATGTTCAGTAAAACTAGAGAAGTCTGTACGATCGTTATTTCCCTCAAATATATATTTTAAAAGAATAATTGGAATTATTTTTCGAATAAAGGAATGAATGGATTATAAGATGATTTATGGAAAGACAACAAATTATAAATTTGATTATGAACCTTGGTTGAGAACGAGCTTTAATAAGAAACGGATAAATTAACTAAGATGGTTTAAAATGAGATTAATGGAAAATATAAAGAGGATTCTTCTTGGAACAATTAAAAGGAGACGAGGTTTAAATAAATCCAGTATATCCACATTACTCCAGTATGTGTCGATAACTTGATTTTGAAGGAATTAGGGTCGGATTTAGCTAATGCCTATCCAAAAACCACTTCGACCTAGTTTGCATTGCGAAAAAATAAAAGATATGTTGAAGACTAGGTTTGTCTTGACAAATAAAGGACTAAAGGATCTCTTGCTAAGTAGGCCCTCAGATATAATCTTTTGAATGTCCTGATTAAATAATTCTACATTGTTCTAGGAGTCCCTTCTTTGTTCGCATATTTCTGAGTGTGGAAGCCCATAGTGTTGTATATAACGTAGTTGTATACACAATTATGTGATTTTTGTTTTATGATAACAAACAAATAAATACTATTTTAAAAGTGTTTATTACTATACTGTTGTATATATACACTACAGACAAGAATATAATATTTATATTTAAATAGAATACAACTGTACAGACATTCATATATTCATACAACATTTTATTTAAATTAGATATTATATTTCAAACATTCAAAGATTACAACTATTTGTAACTCCACTATTTGAACATTCACTGCATATTGTACTTGTAAATAAACTGAATAAAATAGATAAGTTTGTTTAACAACAATAAAATAATATTTTATTTCAATCAAACTTGTTTATTACATATAAACTGAAACACCCCACCTCCATTAAGGTCACTCAAAAAGGGAATGCCTTAACTTCGAGGGAGCATTATAGGTAAAAGACACAGAAAATTTACAAGACAGAAATATAAGCAGCAGAAAATAAAACTAACAGTTATTTTATATGCGGTTCAATACAAAAACCATTACAGTAAATTGTCTGAACACAACTTCAAAACACTTCATCATAATCACTGTCTTGATTAAAACATAAAGAAGCATATAACATAAATAAAACTGCATAAATCCCCAAGTCCAGTGTGTCCAAAGCCATAGCCAAAGATAAGAGATTCCGAGCCGTACATCACAGAGTCTTCAAGCTTGCAAAGATGAACGGTCCAAAATAAGCTGAGGTATTCCCTCCCTGGCTACCTAGGGGGGGAGGGGGGACGGAAGAAAAGAAGATGAAAGAAAAATGGGTCAGACATAAGTCTGAGTAAGTCTAGTGACTTTTCAATGTGTGAATAAGGTAAAGGTCATGATAGGAATAAACTGAAAATAGGACAGTACCAGAACAACAAACTAACATAAAGCTATATAAGGCAGGATAAATCGAATATACATCGCACCCATGTTTAATTCTCTGCACCTACTTATACTTGTCCAACTAGCACAACGTGTTCATAGTGAAATGATCCCCTTATATCAATCGACTCCTACTAGCATGCATTTAACACATGTGTCCTTCGGCTCCTGCTTGACTGTAGATACATGTGTTGGTCCCACCACGGCGTGTATCAAGTCCTATGGTGGCAACCCGAAACGATTCAAGATGCACAGTGTTTGACTACTGATGCCCAATGCCTGCTTTTTTCCACTCCGAAGTACGTGCACACGCGATACTCCGCTGGAACCTACACTGATCCATCACCGCCGATGTTTTCTACCGCTTACAATCAACCCAGTAATCGTGCCTCACCCTGCCAAGTTCAGGGTCCCATGATACATCTACGTGGGTTACTGCAGAAATGGGTCCCCGTTGCTAGGGTTTTCCAGTCAGTATGTTAAATTGGTTAAGTGTCCAAATTTACCTTAACCCCACCCATCAGTTTAGCTAACATGTTGGATTGGTTAAGTGTTTACATAATTGACTTAACCCTACTACTCTTGACTCAGCTTTATTAGAGCACCAACCACTCACATTAGACAGATATTATTGTGGTTACTGGATGTGCCAGTCGGTTCCGAGCAATTTTACACTACAACTCAGTCTAACCTCGGGTCCTCTTTGGGCTCAATGCACTAACCACCCACATTAGACAGGTACTGTTATGGTCACTGGATGTGCCGGTCGGTTCCGGGAAGTTTTACATCACAACTCAGTCTAACCTCGGGTTAGGCATATTCTTCTTTTAACCTCGGGTTAGGCATATTGGTTAAGAGGCTTTGCCGTTATTCCATTTATATTATTAGTCCGATTCAGAAATCTATATCGATTATGTATTGATTTGATTTCTGTGGAATTCCATATTTTGGAAATTGATTTATAGATTTTATTTTCAGAGTTTATCTTTGATAAAATTAATGAGAATCTTTTGAATTGAATATCTTATTAAAAGAATATTTTGAGTTGGAATGTGGTGAAATGTGTGATTTACCAATATTTGCTTTTTAATCCCAAAATACGCGAGTTATTCAGAAAGATCGGGTTTAACCCATTCTGAATAATCATCACGACGATCAAGAGTCGAAGACGAAGACGGTGTTTGAAGACCGAAGGTTTTCACATCGTTGGGATGATGATGACTGGTATCTTGAATTGGGATTGGCCTTCCAAGGCAAGATATTTGGTGATGGTCGTCCAAACGCATTTGGAGATCGACGGACACGTTGTTTCGCTCAGACCCAGAGCGGACTTGTAAATGGATTGCGTGTCTGACATTGTATTCCTTTCTACTGTATTTGTTGAACACTACTGATTATATATTTCTGTTTGGTGGTGAAGAATTTATTCTTTACTTATCACCCTTCTCTAAGACGTATGAGCTTAGAGGTTATATATATATTGGTAGATGATCAATAATATGGTAGGGTCTGATAATGTGGCATGCTAAGATGCAAATGATCAAGGCTTTGTTGAAAAGCAGGCCTTGTGGTTGATGATCAAAGCACAGTCTCTTTAGGCATAGCTTTGTGTATATTGTGACTTCGCGAGCCTCACACCCCGGTATGAGTCAAAAACGGGATATGGACCATAGGGAGTGCATACGTCTCTTTCTAGCTAGAAGTGGTGTTTGGGCTTTAACATGGCCTAGCATTTTACTATGTGGATTATGGATTGAGGTACCTCGTTTTTTTTATAGGCCGGAAGTGGTCATATTATAGGTCCAAAAGGGCTGGAAACGTATGTTCAGGAATTGCCAATCCACTACCGTTAGGTGGGGACCGGCCCTACCATTCCAAGGGTTGCCCATAGGTGTGATCCTGAGGCATTTTCTAGAGTGTCTCGAATCGGAAGAGGACGATCCCTAGCCTCGATTTCATGATAGAAAACCAATTCCCAATACGACATCATGGTTTTGATTGTAAACTTATATACGGCGACATAGTATATAGTACCTATGCCGTCTAAAGTTAATACATTTATATTGAAATGTTTTAAATATATATATACACACTAATAATAATATCGTTTTTACATATTTAGCATCTTTTGACCATTATAAGGTAAAACCCTATCCTCTGGTGTGCGTTGCATTGTGTGATGGGACCTGGGTCTTATAATGGTTTCATTTTTCTAAAAAGCATTGCAGTATTTGACGATTTACTTTATTTATGCACTGGCAATCTAATGGAGTAAACCCGTTCCGCGTTAGCGGCGTGGTCCTGTGATTAGCCTACTTATTAGATAGGTTAAGTTAAGAATTCTCACAACAGTCCCACGACTGACCTGTAGTTTGTTTCACTTTGCAAACTCGGGTAACCTCTTTCCACACGGGCAGTCGAGTAGCTTTTTGCAGATATAGTTAAGCAGGATCCTGGATTGAAGTCTGAAGCTGGGTCCAGAATATTGATGGCCTTCCGCTAAGATTAGTTCTGCTGCAATGTATTTAATATATTCTAAATGTATCTTCCGATGTATTATTTATTGATGTACTATGATATATTTTGTACTCTGATGTAACATTTATTATTGATGTTATAAAAGTCTGTGTTGTTGTTCTGATGTTTTGTATGCCCAAAGTTAACGTACGCGGGTTTTTGAACGGTCTTGATCGATCTTGCGATCGGTTGGGGTCGGGCGGAATCCGGGTCGTTACAATAGTATTCATTTTCTTTGGTGGGTGTATTTTTTGTACAGGTATTAAATGGTGAAGGTTTTGTTTAGTCAACTTATCACTTGACGTTCTCATGATTTGAATGTTCATAATTAAGTTGGAGTAAATATTATGCACGTAATTGTATTAAGACGGAGTATTTCTTTGAGATCTTGATGCTATAAAAGTTGACGCCACCTGTAATGATCACATTGCAACCATGTCTTAAATTTACATACTGCTTATGCCATTTTCGGTTTATTCTTCAGCTTCATTATATATGTTGTTCCCTTTAGTTTAAATATGAATAAGTGGATGGTTCAATGAACTGATAACAATGCCTCTACATGTCTTTACTATTATGGAAGAAAATTGATGGTATGCGAAATCTTCTGGCATTTGCTGCTTTAGCCCTTGTCATATTTAATAGGTTGATTATATTGTGCAGTTTCGCCTTTAAAAGCTATATTGCTTTCTCTTTATTTGTTTAAAGTTTATCGTATGCATTTCATAAAACTCCATTCGTTTGTGGCTGTTATCGACAAAATTAAAAATGTCGTCTGACGAGCAAGGTGCCACGACTCCAAAAATAAAATAATATAAACTAGTTAACTTATTCTGTGAAGTGCGAAAATGCTGATATAGGGTGTAAAACACTCCAAACAAAAAGTTGTTTTATTTTCCAAAATAAAAATTACAGAAAAATTCTATAAGTTAAATTAATAATACATCTTAAAAATCTTATCCAAATATGAAACCAATATTGCCAATCCTGTTATTTCCGACTATTTCGAAAATCAAATTTATTATACCAATATTTATATTAGTTTAAATATCCAAATATATAAATTCAAACCATTTAAATTGCCGAATCACTATAATAAAATATTTAAATAAATTAGTTATTAAATCGCTAAAATTCCGGAACATTACATTCCTTCCCCTTTAAAAGAATTTCGTCCCCGAAATTACTAAGCAAACAAGATGTTATAACTTTTCTAATTTCACTCAACCCACTTGGTTAAAACTTTACATTTCACATTTGCTCAACTCAGTCCTCCGTAGAATTTTAAACCTTATGGCATACTCAACTTTCCATGATTATTCCAATCGACTTGTCCACCATTTTTGGACAGCCTATCATTCCAATATTATTTTTAACTCATATATTTTACTGCATATCTTCTCATCTATTCAAATTGATTTCAAATCAATTTATTAATCTCCTTTAAATTTTATTAATCCAATTTGATTTTCTTATTCTAAATTAGAATCGACAAGTCGATTTTTACTTATAAAAATCTTCTAACTCTTTAAGTATTCGGAAAATTTTGTCAGCGTCTCCTTTGCACGGCTTAAGTAGTACAACCACAACTCACCTTTCCAGGCCTTCTCCATTTAAAAGAAAATCAAACAGCCAAGTGGCTTGCCAACAGGCTCACAGAAATCGTATGCTCAAATATAATGTAAACATGTACCTTTTAGTTGGGCATTCAACCCTACCTCTGCCATTTGCTATCACTTCATTATACATCAGTGTATTCCCATTTGATCTCCAATCAAATTCGATCATTCTCTTATGCCCAATCCAAATTCCAATTCAAAATTCCAATTCCAATCTCGACTCCAAAATCTCATTTGATAATTAAATTCCATTCCAGATTCCAGTTTTGCGAATTCAATCACTAAACTAAGTTAAGTTTCATTGCAAAATCTCATCTTACAAATTCGATTACTTCACTCAATTAATTTCAATTCCAACACGATTTCCACTTAACGGGTTTTAATTCAATTCCAGTTTTATTAACTTAGATTTTGAGTTAAATTCTAATCTATTCGTTCACTTTTATTATTTTAATCAATTTAACTCCATAGGTTAAATTTAAATTTCAGAATTTTAAAATTCCTGTGTCTTATTTCAAATCAGTATGCAATCATAGATGCATAATAATAAAAATTCAAAACATTTGAATTTCTAAACACTTATTTCCTCAAACAACTCAAAACAAAACTTTTGGTAGTAATCCGCCACTTGGAAACTCGAAAATTACACTAATGATGCAGCTGTCATCATCAGAATTATTTTCTAGTGATCGAAGTGAGTTCAATACTATTTCACTTCAAAACTTGTTTTTAAATACTTTCATTTTGAAATCAATTCAAAATAACTTTTACAATATTTGAAAGACATTTTCAAATCACCTAGGATCTTAAAATTTCCTAATATAATTCAAACTTTATTTACAACACTTTTCTATTCCAGAGTTTTATTTCCAATTCTGGTTTAAATTCAAATTCGATTTTAAATATTATATTAATATGAATTCTAATTGGTTATTTATAACCATTTCAATTATAATCACCCTTGATTATAATAATAACCAACACATCCAATATTTTATAATAATTCCAAGATATATATTTCTTTTTATATCAAAATACATTTCAGGTAAAGTTATTTCATTTACCCTCTTTTAAAAACATACTGTGTCAGTTCATCGTATTCGAGCGTTTAGAAACCCCTATCGACTTTGTGGTGCCCCATCGTCGACCAGAATTCATAAGCCACTCAACCAATAAATCTCCACAATATAAACCACTTTATATAATCTAAAAATACGTTCACTCATATATATACACTCAAACTCAATCTAGGGTATTACTAACCCCATTTCTATTGAGTCACGCCACAGAGCCAAGGTAATCACTTAACCTTCAGCTGTGATACCACTGTAACGACCCAGGGATTTTTCAACCTCAAAAATCTACACAAAACTCAATGTCGACTAATCAAACATCAAAAACACTGGATCATTAATAGAAATAATTTAGAGGGTGAGAATAAATAAGATAGAAAATTAGAATAGAAGAAGAAGAAGAAGATCACCACAGAACAGAATCAGAGTAATACGAATCTCACAGCGGAACGAATAAAATATAATATATAACATAACTTTTGCAATAAAACAGTATATATATACAATAATAATTTTTAGAGTACAACACTTACACACAACGGAATTAACAATAGCTATATAATCCTGAAGCCTCCTGCTTCAAGCTCCTCCAAGTATATCTGTAAAGACCTGAACTACTTGACTTCCCATACACATTTGGGCACCCAAGAGTTTAGGGAAAACAAAATAAACTCTGGGTCAGTCATGGAACTGGTATGAGTAAATTCCAATCATTCGGTTTAACTTTTCAAAATCCTTTTCAAAAGAAAAGATAATCGTAAGACCAATCCACACATAAATACAGATGGTTTTTACCTTACGATAACCTAAAACATTTTCAAAATCAATACTTCTCTGATATTATAATAGTGTCTAAATACAAATAAATAGAATCTAGCAGAACGCTTGCATCTCACGCTCCACGGGTATAGTATACAAACAAAACCACGGGCTCTTATTGGAGATTTGATTCCGACTATGACAAGGTATGGGACCACCTGCCGATAGTGTATCTCTAGAGGCGAATACACTGGGTTCAACAAGAACGTCTTGCAACCCGGCCCACACATGACTGACCACTCATTTCTCTTGAGTGTATATAATATATTGTCACCTACAGTTGCTAGCAACATAACCGTTCTCGGGAGATACAGAAGTGAAAAGAAGTAACAAATATGAATATTCTCTAGATGGTGACAATACACCCTAATGGGTTCGACCCACATAGCCATGTTGCCTGCCCGATTTTTGTCATTTCCCAGTTGATGAGGCTTGAGGTCATAACATATCTTTTAACAGATCACACCTTCATTTACTTTTAATGTCACATCGTCATAAACGCCAAATCACAAATTGATTTCTAGAAAAATACCACGGGTATAAAGCTAAGAGAAACAAATTTCTCTGCCACCAAACGTAAGTACGTTTGAAGAGATCAACTTACGTGATCCATTAGATATACTCTGTCAGACATTCGTCCATACAAGTTGTCCTGGGACTGGACAAACCGAAGGCACTATTCTGTAAATCCATCTTGGGCAATTTCTACCTAGGATTGCTAGAACAGCCCTTGCACAACCCCGTCTTCAATTATCTTCATCACATTTGATTCGTAACGATAATGCCCATATGGAGTGGTTTTCAGATAATAAATCTGATCCCGGTCTCTCCGTATTGACAACGAAAATGGTCAAAAACTTTGATAGTCGGTGATTTAACTATCAAAGGAAAACTCGTGTACAAACAACGATTTTATTTCCCAATGGAAATTTTATCGATCACTCATCAATCAACATTTATCCATTTAAATTAATTTATCATTAATTTATTCATTTTTCAATTTCCTGTTTCCCATATTTCATTTTGAAAAACATTTCCTTTTAAATCCTTATTCACTTTGAAATGTGAATAATATTCCTTTACGGAAAATTGAGTTCGTTATATTAATCAAACTTGGTTTTTTTTTATAAATACCATCACAGGTTCACATCTTGTTTATCGAGTTATTTATAAATTTGTACTCATATTTCACTTTATAAACTTTGTTTATAAGTAAACTCCTTGTTAATTTTATATTGAGTTTATAACTTAAATCTCGACTTCCTATTTGATTTAAATTAGTCGTTTCGAACCAAATATCGACTACCTTATAAGATTTAATTTTTTTAAAATATATAGTTTCTAAAAGCAAATCCCTTTTTAACATTCGACATTGTCAAATTCTATTTACAAATCCCCATGGATTTGTTTCACTTCTATTACGTTTTGAACATTGAAATACTTTCATCGTTTTCACTTTGAAACGATTCACCGTTTTGCCTTATATTGTTTATTCTTATATTTCCAAATTAACTTAATGATAACAATTATTCCTCTTTATTTCTAATCATTGGTTTTAAGTCAAACTACTTGCTCTAATATGGTTTAAAACAAGTTATTATAATTTAGTCCATTCGAAATTTAATTATCATTCAAAATATAGATTTTGTCCTTTTTAAACTTGTATTCTTCTCTAGTATATTTAACTAACTGTTTATAACTGTATCTAAAATTTCAATCAAATAAATAAGCAACTCAACCAAACAACCATCACCCAACAATTAATCATTTTTATCTAAATTAAATAAAATTTTAAAAAATAGATAGAGTTAGTGTGTTTACTCACCTTGGTTGTTAATCGTTGAATAACGATTAATATCTGATTTAAATTGAATCAAGCGTTTTATCTGACCATAAACTGTATTGAGTTCCAAATTGCTCTGAACCAATCTCATTGTGTAGTTTGTGTCGGTGCGATTTCAACGTGATGGACGGCTCGTCCATCCCTTTCAAAATCAGCCCAATATCCATACCAACCAGCCTGCATGTGTTTGATGCCCTTGTAACCAGTTCGAAATGCTGCATGCCCGGTTCATGTACATTTTAATATTAATTAACCATTAATAAATTATGAATTTACTCAGCTAATTATAATTACCCTTAATGATTATGCGTGTTAACGCATCTTCTTCTTCCCGAACAAGATTGTTGCTTCCAATATTCACCCCATCATTTACATGCCTTTCCTCCATCCAAACAATAACGTACCCCACTTTTTTTTGACCCCTTTTATAATTATTCCTTATTTGGGCCTTGCCCCTTTATCCATCAGCCTACCGAATAAAACAACCACCAAAACAGTGCATTCTTCTCCAAATAGAATTCCGCTCCAGCCTTGTTTATTCCAAAAGCCATTGTCATGTTCTTTTAGTCCCCTTTCTCCTCTTACACTCCATTATAAAATCAATGAACTTCACCTCAGCACCTCCTCTTCCTCTCTACATGACCTAACCTCAACTCGAAATCCTCCAAAGATCAGCGTCTACATCCTTGCGCAGCCTCGTCCAAGGGAGCATCGACATAAATAAATCAAGTAAGCCCTCAAACTTTGATGCGACAAGCGAAATCCTATTGCCAGTTTAGATCTAACGTTAAAATCACGAACAGATTACTTTCTTTTCAGAAACTCTGAACCCTAACCTGCCGCATTGATTTTCGAGTACTGGGAAAGGATATCGCACCAACAAAATTTGTATGAACTAGAAGAGGATTTGGAAAGGATTTCTATTATATATATTTCAGGATTTTCAGACTATTATAACTCCTGTTTTGATTTTATTTACAAAGCTTCAACTTGGAGTTGTGAAGATGAATACTGAATTTGCCTGTGTATTTATAGCTCATTAGAACCTTGGCGACCAAGGAATAGCTGGGTATAGCCTGTACATCCTCACCCCTTTAGACTTGCAGCTTTAAACATTTGATTTACATGGGGTGAATTTTCATTTCGAAGTTGAGATGGGTACAGGGTAGCTTGTACAAGAAATTCTAGGTCTGCTCACATAACACACACCCTATGTCTCTTCACATCTACTTCAGCTAGTTCTTTCTTTGATATGAAGCGAACACTGGTGAGAGAAGAAAGCCTGCATTTGATTGTTTAGCTAGGTCTGCACGATTGTTAATTGCCTGTGCCGTCTCAGGATTTCCAGCGTTGTTCTAATTTCCAACCCTTAGCATGTACGGGTTGATTTTCTTTCGCATTTTAGCTTGGTAGGTTTTCTGTGAAACATATCACTTCAATATGTTGTACAAGTACGTGCAGTATATATGTTGATATGGGTTGTTTTAGTGTTAGCTTTTAGTTTTGCAGTGTGTGTTCTTTTCAATCAAATTGCAGTGTTATCGTTCAACAAAAGGAGAGACGGTATGATTGCTTAATGGCCAAGGCTCATTTAAATGTAGAGATATGAAAGGATAGGTCGGCTAGATTTCGTGAATTGTCTGTATGTTGTATATACAATAGTATTCATTTTCTTTCGTGGGAGTATTTTTTGTACAGGTATTAAATGGTAAAGGTTTTGTTTGCTCAACTTATCACTTGACGTTCTCATGATTTGAATGTTCATAATTAAGTTGGAGTAAATATTATGCATGTAATTGTATTAAGACGGAGTATTCCTTTGAGATATTGATGCTATAATTATATGACCATGGTTTTAGCAAGTAATCCAATATTAAATTAGTGGTAGTTTCCACTTATATTGAACTCACTTATTATTGTTTTATATGATAATTCATGTTCAATCTTTTATTGCTTTATGTGCTAGTAATGTACACTGCATAATGTCATGGAATAGGAACATAAAAGTTGACGGCACCTGTAATGACCACATTGCTGCCATGTCTTAAATTTACATACTACTTATGTCATTTTCGGTTTATTCTTCAACTTCATTATATATGTTGTTCCCTTTAGTTTAAATATGAATTAGTGGATGGTTCCATGAACAGATAACGATGCCTCTACATGTCTTTACTATTATGGAAGAAAATTGATGGTATGCGGAATCTTCTGGCATTTGCTGCTTTAGCCCTTGTCAGTGCTTTATTTAATAGGTTGATTGTAACACCCCACCTCCTCCAGGGTCACTCTTGCAAGTACACTGGTTTTGGAGGGGTGTTGGACAAGGTAAACATGCATAAAGATATCACAAGACAGAACATATAAGTAAAACAGAGTAAGTAAAGCAGCGGATAAAACTACAATTTCAAAACCATAGTCAACTTACATCAAAAGTACTTAGTCGTTATTTTCCAACTACTACAAGTCTAGAAACATAAACTGAAAACTGGAAATAACATAAAGTAAACTATCCCCAAAGTAGACGTGGTAAAGCCATAGCGAGCTCAAGTCCAAACCGTACATGAGCTATCCAGTAAGCAAGCTAAAGATCCAAGCTAGGTGCTAGTGTTCCCACCCTGATTACCTGGGGGGGGGGGGAACAGAAGAAAAGAGGCGAAAGAAAACTGGTCAGTCAAAAAGACTGGTAAGTCCTACCTACTATTAGTATAAAAACTGATAAAGTTAACTGGACATGTAAAACAGAGATGAAACATAGGATGATAACTGGCATGGTGAAAAGTTAACAAGATAGATCAAAAAGTGTGGCATCGCATATACAAGGTTAAGTTTTGCACCAATAGTACTAGTAATCCAATCCATGTCAAGTATAAACAAGAAAAGATCCCTTGGCCCAAGTTTGGCCCAACATCATGAGATGACCTAAATCAAGGTCCAACTTCACGGTCTAGTCGATCGTCTCCCTATAAGCCTAACCCGTCAAGTGTCGGTGTCATACGGCCCAATCACGGAATGTAGTCAAATTGTGCTAGGTCCACCCTAGGGTGTATCAAGTCCTAGGGTGCCAACCATTGACACGAATCAAGCACGCACAGTCTAAACCTACTGGTGCCCGTGCCTGCTTTTTCAACTCCGGACTATGTGCACGACCATAGTCCGCCTGAACCTACACCGGCGCACCAACTCAGCCATCGTTCTGGTCGCTTACAATCAGCCCAGTAATCGTGCCCGCCCCTAGCCTAGTCTCTAGGGTATCGTTGATACATCCAAGAGGGTTACTGCTGAAAAGGACCGCGTAACTAGGGTTTCTAACGGGTTAAGTGTGGTTAACCCTATCCCATCATGTATCAAGTTGGTTAAGTGTACCCAAGTGGTTCATGACTTAACCCCAACCATCCATCGTGTTTAATTGGTTAAGTATTCAAGTGGTCCATGACTTAACCCTACCATGTGGCATTAATTAACTTAATGTACCCAACCTCTCACATTAGACTTGTTGTGGTTACTAGTTAAGCCAGGCGGGTCCGGGTAGCTTTACACCACAACTTAGTCTAACCTCGGGTTTTAAGTGCAACATGACCAACTTCTCACATTGGGTCCTATTGTTTGTAGCTACTAGTTAAGCCGGTCGGTTCCGGGTAGGTTTATGCTACAAACTCAACCCAACCTCGAGTTGGTCACTTTCATGTTTTCTACATGTCATGTCCACGTTCATGTTTTCAAGCATAATCACATGTCTTATTTTCAAGTCATGTTTCATGTCATTTAAATTTACCCATAACGTAACCCCATCGCACGTAAGTTCGCATCAACACAAATAGATCAAAAGGGGGAACATAATGATATGATAAGTTGGGCATAAAGTGGCAAAGTCTATCACAAGTTTAACATGGTGATATATGAGGCAAAGGTGTTCAACATACTTGCATATAAGGTTATTGGCCTTAAAACATGCATGACATCAACTTAGCAAATAGGGGATAACATGATCATAGTTGACATAGGGTGATAACATGTGGTTAGCATATAGTTCAAGATCATATGCGAGTTAACATCAAGGTTATAAGATGGTTCTATGTTGCATTTATGCATAACTACCAAGTTCTATGTTGCATTATGCATAACCAACAAATAAAGCTCATAGCTTTCTACCCAAAAATCAAGGTAAATGATACTAGGTTCATGATAGTGCTACCATCATAGATCAAAAAGGTCATACATGGATCTATGCATACAAATAAAGCCCAAAGACAAGCATTATACCCAAAAGTCACATTTCAACTTGCTACATGATCATATTAACTTCATAGTTTAAATCTAAGAGTAGAATAGGGCTTACAAAGCTTGGCTAAGAAGACTAGAGCAAAATAAAACAAGATTGAGACGAAGCCACACTAGAAACCCCCAATTGAATATAAGCTCCAAGTTGTCTTGAGAAACAAGAAGCTCCTTTGATTTGTATGGAGAAAGATCCTTGTTTTGATGAAGAAAGATGGATCTTTTACTAGCTTAGAACACTCAAACTTTCATGAAGAGGATGGAGGCCATGATATGAAGGTGGAGGCCATGATTAGGAAGCATTTTGGCATAATTTAGTTGTAGGAATGATTTGTGATGACTTAGGCTAGGTATTAGGGTCCTTTTATAGAAGTTAAGGTTAGTTTAGTCCATAGGATTAACCCTAATTCAGATCTGAGCCATCAAATCACGTCACTAGCCAACAAAACAAGACCCAGGAGCCAAAACAGGTTCACCAGGCCAAACTAGCCGACCACACAGGTCGACAGGGGTGTCGACTGGGCAGTCGACACCACCTGGGGGGTTTCGACTCCCAAGTCGACTCCCCAGTCGACTTGGGGCTGGCGGGAATTTTCCCGCCTGTCCTGCTTGGGCTGAATTTGAATTCTGAAATTTAAATTTGAACTGTTTTTGAACTTGAAATTTTCTGAAAACTTTGACGGGCCATAACTTGGTCATACGGAATCCGATTTTCGAAAACTCGGACTCTATTTCGCGAATTTTTCCGAGATGAACGCAATGGCACAACCCGTTTCCCTTGATTCATATTTTAAAATTTAATTCTGCCATGATTTACGTTATAACATGTTATTCAAAAATACGGGTTGTTACATTCTCCCCACCTTAAAGGATTTCGTCCCCGAAATCTTCAAGTTAGGAAGAACGTATCCTACCATCCATCATCCATCTACTCAAAACATCATCCACGAGCAGTCATTGTCCTTAAAAGATTCTAAATGCTGTATGAACATATGCAAAGGTGTGTGTATATGTACTTATCTAATGCGAAAATCAGGCGGTTACTGATTCAGTAAACCTCCTTAATGCAAAGTATGTTAGTGAAATGAGTCCATATGTATGCAAATTCCTAACATAATTTATAATCTCTATATGAGTGCACATAACATTCATCCATATGCAACATCCACGTGATAGCATAACAAGTTTCAGCCATGAATAAGTATAAGCACTCATGCATATGCAATATGAAAGTGTGTGAGCCGATCTTAGTGCCTAATGTGTATCATGCATCCACGAGTATCCACTTGCAAACACTTGCAACCACTGGCAACCATCAAGCATAACATGTTTCAAATACATGTTTCATCCAAAGGGTTTCTTCCTAAGGTTCTCACGACAAGATTAACGAGATAACAAGATAAACATGGATAGCAAAAGAAAGATATGCTAACTAGGAAAAGAGATTGAGAATGTACCCTCAAAAAGGAATGGATAAAGCCCATGCATCTTCTCCTCAGTTTCCCAAGTTGCATCTTCATCGGCTTCACTCCACTGAACCTTTACTAACTTGACTTCTCTATTCCTCAGTTTCTTGATCTCTGTTCCCAAGATACGAATCGGAGCTCGCCTCAAGGTTGCCTCTTTCTCTACCTCCATGTCTTCAAGAATGCTAGGCTCAACTACCTCGGCTGACTCATGTAGGCACTTTCGGAGATACGAGACATGAAAAACGTTGTGCACTCCGGCCAGCTTCTCGGGCAATTCCACCTTATAAGCCATCTTCCCAACTCTTTCTATAATAGGGAAGGGTCCTACGAACCTTGGTGCCAGCTTCCCAACTGCTCCAAAACGAACCACATTTCGCAAAGGAGAAACCTTCACAAAGACCATATCTCCAACTTCAAACTCTAAGTCTGTCCTTCGCTTGTCTGCATAGGATTTCTGTCTGTCTTGGGCCGTTTTCATCCGCCTTCGAATCAACTCAACCTTCTCGGATGTGTCCCTTATCATGTCAGACCCAAGTATAAGCTTATCCGTCGTCTCCCACCAACATGTTGGTGACTTGCACGGCCTCCCATATAAAGCTTCGAATGGTGACATCCCTATGCTTGCTTGGTAGCTGTTATTATAAGCAAACTCCACTAGAGGAAGATGATCTTCCCAAGTACCACCAAAGTCAAGAATGCATAGCCTCAAAAGATCTTCTAGTACCCTATTCACCCTTTCGGTCTGGCCATCCGTCTGTGGGTGATAGGCCATACTTAGATTCAATCGCGTACCCATCGCTTCTTGCAAACTATTCCAAAATTGGCTAGTGAAGATTGGATCACGATCACTGACTATGCTAGAAGGAACTCCATGCAATCGTACTATCTCTCGAAGATAAACAGATGCTAGCCATGATGCGGTCCTCTTGCTCTTCACCAAAATAAAATGAGCACTTTTCGTAAGTCTATCAACTATGACCCATATGCCAGTATTCCCCTTCCTTGATCTCGGCAATCCATCCACAAAATCCATAGAGATACTTTCCCACTTCCATAGCAGGACCTCCAATGGATGCAATAGCCCACCGGGCTTCTTCGACTCGGCCTTCACTTGTTGGCAAACAATGCATCTAGAAACAAACTCTGCCACATCCTCTTTTATCCCATCCCAAAAGAAAATGCGCTTCATATCCCGGTACATCTTATCCCCTCCGGGATGTATGGTCATCCTCGAGTGATGCGCCTCCTTAAGAACTTTATTTACTAAGTCTCCCACTCGTGGGACACATAGTCTTCCATCATGCCTTAGCCATCCCTTGTCATCAATAGTATATCTAGCGAGGTGACTTGACGTCTCACCCTGGATCAACTTGTCCATGATCTTGACTATTTGTGGGTCTTCCCTCTGTGAAGCCCCAACTTGATCAAGAAGTATAGGTCTAAGCTCAAGGGATGTTAACGAACCAGTCATCGACTCAACAGCAGGTGTGAAATCAAAGGTTGCCAAGAACTCTAGGCTCTTCATCTCAACAAACAAGGGACTCAAAGTCAACCTTCTTCTGCTTAGCGCATCCGCTACAACATTACCCTTGACAGGGGTATAAGCTATCTCGAAGTCATATGATGCCAAGAATTCCATCCACCTTTGCTGCCTTAGATTCAAATCTTTCTTCGAGAAGAGGTACTTGAGCGACTTGTGATCAGTATATAACTCAAACCTTTCGCCTAGAAGATAGTGGCGCCAGGATTTGAGTGCAAAGACGATCGCCGCCAACTCCAAATCATGAGTGGGATAGTTCTTCTCATGAACTTTGAGTTGCCTACCCCCCAAAGCATATCACTCTCCCTTCTTGCATCAGGACAGCACCCAATCCCGTGCCACATGCATCGGTGTACACGGTAAACAACTTCCCTCCATCGGGTAATGCTAGAACTGGAGCTGTGGTGAGGGCTTTCTTGAGCCTTTGAAAAGCACGCTCACACTCTAAGTCCCATGCAAAGACTAAGTTCTTCTTCGTTAACTTAGTAAGAGGAGCTGAAATCCTAGCGAAGTCCTTAATGAACTTTCTATAGTAGCCTGCCAGACTGAGAAATCTTCTCACTTCAGTTGCATTCTTCGGAACTTTCCAGTCTTGTACCGCTACCACTTTAGCGGGATCCACATCTAAGCCGTGCTTAGAAACTATATGCCCAAGGAACCGAACTTCCCTTCTCCAGAAATGGCATTTAGAGAACTTGGCTTTCAACTGATGAGCCCTAAGCGTATCCATAACCTCCTTGAGGTGTGTAGCATGTTCTTCCTCGTCCTTAGAGAAGACCAGAATATCATCCACGAAGACAACCACAAACTTGTTAAGGAACTCCCTGAACACCCTACTCATCAAATCAACAAAGTATGCGGGTGCATTAGTCAAACCGAACGGCATGACTAGCCATTCAAAGAATCCATATGGAGTCCTAAACGCCGTCTTGTCAATGCTATCCTCAGCCACTCTAAGCTGATGGAATCCGGTGGCTAGATCGAGCTGAGAGAAAACAGAAGCCCCAACAAGCTGGTCGAAGAGATCATCAATCCTCGGTAATAGGTGTCTATTCTTCTTTGTCAGCTTGTTCAACTCACGATAATCAACACATAGACGAAGCGAACCATCCTCCTTAGTAGCGAATACCACCGGAGCACCCCATTCTGAAATGCATCGCCTAATGAAATTTTTTCTTAAGCAACTCCTTGATTTGCTTGCTAAGATCCCTTCTTTCTCGCGGGGCCATGTGCCTAACAGGCAATGAAACTGGCTTGGCATTATCAACCAGATAAATACGGAAGTCTATCTCGCGTTTAGGGGGCAACCCCTTCACCTCATCAAAAACATCAGGATATTCTCGGACCACCCTCATAGATTGAAGATTGTCAATAGGCGAGTCGAGGGATTCAAGATAACATAACATGACGGGATCCAGCGGGTTACAAGAAATCTCTAGGGTATTGCCAAGGCAAGTCATAAGCCTCACTACCCTTTGCTCACAATCGATAATGGCTCCATAACTGGACAACCAATCCATGCCCAAAATCAACCCGTATCCCATGAACCCGAGAACATAAGCATTACATGTGAATTCTACGGTCAAGATAGAAATCCTCAAATCCATACAAATCATAGACAGATGGGCGGAACCCCCAATTGGATTTGAAACATCAACGGGATCCTCAACTAGACTAGTACTTAGGTGCAAACATTCAACAATGTCAGAGGAAATAAAGGTATGTGATGCGCCAGAATCAAATAAAGTTCGAACAGGAAAACTAGAAATATAAACAAGACTTTCTACAGAAATACTACCTCAGTCCTGAACTGGAGCAGTGTGGAGAGCATGCATTTGCCCTCCAGAAGGTCCTGCTCGCTGAGCCTGTCCTTGCCCCTGTCCTTGCTTCTTTGGGCAATCCTTACCGAAGTGTCCAGTCTCTCCGCAATGAAAGCATTCTCCCAACTTCCTCTTCTTCTTCCTACAATCTTTGGCTATGTGCCCAACAATCCCACAGAAGTTGCACTTTCTTGTGTCCTTTGCCTTGTTGTTGTTGGCCTTGTTACCCTTGTTGTTCTTGTTGTTCTGATTTCCTCCCCACTTGGAGTCCGCCTTCTTGGTTTGAGTCTCATTAGGCTTGACTTCTTTCTTACCATTCTTATCGTCTCCCTGAAGCAATGCCATGTCTACTAGGCTTTCAAAAGTGGCCCCCATGGGTATATGAGACATGGCTAAACCTTGTAATGGCTCATTCAACCCTTCTGCAAAGCGTAGAGCCTTCTTCTAGGGTGTATTAACCATGTCCAAACCGAATCAAGCAAGCTGGTTAAACTTATTCACATACTCCTTCACTGTCATGTCCCCTTGCTTCAAAGATATAAACTTCTCCATTTGAAGATTCTCCTCAGCAGATGATAGAAACTTAAGCCCAAACCTCATCCTAAAGTTGGCCCAAGTCTCTATAGGCCTAGTAGCGTTGGTGACCTCCCATCAATAAGCAGCTTCCTCTTTCAATAGCCATACTGCCAACAGAACTTTTCTACGGTCTACCACATCAAAGATGGCGAAGAGGTCTTCAGTTTCTTTTAACCAATTTCCTGCCTCAACAAAATTCTCCGTCCCAATAAAATTCTTTCCACCCATCGCCTTAAAGTCTTTGCAAATCTTTGCGAAATCCGCTTGTGGACGCTGAGGAGGAGGAGGAACCTCAGGTACGGTGGGAGTGTTTGCTGGGCCCGCATCGTTGGCCCTAGCTTCCAAGTACCTTCAGAACCATCCGGGTATGGTTACTCCTGGAAGGTTAAGATCGGCCATGCTGAAAAAGATAGATTTAGAACGAGGAAACAAAGGATAGTGCTAATGGCTTTTGGGGAATAGCCTTTTAAAATAAACTAGACTTTCTTGGAAAATACTTAATTGGTTTTGAAAATAGTTTTTCAAAAGGGTTTTAAAACTTTTGTCCGGTCTAGTAAAACCTTATGCTCTGATACCAAATGTAACACCCCACCTCCGCCAGGGTCACTCTTGCAAGTACACTGATTTTGGAGGGGTGTTGGACAAGGTAAACATGCATAAAGATATCACAAGACAAAACATATAAGTAAAACAGAGTATGTAAAGCAGCGAATAAAACTACTATTTCAAAACCATAGTCAACTTACATCAAAAGTACTTAGTCATTATTTTCCAACTACTACAAATCTAGAAAAATAAACTGAAAACTGGAAATAACATAAAGTAAACTATCCCCAAAGTAGACGTGGTAAAGCCATAGCGAGCTCAAGTCCAAACCATACATGTGCTATCCAGTAAGCAAGCTAAAGATCCAAGCTAGGTGCTAGTGTTCCCACCCTGAGGGGGGGGGGGAACGGAAGAAAAGAGGCGAAAGAAAACGGGTCAGTCAAAAAGACTGGTAAGTCCTACCTACTATTAGTATAAAAACTAATAAAGTTAACTGGACATGTAAAACAGAGATGAAACATAGGATGATAACTGGCGTGGTGAAAAGTTAACAAGATAGATCAAGTGTGGCATCGCATATACAAGGTTAAGTTTTGCACCAATAGTACTAGTAATCCAATCCATGTCAAGTATAAACAAGAAATGATCCCTTGGCCCAAGTTTGGCCCAACATCATGAGATGACCTAAATCAAGGTCCAACTACACGGTCTAGTCGATCGGCTCCCTATAAGCCTAACCCGTCAAGTGTCGGTGTCATACGGCCCAATCACGGAATGTAGTCAAACTGTGCTAGGTCCACCCTAGGGTGTATCAAGCCCTAGGGTGCCAACCACTGACACGAATCAAGCACGCACAGTCTAAACCTACTGGTGCCTGTGCCTGCTTTTTCAACTCCGGACTATGTGCACGACCATAGTCTGCCTGAACCTACACCGGCGCACCAACTCATCCGTCGTTCTGGTCGCTTACAATCAACCCAGTAATCGTGCCCCTCCCTAGCCTAGTCCCTAGGGTATCGTTGATACATCTAAGAGGGTTACTGTTGAAAAGGACCGCGTAACTAGGGTTTCTAACGGGTTAAGTGTGGTTAACCCTATCCCATCATGTATCAAATTGGTTAAGTGTACCCAAGTGGTTCATGACTTAATCCCAACCATCCATCGTGTTTAATTGGTTAAGTATTCAAGTGGTCCATGACTTAACCCTACCATGTGGCATTAATTAACTTAATGCACCCAACCTCTCACATTAGACCTTGTTGTGGTTACTAGTTAAGCCAGGCGGGTCCGGGTAGCTTTACACCACAACTTAGTCTAACCTCGGGTTTTAAGTGCAACATGACCAACTTCTCACATTGGGTCCTATTGTTTGTAGCTACTAGTTAAGCCGGTCAGTTCCGGGTAGGTTTATGCTACAAACTCAACCCAACCTCGAGTTGGCCACTTTCATGTTTTCTACATGTCATGTCCGTGTTCATGTTTTCAAGCATAATCACATGTCTTATTTTCAAGTCATGTTTCATGTCATTTAAATTTACCCATAACGTAACCCCATCGCACGTAAGTTCGCATCAACATAAATAGATCAAAAGGGGGAACATAATGATATGACAAGTTGGGCATAAAGTGGCAAAGTCTATCACAAGTTTAACATGGTGATATATGAGGCAAAGGTGTTCAACATACTTGCATATAAGGTTATTGGCCTCAAAACATGCATGACATCAACTTAGCCAATAGGGGATAACATGATCATAGTTGACATAGGGTGATAACATGTGGTTAGCATATAGTTCAAGATCATATGCGAGTTAACATCAAGGTTATAAGATGGTTCTATGTTGCATTTATGCATAACTACCAAGTTCTATGTTGCATTATGCATAACCAACAAATAAAGATCATAGCTTTCTACCCAAAAATCAAGGTAAATGATACTAGGTTCATGATAGTGCTACCATCATAAATCAAAAAGGTCATACATGGATCTATGCATACAAATAAAGACCAAAGACAAGCATTATACCCAAAAGTCACATTTCAACTTGCTACATGATCATATTAACTTCATAGTTTAAATCTAAGAGTAGAATAGGGCTTACAAAGCTTGGCTAAGAAGACTAGAGCAAAATAAAACAAGATTGAGATGAAGCCACACTAGAAACCCCCAATTGAATATAAGCTCCAAGTTGTCTTGAGAAACAAGAAGCTCCTTTGATTTGTATGAAGAAAGATCCTTGTTTTGATGAAGAAAGATGGCTCTTTTACTAGCTTAGAACACTTAAACTTTCATGAAGAGGATGGAGGCCATGATATGAAGGTGGAGGCCATGATTAGGAAGCATTTTGGCATAATTTAGTTGTAGGAATGATTTGTGATGATTTAGGCTAGGTATTAGGGTCCTTTTATAGAAGTTTAGGTTAGTTTAGGCCATAGGATTAACCCTAATTCAGATCTGAGCCATCAAATCACGTCACTAGCTAACAAAACAAGACCCAGGAGCCAAAACAGGTGCACCAGGCCAAACTAGCCGACCACACAGGTCGACAGGGGTGTCGACTGGGCAGTCGACACCACCTGGGGGGTGTCGACTCCCAAGTCGACTCCCCAGTCGACTTGGGGCTGGCAGGAATTTTCCCGCCTGTCCTGCTTGGGCTGAATTTGAATTCTGAATTCAAATTTGAACTGTTTTTGAACTTGAAATTTCCTGAAAACTTTGACGGGCCATAACTTGGTCATACAGACTCCGATTTTTGAAAACTCGGACTCTATTTCGCGAATTTTTCCGAGACGAACGCAATGGCACAGCCCGTTTCCCTTGATTCATATTTTAAAATTTAATTCTGCCTTGATTTACGTTATAACATGTTATTCAAAAATACGGGTTGTTACATTGATTATAATGTGCGGTTTCGCCCATAAAAGCTATAATGCTTTCTCTTTATTTGTTTAAAGTTTATCGTATGCAGTTCGTAAAACTCCATTCGTTTGTGGCTGTTATTGACAAAATTAAAAATGTCGTCGTGACGAGCAAGGTGCCACGACTCCAAAAACAAAATAATATAAACTAGTTAGCTTATTCTGTGAAGTGCTAAAATGCTGATATAGGGTGTAAAACACTCCAAACAAAAAGTTGTTTTATTTTCCAAAATAAAAATTACAGAAAAAATCTATAAGTTAAATTAATAATACATCTTAAAAATCTTATCCAAATATGAAACCCAATATTGCCAATCCTGTTATTTCCGACTCTTTCGAAAATCAAATTTATTATCCTAATATTTATATTAGTTTAAATATTCAAATATATAAATTCAAACCATTTAAATTGCCGAATCACTATAATAAAATAATTAAATAAATTAGTTACTAAATTGCTAAAATTCCGGGACATTACATTCCTTCCCCCTTAAAAGAATTTCGTCCCCGAAATTACTAAGCAAACAGATGTTATAACTTTTCTAATTTCACTCAACCCACTTGGTTAAAACTTTACATTTCACATTTTATCAACTCAGTCCTCCGCAGACTTTTAAACCTTATGGCATACTCAACTTTCCATGATTATTCCAATCGACTTGTCCATCATTTTTGGACAGCCTATCATTCCAATATTATTTTCAACTCATATATTTTACTGCATATCTTCTCATCTATTCAAATTGATTTCAAATCAATTTATTAATCTCCTTTAAATTTTATTAATCCAATTTGATTTTATTATTCTAAATTTGAATCGACAAGTCGATTTTTACTTATAAAAATCTTCTAACCCTTTAAGTTTTCGGAAAATTTTGTCAGCATCTCCTTTGCACGGCTTAAGTAGTACAACAACAACTCGCCTTTCCAGGCCTTCTCCATTTAAAAGAAAATCAAACAGCCAAGTGGCTTGCCAACAGGCTCACAGAAATCGTACGCTCAAATATAATGTAAACATGTACCTTTTAGTTGGGCATTCAACCCTACCTCTGCAATTTGCTATCACTTCATTATACATCAGTGTATTCCCAGTTGATCTCCAATCAAATTCGATCATTCTCTTATGCCCAATCCAAATTTCAATTCAAAATTCCAATTCCAATATCGACTCCAAATTCTCATTTGATAATTAAATTCCATTCCAGATTCCAATTTTGCGAATTCAATCACTAAACCAAGTTAAGTTTCATTGCAAAATCTCATCTTACAAATTCGATTACTTCACTCAGTTAAATTCCGTTCCAATACGATTTCCACTTAACGGGTTTTAATTCAATTCCAATTTTATTAACTTAGATTTTGAGTTAAATTCTAATCTATTCATTCACTTTTATTATTTTAATCAATTTAACTCCATAGGTTAAATTTAAATTTCAGAATTTTAAAATTCCTGGGTCTTATTTCAAATCAGTATGCAATCATAGATGCATAATAATAACAATTCAAAACATTTGAATTTCTAAACACTTATTTCATCAAACAACTCAAAACAAAACCTATGGTAGTAATCCGTCACTTGGAAACTCGGTAATTACACTGATGATGTGGCCGTCATCATCAGAATTATTTTCCAGTGATCGAAGTGAGTTCAATACTATTTCACTTCAAAACTTGTTTTTAAACACTTTCATTTTGAAATCAATTCAAAATAACTTTTACAATATTTGAAAGACATTTTCAAATCACCTAGGATCTTAAAATTTCCTAATATAATTCAAACTTTATTTACAACACTTTTCTATTCCAGAGTTTTAATTCCAATTCTGGTTTAAATTCAAATTCGATTTTAAATATTATATTAATATGAATTCTAATTGGTTATTTATAACCATTTCAATAATAATCACCCTTGATTATAATAATAACCAACACATCCAATATTTTATAATAATTCCAAGATATATGTTTCTTTTTATATCAAAATACATTTCAGGTAAAGTTATTTCATTTACCCTCTTTTTAAAACATACTGTGTCGGTTCATCGTATTCGAGCGTTTAGAAACCCCTATCGACTTTGTGGTGCCCCATCGTCGACCAGAATTCATAAGTCACTCAACCAATAAATCTCCACAATATAAAATCACTTTATATAATCTACAATTATGTTCACTCATATATATACACTCAAACTCAATTTAGGATATTACTAACCCCATTTCTATTGAGTCATGCCATAGAGCCAAGGTAATCACTTAACCTTCAGCTCTAATACCACTGTAACGACCCAGGGATTTTTCGACCCCGAAAATCAACACAAAACTCAATGTCGACTAATCAAACATCGAAAACACTGGATCATTAATAGAAAGAAGTTAGAGGATGAGAAAAGATAAGATAGAAAATTAGAATAGAAGAAGAAGGAGAAGATCACTACAGAACAGAATCAGAGTAATACCAATATCACAGCGGAATGAATAAAATATAATATATAACATTACTTTTGCAATAAAACAGTATATATATACAATAACATTTTCAGAGTACAACTCTTACACACAACGGAATTAACAATAGCTATATAATCCTGAAGCCTCATGCTTCAAGATCCTCCAAGTATATCTATAAAGACCTGAATTACTTGACTGCCCGTACAAATTTGGGCACCCAAGAGTTTAGGGAAAACAAAATAAACTCTGGGTCAGTCATGGGACTGGGGTGAGTAAATTCCAATCATTCGGTTTAACTTTTCAAAATCCTTTTCAAAAGAAAAGATAATCGTAAAACCAATCCACACATAAATACGGATGGTTTTTACCTTACGATGACCTAAAACATTTTCAAAATCAATACTTCTCTGATATTATAATAGTCTCCAAATACAAATAAATAGAATCCAGCAGAACGCTTGCATCTCACGCTCCATGGGTATAGTATACAAACAAAACCGCGGGCTCTTATTGGAGATTTGTGACGATCCCAAAATCTGTGTGACGGTATTAAGGATAATCATTTTAATATAACACATCAATCATCATAGCAGAGAACAGATAATAGCAAAAACAATAAATAGAATAATTTTACATGGATATGACAGCGGAATCACAACATGTAACAACATCAGAATAGCACAACGTAGGATATAACTTAGTAAATAAAAGGGAAATGACCAGTCACCATCGCCAGAGGCGGAATATATACATGCAGTGAGACATAATAAGGGTATCAGTCTACATCGCCGAAGGCGGTACATATACATACGATAATAAGTACTGGAAGTAAAACAGTCTGCATCGCCAGTGGCGGAATCATAATATAAATACAATAATGGCGGAAAATGTCAAAGTCATCTCGGTGAAGTCAGCCTCGCCATGAGCCAAAAGTGCACTCCATACTACAGTGCTGAGCCAAAAACAACCTGTCACCTGTGAACTAGGCTGCCCGTGTGAAAATAAGGGCACCCGCCTTTGCAAAGTGAAACAAACAACGAGTCAGTCATGGGGACTGGTATGAGAAATCTACTTAACAGTTTAAACAACAGTAATAAGCAAATCATAGGACCACGCCACTTTCGCGGAACGGGTTTACTCCAGTGATTGCTGGTGCATTTAAACAAAGTAAATTCTTTAAAACAACGCAATGCTTTTAAAAAGAATGTAGCCATTATAAGACTCAAGTCCCATCATACAATGCAACGCAAGCCGGAGGATAGAGTTTTACCTTATAATGGCCAAATATGCTTAATACGTGTAAAGCAAAATCATTTGATATTATTACTAGTGCATATATGTTTCAAAAACGAATAGCATCATAAATATCAATCATAGGTGGCATAACTACCATATACTATGTCGCCATACTAGTTCTACAATCAAATCCGTTATTTCGTATTGGAAAATGGATTTCCGTCATGAGTCGAGGCAAGGGGCAAGCTCCTCTCCACTTCGAGACTTTCTAGCAAATGCCTCAGGACTACACACTCTGGGTAACCCCTGGATGCTTCAGGGCCAATCCTCTCTTACGTTTGAGGATTGGCAATTCCTGAACACACGTTTCCCGGTCCTTACAGACCTATAATCAAGGCGCCTCGCATTCCAACAACCACATAGGTGAAAAGTAGATATAAATGTCAGGGCTGGTAGGTCACTGACACCACCATAGCTTGAAAGAAACGTCGTGCTCTCCCTGCAGTCCTTATCCCGTTTTTAACTCATACCGAGGTGTGAGGCTCGCGAATCCACGCTATACACAAAGCCAGGCCACGTAGACCGTGCTTTGATCATCAAACACAAGACTTTGCTTTGCAACAGAAGCCTTGATCACAGCATCTTGGCATGCCACATAGGCAGTATACTCCATACAACTGATTTCTATCGATATATAATCTCTAAGCTCGTACGTTTCAAAGAAGGGCGTTAAGCAAAAGAATAAATTCTCCGCCGCCAAACAGATATATATATTAAACAGAGATCAATCAGTATGGAACAAAATCCAATGTCAGACACACAGTCCATTTACAAGTCCGTTCTGGGTCTGAACGAAACCGGAGGCGTCAATTCCTCGTATATCCGTCCAATCAACACATATGTTCAGACGGCTACTACTTCCGTTCCTTCACGGTAGCTACTCCAATCAGGAACCTCAGCAGCGTCCATCCAACCGATACAAAGATCGTCGGTCTTGAATCGTCTTTGTATTTTCTAATTCGAATCGTTCGATCAATTATTTGAAATGAGGGTTAGCTCGACCTTTTCAAATAATTCACGTAATTAGAATTCAAATCAACTCTTTCCATGGTTATATTATTTGAAATTCATATTTCAGTTCTTTAGTGTTATTTTCGTGTCAAACACATACAACCATCTAATATCAAACAGATCAAGCCAAATTGGTTTATTTCCAATCTATGTTGCTTATAATATTTTATAATGATTTTTCGCCATTTTTACTTATTTAAAAATGGCCATATTTAATTAAACGATGTTTCAGGTCGTGCTGTGGCACTGGCGTTGTTTTTCCCCTAATTTGTTTTACACATATCGGAAAATCTAACCGTCGGATTTCTACAAAGTCTACCAGTGGGAAGATATTCCCAAAGCGAACCCAACGGTTCCAGTTTCGTGAAAATCCGACGGTCGGATCTTCCACACTAGTCGTTTGAAGTTACGGTTTCAAAATTCGAACTGCAGCGTCGTTATTCGATTAAATTTAATTATATTTATATATAAATATAAACGATTCTGGCACTTTTTTTCTTCAGCTTTGAATTAAACATTCCAGACAATCCAATCGTTGGATTTTTACAAAATTGGTGCCGTTGGAAAGATATTTCCAAAGCGAACCCAGCGGTTGCGGTTTTGGGAAAATCCGATGGTCGGATTTCTCGTACTAATCGATTCAAATTACGATTCCAAAACACGAACTGCACGGCTTCGATTCCTTTCAATTCTATTTATATTTATATATATAAATATAGCTCATTCTTTTATTTCAAATATAGTTCATTCATTTATTTCAACATCGTTTTCACTTCAAATATTTCACTAACGCATTAATATTTCGAAAAATTTCGCCATAACCTCCTTTGTACGGGAAGGGGTTTGGAAATTTATTGGGCCGTGTTAGGTATCCAATAAATCCTATAAAGCATCCACATATTTATAGTGATATATTCTGGTGTTTACAAGGGAGCATGTATAGATAATAACTCCAGAGAATAAATTCTCGTCACCCTGTCAAGCCTGAGGGAGCGTGTATTTTTAATTACTCCAGAGGATAAATCCTCATCACCTCGTCCCGTGTGGGAATAAATAGTCCATGTGCCATATCTAATGACTAGAGAGACGTGATCATTGTCAACTCTAGACCCATGTGGGGTTTTTATTAATCTGGCAATTTATCATTATATTTTATATAGTCCATATCAGTCATCAGTTCAACCTGTAGTATAAAATCATCGCCATATAAGCCTCTCGCTCGTATGGTAAATCTTCCACCTCGTCACACAAGCTCCAAATGCTTATGTGGAATATGATGAAGTATGCCTATCGTCAAGGAGTATGCCATGTAGTGTAGTTCAAAATTAATTGTTACTATCCTATGGCGATGTTTATTATTTCACACAGAATAACCAGCACTTTGCATCCAATCGCATTCACAAGAGTTGATATAAAAATAAAATTGCGCAGCCAACTCATCAAGGCTTACCTATTTGTCAGGCACGCAAATAATTTCTTTACTCTATAGCTAATCCATTTTTCCTGTTCGACACATGTATATATATGCAGAACAAAGCTAATAATAATATTTCTAACGAACTAATATTTATTTCAACATGTGTGTATTTTTATCAAAGCGTATACATGATAAAAGAAATAATTTTAACATCAAAAATATTTATTCAACACGTGAATGTTTTTAACACTTCATATTCACCATAAAAATGTAGTTTTTATTGTCTATTCATTTTATTTTAAAATACGAATAATATTCAACACATGAATTTCGATTCAACGAATGAATTTCAATTCAACACATGAATATTTCCTATAGTTTGTATATATATAAAAATGTGATTTTTATCGTTAAATCTATTTGTTTAAAATTCGAATAAAATTCAACACATGAATTTCGATTCAACGAATGAATTTCAATTCAACACATGAATATTTCCTATAGTTTGTATATATATAAAAATGTGATTTTTATCGTTAAAGCTATTTGTTTAAAATTCGAATAATATTCAACACATGAATTTCAACTCAACGAATGAATTTCAATTCAACACATGAATATTCTCTATAGTTTGTATATATATAAAAATGTGATTTTTATCGTTAAAGCTATTTGTTTAAAATACGAATAATATTCAACACATGAATTTCAACTCGACGAACGAATTTCAATTCAACACATGAATATTCTCTATAGTTTGTATATATATAAAAATGTGATTTTTATCGTTAAATCTATTTATTTCAAATTCGAATAATATTCAACACATGAATTTCAACTCAACAAACGAATTTCAATTCAACACATGAATATTCTCTATAGTTTGTATATATATAAAAATGTGATTTTTATCGTTAAATCTATTTGTTTGAAATTCGAATAATATTCAACACATGAATTTCAACTCAACGAATGAATTTCAGTTCAACACATTAATATTGGTTTCAACATATGTAATTAATTTCAACAAATGAAAATTATTCTAACACATGAATATTTAAGAAAATTTCGGCAGCATAACGGCAGGGTAGTTAAAACCGGGACCGTCCCTAGTACGGCTCCTCGCTCTACCTTAAAACCTCGCGGTTTTCGACAATGGGGATCATGCATCTAGTTCGCACGCAGGCAGCATGTTTTATTTTCATTTCCATAATCCTATTCTAATTTGTTTCAACCACAAGAGGGTATTTTTCAACCACAAATGTATTTTTCAACCACAATATCAACCACAAACAATTATTTCCAACCATTCGTCATACCATATAATATCACGCCAATCACAAGCAATAAATATCGTCCATGGTTTGTGGACGAGGGGAGTATGTATATATATATATATATATATATATATATATATTATTTCTATAATTCACTTGCATTTCATCACTATTCAAAGCATATATGTTTCATACAACGCTTGTATAATTTATACATCGCTAATATAACTTATACAACACATGTACATGAGGTATACAATGCGTTTATAATTTACACTTCGCTTATATAATTTATACAACACGATTCCATTCACACAATTTAGTTTAGATTCCTCACATTGGTTTTTGAAGTGCTAAAAATCGTATGAAGATCAGAAAAATCCACGGCTTCTGCTAGATGGTAGAGAGCCTCCCTACGGTCCCGTTGTTTCCTGTTTCATCGAATTTCGTTAAAACACTAAAAAGATATGATTTTTCAAAGTTTTGCAACACTTAAAAGTGTTATTTTCAATTCAGAAATTTCAAAGTAGAATGTTTTGCAAACCTTCAAAACAAGGTTTTTAATTCTCGATCAATCCGTGTTGTTTCGTCTCGATCGGATGTTGCGACGTCAAAGAGCTTCGAACGGGCTTTCCAGCACCTGTGGTGGCAGCGAACTCGGCGGCTCCAGGGATGATCGGCGGCGCTCCAAAGGTGAAGACTTCCTGGCTGAAATTCGACGTCAATAGGGGATGGTTTCAGTCGAGGCTGGGGTTGATTGAAAGAGGGGAGGAAGGCGATCAGAAAAGCCAACTGGAGGCGGTGGCGAAATCGCCTGTGGCGGCGGCGATCGAGCTGGGAAGATTCAAACAGGTTTCGCCTTTCGTTCGTGAGAGGGTTGACTGATTTTTCTGATGTGAGAGAAAATGAAGATATTTTTTATTATATTTAATTTTTAAATTCCTATAATATCATTTCTAGCCAACGTACACCAATTTCAACCCAATGACTGTCGCCCTAGCTAAATACCCCCATTCCGGACACAATGGGATGTGTTTCGTTGGCCAATTCGACTGTTACAGTCAGTTATTTTTCAAATTAAAGTATAAAACATTTAATATTCAATTTGAACGTACATTTCAATTTGCCAGGGCCACAAACTGAATCGAAAAAATCCAGAAAAATAAATCTAGCTTTGTTTTGACGATACGGTCCCAACAAAACACGTTTCGTCGAATTCTGAGCTCGTATGCAAAATGTAAATTTCCAGGTCGACCCATTTTAACAGAAATTGACCAATCACATTTTCCTTTGCCCCGCTCACATACTAGCTTCAAAAATTATGAAATTTGAAACCTAGCAATAGTTTGACATCCCGGATCCAACAAAAGTGGTTTCGTCGAATTCCGAGGTCGTATGCAAAATATCTATTTTCAAGGGCTATATAATCTATATAGCGACCTTTCTGAAAATTCATTTGGCCATAACTTTTGATTCCTGTTATGAAACTTCGATTTTTCAGATTCGTTAGAAAGGTATTCATAAAAAGATTTAAATATTTTTTGTTTCACTAAAATCTGTTATATTTTCTACCCGGTACAGTCAGACAAAGTTTGTATCCAAATTTTCAAACTGCCTCACTATTCCCAATTCATTATTTTATTGAAATATGCTATTTCTATTGTTCAAATTCTTTGACAATAACCAATTTTAAAAAATTTAAATTGGTTCACATTTTCCGGGTTATTACAATCTCCCCCACTTAAAACTTTTCGTCCTCGAAAAGGAAACAACAGCAAAGTAGGAAACAAAATGTAAATGCAAAGTATTGTAAAGGTACCTTGCACTGGAGTTAGTCAGAGATGTCCACTCTGAATTTGGGGTAGGCTTGTTTAATGATTTCCTTAGTCTCCCAAGTACAGTCTCTAGGATCACTACTCCACTACACTTTAACTAAATGAATCTTTTTGCTCCTTAGCTCTCTAGTTTCTTTGCCAACGATCTTTAATGGCTCTCTTCTGACTGCTAATTCTGGAGTTATTTCCAAGTCCTGTTGTGCTGCTTCTTCTACAACAAGATCCGGATCATGCACATGTTTTCTGAGTTGAGACACGTGGAACACGCCATGCACACTAGGCAACCAATCTGGTAATGAAACCCTATATGCAAGAGTTCCAATCCGTTCAAGTATAGGAAAGGGACCAATTAATCTCGGTGCCAACTTCCCAGTTTTGCCAAATCCGATTACTCCCCTCATCGGAGAAACTCTTAAATAAACATAATCGCCAACGGCAAATGATAAATCTCTTCTTCTTGCATCAGCATAACTTTTCTGTCGGCTTTGTGCGGTTTTCAATCGCTTCTTAATGAAATCGACTTTATCTGATGCTTCTCGAATCATATCGGGCCCTAACACAAGTCTGTTGCCAGGTTCTACCCAACATGCGGGAGATCTGCACGGTCTACCATATAATGCTTCAAATAGAGACATTCCCAAACTTGCTTGATAGCTATTGTTATAAGAGAATTCTGCCAAATGTAAGTGATCTTCCCATGAACTGCCAAAATCAATAATGCAAGCCCGCAGTAAATCTTCTAGAATTCTATTCACCCGCTCAGTTTGGCCGTCTGTTTGAGGGTGATAAGCAGTGCTTAGATTCAATTTGGTTCCCAATTCTGTCTAGAATGCTTCCCAGAATTTGCTAGTAAATACGGGATCTCTATCACTGACTATATTGAGCGGCACTCCATGTAGTTTAACTATTTCTTTGAAGTAAATCTGTGCTAAACTTTGAGCCGTTCTGTTGGATCGGAGAAGTATGAAATGGGCAGTCTTCGTGAAGCGATCTACGATCACCCATATACTGTCGTTTCCTTTCTTAGTTCGAGGCAAACCATCAATGAAGTCCATCGAAATCTGGTCCCACTTCCATCCTGGAATTTCTAATGGTTGTAATAGTCCAGCCAATTTCTGCTGATTGCTCTTAACTAGCTGACAAGTGGAGCACCTGCTAGCATATAATGAAATATCTCATTTCATTGATCTCCACCAGAATGTGCGCTTGATGTCATTGTACATTTTTCTCACACCGGGATGGATGCTTAGTTTGGACTTGTGACATTCATCAAGTATTTCTCTTCGAAGCTCTGGAAGATTTGGGGTGCAAATTCTGCCCTTTAATCTAAGAACTCCATTGTCATCGAGTCTGAAACTTGTGGATTCACCTCCCTTGACTCTCTGACTGATTCTTTGAATAAATTCATCGTCTTTCTGAAGAGTCGAGATCCTATCAATTAATGAAGACGTGATGATAAAACTGGCGATGATTTCATTCTTTCTGCTGAGCGCATCTGTTACAACATTGGCTTTCCCTGGAGTGTATAGAATCTCAAAATCGTATGCTGCAAGGAATTCTAACCAACGCTGTTGTCTCAAGTTTAGATCTTTCTGAGTGAATAGATATTTCGATGATTAATGATAGGTAAATAGTTCGAACTTCTCGCCCAATAAATAATGCCTCCAGATTCTTAAAGAAAACACAATAGATAACAACTCAAGATCATGAGTTGCATAGTTTCTTTCATGCGGCTTCAGGTGACGGCTGGCATAAGCGACCACTTGGCCCTTTTGCATTAATATTGCGCCTAGCCCTCTAATAGAAGCATCTGTCCATACAGTCAAGTCTTGGTTACCTTCTATAATTGTCAATACTGGAGCAGTTGTCAACTTCAGTTTCAGCTCCTGGAAAGCTTCCTCACATTCGGGAGTCCATTTGAATTTCTCATGCTTCTTTGTAAGCTTTGTCAATACACCAGATATCTTTGAAAAATCCTGTACGAATTTCCGATAGTAACTAGCCAATCCAGGGAAACTTCGAACTTCTGTGGGGGTAGTAGGTTGTTTCCAGTTCTGAATCGCTGTAATTTTGCTTGGATCTACAGCAATCCCTTCTTTTGATACGACATGGCCTAGGAACTTAACTTCATCCTTTCAGAAGACACACTTAGAAAATTTAGCTTTCAAGACATTTCTCCTCAAAATTATCAACACTTGTTCTAAATGTTTTGCATGCTCGCCTTTCGACTTGGAGTAGATTAAAATGTCATCGATGAAGACCAGAACAAATTTATTCAATACACCTCGGAACACTCTGTTCATAAGATCGACGAAGTATGCCGGAGCGTTACACAAGCCGAACGGCATTACTAACCATTCGTAGAATAAATCGGGACCCCTGAAGGCTGTCAAAGGAACACAGTCTTCGGCTATACGTAATTGGTGGAAACCTGTAGCTAGGTCCATTCTGGAGAATATTGTTGCCCCATTTAATTGATCTAATAGATCGTCTATCCGAGGCAAGGGATACTTGTTCTTCAGTGTCTGCTTATTGAGATCTCGGTAATCAACACAAAGTCTTAGAGTACCGTCTGATTTCGGGACAAATACTACTGTTGCTCCCCAAGCGGAGAAGCTCGGTCTAATCAGACCTTTCCAAAGCAATTCTCGAGTTTGACTACCTAACTCTTCTTTTTCTTTCGGGGCCATTCTTCTAATTGGATGTACTACTGGTCGGGCGTTAGGAATTAGATCTATTCTGAATTCAATTTCTCTTTGCGGCGGTAAGTTTTCTACTTCTTCAAACACATCCGCGTAGTTTTTAACGACCGGTATCTTTTCTAATGAAGTGGGAGTAACTTCCAAAGAAGACCGAAATTCCGTTCTATTAATTTCTGAGCCATGGCATGGTATATATATAGGTCCAAGCTTCGTTTCGACTTTAACGATTCTTTCGGCACATCTAACTTCGGCCTTATATTTTGTCAACCAATCTAGCCCCAGTATTATATCAAATTCGGAAAGGTCCATGATGATCAAATCAAAAGAGAACTTGTAGCAAAAATATGAGACAGGCACTCTACAATATGAACTGAGTCTAATAGAACCTCCTATCGGGTTTTGAACTTTAATTGGTTCTTTAAGCTTTCTTCGTTTCAATTTTAACTTGTGAACAGTGTTACCAGAAATGAAGCTATGTGATGCACCGGTATCAAAAAGTACAGAAATAGGAATATTTTTAATGGTAAGGGTACCTCCCAAGACGTCGGGTTTACCTGATCCATCGGTGATAGCTGGCGGGGCCTCCCCGTCATACACATGAGCCACTTATGCATTCTGCTTCAGAGGACAATTCCTGCTATAGTGCCCTTTCTTATGGCAGTTGTAGCATTCGGCTGAGCTGCAGTCCGGATTTGCCTTTAGCTTCTTTGGGGCTTTGCACACACTAGAAAAATGCCCTGTCTTTCCGCAGTTGTAGCTGCTTCCTTTGGGTATCTTCCCAGATTGCTGAGTAGCGGCCGCTGAAATGCTGGACTCTGGCTGATCTGCTGCAGCTTTGCGCTTGTTTCTAGCTTGGCTTTTGGCGCGGTCTTGGTTGGAGTGTCTTTCATCCATATCTTCATAATTGCAGGCCATTTCCACTAATTCTGAGAATGAGAGTTTGATGTTGCTCATGGCCCTGTCATGGTACTTGCGCCGTAACCCAAATATAAACCTCTTGTTCTTAGCTTTGTTGGTCATAATAAGCTCTGGAGCATAGCGCGACAGCTGAGTGAATTTATTGAGGTAATCTTGGATAGAGAGATCTCCCTGCTGGAGATTAGCAAACTGCTCTCGCATCCGCTCTAAGGCCTGCTCAGGTACGAACTTCTCGTTGAACATGGTCTTGAATTGCTCCCAGGTCCTAACAGTACCTGCCACATTTTCGGAGGTGATGGCATCCTACCACAACTCTGCTTCTTCCTGTAAGAGCCAAATACCTAGACGTGCTTTGTTGTTGGTCCCCAATCCCATGCCCTCAAAAATCTTTTCACAGGTCTTCAACTTAGCAATAGCCTCTGTCACTGTACTTAGGCCAGAAAAGGGTTTTCCCCCTAGGTTCCTATATCTCTTTGCTACTCTGTCTAGCTCAAAGTCCTGGGGTGCTGGTGGGTGTATAATAGGGCCCTCCTCAGCTACGGGGATATTCCCCCGTCCTCCTGCTATGCCTTCTCGGCCTCCACGGCCACCTCTGGCTGCTGCTGCTCGTGTAGCCATCAGATAGAGTACTGTATAAGCAAGAAAAGAGTCAAGCTCACAGAAATGATAACTTTCATAAATGATAAAGCGGGGGAACATTAGGAAAGGTAATGATGTACTGATCAAATTGTTTTGCTAATCTGCTTAGCTCATTCTAGGACATCACTAATCCTATCTCTAATGAGCTACTCGCCTTAGAACACTACTGATTCTATTCTGACGAGGTGTTTAATGTGTTAGACTCTGGAACTAAGGTTAACCAAAGCTCTGATACCAACCGTGACGATCCCAAAATCCGTGTGATGGTATTAAGGATAATCATTGGAATATAACACATCAATCATCATAGCAGAGAACAGATAATAGCAAAAACAATAAATAGAATAATTTTACATGGATATGACAGCGGAATCACAACATGTAACAACATCAGAATAGCACAACGTAGGATATAACTTAGTAAATAAAAGGGAAATGATCAGTCACCATCGCCAGAGGCGGAATATATACATGCATTGAGACATAATAAGTGTATAAGTCTACATCGCCGAAGGCAGTACATATACGTACGATAATAAGTACTGGAAGTAAAATAGTCTGCATCGCCAGTGGTGGAATCATAATATAAATACAATAATGGCGGAAAATGTCAAAGTCATCTCGGTGAAGTCAGCCTTGCCATGAGCCAAAAGTGCACTCCATACTACAGTGCTGAGCCAAAAACAACCTATCACCTGTGAACTAGGCTGCCCGTGTGAAAATAAGGGCACCCGCGTTTGCAAAGTGAAACAAACAACGAGTCAGTCATAGGGACTGGTATGAGAAATCTACTTAACAGTTTGAACAACAGTAATAAGCAAATCATAGGACCACGCCACTTTCGCGAAACGGGTTTACTCCAGTGATTGCTGGTGCATTTAAACAAAGTAAATTCTTTAAAACAACGCAATGCTTTTAAAAAGAATGTAGCCATTATAAGACTCAAGTCCCATCATACAATGCAACGCAAGCCGGAGGATAGAGTTTTACCTTATAATGGCCAAATATGCTTAATACATGTAAAGCAAAATCATTTGATATTATTACTAGTGCATATATGTTTCAAAAACGAATAGCATCATAAATATCAATCATAGGTGGCATAGCTACCATATACTATGTCGCCATACTGGTTCTACAATCAAATCCGTTATTTCGTATTGGAAATTGGATTTCCGTCATGAGTCGAGGCAAGGGGCAAGCTCCTCTCCGCTTCGAGACATTCTAGCAAATGCCTCAGGACTACACACTCTGGGTAACCCCTGGATGCTTCAGGGTCGGTCCTCTCTTACGTTTGAGGATTGGCAATTCCTGAACACACGTTTCCCGGTCCTTACAGACCTATAATCGAGGCGCCCCGCATTCCAACAACCACATAGGTGAAAAGTAGATATAAATGTCAGGGATGGTAGGTCACTGACACCACCATAGCTTGAAAGAAACGTCGTGCTCTCCCTGCAATCCATATCCCATTTTTAACTCATACCGAGGTGTGAGGCTCGCGAATCCACGCTATACACAAAGCCAGGCCACGTAGACCGTGCTTTGATCATCAAACACAAGACTTTGATTTGCAACAGAAGCCTTGATCACAGCATCTTGGCATGGCACATAGGCAGTCCACTCCATACGACTGATTTCTATCGATATATAACCTCTGAGCTCGTACGTTTCAAAGAAGGGCGTTATGCAAAAGAATAAATTCTCCGCCGCCAAACAGATATATATTTAACAGAGATCAACCAGTATGGAACAAAATCCAATGTCAGAGACACAGTCCATTTAAAAGTCTGTTCTGGGTCTGAACGAAACCGGAGGCGTCAATTCCTCGTATATCCGTCCAATCAACACATACGTTCAGACGGCTACTACTTCCGTTCCTTCACGATAGCTACTCCAATCAGGAATCTCAGCAGCGTCCATCCAACCGATACGAAGATCGTCGGTCTTGAATCGTCTTTGTATTTTCTCATTCAAATCATTCGATCAATTATTTGAAATGAGGGTTAGCTCGGCCTTTTCAAATAATTCACATAATTAGAATTCAAATCAATTCTTTCCATGGTTATATTATTCGACATTCATATTTCAGTTCTTTAGTGCTATTTTCGTGTCAAACACATATAACCATCAAATATCAAACAGATCAAGCCAAATTGGTTTATTTCCAATCTATGTTGCTTATAATATTTTATAACGATTTTTCGCCATTTTTATTTATTTAAAAATGGCCATATTTAATTAAACGACATATCAGGTCGTGCCGTGGCACTGGCGCTGTTTTTCCCCTAATTTGTTTTACACATATCGGCAAATCTAACCGTTGGATTTCTACAAAGTCTATATCAGTGGGAAGATATTCCCAAAGCGAACCCAACGGTTCCAGTTTCGTGAAAATCCGACGGTCGGATCTTCCACACTAGTCGTTTGAAGTTACGGTTTCAAAATTCGAACTACAGCGTCGTTATTCGATTAAATTTAATTATATTTATATTTATATATAAATATAAACGATTCTGGCGCTGTTTTTCTTTAAATTTGAATTAAACATTCCAGACAATCCAACCGTTGGATTTTTACAAAGTTGGTGCCGTTGGAAAGATATTTCCAAGGCGAACCCAGCGGTTGCGGTTTCGGGAAAATCCGATGGTCGGATTTCTCGTACTAATCGATTCCAAAACATGAACTTCACGGCTTCGATTCCTTTCAATTCTATTTATATATATATATAAATATAGCTCATTCTTTTATTTCAAATATAGTTCATTCATTTATTTCAACATCGTTTTCACTTCAAATATTTCACTAACGCCTTAATATTTCGAAAAATTTCGCCATAACCTCCTTTGTACGGGAAGGGGTTTGAAAATTTATTGGGTCGTGTTAGGTACCCAATAAATCCGATAAAGCATCCACATATTTATAGTGATATATTCTGGTGTTTACAGGGGAGCGTGTATAGATAGTAACTCCAGAGAATAAATTCTCGTCACCCTGTCAAGCCTGAGGGAGCGTGTATTTTTAATTACTCCAGAGGATAAATCCTCGTCACCTCGTCCCGTGTGGGAATAAATAGTCCATGTGTCGTATCTAATGACTAGAGAGACGTGATTATTGTCAACTCCAGACCCATGTGGGGTTTTTATTAATCCGGCAATTTATCGTTATATTTTATATAGTCCATATCAGTCATCAGTTCAACCTGTAATATAAAATCATCGCCATACAAGCCTCTCGCTCGTATGGTAAATCTTCCACCTCGTCACACAAGCTCCAAATGCTTATGTGGAATATGATAAAGTATACCTATCGTCAAGGAGTATGCCATGTAGTGTAGTTCAAAATTAATTGTTACTATCCTACGGCGATGTTTATTATGTCACACAGAATAACCAGCACTCCGCATCCAATGGCATTCACATGAGTTGATATAAAAATAAAATTGCGCAGCCAACTCATCAAGGCTTACCTATTTGTCGGGCATGCAAATAATTCCTTTACTCTACAGCTAATCCATTTTTCCTGTTCGACACATGTATATATATGCAGAACAAAGCTAATAATAATATTTCTAACGAACTAATATTTATTTCAACACCTGTGTATTTTTATCAAAGCGTATACATGATAAAAGAAATATTTTCAACATCAAAAATATTTATTCAACACGTGAATGTTTTTAACACTTCATATTCACAATAAAAATGTAGTTTTTATTGTTTATTCATTTTTTTTAAAATATGAATAATATTCAACACATGAATTTCGATTCAACGAATGAATTTCAATTCAACACATGAATATTTCCTATAGTTTGTATATATATATAAATGTGATTTTTATCGTTAAATCTATTTGTTTAAAATTCGAATAACATTCAACACATGAATTTCGATTCAACGAATGAATTTCAATTCAACACATGAATATTTCCTATAGTTTGTATATATATATAAATGTGATTTTTATCGTTAAAGCTATTTGTTTAAAATTCGAATAATATTCAACACATGAATTTCAACTCAACGAATGAATTTCAATTCAACACATGAATATTCTCTATAGTTTGTATATATATAAAAATGTGATTTTATCGTTAAAGCTATTTGTTTAAAATACGAATAATATTCAACACATGAATTTCAACTCGACGAACGAATTTCAATTCAACACATGAATATTCTCTATAGTTTGTATATATATAAAAATGTGATTTTTATCGTTAAATCTATTTGTTTCAAATTCGAATAATATTCAACACATGAATTTCAACCCAACGAATGAATTTCAATTCAACACATGAATATTGGTTTCAACATATGTAATTAATTTCAACAAATGAAAATTATTCTAACACATGAATATTTCAGAAAATTTCGGCAGCATAACGGCAGGGTAGTTAAAACCGGGACCGTCCCTAGTACGGCTCCTCGCTCTACCCTAAAACCTCGCGGTTTTTGACAATGGGGATCATGCATCTAGTTCGCACGCAGGCGACATGTTTTATTTTCATTTCCACAATCCTATTCTAATTTGTTTCAACCACAAGAGGGTATTTTTCAACCACAAAGGTATTTTTCAACCACAAAGGTATTTTTCAACCACAATATCAACCACAAACAATTATTTCCAACTATTCGTCATACCATATAATATCACGCCAATCACAAGCAATAAATATCGTCCATGGTCTGTGGACGAGGGGAGTATATATATATATATATATATATATATATATATATATATATATATTACTTCTGTAATTCACTTGCATTTCATCACTATTCAAAGCATATATGTTTCATACAACGCTTGTATAATTTATACATCGCTAATATTACTTATACAACACATGTACATGAGGTATACAATGCGTATATAATTTACACTTCGCTTATATAATTTATACAACACGATTCCATTCACACAATTTAGTTTAGATTCCTCACATTGGTTTTTGAAGTGCTAAAAATCGTATGAAGATCAGAAAAATCCGCGGCTTCTGCCAGATGGTATAGAGCCTCCCTGCGGTCCCGATGTTTCTTGTTTCCTCGAATTTCATTAACACACTAAAAAGATATGATTTTTCAAAGTTTTGCAACACTTAAAAGTGTTATTTTCAATTCAGAAATTTCAAAGCAGAATGTTTTGCAAACCTTCAAAACTAGGTTTTTAATTCTCGATCAATCCGTGTTGTTTCGTCTCGATCGGATGCTGCGACGTCGAAGAGCTTCGAACGGGATTTCCAGCACCTGTGGTGGCAGTGAACTCGGCGGCTCCAGGGATGATCGGCGGCGCTCCAAAGGTGAAGACTTCCTGGCTGAAATTCGACGTCAATAGGGGATGGTTTCAGTCGAGGCTGGGGTTGATTGAAAGAGGGGAGGAAGGCGATCGGAAAAGCCAACTGGAGGCGGTGGCGAAATCGCCTGTGGCGGCGGCGATCGAGCTGGGAAGATTCGAACGGGTTTCGCCGTTCGTTCATGAGAGGGTTGACTGATTTTTCTGATGTGAGAGAAAATGAATATATTTTCTATTATATTTAATTTTTAAATTCCTATAATATCCTTTCTAGCCAACGTACACCAATTTCAACCCAACGACTGTCGCCCCTAGCTAAATACCCCCATTCCGGACACAATGGGATATGTTTCGTTGGCCAATTCGACTGTTACAGTCAGTTATATTTCAAATTAAAGTATAAAACATTTAATATTCAATTTGAACGTACATTTCAATTTTCCAGGGCCACAAACTAAATCGAAAAATTCCAGAAAAATAATTCTAGCTTTGTTTTGACGATACGTTCCCAACAAAACTAGTTTCGTCGAATTCTGAGCTCGTATGCAAAATGTCCATTTTCAGGTCGACCCATTTTAACAGAAATTGGCCAATCACATTTTCCTTTGCCCAGCTCACATACTAGCTTCAAAAATTATGAAATTTGAAACCTAGCAATAGTTTGACTTTCCGGATCCAACAAAAGTGGTTTCGTCGAATTCCGAGGTCGTATGCAAAATATCTATTTTTAAGGGCTATATATTCTATATAGTGACCTTTCTGAAAATTCATTTGGCCATAACTTTTGATTCTTGTTATGAAACTTTGATTTTTCAGATTCGTTAGAAAGGTATTCATAAACAGATTTAAATATTTTTGGTCTCGCTAAAATCTGTTATATTTTCTACCTGGTACAGTCAAACAAAGTTTGTATTCAAATTTTCAAACTGCCTCACTATTCCCAATTCATTATTTTATTGAAATGTGCTATTTCAATTATTCAAATTCTTTGACAATAACCAATTTTAAAAAATTTAAATTGGTTCACATTTTCCGGGTTATTACAAGATTTGATTCCCACTATGACAAGGTATGGGACCACCTGCCGATAGTGTATCTTTAGAGGCAAATACACTGGGTTCAACAAGAACGTCTTACAACTCGGCCCACACATGACCGACCACTCATTTCTCTTGAGTGTATCGAACATATTGTCACCTACGGTTGCTAGCAACATAACCATTCCAGGGAGATACAGAAGCGAAAAGAAGTAACAAATATGAATATTCTCTAGATGGTGACAATACACCCTAATGGGTGCGACCCACATAGCCATGTTGCCTGCCCGATTTTTGTCATTTCCCGGTTGATGAGGCTTGAGGTCATAATGTATCTTTTGACAGATCACACCTTCATTTACTTTGAATGTCACATCGTCATGCCCGCCAAATCACAAATTGATTTCTAGAAAAATACCACGGGTATAAAGCTGAGAGAAACGAATTTCTCCACCGCTAAAAGTAAGTATGTTTGAAGAGATCAACTTACGTGATCCATTAGATATACTCTGTCAGACATTCGTCCATACAAGTTGTTCTGGGACTAGACAAACCGAAGGCGCTATTCTGTAAATCCATCTTGGGCAATTTCTACCTAGGATTGCCAGAACAGCCCTTGCACAACCTCGTCTTCAATTATCTTCATCACATTAGATTCGTAATGATAATGCCCATACGGAGTGGTTTTCAGATAATAAATATGATCCCGATCTCTCCGTATTGACAACGGAAATGGTCAAAAACTTTGATAGTCGGTGATTTAACTATCAAAGGAAAACACGTGTACAAACAATGATTTTATTTCCTAACGGAAATTTTATCGATCACTCATCAATAAACATTTATCCCTATAAATTAATTTATCATTAATTTATTCATTTTTTCAATTTCCTGTTTCCCATATTTCATTTTGCAAAACATTTCCCTTTAAATCATTATGCACTTTGAAATGTGAATAATATTCCTTTACGGAAAATTGAGTTCGTTATATTAATCAAACTTGGTTTTTCTTTATAAATACCATCACAGGTTCACATCTTGTTTATCGAGTTATTTATAAATTTGTACTCATATTTCACTTTATAAACTTTGTTTATAAGTAAACTCCTTGTTAATTTTATATTGAGTTTATAACTTAAATCTCGACTTCCTATTTGATTTAAATTAGTAGTTTTGAACAAAATATCGACTACCTTATAAGATTTAAATTTTTTAAAATATATAGTTTCTGAAAGCAAATCCCTTTTTAACATTCGACATTGTCGAATTCTATTTACAAATCCCCATGGATTTGTTTCACTTCTATTATATTTTGAACATTGAAATACTTTCATTGTTTTCCCTTTAAAACGTTTCACCGTTTTGCCTTATATTGTTTATTCTTATATTTCCAAATTAACTTAATGATAACAATAATTCCTCTTTATTTCTAGTCATTGGTTTTAAGTCAAACTACTTGCTCTAACATGGTTTAAACAAGTTATTATAATTTAGTCCATTCGAAATTTAATTATTATTCGATACCCAATATTGCCAATCCTGTTATTTCCAACTATTTCGAAAATCAAATTTATTATCCTAATTTTAATATTAGTTTAAATATTCAAATATTTAAATTCAAACCATTTAAATTGCCGAATCACTATAATAAAATAATCAAATAAATTAGTTATTAAATCGCTAAAATTCCGGGACATTACATTCCTTCCCCCTTAAAAGAATTTCGTCCCCGAAATTACTAAGCAAACAAGATGTTATAACTTTTCTAATTTCACTCAACCCACTTGGTTAAAACTTTACATTTCACATTTGCTCAACACAGTCCTCCGCAGACTTTTAAACCTTATGGCATACTTAACTTTCCATGATTATTCCAATCGACTTGTCCACCATTTTTGGACAGCCTATCATTCCAATATTATTTTCAACTCATATATTTTACTGCATATCTTCTCATCTATTAAAATTGATTTCAAATCAATTTGTTAATCTCCTTTAAATTTTATTAATCAAATTTGATTTTCTTATTCTAAATTCGAATCGAAAAGTCGATTTTTACTTATAAAAATCTTCTAACTCTTTAAGTTTTCGGAAAATTTTGTCAGCGTCTCCTTTGCACTGCTTAAGTAGTACAGCAACAACTAGCCTTTCCAGGCCTTCTCCATTTAAAAGAAAATCAAACAGCCAAGTGGCTTTCCAACAGGCTCACAGAAATCGTACGCTCAAATATAATGTAAACATGTACCTTTTAGTTGGGCATTCAACCCTACCTCAGCCATTTGCTATCACCTCATTATACATCAGGGTATTCCCAATTGATCTCCAATCAGATTCGATCATTCTCTTATTCCCAATCCAAATTTCAATTCAAAATTCCAATTCCAATCTCGACTCCAAATTCTCATTTGATAATTAAATTCCATTCCAGATTCCAATTTTGCGAATTCAATCACTAAACCAAGTTAAGTTTCATTGCAAAATCTCGTCTTACAAATTCCATTACTTCACTCAGTTAAATTCCATTCCAACATGATTTCCACTTAACGGGTTTTAATTCAATTCCAATTTTATTAACTTAGATTTTGAGTTAAATTCTAATCTATTCATTCACTTTTATTATTTTAATCAATTTAACTCCATAGGTTAAATTTAAATTTCAGAATTTAAAATTCCTGGGTCTTATTTCAAATAAGTATGCAATCATAGATGCATAATAATAACAATTCAAAACATTTGAATTTCTAAACACTTATATCCTCAAACAACTCAAACAAAACCTTTGGTAGTAATCCGTCACTTGGAAACTCGAAAATTACTCCGTCACTTGGAAACTCGAAAATTACACTGATGATGCGGCCGTCATCATCCGAATTATTTTCTAGTGATCGAAGTGAGTTCAATACTATTTCACTTCAAAACTTGTTTTTAAATACTTTCATTTGAAATCATTTCAAAATAACTTTTACAATATTTGAAAAACATTTTCAAATCACCCAGGATCTTAAAATCTCCTAATATAATTCAAACTTCATTTACAACTCTTTTCAATTCCAGAGTTTTTATTCCAATTCTGGTTTAAATTCAAATTAGATTTTAAATATTATATTAATATGAATTCTAATTGGGATTTGAAATTATTTGATTTTGTCACTGAAGTTGAAATTATAATTATAGTCCAAATCCATCACTGTTTTTTTTGTGCTTCATTTTTTGAAAATCTTATTGGAAAATAATTGGAAATATTTTTTTATATAACTCTCTCCATTTTATATAAATTTCATCGTAAATCCGTCATTCTCTTAAATGTGAAATATGCCACTAGTTCTCAGTTTATTATGATTTTTGCTTGACTAATTGAGATTTATGATGACCGTTCTTCCTCTTAAGCTGAAATTATATTTTTTTTAGTCATTTTTCATCTATATTTTAATTTCTATCCTTTTGATGATAACAAAAGGGGGAGAATGGGTTGAGATTTTGATTTATTAATGAATATTTTATTAATATTTTTAATTTTGAAAATTTATTAAATTCATTCATTTCACTCATGCACAGTTATATGGGGAGTTTTCTGTTGTAGAGGGAGCTAATAAATAGGGGAAGTTCAATATTCACTGTCAAACACATTTATTGTGTTCAAAATATTTTATTTGTAATCATCAAAAGGGGTAGATTGTTGTATATAACGTAGTTGTATACACAATTAAATGATTTTTGTTTGATGATAACAAACAAATAATTATTATTTTAAATGCGTTTGTTACTGTACTGTTCTATATATACATTATAGACAAGAATATAATATTCATATTTAAATAGAATACGACTGTACAGACATTCATATATTCATACAGTATTTTATTTAAATTAGATATTATATTTTAAACATTCAAACAATACAACTATTTGCAACTCCACTATTTGAACAATCACTGAATATTGTACTTGTAAATAAACTGAATAAAATAGATAAGTTTGTTTGACAACAATAAATAATATTTTAATTCAATCAAACTTGTTTATTACATATAAAAAATACAATCTTTTTCATATACACAGCTCCTTTACTACAGAATCACTACAACGTTCATACATGTCACTCTGTTTTACAGTTACACTCATACATTCATTTTATACAATGACACATGTTGTCTTCTTTCTTCAACCTCCTAGTCAGTCAGCACTGTCGTCATCACTGCTCACAGTCAGCCCAGCTATCTTCATGCTTACTTGTCACATAAAACACACACAGTACACTGCAATTGAAATGAAACAGAATACATGCAAATATAATTTTTATTTTAAAATTTTATTTGCCTCAGAATTTTGGTGTGTTTCTCATCATTTTTCATGACTTGATCTGATATGTATATATTTCTAGTACCCACTTATCAGCCTCAACACACTACACCAGTCTACTGATCAAAACCAGCGTCATAACTAGCTGATTCTGAACAGCCTCAACACAGTGCAGCGGTATGCTGATATATCTTTATAACTGTTAGCCACACATATATACAGACATGTATACACACACAAGTGCATATCAGCCCAAGAAGAAAGTAAAAATGCAAATCATCTCAGCACGGTCAAAAATGACAAGGCATGATCAACTCATTTTTCACAAACATTCAATAAGGGTGCAGTGAAACAAGTACAAAGCAAATCAGCATGGGTACATAATATTTGTGTACATCAGTGAGTCACAAGTGCAAATGTTAGTATGTATGGGTGAAGTGGTCACAACAAAATGAGCAAATGGTCAAACAAATGAATGGTGCATCATGTACCAAGAAACAAGTGCAGCAAGTTATTCAAGACAGGAAATCAAGCCAAGAAGCAAAAATGGTGCAACTCAGGTACAAAACTAGAAGTGTACTGCAAATACACAAATGAAGCCACTTTTTCAAGTCAACTTGGCAGCAGTACTACATGGGTCAAGAATGCTAAAAGGTGCAAAACAATTCAAGTCGGAATTTATGGTCAACAAGTCAAACAGCATGGTGTGTGCATAATACAGTACAAGTGGTCGAGCACAAGCTATTATATGGGTGCACAATAATATATATTATGCACCAACACAAAATGGACAAGCAGCAAGGTGAGACGATAAAGCATGACTTAATGGTGTGTACTGTCATAATGTACAAGTAACAGTTGTTATGAAAAAGTGGTCGAGTACAATGAGATTGCAGTACATCAAGACAGCAGGAATATGGTCTCCAGTTCAAATGAAAATGGTGCATGCATATACATGAATAAGTAGTAGAAATTATGTGTAGTTTTTATTGTTATTGACATGTTCAACTCACCAGTTTTTAAATGTCAAACATTTGATGCACATATTCAATCAACAAGGGCAAACTTCATTTTAACAGCAAACAATTTTTGGAAAACAGTCATTTCTAGTTTTCAAATATAAAAAGTCAATCAAGGATCGAACATATCATGTTTACTCAATCAATGCAAGGAATTTAATTGTTTCCAGTTTTTCAGAAATCAGAGAAATGTTTTTGGCAAGTGTTAAACTTTGGAAATGAATTCAAATCTGGCAATATTGATTTCCAGAAATTCATATGTGCTGTTTCAATCAAGTCACATGTTTGGCAAGTTAAAAAGGGGGCAGAATTTATTCCAGATTTATACAAGGGACAGATTCAAATTGGAGAATTATTGAAGTCCACAATCAAGGCTGAGTGTTTTCAGATTAGCCATAATCAAAGAATTTTTTCCAAGTATTCACAAAACCAAACAAAGGCTATGTTGATTTCAAGAAAAAGCACGCATGTATACTCATGCATATATGACAGGAGAACAATATAATTTGTTTCCTGAAATGCAGAAATTAACCAAGGAACAAATACAAGTCAAGAGTAAATCTCGCAGTAATTCAAAGACGAGCAAATTCAGGCAACAAAGCAAAAGACGAAACAATTCAAATCAGTTCGAGTCACATATACGAAATCAGAGTTGTAGGGTTTTGTATTTTACCCTATACAATCATCATCTCATCATCAGCTATTAGCATCGAAAAAAAATCACAAACAATTGAATCAAAAAACATAGAATCCTCAAGCTAACAATTTCAAGCAGAAACTCAAAACCAAAATTACATGCCAGAGTTTCGATCGCAACAAAAACCCAAATCAGCAAATCAAAGCATCACATAGCTATCCACATTTTCAAAGCATCATAGATTTGATTTCAGAAGTAAACAATCGTCGATCGATTTGGGAAAGCAGAGAAACCCTAGTTAGAAGCTACCGCCATTTTTTTTTTCAAAGCATAGGAATGAGATTAAAGTGATGATTGGCCGGCCAATTCAAGTCTAGAGTGTTAAAGGGGATGACCCTTATTCTTATTTCCTAGGGTTTATTTGTTTTCTTGTTTGTTTTATTTTGTGTTGTTTTGTTTATTTTTGTTTTTCCATCCGTAATCCAACCAACAGTTCTAGAGTCTGTGAAATCTAGGTATATCCAGTTAGGGCGTTAACTAGCATTTTATTAGAGTTTGTAAGAACTAGGGTAACTGGTTACAGGATTGTAATCAGGGGAAATCTGGTCTAATGGATATAAACCAGTCTAGGGTTTGCGAGTGTACATGGTCTTGTATGCGGGATCTATTCTATCACCTAGTAGAAACCTTAGGAATGCAGGAGTAGGCAGGATTTGGCCGAAGATGGGTATATCTTTGTGTTATTTTCTTTCTGCATTTTCTATTTCTGCTATATTCTGTGATTTGTTTGTTATTTAATATCCCGTTAGATTTTTAATTCAACAATGAATTGTGATAAACACTATTCACCCCCCTCTTGGGTTAATCTAGATCCAAAATGTAGTTCCTTTATGACAAAAGGATTGCTTGTTGATACCTTGGATTGTAAGCAAAGTTGATGTAGCGTTGATATCTTGTTGTTTGGATTCACGATGATGCAAGGGCTATGACTACTGTGATTAGGGATATAATAGGATGGTTCCTTCGGTTTTGTCAGACCTAAAATGAGCTTGTATGGATGTTTGTCTAACGATCGTGTGAAAACCCGTAACTTCCCCGTTGAGGAAAGTGCGGATAGTTCGAGCACAAGCCACATCAGAACGCAGACGGGAGAACATTTCATTGTATATTTACAACAATTCCATCAGATACAAGAACATACAGAGTATAAATGAATATTACACAGAAATATCAGAGATTTAAATTACATTTAAATACATAGCAGCGGAAAATAATACAATACACAACTAGAAAGAGATATACGGATACAAAGCTTTCCGGATATCGTTCCGGCTGTAAACCAGGATCCTGTGAATATAAATCTGCAAAACCAAAACTACTAGCTGCCCGTGTCAAAATAGGGGCACCCAGAGTTTAGGTTAAAACAATAAACTCCAGGTCAGTCATGGGACTGGTGTGAGAACTAAAACAGTTATTAATCTTTATTTTTAAAGTTAGGTAAATCAAGGGACCACGCCGTATAACACGGAACGGGTTTCCTCCCAAGAACACCAGTGCATAAAACAAACAGCGCAATGCTAAATAAGGAAAAATGAAGCTATTATAAGACCCAGTTCCCATCACACAATGCAACGCAAGCCGGAGGATAGGGTTTTTACCTTATAATAGCCAAGAATGCTTGATACGTTTAAAACAAATCATTTGATACTATCATAAGTGCATAGTGCATAAAACAACTTCAATTCATAAGTATCAATCATAGACGGCATAAGCGCCCCATCCCACTATGTCGCCATACTAGGCTCTACAAATAAAACCGCAAATGTCACGTATTTGGAAATTGGATTTCCTCCTATGAACCGAGGCAAGGGATCGTCCTCTACCGATTCGAGACAATCTAGCCCATGTCTCAGGAACAGCCGCAACTGCCCCATGGATCGTCAGGGCCGGTCCACCGATGTGGATTATTATGCCTGAACACTACGTTTCCCCGCCCTTTGGGGCGTAAATGAGCCAATGAATGACTCCATCGGACCTGGATCGTCCGATCAAACCGAGGCGCCTCGCAACAGCAACAACCACACAGGTGAAAAGTATATAAATGTCAGGGCTGGTAGGTCACTGACACCACCCTAGCTAGAAGGAAACACATGCCCTCCCTAATGTCCTCTCCCGTTTCTGGTTCACAACCGGGGTGCGAGGCTCGCGAATTCACGTTACACAAAGTTGTGCCACACAGGATGTGCTTTGACCATCACCACAAGACTTTGCTTTTCAACAGAAGCCTCGATCAATTGCATCTTAGCATGCCACACAGGCAAACCACTCTATGCAACCGATATCAGTCACACAGAATGAAATCCAATGTTAGACACACAGTCCATTTACAAGTCCATTCTGGGTCTGAACGAAACCGGAGGCACTTTCCTCGCATATCCGTCGATCTCCAAGCACATCTGGACGACCACCGATTGATTCCCTCATCTTGGGTGTACAGCCCAATCAAGATCATCAGTAATCACCCAAACGATGTGGAGACTTCTGGTCTTCAACCACCGTCTTCATCTTCGACTTATCATCGTATTAGTTATTCAGAATGGGATAAACCCGGTCTTTCCGAATAACTCGCGTATATTTTAAATAAGTGTTACACAAACACAACATATGCCTCATTCTGTAACACCCCGAATTTCGGTTAATGCTAAAATTTACTAATTGCAAAATAAATAATCTCAGATGCAAGAATTGGGGGAAACGGGCTGCGTGATTGCGTTCGTCTCGGAAAAATACGCGAAATAGAGTCCGAGTTTTCGAGAATCGGAGTCCGTATGGCCCGGTTATGGCCCGATGAAATTTACGGAAAATTGAAAGTTCAAAACAGATTTAAAATTCAAATTCAGATTTCGAAATTGGAACCAGCGGGGGCCAGGCGGGAAATTTCCCGCCCTAGCCATGTCAACAGGGCTGTCGACAGGCCTGTCGACTTGGGCTAGGCCAAGTCGACTGCCCTGTCGACTTGCCTGTCGACACAGGGTGTCGGGCCAATTGGCCTGGGTGCACCAGGTCTGGTTTTTCTGGCTGGTTTGGGCTGTGTTCTGGAAATTTCCTAAATCTGATGGCCCTAATCTAATCTAGGGTTAATCTAAAGGCCTAAAACACTTACCTAATCCTATAAATAAGACCCTAAGCTAGCCCTAAATGATCATTATCCTATCTCCTAACTAAACTATGCCAAAATTTTCTATGATCATGGCCTCCACTCAAAACCCTAGCCTCCATCCTATTTCTAAACTATTTCTATGAAGGCTTTCATGTTCATACAAGCATCTTTGAGTTGTATGAGTGATCATTAGCTTGCATTCATCATCAAGTTGCAAGCTTTATGTTCAAGGCTAGAGTTTTTGGGTGATTTTTGGCAAGGGTTTGCTTATTGGAGTTTAGTAGTGAGTTTCTATAGCCCTATTAATCAATTGTTAAATTGATTATGATAGGATATGATAAGATATGGCTATGTTTGTGGATAAATGTGCTTATGCAAGTTTAGTATAGTGTATGTTGTGTGTTTTGCAAGTTTTATGCTATATGCAAGTTTAATGCTATGTTTTATGATGCTCACTATGCAAAACACTATGTTGAACATTTATGCATATGTAACATGTTATGCAAACTATATGTGAGATTATATGCAAGTTATATGTAACATGTTATGCATGTTATGTATTTGGTTTTATGCATGCTAAGTATTTGGTTTTGTGCATGCTAAGTATTTGGTTTTATGCATACTAAGTGTTTGGTTTTATGCAAGTTTGTCTCTTTTTATGATATGCATAATATATGCAAGTTATGATGCAAGTTCATATGCAAGTTATGATGCAAGTTCATATGCAAGTTATGATGCAAGTTCATATGCAAGTTATGATGCAAGTTCATAAGCAAGTTTGCCTCTATGTATGACATAAGTACATCCTTTTTTAGACCTATGACATGTATGCAAGTTGACACCTTTATGATAGGTCTATGACATGAACATTTAAGCAAGTTACCATCTTTATGACATATGTGATTCATGCAAGTTTGGGGTGGTTATTTATGCAAGTTGGGTTTATGGTCATATATACAAGTTGACACCTTTTAAACCCGTGATAATGCTAATGATATGCTAAGTTGAACCCATGGTGTGTATGATGAATCTTCTCTTTTGAAGTATGTCATGTTAACGTATTTACGTGGGGACGATGGGGTAAAAATTTATGAACACATAAAATTGTGTGAAGTGGGTATGATTAAACATACCGTAAAGTGGATGGACATAATTGGGAATTTACCTATTAAGTTAGGTCTACCCATATTATGGAATTGGGAATTTACCTATTGAGTTAGGTCTACCCATATTCTTAAATATTTGTAATTAATTAGGGATAATTAATACAAATTATGGGGGTGATTAATTAGGTGTAATTAATCTACTAAGACACGAGGTTGGACCCTTTTGTAGCATAAGACTGCCCGGAACCGACTGGCAAATCCAGCGGCTACAAATGATTGGCCCAATGTGAGAGGACTTGGTCATAAACTAAATACGTGACAAGTGTAAAGACACGAGGTTAGACTCTGTTATGGTGTAAGGCTGCCCGGAACCAATCGGCATATCCAGCTGCCATAAAAGACAGTCTAATGTGAGAGGTCTTTACAAAGGTTACGATCTTAATTAATTAAGAAACACTTAACCAAATTAGCATGTAGAGGGGCATGAGGGGTTAAGTGGGTGCCTTGGGTGGCATGAGGAAACTAGTGGGTTGCCTTGGGTGGCAATAGAAAATATGATTAGAATACTTAACCAAAGTGGAACATGTAATTAAACATGATTAAAGGGTTAAGTAAGTGCCTTGGGTGGCATGTGGGAATCAAGTAAGTGCCTTGGGAGGCATGCGGAAATCTAGGGGGGCCTTAAGTGGCAATTGAAATATAATTAAATGACAAGCTTAATAGTAGCTTGTGGGGGCCTTAAGTGGCAATTGAAATATAATTAAATGACAAGCTTAAGTAGTAGCTTGTGGGGGCCTTAAGTGGCAATTGAAATATAATTAAATAACAAGCTTAAGTAGTAGCTTGTGGGGGCCTTAAGTGGCAATTGAAATATAATTAAATGACAAGCTTAAGTAGTAGCTTGTGGGGGCCTTAAGTGGCAATTGAAATATAATTAAATGACAAGCTTAAGTAGTAGCTTGTGGGGGCCTTAAGTGGCAATTGAAATATAATTAAATGACAAGCTTAAGTAGTAGCTTGTGGGGGCCTTAAGTGGCAATTGAAATATAATTAGATGACTTAACCAAACCTTAACATGTAAGTGGGCATGATTATAAAAGGGGTTAAGTGGGATGCACTAGATAAAATGACAAGCTTAAGTAGTAGCTTGTGGGGGCCCATTTCAACCAATATCCCAAACGTATCTTTGTGGGCTCGACCCAAGTCGAGGACGGGACACGCATATTGGGCTTGACTATAAGAGGCCAAAACGGGGTAGTGGTGGCAACGCGAGTCCAACGGGTTTCATATGCGTGTGTGGACCCGGGATGGTAGGTAAGACGTTGTTGCATCGTGTAGGTATAAGCCGTGCACCATTGATTATCGGGTTGCCACTTTGGGGAGTGATACACCCCACTGTGGGGCCAGCATGGGTATCTACGGTAGGGAGCCGATCGCTTGGGGAGTAGTGGGTACACCTAGTGGAGATAGGGGCAGACGGCACCTATGTAGTCAGCTAGGGGTACACGAAACTACTATTAAAAATTACTAAGTACACTTAGTGAGATCAACCTTTAACTAGGAATTACCCTTGGGTGGGTAGAACTGGTGTGGTGCAGTGTAGGAATTACCCTTGGGTGGGCAGATCTGGGGTGGTGCAACCTAGTAATTATCCTTGGGTGGATAAATGCGTCTTTTCGGTTATCTTAGTACATCCTGTGTTTAGTTGGCTACTTAGTGTAGTCATCATCCCCAGAGGTACCGTACCTTATTTATATCATACCCTAATTACTTTAATGATTGTATTGTTAGGGTTATAGGACTCACTCAGACTTATGTCTGACCCCGTTGTTTCTTTATCTTTTTCCCAACCCTCAGGTTTTCAGAGTGGGCCTAGCACTAGTGGGCTTTGATCAGACTTCTTTATCTATCTTTTGGAGCTTGGACCGTGGATGTAAAGCTCAGTTTGTCTTTTCTATTATGGCTATTAGGTTATGTAGTGGGATTATGTACTTTTGTTTTTATCAGGATGGATATTATGTACTTGACTCCTATTTATGGTTTTGGTGTAACCAAACATGTTTTACTTTCCGCTGGAATGAAATGATGTTTTAAATTCTCAAGTATTACTTATATCCATCTTGTTGTAATTTTTCTATTCTATATTCACTTAAAATACTCCACCGATGTTATGGCATTCCCTTAGTGAGTGACCGTAGCGGGTGTGGGGTGTTACACGTGGTATCAGAGCTTAAGGTTACCAGAACAGATAAATTTTTAGAAAAACTATTTTCTAAGAATATTTTTGAAAGGAGTATTTTCAAAAACAGGTCTTTTAAGAGAAAAGTTTTTGAAAGAAAAGCATAATCCCCGATAGCCATATCTTTATCTTTTGAATTCTCCGTTTTGAATCTCTTCCTCTCTCGTTTTGAGCTTCCCCTCCGTGTATAGATGATCTTTCTATGGTAGATAAGAATGAAAAACCACTTCAAGGGACTTAGATGTTAGTCGGATTAGAAGTTGGTTCAAGAAGGAGGAGGACTTGTAGGTACCTATTGGATAGACGATGGGAGGAAGGCTCGAATAGTTGTTGTTTAAGGAAGGACGGAACCTCATTTTGATGGGAGGTTACGAGTGGAGAATGGGAAGAAGAAGGCGAGTAGTTATCCTTTTGGAGGAATAGAACACCTTACTAGGGTTGTCCAAAGAGGCAAGGGCAAGGTACGGAATCTTTTGGAGGGTAGTTGTATTCCCTCACGGCTAGTGTACCAGATGGGGATAGGACCGTCTAGGTTGGAATTTGGATTTCTTTATTATCCGGTTCGAACTTTATTTGATTCGGACGCATCGAGTTCGTTTATCTCATCATTGTTAGTTGAGTCACTGCACTTAGACACCAGTTTAGTAGATGATCCCTTAGTTGTTTCAAACCCAATTGGGGCTCCATGGTGTGTTTGGGTTTGAAAGTTCCTATACTTAGCGTTGAGTTTAGATGTGATGCTTTTTGGGCTTCACGGGCTATGGGATAGTTGTGGGCATGGACTGGTTATCCAGTAGGGGTGCCGTTATTGATTTTGAAGGGAGAGTTGTTAGGCTTATGACCCGCTTGGGTAACACTCTCGAGATCTCTTGTAATCCCATGGAATCTGTTATGCTAAGTTATTTAGAATCGATTGACATGTCGGTCGAGAGTTTGCGATCTGTTAGAGTGGTCCGGGAATACTCGGATGTGGTTGAGGAGGTGAAGGGCTTACCTCCGGAGCGGGAAATTGACTTCCGAGTATATCTGGTAGCCAATGCCAAACCAGTATCTTGGCCAGTGTGCCACATGGCTCCTCGTGAGAGGAGGGAACTCCATAAGCAAGTAGGCGATTTGCTTGAGAAGGGGTTCATAAGACGAAGTATATCGGGGTGGGGTGCTCCAGTAGTCTTTGCCACGGAGGCGGATGGGTCCCTCAGACTTTGTGTAGGCTAAAGAGAACTAAATAAACTCACAAAGAAGAATAGACACCCATTGCCGAGGAGTGATGATCTCTTTGATCAGTTAGTGGGCGCCTCAGTATTTTCGCAGTTGGACTTGGCCACGGGGTTTCGACAGTTGAGAGTGGCTGAGGATAGTATAGAGAAGACTGCCTTTAGGACTCCGGATGGTTTTTTTTATGAGTGGCTGGTGATGCCATTTGGTTTGACGAACGCCCCCGCATACTTTGTTGATTTGATGAGAAGGGTGTTTAGGGAGTACCTAAATAAGTTCGTGATGGTCTTTTCTAGGAGCAAAATAAGTTTTCGTATGTGCTCAATAGGTTGAGCAAAGCCAGTTATGGGATAAACGGTGGTTTTGGAGCGAGACTGGCGAGGACATCCAGAGTTGGACAAGGGCTTAATTATTTAGCCGTTTTTACTAGTATCATCTCACGTAGGTCGTCTGAATTCGAAGGAGGTATCCCTTGGGTGTTTGTCTGATATTGGTTTAGGCCTTTGGGGCTTGCATTTGGGGGATGTCGAGTTCGACTAGGGTGGTCTGCGTGAGGGATGGACAGTTGTGATGATTTTGGATGGGATTCTTAGCATCCTATGAGTTTGAGATAGCGTATACCCATGGCAAGGGTAACATGGTAGCGGACGCCTTAAGTAGAAAAAGGTTGTCCTTGAGTTCATTGTTCGTTGAACGATGGAGCTTAGAGTTTATTTCTATGTTTGACTTTAGACCTTCCATTGACTTTGTACCCAGTTTGCTAGCCTCCTTGGAGGTTAGGCCAACTCTTTTGGGACGGATTGGCGAGGCACAGCGAGACGACCCACAGTTGGTTGAGTTAGTAGAGAAGCTCATAAGGCGGGGAGTCGTCCAGCCATTTGAGTAGGTACACCCTAGATGGTAAGGGGTGGTTGCGTAGAGACGGTAGACTTTGTGTACCGCAAGACGAGGGTTTGAGGAAGGCTATACTTGATGATGCACATCGGTCGAAGATGACCGTTCATCCCGGTGGGGACAAGATGTACCAAGACATGAAGCGAGTTTTCTTTTGGGCCGGTATGAAGAAAGACGCGGCCGAGTATGTCGCTAGATGCTTGGTGTGCTAGCAAGTGAAAGTGGAGCAGAAGAAACCCGGTGGGTTGCTTCACCCATTGGAGGTTCCACTATGGAAGTGGAATAGTGTCTCGATGGATTACCGAGATCGAGGAAGGGTAATACGGGAATTTGGGTTGTGGTAGATAGACTTACTAAGAGTGCCCATTTCATACCCGTGAAGAGTAAGAGAACTGCTCCATGGCTAGCTTCAGTTTACATTCGAGAGATTATTATATTGCATGGTGTACCTTCCAGTATAGTGAGCGATTGAGATCCTATCTTCACTAGAGAGTTTTGGAAGAGTTTGCAAAAGGCGGTAGGGACTCAGTTGTGTTTGAGTACCGCATATCAACCTCAGACGGACGGCCAGACTGAGAGGGTGAATCGTATTTTAGAAGACCTTTTGAGGCTATGTATCTTAGATTTTGGAGGTACATGAGAAGAGCATCTTCCATTGGTGGAGTTGCCCGACAGACTTAGTGGTGTACATGATGTATTCCATGTGAGGAAGTGCCTACATGAGACCGCAGAGGCGGTAGAGCCGAGCTTGCTTAAAGAAGTAAAGGTAGAGCGTGATGTGATTATTCGACGAGCTCCTACCCGCATCCTTGGGTCAGAGATTAGGAAGTTGAGAAACAGAGAGGTTCGACTAGTCAAAGTGAAAAGGGGAGAAGGTGAGAGCAATGCTACTGGGGAGACAGAAGCGAAGATGCGTTCGTTATACCCATTCCTTTTTGAGGGTATGTCCTTTAAACGTCTCCTTTATCGTTTGTCTAGTGCTTATCTTATCTTTAGTATGTCCTCTCATTATAGGGTAAACCTATGGTTGAAACATGTGTTTGAGACATGTTATGTTTGATGGATGCATGTGGATGCAAGTGGATGCTAGTGGTTGCTCGTGGATGCATATATACACACTCTAGGCACTAGATCGGCTCAATCACTTCATATTGCATATTGCATAAAATTGTGTGTAGGTAACTATATTAATGGATGTATAATGGTTGTGTTATCACATGGATGATGCAATTTGGTGAATGATTGTGCACTCATGTAGAAATAGTATGTGTCGATAGGGATCTTTCGCATACATATTGAATGCATGGCACTATCATGGTTTGCATATGTTCATACATTAGATAGGGAACATATACACACACTTTTTGCATATGCTCATACATCATTAGAAATTGTTTTAAGGACAATGGGTGCCCGTGTTTGATGGATTAAGTAGATGGTTGTTTGGATGGTAGGATATGCATTCTCCTTAGCTTAGAGATTTCGGGGACGAAATCCTTTAAGGAGGGGAGAATGTAACACCCCGAATTTCGGTTAATGCTAAAATTTACTAATTGCAGAATAAATAATCTCAGATGTGAGAATTGGGGGAAACGGGCTGCGTTATTGCGTTCGTCTCGGAAAAATACGCGAAATAGAGTCCGAGTTTTCGAGAATCGGAGTCTGTATGGCCCGGTTATGGCCCAATGAAGTTTACGGAAAATTGAAAGTTCAAAACAGATTTAAAATTCAAATTCAGATTTCGAAATTGGAACCAGCGGGGGCAAGGCGGGAAATTTCCCGCCCTAGCCATGTCGACAGGGCTTTCGACAGGCCTGTCGACTTGGGCCAGGCCAAGTCGACTGCCCTGTCGACTTGCCTGTCGACACAGGGTGTCGGGCCAATTGGCCTGGGTGCACCAGGTCTGGTTTTTCTGGCTGGTTTGGGCTGTGTTCTGGAAACTTCCTAAATCTGATGGCCCTAATCTAATCTAGGGTTAATCTAAAGGCCTAAAACACTTGCCTAATCCTATAAATAAGACCCTAAGCTAGCCCTAAATGATCATAATCCTATCTCCTAACTAAACTATGCCAAAAATTTCTATGATCATGGCCTCCACTCAAAACCCTAGCCTCCATCCTATTTCTAATCTATTTATATGAAGGCTTTCATGTTCATACAAGCATCTTTGAGTTGTATGAGTGATCATTAGCTTGCATTCATCATCAAGTTGCAAGCTTTATGTTCAAGGCTAGAGTTTTTGGGTGATTTTTGGCAAGGGTTTGCTTATTGGAGTTTAGTAGTGAGTTTCCACAGCCCTAATAATCAATTGTTAAATTGATTATGATAGGATATGATAAGATATGGCTATGTTTGTGGATAAATGTGCTTATGCAAGTTTAGTATAGTGTATGTTGTGTGTTTTGCAAGTTTTATGCTATATGCAAGTTTAATGCTATGTTTTATGATGCTCACTATGCAAAACACTATGTTGAACATTTATGCATATGTAACATGTTATGCAAACTATATGTGAGATTATATGCAAGTTATATGTAACATGTTATGCATGTTATGTATTTGGTTTTATGCATTCTAAGTATTTGGTTTTGTGCATGCTAAGTATTTGGTTTTATGCATACTAAGTGTTTGGTTTTATGCAAGTTTGTCTCTTTTTATGATATGCATAATATATGCAAGTTATGATGCAAGTTCATATGCAAGTTATGATGCAAGTTCATATGCAAGTTATGATGCAAGTTCATATGCAAGTTATGATGCAATGTATGACATAAGTACATCCTTTTTTAGACCTATGACATGTATGCAAGTTGACACCTTTATGATAGGTCTATGACATGAACATTTAAGCAAGTTACCATCTTTATGACATATGTGATTCATGCAAGTTTGGGGTGGTTATTTATGCAAGTTGGGTTTATGGTCATATATACAAGTTGACACCTTTTAAACCCATGATAATGCTAATGATATGCTAAGTTGAACCCATGGTGTGTATGATGAATCTTCTCTTTTGAAGTATGTCATGTTAACGTATTTACGTGGGGACGATGGGGTAAAAATTTATGAACACATAAAATTGTGTGAAGTGGGTATGATTAAACATACCGTAAAGTGGATGGACATAATTGGGAATTTACCTATTAAGTTAGGTCTACCCATATTATGGAATTGGGAATTTACCTATTGAGTTAGGTCTACCCATATTCTTAAATATTTGTAATTAATTAGGGATAATTAATACAAATTATGGGGGTGATTAATTAGGTGTAATTAATCTACTAAGACACGAGGTTGGACCCTTTTATAGCATAAGACTGCCCGGAACCGACCGGCAAATCCAGCGGCTACAAATGATTGGCCCAATGTGAGAGGTCTTGGTCATAAACTAAATACGTGACAAGTGTAAAGACACGAGGTTAGACTCTATTATGGTGTAAGGCTGCCCGGAACCAACCGGCATATCCAGCTGCCATAAAAGACAGTCTAATGTGAGAGGTCTTTACAAAGGTTACGATCTTAATTAATTAAGAAACACTTAACCAAATTAGCATGTAGAGGGGCATGAGGGGTTAAGTGGGTGCCTTGGGTGGCATGAGGAAACTAGTGGGTTGCCTTGGGTGGCAATAGAAAATATGATTAGAATACTTAACCAAAGTGGAACATGTAATTAAACATGATTAAAGGGTTAAGTAAGTGCCTTGGGTGGCATGTGGGAATCAAGTAAGTGCCTTGGGAGGCATGCGGAAATCTAGGGGGGGCCTTAAGTGGCAATTGAAATATAATTAAATGACAAGCTTAAGTAGTAGCTTGTGGGGGCCTTAAGTGGCAATTGAAATATAATTAAATGACAAGCTTAAGTAGTAGCTTGTGGGGGCCTTAAGTGGCAATTGAAATATAATTAAATAACAAGCTTAAGTAGTAGCTTGTGGGGGCCTTAAGTGGCAATTGAAATATAATTAAATGACAAGCTTAGGTAGTAGCTTGTGGGGGCCTTAAGTGGCAATTGAAATATAATTAAATGACAAGCTTAAGTAGTAGCTTGTGGGGGCCTTAAGTGGCAATTGAAATATAATTAGATGACTTAACCAAACCTTAACATGTAAGTGGGCATGATTATAAAAGGGGTTAAGTGGGATGCACTAGATAAAATGACAAGCTTAAGTAGTAGCTTGTGGGGGCCCATTTCAACCAATATCCCAAACGTATCTTTGTGGGCTCGACCCAAGTCGAGGACGGGACACGCATATTGGGCTTGACTATAAGAGGCCAAAATGGGGTAGTGGTGGCAACGCGAGTCCAACGGGTTTCATATGCGTGTGTGGACCCGGGCTGGTAGGTAAGACGTTGTTGCATCGTGTAGGTATAAGCCGTGCACCATTGATTATCGGGTTGCCACTTTGGGGAGTGATACACCCCACTGTGGGGCCAGTACGGGTATCGACGGTAGGGAGCCGATCGCTTGGGGAGTAGTGGGTACACCTAGTGGAGATAGGGGCAGACGGCACCTATGTAGTCAGCTAGGGGTACACGAAACTACTATTAAAAATTACTAAGTACACTTAGTGAGATCAACCTTTAAGTAGGAATTACCCTTGGGTGGGTAGAACTGGTGTGGTGCAGTGTAGGAATTACCCTTGGGTGGGCAGATCTGGGGTGGTGCAACCTAGTAATTATCCTTGGGTGGATAAATGCGTCTTTTCGGTTATCTTAGTACATCCTGTGTTTAGTTGGCTACTTAGTGTAGTCATCATCCCCAGAGGTACCGTACCTTATTTATATCATACCCTAATTACTTTAATGATTGTATTGTTAGGGTTATAGGACTCACTCAGACTTATGTCTGACCCCGTTGTTTCTTTATCTTTTTCCCAACCCTCAGGTTTTCAGAGTGGGCCTAGCACTAGTGGGCTTTGATCAGACTGCTTTATCTATCTTTTGGAGCTTGGACCGTGGATGTAAAGCTCAGTTTATCTTTTCTATTATGGCTATTAGGTTATGTAGTGGGATTATGTACTTTTGTTTTTATCAGGATGGATATTATGTACTTGACTCCTATTTATGGTTTTGGTGTAACCAAACATGTTTTACTTTCCGCTGGAATGAAATGATGTTTTAAATTCTCAAGTATTACTTATATCTATCTTGTTGTAATTCTTCTGTTCTATATTCACTTAAAATACTCCACCGATGTTATGGCATTCCCTTAGTGAGTGACCGTAGCTGGTGTGGGGTGTTACACATTCCAATTCATCAGTCACTAACCGTAAATTAATCAAGAGAATAATTTCCCAAATATTAACCCCGAAGGCCGAAACCAACATCAGATCAATATCCAGAAAACCATTCTGCTTGGCTAATCGACAGTTAGTTTCTAAATTTCACATTCATAGGGAAAGGTTCCCATTAATTTTATCCAAGATAAATTCCTTGAATTTATTCTTTAATCATCTTTTGAATTTCGATTCAACTAGTCGGGATTAATGAACCTTACCGAAGTAATCATTTGTTTTAATTTCCCAATCCCAACCTATTCATCCCATGCAGTAAAACTGGTTATACTTCATATCTAACACCACGGTGTTATCGGTAAATTCAATTACCATTTCACGTTTCAATCTAATTAAAGATTTAACTAACGCCTAGAGAAAAACTGGTGATACTCCATTTCGATTATTTCAATCTAATTAAAGATTCATTAAAACTCCACTTAGTTTTAATCTTTGACTGGGTTAAATAATCAGTGTCATTTAAAACACGGTTCACGGTAAACCCAAAATACCTTCCATTAATTATCGGGTTAAAGAACACGTGTTATTTAAAACACTGTTCACGATAAACCCAAAAATCAATAATAGTTCGATTCCAATTAAATATTATTTAATTGGTACACTTCATTAAATCTAAATAAAAAGATTTAATCTTCTCTCAATTGGGTTCAAGAACAATGTTAATAAAGACACCATTCACGACAAACCTAAATTACATTTGACATTAAATACAAGGCTCTGAATAGAAAATATACCGGTTTATATTCAATATCAAATTCTATGACCAACAAATATCGTATTGGAAATAACGATATATATATATATATATCTTTCAAATTCCCATAACAATATCTGTATCCTCACGAAATCCAACATCGAAATATTCCGAAGACAATTTCGATTCAAATCCATTCCAATATAATTATTGGAAATTCTGGTTATTTTCAAAACCATTTCAAATACAAATTATTTATTTAAAAATAAATAGAATTATTATTCTAGTTCAAAACAAGTTCATTTCGATAAAAATCTATTTCAGTTCGTTTTCAATTCAATTTCAATTTGAATTTAAATTATATTAAATTTCAATTCGAATTCATTTATATTAAATTTCAATTCGAATTCATTTATATTCGAATTCATTTATATTCAATTTCAATTCGAATTCGTTTTATTCAATTTCAATTCGAATTCACTTCTATTCAATTTCAATTTGAATTCACTTCTATTCAATTTCAATTCGTTTTCAATTCAATTCAATTTCAATTTGAATTTCAATTCTTTTCAAAATATCAGATTTTGAAATCACTTTCGATATTCATTATAAAATGAATAAAATCGATATAAATATCGTTCACGTCAAAATGGCGTCAATCTAATCAACATGGCTTCATATATTTCTATTTTCAAATATTCTATTTCAAATACTTCTTTTCAAATATTTCTATTCAAAACTGGAATGAAGCCCAATCAATTACCATATAATGTTAATTATATGGATTTTCTACAACACATGTATACAATAACAACGATGAAAAATCAACCATCATCCAAAGTGCATTCTACACTGTGTAAGCATCAAATATAAATATTCAACGCTTATAACAGTCTGTCAATCAATCGATCGACATACAACTAATTATTGGGATTAGTGTATGTCATCCATCATCCCAATACCCGTGTGGGGTTTCAAACAATCAAACACAGATTTTATTTGTGCAGTTGGGCGATGTGTAAAATTTATCGTCCCAATCAATGTCAGTCAAATGTGTGTATATAAACAAATTGTCCGATTTGTTTATTTTATTTCATTTCATATATACGTTAAAATTTTATTTTTAACTATAAAATATTTTCAACTATATAAATATTTTATTTCACATCATATCACACAATCAACTACACATCAAAATCAAACAAACAAGCATACAAGCCGTCCATGGTCTGTGGACGACGGGTGTCGGGTGCTACTAAACACCGTCTGCATCCTAGTATATATATATAAATAGAAAATGAAATCAAAGAGTGAGAAATTCTCACAGATAGCTAATCCAATCCCACTATTCTTCTTATGTAGAAATCTTCGTCGTTCTCGCCTCTTGTCACTTTCTTTGCCCGTATCCTCTACAGATATAAAAATCACATTTTTACTTCGTTATTCAATATATATAAATCGAATTTTTACTTCGCTATTCAATATATAAAAATCGAATTTTTACTTCGTTATTCAATATATAAAAATCGAATTTTTACTTCGTTATTCAATATATAAAAATTGAATTTTTACTTCGCTATTTAATATATAAAAATCGAAATTTTATTCCGCTATTCAATATATAAAAATCGAATTTTTACTTCGTTATTCAATATATATAAATCGAATTTTTACTTCGCTATTCAATATATAAAAATCGAATTTTTACTTCGTTATTCAATATATAAAAATCGAATTTTTACTTCGCTATTCAATATATAAAAATCGAATTTTTACTTCGTTATTCAATATATAAAAATCGAATTTTTACTTCGCTATTCAATATATAAAAATCGAATTTTTACTTCATTATTCAATATATAAAAATCGAATTTTTACTTCGCTATTCAATATATAAAAATCGAATTTTTACTTCGTTATTCAATATATAAAAATCGAAATTTTACTTCGCTATTCAATTTATAAAAATCGAATTTTTACTTCGCTATTCAATTTATAAAAATTGAATTTTTATTACTTCTACAATATAAAAATTATACCTTTGGTCTTTCTATAATATAAAAATTATATCTTTGGTCTTTCTACAATATAAAAATTATATCTTTGGTCTATCTACAATATAAAAATTATGTCTTTGGTCTTTCTACAATATAAAAATTATATCTTTGGTCTTTCTACAATATAAAAATTATATCTTTGGTCTGAGAATCATTTCTATTCCTTCCACTATTTAAAGACTGATTATATATATATATGTATATTTCTAACTGTTTACTTCATATAAATAAAATAAGTAAAATAAAAATAAATAATAAAAAGGAACTTACATTGATTGATCAAGGAGGGGGGGTTGCTACTCGAATAGTGGGAGAGGGGGCTCGCGGTGGCGCTGGGTGAGCCAGAGGGGATCGGCGCAGGTGGAGTTCGCCGGAGTTGCGGCTGTCAGGACGAGGTGACGGTGGCTGCTTCACGTCGTTGGGGGGCTTCGAACTTACGTAGGTGAAGGAGATGGAGGTAGAAGAGGAGAGAGAGGATCGAGAGGAGGTGGGCGCGCTTGAGGTTGCCACGCTTGGGGCGGCGATGTGAGGAGCATCGACGAGGGGGTTAGGGCTTCAGCCCGTTTTTTTTTCTTGCTGAATCTACTGGAGAAGGGGGGGTATAGGTGCTATATGTAATTAAATATATTTAATTAATTTTATATTTCATATAGTTGACTTTTAATTCGGATCTCAAATCGAGCCCAACGACTGTCGCCCCCAGCGTATTACCCCCATTCTGAACACAATGGGATATGTATCGTAGGCCAATTCGATTGTTACGATCAGTTTTCGTTTAAATTGAAGTTTAAATCTATATATTCAATTTTAAACGTACATTTCAATTTACTGGGGCCACATACTAACTAGAAAAATTCCAGAAAAATATTTTCTAGCTTCGTATTGACGATACGGTCCTAACAAAACTAGTTTCGTCGAATTCTGAGACCGTTTGAAAAATGGCCATTTTCCAGTCGATTAAAATCAGCCGAAACTGGTCAAACGCGTTTTCCTTTGCCACGCTCACATATTGATTCGAAAAATTACAAAAATTAGAATCTAGCAATAACTTGACATCACAGACCCAACAAAAGTGGTTTCGTCGATATCCGAGGTCGTTTGCAAAATGTCCATTTTTAAGGGCCTGAATTCCATAGCGACTATTCAGAATTTTCAACTGGACATATCTTTTGATTCCCGCTATGAAATTTCAATTTTTCGGTTTCGTTGGAAAGATATTCTCAATTAGATCCCATTATTTTTGGTTTCACTAAAATCTGGATTATTCTGCACCCGGTATGTTCAATTGAAGTTTGAAATCGAATTATCGAACTACCGTGCCATTTTCAATTCCTTTTATAATTATATATATTCTAACGTCGATCTATATAACTATATACGATTGAATTTTATTCAAAAGAAATTTTCTCGTCGATATTATTTAAAATAATTCATTTTAAATAATCAAAATTCGCTAAAATTGCCAAAATAAAAATTTTAAACTGGCCCAGATTTTTGGGTTGTTACAATCTCCCCCACTTAAAACTTTTCGTCCCCGAAAAGGAACAAAGTCGAAAGTGGTTTGATTAATCAACTCTACGTTCGATCTGGCTACCATTCTCCAACTTTTCAGTTTCTGAGAATTTTCTAATTCTTAAATTTTCGAAAAATTTGGCTAACACCCTAAATTTTCGAAAAATTTCGCCATAACCTCCCCTGCACCGGGAGCCACGGGAAAATCCCGAAATTGCCATACAGGCCTTCTGATCTCAAAAAGAAAAAGCCAAGCGGCTAGCCAATAGGCTCATAAAATCATCATCACCCAAACAAAAAAGTAAATTATAGTAAACATGTACCTATTTGTCGGGCAAACAAATTTTATTCTCTGCTCTAGCCTCCTTGCTATGACCTGTTCAATGTAAGTACAAGTATATGCAAGCAAATGCGACCAAATTTCAATACAATTCACTATTTGATACAATTAGGCGTAATGGTTCAAAATTATCAAACAAATAAACAAACAACACAAACATCAATCAATTAGTTGATTAGCTTTTCAAATGCATAATTTTGATACATATATGTATACAGAAAATAATGTTTTTAATGCCAATTTACAACGATAAGCCCTATCTAGTTTCGGTTCTCACACCAGTTAATTGGAAATATATAGAAATCTCACTTTCGAAACTCGAAAATAAATACTAGCGACGGTGCCCCGTTACCAGAATTATCCCCGGGCACTAGAGTGCGATTCTATAACTATCCAGTATATTAAAACTTCGAATAAACGTTTGCAAGACATATATGCAAAATCTTTATATATCGGATTGTCCCGATCAATTTAAAATAAATAATCAAATACGAATAATTGATTTAAATTTTCAAAACAAAATTTGTTTTCAATTTAAAAATATACTCTTCACACTCGTTCTAGGATACTACTGATCCCATCTCTAACGAGTCATTCCATTGGATATTGCTAATCCAATATCTGATGAATTCTTTCGTATGGTTCTAATGTGCCTTGTTCTCTGAGCTTTGTAAACCAAAGCTCTGATACCAACTGTGAAAACCCGTAACTTCCCCGTTGAGGAAAGTGCGGATAGTTCGAGCACAAGCCACATTAGAACGCAGACGGGAGAACATTTCATTGTATATTTACAACAATTTCATCAGGTACAAGAACATACGGAGTATAAATGAATATTACACAGAAATATCAGAGATTTAAATTACATTTAAATACATAGCAGCATAAAATAATACAATACACAACTAGAAAGAGATATACGGATACAAAGCTTTCCGGATATCGTTCCAGCTGTAAACCAGGATCCTGTGAATATAAATCTGCAAAACCAAAACTACTAGCTGCCCGTGTCAAAATAGGGGCACCCAGAGTTTAGGTTAAAATAATAAACTCCATGTCAGTCATGGGACTGGTGTGAGAACTAAAACAGTTATTAATCTTTATTTTTAAAGTTAGGTAAATCAAGGGACCACGCCATATAACACGGAACGGGTTTCCTCCCAAGAACACCAGTGCATAAAACAAACAGCGCAATGCTAAATAAGGAAAAATGAAGCTATTATAAGACCCTGTTCCCATCACATAATGCAACGCAAGCCGGAGGATAGGGTTTTTACCTTATAATAGCCAAGAATGCTTGATACGTTTAAAACAAATCATTTGATACTATCATAAGTGCATACTGTATAAAACAACTTCAAATCATAAGTATCAATCATAGACGGCATAACCGCCCCATCTCACTATGTCGCCATACTAGGCTCTACAAATAAAACCGCAGATGTCACGTATTTGGAAATTGGATTTCCTCCTATGAACTGAGGCAAGGGATCGTCCTATACCGATTCGAGACAATCTAGCCCATGTCTCCGGAACAGCCGCAACTGCCCCATGGATCGTCAGGGCCGGTCCACCGATGTGGATTATTATGCCTGAACACTACGTTTCCCCGCCCTTTGGGGCGTAAATGAGCCAACGAATGACTCCATCGGACCCGGATCGTCCGATCAAACCGAGGTGCCTCGCAACAGCAACAACCACACAGGTGAAAAGTATATAAATGTCAGGGCTGGTAGGTCACTGACACCACCCTAGCTAGAAGGAAACGCATGCCCTCCCTGATGTCCTCTCCCGTTTCTGGTTCACAACCGGGGTGCGAGGCTCGCGAATTCACGTTACACAAAGCTGTGCCACACAGGCTGTGCATTGATCATCACCACAAGACTTTGCTTTTCAACAGAAGCCTCGATCAATTGCATCTTAGCATGCCACACAGGAAAACCACTCTATGCAACCGATATCGGTCATACAGAATGAAATCCAATGTCAGACACACAGTCCATTTACAAGTCCGTTCTGGGTCTGAACGAAACCGGAGGCACTTTCCTCGCATATCCATCGATCTCCAAGCACATATGGACGACCACCGATTGATTCCCTCATCTTGGGTGTAAAGCCCAATCAAGATCATCAGTAATCACCCAAACGATGTGGAGACTTCCGGTCTTCAACCACCGTCTTCATCTTCGACTTATCGTCGTATCAGTTATTCAGAATGGGATAAACCTGGTCTTTCCGAATAACTCGCGTATATTTTAAATAAGTGTTACACAAACACAACATATGCCTCATTCCAATTCATCAGTCACTAACCGTAAATTAATCAAGAGAATAATTTCCCAAATATTAACCCCGAAGGCCGAAACCAACATCAGATCAATATCCAATAAACCATTCTGCTTGGCTAACGGACAGTTAGTTTCTAAATTTCACATTCATAGGGAAAGGTTCCCATTAATTTTATCCAAGATAAATTCCTTGAATTTATTCTTTAATCATCTTTTGAATTTCGATTCAACTAGTCGGGATTAACGAACCTTACCGAAGTAATCATTTGTTTTAATTTCCCAATCCCAACATATTCATCCCATGCAGTAAAAATGGTTATATTTCATATCTAACACCACGGTGTTATCGGTAAATTCAATTACCATTTCACGTTCCAATCTAATTAAAGATTTAACTAACGCTTGGAGTAAAACTGGTGATACTCCATTTCGATTATTTCAATCTAATTAAAGATTCATTAAAACTCCACTTAGTTTTAATCTTCGACTGGGTTAAAGAATCAGTGTCATTTAAAACACGGTTCACGGTAAACCCAAAATCACCTTCCATTAATTATCGGGTTAAAGAACAAGTGTTGTTTAAAACACTGTTCACGATAAACCCAAAAATCAATACTAATTCGATTCTAATTAAATATTATTTAATTGGTACACTTCATTAAATCTAAATAAAAAGATTTAATCTTCTCTCAATTAGGTTCAAGAAAAATGTTAATAAAGGCACCATTCACGACAAACCCAAATCACATTTGACATTAAATACAAGGCTCTGAATAGAAAATATACCGGCTTATATTCAATATCAAATTCTACGACCAACAAATATCGTATTGGAAATAACGATATATATATATATATATATATATATCTTTCAAATTCCCATAACAATATCTGTATCCTCACGAAATCCAACATCGAAATATTCCGAAGACAATTTCGATTCAAATCCATTCCAATATAATTATTGGAAACTCTGGTTATTTTCAAAACCATTTCAAATCCAATTATTTATTTAAAAATAAATAGAATTATTATTCTAGTTCAAAACTAGTTCATTTCGATAAAAATCTATTTTTATCTTTTCAAATATGGGATTTTTCATCCCAATTCTTTCTAAATCATTTCTTATGATTTTACACAAATTATTACTATTTTTAATAATTTTATCAAGGCCCGTACAGTCGATTTCCATCAACGGCCATCGAACTGCACTTATAGCGACCTTTTCCAAATTTGATTTGGACGTATCTCCAAATCCAACCGTTAGATTTCAAATTTCTAATATTCGTTAGAAAGCTCTTTTCGATACGAACCCAACGGTTCTAGTTTTAGGAGAATCCGACGGTCGGATCTCCCGCAATAGCCATTCGAAGTCAATGGTCGAAATTCGCGAACTGCCGCGGCGCGGCTCGTTCTATTCAGGCCATTATATTATATATATAATATATATATATATAATATATACTCCGTCGATTTCCTTTCGAAATGAATTTTATAAATCGTTTTAAATTCGTTTTCAAAACGGTTTAAACTTCATATTCAATTTCAAATCAAAATTGAATATTCCAATATAAATTCGTTTTAAATTCATTTCAAATCGATTCCAATTCAAATTGATTTCTAATTCAATTTCAGTTCGTTTTCAATTCAATTCAATTTCAATTTGAATTTCAATTATATTAAATTTCAATTCGAATTCTTTTATATTAAATTTCAATTCGAATTCATTTATATTCAATTTCAATTCGAATTCGTTTTATTCAATTTCAATTCGAATTCACCTCTATTCAATTTCAATTTGAATTCACTTCTATTCAATTTCAATTCGTTTTCAATTCAATTTCAATTTGAATTTCAATTCTTTTCAAAATATCAGATTTTGAAATCACTTTCGATATTCATTATAAAATGAATAAAATCGATATAAATATCGTTCACGTCAAAATGGCGTCAATCTAATCAACACGGCTTCATATATTTCTATTTTCAAATATTCTATTTCAAATACTTCTTTTAAAATATTTCTATTCAAAACTGGAATGAAGCCCAATCAATTACCATATAATGTTAATTATATGGATTTTCTACAACACATGTATACAATAACAACGATGAAAAATCAACCATCATCCAAAGTGCATTCTACACTGTATAAGCATCAAATACAAATATTCAACGCTTATAACAGTCTGTCAATCAATCGATCGACATACAACTAATTATTGGGATTAGTGTATGTCATCCATCATCCCAATACCCGTGTGGGGTTTCAAACAATCAAACACAGATTTTATTTGTGCAGTTGGGCGATGTGTAAAATTTATCGTCTCAATCAATGTCAGTCAAATGTGTGTATATAAACAAATCGTCCGATTTGTTTATTTTATTTCATTTCATATATACGTTAAAATTTTATTTTTAACTATAAAATATTTTCAACTATATAAATGTTTTATTTTATTTCACATCATATCACACAATCAACTACACATCAAAATCAAACAAACAAGCATACAAGCCGTCCATGGTCTGTGGACGACGGGTGTCGGGTGCTACTAAACACCGTCTGCATCCTAGTATATATATATAACTAGAAAATGATATCAAAGAGTGAGAAATTCTCACAGATAGCTAATCCAATCCCACTATTCTTCTTATGTAGAAATCTTCGTCGTTCTTGCCTCTTGTCACTTTCTTTGCCCGTATCCTCTACAGATATAAAAATCACATTTTTACTTCGTTAATCAATATATAAAAATCGAATTTTTACTTCGCTATTCAATATATAAAAATCGAATTTTTACTTCGTTATTCAATATATAAAAATCGAATTTTTACTTCGTTATTCAATATATAAAAATCGAATTTTTACTTCGCTATACAATATATAAAAATCGAATTTTTACTTCGCTATTCAATATATAAAAATCGAATTTTTACTTCGTTATTCAATATATAAAAATCGAATTTTTACTTCGCTATTCAATATATAAAAATCGAATTTTTACTTCGTTATTCAATATATAAAAATCGAATTTTAACTTCGCTATTCAATATATGAAAATCGAATTTTTACTTCGTTATTCAATATATAAAAATCGAATTTTTACTTCGCTATTCAATATATAAAAATCGAATTTTTACTTCGTTATTCAATATATAAAAATCGAAATTTTACTTCGCTATTCAATTTATAAAAATCGAATTTTTACTTCGCTATTCAATTTATAAAAATCGAACTTTTATTTCTTCTACAATATAAAAATTATACCTTTGGTCTTTCTACAATATAAAAATTATATCTTTGGTCTTTCTACAATATAAAAATTATATCTTTGGTCTTTCTACAATATAAAAATTATATCTTTGGTATGAGAATCATTTCTATTCCTCCCACTATTTAAAGACTGATTATATATATATATGTATATTTCTAACTGTTTACTTCATATAAATAAAATAAGTAAAATAAAAATAAATAATAAAAAGGAACTTACATTGATTGATCAAGGAGGGGGGTTGCTGCTCGAATAGAGGGAGAGGGGGCTCGAGGTGGCGCTGGGTGAGCCAGAGGGGATCAGCGCAGGTGGAGTTCGCCGGAGTTGCGGCTGTCACGAGGAGGTGACGGTGGCTGTTTCACGTCGTTGGGGGGGCTTCGAACTCACGCAGGTGATGGAGATGGAGGTAGAAGAGGAGAGAGAGGATCGAGAGGAGGTGGGCGCGCTTGAGGTTGCCACGCCTGGGGAGGCGATGTGAGGAGCATCGACGAGGGGGTTAGGGCTTTAGCCCGATTTTTTTCTTTTTTTTTGCTGAATCTACGGGAGAAGGGGGGGTATAGGGGCTATATGTAATTAAATATATTTAATTATTTTTATATTTCATATAGTTGACTTCAAATCCGGATCTCAAATCGAGCCCAACGACTATCGCCCCCAGCGTATTACCCCTATTCCAAACACAATGGGATATGTATCGCAGGCCAATTCGATTGTTACGATCAGTGTTCGTTTAAATTGAAGTTTAAATCTATATATTCAATTTTAAACGTACATTTCAATTTACTGGGGCCAAATACTAACTAGAAAAATTCCGAAAAAATATTTTCTAGATTCGTATTGACGATACGGTCCTAACAAAACAAGTTTCGTCGAATTCTGAGACCGTTTGAAAAATGGCCATTTTCCAGTCGATTAAAATCAACCGAAACTGGTCAAATGCGTTTTCCTTTGCCACGCTCACATATTGATTCGAAAAATTACAAAAATTGGAATCTAGTAATAACTTGACATCACGGACCCAACAAAAGTGGTTTCGTCGAAATCCGAGGTCGTTTGCAAAATGTCCATTTTAAGGGCCTGAATTCCATAGCGACTATTCAGAATTTTCAACTGGACATATCTTTTGATTCCCGCTATGAAATTTTAATTTTTCAGATTCGTTGGAAAGATATTCTCAATTAGATCCCATTATTTTTGGTTTCACTAAAATCCGGATTATTCTGCACCCGGTATGTTCAATTGAAGTTTGAAATCGAATTATCGAACTACCGCGCCATTTTCAATTCCTTTTATAATTATATATAATTATTTATATTCTAACGTCGATCTATATAACTATATACGATTGAATTCTATTCAAAAGAAATTTTCTCGTCGATATTATTTAAAATAATTCATTTTAAATAATCAAAATTCGCTAAAATTGCCAAAATAATAATTTTAAACTGGCCCAGATTTTCGGGTTATTACAGATCGCATTTCTAAGATTTCGTACATTAACTTTCACAAATGTGCATATATTTGGTTGTGGAGAAGACAAGTTTTCTTAGGTTCACATCCTTTCTTGAGAAGTACCAGCTCAAAGGTTGTATTTTTGTGGAAGGCAAGTAGTAGTTAATGGAAAGACGATGTAGCATTCAAGGGTGGTGAAGATGATATGATATGTGGAATATAAAGCATGACCTCTTTTGAGCACCGCAATCCGGAAATGACCAAAATAGGAAGATGTGGCCCGGCTAAGTGGTTCGCAACAAAATAGGGTATCAACATTCCTTTCTAGATAAAGATGATACTATAGTTTAAGGCCCTGCTATTTTATTTGTATTATGTATGGAAATCGGACGCCTAATAAGGTCGATTACGGCCGCGGAATGACATACTCGGTGGCATCTAATTATAAAGGTGGGCATGTCTTGTGTTGGTTGAGGACCTAGTTGGGTTTGCATAGACATCCCTCTAGATACGTACCCATCATGGATAAGGAAGATCCGTTGCTTGATCATTTGTAGGGAAATCCATTCTCCAATAAGAACTTGCGGTTTTTTATTATACGACATGATTACCTAATAATTTAATAATGGAAATAATTTCGGATATTCTAATAAGTTTATCTATGAAGATTTTAAAGAATGTCATTAGAAATAATATTAATGTTTTGATATATACAATGGTTTAGTTCTCAAAAAGGAAAAACTCATTCGTGTTTATGTGTGGACCGTGGTCTTATAAGATACTCTTTCTTTTTAAAAGGAATTTAATTTCAAAAGTTGATATATGTATATATGACACTATCATTTATTATAGAGTTTTTCCCATGCTAGTTTTCTAAGCCTGATATGAATGTTTTCAAATGCTCAAGACAAATACGAGTTGGTTCAGGCTTAGTTGAAGATGGTTAGAGTTTGCAGAGGAGAGCTAGAGATCTTCATCAGAAATGTAGATGTATTCTATTATCCGTTGTATATGTTGTGTGTTTTTTGGTTATCAACAATTGTACAGACATGTGATATAATTGTCTAGGCAGAATCTAGGTTAGACTCTGGTATTAGTATTTATATGTTTTTTCATTGCAAAAATATTTTTTAACATTATATGTTATTTCATTTGAGTAAGATTATGTTATGTTCTACTTTCTTGTACTATCCCTTTAAAGATATGAGGATTTGTATAATTTGACTCAGGCATGTGTGATTTATTATATTTTCATAAGGTACCTATTTTCTAGCCATTACAGACTTACACCAACACATGCACATCCACACTAATTTATTTCATTTTGAGCTTTATTAAATAGATCAAGCAATCTTGATTTATATGGAATCAAACAAATAATATTATAGCTCAAGTAAAGGTTGTATTGTAAGAAATGAAGTGGATTCTAGAAATGACTTGTTAAACCTCGATCCTGAAGATAATTGGACTTACAAAGTGTCACAAGGAAGAATATACTATAACTTAACTTAAATATGATTGTTTTGGAAAGATAATTAAGTAAAAATATGAACATACAGGAAGTTCATATACTTGCTGAAACAGGTTTTTTAGCGTAATGAGCACTGAATATGTTTTCTAGCAAATATTTTTCCTTCAGTGAGGGAGTTTTTCCTATAATGCATTATGAGAATATTAGTTCTTATAACCATCATAGAATATTGATAAGAACATGGTAAGATTGAGAAAAGTTAAATTTTTGCCTTGCCAAATATTTTTTACGAAAGTTATTTTTTTAACTTGTGAGATTTAATCTTTGAGATAGAATTGCAGACTACTTATTGTATGTGATAATGAAGTTCAAACTCACCTAATATGTGATTTTATGATGTAAGAACATATGAAAATCTATAAACTAAGACTTCACTTAAAAAATAATCATTTTGTTGACATATTTCCTTTTGTTACTAATCTACATACCATACAAACTAGCCAAAGAATGGAATCCCAGTTGTTGACGGGCAAAATTGTCGCATGCCAACACCCAATGTGTGTGTATGTGAACAATTATCCAAATAAGCAGTAAAGTATGTAAATGCGGGGAGATACATCTTTTATAGTGGTTCAGCCCTAACACTTACATCTACTTTATAACCCTTATTTATCATATCTTTGGTTGATTACAAGGTTATACAAGTTTGGACAACAGCTAAGTTCGAAGTATTACAATGGAATAGCAAAATATATGCTTGTTCTACACTTTGACTAAATTTCCCTTCTTCTTCTTTGTTGAAAAGCATTGACTTGGTCAACAATATCCGAGTTTGGTGTTCATATCCATGAAGTTCAAGTGCAGCATAACAATCCTTGTTAATGTTCAGGTGGGAATAGGTGAGCAGTGGGACCCACCCGAACCGTTTTCGCACCCAAAACAAGGCCATATGCAGAAAATTCGCACGCCCTGGTGCGGGGTTCGAAATTTCAAACCCAATGGTGGGGTTCGAAATTTCGACCCCACCAGGGGGGTTAGAAATTTTGTCCCTACAGGGGGAGAGGGGTCGAAATTTCGACCCCACCAAGGGGGTACGAAATTTCAAACATCCTGGTGGTGCGAAATTTTGAACACCCTGGAGAGGTTCGAAATTGATAGAGAATGACGTTGAAATCATACTGTCGAGGGAGTTGAAATTCCTGAATGCGAAGTGGAGGAATCCGAGTTTTCATGTGTCTAAACTAAAGGGATCTGATCTTCCATCATGGAGAAAATCAGATGAATCGGGCGGTGCTCTCAGACCCCCGCCGGCGCTGCGCCAGGACCCGCGTAACGGCTCGCCTTCAGCTCGGAGCATGGCTCGACTAAGAGTTCATCGGGCCCGGCAGAGGCCAACTGATAGAGGCTTCAGGTCTCCTTGCATTTGCGACGTTTCTTTGACCCGGCTGCTTTGTATTTTTTGACGCTTGAACGCTTCGCTCACCAAATACATGACATGTGACATCTTCGACCAAAAAAGAGTGTCAACACCAGTTGAATGCTCCACAAATACTCAAATACGCTATGACTATCCTAAGTTACAAGCGTGTGATTTATAGCATTATCAAAATACTATAGTTATTAGTGTTTTATGTCCCTTTAGGTCTGATGTTAGCAACGAAAGTTGCAAAATATGGAAAACAATAATCTGCATTTATCATGGAGGAATGGCCTATAATTACTATTAATCTTCTACATTTAAACTATACAATAAGCTTGGCTTAACCTATAAAAAATTCCATTTCAAAAAAAAGTCAATACATTTTGTTATTCCTTGAATTATAAACCTCCTGATAAGAACTTAACACATATCCATAAGACAATATAGCAAAAGATCTAAGAAAAAAGTGATAGCTTATGGAGATTGAGATGCTCAGCCCGGTGCCTAATTGTATATTAGAACTTAAATACAATGGTTTCTACCAAGAAAATATTAAAAAAAGATACTCAACCCAATGCCCAGATGCACATAAAATCTCAAGTACAAATGGTATCTACAAATAAATATTAAAGAAAATGTACTACTACATGACAAGGAAACATACATTGTCATCCAAGGTTTCCTTCCTGAGATGGAACCAATAAACACAAATTTTGTAAGCATTCACATCTCAATATCATACAAGATTCACTATATTAGTAGAAAATTCTCCTTTACTTGTTCTGTTGGTAGAGAAAAATATCAGATCTAGATTTCTGTGATCAAACCTCAAGTTGTGTATGCAACTAACATTGAATGCTTAATCCAACTCGGGGATCAATGAAGGAGAGAGTGGTTGTAACAACCTGCACTTTTTCGAGCCCGAATTTCAACAAAAATCAAAATTCAAGTCCATCCAAGCACGGATCATGTAAATCCGGTGCCTACATATAATGAGTATAAGTAGAGTACAATAAAACAAAACTTACAGTGAAAACAACATAGGTTAACTAGTATTGACCATGCCAACTACCTTAATAACGAAGCGCCACATCGATATCGAGCATTAGAGAAAAAGAACATAAGACCAAGAAATAACACTTCCAAAGACCCGTCTTCCCAAAGATAACCTAAGAGTTGTTATGAGGAGGGGGGTCAAAACAACAAATCCTGGCGAGATGAAAATGTAAAATACGATGTGAAATGTACTAATGTGCCTCGTTTTGGTCTCACCATAAAAAAATAACAAGGTTAGTGAATCTAGTCTGTCCTTGCAAAGTAACGCACAATGATTAACTGCATGACCCGATATAGTACTTGTCAAAGATAGATTATTGTTATACACTGAGATAGAACTGTTATATATATATATATATATATATATATATATATATATGAAGCTTTAAACCACTCAACAAACCAATAACTAAGAGGAAGACTTTCTAACCACTTAATAACTCATTAAACTATAAGAGGTGGGTCTATAGCCACTTATGACCTCAGTTAAAATATGATATAAAAGCGAATTCCTAAGATCACTTAAGGCCTTGCTAGGTGGTTTGTTAAAGCTCTACTCTAAATTAGAGGACACTAGTTACTAAGTCCCCTAACCACTAATTTAAGGCTTTCACCATTTGCGCATATCCTAACCCTGTATAAGGCAAGAGATAGTGAGTAGTCACCTATTACCTACATGACAGATAAACAACTAACCATCATTTTGAACCCTTCCCCGATGGACTACTTTGTTACTACTAGCTGACCTTATTAGATAATCCCTTGAACCACTTGATACTTCCCACGGGATAGGCAGGCCTATTGTACATCTGCAGCGGTCATTAAATACCATATTCCAAAGTGGACTCTAAACTAATCTCTTACTACTTAGAGGAAGCGGATCCTCACAAATATTACGGATTTTGTACGCAATTAACCATGTAATACCTTGAATTTGGAAGAAGGCGAGTTATCTGATCGTTTGGTACCTAATAGGGGAGACCTTATTATTCTACGCTTACCTTGAAAGAAAAGGGTGAATCCAGTCACTTAATATCACAATAAGCTGATCTACCTCTTAAGACCTTAATATTGAAGTAGGCTACAACTTTATTTGTCCTTTAGGTTTCTTCTTCCGAAAGGAAAGCGAGAGATGCAGCCACTTAAAACATCAATGCTTGAAGTAAATCTTTAGAAATGTTTCGCCTTACGATAATAATTATTGTTGTCAGTTCCTATGGTTAAAGGTATCTAACATCAGTTGTACGTATATCCGATTGCTGGAAAATGCTGACTTCTATTGAATAATGCAATTGACCTTGCATCATTAACCAACTAAGTTTAATTCTTATATTAATTAGAAATATTATTCCTATAATTAAATTAGAGGTAAGATTAGACCGATTGTCTGTGACGACCGCCCATAACCCTCGCACTAAACAAGTGGAAAATGCGCTGAAAGGTGTGCCAGGCTGCTATGGACGATCATCAGAGTAGGTAAACACATCGAAACCTGTCGTAGAGCTCACAGCGCAAGGATAAAATATAATAGAACATATACAACAGGTAATAGCAATGAGGTATCATATAACAAACTTTTGAAACTTTCTCAACATCCAGAAAGATTATCCAACTGATATCAAAGTTTGTACATAAGGCCTCACTATAACTCTCAAGCAACTCAAACAACGGAAACAGAAATACTAGATAGTAATAAAACTGGTACGCCAGCCTCCTGCTCGTCATCGCTTAGCTTCCTCGTCTCACTAAGCTCCATTACCTGTAACCTGCTACTTAGTCTGCCCATCCACAACCGGATGAACAGCCCAATGTAATAAGAGGGAACATAAAACCTTGAGTCAGACAATAGTCTTAGTGAGCGATAAAACAGCTAACAAACTTCAACATGAAAGTATATGAGAATGGGTAAATGAACAACTTGTCTACCCACAACACCAGAGAAGAACTCAACCTTATCTTCCCCAATCGGACAGTGATAGCCTTTACACCAAGCATTTCAACCATTAATCCATAGAAACCAGAATAACCATTTGTTCATAGCAAACAGAAACAATCAACAATAGCAATCATGGGATCAAGATTATATATCTCATGCAAAACATCCAGCATACATGACCGACTCTGGCTATCACCGCCAATCCTGCTTTGAAACCATCGTTAATCGTATGACGGCCAACCTTGCCATATGTCAAGGGCTAATGGTAACCCCAGTTCTAGCATGAACTCCATATGTCTAACCTTGACAATGTCCAACCTTGACACTAGGCCTTTCCTCAGGACCCAGGGTACTCGACCAGCAACCTTCTAGTCTTTTGGGTGCCCCCATCGTACCCCTACTTTGAGCCTGCTAGAACTTACGACAACGATGACCTCTCGGCCTTCGCATCTCTAGTCGTCCAACCTTGACGATGTTTCATAGCTCAAGCAACCTTCTCGAGCAGCCATTATCCATCAACTCACGACCTTTGAGTTGTCACCGAACACATTCATCACTTCGAGCCTTCCTACTTGAACCACCTCGAAGCTACACCATCAACGAGCCCTCTGAGAGGACCCCAAAACTGACTCCTCCTGGGAAGACCCAAAACCTGCTCTTCCTGGGAAGACCCAAAACCGACCCTTCCTGGGAAGACCCAAAACCTGCTCTTCCTGGGAAGACCCAAAACCGACCCTTCCTGGGAAGACCCAAAACCGACCCTTCCTGGGAAGACCCAAAACCGACCCTTCCTGGGAAGACCCCCTTCTGGTCCTTCTGGACCGACCAGACCCTCTTCTGGTCCTTCCGGACCGACCAGAATCCTTCTGAACCACCCAGACTCCCTTCTGGTCTTTCTGGACCGACCAGAACCTTCATTGCTCCTTCTGGACCGACCAGAACCTTTTCTGGTCCTTATGGACCGACCAGAATCTTTTCTGGTCCTTCTGGACCGACCAAAAACCTGCACAGCTCCTTTTCGACTTCGATTTCGACTAAAACTTCACCAAACGACGAATCCGACGAAACCAGCTTATCCGATTCATCCAAACGCAACCACAAACATGTTATGCAACCAACAATATCATCAATCTAACAATTTCCATCAAAACACATAAATTTCCCAAAACATGATAAGTGAATCATATGAACATAAAAACGGATCTAAATTGCGTACACTTGTGAAAAATCATGAAATTAACCATTTAAATTATCTAGATCAGACCCTAAGGTGATTCATATGTAAAATGGACTTAGCATGGTGTAGATCTAAAGAAAATAACATGAAAATGATGAAATTAACATTCTATAACTCACATACTTTCATGAATCCGAATGAGAGATGTAAATCACTCACCAATTCTTCAAATCGATGCAAAAACAAAGAAATATGATTCCGACCAGCAAGCACCTTGCACAAAACCCTTAGATCCGATGAAATCCCCTTTCAATCGATGTAGATCTAGCCTCTTATGGTGTAGATCTAAGATCCTTCTATGTAGATCTTAGATTTTAATGGTGGAAAGGAGTTAGAGGAAGGAGGAGCACAAGGCCTCTAAATGAGGGAATGGAGAAAGTAAAGTATTCTCCACAACTCTCACACTCTATTTATAGCTTCCACCAAGCCCTTAATGGGCCTTCTCCAAATCAGCCCATTAGCCTTCCAAAACATGAACAACCAACTGAAAAACCTTAAAACAGCGATTTCTACCAAATCGCTGAACCAAATCCTTTATGTAACCACTTTACGGAAAGAGAATCATCAATTCCTTTCCAATGGCATAGGTATCACCCTCTGATTTGACCTGAGTCAAAAGTTATGTCCAGTACGAGACTGACAAGGGCAAAATGGTCACAAACAAAATCGGTAAAAATTATGGACATGTCACACATCCCCATAAGCAACATATTAAAAGATGAGAATGATCCAACCCTCAGAGAATAAAATAAAATTATTTTACGATCTTCTGATACGTAAAATGCAGGCTGTTACATTCTCCCCCCCTTAAGAATTTCGCCCCCGAAATTCCAAGCAAATACAAGCAACCACAATAATTCCGCATGCCTATCATCCATGAGAAGCCAATCCTATCATCCAAACTAGCAACCATCAAGCCATGCATCCATAGCCTTATCCTAGCACGCGGAATTCTATCAAACGACAACAAGATACAACGATATAACGACGATACAATCTAAGGCTTCTACCGATGAAAAGTTCTGGATGAGTCGCCCTCAAGCTCTCTTCCGTCTCCCGTGTACAATTGTCGCCATATTCACTCCATTGTACCTTGACTAGCTTAACCGTCTTCCTCCTAAGTTGTTTCGTGTCATTCCCCATAACACGAAGTGGCTATGAGGTTTCGCAACTGCGGTCTCGACTTCTAAATCTTCATACTGTTCTGGAGATACCACCACATTCGAGTCGTGCACAAACTTCCGTAGAAACGACACATGGAAAACATTATGCACACTCGACATCTTCTCGGGTAACTCCAACCTATATGCGAGCTTTCCTACTCGCTCGACTATAGGAAATGGTCCAACAAACCTAGGAGCCAACTTCCCTTTACTTCCAAATCGAACCACATGCTTCAACGGTGAAATCTTCACGAAAACCATATCTCCTACGTCGAATTCCAAATCCTTACGATGCTTATCGGCGTAACTTTTCTGACGATCTTGGGCCGCCTTCATTCGTTGTCGAACAATCTTGATACAACCTGAGGTTTCTCTAATCATTTCAGGCCCAAGTACCAACTTATCTCCAGTTTCTAACCAACAAGCTGGAGAATTGCACGGCCTTCCATACAACGCCTCGTATGGTGCCATCCCAATACTCGACTGGTAGCTATTATTATACGCAAACTCAACTAGATGTAGATGGTCCTCCCATGATCCTATGAAGTCTAACACACAAGCCCTCAGGAGATCTTCTAAAACTCGGTTGACTCTCTCGGTCTGACCATCAGTTTGGGGATGATATGCCGTACTTAAACACAATTCGGTTCCCAAAGCTTCTTGTAAACTTTTCCAAAATCCACTCGTGAACAATGGATCCGGGTCACTTACTATACTCTTTGGTACACCATGGAATCGAACTATCCATTTCGCATAAAGCTCAGCCAATTTTGATGCTGTCCTAGTTGTCTTGATAGGAATGAACCTTGCACTTTTGGTCAAACGATCCACAATGACCCAAATCCCTTCATTCCCTGTCCTAGTTCTAGGTAGTCCATCGATATCTGCTCCCACTTCCATGTAGGAACCTCTAATGGCTGAAGTAAACCACTCGGCTTCTTCTGTTCAGCTTTCACCAACTGACAGTTCATACACTTGGAAATGAATTTTCCAATATCTCTTTTCATCCCTTCCCAGTAGTAGGCTCGCTTCATGTCCTGATACATTTTATTACCACCAGGATGAATCGTTAGCTTCGAGTGATGACATTCTCTCAGAACCTCATCCCTCAATCCGTCGACATCAGGAACAACTAATCGTCCTTGCTTTCGAAGCCAACCTTCTCGGTCGACCTCGAACTCTTTATCCTCTGGTTTCAGTTTCTATATAAACTCGACAAGCTTCGTATCTTTCTTTTGGCCCTTGCCAATCCTTTCGATAAGAGTAGGCCTTATCGACAAGCTTGCCAATATCTCATGTTCCAACTCACACCTTGCATGAAATTTAACCTTGCCAAGTACTCGAGGCCCTTCCATTCCGAAAACATCGCTCCCAAACTTGCGTGTCTTCGAATCAATGCATCTGCAATTGCATTGCCTTTGCCAGGAGTATAGGATATCCCAAAATCATACGATGCCAGAAACTCTAACCATCGTTGCTGCCGAAGATTCAAATCCTTTTGGGAGAAAAGATACTTCAACGACTTGTGATCCGTAAACAACTCGAATCGTACTCCCAACAGGTAATGTCTCCACATCTTCAGAGCAAACACAATCGCTGCCAACTCCAAATCATGAGCCGGATATTTTCTCTCATGTGGCTTTAGCTGTCGACTTGCGTAAGCCACTACTTTATCCTTCATCATTAGCACTGCTCCAAGTCCAGTACCACACGCATCAGTATATATCACCATCTCTTCATTCACACTTGGAATGGTCAACACAGGTGCACTCGTCAATCTCTCTTTCAAAATTCTGAATGCTTGTTCACACTTCGCATCCCATGCGAATACTTGATTCTTCTTCGTCAATCCTTTTAATGGTGCAGCTATCTTGGAGAAATCCTTGATAAACCTTCGGTAATAACCAGCCAACCCAAGGAAACTCCGAACATCCGTCGCATTCTTAGGTCTATCCCAATCCTGGATTGCTGCAACTTTAGCAGGGTCAACCGCTATACCTTTTTCAGAAACAACATGACCTAAGAACCTCACTTCATCCTTCCAGAAGTGACACTTTGAGAACTTAGCCTTAAGCTGATGCTTTCGCAAGATCTCTAACACAACTCTCAAGTGTGTCTTATGTTCTTCCACATTTCTGGAGTAAACCAGTATATCATCCACGAATACCAGCACGAACTTACTCAACTGATCTCTGAACACTCTATTCATAAGATCCACAAAATATGCTGGCGCGTTAGTCAACCCGAATGGCATCACCAACCACTCTAAAAACCCGGACGGTGTCCTAAAAGCAGTCTTTGGCACACTATCCTTAGCCACTCTCAATTGGTGAAATCCCGTTGCCAAATCCATCTGAGAAAACACTTTGGCTTCGTGAAGCTGATCGAACAAGTCATCAATCCTTGGCAACGGATACTTGTTCTTCTTAGTCACCTTGTTCAGCTCACGATAGTCCACACACAATCTTAACGAGCCATCTGCCTTAGTTGCAAACACGACTGGTGCACCCCACTCGGAAACACTCCTCCAAATGAATCCTTTTCCCAAAAGGTCACGAACTTACACTTCTAACTCTCGCTGTTCCCTAGGCGCCATCCGCCTAAGGGGCATAACAATTGGTCTAGCACCTTCGACCAAATCGATCCTAAACTCGATCTCACGATGCGGCAGCAACCCTTTGACCTAATCAAAGACATCTACACACTCATTAGCGATCAGCACTGATGACAGGTCTTCCTGTGGAATCCCAAGCGAATATAGATAACTCACGAAGACCCCATCTTCTCGCTTACATCTAATCAACACCTTTCGCCCTTCCACATCCCCGACCCTCACCTCTAGCTTCTCGCAATTCACCCTTGCCGCATATCTCTTGAGCCAATACATGCCCAAGATGATCCCATACCCAGCGAAGTTAAGAACAAAGCAATCACACAAAAAGAGCAACCATGACTCGATAACACTAGACCACGACAAATCATGCACAAACTGGACGAACCCCCAACTGGATTAGTCACAACCAATGGTCTATCACAATTCTCAGGTTCCAAATCCATTCAATATACAATTTATTATAGGTAAAAGTTAACGATTCTCTAGTACCAAATAGAACTCAAACAACTTCACTAGCTGGAAGTACATCCAGACAACAATTTCTCCTAGTTATCTTCAGGAATACAATAAGAAATTGGAATAGCTTCCACAACACATGCTTCCTCCAGTTGCTTATTCTTTGGAAGGTTCGGACAATCTTTCTTCTTATGCCTAGGCTTTCCGCATCGAAAGCACTTCCATTCTTCCTTACAATCCCAAGAATAATGACCTTCTAATTGACAATTAAAGTAGAGCACATTCTTCTTAGATTTCTTCCTTTGATTACCATTCTCATTCGTTGAAACACTAGGACCAATAGAAACTTCCTCATCCATTGGAGAGCAGTCCCTCTGTCGCTTAGCAAAATTCCTCAAGGGTTCTTGCACTGGAACGCCACGTCCTATTGATGCTTCTGGAACAGGCATCCCTAGCATGGCTACTGCCATCATGGCTGCCCCAAACATAACCAGGTATTCCGGTGCATCTGCTAAGACTCCCAATTGACTTCTTCCATCTCCTACTCTTCCCATCTCAGGCTCACTCCTAGAGATTTGACGACTCATTCTAAATCTACAATAAAATGATTAGTCCACTTACAAGATAAACTGCTAAAGAGATACAACCGCTACTACTATATATGCTAATATATATAGTAAACATCCAATTGAAATCTACAAATACTTCCCTCATACGTGATTACGTCTTCGAACTTTGGCCAAAATCGTTGACCAGAGCTCTGATACCAAATGTGACGACCGCCCATAACCCCCGCACTAAACAAGTGGAAAATGCACTGAAAGGTGTGCCAGGCTGCTATGGACGATCATAGAAGTAGGTAAACACATCGAAACCTGTCGTAGAGCTCACAGCGCAAGGATAAAATATAATAGAACATATACAACAGGTAATAGCAATGAGGTATCATATAACAAACTTTTGAAACTTTCTCAACATCCAGAAAGATTATCCAACTGATATCAAAGTTTGTACATAAGGCCTCACTATAACTCTCAAGCAACTCAAACAGCAGAAACAGAAATACTAGATAGTAATAAAACTGGTACGCCAGCCTCCTGCTCGTCATCGCTCAGCTTCCTCGTCTCACTAAGCTCCATTACCTGTAACCTGCTACTTAGTCTGCCCATCCACAACCGGATGAACAGCCCTAGGTAATAAGAGGGAACATAAAACCTTGAGTCAGACAATAGTCTTAGTGAGCGATAAAACAGCTAACAAACTTCAACAAGAAAGTATATGAGAATGGGTAAATGAACAACTTGTATACCCACAACACCAGAGAAGAACTCAACCTTATCTTCCCCACATCGGACAGTGATAGCCTTTACACCAAGCATTTCAACCATTAATCCATAGAAACCAGAACAACCATTTGTTCATAGCAAACAGAAACAATCAACAATAGCAATCATAGGATCAAGATTATATATCTCATGCAAAACATCCAGCATACATGACAGACTCTGGCCATCACCGCCAATCCTGCTTTGAAACCATCGTTAATCGTATGACGGCCAACCTTGCCATATGTCAAGGGCTAATGGTAACCCTAATTCTAGCATGAACTCCATATGTCCAACCTTGACACTAGGCCTTTCCCCAGGACCCAGGGTACTCGACCAGCAACCTTCTAGGCTTTTGGGTGCCCCCATTATACCCCTGCTTTGAGCCTGCTAGAACTTACGACAACGATGACCTCTCGGCCTTCGCATCTCTAGTCGTCCAACCTTGACGATGTTTCATAGCTCAAGCAACCTTCCCGAGCAGCCATTATCCATCAACTCACGACCTTTGAGTTGTCACTGAACACATTCATCACTTCGAGCCTTCCTACTTGAACCAACTCGAAGCTACACCATCACCGAGCCCTCTGGGAGGACCCCAAAACCGACCCCTCCTGGGAAGACCCAAAATCTGCTCTTCCTGGGAAGACCCAAAACCTGCTCTTCCTGGGAAGACCCAAAACCGACTCTTCCTGGGAAGACCCAAAACCGACCCTTCCTGGGAAGACCCAAAACTGCTCTTCCTGGGAAGACCCAAAACCGAACCTTCCTGGGAAGACCCAAAACCGACCCTTCCTGGGAAGACCCCCTTCTGGTCTTTCTGGACCGACCAAACCCTCTTCTGGTCCTTCCGGACCGACCATAATCATTCTGAACCACCCAGACTCCCTTCTGGACCGACCAGAACCTTCTCTGCTCCTTCTGGACCGACCAGAACCTTTTCTGGTCCTTCTGGACCGACCAGAAACCTACACAGCTCCTTTTCGACTTCGATTTCGACCAAAACTTTGCCAAACGACGAATCCGACGAAACCAGCTTATCCGATTCATCCAAACGCAACCACAAACATGTTATGCAACCAACAATATCATCAATCTAACAATTTCCATCAAAACACATAAATTTCCCAAAACATGATAAGTGAATCATATGAACATAAAAACGGATCTAACTTGCATACACTTGTGAAAAATCATGAAATTAACCATTTAAATTATCTAGATCAGATCCTAAGGTGATTCATATGTAAAATGGACTTAACATGGTGTAGATCTAAAGAAAATAACATGAAAATGATGAAATTAACATTCTATAACTCACATACTTTCATGAATACGAATGAGAGATGTAAATCACTCACCAATTATTTAAATCGATGCAAAAAAAAATGAAATATGATTCCGATCAGCAAGCACCTTGCACAAAACCCTTAGATTCGATGAAATCCCCTTTCAATCGATGTAGATCTAGCCTCTTATGGTGTAGATCTAAGATACTTCTATGTAGATCTTAGATTTTAATGGTGGAAAGGTGTTAGAGGAAGGAGGAGCACAAGGCCTCTAAATGAGGGAATGGAGAAAGTAAAGTATTCTCCACAACTCTCACCCTCTATTTATAGCTTCCACCAAGCCCTTAATGGGCCTTCTCCAAATGAGCCCATTAGCCTTCCAAAACTTGAACAGCCAACTGAAAACCCTTAAAACAGCGATTTCTCCCAAACCGCTAAACCAAATCCTTAATGTAACCATTCTACGGAAAGAGAATCATCAATTCCTTTCCAAAGGCACAGGTCTCACCCTCTGATTCGACCTGAGTCAAAAGTTATGCCCAGTACAAGACTGACAGGGGCAAAATGGTCACAAACAAAATCGGTAAAAATTATGGACATGTCACACATCCCCATAAGCAACATATTAAAAGATGAGAATGATCCAACCCTCAGAGAATAAAATATAATTATTTTACGATCTTCCAATATGTAAAATGCGGGCTGCTACATTGTCCTACTATAAGGTTCATAACTCTAAGATTATTTACTGGACTTAGTATTGATTATGGCAACCACTACCGAATTCCCCATTTAATTAATTAATATAACTATCACATGCCATTAATGTCCATAATGGTCGCTTTTATAAGGCACCGGGTATAAGAATAAATATCATTTACGTCAATCCCTTTTTAACTCACTATAACTATTTATTCGTCGCAACTCCTTCCCATCACATTAACTATTATTAAATTTGTTTGATTCTTTAATATATATTTTATTAATGTTCATTTTATTAATTGCCACTAATTTGGTCTTGTAATACTTAAATTTCCATTAATACTAATTCTAACCTTTTGAACTGACAATCATTAATTTCCACGTTTATTTTTCATTAAAACCAAATTTATAATTTCAAATTCTCCATTTATTATATGTAATCCTTAATTATTACAAATAAGTAAAGGGAAACACTTCAAATTCAATGTGACATTTAATTTTTACCTAATGTTAATAATAACTAACGCTGTTTGCATGTTTTTAGATGGATATAGAATTAATTTATATATATAGCATGATCATAATGTAAACTTAATTCTAAGTTTCAATAATTATTTGTTTAATAATTACTTAATTTCAATTTATTTACATTCTAGTCCAAACTACTTACTAGAACAGTCTTTTTATGTTTTGACTTGCTGAGATTTCAAATCTCATTAAATTTCTCTTGTTACAATATTTGTAAAATTCGCCCAAACATTTAAAGAAGGAAAAATAGACACGCTCAAAATTACAAGTAATTAGTAATATTCTATTTTGAACAGAAATGTAAATTACGCACAAAACATGTGATTTACACATCTTTTCCCTTTTTTAATTTGGCGCATTCCTTATATTTTAAACATGATATTTATGTGTAAAAAGGAAAAAGGTATATTTTACAAAACTCAAATAAAACCTTAAACAACCCAAAACACGTATGGATTCAAAACCTAAAGGGTAAATTTACATAAACTTTTCACTTACACCCATTTCTAAAAATCTCAAATAAAATAACACATAATTCACAATTATAGTTAGAGATTGATTTCTATATTTAGGTGCAAAAACAAAATGATATAGATAGAATTATAGGCAAGATTTAGTAGTTTTACAAGAAAGCCGATAAACTAAATTTATCATATTTAGGCATATACGTTTAAATCACACCAGCGAAATAAAAATTTGATATTATAAAAGATATTTAGATTTTCCACCCACTTGAAAAGAGATCTTAAATCGCAGGTCTGAAATACAATTTTCTTGTTTATGTTCCTTAATCCTTATAAATCTATAATATGTATAAAAAGGGGATATGTATATATAATAAAATTTGTAGAACTGGAAAAGAATTTGAAAAAGGGAAAGAAAACAAATAGCAAATTCTAAGAATTTACCTCACGCATAAGTAGCAATCTTCGTTCGTAAATCTGGACTCATTACCCTCAATATTAGATTAGAAAAATTAATATATTTGAGAAAGTTTGGAGGAGATTAAAGAAATGAAAATTGTAAAGCTTCATTGCTGCCTCTACAAAATATCAGCAAAAAGAGAAGGTTTAGGCCTTTATTTATAGGCACTCAAACGACCCATAATCACTAGATTAAATATAATAAAGATCTATCTGTTAATACGAAATTTAAATTACCAAAAACCCTAGCCGCCACAGCCACCCCGACAAACGGGTCAAAGGTCAGATTGATTACACCTAACTAGACAGGTCGATTTGGCTGGTGCTGGGTATGGCAAGTTTAATTATCATTTATTATATTAATTATTTTCCGTTCAGTATCATTTTCATCTGTAAAATTTTCATTTGGACTCCATCCGTGAAGCACAAACATGAAAGTTAACCACAATTTCATTACGAATGCAACATTACGAGTTTTATAGTCAAATTCCATCATTTGATCAAATTCTATTTTTGGAACCTAACTAAATAACTATATTAACTAACGTTATATTTCAGGGTGTTACATTCTTCCCTTCTTGAAGGGAATTTTATCCTAAAATTTTACCATTGACTAAATAATGGTGCTAGCACTTAACTATCGTACACTACACAATCAATTTTTGTATAACCAATTTTCACTACCAATTATGCTTAGGCGCATGGTGTACATAATGAATCACAAGTATAAAAGTGTGTATGCATAATGATTCTAAATCAGATCCTCCTATATGCAAACAATTATTTTGGAAATATTTCTGAAAACATGTTGCGAGCATCCTAAAATAAACTGGCAGTTATATATGATTACATCTTTTTGAATAACATTCTTCATCAGAAACCTTCATACGGCCATGAATAAAAGTGTGAAGCAACCAATTTTGTATCCAAATCCTAACATCCAATACATCAACTTGCTTGCTATCGCTTCCTATTTATTTCTCCTATGCCAAAAAACAAATTCCAGTGGATTATTTTAACATCCTAACCACTTTGAAAAAATTTCAGTTTCCATTCTACAGTGGAATTTTATCTCGCTTGCCCTTAAACACTCCAAAATTTTCACATGTAGACTGCATAAGGAGGCTTAAAGTAAGCTATAAAATGTAAATGGGTTAAATAGTAATTTGGGTGCATCGTGAACAAGGTACGGAAACAACATTTCCGAAGATATAACAACCTAACGCCCTACCTCCGAGACCCACCCTAATAAAGAGCATTACTTGGTAATGTTGTCTATTAGAGCGGAGTATAGAGCTGGTTAAGGGCGACTACTCGTAGATTTGCATTAGAAAGTCTTAAGCACGTCGTGAAAGTGGTCATAAATTTTCTTTCAAGAGGCTCGACATACTTAATCCTTACGTAATAAAATTCCACAGTGGCTACAGAATCAGCTCAGAACACATTACATAAAAAAACACAATCACAGTCCAAAGAACAGTTGCACAATATTACATCGTTAGAGTATAACTAATACATGTGCTACATGAAGAATATATACAAATCTGATACTTATACAACATGATACAATCATAAGAAAAAGTAACTTAACTACATGAACTCGAAAGAAAGTAGCTATGGTGAAGATAGTTCAAAGAGAATTCGCTGACCCAAGCTCAGCAACTACACCTGAAACATCTCGGTCTGACCCGAGGAATACACACACGGGCCAGTCTAGTTTACAAATCAGTATTATAAATAAATAGCACAAAATGTACAACTCTTACTTCAGGAGTTGTGAATGAACAACATGCAGGATAAGCTATGATAATCTCACACTTCACAACATAAAGGCTATTAAATAAATCCCAGGCATTAGGCCCTCGTCTAAGTGCATATTTATTCCACAACAACACGTAAACTCAATTCCCAAGATCCCCAAAATCAACATAAGAAGCTCATGAGATTTGAATCAGCAATAAAAGAACAATAATAACTCGAAATCCTCATAATGTCAAATATATGGATCACAAATCCAAAAAACTCATCTCAAATTTAGGATCATCAAAATCCAACTAAAATCAGTATGAAAACTCAAATCTAAATATATAATCATATAGATCAAATTCTAAAATCTCAGACAACATGAAAATTATAGATCCGACTCAAATAAATATGCATGTGCCAACATGATATAGCTCCCCGAGCTATATACTTCTCCCCGAGAAGTTTGCCAAGTACTTATACATATTCAATAATAGTCACCCAACACTATTTGACCCTCGTCCAAGTGTATCTTGACTCCCCCAGTCAAGTGAACACGTATAGATGACTCCCTGAATCATAGCTTCCCCGAAGCTTAGTATTGGCATCTCTCAACATGAATGTGTTACTTATTACCATTAATGTTTGAATGTGTTGCCAAACTATTTGCACCACAAAAGTCAAAAAATAAATTCCTAATCATCTTCCCTATGCTTTACCTGTAGTCCCAAAAACTGACATTTTCAAAAAAAATATATTTTATTTCTTAAAATTCTATGTTCATTTTGGGAAAAGCAGTTCAAAATGCGTAAATGCGCACTTCTTTTATAAATGAAAACTTAATTTAAAACTTTAAATATAAGAATTAGTTTTTTTCTTCTTCTTTTTTATGACATTAGAAAAATGTTTCCAAAAATATTTCCTGGAAATTTAAACGACTTAAGTCATAATTCAATGTAAACGAAAGTTGGTTATGCAAAAAATACATAAAGCAAACCTAACAAATTCTACCCTAAAATTGGACAATCCTAAAAATACCAATACCCAAAATTAAATTCTAGCGTTTAAGGTACGAGCAAAAATATTTTTTTGGACAAAATAACCCATAACTTATCCTTCGCTAAAATTCACAACTCAATCAATATTTTTCACATTTGAAGTTACTATTGGTTAGATTTAAATTATTAGATTTTACTTCTGATTTAAATATAAACAAGTGCAAATGACAAAACCAACATTTCAGAAAGACAGAAATCCTACACCATCATCGTTCAATTTTATAAATATAATAACAATAAAACCTGCAACTGGTATGAATAAGGAAACAAATACTGGAAAGGGAAAGGACCAATGCTAGAAGAACAAAGACAACAACTTCGAAACTCCAAATTATTGTATATACAATGACATGTCTTGCTCCGCGATTGGTGCGTAAACCATTTCTATGACTTCTGACTAGTCATATCATGCTAGCTAAACTTAATCTCGTGTTGCAAACACTGTTGGTGTTGTTAGAGGTTTCCACTTGACCATCTCTTCTAAGACGGAATTAATGATATCAAAAGAAACCTTCCATCAACTTCTTTTCATGGAGATTCACCTAACATTGCCTAAATACAAAGTGGATAGGTGAAAATATAGAAAGTAACTTCGTGGAACAACACACCAGAACAACAGGTTGAATCAAAGACGATGCGCTCCTGAATGATGGCTATGCTACTAATAAAAGAAAAGGTTGCTTTCCACACCATGGGGCAAATCTTGTCATAACATCCTATTTTTGGAATAATGTGCTAAATAAGTCACAAATCTGCATAGGCAGTTTGGACATAGATTATCCAACTCATAAACCATCTAAGGAAAAGAGATATGCTACAAAAGTTCCAAATCATTGGACGATAAGATTATTCAAGTCTGTATGCAACACAAATGCCTCAGAAATCTCGTAGATATTCTCCTCAAAATACCACTAGAAGACAATTAAGTCTTTACCTCTGAATCAACAATTGTCTTTACTACATATCGACTTCAATTAGACAACATAAAGAAGGATGCAGCTCGTGGTACCATCCCTTTAAAAAATCTCGAAGGAAAGGACCAGTGCAAGTCCTATTGCTATGGCTAGTTCTTTTAGCCCTAAAGTAGCAAATGCTATTTTGGTTAAGGAAAATGTTCTATCCAGGGATGATACCTAAATGGAACAAGGAAAATAGGATTGTGCAAGTAGGTGCTAGGGTCTAGGAAATGGTTAAAGAGAAGAAATGGGATTTATATCTTGAAGTAATATCGGGGAGAGACCTAATGGACAAACTAGCTTGGAAAAGGAGGAGACGAGGCGGTTATGAAGAAAGAGGGAGAAAATAAAGATAATGCACAGGTAGATGAGGAAGGAAGAATGAAGGGAAGATCTTTGGGGAGGGGATTATGGATGCAACTTTTACGTCCTAGGTTCAAGTTGAATCAAAACTATCAAATGGTTAATCGATATAGGTTAACGCTGGACAGTCAACTGCTAAACTGAGTTTGGACATAGATAGAACCTAAACCATACTAGAACATTATTAAAATAGTAATCGTCCTGCGTTGTCTTTTAGTATCTTACACGATCTGAAAAATACTTGTCATTTTCACGGCGGTATCTAACCGTTGTCAGACTTTGAACCATCTCCAAAGATTCAGAGTAGACTCAACAAAAAGCTCCGACTACAAAATCATCTGGATAATACCCGCGAATGAATTGGCTAGTAACTCATATTAGATTTGGATGAAATTATCCCCTTATATAAATGACTGGCCAACAAAAAAGATTTAAGAATAAAATACCTTAAGCTAGACACAATTTGTTTTTCCATAATCCGTTTGAGAGAATTTTTTTTAGAAAACCTTACGAAATTCAACTTCATTTATAAACTGAGGGCCTTGTACTATATATGTTATATCCTTTCAAACCAAATCTTATTTTAAACAAAATGAATTTTCCAAAAAATTAAAAAAAATTCGAAGCCTCTTTATTTTCCATAATAAGTTTGAAATTAAATTTTCTCAGGACTATAAGACTAAGTACCTCAAAGGAAAAATTTTAAACTAAAGAATATCTGGTTTGTCCGAACCAAATATCAAATGAATATGCTTCATTAACATGTCTCGTACTGATATGAAAAATTATCATGAGTTTTCCATTTAACTCAAAACCAAGAAAAGGTCTTCGATGTGAGCTCCTAAGCCAAAACCAAAATCACGACTACCTCATGTTTAGCTAGCTTTTTGTTTAATCGTAAATCTCAAGTCCACGGGATTCACCACATGTGTCACTCATGCTCTTCAAGACAATCACCATGTGCACCGTAGTGTAAATTGGGGTAGCTAAGAAAATTCAACTCCAAAATATTTTCAACTCGTAATGGTATAAATCAATTTCTACTAAATAGGACCACGACTATTTCATCGTCGAATTGGAGCCAAGCGCAAAGATCCGAAGAAAAAAAAACATAAGCTCAAATATGTTCTCTTACTAAATGTTGATAATTAATTTTACTAATTGTCTAAGCCTAGGCTTTGATACCAAATGTAACTACCTGCACTTTTCTGAGCTCAAGTTTCCATAAGAATACAAATTTAAAACCATCCCAGCACGTATTGTGTAAATCTTGTACCTGCAAATAATGAGCATGAGCATAATCAGCGTACAATAAAACTAAATGCACAACGGAAATAAGATATGATAACTTGTATTGACTATGAAGACTACCTTAATAGTGAATCGATGCACAAATACCGAGCATGGGATAACAAGAACAGAAAACCAAGCATGAACACTTACAAAGACCTATCTTCCTTAAGCTAACCTAAGAGTTTTTATGAGAAGTAGGCCAGAACAACAAGTCATGGTAAGGTTAAAATGTAAAATACTATGTAAAATACACAAAGGTGTCCAATTTGTTTTCACCCAAATATATATATATATATATATATATATATATATATACATATAAGGTTTGTAATTCTAGCCTAACCTTTCAAAGTTACACATAATGACTAACTAATAGACCTGAGGTAGTATTTCTTGAAGATAGATTATTTTTATAAACAAATACAGGACTTTTGCACACATATGAAGCCTTTAAACCACCCTACAAACCAATAACTAAGCGGCGGAATTTGGAACCACTTAGTACCTCATTAAACTAAAAGAGGAGGATCAATAGCCAATTACGATCTCACTCAAAGCATAGTATAAAAGGAGGATTAACATGATCACTTAAGGCCTTGCTAGATGGTTTACTATTGCTCTATTCTTAATTAGAGGACACTAGCTACTATGTCCCCTAACCACTAATTTAAGGGTTCCACCATTCACGCATATCCCAACCCCGTGTATAGAAATATATAGTAAGCAATCATTTATTACTTATAGGATAGGTAGACAATATCTTCCCCCAACTGACCCCCTTTTTACTACTAGCTGATCTTATTAGATAACCCCTTAAGGCACTGAATACTTTCCATAGGATAGGCTGGCCTATGATACCTCAATAGACGTCATTTAATAACATATCCCAAGGTGGGCTCTAACCCAGTCACTTACAACCTAGAGGAAGGGGACCCTCACAAAGATTACCAATTTTGTACCCATATAGCCATTTAATACCACATATTTGGACTAAGGCAAGTTATGTAATTGCTTAGTACTGGATAGGGGTAGACCTTATGATTCTACCCTTACCTTGAAGGGTGAATCCAATCATTTAGTACCCTAATAGGTAGATTTCACTCCTTAAGACCTAAATCTTGAAGTAGGCTATGACTTAGGTTGTCGTTTAGGTTTCATATGTTGGAAGGGAGGCGGGACCTATAGCCATTTAAGACCTCAACATTTAAAGTAAAAATTCAGGATTATTTCACTTTGCGTAATAATTATAGCCACAGAATCTATGGTTAATGATATCTCACATCGATTGTAAGCATATCAGACTACTAGAAGATGCATACTACTATTGAATAGTGCAACTGACCTTGCATCATTAACCTACTAAGGCCAATTCTTATTTTAATTAGAAATAATATTGTTGTGATTAAATTAGAGATATGATAAGATTGATTACCCTAATATAAAGCTCATGTAACAACCCAAATTCTAACACATGAAAATTAATTAATGTATTAACTAATTAAAGAATAAGTTGTGAAATTGTTGAATCGAAAGTTTATTATTTTTACAGTGAGATTTTATGATGTGGCTTTTTTGGTTGGCATATTTCAATTCAAAGGCTGATCATGTTGCAATTCCTAATTGGTCCGAGAACATGGTTGGTTCAAATGTAAACCCTAAATCTAATAGCCTAATATCTTTTAACCCACCTATAAATAAACCTCTAACCTTCCCTCTCTCATTCTTCATAACACGTCTCTTCCCCACTTATGCTACTCATCTTTTTGGAGACAAGCCACCTTAATTTTCAATTTTATGGGAAGTGAGATTACAAATAAAAATATTTTCTCTTTTATGTTTGTATTCTAAAAGTGGGTTCTACAGAGGCCGCGAGGTATGCTTTTCTAGTGATTTATACGATTATTAGATTTTTGTTTTTTTGAAGTAAATCGGCACTTAAATTGTTGTAGAGTTCTGCAATTTTTATTTGTCGTTTTATTTATAGTTCTTACAATTTTTTTCATTTTTCTATAAGTTAAAATTTTCTATATATATTCATTTTTGTATGTTCATTTGTAGTTGTTCCATCTTTTTTCAAATAGTTTTTAGTTAAATAATAATTAAAATACTACAAGATTGTTTTCTCGGTCTTCTCTCCCCTTTCTGTTTTTGATTTGCTATCTTATGTTAGTTTTTGGTTGTACCGAAAGTATGCCTAGATTTGCAATATTGAAATATGTATATGACTGATTTGTGCACCTAATCTTATTCGACTAATAATAATACTTTATTTTGTGTGCGTTGCATGCGATTAATTAAGACAACTGATTTGTGCGCCAAATATTACACGATTGATTATAATCCTTTATTTTGCGTTTATTGGAAAATATGATCTAGTTGGAATTATAGAAGTGGATTAGATAATTTGGGGATAAATTAACATACAATGTGAAACAGTAAAAAAATTGGAATTGGGACTGAAAATAGGCAAACTTGATAATATTAGCAAAATGACTATTGCATAGATTATGACAGAAATTGGAGTATAACATATTTCCATAAACATGATAGAATGTAAAGACACAAAAAATCAAAAGAAACAAATATGGTTTAGATGCAAATATAATTCTAACATGGGGTTATAAATAAATGGACAATTTGGCATAATAAAATTAAATTTAAAATGATGTTAAGTTATAAGTCAAAATCTGTGGTTATTCTATAGTGGCCTTATGATGAGGTTGTTTTATGGTGGCCTTATGATTTGGAAATACTACCGTGGCAATGTGATTAGGCATTCTACGATAATTTTATGGTGGCCTTGTCATTAGGCAATTCCATAGTGGCCTTATGATTAGGAAATTCAATGGTGGCCTTGTGATTTGGCATTCTACGGTTATTATATCGTTATGGTTGATGAAAAAACAAATTCTCTTAAAAACCAAAAAATGTCAAGTTATAAGCCCGATTCTACGGAATGTCTACAAGGGTCCTAATAAAAGGTGATTTGGGCCAAGTATGTTTGTTTGCTGGGGATCCATATCAGATATCATACCATGTTTATCATATACAGTCTCATACTAGAGGCGAAAACATACATCATGTTGAGCTAGGTAGTAAGATGGTAGAAATAAAAGTGGATACGGGTGTGTTCCGACGGTTTAGTATGTGTGCATTGAGCCAATTAGGGAAAATAAGACACTATGACGCCTGTGGTGATGCTATGCTTTTTTGCTAATAGGTCGGGCTTGATAAAACCAAGACTCATAGTTGACATAGGTTATCACTCTATGGTTTAGCATCCGATTGATGGGTAGTATTAGTAAATTATCCTAATTATGTTTGACAAATTTTTTATTGTAAAAGTGCAAACAATCAAATAACTAGTGCAATAAAATAGGAAATTGAATGAGACATCAATCGATTACACGTTTAATCTTCATACATCATTCCTACATGTTCACCTGGTAGTTGTGCATGTACACTTCCTTATATGATACTAGAACTATTATTATGCGCATTGCCTTTATTTATTAATCGTGCTAGTAATTATACAACTCATCAGACTTTATGTCTGACCCACTCATATGTCCTCCTTTTTCATTTCCCCACTGGGCTTATAGAGTGGTTGTAGTGTGGGTTGCATGAAGTACTTTTTATTCAAGGCTTATCTTAGCTGTAAATGCATTCTTATTTTTCTTGTACCTTATTCCAAAGAATTGGTTGAATTGATGGTTCACTTGAGGCATATCTTTTTATTGTACTCTGATTTTATGAAAGAGTTGTATTTTTCATGAGACACATGTATGTATAAAACAAATCTTATGTGAAATAATGTTTTATAATGATAAGTTTATTAAAGAAATAAATATTTCCATTATTTTTATTTTACCTTGTGTTCTTAGTCTCTGTGAATTATTTCTGTGTACCTACATTGCTCTACTTTCCTTTGTATGACCTTAATTGGGAATACCATGGGGTGTTTTCTTTGGTAATAGAGCCTAAGGTTAAAGGATTCCTAAAAGTAGTTTTAAAATGAAATATTTTTCTAAAGAAAATTGGATTTCCAAAACAAAAGGGTACTTTTCAAAGTTAAAGTTTTATAAAAAATCTCCCTAGTCCATCTCCTTATCTTGTCCTATTATATCATTTTCTAGTTAATTTATCTATGGAGCGACATGTCTAGGCTTTCCTATATGTATAGAAACCTTCAATCTTTATAGGCTGAAGTTTTGACTTATGGATAAACTCGTTTAGCTCGGTTTTTGTGGAAAACTGAAGTAAGAAAGAAATTTACTACTTGACAAATATAAATTAGGGCTAAGCATAGATAAGATATCCTTAGAGGACAAGGATAACAAGATGACCTAAGAAGTATTGCTGTAAAGATTCGGGAAGATATCATTAGCTTTAATAAAGAAGGTGTTGGTCAAGTGGATTGAGAAATGGAAATGGATACAGGTTGGTGAAAGAGGTTTTATCTATCTTTGGCACTTTTTAGTTCTCCTATCCTATCTTATTAAGGAGTAGTCTATTCCTTTACATTTGATTTGTTAGTTAGGGGTGGCTACGTAGGGCCATAACCACATTGATATTAAATAGGTTATATAAAGAATCTTTATTATAAGCCAAAGGAAGCTGTCGTTTACGGGTATAGTAAATCCCCGAGCGTGTAGTATAAGCATTACTGTTTGCACTTTTCTAAGATCAAGGTAGTTTCTTAACCCCGTAAGGATATCGACATGGTTATCTATGGTGAGTCAAGATTTGAAACTAGAAATCTAGATTTAGGAGATGTTTGAGGCATTACCTGGTATGGGATTGTTTCTGGTCTAAATATTTTAGCCATATAATTAGTTATCTCAGGTATTGCACTGGTAATAGAGTTTGACTAGTGTAACGACCCACATTCTACGTACGGAGGATCGTAGAATATTTATTTCATTTTCATACGAAGTCGTATGGTCGTGTAATTTTGGGGAACGACTATTGGGGTCATTTCCCATATTCACGATTTTTGCTGAATTTAAAATGACCGTTTTTACCCATGGCGAACATTGTTTCATCTATAACTTTTGATTGGTAAGGAGTTTTTACTTGAATCCACTTTTATTGGATTTAGATGATGGTTTAGCTTTTCGTAAAGTGGTCACATTAATCAAACGGACTTATCGTTTGGGAGATATGGGTGAAATAAAGTTTGGAAGGCGAAAAACAACATAAGTGGGCTTAACCGGGTGATTAGCAGCTAAGCCCATAACCCATTTCGGGATTACGGTTATGTGTAGGCTGATAGGGTTTGGAAAGTCAGTTTTATTCATTTCTCTAGCCGTCATTTACCTTCCTCTAACCCCAGCAATGGCCTCCAACTCCCAAATCACCTTTTAATCACTTTCTATTCACAAATTAAGCAAAACTACATCAAATCAAAGGCGGATTAGCATCAAATCAGAGGTAGAGCTACTGGAACACATAGGAATTCGACCCAAATCAGTGGGGTTTTCATATCTATAATTCATTTGTGGCTAAGGTGAGTGATTAGCATGTTTATTCACTAATTACGACTAATTAGGGGTGATTAGTGATAATTAGCAAAATTAAGACTCAGAAAAATATGGAAAAATATGCATAAATTTTGAAATATTATTTTATGTTACTGGTTAAAAATTGGGTTAATTTGGATTAAGTTTGCTAATCCCATTGTTAAAATCTGTTAAGGGGATTAAGGGGAAAATCATGGTTTTTGGCATATTTGATCAAAATTAATCTATATGCTCGATGTTTTGACCTTGTTGATTGATCCTATATGTTGTTACTACTGTTTGGAATGTTTTATGATTGATTAATAAAGTTAGGATGGTTGAAAACGCCGTTATATGGCGAGAATGGACGATACAAACTTGTTGGAAAAGTGCCAGGATTCCGGATCGGATCGGGATAGGGGATCGGATCAGACATATCCGAACCGAACTAGATCAGTGGTAAGATCTTCAGCGGTAAGGAAACAAGGAAGGCCATTTTAATCGAGTTGGGGTTGGAATCATATCGGAGGGGACGAGCCAAACCAAAGAGCCAGATTAAAGTGGAGAGTACGAACCGAACCAAGGACTTTGAACCGAACCAAGTGTTCCGAATCGAACCGGTCAGGGAGCCATGAACCAAATGAAATGTTGACCGAGTTGAGGCATGAGAGGCCTGAACTGATTCGATGATGACTGGAGAACTATGCATATTCGAACCAAACCTAGGCGTGGGCTATGAGCACTGAACCGAACCGGATTTGGAACTACCTCTACGCGACGACTCTTATGAAGACCGACTCCAATTCATTCAAAATTCGAGATGCAAAGGAAGTCCAAGTGAGAAGTTATTACTCAGGATCCAGATGGGAACCAATGAGTTAACTTCAAGATTGGGCTTTGCCGCGGGACATGTACAAAGGGGTTATTGATATCTAAAGCTTTATTTCACCAATGAGAGACGGATTAGTGGCTATGGATCAGCGCAATGGGATCTTCAAGACTCCCAAGGGCAAGTGATCATAGCATGGCTATAGATCAGTGCAATGGGGCAATTAGGACTCCCAAGGTCAAGATGATCGTAGCGAGGGATTAGTGGTTATGGACCAGTGCAATGGGGTCATTAAGACCCCAAGGGTAAAGTGGTCATAGCAAAGGATTTGGTGATCAAAGCGGTGGATATCGTATGCTTTACGCACTACGTGAGAGATGTAAGGATGATTGCTATGTTTGATGTTTTCTATCACCATGACAAGCCCACTCCCATTTTTACATGATACGTTAGTGTTACCTTTGAGTACTGTACATCCTGTTGTGCTAACTCTTTGGTTGTAGGTCTAGGTTCAGGTATGGTCATTTATACCTGTTATTGTTTTATTTTGTTGTTATTGCCTCATACCAGACTTTTTTCTGACCCAGATTTTTATGTCTCTTCTTATTACTCTGGGTGCTCCTAAACGAGCAGACTAGAGACAGGTTAGGTGGTTATGCACGAGTAGACGTCCGGAGACGAGCATGAGGCTTCCACGTACTATTTACATACATTCTCCCTGTGTTGTTAATGATCACTACTTTGGGCATTAGTAGTGTACCTCTCTATTTTGCTTTAGAGACAGTATTTTGAAGTTGTAATAATGATGGTTTGGATCATAAGCTACATTTTTGATTCCGCTGATATGATGATTTAGTTTTTAGTTTATACACTATCTTGCCTGTTTTATGTCAAGTTATGTTATTATTATATTTTATTCCATGCACTGTGAGATATACTACAGGTCCTTTGGTGATTCATAGTTTTAAAACCCTTTCTTTTGACGACCGTCCCGTGCTAGTCGGGCATTGGCACAATGCATTTCAAGGAATGTCGGCTGGTGCGGGGCGGGCTTCCACACTTGGTATCAGAGCCAGGTTGCATAGTTTACCTAGGGGAAGACATCAGGGGGAGATAGTATACGTATATGAGAGCGCGTATCTGTGATATTTTGGTTTTCAAAAGCTATACATATATATACTATTAGTATATCTAAGGATGAAGTCACACAACATTGGCACCACTAAGGGGATGGTTAATCGTTTTCTCTTTATAGATTAGACGATGAGCCGATATATGAGAAGCGTAGGTTCAGGGGCCAACAATAGGAATGTCCCTGACATGAGGACGATGTTTACTACATTCATGAGAGAAATATTTAGTGATGTTCAGGGAGCAGTTCATAATGCTACTAACAATGGTGGCGCAGCAGTGCAGGCGCCTAGGGCTGATTTCGCCAAGCTTGACAAGGATTATACTAGTCTTGGTGGGAAGCTGTTCCATGGAACGGAATCAGCTACAGATGGTCAAGATTGGCTTGATAGTTGCGAGCGCATCTTCAAAGATTTGGGAATCGAGGATGCAATGAAGAGAAAGCTAGCATCGCGTCAACTTCGAGGACGAACGATGAATTGGTGGAATGCTATTAAAGCAGCTCTCCTGAGGATCAAGTTAATTGGAATCAGTTTAAGATCTGATTCAGTGATAAGTTTATCCCAGCTGCTCAAAAATCAGAATGATTTAGGAAATTCTTGGAGCTTAAGCAGAATGGTAGGGCAGTCTTGGAATATGTTGTTGAGTTCGATACTTTATCAAAGTACGGATTATCTCTTATCGATACTGCCGAGAAGAAGAACGAGAAGTTCATAACCGGCTTAGATGAGTACTTGGGGGAAAGGCTTATAAACCACATCGATAAGACCTTCGAACCTATAGTGGTAAAGGCATTGAGGTTGGAGAGCCTTTACCCTAAATCAAAGGCCGAGGTTGCTAGTACATCTACAGGGGAGCCAAATCCGCGGCAAGCAATGGAGGCAAGAATAATTCGCAGAATAAGAGGAAACAGAACCAAGCTAAGGATGGTCAGAAGAAGAATAAGAAAGATGTTGAGTTATATAGTTGTGGCAAAAAGGGCCACTATGCCAAAGATTGTCAAGCAAAGCCAACAGACAGGAAGTGCTTCAATTGCGGCCAAGTGGGACATCACAAGGATAAATGTTCGCAACCTCCTAAAGAGAAGCAGATTGTGAAAGCATATGCTATATGCTTTCTATTTATGATGTTCCTGTTCGAGTATTGTTTGATACCGAGGCTTCCCATTCCTTCATATCTAGTGACCTGGTAGATAGGTTGGAATTGGAACCCGAGATAGTCGATAGACCTTTAGTTGTGACGAATTCGATTGGTGGTTCAACTATCCTTTGCATGATTTGTCATAATTTGGTCCTATCGAGTCATGGATGCATGTTTTCTTGTGATTTCTTTGTTTTGGGCTTTACTGGATTTTCCATTATTTTGGGAGTCGATTGGCTACAAAGGTATAGATGGTGGTAAACTGTGAGGGATCTTCGGTGACTATTAGAGCGGATGATGAGCGGAGGGTATTGTTTGATTGCCTACTTAGTGATGGGTTGATGGCTAGTTTTCTAAGTTCCCTTGACATCCAACATGATGAGTTGTCAGATGTGCCTATTGCTGGCGAGTATCTGGACATCTTCAGGGAAGTGACTGGACTTCCGCCACACCAAGAGATTGAGTTTCGTATTGACTTAGTGAAGGTTGCCTGGCCTATAGTCATGCCTCTTTCATCATATGGCGCCAAGGGAGTAGCGAGAGATCGAGGTGCAAGTGAGCGATCTTTTGAAGAAGGGATTTATTTGAAGATGTGTTTCCGAGTGGGGAGCACCAATTGTATTTGCTACCAATGTGAATGGTTCCCTTTGTTTATGTGTAGACTACCGCAAGTTGAATAAGGTGACGAGGAAGAATAAGTAACTTCTTCCGCGGATAGACGATTTGTTTGATCAGTTGAGTGGGGCAAGAGTGTTCTCCCAATTAGATCTCGCGATAGGTTCTCATCAGCTACGAGTAGCAGCTGAGAGTATGCCTAAAACGACAATTCAGACACCGTCTGGATAATATGAGTGGCTAGTCACGCCATTCGGGTTGACCAATGCACCAACATATTTTGCGGATCTTATGAATAGGGTTTCCAAAGATCAATTAAATAAGTTTGTTCTTGTGTTCGTGGACGATATCTTGGTTTACTCGAGGACAGAGGAAGAACACAAGTAACATTTGAGGACAGTGATGGAGGTGTTGAGGAAACAACAACTGAAAGCGAAATTTTCTAAGTGTCACTTCTGGAGGAGGGAAGTGAGGTTCTTAGGCCAAGTTGTCTTAGAAAATGGTATTGTCGTGGACCCTATAAAGGTGGCTACCATGCAAGATTGGTCTACGCCCAAGAATGCAATAGACGTAAGAAGTTTCTTAGGGTTAACTGGATACTATCGTAAGTTTATCCAAGACTTCTCCAAGATAGCAGCACTGTTGACTCAGTTGACCAAAAAGAATCAAGCTTTTTCTTGGGACAGAAGGTGTGAGAATGCATTTAAGAGTCTAAAGGAAAAGTTAACATGTGCACCAATGTTGGTTATTCCTAAAGGGAATGAAGAAATGACGGTATACACGGATGCCTGTGGTACTGGACTAGGTGTTGTACTGATGCAAGGAGGTAGGGTTGTAGCTTATGCAAGTTGGCAACTGAAACCGCATTAGAAAATATATCCTGCCCATGATTTGGAATTGGCAGCGATTGTGTTCGCGTTAAAGATGTGGAGACATTATCTCTTGGGAGAAAGATTTGAGTTGTTTACCTATAACACCCCGAATTTTTAATGACACTAAAGAGGATAAATTAAAGAATAATTAATTTAATATTAAGAATTAAGGGAAACAGTCTACATCATTACGTCCATCTAGAAATTATGGTCAAGATAGACACCTAGTTTGCATAAAACGGATAACATATGAAGAAGTTACGGACAATAAAAGTTTGACAAGCAAAAACAGGGGTAACTGGCGCACTTGACAAGTGCGCCAAGGCAATTTTACACTGGCACACTTGTAAAGTGCACCCATGGGGGTTTTTGGGTATCCGGGCCTTTTTCAAGTGGGTGGCGACCCATGACCTGATTCACTCTAGGGCTGAGGTGGCATTCGAATTCTGGATGCTGGCAGCTATAAATATACCTCAGTTCTCTTTTTTTCTTCACAAAGAATCAATGGCGGCCAAACTCTGCTGGTGTCTGAATTGAACTGGATCCCTTATCTTCTACTGTCAACTAAAGCAAATCAATTGGAGATTCAAGATCCATTCTTTTCTAGTTCTATCTTCTAATCCAAACTTAGTGAGCATAGTTACTTTTAGAATTAAATATTTAAAAGTAAACTTGATAGGATTATAGTTTGGATTTGTTCATTTGCCTATATTATATTGGATCCATTGTAAATTATGAACATATAACATTTTGGATTGGTTATAACTCGGATCTAAATTTCTATGATGTAGATCTTAATCCCTTTTTGTGTTAGATCTACTTTTATCTATTGGATCTGAATTATATGGACATTCTATGATGTAAGATCGTATCCCTATTTGTGTTAGATCTACTTTTATCTATTGGATTTGAGTTATATGGACATTCTATGATGTAGATCGTAACCCTATTTGTGTTGGATCTACTTTTATCTATTAGATCTGAGTTATGTGGACATTCTATGATGTGGATCTTATCCCTATTTGTATTAGATCTACTTTTATCTATTAGATCTGAATTATGTGAACATTTGATGATGTAGATCGTAATCCTTATTCGTTAGATCTGCTTTTACCTATAAGATCTGTATTATGTGGACACCTAAATTATTAATCAGATCTAATTTGTTATTTTGATACCCTTGTGCTTCTCATATTAGATCTGAACGTGTTGGACTTCTAAATTAAATTTAGATCTTGTCATGTTCATCTTATCACCTTTGCTATGTTACAACTGGTTAACTGCCACAAGTTCATTAGATCTATGATTATATGTTCACCATGGTAATATATGTTTATGCTAGTTAGGTTAGAACATTCACCTTTGTCATATTTCCATTACTTCCCTTTTATCATTTATGATTAGGCTATTACTTAGCCTATACATGTCGTAAATTTTGTGAACATTCTAGGTAGGAACAGGGAGGGAAAAATGTTAATATTGGCATAATTTGAATATGAACATGAGTTGGACATATAATTAAATAATTGGGTCAATGGGCATAAATACCTAGTAAGGCATAGGTATAATTAATTGGACATATAATTTAAAAGGGGGGGAAATGGGGACATAATTACCTGTAAAGACATAGGTAAGAATTAGATAAAAATGGAATGTTTAATAATTACAATTAGAAATTGTAATTACACTTATGACACGAGGTTAGGTTGCATTAGTGGTGGAAGTCTGCTCGGACCCGACCAACATATCTAGCAACCGCTAATGTTGAACCTAATGTGAGAGCTCTAAGTACGCGAATACGAATTGGGCTAAGACACGAGGTTAGGCCCAACTTGTGGAATAAGATTGCCCATACCTAACCGGCATATCCAGCATCCGCAAGTTGTAGGCCTAATGTGGGAGGTCTAGCCCATTATAAACCATAAATGGACATGGTAATAAATTGGACTACTTAACCTAATCTAATCCATAGGGATTGTGTGATTAAGAACTAAAGTCAGGGTTAAGTAAAAATTGGTTGGACAGTGGGTGGGTCAAGTAAATTTGAGGGGGTGGGTAATATTTACATACAGGCCCATGAACTTAACCCAATAGGGTTATGTAATTAAAGACACCTAGTGGTATACATAACCGGTGGAAAATATAAAAAGTTCTGTAATTAAAGACACCTTTTGAGGTAAGCATAACAAGTGGAAATGAATAAGGCTATGTAATTAAAGACACCTAGTGGTATACATAGTCAGTGAAAACCTAGTGGGGGATAGAAGATAAAGGGGAGAGCTTGTATCATATTATGTGGGACCCTTTTCAGTCAATAACCCGAAGTAGGTATCAAACAAAGTACTCCGTACTAGGTGGAGAAGGGGCACGCTTACTGACTGAATGTAAAAGATCCAAACGTGGAGGATGGTGTGGGTGGAGCAAACCGACCGGGCCATGTGCGTGCAAGAGCCGGGGCAGAGCGGATAAGACGACCATGACACCTGCAGATATGGGGTTGTGCATATCAGTGAGGGGTTGCCACGTTAGGATGTGATACATCCTATTGTGGGGCCGACATAGAGTATATATGGAGTAGGGAGCAGATCGATTAGGGTAGTGGTTAGGGTACATTTGGATGTATGTATTAGTCTACCACCTTGAAGTGTAATGGATCATCTCATTCTGGTTATACTAGTATTAGCGCAGAATAATCATTAGAAGCGTATATACCTTATCCTGTCTACCTTGTTACACCTGCCATTTATGTAGTGATCTCTCTTATCCACTTTATATGCCTGCCATGCTACTTTTATTTATTTACTAAAAGTCACTAGACTCGCCAAACTTTATGTCTAACCCTTTTTGTTTCTCCTTCTTTCTTCCATTTCCCCCCTCAGGTTCTCAGGGAGGAATCACTCAGGCTTGAACGTGATTCTTCTTATTTTGCTGGAGCTGCTGATATATATGGCTCGTGCTCCTATCCTTGTTGCTATGGCTATATTTTGTTCTTGGGGAATTTTACTTCTTTTATGTACTCTGATATTTTTGAAGTACAAGACAGTAACTTTTATGCTGTAATGGGCTTTTATGTTTCAGACATGTGATGTTTTTGGACCACAATATCTTATGATAAGTACAGTTTTTTTTCTGTTGTTATTCTATATATCTGTCTTGTAATATTCTGTGTCTGTTTACCTATAATGCTTCACGAAACTTAATGCATTCCCTTTGTGAGTGACATTAACGGACATGGGGTGTCACATTACTGATCATAAGTCATTAAATATCTTTTCTCTGAAAAGGATTTAGATCTTCGTCAGCAGAGATGGTAAGAGTTCTTGGCTTCATATGATTTCAATATTGCATACACACCCGAGAAGGGAAATGCGGTGGCTGATGCATTGTGTAGGACACATGCCAGTTTAGGGGCTATGTTTCTGGAATGGAAGCAACTAGAGTATATCGCAGGTATGATTTCAGACCAAAGTGTGAATTGAATCCAGAAATTTTAGCAAGTTTAACGATCAGGCCAATCTTGATTGAACGGATTGGTTCCAATCAAAGGGACGATCCAAACCTATTGGAAATCATCTCCAAGTTAGAGATGGGTATCGACGGTGAGGAGATGAACAAGTATGGACTTGATCGAGAAGGATGGCTTCGAAAGAATGGTAGACTAGTTATACCCAATGTTAATGGATTGAAAGATGAAGTGCTTAGAAAGTGTCATCACTCAAAACTGACTATACATCCCAGTGGTAACAAGATGTATCGAGACATGAAGCAGACCTACTACTGGGAAGGGATGAAGAGAGATGTTGGGAAGTTTATATCCAAGTGCATGAATTGCCAGTTAGTTAAAGCCGAGCAAAAGAAGCCAAGTTGTTTTGTTACAACCGTTAGAAATTCCCGAATGGAAATGGCAAAAGTTCAATGGATTTCATTGATGGTGTACCAAGGACTAGATCTAGTCATGATAGTTTTTGGGTTATTGTGGGTCGATTGAACAAAAGTGCAAAGTTTATACCAGTCAAGTCGAATAGAATGGCAGCTAAGTTAGCAAAACTGTTTATGAAGTGGTAGTGAGATTTTATGGAGTACCTAAAGGTACTGTGAGTGACCGAGATCCATTATTTAGTAATGGGTTTCGGAAGAGCTTACAAGAAGCTTTGCGGTTAGAATTTGTGACACCCCACGTCCGTTAATGCCACTCATAAAGGGAATGCATCAAGTATCATGAAGCGTTTAGGTAAACAGACATAGAATATTACAAGACAGATATAAATTTTTTTGCAGTGGAAATAAACAACTTTATTAATCATCAAAATACCGTGGTCCAAAGCATCATTTGTCTGAAATATAAAAACCCATTACAACATAAAAGCCACTGTCTTGTACTTCAGAAATATCAGAGTACATAAACGAAAGAAAATTCGCCAAGAACGAAATATGGCCATAGCAACAAGGATAGGATCTTGATCCATATATATAAGCAGCTCTAGTAAAATAAGCAGAATCACGATGAATCCTGTGTGTTTCCTCCCGGGGGGGGGGGGGGAGGGACGGAAGAAAGAAGGGAAAAAAGGGTCATACGTAAAGTCTGGCTACTATTCTGCAATACTAGTATAACAGATAGCACTTCTTAATACATTCCCTGCTCTCCACCAATACTAGTATAACAGATATGTAATAGGATTACATATTCCCCAATTGCCTAGCAAAAATAGGATGATCCCACCAGAAACATAATGGTAGTTTTAGGTGTACTCCAGTAACGGGTTTTAACCCAAACAGAACTGGTACCTAAATAGAAATAACGAGTGTTAGCCCAAACAGAAACATAGGTACCCCACAGAAACGAACAGGACTAGATATACCCTATTTACTACCCCTCAATCGATCGGCTCCCTATTCTGCAGATACCCTGTGCTGGCCCAACAGTAGGGTGTATTACTCCCTAAAGTGGAAACCCTTAATTTTTCGAATGCACAACCATATCTACTGATGTCACAGCGTCTTATCTTCCCCAGCAGGCAGAGTCATGCACGCACATGACCCCATTGGAACACGCCGTCAACACCGCCTCCACGATTGGATCTCTTACAATCAGCTCAGTAAGCGTGCCCCACTCCGACCTAGTTCGGAGTACCTGTTTGATACCTATTTAAAGGTTACTGACTGAAATGGGTCCCATACAAGATGATGCAAGCTCTCCCCTTTGTCTTGCATCCCCACTACTAGGATTTCCAGTGGTTATGTTTACCTAACAATGTCTTTAATTACATACCCTGACAGGTTAAGTTTGTGGGCCTATATATATACAAATATTACCCACCAACACAAGATGTACTTAACCCTCGTACTGATTCAAGCATGTTTATTCAACAATTAAGTTTGTAAGCCTATATATATTAATATTACCCACCTACCCAAGATGTACTTAACCCTCTCATTGATCCAAGCATGTTTTACTTAACCTTATCTTTAGTTCATATTCATACAATCCCTTATGGATTAGATTAGGTTAAGTAGTCTGATTCATTACCATGTCCATTTATGGTTTATAATGGGCTATACCTCCCACATTAGGTCTACAACATGTGGATGTTGGATATGCTGGTTGGGTCCGGGCAGTCTTATTCCAGTTGGGCCTAACCTCGTGTCTTAGCCTGATTCGTATTCGTGTACTTAGACCTCCCACATTAAGTTCAACATTAGTGGATGCTCGATATGCCGGTTGGGTTCGGGCAGACTTCCACCACTAATGTAACCTAACCTCGTGTCTATGCACAATTACAATTCCTAATTGTAATTACTAAGCATTCCATTTTTAATTAATTAATCAATTAATTAAACCTTTCCCTTTTTTGGGTGTCAATACATATTGTGGTCAATAATTTGAATTACATGGCCATAAATGTTCATATTCAAATTATGCCATTTTTAATTAATTTACCAATTAATTAATCCTTTCCTTTTATAGATGTCAATATCTATTTTACCCAATAATTTGAACCACATATCAATTCATTTAAAGATTACATGCCAATTATTAATCTCTTTTTCCCCCGTTTCCTTCACTAGCATATTCGCACGTATTTTGGCGGGATCTAGGCTAATAAGTAGTCTATCCATAACAGTGAAAAAAGGGAATATGATAGAGGTGGTGGTTTCAACATATATTGCCGTAAGCATATTAGTATGATAACAAAGTGAATGGGCATGAAATTAACATCACATCAAGGTGAACATACATATTGTCATGAGCATGTAATCATCATCATAACGCGATCTAACATAAATATTGCTTTAGATCTACATAAAATGTCCACATGCTCTAGATCTAATAGATTAAATTAGATCTAATCATAAATAAAGGTTTAGATCTACGGGTCATAAATAGATCTACCCAAATCCACATCATAGAGTTTACAATTAAGATAAAAGTGTGGACCCAATCCTAATCAATTCAAGGTGGCATATGTTCATGGTTCACATAAACGATTTGATTATCCAAATGAAACAAAAATAACATACTAGGACAGTCACAATTGAATTGGATCTAGAGAGTTAGATCTATCTTTGCATAAGATATGATCATAAAATAGATCTAGCATAAAACATGATCATAAAGTGGATCTAGCATAAAACATAATCAATAAGTGGATCTAGCATAAAACATAATCATAAAGTGGATCTAGCATAAAACATGATCAATAATTGGATCTAGCATAAAACATGATCATAAAGTGGATCTAGCATAAAACTTGATCAATAAGTGGATCTAGCATAAAACATGATAATAACATGCTTAGATCTAAATATGTCCAACTTACAACATATCTAAGTTGATCGCAACATGAAAGGTGATTTACATACAAAATTAGATCAAAGAAATGTTGCAACTGTCAAGATTAATAGAGTTACATTTACCACAACGTAGTTACAATTCAAGATTCGTAAAGGCAACATCATACTATAGCCACAACTGCATCAGATCTAGAGAATTAGATATATCATGGTCTACATAGTATTATACTGGCATAGATCCATACTTTACAACATATCCAATTCATAGTCTTTTACAATTTACTGTTATTTATTTAAACCTAAAAGTGACTAGAAACTCACTGTGATTGGATTGCTAAGATGATAGAAAAAGTGCTGAGTCTATGTTTGAATCTCAGAATTGAATATGCTTTAGAAGAAGATGAGAGACCTTAATTCAGTTCAAAATCCAGCAGATTCCGACCACCATTATTTCTTTGTGAAGAAAACAAAGGATATGAGATATATTTGTAGCTGTTGGGTTACAGAATTCGGATGCCACCTCAGCCCTAATGGAATTGGGTCAGGTCACGGGTCGTCACTCACTCGAAAAAGGCCCGAATACCCAAAAACAATCCAGGGTGCACTTGACAGGTGCGCCAGTGCAAAAATACATTGGCGCACTTGTCAAGTGTGAAAGTACATTCTGCTTTCATCTTAAAACTTTAACCATCCGTAACTTTTTCATACGTTATTTGTTTTACGCAAACCAGGTGTCTATCTTGACTAGAATTTCGAGGCGGACGCAATGACATAATCCATTTCCCTTAATTCTGGATATTAACTTAATTATTCTTTAATTTATTCACTTTAATGTCGTCAAAATTTCAGGGTATTGCAGAATTACATCTCAGTACCGCGTACCATCCTCTAACCGACGGTCAAACAAAGAGGGTGAATCATATATTAGAGGATCTTTTGAGAGATTGCATATTGGACTTTGAAGGATCATGGGATGACCATTTACATCTGGTTGAATTCGCATATAATAATAGTTATCAATCCAGTATTGGTATGATTCCATTTGAAGCTTTGTATGGAAGACCGTGCAACTCACCATCATGTTGGTTAGAGGTCGGTGAGAAATTTGTGCTTGGACCAGATGTAATAAGAGAAACATCAGATAAGATATAGATTATTCAATAGCGAATGAAGGCTGCCCAAGATAGGCAGAAGAGTTATGCTGATAAAAGACGAAGAGATTTGTAATTCTCCATTGGTGACCTGGTATTCGTCAAGATCTCTCCATTAGAGAATGTGATTCGTTTTGGCAGGAGAGGTAAGTTGGCACCAAGGTTTGTTGGTCCATTCCCAGTTCTCGAACAAGTTGAGAATTTGGCATATAAAGTTGGATTACCTGACAAGATGGCGGGAGTTCACAACGTATTTTATGTTCCCAGTTAAGGAAGTTCGTGCACGATTCTGATATGATATTTCACCGGACTAGTTGGACGATATCGAGGTTGAACCCGAGGCGGTTGGGAATCGCAGACCGCTTGTCGAGCACGATATAAAGCAACTTCGAAGGAAGACGATGGAACTAGTGAAGGTCCAGTGGGGGCAACAATGAGAATGATTGTAGTTAGGAAACCGAGGAAAGCATAAGGAAGTCATATCCATAATTCTTTGCCTGGTAAGGTTTTAATCGCAATATAGTTATTCCCTTATTAGTAAACCACATGCTAGGATAGGCTTTTATGTTATTATGTATGTTTGATTGTTTGTAAATGGTTGATAGGCATGCAGGATACCATCCTATGTTTTGATTAAGGAGTTTCGGGGGCGAAATTTCCTAGGGAGGGAGAGTGTAAGGACCCGCATTCTACATACGGAGGATCGTAGAATATTTATTTTATTTTCATACGAAGTTGTATGGTCGTGTAACTTTGGGGAACGACTATTGGGGTCATTTCCCATGTTCACGATATTTTAGAATTTTAAATGACCGTTTTACCGTTGATGAATCTTGTTTCGTCTATAACTTTTTATTGGTAAAGTGGTTTGTCCTAAAACCACTTTCATTGGATTCAAATGATGGTTTATCTTTCCATAGAGTGGTAATCATTAATCAAACGGAGTTACCGTTTGGGAGATATGGCTGAAATAAGGTTTGGAAGGTGAAAATAGCATAAATGGGCTTAAACGGGTGTTTAGCAGCTGAGCCCATAACCCATTTCGGGATTAGGATTATGGGAGGGCTGATAGGGTTTGGGAAATCAGTTTTATTCATTTTTCTAGCCGTCATTTACCTTCCTCTAACCCTAGCAATGGCCTCCAACTCCCAGATCACTTTCTAATCACTAATTAAGCAAAACTACGTCAAATCTAGGCAGATTAACATCAAATTGAGGTAAAGCTATTGTAACACATAGGAATTCGACCCAAATCAATGGAGTTTTCATATCTATAATTCATTTGTGGCTAAGGTGAGTGATTATCATGTTTATTCACTAATTACGGCTAAGTAGGGGTGATTAGTGATAATTAGCGTAATTATGACTTAGAAAAATATGAAAAAAAAATACGCTTATGCATAAATTCTGAAACATTATTTTATGTCATTAGTTAAAAATTGGGTTAATTTGTATTAAGTTTGCTAATCCCATTGATAAAACATGGTTAAAGGGATTAACGTGAAAATTATGGTTTTGGACATGTTTGATCTAAAATAATCTATATGCTTGATGTTTTGACCTTGTTGATTGATCTTATATGTTGCTACTATTGTTTGGAATGTTTTATGATTGATTAGCAAAGCTAGAATGGTTGAAAATGCCGTTGTATGGCAAAAATGGATGATACAAACTTGCTGGAAATGTGCCAGGATTCCGGATCGGATCGGGATAGGGGATCGGATCGGACATATCCGAACCGAACTAGATTAGTGGTAAGATCTTCAGCAGTAAGGCAACAAGGAAGGCCATTCTAATCGAGCTAGGGTTTGAATCAGACCGGAGGGGACGAGCCGAGCCAAATCAAAGTGGAGAGTACGGACCGAACCAAGGACCCCGAACCGAACCAAGTGCTCTGAATCGAACCAGTCAGGGAGCCACGAACCGAATGAAATCCGAACCAAGCCGAGGGGTGAAAGGCCTGAACTGAAATGATGATGTCTAGAGCACTATGCATATTCAAAACGAACCTAGGCATGGTCTATGAGCACCGAACCGAACCGGATTTGCAACTGCTTCTACACGATGACTCTTATGAAGACCAACACTAATTCAGTCAAAACCCGAGATGGAAAGGAAGTCCAAGTGAGAAGTTATTACTCGAGATCCAGATGGGAACCAACAAGTTAACTTCATGATTGGGCTTTGCAGCGAGACGTGTGCAAAGGGGTTATTGTTATCTATAGCTTTAGTTCACCATTGGGAGACAGATTAGTGGCTATGGATCAACGCAATGGAATCTTCAAGACTCCCTAGGGCAAGTGATCGTAGCATGGATATGGATCAGTTCAATGGGGACATTAGAACTCCCAAGGGCAAGGTGATCGTAGTAAGGGATTAGTAGCTATGGACCAGCGCAATGGGGTCATTAAGACCCTAAAGGCAAAGTGGTCGTAGTTAAGGATTTGGTGACTAGAGCGGTGGATATCGTATGCTTTACACACTGAGTGAGAGATGTGAGGATGATTTCTATGTTTGTTGTTTGCTATCACCATGACACACACACTCCCATTTTTACACGATATGTTAGTGTTACCTTAGAGTACTATACATCCTGTTGTGCTCACTCTTTGGTTGCAGGTCCAGGTTTTGGTATGGTCATTTATACCTGTTATTGTTTTATTTTGCTGCTATCGCTCATACCAGACTTTTGTCTGACCTAGAGTTTTATGTCTCTTCTTATTACTATGGGTGCTCCTAAACGAGAAAACTAGAGACGGGTTAGGTGGTTATGCACGAGTTGATGTCCGGAGACAAGCAGGAGGCTTCCATGTACTATTTACATATATTCTCTCTGTGTTGTTGATGGTCACTGCTTTTGGCATTAGTAGTGCACCTCTCTATTTTGTTTTAGAGAAAGCATTTTGAAGTTGTAATAATGATTGTTTGGATCATAAGCTGTATTTTTTGATTCCGCTGCCATGATGATTCTGTATTCAACTTATGTACTGTCTCGCCTGTTTTATGTCAAGTTATCTTATTATTATATTTTATTCCATGTGCTGTGAGATATATTACAGGTTCTTTGGTGATTCACAGTTTCAAAAGCCTTTCTTTTGATGACCGTCCCGTGCTATTCAGGCGTTGGCACAACGCATTTCAAGGAAATGTTGGCTGGTGCGGGGCGGGCTGCCACAACTAAGATGCTTACATTCTAAGATTTTTGAGATAAAAAAATTTGGAGTATGGGTTAGTTAGCCAAGTATGGGGCTATTTTGAATGCAAGAAGAGGATTGTCGAGCGAGGACATGAAATGGACTAATTCTTGAGATTTCTTATAATCCAAGGGGTCAGTCATGTTTATTTTCCTATTTTTCCTTAGTGCATCTCTAGGCAATATCATTCTGTTCTTGTTGTGTTATATTTTCTGAATATTGGAAGAGGTTAAAATGTTACATTCTAGAAAAGCGATTGGTTTTTGAATTTATGTTTATGACAATGCTAAACTTGTAGCATTAATGATCAGGCACGTAGTTTTATGGGAAAAAAGAGAGAATTTTTTTCATGCTTATGACTGGGATCTTATCTAGATATGGAATTAAGCCTATACCATTACTGTATGTGGAATGGTTTGGAGATTAGACATGCTAGCTATATTATGATCCATCTCAAATGTTAACCTCTGAAGATGCACCCTAGTGTTAACCTCTGAAAAATCAATTGGAATGATTATTTTACTCTTTAGACCAATATTTTGGTAGAATAGTTTGGTATTATGGTCAGAGTTTTCCATATGTGTTTTAAAGAAGTTGTTGGACTTCAATCGTAGCGGAATGATTTTGGGAAAATAAAGCAAGAAACTTTTTGAAAAGGATTAATGAGTGTAAGCATTTTTGGATTAGAGGCTTCATTTGTCTTTTCTACAAAGACGGATAGTTCCTTTGGTTCAGTAGTAATCATAAGTGAATTTTTTTGGAGGAAACTTTTATCTTCGACTCATGTAGATGATCTTTTTGACAAATTTTAGAGAGCTAGATTTTTTTCTTATGATTTGCATCAAGTTTTAAGTAGTGGTAAAAATAGGGACGGAGTTGTTGGTAGAACATATGATGGATTATAAGAACAGTTTGTGCTAGCTTGTGCCTAAGCCTAGTTATCGACTTGTGTGGTAGGATGATTGGTGAGGGTTTGTAATAATTTGGTAAGGGTTGGTGGTGGTGACACGTTAATCTAAACAAAGCATAATAAGTGATAAACTTGGGATTTAGATAAGAAATTCAACATCTAAGCCTAGTTATCGACTAGTGTGGTAGGATGATTGGTTGTAATAATTTGGTAGGGATCTATGGCGGTTAGTTTTTATTCTAAACAAAAAGCATAATAAGTGATAAAATATGGAATTTAGATAAGGACTTCATCACCTTATAAACACATAGACCCAAGACTAAGTTCTTTGAGCATCACTTTTGGAAGGTAAGGAATTTTCTTGGAACAGTGGGTTATTATAGAGAAGTTATTGAAAGTATTTCCAAGATACATATTTTTTTGACCTACCTCATCGAGAGGAGTTTATCTTTTGTGGAAACAAAATGAGAAACTTTCTTTAAAATATTTCATATTAATACTTAAGTATCAATTCTTCTAGTAGCATTCGTGAGAGGACCCACGAGAGTAGTTATCTTGGAATAACTACCAACAAATTTTTGTTTAGTTTGTCATGGTGGGCCATTACCTATAATAGGGAAAGATTGAATTTCAGTGATTATGGGTTGTTGGTTTGTTGTTTCCTATAAGGAATTAGAACTTAAGACAAGGAAAATTAATTGAATTCAGACATCAGATGATTTTTGGGATCTCCTTGTATCCAATTAGCTAAAAATTTCTCCTAAGACCGAGGTCAAAGGAATCTAAGAGATAGAGCTTAAGGACTAGAGTTAGAAAAAATCGGAATGTACCATCAAACAGGCAAGGATAAGAATTAAGTATTCACCCTTCGGATTCCCAAGTAGCCTCATTATCATCGTCTCCCCACTGTACTTTGACCAATCTTACTTCCTTATTCCTCAACTTCTTGATCTCTCTATCTAAGATCCTCCGAGGTGCTCGTCTAATGGATACTTCGCGCTTGATCTCCACATCCTCAAATGCATTGATCTTAACAACCTCTACTGAATCATGCATACATTTCCTCAAGTGGGATACCTTGAAGACATCATGAATGCCTGACCGTCTATCGGGTAGTCGAACCCTATAAGCCATCTGTCATATCCTTTCTATGATTGGGAATGGTCCAACAAATCTTGAGGCCAACTTGCCTAAATAACCAAACATAACCACGTTCCTTAGCGGTGAAACTTTAATGAAGGCTGAATCTACAACAAGAAATTCCTATCGATCCTTTTTTTATCATTATTGGTCTTCTGCCTTTCTTATGTTGCCTTCATCCTCTTTCAAATCAGCTCAACTTTCTCCAAAATTTCCATAATCATTTCTGGCCCTAGCAGCAATCTGTATGCCTAGTCCCACCAACATGTTGGAGATCTACAAGGTCGCCCATATAAGGCCTTAAAGGGTGTCATGCCAATGCTGTACTCGAAGCTAGTATTGTAAGAAAATTACATGAGTGGTAGATGATCTTCCCAAGTCCCACCAAAGTCTAAGATACACATCCTCGATAGGTCTACCAAAACCCTATTCACTCTCTTTGTTTGCTCATTCGTCTAAGGGTGATAAGAGGTACTCAAATTAAGTTGTGTCCCCATAGCTTCTTGTAGACTCTTCCAAGATTTTCTAATGAAAATGTGATCTCTGTCTCTGATAATGCTCGAAGGAATACCATGCAACCTGACTATCTCGCGGATATACAAAGAAGCCAACCATGCAGCCGTCCTTTTACTCTTAACCGGGAGGATATGTACGCTCTTGGTCAGGCGATCCACTATAATCCAAATGCTGGTGTTCCCCTATATCGACCTAGGCAATCAGTCCAAAAAATCCATAGAAATATTTTTCCATTTCCATAAGGGTATATCCAAGGGCTAAAGTAGTATGCCTGTACACCCCGTATTTTAACAACACTAAAAGATGACAATTTAAAGAATAATTAATTGAATTCAGAATTAAGGGAAATATACTGCGCCATTGCATTCATTTCAAAATTCTGGTCAAAATAGACACCTGATTTGCGTAAATCGGACAATGCATGAAGAAGTTACTAAGCCTAGAAGTTTGTATATGCACAAGAGAATTATACATATACAAACAAATAAAATATTCAAGAAAAAACCAAAATGACCAAGAGGAATCCCCAAAAGCGGAGCCGACCGTTACTAGGGCTTGACCCGAGACCCCGCTGGCTCGACCAAGACCCCGCTGGCATGACCCGAGACCCCGCTGTGTCGACCTAGATTCTTTGGGGTCGACCCATGGGTCGGCCCTGGGGTCGATACCCAAAAGGGTGGTCGACAACTATGCAGATCTGTGAAGAATTCGGTTTCTGCACCTTGGCACAGTTCTGAGCGAGATTCATGAACCTCAGGGTATAAATAAGACCTTATTCTCATTTTTTTTATTCATTCTAATACAATAGAGAACTAGATGCTGCCTCTGCCTAGATTAAAATTTCCTATATTTCTACAACAACAAGAGTTAGACAAATTCAGAGTTCTGTGCTTCAACATTTACAACTATTCTTCTATCTCTTAGATCTATTCTCTGTGAGTCTACGTTATTTTTAGATAAAAATAATTAAAATGCAATCTTGACTTGCCTACGAATTATATCTAAGCCTGTGACTGCTGGGATCATATCAGATCTGCTATATTTGTATATCTAATTCACTGATTAGATCTCATCATGCCTGTTTATGATCATGACACTATGCATAATCAGTCCTGTTATTACATGTTCATCTGATATGTTCTTATTTACATATATATGTTCGTCCGATCTGTTCTTATATGCATATTTCTGCTATCATATGCTCATTTCTGTTACTGTTGGTTTTATGCCTATTTTGTCCTTTTCTCTCATTCCCTTTTTATTCTTATAACTAGGCTACTTTCGAGCCAAGGCCAATATCATTGAAATATGCATACGAACAAAATTGGGTTAAATTGGGAATGATTGGAAATGGTAATTTGGGGGCATAACTTGTACTTCAAATCACGGTTGGGATGTGGGGGCATAAAACTATATTGTGAAATTGGACTAAAAATTGGGGCATGATTTATATGGTGAATTATGACTTGTGGTTTAGAACATGTAAATTTGTAGGCCAAAATTAAGATTAAGAGAAACATGTTAATGGAACTGTAAAGAATCTGTAAAGCCTATTTAATTCGTTAAATTTGGGGCATAACTTGAATTGAAAATACGGATCTAGGGATAAATCAAATAGTGATTTATATCCTAATTTGGGGCATGCGGTACATGATGAACATGACCTAGGAAAGGGGTATGAAAACCTATAATGAAATAGATATAATTGGTTAATAATGGAAATGTCTAGATTTACAGTAATAAGTAACTGTAACCGCGCTAGGACACGAGGTTAGATTACATTTATGGTAGAAGTTTGCCCGGACCCACCCCGCATATCCAGCGACCTCAAGTGGCGAATCTAATATGAGGGCTCTAAGTGCATAAAGACGTGACAGTGCTAAGACATGAGGTTAAGTCTGACTTGTGGAAGAAGTCTTCCCAGACCCGACCCGCATATCCAATAGGCTTAATGTGGGAGGTCTAGCGCATTATAACCATAAACACATGTATGACAATGAACTTGCAATACTTAACCTGTTTAAATCCATAAGGACTGTATAAGCCTGTTAAATCGTTGGGGTTAAGTAAACCTGTTATGTATGTGGGTTAAGTAAGCCTGTTAAATCTGTGGGGTTAAGTAAGCATGTTAAATCTGTGGGGGTCAAGTGAGCCTGTTAGATCTGTAGGGTTAAGTAATCCTGTTAAATTTATAGGGTTAAGTAAACCTGTTAAATCTATGGGGGTTATACGAACCTGTTAATTTAGAAAACTTAACTTGTTAAATCTGTTGGGGTTATATGGACCAGTTAACCTGTAAAGTTTAATCCGTAGGGGGTTATGTGAATCTGTTAGGCATAACCTGTCAAAATCCTAGTTAATTGGGGACATAAGATCTGTAAGGGTTGGCTTGTGTCATTTATTGTGTGGGACCCATATTAGTCAGTAACCCATTCTGGTATTAAAGGGGGACCCCGCACTAGGTAGGGGTCAGGGCACGCTTACTGATCTGATTATAAGAGGTTCATCTAAGAGAAGGTGTGTACTGGCGCATTCCAACAGACTCATGTGAGTGCATGAGTATGGCTTGCATCTGCGGAAATAAGCCATTGTAGCACCAGTAAATAGATATGTTCCTTCTGTAGGTTGCCACTTTAGGAAGTAACACAACCTACTATAGGGCGGACACATGGTATTTACGGGATAGGGAGCCGATCGATTGGGGAAGGGTAGTAATTAGGGTACATCTAGTCCTGCCTGTTTCTGTGGGGTACCTGTATTTCTGTTTGGGTTAACACTCGTTATTTCTGTTTATGTACCAGTTAATTTTGTTTAGGTTAAAACCCATTACTAGAGTACACCTAAAACTACCATTATATTTCTATTGGGATCATCCTGTTTCTGTTAACTATTTAGGAAGTATGTAATCCTGTTACATAACTGTTATACTAGTGTTGGTGCAGAGAAAGAGAAAGTAGTAGAGAAGCGCAATACCTATTCCATCCTGTTTATCCTGTTATACCTGCCTTATGACCCTGTTATCTCACTTTCCAGTTTATATTCCTGTCATGATGATTTTACTTATATATATGCTAAAAGTAAATGGACTCGCCAGACTTTATATCTGACCCATTTTGTTTTCCCTTCTCTCTCTTCTGTTTCCTTCCCAGGTTCTTAGGGTGGGAATACTCAGGCTTGATTTGGATTCTCTCTTCCATCCTACTTGTAGCTGCTTTGATGTACCGCTTGATTTCTTGTCTTATCTAATATGGCTATCTTTTGGGGATTATGCTTTTTTACGTATTTATGTACTTTGATGATTTTAAGTACAAGACGGAAGCTTTGTATTAATGTATTAGGGTTTCAGTACTTCAGACTTATGATGTAACTAGGTTATAAACCACTATGTTTTCTGCTTAATAAAAGTTTTGAATTCCGCTGCTATTTTATATATGTCTTGTAATGTTTCTGTTTCTGTTTACCTATAATGATTCACGAAACTTAATGCATTCTCTTAGTGGGTGACATTAACGGACGTGGGGTGTCACACTTGGTATGAGAGCTGAAGGTTACCAGATCGGATAAAATATTTTGAAAAATACTTTCAAAACGGTTTTAAAAGAAAGCATTTTCAGAAGAAAAGTCTATTTTGAAAAACAAATTCCCCAAAGCTATATGTAATATCTTTCGATCCTTTTTTTGAATCCTTTTTCCTTTTCTTTTCAGCATGTCTGGGCAACCTAATATTCCTGAGGGCGTTACGATACCCAGCTGGTTCCATAGGTAGACAAGTAGACGTTCCTCCCCCAGCTGCACCCGTCGTTCCTCCTCCTCCACGTGCAGATAACTTCTCTAAGATCTGCAAATATTTTTGTGCTATGGGAGGGAAGCCAGTCCATGGAACTGAGACGTTCGTAGAGGTAAGGAATTGGCTCAAAGAAACGGAGGATCTGTTTGGAATTTTCATAGTGGACGATCGTAGGAAGATTCAGTTAGCCGCCTAGCTACTGAAAGATGAAGCTTCGTTCTGGTGGGAAGTGTAACGACCCATATTTATACGGATAATAATTAATTTATTTAATTATATAAAGAGTGAAAATAGTTGTTTAATTAAATTATATTGAATATTTAATTAATTTAAATAATAGAATAATATATTTAATTTCTGAAATAATCAGAAATAGTGAATTGACAATATAATGTGAACTGGACAATTCAAAGTATTTAATTCAGCTTAGAATAAAATTAGAATGACGAATATATTATTTGAACGACAGTTTAATGTATAATTATATTATAATTAAAACCGAGCTCTAAATGGCGCGGCAGTTCGCTATTTGACGATTTGAACTTCAACTGAATATACAGGTCCATTTTAAATCAGATTTCCGTGAAACAAGAAACGTTCGGAGCTGGTGAAGTATATTTTTCTAGTGGAAGAGAAAAATCAGGATTTCATTATGTAGATTTTGATTTATGTCCAAATCAAATTTTAGAAAAGTCGCTATGGAATTCCATTATACTTTATAACGATATATTTAAGGAATTTTAATATAAATCGAATATCAATATAAGTGGGAATTTTGAAATATCGAGTTATAAATCCAATTGGAGTTGTATGGTATTCCACTGTGAATATATACGATAATATTTATTTATAAATATTTAATTTAATTGTTTTCAAGTATATTTAATATTTAAAAGGGTTATTTTGAGCTTTAAAAATAGCCAGTTTTGCAAACGACCTCAGAATTCAACGAAACTAATTTTGTTGGATCCGCAATGTTAAATTATTGTTAGATGTCAAGTTTCGTGATTTTTGAAGTTAGTATGTGGCCGTATGAGATTTTAATGTGAAATACAGTTGATAATTTGACCTTTAAAAATACACTGTGTGAGCGAATGGAGTCGGAATTTGACGAAACCAGTTTCGTTGGGACCGTAATGTCGAAATGTAGCTGCATGCCAATTTTCGTGATTTTTGGGTATTGTATGTGGTTACAGGAATTTTTGAGGATGAATGTAAACAACGATAGCTTAAATATTAATATAAAAATCGATTATAAAATATTATAAAAAATCCTGTAAATAAACCTTAATTTTCTCTAAACCCTAAATCTATTTTCTTAAATCAAAAACCCGCTACCATGGTTTTCTTCAAACAAATTAGAATGTGAAGAGAGAAAAATCAAAACAAATCCCTCGAAATGCCGTAAATCATGTGATATATATATATATATATATATATATATATATAGATTGATTCCTCATGAGATCCTCCACAATTCTATATGCATTTTGAGTGTTGCGATGGGAATTTTCCGGTCCTTGAAAGTTCAAAGTGAACCTAGGGTTCCGGATCGCAGAGAATTGAAGCAGTTATTCTTGAATTGGGTATGAGTATAGGATCCAGGATAGAAAACTGAAGAGTTGGTGATTTTTCTAGGTTGATTGGTGATAAAATTGTTTGGTGGTTTTTTCTGGAGCGTGAGTTTTGGGTGGAAGTCACGGAGAGAGGATGGACTTAGAGTGGCATGTGTGTGGTAGGGTTAGGTAGAGAGATTGAAGGAGGATTTAATGGTGATTTTAGTTTTTGTTTTTGTGAAGGATTGAATGAGGAAAGTGGCTTGAAAGTAACGACCATGAGTAAAGAGCAGCATGGTGGAGTTTGGTCCAAACGGGGAAGAAGAGTTTGTGGTACGGGCTGGTGGGTTTGGGCCAAAAGCAAGAGGGTAAAAGCCCACTTGAAATTTTAATTCAAGTTATTTTTAAATTAAATAAGGTTCAAACTTGTTGATGCAATATCTTGATCATACGACATCAGAATTGAGCGAAACAAGATCCAATGGGATCGTATGGACGCGAGCTACCCAATGGAACCGACTGGGAGAGAATTCAACCGAGTTACAATTTATAGCAAAATAAATTGTCCGTCTGAATCAAATCGAGCGATGGTTATCGTTATTAACGATGATCGTCCAATGCGAGTAAAACTCACCAACTCTGAACAGTTATATTTTTATAACGTATTTTTAGAACTGTTAATCATCCGTTGATTTCTGTGTGTTAACTGTTTGGTTGAATTGCTTGTGTATTGGTTGAAATTATAGATAACGATGTTTATATAAATCGTTAATCGAAAATTGATTCTGTTTATCAGAATATTTTATACTTGTGTTGTTTGACATCTGTGATGCAGGAAAACAGGTTGGAGGGATCCAACAGGATTCCTCAATATTTATAATACTGTTTATTTTCATATACTGTGTTATATGATGTGGTGTATAATCTGTGATTTGATTATAATGACACTGGTCTTGTTATTTGGTACTGTTGAATACCAAAAGAAATATTGGAATGAAAAAAGGAAATTTCAAACTGTGTATTGAAATAGAATATTTATAAAATCAAAGAATTTTATAAAATGATTATTTACGTAGAAATAAATAGAAGTGTAAAACGATTATTTACCTAGCAAGTAAATAGAAGTATAAAGAAAGATATTTACTTAGAAAGTAAATAGAATTTACAAATGGAATCGAAAAGGAGATATTTGTGAAACACTTATAAATAGAAGTAAAAGGAAATATTTATTGGGACATTAAATAGAAATAAAAGGAAATATTTATTGGGATAATAAATAGAAGTAAAAGGAAATATTTATTTGTTAAATAAATAGAAGAATTGAAAGGAATATTTATTTGCTAAATAAATAGAGTTAAAAGAGTTATCGAATATGGTTTAGTGGAAGAGAGATAATCGAGTATAGGGTTATTCGGAAGGAGTTAATCAAAAGAAGTTAATTAAAATGAGTTAATCAAATATTAGTTATTTGATTAAAGTTAATTAATTTGAGTTAATCAATTAGGCTAATTGATTAAAGTAAACCCACTAGAGTTGACCAGTTAGAGTTAATCACTTTGAGTTAATCGATTAGAGTTAAATCGAACTAAAGATATTCGAATAGAGTTAATCAAACAAGAGTTAGTCGAATATTTGTTATATCAAATAGATTTGATTGAATTAGAGTTATCCGAATATAGTTTATTCGAGGAAAGAGTTATTGTTAACCCCGTTCTTAGAACGCGGTTCAGAACTAAGAAGTATTCACAGACGATGACACACGACATAACTGACTCATGCCGTTTCTACGACATGGCAAATGTGACGGCAAGGAATTTCGCTCGATCTGAATCAGTCGTGAAACCGATCTAGACCGTTCGAAACCCCTGATCGTTTTGAGAACAGGATAAATTGGAACGCAGACGGAAGAACATTTCATTGCTATTACAACAATGCCATCAGATACAAGAATATACAGAGTATAATTGAATAAATTACATTCGATAAATATCAAAGATTACAATAAATTACATAGCAGCGGAAAACAATATAAAACACAACTGAAAGTAATACACGGATACAGAGCTTTCCGAGCATCGTTCCAGCTGTAAATCAGGATCCTGTGAATATAAATCTGCAAAACCAAAACTACTAGCTGCCAGTGTCGAAAATAAGGGCACCCAGAGTTTAGGTTAAAACAATAAACTCCAGGTCAGTCATGTGACTGGTGTGAGAACTAAAACAGTTATAATTAACATATTTGAAAAGATAAAAATATATTTTCATCGAAACGAACTAGTTATTAACTAGAAAAATAATCAAATGTGTTGACAGTACTCATCTGTTGAGATTAGTCATGTGTTGAACGAAATATTTTAAAATATAAAGATGTAAATTTTATTGTTAAAATATATATATTGGAATGGATTTGAATTTCGTCGAATTCTGAGACCGTTTGAAAAATGGCCATTTCCCAGTCGATTAAAATCAACTAAAACTGGTCAAACGCGTTTTCCTTTGCCACGCTCACATATTGATTAAGAAATTTATGAAATTTGGAATCTAGCAATTACTCGACATCACGGATCCAACAAAAGTGGTTTCGTCGAAATCCGAGGTCGTTTGCAAAATTCCCATTTTTAAGGGCCTGAATTCCATAGCGACTATTCAGAATTTTCAACTGGATATATCTTTTGATTCCCGCTATGAAAGTTTGATTTTTCGGATTCTTGGAAAGATATTCAGAAATAGATCCCAATGTTTTTGGTTTCGTTAAAATCCGGATTGTTTTGCACCCGGTACATTCAATTGAAGTTTGAAATCGAATTATCGAACTACCGCACCATTTTCAATTCTATTTATAATTATATATAATTATTTATATTCTAATGACGGCGTATATAATATATACGTTTGAATTCCATTGAAAATAAATTTCACGTCGATATTATTTAAAATGGAGAACTAGACGCTGCCTCTGCCTAGATTAAAATAGCCTATATTTCTACAACAACAAGATTTAGACAAATTTAGATATCTGTGCTTCAACATCTTAACTATACTTCTGTCTCTTAGATCTATTCTCTGTGAGTCTACGTTATTTTTACATAAAAATAATTAAAATGCAATCTTGACATGCCTATGAATTAGATCTAAGCCTGTGACTATTGGAATCATATCAGATCTGCTATATTTGTATATCTAATTCACTGATTAGATCTCATCATGCTTGTTTATGATCATGACACTATGCATAATCAGTCCTGTTATTACATGTTCATCAGATCTATTCTTATATGCATATATCTGTTCATCAGATCTGTTCTTATATTCCTATTTCTGCTATCATATGCCCATTTCTATAACTGTTGGTTTTATGCCTATTTTGTCCTTCTCTCTCTCATTCCCTTCTTATTTTTATAGCTATACTACTTTAGAGCCTAGGCCGATATCGCTGAAATATGCATACGAACAAAATTGAGAATGATTGGAAATGGTAATTTGGGGGCAAAGCTTGTACTTTGAATCACGATTGGGATCTTGGGGCATAAAACTATATTGTGAAATTGGACTAAAAATTGGGGCATGATTTATATAGCGAATTATGACTTGTGGTTTAGGACACGTAAATTTATAGGCTTAATTTAATATTAAGCGAAACATGTTAATGGAACTGTAAAGAATCTGTAAAGCCTATTTAACCCATTAAATTTGTGGCATAACTTGAATATGAATATGGATCTGGGCATAAATCAAATAGTGATTTATATCCTAATTTGGGGAATGCGGTACATGATGAACATGACTTGGGAAAGGGGTATGAAAACCTATAATGAAATAGGTATAATTGGTTAATAATGGAAATGCCTAAATTTACAGTAATAAGTAACTATAACCGCGCTTAGACACGAGGTTAGATTACATTTATGGTAGAAGTTTGCTCGGACCCGCCCGGCATATCCAGCGACTACAAGTGGTGAATCTAATATGAGGGGTCTAAGTGCATAAAGACGTGATGGTGCTAAGACATGATGTTGAGTCCGACTTGTGGAAGAAGTCTGCCCGGACCCGACTGAAATATCCAACATCCAGAGGTGGTAGATTTAATGTGGGAGGTCTGGCGCATTATAACCATAAATGCATCTAGGGCAATGAACTTGTAACACTTAACCTATTTGAATCCATAAGGGTTGTATAAGCCTGTTAAATCGGTGTGTTAAGTAGACTTGTTAAGTATGTGGGGTTAAGTAAGCCTGTTAAAAATATGGGGTTAAGTAAGCCTGTTAAATCTGTGGGGTTAAGTAAGCCTGTTAAATATGTGAGGTTAAGTAAACCTATTAAATCAGTGCGGTCTATACGAACCTGTTAATTTAGAAAACTTAACATGTTAAATCTCTTGGGGTTATATGGACCCGTTAACTTGTAAATTTTAACCTGTAAATCTGTAGGGGTTATGTGAATCTGTTAAATTTGTTAGGCATAACCTATCAAAATCCTAGTTAATTGGGGACATAAGATCTATAAGGGTTGGCTTGTGTAATCAGTTGTGTGGGACCCACATTAGTCACTAACCCATTCTCGTATTAAAGAGGGACCCTGGTCAGGGCATGCTTACTGAACTAATTATAAGAGGTTCATCTAGCGCGTTCCAACGGACTCATGTGCGTGCATGAGTACGACCTGCATCTGGGAGAATAAGCCGTTGTAGCACTAGTAAATAGGTCTGTGTCCTTCTGTACATTGCCACTTTAGGATGTAATACACCCTACTGTGGGGCGGACACAGGGTATTTACGGGATAGGGAACCGATAGATTGGGGAAGGGTGGTAATTATGGTACATCTAGTCCTTCCTGTTTCTGTGGGGTACCTGTATCTCTATGTGGGTTAACACCCGTTAATTTTGTTTGGATTAAAACCCGTTAGTAGAGTACATCTAAAACTACCATTATATTTCTGTTAGGATCATCCTGTTTCTGTTAAGTAATTAGGAAGTATGTAATCTTGTTACATATCTATTATACTAGTATTGGTGCAGAGAAAGATAAAGTAGTAGAGAAGCGCAATACCTGTTCCGTTCAATTTATCCTATTATACCTGCCTCATGACACTGTTATTCACCCTCCACTTTATATGCATGTCATGATGCTTTTACTTATTTATTTGCCAAAAGTAACTGGACTTGCCAGACTTTATGTCTGACCCATTTTGTTTCCTCTTCTCTCTCTTCCATTCCTCCCTAGGTTCTCTAGGTGGGAATACTCGGGCTTGATTTGGAATCTCTCTTCCATCCTGCTTGGAGCTGCTTTGATGTACCGCTTGATTTCTTGTCTTCTCTGATATGGCTATCTTATGGGGATTATGCTTTTTTATGTATTTATGTACTTTGATGATTTTAAGTACAAGATAGAAGCTTTATATTTATGTAATGGGGTTTTAGTACTTCAAACTTATGATGTTACTGGGTTTTGAACCACTATGTTTTCTGCTTATTAAAAGTTTTGAATTCCGCTGCTATTTTATATATGTCTTGTAATGTTTATGTTTCTGTTTACTATAACGTTTCACTAAACTTAATCCATTCTCTTAATGAGTGACATTAATGGACGTGGGGTGTTAGACTGTCGGGCTTCTTTTGACTTACCTTAGCACTTTGGCAAGTCATACATCTAACTATAAACTTAGCCACACACATCTTTATGCCGGACCAATAGAAGACTCACTTCATATCGTGATATATCTTATCGCCAACTGGATGGATAGTCATTTGAGAATGATGAGCTTCATCTAGAACCACACTCATCAAATCATCTGTGAGGGGAACACACAACCTACCATCTCTACGAAACCATCATTTACAATCCAAAGTATATATAAGGAGTTGTCTAGAATCCTCTCCTCTACCCAATCTACCTAATTTATCTGAAAGCATTGGGTCTTCTCTCTGTCTAGCTCCAATCTGCTCTAATAAAGTAGGTTTCACCTCTAAAAATGCCCATAATCCTGGTGTGAAGTCTGTAAACGGTTGAAAGTCGAAGGTGACTATATACTCCAAGCTCTTCCACTCAACAAATAAAAGGCTTAATGTCGCTCTTTGTCTGTCCAATGCATCGACCACCACATTTCCCTTGCCAAAGGTATAAGAAATCTCCAAAACATATGACGCCAAGAACTCCATCCACCTTTGTTGCGTCAAATTAAGATTGTGAGGATAAATACTTGAGTGACCTATGGTCTGTAAAGAGATTAAACATGTAAAAACCCACATATTTCATGATAATAATTTAAATATTTTATTTAAATATAACGTCGTTACTTGAGTACAGGTCCAAAAAGTCACTTTTCGCATACGGATGAATTTGGACTCCAAACCACTTCCATTGAGTTCAAAATGCCGTTTACGACAACAAAAACTATGAACATATTGATGTTTAGAGCCCAGGAAATTTGGGACTTCAGGTGGGGTTTAGGTTAGCCAAACTAACCCATTTCATCCCTCCTTAGTGCCTCTTACGGCCCTCTCCCTCTTATTCACCTTCATTACTTTAAAGTAAATAGAAATGGGGAGAGGAAAGGGAAATTAAAATTTCCTAAACCTAAAGTTGTTATTAGGAATCCAATTCAAAAGGAAATCAAGCATAAAAACTTGGGTAAGCTTCTCAATCTCCATCTTCCCCTACTTGCTTTCTCTTCAATTTTTAAATTTTCCTATAACCTAACTGTTTGGAAATTCATTAATATGTGTTTAGATTGAAGGTTAGCAAATTATAATGGAAGAGAGATTGCTCTAGCTTGCTATTGGACCGATTCCATGTTTCTAAACAGGGAAAGGAGAGTTCTTTGAGAACTCACATCTATGCCTAAAGATATAAGCTTGTCTAGTGTGCCCTTGGCACACATATGTTATGTGTGCATTGTATGAATTGGTTTGTTTAGGTGTTAACCCCATAATTTATGAGTATTGATTTCATTTATTAAGATATCCATTCGTAAACCCATGAATGGACGTTTTTACATGTGTTTTAGTGTGTTTGGGAGTGTTTTTAACATGCCCAAGAGTCCAAAGCGAACATATATCAATCCGGAGCCATTAAGTGATGTTTTTCTCTTGAAAAACATTCACAGAGTGGGTCAGATGTCTGAAATAAATTCCATACATCTGAACTGTTAAACAGATGTTGGAAGAGACCAATTTTAGACATCAGAAACCTATTTTCTGACGTCTGAATCAAGTCAAACGTCTAAAAATAGGTTCAGACGCCTAGTTTGGCTTGCTGCTCTATTTTTGTTTTGTCGACCGGTGGAGACCACAATCGACAGTTCATGTACATTCAGGCTTATCCCCGGCCGAGTTACGTTCCGTTTTCTCTTATCGTCTGACTTTTCAGTTGCTATAATCCATGTATTTCAGTAGCTCAGATAGAAGGATCGGTTGATTCATGATAAACAAATTCATAATCAATAGTCTTGAGATTTAATTTTCGTTATTAAAATATAAATCCTTAGTTCAATCGTTATTTTGATCGCTATTACATGAGATTTGCCACTTGAAAATTATATAAAAGGGTTTTAAATTATTAGTACATACCAAATCTTTTACTAAATGGTTTCTAACTCTACTTCATTGTATGAAGTTATTTTCGAAATTGGTTTCTAATTCGACTCCATTATATGAAGTTATTTTATAAATTGATTTACAAATCTACTAGTATATATGTATATAAACCTTTTTTCTCGTTCGTATGAGAAATCTTATTAAATGCCTTAGTAAAAACAAGGACTATGACCCCTTGTGTTTGCTTCGACGGTTAATTCTTGGACTCATTCGATTGAACATTGTGGCGATGATCATTTCGTATCTCTAGTGCAATATATAACTTATTCGTAAATATCCGAGGAGAGAAAGTGGTTATGGGACATGTAGCTCGACTCTTATATTTACTAGCTTGGTGCAGTTTACACTATACTCGATCAATTTTGATCATTGATGCTCTTCGAATCATCATGAGGAACTTCGTCTCATTCGTCTAAACCAATGATCTTCAGATCATCATGAGGAACTTAGGTTCATCCATCTATACCGTGGATCTTCAGATTGTCATGAGGAACTTCATTTCATTTGTCTATACCAATGATCTTTGGATTATCATGAGGAACTTCAGTTCATTCGTCTATACTGATGATCTTCGGATCATCATGAGGAACTTCGGTTTGTTCAGTTATATCAATGATCTTTGGATCATCATGAGGAACTTCGGTTCATTTCACTATATCGGTGATCTTCAGATCATTTAGTATTTGCGAGATAAGTGATATCATATCTTAGGAGTATGCTCATTAGTAAGGATGAGATATCCCTATATAACACCGAGAATTCTTTGACATATTTTCTGGACATATCGAGCCTTCACATTTCATATGTGAACATTGTTATTGTTACTCATATGTCATTTCCTATTTATAACTCTGTTTCTATCCCAGTTTATTATGATGGGTACTGCTAGACTGATATGTTTATTTTCTTATAAATAATATTCGGGTCAGATCAAGGTATTACAGGTACTCCTCCTTGACTATAGCATGGAATAGCTTCTCTTTTTGGCCAAATGAAATTATTTAGTAGTTTTACCTTTTATGTATTTGATGGCTCACATGTGTACATATTCTTTTGGGTAGTACATGTATCTATCCTTTTGTTGTGTAGTGGATCGACAAAGGCCACCGTCTTTGTATTTACTCTTGTGTGTCTTATTCATATCTATGTCTGTATTAAAGATGTGAATAACCTTGTCTGACTCTAATTACATTGTTATGCATTTTATATTGACTTTGAATTATATACAGCCGCTATGTAGCAGTTTGGAATTGAATTAGATGTGTCGGATTTCCTCATGATATTTGAAAAGTAAGTCCACATTATCCGATACGTTTAACACTCGTTTGAAGCTATTATACAGGTGGTCTCTCCTCTAACAACTTTATTCTTTGGGTTAGTTGACATCATTGTTCGCAATGACCTTGGCTAACGCGAGTATTGAGGTAGGGCGTTACACTTGGTATCAGAGCCAAGTTCGAAACAATATAAGATATTATGGCGAGGACCATTGTCCTGAGTTTCTCTAAGGAAATCGTGTTTAGGATTTTGTTCGAGTCTTAGGACCCATCATATCCTTTCTTATATCATGACCCTTTGTTTGACCAATCAATTTATTTGAGTTTAACCTTTTTCCTCTTCTCTCTTTTAAAAGAAGAAGAATGGCTAGAAGTTCTCATTCCAATGTTGGGCAACCTAACCATCTACCTCCGGATGATGTATTCTTGACTAATCAACAATTCATGGATTATATAAAAATTGCTCAAGAGTCGGCCCTTGCTTCCAAACCTATCCGTCTAGAGTCGAGATTGACATGGTCATTTTTCTATTGTACTCAACCCAAAGGAAGGCCACTCGAAGGCTCGAGAAGTGGTGTTATTGTGGGTCGTGTCAAGAAGCAGCACCCATATAAGAAATCCAAAAATTTCCATCCTTACAAGAGAGGAAAACAAAAAACTTTAATGACTAAAACCCCTATCATTAGTCATGGCCATGGTTTAATTGTGGCACCAACGATCATTATGCTAGCAAGTGCCCGAAACCCCTCTCTTGCGGGTTGCAAGTTCCCAGGTCATTTCATGCTTGCTTTCCCTAATCTCGAGAATAAGAAAGGGAAGCAACCCGCTTCAGTGACTAAGACTCCAACCTCTAGCCGTGGAGCGTATCACGATTGTGGAGCTAGAGAACACAATGCTAACAAATTCCCTAAGTCGCTCTTTTGTCGTTATTGCAAAAATTCGGGCCATTTCTTGCTTTCATGCCCCAAGCGTAAGGATAAGAAGAAAGAAAACTAATGCCTAACAAGGTACCTCTCTCTTTATTCCTTATGGTATTGATTTCCTTAACCATCTCATTTAAGTTCGCATGAATTGTGATCGTTCACCTTCCTTACATCAGAGGAACCTGGGGGCACTATGTCCTTAGGAGCTATAGGACACTCGCTATATATATATATATATATATATATATATATAAGTTTGTTAAATTTTCCAAACCTGTGATTTTTGAAAATTCTAACATGCTTACCTTAAGTTTTCGTTACTCATTTATTTCGCTATCGAGACATCTTTAGCTTTATTTGGGTAATGATTGAGTATTCTCATTTTTTTTCTTAGTATTACTTGTTCCAAATAGGTAATTTGGTCTTTTTCGATTGAATAAGGAATTTAATTAAATGTCTTGGTAAAAACGAGCATGTCGACATACTTGCATTTTCTTCGTTAGTTTCTAGACTTAGTCAGTTGAAATTCAATCTCATTTTTTTTCCGATAAAATCTTAGGATCGTTGATGATTTCTTTGTAGAGTTCTCAAGCTCACACTTTGTGGAGTTTAGACTCCTACTCAGTGGAGTCTTTAGGCTCTTACTTTTTGAGATTTTTCTTTCCTTTGATTAACCTTAGATCGTTGTGGTCATTGGACCGTACTGATCTTGGGATCGTTTTGTTCATTGCACCATATTGGTCATCGGATCCTTTTGGTCATTGGAACATACTGATCTCGGATCGTTTTGGATATTTGACAATGTTGATCTTTGGATCATTTTGGTCATTGGACCATATTGATCTTTGGATCATTTTGGCCATTGGACCGTATTGATCTTCAGATCGTTGTTGTCATTGGACCATATTGATCTTTGGATTGGTTTGGTCATTGGACCCTATTGGTCTTTGGATCATTTTGGTCATTGGATCATGTTGATCCTCGCACCGTTGTGGTCGTTGGACCGTATTTATCTTTAGATCGTTTGGTCGTTGGACCCTATTAATCGTCGGATCATTTTGGTTATTGGACCGTATTGATCTTCGGTTCTTTTTTGTCACTGGACCGTATTGATCTTCAGATCGTTTTGGTCATTGGACTGTATTGATCTTTGGATCATTTTAATCATTAGACCGTATTAATCTATGCGTTGTTTTTGTTATTGGATCGTATTTTCAAATCGTTTTGGTCGTTGGACCGGATCTCTGAATATTTTTGGTTATTGAACCGAATTTTTGGATTGTTTTGGTCGTTGGACCGAATCTCCGAGTCATTTTGGTCGTTGGACCGTATTATCGGATCGTTTTGGTTGTTGGATCGGATCTCTAGATCATTTAGGTCATTGGACCGTATTTTCAGATCGTTTTGGTTATTGGACCGGATCTCAGGATTGTTCTGGTCATTGGGCAGGATCTCCGGATTATTTTGGTCATTGGACCATAATTTTGGATTGTACTGGTCGTTGGACCAGATCTTTGGATCACGGTGGTCGTTGGACTTGATCTCCAGATCATTATGGTCATTGGACCAGATCTCCGAACCGCTTTAGTCTCGAATCGTTGTAGTTAGCTACTTAGAGATCATGTGAATAGTCACTCGTCTTCGTACGAAGTGTTACGGGCAGTACGAAGCCACCAGGTCGGTGTGATGGGAGGCTTATGTGACACTCCACGTCCGTTAATGTCACTCATTAAGAGAATGCATTAAGTTTCGTGAAGTATTATAGGTAAACAGAAATAGAAACATTACAAGACAGATATAAAATAGCAGCAGAATTTAAAACTTTTTATTAAGCAGAAAACATAACATTTTGGTTCAAAACATCATAAGTCTGAAAATACATAAATCTTGTACATCAACTTAAAATTTCTATCTTGCACTAAACTATCATAGTACAATAAATAAAAGAAGCATAATCCCCAAAACATAGCCATAGTAGAGAGATATGAAATCAAGCAGTACATCTAAGCAACTCCAAGCAAGATGAAAGCAGAATCCTGATCAAGCTTGAGTATTCCCACCCTGAAAACCTAGGAAGGAAACAAAAGAGAATGAAGAGGAAACAAAATGGGTTAGACATAAGGTCAGGTGAGTCCAGTTACTTTTAGCATATAAATAAGTAAAAGTATCACGACAGGCATATAAAGTGGATGAGAGAGATAACATCATAAAGGCAGGTATGACAAGGTAAACAGGATATACATGATAGGATATATTGCGCTTCTCTAATCTTTCCCTTTCTCTTTGCACCACTACTAGTATAACTAGAATGAGATGATCCCAAACATTTATAAGATGGTAGACCTAGGTGTACTTCTACTGAGAGGTTCTAACCTCATACAATAATAGGCAGCCCAACATACCGGAGTTACCCTACTAGGATAATAACGAGCTCCTAAACATACCGGAGTCTAGATGTACCGTAATTACTACCCCAATCGATCTTATGCTAAACTTCGAAATTATATAAAATGGTTTTAAATTATTAGTAGATACCAAATCTTATGCTAAATGGTTTATAACCCTGCTTCACTGTATGAAGTTATTTTCCAAATTGGTATACAATTCGACTTCATTATATGAAGTTATTATAAATTGATTTACAAACCTTTTCTTCTCATTCGTATGATAAATCTAATTAAATTCCTTAGTAAAAACAAGGACTATGACCCCTTCTGTTTGCTTAGACGGTTAATTCTTGTACTCATTCGATTGAACACTGTGGCGATGATCGCTACGTATCTCTAGAGCAATATACAACTTGTTTGTAAATATTCGAGTAGAGCAAGTGGTTATGGGACATGTAGCTCGACTCTTATATTTACTAGCTTGGCGTAATTTAGGGCACGTTTGGCTTTCCAAAACAAAAGTGCTTTTACTTATTTTGAATGCCCTTTTACTTAAAGAAAGTCAAAAAGTTCGTTTGGCATGACAATAACTTATAGGACAAAATGGAAAAGAAAAAAACATATGTATAAAACACACGTTTTGCAGCATTTTGACTTTACATTGAAATTTGAAACAAAATAATACATGCGCCTAACAATTCAAATAATCAAGATTTAAATTTAATGAATCAGTAATATTTTTATATATTTTGTTCGAGCTAAATGCAGATGTGCAGTATATTCATGATTGCCTACTAAATGCTCAATTTCATCCCTAAACTGCGGTCAACAAGGAGTTTTTGTTCATGCTACATCAACATTTTTAACAATCACACGTGGTAAACTACACATAATTGAAATATGTGTCATCATTAACCACCCAAAAAGTATACTACAAAAAAGATAAATCAGTCATAAAAAAGCATAAGGTTCATTTCTGGTGAGTGCCACTAGTTTAAAAGATGAACTGAGTAGTTAAATCATTCAATATATAAATGGCTCAGTTATTTAATACATGAAAAATCACTTACAATAATGTAAAGTATAGCTACATAATCAAAAAGCAGTATTTAAAGTTAACTAAGAAACATTCGTACAAAAATAAGAGTTAATAAATACCTCTAAATTAACATATATGTCCAATAGTCCAATCACTAAAAAAATTCATCTGCACATAAAAATAAATAGTTAGAGAAGTAGATTTCCCCTATCCTAATAGAAATGACTCTTAAATCGCATATTGCTAGCACTCGCATCTTCGCCCAATCCGGTAACAACGCTTAACGCGCTTCATATTTTTCCCTTTCAAATTGGGACTGAGGCGATAAGATTGATGATTAAGGATCCAAATTCAAAAATAAAAGGACGTAGGTAAAGTCTATTGAAAAAAACATTGTGTTGGACCCAATAAAAAAGGAGGAAAACATCTATCTTTCGAGGAGTTTTAGTCCAGCGTCTTCTACAACTTTGAATGCATAAATCCTAAGAAATAAAATCAAAGATTGAAAAAAGAAACAATTGAAGATTAGATGTAAAAAGAAAAATAGTACATTTTTTCAAAATTGGAAGAGATCGGCGATTTTTTTTATTGACGACGAAGGAGAAAGAAATCGCCTATAAAGTAGAAATTCTAATTAAAAAATGCGGTCAGAAATGAAAATGTTTTTTGGGCTTTGAAAGCCAAAAAGCAAAAAAAAAAAATTGCTTTTCAAATAAGCAAGAAAGCAGCTTATGAAAGCCCAACTATTTTGTGCATCCATGTGGTCTATTTTGCTTTTGCTTCTAATAAGCAAAAAAGTAACTTATTTTGATGCACCCAAACAGGCCCTTACACTATACTAGATCAGTTTTGATCAATGATGATATTCGGATCATCATGAGGAACTTCGGTTCAGTCTTCTATACTGATGATTTTCGGATCATCCTGAGGAACTTCGATTCGTTCAATTACATCGATGATCTTCGGATCATCCTGAGGAACATTAGTTCATTTGACTCTATCGATGATCTTCGGATCATTTAGTATTGATGAGATATGTGATACCATATCTTAGGAGTAGCCTCATTGGTTAGGACTAGACATCCTTCTATAGCAACGAGATTTCTTTGACACGTTTTCTGGACATATCGAGCCTTCACATTTTACGTGTAAACATTGTTATTGTTTCTTATATTTCATTTCCTATTTATAACTCTATTTCTATCTTAATTTATTATGATGATTATATCTAGAATGGTCTGTTTATTGTTTATTTTCTTATAAATAATACTTGGGCCAGACCGAGGTATTACAGGCACTCCTCCTTAACTATAGCATGGACTAGCGTTTTCTTTTGGCTAACTGAAATTATTTAGCCTTTTCACCTTTTATTTATTTGAGATAGTGGCTCACATGTGTACATATTCTTTTGTGTAGTACATGTATATACTCTTTTGCTGTATAGTGAATCAACAACGGCCACCATCTTTGTATTTACTCTTATATGTCTTATTTATATCTATTTTCTCCTTAGTGATGTGAATATCTGTTTTTTACTCTTTTATATTGTTATGTATTTTATGTTGACACTGAATTATATACAACCATTGTGTAGCAGTTTTGGACTTGAATTAGATGTGTCGGATTTCCTCATGAGATTTGAAAAGTAAGACCACATTATCCGATGCATTTAACACTCGTTTAAGCTATTATACAGATGGTCGCTCTTTAACTGCTTTATTCATCGGGTTAGTTGACTTCATTGCTTGAAATGACCTTGGATAACGCGAGTATAGAGGTGGGGCATTACAGAACCTCTCTCCAAGTAGGTAGTGTCTCCAAGACTTAAGTGTGAATATTATGGAAGCTAACTCCAAATTATGTGTAAGGTAATTTCTCACATGAGCCCTTAGTTGCCTAATACCGTAGCACACTACTCTACCCTCTTGCGTTAGTACAGCACTTAGACCCATCCCACAAGCGTTGGTGTACACTGTAAACATCTTAGATCCATCGAGTAATGTCAAAACTGGCGCACTGGTAAGAGCATTCTTCAGCCTATGGAAAGCATCCTCAAAATCTATATCCCAAGAGAAAGCCAGATTCTTTTTAATAAGTCAGGTTAATGATGTTGAGATCCATGCAAAGTCCTTAATGTACTATATTGTAACAACCCGTATTTTTATAACGTGTTATAACCATAAATCAAGACAGAATTAATTTATAAGATAAGAATCAAGGGCAACGGGTTACGCCATTACGTTCATCTCGAAATTCTGCTTGGAAACTAGTCCGAGTTTTCGAAAATCGGAGTCCGTATGACCAAGTTATAACCCTTCGAAATTTTCAGAAATTTTCATGTTCAGAATAGCTCAGAATTCGAATTCAAATTTTGAATTCAAACCCCAGAACGGACTGGGCGGGAAATTTCCCGCCCAGGACCAGGTCGACATGGGGGTCGACCATAGTGTCGACCTGCCCAGGACCAGGTCAACCATAGAGTCGACCTGGGTGTCGACCTGGTTGCCGAGCCCATTTTTGAGTCAGAGTTCACTGTGATGTTTCTAGTCCGATTTCAGTCTAAATTCATTGACCAGACCCTATATAAACAGCCCCAAACTCTAGTCTCTCTACACAAATTCTCTCTGACCTTATGCTGCTAAAACTCTGGTTGAAAAGTTAGAGAAAAGGGATTGCTTCTTCTCCAACAAGGCTACGTGTAGAGTATTGCTGTTTGGGGGATTTCTGTTACACTCGAGATTCAACATCGCCTCTTTGTTTTCTAATTCTCTAACCACGATCTGTAAGCCCCAAATACTTTTAGATCTAAACTTTAAACTTAATATGGACATGTTGTAACTCGAGATTGAACCTAAGTATGATAATTATCTTGGATCTATCATTGTATATCTTGGATCTATCATTGTTCATTTTGGATCTATTATTTTGGATCTACTATTTGTTCACCTTGGATCTATTCATCTTGAATCTTGACTTGAAGGAATATTTGCATGAAATTGATTTGGGGCCTATACATGTTGTAGATCTAAAACCCTTAATGTCCATAATATTCATGCCTGTGATGTTGAAACAGTTGTTATTCACAAGTTTGGGGTTATTATCTTATGTCAACTGTTACCATGACTATCACCCTATTTTACTAGATTTGATATTTGAGACCACTATTCCATATGCCAGTATTGTTGTAATCATTTATCTCAAGTTATACCATGCTTGACTTGTAATCACTTTTGCCACCTTATGCCAGTTCTTTCTATGTTATTCCCTAATTAGATTTGTTTGTATCGATTCGAGTTTACGTGCGATGGGAATGCGATTGGGTAGATTAGGCAAAACCTGAATTTACTATGAACTTGAAACATAAACATTGTTGTAACTTGAACCTGGATATGGACATGAACTTGACATGAAAACTTGAACATGGACATGACGCTAGAATGAATTTGAAAATGGCCAACTCGAGGTTGGGTTGAGTTTGCAGTATAAATCTACCCGGAACCGCCTGGCGAATCCAGTGACTACAAACAATAGGATCCAATGTGGGTAATTGGTCATATCGCACGTAAAACCCGAGGTTAGACTATGTTGTGGTGTAAATCTACCCGGAACCGCCCGGCAAATCCAGTGACCACAACAACTAGTCTAATGTGAGAGGTTGGGGTGCATTAATGAATTAATGCCACATGATAGGGTTAAGTCATGAACCACTTGAATATACTTAACCAATTTGACGCGATGATTTGATAGGGTTAAGTCATGAACCGCTTAAACACACTTAACCAACTTGATACATGATTTAGTAGGGTTAAGTCACGAATTTGAATGACAACACTTAACCCATTAGAAACCCTAGTTACACGGTCCTTTTCAACAGTAACCCACTTCGATGTATCATGATACCCTGGGACTAGGCAGGGTGGGGCACGATTACTAGGCTGATTGTAAGCGACCAATACGATGGCTGAGTAGGTGCGCCATTGTAGGTTCAGGAGGACTATGGTCATGCACGTAGTCCGGAGTTGAAAAAGAAGGCATTGGGCACCCGTAGGTTTACACTGTGTGTGCTTGATTCGTGTCGGTGGTTGGCACCATAGGACTTGATATACCATATGGTGGACCTAGCACAGGTGATTACATTTCGTGATTGGGCCGTATGACACAGACACGTGACGAGCTAGAACTTGTAGGAAGCCGATCGATTAGTAGATCGTACTGTAGGACCCCGTAATGGGTCATTTCATGATATTGGGCCAAGGGATCATTTCATGGTTAATACTTGACATGGGTTAGAATACTAGTACAGTTGGTGCAGCAAATCTTGAATATGCGATGCTAGACTTGATTTATCTTGTTATCTTAGTTATCATGTCAGACTTATCATCATCCTTATGTTTATTCTCTGTTTATTCATGTCTTGTTAACTTTACTAGTTTTTATACTGAAAGTCACTAGGGCTTACCAGTCTTTATGACTGACCCTTTTTCTTTCGCCCCTTTTTCTTTTGTTTTCCCTCCTAGGTTCTCAAGGAGGAAACGTTAGCTCTTAGCTTAGATTTAGCTTGCTTTCTGTCAGCTCATGTACGGTTTGCTCTTGAGCTATGCTATGGCTGCACTTCTGCTATCTTTGGGGAATAATTTAATTTTGTTATCTTAAGTTTATGCTTCTTTATTTAGAACTTGATGTAATGACAATTTGTACTTTGGATATATAAGGTTTTGACTCTTTTCTTGAAAGTAATGATATTTGGTTTTTAATTTCTACCGCTGATTTATTTATGTTCTATCTTATGATATCTCTGTGCATGCTTACCTAGATAATGCTCCACCAAAACTAGTGCATTCCCTTTGTGAGTGATCCTAGCGGAGGTGGGGTGTTACATTTGGTATCAGAGCAGAAGTTACCAGGCTTGGAAAAAGTTTCAAAAACCTTCTGAAACTATTTTCAAAACCATTTATAAAGAAGCATTTTTCAAGAAAAGTTTTATTTTTAAGAAAAGGCTATTCCCCAAAAGCCATTAGCACTTTCCTTTTTTCCTCGGTTGAATCTTTTTCTTTTCGTTTTTCAGCATGTCTGACCTTAACCTTCCTGAGGGAGTACCCGTACCTGGATGGTTCCGAAGGTACTTAGAAGCTAGGGCCAACGGCGTGGGCCCGGCAGACATCCCTCCTCCTCCCCCCCCGGTGGCCGCGGTTCCTCCTCCTCCTAGTAACGCCTTTGCCAAAATATGCAAAGACTTTAAAGCAATGGGCGGCAAGAACTTCGTTGGAACTGAAACCTTCGTTGAGGCTCGAAACTGGCTAAAGGAGACTGAAGACTTGTTTGTTATCTTCGATGTGGAGGATCATAGGAAAGTTCAGTTGGCAGCATGGTTGTTGAAAGAGGAAGCTGCATTTTGGTGGGAAGTCACCAACGCTACCAGGCCAGTTGAGACTTGGGCAGACTTTAGAGAGAGGTTTGGGCTTAAATTCTTATCGTCAGCAGAAGAGAACCTTCAGATGGATAGGTTCCTAGCACTCAAGCAAGTGGACATGTCTGTTAGGGAGTACGTGAATAGTTTTAATCAGCTTGCTCGGTTCGGTTTGGACTTGGTCAATACATCCCAGAAGAAGGCTGTACGCTGTGCTCGAGGATTGAATGAGCCACTACATAGTTTTGCTATAACTCATATACCCATGGGGGCGACCTTTGAAAGCTTGGTGGATATGGCCCTACTCCATGAGGAAGACAAGAATAGCAAAAAGGAGGTTAAGCCTAATGAGACTCGGAATAAGAAGGTTGACTTCAAGAAGGGAGGCAACAAGAATAACAAGAACAACAACAATGCTAACAAGCCACGTGAGACAAGGAAGTGCAACTTTTGTGGTATTACGGGACATCTAGCTAAAGACTGTAGAAGGAAGAAGAGAAAGTTGGGTGAACGCTTTCATTGTGGAGATACTGGACACTTCAGTAAGGATTGCCCAAAAAAGAAAGTACAAGGGCAAGGGCAGACCCAGCGAGCAGGACCTTCTGGAGGGCAGTTGCATGCTCTCAACACCACTCCAGCTCTTGACCAAGGTAGTAATATTTCTGTAGAAAGCCTTGTTTACATTTCTGAATTTCTTGTTCGAACCTTATTTGACTCCGGCGCATCACATACTTTTATTTCTTCTGATATTGTTGAAACTCTGCACATAAGTACTAGTCTTGTTGAGGATCCCGTTAGTGTTTCAAATCCAAATGGGGGCTCCGCTCATTTATCTATGATTTGTGTGGATTTGAGGATTTCTATCTTAAGCATAGAATTCACGTGTAATGCTTATGTTCTCGGATTTATATGGGATACAGTTTAATCCTAGATATGGATTGGCTGTCTAATTATGGAGCCATTCTTGATTGTGAACGAAGGGTAGTGAGGCTTATGACTCGCCTTGGTAATACCCTTGAAATTTCTTGTAACCTGAAGGGTACGGTCATGTTGTGTTATCTAGAATCCCTTGACTCATCCATCGCCAATTTGCAATCTGTATGAGTGGTTCGAGAATATCCAGATGTCTTTGATGAGGTGAAGGGGTTACCCCCTAAACGCGAGATAAACTTCTGAATTTATCTTATTGATAATGCCAAGCCAGTTTCATTGCCCGTTAGACACATGGCCCAGCGAGAAAGAAGAGAGCTCAGTAAACAAGTTAAGGAGTTGCTTGAGAGAAATTTCATAAGACGAAGCATTTCTGAATGAGGTGCTCCGGTGGTATTCTCTACTAAGGCGGATGGTTCGCTTCGTCTAAGTGTGGATTATCGTGAGTTAAACAAGCTGACGAAGAAGAATAGGCACCCACTGCCAAGAATCGACGATTTGTTTGATCAGCTTGTGGGAGCATCTGTTTTCTCTCAACTCGATCTAGCCACAGGATTCCATCAGCTTAAAGTGACTGAGGATAGCATTGACAAAACTGCGTTTAGGACTCCAGATGGGTTCTTCGAATGGCTCGTCATGCCGTTTGGGTTAACAAATGCACCCACGTACTTTGTAGATTTGATGAGTAGGGTGTTTCGGGAGTTCCTTAACAAGTTTGTGGTGGTTTTTGTGGACGATATTTTGATCTTCTCAAAAGATGAAGAAGAGCATGCTAGGCATCTCAAGGAAGTCATGGATACGCTTAGAGCACACCAGTTAAAGGCTAAGTTCTCCAAATGCCATTTTTGGAGAAAGGAAGTTCGGTTTCTTGGACATGTAGTTTCTAAGCAAGGTATAGATGTGGACCCCGCGAAGGTAGTTGCGGTGCAAGACTGGAAAATTCCTAAGAATGCAACGGAGGTGAGAAGCTTTCTCGGTTTGGCGGGCTACTACAGGAAGTTCATTAAGGACTTCGCTAAGATTTCAACCCCTCTTACTAAGTTAACAAAGAAGAACCTAGCTTTTGCATGAGACATAGAGTGTGACGTTGCTTTTCAAAGGCTTAAGAGAGCCCTTACTACAGCTCTAGTTTTGGTATTACATGACGGAGGCAAGACGTTTACGGTGTACACAGATGCGTGCGGCACGGGATTAGGCGCTGTCCTAATGCAAGATGGAAGAGTGATATGCTACGGGGGTAGACAACTTAAAGTTCATGAGAAAAACCATCCCACACATGACTTGGAGTTGGCCGCGATTGTTTTTGCACTTAAATCTTAGCGCCATTATCTTCTAGGGGAGAGGTTCGAGCTGTATACCGACCACAAATCGCTTAAGTGCCTCTTCTCACAGAAAGATTTGAATCTGAGACAACAGCGATGGATGGAATTCTTGGCATCATATCACTTCGATATAGCTTATACCCCTAGCAAAGGTAACATGGTGGCGGACGCGCTAAGTAGAAAAAGGTTGACTTTGAGCCCCTTGTTTGTTGAAAGGAAAAGCCTTGAGTTTATAGCAACCTTTGATTTTACACCTGCTGTTGAGTCATTGGCTGCTACGTTAGCATCTCTTGAGTTAAGACCTACACTCCTAGACCAATGTAGGGACTTCACAGAAGGAAGACCCACAGATAGTCGAAATCATGGACAAGCTGATTAGTGGTGAGACGTCAAGTCACCTTAGTAGGTATGCCATAGATGACAAGGGATGGCTAAGGCGTGATGGAAGGCTATGTGTCCCACAAGTGGGAGACTTAGTAAGGAAAGTCCTCGAGGAGGCGCATCACTCGAAGATGAACATACATCCTAGAAGGAATAAGATGTACAGGGATATGAAACACAATTTCTTTTGGCCTGGAATGAAAAAGGACATGGTAGAGTTTGTTTTGAAGTGCATGGTGTGCCAACAAGTAAAGGCCAAGTCGAAGAAGCCCGGTGGGCTATTACATCCTTTGGAGGTTCCGCAATGGAAATGGGAGAGTATCTCGATGGATTTCGTGGATGGACTGCCTAGTTCAAGGAAGGGAAATACTAGCATATGGGTCATAGTTGATAGACTCACGAAAAATGCTTACTTCATTCCAGTGAAAAGCAAGAGGACCACATAATGGCTAGCGTCTATTTACCTTCGAGAGATAGTACGGTTGCACGGGGTTCCTTCTAGTATAGTTAGTGATCGTGACCCGATTTTCACTAGCCAGTTTTGGAATAGTCTGCAAGAAGCAATGGGTACGCGACTGAGTTTAAGCACGGCCTATCACCCACAGACGGATGGTCAAACCGAAAGGGTAAATAGGGTACTAGAGGATCTCTTGAGACTATGCATTCTTGATTTTGGTGGTACTTAGGAAGACCATCTCCCTCTCGTGGAGTTTGCATACAATAATAGCTACCAAGCTAGCATAGGAATGGCACCGTTCGAAGCCTTGTATGGAAGACCGTGCAAGTCACCAACTTGTTGGTGGGAGACGACAGACAGGCTTATACTTGGCCCCGACATGATAAGGGACACTTATGAGAAGATTGAGTTGATACGAAGACGGATGAAAACGGCCCAAGATAGACAGAAATCTTATGCGGACAAGAGAAGGACAGACCTAGAGTTCGAAGTCGGAGATATGGTCTTTATAAAAGTTTCTCCTTTACGCAATGTGGTTCGTTTTGGAGCGGTTGGAAAGCTAGCACCAAGGTTCGTAGGACCGTTCCCTATCACAAAGAGGATTGGGCAGATGGCCTATAAGGTAGACTTACCCGAGAAGATGACCGGAGTACACAATGTCTTTCACGTCTCGCATCTCCGAAAGTGCTTACATGAGTCGGCCAAAGTGGTTGAGCCAAGCATCCTTAAAGGCGTAGAAGTGGAAAAAGAAGCAACATTGAGGCGAGTTCCAATTCGTATCTTAGGAACAGAGATCAAGAAGCTTAGAAATCGAGAAGTCAAGCTAGTTAAAGTACAGTGGAGTGAAGCCCAAGAAGACGCAACTTAGGAAGTCGAAGAGAAGATACGCATGCTCTACCCATTTCTTTTTTAGGGTACATTCTCGATCTCTTTTCCTATAAACTTGAAAACCTTTCGTATCATGCTTCTACTACCTATGTTTGCCTTGTTATCTTCTCGATCTTATCTTGAGAACCTTAGGTAGAACCATATGGATGTAAAATGTGATTGAAACATGTTATGTTTGATGTCTGCAAGTGTTTGCAATTGGTTGCAAGTGGTTGCTAGTGGATGCATGACAAACATTAGGCACTAGATCGGCTCAGTCACATTTTCATGTTGCATATGCATGAGTGCTTATACTCGTACATGGATGAAACTTGTTATGCTATCACTTGGATGTTGCATATGAATGAATGTTATGTGCACTCATGTAGAGATTATAAATTATGTTAGGAATTTGCATACATGTTGGACTCATTACACTAACATATTTTGCATTAAGGTGGTTTACAGAATCGGTAACCGCCTGATCTTTTGCATTAGATAAGTACATATACACACACTTTCTGCATATGTTCATACAATACTAGAAATCTTTTAAGGGCAATGGTTGCTTGTGGATGATGTTTTGAGTAGATGGATGATGGATGGTAGGATACGTTCTTCCTAACTTAGAGATTTCGGGGACGAAATCCTTTAAGGAGGGGAGAATGTAACAACCCATATTTTTATAACGTTTTATAACCATAAATCAAGATAGAATTAATTTTTAAGATAAGAATCAAGGGAAACGAGTTACGCCATTACGTTCATCTCAAAATTTTGCTTGATAACGAGTCCGAGTTTTCGAAAATCGGAGTCCGTATGACCAAGTTATGACCCTTCGAAGTTTTCAGAAATTTTCAAGTTCAGAATAGCTCAGAATTCAAATTCAAATTTCGAATTCAAACCCCAGAACGGACTGGGCGGGAAATTTCCCGCCCAGGACCAGATCGACCTGGGGGTCGACCATAGTGTCGACCTGTCCAGGACCAGGTCGACCATAGAGTCGACCTGGGTGTCGACCTGGTTGCCGAGCCCATTTTTGAGTCAGAGGTCACTCTGATGTTTCTAGTCCGATTTCTGTCTAAATTCGTTGGCCAGACCCTATATAAACAGCCCCTAACTCTTGTCTCTCTACACATTCTCTCTGACCTTATGCTGCTAAAACTCTGGTTGAAAAGTTAGAGAAACGGGATTGCTTCTTCTCCAACAAGGCTACGTGTAGAGTATTGCTGTTTGGGGGATTTCTGTTAGACTCGAGATTCAACATCACCTCTTTGTTTTCTAATTCTCTAACCACGATCTGTAAGCCCCAGTTACTTTTAGATCTAAACTTTAAACTTAATATGGACATGTTGTAAATCGAGATTGAACCTAAGTATGATAATTATCTTGGATCTATCATTGTATATCTTGGATCTATCATTGTTCATTTTGGATCTATTATTTTGGATCTACTATTTGTTCACCTTGGATCTATTCATCTTGAATCTTGACTTGAAGGAATATTTGCATGAAATTGATTTGGGGCCTATACATGTTGTAGATCTAAAACCCTTAATGTCCATAATATTCATGCCTGTGATGTTGAAACAGTTGTTATTCACAAGTTTGGGGTTATTATCTTATGTCAACTGTTACCATGACTATCACCCTATTTTGCTAGATTTGATATTTGAGGCCACTATTCCATATGCCAGTATTGTTGTAATCATTTATCTCAAGTTATACCATGCTTGACTTGTAATCACTTTTGCCACCTTATGCCAGTTCTTTCTATGTTATTCCCTAATTAGATTTGTTTGTATCGATTCGAGTTTACGTGCGATGGGAATGCGATTGGGTAGATTAGGCAAAACCTGAATTTACTATGAACTTGAAACATGAACATTGTTATAACTTGAACCTGGATATGGACATGAAATTGATATGAAAACTTGAACATGTACATGACGCTAGAATGAATTTGAAAATGGCCAACTTGAGGTTGGGTTGAGTTTGCAGTGTAAATCTGCCCGGAACCGCCCGGCGAATCTAATGACTGCAAACAATAGGATCCAATGTGGGTAGTTGGTCATATTGCACGTAAAACCCGAGGTTAGACTATGTTGTGCTGTAAATCTGCCTGGAACCGCCCGGCAAATCCAGTGACCACAACAACTAGTCTAATGTGAGAGGTTGGGGTGCATTAATGAATTAATTCCACATGATAGGATTAAGTCATGAACCATTTGAATATACTTAACCAATTTGACACGATGATTTGATAGGGTTAAGTCATGAACCGCTTGAACACACTTAACCAACTTGATACATGATTTAGTAGGGTTAAGTCACGAATTTGAATGACAACACTTAACCCATTAGAAACCCTAGTTACGCGGTCCTTTTCAGCAGTAACCCACTTAGAGTATCACGATACCCTAGGACTAGGCAGAGTGGGGCACGATTACTGGGCTGATTGTAAGCGACCAGAACGATGGTTGAGTAGGTGCGCCATTGTAGGTTCAGGTGGACTATGGTCGTGCACGTAGTCCGGAGTTGAAAAAGCATGCATTGGGCACCCGTAGGTTTACACTGTGCGTGCTTGATTCGTGTCGGTGGTTGGCACCATAGGACTTGATACACCCTATGGTGGACCTAGCGCAGGTGACTGCATTTCGTGATTGGACCGTATGATACAGACACATGATGAGCTAGAACTTGTAGGGAGCCGATCGATTAGTAGATCGTACTGTAGGGCCCCATAATGGGTCATTTCATGATATTGGGCCAAAGGATCGTTTCATGGTTAATACTTGACATGGGTTAGAATACTAGTACAGTTGGTGCAGCGAATCTTGAATATGCGATGCTGGACTTGATTTATCTTGTTATCTTAGTTATCATGCCAGAATTATCATCATCCTTATGTTTATTCTCCATTTATTCATGTCTTGTTAACTTTACTAGTTTTTATACTGAAAGTCACTAGGGCTTACCAGTCTTTATGACTGACCCTTTTTCTTTCACCCCTTTTTCTTTCGTCCTCCCCTAGGTTCTCAGGGAGGAAACGCTAGCTCTTAGCTTGGATTTAGCTTGCTTTCTGTCAGCTCATGTACGGTTTGGTCTTGAGCTATGCTATGGCTGCACTTCTGCTATCTTTGGGGAATAATTTACTTTTGTTATCTTAAGTTTATGCTTCTTTATTTAGAACTTGATGTAATGACAATTTTCACTATGGATATATAAGGTTTTGAATCTTTTCTTGAAAGTAATGAGATTTGGTTTTTAATTTCTACCGCTGCTTTATTTATGTTCTGTCTTGTGATATCTCTGTGCATGTTTACCTAGATAATGCTCCACCAAAACTAGTGCATTCCCTTTGTGAATGACCCTAGCGGAGGTGGGGTGCTACATATTTGTAGTAACCTGCTAAGCTAAGAAAACTCCTTACCTCAGTTGCATGCTCGGGGTCCTCCAATCCTGTAATGCTACTATCTTGGCGGGGTCAACAACCAACCCATCCTTAGAGACCATATGCCCCAAGAAACGCACTTCCTTCCTCCCAAAATGGCATTTGAAAATTTTCTCCTTCAATTAGTGAGCTTGAAGAGTACTGAGAATCTCTCTAAAATGCAGAGCGTGCTCATCCACATTCCTTGAGAAGATCAAGATATCATCCATAAAAACTACGACGAACTTATTCAAAACATCTCTGAAGACCCTATTCATCAGATTCACAAAATATGCTAGTGCATTGGTTAGCCTAAAAGGCATAACCAACCACTCGAAGAAGACATCAAGAGTCCGAAATGTCGTCTTAGCAATGCTATCCTCTTCCACACACAATTGATGGAAACAAGTAGCCAAATACATTTGAATAAATACTGACATGCCTACCAATTTCTTGAATAAATCATCTATCCCAAGGAGTGGTAAATGATTTTCTTCGTGAGCTTATTCAAATTTCGTTAATCTACACATAGATGGAGGAAACCATCGCCTTAGTGGCGAAGACAACTGGTGCTCCCCACTGAGAATTACTCCACTTAATAAAACCCTTCTACAAAATCTCACCCACTTACTTGTTCATCTCTTTCCGTTCTCTCGAAGCCAAATGCCAAACAGGAAGTGCCACACGCTTTGCATTCTCGCTAAGATAAATCCAGATACCAATTTCTTGCCCAGGTGGCAATCCTCTAACCTCTTCAAATACGTATAAATATTCACAAACATTAGGTATGGAGTAGATATCAATAGAAGAATCTAGGGTGTAGCACCCCGCATTTTAAATGAAAATAAAAATAAAAATATGCATATATGTATATATATTATATGCACAGACATATTTAAAGGAAAAATTAAATAATAATATAATTGCATGTAATAAGTCCATACATTGAGATGAAGAAGAAGACTAATAAAAGAAACTACATGCAATGTATAAAATGAGAAGAAATGCATGCAATGTAATTGAAATTGCATGCGAACATTTAAAAGAAAAAGGAAAATTTGGAGAGCTTCCAGAATTTGGTCACGGTATTAGCGTCATGGCGTTCGTAGCGATTTTCTGGTCAATTTTGACCTATGGGTTGTAGAAAACTGATTTAAAATGAAAGAGATATATTTAAATTAAATATTGTAACAAAACATAAAAATGAGGATTGAGAAAATAATAATGTCTAACACTATTCTAAGCCTTGTTAACAATAGCCTAAGTAACTCAGTTGGTTTGAGCATGTGACTTGCATACAAGAGAAACATAGTTCGATCCCCGCCAGCGCCATATTTTTGTTTTAAGGGAATGACTAAAAAGTGGCTTAGTGTGAAAAGGGTTAATAAGAGGTCTAGTGCTTATATATGTGTGTGTGTGTATATATATAAAGATAAAACAGAAACAAAATAAATAATTGTTCGTGTACAAAAGCTTAGCATATGCATAAGAGTTGGATATTAATGAACATAATTCAGATGGAGGGTTGCGCACGAACAAAAGGGATGTTTGAAATTTGATTTATGTGCAAGAATTATATGTATTATAAATAAATCAAATTTCAAATCTAAATAATATATATATATATATATATGACGGGAGTGTCGACACTACCATAGGGGTGTCGACACCCAAGCAGGGGTGTCTACCCCTGTGCATCATTCAGCACATGTGGCGCGTTTTGATTGGTGAACATTTGTTTTTGTTGCGACGTGGCCATTTCTTATTGGTCGTATGACGTAGTTAGTTCTGATGGAGTTTTATATAAAGGACCGAATTCATTTAGCATGCCTATAAATAAGATGGTTAGGTTTACTTCGTCCTCATAATTTGTGAGGCGACGCCAAAACACTGCCATGGCTATCTCTCTTCTCAAATCAATTCTGAAATTAAAATGTTAGCCTAAGAAGATTATGAATCCATATTTGGAGGAGAGAGTCAATGTTAATAAAAGATTATTGTAAGCAAGGTAAACTTCTAAGACCATTCTATTTAAATTATTTCTCTTTCCCTTCTTTTTTCATGAAAATAATAAATCCATGGTCGATAGGTTGTAAATCCGATTAAAAAGGAAACTATGGATGATAGAGCGGATCAGATCCATAATTTGGGGAAAGCATGAAGGTGAGTGGGTTTAAAATATACTTTTTGAATAACAGTACGTCGATCGTTTGGCATTCCCCATAATGAACATATTAGAAGGTTTGGTTTGATGAAGTACATTATTGTGCTAAAATGGGAAATATGTTCAATTAGTTAATATGTTAAGATGCCTAAACATATGCTAATAATGAATAAAGTGGTGTAAATGAAATAAGCGAATGATTAGTATGATATAACTTCAAATTATTAATATGAATAATTCATATATTGAATCAGTTGAAATGTTGGAATGTTTACATGTTATAATTCATATATTGGATTTGTTGGAGTGCTAAAAAGTTTACATGTAAATTTTTCCCAATTATATACAGGAAATAATTGGAGTAAATATACTATTATATGGATTCATGTTAAAATAGAATTGAATAAATAAATATGGGTTTGAGGCATCGAACAAATTATGCTAAAGGATCTTAAATTGGATCATAAGTATAGAAAAATGATTTGGACGCAAATGGGATCATATGTAAAATATTAATTGGCATAATTTGAATAATAGGAATTTAGACGTATAATCCATCATGAATATAATTGGGTAAATGGGCATTAACACCTATAAAGGCATAGGTTTAAATAATTGATTAATAATGAATGCCTAGGATTACAATTAGAAATTGTAATTGCACTTATGACACGAGGTTAGGTTGCATTAGTGGTGGAAGTCTGCCCGGACCCGACCGGCATATCCAGTAGCCACTAGTGTTGAACCTAATATGAGAGGTCTAAGTAAGCAAATACGAGATGGACTATGACACGAGGTTAAGCCGAACTTGTGGAAGAAGTCCGCCAGGACCCGACCGGCATATCTAGCATCCACAAGTTGTAGGCCTAAAGTGGGAGGTCTAGCACATTATAAACCATAAATGGACATGGTAATGAATTGGACTACTTAATCTAATCTAATCATTAGGGATTGTATGAATATGAACCAAAGTTAGGGTTAAGTAAAATTGGTTGGACAGTGGATGGGCTAAGAAAATCTGAGGGGTGGGTAATGTCTACATATAGGCCAGCAAAATTAGCCCGATAAGGTTATGTAATTAAAGATACCTAGTGGTATACATAATCGGTAGAAATAATAAAGTTATGTAATTAAAGACACCTTTATGGTAAGCATAACTTGTAGAAATCATAATCACCTATTATAAATAAGTAACATTAATGTTGTATAATAGGTAAACTTGTCCTAGGGACAAGTGGGGATTATAACTTAGGTTATAATAAGTTAGTAAGAGAATGGGATTACTGGTGAATTGTGTTAAGGGACACTTAATTGTAAATTAAGTAATCAGTAAAGGGGAAAACCTGAAACCAGTTAAGAAAAGAGGGAGAATATATTGTAGTTAATTATAAATTAACTAATCTGTAAGCTTGGAAGTCTAAAACCCATTGATAAGAATGTTTAGGTTTTTCCTAGGGATAAAGGGAAATTATAACATAGGTTATAATAAATGGGTAGAGAAACTTATTAATGGGCCTTAGTTAGTGGAACTAAGTTAATAAGTAAAAAAACGATAAGTAGTATTAACGATGTAAAATGGAATTAAGATTAAATGAGAAGAGACGAGGAAAACTTGTGAAATAAAATAAGTTATATTTAATCATAAATGGTTAGTGACATGTTAATTAGAAAACATGTGAATTGGGATATACTTATTTACATATTATGTAAAACATGTTATTTTAATGATGAAATCAAACAAGAATATAAGGGGATTGCGGATCACAGACCTTGGACCACAATCTAGAGAGTAACATGTTGTGGGCTTATTAATGAACTTAAATGGGTTAAGTTATATGACTGAAATTAATAAGCAAGAGACACTTAATAATTTGAATAAGAATTCAATATGAATTAGAATAACCAAGTTAATGGAAACCTGATGAGGTGAGGCAAGCGCATAAATGAATGTTTTAGACATAGGGTCTAACAACATGTTAAAGTAAGGCACTTGGACCAATCCGTTCGGTTGAGGGTGAATAACCAAACGGGGTAGATCATCGAGGTGTTATTAGGCATGAGGGGGAGCGCACATTCATCTGATTGTTCCGATGGCTCCGAAGGACTGGAAGGGGAAGCACACGGCTTCCTGAGGTACGTAAGGTTCTCCTCGTAGTCCTCTGTGTGATGGCAGATGTCTTAGGCTGTGTCCACAGAGTTTGGGTCTGCGCATAACTACTAGGTGGGCGGGCCTTGACTGAAGATGTAGCTATGCAGTCAGAATGATGTGACGAGGCGACACCAGGGTGGTTCGGCGGTTGCCTCACAAGGAGGTAGAGGGTCAGGACCAACAAGGATAGTAGACCGTCGGACATCCGTCATCGGCAGTCAGTGGGATGTGGAAAGACTCAAGCTAAACCCAAGATACCATTTCACCCTATCCTATCGGGGTAAGGGGTTGAGGGAAGACGCCACATGGATGTTTAAATTTTTTGCGTAGGGGCGTTCGCTTAGCTCTGGTAGTCTTTACTAGTTGAGGGAGGGGTCGAGGTGGGGCCATAGCCACAATGAAAACATACTCTAGGGATATCCGTAGATGCTCTTTAAAGACGGGCCTGTACAAATATGGAAAAGCTCCCGATCGAGTTCCGTGTTTATTGTACCGCTCTGCCATGGAACTCAGTGAACATTAGAGAACGTGCGACCGAGGCATCGAGCTACAAATGAAGATGCATATGGTGGACAGTCTAGATACATGCATATCGACTCTGGGTGGCGTATCATAGACTTGAGGGCATTACTCCGTTATGGAGTCTGATTGGAACAATGATGGCAGTCCGTATGTTTGCGTAGCATAGTAATGATAAATATATATACAGAACGTAATATTGTTGTCCGTAGTCACTACGGCGTAGGATGAGGGATTGCATATATTGCAATAGTGTTACGGTGGAGACCATGCGCGTGGAGTTCCATGGGGTGTACCTCGATATTGGGGGCAGCTACACATATACTGTATTAGGTTAATTTACTGGGAAGTAGATGGGTACGACGTGTGTGTAAGCCTTGAGTGCTGTTAACACAAGTAACCTAGTAAATAAGATAATATGATTGAACGGTATATGTAGGATTATCCAAAGTGTATAGTTTAAATCCAGTCACCAGAACTTGTGTTCTGATCCCCTCATCATAACATACTCGTAGGTTACATTTGTGGCAGAGACATGAGACATTATAGCTTTGGATACTGGTTAGGCAGTATTATTAATACGGTAAGACTATACTTTGATTTATATTATATTTTGTCCATTCCGCTGTAAGATATTTTTTTAGCTTTGACATATTTTATGTTTCTGTCTTTTTTGCAGGATACCAGAGCAAACCAATCCGAGTTTCGATAGATTGGAATTTAAAAAAAATCGGTCTATTGAAATTTTGGTTGTCACATCTGGTATCATAGCTCAGGTTTAGAATTTCTATATAAATAATGAGTGAATGTATTTGTATTTTTTTTAAATATAAATATATTATATATATACCTAGATCCATAGAGGAACCCACTAAATAGAAAGAGTACAATATGGTAAGAAATGGGATGTTTGTTTTTACACTACAGAAATGAATATGGAAATCTGAGACCCCTAGGTAATTTGGGTGGAAAGTGTACAATGTATAGAAGGAAAGTGAATCCCATATGGTTAGTATCTTGGGTCGGTGGGCTTGAAATCCTTATAATAGGAAAAGTTTAAAAAGAAAAAAATGGATTAGGAATATATATATAGTTGAGAGAATTGACCTTAGAGGTGTCTAGGAAAGCCTAGAAGAAAATTGGAGACCCTCTTTGAGTCTAACCTCATTGTTAACTTTTAAGAACTTGAAATTATAAAAGTTTTGAGAAAAAGGTTTATGGTGTTTTCAAATTTTAATCTTAAAAGTTATAGTTTTAAAATATGTAAAGAAGTACATATTGAGTTTTAAAGTAAAATTTTCTCAGCAAAAAGGTGCATATTATAGAGCATGTATAGCTTTCTAGTTCTCTTGTTACATTTCATACAAGAATTTTTAATAAAGAAAAATTTGAAATCTCTATTCTTATGACAACCCTTTTTGATAAATTATTTTATGATAACTCTGTGGGTGGGCAAAATAAGTTGTAGAAAATAAGAATAGAGTGGATGTTGGCACCTTGTAGTAAGAGACTGAACCGACCTTGTAGGTAAGAACAAGTCATAAACCTGATAGAGAAAAGATGAATATGAATGGAAAATTTCCAAGATAAGATGAAGAGAAAATCAGTAGCAAAATAAAATTTTCTTATGTGGACTATGCTTGGATAGGAAAATAGGGAATCTTTATAAATAGTTTCATAAAAACCCAAGTACGGTTAGAAAAAGATTGGAAAATAAAAATGGAGGATGCAGAGTTTTCCGTTTTCCACCTTTTTGTAACATAAGAAATCGAATTCAGAAAATTAGTTTTTTCTAAAATTCGAAAAATAAATTTGGTTGGTAGGATTATGGATGCAACAATTGGATGAACTATGCTCTTACTCAGTAAGAGTGTGGGAAAATTTGGGTGAAAAAAAAGATTTTGATTTCCAAAATATTGCATTCATATAGAACTGCCAGTATATTTAGGAAGTGAGCATCATGTTTTAAAAGGATTTTTGAAAAAACTTGCATACACATAGAAGGTACCGCTTAGGCATACATGCATTATGATGATGTTTTTCACTTTGCACATATGCACTATGTTTGTAAAAATTGAATGCACACATGATGGGTGGATATTATGCGAGGGGTTATTTATTTTACTCTTATTAAATTTTGGGGACGAAATATCCTAAGGGTGGGAAAATGTAACACCCCGCATTTTAAATGCAAATAAAAATAAAAATATGCATATATGTATATATATATTATATGCATAGATATATTTAAAGGAAAAATTAAATAATAATAATATAATTGCATGTAATAAGTCCATGCATTGAGATGAAGAAGAAGATTAATAAAAGAAACTACATGCAATGTATAAAATGAGAAGAAATGCATGCAATGTAATTGAAATTGCATGCGAATATTAAAAAGAAAAAGGATAATTTGAAGAGCTTCCAGAATTTGGTCACGGGATTAGCGTCATGGCGTTCGTGGCAATTTTCTGTTCAATTTAGACCTATGGGTTGTAGAAAACTAATTTAAAATGAAAGAGATATCTTTAAATTAAATATTGTAACAAAACATGAAAAAGAGGATTGAGAAAAAAATAATGTCTAGAACTGTTCTAAACATTGTTAACAATTGCTTAAGTAGTTCATTTGGTTAGAGCATGTGACATGCATACAAGAGATTCAGAGTTCGATCCTCGCCAGCGCCATATTTTTGTTTTAAGGGAATGGCTAAAATGTGGCTTAGTGTGAAAGCAATTTAATTAAAAAGTGGCTTAGTGTGAAAAGGGTTAATAAGAGGTCTAGTGCTTATATATATATATATATATATATATATGTATATAACAAGATAAAATAGGAACAAAATAAATAATTGTTCGCGTACAAAAGGTCAGCATACGCATAAGAGTTGAATATAAATGAACATAATTCAAATGGAGGGTTGCGCACGAACAAAAGGGATGTTTGAAATTTGATTTATGTGCAAGAATTATATGTATTATAAATAAATCAAATTTCAAATCAAAAGAAATATATATATACTGTGGGGTGTTGACACCACCATAGGGGTGTCAACACATGTGTCGACACCACCATAGGGGTGTCAACACATGTGTCGACACCCAAACAGTGGTGTCTACCCCTGCGCATCATTCAACACATGTGGCGCATTTTGATTGGTGAACATTTGTTTTTGTTGCGACGTGGCCATTTCTTATTGGTCGTATGGCGTAATTAGCTCTGATTGAGTTTTATTTAAATGTAAACAACCGAATTCATTTAGAATGCCTATAAATAAGATGGTTAGGTTTACTCCGTCCTCATAATTTCTGAGGCGACGCCAAAACACTGCCATGGCTATCTCTCTATCTTCTCAAATCTATTCTGAAATTAAAATATTAGCCTAAGAAGATTATGAATCCATATCTGGAGGAGAGAGTCAATGTTAATAAAATATTATTGTAAGCAAGGTAAACTTCTAAGGCCAATCTATTTAAATTATTTCTCTTCCCCTTCACTTTTCATGAAAATAACAAATCCATGGTCAATAGGTTGTAAATCCGATTAAAAGGGAAACCATGGATGATAGAGCGGATCAGATCCAAAATTTGGGGAAAGCATGAAGGTGAGTGGGTTTAAAATATACTTTTTGAATAATAGTACATCGATCGTTTGGCATTCCCCATAGTGAACATATTGGAAGGTTTGGTTTGATGAAGTACGTTATTGTGCTAAAATGGATAATACGTTCGATTATTTAATATGTTTAGATGCCTAAACATATGCTAATAATGATTAAAGTGGTGTAAATGACATGTGGGAATGATTAGCATGATATAACTTCAAATTGTTAATATGAATAATTCATATATTGAATCAGTTGAAATGGTGGAATGTTTACATGTTATAATTCACATATTGGATTTGTTGGAGTGCTAAAAAGTTTACATGTAAAATTTTCCCAATTATATACAGGAAATAATTGAAGTAAATATACGATTATATGGATTCATGTTAACATAGAATTGAATAAATAAATATGGGTTTGGGGCATCGACCAAATTATTTTAAAAGATCTTAAATTGGATCATAAGTATAGAAAAATGATTTGGGCGCAAATGGAATCAAATGTAAAATTTGAATTGGCTTAATTTGAATAACAGGAATTTAGACGTATAATCCATCATGAATATAATTAGGTAAATAGGAATTAACACCTATAAAGGCACATGTTTAAATAATTGATTATTGCACTTATGGCATGAGGTTAGGTTGCATTAGTGATGGAAGTCCGTACGGACCCGAACGACATATCCAACAGACACTAATGTTGAATCTAATGTGAGAGGTCCCAGTGCGTAAATACGAGATGGGCTATGACACGAGGTTAAGCCAAACTTGTGGAAGAAGTCTGCCAAGACCCGACCGACATATCCTGCATCCACAAGTTGTGGGCCTAATGTCGGAGGTCTAGCCCATTATAAACCATAAAAGGACATGGCAATGAATTGGACTACTTAACCTAACCTAATCCATAGGGATTGTATGAATATGAACTAAAGTTAGGGTTAAATAAAATTGGTTGGACAGTGGGTGGGCTAAGCAAATCTGAGGGGTGGCGTAATATTTACATATAGGCTAGCAAACTTAGCCAATTAAAGATACCTAGTGATATACATAACCGATAGAAATAAAAAAGTTATGGAATTAAAGACACCTTTAGGGTATGCATAACTTGTAGAAATAATAATCACCTATTATAAATAAGTAACATTAATGAAAATATTGTATAATAGGTAAACTTGTCCTAGGGACAAGTGGGGATTATAACTTAGCTTATAATAAGTTAGTAAAAGAATGCGATAACTGGTTAATTGAGTTAAGGGACACTTAATTGTAAATTATGTAATCAGTAAAAGGGAAAACCTGAAACCAATTAAGAAAAGGGGGAAAATATACTATACTCAATTATAAATTAAGTAATCTGTAAGCTTGGAAGTCTGAAACCCGTTGATAAGAATGTTTAGGTTTGTCCTAGGGACAAGGGGAAATTATAACATAGGTTATAATAAATGGGTAGAGAAACTTATTAATGGGCCTTAGTTAGTGGAACTAAGTTAATAAGTAAACAACGATAAGTTGTATTGACGATGTAAAATGGAATTATGGTTAAATGAGAAGAGATGAGGAAAACTTGTGAAATAAAATATGTTATATTTAATCATAAACGGTAAGTGACATGTTACTTAGAAAACATGTGAATTGGGATATACTTAATTACATATTAAGTAAAACATGTTATTTTAATGATGAAACCAAACAAGAATATAAGGGGATTGTGGATCACAGACCTTGGACCACAATCTAGAGAATAACATGTTGTGGGCTTATTAATGAACTTAAATGGGTTAAGCCATATGACTGAAATTAATAAGCAAGAGAAACTTGATAATTTGAATAAGAATTCAATATGAATTGGAATAACCAAGTTACTAGGAACCTGATGAGGTAAAGCAAGCGCATAAAAGAATGTTTAGACATAGGGTCTAACATCATGCTAAAGTAAGGCGCTTAGACCAGTCCGTGCAGTTGAGGGTGAATAACCCAACGGAGTAGATCATCGAGATGTTATAAGGCACGAGGGGGAGCGCACATTCATCTGATTGTTCTAACGGTTCCGAAAGACTGAAAGGGGAAGCACGCGGCTTCTTGAGGTACGTAAGGTGCTCCTAGTAGTCCTCTGTGTGGCGGCAGATGTCTTAGGCTGTGTCCGCAGAGGTTGGGTCTGTGCGTAACTACCAGGTGGGTGGGCCTTGACTGCAGATATAGTTATGCAGTTAGAATGATGTGACGCGGTGACACCAGGGTAGTTCGGCGTTTGCCTCATGAGGAGGCAGAGGGTCAGGACCGAAAAGGATAGTAGATTGTAGGACATCCATCATCGGCAGCCAGTGGGATGCGGAAAGACTCGAGCTAAACCCAAGATATCATTTCACCCTTCACTATCAGGGTAAGGGGTTGAGGGGAGACGCCACAGGAATGTTTAGATTGTTTGCGTAGGGGAAGTCACTTTGCTCTGGTAGTCTTTACTAGTTGAGGGAGGGGCCGAGGTGGGGCCATAGCCACCATGAAATCAGACCCTAGGTATATCTGTAGAGGCTCTTTAAAGACGGGCCTGTACAGATATGGAAAAGCTCCCGACCGAGTTTTGTGTTTCTTGTATCGCCTTGCCATGGAACTCGGTGCACATTAGAGAACGTACGATTGAGGCATCGAGCTACAAATGAAGATACATATAGTGGACAGAATAGATACATGCATATCGGCTCTGGGTGGTGTATCATAGACTTGAGGGCATTATTCCGTTATGGAGTATGGCTGGAACAATGATGGCAGTCCGTACGTTTGCGTAGCATAGTAATGATAGATATATGTGGATCGTAATATTGTTGTCCGTACGTCACTACAGCGTAAGATGAGGGACTGTGTATATTGCGATAGTGTTACAGTGGAGACCGTGCGCATGGGGTTCCATGGGGTGTACCTCGATATTGGGGGTAGCTACACATATACTATATTAGGTTAATTCACTGGGAAGTAAATGGGTATGACGTGTGTGTAAGCCTTGAGCGTTGTTAACATAAGTTACCTAGTAAATACGATAATATGATTGTATAGTATATGTACGATTATCCAAAGTGTATTGTTTTAAATCCAGTCAACAAAATTTGTGTTCTGACCCCCTCATCATAACATACTTGCTGGTTAGATTTGTGGTAGGGACATGAGACATTATAGCTTTGGAAACTGGTAAGGCGGTATTATTTTTACGGTAAGGCTATACTTTGATTTAAATTATATTTTATCCATTCCGCTGTGAGATATTTTTTGAGCTCTAACTTATTTTATGTCTCTGTCTTTTCTGCAGGATACCAGGGCAAACCAATGCGAGTTTCGATAGATTAGAATTTAAAAAAAAATAGGTTTATTGAAATTTGGTTGTCACATAGGGATTAAAGAAAACTCAACATGACTAACCCTCGTGGGTTACAAGAAATTTATAGGGTCTTACCACTACAAGTCATCAAATGAACGACCCTCCTCTCGCAGTCAAGTATGGCCCCGTAAATGGCCAAGAAATCCATCCCTAAAATCATTCTGTACCCTACAAACCTCAACATAAAGGCATCACAATCAAATTCCATGCCTAAAGTGAAATTTTTCAAACCCCTACAAATCATAGAAAAGTGTGCCGAACCACCTATGGGGTTTGAAATTACTATGTGATCGATAACAGATAAGATGTCTTATTGCAAACAGTTAACCAAAGAACTAGGAATAATTGAATGTGAAGCTTGCGAATCGAAAAGAGTACGAATAGGAAAATCAGAGATTGAAATCAAACCTTCAACAGGGACTTTTCTTCCTCTACCAGGACCACTGTTGGTCAATGCTTCCTCCAATACATGCACCTAAGCCAATGTTGCTATAGTATCAGCACTCTGTTCAGTATTTTGTTGACATGCCTTACTCAAATGTCCAAGTTTCCCATAACTACAGCACTTTCCCTTCATCCTCTTACAGTCCTTGATGAGATGAGCTAGCATCCCACAACCATGACACTTGGTCTCAGCCTTGGTTGGTCCTTTCTGTGGATTCCCCCATCTTCTGCTTGTCTTTGTTATTCCAAAACTTTTCTTAGGGTCATGGAACTTAGGGGCCTCACTTTTCTCTTCCTTCACTTCTTCTTTCTTATCCTCATGCATCAAAGCCATCTCAATCAAAGCCTCATATGCATCTACTACAGGAATGTTAGTCATAGCCAAGCCTTGGAAAGGTTGTTTCAACCCTCTCGCAAATCGAATAGCCTTCTTGTGAGCAGTATTATCCAAGTCCATGTCGAACCTTGATAACTCGTTAAATAAATTGATGTATTCCTTTACTGACATATCTCCTTACTTCAATTTTAAAAACCATTCCAACTACATTCCCTCCTTAGCAGGTGACAAAAACTTTCTTCCAAACATATTTTTGAATTCGGCCCAACCCATATTCCTTCTTTCGTCCTCTTCAATTTACCACTAAAACGAAGCCTCCTCCTTAAGTTGCCTAGCTGCAAGTCGAACCCTTGTCCCATCCTCAAGTCCCAACAACTCAAAAATCCTCTTGGTCTCTCTAATCTAGGTGCGCGCCTTCACAAACATCTCAATACCCAAAAAAGTTTTGCCACCCAAACTAGAGAAGTCTTTACAAAACTAGGAGAAATTCGCGGCTGCAGTTGGGTTGGGAGGAACCACTACAACGGGTGTTGGAACATGTGCATGTGTTTTTCCCTTAACTGGTGTCATAGTTTTAAAATATCTACAAAACCAACTAGGGATAGGAGCACCCTAAGGAATATTATGGGCTCCTAATATTTTGTGCAAAACATAGGACAGTATTTAGAATTCGAAGGAAGTAAATAAATGTTGTAACTTTGACTAGAAGTGATGTACTTTTGTTTCGAAATAACTTTTGGATTTTGAAAGTAAATTTTCTTTTAAAAAGTATTATTTAAAAAAAATGTGATCTTAAAAACCTTAGGCTTTGATACCAAATGTAACACCCCACATCCCTTAACGTTGTCTTAATATAGAATCTCGCTAAGAAATGCGGAGCATTGTAAGTTTACAGATAAATAGTCATCACAGAGACTAAGATTTCACAAGACATAAATTTTAAATTTATAGTGGAAGAAAAGACAATTTATGGTAAAGCGATAAAATCATTAACCGTTCTCAAATTATTTCAAGTAAATCAAAGTGCCATAAAAGTACCATGTCTCACTAGTCACAGAAGAAATATCAAAGTACAAAACAAAAGTATCCCCAAATAGCGAAAAGAAAATACAAGCAAATCATGGAAAGAAAATAAGACTAGCAGTACATTTCCACAAGAATCTTCGAAGAAAAGGAAAAATGAGAAATCCAAGTTAAGCACTTCCTCTTTAAGAGCTTGGGGGAAGGAAAAGGGGAAAATAGGTGAGAAAAAAAGTCTGGTAAGCTGTAGTAATTCCTAGAACATCTAATAAGAGGAGAAAGATAAATAAAACAAAAGTCTAGTATAAATAAGGTAATAAGTGTCTATACACAACTGAAAGTTAACCGAATAAAGTACGGGTATAATAAAGGATGCTTTACAAAGATATTTGATAATGACATTAACTGTTTTGCACTTCTACAACTAGAACTAATTAGGAAGAAATTCCTAATACTACCAAAACGACCAGCTACGTCAAATCATGGATAACCCATACTGTTCGAGGACGGATATTCTATCGATTAGAAAACCACTGCTAAGTGTAATAAACCACAAGTGCACAACGTACACTTGTAGTACGTTAGCGAGTACAAGTCGATCCACGAGGAAAAATGTAATTTTAATTATTTTACTCAATTAAATTAACTCAACTTTAAATTGTGATTAAGAACTAGAAACAGATAATAAAGTAAAATTAGACTAAAACTATGAGATTAAAACCAATTTAGAGGCAACTTCACTTTTCTCTCTTTCAACATGGTTCAACATAAAATAATACAAAGATCTCTCGATAATCTAAGTAAGATTAATTATGTAATTATCATAAGCATGACTTATTTGAGCTATTAATTAACACAAAATAATTCATCAAGCTACAATACACAATTAATCTAACTTTTTAACTTTTATGAAACATGACATCGAAATGAAACTAACATCTAATTTAAGTATGATTTATTTACTATTGGTTAGTAACATAGATCATCAAAGTTCAACTTAAACCCATCTCATTTCCATAATCACATTTTTAGATGAAGAGGCAACTTGTTGTTTATATCATAAACATAGCCTCAATATTATGAAATGAACAAAAGAGGCTATAAAATTCGACATGAAAGACAAATACACGAAAAAATCTATTCTCATTAAATCCAAAAGAGATCATTCATACAAATTTATGTTGAATCTACATTAATGAGAGGAAAAGCTCCATCACCCCTAAATTGTAGGGGTTTAGCTTCTTATTTGTGTTATTATTTCAACACAAATAGATATCAACATTGAAGAATAACAAAAATAGAGAGTAAATAATGAAGAAAAAATATTAACTACTAACTAATTGCATAAAGTAAAGTTACACTACTTACGTGAAAATAAATTTAAACTACTAACAATAAAAATAGAGAGTATGAATAGGCATAAACATTAAATAGAACATATAAAAGAAAGAGGCTTGGAAGCCATTTTTGTTTATTTGATCGCTTACACTTTCATTTGCTAAAAAGGAGATCCTCCAATACATGAAACAAAGGGTATATATACATGATCAAAAGGCCTAAAACCCTAATCACTTTCCTTGGGAAATCCCCAAAATGCCCATTCATGAAGCTTATAATTGCCATTAGCCACTAATAAGTCATGTAGAATGCATGAAGCCTTTTGTCTCATTCAATTAGTCTTTAATATGAAGCTTAAGAGAAAGTGGGCTAAGTTGAAAGGTGTGGCCCTCTACTATCCATAAAATGAATTAATTTTTTGCCCCCTTTTGTGCAAATGCATGCTTTCCCTCATCTCTTCATGTGTATATATCCTTTTAGCTCCAAAATTCCTACAAGAGATAATCACAAGGAACAAGTAAAAGATTTAACAAATTAAAACATGCACGAGTGACCACTTTTCCCAAAATAAGTGATGAATTTGAAAATATTTAAAACATAGTTTGATTATATAAAATACCCAAAAATGCTCATTTATTCAACTAAACAAGAATAAATATGTGATTATAAATGTGCATTTTTACGTGCACATCAAATACTCCCACACTTATCTTTTTATTCGTCCTCGAATAAAGTAAAAAACTAAGCTAAATCCGTTTTCGTAAGAAGCACGATTGCATTGAGAGTATGCAACAAGCCGTTAAACCTCTGGGTGTCCCCAGTAAGACGAATGTTGTATCATGAGGGTTTTCAACGGATACTACCCACAAAATCTAAAAGTTAAATCCAAAAAATATTTACAAAATGCAAGATTCAAAAATATTTACAAGATGAATGCAAATATTCAAAAATATATATATTTACAAATGGGTAATTTACTTCTAAATATTACACGAATGAGTTAATACAAATTTGAGTTGTCACTATGAAATTTGAGTCCATTACTAATCAAAACTTCAAACAAAAGTCATGTTATCATCACAAACTCCTCCAGCTTGGCTTGTTGTTTTGGTAGAAACATAGTGCAAACATGAAATGAATTCTATAATCGATATCAACAATTGTAAAACGACATCTCAACTTCCTTTTGGTTAACAAGTTAGGTCGAATAAGTGAAGAGTGTGCTTGGATTTTAAGTGTTAACTCTCTCTTTATTACAAAATATTTACATTAATAATTTACAAATACCTAGGTGTACCACCCCTGCAATGCATTACGACTTATGTGAGGGTCGGTAATCCTTAGGTGTCCAACTCATAAAATGAGACCAAGGTATACCGACGTTGACTTTGTCAACAAGATGTCGGAAAGAGCTTGGCGGGTTTGCACACAAACGCTAGATGTACTAGCAATGTTGGATACCCTTGGATTATATATATACTGGTTTTTTTTTCTTCTTCTTTTTTTTCTTTTTTTTCGTTTTTATAAGAGAGAGAGTTAAGCGAGAATATCTTAGCACAACTTCACTTAAGAATCTAAAATGTTATCGCAAGTAGTCTAAATCAACCATTCATTTAATCGGATTACAATTTAGAAAACATTTCATACTCATCACCTACAAATCTCCCTATATACCAGTTACACCAAATTTGTTTATAATTCAAACTTTCCTTTCGTTATCCGCTAAGAGAAGTAAATTTCCAAACATTTTAATCGAACGATCAAAAACTTGTTCAACGACGGATATTCCATCGATTAGAAAACCATCGCCAGGTGTAATAAACCGCAAGCGCATGGTGTACACTTGTAGTACGTTAGCGAGTACGAGTCGATCCACGGCGAAATAAGTAATTTTAATTATTTTACTCAATCAAATTAACCCAACTTTAAATTGTGATTAACTTCTAGAAACAAAAAGTAAACTAAAATATGGATTAAAACTATGAGATTAAAACCAATTTAGAGGCAACTTCACTTTTATCTCTTTCAACATGGTTTAAAATAAAATAATACGAAGATCTCTCAATAGTCTAAGTAAGTTTAATTATGTAATTATCATAAGCATGACTTATTTGCGCTATTAATTAACACAAAATAAGTCATCAACCTATAATACACAATTAATCTAACTTTTTAACTTTTATGAAACATGACATCGAAATGAAACTAAAACATAATTTAAGTATGATCTATTTACTATTGGTTTGTAACATAGATCATCAAATTCCAATTTAAACCCATTTCATTGCCATAATCACATTTTTAGATGAAGAGGCAATTTGTTGTTTATGTCGTAAACATAGCCTCAATGTTATGAAATGAACAAAAGATGCTATTAAATGCAACATGAAACAAAAATACACAAAAACATCTATTCTCATTAAATCCAAAAGAGATCATTCATACAAATTTATATTGAATCTACATTAATGAGAGGAAAAGCTTCAACACCCCTTAATTGCAGGGGTTCAGCTCCTTATTTGTGTTATTATTTCAACACAAATAGATTTCAACATTGAAGAAAACCAAAAATAGAGATTAAATAATGAAGAAAAGATATTAGCTACTAACTAATTACCTAAACTAAATCTACACTACTTGTATGAAAATAAATCTAAACTACTAACAATAAAAATAGAGAGTATGAATAGGCATGAACATTAAATAAAACATATAAATGAAAGAGGCTTGGAAGCCATTTTTGTTTATTTGATCGCTTACACTTTTATTTTCTAAAAAGGAGATCCTCCAATACATGAAACAAAGGGGTATATATACATGATCAAAAGCCCAAAATCACTTTCCTTGGGAAATCCCCAAAATGCATGTAACAACCCGGATTTTCAGAACCAATTTAAAATTTTATTTTAATTATTTTAATGGATTTTGAATATTTAAAATGATCTATTTTAAATAATAACAACTAAAAATTTATTTTAATCGAAGTTAGAACGAATAAATCTATTTTAATTATAAAATGAGCCTAAAATGACGTGGTAGTTTGAAAATTCGATTTTAAATCTCAATTTAATGTAGAATTCAATATAAGTCAGAATTGGACGAAAACAGAAATAATTGAATCTGATTAACAATATCTTTCTAACGGATGTAAGAAACTGAGATTTCACTTTATAAATTGTAAGTTACGTCCAGTTTAAAATTTAGAATAGTCGCTGTAGAATTTATATATATTTTAATATAATATATAGCCCTTAAAACTAGCCATTTTGCAAACGACCTCCGTTTTCGATGAAACCACTTTTGTTGGATCCGGAATGTCAAATTATTGCAAGATTCCAATTTTCATAATTTTTGGAATCAATATGTGAGCGTGGTGAATTTAAACGTGTGTGGTAATTTCGGTTTAAATTTAATCGACTGAAAATTGGCCATTTAAACGGTCTCCAAAATCAGCGAAATTAGTTTTTTTAGGACCATATCATCAAAACATAGCTAGATTTATTTTTCTGGAAATTTTGGAGTCAGTATGTGACTCGAATAAATTAAAATGTGCATTTAAATTCAATATATATTGATTTGTATTTTAATTTTAATGAAAACTGATCGAAACAGTCGAATTGGCTTGCGGGACATATCCCATTGCATTTGGAATGGGGGTAATTAGCTAGGGGTGGTTGTCGTTGGGTTTGATTTGGATATTGAATGAAAAGGTAACTTTATGGAATTCAAAATTTAAAATAAAAAAATAAATAAAATATAAGTCAACCCCTACCCATAGTTTTCTCTCTCCCTGATTTAGTTAAAAGAAATAATAATAAAAACCTATCCTAGAAATCCCGTTGCCTCCCTCATAGCACACGCCGCCGTCGCCGAGCGCCGCACACCTTCCTCCGACCCCTCCTCCCTCCACCTCTCTCTTTCCAGCGCCTCCCTACTTCAACCCCCCTCCCCCCCCCCCCCCCAAAAAAACCGCCTGAAACCCATTGCCAGCCACTCCACGGCCCACTACCAGTCAACCCCACCCAGCGTCGACACCCCACCATCTCCTCCAGCCCCAGAACCGATTAACAGTGAGTTTTCTTTATTTTATTTATTTACATTTATTTTATTTCCAATTTTAATATATAATACGGTGTTTAAAAATCTGATTTTTAATGAATATATCATTATATAAAAATGTGATCTTTAATATATATATATATATATATATAGTGATGATAAAAATATGATTTTTATTATATGTATAGTGAGATAAAAATATGATTTTTATTATATGAATAACATTTTAAAAATATGATTTTCATTATATGAATAGCATTTTAAAAATATTATTTTTATTATATGTATAGCGAGATAAAAATATGGTTTTTATTATATGTAGTAGCATTATAAAAATATGATTTCCATATATGTAGTAGCTTTATAAAAAATATGATTTTTATATATGTAGTAGCATTATAAAAATATGATTTTTATATATGTAGTAACATGATAAAAACGTAATTTTTAAATATATAAAGCATTATTAAAAATGAGATATTTAATATAAATTGCGTGAAACATATTACGTTGGAATCACGGTGAAGAATACAACGCTGGAAACAAATCCAAATCCAAACTGTTCAATTAAAGAATGATGAAGTGGAAACTAAAGGTGAGAATATTTTCTCACTCAACTTTTAAAAGTTAATATATTCTAGGATGCAGACAGTGCTTAGTAGCATCCGACACCTTTGATTAAAACCATGGATGTTTTGTTGTTTGTTTTGATTGATTTATTTGTTTGAATTTGGTTTGGCATGTGAATGGAATGGATTGAATTGGTAGGTGTATGGCGCGAGCTAGTATTAGGCGAGGGATAAGGCTAGACATTTTTCCAGTTCTAGTATCGTGCCGTTATGGTGCCAAAATTTTCTAAAAATCTGTTAGAACAATAAAAATATCAATTTTATTGTGTAAATGAACTAAATAAAATATTCATGTGTTGAATAAAATACTTTATCGTTAAAAATATAATTTTTAACGTATATATGAACGACATAAACTGCTCCTAAATTGAAAATAAATATTCATTTACAAATCGGACGATTTATTTATGTACACCCATTTAAGTGACACGGATTGGGGCGATAAATTTTACACATCTCCCAACTGCATAAATAAATTCTGTGTTTGTTGATTGAAACACCACACGGGTACTGGGATGATATTTAACGTACACTAATCCCAATTATTTAGTTGTACGTCGGTCGACTGGTTGACCGGCTGTTATAAGCGTTAATTATTTATATTTAATGCTTATGCAGTTGTGTAATGCACTCTGGATGATGGATGATTGTTTATCATTGTTAATATATACATTTGTTGTATGAAGTCCATATAATTAACATTATATGGTAATTGATTGGGTCTCATTCCAATTTGGAAAATAAAGAATATTTTAAAATAATATTCAGAAAAGGATTAAAAATATTCTTGTGTTGAATAAAATATTTAAACAATAAATATATCATTTTTATTAAATGTATAAACCATTAAACTTATTCATGAATTGAATAGAATATTCATGTGTTGAATAAAATAAAATAGCGAATATTTTAAAATAATATTCAGTAAAAGATCAAAATATGATTTTGATGTCTGATTTTGGATGGACACGGAAATTTTGAAATATGTGAGGCCGTATTGATTAGATATGCGCCATTTTGTTGCGAACAATATTTATATCCATTATATTCATTTTTATAATAAATATCGAAAAGGAAATGATTTCAAAATCTTATATTTTGAAAATATTATCATTTATATATTAATGATATGGAATATTCAATTTTGGTTTAAAATTGAAAATGAAGTTGGAATCGTTTTAAAACAAATTTATAAACGATTTATAAAATACATTTTAAATGGAAATCGATGAAATAATATATATATATATATATATAATGGCCTAAATAGAACGCATCGCACAGCGACCTTTCGCGAATTTCGACCATTAACTTCGAATTGACATTACGGGAGATCCGACCGTTGGATTCTCTTAAAACTAGAACTTTTGGGTTAATATCGAAAAGAGCTTTCCGAAAAATATAAGAGATTTGAAATCTAATGGTTGGATTTGGAATTATGTCCAAATCAAATTTGGAAAAGTTCGATGTAAGTACAGTTCGGTGGCCGTTATTGGATACCGAGAGTACGGGCCCTGATAAAATTATTAAAAATATCATTAATTTGTGTAAAATCATAATAAATAATTTGGAAAGAATTTGGATGAAAAATTCCATATTTGAAAAGATAAAAATATATTTTTATCAGAATGAACTAGTAATTAACTAGAAAAGTAATCCAGTATTTTTAAATAAATGAATTGGATTGAAATGGTTTTAATATAACTAGAATTTTACAACTATGAATTGGAATGGATTTGAATAGAAATTATCTTCTAGATATTTCGATATTGGATTCGGTGACTATGCAGATATTGTGGAGGAATTTGGAAGATAGATATATATCGTTATTCCCCATACGATATGTGTTGGTTTCAGGATTTGATATTGAATATAAGCCGATATAATTTCGATTCAGAGTCTTGTATTTAATATTGAATTGGATTTTGGGTTTTCCATGACTGATGTCTTCAATAACACTGTTCTTAAACCCAGATGAGAAAAGAATAAATAAGATTATTAGAGTTTCCAATTAGTTGATATTTAATTGGAATAAAATGGAATGTGAATTGTGTTTATTGTGAACCGTGTTTTAAGTGACATTCGTTCTTTAACCCGATTAACAATGAAATGTGTTTTGGAATTTATAAATCTTTTAATTAAGATTTAAGGGAAATTTTCCAAAGTAAAGTTTTCCAATTAATTAATATTTAATTGGAATGGAATGGAATTCGATTTGGTAATTATTGAAGTGAGCTTCTATGGAGGAAGATTGTTAATATATATGGAATTTAAAAGGCTTTATCGATATTCCATTTATATTATTAGTCGAATACGGAAATTGATATCGATTACGTATTGATCCGTTTTCCGTAAAGATTCCATAATTAATGGAATGTGATTTGGGTTTATCGCAAACTGTGTTTTAAATGACATTGGTTCTTTAACCCAGTTAAAGACAGGATTACATGTCTAACATTGTATTTTGAACTGTATGGTTGATCTCTGCTAAATATATATTTGTTTGGTGGCAGAAAATTTATTCTCTTGCTTAACTCCTTTCTCTAAGACGTACGAGCTTAGAAGTTATATATCGGCAGAAATCAATAGTACGGTGTAGATTGTCAGTGTGGCATGTTTGATTTCCCAAAGTTAAATAATCATTAATATTGATTTTTGAAAAGATTAAAACTAAGTGGAGTTTTAATGAATCTTTAATTAGATTGAAATAATCGAGAATGGAGTATCACCAGTTTTGCTCCAAGCGATAGTTAAATCTTTAATTAGATTTGAATGTGAAATGGTAATTAAATTTACTGATAACCCTGTTGTAACACCTCGTATTTCTTTTAGTAGTGAAATTCACAAATTAATGTATAACTAATTTCAAATCAAAGAATTAAGGGAAACAGGATATGCCATTGCGTTCGTCTCGGAATTCTGCTTGAGATAGAGTCCGAGTTTGCGTAAAACGGACTCCGTATGAAGAAGATATGGCCTCCGGAAGTTTCAGAATTCAGTTTAAAATTCAAACAGACAGAAACAGCTCAGAAATCAGATTCGAATTTCAAAAATCGGGTCAGATTGGCCAGGGCGGGAATTTTCCCGCCCAAGGCACCCAGGTCGACTGGGTAGTCGACCTGGGCTACTTAGGTCGACTGGGTAGTCGACCTGGGGCACCCAGGTCGACTGGGTAGTCGACCTGTGGCACCCAGGTCGACTACATAGTCGACCTGGGGGTCGACTGGGGAGTCGACCTGGGGATCGATTGGGGAGTCGACCTGGCCCCTGAGCCAGGTCGAACCCAGCCCCCTCTGGCTGGCCTGGTCTGTGCTTGGCCGAATTTCTGAACCTTGCCTTGTCACTAGGGCTAGGTGTCAGCTCCTGATTGGTCCCTCCTTCAAACGAATGGCTAATATTAATCCAAGCTCCATCGACGGTCCTAATCAATTCACAAACTCTATAAAAAGGACCTAAGACTCCACCTAATTCATACAAACAAAAATAAGAATGAGACCGTCATGCTGTTGAGGAAGGACTAGAAATAGCCGTCAAAATTGAGAGACGATTAGGAGACAATTCAAAAGCTTAAAGCAACGACAACTAAATCAAAACAATGCCTACAACAAAGGATAGCATCTCCAAATTCAGAATTCAGATTCCTGAATTGAAGATTCGTCATATGTTGTAAGTAGAGTGCTATTCCGATGTGAATAAATAATTGTGTTTCGATTTGTGTAAAATGAGAAATAGAATTGTATTTGATTTGTGGTGATAATAATTCATATTTGTATGTTGCTTTGATTCTAAACGATTTGGGATGTTGTGGTATAACGATTGGATATTTGCAAGTATGTGATTCATGTTGAAAGTTAACAACTACATGTTTGTGGTAGTTTATTTGAGATTCATGCAAGTATATGATTCACTATTATGCCAACATAATATATATTATAATCACTTTTAGTGTAGTTGGATCCATTTGGGTATTATGACTTATGTGAATTTATGTTGGAATTGGCATCATGATTCAAGTGTAAAACCATACTTTTGTATTAGAGACAAAAGTAAGCATCTTTGTGAACTTGTGTTGACTCTATGAACATGACTAAACTATATTTGGTGTTATTCCTAATTGAAAAACATGTTTTAGGCCTATGTTGTTATCAAAATCATATGATAATATATGTGACACATAGCTAAGTTAGATTTACATTCCAATTGCAAGTTTGCATGAATGGATTAAAAACCATGATTTCATGTTTAGGTATGTTTATGCCATGATTATATGAATAGATCAAAAACCATGATTTCATGTTTAGGTATGTTTATGCCATGATTATATGAATAGATCAAAAACCATGATTTCATGTTTAGGTATGTTTATGCCATTATTATATGCTATTACAATGCAAGTTCACAAGTGCCAAATTTATGTTAATTAGTTCGCTATGTTGCAAGTTCATGCGTTCACACTCCCCTTTTTATGTTACTTAGAATATATAAACACCATGTTCTAAGCCTCCCCTTTTTCATGTGGCTAAGTTGGGTTTATGTGTTAAACCCAACATATGTTATATTGTAGCGAACGTATAAAACGGGGGTAATGACATTGGGTTAAAATATAGAACATATGTGTTGGCATGTTTGACGCATGCCAACGACCTTGAAAAACAATTAAGTGGTGTAAATTAATTTTACCCAATAAAGACGAATTTGAATAATGGACCGCAAATATTTACATATAAAAAGAAAAGAGACAAAATATGTAAATTTAGAAAATACGATGTGTTTAACCCGAGGTTGGATTGAGTTGTGATGTAAACCTGCCCGGAACCGCCCGGCTGTCCAGTAGTCACAACAATACCTATCCAATGTGGGTGGTTAAACACGGAGCCCAATAAGGACCCGAGGTTAGACTGAGTTGTGGCGTAAGACTGCCCGTACCCAGCTGGCAACAGGCAGCCACAACAATATTTGTTTAATGTGAGAGGTCGAGGCTTTAATAAGACAATCAAGGCTGAGTCAGGATTGGTAGGATTAAGTAAATTGAATTAATACTTAATCAAAAATGGAACATGCTAAACTATATAGACTGATTGGGGGTTAGGTTTACAAAACACTTAACCAACTTAGCATGTTTGCTAGAAATAGAAAACCTAGTAGCGGGGGACCCTTTTCAGCAGTAACCCTACAAGGTGTATCAGGATACCCTGAACTAGGCAGGGTGGGGCACGATTACTGGGTTGACTGTAAGAGGTCAAATCGATGGCGGTGGTGCAGCAGTGTAGGTTCTAACGGGGTGCGGGCGTGCACACACTCCGGCGCAGAAAAATAAGGCACTGGCCACCAGTAGTATACCTGTGCATTCTAGAATTGTGTCAGGCCGCCACCGTGGGACTTGATACACCCCATGGTGGGACCAGCATAGGTAACTACAACATCGGGGGCCGTAAGAGACATGTAACTATGCGAGTATGAGCCGATCATTAGAAACGGATAACTTCACCCTGATTATGGGGTGCCTGTTGGGAACTAGTTTATATGGATGCAGAGGTTAATATGGGGTACGATAAGTATATTCGACTCTAGACAACTTAACTTAGTTTATGGTGCTTTCCCATTTCCAGTTTACACTTATCATGCCCAGTTCTTTATTCATAAACTGAATAGTCCTAGACTTACTTAGGCTTTATGTCTGACTCTACTTTTCTTTCGTCTTCTTTTCTTTTGTTCCACCCCAGGTCCATAGGGAGGGAATACCGCAGCTTGACCAGTTTTCACATCCAACTTGAAGAGAAAGAATGTATTGCTTGGATCTCTTTCGTTTTGGACTATGGCTTTGGATTGCAACTATGGGGACTTATGCAGTTTACTTTTATTTTTATGCTTCTTTAAGTTATGAAATCAAGACAGTTATGAAAATGTAATGGTTTTTGGAAGTATTGTAAGACAATTATGACATAGTTTGTGTAACACGTATTTTGTTGAAAAAAAAATTTGCTGTTGTTTTCCGCTGTTCAAAAATATGTGTTTTTATATCTGTCTTGTGTATGTGTGACTTATACATATAAACCTCCACTAAAATTAGGGCATTCCCTTTGAGAGTGACCTTAACGGAGGTGGGGCGTTTCACTTGGTATCAGAGCTTGGTTACCAGAACAGATAAAAATACTTTAGAAAAATAGTTATTTTTGAAAGAAGTGTTTTCGAAAACATGTTTTAATGAGTAATTTAAGAAAAACATAATCCCCAAATAGCCATATATCTTTATCTTTCGAATTCTCCATTTTGAATCTTTCCTTTTTCGTTTCAGCATGGCTGAAGATCTTAACCTACCTGACGGTGTAACGATACCAGGATGGTATAGGAGGCTGTTAGAGGCTAGGGCAGCCGCAGGTCCGGCCAATGTTCCTCCACCACCAGTTGCACCTCTTCCTCCACCTCCTCCGCGGGGTAATACTTTTGCTAAGATATGTAAAGATTTTAAAGCTATGGGAGGAAAGGACTTTCATGGAACCGAGTCCTTCGTGGCAGCCAGGAATTGGCTGAAGGAAACCGAGGACTTATTCGTCATCTTTGAGGTAGAAGATAGGCAGAAAGTACAACTGGCAGTATGGCTACTTAAAGGCGAGGCTTCCTACTGGTGGGAAGTCATCAATGCAGAAAGACCAGTGGAAACATGGGAGGACTTTAGGGCAAGGTTTGAGGCTAAATTTCTCTCAGAAGCTGAAAGGAGTCTTCAGTTGGAAAAATTCTTATTTCTTAAGCAAAGGAATATGACAGTCAAAGAGTATGTTAATCAGTTCGATCAGCTGGCTAGGTTCGGACTGGACCTAGTCAACACTCCGCACAAGAAGGCTCTCCGCTTTGTCAAGGGATTGAATGAGCCATTATACAGTTTGGCCATGACCCATATACCAATGGGAGCTACGTATGAAAGGTTGGTGCAGATGGCGTATAGAGTGGAGTTGCCTGAGAGACTTAGTGGTGTACACGACGTATTCCATGTGTCACATTTGAGGAAGTGCTTGCACGAGACCGCAGAAGTGGTAGAGCCGAGCTTGCTTAGAGGTGGAGATAGAGCGTGATGTGACGATTCGACGAGCTCCTACGCGCATTCTTGGGTCAGAGATTAAGAAGTTGAGGAATCGAGAGGTCAGACTAGTCAAAGTGCAATGAGGAGATGATGAAAGCAACGCTACTTGGGAGACAGAAGAGAAGATGCGTTCACGATACCCTTTTCTTTTTTAGGGTATGTCTTTTAATTTCTCCTTTATCGCTTATCTTGTACTTATCTTATCTTTAGCGTATCCTCTCGCTAGTATCTTTGACCTTTAGTTAGGATAATCCTATGGTTGAAGCATGCGTTTGAGACATCTTATGTATGATGAATGCAAAGTGGATGCAAGTGTTTGCTAGTGGTTGCTCGTGGACGCATATACACACACTGTTAGGCACTAGATCGGCTCAGTCACTTCATACTGCATATTGCATATAAATGGCTGTATTTAGTAAAATGGATGTATAATGGTTGTGTAATCATATGGATGCTGCATTCGGATGATGATTGTGCACGCATGTAGAAATAATATGTAGCATTAGGGAACTTTTGCATACATAAAGGACGCATGGCACTATCATGGTTTGCATTAAAGGAGGTCAACTGAATCAGTGGACCGCCTAATTTTGCATTAGATAGGGACATATACACACACTGTGCATTTAAACATGAAAGCATTAGAAGTCTATAAGGACAATGGATGCCTGTGTTTGATGGTTGAGTAGATGGTTGTTTGGATGTTAGGATATACCTTCTTCTTGACTTGAAGATTTCGGGGGCGAAATCCTTTAAGGAGGGGAGAATGTAACACCCCGTATTTCTAATAATAGTGAAATTCACAAATTAATGTATAACTAATTTTAAATCAAAGAATTAAGTGAAACGGGATACGCCATTGCGTTCGTCTCGGTACTCTGCTTGAGACAGAGTCCGAGTTTGCGTAAAACGGACTCCGTATGAAGAAGATATGGCCTCCGGAAGTTTCAGAATTCAGTTTAAAATTCAAACAGACAGAAACACCTCAGAAATCAGATTCGAATTTCAAAAATCAGGCCAGATTGGCCAGGGCGGGAATTTTCCCGCCCAAGGCACCCAGGTCGACTGGGTAGTCGACCTGGGACACCCAGGTCGACTACATAGTCGACGTGGGGGTCGACTGGGGAGTCGACCTTGCCCCTGAGCCAGGTCGAACCCAGCCCCCCCTGGCTGGCCTGGTCTGTGCTTGGCCGAATTTCTGAGCCTTGCCTTGTCACTAGGGCTAGGTGTCAGCTCCTGATTGGTCCCTCCTTCAAACGAATGGCTAATATTAATCCAAGCTCCATCGACGGTCCTAATCAATTCACAAACTCTATAAAAAGGACCTAAGACTCCACCTAATTCATACAAACAAAAATAAGAATAAGACTGTCATGCTGTTGAGGAAGGACTAGAAATAGCCGTCAAAATTGAAAGACGATTAGGAGACAATTCAAAAGCTTAAAGCAACGACAACTAAATCAAAACAATGCCTACAACAAAGGATAGCATCTCCAAATTCAGAATTCAGATTCCTGAATTGAAGATTCGTCATACGTTGTAAGTAGAGTGCTATTCCGATGTGAATAAATAATTGTGTTTCGATTTGTGTAAAATGAGAAATAGAATTGTATTTGATTTGTGGTGATAATAATTCATATTTGTATGTTGCTTTGATTCTAAACGATTTGGGATGTTGTGGTATAACGATTGGATATTTGCAAGTATGTGATTCATGTTGAAAGTTAACAACTACATGTTTGTGGTAGTTTATTTGAGATTCATGCAAGTATATGATTCACTATTATGCCAACATAATATATATTATAATCACTTTTAGTGTAGTTGGATCCATTTGGGTATTATGACTTATGTGAATTTATGTTGGAATTGGCATCATGATTCAAGTGTAAAACCATACTTTTGTATTAGAGACAAAAGTAAGCATCTTTGTGAACTTGTGTTGACTCTATGAACATGACTAAACTATGTTTGGTGTTATGCCTAACTGAAAAACATGTTTTAGGTCTATGTTGTTATCAAAATCATATGATAATATATGTGACACATAGCTAAGTTAGATTTACATTCCAATTGCAAGTTTGCATGAATAGATTAAAAACCATGATTTCATGTTTAGGTATGTTTATGCCGTGATTATATGAATAGATCAAAAACCATGATTTCATGTTTAGGTATGTTTATGCCATGATTATACGAATAGATCAAAAACCATGATTTCATGTTTAGGTATGTTTATGCCATGATTATATGATATTACAATGCAAGTTCACAAGTGCCAAATTTATGTTAATTAGTTCGCTATGTTGCAAGTTCATGCGTTCACACTCCACTTTTTATGTTACTTAGAATATATAAACACCATGTTATAAGCCTCTCCTTTTTCATGTGGCTAAGTTGGGTTTAAATGTTAAACCCAACATATGTTATATTGTAGCGAACGTATAAAACGGGGGTAATGACGTTGGGTTAAAATATAGAACATATGTGTTGGCATGTTTGACGCATGCCAACGACCTTGAAAAACAATTAAGTGGTGTAAATTAATTTTACCCAATAAAGATGAATTTGAATAATGGGCCGCAAATATTTACATATAAAAAGAAAAGAGACAAAATTTGTAAATTTAGAAAATACGATGTGTTTAACCCGAGGTTGGATTGAGTTGTGATGTAAATCTACCCGGAACCGCCCAGCTGTCCAGTAGTCACAACAATACCTATCCAATGTGGGTGGTTAAACACGGAGCCCAATAAGGACCCGAGGTTAGACTGAGTTGTGGCGTAAGACTGCCCGGACCCAGCCGGCAACAGGCAGCCACAACAATATCTGTCTAATGTGAGAGGTCGAGGCTCTAATAAGACAATTAAGGCTGAGTCAGGATTGGTAGGATTAAGTAAATTGAATTAATACTTAATCAAAAATGGAACATGCTAAACTATACAGACTGATTGGGGGTTAGGTTTACAAAACACTTAACCAACTTAGCATGTTGGCTAGAAATAGAAAACCTATTAGCGGGGGATCCTTTTCAGCAGTAACCCTACAAGGTGTATCAGGATACCCTGAACTAGGCAGGGTGGGGCACGATTACTGGGCTGACTGTAAAAGGTCAAATCGACGGCGGTGGTGCAGCAGTGTAGGTTCTAACGGGGTGCGGACGTGCACACACTCCGGCGCAGAAAAATAAGGCACTGGGCACCAGTAGTATACCTGTGCATTCTAGAATTGTGTCGGGCCACCACCATGGGACTTGATACACCCCATGGTGGAACCAGCATAGGTAACTACAACATCGGGGGCCGTAAGACACATATAACTATGCGAGTAGGAGCCGATCATTAGAAACGGATCACTTCACCCTGATTATGGGGTGCCTGTTGGGAACTAGTTTATATGGATGCAGAGGTTAATATGGGGTACGATAAGTATATTCGACTCTAGACAACTTAACTTAGTTTATGGTGCTTTCCCATTTCCAGTTTACACTTATCATGCCAAGTTCTTTATTCATAGACTGAATAGTCCTAGACTTACTCAGGCTTTATGTCTGACTCTACTTTTATTTCATCTTCTTTTCTTTCGTCCCCCCCCCCTCCCCAGGTCCACAGGGAGGGAATACCGCAGCTTGACCAGTTTTCACATCCAGCTTGAAGAGAAAGAATGTATTGCTTGGATCTCTTTCGTTTTGGACTATGGCTTTGGATTGCAACTATGGGGACTTATGAAGTTTACTTTTGTTTTTATGCTTCTTTAAGTTATGAAATCAAGACAGTTATGAAAATGTAATGGTTTATGGAAGTATTGTAAGACAATTATGACATGGTTTGTGTAACACGTATTTTGTTGAAAAAAAAAATTGCTGCTGTTTTCCGCTGTTCAAAAATATGTGTTTTTATATCTGTCTTGTGTATCTGTGACTTATACTTATAAACCTCCACCAAAATTAGGGCATTCCCTTTGAGAGTGACCCTAACGGAGGTGGGGTGTTTCAACTGTGGTGTTGGATATGGAGTATTAGCAGGTTTGCTCCATGGGATGAATAGGTTGGGATTGGGAAATTTAATAAATGATTACTTCGGTAAGCTCGCTAATCCCGACTAGTTTGGAAAACCTTAATTTGGTTTAAATTGTGAAAAGAATATTTAAATAAAAGAATATTCTAGATTGGAATAAGGCGTATGTTATGTTTATATAACTTGATTATAATATACGCGGGTTATTCAAAAGGTCGGGTTTATACCCACTCTAATAATTGATTCGACGATAAGTCGACGATTAAGATGGTGGTTGAAGACCAGAGTTCTTCACATCGTTTGGATGATTACTGATGTCTTGATTGGGCAGTATACCCAACACAATGTAATAAGTGGAGATTGTCCAGACATACTTGGAGATCGACCGGATATGCGAGGACCTCTCTCCTGTATTGGACATATGGGATGAGGAATAAGGTGCCTTCGGTTTCGTTCAAAACCAGAACGAACTTGTAAATGGATGTGTGTCTGACATTGGATTTTATTCTATGTTGATTGATCTCTAATAAATATATATCTGTTTTGTGGCGGAGAATTTATTCTTTTGCTTAAAACCCTTCTCTGAGACGTACAGCTCAGAGGTTATATATCTATAAACATCGGTCGCATGCCGTGAATTGCCTGTGTGGCAAGCTGAGATGCAAATGATCAAGGCTTCTATTGAAAAGCAGAGTTTTGTGGTTAATGATCAAGGCACGACCTTAAATGGCATATTTTGTATAGCGTTAATTCGCGAGCCTCAAACCTCAGTATGAGCTAAAAACGGGATAAGGGACCCAAGGGGTGCTTGACGTTTCCTTCTAGCTATGTGTGGTGTCATGGTATGGAGCCCAGACATTTATTATACTTTTACCTATGTGGATGATGGATAGCAAGGCGCCTCGGATATATCAGTTACTACGGAGCCGATGGATAGGTCCTATCGGACTGGGAAACGTGTGTTCAGGTATAATTAATCCGCTATGTGTGGACCGGCCTTGGAGGATCCAAGGGCTCGCCAGCATCCGAGCCCTGAGGCATTTGCTAGAGTGTCTCGAAGCCGGCGAGGAGTACATCCCTTGCCTCGACTCATGACAGAAATCCAATTTCCAATACATGACATTTCGGTTTTGATTGTAGAATCTAGTATGGAGACATGATAGATGGTACCCATGCCGCCTATGATTGATATATTTATATTTGAAGTTGCTTTCTTCACTTATAGTAATAATAAAAGTTGAAATTTCACGTATCAAGCATTATTTGGCTATTATAAGGTAAAACTCTATCCTTTGGCTTGCGTTGCATTGTGTGATGGGACCTGGGTCTTATAATAGCTTTATTTTTCTTTAATTAACATTGCGTTGTTTGTTTTATGCACTAGTATTCTTGGGAGGAAACCCGTTCCGTGTTATACGGTTGGTCCCTTGATTTACTTAACATTAAAATAAAGTTTCAAATAATTGTTTTAGTTATCACACCAGTCACATGACTGACCTGGAATTTAATGTTTAACCTAAACTCTGGGTGCCCTTATTTCCCACACCGGCAACTAGTTTCAGTTATGCAGATTTATTTTTACAAGATCTTGGTTTACAACTGGAGCTATATTCGGAAAGCTCTGTATCCGTGTATTTCTTTAAGTTGTGTTATGTATTATTTTCCACTGCTTTGTAATTTAAATTTCTGAATTTTTTTCTGATGTATATTATTTATTTACACTCTTTTATAGTTCTTGTACTCTGATGTTATTGTTGTAATAAGCAATGAAATGTTCTTCTGTTTGTGTTCTAATTTGTCGTGTTCTCAACTCAATCCGGTCTTTCCCGTAAGGGTGAGTTTGGGTCGCTTTAATGCCCATTCATGAAGCTTCTAATTACCATTAGCTACTAATAAGTCATGTCGAATGCATGATGCCTTTTGTCTCATTCAGTTAGTCGTTAATATGAAGCTTGAGAGAAAGTGGGCTTGTAGAAAGGTGTGAGCCTCCACTATCCAGAAAATGAATCAATTCTTTGTCTCCTTTTGTGTAAATGCATGCTTTCCCTAATCTCTTCATGTGTAGATATCCTTTTAACTCCAAAATTCCTATAAGAGATAATCACAAGGAACAAGTAAAAGATTTAACAAATTAAAACATACACGAGTTGCCGCTTTTTCCCAAAATAAGTGATGATTTTGAAAATATTTAAAACATGGTTTGATCATATAAAATACCCAAAAAATTTCATTTATTTGAATAAACAAGAATAAATATGTGAATATAAATTTGCATTTTTACATGCACATCATATACCCATTATGGGTTTAGGTTTATCAGGCCCTAGCCCATCAGCGATTTGACATAACCATAACTATATGTGTGAAAATGTCTTATGTCCCCAAATAGAGGTAGTGCACGCACATTGACTTACTATAACGCACTCACACCCTCTCAATTCGACGAACTTACATCCACAAAGTAACATGGTGCATACCCTTACGTCAATTGAGGTCGAAATGAGAACTAGGGTATGCCATATGGAATGGATTTATCCCCAAAACAGTTTATTTTACTAAGCTCGACAACAAGGATTATTGAGCTTAAATATTATTTTATTATGTTTATATCAAAGCCCGACAACAAAGAGTACTGAGCTTTAAAACCGGATAACAAGGAATACTGGGTTCCTACTACAAATTAACATGTTTATATCCCAACAACAAGGAGTACTGAGCTAAAAGCCGACAACAAAGAGTACTGGGTGAACATGTCTTCCCTTAAGCATGCTTACATTTTAATTCTCACAATTATGTCATTTTTCCAAATTATAGTCTATTTCTGTCAATTCTGTTAAATATGTGTTTATTCACTCCAATTTCTTTTATTCCAATTATTCGTTTAAATTTACATTTTTTGAACATATTCAGATTTTAGCCTTAAATTGATTATTTCAACTTCATGTATTTCATTTCCCAACCCAAGCCCAAAACAAAGAAAAAGGAAAAAGATAATCCAACGCAAAATACAAGGCTTGCCAGTTCATGTTGTTTCAACATATCCATATGCACTTTTTAGGCATATGTTTAGAACAACTACAAAAATAAAAAAGAAAAGAAAGGAGAAAGGAGAAAGGAGAAAAGATATTCGGAACAACAAATCACAAGAATTCTGAATAAATTTTGCAGAAGTAGACAAGAATTTAGAAAAGAAATGGAACATCTGTATTATTTGAATCAAGAATAGAGAATAATCTGGATCCAAAATAATACCAACTACTATTTTATAGATTTGATTTCGATCTCAAAGAAATCTAAAAATTACTAAAAACTCACCTAAAGATTGCAAATTCAAAAAGGCCTTGACTGAACAATCCTTCAAATCTACAACTAGATAGTACTCTGATTTGTGCCCCAATAATATATTTTATTTCAGAGAAGAGGTGAAGTGGAAGTTGAGAAAATGAAGAAGGAGAAGTGTGTGGAAAGGAGGAGGAGTACAGGATAATTTATAGGTGTAGAAGGAAAATCTAGGCCTTAGAAAAATTTGGTTCATAATCTGAATGCTCAAAACCACATTAGCAGGAAGTCTCCAGAACAACCAAAAGGTTTGACCCGTGCCAGGCATGAAATTGTGCCTGGAAATGCTAACTGGGTTGACCTATACTCCCAGTCGACATAGGGGTCAACCCACTTGGGTCTTGGGTCGACCACATGACCGACCCCGTTGGTGCTAGGTCGCCCTAGTTACCCCGTCAATCTTGCTCAATTAATTGTTTAAATTCATTAACTTATATTTAAACTTCCAGTTTAAAATTCAAACTTCAAACTTCAATTGATCGTAATTTGTTCCCTTTAAGTCCATTATATGCAAACCAAAAGTTTATCCGAACTAGAAAATCATGACGGACCCAATGGTACAACCTCATTTCCCAATTCTCGATTATTTCTCAACTTATTCTTAAATTATCAATTATTTAATTAATTATTGTTTTGTTAAAAATTTTGATTTTTACAAAGAGTTAAACAGATAGTCAGATGAGTGTTAAATATGGATAGACCATCCAGTTTGTTTCCGATAATTAGTTAGATAATTTTAGTAAACCTGGTGTATGCATGAACCAGGCACATGAAATTAAGACTAATAGTTATAATAAGGCAAATAGTCAAGAGTAGACAGATAGTCAGAATTACCCATAAGACTAGTTAGAATTGGCGATAAGACATGCATGCATATAATTATTTATATTTGGTTAATGATTATCATGTCCATTAACAATTATGATTACAAGTTCAACATTGATTGATTGTTTTGATTAAGAATACTAGCAAGGGGAGAACTCGCTCTATGACACCCCACAACTCTTAATACACCCCAAACGAGTCATGTTAAGGATGTGGAGTGCCTATGTATAATAAAGCTATCATATAGAATAAGCTCCATAAGACATAAAAAGATACTATGGAAATATTTCATAAATAAATAACTTATTGTTCAAAATTAGACTTCATCAAAACAAACCAAATGTCATAAAATCGGGCCTCGATAACCACATCCGAGTACAACTCAAACATCCCTACCTTAAGTCCCAACAAAAACCAAAATAGATGGAATGACAAAAGGTGGAGGAGAATACATCAAACAAAAAAGAACCCCCGAGATGAATCGTCTAAGATTCGTGTATCACTCTCTACCCTATGAGCCTAGTTCGTAAGAAAAAAATGGAGAATAGATCAGACACAGTTAGGTGAATGGAAATGACAACTGGAAATTGAACAGTTAAGAGATAATAGACTTGGTAATAGTTCTGGCGTTACAATGGTAAAGTAACAATGCACAACTTAAGGTTATTTCATAGATTGTTTGATTGTTCAAGTTTATTGTTTGCACTTTAATTTCTACATCAGAAGTATTATTAGGATTGAACCCTAGTTCTACCTAAATGATCGGCCTCTCTTATCTATCATCGAACTAGCATGGTAGTTTTACCCCTTATACGGACCGAAAACCTACTCGGACGTGAAACTGCACTATACAGATTACCATCTGCAGATTCACCCGATGAGGATCTGTCTAGCACTAGATGCAGCAACAAATTATATAATCTAATCGATGCAGCATGCTTGGTCATCGCCAGTAGCACTAACTGCAGCCACTATTAACCACTTATTAATCCCAATCAACATTTCATGTCCCATCTCAATCCCATGAGCTGAGTTCTCAGTCCCATAACCTGAGTCATATGCCACAGTTACATGTCCTAACAAATAATATTCTGGTTGACCCTCCAACTTCGATCCCATAACTTGAGTTTTATCTATTCCTTAGTCCCCTGACAAGAGTCTTATCTATTGCCTCATTCCTACGATCTGAATCTTATATATTACCTAGTTCCAAGATTGAGTCTTACCTATGATATGTTACTTTCTTAAGGCAAGTTTCTAGTACCGTAATAGGTTCAATTCTTTTCTTATATTAACTATTACAAGAATCATAATTTACTTGCAAGTCTCCAAATCTTGCACTTTTCAGTCCATTTTAATTTTGTCACAAATCTACATGTTTTAGGTCTTTTTTGTAAATTTGATTTTTTATTATAGATCTTTGTGTTTACAGTATTTTCTGTAAATTTAGCATTTTCTTATTTAGTCCATATTTCGTGAAGACTGCTATGATTTCATTATTTTTCTTGTAAGTTAAAGGATTAAATCTACTTTTCAATTCTAACGTTAACATAATTGTTGTCTACATTAACATGTGTAAACGAAATATAGTGTAACGATCAAGGATTTTCGATCGCTTTAAATTAAGGATTTTGAATGTTTAAAATAAATTTCTTTTAATCTTAATATAAACATTGTTTAAGTAATAAAATGGATATTTAAATTTGTAAAATGTAATCATAAAATATTGGTAAGAATTTTTAGCCTTTGTTATAATGAATTTTCCAAGTACAAAACTTTTTTAAATATGATCTTTATAGTAAAATATAAATTTTAACTATAGACTATAAAATAAAAAAATTATTTTTGAATTTATTATATTTTTGGACAAACATCATTAAAATTTGTTTGCACAAATCATCGGTTGTTAAAATTGTTAATGGTAACGCTGGTTTTGAAATTTAGAAACACCTTTAAGATGTCTCAATTTTGTAACACTTTGAAGGTGTTACAAAAGATGTTGCTAATCAAAACCATGTATAAGAAATGGTTTCTTTTAGGTGGTTGTAGTTTCCCGTATTTCCAGTACGATTTGAGCTGACCAAATAACACAAGTCCAACCCAAATTGCACTGGAAACCATAAAACTAATAGAAAGAAAACAGAGGGTGAGAATAGATAAAATAGAGACTTAGAATAGAAGAAGAAGAATACACAACATCAGAGTAACATGAATCTCACAGCGGAACGAACAATATGTAATAGATACATAAATTTGAAATAAAATTAGTATATATATGCAGTAACATTATCAGAGTACAACACTTACAATACAGTGGAAATAAACAATGGCTATAAAATCCTGAAGCCTTATGCTCCAAGCTCTCCAAGTATATCTGTAAAATCCTAACAACTTGACTGCCCGGACAGAATTGGGCACCCAAGAGTTTAGGGAAAACAAAATAAACTCTGGGCCAGTCATTGGACTGGTCTGAGTAAAACAATTTAAAACCGTTCGAGCTATTAAACGATGTCTCATAAGACCACGCCGTATAACAGAATGGGTTTTTCCCTTATGAGAATCCAAAAAAATTGATTTAACTTCCAAAAATCCTTTTGAAAGAAATGATAAACTTTACATCAAAACTCTTTTGATATTATAATAATGTCTGTCAACCACAACTAAATAATCATTTAGCAGGAAAGCTTTCGTCTCATGTTCTACATATATAGTATACAATCAAACCCGCGAGCACTTATTGGATAATGGATTACCAAATATGACAAGGTCTGGAACCACCTTCCGATAGTGTACCTCTAGAGAGGAATACTTTGGGTTCAACAAGAACATCTTGCAACCTGGCCACACATGAACGACCACTCATTTCGCTTGAGTGTATCTAATGTATATCACCAACGGTTGGGATCAACAACCGTTTCCCGAATGGGACAGCATCGAATAATTAAAGAATGAAATGAATATCTCTAGATAGGTGATAATACACCCTAATTGGTAGCCAATCACTTAGCCATGCTGCCTGCCCGATTTTTGTCATTTCCCGGTTGTGAGGCTAGAGGCCACGCTTATCTTTGACAGATCACATTTATTCACCTTGAATGTCACATCGTCATACCCACCAAATCACAAATTGATTTCCCCAAAAATACAATGGGTACACAACTAAGAGAAACGAATTCCTCCGCCACCAAACGTATATACGTTTGAAGAGATCAACTTACGCGATTTATTTAAATATACTCTATTAGACAGTCTTCTGTACAGGTCATCCTGGGACTGGACAAACCGAAGGCACTATTCTCTAAATCCATCTTAGGCAATTTCTACCTAGGATCACCAGAACAGTCCATGCATAATTCCGTCTTCAATTATCTCCAACATATTTGATTCGCAACGTTAATGCCCATACAGAGTGGGATTCAGATAATGAATCTAATCCCGGTCTCTCCGTATTGACAACGGAAATGGTCAAAATCTTCGATAATCGGTGATTTAACTATCAAAGGAAAACATGTGTACAAACAACGGTCGTATTTCCAAATGGAAATCTTACTGAGAAAATCATCAATCAACAATGATCCACTTTAATTTAATTTGTCATTCAATTATCCATTTCCCTATTCATGTTTCCATATATTCAACATTTCTTATTTCTAAATTTAGAAAATATACGTTATTATCATTGGAAAACATTTCCATTTCTTATTTTCTATATTTGAAAACATTTCTGATTCTTCTTTGGAAAACATTTCCAAATCTCCTACATTGGATTTAAAAAGATGTTTTAAATCAAACATCGCTATGCCAACTTAAACCATTATACTCATTAACTAAATTCACTTAACCAATCTTCACTGTCGAACCTTAACCATTCCTTAGTTAAAAACAAAGCCAATCAAGTTGGGGTATAACTACCTCTCAGACCTTAACTAAACAACATTTCTAACTTCGAAACAGACAAGGTTCACCTTTTAAACCTTTAACAAACTTCCTTACATAACTCTTTTTCGAATAAATCTCTATTCGATAACTCTTTCCTTCGAATAAACTATATTCGATAATCTCTCTTCTAATAGCCATATTCGATTAACTCTATTCAATTGACTCTATTCGATTAACTCTAATCGATTTACTCTTATCAGTTAGCTCTATTTGATTAACTCTATTCTATTAACTCTATTTGATTAACTCTATTGGATTAACTCTATTTGATTAACCCAAATCGATTAACTCTATTGGATTAACTCTATTCAATTAACTCCTATCAATTAACTCCTTTCGAATAAACTATATTCGATTAACTACTTTCGAATAAACTATATTCGATCAACTCCTTTTGAATAAACTATATTCGATTTACTCCTTTAACTCTATTCAAATAAACTATATTCGATAACTCCGTTCGAATAACTAATATTCGATAACTCCTTTCGAATAACTAATATTCGATAACTCCTTCCGAATAACTAATATTCGATAATCCTTTCGAATAGCTGATATTCGATAACTCCTTTCAAATAACTAATATTCGATATCTCCTTTCGAATAACTAATATTCGATAACTCCTTTCGAATAACCAAAATTCGATAACTCCTTTCGAATAACTAATATTCGATAACTCCTTTTGAATAGCTAATATTCGATAATCTCTCTTCGAATAACTAATATTCGAAAACCTCTTTTTGAATAAACTATATTCGATTAGTTCTCTTCTTCGAATAACCTTATTTGATAACTCTTTCTTCGAATAAACTATATTCGTATAACTCCTTTCCGACTAACTCTAATTCAATTAAATCTATTCAATTAACTCTATTCGATTAACTCTAATTCAATTAACTCTAGTTCGATTAACTCCTTTCAGTTAACTCCAACTTGATTAACTCTAACTCAATTAACTCTAACTGATTAATTCTATTCGAATAACTATATTCGATTAACTCCATTTTCTTTGACTTCGTATTTCAAAATAGTATCCAATTTCCAAATTCTATTTATACTTTTATTTATAGAAATATTCATTCGAAATTTCCTTTTTATTTCTAACACTTAAATCTCATTCAAAATTTCCTTTTATAACTCTATTTATTTCATAAATAAATATTTCCCTTTCTAACTCTATTTATTTTTTTAAATAAATATTTCCTTTTATAACTCTATTTATTTTCCAAATAAATATCCCATAATTCTATTTATTTTCTAAATAAATATTCCCTTTTCAATTCTATTTATATTCTAAATAAATATTTTTATTTTATAATCTATTTATTTTCTAAATAAATATTTTCTTTAATAATCTATTTGTAAATGTTTTACAAATATTTCCTTTCAATTCTATTTGTAAATGTTTTACAAATATTTCCTTTTCTATTTGTTTCACAAATATTTTCCTTTTATATTTTTTTCACAAATATTTTCCTTTTTTAATTATCCTTTTATTTTATATTTATTTTCTTTTATAAAATCCTTTTCCTTTTATATATAAAATCCATTGATTTTATATAAATAATTTATTTTCAAAATACACTTTGAAAATCCCCTTTTTTACATCCTAGTATTTCTTACGGTATTTAAAATACCAAATAACAATGATCGATATCATTCAAACACACATAATCAACAACAGATTATATATCACATCATATATCACCATATATGAAACAAATAGTATTTTATAAATTGAGGAACCCAGTTGGGTCCCTCCAACCTATTTCCCTGCATCCACATATGTTAAACAATATAATTGACATCAACTTCATTTCGATATGAAATATTCTGATAAACAAAATCAATATTTGGTTAACGATATATATATATATATATATATATATATATATCGTTAACTATAATTTCAACCAATCAATTAGCAGTTCAACCAAACAGTCAACACACAACAATCAACCAATAATTATCAGTTCTAAAAATATGGTATAAAAATATAACTGTTCAGAGTTGGTGAGTTTTACTCACATTGGACAGTTATCGTTAAATAACGATTTACTATATTTGATTCAGACGGACGTTTTAATTCGCCCTAAATTGTGATGAGCTCTAATTCACTTCGAGTAAGTTCCAAAATGTAGTCCTCGTCCACATGATCTTATTGGATCCAGTTTCGTCAAATTCTGATAAGGTATGACGAAGATATCCAATTTACAAGTTTATACACTTAACTTAAAATAAATATAACTTAACTTTTATTTAAACGGGCTCACCCTTATTTGAATCCTTGGCCCAACTTCTCACTGCCAAACCCATACCCGTATGACCTTGCTTCCCCAATCAAGGCCGCGACTCCAGGAAAATCATTACAGCCATTTTCGCAACTTCAGCCTCAAACCGCACTCCCTTCACTCCATAAATCCACAAACAAATATCACTATTACTTTCTCCATCAAATTCTCTTCCATCTTATACCTCTTCCATTACTTTCGAACCCCATACCCAGTTTCCGTTCTCCAGTATACAACCGTAAATCAAGGACCGAGTTCGATTATTTTTCATTTGGAAAAATCCCACAAAATCAAAACAAGTGCCATTCGATCCTCTGATTACCAATACGAACTCGAATTCGAGGATTAATGATCCATTCGAACAAAATCCCCAACCCTAGGACCACGCTTCAACCATTCGAACTCCGGAAAGGGCCGCCGAACCAAACAAAAACGATACCGGGCTGTTGCTACACCTTGTAGGATTCCAAAATAGGAATTTGATGATTTATAGGAATTTATATCCTTTGTCTTGATTTTTGAAAGCTCATGAAATGTTGCTGTGAAGAGAAATGGTGGAGGACGTTTCATTTTGACCAGGAAGAGAGGAAATGGTAGGGTTAGAAAATGCTAGGATTATTTATAGTATAGTTTTAATATTTTTTATTCGAGTTTTATATTTGTTTTTATTCCGGCGCTGTTTGTATTTATCCTTAAAAATTCTTGTAATCACACCTGACATCCAAAAATCATGAAATTGGACATGTAGTTACAATTCGACATTACAAACCCAACGAAACTTGTTTCGTCGAATTCCGACTCCGTTTGCTCACACAGCGTATTTTTAACCGTAATAATACTAACTGTTTTTCGCATTAAAAATTCGTATGGCCACATAATGACTCCAAAAATCACGAAACCTAGAATCTAACAATAATTTAATATTACGGATCCAACAAAATTAGTTTCATCGAAAACGGAGGTCATTTGCAAAACTGACTATTTTTAAAGATCTAAATAACCCTTTTAAATATATAAATATATTTAAAAATAATTAAATTAAATATCTAAAAATAAATATTATCGTATATATTCACAATAGAATACCATACAGCTCCAGAATATTCCTATATGAATTTCGAACTCGATATTTTAAATCCCAATCAAATCGATATTTGATTTATAATGAAATTCCTTTTATATATCATTATAAATTATAAAGGAATTCCATAGCAACTATTTTAAAATTTGATTTGGACATAACTCAAAATCTACACAATGAAATCCTGATTTTTCTCCTCCATTATAAAAATATACTTCACCAGCTCCGAACGTTTCTTGTTTCATAGAAATCCGTCTTAAAATGGATTCTGTATATTCGTTTAAAGTTCGAATCGCCAAATTACGAACTGAAGCTCCATTTCGAGCTCGATTATAATTGTAATATAATTATACGTTCAACTGTCGTTCAAATAATATATTCGTTATTTTAATTCAATTCTAAAATGAATTAAATATCATAAATGATCCAATTCACATAATATTGTGAATTTAGTTATTTCCGACTAACTCGGAATTATAATATATTTTTATATTACAAATATTCAATATTATTTAATTAAACCATTTTAAATCTCTAAATTTCTAATTAAATAAATTAATTATTATATCGTAAAAATACGGGACATTACTTTCTTCCCCCTTAAAATAATTTCATCCTCGAAATTTGCTAAGGTAGAAAACAAACCTATTAACTGGTAAAAAACTTATTTGTTTACCTCTTAGCTTTAGTTTCAACTAAACCAATTTAATTTCAATTAAATATTTATTCATTCCTACTAACAAAAAATTTCAAAAATCCTGAAAATTTTCTAACAACTTAACATTTCGAAAAATTTCGCCAGCACCTCCTTTGTACTGGTCAATCGGTACAACTACAGCTCGCCTCTCTAGGACTTCTCCAACCCAAAAGAAAATCAAACAGCCAAGAAGCTTGCCAGTTCGGCTCATAAATCTCATATCCAATAGAAATATAAACTTGTACTTTTTTCGGGCATATCAATAAATCCTTTCCATGTGTTACCAATTCTGCATATACCAATGTCATCCCAATCATTCGGCTATACCCAAGCCAAATTCTATTCTTAACTCGGATTCCAATATTCATTTCAACTCCTGACTTACCAGTCCAATTCCATTTCGGATGGTCTCTAATCCAATCTAATTCGATATTTTCTATCTCAATTCATTTTCCACTTAACTGGTTTCAATTCAATTTCTATTTCCATTTTCTTAATTCTAATTTAATTTGTTTTAATTCAAACAATCTTCCCCAGGGATTTTCAAATAGTTTAGCTTTTCTAAAACCAGAAATCCCCTTTCAGAATTCAAAACAACTTGCTTTTAACAAAACAATTCAAAACTAAAATCTTTGGTAGCAATTCGTCACTTACAACTCGGAAATGACACTGATGATGTGGCCATCATCATCAGGGTTATTTCCTAGCTATCGAAGTGACTTCAATACTATAACAATTTCAAAACCCTATTTAAACATTTTCATTTTGAAATCATTTTCAAAATATCCTTCACAATGCTTGTAAACAATTTAAAATCTCCTAGGATTTTAAAATTCTCATATATTTGATTCAATTCCATTTACAAACACTGTTTCCATATTTCAGAAATTTTAATTCCAAATTCTGATTTAATTCATCTGATTTCACATACTTCACTTATATGAATTTCAATTAGTTATTTACATAACCATTTAATTTATAATCTTACTCGATTATAATAACAACGAACACATCTAGTATATTATACAAATTCCAATTCTTTCATATCAAAATATGTTTGGGTGAAATTATTTCATTTACCCTCTTTTCAAAACATACCATGACGGTTCATCGCATTCAAGTGTTTATTAACACCTACCGATACAGTGGATCAAACTGATCGACCAGAACTCATAAACAACTCAGCCAATAAATCTCCGCAATATAAAACCATTTTATATCAAATAACAAATACAATCACTCGTATATATACACTCAACTTAATCTAGGGTATTACTAACCCCATCTTTACTGAGTCACGCCACAGAGCCAGGGTAATTACTTAACCTTCAGCTCTGATACCAACTGTAGTGTCCCGAATTTCCGGTACCATTTGAGCTGACCAAATACACAAGTCCAACCCAAATTGCACCGAAAACCAGAAAACTGATAGAAAGAAAATAGAGGGCGAGAATAGATAAGATAGAAACTTAGAATAGAAGAAGAAGAAGAAGAAGAACATACAACATCAGATAACACGAATCTCACAGCGGAAAGAACAATATATAATAGATACATAACTTTGAAATAAAAACAATATATATATACAGTAACATTATCAGAGTACAACACTTACAACACAGCGGAAATAAACAATAGCTATATAATCCTGAAGCCTCCTGCTCCAAGCTCTCCAAGTATATCTGTAAAATCCTGACTACTTGACTGCCCATACAAAATTGGGCACCCAAGAGTTTAGGGAAAACAAAACAAAATAAACTCTTGGTCAGTCATGGGACTGGTGTGAGTAAAACAATTTAAAACAGTTTGAGCTATTAAACAATGTCTCATAAGACCACACCGTATAACGGAATGGGGATTTTCCCTTATGAGAATCCAAAACATTTGATTTAACTTTCGAAAATCCTTTTGAAAGAAACGATAAACTTTATGTCAAAACTCTTTTGATATTATAATAATGTCTATCAACCACAACTAAATAATCATCTAGCAGAAACGCTTTCATCTCAAGTTCTACATATATAGTATACAATAAAAACCGCGAGCACTTATTGGATAATGGATTACCAACTATGACAAGGTATAGAACCACCTTCCGATAGTGTAACTCTAGAGAGGAATACACTGAGTTCAACAATAACATCTTGCAACCCGACCACACATGAACGACCACTTATTTCGCTTGAGTGTATCGAATGTATATCACCAGCGGTTGGGATCAGCAGCCGTTTCCCGAATGGGACAACATCGAATAGATTAAAGAATGAAATGAATATCTCTAGATAGGTGATAATACACCCTAATTGGTAGCCAACCACTAAGCCATGCTGCCTGCTCGATTTTTGTCATTTCCCGGTTGTGAGGCTAGAGGCCATGCTTATCTTTGTCAGATTACACAATTATTCACATTGAATGTCACTTCGTCATACCCCCAAATCACAAATTGATTTCCCAAAAAATACAACGGGAACATTGCTATGAGAAACGAATTCCTCTGCCACCAAACATACATACGTTTGAAGAGATCAACTTACGTGATTTATTTAAATATACTCTGTCATACATTCTTTTGTACAGGTCGTCCTCGGACTGGACAAACCGAAGGCACTATTCTTTAAATCCATATTGGGAAATTTCTACCAAGGATCGCCAGAACAGCCCTTGCATAACTCTGTCTTCAATTATCTCCATCATATTTGACTCGCAATGCTAATTCCCATACAGAGTGGGTTTCAGATAATGAATCTGATCCCGGTCTCTCCGTATGGACAACAGAAATGGTCAAAATCTTCAACAGTCGATGATTTAACTATCAAAGGAAAACATTTATACAAACAACGGTCGTATTTCCAAATGGAAATCTTACCGAGCAAATCATCAATCAACATTGATCCACTTTAATTTAATTTGTCATTCAATTATCCACTTCCCTATTCTTATTTCCATATATTCAACATTTCTTATTTTCTAAATTTAGAAAATATATGTTATTAACATTAGAAAACATTTCCATTTCTTATTTTCTATATTTAAAAACATATCTGATTCTTATTTGGAAAACATTTCCAAAACACCTACATTGGATTTAAACAGATGTTTTAAATCAAACATCGTTGTGCCAACTCAAACCATTATACTCGTTAACAAAATTCACTTAACCAATCTTCACTGTCGAACCTTAACTATTCCTAAGTTAAAAATGAAGCCAATCAAGTTGGGGTATAACTACCTCTCAGACCATAACTGAACAACATTTCTAACTTCGAAACAGACAAGGTTCACCATTTAAACCTTTAACAAACTTCCTTATATAACTTTCATTCGAATAAATCTCTATTCGATAACTCTTTCCTTCGAATAAACTATATTCGATAATATCTCTTCGAATAGCCATATTCGATTAACTTTATTCAATTCACTCTATTCGACTAACTCTAATCAATTTACTCTTATCAGTTAGCTCTATTTGATTAACTCTATTCTATTAGCTCTATTTGATTAACTCTATTGGATTAACTCTATTTGATTAACCCTAATCGATTAACTTTATCGGATTAACTCTATACAATTAACTCTTATCAATTAACTCCTATCAATTAACTCCTTTCGAATAAACTATATTTGATTAACTCCTTTCGAATAAACTATATTCGATTTACTCCTTTAACTCTATTCGAATAAATTATATTCGATAACTCCTTTTGAATACCTAATATTCGATAACTCCTTTTGAATAACTAATATTTGATAACTCCTTTCGAATAGCTAATATTCGATAATCCTTTCGAATAACTGATATTCGATAACTCCTTTCGAATAACTAATATTCGATATCTCCTTTCGAATAATTAATATTTGATAACTCCTTTGGAATAACTAATATTTGATAACTCCTTTCGAATAACTAATATTCGATAACTCCTTTCGAATAACTAATATTCTATAATCTCTCTTCGAATAACTAATATTCGATAACCTCTTTTCGAATAAACTATATTCGTTTAATTCTCTTCTTCGAATAACCTTATTCGATAACTCTTTCTTCGAATAAACTATATTTGAATAACTCCTTTCCGACTAACTCTAATTCAATTAACTCTATTCGATTAAATCTAATTTGATTAACTCTAATTCGATTAAGTCCTTTCAACTAACTCTAACTCGATTAACTCTAACTCGATTAACTCTAATTGATTAATTCTATTCGAATAACTATATTCGATTAACTCCATTTTCTTTGAACTTGTATTTCAAAATAGTATCCCATTTCCAAATTCTATTTATACTTCTATTTATAGAATTATTCATACGATGTTACCTTTTTATTTCTAACACTTAAATCTCATTTAAATTTTCCTTTTATAACTCTATTTATTTCATAAATAAATATTTCCCTTTCTAACTCTATTTATTTTTCTAAATAAATATTTCCTTTTATAACTCTATTTATTTTCTAGATAAATATCCCTTAATTCTATTTATTTTCTAAATAAATATCCCCTTTTCTATTCTATTTATATTCTAAATAAATATTTTTCTTTTATAATCTATTTATTGTCTAAATAAATATTTTCTTTAATAAACTATTTGTAAATGTTTTACAAATATTTCCTTTTCAATTCTATTTGTAAATGTTCTACAAATATTTCCTTTTCTATTTGTTTCACAAATATTTTCCTTTTATATTTGTTTCACAAATATTTTCCTTTTTTAATTATCCTTTGATTTTATAATTATTTTCTTTTATAAAATCCTTTTCCTTTTATATATAAAATCCATTGATTTTATATAAATAATTTATTTTCAAAATACACTTTGAAAATCCCCTTTTTTACATCCCAGTATTTCTTACGGTATTTAAAATACCAAATAACAGTGATCGATATCATTCAAACACATATAATCAACAACAGATTATATATCACATCATATATCACCATATATGAAACAAATAGTATTTTATAAATTGAGGTACCCAGTTAGGTCCCTCCAACCTGTTTCCCTGCATCCACAGATGTTAAACAATATAATTAACATCAACTTCATTTCGATATGAAATATTATGATAGATAGAATCAATATTTGATTAACGATTTATATATATATATATATATATCGTTATCTATAATTTCAACCAATCAATTGGTAGTTCAACCAAACAGTCAACATACAACAATCAACTAATAATTATCATGTAACGTCCCAGATTTTTCACCGCTAATTTGTAATATTTAAATTGGTTTTAAATATTGATTTGACGATATAATGGATTTTATATCAATTTTTTTTTAAATGGAGGACGATTATATATATTTATGATATATTTAAAACGAGCTCGAAAATGACGTGGTAGTTCGAAATTTACAATTTAAATTTCAGTTGAATATACATGATCCGATATAAGTCGGAATTTTGTGAAACAAGAACCATTTGTATCGATTGGATTATATCTTTCTAACGGAAGAGAAAAATGAAGATTTCGTATTATAGATTGCCAGATATGTCCAACTCAAATTTTTAGATAGTCGCTAGGAAATCGTTAATAAATTATAACATTTATTTAATAATTTATATAGGGTTTTTAATCTAATTTAGATATCATTTAAACCCAAATTTATGGATATTGAGTTTGAAAATCTATAATAGTTTATTCTGAAGCTATATGATATTTCATTTGGGCAAATAATAATTTATTATGATTTAAATAGAATTCTTTGGATTTAGTTATATTTTTATTGATATTTTATAAGACTTAAAAATGTTTTCTTTTCAAGCGACCTTTGTTTTCAACAAAACGAATTTTATTGGAATGCGTGTGGTTAGTTATTGCTACATTTCCATTCTGGAGCCAAATGGAGTTATTTTGTCGGTAGACGAATATTTAAGGGTGAGCCGATAAATTAAAGTAGCGTTGTTTTTGCAAACAGAGACCGTTTTAAATGAAACTAGTTCCATTAGGACCGTAACATTAAATTATGCCACGACGTCCGTTTTCGTGATTTTTGGAGTTCGTATGTATCAACGTAAATTTAGGACTTCAATGCAAATAGCGGTATCATGTAATAAAATAAAACGGTAAATGGTAAAATGCGGTAGGATTAAAATACTGTATTATAAGACATATAATATATTATAAAATAATAAATGTATATATATTAAACCAAATTAAATCTCTTTCGATGCCGTTTTCAGTTTCTTGCACTGCAAATAATTTGGTTATGTGATAGCCAATTTATTATAAAACAGTGCCACACTGTGGTTTCTTGCGCCCCAAACCTTTTAATTGCTTGCGCCTCAAACAATCCACATACCGTGTGGACCAAGTTCCAAATAGAAAATGATTTCCTAGTGCCTTGCTCCTCACATCTTCTCCTCTATAAATAACCAAGCCTGTCTCCTTTCTTTCTTCATCCGGCGAAATAAACCCAAGCTCACTCCAACAAAAATAAGTAACACGCAAGCTGACACCCGAAGTTTCAAAATGATACGAAAAAACTCCTTGTAATCAAATACAGATCGGATCGATGAACTTTCCTAATGTCTACTCCGATGATGATTGGATCTGCGACGTCGAGCAGGCCGGAAAACAGTGCAGAAAGGACCGACAGTCTTAGGGTGGTTGCAGACAGTTAGAGAAGCCTTGTTAAGCGAGATTTTGAGAGAAGATAGAATGAACTTAGGCGCATGTGTTGGTGCTGTTAGATCATCGGCCGGCGATCGACGTGTGGCGCAGCTGGGTGGATGTCGAGGCGTGGGGGTATCGGTTTATGCCGCAGAGACGGAAAGTTGAACGGGTATGGAGAGGGTGCACTTAGTTTTTTTTGACGTGGGAAGGACTGTTGGAATATAAGGGGTGATGAGCATTACTGTATGGCATAACAGTGCCAGTGGGAAGAAATATACATGCATGGAGAACGGTGGGAGCAACAACGTGTTTCTAGAAGGGCGGACGGAAGCATGCGTGTGGGGAATGGTTGCAGTAGGCTTTCGGAGCGAAGTGTGGTTTTAAACAGAATGTGAAGAAGAACAGGGGAGGCAGTTGATGGGTGAAGAAGAAAACAAGAACATGTTGAGGTGGTGTTTGAGGGTACTGAAGCAAGATGAAGTGGGGAGAGAGCAGTATGCATGCAGGCGGCTACGTTGTGGTTGGAGTTGAGTTGCCGGGTCATCAGAGAATGGTGAAGCGGTTGACTAAAATGAAGAAATGGAAGACCAGCAAGTGTGGGAGGGCGACATGTTGGGTACGTGGACCGTATAAATATGAAGGAGAAGGTAATGAAAAGTTTTATTACATACGATGACTAATTAAAATCCCATTCTGCCTAATTGTTGTCTAATGGTATTAATTAAGTTTTAAATCATGCTTATTTCTTTTAAGCATAACAAACAAGATGAATACATGGTCCATTTTCGTTAAGTGGCTAGATCCGTGATTTGTACCCAATTTTATAACTTATATAATATGCCTAGTTTGTTAACGTAACTGATTTGGCTGACAAAAGGAAATATAATTTAACATTTTGTTTTACTTATTTGGTTTTGCATGTAACTGATTGCTTTGCTGAATAAAAAGGCCAGCATGCATTAATTTATTTCTTTCATTTAGTTTGTATTACTTAGCAATTCGTTTGACCCAAAATTTTGTCATCTCGTTGGTTAGAACACCAACGTCGGTCTGTTATCACATGCTTCATCGAAGGATCAAATTAGATAACGGTTTAGGATGTTTGATTAAGGTAGTATATAAGGGATGGATTTCCTAGTGTTACCTAATCAATATACAATGTAGACTGTCTTACGTTAATAGAAATATATACTTGTAATCATCGTACCCAGTTATTTCTGTATCAGCTACAAGAAACTTAGTATACAGCATAACCAAATATTTATATGAGTCTCGTACATAAACAACCACAGGAGGAACGTGTATTTAATGTGCCTAACCGCCTTTAAAATACCTAATGAAGTTGATTAACGTTAATTAAAGATTAAATTTAGTTATTATTAATTTTTAATAATATTAAATTATTAAGTGAATAACGTATTAAAATTTTAACTGTGTCATACAGTAGTGGAAATTAGATGGACAAGTGATGTCATATCTGTATCGATGAGCAAAACACGATGAAATTGGTTTGATCAGAGTTGACAGCTATTGGAGTTTTAATTAAATTAAACACCCATTTAATTTAATTAAACCATACTGTTTCAGTTCAGCGATATATCAGATCAAGGTGAGTTTAACTCACTCAGTTACCCCATTTATATTTTACATAAGCAGGGTTTTTATTTTGTGTGCAATGTTGTTGATGGTTGCTGATTGGATGACTATTGTATGTTGAATATTATTTGATGTTCATGGAATAAATTAAGTATTTGTTTAATTTAATCAAATTTAATCATTATTTTAACGATTTGATTCCAAATGAGGTAACTTACCTTGTTGGTTACGTTTAATATAAATGTATTAAATAAATAATTTGATGCTTGGATGAATGCTATAAATTGTTTGTTGATTGTTATTGGTTGAATTGTTTGTTTCTGTTATCATGATATATGTCGTATTGGATAACCCATTTTGATGCAGGGAAGGACAGGTTGGAGGGATCCAACCGGATTCCTCAAATATATTGTTTATTTATATGTATTGTTAATCAATTTGATTAATTGTTGATTGTTGAATCTAAATTCAACAATTATGTGAAATTAACCAATGAGTGATATTGGTTAAGTGACGGCAGACGGCCTATAAATGAACCGTTGTATAGAGATTGATTTACCATCTGGTAAATCAATAGAAAGAAAGTTATAAAGTTTGTTTCATAACTAAAGACAATGAAATCTATTTTATATATATTATTTTTAAATGAAGTATTAAAGAAAATAAATAAATATCTTGTAATTCTAAAACAAATACATAAGACAAGATTTGTATGTTATTGAGTTTTTAAGCAAATGAGCAGTGATTAACCAAACAGTTAAATGTGAGATTGATTGTTTTCCAATGAACAATTAAATGAGACTTATTAAATTAGATTGTTTAATCAAATGAAATTTATTTAAATTTAATTTAATTTAAAGAAATAACCAAGCATAAAATGAATAACAAAGTAACCATGTTGAAATGACCAAATTGACTACTTGTACGAGGATTGATTATTAAAAACTATTATTGGATTGTTAATTTTTATTGAAGTTAGATATCATTTTAAAATGACCTTTCAAAAGATTAAATATAGTCGACAATGAAGTAAATTATTTGATGTAAAAGATATTAGACAATTAACAAGCAGTTGATCCGTAAACTATCGAATCTTCGTAACAAGATATGAATCCCAATAAAACTAGTACCAACTTCTTCAAATTCGAATAATCTCCAGCCCTAGCTCACTTGTAAACTATTGAATCTTCATAACATGAATCACACCCAATAAAACTTGTAACAACCCGAATTTTAATAACATGTTAAGACAAGAATAAAGGCAGAATTTAATTATAAAATCTGAATCAGGAGAAACGGGCTGTGCCATTGCGTTCGTCTCGGAAAAATACGCGAAATAGAGTCCTAGTTTTCGAAAATCGGAGTCCGTATGACCCAGTTATGGCCCGTCAAAGTTTTCAGAAAAATTCAAGTTCAAAAACTGTTCGAAATTCAAATCTGGAGCCAAACAGATTGGGCGGGAAAAATTCCCGCCCAAGCCCCAGGTCGACTGGGGTGTCGACTGGGGAGTCGACACGCCCAGGGGCAGGTCGACTGCCCAGTCGACACGGGTGTCGACCTGGCCCAAAAAACCCATGTTGGTTCTGGACGACCTGGTGCACCTGGTTGCTCATTTGGGTCTGGTCTATTGGCCTGCGACGGATTTTGAGGGTTCAGATCTATCCTAGAGTTAATCTAAGGGCCTAAACTACTGCTAATCTCTATAAAAACACCCTAGGACCTAACCTAAATCACTAAAAATAATTCTAGCAACTAAGTGCTGCCAAAATCTATCATGATCATGGCCTCCATCTCCAACTCCAAGGGCTTATGCATTCAAATCGGGTTCAAATAAAAAGGTCCAAGCTTTCTACATCAAATCGAGGGTAGATCAACGTTGCTACGCAAATTTCATGACGATTCTTCAACAAAGGAGCCACCTTGACGATTCATGCTCCTAGCCCTCTTGCCACGCTATGTAAGTTCTAGCTACTTGTAGATTCTAACGGTGGTTCTAATGTGACATGGAATAAAATGCGATGAAACATAAGTATGCTAGCCTATGTGAACCTAATTTTGCCCCTTTTCTATGATCTATGACCTTGGGCTAAGTTTTAGCGACTTAATCATGCCACTCATGTTATGTTTAACCTAGTTTATCTTGCAAGTTTGAATCTTTATCTATGGAATGTTAGCATGAACCTTTGGGAACCATTTGACTTGTGAAACATTGGCAAAGACTTGACTTTGGGGCTTATGCATGTAAATGAACCCAAACCCCTTATGTTATCATGCATGTTTGTGGCCAAATTCCCTTATGATACTATGCATGTTTGTGGCCAAATTCCCTTATGATACTATGCATGTTTGTGGCCAAATTCCCTTATGATATTATGCATGTTTGTGGCCAAATTCCCTTATGATACTATGCATGCTTGAGGCCAAATCCTTTAGGATAATATTCACGTTTGCGGCCAATCCCTTTATGATATCTCGCCCGTTTGAGGCCAATATGTGGGCATAATACCCCTACTATGTGACTCACTTCCACTTGGGTTGGAAATACGTTTGGGTAGCTTAGGAAAAACGTGAATATGACACGAAAACTTGACATGGGGTTTACATGAGAACATGACACTCATGATACATTTAAATGTGGTCATGACATGTAGGAAAACATGGAACTTGAACTAGACATGTATGGGTTGTAAGTGTAATAAGACACTAGACTAAACATGAAAGTGGCCAACTCGAGTTTGGGTTGAGTTTGTAGCATAAATCTACCCAGACCCGCCCGGCTTAACTAGTGGCTACAAACAATAGGACCCAATGTGAGTATTTGGTCATATAGCACTTAAAACCCGAGGTTAGACTAGGTTGTGGTGTAAAACTACCCGGACCCACCCGGCTTAACTAGTAACCACAACAAAGTCTAATGTGAGAGGTTGGGGTGCATTAATCTAATTAATGCCACATGAAAAGGTTAAGTAATTTTGACTAATGACCCTTAACCGATATGACACGAATGGGTAGGTTAAGTTAAACCGGACTTGATTTCTTAATGACACTTAACCATATAAGACAACTAGGGGATGGGGTTAAGTAATTTACACTTAACTAATCCGACTTGGTAATTAGACGGGGTTAAGTAACTTAGACTTAACTAATCTAAATACGGTAATTAGATGTGGTTAAGTAACCTACACTTAACTAATCTAAACACGGTAATTCGATGGGGTTAAGTTAAACACTTAACCAATCTAAACTTGGTAATTCAATGAAGTTAAGTAACCAACACTTAACCAACTTAACATGATAATTTAATGGGGTTAAGTAACTTATAATTAACCAATTATACATGATGATTTGATGAGGTTAAGTAACCAATACTTAACCAATCTAATATGCGGACCTGGTAGGGTTAAGTCACAAGACCTTTTAAATATACCTAACCATTGTAATACGATTAGTGGATGGGGTTAAGCTAACCCATACTTAACCAATCCGACTCGATAATCTGATGGGATTAAGATAATCTATGCTTAATAAATCTAACACGATAATCTGATAGGGTTAAGACAATCAAATACTTAACCAATTTGACTTGATAGGGTTAAGTCATGAGCTTCTTGGTATACTTAATCAACTTGTAGGGCTAATCCTTGAACTTAAATACTTAGCCAATCTTGACATGATTCGTAGGCGGGTTAAGTCATGAACTTGAATGACAACACTTAACCCGTTAAACAAAACCCTAGCTCAGGGGAGTAGGTTGAAAATCGTAGTTAACAAGGATAGCGGGAAGAGAAGCTAAGTGGTAAACCTTAGTTAATGATAACTAAGTGATAATTCTTAGTCAAGGAAATTGGACCAGTTCACAGATAGATGAGTAACCCGATACGGTAGGTCATCGCTTGAACACACGTGGAGGAGCGAATTATCTGACTTAGATTAAGGCTCCAACAAACTGGGTGATGAAGCGGTAGCTTCGGGGGATGTGAGGATACTCTTGGTATCCCTCTGTGAGGTTGCAGATGATCCGCCTGGGCTCACAATAGGTTAAGGTCTACGGTAGAAGAACCAAGAGTATGCCTTGGTTGCTATGCGAGCGACCTAAAGACTGGGATGGATTAGCGTGGAGTCGACGATACTTGTTTTTGCCCTGGATAGCACGTCGCCGACTACCTACCATCTTTAGTCAATCGTGTACGTATACGGAAAGGCAGAGAACTCCCAACAGACCATATACTTGCTATCGGATTATGGGTGAGGTTGGCCAATAGGTAAGTGGGGGCATAGGGGGCCGGAGTATAGTTCACGTGCATGATTTTTCTTGGATTGCCTTTCAGTAGTTGAGGGGGGGTCACGTGGGACCATAGCCACGGATACAAAACAGACCTTGATATCTGCATCGGCAGATGACTTAAAGCTCCCGACCGAGTTCCGTAATTCTTGATTTGCCCTGGCACGGAACTCGGATGGCACATTGAGATACATGTGCGTTTAGACATGGAAAACGATTCACGATACATACGTGGGATAAAGGGCGTGGTTGACGGGTGGCATAATCCCTAGTGGCCCTAGGTGGCTTGAACCCAAACCGAGACACGGAAACGTTCATTAGGTAGCATAATCCCTAGTGGTCCTAGGTGGCATAAATCCTAAGTGAACACGCGATAGTTCATGGTAAGAAAACATAACCAGATCAAGGGTAGCAGTTCAAAACAACATCAAGGATAAAATGGTACTACGTTGAGGTGGTATAGATTTACATGGGAAAGGTCGTACGGCCTACGGCAAAGGACTGAACTTATACACTTGGAAAGAAATATACGAGTTGGGGAAAACCTACATATGCTATATATATTAGGTTGACATGGACCATTACATGACATTGGGCAAGGGACATTCATAGTTAACACATGATACGGGTTGGGATACTAGTAGGAGGGTGCAGAGCAAATGTACAGGTTAGAACCATGAGAAATGTACTTGATAGATACCCTGCGATATTATACTTGATAGAAACCAGACGACATGATACCTTGATTCATCTTGACACCGTAGTTTATCATGATACCTTAGTTTATCTGGATACAGTCGTTCAGCCTGTTATCTTGGTTTAGCTTATATCTTGTAGTCATCCTTATGTTTACTTTCAGTTTATGCATGTCACGTTACCTTTACCTGTTTTTATACTGGAAGTAGATAGGACTTACCAGTCTTTATGACTGACCCCGTTTTGTTTCGCCTCTTTGTCTTCCGTTCCCCCCCCCCCCCCAGGTTTTCAGGGAGGAAACACTGTTGTTTAGTTCAGACCTCTTCTGCTTGAAGGTCATCATATATGGCTTGGACTTCTTTTGGCTATGGCTGCTTTACCACTTTATTTTGGGGGAATAATTTATGAAAAGGTTTTAGTCTTCTTTACTATTTGCAAGACAGGTTTCTATGTACTCTGATGTAAAAAGGCTTTAGACCTTGATGTTTTATAAAGTAATGAAATTTGTTTTACTTCTGCTGTTTTATATGTTCTGTCTTGTAATATCTCTGTGCATGTTCACCAATAATGCCCCTCCAAACCTAGTGCATTCCTTTGTGAGTGACCCTGGCGGAGGTGGGGTGTTACATTTGGTATCAGAGCAGAAGGTTACTAGACAGGGAAAAAGTTTTTAAAACCTTCTGAAAACTATTTGAGAAACCATTTACAAAGAAGCATTTTTCAAGAAAAGTTTTTTTAAAGGCTATTCCCCAAAAGCCATTAGCACTATCCTTTGATTACTTGATTGAACCTCTTTTCCTTTCTTTCCTCCATCTGTAGTCACAGTAGTTTTAACTACGACTAATCCTTGTCTAGCTACGTAAGTGTTTTCCCGTGCGATGGAGGAAGTTCTCGAGAGACCTGTTACCGAAGTTATAAGAAGGGATAATAAGAGCAAGGATAAAGGACACAAGCTTAAGAATAAGCAACTTGTTGGTATGGCTTGATCCACAAAGGAAGATAAGGGCAAGATCAGCGAGAGGGCAATTGTATGCTCTCATTTCTAGCGTACCTAAGAGGAATGGTACCGTTTCTGTTAAAGGCTTAGCCTTTCTTTTCTATCATCCCGTCCAGACTTTATTTTGATCATCGCATCATTTAAGTCTGCTTCGATAGTTAAGTCTCTGTACCTTAGTACTAGCATGGTAGAAGATCCCACTTTTGTCCTAAAATCTGGTTGGAGAGTCGGTCCATTTATTCATGACTTGTTTGGAATTGAGAGTGTAAATGCCAAGTGTTGAGATTAGAAGCAATGCTTCCATTGTTGAGCTATGGATGGATTCTAGGGATGAAGTGGTTATCCAGTAAGGGATGCCATTCTCGGTTTTGAAAGGAGGGTAGTTAAACTCTTAACTTGCCTTGGTAATACCCTCGAAGTCTCGTGTAACCTTATGAGTTCTGTCATGGTTAGTTACCTAGAATCTCTTGATGCATTTATCGAAAATCTCTGATCCGATCGAGTAATGTTCGCCAATAAGGCGGATGGTTCATTCTGCTTAACCATGGGTTGTAGGAATCACCCTAGTAAGTACACTGGGCAACATGGATTGGCATCGGTAAACGAGATCCAAGATTCGCTAGTGAATTGTTGGAAAGCTTGCATGAAACCATGAGTGCGCAGTTATGGTTGAGCCAAGTATTCTAGAAAAGAATAAGTGAAAAAGGAACGAGAGGCGACAGTGAAATGAGTTCCGACTCATACCCTGGGAATAGGAATCAAGGAGCTACGAAATCATGAAGTCAAAGGCGGTCAAGGCACAATGGAATTAAGCTCATGGAAATGCGGCCTAGACGCGCGCATCATGTCTCTTTTTAAGAGTATATCGTTGATCCCTGGTTCTCCTGTAGAACTTGCTTGCATGCTATCGCTTGGTGGATATCCTCTCGGTCATGTTTCTGTTGCAAACCCCGTAAGGAGTTTGTCTTGTTTATCTTCTCGATCCTATCTTGGGAACCTTAGGTAGAACTCTATGGATGTAAACATGTATTTGAAACATGTTATGATTGATATGGTTGCAAATGGTTGCAAGTGGTTGCTCGTGGATGCACGAATACACACTAGATACTAGATCGACTCAATCACATTTCATGTTGCATATGCACGAGTATTTATACTTGTTTATGGATGAAATTGAATATGTTATCATGTGGATGTTGCATGTGGATGAATGGTTGTGCACACAAATAGTGTTTGTATGACTAGGACTATTTGCATACATATTGGATTCATGGCACTAAACATATTTTGCATTAGAAAGATCATTCAGGCCTGATCATTAGCATTAGCTAAGGAACATATACACACACTTTCTGCATGTGTTCATAAAGCATTAGGAATCTTTTAAGGACCATGGTTGCCTATGGATGATGTTTTGAGTAGATGGATGATGGATGGTAGGATACGTTCTTCCTAACTTGGAGATTTCGGGGACGAAATCCTTAAAGGAGGGGAGAATGCAACAACACGAATTTTAATAACGTGTTAAGACAAGAATCAAGGCAGAATTTAATTATAAATTCTGAATCAGGGGAAACGGGCTATGCCATTGCGTTCATCTCGGAAAAATACGCGAAATAGAGTCTGAGTTTTCGAAAATCGGAGTCCGTATGACCCAGTTATGGCCCGTCAAAGTTTTCAGAAAAAATTCAAGTTCAAAAACTGTTCGAAATTCAAATCTGGAGCCAAATAGATTGGGCGGGAAAAATTCCCGCCCAAGCCCCAGGTCGACTGGGGTGTCGACTGGGGTGTCGACTGGGGAGTCGACACGCCCAGGGGCAGGTCGACTGCCCAGTCGACACGGGTGTCGACCTGGCCCAAAAAACCCATGTTGGGTCTGGACGACCTGGTGCACCTGGTTGCTCATTTGGGTCTGGTCTATTGGCCTGTGACGGATTTTGAGGGTTCAGATCTATCCTAGGGTTAATCTAAGTGCCTAAACTACTCCTAATCTCTATAAAAACTATTGGATCTAGATTAACCCTAGAGGGGGGGTGAATAGGGTTTATCATAGTTTTTCGTAGAATTAAAAATCTAACAGGATATTAAAATAATAAACAGATCACAGACTGCAGTAGAAATAAAAAGCAGAAAATAAATCACACACAGATATACCCAGCTTCGGCAAAACCCTACCTACTGCTGCATTCCTAAGGTTTCTACTAGGTGATATAACAGATCTCGCATACAAGACCATGTACACTCGCAAACCCTGCTCCTATTCTAACCCTACGCTCAGAACCGTAGACTGACCGATATCCCCTCGATCAGATTTCCCCTGATTACAACCCCGTAACCAGTAACCCAGATTTTACAGACTCTGTCAACTGTCAGTCAACACCCTGACTGATTCCCTAGATTTTACAGACTCTAGAACAGTTCGGACGGTTTACGGAACAAATTAAAATACAACAAAATTTAAACCAAAACAAAACAAATTAAACCCTAGTTTAAAAAGGATTTAATCTCCCCTTTGAGCACTAGAACTAGACCGACCATCTCAACATGGTTTCACCCATATGTGTTATTCCCGATCACTTTTGATTCTCAAATTAGAAATGGCGGCCGATCTCTGGAAAAAAAAAACTAGGGTTTTCTGCAAATCCTCCAGATCGAACTCGATTGCTTGATTGATGGAATCCGATTCCCTGAAGCTTGAATCTCTGTGGCTTGATGCTTCGATTTGGGTTTCATTTCTGGCGATCAAAATCCTGAACGTATGTGAGTGATTTTCTCTTCAATTCTTTTTACTTGTTGTGTGGATTTTCGATGATCAATAGCCGATGATGTAATTGGTGATACATATAGGATTATATAATCCTATAATTACTCTCTGATTTCAGCAATATTGACTTGGCATGATTTTTGTGGTTTCCCCTTTTGATTCTCGGCTTGAATTGATTTTTCCCTTTTTGTTTTTTGTCTTTGATTGCATTTGTGTGATTCCTGTTGCGAGATTCATGACACAAAAGAACAGAACTTCTGGCATTTGAAATTTTCCCCTTTTCACGAATAAATGCAGACTTAATTTCTGAAAACAATTCTTGGCCCATTTTAAAAAAATAGTGTTGAGCATTTCTGGAAGGAATTGATTTCTTGTTCAAAGAAAATCCTTTTTGTTGCTTTGCTCGAATTTAGTTTTCCAGTCAAAAATGTTCCTTGTGTGAATTGCTGTGAATTTCGATTTTCTTGCCATGAGTACTTGAGGAAATTTTGGGAAATAAAAATGAGATCTTGCCAAAAAATGTTTACTGACTTTCTGGTAATAATTGATTCATTCAAAAATTGATTTCTTGCCCAAGATAAACTTGATTGAATGAATTCCCAAAAGGCACTGCTTTCATTTCTGGATGCTGATTAGCAATGATTTATTCCTTATATGAAAATTTATTTGCCAAAGAATACTTGAGTTATTTTCTTCTAAAAATAAAACATTTTTTTTTTGAATAATTTCGGGATCCAAAAATTAATCACTTGCCTGTTTTGATTCATGTTGATTTACTCGGCATTAAATGCATGAGCACTTGAGTTTTGCTTGTCCACTTGAAATATGAACTTGTATGTTTTGTTGTTACTTCCATTTTCATGCTGTAGCTACTTTATCCATGCATTGAGTTGAATGAACCATGTGTACTAAACTGATTTGTATGTTGCATCCATTGCTGAACCATGTTGAGCCTCAGAAGCATGACATGCATGTTTAACCTGTAATAGTTATTGTATTGCTGCACCATTCAGTTTTGAAGTGTACATGCACTCTTGTTTGTACATGTTGGTTTGTGCTCGATTATATTTACACTTGTTGCATGTATGAACTAATCTGCATGCTTCATTATTGCTTGTCTTTGCTGTGTTACCATATTTCTGAGTATCACCATGTTGAACTATGAAAAAAAAACATGTTGGTTGACATCACACCATGCTGTATTGACTGTGATGAACTTGATTAGCACATCCACACCCTGTTTGCTGAAACATCCTTGCACAGATTTGCCATCATGGTTTACTTGTGCAACTTTGGCCATAATTTGCATCTTCACCATGCTGCTACGATCTTGTGCACACCATGAACATTGTTGCCTTGATTTTGAGCCACTCTGGCTTGCCAAAAAATATTGTTCACTTGTATTGTTGCTCATCCATGAATGTTGTCCCATGCTCCACCATAACCATGTATTGCTGCATTCACTCCCTACTATGATCATTGCTCCTGCACTATGTTATTTGGCTTGACACTTAGGCTATGTAAACTTGCATAATAACTTGACCAGCACCATTGTGTACACTTGAACATCAAACTAGCTCGACCACTTTGCTTTTGTATTTGTTGTAGTTTGATCACCATGAATGTTTTGTATTATCTGTTTTGGCCTGATCTGAAAATTTTATTATTTGACCATTCATTTGCTGGTTTGCATGCATTTTCTTGTGCTTGGCCATATTGGAAGTTTGAACATTTCTTGCGACTCTTTTATTTCACTGTTGTGCACTGAGTCGAGATGGTCCACGTGGCTACTCCTCAGCTGCTCGCTGATTGGCGAGGCAGTGCACACGTGTATAAATATACACGTGTGTATATGCAGCCACCAGACAACATTTTCTGTCCCTGTTCATATACGAACTAGCTAGACACATATCAGATCAAGTCATGAAAAATGATGAGAAACACACCAGAAAACTGTGGCAAATAAAATTTTTAAAATTAAAAATTATATTCGCATGTGTTCAGTATTATTTCTATTGCAGTGTACTGCGTGTGTGTTCATTTGTATGACAGGTATGAAGACTGGACTGACTTATAAGCTGTGAAGACAGAAGATAAAAGACAGAAGACGAGTATATTGCAGTGTCAGTGTGTCTAACAGTGAACAAATGCGTATATGAAAATATACTGAGTGACAGTGTTATAGTGAAGAGCTGATGTACAGAAAAAGAAATTTGTACTGATATTTGTAATAAACAACTTCGTTTGAAATAAAATATCATTTTATTGTTGTCAAACAAACTTGTCTATTTTATTCTATTTATATACAAGTACAAATATTCTGTGAATGTATAAATAGTGGAGTTATAAATAGTTGTACTATTTGAATGTTAGAAATATAATATTCATATTTTAAATAAAATACAGTAAATATTTGATTTTCTGTACAGATGTATTTTATTTAAATATAAATATTACATTCTTGTCTGTGATGTAAATATAGAACAGTACAGTAACAAACACATTTATAAAATATATTTGGTTGTTATCATCAAACAAAAATCATAAAATTGTGTATACAACACCGTTATATACAACAATCTCCCCCTTTTGATGATGACAAACAAATAAAAGATTTTGAATGGATTAAATGTGTTTGTTCGTGAATATTTGAACTCCCCCTATTTAAATGCTCCCCCTACAACAGAAACTCCCCCTATAACTGTGCATGAGTGAAATGTATGAATAAATTTTCAAAATTAAAGATATTTATAAAATATTCACTCATAAATCAAAACCTAATCCATTCTCCCCCTTTTGTTATCATCAAAAGGATACAGATATTAAAATACAGATGAAAAATGACTAAAAATATAATTTCAGCTTAAGAGGAAAAACGATCATCATAAATTTCAATCAGTCAAACAAAAATCATAATATTTCTAAGAACTAGTGGCATATTTCACATTGCAGAAAATGACGGATTCACGATGAAATTTATATAAATGAGGAGAGTTATAAAAGTGAATTTCAATTAACTTTCAAAAAGATTTATAAAAAATGAAGTTCAAAAACAGTGACGGATTTTGGACTATAATTAATAATTCAACTTAAGTGAGAAAATCGAATAATCTCAAATCCCAATACCTATCAATCAACAAATCCTAATACGTCATAAGATTTTAACACATTTCACAGATTGGAAGATGGATTGATAGGCTGGTTTTTATACTTAGAGGAGAATTTCAAATTTATTTCTATTTTTAGCACTTTAGTTCCTTTTATTTTTTATTTTATATAAGAGCACACTGACCACGCATAACCAGAGCTTGGATTTTTAAATGGGATCAGTCGCAGCTTAAATTATAAGATGTCTCATACCCATGCATAACCAGAGCTTGGATTTTTAAATGAGGTTAGAGACAATCTTATATATTAATAATATTTTTATCATTTCAGCTTTATAAAGGAGAAAAAACTCCTCGGTATATGAAACCAATATGGATGATAGAAATGTGGTAGGTACAGAAATGGACTGTGAAATAAATTTCTAAATTAATTATATTATGAAATAAGCTCGACTGTACCGGGATTATTGAAAATTTTCAATTATCACTAATTCTGAATAAAAATATAGTCCCATTTCTGTCACACATAATTTTCACTGTTTTAAAACAAGATGATAAAAAAAAACTCTCCATATTAAAAAAATGATGGATGGCAGAATGATGATAGGTAATGAAGATGGTCGTGAAATAATTGCCAGTTCAAAGATGTTATAAAAAATGTTCAACTATCATGAAAATAAAATCTCCTCTTGTTAAGAAATATACTGCAGTCACAATTCATCACAATTTCAAAATCTAATAATGATTTTGATGAATTATAAATACAGTTCAATTTGGATATTGATTTCAATTTCTAAAAGAATAATCAATAAATAATTTTTAAAATTGAAAATCAATTACAAGAGAAATATGCTGATCTATAGACGACACGAGGGAAAAAATGTGTACAAGACAAAAGGAGTGTGTGGATTTATACATGGTGAAGATTTGAATCTAAGTACAGATGGGTGAGAAAAATATAAGGCGCTTCTGATACCACTTGGTGTCTCTATTTACGAGGAATTTTAACATGACATTTGAGACAAACAAGTATACCACAGACAAAAGAATTTTACATACAAAGCCCAGTCAGATCAAGCAAATTAATTTCATGTATCAGAGCATGGTATGTATTTGATTCCAAAACAAGCAGTCACCAAAACATATTTTCCAGAACTATAACTGAGAAGCACAAAACTCATTTTCAAAGCAGACTTGTCAAGGAGATGTTCCAAAGATATTTCAAACAGTCAAAGAATGGTTCATGATCCAAGATTAAATATAGTTTATTTTAAATCATTTGAACGAATTGTGAAGATATCCGGATTCAATGAATCAATCACACGGTTTATAAATTTTAGATTCAGAATATGTGTGTGATTCAATAAATCAATAAATTCAAATGATTTTAAACAAACTAGTATTCAAGTCAAATATTCATGAAATACCAGTGACATTCAAATCCCAATTCTCAAAGAATTTACACAAATATTTCTGACAAACAGAAGAGTTATTTCAGATCATTTACACCAGAAATGAGAGATATTCATGATCTACACAATTAAACAATAATTTATTTGAAATCAATTGAATCGATGTCAAGGTTTGAGATATAATGAATCAGTCACACAATATTGATAATTTTAATTTTAAGAGGTGTGTGAAATTCAAAATATCATGAATTTCAGTTGATTTCAAACAAACAAATTTCAAATAAAATGATCATTAATATAAGATGAATTCCAAGATGTATCACAGATACAATACAATTCAAAATATCCAAGCCAATCTGGAAAAATAATGAAATTATCACAACTGATAAATATTGGTGTGCTGTAATGAGTATAATATTTCAAGTTTTTCTAAAATGAATTAGAAGAAACTCAAAACAGCAAAAGAGTGTGAAATTCCACTAAATATTCAGATCTTCAAAAAAAAAATTAGAATTCAAAATTAACAGTGTTTAAGATATGACACGAATACATCAACACTGTTATGAATTCAGAGAACCAGAAACTTCAAAACAATTGTAGATATTTACAAGATTAAATTCAAGATCAGGAAATAATTAAAACATCAGAGTTCTATTCACGCAAAACAAATTTCCAGAATATCATGAATACTGCAATTCAAGAAGCACAAAAAAAAATGGCAGTGATAAATCAAATCAGAAAAGACAGAAGAAAGAGATAGAAGTGAGAAGAAGAAATAAGAAAAAGAAAAAAAATCAAAACAGAAAATATTTACAGAGGTGAGTTTAGAGATCTTACCAGAATCCAGTGTAAATCAGAATCTCTAACTCAATAGATTTTGGCTGAACGAACTGTAAATGTTACAGCAGTATAAACCAGCTCGATTTCAAATTTCCTTTTAGCACAGCGGTTCCTCGGCCTCCTCTGGTACCTAACTGTTTAGAGGATTGAGTGGTCTAACAAAGACAGTAAAACCACTCACAGTTGTATTTGTTCGTTTTGGTACCCAAACTTGTTTATATAACAATCCATTTGAATTTACCTTTGTACCCTTTTGAACCCAAATCTGTTTGAATTTAACAAAGTTTGTTTTATTTCTATTTGGGATCAAGGATTGTTCCAATGGATTATTATAAAACACATTCACATCATGTTTATGATTCAAAAATCCTTTGAGATTATCAGAGTTTGAATTTTCAAATTGATTCTTTCCAAAGCAGTTTGAAGGATTTTTCAAATCATTTGAATTCCATTTTTCAAACTCATTTGTTTTTCCAAAACTGAGACCTCTTTTATTTCCATGATAGAACTAATTATTCAAAAGCATATTCAAAGATTTTTCTCCGGATGAAAAACGTTTTAGACTCAACTCAAGATTGTTGATTTTGGACTTAAGATCGGAATTTTCTTTCATCAGACTAGAGCAACGATTAATGCTGATTTTCCTTCTTTCAGAATCATTTTGTTTTAAAAACAAAATTTCATTTTCAAGTAGTTTGATTTTGGTGTTGGACTCAAGGATTTCAGATTCAAATTTAATTTGTTTTCCAAGTTCAAGTTTTTTGAGATTTTCAATCTCTTTTTCAAGCTCACTCAAAATCTGATCCGTCTTTAACAAACTACTGTTTTCAGCAATTTCATTTTTGGAATTTTTAATAGCCTTAAAATTTATAAATTCCTTTTGTAAACAATTGTTTGTACTTTTTAACTCAATCTCGTTATCTTTTAAAATAAGAATTTCTTCTTCAAGCTTTTGAATGTTTTTGTTGAGATAAACGAGATCAGTCTTCAATTTCAAACAATTCTCACAATCAGAATTATCTAATTTTACGACGTTTGTAAATTCTGATTCCAAACAGTTAATTTTGCTATTCAACTCGTGATTTCTAGATTTTAAAGATTTGTTCTTACGATGGAGTTTATCAATGATTTTTGTTAAATCAATACACATATAAACCAGCTCTTCATATGAGAAGCTCTCAGTCTCATTGTCAGTTGAGTCTGCATCGTCTGATCTACTTGAATTTTCATTTGTTTCTTCTCCTGAGCATAGATCTGAATCTGAGTTGTCCATTTTGGATTTTGAGCTGCTGTAGTCAATCTTTCCATACTTCGTATCGAGAAAATTCCATATTTCCTGCGCAGTCAAGCAATGAGAGATGAGGTTATATTGGACATCATCAATATAAGAATACAAAGTGTGAATAGCACGAGAATTAAATCCAATATCGTTCTTATTGACCATATCATAACCATTAATAACAATATCCCAACATTTCATATCAATAGATTTTAAATATAATTCCATTTCTAATTTCCAATTTAAAAAATTGGTACCATTGAAAATAAATGGAATACGACTGGACTGATCCTCAGAAGACTGACAGCTAGTGAACATCATTTCTCTAGAGTTAAAAAATACCTGCTCTGATACCACTTGTTGGATCTAGATTAACCCTAGAGGGGGGGTGAATAGGGTTTATCACAGTTTTTCGTAGAATTAAAAATCTAACAAGATATTAAAATAATAAACAGATCACAGACTGCAGTAGAAATAAAAAGCAGAAAATAAATCACACACAGATATACCCAGCTTCGGCAAAACCCTGCCTACTGCTGCATTCCTAAGGTTTCTACTAGGTGATAGAACAGATCTCGCATACAAGACCATGTACACTCGCAAACCCTGCTCCTATTCTAACCCTATGCTCAAAACCGTAGACTGACCGATATCCCCTCGATCAGATTTCCCCTGATTACAATCCGATAACCAGTAACCCAGATTTTACAGACTCTGTCAACTGTCAGTCAACACCCTGACTGATTCCCTAGATTTTACAGACTCTAGAACTGTTCGGACGGTTTACAGAACAAATTAAAATACAACAAAATTTAAACCAAAACAAATTAAACCCTAGTTTAAAAAGGATTTAAACTCCCCTTTGAGCACTAGAACTAGGCCGGCCATCTCAACATGGTTTCACCCATATGTGTTATTCCCGATCACTTTTGATTCTCAAATTAGAAATGGCGGCCGATCTCTGGAAAGAAAAAAAAAACTAGGGTTTTCTGCAAATCCTCCAGATCGAACTCGATTGCTTGATTGATGGAATCCGATTCCCTGAAGCTTGAATCTCTGTGGCTTGATGCTTCGATTTGGGTTTCCTTTCTGGCGATCAAAATCCTGAACGTATGTGAGTGATTTTCTCTTCAATTCTTTTTACTTGTTGTGTGGATTTTCGATGATCAATAGCCGATGATGTAATTGGTGATACATATAGGATTATATAATCCTATAATTACTCTCTGATTTCAGCAATATTGACTTGGCATGATTTTTGTGGTTTCCCCTTTTGATTCTCGGCTTGAATTGATTTTGCCCTTTTTGTTTCTCGGCTTTGATTGCATTTGCGTGATTCCTGTTGCGAGATTCATGACACAAAAGAACAGAACTTTTGGTATTTGAAATTTTCCCCTTTTCACGAATAAATGCAGACTTAATTTCTGAAAACAATTCTTGGCCCATTTAAAAAAATAGTGTTGAGCATTTCTGGAAGGAATTGATTTCTTGTTCAAAGAAAATCCTTTTTGTTGCTTTGCTCGAATTTAGTTTTCCAGTCAAAAATGTTCCTTGTGTGAATTGCTGTGAATTTCAATTTTCTTGCCATGAGTACTTGAGGAAATTTTGGGAAATAAAAATGAGATCTTGCCAAAAAATGTTTACTGAATTTCTGGTAATAATTGATTCATTCAAAAATTGATTTCTTGCCCAAGATAAACTTGATTGAATGAATTCCCAAAAGGCACTGCTTTCATTTCTGGATGCAAATTAGCAATGATTTATTCCTTACATGAAAATTTATTTGCCAAAGAATACTTGAGTTATTTTCTTCTAAAAATCAAACATTTTTTTTGAATAATTTCGGGATCCAAAGATTAATCACTTGCCTGTTTTGATTCGTGTTGATTTACTCGGCATTAAATGCATGAGCACTTGAGTTTTGCTTGTCCACTTGAAATATGAACTTGTCTGTTTTGTTGTTACTTCCATTTTCATGCTGTAGCTACTTTATCCATGCTTTGAGTTGAATGAACCATGTGTACTGAATTGATTTGTATGTTGCATCCATTGCTGAACCATGTTGAGCCTCAGAAGCATGACATGCATGTTTAACCTGTAATAGTTATTGTATTGCTGCACCATTCAGTTTTGAAGTGTACATGCACTCTTGTTTGTACATGTTGGTTTGTGCTCGATTATATTTACACTTGTTGCATGTATGAACTAATCTACATGCTTCATTATTGCTTGTCTTTGCTGTGTTACCATATTTCTGAGTATCACCATGTTGAACTATGAAAAAAACATGTTGGTTGACATCACACCATGTTGTATTGACTGTGATGAACTTGATTAGCACATCCACACCCTGTTTGCTGAAACATCCTTGCACTGATTTGCCATCATGGTTTACTTGTGCAACTTTGGCCATAATTTGCATCTTCACCATGCTGCTATGATCATGTGCACACCATGAACATTGTTGCCTTGATTTTGAGCCACTCTGGCTTGCCAAAAAAAAATTGTTCACTTGTATTGTTGCTCATCCATGAATGTTGTCCCATGCTCCACCATAACCATGTATTGCTGCATTCACTCCCTACTATGATCATTGCTCCTGCACTATGTTATTTGGCTTGACACTTAGGCTATGTAAACTTGCATAATAACTTGACCAGCACCACTGTGTACACTTGAACATCAAACTGGCTCGACCACTTTGCTTTTGTATTTGTTGTAGTTTGATCACCATGAATGTTTTGTATTATCTGTTTTGGCCTGATCTGAAAATTTTATTATTTGACCATTCATTTGCTGGTTTGCATGCATTTTCTTGTGCTCGGCCATATTGGAAGTTTGAACATTTCTTGCGACTCTTTTATTTCACTGTTGTGCACTGATTCGAGATGGTCCACGTGGCTACTCCTCAGCTGCTCGCTGATTGGCGAGGCAGTGCACACGTGTATAAATATACACGTGTGTATATGCAGCCACCAGACAATATTTTCTGTCCCTGTTCATATACGAACTAGCTAGACACATATCAGATCAAGTCATGAAAAATGATGAGAAACACACCAGAAAACTGAGGCAAATAAAAATTTTAAAATTAAAAATTATATTCGCATGTGTTCAGTATTATTTCTATTGCAGTGTACTGTGTGTGTGTTCATTTGTATGACAGGTATGAAGACTGGACTGACTGTATAAAGACTGGACTGACTTATAAGCTGTGAAGACAGAAGATGAGTATATTGCAGTGTCAGTGTGTCTAACAGTGAACAAATGCGTATATGAAAATATACTGAGTGACAGTGTTATAGTGAAGAGCTGATGTACAGAAAAAGAAATTTGTACTGATATTTGTAATAAACAACTTCGTTTGAAATAAAATATCATTTTATTGTTGTCAAACAAACTTGTCTATTTTATTCTGTTTATATACAAGTACAAATATTCTGTGAATGTATAAATAGTGGAGTTATAAATAGTTGTACTATTTGAATGTTAGAAATATAATATTCATATTTTAAATAAAATACAGTAAATATTTGATTTTCTGTACGGATGTATTTTATTTAAATATAAATATTATATTCCTGTCTGTGATGTAACTATAGAACAGTACAGTAACAAACACATTTATAAAATATATTTGGTTGTTATCATCAAACAAAAATCATACAATTGTGTATACAACACCGTTATATACAACAAAAACACCCTAGGACCTAACCTAAATCACTAAAAATAATTCTAGCAACTAAGTGCTGCCAAAATCTATCTTGATCATGGCCTCCATCTCCAACTCCAAGGGCTTATGCATTCAAATCGGGTTCAAATCAAAAGGTGCAAGCTTTCTACATCAAATCGAGGGTAGATCAACGTTGCTACGCAAATTTCATGACGATTCTTCAACAAAGGAGCCACCTTTCTTCGTCAAGACGATTCATGCTCCTAGCCCTCTTGCCACGCTATGTAAGTTCTAGCTACTTGTAGATTCTAACGGTGGTTCTAATGTGACATGGAATAAAATGCGATGAAACATAAGTATGCTAGCCTATGTGAACCTAATTTTGCCCCTTTTCTATGATCTATGACCTTGGGCTAAGTTTTAGCGACTTAATCATGCCACTCATGTTATGTTTAACCTAGTTTATCTTGCAAGTTTGAATCTTTATCTATGGAATGTTAGCATGAACCTTTGGGAACCATTTGACTTGTGAAACATTGGCAAAGACTTGACTTTGGGGCTTATGCATGTAAATGAACCCAAACCCCTTATGTTATCATGCATGTTTGTGGCCAAATTCCCTTATGGTACTATGCATGTTTGTGGCCAAATTCCCTTATGATACTATGCATGTTTGTGGCCAAATTCCCTTATGATACTATGCATGTTTGTGGCCAAATTCCCTTATGATACTATGCATGCTTGAGGCCAAATCCTTTAGGATAATATTCACGTTTGCAGCCAATCCCTTTATGATATCTCGCCTGTTTGAGGCCAATATGTGGGCATAATACCCCTACTATGTGACTCGCTTCCACTTGGGTTGGAAATACGTTTGGGTAGCTTAGGAAAAACGTGAATATGACACAAAAACTTGACATGGGGTTTACATGAGAACATGACATTCATGATACATTTAAATGTGGTCATGACACGTAGGAAAACATGGAACTTGAACTAGACATGTGTTGGTTGTAAGTGTAATAAGACACTAGACTAAACATGAAAGTGGCCAACTCGAGGTTGGGTTGAGTTTGTAGCATAAATCTACCCGGACCCGCCCGACTTAACTAGTGGCTACAAACAATAGGACCCAATGTGAGTAGTTGGTCATATAGCACTTAAAACCCGAGGTTAGACTAGGTTGTGGTGTAAAACTACCCGGACCCACCCGGCTTAACTAGTAACCACAACAAAGTCTAATGTGAGAGGTTGGGGTGCATTAATCTAATTAATGCCACATGAAAAGGTTAAGTAATTTTGACTAATGACCCTTAACCGATATGACACGAATGGGTAGGTTAAGTTAAACCGGACTTGATTTCTTAATGACACTTAACCATATAAGACAACTAGGGGATGGGGTTAAGTAATTTACACTTAACTAATCCGACTTGGTAATTAGACGGGGTTAAGTAACTTAGACTTAACTAATATAAATACGGTAATTAGATGGGGTTAAGTAACCTACACTTAACTAATCTAAACACGGTAATTCGATGGGGTTAAGTTAAACACTTAACCAATCTAAACTTGGTAATTCAATGAAGTTAAGTAACCAATACTTAACCAACTTAACATGATAATTTAATGGGGTTAAGTAACTTATAATTAACCAATTATACATGATGATTTGATGAGGTTAAGTAACCAATACTTAACCAATCTAATATGCAGACCTGATAGGGTTAAGTCACAAGACCTTTTAAATATACTTAACCATTGTAATACGATTAGTGGATGGGGTTAAGCTAACCCATGCTTAACCAATCCGACTCGACAATCTGATGGGATTAAGATAATCTATGCTTAATAAATCTAACACGATAATCTGATAGGGTTAAGACAAACAAATACTTAATCAATTTGACTTGATAGGGTTAAGTCATGAGCTTCTTGGTATACTTAACCAACTTGTAGGGCTAAGCCTTGAACTTGAATACTTAGCCAATCTTGACATGATTCGTAGGCGGGTTAAGTCATGAACTTGAATGACAACACTTAACCCATTAGACAAAACCCTAGCTCAGGGGACTAGGTTGAAAATCGTAGTTAACAAAGATAGCGGGAAGAGAAGCTAAGTGGTAAACCTTAGTTAAGGATAACTAAGTGATAATTCTTAGTCAAGGAAATTGGACCAGTTCACAGATAGATGAGTAACCCGATACGGTAGGTCATCGCTTGAACACACGTGGAGGAGCGAATTATCTGACTTAGATAAAGGCTCCAACAAACTGGGTGATGAAGCGGTAGCTTCGGGGGACGTGAGGATACTCTTGGTATCCCTCTGTGAGGTTGCAGATGATCTGCCTGGGCTCACAATAGGTTAAGGTCTACGGTAGAAGAACCAAGAGTATGCCTTGGTTGCTATGCGAGCGACCTAAAGACTGGGATGGATTAGCGTGGAGTCGACGATACTTGTTTTTGCCCTGGATAGCACGTCGCCGACTACCTACCATCTTTAGTCAATCGTGTACGTATACGGAAAGGCAGAGAACTCCCAACAGACCATATACTTGCTATCGAGTTATGGGTGAGGTTGGCCAATAGGTAAGTGGGGGCATAGGGGGCCGGAGTACAGTTCTCGTGCATGATTTTTCTTGGATTGCCTTTCAGTAGTTGAGGGAGGGGTCACGTGGGACCATAGCCACGGATACAAAAACAGACCTTGATATCTGTATCGGCAGATGACTTAAAGCTCCCGACCGAGTTCCATAATTCTTGATTTGCCCTGGCACGGAACTCGGGTGACACATTGAGATACATATGTGTCTAGACATGGAAAACGATTCACGATACATACGTGGGATAAAGGGCGCGGTTGACGGGTGGCATAATCCCTAGTGGCCCTACGTGGCTTGAACCTAAACCGAGACACAGAAACGTTCATTAGGTAGCATAATCCCTAGTGGTCCTAGGTGGCATAAATCCTAAGTGGACACGCGATAGTTCATGGTAAGAAAACATAACCAGATCAAGGGCAGCAGTTCAAAACAACATCAAGGATAAAATGGTACTACGTTGAGGTGGTATAGATTTACATGGGAAAGGCCGTACAGCCTACGGCAAAGGACTGAACTTATACACTTGGAAAGAAATATACGAGTTGGGGAAAACCTACATATGCTATATATATTAGGTTGACATGGACCATTACATGACATTAGGCAAGGGACATTCATAGTTAACACATGATACGGGTTGGGATACTAGTACGGAGGGTGCAGAGCAAATGTACAGGTTAGAACCATGAGAAATGTACTTGATAGATACCCTGTGATATTATACTTGATAGAAACCAGACGACATGATACCTTGATTCATCTTGACACCGTAGTTTATCATGATACCTTAGTTTATCTGGATATAGTAGTTCAGCCTGTTATCTTGGTTTAGCTTATCTATCTTGTAGTCATCCTTATGTTTACTTTCAGTTTATGCATGTCACGTTACCTTTACCTGTTTTTATACTAGAAGTAGATAGGACTTACCAGTCTTTATGACTGACCCCGTTTTGTTTCGCCTCTTTGTCTTCCGTTCCCCTTCCCCCCAGGTTTTCAGGGAGGAAACATTGTTGTTTAGCTCGGACCTCTTCTGCTTGAAGGTCATCATATATGGCTTGGACTTCTTTTGGTTATGGCTGCTTTACCGCTTTATTTTGGGGGAATAATTTATGAAAAGGTTTTATGCTTCTTTACTTTTTGCAAGACAGGTTTCTATGTACTCTGATGTAAAAAGGCTTTAGACCTTGATGTTTTATAAAGTAATGAAATTTGTTTTACTTCTGCTGTTTTATATGTTCTGTCTTGTAATATCTCTGTGCATGTTCACCAATAATGCCCCTCCAAACCTAGTGCATTCCTTTGTGAGTGACCCTGGCGGAGGTGGGGTGTTACAAAACTAGTACCAACTTGAAGCTCTTAACTCAAGGATTCCATATATATGAGTTTGGGAATTTATAAATTTTTATTTGCATTTTTATGGATTTTTAAAGTTAAAGTTCCTCGCTTTGAGAAGAATACTGGCAGCGTGGACTTCATTGACCAGTGAAGAAAATAGTTAAGGGTTAGGGAAGAAGCTTAGGACATTATGCTAGGGAGGAAATAATAATTTATTCCATTTTATATTCAGTTATATTTTATCGTTGCTTACATTCGACGTTTAAAAATTCGCATGGGCACATACAAACTTCATTCGTGGTGAAAATTGATATACATCTATGGTTTGTCATTATGGTCCTAATGAAACTTGTTTCGTCAAATTTCAAGTCTGTTTGCTCAAATAGCTCTAGTTTGAGCCGAAATTATTGATCGATTATCTACATTGAACGATTATATCTCCCACGGCCGCATACTAAATCTAATTGACCCGAAATTTAGAATATTACAATAATTTACTATTCTGAATCCAACAAAATTGGTTTGGTTGAAAACAGAGGTTGTTTGCAAAATGGTTATTTTTAATGCCTACGTAGTATTATTATATTCTTACTTAATTCCAAAACTATTCAATTTAATAATAAACTAATTATTATTATCATATATATCCAAATAAAACTTCATATTACTTCACAATAAACGTACTTGGGTCTTAAACTCGATTTTTCCATTTTTATGTGAAAATGGTATTCCATTTATAATAAAAATCCTTTATTTTATCAAATAAAATGTTTTGATTTATAAACGATTCCATAGCGATTTTTTGGAAATTTGATTTGGACATAACTTACAATTTATACGATGAAATCTTGATCTTTCACACTCATTAGAAAGATATAGTTAAATAGATTCCAACATTATTTGTTTCAACGTATTCTGAGTTATATTGCATTCTGTATATTCATTTAAATATAAAAAAGTAATATTAAGAACTATCATGCTGCTGCGAGCTTGTTTTTAATTATAATATAAATTAGACTTTCAAACCTTAAATCAAATAAATTTCAAGTAGTTAACTCTTAAAATAAATTGTTTAAATAATAAATTTAAATATTCCATTCTAAAATTTGGGTCTTTATAATATCATATCCTACAGTATTTGGAAAAAATGTTGTTTAAATTCATTAAATTGTAACAGTCATGTACATGGAAATACATATGTTTGAATTGATTCAGATTTATACTAAGGTTTTTTGTAATAACATAACCTTTTGCTGATAAAAAATTCTTTATAGAATAATTACCACCAATGTGAATTTTGGATTTCAAATGATTCAAAACAACTAATAGTTTTTCACTTTATATATACACTGTAACACCCCGTATTCCAACTACACCAAAGAGGATAAATTAAAGAATAAATAATTTAATATGAAGAATTAAGGGAAACGGAATACGTCAATACGTCCGTATCGAAATTTTAGTCAAGATAGACACCTGATTTGCGTAAAACAGATAATGTGTGAAGAAGTTATGAATGGTAGAAGTTTGACGATCAAAACAGGGATAGCTGGCGCACTTGACAAGTGTGCCAAGGCATTTTTTACACTGGCGCACCTGCCAAGTGTGCCTATAGTAGTTTTTGGGCTTCCGGTGGGTGTCGACCCATAGCCCGATTCCCCTAGGGTTGAGGTGGCATTCGAATTCTGGAGGCTGGCAGCTATAAACATACCCTCATATCTCTTGTTTTCTCATACTAAAAACAATGGAGGCCAAATGCTGTCAGTGCCTAGTCTAATCCTTTCTTCTTCTTCTAATCAAGTTTAAATATTCAAGTATTTCAAGAATAGATCTAAGATTCAACACCAATAATTTCTTTTCTATCTTCTAAAATCCAAAAACTGTGAGTTAGTTACTTCTAGATTTAAATGATTAAAAGTAAACGTGATATAACTATGATTTGGATATATGCCTGTGATTGAATCTATCATAATTTGTGAATCCATAATATTCTATGACTTGGATCTAGATCTTTATCATGTCAGATGTATTGGGACTTTTGAATCTATGACATAACTATGATGTGGATCTTAATATTATCATGCTAGATCTTCCTCTATAGATCTAATTCACTTGTGGTTAATTTATCACGTAACAATTATGGATCTTAATATTATCATGTTGGATCTACCTGTATAGATCTAATTCGCTTGTGGTTAATTTATCATGACACGATTGTGGATCTTAAATATTATCATGCTAGATCTACCTTTATAGATCTAATTCCCTTGTAGTTGATTTATCATGTCACAATTGTGGTATCATGCTAGATCTACCTTTATAGATCTAATTCGCTTGTGGTTAACTTATCGTGTCATAATCATGTATCTTAAATATTATCATGATATATCTACCTTTATAGATCTAATTCGCTTGTGGTTAATTTATCATGTCGCAATTGTGGATCTTAATATTATCATGCTAGATCTACCTTTATAGATCTAATTCCCTTGTGGTTAATTTATCATGTCACAAATGTGTATCTTAAAGATTATCATGCTAGATCTACCTTTATAGATCTAATTCGCTTGTGGTTAATTTATCATGTCACATTTGTGGATCTTAAACATTATCATGATAGATCTACCTTTATAGATCTAATTCGCTTGTGGTTAATTTATCATGTCACATTTACTTATGGATCTAATTCTTTTTAGATCATTTGGTACTTATCATGTTGTGGCTAATTTTAGATCTATCATTAATTGGACATATGAATCCTTATTTATTCATGCCTATTATGACATCCTTAGTATGTTAGATCAAGTTTTATTATCACATCTCGCTAGATCTATTTTTATGTTTACATTATCACTATGCCAATTACATGTTATGTCACTTTTGCTAAAATAATCACTCCTGTCATCTTTCCCTTTTATTGTTTATGGCTAGGCTACTTTCAAGCCTAGACATGATGCTAAATATATGCGAATGAGAATGGTTAATTTATCATGTCGCAATTTGGACATATAATCCATTATGAATATAACTAGGTAAATGGGCATGAACGCCTATGAAGACATAGGTATAATTAATTGATTAATAATTGAAATGCATATGTGTAATGACCCGCCTTTTTGCTGGATTCTCGCCGGTAATTTAACCAACTTAAATTGTTTTAAATATTTTTAAATTCTTCCTATTTGGAATTGTTCTTGATTCAAACCATTAATCAACTTGCAATTTGAAATAAAACATATTCTCGTTTGAATATAACCCGATTTTGAAAGGACTATGGTCTTGTAATTTGAAAGACTATTATATTTGAATATATAACCGATTTCGAAATGATTATGATACATCGATATGAAATATATTATAGGATAAATATAAATAGATTTGGAATGATTGCGATATTTGATGTGAGAAGTGTATCCCCTTTTTGAAATATGAATGACTTGAATTATCGTGAATGGAATCTAAATCAAATCTAGGTTTGAAATTTTGAAACTTATGAAATGATAACAACAAATAAAGGAATTTTTTCTAAAACATAAGATTTGAAAATGAGTATTTAATTTCACGAGAAGGTTCAGACGATAACGAGATTTGCGAAATTTGAATAAATCCAACTTTGATTATAACTGAATCGATAACGATTTGGAGGGAGATTTAGTTGGGTAATCCGAAATGATCCACAACTACTGTTTTAATAATGCGCTTATTACTTGGAAAGACCGGGATTGAACATATGTTCGAAAACCATTCCAAGTAATAATACGACGTTATGAAGAACTTGAAGACGTGGAAATCGATAATTGAAGACCGAGAATCTTCAAATTGTTTGGGTTGATTGCCGATGTATCGAATTGGGTCGTACACCCGATATGAGGTTATAAGTGGCATGAGATCTGAATATATTTGAATATTTTCGGATTGTTGTTCTGTTCAGACATAGAACGGACTTGTATGGATTGTGTGCCTAACATTGAAATTGACTGCATAACACTTACTTCCATTGATACATATCGGATTTGTGGCAATATGTTATCCTCTCCTCTACATCATATGAACTTAGAGAGTATGCATCGATAGAAATAAGTGATATGTCGTGAATTGTCAATGTGGCATACTCGAGTTATGAAACGAGCTAGTGACGATCAAAGCACGTCTATTAAAACGTAGCTTTGTGTATATCGTGACATCGATGAACCTCACACCCCGGATTGATGGTAAACTGGAAGTTAGGTTGTATACATAATCCCTAGTAAAATTTAAAAGCTGTGGCGGTAGATCTACCTTGAAACCTCGGGGAACAAAGTATATATGGTGTCCGATGTCTAGATGTTATCCGGGATATATACTTTTGCGCTATGTATTCGGTGTCCGTTGTCTGGATGTTAACCAGGAATACTTAGCTTTGTGTCCTCCAATAATCTTTCGTGTCAGGAACCATCATGTTGGAAACCCAATCTCCAATACGAGCCATGCGATTTAAATTGTATACATATATGTCAATATAACTAATTGGGGTTATGGGGGCAATGATTCTGTATTTATTTGCGAAATGATTTTTTCGACACTTTGTACTAATGATAATATTAAAAGTGGATTTTATGTATCAAAGCATTTGGTTATCATAAGAAAAAACTCGCCCATCTGGTGTGCGTTTGCATTATGTGCAGGGGACGAGCTTATGATAGCTTCATTTTCCAAAGTCATTGCGAATTTTTGTGCACGGGAATTCACATGGAATAAATCTGTTCTGCGTTAGCGGCGTGGCCCAGTGAATTATTCCAACTTTAAAATGAACCCGAAATAATAACCGTTTTGAGTTCTCACACCAGTTCCACGGCTGACCTGGAGTTTATTGTTCCCTACCTAAACTCTGCGTGCCCATACTTTTGCATGGGAAGCTAGTAGTTTAGTTGTAGGTTTGGTTTCCGAGCAGGATTCAGTTTGGAGCTAGAGTTTCGTTTTGGTATTACTTCTTCCACTGTGAGCATTTTGTTTCCGTTGAGCTTATGGTATACTCTGAATTATTTGTAACTCTGATGTAAAATTTTGTAATGAAATGAAATGTTCTGTTATTTGTGTTCAAATATGTTAGTACCCATAACCATCCGTCTTTCTGAACAATTTAAGTTGGTTAAATTACCGGCGAGAATTGAGCAAAAAGCAGGTCGTTACACTAGGATTACAGTAATTAGAAACTATAATGGCATTTACGACACAAGGTTAGATTGCATTTGTTGTGGAAGTCTGCCCGGACCCGACCGGCATATCCACCAACCGCAAATGTTGAATCTAATGTGAGTGGTCTAAGTGCACAAATACGAGGCGGGATACAACACGAGGTTAGGTCCAACTTGTGGAAGAAGTCCACCCGGACCCCACCGCCATATCCAACATCAACAAGTTGTAGGCCTAATTTGGTGGTATAGCCCATTATAACCACAAATGGACATGGTAACGAATTGTAATACGTAACATAGTTGAATCCATAGGGATTGTATGAATATGTTAACTTGAATAGGGGTTAAGTAAACTTGGTTGAAACAGTGGGTGGGTTAAGTAAATCTTGTGGCGGTGGGTAATATATATATATATAGGCCCAACAAACTTAACCTGTTTTGTACTTTGAGGGTTATGCAACTTTGTTACGTAAACCTGCTCAGATCAGTGCGAGTTAAGTAAATCTTGTGACGGTTGGGTAATATGTAAATATATAGGCCCGACAACTTAACCTGTTTTATATATTGGACTGTTAGGCATAACCAGTTGAAGTCCTAGTAGTGGGGATGCAAGCCTAGGGGGAGCTTGTATCATCTTGTGTGTGGGACCCATTTTAGTCAGTAACCCAGAGTAGGTATCAAACATGTACTCCGAACTAGGTCGGAGAAGGGGCACGCTTACTGGACTGATTGTAAGAGATCAAAACGTGGAGGACGGTGTGGGCAGTGTAAACCGACCAGACCATGTGTGTGCATGAGCCGGGCAGAGGGGGATAAGACGACCGTGACACCTGTGGATATAGGACTATGCATATCAGCAAAGGGTTGCCACTTTAGGACGTCATACATCCTACAGTGGGACTGGCACAGTGTATCTATGCGGATTAGGGAGCCGATTGATTAGGGTAGTAGTTAGGGTACATTTGGACCTATGCCTAAGTGTAACACCCCATGCCCATTAATGTCACTCACAAAGGGAATGCATTAATGTCATGAAGCGTTATAGTAGTATAAAACAAATAAATTACAAGAATAAATAAATAAAACACAGCGGAAGATAAAACTTATTTCATAGCATCATAACTTCAAAACAAGCTTACATAAGTAGTCCCAAAAACCATTACAACAGGATCAATTGTCTTTTCCAAAAACTTCAAAGTACATAAAGAAGCAAATACTTAAATAACATAAATGCATAAATCCCCACTGAGCATAAGCAAAGCCATAAAGATGAGAGAGTCCAAAGCAATACATCTACTCTCTTCAAGCAATAGAAAGAAATCGGCACTAAGCTGTAGTATTCCCTCCTTGCAAACCTGAGGGGGGGAAAGGAAAGAAAAGAGGTGGAAACAAAACGGTTCAGACATAAAGTCTGGCGACTCCAGTAGTTTTAACAAATAATAGGTAAGGTAAACGATTAAGACATAAATAAGCATCATGATATGGCTATAACATAGATAAGGTAGATAAAAAGGATGGACAACATGATTCCGTTCCTAAGTACTAAGACAATCCTACACCTTGGCTAAGCGAACAACCCTCCAAGTACTAACCCCGAAGACCGAGGTCAATATCAGACTAGCACCCAAAGGACTATCCAACTCAACCAACATGTATTTCGTTACACTGCACTTTTGCTAAGTTACACCACATTACTTAATTACACCGCACATCTACTAGTCTCTGTTTACTAAAGGTTGATCCCTTCCCACTAACTATACCCACATGACAAACTTGGTAGTTACTTGTACCTAGTTGCTATCGTACGTGCCGGCTTGCTCCTACCACCGCTAAGGTACGCTTACCCTACCCATTAGATCGGCTCCCTAAACCCCGTAGGCACCCGTGATGGCCCCATAGTGGGGTGTATCACTCCCCAAAGTGGCAACCTGGTTACCAACATAAAATGCACAGCCATACCTACACGATGCAACAACGTCTTACCTACCAGCCCGGACCCATGCACGCACATGAACCCGTTGGACTCGCATTACCACCGCTATTCACGTTTTGACCTCTTACATTCAAGTCCAATAAGCGTGCCCCAACCCCGGCCTAGAACCGGTCCCAGTTAGATACTCAAATGGGTTACTGGTTGGAACGAGTCCCCTATCTGACACAAGCCTCCCACCTATGCTTGGTCCCCACTAGGGTTTTCTCCCACTTAACCATTTTAATTTAAATGTCCATGTCTTACACATGCTATGGTTAAGTCTATACTTACCTGTCATAATTTACATGTCTTATCTTATTTTGGTTAAGTCCATATTTACATGTCACCCCACTTAACCCTCTAACCATACCCATGTCTTATTATGGTCAGTATTCCTTAATTCATTCCTTATGACGAACGGTGCATGACCTCCCACATTAGACCGAACGCTTTGTGGCCGCTGGATTTGCCAGGCGGTTCCGGCAGTCTTACGCCACAAACCAGGTCTAACCTCGTGTCATTAACCGTTGCGCCTACAATTCATTCCTTTGACTTCTCACATTAGACGTCCAATTGTGGCAGTTGGATTTGCCGGGCAGTTCTGGGCAGTCTTACGCCACAATTGCACCTAACCTCGTGTCAAAGGTTTATTAATAATCGTATTTCACCTATACCCAATTTTCATGTCATGTATATCCAATTAAACATATAATTATGTTTATAATATTGCCTATTCCAAATTTTCACTAATTACATATTAATTAGCCTCAATTACAAATTTGCAATTATAGGCAATTTCATCAATTCCATGTAATTCATACCCAAATATGCCAATTTCACATATTATCCAATTATCCAATAATATCCAATTTTCCATATTTCACATATTCCCATCGTTCCCGTGTATTTGCATTCACGCGTATTTTTAACATAGGCTCGAAGGTAGCCTAGATCCAAAAATAAAAGGAATAGGGATAAGAAGAGAGAACCAAATTACAGAAAACAGGAATTAACACAACATCATGAAATAAAGGGGCATGTAAACTAGCATAGATGCATAATGACATATTCAACATGAATAAACTGATAAAGGTATGAACTTTACATAGAAACATAGGCATATGATGACATGAATCAAAAAGGCGAAGACTTGGATGAGATTTAAATTACATATATACATATGAATCCTCTTTACAACTTCATCATGTTACTTTTAATCCCATTATATTGTGAAAATCACCGTACTCACCTTTCGTAGTTAAAGAATAAAATTATGCACTGAAATTGGTGTAGAAACGCTGTGGTGTTGCTGATTTATCTTCTTGAATTGTTGTAGAAGCTCTAATCTTTAATTTGAGTTGAAGTTGAACAATTGAGATTTGATTTAGAGGCAGCGGCTAGGGTTTAAGAGAGAATTTGACAGAATAATGGTGTCATAGATAATATTTATGAATTAGGGTTAGGTTTTAGGGTGTATATATCAGTGTAGGAAGTTATTTAGGCTTTAGGATTAACCCTAGAACTGATCTGGACCACTCAAATGTCATATTAGCCCTTAGGGAGAATCGGCCACGGGTTGGCAGTCAAACACCCTGGATTGATCTCTAGTCGACCCAGCGTCGACTCCAAAAATGGTGCGGTTCGGCTATTCCCCCTCCAGATTCGCTGTTTTGAACTTTTTTTTGAATATTTATTTAATTTATATATATATATATATATATATATATTTCTCTCATATGCATACAAACTTCATGGCTTAATAACTTCTTCATAATTAACCATTTTCACACTAAACCACTTTTTGAACTGCGTTCATACTAAGCCACTTTTTAGTCATTCCCCTAAAACAAAAATATGGCGCTGGCGGGGATCGAACTCTGTACCTCTTGTATGCAAGTCATATGTTCTAACCAAATGAGCTACTAGGTCTTTTGCTTACAAACCTTAGAACAATGCTAAACATCATTCTTTTCTCATTCCTCTTTTTCAAATAAATTATTCTTTAATTTGTTATTTTAATATTCTCAGAAAATACGGGGTGTTACATTCTCCCCTACTTAAAGGATTTCGTCCTCGAAATCTCTAAGTCAAGAAGAACATATCCTACCATCCAATCATCCATCTACTCAACCATCAACCACTAGCAACCATGGCCCTTAAAAGATTTCTAATGCTTTTCATGTACATATGCATAGTGTGTGTATATGTCCATATACTAATGCAAAATCAGGCGGTCCACTAATTCAGTCGATCTCCTTAACACAAATAGTGATAGTGCCATGTATCCATCATGTATGCAAAGAACCCTATACATATCATTACTACATGTGTGCACAATCATTCATTTAAATGCAACATCCATATGATACACACATTCAACGTACATTCATTTTACTAAATACATTCATTTATATGCAATATGCAATATGAAAGTGACTGAGCCGATCTAGTGCCTAAAGTGTGTGTATATGCATCCACGAGCAACCACGCAAACGCTTGCATCCACATGCATCCACCATACATAACATGTTTCAACCATAGGACTACCCTATCTAAAGATCAAAGATACTAGTGAGAGGACATACTAAAGATAGAACAAGTACAAGCTAAGCGATAAAGGATAAATTAAGAGACATACCCTCGAAAAGAAAAGGGTACAATGAACGCATCTTCTCTTCCGTCTCCTAAGTAGCGTCGCTCTCATCATCTCCCCATTGCACTTTGACTAGCTTGACCTCTCGATTCCTCAACTTTTTAATCTCCGACCCTAGAATGCATGTAGGAGCTCGTCGCATCACACTCTATTTCCACCTCTCTAAGCAAACTCTTCCAGAACTCGCTAGTAAAGATAGGATCGCGATCGCTCATTATGCTAGAAGGAACACCGTGCAAACGAACTATCTCTCGAATGTATACGGAGGCTAACTATGGAGCAGTCCTCTTACTCTTCACGGGAATGAAATGGGCGCTCTTAGTAAGTCTGTCAACCACGACCCAAATCCTTGTATTACCCTTCTTCGATCTTGGTAACCCATCAACAAAATCCATCGAGACACTCTCCCACTTCATTGTGGGACCCCCAATGGGTGAAGCAACCTACCGGGCTTCTTTTGCTCTTCTTTTACTTGTTGGCACACAAAGCATCTAGCGACAAACTCGGCCACATCCCTCTTCATACCGGCCCAAAAGTAAACTCGTCACATGTCCATGTACATCTTGTCCCCGCCGGGATGAAAGGTCATCTTCGAACGATGTGCATCATCAAGAATGGTCTTCCTCAAGTTCTCGTCTCATGGTACACAAAGTCTACCATCCCTACGTAACCAACCCTTATCATCTAGGATATACCTACTGAGATGGCTCGATGACTCCCCCCTATGAGATTCTCTACTAACTCAACCAACTGTGGGTCATCTCGCTATGCCTCACTAGTTCGTCCTGAAAGCGTAGGTCTGACCTCTAAGGATGCTAGCAAACCGGGTACAAAGTCAATGGAAGGTCTAAAGTCAAACGTAGAGATGAACTCTAAGCTTTGCCGCTCAACAAACAACGGACTCAAGGACAACCTTTTCCTACTTAAGGCGTCTGCCACCACGTTACCCTTGCCAGGGGTATATGCTATCTCGAAATCGTAGGACGCTAAGAATTCCATACACCTTTGCTGCCTTAAGTTCAAGTCCTTCTGAGAGAACAAGTATTTTAGCGATTTGTGGTCTGTGAACAATTCGAATTTCTCGCCAAGAAGATAATGGCGCCAAGACTTAAGCGCGAAAACAATAGCGGCCAGCTCTAGGTCATGTGTAGGGTAATTTCTCTCATGCACTCTCAACAGCCTTCCTCCATAGGCTATTACCCTCCCCTCTTGCATTAAGACTGCGCCTAGTCCTGTCCCACAAGCATCGGTATAAACGGTAAATGACTTACTCCCTTCTGGCAACACTAAGACTGGGACTGTGGTCAAAGCTCTTTTTAAACGTTGGAACGCATCATCGCAATCTAAGTCCCACGTGAAAACTAGGTTCTTCTTCGTCAAGCGTGTCAATGGGGCTGATATCTTTGCGAAGTCCTTGATAAACTTCCTATAGTAGTCAATCAGCTCCATGAAACTCCTCACCTCGGTAGCTTTTTAGGGACCTTCCAATCTTGGATGGCCACCACCTTCGCGGGATCCACAGATATCCCTTCTTTGGAAACCACATGCCCTAAGAATCGCACTTCCTTCCTCCAAAAGTGACATTTAGAAAATTTATCTTTAAGGCTATGCGCTCGAAGGATCTCCAACACTTCCCTAAGATGTAAGGCATGCTCTTCCTCGTTCTTAGAAAAGATCAAGATGTCATCCACCAAGACCACCACGAATTTATTAAGGTACTCCCTAAACACCCTACTCATCAAGTCAACAAAGTATGCGGGGGCGTTTGTCAAACCAAAGGGCATCACAAGCCACTCATAGAAACTGTCTGGAGTCCTAAAGGCAGTCTTGTCTATGCTATCCTCAGCCACTCTCAACTGATGGAAACCAGTGGCCAAGTCCAACTGCGAAAACACTGAGGCGCCAACTAATTGATCGAAGAGATCGTCAATCCTCGGCAGTGGGTGCCTATTCTTCTTAATAAGCTTATTAAGTTCTCTATAGTCCACACAAAGTCTAAGGGACCCATCCGCCTTCATGGCAAATACTACTGGAGCACCCCACTCTGATATACTACATCTTATGAATCCCTTCTCTAGCAACTCCCCTACTTGCTTATTGAGTTCCCTCCTCGCACGAGGAGCCATGTGGCGTACTGGCAGAGATACAGGTTTTGCATTGTTTACAAGATAAATACGAAAGTCTATCTCACATTTTGGGGATAGACCCCTCACCTCATCGAAGACATCAACATATTCACAGACTATACAAACAGAATGTAAATCATCATTGGATGCGTCAAGTGACTCAAGATAACTAAGCACACCGATCCTCTAGGGTCACAAGAAATATCAAGGGTCTTTCCACTACGAGTCAACAATTTTACTACCCTTCGTTCACAATCTAGGATGTCACAATATCTGGCTAGCCAATCCATCCCCAGAATCAACCCATAGCCCATGAAACCAGGCACAAAAGCATTACATTCAAAACCAATGCCTAAGATAGACAATCTCAAATCCCTACAAACCATGGATAAATGAGCCGACCCACTAATAGGATTTGTGACTACAATGGGATCTACAACGAGACTAGTATTTAAGTGTAGTTTTTCAACTAATGATGTAGAGATAAACGAATGTGATGCGCCAGAATCGAATAAAGTGTGGACATGATGATCAAACAATAAAATCAAACGTCCGATAGAAATTTTTCTACCTTCTTCCTATTTCGGAGCCATGAGAGCGTGAACCTGCCCTCCCGAAGTAGAACTTTCCCTCTGCCCTTGCTTCTTAGGACAGTCCTTCACAGCATGACCGGCATCACCACAATGATAACAAGCGAACTTCTTCTTCTTCCTACAGACTTTCTTCAAATGGCCAGGTTTCCCATAGTTGTGACACTTCCTCTTTTCTTTACCACCTTTCTTTTGTTGTTGGGCTTTCTTTGGATCCTCCTTCTTATCTTACGGCCGAAAAGTACTTACACCCTTCTCTTCTTCATGCATGTATGCCACATCAACAAGCTTTTCATAAGTAGCCCCCATTGGAATGTGGGACATAGCCAAACCGTGAAGCAGTTCATTTAGGCCCTTTGCAAACCTCAAGGCCTTCTTGTGAGGCATATTCACCATTTCTAGCCCAAATCTCGCCAACTTATTAAATTCGGTCACATACTCCTTCACGGTCAAGTTTTTCTGCTTCAATGTCAAGAACCTCTCCATGTACATACTCTCCTCAGCTTGAGAAAGGAATTTCAACTCAAACCTTCCCCTAAAATCTGCCCACATCTCTACAGCACGCTCTCCATTAGTAACCTCCCACCAAAACGAAGCTTCGTCCTTCATCAACCAAGCAGCCAATTGGACCTTCTTATAATCGTCCAAATCGAAAATGCCAAACAGATCCTCCACTTATTTCAACCAATTTCTAGCTTCAATGAACGTTTCAGACCCACTAAAAGGTTTTCCACCCATCGAACGAAAGTCTTTACATATCTTGGAGAAAGCATCTCCACACGGAGGAACGACTGGAGCTGGGGGAGGAGGAGGAGGAACGTCGGCCGGACACGCGGCAACGGCCCTAGCCTCGAGATATTGACGAAACCAACCGGGTACATGAACACCCTCTGGTATCTCAGATGCTCCAGACATGCTAAAAAGAAAAAGAAAGAGTTTCAAAACAAAGGAAGCGAAAGAGAGATGTATGGCTTACGGGGATTATGCTCTTTAAAGTAAACTTTCCATGAAAATAGCTTCTTTAAAACAAGTTTTTGAAAATACATTCTGTGAAAATAATACTTTTGAAAACACTTTTCAAAACTTTTTATCTGTTCTTGTAACCATAGCTCTGATACCACGTGTAACACCCCATGGCCATTAATGTCACTCACAAAGGGAATGCATTAATGTCATGAAGCGTTATAGTAGTATAGAACAGATAAATTACAAGAATAAATAAATAAAACATAGCGGAAGATAAAACTTATTTCATAGCATCATAACTTCAAAACATGCTTACATAAGTAGCCTCCAAAAACCATTACAACAAGATAAATCGTATTTTCCAAAAACCTCAAAGTACATAAAGAAGCAAATACTTAAATAACACAAATGCATAAATCCCCACTGAGCATAAGCAAAGCCATAAAGAAGAGAGAGTCCAAAGCAATAAATCTACTCTCTTCAAGCAACTGAAAGAAATTAGCACTAAGTTGTAGTATTCGCTCCTTGCAAACCTGAGGGGGGGAAAGGAAAGAAAAGAGGTGGAAACAAAACGGGTCAGACATAAAGTCTGGCGAGTCCATTAATTTTAACAAATAATAGGTAAGGTAAATGATCAAGACATAAATAGGCATCATGATATGGCTGTAACATAGATAAGGTAGATAAAAAGGATGGACAAGATGATTCCGTTCCTAAGTACTAAGACAATCCTATACCTTGGCTAAGCGAACAACCCTCCAAGTACTAACCCCGAAGACCGAAGCCAACATCAGACTAGCACCCAAAGGACTATCCAACTCAACCAACATGTATTTCGTTACACCGCACTTTTGCTAAGTTACACCACATTACTTAATTACACCACACATCTACTAGTCTCTGTTTACTAAAGGTTGATCCCTTCCCACTAACTGTACCCACATGACAAACTTGGTAGTTACTTGTACCTAGCTGCTATCGTAGGTGTCGGCTTGCTCCTACCACCGCTAAGGTACACTTACCTACCCATTCGATCTGCTCCCTAAACCCCGTAGGCACCCGTGATGGCCCCACAGTGGGGTGTATCACTCTCCAAAGTGGCAACCCCGATACCAACATAAAATGCACGGCCATACCTACACGATGCAACAACGTCTTCCCTACCCGGACCCATGCACGCACATGAACCCGTTGGACTCGCGTTGCCACCGCTATTCATGTTTTAACCTCTTACATTCAAGTCCAGTACGCGTGCCCCAACCCCGGCCTAGTACCGGGCCCAATTAGATACTCAAATGGGTTACTGGTTGAAACGGGTCCCCCATCCGACACAAGCCTCCCACCTATGCTTGGTCCCCACTAGGTTTTTCTCCCACTTAACCATTTTAATTTAAATGTCCATGTCTTACACATGCTATGGTTAAGTCCATACTTACCTATCATAATTTACATGTCTTATCTTATTTCGGTTAAGTCCATATTTACATGTCATAATTTACTTGTCACCCCACTTAACCATCTAACCATACCCATGTCTTATTATGGTTAGTATTCCTTAATTCATTCCTTATGATGAACGGTGCATGACCTCCCACATTAGACCGAACGCTTTGTGGCCGTTGGATTTGCTGGGCAGTTCCGGGCAGTCTTACTCCACAAACCGGGTCTAACCTCATGTCATTAACCGTTGCGCCTACAATTCAATCCTTTGACCTCTCACATTAGACGTCCAATTGTGGCAGCTGGATTTGCCGGGCAGTTCCGGGCGGTTCTGGGCAGTCTTACGCCACAATTGCGCCTAACCTCGTGTCAAAGGTTTATTAATAATCGTATTTCAACCATACCCAATTTTCATGTCATGTATATCCAATTAAACATATAATCATGTTTATAACATTGCCTATTCCAAATTGTCACTAATTACCTATTAAGTAGCCTCAATTACAAATTTACAATTATAGGCAATTTCATCAATTCCATGTAATTCATACCCAAATATGCCAATTTCACATATTATCCAATTATCCAAAATATCCAATAATATTCCATATTTCACATATTTCCATCGTTCCCACGTATTTGCATTCGCGCGTATTTTTAACATAGGCTCGAAGGTAGCCTAGATCCAAAAATAAAAGGAATAGGGATAAGAAGAGAGAATCAAATCACAGAAAATTGGAATTAACACAACATCATGAAATAAAGGGGCATGTAAACTAGCATAGAGGCATAATGACAGATTCAACATGAATAAACTGATAAAGGTATGAACTTTACATAGAAACATAGGCATATGATGACATGAATCAAAAAGGTGAAGACTTGGATGAGATTTAAATTACATATATACCTATGAATCTTCTTTACAACTTCATCATGTTACTTTTAATCCCATTATATTGTGAAAATCACCGTACTCACCTTTCGTAGTTAAAGAATAGAATTATGCACTAAAATTGGTGTAGAAACGTTGTGGTGTTGTTGATTTATCTTCTTGAATTGTTATAGAAGCTCTAATCTTTAATTTGAGCTGAAGTTGAACACATGAGATTTGGTTTAGAGGCGGCGGCTAGGGTTTAAGAGAGAATTTGATAGCATAATGGTGTCATAGATAATATTTATGAATTAGGGTTAGGTCTTAGGGTGTATATATAGGTTTAGGAAGTTATTTAGGCCTTAGGATTAACCCTAGAACTGATCTGGACCGCTCAGATGCCATATCAGCCCTTAGGGAAAATTGGGCCACGGGTTGGCAGCCAAACACCCTGGATTGTCCTCTCGTCGACCCAGCGAGGCTCGGGTCGACTCCAAAAATGGTGCGGTTCGTCTATTCCCCCTCCCGATTCGCTGTTTTGAATTCTCTTTTTTTTTTGAATATTTATTTGTTTAATTTTTATATATATCTGTATATATGTATTTCTCTCATATGCATACAAATTTCATGGCTTGATAACTTCTTCATAATTAACCATTTTCACACTAAACCACTTTTTGAACTGCGTTCACACTAAGCCACTTTTTAGCCATTCCCCTAAAACAAAAATATGGCGCTGGCGGGGATCGAACTTTGTACCTCTTGTATGCAAGTCACATGTTCTAACCAAATGAGCTACTAAGTCTTTTGCTTACAAACCTTTGAACAATGTTAAACATCATTCTTTTCTCATTCCTCTTTTTCAAATAAATTATTCTTTAATTTGTTATTTTAATATTCTCAGAAAATACGGGGTGTTACACTAAGTCTACCATCTTACAGTGGAAGGGATCATCTAATTCTGGATATACTAGTTGTAGTGCAGAGTAATCATTAGAAGCGTATACACCCTATCATGTTTACCTTGTCATACCTACTTTTTTCTAATCATCTCTCTTATCCATTTTATATGCCTATCATGCTACTTTTATTTATTTACTTGCTAAAAGTAATTGGACTCGCCAAACTTTATTTTCTAATCATCTCTCTTATTTTCTTCCGTTCCCCCCCCCCAAAGGTTCTCAAGGTGAGAATACTCAGGCTTAGTCAGGACTCGGTTATTATCTTGTTAGGAGCTACTTTCGAAGTACGACTCGAGTTCTTATCTCCACTATGGCTTTGTCTCTTTTTGGGGAATTATTCTTTTTAATTATTTATGTACTCTGATGGTACATGACAGAAGTTATATTATTGTAATGGGTTTTATGTAGTTTCAGACTTATGGTATTTTGGACCACGATGTTATGATTTATGTTTGAAATAAAAAATTAAATTTCGTCGTTGCTTTCATATCCGTCATGTAATATTTCTGTTTCTGTTTACCTATAACGCTTCATGAAACTTAATGCATTCCCTTGGTTAGTGACATTAACAGACGTGAGGTGTCACACTTGGTATCAGAGCTGAAGGTTACCAGATTGGATAAAAAAATTGAAAAATATTTTCAAAAGGGTTTTAGAAGGAAGCATTTTTCAAAAAGAAAATTCTGCTGTGAAATATATATTCCCTAAAGCCATATGTAATATCTCTTGATTCTCCGCTTGATTCCTTTTTCCTTTTTGTCTAGGGAATTTATTCTTCCCGAAAGGAGTCCCCATTCCGGCATGATGTCGTAGGCATGTTTAAACTGCGGTACATGTCGAAGGGTAATGAAGTGCCTAACCTCCATCTGTAGCCGCAGTAGTATCACCTACGGCTAATTTTCTTGAGCTTCGTAAGGATTTCCGTGCGATGGAGGCAACTTTCGAGAGACTTGTTAGCTTGTTACATAAGGGTGGTAAAAAGGAGAATAATGGAGTTAGGGCTAAGGAGCATAACCCAAGGATGAGAAAAATGATGGTCTAGGAAGGGAACATAGATAAAGTTCAAATAAATCTAAAAAGAAAGAAATTAAGGTTGAGGAAACACAAAAGAAGAAGATATGGCTCAAGAAACAACAACAACAACAACAAAAGAAAGGCGGAAAGAATGACAAGGCTAAGGATAAGAGGAAGTGTCATAGCTGTAGGTGAGAGGGTGGCTTGGCCAAGGACTACAGGAAAAGGGAGAATGCCTGCTTCGTTTGTGGACATGACTATTCTAGGAGTGCCCAAGGAAGCAAGGACAAAGTCAAAGGGCAGGAGCTTCTAGAGGGCAAGTGCATGCTCTCGCGATCGATGCTCCAGATCGAGGTAGGAAAGTTTCTGTGGAAGGTTTGATTTCTCTTTCAAATCATCCTATTAGAACACTTTTTGATTCTTGCGCTTCATATTCATTTATATCTAGTTCTGCAGTTGAATCTCTACACTTAAATACTAGAATGGTAGTGGATCCCGTTGTTGTCTCAAACCCCATTGGTGGTTCGGCTCATTTGTCCATGATCTGTACGGATTTGACAATATCTGTCTCAGGCATCGAATTTGAGTGCGACGCATATTTGCTTGGGTTTACGGGCTATGGTTTGATTCTAGGGATGGATTGTCTAACCACGTATGGTGCCATTCTTGATTGTGAGGGGAGGGTCGTTAGACTTTGACTTGCCATAGGAGGACCCTCGTGATTTCTTGTGACCCAAATGGATATGTCATGCTTAGTTTCTTAGAACCTCTTGATGCATTTATCGATGATCTACGGTCTGTAGTGGTAGTTCGTGAGTATCCATATGTTTTTAGGGAGGTTCGGGTATATCCTCAAGGCACAAGATCGATTTTCATATATATTTGGTAGACAATGCAAAGCCAGTTGCATGACCCGTGTGCCACATGGCTCCACGAGAAAGGAGGGAGCTTAGCAAGCAAGTAGGGGAGCTGCTTGAGAAAGGGTTTATTAGGCCAAGCATATCTGAATGGGTTGCTCCGGTGGTATTCGCAACTAAGGCGTATAGCTCACTTCGTATATGTGTGGATATTCATAATTTTTTTCCTCATACCTTAATTATCGAAGTGTCTACACGATACAATATAGGTAGTTGAGCCGAACATGCGTGAGGAAGTAGAGGTAGAATGAGAGGCGACAATTAGACAAGTTCCTACCTATAAACTTGGATCAGAGGTTAAGAAACTGCGCAACAGAGAGATTAGGTTAATAAAAGTGCAATAGGGAGAAGACAGAGAGGATGCGACTTGGGAGACTGAAGACAAAGATCACGCTTCATACCCTTTCCTTTTTAGGACTATGTTCTTAACTTCTTTTTCCAAAGCTTTTATTCACACTTGCTTCTATCATCTGAGTATGTCCTATCGATCGAATCTTCGACCTTTAGGTAGGAAATCTCATGATTGTAAACATGTGTTTGAGATATATTATGTTTGATGAATGCAAGTGGATGCAAGTGGTTGCTAGTGGTTGCTCGTGGATGCATATACACACACATTAGGCACTAGATCGGCTCAGTCACTCTCATACTGCATATGGATGTGTGTGCATTTTTCTTTCTTTTAATGGATGAAAATGGACGTATCATCACATGTATGTTGCATTTGGATGTTTGATTGTGCAACATGTAGAACTTACATGTCATACATGTTGGATTCATGACACTAACATACATTGCGTTATGGAGGTCGACTGAATCGGTAAACCGCCTATTCTTTCGCATCAGTGTTGGGACATATACACACACCTTTTCATATGTTCATATAAGCATTAGAAAATTTTAAGGACAATGGATGCCTGTGATTGGTGGATGAGTAGATGGATGGTTGGATACATTCTTCTTAACTTGGAGATTTCGGGGACAAAATCCTTTGAGTAGAGAAGAATATAACACCCCGTATTTCAGCTACACTAAAGAGGATAAATTAAAGAATAAATAATTTAATAATAAGAATTAAGGGAAAAGAACTACGTCATTACATCCGTATTGAAATTCTGGTCAAGATAGACACTTGGTTTGCGTAGAATGGATAACGTATGAAGAAGTTATGAACGGTAGAAGTTTGACGATCAAATCAGGGATAACTGACGCACTTGACAAGTGTGCCAAGGCATTTTTACATTGGAGCACCTTCCAAGTGAGCCCATAGCAGTTTTTGAGCTTCCGGACCCAAGTGGGTGTCGGCCTATAGCCTGATTCCCCTTAGGGCTGAGGTGGCATTCGAATTCTGGAGGCTAGCAGCTATAAATATACCCTCATATCTCTTGTTACTCATACTAAAAACAATGGAGGCCAAATGTTATCAATGCTTAGTATAATCCTTTCTTCTTCTTCAAATCAAATTTAAATATTCAAGTATTTCAAGAATAGATTTGAGATTCAATGCCAACAATTTCTTTTCTATCTTCTAAAATCCAAATACCGTGAATTGGTTACTTTTAGATTTAAATGATTAAAAGTAGACGTGATATGACTGTGATTTGGATATATGCCTGTGATTGAATCATATTGGATCTATCATAATTGGTGAATCTAAAATATTTAATGACTTGGATCTAAATCTTTATCATATCAGATCTATTGGGACTTTTGAATCCATGACATAACTATGATGTGGATCTTAATATTATCATGCTAGATCTACCTTTATAAACCTAATTTGCTTGTGGTTAATTTATCATATCAGAGTTGTGGATCATAGTATTATCATGCTAGATCTACCTTTATAGATATAATTCTCTTGCGGTTAATTTATCATGTCATTATTGTGGATCTTAATATTTATCATGCTAGATCTACCTTTATATATCTAATTCGTTTGTGGTTAATTAATTATGTCAAAATTATGGATCTTAATATTATCATGCTAGATCTAATTCGCTTGTGGTTAATTTATCATGTCACAATTGTGGATCTTAAATATTATCATGCTAGATCTACCTTTATAGATCTAATTCGCTTGTGGTTAATTTATCATGTCACAATTGTGGATCATAATATTATCATGCTATATCTACCTTTATAGATCTAATTCGCTTGTGGTTAATTTATCATGTCACAATTGTGGATCTTAAATATTATCATGCTAGATATACCTTTATAGATCTAATTCCTTTGTGGTTAATTTATCATGTCTCATTTCTGGATCTTAAACATTATCATGCTAGATCTACCTTTATAGATATAATTCGCGTGTGGTTAATTTATCATGTCACATCTACTTATGGATCTAATTCATTTTAGATAATTTGGTACTTATCATGTTGTGGCTAATTTTAGATCTGTCATTAATTGGACATATGAATCCTTATTAATACATGCCTATTATGACATCTTTAGTATGTTAGATCTAGCTTTATTATCACATGCTCGCTAGATCTATTTTTACATGTCCACCTTATCACTATGCCAATTACATGTTTATGTCACTTTTGTTAAAATAATCACTATTGTCATCTTTCCCTTTTATTGTTTATGGCTAGGCTACTTTTTAGCCTAGACATGACGCCAAATATATGCGAATGCGTTAGTTAGGAAACAGGGGAAAACATTAGAATTGGCATAACCTAATGGCGAATATGAATTTGGACATATAATCCATTATGAATATAATTGGGTAAATGGGCATAAACGCCTATCAAGACATAGGTATAATTAATTGACTAATAATTGAAATGCCTAGGATTACAGTAATTAGAAACTGTAATGGCACTTATGACACGAGGTTTGATTGAATTTGTGGTGGAAGTCTGCCCAGACCCGACCGACATATTCAGCAACTACAAATGTTGAATCTAATGTGAGAGGTCTAAGTGCACAAATACGAGATGGGCTATGACACGAGGTTAGGCCCAACTTGTGGAAGAAGTCCGCCCGGACCCAACTGGCATATCCAGCATCCATAAGTTGTAGGCCTAATGTGGGAGGTCTAGCCCATTATAACCATAAATGGACATAGTAATGAATTGGAATACTTAACTTAGTTAAATCCATAGGGATTGTTTGAACATGTTAACTTGAGTAGGGGTTAAGCAAACTAGGTTGAAACAGTGGGTGGGTTAAGTAAATATTGTGGCGGTGGGTAATATTTATATATATAGGCCCACAAACTAAACCTGTTTTATACTCTGGGGTTATACAACTTTGTTAAGTAAACTTGCTTGGATCAGTGAGGGTTAAGTAAATCTTGTGGCGGTGGGATAATACTTACATATATAGGCCTGACAACTTAACTTGTTTTACATGTTGGACTGTCAGACATAACCAGTTAAAATCCTAGTAGCGGGGATGCAAGCCTAGGGAGAGCTTGTATCATCTTGTGTGTGAGACCCGTTTCAGTCAGTAACCCGAAGTAGGTATCAAATATGTACTCCGAACAAGGTCGGAGAAGGGGCACGCTTACTGGACTGGTTGTAAGAGATCCAAACGTGGAAGACGGTGTGGGTGGCGCAAATCGACCGGGCCATGTGCGTGCATGAGCCGGGCAAAGGGGGATAAGACGACTGTGACACATGTAGATATGGGGTTGTGCATATCAGCGAAGGGTTGCCACTTTAGTACATTATATATCCTACGGAGGGGCCAGCACAGAGTATCTATGCGGATTAGGGAGCCAATCGATTAGGGTAGTAGTTAGGGTACATTTGGACGTATGCCTAAGTCTACCACCTTACAGTGAAAGGAATCATCTCATTCTGGATATTCTAGTAGTCGTGCAGTGTAGTCATTAGAAGCGTATACACCCTATCCTGTTTACCTAGTCATACCTGCTTTTTTCTGTAGTCATCTCTCTTATCCACTTTATATGCCTATCATGATACTTTTATTTATTTATTTACTTGTTAAAAGTAACTAGACTCGCCAGACTTTATGTCTGACCCTTTTTGTTTCCTCTTCTTTCTTCCGTTTCCCCCTCCCCACGTTCTTAGGGTGGAAATACTTAGGCTTAGTCAGGACTCGGTTATCATCTTGCTAGGAGATGCTTTCAAAGTATGGCTCAAGTTCTTATCTGCACTATGGCTTTGTCTCTTTTTGGGGAATTAGTCATTTTAATTATTTATGTACTTTAATGGTACAAGATAGAAGTTATTTTATTGTAATGGGTTTTATGTAGTTTCAGACTTATGGTATTTTGGGCCACGATGTTATGATTTATGTTTGAAATAAAAATTTAAATTCCGCTGTTGCTTTTATATCTATCTTGTAATATTTTTGTTTCTGTTTACCTATAATGCTTCACGAAACTTAATGCATTCCCTTAGTGAGTGACATTAACGGATGTGGGGTGTCACATACACATACACATATTATGAATGTATGCATATATAACATTAATCAAAAACTTTAACAATAAAGACATATATAAATTTTATCAATAAGTTATGAATATCATTTAATGTGTTACAATTGCAATTAAGGAAGAAGAAAAACGAAAGGTTTCACTCCTTTCATATAGTGCCACAATTTTCTCTGTTAATTGCATTTCTTTTGTCAATTAGACTTAAGTAAATAAAGCAAAACATTCTCCTTATCAACTGGAAAGGGAAACAAAATGCTTTCTTCTTTAAAAGTCATTCATGAATATTTATATTTACATATAAATAATGTTGCACCTATTCTTCATACAAGTGAATGTATTTAGTACACTCGTTATAATCATACAAATATAAATTACATTTATAACTCCATATTAAAATTTTAAATAAAATAATATTACATTTTTACTAGATTAGAATTTAGTATACATTTTGGTTACATATGCCCAATAAGGATCCTTTTTTTTAAATCACCATTTCTTTCATTGTGGGATGACTTGTTCTTGTTGATTATTACATTATCAACCAAAATAGAATAATATAAAATAGTTTAGAAATTTTTGGAGTGTATTAGAATGTTCAAAGAGGGTATTAGAAGAATATGGAAGATTGTGGAACTCACTGAAGTATTACGGAAGAGACCGGGACATCATGGAGAACACATAGATATCCTAGAAAAGCCTAGGATCTTATAGTATGTACTAGACCATCCTAGACCCTAGTGGAGACATGTACTTAGTACTAGAGCATGGTAGAATAGTCTAGAAGACTTTATGTAGGAGAGTACTTATAAGAACTATCTAGAGAAGGCTTTTACTATATTGAACCAAGATCCTTCCTTTGAGGAGGTGGATGGCTTAGCTAGCTAGTATAAATATGAGAAGCTTATTTTCCCCATGCATCCTATAAACAATCCAAGGAGCTCATCCAAAAGCTTTCTCATACACTTCTTTTGTAAGGCTATCTAGATTAATAAAAATAGTTTGTTCCTAAGTCCCTTGTGAGTTCTTATCATTATCCCTCTTCAAAGTTCCTGGTGTCGAGTGCTTATATGTATATATAGTTAAGGCTATTATAATGTTGTGTATTCATTATAATACCAACCATATTTTAGCCTAAGTTATTTCCAACATTTGGTATTAGAGCGAGGTTCGATCCAATCTAACTGTCAAAGTCTCTTGGTGTTACTCTATCCAAAGTATTTGTAAAATCAAGGCATGTCTTTCTACGTCCATTAAAAAGCTTAATGGTAAAAACTATGGGTCATGGAGTACTTGTATCAAGTTCTACCTTGTTGGACTAGATTTGTGGGATATTTTCAATGGAAGTGACGCAACACCACCAAGGAAGCCAAAAAGCGCAATCTCTATTTTGGAGATGACATCATCAACACTGGAATGCCAAGAAGGTCCTGCTCAAAAACTTAACCTTAAGGATTTGAAGACATAGAAGATTAAGTTTGTTAAAGCCATATATACCTTAACAATAGTTGTTGAAGATGAATTCTTGCAATGGATTAAAGATGCTATAGCGCCGAAGGAAGCGTGGGATACTTTGGCATCGACCTTTGCAAAGGAAAATGATACAAAATTACAAAGCCTTGAAAATGAACCTTTGGGGATCTCTCGTAGGAATATGTCAATTAGTGAATATTTCTCAAATATAAAGTCTTTATATGATGAGATTACTAAGTTAGATCCTGAGAATGGTATTACAAAAACAAAGATGAAATGAATTATCATCCATGTGTTGAAACTGAAGTATAAGAGTATTGTCACGACAATCGAGGTTAAACCACCAAAACACAGATCTTGAGAATTTGCTATTTAATATATAGAATCTAAAGAAATCCATGTCTAGCAAAGCTATCTCCAAAGAAGAAACTTCCTTGTTCACTAATAAAAGAGGCAGACGAGAATGATGCCAAGGTCAAAGTAGAGTACGTAGTGTAAGGAGATTCGACAATCAAGGTCAACATAAATGACAAAGTCATGGTAAAGTTTACTATTCATGGGGAGCCCAAGGAACTCCAAATAGAGGAAGGAACCAAAACAAACGCCAACAAAAATATCGTCAAAGTGGTGAATGTTTTATTTGCGGAAAGAATGAATGCTACGCAAGGGATTGTTGGTGTAAGAAAGTTAAAGGAAATATTCCTCCAAGAATGAGTGTTATGTAGAAGAAGATTAGGACTTAGAGACATTCTTGTGGAGGAGGTAGATGTTAATGATGCACAAGAAATGCCTCTTTAAAGGAAAACGTACTTAATGATATATGAGTACATAATTGATTACAAGAACGATTAGATTATTGATTCAGGGTTTTCCAATTATATGACTGAGATGAGTCGATGCTATTGAATATGAGCAAATACTATGGAGACAAAGTTGTTGTAACAGCAAAAAACGTGCATGTGCCCATAGCAAATATTGGTAAGATAAAGTTGCCTCGGAGAAATAGCCATGACTAACTCTAACTCTAAAATGTCTGTTATGTCCTTGAAATGAAGAAGAACTTGCTTTCAGTATTTAAGATTACTACACCAGGAAAGAGAATAGAGGATGTCTATGTGATGTCAGCTGAAGATGCTTATTTCGACAAAGACAAGCGGGGTGATGTTGTAGATTTATGGCATGCAAAGGTAGGACATGTCAACTACAACAAGTTGAAGATTATGATGTATAGAAATATGAGAGTATATTCTCTGCGCTGGTTGTCAATATTGTAAGACATACAATTGCCCGACAAAGAGTCAAAATATAGAGCAAAGGATTCACTAGAGTTAGTCTACCTAAATTTGCTTGGGAAAATAAGAAAACCATCAACTTCTGGTTATCAATACATGATAAATTATTAACGACTTTTCAAGGTATGTTTGGGTTTATTTCATGAAGAATAAAGATAATGCCTTTGAAAAGTTTAAGGAATTCAAAGAAAGAGTACGTGAATGTGAGTTTGGAAGAAAGATAAAATTCCTTCATGAATGAAGAAGAATATACTTCATAAGAGTTCAAAGGTACTTACAAGAATGCAACATAAGAAAGCAACACACATGCGCAAACACTCCACAACAAAATGGAGTATCGGAGAGAAAGAATCGACATTTTACAGAGATTGGCAGAAGTCTATTTTATGAAAAGAATGTGGATAAAAGATTATGTGAAAAATTCATGATCATTGTAGTCTATATTATGAAATATTATGAATAGACTGCCATAACCATGGCTAGGATTTGTCTCACCATTTGTGAAGCTGTATAATGAAAGACCGATGGTCAATTACTTCAAAACATTTGGATGTGTATGTTATGTGTTTTATCACATATGAACATAGGAGTAAATTTGAAAAAAAGGCTGTCAAATGCCATGTTTGTGGGATACTATCCACAAAAGAAAGATTGGAGATGTGTCGATCCAAACACAGATAAAGTACACATTTCTAGAAATGTTGTATTCTATGAGACATCTTTATGGTTGGAAAATATGATTGTGTTTCCAGACACACAAGAGTTACAAGGAAAATTTCAAATGAAATTGAAAGTCTCAAGTGAATTGGAGGAACTAAAGTTCACAACATATGGGAAATGCCAAGAGCTTGAGATGCAATCCAAGGCAAGAAGTCCATGGAAGACAGGCATACATGAGACACTAGAAGCGATGCATATTAGTAAACCAGAGAGGTAGCACGAGAGCAGGCATAAGGTGAGTTGCAAAGGTCCAAAAGTGTGAGAATACCAAGTCCAAAGTACATATAGATGGTACCTATGCTAAAATCAAAGAGCCAACCACCTTCCAAGAACCCTTGAAGGGACTAGATTGGAGAAAGGCTATGAAATATGAGATTTTGATCTTAAAGCAGAATCAAAAATGGATTTAATAACCGAAATAGAAGGTATAAAACCGATATCTTGCAAATGGATTTACAATTTGAAGATTCGCACAGATTCCATGATTGAGAGACAAAAGGCCAGCCAGCATTGTTATCAAATTTAAGCAGAAGCCACATCTTGATGCAGTTAGGAAATTCCTAAGATATGTTAAAGAGACAATTGATTGGGGAGTCCTTTATGAGAAAGGAGTAGATTGCAAAGCTAGTGGTTATTGGGATATTGTTTATGTTAAAGATCATGACGTTCGATGTTCGATCACATACATGTGTTCTATATTAGGATAGGAGACGTATCATAGTGCTGTAAGAGACAAGCAACAGTTTCTCTTTCAACCACAGAGGTAGAGAATAGAGTAGGTGCTACGGAAGTAAAAGAATGCGCCTGGTTGTCACAACTTATAAAGGATTTGAAATAACCAATTGAAGATGGAATCACTATGTATCGTGATAATTTATCGGTAATCAAGTTAATTGAAAATCTAGTCTTCCATGCTGGTACCAAACATGTTGAGGTACAATATCATTTCTAATAGGAAAACTTGCTTCAATGAGATATTGAAATGAAGAATGTCAAAATAGAAGATTGGGTTGTTGACATCTTTAACAAAAGCTTACCGGCAACAAAGTTTTAGGAGTTTCGTAAAATGATTGGGATGATGATACGTATGTGGAAGGTTGGCAATTAGGGGGAGTATTGAATATTACATTGCCAAACAAAGTAGAATAATATAGGATAGACTAATCTTGTAGTGGATTAGAATATTCCAAAAGGGCATAAAAAGAATATGGAAGATTGTGGAACATAACTAAGTCAGGATCTCTCTGAAAATGGATTCCTAGTATTTTGGAAGAGTTTATAATATTATGGAGAACTCAAAAATGTCCTAAAAGAGTCTAGGACCTTATAGTATGCATTAGGCCATCCTAAAACCTAATGGAGACATGTACTAAGTACTAGAGCATAGCAGAATACTCTAGAAGTCTTTGCGTAGAGAAGTACTTAAAGAAACAATCTACAAAAAGCCTTATATTTATATTGTACTTGGTATGACCTAGAATCTTCCCTTGAGGAGGTAAAAGGAATGGACCTTGTCCTAACCACTTAATACCCAAACAAGGTAGGTGATCCACTCAATACCCTCTCGAGGCTTGCCTACTTCACAAACATGCGCGTGCACACACACACACACACATTAGAAGTCCCACATTAAGCCCACCCCTTATAGATGCTGGATTTTCCTGGCGGTTCCGGCCAGGCTTCTATTACAAGTTGGGATTGACCTCACGTCTTCATGTATTTATTGTAATGGCCTATAGCACCTAGACCTCTCACATTAAACCGACTTCTTGTAGATGCTAGATATGCCGATCGATTCTGGGCATGCTTCAACTACAATTATGGACTAAAATCGTGTCTATGTGTCATTAATACTAATAAAATACATTGATACTCACTCATATACAAATTTCGTAATAGGGACATTCAAATTCAAATTCTGAATAACATGTGCTTAGTACATATTTATGTACTTATAGTACGCCTTGCCAAAAATAATTATGTACTTGTAGTACATTAATTACGCTATAAATAGTAATAAATAAATTGTGAATTAAACGTGCGTAAAGAAATGTTCTAGAACGTAGAAATGTCAATCCTAACCTAAATTTGAGGTTTACAAGTTTATTTCCCTAACTTCATCAACATAGCATATAATGTATATTCACATTCAAATCAATATCAGTGAAATAACAGACATAAACAAAAAACTTGTAACCTAGGTTTAAAATATTAGTTCAATAATAAAAGAAGGAAAAGGTGCAATATGGCGATAATATATATATAGTTACTTTTTGGTACTGCTTTACTCTTTATATGAATTATACGAAAACTTAAGAATTTGGTAACATGTGTTTTAATACGTTCAAATTGTCTATTTTAAGCGAATAGATGTTTAAATCTATATAATTTACAGTACCCAAATTCTTATGTTTTTGCAGATATATGATTTACAAATTAACAGAAAGTAAACCAGACTATTATCAAAACTATACGACACCCAAAATTCCCAACTTTTATTATATTCATAACCAAAACCCAATGTACTCACAGGATTGGCCATTTGCTAAATTTATAAGGGATTTGTACGTATTTTGTTTTCGTGCAAATCCAAATCCCTTTAGGCATAACAATCCAAATCTACACCTGTGTATAAAAAAATTTATTATACCCTCGTAAATATCATGTTCCAAACTTCTTCTAAACCAATATATATATATATATATACAAGAATCCAATTAGAGCCTTATATACATAAAATATCCAATTCAAGATTCTAATAATAATAATAGATTATAAAAGATAGAGGAATAAGTTAGGGAAGAAAAAGATATCTAACCTGTCTATTTTTTGGAATTAGGAATAATGGTAGAAAAGCATAGTGGAGGCGTAAGAGAGTATAAATTGTAAGGTTTGGAGGAGAGGCTAAGACCTTATTTATACTTGCTAGATTTATGACTAATCAAATTAGTTTTACAAAATATGGATTGTCCGTTCTAGCAAAAATATACAAAACACCTTAACAAAACAGATTTCTCCCACCCATCGACCAGAAGGGCGATCAACACCCTCGTTAGGAGGGTGGTTGACCCCCCTTAGAGTCAACGTGGGAAATAATATCTCTAGGTCGGTTCTATTTTTATTAATTATGTTAATTAGTTACGTTGATTCTTTTCGTTTCCATTTATTCTTGTCCCCTACTTGCATATATATATATATATATACATTCTATTTTGCATTCTCCATGGAATATTCCATAATATGGTCCGTATATATTTTCATTCCAAATTTACATTTGTATTCTGAATTTCAAATCCTGTCTATTATTATTATTTTCGTATAACTTGTTTTATTCATAACTTCTTCAAATGAACCCCGTTTTCGTTAATAAAATATGAAAACATACTAGAATTTTTCCACGAATGCAATTGTAACATTTTCGAGGCCAAATTCTTGATTATATAAAATTCATATTTCAACCTATTAATATTTTAATAATGTATTGTTGTTTATATTTAATATAATTATCTATGTTTATTTAGGGTTTATTTTATGGTTTGTTATTTCTTCCCCCCTTAAAAGAAATTTCATCCCAAAATCTTTCAAAAAGGGCGAAAAACACAACTCGCTTTAACAAACATGTTATACAACCAGGTTATTTATTATATGCCCATGAAACAACCATACTCAATGTGATTACGTACTGCAGACTAGCTAAAGTGTGCACAGTCCTAGCGAGAAAGTATAATACATGAAGTTGTATGTTTGCAAAAAACCCTAATATGCATGTAATTTCTATAAGAGTGCTTATTGCATTTGTGTTACAAACAATTCCTACCATAAATCTAGCAACCACAACGCAACCATAGAATCCTAAAATTTCCGAGGAAGGCTACAAAAAATTTAACTTTTTCATGCCTTTCATCGGTTTTTCTCCTAAATGTACTCAAACCAATCGAACTAAATGTTGCAGAGCTTTAAAATCATGTTCTCCACAATTTCTATGGTGGCACTAGATGCTTAGGGTTCCTTCTTTGTCCCTATATTTCGATTAGGCCATACAAAAATTTGCCATAGTGTGAAGGTATCTTATCAAATATAAAAGAATATAAATGCAACGGTCTCCTATCATCAACAACCTCTTTTATTTCCCTAATATTAGGAAACCCTAAAGTATCATGCCGACTCTCTAACCTTCACAAGCTACCTAATCAAAGTAGATTTTTTCCAAAGTCTATTGGATCTAGATTAACCCTAAAGGGGTGAATAAGGTTTATTGGAAATTAAAAATAAAAAAAACAAAGAATAATAAAGATACCATAGAAGAGATAAATCACACACAAGAATTACCCAACTTCGGCAAACCCTGTCTACTGCTGCTTTCCCAAGATTTCTACTAGGTATTGAAACAGATTCCCTCTTACAAAACCCTGTAAACTTGCACACTCTGCTACTGCTCCAATCCTACGCTCAAAATCTTGACAAAAAATCTTTCCCCCAATAGTAGATTTAATGGCAGACAACCCACTTTCTCCCCAAATCCCGCTCTCTATAGAAAGCCACCAAATTGATCTCTCCCTAGAAAATCCTTCTGAATATGAACCTCCGCCGGCTCCTCCAGACCCAACGCCCACTATTGTCCCTCTACCAGATCCCAAAACCTCAAATCCTCCAGCAGCTGCCTCCTCCGTGATGCCAACCCACTAAAAACCACCAAGCAACTTGTCAAACTCAAAGCAACACAACTCGCAACTGATTAATCAATGAGCTTGGACTTCTTTAATTCAGCGTCTGCCGCGCAACGCCGGGAAGTGCACGCCTGTTGATATGAAACCAGTGTTTGTCAATGGAGTAATGAAGCATACCACTGAAATAGTTGAGGCTAGCACGGCTGTCTAGAAAGATACACTAATTGGATTTTTCCTTGACAAACCGCTATCCTACACAACCGTTAATCTAAAATGCCGATCAATTTGGAAGCCTAAAGGCGAGCTTAAAGTTAAATCTGATGGAGTAATGTTTATGTTCTAGTTTGCTTATACAGAAGACAGAGAGAAAGCCATTACAGGGGATCCCATCATAATACAAAGCAAACTCTTCATTATTAAGCCGTTCAATCCTTGTGTTTGTAATTTACGTGGCATGGTTAAGTCCGTTCCAGTTTGGGTGCACTTTACCAATATTCCGCTATATTTATGGTCACACATTGGAATTAGTTGGCTATCCTGTAGGCTTGGGAAACTAATCTATATGGACGAATCTACAGAAAGGCTTGAACTTCTTCACTATGATCAATGTTTGATTGAGATAAGCCCTGAAAAAGTTGCAATTGATGATTTTTTTAGTTACTTTGTCGGATGGGGGGACTCAGCGCGTCAAAGTGACATATTTATGGAAGCCGCATTAATGCACCTTATGTCGTGTTTTTAGACACAGAACTGAAGATTATGAAGCAAACTTGAATAAGAAAACAGTACAAGGAAATAACACCAAAGACCAATAGAACAATCCATATGAACAACCAAAAGTAAATAGTTTGAGTAAAGGCAAATAGCAAGCTAATACTGCTACATAGCAACATGTGAACAATTGAAACAATAATCAAACAAGCAAAGAGAAAGTGCATAACAACTCAACTTGGCACAAGGTGGAAAGGAATAAAAACAAAGTAGTTTTCAAAACTCCGAGAGTACCTTTCAAGCCTAAACCCTTCACGCCACAGAAAGCCTTATATAAAAGAAAGGAAATATGTTTAGCCGACTTTATGATAGAGAAAGCTGTCAATAACGAGAAAAAATCTAGAAATGTCCAACTGGACAAAGCCACTTCTATAACTAGAGTGGGTGTGATAACTAAGAATAGTTTTAGCACACTAATGGAAGTGGGTGAACCTTCATTAATGAATGACAAGCTAGAGACAGTGCCAAAAAACAACTTTCTTGGGCATGCTAATCTTAAGCACAGTGGCACTCTTGCTATTCCTCCACCACTTAAGGAAGGTCAGGCAAAAGCAGACAAAGATTTGTACCTTAATGTTGTTGAGCCTTCATGCCTATTTGGTCCTACTCTAAAGCCTAAACCTGTGATTAGTGTAGGGGAACAGACTAGGGCAATAGCAAGGTCAAGTCCTAGTAGCCTGGCATATGCTGCACCTAATGAGTTTCAAGATAATTTTAACTGTAAGGAGGAAAATGTTTCAGATCAAGTGCAAGTTCAAAAAAGGGAAGGTGTAGAAGAAATATTGGAAGTGCCAGACCCTGACAATCAGGAAATGTTAGTGACAACGATAAATCTGTCATGTTTCTGATCCTCATGACAAGAAAAAGTCTGAGCTAAACCCTATACTTAATGTTACTAAACCTTTTGAAGTAGAAGTTGGATTTGACGATACTTCTAGTACTGCTAACGGCTTTGAAAATAAACTAGCTAAGCTCTTTCCGGAAGTTGTCACGATGATAGTTTGTACCATACCAACAAACATAGCTGAGAGCAGTGAAAAAATCAACCTTTTGAAGCAATACAGCAATGCACTGAAACTTTTAATGACACGGCCATGAAGAAGCTTACAAAAAAATACCATCACCTCCTGGGCATTTGAAAGCTCCGGATTCTCCTATTTTTTTCAGGAAATGAAAAACAAAGGACTTCAAATTGTGAAGGATTTAAGGAACAACCAAATTCAGAAGTTAGGTACACCGCAAGCCGTAAACCCACAGGCAACTATTGAAGCTAGCATGATCAAAACAAGATCAATAACAAAGAGTGACGAAGAACATTAAGAGTTTAATAATGCCGAAAAACATCTACGTCTGGAATATTAGAGGAGCTTATAAGGACATCAAGCTGGATAGATGTAAGCTACTAATCAGGAAACACAACTTGTCGGCTATAGCTTTATTAGAGACTAAACTTAATGACGTACTTACAACAAGAGAAGCCAGGTACATAAATCCTAACTGGGTTTTATTACACGACTTAATCGAAGCTAGTTATGGTAGGATAATGCTTATTATCGATCCTACTATCCTTAACTTCTCTAAAATTGTGCCTCGTGTCAATTTATTCACTGTTAAGTTCATCACATACATTCATCTATAACCTCTTTGTTCACTTTTGTGTATGCGTTTAATTCTGTTAATGCTAGAGAAACCCTTTTTCAAACTTTACCAACTCTGAAGCAACATCTTCATCCATGGGTAGTCCGCGGAGACTTCAATTCCCCTCTGAAACTTTCGAATAGAATTGGAGGATGCGGTTTCTCTTACTGAAATTAGGAATATTAATATGGCTATCACGAATTCTGATCTAGTTGAAATCAACTCGTTTGGATCCGAATTTACTTGGAATAACAACAAAAGAGTCGGTATTAGGACTTTTTCAAAGATTGATCACTCTTTTTGTAACCTGTTAGCTCTTAACTCTTGCCCTAGCCTTACTAATGAAATAGCATTGTCTGTACTCTCTGATCATGCTCCTCAAGTACTTCATTTAAATCAAAATACAATTGTTAAAATACCTAGCTTTAGGCTCTTTAATATTTGGGCTAAAGATCCGAGTTTTCAGGATTTAGTGAGAAATTCTTGGAATACTCAATGCTTCGATAACCCTATGTACGTTCTTTTTATAAAACTTAAGGCTCTTAAGAATGTTTTGAAAGACTTGTCTTCTAAAAACTTCGGAAGGGGTGACTTGAAATCCGAGTTGCTCCTTAAACAACTGGAAAGGACTCAACTGCAATTGCTCAACTATCCCTTGAATCGGAATTTATCCAGTCTTGAAGTTAAAATCTCGTGCAAGTATCAAGAAGCACTGCTAGTGGAATCCTCGATGAAGAAACCAAAAGCTCATATCAAATGGTATGATGATGATGATAGGAACACTGCATATTTTCACGCTGTCCTAAAGGCTAAACAAGTCAAAGAGAGCGTCCACTCCATCTCTGATTTGGCAGGCCAGGTACATAACACTCAAACAGGTATTAACAATGCATTTGTCAATTTATTCTCTTATATGTTCAGAAATAAGGGTAATTTCCTACCTTCTATTGATGATATTAACCCAACTATTCTACCTAAAATTAGTCCTGAAATGAAATCCTACTTACATAATGATATTACTGATATTGAAATTAAGCATGCAATGTTCTCATTGAACAAACATTCTTGCGGAGGCCTCGACGGATTTAATACGGTTTTTTATACTGTTTGTTGGTAAATTGTTCAACATGATGTTAGGCAATTTTTAAAGAAAGGGCAAATGCTTGATTCTTTTAACAATACTGTTAAAGCTTTGATTCCCAAGGTAACGAATGCGGATAAAGTGAGTGACTTTAGACCTATTTCATGTTGTAATACGATTTATAAATGCATTTCTAAAATAATAGTCGTTAGGTTGAAACATGTACTGCCTTGTATAATATAGATTAACCAATCCGCTTGTTTACCTAACCGTAACATCCTGGATAATGTTCTCTTAGCTCATGAACTAATTAAGGTCTACAATTCAAATTATTTTGCCCCTAGAGCCATGATTAAACTGGACATTAGAAAATCCTTTAACACTATTCAGTGGACGTCTATAATAAGAATTTTGAGCCTCATGAACTTCCCACCATGTTTTAACGCCTGGATCTACGCTTGTATGAGCTCTGCCAATTTTTCGATTAATGTTAATGGAACTCCGGTTGGTTTCTTTAAAAGTAAGCAAGGCATCCGCCAAGGCAACCCAATTTCTGCTTATCTTTTCATTACTGTAATGGAGCTTTTAAACAGAATGCTAAACAAACTTGTTGAAAATAACCATTTTCTTTGCACCCCAAATATAGAGAGCCTCTTATTACGTTTTTAATGTTTGCGGACGATTTGATTATCTTTTGTAAACCTGATGATGATACTTTATGTAATATTATGTCCACTCTAAATAATTTTTATCGCATTACCGGCTTGAAAATCAACCTTGACAAATCTAACCTTTTAATTGATGGGGTTAGTCAAGCTCCTAGGGAATTTATTCATTCTCTCACAGGACTGAGCAGTAGTAACTCAACTTTAACCTACCTTGGCCTTCGTATGGCGACATTCAGAGTTACTGCTACTCAGTGCCTTCCTTTGTATGACAAAGTCACTAAGAGAATGGATTGTTGGTCTAATTGTTACCTTAGTCAAGCTGGTCATTTAACGCTAAATAAATCGGTGACTATTGCTATGCAAATTTATTGGTCGTGAACTTACCTCCTACCGAATAAATTGCATAATTTGATTAGATCAGCTTTCATGAGATTTTTATGGAAAGGCAGCATACACGCTAAATACATTGCCCCTATTTCCTTCTCTAAGCTGGAAAAGCCAATTAAATATGGGGGTTTGGGAATCGTCAACACCAAACATTGGAACAGTGCCGCCATATGTAAACATATTGACGAGTTGCTTAGAAATAAAAATAGTTTGTTGGTTTCTTGGTCTTTAAAACATGTATAAAAGAAAAAAGCTTTTGGGCTTTGAGTTTGCGCCAACATTACAGTTCAACTTGGAAGAGCATATTCAAACTCAGAACTGACATGCTTCCTTTTTTAAAGTTTAATAAGAAAATGTACGATAGTATTTCTTTTTGGGAAGACCCATGGCTAGAGTATGGCTTCATTATAGATCAGCGTGTCACTTTCATGGAAAAAATTCAATATGGAGTTCCAAATATTGCTCGTGTGGCTGACATGCAGTCTCACAGCATCTTTAGTTTACCTCCAACCTCTATCAGCTTAGTTCAAGCAATATGGGATCGTATTAACAACAACAACTTCTCTGTTCTTGCGGATAACCCGATATCACGGCAATGTCCAGGTAAGGACTTTACCATTAAATTACTTTACATAGCACTATGTGGTGCTTCAGATTATCTTGTTTGCAGTTGGCAGAAGCTCGTCTGGAAGAGGGATAGCAATGCAAAGGAAAACTTTTGCTTCTGGAAGGTCCGGAAAGCTGCCATACTCACGAAAGACAAGCTCATACATTATGGTATGCAGATTGATAGCATTTGCGCGATATATAAAGTGCACCCCAAAGATATCATGCATCTTTTCTTCGAATGTCCTGAAGTCCGTAAGTTATGGAATGATGTACTTCAACAGCTAGGATACTCAAGCTTTCCAACAATTAACAGGGAACAATGGAAGTTTTGGGCAAAAAAGTGGGGAGGAAAAGAGCAATTCCTAGAATCTTTACTTTTGTATTAAAAAAGATGGTCATCAGTATCTGAACTGAGAGCAATAACTGCATTTTCGAGCAGCACGTCCACAATTACATTCCATGGAAAAACAAGCTGTGGAAAGACATCAAGAATAGCATCAAGTATCTCCGGTTCACGTACGATCCAGGGATTTTTACGACTTGACATTTTTGTCTTCATTTTGTACGTATGTGTCCATTTTGTCTCCGTCTGGATGTATTGTTGATATGTTGTGCTTTCTCCATTCTCTTTTCCGATTTATTTTCCTGTCTTTGTTTCCTATGTAATAGTCTCGTTATATCAATAAAAGTGGTAGGGGTCCACTCAACCCCGTCGGCTCTGCCAAACAAAAAATCTTGACATGACTTAAAATCCTAAGTCGTGATTTTCTTAACCACAAAATCCTATCGCTAAACCTCCATAGTTTAGAAAACTAGTAAACATATGAATCGGTTTACAAAAAATAAAAACAACTCAATAAACAAGTAAAAAAACCCTAAGTGAATATTAAAATGAGAAGTAAAGTGTTGTCCCCTTTGTATTTGATTTGACCCAAAAATAATTGTTGGCTTCTCTTCTACAATAGTGATCGAAATTTTGAAACTAAGGTTTTTGAAACTTCTTCAAATTGCGGATATTTATCGATTGAACTCTGGTAATCTTCGAATTGATGAACGCTGGTAATCTTCACGATTTGAGATTCCAATCTCTCGATTGAACAAAATATAGTAAGCTCTCTGAATTTTTTGCTCAAACACTTGAATTTGTTTACGTTGACTGAATGACTTATGCCGATGATGAATAAGTGTTATATAGGGTTTTCGAACCTAAATTGTCTATGATTTTGATTAATGACTTGCCATGTTTTGATATGTGATATCTGGAAACCTTGATTTGATTTTTATGGCCCTTGATATTTTCGCATGTGAATTTCTGGAAGGTTTTTGAACTACGAATTGATTCTTGCTAAAATTTGGTCCTTCGATTCTATTGATAAACATTTGCTCGGATTTCTTAAGGTACTTCGCAGAGTTTTAGGCACACAGTGTATTTGGAGAAATAAATTGCATTTTTCCTACTTCCAAATATGTTTATTCCATCCATGTAAATTAAACTTCTTTCTTCTTTATGAAACCGGTCAATTTTGGAAAAGAATTTCCTTTAATTTTGACACCATTCGAATAGCAATTGCACATAAATTCCACTCTGTCTTATCATGATTGCATATATGAGATTCGATATATATATACACACACACACATATACATATATACACACATAGTGTTATGTATGTATATGTATATTAGTGATGTACATAGAAGCTTGAGTCTGTCTTGGCATTCTTGCATGCATTATTACTGAGTTTGTATACTGTCTTGTGTACATTCATGCTGCTAGTCTTGTGATCTTTGATCGCTGCCTTGTTGTGTGTCAATCTGCTTCTCCATGTCATACAAAACTGACCTATCCCACATTGGCATGGACACTGCTGTGTATGTTGTGCCTTGTGCTATCTTGAGCTTCACTGCCTTGTTGTATTGAGATATCTAGAATTTGTAATATTTCATGTGCATGCCACTTTGCTAAGCCTTTTGCTTCTTTGTGTTTGTTCATAATGCTACCATTCTAGTTTGTTGTACACTTGATCTTGTATGTGAACATATACACATGTATGTTGTTGTTTCTGTGTTACTTGGGTCACTTGTACTTGAATATTGATGTCTTGCACCATGCGCTTGAGCTAGTTTGTGCACACATGTGCATTTGCACTTGAACTGTTTTGATGAGCTTGCTGGTTTCATGAGCTTGCTTCCATCTGAAGTTATCTGGGCTATTGTAATTCATTGTTGCATGCTTCTTGAATGTGTGCTCTTGATCTTGACTTGACTTGTTGGTGTCTTTTTGCCTTTGTATGCCCTATACTCCTTGTTTTCTTGAATTCACACTCCAGTTTTGTGTAATTATGGTCTTGACCATTTTGGGCACTTATTTAAGTTGAATACGCTCCCATGTATACATACATGTATACACACGCACACACACACACACACGTGTGTGTGTGTGTGTATATATGTGCATGTGTGTGTGTTTGTATTCAAGTGTTGGTTCACATATGCTGCCTGAGATGTATGATTATGTGCCAAGCTAAAGTGTATCTGACCAAATTGCCTCTATACACCTGAAAAATTGCCTTTGTGCATATACATATATTTATTATTTCTAAACCAGCAAACTGGTTATGGTTGTATTGAGGTCAGTCAAGATCAGAAGACCACATATATGAGTTGAGGCTGGTCTTGATCAACAGACCACCGTAACTGAGTTATGGTTAGTTTGTAGGCATAGGAACATCAGTCTACCTTGTGGTATTTATAGTGAAGCACCATATATATCACAAGCAGTATAGATTCAAATATATATATATATATATATATACACACACACACATATTAAACCAAGTCTAGAAATATGATGAGAAACACACCAAAAATTCTAAGGGAAATAAAAATATAAAGTAAATTTATATTTGATCAAATTTAATTCTATTTTATTCCAGTTTACTCTCTCTCTGTGTGTGTTTTGTGACAGGTATGCAGGTGATTGGACAAGATCTGAAGCACATGAAGATTTAGTAAGGGTGAATAGATGTATGTGAGGGAGTGTATTTGTAAAACTGAGTGAGAGTGAATTGTAGTAAGGATCAAATGTAAGTGAATGTGGCAACTGAAATGTATATAAGCGAGTTCTCTAAAGATGTACTATTCTGAATGGGTGAAATAAAATATATTATTGGATAATAAATACTTGTGTGAATATTTAAATTATATGCAGTAGTATTATCATTCAATAATAATTTTCATTCCTGTATAAGATGAAATATAGAATAATATAAGCACAAACACATTTATAAAATAATATGTTTGTTATCATAAAAAAGAAATATTCAACAGTCTCCCCCTTTTGATGATGACAAACATACACTTAATATTTTGAATATAATAAATGTGTTTGATTGTGAAATATGAGAACTCCCTCTATATATATGCTCCCCCACAACTGAAAGTACACTTAACAAATTTGTGTGAAATTTGAAAAATACAAAAATCTAGTAAACGCTTAGCAAATCTAGAAAAAAAATCTATATATATATTTGCACAATTATCAAAATCATAATGCTTCTCCCCCTTATGTTATCATCAAAGGATTGATAGAGTTGGAAAATAGCAAAGGATTTGGGCTATAATTATAAATTCAGATCAAGTGACAAAATCAAATACCTCAAATCCCAAATAATCAAATATAAAAAATATAAACACATTTCACAATTCAGAGGATGGCTCGAAAGGAGGATATCATATATGTGTAATTTATTTTTGTCTTTCTCCTTTTCTTTTCATGTCCCTTTTTTATTTTTCATTTTATTTTAAGAGCACACTAATCACGCATAGCCTATAAGGAGTTTTAAATGGGATAAGTTGCAACTTAAATTATAAGTAATCTCTAACCTACATGACCATATCTAGGTTTTTAAATGAGGTCAGAGAAACGCTTATTATACACAAAATCCTCTTAATGTATAAAACCATAATGGATGATATAAATATCGTAGAGATAGAGATGGTTGTGAAATAATTTTCTAAATTAGTCATATTATGAAATATATTAAATCACACCAGTATTTTTGAGAATTTTCAACTACCACATATTCTGAAAAATAATATAGTCATAATTCTGTCACAAATTTTTCAAAAACTGTACTTTCCTTAATAGTTTCCAAAAAAAATGGTTTGACTTGTCAAAAAAAGAATTAGGTAACAAACATCCAAATTTTTTTACAAAAATGCAGAGGGGTTAATCAATTTTTTAATCCTCAAATCCAAGCATATTCTGGAAAATCTATTTTTAGGAAGGGTTAAATATCCGCAAATTGAGATTCAGTTGGAATAAATTCAATACGAATGTCCTCACTAGTAATATGATCTCTAATGAAATGGTGTCTCACATCAATGTGTTTGTGCATGAATGATAAATAGGGTTATTGGATAAACTTATTGCACTCTTACTGTCTCATTTCAATGGTACTTGTTTATAGATTAGGCCAAAATCACAGAGATTTTGCATCATCCAAAAAATGAGTGCACAACAACTTCCTAAGGCAATATATTCAACTTCAGTTGTGGACAATGCAATACAATTTTGTTTTCGACTCGACCATGAAACTAGAGAGTGTCCTAATATGAAAAAAGTTCCATTAGTGCTTTTTCTATCAGTAAGTGAACCAACATAATTAGCATCAGAAAATCCAACTAAATCAAGGTTATCACAAGAGGGGTACCACAAGCCAAGTTTTTGTGTGTGCAAAAAATATCTTAAGATTTGTTTTGTGGCTTTTAAATGAGATTCTTTTATGTTAGACTAAAAAAGAGCACACAAACAGATAGAAAACATAATATTAGGTCCAGAAGCAGAGAGATAAAGAAGTGGACCGATTATCCCGCGATATTTTTCTGATCAACAGCAACGCCTTTTTTATCTTTGTCAGGCTTGTTGTTGGGACCATTGGTGCTCTTATTGGTTTTGCATCTTCAACTCCAAATCTTTTCAGCAACTCCATCACTACTTTGTTTGAGAAATGAAAATTCCTGTAACACCTCGTATTTTTTGTAAACATAAGAATGAAAAACCAGAGTAATTAAATTGTAACAGAATAATTAAGGGTAAAGGTTATGCCATTGCGTTTGTCTTGAAATTATGCTTGGAATAGAGTCCAAGATTGCGTAAATCGGACTCCGTATGAAGAAGATATGGCCTTTAGAAGTTTCAGTAAAAACCAGCCCGAAATTCAAAATCCGGATTTTGAAATTCAAAATAGACACTCGGGCTAGGCGGGAAAATTCCCGCCCAGGACCCAGGTCGACATTAGGGTCGACCTGGGGGTCGACCTGGGTAAACAGGTCGACGCTAGGGTCGACCTTAGGGTCGACCTCCCCCCTATTTCCAGATCTGTGGACAGATTTATTTTTCTGTATTTAGACACCCGTTCTGACCAGATTTGTGACCCCTATGCTATTTAAACACCCCCAAACCTAGCTTTCTCTCCATACAATTTCATTCTGCTTATACTCTTCCTCTATTCTAACTAAAAATAAAAATGGCGTCGCTAATTTGCTGGAATCAAAACTAGGATTAATGCATCTTCTCCTAATCTGAATAGAATTAAAAGAGAATCATATCTAAAATGATTAGTCTATGCCAAAGGAGAGCTATTCAGTGTCAGAATACATATCCCAGAAATCAAGATTTTCCTTTTTGATTGTGAGTACAGTTATTTTCAGATATGAAATTTAATTATTATCTTGACATTTTTGTGAATCTGGATCTGAGGTTATGCATACTTTTCTGTGGATCTATCTTGTTAATATTGTTGTGACTATTCTGTATTTGTACCCTCTTTTCTTCCTTTTTGTTTATAGCCAGGCTACCACGAGCCCGCACCACATCTCATAAGAGATTAACGCACGAACGCTAAATTTTGGGACAAATAATGGATAATGCATAATTGGACATGACTGATCTTTGACTGATTTGAGAATTGGACATATGTTGTAAATTTGATCTAGATCTGTGCATATTCTGTAATTTTGGAAGAAGAGGAATCATTGAATGATAACATATGACTTGAAACTGGGGGACATGATGCATATAAAAATTAAGATATGATTTTGAGAGGATATAATTTAAAGATCTAGATGTTTGGATTCATGGCTTGAAAACGGAATATGTGACTTCGACGTAGAGATCTATATTATAATAGGATAACCATCAATGTGAATACGCCTAAAAGTAGATTTTTGGATATTTGGCATTAAAGGCTATAATTTGGCATAATTCATATGGTATATCATGATTTGGGGCTTTTAGAGAATATTCTGTACTGTGCAGAGTTTAACTAAAAAAATTTGGGCATATGTTGTATTATGAATTATGACCATGATTTAGGCATGTAAGTTTAGGCTTAACTTATGATTAGGCAAGATATGTAAATAGAATTTTAGAAATGTTTAATCTGTTGAATTACCTAATATGCTAAATCTATTATCTGCTAAATCTGTTGAATTGCCTAATCTGCTAAATCTATTATCTGCTAAATCCGTTGAATTGCCCAATCTGCTAAGTCTGTTATCTACTAAATCTGTTGAATTGCCTAATCTGCTAAATCTGTTGAATCGCCTAATCTGCTAGATCTGTTATCTGCTGAATTGCCTAATCTGTTGAAAGCTAAATAATTGTAATTTGGGTATGAAAATCCATAGGCTCGATCTAAGATTGAGTAAAACATGGAAATTTGATTAATCTGCTGTAAACTGTAAAGAAGTTTAATCTATTAAATGGACATAATTAGTCCGGTATCCGTATAATCTGTATTGGAATAAATTGGCTATGACACAAGGTTTAACTTTGTTTGCGGTTGAAGCCTGCCCGGAAACAACCGGCTTAACCAGCAACCGCAAACTGTCAGCCTAATGTGAGTGGTCGTAGGCATAACTAAAATATGCTTAGACACGAGGTTAGGTCTGGCTTGTGGCAGAAGTCTGCCCGGAACTGCCCGGCACATCCAGCAACCACAAGCTACCGACCTAATGTGAGAGGTCTGTGCATTAATATTTAATTAATGCAAATTTAAGAGAAATGTGGTGTTTAAACACGTGTTGGGTAGATAGGGTTAAACCAACTGGACTGATGAATCTAATAAACCCGTTTCGTGAATCTGTAGGCCCAATACAAAGTTAGACAATCTGTAAGTCTGTTAAATCCGTACATCTGATCTATTAATCTGAAACTTGTTAACTTGATTGTCTGATCTATGAACTAGTAATCTGAACTCTGTCTGAAATCTGTAAACAAGTTAATCTGAAATGTGTCATCTGTTGTGTGGAACCCATATTAGTCAGTAACCCTTTCTGGTATCAAAACTTTGACCCTACACTATGTAGGGGTCCGGGTACACTTACGAACTAATTATAAGCAGTTCATTCTAATAATGGCGAGGGGTGTTGATAGTGCGTTCCAACCGGGTCATGTGCGTGCATGGATCCGGTCTGCTCTGAGGATGTAAGACACTGTGACATCTGTAAATAGGTATGTGCAATTAGGTTGCCACTTTAGGGAGTGATACACCCTACTGTGGGGCCGACACAGGGTATTTATGTATTAGGGAGCCGATCGCTCGGGGTAGGACTTAGGGTACACTTAGTTCTGTCTGTTTTTGTTGGTACCGTCTGTTTCTTTGGGTGGTAACACCTGTCTGTTTCTGCATGGTACCGTCTGTTGGGGGTGGTAAAGACCCATTACTAGTGTACACCTAATTCTAACATTCTGTTTCCGTAGGGATTATTCTGTTTCCATCTCTGATTCTGTTTCCGATTATGTTTCTGTAACTTCTGTCAGTTGGGGTGGTAAAGGCCCATTAGTTGGGTGGTAAAGGCCCATTATTAGTATTCTGTTTTCGTACCTTCTGTCTGTTAGGGTGGTAAAAGCCTATTACTAGCATTTTGTTTCTGTACCATCTGCCTCTGTTCGGGTGGTAAAGGCCCATTACTAGCATTTTGTTTCTGTAGAGATTATTCTGTTTCCGTTTCTATTTCAGTTTAGACATTAGGGTAACACCTAATCCTGCTATACTAGTATTAGTGCAGAGAAGTGAAATCTAAGTAAGAAGCTTAGCTTAACCTATATCATTTTGTTTCTTCTGTTAACCTGCTATTCCTGTTACAGTTATCTCTCATCCAGTTTTATTTAAATGTCATGATACTGCTATCTGTTTATATGCTGAAAGTCACTGGACTCACTACACTTATGTCTGACCTAGTTTGTTTCACCGATTTTCTTCCGCCCCCCCCCCCCCCCCCCCCAGGTTCTCAGAGTGGAAACATAGGACCTTGATTTTGATTCTCTCTGCTTGAAGTGCTTGTAGTATCGCTTGGCTTTGACTCTATCTTTTCAAGGCAGTTTATGTTGGGGATTATGGGTTTGAAACTTTACATTCTGAAGGATTTTGTATAAGACTGATAATTGTGTACTTGAGTTTTGGTATTGTGATTTATAAAGATGTAACCAAACTCATTTCTGCTTCTGCTGTAATAAAGTTATAATTTTCAAGTACTACTTATAGTCTTGTAATATTATGTTCTATCTACTAAAACGCTCCATCAAAGTTGAGGCATTCCCTTTGTGAGTGAACTTAACGGCGGTGGGGTGTTACACTTGGTATTAGAGCTGAAGGTTACCAGATTTGACAAAAAGTTTTTGAAAACTATTTTCAAAAAGGTTTAAAAAGGAAGTATTTTCAAAAGTAGAGTTTATTTTGAAAAACATAATCCCCAAAGCCATATGCCTATCTTTCTATCCTTTGTTTTGAATCTTTCCTTTTCTTTCGTTTTAGCATGTCTGGGGATCTTAACCTTCCGAAGGGCGTACTGATACCTGGTTGGTTCAAGAGGTACCTAAAAGCTAGGGCTAAAGATGCGGGCCCAGCAGACGTCCCTCCTCCCCTAGCTGCAGCAGTTCCTCCTCCTCCTCCGCGCTTGAATACTTTCTTGAAGATATGTAGAGACCTTCGAGCAATGGGTGGGAAGAACTTTAATGGAACTGAATCCTTCGTGGAGGCAAGGAACTAGTGCAAAGAAACTGAGGATTTTTTTGTTATCTTCGAGGTGGACGATAGGCAAAAGATACAGTTGGCGGTATGGTCGCTTAAGGATGAAACTTCTTTTTGGTGGGAGGTAATAAATGGAGAGCGTCCGGTAGAGACATGGATGGATTTCAGGCATAAGTTTGAAATGAAATTTCTCTCACGAGCGGAAGAGACTCTATACGTAGAGAGGTTCTTGGCGTTGAAGCAGGGGAATTTATCAGTGAGAGAGTACGTCAACAAGTTAAATCAGTTGGCGAGATTCGGCTTAGATTTGGTAAATACACCGCATAAGAAGGCACTAAGTTTTTGCTAAAGGTTTGAACAAGCCACTACACGGATTGGCAATGCCCCACATTCCTATGGGGGCTACCTTTGAGAAATTAGTTGACATGGCAATGATGCATGAAGACGAAACCAAAAGTGAGAAGAAAGAAGAAAAGATTGAAGGACTACAGAACACGAAGGTGGGGCCCAAAAAGGAAACACAAAAGAAGGATGAGAAGTCTGAAGACAAGAAGGAGAAGAAGTGCTTTACTTGTGGAAGCTCGACCCATATGAACAAGGATTGCAGAAAGAGGAAGGGCACCTGCTTTAACGGTGGTGAAATGGGACACTTCACTAGGGACTGCCCGAAGAAACGAGGGCAAGGGCAGAGGACAGGTCCTACTTCTGGAGGGCAGGCGAATACCCTCGAGGCTGGTGGATAGGATAGAAATAGTAAAACTTTCTGTAGAAGGTTTAATTTCCTTATCTGATTTTTGAGTTAAAACTCTTCCTGATTCTGGCATTTTGATTCTGTAATTGATACTCTGCACTTTAATACTAATCTTGTTTCTAATCTTGCTTTAGTCTCAAACCCCATAAGGGTTACGACTCATCTTTTTGTGGTAGGTTGGGGTTTGAAGGTATCTGTTTTAAGAGTTAAAATTGACTGTGATGCATACATTCTGGTGTTTTATGGGATATGGTGGGATTTTATCATGCTTAGTTTGCTAAGAATCATTTGATAACTTGATCTGTACCAGTGGTCTGTAAGTATCTGAATATTTCTGGAAAAAAAAGATAGGGTTTTTACTCAAAGCGTGAAGTAGATTTCCAGTTGAACATTTGTTTAATGGGAGTTGTTCTCTGAGTGTCAATCTGATGTTGATTTCGGTCTTCGGGGTTGATACTTAGGTGGTTATTCTCTTAAACCGATGTCTAATGGGAACCAAGCTTTTGTTTTAATTGTACTTGCTTCAATCACTTGGCTTTATCCTATCGACCGAATCTTCGACCTCTAGGTAGAAACTAATGGGTGTAAACATGTTTCTGAGACATGTTATGTTTGATGGTTACAAGTGGATGCAAGTGGTTGCTCGTGGATGCATATACACACACTAGGAACTAGATCGGCTCAAAATCACTATCATACTGCATATGGATGTGTGTGCATTTTTAAAAAAATTTATGGATGCAAAATGGTTGACTTAGCACATGGATGTTGCATAGGAATGAACAGTTGTGCACTCATATAGAAATGATATGTATCAAATAGGAAAATTGCATACATGTTGGACTCATGACATTGACATAATTCGCATTAAGGAGGTCAACTGAATCAGTGGACCGCCTGATCTTTGCATTAGATGAGGAACATATACACACACTTTTGCATATGTTCATACAAGATTAGAAGTTTCTAAGGACAATGGATGCTTGTGGATGATGGTTGAGTAGATGGGTGATTGGATGGTAGGACACATTCTTCTTAACTTAAAGATTTCGGGGACGAAATCCTTTAAGGAGTGGAGAATGTAACACCTCGTATTTTCTGTGAACATAAGAATGACAAACCAGAGAATAATTAAATTGTAAAAAAATAATTACGGGAAATGGGTTACGCCATTACGTTTGTCTCGAAATTCTGCTTGGAATAGAGTCCAAGTTTGCGTAAATCGGACTCCGTATGAAGAAGATATGGCCTTCAGAAGTTTCAATAAAAACCAGCCCGAAATTCAAAATTCAGATTTCGAAATTCAAAATAGACACTCGGGCTGGGCGGGAAAATTCCCGCCCAGGACCCAGGTCGACGCTAAGGTTGACCTGGTGGTCGACCTGGGTAAACAGATCGACATTAGTGTCGACCTTAGGGTCGACATCCCCCTTTTTTCAGATCCGTGGACAGATGCATTTTTCTGTATTTAGACGCCCGTTCTGACCAGATTCGTGACCCCTATGCTATTTAAACACCCCCAAACCTAGCTTTCTCTCTACACAATTTCATTCTGCCTATACTCTGCCTCTGTTCTAATTAAAAATAAAAATGGCATCGCTACTTTGCTGGAATCAAAACTAGGATTAATGCATCTTCTCCCAATCTGAATAGAATTAAAAGAGAATCAAATCTAAAACAATTAGTCTACGCCAAAGGATAGTTATTCAGTGTCAGAATACAGATCCCAGAAATCAAGATTTTCCTTTTTGATTGTGAGTACAGTTATTTTCAGATATTAAATTTAATTATTATCTTGACATTTTTTGAATCTGGATCTGAGGTTATGCATACTTTTTTGTGGATCTATCTTATTAATATTATTGTGATTGTTCTGTATATGTTCCTTCTTTTCTTCCTTTTCGTTTATAGCCAGGCTACCACGAGCCTGCGCCAAATCTCATAAGAGATTAACACACAAATGCTAAATTTTGGGACAAATAATGGATAATGCATAATTGGACACGACTGATCTTTGACTGATTTGAGAAATGGACATATGTTGTAAATTAGATCTAGATCTGTGCATACTCTGTAATTTTGGAAGAAGAGGAATCATTGAATGATAACATATGACTTGAAACTTGGAGACATAATGCATATAAAAGTTAAGATCTGATTTTGAGATGATATAATTTAAAGATCTAGATTTTTGGATTCTTGACTTGAAAAAGGAATATGTGACTTAGGCATAGAGACCTATATTATAATAGGATAACTATCAATATGAATACGCCTAAAAGTAGATTTTTGGATATTTGGCATTAAAGGCTATAATTTGGCATAATTCATATGGTATATCATGATTTGGGGCTTTTAGAGAATATTCTGTACTATGCAAAGTTTAACTAAAAAAATTTTGGGCATATGTTGTATTATGAATTATGACCATGATTTATGCATGTAACTTTAGGCTTAATTTATGATTAGGCAAGATATGTAAATAGAATTTTAGAAATGTTTAATCTGTTGAATTGCCTAATCTGCTAAATCTGTTATCTGCTAAATCTGTTAAATTGCCTAATCTGCTAAATCTGTTATCTGCTAAATCTAATGAATTGTGTAATCTGCTAAATCTGTTGAATTGCCTAATCTGCTAAATCTGTTATATGCTAAATCTGTTGAATCACCTAATCTGCTAGATCTGTTATCTACTGAATTGCCTAATCTGTTGAAAGCTAAATAATTGTAATTTGGGTATGAAAATCCGTAGGCTCGATCTAAGATTGAGTAAAACATGGAAATTTGATTAATCTGTTATAACTGTAAAGAAGTTTAATCTGTTAAATGGACATAATTAGTTTGATATCTGCATAATCTGTACTGGAATAAATTGGCTATGACACGAGGTTAGACTTTGTTTGCAGTAGAAGCATGCCCGGAACCAACTGGCTTAACCAGCAACCGCAAACTGTCAGTCTAATGTTAGAGATCGTAGGCATAACTAAAATATGCTTAGACACGAGGTTTGGTCCGGCTTGTGGCAGAAGTCTGCCCGGAACCTCCCAGCACATCCAACGGCCACAAGCTATCGACCTAATGTGAAAGGTTTATGCATTAATATTAACTTAATGCAAATTTAAGAGAAATGTGGTGTCTAAAAATGTGTTGGGTGGACAGGGTTAAACCAACTGAACTGATGAATCTAATAAAACTGTTTCGTGAATCTGTAGACCAATACAAAGTTAGACAATATGTAAGTCTGTTAAATCCGTACATCTGATCTGTTAATCTGAAAACTTGTTAACTTGATTGTCTGATCTGTGAACTAGTAATCTGAACTCTGTCTGAAAATTGTAAACAAGTTAATCTGAAATTTGTTAGTTTGGGGACACAAGGTTAGGAGGGGAATTACTTGTGTCATCTGTTGTGTGGAACCCATATTAGTCAGTAACCCTTTCTGGTATCAAAACTTTGACCCCACACTATGTAGGGGTCCGGGCATGCTTACTGAACTAATTATAAGCGGTTCATTCTGATAATGGTGAGGGGTGTTGATGGTGCGTTCCAACCGGGTCATGTGCGTGCATGGATCCGGTCTACTCTGAGGATGTAAGACACTGTGACATCTGTAAATAGGTATGTGCCAATAGGTTGCCACTTTAGGGAGTGATATACCCAAATGTGGGGCCGACATAGGGTATTTATGTATTAGGGAGCCGATCGCTTGGGGTAGGACTTAGGGTACACTTAGTTTTGTTTGTTTCTGTTGGTACCGTATGTTTCTGCTGGGTGGTAACACCTGTATGTTTCTGCGTGGTACCGTCTGTTGGGGTGTTAAAGGCACATTACTAGTGTACACCTAATTCTAACACTATGTTTCCGTAGGGATTATTCTTTTTTCATCTCTGATTCCGTTTCCGATTTTGTTTCCGTAACTTCTGTCTGTTGGGGTGGTAAAGGCCCATTAGTTGGGTGGTAAAGGCCCATTATTAGTATTCTGTTTCCGTACCTTCTGTCTGTTGGGGTGGTAAAAGCCCATTATTAGCATTCTATTTCTGTACCTCTGCCTCTGTTCGGGTGGTAAAGGCCCATTACTAGCATTCTGTTTCTATAGAGATTATTCTATTTCCGTTTCTATTTCAGTTTAGACATTAGGGTAACAGCTAATCCTGTTATACTAGTGTAAGTGCAGAGAAGTGAAAACTAAGTAAGAAGCTTAGCTTAGCCTATATCATTCTGTTTCTTCTGTTAAACTGCTATTCCTGTTACGGTTATCTCTCATCCAGTTTTATTTACATGTCATGATACTGTTATCTGTTTATATGCTGAAAGTCACTGGACTCACCAGACTTATGTCTGACCTAGTTTGTTTCGCCTCTTTTCTTCCGTCCCCCCCCCCCAGGTTCTCAGGGTGGAAACATAGGAGCTTGATTCTGATTCTCTCTGCTTGAAGTGCTTGGAGTATTGCTTGGCTTTGACTCTATCTTTTCATGGCAGTTTATGTTGGGGATTATGGCTTTGAAACTTTACATTCTGAAGGATTTTGTATAAGACTGGTAAATGTGTGCTTGAGTTTTGGTATTGTGATTTAGAAAGATGTAACCAAACTCATTTCTGCTTCTGCTGTAATAAAGTTATAATTTTTCAAGTACTACTTATCTGTCTTGTAATATTCTGTTCTGTCTACTAAAACGCTCCATCAAAGTTAAGGCATTCCCTCTGTGAGTGACCTTAACGTAGGTGGGGTGTTACACTTGGTATCAGAGCTGAAGGTTACCAGATTTGATAAAAAGTTTTTGAAAACTATTTTCAAAAAGATTTAAAAAGGAAGTATTTTCAAAAGTAGAGTTTATTTTGAAAAACATAATCCCCAAAGCCATATGCCTATCTGTCTATCCTTTGTTTTGAATCTTTCCTTTTCTTTCGTTTCAGCATGTCTGGGGATCTTAACCTTCCGGAGGGCATACCGATACTTGGCTGGTTCTGGAGGTATCTAGAAGTTAGGGCTAATGATGCGAGCCCAGCAGACGTCCCTCCTCCCCCAGCTGCAGCGGTTCCTCCTCCTCCTCCTCCATGCGTGAATACTTTCTCGAAGATATGTAGAGACTTTCGAGCCATGGGTGGGAAGAACTTTAATGGAACTGAATCCTTCGTGGAGGCAAGGAACTGGTTCAAAGAAACTAAGGATTTGTTCGTAATCTTCGAGGTGGACGATAGGCAAAAGATACAGTTGGCGGTATGGTTTCTTAAGGACGAAGCTTTTTTTTGGTAGGAGGTCACAAATGGAGAGCGTCCGGTAGAGACATGAATGGATTTCAGGCATAGGTTCGAGATGAAATTTCTCTCACAAGCGGAAGAGAATCTATATGTAGAGAGGTTCTTGGCGTTGAAGCAGGGGAATTTATCAGTGAGAGAGTACGTCAACAAATTTAATCAGTTGGCGAGATTCGACTTAGATTTGGTAAATACACCACATAAGAAGGCACTAAGGTTTGCTAAAGGTTTGAACGAGCCACTACACGGATTGGCAATGTCCCACATTCCTATGGGGGCTACCTTCGAGAAATTAGTTGACATGGCATTGATGCATGAAGAGGAAACCAAAAGTGAGAAGAAAGAAGAAAAGCTTGAAGGACCACATAACAAGAAGGCGGGGCCCAAAAAGGATCACAAAAGAAGAATGAGAAGTCTGAAGACAAGAAGGAGAAGAAGTGCTTTACTTGTGGAAGCTCGACCCATCTGAACAAGGATTGCAGAAAGAGGAAGGGCACCTGCTTTAAATGTGGTGAAATGGGACACTTCACTAGGGACTGCCCGAAGAAACGAGGGCAAGGGCAGAGGACAGGTCCTACTTCTAGAGGGCAGGCGAATACCCTCGAGGCTGGTGGATAGGATAGAAATAGGAAAACTTTGTGTAGAAGGTTTAATTTCCTTATCTGATTTTTGAAGTTCAGACTCTTTCTGATTCTGGCATTTTGATTCTGTAATTGATACTCTGCACTTTAATACTAGTCTTGTTTCTGATCCCGCTTTAGTCTCAAACCCCATAAGTGTTACGACTCATCTGTTTGTGGTAGGTTGGGGTTTGAAGGTATCTGTGTTAAGAGTTAAAATTGTGATGCATACATTCTGGTGTTTTGTGGGATATGGTGGGATTTTATCATGCTTAGTTTCCTAAGAATCATTTTATAATATGATCTGCACCAGTGGTCTGTAAGTATCTGAATATTTCTGAAAAAAAGATAGGGGTTATTACTCAAAGCCTGAAGTAGATTTCCAGTTGGACATTTGTTTAATGGGAGTAATTCTCTGAGTGTCAATCTGATGTTGATTTCGGTCTTCGGGGTTGATACTTAGGGGGTTATTCTCTTAAACTGGTGTCTAATGGGAACCAAGCTTTTATTTTAATTGTACTTGCTTCTATCACTCGGCTTTAACCTATTGACCAAATCTTCGACCTTTAGGTAGAAACTAATGGGTGTAAACATGTGTTTGAGACATGTTATGTTTGATGGTTGCAAGTGGATGCAAGTGGTTGCTAGTGGTTGTCCGTTGATGCATATACAGACACTAGGCACTAAATCGGCTCAAAAACACTCTCATAATGCATATGGATGTGTGTGCATTTTTAAAATTTTTTATGGATGAAAAATGGTTCACTTAGCATATGGATGTTGCATAGGAATGAACGGTTTTGCACTCATATAGAAATGATATGTATCAAATAGGAAAATTGCATGCTTGTTGGACGCATGTCACTGACATAATTCGCATTAAGGAGGTCAACTGAATCAGTGGACTACCTGATCTTTGCTTTAGATGAGGAACATATACACACACTTTTGCATATGTTCATACAACATTAGAAGTTTCTAATGACAATGGATGCTTGTGGATGATGGTTGAGTAGATGGGTGATTGGATGGTAGGACACATTCTTCTTAACTTAAAGATTTCGGGGACGAAATCCTTTAAGGAGGGGAGAATGTAACACCCCGTATTTTCTGTGAACATAAGAATGACAAACTAGAGAATAATTAAATTGTAAAAGAAAAATTAAGGGAAATGGGTTATGCCATTGCGTTCGTCTCGAAATTCTGCTTGGAATAGGGTCCAAGTTTGCATAAATCAGACTCCGTATGAAGAAGATATGGCCTTCAGAAGTTTCAATAAAAACCAGCCCGAAATTCAAAATTCAGATTTTGAAATTCAAAACAGACACTCGGGCTGGGCGGGAAAATTCCCACCCAGGACCCAGGTTGACACTAGGGTCGACCTCTCCCCTATTTCCAGATCCGTGGATAGATGCATTTTTCTGTATTTTGACACCCGTTCTGACCAGATTCGTGACCCCTATGCTATTTAAACACCCCAAACCTAGCTTTCTCTCTACACAATTTCATTTTGCCTATACTCTGCCTCTATTCTAATTAAAAATAAAAATGGCGTCGCTACTCTGCTGGAATCGAAACTAGGATTAATGCATCTTCTCCCAATCTGAATAGAATTAAAAGAGAATCAAATCCAAAACGATTAGTCTACGCCAAAGGAGAGTATTAAGTGTCAGAATACAGATCCCATAAATCAAGATTTTCCTTTTTGATTGTGAGTACAGTTATTTTCAGATATGAAATTTAATTATTATCTTGACATTTTTGTGAATCTGGATCTGAGGTTATGCATACTTTTCTGTGGATCTATCTTGTTCATATTATTGTGATTGTTCTGTATCTGTTCCCTCTTTTCTTCCTTTTTGTTTATAGCCAGGCTACCACGAGCCTGCGCCAAATCTCATAAGAGATTAGCGCACGAATGCTAAATTTTGGAACAAATAATGGATAATGCATAATTGGACATGACTAATCTTTGACTGATTTTAGAAATGGACATATGTTGTAAATTAGATCTAGATCTGTGCATACTCTGTAATTTTGGAAGAAGAGGAATCATTGAATGATAACATATTACTTGAAACTTGGGGACAAATGCATATAAAAGTTAAGATCTGATTTTGAGAGGATATAATTTAAAGAACTAGATTTTTGGATTCATGACTTAAAAAAGGAATATGTGACTTAGGCGAAGAGACCTATATTATAATAGGATAACCATCAATGTGAATACGCCTAAAAGTAGATTTTTGGATATTTAGCATTAAAGGCTATAATTTGGCATAATTCATATGGTATATCAAGATTTGGGACTTTTAGAGAATAGTCTGGACTGTGCAAAGTTTAACTAAAAAAAATTTGGGCATATGTTGTATTATGAATTATGACCATGATTTAGGCATGTAAGTTTAGGCTTAATTTATGATTAGGCAAGATATGTAAATAGAATTTTAGAAATGTTTAATCTGTTGAATAGCCTAATAAGCTAAATTTATTATCTGCTAAATCTATTGAATTGCCTAATTTGCTAAATCTGTCATCTGCTAAATCTGTTGAATTGCCTATTCTGCTAAGTCTGTTATCTGCTAAATCTGTTTTCTACTAAATCTGTTGAATCGCCTAATCTGCTAGATCTGTTATCTACTGAATTGCCTAATCTGTTGAAAGCTAAATAATTGTAATTTGGGTATGAAAATCCGTAGGCTCGATCTAAGATTGAGTAAAACATGGGAATTTGATTAATCTGTTGTAACCTGTAAAGAAGTTTAATCTATTAAATGGACATAATTAGTCTGATATCTATATAATCTGTATTGGAATAAATTGGCTATGACACGTGGTTAGACTCTGTTTGCGATAGAAGCCTTCCCGCAACCAACCGGCTTAACTAGCAATCGCAAACTGTCAGTCTAATGTGAGAGGTCGTAGGCATAACTAAAATATGCTTAGACATGAGGTTAGGTCTGGCTTGTGGCAGAAGTCTGCCCAGAACCGCCCGGCACATCCAGCGGCCACAAGCTATCGACCTAATGTGAGAGGTCTATGAATTAATATTTAATTAACGGAAATTTAAGAGAAATGTGGTGTTTAAAAATGTGTTGGGTGGATAGGGTTAAACCAACTGGACTGATGAATCTGATAAACCTGTTTCGTGAATCTGTAGGCCTAATACAAAGTTAGACAATCTGTAAGTCTGTTAAATCCGTACATCTGATCTGTTAATCTAAAAACTTGTTAACTTGATTGTCTGATCTATAAACTAGTAATCTGAACTCTGTCTGAAATTTGTAAACAAGTTAATCTGAAATATGTTAGTCTGGGGACACAAGGTTAGGAGGGGAATTACTTGTGTCATCTGTTGTGTGGAACCCATATTATTCAGTAACCCTTTCTGGTATCAAAGCTTTGACCCCACACTATGTCGGGGTCCGGGCACGCTTACTGAACTAATTATAAGCGGTTCATTCTGATAATGGTGAGGGGTGTTGATGGTGCGTACCAACCGGGTCATGTGCGTGCATGGATCTGGTTTGCTCTGAGGATGTAATACACTATGACATCTGTAAATAGGACTGTGCGAATAGGTTTCCACTTTAGGGAGCGATACACCTTACTGTGGGGCCAATATAGGGTATTTATGTATTAGGGAGCTGATCACTTGGGGTGGGACTTAGGGTACACTTAGTTCTGTTTGTTTCTGTTGGTACCGTCTGTTTCTGTTGGGTGGTAACACCTGTCTGTTTCTGCGTGGTACCGTCTGTTGGGGTGGTAAAGGCCCATTACTAGTTTACACCTAATTCTAGCATTCTGTTTCCGTAGGGATTATTTTGTTTCCGTCTCTGATTCCGTTTCCGATTCTGTTTCCGTAACTTCTGTCTGTTGGGGTGGTAAAGGCCCATTAGTTGGGAGGTAAAGGCCCATTATTAGTATTCTGTTTCCGTACTTTCTGTCTGTTGGGGTGGTAAAAGCCTATTATTAGCATTCTGTATCGTCTGCCTCTATTCGGGTGGTAAAGGCCCATAACTAGCATTCTATTTCTGTAGAGATTATTCTGTTTCCGTTTCTGTTTCAGTTTAGGCATTAGGGTAACACCTAATCCTGTTATACTAGTATTAGTGTAGAGAAGTGAAAACTAAGTAAGAAGCTTAGCTTAGCCTATATCATTCTATTTCTTCTATTAACCTGCTATTACTGTTACGGTTATCTCTCGTCTGGTTTTATTTACATGTCATGACACTGTTATCTGTTTATATGTTGAAAGTCACTGGACTCACTAGACTTGTGTCTGACCTAGTTTGTTTCGCCTCTTTTCTTCCGTGCCCCCCTAGGTTCTCAGGGTGGAAACATAGGAGCTTGATTCTGATTCTCTCTGCTTGAAGTGCTTGGAGTATTGCTTGGCTTTGACTCTATCTTTTCATGGCAGTTTATGTTGGGCATTAATGCTTTGAAACTTTACATTCTGAAGGATTTTGTATAAGACTGATAATTGTGTACTTAAGTTTTGGTATTGTGATTTAGAAAGATGTAACCAAACTCATTTCTGCTTCCGTTGTAATAAAGTTATAATTTTTCAAGTACTACTTATCTGTCTTATAATATTTTGTTCTGTCTACTAAAACGCTCCATCAAAGTTAAGTCATTCCCTTTGTGAGTGACCTTAACGGAGGTGGGGTGTTACAATTCCTTTGCTACTTTTCCTGATTTGAAACTCAAGGAAGTACTTCAGTTCACCTACCAAGCTCATCTCACATTTGTCTTCCATGACTTTTTTCAAATTTCCCACACAAACCATCATTAGTAGCACCATAAATGATGTCATTAACATAAATATGAACAATCAAGAAATCATCACCATCATGTTGTAGAAACGGGGTTGTGTCATCACATCCTTTTTTATAACCAATTTCCAAAAGATATGTGTAGTTACGGTCCTACCAAGCTATGGGAGGTTGCTTAAGACCATATAATGCTTTTTCCAGTTTGTACACATGATTGAAACTCATGACTTTCAAAACTAGGGGGTTGTATAGCAAAAACTTCTACTTTTAGCTCTCTATTCAGAAAGGCACTCCTAACGTCCATTTGCTTAAGTTTGAACTCTTAAAACATGCAAAACTTAGCAAAATTCTAATTGCTTCTAGTCTATCAACTAGAGCAAACGTTTCATAAAAATCAATGCCTTCAATTTGACTGTATCCTTTTGTGACCAACCTAGATTTGTTTCTAATTACATTTCCAGATTCATCAATTTTATTTTTAAACTCTGAATTCGTTCAACAATTGGATAATCTTTTGGCCTAGGAACTAATTTTCAGACTTTATTCGTCTCTAACTGGTTGAGTACATGTTGCATTGCTAAAATCCAACATTCATCGTTAAGAGCAACATCATAAGAACAAGGTTCAATTTCAGAAATAAAAGCATTGTGAATACAGAAAGAACAAACACTCTTATTAAGAGAGGAACGAGTGCAAACACCTGCTGTTGGACTTCCAATTACCAACTCTGGAGGATGGTTGGGTCTGAATTTCAACTTCTCAGCTTCAGCTGTTGCCTCCGTGACCTCATCAAAGCTGAGTTCATTTCTTTCCTTTTCACTTTCTTTCATAGCACTATCATCTTTTTCCTTTCCACAAGTCATTTCCAACTTCGATTCATTAAACTTCACATTAATGGTTTCAACAATTGTTCTTGATCGCTTATTGAAGATTTTGTAAGCTTCGCTCCTTGTAGAGTAACCCATGAAAATCCCATCATCGGCTTTTGACTCAAATTTTCCAAGTTGATCTCATGTGTTGAGAATGTAACAAAGGCATCCAAAATTTGTAAAACTTGAGATGTTAGGCTTTTTGTTAGACCATAAATCATATGAAGTTTTACTAAGTATTGGTCTAATCGTAAGTCTATTCATTACATAACAAGAAGTATTAAATGCCTCTACCCAGAAGGTTAGAGGCAATTTATACTCACTCAACATGGATCTAGACAATTCTTGTAATTTACGATTTTTTCCTTTCGACCACCCCATTTTGTTGAGGTGTTCGAGGAGTGGAAAATTCATGTTTAATACCATATTCTTCGCAATACCTTTCAAAGTCTAAATTTTCAAATTCACCTCCATGATCACTTCTCAAAGTTTTAACTGAAACACCTTTTTCATTTTGAAAAAGTTTTGAAAACTTGAAAAATAATCAAATGTTTCATATTTTTTGGCTAGAAAGTAAACTCGTGTGAATCTAGAATAATCATCAACCAATACATAACAATGACGTTTTTGATTTAAGCTTACAATATCGTTTGGTCCAAACAAGTCCACATGAATTAACTCAACCACCCGAGAAGTACTAACAACATTTTTTGGATGAAATGACGAATGCCTAAGTTTGCCTATGGAACATGCTTTATTCGCTTTATTATTTTTAAATTTCTGATGTGCCCTACAAGAAAATTGATTTTTTGTAGCGCCTAAAAAGCGCAACCAAGCATTTTGGTGGTGTTTCGATAATCGTTACGAGAAAGCATGCCACTAAAAATCGTTGAGTATTAGTTGCAATTCTATAACGCCACTAAATATTGGTTTTTAATAGCATTTTTTAAACGTTATGAATGTTATTTTTACAGCGTCTATAAAACGCCACTAAAAATGTTTCTTCACTACAATATTATTTTTAACGACGGTAATCTATCTTTTTTGTAACATTCAGTGAACGCCACCGAAAAGTTTGCTGATTAATTTAACCATTTATTTGTAGCGGTTTTTAAACGCTACAAATAAAAATAATATTCCATGGCATTTCCTCCTCCACCACCATTTGTTTCCAATTTGTATCATAACATTCCAGACCTACCCATAATTTTGCCTCAAATTATATAACATAATACACAAACACATACATTGTTGAACATAACATATTAAACAACCACAAAGTACACACACATTCAAACATCCACAGCATACATAAGTGTCCAAGTGTGCATAACCATACATTTTCATGGTTAGTATTTATAATAAAATTTGCCATAATGAATAACTAAAGAGAGTCCAAGTATGCATGCATGTTGTCTATCCATTAGAGACTTTTATTTACTTTGAACAGACTGACTAGAGATAAGCATAGCTTCCTGTTAAATAATCGGTATTAGTATATGGGATGTTAGAAAATATTCATGGGGTATAACAGAAAATTATGTCAATTATCCAAACTTGTACCATGAATAATGCTATGCACATTTTATAATCAATTCACGAAATGTTACAAATGCCTAAGTAAGAAGAATCCAATTTATCCCTATAACTTTGCTATTCACAGCAGGTACCAGAAATCGAGCAAACCAAACAATTAGAATTTGAACTGTAGATGTACATAGAGAGAGAGAGAGAGATAGGAAAGCCGATATAGTAGTGAATACGAGTAATTAATAAGTAAAAAAGACCTTTATAAAAGAATGGCATAGATAAAGATCAAAGAATCATAATAATTAAAAAATAAGACCTAGATCCGTGGTCGTGTAAATTACTTCTTCGTAACATTGATGCAAATGGAGCTCCATTCCATTTTTCATCTACACTAAGTGACTGCATGGTTTAGCAATTAGTTAAAACTATACAATTTAATGCATATCATAATCAAGTAGTATTGTTCTACCTAAACCCTAAACTGGTAATATTTGAACCGATCTATTACGAGAAAATTTAAAGATATATTTGCAAGTATCACAACAATAATTAATTGTTGACAGAGCATGCAACTTACTTGAATCGACATCCTTTCATAGATAATAAACATATCATAGAGAAATTATGTTAGAAACTAAACAATTATAAGCTGATCAATAAAAAAGAGAGGATTATATGGAAGGCAGAAAACAAGCAGGCCACATTGTAGTAGAGAAATGTATTTCATTTTGGAACTAAAACTTCTACTCGCATACCATGTATTATACAGATAGCTCATCAAAACTGCCAACTTTTTAACATCACATACAAGAGATATACTGGCATACCGTGTATTAGAGATCACCGTTACATATCTGGGTTCATTTTGGAATTTTTATCACATTAAAAACTGCCAAGAACATGTGGATAACATTTGATTTCATAATGTTCACAACTAAAAAATAAAGAGGTGTAGCACATGCTAAAAGAATAAAACTTACATCACAAGGATTCTAACTTATATCACAAAGAATAAGCAGTATCAGTTAACAGTGAACATATCGAACAGTTTCTATTAACTAATGACAATTTATGGCATGTGATATTTTTGATCTCTTCTATTCTACCGGCTTTTAGCTCTACCCTGGCTTTATGGGCAGTAATCACTCCAACACAAAAACTAGTATAACATAGAAAAAAATGTAATAAACGTACATAAAAACTCACTTGATGTTACCAATAATAACTCCAATTTTCTTAACCCTTTGAAAGCACCTGGCATTAAGTAAAACAAATATCTTCTCCTTAGCATACTACTCGTTGCAAATAAACGAAAGATGACATAAATCACCGCAAAATGGTTAAATATATCAAACGGTGCCATAGAAAACAAAATTGTAAATTTATCAAAATTGGTACCTACTATCGAATGCATAGAGTAACTTGCACGCACTAAATTCTTTCATGGACGAAGACGAACTTTTGTATCCTACCAGTCCCATTTAAGCTAAACAAACAGTAGATACTCCCCAAAAACAATACATAAATTAGTGTACAAATAATTAATCAACAATATGCAATTAGAAAAAACTATATATACTTGAGTTTTACTAATTCCTTGATTCAATACAAAATTTTAGACAGATATTGTGTTCTATTTAGAAATCTTGTGCATCTGTATTGATTCCTACTTATCAAGCCTATCATATATTTTAATTTATAGACAGAGAAACTGTACCTGAGTTATAATGCCAACATGTACACAAGATTTATACTCAAATTATTACCGACAATTTTTAAGAAAATAAATAAATAATCAGCAATAACATTACCTTTGGAAGTTGCAATAAGTATCAGCAATAATCTCAAACTCCCCTGGTATGGTATAACCATTTATTCTATAGCAACGCCTTTCTCTCTAGGCTAAATACAAACTAAACCACCTATAAAATACTTGGAAGAAGGTGGGTTTCTCTGTTTAGTTTCCCACATCAATTCAAGTTTCTCCATCCTCATTAATATTAATATCAAGATTGCAAATACGGTTCAGGTTCAACTTGATCATTGATGGCCTAACACAAATTATTGCAATCTCGATTATTAATATTAATGGGGCAAGAGCCTAAACCAAATTGTCTTCATCCCCTTTGGGCGATCAGCTAAGAAGAAACCGAGTTTCCCTATGTAACATAATGCTTCTCCTGAGCCTGTAGGGAAATTTTGTATGATATCCATCATTTATATAACAACATAGTCATAAACATAACATATGTTATACAAATCTTGTATTATTAACCAATGTAACGCTTGTATAACATTTTTATGGTAAGTACGACATCTTTATGATATGTAACACTCAGCACTATAGGAAAAAAGGCACAACCAAGATAAACTTTTGAAGATCCTAACACTATTAAGTAGTACTGCCGAAAAGTATATTCCAGAACCATGTCCACGAGGTCTTCAGTAACTTTAAGATGCTGCGACCAAAATACATGAAGATGGAACACTCACGTTTTATTAAGTACTAAATCACGAGTTATATGCGTATACCTAAAGATAAGATATGTACTAAACAAGCATTCTTTGGACTTGTGGAGGAAACACTTTGAAATGATAAGATGGACCATATGGACGAATATTTTTACCACTTACTGTTTAATAATTTGGTCTGGTTAACAAACCAACTAACCTTGATTTATCTTGGGAGTTATTAAATTGATCCATTGAAACTTATTGATCTTCGGAACTTGAGTTATTAAATTTTAAAGCTCTTTAATGACTGAAAACTTTATTTTAAAATTTTCATCATTTCAAAGTGTTTCCTCAACCAAACCACAGAAAGCTAGGTCAATACCTCTCTTACCTCCATAGATATATATAGAACTCGTGATTTGTTTTTTAATAACATGTGAATGTTCCATTTTCATGGAAATAAGTCGTAGTATCCTAAAAATACTAAACATTTGCTGACATGGATCTGAAGTATACCTCCTGACAGCACTACTATACACTAACAATGAACTTTGATAGGAGATCCTACCATGTGAGTGTTACGTTTCAAAATAATTGTCAATCCATTAAATGCAGTCACTTAATTTAGCAACTCCTATAGTAAATCGATCTCTAAATGTTCGATCTCTTGGCCATAAAATTAACTTTCTTTAGTAACTCCCAAGAAATCTCGAAATGTTCCTGCACACTTGATATATACATCTACGAATAAATGCATACTTGATAAATACACCCCTCATAAACATATACGCTCATGCTTCACACATACAAAACGTAGTATCACTTGCGCTATATATGTATGTATGCTCATTTGCATATCCTAATGTCAAACACAAGGTATGCATGTATTAATAATTATAAAGTGCCACTCTTTTATCCTATTATTATTTAACTATATTTAAAAGCAGTAATCTTTCATGTGTATCACTATGTGTGTATATATATACATATACATACATACATACATACATATATATAGCCCAGATTTAAATGTTCAATCACAACAGATATATGTCGTATTTCGGTATTTATTCTGATATAATTGCATAATCTCACATATACTACTTAAGTCATATGCTGATGTACTTGCATAATATCACATATTGCAAAATTCATATACTGCTTAAGTCGTATGTTACACAATTTATATATTGTGTATCTTATATATATAATTCATGCATTGCAAGGTTCCTCTCTCTCTCTCTCTCTCTCTCTCTATCTATATATATATATATATATATATATATATATATATATATATATATATATATCAGTGTAATATGCTTGCTGCTAGTACTCAACCAAGCAATTTAAATGAACATGTTAACATTTAAATTCAATGTCCGGATTATATTCCAATCAACATAATTCAGGCAATCAAAATACATATACAAAACAGGTTCAGAAACCATTCAATTCAGATGCAAACAAAATGGAAGATATTATAACAAGTATAAACACCATTTTCTTTCATACATACTATTATGAAACATTTATATGTATATCTAAATCTAAATTTGAAGCATACAAGGGGTCATAAGCATATAAATTTAATCTGTTATATTGTCAAAACCCAGATTACAAAAGTAACTTGAGAACCCATATATAAAATCCATTTAGAAATATTGCTTGCAGAAATCAACTTTTTTGGTTTGTGGTTGCAGAGAGTTTGCAGAAATCAACATGCAATAGATTTTAATAGTTCAAAACCTTAATTGATAGGATCTAACAAAATTAGATAAATCAAGAAATTTGATTTTATACCTTTCGGTCTTTGGTGATTTCATGAACTTGAATACGATTTGGAATTGAATCAAATCGCTTTGTACCATCGCTAAGATGCACCACCTCTACTGTTATCCCTACGAACGTTGAACAAGATCGCCTTTACAAAATCGTACTGAACTGAGAAGTAATAAGAAGTAGATTGAAAGTGCTTAGAAGCTAGGGTTTTTTTTAATGGAAAAAGAAAGAAAAGGGAATGAGGGTTAAAAAAAATTCAAGTACGAGGGGAGAGGAATAGAGGATATGTCGGTTACATTTATTTTGGACACGCGGACTTATTTTTACGAAGGCGGGAATGTGAAATATTTTTTGCCGTGCTTATATTTGTAGTGAAAACATTTTTGCTTGCATTTGAAAATCAATGCCACCAATTTTTGCAACAAAAAATCAATTTTCTTGCAGTGGTGGTAGGCCTCTAACAACCTCTTTTGATTCTAGTTTTTCCAAGATACCCATACTAGCATGTGCTAGTCTCTTATGTCACAAAATTGCTTCTTCTTCTGTGGCTACCAAAGATCTAAAAAGATTTAGATCGTCAAATAAAAGTGTGTAATATATTCTTTTTCCTGTGAAAATAATTTGCTAGTGGTTGTTTCAATGATTTTACAAATCTCACTTTCAAAGACCACATTCATACCTTTATCATACAGTTGGCTTATAGAGATGAGATTGTGATATAAATTGTCAATGTATAAGACATCAGTTAAAGAAAAAATACTGTTACCTACTTTACCTTTACCAATAATCTTACACTTGTTATTGTCGCCCAATGTCACACTCTCACCTTTACATTTTTCTAAGTCAAGGAACAGTCTCTTGTCTCCTGCCGTATGTCTATAGCAACCCGAATCCAAATACCATTTCTATTGCACCTTAGTCCGTTAACATACCTACACAATAAGAGAAGGAGATGACCCAAAGAAGCTCATAGGTCCAAGAGTATCAGTGATTGATGAAAGAAACTTTTGGAACCCATATTTGTTTTGTCTTTTTATTTGTGTTTAATTAGTTATGATAATTGTATGCCAAGTGCATAGGAATCCAAACTTGAGTGAATTTTCTGTTTTTGTTCCTACTCTTACAATTTTCAAAACTATGCCCAATTTCTCTACATTTCACACACTTAGGAATGACGCTCGTACGTTTTTCATTATCTTTCACATTATTCTGTGTCTTTCCAAAACCTAGTCCCTTTCTATTGTTAGTGAACAACTGATTTCCTAACAATATTTTAAAAGATGTTTCACCTATTAAAAACTTATTCAGAGTAATCTCAAGATCTTGGACTTTGGTTTTTAGTTTTGTGTTTTCAGTCACAAGCGAGTTGCATCTGTTTATGAAATTCTTCCTTTTGATGTCATCATTTTCTTTTAAATGCAAATTTTCTTTTTTAAGATCTTCGATGTTTTACTTGAGTTTTGATAGCTCTAGATTCAAGAGGTTACACTTTTCACATTCTAGATTTTGAATATTTGAAACTTTTCAAGTTCAGACTCTAAACTATTATTATCGTGAACTAGATTCAATTTATCATACTTTAATTTCTCCACTTCTAATTCTAAAGCATCAATTTTTTCAGTAAGATCTTGACAAATCAAAATTAAATCTTTGTAACTGTATACCTCACTAGATTATTGTCCACTGTCTTCTGAAACTGATTGTGCCATAAAGCATAGATTAGATTCTTCCTCGCTACTGTCAGAATTTTCTTCTCCTTCCTCATTATCCCATATTGTTACAAAAGCTTTTTTCTTCTTTTTGTTCTTAAGAAGTGGATAGTTTGGTTTCATATGCCCGGCATGTTGCATTTGTAGCAGATTGGTTCCCCATCTGAATTTTTAGAGTTCCTTGATTTGTTGGCTTTTGGCATATTCCTTTGTGGTTTAAATTTATTCCATTTCGTAAGATGTCTGACACCATAGCGATTTGCTCGATAGGATCTTCTATATCATCATTGTTGTCGTCAGTGTTAGTCAAGGCTATTGACTTCTTCTTGGAATCTGAGTTGTTGCATTCTTCTCTTTCCTTCAACTCCATTTCATAATTTATCAGATTTCCAATCAGCTCTTCCATTATCAATTTGCTCAAATCCTTTGATTCTTGAATAGCCGTGACTTTAGCCTCGAAATTCATTGGTAGAACTCATAAGATTTTTCTTACTAGTTCCACTTTAGTGTAAGCTTTTCAAAGAGCCTTAGCATTGTAGACCACACAGAAAATAGGCCATACATGTCCTTTATATTCTCGTCCTTTTGCATCGTGAAGTTTTTGAATTCATTTTTTAATAGGGCAAGTCGAGATTCCTTCACTTGAGACATTCCTTTATGAGTGACTTCCAAAGTATGCTAGATTTCCTGTGTAGTATTGCAATGAGAAATTCTATTATATTCAGTTTTGTCAAGAGCACAGATAAGAGCATTCATAGCTTTAGCATCTAATGAAAACCCTTTTTTTATAATAGTCATCCCATCTATCTTTGATTTTAGGAAATTTAGCAGTGTTAATCATCATAGTGGGAGACTTATAACCTGATTCAATACTTCAGAATCAACTAAACATGAATAAATCTTCATCTTGGCTTTCCAATACATGTAGTCAATTCCATTAAACATAGGTGGCCAAGTTGATGACTGTCCCTTAGAAAAAGCATAATTAGACAAGTTTGTGACTCTAGAGTTAATTAGACACTGGCTCTTATACCACTTGTTGGATTTAGATTAACCATAAAGGAGGCTAAATAGGGTTTATTGGAAATTAAAAATAAAAAGAAACATAAAATAATAATGATACTGCCGAAAAGATAAATCACACACAAGAATTACCCAGCTTCGGCAAACCCTGCCTACTGTTTCATTCCCAAGATTTCTATTAGGTATTAAAACTTATTCCCGCTTACAAAACCCAGTAAACTCGCAAATCTTGCTACTTCTTTAATCCTACGCTCAAAATATTAACAAAACTTAAAATCCTAATTTGTGATTTTCTTAACTACAAAATTCTGTAGGTAAATCTCCCTAGTTTAGAAAATTAGTAAACATATGAATCTGTTTACAAAAAAAAAAAAAGTAAAACGAAAACCCTAAGTGAACATTAAAAAGATAAGTAAAGTGTTGTCCCCATTATATTTGCTTTGAGCCAAAAATAATTTTCGGCTTCTCTTCTACAACGGTGACCAAAATTTCGAAACTAGGGCTTTTGCAACTCCTTCAAATCGCAGATATTGATCAATAGATCTCAGGTAATCTTCGAATTGATGAACACTGGAAGTCTTCACGAATTGGGATTCCAATCTCTTTATCAAACAAAAAAGAGTGTGTTTTTTGAATTTTTTTGCTCGAATACTTGAATATGTTTACTTCGATTGGATGCCTTATGTCGATGATGAATGGGTGTTATATAGGGTTTTCGAACCTTGATTGTCTCTGATTCTGATTTATGACTTGCTATGTTTTGATATGTGATATATGGAAACCATGATTTGATTTTAATGGCCCTTGAGATTTTCGCTTGTGAATATCTAGAAGGTTTTTGAATTATGAATTGATTCTTGCCAAAATTTTATCCTTCGGTTATGTTGATAAACATTTGCTTGGATTTCTTGGGGTACCTGGTCGAGTTTTAGGCACACAGTGTATTTGAAGGAACAAAGTGCATTGTCCTATTTCCAAATATGTTTCTCCTATCCATGCAAATTTAAATTATTTCTTCTTTCTGAAACCAGTCAATTTTGGAAAAGAATTTCCTCCTATTTTGAAACTATTCGAATAGCAATTGCACATAAATTCCACTCTGTCTTATCCTGACTGCATATACTGGATTCTATATATATACATATATATATACACACACATACACACACAATTATGTGTGTATAGGTGTATTAGTGATGCACATAGAAGCTAGAGTCTGTCTTAGCATTCTTGCATGCTTTATTACTGAGTTTGTACACTTCCTTGTGTACATTCATGCTACTAGTCTGGTGATCTTTGATCTCTGCCTTGTTGTGTGTCAAAGTGCTTCTGCAGGTTATAAAAAACTGGCGTGTACTGCATTGGCTTCGACACTTCTGCGTATGTTATGCCTTGTGACTTCTTGAGCTTCACTGCATTGTTGTGTTGGGCTGTCTAGAACTTGTAAAATTTCATGTGCATGCCACTTTGCTATGATTTTTGCTTCACTGCTTTTGTTCATCATGTTGCTGTAACACCCCGTGTATTCTATAACAGTGAAATTCACAAATTAAAGTATAATTAATTTCAAATCAAAGAATTAAGGGAAACGGGATACGCCGTTGCATTCGTCTTGGAATTCTGCATGGGATAGAGTCCGAGTTTGCATAAAACGGACTCCGTATGAAGAAGATATGGCCTCCGGAAGTTTCAGAATTCAGTTTAAAATTCAAACAGACAGAAATAGCTCAGAAATCAGATTCGAATTTCAAAAATCGGGCCAGATTGGCCAGGGCGGGAATTTTCCCGCCCAAGGCACCCAGGTCGACTGGGTAGTCGACCTAGGCTACCCAGGTCGACTGGGTAGTCGACCTGGGGCACCCAGGTCGACTACCAAGTCGACACGGGGGTCGACTGGGGAGTCGACCTGGCCCCTGAGCCAGGTCGAACCCAGCCCCCCCTAGCTGGCCTAGTCTGTGCTTGGCCGAATTTCTGAGCCTTGCGTTGTCACTAGGGCTAGGTGTCAGCTCCTGATTGGTCTCTCCTTCAAACGAACGGCTAATATTAATCCAAGCTCCATCGACGGTTCTAATTAATTCACAAACTCTATAAAAAGGACCTAAGACTCCACCTAATTCATACAAATAAAAATTAGAATGAGACCGTCATGCTGCTGAGGAAAGACTAGAAGTAGCCGTCAAAATTAAGAGACGGTTAGGAGACAATTCAAAAGCCTAAAGTAACGACAACTAAATCAAAACAACGCCTACAACAAAGGATAGCATCTCCAAATTCAGAATTCAGAAACCTGAATTGAAGATTCGTCATACGTTGTAAGTAGAGTGCTATTCCGATGTGAATGAATAATTGTGTTTTGATTTGTGTAAAATGAGAAATAGAATTGTACTTAATTTGTGGTGATAATAATTCATAATTGTATGTTGCTATGATTCTAATCGATTTGGGATGTTATGGTATAACGATGTTAGACCTATTGGATATTTGCAAGTATGTGATTCATGTTGAAAGTTAACAACTTTATGTTTGTGGTAGTTTATCACAACACTTATTGGATAATTGCAAGTATATGATTCATGTTGAAAGTTAACGACTATATGTTTGTGGTAGTTTATTTGAGATTCATGCAAGTATATGGTTCACTTTTATGCCAACATGATGTATATTTTTATAATCACTTTTAGTGTAGTTGGATCCATTTGGGTATTATGACTCATATGAATTTATGTTGGAATTGGCATCATGATTCAAGTGTAAAACCATACTTTTGTATTAGAGACAAAAGTAAGCGTCTTTGTAAACTTATGTTGACTCTATGAACATGACTAAACTATGTTTGGTGTTATGCCTAATTGAAAACATGTTTTAGGCCTATGTTGTTATCAAAATCATATGATAATATATGTGACACATAATTAAGTTAGATTTACATTCCAATTGCAAGTTTACATGAATAGATTAAAAACCATGATTCATGTTTAGGTATGTTTATGCCATGACTATATGAATAGAATGATTCATGTTTAGGTATGTTCATGCCATGATTATATGTTATTACAATGCAAGTTCACAAGTGCCTAATTTATTTTAATTAGATCGTTATGTTGCAAGTTCATGCGTTCACACTCCCCTTTTGATGTTACTTAGAATATATAAACACCATGTTCTAAGCCTCCCCTTTTTCATGTGGCTAAGTTGGGTTTAAATGTTAAACCCAACATATGTTATATTGTAGCGAATGTATAAAACGGGGGTAATGACGTTTGGGTTAAAATATAAACATATGTGTTGGCATGTTTGACGCATGCCAACGACCTTGAAAACAATTAAGTGGTATAAGTTAATTTTACCCAATAAAGATGGAATTTGAATAATGGGCCGCAAATATTTACATATAAAAAGAAAAGAGACAAAATATGTAAATTTAGAAAATACGATGTGTTTAACCCGAGGTTGGATTGAGTTGTGATGTAAACCTGCCCGGAACCGCCCGACTGTCCAGTAGTCACAACAATACCTATCCAATGTGGGTGGTTAAACATTGAGCCCAATAAAGACCCGAGGTTAGACTGAGTTGTGACGTAAGACTGCCCGGAACCAACCGGCAACAGGCAGTCACAACAATACCTGTCTAATGTGAGAGGTCGAGGCTTTAATAAGACAATTAAGGCTGAGTCAGGATTGATAGGATTAAGTAAATTGAATTAATACTTAATCAAAATGGAACATGCTAAACTATACAGACTGATTGGGGGTTAGGTTTACAAAACACTTAACCAACTTAGCATGTTGGCTAGAAATAGAAAACCTAGTAGCGGGGGACCCTTTTCAGCAGTAACCCTACAAGGTGTATCAGGATACCCTGAACTAGGCAGGGTGGGGCACGATTACTGGGCTGACTGTAAGAGGTCAAATCGACGGCGGTGGTGCAGCAGTGTAGGTTCTAACGGGGTGCGGGCGTGCACACACTCCGGCGTAGAAAAATAAGGCACTGGGCACCAGTAGTATACCTGTGTATTCTAGAATTGTGTCGGGCCGCCACCATGGGACATGATACACCCCACGGTGGGACCAGCATAGGTAACTACAACATCGGGGACCGTAAGACACATGTAACTATGCGAGTAGGTGTCGATCGTTAGAAATGGATCGTTTCGCCCTGATTATGGGGTGCCTGTTGGGAACTATTTTATAGGGGTGCAGAGATTAATATGGGGTACGATAGTATATTCGACTCTAGACAACTTAACTTAGTTTATGGTGCTTTCCCATTTCCAGTTTATACTTATCATGCCCAATTCTTTATTCATAGACTGAGTAGTCCTAGACTTACTCAGGCTTTATGTCTGACTCTACTTTTCTTTCGTTCCCCCCCCCCCCCCCCAGGTCCACAGGGAGGGAATACCGCAGCTTGACCAGTTTTCACATCCAGCTTGAAGAGAAAGAATGTATTGCTTGGATCTCTTTCGTTTTGGACTATGGCTTTGGATTGCAACTATGGGGACTTATGTAGTTTACTTTTGTTTTTATGCTTCTTTAAGTTATGAAATCAAGACAATTATGAAGATGTAACGGTTTTTGGAAGTATTGTAAGACAATTATGACATGGTTTGTGTTACACGTATTTTGTTGAAATAAAAATTGCTGTTGTTTTCCGCTGTTCAAAAATATGTGTATTTATATCTGTCTTGTGTATCTGTGACTTATACTTATAAACCTCCACCAAAATTAGGGCATTCCCTTTTAGAGTGACCCTAACGGTGGTGGGGTGTTTCAGTTGCCATTCTAGTTTGTTGTACACTTTATCTTGTATGTTAACATATTCACGTGTATGTTGTTGTTTCTATGCAAGAAGGATTTGCACTTGAACTGTTTTAATGAGCTTGCTGGTTTCATGAGCTTGCTTCCATCTGAAAATATCTAAGATGTTGTAATTCGTTGTTGCATCCTTCTTGAATGTGTGCACTTGATCTTGACTTGACTTGTTGGCGTCCTTTTGCTTTTGTCTGTCCTGTACTCCTTGTTTTCTTGGATGCACACTCCAGTTTTGTGTAATTGTGGTCTTGACTATTTCGGGCACGCGTTTATGTTGACTACACTCCCGTGTATACATACATGTATATATAAGTACACGTATGTGTTTGTATTCAACTGTTGGTTCACATGTGCCGCCTGACATGTATGATTATGTGCCAAGCTGAAGTGTAATTGACCAAATTGCCCATGTACACCTGAAAAAATTGCCTTTGTGCGTACACATATATTTATTATTTCCAAACCAGCAAACCGATTATGGTTGTGTTGAGTATGGTCAAGACCAGCCAACCACATATGTGAGTTGAGGCTGGTCTTTATCATCAGACCACTGTAACTGAGTTGTGACTAGTTTTCAGGCATAGGAACATCAGTCTACCTTGTGGTATTTACATTGAAACACTGTAAATATCACTAGCAGTGTAGACTCAAATACACTCATACACATATCGGACTAAGTCTAGAAATATGATAAGAAACACACCAAAAATTTTGAGGAAAATAAAATTTTGAAGTAAATTTATATTTTCTCCAATTTAAATCTGTTTTGTTCCAGTTTACTCTGTGTGTTTCTGTGAAGGTATGCAGGTGACTGGACAAGATCTGAAGCACATGAAGAATCAATAAGATTGAATAGATGTATGTGAGAGAGTGGATGTGTATAACTGAGTGAGAGAGAATTGTAGTGAGGATCAAATTTAAGTGAATGTGACAACAGAAATGTATATAAGTGAGTTCTTAAAAGATGCACTATTCTGAATGTTTGAAATAAAATATATTATTGAATAATGAATACTTGTGTGAATATTTAAATTCTGTGCAGTAGTATTATCATCATTCAATAATATTTTTTATTGTTGTTTGAGATGAAATATAGAATAGTATGAGTATAAACACATTTATAAAATAATATATGTTCGTTATCATCAGACAAAAAATCATATATTCAACAAGTCTAATCACAAAACAAGTTCGAGTAGAAATTTGTCAATGGTAGTCCCATCAACAATTTGGTAACTTGGGTGACCTCCTTGAAACACTTCAAGAGTGCCCACTAAGTATCAAAAAGTTAACTATGCTAATCCTATAAAGATAAATATTATTCTTGGTATCTTCAATGGATGAGTAATCCTAAGATTCAATAATTTTCCTAAAACTGATTTTCTAAATTAAACTAATTTATGTTCTAGTCCAAACTAATAATTAGAACAATATTTCCATGTTCTGATCTGTTAAAACTCAAGTCTTATTAAAGTTTCCTAGGTAAAATTTTCATAAATTTTCCCATACAATAATAAAGAATGAATATTGACATATTAAAATTAGAACGAACGAGTATTCTTTTGTGTGGAAAAGATAGTATAAACTATGTGCAAACACGTAAATTTACACATCTCTTTCTTTATATTTTGTGCATACACCTTATAATTTCAAAGATAGTCTTTTTTTACGAAAAATGATAAAAAGGGATAACTTGTAAAAATCAAACAAATTTACTTAGACAAACCAAAACACAAATAGATTCAAGCTAAAATGGGCATTTTGTGCAAAACCATCATTTATGCCTATTTCTTAAGCATGTATGGAAATTCTTATTCTAGAGGATGTAATTCTAGAAGCTAAATTTCTTCTTTACTCAATACTTCAAAACCTTGAATTTGTGATATTTACTCATTATGGACTGCAAATTTGATTCCCGTATTGCCTTCCCAATTCCAAATGTAGTTAACAGCTAGTTAGGCATCCCCACAAATTTTTCTTACCCAACAATAAATTTACTAAGTGATTTTAAATCCCTAATCAAACGAACACAAATAGGTATACCTTACTTTCACCACTTTATCATCTTCCAATCAATACAAGAGTCTACTAGCGATTAAAATCTCAAAACCTAAGTGAAGAAAATTATGTTGGAAGTTATCACTTACAGTCAGTGGTATAAATGGTATTAAATTCTTAATCCTTTATTTCAAACTTAACATACAGTTCCAATACTTTATTATTCTCCTCGGCTTCCATTTTTGCTCTTTTAAAAAATATAGTCCATCCATAATCTTAATTAGTATCCATATTAGTCAAAATTTGGACCATTTAACCAATTCTTACTCAATTTCCTCAACCTCCTTGATAATAAATTAGCTTCTCCAAATTAAATTCCTTGTTAATTTCTTTCAAGTTTCGAAATATGTCAATTTCCTTGAATTAAACTCTCTTCAAATTAGTCCCTACAAATTCTCTTTTTCTCTTATACATTAAGAATTTATTGCCCACTAAATTTGCAGTTATTATCCTTGAATCCTAAATTTAAAGTCCATAAATTACGTAAGTTACACTATACACATATATATTACTACTTGATAGATACGGTTGTAAATATAGTAATTTCTAAACTAAATTATGTAGGGCAACCTGGTTTACAACCAAACTTTGATCTGGAAATCCTTACTCCATATCAACTTAAATATAGATCTTTGGGAATGATACAAAAATTTCTAGATTAAGTTGTACAACTTATTCTTATCTAATTCTTGATTATGACTCTAACATATCTAATTTGTTATCCTTATTTAATCCACATTTATTACTTTTACAAAACTATAATCTTTACGTTGACAAAAAATAAATGCATTTATATGCTATTATCATCACTATATATATTATTCATTATTATACATACATATATTCAAAAACTAGCTAAAATTAACTAAATTCAAAAATTTGCATTTTAATGTCTCATTAAGAACTGAAGTATTATATTTGCATTTTCCTTTAAATTGTATTCCTTGTACAAACAGTGTAATGTTTCTTATTTTCTAATGTGTTTGCACTCATTTTTAAATAATATTCTTTGATAAGAATTCATCTAATTTCTTACAACATGTTTTATTGATGAACAATAAATATCCCTTTTCAAATTTGTAAATTTTGGAAACAATAATTAGATATTCATAATTTCCAAATTAAGTATGAAATAACTTCTCTTCTTATTAACACTTAGCTTTACAAACATTTGAATGCAGTTTTTAATACTTTTCTAAAACGATAAATGTTTTAAAAATACCATTCAAAATTTTGTTCGAAGTCTGTATTATTTTTAGTAAGTTTAATAACTTCTATCTGCAGGTATATTTTAAAACTTCTATTTCCATGCACGCGTACAAATATCAAATTTTGCATTATCTATGTTTGAGTTTTGAAAAGCTTCAATTGTTCATGAATGCTTCTATAAAAAACATAGTTATTCATTATACTTTATTTGCACAATAAGATGCTTCACAAAATTCATTTAATTGTCATAATTTAGTTGCAAACTACTAAATTAATTTATTGGCATAGTCAAGTCATTTGCTCTACTCCTATTTTTACTTTCTCAAATATTCTCTATGTATTTCTAAGTATTGAAATAGAAACTTATTTAGAATACAAACAATACTTAATTACAAGTATGTGACGGTTAATACTTAAAAATTGAAGATTTAGAATATATTTGGATAGTTAATTCTAGTCATAAATTTTCCGCCTCTCTTACCAGACATTTAAACAATCTACTTTTCCAATTAAGTATCAAGTCTATTATCACAACTAGTGCAAAATCTTGAAGTCCACAGAAAATATTGGTATGGCAAGAGTTGAAACCTCTTAATTCATTTAAATTTTAAAAGATGTTGCATCAAGACTGTGATAATTATAAATCTACCATCAAAAGTATTCATTGTTTGTTGCTTTCTAAAAAACTTACATCTCTTTTTTATTTTTCTTATGGCTCATGAATGCAAACTTTCTTTTGAGTTCATCATTAGCTATTTGTTCATTTTAAAGAATTCATCTTCCATTTTCTCCAAAATTTACATTCATAATCTGTCTATCAAAAGTAATGATAAATTTTCAAAAGCCTTCTACAAAAATGTTTCACATTTCCTACAATTTTGTGGTATTACCAAGAATCCATTTTTGTAAGTTTTCTTAGCATACCTTTTGGCAAAATAAAAAAACATATCTATTTTCTTCATATTTTTTTTTTTTACCTATTATCCTTCTGAGACATTATTCTATGGAAGTCTGTCCCTTTTTCTTAATCCATTTCTTCCATGTTCTTATTTTTCCATTCCTTGACATTTCTAGTTGTTGCTTTTATAATTGTTCTTTATGTCCAATTTATCCATTTACAAGTGGACATTTTAATTCCCTACTCAAAGTCAAATATTTATATCTTTAAATAAATCGTCTTAATTATCTCATTAATTCCATCTATTTCTTATATCCTTTCATTTATTGACCATTTGTGCTCTTTTAAAATTTAAATTTCCATATATATTATTAGGAAGTTTATACCATCAACAAAAGATATACTTCTGTTTCTCCTTAACATACTAATTTGCAAAGGATGACAATTTATTATGTTAATGATTAGACTAATAGACATCTATTATCAAATTCTTTCCATTTATTTTTGCCTTATCTCTCCTCATAAATGATAATTAAGCCACTAAATTGATTTCCATTTACTTCTTGTTAAATAGGGAGTTTCAATCCTTTCCACTTCCAGCTTTGAGGTTCCTATACCCATTATGTGCTTATAGGTTCCTAAATAGATAAGGAAGTAGCTAAATCACTATATGATTTCCAGGGTATTTCTAGAAATTGGGGTCAAGCTTTTCCTACAAGGGGTTACATATGTTATTTTATAGAGATATATGTACTTTAAATATGTACACATATATAGTAAATCCTTTGAAAACTCTTTTTTGAAAGAACAAGTATGCCTCTCGTATGTATAGTCTCTTCATAATCGAGTAACCTTGGCTCTGATACCATATGTAACAACCCGCTCGAAAAGGGCCTAACTCTTGATTCAGAAAAGGCCCATCGGAACTTAGAGTCATTCTAAATGAATCGCTAGTTCTTATAAGGAATAAATGAATAGAGCCAACCAAGAACGAAATCAAAATCTTACAGCCAATGGTATAAAATATAAAAATGAAAATATATGTACCATTAAACAAAAATCACAATAATGTCGATTATATAGAGTCTCGGGTGTCATATAAAAGTACACAAAAATAATATCTCACAAGTACAATAACTTCCAAATATGATATTGTTAGTTATAAGCTATCAAATCTCCTTCGCAAAGCTCCAGTCTTCATGACTTCATCAATCAACATTCCCACATATTAACCTGTTTTATTTAAGAGGAGGGAGGTCAGAACAGCAAGTTCTGGTGAATGGAAATCACATAAGTTTAAGTGATGTCTATTCCCTATACTTGGAAGTATGAATTTATCAATTTGCTTTAAACAAAATCAACAAACATGCTTTAAATTGGCGGACTACCCTATTATCACTTAAGGCCAACCTATCAATATAAAGTCATACTTCTATGATCACTTAATACCATAGGCGGACTACCCTATGGTCACTTAAAGCCGTTTATATTTATTGTATGGGTGGATTTCTCTTATGATCACTTAATACCCTATTGGCAGACCATAGTCACTTAAAACCTTGTTCAATGTCATTAAATATACTTTTAGTATAAATGAAGACATAGTAAGCAGTCACTATTACCTTAGGAGTGCAGATGACAGACCGTCATTTATGACCTTCCTCGAGCGGAACCTTGTGTTACTATTTAGCTGTCATTAGCGGTGAACTCGTAATCACTTGATACTTTCCTTAGACAGGCGGTTCCCATTAATTTAGCCATTAATATGAATTGCGGAATGCTGAATAGCCTATCCCTAGGTCACTCCCTCCTCCACAGAGTCCTTGATAAGAAGCGACGAAAAATTTCAAGTGGGGGAGAGTGTAAGATCCCAAGATTTGCAATAATTTAAATTATTAATTTTAGTGTGTTTTTGAACAAAATTATTTTATATTAAAATTTTAATTTGTTTATGTTGATTTTAATGATATTTGAAACTTATATATTGAAATATTTTGATTTATGTAATTTATAATTGAAATACAAAAATTAAATTTTAAGTATTACTTGGCCATAGGACAGGAAATTATGAATGCGGTGAGGTTCCAAAATGAAGTAGGATGGATTTGGAGGCGATTATTGGATTTGAAGAAAGAGAACGATGATGGATAGCCTTGACCTTCGGGTCACAATTAAAATAACCCGTAGAGGAGTATTACCAACTCATTCAAAATCATTCAAGACACTTTTATACTTCATAATTTTTAGAGAAAGGCGGACCCAATGACCACTTAAAACCTAATAAAGGCGGGTTCCATGACTTTAGCCAAGAACCAAGAAGTGAACCTTAGGAATAGACCTAGCCCTAACCACTTAATACCCAGAAAAGGCAGGTCAACCACTTAATACCATCTCGAAGCAGGCCTACTTCACACACAGGCAAACACACACACACACACACACACATAAAGGACGTCCCACATTAAGCCAACCCCTTGTAGATGCTGGTTTTGACAAGTGGTTCAGGGCAGGCTTCTACTACAAGTTGGGCATAACCTCGTGTTTTTGTGTATTTATTATAATGGTCCATGCCACCCATACCTCTCACATTAACCCGCTACTTGTAGATGCTGGATATGTCTGTCTGTTCCGGGCTGTCTTCTACTATAAGTAGGAATTAACCATGTGTCTATGTGTCGTTAATACTAATAAAATCCATTAATACTCACCCATATACAAATTTTCTATTGGATACGTTTAAATTCGAATTCCTTATTAAACGTATTTAGTACGTATATAATACGTTAATTACATTATAAATATTAATAAATAAAGTGAACTAAGTGTGCATAAAGAAACATCCTAGAACGTAGAAATATCAATCCTAATCTTAATTTGAGGTTTACAAGTTTATTTCCCTAATTTCATCAATATTGCATATAATATATATTCACATCAAATAAATAACAAGGAAATATCAAACACAGATAAAATAACTAGCAACCAAGGTTAAAAGATTACTTCAATAATAAAAGAAGGAAAATGTGCAATATAACAATAATATATATTTTTCATTTTTGGTACTGCTTTACTTTTCATATGAATTATACAAATACTTAAGACTTTGGTAACCTTCGTTTTAATACGTTCAAACTATCTATTTTAAACAAACAGGTATTTAAACCTACATAATTTGCAGTACCTAAATCTTATATTTTTGCACATATATGATATAAAAATTAACAGAAAGTAAATCAGAGCATTATCAAACTATACAACACTCAAAAATACTAATTTTCACTATATTCATAATCAAAACCCAATATATTCACAAAATTGATTATTTCTACAATGTATAAGGGTTTTGGGGACTTATATGTATTTTGTTTTCATGAAAATCCAACTCCCTGTAGACATAAGAATCCAAATCTTCACTATCGGAATATAGAAAATTGTAAACATATACAATTTCCACTTACAAAATTAGGAGAAGGATGAGGAGACTGTGTAGAAATTGTTTTTGGATTGTACCCTCGCAAATACCATATTCCCAACTTTCTCCTAAACCTATATATATATATATATATATATATATATATATATATAAGAATCCAATTAGATTCTTATATACATACGATTTCCAATTCCAAATTCTAATAATAAAATTAGATTAGAAAAGATAGAAAAATGGGTTAGGGAAGAAGAAGAAATCTAATATGTATTTTTTTTTTGAATTTAGAATAATGGTGGAGTAGCAGAATGGAAGCGTAGAAGAGAATAGGTTGTAGGATTTAAGCAGGAGGCTAAGGCCTTATTTATACTTGCTAGTGCGTGATTCATCGAATATATTTTATGAATTCGGGGCTATCCGTTCTAGCAAAAATTTAGAAAACACCTTAATAAAATAGCCTCTCTCCTACCCTTCGACTAGAAAGGCCGGCGATACCCTCCTTAGGAAGGCGGTCAACCAACCAGTCGACCCCCCTCAAGGGGAGCAATCGACTCCACTTATGGTCGAACATGGGACATAATTTCTCCAGGTCAGTTCTATTTTTGCTAATTACATTAATTAGTTACTTTGATTCATTCCATTTCTATTTATTCTTATCCCCTTCTTACATATATATAAAAATTTGAATTATCTATGGAGTATTCCATTGTTCCATCAGTATATATTTTATTATTGATTTATATTTATGATTTGAATTTCGAATCCTACATGTAAATTATTTTCGTATTACTTTTTTTATTCATAACTTCTTTATAGAAACCTCATTCGTTAAATAAGATATGAAAACGAAATAGAATTTTGTCACAAATAAAATGATAATATTTTCGAGGCAAAATTCTTAATTATCTAAAATTCAAATTCCAGCCTACTAATATTTAATTAATTTATTATTGTTTGTATTTAATTTAATTATATTTGTCTATTTAGGGTTTATTTAACGGGGTGTTACAACTAGGTAGTATAATTATGAGAAGCTCGCTTGCTCCATGCATCCTAGAAACAATCCAAGGAGACCATCCAAGAGCTTTCTAATACACTACTTTTGTAAAGCTATCTAATTCAATAAAAATAGTTTGTTCCTAAGTCTCTTATGAGTCTTATCATTATACCTCTTCAAGGTTTCGTGTATCGATTGTTTCTTTGACATCTATATTTACACACGCATATACATATACACGTGTATATATAGTTAGTGATGCTATATTGTTGTGTATAAATTGTAATATCAACCATATGATAGGTCGAGTTACTTCTAACAGTTCTAACACTCTAACGTCGATGGAGATAAGAATAATGCCACACTGAGGTTTCTATTTAACCAGTAGTTATTAAACAACATGATACTCTTAAATGAGTCATTCTATAATTACCAAATAACTAAAACTACACAATAGTTTGGTACCCTTGACAATCATGAACAACACACTACCTAATATTTGGAAAGAGTCACACACTCTTATCCCATTAGATGAAATAGTATCCATCACTAGAAATATATTGACTAGGAAAATTTATATTAAAACAACATTTTATTTTGTGATTAATTATTCATGGTTGCTATAAGTTACAACAATATCTACTATAACCATATTAAAATTTATCTATGGATCCTCAATTTTTATATTTTATATTATTTACTTAATTAATTATAATATAATATAAAAAAGTATATAACAAACAACAAATGAAGACAATATAAATAATTTTAACTACATAGTTAGATATATGTAATAAATTATATAATTGCCACTAAGGTATTCAGTTACTTTTTGATTGTTAAAGTTCACTCCTACTTATAATTATGATATCAATTAGAAATCCAGTCAACATCAGGTATTAGAAAGGTATATGCTACTAAAGTATTTTAAAATTTGTTGGAATATTCCATGCTATACTTTTAGACACTATAAATGAGTTTTCACATGTGTGCTATTTGTAAAAGAGAATGAACATCAATTAAGTATGTCTTATATGTACTTTACCGAACTTTAGCTATCATCCATGGATTCTTCCAATAGCAATGATCCACTAACTAAATTCCATGCAATTACCTTCATATCCTCGGTCCCTCCTGACCTCTTGATATCTTATACGTTGTAAAGCTTCAATGATGATATGTTTACTATTAGGGTAGATAAACAAAACTAAAAAATAATATGTTCCTTGAACAACACATCTAGAACTAATAATTCATCTAGGTTTTCTCAACGTATTTGTGGTCTCGCATTTAGTAAACTCCGCCTTAATCTAATACAAAACTAAACCTATCCTAAAATCTAATTCCTTAAAGCTACAATAAGATCTTAATCTAGACTTAGAAATAACTCTGATAAGATATCCTTAAAATTATGACATAAGTAAAGCATTTCAATCCAATTAATCAATCAATATAAGTTTTGTTGTCACAAAACATCAATTCAAACATGAAACCAAACATTTCTTATAACTTCTATTTATCCTAAAACATATGAAGCTCCTATCAACTACAAATGCATAAGTATATTTCTAACAAACCTATCAACCACTAATGAAATTTGACAATGTCAAGTAAGTCAATCAAGTTATTTAAGTCAAATAAATTAAACAAACTAAATAAGTCAATCAAATTAATCAAGCCAATCAATTAATCAAGTTAATCAAAGCAAAGTAAATATGTTATGTATTTGTATAATAATCCTAAATTTCTAATTAGATAAAAACTTTTCATACTATATATTTGTTATGTGTGGAGTTAAAATTAACATGTAATGTAGTGTGCTGGTTATAATGCAGTATGTCATATGCAAATCTATATGAAGTGATATACTGAATGAAATGCAACTTGTAAATGATTTTAATTTGAGATGTACTGTAATTTATAATAATGATGTATGATATCAAATAAGATGTGTAATGATAGTATGCAGAATGATTTGGTAATTATATCTATTTAGGTAAAATATATTCAAAGTACTATCTAACTATTATGCATACACATATATATTACAAATTATTAGAATTAAACAAAGATAATATATATTAATTTTTAGACTTAGGTTAATGATACTTACGAAAGATATTGAAAGGGTAGTAAAGATAAAAGTTTTATTGTATTCATAATATATGATAAAATATTAAAATAATTCTATGAGAAATGTGGAATTAAATAATCTTAGTAGGGTTCTTTTTTAATATGGTAAAAATTGAAGATCTTTTTAAAGAGAATATAGAATTGTAGCATACAAAGTAAACATATAGTCATAATTGTATATATAAAAAGTTTTTTTTTAAATTAAAATTTAATTTATTATGAAATTTAAATCAATCTATTGATACAAATCAATTTTTAATTTAAACTTTTAGAAATCAAAATATATTAATTTGTTAAGTAACCATTTTATGTTAAAAGCTTAAAAAGAAATCTATAGTCATAACAAAATTTTGATATAAATTAAACTATAAAACTACAACTTATTATATTTAAGACATAAAATCATATATATATTGTTGTTGTTGTTATTATTATTATACCAAAATATTAGGTTAAATATTTAAGCTTTTATAAATCTTAATAAGAATTCAAAATAATTATCTGAGTTACAAATAGTATTTGTGATAACGTAACCGAAAATTGTTATGAAATCATATGAATAATATATTAGTTAACTATGCATGTTTAAACTATATAAAAGATGAATTTATATTTTACAACAATATCAAAATGTTATATTAACTTTGTATATCATATTAACATGTTTATATAATTTTATTAAATTATACACTTTTAATATATATATTTTGAAACAAGATATAAGAAAATAAGTAGACAAGCAAAGTTGATAACTAGAGTTTGAACTGGCATTTTCTAAAAAAATGGAGGGAAGTTTGAATGTTTAAACTTTTGAAATTTGAAATTTATTATGTCGACATACATGTGGATAATAAAAAAAATATTGTTTTGACTTCTTGGTTTTATATTATCGATTTATATTTCATGTTTAACTATTTCCTGAAATAATATTAATCCAAATAAACATCCAAATTTTATTGTATTAATATTTTGAATTTCAAAATTCAAAATTTAAATTTCAAAATTTAATTTTAAATCTCAAATTTGAGTTTTAAAGTTTTAAATTTCAAATTCAAAGCAAAGCAAAGAAGCAAGACAATCAAAGCATTCATTCAACCAAAAAAATTAAAAATTAATTAAAGCGTACCTATTTTTGCAATCCTTCTTTTTGTTGGTCTTCCATTGTCATGAATCACACATTCACATATTCTAGATTTTGATGATGAAATTTTCTCTATTGCGACGGGCTCGTTTTTCTAGTCAGGATAGTATATTCATTTGTTAAATTTGAACACCGTATGAGAAAGATGTTCAAGATTTAGTAGATCAACCAACTTGGTGCCAAATTTTGAATTTTGAATGAATGGACACTTTAATAACTATATAAAGGTCCAAAAGTCATGCCTCTTCACAATCTCTTCTCCCCTTCTTCTTCCTCTCATTTTTCACTTTCATTCAAACTTTCAGGTGGCATAACTTCTTCCTTTCTTAACGAAATTAAGCAAAATTAGTGGAAAATCAAAGAGGAATTCAAGGAATATGATCTAGTAACAGTTTGGGAATGAATTTGGATGGTATTGGGTGCAGCAATGCGAAGCAGTAAGAGGAAAACAGAAAATCCCGTAATAGTTTTCCTGTTTTGGATAGTCAACTTTGAATCGCCATATCTCACTCAATTTTTATCAGAATTTTATGATCGACCCAACAAAACGACTGCGAGAACGAGAATTACAATATGGAAAAGAATATGAGACAAAATAGTCTAACCTGTGGATGCAAATTGAAGATAATCGTCCACAGTTTTGGTTTCCTTCTCTCTTTATTTACCAAAACCTCATTTGATCATTACTTGATCAATTCTTGACGGATTTACATGAAACCAATGGGATTCCAAAGAAAACGAAGAGAAGTACAGTATTGAATCTACCTGTTGATGAGAATCAAAAGTTTCTACTTATCTGGTACCCATTTCTTTGTTGATTTACATTGTATATTTCCATTTCCTCCTCTTGATGTCTTTTCACCAACCGTCATTACTCTTCTTCAGTTATCCTTCAGAATTTAAATTCTCAACACCTGTATACACCAATTCAGAATTTGAATTTCCAACAGCCACCTTTTCAGAATTTAAATTTTCAATAGCCACCATTTTGTAACTTGAATCACCAGCAGCCACTTTACCCATCTTTTCAACTTTTGAGTTTTCAAAAGCCATATAACACGTCTTTTTCTGCAAAAAAATACAACTTTTCAAAGAATCAAATAACTTTATTTCATGGCAATAAGGAAAACACTGATTCCATTCCTTGATTTCCCGACAACAAGGAAAACACTGATTCCATTCCTTGATTTCATGGCTACAAGGAAATCACCAATTCCCAAATACTTCTCAAACAATTACATTATCCCTATAACTCTTCAATAGCACCGGATTCAAAGAGTAATGAGTAGAGAGTGTAGAGAGAAGAAGATTAGTGAAAGCAGAATTGAATTCGGCAAAGTATAGGTGTAGGAATCGTAAAAACGATAAAAAAAAATAATGGTGTAATGAAAGAGAGTGAAAGTGGAGAAGGAGTGATTAAAAATTCGAAATCAAGTCCTTTTTATAGTGTGTAAAAGGTTGAAATGCTCCAGAACTGTCACAAATAGTGAAAAGACACTTCCTTTCAAATTTGAAAAAAACGATATGTCGACATGGTGTTTTCTATATGTCGACATATACTTAGTACAAAAATTTTTTTGAGCATTTTTCAAGTGTTTTGATATAAATATAATTCTGGAAGTTCTTGAATTAAAATATAGTGTTATAAATAAATATTATAAAGTAGGAAAACATATGAAAACATAAATTATAAACATATTTATGAAATTATAAAGTTCAAAACTATATAAATATAAAGTATAAATATACAAATGTATAAAACTTATAAAACTTGAGTTTGAAAACAAAAGTAAAGTAAGAAAGAAAAACAGAAAAGATAGAAAATAAAATAGAGAGGATTGCAGATAGAATTTGAAAATAGAATTTGAAATTTGAAAACAGAATTTGAAAAACAGAATTTGAATTCGAACCCAAAGTGCTATTTAGAGTCTTACATAATCTAGACTCTATAACTATATTAGTCTTGAACTATTGAAATCTTGAATACTCTTGAGTCTTGAAATATCTCTGAATTTTGAATCTCTAATATCTGTACAGTCTTCAATAATATTTCCTGTATATAAATCCTGCATATGTGTATATATATTATTATAGGTAAAGGTGTTAGTATATATTTTATAATCAATTAATATTGAAATAAGGTTGTTGTCATCAAAACTCCATTCTCCAATAGCATGTACCAGTCTTTACCAAATTATATTCCCTTAACCCTATAGATTTCATTAAAAAAACGCTAGAATGACGAACTTAGATGTAAAGTGTACTAAAGGGTAATGGGAAAACTTAATAGTAATCCACGTGGTAGGCTCACTACAACAAATTGACCATATTAGAACGGTGGAAAACTTTTGTAATAGACCTTTTACAATGGTGGCGTAACCATCGTGTATTAAGAAGTTGTAATAGACTAAAGTCTTTTACAACGGTTTTGCACTGTTGCAGTACCATTGTAATATGTATATTTTACAGCGGTTTTGCACTGTTGCGGCACCCTTGTTATAGTTTTTACAACTGTTGTGTTATATTTTATTACATCTATTATTTAACAACTGTAACAATGCACAAATTTTATACGTATTATTAATAAAAGAGTTCATTCTAGAACATATTATCTACAAAACTGAAGATATCAAACAAACTTAAAACATGAACCAAAACAATATATTAGATTTTTCAAACTTACATCATTTGTTTTTTACATAATACACTGAATTTGTAAATCATACAAATAGCTCAAGTATATAAAGCAAGTACAAATAGTTTTAGCCTGCTCCCACTATATGCCAATCTCCATTTTGTCGATTGAACAACATTCCTGCTCCACATCAAATCCTCGTTCATCTTCAACCTCAATCTCAACTGTTATATATGTGTGACTTTGGAGCAAACAATTTTCTAGAGTCTTCAAACAAAAGATGATAAAAGCTCAACATCATATGTCTTAATTCATATTCTTCAGCCATTGCTATGTACCTTACCCAAGAGATAGCTTGGTATCCTCTCTTCTCAATTATTTAAAGGTTTGAACCTATGGAAAAGTTCTTCACTTCCATAAGAGACCATGGTAACTAAATGAACATGTTGAAAATTGAAATAGCATGCATACCTGAATTGCAGATAGGAATCTCGAATTTCACTCTAATGGGAGCCTTCTTCTCTGGTCTCGACCAAGCACAGCCGTGGAAAACCACTTCAATGCCCAGTGCATTGCACAACACACCAATTTCAATTTTCACTGAAGCTGAAATTCACTATCAAACACTATCAGCACGAATCCACTATCATCCAAAAAAAAAGCCTTCCGCTTTGAATCCAAACTGCCCAATTTAATCCCCCTTCACCACGCAAATACCCAACTGCCAAGTCCCTTCTTCATATGTCTACGCCTCTTCACATTAAAACCATACAGGCTGATCGTTGCTTCAGAGAATATGGGCTAACCCCTTCTAATTTTTTTTAACTGGTGACCCCTTATATTTTTATTTTCCTTGTTCCCATTACATTCGTCATTCAGTATTGAAAACAAAACCACGCTTCATGTTGAAGCTTCAGCCACCGCACCATCGCCTGGCCATCAGAGGCCGATAACCCACGCAAAAACCCGTGCCTCTTCCCCCTTGATTTCCGTCCCAATTCTCGCCTTAACCAGTGCTGTCGTTTGTATCCAGCAGTCCCAAATCCCCTAACCTTTTCCAATCTGTAACGACCCGCAAATCCGTGCTATCTGAGTTGACTAAATACAACACACGTCCAACCCAAATAACACAGAAATACGACTCATTATTAGGAAGAAGTTAGAGGATGAGAAATAGAAAGAAAGAAATATTAGGATAGAAGAAAAACGAAGATCACAACTCACAGCGGAACGAATAAAATATATTCTATAACATAAGCTTTGAAATACAAATCTGTTTGTACATATATACATACCATCATCAGAGTACACATAACTTTTGATTCAGCGGAAGTAACTCGAAATAACTAACGTTGAAGCCTCCTGCTTCAAGCTCCTCCAAGTGTATCTGTAAAAGCCTGAAACACTTGACTGCCCGTACAAATTTGGGCACCCAAGAGTTTAGGGAAAACAAAACAAATAAACTCTGGGTCAGTCATGGGACTGGTGTGAGTAAACTCCAACCACTTGTTTAACTTTAAAAATCCTTTCAAAAGAAAAGATAATAGTAAGACCAGCACACACATAAACACGGACGGTTTTTACCTTACTATAACCCAAAACACTTTGATATCAAATCCAGTGATATTATAATAATGTCTACATCAAGTAAATAACCAAATAGCAGAACGCTTGCATCTCACGCTCCACATATATAGTATAAAATCAAAAACCGCATGGCGCTTATTGGAGATTGCATTTCCAACATGACAAGGTATGGAACCACCTTCCGACTGTGTATCTCTAGAGAGGAATACACTTGGGTTCAACAAGAACATCTTGTAACCCGGCCCACACATGACCGACCACTCATTTCGCTTGAGTGTATCGAATGTATATCACCAACGGTTGGACTCAAACCACCGTTTCCCGAATGGGCAGAATCGACAGAATAAGAACAAAAGGAATTTCTCTAGATAGGTGATTATACACCCTAATGGGTGCGACCCACATAGCCATGCTACCTGCCCGATTTTTGTCCCTTCCCGGTTGTTGAGGCCTGAGGCTACGATTACTTACCATTCATTGATAGCACAATCACTTTGAATGCCACATTGTCAGATCCGTTAATCACTAGTTGAGTTTGCACAAATATTCTGGATATTATGCTAAGGGATAAATCCGTTGCAACCATATATATACATACAGACTAACCCATTTGATCATTGGAAATACTCTGCCAGACATTCGTCCATTTACGTTCGTTCTGGGATTGAACGAAACCGAAGGCACTGTTTCTATAAATAGAAAAGTCCTTGCACTTCACTCCGTCTTCAATATATTCAGCATACTTGGTTCGCAACGCTTATGCCGATACGGAGTGGTTCTTCGGATAATAATCCAACCGGTCTCTCCATATTGACAACGATGGTCAAAAACTTCGATAGTCTGTGATTTAACTATCGAATAAAAACAAGTGTTCATCCAACATATCAAACAAATCACTGGGCCCTTTAATTAATATTTCATTAATTAAATCTCTTCTCCATTTCCTCTATCAATATTTGTTAACCAAATATTTTCAATAATCAATCTTGGCCCTTTACGCTATTATTGATTTCGTTTCCTTATCGAATTCTATATATATCGATATATAGATTTCTAATTGTCAAATTTCTTAAAAAATATTCTAACTCCTTAAATTCCCGGAAAATTTCGCCATAACCTCCCCTGTATCGGGAGCATCGGGAAATTGCAAATAGCATCCCGGTATCTTCCTCAATCAAAAAGAAAAAGGAAAAGCCAAGCGGCTTGCCGATACGGCGCATAAAACTCATATATGAATTTAAACATGTACCTTTTTGTCGAGCACTACATTTATAACTTCATATACTTCATCCCAAACCTGCTTACACATGTTCACCTGTTTTACATTTCAGTTTAACTCAATCCAATCGTTTGAATTCAGTTTGAATCGTTTGAATTCGGTTTCGCTTAATTATTCTTTAATTAGCCCTTTTGCCTATTTCACTTCTTTGTTTGAACATAACATGTTCAAATAAAATATTTAACTCGTTCATAACCAAATTGAATTTCAATTTCAATTCTATTTCTATTTCGAATATAAATTCTCAAATCGAATTCACTTATTTAAAGCTCAATATTCATTCGAAATCTCATTAACTAATTTCTATTCGAATTAGTTAACTCTATTCAATAAATCAAAAATCTGATTTCTATTTCAAAAATCATATTCATTTACACAACTTGAATTCGCATATATTTTTCAACTCAACTCTGAAATTTTCTAAATAGAAACTTCGGATTTTATTTGCTTAAAAATCCTTTTATAAAATTAAATAAACCATTATGGTTTTAAAACGATTCTGGCGCTGCTTTTCTGAAAATTTGATTTTGACATATCTCAAAATCTATACGACGAAATTCAGATTTTTCTCTTCCATTTGAAAACTATTATCAAACTGGTCCTGACGTTTCTTGTTTCGAAGAATTCCGACTTCAATTGAATTCTGTATATTCGATTGAAGTTCGAACCGCCAATTTACGAACTGCAGCGCTGCGGCGAGTTCGTTTTAATTAAAATTATATATATAAAACTTTTAAACTTCTAAACCTCTTTAAAAAGAATTCAACTCCATTTAACTCTATTTGAATTCCTTGATTCAAATTCAAATCTCACTTTTAAATTCTATATTTCAAATTCTAATTCCTTTTCTATTTGATATTCAAATTCAATATTTGAATTTCTATTTGATTTCCCTTATTCAAACTCCATATTTAAATTCCATTTGAACTTTCTATATTCAAATCCCCGTTGAATTTTCTATTTGAATTCTATATTCAAATTCAATATTCCATTTGGATCCTCTATTCAAATCCCACAGTTTAAATCCCATTTGAATTCCTCTTATTCAAATTCTATGTTTAAACTCCACTATTTTCAAATTCTATATTTGAATTTCATTTGAACTCCCTTTCCTCAAATCCATTTGAATTCCTTTGAACTAAATTCCACTTTAAATTCTATAATCAAATCCCTTTGAATGGTTATATTTGAAAATCATATTTGGATTTTAAACATTTAAACTTCATTTAAATTTCTATTTGAAATCTCATATTTAAATCCCATTGGAATTTCTTTATTCAAACCCATTTGAAATTCTAATATTCAAACTCATTTTTAACACCATTTGAATTACTTCACTCAAATCCATTTGAATTCCCTTAAATTCAAAACCATTTGGATTTCCTATTTTGAAATCCTATTTGAAATTCTATTTCCAATTCTGCTTTGAAAATCCTATTTTCAAAGTTTATTTCAAATTCTATTTTGAAATCTCATATTCAAATTTCAAAGTTTATTTCAAATTCTATTTTGAAATCTCATATTCAAATTTCTACTCGAATTTCTTTATTCAAATTCCTGTTCAAATTTAATACTTGAATTTCTATTCAAATCCCTATTCAAATTTCAAGTTTGGATTCCATTCAAATCTCTATTCAAATCTCACATTTGAATTTCTTCCTTGAAATACTATATTTCAAATTCTATTTAAATTCTTCTTTGAAATTCTATATTCAAAGTCTATTTCAAATTCTCTTTTGAAAATTCTATTTTGAAATTCTATTTCAAATCCTATTTGGAAATTCTATTTCAAATTCTCTATATTCAAACACCATTTGAAAGTCCTATATTCAAATCCAACTTGGATTTTCTATTTGAATTCTAAATTCAAATTTTCTATTTCCTTTTCTTTTATTCAAATTCTATATTTAAATTTCCTTTTGAATCATATTTCAAAACACTTGTATTTCTATTTCTGAATTATCAAATGATAATCCTTTTCACTTCATTTATAACTTCGTTATAAAAGAACTATTTATAAACTTCGTTATAAAAGAACTATTTTTAAACTTCGTTATAAAGAAACTACTTTTAAACTTCGTTATAAAGAAACTACTTGTTTTATTTTTTTCAAAAACAAGTTTATATTTTTATTCCCATTCAAAATTCAAATTCTATTAAAAAATAGAATTTTTCCTTTTTAAATTTCAAATATCCTTTTAATTGGCCCAGTGATATTTAAAACAATCAAATCACTCAATTCTCAATCATTTGGTTTTTAACGCATCATATATGAATATATGTGAAATCAAACAAACAACAAACAGATAATATATTTTTGAGGAATCCAGTTGGATTCCTCCAACCTGTTTTCCTGCATCCACAGATGTTAGCACATAAATAATACCCATTCTGCTTCGTGGCAGAATATCGCGGTATAGAAGGTCATCCACTAATCATAGCGTGGGGCGTATAGGGTAATCATCCGCTATGAAACTGCGGGCATCCGCTAATGAGACTGCGGGAATCCAACCAATCAATCAACCCAATATATATATATATAGCCTAAATAACTAATATATATAAACAACCAGAAAGCATTCGCACAAGCAACAAACAATTATTTTTAATGAAATAAAAATAATTCTAAAGGTGAGTGAGATTTACTCACCGTGATTTCTATTTGTAGAACATCCAATGCAGCCAATTTTATAGATTTCACAATGTTTTCTCCAATCGTCTGTTTTTCAATCTAAAATAACATAAATAAAATCTCAGTTTTTAATTAGACAAATTAAATTTAATTAATTGTCACTTGTAAATAAAATTCCAAATTTAAACATAAATCTTACTAAACTATTAGTCTACAAATTTTATTCCTTATAACTAATTTCCTTTATAACCACTAATTATATCAACTAATTTATTTTAATCAAATACCAATTATATAAAATAATTTCTATGTATTAAATTTAAATCATTTTACAGTAGTAAAATGCCTAAGTTAATTTTCTGTCTGGAAATAAATTTCGTACCTAAATCACTTGAATTAAGTAATTTAATTACACCTTACTACCTAAAATTTTTTTGACTGAAATAAATAAATAACTAAATTAAGATAATTACCTTAATAACCAAATTAAATCCATTTATCATTCTCGGTTCTTCAGTGCTTCACAGCAGTTCGCGATCTCCCCAAATCAACATCTCGACACCCCAAGACCCCATCGTCTCACCTCCGGATCCTACCCCGAAGAACCCACGATGTCGAACCCTGAAGCTTCGGCAACCCCACTGCGCCACCCTGAGCCTTATCGCACCATCAGACCTCCCAGAACCCAACCCTAATCACGAGCGTCCCAAGAGGTCTTCGAGCTCCAGGTGGTTTCGAGCTTCCAGACTATGGTGACGCGACGAGGTCCGGAAGAAGACCACGATCCCTTTTCATTCGATTTGAATTGAGGAATTCGATTTAGGTTTAATTGGTGGTATCGATTCCGATTTAGCGAGCATAAGGACAACGGCCATATTGATTTTGAAGCTTTGGCTTGTTTTCTGTTGAATGAATGAGGTTGCGATGGTTTTAAACAAGCAAAGGAAGAAAACAACTAGTACGAGCCATTAAAATTGTTGTTTGCTTGCTACGAAGTTGGGGAGCAGGAATTTGTGCTCGAGAAAATAATGTCTGCCTATAAATGAAGATAGGTCGGCTTTAGGAATAATGTAGGGTGGCTGAAAAGAAGTTTAATAAATTTGATTAGATTTTTAATTAAATTAAATAATCAAAATATCTCGCGGTATTCTTACTCAAAAACTCGAACTGCTGTTCTAACGTAACGACCGACATTCTCAGATTATGGCGTTACTCTGAACTCCACAGAATTGGTTCTGGATTTTATTTCGACTGTGAAATAACAAAAATAAATTTCAAAACAATTTACTTTGACGAAAATCAATTATTATTATCGCTCTAATCCAATATAGAATTTATATTTATTATCTGAACTATTTTGATTCAATTCTAACTTCGAATTCAATATATCTCGTATTACGGTAATTAGATTTATAACTCAATATGAAAATCGATTTATATTATCAGCTCTATATTTAAAATGATATTAAATATTCAAAATAAATCGATCAGAAAAATCTGGGTCGTTACATTCTTTCCCCCTTAAAATAATTTCGTCCTCGAAATTGCTAAGGTAGGAAAAAGGGTACAAATCCATTTCTTTCAAGATCTCACTTATGTTGAAACTCAACTTCTCATATTTCTATGACTTTTATTTCAACCAAAACTTTTGGTTTTCTTCCCTTCATATGCTTTCACATTCAATTCATATTTATTTCAATTTATTTCAAATTGATCCTAGTCAATTTATTCACCTCGAACCATTTAACTTTCTTCAGTTAAATTTTAATTCCAGAATCCAAATCCCAGGGTTTTTTCATTTCAAATTCTTCTGAAATCACATAAATGTATACTTATATTTATTTTCATCTCAATTCAAAACATTTGAATTTTCAATCTACTTGTTTTCTTTCAAAACAAATTTCCATCTAAAACTTTTTCTAAGGTAGCAATTCATCACTTAGAAACTCGGAAATGAACACTGATGATGTTGCAATCATCATCAGAATTATTTCCCAGCCACTGAAGTGAGTTCAGTGCTTTATTATTTCAAAATTCATCTAAAATGATTTTCTTTCAAATCTTTCTAAAACAAATCTATATTATTTTAATATACTTTGAAAAATAAATTTCAACTTCCCAGGATTTTGAATTCTCAATTCTGGTTCTGAATTCAATTTTAATTCATCTCATTGGTATATTTAATTTCTATACAAATTCCATTCTGGTTATAAATAACCATTCTAATCTTTATAATCTCATTTGATTATAATCCTAACAAATCGACACATCCATATAATATAATAATTTCAGAAAATTGTTCTTTCTATATCAAAATAGAATTTTGGGTAAAATTATTTCATTCACCCACTTTAAAACAATATCATGTCGTATTTCCTGTTCAAGTGTTTAGAAATTCCTATCGACTTCGTGGCGTCCCACGATTCGACCAGAATTCATAAACCACTCTACAGACTAGCCAACACAATATAAAACAGCTTTTTATATCAATTTACAAATACGCTCTCTCGTATATGTATACACTCAACTCATTCTAGGGTACTACTGACCCTATCTCTAATGAGCACAACTCCACAAAGCCTAGGTGTTCGCTCAACCTAAGCTCTGATACCAACTGTAATGACCACGAGATTCGAGTAGGCTTTTCAACCATCCTCTCCTCCCTCGGCACTGGGCTAACCTCCCAGCGTGGCTTACAAAGATACCTCAGAACTGCTTTTACGGCCAGCCTCTCGACTCGACCAACCCACATTGTCGGGAGATGTAGGGGTAAGAGTCTCCCGTTCGCCACCAAACGCGAAGCGAGAACCCCCTATCATCCGTACCAATTAAGCAACCAGCTCTGATACCAACTGTAACGACCCGCAAATCCGTGCTATCTGAGTTGACTAAATACAACACACGTCCAACCCAAATAACACAGAAATACGACTCATTATTAGGAAGAAGTTAGAGGATGAGAAATAGAAAGAAAGAAATATTAGGATAGAAGAAAAACGAAGATCACAACTCACAGCGGAACGAATAAAATATATTCTATAACATAAGCTTTGAAATACAAATCTTTTTGTACATATATACATACCATCATCAGAGTACACATAACTTTTGATTCAGCGGAAGTAACTCGAAATAACTAACGTTGAAGCCTCCTGCTTCAAGCTCCTCCAAGTGTATCTGTAAAAGCCTGAAACACTTGACTGCCCGTACAAATTTGGGCACCCAAGAGTTTAGGGAAAACAAAACAAATAAACTCTGGGTCAGTCATGGGACTGGTGTGAGTAAACTCCAACCACTTGTTTAACTTTAAAAATCCTTTCAAAAGAAAAGATAATAGTAAGACCAGCACACACATAAACACGGACGGTTTTTACCTTACTATAACCCAAAACACTTTGATATCAAATCCAGTGATATTATAATAATGTCTACATCAAGTAAATAACCAAATAGCAGAACGCTTGCATCTCACGCTCCACATATATAGTATAAAATCAAAAACCGCATGGCGCTTATTGGAGATTGGATTTCCAACATGACAAGGTATGGAACCACCTTCCGACTGTGTATCTCTAGAGAGGAATACACTTGGGTTCAACAAGAACATCTTGTAACCCGGCCCACACATGACCGACCACTCATTTCGCTTGAGTGTATCGAATGTATATCACCAACGGTTGGACTCAAACCACCGTTTCCCGAATGGGCAGAATCGACAGAATAAGAACAAAAGGAATTTCTCTAGATAGGTGATTATACACCCTAATGGGTGCGACCCACATAGCCATGCTGCCTGCCCGATTTTTGTCCCTTCCCGGTTGTTGAGGCCTGAGGCTACGATTACTTACCATTCATTGATAGCACAATCACTTTGAATGCCACATTGTCAGATCCGTTAATCACTAGTTGAGTTTGCACAAATATTCTGGATATTATGCTAAGGGATAAATCCGTTGCAACCATATATATACATACAGACCAACCCATTTGATCATTGGAAATACTCTGTCAGACATTCGTCCATTTACGTTCGTTCTGGGATTGAACGAAACCGAAGGCACTGTTTCTATAAATAGAAAAGTCCTTGCACTTCACTCCGTCTTCAATATATTCAGCATACTTGGTTCGCAACGCTTATGCCGATACGGAGTGGTTCTTCGGATAATAATCCAACCGGTCTCTCCATATTGACAACGATGGTCAAAAACTTCGATAGTCTGTGATTTAACTATCGAATAAAAACAAGTGTTCATCCAACATATCAAACAAATCACTGGGCCCTTTAATTAATATTTCATTAATTAAATCTCTTCTCCATTTCCTCTATCAATATTTGTTAACCAAATATTTTCAATAATCAATCTTGGCCCTTTACGCTATTATTGATTTCGTTTCCTTATCGAATTCTATATATATCGATATATAGATTTCTAATTGTCAAATTTCTTAAAAAATATTCTAACTCCTTAAATTCCCGGAAAATTTCGCCATAACCTCCCCTGTATCGGGAGCATCGGGAAATTGCAAATAGCATCCCGGTATCTTCCTCAATCAAAAAGAAAAAGGAAAAGCCAAGCGGCTTGCCGATACGGCGCATAAAACTCATATATGAATTTAAACATGTACCTTTTTGTCGAGCACTACATTTATAACTTCATATACTTCATCCCAAACCTGCTTACACATGTTCACCTGTTTTACATTTCAGTTTAACTCAATCCAATCGTTTGAATTCAGTTTGAATCGTTTGAATTCGGTTTCGCTTAATTATTCTTTAATTAGCCCTTTTGCCTATTTCACTTCTTTGTTTGAACATAACATGTTCAAATAAAATATTTAACTCGTTCATAACCAAATTGAATTTCAATTTCAATTCTATTTCTATTTCGAATATAAATTCTCAAATCGAATTCACTTATTTAAAGCTCAATATTCATTCGAAATCTCATTAACTAATTTCTATTCGAATTAGTTAACTCTATTCAATAAATCAAAAATCTGATTTCTATTTCAAAAATCATATTCATTTACACAACTTGAATTCGCATATATTTTTCAACTCAACTCTGAAATTTTCTAAATAGAAACTTCGGATTTTATTTGCTTAAAAATCCTTTTATAAAATTAATAAACCATTATGGTTTTAAAACGATTCTGGCGCTGCTTTTCTGAAAATTTGATTTTGACATATCTCAAAATCTATACGACGAAATTCAGATTTTTCTCTTCCATTTGAAAACTATTATCAAACTGGTCCTGACGTTTCTTGTTTCGAAGAATTCCGACTTCAATTGAATTCTGTATATTCGATTGAAGTTCGAACCGCCAATTTACGAACTGCAGCGCTGCGGCGAGTTCGTTTTAATTAAAATTATATATATAAAACTTTTAAACTTCTAAACCTCTTTAAAAAGAATTCAACTCCATTTAACTCTATTTGAATTCCTTGATTCAAATTCAAATCTCACTTTTAAATTCTATATTTCAAATTCTAATTCCTTTTCTATTTGATATTCAAATTCAATATTTGAATTTCTATTTGATTTCCCTTATTCAAACTCCATATTTAAATTCCATTTGAACTTTCTATATTCAAATCCCCGTTGAATTTTCTATTTGAATTCTATATTCAAATTCAATATTCCATTTGGATCCTCTATTCAAATCCCACAGTTTAAATCCCATTTGAATTCCTCTTATTCAAATTCTATGTTTAAACTCCACTATTTTCAAATTCTATATTTGAATTTCATTTGAACTCCCTTTCCTCAAATCCATTTGAATTCCTTTGAACTAAATTCCACTTTAAATTCTATAATCAAATCCCTTTGAATGGTTATATTTGAAAATCATATTTGGATTTTAAACATTTAAACTTCATTTAAATTTCTATTTGAAATCTCATATTTAAATCCCATTGGAATTTCTTTATTCAAACCCATTTGAAATTCTAATATTCAAACTCATTTTTAACACCATTTGAATTACTTCACTCAAATCCATTTGAATTCCCTTAAATTCAAATTCCATTTCAAAACCATTTGGATTTCCTATTTTGAAATCCTATTTGAAATTCTATTTCCAATTCTGCTTTGAAAATCCTATTTTCAAAGTTTATTTCAAATTCTATTTTGAAATCTCATATTCAAATTTCAAAGTTTATTTCAAATTCTATTTTGAAATCTCATATTCAAATTTCTACTCGAATTTCTTTATTCAAATTCCTGTTCAAATTTAATACTTGAATTTCTATTCAAATCCCTATTCAAATTTCAAGTTTGGATTCCATTCAAATCTCTATTCAAATCTCACATTTGAATTTCTTCCTTGAAATACTATATTTCAAATTCTATTTAAATTCTTCTTTGAAATTCTATATTCAAAGTCTATTTCAAATTCTCTTTTGAAAATTCTATTTTGAAATTCTATTTCAAATCCTATTTGGAAATTCTATTTCAAATTCTCTATATTCAAACACCATTTGAAAGTCCTATATTCAAATCCAACTTGGATTTTCTATTTGAATTCTAAATTCAAATTTTCTATTTCCTTTTCTTTTATTCAAATTCTATATTTAAATTTCCTTTTGAATCATATTTCAAAACACTTGTATTTCTATTTCTGAATTATCAAATGATAATCCTTTTCACTTCATTTATAACTTCGTTATAAAAGAACTATTTATAAACTTCGTTATAAAAGAACTATTTTTAAACTTCGTTATAAAGAAACTACTTTTAAACTTCGTTATAAAGAAACTACTTGTTTTATTTTTTTCAAAAACAAGTTTATATTTTTATTCCCATTCAAAATTCAAATTCTATTAAAAAATAGAATTTTTCCTTTTTAAATTTCAAATATCCTTTTAATTGGCCCAGTGATATTTAAAACAATCAAATCACTCAATTCTCAATCATTTGGTTTTTAACGCATCATATATGAATATATGTGAAATCAAACAAACAACAAACAGATAATATATTTTTGAGGAATCCAGTTGGATTCCTCCAACCTGTTTTCCTGCATCCACAGATGTTAGCACATAAATAATACCCATTCTGCTTCGTGGCAGAATATCGCGGTATAGAAGGTCATCCACTAATCATAGCGTGGGGCGTATAGGGTAATCATCCGCTATGAAACTGCGGGCATCCGCTAATGAGACTGCGGGAATCCAACCAATCAATCAACCCAATATATATATATATATATATAGCCTAAATAACTAATATATATAAACAACCAGAAAGCATTCGCACAAGCAACAAACAATTATTTTTAATGAAATAAAAATAATTCTAAAGGTGAGTGAGATTTACTCACCGTGATTTCTATTTGTAGAACATCCAATGCAGCCAATTTTATAGATTTCACAATGTTTTCTCCAATCGTCTGTTTTTCAATCTAAAATAACATAAATAAAATCTCAGTTTTTAATTAGACAAATTAAATTTAATTAATTGTCACTTGTAAATAAAATTCCAAATTTAAACATAAATCTTACTAAACTATTAGTCTACAAATTTTATTCCTTATAACTAATTTCCTTTATAACCACTAATTATATCAACTAATTTATTTTAATCAAATACCAATTATATAAAATAATTTCTATGTATTAAATTTAAATCATTTTACAGTAGTAAAATGCCTAAGTTAATTTTCTGTCTGGAAATAAATTTCGTACCTAAATCACTTGAATTAAGTAATTTAATTACACCTTACTACCTAAAATTTTTTTGACTGAAATAAATAAATAACTAAATTAAGATAATTACCTTAATAACCAAATTAAATCCATTTATCATTCTCGGTTCTTCAGTGCTTCACAGCAGTTCGCGATCTCCCCAAATCAACATCTCGACACCCCAAGACCCCATCGTCTCACCTTCGGATCCTACCCCGAAGAACCCACGATGTCGAACCCTGAAGCTTCGGCAACCCCACTGCGCCACCCTGAGCCTTATCGCACCATCAGACCTCCCAGAACCCAACCCTAATCACGAGCGTCCCAAGAGGTCTTCGAGCTCCAGGTGGTTTCGAGCTTCCAGACTATGGTGACGCGACGAGGTCCGGAAGAAGACCACGATCCCTTTTCATTCGATTTGAATTGAGGAATTCGATTTAGGTTTAATTGGTGGTATCGATTCCGATTTAGCGAGCATAAGGACTACGGCCATTTTGATTTTGAAGCTTTGGCTTGTTTTCTGTTGAATGAATGAGGTTGCGATGGTTTTAAACAAGCAAAGGAAGAAAACAACTAGTACGAGCCATTAAAATTGTTGTTTGCTTGCTACGAAGTTGGGGAGCAGGAATTTGTGCTCGAGAAAATAATGTCTGCCTATAAATGAAGATAGGTCGGCTTTAGGAATAATGTAGGGTGGCTGAAAAGAAGTTTAATAAATTTGATTAGATTTTTAATTAAATTAAATAATCAAAATATCTCGCGGTATTCTTACTCAAAAACTCGTACTGCTGTTCTAACGTAACGACCGACATTCTCAGATTATGGCGTTACTCTGAACTCCACAGAATTGGTTCTGGATTTTATTTTGACTGTGAAATAACAAAAATAAATTTCAAAACAATTTACTTTGACGAAAATCAATTATTATTATCGCTCTAATCCAATATAGAATTTATATTTATTATCTGAACTATTTTGATTCAATTCTAACTTCGAATTCAATATATCTCGTATTACGGTAATTAGATTTATAACTCAATATGAAAATCGATTTATATTATCAGCTCTATATTTAAAATGATATTAAATATTCAAAATAAATCGATCAGAAAAATCTGGGTCGTTACACAATCGGATTATGGCCATCCCAGAAAAATACGATGAGTTTATCGATTTGGAGCAGATGCGAATTGGACAATTTTGATTTGATGTGAGGAGTGAGATTATTAAAAGGAGGGAAAAAGGAGATTTTTTATGCTTTGATCTATAGCAAGATCTGATATTTTGGTTTTGAGAAGGTAGATAAAAAGAGACAGTTTGAAGAGTGCTCACGAATGGGATGAGGAGGAAAATGAAGCAGTGTAATTAGAAACTGCGAACTGATATAATTAGCGTATCGCATAGGAGGGAATTTTTCTGACGTTGGAGCCAAAATTTTCAATATGGTGGGAAAATTTTAAGGTTTGATCTGATTGTCTTGAACATGTATTATAAGTTAATTAAATGTTGTATTAAAGATATATATGGAAAATTTTCAATACGAAAGAAAGTGGACCACTAATCTCATAACCTAATTATTGTTTCGAATGTTATTTAATATGGTAAATTAAATAATATATAATAACTATTTATTAATTTTATGATTTTTTCTTTCCTTTATTTTATGAAAATTATATTTAAATATTATACAAATTGTTTGAAATTTTTATTAAAATATTTAATAGTAATTTTTAATTATTTAACTTTTACTTCTTAATTAGTGTTTCTTAGTTCTTATTTATTGATTACTAATAGTAATTATTCATTACTAAAAACTAATTTTTACTTATTAACCTTTAATAATAAATAAATAATTATTATTTATTAATTATTATATATCAAAAAGAAATTATTATTAAATATTAATATAATTAGTTATTAAATATAGATATTTGTAATAGGCATCTATTACAACTAATAAAACGAAAAGTTGTGATATATATGTTTATTACAACTTTAGAGAGCTGACAATTGTAAAAAAACATTTATTACAACAGTGCTTTTGGAAAAGTTGTAAAAAAGCATTTATTACAACTGTGCTTTTCGCACAATTGTAAAATTAAAGTTGTAATATGGTGTTTTTGTTGTAGGGGCGCTCTTGTTCATTCTACCACCATTTTAGAGCATATATTGAAAGGGTATGGCAAAATAAAGGTGATTTTTTAATTCATGCTTAGAAAAATAGTTTTTACACTATCAAATTTGAGTACAAGGAAGACTATGAAAGAATGCTCATATGGGATCCCTATTTTTATGATTGGAAACTTATGATGATGAAGAGAGATGGTAACCGAAGCTCAACTTGTTAAAAGAAATGTTACAAACCATCCCGTTACGAGTATGCTATCCACAGCTCAAATTAGAATTCTAGTTGGAAGGAGGAATAATTTGAGTTGCATTTGTAATGACCCAAAAATCCCTACCCTTGGAATCGACCATAAACCACACAGGTCTGATCCAAAAGTTGGAAATCCTCGAATGCACTAACTCTGGGCATACAACACATCAGAACAAATAACAGAAGACTTTTATTACATCATAATAATGCAACATCAGAGTACAGAATATATCAGAGTACATCGATAAATAATAATACAATAGAATATTAAATTACAATAATTTTAATACAATGCAGCGGAAACAATAAACTGATACAGCGGACGTCTATCAATGCTCTGGACACAGCTTTAAGCTTCGATCCAGTATCCTGCTCAATATATCTGCAAAATAAGCTACTCGATTGCCCATGTGGAAAAAAAGGCACCCAAGTTTGCAAAGTAAAACAAACTACGAGTCTGTCGTGGGACTGGTATGAGAAATCTTTCCTTACTTATCTAACAATATGGAAAATCACAGGACCACGCTACTAACGCGGAACGGGTTTACTCCATTGGATTGCCAGTGCATAAATTAAATAAATTTTTATTCAAAACAACGCAATGCTTTTTGGAAAAATGAAATCATTATAAGTCTGTAGTCCCATCACAAAATGCAACGCAAACCGGAGGATAGAGTTTTACCTTATAATGATCAAACATGCCTGATAAGTAGAAAATAATATTTAATATTATTATTAGTGTTTAGTCAGTTTTAAAATACTTCAAAGTAAATGTATCAATTCTAGACGGCATAGTACCTCACCCTACTATGTCGCCATATATAGGTTTTACAATCAAAACCGTAATGTCATATTGGAAATTGGGTTTCCATCATGAGTCAAGGCTAGGGACGATCTCCTTACCAATTCAAGACACTCTAGCAATGTCTCAGGATCCTCCGCAGTGAACCCTTGGATCCTGCAGGGTCAGTCCACAAATATACCTTAGTGGATTAGTTATGCCTGAACACACGCGTCCCGGTCCTATTGAACCTATAAATTGGTCACTATCGACCAATATAATTGAGGCCTCGTAATCCATTATCCACATAAGTAGAATGTCAGGGCTTTCAAAACCATGATACCACTTCTAGCTAGAAAGAAACGTGTGCACTCCCTGTGTTCCCTTGTCCCGTTTCTGACTCTTACCGGGGTGTGAGGCTCGGGAAGTAATGCTATAAACAAAGCTATGCCAAAAAAAGCTGTGCTTTGATCATCAACCACAAGGCTTTGCTTTTCAACAAAAGCCATGATCATTTGCATCTTGGCGTGCCAAATTGACAATTCACGCCATGCGATCGATAACTACCAATATATAACCTCTAAGCTCGTGCGTCTTAGAGAAGGGTGTTGAGCAAGAGAATAAATTCTCTACCACCAACAGATATATAATAAATAGATATCAATTTACATGGAATGAAATCCAATGACAGACACACATCCATTTACAAGTCCGTTCAAGATCTGAACGAAATCGGAGACACCTTATTCCTCGTCTCGTATGTCCAATACGGAAGAGAGGTTCTCGCATATCCGGACGATCAACAAGTACGTCCGGACAACTACCACTTTAACCTTTTTGTAGGAGCGACCCAGTTCAGGGCATCAGTAGTTGCCCATTCGATGTGAAGATCGCCGGTCTTCAACCATCATCTTTAATGTCTTTGACTTTTAATCGTCGTAGTAATTATTCAAAATGGGTTAAACCCGGTCTTTTCGAATAACTCGCGTATTTTATAATCAAAAATCAAGTGCTATAAATGCATATCATACGAGTCATTCCAATTCAGAATATTCTTTTAATAAAATATTCATATTAAAAGGGAAAGATTCCCATCAATTTTATCAAAGATAAACTCCTTTAAACTTATTCTTTAATCTTCTTTTTAAAGATCCATTGAAACTCCGATTTGATTTTAATATCCAAAAATCATTACTTTATTGTAACGACCCAGAAAATTTGAACCAATTTAAAATTTTTAAATTGGCTAAAATAATGGATTTTAAATATTTAAAATAAATATTTTAAATAATGGCGATGAAAACTGAGTTTGAATAGACGTTTGAAAACGAATATAATTAATTATAATTATAAACAAGGCCTGAAAAGGCGCAGCAGTTTCAAAAATTGAATTCAAACTTTGTCGGACTGTACCGGGTGTAAAACAAAACGGATTTTAGCTAAACCAAAAATATTTAAATCTGTTAGTGAATACCTTTCTAATGAATCTGAAAAATCGAATTTTCATAGCGGAAAGCAAAAGTTATGGCCGAATGAATTTTAAGAAAGGTCGCTATGGAATTTATATAGCCCGTGAAATTGGCCATTTTGCATACGACCTCGGAATTCGACGAAACAACTTTTGTTGGATCCGGGATGTGAAGTTATTGCTAGGTTTCAAATTTCATAATTTTTGAAGCTAGTATGTGAGCGTGGCAAAGGGAAACGTGTTTTGGTCAATTTCAGTTAAATTGGATCGACCAGAAATGGGCATTTTTGCAAACGGTCTAAGAATTCGACGAAACTAGTTTTGTTGGGACCGTATCATCAAAACATAGCTAGATTTATTTTTCTGGAATTTTTCGAATCAGTTTGTGGCCCTGGCAAATTGAAATGTACGTTCAAATTAAATATTGAATGTTTTATATTTTAATTTGAAGGAAAACTGACTGAAACATTCGAATGGGCCTTCGAAACATATCCCATTGTGATCGGAATGGGGGTAAAACGCTATGGACGACAGTCGTTGGGTTTCGATTGGTGGTCGTGTCAGAAAACCCTTTAAAGACCCACCGACCAATCAGAATTTAGGAAAAAAAAATCCTCAGACCCCCCCCCCCCCCATCGACGGCGAAAACGCGTTCACTCCCTCCCAGGACGATTCCGGCGAAACCACGGCGAATTGCACCACCGCCCTTTGGAGTTTTCTGAAGCGCCGCCTCCCCTCTTTAAATCAAGACAACCCTCGCCTCCCCTCGTTCAACCATCGCGAAGAACGAGCCCCTCGAAGTTTGGAACTTCTGTTCGCCGCCACTCCTCCAGGTCGCCGACGAGTTCAACGGCGTGGGGATCCTCTGGCGTGGGTTTCGGAGCTCGACAACGTGGTGTGCTCCGATCGTCACCTAGCGCAACGGATTGAGCGAAAATCGTAAACCTAGTTTCGAAGATTACAAGCAGGTAACGGCTTATATATTCTGAACTGATTTTAATAGTTTAAAACCGTTGCAAACCTTGCAAAAATCATATCTTTTTCGTTTCTAGACGAAATTCAGTGAAACAAGAGACAGTGGACTCGTGTGGACGCCTTCTACATTTTAGAAGAGACCGCGTATTTTTCTGAGCCTTCTGCTATTTTTGGTGGAGTGGAACCCAATGTGAGATTTCTAATTTATAAACGATATGGAAAACGACGATGTATAAATTATATATTCGATGTATGAGTTATATAAGCGTTGTAAACCTCATGTATAAGCGTTTTATAAGTTGTACGTTCGATGTATAAGTTGTATATGCGTTGTAAAAAATTTATATGTGTTGAAATAGAAGTGAATTGCTATATATAAATATATATATATATACGCCCTCGTCCACAAACCATGGACGATATTTATTGGTTGTGATTGGTGTGAAAATTGATTGATATCGAATGGTTGTTTGGGACTGTTTGTGGTTGATATTGATTGATTGTGGTTGAAAAATACCCGTTTGCGATTGAGAAATATTTGGTTGAAACCACATAGGATTAGTTTGTGGAAATGAAATAAATATATACATGCCGCCTGCATGCGAACTAGATGCATGATCCCCATTGTCAAAAACCGCGAGGTTTTAAGGTAGAGCGAGGAGCCGTACTAGGGACGGTCCCGGTTTTAACTACCCTGCCGTTATGCTGCCGAAATTTTGAATAATATTCATGTGTTTGAATTATTTTCATTTGCTGAAACTATATTTATTCGTTGAATAGAAAACCTTTATGTGTTGAATCGATATTCATTCGTTGATTAGAAATTCATGTGTTGAATGGTCTTCGTGTTTTAAATATAAAAATCACATTTTTATCTATGTATATAAACTATAGAAAACCTTCATGTGTTGAATCGATATTCATTCGTTGAATAGAAATTCATGTGTTGAATGGTATTCATATTTTCAAATAAATTGTTTTATAATAAAAATCACCTTTTTATCATCTATATGAGCTATGTAAAGTAATCCTGTTTTGAAATAAATTGTTTTACAATAAAAATCCTATTTTTATCACCTATATAAACTATATAAAATAATAGTGTTTTGAAATGAATTGTTTTACAATAAAAATCACATTTTTATTATATACATGAATTGTTGAAATGTGAAGTGTTAAAAATAGCAACTCGTTCAAATAAATATGCATGAGTTGAAATATTCATTAATTAGCTAATGATGTGATTTTTACCTATGCATGCAACATTAGAATGAATGGTGTTTTTAAACCAAATGGGATCAAATATGAAGTTGAATGAAAAATGATAAGTGATAAGAACTGTATATATGTACATGCATATTTATTGAACAGGTTATAGCAAAGGGGCTAGAGAAGAGGAATAAAATTTTGTGCCTGACAAATAAGTACACATTTACTGTTTTGTTTGGGTGATGATTTTATGAGCCTGTTGGCTAGCCGCTTGGCTTTTTCTTTTTCTTTTTGACATGAGACGCCTGTGTGGCTTTGGGAATTTTCCCAGCCCCTCCCGTACAAAGGAGGTTATGGCGAAATTTTCCAAAATTTAAAGGCGTTATTGAAATATTTGAAGTAAAAACGATATTGAAATTATTGAATGAACTATATTTATATAATTATATAAATATAAATAAAATTAAAACGAAACGTGGCTGTGCAGTTCGTGTTTTGAAACCGTGATTTCAAACAACTAGTGCGGGAAATCCGACCATTGGATTTTCCCGAAACCGCAACCGTTGGGTTCGCCTTGGAAATATCTTTCCAACGGCACCAACTTTGTAAAAATCCAACGGTTGGATTGTCTGGAATGTTTAATTCAAATCTGAAGGAAAAACAGCGCCAGAAACGATTATATTTATATATATATATAAATAAATATAATTATATTTAATCGAATAACGACGCTGCAGTTCGTATTTTGAAATCGAAACTTCAAACGATTGTACCGGGAGATCCGACCGTCGGATTTTCCCGAAACTGGAACCGTTGGATTCGTTTTGAAAAGACCTTTCTAATGATGTAAATTTTGTGAAGATCCAACGGTTGGATATTCAGATATGTGTGAATCAAATCTGAAGAAAAACAGCGCCACGACCGCGTTATGGCCCGAAGTGTCGTTTTGAATAAATTGGCTATTTTAAAATAAATAAAAATAGCGATAAATCGTTATAAAATATCATAAACGATATGGAATGGAAATAAACTGAATTTGCTCGATTTATGTGGTATTTGATGGTTGAATGTGTTTGGTGTGAAAATTACATTAAAGAACAAAATTGATGTTGTCGAATGATTTAACCATTGAAATAAATTGATTTGAAATTCTAAATATACGTGAATTATTTGAAAAGGCCGAGTTAATTCTCATTTTAAATAATTGATCGACGATTGAAAGTCGAAGATGAAGACAGTGGTCGAAGACCGGAGATCTTCACCTCGTTTGGATGGTAACCGAGGTCCTGATTTGGAGGCATCCCGAAATATGGATAATGAGTGGTGATCGTCCAGGCGTACGTGGTGATCGATGGGTTTGCGAGGTATTTAGTGCCTCCGGTTTCGTTCAGACCCATAACGGACTTGTAAATGGACTGTGTGTCTGACATTGGATTTTATTCTGTGTTGATTGATCTCTATTAAATATACATCTGTTTGGCAGCGGAGAATTTATTCTTTTGCTTAACGCCCTTCTCTGAAACGCACGAGCTCAGAGGGTGTATATCGATGGACATCAGTCGCATGGCATGAATTGCTAATGTGGCATGCCAAAGTGGCAAATGATCAGGGCTTCTATTGAAAAGCAAAGTCTTGTGGTGATGATCAAAGCACTGCCTGTGTGGTGTAGCTTTGTGTATAATGTGAATTCGCAAGCCTCACTCCCCGGTATGAACCAAAAACAGGAGGAAGGACCTCAGGGAGGACATGCGTTTCTTTCTAGCTAGGGTGGTGTCAGTGACCTACCAGCCCTAACATTTATATACTTTTCACCTGTGTGGTTGTTGCTGTTGCGAGGCGCCTCGGTTTGATCGGACGATCCGGGTCCGATGGAGTCATTCGTTGGCTCGTTTACGCCCCAAAGGGCGGGGAAACGTATTGTTCAGGCATAATAATCCACATCGATGGACCGGCCTTGTCGCTCCAAGGCTTGCCTGCGCGCTTGCCTATGGCTCGGGCTAGAGAGTCACGAATTCGGTAAGGACTATCTTTTGCCTTGGTTCATGAGGGAAATCCAATTTCCAAATACGACATCGTGCGGTTTTAATTGTATACCTATATTTGGCGGCATAGTGTCATGGGACACTCATGTCGTCTATGATTGATAGTTATGATTTGAAATTGTTTTTGAAACATATAAACACTAGTAGTAATATCAAATGCTTTTGTTTTATTCGTATCAAGCATATTTTGGCCGTTATAAGGTAAAACTCTATCCTCCGGTTTGCGTTGCATTGTGTGATGGGAACTGAGTCTTATAATGGCTTCATTTTATAAAAAGCATTGCGATGTTTAAAAGGATGATTTGTTTTAAAGCACTGGCAGTCCAATGGAGTAAACCCGTTCCACGAAAGTGGCGTGGTCCTGTGATTAGCCATATTATAAACGTGTTGAGTAGATTTCTCATACCAGTCCCATGACTGACTCGTAGTTTGTTTCACTTTCAAACTCGGGTGCCCCTTTTCTACACGGGCAACCTTGTGTTCAGGTTTAGCTGGTTCTTTCTGGATAGCTGGAGCTAAAGATGGATTCTATCATTTATCTCTTTTTATGCTGTTCAGCTCCTATTGTACATATTTTGTTTGTTTTCCGCTGTAGACATTTATGTATAGTTGAACTGTATTTGTACTAAGTAAGATCCTGTATACTGTGTAACTCTGATGATTACTTTTATCCAGTATATTCTATTGTTCATTATCTGATGTATTTCTTTATTTCTGTTCTGCTATTATCTGTTTCTGTGTTATATTCCATGGATTACCCTTGCCTTCGTTCGTACGGGGTTTGGGGTCGTCTCATTTGGTATCAGAGCTTTGGTTAAGCTTAGTTCTGGAATATTACATAATAACGAACTCGTCAGAAATAGAACCAGTAGTGTTCTAAGACGGGTAACTCATTACAGATAGGATCAGTAATATCCTAGTATGAGTAGAAGAATGAAATAACACCTAAGCAGACACATTTACATTTAAGTATTTGTCTCTATATTTTGAAATATCTTTTCTGTTGACCTGACACTTGATCTGCAATTTGCAGAAGAACTAGAAATGAGTGCCAGAAACAGAAGTAGTGATACTGACCCGGATATCGAAGCCCTATATATGAAATATAGAAATCTGGGTGGAAAATCCTTCATGGGTGAAGAATCAATTATGAAAACACAAGCTTGGATTCGTTCGGCTGAGAAAATCTTTGAAGCATTAAAGTTGAGGGATGACCAGAAAAGATTACTGGCCTCCTGGGCACTCGAAGACAAAGCTTTGTTTTGGTGAGATTCAGTTATTAAGGATAATCCAGAAGGTGATATCACCTGGGATAGATTCAAAGTGATTTTCCTGGAAAGATTTACTCCTCCCGAAGCGACTGAGCGATTATGCGATGAATTTTCCTATCTGATACAAGGAGATATGACAATCCCAGAATATCATAAGAAATTCAACGAACTTTCTCACTTTGCTCATCATCTAATTCAAAATCCGAAGAGGAAGAATTTGAGATTCATCAATGGGCTTTAAAGGAAATACCAGAATAAAGTATTGGGGCATGTGAAGCTTCCTTTTTCAGAAATGATTTATATGACTTATCAATATGAAGATCTAGATAAGAAACGTATGTTACAGTACGAAGAGGAAGTCAGCTCTAGTAATAAAATTGAGTCTGAAACTATTCATCCTGAGGCAAGTACAACGTCTGAGGTCGGTAAGGAGCCCAGTGCCAAGAGGAAAAGGGCCAAATCTGAGAAGAAACCTGTAACGACACTGTATGCTCTAACTGCAATAAGCAAGGACATCTCTCGATAAGTTGCCGATCTCTAAAGAAACCAAAAAGGGATGAATCTAAATCCAAGAATAAGTTTCAACTGACCCGAGAGTGCAATCTTTGTCATAAGACTGGTCATATAAAGAGAGACTGTTGGATGTTGAAAAAGACCAAAACGGTTCAAGTAAATGAAGTAGCAGAAACCTCAGCACCCTCAGATAGTCAGGGAAGGTCTGATGTTTTAGAAGGCACGCTTAATGTCAAAAATATTCTAGTTAAAGTACTGTTTGACACAGGCGCGTCACGAAGCTTCATTTCGAAGGATGCAGCTAAGAATCTGGATTTGAATTTGAAAAGGCTCAAGGAACCAATGACTGTCCAGAATCCGGTTGGGGGTTCCATCGATCTCAGTTGGGTTTGTGTAGTACCTGTCTCTTTCTCCTGCTATAAATTCCCTACTGTCTACATCGTCATGAATTTTAAGGAGTTTGATCTTATATTGGGGTTGGATTGGCTAACCAAATATGAAGCTGAGGTTAGATGCGCCGAGAGAGTGGTTAAAGCAAAGGCCCAATCGGGGAATTATATAACCATACCATGTGAAGGCCCGACTTCAAATAGAAAAGATTTCTGGTCAGCTCTCGATGTTTCTCCAGCTCAAATAGAAAATATTCCGGAAGTCACAGAGAATATTCCTGACGTCATCAAAGACATTCCTGTCCTCAAGAACTATGCGGATGTGTTCGAAGAAGTTGTTCGCTTACCTCCGCAGAGAAAAATAGATTTCAAAATTGCTTTAATTCCGAATGCAAGGCCGGTAATTCACGCTATTCGAAGAATGTCCTTGAAAGAGAAAGAGGAATTAGACAATCAAACACGACAACTAGTATGGAAAGGTCTGATCAGACCTAGTTTCTCTGATTGGGGAGCAGCAGTGATTTTTGTCCCAAAATCTGACGATACTCTATGGTTATGTGTGGATTATCGTGATTTGAACAAGCAGACAATAAAGAACAAATATCCATTGCCGCGAATAGATGATTTGTTGGATCGTCTAAATGGAGCACAAGTATTTTCACGAATGGACCTAGCTACAGGTTTCCATCAACTTCCAATTGCCGAAGAGTGTGTTCCAATGACGGCATTCCGAGGTCCTGACTTGTTCTACGAGTGGTTAGTAATGTCGTTCGGCTTATGTAACGCTCCAGCTTACTTCGTCGATCTGATGAATAGAGTGTTCAGAGGAGTTTTGAATAAATTTGTTCTGGTTTTTATTGACGATATTCTATTCTTCTCTAAATAAAAGGCCGAACATGAAAAGCATCTGGAACAGGTTCTAGAAATTCTGAGACGGAATGTATTAAAAGCCAAATTTTCTAAATGTATCTTCTGGCAAGATGAAGTAAAATTTATAGGCCACGTCGTATCGAAAGAAGGAATCGCTGTGGAACCAAGCAAAATCACAGCTATTCAGAATTGGAAACAGCCCAGTACCCCCACTGAAGTCCGCAGTTTTCTCGGATTGGCTAGCTATTACCGGAAGTTTGTTAAAAAAATTTCGAAGATATATGGTCATTTAACGAAGCTTACAAAGAAGCACTCTAAATTCAAATGGACCCCAGAAAGTGAGGAGGCTTTCGAAGAGCTAAAATTAAGACTAACGACTGCTCCAGTGTTAACCATCATCGATGGCAACCAGGATTTGAAAGTCTGGACTGATGCTTTTAGAGAAGACCTTGGCGCAGTGTTAATGCAGAGGGGCCAAGTGATTGCTTATGCTAGCCGTCAACTGAAGCCGCACGAGAAAAACTATGTAACTCATGATCTTGAGTTATTGGCTAGAGTATTCGCCTTGAAAATCTGGAGACACTATCTTCTAGGTGAGAGATTTGAACTGTTTACAGATCATCAGTCGTTAAAGTATTTGTTCACCCAGAAAGACCTGAATCTGAGACAGCAACGTTGCCTAGAGTTCCTTGCAGCATATGATTTTGAGATTCTATACACTCCAGGGAAAGCCAATGTCGTGGCCGATGCGTTAAGCCGAAAGAATGAAATGATCGCCAGTTTCATCATTGCGACTTCTTTGATTGACATATCGGCTCTCCAAAAAGATGACCAATTCATCAAAGGAATGAGTCAGCGAATTCGTGAAGGCAATGCTTCGGACTTCCAGCTCGACAGCGAAGGGATTCTGAGGTTAGAAGGACGAATTTGTGTTCCAGAAATTCCTGAACTCAGAAGAGATGTACTTGATGAATGCCACAAGTCTAAGCTCAGTATCCATCCGAGTGTGAGTAAAATGTATAACGATATCAAGCGCACATTCTGGTGGAAGTCGTTAAAAAGAGACATCTCGATATATGTTAGTCGATGCCCTACTTGCCAGCTAGTCAAAAGTGACCAACAGAAATTGGCTGGATTGTTACAACCACTAGAAGTTCCTAGTTGGAAATGGGAACATATTTCAATGGACTTAATTGATGGTCTGCCCAGAACCAGAAAAGGGAATGACAGTATTTGGGTGATCGTAGATCGCTTCACGAAGACCGCCCATTTCATACCTGTCAGATCAAACAGAACTGCTCAGAGTCTGGCGCATATATACTTCAGGGAAATAGTTAGACTACATGGAGTGCCGCTCAGTATAGTCAGTGATAGAGACACAATATTCACTAGCAAATTCTGGGAGGCATTTCAAGTCGAGCTGGGAACGAAGTTGAACTTAAGCACCACTTATCATCCTCAGACAGACGGTCAGACTGAGAGGGTGAATCGTATTTTAGAAGATCTATTGCGGGCTTGTGTTATAGATTTCGGTGGATCATGGGAAGACCATCTGCATTTGGCTAAATTCTCTTATAACAACAGCTACCAGGCGAGTCTGACAATGTCGCCATTCGAAGCATTGTATGGTAGACCGTGCCGATCTCCTGGTTGTTGGGTCGAACCAGGAAATAGACTTGTGTTAGGGCCAGACATGATTCGAGAAGCCGCCGACAAAGTCGATTTTATTAAGAAGCGATTACTCGCCGCTCAAAGCCGACAAAAGAGCTATGCCGATAGAAGAAGAAGAGATATATCCTTTGCTATTGGCGACTATGTATATTTGAAAGTATCGCCGATGAGAGGAGTTATCCGGTTCGGTAAAACTGGAAAGTTAGCGCCCAAATTCAATAGTCCGTTTCCTATTCTGGAACGGATCGGAACTCTCGCTTATAGGGTCAAACTGCCTGACTGGTTGCCTGGAGTTCATGATGTATTTCATATATCTCAACTACGGAAGCATGTTCATGATCCAGACTTGATCGTGGAATAAGCAGCTCAACAGGATATTGAACTTACTCCAGAATTAGCTGTGAGACGAGAGCCGCTAAAGATCATCGGCAAAGAAACCAAAGAGCTGAGGAACAAGAAGGTTCACTTAGTCAAAGTGCAATGGAGTGGAGATCCGCGGGATTGTACTTGGGAAACTGAGGAGAGCATTCAGAAAGCTTATCCTAGATGCCGAGTGGATATCTCTGATTGACTCCGGTGCAAGGTATATTTACCCTACTTTGCATTACCAATCAGTTCTCTATTCTGTTGTTATTTTCTTTCCATGGATGTGCACTTTTAATTCTATAGTCTGAATGATTTTAAAAGAATATAGGAATTGATTTGTATGATTTTGAAAAGTTAAAAACAATTTGATTATTGTTTGTGTGGAGTGTTAGTAAATTTGATTAATTGAATTATTGAAACAATAGTTAATTTAATCAACAATAGAAAGAATGGTAGAATTTATTCGATTATATCACACATTGAACTGATTAGAAAATAAATAGAAATATATATATATATACATGTGCATTTTATATATTTGAACAGGTAAATGGATTAGCTGTTGAGTAAAGATTTTATTTGTGTGCCCGACAAATAGGTAAACCTTAATGAGTTGGATGCGAAATATTATTATAGCACTCCTGTGAATGCCATTGGATGCGGAGTGCTGGTTTTTCTGTGTGAAATAATAAACGTCACCATAGGATAGTAACAATTAATTTTGAACTACATTGCATGGCATACTTCAGAAGATAGGCATACTTCATCATATACCACATAAGCATTTGGAGCTTGTGTGACGAGGTGGAAGATTTACCATACGAGCGAGAGGCTTGTATGGCGATGACTATATTTTACAGGTTGAACTGATGACTGATATGGACTATTTAAATTGTAACGATAAAATTTCCAGATTAATAAAAACCCCACACGGGTCTGGAGATGACAATAACCACGTCTCTCTAGTTATTAGATACGGCACATGGACTATTTATTTCCCACACGGGGCAGGGTGACGAGAATTTATTCTCTGGAGTTATTATCAATACATGCTCCCCTGTAAACACCAGAATATATCACTATAAATATGTGTATGCTTATTAGGATTTATTGGGTACCTAATACGGCCCGATAAATTTCCAAACCCCTCCAGGGGGTTATGGCGAAATTTTTCGAAAATTCCGGGTGTTAGCCAAATTTTTGAAGAATTTGAATATTCTCAGAAACTGGAAAGTTAGAGAATTGAAGCCAGATCGAACGTAGAGGTTATTAATCAAACCAGTTTCGACTTTGTTCCTTTTCGGGGATGAAAAGTTTTAAGTGGGGGAGATTGTAACGACCCAGAAAATTTGAACCAAATTAAAAATTTTAAATTGGCTAAAATAATGGATTTTAAATATTTAAAATAAATATTTTAAATAATGGCGATGAAAACTGAGTTTGAATCGACGTTTGAAAACGAATATAATTAATTATAATTATAAACAAGGCCTGAAAAGGCGCAGTAGTTTCAAAAATTGAATTTAAACTTTGTCGGACTGTACCGGGTGCAAAACAAAACGGATTTTAGCTAAACCAAAAATATTTAAATCTGTTAGTGAATACCTTTCTAACGAATCTGAAAAATCGAATTTTCATAGCGGAAAGCAAAAGTTATGGCCGAATGAATTTTCAGAAAGGTCGTTATGGAATTTATATAGCCCGTGAAATTGGCCATTTTGCATACGACCTCGGAATTCGACGAAACCACTTTTGTTGGATCCGGGATGTGAAGTTATTGCTAGGTTTCAAATTTCATAATTTTTGAAGCTAGTATGCGAGTGTGGCAAAGGAAAACGTGTTTTGGTCAATTTCAGTTAAATTGGATCGACCAGAAATGGGCCTTTTTGCAAACGGTCTTAGAATTCGACGAAACTAGTTTTGTTGGGACCGTATCATCAAAACATAGCTAGATTTATTTTTCTGGAATTTTTCGAATCAGTTTGTGGCCCTGGCAAATTGAAATGTACGTTCAAATTAAATATTGAATGTTTTATATTTTAATTTGAAGGAAAATTGACTGAAACATTCGAATGGGCCTTCGAAACATATCCCATTGTGTTCGGAATGGGGGTAGAACGCTAGGGACGACAGTCGTTGGGTTTCGATTGGTGGCTGTGTCAGAAAACCCCTTTAAAGACCCACCGACCAATCAAAATTTAGGAAAAAAAAAAGAAAAATCCTCAGACCCCCCCCCCCCCCCGATAGACGGCGAAAACGCGTTCACTCCTTCCGAGGCCGATTCCGGCGAAACCACGGTGAATTGCACCACCGCCCTTTGAACTTTTCTGAAGCGCCGCCTCCCCTCTTCAAATCAAGACAACCCTCGCCTCCCCTCGTTCAACCATCGCGAAGAACGAGCCCCTCGAAGTTTGGAACTTCAGTTCGCCGCCACTCCTCCAGGTCGCCGACGAGTTCAACGACGTGGGGATCCTCTGGCGCGGGTTTCGGAGCTCGACAACGTGGTGTGCTCCGATCGTCACCTAGCGCAACGGATTGAGCGAAAATCGTAAACCTAGTTTCGAAGATTACAAGCAGGTAACGGCTTATATATTCTGAACTGATTTTAACAGTTTAAAACCGTTGCAAACCTTGTAAAACTCATATCTTTTTCGTTTCTAGACGAAATTCAGTGAAACAAGAGACAGTGGACTCGTGTGGACGCCTTCTACATTTTAGAAAAGACCGCGTATTTTTCTGAGCCTTCTGCTATTTTTGGTGGAGTGGAACCCAATGCGAGATTTCTAATTTATAAACGATATGGAAAACGACGATGTATAAATTATATATTCGATGTATGAGTTATATAAGCATTGTACACCTCATGTATAAGCATTGTATAAGTTGTACGTTCGATGTATAAGTTGTATATGTGTTGTAAAAAATTTATATGTGTTGATATAGAAGTGAATTGCTATATATATATATATATATATATATATACGCCCTCGTCCACAAACCATGGACGATATTTATTGGTTGTGATTGGTGTGAAAATTGATTGATAGCGAATGGTTTTTTGGGATTGTTTGTGGTTGATATTGATTGATTGTGGTTGAAAAATACCCGTTTGCGGTTGAGAAATATTTGGTTGAAACCACATAGGACTAGTTTGTGGAAATGAAATAAATATATACATGCCGCCAGCGTGCGAACTAGATGCATGATCCCCATTGTCAAAAACCGCGAGGTTTTAAGGTAGAGCGAGGAGCCGTACTAGGGACGGTCCCGGTTTTAACTACCCTGCCGTTATGCTGCCGAAATTTTGAATAATATTCATGTGTTTGAATTATTTTCATTTGCTGAAACTATATTTATTCGTTGAATAGAAAACCTTCATGTGTTGAATCGATATTCATTCGTTGAATAGAAATTCATGTGTTGAATGGTCTTCGTATTTTAAATATAAAAATCACATTTTTATCTATGTATATAAACTATAGAAAACCTTCATGTGTTGAATCGATATTCATTCGTTGAATAGAAATTCATGTGTTGAATGGTATTCATATTTTGAAATAAATTGTTTTATAATAAAAATCACCTTTTTACAATCTATATGAGCTATGTAAAATAATCCTGTTTTGAAATAAATTGTTTTACAATAAAAATCCTATTTTTATCACCTATATAAACTATATAAAATAATAGTGTTTTGAAATGAATTGTTTTACAATAAAAATCACATTTTTATTATATACATTAATTGTTGAAATGTGAAGTGTTAAAAATAGCAACTCGTTCAAATAAATATGCATGAGTTGAAATATTCATTAATTAGCTAATGATGTGATTTTTACCTATGCATGCAACATTAGAATGAATGGTGTTTTTAAACCAAATGGGATCAAATATGAAGTTGAATGGAAAATGATAAGTGATAAGAACTGTATATATGTACATGCATATTTATTGAACAGGTTATAGCAAAGGGGCTAGAGAAGAGGAATAAAATTTTGTGCCCGACAAATAGGTACACATTTACTGTTTTGTTTGGGTGATGATTTTATGAGCCTGTTGGCTAGCCGCTTGGCTTTTTCTTTTTCTTTTTGACATGAGACGCCCATGTGGCTATTTGGGAATTTTCCCAGCCCCTCCCGTACAAAGGAGATTATGGCGAAATTTTCCAAAATTTAAAGGAGTTAGTGAAATATTTGAAGTAAAAACGATATTGAAATTGTTGAATGAACTATATTTATATAATTATATAAATATAAATAAAATTAAAACGAAACGTGGCCGTGCAGTTCGTGTTTTGAAACCGTGATTTCAAACAACTAGTGCGGGAAATCCGACCATTGGATTTTCCCGAAACCGCAACCGTTGGGTTCGCCTTGGAAATATCTTTCCAACGGCACCAACTTTGTAAAAATCCAACGGTTGGATTGTCTGGAATGTTTAATTCAAATCTGAAGAAAAATAGCGCCAAAAACGATTATATTTATATATATAAATATAAATATAAATATATTTAATCGAATAACGACGCTGTAGTTCGTATTTTGAAATCGAAACTTCAAATGATTGTACCGGGAGATCCGACCGTCGGATTTTCCCGAAACTGGAACCGTTGGATTCGTTTTGAAAAGACCTTTCTAATGATGTAAATTTTGTGAAGATCCAACGGTTAGATATTCAGATACGTGTAAATCAAATCTGAAGAAAAACAGCGCCACGGCCGCGTTATGGCCCGAAGTGTCGTTTTGAATAAATTGGCTATTTTAAAATAAATAAAAATAGCGATAAATCGTTATAAAATATCATAAACGATATGGAATGGAAATAAACTGAATTTGCTCGATTTATGTGGTATTTGATGGTTGAATGTGTTTGGTGTGAAAATTACATTAAAGAACAAAATTGATGTTGTCGAATGATTTAACCATTGAAATAAATTGATTTGAAATTCTAAATATACGTGAATTATTTGAAAAGGACGAGTTAATTATCATTTCAAATAATTGACCGACGATTGAAAGTCGAAGATGAAGACGGTGGTCGAAGACCGGAGATCTTCACCTCGTTTGGATGGTAACCGAGGTCCTGATTGGGAGGCATCCCGAAATATGGATAATGAGTGGTGATCGTCCAGGTGTACGTGGTGATCGATGGGTTTGCGAGGTATTTAGTGCCTCCGGTTTCGTTCAGACCCAGAACGGACTTGTAAATGGACTGTGTGTCTGACATTGGATTTTATTCTGTGTTGATTGATCTCTATTAAATATACATCTGTTTGGCGGCAGAGAATTTATTCTTTTGCTTAACGCCCTTCTTTGAAACGCACGAGCTCAGAGGGTGTATATCGATGGACATCAGTCGCATGGCATGAATTGCTAATGTGGCATGCCAAAGTGGCAAATTAGCAGGGCTTCTGTTGAAAAGCAAAGTCTTGTGGTGATGATCAAAGCACCGCCTGTGTGGTGTAGCTTTGTGTATAATGTGAATTCGCGAGCCTCACACCCCGGTATGAACCAGAAACGGGAGGAAGGACCTCAGGGAGGACATGCGTTTCTTTCTAGCTAGGGTGGTGTCAGTGACCTACCAGCCCTGACATTTATATACTTTTCACCTTTGTGGTTGTTGCTGTTGCGAGGCGCCTCGGTTTGATCGGACGATCCGGGTCCGATGGAGTCATTCGTTGGCTCGTTTACGCCCCAAAGGGCGGGGAAACAGTTCAGGCACAATAATCCACATCGGTGGACCGGCCCTGTCGCTCCAAGGCTTGCCTGCGCGCTTGCCTGTGGCTCGGGCTAGAGAGTCAAGAATTCGTAAGGACTATCTTTTGCCTTGGTTTATGAGGGAAATCCAATTTCCAAATACGGCATCGTGCAGTTTTAATTGTATACCTATATTTGGCGACATAGTGGCATGGGACGCTCATGTCGTCTATGATTGATAGTTATGATTAGAAATTGTTTTTGAAACATATAAACACTAGTAGTAATATCAAATGCTTTTGTTTTATTCGTATCAAGCATATTTTGGCCGTTATAAGGTAAAACTCTATCCTCCGGTTTGCGTTGCATTGTGTGATGGGAACTGAGTCTTATAATGGCTTCATTTTATAAAAAGCATTGCGATGTTTAAAAGGATGATTTGTTTTAAAGCACTGGAAGTCCAATGGAGTAAACCCGTTCCACGAAAGTGGCGTGGTCCTGTGATTAGCCATATTATAAATGTGTTGAGTATATTTCTCATACCAGTCCCATGACTGACTCGTAGTTTGCTTCACTTTCAAACTCGGGTGCCCCTTTTCTACACGGGCAGCCTTGTGTTCAGGTTTAACTGGTTCTTTCTGGATAGCTGGAGCTGAAGATGGATTTTATCATTTATCTCTTTTTATGCTGTTCAGCTCCTATTGTACATATTTTGTTTGTTTTCCGCTGTAGACATTTATGTATAACTGAACTGTATTTGTACTAAGTAAAATCCTGTATACTGTGTAACTCTGATGATTACTTTTATCCAGTATATTCTATTGTTCATTATCTGGTGTATTTCTTTATTTCTGTTCTGTTATTATCTGTTTCTGTGTTATATTCCACGGATTACCCTTGCCTTCGTTCGTACGGGGTTTGGTGTCGTCTCATTTATGGTTATTCAATTTTTAAGAAACTTAATCTTGTCATTAATTGGGTTAATGAACCAATGTCATTTAAAACACAGTTCGTGATAAACCCAAAACCAACTTCCATTAAATATGGAATTTTCACAGAAACCAAATTAATACATAATCGATATAAATATCCTTATCAGACTAATAATATAAATGGAATAACAGCAAAGCCTTTTATATTCCATATATAGTAACGGTCCTCTTTTACAGGAGCCTATCTCGATTATTATCAAATCGAATTTCCACTCAATTCCTATTTAATATATTAAATTGGAAAAACATGACTTTGGAAATTTTCTTTTTAAATTTTAATAAAAAGATTTATAAATTCTAAATCATATTTTTACTATTAATTGGGCTAAAGAACAAATGTCATTTAAAACCCAGTTCACAATAAGCCCAATTCACATATCATTTTATTCCAATCGCTAAATATAATTGGAAACTCTAATAATCTTAATTAAAAGAATTATTCTTTTCATACGGTGTTTAAAAACAGTGTTATTTAAGACATCATCCACGACAACCCAAAATCTAATTCTATTATTTAATTCTAATTAAGTATTAATTAATTGGAAGGCTTCATTAAATCTTAATTTAAAAGATTTATTCTAGTTAATAACTAGTTCATTTTGATGAAAATATATTTTTATCTTTTGTATTCGTCCAAAAACGGACACAGAAATCATCATTATATTCGTCATTGAATATTATTTTAAAATATTCGTTATTTAAAATTATTCTTTATATAAAAAGATTCTTTATGTAAAAATATTCTTTATATTACAATTTTCTTTTTTTTTTAATATTCATTATTTGAAAGATATTCTGAATCGAAATGCGACTCAATCAATTACCATATAATTTCGGTTATATGGATTTCATACATCGCATGTATACGGCAATAATGATAAATAATCATTAAACAATCAATCCACATCCAGAGTGAAATTTTAAAACTGTGTGAGCATTGAAATGAATAAATAATGGTCATCGCAGCCCGTAAATCCATCAATTGACATACAACTAAATATTGGAACTAGTGTATGTCAAATATCATCCCAATACCCGTGTGGGGTTTTCGGACAACAACAATTCATCTAAATAAATCGTTGGTTACTGAATTTAACCAATTTTAATTCCGCAAACATGTTGACGATAAATAACAAACATGTTATTATAATCCTAATGCCAAATGAAAATGTATTTTACTCGCAAATTTTCCCTAAATATATCTAATGTATAATTTGACAATACAAACGTCACTTTGATTTGCATAAAAATTCTATTGCATAATTTAACAATAAAATGTCACTTTAATTTACATACAAATTCTAATGTAAGTTTGGACAATTAAAATGATTCTTATATTTGCATATAAATTCTAATGTATGTTTTGCAAATAAAAATGATTCTTATATTTGCATATAAATTCTAATGTATGTTTTGCAAATAAAAATGATTCTTATATTTGCATATAAATTCTAATGTATGTTTTGCAAATAAAAATAAGTCTTATATTTGCATTTAAATTCTAATGTATGTTTTGCAAATAAAAACGATTCTTATATTTGCATATAAATTCTATTACAACAAAATGCATAAAAAGTAATACATCCAATTTGTTGACAATTATATTTCAACGAAATGATTTAAAAGTGATTCATTCATTTTGTTGGCAATTCTATTTCAGCAAAATGATTAAAACGATATTTTCATTTTTGTTGATGATTCTATTTCAACAAAATTAGTATAAGTGATGATTGCACTTATGTTGATAATTCTATTTGATAAAATGATCAAAAGGGATAATTTCATTTTTGTTAACAATTCAAGTTTAACAAAATGAATAAAAAGTGACGATTTCAATTTGTTAACAATTCTAGTTTTAAAAAAATGAATATAAGTGATGGTGGCATTAATGTTGACAACTCTAACATGACATTTTTAACTAAAATGATATTTTAATTCTAACATGACATTTTTACTAAAATGATATTTTAATTCTAACATGACATTTTTTTACTAAAATGATATTTTGATTCTAACATGACATTTTTTTTTACTAAAATGATATTTTAATTCTAACATGACATTTTTTCTTACTAAAATGATATTTTAATTCTAACATGACATTTTTTTACTAAAATGATATTTTAACTCTAACATGACATTTTTTTTTACTAAAATGATATTTTAATTCTAACATGACATTTTTTTACTAAAATGATATTTTAATTCTAACATGACATTTTTTTTACTAAAATGATATTTTAATTCTAACGTGACTTTTTTTTGTTAAAATGATATTTTAATTCTAACATGACATTTTTTTATAATTTAATCTTTAAGAAACTAAACTACATTAAGAATGTAATTTTTCAATGTTCGATCTTTTTATTGGAAACTAAACTGCATTAAAAATGTAATTTTTAATGTGCAATCTTTTTATTGAAAACAATGAACAATAAAAATGATATTTTTCAAGTTCCATATTTTTAATGAAATCTAAACTCCATTAAAATGTGATTTTTAATGTGAAGTCTTTTTATTGAAAACAATGAACGATAAAAATGATATTTTTCATTGTTTTCAATCTTTTTAATGAAGCAAAGTGACGATAAAAATAAAAATATATGATATTTAATAACTAATCTTTTATTGCGCCAAAATGGCAATAAAAATATGTTCTTTTATTTCAACTCTTTTCATAGTAACAGATTAACAATAAAAATATAATCTTTTATTTCAACTCTTTTTATTCTTTTCTTTATATTGCAACCAAATAAAAAAAATGTGACCTTTTTAATTTAATCTTTTTTATTGAAACAAGGTGAAAAATAAAAAAATTGTTCTTCTTTCTAATCTAATGAAACATGTTAAGTGATGAGTTCATGGATTCAACAAAAAGGATATTTTATTGTAAAACAAATCTAATGTTTTCTATGTTCATAGATTCAATAAAAAATGATAATTTATTGTTAAACAAAATCTAAACAAAAACCATGTTTGTAGTTCCAATAAAAAAGTATATTTTTCTTTTCAAAACCCAAATCAAAGTTCATGGGTTTGATAAGGATGAGATTTTTATTTCAAAAACCAAATCAGAATTCATGGATTCAAATAAAAGAAAAATCTTTATTATAAAATTAGATCTACAGACATGAATATCAAAATCCAACCCATTCATACATCGCAACCAAAATTAACCAATTCTAATTCCATACACAACTGTTATGTTTCATAATAACATACATACATGGATTCCATATAAGATAAATAATTCAATTTAAATTATAAAATCTGATATCTCACCTTGGTCGGTTTCAGAAATCATTTGCGTTTATTTTCTGAATTTTTGTTCGCGTTCAAATTTATCTGAAATCCTAATTTGCTCTATTTTGGTTTTGGTTGGTTCCATGTGGTAGTGCTCGACAAGAGGAATCCAACGCATTTTATTTCATTGAATTCTGATGATCTACGAGTAAGCTACAGAATTTATAAGATTATACTAATTAATTAAACAATTATTTGTAAATTAAAAATTAATTAATTACTTTGGTCCAGAAAGAAAACGGGTCCTCCATCTTTATCTTCTTTTTCGTCGTGAAACCCAAAACTGCTCCTCCTCTTTGAAAAACGCAGCACACATGACACCTCCTGGCGACGATCAAACACCACCATATTGAGGACCCTTGAACCCCCTTTCCACGCCTGGAGTATGGCCCAGCTCGCAACCTCCTATGCTCCGAAATCCACCAGTAATTGCGCCGTTTTTTAGTAGAAAAATCGAGCGCATTACCATACGAATTATAGTCATCACTGTACGGATAGAAAGACGACGAAATTCTCTACAATATTCTCTTAATATGTATTGAATATTATGCTTGGATTTTGAGAGATTAAGGAGAGAATATAGGGTAAATTCAGCCATAGGTTTAAATCATGGTGGCGGCTCTGTAATATTAGAATTATGGTTTTCTAAATCTTAGGGTATATATATGTTAATACTATTTAATTCCTTTATTACAAAAGGCCCATTTATCCACATTTAGTATGTTATACGTTTACCAAGAAATGAATTGCTGACTAAGGCTCAGGTGGCATATTTACTTCTCATTTATGTTTCCTTGAATCCCCTTTGATTACATGCTATAATGACACATCTATCTTTTTTTATTCAAATTTCAAAAGTAGATAACAATGAAAGAGAGAGAATGAAATGGAAAGAATGAATGCTAAATTAATGCTATTTGTTAGAAATTAGAACTAACACTACAGCATTAAACATTATTATTAGAAATGAATGTTTGCAACTTTTCACATTTCAAAATTGACTAATTAATGAAGGTTTTGAACATGTAATCCACGTTCTGAATTCCTAAAAATTACATTTTTAATTGACCGGGGAAATATTTAAGAGGACAACCAAAGATATATATACACACATATATATATACTGTTAGAATTTATTTCATTTATGTAACAACCCAGAAATTCTGAACCAATTTAAAAAAATTATTTTAGAAAGTTCAATGGATTTTGAATAGTTAAAATAATTTATTTTAAATAATAACGACTAAAAATTTATTTAAATCGAAGTTAGAACGAATATATTTATTTTAATTATAAAAGGAGTTTAAAATAGCGCAGTAGTTTGAAAATTTGAATTTGAACTTTGACTGATGGTACAGGATGCAAAATAAATCGGATTTTAGTGAAACCAAAAATATTTAAATCTATTTAATAATATCTTTCCAATGAACCTGAAAAATCGAAATTTCATAGCGGGAATCAAAAGTTATGGCCAGTTTAAAATTCAGAATAGTCGCTATAGAATTTATATATATTAAAATATTTAATTTTTCATAATTTTTAGAATTAATATGTGAGCATGGCAAAAGAAAATGTGTTTTGTCAATTTCAGTCAAATTCGATCGACTAGAAAATGGCCATTTTTCAAATGGTCCCCGAATTCGACGAAATTAGTCTTGTTAGAACTGTATCATCAAAACATAGCAAGAAATAATTTTTCTGGAATTTTTAGAGTCTATATGTGGCCCCAGTAAATTTAAATGTACGAACAAATTAAATGATTTATATATTAAATTAAAGTAAACAAGCTGGAGATGATTAAATGGGCTGACGGGACCTAGCCCATTGCGTCTGGAACGTGGGTATTTTCCTGGGACAACTTTTGTTGGGCTTAAATTGGATCTGAAAAGAATTAATGGGTTTATTTGTAAAATTGAACATTAAATTAATAAAATATTATGTAAATAACCCTAATATTATCCCTAACCCTAATTCTAATATAACCAGACGCCGTTCTTCATTTCATGGCTGAAAATACACGAAATAATTTAGTTAATCTCTCCAAAACATAACACTAATTAGTTCATGAATATAAAACAATAATCTAAGAGCGATTAAGGAGCTGTAAATCGGTATGGATATGATTGTTTATCGTGGACTGTTGGAAGTGAATTTCATGTGCGAAGAGAGCATGTTTGGAGGGGAATTCGAGGCAGTTTGGGGGTGCAAGTGGGGCCCACGTCTGGGCGTGAGCAGGAGTTGGTGTGGGCTTCCGTGTGGTGTGCTTGATCGATCTCCGGCGATGTCTAGGAGGGTGCGCAGGTGGTAGTTGATCACGATGAATGGGTTTCTCGTATGACAGTGAATACGAAGAAGAAGGAGATAAGGATGGAAAAGGAATTAAAGAATTTAAGGTTTAATTATTAAAAATTAATTATTTAATTAGTTATTTAATATTCAAATGGTCGTATCTCATTCAAACGAAATCAAATGATTTCAGATCCACTGGAATCATGAAGAGGAGATCTACGCCATGGAATTGACGAGGACCAAAACAGAGCACTTTGAAAATTTAGACAAAAAGCAATGTGAGAACTCTGATTTAATAATTAAATTAAAATTTAATTATTTTTCTCACTTTTAAAATCATTGTATGTACGTTATTGATTAGGATCTGCGATGTTTGTAAATTAGAATTTATTTATTATTGCTTGTGGTATATTCTGATTTGTTAGATCTACGATGAAATCTCATGTTTGTTGAATTTCTAGTTTGCGTTAGAATTCAGATCTGAAATTATCTTTTATTTCAAATCTATGGATGTTAATTAATAATTTTATTCATAAATATGAAATCATTCTTCTATCATCCGGATCTACTTTCTGTCATCCAAATCTATGTCTTTCTTCATAGATTCATGTGTACAGATTTGGTTTAAATAAAAATTTCAATTTTATTTTTAATCGATAAATATTGATTTGTTTACATAAATTTGGGATAAAGAAATAGAATAAAGATTTCATCATTATTTATTTCGTGAACATAAAATTTCTTGAGATTAAAGATTCCATCTTTGATATGATTTTGAACACGGAATTTGATCAATGATGAAAATTTACATTTTATTGTTTTTCATGGACATGAGTTTTAACGAAATTGAGATTTGTAATAAAATTTCATTTTCGTTGTTTACATTAAAATATCATTATATTTGATTACATAAAATATGGTTTTTACTTAAATTTGTTTCAACCAAAAAGGAACATATTTTAGGGTGAATTTATTTCAACAAAAAATAACATATTTTAGTGTCAATTTGTTCAAAATAAAAAGAACACATTTTTTTATTTTCATTTAGTATAAATGAAATGTTTATGATAAAAAGATCATATTTTTATTGTTGATTAGTTACAATAAAAAGAATAGTTATAAAAGATCATATTTTTATTGTCGATTGGTTACAATAAAAAGAATAGTTATAAAAGATCATATTTTTATTGTCGATTAGTTACAATAAAAAGAATAGTTAAAAAAGATCATGTTTTTATTGTCGATTTATTACAATAAAAAGTATAGTTATTAAAGTTTACATTTTTAATGGCATTTCGTTAAAAAAAATAGATTTAAAGAAATATTTTTATTGTCAAAATTGAGACAATAAAAATTATAGATTTTAAAGAAACATTTTTATTGTCAAATTAGAGACAATAAAAAGAGTAGATTTTAGAGTTGCATTTTTATTGTAATTTTATATGCAATAAAAAGAGTAGATTATAAAGTTACATTTTTATTGTCACTTTAGATTATAATAAATGGAATAAAATGAAAGATATATTTTTATTTTTATTTTAGTTACAATAAAAAGAGTAAAATAGAAAGATATATTTTAGTTGTAAATTTTGTTGCAATGAAAAGATAAGTATTAAAGAGGGAAAAAAATTTTAAAGGACAAAAGCCCACTAAAATTTATCCATAAGGACAGCCGCCTAATATTTTATCCATAAGGACAATACCCACCAAATATTTTATCCAAAAGGACAAAACACTGGAAATAAACATACGGCCGTTGATTTCATCTTCTCCCCTCACACGCGTATGTCGAAATCACGAAATCCAAAACCGCGAAATCAAAAAACACGAAATCCAAAATTGAGAAATCAAAAATCGAAGGCAAACATCATTCAGAATAAAAATCAAAATTCGAAATCGAAGCCAAACATCAAGAAATCAAAATCGATTGGAAACAGAAACCCTAGAAAAAAAATACGTCGAACAACAAAAATTCATTGGAAATCCTAATTGAACGGAATAAAAATATGTAGCAGATGACGGAAATCATAATTGAAGAAGTCGAAATTGTTGAAACAATTTTTTTAGATTGGAAATGTTTTTTTCTTCATTTTACCAGTACAGCAGTTCGTAGGTATCATTTTTGTATTTTTGTAGTTATCATTTTTCCTGTTTTTAACTTTAAAACATAGCAGCAGTTTTTAGTTATCATTTTTCTATTTTTCTAGTTATCATTTTTCCTATTTTAACTGTAATACATTGCAGCAGTTTTTAGGTATCATTTTTCTAGTTATCATTTTTACCGTTTTAGCTATGTTATATGTTTTTTTCATGAGATTTTGTTGTTGTGTTAATTTTGAAGTTATATTGATGTATCAGCTAAGAAACGAAGCCGAATTTATTTCGGTTTAATCAATCAAACTTTGATATAAATTTTTTTTTCATTATTTTATCTTCAAAGCATTGCATCAGTATTTAGTTATCATTTTTCTAATATTTTAGGTATCATTTTTACTGTTTTAGCTATGTTATGTGTTGTTTTCATGTGATTTTATTACTGTGTTAATTTTGAAACTGTTTTTTTGCATCAACTTCGTCACTCAGTCGAACATATTTCATTTTATGTTTCATTTCCACCATCACAAAAATTATCACATAAAAAAAGACGTATATGAACATAACACATAAATTACAGTAAAAATGATAACTTAAAAAAAAAAAATGATACCTTCAAACTGCAGTAATGTGTAACATAACAAAGAAATCACACTAAAAATGATACCTTAAAAAATATAAAAATGATACCTTAAAACTGCTTTGATGTTTAACATAACACAAACTACAGTAAAAATGATAACTACAAAAATAGAAAAATGATAACTAAAAACTGCTGCTATATTTTAAAGTTAAAACAGGAAAAATGATAACTAAAAAAATAGAAAAATGATACCTACGAACTGCTATACTATTAAAGATAAAAAAAAAACATTTCCAATCACGAAAAAATTGTTTCAACAATTTCGACTTCTTCAATTGTGTTTTCCATCGTTAGAAAAATATTTTTATTCAATTCAATCGTGATTTCCAACGGATTTTTGTTGTTCAACATTTTTTTTTTTTAGGGTTCCAATTTCTCGCGATTTATGGAATCGAATTTTTGGGTTCGATTGCAATTTCGATTCTGATGTTCATGTCCTTGTCATGATTTATGAATTGTTATGAATTCAATTTAATTTTTTGCGTACGTGATTTTTGGGTTCGATTGTTTGGAGCGGACGTGAATCGTGAGCGGAGCAAGAAGAAAGCGCACGTGAAGAAAAAATATTAGGTGGTTGTCCTTCTGAGTAAAATTTTAGTGGGCTGTCCTTATGGATAAAAAGGCCTTCAGTTTTGTCCTTGTAAATATTTTCCTGTATTAAAGATGGGTGCGTTTTTTACAGGTCCCTATTAACTTTTAAAATGTAAAAAAAAAAACGGCCGTAAAAAGAATGTAAATTACATCCCTATTTTTGAAAATCGGCTAATAAAATACTTATTTTATCCTTTTAAACCCTAAAATCCGTCGTTCCAAGAATAATCGTTTCACTTATTGCGGCGCACAATTAGGGCGGGCGATCGAAGAAGAAAACTAAAATTTTCCAGTCGACTTTCAGTTTTTGTATCTCGATCGAGTGAGAAAGCCTAAAATCGTTGCCGATTTGATCAGAATATTTCATCGATATGGGGAGAACGAAGGTAAAAATTTGATTTTGTTATTTTTCTGTAATACAACAGATAATCTTATCATATTTTATATTAAAATATGGATTAACTTCAAATTGTTGCATAATTATATTATTACATACAAATATTCATGCAAATTTGGTTGAAAAAATGTTTTTGATTGCAAAAAAAGAATCCATACAATCGCTTTTTTCAAATTTGAAGCTATCAGCAGATTCATGTATAAACGTATGCATTTAATCACAATTGTTGCATGTAATTGTACAACTACTATTTGAGTGCTGAATAATTATATGCATATATCCAAAACTGTGGAATGCAATTGTGATTTTATTACATAATTTTGCATAATTCTATGCATGTAATTAGAAATGTTGCATGCAATTCTGAAACTGTCAACACATTATATGCAATTTTGATAATGTTTGCATGTTTAGATGCAGATAGTAAAAAAAGTTGCAGATTTTATGCACATATTTTGAATAGTTGAATATGCATGTAAACACATAACAAGTGCATACTTGTGCGCATGAATTCATAATATTTTCAAACTTGTATGCATAAAATATGATGACTTGCGTACTTTTTGCTGATTTCGTAAATGTTATCATATTAATGCAGATATTGAGAATGTTTGCATATTTTATGTTTTCATACTAAATAGAATAATTCTTACAAATTGATAATCTTTTTACAATTTCTGCATCGTCAGTTGTGAAATGTTTGTAATAAATATAATGAAAAGGAGAAGTGAGGACAAACAAGTCGACAAAGATGATGAAATATACAAGCCTGATTATGTAAATCTACAACGAACTGTGCTTACTACTCAAATTCTAAGTTGCAAATTTTACAGTTGAACTGTATATGATGACCTAACACAGGCGTTCCTGCTATCAGACGAAAACAAACCTTCTGATTAAAATTATTAAAAATGGCATGTAGATTTCTGTACAAATGTGTTGACCGATTTTCTGTATTCGAACTACTATTACATTATTATGTATTTTCTGTACTGAATTACTATGGAAGTTTATGTACTGAATGTAGTTCTTCTATTCTTAAACGATATTTTGAATTGTTGCTTTCTTGTATACAGTTATTCATAATACTTGCATGCTTAAATGCAAATATTTTTAGAAGTTAGGTATATTTGAATTGACAAAATATGCAGGATAATTTCAAGATTAAAAAAAGTGAAGTAAACTTCAAAGTTAAAAAAGGATATGCATAGAAACTGAACATTTGAATACTTGCATGCACATAATATGAATAATTGCATACGTGTATGCAAAAATTGAGAATACTCGTATACATTAGCCAGTTATAATGATATTTTCGTAGCTGTATGTGTAACTATTATGAACTCTTTCATACGTTTATGCAGCATTGCAAAATACTAGGAAAACAAGATACAAATATTCAGTATAATTGCATACATGTATACAACTATACTGAATAATTGCATATGTATATGCCTACAAAACTAACTATAAGAATCACAGAATTTAACATCAAAATACTAAACTAAATTTAAAGCAGAATGTAAATGTTCACAACAGTATACCGTATAACTTTGTTATAAAAAATACAAAAAAAACATCTAATAGTCTTTTGAAGAACACGTCATCTTCTACGATCATCGTTTAGAAAGTTTTTGAGTTGTTGACAATACAAAATCCAATTGTCTTCATCTTCTCCAGACATAATAGCAATTGCTACAGGGGAAAAACCTATGAAAAAATAAACAAAAAATATTAAAAGAATAAAATAAAATACAAAACAAATAGTACTAAAATGAAGGAAAACATGCACAAATAATTAATACACTACAACGCAAATTTACAGTAAAATCACATTCATACATACAATTCTGTTTTATTTTTCCATTTTTAATCAAATTTGCACACATGCACTCAGATTCTAAAAATATTTGCATATATGAATGCACATAACTATATCAATTGAAAACAATCTGTACAGTCATAATAATTTCAATTAAATATGTATGTATTCAGATTAAATGCATACATTTATGCAAATAAATCAATATTCAGAACAACTGTATGCTTTGATTTACAATTTCTGCTATTGCATGCTAGTATTAACCAAAAGAAGCATAATCAAAAGCATATATACAAAAGAATATTATACTCTTCATATTAAATTCATGAAGACATGCATATATTTCGGAAAATTGCATACACGAATGATTAAAAACACAATAATTGATGTTATAAGTGAAAAATAATCTTTAACAAAACATACCATCATTTCTATTTTTTCTGGTAGCTACTTTTAAACATCCTTATCCACATCTATCAGTACCAAACATCAACATCACTAATACACCATTACCAGCATGAAAACTGTTATACGAAGAAAAGAATAAACATTAATAAACATAATCTCCAGTAATCAAATAACATTACACAGAAATTCACAAAAATTAAAAATATTAACAATATATGCATATATTAAACATTTTAATATGCATATATTAAGAAAATATGCATATTTGTAAATAATTAATCAACAAACAGACACAAATAGATTTTTAAAATAGCTTTATATTCTAATGCATTCATACAGAATATATGAATACATATACGCAAATTTCTGGAATATATGCAAAGGCCTATACACTGATTATAACGATAGTTGCATATTTTTATACAAACATTAACAACTTATACATATTTGTATACACATATTCAGAATATAAGAACAAATGTATTGCCAAACTTAACAAATAAATCTGTACGATCTATAATAACATTAAAACTATATACAATAATTAAAATGTCCATCGACAAGTCTATACAATTAAAGAAGATCAGATTAATCAGTTAACAAAGATCGAGTAAAAAATGATACCCGTATAAATAAATAATAATAAAAAGTTTAAATTACCTTGAAGAATAAACATTCATTATATAAATCAAGGATGAATCTAATTAAGTCACTGAAAGAATTCTGAGCACGGTAAATTTTAGATCGACGGAATGCATAAATGAGAACGGCGCCGCCTGACACAGAATAATATGAACCTGTAAAAAATAAAACCCTAATACATGTTTCATATTAGATTAATGACGGCATTAATTAAGGAAAAAGGGCAGTTCTGGAAAAATAAGAAACGCTATTCAAAAATGGGGATGAAATTATTATGTTTCAAAAGGGCAGGATGTGAGCCTAATTAAGTTTAGTTTTAAGGATGTGAGCCTAATTTTCACATTAAAGATCGTGTTTATACTGTCACTTTATTTAAATAAAAAGAATTAATATGAAGGATTATATTCTTATTGCTCATAGTTTCAATAAAAAGAGTGAACATAACAAAAATCACATTTTTGTTAAATAAGATTAGAGTTAGATAAAATTTATATTTTTGTTAAATAAATTTAAGTTATAACAAAAATTACCTTTTTGTTAAAGAGATTTGAGTTACAACAAAAATGACATTTTTGTTAAATAGACTTGGGTTAAACCAAAATATAACTTTTGTCAAGTTATAAAAGTTGAAACCAGAAATATCGCTTTTAACAAGTTATAAAAGTTAAAATCTGAATTTGTCACCTTTTGTCAAATGTAATATTTGAAACAAAATTGGCCTTTTTGTCAAAATATATTTGTTGAAAATAAAATGAACATTTTTGACAAATTAAGATAGTTGAATTAGAAATATACATTTTTATCAAAACGTACATTTTTATCAAAATATGCATTTTGTCAAAAAGATTGGTTGAATCAAATAGATCATATTTGTTGAAACCAAATAGCTGAAAAGAAAAGAACATTTTTGTCAAACTATATTAGTTGAAACAAAAATGTACATTTTGTCAAAATAAGATAGTTAGAAACAAAAATTACATTTTTGGTTAAATAAAAGAGTTAAACACAAATAACATTTTTGTAACAACCCAGAAAATCCGAACCAATTTAAAAATTTTATTTTGAATAAATTGGTTAGAAAATGAGCCTGAATTTAAAATTTTTAATTTTAAATAATATTAGAGGCAGTGAAAATAGTCGATTTTCAAACGACCACTGTTTTCGACGAAACCACTTTTGTTGGAACCGGAATGTCAAATTATTGCTAGGTTTCAATTTTTAGAATTTTCCGATTTAGTATGTGAGTGTGGCAAAAGAAACTGTGTTTGGTCAAATACAGTCAAAATTGAACGACTGGAAAATAACCATTTTTCGAACAGTCTCAGAATTCGATGAAAATAATTTTGTTGGATTCGTATCGTCAAAACATAGCCAAAAATATATATTTTTCGATTTTTCGAAGTCCGTATGTGGCTCCGATGGATTTTTGATTATGTCAGAATTAAATAACAAAAGAATTAATTTTAAATTCGAAAAACGAGGGCTGAGATGACCTCTTGGGCCTGCGGGACATAGCTAGATGGATCCGGACTAGGGGTTATTAGCTAGGAAACACACTTGTTGGGCTGAAATCCGAGCAAGTGGGTAAATAGACTTTTATTGGATTAATTAAATAATTAAATCAAACCCTAATTATAATATTATTTAAATCCCTGTAGCCCGTCGTATTCATCTTCCCCAATCCCATTTCAGCCACCCCCCTCTTCAATCCTTCCCCCTCCAAATTCTCTCTCCACACAAACAATTACCCTATGCTCCTTTGGAGTTTTCTCTAGGATTCTCCTTCCTCTTCATTTCTAGATAAGTTTCACCTCCTCTCGTGCCCCGGTTTCAGAGAACCGCGCCCCCGAAGCCCGCACCTTTCAGCCGCCGTTGGCCCCACCTAGTGCCGCCGCACCCTCCCCCGTGCTAGGCGCACGTAGCCCCTTCCAAGCCCGACCACCTCCAACAAACCACGCCTCAAACCGACCTTCCTACCTCTTGAAAACTGAAGTCAAAGTTTTGAACAATTCTGAAAAGTCACGGCCAATTTATTTGAAGGAGGAAGAGAGGTTAATTCCTTAATGACTTCACAAATTAATTAATCTAATTTATTTTATAACTTGTTTTGATCATAATTAATTCGCTTCAATTCGAAATTCGATGATTTCAACGACGTTGTGATCGTATTGAGCAAATCTACGCTCCTGGACTGAAACAGAGCAATTCAGAACAACTTGAATTTTGGGCAAATTTCTCAACGACTGTGAGATATTTTTTTATTTTAAATTAATTAGTTAATTAATTTATTTTTATCTATAATATTCGTTTCAGATCTGATTTCTATGGATTTGTTATGATGATTGTCTGTTGGATGTTAAGATTTACCATGGTCATTATTGTGTGTATTTGAACATTTCAATCGTACGTTTGATTTTATTGAATTGAGTTATATAATCAATTCAACATCCGTTTAAAAAAAGAAAAAAGAAAAAGAGAGAAATTATATATCTACATACAAAAAGGGAAAAGAGAGAAAAAGGGAAAATAAAATTTCCTTTTTACTTGAATAGATGTGATTCAATATGGAAAATAAAATTTCCTTTTTTTTGAATGTACTCGATTTGACAAAGAAAATAAAATTTTCTTTTTATTTAGATGGATTTGATTCAGAATAGAAAATAAAATTTTCCTTTTTATTTAAGTTGATTTGATGCTACATAGAAGGGGAAAGTTTATTTTTATTTTTGTGTTTCAACACAAGTAGTAACATGCAAAGGAAATGTCTATTTTTATTTTGTGTTTTAACACAAATATTTTCATATAAATAAAAAGTTCTTTTTATTTATGTTTTAACGTAAATATCTACATAGAAAATAAAATATTATTTTTATTTGTGTTTCTAAACACAAAGATTATATAGAGCATTAAATTATATTTATTTGTGTCTTTTAAACACAAATATATGCATTGGTCATTAAATTATATCTATTTGTGTCTTTTAAACACAAATATATGCATTGGTCATTAAATTATATTTATTTGTGTCTTTAAAACACAAATACATGCATCGTCATTAAATTACATTTATTTGTGTCTTTAAACACAAATACATGCACCGTCTTTAATATATATATTTATTTATGCTTTAAAACACAAATACATGCCCCGCCATTGAAATACATTTTATTTGTGTCCTTATACTCAAATGCAAACATCGTATACTGAATTATATTTTATTTGTGTCTCTAACGCAAAAATATACGTCGTACATTGATTAACATTTTTATTTGTGCTGCAAAACAAAAATATTACGTGGAACATTGAGTGACATTTTTTTTGTTATGCTTTAAAACACTAATATTCAATAGAAAATTAAAAGGCATTTTTATGTGTGCTTTCAAACACAAATTTTACATAAAGAATAAAGTTTCATTTTTTTTGCATTCTTTGATGCAAACAAAATGTAGAAAATAGAATCTCATTTTATTACACCCCGTAATAAAAATGTAATGTAGAGAAAATTAAAATTTACATTTTTGTGTTTGCATACAAATGCGAACGCTACTTTAAAATATAATTTACATTTTTGTGTTTGCATACAAATGCAAACGCTACTTTAAAATATAATTTACATTTTTGTGTTTGCATACAAATGCAAACGCTACTTTAAAATATAATTTACATTTTTATGCTTACATGCAAATGCCAACGCTACATAAAATAAAAATTTACATTTTCGTGTTTGCATTCAAAGGCAAACACTACATGTAAGAAGGGAGAGATGATTTTAATTTATGTTTACATTCTATAATGCAAACAAAAATAAAATAAAAAGGTTATGTTTTTGTTTGCGATTTTAGTTGCAAACAAATTAGAAATAAAGAAATATGTTTTTTTTTTCAATTTTAGATGCAAACAAAGTAGAAATTAAAGTTACATTTTGTAGCAAAATTTAAATGGGGACAACTTAGAGAAAGAAAAAGATTATATTTTTATTTACATTTCTTGGTGTAAATAAACAGAAAATAAAAGACGCTCTCTTATTTACATTCCTAGATGTAAATAAGATTAAATAAGATTAAGAAATTAAAAGCTACATTTTTATTCGCGTTCTTTAAACACAAATAAATCATGAAAATAAAAATATATGTTTTATTTGCATTCCCTAGTGCAAACATAAAATGAGAGTAAAAATTTACATTTTTATGTAAATTTTAAAGAATAGTAAAAGAATCATATTTAGTCTAAAAATATGTTTACTTATTAAAATAAAATAAAAATTACATTTTTGATGTGATATTAAAAGCGTAAGAAAGAAATTCTCATTTTACTCATAAAAATGAATTGAACAAAAATATTCATTTTTGTTCATCAGAAGGAAATCAACAAATTTACTCCTTGAAATAAAATGGACAAAAAATATATTCGTTTTATTCGTTGTGAAGGAATTTACACCTAGTAGGAATAAGCAGTTTAAATCAAGATTTAAACGTTAGAATTTATGAACAAACTAAAATATAAATTTATAGTCAATTACTATAAAAATTGGTGCGTGAAATAATACACATTTTAATAGACGAGATAAACTTAAGTTGTGATTGGCATTATTCAGTTCCTTTATTGGTGTGATATGCATGTGGGTGAAAGCGCTTGAAAATTTATATTTATAAATATAAATAAAATTATAACGAATCGAGCGTGGTAGTTCGCGTTTCAGCAATCGTAACTTTAAACGATTATATCGAGAGATCCGACCGTCGGATTTTCCCAAAACTGGAGCCGTTAGGACCGCTTTGGGAAGATCTTTCCAATGAGACAAATTTTGTCAAAATCCAATGGTTAGATTTCAAGATATGTGTAAATCAAATTTATTGAAAAACAGCGCCAGGGCAACCCTCTGACCCGAAGCGTCGTTTAATTAATTTGAACTATATTTTCATATATATATATAAATAAAAATAGCGTTAAATCATTGAAGATTAATATTAATGATATGAAATGATTTAAACGATAATTATTCGATAATTATTTGAAAAGTCCGAGTTCTACCCATTTCAAATAATTATACGTCGATAAAGAGACGAAGACGGTGTTGAAGACCGGCGGTCTCCACATCGAACGGATGTATTGCTGCCAAGGTCCTCGATAGGAGTAGCTACCCTGAATGGATTTCGGTGGTAGTCGTCCGAACGTATGCGCTGATTGTTCGGATATACGAGAGCCTCTTAGGTATCTCCGGTTCCGTTCAGACCCAGAACGGACTTGTAAATGGATGCATGTCTGACGTTGAATTTTACACCATGAAAATTGATTTCTGTTGGTATACAACCGTTGGTGGCAAGAGAATTTTTTCTCTCGCTCAACACACTTAGAGGTTGTGTATTGATAGATGTTAATTTCTTGGCATGAATTGTCAATGGGACACGCTAAGATGCAAATGATCAAGGCTTTGTTGAAAAGCAGGCCTTGTGGTTGATGATCAAAGCACAGTCTCTTTAGGCATAGCTTTGTGTATATCGTGGCTTCGCGAGCCTCACACACCGGTTGAGTCTAAAACGGGAGATAGGAACGCAGGGAGTGCACACGTTTCTTTCTAGCTAGGAGTGGTGTTGGGCTTTAACACGGCCCGACATTTGCTTATGTGGTTGATGGAATTTTTGCGAGGCCTCGGTTTATTCTTATCGGTCGCCCTCGGCCGATTTGTAGGTCCAATAGGATCGGGGAACGTGTGTTCAGGCATAACTAATCCACTAAAGTATTTGTGGACCGGCCCTGCTGTATCCAAGGGTTCGCCAGCGTCTGAATCCTGAGACATTGCTAGAGTGTCTCAAATCGGTCAGGAGCTCCTCCCTAGCCTTGACTTATGATGGAAACCCAATTACCAATACGTCCCATGCGGTTTTGATTGCATAACTAGTATAGCGACATAGTAGATGGTAGCTATGTCGTCTAGGATTAATATTATAATTGAAAGAGTTTCTTTAAACATATACACACTAATAATAATATCGTATTTTTTCGTATTTATCATCTTTTGACCATTATAAGGTAAAACCCTATCCTCCGGTTTGCGTTGCATTGTGTGATGGGACTTGGGTCTTATAATGGTTTCATTTTTCTAAAAAATATTGCGTTATTTAACGTTAGACTTTATTTATTGCACTGATAATCCCATGGAATAAACCCGTTCCGCGATAGTGGCGTGGTCCTCGTGATTGTCAAACCCGTTAGTTAATTAAGATAACTCATACCAGTCCCATGACTGACTCGTAGTTTGTTTCACCTTTTGCAAACTCGGGTGCCCTCTTTTACACGGGCAGCCAAGTGACAGGTTAGGTTTGGACATTCGCTGGATGGAAGCTTGCTGATGGAGATGCTGAAGAAACTTTCTTTTTATCTTTTATTTTCTGCTTAAGACTTTGAGACAGTATTTAGATTTGATGTAATTTGAGAGATTGAGACTCTATTTCTTTCCTTTGAGACATCTATTTTGTTAAGTGTAATTCTGTGCTGCATACTCTGATGTTTCAATGATGACATTTCTTTCCGCTGCAATGATTTATATGTTCTGCTATACTCTGAGATCTGTTATTGTTCTAGTTATGTTATATTCCATACGATCTTCTTTACTTTCGTTACACGGGAGTTTGGGGTCGTCACATTTGGTATCAGAGCTTTGGTTAACCTTAGCTTTGGAATATAACATTTTTAGAACAATTCGTCTAGATAGAATCAGTAGTGTTCTAAGACGAGAGGTTCATTAAAGATAGGATTAACAATATCCTAGAATGAGCTTAAACAGAATAGCACATATTTATCAGTCATTACTTCATTATCACCTGGACATGTCTCTACTTTTAACCTTCTCTTCGAATTTATCATTTCCTTTGGTCTGACTCTTTCCATAATGGTACATATTGATTGAAAGATGAGTACGAGAGCTAGGACAAGAGGAAGAGGTCGTGGCGGAGTAGCTGGTAGGGGTAGAGGGAGAGATACACCCCCAACAGAGCAAGACCAACCCAATTCTGAGGTCGAGGAACCACCACCACCACCCCCAGTTGTTTTTGACCTGGATAAAGTGGCGAAGAAAATCAAGAATCTTGGAGGAGTGCATTTCACTGGTAGAGAGATGGTGGTTTAATCGCAAGAATGGCTTAAGACGATGGAAAAGATCTTGGGAGGTTTAGAGCTTGAGGATCACAAGAAGCGTTTTATGGCAATATGGTTCATGCAAGGACAGGCTCAAACTTGGTGGGAAACAGCCATGATAGGGAGAGACGTCGCAGAGATAACTTGGATGAGATTTAAAGAGCTCTTTAATGAAAAGTTTATTCCGCCTCATGAAGTGGAACGTCTACACGATGAATTTGCTAACCTGCAGCAAGGCACCATGACCATTGCAGAGTACGTGAAGAAATTTGAGGAGCTATCTAGGTATGCCCCTGAACTAGTGCAAAACGCCTTACAGAAAAATAAGAGGTTCATAAATAGGCTTGCAAGGCGATACCATAACAGAATGACAGCCCACATTGAGAGCCCATTTGCCAAGGTGATAGAGATGGCATGCAGATACGAAGAAATTGATCAGAAGGGTGCTCAGCTAGAAAAGGCCAAGAATCAAGCTAATAAGAAGAAGGAGGCGGACAAGAAACCAGGGGAAGGCAGTTCTTCGACTACAAAACCTCAGGGACACAAGAAGAGGGACAAGTCTAAGGTCAGATGCTTCAACTGCCAGAAGATGGGACATTTCGACTACGAGTGTAGGGCCTCGAAGAAGCCAAGGAGGAACGAGTCTGGGCCAAGCCAAAGTAGTGGACAGAATCCTCGTGCTCCAAAAGAGTGCTACAACTGCCACAATCCTAGACACCTTATCAAGAATTGCCCTCTGTTCAAGAAATCTGAGGTAGCTCACATCTACGAAGATACGGCTGCACCGGCTTCTTCTGAAGGAGCAGGTAAGCCTGATGTTTTAGGCGGTACTCTTAACATTAAGAATATTCCCATTACTGTCTTGTTTGATACTGGTGCGTCTAGAAGTTTCATATCGAGTGATACTATTAAAAAGCTTAAACTGAAAACAAGAAAACTTAAGGAACCGATTAAAGCCCATAGCCCGATAGGAGGTTCACTTATTCTTGATCAGTACTGCAGAGTGCCCATTTCTTACTCTCACTTCCTATTTCCTTTCAATTTAATCATCATGAACTTTTCTGGATATGATGTCATACTTGGGCTAGATTGGCTAACAAAGTATGGGGCTGAGTTGCTGTGTGCTGAAAGGGTAGTTAAAATTAAGACGAAATTTGGGAATATAATGACTATACCATGCCACGGCTCAGCCACAGATAGAAAAGAATTATGGTCTTCTTTAGAAGTCACCCCTTCTTCTATTGAAACTATCCCCATTGTCAAAGACTATGCTGATGTATTTGAAGAAGTAAACAGCCTACCTCCCCACAGAGAAATCGATTTCAGAATTGACTTGGTTCCTAATGCAAGACCTGTGGTGCATCCTATTAGGCGAATGTCGCCAAAAGAAAGAGAAGAGCTGAGCAATCAAACTAAGCAGCTTTTAGCCAAGGGTCTGATTAGACCTAGCTTTTCAGAATGGGGCGCAGCGGTGGTATTTGTCCCAAAGTTGGATGGCACACTCCGTTTGTGTGTAGACTACCGCGATCTAAACAAGCAAACGATGAAAAACAAATATACCTTGCCTTGGGTTGATGATCTTCTAAGACCGTCTGCATGGAGCACGAGTATTCTCTAGGATGGACCTAGCCACAGGATTCCATCAACTGCACATTGTAGAGGAGTGTATTCCCTTAACTGCTTTCAGAGGGCCTGATCTATTTTATGAATGGCTAGTAATGTCTTTCGGTCTGTGCAATGCTCCAGCATACTTTGTTGATTTGATGAATAGAGTGTTTCGTGGTGTTCTAAATAAATTCGTGCTAGTGTTCATTGATGATATCCTTATCTTTTCTAAAAGCACTGCTGAGCACGAAAAGCATTTAAAAGAAGTCTTGGAGATTCTGCGGAGATATATATTGAAAGCTAAATTCTCCAAATGCATATTTTGGCAAGAGGAGGTGAAATTCCTCGGCCACGTGGTATCAAAGGAAGGCATCTCTGTAGATCCAGGAAAAATTTCAACCATCCAAGACTGGAAACAGCCTACTACCCCCATAGAGGTCAGAAGTTTCCTTGGGCTGGCTGGCTATTATCGAAAATTCGTTAAGGATTTTTTGAAATTATCTTTTCCACTGACTAAGCTTACAAAGAAGCACACCAAGTTCTTTTGGACACCAGAATGCGAGGCAGATTTCCAAGAGCTGAAACAGAGATTGATCACTGCCCCTGTGTTGACCATCATAGATGGTAATGAGGATCTGAAGGTCTGGACAGACGCTTCCAAAGAAGGTCATTCTCTTTATCTGAGTAAATCATGTCTGAGATAACATTTTCTTTTGATGTCAAATCTCATTTTAACATGTTACCTCTCTGTCTATTTAAGGTATTGGCGCGGTGCTTATGCAAAGGGGTAGAGTGGTAGCATACGCTAGCAGGCAATTGAAACCGCATGAAAGGAATTATGCCACTCATGATCTTGAGCTAATGGCCATTGTATTCGCTCTAAAGATATGGAGGCATTATCTCTTGGGGGAAAAGTTCAAACTATATACGGACCACCAATCCTTGAAGCATCTATTTACCCAAAAGATCTTGAACTTAAGGCAACAGCGTTGGATTGAATTTCTTGCACCCTACGACCTGGATATCCTATATACTCCGGGAAAAGCAAATGTAGTGGCAGATGCTCTCAGCAGAAAGAACATGGCCAGCACTAATCTTATCCTTGCCCATCTCATTATTACTCCTTCTTTGATCGACAAGATCTCTGTCCTTCAAAAAGATGATGAGTTTATCCAAAAGATTAGCAAAAGAATTCGAGAAGGCGAACCCACGAGCTTCCAAATTGATGACAAAGGAGTTTTTAGGCTACGAGGCCAGATTTGTGTCCCAAACATTCCTGAACTAAGAAGGGTAGTTATGGACGAATGTCACATATCCAAGCTCAGTATTCATCCTGGAGTAAGCAAGATGTACCACGATCTTAAGCTTACCTCTTGGTGGAGAGCAATGAAGAGGGACATCTCCATATATGTTACCAAGTGCCCCACTTGTCAGTTGGTCAAGAGTGATCAGCAAAAGCTAGCAGGTCTATTGCAGCCATTAGGAGTTCCTAATTGGAAGTGGGACGAAGTTTCTATGGACTTCATTGATGGTTTGCCTCGGACTAGGAGAGGGAATGATAGCATATGGGTGATTGTAGATCGCTTGACGAAAGCTGCTCATTTCATCCCCGTCAAATCCAATAGAACGGCTCAAAGTTTGGCACAGCTTTATTTAAGAGAGATAGTCAGACTACATGGAGTTCCCAGCAGCATTGTCAGTGACCGTGATCCAATATTCACTAGCAAGTTCTGGGAAGCTTTCCAAGAAGAGCTAGGAACCAAGTTGAATATGAGTACAGCTTATCACCCTCATACAGACGGCCAGACTGAGAGGGTAAACCGCATCTTGGAAGATTTGTTAAGAGCATGCATTCTCGATTTTGGTGGTTCATGGGAAGATCATTTGCACTTGGTTGAATTCTCTTATAATAATAGCTACCAAGCAAGCCTGCAAATGTCGCCATTTGAAGCTTTATATGGCAGGCCATGCAAATCTCCGGCATGTTGGGTGGAGCCAGGCAATAGAATAGTCTTGGGTCCCGATACGATTCGGGAAGCATCGGATAAAGTTGATTTTATTAAGAAGCGTTTGTTGGCTGCTCAAAGCCGACAGAAGAGTTATGCAGACACTCGAAGAAGAGATTTGGAGTTCTCTGTTGGTGATCTTGTATACTTGAAAGTGTCCCCACTAAGAGGTGTCATTCGATTTGGGAAGACCGGAAAATTAGCATCCCGATTCATTGGCCCGTTTCCTGTTCTTGAAAAGATTGGGACTTTAGCTTATCGAGTACAGTTGCCCAACTGGCTGCCAGGGGTGCACGATGTATTTCATGTGTCGCAACTCAGGAAGCATGTTCATGATCCAGATTTAGTTGTGGAGGAAGAATCACAACGAGATTTTGAAATTACTCCGAGCTTAGCCGTAAAGAGAGAGCCAGTAAAAATTGCGGGCAAGGAAATCAGGGCTTTGAGGAACAAGGAGATCAACCTCGTCAAAGTCCAATGGAGCAGGGATCCTAGATACTGCACTTGGGAGACCGAAGATAGCTTCAAGCAAGCCTATCCTAAGTGTAGAGTGGATATCTCCGAATAACTTTATATTGAGGTACATTTATAATACCTTACATTTTCTGTTTTGTTTCCTACTTTACTTTTATTTCCTTTTCGAGGACGAAAAGTTTTTAAGTGGGGGAGACTGTAACAACCCGGAAAATCCGAACCAATTTAAAAATTTTATTTTGAATAAATTGGTTAGAAAATGAGCCTGAATTAAAAAATTTTAATTTTAAATAATATTAGAGGCAGTGAAAATAATCAATTTTCAAACGACCTCTGTTTTCGACGAAACCACTTTTGTTGGAACCAGAATGTCAAATTATTGCTAGGTTTCAATTTTTAGAATTTTCCGATTTAGTATGTGAGCGTGGCAAAAGAAACTGTGTTTGGTCAAATATAGTCAAAATTGAACGACTGGAAAATAGCCATTTTTCGAACAGTCTCAGAATTCGAAGAAAATAATTTTGTTGGATTCGTATCGTCAAAACATAGCCAAAAATATTTTTTTGAATTTTTCGGAGTCCGTATGTGGCTCCGGTGGATTTTTGATTATGTCAGAATTAAATAATAAAAGAATTAATTTTAAATTCGAAAAACGAGGGCTGAGATGACCTCTTGGGCCTGTAGGACATAGCTAGATGGATCCGGACTAGGGGTTATTAGCTAGGAAACACAGTCGTTGGGCTGAAACCCGAGCAAGTGGGTAAATGGACTTTTATTGGATTAATTAAATAATTAAATCTAACCCTAATTATAATATTATTTAAATCCCTGTAGCCCGTCGTATTCATCTTCCCCAATCCCATTTCAGCCGCCCCCCTCTTCAATCCTTCCCCCTCCAAATTCTCTCTCCACACAAACAATTACCCTATGCTCCTTTGGTGTTTTCTCTAGGATTCTCCTTCCTCTTCATTTCTGGACAAGTTTCACCTCCTTTCGTGCCCCGGTTTCAGAGAACCGCGCCCCCGAAGCCCGCACCTTTCAGCCGTTGCCGACCTCACCTGGTGCCGCCGCACCCTCCCCCGTGCTAGGCGCACGTAGCCCCTTCCAAGCCCGACCACCTCCAACAAACCACGCCTCAAACCAACCTTCCTACCGCCTGAAAACTGAAGTCAAAGTTTTGGACAATTCTGAAAAGTCAGTGGCCAATTTATTTGAAGGAGGAAGATAGGTTAATTCCTTAATGACTTCACTAATTAATTAATCAAATTTATTTTATAACTTGTTTTGATCATAATTAATTCGTTTCAATTCGAAATTCGATGATTTCAGCGACGTTGTGATCGTACTGAGCAGATCTACGCTCCTGGACTGAAACAGAGCAATTCAGAACAACTTGAATTTTGGGCAAATTTCTCAACGACTGTGAGATATTTTTTTTATATTTTAAATTAATTAGTTAATTAATTTATTTTTATCTATAATATTCGTTTCAGATCTGATTTGTATGGATGTGTTATGATGATTGTCTGTTGGATGTTATGATTTACCATGGTCATTGTTGTGTGTATTTGAACATTTCAATCGTATGTTTGATTTTATTGAATTGAGTTATATAATCAATTCAACATCCGTTTAAAAAAAAGAGAGAGAAATTATAGATCTACATACAAAAAGGGAAAAGAGAGAAAAAGGGAAAATAAAATTTCCTTTTTACATGAATAGATGTGATTCAATATGGAAAATAAAATTTCCTTTTATTTGAATGTACTCGATTTGACAAAGAAAATAAAATTTTCTTTTCATTTAGATGGATTTAATTTTCTATTTTTATTTAAATTGATTTGATGCTACATAGAAGGGGAAAGTTTATTTTTATTTTTGTGTTTCAACACAAGTAGTAACATGCAAAGGAAATGTCTATTTTTATTTTGTGTTTTAACACAAATATTTTCATATAAATAAAAAGTTCTTTTTATTTATGTTTTAACGTAAATATCTACATAGAAAATAAAATATTATTTTTATTTGTGTTTCTAAACACAAAGATTATATAGAGCATTAAATTATATTTATTTGTGTCTTTTAAACACAAATATATGCATTGGTCATTAAATTATATCTATTTGTGTCTTTTAAACACAAGTATATGCATTGGTCATTAAATTATATTTATTTGTGTCTTTAAAACACAAATACATGCACCGTCATTAAATTACATTTATTTGTGTCTTTAAACACAAATACATGCACCGTCTTTAATATATATATTTATTTATGCTTTAAAACACAAATACATGCCCCGCCATTGAAATACATTTTATTTGTGTCCTTATACTCAAATGCAAACATCGTATACTGAATTATATTTTATTTGTGTCTCTAACGCAAAAATATACAACGTATATTGATTAACATTTTTATTTGTGCTGCAAAACACAAATATTACGTGGAACATTGAGTGACATTTTTTTTTGTTATGCTTTAAAACAATAATATTCAATAGAAAATTAAAAGACATTTTTATGTGTGCTTTCAAACACAAATTTTACATGAAGAATAAAATTTCATTTTTGTTGCATTCTTTGATGCAAACAAAATGTAGAAAATAGAATCTCATTTTATTACACCCCGTAATGCAAATGTAATGTAGAGAAAATTAAAATTTACATTTTTGTGTTTGCATACAAATGCAAACGCTACTTTAAAATATAATTTACATTTTTGTGTTTGCATACAAATGCAAACGCAACTTTAAAATATAATTTACATTTTTTTGTTTGCATACAAATGCAAATGCTACATTGAAATATAATTTACATTTTTATGTTTACATGCAAATGCCAACGCTACATAAAATAAAAATTTACATTTTCGTGTTTGCATTCTAAGGCAAACGCTACATGTAAGAGGGAAGAGACGATTTTAATTTATGTTTACATTCTATAATGCAAACAAAAATAAAATAAAAAGGATATGTTTTTGTTTGCGATTTTAGTTGCAAACAAATTAGAAATAAAGAAATATGTTTTTTTTTCAATTTTAGATGCAAACAAAGTAGAAATTAAAGTTACATATTGTAGCAAAATTTAAATGGGGACAACTTAGAGAAAGAAAAAGATTATATTTTTATTTACATTCCTTGGTGTAAATAAACAGAAAATAAAAGACGCTCTCTTATTTGCATTCCTAGATGTAAATAAGATTTAGAAATCAAAAGCTACATTTTTATTCGCGTTCTTTAAACACAAATAAATCATGAAAATAAAAATATACGTTTTATTTGCATTCCCTAGTGCAAACATAAAATGAGAGTAAAAATTTACATTTTTATGTAAATTTTAAAGAATAGTAAAAGAATCATATTTTGTCTAAAAATATGTTACTTATAAAAATAAAATAAAAATTACATTTTTGATGTGATATTAAAAGCGTAATAAAGAAATTCTCATTTTACTCATAAAAATGAGTTGAACAAAAATATTCATTTTTGTTCATCAGAAGGAAATCAACAAATTTACTCCTTGAAATAAAATGGACAAAAAAATATACGTTTTATTCGTTGTGAAGGAATTTACGCCTAGTAATAATAAGCAGGTTGAAATCAAGATTTAAACGTTAGAATTTATGAACAAACTAAAATATAAATTTGTAGTCAAGTACTATAAAAATTGGTGCATGAATTAAAACACATTTTAATAAACGAGATAAACTTAAGTTGTGATTGGCATTATTCAGTTCCTTTATTGGTGTGATATGCATGTGGGTGAAAGCGCTTGAAAATTTATATTTATAAATATAAATAAAATTATAACGAATCGAGCGTGGTATTTCGCGTTTCGGCAATCGTAAATTTAAACGGTTATATCGAGAGATCCGACCGTCGGATTTTCCCAAAACTGGAGCCATTAGGACCGCTTTGGGAAGATCTTTCCAATGAGACAAATTTTGTCAAAATCCAACGGTTAGATTTCAAGATATGTGTAAATCAAATTTATTGAAAAACAGCGCCAGGGCCACCCTCTGACCCGAAGCGTCGTTTAATTAATTTGAACTATATTTTCATATATATATAAATAAAAATAGCGTTAAATCATTGAAGATTAATATTAACGAATGAAATTATTTAAATGATAATTATTCGATAATTATTTGAAAAGTCCGAGTTCTACTCATTTCAAATAATTATACGTCGATGAAGAGACGAAGACGGTGTTGAAGACCGGCGGTCTCCACATCGAACAGATGTATTGCTACCGAGGTCCTCGATAGGAGTAGCTACCCCGAAGGTATTTCGGTGGTAGTCGTTCGAACGTATACGCTGATTGTTCGGATATACGAGAGCCTCTTAGGTATCTCCGGTTCCGTTCAGACCCAAAACGGACTTGTAAATGGATGCATGTCTGACGTTGAATTTTACACCATGAAAATTGATTTCTGTTGGTATACAACCGTTGGTGGCAAGAGAATTTATTCTCTCGCTCAACACCCTTAGAGGTTGTGTATTGATAGATGTTAATTTCATGGCATGAATTGTCAATGGGACACGCTAAGATGCAAATGATCAAGGCTTTGTTGAAAAGCAGGCCTTGTGGTTGATGATCAAAGCACAGTCTCTTTAGGCATAGCTTTGTGTATATCGTGACTTCGCGAGCCTCACACACCGGTTGATTCTAAAATGGGAGATGGGAACGCAGGGAGTGCACACGTTTCTTTCTAGCTAGGAGTGGTGTTGGGCTTTAACACGGCCCGACATTTGCTTATGTGGTTGATGGAATTTTTGCGAGGCCTCGGTTTATTCTTATCGGTCGCCCTCGGCCGATTTGTAGGTCCAATAGGATCGGGGAACGTGTGTTTAGGCATAACTAATCCACTAAAGTATTTGTGGACAGGCCCTGCTGTATCCAAGGGTTCGCCAGCGTCCGAATCCTGAGACATTGCTAGAGTGTCTCAAATCGGTCAGGAGCTCCTCCCTAGCCTTGACTTATGATGGAAACCCAATTACCAATACGTCCCATGCGGTTTTGATTGCATAACTAGTATGGCGACATAGTAGATGGTAGCTATGCCGTCAAGGATTAATATTATAATTGAAAGATTTTCTTTAAACATATACACACTAATAATAATATCGTATTTTGCGTATTTATCATCTTTTGACCATTATAAGGTAAAACCCTATCCTCCGGTTTGCGTTGCATTGTGTGATGGGACTTTGGTCTTATAATGGTTTCATTTTTCTAAAAAACATTGCGTTATTTAACGTTATACTTTATTTATTGCACTGATAATCCCATGGAATAAACCCGTTCCGCGATAGCGGTGTGGTCCTCGTGATTGTCAAACTCGTTAGTTAATTAAGATATCGCATACCATTCCTATGACTGACTCATAGTTTGTTTCACCTTTTGCAAACTCGGGTGCCCTCTTTTACACGGGCAGCCAAGTGACAGGTTAGGTTTGGACATTCGCTGGATGGAAGCTTGCTGATGGAGATGCTGAAGAAACTTTCTTTTTATCTTTTATTTTCTGCTTAAGACTTTGAGACAGTATTTAGATTTGATGTAATTTGAGAGATTGAGACTCTATTTCTTTCCTTTGAGACATCTATTTTGTTAGGTGTAATTCTGTGCTGCATACTCTGATGTTTCAGTGATGATGTTTCAGTGATGACATTTCTTTCCGCTGCAATGATTTATATGTTCTGCTATACTCTGAGATCTGTTATTGTTCTAGTTATGTTATATTCCATACGATCTTCCTTACTTCCGTTACACGGGAGTTTGGGGTCGTCACAATTTTATTAAACAGGTTTGTGTTACAACAAAAATATTCATTGTGATAAAACAGAATTGTCAGCAAAATGGATGTATCACTTTTTATACATTTTGATGAAATAAAATTTATATGCAAATATAAGAATCACTTTTATTTGCAAAACATACATTGGAATTTATATGCAAATATAAAAATCACTTTTATTTGCATAACATACATTATAATTTATAAGCAAATATAAGAGTCATCTTTATTTGTAAAACATACATTAGAATTTGTATGTGAAATAAAGAATCATTTGTATTGTCACAACACACCTTAGAATTTGTATGAAAATAAAAGTGACATTTAAATGTGTTAATATATACATTAAAGTTTGTATGCAATTTAAAATAAAAAATGTTTGTGTGTTAGGTTATACGTTGAAAATATAAACAAATAAAATTACCTCTTTTATTTGTTAAAATTAAAAATCGAAATTTGCATAAAAATAAAGAAAATGAAAATTATCTTTTCATTTGTCATCAGCAATAATGTCACATAAAGAAATTACATTCTATTAGACATTAGAAATGTATAAGAAATGATACGAGAAAAATACATTTTTATTCCGCATTAGGAATAAAATAACATGTTTGTTCATTATCATCAATATGTTAGCAGAACTAGAAATTTGTTAAATTCATTAACCAATTATTTATTTGTATAAACTGTTGTTGGCTGGAAAACCCACACGGGTATTGGGATGATATTTAACATACATTAGTCCCAATATTTAGTTGTATGTCAATCAATGGATTGATAGGCTGCGATGAGCGTTATTTATTCATTTTAATGCTCACACAGTTATAAATTTCACTCTGGATGTGAATTGATGGTTCAATGATTATTTATCATTGTTGTTGTGTTCATCCGATGCATGAAATCCATATAACCAAAATTATATGGTAAATGATTGAGTCACATTCCGATTCAAAATATCTTTTAAATAAGGAATATTATACCATAAAGAATATTTTATACAAAGAATCTTTTTATATAAAGATTTATTTTTAAATCACGAATATTTTAAAATAATATTCAACGAAGAATAAAATGATGATTTCTATGTCCGTTTTTGGATGGACAAAAGATAAAATATATTTTTATTGAAATGAACTAGTTATCAACTAGAATAAACCTTTTAAATTAAGATTTAATGATGTCTTCCAATTAACTAATACTTAAATAGGAATTAAATAAAAGAATTTGATTTTGGGTTGTCTTGGATAGTGTCTTAAATAACACTGTTCTTAAAACCCCGTATAAAAGGAACAAATCTTTTAATTAAGATTATTAGAGTTTCCAATTATACGTAGTAATTGGAATAAAATGATATGTGAATTGGGTTTACCGTGAACTGTGTTCTTAAACGACATTTGTTCTTTAACCCAATTAATAGTGAAAATATAATTTATAATTTATAAATCTTTTTATTAAGATTTAAAAAGAAATTTTCCAAAGTCAAGTTTTCCAATTTAATATATCAAATTGGATTTGAGCGGAAATTCGATTTGATAATAATCGAGATTGGCTTCTGTAAAGAGGACTGTTACTATATATGGAATTTAAAAGGCTTTGTCGTTATTCCATTTATATTATTAGTCCGATACAGAAATTTATATCGATTATATATTGATTTGATTTCTGTGAAAATTCCATATTTAATGGAAGTTGATTTTGGGTTTATCATGAATAATGTTTTTAAATGACATTGATTCTTTAACCCAGTTAAAGACAAAATTAATTTCTTAGATGATGAATAATCATAAAGTAATGATTTTAGATATTAAAACCAAATTGGAGTTTTAATAAATCTTTAAAATGAAAATTAAAGAGTAAATTTAGAAAAAAATATCTTTGATAAAATTAATTGGGAACCTTTCCCTAGTAATATGGATATCTTATTAAAAGAACATTCTGAATTGGAATGAGGTGTATGATGTGTATCCATAGCACTTGAATTTTTGAGTATAAATACGTGACTTATTCGGAAAGACCGGGTTTAACCCATTCTGAATAATTACTACGACGATTAAAGTCAAAGACATTGAAGACGGTGGATGAAGACCGGCGATCTTCACATCGAATGGACGACTACTGATGCCTGGCATTGGGTAGCTCCCAGTAAAGGGTTAAAAGTGGTAGTTTGTCCAGACGTACTTGTTAATTGTCCGGATACGCGAGCACCTCTCTTCGGTATTGGACATACGGGACGAGGAAAAAGGTGTCTCCGGTTTCGTTCAGACCCAGAACGGACTTGTAAATGGATGTGTGTCTGACATTGAATTTCATTTCATGTAAATTAAATTGATTTCTATTTAATATATATCTGTGGTAGCGGAGAATTTATTCTCTTGCTTAACACCCTTCTCTGAGACGCACGAGCTCAGAGGTTATATATTAGTAGTAATCGATCGCATGGCGTGAATTGTCAATGTGACACGCCAAGATGCAAATGACAAGGCTTTTGTTGAAAAGCAGAGCTTTGCGGTTGATGATCAAATAATAGCCTATTTTCGGCATAGTTTTGTGTATAGCGTGACTTCGCGAGTCTCACACACCCGTATGAGTCAGAAACGGAGAAAGGGAACGCAAGGAGTGCACACGTTTCTTTCTAGCTAGAAGTGGTGTCAGCGATTTACCAGCCCTGACATTTTTACTTATGTGGAAGATGGAATTTTCGAGGCCTCGGATTTATCGATCGCCAATGGCCGTATTATAGGTTCAATAAGACTGGGAAGCATGTGTTCATGCATAACTAATCCACTAAAGTATTTGTGGACCGACCCTGCAGGATCCAAGGGTTCGCCAGCGTCTGAATCCTGAGACATTTCTAGAGTGTCTCGAATTGGTAAGGAGATCGTTCCTAGCCTAGACTCATGATGGAAATCCAACTTCCAATACGACATCATGCGGTTTTGATTGTAGAACCAGTATAGCGACATAGTAGGATGGGGTACTATGCCATCTATGATTGAAATTATTTTTGAAAACATATATACACTAATAATAATGTCAAATCCGTTTTTATCGTATCAAGCATTTTTTACCATTATAAGGTAAAAATCTATCCTCCGGTTTGCGTTGCATTGTGTGATGGTCTTGAGTCTTATAATGGTTTCATTTTTCTAAAAAGCATTGCGTTGTTTAACGATTTACTTTATTTCATGCACTAGCAATCCAATGGAGTAAACCCATTCCGCGTTAGCGGCGTGGTCTTGTGATTAGCCCTATTACTAGTTAAGTTAAGTAAAGATTTCTCATACCAGTCCCATGATTGACCCGTAGTTTGTTTAACTTTGCAAACTCGGGTGCCTTCTTTTCCACACGGGCGGTCGAGTAGCTTATTTTGCAGATATATTGAGCAGGATTCTGGATCGAAGCTTAAAGCTATGTCCAGAGCATTGGTAGTCTTCCGTTGTGTTAATCTAATTGTTTCGTTGCGTTGTATTAAATTTGTTGTAAATTTATCTTCCGCTGTATTATATTCGATGTACTCTGATATTCTGTACCCTGGTGTAACATTATTATAATGTTTATGGAAGTCTGTTGTTATCTGTTCTGATGTATTGTATTCCCAGAATTAGAGTATTCGGGTTCGGAACGGTCTTAGTCAATTTTACGGTAGATTAGGTCCGGGAGAAATCCGTATCATTACAGTTCGTATCAGAGCTCTGGTTAGCTCAAATCTTTGGGGTACAACTCGTTAGGACTGAACAAAAGACTCATCAGAGATTGGATTAGTAATATCCAATAAGAATACTTATTAGAGATAGGATCAATAGTATTCTAGAATGAGAAACTCATTAGAGATGGGGTTAGTAATGCCCTAGAATGAGTTGAGAGTGCCAGGTCTATAATTAACGTATTTGTGATTATATATATAATCTGATCTTAGAAAATATGTTTTTTAATATATAAAAGTCATATATATTTGAAAAGTTAATCAACTAATAAAATTATTGAAAACAACAATAGAAATAAAAATCAAATTGGTCAATTAAACAACTTTCAGCTCCGTTCCTTTTCGAGGACGAAAAGATTTTAAGTGGGGGTGATTGTAACAACCCGGAAATTCTGAACCAATTTAAAAAATTTATTTTAGAAATTTTAATGGACTTTGAATAGTTAAATAATTTATTTTAAATAATAACGACTAAAAATTTATTTAAATCGAAGTTAGAACGAATATATTTATTTTAATTATAAAAGGAGTTTAAAATAGCGTGGTAGTTTGAAAATTTGAATTTGAACTTTGACTGACTGTACAGGATGCAAAATAAATCGGATTTTAGTGAAACCAAAAATATTTAAATTTATTTAATATTATCTTTCTAACGAACCCGAAAAATCAAAATTTCATAGTGGGAATAAAAAATTATGGCCAGTTTAAATTTCAGAATAGTCGCTATAGAATTTATATATATTTTTTAATATTAAAAAACAGCCATTTTGCAAACGGCCTCCGTTTTCGACGAAACCACTTTTGTTGGAACCGGAATGTTAAATTTTTACTATGTGTAATTTTTCATAATTTTTAGAATTAATATGTGAGCGTGGCAAAAGAAAATGTGTTTTGTCAGTTTCAGTCTAATTCGGTCGACTAGAAAATGGCCATTTTTCAAACGGTCTCGAAATTCAATGAAATTAGTCTTGCTAAAACTATATCGTCAAAACATAGCTAGAAATAATTTTTCTAGAATTTTTAGAGTCCGTATGTGGCCTCGGTAAATTTAAATGTACGATCAAATTAAATAATTAAATTATTTGTATATTAAATTAAAGAAAACAAGCTGGAGATGATTAAATGGGCTGACGAGACCTAGGCCATTGCGTCTGGAACGTGGGTATTTGCCTAAGGACAACTTTCGTTGGGCTGAAACTGGATCTGAAAAGAATTAATGGGTTTATTTGTAAAATAAAACATTAAAATATTAAAATATTATATAAATAACCTTAATATTATCCCTAACCCTAATTCTAATATAACGAGCCGCCGTTCTTCATTTCATGGCTGAAAATACACGAAATAATTTCATTAATCTCTCCAAAACATAACACGAATTTGTTCATGAATATAAAAAAATAATCGAAGAGCGATTCAGAAGCTGTAAATCGGTATGGGTATGATTGTTTTTTGTGGACTGTTGGAAGTGAATTTCATGTGCGAAGAGAACATGTTTGGAGGGGAATTCGAGGCGGTTTGGGGGCGCTAGTGGGGCCCACGACTGGGCGCGAGCAGGGGTTGGCATGGGCTTCCGTGTGGTGGTGCTTGATCGATCTCCGACGATGTCTAAGAGGGTGCGCAGGTGGTAGTTGATCACGATGAATGGGTTTCTCGTATGACAGTGAATACGAAGAAGAAGGAGATAAGGATGGAAAAGAAATTAAAGAATTTAAGGTTTAATTATTAAAAACTTATTATTTAATTAGTTGTTTAATATTCAAATGGTCGTATCTCATTCAAACGAAAACGAAATCAAATAATTTCAGATCCGCTAGAATCGTGAAGAGGAGATCTACGCCATGGAATTGACCAGGACCAAAATGGAGCACTTTGAAAATTCAGGCAAAAAGCAATGTGAGAATTCTGATTTAATAATTAAATTAAATTTTAATTATTTTTTCTCTTTTAAAATCATTGTATGTACATTATTGATTAGGATCTGCGATGTTTGTAAATTAGAATTTATTTTTTATTGTTTGTGGTATATTTTGATTTATTAAATCTACGATGAAATCTCATGTTTGTTGAATTTCTAGTTTGTGTTATAATTTAGATCTGAAATTATCTTTTATTTCAAATCTATGGATGTTAATTAAAAAATTTATTCATAAATATGAATCATTCGGATCTACTTTCTGTTATCCAAATCCATGCCTTTCTTCATAGATTCATGTGTACATATTTGGTTTAAATAAAAATTTCAATTTTATTTTTAATCCATAAATATTGATTTGTTTTATTCATATAAATATAGTTTTTATTAAATACATAAATTTGGGATAAAGATAAAGAATAAAGATTTCATCTTTATTTATTTCGTGAACACAAAATTTCTTGAGATAAAAGATTCCGTCTTTGATATGATTTTGAACACGGAATTTGATCAATGATGAAAATTTACATTTTATTGTTTTTCATGGACATGAGTTTTAATGAATTTGAGATTTGTAATAAAATTTCATTTCCGTTGTTTACATTAAAATATAATTATATTTGATTACATAAAATATCGTTTTTACTTAAATTTGTTTCAACCAAAAAGGAACATATTTTAGGGTGAATTTGTTTCAACTAGAAAGAACATATTTTTGTGTCAATTTGTTCAAAATAAAAAGAACACAATTTTTTATGTTCATTTAGTATAAATGAAATGTTTATGATAAAAAGATCATATTTTTATTGTTGATTAGTTACAATAAAAAGAATAGTTATAAAAGATCATATTTTTATTGTCGATTAGTTACAATAAAAAGAATAGTTAGAAAGATCATATTTTCATTGTCGATTAGTTACAATAAAAAGAAGAGTTGTAAAAGATCATATTTTTATAGTCCATTAGTTATAATAAAAAGAACAGTTATAAAAGATCATATTTTTATTGTTGATTGGTTACAATAAAAAGAATAGTTATAAAAGATCATATTTTTATTGTTGATTAGTTACAATAAAAAGAATAGTTATAAAAGATCATGTTTTTACTGTTGATTTGTTACAATAAAAAGTATAGTTATTAAAGTTAACATTTTTAATGTCATTTCGTTAAAATAAAAAGATTAGATTTAAAGAAATATATTTATTGTCAAAATTGAGACAATAAAAATTATAGATTTTAAAGAAACATTTTTATCGTCAAATTAGAGACAATAAAAAGAATAGATTTTAGAGTTGCATTTTTATTGTAATTTTATATGCAATAAAAAGAGTAGATTTTAAAGTTACATTTTATTGTCACTTTAGATTATAATAAAAAGAATAGAATGAAGGATATATTTTTATTGTTATTTTAGTTACAATAAAAAGAGTAAAATAGAAAGATATATTTTTATTGTAAATTTTGTTGCAATGAAAAGATAGGTATTAAAGATCATGTTTATACTGTCACTTTGTTTAAATAAAAAGAATTAATATGAAGGATTATATTCTTAGTGCTCATATTTTCAATAAAAAGAGTGAACATAACAAAAATCACATTTTTGTTAAATAAGATTAGAGTTAGATATATTTTTGTTAAATAAATTTAATTTATAACAAAAATTACCTTTTTGTTAAAGAGATTTGAGTTACAACAAAAATGACATTTTTGTTAAATAGACTTGGGTTAAACCAAAATATAACTTTTGTCAAGTTACAAAAGTTGAAACCAGAAATATCACTTTTAACAAGTTATAAAAGTTAAAATCCAAATTTGTCACCTTTAGTCAAATGTAATATTTGAAACAAAATTGGCCTTTTTGTCAAAATATAATTGTTGAAAAAAAAATGAACATTTTTGACAAATTAAGATAGTTGAATTAGAAATATACATTTTTATCAAAATATACATTTTTATCAAAATATGCATTTTTGTCAAAAAGATTGGTTGAATCAAATACATCATATTTGTTAAAACCAAATAGCTGGAAAAAAAAGAACATTTTTGTTTAACTATATTAGTTGAAACAAAAATGTACATTTTGTCAAATAAGATGGTTAGAAACAAAAATTACATTTTTGGTTAAATAAAAGAGTTAAACGCAAATAGCATTTTGTTAAATAGGTTTGTGTTACAACAAAAATATTCATTGTGATAAAATAGAATTGTCAGCAAAATGGATGTATCACTTTTTATATATTTTGTTGAAATAGAATTTATACGCAAATATAAGAATCACTTTTATTTGCATAACATACATTGGAATTTATATGCAAATATAAGAATCACTTTTATTTGCATAACATACATTAGAATTTATATGCAAATATAAGAGTCGTCTTTATTTGCAAAACATACAATAGAATTTGTATGTGAAATAAGGAATCATTTGAATTGTCACAACACGCCTTAGAATTTGTATGTAAGTAAAAGTGACATTTAAATGTGTTAATGTATACATTAAAGTTTGTATGCAATTTAAAATAAAACATTTTTATGTGTTAGGTTATACATTGATAATATAAACAAATAAAACATTTTTATGTGTTAGGTTATACATTGAAAAAATAAACAAATAAAATTATCTCTTTTATTTGTTAAAATTAAAAATAAAAATTTGCATACAAATAAAAAAAAATGAAAATTATCCTTTCATTTGTCATCAGCAATAATGTCATATAAAAAAATTACATTCTATTAGACATTAGAAATGTATAAGAAATGATACGAGAAAAATACATTTTTATTCCGCATTAGGAATAAAATAACATGTTTGTTCATTATCATCAATATGTTAGCAGAATTAGAAATTGGTTAAATTCATTAACCAATTATTTATTTATATGAACTGTTGTTGGCTGAAACCCCATATGGGTATTGGGATGATATTTAACATACACTAGTCCCAATATTTAGTTGTATGTCAATCAATGAATTGACAGGCTGCGATGAGCATTATTTATTCATTTTAATGCTCACACAGTTATAAATTTCACTCTGAACGTGAAATAATTGTTCAATGATTATTTATCATTGTTGGTTTGTTCATGCGATGTATGAAATCTATATAACCAAAATTATATGTTAAATGATTAAGTCACATTCCGATTCAAATTATCTTTTAAATAAGGAATATTATACTATAAAGAATAATTTATATAAAGAATCTTTTTATAGAAAGATTTATTTTTAAATAACGAATATTTTAAAATAATATTCAATGAAAAATAAAATGATGATTTCTATGTTCGTTTTTGGATGGACAAAAGATAAAATATATTTTTATTAAAATGAACTAGTTATCAACTTGAATAAATCTTTTAAATTAAGATTTAACAAAGCCTTCCAATTAACTAATATTTAAATTGGAATTAAATAAAAGAATTTGATTTTTGGTTGTCGTGGATAGTGTCTTAAATAACACTGTTCTTAAAACCCCGTATAAAAGGAAAAAATCTTTTAATTAAGATTATTAGAGTTTCCAATTATGTTTAGTAACTGGAATAAAATGATATGTGAATTGGGTTTTTCGTGAACTGTGTTTTTAAACGACATTTGTTCTTTAACCCAAATAATAGTGAAAATATAATTTAGAATTTATAAATCTTTTTATTAAGATTTAAAAAGAAATTTTCCAAAGTCATGTTTTCCAATTTAATATATTAAATTGGAATTGAGTGATAATTCGATTTGATAATAATCGAGATAGGCTTCTGTAAAAAAGGACTAATACTATATATGGAATTTAAAAGGCTTTGCCGTTATTCCATTTACATTATTAGTCTGATACGGAAATTTATATCGATTTGATTTCTATGAACATTCCATATTTAATGGAAGTTGATTTTGGGTTTATCGTGAACAATGTTTTTAAATGACATTGGTTCTTTAACCCAATTAAAGACAAGATTAATTTCTTAGAAGTTGAATAATCATAAGGTAATGATTTTTGGTATTAAAACTAAATTGGAGTTTTAATAAATCTTTAAAAAGAAGATTAAAGAGAAAATTTAAAAGAATTTATCTTTGATAAAATTAATTGGGAACCTTTCCCTAGTAATATGGATATCTTATTAAAAGAATATTCTGAATTGGAATGAGGCGTATGATGTGTATCCATAGCACTTGAATTTTTGAATATAAATACGTGAGTTATTCGGAAAGACCGAGTTCAACCCATTTTGAATAATTACTACGACGATTAAAGTCAAAGACATTGAAGACGGTGGATGAAGACCAGCGATCTTCACATCGAATGGACGACTACTAATGCCTGGCATTGGGTAGCTCCCAGTAAAGGGTTAAAAGTGGTAGTTTGTCCGGACTTACTTGTTGATTGTCCGGATATGTGAGCACCTCTCTTCCGTATTGTACATACGGGACAAGGAATAAGGTGTCTCCGGTTTCGTTCAGACCCAAAACGGACTTGTAAATGGATGTATGTCTGACATTGAATTTCATTTCATGTAAATTAAATTGATTTCTATTTAATATATATCTGTGGTGGCGGAGAATTTATTCTCTTGCTTAACACCCTTCTCTGAGACGCACGAGCTCAGAGGTTATATATTAGTAGTAATCGATCGCATGGCGTGAATTGTCAATGTGGCACGCCAAGATGAAAATGATCAAGGCTTTTGTTGAAAAGCAGGGCCTTGTGGTTGATGATCAAAGCATGACCTATTTTCGGCATAGCTTTGTGTATAGTATGACTTCTCGAGCCTCACATCCCGGTATGAGTCAAAAACGGAGCAAGGGAACGCTGGGAGTGCACACGTTTCTTTCTAGCTAGAAGTGGTGTCAGCGACTTACCAGCCCTGACATTTTTACTTATGTGGATGACGGAATTTTCGAGGCCTCGGATCTATCGGTCGCCAATGGCCGTATTACAGGTTCAATAAGACCAAGAAGCATGTGTTCAGGCATAATTAATCCACTAAAGTATTTGTGGACCGACCCTGCAGGATCTAAGGGTTCGCCAACGTCCGAATTCTAAGACATTGCTAGAGTGTCTCGAATTGGTAAGGAGATTGTTCCTAGCCTTGACTCATGATGGAAATCCAACTTCCAATATGACATCATGTGGTTTTGATTGTAAAACTAGTATGGTGACATAGTAGGATGGGGTCCTATTTCGTCTATGATTGATATATTATGATTGAAATTATTTTTGAAAACATATATACACTAATAATAATGTCAAATCTGTTTTTTTTCGTATCAAGCATTTTTGACCATTGTAAGGTAAAACTCTATCCTCCGGTTTGCGTTGCATTGTGTGATGAGACTTGAGTCTTATAATGGTTTCATTTTTCTCGAAAGCATTGCGTTGTTTAACGATTTACTTTATTTCATGCACTGGCAATCCAATGGAGTAAACCCGTTCCGTGTTAGCAGCGTGGTCCTGTGATTAGCGTTATTACTAGTTAAGTTAAGTAAAATTTTCTCATACCAGTCCCATGACTGACCCGTATTTTGTTTCAATTTGCAAACTCGAGTGCCCTCTTTTCCACACGGGCAGTCGCATAGCTTATTTTGCAGATATATTGAGAAGGATTCTGGATCGAAGCTTAAAGCTGTGTCCAGAGCATTGGTAGTCTTCCGCTGTGTTAATTCAATTGTTTCGCTGCGTTGTATTAAATTTGTTGTAAATTTATCTTCCGCTGTATTATATTCGATGTACTCTGATATTCTGTACCCTGATGTTATAATGTTTATAAAAGTCTGCTGTTATCTGTTCTGATGTGTTGTAAACCCAGAGTTAGCGTATTCGGGTTTTGAACGGTCTTAGTCGATTTTACGGTCGATTAGGTCCGGGTGAAATCCGTATCGTTACAATTTATAACCTACACATTATTTTCAGTCAATATTTCAATATAAATTAATAAATGTTATTAAAATTCCTAAGGCATTTTTAATGTTAACATGTTTCAAGCTAAAATCTTTTTAAATGCATCATTCTACATTAAAAATGTAATTTTAAATGTAACAACATATTTCAACTAGAATCTTTTTAAATGATTCATTCTACATTAAAAATGTAATTTTAAATGTAAAAACATTTTCATCAAAAATGAATTTTTTACTTTATTGAACCATTCTTATATTAAAAATGTAAATTTCTAATGTGACATTTTTTTAATCATCATTGTTCACATGCAATAAAAATGTAAATTTTTATTGTTAAACTTTTCTATTCAAACCATGGTCATTTTACATCATTTCTTATAAATAATAAAAATGTAAATTTTTATTGTTAACTTTTTTTTAATAATGATTTTTTTAAATTCTGACGCATTTTCTAAAAAAAATTCCTTAAAATAAAATATTAAATTGGTTCTGATTTTTCGGGTTGTTACAATCTCCCCCACTTAAAAACTTTTCCTCCTAAAAAAGGAATGAAGCTAAAAGTTGTTTAACTAACTGACTCAATTTCATTTATATATATATATATATATATATATATATATATATTTTGGTTTCAATAATTTTATTAGTTGAACTAATAATCACACAACACAATCATCAATCAATTAGTTGATTAGCTTTTTAAGTATATGTAACTTTTATATATTCAAAAATCATATTTTCTAAGATCAGATTATATATATAATCACAAATACGTTAATTATAAACGTATCACTCTAAACTCATTCTAGGGCGTTACTAACCCCATCTATAACGAGTTTTTCTCATTCTAGGATACTACTGATCCTATCTCTAATGAGTATTCTTTTATAGGATATTACTAATCCTACCTCTGATGAGTCTTTTGTTCGGTTCTAACGAGTTGTACCCCAAAGATTTGAGCTAAGCAAAGCTCTGATACCACGTGTAATGACCTGAAAATCCCCGCCCTTTGAATCGACCATAAACCACACAGATCTGATCCAAAAGTTGGAAATCCTCGAATACACTAACTGTGGGCATACAACACATTTGAACAAATAACAGAAGACTTTTATTACATCATAATAATGCAACATCAGAGTACATAATATATCAGAGTACATCGATAATTATTAATACAGTGGAAGATTAAATTACAATAATTCTAATACAATGCAGCAGGAAATAATAAACTGATACAACGAAAGTCTATCAATGCTCTGGACACAACTTTAAACTTCGATCCAGAATCCTGCTCAATATATCTGCAAAATAAGCTATCGACTGCCCGTGTGGAAAAGAGGGCACCAGAGTTTGCAAAGTGAAACAAACTACGAGTCAGTCGTGGGACTGGTATGAGAAATATTTCCTAACTTATCTAACAATATGGCTAATCACAGGACCACGACGCTAACACGGAACGGGTTTACTCCATTGGATTGCCAGTGCATAAATTAAATAAATTTTTATTTAAAACAACGCAATGCTTTTTGGGAAAATGAAATCATTATAAGACTCAACTCCCATCACACAATGCAACGCAAACCGGAGGATAGAGTTTCGCCTTACAATGATCAAACATGCCTGATACGTAGAAAATAATATTTAATATTATTGTTAGTGTCTGATCAGTTTTAAAATACTTCAAAGTAATAGTATCAATCCTAGACGGCATAGTACCCCATCCTACTATGTTGCCATATACAGGTTTACAATCAAAACCGTAATGTTGTATTGGAAATTGGGTTTCCATCATGAGTCAAGGCTAGGGACGATCTCCTTACCGATTCGAGACACTCTAGCAATGTCTCAAGATCCCCCGCAGTGAACCCTAGGATCCTACAGGGTCGGCCCACAAATATACCTTAGTGGATTAGTTATGCATGAACACACCGTTTCCCGGTCCTATTGAACCTATAAATTGGTCACTATCGACCAATATAACTGAGGCCTCGTAATCCATTATCCACATAAGTGAAATGTCAGGGCTTGCAAAATCCTGATACCACTTCTAGCTAGAAAGAAACGTGTGCACTCCTTGCGTTCCCTTGTCCCCTTTCTGACTCTTACCGGGGTGTGAGGCTCGTGAAGTAACGCTATATACAAAGCTATGCCGAAATAAGATATGCTTTGATCATCAACCACAAGGCTCTGCTTTCCAACAAAAGCCTTGATCATTTGCGTCTTGATATGCCACATTGACAATTCACACCATGCGATCGATAACTACTAATATACAACCTCTGAGCTCGTGCCTCTCAGAGAAGAGTGTAAAGCAAGAGAATAAATTCTCTACCACCAACAGATATATATTAAATAGAGATCAATTTACATGGAACGAAATCCAATGTCAGACACATATCCATTTACAAGTCCGTTCTGGGTCTGCATGAAACCGGAGACACCTTATTCCTCGTCCGTTATGTCCAATACGGAGGAGAGGTTCTCATGTCCGGACGATCAATAAGTACATCCGGGCAACTACCACTTTAACCCTTTCCTAGGAGCGACCTAGTTCAGGGCATCAGTAGTTGCCCATTCGATGTGAAGATCACCGGTCATCAACCACCGTCTTCAATGTCTTTGACTTTTAATCGTCGTAGTAATTATTCGGAATGGGTTAAACCTGGTCTTTTCGAACAACTCGCATATTTTATAATCAAAAATCAAGTTCTATAAATACATATCATACGCCTCATTCCAATTCAGAATATTCTTTTTATAAAATATTCATATTAAAAGGGAAAGATTCCCATCAATTTTATCAAAGATAAATTTCTTTAAATTTATTCTTTAACCTTCCTTTTAAAAATCTATTAAAACTCCGATTTGGTTTTAATATCCAAAAATCATTACTTTATGGTTATTCAACTTTTAAGAACTTAATCTTGTCTTTAACTGGGTTAAAGAACCAGTGTCATTTAAAACACAGTTCACGATAAATCCAAAATCAACTTCCATTAAATATGGAATTTTCACAAAAATCAAATCAATATATAATCGATATAAATTTCCGTATCAGACTAATAATATAAATGGAATAACGGCAAAGCCTTTTAAATTCCATATATCGTAACAGTCCTCTTTTACAAAAGCCTATCTCGATTATTATCAAATCAAATTTCCACTCAATTCCTATTTACTATATTAAACTGTAAAAACTTGACTTTGGAAATTTCTTTTTAAATCTTAATAAAAAGAATTATAAATTCTAAATCATATTTTTACTGTTAATTGGGCTAAAGAACAAATGTCATTTAAAACCCAGTTCACAATAAGCCTAATTCACATATCATTTTATCCCAATCACTAAATATAATTGGAAACTCTAGTAATCTTAATTAAAAGATTTATTCTTTTCATATGGGGTTTAAGAACAGTGTTATTTAAGACACCATCCACGACAACCCAAAATCTAATTCTTTTATTTAATTCTAATTAAATATTAATTAATTGGAAGGCTTCATTAAATCTAAATTTAAAAGATTTATTCTAGTTAATAACTAGTTAATTTTGATAGAAATATATTTTTATCTTTTGTGTCCGTCCAAAAACTGACATAGAAATCATCATTTTATTCTTCATTGAATATTATTTTAAAATATTCGTTATTTAAAGATATTCTTTATATAAAAAGATTCTTTATGTAAAAATATTCCTTATATTACAATGTTGTTTATTTTAAAATATTCTTTATTTAAAAGATATTCTGAATCGAAATGCGACTCAATCAGTTACCATATAATTTCGGTTATATGGATTTCATATATCGCACGTATACGACAATAATGATAAATAATCATTCAACAATCCATCCACAACCGAAGTGAAATTTTACAACTGTGTGAGCATTAAAATGAATAAATAATGTTCATCACAGCCTGTCAATCTATCTATTGACATACAACTAAATATTGGGACTAGTGTATGTCAAATATCATCCCAATACCCGTGTGGGGTTTTCAAACAACAACAATTCATCTAAATAAATCATTGGTTAATGAATTTAACCAATTTTAATTCCGCTAACATATTAACGATAAATAACAAACATGTTATTATATTCCTAATGCCAAATGAAAATGTATTTTACACGCAAAGTTTCCCTACATGTATCTAATGTATAATTTGACAATCAACGTCATTTTGATTTGCATATTGTATAATTTAACAATAAAATGTCACTTTAATTTACATACAAATTCTAATGTATGTTTTGACAAAATAAAATGATTCTTATATTTGCATATAAATTTTAATGTATGTTTTGCAAATAAAAATGATTCTTATATTTGCATATAAATTCTAATGTATGTTTTGCAAATAAAAACGATTCTTATATTTGCATATAAATTATAATGTATGTTTTGCAAATAAGAATGATTCTTATATTTGCATATAAATTCTAATGTATATTTTGCAAATAAAAACGATTCTTATATTTGCATATAAATTCTATTTCAACAAAATGCATAAAAAGTAATACATCCAATTTGTTGACAATTCTATTTCAACAAAATGATTTAAAAGTGACTCATTCACTTTGTTGACAATTCTATTTCAGCAAAATGATTAAAATGATATTTTCATTTTTGTGGACGATTCTATTTCAACAGAAATAGTATAAGTGATGATTGCACTTATGTTGACAATTCTAGTTTGACAAAATGATTAAAAGGGATAATTTCATTTTTGTTAACAATTCTAGTTTAACAAAATGAATAAAAAGTGATGATTTCATTTTGTTAACAATTCTAGTTTAACAAAATGAATATAAGTGCTGGTGGCATTAACGTTGACAATTCTGACATGTCATTTTTAACTAAAATGATATTTTAATTCTAACATAACATTTTTATTAAAATGATATTTTAATTCCAACATGACATTTTTTTTTACTAAAATGATATTTTAATTCCAATATGACATTTTTTTGCTAAAATGCTATTTTAATTCTAACATGACATTTTTTGTACTAAAATGATATTTTAATTCTAACATGACATTTTTTTACTAAAATGATATTTTAATTCTAACATGACAACTTTTTTACTAAAATGATATTTTAATTCTAACATGACATTTTTTACTAAAATGATATTTTAATTCTAACATGACATTTTTTGACTAAAATGATATTTTAATTCTAACATGACATTTTTTTTACTAAAATGATATTTTAATTCTAACATGACATTTTTTTTTACTAAAATGATATTTTATTTCTAACATGACATTTTTTTACTAAAATGATATTTTAATTCCAACATGAATTTTTTTACTAAAATGATATTTTTATTCTAACATGACATTTTTTTATAATTCAATCTTTAAGAAACTAAACTACATTAAGAATGTAATTTTTTAATGTTCAGTCTTTTTATTGAAAACTAAGCTACATTAAAAATGTAATTTTTAATGTGCAATCTTTTTGTTGAAAACAATGAACAATAAAAATGATATTTTTCACGTTCCCTTTTTTTAATGAAATCTAAACTCCATTAAAATGTGATTTTTAATGTGATTTTTTTTATTGGAAACAATGAACGATAAAAATGATATTTTTCATTGTTTTCAATCTTTTTAATGAAACAAAGCGACGCAAAAAATAAATGATCTTTAATAACTAATCTTTTATTTCGCGAAAATGGCCATAAAAACATGTTCTTTTATTTCAACTCTTTTTATTGTAACAAATTGACAATAAAAATATAATCTTTTATTTCAATTCTTTTTATTCTTTTCTTTATATTGCAACCAAATGAAAATAAAAAATGTGAACTTTTTAGTTTAATCTTTTTGATTGAAACAAGGTGACAAATAAAAAAATTTGTTCTTTTTTCTAATCTAATAAAACATGTTAAGTGACAAGTTCATGGATTCAATAAAAAGGATATTTTATTATAAAACAAATCTAATGTATTCTATATTCATAGATTCAATAAAAAATGATGTTTTATTGTTAAACAAAATCTAAACAAAAACCATGTTCGTAGTTTCAATAAAAAGGGTGTATATTTTTTTTTCCAAAACCCAAATCAAAGTTCATGGGTTCAATAAAGATGAGATTTTTATTTCAAAAACCAAGTCAGAATTCATGGATTCAAATAAAAGAAAAATCTTTATTATAAAATCATATCTACAGACATGAATATCCAAATCCAGCCCATTCATACATCACAATAAAATTAACCAATTCTAATTCCATACATCACGTATATGTTTCATAATAACATAAATACATGGATTTCATATAACGATAAATAATTCAATTTTAATTATAAAATCAGATATCTCACCTTGGTCGGTTTCAGAAATCGTTTGCGTTTATTTTCTGAATTTCTATTCGCATTCAAATTTATCTGAAATCCTGATTTGCTCTATTTTGGTTTTGGTTGGTTTCATGTGGTAGTGCTCGACAAGAGGAATCCAACGCATTTTATTTTATCGAATTCTGATAGTCTACGAGTAAGTTATTGAATTTATAAGCTTACACTAATTAATTAAACATTTATTTGAAAATTAAAAAATTAATTAATTATTTTGGTCAAGAAAGAAAACGGGTCCTCCATCTTTATATTCTTCTTCGTTGTGAAACCCAAAATCGCTCCTCCTCTTTGAAAAAAAATGTCATGATGAAATTCTCTACAATATTCGCTTAATATGTATTGAATATTTATGCTTGGATTTTGAGAGATTAAGGAGAGAATTTGGGATAAATTTAGCCATAGGTTTAAAGCATGGCGGTGGCTCTGTAATATTAGAATTAGGGTTTTCCAAATCTTAGGGTATATATATGTTAATACTATTTAATTCCTTTATTCCAAAAAGGCCCATTTATCCACATTTTGTATGTTATACATTAACCAAGAAAATGAATTGCTGACTAAGGCTAAGTTGGCATATTTACTTCTCATTTATGTTTCCTTAAATCCCCTTTGATTACATGCTATAATGACACATCTACCTTTTATTTATTTATTTATTCAAATTTCGAAAGTAGATAACAATGAAAGAGAGAGAGAATGAAATAGAAAGAATGAATGCTAAATTAATGCTATTTGTTAGAAATTAGAAATAACTATAGTATTAAATATTATTGCTAGAAATGAATGTTTGCAACTTTTCACATTTCAAAATTGACTAATTAATGAAGGTTTTGAACGTGTCATCTACGTTTTGAATTCCTAAAAGTTACATTTTGAATTGACCGGGGAAATATTTAAGAGGACAGCCAAAGAGATATACACATACACACATACACACACACACACACACACACACACACACACATATATATATATTATTAGAATTTATTTCATTTATAACCTACACATTATTTTCAATCAATATTTCAATATAAATTAATAAACGGTATTAAAGTTCCTAAGGCATTTTTAATGTTAACATGTTTCAAGCTAGAATCTTTTTAAATGCATCATTCTACATTAAAAATGTAATTTTAAATGTAACAACATATTTCAACTAGAATCTTTTTAAATGATTCATTCTACATTAAAATTGTAATTTTAAATGTAAAAACATTTTCATCAAAATGATTTTTTTTACTTTATTGAACCATTCTTATATTAAAAGTGTAAATTTTTAATGTGACATTCTGTTAATCATCATTGCTCACATGCAATAAAAATGTAAATTTTTATTGTTAAACTTTTCTATTCAAACCATGGTCATTTTATATCATTTCTTATAAACAATAAAAATGTAAATTTTTATTGTTAACTTTTTTTTTAATAATGAAAATTTTAAATTCTGACGCATTTTCTTACAAAATTTCCTTAAAATAAAATTTTAAATTGGTTCTGATTTTCCGGCTTGTTACAGCATTGGTCATGGGCGTCGACCATTATCCAAATGGAATGATTATGTTCTCATACCTAGATGTATTGATCCAAATTAATAGCAACTTCAAATTCCCAAACAAAGTTACGATAGTTAATGAAAATCATTAATTTATTTATTAACTAATAGCATATAGAGGCGGGCTGTTGGTTTCTTCAAAATGTGGTTATTTTAGCTATCCAGTAAAGTTTTGTTCATTTGAAACATGTTAGGTGAAACACCCCACCTCCGTTAAGGTCACTCACAAAGGGAATGCCTTAACTTTGGTGGAGGGTTATAGGTATAAGACATAGAAAAATTTACAAGACAGATAAATTTAAGCAGCGAAATTCGAACATTTATTGCATACGTGGATCAATACAAAAGCATTACATCAAATAGTCTCAAAATAACTTCAAAACATTACACCATAATTTATGTCTTGGTTATTCAATAAAGAAGCATAAACCAAAAGTAAAAGTGCATAAATCCCTAAGGATAATGTCCAAGAGCCATAGCCAAGGTGAAAGAGAGCCCCAATCATACATCTACTTTCTTGAAGCTTGCAAAGAGTCTGACTAAGCTGCAGTATTCCCTCCCTATGAATCGGGGGAGGGGGGGTTAACGGAAGAAAAGAGGACGAAAGAAAACGGGTCAGACAATAAGTCTGGTAAGTTCGGTGATTACTAGTATTTAAACAAGGAAAGAGATCATGACAGTGATAATAGAACATAGGACAATACCCTAATATAAGATAAGAGGAACATGTGATCGCACCCATTTCTGTAGTCTCTGCACCTACCAACTATTGGTTCAACCAGCCCTACGTGTTTATAACAAATGATCCCCTTAATGATCGGCTCCTACTCGCATGCATTATTATCCTGTGTCATTTGGCCCCGCTTGACTGTAGCTACCTGTGTTGGTCCCACCATAGGGTGTATCAGTCCCTTTGGTGGCAACCCGACACGATTCAAGATGCACAGTGTACACTACTGATGCCCAGTGCCTGATTTTTCCACTCCGAAGTACGTGCATGCCCATACTCCGTCGGAACCTACATTGGTCCACCAACCGCCGATGTTTTGACCGCTTATAATTCAGCCAAGTAATCGTGCCCTACCCTGCCTAGTTTCAGGGTACCATGATACATCTCTGTGGGTTACTGCTGAAATAGGTCCCCGTTACTAGGGTTTTCTAATCAACATGTTTATTTGGTTAAGTGTCCAAGTTTACCTAACCTCTCCCATTCGTTTAGTCAACATGTTGAATCGGTTAAGTGTTTTCCTAATTTACTTAATCCTACCAATCCCGACTTAGCTTTAATTTATTAAAGAACCAACCACTCACATTAGACATGTCTTGTTGTGGTCACTGGATGCGCCGGTCGGTTCCGGGAAGATTTACACCACAACTCAGTCTAACCTCGGGTTCTTTTTGGGCTTGATGCACTAACCACTCACATTAGACAGGTCTTGTTGTGGTCACTGGATATGACGGCCGGTTCCGGGCAGATTTACACCACAACTCAGCCTAACCTCGGGTTAGGCATATTCGTCTTTTCTAAATTCACATTTTTCTATATATGTCAAATTTCTTTATGCGGATTAAATTAAATTTAATCATGCCATAATTATCCTTTGATTATGCTCAACATAAATGGTATATCAAATATACCATTTAATGAACAAATTTATGCCATGAATTTTCATATTTCCCATCGCTACCCCCGTGGAACGTACGCATGAATCACATAAAATGTTGGGTAAGTAAATTAGCCCAACCCATAACAAGAAAAGGGGTAATAAACAAGAGACATGAAATAAACATAAAATTACATACATTTCAACTTGTCATGTGTAACTTGGCATAGAGGTATCATTAACTTTAATTAAATGGGTAAAGGTTAACTTTTGACTAAGTTGGATCTAATGATCATGTAAACTTAACAAAGGTCTAGCATGGAAGTTTAACAAATAATCACAGTTTCAACCCACAACTTAGCATATAATCTTATGTATGTCAAAACATAAGAAAGCTGTTATAATCATTTTTAATCACAATTTAGCATGATGTTAAAAACATAAGAGGACTACAATTCCACTTTTACAACATAATTAGATTCAACCTAACATGAACATACATGAGTGTTGATCTAACATATAAGCATGTGTTTTAGATCACAAACTTGCAAATAACCTCCAATTTATAACATGGCATGTTTTACCATTTAATTGGCAAAATAAATCCATTACCCAAATCATAATAGATTTCAATAACATACAATATGTTCATCCCCACAAGCATATAGACATGATTAATATACAACATGTTCATCGCCGCAAGCATATAGACATGATTAATTACAACATGTTCATCGCCACAAGCATATAGACATGATTAATTACAGCGATACTTTAAGATAAACGAGAATCAAATCTTATACATAAGCATCATTCTATATCCAAATTACAACATGTCATGATTCAATTGAAAGAATGTTTAAATCTGCGTAATAACCAACTTAAAAACTAAAAAGGAATTCTGGCGTTCTGAAATATGAATTCTGAAATTGGAGATGCGGGCCTTTGATGAAGATCGTTGAATTAGACTAGTTTTAATTTGATTTTTGATGTAAGCTTTTAACTCGTCTTTGAATTGAAAATGGTGGCGGCTACTCCAAATTCTCTACTGATGGCATTTCAGATCTAGGATTATTTTTCTGTGTGTTTTTAGGTTGAGCATTGAGTTGTTTATATAGAATTCAAGTTTAATTATAGCCGTCGGATGAACCTAGGGTTAATCACAGCCACTCAGACCAAATCAGGACCATCCAAAAACCTTAGTGACTCAGCAACAAGTCATCAGTCATTCAAAATTCAGATCTGGCCTGGGGCCAGGTCGACCTCTAGCGGGGAGGTCGACACTAGGGTCGACCCCCTGGTCTACCTGCCTGGGTGGGAATTTTCCCGCCCAGCCCGCTTCTGACTTCTGTTTGAATTTTGAAGTATGGCTTGAGCTATTTGAATTTATTTGAATTTTCTGGAAACTTCTGACAGCCATAACTTCTTCATACGAAGTCCAATTTACGCAAACTCGGACTCTATCTCAACCTGAATTCCGAGACGAACACAATGGCGTAACCCAATTCCCTTAATTCTCACATTTTAAATTAAGTATTCTAGGATTCGATATTATAAGGTTAATAGAAAATACGGGGTGTTACATTCTCCCTTCCTTTTAGGATTTTGTCCCCGAAATCTTCAAGTCGAGAAGAACTTATATCATACCATCCAATCACCCATCTACTCAACCATCAAACACAGGCGTCCATTGTCCTTAAAAAATTTCTAATGCTTCATGATCATATGCATTGTGTGTGTACATGCCCTTATCTAATGCAAAATCAGGCGGTCTACTGATTTAGTTGACCTCCTTAATGCAAATTATGTCAGTGCCATGAGTCCATTATGAATGCAATTTTTCCTACTCAAAATTTCTTACATAAGTGCACAACCATTCATACAAATGCAACGTCCATATGATAACACATCAAGTTTTAATACATAAACTGATACATATATGCATATGCAATATGTAAGTGACTGAGCCGATCTAATACCTAATATGTGTATATATGCATCCACTGGCAACCACTAGCAACCACTTGCAACCGTCAATCATAACATGTTTCAATTACATATTTACATCCAAATGGGTTCCTACCTAAGGATAAAGGATGGGATCGAGGAGATATACCTAAAAAGATAGATACGAGCATAAACTTGAGGAAAAAGAGATTAAAGTCGTACCTTTAAAAAGAAAAGGGTAGGTTGCGCGTATTCTGTCCTCAGTTTCCCCAGTCGCGTCTTCCTCGGTGTCGCTCGATTGAACTTTGACGAGCTTAACTTCACGGTTGCGCAGCTTTTTGACTTCTGTTTCCAAGATACGGGTTGTAACTCTCCTCACAGTTGCTTCTCGTTCAGCTTCAACTTCCTCTAGCATACTTGGTTCTACCACTTCCGTAGACTCGTGTAAGCACTTCCGCAGGTGAGAGACATGAAAGACATTATGAACCCCGACCAACCTTTCGGGGAGCTGTACTCTATAAGCCATCTTCCCAATCTTCTCGATGATAGGGAACAGCCCTACAAATCTTGGTGCTAACTTCCCTGCGGATCCAAAGCGAACGACGTTCCTCAAAGGAGATACTTTAAGGAACACCTTGTCTCCAACTTCGAACTCAAGGTCAGTTCTTCTTTTGTCTGCGTAGGACTTCTGTCTATCTTGGGCGGTCTTCATTCTTCTTCGTATTAAGTCTACTTTCTCTGAAGTCTCCCTAATCATGTCTGGTCCAAGTATGAGCTTGTATGTGGACTCCCACCAGCAAGTTGGTGACCTGCACGGTCTTCCATATAAAGCTTTGAAAGGTGCCATGCCTATGGTGGCTTGGTAGCTATTGTTGTAAGCGAATTCCACCAAAGGTAGATGATCCTCCAATGTTCCTCCGAAGTCAGTTATGCATAACCTCAAGAGGTCTTCTAATACTCTATTGACACTTTCCGTTTGGCCATCGGTTTGAGGGTGATAGGTCATGCTTAAGCATAACTGTGTGCCTACAGCCTCTTGTAAACTCTTCCAAAACTCGCTCGTGAAGATAGGGTTTCGATCACTCACTATGCTGGAGGGTATCCCATGGAGTCGAACTATCTCCTTAAGATATATGGATGCTAGAGATGAGGCAGTCCTTCTACTCTTGACGGGTATAAAGTGGGCGCTTTTTGTGAGCCTGTCCACTATTATCCAAATGCTGGTGCTGCACCTTCTTGACCTAGTCAACTCATCTATAAAGTCCATCGAGATGCTATCCCATTTCCACTGTGGGACCTCTAGAGGATGAAGCAGACCACCAGGCTTCTTCTGCTCCGCCTTAACTTGTTGACATATTAAACACTTAGAAACAAATTCAGCTACATCTTTCTTCATGCCATTCCAAAAGAAAACTCTTTTGACGTCTTTATACATTTTGTCTCCGCCTGGGTGTATGGTCAGTTTGGAATGGTGTGCCTCTTCTAGAACCGCCTTTACCAAATCCCTTACTTGTGGGACACATAATCTTCCTTCTCGTCTCAACCAGCCCTTGGCATCAATGGAGTATCTATTGAGGTGACTAGAAGTCTCACCCCTAATTAACTTGTCCATCACATCGGCTAGCTGAGGGTCTTCTCTTTGCGCGGCTCCGATTGAGCCTAATAGAGTTGGCCACACTTCTAACATTGCTAGCAAGCCAGGTTCAAAGTCAGAGGAGGGTCTGAAATAAAAGCTTGCTATGAACTCCAAGCTTTTCCTTTCCACAAAGAGAGGGATTAAGGTCAGTTTCTTTCTACTCAAGGCGTCTGCTACTGCATTGCCCTTGCCAGGAGTGTAGGAAATCTCAAAATCATACGAGGCAAGAAACTCCATCCAACTTTGCTGCATCAAATTGAGATCTTTCTACGAGAAAAGATATTTCAACGATTTATGGTCAGTATACAGTTCAAATTTCTCACCTAGGAGATAATGGCGCTAAGACTTAAGTGCAAAAACAATGGCTGCCAACTCTAGGTCGTGGGTTGGGTAGTTTTTCTCATGTACTTTCAATTTCCTTCAACCATAAGCCACTACCTTCCCTTCTTGCATCAGAACAACGCCTAGTCCCGTTCCGCAAGCATCTGTGTATACTGTAAACATCTTGCTTCCATCAGGCAATGTTAGAACTAGGGCTGCTGTCATAGCCCTTTTCAAACGTTGGAAAGCAATATCGCAATCCAAATCCTAATTGAACGCTAGGTTCTTCTTTGTCAATCTTGTCAGTGGAGCTGAGATTTTTGCAAAATCTTTGATAAATTTTCGATAAAAGCCTGCTAGCCCGAGAAAGCTTCGGACTTCGGTTGCGCTTCGAGGAACCTTCCAATTTTGCACAACAACCACTTTCGCGGGGTCCGCAGCTATCCCCTCTTTGGACACCACGTGTCCAAGGAACCTAATTTTTTCTCTCTAGAAATGGCATTTGGAGAATTTAGCTTTCAACTGATGTGCACGGAGAGTCTCCATGACTTTCTTTAGATGCTGAGCATGCTCTTCCTCATTCTTTGAGAAGATCAAAATATCTTCTACGAAGACCACCACAAATTTATTGAGGAACTCTCGGAACACCCTGCTCATTAAATCCACGAAGTAAGTGGGTGTGTTTGACAAGCCACTCAAAGAAACCATCTGGAGTTCTGAAATCGATCTTATCAATGCTGTCTTCAGCCACTCTTAGCTGATGAAATCCAGTAGCTAAATCTAATTGGGAGAAAACCGATGCACCTACAAGCTGATCGAACAAATCATCTATTCTTGGGAGTGGGTGTCTATTATTCTTGGTCAGCTTGTTTAGCTCCCTATAATCAACGCACAGGCGAAGCAAACCATCAGCTTTGGTCGCGAACACTACCAGAGCACCCCATTCAGAAATACTCCGTCTTATGAACCCCTTTTCAAGCAGCTCTTTGATTTGCTTGCTGAGCTCCTTTCTCTCCCTTGGGGCCATGTGCCTAACGGGTAAAGCAACGGGCTTTGCATTATCAACGAGGTATATGCGGAAGTCTATCTCCCGCTTCGGAGGTAAGCCCTTTACCTCTTTAAACACATCCGAGTATTCACGGACTACCCTTACAGACTACAAGTTCTCAACAGACGCATCAAGAGATTCTAGATAACTAAGCATAACGGAGTTCATGGGATTACAAGAAACTTCGAGAGTGTTACCGAGGCGAGTCATGAGTCTAACCACTCTCTTTTCACAATCGAGGACGACACCATTACAGGATAGCCAGTCCATGCCTAGAATCAACCCATAGCCCGTGAAGCCCAAAACAAAGGCATTACATTTAAACCCAACGCTTAGTATAGATAATTTCAAATCCAAACAAACCATTGACAAATACGCTGAGCCCCCAATTGGATTTGAAACATCCAAGGGGTCCTCTACTATACTGGTGTCTAGGTGCAGAGATTCCACTAAAGCAGTAGATATAAAAGAGTGCGATGCGCCAGAATCAAATAGTGTACGAACAGGATGATCAAAAAGATAGACTAAACTTTCGACAGAAATATTTCTACCTCGTTCTTGCGGAGGTGCCGTGAGAGTGTGAACTTGTCCTCCGGAAGAAGGTCCAACTCCCTGCCCTTGCTTCCTTGGGCAGGCACTAGCCATGTGTCCTGTCTCACCACAGTGGAAATAACTACCCATCTTTCTTTTCATCTTCTTGCAGTCTTTGATCAGATGTCCAGGAATGCCATAGAAATTACACTTTCTCTTTTCACGGGGTTTGTTGTTCTTCCCGCCTTTCTTTGAATCAGCCTTCTTGTTTTGCGACCCCTCCCCCTTCTTATCTTGAGGCACTTCCACTTTTGCCTCATTCTTGCCCTTGTCTTCCTCATGTAAGAGTGCCATGTCCACTAACCTCTCATAAGTAGCCCCCATAGGTATATGGGTCATAACCAATCTGTGAAGTGGCTCATTCAATCCTTTGACAAAACAGAGAGCCTTCTTATGAGGAGTATTCACTAAGTCCAGTCCAAATCGGGCCAGCTGATTGAATTGGTTGACGTACTCCTTGACCGTCATACTTCCTTGCTTAAGAGATAAGAACTTTTCCAGCTGTAAACTTCATTCAGCTTGTAAGAGGAATTTCATCTCAAACCTTATTCTGAAATCCATCCATGTTTCAACCGGTCTTTCAGCGTTAGTGACTTCCCACCATAGGAAGCTTCGTCTTTGGGCAACCATACAGCCAGTTGTATCTTCTGCCTATCGTCTACCTCGAAGATAACGAACAAATCCTCAGTTTCTTTGAGCCAGTTCCTAGTTTCTACGAATGATTCAATTCCCTTGAAATCCTTTCCACCCATGGCCCTAAAGTCCCTACAAATCTTTGAGAAAGCATTTGCACGAGGATGAGGAGGAGCTGCTGCAGCAGGAGGAGGAGGAATATCTGCAGGGCCTGCGTCGTTGGCCCTAGCCTCTAAGTACCTCTTGAATTAACCAGGTATCGGCACACCCTCTGGAAGGTTAATATTCCCAGACATGCTGAAACGAAAAAGAAAAGATTCAAAACAAAGGATAGAAAGATAATGTATATGGCTTTGGGGATTATGCCTTTTTAAATTTAAAACAACACTTTTTCCTTGTAAAATGCTTCTTTATATTTCTTTTTGAAAAATAGTTTTCAAAAACTCTTATCTGATCTGGTAAACCTTTGCTCTGATACCAAGTGAAACACCCACCTCCGTTAAGGTCACTCACAAAGGGAATGCCTTAACTTTGGTGGAGGGTTATAGGTACAAGACATAGAAAAATTTACAAGACAGATAAATTTAAGCAGCGAAATTCAAACATTTATTACATACGTAGTTCAATACAAAAGCATTACATCAAATTGTCTCAAAATAACTTCAAAACATTACACCATAATTTCTGTCTTGATTATTCAATAAAGAAGCATAAATCAAAAGTAAAAGTGCATAAATCCTCAAGGATAATGTCCAAGAGCCATAGCCAAGGTGAGAGAGAGTCCCAATCATACATCTACTTTCTTGAAGCTTGCAAAGAGTCTGACTAAGCTGCAGTATTCCCTCCCCGTGGACCTGGGGCGGGGGGAACAGAAGTAAAGAGGACGAAAGAAAACAGGTCAGACAATAAGTCTGGTAAGTTCGGTGATTACTAGTATTTAAACAAGGAAAGGGATCATGATAGTGATAATAGAACATAAGACAATACCCTAATATAAGATAAGAGGAACATGTGACCGCACCCACTCCTATAGTCTCTGCATCTACCAACTATTGGTTCAACCAACCCTACGTGTTTATAACAAACGATCCCCTTAATGATCGACTCCTACTCGCATGCATTCATATCCTGTGTCATTCGGCCCTGCTTGACTGTAATTACCTGTGCTAGTCCCATCATGGGGTGTATCAGTCCCTCTGGTGGCAACCCGACACGAATCAAGATGCACAGTGTACACTACTGATGCCTAGTGTCTGATTTTTCCACTCCGGAGTACGTGCACGCCCATACTCCGTCGGAACCTACACTGGCCCACGAACCGCCAATTTTTTGACCGCTTATAATTCATCCCAGTAATCGTGCCCCACCCTGCTTAGTTTTAGGGTACCATGATACATCTTTGTGGGTTACTACTGAAATGGGTCCCCGTTACTAGGATTTTCTAATCAACATGTTTATTTGGTTAAGTGCCCAAGTTTACCTAACCCCGCCTATTCGTTTAGTTAACATGTTGAATCGGTTAAGTGTTTTCCTAATTTACTTAACCCTACCAATCCTGACTTAGCTTTAATTTATTAAAGCACCAACCACTCACATTAGACAGGTCTTGTTATGGTCACTGGATGTGTCGGTCGATTCCGGGCAGATTTACACCACAACTCAGTCTAACCTCAGGTTCATTTCGGGCTTGATGCACTAACCACTCACATTAGACAAGTCTTGTTGTGGTCACTGGATATGCCGGTCGGTTCCGGGCAGATTTACACCACAACTCAGTCTAACATCGAGTTAGGCATATTCGTCTTTTCTAAATTCACATTTTTCTATATATGTCAAATTTCTTTATGTGGATTAAATTAAATTTAATCATGCCATAGTTATCCTTTGATTATGGTCAACATAAATGGTATATCAAATATACCATTTAATGAACAAATCTATGCCATGAATTTTCATATTTCCCATCGCTACCCCCGTGGAACGTACGCATGAATCACATAAAATGTTGGGCTAGTAAATTAGCCCAACCCATAACAAGAAAAAGGGTAATAAACAAGAGACATGAAATAAACATAAAATTACATACATTTCAACTTGTCATGTGTAACTTGGCATAGAGGTATCATTAACTTTAATTAAATGGGTAAATGTTAACTTTTGACTAAGTTGGGTCTAATGGTCATGTAAACTTGACAAAGGTCTAGCATGGAAGTTTAACATATAATCACAGTTTCAACCCACAACTTAGCATATAATCTTATGTATGTCAAAACATAAGAAAGCCGTTATAATCATTTTTAATCACAATTTAGCATGATGGTAAAAACATAAGAGGACTACAATTCCACTTTTACAACATAATTAGATTCAACCTAACATGAACATACATGAGTGTTGATCTAACATATAAGCATGTGTTTTAGATCACAAACTTGCAAATAACCACCAATTTATAACATGACATGTTTTACCATTTAATTGGCAAAATAAATCCATTACCCAAATCATAATAGATTTCAATAACATACAATATGTTCATCCCCACAAGCATATAGACATGATTAATATACAACATGTTCATCGCCACAAGCATATAAACATGATTAATTACAACATGTTCATCGCCACAAGCATATAGACATGATTAATTACATCGATACTTTAAGATAAACGAGAATCAAATCTTATGCATAAGCATCATTCTATATCCAAATTACAACATGTCATGATTCAATTGAAAGAATGTTTAAATCTGCGTAATAACCAACTTACAAACTAAAAAGGAATTCTTGCGTTCTGAAATCTGAATTCTGAAACTGGAGATGCGCGCCTTTGATGAAGATCATTGAATTATACTAGTTTTAATTTGATTTTTGATCTAAGTGTTTAACTCGTCTTTGAATTGAAAACGGTGACGGCTACTCCAAGTTCTCTACTGACGGCATTTCAGATCTAGGATTATTTTTCTGTGTGTTTTTAGGTTGAGCATTGAGTTGTTTATATAGAATTCCAGTTTAATTATAGCCGTCGGATGAACCTAGGGTTAATCACAGCCACTCAGACCAGATCAGGACCATCCAGAAACCCTAGTGACTCAACAACATGTCATCAGTCGTTCAAAATTCAGATCTGGCCGGGGACCAGGTCGACCTCTAGGGGGGGAGGTCGACCTCTAGGGGGGGAGGTCGACCTCTAGGGGGGGAGGTCGACACTAGGGTCGACCCCTTGATCGACCTGCCTGGGCGGGAATTTTCCCGCCCGGGCCGCTTCTGACTTCTGTTTGAATTTTGAAGTCTGGCTTTAGCTATTTGAATTTATTTGAATTTTCTGGAAACTTCTGACAGCCATAACTTCTTCATACGAAGTCCAATTTACGCAAACTCGGACTCTATCTCAACCAAAATTACGAGACAAACACAATGACGTAACCCATTTCTCTTAATTCTCACATTTTAAATTAAGTATTCTAGGATTCGTTATTATAACGTTAATAGAAAATACGGGGTGTTAAATTAGGTAGCTCAAACTCTAACGTGCAGCTCGTCCACCGCAAACATCATTGAGGCGAGTGATAAATTTGTCTTAAAGACTAGTAATGTATGGATGGATGTTTCTATTTGCAACTTTCCAAGCAACACGGTAAATGAACAACAAGCATCCAAATACGTCATAGGTAGAAATAAGGTTTCAAGAATAACAAATACAACAAATAACTAGAGCATACAGGTTAATCACAATAGTACAAAATAACTCAATGCAACAAAGATGAATTTCAGATGCAATAAATCATTGTCATATTCAAAGAACATGACCATCATAATACAAGATAACATGGAACACAAAATTACGTTGTAATGCATCAAAACATTAACGAAATAGGACTTGAAAGATCTAAATGTAATTCTAATATGAAAAATAGAATACATATTACAATAGATGAACGATGATAAGGCCTGAGCTCGTTTGGATCGACTAAAATAAGTCGTTTTTGACCTTTTTAAACCAAAAACTAGTTCATTTTAGCTTCCAAAATGTCAAAAAAGAAACTTATATGAGTCAATTCAAACAAGGCCTAACTGCTCGCAATTTAGAACCTCACATCGCTCTTTGATGGTAACATCGGAACATGTTCTTGGTTTGGATAGAGCAGAAACTAACAACAAGAAGACACATGTTTCAAGTTTACTACAATAATACCCATTAGTGTGATCTATAACTCTATGTAGAAAAATATAATATCTCGGTTAAAGTTCGAATGTAAGAAAATGAAATGGACAAAGACAATTACGAGTACTTCCTTAAGCAATGTAGACAACTATGCTAACTTCACAAAGGGAAAGGGAAAAAACCGTGGATCTACTCAATAATGCAGGAGAAGGGTTATAGTTGACGAGCTTTGAGGGAAAAATAAGTACTTTGTAAGTCAAGAATTCTTGATTGGACTTGGAATTTAGTATTAAACAAAGTTAAATAATGTTTGGTGGAAGATAATTCTTAGCTGATGTGGTCTTACACGGCTGATGCTTGTGTGCTTTTTATGTCTTGTCTTTATCTTCTTTTTTTCTATTGTAAGCATACATGGAACGTAAGAGAGTATTTGAGTATGATTTATGTTTAATACTCCTACTATCGTCTATTCTCTGCATGTTATAAACTGCACTTCTGCTTGTTTTCTTGTATATTAAATGCCTTTCTCAAGAAAACTTTAGGCATTATCTTTTATTTAAATGATGTAATAGAAAAATCATACTTCCTTTTTTTTTTTTTTTTTTTTTTTTTTTTGCATTTTCGACCAATTGTTCAATAAACAATACATATTTATTCACACACTTGAGTTATAAATTTTGATCATAAATTGTTAAGTTGAAACAATTAATCATCAAATTTAAATTACAGATATCAAATTTATTAATCATTCGATAATAAATACGATTACTACAATTGAACAAATAATTATATAGTTTAAATTTATTAACAAATATTCAATTTAATAAATTAAATAAATATCGATAGGTTAATAAATAAAAATGTGATAATAGTGTTACATCTCATATGATTTACTGGCGCCACTAAAAAGTACTTAAGATCGCATGTTTGCTAAATTATCTTTTATTGAATTATTGTTTGCTTAATCGTTGGTTACCATAAAACTGTTGATTTTTTCCCCTATAAATGGTTAAGGCTACCATTCAGTGTATTAGTTTCACTCTTAAACAAAAAATACAGGTCTTTATCGTTAGAGATAGACCGTCATATGCCAAAAGTTGTAATATCCATATCCATATAATTGTTGTTACAAAGTAATGATACGTAATTGTTCAAAAAAAAAAAAAAAAAAAAGAAGCAGAATTTGTATTGAATTTTATAATGTTTCTTCTAACAAAAGAAATCAATGAGAAAGGCAAATAAAAGAAATAACATCATTCAAATCGAATTCATCATGATATAAACCTAATCATTTGCCTATTTTCAAATGCTTTTAATATTGATAGTGAAATTAATATGTATATTGTTGAAAAATATTATGACTTCATACTACAAAGAAGTGATAATTTTTATCGATGACTTATAATTTAGGATGTGCTAATTTGTGACACGAAAAAGTCCAAAATATGAGATACAAAAGACGAATGGTTCTCTAAAGCAGAAATATGCATTTTTCGGTAAAAAATAAAGAAGATAAAATTATAGTTTATAAAAAATAAGAGGTACCTGGACTTGTGTCGAGGTAACAACGATGCGTGTTCGAAACCCGGAATGACATGCTAAAATGGTTTATCATGTGCATACGCTACGACTAGCCACCTATGTGGTATTCGCGGACCGAGCTAGGTGCACTAGGGGGTTTTACGGTTTCTGTCGGTTTTCCCTTAAACTAATTCAAAATAAATAAATAATAAATAAATAAATAAATAAATGGTGGATGGAAAATTGGTCATGATACCTAATATAAATTGTACCATCATAGCTCAAACTTAATTATTAAAGTATCGACAAGTTAACTATTTAGGACAATAAATGTAAGAGTAGTAATAAGGAGGTCACAGTATAAAAACCGGAGGATAGAAACGAACGAGAGGAAAACGGAAAGTCTTCCAAGAATAAAAACATGCATTGTGTACATTATATAATAAAATGCGAAACAAAATTCCACACTGCATATCTGACTCCCGTCATCATCATCCATCCCTATATTCCTTCTCCTTTCTTTCCCTTCATCAATCAATTTCACCACTACAAATTCGGCTACTTGCTTACCTAACATACTCAAACCTACATAAATAAGAACATGGAAGCAGAGCTTATGTACGGGCTCGATCACTCCTCCTCGTCGGCCAGCATGAACCCGGCCGAGGATCTGCACGGCCTTATCGCCGCAGCTGGTCTGAACCGGAAGACCAGGAATAACACGACGGCAATGATGACGTCGTACAACAGCGCCAATAATGACGACGAGGTGGAGGGGGAGGAAGATGAACAATTGCTTAAGGCTAGGATTGCTTCTCACCCTCGCTACCCTTCTCTTCTTCAGGCTTATATTGATTGCCAAAAGGTCTTCTTTTTGTTTAATACTTGCATGAAATATACTAGATGATGATTTTATATGTGAATTTTTCAGGTCGGTGCGCCTGATGAAATCACTTCAGTTCTTGATGATATTATGCAAACTAATAATATTGGAGCTAGTCACTGCACCTTTAGATCTGATCCTGAGCTTGATAAGTTCATGGTACTGGCTTATATACGGTTAATTCACTTTTACATCAATTATAAAACGTTTTTTATTTTTTTTTATTTTGCAGGAGATATATTGTGATGTTTTGGTGAAATATAGATCGGACTTAGCTAAACCGCTGGATGAAGCAACTACATTCTTGAACAATATAGAAACACAGCTTTCTGATCTGTGCAACTCGAAGTCAAGATCTTCTAGAACAATTTCTGCAGGTAACAAATATTCAATTCTTTGGTGTTTTTTATGGAAAGGGAAAAATTTTAAGTGTGCAGTGCTAGTAATGAAGAAGAAATAGTAGGAATTGGAAGGTCAGTCTGTCGTTGGACCCCCCTGACTTGGGGCTTTTGATGTTTTCAGACATTTAGGGCTTAATTTCCTTTTTTTTTTTTTGTCAGAATTCAGTAGAGAAGAAAAGTTTGATGATTACTGAATATTTACATTTTCTGCCATATTACTATATATATATATATATATATATATATATATATATATATATATATTATATGTAACATTTTTTCCCATATATATATATATATATATATATATATGTGTGTGTGTGTGTGTGTGTGTGTGTATATATGTATAATATGGAAAGTCTATGAACAAAAAAAATAGACACAAACAGTTATACAATAATCTGTACCGTGCCACCTGATTTCCATCCCTCATATAAAACAATATGATCTAACGGTTCAGATTTTTTGTCTTTTAATTCATGTCTAATTTTGTGTTTGTATAGTCAACCTCATATGTATATCATTTCATTATTCAATTCAAATTGAATAATCCTCTGGAACCTGGATGCCTGAACCTAGTAGAATTATGGTTGTGTTATGTTACAATGGTCTGATGATCTAACTCTTCAACTCCAGCTTGTGGCATACACATATGAGTTGAACAGACTTAATTGTTATAAAAGAGATCTCAATTGTAATGTGTTTAACAACTTGTATTTATACGCTTATCCTCCAAGTTATTAGTGACATGCGAATATTTTTGTTTTAAACCGTAGTTCATTTTTACCATGTGCAAGACAATTCTAACAACCAAGGGCATTATAAAATGGAAATTTTGATGAACAATTACTAATTATATTGTATGGAGCAAATCTTAAAATAATTTAATTTTTTATGTTACGTATGATGGAAGATTCAATAAACGTCCATGAACAATACTACAGCTACTAACTTCTAAGTAATTATTACCATTCATGTGGATTTCATATGTCTCCTTTTTGTTATGAGCTTAAAATGGGTAGGTGTAGTATTTTTTTATAATTCAGAAATATAAATACGAGAAATTGGAATGTGGAGTAATTTTTATTGAGTTTTATGTTATAACTCGGTTTAAGTTTTAACATTGTTTTTTTAATTAGTATTGATTGATGTATAAATTTTGTGTATCATAGGTGTTGGAATATAGCACTAGTTTTGTTTCGACGTTAATTGGGTGGAGTACGCTATAATATCAATTTTGTATCAATAGAAGAATTGCATGGTCAATATATAATTTTATTTTATTTATATTATTTGTGTAAACTTTGTTGAACTGCTTAAATTTGGTAAGTTTCATTACTGTTTGTCAAAGAGAAGATAAATATTATGTCAGCTTATGTTTAGTTACTTATCAAATACATGTTTTAATGGTAAACAGAAAGATTTCCTTCACTATTGACCATTTTAAATAATAATCAACAAACTCTCTATTTGTTATCTAATATAGGTTGCATTAGGTTACTATACTAACATGATCAAATTTAAATGTTGTCTACTATATAATATTTGTTGTGAGTTTGCTATATGTTCATTTCTTTATTACCTTTTTTTTTCTTGAACTTTTCCTCACACAACAATTTGGCTTCTCTTAGAATATAAATCTTTGGTAAGTATATGTAGCACGTAGATTAATGAATATAATTGTGATCCTGCTTAGACTGACAGCATCAATATAGAGTTCTTAGAACTGTCCAACCTCACATCTAGTAAACTTGGTTTAATTTTTTCAGCATTGCAAGTTGACCCCAGTTATAGCATACAATTCTTAAGTATACCAATAAGTTCTCATGATTTTTCCTCTTTTAGGACTTTGATAACAGGTATCCGAGTAACTTAATTTCTGTTAATTCAGTTCTACATTTTCGTAATGTAAACATCAGTTAATTTATATGCCTACTAGTAGAAATGTATTGTATTAAATTACAATGTGGTTTTGATGTTTTATATGAAGTATTGCACTTGCATAGTAGCTACCAATTCACTTGAAAGTTACTTTCTCTTTTGCTTTATGTCACTCACCCAAAGCAACTATCATACGAAAAGAGTTAACATTCGTTACTGAATCAAATTCATTGCTAAGAAGTAAACGGCTAAGAAAAGTTTTTTCGTTCTTTATTCGATAATGAGATAGTAATTTTTTACTGAAATATATGCTATATGTTTCAACCCGCTACAGTAAATAAAAGACATCCTTTTTGAGTCAGAGCTTTAAGGAAAATATTTGGTCTGCCATTTTTTATCACTTGCATTTTTTGCTTGATTTCCTTGAACAATTAAATTGATTAACTTATCATATGCTAGTGCGCAGTTGTTCTTCAAAGCAGTTTGCTTTTGCATATTTCTCATATAATCTGATTTATTGACCCTGAAATCTGCAATATTGCTTTCAAAAAGTTTGAATCCTGTTTTAATGTATGAATTTTCAAAATCTCTCGGTTGATTTATCAATCTTGACACTGATCTTTTGCTAATCCTTTAATCGGAACATCCTTTCCAAATTCTGCATTAAAGTAATTTGTTTTCCATTTTTTTTTCCTGGAACATTTATGATTGCTAGGCTATTGCAAAAGCTTTTATATCTAGGGTTTCAAACCAGTAAGCTTAAATTTAATTCATATAGTAAAAAGATCATATATGTGGCCTATTGTATCATATGTTAAGCATGCCAAAATCAAACAAAGACATGCCTTGGATTTATGAAATGGTCACCATAGACCTTAAATTGCCATATTTATGTGTGTTTTTTTATAATGAAATTGGGTACTTTATATACAAGTTGGGTGGTGTATAATATATACTACATGACAAGTTGGCTTAATTCTTGCTTAGCGAGGGTCGGATCTCACAAGGCGGAAATCGAACCCATGGCTTATTTAATCAGTTTAGACAAAGTGTTTGTTTTATTTATATTCTTTTTGCCTTTAAAAAAAAGGTTTATGTATTTTTACCAGAGTTGGTATATTTGCCGTATGGACATGTTGATGCAAATAAAATCACCTGTATCCAATATTGTCTGTCCCTCTATACCCAACCAATCAGCACCCCCTGAATTCTACCTTTTTGCAATTAAATCCTCTTTTTTCCTTTGACTTAACTGCAAAAAGATGAAAAACCAGGGATTGTGATTTGTTGGGTACGGAGAGACAGAAAATTTTGGGGACAGAGGATCAACTCTCACGTTGATGTAGTTATAAAGTAGGTGTGAAGTCTTTATCTGCACAATAAATGCTATGTTCTGATCCACCCCGGAATTATTTTTTAATCTATTCATCTCTGTCCTTATAATTATACAAACACAAACTGTCGGAACTATTGAAAGACACATGTTCTTTTTTGTCATGAGATTTTAACCTTACAAACAAAACCAGTTCCTTTCGGCTTACTATCAATAGCATGAGTAGCTTGTTAGCTTCATATTTGCATGCATCAATTAGATTTGTATGTGTACAAATGCCCCCACCAATAATATGTCATTTTGCTGAGTGTGCCTTCACCTGTACTTAATTAATGTTGGCACACCGCACACTGTGGTAAATCCTTCCAGTTTTTAATTGATATGAACCCTTTCTCTCGCCCGCTAATCCCGCTGCTTTCACACAATTATTATTACCACCGATTTGCTATAAATTGCTTCTGTATTTTTTTAGCTTATGTCTAATCACTGGACCCCGCTATTTTTGTCTTCTTGTCATCTTTTTAACCTGCCTATGATCATAGATCAATTTTCCACTTTCTTGTATGTATGTGCGTTAAGGTGTGGTGCACAAGTCTGTTATGTGTAAAGTTTGGCACACATATATCTTGTATATATATCCTGTATACTGTATATATGATGGTCTTTATTAAGAATATTCTTACTTTAGAAAACTGCATCCTAGATGAACCCACCATGTACATAGAAATATAAAAATATCACGATGCACAAAACTACCTGACTGCACAATTTTGACTGTGTTAAACTTAACTGCATAAGGTAGCTTGTTGATTAAATATGGTTTCACAATTTAACAAACAATGAGGACGAAGTACATGTTGAAAGATCGCTTTTACGCTAATTGGTTAGTTTCGCGACTGATAATTTGCTGTTGCTTGTTTCTCAGTAATTGCATCAATAAAGTAGTTTATTTGTGTTAAATTTGAAATTGAGTTTAGAAGTGGAGTCAACAACTCAACGTCATGTTAATTTTTCAGGGTATTTAAATGTATATATAATTATCAATTGAATATTTTATATCAAATAACTAAAATATGACACATGTACGATGTACACATGCATGCATATGTTGTAAAGATGTCATGTGATACAATATGAATTGTTTAAATGGGATTAACTTTGATGGTGGTTGAAGCGATGATCATGGACGAAAGATATGCACGCTTAGTTCCCCTTTTCAACTAAGATGTAAGTTTGTGTGCATTTACGAGGGTTGTAAAAAACCAATTTTAACATCCTCAAATGGACCCTAAGAAAATTTCATATTTGGAAGGCGACAAGGTTTCAAAATGGGAGCATAAACCTGTGGTTATGTTTCCTCAATCTCATATCCAATATTCATTCACCTTATTTACTTACTGACAAAGAAGGGACAATACATATATGAAGTCTAATTTTTTCACCTATCCCATGTGGTATGCTACAGTACAACATTTTTTCTTCTTCTCTGAAATGGATCCAAAGGGAGGGTACCCTAAATAAATCTACACAGATAGCCATCGTTCGTGTGGATTAATCAGTGTTCAGCTTTTGGCACATGTATACATGGCCCATGAATAAATTTTAGTTTAGTACATGTTTGCAAGGAATGAACATAAGTAGCTTTTCATGTGGGAACACCTGATGTTTTGCTTCTTTAGTCTACCCATTCAACCCTAACCTAATTTTATTTCCCATCTTATATCCTTTTTTTCCTTCCCCTTTTTACTTTGTAATTCAAATCCTTCTTTTATGCATATATAAATATAAAGAGTATGATTAATTTTGCACTCTTAAGCCTTATCAAGGGTGCTAATTTGATCTTGGCTTTTTTATAGTTCCCATAAAAAGTGGTGATAATTCTATGAAGAGTATGTGGTTATATTGCATGTGCTGAGCAAGATTACTATGTCATTCCAGTACAAAAACTGAGTATCATCATGATTTACTGAAAAAAAATGTAACTGAGTATCACTATGACTTACTGAATAAACATGTACATATCAGATGATGCAGCTGGCTCTTCGGAAGAAGAAGCGAGTGGAGGAGAAAATGAAATGCAACCAGAATCGTCTAACTTCTATAAGGGAGAAAATAAAGACCTTAAAGATAAGCTACTAAGAAAATACAGCGGTTACTTGGGTAGTTTGAAACAAGAATTCTCTAAAAAGAAGAAGAAAGGAAAACTTCCAAAAGAGGCTCGACAAACTCTTCTTGAGTGGTGGACTTCTCATTACAAGTGGCCTTATCCAACTGTACGTACTACTTTTACTTCTTCATATCTACTATTCAGGACAATTTTTTAATTTGTCTTACTGAGAAGAGTTTAACCACACGGAATAAATAAAGTTTAATGGCTTTGTTTTGGTGGACGTGTTCTTAAGGAGAGTGTTTCATGTATCAAACTATAAAATAAGGGCTGGAACGCTGGATTCAAGTTAGGAGAATCTCGTTAAGCTAATGTACAATTAATTTCAGTATCCTAAATGTATTTTGGTCGACTAAGCATGAATTAGCTGTGTAGTTGAATATTCACTCCTAAATATTTATTGTTGCTTCCGAATTAAACCCAATGGTGAGAAACTACCGGAGCGAGAAACCGGATGTATATGGTTGCTCAGTTTATTTGCTTTGTGACATATTGATGCCACTCGAAATAACCTTGACTACATTTTCATGTGGATGCGATAACATATGTCAGTAAACAACCTATACGTAGGTAAGTTGCGAGTATGAATTTCAAAAGACTTCTAAAATATTTGAGTATATGTACATGTACTATGTAGTGTCTCGTAAAATGAAAAATTCACCATGAAAGGTGTGTTTATACAGACACATACATGCATACATATATGTATATGTGTGTGTCTGTGTCCTTAGCATACATTTTAGTACATCTAATAGATTTTATATAGGACAAATTTTCATGCTAGGCCTGGAAAGGAACTTATTATGGAAATAGATCTTGCAGATATTTTAGTTGGACAAAGTTTAAAAATAGAGTGGTGCTAAAAGCACCCGGATTTGCTAATGGCTACCATGAACCGCCGACCAAATACTGTTGGTTGGCGAACGCACGTAAAAAAAAAAAAAGGTTGGTTGGCGGTAGCCCTGGGCACACTTTCCGAGTGCTCTTAGCACTACACTAAAAATATGCTTTTCCAAAAACTTATTTCAACAATAGGAATCGTCCAAAACTTATTATGAAATAAGATACTTATTTTTTTGCACATGCCCTTTGCGTTAAAATACGCAGTACACCCAAAATCAAAATTTGCACATAGGCATTGTAAAATTCAGCATGTACAAAAATGAAAAACATACCTATTTTCAGAACAAGTTTTCTTTGAGGCCTGTTATATGAATAAGTTCTTTCTGAAAGCTTAGGTGGTGTTTGGTTGTATTTGTTGGAATTTAAGAGGAGGAGGATAACTAAATTTTCTTGCAATACTTCTTAACTTCATTACTACAAATATGACCACCCTTATATATAATAGACTAGACACCCTTACATACCAATAGACACCAGTTGATTAATAGACACAACACTAAACGAAGTGACATAACACTTAAACTAACAGACACAACAAATTACGAGACACAATAAATTGGGTTTATTTTCCAACATCCCCCCTTAAACCCAATTCTTCAATCGTTTTGACTTTTTTTTTTTTTTTTTTTTCAAACTTCAAAGAACTTCTGGGAACATCTCGGTTTCGATTTTATATCTCACATGTTTCGGCAGAATTAAGAAATTGTCCAAACTTTCTTTTTTTCTTTTCTTCTTTTCCATCAGAAAGATCTTCGATGTAGTTCGTATTACAGTCATAAATCTCTTTTTTTTCGACCTTTGGCTGCCACTCCGCCGTCCATAAATTGATGCAAGAAGTTGTACCTGAGAACAATCACGAAAATGCATTGAATGGAATGAGAACATGGCAATGTCATTAATGACTATCTGGTTGAGTCTTAGATTCATTTGCTCCAAGTCAGCACCTCGATTGATCATACGCTGCTGGTGCTTTTCAGCTATTAACTCTTTGTGATGCTTCCTTTTCTCATTTACGCCCATGTCATCCTTACAAACTGCGTAGAGTAAAACATCATTTTTCATATCCTTTTTACATAAAACAAATGTTGTCAAATTATCCACTACTTGATTTGCTGCAAGTGGTGTGCCTCTTATCAAACTATCATATTCGCCAAATTGCGCGTAGAGAATCTTGAATTCATTTGCGTTAACGAAATCAGCTTCTTCTTTTTCTCCCTCATTCTCAGCTTGGGTCGCGCCACTCATCTAGAATTATCATTTGTTCAGTTGACTCTTCCAGTTTTGTTTCCTCGTTGATAGCTTCCTCTTCTTTTTCATTCTGATCTGCTGAAGTCACCTTATCAACATGATCTGCAATGATCATTTGTACCGACTCCTCATTGGATTCTTGATTGTCAACAGCTTCCTCCTGCTCGACTCTTTTCAAAGCCAAATAATTGGCCTCGTCTTCCGATTTTTCAGCTTCAACATCTCTCTCTTCCTCACTATTTTTCTTCTCATCCTCCTTACCATAAATCTCTTTCAATAAAACCCACGATTCTTTTGCTGTTTTTTCTCCAATTATATGGTCGAAAGCTTCTTCATCTACGTTCTCACTCATTGCTGCACGTGCACAACGATCTTTCCATCTCAACTTGGTGAATGCCTCACTCTCTTTCTTCGTCATATTTTTGACGTCTTTTGGCCATTCATAGCCATTCTCAACGATCTCCCAAAGCCCTTTAGAGATCAACTCTTCTTTCTTTTTATCACTCCAATCTTTGATTTTTTTTTTTGTGAGAACGAACGACGAGAAAATTAGCATTGCCATAGTTTCAACTTGGCGCTCTGATACCAATTGTTGGAATTTAAGAGGAGGAGGATAACTAAATTTTCTTGCAATACTTCTTAACTTCATTACTACAAATATGACCACCCTTATATATAATAGACTAGACACCCTTACATACCAATAGACACCAGTTGATTAATAGACGCAACACTAAAGGAAGTGACATAACACTTAAACTAACAGACACAACAAATTACGAGACACAATAAATTGGGTTTATTTTCCAACAGTATTGTATTTCGTGTTTTGAGTTTTCATCATTACATATAAAAAATAAAGGGATGAAGAAGGAAATGGAAGAACAATTGAGGGGATGACAAGAGGATGGAGAAACGACGAAGGGATGCGTTGTCTCTCTTTCTTTTTTTACTTCCCAAAACATTGAAAATAAATAGATGTTTTGGTTTTATGTGCTAACTTCATTTTTCTGAAACAGTCTTTTTCATAATATACCTGTTTCTTTCCCATTTTTCTATAAAAGAAAACCTAAAACTAAAAATGATAAACTAAACACGTCTTTAATTTGTATTTGTCTTTATTTTAGTACCTTTGTGTGTGTGTGTGTACACACACGTGCGCGCACGTCCTTAACATATGATCAGTAGAATTCAACAATGCAGGCTGATCAAATTCTTTTAAATTCATTTTAGGAAGCAGATAAGGTCACACTGGCGGAATCGACAGGGCTCGATCAGAAGCAAATAAACAACTGGTTCATAAACCAAAGAAAACGCCATTGGAAGCCATCAGAGAGCATGCAGTTTGCTGTTATGGGAAGTCTTTCTGCACCGTTTTACGAAGACTGAACTTTCCTGTCCCCAATAAATATGGTAGTATGGATCGGGAATTTTTTCTGATACAAGGTTTGTATGTACCATGTAGAATAGCAGGACTCGTTTAAATCAAATTTATGTCCGAGGACAACTTTCAGATGTTGTAAGTCCATGTTTTTGCCTATTTGCTGAAATGGCAAGAGATAAACGTGGTTTATAAGGTCATTTCTTAGTTCTACGTTATTTTGTCTCGTTAATATATGGAGTATGGGACGTTAATATATGGAGTATGGGACGTTGTTTTGAATGCACTGATTACCATTGAATGCACACAATGATTTAGCTGAACCGGGTCCTTGTCCCCGTGTATCTTGTGCATAATGTATTCGTAGAATTGGAAATGTAAATAAAAAGATTTGCTGGCTGTATATTACAGTTTGGTTTATGCATTGTTTTTTTTTTTTTTTCTTTTTCTGGAATATTCAAATTCTGCTCTGATCAACTATAAATGTTAACAAAGAACAATTTAAAAAGCACATAGATAGTCGATATTTGAAAAACATATATAGATGTGGATTAAAAAACTTCTAATCTGTAAATTATACGTTTGGTTTATATTGCGTGTATTTTAGCATAAAGAATGATATACATTAATTGTTTTATCAAGTTAGCAGTTTATTTGATATAGATATATTAATCATTCGTAACTATTTATTATTAATGTATTTATTGATTTTGAACATTTCTATAATGAATGGAATTGAAAAATTATGTTTATTTGGATTATATAAAGGTGATTTTTCCCACAAGGACAAACTCATCCAAAAACTTGTCTAAAAGGACAAGAGCCCAAAAACTTGCCCAAAAGGACAAGTTTTAGTGCAAATGGTGGAATTCAGGGGGGTCCCATGTTTTTTCACTTTGCACTAAAACTTGTCCTTTTGAGCAAGTTTTTTACCCCTTGTCCTTTTAGGCAATTTTTTTGGTCTTTTTGTCCTTTACAATTTTTTCCTGTTTTGTGTTTTTTTAATATACGAAAAATGATTTCGAATGTGGATACGTATATGATATTATTGTTAGGAAAAGTTGCGCCTTTCCGAAAGCGACCAGGATGTTATTCATCCAATTACTTAAAGATGATTTGATAGAAAAATAACACAGATATGAAATTACACGCGCAAACACAAGATATTCCACCCAACTACCCTCTTTATTAATTCACAAAATCAAGTTTTGTTTACACTGAATGGATCAAAAACTAAAAGTAATCAAATTACAATTGAATTAACCCTCTATATGACTACAGCTTTTATTGAAGAAGTAGAACAATAAAGAACGACGACAGACTCTTGGATCAACTATTTTGGTCTCAATTCCATGATATAATCCAAAGCTAGATGGTGCTTTTATAGGAGAGTCGAAGACCTATGTAAAATATCCAGTTTGCCCCCTTAGAATATATTAGGAATATATTCCTCAAATAACCAGTCAAAAACAGGAACCCCGCCTCAGACATCTGACTGAGATTAGTCAGACGTCTTTCCAAGCTCTCGGGTTACAAAACTATGACAACTTAGACATCTGACATAAATGGCTCAGACGTCTGAGCTGGAACTCAGGACAAACTCCGGTTTACACACCATCTTCTCCGCTACAAACCACTCATCAAAACACATCGCCTTCAAAATATGTGATTATATATATCACAAATCACAACATTCCACCTTGATATGAATCACATCAACAAACAGTCTTCCAACAAATCAACAATCAAGTCACCTAGCTCTTTCAACGACACCTACTCTAAATTAAACCATCATAAACACAACCCACCGCCTGCAAAAGATGCATCTCCCCCCTAAGATGTCGCAACACTAACCGTCTAAAACTGTTTGTAATACCACAAGGATCTCCACCTTATGAATTTTCCAAATCGACACCTATTTTCCACTTGATCAAAGTTCCTTCCCCGATCTCTACCGATCCCTCGAGCACTATCAACGTGAAGACCCAAGTCAAAAACATAAACCGAATCACCAAGGTATAAGCAAATTAAATTAGTTGCCTTCTTCTTTGTCTTCTTCCATCTTCCCATATTCATATCTGAGGGTTTCTTCCCATCTCCATCAATCGGATCTTGAAAACCATTGAGGTAAAGCACATCCTTCATCTTAGGCTTCCAAATCCCCAATTTCTTCCGTGAAAAATATTCATCTTCGGAGATGCCACCATATCCAACATAACAAAAAACTATATTTCCAATCCAAAATCACTCTAAGCATTATGATGACCTAGCTCCGATGCTAATTATTAGGAAAATGCGCCTTTGCGGAAGCAGCCAGGATCTTATTCACCTAATTACTTAAAGATGATTTGATAGAAAAATAACACAGATATGAAATTGCACGCGTAAACACAGGATGTTCCACCCAATCTCCCTCTTTATTGATTCACAAAACCAAATTTTGTTTACATTGAATGGATCAAAAACCTAAAGTAAACAAACTACAATTGAATCAATAATCTTATTGAGAAAGAGAGAATTCTACATGACTACAACTTTTGTTGGAGAAGGAGAACAATGAAGAACGACGATAAACCTTTGGATCAACTATTTCGGTCTTAATCCCATGATATTATCCAAACCTAGATGCTTCTTTTATAGGAGAATAGAAGGTTTACGAAAAATATCTGATTTGCACACTCAGAGTATATCAGGAATAAATTCCTCAAATAACCGATCAAAAATAGGAAACCCGCCTCAAACGTTTGACCGAGATTGGTCATTCATATGTCCAAGCTCTCGGGTTACAAAACTCTGACAGCTTAGATGTCTGACATAAATGGCTCAGACGTTTGAGTTGAAACCCAGCACAAAACTTCCCCATTTGAGCTTCTGTACAGTCTTCCTCCAGACTTCGGTCCACACACCATCTTCTCCGCTACAAAGCACTCATCAAAACACATCGTCTTCAAAATATGTGATTATATATCACAAATCACAACAATTATCCACATTCGAAAGCACTCACTGATTAGTCTAATTACCCGATAACATAAAATAGAAATATGTTACTTGATCAATGTTCGTTTATGAATCCAAAGATTGCCTTATGTTTCTCCAAGTGCCCAAGATTATTTTCTATTTTTCCAGTAGGCAAATATGTAAGAGACTAAGAGAATGTATTATAATCAAAATGCAATGGTTAAAGCTGCAGTTACGGAGTTGTGAACCCATAAAGTCCAACTGTTCACAAATAGAGGTACCATACTAAAAATACACATTGATCAATTTCATAGATTAATGTACCTCTCATATGCACACATGGATGAAGTTGAAGGCTAAGTCAACATAGGTTTAAATCAATCTACACCATTAACGTTGCACATTCAAAAGAAGCGTGAAAGATTAAGAAGACCAAACCAATATTTCAACAATATTAGATGCACGCTTAATCAGTCATGACGCTAATCTTCTTGAGTTTTTACTATCGTGAGTTGATCACATGCATGTAATCGATTGACCAGTGGATTCTATCTAATGTTGTTCTTTCACGCTGCATCTTATCCATTGTCTCGTTTAATTTGTCTTTCATTTGTTTTTGATTTTCCGGCAGAATCGACCGGTTTTTAAAGTGATCTGCAACACTTATTATAACAAATAATAATTACATTATTATAGGAGATAGAAGGAATGTCTAACTACTACCAGTAGTTTTTAAGGTAGATTGTCCCCACTAACGGTTTTTAGAGTGGTCCGACTATTAAACTATACTAGTTTATCGTACAAGAGCTAGTCTTAGAAACTAGATTACTCATCACATTACTAACTCCACGCTGAGAGATGTTGCAATTGCATACAACAACAAAATATCCAATATAATTATGACATAGACCATAACCTAGCAAGGATAGTAAGTACCTCATGCCAGTATCCCTAATAAAACAAAGCCAACAAACACAGTTACACTATTTCGAAGGGAGTACCAACACACAATTTTTGGATGAACAATTTCATAATTTGATTCATTGTTTACGGTATCAAAAACATCTTCATTATTTATTTGAATAAAAACTTTGAAGTTTTCATCAAAACATACATGTAATATTTCTTGAATGGTGTTCTTAAATTAAAAACTCTATATGTTTTACTTCTATTAGAATATCCGATAAAGATTCCTTTGTCGAAGTTGGGATGAGGGAAAAGACAGGAGCTACTCCTGATCGAAATCCGGGAGCAGTAGCAAAGCTAGCTGCGGGAGTCGCAGGAAAGGCGACCGGAGGAAGCGTAGCTGAGGGAGACGACCGAAGGTCTAATTTAGGGAGGTATACTTCGAGGAGACTGAAGCATGAGGCGAGCGTAAGTGAGCAATTAATATACTCATCGCTGGTATATTAATTGGCCAATATAAAATTCGACTCATTCACATACAGATCATGAATGTTTGGAATCCATATTATGCAAGGAGACATTGTTTTGCTAAATCGAATTGAAGGGTGATATCAAATCGGTCTATTTTCGGTGTCATATACATAGTTATTGTAACAACCCGTATTTTTGGAACTAATTTAAAATTTATTTTAATGAATTTTACATGGACTTGTAGTCGAATATAAAAAATTGATAATTTAAAAAGATTAATTTTGAGAATTAATGATGTAAAATTTATTTAAAACGAAGTTTGAACGTATATATTTATATTAGCTATAAAAAGAACTTGAAACGGCGCGGTAGTTTGAAAATTCGATTTCTAATTTCAATTGGGTATGAAGAATTCATTATAAATTAGAATTTTATGAAATATGAAACGTTAGGATCTATTTAATTATATCTTTCTAATGAATGTGAAAATTTTAGATCTCATTTTATAAATTGTAATTTATGTCTAAATTAAAATTTAGAACAGTCGCTATGGAATTTATATATTTTTTAATATTATATATAGCCCTTAAAAATAGCCATTTTGCAAATGGCCTTCGTTTTCGATGAAACTAATTTTGTTGGATTCGGAACGTCAAATTATTGTCAAGTTTAAAATTTCAAGTCAATTGGAATTAATATGTAAGCGTAGTAAATTTAAACGCATTTTGTAAGTTCAGTTGAATTTAATAAGCTAGTTAAAAGGTCATTTTTCAAATGGCCTCCAAACTCAACGAAATTAGTTTTGTTAGAACGATATTTGAAAAACATAGCGAAATTTCAAATTTCATAATTTTTGGAGTCAGCATGTGGTCGTAGCAAATTAAAATGTACATTGAAAATCAATTTTTGAACGTTATATTGATTTATATTTTAATTTTGATAAAAACTAATCGAAACGATCGAATCAACTTACGAAACATATCCCATTGTGTTTGGAATGAGAGTATTTGGCTAAGTGCGACATTCTTTGGAATTCATTTAGAGTTCAGACACAAATTTTCACAACAAAAAAATTAATTAAATTATATATATATATATATATATGGAGCGACTACAGGGACACAAAATTAGACATAAAAGTGTGTACACAAAATCTGGACCACAAGAATTGTTTGTCTTTATGTGTGAGGTATAATTAAATGGGAGATCTAATGGCTCAGATTTTGTGTGTTTAATTTTGTGTCCCTTTGGACCTTCCCATATGTATATATATATAAGCAGTCATCACAAAACCATTTTTTCCTCTAAAACATTAGCAGATGCCATTCCTGAATCAATGGACGACGACGTTCAATCCTTCCTCTCCTCTTTCCTCGAAATCCACGAGTCGAATTATCAATCCCCTAATAAGAAAGTTGCTAAGGCAATTTTGAGGGCGATCATAAAGGAGCTCGAAAGGCTTGACTGTTAAGGCAATTTTGAGGGCGCACGAGACTCATGGAAAAGTACGACAAGGTTTAGGTGGCCACTCTGGTGGCTTCAGATGGACGACCAATGGCCTAGTGGTGAGTGCGGTGGTTGTTGAAGCCTGGCGTGCATGGGTTTTTATTTTGAATGCTTGGAGTGATTAAAAACGAGGAAGATAGGGTTAGCAAACCCTTAATGACAGATTAGTGAAATTAATCTGGTTTAATTATTTTTAATTAATCGTTAATGTAATCAAAAGTTTAAACTCTGTAACTTATCCAAACGAACACAGAATCACGCAAACCAAGACTCGTTGAAATCGTGAAGACGAGCACTCTGTTTCAGAACCGATTGCAACAGAAACAGAAGCTATTGGAATTTTTGATAAAATTAAACATCTGTTTAATTTTATCAAAAATAATCGTTATTGAAACGATTTCAGAACCGACCAGTGTGAGAACTCTCTCACTCAATTCTTTTGTACAGTTATTTATTTTTATAATTGAATATATATTGATTGCTTGTGATTGCAATATTTGTTTGGTGACTGATGGATGTTCACAGTTTTAATATTACCATTATTAAACAGTGATTATAAATGTTGATAAATAAAACGTTTATATTATGAATTATTCTGGGATGACAATTTACCCACCCGTCTCCCAAATAATAGATAAGTTCACATGGATTATGATGTAAACCCCACACGGGTATTGGGACGATAATTTTACACATCGCTCAAGTATACAAATAATAATATTTGTTTGATGGTAGAAAACCCCACACAGGTCTGGGGATGATAATTAATTCACATCCCACTTGGATTTAATTGTATGTCAACCGATTGATTGACAGACTATTATAAGCATTATTTAATTATTTAATGCTTATACAGTTGTAAATTGCACTCTGGATGTGAATTTAATGTTTAATAGTTGTTTATCACTATTTTTGAATACATACGATGTATGGAATCCATATAAATAAAGTTATATTGTAATTGATTAAGTATAATTCCAATACAGAAATAACAAATATTTTAAAATAATATTCAGTGAAGAATCGAAATATGATCTTGATATTTGATTTTGGATGGACATGAAAATATTGAAATATTCATAACTGAAATGAATATGAAGCCGAGTTAAGTAGATACACGCTATTTTAACTCGAATGTCGATTTTATTCATTTTGTAATGAATATTGAAAAGATTTAATATTAAAATTTGATATTTTGAAAACATACTCTTTTAATATTATAATGATATGGAATATTCAATTTTGATTTAAAATTTGTAACGTCCTGGATTTTTACCTGTTTTATGATGAACATTTAAATTTATTTTAAATGTTGAATTGGAATAATAAATGGATTTTTATTTAATTTATCGATTTAATAATCGATATACGAATTAATATCGAAAATATTGATAATAATTGAATTCAAAATTTAAGACTGAATCGAAAGAATTCAGTTGATTAATATAAATGTTATAATGAATTAGAACGATAATAAAAATTTATTATTAATTAATTTAATTGTTTGAAATCGATTTATATTTTAAATCGAGTTCAATTTAAATCGTTAATTTAAATTGTTATCTCTTCTATACAGTCGAATAAAATTTTAGAACCCGTTCCGTTGAATCAAGAATAGCAAATAACATTGAGAATGTTGGTCATCACGATTGAATAGAGCTTTGGGACTGTGAGTTAGTGGCCATGAGATATTTTGAATTAAATAATAAATTCACATTAAAATTTTATAAAGAGGGCTGACCTACCTATATTATTGTATACCGCAGACCTATTATTCTAAAATATCCTCTCTTTCAAATCACCTACCATATTTCCTCCTACCTTCAGTATCAAGCAGACAACCAATTTAATGATGTTAGTGCATCTATCCACTCTCCCTTATTTATATATAAGTTGCGACCGCACTCCCTTCTTATTCCCATTTTCATTCCCCTGAATAAAATCGAAGTCTGCTCTTTTCCTTTTATTTTCGATTTTCTTCGAATTCTTTCCCAAAATAATATAAAATCAAATATGTAGCCAAATTATTCAAGTTTTTATTCTCTGAAATCGCATAAACAAGGGCTTCAACCTTATGGCCTTCAAGCTTCGTGCGATGCAAATCTAGGGTGCTCGATTTTAGGAGGTTGAAGTCGTGATTTACGGATGAAGCAAATTGGGCTTCTGAAGCTTGAAAAAATTGAAGATACTCATTAGGGGAGGAGGTGGCGTAGGAATTGAGTTGGACACAAAATCAAATGGAGCTATCATGTGTGGTGCGATGATTTATGAAGAGGCCGAAAAACTGGTTGGGTATGAAGGGATGAAGGGTCACTACAGACATTTGGTACTGGAGTGGAGTTCGTTTAAACTAATGACGAGTTGGGGGTGCTCGATAGTTAAATTAATGGAGTGTTTGGGGTCTCGACAAAGTGACGGAGGGATACAATTTTGAGTTCGATCTGTGCATTTTTTGGGAAGGGGCGCAACAACTTTTATTTAGTCCCATGCTAGTTGAAGGATGATTGGTCGTGGAAATCAAATATAGGGAAGACAGATTTAAAAGATGGAGAGGGAAAGAAGATCGGGTCTGTCAATAGCAGTGAGGTATTTTTTTAACTAAATCTTAAAATATCTAGAATCTATATATTCATTTATTTATGTTAAAATAATTTATAAGAATAAATGTTAATCGATGAATAAAATAAATTATCATAGGATATGGTTGCACAGTTCCTTGCGTATTTACTAAGGTGAAGAAACATGATGGAACAAAAATGGCAATGATGATTATGAAGGCAACATACTAACTGATACTGGATAATGGAAGTTTTTGGAACCATTCGAAGATTTGTATCATGGTTTGATCGAGTAGTTTGCAGTAACCGCGTAAGGTATACATTTTACATAATTTAAATACACACAAGATAGTTTATTTTTTTATTTAGTTTAATGGTTAATTTAATAAACCTTTAATCGATAAATTAAAATTTATTAATCCTAGGTGATATATTTATTCGAGTAGATTAGAAGACGAGATGATATGGAATTTTAAATGGATATTCGACAATTAAATATCAAGGTGAGTAAACTGACTTTTTGGTTCGATTATAATTTTTTATAATCGAATTTTTATATAAATATTTATATGATGTTTGTTGGTTGCTTGAATTGTTGTTTATTGATAAATTGTGGTCATTATATACGTTAGTTATTTAGGCTTGGTGGTTTTGGCTATTATATATATTGGATATTTCCCGCAGTACCACTAGCGGACGCCCGCAGTATCATTAGCGGATGACCCTACGACCCCTACAATATATTATAGTGGATGACTTTCTATACCGCGATATCCTGCCTTGAAGTTGGATTGGTATTATTTATGTTGTCTAACATATGTGGATGTAGGGAAAACAGGTTAGAGGAATCCAACTGGATTCCTCAAAATTTGTTATTGCATGTTTACATATTCATATACGTGCGATATGATGAATTTGGTTGATGGGCTGTGTGTTTGGATGTTTAAAATCACTAGCCCAAAAATATTGATATTTATTAATATCATGAAAAGGGATTTTTAGATTTAAAAAGGAAAATTAGAAATTGAATTTCGAAGGGGTTAGGAAATATTAACTTGTTTTTAATAATAAAAAAAGTAGTTAAATTTATAAGTGATGTTTAATGTTGAATAGAAAAATTATTATTGGATAATTTAGAAATGGAAAACTCAAGTGCCAATTTAAAAAAGGGAATTTTATTTTTTGAAAATAGAAATGGAATTTGAAATAGAAACTTGTTTTAAATATTTAAAACAAGAAGTGAAATTCATATGGGGAATCATCATTGGATAATTTATAAATTTAAATTCAAGTATTCATTCAGAAAAGGGAATGGGAATCACTTAAAAGGGAAAACAATGTATTTATTCCGACGTTCGGAATATGAACTGAATTGGAATAACACGTACGGATTTATAATTAGAATTCGACTATGTTGAATTACAAAAATAATTAATTCTAGAAAAGATATAGGAATTATATTAAATAGAAATTTAAATTTTAATATGAAAATAGATGTGCTAAGTTTATACAAATAAAATATTCTGAAATGAGAATAGTGTTTTAAATAGATTATTAATATGGAAGCTTGTTAAAATAAAATAAGAAAGTTGATTTATAAACAATGTTTATAAATGTATTGAAATAATTTTCATTGGAAAAATTGGAAATTGGTTTTTCGAAATATAAGAAATGACATTTAAAATGCATATTTAAATGAGATAGAAGAGGAGATTTTTGTGATAAGTAATGTCAGATTTTATTACAAACTCTTATCCGTCTCAAGATAGGAACATTGTCGATCAAGGTCTGAGAGGTAAATAAAATACCCCAATTTGGGCGACTTCACTATTATCAAGAGATGATATTAGTTTGTAATGGTAAAGGATGTTGAATTAATTGATTATTCCCATAAAAAGAAGTTGTAATTGAAATTTGATTATATCGAATTGTTATAAAATATTTTATGTCCAAGGAAATTGTAATTTAATATAGAAATGGAGTCGTGAATAATTTACACCCGAGTTATGAATTTTGAACAAATGAAATCAATGATTTTGAAAAATCGAGATGTTTAAGTTAAATTTGGAAAACTGATTTAATTTATATTTAAATATTGGGGAATGGAGTTGGAATTTTATTATAAACAAATGTTTATATTTCTTTAAATTAAAACAAACTCGCCGCAATGCGGTAATTCGTAAATTGACGATTCAAACTTCAACTGAGTATATAGAACTCAATATATGTAACACCCCATAATTTTAAAATTTTAAAATAACAAAATAAATAATACTTAATTTTTAGAAGAAGAATCAAGGGAAACGGGCTGCGCCATTGCGTTCGTCTCGGAATTCTGCTTGGGATGGAGTTCGAGTTTGCGTAAATCGAACATCGTATGAAGAAGTTATGAAGCTTAGAAGATTTCAATCTAAAGTAGAATTTAATTAAATAATAATTAAATGACCAGAGTAGTTCAAAATTCGAAATCCAACCCAAAATAGCTGAGCTGGAACCCCCCCTAGGAGAGTCGACTGGGGAGTCGAACCCCCTATGGGTGTCGACCTCCATCGGCCAGATCTGTATCTGATGACGTGTTTTTCTGGGATTGGCCAGATGATGTGTTTTTCTGGTCTAGATGGTTCAGATGCTCCTAATCAGATCTAAAGGTCCTAAAACACCTATAAATAAACACCTAAACTTAAACCTAATCTCATTGTTTTCATCCACGGCGCCTCCATGCTGCTCTAATCTAAACTAGCCTTTCTTCTCCACCAAAACAAATCAAAATAGGAGTATTCCAATTAGAAGATTGGATCTACAAACAATCAAAGTAGAGATTATTCAAGATCAAAATTGCTACAACAATGACTAATTATCTTTTCTAAGAAGTCTATTGTTGTGAGTCTATGTTACTTTCACATATAATTAAACTAAAAATTAATTGTGATAGTATTGTAAATTTGATCTAATGTATAAGCCTGTAAATAAGATGAATCATATCAAGTTTTATAATTTGTTACCCTTCAGATTCATACCCAATTGTTATTATCATATGCCTATCTGATCTATTTTGTCGTTATTCATTTCATATGCATATCTATATATTTATGCCAATTTTGATGTTTTGATTCTCTTCCCTTCTTCTTTTCCTTTTTCCTTTTGAGATTAGGCTAACTTCGAGCCTAAGCATATTGCTTTGAGATTTACGTATGAATAACGTTGGGATGATTGGGAAAAGTTGGGAAATTTGTAATAAAATGTGATTTGGCATAAATTGTTGATGACTATGGAAATTGGTTTGGGCATAATTGAGGATAACTTGTATACATGAGATTTGGCATAAATTGGTTTGCGCATAATTGAGTATAACTTGTACACATGATATCTGGCATAAATTGGTTTGGGTATAATTGAGTATAACTTGTATACATGAGATTTGACATAAATTGTTAATAACTATGAAAATTGATTTGGCATAATTTGGTATAACTTGTATGCATGGGATTATAAGCATAAATTGGATTGGAATTTATGGGTAATTGGGAATCACTATAATCCAAGATTTGAAATTGTGCATGAATTAAGGAAGAGATAATGAACGCAAATTGCTTTGGGCATAATTTGGTATAACTTGTACATATGGGATTATAAGCACAAATTGGATTAGAATTATAAGCATAAATTGGGTTGGAATTTATGGGTAATTGGAATATATTATAATCCAAGATTTGAAATTGGGACTTGAATCAAGAAAGTGAAAATGAACGCCTAAGACACGAGGTTTGACTCAGATTGCATTATATGCCTGCCCGGAACCGCCCGGCATATCCAGCAACCATAATTTGGTAATTTAATGTGAGAGGTCAAAGGCAGAAATTAGATGCGTAATAATGCTAAGACACAAGGTTAGATTCAGATTGCGGTAGAAGTCTGCCCGGAACCGCCCGACATATCCAGCAGCCGCAAATGACAATCTAATGGGGGATGTCTGTCACGATTACGGGTATAATAAATCAATAAACACTTAACCAAGATAAGACATGTAGTAAGACATGGGAATAATAAAAGGGTTAAGTGGGTGACATAGGTAGCATGTGAAAAATAATTAATAACACTTAACCAAGATAAGACATGTTGTAAGACATGAGAATGGTAAAAGGGTTAATTGGGTGACATGGGTTGCATGTGAAACATAATTAAAAGCACTTAACCAAGATAAGACATGTGGTAAGACATGAGAATAATAAAGGGTTAAGTGGGTAACATGGGTAGTATGTGAAACATAATAAAAGCACTTAACCAAGATGAGACATGTGATAAGACATAGGGGTAAAAAGGGGTTAAGTGGGAATTCCTAGTGGGGACCAAGTTTAGGAGGGAAGCTTGTGTCAAGTGTATGGATCCTTTTCAACCAGTAACCCATTTCAGTATCTATATGAGCTCGAACTAGGTCGAGGACAGGGACACGCTTACTGGAGTTGATTGTAAGAGGTCAATAAAGAGTTAGCGATGGCGGCGCTAGTCCAACGGAGTCATGTGCGCGCGCGGGTCTGGGATTGTAGGTAAGAGGCTGTTGTATCATGTAGGTATAAGCTATGCATTTCAGTAGTATCGGGGTTGCCACCTTAGGGAGTGATACACCCTATTGTGGGACCGGCAAAGGTATCTATGAGGTTAGGGAGCCGATCAAACGGGAAGGGTAGTGGGTACATCTAGTGTTGATAGGTGCATATTGGTTACCTATGATAGCAACTAGAGGTACATAATCGAATAGGAAGGGTACATCTAGTGGTGATAGGTGCATATTAGTTGCCTATGATAGCAGCTAGAGGTACATAATCGAATAGGGAGGGTGCATCTAGTGGTGATAGGTGCATATTGTTTACCTATGATAGCAGCTAGAGGTACATAATCAAGCAGGGAGGATAGTAGGTACATCTAGTGGTGATAGGTGCACGTTGGTTACCTATGATGGCAGCTAGAAGTACAAGAAACTATCAGATTCTATTTAGCCAAGAGGGATCATCTTTTAGTATGAAGCTAGTATTGGTACGGTGCAGAGAATATCTTATAGTGGTTAGAAGCGCAGTCAATGTTACATCTTGTTCGTCTTGTTACCTTGTCATATTTGCTTATGTTACAGTCATCTCTTATATCCAGTTTATGTTCTTATCATGTTGCTTTACTAATTATATTGTTAAAGTCACTGGACTTGCCAGACTTCATGTCTGGCCCTTTTTGTTTCGCCTCTTTTCTTTCCTTTCCCCCTAGGTTCTCAGGGTGGGCACGTTGAAGCTTGATTCAGACTTTCCTGCTTGAAGTGCTAAAAGTAATGCTTAGCTTTGTTTCTCTTTCATATGGCATTTTGGATTGGGGATTATGGTTTTAAAAATTATGTACTTTGATGGGATTTGTACAAGACTGATATTATGTACTTGGTTTTGGTGCGATGGTTTTGAAGATGTAACTAAACTTATTTTTGTTTCCGCTGCAATAAAGTTATAAGTTTTTCAAGTACTATTTTATGTATCTGTCTTGTAATATTCTATTTTGTTTACTTATAACACTCCATGAAACTTAATGCATTCCCTTTGTGAGTGACATTAACAGATGTGGGGTGTTACGCGTGGTATCAGAGATGAAGGTTACCCGATCATATAAAAGATTTTGAAAGCTGGTTTCAAAACGGTTTTAAAAGAAGTATTTTCAAAAGAAAAGTTTGTTTTGAAAGACATATTCCCCAAAGCCATATGCACTATCTCTTGATTTTTCTATTTGAATCCTTATTTCCTTCTTTTCTGAGTCTTTGGGGCTCCTGGCTTTCTGGGAGGTAATCTCATCGCGACATGGTTCCATAGGCATGATGAGACTACGACGCATGTCGAAAGGCAAAGAAGTGCCTAACTTCCATCTATAACCGCAGTAGTTTCACCTGCAGCTAATTTTCTTTTCAGCCTTGTAGGGTTTTCCATGCAATGGTGGCAGTTTTAGAAAGACTTGTTAACATGTTTCACAAGGATGAGAAACTCATGGATATAGCCTTAGTGCACAAGGAAGATAAAGGAGAAAAGAATGAGGCCAAGGTTGAAGGATCACAAGATAAGGAAGTGGAACCTAAAAAGGGTGGAATGAACTATAGACTCCGAGAAAAGAGGAAGTGTCATTACTGAGGTATGGTAGGTCATATATAGCTAAAGACCATAGGACGAAGAAGAAGAAGACTGGTTGTTATCATTGCAGAGAGACAGGACATCTAATCAGGGATTGTCCAAAGAGGCAAGGGAAAGGACAAAGTACAGGATCTTCCGGAGGGCAGATGCGTGCTCTCACGGCTGGCATACCTGATAGAGGCAGAAAAGTTTCTGTTGAAAGTTTGATTTTCCTTTTTGATTATCCTGTTAGAACCTTGTTTGATTTTGGCATTTCACATTCGTTTATATTTGCTTCTTTATTTGAAACTCTGCATCTAAATACTAGTCATGGATCCCGTTGTAGTCTCAAATTCTATTAGTGGCTTAGCTCATTTACCAATGATTTGTCGGGATTTGAGAGTGTCTATCTTGGGCGTTGGGTTTGAATGCAACGCCGACGTATTTCGTTTCATGGGCTATGGTCTGATTCTAAGGATGGATTGGCTATCCAAGTATGGTGACATCCTAGACTGTGAAAGGAGGGTAGTTAGACTATTGACTCATTGTGGAAAGACCCTTGATATTTCATGTGACCATAAGGGTTTGGTGATGCTTTGACGCATCCATCGATGATTTGCGACCTGTTCAAGTAGTCCGTGAGTATGATGACATCTTTGATGAGGTTCTGGGTTTACCCCGAGGCGCGAGATTGAATTTCGTATACACTTAGTGGATAATGCAAAGCCAGTTGCATTGCTAGTACGCCACATGGCTCCAAGAGAGAGAGGAAGGAACTCAGTAAACAAGTAGGGGAGCAGCTTGAGAAAGGGTTCATAAGAAGAAGTATTTTGGAATGGGGTGCTCCGGTTGTTTTCGCTACGAAGGATGATGGTTCGCTTAGATTGTGTGTGGACTATAGGGGGCTGAATAAGCTCACGAAGAAGGATAGACACCCATTTCCAAGAACAAGTGATTTGTTCGATCAGTTGGTTGGTGCTTCGGTTTCCCCCCATTTGGACTTATCTACAGGTTTTCATCAGTTGAGGGTAGCTGAGGATAGTATAGATGAGACTGCATTTAGAATTCCAGATGGCTTCTTTGAGTGGCTCTTCATGCCTTTTGGTTTGACGAATGCACCCGCCTATTTTGTATACTTGATGAGTAGGTTGTTTAGGGAGTTTCTAAACAAGTTAGTGGTAGTCTTTATGGATGATATTTTGTTATTCTCTAGAAGCGAGGAAGGGCATTTCCTACATCTTAAGGTATTCTTAGAGACACTTCGAAAACATTAACTTAAGGAAAAGTTTTCCAAACGTCATTTTGGAAAGGGAGTAAGGTTCTTAGGACACAGGGTCTCTAAAGAAGGGATAGCAGTAGAATCCCATGAAGGTAGTGGCAATCCAGGATTGGAGGATTCCAAAGAATACAACGGAAGCTTTCTTGGTTGGGCAGACTATTATAGGAAGTTCATTAAGGACTTTGCGAAGATATCAGCCCCAGTTTTGACTTTGCTAGATGGGAGCAAACTGTTCACTGTATATACCGATGCTTGCAGACAGGGTTTGGAGCAGTTTTCGATGCAAGAGGAAAAGGTGATATGCAAGAGGCGGTAGGTACGCAGCTATGTTTGAGCATCACTTATCGCCCTCATACGGATGGATAGACAGAAAAGGTGAATAGAATCCTTGAAGATCTTTTTAGGTTATGTATCCTAAATTTTGGAGGGACATAAGAAGAGCACCTTCCATTTGTGAAGTTCTCTTATAACAACAGTTATTAAGCTAGTATTGGCCTAGCACCTTTTGAGGGTTTTTATGGACGACCGTACCGGTCACCAACTTGTTTGTGGGAGTTTAAGGATAAGATTTTGCTTGGTCCCGAGATGGTTAGGGAAACCTCGAAGAAGATGGAATTGATTCGAAGACGCATGAAGACGGCACAAGACCAGCAAAAGTCATACGCTGATAAGAGATGAACCAATCTTGAGTTCGATGTTGGAGACACAGTTTTTATCAAAGTGTCACCATTGAGGAACGTAGTTCGCTTTGGATCTATAGGGAAATTATCACCAAGGTTCGTATGGCCATTCCCCATTGCAGAAAGAATTGGACAGATGGCCTATAGAGTAAAGTTTCCTAAGAAGCTTAGTGGTGTTCATGACGTTTTTCACGTATCACATTTGAGGAAGTGTTTACATGATACCGCAGAAGTAGTAGAGACGAGCATGCGTAGAGAAGTGGAAGTAGAGAGAGATGCCACGGTTAGACGAGTTCCTACATGCGTCCTTGGATCAGAGGTTAAGAAATTACGCAATCGAGAGGTCAAGTTGGTTAATGTCCAATGGGGAGATGATCAAGGAGACGCGACTTGGGAAACAGAAGACAAGATACATGCGTCGTACCCTTTCCTTCTTGAGGGTGTATTCTTAACTTATCCTTTTTTCTACTGCTTTGTTTATACTTGTTCTATCGTTTAGCGCATCCTCTCGATTATATCTTTGACCTTTATATAGAAAATCCTATGGTTGTAAACATATATTCGAAACATGTATTTTGAAACACCCCACCCTCCATTAAGATCACTCACAAGGGACTGCCTTAACTTTGGTGGAGGTTTGTAAGTAAAAGTCACAGATAAAACAAAAGACAGATATAAACACACACACACACACACACACACACACACACACACACATATATATATATGCAGCGGAAAACATCAGACTTTTATTTCATAAAATACTTGTTCATACAACACATTTCCATAATTGCCTCATAACAACTTCCAAAACGTTACAACATCATTTCTGTCTTGGTTTTTAAATAAAGAAGCATAAAACGTGATTAAAACTGCGTAAATCCCCAGAGAGTGTGTCCAATAGCCATATCCAAGGAAAGAGACTCCAAACCGTACATCCACTATCTTGGAGCTTTTAAAGAATCTTACTAAGCTGGATTGTTTCCTCCTTGTGGACCTGGGGGGGGGGGGGGAATGGAAGAAAAGAAGACGAAAGAAAATAGGGTCAGACATAAAGCCTGGTAAGTCTAGTGACTCTTCAGTATGAGAATAAGGATAAGGGCATGATAGGTATAAAATGGAAACAGGAAAGTATCGTAAACTAAGATAAGGTAGTTCTAAAACGAATATACCATCGCACCCCACGCTACATCTCTGCACCTACATGTATTAATTCTGAACTGGCACCCCGTGCTGAGGGTAAAGTGATCCCATTATTCTAAAGATCGGCTCCTACTCGCATAATTAGATGTGTTACGACCTCCAAATATTGTAGATACCTATGCTGGCCCCACCATGGGGTGTATCAAGTCCCATGGTGGCGACCCGACATAATACTAGAATGCATAGGTTATACTACTGGTGCCCCTAGTGCCTTGTTTGTCTGCTCCGAAGTGTGTGCATGCCCGCACTCCGTTAGAACCCACACTGTTGCACCCACCGCCGTCGCTTTGACCGCTTACAATCATCCCAGTAATCGTGCCCCACCCTGCCTAGTTCAGGGTACCATGATACCTAATTTGGGTTACTGCTGAAATGGGTCCCTTGTCACTAGGGTTTTCTAGTCAAACATGTTAAGTGGTTAAGTGTCTGTAGTTAACTAACCCCACCCATCAGTTTATTTAACATGTTGAATTGGTTAAGTGTTTTAGTTAACTTAACCCTATCTTCTGTCCTTAGCCTCTTAAAGCACCGACCACTCACATTAGACAGATATTATTACAGTTACTGGATGTGCTAGTCGGTTCCGGGCAGATTTACACCGTAACTCAGTCTAACCTCGGGTCCTTATTGGGCTCCATGCTTAACCACCCACATTGGATAGGTATTGTTGTGACTACTGGACAGCCGAGCGGGTCCGAGCAGGTTTACATCACAACTCAATCCAACCTCGTGTTAAGCACATTCGTATTTTCAAAATTTACATATTTGTCTTTATTACCTGTTATATGTAAGTTTGTTAACCATTACAGGTTATGGCCCACATTCCAAGTTTAACATTTTTGGTATAAGAATTTATACCGTTTAAATGTCACAAATTTTTGGCATATGACAAACATGCCAATTTCATATATTTTTATGCCAAGTTTTCCTACCCATTTTACCCAACGTTACCCCGTCTAAATATTAGGCTAACAACTCTTAACCTAATTTTCATTCGTATGATTTTAACATATGATATTAGGCTAAAAACTTAGCCTAATTTAGCGCACAAAGTTAGCACAAAGGAATCTATCTACATAACATGTCATAGGTGTAAACTTATGCATAATAGGGGTGAACTTGCAAAATGATCATCATGAATGTCATAGGTGTGAACTTGGCCTTTTGGCATAGCCATTATGAACATAATAGGGGTGGACTTGCAAAATGACTAAATCTAAATAGGTGTCACGTAAAATGGCATAATCTTGACTTGCATAAACATAGGCCTAACCATATTTATCTAGGCATAACTTTAAACACAAAACTAGCATGTGACAAGGTTATTACATGTTCATAAAAATGTCAAATTTTGGTATTTACACAAAGATGTGAACTAACTCAAATCATATAGCCTATTTCAACATGAAACTTGTATTAATCGCGTAACCCAAATGGATCCAATTACAACTTGAAATGAGCATAAGAATATATATACAAGGATCTTAATCATGTTGGCATAACTGTCTTAACATAGAACATGTGTATATAAGTCTTAACTTGGACTTTAGCAAAATGTATACAATCCATGTTAACCACATAAACATAAAGGTGTAAATTCTAATATTAACCACAAACTTGTAAGTGATGTTGTTTTCAATTACAAACGTTAAGCAGGTCCACATCACATTAATTTTTACCACAAACATCCCAATTGCATTCACAATAAGAATCATCGCAACATATATACATTGTTAACATTATACAACATAAACATTATATAACATAATGTGATTCCAATTTCCAATTCATATCAAATCACGTTCCTTTTCAATTCACATCTCAAATGTAACTAGACTTACAACGATCGATGAACTTGAATTCTGGATTCTGAGTTCTGAAGTTGAGATGCGTTCCTTTGGGTAGACTAACGTTGATTTGATTCGTGTTTTAACTCTAACTTGGCTCGTCTCTAAGCTTTTCTACAGGTGGAGGCTCCTCTCAATTTCGTACCGACAACATGGCGGCTCCGTCTCCAATTTCTTATGTTAATTTAGGTTGGAGTCTTAGGTTGTATTTATAGAATTTCAGATTGATTTGAGCCGTCAGATGATCGTAGACGAATCTAGACCATTCACTTCGAAAGGAGCCAACCAAAATGCGACATATCAGCCCTAGTGACACAGCCACGCCTCAGAAATCGACCAGAACCCGACCAGGCCAGCCAGGGCCAAACCAGGTCGACAGGGCACGTTGACCCCCAGGTCGATCCTATGGTCGACCTGGCCACCCAGGTCGACCTGGTGCCTGGGCGGGAAAATTCCCGCCCAGCCCAGTTTGGGTCTGATTTTGAATTTTGAACTTCTTTTTGAACTGTTTGAATTTTAATTTGAATTCTGAAACTTCCGGAGGTCATAACTCCTTCATACGGAGTCCGATTTACGCAAACTCGGACTCTATCTCAAGAAGAATTCCGAGATGATCGCAACGGCGAAACCCGTTTCCCTTAATTCTTTCATTTAGAATTAATTATACTTAGATTTGGTATTATACAGTTAACATAAAATTTGGGGTGTTACATTCTCCCCTCCTTCTAGGATTTCGTCCCCGAAATCATCAAGTCTGGAAGAACATTTGTCCCAACATCCAATTGTCCATCTACTCAACCATCAAACACATGCTTCCATTGTCCTTAAAAGACTTCCAATGCTTTATGATCATATGCACAGTGTGTGTACATGTCCTTATCTAATGCAAAATCAGACGGTCTACTGATTCAGTTGACCTCCTTAATGCAAATCATGTAAGTGCCATGAATCCATTATGTATGCAAAAATTTGTCCTTACTCATAACTCTACATGAGTGTGCAACCATTTATACAAATGCAACATCCATATGACGACATATCAAGTTTCAACCACATGAAAACATGAATACATATATGCATATGCAGTATGAAGTGACTGAGCTGATCTAAAACCTAGGTTGTGTGTGTATATGCATCCACGAGCAACCACTACCAACCACTTGCAACCACTTGTAGCCATCAACCATAACATGTTTCAAATACATGTTTACATCCAAAGGGGTTTCTACCTAAGGATAAAAGATTATATCGAGAAGATATACCTAAAATGATAGATACAAGCACAACTTAAGGAAAAAGAGAGGTCAAAGATGTACCCTTAAAAAGAAAAGGGTAGGCCGCGCGTATTCTACCTCAGTTTCCCAAGTCGCGTCTTCCTCGGCGTCGCTCCACTGAACCTTAACGAGCTTGACTTCGTGGTTGCGTAGCTTTTTCACTTCAGTTCCTACGATTCGAGTTGGAACTTTCCTCACAGTCGCTTCGCGTTCCACTTCGGCTTCTTCTAAAATGCTTGGCTCCACCACTTCCGCTGATTCATGTAGACATTTCCGGAGATGAGAAACGTGGAAGACGTTATGAATTCCAGCTAATCTTTCAGGCAGCTCTACTCTATAAGCCATTTTCCCAACCTTCTCAATGATAGGGAATGGTCCTACAAATCTTGGTGCTAGCTTTCCTGCAGATCCAAAGCGAACGACGTTCCTTAAAGGGGATACCTTAAGGAAAACCCTGTCCCCAACCTCAAACTCAAGGTCAGTCCTTCTTTTGTTGGCGTAGGATTTCTATCTGTCTTGGGCCGTCTTCATTCTCCTTCGTATCAAGTCCACTTTTTCTGAAGTCTCTCTAATCATGTCTGGCCCAAGTATAATCTTGTCAGTAGACTCCCACCAACAAGTTGGTGATCGGCAAGGTCTTCCATACAAAGCTTCGAAGGGCGCCATACCGATGGTGGCTTGGTAACTGTTGTTGTAGGCGAATTCCACTAAAGGAAGGTGATCCTCCCAAGTCCCTCCGAAGTCAAGAACGCATACACTTAGAAGATCTTCTAGTACTCTATTCACCCTTTCTGTCTGACCATCAGTTTGGGGGTGATAGGCCGTGCTCAAGCATAACTGTGTGCCGACAGCTTCTTGCAGACTCTGCCAAAATTCGCTTGTGAAGATGGGGTCTCTGTCACTCACTATGCTAGAGGGTATTCCATGGAGTCGAATTATTTCTTTGAGATAAAGAGAAGCTAGAGACGAAGCAGTCCTTCTACTCTTGATAGGTATAAAGTGGGCGCTTTTAGTAAGCCTGTCCACTATTACCCAAATGCTAGTATTGCCTCTTCTTGACCTAGGCAACCCGTCAATGAAATCCATTGAAATGTTATCCCACTTCCATTGCGGGACTTATAGAGGATGAAGCAGTCCTCCAGGTTTCTTTTGTTCTGCCTTAACCTGTTGGCATGTCACGCACTTAGAAACGAAATCTGCCACGTCCTTCTTCATGCTGCTCCAATAGAAAACTCTCTTTACGTCCTTGTACATCTTGTCTCCACCTGGGTGTATTGTCATCTTGGAATGATTGGGTCCCCTCGAGAACCTTCTTCACTAAATCCCTAGCTTGTAGGACGCATAGTCTTCCATCTCGCCTCAGCCAACCCTTATCATCGATGGAATATCTATTGAGGTGACTGGAAGTTTCACCCCTAATTAGTTTATCAATCACATCCACAAGCTGAGGGTCTTCTTGTTGTGCGGCCCCTATCGAGTCTAAAAGAGTGGGTCGTACTTCTAGGGATGCCAATAAACCAGGTATAAAATCTGAGGAGGGCCTAAAGTCAAAACTGGCTATATACTCCAAACTTTGACTTTCTATAAAGAGAGGGCTTAGGGTTAGTTTCTTTCTGCTCAACGCGTCTGCTACTATGTTGCCTTTGCCAAGAGTATAGGAAATTTCAAAGTCATACGAGGCAAGGAACTCTATCCACCTTTGCTGCCTCAAGTTAAGTTATTTCTACGAGAAAACATACTTCAACGATTTATGGTCAGTATATAATTCGAACTTCTCACCTAGGAGATAATGGCGCCAAGACTTAAGCGCAAAGACGATGGGGCCAACTTAAGATCGTGGGTTGGGTAGTTCTTTTCATGCACTTTCAATTGTCTTCCACCATAAGCTATTACCCTACCTTCTTGCATCAGAACAATGCCTAGCCCCGTACCACAAGCATCCGTATATACTGTGAACATTTTGCTTCCATCTGGCAAAGTCAGAACTGGGGCTGTTGTGAGAGCCATTTTTAATCGTTGGAAAGCAAACTCGCAATCCAAATCCCAAGTGAACGCCAGATTCTTCTTTGTTAACCTTGTGAGTGGAGCTGAGATTTTCGCGAAATCCCTAATGAATTTTCGGTAAAAACCGGTTAGCCCAAGAAAGCTTCGAACTTCGGTTGCATTTCTTGGTGTCTTCCAATCTTGCACTGCCACCACTTTCGCGGGGTCCACAGCTAACCCCTCTTTGGACACTATATGCCCCAGAAATCTTACTTCTTTTCTCCAAAAGTGGCACTTGGAGAATTTGGCTTTTAGCTGATGTGCACGGAGAGTATCCATTATCTCTTTTAGATGCTGAGCATGTTCTTCCTCATTCTTTGAGAAGATCAAGATATCATCTATGAAGATCACCATGAATTTATTGAGGAATTCTCTGAATACCCTGCTCATTAGGTATATGAAATAAGAAGGTGCGTTTGTCAAGTCGAAAGGCATGACAAGCCACTCGAATAAACCGTATGGGGTTCTGAACGCCGTTTTATCGATGCTATCTTCAGCTACTCTTAGCTGATGGAACCCAGTAGCCAGATCAAGTTGGGAGAAGACCGACGCACCTACAAGCTAATCAAACAAATCGTCTATTCGGGGAAGCGGGTGTCTATTCTTTTTAATCAGCTTGTTTAGCTCCTTATAGTCCACACAAAGACGTAGTGAACCATCTGCTTTGGTGGCGAACACCACTGGAGCACCCCATTCTGAGATACTCCTTCTTATAAACCCTTTCTCAAGAAGCTCCTTAACTTGCTTACTGAGCTCTTTTCTCTCTTTTGGAGCCATGTGTCTAACAGGCAGAGCTACGGGCTTTGCATTATCCACAAGATATATGCGGAAGTCTATTTCCTGCTTCGGAGGTAAGCCTTTCACCTCTTCAAAGACATCCGGATATTCCCGGACTACTCTAACCGACTGCAAATTCTCAACAGAAGCGTCAAGCGACTCTAGATAACTAAGCATAACAGCATTCAAGGGATTATAAGAAATTTCTAGAGTGTTACCGAGCCGAGTCAAGAGCCTAACCACTCTTTTCTCACAATCAAGAATGGCACCATTACTGGATAACCAGTCCATGCCTAAGATCAGTCCCTATCCCGAGAAGCCCAAAACAAAGGCACTACATCTAAATTCAACACTTAGAATAGAGATTTTCAAACCCAAGCAAACCATCGACAAATAAGCCGAACCCCCAATTGGATTTGAAACAACCAAGGGATCTTCTACCATACTAGTGTCTAGGTGCAGAGATTCTACTAAAGCAGATGAAATAAAGGAGTGTGATGCACCAGAATCAAAGAGAGTGCGAATTGGATGATCATACAGATAAACTAAGCTTTCTACAGAAATATTTCTACCTCGTTCCTGTGGAGGTGCCACCAGCGCGTGAACTTGCCCGCCTGAGGTGGATCCAGTCCTCTGTCCCTGCCCCCGCTTCTTTGGGCAGTCCTTAGCCAATTGTCCAGTCTCGCCACAACTGAAGCAACCACCATTCATCTTTGGCTTCTTCTTTCTGCAGTCTTTTTCTATATGTCCCACAATGCCACAGAAATTGTACTTTATCTTTTCACGGGATTTGTTGTTCTTCCCGCCTTTCTTGAAGTCTGTTTTCTTAGCTTGTAAACCTTCCTTCTTTTCTTCCACCTTAGTCTCTTTCTTGCCCTTGTCTTCCTCATGTAGCAATGCCATGTCCACTAAGCTTTCATAAGTCACCCCCGTGGATACATGAGTCATAGCAAGGCTGTGTAGAGGCTCATTCAGACCTTTGACGAAGCGGAGCGCCTTCTTGTGTTGGGTGTTTACTAAGTCCAACCCAAATCTGGCCAGCTGATTAAACTAATTAACGTACTCCCTGATTGTCATACTTCCCTGTTTCAGAGTTAGGAACTTCTCCATTTGCAGGCTTCTTTCAGCTTGGGAGAGGAATTTCATCTCAAATCTCATCATGAAATCTTCCCATGTTTCCACTGGTGTAACGACCCGGATTTTCGGCGACTTTGGTTATCGACATAAGCACGATGTCGATAACCAAAACATCGAAAAATCCTAGTAATTAGTGAAAGAAATTAGAGGGTGAGGAAAGATAAGATAGAAATTTAGAATAGAAGAAGAAGAACACAACATCAGAGTAACACGAATCTCACAGCGGAACGAATAACATATAATAGATATCATATCCTTGAAATAAATCATTATATGTATACAATACATTATCAGAGTACAACACTTACAACACAGCGGAAATAACTATAGGTATACAATCCTAAAGCCTCCTGCTCCAGTTCTTCAAGTATCTGCAAAATCCCGACTACTTGACTGCCCGTACAAATTTAGGCACCCAAGAGTTTAGGGAAAACAACAAAGTAAACTCCGGGTCAGTCATGGGACTGGTGTGAGTAAAACAGTTTAAACAGGTATATGAACAAGTAAACGATATCTCATAAGACCACGCCGCAGAACGGAACGGGTTTTTCCCTTATGAGAATCCAAAATATCTTTATATCAAAAACCTTTTGATATTATAATAATGTCTATGTACAAATAGATATCAACTAGCAGAAACGCTTTCATCTCACGTTCTACATATATAGTATACAATCAAAATCGCAAGCACGTATTGGATAATGGATTTCCAACTATGACAAGGTATGGAACCACCTTCCGATCAGTGTACTCTAGGAACGATACACTGGAGTTCAACAAGAACATCTTGTAACTCAGCCACATATGACCGACCACTCATTTCACTTGAGTGTATCGAATGTACATCACCAACGGTTGGGATCAACAACCGTTCCTGTATATATATGGGACAGCATTGATAGATTTAAGAAACAAATGAATATTATCTAGATAGGTGATTATACACCTTACTTCGGTGCGACCGACTTAGCCATGCTGCCTGCCCGATTTCTGTCATTTGCCGGATGATAAGGCTAGAAGCTACGCTTTATCATTACATCAGATTCACTTCGAATGTCACATCGTCAAATCCATCAAATCACCGATTGACGTCTACAACAGTACATTACGTGTTAGCTAAAGAAGTTTCCTTCTCCGCTTCCACTCTTGGTACGGTTGAAGAAATCAATGTACGTGATCTTTCTGGAAATACTCTGTAAGAAATTCATCTTCATTCACTTAGAATGTCACATTGTCATACCCGCCAAATCACAAATTGATTTCCTCAAAAATACAACGGGTATACAGCTAAGAGAAACGAATTCCTCCGCCACCAACGTATATACATTTGAAGAGATTAACTTACATGATCCATTAGATATACTCTGTCAGACCTTTGTCCATACAAGTTGTCCTAGGACTGGACAAACCGAAGGCACTATTCAGTATATCCATCTTAGTCACTGTTATCTAAGACTTATACAACACCCCTTGCATTTTACTCCGTCTTCAATTATCCTTGGCATATATGATTCGCAACGCTTATGCCAATACAGAGTGGTTCTTTGGGTAATAATCCAACCGGTCTCTCCATATTAACAACGTTAAAATGGTAAAAACATTGATAGTCTGTGATTTAACTATCAAAGGAAAACTCGTGTGCAAACAACGATATTATTTCCAGATGGAAATTATATCGATCAATCATCAACATATATCTATATATATTCACATTGCCTTATTTTCTATGTTTAGAAAATATATGTTATTAACACTGGAAAACGTTTCCATCTGCTTATTTACAAATCACTACTCTTCCCCAACTATCAGTCCCTGACTGTAAACTAGTATGAGAACAATCCCCTAAGTATAAATCCCGAAGGCCGAAACCAACATCAGATAGGCACTTAGAAAACCATTCAATTTACTAATCTCTAGTCAGTTCTAATTTTACTTAACTCTATTTGATTAACTCTGATTGATTAACTCTAACGGGTTAATTCTAACCGATCAACTCTAACTGGTCAACCTTAATTAATTAACTCTAACTGGTTTTACTTGGTTTGACTAACTCAATTTATTAACTCGACTGACTAATTCAACTCGATTAACCTAACTTGATTCACTTACCTCGATTAACTGAACTAATCACTTTGATTAACTCGACTAATTCACTTTGGTTAACTTAACCAATTCACTTAACTCCTGTCGAATAAACTATATTCAATAATCTCCTCTCTAATAACTAGATTCGATAATCTTCCCTTTCGATTTAACAAATCGATAACTCCTTTCGATTTAACTAATCGATAACTCCTTTCGATTTAACTAATCGATAACTCCTTTGTGTTTAACTCTGTTCGAATAACTAATTCGAATCACTCTTATTTATTTAACTCTATTCGAATAACTAATTCGATTAACTCTATTTAACTCCGTTTAACTCTATTCGAATAACTAATATTCGATAACTCTATTTAACTCCATTCGCTTGACTCTAGATCGCAGCGATCACAATGGTTACGCCTGATTCCCTCAGGAAACATCCGACCGCCATAGGCTATTTACAGCCCTGCGAATTATGCTAGCAGTCGTACGAAATGGCAACTCATTTGGATTAACACTTATTTGATTATCTCTAACTGATTAGCTCTAATTGGTTAATTCTAACTGATTAACTCTAACTGATTAACTCTAACTGGTTAACTCTAACTGGTGGTTAACTCTACTGAACTGGTTAACTCTACTGAACTAGTTAACTCTATTCAACTAACTCGACTCGACTAATCCCTTTCGAATAGCATATTTGTTTTACTAACTTTCGAATACCATATTCGATTTACTCCCTTCGAATACCATATTCGATTTAGCTCCTTTCGAATACCATATTCGATTTACTTTATTCACTTTATAAAGATTTCATTTTTAACAATGTTTTATTCATTTGAAAAGATTTACTTTTAAATAACGGTTCAACACTTTAAAAATGATTTCCTTTTTATAACGTTTCCTTTTCAATTCTATTTGTAAATGGTTTACAAATATTTCCTTTTCAAATTTATTCTTGAAATATTCTAACTCCTTAAATTCTCTGAAAAATTCGCCATAATCTCCTTTGTAACGGGAGCATTGGGAAAATTCCCAAACCCGCCACACAGGCCTTTCCATTCAAAAAGAAAATGGTTTGTAATTATTTACTTTTTGAATATCTCCTATTTATAAATATTCCAATTTATAAACATTTCTTATTTATAAATATTCCACTTTATAAATATCTCTTATTTATAAATATCCCATTTTATAAATATTCTATTTTCAATATCACTTTGAAAATCCCCTTATCAACATTTCGGTATGTTATGGTATTCAATCATATCAAATCACGATGTTCAATATCGTCCAAGCACATATAATCATCCACAGATTTTATATCACATCATATAACAATATATGAAAAACAATAAAATAACTGTTGAGGAATCCAGTCGGATTCCTCCAACCTGCTTCCCTGCATCCACAGATGTTACACAACAAAATTAACATCACTTTCAGTTCCATATGATATATTCTGATAGTAGAATCATTTTCTAAATATTTAACGGTTTATATATATATATATATATATATATATATAATTTCCACTAACTGACTAGCAGTTCAATCAATCAACCAACACACAACAATCAACAGATGATTAACAGTTCTAAAAATACATTATAAAAATATAACTGTTCAGAGTTGGTGAGTTTTACTCACCGTTGCGCGTTAACCGTTGAATAACGGTTTGCGTTATTTAACTTAGTCGGACAATTTATTTCGCTATAAATTGTAACGAGCTCTGATTCGCTCTTAGTCAGTTCCAGTGCATAGCCACCGTCCATACGATCCCAATGCAACTTACGGTTCGTGATTCTGATTACGTATGATAAAGTTATCACATCGACAAGTTAATACATTTTTAAATAGATTTAAAACTTTAAATCTTTCTTTTCATTGGGCCTTCACCTTATTTATATTCTTGGCCCAACACCCAACATACCAGACCCGCACAACATATTTCCTCCTTCTCCACCGAATTGCTTTGCTCCAGGAAACCCACCGTTGACCCAAACTTTGACCTTCCTCCACCATCACGTCGGCCATCCGAGCCCACCGCAACAATCACCAGTCACCTTCTCTTCGCGGACTCTCCTTCCCCATACCCGTCAGACCACACTCGAAATAACACCCTGAAATCCGTCGTCCTTGATGGAGCTACAGGCATCGACACTTGTTGTCATGGTTTCCCACAAAATCATCATACTTGAAGCTAAATCCAACCACAATCTCAAACATATACTTCACTTCTCAAATCAAAGCTCATATACCTCGAAAAACCGAACCCTAGTTCGACGGTATGTTTCCAGCGCCCCCCGATGGGTGTTCGAACACTTCAAATCGGGTACTGCGATGGAGATAAATGATTTAGGATCTCAAATATACTCACTTCATGATTTATTGGAATTTCTATGATTTTCTATTGATTTTTTTTTTGAGGATCGGAAGTTTTTTTTACTGAGAAGAAATAAACAGCGGCGCCTTTGCTTTGATCAAAGGAATGAGATTAGGTTTTAAGGAATGTTATGAGGGGGTATATATAGGACAGCAAAATATCTAGATATTTTTATATTAATATATTAATATTTTTATTTAATCCTTTATATTCGTTTCTGACTTCTAAAAATCCGTGTGATCACACATGATACCTAAGAATCACGAAACTGGACATGCAGCTAGAGTTTGATAATACGGTCCCAACGAAACTGGTTTCGTCGAATTCCGACTTCGTATGCTCACACAGCGTATTTTTAACTGTCAAAATACTGACTGTTTCTCACTCTAAAAATCCGTACGGCCACACAGTGACTCTAAAAATCACGGAAACTGACATCTAGCAATAATTTGACATTGCGGATCCAACAAAACTGGTTTCGTCAAATTCCAACTTCGTTTGCAAAACCGGCTATTTTTAAAGCTCTGGATGACCCATTTAAATATATAAATATATTTAAATATTATTAAATTAAATATATATAAATTTATATTATCGTATATCTTGACATATGATATCGTACAGCTTCAGAATATCATATCAGAATTTACAGCTTGATATTTCAGATTTTAGATTTATCGATATTCAGTTTATATTGAAAATCCTTTTATAACGTAAATAAAGCATTGCAAATTATAAAGGAAATTCCACAGCGACTTTTCTAAAATTTGATTTGGACGTACATCAAAATCTACACGACGAAATCCCAATTTTTCTCTTCCACTAGAAAGATATACTCCACTAGCTCCACACGTTTCTTGTTTCACATAAATCCGGCTTAAAACGAACCCTGTACATTCATTTGAAGTTCGAATCGCCAATTTACGAACTGCAGCGCCATTTCAAGCTCGATTTTAATTATAATATAATTATACGTTCAAACTGTCGTCGATTGAATATATTCGTCAATATGATTCAACTCTAAGCTGAATTAAATCTAAGGGACGACCCCGTTCACAGAATATTGTGATTCCCAATATTTTTTTTGATTATTTTTGAATTAAATATATTATTCTATTATTTAATTTAATTAAATATTCACTATAATTTAATTAACGACGATTTAATTCCCTAAATCACTATTTATATAATTAAATTAATTAATTATAATACCTCTGCCAATGCGGGTCATTACAACTGGCCTCTCAGCATTGGTGATCTGCCACCAATAAGACGCTTCATCTTTAAGCAACCACACTGCTAGCTGTATCTTTTGCATGTCGTCAACTTCGAAGATGACAAACAGATCCTCGGTCTCCTTTAGCCAATTTCTTGCTACTACAAAGGATTCGGTTCCATAAAAGTCCTTTCCACCCATAACCTTGAAGTCTCTACATATCTTTGCAAAAGCATTTCCACGAGGAGGAGGAGGAGGAGGAAAAGGAACCGCTGCCACTGGAGGAGGAATGTCTGCTGGGCCCGCGCCATTGGCCCTAGCTTCCAAGTACCTCCTAAACCAGCCGGGTACAGGTACTCCTTACGGAAGGTAAGGTCTCCAGACATGCTGAAACAAAAAGGAAAGGTTCAAAATGAAGGATAGATAGATAGTGCATATGGCTCTGGGGAATTATGCTATTTTTAAAAACAACACTTTTTCTTGAAAAAGATGCTTCTTTAAACTTCTTTTTGAAAATAGTTTCAAATTTTTTTATCTAGTCTGGTAAACCTATGCTTTGATACCAAGTGAAACGCCCCAACCTCCATTAAGGTCACTCACAAGGGACTGCCTTAACTTTGGTGGAGGTTTGTAAGTAAAAGTCACAGATAAAACACAAGACAGATATAAACACACACACACACACACATATGTATATATATATATATATACACGCAGCGGAAAATATCAGACTTTTATTTCATAAAATACTTGTTCATACAACACATTTCCATAATTGTCTCATAACAACTTCCAAAACATTACAACATCATTTCTGTCTTGGTTTTTAAATAAAGAAGCATAAAACGTGATTAAAGCTGCATAAATCCCCATAGAGTGTGTCCAACAGCCATAGCCAAGGAAAGAGACTCCAAGCCGCACATCCACTATCTTGAAGCTTTTAAAGAATCTTACTAAGCTGGGTTGTTTCCTCCCTATGGACCGGGGGGGAGGGGGGAACGGAAGAAAATAAGACGAAATAAAATAGGTTCAGACATAAAGTCTGGTAAGTCTAGTGACTCTTCAGTATGAGAATAAGAATAAGGGCATGATAGGTATAAACTGGAAACAGGAAAGTATCGTAAACTAAGATAAGGTAGTTCTAAAACGAATATACCATCGCACCCCACACTACATCTCTGCACCTACATGTATTAATTCTGAACTGGCACCCAGTGCCGAGGGTAAAGTGATCCCATTATTCTAAAGATCGGCTCCTACTCGCATAATTACATGTGTCTTACGGCCCCCAAATATTGTAGATACCTATGCTGGCCCCACCATGGGGTGTATCAAGTCCCATGGTGGTGACCCGACACAATACTAGAATGCATAGGTTATACTACTGGTGCCCCTAGTGCCTTGTTTGTCTGCTCCGAAGTGTGTGCATGCCCGCACTCCGTTAGAACCCACACTGTTGCACCCACCGCCGTCGCTTTGACCGCTTACAATCAGCCCAGTAATCGTGCCCCACCCTGCCTAGTTTCAGGGTACCATGATACCTAATTTGGGTTACTGCTGAAACGGGTCCCTCGTCACTAAGGTTTTCTAGTCAAACCTGTTAAGTGGTTAAGTGTCTGTAGTTACCTAACCCCACCCATCAGTTTATTTAACATGTTGAATTGGTTAAGTGTTTTAGTTAACTTAACCCTATCTTCTGTCTTTAGCCTCTTAAAGCACCGACCACTCACATTAGACAGATATTGTTACGGTTACTGGATGTGCCAGTCGGTTACGGACAGATTTACACCGTAACTCAGTCTAACCTCGGGTCCTTATTGGGCTCCATGCTTAACCACCTACATTGGATAGGTATTGTTGTGACTACTGAACAGCCGGGCGGGTCCGGGCAGGTTTACATCACAACTCAATCCAACCTCGTGTTAAGCACATTCGTATTTTCAAAATTTACATATTTATCTTTATTACTAGTTATATGTAGGTTTGTTAACCATTAAAGGTTATGGCCCACATTCCAAGTTTAACATTTTTGGTATAAGAATTTATACCATTTAAATGTCACAATTTTTTGGCATATGACAAACATGCCAATTTCATATATTTTTATGCCAAGTTTTCCTACCCATTTTACCCAACATTACCCCGTCTAAATATTAGGCTAACAACTCTTAGCCTAATTTTCGTTCGCATGATTTTAACATATGATATTAGGCTAAAAACTTAGCCTAATTTAGCGCACAAAGTTTGCACAAAGGAATCCATCTACATAACATGTCATAGGTGTAAACTTATGCATAATAGGGGTGAACTTGCAAAATGATCATCATGAATGTCATAGGTGTGAACTTGGCCTTTTTGCATAGCCATTATGAACATAATAGGGGTGGACTTGCAAAATGACTAAATCTAAATAGGTGTCACGTAAAATGTCATAATCTTGACTTGCATAAACATAGGCCTAACCATATTTATCTAGGCATAACTTCAAACACAAAACTAGCATGTGACAAGGTTATTACATGTTTATAAACTGTCAAATTTTGGTATTTACACAAAGATGTGAACTAACTCAAATCATGTAGCCTATTTCAACATGAAACTTGTATTAATTGCGTAACCCAAATGGATCCAATTACAAATTGAAATGAGTATAAGAATATATATACAAGTATCTTAATCATGTTGGCATAACGGTCTTAACATAGAACATGTGTATATAAGTCTTAACTTGGACTTTAGCAAAATGTATACAATCCATGTTAACCACATAAACATAAAGGTGTAAATTCTAATATTAACCACAAACTTGCAAGTGATGTTGTTTTCAATTACAAACGTTAAACATGTCCACATCACGTCAAATTTTACCACAAATATCCTAATTCCATTCACAATAAGAATCATCGCAACATATATACATTGTTAACATTATACAACATAAACATTATATAACATAATGTGATTCCAATTTCCAATTCATATCAAATCATGTTCTTTTTCAATTCACATCTCAAACGTAACTAGACTTACAACGATCGATGAACTTGAATTATGGATTCTGAGTTCTGAAATTGAGATGCGTTCCTTTGGGTAGACTAACGTTGATTTGATTCGTGTTTTAACTCTAACATGGCTCGTCTCTAAGTTTTTCTACAAGTGGAGGCTCCTCTCAATTTCCTACCGACAGCATGGCGGCTCCATCTCTAATTTCTTATGTTAATTTAGGTTGGAGTCTTAGGTTGTATTTATAGAATTTCAGATTGATTTGAGCCGTTAGATGATCGTAGACAAATCTAGACCATTCACTTCGAAAGGAGCCAACCAAAATGCGACATGTCAGCCCTAGTGACACAGCCAAGCCTCAGAAATCGACCAGAACCCGACCAGGCCAGCCAGGGCCAAACCAGGTCGACAGGGCAGGTCGACACCTAGGTCGACCCTATGGTCGACCTGGTCACCCAGGTCGACCCCCTGGTCGACCTGGTGCCTGGGTGGGAAAATTCCCGCCCAGCCCAGTTTGGGTCTGATTTTGAATTTTGAACTTCTTTTTAAACTGTTTGAATTTTAATTTGAATTCTGAAACTTCCGGAGGTCATAACTCCTTCGTACGGAGTCCGATTCACGCAAACTCAGACTCTATCTCAAGAAGAATTCCGAGACGATCACCACGATGAAACCCGTTTCCCTTAATTCTTTCATTTAGAATTAACTATACTTAGATTTGGTATTATACAGTTAACAGGAAATTTGGGGTGTTACATATTTGAAACATGTTATGTTTGGTGGATGCAAATGTTTGCTGGTGGTTGCTCGTGGATGCATTTACACACTTTAGGCACTAAGATCGGCTCAGTCACTTTCGTATTCATATTGCATAAGAATACATGTGTTTGTATATTGATTGAAATTTGATGTGTTATCATATGGGTGTTGCATCTGAGTGAATGATTGTGCACTCATACAGAAGTTATAAATTGCATTAGGAATAATTGTATACATGTTGGACTCATGGCACTAACATAATTCACATTAAGGAGGTCAACTGAATCAGTAGACCGCCTGATCTTTGCATTAGATAAGGAACATATCCACACACTTCTGCATATGTTCATATAGCATTAGAAATATTTTAAGGACAATGGATGCTTGTGGATGATGGATGAGTAGATGGATGATTGGATGGTAAGATATACATTCTTCTTAACTTGGAGATTTCGGGGATGAAATCCTTTAAGGAGGGGAGAATGTAACACCCCGTAATTTTAAAATTTTAAAATGATAAATTAAAGAATACTTAATTTTTAGAAGAAGAATTTAGGGAAACCGGTTGTGCCGTTGCATTCATCCCGGAATTCTGCTTGGGATGGAGTCCGAGTTTGCGTAAATCGGACATCGTATGAAGAAGTTATGAAGTTTAGAAGATTTCGGTTTAAAAGCAAAATTTAATCAAATAATAATTAAATAACCAGAGCAGTTCAAAATTCAAAATCCAACCCAAAATAGCTGAGCGGGAAATTTCCCGCTCGTGGGTGTCGACCCCCCAAGGGGAGTCAACTGGGGAGTCGACCCCCCTATAGTGGTGTCGACGGGGAGTCGACCCCCTATAGGGTGTCGACCCCCATCGTCCAGATCTGTATTCGACGACGTGTTTTTCTGGGATTAGCTGGGTGACGTGTTTTTCTAGTCTGGATGGCTCAGATGGTTCCTAATCAGATCTAAAGGTCCTAATACACCTAATACACCTATAAATAAACACCTAAACCTAACCCTAATCTCATTGTTTTCATCCATGGCGCCTCCATGCTGCTTTAATCTAAACTAGACTTTCTTCTCCATCAAAACAAATCAGAATAGGGTTATTCCAATTAGAAGATTAGATCTACAAATAATCAAAGTAGAGATTATTTAAGATCAGAATGGCTACAACAACGACTATTCTCTTTTCTAAGAATCCTATCGCTGTGATTCTATGTTACTTTCACATATAATTAAATTAAAAAGTAATTGTGATAGGATTGTAAATTGGATCTAATGTACATGCCTGTAAATAAGATGAATCATATCAAGTTTTGTAATTTTTTATCCTTCAGATTCATACCCAATTGCTATTATTATATGCCTATTTGATCTATTTTGTCGTTATTTATTTCACATTCCTATCTATATGTTTATGGCAATTTTGATGTTTTGATTCTCTTCCCTTCTTCTTTTCCTTTTTCCTTTTAAGATTAGGCTAACTTCGAGCCTAAGCATATTGCGTTGAGATTTACGTACGAATAACGTTGGGATGATTGGGAAAAGTTGGGAAATTTGTAATAAAATGAGATTTGGCATAAATTGTTGATGACTATGGAAAGTGGTTTGGGCATAATTGAGGATAACTTGTATACATGAGATTTGGCAAAAATTGGTTTGGACATACTTGTGTATAACTTATATACATGAGATTTGTCATAAATTGGTTTGGGTATAATTGAGTATAACTTGTATACATGAGATTTGGCATAAATTGTTAATAACTATGAAAATTGATTTGGCATAATTTGGTATAACTTGTATGCATGGGATTATAAGCATAAATTGGATTGGAATTTATGGGTAATTGGGAATCACTATAATCCAAGATTTGAAATTAGGCATGAATTAAGGAAGAGATAATGAACGCAAATTGATTTGGGCATAATTTGTTATAAATTGTATATATGGGATTATAGGCACAAACTGGCTTAGAATTATAAGCATAAATTGGGATGGAATTTATGGGTAATTGGAATATATTATAATCCAAGATTTGAAATTGGGACTTGATTCAAGAAAGTGATAATGAACGCCTAAGACACGAGGTTAGATTCGGATTGCGGTATAAGCCTACCCAGAACCGCCCGGCATATCCAACAACCGTAATTTGGTAATCTAATGTGAGAGGTCAAAGGCAGAAATTAGATGCATAATAATTCTAAGATACAAGATTAGATTTAGATTGCGGTAGAAGTCTGCCCGGAACCACCCGGCATATCCAGCAACCACAAACGGTAATCTAATGTGGGAGGTCTTGCACGATTATGGGTATAATAAATCAATAAACACTTAACCAAGATAAGACATGTAGTAAGACATGGGAATAGTAAAAGGTTTAAGTGGGTGACATGGCTAGCATGTGAAACATAATTAAAAACACTTAACCAAGATAAGACATGTAGTAAGACATGAGAATGGTAAATGGGTTAAGTGGGTGACATGGGTAGCATGTGAAACATAATTAAAAACACTTAACCAAGATAAGACATGTTGTAAGACATGAGAATAATAAAGGGTTAAGTGGGTAATATGTGTAGCGTGTGAAACATAATAAAAACACTTAACCAAGATGAGACATGTGATAAGACATAGGGATAAAAAGGGTTAAGTGGGAATTCCTAGTGGGGACCAAGCTTAGGAGGGAAGCTAGTGTCAAGTTTATGGACCCTTTTCAACCAGTAACCCATTTCAGTATCTACATGAGCTCGAACTAGGTCGAGGACAGGGACATGCTTTCTGGGGTTGATTGTAAGAGGACAATAAAGAGTTAGCGATGGCAGTGCAAATCCAATGGAGTATCGGGATATAAGCTGTGCATTTCAGTAGTATCGGGGTTGCCACCTTTGATAGGGATACACCCTATTGTGGGACCGACAAAGGTATCTACAAGGTTAGGGAGCCGATCGAATGGGAATGGTAGTGGGTACATCTAGTGGTTATAAGTGCATATTGGTTACCTATGATAGCAGCTAGAGGTACATAATCGAATAGGAAGGGTGCATCTAGTGGTGATAGGTGCATATTAGTTGCCTATGATAGCAGCTAGAGGTACATAATCGAACAGGGAGGGTACATCTAGTGGTGATAGGTGCATATTGGTTACCTATAGCAGCTAGAGGTACATAATCGAGCAAGGAGGATAGTGGGTACATCTGGTGGTGATAGGTGCACGTTGGTTACCTATGATGGCAACTAGAAGTACAATAAACTATCATCATTCTATTTAGCCAAGAGGGATCATCTTTTATTATAAAACTAGTATTGATGTTTTGTAGAGAATATCTTATAGTGGTTAGAAGCGCAGTCAATGTTACATCTTGTTCATCTTGTTACCTTGTCATATTTGCTTATGTTACAGTCATTTATTATATCCAGTTTATGTTCTTATCATGTGGCTTTACTAATTATATTGTTAAAGTCATTGGACTCGCCCGACTTTATATCTGACCCTTTTTGTTTCGCCTCTTTTCTTTCCTTTCCCCCCAGGTTCTCAGGGTGGGCACGTTGAAGCTTGATTCAGACTTTCCTACTTGAAGTGCTGAAAGTAATGCTTAACTTTGTTTCTCTTTCATATAACATTTTGGATTGGAGATTATGGTTTTAAAAACTATGTACTCTGATGAATTTTGTACAAGACTGATATTATGTACTTGGTTTTGGTGCGATGGGTTTGAAGATGTAACCAAATTTATTTCTGTTTCCGCTACAATAAAGTTATAAATTTTTCAAGTACTATTTTACGTATCTGTCTTGTAATATTCTATTCTGTTTACTCATAACGCTCCACAAAACTTAATTCATTCCCTTTGTGAGTGACATTCACGAATGTGGGGTGTTACAATATAGGTCGGAATTTGATGAAACAAGAACCATTCGGACCTGTTAAATAAAAAAATTCTAATGGAAGAGTAAAATCTAGATGTCGTTTTATAGATTTTGAGTTATGTCAAAATCAAGTTTCAAAAAAGTTGCTGTAAAATCATTTAAAAACCATACGAGTTAATTAAATGGATTTTTAGGAATAAAAATCCCAATTTTAGTTAGAAAAATCCAGATTTGAGTTATAAAATAGATTTAAACTCAAGTGGGGTAAGTGGATCGGTTTTTGGAATAAAAAATCAGATTTTTAATAAGCTTAACTAATTAGAGAAATAATTAGTTAATAGAGTTTAGGAAATGAATTTGACTTTGTGTATGTAAATAAGATTAATGAATTCAAATTTGAAATCGAATATGAAACTCGAATTAGGAATGTAACTCGACTTGTGTATAAGCGAGTTAAAATATATCTAAACATGATATGTTCCAATCAAAAGTGTATTAGGCAAAAAGAGCCAATTAAAGAAGTAATTAGCGAATCTTGTTAAAAATGATTGGATTAATTGAAATGAAGTGGAAATGGGCATGGGTATGTTAAACAGGTATGGAACGGAAAGAACGAAGATTTTATATTAAGTGCCCGACAAAAAGGTACATGTTTAAATTTCCATATGTGATTTTATGAGCCTATTAGGAAAGCCGCTTGGCTTTTTGATTTACTTTTTGAATGGAAAGGGCCTAGAGAGGTGAGTTGAGGTTTGAGCTATTGAGTCGTACGAAGGAGGTGCTAGCAAAATTTTCCGAGAATTTAAGGAAGTTTGATTTTTTTTCAAAAGTTATGAAAATTTTGGTAAAGATAAAAGAGATTATTTTCAAATTGAATCCAATTTGAAGGTTATTGAATGGGGAATAGGAAATTAAATGTTTTCATGAAAACTTAAAATTGTATGGGACTTGAGTTATAGGTTATAAAATACTGAGTTACAACAAAATTTTCTTTTGAAAGTTAACAGTCTGTAGAAATTCTTCTGCCTTAGTAACGTCGGGGACGAAATTCTTTTGAGAGGGAAGGAATGTAACATCCCGGATTTTTACCTGTTTTATAATGATTATTTTTAAATGTTGAATTGAAATAATAAATGGATTTTTATTTAATTTATCGATTTAATAATCGATATATGAATTAATGTCGAAAATATCGGGTATCGTAATATGAAATGATAATAATTGAATTCCGAATTTTAAACTGAATCAAAACAATTCAGTCTATTAATATAAATTCTATATTAAATTAGAGCGATATTAACAATTTATTATTAATGAATTTAGTTGTTTGAAATCGATTTTTACTTTAAATCTAGTTTAGTTTAAATTGTTATCACTTCGATATAGTCGAATAAAATTTTAGAACCCATCCCGTTGAATCTAGAATAGCAAATAACGTTGAGAATGTCGGTCGTCACGATCGAATAGTGGTTCGGGATAGTGAGTTAGTGGCCACGAGATATTTTGAATTAAATAATAAATTGACATTAAAATTTTCTAAAGAGGGCCGACCTACTTATACTATTGTATACCGCAGACCTATTATTCTATAAAATCCTCTCTTTCAAATCGCCTACCATATTGCCTCCCACCTTCAGTATCAAGCAGGCAACCAATTTAATGGCGATAATACGTCTGTCCCCTCTCCCTTGTTTATATATAAGTCGCGACCGTACTCCCTTCTTATTCACATTTTTGTTCCCCTGAATAAAATCAAAGTCTCCTCTTTTCTTTTTATTTTCGATTTTCTACGAATCCTTTCCCCAAATTATATAAAAACAAATCTATAACAAATCATTCATGTTTGATTCTCTGAAATCGCGTAAACAAGGGCTTCAACCCTATGACCTTCAAGATTCATGCGATACAAATATAGGGTGCTCTATTTTAGGAGGTTGATGTCGCGATTTACGGATGAAGCGAACTGGGGTTTCTGAAGCTCGAACCAATTGAAGGCACTCACGATTAGGGGACAAGGCGACGCAGGAATTGGGTTCGACACGGGATCAAATGGAGCTATCATGGGTGTTTTGCGAATATTTCTAAAGAGGTCGACAAACTGGTTGGGCATGATGTGATGAAGGATCACTTTAGATGGATGGTACTGGTGTGGAGCTCGTTTAAACTAATGATGAGTTGGGTGTGCTCGACAGTTAAATTAATGGAGTCTTTGGGGTCTTGGCAAAGCGATGAAGGGATACAATTTTGAGATCAGTCTGTGCATTTTTTGGGAAGAGGTGCAGAAACTTCTTTTTAGGCCGATGCTAGTTGAAAGATGGTTGGTCGTGGAATCAAATATAGGGAAGACAAATTTAAAAGATGGAGAAGGAGAAAAAAAATCAATTCTGTCAATAGCAGTGAGGTATTTTTTTTTACAAAATCTTAAAATACCTCGAATCTATTTATTTATTTATGTTAAAATAATTTATAAGAATAAATGTTAATCGATGAATAAAATAAATTATCAAAGGATATGGTTGCACAGTTCCTTGCGTGTTCTCTAAGGTGAAGAAACTTGAAGGAACAAAAATGGCAATGATGATTAGGAAGGCGACATACTGACTGATACTGAATAATGGTAATTTTTGGAGTCGTTCGAAGATTTGTATCGTGGTTTGATCGAGTAGTTTGCAGTAACTATGTAAGGTATGCGTTTTACATAATTTAAATATACATAGTACAGTATAGTTTATTTATTTATATTATTAGTTTAATGCTTAATTTAATAACCTTTTAATTGATAAATTAAAATTTAATAATCGTAGGTGATATATTTATTCGAGTAGATTTGAAGACGAGATGATATGGAATTTTAACTGGATTTTCGACAATTAAAAATCAAGGTGAGTAAACTGACTTTTTGGTTCGATTATAATTTATTATAGTCGAATTTTTATATAAATATTTATATGTGTTTGTTGGTTGTTTGATTGCATTGCTGTTTATTGATAAATTGTGATTAGTGTGTGTGTGTGTATATATATATATATATTAGTTATTTAGGCTTGGTGATTGTGGCTATTATATATATATATATATGATATTTTCCGCAGTACCATTAGCGGATGCAAGCACCCACAATATATTATAGTGGATGATCTTCTATACCGCGATATCCTGTCTTGAAGTAGGATTGGTATTATTTCTGTTGTCTAACATATGTGGATGCAGGGAAAACTGGTTGGAGGAATCCAACTGCATTCCTTAAAATTTGTTATTGCCTATTTACATATTCATATATGTATGATATGATAAATTTGATTGACGGGTTGTGTGTTTGGATGTTTAAATATCATGGCTCAAAAATATTGATATTTAGTAATATCATGAAAAGGGAATTTTAGATTTAAGAAGGAAAATTTATTTTTTGGATTAGAAATTGAATTTCAAAGGGTTTAGAAAATATTAACTTGTTTTTAATAATAAAACAAGTAGTCAAATTTATAAGTGATGTTTAAGATTGAGTAGAAAAATTATTATTGGATAATTTAGAAATGGAAAACTCAAGTGCCAATATAAAACGGGGATTTTTTTTCTGAAAATAGAAATAGAACTTGAAATAGAAACTTGTTTTAAATATTTAAACAAAGAGGTGAAATTCATAAACGATGTTTATAAATAAAAGAGGGGAATTATCATTGGATAATCGATAAATTTAAATTCAAGTATGAATTAAAAAAGGGGAATGGGAATCACTTAAAAGGGAAAACGATATATTTATTCCAACGTTCAGAATATGAATTGAAATAATCCATATGGATTCATAATTAAAATTCGACTATGTTGTATTACAAAAATAATTAATTCTAGAAAAGATATTGGAATTATATTAAATAGAAATTTTAATATGAAAATAGATGTGCTAAGTTTATGTATATAAGTTATACAAATAAAATATTCTGAAATGAGAATAGTGTTTTAAATAGATTATTAATATGGAAGCTTGTTAAAAATAAAATAAGAAAGTTGATTTATAAACCATGTTTATAAATGTATTGAAATAATTTTCATTGGGTAAATTGGAAATAGATATTTCCAAATATAAGAAATGACATTTAGAATCATATTTTTAAACGAGATGGAAGAGGTGATTTTTGTGATAAGTATAGCTTTTATTACCATACTTATTCGTCTCAAGATAAGAACATTGCCGAACGAGGTCCTTTAAGTAAATAAAATACCCTAACTTGAAGGAATTCACTATTATCAAGGGATTATATTAGTTTGTAATGGTAAAGGATATTGAATTATTCCCATAAAAGGAATTTGTAATTGAAATTCAATTATATCAAATTGTTATAAAATATTTTATGTCCAAGGTAATTGGAATTTAATATATAAATGGAGTTGTAAATAATTTATACCCGAGTTAAGAATTTTGAACAATAGAAATCAATGATTTTGAAAAATCGAGATGTTTAAGTTGAATTTGGAAAACTAATTTAATTTACATTTAAATATTGGGGGTATGGAGTTGGAATTTAATTATGAACGAACATCTATATTTAATTTAATTAAAACGAACTCGCCTCAACGCAGTAGTTCATAAATTGATGATCGAACTTTAATTGAGTATATAGAACTCAATATAGGTCGGAATTTGATGAAACAAGAACCATTCGGGCCTGTAGAATAATAATTTTCTAATGGAAGAGAAAAAAAATCTGGATATTTTTTTATAGTTTTTGAGTTATGTCAAAACTAAGTTTTAGATAAGTCGCTGTAAACTCACTGAGAAACCATAACGATTTTATTAATTAATTAAAGGGTTTTTTAGTGAATAAAAATTCGAATTTCAATTTGAAAAATCCAAATTTGAGTTATAAAATAGATTTGAACACAAGTGGGGTAAGTGGATCAATTTTTGGAATAAAAAATTGATCGTTAATAAGCTTATCTAATTATGGAAAAAAATTAGTTAACGGAATTTTGGAAACGAAGTTGACTTTGTGTAAGTAAATAACATTTATGAATTCAAATTCGAAATCAAATATTAAACTTGAGTTAGCAATGTAACTCGACTTGTGTATAAGCGAGTTAAAATATATCTGAACATGATATGTTCCAATCAGAAGTGTATTAGGGAAAAAAGAGCCAATTAAGGAAGTAATTAGCGAATCTTGTTAAAAATGATTAGATTGATTGAAATGAATTGGGTGTAGGTATGTTAAACAGGTATGGAACGGAAAGAATGAAAATTTTATATTGAGTGCCCGACAAAATGGTACATGTTTAAATTTTCATATGAGATTTTATGAGCTATTGTGCAAGCCGCTTAGCATTTTAATTTCCTTTTTGATTGGAAACGGCCTAGAGAGACGAGCTAAGGTTTGAGCTATTGAGCTGTACAAAGGAGGTGCTGGCGAAATTTTCCGAAAATTTAAGGAGTTAGAATATCTTTGAGAAAGTTTGATACCCAGAAATCATTATATCAATATATATAGAATTAGTTAAGTAAACTGAAAATATAATATTAATTATAAGGGCCAATGATTGTTCAATGGATGTTGTTTTCCTTTGATAGTTAAATCACCTGCTGCCAAAGATTTTTGACCATCGTTGTCAATACTAGGAGACCGATTGGATTTATTGTCCGAAAATCACTCTGTATGTAACAACGCGGAAAATCTGAGCCAGTTTAAAATTTTTAATTTGGCTATTTTAGTGGATTTTAAATATTTAAAATAAATTATTTTAAATAATAACGACGAAAAGTATGTTTGAATCGATGTTTGAAAATAAATATAATTATTTTAAATTATAAACAAGGCCTGAAATGGAGCGGCAGTTTCAAAATTTCAATTCAAACTTTGACTGACTGTACCGGGTGCAAAATAAAACGGATTTTAGTGAAACCAAAAATATTTAAATCTGTTAGTGAATATCTTTATAACAAATCTGAAAAATCGAAGTTTCATAGTGGGAATCAAAAGTTATGGTCAAATGAATTTCCAGAAAGGTCGCTATAGAATTTATATAGCCCGTGAAAATAGACATTTTGCAAACGACCTCAGAATTCGACAAACCAATTTTGTTAGATCTGGAATGTCAAATTATTGCTAGGTTTCAAATTTCATATTTTTTGAAGTTAACATGTGAGCATGGCAAAGGAAAATGTGTTTGGTGAATTTCTGTTAAATTGGATCGACCCGAAAATGGCCATTTTTCAAACGGTCTCAGAATTCGACGAAACTAGTTTTGTAGGGACCGTATCGTCAAAACATAGCTAGATTTATTTTTCTGGAATTTTTAGAATCAGTATGTGGCCCCGGCAAATTGAAATGCACGTTCAAATCAAATATTGAATGTTTTATATTTTAATTTGAAGAAAAACTGACCGAAACAGTCGAATGAGTCTACGAAACATATCCCATTATGTTCGGAATGGGGGTGTTTAGCTAGGGACGACAGTCGTTGGGTTTGGATTGGAGTTCGTATGAGAAAAGGGGTATTTTAGATTTTTAAAAATATATAAATTAAATTAAAAAAATTTGATTGGGCCTCACTCTCTCCCCCCCCCGTTTTCTCTCTCCCCTTTAACGATTAAAGGCGGAAACCGTTCAAACCTTCCCGTCCAAATTCCGGTCGCCTCGTTCACCATTGACCCTCGCTGTAGTTGAACATTTAGGAGATCTCTTCCCCTTCTACAAATCCATAGCTGCCACGACCCCTATCGTGCAGTGTGCCTCGAGAATCGGGCCTGGAAAGCAGCGCCGCATCGCCTCGATTTGCGCGCCGACCACCACTTCGGGCTGGACAAGGGGGTAGCGTCGGGAAGCTCTCTCCTAGCTCTCCACTGTGGCGCAGGCCGATCGGTCCCTGGCTACACGGATTTCGCGAAAATTGGCGACCTAGGTTTGAACGAGATTTGAAGGTATACGGTTTAGTTTATTTTAAACTGATTATAGCACTTTAAAGCGCTACAGTTTTTGATTTCACTGTAAAAATCATATCTTTCTCGTTTGTTAACGAAATTCAGTGAAACAAGAGACAATGGACTCGTGTGGACATCTTCTACATTTTAGAAGAGACCACATATTTTTCTGAGCCTTCGGTAATTTTTGGTGGAGTGGAACCCATTTCTAAATTATAAACGATATGGAAAACAACGATGTATAAATTATATAGTCGATGTATGAGTTATATATGCGTTGTACACCATATGTATAAGCATTGTATAAGTTGTATGTTCGAAGTATAAGTTATATATGCGTTGTAAAAATAATTATGCGTTGAATTGAATTTAAATGATATTGAAATGAAATCGAAATATATTTATATATATACATATATATATATGTGTGTGTATATATATATATATATATATATATATATATATACTCCCCTCGTCCACAGACCATGGACGATATTTATCCGTTGTGATATTGTTTGGATTATTGGTTGATGTGAAATTTGGTGAAAATCATGAATGATTGATTTTGGTTGAAAAATACCTATTTGTGGTTGAGAATTATTTTGGATGAAACCGCATAGGATTAGTTTGTGGAAAATAAAAATAAACATGCTCGTCTGCGTACGAATTAGATGCATGAAATCCCCACTGTCAAAAACCGCGAGATTTTAAGGTAGAGCGAGGAGCCGTACTAGGGACGGTGCCGGTTTTAACTACCCTACCGTTATGCTGCCGAAATTTTCAATAATATTCATGTGTGAGAATTATTTTCATGTGTTGAATAGAAATTCATGTGTTGAACAGGAATTCATATGTTGAATGAAGTTCATGTGTTGAATAAATTCTTTGAAATATAAAAATAACATTTTTACCTTATATATGAACTATATAAAATAATCGTGTTTTGAAATAAATTGTTTTACAATAAAAATAACATATATATATATATACATATATATATACATATATATATATATACATACATATATATATATATATATACTATCGAACAATATTCATGTGTTGAAACTATATTCATGTGTTGAATAGATATTTATGTGCTGAATAGGAATTCATGTGTTGAATAGAAATTCATGTGTTGAATAAATTCTTTGAAAAATAAAAATAACATTTTTACCTCATATATGAACTATATAAGATAATCGTGTTTTGAAATAAATTGTTTTACAATAAAAATCACATTTCATTTGTATATATAAACTATAGGAAACATTCATGTGTTGAATAAAGGACTAGAACGATAAAAAACATATTTTTATCGTATGTGTGAAGTCAAAAACATTCATGTGTTGAATATATAGATCGAACAATAAAATCTACATTTTTATTGTGAATATGAAGTGCTAAAAATATTCATGTGTTGAATAAATATTTTTGATGATAAAAATATCATTTTTATCAAAGATATGAAGCGAAGATGGTTTTGAAATCGAAGAAAGAATTATATTTTTATATATTTATATAAATATAATTAAAATAAATCCAATAACGAAGCTGCAGTTCGTGTTTTGATACTATGATTTCAAACGATTAGTGCGGGAGATCCGACCATCGGATTTTCCCAAAACCGAAACCGTTGGGTTCGCTTTGAAATATCTTTCCAACGACACCCACTTTGTGAAGATCCAATGGTTGGATTTTCTGGAATGTTTAAATTTAATCTGAAGAAAAACAGCGCCAGAAACGATTATATATATATATATATATATATAAATATAATTAAATTAAATCGAATAACGACGCTGCAGTTCATATTTTGAAATCGTAACTTCAAACGATTAGTGCGGGAGATCCGACCGTCAGATTTTCCCAAAACTGAAACCATTGGATTCGTTTTGAAAAGATCTTTCTAATGATATAAAATTTGTGAAGATCCAATGGTTATATATTCAGATATGTGTAAATCAAATCTGAAGAAAAACAGTGCCACGGCCGCGTTATGGCCTGAAGCGTCATTTGAATGAATTCGCTATTTTTAAACAAACAAAAATAGCGATAAATCGTGATAAAATATTATAAACGATATGGAATGGAAATAAACTGAATCTGCTCAATTTATTTGATATTTGATAGTTGAATGTGTCTGGTGTGAAAATTACATTAAAGAACAGAATTAGTGATATCGAATAATTTAACCATTGAAATGAATTGATTTGAAATTCTAAATATACGTGAATTATTTGAAAAGGCCGAGTTGATTCTCATTTCAAATAATTGATCGACGATTGAAAGTCGAAGATACGAAGATGGTGCAAGATCGATGATCTTCACGTCGAATGGAGGGGTGCTACTGTTGCTCATGATAGGAGTAGCTACCTTGAAGGGGCTGAAGTAGTAGCCGTCTGGACGTACTTGTTGATTGTACGGATATGCGAGGTATTGAGTGCCTCCGGTTTCGTTTAGACCCAGAACGAACTTGTAAATGGACTGTGTGTCTGACATTGGATTTTGTTCTGTGCTGATTGATCTCTATTAAATATATATCTGTTTGGCGGCGGAGAATTTATTCTCTTGCTTAACGCCCTTCTCTGAGACGTATGAGCTCAGAGGTCATATATCAATAGAAATCAGTTGCATGAAGTGAATTGCCTGTGTGGCATGCCTAAGTGGCAGATGATCAAGGCTTCTGTTGAAAAGCAAAGTCTTGTGGTTGATGATCAAAGCACGGCCTGTGTGGCATAACTTTGTGTATAGCGTTGTTTCGTGAGCCTCATACCCCGGTATGAGCCAGAAACGGGAGAAGGACTTCAGGAGGACATGCGTTTTCTTCTAGCTAGGAGTGATGCTTTGGGTTTTGCACGCCCGGGTATTTTACTTATGTGGATGATGGAAAGCGAGGCCTCGGTTTGCTTCGGTCTCTTCGGAGCCGATGGTGTGGTCGGATATGACCAGTGACACCCCATAGGGCGGGGAAACGCAGTGTTCAGGAATGTTAATCCACATCGGTGGACCGGCCCTGACGATCCAAGGCTTGACTGAGTACTTGCCTGAGACATGGGCTAGAGCGTCTCGAATTCGGTAAGGATGATCCCTTGCCTTGGTTAATGACGGAAATCCAATTTCCAAATACGACCCCGTGCTGTTTTGATTGTATATATATATATGGCGACATGATATATTGTACCCATGCCGTCTATAATTGATACTTATGATGGAAATTGTTTTTGAAACATATAAACACTAGTAATAATATCAAATGCTTTTGTTTTATTCGTATCAAGCATATTTTGGCCATTATAAGGTAAAACTCTATCCTTCGGTTTGTGTTGCATTGTGTGATGGGAACTGAGTTTATAATGGCTTCATTTTTATAAAAAGCATTGCGATGTTTAAAAGGTTTACTTGTTTTAAAGCACTGGCAATCCAATGGAGTAAACCCGTTCCGCGAAAGTGGCGTGGTCCTGTGATTGGCCATATTATAAAATATGTTAAGTAGATTTCTCATACCAGTCACATGACTGACTCGTAGTTTGTTTCACTTGCAAAACTCGGGTGCCCTTATTTCTACATGGGCAGCCTTGTATTCAGGCTTTAGCTGGCTCTTTCTGGATAGCTGGAGCTGAAGATGGATCCTAGCATTTATCTCTTTTTATGCTGTTCAGCTCCTATTGTACATATTATGTCCTGTTTTCCGCTGTAGACATTTATGTATAGCTGAACTATATTTTGTACTAAGTATGATCCTATATATTTTGTAACTCTGATGATTATGTTTATCCAGTGTATTCTATTGCACATTGTCGGGTGTCTTTATTTATTTCTATTCTGCTGTTATTTGTTTATGTGTTATTTTCCAAAGATTACCCTTGCCACCGTCTTATGGGGTTTGGGGTTGTCACAAACGTGGTATCAGAGCTTTGGTTAAGCTTAGTTCTGGAATATAACATATTAACGAACTCGTTAGAGATAGAACCAGTTGTGTTCTAGGACGAATAACTCATTACAGATAGGATCAGTAATGTCCTAGTATGATTATAGCAGAGTCGGAATAACTCATCAGAGATGGGGTCAGAAATGCCCCAGAACGAGTTGAGAGTTATATGTTTATAAATAATGTATTTGTGATTATATATATAGTCTGGTTTTAGAAATATGATTTTTGAATATATAAAAGATATATATTTGAAAAGTTCATCAATAAATTGATTGTTGTTTGTGTTGTGTGATTGAGAATTTGATAAATCAAATTATTAGAATGATAGCTAATTTAATCAATAGAGGAATGAACGGTAAATTTATGCAATTAAATCAAGTATTGAACTGGTTTAAAAATAGATAGAAATATATACATGAACATCATATATGTTTGAACAGGTAAATGGATTAGCTGTTGAGTAAAGAATTTATTTGCGTGCCCGACAAATAGGTAAATCTTAATGAGTTGGATGCACAATTTTATTTATTATATCAACTCCTGTGAATGCCATTGGATGCAGAGTGCTGGTTATTCTATGTGTAATTAATAAATGTCGCCATAGGATAGTAACAATTAATTTTGAACTACACTACATGGCATACTTCTTGAGGATAGGCATACTTCATCATATACCACATAAGCATTTAGAGCTTGTGTGATGAGGTTGAAGATTTACCATATGAGCGAGAGGCTTGTATGGCGATGACTATATTTTACAAGTTGAACTGATGACTGATATGGACCATATAAAATATAACGGTAAATTGCCAGATTAATAAAAAAAACCACACGGGTCTGGAGATGATAATAAACACGTCTCTCTGGTCATTAAGGCACAAAAACCATTTATAGGGCGACAAGAATTTATTCTCTGGAGTTATGATCTATAAACACTCCCCTGTGGACACTGGAACATATCACTATAAATATGTGCATGCTTATTAGGATTTATTGAGTACCTAATACGGCCCAATAAATTTCCAAATCCCTCCACGTACAAAGGAGGTTATGGCAAATTTTTTCGAAAATTTAGGGTGCTAGCCAAATTTTTGAAGAATTTGAAAATTCTTAGAAACTGAAAAGTTGAAGGATGGAAGCCAGGTTGAAAGTTGAGTTAGTTAATTAAACAACTTTCGACTTCGTTCCTTTTCGGGGACAAAAAGTTTTAAGTGGGGGAGATTGTAACAACCCGGAAAATCTGAGCCAGTTTAAAATTTTTAATTGGCTATTTTAGTGGATTTTAAATATTTAAAATAAATTATTTTAAATAATAATGACGAAAAGTATGTTTGAAAATAAATATAATTATTTTAAATTATAAACAAGGCCTGAAATTGCGCGGCAGTTTCAAAATTTCAATTCAAACTTTGACTGACTGTACCAGGTGCAAAATAAAACGGATTTTAGTGAAACCAAAAATATTTAAATCTGTTAGTAAATATCTTTCTAGCGAATCAGAAAAATCGAAGTTTCATAGCGGGAATCAAAAGTTATGGTCAAATGAATTTTCAGAAAGGTCGCTATAGAATTTATATAGCCCATGAAAATGGACATTTTGCAAACAACGTCAGAATTCTATGAAACCACTTTTGTTGGATCCGGGATGTCAAATTATTGCTAGGTTTCAAATTTCATAATTTTTGAAGTTAACATGTGAGCATGGCAAAGGAAAATGTGTTTGGTGAATTTCTATTAAATTGGATCGACCAGAAAATGGTCATTTTTCAAACGGTCTCAGAATTCGACGAAACTAGTTTTGTTGGGACCGTATCGTCAAAACATAGCTAGATTTATTTTTCTGGAATTTTTAGAATCAGTATGTGGCCCCGACAAATTGAAATGTATGTTCAAATCAAATGTTGAATGTTTTATATTTTAATTTGAAGAAAAGCTGACTGAAACAGTCGAATGGGCATACGAAACATATCCTATTGTGTTCGGAATGGCGGTGTTTAGCTAGGGACGATAGTCATTGGGTTTGGATTGGAGTTCGTATGAGATAAGGGGTATTTTAGAATTTTAAAAATATATAAAATAAATAAAAAAATCTGGTTGGGCCTCACTCTCTCTCCCCGTTTTCTCTCTCCACGTTAACGATTAAAGGCGGAAACCGTTCAAACCTTCCTGTCCAAATTCCGACCGCCTCGTTCACCGTTGACCCTCACCGCAGTTGAACATTTCGGAGACCTCTTCCCCCTCTACAAATCCATAGCAGCCACGACCCCCATTGTGCAGTGTGCCTTGATAATCGGGCTTGGGAAGCAGCGCCGCATCGCCTCGATTTGCGCGCCGACCACCACTTCGAGCTGGACAAGGGGGTAGCGCCGGGAAGCTCTCTCCTAGTTCTCCGCTGTGGCATAGGCCGATCGGTCCCTGGCTACACGGATTTCGCGAAAATTGGCGACCTATGTTTGAACGAGATTTGAAGGTATACGGTTTAGTTTATTTTAAACTGATTATAGCACTTTAAAGCGCTACGGTTTTCGATTTCACTGTAAAAATCATATCTTTCCCGTTTGTTGACGAAATTCAGTGAAACAAGAGACAGTGGACTCGTGTGGACGTCTTCTACATTTTAGAAGAGACCGCTTATTTTTCTGAGCCTTCTACAATTTTTGGTGAAGTGGAACCCAATGTGAGATTTCGAAATTATAAACGATATGGAAAACAACGATGTATAAATTATATAGTCGATGTATGAGTTATATATGCGTTGTACACCACATGTATAAGCGTTGTATGTTCGATATGTAAGTTATATATGCGTTGTAAAAATAATATATGCGTTGAAATACATTGAAATGATATTGAAATGAAATTTAAATATAGTTATATATATATATATATATATACACACACACATACTCCCCTCGTCCACAGACTATGGACGATATTTATTGGTTGTGATATTGTTTGGATTATTGGTTGATGTGAAATTTGGTGAAAATCATGAATGATTGATTATGGTTGAAAAATACCTGTTTGTGGTTGAGAATTATTTTGGATGAAACCACATAGGATTAGTTTGTGGAAAAGAAAAATAAACATGCTCGTCTGCGTACGAATTAGATGCATGAAATCTCCACTGTCAAAAACCACGAGGTTTTAAGGTAGAGCGAGGAGCCATACTAGGGACGGTGCCGATTTAACTACCCTGCCATTATGCTGCTAAAATTTTCAATAATTTTCATGTGTTAGAATTATTTTCATGTGTTGAAACTATATTCATGTGTTGAATAGAAATTCATGTGTTGAATGAAGTTCATGTGTTGAATAAATTCTTTGAAATACAAAAATAACATTTTTACCTTATATATGAACTATATAAAATAATCGTGTTTTGAAATAAATTGTTTTACAATAAAAATAACATTTTTATTATATATATAAACTATCGAACAATATTCATGTGTTGAAACTATATTCATGTATTGAATAGATATTCATGTGTTGAATAGAAATTTATGTGTTGAAACTATATTCATGTATTGAATAGATATTCATGTGTTGAATAGGAATTCATGTGTTAAATAGAAATTCATGTGTTGAATAAATTCTTTGAAATATAAAAATAACATTTTTACCTCATATATGAACTATATAAGATAATCGTGTTTTGAAATAAACTGTTATACAACAAAAATAACATTTCATTTATATATATAAACTACAGGAAACATTCATGTGTTGAATAAAGGACTAGAATGGTAAAAATCATATTTTTATCGTATGTGTGAAGTCAAAAACATTCATGTGTTGAATATATAGACCGAACAATAAAATCTACATTTTTATTGTGAATATGAAGCGCTAAAAATATTCATGTGTTGAATAGATATTTTTGATGATAAAAATATCATTTTTATCAAAGATATGAAGCGAAGATGGTTTTGAAATCGAAGAAAGAATTATATTTTTATATATATTTATATAAATATAATTAAAATAAATCCAATAACGAAGCTGCAGTTCGTGTTTTGAAACTGTGATTTCAAACGAAAAGTGCGGGAGATCCGACCATCGGATTTTCCCGAAACCGAAACCGTTGGGTTCGCTTTGAAATATCTTTCCAACAACACTCACTTTGTGAAGATCCAACAGCTGGATTGTCTGGAATGTTTAATTCAAATATGAAGAAAAACAGCGTCAGAATCGATTAAATTTATATATATATATATAATTAAATTAAATCGAATAACGACGCTGCAGTTCATATTTTGAAATCGTAACTTCAAACGATTAGTGCGGGAGATCTGACCGTCGGATTTTCCCAAACTGAAACAGTTGGATTCGTTTTGAAAAGATCTTTCTAATGATATAAAATTTGTGAAGATCCAACGGTTAGATTTTCAGATATGGGTAAATCAAATCTGAAGAAAAACAGCGCCACGGCCGCCTTATGGCCTGAAACGTCGTTTGAATGAATTGGCTAATTTTAAAAAAATAAAAATAGCGATAAATCGTGATAAAATATTATAAACGATATGGAATGGAAATAAACTGAATTTTCTCGGTTTATTTGATATTTGATGGTTGAATGTGTTTGGTGTGAAAATTACATTAAAGAACAGAATTAGTGATATCGAATAATTTAACCATTGAAATGAATTGATTTGGAATTCTAAATATACGTGAATTATTTGAAAAGGCCGAGTTGATTCTCATTTCAAATAATTGATCGATGATTGAAAGTCGAAGATATGAAGACGGTGCAAGACCGATGATCTTCACGTCGAATCGAGGGGTGCTACTGATGCTCATGATAAGAGTAGCTACCTTGAAGGGGCTGAAGTAATAGCCGTTTGGACGTACTTGTTGATTGTACGGATATGCGAGGTATTGAGTTCCTCCGGTTTCGTTCAGACCCAGAACGAACTTGTAAATGGACTGTGTGTATGATATTGGATTTTGTTCTGTGCTGATTAATCTTTATTAAATATGTATTTGTTTGGCGGCGGAGAATTTATTCTCTTGCTTAACGCCCTTCTCTGAGACGTACGAGCTCAGAGGTTATATATCGATAGAAATCAGTCGCATGGAGTGAATTGCCTGTTTGGCATGCCTAAGTTGCAGATGATCAAGGCTTCTGTTGAAAAGCAAAGTCTTGTGGTTGATGATCAAAGCACGGCCTATGTGGCATAGGTTTGTGTATAGCGTTGTTTCGCGAGCCTGACACCCCGGTATGAGCCAGAAACGGGAGAAGGACTTCTGGGAGGACATGCATTTTCTTCTTGCTAGGAGTGGTGCTTTGGGTTTTGCACGCCCGGGTATTTTACTTATGTGGATGATGGAAAGCGAGTCCTCAGTTTGCTTCGGTCTCTTCGGAGCCGATGGTGTGGTCGGATATGACCAGTGACGCCCCATAGGGCAGAGAAACGCAGTGCTTAGAAATTTTACTCCACATCGGTGGACCGGCCCTAACGATCTAAGGCTTGACTGAGTACTTGCCTGAGACATGGGCTGGAGCATCTCGAATTCGGTAAGGACGACCCTTGCCTTGGTTCGTGACGGAAATCCAATTTCCAAATACGACCCCATGCGGTTTTGATTGTATATATATATATATATATGGCGACATGATATATGGTACCCTTGCCGTCTATGATTGATATTTATGATGGAAATTGTTTTTGAAACATATAAACACTAGTAATAATATCAAATGCTTTTGTTTTATTCATATCAAGCATATTTTGGCCATTATAAGGTAAAACTCTATCCTCCGGTTTGTGTTGCATTGTGTGATGGGAACTTAGTCTTATAATGGCTTCATTTTTATAAAAAGCATTGTGATGTTTAAAATATTTACCTGTTTTAAAGCACTGGCAATCCAATGGAGTAAACCCGTTCTGCGAAAGTGGCGTGGTCCTGTGATTGGCCATAGTATAAAATATGTTAAGTTGATTTCTCATACCAGTCCCATGACTGACTCGTAGTTTGTTTCACTTGCAAACTCGGATGCCCTTATTTCTACACGGACAACCTTGTATTCAGGTTTTAGCAGGCTCTTTCTGGATAGCTGGAGCTGAAGATGGATCCTAGCATTTATCTCTTTTTATGCTGTTCAGCTCCTATTGTACATATTATGTTTTGTTTTCCGCTGTAGACATTTATGTATAGCTGAACTGTATTTTGTACTAAGTATGATCCTATATACTATGTAACTATGATGATTATGTTTATCCAGTGTATTCTATTGCACATTATTTGGTGTATTTATTTATTTCTTTTCTGTTGTTATCTGTTTATGTGTCATTTTCCAAAGATTACCTTTGCCACCGTCTTATGGGGTTTGGGGTCGTCATACTGTATAGGCATAGGCACTGCGAATTAGAGATGCTGAAAATAATTGAAGATTGCAAGGGTTTTTTCTGTTAATCCTAGGTAGAAATTGCCTAAGATGTATTTATGGAAATTGTGCCTTCGGTTTTGTTCAGTCCCAGAACGAACATATGTGGACGAATGTCTGACAGAGTGTTTCTAACGGATCACATAAGCCGATATTTTCAAGATATTACATCTGGTGGCGGAGGAGTTCGTTTCTCTTAGTTTTATACCCATAATATTTTTGAGAAGATCAACTAATGATCTGACGGGTTTGACGATGGTCCATTCAAAGTGAATGGTGGCCCGCAGTTCTAAAAAGATAAACGTAGCACTAGCCTCACAACCAGGGAATGACAAAAATCGAGCAGACGACATGGCTAGTTGGGTCATACCTAAGCGAAGTGTTTTATCATCGATCTAGAGAAAATTCATTTATTATTATTTCGATTATGTACCTTACATATTACGGTTGGATGGCCTACAACCTTGGGTGATAATACATTCGGCACACTCAAGTAAATGAGTGGTCGGTCATGTGTGGTCGGGTTGCAAGACATTCTTGTTGAACCCAAATGTATCCCCTATAGTATACACTAATCAGGAGGTGGTTCCATACCTTGTCATAGTTGGAATCCAATCTCCAATAAGCGCCCTGCGGTTTTTGATTTTATACTATGTATGTGGAGCGTGAGACGCAAGCGTTCCGCTATTTGGATACTTATTTGATATATACACTATTATAATATCATGATTCAATTTTTTATTCGTTTATAGTAAGGTAAAAACTGTCCATGTTTATCTGTGGGCTGGTCTTACTATTATCTTTTTTTTAAAAAAGGTTTTCAAGTTAAACAATATGGTTGGAGTTTACTCACACAGTCCCGTGACTGACCCAGAGTTTATTTTGTTTGTTTTTCCCTAAACTCGTGGGTGCCCAAATTTGTATGGGTAGTCAAGTGTTTCAGGCTTTTATAGATACACTTGGAGAAGCTTGAAGTAGGAGGCTTCGCTGATAGTTATTTAGATTATTTCCGCTGTGATGTATATGTATTGTACTCTGATATGGTATGTATATGCAACACAGTTTTGTACTTCAAAGACTATGTTATATAATATACATTATTCGTTCCGTTGTGAGATTCTAATATTTTCTTTTGTTTGTCTTCTATCTATTTTTGTTTCTTTGACCCTAATGACTCGTATTTCTGTACAATTTGGGTTGGACGTGTGCAGTTTTAGTCAACTCAAATAGTATGGATTTGTGAACCGTTACAAAATTGAAATGGAAGTTGGAATCGTTTTTAAAACGAATATATAAATGTTTTATAAAACGTTTTGAATGGAAATTGATGAAATATATTATATATATTATAATGGTTTGAATAGAACGTATCGCGCAACGACCGTTCGCAAATTTCGACCATTGACTTTGAATTGACGTAATGGGAGATCCGACCATCGGATTCTCCTAAAACCGGAACCTGAGGTTCGTATCGAAAAGATCTTTCCACTGATAAAAAGAGACTAAAATACAACGGTAGATTTTAGGATATGTCCAAATTAGTTTTGGAGAAGGTCCCTATGGATGCAGTTTGGCGGCTGATATTGGAAACCTATAAGGGCCTTAAAAAAATTATTAAAATATGAATAAATTATGTAAAATCATAATATATGATTTAAAATGAATTTGGATGAAATATTCCAAGTTTGTAAAGATAAATTATATTTTTTTATCTAAATAAGTTGTTTATCAACTTGAGTAAAGATCTAAAAGAAATTATATTGTTTTAATATAACCAGAATTTTCCAGCGTAGGAATTGGAAAGGATTTGAACAGAAATAATCTTCGGAATATTTCGATATTGGATTCCATGATTATGCAGATATTATTAAGGAGTTTGGAAGATATAGATATCGTTATTCCCAATACGGTATTCGTTGGTTTCAGAATTTGATATTGAATCTAAGTCGATATGATTTCTATTCCGAGCCATGTATTTGATATTAAATTGGATTTTGGGTTTGTCGTGAATAGTGTCTTAATTAACACTATTCTTAAACCCATTTGAGAAAAGAATAAATCTTCTAATTAAGATTAATGAAGTTTTCTAATTATATACATATAATTGGAATTAATTGGAAGTTGATTTTAGGTTCACTGTGAATGATGTTTTAAATAACATTTGTTCTTAATACCTAGTTAACAGTGAAATTATGGTTTGGAATTTATAAATCTTTTGATTAAGATTTAATGGAATTTTTCCAAAGTAATATTTTCCAATTTAATATATTAAATTGGATTTAAGTGGAATTCGATTTACTAATAATCGAGATAAGCTTCTGTGAAGGAAGGCCATTACTATTTATGGAATTAAAAAGGCTTTGTCGCTATTCCATTTATATTTTTAGTTTGATACGGAAATTTATATCAATTATATACTGATCAGTTTTTTGTGAAGATTCCATTTTGATGGAAGAGGATTTTGGGTTTATCATGAACTTTGTTTTAAATGACATTGGTTCTTTAACCCAGTTAAAGGTAGGATTAATTTCCTATAATTGAATAATCATTAAGTAATGATTTTTGAGATTAAAACCAAGTTGAAGTTTAAATGAATCTTTAAGTAGACTGGAATGTGAATTTGGCAATTAAATTTACCGAATTCATGAAATGATCAAGAATGGAGTACCACCAGTTTTACTCCATGCGATAGTTAAATCTTTAACTAGATTTGAAACATGAAATGGTTTACCGATGACACAGTGGGTGTTGGATATGGAGTACTACCAATTTTGCTCCATGGGATGAATATGTTGGGATTGGAAAAATAAAATAAATGATTACTTCGGTAAGGCTCGATAATCCTGACTAGTTTGATAAAACTTAATTTGGTTTAAGATTGTTAAAAGATAATATAAAATCTTTTGCAATGGTTTTCAAAGAAAGAATTAAACAAGAGGTTTAAATGAATTAAATCTTTGATAAGATTTATGGGAATGCTTCCCAATGTAATGAATATTTGAATAAAAGAATACTCTGGATTGGAATGAGGAGTATGATGTGTTTTTATAGCACTTGATTATAAGATATGCGAGTTATTCGGAAAGACCGATTTAACCCATTTTAAATAATTGATACGACGACCAATAATCAAAGATTTGAAGACAGTGGTTGAAGACCGAAGATTTTCGCATCGTTTGGATGATTACTGATGTCTTGATTAGGATATACACCCAAGAAGAGGTAATAAGTGCTGATCATCCAAACATACTTGGAGATCGACCGGATGCGAGGTCCTCTCTCCTGTATTGGACATATGGGACGAGGAATAGGGTGCCTCCAGTTCCGTTCAGACGCGGAACGGACTTGCAAATGGATTGTATGTCTGACATTATATATCGTGTTGTATTTGTTGATCTCTGCTAAATATATATATCTATTTGGTGGCGGAGAATCTATTCTCTTGCTTAACACCCTTGTCCGAGACGTACGAGCTTAGAAGTTAAATATTTGTAGAAATCAATGATATGGTATGGATTGACAATGTGGCATGCTGGGTTGCGTGGATCAAGGCTTGTGTTGTAAAGCAGAGTCTTGTGGTTGATGATCAAAGCACAACTTTAAATAGCGCAGCTTTGTGTAGCGTTAATTTGCGAGCTTCACACCTTGGTATGAATCGAAAACGGGATAAGGAACGTATGGAAATGGACATACATTAGTTTCTAGCTAGAAGTGATGTCATGGTATGGAGCCCATACATTTTATTTAGGTGGATGTTCGATTATGATGGAAAGCGAGGTACCCTGGATTTAATATAGGGCCGATTAAAAGGCCCTTAATGGTCGTCATACTAACCTTGTGAGAGGTTTGATAGAACCGACTAACGTATAGTTTATAGTAACTAATCAGCAATGGCTAACGACTGTAACACCCCGTATTTTCTGTGAACATATAAGTAACAGATCAGATAATAATTAAATTATAAAATAAGAATCGAGGGAAACGGGTTGCGCCATTGCGTTCGTCTCGAAATTCTACTAGGAAATGAGTCCGAGTTTTCGAGAAACGGAGTCCGTATGAGGGAGATATGGCCCTCCGAAGTTTCAGAGATTTTTAGTATCGAAAACAGCTCGAAAATTCGAATTCAAATTCGAATTCAAAATCCCAGAACAGGCTGGGCGGGAAAATTACTGCCCATGGACCAGGTCGACCTGGGGGTCGACCATAGTGTCGACCCCCCAGGGCCAGGTCGACCATAGTGTCGACCTGGGGGTACCAGGTCGACCATAGTGTTGACCTAGGGGTCGACCTACTCCCGAAACCCAGTTTTTTTTAACCTGGTTCATTCTGATGTATCCGGTCTCGTTTCTGTCTAGATTCGTCCGCCAAATCCTATATAAACTCACCCCTAGCCTCACTCTCTCCACACCATTTCATTCTGTCTATATTCTGCCTCTGATCTAATTAAAAATAAAAAATGGCATCGCTACCCTGTTGGAATCAAAACTTGGACTGATGAATCTTCTTCTAACCTGAATAGAATTAAAAACTAAATCAAATCTCAAATCCAAGTTTAGAGCTACGACAATTAAAGAGGAATAATTCAGCATTTCTGCATCAACAACAATTTATTATCCTTTCTTAAAACCACGAAAGGCAAGTACAGTTATTTTCCGCTATAAACTGTAATTATGATTATGACATGATTATAAATCTGAATCTAAGGTTATGTATATTCTTATTTTTCAGATCTGTTTCTCTGTGACTATTCTGTACCTCTTTCTTCTTTCTGTTCTATAGCCAGGCTACTACGAGCCTGCGCCTCATCTCAAAAGAGATTAACGCATGAACGCTAAATTTTGGGACAAATAATAATGCATAATTGGACATGAAACCATTGCCTATGAGACTATTGCCTATGACTATGATTCATGCCTAAGAGACTATTGCCTATGACTATGATTCATGCCTAAGAGTCTATTGCCTATGACTATGATTCACGCTTATGAGACTATTGCCTATGACATTGAATAGGAAACTATTGTGATTAGTCGCCCATGACTATTGTGGTTAGTTGCCTATAACTATTGTAGTTAGTTTCTTATGCCTATTCCCTTAATGATGTTGGATCTCATATTTAGTATGTAATTTTGCTAGTTTATTCCCATTCACTGTTATGTACATCAAGCCTATAGAGCAATTTCATGAGTATTTAGAGAACTTGTGGAAACATGTTATACGGGGATTGGGCGTAGCTTAATTAAGTAAATCTGGTATAGCAAATATGTTGGTATAATCTGAATTGGCTATAATAGAGAATGATTTACATGGACATAGTGGTAAACTAGAATATTAGATCTAGTTTTGACATGAACTGTAAATGGGAATATTAAGATTTAAATTTGGGGCATATATTACATTATGAATTATGACCTTGATTTAAGCATGTAAGTTTAGGCTAAATTTATGATTAGGCAAGATATGTAAATAGAGTTTTAGATATATAATCTGCTAAACCTGTTATCTGCTAAATCTGTTAAATTGCCTAATCCGTTATCTGCTAAAACTGTTGAATTGCCTAAACTGCTAAACCTGTTATCTGCTAAGTCTGTTGAATCACTTAAACTGCTAGATCTGCTACCCGTTGAGTTGTATGATCTGTTGAAACTAGATAATGGTAATCTGAGTATGGAAATCCGTAGGCTCGACCTAAGATTTGGTAGAACATGGAAATTTGATTAATCTATTATATCCTATGAAGAAGTTTAATCTGTTAAATAAACAGAATTAGTCTGATATCTGAAAAATCTGTATTGGAATGAATTGGCTATGACACGAGGTTAGACTCTGTTTGCGGTAAATGCCTGCCCGGAACCAACTGGCTTAACCAGCGACCGCAAACTGTCAGTCTAATGTGAGAGGTCGTAGGCATAACTAAAATATGCTTAGACACGAGGTTTGGTCTGGCTTGTGGCAGAAGTCTGCCCGGAACCGCCCGGCATATCCAGCGGCCACGAGCTACCGACCTAATGTGAGAGGTCTGTGCATTAATATTTAATTAATGCAAATCTGGGATAAACATAATGTCTAAAACGTGTTGGGTGGATAGGGTTTAACCAATTGGACTGATGAATTTAACAAACCCTTTTCATGAATCTGTAGGCCCAATTACAAAGTTAGACAAATCTGTAAATCTGTTAAATCCGTATATCTGATCCGTTAATCTGAAAACTTGTCTGATCTGTGAACTAGTTAATCTAAACTCTGTATGTCTGAACTTGTAAACAAGTTAATTTGAAATCTGTTAGTCTGGGGACACAAGGTTAGGAGGGAAATTACTTGTGTCATCTGTTGTTTGGGACCCATATTAGTCAGTAACCCTTTCTGGTATCAAACTTTGACCTAACAGTAGGTATGGTCCGGGCACGCTTACTGAACTAATTATAAGTGGTTCATTTTGATAATGGCGAGGGGTGTTGATGGTGCGTTCCAACCGGGTCATGTGCGTGCATGGATCCCGGTCTGCCTCTGAGGATGTAAGATGCCGTGACATCTGTAAATAGGCATGTGCCAATTGGTTGTCACTTTAGGGAGTGATACACTCTATTGTGGAGCCGACACAGGATATTTATGTATTAGGGAGCCGATCGCTTGGGGTAGGGGTTTAGGGTACACTTAGTTCTGTCTGTTTCTGTTGGTACCGTCTGTTTCTGTTGGGTAGCAACACCTGTCTGTGTGGTACCGTCTGTTCGGGTGGTAAATGCCCATTTACTAGTGTACACCTAGTTCTACATTCTGTTTCCGTATGGATTAATCTGTTTCTGTTTCTGTAGCTTCTGTTCGGGTGGTAAAGGCCTATTATTAGCATTCTGTTTCTGTTTGTTTCTGTTCGGGTGGTAAAGGCCCATTATCAGCATTCTGCTTCTGTCTGTTTCTGTTCGGGTGGTAAAGGCCCATTATTAGCATTCTGTTTCTGTGGAAATCATTCTGTTCCTGTTTCTGCTTCAGTTTAGACATTAGGGTGACACCTAATCCTGTTATACTAGTATTAGTGCAGAGAAATGAAAAGTAATATTATTATGTTTCTTCTGTTTAACCTAAGTACATCTACTGCTCCTGTTACTGTTATCTCTCATCCAGTTTTATTTCCATGCCATGATTATTATTATCTGTTCATATGCTAAAAGTCACTAGACTTGCCAGACTCTATGTCTGACCTTGCTTGTTTTCGCCCCTTTTCTTCCGTTTCCCCCCAGGTTTTCCAAGGAGGGAATACTTTAGCTTGATCCGGATTTCTTCTGCTTGAAGTACTTAGAGTGCTTAAAGTATGGCTTGACTCCTTATGGCAACTTCTGTGGGGATTATAATTTTAAAATTTTGTACTCCGATGATTTTCTGAACAAGACCGATATTTATGTACTTGAGTTTTTGGTAAAGATGTAACCATACTGGTTTCTGTTTTCCGATGTAATAAAGTTATAATTTCTCAAGTATTGTTTATCTGTCTTGTAAATTTCTGTTCTGTCTACTAAAACACTCCACCAAAGTTAATGCATTCCCTTTGTGAGTGACCTTAACGGAGGTGGGGTGTGACACTTGGTATCAGAGCTGAAGGTTACCAGATTAGATAAAAAGTTTTTGAAAACTACTTTCAAAAAGGTTTTAAAAAGGAAGTATTTTCAAAAATAAAGTTTATTTTGAAAAACATAATCCCCAAAAAGCCTATATCTATCTTTTTCGTTCTCCGTTTTAAATCTTTTTCTTTCATTCCAGTATGTCTGGGAATCTTAACTTTCCAGAGGGCGTGCCAATACCTAGCTGGTTCAGGAGGTACTTAGAGGCTAGGGCCAACGATGCAGGCCCAGCAGATATTCCTCCTCCAACTGCAGCGATTCCTCCTCCTCCGCCCCCTCCTTGTGCAATTACTTTTTCAAAGATCTGTAAATATTTTAAGGCCATCGGTGGAAAGGATTTCAAGGGAACTGAATCATTCATAGAAGCGAGGAATTGGCTCAAAGAAACTGAGGATCTGTTCGTTATCTTTGAGGTGGATGATAGGCAGAAGGTACAATCGGCGGTGTGGTTGCTCAAGGACGAAGCTTCCTATTAGTGGGAAGTCACTAACGCTGAGAGACCGGTTGAAACGTGGATGGATTTCAGAACAAGGTTTGAGGCGAAATTCCTCTCGCAAGCTGAACGAAGTCTACAAATGGAAAAGTTCTTATCTATTAAGCGAGGGAGTATGACGGTCAAGGAATACGTCAACCAGTTTAACCAACTGGCTAGGTTCGGGCTAGATTTAGTCAACACCCAGCATAAAAAGGCTCTCCGCTTTGTTGAAGGATTGAACGAGCCATTGCACAGCCTATGTAATAACCCGGAAAATCTGAACCAGTTTAAAATTTTTATTTTGGCAATTTTAGCGAATTTTGAACATTTAAAATAGATTATTTTAAATAATATCGACGAGAAAATTTATTTTGAATATGATTGGAACGTATATATATTTATACGCGTCGTCGTTAGAATATAAATAATTGTATATAATTATAAATAGAATTGAAAATGGCGCGGTAGTTCGATAATTCGATTTCAAACTTCAATTGAATGTACCGGGTGCCAAACAATCCGGATTTTAGTGAAACCAAAAACATTAGGGTCTAATTGATAATATCTTTCCAACGAATCCAACAAATCAAAATTTCATAGCGGGAATCAAAAGATACGTCCAGTTGAAAATTCTGAATAGTCGCTATGGAATTCAGGCCCTTAAAAATAGGAATTTTGCAAACGACCTCGGATTTCGACGAAACCACTTTTGTTGGGTCCGTGATGTTAAATTATTGCTAGGTTTCAAATTTCATAATTTTCTGTATCAATATGTGAGCGTGGCAAAGGAAAATGCGTTTGACCAGTTTCAGTTGATTTTAATCGACTGGAAAATGGTCATTTTTCCAACGGTCTCAGAATTCGACGAAACTAGTTTTGTTAGGACCGTATCGTCAATACGAAGCTAGAAAATATTTTTTTTGGAATTTTTAGAGTTAGTATGTGCCCCCGGTAATTTGAAATGTACGTTTAAAATTCAATATAGTGATTTAAATGTAAATTTAACGAAAACTGATCAAAACGATCAAATCAGCCTACGATACATATCCCATTGGGTTCGGAATAGGGGTAAAACGCTATGGACGACAGGCGGTGGGCCTCGTTTCGAGGTCGTATGTAAAAGTCAACTTTTTAGAAAATAAAATAATTAAATAATAAAAATAAAAAAACCCTTTCTCCCCTTAAACTCCTCCAGGCACCCCCCCGATCCATTTCGAATCAGGAAAAAAAAAGAAAAAAAGAAAAAAAAGAAAGGGCGACGGAAGCCCTAGCCGACCACCGCAACCTCGCCCTCCACCTCCGTTCCTGCCGCGCCACCACATCCCCGAGCCCCTCCTCCTATCGCACCTCCTCTCGCCTCCAGGAACCCGCCTCCGACCGACACGCCCAGACTGGCCACCCCTCTCCCACCCCCGTCGCCTTCTTCTCTCCTCCAGTCCCTCCTTGAACCCGTAAGCCCGAAACCCGATGCCCCCTCAAGCCAAACAGCGCGCCGCGACCCATTCTCCCCTACCGCCGTTGATGATAAGAAGCAGCACTCCGACCCCACTCCAGCCGCGCCGCCTGACCCAGCCCCCTTCCTCTCCTTTTAACTGTAAGTTTTTATTTGCTGATTTTTGTTAATTATAAAAACTGATCTTTAGGTGATTAAAAACTGATTTGTCTTTGTTTTAAAGCTTTGATTTTTATTCGTTTTAAAGATTGGATTTTTAATTGAATAAAGTTCAGATTTTTATATTTTTAAAGTATTAAAAATATAGTCTTTACTATATTGAAGATGTAAAAATATGATTTTTACATAGTAGAAACTATAAAAATGTAATCTTTATAAGATAGAAAAGATGAGATTTTTACAATAGAAAAGATTTGATTTTTTAAAATAGAAAAGATTAGATTTTTAAAGGAAGAAAGACGATATTTTTAAATGGAGAAAGGCGTGATTTTTACTTATGTAGTGGATTAAAAATATGGTTTTTAGAAGGAAGAAAAATATAATTTTTATAATATAGGAAGGCGAAATATTTATTTTTATAAAGGCGAAATCTATATTTTTGAAATGGAATTTTTATCTATATGATAACGAAGTAAAAATTTGATTTTTATATATTGAATAGTATAATAAAAATTCGATTTTTATATATTGAATAGTATAATAAAAATTCGATTTTTATATATTGAATAGTATAATAAAAATTCGATTTTTATATATTGAATAGCATAGTAAAAATTCGATTTTTATATATTGAATAGCATAGTAAAAATTCGATTTTTATATATTGAATAGCATAGTAAAAATTCGATTTTTATATATTGAATAGTATAATAAAAATTCGATTTTTATATATTGAATAGCGAAGTAAAAATTTGATTTTTACATATGTAGTGGCTACAGCAACGAAGATGACAAAAATGCGATAACAATGAAGATTTCTATCAAAGAAGAGTCAAGATGATTGGATAGCTATCGGTGAGAATTTCTCACCTTTCACTTTCTTTTTCTAGTTATATATATATACTAGGATGCAGACGGTGTTTAGTAGCGCCCGACACAATCGTCCACAGACCATGGACTTGTTTGTTTGGTTGCATAAATTAGTTAGATGATTTGATTTGAATTTGGTTGTTTGGTGAATTTGATTGATGTGTGAATGGCGTGGGCCTTCACTAGACCGGGGATAAGGCTAGGCCTCGTCCCGTTTCTAGTATCGTGCCGTTATGCCGCCGAAATTTCCTAAAATAAGTTAGAAAAATAAAAATATCATTTTACTTAAAGAATGAACTGAATAGTAATCCATATGTTAAGATAAAATGTTTTATTGTTAAAAATATAATTTTTAACGTGAATATGAATATACGTGAAAGTGAATAAATAAATATTCATAAACAAATCGGCCGATTTGTTTATATACACTGATTTGACTGATATTGATTGGGTCGATAAATTTTACACATCGCCCAACTGCACAAATAAAATCTGTGTTTGATTGTTTGAAACCCCACGCGGGTGTTGGGATGAAATTTGAAGTTCACTCATCCTGATTGATTAAATATGTCGATCGATTGATTGACAGACTGTTATAAGCGTTGAATATCTGTATTTGATGCTTATACAGTGTAGTGCACTTTGGTTTATGGTTGATTATTTTTCAATGCTGTTATATACATGTGTTGCATGAAAATCCATATAATTAATTTTATATGGTGATTGATTGGGCCTCATTCTAATTTAGAAGATAAAGAATATTATAAAGTAAAGGTTCATGTGTTGATTGTACTCATTCGTGAGATTAGTCATGTGTTGAACGTAATATTTTAACAATAAAATTTATATCTTTATCACTATAAAATAAAGGTTCATGTGTTGAAAATACTCATCCGTTGAGATTAGTCATGTGTTGAACGAAATATCTTAAAAATAGAAATATTTGAGATAGAAAATTTGAATAGGAAATATTTGAAAAAGAAACATTTGAAATAGAATATTTGAAAATAGGAATATATGAAGCCGTGTTGATTAGATTGACGCCATTTTGACGTGAACGATATTTATATCGATTTTATTCATTTTGAAATGAATTGAATATAAAACGATTTCGAAATGAATTGAATATAAAACGATTTCGAAATGATTTGAATATAAAACGATTTCGAAATGAATTGAATATAAAACGATTTCGAAATGAATTGAATATAAAACGATTTCGAAATGAATTGAATATAAAACGATTTCGAAATGAATTGAATATAAAACGATTTCGAAATGAATTGAATATAAAACGATTTCGAAATGAATTGAATATAAAACCAATTCGAATTGAATTGAAAACGAATTCGAATTGAAAACGAATTGAAGTGAAATCAAATTGAATTGAAATTTGATTTGAATAGAAAACGAAATTGATTTCAATTGCATATATAACGAATTTGATTTGAATAGAAAACGAATTTGATTTCAATTGAAATATATAACGAATTTGAATCAAATAGAAAACCACTTTGAATTGAATCGAATTGAAAACGAATTTGAATTGAATTTAAAACGAAGTGAAATGAATTCAAATTGAATTGAAACTTGAGTTGAATAGAAATGAATTTTAAAACGAATTTATAAGGAAAGATTCAATTTTGATTTGAATTGAGATGGAAGTTGAAATTGTTTTTGAAACGAATTCAAAACTATTTATAAAAATCGTTTTGAATGGTAATCGACGAAATATATATTATATATATTATATATATAATATAATGGCCTGAATAGAACGCGCCGCGCCGCGGCAGTTCGTGAATTTTGACCATTTATTTCAAACGGACATTACGGGAGATCCGACCGTCGGATTCTCCTAAAACCGGAACCGTTGGGTTTGTATCGAAAAGAGCTTTCTAACGAATATTAGAAATTTTAAATCTAACGGTTGGATTTGGAGATACGTCCAAATCAAATTTGAAAAAGGTCGCTGTAAGTGCAGTTCGATGGCCGTTGATGGAAATCGACTGTACGGGCCTTGATAAAATTATTAAAAATATCAATAATTTGTGTAAAATCATAAGAAATGATTTGGGAAAAATTGGGGTGAAAAACTCCATATTTGAAAAGATAAAAATAGATTTATATCGAAATGAACTAGATTGAACTAAATTTATAACCCGATTTTTTATTTTTAAATAAATAAATTAGATTTAAAAAGGGGTTTTAAATAATCGGAATTCCTAATATATTTGATTTCAATTGAACTAGAATTGATTTGTCGGTTTATTGTGAACTGTGTTTTAAACAACACTAGTTCTTTAACCCGATGATAAATAGAATGTGATTTGGGTTTGTCGTGAACGGTGTTTTAAATGACATTAGTTCTTTAACCCAATAAAAGGAGTTTTAACGAAACTGCAATTAGATTGAAATGTGCATTGATAATCTAAATTATCAAATTTGGAAAATAAGCGAGAATGGAGTATCACCAGTTTTGCTCCAAAGGGATAGTTAAATCTTTAATTAGATTTGAACGTGAAATGGTAATTAATTTTACCGATAACACCATGGTGTTAGATATGGGGTATCACCAGTTTTGCTTCATGGGATGAATAGGTTGGGATTGGGAAATAAAATAAATAATTACTTCGTTGTGGTTCGCTAATCTCGACTAGTTTAGAAAACCATAATTTGGTTTGAAATGTCATCCAAAGGAAGATTAAAGGATAAATTTTAAAGAATTTATCTTGGATAAAATTAATGGGAACTTTTCCCAAAAGATGTGGATATTTAAATAACAAAATATGCAGAATTGGAATGAGGCGTATGTTGTGTTTGTGTAACATTTGTTTTTAATATACGCGGGTTGTTCGGAAAGGCCGGATTTACACCCATTCTGAATAACCGATTCGACGATGTGTCAAAGATGAAGACGGTGGTTGAAGACCGGAAGTCTTCACATCGTTTGGATAATTACTAACGATCCTGATTGGGCTGTACACCCAAGAGGATGGAAATAGTTGGTGGTCGTCCAGACGTACTTGGAGATGGATGGATATGCGAGGAAAGTGCCTCCGGTTTCGTTCAGACCCAGAACGAACTTGTAAATGGATTGTGTGTCTGACACTGGATTTTATTCTGTGTTGATTGATTTCTGTTAAATATACATCTGTTTGGCGGCGGAGAATTTATTCTTTTGCTTAATGCCCTTCTCTGAGACGTACGAGCTCAGAGGTTGTATATCGATGGACATCAGTCGCATGGCATGAATTGCCTGTGTGGCACGCTAAGATGCAATGATCAAGGCTTCTGTTGAAAAGCAAAGTCTTGTGGTCGATGATCAAAGCACGCCTACGTGGCAGCTTTGTGTATAACGTGAATTCGCGAGCCTTACACCTCGGGATGAGTTAAAAACGGGATACGGGCCGTTGGGAGAGCACGACGTTTCTTTCTAGCTTTGGTGGTGTCAGTGACTTACCAGCCCTGACATTTATATACTTTTCACCTTTGTGGTTGTTGGAATGAGGCGCCTCGATTATAGGTCTGTAAGGACCGGGAAACGTGTGTTCAGGCATAACTAATCCTCTAACGTAAGTGAGGACCGGCCCAACCGATCCAAGTGGCTGCCCAGAGTGTGTAGTCCTGAGCATTTGCTAGAGTGTCTCGAAGCGGAGAGGAGCTTGCCCCTTGCCTCGACTCACGACGGAAATCCAATTTCCAATACGTGTATCTCGGCTTTAATTGTAGAACTAGTATGGCGACATAGTAGCATGGGATGTTATGCCGTCTATGATTTATATTTATGATTGAAATTGTTTTGACACTATACACTTATTATAGTATCAAATGACCTGTTTTAAACGTACCAAGCATGTTTGGCTATTATAAGGGAAAACCCTATCCTCCGGCTTGCGTTGCATTGTGTGATGGGACCTGGGTCTTATAATAGCTTCATTTTTCGAAAAAGCATTGCGTTGTTTATTCTATGCACTAGTATTCTTGGGAGGAAACCCGTTCCGTGTTATACGGCGTGGTCCCTTGAATTACTCTCTTTTAAAAATAAAGTTTTGAATAACTGTTTTAGTTCTCACACCAGTCACATGACTGACCTGGAGTTTATTGTTTTAACCTAAACTCTGGGTGCCCCTATTTTCCGCACGGGCAGCTAGTAGTTTTGGTTTTGCAGATTTATATTCACAGGATCCTGGTTTACAGCTGGAATGATATCCGGAAAGCTCTGTATCTGTATATCACCTTCAGTTGTGCTTTGTATTATTGTTCCGCTGCTATGCAATTTAATGTAATCTCTGATATTTATCGAATGTAATTTATTCAATTATACTCTGTATATTCTTGTATCTGATGGAATTGTTGTAATAACAATGAAATGTTCTTCCGTCTGCGTTCATTTGTGTGTTGTTCTCAAAGTATTCGCTCTTTCCCTCATGGGGAAGTTACGGGTTCTTACAGCCTAGCCATGACCCATGTACCCATGGGAGCGACTTACGAGAGATTGGTGGATATGGCACTACTGCACGAGGAAGACAACGGCAAGAAAGAGGCAAAGAAGGAAGAACCACAGAACAAGAACGCATGGCCCAAAAAGGAAACACAAAAGAAGGGTGAAAAGTCTGAAGATAAGAAGGAGAAAAAGTTCTTTACTTGTGGAAGCTCGACTCATCTGAACAAGGATTGCAAAAAAAGAAAGGGCACTTGCTTCAACTGTGGTGAGATAGGACACTTCACTAGGGACTGTCCGAAGAAACGAGGGCAAGGGCAGAGGGCAGGACCAACTTCTGGAAGGCATGCAAACACTCTCGAGGCTAGTGGATAGGATAGAAATAGGTAAACTTTATGTAGGAGGTTTAATTTCTTTATCTGATTTTTGAGTTAAAACTCTTTTCTGATTCTGGCATTTCGATTCTGTAATCGATACTCTGCACTTGAATAGTAGTATTGTTTCTGATTACGCTGTAGACTCAGGCCCATAAGGGTTATGAGTCATCTAAGCGTGGTAAGTTGGGTATCTGTGTTGAGCGTTAAGTTGACTATGACGCATACATTCTGGGTTTTTGTCATGCTTAGTTTCCTAAGAATCATTTAGCAATCTGATATGTACCGGTAATCTGTAAATATCTGAATGTTTCTGATAAGGTTGAGATTTCCAGTTTTGACATTGTCTAAAGAGGGCAATCCTCTAGGTGTCAATCCGATGTTGATTTCGGTCTTCGGGGTTGATACTTAGGGGAGTTTGTCTCTCAACCAAGGTTTAATGGAAACCAAGTTTTTGTCTGTACTCGCTTCCATCATTCGACTGTATCCTATCGATCGAATCTTCGAACTTTAGGCAAAAACTAATGGGTGTAAATATGTGTTTGAGACATGTTATGTTTGATGGTTGCAAGTGGATGCAAGTGGTTGCTAGTGGTTTCTCGTGGATGCATATACACACACCAGGCACTAGATCGGCTCAAAAACACTCTCATACTGTATCTGGACGTGTGAGCATTTTCAATTTCTGTGGATGCAAAATGATTGACTCATCACATGGATGTAGCATATGAATGAATGGTTGTCACTCATATAAGAATAATATCAAATAGGAAAATTGCATACATGCTGGACTCATGGCACTAACATAATTCACATTAAGGAGGTCAACTGAACCAGTGGACCGCCTGATCTTTGCAATAGATAAGGAACATATACACACACTTTTGCATATGTTCATACAACGTTAGAAGTTTTCTAAGGACAATGGATACTTGTGGATGATGGTTGAGTAGATGGATGACTGGATGGTAGGACACATTCTTCTTAACTTGAAGATTTCGGGGACGAAATCCTTTAAGGAGGGGAGAATGTAACACCCCGTATTTTCTGTGAACGTATAAGTAACAGATCAGAGAATAATTAAATTATAAAATAAGAATCAAGGGAAACGGGTTGCGCCATTGCGTTCGTCTCAAAATTCTGCTTGGAAACGAGTCCGAGTTTTCAAGAAACGGAGTCCGTATGAGGGAGATATGGCACTCCGAAGTTTCAGAGAATTTCAAAATCGAAAACAGCTCGAAAATTCGAATTCAAATTCGAATTCAAAATCCCAGAACAGGCTGGGCGGGAAAATTCCCGCCATGGAAAAGGTCGATCTGGGGGTCAACCATAGTGTCGACCTCCCAGGGCCAGGTCGACCATAGTGTCGACCTGGGGGTACCAGGTCGACCATAGTGTCGACCTGGGGGTCGACCTACTCCCGAAACCCAGTTTTTTTTAACCTGGTTCATTCTGATGTATCTGGTCTCGTTTCTGTCTAGATTCGTTCACCTAATCCTACATAAACTCACCCCTAGCCTCATTCTCTCCACACCATTTCATTCTGTCTATATTCTGCCTCTGTTCTAATTAAAAATAAAAAATGGCGTCGCTACCCTGCTGGAAACAAAACTTGGACTGATGAATCTTCTTCCAACCTGAATAGAATTAAAAGCTAAATCAAATCTCAAATCCAAGTTTAGAGCTACGACAATTAAAGAGGAATAATTCAGCATTTCTGCATCAAAAACAGTTTATTATCCTTTCTTAAAACCACGAAAGGCAAGTATAGTTATTTTCCGCTATAAACTGTAATTATGATTATGACATGATTATAAATCTGAATCTGAGGTTATGTATATTCTTATCTGTCAGATCTGTTTCTCTGTGATTATTCTGTACCTCTTTCTTCTTTCTGTTCTATAGCCAGGCTACTACGAGCCTGCGCCTCATCTCATAAGAGATTAACGCATGAACGCTAAATTCTGGGACAAATAATAATGCATAATTGGACAAGAAACCGTTGCCTATGAGACTATTGCCTATGACTATGATTCATGCCTAAGAGACTATTGCCTATGATTATGATTCATGCCTAAGAGACTATTGCCTATGACTATGATTCATGCCTAAGAGACTATTGCCTATGACTATGATTCACGCCTATGAGACTATTGCTTATGACATTGAATAGGAAACTATTGTGATTAGTCGCCCATGACTATTGTGGTTAGTTTCCTATAACTATTGTAGTTAGTTTCTTATGCCTATTCCCTTATTTATGTTGAATCTCATATTTAATATGTAACTTTGCCAGTTTATTCCCATTCACTGTTATGTACATCAAGCCTATAGGGCCATTTCATGAGTATTTAGAGAACTTGTGGAAACATGTTATACGGGGATTGGGCATAGCTTAATTAAGTAAATCTGGCATAGCAAATATGTTGGCATAATCTGAATTGGCTATAATAGAGAATGATTTACATGGACATAGTGGTAAACTAGAATATTAGATCTAGTTTTGACATGAACTGTAAATGGGAATATTAAGATTTAATTTTGGGGCATATATTACATTATGAATTATGACCTTGATTTAGGCATGTAAGTTTAGGCTAAATTTATGATTAGGCAAGATATGTAAATAGAGTTTTAGATATATAATCTGCTAAACCTGTTATCTGCTAAATCTGTTAAATTGCCTAATCCGTTATCTGCTAAAACTGCTGAATTGCCTAAACTGCTAAACCTGTTATCTGCTAAATCAGTTGAATCGCTTAAACCGCTAGATCTGCCACCCGTTGAATTGTATGATCTGTTGAAACTAGATAATGGTAATCTGAGTATGGAAATCCGTAGGCTCGACCTAAGATTTGGTAGAACATGGAAATTTGATTAATCTGTTATATCCTATGAAGAAGTTTAATCTGTTAAATAAACAGAATTAGTCTGATATCTGAAAAATCTGTATTGGAATGAATTGGCTATGACACGAGGTTAGACTCTGTTTGCGGTAGAAGCCTGGCCGTAACCAACCAGCTTAACTAGCGACCGCAAACTTCCAGTCTAATGTGAGAGGTCGTGGCATAACTAAAATATGCTTAGACACGAGGTTAGGTCTGGCTTGTGGCAGAAGTCTGCCCGGAACTGCCCGGCATATCCAACGGCCTCGAGCTACCGACCTAATGTGAGTGGTCTGTGCATTAATATTTAATTAATGAAAATCTGGGATAAACATAATGTCTAAAATGTGTTGGGTGGATAGGGTTAAACCAATTGGACTACTGAATTTAACAAACCCGTTTCGTGAATCTGTAGGCCCAATTACAAAGTTAGGCAAATCTGTAAATCTGTTAAATCCGTATATCTGATCTGTTAATCTGAAAACTTGTTTGATCTGTGAACTAGTTGATCTGAATTCTGTTTGTTTGAACTTGTAAACAAGTTAATTTGAAATCTGTTAGTCTGGGGACACAAGGTTAGGAGGGAAATTACTTGTATCATCTGTTGTTTGGGACCCATATTAGTTTGTAACCCTTTCTTGTATTAAACTTTGACCCAAAAGTAGGTAGGGTCCGGGCACGCTTACTGAAATAATTATAAGTGGTTCATTCTGATAGTGGCGAGGGGTGTTGATGGTGCGTTCCAACCGGGTCATGTGCGTGCATGGATCCCGGTCTGCCTCTGAGGATGTAAGACGCCGTGACATCTGTAAATAGGCCTGTGCCAATTGGTTGTCACTTTAGGGAGTCATACATCCTATTGTGGAGCCAACACAGGGTATTTATGTATCAGGGAGCCGATCGCTTGGGGGTAGGGTTTTAGGGTACACTTAGTTCTGTCTGTTTCTATTGGGTGGCAACACCTGTCTGCGTGGTACCGTCTGTTCGAGCGGTAAAGGCCCATTTACTAGTGTACACCTAATTCTACATTCTGTTTCCGTAGGGATTAATCTTTTTCTGTTTCTGTACCTTCTGTTCGGGTGGTAAAGGCCCATTATTAGCATTATGTTTCTGTCTGTTTCTGTTCGAGTGGTAAAGGCCCATTATCAGCATTCTGCTTCTGTCTGTTTCTATTCGGGTGGTAAAGGCCCATTATTAGCGTTCTGTTTCTGTGGAAATTATTCTGTTCCTGTTTCTGCTTCAGTTTAGACATTAGGGTGGCACCTAATCCTGTTATACTAGTATTAGTGCAGAGAAATGAAAAGTAATATTATTCTGTTTCTTCTGTTTAACCTAAGTACATCTGTTGCTCCTGTTACTGTTATCTCTCATCCAGTTTTATTTGCATGCCATGATTATTATTATCTGTTCATATGTTGAAAGTCACTAGACTTGCCAAACTTTATGTCTGACCTTGCTTGTTTTCGTCCCTTTTCTTCCGTTTCCCCCCCTAGGTTTTCCAAGGAGGGAATACTTTAGCTTGATCCGGATTTCTTCTGCTTGAAGCACTTAGAGTGCTTAAAGTATGGCTTGACTCCTTATGGCAGCTTCTGTGGGGATTATAATTTTAAAGTTTTGTACTCCGATGATTTTCTGAACAAGACTGATATTTATGTACTTGAGTTTTTGGTAAAGATGTAACCATACTGGTATCTGTTTTCCGCTGTAATAAAGTTATAATTTCTCAAGTATTGTTTATCTGTTTTGTAAATTTCTGTTCTGTCTACTAAAACACTCCACCAAAGTTAAGGCATTCCCTTTGTGAGTGACCTTAACGGAGGTGGGGTGTTACAACGACCATGTGGCTAACCTAGGGTTGCCCAGAGACGTGATCCTGTGGCTTTGCTAGTGTGTCTCGAACCGGAAAGGAAGATCACTTGACTTGGTTCATAGATGGAAACCCAATTTCCAATACACGATTCTACGATTTTAATTGTAAAACTATATGGCAACATAATATATGGTACCTATGCCGCCTATGATTGATACATTTATATTTGAAATTGATTTCTTCACTTATAATAATAATAATAAAGGATAAATTTCGCGTATCAAGCATATTTAGCCATTATAAGGCAAAACTCTATCCTCTGGTTTGTGTTGCATTGTGTGATGGGACCTGAGACTTATAATGGCTTCATTTTTCCTTTTAGCATTGTGTTGTTTGTTTTATGGTATTCTTGGAAGAAAACCCGTTCCGTGTTATACGGCGTGATCCCTTGATTTTTGGAAACATTAAAATAAAGTTAATAACTGTTTTAGTTCTCACACCAGTCTCATAACTGACTCGGAGTTTATTATTTCCACCTAAACTTTTGGGTGCCCATATTTTCCACATGGTCAGCATGTAGTTTTGGTTTCACGGATATTTATTTTCACAGGATCCTGGATTACGGCTGGAGCTATATTCGGAATTCTTTGTATCTGTGTATTTCTTTCAGTTGTGGTAGTTGATGTTTTCCACTGCACATTATATTTCCGCTTTTTTGTAATTTAAATCTATGATATTTTCCATTGTATATTATTTATTTAATCTTTGATATCTTGTACTTTAATGTAAATTATTGTAATAACAATGAAACGTTCTCATGTTTGGGTTTTGATGAGTCGTGTTCACTAAGCAGTCCGCCTTCTTGTTCGGTTTAGGCCGGCTTGGAAGTTCGGGTCGCGACAAAATTTATCCAAGTTGCCCTTTGTATTTAGAATGAGGCATTTACTTTCAAAACCTCTTAAATAAGATACTTCTATTTTCTTATTATAAAGAGGTTTATATGAGGTTTTATTAGTTAGAAGTTTAGTTAAAATTTTATTTAAAATGTTACAAGTTGGAGCAACTGCTTCAACCCAAAATCTTCTTGGTAAATTACTATCCGAAACATAGTTCGTGCACAATCTTGAATCATCTTATTTTTACGTTCTATCGCTCCATTTTGTCGTGGAATTCTTGGAAAGGAAAAATTATGAATTATTCCTTTTTTTTATTATAGAAATTCTCAAAATTCTCATTTTCAAATTCTCCACACGATCCTGCAAATAGTTTTAATTTTTAAAGAAAGTTGATTTTGAATTCTTTTTGCAAAAGTTTGAATCAAATCAGAGGAATCAATTTTATGTTTTAGAAAAAATATCCATGTAAATGTAGAATAATCATCTACAATTACAAAAACATATTTGTTATGATTTATTGACTAAATTTGATTTGGATCAAACAAATCTAAATGAAGTAACTTAACAGGATTTGAAGTTGAAATCATGTCCTTTAATTTGAATGAACTTTTCAAAAAATTTCCTAATTGATAAGCATCACATATATTTGTCTAGAGTCATGAAAGGATAAACAGACTGTGAAACCTATGTAGTGGATGTAGTGCCAACTACTTTTCAAGCTGCTAGTAATACGAGGGAAAGGAGTGGCGGTCCAAGGTATGCTTTTCATCAAAGATGTCTCTAATAGAGTTTTCTTTGATCTTGGAGCATCACATTCTTTTATCTATAGCAGTCTAGCATGCATATTTGATTTGGAGCTGAGTGCATAAAACATTGAATGTAACTAACCTTATAGGAGGATCCACTATTGTCTGTATGATTTGTCATGGTCTTATCTTATGACCCATAGTTTTTTATTGAGTTTTATTGTTTTTTTGAACTTCACTAGATTTAGGATTATACTGGGTATGAATATGAATAAGTAGTATGTAACAATATGGATTGTGAAATGCTCAAGGCAACATTCGGGAATATGGAAGGGAATATAGCTATGATAGACTACCCAATAGGGGATTGCGTATTAGTCAACTTCTTATACTCGATTGAGATTCCATGAGAATAATTTTCAATTATGCCTGTCATTAGAGAGTTTTCTGACGTCTTTGAGGAAGTCAAAGGATAGCCACCACAGAGAGAGACTAAATTTCAAATTGATTTAGTTGATGGAGCTAGACCTATGGTTATGCCTTTAAGACGAATGATGCTTAGGGATAGCGAATATTAGAGGTGAAAATTACCGATCTGCTTGGGAAAGGATAATTCGGAGAAGTGTATTTGAATATGGTGCACCAATAGTGTTTGCAACCAAGACTGATGGTTCTTTGAGATCGTTTGTGGATTATCGTGAGCTAAATAAGGTGACCAAGAAGAACAAGGGTATTCTTCTATGAATTGAAGACTTGTTTCATTAGCTATATGAGGCTAAGGTGTTTTCCTAATGGATTTAGCTATCGGATTTTTCCAATTAAGAGTGGCAAAGGATAGTGTGTTGATGACTATATTTAGGACACTATCCATATTTATTGATTGGTTAGTGATGTGTTTTGGATTGACTAAAGTTCTAGTATATTTTTTGAATCGAGTATTCAGGGATTAGTTGAATAAGTTCATGCATTTATTGTGGATGATATCTTGATTTACTACAGGATCGAAGAGGAAGACAAGACGAACTTGGTGATTGTATTAGAGACTTTTAGAAATCATCAACCGAGACCTAAGTTTTCTAAGTGCCACTTATGGAAGGAACTTCCAAAAGTGATTCTTAGGTCATGTCATGTATGGACAAGGAATAGTGGTAGATTCATTTAAGGTAGCAGTAATTAGGATTGAAATCGACCTCAAAGTGCTACAAATTTAAGGTGTTTCCTTGATTTAGCTGGATATTATCCATGAATCTCTCAAAGATAGCAGCACCACTGACCAACCTTACAAAGAAGAATCAGACCTTCTTGTGGGATGCTAAGTTTGAGCAAACTTTTATGACTCTAAAGGGAAGGTTAACTATTGCTCCGGTATTGGTTTTTCTAAATGGAAATAAACCTATACGAATGCATGTGGTACCAATTTAGGAGCTTTATTGATCTAAACCTTGCTTTATGCATCAATAAAGCTCCTAAATTGGCATATGTAATAACTCTTGCTAAATTGATTTTAGGATCCATGTGGTACCAATTATGATCCATGGAAGAAAATATACTTTAACAACTGATCTAAACCTTGCTTTTATTGATGCATCAATAAACCTATACGAATCCATGGATCATAAGTTGTTAAAGTATATTTTCTTCCAAATGATCTAAACCTTTGGCAGCAATGATGGTTGAAGTACTTAACTTTGTATGATTTGGATATTTCTTATACTCTAGAGAAAGGAAATACGTTTGCAGATGCATTAAGAAGAAGATATGCTAATTCGGTAGCTATGTTCTTAGAATGTAAGCATCTAGAGTACATAGTTGGATTTGATTAGTTGTTAAAGTATATGTTCTTCCAAATGATCTAAACCTTTGGCAGCAATGATGGTTGAAGTACTTAACTTTGTATGATTTGGATATTTCTTATACTCTAGAGAAAGGAAATACATTTGCAGATGCATTAAGAAGAAGATATGCTAATTCGGTAGCTATGTTCTTAGAATGTAAGCATCTAGAGTACATAGTTGGATTTGATTTTAGGATGCATAAAGAATTAAAGCCTAAAATATTTGCAAGTTTATCTATCAGACCCACTCTCATCGAAAGGAGTGGAACAAGTCGACAAGCTACCAAGATAGTGGAGATTATGAAAAGATAGGGATGATAGTTGAGTCCGAGGAAGCGAAGCAATACCGCATTAACCAAGATAACTGGCTTTGTAAAGATGGAAGATTTGTTGTTTCTACTATTAATGGGTTAGGAGATAAAATATTGAGAGAACGCCATCATTCCAAATTGACCGTTCACCTAGTTGGTAATACGATGTATCGAGAAATGAAGAGAGTCTATTATTGGGAGGGCATAAATAGAGATGTTAGGAAATTTATCTTTGCGTTTATAAATTGTAAATTGGTTAACGCTGAGTAGAAGGAAAAAAAAGTGAATTACTATAGCCATTGTAAGTTCCTACATGGAAATGGAAGCATATGTCAATGCATTTCATTGATGGATTGCCAAGGCCAGGGCAGAATATGATAGTATATAGGTAGCTGTTGATCGCCTGACCGTGAGCGCAAGGTTAGTTCCTGTCAAGTCAACTACAATGACTTCTAAGTTGGATAAGTTGTATGTTAGATGAATATTTTGATTCCAAAAAATAACCAAGATCATAATGGGTGATAGAGATCCTCTATTTACCAGTGGATTTTGGAAGAGTATGAAAGAAGCATTAAGGACTGAACTGCATATGATTATAACTTATTGTCCTCAGACTGATAGGAAAACCGAGAGAGTGAACTGAGTTTTAGAAGATCTTCTTAGAGCTTATGTTTTGAATTTTGGAGGATCATTGGAAGACCATCTTCATCTAAGTGAGTTTGCCTCTGGTAAAAGCTATCAGTCAAGCATTACCACGACACCTTTTGAAGCATTTTATGGAAGACCATGTAATGCACCATTTTGTTGGCTAGAAGTAGGAGAAAAGTTGATGATTAGGCCAGATTTGATAAAGGAAACAATGGATAGAATTGTCGACAACAAATCAAAGCCACATAGGATTTCTATAAGAGCTATGTAGACAAGAAGAGAAAAGATTTGGAATTTCTTATTAGGGACTTGGTGTTTGTTAAGGTTTCTCCTCTAAGGAATGTCATTCAATTGGGAAGGAAAGGAAAATCAGCTCCGTGATTTGTTGAGTCATCTCCAGTCATCGAAAGAATCAGTAAGCTAGCTTATGGAGTAGAACTACCTCAGAAGATGACAGGTGTGCATTAAATATTTCATCTCTTGTATCCATGTAAGTTTATGCATGACTCGAGTAGTGTGGTATCTTTGGATTAGCTTGAAGATGTTAAAGTAAAGCCAAAATTTTCAAGACCCTGTAAGTCACTTTGAGTCTTGGGAATGACACAGAACAACTTAGGAGGAAAATAGTTAGGATGATGTTGGCTAGCTTATGGATCAAGCCACCAAGATCCACACATATGTTCACTATTGAATTTTACTTGTAGACGTCATCAAACTCCGACCATGGTCACCAAGACTTCACCGGATCGTGACGCTGCTGCTACTCTCTCCCCGTTCGCGATCATCATGGGCGATCCGATCCATCCTCTCACGAGCCCCACGATCCGATCCCTGAAGTTGAGAAATGAAGACGACGACTAAGTCTACCACGATCCAAAAATGTAGGATCTCGCGACACCTGTCCACAACTGTCATATTGACTATTTCTCCATCAAGCTACAAACCAGTTCGAGATTCTCGGGATTTATGACACGTATGACCACAATCCGTCTGCAAATATCATCTATAAATAGCCCCAGACTTGGCATTTTTGAGGATCTTTTTTGGCAATTCAGAGCTCTGATTCCACCATAATCATATCACCATTATTTTTACTTAGAGTTATCTTGAATTTACTGAGTGAATCAATATTGTAAAAGTGAAGTTGAGAGATAAATCATTGGTTGTACTCGAATCTTAAGTATAATCATTGAGATAAAGTGGACGTAGGCTCTTTAATGCCGAACCACTATAAACTCTATGTCTTTTATGTTTTTCCTTGCATTTATTCTGATATTAATCTCCCCCAAATTGTAATAACTCGGGTGTTAGGCTCAATTTTGGATCTAACATTTTGGTTCTTTCATTGAGAACAAACTCTCAGCATATTGGGTTGTAGTTCTAATGTTTGGATAGTCAAGTCCAAAGAAAACAGTCCAAAGCTCCACTATTTCGATTTTTGAAGATTTCAGTAAAGCTCAGATATCATGGCTGGAAAGAAGTCTAAGGAAGTACGAACTCTGCAAGCGAATGAAGCTGCGAACGAAGCAATTGAAGAAAGCGTGCATGAACAGGTCGAGGAAGAGCTCTTGGATCGTGGTAATGTTGGGGCGATCCGATCCAGTGATGGAGCAACGAACCAGACAGTTAAAGGGGTTACTACCCGATCGTAGGACCACATCGCGATCCCTTCTACACCTATCACCATGACCCGACGTCAAAGGGGTACCACTGCCACCAGCCTAGGAGGACCATGATCCGAACTGGCAATCAGACCACTACCCGACCTAGGAAGGAAATTATGGCTCATTATGCTCGTGCTGGAACTTCTGCTCAACTCGGTTCTAGTTCCTTGCGTATAAGAGAAGATGAAGATTACCAGTTCAACCCTTCTGCTCCAGTTACCGAAGGACATCTGATTCGAATACTTGAAGCATTGGACATGCAAACTGATGAACCGCCGCCAAAGGCAGGAGAGCTCGTTGTTGTGTCAGAATATTACTTCCTTAGGCAGATGAATTGATGATATTCAAAGGCAAGTTTCGCCACCTCCAGCTTACCCTTTATCCCTGGAACATACATCCTCATCTGAAGAACCTCGGGAAACCGGCGATGGCCACCATTGCAAAAGGGCTGAGAATATAGAAGTGCTTAATCAGGAAACCAATAACTGTAACTTAAATGAGCCCATACTGCCGCCTAGGAATGGAGGCGTTATTGGTCCTGCTCAGAATCGACCTGTTCCCCCTGCTCGTCGTGCGACTGATCGCGACAATAGGGGGCAAGGGAGTTCTGTCCAGGACCCAAACCTTGCAGCAACATATCAAAGAAATGCTGGAGGAGCTCGCCGGGCAAGAAGTGCTGATCTCGAATCCACTCTGACCCATGCTGATGTCGAAGCCATGATCAGGCAAATGAGGGTGGAAAGTCGCGGACAAAGAACCGAAGCTTGGGGTATAGGCCGTATTCATTCGCTTTTTACAGATGATATTTTAGAGGTCCGATTCTCGAGGAAATTTAACATGCCATTCATGAACCGTTATGCGGGAAAGGCTGATCCAGTTCAGCACCTGAAGAGATATTCATGGTACATGAACATAGCCGCCGCCTCTGATGCTGTGAAGTGTAAGGCATTCCCGATATTCCTGGAAGACATGGCGCTAATGTGGTTCACTCGGTTGCCAGCGCGATCGATCTCCAGTTTCATGGAATTAAGTGAACAGTTTGTAAATCAGTTCCGATTACATACCCAGAGATCTAAGAATGTCATTGAGTTGTCCCTCATTAAACAACGTCCAGACGAATCCTTGAGGTCCTATTTAGATCGCTTCAATTTAACAGTCACGGTGGTTAGAGATCCCCATGAACAAACTGTTTTGATGGCTCTGATTGACGGAATGGATAAGGATACTGAGTTTGGAAGATACCTGGCCGGTAAACCACCATTAACCAGAGAGATATTCTACGAAAAGGCCAACATCCGCATGCGTCGGGAGGAAATTTACGCCAACCGAAAGAGGAAGGCAGCTAATAAGGAGGATATCCCAACTAGTATGGCCATTAAGCAAACCGGAGATAGCTCAGGAAAAGTTGAAGTTAATGTGGGGAACAAGAATCAAGGCAACGGTCGCCAATCGGGAAATAGTAATAACAATAATCGGAAAAGAAATCGAGGAAATGACTCTCAGAGAAGATCTCGGCCCAGACCGTTTGAGAGCTTCACACCGTTAAATGATACGTTGGAAAATATCTTTCTGGATACATATAATGTCCTCCAATACAAAAGGCCTCCTCCGAGAGATTCTACAGAAAAAGAGCGTGAAACTGGGAAATTCTGTCTTTTACATCAGGTCCATGGTCATTCCACAAACGAATGTCGTCATTTGAAAGATGTGATTGAAAAACTGCTTTGAGAAGGGAAGCTTGATGAATATAAGATGACTCCTAGGGACAGGGGGCAAGCCGTACAAGCCCCGAACCCAAGCCAACCTGCTGCTAAACCGACGGCTCAGCAAAAAGGAAAAAATATCGTTATCAATACCATAGTTGGTGGGCTTCACCTAGCAGGGCACAGTTTCAGAGCTATGGATCAATACGTGAATGCAGCTAAACAACATTTTGAAGTGGGGGAATGTAGCAACCCTGAGGATAACGCTCCGGTTAAGCAACAAAAAACGATGTCTGATGACGTCATATTTCGCGAGCGAGAGAGTATTGGGGTTCACTCCCCAACTTAAGACCCATTAGTGATCACCATCACCATCGGTCCAGCTATAGTTCAAAAAGTCTTAGTAGATAATGGGAGTTCGGTCAACATTCTGTTCAAGAAAACATTCGACCAAATGAAACTCGAGCCGAAGGATTTGAAACCATGCGAGGGTTGGATATGTGGATTTAATGGGGCCTCGACTGCTCCAATGGGATATATGGAATTATCAGTAACCCTTGGGGAAGGAGAACGCCAGAGAGTGAGAATTCTCCCCTTTGTAGTCCTGGACATTGAGTCGCCGTACAATGCCTTCTTGGGCCGGCCAACCCTAGCCAAATTCAGGGCCTGCATTGCACCCTGGTGCTTATTGTTGAAGTTCCCAACGGATGCTGGCATAGGCATAGTCAGAGGAGATCAAGTTGTTGCATGAGCATGCTACATTGCAGAGTTAGAATTGCTCTGCAAGGGGAAAGATGTAGAAACAAAAGGTGGTTCTTCCCCTCTGAGGGAGGAATCGTCGTAGCAACTAAAGAAAATACCTCCGGGAGGGTCGCCCAGAGAGTTTCCCGAGGACATAGATCCCAGAGAGGATGAAGAGCCTGGGGGCATAATGGCGACTCTCAATGAAGCGACTGTGGATGTACCAATCGATGATAGTGACCCAGAGAAGGTCCTGAATATTGGATCCCAGTTGGATCCTGTTCGAGCCAAAGAATTAACAAATTTCCTGAAAGTTAACTTGGATGTATTCGCCAGGACCCATGCGGACATGTGTGGGATATCTCCCTCGATTATGAGTCATTCATTAAGAATCAACCCGAAACATCCTCCTGTCAAGCAGAAAAGGCGAAAGCTTGGCCCAGAGAGGTCTGCCGCCTTGAAGGAAGAAGTCGAAAAGCTGAGGAGTAATGGATTTATTAAAGATTCAACATACAATGACTGGATTTCAATCCCAGTTTTGGTAAAAAAAGTCTAATGGGAAGTGGCGTACATGCATCGACTTTTCAGATCTAAACAAAGCCTGCCCAAAAGACAGCTTTCCGTTACCTCGAATCGATCTGTTGGTAGATTCAACCGCGGTTCATGAACTTCTTTCTTTTATGGATGCATAGGCACAATCAAATCCCCATGCATGTCCCAGACCAAGAGCATACTAGTTTCATTACAGATTTGGGATTATACTGCTATGTGGTGATTCCTTTCGGTTTGAAGAATGTCGGCGCTACATATCAGCGATTAGTGAATAGAATGTTCTACAACCAAATCGGGAAAACGATGGAGGTATACGTTGACAACATGTTGGTAAAGTCCAGGCAATCGTTAGATCATACTAACGATTTAGCAAAGATGTTTGAGATTCTCCGAAAATATGGGATGAAACTGAATCCTTTGAAGTGTTCATTTGGGGTAGCATCAGGAAAATTCCTAGGATTCATCGTCAGCTCGTGTGGAATCGAAATCAATCAAGATCAAATTACAGCAATCCGAAATATCCAAGAACCAAAGCAAATTAAGGACATCCATAGCCTCGCTGGAAAGGTGGCGGCGCTGAGTAGGTTCATCTCCAAAGCTACAGATAAATGCAACCCTTTTTCGAACTGATAAAGTGAGGCAAGCGCAACTTTAAATGGACTCCCGATTGTATAGAAACAATCCAAAATCTGTTGAACCATTTGGAAAGACCCCCGATACTGTCTAAGCCTGTGGATCACGAGGATTTATTTGTGTACCTAGCAATGTCATCTCACGCAATCAGTTCGGCTTTGGTAAGAGAAGAGGATAATGTACAAAGACCGGTGTACTATGTGAGTAAGAAATTGGCGATCGCAGAATGGAATTATCCAAAAATAGAATAGTTGGCGTATAGCTTACTAATTGCATCTAGAAGTCTTCGCCACTACTTCCAAGCTCGTCCCATTATTGTGTACACCGATCACCCGCTTAAACAGGTTCTACAAAGGCCAGAAGCATCAGGAAGGCTACTCAAGTGGAACATTGAGCTAAGTCGGTTCGATTTGAATTTCCAGCCCCGAAGGTCGATAAGGGGGCAAGTGCTTGCGTACTTCATAGCGGAGTTCACTATCCCAGAAGATGATGTAGTAACTGAGGAGGACGATCCTCCAAAGCTACTACTTGCCCTAATGCCTGGAAACTATACACAGTTGGAGCTAAAAATGATAGATGATCTGGTGCGGAAGTAGTTCTCGAAACTCCAGAGAAACAGTTAATTTATTACGCTCTTAGATTGGAGTTCCACGCCACTAATAACGACTCCGAGTACGAAGCCATAATTGCCGGGCTGGAACTCGCAAAGGAATTGGATGTTACAAAGCTAGACATCTTTTGCGATTCCAAGATAGTCGTAAACCTGGTCACTGGAAAGTTTCAGGCCAAGAGTCCAAGGCTGATTTCATACTTGGAAAAAGTGAAGAAGTTGTTGGATGGTTTTGACCACCACAACATATCTCATATTCCTCACAAGTTAGCAAAAATGGCTAGTTCAGATAATCCTCAGGATATGGAGCTGGTCCCAATTGAAGTACTACAGTCTCCTAGCATAGATCAGATGGAAGTTGATCTATTACTAGAGATTGAGCCTGAGAGAGAGTCATGGATGACTCCTCTAAAGAAGTTTTCGATAAATGGAACGCTTCCAACGAAGAAAAGTGAGAGGCGTGCAGTTATATGAAAAGCTTCCCGACATGTGTTGCAAGGCAATCTCCTATACAGACAAGGTTTCTCGATGCCCCTCCTCTGGTGTGTCGCCCATGATGACATCAAGCGTGTGCTGAAATAGGTCCATGAGGGCGAATGTGGCGACCACACTAGAGGGCAAACGTTGGCAAAGAAGATATTGCGATATGGCTATTTCTGGCCTACCATAAACAAGGATGCAACCAAGTATGCACGACGTTGTGATGCAATTCAGAAATTCTCCAAGATTCCTAGGGCAGCACCTAGCCAGTTGAAGACAATGACAAGCCCATGGCCTTTTGCTATGTGGGGAATTGACATTATTGGGAGCCTTCCCATAGCAAAGGGCGGAGCAAAGTTCGCTATTGTGGCTGTGGATTATTTCACTAAATGGGTAGAACCAGATCCTTTGATCACGATCACAACTAAGATAGTGATCACTTTTGTCGTTAAGAACATTATATGTCAGTTTGGGATTCCAAAAGTCATCGTAACTGATAATGGGACCCAATTCGACAATACCGAGTTTCGAGATTTCTATAAGAAGTATCACATCGAGAAAAGATACACCTTTGTGGCACATCCGCAATCAAACGAACAAGTTGAAGTGGCAAACAAGGTGATTAAATCCATTCTAAAAACAAGATTGAAGAGGGCCAAAGCCATGTGGGTTGATGAACTACCCCCGGTACTATGGGCCTATAGGACAACGTACAAGTCGACGACGGGTCACACCCCATTTTCCCTTGCTTTTGGAGCTGAAGCGGTCATTCCGGTCGAGTTGGAAGTACCATCTCATCGAACCACTTATTACGATCCGATGACCAACAATGAGCTGCTCCTTGAATCCCTGGACATGGTTGAAGAAAATAGAGACGAAGCCGACTTACGTGCCCTGAGGCATAAACAACAAATAGCTTGGTATTACAACAAAAGAGTCTGATCTCGAACATTTGAACCCGGAGACTTGGTTCTGAAGCGCGTCTTACCACCCCCAGTACATATGGGCCCGAAATGGGAAGGACCGTACTCCATTTTATGAAGGCTTGATAATGGAACTTTCAAGCTAGCAACCGTGGATGGTGATCAAATCCCCAGAGTGTGGAATGCCCAGCATTTGCGGCCTTATCTGATGTGAAATTATCAGTTTTATTCTTTTGTTTTTAGGACCATGTAAAAAGGCTCGACTTGCCTATAACATTCTAGTTACTTGAACAAAAAAAATATAAAGTGGACGTAGGTCATGATTCGACCGAACCACTATAAAAATATCGTGTGTCATTTACCTTTACCGGACTTTTTTTATCTGCTCTTTTATTTTGATTAATATATCATTACCATTTTGAAGTTTGTTTTAAATTATGTAGTAATCTCAAAAGAGCTGATTCAAAATGCCATCTAAAAGGTGCATTGAGGTAAATCACACTATTGCTTGCACTCAAACTCTCGAGATTAGGGAGCGAGTATAAAGGACGTGAAGATAACGTCCCCAAGGCGTGAAGGTGCACCATGATAAAACCGCCTTGATAACACTCTAACCCGCTGAAGGAACGGGAGAGTATAAAGGCGCTAGAGACTTAGCGTCCCCAGAACTTCTTCCCCGCTAAAGGATCGGTGAGCAAACCAAGAACCGAGCTCGAACTCTAACCTGCTGAAGGGTCCGGAGAGTATAAAGGTGCTAGAGACTTTGCGCCAAGAGAAATCTTACCCCGCTGAAGGATCGGGAGAATATAAAGGCACAGTGACATATGCCACTCAAGGGCTCCCATCCCACCACACGAGTAGGGACAAGAATGAAAAAGGGGGCCCGAACCCCACGTTTCTGGATGTGGGGAGGGGGGAGTACAAACATAATCCTAATCAATCGCCAATAAGCCCTGGCCAGGCACTATAATGACGATTGATTGGGGGCATGTACGTACACCACTACACATTTACTTAGCACACGAACTTCTCAATGATTATTGCTCATGACTTCAGTATTTAGTTATGATTGTTTCGGTTATGATTAATGATTGGTACTCATGATTAATGATTGTTTCGGTTATGATTATTTAAACTCTGCAAACATGATGAACTTGCAGGAATGCAATGGCGCAAAAGAAATAGATTTTCATTTATTGAAAGCAGATTTACAAGAAGGAGAAGCTAAACAAAAGTGAGGGCCACTCTCACAACTACATTTTTTGGCCAAAGGAAATCCTAAAAGCTAGAATATGAGCTAATAAGTGCATTCTATTTACGCTTGGGAGACGATTTTGATTTCTTTTCCTTCCTCTGTTTCTCCAATCCCTCTTTGCCAGCATCAGAGCGGTCACTTTTCTTCCTCTTCCTCTTATCAATAAGAGGCTCCGGGGGAGGACTTGAAGGTTGGGAGGCAAGTTGTGAAGTTATTGATTTGGAAGAGAATATTATAACCAACCCAGTCTTGGGGTCGATTTCGGAAATAGGGGGATCGAATACAGGTCCTGTTCCCCCTTCTTAAGAACCAACTGCTTTTCTTTCCTAGCCTGCATGTCAGCCAAGGTTTCACTATCATCATCCTTGGCCTCATCTATGATGACAACTTCCTCTTCCTCATCTTCGTGACCACCATCTGTGTCTTGCAAAGCCGCAATAACCTCGGCATCTGCAGGAGCGCCGGTGCTGGATTCCACGGGTGCTACCGTGACTCTCTCACTTGTTGTACCCTCGGTTTGCTTTGGAATCTCAGAAATTTCAATACCAGTATCCAGGGGGACATTAACTTTCTCTGCCACTACCTTCTCCTCTGCATCTTTCTCGACTGATTTGGTACCTACACCATGAGAAGCAAATGTTAGTGAATTAGGAGAAGATGTGGCCATGTCAGTTGTCTGTCCCGTGAAACGACGACAAGTTACAATCGATTTGATGAACTGTGGAGAGAATATGGAGATACCTTCAGCCGACTCATCTCCCATATTTGTAGTGGTGGTTCCAACAACTGGAGGGGTTGGAGCCAAGGGAATTAACGGATAATCAGGGTTATATTCCTCAACTTCAGAGGCTTTGGGCTCCACCACCGAGCTCGAGCCTTCATCAACCTTATCCTTGACCTTGAGCTTAATCTTCTCCCTCTTGATCTCTTCATGGATTAGGCGTCTACCTTTCTCCAAAGCCTCAGGTTCTTCAACTATAAGAAAGGTCTGCATCAGCTGGTTTTCGTAAATCTCGTTGGTCATCAGTCGCCGCTTCTCGCCTTCGATAATTGCATCCCATACATTGGCCAGAGTAACATGATAGTCCAGAATCCAACAGATGTCTCGAGTCTTGATGACTTGACCAAAGAATTCGAACAACAGTTCTTCAAAACCAGCTATATCTTTCTCTTTTTCAGTGTGCTTATCAGCAGTAGCAGTGGGCAATTCAAGAGCATTATTGGCGTTACTTTCAGCGAGAGCTGCACGCTCCTCAACATGGGCAAGTTGATCATTTAAAACCTCTTTTTCCTTTTTGGAAAGAGCGAGATCGTCTTTTAAGCTCGCCCTCTCTTTCTCCAAGACAGCTTTCTCAGCAGTAAAGCGTTCCTGTGCTGTCTTCAATTCAGTATTAATTTCCCTAAGATCTTCCACTTCCTTCCTCAGAGCCACCCGTTCCTGGCTGTTTGAATCAAGCTTACTGCGAAAACGCTCCCTAGCAATTTCCAGCTCAGACCTGTAATTCTCTGCATCTCGCCAAGCTAAAGCCAGTTGGGCCTGTGCATCCACTAGTTCGTTTTCCATTTTTCTCCTAGCCCTGACATCATTCTCAATTTTCACTCGAGATCTGGCCGCGTCCGTCTCTAGGTGACACAGCATGCCTCTTCATTACCCTATATTGTTTAGCCACATGGCATACGTACCCTATCACCTCTGTGTCCCAATCCTCGGGAACCGGCTCAAGATCCGCGACGAACATCATCCTCTGAAAGAAAATATCAGGAAATTGCTTTCGCAAGTGCTCTAGCCTGGCTTGAATCTCAGAATTAGGAACAATATTCTATGCAGCAGTGGTATCTAAGTCGTGCTCACTAGAGGAAACATGAGATGTCTTTCTCTTCTCCACGATCTTGCTCTCATCTCTGTTTTTGCCCTCCGGCTCGTGGTGTTTTTTAGAAGACTAGACATGAGAAGGCGTACTCTTCGGAGGGGTCAAATCTCTAGGAATTTGCTTGCCCCCAGCCGGTAGTGATGGACGACTGTGAGGCTTTTCAGAACCTTGCTTCGATGGAGATCGAGATCGTGTAGAATAAGATTGATGAGAATCTTGGGGCTGACGACTATCTTTTCCCCGACTATCACTACGAACATGCTCGAGATCTGGAAGGAGGCTTGGTGTGCCCTTACGAAGGGAACAATAAGAATAAGACCGTTTGCGAGACATTTTCCCTGCAAAAGAAACAGGTGCATGTTAAAACTATGAATGATAGTGGTACAAAAGTGATATGGTAAATTGTGCATGTGATTTGTGCATCCCGTGAAATCCCCTTTTGACGGAATAGGGCCCGGAGTTAGGCTCGTTTGGATGACTCCTTTTTTCTCCAACTAGGACATTCGTCTGTTTAGAGATGGGGAAAATTGGTTCCCCTCCAAAGTCTTCCTGAGTATAGATATCGTCTGGTAAAGAAATCTTATTCAATTCCACAAGTATCCGCTCCTCCGTTCACTCATCCTGAGCGACAGGCTCAACCGGTGATGAAGTTCTTAAGGGAGACTGCCCCTCAAAGGTCGGTACCTCCTTTGATTCGTAAGTTTGCCCCTTGTCTCCTTTGTATACGTTTAAATCCTCGTCATCCTGATTAATCATCGGCGAAGGACTCTTGCGAAGAGTAGTTGTCTCTACAGCTTGAGAAGTTCCTTCTCCCTCAGTCGAAGGTATATACTTGTAAGGTTTGCTGCCCGCTCCAAGTCCGAATCTTATATCTAAAAGACGGTGTTCGTGAAGGTTCTCGTCGGTGATACATTTCTTAATCCTTAAGAAATCTGAGTTACTCTTGAGAAGGCGGGACATTCGGTCTTCATATATCGATCCTTCCGTTCTCTCAAAGTTGTGATATGTATGGAACAAAATGATTCATTAGTGCTGAAATTATGCGTTCGAAGTAAACGCGGGAAAGTTGAAAACATACTTGCTTGTAGCCACTTCCTCGCACATCCAGCTTAATGCTTTATATAAAACCAGTCAGATTTGATATCACTTATATTACTATAACCATCCGTCATGACTTTTCTGTTGGCAACTGATTCGAAGAACGAAAAATTGGGATCCTCTACGGAACGATGCTTGAAAAGGTAATAGAATTTCAGATCTTCAAGGGTAAGTTCGGTCTGCAGAATTTCCATATAAGCAATATATAGAGTATACAGAGCCACATAGTCATTCAAATGGAGTTGCATGGAGGCAATGTGTAACTATCTTAAGAGATCGACAACAAGTGGAGGAAAAGGAGGAATAGCTCCTACTCAGCACATGAGTTGACTAACAGTCATGTACCCCTCTGGGCAGAATGCGGTCTATCTTCGCTTTCTGGAGTTTTCACATCGTCCTAGGGAATTCCATGTCGTAAACATATCTTCTTAAGTTTTATATCGTCTAACTTGGAGGGTAAAGAATATGTGAGCTTCTCTATTTCCTTAACACCCGGAATTTCATCAGGCGCTCGATCATCTTCATCTTCAAGGGATGTGCTCTCAGAAGTCGTTGACTCTATATCAGTATCCGTTTCGTAATCAGGGTCAGATTTTTTCTCATCTGAATCTGAGGGAAGCACATCAAGGCCGTGATGTACTGATGTCTCGGATTCGGTACTTCCATTCGGTGTCTAAATCACTTGTTCATCTGACATAGCTGTGTTGGCAAGTAAAAATTAGAACATAAGTTACCCGTTCCCCATATGTGTAAGTGCAAGTGTGTGCTTGTGCGTACACATAAGAAAAGCAAGAAGTTAGTTAAATGAACAGGATATTGGTCGTGATATGCCATCAAGTTAAGTTGTTCAGTCCAGAAAGTTCGTCTCGAAGGCTCTAACCTAACTGTCCATTGGAATATCAGAATTAAATCGCATTATTTAGCCAACATCTGCGTCAGATCGTTCATTGAATTGGCTCGTGGGACAGGGTTTGGATCGTTATGCACCGTCGGTTCGAGAAGCGGATTGGATCGTGGAGAAGCTTCAGATCGCGGAACGCTGGAATTCCTGACCCCTCATGCTTTACCTGAACGGATCGTGATTACCCACCACGTTCCACTTTACTTCATGTCTCCACGAACCGATGCTCCTCCGTATCCACGACCCGATCCGCTAGTCAAATTAACACTTCATCTTCATCCCTTCTCCCATCATTTCTCCGTCACCATGAAGCGACTCGAGCCAAAGCTTCGCCTACGAACCAACCCGACCTGCTCCTCCTCCCTTCTCGCTCCCCCTCTCCTTCCATGAATGAACTCAGTACCATCGCCACTCTCAGGCTTCAACGCCACTAACTCCACCATTACCCACGGAAATCAAACTCGAATCGATACTCAATAAGAAGAAAAGAGTTACACGCGAAATTATCCTTATCGTTACCTTTTTAATTTGATTAATTGGCCTCGAGAGCACTTGAATTCGATGGCAAGTAAATTAGGGTTAGGAATTGAAGAGGAAAGGGCGGCAGTAATGAGGAGAAGAAGAGAAGCGGATGGGAAGAAAAGGGTCGGCTTATATAATATGAGAAGAGGCTTTTAATCTTCCCCTTTTTGTCCTATGTGGCTCGTGAGGCCTGTTGGGCCGCAAGCGCCGAGGGATCCTACCATGATTAACGAATGGGCCATCCAGGGCGACGATCCGTGACATATCAAACTGCTCTACACGAATGCGTCGAATGATCCACAGCAAATGGTAGTGAGAAATGGCGATCCAAGCCTAAATGTGACCGATGGATCAGAAAGGCAAATTTGCTTACTTGCAGGAATACGAAAGTTATTAATGCTACTTATGACAAAAAGTTTTAAAACTTACTTGGCAACTTGATAATAATATCTTCAGGAGTTCAAGAAATAAAAGTCGCTCGATGAATAGAGAAGTGGTTGATGATTCAATCTGATATTTATATCAGTCAAAGAGCGCAACTTTCAAAAGCAGTATGACATTTCAGACAGTCACATCCACTGATCCACATCATTTCGTGAAAAGATAGCTCGTTAATTTCGAAGCATGTTCCATTCTCGATAAATCATACTTCGAGGGGGAAAAATGTTGGCTATGTTTTGGACCAAGCCACCAAGATTCACACATATGTTCACTATTGAATTTTACTTGTAGATGTCATCAAACTCCAATCGTGGTCACCAAGCCTTCACCGGATCGTGATGCTGCTGCTACTATCTCCCCGTTCGCGATCATCATGGGCTCGGATCCATCCTCTCACTAGCCCTACGATCTGATCCCTGAAGTTGAGAAATGAAGACAATGACTAAGTATACCATGATCCAAAAATGTAGGATCTCATGACATCTGTCCACAACTGTCATATTGACTATTTCTCCATCAAGCTACGAACCAGTTCGAGATTCTCGGGATTTGTGACACGTATGACCACGATCCGTCTGCAAATATCATCTATAAATAGCCCTAGGCTTGGCATTTTTGAGGATCTTTTTTGTCAATTCAGAGCTCTGATTCCACCATAATCATATCTCCCTTATTTTTACTTAGAGTTATCTTGAATTTACTCAGTGAATCAATAATGTAAAAGTGAGGTTGAGAGATAAATCATTGGTTGTACTCGAATCTTAAGTATAATCATTGAGATAAAGTGGACGTAGGCTCTTTAACGCCGAACTACTATAAACCCTGTGTCTTTTCTGTTTTTCCTTGCATTTATTCTGATATTAATCTCCCCTAAATTATAACAACTCGGGTGTTAGGCCCAATTTTGGATCTAACAGCTGGTCAAGGCACAATGGAGCAAGAATGATAAAGACTTAGTCAAAGTATATACATAGAAGACAGAGGAGAGTGTAGAGACAACCTACCTTGACCTCTTTGTATGGTACGTCCCGTATATCGTGCCTACTTGTGACATTGTGTTTTGTACTATTAGAATTATGTAGGCTAGGATAGAAGATTATATTCCATAAATTGTTGGACGCTAGATTAGATGGCAGGATCATAAAATAATTCAATCTAATTCATAAATGATTATATCATTCTAATATTTTGGCATGTAGTTCTTTGGAATGTTGTGCATGTCCATGATTTTCCATAAGTCCTTTTATGATTGTATTACTTCTCAAAAATATTTTTTTACCATAATTTTTGATAGTAATGAAATTAGATGCTCTAACTTGTCCCTTTTCTATAGGATGGTGGTTCCTTATTCCCTGTAGTGGTCATATTAGAAAACTGGTCAGCGGTTTGAGAGAAATTGTAGTTTTAAAATTTTAATATTGTCAGACAAAATTACCATAATGTTAATGGGCGAGATTAACAATCCTATTAGTCTTATCATGATCAGTTATAAATAAGAGTTGAAGGGAGTGATTAGAAGCTTTCCCTCTCATTGTCGAATTAGGTTTAGGTTATCATCTACTCTGGTTCATATTAATTTATCCAAATCAATTGGGTTAGATCTCGCCATTTAGAGATCGAATTCTGCATTCTCTCTACCATCCAAAATAGATCTCCATTCACCTTGATTGAATTGCAGTATTACGTGAGTGTTCATAATCTCTCACATGTCTATATTGGATTTTATGTTGTAATTAGGCATTTTAATCACCTATATGCTAATTTAATCTTAAAACCTTATCATACACGTAAATTTGAGATCTAGAAACCGTTAATTAACCTAATCATGACATATGTTAATTAATTTATTAGATCCAATGTAATGAGTAATTACACATGTTTAGTGCTAGATCTATGAATATTTTTGATAGATTCATGTTTGCGTTTGATTGTACGTTTGCATATGATCGACAATGTTATAAGTTTGCTTGAATTTTTGAATTGATTGTTATGCTTGATTTGGTTATTAGTGTATGCTTGAATTAGGATTTAGATTAACTGGGCATGTAGGGATTATAGTTCACCAGATTTACATGAAATTTAGAGGACTGGCTCTGGGGACGTCAGGATCGTGCACGAGAAAGTTCATTAAAATTTGTTCTTGGTATTTGGATCGACATCTATCCACAGAGCATCAATTGGTACTGCTCTATGCAAAGAGCTCCTATAGGAGGGTGATGGAACCTTGTAGATGCTACTATGAAGATTTTGTGGTTGTTGGATAAGCCAGGTGGCACCATGATGATGGATCGACTATGAAGAAGATGAACTAACATATTTGAGTGGGAGTGAAGTAACTTTATCTAAAGCACCAGAGAAAGGTGTAACAGGGATCCGTTAGAGACTCAGACATTATTTAGCTAAGTAAATAGATTGGTACTAATCCATAAGGGGAGTGTATATGAAGGTGCCATCCCAGTAGTGGAAGTGTACTTCATCAGAAGAATTTACGAATTTGTGATCTTTTGATTGTTCCTGCAAATAAGAGGTTATAACATGTAATTCGATCATTAACTTGGATTGGAGTGGTCAGATAAGTGTGATAGGAAGCTCGAGATGGATTGAGGTTGTGTGCTGTTGGATGGGTTTGAGTGGGACTCAAACTTGAAGATGGAGTAATGGATAGCTCTTGTGCTTAACAATGCCAAGGAATCATTAATAACACAGTGTTCTTGGTGCAAACTTGAAGAAAGGGTATCGTCGTAATTTCCATTAGTACTGGTATTAATAGTCGTACTCTGGATCACCCAGATTGGGGAAGGGATCTAGTTATTGGACATTTGGGTTCTATAGGCAAACGTGTTGAACTATGGATTTTTCAAACACAGTAGTCTGAATAGAACTAGGGTTTTCCATTAGCTCTTGACACAAGTGAGGATGAACATACATGTTATTAATGTATTCAGGGCATTATAAGGTTATAGTTGGGTTCTTGTTTGTTGGATGATATAGTTGCTATATATACTATCTTTTCTTTCTCTAGGCAGTTTGTCACTTATATAATACTGAAGTGAATTATTTCATAAAGAGATAAAAGTGGCTACTTAGATTCTTCTATTCGATTTTATGCAATATCTATCTTTGTTGTTATTTGAGTAGAATATTTTACTTACTTATTATGTGTTAACTCTTTGGTTCTAGGGGTAGGTCAAGTATGAGACATAGACCTGTGTAGTTCATATTTTTCAATATAGTTGTTGATCGTCATGTATAGTTAACATCAGACTATAGTTTAAACCAAGGTTTAATGTTTCCTCTAATTATTTTAGGTGCTCATCGACGATGCTGGTGAACAAACTAGATAACAGGTTGGTGATGTTGTTTTTGATCTGGAGACAAGCTGGAAGCTAATGCATTACTCTTTTATGTAGATGTTTGTTTCCTCTGTATTAATTGTTATACTCTAAGAGCATGTAGCAAGGCATTGATGTATATAGAGATTTGTGACATCTTATATCGTACCCTGTGATTTTAAATTGATATAGGATTTCTGCTTCATCATTTTTCACTCCTATCATGTTGTACATGTTCTTGATATATTTTATCCATGCACGCAAGATATACCACATGTTTTACATTGGTTTCTTTTCACGATGATTTCCGTGTATAAGTATGGAATGACTTTCAATGCATATTTGTTGTCTTTCGATACAGATGGTAACTTACCGCTATGAACCATGACCTCCCTTGGGGAAGCAACCCATGCTGCTTTTAAAAAAAGGACCCATTTTTCCTTGGAAAACTTCCAATGCCCCTCTAGGACGCCAAGCCCTCTTAATATAAGCAACATAATAGGTATGATATGGTCATTTACCAGCCATATAGGCATAGAACGAGTTTTCCCACATCTTATTTAATGTTACGAGATTGATATCATCAATAAGTTGATATGTTTGTTCCCTTTCTATGATTGGTGCAAAATAATTTACCATTCTAGTCTTTTGGATTTTCAAATTTAAGTCACTAATCCAAGTTTTAGGAGCCGTTTTCATTGGACCTGTAATCCTGAATGATTGTTTGAGAACTTCAGCAAAACTCGGCTTTCATATCCTCTTAACTTGATGCCTTCCTCTATTGTTGTCCTCTTCTCTTACTAGTGTTTCGAGGGTATTGATTGAGGTCTGCATTTTCACGACATTACTGTTATGAAACACCCCACCTCTGTTAAGGTCACTCACAAAGGGAATGCCTTAATTTTGGTGGAGGTTTATAAGTAAAAGCCACAGATAAACTCAAGATAGATATAAATACACATATTTTAAACAGCGGAAACCAACAGACTTTTATTCATCAATACGTGTTCCAAAACAAAACATTTCATAATTGTCTCAAAATACTTCCATCATTACTACATCATAACTGTCTTGATTATTAAAGAAGCATAAAATATAAATAAAGTGACAAAAATTCCCATAGTGATATCCAAAGCCATAGTCCGAGCAAAAGAGACCCAAATCATACATCTACGTTCTTGGAGCTTGAACAGAACCTAGCTGAGCCGAGTTCTCTCCTCCCTGTGGACCTTGGGGGGGGGACGAAAGAAAAGAAGAAGAAAAGAAAATATGGTCAGACATAATGCCTGAGTAAGTCTAGTAACTCTTCAGTATGTGAATAAGAAAAGGGCATGATAGATATATACTGAAAATAGGATAGTGTCACAAGCTAAAGGAGTGTCGAGTTTACTATCGCACCCATACTATATCTCTGCATCTATCCGAGTTTACTCTAACAGGCACCCCATGGTGAGGGTGAAGTGATCCCCAACTTTATTTAAAGATCGGCTCCTACTCGTGTTAACATGTGTCATACGGCCCCCAAGAATTGTAGATACCTATGCTGGTCCCACCATGGGGTGTATCAAGACCCATGGTGGCGGCCCCGACACAAATTCTAGAAGGCAAAGGTTATACTACTGGTATCCCCAGTGCCCTGGTTGTCTGCTCCGAAGTGTGTGCACGCCCGCACTCCGTTAGACCTGCACTGTGCACCCACCGCCGTCGTTTGACCGCTTACAATCAGCCCAGTAATCATGCCCCATCCTGCCTAGTTTCAGGGTACCGTTGATACCTAAATTGGGTTACTGCTGAAACGGGTCCCTCGTTACCAGGATTTTCTAGTCAAACATGTTAAGTGGTTAAGTGTCTGTATTTACCTAACCCCCACCCATCAATTCTTGTTAACGTGTTGAATTTGGTTAAGTGTTATAGTTGACTTAACCCGACCACCTGTCCTTAGCCTCTTAGGAGCACCAGACCATTCACATTAGACAGGTATTGCTACGGTTACTGGATATGCCAGTCGGTTCCGGGCAGGTTTATACTGTAGCTCAGTCTAACCTCGGGTCTTTATTGGGCTCAATGCTTAACCACCCACATTGGATAGGTATTGTTGTGACTACTGGACAGCCGGGCGGTTCCGGGTAGGTTTACATCACAACTCAATCCAACCTCGGGTTAAGCACGTCGTGTTTTCTAAATTTACATATTTTATTATTTCTCAAATGTATATATGTAAATGTCATATCTATTATTTTTGGGTATAACAATTCATACCGCTTTAAATGTCATTGTCATTGGAATGTGCCAAACATGCCAACATATATTTTCATGTTTTACACCCAACGTTATTACCCCCGTTTATACGTTCGCAACGTTATAACAAATGTTGGGCTCGACACAATTCAACCCAAATTTATAAGCGTAAGAAAAGGGGAAATTAAGAACATGTAATATTTGACAACATATAAGGGTGTGTGGCGCATGAACTTGCAATTTAGCGATACTAACATAAATGATGGGTCATGTGAACTTGCATTCAAATCAAAGTATAACTAAGTAGGTGGCATGGCATAGTTTAGGCTAATACAAACTTGTGTTTAAACGTGTTTAACTTGGCATAGTGTCAAACACAAAACTAGCATGATGTATATTCACCAAAAGGCCCAATTATAACATTTAATTCACATAGCCTATTTCAACATGAACTTGCATAGTTTATGAAACACAAACGATACTTAACATAGATCCAATTTCACTTGCAAATAGACATGAACTCGCATGATTTATGAAATCCAAACGATGCTTAACATAGATCCAATTATACATGCAAATAAACATGAAAGCGATAACATAGGCTTTGGGTCATGTAGACATAAAAGGTTTCAAGTCTAAATCATGTTTACATAAATTCTAATTTAGACTAAGGGAATATACATAGTCCATGCCATCGACATATACATAAAGGATCAATTTCTAATTTTTGCCACAACTTGCAAATGCCATTGTTATCATATACAATTGTTCCATAGGCTTGCATAAATAAATTTTATGCCACAAACATCAATACATAAGTCATGATAGAACCATCACAATACATAAAATTTTATACAATACAATAACACAATTCTATTTTCATCCACATCGAATCACATCGCAATTCTTAATCATATTCTGAAAGGCTACAATACTTACAACGAATGCAGAATCTTGAATTCTGGATTCTGAATTCTGAAATTGGAATGCGCTACTTTGGGTAGACTAACGTTGCGTTGAAAACTTTTGATTTAAACTTTAAATCTTCTTCTTAGTTTGAATCGTCTCTAGGCTTTTCTCTTGACGGCTATGTTCAATTCCTCCCTAGCAGCATGACGACTCCTTTCTCATATTTTTGTGTGAATTTTCAGTTGAGAGTTAGGGTGTATTTATAGATTTTTAAGTTGTTTTGAGCCGTCAGATGAAGATAGGAGGAATCTAGGCCATTCAAAATTCAGAGAGCCAATCAAGAGGTGACACGTCAGCCCTAGTGACACACAGGGCCTCAGAAATTCGAGCCAGAGCCAGACCTGACTAGCCAGGTCGACTAGCCAGGTCGACACCCAGGTCGACACTATGGTCGACCTGGGGGGACCAGGTCGACACCATGTTCGACCTGGGGTGACGAGGTCGACTCCATGGTCGACCCTATGGTCGACTTGGTCTCTGGGCGGGAATTTTCCTGCCCAGCCCAGTTTGAACCTGAAATTCGAAATTTTGAAATTAAACTGAGCTGTTTGAATTTAAATTTGATTCTGAAACTTCCGAAGGCCATAACTTCTTCATACGGAGTCCGATTCTCGCAAACTCGGACTCTATCTCAAGCAGAATTCCGAGATGAACATAACAGCGTAACCCGTTTCCCTTAATTCTTTCATTTAGAATTAATTATACTTTAATTTGTGAAGCTTAGCGTTATAAAATTCATGGGGTGTTACATTCTCCCCCCTTAAAAGGATTTCGTCCCCGAAATCTTTAAGTTAGGAAGAATGTATATCCTACCATCCAACAGTCCATCTACTCAACCAACAAACACAGGCATCCACTGTCCTTAAAAGACTCCTAATGCTTCATGATCATATGCATAGTGTGTGTACATTTCCTTATCTAATGCAGAAATCAGGCGGTCTATTGATTCAGTTAACCTCCTTAATGCGAATCATGTAAGTGTCATGAATCCATTATGTATGCAAATTTTTCCTACTCATAATTTTACATGAGTGCACAACTATTCATACAAATGCGACAACCATATGACAACATATCAAGTTTCAACCATATACAAATGAAAATACACATATGCATATGCAATATGAAGTGATTGAGCCGACCTATAACCTAGGGTGTGTGTATATGCATCCACTAGCAACCATCTGCAGCCATCATCCATAACATGTTTTCAAATACATGTTTGCATCCATTTTTTTTCTACCTAAGGAGTTAGGAAAAGGACTGAGGAGATATACCTAAAAGATAGATAAAGCATAACTTAAGGAAAAAGAGAGAGATCAAAGATGTACCCTCAAAGGGAAGAGGGTAGGCAGCGCATATTCTGTCCTCAGTTTCCCAAGTCGCGTCTTCCTCGGCATCGCTCCACTGAACTTTAACGAGTTTGACTTCGCGGTTGAGTAGCTTTTTCGCTTCAGTTCCTAAGATGCGGGTTGGAACCCTCCTCACAGTTGCTTCACGTTCCACTTCGGCTTCTTCTAGAATGCTAGGTTCCACCACTTCCGCCGACTCATGCAAACACTTCCGGAGGTGAGAAACATGAAAGACGTTGTGAACTCCGGCCAGTCTCTCGGGTAGCTCTAATCTATAGGCCATCTTTCCAACCTTCTCGATGATAGGAAACGGTCCTACAAATCTTGGTGCTAGCTTTCCTGCGGATCAAAAACGAACGACGTTCCTTAAAGGTGATACCTTAAGGAAAACCCTGTCCCCAACCTCAAACTCAAGGTCGGTCCTTCTTTTGTCGGCGTAGGATTTCTGTCGGTCTTGGGCAGTCTTCATTCTCCTATGTATCAAGTCTACTTTCTCATAAGTCTCTCGAATCATATCTGGTCCAAGTATAAGCTTATCTGTAGACTCGTACCAACAAGTTGGTGATTTGCACGGTCTTTCATATAAGGCTTCGAAGGGCGCCATACCGATGGTAGCTTGGTAGCTGTTGTTATAGGAAAATTCCACTAAAGGAAGGTGATCCTCCCACGTCCCTCCAAAGTCGAGAACGCAAAGTCTCAAAAGATCCTCTAAAACTCTATTCATCCTTTCCGTCTGGCCGTCGGTTTGGGGGTGATAGGCCGTGCTCAGACATAACTGTGTGCCTACAGCTTCTTGTAGACTCCGCCAAAACTCGCTTGTGAAGATGGGGTCTCGGTCACTAACAATGCTGGAGGGTATTCCATGGAGTCGAACTATTTCCTTGAGATAAAGAGATGCTAGAGATGCGGCAGTCCTTCTACTCTTGATAGGTATGAAGTGGGCGCTCTTAGTAAGCCTATCCACTATTACCCAACTGCTAGTATTGCCTCTTCTCGACCTAGGCAGTCCATCAATGAAGTCCATTGAAATGCTTTCCCACTTCCATTGTGGGACCTCTAAAGGATGAAGTAGTCCTCCAGGCTTCTTCTGTTCCGCCCTGACCCGTTGGCAGGTCATGCACTTAGAGACGAAATCTGCCACGTCTTGCTTCATGCCGTTCCAAAAGAAAGTCCTTTTTATATCCTTGTACATCTTTTCGCCGCCAGGGTGTATGGTCATCTTGGAATGATGTGCTTCTTCGAGCACCTTCTTTGTCAACTCCCTTGCTTGTGGGACGCACAATCTTCCATCTCGCCTCAGCCATCCCTTATCATCGATGGTGTACCTACTGAGGTGACTAGAAGTCTCACCCCTAATAAGTTTATCAATCACATCAACAAGCTAAGGGTCTTCACGTTGTGCATCCCCTATTGAGTCCAAGAGAGTAGGGCGTACTTCGAGAGATGCTAGCAAACCCGGTACAAAATCTGAGGAGGGCTTAAAGTTAAAACTGGCTATATACTCCAAGCTTTGCCTTTCCACAAAGAGAGGGCTTAAGGTCGGTTTCTTACGGCTCAACGCGTCTGCTACTACGTTGCCTTTGCCGGGAGTATAGGAAATTTCAAAGTCATACGAAGCAAGAAACTCCATCCATCTTTGCTGCCTCAAGTTAAGATCCTTCTGCGAGAAGAGATATTTCAATGATTTATGGTCAGTGTATAATTTGAACTTCTCACCTAGGAGATAATGGCACCAAGACTTGAGCGCAAAGACGATGGCGGCTAACTCAAGATCGTGGGTTGGATAGTTCTTTTCATGAACTTTTAATTGTCTTCCACCATATGCTACTACCCCTCCTTCTTGCATTAGAACAACGCCTAGTCCCGTTCCACATGCATCCGTGTATACCATGAACATTTTGCTTCCATCTGGCAAAGTCAGAACTGGGGCTATTGTGAGAGCCCATTTTAATCGTTGGAAAGCAAACTCGCAATCCAAATCCCAAGTGAACGCCAGATTCTTCTTTGTTAGCCTTGTGAGTGGGGCTGAGATTTTCGCGAATTTCATAATAAACTTTCGGTAAAAGCCGGCTAGCCCAAGAAAGCTTCGAACTTCGGTTGCATTTCTTAGTGTCTTCCAATCTTGCACTGCCACCACTTTCGCGGGGTCCAAGGCCAACCCTTCTTTGGACACTATATGCCCCAGAAATCTTACCTCTTTTTTCCAGAAGTAACACTTGGAGAATTTGGCTTTTAACTGATGTGAACGGAGAGTTTCCATGATTTCTTTCAGATGCTGAGCATGCTCTTCCTCATTCTTTGAGAATATTAAGATATCATCTACGAAGACAACCACAAATTTGTTGAGAAATTCTCTGAACACCCTGCTCATTAGGTCTACGAAATAAGCGGGTGCATTTGTCAAGCCGAAAGGCATGACAAGCCACTCGAAGAAACCGTCTGGGGTTCTGAACGCCGTTTTATCAATACTATCTTCAGCCACTCTTAGCTGATGGAACCCAGTTGCCAAATCAAGTTGGGAGAAGACCGTTGCACCTACAAGCTGATCAAACAAATCGTCGATTCGGGGAAGAGGGTGCCCATTTTTCTTGGTCAATTTGTTCAACTCCCTATAGTCGACGCAAAGGCGAAGCGAACCATCCGCTTTGGTTGCGAACACCACTGGAGCACCCCATTTCGAAATGCTCCGTCTAATGAACCCTTTTTCGAGAAGTTCTTTAACCTGCTTACTGAGCTCCTTTCTCTCCTTTGGAGCCATGTGTCTGACAGGTAAAGCTACAGGCTTTGCGTTATCCACAAGATATATGCGGAAGTCTATTTCCCGCCTCGGAGGTAATCCTTTCGCCTCCTCAAAGACATCCGGATATTCCCGGACTACTCTAACCGATTGCAAATTTTCATCAGAAGCATCAAGCGACTCTAGATAACTAAGCATAACAGCATTCAAGGGATTACAAGAAATTTCTAGAGTGTTACCAAGCCGAGTCACGAGCCTAACTACTCTTTTCTCCCAATCAATAATGGCACTGTTACTGGATAACCAGTCCATGCCTAAGATCAAACCATACCCCGAGAAGCCTAAGACAAAGGCATCACAACTAAACTCAACGCTGAGAATAGAGATTTTCAAACCCAAACAAACCATTGACAAGTAAGCGGAGCCCCCAATTGGATTTGAAACTACTAAGGGATCTTCTACCATACTAGTGTCTAGATGTAGAGATTCTACTAAGGAAGAGGAAATAAAGAGTGTGATGCTCCAGAGTCAAAAAGTGTACGAACTGGATGATCATAAAGATAGACTACACTTTTACAGAAATATTACTACCTCTTTCTTGCTTAGGTTCCACTAGCGCATGAACCTGACCCCCTGAAGTGGATCCAGCTTTCTGTCCCTACCCTTTCTTCTTTGGGCAGTCCTTAGCTTGGTGCCCAGTCTCTCCACAATGGAAGCAACCACCCATCTTCGCCTTTCTTTTCCGGCAGTCTTTTGATATATGGCCCACAATGCCACAGAAATTGCACCTTCTCTTCTCACGGGGCTTATTGTTCTTTCTTCCTTTCTTGAAGTCTGTTTTCTTTGCTTGTATACCCTCTTTCTTCTCTTCCACCTTAACTTATTTATTACCGTGATCTTCCTCGTGTAGCAACGCCATGTCCACTAAGCTTTCATAAGTCGCTCCTGTGGATACATGGGTCATGGCAAGGCTGTGTAGAGGCTCATTCAAACCCTTGACGAAGCGAAGTGCCTTCTTGTGTTGGGTGTTTACTAAGTCTAACCCAAATCTGGCCAGCTGGTTAAAATGATTAACATATTCCCTGATCGTCATGCTTCCCGATTTCAGAATTAGGAACTTTTCCATTTGCAGGCTCCTTTCTACTTGGGAGAGAAATTTCATTTCAAACTTTGTCCTGAATTCTTCCCATGTTTCCACCGCCCTCTGAGCATTGGTAACTTCCCACCAATAGGAAGCCTCATCCTTAAGCAACCATACCGCTAGTTGTATCCTTTGCCTGTCATCCACTCCAAAGATGACAAACAAATCCTCAGTCTCCTTTAGCCAGTTTCTTGCCCCTACAAAGGATTCTGTCCCATAAAAATCTTTCCCACCCATTGCCTTGAAGTCTCTACATGTTTTTGCGAAGGCATTTCCACGAGGAGGTGGAGGAGGAGGAGGAACCGCGGCCACTGGAGGAGGGATGTCTGCTGGGCCCGCGCCATTGGCCCTTGCTTCCAAGTACCTCCTAAACCAGCCGGGAATTGACACTCCTTCCGGGAGGTTAAGGTCTCCAGACATGCGGAAACAGAAAGGAAAAAAAAATCAAAACGAAGGATAGAGAGAGGTAGATAGGGCACATGGCTTTGGGGGATTTTGTCTATTCATAAATATAACACTTTTTCTTGAATAACGCTTCTTTAAATTTTCTTTTTGAAAACAATTTCAAAAACTTTTATCTTATCTGGTAAACCTAGGCTCTGATACCAAGTGAAACACCCCACCTCTGTTAAGGTCACTCACAATGGGATTGCCTTAATTTTGGTGGAGGTTTATAAGTAAAAGCCACAGATAAACTCAAGACAGATATAAATACACATATTTTAAACAGCGGAAACCAACAGACTTTTATTCATCAATACGTGTTCCAAAACAAAACATTTCTTAATTGTCTCAAAATACTTCCATCATTACGACATCATAACTGTCTTGATTATTAAAGAAGCATAAAACATAAATGAAGTGACAAAAATCCCCATAGTGATATCCAAAGTCATAGACCAAGCAAAAGAGACCCAAATCATACATCTACGTTCTTGGAGCTTGAACAGAACCTGGCTGAGCTGAGCTGTTTCCTCCCTGTGGACCTGGGAGGGGGGAACGAAAGAAAACAAGAAGAAAAGAAAATAGGGTCAGACATAAAGCCTGAGTAAGTCTAGTAACTCTTCAGTATGTGAATAAGAAAAGGGCATGATAGATATATACTGAAAATAGGATAGTGTCACAAGCTAGTCGAGTGTACTATCGCACCCATACTATATCTCTGCATCTATTCGAGTTTACTCTAACAAACACCCCATGGTGAGGGTGAAGTGATCCACAACTTTATTTAATGATCGGCTCCTACTCGTGTTAACATGTGTCATACGGCCCCCAAGAATTGTAGATACCTATGTTGGTCCCACCATGGGGTGTATCAAGACCCATGGTGGCGGCCCCGACACAAATTCTAGAAGGCATAGGTTATACTACTGGTGTCCCCAGTTCCCTGGTAGTCTGCTCCGAAGTGTGTGCACGCCCGCACTCCGTTAGACCTGCACTGTGCACCCACCGCCGTCGTTTGACCGCTTACAATCAGCCCAGTAATCGTGCCCCACCCTGCCTAGTTTCAGGGTACCGTTGATACGTAAATTGGGTTACTGCTGAAACGGTTCCCTCGTTACCAGGATTTTCTAGTCATACATGTTAAGTGGTTAAGTGTCTGTATTTACCTAACCCCCACCCATCAATTCTTGTTAACATGTTGAATTTGGTTAAGTGTTATAGTTGACTTAACCCTACCACCTGTCCTTAGCCTCTTAGGAGCACCAAACCACTCAAATTAGACAGGTATTGCTACGGTTACTGGATATGCCGGTCGGTTCTGGGCAGTTTTAAAGCGTAGCTTAGTCTAACCTCGGGTCTTTATTGGGCTCAATGCTTAACCACCCACATTGGATAGGTATTGTTGTGACTACTGGACAGCCGGGCGGTTCCGGGCAGGTTTACATCACAACTCAATCCAACCTCGGGTTAAGCACGTCGTGTTTTCTAAATTTACATATTTTATTATTTCTCAAATATATATATGTAAATGTCATATCTATTATTTTTGGGTATAACAATTCATACCGCTTTAAATGTCATTGTCATTGGCATGTGCCAAACATGCCAACATATATTTTCATGTTTTACCCCCAACGTTATTACCCCTGTTTATACGTTCGCAACGTTATAACAAATGTTGGGCTCAACACAATTCAGTCCAACTTTATAAGCGTAAGAAAAGGGGAAATTAAGAAAATGTAATATTTGACAACATATAAGGGTGTGTGGCGCATGAACTTGCAATTTAGCGATACTAACATAAATGATGGGTCATGTGAACTTGCATTCAAATCAAAGTATAACTAAGTAGGTGGCATGGCATAGTTTAGGCTAATACAAACTTGTGTTTAAACGTGTTTAACTTGGCATAGTGTCAAACACAAAACTAGCATGATGTATATTCACCAAAAGGCCCAATTATAACATTTAATTCACATAGCCTATTTCAACATGAACTTGCATAGTTTATGAAACACAAATGATACTTAACATAGATCCAATTTCACTTGCAAATAGACATGAACTCGCATGATTTATGAAATCCAAACGATGCTTAACATAGATCCAATTATACTTGCAAATAAACATGAAGGCGATAACATAGGCTTTGGGTCGTGTAGACATAAAAGGTTTCAAGTCTAAATCATGTTTACATAAATTCTAATTTAAACTAGGGGAATATACATAGTCCATGCCATCGACATATACATAAAGGATCAATTTCTAATTTTTGCCACAACTTGCAAGTGCCATTGTTTTCATATACAATTGTTCCATAGGCTTGCATAAATAAATTTTATGCCACAAACATCAATACATAAGTCATGATAGAACCATCACAATACATAGAATTTTATACAATACAATAACACAATTCTATTTTCATCCACATCGAATCACATCGCAATTCTTAATCATATTCTGAAAGCTACTATACTTACAACGAATGCAGAATCTTGAATTCTGGATTCTGAATTCTGAAAATGGAATGCGCTCCTTTGGGTAGACTAACGTTGCATTGAAAACTTTTGATTTAAACTTGAAATCTTCTTCTTAGTTTGAATCGTCACTAGGCTTTTCTCTTAACGGCTATGTTCAATTCCTCCCAAGCAGCATGACGACTCCTTTCTCTTATTTTTGTGTGAATTTTCAGTTGAGAGGTAGGGTGTATTTATAGATTTTTAAGTTGTTTTGAGCCGTCAGATGAAGATAGGAGGAATCTAGGCCATTCAAAATTCAGAGAGCCAATCAAGAGGTGACACGTCAGCCCTAGTGACACACAGGGCCTCAAAAATTCGAGCTAGAGCCAGACCTGGCCAACCAGGTCGACTAGCAAGGTCGACACCCAGGTCGACACTATGGTCGACCTGGGGGGGACCAAGTCGACACCATGGTCGACCTGGGGTGACCAGGTCGACTCCATGGTCGACCCTATGGTCGACCTGGACTCTGGGCGGGAATTTTCCCGCCCAGCCCAGTTTGAACCTGAAATTCGAAAATTTGAAATTAAACTGAGCTATTTGAATTTAAATTTGATTCTGAAACTTCCGAAGGCCATAAATTCTTCATACGGAGTCCGATTCTCGCAAACTCGGACTCTATCTCAAGCAGAATTCCGAGACGAACGCAATGGCGTAACCCGTTTCCCTTAATTCTTTCATTTAGAATTAATTATACTTTAATTTGTGAAGCTTAGCGTTATAAAATTCATGGGGTGTTAAATGTTATATATATCCAAGTCAAGTGTTGATGGGAGTTGATTAAACGATAGAGACGAGGTCCCATGTAGAGCCAAAACTCAATATCCAAATACTTAAGTGAGGTGTATAACTAGTATATAACCATTTATCACTCATCGTAGAAAGCTATGGGAGATCGATGGCCATATGTCCGCTCTAGAGTCACTAAATTGGTAATCTAACCTGACTCTACATCTTCGTAACCTTAAAAATTATTACCCGCCTTTGGAATGGCTATTTTTAACTCACTAGACAAGTGTGACTCGACGATTATCAAAGTAAAAAAGCCTAGGGTGATGGATCAAAGAAATACACTTCTACTTCACATAAGGCAATAAGACGATGAGCAAGCAAAGCCATGAGATTATGTACAGATGGTTAAGTGGACATGTAACCCCATATGCTGGAGCCTCGGATCGGTATCGAATCGAAGTTTTATTCGTACCTAATATGGTATGAATTATCATAAGGGAAGCATTTCCCTTACCAGTTCAATCTCCTTTTGGTTAGTTCATTATGGATCGTCTATTCCAGATCATCATAATATAGCACTCAACTATCTAGCTAAAGGAAGGTCACTTAATAACAAGAGAAAGAAGAGACAAATTTATAGAAAGACCATGTGAACTTGGAGCACTCATCAACATGATTACCCATAGATGTCACCATGCCCTTTGTGGCTGAAAATCCGTACCGACACTGATATGAATCCTTAATTGCACTAATCTAAACCCAAATTGGTACCAATCTAAATTCAAATGATAGTGGTTTTAATTAGGATCGACACCTATCTAAACTTGAATCGACATCGATTTGGACCCAACTCGGTTCCAATTCAAAAAAATAACCCAATGGGCCCTTAACTTCTAAGGCCTGGTAGCCTTCATCTCCAAACTCTCCTTCCAAATTTCATCTTGGTCTAATCTTCCTCTACCTACAAATACCAATTACATGCTTCATTTTGAACATCAGTTTGGCACTTGTAAAACTTCATGTACATTATCATTCTTAATCTTCTCCAATCTGAAACTCTATAACTACTATTCAACAATAAAACTATAAGACCCTACAAATGGATGTAGGATCCAAGGTTGAACCATTACAAATTCATTATATGAGTGTTTTCTGTTGATTTCTCTATGATTAGCTTTGCATTGACAAACTTCTTCATATTTTATTCTCTGCATATAATTTTTGGTATTTGAAAGAATTCTGGTGCAAGTGACGACCATCATGACAACATATCCATTATTAGTCCGTCAACACAAAGCCTCAACCATGATCCAACACTTGGCCCTATAAGTAACTAACTAGTGAACTATATGACACAATGGCTAAGGGTCCTATCCTATAATAATCACTAAAGGTGCTACAAATTGGACAGATGGTCCAAAGGTTAAGCCATAAGTATGGATGCTAGCTTAATTTGATTCTCTTTAGTGCTAATAACAAGGGTATATTATGAAACATGAATACATGTACCTATGTATATCTGCACCAATCTCGCTCGTACTTTTGAGCTTTACTTACCACTGTGAGCATTATCTCATGGAAGTACTATCAAATCATTACAACTTTCATCACATTGAATGTCGTGTACTTACAATGAATAAATATCTTAATGGCATCCAATTCCACTACATTCTACTTATTATTTTATTCAAAACTTATCAACTACAATCATATTCGACAATATTCTATGTAACATCTATAAAATAACCAAAAAAATATTATTGAAAGTCTCATATCAAACGACCTTACGATACCATTAATTCAAATTTCTCGTAATGCAAAAATATGTACATATAATAAATACAATAATAAAATATTATGTATCATTTGAAAAATAATAAAATATCTTTATAAACTAAAAGAAACCCTTTTTGGCTAGATCGATAGGTTTTATAGTGGATCGTCCAATTTCTTATTACAACAAATAATAAATACATTAGATACTGGAGATGGATGGATTTCCGATTAATAACAAATAGACTTTTAAAGCGGAACAACCACTAGTTTCTCCATGCTTGGAGCACCACACCATTACATGGTTCCAAAGCCAAACATAACATATATTGTTCAAAACCACAACACATAACAAACCCAATACATATGCCATTCGACGTGCAGGGTGATATGAAATTCACTAATATAATCATTTAAGGTGGAAGCTAGAACCAAGCAGCAGCCACTTATAAGATACTATTACATGAGTATCCTAACTGACTCCCACAGCTAAGCCATTGTAGAGAAGGAAGGCATAAATCATCATGAAATCTAGAAGAAGTGTTGCAAAGCACCCTATCACCACATGCCATAACACTAGACCATAGTAACTCCTCCGCTGCATAGTGATCATCGAGGAGAATCACTATTTAATTGAGGACTTGGCAAGGAGCTTGACAATAAGAGAGAACTACCGAAAATCACAAAGCGTAGCTATTAACAATATATAGAATCATGGCATTGACACAACTAATCAAAACATATCAATAAAAACCATAACGAAGGGGATACCAAAGCTACAATAAAGTAGAAACTCTTCTACCTAAATTGCACAAACTGTAGCGCTAGCTAAATGACAAACATAATACAATTTAAAAACCCACAAACCTTACATAAACCCTTACTGTAACACCCCGTAATTTGAACATAAAAATTCACAAATTAAAGTATACTTAATTAAGTGAAATGGGTTGCGCAGAGAAATATATATATATTGATATATATATAATTGAAAATTAAATAAATAAATATGCAAAAATGTTCAAAACAGCGAATTAGGAGAGGGGAATAACCGAACCGGCCGATTTTTGAGGTCGACCCGAGCTCGCTGGGTCGACTAAGGGTTAATCCAGGGTGTTTAGCTGTCAACCCGTGGGCCGATTCGCTCAAATGCAGATTTTGCATTTGAATGGTTCTCATGTTTCAGCTTTAATTTAAAGGCCCTAGATGGTTCCTACACTTGACTTCTTCCCCAAGACATGCTTTGATGGCTAGGATCTAAACTAAGGTTTATCCTATGGCTAAAACTATCCCAGTCTTCTATAAAAAGACCCCTAACCTAAACCTAAATGCTCATTATTCAATCCTATAGCTAAACTATGCCAAAATGTTCTCTCATGGCCTCCACCCTCATCCTCTTGTCATAATCTCCATCTCTAATCATATGAGAGAGTTTCTAAAGAAGTATAAGAGTTCCTAAGCTTGCTTAAGTGTTTCTAAGTTTGATTCAAGGCTTTTCTTCATCAAAGCTAGGATCTTTATTATTGATTTGGCTCAAGGGTTTTCATTTGGAGCATTCTTATTTGGAGTTTTTGAGTTAATAGCTTAGTGGCTTCGTCTCAATCTTTTAATATATTCATAAGAAGGCTAATCAACAAGTTGTGAGTTTTCTATAGCCTTAATGACCAATTATTGAAGTGATTATGATAGGATATGATGAGGTTATGGCTATGAATGTGGATCAATGCATGTTATGCAAGTTATATGCTACGTGTTAATGATGTTATGCATGTTATGCAAGTTATGTTCTATATGTTCATGAAGTTATGCAAGTCATATGATACATGTTCATGATGTTATGCAAGTTATGCAAGTCATATGCTATGTGTTTGAGGTATTATGCAAGTTATGCAAGTCATATGATATATGTTCATGAAGTTATGCAAGTTATGCAAGTCATATGATACATGTTCATGATGTTATACAAGTTATGCAAGTCATATGCTAGGTGTTTATGATGTTATGCAAGATATGCAAGTCATATGAGAAACATTGATCCATTATGACACCATGATATGCAAGTTTGGTGTATGATTATATGCTAGTTCATACATGATATGTTATGCAAGTTTGGTGTATGATTATATGCAAGTTCATCTATGATATGTATGCAAGTTTGTTGTATGATTATATGCAAGTTTACATATGACATGTTATGCAAGTTTGGTGTTTGAAGATATGCAAGTAACATGTGCAAGTTTACACCTTAGTATGATATGCATACATATGCAAGTTAACCACTTTGTATGTCATACATACATATGCAAGTTTACCCCTTTGAATGATATAAGACACTTATGCAAGTTAACCTCTTTATGACATATGTGATTCATGCAAGTTTGGGTTGATTATTTATGCTAGTTGGGTTGATGCTATATGCATGTTGACACCTTTAAACCCATGTTGATGCTAATATTATGCAAGTTGAACCCATTGTATTTGTGATGAATCTTCCCTTTTATGTCATGTTGGCGAATTACGTGGGGAACGATAGGGTTAATAAACATGTTAATGAAATGGTGTGAAGTTGGTATGATTATGCATACCATAAAGTGGATGGACATAATTGAGTCAATTATGTACATCGTTAAATTTGTAATTAATTAGGGATAATTAATACAAATTATTGGGGTGATTAATTAGGTGTAATTAATCGACTAAGACACGAGGTTGGACCCTTTTGTAGCATAAGACTGTCAGGAACCGACCGGCATATCCAGCGGCTACAAATGATTGGCCCAATGTGAGAGGTCTTAGGCACAAACTATATACGTGACAAGTGTAAAGACACGAGGTTAGACTCGGTTATGGCGTAAGGCTGCCCGGACCCGACCGGAAAATCCAGCTGCCATGAGAGATAGTCTAATGTGAGAGGTCTCTACAACGGTTACGTTCTTAATCAATTAAGAAACACTTAACCATATTAGCATGTAGAGGACATGGGGGGGTTAAGTGGGTGCCTTGGGTGGCATGTGGAAAAATCTAGTAGTTGCCTTGGGTGGCAATAGAAAATACGATTAGAATACTTAACCGAAGTGGAACATGTAATTAAACATGATTAAAGGGTTAAGTAAGTGCCTTGGGTGGCATGTGGAAAAAAAATCTAGTAGTTGCCTTGGGTGGCAATAGAAAATACGATTAGAATACTTAACCGAAGTGGAACATGTAACTAAACATGATTAAAGGGTTAAGTGGGTGCCTTGGGTGGCATGTAGAAATCTAGTGGGTGCCTTGAGTGGCAATTGAAATATGATTAGATGGCTTAACCAAACCTTAACATGTAGGTGGGCATGATTATTAAAAAGGGGTTAAGTGGAATGCACTAGATTAAATGACAAGCTTAAGTAGTAGCTTGTGGGGGCCTTGAGTGGCAATTGAAATAAGATTAAATGAAAAGCTTAAGTAGTAGCTTGTGGGGGCCTTGAGAGGCAATTGAAATAAGATTAAATGACAAGCTTAAGTAGTAGCTTGTGGGGGCCTTGAGTGGCAATTGAAATAAGATTAAATGACAAGCTTAAGTAGTAGCTTGTGTGGGCCTTGAGTGGCAATTGAAATAAGATTAAATGACAAGCTTAAGTAGTAGCTTGTGGGGGCCTTGAGTGGCAATTAAAATATGATTAGATGACTTAACCAAACCTTAACATGTAGGTGGGCATGATTATAAAAAGGGGTTAAGTGGGATGCACTAGATAAAATGACAAGCTTAAGTAGTAGCTTGTGGGGGCCCATTTCAACCAGTAACCCATATGTATCTTATTGGGCTCGACCCAAGTCGAGGACGGGACACGCGTATTGGGCTTGACTGTAAGAGGCCTAAACGGGGTAGCGGTGGCAACGCGAGTCCAACGGGTTTCATATGCGTGTGTGGACCCGGGCTGGTAGGTAAGACGTTGTTGCATCGTGTAGGTATAAGCCGTGCACCATTGATTATCGGGTTGCCACTTTGGGGAGTGATACACCCCACTGTGGGGCCAGCACGGGTATCTACGTTAGGGAGCCGATTCCTTGGGGAGTAGTGGGTACACCTAGTGGAGATAGGGGCAGAAGGCACCTATGTAGTCAGCTAGGGGTACAAGAAACTACTGGGTAAAATTACTAAGTACACTTAGTGGGATCAACCTTTAAGTAGGGATTACCCTTGGTGGGTAGAACTGTTGTGGTGCAGTGTAGGAATTACCCTTGGGTGGGTAGATCTGGGGTGGTGCAATATAGTAATTATCCTTGGGTGGATAGGCGCGTCTTTACCGTTATCTTAGTTTATCCTAAGTCGAGTTGGCTACTTAGTGTAGTCATTTATCCCCAGTCGTACCGTACCAGGTTTATATCATGCCCTAATTACTTTAATAATTGTATTGTTAAGGTTATAGGGCTCACTCAGACTTATGTCTAACCCCGTTGTTTTTATCTTTTTCCCCAACCCTCAGGTTCTCAGAGTGGGCCTAGCACTAGTGGGCTTTGATCAGATTGCTTTATGTATTTTTTGGAGCTTGGACTCTTGAAGAAAAGCTCGGTTATCTTTTCTATTATGGCTATTAGTATGTAGTGGGATTATGTACTTATATTTTAACGAGATGGATATTTTGTACTTGACTCTTGTTGGTTTTTGAGATGTAACCAAACATGTTTAACTTCTGCTGCAATGAAATGATGTTTTAAATTTCAAGTATTACATATATCTGTCTTGTTGTAATTTTTCAGTTCTATATTCACTTAAATACTCCACCGAAGCTAAGGCATTTCCTTTGTGAGTGACCTTAGCGGGTGTGAGTGTTACACGTGGTATCAGAGCTCAAGGTTACCAGAACAGATAAATTTTTTAGAAAACTATTTTTCTAAAAACATTTTTGGAAGAAGTATTTTCAAAAACATGCCTTTTAAGAGAAAAGTTTTTGAAAGAAAAGCATAATCCCCAAATAGCCATATCTTTATCCTTCGGATTCTCCGTTTTGAATCTCTTCCTCTTTCTCTTTTTGAATTTTCCCTCCGCGAATAGATGTCTTTTTAAGATAAATAAGGACTTCTGCATGAAGGACGGAAAAACCACTTCAAGGGACTAAGACGTTTGCCAGGCTAAGAAGTTAGTCCAAGGAGGTGGAGGGCTTATGGGTACCTTTAAGATGGACGAAAGAGGAAGGTTCAAATAGCTATTAGGTAAATAAAGGACGAAACCTCATCGTGGTAAGAAGGCCACGAAAGGAGAATGTGAAGGGGAAGGCTCGTTGTTTTGGAAATAGGACACCTTGGGGTTGTCCAAAGAGGTAAGGACGAAGTACAGGATCTTCTGGAGGGTAGATGTATTCCCTCACGACGGGTATACCTGATGGGGGTAGGACCGTCTAAGTTGAAATTTGGTTCTCTCGATCATCCTGTTCGAACTTTATTCGACTTTAGCGCACCACATTCGTTTATCTCATCATCATTTGTTGAGTCACTGCACCTAGACACCAGTTTGGTAGATGATCCCGTGGTTGTTTCAAACCCAATTGGGAGGGCTCCACTTGTTTGTCCATGATATGTTTGGGTTTGAAGATTTCCATACTTAGCGTTGAGTGTAGAGGTGATGCTTTTGTTTGGGCTTCACGGGCTATGGGTTGATTTTGGGCATGGACTGGTTATCCAGTAATGGTGTCGTTCTTGATTGCGAAAGGAGAGTTGTTAGGCCCATGACCCGCTTGGGTAACACTCTCGAGATCTTGTGAAATCCCATAGATTCTGTTATGCTAAGTTATCTTGAATCGCTTGACACTTCGGTCGAGAGTTTGCAATCTTCTAGAGTGGTCCGGGAATACTCGGATGTGTTTAAGGAGGCAAAGGGCTTACCTCCGAAGCGGGAGATAGACCTCCGAATATATCTGGAAGATGATGCTAAACCAGTATCTTTGTCAGTGCGCCACATGGCTCCTCGTGAGAGGAGGGAACTCCATAAGCAAGGAGGGGAGTTGCTTGAGAAGGGGTTCATAAGACGAAGTATATCGGAGTAGGGTGCTCCAGTAGTTTTTGCTACGAAGGCGGATGGGTCCCTCAGACTTTGTGTAGACTATAGAGAACTCAACGAGCTCACAAAGAAGAATAGACACCCATTGCCAAGGATTGATGAGCTTTTTGATCGGTTGGTTGGCGCCTCAGTGTTTCGCAGTGGGACTTGGCCACGGAGTTTCATCAGTTGGGAGTGACTGAGGATAGTATAGAGAAGACCGCCTTTAGGACTCCGGATGGTTTCTATGAGTGGCTTGTGATGCCATTTGGTTTGACGAACGCCCCCGCATATTTTGTTGATTTGATGAGTAGGGTGTTCAGGGAGTACTTAAACAACTTCGTAGTGGTATTTGTGGATGACATCTTGGTCTTTTCTAAAAGCGAAATAAGTTTTCGTGTGTGCTGAATAGGTTAAGTGAAGCCAGTTATTTGATCAATGGTGGTTTTGGAGCAAGAATAGCAAGGACATCCAGAGTTGGACAAAGACTTAATTATTCACCCGTTTTTGCTAGTATCATCTCACGTAGGTCGTCTGAATTCGAAGGAGGTGTCCCTTGGGTGTTTGTCTGATATTGGTTTAGGCCTTTGGGGCTTGCACTTGGGGGATGTCGAGTTCGACTAGGATGGTCTGCGTGAGAGATGGATAGTTATGATGATTTTGTATGGGAGAATATCCTGGTTTTCTCCAGAAGTGGAGAAAAGCATGCCCTACATCTTAGGGAAGTGTTGGAGACTCTTCAAGCGCATAGTCTTGAGACAGAAAAGGTGAATGGAGTTCTTAGCATCCTATGATTTCGAGATAGCATATACCCCTGGCAAGGGTAACATGGTGGTGGACGCCTTGAGCGGAAAAAGGTTGTCCTTGAGTCCATTGTTCGTGGAACAACGAAGCTTGGAATCTATCTCAATGTTTGATTTCAGACCTTCCGTTGACTATATACCCGGTTTGTTAGCATCCTTGGAGGTTAGACCTACTCTTTTGGGGGCGGATTGGAGAAGCACAGAGGGACGACCCATAGTTGGTTGAGTCGGTAGAGAGGCTCATAAGGGGGGAGTCGTCCAGCCATTTGAGTAGGTACACCATAGACGATAGGGGGTGCTTGCGTAGAGACGGTAGACTTTGTGTACCGCAAGACGAGGGTTTAAGGAAGACTATTCTTGATGATGCGCATCGTTCTAGGATAACCATTTATCCCGGTGGGGACAGGATGTACCAAAACATGAAGCGAGTTTTCATTTGGGCCGGTATGAAGAAAGATGTGGCCGAGTATGTCGCCAGATGCTTGATGTGTCAACAGGTGAAAGCGGAGCAAAAGAAACCCGGTGGGTTTTTCACACATTGGAAGTTCCGCAATGGAAGTGGGGTAGCGTCTCGATGGATTTTATTGATCGGTTACCTAGATCGAGGAAGGGTAATACGGGAATTTGGGTTGTGGTAGATAGACTTACTAAGAGTGCCCATTTCATACCCGTAAAGAGCAAGAGGACTGTTCCATGTCTAGCTTCAGTTTATATTCGAGAGATAGTTCGGTTGCATAGGGAACAGGACGTATTCCATGTGTCACATTTGAGGAAGTGCCTACATGAGACCGCAGAGGCGGTAGAGCCGAGCTTGCTTAAAGAAGTGGAGGTAGAGCGTGATGCAACTATTCGACGAGCTCCTACCCGCATCCTTGGGTCAGAGATTAGGAAGTTGAGGAACAGAGAGGTGCGGCTAGTCAAAGTGCAATGGGGAGAAGATGAGAGCAATGCTACTTGGGAGACAGAAGCGAAGATGCGTTCACTATACCCATTCCTTTTTGAGGGTATGTCTTTTAACTTCTCCTTTATCGTTTGTCTAGTACTTATCTTATCTTTAGTATGTCCTCTCATTAGTACCTTCGACCTTTAGATAGGGTAAAACCTATAGTTGAAACATGTGTTTGAGACATGTTATGTTTGATGGATGCGTGTGGATGCAAGTGTTTGCTAGTGGTTGCTCGTGGATGCATATACACACACTCTAGGCACTAGATCGGCTCAATCACTTCATATTGCATATTGCATAAAATTGTGTGTAGGTAGCTATATTTATGGATGTATAATGGTTGTGTTATCAGATGGATGATGCATTTTGGTGTATGGTTGTGCACACATGTAGAAATAGTATGTGTCGATAGGGTTCTTCCGCATACATATTGGATGCATGGCACTATCATGGTTTGCATTAAGGAGGTCAACTGAATCAGTAGTCCGCCTGATTTAGCATTAGTATACGGGCATATACACACACTTTTTGCATATGTTCATACGTCATTAGAAATTTTAAGGATAATGGATGCCAGTGTTTGATGGTTTAGTAGATGGTTGTTTGGTTGGTAGGATACGTTCTTCTTGACTTAGAGATTTCGGGGACGAAATCCTTTAAGGAGGGGAGAATGTAACACCCCGTAATTTGAACATAAAAATTCACAAATTAAAGTATACTTAATTAAGTGAAATGGGTTGCGCAGAGAAATATATATATATATATATATTGATATATATATAATTGAAAATTAAATAAATAAATATGCAAAAATGTTCAAAACAGCGAATTGGGAGAGGGGAATAACCGAACCGGCCAAATTTTGAGGTCGACCCGAGCGTGCTGGGTCGACTAGGGGTTAATCCAGGGTGTTTGGCTGTCAACCCGTGGGCCGATTCGCTCAAATGCAGATTTTGCATTTGAATGGTTCTCATGGTTCAGCTTTAATCTAAAGGCCCTAGATGGTTCCTACACTTGACTTCTTCCCCAAGACATGCTTTGATGGCTAGGATCTAAACTAAGGTTTATCCTATGGCTAAAACTATCCCAGTATTCTATAAAAAGACCCCTAACCTAAACCTAAATGCTCATTATTCAATCCTATAGCTAAACTATGCCAAAATGTTCTCTCATGGCCTCCACCCTCATCCTCTTGTCATAATCTCCATCTCTAATCATATGAGAGAGTTTCTAAAGAAGTATAAGAGTTCCTAAGCTTGCTTATGTGTTTCTAAGTTTGATTCAAGGCTTTTCTTCATCAAAGCTAGGATCTTTATTATTGATTTGGCTCAAGGGTTTTCATTTGGAGAAATCTTATTTGGAGTTTTTGAGTTGATAACTTAGTGGCTTCGTCTCAATCTTTTAATATATTCATAAGAAGGCTAATCAACAAGTTGTGAGTTTTCTATAGCCTTAATGACCAATTATTGAAGTGATTATGATAGGATATGATGAGGTTATGGCTATGAATGTGGATCAATGCATGTTATGCAAGTTATATGCTATGTGTTAATGATGTTATGCATGTTATGCAAGTTATGTTCTATATGTTCATGAAGTTATGCAAGTTATGCAAGTCATATGATACATGTTCATGATGTTATGCAAGTTATGCAAGTCATATGCTATGTGTTTGAGGTATTATGCAAGTTATGCAAGTCATATGATATATGTTCATGAAGTTATGCAAGTTATGCAAGTCATATGATACATGTTCATGATGTTATACAAGTTATGCAAGTCATATGCTAGGTGCTTATGATGTTATGCAAGATATGCAAGTCATATGAGAAACATTGATCCATTATGACACTATGATATGCAAGTTTGGTTTATGATTATATGCTAGTTCATACATGATATGTTATGCAAGTTTGGTGTATGATTATATGCAAGTTCATCTATGATATGTATGCAAGTTTGGTGTATGATTATATGCAAGTTCACATATGACATGTTATGCAAGTTTGGTGTTTGAAGATATGCAAGTAACATGTGCAAGTTTACACCTTAGTATGATATGCATACATATGCAAGTTAACCCCTTTGTATGTCATACATACATATGCAAGTTTACCCCTTTGAATGATATAAGACACTTATGCAAGTTAACCTCTTTATGACATATGTGATTCATGCAACTTTGGGTTGATTATTTATGCTAGTTGGGTTGATGCTATATGCATGTTGACACCTTTAAACCCATGTTGATGCTAATATTATGCAAGTTGAACCCATTGTATTTGTGATGAATCTTCCCTTTTATGTCATGTTGGCGAATTACGTGGGGAACGATGGGGTTAATAAACATGTTAATGAAATGGTGTGAAGTTGGTATGATTATGCATACCATAGAGTGGATGGACATAATTGAGTCAATTATGTACATCGTTAAATTTGTAATTAATTAGGGATAATTAATACAAATTATGGGGGTGATTAATTAGGTGTAATTAATCGACTAAGACACGAGGTTGGACCCTTTTGTAGCATAAGACTGCCCGGAACCGACCGGCATATCCAGCGGCTACAAATGATTGGCCCAATGTGAGAGGTCTTAGGCACAAACTATATACGTGACAAGTGTAAAGACACGAGGTTAGACTCGGTTATGGCGTAAAGCTGCCCGGACCCGACCGGCAAATCCAGCTGCCATGAGAGATAGTCTAATGTGAGAGGTCTCTACAACAGTTACGTTCTTAATCAATTAAGAAACACTTAACCATATTAGCATGTAGAGGACATGGGGGGGTTAAGTGGGTGCCTTGGGTGGCATGTGGAAAAATCTAGTAGTTGCCTTGGGTGGCAATAGAAAATACGATTAGAATACTTAACCGAAGTGGAACATGTAATTAAACATGATTAAAGGGTTAAATAAGTCCCTTGGGTGGCATGTGGAAAAAAATCTAGTAGTTGCCTTGGGTGGCAATAGAAAATACGATTAGAATACTTAACCGAAGTGGAACATGTAACTAAACATGATTAAAGGGTTAAGTGGGTGCCTTGGGTGGCATGTAGAAATCTAGTGGGTGCCTTGAGTGGCAATTGAAATATGATTAGATGACTTAACCAAACCTTAACATGTAGGTGGGCATGATTATGAAAAAGGGGTTAAGTGGAATGCACTAGATTAAATGACAAGCTTAAGTAGTAGCTTGTGGGGGCCTTGAGTGGCAATTGAAATAAGATTAAATGACAAGCTTAAGTAGTAGCTTGTGGGGGCCTTGAGTGGCAACTGAAATAAGATTAAATGACAAGCTTAAGTAGTAGCTTGTGGGGGCCTTGAGTGGCAATTGAAATAAGATTAAATGACAAGCTTAAGTAGTAGCTTGTGGGGGCCTTGAGTGGCAATTGAAATACGATTAAATGACAAGCTTAAGTAGTAGCTTGTGGGGGCCTTGATTGGCAATTAAAATATGATTAGATGACTTAACCAAACCTTAACATGTAGGTGGGCGTGATTATAAAAAGGGGTTAAGTGGGATGCACTAGATAAAATGACAAGCTTAAGTAGTAGCTTGTGGGGGCCCATTTCAACCAGTAACCCATATGTATCTTATTGTGCTCGACCCAAGTCGAGGACGGGACACGCGTACTGGGCTTGACTGTAAGAGGCCAAAACGGGGTAGCGGTGGCAACGCAAGTCCAATGGGTTTCATATGCGTATGTGGACCCGGGCTGGTAGGTAAGACGTTGTTGCATCGTGTAGGTATAAGCCGTGCACCATTGATTATCGGGTTGCCACTTTGGGTAGTGATACACCCCACTGTGGGGCCAGCACAGGTATCTACGTTAGGGAGCCGATCGCTTGGGGAGTAGTGGGTACACCTAGTGGAGATAGGGGCAGACGGCACCTATGTAGTCAGCTAGGGGTACAAGAAACTACTGGGTAAAATTACTAAGTACACTTAGTGGGATCAACCTTTAAGTAGGAATTACCCTTGGTGGGTAAAACTGGTGTGGTGCAGTGTAGGAATTACCCTTGGGTGGGTAGATCTGGGGTGGTGCAATATAGTAATTATCCTTGGGTGGATAGGCGCGTCCTTACCGTTATCTTAGTTTATCCTAAGTCGAGTTGGCTACTTAGTGTAGTCATTTATCCCCAGTCGTACCGTACCAGGTTTATATCATACCCTAATTACTTTAATAATTGTATTGTTAAGGTTATAGGGCTCACTCAGACTTATGTCTAACCCCGTTGTTTTTATCTTTTTCCCCAACCCTCAGGTTCTCAGAGTGGGCCTAGCACTAGTGGGCTTTGATCAGATTGCTTTATGTATCTTTTGGAGCTTGGACTCTTGAAGAAAAGCTCGGTTATCTTTTCTATTATGGCTATTAGTATGTAGTGGGATTATGTACTTATATTTTAACGAGATGGATATTTTGTACTTGACTCTTGTTGGTTTTTGGGATGTAACCAAACATGTTTAACTTCTGCTGCAATGAAATGATGTTTTAAATTTCAAGTATTACATATATCTGTCTTGTTGTAATTTTTCAGTTCTATATTCACTTAAATACTCCACCGAAGCTAAGGCATTCCCTTTGTGAGTGACCTTAGCGGGTGTGGGGTGTTACACTTACAAGTAATAAAAAACAATGTACCATCAAATTTCTAACTCTTCTAAGGTAATAGTTACATTAGGAGTTCAAACCTAAACCCCAACCAATAGATGCGTACCCAATCTAAATCTTGAGCCTGCTGTAGGAGTGAGCAGAAACCACGAACTATCAAGACCAAATACCACCCATGTTCATCTTATAACGATCAAAAGACTTATAATCTAACTGCAAAGCAGTGTAAAATATAGGGTCATGCTATGAGACTGCCTATGATATAGCAGATCTAAGGTTCAACAGAAATGGAAATGAGGGAGGCAAGGGGAAATGGTGACAAAAATCATAAGGAGATGCACAAAAAATCAATACTTATGTTAGAGTTTGGAAGCCCTAGGCTGCATGTGGTAACGGGCGATTAAGTAGAAGATTCTGATATAGCAAAATTGAAGCACAATTTAGTAGTGATGCGGAAAGCTAGACTAGAGGGAGAATAGAGCAAACAAATACGGGAAAAGGAGGAAAAAAAATTTGTGTGATTAAAGAAGAGAAGAGTGGCGGCGAGGAGAAAATCTAGTCCCCATTGATGCTGAAGCCGACTTTGTTTTGTTTTATTTGACTACAAGATACTTTTAAATTATAATAATACTAAGAAATATTTAGATAGATCTACAAACAACATCGAATACTTCACTAAATTGGTAATGTTAATCTTAAATATTTAGATAAATACAATAATAAGTTTTGGTTATTTTTTAATAACCAAAAAGGAATTCTAAATAATTTATTAACCATAAAAATTCAATTTATTAATCAATAATATAATTAATAAATTTAATACTTTCAAAAAAATATTATTTTTAACAAAATAAAATTCATTTTTGTAATGAATATAATTGATACCTAAAATACGTTTTCTTATTTAATTTTTAAAACAAGAAGTTATAATTTTCAATATTTTTCTAACTATAATATTAATTAAAATTAACTTCATATAATTATCAGAACTTTAAATATTTTCTATTAAAATTAGATTATGGTATAATAATATAATATTATATTTTATATAATTTATTTTATTATTTTATGTTGTTAGGGGTTCAGAAATTTCGTGCAACGATGGACCAGTAGGTGCACAATGAAACGCAGTTTCTTTAGCACAAGTTTGTCAATTTTGATCAAATTTGTTTCCCTCTTCATCCTAAATGTTATTTCTATCTTTGATTAAGTTATAAACTTTGATATGGATCTGCTACAATCATATCATGATCACACATATTCAATATTTCTCATAAGAATTCATGTTGAGAAATAAAGGGAAATATGTTTTCCAATAAATAATTTTTTTATTGCACCCTGATTACCATTCCATACATTTTAGATTAATATAGGCATAGTTAGTGTGTAGATAGTCTCCTTTAGTTGAAGAACATAATTTCCACTTTAGCTCCCTCTAGCTTTCCTTTTACTATAATTATTTTCAATCGAAATATGATGATCAAAAACAGATCTTTGATTCAATGTTTGGTGTAGGATGTTGTAAAGTAGATTAATTTGAAATTTTGAAATTTAAAGAAATTTATTTTATTTGATTTTAATTTTTAAAGAAGTAGAAAGAGTTGAAATTTTTTGAATCTTGTTAAAGTGTCATGAACCTAACATGATGTTGTATTTATAAAATTGGGTGAGAAGTCTAAATATAGAAATGTCTAGATTCCATAAAACAAGGTTTTCCTTTATAGGTAGAGTTGGTTTTTTACTAACTCATTTTATGTTTTCCCACTTCATCAAATTCATTTGAGCTCTTCTAGCCCATTTTGTTATCAAATGATCTCATTAAATTTTTGCTAACATCAAATTACATTTTTTTTACCAATTTATAAAATTGTTTTCTATAATTTTGTCTATTTATTTTTAGTATTTCTTTAAATTCTTATTTAAACATGCTTATTAATTGAATTTAAAATCGCTTCAATAATTGTGAATAAAGATCTTTTTTAGCAAGGCCGACCGGTTTTTATGGTGGTTCATAACATTTTTTATTATAATAAATAATAAATACGGATAGTTACGGGATAAAGTGTCTATCATACTACTACAAACAGTTTTTAGAGTGGACCGACCATTACACTATACCACACAGGGTGTATCATTTCATTTCGGGTTACCAAAGGCAGACCCAAAGGAAAGCAAGGTTGAGAAAGGTTACCATAGGCAATCACATAACAAAATGAAATCTCCACGTAAGGAGAAGACTCACTTAACAAATTACAAAAACACGCTGAAACCTGCTGTAGCAATAAGACTCGATACATCAACGAACCTTCATTAAGTTTACAAAATCAAAATGTATCTGACATGAAAATCCACATAACTTAGCCTAAAACACTACAAAAAATTTAACATGTGTAGAAGACTTCTTCATTCAAACCAGCATCCAAAGGACTAGGATTATAAGAGCTAGGCAGAAACTTGACATACTTAAAACACCCAAGAACAATCAGAAGATTTTTTTGCCATTGCAACATGGAAACAAACACTAACATATCATATGATAAGATCCTCGTTATGAGTATGTGAACAAGCAGAATGCACAACAACCTCCTAGACCAACAAACCGATGTAGTTTAGCTATCTCTGTGGTTACTGGTAAGGAAGGAGGAGCACCACCGTGGGAAAAAATAAAACCGCACAGATCACCCTGAAAACTCGACACAAACAAAGAACAAATCCAAAAGTCAAAAACAACTAATCCACCTAGTAAAGAAGGAGATGCAAACAAGTAGCAATCAAAACACACAGAAAACTCCGAACCATAATAACTACAAGGATTTTTTTTACCAATGTGAACCTAAGCTGTAACAAACCAAAATTTTAATAAACAAATATAATGAAAAGATTAATAAAATAAAGATTAATTATAAAAATATTAGAAAATAGGCAATGGGGGATGCACTGTTGTGTTCATCACAAAATTATGGCTAGGGTAGTCATTTGGTTTGTTAAAATCAGAATTATAATGAAGAAAATATTAAAGAAAGAAGTTTGAAATTCGAATTTGAAATAGAATAAACATCAAATTAAATCAAAATTGAATTTTACATAAATCACGCTACGCTGAGGCGGCCCAGGAGTCAACCCAAACCCCACATGAGGACAACCCACCAAGGAAATGTACACAACCTGTTGCGCACGTCTTCGATCTAAATGGCTGGCTCTTGGGCAAGGCGTTTGTCTAGAGAATTCCTTGATCTAATGGCCTAAATCCTTAACCTAAAACCTAACGATCTAAAACACCCTAGCTCTATAATAAATATGCTCCAAACCTAACCTAATTCTCTCTACTCCATTCTTTTCCTCCATCTCAAATAATCTTCTTTTCAAACGGAGTACCGAGGCTTGGGTTTGCATGTACTTTGGAGAATATTCATAGATAGAGATTTTCCTATCGAGCCAAAAATTGGACTACTTAAAATTGTGAGTATATTCCAGTAATTGCAAGATTCAGTACAACTTAAGGTTTTTCTTGGCTGTATAATAAGTCGTAGATTCCTTCTATTTTCTATTTCCTTTTCGGTCAATAATATATGTAAATCTGAATTCAGTTCATTTATACCCTTTTACTTCTTATGTAATTTTATTACAGTTCTATTTCAGCCCTATTTTATTTTAGATTTATTCCTATTTATATGAGCCTAGGCCATGTGAGAGCCTAGACCATTGTCCTTTTTACTTTGACGTTGAGTTTAAGCCTTCAAAAGCCTAAACCATTTATTTCTTCTTTTTATGCACTTTTTGTGTTAAAATATGAAATTGATAGTAAAAGCGCAAATTGAGAAAAATAAGAAATATGTTAAAAAAAGGGATAATCAGGCTTAATTGAAATTACGCAATAAAGGATAGTTAAATTGTAACTTAGATTAACTAAATAAATGACATTCAGACAGACCCTATATGGAGGCGGTTAGGTTGTACAATGAAACTAAACAGAAGTAATTTTTATAGGCAACCTGTAAATTAAAATTTACGTGCAACTTTTGAAATGACAGAAACTTACATGAAGAAGATAGCCTTATTAGTAAAGTTAGGATTGATGTTAAGTTTAAAATAAATAAATTAATAAGCATGAGAAATAGTTGTCCTTTCCGGCAGCATAAGCTGGTTAGGGAATATAAGTGGCCTAGTAAGAAAAGCTATATGAGTCCTTTTTGGCAGCAACAACTGATTAGTGAAAATAAAGGGCTCGTAGTATTGGTCCATTTTGGCAGTAAGGGTAGGCTAAGTAGGGAAAATAAGAGACTAATTAAAATAATTAATTTTAATGACCTAGGTGTTTGTTGACAATACTATGGGGGTCTAGGGTAGCTAGGCGGTCAACAATAATTCTATGGGGCCTTGGAACAAGTAAATAAAATTGAGGACTAAATCTAAGGGTGACTTATATTGAATTGCATTTTGGTTAGGGATCCGTATCAGTTAGTATTCCTTTTATCACACTACACTAAGGTTCACAAGGTGGAGGAGGCACGCTTATTATGTACTAGGTAGTAAGAGGTCAAAACATGGTAGGTGCGGGTGCATTCCGATGAGGCAATGAGCATGCATTACACCAATTAAGGAAGATAAGACGCTGTGACAACAGTGATTTATGCTATGTCCTTATAGCTAATGGGCCGAGTTTAATAAACCTAAAACAATAATCAGCGTAGGTTATTACAATTGTGGTTAGGAGCAGTTCGATGGGTAGAATTAGATTATATCCTAGTTTATGAATTATAGAAAATGGTGCAGAAATCGAATGATTTAACAACCGACTATATTCATGGAAGTATATTCTTGTTCTCATTTACTAAGTTAAGCTTCAATTTGTTATCCTGTCTAGATTTCCTGTTTTATCACTCATGCTGGTAATTGCTTAACTCACCAGGCATTATGCCTGACTAGTTTCCTTTTATTTTTCTTCCTTCCTTTCCCCCCTCAGGTTCTCAGGGTGGAGGATCTAGTGCTTGAGAGAGCTTTGGCACAACTCAGTCCTTTAGTGATTCTCATTTGTCTTGTTCTTAGTGCTTACATCTACCTTTCATGTTCGGTTTATTTTTTGTACCTGAGGTTGAGGGATACTTTTATTTTTGCTACTCTGATTTGTTGTTTAATGAGACAGCTGTGATTTTATGACTGATGATGTAATAACACTTCTTATTCTTCTTTAAATGAAATTTCATGTTTCGTTGTGTTTTATTTATGTTGTCTTGTGAATTTTAGTTTTTGTGATGTTACTTTACACCTATAAGCTTCATATTTTTTTTATGAAATCCTCATATAGTGTTGACATGCTTTTTGGTCAAAGCCATCACACATGGAATATATGGAAAACATCACGCTCAGGCATGGAAAACGCTATCAGAAGACAGGAAGCGATTTGATTGAAGTCGCATCGCGAATAAAGAACGGCTTGAATCTCCTAACAGATGACCTTTTTTTGACCAAAAAACACATCAATTGCAGAGCTTTACTTGGTAACTATTGTAGCTCTCTGAATTAGCTTCGAGTAGAGCTTTCATTTGGCTAAAACGGACTTATGCTTTGGAAGTTACGCTCGTTTCCGTGAACGGGTATAATTTGGCATCTATTGGCAATCGCTTGGACGAAGCATTGGAGACTTGGACTCCTGAGCAGGGATCCGGCTCACCCCTCGGGGTTCGTCCCCCCGGCTCGTGATGCAACCTAGCTCGCCCCCCTCACCCAACTCGTGATAGGCATAGGGATCACGACCCGCTCGTGGTACACCCCTCAACCACGACCCGACATCACCAGCTCTTGAGGCTCACGAACCGCCGAGGCTGGACCTGCTTCTACACGTGAATGTTGACCTATTTTCATGGCTAAAATTATCCTATTAACCCGTATCTCATTATACATGGCATAACACGACTTAGATAGGATTTCTGGACGTTTTCTACCTCATCTCGATATTTTTGGGATGCGTGCCACGTGTCGCACGAACCGATAGAAGGAAATGGCTATAAATACACCATTTGAAAGATATTCAAGGGACTTTGGGCCATTCTTCTTCACGGCTTCCACCATTATCAACACAAGGATATTGCTAGCATATTAAGGCCAACTCCAGTCAATCTAACATGAGGATTTCGTGTATAAAATCATTATCTTTTCTCCTCTTCTTGACTGAAATACAAGGATGTTGTACGTAATTGGATCTCACGGATTGTGAGACGGCATTGTAACAGTAATTTCTTATGATTTAAGGAATTATAAAGTGGACGTAGGCTTGGTTTGAGCTGAACCACTATAAAAATATCGTGTGTCCCTTATTTTTACTGCTTTATCTGCATTTTGTGATATGGGATTTGTGGTTGTGAGGACTTTCCACTGCATTTAGGTGTTAGAACTAGATTTTGGTCTAACATTTTTGGCGCGCCAGGAAGGGGGCACACGATACTACCTTAATTTCTAGCTCTAAAGGAATCGATTTGCTTGCTTATTGGGTAAATGGCAAAACGAAAGGAAGACAGAACCTTTTACCGTGTTGAGGATGTTGGAATTGAAGCCAAAAGGAATGAGGCAAGTCAGGAGGCTTCCTCTCATGGAAATCCATCTGCATACTTGACTCGAGAAGAGATGGATGGAGCTCTCACTGAATTGAGAACCCAAATGGCAAGGCAAGATGATCTCCTTAGGAAACAACCGGAGATGATCGACGGATTCTTTGCTCGGATGGATGGAAGGCCGAGCAACGCTCAAGTCATTGGAAACAAAGCCACCGAAGCGGCTCATGCATCACATGGACTCGGGAGCAACCCCCTCGCTCTTGGAAATGGCCAGGCTTGAACGAATTTAGCTCCAGCTCAAACGGGTATCTGAATGCCAGCTTCCACTCAACAGCAGGACACGGCTCGTGATGGAAAGCCCGGATGGCTCGTGATGGGGACCCGCGACCGGGTCAGGTCGCCCCCTCGAATCGCGAGCAGCAACCCCCATGGTCCTCGAACTGGGCTCGACGACCCTAGCTCTCGAACCGACCTCCTTGAATGGCAAGCTACAAAACGTGATCCCCACACAACGGCTCACCGACAGCTTCCTCCTTCTCTCACACTTAACGCTGGGGCCACCAGCTTCGATATTAGTAATCTGCAACAACTTTTTGAAGGCGATCGACTCGCCAATCTCATTCAACGCCTCTAGAGAGGCCGCACTTATCAGAATGACATGGATAACATCAATCACAATCCATTTACACAAGTTTCCCGTAATCCCTCGGATTTCAAACTTCCATAACTTGAGCCTTACAACGGCATGACATATCCTACCGTGCACCTGATGCGCTACAAACGACATATGGAAGTTCAATCGACGTCGGAAAATGTCATGGCTAAGTGTTTTCCTCTCTTTCTGACTGATATAGCAGCCATGTGGATTCGGCAGCTTGAAACAGAATCGATCAACAACTAGAACATGTTGGTGTCCTAGTTCATTGAATAGTTTCGAGTCCACATCGCTCGACCCAAGAACGTAATGTCGCTAACCACAATCAAGCAGAGGCCCAAAGAAACTCTGCGCTCATTTTTGAAAGATTCAACGTTGCAACAGTGTTAATTAATCGCCCTGAACCATCGATGGTATTGATGGTAGCGGTATCTGGTGTCTTGGATAACTTAGAATTCAAAAAATCTTTGTACCGAGATCCACCATGAGATCTCGGTGAAATCTACCTTGAAGCAGATAGATTTCTGCGGGAAGAAGATGCAATATCCAAGAAGAAAGTTATTGATGTTAACATGCTTACAGACGAAGAACCATCTGATTATGGAAAAGGCAAAAGAAAAGCTGCCGTCAAGAATGACCGCAGCACTCAACCCCGGAGAGGGCCCAGATATGAAAAGTACACTGAACTCAATTCGACGTTGACTAACATTTACATGGACACAAATGGTGCCATATCGTACCCAAAGCCCCCCAGGAGGGAGCCATCACAATGAGAACGTGATTCTGAAAAACACTGCATATTTCATGATATGGATGGCCATGACACAAATAACTACAGGCACTTGCAAGATTTGATTAAGGAACAGGTTAGAAGTAGAGCTACCCGAGTATGTGAAACAACCAACAGCGCCTGCATCCGCGCTGCCACCAACTGCTCCCCTGAGAGGGAATGAACCTGGATTGAGCTATCATAGGCTCATCAGCAACTAATCTGGATGAGATCATCCCAGATTTCCTACATTTCTTAGGATTTAAGATATGTTTTCTGCTTTTTTTAGATTTTCCGATTGGTTAAATCGGAGTACACACGTACGGGGTTGGGATTTAGCTCCAAAGCGTGCTTTGGATTCGATGATAAACCAATCAGGATTTGCTTTGGTTTGTACTTTGAATTGAATAAGGAAGGACTTTCCGAGCATGGATTATGTTTGGCAAATTTAAGTAACTTATCAAGTTGTGACAGGATTCTCAATCTCAATTAAAGTATGGCTTATATTTATCTCGAAACCCTAGGTATGGATTATGCCTAGGGACAGGCTATCTTGTCAGGCTTTGGCAAGTATAGCTCTATCCCGTTATAAGTATGGATTGTACTTAGTTGAATTCTTAATTATGGATTATACTATGGAATATCTTATTGTCTTGTCAGGATCTAGCAAAGGAACTCAATAAAACACGAGTATGACTTATGCTCAGTTTGAACTTCCTGGTATGGCTTATGCCTGGAAGGTTAGGGCCTTGCCAAGTCTTAGCAGGATGGTTCGAATGTCCCTCGAGTATGGTTTATGATCAATCGGACACACAAGCACGGTTTATGCTCGAAAAGGTTAATCAGTTTTGTCATGATTTGACACATCTATTTGCCTTCTCTTCTTTGTAGGTATGGATTATACTTGCAGCTGGTGGGCCCGGCCTGGTCTTTGTTTTCATGGATTATCCAGAACACATCTTCCTTCAACCAGCAAGATATGTTTTGCGGGCAAACTTGCTGACATGCTTTTTGGTCAAAACCGTCACACATGGAATATCTGGATATCATCGCGCTTAGGCATGGAAAACGTCGTCGGAATATAGGAAGCGATTTGGTTGAAGTTGCATTGCAAACAAAGGACGGCTTGAATTTCCTAACAAATGACCTTTTTTGGACTTGAAAACATCAATTACAAAGCCTCGCTTGGTAACACTTGTAGCTCTCTGAATTAGCTTCGAGTGGAGCTTTCATTTGGCTAAAATGGACTTATGGTTTCGAAGTTACGCTGGTTCCGGTGAATGAGTGTAATTTGGCATCAATTGACAACCGGTTAGACGAAGCATTAGAGACTTGGATTCCTGAGAAAAGACCCAACCCGCCCCCTATGGCTAGCCCCCCGGCTCGTGATGCAACCTGGCTCACCCCTCACCCGACTCGCGGTGGGCATAGGGGTCATGACCCTCTTGTGGTACACCCCTAGACCACGACCCGACATCACCAGCTCGTGAGGCTTACAAACCTCGTGGGCTGGACCTGCTTCTACATAGAATGTTGACCTATTCCCATGGCTAAAATTACTCCTATCAACCCGGACCTTATTATACATGGCATAACACGACTTGGAGAGGATTTCTGGATGCTTTCCACCTCATTTCGAGATTTTTGGGATTCCTACCATGTGTTTCACGAACCGGTATCAGGAAATGGCTATAAATACACCATTTGAAGGATTTTCAAGGGACTTTTGGCCATTCTTCTTCATGGCTTCAACATCAATACAGGGATATTGCGAGCATATTAAGGCCAACTCCAGTCAATTTAGCACGAGGATTTCGTGTATAAAATCAATATCTTTTCTCTTCTTCTTGATTGAAATGCAAGGATGTTGTATGTAATTGGATCTCACGGGTTGTGAGACGGCATTGTAACTGTAATTTCTTAGGATTTAAGGAATTATAAAGTGGACGTAGGCTTGGTTTGAGCCGAACAACTACAAAAATATCGTATGTCCCTATATTTTATTGGTTTATCTGCATTATGTGATATGAGATTTGTGATTGTGAGGACTTCACACTGCATTTGGGTATTAGAACCAGATTTTAGTCTAACATATAGGTAACATTTAAAAATGTGGGGTGCTACATTAGGTATCATAGCCTAAGGTTACAAGATGGGTGGAAAAATGTTTTTATTTTTAAAAGAAAAAGTCTTTTAAAGAAAAAAAATTCAAAATGAAAAGTTGTTTTTGAAAAAAAAAACATCTCCTTATACAATATTCCCTTAGTTTTGATCTTAAGTCCTTCTCTTATTTTCGTTCGCAGCATGTCCCGAGCTCCCAACTTTCTTGGGGGTTTCCCAACATGACTTGGTTTCATAGGTATGTAGAAGCTATAACACCAACTAGAGGGCAAGGGAATGCCCAATCTCCCGCTCCTGCCGTGGGGGTTTCGCATAACCCACCACGAGCAGCAGATTTCTCCAAGCTTTCCAAAGATTTTACTTCTCTTAGTGACAAGAATTTCCTCGGTAAAGTGAATTTTGTTGAGGCTTGCCTCGGCTTATGAACATCGAGCGTATACTTGGACTTTTAGAGCTCGATGATAGGAGGAGAGTTCGGTTGGATGTAGGCAGTTGAAGGGTGAGGCTTTATTTTGGTGGGATATTGCTGAGGCAGAGCGTTTCTTTGAGAATTGGAACGACTATACGGAGAGGTTTGTAAGAAAATTTATATCTTAGGCAGAGGAGGTAATGCAACCGGAAAAGTTTCTAACACTATGGTAGGGTGATCTTTCGATAAAGAAATATGTTATGCTAGGTTTCTGATGGATTTGGTGAAAACTACTCATAAAAAACAGTGAGGTTCACTAAGGGTTTGAATCAACCTCTATAGGGACTTTCTATGACTCACATTCTGATGGGTGCGACGTTTAAGAATCTTGGTGAGATGGCGCTTATGCACCAGGAAGGGAGAGGTGATCTTGTGGAAAGTTAAGCTGAGGTGGTTAAGGATAACTTTGGGTAGAAAAAATGGTGGCTCAAGAAGGTTAATAAGAAGAAAGGAGAGAAACAAGAGAAAGATTAGATTAAGAAGGATGTTAAATGTCATGGTTGCGGCATGACATGCCATTTTGTGAGGGACTGCAGAAATACTGCTAAGAAGGGAAACTGTTTTAATTATGGACAGCCGGGTCATTATAGAAAGCAGTGTCCATAAAAGCAAGGGAAAGCAACTGGTTTAGCTGGAGCACAGATGGACGCGTTGGAGGCATCTCAGGTGAGTGTTGGTCCGGATGGAGGCAGGAAGGTCACTTTTGAATGTTTGATCTCCCTTTACAACTTTACCATTAGGACCTTATTTTATTCTAGCGCTTCACATTCATTTATTTTCGCTTCATTAGTCGATTGTCTGTACTTAGTATATCTTTTTTTATATAGTAGTAGTTTGAAACCCTTTAGGAGGTTCGTCTCATTTATCTATGATGTAAGGGTTTGAGACTTTTTATTTTAGGCGTCGAGTTTGATTGTGATGCCTATGTACTGGGGTTTTCAGAGTACGGTATTATTCTAGGAATGCATTGGCTGACCATGTATGGTGCCATTCTTGACTACGAGAGGAATGTAGTGAGATTGATGACTTGTCATGGTAGGGCCCTCGAGATGTAATACAACCCACGAGGGTTAGTAATGTTGAGCTTCATTGAGCCCTAGAAACTTTATTGGTGATCTAAACTTGGTACCCGTAGCGAGAGATTTTCTAAACGTATTTGAGGAGGTGAGAAGACCTCTTAGAAGTGAGATCGACTTCCAGATTTATTTAATAGAGAATACTAAGCCTATTGCACTGCTTATGCATCATATGGCACCGAGGGAAAGGAAAGAACCGAGTAAGCATGTTGGGGAGCTATTAGAGAAAGGCTTTATTAAACAAAAATATCTTAGGGGGAGCACCGATTGTATTTGCTACAAGGGAAAATGGCTCTCTCCGTCTATGTATGGATTATAGATAAACAAGCTTACAAAGAGGAATTGGCACCCACTCCCTCGGATAGACAATTTATTTGATCAGTTGGTGGGTGCATCTATTTTCTCTTAGTTAAATTTGGCGCCCAAGTTTCTTTAGCTTTGAGTTACTAACGATAGTGTGGATAGTACAGCTTTTAGGACTCTTGATGGATTTTTCAAGTGGCTGACTATGCCTTTTGGGCCAACCATTGCACCTATATATTTTGTTGATTTGATGAGACGAATGTTTAAGGAGTTCCTAAGTAAGTTTGTGATAGTGTTCGTGGATGACATCTTGATATTCTCAAGAAATGAGGAAGAGCAAATGTTGCATTTGGAGGAGGTTCTTTGTGTTCTTCGTGCCCATCAGTTGAAAGAGAAATTCTCGAAGTGTCTCTTCTGGCGTAAGGAAGTGAGATTCTTGGGGCATGTAGTTTCGAGAGTAGGTATAGCAGTGGATCCTGCTAAAGTAGTTGTTATGCAAGACTGAAAGGTCCCTAAGAATGCAACTGAGGTGAGGACCTTTCTAGGTTTGGTGGGGTTTTGTTGGAAATTTATTAAGGACTTTGCATGGATTTCATTTCTTATTACCCACCTTACGAAAAATAACTCGGTATTCTTATGGGATGTGGATTTCGAGGATTCCTTTATGAGTTGAAAGAGGCTGTCATGACTGCTCCAGTATTGACACTCATAGATGGATCTAAGATGTTTATGGTGTACACAAATGCTTGTGGTGCAGGGTTAGGCGTAATCCTAATGCAAGAGGGTATGGTTATTTATTATGGAAGCAGACAATTTAGGGTACATGAGAAGAGTTATTCTAACCGTGATTTAGAGCTAGCAGCGATTGTTTATGCCATTAAGTCTTGGAGGCATTACTTGTTGGGCGAGTGGTTTGAGTCATATACAGATCATAAGTCCCTCAAGTATTTATTTTTGCAAAAGGATCTTAGCTTGAGGCAACAGCGTTGGATGGAGTTTCCAGCATCCTACGATTTCGATATCTCTTGTACCCCAGGAACGGGAAATGTAGTGGAGGATGCTCTTAGTAAGCAGAGGATGACCTTGAACCGTTGTTCGTAGAGTGGTAGAATTTATAGTTTATCTCGTTGTTTAATTTCAGACCATCTATGGATTATACACCATAATTATTAGCATCACATGAGGTGCAAACTACTCTATTGGAACGGACTGGGTTCAGTCAGTGTGATGATTAACAGCTAGCCGATATTTTGGACCGCTTAGATAGGGGTGAGACCTCTAGGCACCTTTCTAGATGCTCAGTTGTTGAAAGAGGATGTCTACGCTATGATGGAAGGTAATGCGCATTGCGTATGGGAGATGTGACGAGTGCAGTATTATCGTAGGCCCATCACTCTCGGATTACCATCCATTCTGGAGGAGATAAAATGTATAGGGCTATAAAGAGGGTCTTCTATTATAAAGGGATGAAAAGAGACATGGCAGATTTTGTAGCAAGATGCATATCATGCCAGTGAGTTAAGGCTGAGCAGAAGAAACCAGGTGGATTATTTCAGCCCTAAGATATGCCATTGTGGAAGTGGGATAGCATCTCGATGGACCTCATAGACAATTTTCCTAGGTCGAGGAAAGACAATACCAGCATTTGGTTGATCGTGGATAGATTAACCAAGAGCGTTCATTTCATCCAAGTCAAGAATAAGAGGATAACAGCTGGGTTAGCTTTGATATATTTGAGGAAAATTATCCGACTTCATTGTGTTCCCCTGAGCGTTGTTAATGACAGAGACCCCGTCTTTACAAGTGAGGTTTGGAGAAGTCTGCAGGAGGCGTGAAGGACACGACTGAGACTTAGTACTGCATATCACCCTAAGACAGATGGACATACCTTGACGGTTAATCGAATTCTTGAGGATTTATTGAGCCTGTGCATTTTGGACTTAGGAGGGATTTGTAGGATCATATTCTCTTGGTTGATTTTGCCTATTATAACAGCTACCAAATGAGTATTAGCATGGCACCTTTCGATGCTTTGTATGAACGACCCTGCAGGTCACCATGTTGTTGGTTGGAGACTACTAATAGACCACTTCTTGGACCAGATATGACCAGAGAGACCTCAGACAAGATTAATTTAATTCAGAAAAGGATGAAGGCAGCTTAGGTCAGAAAGAAATCTTATGCGGACAAAAATTATTTGGTCTTAAGTTCGGTGTAGTGATATGGTTTTCATCAAAGTGTATCCCCTTAGGAACGTGGTGCTGTTTGGTTTAGTTGGGAATTCAACACTGAGGTTTGTTGGTCAATTTCCTATAGTATAGAGGATAAGCCAAATAGCCTATAGAGTTCATCTCCCAGATATACAATCAGGAGTTAATGATGTATTTCATGTCTCACATTCGAGGAAACGCCTGCATGATTCGATGGTAATGGTAGAGCCAAGTACTATAAAGGAGGTTGAGGTTGAGAATGAGGCTTCTGTCAGATAAGTACCTACGTTAATTTTGGATTTCGTGATAAATATGTTAAGGAATAAAGAGATTAGACTCGTCAAGGTTCAGTACGGAGAGGATATGAATGAAGCAACATGGGAACCAAAAGAGAAGATTCACGCATCTTTTCTGTTCCTTTTTTAGAATCGCTCTTAATCCTTTCTTAGTTTTAAATTTGAACCTTACCCATTTTCTATCATTTGAATTAGTTAGTCTTAGAAAATCCCATGGATGATAGGACTTGGTTTAAACATGTCACTGGGACATTTTCTTTAATGGATGCAAGTGTTTGTTATTGAACGCAGTGGATGCATATACACACACTAGGCACTAATTAGTGATTGGCAAATAGGACACTAACATAGTTGCACACGGATGTGTGTGCACTTTAATTCACTTTTAATTTATGGAAGAAAATTTTGGATGATTATCATATGAAAGTTGCATTTTCTTAATGATGGTTGTAGCACGTGTATAGAATTTTATGTACCATTAGGATTCTCTTGCATACGCTTTTGGATGCAGTGTACTGACATAAGTTGCATAAAAGGAGGTCGACTGAATAAGTACACTGCCAAATTTCTTGCATTATTTAGGGACACATACACTACGCTATTGCATATGTTCATGAAAAGTGTTAGAAATCCTAAGGACAATGGATACATGTGATTGGTGGATGCGTAGATGGATGTAGATGATGCTGTGATAATATTTATGACATTCTTCTAGCCTTTGAGGTTTCAGGGATGAAATCCTTTAAGGAAGGGAGAATGTAACAACCAAAAATTTTAATAAAGAAATTTAATTAAAAGATTAATAAAATAAATGTTAATCAGAAAAATATAGGGAAATGGGCAACGGGGGTTGCGTCGTTGGTCCGTTATGAAATTTTGTCTAAGATAGACCTTTTGTTTGTTAAAATTGAACTTAAAACAAAGTGATATTAAAGAAAAAAGTTTGAAATTCGAATTTGAAATAGAATAAACATCAAATTAAATCAAAATTAAATTATGTATAAATCACGAAAAACTAGTGCGACCCAACCTTCAACTGGTCGACCCAGGGGTCGACCCAGACCCCCCTTGGGTTGACCTAGGGGTCGACCCACCCAAAGGAAGGGTTGACCCACCCAAAGGAAGGGTTGATCCACCTAAAGGATGGGTCGACCCACCTGGGAGATGTACGTAACCTGGTGTGCACATCTTCGATCCAATTCGATGGCTTTTGGCGGTGTGTTCTTATGGAGAATTCCTTGGTTTGATAGCCTAAATTCTTAAACTAAATCTAACGATCTAAAACACCCTAGCTCTATTATAAATATGCTCCAAACCTAACCTAATTTTCACTACTCTATTCTCTTCCTCCATCTCAAATAACCTTCTTCTCAAATATTTCTGATGTAGCACAAGCGCTTGGGTTTGCATATACTTTGGATAATATTCATAGATAGAGATTTTCCTACCGAGGATAAATTGGATTGCTTAAAATTGTGAGTATATTCCAGCAATTTCAACATCCAGTACAAACTGGGATTTTTCATGATAGTATAATAAGTTGTAGAATCCTTTTAAATTCTATTTTCTTTTCTGTCAATAATCTATGTAAATCTAATTTCGGCTTCTATTTTTTCTTTTATATATTTCACTAAATCTATTATTGCAGTTTATTCAGTTCATTTATACCCTTTTTCTTCGTATGTAATTTCATTACGGTTCTGTTTCAGCCCTATTTTATTTCAGATGCGTTTTTATTTATCTAAGCGTAGACCATGCGAGAGCTTGGACATTGTCCTTTTAATTTTGATGTTGAGTTAAGGCCTTCAAGAGCCTAAACCATTTATTTCTTCTTTTTTATGCATTGCTTGGGTTAGATATGAAATTGAAAGTAAAAGCGCAATTCAGGGGAAAATATGTATAAAAAAAGAGACAAATTGGCTTAGTTGAAATTATGCAAAAAAGGATAGTTGAACTACACCTATATTAACTGAATAAATGACATTCGGATAGACGCTAAATGGCGGGGGTTAGGTTGTACGATTAAATTAAACAAACATAATGTTTATAGACAACCTATAAATTAAAGTTTATGTGCAACTTATGATATGAAAAAAAGTTACATGAAGACGATAGGCTTATTAATAAACTTAAGATTGTCGTTAAGTTTGAAATAAATATATTAATAAGCATGAGAAAGAGTGGTCCATTCCGGTAGCATAAGATGATTAGGTAAAATAAGTGGTCTAATAAGAAAAGGTGTAGGAGTCCATTCCGACGGCAATAGTTATTTAAGGAAAATAAGGGGCTTGTAGTATTGGTCCGTTCCGGCATAGGGTAGGTTGATTAAGGAAACTAAGAGGCCAAATAAAATAAGGGAATAAGTCTAGGTGTGACTTATATTGAATTGCATTTGGTTAGGGATCCGTATCAGTTAGTATTCCTTTTATCACACTACACCAAGGTCTCACGAGAAGGAGGATGCATGCTTATACTGTACTTGGTAGTAAGCGGTGCGAACATGATGGGTAGGGGAGCATTCCGGTGGGAATTGAGCATGCATTGCGCTAATTAAGGAAGATAAAATGCTGTGACGCTAGTGATTTACGCATTGCCCTTAGAGTTGATGGGTCGGGTCTACTAAACCCGAGATCATAGTCGACATAGGTTATCGCAATTATGGTTCGGAGCCGATCGATGGGTAGAATTAGATTATATCCTAGTTTATGAATTGTAGCAAATTGTGCAGTAATCGAATGATTTGAAAACCGACTATATTCATGGAAGTATATTTTTTTCTGTTTTACAATGTTGAGCTTCAATTTGTTATCCTGTCTAGATTTTCTCATGTATCACTCATGCTGGTAATGACTGAACTCACCAGGCTTTATGTCTGAATTATTTTGTCTGACTAGTTTTCTTTTTCTCTTCTTCCTTCCTTTCCCCAGGTTCCCAGGGTGGAGGATCTAGTGCTTGAGAGAGCTTTGGCCTAGTCAGTCCTTTGGATATTCACATTTGCCATGTTCTTAGTGCTTACATATACCTTTCCACGTATGATTTATTTTATGCACTTGATGTTGAGGGATACTTTTTATTTTTTGTACTCTGATTTATTGTTTTATAAAACAACTATGGTTTTATGACTTAAGGTGTAATAACACTCCCTATTCTGCTTTAAATGAAGTTACAAGTTCTGCTGTGTTTTATTCATATTGTTTTGTGGATTTTAGTCTCTGTGATTTTATTTTATACTTATACACTTCATATTTCTTAATAAAATCCTCATATAGGTAACGTTAAGAAATGTGGAGTGTTACATAAGCAGTTGTAAACCATCTCCTTTGGATATGAAGAAGATATAAAGATCTATCGTGTAGTTAATAGATTAGGTCCATCAGTCCATTCAAGATCCAGACACTGTTGGATCGTCAGAGACTGAGAAAAGGGGGATTGAGGAGAATCTAATATAAGTTGGAAATTAATAAGAGTGGTTTGTATGGATAGTTAGGAGCCACTAAAAAGGCATGGAGAAACTAGGTTTAATTGGGAGGGGGATAAAGATTGGAAAGGGAGGCGTAAGGAAGAAGTGGAGAATGAGGACGAAGAAGCAGTGGGAAATTAGACCTAGTCATCGTTTCCATGCTTTGAGTTGTGAATAAAGTTCATTCTATTATTGAAACAAATTCCTTACTCATTTATCTCAAATATTACTTGATTTCATTTGTAATTTTGTTTCGAATTATTATTCTATCCTTAAAATTTAAAATTGTTATCTTAGCTACCAATTTAATATTTATCGTACATAGTATTATTTTCATTTTAATTATACAATTTCCGTCTAGTTTCCATATCATATCGATATTTTCTCACAAATTATATTAAATGTAATGACCCAAAAAATTCCATGCTCTAATTTTTGACAATAATACATTATATGTATTCACTTACCAAAACTCAAGTACCAAAAACCCGGATAGTTTAAAGAAGGAAGTTCATGGGTTAGAAGAAGAAATAAATGTTAGAATAGAAGAAGAAGAAGAAAACATCAACATTACAGAATCAATATAGATAGAATCTCATAGATGAACAAATAAAATCTAATATATCAATACTCTTTACACAAAGAGAAAATTATATATATATATTATTATACAATTAGAGTACGGAACTAGATCAGTAAAATATTGATCAGATACAACACACATAGTAGAATTAGATTATTACCAAAAAATACGAGAATACGTCTCGACTCCAGCTCCTTTCTTGAAGCTCCAAGAAAAACCCAATGCAACCTGGAAACATACTCGGCTTGATCGAGCCCATTTTGCCTTAAGCAAAATCACACGGATTGTCAGTCTAGGATACTTTCAATGAGAAAACTCACATCACTAATAACTTGCTTTTTTAGAAATCGTTTAAAAGAATGTAACTCTCTTAAGACACGACCGCACATAAACATAGCCGTGTTTTTCCCTTCGATAAAAAAATCACTTTTATTAATACAAATCCAATGTTATTAGAATAATGTCTATCAATCCATAAATAAAATAGGAATATATCCAAAAAGCCCTCGTCTCACTTTTCGACAGAGTTGGTTTATATATAAAAGTACGGCTCATATTGGAGTTTGGATTTCCATACATGACTAGGTAAAGAACTACCTTCCGATCAGTGTCCTTTAGGGATAAAACATTGAGATTCAACAAGAACAGCTTGCGACCAAGCCACACAGAACCAGCCATTCATTCAACTTGAGTGTACCGAATATATCATCACCACGGTTATAGGTCGTCCAACTGTTCTCATTTTGAAGCATACAAAAAGGGACAACCGATTTCTCTAGGTCAGGTGCTGATATACCCCAACGAGTATGACCCACATAACCTTGTTGCATGCCCAAGTTCAGCCATTTCCCGGTTGATGAGGCTTGAGTTAACAATTACATTTTTGGAATATCACATCAAATATTGAATGCCACATTGTCAGATCCGTCAGTCACAAATTGATTTGCGTAAATATACATTGGGTGTTAAGCTAAAATAAGTTGCCTTCTCTACCATCATACTTGTTATATGAAAGTGAGTGTATGTGCTAGTAGTACACATGGATCGTGTAATATGATGTATAACAGACAAGTATAAAGTAATAGCAAATCACAGAATAGTAAAATGCAGTTAAAATGGAAAAATCACACTATGGATTTTTATACTGGTTCGGAGCACCGTCCTACGTCCAGTCCCAGACCTCTATCTGGATTTTCACTAACAACTACCTTACTTCACCTGGAGGAACAGGTTCACAACACCCGAGCAACCGAACGGGATTTCACACCTCTTACAACACGGGGACTTCACAACTTTGCCTCTCACAACACGGAGGACTTCAAATAAGACGAAACAATAGTTGTTGACAATGTGTGTTCTTTATAACACAGATTTGTCACTTGTAGTACACCCTTCCTATAATCTTATCCTCAAGTATATAATGTGTATGTGAAGATTGAAGGAAGTATATTACTTATTGAATCAAGAGATATGAAATAATTTCAATGATTCAATAAGCAATTGAAATAATTGAGAGCTTTTAGAATGCAAGAGTATTTAGAAAGAAAGATCAGAAATTAGAGCAAGAATCGGTGATTTGAAAGTATGATTTCAAGTCTATTTAAAGTTTAGAATAGTTACATTCCTTCATGATGAGTTTCTACAAAAGATTGCATTCGCTTCCATTGAAAATTAAAGAGAAAACTCTTGATGAATGGAAGCAACCCTTCAGGAAAAAGCATGCTGTTTCGGACCGGTCGACAGGTCAAAAATCACCGGTCGACTAGTTAAAAATAATTAAAATTTCCAGAAAATAGCCTTTGTGTGCAAAAACACATAAATTGGTCGACTGGTCCTTTTTGGGCGGTCGACCTTTTTAGTTTCTGTTTTAAAAACACAGCATAACCGGTCGACTGGTCCCTTTTTGGGCGGTCGACTGTTTTATGGCTGTGGACCAGAGGAACTCGGTCCACAGTATATATCACTCTGCACTCTTTCGCGGTCGGAGCCGGGACGGTTTGGACTTTTTCTGTGACTTTTCAATTCCTCAAATATATAGATTTCAGCAACGAAGATATGATATTGTTTTGTGCATTCGTGTTATACTTTGAGGATAGATTTTAACATATTTCTAACATGACTCAAAGTAAAAACCTTATCTCTATGAAATAATCTTCATTGCACCTTTATATGTTGGTATCGATCAAAATCTTGTCTCAACATTATATTTGTTAAAATCAAAGTACGTGAGTTTAGGAAATACTCTATCAAACATTCATCCATACAAATTTTCTACAAATAGGACAAATCAAAGGTATTCTTTTACTACATCCTGTCAGGATAAACCCTAGGATAAATTGCAAGAATTCCTTACATCATGCAGTGTAAAATCCTGGTTTTTGACTGCTTCTGTAATACAATTTATTTTAATTATTTTAATCTAAATAATAAACGTAGATAATATTAGTTGTAGTTAAATAGAAATTTGGTATAATAATTAATTAAAAATTCTACAAGTATATTCTTACTTGTTATATTTAAGTATATACAAGTAAGTGTTTTGCTTAAACTTACTTTAAGTTCATATAAAATATAAGATTTGATTTTTAGAACTAATGAAAATATTTATTTCTTCACAATAAAGAATATAATAATCCATGATATTAAATTGATGTGAATAAAAGAAAATCAATACATTAACAAAATTTGTTACTTGAAACTAAGTTTTCATTCCCTTAGAACCTTAGTACATTTGCTATACAAATATACATGTGCATATAAAGCTATATGGGCTAAGCAATATTCATTTCCAATAAAGGATGTCGACCACATTTAGCATAGCCTTTCCCATCAAATTGGAAGCTACACCTTGCATTACATAGGACTGCAAGTTTATTGTAGGCTGCAATACAGACTGATGAGATTCCATACATGGGCAAAATATTGTAAGCTTAAAGGTGACAAGAAATGTAAGATTAAATCTATTTAATAGGTTGTTTTACTTAGGTGTCAAGCTTGAATTTTTAAATTTGAAAAGCACCTGTACATGTACAGGTCGTATCAGGAAGAACATGGGTGTTCATGGTTTAGAAGCAAAGTAAAAAGAGTAATGGAGTTGTTAAATCAAACTATACACACGCAGATGCACATGTATTTAAGCTATTAGAACAACCTATTTCACATGGCTATATGTATGTTTGGATTTCATTTCCTAGGACTGCTTGCATCTATTTGAGAGCAAATAGGACCTGCATCCTATCAAAACATACACAGCTAATATACATAGTTGTATCCTTTCAATCACCTAGGCACATCTGAAATTATAACTTCTTTCAATCAATATATAGCTACATCCCTTTCTACCCATAGTAACAGGCACAGCTAGAACTCCATCATCTCGCAATGTTTCATTTCCCATGCGTCCACATGTGCTCTCCCTTATTTTTAATAATTTCTTGCACTTAAAAATACATACACACGTCTACTCCCTCACAGACTCACAAAAATCTGAAGTAAAAGATACAAACTAGAAATGGCAGAAAGACTGGGGAATATATGTGTGTAAAACCTAAAACAGAGGATGAAAGGATAGCAAGAACAGTGAACATTTATGTGATTAAATTTGCTATTTAATTCATGTTTAAACACTTCATTGAATTCTATCGAATGATGCAAGTGGCTTGAGTATGTATGCATCTATTAGCTTGAATACTTGAAATTAGTTAAATAAAAGTCTCATGTTAAAATCTGAAACCAAACAGTAAATGTTTGTGAGTAAACTTATTCCTATTATAATAATTTTATGTAATATAATGTCTACATGCATAGCTGGGTTGATAAATAGTATTAGATAACCAAGTATACATGTCAATCCTGAAAAGGAATTTGCATAAAACAGAGAGAAAGAAACTAGTGAATGAACAAGTGAGTCAAACTTCCACTGTATCCCATTTAAATCTTTTTTACTAATGTTTATATATCATGATGCATGATCTAATGGGCTCGGTCCTTACTTGGACTGAAACCTGGAAGTTAATTGTTAAAACAATGAACATTGTTTGTGAGTAAACCTTTGCCCTGTTTTCACTAACTCTCTATTATAAATAAACATATGTATAGCATTCATGCATTCATATTCTATTGTCAAAATACCTGAAATGGAGAAAACATGAAACACCATAGACTAGCTGTTGTGGGTAAATGCCTTTTGGTTACGGTATATGCAAACATACACATGCAAGTTTTAGTTTTGACTAGAAACTTAGACCTGGAAGTGAAATAAAGAATGAAAAAAATCAGTAAACAAACTATTTGAGTAAAACCCCTCTTACATTTAAATCTATTGCTAATTAAGATTTATGGAAGTGTAAGCTATATATGTGTATGTAGTTGAATACTCCTGAATATGTGATTTCCCCTTCATATCAAAACTGAGTTGAATAAACTGGAAATGCAAAGCCGATAAACAAAAGCACAGGGCATACAATTTACTGAATATTTGTGGTATTATTTTGGGTTAAACACTGTTTTTCTTGCTGTATGATTAGCACTTAAGAGACGGACTAAATAAAATTGACAAATTGCAAGGCAAGGGCAAGGACTTATGTTCTAATTGCAAAACAAAGAAGAGTGACCTCTTTCAAAGTTAAAGATACACAAATTGAAATTCCAGTAAAATAAGATAAAGTGAAAGTGTAAAAAAATAATCAAATAAGAAAAACACACAGGGATATGAATATATATTTTTATTTTATATAAAAAGACCTTAACAACTTTCTTAATAAGATAAGGATTTGGAAAGGTCATTTTGAGGTAGAGAGGGTTTATGGGTACGATCGCCAGTCGATGGTGACATTGGTCATAAATATGACTTGCCAGCGGGTTCAAGTGGTCGATCATTGGTAAGGATGGAGTGTGCACCTACACGTGCACGCGCGTGTACCGAAAGAAGGAAGAGCGCTTGGAACATGCATCTGTTCCTTTTATAGCAGAAATATAAGTGTATATCTTGTTTGGGTGTTGTTCCATTCAATTTGGTTAACAAATAAAATAAAAGAAACATTAAGTCTTCTGGTTGGGTTTAGGATATCCATGCACGAGTAGTTACTTAAAGTAGGAAAGTAGTAGCATGTACTTGAAGAGGGGAAACGAATGGCAAAAGAGAAAGGAGTGGTGCAGTGTACCTTTCGGCTATATGACTTTGACATAGGTATTGGGATCATCCCATGTTTTCAAGTTAAAAAAAAGAATCACGTAAGGAACGAAAAGAAGCTAGGAACGGTGGAATCAACGCAAGATATAAAACAGAACAAAGCGGGGATTCATTGCCGCATTTGTTTGTGAGGTTTGGGCTCGACCCATATTTTATAATATAAATAAATAATATACATTTAAAACATAACGAAAACAGACAAGAAAAAAGGAGAAAAAGAATTTAGAGATAAGTAGGACACTTTGTTTGTTTAAGAAGGGTGCGGCTGTAGTGGATGGGTGCATTGCAATATTAGCTCATATATGTGCGGACAATATTAGCTCATATATGTGCGGACGAGTTGAACGTTAGTAACTCGACGTAGTTATCAAATTTAAACAATTAAATCTAAAATAAATTGATTACAATATTAAATACCATTCAAAATTAATCAAACAAAAAATTGGTCGTTAAACTAAATCAACACGTAGACGGTTAACAGTTGATCCATAAAGATCTGGAATTAGGTAAATACTGAATTGGATATTCAACTAATTAGATATATATATTTCTATTGTGTTTAATTACGTTGATCGTAATTATATATTTAAATTGACATTTGTTAGTGGAAATAAACATCGTTCCACAATAAACTATATTGACTGAAATGTTTGAATACACTACTAGCAGAAATAAACACCATTCTTCTATTATATTAGTTTTATATATTTTATCAATAAATATATGATGTTGAGATATTATATTATCAGTTGATAATATTGAATTGTATTCATATGTGTGTTTGTGCAAATTTGGGTTAATGACTCAAATGTCGTATGAGCTGTTATATACCATTGGAGCTGCTCAGCCGTTTCTGTAAAGTAACTCTGGAATATGTTCGAGTCTTGATAATTGGATTTAAAATATTTTAAGGAACAATTAAATAGATCATTTTGAATTAATTATATTATTAATTCTAAAAGGAAAGATTAATTGTAATCATTTTAGAACTATTCGTTTTCTTAAATAAATGGTGAGGAGTTAATCAGTTTTAATTAACAGATTTTGGTAAGATAATGGCGCAATTAAATAACAATTTAAATTTGGATAAATTATGTCAGAAGGATATTTTTAAACTTAATTAATATCTTGATTAAGTAAGTTTTAAAAGATAATTTGATTATCAGAGGGAATAGGAAATCAAATCGATTATTTGAATTAAATTCCCCATTTTAATATTTAAGTCAACTTGATGAATAATTCCAGAATAACAACATTGTTTGGAAAAGGTTTAGGATTTGGAAAATCAAATGGATTTACCAATTTATGGTTTATCAAATATTTTGGATATTGAACTTCTACAACTCTTGACGATAAGAATGATTTCGACTCTAGGTCTGAGAGGTAATTAAAATACCCCAACTTGAACGATGTCACTATTATCTAATGAATCGTATTAGTTTGAATTCAGAATGAGTGTTAGAGTGGAATATCGTCTCCAGCTATGAAACTGATATTCAAGAGCGAAATTATCACGTAAGATTGACAATAAGAGATTTTCTAAGTAAGTTAATACTTATGTTTCCAAATATATATATATATATATATACAAAGTTAATATTGTATTGAAATATTTAAAGATTATTTAGATAAGGCTTAGCAGATCCAATGGAAATAAATCCTTTTATTTTATTTTAATTTTGATAGTTAAATAATCGACTATCAAACGTAGACCTTTTCGTTATCGTTTTTGAAGAGACCGGAATCTAAATTCCACTTCGATTCGATATACGTTTCGAGTCAAAGATTAATGAAGACCATTGAAGACGGTGTTATGCAAGGGATATTTTGTCGGTCCTAGGTATAAATTGCCTAAAATGGATTTATTGGATAGTCCCAGGACAACTTGTATGGACGAATGTCTAACAGAGTAGGCCTAATAAATTGCGTAAGTTGTTCTCTTTAAACGTATTTACGTTTGGTGGTGGAGGAATTCGTTTCGCTTAGCCTTATAACTGGGTATTTTTGGGGAAATCAATTTGTGATTTGTTGGGTTGATGATGTGGCATTTAAAGTGAATGAAGACATGTTATATCCAAGGGTAAGTTCAGCCTCAAGCCTCATAACCGGGAAATTGCAAAAATCAGGCAAGCAGCATGGCTATGTGGGTCGCTCCCATTAGGGTGTATTGTCACCTATCTAGAGAAATTCCTTTTGTTTCTTTAAGCTTTCGTTGTTGTTCCTTACGGGAAACGGTGGGTAGCTCCCAACCGTTGGTGACAATATATTCGAAACACTTAAGCGGAATGAGTGGTCGGTCATGTGTGGGTCGGGTTGTAAGAAATTCTTGTTGAACCCAGTGTATTCCACTCTAGAGATACACTATCGAAATGTGGTCCCATACCTTGTCATAGTTGGAAATCCAATCTCGAATAAGTGCCCGTGGTTTTGATTGTGTACTATGTATGTAGAGCGTGAGATGCAAGCTTTCTGCTATATGGCTATTTATTTCTATTTAGACATTATTATAATATCAGAATAATATTGATTTCAAAATGTTTTGGGTTATCTTAACGTAAAAACCATCCGTATTTTTGCGTGGATCGGTCTTACGATTATCTTTTCCTTCTAAAGGCTTTTTTTTGAAAGTTAAAATCAAACTATTTTTAATCGTTTACTCACACCAGTCCCATGACTGAACCAGAGTTTACATTCTATGTTTTCCCTAAACACTGGGGTACCCAAATTTGTATGGGCAGCCCAATAGTTCTGGATTTTACATATTTTTCTGAAGGAGCTTGGAGCAGGAGGCTTCAGTGTTAGATATTTAGAGTTTTATTCCACTGTGTTATATATTTTGTAACACCCCATATTTTTTGTGAACATTAAAGTAACAAATTAAAGTATACTTAATTTTTAAGAGAAGAATTAAGGGAAATGGGTTACGCTATTGTGTTCGTCTCGGAATTCCGCTTGAGATAGAGTCCAAGTTTGCGTAAATCAGACTCCGTATGAAGAAGTTATGACCTTTGGAAGTTTCAGGGGTTTGAATAAAATAAAACAGCTCAGCTCGAAATTCAAATTCGAAATTCAAAACACACACCCGGGTTGGACGGGAAATTTCCCGCCCAGGACCCAGGTCGACCGAGGGGTCGACCTGGGTCACACAGGTCGACCATGGGGTCGACCTCCCCCCTTTTCCTGATCTGAGGACAGATCACTTTTCTTTATTTAGACGCCCGTTCTGACAAGATTCATTGCTCCTAAGCTATTTAAACATCCCCCAAACCTCACTTTCCCTCCATACAACTTCATTTTGCCTATACTCTACCCTAATTCATATCAAAATAAATCAAAGACGGGGTTATGTTGCTCAAGTCCTTCGTAGAAATCAAGTTAGAATTCTAGTAGAGATTCAAAGGCTATTTCAACAACTATTTCTAAGAGTCAAACCAAATATAAATTAGAAGAACAAATAGTCTACTTCAAGGGAGAGCTATTCAGTTTCAGAATACAGATCCCAGAATTCCAGGCCTTTCTATAATTTGTAAGCTCACGTTATTTTCAGAAATAAAAGTTAATTATGATTTTGACATTGTAATAAATCTGGATCTGAGATTATGCCTGTCTTTCTATATCCTTTGGATCTATCTCATTGATAATATTATGTCTATTCTTTGTCTCTTCTTTCCTTCTTCCCTTTTTGATTTATAGCCAGGCTACTGCGAGCCTAAGCCAGATCCCATAAGAGATGAACGTACATTGGAAATAAATTTGGGCATAAATTATGATTTGGACATGACCAGCGCTAAAATTTGGGAAAAGTATTAAATTGTGTATAATTGGACATAATTGAGTTATAACTGATTGGAGGACATAACACATTCAAAACATAAAGTATTGAACATATGACTTGGAATTTGAGGCATAAAGTATTGGACATATGACTTGGGATTTGTGGCATAAAGTATTGGACATATGCCTTGAGATTTGAGGCATAAAGTATTGGACATATGACTTGAGATTTGAGGCATAAAATATATTGGACATATAACTTGGGATTTGAGCCGTAAATTGAACTGTAAACATGTAAGTTCAAGTTATTTTCAGAATTAAACACCTAATAGTGATTTTGGCATATAATGAAATGGATCCAAGTCCATGCTTGATGATAAGACAAATCTTTAAGAATAATTGCTATCTTTCTATTGAGACAATGATTTACATGCCTAGGAAGTTACTATTCAATCATACCTGTCTTTGTTGGACATCTGATATATATAATCCTTTTAGGTTCATGATGTTATTTATATCACATCTATATGTGTCTATGAGGTTATTTATGTTAGTTTGTTTCAGATCTATCTTTGTTATAACCCAACTCTAACAGACCTGTAATCCTCTTAGGTCCAAAATATTTGACAGATCTACCATTTTAATGCCTGTTTTATGCCTACTCTCGTTTATGTTCCTCCTTTTTTAATGCCTGTTTTATGCCTACTCTCGTTTATGTTCCTAATTTGTTCCCTTTATTTTATGAATCTAGACTGAAACTTGTTATACGTGCGATTGGAATGCAGTGGTTTTGGGGAATAGTCCTTTTGGTAATGGTGGAACATAATTTTATAACTTATGATTTGGGGCATAATTTTTCTTTGTTGCGAACTTGGGGTAATGGAAATATTACCTCTAGATTTGGCGCAAACTGTAAATTGGGATATTAATCTAGATTAGGCGCAAAACTATAGATTACAATATTAATCTAGTTGGGCATAACCATTGGTTTAGACGCCAAGCATAATGTATATTGGGGCATGACTATTATTGCAAACTTGGGAAGATTAGATGTAGTCTAATTTGAGCGATAACTCGAAATTGAACTTGGGGGCTATAACTTTCCATTAGTTTTGTTGGGCATAACTTGAGAATTGGAATATGACTGTTTGGGATAATTAGCATCTAAATCTAGACTTAGACATTTATGGAAAATGTGGTATTGAGAATAATTGTGAATAATTTACATATAATCTGTAAATATGTAAATATGTGAAAAGATGAATATGCCTAACCTGAGGTTAGATTGAGTTGTGGTGTAAAACTGTCGGAATCGCTCGGCACATCCAGTAACCACAACAACACCTATCTAGTGTAAGAGGTTAGTGCATCATGCCCCAGAAAAACCCGAGGTTAGATTGAGTTGTGGTGTAAAACTACCTGGAACCGCCCGGCACATCCAGTAACCACAACAACACATATCTAATGTGAGAGGTTGGTGCATTAATAAATCAATTAATGCTAATGAACAAGATGAATGAGTATGGTTAATTTCATAGGAACACTTAACCAATATAACATGAATGACTTGGGTTAAGTAATGAGAAACACTTAACCAATATGACAAGATGGATGACTAAGGTTAAGATAATAGGAAACACTTAACCGGTATAGCATGATAAATGGAAAAGGTTAAGTTAACACTTAACCAATAACTTGATTTGTGGTAGGGTTAAGCTAACACAAGAAGGCGACACTTAACCAAAGTAACATGACATGATGGGTAGGTGGGTTAAGTTAACTTGAAATGACCAATGACACTAAACCAATACAACAAGACGAACACGTGGGGTTAAGTAACAAGGAAATGCTTAACCAATAAAACTTGATGAATGGACGGGGTTAAGTAAATTAGGAACACTTAACCAACATGACACGATGAATGGGTGGGTTAAGTTAACATGAATGGACAACACTTAACCAATATGACATGATGTGCAGGAGGTTAAGTACATATCGGGTTGGTGGGTAATATTAGTAAATATAGGCCTACTAAACTTAACCCTTTAATAAACATGCTTGAATCGATGGGAGGGTTAAGTACATCTCGTGTAGGTGGGTAATATTAGTACATATAGACCCATAAACTTAACCGTTAAATAAACATGCTTGAATCAGTGGGAGGGTTAAGTACATATCGGGTTGGTGGGTAATATTAGTAAATAAAGGCCCACAAACTTAGCCAATAGGAAACCCTACTAACGGGGACCATTTCAGCAGTATCCCACATAGATGTATCACGGTACCCTGAACTAGGAAGGGTGGGCACGATTACTGGGCTGATTATAAGCGGTCATAGCAGCGGCAGGGGGTATATCAGTGTAGATTCCGACGGTTTACGAGCGTGCACGTACTCTGGAGTGGGAAAAAGCAGGCACTAGGTACCAGTAGTTATACACTGTGCATCTTGAATCGTGTCGGGTCACTATCATAAGGACTGATACACCTTATGGTGGGACTAGCACAGGTTATCTGCACGCAAGAGAGGGCCGATTGACACAGACACATGGAACATAAATACAAGTAACGGAGCCGATCGATAGGGTAGTAAGGGTACATCTAAAATGTTCATGGCAATTAGGCTGATTGAGGTGGAAGCCTCACGATAGATGTACACCTAAAAGCTACCACAATTATGGGGATTGGGATCACGTTATCATTTTATACAGATTTCTAGTTGGGACACTAGTTAGGTGGTGCAGAGATAGATATAAGAATCAGAACAACATAGTAGTAGCGAAGCAAATAAAGAGTAGAAGCGCATTCAGTTTATCTTGCCTTATAATACCTTATGTTTATCATATGTTATCTTGTTATCCCTGTTATCATGGTATTGTCTTATATTCAGTTTATTCATGTCATGATACTTTTACCTGTTTATATGATGAAAGTCATTGGACTTACCAGACTTATGGCTGACCTAGTTTTGTTTCGCCTCTTTTCTTCCCTTTTCCCCCTCGAGGTTCACAGGGAGGAAATGTTATCACTTAGCTCATTTTTCTTTTCAAGCTCGAAGATAGTCGATGTATTGCTTTGGACTCTCTTTTCCACTGCTATGGCTGGTTCATGCTTCATTGGGGAATATCATTGTTATTTTTGTGCTTCTTTTATACTTGGAAGTTTTTGAATCAAGACAGAATTTCTATGTATTAATTTTAAGTATGTTTGAGAAAATTATTGTAAAAAATTGATTGAATTAAGTTGTTTATAAAATGACTTTATTTTCCGCTGCTTTATTTGTCTGTCTTGTAATTTATCTGCATCTTTTACCTAAAATGCTGCACCAAAGTTAAGGCATTCCTTTTGTGAGTGACCTTAACGGAGGTGGGGTGTTTCACTTGGTATCAGAGCTGAAGGTTACCGGATTAGATAAAAGATTTGAAAAATTATTTTCAAAACGGTATAAAAGAAGCATTTTGAACAGAAAAGTTTTGTTTTAAAGGCATATTCCCCAAATCCATATGCACTATCTTTTGATCCTCTGTTTGAATCCTCGTTTCCTTCTTTCGTGAGTCTCCGGGGCTCCTAGCTTTCTGGGTGGTAACCTAATCGCGGCATGATTCTGTAGGCTTGATGAGACTACGACACTTGTCAAAGGGCGAAGAAGTGCCCAAACTCCATCCATAGTCGTAGTAGTTTCACCTATGGCTAATTCTATTCCAAGCTTTGTAGGGTTTCGCGTGTGATAGAGGCAACGTTCGAAAGACTTGTCAACATGGTTCACAAAGGAGGTAAAGAGAAAAAGGCCAAAGGAGAAGAATCACAAGCAAGGATTGGAATATAAGAAGAGCGGAGGAAATAATAGATCCCGCAACAAGAGGAAGTATCTTTTCTGCGGTATAGCGGGTCATTTAATTATAGGAAGTAAAAAATAAGTGGTTGTTTTCAGCATGGTGAGGCTGTGCATATTATCAAGGATTTCCCAGAGGACAAGGATAAAGGACGGGATTTTCAGGAAGGCAAGTGCATGCTTTCACCGCCAGCATACCTGACAGAAAGATAGTAAAGTTTAGTTTTTCTTTTTGATCATCCCGTTAGTACTCTTTTTGATTTCAGCGCTTTACATTCGCTTATATATGCTTCCGTAGTTGAGTCTCTGCACCTTAGTACTAGTATAATAGAAGATCCCATTATTTTCTCAAATTCGGTTGGTGGTTCGGCTCATTTATCTTTGGTTTGTAAGGATTTGAGAATATCTATATTAAGGATTGAGTTTAAGTGTAATGCTTATGTTTCTGGCTTTATGGGCTATGGGTTGATTCTAGGAATGGATTGGTTAGCTAGTAATTGTGAAAGGAAGGTAGTTAGACTTTTGAATTACTTCGGGAATACCCTCGAGACTTCGTGCGATCTTAAGGGATCGGTTAGGCTTAGCTACCTAGAATCACTTGATGCATCTATCGACGATTTGCAATCCGTTAGAGTAGTCCATGAGTACGTATATGATTTTGATTAGGTTAGGGATTTTCCCCCTAAAACTCGAGATAGACTTCCGCATATATCTAGTTGACAATGCAAAGCCAGTTATGCGATCAACGATAGTTTTGGAACAAGATTGGCGAGGATAGCCAGAGTCGGTTAAGTGCTCAATTGTTTGGTTGTTTTGCTAGTATCATCTCACATAAATCGTCCAAATTCGGAGGAGGTATTCCTTAGGTGCTTGTCTAATATTGGTTTAGGCCTTTGGGGCTTATACTTGAGGGACGTCAAGTTGACTAGGATGGTTTCCATGAGAGATATCAACCCTCAGATTTGTGACATGATGGATAAGCTAAGTAGAAGAGAGACCTCTAATCATCTTAGTATATACACTTGGTATCATGGTTAAAATCTGTTTTTCTTGGAAAGATAGTTCAACTACATTGGATACCCTCTAATATAGTAAGTGATCGAGGTCCTATCTTTACTAGTGGGTTTTATAAGCTTCGCAATCATGAAATTAAATTAGTTAAGGTACAGTGGAGTGAAGCTCAAGAGAATGCGACTTAGAAGACTAAAGACTAGATACACGCATCATAACCTTTTTAAAGGTATACCCTTGATTCCTCTTTTTATGTAAAGTTTATTTGCATGCTAGTCTTTATCTTTTAAGTATATCCTCTCGGTCCTATCCTCGATCCTTAGGTAGAAGCCAATGGATGTAAACATGTGTTTGATACATGTTATGTTTGGTGGATGCAAGTGGTTGCAAATGTTTGCTAGTGGTTGCTCGTGGATGCATATACACACATTAGGCACTAGATCGGCTCAGTCACTTTCATATTGCATATGCATATGAAAGTATTTGTATATGGATTGAAACTTGATGTGTTATCATATGGATGTTGCATATGGATGAGTGAATATGCACATATATAGTATTTACATGATTAGGGGTATTTGCATACCTGTTGGACGCATGACACTCTCATGATTCGCATTAAGGAGGTCAACTGGATCAGTAGACCGCCTGATTTTGCATTAGATAAGAGACATATACACACACTCTGCATATGTTCATACGACATTAGAAAACTTTTTAGGATAATGGATGACTGTGACTGAATGGTTGAGTAGATGGATGTTAGATGTTAGGATATACGTTCTTCCTAACTTGAAGATTTCGGGGACGAAATCCTTTAAGGAGGGGAGAATGTAACACCCCATATTCTCTGTGTATGTTAAATTAACAAATTAAAGTATACTTAATTTTTAAAAGAAGAAATAAGGGAAACGGGTTACGCCATTGCATTCGTCTCGGAATTCTGCTTGAGATAGAGTCTGAGTTTGTGTAAATCGGACTCCGTATGAAGAAGTTATGACCTTCAGAAGTTTCAGGGCTTTGGATAAAATAAAACAGCTCAGCTCGAAATTCGAAATTCAAAACACACACCCGGGTGGGCGGGAAATTTCCCGCCCAGGACCCAGGTCGACCTGGGTCACACAGGTCGACCATGGGGTCGACCTGGGGGTCAACCATGGGGTCGACCTCCCCCCTTTTCCAGATCTGAGGATAGATTCACTTTTCTGCATTTAGACGCCCGCTCTGACCAGATTCATTGCTCCTAAGCTGTTTAAACTTCCCCAAATCTCACTTTCTCTCCACACAACTTCATTTTGCCTATACTCTACCCTAATTCATATCAAAATAAATCAAAGACAGGGTTATGCTGCTCAAGTCCTTCGTAGAAATCAAGTTAGAATTCTAGTAGAGATTCAAAGGCTATTTCAACAACTATTTCTAAGAATCAAATCAAATCTAAATTAAAAGAACAAATAGTCTACTTCAAGGGAGAGCTATTCATTTTCAGAATACAGATCCCGGAATTCAAGACCGTTCTGTAATTTGTCAGTTCACGTTATTTTCAGAAATAAAAGTTAATTGTGATTCTGACATTGTAATAAATCTGGATTTGAGATTATGCCTATCTTTCTATATCCTTTGGATCTATCTCACTGATAATATTATGTCTGCTCTTTGTCTCTTCTTTCCTTCTTCCCTTTTTGTTGTATAGCCAGGCTACTGCGAGCCTGAGCCAGATCTCATAAGAGATGAACGTACATTGGAAATAAAATTGGGCATAAATTATGATTTGGACATGACCAACGCTAAAATTTGGGAAAAGAATTAAATTGTGTATACTTGGGCATAATTGAGTTATAACTGATTGGAGGACATAACACATTCAAAACATAATGAATTGAACATATGACTTGGGATTTGAGGCATAAAGTATTAGACATATGACTTGGGATTTGAGGCATATAGTATTGGACATATGACTTGGGAATTGAGGCACAAAGTATTGGACATATGACTTGAGATTTGAGGCATAAAATATATTGGACATATAACTTAGGATTTGGGCTGTAAATTGAACTGTAAACATGTAAGTTCAAGTTATTTTCAGATTTAAACACCTGATAGTGATTCTGGCATATAACGAAATGGATCCAAGTCCATGCTTGATGACAAGACAAATCTTTTAGATTAATTCCTATCTTTCTATCGAGTCAATGATTTAAATGCCTAGGAAGTTATTTTTCAATCATGCTTGTCTTTGTTGGACATCAGATATATATAATCCTTTTAGGTTCATGATGTTATTTATATCAGATCTGTATGTGTCTTAGAGGTTGTTTATGTCAGTTTGTTTTAGTTCTATATTTATTATAACCTAACTCTAACAGATCTATAATCCTATTAGGTCCAAAATATTTGATAGATCTACCATTTTAATGCCTGTTTTATGCCTACACTCATTTATGTTCCTCCTTCGTCCCCTTTATTTTATGAATCTAGATTAACCTCGAATCTAAACTGAAACTTGTTATACGTGCGATTGGAATGCGGGGGTATTAGGGAATAGTCCATTTGGTAATGGTGGAACATAGTTTTGTAACTTATGATTTGGGGCATAATTTGTCTTTGTTGCGAACTCGGGGTAAATGGAAATATTACCTCTAGATTTGGCGCAAACTGTAAATTGGGATATTGATCTAGATTGGGTGCAAAACTGTAAATTAGAATATTAATCTAGATTGGGCATAACCATTGGTTAAGACGCCAAGCATAATGTATATTGGGGCATGACTATTATTGCAAACTTGGGAAGATTAGATGTAGTCTAATTTGAGCGATAACTCGAAATTGAACTTGAGGGGCCATAACTTGTAATTAGTTTTGTTGGGCATAACTTGAGAATTGGAATATGACTGTTTGGGATAATTAGCATATAAATCTAGACTTGGACATTTATGGAAAATGTGGTATTGACAATAATTGTGAATAATTTACATATAATCTGTAAGTATGTAAATATGTAAAAAGATGAATATGCCTAACCCGAGGTTAGATTGAGTTGTGGTGTAAAACTACCCGGAACCGCCCGGCACATCCAGTAACCACAACAGCACCTATCTAATGTGAGAGGTTAGTGCATCATGCCCAAGAAAAACCCGAGGTTAGATTGAGTTGTGGTGTAAAACTGCCTGGAACCGCCCAGCACATCCAGTAACCGCAACAACACATATCTAACGTGAGAGGTTGGTGCATTAATAAATCAATTAATGCTAATGAACAAGTTGAATGAGTAGGGTTAAGTTCATAGGAACACTTAACCAATATAACATGAATGACTAGGGTTAAGTAATGAGAAACACTTAACCAATATGACAAAATGGATGACTAGGGTTAAGTTAATAGGAAACACTTAACCGATATAACATGATAAATGGAAAAGGTTAAGTTAACACTTAACCAATATAACTTGATTTGTGGTAGGCTTAAGCAAACGCAAGAAGGAGACACTCAACCAAAGTAACATGACATGATGGGTAGGTGGGTTAAGTTAACTTGAATTGACTGATGACACTAAACCAATACAACAAGACAAACACGTCGGGTTAAGTAACAAAGAAACACTTAACCAATAAAACTTGATGAACGGACGGGGCTAAGTAAATAAGGAACACTTAACCAACATGACACGATGAATGGATGGGTTAAGTTAACATGAATGGACAACACTTAACCAATATGACATAATGTGCGGGAGGGTTATGTACATATCGGGTTGGTGGGTAATATTAGTAAATATAGGCCCACAAAACTTAACCCTTTAATAAACATGCTTGAATCGATGGGAGGGTTAAGTACATCTCATGTAGGTGGGTAATATTCGTACATATAGGCCCACAAACTTAACCGTTAAATAAACATGCTTGAATCGGTGGGAGGGTTAAGTACATATTGGGTTGATGGGTAATATTAGTAAACATAGGCCCACAAACTTAACCAATAGGAAACCCTAGTAACGGGGACCCATTTCAGTAGTAACCCATATAGATGTATCACAGTACCCTGAACTAGGCAGTGTGGGGCACGATTACTGGGCTGATTATAGGCGGTCATAGCAGCGGCATGGGGTACGTTAGTGTAGTTTCCGACGGTTTACGGGCGTGAACGTACTCCGGAGCAGAAAAAAGCAGGCACTGGGTACCAGTAGTTATACACTGTGCATCTTGAATCATGTCGGGTCTCTATCATAAGGATTGATACACCTTTTGGTGGGACCAGCACAGGGTATCTACATGCAAGAGAGGGTCGATTGACACAGACACATGGAACATGAATACAAGTAAGGGAGCCGATCGATAGGGTAGTAAGGGTACATCTAACATGTTCATGGCAATTAGGCTGATTGAGGTGGAATCCTCACAATAGATGTACACCTGAAGGCTAACACAATTACGGGGATTGGGATCATGTTATCATTTTATACAGATTTCTAGTTGGTACACTAGTTAGGTGGTGCTGAGATAGATATAGAAATTAGAACAACATAGTAGTAGCGAAGCAAAGAAAGAGTAGAAGCGCATTCAATTTATCTTTCCTTATCATAACTTAATGTTTATCCTATGTTATCTTGTTATCTTTGTTATCACGGTATTGTCTTATATTCAGTTTATTCATGTCATGATACTTTAACCTGTTTATATGCTGAAAGTCACTGGACTTACCAGACTTATGTCTGACCTAGTTTTGTTTCGCCTCTGTTCTTCGGTCCCCCCCCCTCAGGTTCACAGGGAGGAAATGTTATCACTTAGCTCAATTTTCTTTCCGAGCTCGAAGATAGTCGATGTATTGCTTTGGACTCTCTTTTCCACTGGTATGGCTGGTTCACACTTCATTGGGGAATATCATTGTTATTTTTATGCTTCTTTTATACTTGGAAGTTTTTGAATCAAGATAGAATTTCTATGTATTACTTTTTAGTATGTTTGAGAAAATTGCTGTAAAAGCTTGACTGAATTAAGTTGTTTATAAAATGACTTTATTTTCCGCTGCTTTATTTGTCTGTCTTGTCATTTATCTGCATCTTTTACCTAAAATGCTCAACCAAAGTTAAGGCATTCCCTTTGTGAGTGACCTTGACGGAGGTGGGGTGTTCCATATGTGATGTACTCTGATGATGTATGTAAGTTCTAATACAACTGTATTTCAAAAAGTGATTATTTATATATTACATTTTATTCCACAGCGATTATGAGACTCTGTGTTGTTGTTCAGTTCGATCTTCTAACCACTTTCTTCTATTCTAATTTTCTATCTTTCTATTTCTCATCCTCTAACTTTTTTCTATTAATGATTCGTATTTTCATGCAAAGTTGGGTTGGACGTGAGTTGTATTCAGTCAACTCAAATGGTACAGATTTGCGGGTCGTTACACTTGGTATCAAAGCTTATGGTTGAGTAGTAACCTTGCCTTTGTGAGGAAACTCGATAGAGATTGGATTAGTAATATCCTAGATTGAGTCCGAATGTATATATATCAGCACGTATTTGTTAATTGATTTAAAAACTGCTTTATATTGTGATGATTGGTTTGTTGTGCGGTTTATGAATTCTGGTCGGTGCAGGGTGTACAACTGTATTGATAGGTGTTTCTAAATGCTCGAACAGAGTAATTCGACACAGTTTTGTTCTAAAAGCTGGGTAGATGAAATAATTTTACCCAAAATTATATTTTGTTATAAAGAGAATAATTTTCTGAAATTATTATATATGGATGTGTCGATTGTTGTTAATATAATCAAATTAGATTGTAATGGTCATGTATTATATCTAGTTGAATAGGTATAAGAATAAGATATACAAATTGTTGAGGAAAACAAAATGTTTCGGTAAAATTCAAGGATTTTGAATTTAGAATGGAATCAAGATGTGTGATTTCAAATTAGTTTGGAAATTAAAATCGAAAATTTTGATTCTGGAATTTGAAAATTTAACTTGAGTTAAGAAATTGGAACCTATTTGGGAATTGGTTAAGTTAATTTTTTTTCCGAGTATTGATCTGATGTTGATTTCGGACTTTGAGGTTGAAACTTAGAGGGTTATTAACTTACCGATTTATGGTCAGATACTGATGAACATTGAAGAATATCAAGAAAAGGAAATGTTTTCCAACTGTAAGTAACAAATATTTCTAGTTATGAAAATGACTAAGATTGATAGCAAATTGCCGATGTATCAGACGAATTGATTACTTTGAATTGTTTTGTGGTTAACCTGTGTGTTTTGGATGACTGGTTTGTTGTGATTATTAAGAGATGACCCATGTTTGTGTTTTGTTTTAAGATAATAATTTTAAATATAAGTGAAATATCCTAATCACTCTTTAATTTCGAGGACGAAATTATTTTAAGGGGGTAGATTGTAACATCCTGGTTGTTGACTGCTTCTGTAATATAATTTATTTTGATTATTTTAATCTAAATAATAAATGTAGATAAAATTAGTTGTAGTTATATAGGAATTTGGTATAATAATTAATTAAAAATTCTATAAGTATATTCTTACTTGTTATATTTAAGTATATACAAGCAAGTGTTTTGCTTAAACTTACTTTAAGTTCATATAAAATATAAGATTTGATTTCTATAACTAATGAAAATATTTATTTCTTCATAAGAAAGAATATAAATAATCCATGATATTAAATTGATGTGAATAAAAGAAAATCAATACATTAACAAAATTTGTTACTTGAAAACTAAGTTTTCATTCCCTTAAAACCTTAGTACATTTGCTATACAAATATACATGTGCATATAATGCTATAAGGGGCTAAGCAATATTCATTTCCAATAAAGGATGTCGACCAAATTTAGCATAGCCTTTCCCATCAAATTGGAAGCTACACCTTGCATTACATAGGACTGCAAGTTTATTGTAGACTGCAATACAAACTGATGAGATTCCATACATGGGCAAAATATTGTAAGCTGAAAGGTAACAAGAAATGTAAGATCAAATCTATTTAATAGGTTGTTTTACTTAGGTGTCAAACTTGAATTTTTAAATTTGAAAAGCACCTGCACATGTACAGGTCGCATCAGGAAGAACATGGGTGTTCATGGCTTAGAAGCAAAGTAAAAAGTGTAATAGAGTTGTTAAATCAAACTACACACACACAGATGCACATGTATTTAAGCTATTAGAACAACCTATTTCACTTGGTTATATGTATGTTTGCATTTCATTTCCTAGGGCTGCTTGCATCTGTTTGAGAGCAAATAGGACCAGCATCCTATCAAAACATACACAGCTAATATACATAGTTGTATCCTTTCAATCACCTAGGCACATTTGAAATTATAACTTCTTTCAATCAATATATAGTTGCATCCCTTTCTACCCATAGTAATAAGCACAATTAGAACTCCATCAGTTCGCAATGTTTCATTTCCCATGCGTCCACATGTGCTCTCCCTTATTTTTAATAATTTCTTGCACTTATAAATACATACACACATCTACCCCCCTCACAGACTCACGAAAATCTGAAGGAAAAGATACAAATTAGAAATGGCATAAAGACTGGAGAACATATGTGTGTTAAACCTGAAACGGAGGATGAAAGGATAACAAGAACAATTAACATTTATGTGAGTAAACACTGTTTAATTCATGTTTAAACATTTTATTGAACTCTATAGAATGATGCAAGTGGCTTGAGTATGTATGCATGTTTTGTATATGTTAGGATATGTGTGCGTCTATTAGCTTGAACACGTGAAATTGGTTAAATTAAAGTCTCATGTTAAAATCTGAAATTAAACAATAAACGTTTGTGAGTGAACATTTTCCTATGATAATAATTTTATGTAATATGATGTTTACATGCATAGTTGGGTTGATAAGTAGTATTAGACAACCAAGTATACATGTCAATCCTGAAAAGGAATTTGCATAAAACGGAGAGCAAGAAACCAGTGAATGAACATGTGAGTCAAACTTCCACTGTATCCCATTTAAATCCTTTTACTAATGTTTATATATCATGATGCATGCTGGTTTGATCTAATGGGTTCGATCCTTGCTTGGACTGAAACCTCGAAGTTAATTGTTAAAACAATTAACATTGTTTGTGAGTAAACATTTGCCATGTTTTCACTAACTCTCATATTATAAATTAACATATATATAGCATTCATGCATTCATATTTTGTTGTCAAAACACCTGAAATGAAGAAAACATGAAACACCATAGGCTAACTGTTGTGAGTAAATGCCTTTTGTTTACTGTATATGCAAACATACATATGAATGTTTTAGTTTTGACTCTAAACTTAAAACTGGAAGTGAAATAAAGAATGACAAAAACAGTAAACAAACTATTTGAGTAAAACCCCTCTTACCATGTAATAACCCGAAAAATCCGAGCCAATTTAAAAAATTTATTTTGGCAATTTTGATGAATTTTGAATATTGAAAATGAATTATTTTAAATACTAATGACGAGAAATTTATTTTGAATAGAATTAGAACGTATATATTTATTTAAATTGACGTTAGAATATAATTATTTATTTTTAATTATAAAAGGAATTGAAAATGGTGCGGTAGTACAAAAATTCAATTTCAAATTTCAAATGAACGTACATGATTCAAAATAAACTGGATTTTGGTGGAACTAAAAATATTTGAATCTATTTGAAAATATCTTTCAATGAATCCGAAAAATTGAAATTTCATAGCGGGAATAAAAAGTTATGCCCAGTTGAAAATTCAAAATAGTCGTTATGGAATTTTGGCCCTTAAAAATGGAAATTTTGCAAACGACCTTCATTTTCGACGAAACCACTTTTTTTGGATCCGTGATGTCAAGTTATTGCTAGATTTCAAAATTCATAATTTTTTAGATGCAATATGTGAGCGTGGCGAAAGAAAACATGTTTCGATGGTTTCAGTCAATTTCGATTGACCAGAAATTGGCCATTTTTTAAATGGTATTCAAATTTGACAAAATTAGTTTTGTTAGGATCGTATCGTCAATACGAAGCTAGAAAATATTTTCTGTGCATTTTTAAACCCCGTATGTGACCCCAATAAATTGAAATGTACGTTTAAAATTCAATATATAGAGTTTTAATTTCAACAAAAGCTGATTGTAACAGCCGAACTGGCTCACGATACATATCCTATTGTGTTCGAAATGAGGGTAATTAGCTAAGGGCGACAGTCGTCGGGTTTGAATTGGAGTACGAATGGAAGGATAACTTTTCAGATAATGAATTAATTAAATATATAATTAAAAATAAAAGGTCAAACCCTTTATCCCTTCATCGTCGGTCAAACCCGGCCCCCATTCTCGTTCAAATCGAAATAGCAGGAAAAAGGGTAAAGGACGGAAAACCGTCACTCATCCTCCAGCGCGCCACCGTTGGAGGCGCCGTCGTTCCTTCTTCACACGCCGCCCCTCCAATCTCCGCCTCTCCTCCCTCTCCTCCCTCTCCTCTTTAATCCACGAGCAATCCCCAAGCCAACCTCCGTTCCCATTGAGCCACCGGCCAACGACACCCCGGCGAGCCACCTACGCCTCCGCCTACACCCTCGCTTTGCCACCATCAGCGCACCACCAGACCACTCCCCCTCTATTGCGCCATGCAAGCTTCCAGCACCCTCCTTCGATCGATCAACCGTGAGTTCCTTTAATTTTTCTTTCTTTTTATTTATTTGTTTTTTTATTATGTAAGGATCCGATTTAATTAAGGAAAAAACCTGATTTTTTTTACATAAAAATATAATTTTTAGTTAGGTAAAAATAAAAATTTTACTTAGAAAAAGATTTCAATTTTTATAGATATATGAAGGCGTGATAAAGATAGGATTTTTATCGCATATATGAGATCATTTTGAGCTAGAAAAAAATGGGATTTTTATCATGTTAAAAGATTAGATTTTTAAAAATAGAAAAGTATGGTTTTTAAAAATAGAAAAGTATGGTTTATAAAAGTAGAAAAGTATGGTTTATAAAAATAAAAAAGTATGATTTTTAAAAAATAGAAAAGTATGATTTTTAAAGATAGAAAAGATTGTATTTTTGACTATTAAAAGATCGAATTTTTATTATGAAAATTTTAGATTTTTATATGCGGAAAAGATGAGATTTCTGAAATTTAAAAGATTAGATTTTTCTATGTTAATCAAAATTAGATTCTTATGTGTATAAAGAACTGAATTTTGTTCACAAGAAAATATGATTTTTAAATCATATGAAGGTTATAATTTTTAATTATAAAAAGGATATAACTTTTCTTCTAATAAAAATATGATTTTTATATTATAGAGATAACAAAATATGATTTTTATATTATAGAGGTAATAACCATGGTTTTTATATGAAGTAAAATATATTTTTATCCTGAAATAGCGAGAAGAAAGATTCGATTTTTATATGAGTAGCGGATTAAATACAGAATTTTTATATAATAGAGAATATAGAAATATGATTTTTTAAATATGTAGCGAAATAAAAATCTGATTTTTATTATATTTATATACAGTGAAATAAAAATGCATTGAAATAAAAATGTGATTTTTAATATGAATAGCGTAGAGAAGACTGTGTTGGCATAGCAGGCAAATCCAAACGGTCCACAAATAATATTCAGAATAGAATGATGGAGGGGAACCCCAAGATGAGAACTCCTCACTTTTATTTTATTTTCTAGTTAAAATATATGCTAGGATGTAGACGGTGCTTAGCAGCACCCGACACCCGTCGTCCATAGACCATGGATGACTTAGTTGTTTGATTGATGGGTTGTGAAAATTGATTGTGTGATGTGGAATGAATAAATATTTTATAGTTAAAAATATAGTTTTTAACGTGTTTATAAAATAAATATTTATAAACAAATCGGACGATTTGTTTATGTACACACATTTGACTGATATTGATTGGGGCGATAAATTTTACACATTGCCCAACTGCACAAATAAAACCTGTGTTTGATTATTTGAAACCCTACACGGGTATTGGGATGATATTGGGCATACACTAGTCCCAATAATTAGCTATATGTCGATCGATAGATTGACAGGCTGTTATAAGCGTTAAATATTTATATTTGATGCTTATGCAGTGCACTTTGGATGATGGATTGTTGTTTTCATTGTTGTTATACACATTTGTTGTGTGAAATCCATATAATCAAATTATATGGTAATTGACTGTGTTTGATTCCAGTTCAGAAAGAACGAATATTTTAAAATAACGATTATTTTAAAATAACAAATATTTTCAAACAATATTCAGAAAAGAGTCAAAATCTGATTTTGATGTTCGACTTGGGATGGGCACGAATATATTTAAATATATATAGCCGTTTTGATTAAATTAACGCCATTTTGACGTGAACGATATTTATATCAATTTTATTTATTTTTATAATGATTATCAAAAAGGAAATGATTTTAAAATACAATGTTTTGAAAGTATTATCATTTGTATATCGATGATAGGGAATATTCAATTTTTATTTGAAATTGAATATGAAGTTGAAATCGTTTTGAAAACGAATTTAAAACGATTTATAAAATACGCTTTAAAAGGAAATCGATGGAATATATATTATATATATATAATAGCCTGAATAGAACGCGCCGCGCTGCGGCAGTTCCCGAATTTCGACCATTGACTTCGAATGGACATTACGGGAGATCCGACCGTCGGATTCTCCTAAAACCGGAACCGTTGGGTTCGTACCGAAAAGGGCTTTGTAACAAATACGAGGGATTTGAAATCTAATGGTTGGATTAGTAATTATGTCCAAATCAAATTTGGAAAAGGTCGCTGTAAGTGCAGTTCGATGGCCGTTGGTGGAAATCGACTATACGAGCCTTGATAAAATTATTAAAAATATCAGTAATTAGTGTAAAATTATAATAAATGAATTGAAAAGAATTGGGATGAAAATTTTCATATTTGAAAAGATAAAAACAGATTTTTATCGAAATGTACTAGTTTTGAACTAGAATTATAATCCAATATGTTTGAAAATAAATAAATTGGAATTGAAGTGGTTTTGAAGATAACTGGAATTTCCAATATATAAATTGGAAATGGATTTGAATCGAAATTGTCTTCGGAATATTTCGATGTTGGATTTCGTGATTACACGGATATTGCTATGGAAATTTGAAAGATATATTTATATCGTTATTTCTAATACTATATTTGTTGGTCGTAGAATTTGATATTGAATATAAGCCGATATATTTTCTATTCAGAGCCTTGTATTTAATATTAAATGGGATTTGGGTTTGTAGTGAATGGTGTCTTCATTAACACAGTTCTTAAACACAATTGAGAAAAGATTAAATCTGTTTATTTAGATTTAATAAAGTATACCAATTAAATGATATTTAATTGGAATGGAATTGGAATTGATTTTTGGGTTTATCGTGAACGGTACTTGTTCTTTAACCCGATAATTAATGAAATGTGAATGGGGTCCGTTGTGAACTGTGCTTTAAAGACGTTCGTTCTTTAACTTGATTTACAGTAAAATGCGATTTGGAATTTATAAATCTTTCGTTAAGATTTAAAGGAGATCTTCCAAAGTAAAGTTTTCCAATTTAATAAAATAAATTGGAATGGATAGAATTTGATTTGATAATAATCGAAGTGAATTTCTGTGGATGAGGACTGCTAATATATATGGAATTTAAAAAGGCTTTGCCGTTATTCCATTTATATTGTTAATCGGATATGGAAGTTTATTTCGATTATATATATCAATTTGTTTTCCATGAAGATTCCATCGTTAATGGAATGTGATTTTGGGTTGTCGTGAATGGTATCTTTAATGATACTATTCTTAGACCCAACAAAGTTAAGAAAATCAGAAACTAACTGGAGATTAGTTAAGTAGGATAGTTTCTTGGGTATTGATCTGATGTTGGTTTCGGACTTTGGTGTTAACACTTAGGGAATTATTCACTTGCTAATTTACGGTTAAAGGCTGATGGAATAGAATGTGATTTTGGGTTTATCGTGAACCGTGTTTTAAATGACATTGGTTCTTTAACCCAGTTAAAGGCAGTATATGATTTCCCAAGTTAAACAATCATTAATATTGATTTTTGGGAGGTTTAAAACCAAGTGGAGTTTTAATGATTCTTTAATTAGATTGAAATGATCGAGATAGAGTATCACCAATTTTGCTCCAGGCGATAGTTAAATCTTTAATTAGATTTGAACATGAAATGGTAACTGAATTTACCAATAACACTGTGGTGTTAGATATGAAGTATTACCTGTTTTACTTCACGGGATGAATAGGTTGGGGCAGGAAATTTAACAAAGGATTACTTCGGTAAGGTTCTCTAATCCCGACTAGTTTGGATAAACCATAATTTGGTTTGAGTTGATATTCAAAGGAAGATTAAGGAATAAATTTAAAGAATTTATCTTTGATAAAATTAATGGGAACCTTTCCCAAAGTAAAAGAATATTTGAATAAAGTAATATTCTAGATTGGAATAAGGCGTATGTTGTGTTTTTATAACACTAGTTTTTTATATACGCGAGTTATTCGGAAAGACCGGGTTTATCCCATTCTGAACAACTGAATCTTCAAGATGTCAACGATAAAAACGGTGGTTGAAGACTGGAGGACTTCACATCATTTGGATAATTACTGATGATCTTGATTGGGCTGTACACCCAAGAGGAGAGAATCAGTTGGTGATCGTCCAGACGTACTTGGAGATCGATGGATATGCGAGGAATAAAGTTCCTCCGGTTTTGTTCAGACCCAGAACGGACTTGTAAATGGATGTGTGTCTGACATTGGATTTTATTCTGTGTTGATTGATTTCTATTAAATATATATATATACCTGTTTGGCGGCGGAGAATTTATTCTCTTGCTTAACACCCTTCTCTGAGACGTACGAGCTCAGAGGTTATATATCGATAGATATCAGTCGCATGGCATGAATTGCCTGTGTGGCATGCTGAGATGTAAATGATAAAGGCTTCTGTTGAAAAGAAGAGTCTTGTGGTTGATGATCAAAGCACGACTTTAATATAGCATAGCTTTGTGTAGCGTTAATTCGCGAGCCTCACACCCCAGTGTGAACCAGAAACGGGAGAAGGACCTCAGGGAGGGCATGCGTTTCCTTCTAGCTAGGAGTGGTGTTTTGGGTTTTACACGCCCGGACATTTTACTTATGTGGATGATGGATTGCGAGGCACCTCGGTTATATCGGTCGAACCGGGACCGATGGAGTCATTTGGCTCATTGACGCCCCGTAGGGCAGGGAAACGCATGTTCAAGGTTTAAGCTTAATCCACATCGGGTGGACCGGTCCTGACGATCCAAGGTGCAGTTGCGGCTGTTCCTAAGACACGGGCTAGAGCTTCTCAAAGCGGTAAGGACGATCCCTTGCCTTGGTTCACAGATGGAAATCCAACTTCCAGTACGTGCCAATTGCGGTTTTGATTGTAGAACCTAGTATTGACGACATGATATATGGTACCCATGCCATCTAGGATTGATACATTTATATTTGATATTGTTTTATACACTATGCACTTATAATAGTATCAAATGATTTGTTTTAACGTACAAAGCATGTTTGGCTATTATAAGGGAAAACCCTATCCTCCGGCTTGCGTTGCATTATGTGGTAGGACCTGGTTCTTATAATAGCTTCATTTTTCCAAAGCATTGCGTTGTTTTGTTATATGCACTGGTATTCTTGGGAGGAAACCCGTTCCGTGTTATACGGCGTGGTCCCTTGATATATCTGATTTAAAGAAAAGTTTTAAATAACTATTTTAGTTCTCACACCAGTCACATGACTGACTTTGAGTTTATTGTTTTAACCTAAACTCTGGGTTCCCCTATTTTCCACACGGGCAGCTAGTAGTTTTGGTTTTTCAGATTTATATTCATAGGATCCTAGTTTACAGCTGGAATGATATTAGGAAAGCTCTGTATCCGTATATCTCCTTCAGTTTGTGTTTTGTATTATTTTTCTGCTGCAATAATGTATTTAAATCTCTGATATTTTCTAGTTTATAATATTTATTCATAATCTATATATTCTTGTAGTTTGATGAAGTTGTGGCAATAAGCAATGAAATGTTCTTCTGTTTGTACCCTAATGTGGCTTGTTCTCAATTCAATCTGTGCTTTCCTTAACGGGGAAGTTCGGTTCGTTTCATTGTAGTATCAGAACTTTGGTTTACAAAGCTCGAGAACAAGACACGTTAGAACCAAACGAAGGAATTCATCAGAGATTGGATTAGTAATATCCAATGAGAATAACTCGTCAGAGATAGGATCAGTAGTATCGTAGAATGAGTGTGAAGAGTGTATTTTTAAAATGAAAACAAATTTTGTTTTGAAAATTTAAACTTTATTATTCGTATTTGATTATTTATTTTAAATTGATTTGGACAATCCAGTATATAGAGATTTTCATATACGTCTTATCCACGTGTATTGGAAGTCTCAAATATACTGGATGGATATAGAATTACACTCTAGTCGCCCGGGGGTGATTCTGATGATTGATATATCATTATCAGAATTTATATTCGAGTTACGAAGGAGGGATTTCTATATATTTCCAATTGACTGGTGTGAGAACCAAAACTAGGTAGGGCTTATTGTTGTGAATTGGCATCAAAAACATGATTTTCTGTATATGTATCAAAATTATGTGTTTGAAATGATAATCAACTAATTGATTGATGGTTGTGTTGTCTGATTATTGGTATGATATTTTTAACCATTTAGGCCAAATTGAACCAAATGTTGAACTGTATTGAAAATTGTTTGGAAATGCATGCATGTACATATATATGTGTGAACAGGTCATAGTAAGGAGGCTAGAGAAGAAGAATAAAATTGTTTGCCCGACAAATAGGTACATGTTTATTGTATTTCTTGGGTTTTTGATGATTTTATGAGCCGATTGGCTAGCCGCTTGGCTGTTTCTTTTTCTTTTTGGATTAGAGAGGCCTGTATGGAAATTTAGGGATTTTCCCGGTGCTCCTGTGCACGGGAGGTTATGGCTAAAATTTTCGAAAATTTAGGGTGTTAGCCAAATTTTTGAAGAATTTGAAAAGTTCTTAGAAACTAAAAAGTTGAAGAACTTAAGCCGTAAAGAAAATAATGAAAGTTGAGTTGATTAGCAAACAACGTTCAGCTTTGTTCCTTTTCGGGGACGAAAAGATTTTAAGTGGGGGAGATTGTAATAACCCGGAAAATCCGAGCCAATTTAAAAAATTTATTTTGGAAATTTTGATGAATTTTGAATATTTAAAATGAATTATTTTAAATAATAATGATGAGAAATTTATTTTGAATAGAATTAGAACGTTATTTGAATCGACGGTAGCATATAATTATTTATTTTTAATTATAAAAGGAAGTGAAAATGGCGCGGTAGTTTGAAAATTCGATTTCAAATTTCAAATGAATGTACATGATTTAAAATAAACCGGATTTTGGCAAAACCAAAAATATTTGAATCTATTTGAAAATATCTTTCCAACGAATCCGAAAAATTGAAATTTCATAGCGGGAATAAAAAGTTATGCCTAGTTGAAAATTCAGAATAGTCGCTATAGAATTTTGGCCCTTAAAAATGGAAATTTTGCAAACGACCTTCGTTTTCGATGAAACCACTTTTGTTGGATCTGTGATGTCATGTTATTGCTAGATTCCAAAATTCATAATTTTTTGAAAACAATATGTGAGCATGGCGAAAGAAAACGTGATTTGACGGTTTCAGTCAATTTCGATCGACTAGAAATTGACCATTTTTCAAACGGTATTCAAATTTGACGAAATTAGTTTTATTAGGATCGTATCGTCAATACGAAGCTAGAAAATATTTTTCGGGAATTTTTAAAGTCCATATGTGACCCGAGTAAATTGAAATGTACGTTTAAAATTCAATATACAGATTTATATTCTAATTTCAACAAAAACTGATCATAACAGCCGAACTGTCTCACGATACATATCCTATTATGTTCGAAATGGGGGTAATTAGCTAAGGACGACAGTCGTTGGGTTCGAATTGGAGTTCGAATGGAAGGATAACTTTTTATAGAATGATTTAATTAAATATATAATTAAAAATAAAAAGTCAAACCCTTTATCCCTTCATCGCCGGTCAAACCCAGCCCCTATTCTCGTTCAAATCGAAATAGCAGAAATAGAAAAAAGGGAAAAGGACGGAAACCCGTCACTCATCCTCCATTGCGCCACCGCTGGAGGCGCCGCCGTTCCTCCATCACACGCCGCCTCTCCGATCTCCGCCTCTCCTCCCTCTCCTCTTTAATCCACGAGCAATCCCCAAGCCAACCCCCGTTCCCATCAATACACCGCCCAACCACACCCCGGTGAGCCACCTGCGCCTTCGCCTGCACCTTTGCCGTGCCACTATCAGCGCACCACCGGACCACTCCCCCTCTATTGCGCCGCGCAAGCTTCCAGCACCCTCCTTCGATCGAACAACAGTGAGTTCCTTTAATTTTTCTTTTATTTTTCTTTTTATTTATTTGTTTTTTTATTATATAAGGATCCGATTTAAATTAAGAAAAAAAACCTAATTTTATTACTTAAAAATATAGTTTTTAGTTAGGTAAAAATAAAAAATTTACTTAGAAAAAGATTTCAGTTTTTATAGATATATGAAGGCGTGATAAAGATAGGATTTTATCGCATATATGAGATCATTTTGAGTGAAAAAAAGGGATTTTTATCGTGTAAAAAGATTATATTTTTAAAAATAGAAAAGTATGGTTTTTAAAAATAGAAAAGTATGGTTTTTAAAAGTAGAAAAGTATGGTCTTTAAAAATAGAAAACTATGATTTTTAAAAAATAAAAAAGTATGATTTTTAAAAATAGAAAAGATCGTATTTTTGACTGTGAAAAGATCGGAATTTTATTATGAAAATTTTAGATTTTTATATGCGGAAAAGATGAGATTTTTGAAATTTAAAAGATTAGATTTTTCTATGTTAATCAAAATTAGATTCATATGTGTATAAAGAAATGAATTTTGTTCATATGAAAATATTATTTTTAAATCATATGAAGGTTAATATTTTTAATTATAAAAAGGATATGACTTTTCTTCTAATAAAAATATGATTTTTATATTATAGAGATAATAAAAATATGATTTTTATATTATAGAGGTAATAAATATGGTTTTTATATGAAGTCCTGAAATAGCGAGAACAAAGATTCGGTTTTTATATGAGTAGCGGATTAAAAATAGAATTTTTATATAATATAGAATATAGAAATATGATTTTTATATATGTAGCGAAGTAAAAATCTGATTTTTATTATATATATAGTGAAATAAAAATGTGATCTTTATAGCACTGTAATAAAAATGTGATTTTTAATATGAACAGCGTAAAGAAGACTGTGCTGGAGTGGAACCCCAAGGTGAGAAATCCTCACTTTTATTTTATTTTCTAGTTTGAAATATATACTAGGATGCAGACGGTGCTTAGCAGCACCCGACACCCGTCGTCCACAGACCATAGATGACTCGGTTGTTTGATTGATGGGTTGTGAAAATTGATTGTGTGATGTGGAATGAATAAATATTTTATAGTTAAAAATATAATTTTTAACGTGTATATAAAATAAATATTTATAAACAAATCGGACAATTTGTTTATGTACACACATTTGACCGATATTGATTGGGACGATAAATTTTACACATCGCCCAACTGCACATATAAAACCTGTGTTTGATTATTTGAAACCCCGCACGGGTATTGGGATGATATTGGGCATACATTAGTCCCAATAATTAGCTGTTTATCGATTGATTAATTGATAGGCTATTATAAGCGTTAAATATTTATATTTGATGCTTATGCAGTGTAGGATGCACTCTGGATGATGGATTGCTGTTTTCATTGTTGTTATACACATTTGTTGTGCGAAATCCATATAATCAAATTATATGGTAATTGACTGTGTCTGATTCCAGTTCAGAAAGAAAGAATATTTTAAAATAACGATTATTTTAAAGTAACAAATATTTTCAAACAATATTCAGAAAAGAATCAAAATATGATTTTGATGTTCGATTTGGGATGGGCACGAATATATTTAAATATATATAGCCGTGTTGATTAGATTAACGCCATTTTGACGTGAATGATATTTATAATGATTTTATTCATTTTCGTAATGAATATCGAAAAGGAAATGACTTTGAAATATAATGTTTTGAAGATATTATCATTTATATATCGATGATAGGGAATATTCAGTTTTGATTTGAAATTGAATATGAAGTTGAAATCATTTTGAAAACGAATTTAAAATGATTTATAAAATACGTTTTAAAAGGAAATCGACGAAATATATATAATATATTATATATATGTATATAATATGGCCTGAATAGAACGCACCGCGCTGCGGCAGTTCGCGAATTTTGACCATTGATTTCGAAAGGACATTACGGGAGATCCGACCGTCGGATTCTCCTAAAACCAGAATCGTTGGGTTCGTATCGAAAAGAGCTTTGTAACGAATATGAGAGATTTGAAATCTAATGGTTGGATTTGGAATTATGTCCAAATCAAACATGGAAAAGGTCGTTGTAAGTGCAGTTTGATGGCCGTTGATGGAAATCGACTGTACGAGCCTTGATAAAATTATTAAAAATATCAGTAATTAATGTAAAATCATAATAAATGATCTGGAAAGAATTGGGATGAAAAATTTCATATTTGAAAAGATAAAAATAGATTTTTATCGAAATGAACTAGTTTTGAACTAGAATTATAATCCAATATTTTTGAAAATAAATAAATTGGATTTGAAATGGTTTTGAAGATAGCTGGAATTTCCAATATATAAAATAGAAATGAATTTGAATTGAAATTGTCTTTGGAATATTTCGATGTTGGATTTCGTGATTATACAGATATTGCTATGGAAATTTGAAAGAAATATTTGTATCGTTATTTCTAAAACGATATTTGTTGGTCGTAGAATTTGATATTGAATATAAGCCGATATATTTTCTAGTTAGAGCCTTGTATTTAATATCAAATGGGATTTGGGTTTGTTGTGAACGGTGTCTTCGTTAACACTATTCTTAAACCTAGTTGAGAAAAGATTAAATCTTTTTATTTATATTTAATAAAGTATACCAATTAAATGATATATAATTGGAATTGGAATTGATTTTTGGGTTGTGAACGGTGCTTTAAATAACACTTTTTATTTGACCCGATAATTAATGGAATGTGAATGGGGTTTGTTGTGAACTATGTTTTAAAGACATTCGTTCTTTTACCCGATTTACAATAAAATGTGATTTGGAATTTATAAATCTTTCTTTAAGATTTAAAGGAGATTTCCAAAGTAAAGTTTTCCAATTTAATAAAATAAATTGGAATGGAATTCGATTTGATAATAATCGAAGTCAATTTCTAGGGATGAGGACTACTAATATATATGGAATTCAAAAAGGCTTTGCCATTATTCCATTTATATTGTTAGTCGGATATGGAAGTTTATATCGATTATATATATCGATTTGTTTTCCATGAAGATTCCATCGTTAATGGAATGTGATTTTGGGTTGTCGTGAATGGTATCTTTAATGATACTGTTCTTAGACCCAACGGAGTTAAGAAAATCAGAAACTAACTGGAGATTAGTTAAATTGGATAGTTTCTTGGGTATTGATCTGATGTTAGTTTCGTCCTTCGGGGTTAACACTTATGGAATTATCCACTTGCTAATTTACGGTTAAAGGCTGATGGAATAGAATGTGATTTTGGATTTATCGTGAACCGTGTTTTAAATGACATTGGTTCTTTAACCCAGTTAAAGACAGGATATGATTTCCCTAGTTAAACAATCATTAATATTGATTTTTAGGAAGATTAAAACCAAGTGGAGTTTTAATGAATCTTTAATTAGATTGAAATGATCAAGAATGGAGTATCACCAGTTTTGCTCCAGGCGATAGTTAAATCTTTAATTAGATTTGAACATGAAATGGTAATTGTATTTACCGATAACACCGTGGTATTAGATATGAAGTTTTACTAGTTTTACTTCATGGGATGAATAGGTTGGGGTTGGGAAATTTAACAAATGATTACTTCGGTAAGGTTAGCTAATCCCAACTAGTTTGGATAAACCATAATTTGGTTTGAATTGATATTCAAAGGAAGATTAAGGAATAAATTTAAAGAATTTATCTTTGATAAATTTAATGGGAACCTTTCCCAAAGTAAAAGAATATTTGAATAAAGGAATATTCTGGATTGGAATAAGGCATATGTTGTGTTTTTATAACACTTGTTTATTATATACGCGAGTTATTTGGAAAGACCGGGTTTATCCCTTTCTGAATAACTGAATCGACGAGAATTCGACGATGAAGACAGTGGTTGAAGATCGGAGGTCTTCACATCGTTTGGATAATTACTGATGATCTTGATTGGGCTGTACACCCAAGAGGAGGGAATCAGTTGGTGATCGTCCAGACGTACTTGGAGATCGATGGATATGCGAGGAATAAAGTTCCTCCTGTTTCGTTCAGACCCAGAATGGACTTGTAAATGGATGTGTGTATGACATTGGATTTTATTCTATGTTGATTGATTTCTATTAAATATATATATGTTTGGTGGTGGAGAATTTATTCTCTTGCTTAACGCACTTCTCTGAGACGTACGAGCTGAGAGGTTATATATCGATAGATGTCAATCGCATGGCATGAATTGCCTGTGTGGCATGCTGAGATGCAAATGATCAAGGCTTCTGTTGAAAAGAAGAGTCTTGTGGTTGATGATCAAAGCATGGCTATAATATAGCATAACTTTGTGTAGCGTTGATTCGAGAGCCTCACACCCCAGTGTGAACCATAAATGGGAGAAGGACCTTAGGGAGGGCATGCGTTTTCTTCTAGCTAGGAGTGGTGTTTTGGGTTTTACACGCCCGAACATTTTACTTATATGGATGATGGATTGCGAGGCGCCTTGGTTATATCGGTCGACCCGGGACCTATGGAGTCATTTGGCTCATTGACGCCCCATAAGGCGGGGAAACGTTGTGTTCAGAGTTTAAGTTTAATCCATATTGGGTGGACCGACCCTGACAATCCAAGGTGCAGTTGCGGCTGTTCCTGAGACATGGGCTAGAGCGTATCGAAGAGGTAAGGATGATCCCTTGCCTTGGTTCACAGATGGAAATCCAACTTCCAATACGTGACAATTGCAGTTTTGATTGTAGAACCTAGTATTGGCGACATGATATATGGTACCCATGCTGTCTAGGATTGATACATTTATATTTGAAGTTGTTTTATACACTATGCACTTATAATAGTATCAAATGATTTGTTTTAACGTACCAAGCGTGTTTGGCTATTATAAGGGAAAACCCTATCCTCCGGCTTGCGTTGCATTGTGTGATGGGACCTGGGTCTTATAATAGCTTCATTTTTTCAAAAAGCATTGCGCTGTTTTGTTATATGCACTGGTATTCTTGGGAGGAAACCCGTTACGTGTTATATGGCGTGGTCGCTTGATATATCTGATTTAAAGAAAAGTTCTAAATAACTGTTTTAGTTCTCACAACAGTTATATGACTGACCTGGAGTTTATTGTTCTAACCTAAGCTCTGGGTGCCCCTATTTTCCACATGGGCAGCTAGTAGTTTTGGTTTTGCAGATTTATATTCACAGGATCCTGGTTTACAGCTGGAATCCTATTCGAAAAGCTCTGTATCCGTATATCTCCTTCAGTTTGTGTTTTGTATTATTTTTCCGCTGCAGTAATGTATTTAAATCTATGATATTTTCTGATGTATAATATTTATTCATACTCCGTATATTCTTTTATTCTGATGAAGTTTTTGTAATAAGCAATGAAATGTTCTTCTATTTGTGTCCCGATGTGGCTTGTTCTAAATTCAATCTGTTCTTTCCTTCATAGGGAAGTTCGGGTCGTTTCATACCATTTAAATCTATTGCCAATTAAGATTTATGGAAGTGTAAGCTATGTATGTGTATGTAGTTGAATACTCTGGAATGTGTGATTTCACCTTCATATCAAAACTGGATTGAATAGGAAACTGAAAATGCAAAACCGATAAACAAAAGCATATGGCATATAGTTTACTGAATATTTATGTAATTATTTTGGGTTAAACGTTGTTTTTCTTGCCACATGATCAACACTTAAGAGACGGACTAAAAATAATAATGGCGAATTGCAAGGCAAGGGCAAGGACTTATGTTTTAATTGCAGAACAAAGAAATCTAACCTCTTTCAAAGTGAAAGACACACAAAAATTGAAATTCCAGAAAAATAAGATATAGTGAAAGTGTAGCAAAATAATCAAATAAGAAAAATGCATAGGGATATGAATATATATTTTTATTTTATATAAAAAGACCTTAACAGCTTTCTTAACTGGACAAGGATTTGGAAAGGTCATTTTGAGGTAGAGAGGGTTTAAGGGTACGATGGCCAGTCGATGGTGACATTGGTCAGAAATATGACTTGCCAGTGGGTTCAAGTGGTTGATCATTGGTGAGGATGTAGTGTGCACCTACACATGCACGCGTGTGTACCGCAGGAAGGAAGAACACTTGTAACGTGCATCTGTTCCTTTTATAGCAGAAATATAAGTGTATATCTCGTTTGGGTGTTAGTCCATTCAGTTTGGTTAACAAATAAATAAAAGAAACATTTAGTCTTCTGGTGGGGTTTGGGATATCCATGCGTGAGTAGTTACTTGAAGTAGGGAAGTTGTAGTAGGTACTTGAAGAGGGGAAAGCGAATGGCAAAAGAGAAATGAGTGGTGCAGTGTTCCTTTCGGCTATATGACTTCGATATGGGGCTTGGGATCAGCCCAAATTTTCAAGTTAAAAAAAGAAGAATAAAGAATCATGTAAGGAAAGAAAAGAAGTTGGGAAGGCTGGAATCAACGCAAGATATAAAACAGAACAAAGTGGGAATTCATTGCCGCATTTGTTTGTGAGGTTTGGGCTTGGCCCATATTTTATAATATAAATAAATAACATACATTTAAAAGATAACCAAAACAGACAAGAAAAAGGAGAAAAAGAAATTGGAGATAAGTAGGACACTTGATTATTTAAGAAGGGTGGCTGTAGTGGATGGGTGCATTGTTCGTACATGGTATGTTAGATCAAGGGTAAGGATGTTTAGACAATATTAGCTCATATGTGTGCAGACGAGTCGAACGTTAGTAACTTGACGTAATTATCCAATTTAAACAATTAAATCTAAAATAAATTGATTACAATATTAAATATCATTCAAAATTAATCAAACGAAAAATTGGTCGTTAAAATAAATCAACACGTAGACAGTTAATAGTTGATCCATAATGATCTATAATTCAGTAAATACTGGATTGGATATTCAACCAACTATATATATATCTGTTGTGTTTAATTATGTTGATCATAATTATGTATTAAAATTGACATCTGTTAGTGGAAATAAACATCGTTCCACTATAAACTATATTGATTGAATTGTTTGAACACCCCACTAGCAGAAATAAACACCGTTTTGCTATTATATTAGTTTGATATATTTTATCAGTAAATATCTAATGTTGAGATATTATATTATCAGTTGATAATATTGAATTGTATTCATATGTGTGTTTGTGCAAATTTGGGTTAACGACTCGAATGTTGTATGAACTATTATATACCATTGGAGCTGCTTAGCCATTTCTTAAAGTAACTAAGGAATATATTCGAGTCTTGATTATTGGATTTAAAATATTTTAAGGAATAATTAAATAGATCATTTTTAATTAATTATATTATTAATTCAAAAAGGAAAGATTAATTGTAATCATTTTAAAACTATTCGTTTTCTTAAATAAATGGTTAGGAGTTAATCAGTTTTAATTAACAGATTTTGGTAAGATAATGGCGCAATTTAATAACAATTTAAATTTGGATAAATTATCTCAGAAGGATATTTTTAAACTTGATTAATATCTTAATTAAGTAAGTTTTAAAAGATAATTTGATTATTAGAGGAAATAGGAAATCAAATCGATTATTTGAATTAAATTCCCCATTTTAATATTTAAGTCAACTTGATGAATAATTCCAGAATAGCAACGTTGTTCGGAAAAGGTTTAAGATTTGGAAAATCAAATGGATTTAACAATTTACGGTTTATCGAATATTTTGGATATCGAACTTCTACAACTCTTGACAATAAGAATGATTTCGACTCAAGGTCTGAAAGGTAATTAAGATACCCCAAATTGAACGATATCACTGTTATCTGATGAATCATATTGTTTTGAATTCAGAATGAGTGTTAGAGTTGAATATCATCTCCAGCCATGAAACTGATATTCACGAACGAAATTATCATGTAAGACTGACAACAGGAGATTTTCTATGTAAGCTAATACTTATGTTTCCAAATGAATATATATATACACACAAAGTTAATATTGTATTGAGATATTTAAAGATTATTTAAATAAGGCTTAGCATCCAATGGAAATAAATCTATTTATTTTATTTTATATTTGATAGTTAAATAACCGACTATCAAACCTAGACCTTTTCGTTATCGTTTTCGAAGAGACCGGAATCTAAATTCCACTTCGATTTGATATATGTTTCGAGTCAAAGGTTATTGAAGACCATTGAAGACGGTGTTATGCAAGGGCTATTTTGTTGATCCTAGGTATAAATTGCCTAAAATGGATTTACTAGATAGTGCCTTCGGTTTGTCTAGTCCCATGACAACTTGTATGGACGAATGTCTGACAGAGTAGGCCTAATAAATTGCGTAATTTGATCTCTTTAAACGTATTTACGTTTGATGGCGGAGGAATTCATTTCTCTTAGCCTTATACCCAGGATATTTTTGGGGAAATCAATTTGTGATTTGTCGGATTTGACGATGTGACATTCAAAATGAATGAAGACATGTTATATCCAAGAGTAAGTTCAGCCTCAAGCCTCACAACTGGGAAATGACAAAAATTGGGCAAGCAGCATGGCTATGTGGGTCGCTCCCATTAGGGTGTATTGTCACCTATCTAGAGAAATTCCTTTTATTTCTTTAATCTTTCGATGTTGTTCCTTTTAGGAAACGGTGGGTAGCTCCCAATCGTTGATGACAATATATTCGATACACTCAAGCAGAATGAGAGGTCGGTCATATGTGGGTCGGGTTGCAAGACGTTCTTGTTGAACCTAGTGTATTCCACTCTAGAGATACACCATCGGAAGGTGTCCCATACCTTGTCATAGTTGGAAATCCAATCACCAGTAGGCTCCCGTGGTTTTTATTGTATACTATGTATGTAGAGCGTGAGATGCAAGCGTTCTACTATATTGCTATTTATTTGTATTCAGACATTATTATAATATCAGAATAATATTGATTTCAAAATGTTTTGGGTTATCGTAAGGTAAAAACCATCCGTATTTATGGGTAGATCGGTATTACGATTATCTTTTCTTTCAAAAGGCTTTTTTTTTGAAAGTTAAAATCAAACTATTTTAAATCATTTACTCACACCAGTCCCATGACTGACCCAGAGTTTATTTTCTGTGTTTTCCCTAAACTCTTGGGTGCCCAAATTTGTATGGGCAGTCCAATAGTTCAGGATTTTACAGATTTTTCTAAAGGAGCTTGGAGCAGCAGGCTTCAGTGTTAGATATTTAGAGTTTTATTCCGCTGTGTTATATATGTGATGTACTCTGATGATGTATGTAAGTTCTAATACAATTGTATTTCTAAAAGTGGATATTTATATATTATATTTTATTCCCCTGCGATTATGAGACCCTGTGTTGTTATTCAGTTTGATCTTCTAACCATTTTCTTCTATTCTAGTTTTCTATATTTCTATTTCTCATCCTCCAACTTTTTTCTATTAATGATTCATATTTTCGTGCAAAGTTGGTTGGACGTGAGTTGTATTCAGTCAGCTCAAATGGTACGGATTTACAGGTCGTTACATGGAGAACACAGAACGTAGGGATTACTACTAAAAGTATATTCCTGGTAGTAAATTAGAGACATCAGAGCACATCCCTCTCGATCTGAAGGCTTCAAATCATCTTCATACGCAAAATCATCTCTATAAATTTAGTTTTCAAAGGAAAAGTTGGTTCGAAGTGATTTTGGGTCCAGTTCCCATCCCGGTCTCCTCGAACTAACGCGTCAATAGTCAAAAGGGATATTTGTTGATAGTCCGGTTTTCAACTATCAAATCAACACAATATAGATAAGTACATTAGCAGCACATACCCTTTTTTATTTAAAACCATTCATTAAAAATCTTTCCATTGGTTCTTAAAAATCGATTCTATGTACTTATCTCAATGGGATAAGTATATTCACAAATCTCTTGCCTTCATTACTTTGGAAACCACATCCATACCCTTATCTTTTTTTTTGTTTTGAAAAACAAAATCCACACGCTCATCTCTTATTTCCATTTCCAAACCAGTATAACCTTTTGTTTCATTTCTTTGTAAACCCTAGTCATTTACTTATTTCCTTGGAATTAAGTATATTCACAAACCATATTATTCTCATTGCTTAGGAAATAGCAATATATACTTAATTAAATAGCATAGGTTTAGTCACATATCATACCTGGGCCAACAACGTCAAGTGATACACTATTTATTATAAAATCAATAATTTTGTTAAATTTCTAAACCTTGCAAAAAAATTGCAATATTTCTTGTGGAAATAATATGTTATCACCACCATTTCAAACTATTACCATCCCTTGGATAAAATGAAGTCATTCATGTTAGGGTATTTTATTTACCTCTCAGACCTTGACTCAACAACGTTTTTATCTAAAGATAAATAAAAGTTTATAACTCGAAGTTGGTAGTAATGATAATATCACACAATATTTCTTATTTCATTTAAATTCGGTTTTATAAACCAATCCTTACATTTGGAGATATCTCATTTCAATTACAATTGCCTTTACTCAATTATTCTATTAAGTAAATGCTTAACAAAATCCAACCTTTAGTCTTAAATCTCTTTGTGCAATTTGTTTACACTTTGGATTTATTACAAAAATCCATTTACAAATTCCTTGACACAAATCCATTTTAGTGTCTTATTATAACTTAACTTGGATTTATTTCAAAAGTTTATTTACCTACTTTTGCAAAAATCTATTTAAGCGTCTTTCCTTTGCATTTTGAAATCTTCATTTTGTTTCAATCGTTTTAATTAAAATCCATTTTTAAGTAAAGGCCTACTTAAAACCATCACATTAATTTTTACTCACTTTTATAAACCTTGTTCTTAAAACTTGGGTTTATCTTGTTGGAGAATGGAATTTTGATGACAACAACGTTGTTTCAGTTATTAACATTATTGATTACAAAATATGTACTAACATCTTTCGTCCAATATATATATATATATATATATATATATATATATATATATATATATGGATATATATGCAGGAATTATAGACAGATGATATAGAAGACTACACAGTTTAAGAGATTCAAGAAAAAGAAGCTACAAGATTCAAGACTCATAAGAATCAAGATTTCAAGAGTTCAAGAATATCAAAGTAATAGAGTCTAGTTAATATGTAAAACTCCTGTTAGCACTTACAAATTCTCCTTTTAAATAATTTTCTAACTCCTGTCTAAATGATTTCAAAATATTAAGGATTTTACTTATGTTTTTAAACATATATGTTTACTATATAGTTTATATTACTAAATTTTATAATTATATATATATTTATAATATATAGTTTTATATCATATAATTATATATGCTTATATTTTTAAATATATTATTTTGTTTTTATACTTTAAAAAATTCATTTTAAACAACTATTTAATTCAAGAATTTCCATAATGTATATATTGGTTTGAAAACTTGAAAAATGATTTTAAAAATTCAAATATCATATACATGCTGACATGTATATATTGGTATGTCGACATATAACCATCGCAATTCTGAATTTCAAAGGAAGTGTCGTTTAATTAATTGAAACGTTTCGGAACAGTTTTCAACCTTTGAAACTCTATATAAAGGGGTCATTTTGGAATTTTTAACCAACTGTTCTTCTCATTCTTCATCCTCACTCTTATCACCATTATTCTAACTTAATTTCTTTATTTCTACACTTATACTCTATCATTTTCAAGACAAATTACATCATTCTCTGTCTCTTCTCAACCTCTATCAAATACTCTCCTTTTGGAAGTGTTATTCAAGGGTTATAGGGTTGTTTGTAATTGTTAAGGAAAGGGTGTTGAAGCGCTGTGAACCTTGTAGCCATGAAATCAAGTGTATTGAATCAGTGTGAACCTTGTAGCCGTGAAATCAAGGATGTTTAATCAGTGTGAACCTTGTAGCCATGAAGTCAAGGGTGTGGAATCAGTGTTAACCTTATAGCCATGAAATCAAGGGTATTGTAAGATTGATACTAGTGTGACGACCCCAAACCCCGTACTGACGGTGGCAAGGGTAATCTTTGGAATATAACACATAAATAGATAATAGCAGAACAAAATTAAATAAATACACCAGATAATGTGCAAATAATACACTGGATAAACATAATCATCAGAGTTACGCAGTATACAGGATCATACTTAGTACAAATACAGTTTAGCTATACATAAATGTCTACAGCGGAAAACAAACATAATATGTACAATAGGAGCTGAACAACATAAAAAGAGATAAATGATAGATTCCATCTTCATCTCCAGCTATCCAGAAAGAGCTTGCTAAAACCTAAATACAAGGCTGCCCATGTAGAAAAAGGGGCACCCGAGTTTGCAAGTGAAACAAACTACGAGTCAGTCATGGGACTAGTATGAGAAATCTACTTAACACATTATATAATTTGGCTAATCACAGGACCACGCCACTTTCACGGAACGGGTTTACTCCATTGGATTGCCAGTGCTTTACAACAAGTAAATTTTTAAACATCGCAATGCTTTTTATAAAAATGAAGCCATTATAAGACACAGTTCCCATCACACAATGCAACGCAAACCGAAGGATAGAGTTTTTACCTTATAATGGCCAAAATTTGCTTTATACGAATAAAACAAAAGCATTTGGTATTATTACTAGTGTTTATATATTTCAAAAACAATTTCAAATCATAAGTATCAATCATAGACGACATTAATGCCCCATACCACTACGTCGCCATATATAGGTATACAATCAAAACCGCACAGTCAAGTATTTGGAAATTGGATTTCCGTCATGAACCAAGGCAAAAGATAGTCCTTACCGACTTCGAGACAATCTAGCCCATGTCTCATGCACAGCCACCACTGCACCTTGGATCGTCAGGGCCGGTCCACCGATGTGGATTATTGTGCCTGAACACTACGTTTCCCCGCCCTTTGGGGCGTAAATGAGACAACGAATGGCTCCATCGGTTTCACATAGTCACCGATATATCCGAGGCGCCTCGCAACAGCAACAACAACATAGGAGAAAAATAGTATAAATTTCAGCCAGTTTTACGCACTGACACCACCTCTAGTTAGAAGGAAACGCATGCCCTCCCAGAGGTCCTCTCCCGTTTCCGGTTCATACCGGGGTGTGAGGCTCGCGAATTCACGCTATACACAAAGCTACGCCACACAGGCGGTGCTTTGATCATCAACCACAAGACTTTGCTTTTCAACAGAAGCCTTGATCACGGCATCTTAGCATGCCACACAGGCAATTCACACCATGCAACTGATGGCTATCAATCACATAGAATGGATTCCAATGTCAAACACACAGTCAATTTACAAGTCCGTTCTAGGTCTGAATGAAACCGAAGGCGCTATATACCTCGCATACCCACCGATCTCCACGTACGTCTGGACGATCACCACTCATTATCCATATTTTGGGATGCCTCCCAATCAGGACATCAGTTATCATCCAACCGAGGTGAAGATCTCCGGTCTTCAATCACCTTCTTCATCCTCGACTTCTTATCGTCGATTCAGTTATTCAGAATGGGATAAACCCGGTCTTTCTGAGCAACTCGCGTATATAATAAACAAATGCTACACAAACACAACATATGCCTTATTCCATTTCATCAATCACTAACCGTAAATCAGTAAGAGAACGATTTCCCAAATATTAACCCCAAAGGCTGAAACCAACATTAGATCAAATCCCAGGAAACCATTCGACTTAGCTAACCTTCAGTTAGTTTCTAAATTTCAAACTCCAGATCCTTTACAATATTTTATAACGATTTATCACTATTTTTATTTATTTAAAAATAGCCAATTTATTCAAACGACGCTTCAGGCCATAACGCGGCTGTGGCGCTGTTTTTCTTCAGATTTAATTTACACATATCTGAAAATCTAATCGTTGGATCTTCACAAATTTTATGTCATTAGAAAGATCTTTTCAAAACGAATCCAACGGTTCTAGTTTTGGGAAAATCCGACGGTCGGATCTACCGGTACACTCGTTTGAAGTTTCGATTTCAAAATACGAACTGTAGCGTCATTATTCGATTTAATTTATTTTTTTATGTATATATATATAAATATAATAGATTCTGGCGCTGTTTTTCTTCAGATTTGAATTAAACATTCCAGACAATCCACCCGTTGGATCTTCACAAAGTTGGTGTCGTTGGAAAGAAATTTCCAAAGCGAACCCAACGGTTTTAGTTTCGGGAAAATCCGATGGTCGGATCTCCCGCACTAATCGTTTGAAATCACGGTTTCAAAACACGAACCGCAGCTTCGTTATTCGATATATTTTGATTATATTTATATATATATATACATATATATATATAATTGATTCTTCGATTTCAAAACCATATTCTTTTCATACATTTGATAAAAATGATATTTTTATCCAACAGACATTTATTTCGACACTTCACTATTTTAACAATTCATGTATATAATAAAAATGTGATTTTTATTGTGCAACAATTTATTTCAAAACACGACTATTTTGTATAGTTCATATAGGTGATAAAAATATGATTTTTATTATAAAACAATTTATTTCAAAACACGAATACCATTCAACACATGAATTTTTATTCAACGAATGAATTTCTATTCAACACATGAAGGTTTTCTATAGTTCATTTATATATAATAAAAATGTGATTTTTATTGTTAAAACCATTTATTTAAAACACGAATACCATTCGACACATGAATTTCTATTCAACGAATGAATTTCTATTCAACACATGAAGGTGTTCTATTCAACACACGAATATAGTTTCAACACATGAAAATAATTCTAACACATGAATATTATTCAAAATTTCGGCAGCATAACGGCAGGCTAGTTAAAACCGGGGTCGTCCCTAGTACGGCTCCTCTCTCTACCTTAAAGCCTCGCAGCTTTGGATAATGGGGATTCCATGCATCTAGTTCGCACGCAGGCGGCATGTATAGTTTTTTCTTTCTTTTCCATAAACTAATCCTATGTGGTTTCAAACAAATAATTCTCAATCACAAATAGGTATTTTTCAACCACAATCAATCAATTTCAACCACAAATAATTTTAATTAACCATTCGCTATCAACCAATTTTCACACCAATCACAACCAATAAATATCATCCATGGTTTGTGGACGAGAGGCTTGTATATATATATATATAATTATATTCCACTTCTATTTCAACACATGTATAATTTTTACAACGCATATATAACTTATACATCGAACGTACAACTTATACAATGCTTATACATGAGGTGTACAACACTTATATAACTCATACATCGACTATATAATTTATACATCATCGTTTTCCATATCGTTTATAATTCAGAAATCTCACATTGGGTTCCACTCCACCAAGAATAGCAGAAGGCTCAGAAAAATATCCGGTCTCTTCTAGAATGTAGAAGACGTCCCCACGAGTCCACTGTCTCTTGTTTCACTGAATTTCGTCAACAAACGAAAAATATATGATTTTTACTGTGAAATCAAAAACCGTAGCGCTTTAAAGTGCTATAGAATAGTTTAAAATAATTTCAGCCGTTACCTAGTTATTCGTTCAAAATTAGGTATGGATTTTTCACCGAATCCGTGTAGCTAGGGGCCGATCGGCCTTCGCCACGCTATCGAGCCTCGAGAGGCGCACGTGCGCCCGAAGTGGGGTCCACTTCGGTGGTCTGATGTAGCCACGACGGAGCTTCAATGTTCCGAACTTCCCATCCACGGATCTCGATGGAGAAGCAACGAGGGAGGGCGAATCCTATATGGATTTGAAGAGCATTGAATTCTCTTCAAAATTATCCAAAGGAACAGCTACTTTCGTTGAGAGATGGAAGAGATATGAAGCTTTTCCGCCGTGCGCTGATCGGGGAGAGAGAATGTCGAGGGGGGGGGGGGGAGATCTGATGTGGATCAATGATTTTTTTTTATATTTATAAATTTTAAAATTCAAAAATACCCCTTGCCTCCTACGAACTCCAATCCAAAACCAACGACTGACATCCATAGCTAAATACCCCCATTCTGAACACAATAGGATATGTTTCGTAGGCCCATTCGACTGTTTCAGTCAGTTTTCCTTCAAATTAAAATATAAAACATTCAATATTTGATTTGAATGTACATTTCAATTTGTCGGGGCCACATACTGATTCTAAAAATTCCTGAAAAATAAATCTAGCCATGTTTTGACGATATGGTCCCAACAAAACTAGTTTCATCGAATTCTGAGACCGTTTGAAAAATGGCCTTTTTCTGGTCGATCCAATTTAATAGAAATCGGCCAAACACATTTTCCTTTGCCACGCTCACATACTAGCTTCAAAAATTATGAAATTTGAAACCTAGAAATAATTTGACATCCCGGATCCAACAAAAGTCGTTTTATCGAATTCTAAGGTCATTTGCAAAATGGCCATTTTCACGGGCTATATAAATTCTGTAGCGACCTTTCTGAAAATTCATTTGGCCATAACTTTTGCTTCCAGCTATGAAACTTCGATTTTTCAGATTCGTTAGAAAGATATTCACAAACAGATTTAAATATTTTGGTTTCACTCAAATCCGTTTTGTTTTGCAACTGGTACGGTCAGTCAAAGTTTGAATTCAATTTTTGAAACTACCGCGCCATTTCAGGCCTTGTTTATAATTAGAATTAATTATATTTATTTTCAAACGTCGATTCAAACACACTTTTCGTCGTTATTATTTAAAATATTTAAAATCCACCAAAATAGCCAATTTAAAATTTTCAAACTGGTTCAGATTTTCCGGGTTGTTACAATCTCCCCCCTTAAAACTTTTCGTCCCCGAAAAGGAACAAAGTCGAAAGTGGTTTGATTAATCAACTCTACTTCCAATCTGGCTTCCATTCTCCAACTTTTCAGTTTCTGAGAATTTTCAAATTCTTCAAAAATTTGGCTAACACCCGGAATTTTCGAAAAATTTCGCCATAACCTCCTTTGTACGGGGAGGGGTTTGGAAATTTATTGGGCCGTATTAGGTACCCAATAAATCCTAATAAGCATGCACATATTTATAGTGATATATTCCGGTGTCCATAGGGGAGTGTGTATAGATCATAACTCCAGAGAATAAATTCTCGCCACCCTATAAATGGTTTTTGTGCCTTAATGACCAGAGAGACGTGATTATTGTCATCTCCAGATCCATGTGGGGTTTTTATTAATCTTGCAATTTACCGTTACATTTTATATGGTCCATATCAGTCATCAGTTCAACCTGTAATACATAGTCATCGTCATACAAGCCTCTCGCTCGTATGGTAAATCTTCAAGCTCGTCACACAAGCTCCAAATGCTTATGTGGTATATGATGAAGTATGCCTATCTTCGAGAAGTATGCCATGTAGTGTAGTTCAAAATTAATTGTTACTAGCCTATGGCGATGTTTATTATTACACACAGAACAACCAGCACTCCGCATCCAATGGCATTCACATGAGTTGATATAATAATAAAATTGTGCATCCAACTCATTAAGGTTTACCTATTTGTCGGGCACGCAAATAAATTCTTTACTCAACAGCTAATCCATTTACCTGTTTAAACATATATAATGCACATGTATATATTTCTATCTATTTTTAACTCAGTTCAATGTGCGATTTAATCGAATAAATTCTACCATTCATTCCCTTATTGATTAAATTAAGTATCGTTCTAATAATTTAATTAATCAAATCCACTATCACATAACACAAACAACAATCAATTTTATTTTTAACTTTTCAAAAATGTACTAATCAATTCCTATACTCTTTTGAAAACATTCAGACTATAGAATTAAAAGTTCACATCCATGAAAATAAAATAACAAAAAAGTAAAGAACAGAATGGAAATGCAAAATATGGTAGATGTACCTTGCACCAGAGTCAATCAGAGATATCCACCCTGCACTAAGGATAGGCTTTCTTAATGCTTTCCTCGGTTTCCCAAGTACAATCTTGCGGATCTCCACTCCATTGCACTTTGACTAAGTGAACCTTCTTGTTCCTCAGTTCTTTGGTTTCTTTGCCGATAATCTTTAGCGGCTCTCTTCTCACAGCCAATTCTGGAGTAATTTCAATATCCTGTTGCGCTGCTTCTTCCACGATCAAGTCTGGATCATGAACATGCTTTCTATGTTGAGATACGTGAAATACATCATGCACTCCAGGAAACCAATCAGGCAATTGAATTTTATAAGCGAGAGTTCCAATCCGTTCAAGAATAGGGAATGAACCAATAAATATGGGCGCCAACTTCCCAGTTTTGCCAAATCGAATCACTCCTCTCATTGGAGAAACCCTTAGATACACATAGTCACCAACAGAAAAAGCCAAATCTATTCTTCTCGAATTAGCATAGCTCTTCTGTCGGCTTTGAGCGACGAGTAATCGTTTCTTAACGAAATCGACTTTGTCTGCAACTTCACGGATCATATCAGGTCCCAATACAAGCCTATTACCAGGTTCGACCCAACAAGCAGGGGACCGTCATGGTCTACCATACAATGCTTCGAATGGTGACATTGTCAGGCTCGCTTGGTAGCTTTTGTTGTAGGAGAATTCATCCAAATGCAAATGGTCTTCCCATGATCCACCAAAGTCAAGAACACACGCCCGCAATAAATCTTCTAGTATACGATTCACCCTCTCAGTCTGACCATCTGTTTGAGGATGATAGGCGGTGCTTAAGTTCAGCTTTGTTCCTAGTTCTACTTGAAATGCCTCCCAGAATTTTCTAGTAAACATTGGATCTCTATCACTAACTATACTGAGCGGCACTCCATGTAGCCCAACAATTTCCTTGAAATATATCTGCGCCAGACTCTGAACAGTCCTATTGGATTTGACAGGTATGAAATGGGCGGTCTTCGTGAAGCGATCTACGATCACCCAAATACTGTCATTTCCTTTTCTGGTTCTGGGCAAACCATCTATGAAGTCCATGGAAATATGTTCCCACTTCCAACCTGGAACGTCCAGCGGTTGAAACAATCCAGCCGGTTTCTGTTGGTCGCTTTTGACTAGTTGACAAGTAGAGCACCTGCTAACATATATTGAAACGTACCTTTTCATAGCCTTTCAACAGAATGTTCGCTTGAGATCGTTATACATTTTGGTCACACCGGGATGGATAATCAGCTTGGACTTGTGGCACTCGTCTAACACTTCCCTTTTTAACTCGGGGATTTCGGGAACACAAATCCTTCCTCTTAATCTAAGAGTCCCATCGTTATCTATTTGAAAACACGAGGGTTCGCCTTTCTAAATCCTTTTGATCATATCCTTAATAAAATTATCATCCTTCTAAAGAATAGATATTTTGTCAATCAAGGAAGTCGTTATAATAAAGCTGGCGAGTATTGCACTCTTTCGACTTAGCGCATTGGCCACGACATTGGCTTTCCTTGGAGTGTATAGAATCTCAAAATCGTATGCTGCAAGGAACTCTAGCCAACGTTGCTGCCTCAGATTCAAGTCTTTCTGGGTGAACAGATACTTTAGCGACTGATGATCCGTAAACAGTTCGAATTTCTCACCCAGAAGATAATGTCTCCAATTTTTCAAAGCAAATACGATATCCAACAACTCAAGATCATGAGTAACGTAGTTTTTCTCATGTGGTTTCAGCTGATGGCTAGCATAAGCAACCACTTGACCTCTTTGCATTAATACTGCACCAAGGCCTTCTCTAGAGGCATCTGTCCAGACTTTCAAGTCTTGATTGCCGTCAATTATCGTTAACACTGGAGCCGTTGTTAATCTTAACTTTAGCTGCTCAAAAGCCTCCTCACATTCTGGAGTCCACTTGAATTTTGAGTGCTTCTTTATAAGCTTTGTTAAGTGACTAGATATCTTCGAAAAGTATTTAACGAACTTTCGGTAATAACTAGCCAATCCAAGAAAACTGCAGACTTCTATAGGAATACTAGGCTGTTTCCAATTTTGAATAGCGGTGATTTTACTTGGATCCGCAGTAATTCCCTCTTTTGATACGACGTGGCCAAGAAATTTTACTTCATCTTGCCAGAATATACATTCGGACGGTTTAGCTTTCAATACATTCCTTCTCAGAATTTCTAGAACTTGTTCCAAATGTTTTACATGTTCGGCCTTTGACTTAGAGAAGATTAGAATATCATCAATAAAAACCAGAACAAACTTATTCAAGACCCCTCTGAACACTCGATTCATCAAATCGACGAAGTATTGTGGAGCGTTACATAAGCCGAATGGCATTACTAACCACTCATAGAATAAGTCTGGGCCTCTGAATGCTGTCATAGGAACACATTTTTCGGCAATACAAAGCTGATGGAAGCCTGTAGCTAGGTCTATCCTTGAAAATACTTGTGCTCCATTCAGACGATCCAATAAATCATCGATTCGCGACAATGGATATTTATTCTTTATTGTCTGCTTATTCAAGTCACGATAATCCAAACATAGTCGAAGTGTACCGTCTGACTTTGGGACAAACACCACTGCTACTCCCCAATCAGAGAAACTAGGCCTGATCAGACCCTTCCATACAAGCTGTCGGGTTTGATTGTCTAGTTCTTCTTTCTCCTTTAGAGTCATTCTCCGAATAGCGTGCACTACTAGCCTTGCGTTCGGAATTAAAGCGATCTTAAAATCTATTTCTCTCTGTGGAGGTAAGCGAACAACTTCTTCGAACACATCCGCATAATTCTTGACGACAGAAATATCTTTTATGAGGTCGGGAATATTCTCTGTGACTACAGGGATATTTTCTATTTGAGCAGGAGAAACATCCAAAGCTTCCCAGAAGTCTTTTCAATTAGAATTCTGACCTTCATAGGGAATGGTTATATAATCACCTAATTTAATCTTCGCCCTGACGACTCTGTCGGCGCATTTAACCTCAGCTTCATATTTGGTCAACCAGTTTAACCCCAAGATAAATCAAACTCTGTAAAATTCATGATGACCGCGATGGTAGGGAACCGATAACGAGAAAAAGAAACCGGCACCCCACAAACCCAACTGAGATCGAGGGAACCCCCAACCGGATTATGGATAGTCATTGGTTCTTTGAGCTTCTTCAAATTAAAATCCAGTTTCTTAACCGCATTCTTTGCAACAAAGCATCGCGACGCGCCGGTGTCAAACGATACTTTAACTGGGATATCTTTGACAGTTAGCATGCCTTCTAAAACATAAGGCCTTTCCTGAGTAGACGAAGATGTAGGCACTTCTGCCACTTCATTTACCTGAGCCTCTTTGGTCTTTTTTAATAGCCATCAATCTTGCTTTACATGACCAGCCTGATGGCAGAGGTTGCATTTCCTATTTTCTTGAAGCTTTTTGCCGGATTTAAATCCATCATCCTTTCGTTTCTTTGAGGGTTTGCAATTCCCCTGCAAATGCCCTTGCTTATGGCAGTTATTGCATATGGCAGTCGTTACTGGTTGTTTCTCGGATCTGGCCCATTTCCGATTGACTTTAGGCTTCTTACCGACCTCAGACATCGTACTGGCCTCAGGATTATCAGTTTCTGACTCTTCTTTATTACTAGAACAGACTCCTCTTCGTAGCGCAACATATCTTTCTTTTCGAGATCCTCATACTGGTAAGCCATGTATATATAATTTCAGAGAAAGGAAGCTTCACATGCCCCATTACTTTACTTTGGTACTTTCTTTGAAGCCCGTTAATAAATCTCAGATTCTTCCTCTTCGTATTTTTAATTAGATGAGGGGCAAAATGAGAAAGTTCGTTGAATTTCTTATGATATTCGGGCATGGTCATATCTCCTTGTATCAGATAAGAGAATTCATCACATAACCGCTCAGTTGCTTCAGAAGGAGTAAATCTTTTAAGGAAAATCACTTTAAATCTATCCCAGGTAATATTACCTTTTGGATTATCCTCAATAATAGAATCCCACCAGAACAAAGCTTCGTCTTTGAGTGCCCTAGATGCCAGTAATCTTTTCTGGTCATCTCTCAGCTTTAAACCGTCAAAGATTTTCTCAGCAGAACAAATCCAAGCTTGTGTTTTCATAATAGATTCTTCACCCGAGAACGGTATTCCACCCATATTTCGATACTTAATTAATAGGGCCTCAATATCTGGTTCTGCATTCCTCCTGTTTCTGACACTCATTTTCTAGTACTTCTGCAAATGGCATACAAAGTGTCAGGTCAACAGAAAAGATATTTTAAAGCATAGAGACATATACTTGAATGTAAATGCATCTATCAAGTTGTTATTTCATTCTGCTATATTCATACTAGGATATTACTGATCCTATCTGTAATGAGTTATTTGTCCTAGAACACTACTGGTTCTATTTCTGACGAGTTCGTTAATATGTTACATTCCAGCACTAAGCTTAACCAAAGCTCTAATACCACGCTGTGACGACCCCAAACCCCGTACTGACGGCGGCAAGGGTAATCTTTGGAATATAACACATAAACAGATAATAGCAGAACAGAATTAAATAAATACACCAGATAATGTAGAAATAATACACTGGATAAACATAATCATCAGAGTTACGCAGTATACAGGATCATACTTAGTACAAATACAGTTCAGCTATACATAAATGTCCACAGCGGAAAACAAACATAATATGTACAATAGGAGCTGAACAGCATAAAAAGAGATAAATGATAGAATCCATCTTCAGCTTCAACAATCCAGAAAGAGCCTGCTAAAACCTGAATACAAGGCTGCCCGTGTAGAAAAAGGGGCACCCGAGTTTGCAAGTGAAACAAACTACGAGTCAGTCATGGGATTGGAATGAGAAATCTACTTAACACATTATATAATTTGGCTAATCACAGGACCATGACACTATCGTGGAAAGGGTTTACTCCATTGGATTGCCAGTGCTTTACAATAAGTAAATCTTTTAAACATCGCAATGCTTTTTATAAAAATGAAGCCATTATACGACTCAGTTCCCATCACACAATGCAACGCAAACCAAAGGACAGAGTTTTTACCTTATAATGGCCAAAATATGCTTGATACGAATAAAACAAAAGCATTTGGTATTATTACTAGTGTTTATATATTTCAAAAACAATTTCAAATCATAAGTATCAATCATAGACAGCATTAATGCCCCATACCACTATGTCGCCATATATAGGTATACAATCAAAACCGCGCAGTCACGTATTTGGAAATTGGATTTCCGTCACGAACCAAGGCAAAAGATAGTCCTTTCTGACTTCGAGACAATCTAGTCCATGTCTCAGGCACAGCTGCAACTACACCTTGGATCGTCAGGGCTAGTCCACCGATGTGGATTATTATGCCTAAACACTATGTTTCCCCGCCCTTTGGGGCGTAAATGAGCCAACAAATGGCTCCATCGGTTTCACATAGTCACCGATATATCAGAGGCGCCTCGCAAAAGCAATAACCACATAGGTGAAAAATAGTATAAATGTCGGCCAGTTTTAAGCACTGACACCAACTCTAGCTAGAAGGAAACGCATGCCCTCCCTGAGGTCCTCTCCCGTTTCTAGTTCATACTGGGGTGTGAGGCTCACGAATTCACGTTATACACAAAGCTACGCCACACAGGCGGTACTTTGATCATCAACCATAAGACTTTTCTTTTCAACAAAAGCCTTGATCACTGCATCTTAGCATGCCACACAGGCAATTCACACCATGCAACTGATGGCTATCAATCACACAGAATGGATTCCAATGTCAGACACACAGTCCATTTACAAGTCCGTTCTGGGTCTGAACGAAACCGGAGATGCTATATACCTCGCATACCCACCGATCTCCGTGTACGTCTGGACGATCACCACTCATTATCCATATTTCAGGATGCCTCCCAATCAGGACATCAGTTATCATCCAGCCGAGGTGAAGATCTCCGGTTTTCAATCACCGTCTTCATCCTCGACTTCTTATCGTCGATTCAGTTATTCAGAATGGGATAAACCCGGTCTTTCTGAGCAACTCGCGTATATAATAAACAAGTGCTACACAAACACAACATACTCCTTATTCCAATTCGTCAGTCACTAACCGTAAATCAGTAAGAGAACGATTTCCCAAATATTAACCCCGAAGGCCGAAACCAACATCAGATCAAAACCCAGGAAACCATTCGACTTAGCTAACCTTCAGTTAGTTTCTAAATTTCACATTCCATACCGTTTATAATATTTTATAATGATTTATCACTATTTTTCTTTATTTAAAAATAGCCAATTTATTCAAACGACGCTTCAGACCATAACGCGGCCGTGGCGCTGTTTTTCTTTAGATTTGATGTGACGACAAGGAATTTCGCTCGATCCGAATCAGTCGTTAAACCGATCTAGACCGTTCAAAACCCCTGATCGTTTGAGAACAGGACAAAATAGAACGCAGACGGAAGAACATTTCATTGTATTTTACAATAATTCCATCAGATACAAGAATATACAGAGTATATATGAATAAATTACATTCGATAAATATCAGAGATTACAATAAATTACATAGCAGCGGAAAAATAATACAAAACACAACTGAAGGTGATATACAGATACAGAGCTTTCCGGATATCATTCCAGCTGTAAACCAGGATCCTGTGAATATAAATCTGCAAAACCAAAACTACTAGCTGCCCGTGTAGAAAATAGGGGCACCCAGAGTTTAGGTTAAAACAATAAACTCCAGGTCAGTCATGTGACTGGTGTGAGAACTAAAACAGTTATTTAAAACTTTACTTTAAAAGAGAGTAATTCAAGGGACCACGCCGTATAACACGAAACGGGTTTCCTCCCAAGAATACTAGTGCATAGAATAAACAGCGCAATGCTTTTTCGAAAAATGAAGCTATTATAAGACCCAGGTCCCATCACACAATGCAACGCAAGCCGGAGGATAGGGTTTTCCCTTATAATAGCCAAACATGCTTGGTACGTTTAAAACAAATCATTTGATACTATAATAAGTGTATAGTGTCAAAACAATTTCAATCATAAATATCAATCATAGGCGGCATGGGTACCATCTATCATGTCGCCATACTAGTTCTACAATTAAAACCGCAATACACGTATTGGAAATTGGATTTCCGTCATGATTCGAGGCAAGGGGCAAGATCCTCTCCGCGTTCGAGACACTCTAGCAAATGTCCCAGGGTTACGCACTCTGGGTAACCCCTGGATGCTTCAGGGCCGGTCCTCACTTACGTTAGAAGATTAATTATGCCTGAACACACGTTTCCCGGTCCTTACAGACCTAAAATCGAGGCGCCTCATCCAACAACCACATAGGTGAAAAGTATAAAATGTCAGGTCTGGTAAGTCACTGACACCACCAAAGCTAGAAAGAAACGTCGTGCTCTCCCTGCAGTCCGTATCCCGTTTTTGACTCATACCGAGGTGTGAGGCTCGCAAATTCACGTTATACACAAAGCTGCCACGTAGGCCGTGCTTTGATCATCAACCACAAGACTCTGCTTTTCAACAAAAGCCTTGATCATTGCATCTTAGCGTACCACACAGGCAATTCATGCCATGCGAAAGATGGGGGGGGGGGGGTTCGATCGCGTCGATCGAGGAAAAAGGGGGGTTTCTCTACAGGACCGAGGAGGCGGGAGGAGGAGAGGAGGGGGGCGAGGCTGCGGCCAACTCTGGAGGTGGTGGGGGGGCATCGTCGTCGATGACGAGGGGCGGGCTCGATCGTTTGGGGTTTTCGATTTTTTTTCTTTTTTTTTCGTTTCTGATTCGAACTGAAGGGGGAGGTAGTAGTTAAAAAGGAGAGGAGAGATTTTTTTTTTATTTTTTTTTTTATTTTTAATTTCAAAAAGTTGACTTTTACATACGACCTCTAAACGAGGCCCACCGCCTGTCGTCCATAGCGTTTCACCCCCATTCCGAACACAATGGGATATGTATCGTAAGCTGATTCGATCATTTTGATCAGTTTCCATTAAAATCAACATATAACTCTATATATTAAATTTGAACGTGCATTTCATTTTACCGGGGTCACATACTAACTAGAAAAATTCCAGAAAAATATTTTCTAGCTTCGTATTGACGATACGGTCCTAACAAAACTAGTTTCGTCGAATTCCGAGACCGTTAGAAAAATGGCCATTTTCCAGTCGATTAAAATCAACTGAAATCGGTCAAACGCGTTTTCCTTTGCCACGCTCACATATTGATTCGAAAAATTATGAAATTTGGAATCTAGCAATAACTTGACATCACGGACCCAACAAAAGTGGTTTCGTCGAAATCCGAGGTCGTTTGCAAAATTCCCATTTTTAAGGGCCTGAATTCCATAGCGACTATTCAGAATTTTCAACTGGACATATCTTTTGATTCCCGCTATGAAATTTTGATTTTTCGGATTCGTTGGAAAGATATTATCAAATAGATCCTACTGTTTTTGGTTTCACTAAAATCCGGATTATTTTGCACCCGGTACATTCAATTGAAGTTTGAAATCGAATTATCGAACTACCGCGCCATTTTCAATTCTATTTATAATTATATATAATTATTTATATTCTAACGACGACGTATATAAATATATACGTTCGAATTCTATTCAAAAATAAATTTCTCGTCGATATTATTTAAAATATTTCATTTTAAATATTCTAAATTCATTAAAATTGCCAAAATAAAAATTTTAAACTGGCCCAGAATTTCCGGATTATTACAATCTCCCCCACTTAAAACTTTTCGTCCTCGAAAAGGAACAAAGTCAAAAGTGGCTTGATTCGATCTGGCTTCCATTCTCCAACTTTTCAGTTTCTGAGAATTTTCAAATTCTTCAAAAATTTGGCTAACACCCTAAATTTTCGAAAAATTTCGCCATAACCTCCCCTGCACCGGGAGCCACGGGAAAATCCCGAAATTGCCATATAGTCCTTCTGATCTCAAAAATAAAAAGAAAAAGCCAAGCGGCTAGCAATAGGCTCATAAAATCATCAACACCCAAACAAAACAGTAAATTATGTAGTAAACATGTACCTATTTGTCGGGCAAACAAATTTTATTCTCTGCTCTAGCCTCCTTGCTATGACCTGTTCAATGTAAGTACTTGTATTTGCAAGCAAATGCGACCAATTTTCAATACAATTCAATATTTGATTCTATTAGGCTAAATGGTTCAAAATTAACAAACAAATAACCAAACATCAATCAATTAGTGAATTAGAGTTTCAAATTCATAATTTTGATATGTATACAGAAAAACATGTTTTTGATGCCAATTCACAACAATAAATCTATCTATATAAGTTTTGGTTCTCACACCAGTCTAATGGAAATATATAGATATCACACCTTCGAAACACGAACATAAATACTGATGATGCACGTGCTATCATCAGTACCATCTTCGGGCGACTAGAATGTGATTCTATATCTATCCAATATATTAAAACTTCGAATATACGTTCATGACGCGTATATGCAAAACCTTTATATACTAGATTGTCCAAATTCAATATAAATAAATATTCAAATATGTATAAAATGGTTTAAATTTTCAAAACAAAATTGTTTTCAATTGAAAAATATACTTTTCACACTCGTTCTAGGATACTACTGATCCTATCTCTAACGAGTCATTCTAATTGGATATTACTAATCCAATATCTGATGAATTCTTTCGTATGGTTCTAATATGTCTTGTTCTCGAGCTCTGTAAACCAAAGCTCTGATACCAAATGTGACGACAAGGAATTTCGCTCGATCCGAATCAGTCGTTAAACCGATCTAGACCGTTCAAAACCCCTGATCGTTTGAGAACAGGACAAAATAGAACGCAGACGGAAGAACATTTCATTGTATATTACAACAATTCCATCAGATACAAGAATATACAGAGTATAAATGAATAAATTACATTCGATAAATATCAGAGATTACAATAAATTACATAGCAGCGGAAAAATAATACAAAACACAACTGAAGGTGATATACGGATACAGAGCTTTCCGGATATCATTCCAGCTGTAAACCAGGATCCTATGAATATAAATCTGCAAAACCAAAACTACTAGCTGCCCGTGTAAAAAATAGGGGCACCCAGAGTTTAGGTTAAAACAATAAACTCCAGGTCAGTCATGTGACTGGTGTGAGAACTAAAACAGTTATTTAAAACTTTGCTTTAAAAGAGAGTAATTCAAGGGACCACGCCGTATAACACGGAACGGGTTTCCTCCCAAGAATACTAGTGCATAGAATAAACAGCGCAATGCTTTTTCGAAAAATGAAGCTATTATAAGACCCAGGTCCCATCACACAATGCAACGCAAGCCGGAGGATAGGGTTTTCCCTTATAATAGCCAAACATGCTTGGTACGTTTAAAACAAATCATTTGATACTATAATAAGTGTATAGTGTCAAAACAATTTCAATCATAAATATCAATCATAGGCGGCATGGGTACCATCTATCATGTCGCCATACTAGTTCTACAATTAAAACCGCAATACACGTATTGGAAATTGGATTTCCATCATGAGTCGAGGCAAGGGGCAAGCTCCTCTCCGCGTTCGAGACACTCTAGCAAATGTCCCAGGGTTACGCACTCTAGGTAACCCTTGGATGCTTCAGGGCCAGTCCTCACTTACGTTAGAGGATTAATTATGCATGAACACACGTTTCCCGGTCCTTACAGACCTAAAATCGAGGCGCCTCATCCAACAACCACATAGGTGAAAAGTATAAAATGTCAGGGCTGGTAAGTCACTGACACCACCAAAGCTAGAAAGAAACGTCGTGTTCTCCCTGCAGTCCGTATCTCGTTTTTGACTCATACCGAGGTGTGAGGCTCGCAAATTCACGTTATACACAAAGCTGCCACGTAGGCCGTGCTTTGATAATCAACCACAAGACTCTTCTTTTCAACAAAAGCCTTGATCATTGCATCTTAGCGTGCCACACAGGCAATTCATGCCATGCGACTGATGTCCATCGATATACAACCTCTGAGCTCGTACTTCTCAGAGAAGGGTGTTAAGCAAAAGAATAAATTCTCCACCGCCAAACAGATGTATATTTAATAGAAATCAATCAACACAGAATAAAATCCAATGTCAGACACACAATCCATTTACAAGTCCATTCTGGGTCTGAACGAAACCGGAGGCACTTTCCTCGCATATCCATCCATCTCCAAGTACGTCTGGACGACCACCAACTATTTCCATCCTCTTGGGTGTACTGCCCAATCAGGATCGTCAGTAATTATCCAAACGATGTGAAGACTTCCGGTCTTCGACCACCGTCTTCATCTTCGACATATCGTCGAATCGGTTATTCAGAATGGGTATAAACCCGGACTTTCCGAACAACCCGCGTATATTAAAAACAAATGTTACACAAACACAACATACGCCTCATTCCAACTCATATTCTCAGGGACAGGTTCCCATTAATTTTATCCAAGATAAATTCTTTGAAATTTATCCTTTAATCTTCCTTTGGATGTCGTTTCAAACCAAATTATGGTTTTCTAAACTAGTCGAGATTAGCGAACCACACCGAAGTAATTATTTATTTTATTTCCCAATCGCAACCTATTCATCCCATGAAGCAAAACTGGTAATACTCCATATCTAACACCACAGTGTTGTCGGTAAAATTAATTACCATTTCACGTTCAAATCTAATAAAAGATTTAACTAACGCTTTGGAGCAAAACTGGTGGTACTCCATTCTCGCTTACTTTCTAAATTTGATAATTTGAATTATCAATTCACATTTCAATCTAATTGCAGATTCAATAAAACTCCTTTTACTGGGTTAAAGAACTAGTGTCATTTAAAACACTGTTCACGATAAACCCACAAATCAATCCTATTTAAAACCCATTTCAAATCCGATTTATTTATTTAAAAATAAATGGGTTGTTATTTTAGTTCTAAACTAGTTCATTTCGATAAAAATCTATTTTTACCTTTTTAAATCTGGAGTTTTTCATCCCAATTTTTCTCAAATCATTTCTTATGATTTTACACAAATTATTACTATTTTTAATAATTTTATCAAGGCCCGTACAGTCGATTTCCATCAATGGCCATCGAACTGCACTTACAGCGACCTTTTCCCAATTTGATTTGGACGTATCTCCAAATCCAACCGTTAGATTTCAAATTTCCAATATTCGTTAGAAAGCTCTTTTCGATACGAACCCAACGGTTCCGGTTTTAGGAGAATCCGTCGGTCGGATCTCCCGTAATGTCCGTTTGAAATAAATGGTCGAAATTCACGAACTGCCGCGGCGCGGCGCGTTCTATTCAGGCCATTATATTATATATATAATATATATAATATATATTTCGTCGATTTCTATTTAAAACGAATTATATAAATAGTTTTATATTCGTTTCAAAAACAATTTCAACTTACATTTCAATTCAAATCAAAATTGATTTTTTCCATATAAATTCGTTTTAAAATTCATTTCTATTCAATTCAAATTAAATTCGTTTTCTATTCAATTCAAATCAAATTCGTTTTCTATTCAATTCAATTCAAATTCGTTTTCTATTCAATTCAAATCAAATTCGTTTTCTATTCGATTCAGTTCAAACTGGTTTTCTATTCGATTCAATTCAAATTGGTTTTCTATTCGATTCAGTTCAAACTGGTTTTCTATTCGATTCAATTCAAATTTCATTTCAAAATATTCGATTTCGAAATCACTTTTCAATATTCATTTAAAATGAATAAAATCGATATAAATATCGTTCACGTCAAAATGGCGTCAATCTAATCAACACGGCTTCATATATTTCTATTTTCAAATATTCTATTTCAAATATTTCGTTTTCAAATATTCTATTTCAAATATTTCGTTTTCAAATATTTCTATTTCAAATATTTCTACTTCAAATATTTCTACTTCAAATATTCTATTTCAAATATTTCGTTCAACACATGACTAATCTCAACGGATGAGTACGGTCAACACATGAACCTTTATTTTATAATATTCTTTATTTTCTAAATTGGAATGAGGCCCAATCAATTACCATATAACGTTAATTATATGGATTCCATACAACACATGTATATAAAAACAACGATAAATAATCAACCATCATCCAAAGTGCACTACACTGTATAAGCATCAAATATAGATATCTAATGCTTATAACAGCCTGTCAATCAATCGATCGACATATTTAATCAATCAGGATGAGTGAACTTCAAATTTCATCCCAACACCCGTGTGGAGTTTCAAACAATCAAACACAGATTTTTATTTGTGCAGTTGGGCGATGTGTAAAATTTATCATCCCAATCAATGTCAGTCAAATCAGTGTACATAAACAAACCGTCCGGTTTGTAAATGAATATTTATTTATTCACATTTACTATATTCATATTCACGTTAAAAAAAATTAACGATAAAACATTTTATTTTAACATATGAATTTATATTCAGTTCATTCTTTAAATAAAATGATATTTTTATTTTTCTAACTTATTTTAGAAAATTTCGGCGGCATAACGGCACGATACTAGAAACGGGACGAGGCCTAGCCTTATCCCCGGTCTAGTGAAGGCCCACGCCATTCACACATCAATCAAATCCATTCTATTTCACCAAACAATTCAAATGTCAATCAAGTAATCTAACTAATTTTTGCAATCAAACAAACAAGTCCATGGTCTGTGGACGATTGTGTCGGGTGCTACTAAGCACCGTCTGCATCCTAGTATATATATATAACTAGAAAAAGAAATTAAAGAGTTAGAAATTCTCACCGATAGCTATTCCAACTCCATGCTACTTCAAATGTAGAAGTCTTCGTCATTCTCGCCTTTTAGTCATCTTCGTTGCCCGTATCCTCTACATATGTAAAAATCGAATTTTTACTTCGCTATTCAATATATAAAAATCGAATTTTTACCTTGCTATTCAATATATAAAAATCGAATTTTTACTTCGCTATTCAATATATAAAAATTGAATTTTTACTATGCTATTCAATATATAAAAATCGAATTTTTACTTCGTTGCTATATAAAAAGATTTCGCCTTTTCAAATGTAAAGATTTCATCACTATAAAAATCACCTCTTTATTTCAACGTATATATAATAAAAATCGGATTTTTATTTCGCTACATATACAAAGATGATATTTTTATATTCTCTATCCTATAAAGATTATATTTTTATAGTTCCCACTATGTAAAAATAATATTTTTATCCTTCTATAATATAAAAATCACATTTTTATTACCCGCCTTATATAAAAATCATATTTTTATTATTAAAAATCACTTCTTTTTCCTAGCTATTGAACGAATAAAAATCTTCCTTTTCAAAAACAAATGAAAATCAAATCTTTTTATAACTAAATATCTTTACTTTCTATTTACTCAAAGAAAATCATATTTTTATTAACTATATATATAATTAAAATAAAAATCATTTCTTATGTAAATTAAAAATCTATTCTTGTTTTACATAAAAATCCTAGCTTGATATTCCATAAAAATACTTACTGTATATCGTATAAAAATCAAATTTTATAAAGTAAATGAAATGAAATCGGGTAAAAGGAACATACTGGCGATCGAAGGAGGAAAAAAAGGGGGGAAGCGTCTGCGCTTTGGAGGTGGAAGAGGCGCACTGCGTCGGAGGCGATGCTCGGTCCATGGCGGCGGTCCTGGGGTCACGGCGGCGGTCGGCATCAAGATGGGTGGGGGGTTCGATCGCGTCGATCGAGGAAAAAGGGTGGTTTCTCTATAGGACCGAGGAGGCGGGAGGAGGAGAGGAGGGGGGCGAGGCTGCGGCCAACTCTGGAGGTGGTGGGGGGGCATCGTCGTCGATGACGAGGGAGGGCTCGATCGTTTGGGGTTTTCGATTTTTTTTCTTTTTTTTCGTTTCTGATTCGAACTGAAGGGGGGGGGGCAGTAGTTAAAAAGGAGAGGAGAGATTTTATTTTTATTTTTTATTATTTTTAATTTCAAAAAGTTGACTTTTACATACGACCTCTAAACGAGGCCCACCGCCTGTCGTCCATAGCGTTTCACCCCCATTCCGAACACAATGGGATATGTATCGTAAGCTGATTCGATCATTTTGATCAGTTTCCATTAAAATCAACATATAACTCTATATATTAAATTTGAACGTGCATTTCATTTTACCGGGGTCACATACTAACTAGAAAAATTCCAGAAAAATATTTTCTAGCTTCGTATTGACGATACGGTCCTAACAAAACTAGTTTCGTCGAATTCCGAGACCGTTAGAAAAATTGCCATTTTCCACTCGACTAAAATCAAGTGAAATCGGTCAAACGCGTTTTCCTTTGCCACGCTCACATATTGATTCGAAAAATTATGAAATTTGGAATTTAGCAATAACTTGACATCACAGACCCAACAAAAGTGGTTTCGTCGAAATCCGAGGTCGTTTGCAAAATTCCCATTTTTAAGGGCCTGAATTCCATAGCGACTATTCAGAATTTTCAACTGGACATATCTTTTAATTCCCGCTATGAAATTTTGATTTTTCGGATTCGTTGGAAAGATATTATCAAATAGATCCTATTGTTTTTGGTTTCACTAAAATCCGGATTATTTTGCACCCGGTACATTCAATTGAAGTTTGAAATCGAATTATAGAACTACCGCGCCATTTTCAATTCTATTTATAATTATATATAATTATTTATATTCTAACGACGACGTATATAAATATATACGTTCGAATTCTATTCAAAAATAAATTTCTCGTCGATATTATTTAAAATATTTCATTTTAAATATTCTAAATTCATTAAAATTGCCAAAATAAAAATTTTAAACTGGCCCAGAATTTCCGGGTTATTACAATCTCCCCCACTTAAAACTTTTCGTCCCCGAAAAGGAACAAAGTCAAAAGTGGCTTGATTCGATCTGGCTTCCATTCTCCAACTTTTCAGTTTCTGAGAATTTTCAAATTCTTCAAAAATTTGGCTAACACCCTAAATTTTCGAAAAATTTCGCCATAACCTCCCCTGCACCGGGAGCCACGGGAAAATCCCGAAATTGCCATATAGGCCTTCTGATCTCAAAAATAAAAAGAAAAAGCCAAGCGGCTAGCAATAGGCTCATAAAATCATCATCACCCAAACAAAACAGTAAATTATGTAGTAAACTTGTACCTATTTGTCGGGCAAACAAATTTTATTCTCTGCTCTAGCCTCCTTGCTATAACCTGTTCAATGTAAGTACTTGTATTTGCAAGCAAATGCGACCAATTTTCAATACAATTCAATATTTGATTCTATTAGGCTAAATGGTTCAAAATTAACAAACAAATAACCAAACATCAATCAATTAGTGAATTAGAGTTTCAAATTCATAATTTTGATATGTATACAGAAAAACATGTTTTTGATGCCAATTCACAACAATAAATCTATCTATATAAGTTTTGGTTCTCACACCAGTCTAATGGAAATATATAGATATCACACCTTCGAAACACATACATAAATACTGATGATGCACGTGCTATCATCAGTACCATCTTCGGGCGACTAGAATGTGATTCTATATCTATCCAATATATTAAAACTTCGAATATACGTTCATGACGCGTATATGCAAAACCTTTATATACTAGATTGTCCAAATTCAATATAAATAAATATTCAAATATGTATAAAATGGTTTAAATTTTCAAAACAAAGTTGTTTTCAATTGAAAAATATACTTTTCACACTCGTTCTAGGATACTACTGATCCTATCTCTAACGAGTCATTCTAATTGGATATTACTAATCCAATATCTGATGAATTCTTTCGTATGGTTCTAATATGTCTTGTTCTCGAGCTCTGTAAACCAAAGCTCTGATACCAAATATGACGACAAGGAATTTCGCTCGATCCGAATCAGTCGTTAAACCGATCTAGACCGTTCAAAACCCCTGATCGTTTGAGAACAGGACAAAATAGAACGCAGACGGAAGAACATTTCATTGTATATTACAACAATTCCATCAGATACAAGAATATACAGAGTATAAATGAATAAATTACATTCGATAAATATCAGAGATTACAATAAATTACATAGCAGCGGCAAAATAATACAAAACACAACTGAAGGTGATATACGGATACAGAGCTTTCCGGATATCATTCCAGCTGTAAACCAGGATCCTATGAATATAAATCTGCAAAACCAAAACTACTAGCTGCCCATGTAAAAAATAAGGGCACCCAGAGTTTAGGTTAAAACAATAAACTCCAGGTCAGTCATGTGACTGGTGTGAGAACTAAAACAGTTATTTAAAACTTTGCTTTAAAAGAGAGTAATTCAAGGGACCACGCCGTATAACACGGAACGGGTTTCCTCCCAAGAATACTAGTGCATAGAATAAACAGCGCAATGCTTTTTCGAAAAATGAAGCTATTATAAGACCCAGGTCCCATCACACAATGCAACGCAAGCCGGAGGATAGGGTTTTCCCTTATAATAGCCAAACATGCTTGGTACGTTTAAAACAAATCATTTGATACTATAATAAGTGTATAGTGTCAAAACAATTTCAATCATAAATATCAATCATAGGCGGCATGGGTACCATCTATCATGTCGCCATACTAGTTCTACAATTAAAACCGCAATACACGTATTGGAAATTGGATTTCCATCATGAGTCGAGGCAAGGGGCAAGCTCCTCTCCGCGTTCGAGACACTCTAGCAAATGTCCCAGGGTTACGCACTCTAGGTAACCCTTGGATGCTTCAGGGCCAGTCCTCACTTACGTTAGAGGATTAATTATGCATGAACACACGTTTCCCGGTCCTTACAGACCTAAAATCGAGGCGCCTCATCCAACAACCACATAGGTGAAAAGTATAAAATGTCAGGGCTGGTAAGTCACTGACACCACCAAAGCTAGAAAGAAACGTCGTGTTCTCCCTGCAGTCCGTATCCCGTTTTTGACTCATACCGAGGTGTGAGGCTCGCAAATTCATGTTATACACAAAGCTGCCACGTAGGCCGTTCTTTGATCATCAACCACAAGACTCTGCTTTTCAACAAAAGCCTTGATCATTGCATCTTAGCGTGCCACACAGGCAATTCATGCCATTCGACTGATGTCCATCGATATACAACCTCTGAGCTCGTACGTCTCAGAGAAGGGCGTTAAGCAAAAGAATAAATTCTCCGCCGCCAAACAGATGTATATTTAATAGAAATCAATCAATACAGAATAAAATCCAATGTCAGACACACAATCCATTTACAAGTCCATTCTGGGTCTGAACGAAACCGGAGGCACTTTCCTCGCATATCCATCCATCTCCAAGTACGTCTGGACGACCACCAACTATTTCCATCCTCTTGGGTGTACTGCCCAATCAGGATCGTCAGTAATTATCCAAACGATGTGAAGACTTCCGGTCTTCGACCACCGTCTTCATCTTCGACATATCGTCGAATCGGTTATTCAGAATGGGTATAAACCCGGACTTTCCGAACAACCCGCGTATATTAAAAACAAATGTTACACAAACACAACATACGCCTCATTCCAACTCATATTCTCAGGGACAGGTTCCCATTAATTTTATCCAAGATAAATTCTTTGAAATTTATCCTTTAATCTTCCTTTGGATGTCGTTTCAAACCAAATTATGGTTTTCTAAACTAGTCGAGATTAGCGAACCACACCGAAGTAATTATTTATTTTATTTCCCAATCCCAACCTATTCATCCCATGAAGCAAAACTGGTAATACTCCATATCTAACACCACAGTGTTGTCGGTAAAATTAATTACCATTTCACGTTCAAATCTAATAAAAGATTTAACTAACGCTTTGGAGCAAAACTGGTGGTACTCCATTCTCGCTTACTTTCTAAATTTGATAATTTGAATTATCAATTCACATTTCAATCTAATTGCAGATTCAATAAAACTCCTTTTACTGGGTTAAAGAACTAGTGTCATTTAAAACACTGTTCACGATAAACCCACAAATTAATCCTATTTAAAACCCATTTCAAATCCGATTTATTTATTTAAAAATAAATGGGTTGTTATTTTAGTTCTAAACTAGTTCATTTCGATAAAAATCTATTTTTACCTTTTCAAATCTGGAGTTTTTCATCCCAATTTTTCTCAAATCATTTCTTATGATTTTACACAAATTATTACTATTTTTAATAATTTTATCAAGGCCCGTACAGTCGATTTCCATCAATGGCCATCGAACTGCACTTACAGCGACCTTTTCCCAATTTGATTTGGACGTATCTCCAAATCCAACCGTTAGATTTCAAATTTCCAATATTCGTTAGAAAGCTCTTTTCGATACGAACCCAACGGTTCCGGTTTTAGGAGAATCCGTCGGTCGGATCTCCCGTAATGTCCGTTTGAAATAAATGGTCGAAATTCACGAACTGCCGCGGCGCGGCGCGTTCTATTCAGGCCATTATATTATATATATAATATATATAATATATATTTCGTCGATTTCTATTTAAAACGAATTATATAAATAGTTTTATATTCGTTTCAAAAACAATTTCAACTTCCATTTCAATTCAAATCAAAATTGATTTTTTCCATATAAATTCGTTTTAAAATTCATTTCTATTCAATTCAAATTAAATTCGTTTTCTATTCAATTCAAATCAAATTCGTTTTCTATTCAATTCAATTCAAATTCGTTTTCTATTCAATTCAAATCAAATTCGTTTTCTATTCGATTCAGTTCAAATTGGTTTTCTATTCGATTCGATTCAAATTGGTTTTCTATTCGATTCAGTTCAAACTGGTTTTCTATTCGATTCAATTCAAATTTCATTTCAAAATATTCGATTTCGAAATCACTTTTCAATATTCATTTAAAATGAATAAAATCGATATAAATATCGTTCACGTCAAAATGGCGTCAATCTAATCAACACGGCTTCATATATTTCTATTTTCAAATATTCTATTTCAAATATTTCGTTTTCAAATATTTCTATTTCAAATATTTCGTTTTCAAATATTTCTATTTCAAATATTTCTACTTCAAATATTTCTACTTCAAATATTCTATTTCAAATATTTCGTTCAACACATGACTAATCTCAACGGATGAGTACGGTCAACACATGAACCTTTATTTTATAATATTCTTTATTTTCTAAATTGGAATGAGGCCCAATCAATTACCATATAACATTAATTATATGGATTCCATACAACACATGTATATAAAAACAACGATAAATAATCAACCATCATCTAAAGTGCACTACACTGTATAAGCATCAAATATAGATATCTAACGCTTATAACAGCCTGTCAATCAATCGATCGACATATTTAATCAATCAGGATGAGTGAACTTCAAATTTCATCCCAACACCCGTGTGGGGTTTCAAACAATCAAACACTGATTTTTATTTGTGCAGTTGGGCGATGTGTAAAATTTATCATCCCAATCAATGTCAGTCAAATCAGTGTACATAAACAAACCGTCCGGTTTGTAAATGAATATTTATTTATTCACATTTACTATATTCATATTCACGTAAAAAAAAATATTTTTAACGATAAAACATTTTATTTTAACATATGAATTTCTATTCAGTTCATTCTTTAAATAAAATGATATTTTTATTTTTCTAACTTATTTTAGAAAATTTCGGCGGCATAACGGCACGATACTAGAAACGGGACAAGGCCTAGCCTTATCCCCGGTCTAGTGAAGGCCCACGCCATTCACACATCAATCAAATCCATTCTATTTCACCAAACAATTCAAATTTCAATCAAATAATCTAACTAATTTTTGCAATCAAACAAACAAGTCCATGGTCTTTGGACGATTGTGTCGGGTGCTACTAAGCACCGTCTGCATCCTAGTATATATATATAACTAGAAAAAGAAATTAAAGAGTGAGAAATTCTCACCGATAGCTATTCCAACTCCACGCCACTTCAAATGTAGAAGTCTTCGTCATTCTCGCCTTTTAGTCATCTTCGTTGCCCGTATCCTCTACATATGTAAAAATCGAATTTTTACTTCGCTATTCAATATATAAAAATCGAATTTTTACTTTGCTATTCAATATATAAAAATCGAATTTTTTACTTCGCTATTCAATATATAAAAATCGAATTTTTACTATGCTATTCAATATATAAAAATCGAATTTTTACTTCGTTGCTATATAAAAAGATTTCGCCTTTTCAAATGTAAAGATTTCATCACTATAAAAATCACCTCTTTATTTCAACGTATATATAATAAAAATCAGATTTTTATTTCGCTACATATACAAAGATGATATTTTTATATTCTCTATCCTATAAAGATTATATTTTTATAGTTCCCACTATGTAAAAATCATATTTTTATCCTTCTATAATATAAAAATCACATTTTTATTACCCGCCTTATATAAAAATCATATTTTTATTATTAAAAATCACTTACTTTTTCCTAGCTATTGAACGAATAAAAATCTTCCTTTTCAAAAACAAAAGAAAATCAAATCTTTTTATAACTAGATATCTTTACTTTCTATTTACTCAAAGAAAATCATATTTTTATTAACTATATATATAATTAAAATAAAAATCATTTCTTATGTAAATTAAAAATCTATTCTTGTTTTACATAAAAATCCTAGCTTGATATTCCATAAAAATACTTACTGTATATCCTATAAAAATCAAATTTTATAAAGTAAATGAAATGAAATCGGGTAAAAGGAACATACTGGCGATCGAAGGAGGAAAAAAAAGGGGGGAAGCGTCTGCGCTTTGGAGGTGGAAGAGGCGCACTGCGTCGGAGGCGATGCTCGGTCCATGGCGGTGGTCCTGGGGTCACGGCGGCGGTCGGCATCAAGATGGGGGGGTTCGATCGCGTCGATCGAGGAAAAAGGGGGGTTTCTCTACAGGACTGAGGAGGCGGGAGGAGGAGAGGAGGGGGGCGAGGCTGCGGCCAACTCTGGAGGTGGTGGGGGGGCATCGTCGTCGATGACGAGGGGGGGCGCTCGATCGTTTGGGGTTTTCGATTTTTTTTTTCGTTTCTGATTCGAATTGAAGGGGGGCAGTAGTTAAAAAGGAGAGGAGAGATTTTATTTTTATTTATTTTTTTATTTTTAATTTCAAAAAGTTGACTTTTACATACGACCTCTAAACGAGGCCCACCGCCTGTCGTCCATAGCGTTTCACCCCCATTCCGAACACAATGGGATATGTATCGTAAGCTGATTCGATAATTTTGATCAGTTTCCGTTAAAATCAACATATAACTCTATATATTGAATTTGAACGCACATTTCATTTTACCGGGGTCACATACTAACTAGAAAAATTCCAGAAAAATATTTTCTAGCTTCGTATTGACGATACGGTCCTAACAAAACTAGTTTCGTCGAATTCCGAGACCGTTAGAAAAATGGCCATTTTCCAGTTGATTAAAATCAACTGAAATTGGTCAAACGCGTTTTCCTTTGCCACGCTCACATATTGATTCGAAAAATCATGAAATTTGGAATCTAGCAATAACTTGACATCACGGACCCAACAAAAGTGGTTTCGTCGAAATCCGAGGTCGTTTGCAAAATTCCCATTTTTAAGGGCTTGAATTCCATAGCGACTATTCAGAATTTTCAACTGGACATATCTTTTGATTCCCGCTATGAAATTTTGATTTTTCGGATTCGTTGGAAAGATATTATCAAATAGATCCTATTGTTTTTGGTTTCACTAAAATCCGGATTATTTTGCACCCGGTACATTCAATTGAAGTTTGAAATCGAATTATCGAACTACCGCGCCATTTTCAATTCTATTTATAATTATATATAATTATTTATATTCTAACGACGACGTATATAAATATATACGTTAGAATTTTATTCAAAAATAAATTTCTCGTCGATATTATTTAAAATATTTCATTTTAAATATTCTAAATTCATTAAAATTGCCAAAATAAAAATTTTAAACTGGCCCAGAATTTCCGGGTTATTACATTTGATTTACATATATCTGAAAATCTAACCATTGGATCTTCACAAACTTTATGTCATTAGAAAGATCTTTTCAAAATGAATCCAACGATTCCAGTTTTGGGAAAATTTGACGGCCGGATCTACCAGTACACTCGTTTGAAGTTACGATTTCAAAATACGAACTACAGCGTCGTTATTCGATTTAATTTAATTAAATATATATATATATATATAATCGATTCTAGCGCTGTTTTTCTTTAGATTTGAATTAAACATTCCATACAATCCAACCGTTGGATCTTCACAAAGTTGGTGTCGTTGGAAAGATATTTCCAAAGCGAACCCAACGGTTTCGGTTTCAGGAAAATCCGATGGTCGGATCTCCCGCACTAATCGTTTGAAATCATTGTTTCAAAACATGAACTGCAGCTTCGTTATTTGATATATTTTGATTATATATATAATCGATTCTTCGATTTCAAAACCATATTCTTTTCATACATTCGATAAAAATGATATTTTTATCCAACAGACATTTGTTTCGACACTTCACTATTTTAACAATTCATGTATATAATAAAATTGTGATTTTTATTGTAAAACAATTTATTTCAAAACCCGACTATTTTATATAGTTCATATAGGTGATAAAAATATGATTTTTATTATAAAACAATTTATTTTAAAACACGAATACCATTCAACACATGAATTTCTATTTAACGAATAAATTTCCATTCAACACATGAAGGTTTTCTATAGTTCATATATATATAATAAAAATGTGATTTTTATTGTTAAAAAGATTTATTTAAAACACGAATACCATTCAACACATGAATTTCTATTCAACGAATGAATTTCTATTCAACACATGAAGGTTTTCTATTCAACACACGAATATAGTTTTAACACATGAAAATAATTCTAACACATGAACATTATTCAAAATTTCGGCAGCATAACGGTAGGGTAGTTAAAACCGGGGCCGTCCCTAGTACGGCTCCTCGCTCTACCTTTAAGCCTCGCAGCTTTTGACAATGAGGATTTCATGCATCTAGTTCGCACGCAGGCGGCATGTATATTTTTTTCTTTCTTTTCCACAAACTAATCATATGTGGTTTAAACCAAATAATTCTCAACCACAAACAGGTATTTTTTAACCACAATCAATCAATTTCAGCCACAAACAATTTTAATCAACCATTCGCTATCAACCAATTTTCACACTAATCACAACCAATAAATATCGTCCATGGTTTGTTGAAGAGGGGCGTATATATATATAAGTATATTCCACTTCTATTTCAACACATATATAATTTTTACAACGCATATATAACTTATACATCGAACGTACAACTTATACAACGCTTATACATAAGGTGTACAACGCTTATATAACTCATACATCGACTATATAATTTATACATCGTTGTTTTCCATATCGTTTATAATTCATAAATCTCACATTGGGTTCCACTCCACCAAAAATAGCAGAAGGCTCAGAAAAATATCCGGTCTCTTCTAGAATGTAGAAGACATCCACACGAGTCCACTGTCTCTTGTTTCACTGAATTTCGTCAACAAATGAAAAAGATATTATTTTTACAGTGAAATAAAAAACCGTAGCGCTTTAAAGTGCTATAGAATAGTTTAAAATAATTTCAGTCGTTACCTCAGCTATTCGTTCTAAACTAGGTATGGATTTTTCTCCGAATCCGTTTAGCTAGGGGCCGATCGGCCTTCACCACGCTGTCGAGCCTCGAAGGCGCACGTGCGCCTGAAGTGGGGTCCACTTCGTTGGTCTGACGTGGCAACGGCGGAGCTTCAAAGTTCCGAACTTCCCATCCACAGATCTCGATGGAGAAGCAATGAGGGAGGGCGAATCCTATATGGAATTGAAGAGCACTGAATTCTCTTCAAAATTATCCAAAGGAGCAGCTACTTTCGTTGAGAGATGGAAGAGAAAAAGAGGAGAGAAGATATGAAGCTTTTCCGTCGTGCGCTGATCGGGGAGAGACAATGTCCCGGGGGGGGAGCGAGATCTGATGTGGACCAATGATTTTTTCTTATATATTTATAAATTTTAAAATCCAAAAATACCCCTTGCCTCCTACGAACTCCAATCCAAACCCAATGACTATCGTCCCTAGCTAAATACCCCCATTTTGAACACAATGGGATATGTTTCATAGGCCCATTCGACTGTTTCAATCAGTTTTCCTTCAAATTAAAATATAAAACATTCAATATTTGATTTGAACGTATATTTCAATTTGCCGGGGCTACATACTGATTCTAAAAATTCCTGAAAAATAAATCTAGCTATGTTTTGACAATATGGTCCCAACAAAACTAGTTTCGTCGAATTCTGAGACTGTTTGAAAAATGACCTTTTTCTGGTCGATCCAATTTAATAGAAATAAACCAAACACATTTTCCTTTGCCAAGCTCACATACTAGCTTCAAAAATTATGAAATTTGAAACCTAGCAATAATTTGACATCCCAAATCCAACAAAAGTGGTTTCGTCGAATTCTGAGGTCGTTTGCAAAATGGCCATTTTCACGGGCTATATAAATTCTATAGCGACTTACTGAAAATTTATTTGGCCATAACTTTTGCTTCCAGCTATGAAACTTTGATTTTTGAGATTCGTTTGAAAGATATTCACTAACAGATTTAAATATTTTTGGTTACACTCAAATCCGTTTTGTGTTGCACCCGGTACAGTCAGTCAAAGTTTGAATTCAATTTTTGAAACTACCGCGCCATTTTAGGCCTTGTTTATAATTAGAATTAATTATATTTAATTCCAAACGTCGATTCAAACACACTTTTTGTCGTTATTATTTAAAATTTTTATTTAAAATTTTTAAAATCCACCAAAATAGCCAATTTAAAATTTTCAAACTGGTTCAGATTTTCCGGGTTGTTACAACTAGTATTAATAAAACCCTGTGCAATCCAACGTTGCGTAGGACATGACGTAGGAGTAATCCGAACCAATATTAAATCCATTGTGTTCTTTCATTTTTTGCATTTTATTTCTATTTATATTTGCATCTGTGATTGTTTCTGTTGTGATGTTCATTTTGTTATTCATATAGTTGTTTGAGTAATCGTTAATTGTTCAAGATTTCCATAATCTCTTTAAAACACTATTCACACCCTCTAGTGTTAGTTTTTCCTTTAGATCTATGATTCCCATCCCTAATAATTGGTATTAGAGCAAAAGTTCATTATCTGAATTTTAGAAACATTAATTGAAATTTTTTAAAATGATTTATAACACTAGTTTAAATTCATGCATTGCATCAGTATTAAAAGAGCTTGCATTACATTTTGTTGAAAAATCAAGTGATCTACTGAATTGTTACTCTACCAGGGAAAAGCTATGTTACATGGCCATTGAAAATTCAAATCTTGATGGTCACGTGATGGAAATCAAAAGGAACAAACGGATATTGGATAGTGGTTGTTCAAGACATATGACAGTAAATCCAGGATTATTGGATAATCTAGTATATGTGGATTGAGGAATGGTTAACTTCGGTGATAATTCTAAAGGATATGCGGTTGGCATTGGCTATAGTGACCCGAAAATTTCCTCGTGGGAAATCGTCGAATACATTTAGAACAAATAACAGAAGACTTTTATAAAAATTATAATAAAGTTACATCAGAGTACAGAATATTAGAGTACATTAAATAAATAATAATATAGCGGAAGATTAATTTACAATATTCTTAAAACAATGCAACGGAAGACTATCATTGCTCTGGCCATAGCTTTAAGCCTCGATCCAGAATCCTGCCTAATAAATAGATATTTGCAAAACAAGACACTGAACTGCCCGTGTGGAAAAGAGGGCACCCGAGTTTGCAAATTGAAGCAAACAACGAGTCAGTCATGGGACTGGTATGAGAAATCTTACTTAATTTATCTAATAATAAGGCTAATCACGGGACCACGCCGCTTACGCAGAATGGGTTTTACTCCATTGGATTGCCAGTGCAAGAAATAAAGTAAATCGTTAAACAACGCAATGCTTTTTAGAAAAATGAAACCATTATAAGACTCAAGTCCCATCACATAATGCAACACAAACCGGAGGATAGTGTTTTACCTTATAATGGTCAGAAATTCTTGATACGATAAAGCAGATTTGATATTATTATTAGTGTATATATGTTTCAAAAACATTTCAATCATAATGTATCAATCATAGACGACATAGCTACCATATACTATGTCGCCATACTAGCTTTACAATCAAAACCGTATGGTATTATATTGGAAGTTGGATTTCCATCATAAACCATGGCAAGAGATAGTCCTTACTGAATTCGAGACACTCTAGCCCGTGCCTCAAGTACAGAACGCATTGTCCCTTGGAGCCACAGGGTCGGTCCCCAACTTACATTGGTGGATTATATATAAATTCCTAAACAATACGTCTTCCCGCCCTATGGGGCGTAAAATAGAGCCACTAGGGACTCAAATCCATGGTACCTCGCTTTCCATCATCCATATAAGTAAAATGTCTGGGTCTATACCATGACACCACTTCTAGCTAGAAAGAAACGCATGTTCTCCCTAGATCCTTCTCTCGTTTCTGGTTCATACCGGGGTGTGAGGCTCGCGAAATAACGCTACACAAAGCTATGCTAAATAAAGTTGTGCTTTGATCATCAACCACAAGGCTCTTCTTTTCAACCAAAAACTTTGATCATTTTCATCTTGGCATGCCACATTGTCAATCCATATCATACCATTGATTTCTGCCAATATATAACCTCTAAGCTCGTACGTCTCAGAGAAGGGTGTTAAGCAAGAGAATAAATTCTCTACCACCAAACAGATATATATATTTAGCAGAGATCAACGAATACAACATAAAGGAATACAACGTCAGACATACCATCCATTTACAAGTCTGTTCTGGGTCTAAACGAAACCAGAGGTACCTTATTCCTCGTCCCATATTTCCAATACAGGAGAGAGGTCCTCGCATATCCGGTCGATCTGCAAGTACGTCTAGACGATCACCACTTATTACCTAGTCTTGGGATGCCTCCCAATCAAGACATCAGTAATCATCCAAATGATGTGAAGACCTCCGGTCTGCAACCACCGTCTTCATCTTCGACTCTTAATCGTCATAATAATTATTCAGAATGGATTAAACCCGGTCGTTCTGAATAACTCGCGTATTTTATAATCAATAATTAAGTGCTATAGAAACACATCATATGCCTCATTCCAATTCGGAATATTCTTTTAAATGAATATTCACATTATTAGGGAAAGGTTCCCATTAAGTTTATCAAAGATAAATTCTTTTAAATTTATTCTTTAATCTTCTTTTTTAAAGATCCATTAAATCTACAATTTGGTTTTAATATCAAAAATCATTATTTAATGATTATTCAACTTTAAGAAATTAATCTTGTCCTTAACTGGGTTAAAGAACCAACGGTTCCGGTTTTATGACAATCTGACGGTCAGATCTCCCGTTACATCAATTTGAAGTTAAAGGTCGAAATTCGCGAACGGTCGTTGCGCGGCGCGCTCTATTCAGACCATTAAATATATATTATATATATTATATATATATTCCATCGATTTCCATTTAAATCGTATTTTATAAAATATTTATAAATTCGTTTTAAAATGGTTTTTAATTTCATTTTCAATTTTAAATCAAAATTGAGTATTCTGTATTTATATCATATTAAAATATTAATATTTTCAAAATATTATATTTTGAAATCATTTCTTTTTTATATTCATTATAAAATGAATAAAATCGATCGATAAACCCGTTCGGGTTAAAATAACGTTTCTATACTTAACCCAGCTTCATATTTTTATATTTTTGCGTCCATCCAAAAATAGGAATAAAAATTATAATTTTATTCTTTACTAAATTTATTTTAAAATACTCTTTATTTTAATATATTCTTTATTTTAAAATATTCTTTATGTTAAAATATTCTTTTAAAAATGTTCCTTATTCTGAATCGGAATGCGACTCAATCAATTACCGTATAAATTCAGTTATATGGATTTCATACATTGCAATAGATTGCATTGTTCCGTATCATTCACTACTTATCTGGTGTTAGTATCCGGAAGTGGTTCCAAGGGTTCAGGCCTACTTTGGTGTGCTAGGGCCATTAGCCCAGATAGGACCCAGGCAAACAATCCATTCATATCCAAAGTGAAGTTTATAACTATGTGAGCATTAAAATAAATAAATAACGTTAATCACAGACTATCAATCCATCGATTGACAATTAATTAAATATTCGGACTAGTGTTTGTCAAATATCATCCCAATACCCGTGTGGGGTTTTCAAACAACAATAGTTTATTTATTTAAATAAATTATTGGTTAATACTTTAACCAATTCTAATTCGGTTTGAGTTATTTTCTATTTAACTAATTTACACTGCTTAAAATTATAAATGGTTATTTATAATTTAATTTTACTATCACATTAATGTTAACATTATTTTTAATATGTTAAACATTTCAACATCACAACATATATTTCAAGACATGATTATTTATTTCATTAACATGATACAGACGATGTTTTTAGCTAATAAAACATTTTAACAAATGATTATTTATTTTAATTTCTCATGATAAAAATGTCATTTTTAATGACAATACTTTTTTTCCACCTAATTCTCTTTATTCTATCTTGACATGATAAAATGGACATTTATGTCCAACGAGACATATATTTACCTGAAATGTTTTTATTCTTGTCTAACACGACAAAAGTGATATTTTTGTTTTCGCAACATTATCCTAACTAATGTATTTTTATTTCACAAAACATGTCTTAACTAAATGGCATTTTTGTAATGCTAACAATGTTAAGTGACACTATTTTTAATGAATCAACATATGTTTCATAAATGAACATTTTTCTATTTCACTAACATTTAAATGATAACGTTTTAATTAACAAGACTTAAATAATCAAATGAACATTTTACTATGTTTCTAACATATGAATGATAATGTTTTAACTAACAAACATATATGATCAAATGAACATTTTTCTATGTTAATAGCATATGAATGATAATGTTTTAACTAAAAAAACATATATATTCAAATGAACAATTTTCTATGTAAAACAATGCATGTTTTTAATCATTTCTAATATACAATAAAAATGTAATTTTTTTATTGTTAATCAATTTTCCACAATTCCTATGCTCATATATGACAAATTAAAAAGGGAATTTTATTTTCAATAATTTCAGTGTTCTTATATGACAAATAAAAAGATGGTTTTTATTTTCATGATTTCAATGTTCATATATGACAGATAAAAAGATGATTTTAATTTTCATAACCTTGTCTACATTTCTTGTATCAAATAAAAAAGAATGTTTATTTGTCATAACATTGTCTACATTTCTAATGACAAAATAAAATACAACTTTGTTATATGAACATGTTTATAATTCTAGTGACAAAATAAAAAGATAAATTATTTGCATGACAATATAAAAAGATAATTTATTTTGTAGGAAAATCTATTTCAACAAAACAATTAAAAAAATGATATTTTATTTTGTTAACAATAATCTAATTTGACAAAATTGATATTTTTGTTTTAACACAAATCTATTTGACAAAAATATAATTTTTGTTTTAACACTTTTCTATTTAACAAAAACGAATATTTTGTTTTAACACTTTTTATTTAACAAAAATGAATATTTTGACATAACATTATCTAACAAAATGTTATTTTTATTTTGACATAACATTATCTAACAAAATGTTATTTTTATTTTGACATAACATTATCTAAAAAAATGTTATTTTTATTTTGACATAACATTATCTAAGAAAATGTTATTTTTATTTTACATGAATACAATTCACCAAATCATCACAACCAAAATCAATCAGTCAATCTTAATTTTATACAATGCATATATGAAATTCACACCACAATCAATAATAAATTTTATTTTAAATTCAGAAATCTCACATTTGGGTTTTGAATTCTTCAGAATTTTAGATCGCTCCTTTTCAGCTCTAGCCAGTACCATGTTGTAGATCCCATCGCTATGAAACCAACGCTCCTGAAATTGTCTGATTTCATCGCTGTTTGAAAGAGCTATGATATTATAAACCATTAATCACTTAAATATATAATTAAACAAAATAATTAATTAATTAACTTTTTAATCTCTTTAGCCTTATCTTCTCCGTCGTGTTTTAATCTGGACACCTCGCTCCCGAAGAAAACCCATCGCTCCAATCTGAAAGACACCTGAGATCCACTGTCGATGAACGGAACCCCGATCCTACCACCTCGCTTCGAAGCCGTTCATCACCTCCTCCAATGCCGTCCTCAATGTCGAACTCGCACCACCACTAGTGCCAGAAAATGCCTCTAAACCGATGGCCTTTGAGCCATGAAATCGTCCACCTCCAGGCTCCATATCCCATCATAGCCGTTCACTATATCGATCACACTTAGCCGAACAATATTGCTTCAGAAATATTTTGAATTCATAGAACGGATTTGGAGATTGAAGAGGATTTGTTTCGGTGTGTTGTGGCAATTAATTTCAAGAGGGTGGCAGCTGATTAGTTAGTGGATTAGGGTTCATATTTTCTAGTGTATTTGTAATATAATAATATTTAATTCATTTTTTTTTACAAAAAAGGCCCGTTACTTCTTAATAACTCCAAATCCAGCCCAACCAATGCCCCCCTAGCCAAATACCCTATTCCAGACACAATGGGCTAGGTCCCGTCAGCCCGTTTCTGCCAACTTTTATTTAATTTAAAATATACAACATTTAATTATTTAATTTGATTGTACATTTTAATTTACAGAGGCTACATACAAACTCGAAAAATTCCCAAAAAATTATATCTAGCTATGTTTTGATGATATGGTCCTAATAAAATTAATTTCGTCAAATTTGGAACCGTTTGAAAAATGGCCATTTTCCGATCAATTCAATTTGACTGAAATTGATAAAACATGTTTTCTTTTGCCACACTCACATTTTAATTCCAAAAATTATGAAAATTGGAATCTTACAATAATTTGACATTCCGGATCCAACCAAAGTGGTTTCGTCGAAAATTGAGGTCATTTACAAAATGGTTATTTATACGGGCTATATATTATATTAAATTCCATAGCGACTATTCTGAATTTTTAAACTGGGCGTAACATTTTATTCCCGCTATGAAATCTCAATTTTTCAGATTCATTGGAACGATATTTTTAAATAGATTTAAATATTTTTGGTTTTACAGAAATCCGATTTATTTTGAATCCTGTACATTCAGTCAAAGTTCAAAATCAAATTTTCAAACTACATGCTATTTCAGGCTCGTTATATAATTAAAATGAATATATTTATTCTGACATCATTTTAAATAAATTTTTAATCATTATTATTTAAAATAAATCATTTTAAATATTTAAAATGCATTAAAATTTGTAAAATAAAAATTTTAAATTGGTTTGAAATTCTGGGTTGTTACATCGGTAATTTTGATACTCCTACTATTCCTATGTTTTACTAGTTAGGAATTTAAAACATAACTTATTAAGTATAAGTCAACTATGTGATAAAGGCTAAGAAATCAATTTTGAAAAGAATAAATGTTTAATAGAAGATAAAAATTCAAAAATAATATTCGAAGGAAATAGAAAGAGAAATATCTGTATACTAAGTATGAAAACTTCTAGTGATAATTTATATCTTATGGCCAATACAAGTAAACCTTGGATCTGGTATAAGATTTCGGTCATATAAATTTCAAACATATTTCAAGGATTTCGAAATTAGATTCAATTAGAGGTTTACCTAAAATGAAGGTTAAAGTAAATAATTTGTGCGATGTTTATCAATTCAGAAAACTGAAAAGAAGTTCGTTTAAATCAAAAGAAGAAAATACAACTTCAAACCATTAGAGTTAATTCACATGGATCTATTTGTCCTATCCCAAACCGAATCAATAAATCACAATATATATGTTTATGTAATAATCATTGATTTTTCTAGATTTACTTGGACTTTGTTTCTTAAAAATAAAAGTGATATTTTTGATTAATTTAAAACCTTTGCTAAAAGGTTTCAAAATTTACTTTCTTTAAAAATTAAAACAATACGTAATGATCATGGTGGAGAATTCGAAAACGTAAATTTTGAATTTTTTTGTAATAAAATGGGGATAACCCATAATTTTTCTTTCCACAGAACTCCTCAACAAAATAGAGTAGTTGAACATAAGAATAAATTAATTCAACAGTGTGCAAGAACCATGTTATCTGATAGGAACTTACCAAGAAATTTTTGGGCTAAGGCAGTTGTAATAGCTTGTTATATTTTAAATTGAATTTTGATAAGACCCTTAACTTATAAAACACCATATGATTTATTTGTAAGAAACCAAAGGTATCATATTATAAAATATTTGGAACTAAATGTTTTATTCTTAACACTAAAGACAATCTGGACAAATCTGACTATACATCTAATAAAGGAATATTTATTGGACATTCAAAGCATATAGAGTTTTTAATTTAAGAACTAATACTATAGAAGAAACTTTAAATGTATCTTTTGATGAAAATGATTAGAATACAACACAACATAACGAAGATGAATGTGAAAATGAGATTGATGAAGTAAACAACGAAACTCATCAACCAAATAAAAGATTAGACTTCTAAAAGATCTTCCCATAGAAAATATCTTAGGAGATTTGAATCTGTTGTTAGGACTAGAAACCAATTACATAATATGAGTAAGTCAGCGCTCATTTCAAATATTGAACCTTAAAATCCAAAGGAAGCATCATCCATTGATTCATGGATCCTTGCTATGTAAGAGTGATTGAATCAGTTTACCAGGAGTGATGTATGTGAACTTGTTCCTAGACCGGAGGATAAAACTATAATTGAACTAAATAGGTTTATATGAATAAAATGAATGAACTCAGTGAGGTCATAAGAAATAAAGCTCAACTAGTTGCAAAAGGATATAGTCAGGAAGAAGCAATAGATTATGGTGAAACCTTTGCTCCTGTAGCAAGACTAGAAGCGATTAGGATTTTACTAGCCTTCTCTAATCATAATAATTTCAAATTATTTCAAATGGATGTTAAAATTGCTTTTTTAAATGGATATGTTAAAGAAGACGTATATATAGAGCAACCTCCTCACTTTAAAGAAAAAACTTCCAAATCACGTGTATGAATTAAAGAAAGCGTTATATGAATTAAAACAAGCTCCTATCGCATGGTATGATAGAATAAGAACATATTTATTACATCGAACTTTGAAATTGGTAAAGTAGATAATATACTATTTATTAGAAGAAATAAAAATGATACTCAATTAGTACAAATATACGTTGATGATATAATATTTGGATCAATGGATAATTAAATGAATAAAGAATTCTTAGATATTGTGACCCGAGAATTCAAGATAAGTCATATGTGTGAACACACATTTTTGTTAGGAGTACAAATAAGACAACTAGAAATGGAATATTTATTAATCAAGAAAAATGTGCAAGAGATTTAATGAATAAATATAATTTAACTACAACTAATGTAAGATCAACACCTACGGCATCTAATATTTCCCTAAGAAAGGATGATACGTCAAAAGACATCGATCAAAAATTGTATAGAGGAATGATGAGATCATTATTATATATAACCTTTAATAGACCAAATATAGTGCATAGTGTATGTCTCTGTGCAAGATATCAGTCCCAACCAAAAGAAACTCACTTGTAAGCCATAAAACGTATTCTATGATATGTAGAACATACATTAGTATCCTAAAAATGATTTGTTTGATTTAATATCCTATTGTTCCGCTGACTACGCTGGATGTAAATCGGATCGTAAAAGTACTAGTGGACCGTGTCACTTTTTAGGTCATTCTCTAGCCTCATGGTTTAGTAAAAAGAGAAATACAGCATCCTTATTAAAAACTCAAGCAGAATATAAATCTGCTGCTTTGGCTTGTTCACAGGTAATACATATGCAACAAACTCTAAAATATTTTGGATTAAATATAAATAAATCATCAATAAATTGTGATAACACAAGTGCTATAAATATATCTAAAAATCCAACTCATCGTTCGAGAACCAAACTTATAGATATAAGACATCATTTTCTAAGAGGTAACGTAAGCAAAGAGAAAATTTCATTAGATTTTTGAAACAAAAAAGCAAATAGCCGATATATTAACCAAACTATTAAACGAAGCAACATTTACTATAATTTAGAAGAGAATTAAGCATTTGTTCCTTGAGTGAAATAGAATAACTAAATATATTAATATAGATATGATATGATTTAATATAAATCAAAAAAATAAAAATAAAAAAAATATACGTATATCGACATACATGTTTTTACTTGTCGACATATAACTACCAGATTTTTAAAATTAATTCCCACCAAAAGTTAGTTACAACCTATATTTAAACTCATTATTTCAAATTTCCTTCTTCATCTCTTCATTTTCTCCCTGGAAATATTCTAAAATAATTAAAAGTAATGGCCTCCTCTAATAATATCAATCAAAACACTCCCATTTCGTTTACAAGACCATACGAATGTCCATTTCAACAAATTACACTTGTGAGAATCATGAAATTGGAGAAATCAATGAAGGATGTACTGCAAACACTCACTGAAATTCAAGTTCTACAAATAAGAATAAACAAGGAGCATGAGAAACAAGGGAAGGTAATGAGAAATTTGCAACGGTTTATTACGAATAACCACATCAATCCAGTCATTATCGAAGATGATAATCAAATAGAAGAAAAGGAACAAGAAGAGGAAGAGGAAGAAGAGGAAGAAGCAATGAAAGAAGAAGCGATAAACGAAAATATAGACGAAGACGATAGCGTTATATGTGTAGGTGAAGCATGCTTTGACAGAGTTGGAAATGTAGTTGAGCAAAGTGGGGAATTTTGTCTTTATTATCCCCATTGGCCAATTCACAAATCTCCCATCATCAAAAAACATTAAACGTTTAGATTTTCGTACAAACCCTATAAAACGTAATTTCATAAATTTGCTGTAAATATTGTCTTTGAATGCTTTGTATATGTTGTTGTCTTAGTTGTAAACATTGTTTGAATTACATAGTTTATACAATGTTTGTTTTCATTGTCTTTCTATTTTAGTTAGTAGATATACAATAGTATAGATTTAGTATTATAATCTTAGGAAAGTTATACATATAATAAGTTATTAGGTTCATTTATATCATTGATTTAGGGGGAGTATAGTTTAGTTTATTTTTTTGTTGATGACAAATGGGGAGAAATTATAAAATAAGATATAGATAAGATAGGCATAGTTTGAGGGTGAGTCGGGAAGTATTCATGGTGAAAGGGAGAGTACTCAAGAAATCAGATCATCGGGTACATCAGGTATGAATATTTTATAAACCAAGGTTTTCATCATAAAAAAGGGGAGATTGTTGGAGAATGAAATTTTGATGACAACAACCTTGTTTCAATTATTAACGTTATTGATTATAAAATATATACTAACATCTTTTATCTAGAATATATATAGATATATATGCAAGAATTATAGATAGGTGATATAGAAGACTGTAAAATTTAAGAGATTCAAGAATTTAAAGAAGATACAAGATTCAAGACTCATGAGAATCATGATTTCAAGAGTTCAAGGATATCAAAGTAATAAAGTCTTGTTAATAGAGTCTACTTAATATGTAAAAATTCTTGTTCGCACTTTCAAATTCTGTTTTCAAATTCTTTTTCAAATTATTTCAAATTCCATTTTCAAATAATTTTCAAACTCCTTTCTAAATGATTTCAAATTATTAAAGCTTTTACCTATGTTTTCAAACATATATGTTTATTATATAGTTTATCTAATTAGGTTTTATAATTATATATGTTTATAATATATACGTTTATATCATATAAATATATATGTTTAAATTATATATTACTATGTTTTTATACTCTAGAAAATTCATTTTAAACAACTAGTTTTAATTCAAGAATTTCCAGAATGTATATATTGGTTTAAACACCTGAAAAATGATTTTAAAAATTCAAATATAATATATATGTTGACATGTATATATTGGTATGTCGAAATATAAATATCACAATTTTAAATTTCAAAGGAAGTGTCTTTTCATTATTTGAAACGTTTCAGAACTATTGCAACTTTTGGAACTCCATATAAATGGGTCATTTTCGAATTTTTAACCAACTTTTCTTCTCCTTCTTCATCCTTACTCCTACCACCATTATTCTAACTTAATTTCTTAATCTCTACGCTTATAATCTACCATTTTCAATACAAATTACATCATTCTTTTTCTCTTCTTAATCTCTATCAAATACTCTTTGTTTGGAAGTGCTATTCAAGGGTACTAGGGCTATCTATGATTGATATATCCCGTATAAATAGCCATTTTGCAAACGACCTCTGTTTTCGCCGAAACCACTTTGGTTGGATCCAGAATGTCAAATTATTACAAGATTCCAATTTCCATAATTTTTGGAATTAATATGTGAGCGTGGCAAAAGGAAATGTGTTTTGTCAATTTCAGTCAAATTGAATTGACCAGAAAATGACCATTTTTCAAACGGTCTGCAAATTCGATGAAAATAATTTTGTTAGGACCATATCGTCAAAACATAGCTTGATTTATTTTTAGGGAATTTTTAGAGTCAGTATGTGGCCCCAGTAAATTAAAATGTACAATCAAATTAAATAACTAAATGTTTTATATTTTAATTTAAGGAAAAATGGGCTGAAACAATCAAATAGGCTGAAAAGACCTAGTCCATTGTGTCCGGAATTGGGGTAATTGGCTAGGGGCAACATTCGCTAGGCTGGATTTGGAGTTATTAGGAATTAATGGGCTTTATTTTATGAATTATCGAATTTAATAATATTATATTAATAAATTAAACTAAACCCTAGTGCTCCACTCAAGCCAGCCGCCAGAAAAAAAAACCAATGGCCATCATGGTCTCTCCATTTCCCTCCCTTTTCTCCTAATCTATCCAATAGAAATCGAAATCTCTAAAGAGAAAATCGTAGAGGGGAATGGGACTAACATAGTGAACGGTGGAGATGTAATTTCATTGAGAGATTGGCTTGGATTCTTAGCTCAAAGGGGACGGGTTTGGTGCGGATTTCGAGGTAGTGGAGTGGTGCGAGTTGGGCATTCTTCCAGGAGGAGAGATAGCGTGTGTAGCCAGTTGGAGTGGCGCCGTCGGATCATCGTCCGATCCACCCTAGGAGGGGCGATGGTGAAATTCCTCGATGTAGTTTTTGGGTTCGTGAATACCTGTAAGAAGAAGAAGGTCGGCCTTGCTTTGGTAATCAAAATGATTAATATTTTGTTAATTATTTTAGTTAATTATTAATGTATAAAAGTTCAAAAATTTAAAACCATGTATCTCATTCAAACGGAAATGAAATCAGGCGATTCAAGAAGCGTTGGAATCCTCTTGGAGAACACTACGCAATAAAGCGAACTGGAATTGATTTGGAGCTTTCTACAATGTTAGAGGAAATAAAAAGCGATGTGTGATTTCTAAATCCGAAAATAATTAAATAAAATTATATTAGGTTGCAGACGGAGTTTAGAAACTCCCGACACCGTTGTCCATAGACCATGGACGACTTGATTGTATTGTGGTGTGAATTTGATTGTGATTGTGGTTGAAATGAAATCGATTGTGTTTGTGGAAAATTCATTGTATAGTGAAAGGAAATTGTATTAGGAAAATTTAAACCCTTGTATCGCCATGAGGCCTAGGTTAGTAGAGGTGCCGTACTAGGGACGATGTCGGTTTTAATTACCCTGCTGTTATGCTGCCGAAATTTTCTGAAATAATCATGTGTGTAAAATATTCATGTTATGATATAACAAAATTGAACAATAAAAATTGGATTTTTATTGTATATATAAAATAAAAAATGATCATTATTTAGAATGAAAATTGTTTAACAATAAGTTTACATTTTATTGTAAATTGAAAACGAACATTTAGATAGGCAGTAAAATTTTATTAAAAAAAATCCTTTTACACATAACTATACATGAATATACACCTCTCTCTACGAACAAAACAAATACAAGCTGAGAAAAAAACTATAACATGCAATATAGAGAAAACAAAAAAACTCAGCTAATACAATGAACAAACTCACAACAGTATAACAAAACTCTCCAAAACTAAAGCCATCTTGATCATCTCATGTGCATTTTCCTGAGGATCAATGAAAATATTTGACTCTTTGAAAGGGAACTAATACCAAAAAGTCTATTGTTCTTCTCCTGCCAAATTGCTGATACAAAATTCTTTAACAGTTTCAGCAAAGCTTTAGACTGCACACTTTTCTATCTTGTAGCCTTAAACACATTAAACCATTCATGCATACTAACTCTCGACGCCTTGTGAAAACCACCAACAACAAGTAGTCTTTTCCAGATTTGAAAAACATAATCACATTCAAAGAAGATATGAATATTGGTCTCTGACTCACTATTACATAGAGGATACAGACTGTCCTGAATAATGCCCATGGAACACAATTTATCCTTTATGCTAGTGGCATTTGCCATCACTTGCCATAGATTTAGATTCTCCTTTGCAGAAGCACATGTATTCCAAATTCGAGTAGCCAAAGGAAAAGAATTCTTTTCAACTTTCAGCAACCTATACACAAGATTAATGGAGTGCTTCTTACCATTCCAAATTAAGTCATCATCCTCAACTAATTTCAGATTTGCAGACAAATCATTCCAAAGCCTTCTAAGTTGAGTTGAACTAGAATAAGGTAGCTCAATATGACCATCATGATAATAGTTATGAACTGAAGCACTATTGGGGATTCCAGAAATAAACCTCAAATTATAATCCACTAAATCAGATAAAATCAAACCCTGCTTAGCCCAAGGATCATTCCAAAAAGAAATCAGAGATAAATTTTTCCTACCATATTGAATGAAAAGGTAAAAAATCACTTCTGAATATAATATTTGCTCTCCGGCTCCAACTACAAAATGAAGGCACTGGCATCGTCTAATTTTTTTTATTACCAATCAAGTTATTCTTTATCCATTTCGTCCGTTATCATCAGAGAACAGTTTCTGATAATAAGAAGAAATTGCAGCCTTATTCCATAAGAAAATATTAGTAATACCAAGTCCCCCATGACTTTTATCTTCATACAATTCGTTATACGAGATTGGAATCATCTTTCTGGAAAAAGGATCCCCATTCCATAAGAATTTATTAAGAGCTGAAGTAATCATAGATAATAATTTCTTTGGAAGAATGAAATGCCTGCACCAGTAAGTTGTAATCGAAATAGCTATTGATTGCACAATTGTAAGCCTACCTGCTTGCGACAGCTTGCAACTTGGCCAAAGCTTAAGTTTACCAATAATCTTTTCAAATAACGACATACAATTAATCTTTGTAATACAAGAACATATCAGAGGAAGACCCAAGTAAAAAGGTTTTGAAGGTAATTCCATAAATCCAGAGAATTTTATTAGCTCTTCCTTTCTTGACTGCGAGTGACTAGCTATCAATATATGAGATTTATTCATATTTACTTGCAAACTAGTAAGAGAATGGAATTTTTCTAGAGTGCCAAGAATACATTGAATATTGGAGGTAGTTGGTTTTGTAAATATAACAAGATCATTAGCAAAGAGGAGATGTATGATTTGAGGGTTTTTACAAAGAGGGTGCAGAACTAAATTGCCTTCATTTACTTGCTGCTTCAAAAGTGAGTTGAGTAATTCCATCACTACAATGAACAAAAATGCTGAGATGGGGTCACCCTGTCTCACTCCATATGCACCGTTAAAGTAACCATGTAAGCTACCATTCCTCGCAATAGAATACCTTGGAGATGATATGCATGTGTAAATCTAGGAGAGAAATGGCAAAGGAAAATTCATATGAGATAATATTACCAAAATAGCATGCCAAGAGATAGAATTAAAAGCTTTCCTAATATCCAACTTAATCATACACCTTGGAGAAATGGATTTCAATTATAGCCACACAGTCGTTCATTAATTATGAAGAGATTATCACTAATTGACCTTCCATTCACGAAAGCTGACTGATTAGAAGAAATGATAGTTGGAAGAATCTTTTGAAGTCTATTTGCAATAATCTTAGAAATTACTTTATACACCACAATACAACATGAAATTGGCCTAAAATTAGACACAATCTAAGGATTATCAATCTTTGGTATCAGTGCAATAGAGGTTGAGGCCAGATGAACAGGTAAAGAACTATGCTAGAAGAAGAACTGTACTCCTAGAGATATATCTTTGCCAATGATATCCCAACACTTTTGTAAAAAGAAAGCATTAAACCCGTCTAGAGCCCACAACTAGTTGAATTTGGACTAAAAACCGCATCTTTAATTTCAACATTAGATATTAAAGAAATCAGGTCATCAGATTGAGCTTGAGAGATATACGGCAAAGTAATATGACTATAAGGATCCAAATCAATATGAAAAGGGTTGTAGGGTGCAAGAATAGAAGAAAAATAGTTCACAATCACTTGATATTATTCTCCTGATACTGCATTTCACCATTTATATCTTTAATACAAGAAATTGATTTATATTTCTTTATCTTCAAATAATTGTGATAGTACTTTGTATTCCTGTCAGCCTCCTTTATTTTCCTTAACTCTGGTGCTTGCCTTGATGCCAGAAATTCCATGTCAAGGGAGGATTGCAATTTGCATTTTAGATTCACCTCCAAATTATACAGAAAAGAATTATGGGGGTCATTATGCAAAGCCACTTGTACATCACTAAGCTCACTCCTATTTTTTGAAGACAATATAGATCCTTCACCAAAATTGATAGAAGCCCAGGCCCTCAAATGGAATTTAAGTTGCATCAATTCACATAAGAAAGATTCAAGAGGATCATATGAAAAATGATTAGTCCACACTTGCATTAAAATGTTAGTAAATTCTGAATTTTGAGTACAAAAATTGAAAATTTTAAACATCATCTTACCCTTGTTACTGACATCCTCAATTCCCTAGTTAAACAACAAAGAGCAACGGTCAGAGAGTGTTGAAGGCAAAGATTGATAAAATGAATGAGGCCAGAGTTGGAGGAATTGTAAGTTAGCAAAGATATGATCCAATTTACACATGGTGGAATTACCAAAACGAGAGCAATTGGACCAGGTGTAGTTCATACTAAAGGAATTCATTGGAAGAATGTTGGAATTTATGAGTCTTTGATTTAAAGGAGCAATTTCTTTGATAGAAAGAGGATTACCACCAAATTTGTGATTATACGAATACATACAGTTAAAATCCCCACCTATTAACTAGGGAGCATTTGAAGAATTAAGAAGATGAAAATTTGTAAGAAAAAGATTGAGAAGAGAAGGAGCATTATGTGCATAAACAGCAGTAAGTTCAAAGGAAGCATTTGAAGGGGTATAAATGCATTGAGAGTGGATGAATTGATCTAATTTAGAGAGAGGGACAAGGTTGAAAATGAAAGGATTCCAGCATATCGGAACTCTGCCAAAACTTGCAAAATCCAGATTATGAATAAAATTCCAATGAGAAGCAATATATTTCATCATTTTATCTATCGAATTCATATCTAGATTTGTTTCCAATAAACATGAAAGATGAACTTTATTCTCGCTGATAAATGCTTTTATTTCACTTTGTTTAGAGGGCAAATTTGCACCTCTAGTGTTCCAGAAAGCTATTTTATTGATCATTTAAAAGGAAGTGGATTAATTAGGATGGATGGATTACTCCTGGTATGTCTAGTTGTGGACTTCTGATTACTGTTAACAGGCATTGCATCTTGAGGCCTGTACTCTTTCCCTTCATTCAAATCAACAATATTAGAAGATTTATCTTTCCTTTTACTAAATTTTCTCTAATCACTTGAGGAGGATGAAACTTTAGGATTATGGTTTGAGAGTTGAGAAGGTGGAAGTTTAATATGAGGAGGTACAAAGAGATTCAAATAAGGAGAGGATGATTTACTGGTAGAAGGTTCACTGAAAGAAGAAGAACACGACATAGTAGAGGAGGAAGAAATGGCAGAGGAGGTTGATGAAAGACTGTAGAAGAGGATGAATGATAGTCATGCAAAGCATCAAAAGGATTATTGTAAATTTCCACATTATATACAGTTTCATCAATATTATCACCTACTGAATCTTTATCCTTTTTTCCAATATCAGAACTATTGTCATGATCATTTGCAGCTACCATCACTTCCTTAAATATATTCATTTCCTCAAACATAAAATAATATCTACCAACTTCTAATGACACTTTCATCAAGTTTCTCATTTACTTCATCTCTCACTACTTGGTGATTATCACTTTCCTTCCTTTGCCAAATTTTTTTTCTTCTTGTGCATAACATCTTTACACTCATTATTATTGCCTTTCTTCTGATTATTATTTTGAGTGCTACTTCTAACATTGTTGCCATTAAACTGCCTCCTTTCAAAAGAATTCTGATTTACAAATTTATGCTCTATTTCCTCAACAGGAAATTGATACTCATTATTAATTTCGTCACTTACGAGTTGTTCACATTTAGATGTTTCATGCCCAAATATCTTGCAATGAGTACATAATTTTGGACACCAATCATATGACACAAGAACTGGTGGACATTTCTCTCCAAATTCATTCAGCTTAATTGATGAAGGTAATTCAAAATCTGGCGTTATTCACTGCATCTTCTCAGTATTAGAATCAAAGCAAATCAATCGGCCAACATGACAAGCGAACCAATTTATACCCACCAACGTCCACAGCTGTGATGGCCCGCCCCGCATTAACCGACATTTCCTCCGAAAGTGCGCTGTACACATGTCCGCTAGCATGGGACGGTCGTCAAAGAAAGGAAAGAAGATGAAAGAACTAAAAAAGTAACCTGTAGAATGTCTCGCAGTGCATGGAATAAAATATAATAGTAACATACTTGACATAAAACAGGCGAGACAGTGCATAAGCTGAAAACTAAAACCATCATCATCATAGCAGCGGAAATCCAAAATACAACTTATGATCCAACATCATTATTACAAGATTAAAACTATCTCTAAAGCAAAAGAAAGTAAAAGAAGGAGGTACACTACTAATGCCGAAGCAGTGACCTTCAACAACACAGGGAGAATATCTATATATCATACGTGAGAGCCTCTTGCTCGTCTCTGGTACAGCTACTCGTGCATACCACCTAACCTGTCTCTAGTCTGCTCGTTTAAGAGCACCCAGAGTAATAAGAAGAGACATAAAACTCTGGGTCAGAAAAAAGTCTGGTATGAGCGATAAGCAACAAAACAGAATAATAACAGGTATAATCCAATCATACCTAAACCTAGTCCTGCAACCGAAGAGTTAGCACTACACACCATACAATACTCTAAGGTGACACTAACATATGGCGTAAAGATACGGGGGAGGGGGTGTGCATGTCATAATGATGGAAAACGATCAAGCATAGCAACCATCCTCACATCTCTCACTCAGTGCGTAAAGCATACGATATCCACTATTTGGTCACCTAATCCTTTGGGCCCTGACGGAGCCTAACCCCGTACAACTATCACTACAAGCCCACCATTCGTCTCTCAGTGGTGAACCAAAGTTATGAATACCGACAACCCCTTTGCACACGTCCTGTAGCAAAGTCCAACCATGAAGTTAACACGTTGGTTCCCAACTGGATCCTGAGTTCTAATTCCCATTTGGACCACCTTTGCATCTCGGGTTCTAGTCGTCCCCGGATCGGTTCGGTCTTTTCTCTTCACTTTGCTTCGGATCGGTTCGTCCATGTCAACTCCTCTGGTTCAGATCGTGGGCACCCATTGGGTTCGGGTCGGATCGTGGTGCTCGCCCTCCATCGGATCGGTTCGTGCTTCCTCCGTCAGATCGGGTCGTGGCACATGACCGGCTCGTGGCTCCTCCTCTCAAGCGGATCGGTTCAGATGAGTACACAGGTTCGGAGGTGGGTCTGATTGTGACTTCATGGCGCACTCCAGGAGAACGGGTTGGGTCGGAGCTGCATGGTGCTCCACGGTTCGGATCGTGCTCCCCTTATCCGATCCGATCCGGTTCAGCTAATTTCCTACACTTGTTTCCAACGACTGTTTTACGCCACATGACGGCGTTTTCGACCATTCTAACTGTTCTAAACATTCACAAAGCATACCATATAGCCATAACAACATGTGTAAACATCCACAAACCGCAAAACAACAATATGATATGTCAAAACGGATCAAAGATACCCAAAAACCCTTATTTTCCCCTTAAGCTTGTTTAACAACAACTAATGATAAGATTAGTAAAACATAACCAAATCAACCCAAATTTCTATCAGAGCCCTAAAATAATATTTTAGAATTTTACAAATTTTTCCAGATTTTTATGATGCAAAATTTCGCTAATTATCACTAATCACCCCTTAATCCCCTAAATTCCGGGATTAGCAAAATAAGTCCAAATTAACCCAAATTCATATCAGAGGCATAAAATAATATTCTGGAATTTTACAAATTTTTCTAGATTTTTCTGAGTTATAATTTCGCTAATCTTCGCTAATTACCCTAATTAGCCATAATTAGTGAAAAACAATGCAAATCACTCACCTTTGCCACAAATTAAACTATAGATCTGAAATATCCTCTGTTTTGGGTCGAATTCCAATGCTTAGAAGCAGCCCCAACTCTGGTTTGATGCTATCAGGGCTTGGCTTGATGTTGATTAGCTTAATCCTTAATAAGAAAGTGATTTAGAGGCATTTTGAAGAGATTTAGAAAGTGAAGGCCATGGCTAGGGTTCAAAGGAGGTTAGTGGCGATTGAAAAATACTGAAAAAGAATGTTTTCTAAACCCTAGTAGCCCTCATATACTCCTAATCCCGAATCCCCCAATAGGCCTAGCTACCAATCACCCGGTTAAGCCCAATTAAACTGTTTTTCACCCTCTAAACCTTAATTCAGCCATATCTCCCAAAAGGTAAATCCGTTTGACCAGTATGACCACTCATAAACCATCAAATGGATTTAATGGAAGTGGTTTCATGTCAAAACTCCTTACCAATCAAAAGTTATGAACGAAACAAGATTAGCTAGGGGCAAAACGGTCATTTCAAAATCGACAAAAATCATGAACATGGGAAATGACCCCACTAGTCGTTCCCCAAAAGTACATGACCATACGACTTACCAGGAAAAATGAATAAATAAATAAATAAATATTCTATGATCCTCTGATGCATAGAATGTGGGTCGTTACATTCTCCCCCCCTTAAGAAATTTCATCCCCGAAATTCCTTAATCGAAACATACAAAGAATTTCGCATGCCTATCAATCATTTTCAAACAATAAACATACATAATAACAAAACAAGCCTATCCTAGCATGCGGTTTACTAACAGGGGAAGAACTATCACTACCAAAACCTTACCAGGCAAAGAGTTCTGGATACTTCTTCCTTATGTCCTCCTCTGTTTCCCAAGTGCAGCCTTTCTCATCATCACCCCATTGAACTTTGACTAGTTTTACTGCCTTCCTTTGAAGATGCTTCGTATCATTCCCAACAATACGCATAGGCTTGCGGTTCCCAACCGCCTCGGGTTCAACCTCGATATCGTCCAACTGATCTGGTGAAATTGCCACATTAGGGTCTTGCACAAACTTCCTTAACTGGGAAACATGAAATACGTTGTGAACTCCCGCTGTCTTGTCCGGTAACTCAACTTTATATTCCAAATTCCCATCTTGCTCGAGAACTGAAAATGGACCAACAAACCTTGGTGCTCTTTCCCACCAAAACAAATCACATTCATCAACGGAAAGACCTTGACGAACACCAAATCGTTAACGAAGAATTCCAAATTTCTTCGTCTCTTATCGACATAAATTTTCTTCCTATCTTAGGTAGTCTTCATTCTTTGTTGGATAACTTTGATCTTGCCTAAAGTCCCTCTTATTATTTCTGGTCTAAGCTCAAATTTCTCACCATTCTCTAGCCAACATGATGGTGCCTTGCACGGTCTTCCGTACAAAGTTTCAATTGGAACCATACCAATACTTGGCTAATAACTGTAACTCAACAGATACAAATGGCCATCCCATGACCCTCCAAAATCAAATATATAAGTTCTCAAAAGATCCTCTAGTATACGATTCACTCAAATACCATCATGACCTAACCTAGTCCTTGGTAAACCATCAATATAATCCATTAAGACTTGTTTGCATTACCATTTAGGAATTTCTAATGGTTGTAACAACCCACTAGGCTTCTTTTTCTCAGCTTTAACTAACTGGCAATTCATGCATTTGGACATAAACTTCCCAACGTCCTTATTTATCCTTTCCCAGTGGTAGGTCTGATCCATGTTTCAATACATTTTGTTACCACTGGGATGTATAGTCAGTTTCGAGTGATGATATGCTCTAAGCACTTCATCTCTCAGTCTGTCTATGTTAGGTACAACTAGTCCCCCATTCTTTCGAAGCCATCCTTCTCGATCAAATCCTTGCTTGATCATTCTCTTTCCATCGATACCCATCTTCACCCAAGAGATGATTTCCAATAGGTTAGGATCGTCCTTCTAACGAGAACCAATCCACTCAATCAAAATCGATCTAATCGTCAGGCTTACTAGCATTTCTGAATCCAATTCACTCTTGTGTCTGAAATCGTATATTGTGATATACTCTAGTTGCTTCCAACCCAAAAACATAACCTCTAGACTGGCATGCCTCCTACTCACTGCAACAGTTACCGCACCTAAATCTTTTGCTATGTCCACTCTTCCCCAGGAAGTCATGACAACTTCACTGCACTGGTTCATAGCCTTGCTACGATCACTCTGCCCCATGGATTAATGACTACCCCACTGCACTGATACATAGCCTAATGTCCGTCTATACTACCATCCCTTTGTTCCCCATCGCTAGAACCCTACAGGTGATAGTCTACTCAAGAGAAGAAAGATATGGACAAACATAGAAACCATAACATCCATCAAACAAGTCCTACCTATCACCTGCTAAAGCCATGAGCACGTTGACACCTACATGACCGGTCTAACCAATCCCAATATGTCGATTCCTGTATGTCTATTCCAACCAACATCAAGAACTAATGGAAGCCTAGCCTCCAAACGGACTATTGTACGTCCAACGTACGTTTTATCCTCCAAGGAAAACTAGATCACATTTAACGGATCCAAGGTAACGGGCGTCCCCAGATACCCCTGCTTTAAGTCCGCCTAAAATACTTGAGTCCAACCCAAGTCTATCAATTATCTTGCTTCCCTCTTGAGTCCAACTCGAGCCCAAATCGAGCCAAATCCAATTCCTTGCAGCCTTCTCGATTCCAACTCGAGTCAATCTATAACTCAGACCCAGTCTTGAGTATCCATTACCGACAAACTCTAGTCCAACGTGAGTCGTCTCCCTATTCGTTGCATCTCCAAGATCAATGAACACCCATTTTCTTTTACGAGTTCAGGTCCAACTTGAATCGTCCTAATCTTCGTTGCATCTTCCATGATCAATGAACACATTCTATTTCTTCAAAGTTCTACTATCTAAAGAGAACATCAGCATAGGGTCCTAAACAATCCATTACTTTGCATCTTTCTCGAGTCCCAGTCGAGCCATCTCATAACCCTATTGAGTCTAACTCGGGGCAGTCTAATACCATTGAACAATCTTATAATGTCACGGCTGCCCATCACTCCTTGAGTAAACCAAGATATCATCCAATGAAGAATCACAACAACTATTTATCTCTCATGCAAACCATCCTAGTCGAACTCGACATTCCCCAAGCACAAGCCCCAAAGGCCTAAACTAATATCAGACAAGCAACCAAGGAACATCTCCCCCGAATTCGGACAATCCACGTGAGGTGATACTAGCAAAACAACTAAGCACTGGAGCACTCATATGCCTCCCAGAGACAACTAGAACTTATTACAATGATAACCTCTCAGCATCCTTAACTCCAGTTACTATTACCATCACTCGGTAGGTACCTAATACCACCCTATTCCTTTAGAGTAGATCGACTCCCCAAAATAATGCTAAACCCAGTAAAGCCCAAAACAAAGCAATCACAAATAAACATACATCCATGACTCGATAAGACCATGTTACGGCAAATCATACTAAGCCTAATTGAACCACCAACCGGGTTCGTCACTACAAAAGGTCTATCGACTATCTCAGGTTTGTCAAACAATGCTCGAATAGAAACATCTTAAATAGAAAGCATACCTTTGATAATGACGCCTTTTCCCTTCTGCCCCGCAGTTGGAGCATTCGACGAAGAAGGAACAGCGTTGATAGCATACGCTTTCAAAATCTGCTTCTCCCTAGGAGGTTGTGGACATTCATCCTTGTGGTGTCCCGCCTGGCCGCAGTAAAGCACTTCCTTTCCCCAGGCTTTTCTCGACAATCTCTGGCATAGTGGCCCTTCTTGCCACAACAAAGCACTCGCCACCATTCTTCTTATTCTGACAATCCTTGGCCGGGTTCTGCTTCCTCTTGTTCTGAGAATTCTTTTTGCCTTCACCGCCTGCTTGCGGCTTTGGTTCCTTTGTAGATGCAATAGAAACTTTAGTCTTTGACTTAGGTAAAAGGCTCATTGACCTTAATGCCTTTCCTACAATAGACTCGAACATCTCATCGATATGGTTTATAAGTCTTTCCCCCAAGTACCCATCTAAAATAGTTATGAACTTTATGTTCTTCTTTTCGGCTGTATCGATAAGGGACAATCCATATTTCAATAAAGTGTTGAATTCAACGATATACTCCGAGACTGCTCTACCATTCTACTTAAGCTCCAAGAACTTCCTGAACTATTTTAATTTATGAGCAGCTGGAATAAATTTATCACAAAAGTGAGTCTTAAACTGATTCCAAGTAACTTGATCCTCAGGAGTAGCTGCCTTAATAGCATTCCACCAATTCATAGCTCGTCCTTGTAGTTGACGTGATGCTAGCCTCCTCTTCATTGCGTCTTCGATTCCCAAATCTTCGACGATGCACTCACAACTATCTAGAAAATCTTGAACTTCTATAGTCGACTCCATTACGTGGAACGGCTTGCCACCAAGGCTTGTGTAATCCTGGTTTAGCTTGGAAAAATCGACCCTAGGCGCCTGCACTGCTGCACCACCACCATTAGCAGCATTAGGAACGGCTCCCCGAGCATCCCTAAGCATCTCTCTCAAGAGGCCAGTAAACATCGTCCTTATCTCAGTAGCATTCCCATTATTGGCTCCTCTACTAGTACCCCTCGTATATCGGCTCATCGTTCAGTCTGTAAAGAGAAAACGATTAACCATCTCCATAGTGGTTCTAGTGCAATGCGACTTCATCCTTAGCTATACTAATAGTATATATATATAGCTTTTTAAAACCAAAATAATCACAAATACGCGCTCTCATATACGTGTACTATCTCTCCCTGATGACTTCCCTAGGTCAACTACACAACCTAGAGTTCTGATACCAAGTGTGATGGCCCGGCCCGCATTAACCGACATTTCCTCCAAAAGTGCGATGTACACATGTCCGCTAGCACGGGAAGGTCGTCAAAGAAAGGAAAGAAGATGAAATAACTAACAAAGAAACCCGTATAATGTCTCACAATGCATGGAATAAAATATAATAGTAACATACTTGACATAAAACAGGTGAGACAGTGCATAAGCTGAAAACTAAAACCATCATCATCATAGCAGCGAAAATCCAAAATATAGCTTATGGTCCAACATAATTATTACAACATTAAAACTGTCTCTAAAGCAAAAGAAAGTAAAAGGAGGTACACTACTAAAGCCCAAGCAGTGACCTTCAACAACACAGGGAGAATATCTATATATCATATGTGGGAGCCTCCTGCTCGTCTCCGGCACAGCTACTCGTGCATACCACCTAACCTGTCTTTTGTCTGCTCGTTTAGGAGCACCCAGAGTAATAAGAAGAGACATAAAACTCTGGGTCAGACAAAAGTCTGGTATGAGCGATAAGCAACAAAACAGAACAATAACAGGTATAATCTAATCATACCTGAACCTGGACCTGCAACCAAAGAGTTAGCACTATACACCGTACAATACTCTAAGGTGCCACTAACATATGGTGTAAAGATACAGGGGAGGGGGTGTGCATGTCATAATGATGGCAAACGATCAAGCATAGCAACCATCCTCACATCTCTTACTCAGTGCGTAAAGCATACGATATCCACTATTTGGTCACCTAATCCTTTGGGCCCTGAAGGAGTCCAACCCCATACAACTATCACTACAAGCCCACTATTCGTCTCTCATTGGTGAACCAAAGCTATGAATACTGACAATCACTTTGCACACATCCTGTAGCAAAGTCCAACCATGAAGTTAACTCATTGGTTTCCAACTGGATCCTGAGTTCTACTTCCCATTTGGACTACATTTGCATCTCGGGTTCTAGTCATCTCCGGATCGTGTAACAACCCGAATTTTAACAACATGTTAAAATCATAAATCAAGGCAGAATTAAATTTTAAGATCAGAATCAAGGGAAACGGGTTGCGCCATTGCGTCCATCTCGAAATTCTGCTTGGAAACGAGTCCGAGTTTGCGAGAATCGGAGTCCGTATGAGGGAGATATGACCCTCCGAAGTTTCAGGAATTTTCAGAGTTCAAAACAGCTCGAATTCGAGTTCAAAATTCGAATTTCAAAACCTAGACAGACTGGGCGGGAAATTTCCCGCCCAGCACCTAGGTCGACTGGGCAGTCGACACCCCCAAGATCAGGTCGACTGCGCAGTCGACTTGGGTGTCGACCTGGTCCCCGAATCTGCTTTTGGGCCTAGGTGCATTCTGATGTACCTGGTCTCATTTTCTGTCTAGGTTCGTCCGTCTAATCCTATATAAACAGCCTCTCGCCTCATTCTCTCTACACCATTTCATTCTGTCCTTATGCTGCCTCTGAGAAAATGAATAAAATAATACATAAGTCTGAGACAAGGATATGCTGTTCAAGTCTTTCAAGAGGAGATTCAAATCTAGTTAGGATTCAAGTAAAAGATTCAATGACTTCAAGCAACGACGCCTAGACCATACTGAATCAAATCAGAAGATTAATCAAGTTAGACGTTTCAACGTGACAACGAATCGATTTGTCCTCTCTTAGCCAATCAATGTAAGTTCTAGTTACTTTTTAGATTGAAATGCTTAATTATAATATGGCCATGGAATAAAGTGTAATTGGATGTAAGCATGTTCATCGGTTCAAGTCTATTTCTGTTTCCTCTAGAATCTTGAGTTTTGGGCTTTTCTATCTTTATTCTTTTGTCGAGTTCATGATCTATTCAGCCTGTTGTAAGTCAGTTCATGTTAATGTTATTCTCAAGATCTATCTTTTATTCCTGAGATGACGTTTTTATGCCAGTTTCCTCTCTATACCTATTGTTATACAAATTCTACGTTCCCCTATTTATTTTCTTTGATGAACCTAGATAAATTTTGGATCTAGGCCTAAACCGCGATTTGCGTACGATTGAATACGGGGGAATCTTGGGATAATACCTATTTGGATATATGTGTTTGGTGGAATTGATGGCATAACATAAAAATTGAATATTTGGGTATTATCATTATAAGAGTAATTGCAAGAATGGGGATTGGCATATATAATTTGACATGGATTTTGATATATGTAATATGACATGGATCTTGATATATGTAATTTGGCTAGAACTCGTTATGGGTAAATTGGTGTAAACATGTTATACATGTAATTTTGGGTAGAAAACTGGATCTATATAAATTGAGCATAGCTTTGTAAACATGAAAATCATGAATCTTGACATATGTAAAACGACATGAATTGAACATATGTAAATCTGGTATGAATTGGGCATATGTAAAAACTGACATGTAACCTAGGACTTGGGCATATATTAATTATGTAAAATTTGGAGTAGAAACATATATGATAATTTATGACTTGGAGAAAGTTTAATATGAACGCGCCTATGTTGGGTTCTGGGTAGTTGGTATGTACTGGACATCTAGAAGGCACGTAAACATGCTTATGAACTTGAAACATGAATTGGTTATGAATATGAATCATTAACTTGATAATAGGCATAAGTGAAAACATGAAACTTGACATGAAACTCGCCATGAAACTAGACACGAACTTGACATGAAACTTGAACATGGACATGACATTTAGAATGAACTAGTAAATGGCCAACTCGAGGTTGGGTTGAGTTTGCAGTGTAATTCTGCCCGGAACCGCCCGGCAAATCCAGTTACTGCAAACAATAGGATCCAATGTGGGTAGTTGGTCATATCGCACTTGAAAACCCGAGGTCAGATTGAGTTGTGGTGTAATTCTGCCCGGAACCGCCAGGCATATCCAGTGACCACAACAACAGGTCTGATGTGAGAGGTTGGGGTGCATAAATGAATTAATGACTTGATAGGCTTAAGTCATGAACTGCTTGAATATACTTAACCAATTTGACACGATGACTTGATAGGGTTAATTCATGAACCTCTAGAATATACTTAACCAATTTGACACGATGACTTGATAGGGTTAAGTCATGAACCGCTTGAATATACTTAACCAATTTGACACGATGACTTGATAGGGTCAAGTCATGAACCGCTTGAATATACTTAACCAATTTGACACGATGACTTGATTGGGTTAAGTCACGAACCGCTTGAATATACTTAACCAATTTGACACGATGACTTGATAGGGTTAGTCATGAACCGCTTGAATATACTTAACCAATTTGACACGATGACTTGATAGGGTTAAGTCACGAACCGCTTGAATATACTTAACCAATTTGACACGATGGTTTGGTAGGGTTAAGTCACGAACCGCTTGAACATACTTAACGAACTTGACACATGATTCGTAGGGCTAAGTCATGAACTTGAACGACAACACTTAGCCAATTTGACATGACACGTAGACGGGTTAAGTCACGAACTTGAATGACCATACTTAACCAACTTGACATGCCAGACTGATGGGGTTAAGTCTCGAATTTAAATGACAACACTTAACCTGCTGGATGGAAACCCTAGATACGCGGTCCTTTTCAGCAGTAACCCACTAGATGTATCATGGTACCCTGGAACTAGGCAGGGTGGGGCACGATTACTGGGCTGATTGTAAGCGACCAGAACGACGGCTGAGTTGGTGCGCCATTGTAGGTTCAGGCGGACTACGGTCGTGCACGTTGTCATGAGTTGAAAAAGCAGGCATTGGGCACCAGTAGGTTTACACTGTGCGTGCTTGATTCATGTCGGTGGTTGGCACCCTAGGGCTTGATACACCCTATGGTGGACCTAGCACAGGTGACTACATTCGTGATAGGGCCATATGACACAGACACATGAACGAGATAGGACTTGTAGGGAGCCGATCGATTAATAGATCGTTTTGTGAGACCAAGTAATGGATCATTTCATGACATTGGGCAAGGGATCATTTTATAGTCAACACATGACATGGGTTGGGATACTAGTACGGTTGGTGCAGAGCAAATAGATATCATAGAAACATTTTAATGGCAAAGCAGAGAAATCTTGCAATGCTTGATAGAAATCTTGCGAAATTATACTTAGTTTATCTTGAATGGAAACCTGGAAATGTTATACTTGACAAAAACCATATGAGGTTATTCTTAGTTATCTTTCCTGTAGCTTATCTTGTCATCATGCTTATGTTTACTTTCAGTTTATTCATGCCATGTTATCTTTACCTGTTTTTATGCTGAAAGTCACTAGGACTTACTCAGTCTTTATGACTAACCCGTTTTGTTTCGCCTCTTTTTCTTCCGTTTCCCCCCAGGTTCGCAGGGTGGGAATATAGCTTAGTTCGGATCTTACCAAGCTCCAAAGCTCTTTCATGTACGGCTTGGATTTCTCTTGGCTATGGCTTGCTTTGCTTTATTGGGGAATGAATTATAACTATGGTTTTATGCTTCTTTACTATTGCAGGACAGATTTCGATGTAATTGACTTAATAGCATTTTGATGTAAAAGGCTTTAGACCTTACTAGATTTTAAAGCAATGAAATTTGGGTTTTCCTTCAGCTGTTTTATTTATGTTCTGTCTTGTAATATTTCTGTGTATGTTTACCTAGATAATACTCCACCAAAGCTAGTGCATTCCCTTTGTGAGTGACCCTAGCGGAGGTGGGGTGTTACATTTGGTATCAGAGTAGAAGGTTACCAGACTGGGCAAAAGCTTTTAAAAACCTTCTGAATCTATTTTTAAAACGTTTACAAAGAAGCATTTTTCTAAAGAAAAGTTTTGTTTTACGAAAGGCATGTTCCCTAAAGCCATATGCACTATCTTTTGATTCTCTCCTTGAGTCTCTTCTTTCTCTTTTTCACCATAGTTTGTAGGCATACAACACATGTCGGAGGGCAAAGTAGTGCCCAACCTCCATCTGTAGCCACAGTAGTTCCATCTGCGACTAATCTTATTTCAAGCTTTGTAGGGTTGCCGTGCGATGGAGGTAGCTTTCGAGAAACTTGTCAACAAGCTATACAAGGATAGTAAGAACGAGGATAAAGAACACAAGCCTAAGGATGAGAAACCTGTTGATAAGGCATAATCCACGAAGGAGGAAAAGATGAAAGGGAAGAGGTCAAAGAAAAAGAATAATAACACCCATGATAAGAAAGAACATCGTTGGTATGGTAAAAAGGGACATGTAGTTAAGTACCATAGGACAAGGGCAAAGAACAAGATCGTCGAGAGGGCAATTGTATGCTCTCACTACAAGCATACCTAACAGAGGTGGTAACGATTCTTTTAAAAGCTTAGCTTCTCTTTTCTATCATACCATGGGAACTTTGTTTTTATACACCGCATCCTTTTAATTCTGCCTCGATAGTTGAGTCTCTGCACCTTAGTACTAGCGTAGTAGAGGATCCCATTTTTGTCTCAAATCCTGTTGGAGAATCGGCTCATGTATTCATGATTTTTTGGATTTGAGAATGTCTATGCTAAGTGTTGATTTTAGAAGTAATGCTTATGTTTATGTTTTGGGCTATGGGTTGATTCTAGCGATGGAGTATTTATCCAGTAAGGGTGACATTCTCAGTTTTGAAAAGAGGGTAGTTAGACTCTTGACTTGCCTCAGTAATACCATCGAAGTCGCGTGTAACCTTTAGGGTTCTCTCATGATTATTTACCTAGAATCTCTTGATACATTTATTGATCCGCTCGAGTAGTGTTCACCACTAAGGCGGATGGTTCATTTCACTTATGCATGAGTTGTAGAAAGTCACCTTAGTAAGTACATTTGGCAACATGGTTGATATTTGTTATTTTCAAGAGATAGTTCTTCTGCGTGGAATACCTCTTAGTAAGTGAACGAGATCCAAGATTCACTAGTGAATTTTGGAGAGCTTGCATGAAACCATGAGTACGCAGTTATGTTTAAGCCGAGTATACTAGAAGGAGAATAAGTAAAAGTGGAACGAGCGGCAACAGTGAAATGAGTTCCAACTCATATTTTGGAAACAAGAATTAAGAATCTGTGAAGTTAAAGACGGTCAAAGCACAATGGAGTTAAGCTCAAGGAAACGCGACTTAGAAGATTGAAGACTAGATACGTGCATCATATCTCTTTTTAAGAGTATATCCTTGGTCCCTCTTTTCCTGTAGAGATTACTTGCATGTTATCTTTTTCCTCTCGGTCCTATTCTCAATCAAATTTCTGTTGCAAACCCCATAGGGAGTATGACTCATCTGTTAGTAATACATTTTGGGGCTTGAGGGTGCCCGTTGGGTTGACTAAACTCTTTGGGTTTTATAGGATATGGGTTGGTTTTAGGAAGGGATTCCCTTGTGACCTAAAAGGAGTCCATCATGCTTAGTTTCCTCGAAACGTATATTGATTGAGTAATTCTTCGGGTGTCAGCCTGATGTTGATTTCGGTCTCCGGGGCTAGTGCTTAGGGAGTTCTTCTCCTGATCAGTATATATGTGACATATATTTCCAGTTTTGACATGGCCTAATGGGCACAAGGTTTTTACTTGCTTCTATCATTTGGCTATACCTTTAGGTAGGAACAATTGGGTGTAAACATGTGTTTGAGACATGTTATGATTGATGGTTGCAAGGGGCTGCAAGTGGTTGCTAGTGGTTGCTCGTGGATGCATTTACACATTAGGCACTAGATCGGCTCAGTCACCTTTCATATTGCATATGCATGACTGTTTATACTTGTTTATGGATGAATTTGAATGTGTTATCACGTGGATGATGCATATGGATGGATGTTTGTGCACACATGTAGTGTTATTGTGACTAGGACTATTTGCATACAAGTTGGAATCATGGCACTAGACGTATTTTGCATTAAGAAGATCAATCAGGCCTGATCATTTGCATTAGACAAGGAACACATACACACACTTTCTGCGTATATTCATACAGCATTAGAAATCTATTAAGGACGATGGATGCCTGTGATTGATGATTGAGTAGATGGATGATTGGATGGTAGGACACATTCTCCTTAACTTGAAGATTTCGGGGACGAAATCCTTTAAGGAGGGAAGAATGTAACAACCCGAATTTTAACAACATGTTAAAATCATAAATCAAGGCAGAATTAAATTTTAAGATCAGAATCAAGGGAAACGGGTTGCGCCATTGCGTCCGTCTCGAAATTCTGCTTGGAAACGAGTCCGAGTTTGCGAGAATCGGAGTCCGTATGAGGGAGATATGAACCTCCAAAGTTTCAGGAATTTTCAGAGTTCAAAACAGCTCGAATTCGAGTTCAAAATTCGAATTTCAAAACCCAGACAGACTAGGCGGGAAATTCCCGCCCAGCACCCAGGTCGACTGGGCAGTCGACACCCCCAAGACCAGGTCGACTGCGCAGTCGACTTGGGTGTCGACCTGGTCCCCGAATCTTCTTTTGGGCCTGGGTGCATTCTGATGTACCTGGTCTCGTTTTCTGCGTAGGTTCGTCCGCCTAATCCTATATAAACAGCCTCTCGCCTCATTCTCTCTACACCATTTCATTCTATCCTTATGCTGCCTCTGAGAAAATGAATAAAATAATACATAAGTCTAAGACGAGGATATGCTGTTCAAGTCTTTCAAGAGGAGATTCAAATCTAGTTAGGATTCAAGTAAAAGATTCAACGGCTTCAAGCAACGACGCCTTGACCATATTGAATCAAATCAGAAGATTAATCAAGTTAGACGTTTCAACGCGACAATTAATCGATTTGTCCTCTCTTAGCCAATCAATGTAAGTTCTAATTACTTTTTAGATTGAAATGCTTAATTATAATATGGCCATGGAATAAAGTGTAATTGGATGTAAGCATGTTCATCGGTTCAAGTCTATTTCTGTTTCCTCTTGAATCTTGAGTTTTGGGCTTTTCTATCTTTATTCTTTTGTCGAGTTCATGATCTATTCAGCCTGTTGTAAATCAGTTCATGTTAATGTTATTCTCAATATCTATCTTTTATGCCTGAGATGACGTTTTTATGCCAGTTTCCTCTCTATACCTATTGTTATACAAATTCTACGTTCCCCTATTTATTTTCTTTGATGAACCTAGATCAATTTCGGATCTAGGCCTAAACCGCGATTTGCGTACGATTGAATACAGGGGAATCTTGGGATAATACCTATTTGGATATATGTGTTTGGTGGAATTGATGGCATAACATAAAAATTGAATATTTGGGTATTATCATTATAAGAGTAATTGCAAGAATTGGGATTGGCATATATAATTTGACATGGATTTTGATATATGTAATATGACATGGATCTTGATATATGTAATTTGTCTAGAACTCGTTATGGGTAAATTGGTGTAAACATGTTATACATGTAATTTTGGGTATAAAAATGGATCTATGTAAATTGAGCATAGCTTTGTAAACATGAAAATCATGAATCTTGACATATGTAAAACGACATGAATTGAACATATGTAAATCTGGTATGAATTGGGCATATGTAAAAACTGACATGTAACCTAGGACTTGGGCATATGTTAATTATGTAAAATTTGGAGTAGAAACATATATGATAATTTATGACTTGGAGAAAGTTTAATATGAACGCGCCTAAGTTGGGTTCTGGGTAGTTGGTATGTATTGGACATCTAGAAGGCACGTAAACATGCTTATGAACTTGAAACATGAATTGGTTATGAATATGAATCATTAACTTGATAATAGGCATAAGTGAAAACATGAAACTTGACATGAAACTCGCCATGAAACTAGACACGAACTTGACATGAAACTTGAACATGGACATGACATTTAGAATGAACTAGAAAATGGCCAACTCGAGGTTGGGTTGAGTTTGCAGTGTAATTCTTCCCGGAACTGCCCGGCAAATCCAGTTACTGCAAACAATAGGATCCAATGTGGGTAGTTGGTCATATCGCACTTGAAAACCCGAGGTTAGACTGAGTTGTGGTGTAATTCTGCCCGGAACCGCCCGGCATATCCATTGACCTCAACAACAGGTCTGATGTGAGAGGTTGGGGTGCATAAATGAATTAATGACTTGATAGGGTTAAGTCATGAACCGCTTGAATATACTTAACCAATTTGACACGGTGACTTGATAGGGTTAAGTCATGAACCGCTTGAATATACTTAACCAATTTGACACGGTGACTTGATAGGGTTAAGTCATGAACCGCTTGAATATACTTAACCAATTTGACACGATGACTTGATAGGGTTAAGTCATGAACCGCTTGAATATACTTAACCAATTTGACACGATGACTTGATAGGGTTAAGTCATGAACCGCTTGAATATACTTAACCAATTTGACACGATGACTTGATAGGTTTAAGTCATGAACCGCTTGAATATACTTAACCAATTTGACACGATGACTTGATAGGGTTAAGTCACGAACCGCTTGAATATACGTAACCAATTTGACACGATGGTTTGGTAGGGTTATGTTACTAACCGCTTGAACATACTTAACCAACTTGACACATGATTCGTAGGGCTAAGTCATGAACTTGAACGACAACACTTAGCCAATTTGACATGACACGTAGACGGGTTAAGTCACGAACTTGAATGACCACACTTAACCAACTTGATATGCTAGACTGATGGGGTTAAGTCTCGAATTTAAATGACAACACTTAACCTGCTGGATGGAAACCCTAGTTACGCGGTCCTTTTCAGCAGTAACCCACTAGATGTATCATGGTACCCTGGAACTAGGCAGGGTGGGGCACGATTACTGGGCTGATTGTAAGCGACCAGAACGACGGCTGAGTTGGTGCGCCATTGTAGGTTCAAGCGGACTACGGTCGTGCACGTAGTCCGGAGTTGAAAAAGCAGGCATTGGGCACTAGTAGGTTTACACTGTGCGTGCTTGATTCGTGTCGGTGGTTGGCACCCTAGGGCTTGATACACCCTATGGTGGACCTAGCACAGGTGACTACATTCGTGATAGGGCCGTATGACATAGACACATGAACGAGATAGGACTTGTAGGGAGCCAATCGATTAATAGATCGTTTCGTGAGACCAAGTAATGGATCATTTCATGACATTGGGCTAGGGATCATTTTTTAGTCAACTCATGACATGGGTTGGGATACTAGTACGGTTGGTGCAGAGCAAATAGATATCATAGAAACATTTTAATGGCAAAGCAGAGAAATCTTGCGATGCTTGATAGAAATCTTGCGAAATTATACTTAGTTTATCTTGAATGGAAACCTAGCAATGTTATACTTGACAAAAACCATATGAGGTTATTCTTAGTTATCTTTCCTGTAGCTTATCTTGTCATCATGCTTATGTTTACTTTAAGTTTATTCATGCCATGTTATCTTTACCTGTTTTTATGCTGAAAGTCACTAGGACTTACTCAGTCTTTATGACTGACCCGTTTTGTTTCGCCTCGTTTTCTTCCGTTTCCCCCCCAGGTTCGCTGTAACACCCCACCTCCATTAAGGTCACTCACAAAGGGAATGCCTTAACTTTGGTGGAGCATTTTAGTAAACAGAAACAGAATACTACAAGACAGAGAAACAGTATTTGAAAAATTATAACTTTATTTCAAACAGAAGCTTGGTTACATCCTTTCAAATCACAATATCAGAATTCAAGTACAAAATATCAGTCTTGTACAAAAGCCTTCAGAATGCATAGTTTGAAATCATAATCCCCACAGAAGAAGAAAAGCCATACTTTAAGCACTGCAAGCGGAAGAAATCTGGATCAAGCTAGAGTATTCCCTTCTACAAAACCTGGGGGGGGGGGGGGAAACGGAAGAAAGGAGGCGAAACAACAAGGGTCAGACAAAAGTCTGGCAAGTCCTGTGATTTTCAGTTATGAACAGATAATAATAACATGACATGAAAATAAAGCTGGATGAGAGATAAATGTAACAGATGTAGCAGATATAACAGAAGAACAGAATGATATAAGCTATTGCTTTACACTTCTCTGCACTAATACTAGTATAACCAAATTAGGTGTCACCCTAATGTCTAAACTGAAACCGAAACGGGTACAGAATAATTTAACAGAAACAGAATGCTAATAATGGGCCTTTACTACCCGATCAGAAACAGATTAATCCCTACAGAAACAGATTAATCCCTACAGAAACAGAATGTAGAATTAGGTGTACACTAGTAATGGGCCTTTACCACCCGAACAGGCGGTACCATGCAGAAACAGACAGGTGTTACCACCCAACAGAAACAAACGGTACCAACAGAAACAGACAAAACTAAGTGTACCCTAAAACCCTACCCCAAGCGATCGGCTCCCTAATACATAAATATCCTGTGTCGGCTCCATAGTAGGGTGTATACCTCCCTAAAGTGACAACCAATTGGCACAGACCTATTTACAGATGTCACGGCGTCTTACATCCTCAGAAGCAGACCGGGATCCATGCACGCACATGACCCGGTTGGAACGCACCATCAACACCCCTCGCCATTATCAGAATGAACCGCTTATAATTAGTTCGGTAAGTGTGCCCGGACCCTACCTACTGTTGGGTCAAAGTTTTGATACCAGAAAGGGTTACTGACTAATATGGGTCCCAAACAACAGTAATTCCCCTCCTAACCTTGTGTCCCCAGACTAACAGATTTCAGATTAACCTATTTACAAGTTCAGACATACAGAATTCAGATCAACCAGTTCACAGACAAGTTTTCAGACTAACGGATTAGATATACAGATTTAACAGACTTACCGATTAACCAGTTACAGATTAACAGACTTACAGATTTGTCTAACTTTGTAATTCGGCCTACAGATTCACGGAACAGATTTATTAAATTCATCAGTCTAGTGGGTTTAATCCTATCTGCCCAACACGTTTTAGACATCATGTTTATCTCAGATTTTCATTAATTAATTATTAATGCCCAGACCTCTCACATTTGACTGACAGTTTGCGGCTACTGGTTAGGCCGGTTGGTTCCGGGCAGATTTCTGTCGCAAACTGAGTCTAACCTCGGGTTTCAAGCACGTTATGACTAACTTCTCACATTAGAACCTATTGTTTGCGGCCACTGGAATATGTCGGGCGGTTCCGGGCAGAATTACGCCGCAAACTCATTCTAACCTCGAGTTAGCCATGTTTATCTTTGCGGCCAATTAATTAATGATTTACCATTTATACCCATCCCTAATATACATGTCAATTATTCATAGCTAATTCAGATTATGTCAATAACAGACTGAATATATCAACTTAACAGACATAGCAGATAACAGGTTTAGGCGACTTAACGGATTCAGCAGATTAAGCAACTAGCAGATTTAGCAGATAACAGATTAGGCATCTCAACAGATTTAGGTTGGCATTCTTAACAGAATTAGCAGATGACAGATTTGGCAGATGAACAGATCTAGCAGACTAGGCAGTAGGGCAGAACTAGCAGATTAAGCAATATAACAGAACTAGCAGATTAGGCAAATATAGCAGAACTAGCAAATTAGGCAAATATAACAGATTTAATCATTCCTTAAAGTTTTACAACATATCTTGCCTAATTATAAATCTTGCCTAAGTTCACATGCATAAATAATAGTCATGATTCACAATATGATCATATACCCCATGTTTGCATTAAATTTGCATGTCACAGATTAAGGTCATAATTTACACGTCCCAATTTAGTTCAACTTGCCTAGTACAAAAGATTCATATATAAATTATACCAAATATAGCTATTGACAAAAATCTCCTACTTAGGTATTATTCACATTTGATAGATATCCTACTTTAACGTAAATCTTTATACCTAAACCATATTTTCTTTGTCTCAAGTCATATGTTAACATACCATGGTTCCTCTTCTTCCAATTCACAGAATATGGATAGATCTAAATCTAGTTTACAACCTATGTCCTTTTTCTTAAATCAGTCACAGATTAACCAACTTCTCAAGTCGTATGTTCAATATTCTTTATGCCACAAACTCAAGTCATAGGTTTAATTATATGCCTTAGATTTATGTCCTAAGTTCCAAGTTCAACCTATGTTCTTTCCTCAACTCAGTCACATATCGGTCATGCCCATTTCATGCATTATTCATTTTGTTGTCCCAAATATTTTAGCGTATGTTAATCTCTTAGGAGATTGGTGCAGGCTCGTAGTAGCCTGGCTATAGAACAGAAAGAAGAAGAGATACAGAATAAAATAGATCAGAACATACACAATCTCAAATTCAGATTTACAATCATGTCACAATTATGATTAAAGTTTATATCGGAAAATAACTACACTTGCCTTGGTTGGATTCTAAAAGAAAAAGGTGTTGTAGCTGTTCTCTTTTAATCCTAATCAGAATTGGAGGAAAAAGAAGCACAAGTCCTAGCTTAGGTTTCAGCAGAGTAGAGACGCCATTCATTTATTTATTTTTAGAGAGGAAGAGAGCAATGGAGGCTAGAGAATTGTATATGAGATTTAGGTTTAGGTTAGGGATGTATATATAGGTGTAGGAAGTTATTTAGGACCATTAGATTAACCCTGAATCATGAGAACCATTCAAATGCAAAATCTGCATTTGAGCGAATCGGCCCACGGGATGACAGCCAAACACCCTGGATTAACCCCTAGTCGACCCAGCGGGGCTTGGGTCGACCTCAAAAATGGGCCGGTTCGGTTATTCCCCCTTCCAATTCGCTGTTTTGAACCTTTTTTGCATGTTTATTTATTTAATTTATATATATATATCTATATATATTTCCCTCATATGCCTATAAACTTCAAGGCTTAATAACTTCTTCATAATTAACCATTTTTTTTATATTCTCAGAAAATACGGGGTGTTACATTCTCCCCTCCTTAAAGGATTTCGTCCCCGAAATCTTCAAGTTAAGAAGAATGTATCCTAACATCCAACATACATCTATTCAACCATTCAATCACAGGCATCCATTGTCCTTAAAAGGTTTCTAATGCCGTATGAACATATGCAAAGTGTGTGTATATGTTTCTTATCTAATGCAAAATCAGGCGGTCGACTGATCCAGTTGACCTCCTTAATGCGAATCATGTTAGTGTCATGAGTCCAAATATGTATGCAAGAAATCCTATTTGATACACATCATTTCTATATGAGTGCATAACCATTCATCCAAATGCAACATCCATGTGAGGGGTCAATCATTCTGCATGCACAAAAATTGAAAATGCTCACACATCCATATGCAGTATGAGAGTGTTTTCGAGCCGATCTAGTGCCTAGTGTGTGTATATGCGTCCACGAGCAATCACTAGCAACCACTTGCATCCACTTGCAACCATCAAACATAACATGTCCCAAACACATGTTTACACCCATTAGTTTCTACCTAAAGTTCGAAGATTCGATCAATAGGATACAGTCGAATGATGGAAGCGAGTACAGATAAGACAAAGACTTGGTTCCCATTGGACATTGGTTGAGAAAATAATTCCCCTAAGTATCAACCCCGAAGACCGAAATCAACATCAGATTGACACCCAGAGGATTACCCTCTTTAGACAATGTCAGAACTGGGAATCAGAATTATTCAGATATTTACAGACTATTGATACAAATCAGGTTCCCTAATGATTCTTAGGAAGCTAAGCATGATAAAATCATATCCCACAAAACCTCAGAATGTATGCGTCATACTTGACACCTAACACAGATTTCTCTCAAACCCCAATCTATCACAAACAGATTAATCATAACCCTTATGGGTTTGAATCTACAGCGGAATCAGAAACAATACTAGTATTAAAGTGCAGAGTATCGATTACAGAATCAAAATACCAGAATCAGAAAGAGTTTTAACTCAACAATCAGATAAAGAAATTACACCTCTTACAGAAAGTTTTCCTAATCCTATCCTATCCACTAGCCTCGAGAGTGTTCGCCTTGCCTCCAGCAGTTGGTCCTGCCCTCTGCCCTTGTCCTCGTTTCTTCGGGCAGTCCCTAGTGAAGTGTCCCATCTCACCACAGTTGAAGAAAGTGCCCTTCTTTGGATCCACTTTCTTATCGTGTGTCCTATCCATGTCTCCCATGTACGTTCTCCATTCGTGACCTTCCACCAAAATGAAGCTTCATCCTTCATTAACCAAGCAGCTGGTTGATCCTTCCTCCCATCGTCTATCTCAAAGGTACCAACAAGTCCTCCACTTCGTTCAGCCAACTTCTAGCCTCGACAACGTCTCAGTCCCATAAAGCGGTTTTCCGCCCATCGCAAGGAAGTCTTTACATATCTTAGAAAAAGCATCTATACGCGGAGGAAGAGATTCAAAAGGGAAAGAGGAAGGAACTCAAAACAAAGAATCTAAAGAAAGATATATGGCTTTTGGGGATTATGTTTTTTTATTTTTCAAAAATAAGCTTTACTTTTGAAAATACTTCCTTTTTAAACATAGTTTTCAAAAACTTTTTATCAAATATGGTAACCTTCAGCTCTGATACCAAGTGTAACACCCCACCTCCGTTAAGGTCACTCACAAAGGGAATGACTTAACTTTGGTGGAGCATTTTAGTAAACAGAAACAGAATACTACAAGACAGATAAACAGTACTTGAAAAATTATAACTTTATTTCAAATAGAAGCTTGGTTACATCCTTTCAAATCACAATATCAGAATTCAAGTACAAAATATTAGTCTTGTACAAAAGCCTTCAGAATGCATAGTTTAAAATCATAATCCCCACAGAAGAAGACAAGCCATACTTTAAGCACTGCAAGCGGAAGAAATCTGGATCAAGCTAGAGTATTCCCATCTACAAAACCTGGGGGGAAACGGAAGAAAGGAGGCGAAACAACAAGGGTCAGACAAAAGTCTGGCAAGTCCTGTGATTTGAAGTTATGAACAGATAATAATAACATGACATGAAAATAAAACTGGATGAGAGATAACTGTAACAGATGTAGCAGATATAACAGAAGAACAGAATGATATAAGCTATTGCTTTACACTTCTCTGCACTAATACTAGTATAACCGAATTAGGTGTCACCCTAATGTCTAAACTGAAACAGAAACGGGTACAGAATAATTTAACAGAAACAGAATGCTAATAATGGGCCTTTATTACCCGATCAGAAACAGACAGAAGCAGAAACAGATTAATCCCTACGGAAACAGAATGTAGAATTAGGGGTACACTAGTAATGGGCCTTTACCACCCGAACAGGCGGTACCAAGCAGAAACAGACTGGTGTTACCACCCAACAGAAACAGACGGTACCAACAGAAACAGACAAAACTAAGTGTACCCTAAAACCCTACCCCAAGCGATCGACTCCCTAATACATAAATATCCTGTGTCGGCCCCACAGTAGGGTGTATCACTCCCAAAAGTGACAACCAATTGGCACAGACCTATTTACAGATGTCACGGCGTCTTACATCCTCAGAGGCAGACCGGGATCCATGCATGCACATGACCCGGTTGGAACGCACCATCAACACCCCTCGCCATTATCAGAATGAACCGCTTATAATTAGTTCAGTAAGCGTGCCCGGACCCTACCTACTGTTGGGTCAAAGTTTTGATACCAGAAAGGGTTACTAACTAATATGGGTCCCAAACAACAGTAATTCCCCTCCTAACCTTGTGTCCCCAGACTAACAGATTTTAGATTAACCTGTTTACAAGTTCAGATATACATAATTCAGATCAACCAGTTCACAGACAAGTTTACAGACTAACGGATCAGATATACAGATTTAACAGACTTACCGATTAACCAGTTACAGATTAACAGACTTACAGATTTGTCTAACTTTGTAATTGGGCCGACAGATTCACGGAACAGATTTATTAAATTCATCAGTCTAGTGGGTTTAATCCTATCCGCCCAACACGTTTTCGACATCATGTTTATCTCAGGTTTTCATTAATTAATTATTAATGCCCAGACCTCTCACATTTGACTGACAGTTTGCGGCTACTGGTTAGGCCAGTTGGTTCCGGGAAGATTTCTGTCGCAAACTGAGTCTAACCTCGGGTTTCAAGCACGTTATGACTAACTTCTCACATTAGAACCTATTGTTTGCGGCCACTGGAATATGCCGGGCGGTTCCGGGCAGAATTACGCTGCAAACTTATTCTAACCTCGAGTTAGCCATGTTTATCTTTGCGGCCAATTAATTAATGATTTACCATTTATACCCATCCCTAATATACATGTCAGTTATTCATAGCTAATTCAGATTATGTCAATAACAGACTGAATATATCAACTTAACAGACATAGCAGATAACAGGTTTAGGCGACTTAATGGATTCAGCAGATTAAGCAACTAGCAGATTTAGCAGATAACAGATTAGGCATCTCAACAGATTTAGGTTCGCATTCTTAACAGAATTAGCAGATGACAGATTTGGAAGATGAACAGATCTAGCAGACTAGGCAGTAGGGCAGAACTAGCAGATTAAGCAATATAACAGAACTAGCAGATTAGGCAAATATAGCAGAACTAGCCAATTAGGCAAATATAACAGATTTAATCATTCCTTAAAGTTTCACAACATATCTTGCCTAATTATAAATCTTGCCTAAGTTCACATGCATAAATAATAGTCATGATTCACAATATGATCATATACCCCATGTTTGCATTAAATTTGCATGTCACAGATTAAGGTCATAATTTACACGTCCCAATTTAGTTCAACTTGCCTAGTACAAAAGATTCACATATAAATTATACCAAATATAGCTATTGACAAAAATCTCCTACTTAGGTATTATTCACATTTGATAGATATCCTACTTTAATGTAAATCTTTATACCTAAACCATATTTTCTTTGTCTCAAGTCATATGTTAACATACCATGGTTCCTCTTCTTCCAATTCACAGAATATGCATAGATCTAAATCTAGTTTACAACCTATGTCCTTTTTCTTAAATCAGTCACAGATTAACCAACTTCTCAAGTCGTATGTTCAATATTCTTTATGCCACAAACTCAAGTCATAGGTTCAATTATATGCCTTAGATTTATGTCCTAAGTTCCAAGTTCAACCTATGTTCTTTCCTCAACTCAGTCACATATCGATCATGCCCATTTCATGCATTATTCATTTTGTTGTCCCAAATATTTTAGCGTATGTTAATCTCTTAGGAGATTGGCGTAGGCTCGTAGTAGCCTGGCTATAGAACAGAAAGAAGAAGAGATACAGAATAAAATAGATCAGAACATACACAATCTCAAATTCAGATTTACAATCATGTCACAATTATGATTAAAGTTTATATCGGAAAATAACTGCACTTGCCTTGGTTGGATTCTAAAAGAAAAAGGTGTTGTAGCTGTTCTCTTTTAATCCTAATCAGAATTGGAGGAAGAAGAAGCACAAGTCCTAGCTTAGGTTTCAGCAGAGTAGAGACGCCATTCATTTATTTATTTTTAGAGAGGAAGAGAGCAATGGAGGCTAGAGAATTGTATATGAGATTTAGGTTTAGGTTAGGGATGTATATATAGGTGTAGGAAGTTATTTAGGACCATTAGATTAACCCTGAATCATGAGAACCATTCAAATGCAAAATCTGCATTTGAGCGAATCGGCCCACAGGATGACAGCCAAACACCCTGGATTAATCCCTAGTCGACCCAGCGGGGCTTGGGTCGACCTCAAAAATGGGCCGGTTCGGTTATTCCCCCTTCCAATTCGCTGTTTTGAACCTTTTTTGCATGTTTATTTATTTAATTTTTATATATATCTATATATATTTCCCTCATATGCATATAAACTTCAAGGCCTAATAACTTCTTCATAATTAACCATTTTTTTTATATTCTCAGAAAATACGGGGTGTTACATTCTCCCCTCCTTAAAGGATTTCGTCCCTGAAATCTTCAAGTTAAGAAGAATGTATCCTAACATCCAACATCCATCTACTCAACCGTTCAATCACAGGCATCCATTGTCCTTAAAAGGTTTCTAATGCCGTATGAACATATGCAAAGTGTGTGTATATGTTTCTTATCTAATGCAAAATCAGGCGGTCTACTGATCCAGTTGACCTCCTTAATGCGAATCATGTTAGTGTCATGAGTCCAAATATGTATGCAAGAAATCCTATTTGATACACATCATTTCTATATGAGTGCATAACCATTCATCCAAATGCAACATCCATGTGAGGAGTCAATCATTCTGCATCCACAAAAATTGAAAATGCTCACACATCCATATGCAGTATGAGAGTGTTTTCGAGCCGATCTAGTGCCTAGTGTATGTATATGCGTCCACGAGCTACCACTAGCAACCACTTGCATCCACTTGCAACCATCAAACATAACATGTCCCAAACACATGTTTACACCCATTAGTTTCTACCTAAAGTTCGAAGATTCGATCGATAGGATACAGTCGAATGATGGAAGCGAGTACAGATAAGACAAAGACTTGGTTCCCATTGGACATTGGTTGAGAAAATAATTCCCCTAAGTATCAACCCCGAAGACCGAAATCAACATCAGATTGACACCCAGAGGATTACCCTCTTTAGACAATGTCAGAACTGGGAATCAGAATCATTCAGATATTTACAGACTATTGATACAGATCAGGTTCCCTAATGATTCTTAGGAAGCTAGGCATGATAAAATCATATCCCACAAAACCTCAGAATGTATGCGTCATACTTGACGCCTAACACAGATATCTCTCAAACCCCAATCTATCACAAACAGATTAATCATAACCCTTATGGGTTTGAGTCTACAGCGGAATCAGAAACAATACTAGTATTAAAGTGCAGAGTATCGATTACAGAATCAAAATACCAGAATCAGAAAGAGTTTTAACTCAACAATCAGATAAAGAAATTACACCTCTTACAGAAAGTTTTCCTAATCCTATCCTATCCACTAGCCTCGAGAGTGTTCGCCTTGCCTCCAGCAGTTGGTCCTGCCCTCTGCCCTTGTCCTCGTTTCTTCGGGCAGTCCCTAGTGAAGTGCCCATCTCACCACAGTTGAAGCAAGTGCCCTTCTTTGGATCCACTTTCTTATCGTGTGTCCTATCCATGTCTCCCATGTACGTTCTCCATTCGTGACCTTCCACCAAAATGAAGCTTCATCCTTCATTAACCAAGCAGCTGGTTGATCCTTCCTCCCATCGTCTATCTCAAAGGTACCAACAAGTCCTCCACTTCGTTCAGCCAACTTCTAGCCTCGACAACGTCTCAGTCCCATAAAGCGGTTTTCCGCCCATCGCACGGAAGTCCTTACATATCTTAGAAAAAGCATCTATACGCGGAGGAAGAGATTCAAAAGGGAAAGAGGAAGGAACTCTAAACAAAGAATCTAAAGAAAGATATATGGCTTTTGGGGATTATGTTTTTTATTTTTCAAAAATAAGCTTTACTTTTGAAAATACTTCCTTTTTAAAACATAGTTTTCAAAAACTTTTTATCAAATCTGGTAACCTTCAGCTCTGATACCAAGTGTAACACCCCACCTCCGTTAAGGTCACTCACAAAGGGAATGACTTAACTTTGGTGGAGCATTTTAGTAAACAGAAATAGAATACTACAAGACAGATAAACAGTACTTGAAAAAATATAACTTTATTTCAAACAGAAGCTTGGTTACATCCTTTCAAATCACAATATCAGAATTCAAGTACAAAATATCAGTCTTGTACAAAAGCCTTCAGAATGCATAGTTTAAAATCATAATCCCCACAGAAGAAGACAAGCCATACTTTAAGCACTGCAAGCGGGAGAAATCTGGATCAAGCTAGAGTATTCCCATCTACAAAACCTGGGGGGAAACGGAAGGAAGGAGGCGAAACAACAAGGGTCAGACAAAAGTCTGGCAAGTCCTGTGATTTGAAGTTATGAACAGATAATAATAACATGACATGAAAATAAAACTGGATGAGAGATAACTGTAACAGATGTAGCAGATATAACAGAAGAACAGAATGATATAAGCTATTGCTTTACACTTCTCTGCACTAATACTAGTATAACCGAATTAGGTGTCACCCTAATGTCTAAACTGAAACAGAAACGGGTACAGAATAATTTAACAGAAACATAATGCTAATAATGGGCCTTTACTACCCGATCAGAAACAGACAGAAGCAGAAACAGATTAATCCCTACGGAAACAAAATGTAGAATTAGGTGTACACTAGTAATGGGTCTTTACCACCCGAACAGGTGGTACCATGCAGAAACAGACAGGTGTTACCACCCAACAGAAACAGACGGTACCAACAGAAAAAGACAAAACTAAGTGTACCCTAAAACCCTACCCCAAGCGATCGACTCCCTAATACATAAATATCCTGTGTCGGCCCTATAGTAGGGTGTATCACTCCCTAAAGTGACAACCAATTGGGACAGACCTATTTACAGATGTCACGGCGTCTTACATCCTCAGAGGCAGACCGGGATCCATGCATGCACATGACCCGGTTGGAATGCACCATCAACACCCCTCGCCATTATCAGAATGAACCGCTTATAATTAGTTCAGTAAGCGTGCCCGGACCCTACCTACTGTTGGGTCAAAGTTTTGATACCAGAAAGGGTTACTGACTAATATGGGTCCCAAACAACAGTAATTCCCCTCCTAACCTTGTGTCCCCAGACTAACAGATTTCAGATTAACCTGTTTACAAGTTCAGACATACAGAATTCAGATCAACTAGTTCACAGACAAGTTTTCAGACTAACGGATCAGATATACAGATTTAACAGACTTACCGATTAACCAGTTACAGACTTACAGATTTGTCTAACTTTGTAATTGGGCCTACAGATTCATGGAACAGATTTATTAAATTCATTAGTCTAGTGGGTTTAATCCTATTCGCCCAACACGTTTTAGACATCATGTTTATCTCAGGTTTTCATTAATTAATTATTAATGCCCAGACCTCTCACATTTGACTGACAGTTTGCGGCTACTGGTTAGGCCGGTTGGTTCCGGGCTGATTTCTGTCGCAAACTGAGTCTAACCTCGGGTTTCAAGCACGTTATAACTAACTTCTCACATTAGAACCTATTGTTTGCGGCCACTGGAATATGCCGGGCGGTTCCGGGCAGAATTACGCCGCAAACTCATTCTAACCTCGAGTTAGCCATGTTTATCTTTACGGCCAATTAATTAATGATTTACCATTTATACCCATCCCTAATATACATGTCAATTATTCATAGCTAATTCAGATTATGTCAATAACAGACTGAATATATTGACTAAACAGACATAGCGGATAACAGGTTTAGGCGACTTAACGGGTTCAGCAGATTAAGCAACTAGCAGATTTAGCAGATAACAGATTAGGCATCTCAACAGATTTAGGTTGGCATTCTTAACAAAATTAGCAGATGACAGATTTGGCAGATGAACAAATCTAGCAGACTAGGCAGTAGGGCAGAACTAGCAGATTAAGCAATATAACAGAACTAGCAGATTAGGCAAATATAGCAGAACTAGCAAATTAGGCAAATATAACAGATTTAATCATTCCTTAAAGTTTCACGACATATCTTGCCTAATTATAAATCTTGCCTAAGTTCACATGCATAAATAATAGTCATGATTCACAATATGATCATATACCCCATGTTTGCATTAAATTTGCATGTCACAGATTAAGGTCATAATTTACACGTCCCAATTTAGTTCAACTTGCCTAGTACAAAAGATTCACATATAAATTATACCAAATATAGCTATTGACAAAAATCTCCTACTTAGGTATTATTCACATTTGATAGATATCCTACTTTAATGTAAATCTTTATACCTAAACCATATTTTCTTTGTCTCAAGTCATATGTTAACATACCATGGTTCCTCTTCTTCCAATTCACAGAATATGCATAGATCTAAATCTAGTTTACAACCTATGTCCTTTTTCTTAAATCAGTCACAGATTAACCAACTTCTCAAGTCGTATGTTCAATATTCTTTATGCCACAAACTCAAGTCATAGGTTTAATTATATGACTTAGATTTATGTCCTAAGTTCGAAGTTCAACCTATGTTCTTTCCTCAACTCAGTCACATATCGGTCATGCCCATTTCATGCATTATTCATTTTGTTGTCCCAAATATTTTAGCGTATGTTAATCTCTTAGGAGATTGGCGCAGGCTCGTAGTAGCCTGGCTATAGAACAGAAAGAAGAAGAGATACAGAATAAAATAGATCAGAACATACACAATCTCAAATTCAGATTTACAATCATGTCACAATTATGATTAAAGTTTATATCAGAAAATAACTGCACTTGCCTTGGTTGGATTCTAAAAGAAAAAGGTGTTGTAGCTGTTCTCTTTTAATCCTAATCAGAATTGGAGGAAGAAGAAGCACAAGTCCTAGCTTAGGTTTCAGCAGAGTAGAGACGCCATTCATTTATTTATTTTTAGAGAGGAAGAGAGCAATGGAGGCTAGAGAATTGTATATGAGATTTAGGTTTAGGTTAGGGATGTATATATAGGTGTAGGAAGTTATTTAGGACCATTAGATTAACCCTGAATCATGAGAACCATTCAAATGCAAAATCTGCATTTGAGCGAATCGGCCCACGGGATGACAGCCAAACACCCTGGATTAACCCCTAGTCGACCCAGCGGGGCTTGGGTCGACCTCAAAAATGGGCCGGTTCGGTTATTCCCCCTTCCAATTCGCTGTTTTGAACCTTTTTTGCATGTTTATTTATTTAATTTTTATTTATATCTATATATATTTCCCTCATATGCATATAAACTTCAAGGCTTAATAACTTCTTCATAATTAACCATTTTTTTATATTCTCAGAAAATACGAGGTGTTACATTCGTAGGGTGGGAATACAGCTTATTTCGGATCTTACCAAGCTCCAAAGCTCTTTCATGTATGGCTTGGATTTCTCTTGGCTATGGCTTGCTTTGCTTTATTGGGGAATGACTTATAACTATGGTTTTATGCTTCTTTACTATTGCAAGACAGATTTCGATGTAATTGACTTAATAGAATTTTAATGTAAAAGGCTTTAGACCTTACTAGATTTTAAAGCAATGAAATTTGGGTTTTCCTTCCGCTGTTTTATTTATGTTCTGTCTTGTAATATTTCCGTGTTTGTTTACCTAGATAATACTCCACCAAAGCTAGTGCATTCCCTTTGTGAGTGACCCTAGCGGAGGTGGGGTGTTACAGATCAGTTCGGTCTTCTCTCTTCACTTTGCTTCGGATCGGTTTGTCCATGTCAACTCCTCTGGTTCGGATCGTGGGCACCCATTGGGTTCGGGTCGGATCGTGGTGCTCGCCCTCCATCAGATCGGTTCGTGCTTCCTCTGTCGGATCGGGTCGTGGCACATGACCGGCTCGTGGTTCCTCCTCTCAAGCGGATCGGTTCAGATGAGTACACAGGTTCGGAGGTGGGTCGGATTGTGACTTCTTCGCGCACTCCAAGAGAACGAGTCGGGTCGGAGCTGCATGGTGCTCCACGGTTCGGATCGTGCTCCCCTTCTCTGATCCAATCTGGTTCGGCTAATTTCCTGCACTTGTTTCCAACGACTGTTTTACGCCACATGACGGAGTTTTCGACCATTCTAACTGTTCTAAACATTCACAAAGCATACCATACAGCCATAGCAACATGTACAAACATCCACAAAAAGCAAAACAACAATATGATATGTCAAAACGGATCAAAGATACCCAAAAACCCTTATTTTCCCCTTAAGCATGTTTAACAACAAATAATGATAAGATTAGTAAAACATAACCAAATCAAACCAATTTTCTATCAAAGCCCTAAAATAATATTTTAGAATTTTACAAAATTTTCCAGATTTTTATGATGCAAAATTTAGCTAATTATCACTAATCACCCCTTAATCCCCTAAATTCCGGGATTAGCAAAATTAGTCCAAATTAACCCAAATTCATATCAGAGGCATAAAATAATATTCTATAATTTTGCAAACTTTTCTAGATTTTTCTGAGTTATAATTTCGCTAATCTTCGCTAATTACCCTAATTAGCCATAATTAGTGAAAAACAATGCAAATCACTTCCTTTGCCACAAATTAAACTATAGATCTGAAATATCCACTGTTTTGGATTGAATCCCAATGCTTAGCAGCAGCCCCAACTCTGATTTGATGCTATCTTGGCTTGGTTTGATGTTGATTAGCTTAATCCTTGATAAGAAAGTGATTTAGAGGTGTTTTGAAGAGATTTAGAAAGTGGAGGCCATGGCTAGGGTTCAAAAGAGGTTAGTGGCGGCTTAAAAATACTGAAAAAGAATGTTTTCTAAACCCTAGCAGCCCTCATATACTCCTAATCCCGAAATCTCCCAATCGGCCTAGCTACTAATTACCCGGTTAAGCCCAATTAAGCTGTTTTTCACCCTCTAAACCTTAATTCAGCCATATCTCCCAAACGGTAAATCCGTTTGACTACTGTGACCTCTCTATGGAAAGGTAAACAATCAAAAGGATCTAATGGAAGTGGTTTCAGGTCAAAACTCCTTTCCAATCAAAAGTTATGAACGAAACAAGATCAGCTAGGGGCAAAACAGTCATTTAAAAATCGACAAAAATCATGAACATGGGAAATGACCCCACTAGTCGTTCCCCAAAAGTACATGACCATAGACTTACCAGGAAAAATAAAAATAAATAAATGAATATTCTATGATCCTCTAATGCATAAAATGCGGGTCGTTACAACAGCAATAAAGGAATCCTATGCAGTTGAATCCAAACAGGTACCTTCTTAATTTGGGCTTAGGAATTGCCAATTAAAGGATCCCATTTAGTTATTATGAACATTCTTCCTTTGATGAAAACTGGATTAGCATGCAAGACCTTATCCCTATCTGGCTCATTTGAGAATTTAAAATAGAAATGCAGACCATCAGATATAATGTCAACATCACCTGCAAGTTTCCATTTACCATGCAAAAAAATTCGCCACAGTCAGTAAGACAAGGATCCATAAAAAAAAGCCACTAAGTATTCTCCCCAATATTATAAACCTTCATCTTTAACAAGATCAGGGATAAGATTACCATCACATGAAATATCAAATTGAATGGGCTTATAAGATCCAGCATTATGAGGAAGGGTTTTGAAAAGAGAGGCATAATCCAATTTCTTGGAGTGATGAGATGCAAATGAGGTGTTCGATAAAGCAACTCTGATGGATTTATGTGAAGAATTAATTGGCAATGGAGGATTAGAAAGAGGATTATCATGAGAAACAAAATTATTGGATTCAAGAATCGCAACATTATTCTTATCAGAATGAATTTGGATTTGAGAAGAGTTTAAGGAAATACCTTTATCCAAATTGATAATAACACCACAAGATTTAGAAAGAGAAGCATTGTAAGAATTCTTGGATTGATCAGAAACACCTGACTGCAATTCAGCAACACTAACTTGATTCAATTTTGCACCATCAAGATTCAAAGTAGCGGACCCATCCATATTGAGGGAACCAATGGAATTTAGCTCAGCGGAGGGAGGGAGATGAGGGATAGGATGAGATGGACGAAGAGGAGGGAAGGAGGACGAGTCAAAGGAGAGGGAAGACGAGGAAGAGAGGTAGTTTAGAGAGAAAGAGGACGCCATTAACAAGGGTTCAAGCTCGCCATCCTAGTTGTAATAAAAATGTGTTTACATTGAAATTTACATTTTTAATGTAAATGAAACATTAAAAAAGAATTTTTGTTATATAAAATGTTTTTACATTGAAATTTACATTTCTAATGTAAATGAGACATTAAAAAAAAGAATCATTGTTATATAAAAATGTTTTTACAATGAAATCTACATTTCTAATGTAAATGAAGCATTAAAAAGAATTATTGTTACATTGGAATTTGCATTTTTAATGTAAATGAACCATTTAAAAAGAGTCATTGTTATATAAAAGTGTTTTTACATTGTAATTTATATTTTCAATGTAAATGAATCATTAGAAAAAGAGGCATTGTTTAATAAATGTGTTAACATTTAAAATTACATCTTTAATGTAATAAAGGATTCATTAAAAGGATCAAACTTTGTTAAAAATGTGTTAACATTTAAAATTACATTTTTAATGTAATAAAGGATTCATTAAAAGGATCAAGCTTTGTTAAAACGGTGTTATCATAGAGAATTATATTTTTATGTAAAAAGAATTTGCATAAACGATCGTCATTGAAAGAAAATATGTTAACACTAAAAGTACATTCTTAATGTAAGCATGAATCAAAATATTTTAACATTAAAAATATCATTTTTAATGTAAAGGTGAATTCTTTAAAAAGATTCAAGAAAGATAAATTTGTGGTTACATTAAAAAGTACATTCTTAATGTAAAGTTGAAACATATAAAAAGATTCATTATTTGAAAATATATTTTTACATTAATTGTTAATATAAAGATTGAATCATTAAAAAGATTCTTGCTTGATAAAAATATTTTCAACATTAAAAAGTACATTTTTAATGTAGGCATGATCATTTAAAATATTCATAGTTGATAAAAATGATTAAACATTAACAATTGCATTTTTAATGAAAATATGATTCATTTAAAATAAATCATTTTTTGATAAAAATGATTAACATAGAAAAATACATTTTTAAATGTAAATGTGATTCATTCAAATATTCTTTATTATGATAAAATGATGTTAATTATATAGAGAGAAAATGATTTGAAATCAAAGAACAAATTAATTTATATATATATATATATAAATTAAAATAAAAAGAATCGCGCGCAGTATTTCGCGATTTGGAATCATAACTTCAAACGATTATAACGAGAGATCCAACCGTCGGATTTTCCCAAAATTGGAACCATTGGGTTTGATTTCGAAAGATCTTTCCAATGATATAAGATCTGCTAAGATCCAATGGTTAGATTTTGAGAAATGTGTAAATCAAATTTTGGTGAAAGCAACGCCAGGGCCGTGCAATGACCTTAAGCGTCGTTGAATTAAATATGGCTATTTTTATATAAATAAAAATAGTGATAAATCATTATAAAATATTATAAACCTTATGGAATGAAAAGAAATGATTTGAATTATATATATTCACGAATTATTTGAAAAGGCCAAGTTAACTTTCATTTCAAATAATTGATCAACGATTAGAAGTTGAAGGATTGAAGACGGTGGTTGAAGACCGACAATCTGCACATCGAATGTATGACTACTGATGCCTTTGATTGGAGTTGATGCCTTGAAAGGTTTATAGTGGTAGTCGTCCGGTCGTACTTATTGATTGTTCGGATATGCTGGTGCCTCTTTTCCGTATTGGACATATGGAACAAGGAATAAGGTGTCTCCGGTTTCGTTCAGACCCAGAACAGACTTGTAATTGGATGTATGTCTGACATTGGATTTTATTCTGTGCTGATTAATTTCTATTAAATAAATATCTTCTTGGTGGTGGAGAATTTATTCTCTGGCTTAATACCCTTCCCTGAGACGTACGAGCTCAGAGGTTATATTTTGATAGGCATCAGTCGCATGGCGTGAATTGTCAGTGTGGCATGCCAAGATGCAAATGATCAAGGCTTATTGTTGAAAAGCAGAGTCTTGTGGTTGATGATCAAAGCACAACTTTATTTAGCATAGCTTTGTGTATAGTGTTACTTTGCGGGCTTCACACCCCAATATGAACCAAAAACGGGAAAAGACCCCAGGGAGAACATGTGTTTCTTTCTAGCTAGAAGTGGTGTCATGATATGGAGCCCATACATTTTTACTTATATGGATGATGGAAAGCGAGGTAAATTGGATTTGAGTCCCTAGTGGCTCTTGATTTACGCCCCATAGGGCGGGGAAACGTATTGTTCAGGCATAACCAATCCACTAAAGTATTTGTGGACTAGGTGTGGCGATCCAAGGCTAACTCGAGCTCTAAGCCTGGGACACGGGCTAGAGTGTCTCGAATTCGGTAAGGACGATCACTTGTCTTGGTTCATGATGGAAATCCAACTTCCAATACGACACGATGCGGTTTTGATTGTAAAACTAGTATGGCGACTTAGTATATGGTAGCTATGCCATCTATGATTGATACATTATGATTTAAATGTTTTTGAAACATATATACACTAATAATAATATCAAATCCGTCTTATCGTATCAAGCATTTTTGACCATTGTAAGGTAAAACTCCATCCTCCGGTTTGCGTTGCATTGTGTGATGGGACTTGAGTCTTATAATGGTTTCATTTTTCTAAAAAGCAATGCATTGTTTAACAATTTACTTTATTTATGCACTGGTAATCCAATGGAGCAAACCTGTTCCGTGTTAGCAGCGTGGTCCTTTGATTAACCTTATTATTAAATATGTTAAGTAAGATTTCTCATACCAATCCTTGTTTGGAATGCCTAGTAATAGGATGCAGCATGATAGGGGGTTCTCGCTTTGTTTTAGGTGGCGAACCTGATACTTTTACCCCTACATGTCCCTTTTGGGGGTTGGTTATGTTGTGGCCTGGACGCTCGAATGGGTGGCCGTAAAACAAGGTGTCTGAGGTACCACTGTAAGCCACGGTGGGTATTACCTACTGTATTGAGGGATGAAGAGATGGTTGCAAAGCCTACCAGATTTCGTCGTGTCATTACAATTGGTATCAGAGCTTTGGTTAAACTTAGCTCGGAATATAACATATAAATAAACTTGACAGAAATAGAATCAGTAGAATTCTAAGGTGAATAACTCATTATAGATAGGATCACTAATGTCCTAGAATGAGTATAGAAGAATAAAATAACCCCCATAGATTCATTTACATTTAAATATATGTCTCTATGCTTTACAATATCTTTTCTGTTGGCCTGACTCTTTGTCTGCTATTTGCAGATAGTAGAAATGAGTGGCAGAAACAGAAGAAGTAATTCCGTGGTTTACCAATCTAACGAGCCAATTATGCTCCCATAACCAGATCTAGAAGCTCTAGTAATAAAGTATCGGAATCTAGGTGGAGTACCATTCTCGGGCAAGGAGTCTGTTATTGAAACACAAGCATGGATGCGTTCTTCTGAGAGAATTTTTGAAGGCTTAAAGCTGAGAGATGATCAGAAAAGATTACTGGCATCTTGGACACTCAAAGACGAAACTCTAATCTAGTGGGAAACTATTACTGAGTAAAATCCGAAAGGTAATATTACCTAGGATAAATTTAAAGAAATTTTCAAAGAAAGATTTATTCCTCTAGAAGCAACTGAGTGGCTATATGATGAGATTTACATTCTGAAACAAGGAGATAGGACCATCCAGGAATATAATAATAAATTCAACGAACTTTCTTGCTTTGCCCTAGAACCAATTCGAGACCCTATAAGGAAGAATCTGAGATTTATCAAAGGACTTCAAAAGAAATACGAAGGTAGAGTACTTGCTCATGTGAATCTTCCTTTTTCTGAGATGATACAAATGGCTTATCGCTATGAGTATCTTGATAAGCAACATGGTTGAGAATATAAAGAGGAAGGCAGCTCTAGCAAGAAAAGGAAGTTTGAAATTGATAGCCCTGAGGCAAGCACAAAGCCCGAGGTTAGTAAGAAGCGTAAAGCTGATAAGAAAGGGGTTAAATCTAAGGAAGAAACGTTAACGACTGCCACATGCTCATACTGCAATAGGCAAGGACATTCGTCAACAAATTGCAAATCTTCGAAGAAACAAAGGAATGGGGGATCTAAATCCAAGAGGAAGTTTAAAGAGGACAGAGAATGCAATAAATGCCATCAGACTGGTCATCTTGCAAAGAGTTGCCAACTATCAAATGAGTTTGTAGTAGCTCATGTAAATGAGGTAGCAGAAACTCTAGCACCCTCGGCTAGTTAGCAAAGGCCAGATGTTTTGGAAGGCACTCTCACTGTCAACAATATTCTTGTTAAAGTATTTTTTTGATACGGGAGCGTCACAATGCTTTATTTCAAGCAATACAGTTAAGAAGTTGAAGTTAAAACTATGTAACCTTAAGGAATCAATTAGAGTTCTTAATCCGATAGGAGGTTCTCTTATTCTCGGCATGTATTGTAGAGTGCCTATCTCCTTTTCCCATTACCGATTTTCTTTCGATTTGATTATCATGGATTTTTCTGAATTTGACATCATTCTTCGCTGGACTGGTTAACTAAATACGAGGCCGAAGTTAAATGTGCAGAAAGAGTTGTTAGAATTAAAACGAAGCTTCCCAATGTTGTTATACCCTGCGTAGGCTCAGATTCAGATAGAAAAGAATTTTGGGATGCTCTAGAGGTTTCTTCCGCTGCTATTGAAAATATTCTTATCGTTAAGAATTATGCGAATGTGTTCGAAAAAGTTGGTAGCTTACCTCCGTGAAGAGAAATTGATTTCAGGATTGATCTAGTTACGAATGCAAGGCCAGTTTTGCATCCTATTCGAAGAATGACATAGAAAGAGAAAGAAGAATTGGGTAATCAAACTAAACAGTTTTTATGGAAAGGTCTGATCATGACTAGCTTTTCGAATTGGGTTGCAGCAGTAGTATTTGTTCCAAAGTCAGATGGTACTCTCAGACTGTGTGTGGATTACCGGGATTTAAATAAGAAGACACTCAAGAATAAATATTCATTGCCCCGTATAGATGATTTATTGGATAGTTTGAATGGAGCAAAAGTATTTTCTAGAATGGACCTAGTCACAGGCTTTCATCAACTGCGGATTGCTGAAGAATATGTTCCTTTGATAGCTTTCAGAGGTCCAGACATATTTTATGAATGGTTAGTAATGTTGTTTGGGTTTGTAATGCTCCTGCATATTTTGTGGATTTAATGAATCGAGTATTTCGTGCTGTCTTGAATAAATTTGTGCTGGTTTTCATTGACGACATCTTAATCTTCTCTAAGCCAACTGCCGAACAAGAGAAGCATTTGGAAGAAGTTTTGGAAATTTTGAGAAAGAATGTTTTAAAAGCCAAATTTTCTAAATGCATATTCTGCCAAGAAGAAGTAAAGTTCCTCGGTCATGTAGTATCGAAGGAAGGAATTGCAGTGGATCCAAGCAAAATCACAGCGATTCACAATTAGAACCAGCCCAACACTCCTACAGAAGTCAGAAGTTTTCTAGGATTGGCTGGATATTATCAGAAATTCGTTAAATATTTGTCAAAGCTATCTTGTCCATTAACGAAGCTTACCAAGAAGTGTACAAAGTTTAATTGGACACCGTAATGTGAAGCAACTTTCTAAGAACTGAAATTAAGATTGACCACTGCTCCAGTGTTGACCATTATTGATGGAAATCAATATTTGAAAGTTATAAGATGCCTCTATTGAGGGTCTTGGTGCAATATTAATGCAAAGAGGCAAAGTAGTTGCTTATGCTAGCCGTCAGTTGAAGCCGCATGAGAAGAGATATCCTACTCATGATCTCGAGTTGTTAGCCATCATGTTTGCTTTGAAAATATGGAGGCACTATTTTTTGGGTGGGAAGTCCGAATTATATACAGATCATAAGTCATTAAAGTATTTGTTCACCCAGAGAGACTTGAATTTGAGGCAGCAGCGTTGGTTAGAATTTCTTACGGCATACGATCTTGATATTCTGTATACTCTAGGGAAAGCCAATGATATAGCAGATGCGCTTAGCAGAAAGAATGCCATTATCGCTAATCTCATTATTACGCCTTCATTGATTGACCAAATCTTTGCTCTTCAGAAGGTTGATGAATTTATTCAGATAATTAGTAAAAGAGTTCGGGAAGGCGAACCCTCGAGTTTCCAAATTGATAACATGGGAGTTCTAAGGTTAAAAGGCCGAGTTTGTGTCCCGAATATCCCTGAGCTTAGAAGAGAAGTAATGGATGAATGTCATAAATCCAAACTTAGTATTCATCCAGGGGTGCGCAAGATGTATCATGATCTCAAGTGCACGTTCTGGTGCAAATCTATGAAAAGAGACATTTCCACATATGTTAGCAGGTGTTCTACTTGCCAACAAGTCAAAAGTGATCAGCAGAAACCTACTGGACTATTACAACCACTAGAGGTTCCAAGTTGGAAGTGGGATCAAATCTCCATGGATTTTATTGATGGCTTGCCCCGAACCAGGACCATTTCATGAAAACTACCAATTTTATTCCTGTCAGATTAACTAGAACAACTCAAAGTCTGGCGAAAATTTATTTCAAAGAAATTGTCAGACTACATGGAGTTCCTAGTTGCATTGTTAGTGATCGTTATCCGATATTTGCTAGTAAATTCTGGGAAGCATTCCAAGAAGAGCTGGGGACAAAGTTAAATTTGAGCACTGCTTATCATCCTCAAGCAGATGGCTAAACTGAGAGGGTGAACCGTACATTGGAAGACTTGTTACGGGCATGCATTCTTATTTTGGCGGGTCATGGGAAGATCACTTGCATTTGGTTGAGTTCTCTTATAATAACAGTTACCAAGCAAGCTTGCAAATGTCACCATTCGAAGCACTGTATGGCAGACTGTGTAGATCTCCCGCATGTTGGGTAGAACTAGGCAATAGACTAGTATTGGGTCCCGATATGATTTGTGAAGCCTCAGATAAAGTTGATTTTATTAAGAAGCGACTGCTAATAGCTCAGAGCCGACAGAAGAGCTATGCAAATTCAAGAAGAAGGGATTTAGAATTTTCTATTGGTGATTATGTATACTTGAGGGTTTCCCCATTGAGAGGAGTTGTTCGTTTCGGGAAGACTGGGAAGTTGGCGCCGAGGTTCATTGGTCCATTTCCTATACTCGAAAGGATTGGAACTCTCGCTTACAAGGTTCAGTTGCCTGACTGGTTGCCAGAGGTACATGATGTATTCCATGTGTTTCAACTTCGAAAGCATGTACATGATCCAGACTTGATTGTGGAGGAAGCTGCATAGCAAGATTTGGAGATTACCCCGAGCTTGCCAGTAAGAAAGGAGCCGGTAATGATCATTGGCCAAGAAAGCCTAGTTCTGAGGAACAAAAGAATTCATCTAGTGAAAGTGCAGTGGAACGGAGATCCTAGAGACTGTACATAGGAGACCAAGGATAGCATCAAACAGGCTTATCTCCAGTGCAGAGTGGATATCTCTGACTAACTCTAGTGTAAGGTATATTAACAATATTTTACGTTTTCCATTTTGTTTCCTACTTTACTGTTTTTTCCTTTTCGGGGACGAAAAGTTTTTAAGTGGAGGAGGTTGTAACCACCCGGAAAATCAGAACCAAAATTTTTATTTTGGCTATTTTGATGAATTGAGAATTTGTAAAATAATTTATTTAAATAATAGTGACGAAAAATTTATTTTCATCGAAGTAAGAATGAATATTTTTTAAATTTTAAAAGGAGTTAGAAATAGCGCGATACTTTGAAAATTTGAACTTTGACTGAATACATGATTCAAAATAAATCGAATTTCAGTAAAAACAAAAATATTTAAATGTGTTTACAAATATCTTTCCAACGAATCTGAAAAATTGAAATTGCATAGAAGGAATAAAAAGTTATGGCCAGTTAAATATTCAGAATAGTCACCATGGAATTTAATATAATATATAGCCCGTATAAATACCATTTTGCAAACGACCTCCATTTTCGATGAAACCACTTTGGTTGGATCCGGAATGTCAAATTTTTGCAAGATTCCAATATTCATAATTTTTGGAATTAATATGTGAGCGTGGCAAAACGAAATGTGTTTTGTCAATTTCAATCAAATTGGATCGACCAGAAAATGGCCATTTTTCAAACGGTCTCCAAATTCGCCGAAATTAATTTTGTTTGGACCATATCGTCAAAAATAGCTAGATTTATTTTTCAGGAATTTTTAGAGTCAGTACGTGGCCCCATTAAATTAAAATGTAATTAAATGTTTTATATATTAATTTAAGGAAAATGGGCTAAACGATCAAATGGGCTGATGAGACCTAGTCCATTGTGTCCGGAATAGGTGTAATTGGCTAGGGGCAACATTCGCTGGACTGGATTTGGAGTTATTAGGAATAAACAGGCTTTATTTTTTGAATTATCGAATTTAATAATATTATATTAATAAATTAACCTAAACCCTAGTGCTCCTCACAAGCCAGCCACTAGAAAACAAAACCAATGGCCATCGTGCTCTCTCCATCTCCTTCCCTTTTCTCCTAATCTATTCAATAGAAATCGAAATCTCCAAAGAGAAAATCGTAGAGGGGAATGAGATTAACATAGTGAACGATGGAGATCTAATTTCATTGAGGGATTGGCTTGGATTCTTGGCTCAAAGGGGATGGGTTTGGTGCGGATTTCGAGGCATTGGAGGGGTGAGAGTTGGGCGTTCTTCCAGGTGGAGGGGGAGCGTGTGAAGCCGATTGGAGTAGCGTCATCGGATCATCATCCGATCCACCCTAGGAGGCACAGTGGTGAAATTCCTCGATGCGGTTTTTGGGTTCGTGAATACCTGTAAGAAGAAGAAGGTCGGCCATGCTTTGTTAATCAAAATGATAAATACTTTGTTAATTATTAATGTATAAAAGTTTAAAATTTTAAAACCGTGTATCTCATTAAAATATAAATGAAAACTGGTGATTCAAGAAGCGTTGGAATCCTCTTGGAGAACACTACACAATAGAGCAAACTGGAATTGATTTGGAGCTTTCTATAATTTTAGAGAAAATAAAAAGTGATGTGCGATTTCTGAATCCGAAAATAATTAAATAAAATTATATTAAGTTGCAGACGGAGTTTAGAAACTCCCGACACCGTCGTCCACAGACCATGGATGACTTGATTGTATTATGGTATGAATTTGATTGTGATTGTGGTTGTTTGATAGTGGATGAAACGAAATCGATCGTGTTTGTGGAAAATTCATTGTATAGTTAAAGGAAATTGTATTAGGAAAATTTAAACCCTTGTATCGCCACGAGGCCTAGGTTAGCAGAGGAGCCGTAATAGGGATGGTGCTGGTTTTAAATACCCTACCGTTATGCTGTCGAAATTTTCTGAAATATTCATGTGTGTAAAATATTCAAGCTATGATATAAAATTGTTTGAACAATAAAATTTGGATTTTTATTGTATATATAAAATAAAAAATGATCATTATTTAGAACTAAAATTGTTTAACAAAAAGTTTACATTTTATTGTAAATCGAAAATGACCACTAGTTGTAATAAAAATGTGCTTACATTGAAATTTACATTTTTAATGTAAATGAAACATTAAAAAAGAATCATTGTTATATAAAATGTTTTACATTGAAATTTACATTTTTAATGTAAATGAAACATTAAAAAAAGAATCATTGTTATATAAAAATGTTTTTACATTGAAATTTACATTTTTAAGGTAAATGAAACATTAAAAAGAATCATTGTTGCACAAAATGTTTTTACGTTGGAATTTACATTTTTAATGTAAATGAACCATTTAAAAAGAGTCATTATTATATAAAAATGTTTTTATATTGAAATTTATATTTTCAATGAAATGAATCATTAAAAAAAGATGCATTGTTTAATAAATGTGTTACCATTTAAAATTACATTTTTAATGTAATAAAGGATTCACTAAAAGGATCAAACTTTGTTAAAAATGTGTTAACATTTAAAATTACATTTTAACGTAATAAAGGATTCATTAAAAGGATCAAGCTTTGTTAAAACGGTGTTATCATAGAGAATTACATTTTTATGTAAAAAGAATTTTCATAAATGATATTCATTGAAAGAAAATATGTTAACACTAAAAGTACATTCTTAATGTAAGCATGAATCAAAATATGTTAGCATTAAAAATATCATTTTTAATGTAAAGCTGAATTCTTTAAAACGACTCAAGTATGATAAATTTGTGGTTACATTAAAAATTACATTCTTAATGTAAAGTTGAAACATATAAAAAGATTCATTGTTTGAAAATATATATTTACATTAACAGTTAATGTAAAGAATGGATCATTAAAAAGATTCTTGTTTGATAAAAATATTTTCAACATAAAAAAGTACATTTTTAATGTAGGCATGATCATTTAAAATATTCATAGTTGATAAAAATGATTAAACATTAAAAATTATGTTTTTAATGAAAATATGATTCATTTAAAATAAATCATTGTTTGATAAAAATGATTAACATAGAAAAATACATTTTTAAATGTAAGTATGATTCATTCAAATATTCCTTATTATGATAAAATGATATTAATTATATGGTTGAGAGAAAATGGTTTGAAATCGTCGAACGAATTAATATATATATATATATATATATACATATATACATATATACATATATAAATATAAATTAGAATAAAAAGAATCGCGCGCAGTAGTTCGCGATTTGGAATTGTAACTTCAAACGATTATACCGAGAGATCCGACCGTCGGATTTTCCCAAAATTGGAACCGTTGTATTTGATTTGGAAAGATCTTTCCAACGATATAAGATTTGCTAAGATCCAATGGTTAGATTTTGAGAAATGTGTAAATTAAATTTTGGTGAAAGCAGCGCCCGGGCCGTGCAATGACCTTAAGCGTCGTTAAATTAAATATGGCTATTTTTATATAAACAAAAATAGCGATAAATCGTTATAAAATATTATAAATGATATGGAATGAAAAGAAATGATTTGAATTATATATATTCGCGAATTATTTGAAAAGGCCAAGATAACTCTCATTTCAAAAAATTGATCGATGATTAGAAGTTGAAGGATTGAAGACGGTGGTTGAAGGCTGGCGATTTTCACATCGAATGGATTACTACTGATGCCTTTGATTGGAGTTGTTTCCTTGAAAGGGTTACAATGGAAGTTGTTCAGATGTATTTGTTGATTGTCCGGATATGCGAGAGCCTCTCTTCCGTATTGGACATATGGAACGAGGAATAAGGTGTCTCCAGTTTCGTTCAGACCCAGAACGGACTTGCAAATGGATATATGTCTAACATTGGATTTTATTCTGTGCTGATTGATTTCTATTAAATATATATCTGCTTGGTGGCGGAGAATTTATTCTCTTGCTTAACACCCTTCTCTGAGACGTACGAGCTCAGAGGTTATATATCGATAGACATCAGTCGCATAGCGTGAATTGTCAGTGTGGCATGCCAAGAAGCAAATGATCAAGGCTTATTGTTGAAAAGCAGAGCCTTGTGGTTGATGATATAAGCATAGCTTTATTTAGCATAGCTTTGTGTATAACATTACTTCGCGGGCCTCACACCCCGGTATGAACTAGAAACGGGAGAAGGACGCCAGGGAGAACATGCGTTTCTTTCTTGCTAGAAGTGGTGTCATGGTATGAAGCCTAGACATTTTTACTTATGTGGATGATGGAAAGCGGGGTACCTCAGATTTGAGTCTCTAGTGGCTCTTGATTTATGCCCCATAGTGCGGGGAAACGTATTGTTTAGGCCTAACCAATCCACTAAAGTATTTGTGGACGACCCTCGAGATCCAAGGCTCACACGAGCTCTGAGCCTGAGACAGGGGCTAGAGTGTCTCAAATTCGGTATGGATGATCCCTTTCCTTAGTTCATGATGGAAATCCAACTTCCAATACAACACCATGTGTTTTTGATTGTAAAACTAGTATGGCAACATAGTATATGGTAGCTATGCCGTCTATGATTGATACATTATGATTTAAATGTTTTTGAAACATATATACACTAATAATAATATCAAATGCGTCTTATCGTATCAAGCATTTTTGACCATTATAAGGTAAAACTCTATCCTCCGGTTTGCGTTGCATTGTGTGATGGGACTTGAGTCTTATAATGGTTTCATTTTTCTAAAAAGCATTGCGCTGTTTAACGATTTACTTTATTTATGCACTGACAATCCAATGGAGTAAACCCGTTTCGCGTTAGCGGTGTGGTCCTGTGATTAGCCTTATTATTAAATAGGTTAAGTAAGAGTTCTAATACCAGTCCCATGACTGAATCGTAGTTTATTTTCACTTTGCAAACTCGGTGCCCTCTTTTCCACATGGGCAGCCTTGTATTCACTTTTAGCAGACTCATTCTGGATAACTATGGTGCTGAAGATGGATCCTTTCATTTCTATTATGCTGTTCAGACATCATTTTGTATATTTTGTTTGATTCCACTACAGACATTTTATATTAAGCTAAAACTATATTATGTACTAAGTATGATCCTATTATGCTGTGTACTTCTGATGATATATTGTTTCCAGTGTAACTTGTTGTACATTATCTGCTGCAATTCTATATTTCTATTCTCCTGTTATTATTTATGTGTTATATTCCAATGATTATCCTTGCTTCCATGACACGAGAGTTTGGGGTTATCACAAAAACTCTGCGCAATCCATCGTTGCATAGGACTAGACGTAAGAGTAATCCAAATCAGTATAAAATCTGGTGTGCTCTTTCCTTTTCTGTATTTTATTTCTATTTATATCTACATCTGTGATTGTTTCAATTGTGATATCCATTCTGTGATTTATATAGTTTTTTGAGTAATCATTAATCTCTTTAGAACATTGTTCACCCCCCTTTATTGTTGCTTTTGCCTTAAGATTTGTGATTCTCATCCCTAACATATCTCTAAAATCCTGCGTAAGCACTTATCAAAATTTAAATTAAATCCCGTCACAAACTTGATTACCATCTTAAATGGGTTTATATTAAAAAGGCAATCTCTTTAATTATTATTAAATAAAGAATAATAATTAACTTTAACATTAAATGAAGCAAAGAGGTTTACTTCGTAATTAAGTAAAAAAGAATAGTTAATCTCTTTAAGTAGCTATTAAAATAATAACTAACTTTATTAATTATTATCGACTTAATATTCTCCTTTTCACATTGTTAATTAAAAGATTTCTTAGGTATTAAGAAATCTTATTAAGTTTACAACTATTCATTAAACTATTTCTATTAAATTAATTAAAAACAACTTAATTAACCAATTTTAATTAAAATAGTTGACTAATCAACTTGAACACATAGTTTACAGTTAACTGATTCCAATTAATCATTTCTTTTGAATTAATTAAATATAAAATTAATTTAATATAATCACTCATAATTGTTTCTTAAAAGCAATTATTCTAAAATATTAACCTTTAGGTTAATTTCAGACTTATTTGCTTATAAAACTTATTTAAAACGCATAAATTTCACAATAAAAATATCATTTTACAATTTCTTTTATAAAAAATCGATTATAAATATTAGTTTATTTAAAAAGCTTCTATTTTATGTAACTTATATAAAATATAATTTAAAATGTTACTTCAGTTTTAAAAATGAAATAACTTAAACTTCATCAATTCGCCTAATGACAAATCAACATCTTAAAAAGATGGATTTTAGACCATCTTCTGCCAAGCACTTAATCAATATTGTTTACTGGTTAATAACATATCATTGTTGAATTTTAATTCCATAACCAACATCCAAATAGAATTTAACGTTACTTGTGTTGAACAGTTCATATATGAATAATATGAAGTCATGTAATATCCAAAATATTTGAGGAATCCTATTGGATCCCTCTAACCTGTTTTCCTTGCATCACGGCCGTAATATTATTTATTTATGCACATGAAATAGAAATTCTAATCTAATTCATTCAAGATGAATGGTAATATAAATATCAACAATCAACATTAAGAAATAATCAATAAAGCATCCAAACATACAATTTATACTAACAACCATGAATATTATTATACGAAATAACAATATTTAGAAGTATTCCAGAATGAGTGAGAATTAACTCAAAATTTATTCCAATTTGAGATTTTTGCGTCGTCTTATCCAATTTTAAACGGATGTTTAAAATTCGACAAAAGCCTCATCAGCTCCAAATCACTCCCAGCCAGTTCCTATGTGTAGTATTCGTCAATGTGATTCCAACGCACCTGGTTTCGCTAGAATCTAACATCATATGAAGTATATACCTGCATCATAAGGTTAAACATATGTTATAATAATAATAGTTAAAAGGGTCATTAGCTAATTAATTAACTAATCCTTATTAACCTTTCTTCTCCCTCATTTAAAGCATGCTCCAGTAACTTCAACCCACCAAATCCGACACTTCCCATTACCCAATCTCTTCCCACACATGACGAAAACGAAAATAGATTTGGTGCAAACTTCCTTTCTCTTAAAGCCTCCACCCTATCACTACAACGTTACGACTAAGCTACCACAGAAAATCACGACTTTGTCCTTCTCGCACGCTGCACCGGTAAAGATGTGACAACTTTCATCACCGAAATCCACCCAAAAATCACCACTAATGGGCCTTATCACCCTAGAGTCCCTTATCACGTCGATTTGACCCAACTCCTCCTCTATTCTCATCGACACTCAGCCCTACTCTGCATTGTGAAAGCTTGAGCTATCCAAACATGTATCATTCCCTGTAAAGCGAGTTCAACGGATCCAAATTTGCATGATTCCGTTTAATACTTTATTTTATATAATTTTAGAAGATTGAAAGTGGCAGCCTCAATTCCAGCTTGCTGGTTTTTCGAATACAGAAAAAATGAAGGCTGATGATGTTTCTAAAGTCAAGATACCCATTATATTATCAGCCGAAAATTTTGAGCCAAGGACAATTGTACCTTTAATTTGAGATATTGTACGGATTTTGCAAGATTAAGTAGAGATTTATAAAGATTTTGTTCCGACTTTTTTTAAAGTGACCCTTATTTTATAATATTATTTAACTCCAAAGTTTTTGCGGTTCTAGACTCCAATCAAGACACCATGACTAATGATTTGAAGCTTTAAATGATATTTTAAATACACTGGTATAAGTTTTGGGGTCTAATTCGAACATACGGAGGATATATCAATTTTTAATCGACGTTTAAATTCATTTCAATTATATTATAGCTAAGCGTTTCTAACTCGTACGACCAAAGAGTAAATCCAATCGTCACGAAATTTGAAATCCGATAATAGTATACTATTGCAGATCCAATGCAACTGGTTTTGTTGAATTCTGAGACTATTTGCAAAAACACTATTTAATTTCAAATCGTAAATCGATACGCATTTATATTGCGCACGATCACAAAACAACTCTAATTAACTCAAAATTGGAAATCTTCCAATAATTAACCATTGTAGATTTTACAAAATTAGTTTCATTGAAATCCGAGATCATTTGAAAATTGGCTTTTTTCATTCGTTAAATTAAATCGATAAAATATAAATCGATTTCAAAATAATCAAATCCATTGATAATAAATTATTATTATCATATACATTCAAATAGGATTTTGTATAACTATGTATTAACTTAACTAAATTTTAAATTCAATATTTTCAATTTTAAGTTAATTTAACGTTCGATTCCCTATTTAAATAAATTTCAAGACATTAAATCTTAAAAATAATCGTTTTAAATTAATTAAATATTTCTACATAAAAATCCAGTTCATTATATTCTTCCCCCTTAAAAGGATTTCTTCACCAAAATTGCATGTTAAGAAGATTACTACAAACCAATTAATTTTACTTCAAAAACACTTCTTTATAAAATTTGTTAAATTTTTTTAACACTCAAAATTTTGGGAAATGTTCGGCTGTTGTACGGCTCAATCCGAAAAATCCAAAATACTTCGCATGGTCTCACTCAATCAAAATATAAAACAAAAACTAAGCAAGTACCCATACCTAGGACACTAAAATCACCCAAACCAATCATAACAAAAATGTGTACTTGTTTGTCGGGCAACTGAACTCTTATTTATGAAACCAAATGCTATAAGTATGCTAAATTGTTTTTGTTTCCACATTCCTGTATATACTTACATAATCCAAAAGAGTTAAGCAAATAAACAAGTAATATAACAACAATGAAAAATATACGCATAAACAACATAGCAATCATAGCAACCAAATATGATGCAATATGCAGTAGTGATGCAAATTAGCAAAAAACACATATGTAACATAAAGTTAAATGCAACCCAAAATCAATCAGCACACATTGTTATCATATAGTGTTATAAACACTAAATATCTTAACTCGTGATTTATTTAGAATATAAATCTTATCTTCACACAAGGATGATAAACAATCTGTTAAGCGTCACCATTCGCTCAACAGCCTCGGGCTTTTATACAATCAATCATTCATGCTACGTTAAGAAATTCAAAAGTTCAAGTACAACCTCACCACACGTTAATATATCAAGAAAGTATATTTTATTAATGGAAATTCAAATTTTATCCACTTAAATGTTTTTCATTTTATTAAATTAATCATTATAGTTTATAAAATATCATGCTAGAAATTTTGATTTGGACATAACCCAAAATCGACAAGATGAAATCTCGATTTTTCTCTTGAAGTAGAAAATTATAATCCATTAGATGTGGAAGATTCTCGTTTTTAAGGAATTTCGACTAATATTGGATTCTATACACTCAATTGAAGTTCAAATCATAAAATTATGAACTACCGCGACATGGCGAATTCGTTTCTAATTTAATTTAATTTATACATTCAACTTCATTTAATTAATAAATTTCAACCCCGTTCTAACTTGATAATTTTGGCTGTCCAAAATTGTCTAATATTCCCTCACAAATCAATGAACCAACACATATCTATTTCCTATTTATAAATTGCTCTTATATAATTCTAGTCCTATATAAGGCTACCTCATATGGGTTCATTCTTGTTTTAATTTCATATTATATACTTTACTTAGGGTAAATTCATACCCAACCCATACAAAACAGTGTTAAAAATTTTCTTATCCAAAAAACTAGTTAATACCCATAAATTGGTCGGGCACAACCACAAATCAATCTACGAAGTCAATGCTCAAAAGTGAGCATGAATCAACAATAAATGATAATAATAGAATATTATCATTTCTAATTAACCTAATCATCCATAAAACCATATTTAGTTTGAAAATTCTTTATATATATAAAATCTTGGTAAAATTATTTCATTTACCAACTCTTTAAAATAATATTATGTCAATTTTTCATGTTCTAGTGTTTACAAATCTCTATCTACTACGTCAGCTGAACGCGTCGATTTAGAACTTATATACCACTCAACCGATAAACAAACATAATATAAAACATTTTATAACACTAACAAGTGCACTCTCTCATATATATACATATACACTCAACTAAATCTAGGATATTATTAACCCCATCTCTATTGAGTTACACCACAGAGCCAAAGTTATCACTTAACTTCGGTTCAACCTTCAGCTCTGATACCAACTTCAACGATCCAAAAAATTCAACGCTCAAATTTTTGATAAAAATACATTATATGTATTCACTTGCCGAAACATCAGCATCAAAAATTTAGATAGTTAAAAGAAAAAAATTAGTGGGTGAGAAGAAGAAAGAAAGAAATATTAGAATAATATAAGAAGAAGAAAACACTATCACTATACAATCAAACTAGACTAGAATCTCATAACGGACCAAATAAAATATAATATACCAATACTCTTTACAAAAAGAGAAAACTGTATATATAAGATTATACAGTCAGAGTACAAAACTAGATTAGTACAATACGGATCAAATACAACACACATAGCGGAATTAATAAAACCAAAATATGTCTCGACTTCAACTCCTTTCATCAGGCTCCAACCAAAACCCAATGCAACCTAGAATATGCAATTGGCCTCACGAGCCCATTTTACGGAAAGCAAAATTACATAGATTGTTAGTCTAGGATACTTTTAGTGAGAAATCTCACATCACAAACACCTTGCTTAACTTTTAGAATTCCTTTAAAAGAATGGAAATCTTATAAGATATGCCCACACATAAACTTGGAATGTGTTTTCCGTTATGGTATCCAAATCTTTTTTATTATTATAAATCCAATGATATTATAATAATGTCTATCAATCCATAAATAAAATAGGAATATAGTTGAAAAGCTTGCATCTCACTTTTCGAAATAGTTGGTTTACATCTAAAACTGTACGGCTCGTATTGGAGTTTGTATTTCCAAACATGACTAGGTAAGGAACTACCTCCCAATCAGTGTCCGCTAAAGATAAAACATTGTGGTTTAACATGAACATCTTGCAACCCGGGAACCTATTCAACTTAAATGTACCGAATTATCATCACCACGATTGCAGGCCGCCCAGACATGCTCATTCCAAAGCATACAAAGAGGGACAATTGATTTCTCTAGATTAGGTGATGATATACCCTAATGTGTATATGTCTGCCCGATTTCAGTCATTTCCCGATTGATGAGGATTGAGGTCACGATTACCTTTTGTGAATATCACATCAAACATTGAATGCCACATTATCATATCTGTCAATCACTAATTGATTTGCGCAAATATACTCTAGGTGTTAAGCTAAAAGAAGTTGCCTTCTCTACCACCATACTTGGTATATTTGTAAAAATCAATGTATGTGAGTTTAGGAAATACTCTATCAGACATTTGTCCGTATGAATTGGCCAGGAATATGACAAACTGAAGGTACTCTTTTACTACATACTGTTAGGAAAAATCCTACGATTATTAACAAGAGCTCCTTGCATCATGCATAACCCAGAATGTAGGGATTACTACTACAAGTATAATCCTGATAGTTAACAAGAAACATCAGCGAGCATCCCTCTCTTTTCGAAGGTCTATGCGTTCAAATCATCTTCATAAACATAATCATCTCCGCAAATTCAGTTTTTGTACCAAAGTTGATTCAAAGTGGTATTGGGTCCATTTCCCATCCAGGTTTCCTCGAACTAACATGTCAATAGTCAAAAGGGATATTTTTTGATAGTCGCTCGAGGAACGCCGCGGAAGGCCAGGAGGGTTTGGTAGGGATGCCACGGAAGGCACCGTCTTTCGAGCACCAGAAATGAGCGTTGTCCTAGAAATTTCTGCACTCGGCTTCGCCATTATGAACGTGGGCAGGGTTTGGTCGGGACACCGCGGAAAGCACCATAGTAACCTTCCACCTAGTTTAGTCAGCTGCCTGCCTCACCCTCCCACCCACGGGGAGAAGACGATCGTTTTTTCAGTTGGGCCAATCGCGATCCGGAACCTTACGAGCCCTTGAAACGCGCGTTGTGCAGGAAATTTCTACACTCGACAACGCGCATTTCAGAAGGCCAGGAGGTTTCGTTGGGATGTCGCGGAAGGCACCATAGCAACCTTCCGCACAGTTTGGTCAGCTGCCCTCCCCACCCACCCATCCCACGTGGGGCAGCCGATCGTTTTTCCGGTTGGACCGATTGCGACTTGGAACCTTCCGAGCCCCTAAAATGCGCGTTGTCCTGGAAATTTTTGCACACGGCTTTTCCTTTCGAAAGGCCAAGAAGGTTTTGTTAGGATGTCGCGGAAGGCACCATAGTAACCTTCCACCCAGTTTGGTCAGCCGTCCCTGGAAGGCACCACACTTATACCGTTTTGTTAAATGCAGACCCTTAACGGACTAAGTATAGTTATGTGACACCCCACGTCCGTTAATGTCACTCGTTAAGAGAATGCATTAAGTTTTGCGAAGAGTTATAGGTGAACAGAAACAGAAATATTACCAGACAGATGTAAAATAGTAGCGGAATTTAAAACTTTATTAAGCAGAAAACATTGCAGTTCAGAATATAGTTACATCATATGTCTGAAGTACTGAAACGACATTACATTAGTATAAAGCTTCTGTCTTGTACTTAAAATCATCAGAGTACAGAAATACATAAAAAGCATAATCCCCAAAATATAGCCATATTAGAGAAGACAAGAAATGAAACGATACATCAAAGCAGCTCCAAGCAGAATGGAAGAGGGAATCCAAATCAAGCCCGAGTACTCCCACCCTGAGAACCTTGGGGAGCGGGGGGAGGGGGAACGGAAGAGAGAGAAGAGGAAACAAAACGGGTGAGACATAAAGTCTGGCAAGTCCAGTTACTTTTAGCATATAAATAAGTAAAAGCACTATGACAGGCATATAAATTGGGTGAGAGAGATAACAACGTCATACGACAAGTATAACAAACAAAGCAAGATAAGCAGAATAAACAAAACATAATAGGTTACACTTCTCTTATACTTTTCTCTGCACCAATACTAGTATAACAGATACGTAACATGATTTCGTACTCCATAATTATTAACAGAAACCGGATGATCCCAAGAGAAATACAATGGTAGTTCTAGGTGTGATCTGGTAGTGGGTTTTACCTTAAATAGAATTAACCGGTACCTAAACAGAAATAATGGTTGTTAACCCAAATAGAAATACAGGTACCCTACAGAAACAGATAGGAGTAGATGTACCCTAATTACTACCCCCCAATCGATCGACTCCCGATCCCGTAAATACCCTGTGTTGGCCTCATAGTACGGTGTATTACTTCCTAAAGTGGCAACCTACAGAAGGACACAGACCTATTTACTGGTGCTACAACGGCTTATTTTCCCAGAGAAGGTCGTACTCATGCACGCACATGAGTCCGTTGGAACGTGCTAGTACACTCCTCCTCCTAGATGAACCTCTTACAATCAGCTTAGTAAGCGTGCCCTGACCCCCACCTAATGCGGGTTCCCCCTTTAATACCAGAATGGGTTACTGACTAATATGGGTCCCACACAACAGATGACACAATCCAACCCTTATGGATCTTATGTCCCCAATTAACTAGGATTTTGACAGGTTATTGCTAATAGATTTAACAGAATCACACAACCCCCTACAGATTTACGGGTTAAACATTACAAGTTAACTGGTCTATATAACCCCTACAGATTAGCAGGTTAAGTTTTCTAGATTAACAGGTTTGTATAACTCCTACAGATTTAAAAGGTTTACTTAACTCCATCGATTTAACATGCTCACTTAACCCCACATACTTAACAGGATTACTTAACTCTACAGGTTTAACAGGCTCATGCAATCCTTATGGATTCAAACAGGTTAAGTATTACAAATTCATTACCATACATTCATTTACGGTTATAATGTGCTAGACCTCCCACATTAAGTCTACCACTTGTGGATGCTGAATATGCCGGTTGGGTCCGGGCAGACTTCTTCCACAAGTCTGACTTAACCTCGTATCTTGGCATCGTTACTTGTTTATGCACTTAAACCCCTCACATTAGATTCACCACTTGTGGTAGCTAGATATGTCGGGAGGGTCCGAGTATACTTCTACCATAAGTGTAATCTAACATCATGTCTAAGTACGGTTATAGTTTCTAATTATTGCAATTCTAGGCATTTTATTCTTTTACAATTATCCCTATTTCATTATAGGTTTTCATGCCCCTTTTCCAAGTCATATTTATCATGTACCATATGCCCCAAATTAAGAACTAAATCATAGTTTGATTTATGCCCCCAAATCCATATTCATGTTTTCAATTCAAGTTATGCCCAAAATTTCCTAATACAAGTTATGCCCCAATTTTAACGGGTTAAACAGGCTTCACGGATTCTTTACAGTCCATTAACATGTTTCGCTTAATCTTAAATTAAGATATAGACTTATATGCCCCAAACCAGAAGTCATAATTTACCATATAAATCATACCCCAATTTGTAGTCCAATTTCACAATATAGTTTATGCCCCCAGATTTCAATTGTGATTCAATGTACAGATTATGCCCCTAAACTACAATTTTCAATCATTCCCAATTTAACCTAATTTTGTTCGTATGCATATTTCAGCGATATCGGCCTAGGCTCGAAGGTAGCCTAGCTATCAACATAAAAGGGAATGAGACAGTGAGAAGAACAGAATATGCATAAAACCAAAAGTAATAGAAATGGGAGGCATATAAGAATAGATCTGATGAACATGTAATAAAAGGAATATTAGGCATAGTGTCATGACAATAAACAGGCATGATGAGATATAATCAGTGAATTAGATTTACAAATAATGGAAGATTTGATATGATTTAATAGGCATAGGCTTAGATCTAATTCATAGACATATCAAAATAACTTTTAAGTGTTTATACCTAAAAATAACATAGATTCACTGTGATTGGACCTAAGAAACAGAAGAATAATTGCAGAAGAAGAAGCACAAATCTCTGAATTTGTTTAACTCTTGTTGCAGAAGTAGAATAGGCTATTTCAGTCTAGGCAGAGGCAGCATCTAGTTCTCCATTGTTTTTGAATGAATAAAACGATGGGAATAGGGTCCTATTTACAGCATAGGGTCAACGAATATAGCCAAGAACTCATCCCTCATACACGGAAATGAATTTCACCCAGATCTGGAGGGGGTTTGCATAGACACCCTTGTTTGGGTGTCGACATGGGTGTAGAGACCCCTGTTTGGGTGTCGACATGGGTGTAGACACCCCTTAGGGTGTGTCAACCCCCAACGGGTGGATTTTCCTTCCAGACTTCCCGCTTCTGTTTTCTAATTATTTTGAACGGTTTTGACTTGGTTATGTATACATATAATTCCCTTATGCATATACAACTTCTAGGCTTGATAACTTCATACAGTGTCCGTTTTACGCAAACTTGGGGGTCTATCTTAAGCAGAATTCAGAGATGAATGCACTGCACAGTCCGTTTTACCTAATTCCCAATTTTTAATTAAGTATTCTTTAATTTATCATTTCAATGTGTTGGAAAATTACGGGGTGTTACATTCTCCCCTACTTAAAGGATTTCATCCCTGAAATCTCCAAGTTAAGAAGAATGTATATCCTAACATCCATCACCCATCCACTTATCCATCAATCACGGGGATCCATTATCCTTAAAGGCTTCAAATGCTTATATGAATATATGCATAGGTTGTGTATATGTCCTTACACTAATGCGAAAGATCAGGTGGTCTATTGATCAAGTCGACCTCCTCAATGCAATTCATGTTCGTGCCATGAGTCCAACATGTATGCAAGTGATCCTAACATATTATGTAAATGCTATATGTGTGCACAATCATCCATCAAAATGCAACATCCATATGATGTTTCACCCATTTTCATCCATAAAAAGAGAAAAAAATGCACACGCATCCATATGCAGTATGTGAGTGATTGAGCCAATCTAATGCCTAATGTGTGTGTATACGAATCCATGAGCAACCACTAGCAAACACCTGCATCCACTTACATCTATCAAACATAACATGTCTCAAACACATGTTTACATCCTTGGAATTTCTACCTAGAGGTCAACGATTCGATCGATAAGATACACACGAGTGACAGAAGTAAGTACGAATAAAAGCTTGGAAAAAGAAGTTAAGAACATAGTCCCGAAAAGGAGAGAGTATGAAGCGCGATTCTTGTATTCAGTCTCCCAAGTTGCATCCTCGCTGTCTTCTCCACATTGCACTTTTATTAACTTAACCTCCCTTTTGTGCAGTATCTTAACCTCTGATCCAAGTATACGGGCAGGAACTCATCTAATTGTCACCTCCCGTTCTACCTCTACTTCCACAAGCATGCTCGGCTCAATTACCTCTGCTATATCATGCAGACACTTTCATAAATAAGAAATGAGGAAAAACATCATGAATATCCACACATAAGCAAAGCGAGCTGTACGCCTTAGTTGAAAAGATGACCGGAGCACCCCATTCTGATATGCTTCGCCTAAACAACACCTTTTCAAGTAGCTCCCCTACTTGCTTGTTAAGCTCCCTCCTTTGCCTAGGAGTTACGTGGTGCACAGGTAATGCGACTGGCTTCGCATTATCTACCAAGTATATCAAGAAATCAATCTCACGCCTCGGAGGTAAGTCCCTAACCTCCTCGAAAACATGTGGATACTCACAAACTACAGGTACAAATCGCAAATCATTGACAGAAGCATCGAGTGATTCTAGGAAACTAAACATGCTAGACCCTCTTGGGTCACTAGAAATCTTGAGAGTCCTTCCAAGGCAAGTCAGAAATCTAACGGCCCTCTTCTAACAATCCAGAATGGCACCATACATGGCTAGCTAATCCATCCCTAGAATCAAACAGTATCCCATAAAACCAAGTACATATGCGTCGTATTCTAATTCGACAACTAACACAGATATTCTCGAACCCCAACAAATCATAGACAAATGAGCTGTACCCCCAATGGGGTTTGAAACTGAAAAAGTCGGTATATGACTTAAGCAGGATCAGTAATATGGATATGCGGAACGTATGTGATAAACTAACTTGTAGATTTACAATAGTTATGCAAATAAATATGAGATAGTGAAATATATCACAAATAAAAAGCAGTAAAGTAAAGTAATAACACTAGGGTTTTTTATACTGGTTCGGAGCACCATCCTACGTCTAGTCCCAGACCTCTCTCTGGATTTTCACTAATCAACAACCTCGCTTCACCAGGGGGAACAGGTTCACAACACGCGGACAGCCGAACGGGATTTCATGCCTCTGTCAACATGATGACTTCACAACTTGCCTCTTAACAACACGAGGACTTCACAACTTGCCTCTAACAACACGGAGGACTTCAACATATCTTGTAGTTTGGCAATGTGTGTTCTTAATAACACGAATTTGTCAATTCTTGTACAGCCTTCCGATGATCTTATCCTTGAGTATATACTTTGAATGCGTAGATTTAAGGAAGTAGAATGCTTGTTGAATCAAATGATATTAATTTGATTCAAGGATTCAAGAAGTATTTGAAACTTGGAGAGCATTTGTTTTGCAAATAATATGAAAATGCAATTCAAAAATTAGAGAGAATATAGAATGATTTTTGGTTATTATAAAATGATGAAATATGATATTTATATAAGAAGTAAATAGTTGTAACCATTTGTGAAAAGATACAAACAATAGTCATGATCGTTGGTGAAGAGAAAGAGAAGCAACTCTTAAAGAAATGGAAGTGACTATTCGAAAAGTTGCCTTTGTTCGAAAATGGTCGACAGGTCAAAAACCACCGGTCGACTGGTTGAAATTAATTAAAAATTAAAACTTCCAGAAAATAGCTGTTGTGTGCAAAAATAGATTAAGCAGTCGACTGGTCCTTTTTAGGCGGCCGACCGTTTTAGTTTCTGTTTTAAAAACACAGCATAACCGATCGACAGGTCCTTTTTGGGCGGTCGACCGTTTTATGAATGTGGACCTGAGAACCTCGATCCACGGTCTATATCACTCTGCACCCTTTCACGGTCGGAGCCTGGATCGTTTGAGCTTTTTCTGTGACTTTCCAATTCCTCTAATATACAGATTTCAGCAATGAAGATATGATATTGTTTTGTGCATTCGTGTTATACTTTGAGGATAGATTTTAACATATTTCTAATATGACTCAAAGTAAAAAACCTTATCTCTATGAAATGATGTTCATTGCACCTTTATATGTTGGCATCGATCAAAATCTTGTCTCAACATTCTCCCCCTTTTTGATTGATGACAACACCTTGGATTTTCTCCCTCTAAATATAAAGCTCCCCCTGAATTTCTGCAACATTTGTTAGTTCATAATATAAATAAACTTACATTTTGATTCCTGCATTAACAAATGTTAGCACACATATACTATTACCATGTTAAGCACATAATTTTAAATGATAGTATATGTTACATGAATGATATGAATAACCATAAGAGAAAATATTTCTCCCCCTTTGTCATCGATTAAAAAGAATAAATACCATAATAAGCACAGTAATCGAGTGTAGTAGAGAATACAAATAATTATAGCACCTTTAGGGGATATTGAATCTTGTGATTTTTTAATAAGCTGAGTTTTCAAAGATATTTAGAGATACCGAATAACCTTCTCTTTATTGTGGTGTACCTGCAAAAAATATAACATATATAGTTTTGGTATCCACTTGCTTTATTTCGGTCAATGGGTTAGATGGAAGGTAACCATACCCAAGAGGGTTTTATGGAACCTTTAAAGATAAAATTTTCATTATTAACTACTGAATCAAAATAATCATCGATATATTTTTCTCTGTTTTTTCAACTTACAGGAACCCAAATACTTAAGTAATTTCTAGTGATATTCCTTTTCGTACTTCTATATTTATTATAAATACCACTAGTCATAGAAGTATTCGAATTTCTGTAATAATTGGGTCTTGAATATGCATTAGTACTAGTAGTGATATTCTTATTGTATGTAAAAGCATATCTAGTACTATTTCTATGATTGGTTTTATTATATCCTATACCACTTTTATCGTGTAAAGGTCTAGAGCAGGATAAAATATCATTTAATTCATTTTGACCTTTATTAAATTTCGCGAACTTATTTGTACATTTTTCAAATTCGATTCCAAAGTCGCGAGTGACATTTTCAAAGGAAATTTTGTTATTACCAATTTCCTTATTTAATTCAGAAATTTTTTCTTTCAAAGTACCGTTCTCAGTTTTGAGACCAAAAATTTGAGATTCTAAATTAAAAGGAGATTGTAATTTTTCAAAATTTTCTTTTGTGTCAAAAAATTCATTTTGCAAAATATTATTATTCACCTTTAAAATCTCATATTCTTTAGATAATTCTAAATTCTTTTCAGTTAAAGCTCCATTCTCTTATTCAAGAGACGAAATTAAAGAACTAGAATTATTTAAAGAATCTTCTAATGATATATTTCTATTTTGCAAAAGATCGATTTCCTTTAAAAGAATATTGTTTTTTATCTTCTAATCGCTCATTTTCTTTTTGAAGGAAATCTTTTTGACAAACAAGCTCTTCTAAGGTATTTTCAAAACATTTGGCTTGTTTTATCAAATGATTGTTTTCTTCTTTTAATTTGGAATTTTCTTGCTCGTAAGTTTTTGACATAGCTAAAATGACTGTATTGAGTTTCAATAATTTTTCATGGTCTAACAAAAGATCTTTATATAATGAATCTGTACATACCGATTGTGATATGACTTTAGCCATGAGACACTTGTTTCCTTGCTCTCCTGATTCTACTTTGTTGCTCTTCCATTTTCTAATTCCCTAACTAGATTTTTTTTATAGCCATTTGTTCTAGGATGTTGTTACGATCTCTAGAATGCCAGGCTCCGATACCAATTGAAAAAGTTGTGTATGACTTAAGCAGGATCAGTAATATGGATATGTGGAATGTATGTAATAAAATAACTTGTATATTTACAATAGTTATGCAAATAAATATGAGATAGTGAAATATATCACAAATAAAAAGCAGTAAAGTAAAGTAATAACACCTGGGCTTTTATACTGGTTCGGAGCACCGTCCTACGTCCAGTCCCAGACCTCTCTCTGGATTTTCACTAATCAACAGCCTCGCTTCACCCGGAGGAACAAGTTCACAACACCCGGACAACCGAACGGGATTTCACGCCTCTATCAACACGAGGACTTCACAACTTGCCTCTTAACAACACGAGGACTTCACAACTTGCCTCTAACAACACGGAGGACTTCAACCAAGATAAATAATCTTGTAGTTTGACAATGTGTGTACTTAATAACATGAATTTGTCAATTCTTGCCTTCCTATAATCTTATCCTCGAGTATGTACTTTGAATGCGTAGATCTAAGGAAGTAGAATGCTTGTTGAATCAAATGATATTAATTTGATTCAAGGATTCAACAAGTATTTGAAACTTGGAGAGCTTTTGATTTGCAAAGAATATGAAAATGCAATTCAAAAATTAGAGAGAATATAGAATGATTTTTGTTTATTATAAAATGATGAAATCATGATGTTTATATAAGAAGTAAACAGTTGTAACCATTTTTGAAAAGTTACAAACGATAGTCATGATCGTTGGTAAAGAGAAAGAGAAGCAACTCTTGGAGAAATGGAAGTGACTATTCGAAAAGTTGCCTCTGTTCGAAAACAATCGACAGGTCAAAAACCACCGGTCGACTGGTTGAAATTAATTAAAAATTAAAACTTCTAGAAAATAGTCGTTGTGTGCAAAAACAGATTAACCGGTCGACTAGTCCTTTTTGGGCGGTCGACTGTTTTAATTTTGTTTTCAAAACACAACATAACCGGTCGATAGGTCCTTTTTTGGGCGGTCGACCGTTTTCTGGCTGTGGACCGAAGGACCTCGGTCCACAGTCTATATCACTTTACACTCTTTCCCGGTAAGAGCCTGGACCGTTTGGGCTTTTTCTATGACTTTCCAATTCCTCTAATATACATATTTCAGCAATGAAGATATGATATTGTTTTGTGCGTTCGTGTTATACTTTGAGGATAGATTTTAACATATTTCTAACACGACTCAAAGTGAAAAACCTTATCTCTATGAAATGATCTTCATTGCACCTTTATGTGTTGGCATCGATCAAAATCTTGTCTCAACAGAAATGACAACGGGATTCAAAATCATACTAGTACTAAGGTGTAGAGACTCAACCATAGAATCAGATATTAAAGAATGCAAAGCGCCCGAATCAAAAAGAGTTCTAACAGGATGATTGGAAAGAGAAATCATACCTTCCACAGAAACTTTCTTACCTCTATCTGGCGCACCTGCCCTCCAAAAGGTCCTGCCCTTTGGTTCCTTCTTGCTTCTTCAGGCATTCCATAGTATAGTGTTCGACTTCACCACAATTGAAGCAAGCATACTTCCCTTTTCTACATTCTTTGAACAAATGACCTATGTTCCCACAACCATGACATTTCATTTTGCCTTGAGCTTTGTCTTTCCTTCCGCCCTCTTGTTGATGTTCTTTCTTAGGCCACACTTTCTTGGTTAATATTTCCTAACCCTTAGCCTCTTTCTTTTCACCTTTGTCTTCCTTGTGCATTAATGCCATATCAACGAGCTTCCCAAAAGTTGCTCCCATCTGAATATGAGACATAGCCAACCCATGGAGGGATTCATTCAATCTTGTAGCAAACCTCAAAGCTTTCTTGTGTGGGGTATTTACTAGCTCCAAACCAAACCTAGCCAATTGATTAAACTTATTAACATACTCTCTAGCAGACATGTCTCCTTGCTTAAGTGCCAAAAACCTTTCCATTTGCATACTTTGTTCGGCTTGAGAAAGAAACTTCATTTCAAACCTCTGTAGGAAATCATCCCATGTCTTAATGTGACGTCCCACTTACATCACCTCTTACCAGAATGAAGCCTTATCTTTCAGCTGCCAGACGGCTAACTGAATCTTCCAACAATTGTCAACTTCAAAAATTCCAAACAAATCCTCCGTCTCTTTGAGCCAATTCCTACTTCTATGAATGTATCAGTTCCTCGGAATGGCTTTCCGCCCATAGCACATAAATCCTTACATATCTTAGAGAAATTTTCTGCTCGCGGAGGAAGAGGAACAACAGGTGTAGCTCAGGGAGGAACGTCTGCTTGACCACCAGCAGGCGCCGTGGCCTCTATATACCTACAGAAACAACCTGGTATCGTGACTCCCTCAGGAATATTAGTTTCCCAGACATGAAGAAAAGAAAAGGAAAAGGGATTCAAATAGAGAATCGAAAGATATTGCATATGCCTTTGGGGAATATGTTTTACAAAACAGACTTGTCTTTTGAAAATGCTTTCTTTTAAAACCTTTTTGAAAACATTTTTCAAAATTATTTATCCGATCTGGTAACCTTTTGCTCAGATACCAATTGTTACACACCACGTCCGTTAATGTCACTCGTTAAGAGAATGCATTAAGTTTCGTGAAGCATTATAGGTAAACAGAAACATAAATATTACAAGACATATATAAAATAGCAGCGGAAATTAAAACTTTGTTAAGCATAAAACAGAGTGGTTCAAAACCCAGTTACATCATAAGTCTGAAGTACTGAAACCCTACTACATTAGTATAAAGCTTTTGTCTTGTCCTTAAAATCATAAGAGTACAGAAATACATAAAACTCATAATCCCTAAAACATAGCCATATCAGAGAAGACAAGAAATCAAGATTTACATCAAAGCAGCTCCAAGCAGAATGGAAGAGGGAATCCAGATCAAGCCTGAGTATTCCCACCATGAGAACTAGGGGGGATGGGAAAGGGACAGAAGAGAGAGAAGAGGAAATAAAATGGGTCAGACACAAAGTCTGGTGAGTCTAGTTACTTTTAGCATATAAATAAATAAAAGCACCATGATAGGCATATAAACTAGATAAGAGAGATAACAACGTCATAAGACAGGTATAACACACTGAGCAAGATAAGCAGAATAAAAAGAACAAAATAGGTTAAACTTCTCTAATAATTTTCTCTGCACTAATACTAGTATAACAGATACGTAACAGGATTGCATACTCCATAATTACTTAACAGAGACAGGATGATCCCAAGAGAAATATAATGGTAGTTTTAGGTGTACTCTAGTAGCGGGTTTTACCCCAAACCTATGTAGTTAAAGTCCCGCTAAATCCCCGCAATATCCCCGCTATAGCCCATAGCGCTCCTCAAACGCTATGCTATTTTAATTTAGTGTTGATGAATAGTAGATCTGCTTCTTGCTCCGCTCTTTTCCACTGCATCCGCGAAATCAAGGCTTTTTAGCGTCATCATTAGCCATATTATTATATATAGCTTTATTTAACTAGTTCTCTTTACAAAAAATTTAGTAAAGTCAGTGTAAATGACTAAATTTAAGGTATATGTTCCTAATATATTGTGACAATCAATTACACTCTTTAAATTTTGCATGCATAACTATGGTATTCCATGATTTTATTATACAACATTAATTAATATTAGTTTCTTATACACATAAAATGTGAGAAAGATGATTAATTAATTCTTAAATGTTTGTCTTTTACATTTAATGAAAATTTTGCGCCTCCGCTATATCCCTGCTACATCCCTGCTTTATCCCCGCTACTTCCCTGCTACTTCCCCGCTTTATCCCCGCTACACCTTTTTGCATCTCCGCCGCTATAGAATCACTAAGCGCTTTAACTGCACATCTCCAAACAGGATTAACCGGTACCTAAATAGAAATAATGGGTGTTAACCCAAACAGAAATACATGTACTCCATAGAAACAGACATGACTAGATGTACCCTAATTACTACCCCCCAATCGATCGGCTCCCTATCTCGTAAGTACCCTGTGTCGGCCCCACAGTAGGGTGTATTACTTCCTAAAGTCGCAACCTATAGAAGGACAAAAACTTATTTGCTGATGCTACATTGGCTTATTTTCCTAGATAAGGCCGTACTTATGCATGCACATGAGTCCGTTGGAACGCGCTAGTACACACCTTCTTCCAGATGAACCTCTTACAATCAGCTCAGTAAGCATGCCCTGACCCGTACCTAGTGCGGGGCCCCCCTTTAATACTAAAATGGGTTACTGACTAATATAGGTACCACACAACAGATGACACAAGCCAACCCTTATGGATCTTGTGTCCCCTAATTAACTAGGATTTTGATAGGTTATGCCTAGTAGATCTAAAAGATTCACACAATTCCTTACAGATTTATGGATTAAACCTTACAGTTTAATGTTTCCATATAACCCCTACAGATTTAGCAGGTTAAGTTTTCTAGATTAACAGGTTTGTATAACCCCCATAGATTTAACAGGTTTACTTAAACCCACCTATTTAACAGGCTTACTTAAACCCTCATACTTAACAGGCCTACTTAACCCCACAGATTTAACAGGCTCATACAATCCTTATGGATTCAAACAGGTTAAGTATTACAAATTCATTACCATACATTCATTTATGGTTGCTTCCCACAACAAGTCTACCACTTGTGGATGCTGGATATGCTGGTTGGGTCCGGGCAGACTTCTTCCACAAGCCAGACTTAACCTCGTGTCTTAGCAACCTTATGTGTTTATGCACTTAGAACTCTCACATTAGATTCTCCACTTGTGGTCGCTAGATATGCCGACTAGGTCTGGGAAGACTTCTACCACAAGTGTAATCTAACCGCGTGTCTAAGCGTGGTTACAGTTTCTAATTATTGTTATTCTATGCATTTCATTCTTTAACAATTATCCCTATTTCATTATAGGTTTTCATGATCCTATTCCAAGTCATATTCATCATGTATAATATGCCCCAAATTAAGATCTAAATCATAATTTGATTTATTCCCCAAACCCGTATTCATGTTTTCAATTCAAGTTATGCCCCTAAATTTCTTAATACAAATTATGCCCTAATTTTAACGGATTAAACATGCTTCACTGATTCTTTACAGTTACATTAACATGTTTCTCTTAATCTTACATTAAGCCTACAGATTTATATGCCCCAAACAACTAGTCATAATTTACCGTATAAATCATGCCCCAATTTTTAGTGCAATTTCACAATATAGTTTATGCCCCCAGATTCCAATCATGATTCAAAGTACAGGGTATGCCCCTAAACTAGCCCTTCCAATCATTCCCAATTTAACCCAGTTTCGTTCATACGCATATTTTAGAGATATCGACCTAGGCTCGAAGGTAGCCTGGCTATAAACATAAAAGGGAATGAGAGAGGGAGAAGAACAAATAGGCATAAAACCAAAAGTAACAGAAATGGGTATTTGATAGCAGAAATAGGCATATAAGAACAGATCTGATGAACATGTAATAACAGGACTGATTGGGCATAGTGTCATGATCATAAAAAGGCATGATGAGATCTAATCAGTGAGTTAGATATATAAACAATGGCTGATCTGATATGATTTAATAGGTATAGGCTTAGATCCAATTTGTAAACATATCAAAATAACTTTTAAGTGTTTATATCTAAAAATAACGTAGACAAACCGTGATTGGATCTAAGAAACAAAAGAATAATTGCAGATGAAGAAGCACATATCTCTGAATTTTTATAACTGTTGTTATAGAAGAAGAATAGGCTATTTTAGTCTAGGCAGAGGAAACATCCAGTTCTCCATTGTTTTTGAATGAATAAAACAATAGGCATTGAATCCTATTTATAGCATAGGGTCGACGAATATAGCCAAGAACTTAGTCCACATAAACATAAATGAATTTCGCCCAGATCGCCGGGGGGGGGGGGGGGGGGTGGAGGGGGGGGAGGGTGTAACGACCCGGAAAATCTGAACCAATTTAAAATTTTTAAATTGCCTAAAATAGTGGATTTTAAATATTTAAAATAAATATTTTAAATAATAGCAATGAAAAGTGAGTTTGAATTGACGTTTGAAAACGAATATAATTAATTCTAATTATAAACAAGGCCTGAAATGGCGTGGTAGTTTCAAAATTTGAATTCAAACTTTGACTGATTGTACCGGGTGCAAAACACAACGGATTTGAGTGAAACCAAAAATATTTAAATTTGTTAGTGAATACCTTTCTAACGAATCTGAAAAATCGAAGTTTCATAGCGGGATGCAAAAGTTATGGCCAAATGAATTTTCTGAAAGGTCGCTATGGAATTTATATAGCCCATGAAATTGGCCATTTTGCATATGACCTCGGAATTCGACGAAACCACTTTTGTTGGATCCGGGATGTGAAGTTATTGCTAGGTTTCAAATTTCATAATTTTTGAAGCTAGTATGTGAGCGTGGCAAAGGAAAATCAGTTTTAGTCAATTACAGTTAAATTGGATCGACCAGAAATGGGCCTTTTTGCAAACGGTCTCAGAATTCGACGAAACTAGTTTTTTTGGGACCGTATCGTCAAAACATAGCTAGATTTATTTTTTTCGAATTTTTCGAATCAGTTTGTGGCCGTGGCAAATGGAAATGTACGTTCAAATCGAATATTGAATGTTTTATATTTTAATTTGAAGGAAAACTAACTGAAACAGTCGAATGAGCCTACGAAATATATCCCATTGTGTTCGGAATGGGGGTGAAACGCTAGGGACGACAGTCGTTGGGTTTGATTTCGAGTTCGTTTAAGAAAACCCCAATTTTTGAATAAATATATATATCGACCAATAGAAAAATTCCATTCATTAAATTAAAAAAATAAAAAAAACGCGCTCTCTCTCTCTCTCGTATACGATCGATGACGGAAATAGTTCGAATCTTCCCGGACATTTTGCCGCCGCCACGTTCATCTTCAGGCCAGGCCCCAGTTGGGGTTTTTGAAGATCTCCTCTCCCTCTTCAAATCAAAACAAACCGCATCACCTATCGTTGCCCCAGCTTCGAGAATGAGGTCCACGAAGTCTCGCCGTTCGCGCCTCGATTCCGCCGCCCCTGCTGCATCAAGCTCCTCCCTGCTTCAGGCGCCAGCGCGCCTCTCCAAGCGCTCCGAGGTGGTTCTGTCTGATCAGGAAATCGTGCACTACACCAGAAAATGCCTTTAGCAGCGTTTAAAAAACGCTACCAAAGCCTTTGGTAGCGTTTTAGAGAACGCTACTACAGGTCCCGCAACTAAAAGTCTGTTTTTTACTGTTGCGTTTCCATAAACGCTGCCAAACTAATGCAACAAAAAAATTTCTGTAGCGTTTACAAAATCCAACCAAAACTAACATTTTTTTGTTGCGTTTTTGATTGGTCCATTTCTTTGATTTTCTGTAGCGTTTATTTTATGTAACTAAAAACTTTTCGTTGCATTTATTTTATGCCACTATAAATTCAGATAATATTTTACGTTTGTTTTAGTAGCATTTCTGAAACGCTGCTGAAATGTATTGATTGTTTTGTAGCATATTTTAAATGCTATACTATATACTGTTAATGGCTAACATTGTTTCCAGCAACCGGCTTTGTAATTGTCATGCCAAAATCAGCAACAATCATATAATAATCATATTCAAACCAACAATGAACCAATCATAAAGTCAACATATTCAAATAATTAATAACACGTTAATTACATAAGTAATTTCCATAACCATTTACATAATAGTTGTTTGACAAAATGAACAAGTTCACATACCACATGCATTCCCAAAGAGTTTTACTTAAGTACCGACTAATTTCATAATACATACAACAATTTAAGTCAAGTCCATTGTTGATGATGGTCTTTACTCCGGAAAAGCTAATTACCTGTAAACACATTCCAAAATGATCAATAAGTATTTGTCATGAATTATCAAATAACATTCAAATAACATTCAGACAATATTGTACGTTATGACGATAGATATGGTGCATTTAAAATATGGTGTTCCTATGTGTTCCTATGCAATCGTCTACAAAACACCAAATAAGATAAACATCAAATAAGATAGATATGGTGCATTTAAAACAAGTACAGTTGCTTGAAGCTCAAAACAACAACTTATATCATATAAATATAATCATTTGGTTGTCATACACAATCCCCATAAGACCCTACTGTCATACTAGCCGACATAAACACAAAGGAACCAACAGTCAAGCCTGCTGATGCCATAAATTCAGTTGAAGCTTATAAAACCTTGTAATAAATTTATCTTCCCACTCAAAGTTTCCATTCAATAGTACATATTAGGTAGGAGTTGACAGCATATATGGAGCCATGCTGGAAGAGCAAGCAGTGGATTCAAAAAGCATTTTTCCAGTGTTTTATAATTTGAAAGCTCAAGCTGCAAAGATAGGAGAAACCAACGTATCTAACCTAACAGATTATTTATATCATTTTGTCGTCTTGTACTGAACAACTAAAACTAAACAATTCTAACCAACATATCTAACCAACGTAAACAATTGGGTACAAAAATTGTGTTTAATATGCTTTGTTTTTTAGTGTGTTTATTAGAAAAAGTAGACATGCCATGAACTAAAACTAAACACAGGCTGATGCAAGCTTCTCAAACTAAACACAAGCTGATGTTCACAAGAACAAATGAACATAATCAAATTAATTATTTAACCCTTCCAACGGCAGCAAAAGCACCAAGGCACAAGTCGGTGTAGGGGGACATAATAGTGAAATACAAACACACTACAGTCAATAAGTTGTACTGAAAGTAAGTCTTTGTACTGAAAGTATACGGACATGTAACTGGATACAAGGTGACGGAAAATGCAATTCTATAGTGAAGCAAAAGTCTTTGTACTGAAAGTAAAAAAAACAAAGGCAGCCAAATGGTACTTACGGCAGGAAAAATGCAAACATATACAATGGTATGATACAAGCCTACAAAGATTGTTTAATAAAAGAGCTAAATATGAATAAACAGTACTAGCTCATAAACAGAGGATAAAAAGAAAACATGGATGAGATTAAAAAAAAATGCGAAGGCAACCAAACAGATCGGTTAATAAAAACAGATCCATGCATTAACATATTGGTATTCTGAAAAGTAATTTTTTGACTGTTAAAATTGATAGATTAATATAATGCAGATCAATTGCTATTCTGAAAAGTAATTTTTTGACTGTTAATGTATTAAAGTAATTAATTGAAACTAGCTATACTCTGAGATAGCTTAATAGTTAGTGATGCATTAATTACAAACAAACCTTTTTCTTGATTCCAGTTTCAATCTCATTCTTAAAAAATTGATTAAGTGCTTGCTATATTTGATTAGTTAAATTTTAATAATACTTTGTTGATTTTCATAAATTTTAACTAATTTTTATAAAATTAGGTTAACTTATTTAAATACGTGGCACATCTGATTGGGAATAATCCAATATATGAAAATCAGCATTAGCAGCAGCATTGATTATATGTAGGGAAGAGGACACAGCTCGACTTATAGTAGGCAAATTCACATGGGGCCACTCGTCTTGTCATTAAATAGAGAATTACTGAAGGCATACTCAAAATGTGAGACAGGCGCAGAGATAATCTCAGCCCAAAACTCTTGGCTTTCAAATAATGCAAAGATCCCGAAGCAACTTCAAGACACAAAAGAAAATGCAGAGTCATCTCATAAATTTGATATTGAGTCTGACTATAATTTGGAGGACAGAGGACAGACTTCCATCATTAGAAGAAAATTTGAATCACATGAAATTATCAGAAAGTGAAACTGATGAAGAAGAAGATTGATAGACATGCTCTACTGCATGTCTCACATTACTTCGAAAACCATTTCGGTAGTTGCGGATTAATCATTATATTTATTTAAGTATGGTCCTCACTGACAAAATTATTTCCAATAGTAATTACAGATGTAAATAGTATGCCAAGAATTAAACTCAATTGATGCAATATTTCTTTTTATTTATAGCTAATGTAACAAAATGAACTGGAAAAGTTTAGATACATGTACCTTATATGGAGCAATGACTACTGAGAAGAAGTTCATGAATGATCCCATGGTGAGTATATTATGAGTAGTTGTATTGTTTGATGATATTCTCAGAATGATCCCATATAGTTGCCAGCTCCAACTTTGGTTCCAATTCATGACTGTTAATCCGCAAGTCAAACTGATAACATATAGAGAACCATGTAATATGACAAAAATGAGTAGTATATACATCAAAAATACATGTCCAGTAACTTCAGAGACAGACCTGTGTATCCTGAGATTGAAATGCATCTAGTAATATATTCATTGCACCATTACTAGTAGCTTCAACTACCCCACAAAGGTTTCTCCCATCACGTTCAAAGAGAAACAATAGCATACTGGTTTTTATTCTTTTCTTTTTTTTAATAACAAAGGACATAAATTTATTGTAGTTGATATTTTTTCATAGCTAAGTAAATAGGTTCGGACATAGTTTCAAAACAAAAACTATACATTAAAATTCATGCTCCCATAGTCTTCCATCAATCAAGACACTTGCAAATGTATATTTAAAACCTGGCAAATGGTGTCAAATAAGACATTTGATTCCACAAACTGATTTTTAAGGTCCCGTTCAAGTAAAAGGAACACCAACATCCTGCAGATGTATATTTAGAAAAGAACCATGATTAGAAACTAATATCTTATGGAGGTGAAAGAAAAAATTAACAAATTATATATAATACATGATCAAATAATATTCACAATCCTCGATACGCTCAAGCAAGGCATGTGTGATTTCCAAGGTAATATACCTTAGCTGAGTAGTTTGCAGAAGTAAAAGTTTCAGCAATAAGAGTAGAATCTGTCATCTGTGTTGGATGTAACTCCTTCAAAGAAGAATAATAAAAACGCACATGTATCATAAAAATATCAACTAGACATTAGAATCTTTAATGGCCAATATCAACAGCATTTACCACCAATGATGACTAGACCAAATAATTTTATGTCTTGGCTCACCTTCAAAGCAGCATGAACATATCCAGTTGTTCGAATTTGGTCTAGCTCCAGGCAACTGATTCACACTACATATTGTTTGATTGCCTTCACCAAGCACATTTCAACCTCCTTCCCAAACACCAACCCCCACCGTTCATCACAGTTACCTTCTCCAAAGCAAACAACCTGCACATCACTCCATTAACCGACACCACCTCACTGCTACAACTCTGAACCCTGCAGTATGATTGAGTTTTTCTACAACACGGGGATTGTGGCGAGCATGTTGGACCCAACAGCACATGCGAACCATGCAGTTCTGGCCTCTACATGGAATGTCTCGTTGGGTATCAGCCAACCAAGTGGGCCCCACGACCATCCGAAGCCGGAGATGAACATGCATACAAAAACTACTACTTCTGTTGAGATTTTGCACTCAGGCCACCCACTGGAGTTAGTTCCTGTGCTCAGGATCACTCCAATTGCAACCTAGGGCGTAGTCAGGCAGAGATGAAAGCCAAGTTTGCAAAGTCTGCAACAAGGAGCCATGTTGAAGGGATGAGGTCGTTTAATGTCCTCTCGTCACTGAAAACCAAAGGACAGATAATAGACCTCTTCCATGGAGAAGGAGAAGGTACCCTTGTTAGGTCATACAGTGATACATTATCTGGCAATGAATCCACTACAAGCTCGAAAAGGCTTTCATCTAATAAGAGCTTATTATCATCTTCAACTGCTAGAACATCATCAATTCTTAAGCCTAACGTCAAAGCACCAAACTCCAACTCCTTTCAATGTAGAGACCAAACATCTGAAAAACCACTTGCATAGTAAGTTCCAAACTTTTCCGATCTTCGAAAAGAAAACACAAAACCTGTTGTTAGGATGAAAATTCACGTAGGCCTTCCATGAGGAAAAGCTTTGACAATCCCAATGATATTGTCAGTGAGTCAAAGCCATTTCTTCAAAAGAGTAATGGAAGAAATCCAAATGCATCTCTCAAAACCAATTCAAAAACATCCACAAACTTAAAAAGTCGAAAAGAGGAAGAATTCTCTGAATGATCGCTCCATGTAGATAAAGAAAAAAAAAGAGGATTTTGATATAACATCTGTTTCTGAAGTTCCAGTAGAATCCGAGAGTGAAAATGACTTTCACAGTAGCAGAGTCTCAAGATATGGACGATTTTATCACCGAGTATTCCTCCAAGCCCAACCATTCATTTTCTAATGTAAATGAAGCATCTGACATTGATGCTTCTGTAGATTCTCCTACTGGAAGTCCCGCGTCTTGGAATTTTCATCCACTGAACCAGATGATGGAGGCTGATACAGTGCACATGAGAAAGAAGTGCGGTAGTGCTCAGGTACCTGTTATAGTTGCAAATGCTCCACAGAATGCACATAAATATGTAACTAAGGGGTTTAAAAGGTTTTTGAAATTTGAAAGGAAGGGTACAGGTTCAGATTATTTGGTAAATGATTGGGTGTCTGCTTCTACTGCCTCTGAAGGCGATGATGATATAGAAGATGGAAAGGAGTTGGGGTTTAAGACCAATGATGAGTTGAGGAAGTCGGGGATGGGGTATACAAACTCTTCAAGTTATAACTTTAATAGCGGAGATGCTTTTCCTGAACATGTTCAATCCTTGCAAAGTTGTATTACCGATGCTCCTACAAACTTTAAATTTAGGGATGACCCTTTGTCTGGAAACTCCATGAAGGCACCACGTTCCTTCTTCTCTCTCTCTCATCCTTTCAAAGCAAAGTAAACGAAACTAGATCCAGATAACCACAGAGAGCGGAGCATATGTATTTATCACGCTGCTTCACAAGGCTTGATACAAATATAAAGTTATAAATCAATTGGTTTATCATATCGGTATATTGCTTGTGTCAATTTTGTGTCGAGTTGGTCTTCAATTCGAGAGTGGATTTGAGAAGCTTATATGTAATTTTCATTTACATTATGTAGCACTATACTTAAACCCAGACTGCGTGAGAACAATGAACTTGCATTTGCTAAATTAATCTGTCCCTACTAATGAAGAACTCCATTTGTGATTCCGATGTACCTTGAGTAAATCGAGGAGGGGGCCGTTGAGTTTGTTGCTGGAGTGAAAGTCGATTTCTGAACTTTCTAAAGAGCTCCATTCAGTTCGTTAATTTCTGGAAGGAGCGAAATTCGATTTCTTCATGAAAGAAATTCGATTTCTGAAAGACGAGCAGGATTTCTTTACACTGACTTCTTAATAACTGATGATGGAGAAAGGCTTCAGTTTTGATCGCGCAAGTGTTAAGCTAGTTCGAGTTGGCTCCGAGCAAAGATTTGATCGAGTTGGAATTCAAATTTGACCAAAGTTTTGGATCGAGGTGTTGAGATAAGCTCCGCTAACTTGCTCAAAGGGAGAGGCGGTCCGCCATTAACAAAAAAAAAACCTTTGGATGCGGTCTGAGTATGAATAGACATTAGGGTTTGAGACAATATAAAGACACGAGGATTATTGGGCTAGGTCCGATATGTTTAAAACCCAGTACGACATGAGAGCTTAACACAACTTGCGACATGAGATAGGGAACAACGACTTGACTGGTTTTTATTCTTCTGGCAAAGTTAATCATATTAAGAGGAAGCCCAAAAATCTTTTTTGCAACATCATTAATGCTTTGTAGTTCGATTTGACATTATTATTGCACCCTCCGTTTTGCATCCACGTCCAAAGTTCTTTTGAGGCTTGCGTACCATCCTGCATTCCGGTGACCAAGATTCCGAGAGAGTCATCATAACAGAGGGTGTGAGTTGGAAGACAAAATCTGCACAAAGAAATATATATTAATGCAAGTAGTAATTACATACTTTTAATGAAGCTAAGCTACTGCTAAATACATGCAGGCCTAAAATTTGTGATGATAATAATTGTGAACTTTTAGTCATAGTACATACACTATACATGTAAATGTTTGAAGAATACATTAACCAACTTACGGACTTACCCTCGATTTGTGCTTTTCAAATTCTGATACAATGAGCTGAGCAACATCGGATGACACAATATATACAGGTCCATTTGCATATGGCGAATAAACCACTTCAGGCCATTCCTGAAACAGCACGAAACAAATTTGAAATACATCAAGTTGATATACATTAATATGATAGCCTTCTAATCCAGGATCAAGCGTGAGAACAAATAGTTTGACTTTGACAAATGGATATGGCCCATCAAAAAAGACTATAACAAAAACAGTTGTGAGTTATCATCTACAGACCAAGATTAAAACAATAGATACCTGATAGTAGTCGATATGTATGAAAAACAAATCAAGTCACTAATGACTAGTTCATATATGTTAACCTATGTTAGGAATGAAAATGAAATTCCACCTAAAAATTATGAGCAGCTAAAACTGTATTTGTCATCAAAACCATAACTTCATGTCCATTAACCAAAAAAGTTATAGACCAGGCAATAACTAAACAAATAAAAATATAGCAGACATGAACTTAAGCCAAGTTGAAAAGCATATTCAATAGAGTACCCCAAAATTATTCCTAATACTAAAGTGGAACTAGCATAATTACAAACAAACATAACACACTAACAAGCTACAACAACTTTGGTTTTCATGCTAGAAATATATAATACAGTCTTATTGTAACAATACTAAACTACAAGACCGATTTGAAAAAGAAAAAACAGCGCATAATCACATAAAATGACTCAAGCTACACCTAACCGTTTAAAGTGCGATTTTGTCCCAAAATAAGAAGCTTGAATGTTGAACGATAATAGCTTCTAATCATGTTTATTTGCAGTAAAAAAAATATTGCATATTTCATAATAATTTAAAAATTGATGAGATGATAAGAAATAACTAAATATAAATACTTTCCATATATTGCAACATCCCATCCATGTATGATATCTTACTTCTAGCTTTTATGGATATTTTTATTTAACTAGCTGAATCATTTATAGTCCACAAGTCTTCACTTGCTGTTCAGATACGTTCTGTAACATGTTTTCCATATACCTAAAGGGGCATATTTCTATTGTAACGTGTCAGACCACGAGCGGGTTCATCATGAATCTAATCTCTCCTTGAAATATACTATATTACCAAAACAAGCAAAAACACATGAATTTGGACGATATCATCTTCATATCAACTATAATCGTAACATAGAAAATGCAAGGTTGATTTTCAAAGTTGTTATATTTACTTCTTTATCATGGGATGTTGAGTGCAATGTTTATTCCAGGTACCAATTGTTACTAATTGATATGAGGAAGACTGAGAATTGATTGTGTCTACCATATGTTTAATGGGTTTACATTGGACATCTAATCTTACCTATATGACTAAGAATTTATATGATGAAGATTAAGTTCGTTGAAAACACGAAAAGCCACTGTGGCTATGGAAAACAATTAAAACACTTGGTAAAATAGGATTTATAAAATTTAACAAGAAAAATATACATATTGACAGCCTTAATCTTAGCTACGTGTAGGTTTACAAATAAAATTTTTAACAAGAAAATTACTGTTTTCTTGTTGAATAAAATTGGTTTTAATAAAATTATACATACCTGTTTAAAAATATCATATCACCTTTTACACATCTACTGCGCAACATCCTGCGACTGCGCCATATTCTGGGATGATAACGTTGCAAATGATAAAAAAGAAGTTCCTGCATAAAGTTTTAGATGTTGTTTAGAAAGCTGTGATTTATGTAGAACGAACAAAGAATATTGTGCAAACATATCAAACGTTGTTATTGTGTGTAATTTTTTTTATGTAAAGGTGCATATAAAAAGGTCATTTATGTATCTTTCAGATAATTTGCTTTTACACCAAATTAACAGTTCAAACCATGTGTAATAGTTTATCAACTGTTGATAAATTCTCTATTCGTTTATGTAAAGCTGGATATATAAAGGTCATACGTAAAGCTTGATAAATCTACGATCAATGATCGACATCCCGGAAGCTGCTCTAGCATGCTCTCATATTCAAAACAATAAGTTTATCCTAGCCAATTCCAGCAATACACACTGACAAACATACAACAGACATGGACCTTACCCAGACATAAAACGTACATAGAGGCTGATGAAGAATCAACTGCAAAACTCTATCAAATATGCATATTATGGTTTGATGAATTGCAAACACTGGGCATCATCGATAATGAACTCTGTTATTTCTTTGAGGCTGCTGAAGAACTACAGGCTTATTTTTTTTGGTTGTCCAGTTATTATGCGGATTTAGGAAAGCGCTTTAGGTCATTTTAGATAATTTTAGCTTGATATATATATCTGTAAATTCATTTATCAACAGTTGTATTAAACGATTCTACAAGTATATGGAAAGCATGGTTATTAATTTTAGTCTGATACCCCAATTCTTGCTACCGAATAGCAGTTAGCTAACGACCTATTCGATCAAGTCAAACATATCCAACAAACATGAAATAGTTAACAAAACCTATAAAATATAAACATGTCAACTTGAACAGAGTAGTGACATAAATATTTCAAACATTACATAATTTAACGTAGAAAATTAACATCCAAAATGCCCAAAAGCACACATGATACTAGAGACCAAATATAATATGTTTGGCAACTAAAAATCTAGGCATAATTGAATAAATGCTATAAGAGGCAAAGTCGGCACTACAAAATATTATTGTCTTAGAAATACCAGCATTCAGGCTGCCAATCAACATTTACATGGAACAGCCACTGTAGGATGTCACATATGCCAAAGTAAATACCGCCAATCAGGGAACTGTTATCGTGCGATATCATATTATGCCAAAATATAAACTTCATCATCGATGCAACTTACTAAGGATGTGTTCCTTAGATGTTTTGTTGACTTACTCAAATCAAATGCATAAACTGGAGAATGCTTAATTTGAAACCATAAAATAAACTTAGAATCAACCAACAAAACACATATGCATCCGCATATGAAAACCTATGCTGACTCTAGATTACTGGAACTAAATGGCAATATTATAATTTAACAAGTTCTTTTCATTTTCAGAGCTAAACTATGAATATTTCCATACTTATAGTGCATTAATTATATTCGGTAATAATATTGCAAAAACCTGAGCAACATAAGGAAGGCATCTTGGGTTTGATAAAATTCGTTTTACTCTGGGAGTTTGGGTAAAAATGGACTTAGGTTGTGCAAAGAATACCGTAAAACTTGTACGCTTTCATATAATTAATATTTTAATTGATATATCCCCAAAAAACTAATACAATGCAAACGATGAATATCAATATCTACATGTAGTGGACTTGTAGTATTTTAACTTAGGTTATGATTTTGACGTATTAAGTGATCGAATAAGAGAATAACTTCTTTAAGAGAATATTAACCATTTTTCTAAGAGAATATTTATATATTATAAAGTTTAGATCTTTGTTAATAGTTAAAGCAAATTCTGTAAAATATGTACAGAGTAAACCAACATTAGCTAGCTACAAAGTGAATAAATGAACTTATATATAATATTTATAACTGTGACAGCATGCAATTTAGAAATGAAAAAGCAAACTCTTGCTATAGTATATATATAGTATATAAAAAAGGAAATGTCTTACATGAAAATACATGCATGAATTCACATAATACAATGCCTTAACACGTCCGAAACAAGAAAGGTCCAAAGAAAACAAGATTTGGTATACCAAATTTTATAGCAACTCAGCCATGCATGATTGAAATGAATAAAAATTCAGATTCTGGGACTGGCTCTTGTGCGTGTGTTTGTTTATATATAAAACGACACTTGCAAGACAGCAAGGAGTTACGCTCACAAACACTGTTTGTACACATACTGAAACACACATATACGCACCAAAAATTCTCAGTCACACACAATAACACTTGCATACCAATATATTTATTCATGCTTGCTTATATTTCCTGACACACAAACACTAGTCAGAGAAGCACACATATAACTAACACATACCCACTCAACCGAAAATGCAACAAAAAAGGAGGCGACGACAATTTTTAACTATAGCAAGATAGTATACTAAGCAACTTGAACCTAAATAAAAGCGCAACTTGAACCTAAATAAAAGCCCAACAATATTGGGTAGCAACAAATACAGTTGACATATCAGAAACCTAAATAAATTGCATACGTTGATTGTTCAAGTACCAGTAACTATTAGATATAAGTTACTTTTTTGTTTTTTCATTCCACGATTTCATCAGGAAAGCACCAATATAAGAAATTTGGTTGTGGTCGGCCAACTGCATCCTTGATAGAGTCAATTATAACGCCAATAATAAGCACAATGTAAAAGATGCCTATTATTTATATATAGAAAATTTACTTGTACATTTATTATAGGTAGAAAAAATGTCATATACCTGCACATGTATCAAAACATCAAAGTGGTTCAACCATGCTCTCAAATAAGTTCATCTGCTGCCAAGACCTATCAACATCAACATCAAAACAAAATATTTTCAATTTCATATTTCTAAACTCTTGCATTTTAGACTTATGGTTTCAAATGATAATAATCTGAAATCAATATAAAAAAAATTACCTATTTCAGTTGAGATGAATAGTGAACTGTAAAACTGCGATACAGGCTATTGGAACTATTAAACAATCAAACATATAAATAAATTAAAAATATTTGTACCTTTATTGGAGTAAATACACCTACAGTTTTGGGCTTGTATTCTAGTTGAGTAATCGGAATCAAAGCACTGGTAAAAAAACAACGGATGTGGAGAGCGGCATGAAGACGGGCAACAAAGGGGAGATGAGCGCGGTAGTGCCGATAGTGGAGGAAGCGTGGACAGGACAAGGGTCGAGACAGGCGAAAGCAATGACAAGGTGGAATCCAAGATGAGATTAAAGAGTGAGATGAGACGGAGGTAGAGGTGGATTTGGCTCCATGTAAGAACTAGGGTTACGAAGAATAGAATTAGGATTACGAGGAAGAAGCGACAGGAGGGAAGTGAAAAGCGGATATTGCAAAATTGAAAAATGCGTGGGAACTAAAAAAGGCGCTAGTTTGCTAAGTTCATTCGTAGTTGCGTTTATTTGTACAAAAGAAAAGGGTGGAAACGTCAATGGCTGTAATCCAACGACCAACGTAGCCATATAGTGTAACTAATACCTATTTTTCTTGTAGTGGTGCTACGGTTTGGGTGAAAATTGGAAACCTAGTTTCGAACCCATTTTGAAAGGTATGGGTTTGAATTTCTGAAGTGATTTCAACACTATAAAACCGTCGCAAAGTTCGTTCATTGTTTAAAAATCATATCTTTTTCATACGTTAATGAGATTCGATGAAACAGGAAACATCGTGACCGTGTGGACGTCTTCTACATTCTAGTAGAGACCGCATATTTTTCTGAGCCTTTTGCTATTTTTGGCAGATTGGTACCCAATGTGAGATTTCTAATTTATAAACGATATGGAAAACGACGATGTATAAATTGTATAGTCGATGTATGAGTTATATAAGCGTTGTACACCTCATGTATAAGCATTGTATAAGTTGTATGTTCGATGTATAAGTTATATATGCGTTGTAAAAATTATATATGTGTTGAAATAGAAGTGAAATGCTATATATATATATATATATATATATATATATATATATATATATATATATATATATATATATACGCCCCTCGTCCACAAACCATGGACGATATTTATTGGTTGTGATTGGTGTGAAAATTGATTGATAGCTAATGGTTGATTGGAATTGTTTGTGGTTGATATTGATTGATTGTGGTTGAAAAATACCCGTTTGTGGTTGAGAAATATTTGGTTGAAACCACATAGGATTAGTTTGTGCAAATGAAAAAAATATACATGCCGCCTGCGTGCGAACTAGATGCATGAATCCCCATTGTCAAAAACCGCGAGGTTTTAAGGTAGAGCGAGGAGCCGTACTAGGGACGGTCCCGGTTTTAACTACCCTGCCGTTATGCTGCCGAAATTTTGAATAATATTCATGTGTTAGAATTATTTTCCTATGTTGAAACTATATTCATCTGTTGAATAGAAAACCTTCATGTGTTGAATCGAAATTCATTCGTTGAATAGAAATTCATGTGTTGATTGGTATTCGTGTTTTAAATATAAAAATCACCTTTATATATATATATATATATATATATATATATATATACAAACTATAGAAAACCTTCATGTGTTGAATCGAAATTCATTCGTTGAATAGAAATTCATGTGTTGAATGGTATTCTTGTTTTAAATATAAAAATCACCTTTATATATATATATATATATATATATATATATATATATATACAAACTATAGAAAACCTTCATGTGTTGAATCGAAATTCATTCGTTGAATTGAAATTCATGTGTTGAATGGTATTCGTGTTTTAAATATAAAAATCACCTTTATATATATATATATACAAACTATAGAAAACCTTCATGTGTTGAATCGAAATTCATTCGTTGAATAGAAATTCATGTGTTGAATAGTATTCATGTTTTAAATATAAAAATCACCTTTTTATCGATATTTATAAACTATAGAAAACTTTCATGTGTTGAATCGATATTCATTCGTTGAATTGAAATTCATGTGTTGAATGGTATTCATATTTTGAAAGAAATTGTTTTATAATAAAAATCCAATTTTTATCATCGATATGAACTATATAAAATAATCCTGTTTTGAAATAAACTGTTTTATAATAAAAATCCTATTTTTATCACCTATATTAACTATATAAAATAGTCGAGTTTTGAAATAAATTGTTTTACATTAAAAATCACATTTTTATCAAATACATGAATTGTTAAAAATAGTGAAGTGTTGAAATAGAAGACAGTTAGATAAAAATATAATTTTTATCAAATGTATAAAAAGAATATAGCTTTGAAATCGAAGAATCGATATATATATATAAATAAAATTGAAATATATCTAATAACGACTTTGCAGTTCGTATTTTGAAACCGTGATTTCAAACGATTAGTGCGGGAGATCCGACCATCGGATTTTCCCGAAACCGCAACCGTTGGGTTCACTTTGGAAATATCTTTCCAACGGCACCAACTTTGTAAAGATCCAACGGTTGGATTGTCTGGAATGTTTAATTCAAATCTGAAGAAAAACAGTGCCAGAATCGATTATACTTATATATATATAATTATATTTAATCGAATAACGACGCTGCAGTTCGTATTTTGAAATCGAAAATTCAAACGATTATACCGGGAGATCCGACCGTCGGATTTTCCCGAAACTGGAACCGTTGGATTCGTTTTGAAAAGATCTTTCTAATGATGTAAATTTTGTGAATATCCAACGGTTAGATTTTCAGATATGTGTAAATCAAATCTGAAGAAAAATAGCGCCATGGCCGCGTTATGGCCCGAAGCGTCGTTTGAATAAATTGGCTATTTTAAAATAAATAAAAATAGTGATAAATCATTATAAAATATTATAAATGATATGGATGTGTGATTTAGATATTAACTGAAGGTTAACTAAGTCAAATGGTTTCTTGGGTATCGATTTGATGTTGGTTTCGGCCTACGGGGTTAATATTTGGGAAATCGCTCTCTTACTGATTGACGGTTAGTGACTAATGAATTGAAATGATGCGTAGTAGTGTTTGTGTAGCACTTGTTTATTATATACGCGAGTTGCTCAGAAAGACCGGGTTTATTCTATTCTGAATAACTGAATCGACGATAAGAAATCGAAGATGAAGACGGTGGTCGAAGACCAGAGATCTTCACCTCGTTTGGATGGTAACCGAGGTCCTGATTGGGAGGCATCCCGAAATATGGATAATGAGTGGTGATCGTCCAAACGTACGTGGTGATCGATGGGTTTGCGAGGTATATAGTGCCTCCGGTTTTGTTCAGACCCAGAACGGACTAGCAAATGGACAGTGTGTCTGACATTGGAATTTATTCTGTGTGATTGATAGCTATCAGTTGCACGGTGTGAATTGCCTTTGTGGCATGCTAAGATGCAACGATCAAGGCTTCTGTTGAAAAGCAAAGTCTTGTGGTGATGATCAAAGCACCGCCTGTGTGGCGTAGCTTTGTGTATAATGTGAATTAGCGAGCCTCACACCCCGGTATGAACCAGAAACGGGAGAGGACATCAGGGAGGGCCTGCGTTTCTTCCTAGCTAGAAGTGGTGTCACTGGTTTTACACGCCCTGACGAGTTTGACTTATGTGGTTTTTGCTGTTGCGAGGCGCCTCGGTTATATCGGTCGATCCGGGACCGATGGAGTCATTCGTTGGCTCATTTATGCCCCAAAGGGCGGGGAAACGTAGTGTTCAGAAATTTTAATCCACATCGGTGGACCGGCCCTGATGATCTAAAGGCTTGACTGAGTACTTGCCTAAGGCTTGGGCTAGGCAGTCTCGAATTCGGTAAGGACTACCTTTTGCCTTGGTTCATGACGGAAATCCAATTTCCAAATACGACATTGTGCGGTTTTGATTGTATATATATATGGCGACATGATATCTGGTACCCATGCCGTCTATGATTGATAGTTATGATTGAAATTGTTTTTGGAACATGTAAACACTAGTAATAATATCAAATGCTTTTGTTTTATTTGTATCAATCATATTTTGGCCATTATAAGGTAAAACTCTATCCCCCGGTTTGCGTTGCATTGTGTGATGGGAACTGAGTCTTATAATGGCTTCATTTTTATAAAAAACATTGCGATATTTAAAAGAATGATTTGTTTTAAAGCACTGGCAATCCAACGGAGTAAACCCGTTCCATGAAAGTGGCATGATCCTGTGATTAGCCATATATTAAATGTGTTGAGTAGATTTCTCATACCAGTCCCATGACTGACTCGTAGTTTGTTTCACTTTCAAACTCGGTTGCCCCTTTTTCTACACGGGCAGCCTTGTATTCAGGTTTTATCTGGCTTTCTCTGGGTAGCTGGAGCTGAAGATGGATTCTATCATTTATCTATTTTATGTTGTTCAGCTCCTATTGTACATATTTTGTTTGTTTTCCGCTGTAGACATTTATGTATAGCTGAACTGTATTTGTACTAAGTATGATCATGTATTCTGTGTAACTCTGATGTTTATGTTTATCTAGTATATTCTATTGTGCATTATCTGGTTTATTTATTTAATTTCTGTTTCTGTGTTATATTCCAAGGATTACCCTTGCCACCGTCAGTACGGGGTTTGGGGTCGTCTCATTTGGTATCAGAGCTTTGGTTAAGCTTAGTTCTGGAATATAACATATTAACGAACTCGTCAGAAATAGAACCAGTATTGTTCTAGGACGGGTAACTCTATACAGATAGGATCAGTAATATCCTAGTATGAGTAAAGCAGAATGAAATACACCCCAGTAGACTCATTTACATTGAAGTATATGTTTCTATGTTTTAAATTATCTTTTCTGTGACCTAACATTTGATCTGCTGTTTGCAGAAGTACTAGAAAATGAGTGTCAGAAATAGAAGGAATGCAGAACCAGATCTAGAGGCTCTATTTAAGAGATATCAAAATCTGGGTGGAGCACAATTCTCGGGCAATGAATCTATTATTCAAACTCAAGCTTGGGTGAGCTCTGCAGAAAGAATATTTGAGCGTTTCCAGCTGAGAGATGACCAGAAAAAGTTAGTAGCATCTTGGGCGCTCAAGGAAGAAGCTTTAATCTGGTGGGAAACAATCATCAAAGATAATCCAGAAGGTGATATCACCTGGGATAGATTCAAAGAGATTTTCCTAGGAAGATTTACTCCTCCTGAAGTGACTGAATGATTATGTGATGAATTCTCTTATTTGATACAAGGAGATATGACCGTTCCAGAATATCATAAGAGATTCAACGAACTTTCTCACTTTGCCCCTCATCTGATTCAAGATCTAAAGAGGAAGAATCTGAGATTTATTCATGGCCTACAAAGAAATTATCAGAATAGTGTGATGAGGAATGTGAAGCTTCCTTTTTCTGAAATGATTTATATGGCTTATCAGTATGAAGATCTCCATAAGAATGGTATGTTGCGCGACGAAGAGGAAGTCTGTTCTAGTAACAAAGAAGAGTCAGAAACTGATATTCCTGAAGCCAGTACGAGGTCTGAGGGAAGTAAAAAGCCTAAAGTCAATCGAAAAAGGGCCAGATCTGAAAAAGAACCAGCAACGACTGCCATGTGCAAGAACTGCAATCAGAAGGGGCATTTGTCCAGAAAATGTAAATCTTTAAACAAACGAAGCAAGAGTGGATCTAAGCCCACTAAGAAACAAAAGAACCCACATGGGGAAAGGAGATGCCATAAGTGCCGCCAAGCAGGTCATATTGCACGGGAGTGCCAACTCTCAAAGAAATTTGAAGCAGTACATATAAATGAAGCAGCAGAGACTTCCGAGCCCTCAGCTAGTCAAGAAAGGGCTGATGTTTTGGAAGGCACGCTTAATGTCAAAAATATTCCAGTTAAAGTACTATTTGATACAGGCGCGTCGCGAAGCTTTATTGTAAAGAATGCAGTTAAGAAGCTGGATTTGAATTTGAAGAAGCTCAAAGAACCAATGACTGTCCAGAATCCGGTCGGGGGTTCCATCGATCTCAGTTGGGTTTGTGCAGTACCTGTCTCTTTTTCCTGCTATAAATTCCCTACTATCTGTATCGTCATGAATTTTACTGAATTCAATCTTATTCTGGGATTGGATTGGCTAACCAAATATGAAGCAGAGGTCGGATGCGCCGAGAGAGTTGTTAAGGCTAAGATTAAATCAGGGAATTATATAACCATACCATGTGAAGGTCAGAAATCTAATAGAAAAGACTTCTGGGCAGCTTTGGATGTTTTTCCTATCCAAATAGAAAATAGCCCTGAAGTCACAGAGAATATTCCTAACCTCATCAAAGACATTCCTGTCATCAAGAGCTATGCGGATGTGTTCGAAGAAGTTGTTCGCTTACCTCCGCAGAGAGAAATAGATTTCAAGATTGCTTTGATTCCCAATGCAAGGCCGGTAGTTCACGCTACTCAAAGAATGTCCTTGAAATAGAAAGAGGAATTAGACAATCAAACACGACAGCTAGTATGCAAGGGTCTGATCAGGCCTAGTTTCTCCGATTGGGGAGCAGCGGTGGTGTTTGTCCCAAAATCAGACGGTACTCTGCGACTATGTGTGGATTTATCGCGATTTGAACAAGCAGACGATAAAGAACAAATATCCATTGCCGCGAATCGATGATTTATTGGATCGTCTGAATGGAGCACAAGTATTTTCAAGGATGAACCTAGCTACATGCTTCCATCAGCTTCGAATTGCCGAAGAGTGTGTTCCAATGACAGCGTTTAGAGGTCCCGACTTATTTTATGAGTGGTTAGTAATGCCGTTCGGCTTATGTAACGCTCCAACATACTTCGTCAATTTGATGAATAGAGTATTCAGAGGGGTTTTGAATAAATTTGTTCTGGGTTTTATTGACGATATTCTAATCTTCTCTAAATCAAAGGCTGAACATGAAAAACATTTGGAACAGGTTCTGGAAATCCTCAGAAGGAATGTATTAAAAGCCAAACTATCCAAAAGGATATTCTGGCAAGATGAAGTGAAATTTCTAGGCCACGTCGTATCGAAAGAAGGAATTGCTGTGGATCCAAGTAAAATCACAGCTATTCAAAACTGGAAATAGCCCAGTACCCCTACAGAAGTCCGCAGTTTTCTCGGATTGGCTAGTTATTATCGGAAGTTCGTTAAAAACTTTTCGAAGATATCTGGTCACTTAACGAAGCTTACAAAGAAGCACTCTAAATTCAAATGGACTCCAGAAAGTGAAGAGGCTTTTGAAGAGCAAAAGTTAAGATTAACAACTGCTCCAGTGTTAACCATCATTGATGGCAATCAGGATTTGAAAGTCTGGACAGATGCTTCTAGAGAAGGCCTTGGTGCAGTGTTAATGCAAAGGGGTCAAGTGAATGCGTATTCTAGCCGTCAGTTAAAGCTGCATGAGAAAAACTACGTAACTCATGATCTTGAGTTATTGGCTATAGTATTCGCCTTGAAAATCTGGAGACACCATCTTCTGGGTGAGAGATTTGAACTATTTACAGATCACCAGTCGTTAAAGTATATGTTCACCCAGAAAGACTTGAATCTGAGGCAGCAATGTTGGCTAGAGTTCCTTGCAGCATACGATTTTGAGATTATATACACTCCAGGGAAAGCCAATGTCGTGGCCGATGCGTTAAGCCGAAAGAATGAAATGATCGCCAGTTTTATCATCACGACTTCATTGATAGATAAAATATCTTCTCTTCAGAAGGATGATCACTTCATTCAGAAGATCAGAGAGATAATTCAACAAGGCGAACCCTCGAGTTTTCAAGTTGATAATGAGGGGATTCTAAGGCTGAAAGGTCGAATTTGTGTTCCTAACATTGCTGAGCTCCGAAAGGAAGTACGGGATGAATGCCACAAGTCAAAAATTAGTATCCATCCGGGAGTAAGCAAAATGTATAATGACATCAAACACACTTCCTGGTGGAAGTCGATGAAGAGGGACATTTCTTTATATGTTAGCCGATGCCCTACTTGCCAGCTGGTCAAGAGCGACCAACAGAAACTGGCTGGATTGTTGCAACCGCTTGACGTTCCAGGCTGGAAGTGGGAACTTATTTCCATGGACTTCATTGATGGTTTCCCAGAACCAGAAAAGGAAATGACAGTATTTGGGTTATCGTGGATCGCTTCACGAAGACCGCCCATTTCATACCTGTCAGATCAAACAGAACTGCTCAGAGTCTGGCGCAGATATACTTCAAGGAAATAGTTAGACTACACGGAGTGCCGCTCAGTATGGTCAGTGATAGAGATACAAAATTTACTAGCAAATTCTGGGAGGTGTTTCAAGTAGAACTGGGAACAAAGCTGAATCTAAGCACCGCTTATCATCCTCAGACAGATGGTCAAACTGAGTGGGTGAACCGTATACTTGAAGATCTATTGCGGGCTTATGTTCTAGATTTCGGTGGATCATGGGAAGACCATCTGCATTTGGCTGAATTCTCATATAACAACAGCTACCAGGCGAGTCTGACAATGTCACCATTCGAAGCGTTGTATGGTAGGCCGTGCCGATCTCCTGCTTGTTCTGTCAAACCCGGTAATAGACTCGTGTTGGGGCCAGATATGATCCGAGAAGCTGCCGACAAAGTCGATTTTATCAAGAAACGATTACTCGCTGCTCAAACCCGACAAAAGAGTTATGCCGATAGGAGAAGAAGAGATATATCGTTTGCTATTGGCGACTATGTACATTTGAAAGTATCGCCGATGAGAGGAGTTATCCGGTTCGGTAAAACTGGGAAGTTGGCGCCCAAATTCATTGGTCCGTTTCCTATTCTGGAACGGATCGGAACTCTTGCTTATAGGGTTAAATTGCCAGATTGGTTGCCTGGGGTGCATGACGTATTTCATATATCTCAACTTCGAAAGCACATTCATGATCCTGACTTGATCGTGGAAGAAGCAGCTCAACAGGATATTGAAATTACTCCGGAATTAGCTGTGAGAAGAGAGCCACTAAAGATTATCGACAAAGAAACCAAAGAGCTGAGGAATAAGAAAGTTCACTTAGTCAAAGTGCAATGGAGTGGAGATCCGCGAGATTGTACTTGGGAAACTGAGGAGAGCATTCAGAAAGCCTATCCTAGATGCCGAGTGGATATCTCTGATTGACTCCGGTGCAAGGTACATTTACCATACTTTGCATTACTAATAAGTTCTCTACTTTGTTGTTATTTTCTTTCCATGGATGTGCACTTTTAATTCTATAGTCTGAATGATTTTAAAAGAGTATAGAAATTGATTAGTATATTTTTGAAAAGTTAAAAACAATTTGATTGCTGTTTGTGTGGTGTGATAGTAGATTTGATTAATTAAATTATTAAAACGATAGTTAATTTAATCAATAAGAGAATAATGGTAGAATTTATTCATTTAAATCACACATTGAACTAATTAGAAAATAGATAGGAATATATACATGTGCATTATATATGTTTGAACAGGTAAATGGATAGCTGTTGAGTAAAGATTTTATTTGCGTGCCTGACAAATAGGTAAACCTTAATGAGTTGGATGCGAAATATTATTATATCAACTCCTGTGAATGCCATTGGATGCGGAGTGCTGGTTATTCTGTGTGAAATAATAAACATCGCCATAGGATAGTAACAATTAATTTTGAACTACACTGCATGGCATACTTCTGAAGATAGGCATACTTCATCATATACCACATGAGCATTTGGAGCTTGTGTGACGAGGTGGAAGATTAACCATACGAGCGAGAGGCTTGTATGGCGATGACTATATTTTACGGGTTGAACTGATGACTAATGTGGACTATTTTAATTATAACGATAAAATTGTCAGATTAATAAAAACCCCACATGGGTCTGGAGTTGACAATAATCACGTCTCTTTAGTCATTAGATACGGCACATGGACTATTTATTTCCCACACAGGACGAGGTGACGAGGATTTATCCTCTGGAGCAATTAAAATACACACTCCCTCAAGCTTTGACAGGGTGACGAGAATTTATTCTCTGGAGTTATTATCTATACACGCTCCCTTGTAAACACCAGAATATATCACTATAAATATGTGTATGCTTATTAGGATTTATTGGGTACCTAATACGGCCCAATAAATTTCCAAACCTCTCCCCGTACAAAGGAGGTTATGGCGAAAATTTTCGAAAATTCCGGGTGTTAGCCAAATTTTTGAAGAATTTGAAAATTCTCAGAAACTGAAAAGTTGGAGAATGGAAGCCAGATTGAATGTAGAGTTGATTAATCAAACCACTTTCGACTTTGTTCCTTTTCGGGGATGAAAAGTTTTAAGTGGGGGAGATTGTAACGACCCGGAAAATCTGAACCAATTTAAAATTTTTAAATTGGCTAAAATAGTGGATTTTAAATATTTAAAATAAATATTTTAAATAATAGCAATGAAAAGTGAGTTTGAATCGACGTTTGTAAACGAATATAATTAATTCTAATTATAAACAAGGCCTGAAATGACGCGGTATTTTCAAAATTTGAATTCAAACTTTGACTGACTATACCGGGTGCAAAACAAAACGGATTTAAGTGAAACCAAAAATATTTAAATCTTCTAGTGAATACCTTTCTAACGAATCTGAAAAATCGAAGTTTCATAGCGGGATGCAAAAGTTATGGCCAAATGAATTTTCTGAAAGGTCGCTATGGAATTTATATAGCCCTTGAAATTGGCCATTTTGCATACGACCTCGGAATTCGATGAAACCACTTTTGTTGGATCCGGGATGTGAAGTTATTACTAGGTTTCAAATTTAATAATTTTTGAAGCTAGTATGTGAGCGTGGAAAAGGAAAACGAGTTTTGGTCAATTACAGTTAAATTGGATCGACCAGAAATGGGCCTTTTTGCAAACGTTCTTAGAATTCGACGAAACTAGTTTTGTTGGGACCGTATCATCAAAACATAGCTAGATTTATTTTTCTATAATTTTTCGAATCAGTTTGTGGCCCTGGCAAATGGAAATGTACGTTCAAATCGAATATTGAATGTTTTATATTTTAATTTGAAGGAAAACTGACTGAAACAGTCGAATGGGCCTACGAAACATATCCCATTGTGTTCGGAATGGGGGTAAAACGCTTGGGACGACTGTCATTGGGTTTGATTTCGAGTTCGTTTAAGAAAACCCCAATTTTTGAATAAATATATATATATCGACCAATAGAAAAATTCCATTCATTAAATTAAAAAAAATTAAAAAACGCGCTCTCTCTCTCTCGTATACGATTGACGACGAAAATAGTTCGAATCTTCCTAGACATTTTGCCGCCGCCACGTTCATCTTCAGGCCAGGCTCCAGTTGGGGTTTTTGAAGATCTCCTCTCCCTCTTCAAATCAAAACAAGCTGCATCACCAATCGTTGCCCCAGCTTCGAGAACGAGGTCCACGAAGTCTCTCCGTTCATGCCTCGATTCTGCCGCCCCTGCTGCGTCGAGCTCCTCCCTGCTTCAGGCGCCAGCGCGCCTCTCCAAGCGGTCCGAGGTGGTGTTGTCTGATCGGGACATCGTGCTACGGTTTGGGTGAAAATTGGAAACCTAGTTTCGAACCCATTTTGAAAGGTACGGGTTTGAATTTCTGAAGTGATTTCAACACTATGAAACCATCGGAAAGTTTGTTCATCGTTTAAAAATCATATCTTTTTCATACGTTAACGAAATTCGATGAAACAGGAAACATCGTGACCGTGTGGACGTCTTCTACATTCTAGAAGAGACCGCATATTTTTCTGAGCCTTCTGCTATTTTTGGCAGAGTGGAACACAATGTGAGATTTATAATTTATAAACGATATGGAAAATGACGATGTATAAATTGTATAGTCGATGTATGAGTTATATAAGCGTTGTACACCTCATGTATAAGCGTTGTATAAGTTGTACGTTCGATGTATAAGTTATATATGCGTTGTAAAAATTATATATGTGTTGAAATAGAAGTGAAATGATATATATATATATATATATATATATATATATATATATGCCCCTCGTCCACAAACCATGGACGATATTTATTGGTTGTGGTTGGTGTGAAAGTTGATTGATAGTGAATGGTTGATTGGAATTGTTTGTGGTTGATATTGATTGATTGTGGTTGAAAAATACCCGTTTGTGGTTGAGAAATATATGGTTGAAACCACATAGGATTAGTTTGTGGAAATGAAAAAAATATACATGCCGCCTACATGCGAACTAGATGCATGAATCCCCATTGTCAAAAACCGCGAGGTTTTAAGGTAGAGCGAGGAGCCGTACTAGGGACGGTCCCGGTTTTAACTACCCTGTCGTTATGCTGCCGAAATTTTGAATAATATTCATGTGTTAGAATTATTTTCCTGTGTTGAAACTATATTCGTCTGTTGAATAGAAAACCTTCATGTGTTGAATCGAAATTCATTCGTTGAATAGAAATTCATGTGTTGAATTATAACACCCCGTAATTCTGTAACACTAAGATTCAAAAATCAAGGCAGAATTAAATTTTAAAAACAAAATCAAGGGAAACGGCTGCGCCATTGCGTTCGTCTCGGAATTCTGCATGAGATAGAGTCCGAGTTTGCGTTAATCGGACTCCGTATGAAGGAGTTATGGCCTCTGGAAGATTCAGCAAAGTTCAAATTTCCAAACAGGTCAGAAAACGAATTCAAATTCGAAAAACAGACTCAGATTGGGCTGGGTGGGAAAATTCCCGCCCAAGGCACCCAGGTTGACTGGGTAGTCGACCTGGGTCACCCAGGTCGACTGGGTAATCGACCTGGGGGTCGACCCCCCCCCCCCCCCCCCGCTTTTTCCAGCTTTCTGAACCAGATTCGTTCTAATGTATTTGGTCGCGTTTTCTGCCGAGGTTCGTCCGCCTAATACTATATAAACAACCCTAGTCTCCTTCTCTATTCACAATTCTTTTCTTTCCTTATGCTGCCTCTGAGAAAATATATAAATAAATAATAAAATAAATCAAGATGAGGAGATGCTGCACAAGACTTTCAAGAAGTGGTTCAAGTCAAGCTAGGATTGCAAGTGAAGATTCAAACGAGTGCAACGACTGTTTTTCTACGAATCTAATCTAATTTCTGTAAGTCAGTTATTTCTAGATTTGAACGTTTTTCTCTGTTCGTGACATGAAATTAAAGGAATAAAAGAATATGCCAAATCTCTCTCTCTCTATTCGAATCAGTGCCTATACTCTTGGACCTAATTAAGAACTGTTGTGATTCGAGGAAAAATGAGACTGTGACTATGAAACTATGGACCTTAGAACCATATGCCTCTTTGACTATGAACATTTCCTATGACTATGGACATTGCCTATGACTATGAACATTGCCTATGACTGTGACTGTGACTATGAGGATTATTTCCTTGACTAAGCCTATGCCATTGATTAGGAAATATAAACTATTGCCTATGACATAACAAGGACATCTGTGATTAAACACCTGTGATTCATGACTAGGAAAGTGTTGCTTAAATTTTGTGACTATGAAATTGGGTCTAAACCCGATTATCTATTCTGTCTATTCTTGGTTATCTTTGGTTTTAGACCTTGGGAATTTACCTATTAATTAGGTCTACCCATATTCTTGAACCTACGTCTCTATTCTGTCTATTCTTGGTTTTCTTTGGTTTTAGACCTTGGGAATTTACTTATTAAGTTAGGTCTACCCATGTTCTTGAACCGACGTCGTTATTCAACCCTTTTTATGCCAGTTAGTATGTCTATCTTTTGCATAGCATCTTTGGTTCATTCCCTATTTTCTACGAACCTAGCTTTATTTATAATCTAGACTGAATCACGATTATACGAACGGTGGGAATGCGGTTTGGGCAAAATATGAAATTTACTAAAAACGTAGTTTAACTTGGAAATTGGCATAAATTGGGAACATGTATATGGCATGTTCATAGAAATGCAAATTGGATAAATTTGTCATGAATAATAAGATGTGTAATTTGAATCTATTATTGACGTGTAAATCTAGCATTTACATGAATAGTGAACTAGAGTAATAAGTCTAGTTTGACGTGAATTAGAATGTTGAATCGGAATTGGATTAGCTAATTTGGCACGGTAAGTATATTGGCATAAATGTGAAATTGGCCATAATTGGGAATAATTGTCAGGTTTAGCAAAATCATGGTTAGTGACACTTAATTTGGTATAGTTTACATACCAAAAGGGCATAAATATAATATAGAGGGGAGAATGGGCCATAAGAATAAATGTTGACAATTCACATTAAAAGAGTAATTAGGAAATAAGTAAACTAGGAATAATTTACTTATAGAATTGGCCTAAATGAGGAAATGTATATTTAGACAAACTAAAGGTTTATTAACGACATCTCTTTTAATGACACACCAGAAAGTTCTAGGGTGACAAAGAGGATAGTGTCTAGGCTTGGGTTTGGAAAATACAAGTTTCCTGCTCTCCCTGGCTATCCCTAACTGATCCGACGAACGGGATGGTTACTTTCAAAACCTGATTTGGAAACTAATCAAAACCCTTTGAACTTAGAGAACACGAATATGCCTAACCCGAGGTTAGACTGAGTTGCGATGTAAACCTGCCTAGAACCAACCGGCACATCCAGTATTCGCAACAATATTTGTCTAATGTGAGTGGTCGCGGCTTTAAACAAAAATGGTAGGGTTAAGTTAACTAAGACACTTAACCAATTCAATATGATAACCAGACCGGTGGGTGGGGTTAGGTCCATACTGACACTTAACAAAGTTAAGCTAAAATGGAGGGGTTAAGTCCATAGGAACACTTAACCAACTTAACACAGTTAAGCTAGAATGGGAGGGCTAAGTCCATAGGGACACTTAACCAACTTAACATGGCAACAAGACAAGATTTGTAGGGGTTAAGTAAAATTAATACACTTAGCCAAATTAACATGTTAACTAGACTAGATGGTGGGGTTAAGTAAAGTTAATACACTTAGCCAAATTAACATGTTAACTAGACTAGAGGTTGGGGTTAAGTAAAATCTAATACACTTAGCCAATTTGATATGTTAGCTGGGCTAGACCATAGGGTTAAGTAAACTTGAACACTTAACCATCAGGTTGTGATAAAGGAATGGGGTTAAGTCTAAAATATGAAGGGATAATACTTAACCATTAATAACATGTTAGTTAAAACAGACATGCAAGGTTAAATTAAAAAGGAACACTTAACCAATACAGGATGAATGGGTAGGGTTAAGTAATAAGGAATACTTAACCAATATAACTTGGTTTGTGGTAGGGTTAAGTCAACATGAATTACTGATAACACTTAACCAGTTTAACAGGATAAATAAAGAGGGTTAAGTTAGCTTGAATTGACTAATGACACTTAACCAATCCAAATTGACGGGAAAGAGAACTAAGGTAGTAAACCTTAGTTAAAAGGAGCTAAGTAGAAAACCTTAGCTAAGAAAACAATGATTCTGAAAACTAAGTTGTAAACCTTAGTTAACAAAACTAAGTAGTAATTCTTAGTATAACGCGGGAAGGAGCGAATGTCCGTCTGAGTAAAAAGAAGGCTCCGACGAACTGGGTTACGAAGCCCAAGGCTTCGAGGAGACGTGAGGGTACTCTTGGTATCCCTCTGTGAGGCCGCAGATCCTCCTCCTGGGCTCACAGAGGTTAAGGTCTGCGTAGAAGAACCAGGGGTATGCCTTGGTTGCAATATATGGCAACCTAAAGACTAGGATGGTCCGGCGTGATTCGGCGAGAAGACGGTAGCCCTGTGATAGCAACTCGTCATCTACCATCCATCTTCAGTCAATCGAGACACGTGAAGCTGAAAGGCGGAGAACTCCAAAAGACCATATACTTGCTATCTAGTTATGGGTGAGGATGGCCATAGGATAGTGGGGCACCAGGGGCCTGCGTATAGTTCTCATTTTTCAAGGTGTGCCTTTCATTAGTTGAGGGAGGGGTCAAGTGGGACCATAGCCACTGTAATAAAAACAGACCTTAGCATCTGCATCGGCAGATATCTGAAAGCTCCCGACCGAGTTCTATATTCCTTGATTTTCCCTGACACAGGACTCGGGTCGCACATTATAGGACATGTGCATCTAGACAAGCGATAACGATTCGCGATACATGCGTAGGGAAGTATAGGAACATATACCACTCTAGGTAGTGTGTCCTAGACTTGGGGGCATCGTTCGACAGGTAGCATAATCCCTAATTGAACTAGGTGGCATAAATCCTGAATCCAGGAGGCGTTCAGCAGATAGCGTAAATTCTAGTTGAATCTAGAAAGCACTGGATAGAAAAATCTAGATTAGATCTAGGTAATAAATAATAAATGTATGCCTGAAGGCGATGGAAAATACAGGGATTGGGATCACGTTATCGTTACTAGTTGGGACATTAGTTAGGTGGTGCAGAGATATAATATAACAAGGAAATAGCGAAGCGGCGAAAGTATTAGAGCATATCCAGTTTATCTTAGCTTAGCATATCTTGTGTTAGTCTTGTCTAATCTTGCCAACCCTATCATCATGGTGTTATCTTGTATTCAGTTAATTCATGTCGTTCTGTTTTTCCATGTTCACATGCTATAAGTTACTGAACTTACTCAGGCTTTATGTCTGACTCTGTTTTTCTTTCGTCTTCTTTTCTTCCATCCCCCCCCCCAAGGTAGTAAAGGAGGGAATAGTATAGCTCAGATTAAGTTGGACTGCCACTCTTTCCCAGCTTGAAGATTTGTCGAAATTTGCTTGGATTCTCTTTCCAGATGCTATGGCTGACTCTTGCTAAAATCGGGGAAAATAAATGTTGTTTTATGCTTCTTTATTTTGTAAGACAGATGATATTCTGATATTGTAAAGAAATCATTGTATAAACTATTTTATCAATAAAGCAAAGTTTTATTTTCCGCTGTTTAATTTCTGTCTGTCTTGTAATTTATCTGCATCTTTTACCCTAAATGCTCCACAGAACTTAGTGCATTCCCTTTGTGAGTGACACTAACGAATGTGGGGTGTTACACGTGGTATCAGAGCTGAAGGTTACCGGATCAGATAAAAGATTTGAAAAATTATTTTCAAAACGGTTTTAAAAGAAGCATTTTCAAGAGAAAAGATTTGTTTTAAAAGGCATATTCCCCAAAGCCATACGCATTATCTTCTCTTCCTCTGTTTGAATTCTTGTCTCCTTCTTTCTTGAGTCTCTGGGGCTCCTGGCTTTCTAGGAGGTAACCTCATCGAAGGGCGAAGTAGTGCCCGACTTCCATCTATAACCGTATTAGTTTCACCTGCGGTTAGTTTTCTTTCAAGCTTAGTAGGGTTTTCTGTACGATGGAGGTAACTTTCGAGAGATTTATCAACATGGTTACACATGGAAGGGGATGAGGAGTTTGGCTAAGGAGCACGACCCTAGGATGAGGAATTCATGGATGTAGATTTAGCTCACGAAGGAGGAAGAAATTATAAAACCTAAGACAAGAGGAAGTATCTTTACTAGGGTAGGATAGGGCATATAATTAAGGACAAGGGACAGAACGAGGAATAAGATTTTCAGAAGGGCAAGTACATACTTTCACCACCCAGCGTACCTAGGGGAAAGGTAGTAAAGTTCTGTTGGAAGAGTCTAGTTTTACTGTTCGTACTCTTTCCTTTGGTTTTCAGCGCTTTTCATTTGTTCATATCCACTTCCATAGTTGAGTCTCTGCACCATAGTACTTGTATAGTAGAAAGATCCCACTAGAGTCTCAAATCCAATTGGTGGTCCGACCAGTTTATTTTTGGTTAGTAGAGATTTGAGAATAGCTATCGAGTTTGCTTATATCATCTCACGTAGATCGTCTAAATTCGTAGGTGATATTCCTTGGGTGCTTGTCTGATATTGGTTTACGCCTTTGGGGCTTGTACTTAAGGAATGTCGAGTTCGACTAGGATGGGTTGCGTGAGAGATGAATAATGTGGCAGGCACTCTAGAAAGCACGTAGTAACCTTTCGACCCTTATAGTTATGGCATGGCGGATAAGAGGGAGACCTCTAATCATCTTTGTACATATACTTAGTACCGTGATTGACATCTGTTTATTTTGGAAATGGAGATCAGGGACTTCACAATAGTGAAGTTGAATTAGTTAAGATACAGTGGAGTAAAGCTCAAGAAGGCTAGATACTAGCAACATACCCTTTCCCTTGATTTCTTTGTTTAGGAGCTTTACGCATAATTGTTTCTCTCTTTCCAAAGTATATCACCTAGGTCGTATCTTCGATCCTTAGGTAGAAGCCAATGGATGTAAACATGTGTTTGAAACATGTTATGGTTGGTGGCTGCAAGTGGTTGCTAATGGTTGCTAATGGATGCATATGCATACGTATTAGGCACTAGATCAAGTTCGGACGCTTTCATATTGCATTTACAGATATGTATTTGTTTGTAAGTTGAGCTTGATATGTTATCATATGGATGTTGCATATGGATGAATGGTTGTGCACGCATGTAGTATTTACATAACTAGGGATGCTTGCATACATGATTGGACGCATGGCACTGACATGATTCGCATTAAGGAGGTCAGCTAAATCAGTAGACCGCCTGATTTTGCATTAGATAAAGACATATACACACACTATGCATATGAACATGAAAGCATTAGAGATCTTTTAAGGACAATGAATGCCTGTGATTGAATGGTTGAGTAGATGGGTGATTGGATGGTAGGACACATTCTTCCTAACTTGAAGATTTCGGGGACGAAATCCTTTTAAGTGGGGGAGAATGTAACACTCCGTAATTCTGTAACACTAAGATTCAAAAGTCAAGGCAGAATTAAATTTTAAAATCCAAATCAAGGGAAACGGGCTGCGCCATTGCGTTCGTCTTGGAATTCTGCATGAGATAGAGTTCGAGTTTGCGTTAATCGGACTCCGTATGAAGGAGTTATGGCCTATGGAAGATTCAGCAAAGTTCAAATTCCAAAACAGATCAGAAAACGAGTTCAAATTCGAAAAACAGACTCAGATTGGGCCAGGCAGGAAAATTCCCGCCCAAGGCACCCAGGTCGACTAGGTAGTCGACCTGGGGGTCGACCCTCCCGCTTTTTCCATCTTTCTGAACCAGATCCGTTCTGATGTGTTTGGTCACGTTTTCTGCCTAGGTTCGTCCGCCCAACACTATATAAACAGCCCTAGTCTCCTTCTCTATTCACAATTCTTTTCTATCCTTATGCTTCCTCTGAGAAAATATATAAATAAATAATAAAATAAATCAAGACGAGGAGATGCTGCTCAAGACTTTCAAGAAGTGGTTCAAGTCAAGCTAGGATTGCAAGTGAAGATTCAAACGACTGCAACTACTTTTTTTCTACAAATCTAATCTAATTTCTGTAAGTCAGTTATTTCTAGATTTGAACGTTGTTCTCTGTTCGTGACATGAAATTAAAGGAATAAAAGAATATGCCAAATCTCTTTCTCTCTCTCTCTATTCCAATCAGTGCCTACACTCTTGGATATAATTAAGAACTGTTGTGATTCGAGGACAAACGAGACTGTTACTATGAAACTATGGACCTTAGAACCATATGCCTCTTTGACTATGAACATTTCCTATGACTATGGACATTGCCTATGACTATGAACATTGCCTATGACTGTGACTGTGACTATGAGGATTATTTCCTTGACTAAGCCTATGCCTTTGATTAGGAAATATAAACTATTGCCTATGACATAACAAGGACATCTGTGATTAAACACCTGTGATTCATGACTAGGGAAGTGTTGCTTAAGTTTTGTGACTATGAAATTGGGTCTAAACCCGATTATCTATTCTATCTATTCTTGGTTATCTTTAGTTTTAGACCTTGGGAATTTACCTATTAAGTTAGGTCTACCCATATTCTTGAACCTACGTCTCTATTCTGTCTATTCTTGGTTTTCTTTGGTTTTAGACCTTGGGAATTTACCTATTAAGTTAGGTCTACCCATGTTCTTGAACCGACGTCGTTATTCAACCCTTTTTATGCCAGTTAGTATGTCTATCTTTTGCATAACATCTTTGGTTCGTTCCCTATTTTCTACGAACCTAGCTTTATTTATAATCTAGATTGAATCACGATTATACGAACGGTGGGAATGCGGTTTGGGCAAAATATGAAATTTACTAAAAACGTAGTTTAACTTGGAAATTGGCATAAATTGGGAACATGTATTATGGCATGTTCATAGAAATGCAAATTGGATAAATTTGACATGAATTATAAGATGTGTAATTCGAATCTAGTATTGACATGTAAATCCAGCATTTACATGAATAGCGAACTAGAGTAATAAGTCTAGTTTGACGTGAATTAGAATGTTGAATCGGAATTGGATTAGCTAATTTGGCACGGTAAGTATATTGGCATAAATGTGAAATTGGCCATAATTGGGAATAAATGTCAGGTTTAGCAAAATCATGGTTAGTGACACTTAATTTGGTATAGTTTACATACCAAAAGGGCATAAATATGATATAGAGGGGAGAATGCGCCATAAGAATAAATGTTGACAATTCACATTAAAAGAGTAATTAGGAAATAAGTAAACTAGGAATAATTTACTTATAGAATTTGGCCTAAATAAGGAAATGTAAATTTAGACAAATTAAAGGTTTATTAACGACATCTCTTTTAATGACACACCAGAAAGTTCTAGAGTGACAGAGAGGATAATGTCTAGGCTTGGGTTTGGAAAATACAAGTTTCCTGCTCTCCCTGGCTATCCCTAACTGATCCGACAAACGGGATGGTTACTTTCAAAACCTGATTTGGAAACTAATCAAAACCCTTTGAACTTAGAGAACACGAATATGCCTAACCCGAGGTTAGACTGAGTTGCGATGTAAACCTGCCCAGAACCAACCGGCACATCCAGTATTCGCAACAATATCTGTCTAATGTGAGTGGCCGCGGCTTTAAACAAAAATGGTAGGGTTAAGTTAACTAAGACACTTAACCAATTCAATATGATAACCAGACCGGTGGGTGGGGTTAGGTCCATACTGACACTTAACACAGTTAAGCTAAAATGGAGGGGTTAAGTCCATAGGAACACTTAACCAACTTAACACAGTTAAGCTAGAATGGGAGGGCTAAGTCCATAGGGACACTTAACCAACTTAACATGGAAACAAGACAAGATTTGTAGGGGTTAAGTAAAATTAATACACTTAGCCAAATTAACATGTTAACTAGACTAGATGGTGGGGTTAAGTAAAGTTAATACACTTAGCCAAATTAACATGTTAACTAGACTAAAGGTTGGGGTTAAGTAAAATCTAATACACTAAGCCAATTTGATATGTTAGCTGGGCTAGACCGTAGGGTTAAGTAAACTTGAACACTTAACCATCAGGTTGTGATAAAGGAATGGGGTTAAGTCTAAAATATGAAGGGATAATACTTAACCATTAATAACATGTTAGTTAAAACAGACGGGCAAGGTTAAATTAAAAAGGAACACTTAACCAATACAGGGTGAATGGGTAGGGTTAAGTAATAAGGAATACTTAACCAATATAACTTGGTTTGTGGTAGGGTTAAGTCAACATGAATTACTGATAACACTTAACCAGTTTAACAGGATAAATAAAGAGGGTTAAGTTAGCTTGAATTGACTAATGACACTTAACCAATCCAAATTGACGGGAAAGAGAACTAAGGTAGTAAACCTTAGTTAAAAGGAGCTAAATAGAAAACCTTAGCTAAGAAAACAACGATTCTGAAAACTAAGTGGTAAACCTTAGTTAACAAAACTAAGTAGTAATTCTTAATATAACGTGGGAAGGAGCGAATGTCCGTCTGAGTAAAAAGAAGGCTCCAACGAACTGGGTTACGAAGCCTGAGGGGACGTGAGGGTACTCTTGGTATCCCTCTGTGAGGCCGCAGATCCTCCTCCTGGGCTCACAGAGGTTAAGGTCTGCGTAGAAGAACCAGGGGTATGCCTTGGTTGTAATATATGGCAACCTAAAGACTAGGATGGACCGGCGTGATTCAGCGAGAAGACGGTAGCCCTGTGATAGCAACTCGTCGTCTACCATCCATCTTCAGTTAATCGAGACACATGAAGCGGAAAGGCGGAGAACTCCAAAAGACCATATACTTGCTATCTAGTTATGGGTGAGGATGGCCATAGGATAGTGGGGCACCGGGAGCCTGCCTATAGTTCTCATTTTTCAAGGTGTGCCTTTCATTAGTTGAGGGAGGGGTCAAGTGGGACCATAGCCACTGGAATAAAAACATACCTTAGCATCTGCATCGGCAGATATCTGAAAGCTCCCGACCGAGTTCTATATTCCTTGATTTGCCCTGACACAGGACTCGGGTCGCACATTACAGGACATGTGCATCTAGACAAGCGATAACGATTCGCGATACATGCGTGGGGAAGTATAGGAACATATACCACTCTAGGTAGTGTGTCCTAGACTTGGGGGCATCGTTCGACAGGTAGCATAATCCCCAATTGAACTAGGTGGCATAAATCCTGAATCCAAGAGGCGTTCAGCAGATAGCGTAAATTCTAGTTGAATCTAGAAAGCACTAGATAGAAAAACCAAGATTAGATCTAGGTAATAAATAATAAATGTATGCCTGAAGGCGATGGAAAATACAGGGATTGGGATCACGTTATCGTTACTAGTTGGGACATTAGTTATGTGGTGCAGAGATATAGTATAACAAGGAAATAGCGAAGCGGCGAAAGTATTAGAGCATATCCAGTTTATCTTATCTTAGCATATCTTGTGTTAGTCTTGTCTAATCTTGCCAACCCTATCATCATGGTGTTATCTTGTATTTAGTTAATTCATGTCGTTCTGTTTTTCCATGTTCACATGCTAGAAGTTACTGAACTTACTCAGGCTTTATGTCTGACTCTGTTTTTCTTTCGTCTTCTTTTCTTCCGTCCCCCCCTCCCCCCCCCCCCCTCAGGTAGTAAAGGAGGGAATAGTATAGCTCAGATTAAGTTGGACTGCCACTCTTTCCCAGCTTGAAGATTTGTCGAAGTTTGCTTGGATTCTCTTTCCAGATGCTATGGCTGGCTCTTACTAAAATCGGGGAATATAAATGTTGTTTTATGCTTCTTTATTTTGTAAGATAGATGATACTCTGATATTGTAAAGAAATCATTGTACAAACTATTTAATCAATAAAGCAAAGTTTTATTTTCCGCTGTTTAATTTATGTCTGTCTTGTAATTTATCTGCATCTTTTACCCTAAATGCTCCACAGAACTTAGTGCATTCCCTTTGTGAGTGACACTAACGGATGTGGGGTGTTACATGAATGGTATTCATGTTTTAAATATAAAAATCACCTTTTTATGTATATATACAAACTATAGAAAACCTTCATGTGTTGAATCGAAATTCATTCGTTGAATAGAAATTCATGTGTTGAATGGTATTCGTGTTTTAAATATAAAAATCACCTTTTTATATGTATATATATACAAACTATAGAAAACCTTCATGTGTTGAATCGAAATTCATTCGTTGAATTGAAATTCATGTGTTGAATGGTATTCGTGTTTTAAATATAAAAATCACCTTTTTATATATATACAAACTATAGAAAACCTTCATGTGTTGAATCGAAATTCATTCGTTGAATTGAAATTCATGTGTTGAATGGTATTCGTGTTTTAAATATAAAAATCACCTTTTTATCGATATATATAAACTATAGAAAACCTTCATGTGTTGAAACGATATTCATTCGTTGAATTGAAATTCATGTGTTGAATGGTATTCATATTTTGAAAGAAATTGTTTTATAATAAAAATCCAATTTTTATCATCGATATGAACTATATAAAATAATCTTGTTTTGAAATAAATTGTTTTATAATAAAAATCCTATTTTTATCACCTATATTAACTATATAAAATAGTCAAGTTTTGAAATAAATTGTTTTACATTAAAAATCACATTTTTATCATATACATGAATTGTTAAAAATAGCGAAGTGTTGAAATAGAAGACAGTTAGATAAAAATATATTTTTTATCAAATGTATAAAAAGAATATAGCTTTGAAATCGAAGAATCGATATATATATAAATAGAATTGAAATATGTCGAATAACGACGCTGCAGTTCGTATTCTGGAACCGTGATTCCAAACGATTAGTGCGGGAGATCCGACCATCGGATTTTCCCGAAACTGCAACCGTTGGGTCCGCTTTGGAAATATCTTTCCAACGACACCAACTTTGTAAAGATCCAACGGTTGGATTGTCTGGAATGTTTAATTCAAATCTAAAGAAAAACAGCGCTAGAATCGATTATATATATATAAATATATAAATATAATTATATTTAATCGAATAATGACGCTGCAGTTCGTATTTTGAAATCGAAAATTCAAACGATTATACCGGAAGATCTGACCATCGAATTTTCCCGAAACTGGAACCGTTGGATTCGTTTTGAAGAGATCTTTCTAATGATATAAATTTTGTGAAGATCCAACGGATAGATTTTCAGATATGTGTAAATCAAATCTGAAGAAAAACAGCGCCACGGCCGCGTTATGGCCCGAAGCATCGTTTGAATAAATTGGCTACTTTAAAATAAATAAAAATAGCGATAAATCGTTATAAAATATTATAAACGATATGGATGTGTGATTTAGAAATTAACTGAAGGTTAGCTAAGTCGAATGGTTTCTTGGGTATTGATCTGATGTTGGTTTTGGCCTTCGGGGTTAATATTTGGGAAATCGCTCTCTTACTGATTGACGGTTAGTGACTAATGAATTGAAATGATGCGTAGTAGTGTTTGTGTAGAACTTGTTTATAATATATGCGAGTTGTTCAGAAAGACCGGGTTTATCCCGTTCTGAATAACTGAATCGACGATAAGGAATCGAAGATGAAGACGGTGGTCGAAGACCGGAGATCTTCACCTCGTTTGGATGGTAACTGAGGTCCTGATTGGGAGGCATCCCGAAATATGGATAATGAGTGGTGATCGTCCAGACGTACGTGGTGATCGATGGGTTTGCGAGGTATATAGTGCCTCCGGTTTCGTTCAGACCCAGAACGGACTTGCAAATGGACAGTGTGTCTGACATTGGAATTTATTCTGTGTGATTGATAGATATCAGTTGCACGGTGTGAATTGCCTGTGTGGCATGCTAAGATGCAGTGATCAAGGCTTCTGTTGAGAAGCAAAGTCTTGTGGTGATGATCAAAGCACCGCCTGTGTGGCGTAGCATTGTGTATAACGTGAATTAGCGAGCCTCACACCCCGGTATGAACCAGAAACGGGAGAGGACATCAGGGAGGGCCTGCGTTTCTTCCTAGCTAGAAGTGGCGTCAGTGGTTTTACATGCCGTGACGAGTTTGACTTATGTGGTTGTTGCTGTTGCGAGGCGCCTCGGTTATATCGGTCGATCCGGGACCGATGGAGTCATTCGTTGACTCATTTACGCCCCAAAGGGCGGGGAAACGCAGTGTTCAGGAATTTTAATCCACATCGGTGGACCGGCCCTGAAAATCCAAAGGCTTGGCTGAGTACTTGCCTGAGGCTTGGGCTAGGCAGTCTCGAATTCGGTAAGGACTATCTTTTGCCTTGGTTCATGACGGAAATCCAATTTCCAAATACGACATCGTGCGGTTTTGATTGTATATATATATGGCGACATGATATATGGTACCCATGCCGTCTATGATTGATAGTTATGATTGAAATTGTTTTTGGAACATATAAACACTAGTAATAATATCAAATGCTTCTATTTTATTCGTATCAATCATATTTTGGCCATTATAAGGTAAAACTCTATCCTCCGGTTTGCGTTGCATTGTGTGATGGAAACTGAGTCTTATAATGGCTTCATTTTTATAAAAAGCATTGCGATATTTAAAAGAATGATTTGTTTTAAAGCACTGGCAATCCAATGGAGTAAATCTGTTCCAAGAAAGTGGCGTGTTCCTATGATTAGCCATATATTAAATGTGTTGAGTATATTTCTCATACCAGTCCCATGACTGACTCGTAGTTTGTTTCACTTTCAAACTCGGGTGCCCCTTTTTCTACACCGGCAGCCTTGTATTCTGGTTTTAGCTGGCTTTCTCTGGATAGCTGGAGCTGAAGATGGATTCTATCATTTATCTATTTTATGTTGTTCAGCTCCTATTGTACATATTTTGTTTGTTTTCCGTTGTAGACATTTATGTATAGCTGAACTGTATCTGTACTAAGTATGATCCTGTATACTGTGTAACTCTGATGTTTATGTTTATCCAGTATATTCTATTGTGCATTATCTGGTGTATTTATTTAATTCCCGTTTCTGTGTTATATTCCAAGGATTACCCTTGCCACCGTCAGTACGGGGTTTGGGGTCGTCTCAGGGGGGAGGGTGTAGACACCCCTATGTAGGTGTCGACATGGGTGTCGACTCCCCTTTGTGGGAGCCGACCCATGGGTCGACACATCTTAGGGTGTGTCGACCCCCAATGGGTGGATTTCTCTCCTAGACTTCCTGCTTCTGTTTTTGAATTATTTTGAACGGTTTTGACTTGGTTATGTATATATAATTCCCTTATGTGTATACAAACTTCTAGACTTAATAACTTCATACGGTGTCTGTTTTACGCAAACTTGGGGACTATCTTAAGCAGAATTCTGAGATGAACGCAATGGCGCAGTCTGTTTTACTTAATTCCCAATATTTAATTAAATATTATTTAGTTTATCATTTTAATGTGTTGTAAAATCACGGGGTGTTACATGTTAAGTACATTAGTAGTAAAGACCCAATTAGTTTAAAACAATTCATTAAAAAAATCCATCCCTCAATTCTTAAAACACGATTCTATGTACTTGTCTCAACGGACTAAGTATATTCACAAATATCTTGTCTTTATAACTTTGAAAACCACATCCATATCATTAAATCTTGTTTCCTTTATTTTGGAAAATGATATCTACATGGTCATCTCTCATTTCCATTTCCAAACCAGTATAACCTATTGTTTCATTTCTTGTTAAATTCTAGCCATTTTCTTATTTCCTTGGAATAAGTATACTTACAAACCATACTACTTTCATTACTTAGAAAATAGTTCTATATACTTAACAAATGGTATAAGTACAGTCACACATCATACCTGGGCCAACAATGTCAAGTGATACATTACTTACTACAAAAACCAAAAGTTTTTATTAACTTTATGAACCTTGAAATACAAAGTTGCAATATTTCTTATGGAAATAATATGTTATCACTACCATTTTAAACTAGTATCATCCCTTAGATAAAATGAAGTCGTTCTAGTTAGAGTACTTTATTTACCACCCAGACCTTAACACGGCAACGTTCTTATCTTAAGATAGGTAAAAGTTTATAACTCAATAATGATGATATTAATGATAATATCACATAAATTCATTTATTATTTCATTTAAATTCGTTCACACTTTGGATTTATTTCAAAAAATCATTTAGAAAAATCCTTTACAAAAATCCACTTTAGTATCTTATATAACTTAACTTGGATTTATTTCAAAATTTTATTTACCTACTTTTACAAAAGTTCATTTAAGCATCTTACCTTGGCATCTTGAAATCTTCTTTTGATTTCAATATTTTTTAATTAAATTAGCTGTAACGATCCGTCTTTTTGCCCGATTCTTGCCGGTAATTAAACCAACTTAAACTGTTCATAAAGGTGGATTGTTATAGGTACTAGCATATACTGAACAATATAACAGAACTTTTCATTTCATAATACAAATGTTACATCAGAGTTACAGGGAATATCAGAGTTACAACATATACAATGGAAGAAATAAATATGTTGTCAACGGAAGAAGCAGCACGATATAGCGGAAGCTCCAAACTCTAGCATTGACTCCAACTCAGAAAGTGCTCGGAATCTTGCTCCAAAGGTCTATAACTGTAAAACCAGACCACTAACTGCCCATATGGAAATTAGTGGGCACCTAGAGTTTACGAAGGAACAATAAACTCCATATCAGTCATGGGACTGGTGTGAGAACATAAAACAGTTATTTCATTATGGTTTATTTCAGAGTTGGGAAAATTCATTGGACCACGCCTCTAATGCGGAACGAGTTTACCCCATGTGAATACCCGTACATATAAAATCGCAATGGCTTTGGGAAAAATGAAGCTATCATAAGCTCGTCCCATATCACACAATACAAGCGCACACTAGATGGGCGAGTTTTTGCCTTATGATAACCAAACATGCTTTCATACGTGAAAATCCTCTTTCATATTATTATTAGTGCATAGTGTGGAAAACAATTTCGAAAGTAAATGTATTAATCTTATACGGCATAGTACCCCATCCTACTATGTCGCCGTATATATTTATACAAACAAAACCGTGGGGCGCGTATTGGAGATTGGGTTTCCAACTTGATGATTCCTGGCACGAAAGATCAATCAGAATACAAAAGAAGTGTAACATGGCTTTTTCGTCCAGACACGGAAACCAACTACAAATTGCGAGGTAGATCAATGGTTTTCGTCCAGAAACGGACCCCCGAACATACCCTATTCCTAAACTCAAAAGAGGTACCTCTGCCGCAGCTATCAATCACAAAATCATGTATATATGTCAACAACCTAACCGCCAGTTTCTCATCATCCGGTGTGTGAGGCTTGTCGATATCACGGTATATACAAAGCTTCGCTTAAATAAGTCGTGCTTTGATCATCATTAGCTCATTCCATAACTTGAGTATGCCACATTGTTGATTTTCCACATGTCAAAGATTCACATCTATACATAACCTCTAAGGACGTAACTTAGAGATGGAAAAATCAATTGCTACAAATTCGATATATATTCATAGGTATCAGTGCTATGTGGTCAATTACAATGTCAGACACATAATCCATACAAGTCCATTTTGGGTCTGAAGGGAACAAATCCGAAAATCCTCAAATATATTTAGACCTCGTGCCACTTATAACCTCGTTTCAGGTGTACATCCCGATTCGAGACCTCAGCATTCAATCCAAATAAATCCAAAGATTCTCGGTCTTCATTTGGCATTTCAAGTCTTCGACAACATCGTATTATTACTTGGAATGGTATTCGGATCTTAATCCGATCCCGATCTTTCCGAGAAATACACGTAATTTAAAACAAAGCTATGGACTATACCAGTTTCAATTCAATCTCCTTCCAATTATTGTTAATTTATGTTAGGACAAGTTGGATTCATTACACATTCCTTATGTTTCTTTTCTCCCAATTCCTATATTCAAATTCCTTCATTCATTGTTATCCTTTCAACAAATCTAAATTTTAGTTTAGAATCCTATACGCAAATAATTATTACTTTGAAATCTTCCCAAAATATTTCAGAAATCCCTTTTATGTTTGAAAGAATAGTTCTTAATTCATACATTAAAACCCAAATCCTTTCAAGGAAGTGTTCAAAGTGTTACATAAAACGATATGGGATAGTTATTAAATTAAATGGGTTCAAAATCGTTTAATGTTTCAAATCATTTACCCAAGTTATTTCAGAAAACCAACAACGCTTGTTAACCTTCCAAAATTGTTCTTATTCAAATAGTTTTACTTAAATTCCAAATTATCTTTTTAAATAACCATCCCGTTCGTCAGATCAATTAGGGATAGCTAGGGAGAGCAGGAAACTATATTTTCCAAACCTAAGCCTTAGACACTATCCTCTCTATCACCCTAGAACATTCTGGTATAAATGTATATATTATTGAAATGTATTCACGCATTTGGTACAGTTTGAAAGTGTGAGCTTGACAAATTCTTTTTCTTCATTCAAATTTAGAGTCTTATAACTTCGATTCAACCGTAGCTTTTTCCTAATAAAACTTATAATATTTTTCAAATCTGTTTAATTATTTTTAATCATCCAAATGACCTTTATAAAAATAGAATCGAGTCTATTAAACAAAAAATGTTTAGTTTACTACTTAAATCATTTCCAATTACAATTCGAAGCTTATGGGTGGTTATAAAACAAACCCAACGTTCGTATAAAACTAATACCACGCAAAAATTAAATTTTGCTAATTAAAATTCAAAACTTGTTTGAGCTTGGGAACACAACCAATCTTAAAACATTTCTAAAATCATTTCATCTTTCATGACAAACGTTTAATTAAAAGTCAAATTTAAATTTTTGTTTAAATTTTTATTTATTAAGTAAATAGTAGTTATTTGCATAAGAAGGGGTTTTTACAATGACTACCCATATAAATCCACAACTACAAAATGTGTGATACAACCAAAAATCAAACCATATGGATATGAACATACTTATTAAAATTCCAAAAATTAATCAGCCATCAAATTGTGCATAAGTGTTTAGTGTTTAACTTAAGTAAACACCTATTCAAACATCACAATCATAACAACTATTCAAACATAGTCAAGTAACGTTAAACGTTGTTAAACATCAACTAATCAAAATAAATGTTCATACTCATTTAAAGTAATTAAAGTTAATGTTCTCACATGATTTTGCTTCCAATTTATTGTCACGCTTCGTATCCACTTTGAAAAGGTCTCGGATGATCTTGTGCGATCCTTACGGACGTCGCGCACTACTATTTTACCCCAAAGCTATTCAACCTTGTCGACAAACCTTGTATTTTCTGCAACCGGCCTGCGAGTGATCACTTGCCATCTTTCCAGACAATGCTTTACTTTGTCTTTGCACCAAACTGTATGTGTGTACTAATTATGCACTCCCACTTTATTCTTAACCACTCGCGTATGCAAAGCAGTTACTGAGTTTATGTCGTGGTAGACCGAAGAGACACAAAGAGTAGAGCTCGTATTCGGATGGCCGCTAATCTATCTAACATGGTATAAGAAAAAAAAGAAAGGTGGTGGAGATGTGAGTGCTTGGACTTGCAGTCGAGGCACTATAAGTGGGTGGAGCAGCTCGCCGATGGTTTAAAGAGAAGACAAGAGCTTTAAGGTGAAAGCAGGAGGAAGTGGAAATGCATGAAGGGGAGGAGCAGATCCAGAGTGGTGGCGCTAGATGTAGGTAGTCGTTGGTGGTGGACTGGATGATGTACATCCGTGGTGGAGCTGAGTGGTGGGTGGATGCATAGCTATTGTTATGATTTTTACATGAAGCGAGAAAACGAGAGGAGAGGATTGCTAAGTGGGTGCAGGATGAGGCGGTGATGTTGGAGACTGGGCAACGTGACGGTGGTATGGTTGCTGAGAAGAGATATTCGTGCTACAGTGAAGTGTAGAGAGAGGGCACGGTGGCGTATGGATGGAACGGTGGACTGTCTATAATGGGTGGGCAAGGTGGTGGAACTCGCGGGCTGTTCGCAAAATAAAAGAGGTAGGAGTAGAAAAGTTTCAGAGGAGAGAAGAAGGTTTGCTTGTTGACAGACGAAGGCATGCATTATATAGGGTGAAAAGAAGAGATAGAGAGTAACACGTGGTATTGGGTTCACTGTGCATGAAGGGTACTTAAATCTTTGGTTACTATTTACAAAATATTTACACAGATATGGCAAGATTTTTAGCTAGACTTGGTCAGACTTAATCAGAAATTTGTTGTCTACCATATCTCCTTAAAAGGAGGAAATTTTGATTTGTTTCCTATGAATGGTGTGCTAGGTTAATGCATGAACGTAGTTTTCGTTATTGTCTGAGCATTATAAGCTCAACCGTCATCGACCGTAAATTATATTCAATTGGTAGCAAATTAATTCATTTCCTTTATTATGTAATGATTACATTAACATGCGTCATATTTTTAGTTTAATTACTCCGTTTATATTTCAAAATTCATTGCTTGCCTTCATCACATTAACTGTATTACAATCCATACCGTAATAAATTTAGACTTAACGGTTAAAAGAAAATTTATCACTATTAACAATTCCAACTTATAAATTAAAATTAATTTAATCATTTTTATTACACTAATTTCTTAATGCTTTGATTTGAAATGAATTTATCTTAATGTTATTCTATTTTACACAAAATTCTTTACTCAAAATAATTTGTTTCTTTGATTAAATTTGAATTTATTTCACATTTTATTCCTATCCTTTTATTACGCATTTCTTATACAAATATGGTTAAACTTTCCGGTTTGATTACACATGATCCTTCAAAGTTTCTTTATCTTTAATGGTAGTAACCGTACCATACGTAATACCATAATAAATTCAATCCTAGCGGTTATTTAAAACAAAGTTAATTACTATTTATAACTTAATTTCGGAATTGCTAACAATTAAATTTTCTTTTCTTATTGTATGTATATAACATTAGAACGTTCTCATTACATTAATTGTATGGTAATAAATTTAAACGTATTGGTTTACAAAATCAATCACTATTAAAATTTCAAACTTATGTTAATTTAACGTTTAATTACCTTTTACTTGCCAGTCTAATTGCAAATAAATTAATATTAACTATATTTTCCTATGCAAACAAATTCTATGTTCAAAATCAATAAATCTTTTCAATTAGAATTTATATAAAAATTGATTTTAGTCCTAATGTCAAGATTAATATTCCAATGGCTCACTATTTGTACCATCATAAAATTTTGACAAACATTTATATTGATGCCATATTCACAATGCCTCTTTAATTTAAGTGAGAACACTACACTGAATGACAATCCAAATTCTTAAGTTGAATCTCCGGCATATATTTTTCCTTACCAACTTACAAGACCAAAATAACTTCTTAACAAAATAAATAGATTTACAAGTTATAATTTGCAATATCAAATATAAGCATATATGTTTTCTTTTTCCTTTTTTTTTAAATCAAATTAAAAGATCAAAATAATAAATTAATAATGGTAATAAGTTTTGTTTTCTACAACATTCATTACAAGACAAACGCTAAATATTCAACGGATTATTAATGTAAATCACATTTGTTAATAATTTCATGAAATGGTTCATACGTATCGTTCAAAATAGACAAAATCCCCATTAGAAATATTTATTTTATGTTAAATCTCAATTTTATTTAGTTCTTAAATGTCAAAATTTTTAGGTCGTTACTGTAACACCCCACCTCTACCAGTATCACTCCTTGGAATGTACTGGCTTTGGAGGGGCGTTATTGTTAAGGTAAACATGCACAGAGATATCGCAAGACATAATATATAAAAATAAATATAAGTAAAGCAGCGGTAGCAGATAAAACCCATCGTCATCATCTCACAAAACCAACATAGTCAAGTACATAGTATCAAAATGTCATGATCCCAAAATACAACATAAGTCTAGATACGTAGAAACAAAATACATGGTAAAACATCAGTACTAATCCCCAGAAATAAAAGATAAGACACAGCTAGCTCAGATCCATACATGAGCTATCCAACAAGCAAGCCAAAGATCCACTAAGCAGATGTAGCCCCTCCCTGAGAACCTGTGGGGGGGGGGGGGGGGGAAACGGAAGAAAAGAATCGAAAGAAAACAGGTCAGTCAAAAAGACTGGTAAGCCCTACTACGATCAATCTATAAACTAATAAAGTTAACAGCATGATGGAAGCTGAGGTAAACATACGGGCAATAGATAAAGGTGACATCACATAAGAAGATTAAGTTTTGCACCACGGTGTACTAGCAAACCCACAAAACAGATATTGATCCCTTAGCCCAAACTTTGGCCCAAAAATATGAAGTGACCTTAATATAAGGTCCAGCCCAACGGTCTAGTCGATCGGCTCCCTATAATCCTAACACGTCAAGTGTTGGTGTCCATACGGCCCACATGGATGTAGTTAGACTGTGCTGGGTCCACCTTCGGGTGTATCAAGCCCTAAGGTGTCAACCCCAGACACCTAAGCAATAATGCACAGCCTAAGCCTACTGGTACCCTTGCCTCGAGTTTGTCCAACATCGGACTACGTGCACGTCCGTAGCCCGCCGGACCCGCACCGCTGTACCACTCAGCCGTCGCTTTGGTCGCTTACATCAGTCCAGTAATCGTGCCCCGCCCTAACCTAGCTGTAGGGTTGTGGTGATACCAAACTGGGATTACTGCTGGAACAGACCACGTTGCTAGGGTTTCTAAGAGGGTTAAGTGTAGTTTTAACCCCTCACTAATCATGGATTAAATTAGTTAAGTGTAACCACTTAACCCCATCTAATCCTCGCATCCCCATTATTGGTTAAGTATTAGTGGGCCATGACTTAACCCTAATCATGAGGCATTATTTAATTAACGCACCCAACCTCTCACATTAGACATCCGTGGTTACCTGGGAAGATTTACACCACGTCTAGGTCTAACCTCGGGTCTTATGGTGCAACATGACCAACTACCCACATTAGACCCTACGTTGTGGTTACCTGGGAAGATTTACACCACAACTAGGTCTAACCTCGAGTTGGCCATGTCATGTTATCTAATATCATGTCCACTTTAAAACGTATTTACAAGTTAACATATACTTGGGTAGACCTAACTTAATAGGTAAATTCCCAAGGGGTAGACCTAACTTAATAGGTAAATTCCCAATCTTTAGTTTTATGTATTTTTAAGTTTACCCAAACCCTCCCAACGTCATTATCTCGCTTACATATTCGTCATAACGCATAAGGGTATAAAAGGTAACTTGGCATATCATACATGATGAACTTCACATATCATAAGAAACATGCATACATGTTAAACTTGCAAATCATGTCATAGTGAACTCGCATAAACATACATAGCTTATTAAGTATGCATAACATGGTAAGGTAAACTTACATATGCATAACCCATTAAACTTGCATAACAAGGTAAGGTGAACTTGCATAAACATGCATAACCCATAAAACATGTATAACATGGTAAGGTGAACTTGCATAAACATGCATAACCCATAAAACTTGCATAACATGGTAAGGTGAACTTGCATAAACATGCATAACCCATAAAACATGTATAACATGGTAAGGTGAACTTGCATAAACATGCATAACCCATAAAACTTGCATAACATGGTAAGGTGAACTTGCATAAACATGCATAACCCATAAAACATGTATAACATGGTAAGGTGAACTTGCATAAACATGCATAACCCATAAAACTTGCATAACATGGTAAGGTGAACTTGCATAAACATGCATAACTTATGAAACATGTAAAACACGGCATAGTGAGTTCGCATAAGCATGCATAATCAAATAAACTCACATAAATCTCAACTTTCACCACATATTAACTTTAGAGTTTGTAAAGTGAAGGTAAGAGGGCTTACAAATATAAACAAGTCACAAATCCACCAAATAAGATGAAGAAGCCCTTTAAAAACCCAAAACAAAGCTTCAAATAAGAAAACCCTTTTTGCAAAATCCCAAAAACACAATCTTAGCAAATCAAACTTGCAACTTAATGAAGTATGCAAGTTATTAAGCATTCATACAACATAGAAAAGTTTATATGATCATCATATCTTCATAGGATTAAACTTTGAGGAAGGTGGAGGCTAGGGTTTTTAGGTGGAGGCCATTTGAGGATTCAATTTGACATAGTTTAGTTGCTAGATTGATTAATGAGGCTTTAGGGGGGGATTAGGGGCTTATTTATAGAAGATTAGAGTGTTTTTAGCCCTAGGATTAACCCTAGGTTAGTTTTGGCCCGTCAGATCTCGGAATTCTCTAGAACCAAGCCACAAGACCAAGCCCAAATCAAAATGGTGCGCCAGGCAAAACTGCCTGGCAACCCCGTGTCGACAGGGCTGTCGACAGGGCAGTCGACACCCTGGGACCCCTGTCGACATGCCTGTCGAGGCGGGAATTTTCCCGCCTGACACCGATTAGCCCTAATCCTGGTTTTTAATTTGAAATTTAAATCTGTTTTTAGCATACAAATTTCTGAAAACTTCAATGGGCCTTAACCGGGTCATACTGACTCCGATTTTCGAAAACTCGGACTCTATTTCGCGTATTTTTCCGAGACGAACGCAATGGCATAGCCCGTTTCCCTTGGTTCAGATTTTTGAATTTAATTCTGCCTCGATTTATGTTATAACAGTTTATTGAAGATACGGGTTGTTATATTCTCCCCTCCTTAAAGGATTTCGTCCCCGAAATCTTCAAGTTGGGAAGAACATATCCTACCATCCAACATCCATCTACTCAAAACATCATCCACGAGCAACCATTGTCCTTAAAAGGTTCTAAATGCCGTATGAACATATGCAGAAGTGTGTGTGTATGTACCTATCTAATGCAAAGATCAATGCAAAATATGTTAGTGAAATGTATCCATATGTATGCAAATCCCTAACATAATGTATAATATCTACATGCGTGCTCAATCATACATCCATATGCAACATCCATGTGATTGCATACAAATTTCATCCAAGAATAAGCATAAACACTCATGCACATGCAATATGAGGAGTGTGTGAGCCGATCTAGTGCTTAATGTGTATCATGCATCCACGAGTAACCACTTGCAAACACTTGCAACCACTTGCAACCATCAAACATAACATGTTTCAAACACATGTTTCATCCAAAGGGTTTCTACCTAAGGTTCTCATGACAAGATTTGCACGATAACTAGATAAACATGGATAGCAAAGAGAAAGATATGCTAAACAAAGAAAAGAGATTTGAGAGTGTACCCTCAAAAAGGAATGGATAAAGCCCACGCATCTTCTCCTCGGTTTCCCAAGTTGCGTCTTCTTCGGCTTCACCCCATTGAACTTTCACCAATCTGACCTCACGATTCCTTAGCTTCTTGGTCTCTGTCCCCAAGATACGAATCGGAGCTCTCCTTAAAGTTGCTTCTTTCTCTACTTCTACGTCTTCAAGAATGCTAGGTTCAACCACCTCAGCGGACTCATGTAGGCACTTTCGGAGATGCGAGACATGAAAGACATTATGCACTCCGGACAACTTTTCGGGCAATTGCACTTTATAAGCCATCTTCCTAATTCTCTCTATGATAGGGAAGGGTCCAACAAATCTTGGTGCCAATTTCCCAACAGCTCCAAATCGGACCACATTCCGTAAAGGAGAAACCTTTACGAAAACCATGTCCCCAACCTCAAACTCCAAATCGGATCTCCTCTTATCAGCATAGGATTTCTGTCGATCTTGGGCCGCCTTCATCCGTCTTCTAATCAACTCGACCTTCTCGGATGTGTCTCTAATCATGTCTGGTCCAAGTATAAGCTTATCTGTAGTCTCCCACCAACATGTAGGCACCTTGCACGGCCTCCCATATAAAGCCTCAAATGGTGCCATCCCTATGCTCGCCTGATAACTGTTGTTATATGCAAACTCAACAAGAGGAAGATGGTCTTCCCAAGCACCACCAAAATCCAGAATGCAAAGCCTCAACAAGTCCTCAAGTACCCTATTCACCCTTTCTGTTTGGCCGTCGGTTTGTGGGTGATAGGCCGTACTCAGGTTCAACCTTGTGCCCATAGCCTCCTGCAAACTGTTCCAGAACTGACTAGTAAAGATGGGGTCTCGGTCACTGACTATGCTGGAAGGGACTCCATGTAGTCGTACTATCTCACGAAGATATACTGATGCTAGTCTAGATGCGGTTCTTTTGCTCTTCACCGGAATGAAATGAGCACTCTTCGTAAGCCTATCTACAATGACCCATATGCTCGTATTCCCCTTCCTGGACCTTGGAAGCCCATCAATAAAGTCCATAGAAATACTCTCCCACTTCCATAGCGGGACCTCAAGAGGATGTAATAGCCCACCGGGCTTCTTTGACTCAGCTTTTACTCTCTGACAAATAACACATCTCGAGACAAACTCAGCCACCTCCTTCTTCATTCCAGGCTAGAAGAAAATGCGCTTCATATCTTTATACATCTTATCTCCACCCGGATTTATAGTCATCTTGGAGCGATGTGCTTCGTCAAGAACTTTCCTCACCAAGTCTTCTACCATCGGAACACAAAGCCTTCCGTCTCTCCTCAGCCAACCCTTATCGTCTATAGAATATCGAGCAAGGTGACTAGATGTCTCCCCTCGAATCAGCTTATCCATGATCTCAATTATCTGAGGGTCTTCCTTCTGCGAAGCCCCAACTTGATCCAGAAGGGTAGGCCTGAGCTCTAGAGATGCCAAAGAACCGGTCATCGACTCAGCTGTCAAAGAAAAATCAAAGGTTGCCAAGAACTCTAAATTCTTCATCTCAACAAATAGAGGACTTAGTGTCAACCTTTTTCTACTCAACGCATCCGCTACAACATTCCCCTTGCCAGGGGTATAGGCTATATCAAAATCATAGGAAGCCAAGAATTCCATCCATCTCTGCTGCCTCAAGTTCAGATCCTTCTGCGAAAAGAGATACTTCAAAGACTTATGATCAGTATACAGCTCAAATCTCTCTCCCAGAAGATAATGACACCAAGCCTTGAGTGCATATACAATCGCTGCCAGCTCTAGATCATGAGTGGGATAATTCCTCTCATGCACCTTAAGTTGCCTCCCACCAAAACATATAACTCTGCCCTCTTGCATCAGAACGGCGCCCAATCCCGTGCCACAAGCATCAGTGTACACGGTAAATATCTTACCACCATCGGGTAAAGCTAGAACGGGTGCGGAGGTAAGGGCTCTCTTGAGTCTCTGAAAAGCAAGCTCACAATCCAAATCCCAAGCAAAAACTAAGTTCTTCTTCGTCAACTTAGTAAGAGGAGCAGATATCTTCGCGAAGTCCTTGATGAACTTCCGGTAAAAACCCGCAAGACCCAGAAAGCTTCTCACCTCGGTTGCATTCCTTGGAGTCTTCCAATCCTGAACTGCAACCACCTTAGCGGGATCCACCGCTAAGCCTTGCTTGGATACGATATGCCCAAGGAATCTGACTTCCCTTCTCCAAAAGTGGCACTTGGAGAACTTGGCCTTTAACTGATGCGCTCTGAGCGTATCCATCACCTCCACAAGATGCTTCGCGTGCTCTTCTTCATCCTTGGAGAAAACCAGAATATCATCCACAAAGACCACGACAAACTTGTTCAAGAACTCCCGAAACACCCTACTCATCAAGTCTATGGAATACGCGGGTGCATTCGTCAAACCGAATGGCATAACAAGCCATTCAAAGAATCCGTCTGGAGTTCTGAATGCAGTCTTGTCTATACTATCTTCAGCCACTCTGAGCTGATGAAAACCCGTAGCAAGATCAAGCTGAGAGAAAACAGAAGCACCAACAAGCTGATCAAAGAGATCATCGATCCTCGGTAACAGGTGTCTGTTCTTCTTAGTCAGCTTATTCAATTCTCTATAATCCACACAGAGCCGAAGAGAACCATCTGCCTTAGTTGCAAACACCACAGGCGCTCCCCATTCGGATATACTCCTTCTGATGAAGTTCTTCTCAAGCAATTCTTTCACTTGTTTGCTCAGCTCCCGTCTCTCACGCGGAGCCATATGCAGAACGGGCAAAGAAACAGGCTTAGCATTGTCTACCAGATAGATGCGAAAGTCAATCTCTCGTTTAGGGGGCAACCCCTTAACTTCTTCAAAAACATCTGGATAATCTCGGACCACCCTTACAGACTGAAGGGCCTCCTCTGATGAGTCGAGAAATTCTAGATAGCATAACATGACGGGATTCTTCGGATTGCATGAAATCTCTAAGGTGTTGCCAAGGCGAGTCACAAGCCTCACAACCCTATGCTCACAATCCAGAATGGCTCCATATCGGGACAGCCAATCCATGCCCAGTATCAATCCGTATCCCCTGAAACCAAGAACATATGCACTACACAAGAACTCTATGCTGAGTATAGAGATCCTCAGATCCTCACATATCTTAGATAGATGAGCAGAACCCCCAATGGGATTCGAAACACAAACGGGATCATCCACTAAGCTAGTACTAAGGTGCAAGCTATCGACAAGATCAGATGAAATAAAGCTATGTGATGCACCAGAATCAAACAAGGTACGCACTGGAAGATCAGAGATATAAACAAGGTTCTCAACAGAAACACTACCTCGCTCGGGAACTGAAGCGGCATTGAGAGCATGAACTTGCCCTCCTGAAGGTCCAGCCTGTCCTTTCTTCTTTGGGCATTCTTTGCTGAAGTGCCCAGTCTCTCCACAAGAAAAGCATCCACCACTAAGCTTCCTTTTCTTCTTCCTGCAATCCTTAGCAAAGTGCCCAGCTATGCCACAGTAATTGCACTTTCCCTTGCCTTTGTTGTTGCCCTTCTTGTTCTTGTTCTGGTTTCCTTGACTGTTTTGACCACCTTGGCTGCCTTTGCCTTGAGAATCAGCCTTCTTTGCTTGAGTATCACTCGGCTTGACTTCTTTCTTTCCATCTCCCTGAAGCAGAGCCATATTGACCAAACTCTCAAAAGTAGCTCCATGCAGAATATGTGACATCGCCAAGCCCTGTAGTGGCTCATTCAACCCTCTAGCAAATCGGAGAGCCTTCTTCTCGGGAGTGTTCACCATATCCAAACCAAAACGGGCCAGCTGATTAAACTTGTTCACATACTCCTTGACAGACATATCACCTTGCTTTAATGCGATGAACTTCTCCATCTGTAAATTCGCCTCAGCTGAAGATAGAAACTTGGTCACAAATCTAGCCCTCAAATCGGCCCAAGTCTCAACGGGCCTCGTCCCATTGGTGACCTCCCACCAATAGGCCGCTTCATCCTTCAAAAGCCACACTGTCAATAAAATCTTCCTCTCGTCATCAATTCCAAAGATAGCAAACAGGTCCTCAGTGTCCTTCAGCCAATTCCTAGCTTCAACAAAAGATTCCGTGCCTAGGAAATTCTTGCCTCCCATTGCCTTGAAGTCTTTACAAACCTTTGTAAACTCAACCTGAGGATGCTGAGGGGGAGGAGGAGGAAGAGGAGCCTCAGCAACAGGAGGAGGAGGAGGAACATTAGCAACGGGAGGTGGAATATTAACTGCCGGAGGAGGTGGAGCAGGAACCACCGGAGGAGGGATATTAGGGATAGGATTCTCAACTATAGGAGGAGGAGTGGGGGTAGGGTTGGCGGGACCAGCTGCCGCCCTAGCTTCTAGAAGTCTCCTATACCAGAGTGGTACGTTCACTCCATCTGGGATGACAAGATTCTCAGCCATACTGAAACGAAAGATAAGATAAGATCAGGTCAAGGGAACGAAGGATAACGCTAATGGCTTTTTGGGGATTAGCCTTAAAATAATCTAGACTTTATTTTGGAAAATACTTAATAGGTTTTTGAGAATAGTTTTTCAAAAAGGTTTTTTTTTTCAAAAGTTTTGTTCAATCTTGTTAAACTTGTGCTCTGGTACCAAATGTAACACCCCACCTCTACCAGTATCACTCCTTGGAATGTACTGGCTTTGGAGGGGCGTTATTGTTAAGGTAAACATGCACAGAGATATCGCAAGACAGAATATATAAAAATAAATATAAGTAAAGCAGCGGTAGCAGATAAAACCCATCGTCATCATCTCACAAAACCAACATTGTCAAGTACATAGTATCAAAATGTCATGATCCCAAAATACAACATAAGTCTAGATACGTAGAAACAAAATACATGGTAAAACATCAGTACTAATCCCCAGAAATAAAAGATAAGCCACAGCTAGCTCAGATCCATACATGAGCTATCCAACAAGCAAGCCAAAGATCCACTAAGCAGATGTAGCCCCTCCCTGAGAACCTGTGGGGGGGGGGGGGGGAAACGGAAGAAAAGAAGCGAAAGAAAACAGGTCAGTCAAAAAGACTGGTAAGCCCTACTACGATCAATATATAAACTAATAAAGTTAACAACATGATGGAAGCTGAGGTAAACATACGGGCAATAGATAAAGGTGACATCACATAAGAAGATTAAGTTTTGCACCACGGTGTACTAGCAAACCCACAAAACAGATATTGATCCCTTAGCCCAAACTTTGGCCCAAAAATATGAAGTGACATTAATATAAGGTCCAGCCCAACGGTCTAGTCGATCGGCTCCCTATAATCCTAACACGTCAAGTGTTGGTGTCCATACGGCCCACATGGATGTAGTTAGACTGTGCTGGGTCCACCTTCGGGTGTATCAAGCCCTAAGGTGTCAACCCCAGACACCTAAGCAATAATGCACAGCCTAAGCCTACTGGTACCCGTGCCTCGAGTTTGTCCAACATCGGACTACGTGCACGTCCGTAGCCCGCCGGACCCGCACCGCTGTACCACTCAGCCGTCGCTTTGGTCGCTTACATCAGTCCAGTAATCGTGCCCCGCCCTAACCTAGCTGTAGGGTTGTGGTGATACCAAACTGGGATTACTGCTGGAACAGACCACGTTGCTAGGGTTTCTAAGAGGGTTAAGTGTAGTTTTAACCCCTCACTAATCATGGATTAAATTAGTTAAGTGTAACCACTTAACCCCATCTAATCCTCGCATCCCCATTATTGGTTAAGTATTAGTGGGCCATGACTTAACCCTAATCATGAGGCATTATTTAATTAACGCACCCAACCTCTCACATTAGACATCCGTGGTTACCTGGGAAGATTTACACCACGTCTAGGTCTAACCTCGGGTCTTATGGTGCAACATGACCAACTACCCACATTAGACCCTACGTTGTGGTTACCTGGGAAGATTTACACCACAACTAGGTCTAACCTCGAGTTGGCCATGTCATGTTATCTAATATCATGTCCACTTTAAAACGTATTTACAAGTTAACATATACTTGGGTAGACCTAACTTAATAGGTAAATTCCCAAGGGGTAGACCTAACTTAATAGGTAAATTCCCAATCTTTAGTTTTATGTATTTTTAAGATTACCCAAACCCTCCCAACGTCATTATCTCGCTTACATATTCGTCATAACGCATAAGGGTATAAAAGGTAACTTGGCATATCATACATGATGAACTTCACATATCATAAGAAACATGCATACATGTTAAACTTGCAAATCATGTCATAGTGAACTCGCATAAACATACATAGCTTATTAAGTATGCATAACATGGTAAGGTAAACTTACATATGCATAACCCATTAAACTTGCATAACAAGGTAAGGTGAACTTGCATAAACATGCATAACCCATAAAACATGTATAACATGGTAAGGTGAACTTGCATAAACATGCATAACCCATAAAACTTGCATAACATGGTAAGGTGAACTTGCATAAACATGCATAACCCATAAAACATGTATAACATGGTAAGGTGAACTTGCATAAACATGCATAACCCATAAAACTTGCATAACATGGTAAGGTGAACTTGCATAAACATGCATAACCCATAAAACATGTATAACATGGTAAGGTGAACTTGCATAAACATGCATAACCCATAAAACTTGCATAACATGGTAAGGTGAACTTGCATAAACATGCATAACTTATGAAACATGTAAAACACGACATAGTGAGTTCGCATAAGCATGCATAATCAAATAAACTCACATAAATCTCAACTTTCACCACATATTAACTTTAGAGTTTGTAAAGTGAAGGTAAGAGGGCTTACAAATATAAACAAGTCACAAATCCACCAAATAAGATGAAGAAGCCCTTTAAAAACCCAAAACAAAGCTTCAAATAAGAAAACCCTTTTTGCAAAATCCCAAAAACACAATCTTAGCAAATCAAACTTGCAACTTAATGAAGTATGCAAGTTATTAAGCATTCATACAACATAGAAAAGGTTGTATGATCATCATATCTTCATAGGATTAAACTTTGAGGAAGGTGGAGGCTAGGGTTTTTAGGTGGAGGCCATTTGAGGATTCAATTTGACATAGTTTAGTTGCTAGATTGATTAATGAGGCTTTAGGGGGGGATTAGGGGCTTATTTATAGAAGATTAGAGTGTTTTTAGCCCTAGGATTAACCCTAGGTTAGTTTTGGCCCGTCAGATCTCGGAATTCTCTAGAACCAAGCCACAAGACCAAGCCCAAATCAAAATGGTGCGCCAGGCAAAATTGCCTGGCAACCCCGTGTCGACAGGGCTGTCGACAGGGCAGTCGACACCCTGGGACCCCTGTCGACATGCCTGTCGACATGGGGGCCCTGGCGGGAATTTTCCCGCCTGACACCGATTAGCCCTAATCCTGGTTTTTAATTTGAAATTTAAATCTGTTTTTAGCATACAGATTTCTGAAAACTTCAATGGGCCTTAACCGGGTCATACTGACTCCGATTTTCGAAAACTCGGACTCTATTTCGCGTATTTTTCCGAGACGAACGCAATGGCATAGCCCGTTTCCCTTGGTTCAGATTTTTGAATTTAATTCTGCCTCGATTTATGTTATAACAGTTTATTGAAGATACGGGTTGTTATAGTTACAGCCTCCCCTACTTAAAGCTTTTCGTCCTCGAAAACGAGAGTTGAAAAATTTTCTTAAGTAAAATAAATCTTATCTATAAAATTTAGTAAGACCAATACATACATAAATTTGGTAAAATAGTTTGAACAATAAAGTTACACTGAAGTATGTAGTTTTGATTAAAGCATAAAATTTAAAGAGTTTAATATGAGATAGTTTTAAGATTAAAACAAAATGGTGAAATTTGACAACTTGGTAGAAAATACAAGTAGAAGGAAATGAATAAGTCATGAGTACAATTTCAAAATATAGTAGTTTAGTGAGACGATTAGATAAGTTAAATTAAAGTGTTGCATAAATAACTTTGATTCAAAACATTGGAAAGCCTTAAATTTATCTCTCCGTACTTAGAATCCCGTTTTATTCCAAACCATTGAAATACTACATATTTTCTTTCATATAGAAAATCATACTTCACTTTGGGATTTCAAAATCAAATTTCAAACATGAATTCAAAACAAATATATATCAATATTATTCCGAGAAGTTTTCCCACATGACGGGCAACTAAGTATCACCTTTTACATACAATCCAATCTCACCTTAGTTTTGTCACGGATTACTCGAACAAACCAAATCATTTCATATCCCGAAGTTGTAAATCATTTCGCAATCCATAATTTACAAATATCAAAATTTTGTTGTTTTCAAATATTTCAAAGTATTTTTATTCAAGTCATCGAAACATCCCACGTCTTCTAAATAAAATTTACTACAAACATTCCTTTTGATAATAATATTCAAGTTGATCTTTTCAACTCATATTACTATAAATTTTGGTCTTACATAAATCCAAACTTACATTTTAACCGTTTACTCTTCTCATGCTTTCAATATTGTTTCAAACATTCCAAGATTTTTTTTCAATTGATTTCCATATTCTCATAATATTTTCAATAGTTCGATTATATAAAATTGAATAACCATTCCTCGTGAACCGCTTTTTGATTCCGAAACATATGAATTTTATTTATTCTCGTTCCAGTTATTTTCCAACAAGCCAAGTGAGAATTTTTTTGAAACATTCCTTCTAAATTAACATCATGCTTTTTCTGCATTATTCTAACTTCGTGTGTGCGTGTTTCACATTTTTTTCTTCTTCCACCGTCGAATTCAGGGCCTCAACTTCTAGTTTCCACTTTAACGAATTAATTTTTAGGGAAGTAAGTTAACAACCAATTTGATTAACACAAGCATTCGTACATTCCTTCCCAACTCATTCTACATTGATTTCTTAATCTTAATACATGCGTTTCTTGGTCTTGTACTATTCTTACAGTTAATCGTAGGGATTTATTGATTTTCCTTCTTGCGCTACTTTTTGCGAAGATATAGTTCCTCCCAACGGCCTTACTCCCTTCTTTACTAGACAATCCCGAACTTCATGTCCTTCCATCATACATGATGACACCTCCTTTTTGTTGCAACGTTCTTGATTTCTTTCTTTCTCCTAGGGCATTTATTCATAAAATGTCCAATTCTCTTACACTTGAAACAACGTATACTTCGAATGACTTTCTTCTTCTTTTTAGATTTATTTGGGCAGCAGACTGCGTAATGACCGTTTCTAAGACATCTATAACACTGAATCTCATTAAGTTTCTAAACTTTTTGGTCTTTTCTTCTTCTTTTCGAGATAGTGCTCTTTTTACTTGCTTCGGTGTCATCTAAAATTCATTTTGCTTTAAGTAATGACCTAACATTTTCAAAATGGTTATATCGTTTTCTCATTTCCAAATTTATCAACTAGCTAATAAGTATTTATTACCTACCAAGTTCTAAATATTTTAAGCTATGTTAATTTCATTCCTTTTATTTCAAAATTACTATTTTACTAAATTACATTTTGTTTATTTTCAAATTAAATTTTCTATATTAATTTATATAGTCATCCCACTTTTGAAACTCGAAAATGAATACTGACGATGATGCAGTCATCAACATAATCATCCCCAAGCCACTAGAGTGTGATTCTATATCTAACTAGTATATAGAAGGCTTCGTATATATGCCGACCATGCATATACTTGAAATCTTCATATATACCAATACTCTAATCGCAACGTCAAGTAAAATACTCGATGATTCTTATTAAAATTTGTGTTTCAAAATAGTTATGATTTTCAACCCTTTACTTAGCTTCAAAATAATTTTGGGGGACCCAAAATACGCTTTCTCAACGAAATATTCCAGAATCTCAATTTAGGGCATTCCTAACCATATCTCTAATGAGATATTGTAACATTGATGAGTTCTATCCTTTGTACAACATATGTCATACCCCATAGCTTTGTATAACCAAAGCCCTGATACCAACTGTAATGATCCTCTTTTTGCCCGGTTCTTACCGATAATTAAACCAACTTAAACTGTTCGTAAAGGCGGATTCTTATGGGTACTAACATATATTGAACAAAATAATAGAACTTTTAATTTCATAATACAAATGTTACATCAGAGTTACAAGGAATGTAACACCCCATTTTTTCTATCAATATTAATAGACGAATTAAAAGAATACTTAATTTTAAAAGTGAGAATTAAGTAAAACAGACTATACAACTGCGTTCTTCTCAAAATTCTGGTCAAGATGGACCCAAAGTTTGCATTAAACGGATAATGTATGAGAAATTTATGGACCTTAGAAGTTTGTATACATATAAGGGAAATATATGTATATATATATAAATTAATAAAATAAAAATCAACCTAAAATTCAGGAAAAAAAATTCAAAATAGCGGAAGCGAGAAGGTTACGAGAACGGATAAAAGATTTTGAAAAATATTTTCAAATGCATATTTTAAGGAAAATATTTTCAGAACCATGATTTAAAGAAGCATTTTCAAAGAAAAGTATTGTTATTTTAAAAAGCATATTCCCTAAAGCCATATGCACTATGCTTCTTTCCTTTGTTTTGAATCCTTTCCTTTTTCTTTTTAGCATGTCTAGGGAACCCGAGATACCTGAGGGTGTTCCAATACCTGCTTGGTTCAGACAATACCTAGAGGCTAGGGCCACTGCCGCGGGCCCAGCCAACGTTCCTCCTCCTCCCCCAGCTGCTATCGCTCCTTGCGTAAATGCTTTTGCTAAGATTTGTAAGGACCTTCCGTGCTATGGGCAGAAAGATCTTTAGAGGGCCTGAGATGTTTGTTGAAGCATAGAACTGGCTCAAGGAAACAGAAGAGTTGTGTGCTATCTTTGAAGTGGATGATAGGAGGAAGATACAATTGTCCACTTGGCTAATGAAGGAAGAAGCCTCTTACTGGTGGGAAGTTACTAGTGCTGAGCAACCAGTTGAGACTTGGGTGGACTTTAGGCGGAGGTTTGAGATGAAGTTCCTCTCGCCAGCTGAACAAAGCCTATAGATGGAGAAGTTTCTAGCACTCAAACAAGGGAATATATCAGTCAAGGAATACGTCAACAAATTCAATTTGCTTGCAAGATTTGGGTTGGAGTTGGTAGATACACCTCACACAAAAGCTTTACATTTTCCTACAGGCTTGAATGAACCATTGCATGGTCTAGCTATGTCACAAATTCCAATGGGCGCAACTTTTGAGGGATTGGTTGACATGGCGCTATTACATGAAGAAGACAAGTGTGGGAAGAAAGAAGTGAAGAAGGATGAACCTCAAAAGAAGAAGGTGGACAATAAGAAGGGTAGGAAGAACAACAAGCCACGCGACCAGAGGAAGAGTAACTATTGTGGTATCATTGGCCACATCGCTAAAGACTGTAGAAAGAAGAAGAGGAAGACGGGTGGTTGTTTCCATTGTGGCGAGACAGGACATGTAGTTAAGGATTACCCAAAGAAGCAAGGGCAAAGGGTAGGACCTTCAGGAGGGAAAGTTTATGCTCTCATGGCACCCACTCAAGAGAGAGGTAGAAATATTTCTGTTGAAAGTTTAGATTTTCTTGCTGATCATCCTGTACGCACTCTTTTTGATTCTGGCGCATTGCATTCTTTTATATTTGCTTCTATAGTAGAGTCTCTGCACCTTAGTACATGTATGGTAGAGGATCCTATTGTTGTCTCAAATTCGATTGGGGTTCGGCTCATTTATCTATGATTTGCTTAGATTTGGGAACATCTATACTTAGTGTTGAGTTTCGATGTAATGCATATGTTCTTGGTTTCATGGGCTATGGGTTGATTCTAGGGATAGACTGGTTATCCAAAAATGGTGCCATTCTCGATTATAAAAGGAGGGTAGTTAGACTTTTGACTCGTCTCAGTAATACCCTCGAAATCTCGTGTAACCCCAAGGGTTCTGTCATGCTTAGTTATCTAGAATCTCTTGATGCATCTGTTGATAATTTGCAATCTGTTCTAGTAGTCCATGAGTATCCCGATGTCTTTGATGATGTGAAGGATTTACCCCTAAAACATGAAATATATTTCCGCATATACTTGGTAAATAATGCCAAACCAGTTGCTTTACCCGTACGACACATGGCTCCTAGGGAAAGGAAGGAGCTTAATAAACAAGTTAAAGAGTTGCTTGAGAAGGGGTTTATTAGGCAAAGTATTTCTGAATGGGGTGCTCCAACAGTATTCGCTACTAAGGCGGATGGTTCACTTCGCTTATGTGTGGATTATAAAGAGTTAAACAAGCTGACTAAAAAAAATAGACACCCACTTCCACGAATTGATGATTTATTTGACTAGCGTGTAGGTGCGTCCATTTTCTCACAACTAGATTTGGCTACGGGTTTTCATCAGCTAGTGTGGCTAAGGACAGTATAGACAAGACTGCTTTTAGGATCCCTGACGGTTTCTTTGAATGGCTCATCATGCCTTTCGGTTTGACGAATGCACCCGCCTATTTTGTTGACTTGATGAGTAAGGTGTTTAGAGAGTTCCTTAATGAGTTTGTGGTAGTCTTCATGGACGACATCTTGATTTTCTTAAAGAACGAGGAAGAACATACTTTGCATTTGAGGGCAGTCATGGATACCCTTCGAGCACATCAGCTTAAAGCGAAGTTCTCCAAATGTCACTTTTGGAGAGAAGAAGTAAGGTTTCTAGGACATGTGGTGTCCAAAGACGGGATAGCTGTAGACCCCGCAAAAGTAGTTGCGTTGCAAGATTGGAAGATCCCAAAGAATGCAACAGAGGTGCGAAGCTTTCTTGGATTAGCGGGCTATTATAGGAAGTTCATTAAGGACTTTGCGAAGATATCAGCCCCACTTACTAGACTGAAGAAGAAGAATCTAACCTTTGCTTGGGACATTGATTGTGATATTGCTTTCCAACGATTGAAAAGGGCTCTTACAACAACCCCAGTGTTGACATTGCCGTTGGGATTAAAATGTTTACAATATACATGGATGCATGTGGTATAGGACTAGGCACTGTCTTGATGCAAGGAGGGAAGGTAGTAGCTTATGGTGGAAGACAGTTGGAAGTACATAAGAAAAACTACCCAACCCATGATCTAGAGTTAGCTGCCATTGTTTTTGTGCTTAAGTCTTGGCGCCATTATCTCCTAGTTGAGAAGTTTGAATTGTATACTGACCATAAATCGTTGAAGTACCTTTTCTCGCAGAAAGATCTTAACTTGAGGCAACAAAGGTAGATGGAGTTCTTAGCATCCTACGATTTTGAGATCGCATATACCCCTGGTAAGGGTAATGCTGTAGCTGATGCCTTAAGTAGGAAGAAGTTGACTTTGAATCCTTTGTTTGTGGAGAGGCAGAGCTTAGAGTGCATAGTGCCCTTTGACTTTAGACCCTCTGCCGATTATGTGACCGGATTGTTAGCATCCTTAGAGGTGAGACCTACGCTTTTGGGACGGATTGGAGAGGCCCAGCGAGATGACCCACAGTTGCTTGAGCTAGTAAAAAAGCTCATAGGAGGGGATTCTTCGAGCCATCTTGGTAGGTATACCCTAGATGACAAGGGTTGGTTACATAGGGATGAGAGACTTTGTGTACCAGAAGACGAGAACTTGATGAAGACAATTCTTGAGGAAGCCCATCATTCTAAGATGACCATACATCCCGGTGGTGACAAGATGTACAAAGGCATGAAGCAAGTTTTCTTTTGGGCCGGAATGAAGAAGGACGTGGCTGAGTTCGTTTCTAAATGCTTGGTATGTCAGCAAGTTAAGGCTGAGCAGAAAAAGCCTGGTGGACTACTTCATCCTCTAGAGGTTCCGCAATGGAAATGGGAGAGTATCTCGATGGACTTTATAGATGGGTTGCCTAGGTCTAGAAGAGGAAATACCAGTATTTGGTTGATAGTAAACAGACTTAAGAAGAGTGCTCACTTCATTCCTCTCAAGAGAAATAGGACTGAATCATCGTTAGCACCTATTTATGTCAGGGAGATAGTTCGTTTGCATGGGGTACCTTCTAGCATAGTCAGCGACCATGATCCTATCTTTACTAGTGACTTTTGGAAAAGTTTGCAAGAAGCCACAGGGACACAGTTACGCTTGAGCACGACGTATCATCCTCAGACGGACGGCCAAACCGAGAGGGTGAATTGGGTTCTAGAAGACGTTTTGAGGCTTTGTATCTTAGGCTTTGGCAGGACATGGGAGGACCACCTTCCACTAGTAGAGTTTGCGTATAATAACAGCTATCAGTCTAGCATTGGAATAGCACCATTTGAAGCTTTGTATGGACGGCCATGTAGATCACCAACTTGTTGGTGGGAATCCACAGATAAGCTAGTACTTGGGCCAGATATGATTAGAGAGACTTCGGAGAAAGTGGATCTAATTCGAAGACATATGAAGACCGCACAAGACAGGCAAAAGTCGTATGCTGATTGGAGAAAGACCGATCTTGAATTCAGTGTTGGGGACATGGTCTTTGTCGAAGTATCACCATTAAGGAATGTTGTTCGCTTTGGGTCGGTAGGGAAGCTAACACCGTGAGTCATAGGTTCGTTTCCTATTACAGAGAGAGTTGGACAGATGGCCTACAGAGTAGAGTTGCCCGAGAAGCTTAGTGGCATACATAATGTGTTTTATGTATCACATGTGAGGAAGAGCTTACATGACACCGCAGAAGTGGTGGAGCCGATCATACTTGAGGAAGTTGAAGTGGAGCGAGATGCCACAATTAGACGAGCCCCTACGTGCATCCTTGGATCGGAGGTCAAGAGGATACGCAATAAAGAAGTCAAGCTAGTCAAAGTACAACGAGGAAGTGATGAAGGAGACGCTACTTGGGAGATGGAAGCTAAGATGCGTACGTTGTATACTTTTCTCTTTGAGGGTATGTTCTTAATTTCCCCTTTTTCTACCGCTTTGTTTATACTTGTTCTATCGTTTAGGACGTCCTCTTGATTATATCATCGACCTTTAGCTAGGAATATCCTATGATTGTAAACATGTGTTTGAGACATGTTATGTTTTGTGGATGCAAGTGGATGCAAGTGGATGCAAGTGGTCGATCGTGGATGCATTTACACACACCCCTAGGCACTAAATCGGCTCAAGTCACTTTCACATTGCATATGCATATATATGTTTGGTTATGGATGAGATTGAAATTGGACGTGTTATCATATGAATGTTGCATATGGATGAATGATTATGCACTCATGTAGAGGTTATGAAGTACATTATGAATAATTACATACATAATTGGAATCATGGCACTAACATAATTCGCATTAAGGAGGTCAACTGAATCAATAGACCGCCTGATTTTGCATTAGATAAGGAACATAAACATGCACACTTTTGCATATGTTCATATAGCATTAGAAATCTTTTTTAAGGACAATGGATGCTTGTGAATGATGGTTGAGTAGATGGATGTTGGATGGTAGGATGCATTCTTCTTAACTTAGAGATTTCGGGGACGAAATCCTTTAAAGTGGGGAGAATGTAACACCCCATATTTTTCTATGAATATTAATAGACGAATTAAAAGAATACTTAATTTTAAAAGTGAGAATCAACTAAAACAGACTATATCACTGTGTTCGTCTCAAAATTCTGGTCAAGATGGACCCAAAGTTTTCATTAAATGGATAATGTTTGAGAAAGTTATGGACCTTGGAAGTTTGTATACATATAAGGGAAATATATGTATATATATAAATTAATAAAATAAAAATCAACATAAAATTCAAGGAAAAAATTCAAAACAGCGGAAGTAGGGAGGCAAAACACCAAAACGACCTATTTTATGGGTCGACCCAAGACCCATTGGGTGACCCCAGGGTCAACTTAGGGTTTTTGGAATCGACCCCATAGGCCTAGAATGGTCTGTGACGAAATTTGGTGTTTTAGGGCTTATGTGTCGCACTGTGGTTGGCTGGGTGACATGTCTCTTTGGTTTAGATGGCTCTGATGACTCCTATGCTAATCTAAAGGGCATGGTTTGCCTAACACACCTATAAATACATATCCAAACCTAAACCCTAATTCTATTATTCACTCTCATGGCGCCTCCATGCCGCCAAACTCTCATCTAAACCTAGCTGCCACTAAAACATAAATCAAATCAAAAAGTTCTTCGTCGACCTGGAGGATTAATAAATATCAAGTTAGAGTTCTTCAACAACAAGCGAATCAATTATCTTTTCTAATCTAAACGCCGTAAGTTCAGTTATTTTTAGATTTGAACACCTAAGTCTAATCTTGACATGTAATAAGATGAAATTGAGATTATGTCTGATTCTAAATTGTTCTTTTGCTTGTATTCTTATTTTCATGATGCTATTATCATCAGTTTATCTTGTTGTACATCAATTTTTCATTTTCATGATGATGTTCTTATCAAGTCTTAGCATCCATGCCTGTGATGATATTTTCATTCCTATTTTCTCTCTGTTCTTATTTTATGCAACTTCTATCTCCCCCTATTTATTTTCTTTTATTGAACCTAGGTTAACTTCGAACCTAGGCTGAAATCGTGAAATACGAACATTTGGAATACAGTGAATATTGGGTATTGCCTATTTGGGTGAATTTATGGGCATAACATGTTTGGTGGAATTATTGGGCATAATTTGTGATGGATACAGGGTATTATTATTATTATTATTATTGTTATTGCAAGTTTGGGTAAATTGGCATGGAAATCAATATTTGGGCATATGTAAATTAGCATGTAAATCAATATTTGGGCATATGTAAATTGGCACGTAAATCAATATTTAGGCATAAGTAAATTGGCATGTAAATCAATAATTGGGCATATGTAAATTGGCATGTAAATTAATAATTGGGCATATGATAATTGGCATGTAAAAATTGGAATTTGGACATAATTGGCAAGTATATAATTTAATTAAATCTAATGGCCTTATAAGACACGAGGTTAGATTTGAGTTGTGGTGTAAGGCTGTCCGGAACTGCCCGGCACATCCAGCAACCGCAACGACAATAATCTAATGTGAGAGGTCAAAGGCGAAGATTAGATGGGTAATAATGCCTAACACCAGGTTTGAATGAGTTTGTGGTGTAAGGCTGCCTGGAACCGCCCAGCACATCCAGCAACCGCAAACAACAAGTCTAATGTGAGAGGTTAGCACATTGAATGCTTAAACCCGAGGTTGGAATGGGTTTGCGGTGTAAGACTGCCCGAAACTACCCGGCACAATCCAGCTACCGCAAATAAGTCCAATGTGAGAGGTTGATGCATTAATAAATAATTAAAGCTAAACAAACATGTTAAGTATGGTAGGTTTAAGTCAACATGCAACACTTAACCAATATGACATGACAAGTGGGTGGGTTAAGTAATTCGACTGGATTAATGACACTTAACCAATATAACATGATGAACGGGTGGGTTAAGTAAACTTGAATTGATTGATTGATGGCACTTAACCAATATGGGGGGTATACGAATAGATCCTAGGAAAACCCTAGTAGCGGGACCCTTTTCAGCAGTAACCCACATTAGGTATCAACGGGACCCTGAGCTAGGCAGGGTGGGGCACGATTACTGGGCTGATTATAAGCAGTCAAAATAGCGGCAGGTGGTACGGCAGTGCAGGTTCCGACGGATTACGGGCATGCACGTAATTCCAGCATGGGAAAATTTAGACACTGAGTACCAAGTAGGTATAAAGCTGTGCACTCTAGAACTGTATCGGGTTGCCACCCTATGAAATGATACACCCTATGGTGGGACCAGCACAGTATCTACAAGTAGGGACCGGGTTGATACAAACACATGCAGAACGTTATGAGTAGGAGCCGATCAATTAAGATAGGTATGGTGGGGATAGGTAAACTATCAACATGAGGTAGGACCCTCATAATGAGATATGTACCTATAAAACTATCATGGGGGAAATGGGGATCACATATCTTGTTTCGTAACAAATGGCATTTGTTGAACACTAGTTAGGTGGTGCAGAGAAATTACGAATCAGTACGATATCTTATCATGTTCTAGTCTTATCTTATCCTTATCTCGTTATCTTGCGATGCTTATTATCATGGTTATGTCTTGTAACACCCCGTAATTTTAAATTTTAAAATTAAAAAATTTAAGAATACTTAATTGCTAAAGTGATAATTAAGGGAAACAGGTTACGCCATTGCGTTCGTCTCAAAATCCTACTTGGAATAGAGTCTAAGTTTTTGATAATCGGACTTCGTATGAAGAAGTTATGGTCCTCAGAACTTTCAAAAATTTGTATAAAACAATTAAAAAATTAAATACCAAGGTAAGTCGACCTGGGGGTCGACCTACCCCAGGCCAGGTCAACCAGGGGGTCGACCTCCCTATATACAGGTCGACCTCCCCCTCGGGCCAGATCTAAAACCTGACATGTTTCTTTGTGTGACGATTTTTTGACTCATTAGGGCTTGTGTGGCAAGTTCTGGTTGGTTCTCTTAGGTTTGAATGGCTTCGACTGGTCCTAGGTTTTTCTAACGGCTTAGGCTGATTTAAACTTCTATAAAAGAGTACCTAGACTCAAACCCTAAACAAAAAACAAAATTTGTCTCTTGGCCACCATGCTGCTGTTAGGATAGTTCTCCTCCCTAAAGCTTAGGGATTAGCAAGTCAGAATTCTAATTCAAAAGACGAACAAATCATTCTATTCTCTAACCTATCTTTGTGAGTGCTATTTCTTTCACAATATAATCAATAAATTAATTATGATGGGTTGTAACTGGAATATGAGAACATGTCTATTGAATCACGTGATGTTGTTTAACTTTGTTATCTTATGTTGGCAGATCTATTTCATATTTAACTTGATTCATTTTATATGTGAATTTTATTGCAAGTTTGGGATGTTAAAGCATATGTTAATTCATATGTAAATTTTATTGAAGTTTGGGATGTTAAATCATATGTTAATTCATATGTGAATTTTATGCTAGTTTGGGATGTTAAATCATATGTTAATTTATAAGTGAATCTTATGCAAGTTTGGGATGTTAAATCATATGTTAATTCATATGCGAATCTTATGCAAATTTGGATGTTAAATCATATGCTAATTCGTATGTGAATTTTAAGCATTTTTGGGATGTTAAATTGTATGTTAGTTTGAATATGAATCTTATGCAAGTTTATATGTGAATTGTACACAAGTTTATATGTGATTCAAGTATATACATATGTTAGTTTATGTGCAAAAACATGTGGTAAATTCAAGTTGTAGAAATCCATATGCAAGTTTAGGTGAAAAACTATATTCACATTTTTGGGTGAAAATTATATTCACATATGCAAGTTAAGTGAGACCCACAATTTATATATGCAAGTTCACAATTTCATGTTTAGATTTATATTTAGATCCACGGTAGTTTATGCAAATATATGATTCTATATGACCATTGTCTATGCAAATTATTGGCTATGCGAATTTATGTTATAATTCCTATTTGCAAGTTAGATCTATTTTTATGTGCTATGCAAGTTTTGATGTTTCTTTTCTTTTTATGAGTTAGACTATTTGCGGGACTAACGTATTTCATATTAAATGTGCGAACGACGTAGGGGAAATGAGAAAATATTAAATATTAATATTGTGAGTTGGTATAAAAATGGCTTAAAAGCATATAATAAATTTTGAGACATTAATTGACCTAAATTATATGGATAGAAATTATTGACATAATTTAGGTGACAATTACGGACATAGATTAATTTGGAAGTTATTGACAATTTGAAATGGAGATTTTAATTCAAATTGGGATCGAATAATAATATGTAATAATAAATGCCTAAGACACGAGGTTAGACTCGTTTGTGGTGTAAGACTGCCTGGACTCGCCCGGCAAATCCAGAAACCACAAACGGTAGTCTAATGTGAGAGGTCAAAGGCATAAATTAAATGCGTAATAAATGCCTAAGACACGAGGTTAGACTCGTTTCTGGTTTAAGACTGCCCGGACCCGCCCGGCACATCCAGCAACCACAAACGGTAGTCTAATGTGAGAGGTCAAAGGCCTAATTAAAAGATGCTTAGACATGAGGTTAAGTCTGGCTTGTGGTGGAAGTCTGCCTGGAACCGCCCGGCATATCCATTGGCCACAAGCAATTGACTTAATGTGGGAGGTCTGTTCATTAATAATTAATTAATGCTGATCAAAGATGAATATGATTGACAAACAGAAGTTTGGTTGAGTAAAGTAATTATGTGAGTACCAATCTGATGTTGATTTCGGTCTTCGGGTTTGATACTTAGGGAGTTATTATCTTAATCAATGTATTTGTGAACTAAGATGTACTTAATCATAAATTAAGTAAAACAAGTTACATGATATATATGATACATAACATGATAAGTGGATAGGGTTAAGACCATCTTAACCAATAATATGATAAGTGGATAAGGTTAAGACCCGCTTAACCAATTATCTGATAAGTGGATAAGGTTAAGACTAGCTTAACCAATAATCTGATAAGTAGATAGGGTTGAGACCAGCTTAACCAATAATATATAAGTGGATAGGGTTAAGACCAGCTTAACCAATAATCTGATAAGTAGGTAGGGTTAAGACCAGCTTAACCAATAATATATATTAATCTGATAAGTGGGTAGGGTTAAGTCTGGCTTAACCAATAATATATATATATATATATATATATATTAATCTGATAAGTGTATAGGGTTAAGGCAAACTTAACCAATAATACATATTGATCTGATAAGTGGATGGGGTTAAGACAAGCTTAACCAATAAAACATGCTGATTTGATAAGTGGGTAACATGGGTGACATGTGGGATATAATCATTAACACTTAACCAAGATAAACATGTGGTGGGACATGGGAGTTAAGTGGATGACATGGGAGACATGTGAAATAAGATTAGAGGCACTTAACCAAATTGAAACGTTTAAGAAGACATGAATAAGAAGGGGTAAGTGGAAAATTCTAGTGGGGACCAAGCATAGGTGGAAAGCTTGTGTCAAGCATGGGGGACCCATTTCAAACCAGTAACCCATTAAGTATCTTTGTGAGCTTAAGTTAGATCGAGGACGGGACACGCTTACTGGGTTTGATCATAAGAGGTCAAAAAGGTTTAACGGTGGCAACACAAGTCCAACGGGGTCATGTGTGTGCGTGGGCCCAGGCTGGTAGGTAAGACGTTGTTGCATCGTGTAGATATAATCCGTGCATCATTAGTGGTATCGGGTTGCCACTTTGGGGAGCGATACACCTCACTGTGGGACCAGCACGGGTATCTACAAGTTAGGGAGCCGGTCTAATGGGTAAGGTTGTAGGTACGACTAGTGGAGATAGGAGCAGGCGTCACCTATGAAGACAGCTAGTTGTCCAACTACCATATTATGAATAAACGTTGTAATTAGAATGGGGAGGGTAGTGGATACAACTAGTGGAGATAGGAGCGGGCGGCACCTATGAAGACAACTAGGGGTACACGAAACTATTATTATTATTATTATTATTTTGTTCAGTAGGCGGGATTGATTTTTTGGGTGACTTGAAACGGCCCGGATTTTGCCCGACCCGATCTATCGTTAGATCAACCAAGACCGTTTGAAAACCCGAATACGTTAACTTTGGGAATACAACACATCAGAACAATAACAGCAGACTTCTATAAACATCATAATAATGTTACATTAGAGTACAGAATATCATAGTACATTGAATAAAATTACAGCGGAAGACAAATTACAATATTTTATAATACAATACAGTGCAACGGAAATAAAATAACTAAGGCAGCGGAAGACAACTATGCTCTGGACACAGCTTTAAGCTTCAATCTAGAATCCTACTCGAGATAAGGACCTGTAGACAAACTATTCGACTGCCCGTGTGGAAAAGAGGGCACCCGAGTTTGCAAAGATGGAAACAAACAACGGGTCAGTCATGGGACTGGTGTGAGAATTCTTAACTAATTTAACTTATAGTAATAAGGCAAATCCAAGGACCACACCGCTAACGTGGAGCGTGTTATATTCCAATGGATTGCCGGTGCATAAATTAAAGTAAATCGCTAAACAACGCAATGCTTTTTGAAAAAATGGAACTATTATAAGATTCAAGTCCCATAACACAACGCAACGCAAACCGGAGGATAGAGTTTTACCTTATAATGGTCAAAAATGCTTGATATGATAAAACGGGTTTGACATTATTACTAGTTTATATAAGTTTCAAAAACAGCTCAATCATAATGTATCAATCATAGATGACATAGTACCCCATCCTACTATGCCTCCATACTAGTTCTACAATCAAAACCGCATGAGGTCATATTGGAAATTGGGTTTCCATCATGAGTCAAGGCTAGGGAGGAGCTCCTTACCGATTCGAGACACTCTAGCTAATGTCTCAGGATCCCCCGCAGTCAACCCTTGGAAATCTGCAGGGCCGGTCCACACATACGATTTTGCAGATTGGCAATTCCTGAACACATGTTTCCCAGTCCTATAGGACCTAATATCTGAGGTGCCTCATTCCATCATTCACATAAGTAAAATGCAGGGACGTGTAAAACCCAAACACCACTTCTAGCTAGAAAGAAACGTGCTGCTCTCCCTGCGTTCCCGTTTCCCGTTTTAGACTCCAACGGGGGTGTGAGGCTCGCGATGCTACGTAATACAGAAAGCTATGCTTATTCATGCTGTTTGCGAACAAATTATACAATTGTAAACAACTGTAAAATTCGTTCGTCTTTCCTAAACAACAAGGTTCGTTGCAGAGGGTGTCGAACTCTGGGACCAAATTATTTTATTAATAAATCCAATCAAGTTATCCTTAACTTTTGATTGGTTGAAAACAAAGAAAATAGCAGAAATTAAATAAAAGAGAGTTTTAACAATAAGTGAAAGCAATTAGGGGATAATGACATAGATCAGATTCATAATCCTCAATAGCCAAAAGATTAACCAGATCTAATACATGTTTCTGTCACAAACATGAATCAACGATAATAGGTTTTTAGAAACAAATATGTAAATAACGACAAGCATAGCCTATGCAGGAGCTCAGCTCTACAACCATAGGTTATCAGGACAGATTCACTATTTTATTTCTAAAACCCTAAATATTAAATCTAAATCTGATAAGTGTTAGATTGAACTCGAATATACCCTGTGAAGGAGCACAACTCTTAAACGACACAGGGTATGAAGGTTCAGATCTAACCCTTAATTCAGATCCAGATCTACATGTATACAGTCCTCATCTTTTGGCTATGTGATTCATGTTGAATCATACTATCAGCGTCATCACCCCCTAATCAAAGGGGATTAGCTAGACATAGCTAAAGAAGAAGAGAAAAAGAAAATAAATAACATGAACATAAATAAAATAAACAAAAAGTAAAAAGAAAGGGAGAGAATGATTTTATTCCAAGAAGAGAATTACAGAATAAAACCTAATGTGTTTTTACATGACTAAGATACAATGTATTTATAGCTGATATGACAAAGGCTAGCTAGCTAATTACATAATGTGGGACTAAAGAAATAACCCAAATAACTCATAAGCCAGTGTGAACGCAGCTTTAGAGTGAGTGGTCTAGCAAATAGGCTAGTGTGAACGCAACATGAGTAAAAGGCCTTCCAAATGAGCTAATGTGAATGTAGTTTGAGTCTTTATTGAGCCAAATCTTCTTAACTGAAATATAATTGCAACCGTTCTTCAAGCTTTAGACTCTTCAAGCTTTAGCAATTTTAAAATTCACTCTTTTTAAGCAAATTCTTCATGCTTTATCCATCAAATGCTCTAAACCATGCTTCTTGTCAACAATCTGAAAATACAGCTATAAATACAAAGTATCAATTATTTTAAAGGGAAAATAAGATAAATAAGCGGATAAAATATACACATTTACGTGTATATCACATGCTGTGCTTTGATCATCAACCATAGGCTCTGCTTTTCAACAAGAAACCTTGATCATTGTATCTTGGTATGCCACATTGTCAATCCATTTCATACCATTGATTCCTACCAATATATAACCTCTAAGCTCGTACGTCTTAGAGAAGGGTGTTAAACGCCAAACAAATATATATTTAGCAGAGATCAACGAATACCGTATAAAGGAATACAATGTCAGACATACAATCCATTTTCAAATCCGTTCTGGGTCTGAACGAAACCGGATGCACCTTATTCCTCGCGTATCCGAACAATCAACAAATATGTCCAGACAACTACCACTGCACCCCCTTTCAAGGTAGCTACTCCAATCACGAGCGTCAGTAGTCCTCATCCATTCGATGTAAAGATCGTCGGTCTTCAATCACCGTCATCAATCTTCGACTTAGATTGACGAATAATCATTTGAAATGAGATTGAACTCAAACTTTTCAAACGATCATCGTATATATATAATTTAAAATCATTTCTTATTGTTAATATTAATTTATAACGATTAATCTCTATTTTTATTTATATAAAAATAATTGAATTTTATTTAACAACACTTCATGTCAATAGGCGACTTTGGCGTTGTTTTCACCCAAATTTGTTTTACAAGTTTCTCTAAATCTAACCGTTGGAATTTAACACAATTTATACCGTTGGAAGGGTCTTCCGAAGGCGAGCCTAACGGTTTCAGTTTTGGGAAAATCCGACTTTCGGATATTTCAGCATAACTATTTGAAGTTACGATTGTCGAATCGCGAACTACCGCGCGCGATTCGTTTAATTACAATTTACATATATATACTTATATATAATTCCGTCATCCATTTCATTTCACTATATTTTGTTAACATCGAATATCCCTATTTGTGTATATAATATCGAGGTATAACATGGCACACAATAATGTTTATTTTATTTTAATTCACATACACATGCTATATCCAACAATGTATTTTTTCTTCTTTAATCTTTCAGTTTACACCAGATGTATATTTGGTTTCATTATTCCTTTTTAATGAAAACCCATTCCTTAAAATGTAAATATATAACCCTTTTATTTACACAAAAAAAAATGTAAATTTCTATTCCTATTTTATTTACATTGAGAAATGTAAACTTATATTTTAATATATTATTATATTGAAAATGTAACTTTTATTTCATATTATTTTTACATTGGAAAATGTGAGTTCCTAATCATTCTTTTATTTCTTTTGTTTACATTGAAAAATGTTAATTTTTTTATTTACATATAAAAAAAAATTCTATTTTATCCTTATTTACATTGAAAAAATGTAAGTTTCTATATCATTCTAATTACATATAAAAATGTAACTTCCTATTTTTCTTTTATTTACATTGAAAAATGTAATTTCTTTTTACCGCCTCTAAAATGACGATAAAAATATATAATAATTATTCTATTCTTTTTTCGCATCTAAAGTGACGATAAAAATATACATTTCATTTCTACTCTTTTTATGGCATCTAAAATGATGATAAAAATATACATTTTAATTCCATTATTTTTATTCACATTAAAAATGTAAACTTTCCTTTTTAATATAATCTACATTAAAATGTGACTTTTCTTTTTAATATAATCTACATTGCATTAAATAATTTTGCAATGTCAAAATCTAATCTTTTCATTGCATAAAAATGAAATTTTCTTACTTTAAACCTTAGTTACGTGAAAATGAAACTTTCTTCTTTAAATACTCTTTGCATGAAAACGTCAATTTTCTCTCTAATTCTTTTACATGAAAATGTAAATTTTCTTACTTTAAACCTTATCCACATTAAAAATGTAAATTTTCCTTCTTTACCTTATTCACATTAAAAATGTAAACTTGTCTTTTTCTAATCTTATTTACATTAAAAATGTAACTTTTCGTTTTACATTAAAAATGTAACTTTTATTTCTTTATTCTTTTATTTACATAGAAATGTAAATTACATTTCAATGTTGCACTTCATTCTTTATTCTTTTAATTCTATTCTTATGAATTCATGGCAAATCCATTCTTTTAATTACATATAAATGTAAGTAACATTACACTTCAAATTTTATCTTTTATTTTGCAATGTAAAATTTCTACCTTTTTAGTTACATTGAAAATGTAATTAGTATTACATGACAAATCTTGCTTTTTTTTATCCTTTAATTTGCAATGTAAAATTCTACCCTTTTAAGTTACATTAAAAATGTTATTTTAATTACACCATCAAATTCTACTTTTTAATTACATTAAAAATGTAATTTTATTAATAGTGCAAATTCTTCTAAATGCAACATTTTACACTAAAAATGTTTTTTTTAAATGCAACATTTTTAACAAAAGTGAACCTTTATTCCTTATGCAACAATTTATAAGATTAAAAAAATGTTACTTTTCTATGCTAACATTTCATATAATAAAAATGATCTTTTCTAGTGCTAACATCTTAAATTGGGTTTTGCCCGATTTAATAAAAATGTTACTTTTGTCTAATCTTTCAATGGAAACAAAAATGTCATTTTTGTCTTCATTCTTTTAAAGTAAACTAAATGCTAATTTTTCTTCAATCCCTTTTAATGATAAAAATGTAATCTTTCTTCTTAATGAACAAAAATGTATTTTTGTTTAAACTCTTTTTAATGTATAAAATATACATTGCCAATTCATTCTCTTTTAATGTATAAAAACATATATTTCCAATTCATGCTCTTTTAAGGTGACAAAATGAATGTTTTCTAATTCATTTCTCTAAAGTGACAAAAATGAATGAATTTACTTCATTCCTTTCAAAGTGACAAAATGAATGAATTCTTTCTATAATCCTATTTTCACAAAAATGTGATTTCACAAAAATATGTACTTTTATTAATGTCAAAAATATGAACTTTTAATACGAACCAAAAATATGTTCTTTTAATACGAATAAAAATATGTTCTTTTTATAACGTACAAAAATGATACTTATGTTTGAAAAACGATGTTTAAAATTGACTCTTTTTATTTTGAAACAAAACGACATTAAAATTTCATATTTTTATTTATAACAACACGATGCTAAAACTCAAATCTTTTCATTTTAAAAAAATGATGTTTTTAATATGAACAAATCGATATTAAAAAAGATAATCTTTTTAATATGAACAAAAAGAAAGACATTAAAAATTCTTCCCAACAATTCAATAAAAAAATATGACGAATTTGGTTTAACTATTTCCAACATACACAAATGCAAATTTTAAACACATAAATTCTAAGGAACCATTCGTATATATGTATATAAATCTAAATAAAAAAAATGAGATTTTTATCGCATTGACAAAACTAAAATAATAGAACTGAAATAAAGAAGTAAATAACAGCGCAACGTCAGATCTGAAATAATAGATCTGGAATTAATAATAAATTTCATCACGAATTTAGAACATAAATTTGAATCTCAATAAATATGAGATTTTTAATCGTATCAACCCAAGCGAATATATCAAACACAACAGAAATACATAAACAAATAAATCCTAAATTACCATAGCGCAGAATAATATACATATAACGATTCAGAGGTGAGAACAATAATTAAAATATAATTATTTATAAAAATAGATAAGATTTCTCACATTGTTTAGAATTTCTGAGCTGTTCAGATCCAAAAATTGGCCAAATTTCAACTTGCTAAGAATCAGGTCTAGTCAGTTTCATCGCGAAGGTCTCGGTCTCACGATCGTGACACACCTGAAATAGTTCGAATCCGAGTTCGTACAAGTGAGATATGGTTAAATTTAGATTGGAAAAAGATTTGAATTAAATTAATTAGTTTGGTCAAAGTTCAAAAAGTCAACTCACCCTCCTTCTTCCTCTTCCAACGTGCAAAACACAAAATGAACCCATAACCTTCAAAACTAGGTTTCTATTTATCTCTAAATTGGTGAAGCTTGAAGACGATCGGAAGGTGGCATATCGGAGAGGGAGGAAAGGGCTTGGTGCGCCTAGGGAGGTAGAGGCCGCAGTGGGGCCCACGTGGTGCGGCGGGGGCTATTTGGCCGTGGGTTGGGGAGGAATTCTGGGCCAAAATACTTCATTAAATCTCATCATGTCCGTATCAAATCGAAGAGGAAGACGAGTTATACAATAAGTTCTAAAGGAGGGAGTGATTTCATTGAATGGATTGTGAGATTTTAATGGAAGAAAATCGGGCATTTCTGGCCATGGAGAAAGAAGATGGCGGCTAGTTTGTTTTAGGGGGATTAGGGTTTAGAGGTTAGTGAATATTAATATTATTTAATTAGTTAATTAGCCCGTTAAGGCTTGTTTTGCAACTTTTTCCAATTTCAGCCCAATGACTGTCGTTCTTACCTATTAACCCCTATTACGGACCCATCTAGCTATGTCCTGTAAGCCCAAACGACTGTCTTGACCCCGTTTTCTTTAATTTAAAATATTTACTTTTATTTTTAATTCAACCGTACAAATAAATTCACCGGGGCCACAAATTAACTTCAAAAAATCCCGAAAAAATATTTTGCTATGCTTTGACGCTGCGGACCTAGGAAAATTAATTTCGTTCAATTATGAGCCTCTTTGAAAATGGCATTTTTCAATTCGACTAAAATTGACCAAACTGAAATCTTTTTGCCACGGTCACAAATTAATTCTAAAAATTATGAAAAATTAAACTTAGTAATAATTTGACATTCTGAATCCAACAAAAGTGGTTTCGTCGAAAATAGAGGTCATCTGAAAAATGGCTATTTTTAATATTAAAATATATATATATATATAAATCCTACACTGACTATTCTGAAATTTAAACTGGGCATAACTTTTGATTCCTGCTATGAAATTTCAATTTTTCGGGATCGTTGGAAAGATATTTTAAAAGAGATTTTGATATTTTTGGTTTCACTAAAATCCATTTTATTCTGCATCCTGTACGGTCAGTCAAAGTTCAATTTTGACTTTTCAAACTACCGCGCTATTTCTAACTCCTTTTATAATTAAAATTAAATTATTCATCCTAACTTCATTTTGAATTAATTTTTAATCGTTATTATTTAAAATAAATTATTTTAAATATCAAAACCCATTAAAATTAGTTAAAATAAATTTTAAATTTACCCCAAAATTCAGGGTTGTTACAGTCTCCCCCACTTAAAAAATTTTCGTCCTCGAAAAGGAACGAAGCTAAATGTTGTTTAATTATCCTATCTTAAATGATTTTATTTGTTGATAAATTTTTAAAATATATAACTTTATATATTCAAAAATCATATTCCAAAGATCGGATTATATATAATCAAAAATACGTTAATTAGAAACTGGGCACTCTCAACTCATTCTTGGGCCTTACTAACCCCATCTCTAATGAGATTTCTCATTCTAGGATACTGCTGATCCTATCTCTAATAAGTATTCTTATTGGATATTATTAATTCAATCTATGAGTCTTTTGTTCAGTTCTAATGAGTTGTACCCCAAAGATTTGAACTAACCAGAGCTCGGATACCAACTGTAACGGCCCGGATTTCGCCCGACCCGATCTATCGTTAGATCGACCATGACCATTTGAAAACCCGAATACGTTAACTCTGGGAATACAACACATCAGAACAATAACAGCAGACTTTTAAACATCATAATAATGTTACATCGGCGTACACAATATCAGAGTACATTAAATAAAATTACAGCGGAAGACAAATTAAAATATTTTATAATACAATACAGCGCATCGAAAATAAAATAACTATGGTAGCGGAAGACAACTATGCTCTGGACACAGCTTTAAGCTTCAATCCAGAATCCTGCTCGAGATAAGGACCTATAGACAAACTACTCGACTGCCCGTGTGGAAAAGAGGGCACCCGAGTTTGCAAAGGTGGAAATAAACAACGGGGCAGTCATGGGACTGGTGTGAGAATTCTTAACTAATTTAACTAATTGTAATAAGGCAAATCCAATGACCATGCCGCTAACGCAGAACGGGTTTTATTCCAATGGATTGCCGGTGCATAAATTAAAGTGAATCGTTAAACAACGCAATGCTTTTTGGAAAAATGAAACCATTACAAGACTCAAGTCCAATCACACAATGCAACGCAAACCGGAGGATAGAGTTTTAACTTATAATGGTCAAAAATGCTTGATACGATAAAAACGGGTTTAATATTATTACTAGTGTATATAAGTTTCAAAAACAGTTCAATCACAATGTATCAATCATAGACGGCATAGTACCTCATCCTACTATGCCGCCATACTAGTTCTACAATCAAAACCATATGAGGTCGTATTGGAAATTGAATTTCCATCATGAGTCAAGGCTAGGGAGGAGTACCGATTCGAGACACTCTAGCTAATGTCTCAGGATCCCCCGCAGTCAACCCTTGGAAAGCTGCAGGGCAGGCCACACATACGATTTTGCGGATTGGCAATTCCTGAACACATGTTTCCCAGTCCTATAGGACCTAATATCCGAGGCGCCTCATTCCATCATCCACATAAGTAAAATGCAGGGCCTTGTAAAACCCAAACACCTTAGCTAGAAAGAAACGTGCTGCTCTCCCTGCATTCCCTTCTCCCATTTTAGACTCCAACGGGGCTGTGAAGCTCGCGAAGCTACGTAATACAGAAAGCAATGCTTATTCAAGCTGTGCTTTGATCATCAACAACAAGGCTAGCTTTTCATCAAGAAACCTTGATCATTGCATCTTGGTATGCCACATTGTCAATCCATATCATACCATTGATTCCTACCAATATATAACCTCTAAGCTCGTACGTCTTAGAGAAGGGTGTTAAACACCAAACAAATATATATTTAGCAGAGATCAACGAATACCGTATAAAGGAATACAACGTCAGACATACAATCCATTTTCAAGTCCGTTCTGGGTCTGAATGAAACCGGAGGCACCTTATTCCTCGCGTATCCGAACAATCAACAAATACGTCTGTACAACTTCCACTGCAGCCCCTTTCAAGGTAGCTAATCCAATCACGAGCGTCAGTAGTCCTCATCCATTCGATGTGAAGATCGTCGGTCTTCAATCACCGTCTTCAACTCTTCGACTTAGATCGACGAATAATCATTTGAAATGAGATTGAACTCGGACTTTTCAAATGATCCTCGTATATATATATAATTTAAAATCATTTCTTATCGTTAATATTAATTTATAACGATTAATCTCTATTTTTATTTATATAAAAATAATTGAATTTTATTTAACAACGCTTCATGTCAATAGGCGACCTTGGCGCTGTTTTCACCCAAATTTGTTTTACAAGTTTCTCTAAATCTAACCGTTGGAATTTAACAATTCATATCGTTGGAAAGGTCCTCCCAAGGAGAACCTAACGGTTTCAGTTTTAGGAAAATCCGACGGTCGGATATTTCAGCATAACTATTTGAAGTTACGATTGTCGAATCGCGAACTACCACGCGCGATTCGTTTAATTACAATTTACATATATATACTTATATATAATTCCGTCATCCATTTCATTTCACTATATTTTGTTAACATCGAATATCCCTATTTGTGTATATAATATCGAGGTATAACATGGCACACAATAATGTTAATTTTATTTTAATTCACATACACATGCTATATCCAACATTGTATTTTTTCTTCTTTCATCTTTCAATTTACACCTGATGTATATTTGGTTTCATTATTCCTTTTTATTGAAAACCTATTCCTTAAAATTTAAATTTCTAATCCTTTTATTTACATAAATAAATGTAAATTTCTATTCCTATTTTATTTACATTAAGAAATGTAAACTTATATTTCTTTATATTATTATATTGAAAATGTAACTTTTATTTCATATTCTATTTACATTGGAAAATGTGAGTTCCTAATCATTCTTTTATTTCTTTTGTTTACATTGAAAAATGTAAATTCTTTTATTTACATATAAAATATATATATATAATTTCTATTTCATCCTTATTTACATTGAAAAAATGTAAGTTTCTATATTTCTCTAATTACATATAAAAATGTAACTTCCTATTTTTCTTTTATTTACATTGAAAAATGTAACTTCTTTTTACCGCCTCTAAAATGACCATAAAAATATATAATAATTATTCTATTCTTTTGTCGCATCTAAAGTGACGATAAAAATATACATTTCATTTTTACTCTTTTTATCGCATCTAAAATGACGATAAAAATATACATTTTAATTCCATTATTTTTATTCACATTAAAAATGTAAACTTTCCTTTTTATCGGAGAGGGAGGAGAGGGCTTGGTGCGCCTTGGGTGGTGGAGGCCGCGGTGGGGCCCACGTGGTGCGGCGGGGGTTGTTTGGCCGTAGGTTGGGGAGGAATTCTAGGCAAAAATACTTCGTTAAATCTCAACGTGTTCGTTTCAAATCGAAGAGGAAGAAGAGTTCTACAATAAGTTCTAAAGGAGGGAGTGATTTCATTGAATGGATTATGAGATTTTAATGGAAGAAAATCGGGCATTTCTGGCCATGGAGAAAGAAGATGACGGTTGGTTTGTTTTTGGGGAAATAGGGTTTAGAGATTAGTGAATATTTATATTATTTAACTAGTTAATTAGCCCGTCAAGGCCCTTTTTGCAACTTTTTCCAATTTCAGCCCAACGACTGTCATTCATACCTATTAACCCCTATTACGGACTCATCTAGCTATGTACCGCAGGCCCAAACAACTGTCTTGACCTCGTTTTCTTTAATTTAAAATATTTACTTTTATTTTTAACTCAACCGTACAAATAAATTAACCAGGGCCACAAATTAACTTCGAAAAATCCTGAAAAATTAATTTCGTTCAATTATGAGCCTCTTTGAAAAATGGCATTTTTCAAGTCGACTAAAATTGATCGAAATTGACCAAACTGAAATCTTTTTGCCACGGTCACAAATTAATTCTAAAAATTATGAAAAATTAAACTTAGCAATAATTTGACATTACGAATCCAACAAAAGTAGTTTCGTTGAAAACAGAGGTCGTCTGAAAAATGGATATTTTTAATATTAAAATATATATATAAATCCTACAACGACTATTCTGAAATTTAAACTGGGCATAACTTTTGATTCCTGCTATGAAATTTCAATTTTTCGGATTCGCCTGAAAGATATTTTAAAAGAGATTCTAATATTTTTGGTTTCACTAAAATCCGTTTTATTCTGTATCCTATACGTTCAGTCAAAGTTTAAGTTTGACTTTTCAAACTACCGCGCTATTTCTAACTCCTTTTATAATTAAAATTAAATTATTCATCCTAACTTCGATTTATATAAATTTTTAATCATTATTATTTAAAATAAATTATTTTAAATATCAAAACCCATTAAAATTAGTTAAAATAAATTTTAAATTTACCCTAAAATTCAGGGTTGTTACATGACTAGTAATGGTGTAGTGCAGTAATTATCCTATAGTGATTAGGAGCGAGATTAACGCCAGAATGTCCCTCTTGTTTTTTTTGTCTTGCCCACTTGCTTCACAATCATTCCTTATTTTACTAGTTTATGCCTTATCCTAATTACTTAGTAATTATATTGTTAAAGTTATGGTACTCGCCAGCTTCATGTCTGACCCCCTTTGTTTTCGCCTCTTTTCTTCCTTTCTCCTCCCGAAGGTTCTCATGGTGGGACTAGTACTAGTGGAGCTTGATCTGGATCTTCCTCTCTCTTTTGGAAGTGCTTGGATTTCTGGAAGTAAAGTTCAGCTCGTCTCTTTTATGGCTACTTATGTTAGGGTTATGCTTTTTATTTTATGTACTCAGAAAACAATTTGTCAAGATGGTTACTAAGTGTACTTGGTTTTTCTGTTGGTTTATGATGTTGTTGTAATCAAACTATTTCTCCGCTGCAATAAAAGTTGTTTTGAATTTTTCAAGTACCAATATATGTATCTATCTTGTTATATTCTGTCCTATTCACTAATAATACTCCATGAAAGTTAATGCATTCCCTTTGAGAGTGACATTAATGGACGTGGGGTGTTACACATGGTATCCGAGCTGAAGGTTAACAGAATAGATAAGAGATTTTGAAAAACTGTTTTTTCAAAAGCATTTTATAAAGAAATACTTTCAAAAGTTTGTTTTAAGGGAGTATTTTCAAGAGAAAAGTTTGTTTTAAAAACATAACCCCTAAGAGAAATATATCTTTCCTTCGATTCTCCGTTTTGAATCTCTTCCTCTTTCCTTTTTTGAATTTCTTCATCCATGTATAGACGCTTTTTCTAAGATATTTAAAAACATCCGTATGATGGGCGGAAAACCACTTCATGGGAATGAGACGTTTGTCAAAGCTAGAAGGAAGCGGAGGACTTGTTGGTACCTTTAAGATGGATGATGGGAGTAAGGTTCAGTTAGCCCCTTGGTTAATGAAGGACGAAACCTCATTTTGGTAGGAGGTCATGAATGGAGAATGTGCAGGAGAGACATGGATCGTACACATGATAAGAAGTAGATCCAAAGAAAGGCGGTAAGGATAACAGGGTCCAAGAGAAAAGGATGGGCCACACTTGTGAAATACCTGACAACTTAAATGAAGATGTTAGAAAGAAGAAGAAGGCTAGTTGTTTATCGTTACGTGGAAACAGGACATCTACTTGATAAAGGTAGAAATATCTTGGTTGGAAGTTTGGTTTTTCTTTTCGATCATCCCGTTCGAACCTTGTTTGAATTCTGGCACTTCACACTCGTTTGTATCTGCTTTGTCAGTTGAAAACACTGCACCTAAATATTAGTTTAGTTACGGATCCCATAGTAGTCTCAAATGCTATTGGTGGTTCGCTCATCTTTCGATGATTTGTCGGGATTTGAGAGTGTCTATCTTGGGCGTTGGGTTCGAATGCAACGCCTTCGTTCTTGGCTTCTTGGGCTATGGCTTGATTCTAGGCATGGATTGGCTAGCCGGATACGGTGCCATCCTAGACTTTGAAAGAAGGGTAGTTAAATTGTTGACTCGTTGTGGAGAGACCCTTGATATTTCTTGTGACCCTAGATGTCCGGTGATGCTTAGCTACCTAGAATCTCTTGACGCGTCCAACGATGATTTGGAATTTGTTCGTGTGGTTCGTGAATATGGTGACGTCTTCGATGATGTTCGGGATTTACCCCCGAGGCGCAAGATAGACTTTCATATATACCTAACAGATAATACAAAGCTAGTTGCATTACCAGTACGCCACATGGCTCCAAGAGAGAGAGGAGAACTCAGTAAGCAAGTGAGAGATTTGCTTGAAGTGTTTCATAAGAAGGAGCATTTCGGAATGGGGATAGCTATGGATCCTGCAAATGTGGTGGCAATCCAAGATTGGAAGATTCCTAAGAATGCAACAGAAGTAAGAAGCTTTTTAGGACTGGCGGGCTATTACAGGAAGTTCACTAAGGACTTCGCGAAGATATCGGCCCCACTTACTCGGTTAACAAAGAAGAAATTGACTTTTGCTTGGGATGTTGACTATGATGATGCGTTCCAACGTTTGAAGAGGGTTTTGACGACAGCTCCAGTTTTAGTTTTGCCAGATGGAAGTAAGACATTCACATTGTATACCGGTGCTTGCGGGACAGGGCTTGGAGCAGTTTTCGGTGTAAGAGGAAAAGGTGATATGCAAAAGGCGGCAAGTACGAGTATCACTTATCATCTACAGATGGATAGACAGACAAAGAGGGGAGAATAGAAGCCTTGAAGATCTTTTGAGGTTATGTAACCTAGATTTTGGAGGGACATGAGAAGAGGCAACGAGCTTAGTGATGTTCATGACATGTTTCACATATCGCATTTGCGGAAGTGTTACAAGATACCGCGGAAGCAGTGTAGTCGAGCATGCTAAGAGAAGTGGAAGTAGAGTGTGATGCCACGATAAGACGAGCTCCTACAAGCATCCTTGGGACGAAGTGTAACAACCCGTAAAATGCGAGCCAGTTTGAAAATTTTATTTTGGCAATTTTAGCGGATTTTGAATATTTAAAATGAATTATTTTAAATAATATCGACGAGAAATTTATTTTGAATAGAATTCGAACGTATATATTATATACGTCGTCGTTAGAATATATAATAATTATATATAATTATAAAAGGAATAGAAAATGGCGCGGTAGTTCGAAAATTCGATTTCTAATTTCAAATGAATATACAGAATTCAATATAAGTCAGAATTGAACGAAACAAGAAATATTTGAATCTGTATAACTATATCTTTGTAACGAAGTTGACAAACTGAGATTTCATCTTAGAAATGATAAGATATGTCCAGTTTAAAATTAGAAATAGTCGCTATGGAATTTATATATATTTTTATATATATAAGGCCCTTAAAAATAGCAATTTTGCAAATGACCTCGGATTTCGACGAAACCAGTTTTGTTGGGTCCGTGGTGTTAAGTTATTGCTAGGTTTCAAATTTCATAATTTTTCGAATCAATATGTGAGCGTGGCAAAGGAAAACGCGTTTGACCAGTTTCAGTTGATTTTAATCGACTGGAAAATGGCCATTTTTCAGACGGTCTCAGAATTCGACGAAATTAGTTTTGTTAGGACCGTATCGTCAATACGAAGCTAGAAAATATTTTTCTGGAATTTTTCTAGTTAGTATGTGACCCCGGTAATTTGAAATGTGCGTTTAAAATTCAATATAGTGATTTAAATGAAAATTCAAAAGGAAACTAATCGAAACGATCAAATCAGCTTGCGATACATATCCCATTGTGTTCGGAATGGGGGTGAAACACTATGGACGACAGGCGGTGGGCCTCGTTTCGAGGTCATATGAAAAAGTCAACTTTAGGTTAATTAAAATAATTAAATAAAATAATAAAATTAAATTTCCTTCTCTTTCCCCTTTTATACTCCTGGCCCCCCCCCCCCGTTCAAAGAAATCAATCCAGATAAAAAAAAAAAAAAAAAAGGGGAAGAACCGATCTCGCCCCCCCTTAGGCGGTGCCGCCCTCGCCCACGCTCCCTCCGCCCCCTCGAAGACTACCGCGCCCCCCACGTCCTCCGTTCCTCTCTCCTCGAGTCGAGAAACCCCCCCCCCCCCCCCCACAGGCGCAGCGATACCCTTCCGCCCCCCCTACCATCCCCAGGCCGCGCTCCAGCTCCGACGAGCCCCACCGCGAGCAAACAACCCCCCCCCCCCCACCGGCGTTCAGACCCCCTCCAAGCCGTAGCCTCCTCAGCCTCCATCAAAACAAAGTGAGTATAATTATTTTTGTTTGTTTAAAATATGATTTTCCTCTATTTAAGGATAGGTTAGGATTTCTTTTAATTATAGGAAGTATGATTTTTATGATATCAATAGCGAGATAAAAATCCAATTTTTAATATGTAGATAGCAAGATAAAAATGCAATTTTTATAGTGCATTCATCGATTTAAAAATACGTTTTTTTTTAAATTAGAAAAGATTCGATTTTTATATATTGAACTTTGAAATAAAAATTCGATTTTTATATATTGAACTTTGAAATAAAAATTCGATTTTTATATATTGAACTTTGAAATAAAAATTCGATTTTTATATATTGAACTTTGAAATAAAAATTCGATTTTTATATATTGAACTTTGAAATAAAAATTCGATTTTTATATATTGAACTTCGAGTTAAAAATGTGATTTTTATATATTGAACTTCGAGTTAAAAATGTGATTTTTATATATTGAACTTCGATAGGAAAATACGATTTTTATATATTGAATAGCAAAGTAAAAATTCAATTTTTATATATGTAGTGGCTACGGGCAACGAAGATGACAAAAAGGTGCGATGACGGTGAAGATCTCTAAATGAAGAGCCGTGGAGCTAGGATAGCTATATGTGAGAATTTCTCACCTTTCTATTTCTTTTCTAGTTATATATTTATACTAGGATGCAGACGGTGCTTAGTAGCACCCGACACAACCGTCCACAGACCATGGACTTGTTTGTTTGACTGTTTGGTTATTGATTGTGATATTGGTTTGAATGTGGTTTGTGGTGTGAAAAATCGAATCGATAAATTGGTTAGGATTAGACGTGCGCCGTTATAAGGCGAAGGAGTAAGGCTAGGTTAGACACTTACTCCAGATTTTGTGGTTTGCATAATAAAATTGATATGATTGATGTGTGAATGGCGTGGGCCTTCACTAGACCGGGGATAAGGCTAGGCCTCGTCCCGTTTCTAGTATCGTGCCGTTATGCCGCCGAAATTTTCTAAAATATGTTAGAAAAATAAAAATATCATTTTATTTAAAGAATGAATTGAATAGAAATTCATATGTTGAAATAAAATGTTTTGTCGTTAAAAATATAATTTTTAACGTGAAGTGAATAAATAAATATTCATTTACAAACCAGACGGTTTGTTTATGTACACCTATTTGAATGACGTTGATTGGGTCGATAAATTTTACACATCGCCTAACTGCACAAATAAAATATGTGTTTGATTGTTTGAAACCCCACACGGGTGTTAGGATGAAATTTGAAGTTCACTCATCCTGATTGATTAAATATGTCGATCGATTGATTGACAAGCTGCTATAAGCGTTAAATGTCTATATTTGATGCTTATACAGTGTAGTGCACTTTGGTTGATGGTTGATTATTTTTCAAGGCTATTATACATGTGTTGTATGAAAATCCATATAATTAACTTTATGTGGTAATTGATTGGGCCTCATTCCAGTTTTAAAATAGGAATATTTGAAAAAGAAATATTTGAAATAGAATATTTGAAAATAGAACTTTATGAAGCCGTGTTGATTAGATTGACGCCATTTTGACGTGAACGATATTTATATCGATTTTATCGATTTCGAAATGAATGGAATTGAAAGCGAATTCGAAATGAATTGAATTGAAAACGATTTCGAAATGAATTGAATTGAAAACGATTTCGAAATGAATTGAATTGAAAACGATTTCGAAATGAATTGAATTGAAAACGATTTCGAAATGAATTGAATTGAAAACGAATTCGAAATGAATTGAATTGAAAACGATTTCGAAATGAATTGAATTGAAAACGATTTCGAAATGAATTGAATTGAAAACGAATTCGAAATGAATTGAATTGAAAGCGATTTCGAAATGAATTGAATTGAAAACGATTTCGAAATGAATTAAATTGAAAACGATTTCGAAATGAATTGAATTGAATATGAATTCAAATTGAATTGAAATTTGAATTGAACAGAAATGAATTTTGAAACGAATTTATAAAGAAGAATTCAAATTTGCTTTGAATTGAAATGGAAGTTGAAATAGATTTTGAAATGAATTTAAAACTGTTTATATAATTCGTTTTTAAATAGAAATCGACGAAATATATTATATATATATTATATATAATATAATGGCCGGAATAGAACGCGCCGCGCCGCGGCAGTTCGCGAATTTCGACCATTTATTTCAAACGGACATTACGGGAGATCCGACCGTCGGATTCTCCTAAAACCGGAACCGTTGGGTTCGTATCGAAAAGAGCTTTCTAACGAAGATTAGAAATTTGAAATCTAACGGTTGGATTTGGAATTATGTCCAAATCAAAGTCGAAAAAGGTCGCTGTAAGTGCAGTTCGATGGCCATTGATGGAAATCGACTGTACGGGCCTTGATAAAATTATTAAAAATAGTAATAATTTGTGTAAAATCATAAGAAATGATTTGTGAAGAATTGGGATGAAAAACTCCATATTTGAAAAGATAAAAATGGATTTTTATCGAAATGAACTAGTTTTGAACTGGAATTATAATTCTATTTATTTTTAAATAAATAAACTGAATTCGAAAAGGGTTTTAAAAGTAACCAAAATTCCAATGATTGCATTGGAGTGGATTTGAATCGAAATTGTCTTCGGAATATTTCGATGTTGGAATTCGTGATTATACAGGTGTTGTTATGGAAATTTGAAAGATATATATGTATATCGTTATTTCCAATATGACATTTGTTAGTCGTAGAATTCGATATTGAATATAAGCCGATATATTTTCTATTCAGAGCCTTGTATTGAATATCGAATGTGATTTGGGTTTGTCGTGAATGGTGTCTTCACTAACACTGTTCTTGAACCCAGTTGAGAAAAGATTAAATCTTTTTATTTAGATTTAATGAAGTGTACCAATTAAATGATATTTAATTGGAATTGAATTGATAATGATTTTTGGGTTTATCGTGAACAGTGTTTTTAAATAACACTCGTTCTTTAACCCGATAATTAATGGAATGTGACTTTGGGTTTATCGCGAACCGTGTTTTTAGATGACACTGATTCTTTAACCCAGTCACAGATTAAAACTAAGTGGAGTTTTAATGAATCTTTAATTAGATTGAAAAGATCGAGAATGGAGTATCACCAGTTTTGCTCCAGGCGATAGTTAAATCTTTAATTAGATTTGAATGTGAAATTTAGAAACTAACTGTCGGTTGGCCAAGCAGAATGGTTTTCTGGGTATTGATCTGATGTTGGTTTCGGCCTTCGGGGTTAATATTTGGGGAATTATTCTCTTGATTAATTTACGGTTAGTGACTAATGAATTGGAATGAGGCGTATGTTGTGTTTGTGTAACACTTATTTAAAATATACGCGAGTTATTCGGAAAGACCGGGTTCATCCCATTCTGAATAACTGATACGACGATAAGTCGAAGATGAAGACGATGGTAGAAGACCGGAGGTCTTCACGTCGTTTGGGTGATAACTGATGATCTTGATTGGGCTGTACACCCAAGAAGATGGAAACAGTTAGTGATCGTCCAGACGTACTTGGAGATCGATGGATATGCGGGGTACTAGGTGCCTCCGGTTTCGTTCAGACCCAGAACGGACTTGTAAATGGACTGTGTGTCTGACATCGGATTTCATTCTGTGTGACTGATATCGGTTGCATAGGATGGTTTGCCTGTGTGGCATGCTAAGATGCAAATGATCAAGGCTTCTGTTGAAAAGCAAAGTCTTGTGGTGATGATCAAAGCACGGCCTTTGTGGCGTAGCTTTGTGTAACGTTTACCTCGCGTGTTTCACACCAGGTATGAACCAAAAACGGGAGACGGACGTCAGGGAGGGCATGCGTTTCTTTCTAGCTAGAAGTGGCGTCAGTGGTTTTACACGCCCTGACGAGTTTGACTTATGTGGTAGTTGCTGTTGCGAGGCGCCTCGGTTATATCGGTTTCGGCCGAATGCATTCTGGTCGGCTGACGGACCAGACTTACACCCCATAGGGTGGGGAGACGTAGTGTTCAGGCATAATAATCCACTCCGTGTGGACCGGCCCTGAGGATCCAAGGGGCAGTTGCGGCTGTTCCTGGGGGGCGGGCTAGAGCGTCTCGAATCGGTTGAGGACTATCTTTTGCCTCGGTTCATAGACGGAAATCCAATTTCCAAATACGTGACATTTGCGGTTTTATTTGTAAACCTATATATGGCGACATAGTGGCATGGGACGCTCATGTCGTCTATGATTGATACTTATGATTTGAAGTTGTTTTATACACTATGCACTTATAGTAGTATCAAATGATTTGTTTTAAACGTATCAAGCATCCTTTGGCTGTTATAAGGGAAAACCCTATCCCCCGGCTTGCGTTGCATTGTGTGATAGGACTTGGGTCTTATAACAGCTTCATTTTTCTTTATTTAGCATTGCGTTGTTTGGTTATGCACTGGTATTCTTGGGAGGAAACCCGTTCCGTGTTATACGGCGTGGTCCCTTGATTTACCTAACTTTAAAAATAAAGATTAATAACTGTTTTAGTTCTCACACCAGTCACATGACTGACCTGGAGTTTATTGTTTTAACCTAAACTCTGGGTGCCCTTATTTTGACACGGGCAGCTAGTAGTTTTGGTTTTGCAGATTTATATTCACAGGATCCTGGTTTACAGCTGGAACGATATCCGGAAAGCTTTGTATCCGTATATCTCATTCTAGTTGTGTATTGTATTATTTTCCGCTGCTATGTATTTAAATGTAATTTAAATCTCTGATATTTCTGTGTAATATTCATTAATACTCTGTATATTCTTGTAATCTGATGCATTGTTGTTATATACAGTGAAATGTTCTTCTGTATGCGTTCTGCTGTGGTTTGTTCTCGAACTATCCGACGCTTCCCTTTACGGGGAAGTTGCGGGTCTTCACAGTTGGTATCAGAGCTTTGGTTTACAAAGCTCAGAGAACAAGGCACATTAGAACCATACGAAAGAATTCATCAGATATCGGATTAGTAATATCCAATGGAATGACTCGTTAGAGATGGGATCAGTAGTATCCTAGAACGAGTGTGAAGAGTATATTTTTAAAGTGAAAACAAATTTTGTTTTGAAAATTTAAATCAATTATTCGTAGTTGATTATTTATTTATATTGATGTGGACAATCCAGTATATGTAGATTTTGCGTATACGTCTGATCCGCGTGTATTCAAAGTTTTAATATATTAGATTGATATAGAATCACATTCTAGACGCCCGGAGATGGTTTTGATGATTGATCGATCATCATCCGAACTGATGTTCGTGTTTCGAAGGTGTGATTTTCTATATATTTCCATTAGGCTGGTGTGAGAACCAAAACTTATATATAGCTAGAATACATTGTTGTGATTTGGCATAAAAACATGATTTTTGAGTATGTATCAAAATTATGAATTTGAAACTCTAATTCACTAATTGATTGATGATTGTGTTGTTTGTTTAATTGTTTGATAATTTTGAACCATTATGCCTAATTTGATCGAATAATGAATTGTATTGAAATTTGGTCGCATTTGCTTGCATATACATATACTTACATTGAACAGGTCATAGCAAGGAGGTTAGAGCCAGAGAATAAAATTTGTTTGCCCGACAAATAGGTACATGTTTATTACATAATTTCCTGTTTTGTTTGGGTGATGATGATTTTGTGAGCCTATTGGCTAGCCGCTTGGCTTTTTCTTTTTCTTTTTGAGATCTGAAGGACCGGGGAAGCTATTTGAAATTCCCCGATGCTCCCGGTGCAGGGGAGGTTATGGCGAAATTTTTCAAAAATTTAGGGTGTTAGCCAAATTTTTGAAGTTTTGAAAATTCTCAGAAACTAAAAAGTTGGAGAATGGAAGCCAGATCGAGCGTAGAGCTGAATAATCAAACCACTTTCGACTTTATTCCTTTTCGAGGACGAAAAGTTTTAAGTGGGGGAGATTGTAACAACCCGTAAAATGTGAGCCAGTTTGAAAATTTTATTTTGGCAATTTTAGCGGATTTTGAATATTTAAAATGAATTATTTTAAATAATATCGACGAGAAATTTATTTTGAATAGAATTCGAACGTATATATTATATACGTCGTCGTTAGAATATATAATAATTATATATAATTATAAAAGGAATAGAAAATGGCGCGGTAGTTCGAAAATTCGATTTCTAATTTCAAATGAATATACAGAATTCAATATAAGTCAGAATTGAACGAAACAAGAAATATTTGAATCTGTATAACTATATCTTTGTAAAGAAGTTGACAAACTGAGATTTCATCTTAGAAATGATAAGATATGTCCAGTTTAAAATTAGAAATAGTCGCTATGGAATTTATATATATTTTTATATATATAAGGCCCTTAAAAATAGCAATTTTGCAAATGACCTCGGATTTCGACGAAACCAGTTTTGTTGGGTCCGTGGTGTTAAGTTATTGCTAGGTTTCAAATTTCATAATTTTTCGAATCAATATGTGAGCGTGGCAAAGGAAAACGCGTTTGACCAGTTTCAGTTGATTTTAATCGACTGGAAAATGGCCATTTTTCAGACGGTCTCAGAATTCGACGAAATTAGTTTTGTTAGGACCGTATCGTCAATACGAAGCTAGAAAATATTTTTCTGGAATTTTTCTAGTTAGTATGTGACCCCGGTAATTTGAAATGTGCGTTTAAAATTCAATATAGTGATTTAAATGAAAATTCAAAAGGAAACTAATCGAAACGATCAAATCAGCTTGCGATACATATCCCATTGTGTTCGGAATGGGAGTGAAACGCTATGGACGACAGGCGGTGGGCCTCGTTTCGAGGTCATATGAAAAAGTCAACTTTAGGTTAATTAAAATAATTAAATAAAATAATAAAATTAAATTTCCTTCTCTTTCCCCTTTTATACTCCTGCCCCCCCCCCCCCCCCCCCCGTTCAAAGAAATCAATCCAGATAAAAAAAAAAAAAAGGGGAAGAACCGATCTCGCCCCCCCCTTAGGCGGTGCCGCCCTCGCCCACGCTCCCTCCGCCCCCTCGAAGACTACCGCGCCCCCCACGTCCTCCGTTCCTCTCTCCTCGAGTCGAGAAACCCCCCCCCCCACAGGCGCCGCGATACCCTTCCGCCCCCCCCCCCTACCATCCCCAGGCCGCGCTCCAGCTCCGACGAGCCCCACCGCGAGCAAACAACCCCCCCCACCAGCGTTCAGACCCCCTCCAAGCCGTAGCCTCCTCAGCCTCCATCAAAACAAAGTGAGTATAATTATTTTTGTTTGTTTAAAATATGATTTTCCTCTATTTAAGGATAGGTTAGGATTTCTTTTAATTATAGGAAGTATGATTTTTATGATATCAATAGCGAGATAAAAATCCAATTTTTAATATGTAGATAACAAGATAAAAATGCAATTTTTATAGTGCATTCATCGATTTAAAAATACGTTTTTTTTAAATTAGAAAAGATTCGATTTTTATATATTGAACTTTGAAATAAAAATTCGATTTTTATATATTGAACTTTGAAATAAAAATTCGATTTTTATATATTGAACTTTGAAATAAAAATTCGATTTTTATATATTGAACTTTGAAATAAAAATTCGATTTTTATATATTGAACTTTGAAATAAAAATTCGATTTTTATATATTGAACTTCGAGTTAAAAATGTGATTTTTATATATTGAACTTCGAGTTAAAAATGTGATTTTTATATATTGAACTTCGATAGGAAAATACGATTTTTATATATTGAATAGCAAAGTAAAAATTCGATTTTTATATATGTAGTGGCTACGGGCAACGAAGATGACAAAAAGGTGCGATGACGGTGAAGATCTCTAAATGAAGAGCCGTGGAGCTAGGATAGCTATATGTGAGAATTTCTCACCTTTCTATTTCTTTTCTAGTTATATATTTATACTAGGATGCAGACGGTGCTTAGTAGCACCCGACACAACCGTCCACAGACCATGGACTTGTTTGTTTGACTGTTTGGTTATTGATTGTGATATTGGTTTGAATGTGGTTTGTGGTGTGAAAAATCGAATCGATAAATTGGTTAGGATTAGACGTGCGCCGTTATAAGGCGAAGGAGTAAGGCTAGGTTAGACACTTACTCCAGATTTTGTGGTTTGCATAATAAAATTGATATGATTGATGTGTGAATGGCGTGGGCCTTCACTAGACCGGGGATAAGGCTAGGCCTCGTCCCGTTTCTAGTATCGTGCCGTTATGCCGCCGAAATTTTCTAAAATATGTTAGAAAAATAAAAATATCATTTTATTTAAAGAATGAATTGAATAGAAATTCATATGTTGAAATAAAATGTTTTGTCGTTAAAAATATAATTTTTAACGTGAAGTGAATAAATAAATATTCATTTACAAACCAGACGGTTTGTTTATGTACACCTATTTGAATGACGTTGATTGGGTCGATAAATTTTACACATCGCCTAACTGCACAAATAAAATATGTGTTTGATTGTTTGAAACCCCACACGGGTGTTAGGATGAAATTTGAAGTTCACTCATCCTGATTGATTAAATATGTCGATCGATTGATTGACAAGCTGCTATAAGCGTTAAATGTCTATATTTGATGCTTATACAGTGTAGTGCACTTTGGTTGATGGTTGATTATTTTTCAAGGCTATTATACATGTGTTGTATGAAAATCCATATAATTAACTTTATGTGGTAATTGATTGGGCCTCATTCCAGTTTTAAAATAGGAATATTTGAAAAAGAAATATTTGAAATAGAATATTTGAAAATAGAACTTTATGAAGCCGTGTTGATTAGATTGACGCCATTTTGACGTGAACGATATTTATATCGATTTTATCGATTTCGAAATGAATGGAATTGAAAGCGAATTCGAAATGAATTGAATTGAAAACGATTTCGAAATGAATTGAATTGAAAACGATTTCGAAATGAATTGAATTGAAAACGATTTCGAAATGAATTGAATTGAAAACGATTTCGAAATGAATTGAATTGAAAACGATTTCGAAATGAATTGAATTGAAAACGAATTCGAAATGAATTGAATTGAAAACGATTTCGAAATGAATTGAATTGAAAACGATTTCGAAATGAATTGAATTGAAAACGAATTCGAAATGAATTGAATTGAAAGCGATTTCGAAATGAATTGAATTGAAAACGATTTCGAAATGAATTAAATTGAAAACGATTTCGAAATGAATTGAATTGAATATGAATTCAAATTGAATTGAAATTTGAATTGAACAGAAATGAATTTTGAAACGAATTTATAAAGAAGAATTCAAATTTGCTTTGAATTGAAATGGAAGTTGAAATAGATTTTGAAATGAATTTAAAACTGTTTATATAATTCGTTTTTAAATAGAAATCGACGAAATATATTATATATATATTATATATAATATAATGGCCGGAATAGAACGCGCCGCGCCGCGGCAGTTCGCGAATTTCGACCATTTATTTCAAACGGACATTACGGGAGATCCGACCGTCGGATTCTCCTAAAACCGGAACCGTTGGGTTCGTATCGAAAAGAGCTTTCTAACGAAGATTAGAAATTTGAAATCTAACGGTTGGATTTGGAATTATGTCCAAATCAAAGTCGAAAAAGGTCGCTGTAAGTGCAGTTCGATGGCCATTGATGGAAATCGACTGTACGGGCCTTGATAAAATTATTAAAAATAGTAATAATTTGTGTAAAATCATAAGAAATGATTTGTGAAGAATTGGGATGAAAAACTCCATATTTGAAAAGATAAAAATGGATTTTTATCGAAATGAACTAGTTTTGAACTGGAATTATAATTCTATTTATTTTTAAATAAATAAACTGAATTCGAAAAGGGTTTTAAAAGTAACCAAAATTCCAATGATTGCATTGGAGTGGATTTGAATCGAAATTGTCTTCGGAATATTTCGATGTTGGAATTCGTGATTATACAGGTGTTGTTATGGAAATTTGAAAGATATATATGTATATCGTTATTTCCAATACGACATTTGTTAGTCGTAGAATTCGATATTGAATATAAGCCGATATATTTTCTATTCAGAGCCTTGTATTGAATATCGAATGTGATTTGGGTTTGTCGTGAATGGTGTCTTCACTAACACTGTTCTTGAACCCAGTTGAGAAAAGATTAAATCTTTTTATTTAGATTTAATGAAGTGTACCAATTAAATGATATTTAATTGGAATTGAATTGATAATGATTTTTGGGTTTATCGTGAACAGTGTTTTTAAATAACACTCGTTCTTTAACCCGATAATTAATGGAATGTGACTTTGGGTTTATCGCGAACCGTGTTTTTAGATGACACTGATTCTTTAACCCAGTCACAGATTAAAACTAAGTGGAGTTTTAATGAATCTTTAATTAGATTGAAAAGATCGAGAATGGAGTATCACCAGTTTTGCTCCAGGCGATAGTTAAATCTTTAATTAGATTTGAATGTGAAATTTAGAAACTAACTGTCGGTTGGCCAAGCAGAATGGTTTTCTGGGTATTGATCTGATGTTGGTTTCGGCCTTCGGGGTTAATATTTGGGGAATTATTCTCTTGATTAATTTACGGTTAGTGACTAATGAATTGGAATGAGGCGTATGTTGTGTTTGTGTAACACTTATTTAAAATATACGCGAGTTATTCGGAAAGACCGGGTTCATCCCATTCTGAATAACTGATACGACGATAAGTCGAAGATGAAGACGATGGTAGAAGACCGGAGGTCTTCACGTCGTTTGGGTGATAACTGATGATCTTGATTGGGCTGTACACCCAAGAAGATGGAAACAGTTAGTGATCGTCCAGACGTACTTGGAGATCGATGGATATGCGGGGTACTAGGTGCCTCCGGTTTCGTTCAGACCCAGAACGGACTTGTAAATGGACTGTGTGTCTGACATCGGATTTCATTCTGTGTGACTGATATCGGTTGCATAGGATGGTTTGCCTGTGTGGCATGCTAAGATGCAAATGATCAAGGCTTCTGTTGAAAAGCAAAGTCTTGTGGTGATGATCAAAGCACGGCCTTTGTGGCGTAGCTTTGTGTAACGTTTACCTCGCGTGTTTCACACCAGGTATGAACCAAAAACGGGAGACGGACGTCAGGGAGGGCATGCGTTTCTTTCTAGCTAGAAGTGGCGTCAGTGGTTTTACACGCCCTGACGAGTTTGACTTATGTGGTAGTTGCTGTTGCGAGGCGCCTCGGTTATATCGGTTTCGGCCGAATGCATTCTGGTCGGCTGACGGACCAGACTTACACCCCATAGGGTGGGGAGACGTAGTGTTCAGGCATAATAATCCACTCCGTGTGGACCGGCCCTGAGGATCCAAGGGGCAGTTGCGGCTGTTCCTGGGGGGCGGGCTAGAGCGTCTCAAATCGGTTGAGGACTATCTTTTGCCTCGGTTCATAGACGGAAATCCAATTTCCAAATACGTGACATTTGCGGTTTTATTTGTAAACCTATATATGGCGACATAGTGGCATGGGACGCTCATGTCGTCTATGATTGATACTTATGATTTGAAGTTGTTTTATACACTATGCACTTATAGTAGTATCAAATGATTTGTTTTAAACGTATCAAGCATCCTTTGGCTGTTATAAGGGAAAACCCTATCCCCCGGCTTGCGTTGCATTGTGTGATAGGACTTGGGTCTTATAACAGCTTCATTTTTCTTTATTTAGCATTGCGTTGTTTGGTTATGCACTGGTATTCTTGGGAGGAAACCCGTTCCGTGTTATACGGCGTGGTCCCTTGATTTACCTAACTTTAAAAATAAAGATTAATAACTGTTTTAGCTCTCACACCAGTCACATGACTGACCTGGAGTTTATTGTTTTAACCTAAACTCTGGGTGCCCTTATTTTGACACGGGCAGCTAGTAGTTTTGGTTTTGCAGATTTATATTCACAGGATCCTGGTTTACAGCTGGAACGATATCCGGAAAGCTTTGTATCCGTATATCTCATTCTAGTTGTGTATTGTATTATTTTCCGCTGCTATGTATTTAAATGTAATTTAAATCTCTGATATTTCTGTGTAATATTCATTTATACTCTGTATATTCTTGTAATCTGATGCATTGTTGTTATATACAGTGAAATGTTCTTCTGTATGCGTTCTGCTGTGGTTTGTTCTCGAACTATCCGACGCTTCCCTTTACGGGGAAGTTGCGGGTCTTCACACGAAGGTATTAGAGCTACGCAACAGAGAGGTCAAGTTGGTCAAAGTGGAATGGGGAGATGATCAAGGAGACGCGACTTGAGAAATGGAAGACGAGATTTTTAACTTCTCCTTTTTCTACCACTTCGTTGATACTTGTCCTATCATTTAGTATGTCTTTCTGATGATATCTTCGATCTTTAGTTAGGAAAAACCCTATGGTTGTAAACATGTGTATGAGACATGTTATGTTTGGTGGATGCAAATGGATACAAGTCGTTGCTAGTGGTTGCTCGTGGATGCATGTACACATACATTAGGCACTAGATCGTCTCAGTCACTTTCATATTGCATATAAATATGTGTGCATATTTAATTAATGGATGTATAATGGTTGTGTTATCATATTAATGCTGCATTTTGATGAACAGTTGTGCACACATGCAGAAATAATATGTATCGTTAGGATTCTTTCGCATACATAATGGACGCATGTCACTATCATGATTTGCATTAAGGAGGTCAACTAAATCAGTAGACCGCCTGATTTTGCATTGGATAAGGAACATATACACACACTTTTTGCATATATTCATACAACATTAGAAACCTTGTAAGGACAATGGATGCTTGTGTTTGATGGTTGAGTAGATGGATGATTGGATGGTAGGATATACATTCTCCTTAACTTGGAGATTTCGGGGGCGAAATCCTTTAAGGAAGGGATAATGTAACACCCCATAATTTTAAATATTAAAATTAATAAATTTAAGAATACTTAATTGTTAAAGTGAGAATTAAGGGAACTGGGTTACTCCATTGAGCTCGTCTCGAAGTTCTGCTTGGAATAGAGCCCAAGTTTTCGAAAATCGGACTTCGTATGAAGGAGTCAGAAATTTCAGAAATTTATATAAAACAACTCAGAAAATTAAATACCAAGGCAGATCGACCTGGGGGTCGACCTACCCCAGGCCAGGTCGACCAGGGGGTCGACCTCCTTATATACGGTCAACCTGGGGGTCAACCTCCCCCTCGGGCCAGATCTAAAACCTTACGTGTTTCTTTGTGTTACGATTTTCTGACTCATTGTGGCTTGTATGGCAAGTTCTGGTTGGTTCTCTTAGGTTTGAATGGCTTTGATTGGTCCTAGGTCTATCTAACGGCTGAGGTTGATTTAAACTTCTATAAAATAGTACCTAGACTCAAACCCTAAACAAAAAACAAAATTTGTCTCTTGGCCACCATGCTGCTGCTAGGATAGTTTTCCTTCCTAAAGCTTAGGGATTAGCAAGTCAGAATTCTAATTCAAAAAACGAACAAATCATTCTCTTCTCTAACCTATCTTTGTGAGTGCTACTTCTTTCACAATGTAATTAATAAATTAATTATGATGGGTTGCAATTGGATTATGAGAACATGTTTGTTGAATCACGTGATGTTGTTTAACTTTGTTATCTTATGTTGGTAGATCTATTTCATATTTAACTTGATTCATTTTATATGTGAATTTTATTGCAAGTTTGGGATGTTAATTCATATGTGAATTTTATGCAAGTTTGGGATGTTAAATCATATGTTAATTCATATGTGAATTTTATGCAAGTTTGGGTTGTTAAATCATATGTTAATTTAAATGTGAATCTTATGCAAGTTTGGGATGTTAAATCATATGCTAATTCGTATGTGAATCTTATGCAAGTTTGGATGTTAAATCATATGCTAATTCGTATGTGAATTTTATGCAAGTTTGGGATGTTAAATTGTATTTTAGTTTGAATATGAATCTTATGCAAGTCTATATGTGAATTGTACACAAGTTTATATGTGAATCAAGTATATACATATGCTAGTTTATATGCAAAAACATGTGGAAATTCATATGCAAGTTGTAGAAATCTGTATGCAAGTTTAGGTGAAAAACTATATTCACATTTTTGGGTGAAAATTATATTCACATATGCAAGTTAAGTGAGACCCATAATTTATATATACAAGTTCACAATTTCATGTTTAGATCTATATTTAGATCCATGGTAGTTTATGCAAATATATGATTCTATATGACCATTGTCTATGCAAATTATTGGCTATGCGAATTTATGTTATAATTCCTATTTGCAAGTTAGATCTATTTTTATGTGCAATGCAAGTTGTGATGTTTCTTTTCTTTTTATGAGTTAGACTATTTGCGGGTCAAACATATTTCATATTAAACATGCGAACGATGTGGGGGCAATGGGAAAATATTAAATATTAATATTCTGAGTTGGCATAAAAATGGCTTAAAAGCATATAATAAATTTGAGACATTAATTGGCCTAATTTATATGCATAGAAATTATGGACATAGATTAATTTGGAAGTTATTGACAATTTGAAATGGAGATATTAATTCAAATTGGGGTCAAATAATAATATGTAATAATAAATGCCTAAGACACGAGGTTAGACTCGTTTGTGGTGTAAGACTGCCCGGACCCGCCCGGCAAATCTAGCAACCACAAACGGTAGTGTAATGTGAGAGGTCAAAGGCATAAATTAAATGCATATTAAAAGCCTAAGACACGAGGTTGGACTCGTTTGTGTATTAGACTGCCCGGACCCGCCTGACACATCTAGCAACCACAAAGGGTAGTCTAATGTGAGAGGTTAAAGGCATAATAAAAAGATGCTTAGGCACGAGGTTAAGTCTGGCTTGTGGTGGAAGTCTGCCCGGAATCGCTCGACATATCCAGCAGCCACCAGCAATCGACTTAATGTGGGAGGTCTGTGCATCAATTATTAATAAATGCTGATCAAAGACGAATATGATTGACAAACAGAAGTTTGGTTGAGTGGAGTAATTTTCTGAGTACCAATCTGATGTTGATTTCGGTCTTCGGGGTTGATACTTAGGGATTTATTCTCTTAACCAATGTATTTGTGAACTAAGATGTACTTAATCATAAATAAAGTAAAACATGCTATATGATATATATGATACATAACATGATAAGTGGATAGGGTTAAGACCATCTTAACCAATAATCTGATAAGTGGATAAGGTTAAGACCCGCTTAACCAATAATCTGATAAGTGGATAAGGTTAAGACCAGGTTAACCAATAATCTGATAAGTAGGCAGGGTTAAGACCAGCTTAACCAATAATATATAAGTGGATAGGGTTAAGACCAGCATAACCAATAATCTGATAAGTAGGTAGGGTTAAAACCAGCTTAACCAATAATATATATTAATCTGATAAGTGGGTAGGGTTAAGTCTGGCTTAACCAATAATATATATTAATCTGATAAGTGGATAGGTTAAGGAAAACTTAACCAATAATACATATTGATCTGATAAGTGGATGGGGTTAAGACAAGCTTAACCAATAAAACATGCTGATTTGATAAGTGGGTAACATGGGTGACATGTGGGATATAATCATTAACACTTAACCAAGATAAACATGTGGTGGGACATGGGAGTTAAGTGGATGACATGGGAGACATGTGAAATACGATTAGAGGCACTTAACCAAATTGAAACGTTTAAGAAGACATGAATAAGAAGGGGTAAGTGGAAAATTCTAGTGGAGACCAAGCATAAGTGGAAAGCTTGTGTCAAGCATGGGGAACTCATTTCAAACCAGTAACCCATTAAGTATCTTTATGAGCTCAAGTTAGATCGAGAAAGGGACACGCTTGCTGGGTTTGATCGTAAGGGGTCAAAACGGGTTAACGGTGGCAACGGAAGTCCAACGGGTTCAGGTGCGTGCGTGGGCCCGGGCTGGTAGGTAAGATGTTGTTGCATCGTGTAGATATAAGTCATGCATCTTTAGCGGTATCGGGTTGCCACTTTGGGAAATGATACACCCCACTGTGGGACCAGCACGAGAATCTACGAGTTAGGGAGCCGATCGAATGGGGAAGGTAGTGGGTACAACTGGCGAAGATAGGAGCAGGAGGCACCTATGAAGACAGCTAGAAGTTCAACTACCATATTATGAATAAATGTTGTAATTAGAATGGGGAGGGTAGTGGGTACAACTTGTGGAGATAGGAGCAGGCGGCACCTATGAAGACCACTAGGGGTACACGAAACTACCATTATTATTATTTTGTTCAGTAGGTGGGATCGATTTTTAGGGTGACTAGTAATGCTAAAGTATAGTAATTATCCTATAGTGATTAGGAGCGGGATTAACGACAGAATATTCCTCTTGTTTGTTTTGTCTTGCCTACTTGCTTCACAGTCATTCCTTGTTTTACCAGTTTATGCCTTATCCTAATTACTTTAATAATTATATTGTTAAAGTTATGGTACTTGCCAGACTTCATATTTGACCCACTTTGTTTTCGCCTCTCTTCTTCCTTTCTCTCTCCCCCCCATGTTCTCAGGGTAGGACTAGTATCAGTGGAGCTTGATCTGGATCTTCCTCTCTCTTTTGGAAGTGCTTGGATTTCTGAAAGTAAAGTTCATCTCATCTCTTTTATGGCAACTTATGTTGGGTTATGCTTTTTACTTTATGTACTCAGAAAATAATTTGTCAAGATGGTTACTAAGTGTACTTGGTTTTCTTGTTGGTTTATGATGTTGTTGTAATCAAACTATTTCTCCGCTGCAATAAAAGTTGTTTTGAATTTTTCAAGTACCAATTTATGTATCTGTCTTGTTATATTCTGTTCTATTCACCAATAATACTCCATGAAAGTTAATGCATTCCCTTTGAGAGTGACATTAATGGACGTGGGATGTCACACATCTTGTATCCAGTTTATTCATGTCATGATACTTTTACCTGTTTACATGCGGAAAGTCACTCGACTTACCAGGCTTTATGTCTGACTCTGTTTTTGTTTCTCTTTCTCTCTTTCGTCCCCCTAGGTCAACAGGGAGGGAATACCACCGCTTAGTTCAAATTCTTTTCAAGCTCGAAGATCGTCATGTTTTGCTTTGGACTCTTTGCTTTATTGCTATGGCTGGCTACCGCTTAATTGGGGAATTTGTAATAACCCGGAAAATCTGGGCCAGTTTAAAATTTTTATTTTGGCAATTTTAGCGAATTTTGAATATTTAAAATGAATTATTTTAAATAATATCGACGAGAAATTTATTTTGAATATAATTAGGACGTATATATTATATACGTCGTCGTTAGAATATATAATAATTATATATAATTATAAAAGGAATTGAAAATGGCGCGGTAGTTCGAAAATTCGATTTCTAATTTCAAATGAATATACGGAATTCAATATAAGTCAGAATTGAACGAAACAAGAAATATTTGAATCTGTATAACTATATCTTTGTAACGAAGTTAACAAACTGAGATTTCATCTTAGAAATGATAAGATATGTCCAGTTGAAATTTCAGAATAGTCGCTATGGAATTTCAGCCCTTAAAAATGGCCATTTTGCAAACGACCTCGGATTTCGACGAAACCACTTTTGTTGGATCTGTGATGTTAAGTTATTGCTAGATTCCAAAATTCGTAATTTTTCGAATCAATATGTGAGCGTGGCAAAGGAAAATGCGTTTGACTATTTTTAGTTGATTTTAATCGACTGGAAATTGGCCATTTTTCAAACGGTCTCAGAATTCGGCGAAATTAGTTTTGTTAGGACCATATCGTCAATATGAAGCTAGAAATATATATTTTTCTGGAATTTTTATAGTCCGTATGTGGCCCCGGTATATTGAAATGTACGTTTAAAATTGAATATATAGAATTATATTTAAATTTGAAGAAAACTAATCGTAACATCCGAATTGGCTTGCGAAACATATCCCATTGTGTTCGGAATGGGGGTATTACGCTAGGGGCGACAGCCGTTGGGGTTCGTTTGGGGTTCGAATTCAAAATCTCCTTTTTTGGGAGAATAAATTATTTAAATTAAATAATATTTATATTTATATGCTTTACCCCTCCCCCCTCTCTCTCGTTGACTTCAGAAAATATAAAAAAAAAGAAAAGGGAAAACCGATCCCGATCCCCTTCCACCTCTTCGCCCTCCACTCCACGACATCGCCGGACCCACCGCCGCAACCACCCCTTCTTCCGCCGCCCCCCCTCCTGCTACCTCTCTCCTCCGTCGCGCGACCCCCCTAGCACCAAATCGCAACCCCCCCTCAAATCTCCCTTAAAATCGACGAACCCCTGAAACCCCGCACCCTGCTCCATCTGCGCCGCCTCAAGCCGCCACCCGACGCCTCTGACAGCGCCGCCGCCTCTGATGGTCCGTCGTCCTCCCTAGATGCGCAGCCTCCACCCTCGACTCCCTCCAGTAGCCGCTGTCCCCCTCATTTCCCCCATTCTCCGATGCAGACCCCCCCCCCCTTTTTGTATTCGACTGTAAGTTTTATAATTGATTTTATTCAGTTATTTATTTTTTTTATTTATTTAACGTAATCAGTTTATAAAAATATAGTCTTTATAAGAAATTTCAGTTTATATATTTAATAAAATAAAAAAAAGTCTAAATCTTTATTATAGAAAAGAAAGGATTTTTGAAAGCAAAAAGAAAGGATTTTTGAAAGAAAAAAGAAAGGATTTTTGAAAGCAAAAAGAAAGGATTTTTGAAAGCAAAAAGAAAGGATTTTTGAAAGCGGAAAGAAAGGATTTTTGAAAGCAAAAAGAAAGGATTTTTGAAAGCAAAAAGAAGTGATTTTTAATGAAGTAAAAATATGATTTTTATAGCGATGTTGAAGAAATAAAAATATGATTTTCATATTTGTGAAGGCGATATAAAAATTTGATTTTCATAATGAAGGAGAACACATAAAAATTCAATTTTTATTATGAAGATAGCAACATAAAAATTTGATTTTATTCATTTGAAATAGTGATAAAAATATAATTCCTATTGTTTGAGTAGCAATATAAAAATGTGATTTTTATATACATAGCAACGAAATAAAAATAGAATTTTATATATTAAACATCGAGGTAAAAATATGGTTTTTATATATTGAATAACATAGTAAAAAAATTCGATTTTTACATATGTAGAGAATACGGGCAACAAAGCGACAAAGGAGAGATTGGCGAAGATTTTATGCAAGGAAGTGCCGTGGAGCTTGGATAGCTTTCTGTGAGAATTTCTCACCTTTCAATTTATTTTTCTAGTTATATATATATACTAGGATGCAGACGGTGCTTAGTAGCACCCGACACAATCGTCCACAGACCATGGACTTGTTTGTTTGGCTGTGTTGTTAGCTAGATTGTTTGAGTTGATTTGAATTGTTTGGTGAAATGAAATTGATATGATTGATGTGTGAATGGCGTGGGCCTTCACTAGACCGGGGATAAGGCTAGGCCTCGTCCCGTTTCTAGTATCGTGCCGTTATGCCGCCGAAATTTTCTAAAATGTGTTAGAAAAATAAAAATATCATTTTATTTAAAGAATGAACTTAATAGAAATTCATATGTTGGAATAAAATGTTTTATCGTTAAAAATATAATTTTTAACGTGAATGTGAATAAATAAATATTCATTTACAAACCAGACGGTTTGTTTATGTACACCTATTTGAAGGACATTGATTGGGATGATAAATTTTACACATCGCCCAACTGCACGAATAAAATATTTGTTTGATTGTTTGAAACCCCACACGGGTGTTGGGATGAAACTTGAAGTTCACTCATCCTGATTGATTAAATATGTCGATCGATTGATTGACAAGCTGCTATAAGCGTTAAATGTCTATATTTGATGCTTATACAGTGTAGTGCACTTTGGTTGATGGTTGATTATTTTTCAATGCTATTATATACATGTGTTGTATGAAAAACCATATAATTAACTTTATATGGTAATTGATTGGGCCTCATTCCAATTTGAAAAAAAAAGAATATTATAAAATAAAAGTTCATGTGTTGACAGTACTCATTCATTGAGATTGGTCATGTGTTGAACGAAATATTTTGATAATAAAATTTACATCTTTATCAATATAAAATAACGGTTCATGTGTTGACAGTACTCATTCATTGAGATTGGTCATGTGTTGAACGAAATATTTTGATAATAAAATTTACATCTTTATCAATATAAAATAACGGTTCATGTGTTGACAGTACTCATCCATTGAGATTGGTCATGTGTTGAACGAAATATTTTGATAATAAAATTTACATCTTTATCAATATAAAATAACGGTTCATGTGTTGACAGTACTCATCCATTGAGATTGGTCATGTGTTGAACGAAATATTTTGATAATAAAATTTACATCTTTATCAATATAAAATAACGGTTCATGTGTTGACAGTACTCATCCATTGAGATTGGTCATGTGTTGAACGAAATATTTTGATAGTAACAACTATTTTGAAAAAGAAATATTTGAAATAAAATATTTGAAATAGAAATTTATGAAGCCGTGTTGATTAGATTGACGCCATTTTGACGTAAACGATATTTATATCGATTTTATTCATTTCGAAATGAATTGAATATATAACGATTTCGAAATGAATTGACTATATAACGATTTCAAAATGAATTGAATATATAACGATTTCGAAATGAATTGAATATATAACGATTTCGAAATGAATTGAATATATAACGATTTCGAAATGAATTGAATATAAAACGATTTCGAAATGAATTGAATATATAACGATTTCGAAATGAATTGAATATATAACGATTTCGAAATGAATTGAATATAAAACAATTTCGAAATGAATTGAATATATAACGATTTTGAAATGAATTGAATATATAACGATTTCGAAATTAATTGAATATAAAACGATTTCGAAATGAATTGAATATATAACGATTTCGAAATGAATTGAATTGAAAACGATTTCGAAATGAATTGAATTGAAAACGAATTCAAATTGAATTGAAAGCGAATTGAAATGAATTCAAATTAAATTGAAATTTGAATTGAATAGAAATGAATTTTAAAACGAATTTATAAAGAAGAATTCAATTTTGATTGAATTGAAAAGAAAGTTGAAATTGATTTTGAAATGAATTTTAAAACTATTTATATAATTCGTTTTAAATAGAAATCGAAGAAATATATATTATATATATTATATATATAATATAATGGCCTGAATAGAACGCGCCGCGCCGCGGCAGTTCGTGAATTTCGACCATTTATTTCAAACGGGCATTACGGGAGATCCGACCGTCGGGTTCTCCTAAAACCGGAACCTTTGGGTTCGTATCGAAAAGAGCTTTCTAACGGATATTAGAAATTAGAAATCTAACGGTTGGATTTGGAATTATGTCCAAATCAAATTTGAAAAAGGTCGCTATAAGTGCAGTTCGATGGCCATTGATGGAAATCGACTGTACGGGCCTTGATAAAATTATTAAAAATAGTAATAATTTGTGTAAAATCATAAGAAATGATTTAGAAAGAATTGGGATGAAAAACTCCATATTTGAAAAGATAAAAATAGATTTTTATCGAAATGAACTAGTTTTGAACTAGAAATATAATTCTATTTATTTTTAAATAAATAAATTGAATTTGAAAAGGGTTTTAAAAATAACCAGAATTTCCAATGATTGCATTGGAGTGGATTTGAATCGAAATTGTCTTCGGAATATTTCGATGTTGGAATTCGTGATTATACAGGTGTTGTTATGGAAATTTGAAAGATGTATTTATATCGTTATTTCCAATACGACATTTGTTAGTCGTAGAATTTGATATTGAATATAAGCCGATATATTTTCTATTCAGAGCCTTGTATTGAATATCAAATGTGATTTGGGGTTTGTCGTGAATGGTGTCTTCACTAACACTGTTCTTGAACCCAGTTGAGAAAAGATTAAATCTTTTTATTTAGATTTAATGAAGTGTACCAATTAAATAATATTTAATTGGAATTGAATTGATATTGATTTTTGGGTTTATCGTGAACAGTGTTTTTAAATAACACTCGTTCTTTAACCCAATAATTAATGAACGTGATTTTGGGTTTATCGTGAACCGTGTTTTAAAATGACACTGATTCTTTAACCCAGTCGAAGATTAAAACTAAGTGGAGTTTTAATGAATCTTTAATTAGATTGAAATGATCGAAAATGGAGTATCACCAGTTTTGCTCCAGGCGATAGTTAAATCTTTAATTAGATTTGAACGTGAAATGGTAAATGAATTTACCGATAACACTGTGGTGTTAGATATGAAGTATTACCAGTTTTACTTCATGGGATAAATAGGTTGGGATTGGGAAATTAAAACAAATGATTACTTCGGTAAGTTTCGTTAATCCCGACTAGTTGAATCGAAATTCAAAAGAAGATTAGAGAATAAATTCAAGAAATTTATCTTGGATAAAATTAATGGGAACCTTTCCCTATGAATGTGAAATTTAGAAACTAACTGTCGGTTGGCCAAGCAGAATGGTTTTCTGGGTATTGATCTGATGTTGGTTTCGGCCTTCGGGGTTAATATTTGGGGAATTATTCTCTTGATTAATTTACGGTTAGTGACTAATGAATTGGAATGAGGCGTATGTTGTGTTTGTGTAACACTTATTTAAAGTATACGCGAGTTATTCGGAAAGACCGGGTTTATCCCATTCTGAATAACTGATACGACGATAAGTCAAAGATGAAGACGATGGTCGAAGACCGGAGGTATTCACGTCGTTTGGGTGGTTACTGATGATCTTGATTGGGCTGTACACCCAAGGAGATGGAAACAGTTAGTGATCGTCCAGACGTACTTGGAGATCGATGGATATGCGGGGTACTTGGTGCCTCCGGTTTCGTTCAGACCCAGAACGAACTTGTAAATGGACTGTGTGTCTGACATTGGATTTTAGTCCGTGTGATTGATCTCTATTAAATATATATCTGTTTGGCGGCGGAGAATTTATTCTCTTGCTTAACGCCCTTCTTTGAGACGTACGAGCTCAGGGGTTATATGTTGATGGATATCAAACGCATGGAGTGAATTGTCTGTGTGGCATGCCTAAGATGCAAATGATCAAGGCTTCTGTTGAAAAGCAAAGTCTTGTGGTGATGATCAAAGCACGGCCTTTGTGGCGTAGCTTTGTGTAACGTTTACTTCGCGAGTTTCACACCCGGTATGAACCAAAAACAGGAGACGGACCTCAGGGAGGACTTGCGTTTCTTTCTAGCTAGAAGTGGCGTCAGTGGTTTTACACGCCCTGACGAGTTTGACTTATGTGGTTGTGGCTGTTGCGAGGCGCCTCGGTTATATCGGTTTCGGCCGATGCATTCTGGTCGGCTGACGGACCAGACTTACACCCCATAGGGTGGGGAGACGTAGTGTTCAGGCATAATAATCCACATCGGTGGACCGGCCCTGTCGCTCCATGGGGCAGTTGCGGCTGTTCCTGAGACACGGGCTAGAGCGTCTCGAATCAGTTGAGGACTATCTTTTGCCTCGGTTCATAGATGGAAATCCAATTTCCAAATACGTGACATTTGCGGTTTTATTTGTAAACCTATATATGGTGACATAGTGGGATGGGGCGCTCATGCCGCCTATGATTGATACTTATTATTTGAAGTTGTTTTATACACTATGCACTTATAATAGTATCAAACGATTTGTTTTAACCGTATCAAGCATTCTTTGGCTGTTATAAGGGAAAACCCTATCCCCCGGCTTGCGTTGCATTGTGTGATAGGACCTGGGTCTTATAACAACTTCATTTTTCTTTATTTAGCATTGCGCTGTTTGTTTTATGCACTGGTATTCTTGGGAGGAAACCCGTTCCGTGTTATACGGCGTGGTCCCTTGATTTACCAAACTTTAAAAATAAAGATTAATTGTTTTAGTTCTCACACCAGTCCCATGACTGACCTGGAGTTTATTGTTTTAACCTAAACTCTGGGTGCCCCTATTTTGACACGGGCAGCTAGTAGTTTTGGTTTTGCATATTTATATTCACAGGATCCTGGTTTACAGCTGGAATGATATCCGGAAAGCTTTGTATCCGTATATCTCTTCTAGTTGTGTATTGTATTATTTTCCGCTGCGATGTATTTAAATGTAATTTAAATCTCTGATATTTCTGTGTAATATTTATTCATTTATACTCTGTATATTCTAAAATCTGATGCATTGTTGTAATATACAGTGAAATGTTCTTCTGTATGCGTTCTGTTTTGTCCTGTTCTCAAACGATAGGGCGTTTCGAACGGTCTGGGTCGGTTTAGCGACTGGTTCGGACCGAGCGAAATTCCTTGCCGTCACAGTTGGTATCAGAGCTTTGGTTTACAAAGCAGAGAACAAGGCACATTAGAACCGTACGAAAGAATTCATCAGATATTGGATTAGTAATATCCAATGGAATGACTCGTTAGAGATGGGATCAGTAGTATCCTAGAACGAGTGTGAAGAGTATATTTTTGAAAATGAAAACAATTTTGTTTTGAAAATTTAAATCAATTATTCGTATTTGATTATTTATTTATATTGATATGGACAGTCCAGTATATAAATATTTTGCGTATACGTCTGATCCACGTGTATTTGAAATTTTAATATATTGGATAGATATAGAATCACACTCTAGTCGCCCGAAGATGATATTGATGATGGTGCATCATCATCAGCATTCATATTCGAGTGTCGAAGGTGTGATATCTATATATTTCCTATTGACTGGTGTGAGAACCAAAAACTATATAGGATCTATTGTTGTGATTTGGCACCAAAAATCTGATTTTTGTACATGTATCAAAGTTATGAATTTGAAACTCTAATTCACTAATTGATGTTTGTGTTGTTTGGTTATTTGTTTGCTAATTTTTAGCCAATTAGCCTAATTGAATCAAATATTGAATTGTATTGAAAATTGGTCGCATCTGCTTGCATATACAAGTATATCATCAAACAGGTCATAGCAAGGAGGCTAGAGCCAGAGAATAAAATTTGTTTGCCCGACAAATAGGTACATGTTTACTACATAATTTACTGTTTTGTTTGGGTGATGATGATTTTATGAGCCTATTGGCTAGCCGCTTGGCTTTTTCTTTTTCTTTTTGAGATCTGAAGGACCGGGGAAGCTATTTGAAATTCCCCGATGCTCCCGGTGTAGGGGAGGTTATGGCGAAATTTTTCGAAAATTTAGGGTGTTAGCCAAATTTTTGAAATTTTGAAAATTCTCAGAAACTGAAAAGTTGGAGAATGGAAGCCAGATCGAATATAGAGTTGATTAATCAAACCACTTTCGACTTTGTTCCTTTTCGGGGACGAAAAGTTTTAAGTGGGGGAGATTGTAATAACCCGGAAAATCTGGGCCAGTTTAAAATTTTTATTTTGGCAATTTTAGCGAATTTTGAATATTTAAAATGAATTATTTTAAATAATATCGACGAGAAATTTATTTTGAATATAATTAGGACGTATATATTATATACGTCGTCGTTAGAATATATAATAATTATATATAATTATAAAAGGAATTGAAAATGGCGCGGTATTTCGAAAATTCGATTTCTAATTTCAAATGAATATACGGAATTCAATATAAGTCAGAATTGAACGAAACAAGAAATATTTGAATCTGTATAACTATATCTTTGTAACGAAGTTAACAAACTGAGATTTCATCTTAGAAATGATAAGATATGTCCAGTTGAAATTTCAGAATAGTCGCTATGGAATTTCGGCCCTTAAAAATGGCCATTTTGCAAACGACCTCGGATTTCGACGAAACCACTTTTGTTGGATCTGTGATGTTAAGTTATTGCTAGATTCCAAAATTCGTAATTTTTCGAATCAATATGTGAGCGTGGCAAAGGAAAATGCGTTTGACTATTTTTAGTTGATTTTAATCGACTGGAAATTGGCCATTTTTCAAACGGTCTCAGAATTCGGCGAAATTAGTTTTGTTAGGACCGTATCGTCAATATGAAGCTAGAAATATATTTTTTTTCTGGAATTTTTAGAGTCCGTATGTGGCCCCGGTATATTGAAATGTACGTTTAAAATTGAATATATAGAATTATATTTAAATTTGAAGAAAACTAATCGTAATATCCGAATTGGCTTGCGAAACAAATCCCATTGTGTTCGGAATGGGGGTATTACGCTAGGGGCGACAGCCGTTGGGGTTCGTTTGGGGTTCGAATTCAAAATCTCCTTTTTTGGGAGAATAAATTATTTAAATTAAATAATATTTATATTTATATACTTTACCCCTCCCCCCTCTCTCTCGTTGACTTCAGAAAATATAAAAAAAAAAGAAAAGGGAAAACCGATCCCGATCCCCTTCCACCTCTTCGCCCTCCACTCCACGACATCGCCGGACCCACCGCCGCAACCACCCCTTCTTCCGCCGCCCCCCCTCCTGCTACCTCTCTCCTCCGTCGCGCGACCCCCCTAGCACCAAATCGCAACCCCCCCAAATCTCCCTTAAAATCGACGAACCCCTGAAACCCCGCACCCTGCTCCATCTGCGCCGCCTCAAGCCGCCACCCGACGCCTCTGACAGCGCCGCCGCCTCTGATGGTCCGCCGTCCTCCCTAGATGCGCAGCCTCAACCCTCGACTCCCTCCAGTAGCCGTTGTCCCCCTCATTTCCCCCATTCTCCGATGCAGACCCCCCCCTTTTTGTATTCGACTGTAAGTTTTATAATTGATTTTATTCAGTTATTTATTTATTTTATTTATTTAAAGTAATCAATTTATAAAAATATAGTCTTTATAAGAAATTTCAGTTTATATATTTAATAAAAAAAAAAGTTTAAATCTTTATTATAGAAAAGAAAGGATTTTTGAAAGCAAAAGGAAAGGATTTTTGAAAGCAAAAAGAAAGGATTTTTGAAAGCAAAAAGAAAGGATTTTTGAAAGCAAAAAGAAAGGATTTTTGAAAGCGGAAAGAAAGGATTTTTGAAAGCGGAAAGAAAGGATTTTTGAAAGCAAAAAGAAAGGATTTTTGAAAGCAAAAAGAAGTGATTTTTAATGAAGTAAAAATATGATTTTTATAGCGATGTTGAAGAAATAAAAATATGATTTTCATATTTGTGAAGGCGATATAAAAATTTGATTTTCATAATGAAGGAGAACACATAAAAATTCAATTTTTATTATGAAGATAGCAACATAAAAATTTGATTTTATTCATTTGAAATAGTGATAAAAATATAATTCCTATTGTTTGAGTAGCAATATAAAAATGTGAATTTTATATACATAGCAACGAAATAAAAATAGAATTTTATATATTAAACATCGAGGTAAAAATATGGTTTTTATATATTGAATAACATAGTAAAAAAATTCGATTTTTACATATGTAGAGAATACGGGCAACAAAGCGACAAAGGAGAGATTGGCGAAGATTTTATGCAAGGAAGTGCCGTGGAGCTTGGATAGCTTTCTGTGAGAATTTCTCACCTTTCAATTTATTTTTCTAGTTATATATATATACTAGGATGCAGACGGTGCTTAGTAGCACCCGACACAATCGTCCACAGACCATGGACTTGTTTGTTTGGCTGTGTTGTTAGCTAGATTGTTTGAGTTGATTTGAATTGTTTGGTGAAATGAAATTGATATGATTGATGTGTGAATGGCGTGGGCCTTCACTAGACCGGGGATAAGGCTAGGCCTCGTCCCGTTTCTAGTATCGTGCCGTTATGCCGCCGAAATTTTCTAAAATGTGTTAGAAAAATAAAAATATCATTTTATTTAAAGAATGAACTTAATAGAAATTCATATGTTGGAATAAAATGTTTTATCGTTAAAAATATAATTTTTAACGTGAATGTGAATAAATAAATATTCATTTACAAACCAGACGGTTTGTTTATGTACACCTATTTGAAGGACATTGATTGGGATGATAAATTTTACACATCGCCCAACTGCACGAATAAAATATTTGTTTGATTGTTTGAAACCCCACACGGGTGTTGGGATGAAACTTGAAGTTCACTCATCCTGATTGATTAAATATGTCGATCGATTGATTGACAAGCTGCTATAAGCGTTAAATGTCTATATTTGATGCTTATACAGTGTAGTGCACTTTGGTTGATGGTTGATTATTTTTCAATGCTATTATATACATGTGTTGTATGAAAAACCATATAATTAACTTTATATGGTAATTGATTGGGCCTCATTCCAATTTGAAAAAAAAAGAATATTATAAAATAAAAGTTCATGTGTTGACAGTACTCATTCATTGAGATTGGTCATGTGTTGAACGAAATATTTTGATAATAAAATTTACATCTTTATCAATATAAAATAACGGTTCATGTGTTGACAGTACTCATTCATTGAGATTGGTCATGTGTTGAACGAAATATTTTGATAATAAAATTTACATCTTTATCAATATAAAATAACGGTTCATGTGTTGACAGTACTCATCCATTGAGATTGGTCATGTGTTGAACGAAATATTTTGATAATAAAATTTACATCTTTATCAATATAAAATAACGGTTCATGTGTTGACAGTACTCATCCATTGAGATTGGTCATGTGTTGAACGAAATATTTTGATAATAAAATTTACATCTTTATCAATATAAAATAACGGTTCATGTGTTGACAGTACTCATCCATTGAGATTGGTCATGTGTTGAACGAAATATTTTGATAATAACAACTATTTTGAAAAAGAAATATTTGAAATAAAATATTTGAAATAGAAATTTATGAAGCCGTGTTGATTAGATTGACGCCATTTTGACGTAAACGATATTTATATCGATTTTATTCATTTCGAAATGAATTGAATATATAACGATTTCGAAATGAATTGAATATATAACGATTTCGAAATGAATTGAATATATAACGATTTCGAAATGAATTGAATATATAACGACTTCGAAATGAATTGAATATATAACGATTTCGAAATGAATTGAATATATAACGATTTCGAAATGAATTGAATATATGACGATTTCGAAATGAATTGAATATATAACGATTTCGAAATGAATTGAATATATAACGATTTCGAAATGAATTGAATATAAAACGATTTCGAAATGAATTGAATATAAAACGATTTCGAAATGAATTGAATATATAACGATTTCGAAATGAATTGAATATATAACGATTTCGAAATGAATTGAATATAAAACGATTTCGAAATGAATTGAATATATAACGATTTCGAAATGAATTGAATTGAAAACGATTTCGAAATGAATTGAATTGAAAACGAATTCAAATTGAATTGAAAGCGAATTGAAATGAATTCAAATTAAATTGAAATTTGAATTGAATAGAAATGAATTTTAAAACGAATTTATAAAGAAGAATTCAATTTTGATTGAATTGAAAAGAAAGTTGAAATTGCTTTTGAAATGAATTTTAAAACTATTTATATAATTCGTTTTAAATAGAAATCGAAGAAATATATATTATATATATTATATATATAATATAATGGCCTGAATAGAACGCGCCGCGCCGCGGCAGTTCGTGAATTTCGACCATTTATTTCAAACGGGCATTACGGGAGATCCGACCGTCGGGTTCTCCTAAAACCGGAACCGTTGGGTTCGTATCGAAAGGAGCTTTCTAACGGATATTAGAAATTAGAAATCTAACGGTTGGATTTGGAATTATGTCCAAATCAAATTTGAAAAAGGTCGCTATAAGTGCAGTTCGATGGCCATTGATGGAAATCGACTGTACGGGCCTTGATAAAATTATTAAAAATAGTAATAATTTGTGTAAAATCATAAGAAATGATTTAGAAAGAATTGGGATGAAAAACTCCATATTTGAAAAGATAAAAATAGATTTTTATCGAAATGAACTAGTTTTGAACTAGAAATATAATTCTATTTATTTTTAAATAAATAAATTGAATTTGAAAAGGGTTTTAAAAATAACCAGAATTTCCAATGATTGCATTGGAGTGGATTTGAATCGAAATTGTCTTCGGAATATTTCGATGTTGGAATTCGTGATTATACAGGTGTTGTTATGGAAATTTGAAAGATATATTTATATCGTTATTTCCAATACGACATTTGTTAGTCGTAGAATTTGATATTGAATATAAGCCGATATATTTTCTATTCAGAGCCTTGTATTGAATATCAAATGTGATTTGGGGTTTGTCGTGAATGGTGTCTTCACTAACACTGTTCTTGAACCCAGTTGAGAAAAGATTAAATCTTTTTATTTAGATTTAATGAAGTGTACCAATTAAATAATATTTAATTGGAATTGAATTGATATTGATTTTTGGGTTTATCGTGAACAGTGTTTTTAAATAACACTCGTTCTTTAACCCAATAATTAATGAACGTGATTTTGGGTTTATCGTGAACCGTGTTTTAAAATGACACTGATTCTTTAACCCAGTCGAAGATTAAAACTAAGTGGAGTTTTAATGAATCTTTAATTAGATTGAAATGATCGAAAATGGAGTATCACCAGTTTTGCTCCAGGCGATAGTTAAATCTTTAATTAGATTTGAACGTGAAATGGTAAATGAATTTACCGATAACACTGTGGTGTTAGATATGAAGTATTACCAGTTTTACTTCATGGGATAAATAGGTTGGGATTGGGAAATTAAAACAAATGATTACTTCGGTAAGTTTCGTTAATCCCGACTAGTTGAATCGAAATTCAAAAGAAGATTAGAGAATAAATTCAAGAAATTTATCTTGGATAAAATTAATGGGAACCTTTCCCTATGAATGTGAAATTTAAAAACTAACTGTCGGTCGGCCAAGCAGAATGGTTTTCTGGGTATTGATCTGATGTTGGTTTCGGCCTTCGGGGTTAATATTTGGGGAATTATTCTCTTGATTAATTTACGGTTAGTGACTAATGAATTGGAATGAGGCGTATGTTGTGTTTGTGTAACACTTATTTAAAGTATACGCGAGTTATTCGGAAAGACCGGGTTTATCCCATTCTGAATAACTGATACGACGATAAGTCGAAGATGAAGACGATGGTCGAAGACCGGAGGTCTTCACGTCGTTTGGGTGGTTACTGATGATCTTGATTGGGCTGTACACCCAAGAAGATGGAAATAGTTAGTGATCGTCCAGACGTACTTGGAGATCGATGGATATGCGGGGTACTTGGTGCCTCCGGTTTCGTTCAGACCCAGAACGAACTTGTAAATGGACTGTGTGTCTGACATTGGATTTTAGTCCGTGTGATTGATCTCTATTAAATATATATCTGTTTGGCGGCGGAGAATTTATTCTCTTGCTTAACGCCCTTCTCTGAGACGTACGAGCTCAGGGGTTATATGTTGATGGATATCAAACGCATGGAGTGAATTGCCTGTGTGGCATGCCTAAGATGCAAATGATCAAGGCTTCTGTTGAAAAGCAAAGTCTTGTGGTGATGATCAAAGCACGGCCTTTGTGGCGTAGCTTTGTGTAACGTTTACTTCGCGAGTTTCACACCCGGTATGAACCAAAAACGGGAGACGGACCTCAGGGAGGACTTGCGTTTCTTTCTAGCTAGAAGTGGCGTCAGTGGTTTTACACGCCCTGACGAGTTTGACTTATGTGGTTGTGGCTGTTGCGAGGCGCCTCGGTTATATCGGTTTCGGCCTATGCATTCTGGTCGGCTGACGGACCAGACTTACACCCCATAGGGTGGGGAGACGTAGTGTTCATCCATAATAATCCACATCGGTGGACCGGCCCTGTCGCTCCATGGGGCAGTTGCGGCTGTTCTTGAGACACGGGCTAGAGCGTCTCGAATCGGTTGAGGACTATCTTTTGCCTCGGTTCATAGATGGAAATCCAATTTCCAAATACGTGACATTTGCGGTTTTATTTGTAAACCTATATATGGTGACATAGTGGGATGGGGCGCTCATGCCGCCTATGATTGATACTTATTATTTGAAGTTGTTTTATACACTATGCACTTATAATAGTATCAAACGATTTGTTTTAACCGTATCAAGCATTCTTTGGCTGTTATAAGGGAAAACCCTATCCCCCGGCTTGCGTTGCATTGTGTGATAGGACCTGGGTCTTATAACAGCTTCATTTTTCTTTATTTAGCTTTGCGCTGTTTGTTTTATGCACTGGTATTCTTGGGAGGAAACCCGTTCCGTGTTATATGACGTGGTCCCTTGATTTACCAAACTTTAAAAATAAAGATTAACTGTTTTAGTTCTCACACCAGTCCCATGACTGACCTGGAGTTTATTGTTTTAACCTAAACTCTGGGTGCCCCTTTTTTGACACGGGCAGCTAGTAGTTTTGGTTTTGCAGATTTATATTCACAGGATCTTGGTTTACAGCTGGAATGATATCCGGAAAGCTTTGTATCCGTATATCTCTTCTAGTTGTGTATTGTATTATTTTCCGCTGCGATGTATTTAAATGTAATTTAAATCTCTGATATTTCTGTGTAATATTTATTCATTTATACTCTGTATATTCTAAAATCTGATGCATTGTTGTAATATACAGTGAAATGTTCTTCTGTATGCGTTCTGTTTTGTCCTGTTCTCAAACGATAGGGCGTTTCGAACGGTCTGGGTCGGTTTAGCGACTGGTTCGGACCGAGCGAAATTCCTTGCCGTCACAGAATTATGTTATGTTATTTTGTACTATGCTTCTTTTGAGAAACAAGATAGATGTGTGATGTAATGGGTTTTGATGTTTTGGTGTTGATGTTTGAAACAAACCTTATAAAACTTTATCCTATTATGCTACTATGGAATAAATGTTCTAATTGTTTTCCGCTGCTTAAATTTGTTTGTTTTGTAATTTTATCTGTTCTATACTCTTATGACCCCCACTAAATTTAATGCATTCCCTTTGTGAGTGACCTCAATGGAGGTAGGGTATTACAAGGAATATCATAGTTACAACATATACAACGGAAGAAATAAATATAATCTCAACGGAAGAAGCAACACGATATAGCGGAAGCTCCAAACTCTAGTTTTGACTCCAACTCAGAAAACGCTCCGAATCTTGATCGAAAGGTCTATAACTGTAAAACCAAACCACTAGCTGCCCATGCGGAAATTAGTGGGCACCAAGAGTTTGCGAAGGAACAATAAACTCCAGGTCAGTCATGGGACTGGTGTGAGAACATAAACCAGTTATTTCGTTATAGTTTATTTTAGAGTTGGGAAAATTCACCGGACCACGCCGCTAATGCGGAACGTGTTTACCCCATGTGAATACCCATGCATATAAAATCGCAATGGCTATGGGAAAATGAAGCTATCATAAGCTCGTCCCATATCACACAATGCAAGCGCACACCAGATGGGCGAGTTTTTTCCTTATGATAACAAAACATGCTTTCATACGTGAAAATCCTTTTTCATATTATTATTAGTGCATAGTGTGGAAAACAATTTCGAAAGTTCCCGGCACGAAAGATCAGTCTGAATACAAATGAAGTGTAACACGGTTTTTTCATCCAGACATGGACACCAACTACAAATCGCGAGGTAGATCAACGGTTTTCATCCAGACACGGATCCCCGAACATACCCTATTCCCAAATTCAAAAGAGGTAGCTCCGCCATAGCTATCAATCACAAAACCATGTATATATGTCAACAACCTAACCGCAAGTTTCTCATCATCCGGGGTATAAGGCTTGCCGATGTCACGGTATATACAAAGCTTTGCTTAAATATGCCGTGCTTTGATCATCATTAGCTCATTCCATAACTTGAGTATGCCACATTGTTGATTTTCCACATGTCACTGATTCAAATCAATACATAACCTCTAAGGAGGTAAATTAGAGATGGAAAAATCAATTGCTACAAATTCGACATATATTCATAGGTATCAGTGCTACGTGGTCAATTACAATGTCAGACACACAATCCATACAAGTTCGTTCTGGGTCTAAAGGGAACAAATCTGAAAATCATCAAATATATTCAGACCGCATGCCACTTATAACCTCGTTTCAGGTGTACATCCCGATTCGAGACCTTATCATTCAATCCAAATAAATACAAAGTTTCTCGGTTTTTATTTGGCATTCCAAGCCTTTGAAAACATCGTATTATTACATGGAATGGTTTTTGGATCTAAATCTGATCTCGGTCTTTCAAAGAAATACGCGTAATTTAAAACAAAGTAGTGGACTATACCGGTTTCAATTCAATATCCTTCCAATTATTGTCAATTTATGTTAGGACAAGTTGGATTCATTACACATTCCCTAAATTTCTTTTCTCCCAATTCCTATATTCAAATTCCTTCATTCATTATTATCCTTTCAACAAATCTAAATTTTGGTTTAGAATCCTATACATAAATATTTATTACTTTGAAATCTTCCCAAAATATTTCGGAAATCACTTTTACAGTTGAAAGAATAGTTCTTAATTCATACATTAAAACCCAGATCCTTTCAAGGAAATGGTCAAAGTGTTACATAAAACGATATGGGGTAGTTATTAAATTAAATGGGTTCAAAATCGTTTAATGCTTCAAATCATTTACCCAAGTTATTTCAAAAAACCAACGATGCTTGTTAACCTTCCAAAATTGTTCAAATTCAAAGAGTTTTATTTAAATTCCAAATTATCTTCTGAAATAACCATCTCGTTCGTCAGACCAGTTAGGGATAGCTAGGGAGAGTAGGAAACTATATTTTCCAAACCCAAGCCTTAGACACTATCCTCTCTGTCACCCTAGAATGTTCTGGTATAAATGTATATATTATTGAAATGTATTCATGCATTTGATACGGTTTGAAAGTTTGAGCTTGACAAATTCTTTTTTTTCATTCAAATTTAAAGTCTTATAACTTCGATTCAACCGTAGCTTTTTCCTAATAAAACTTATAATATTTTTCAAATCTGTTTAATTATTTTTAATCACCCAAATGACCTTTAGAAAAATAGAATCCAATCTATTAAACAACAAATGTTTAGTTTACTATCCAAATCATTTCCAATTACAATTCGAAGCTTATGGGTGGGTATAAAACAAACCCAACGTTCATATAAAACTAATATCACGCAAAAATCAAATTTTGTTAATTAAAGTTCAAAACTTGTTTGAGCTTGGGAACACAACCAATCTTAAAACATTTCTAAAATCATTTCATCTTTCATGACAAACATTTAATTACAATTCAAATTTAAATATTTGTTTAAAATTTTATTTATTATGTAAATAGTCGTTATTTGCATAAGAAGGAGATTTTACATTGACTACCCATATAAATCGACAACTACAAAATGTGTGATACAATCAAAAATCAAACCATATGGATATGTACCTACTTATCATCATTCCAACAATTAATCAACCATAAAATTGTGCACAAGTGTTTTGTGTTTAACTTAAGTAAACACCTATTCAAACATCATAACCATAACAACTATTCAAACAAAGTCAAGAATCGTTAAATGATGTTAAAAATCAACTAATCAAAATAAATGTTCATACTCATTTAAAGTAATTAAAGTTAATGTTCTCACCTGATTTTTCTTCCAATTTGCTGTCACGCTTCGTATCCACTTTGAAAAGATCTCGGATGATTTTGTATGATCATTACAGACGTCGTGCATTACTATTTTACCCCAAAGCTATTCAACCTTGTCGACAAACCTTGTATTTACTATAACCGGCCTACGAGTGATCACTTTCAATCTTTCCAGACAATGCTCTACTTTGTCTTTGCACCAAACTGTATGTGTGTACTAATTATGCACTCCCACTTTATTCTTAATCCTCGCCTATGCAAAGCAATTACTGAGTTTATGTCGTGGTGGACCGAAGAGGCACAAAAGGGTAGAGCTAGTATTCGAATGGCCGCTAATCGAGCTAACATGGTACAAGGAAAAAAAGAAAGGTGGTGGAGATGTAAGTGCTTGGACTTGCACTCGAGGCACTATAAGTGGGTGAAGCAGCTCGTCGATGGTTTAAAGAGAAGACAGGAGCTTTAAGGTGAAAGCAGGAGGAAGTGGAAATGCGTAAAGGGGAGAAGTAGATCTAAAGTGGTGGCGCTAGGTGTAGTTAGTCGTTGGTGGTGGACTGGACGGTGTACATCCGTAGTGGAGCTGAGTGGTGGGTGGACACACGGTTATTGTTGTGAATTTTGCATGAAGCGAGAAAGCGAGAGGAGAGGATTGCGAAGTGGGTGCAGGATCAGGCAGTGATGCTGGAGACTAGGCAAGGTGACGGTGGTATCGATGCTGAGAAGAGGTATGGGTGCTGCAGTGAAGTGTAGAGAGAAGGCACGATGGAGTATGGATGGAACGGTGGATTGTCTGTAGCGGGTGGGCAAGGTGGTGGAACTCGCTGGCTGTTCGAGAAACAAAAGAGGAAGGAGTATGAAAGTTTCAGAGGAGAGAAGAAGGTTGCTTGTTGACAGAAGAAGGCAAGTATTATATAGGGTGAAAAGAGGAGACAGAGAGTAACACGTGGTGTTGGGTTCACTGTGCATGAACAATACTTAAATCTTTGGTTACTGTTTATAAAATATTTACATAGATATAGCGAGATTTTTGCCTAGACTTGGTCAGACTTAATTAGATATTTGTTGTCTACCATATCTCCTTAAAAGGAGGAAATTTTGATTTGTTTCCTATAAATGGTGTGCTAGGCTAATGCATGAACGTTGTTTCCGTTATTGTCTGAGCATTATAAACTCAACCGTCACCAATCGTAAATTATATTAAATTGGTAGCAACCTAATTCATTTCCATTATTACGTAATGATTATACTAGTATATGTCATATTTTTAGTTTAAATACCTCATTTATATTTCAAAATTCATTGCTTGCCTTCATCACATTAACTGTATTACAATCCATACCGTAATAAATTTAGACTTAACGGTTAAAAGAAAATTTATCACTGTTAAAAATTCCGACTTATAAATTAAAATTAATTTAATCGTTTTTATTACACTATTTTCTTAATGCTTTGATTTGAAATGAATTTATCTTAATGTTATTATATTTTACACAAAATTCTTTACTCAAAATAATTTGTTTCTTTAATTAAATTTGAATTTATTTCACATTTTGTTCCTATCCTTTTATTATGCATTTCTTATACAAATATTGCTAAACTTTCCAGTTTGATTACATGCGATCCTTCAAAGTTTCTTTATCTTTAATGGTAGTAACTTTACCATAAATAATAACATAATAAATTCAATCCTAGCGGTTAATTAAAACAAAGTTAATTACTATTTATAACTTAATTTCGGAATTTCTAACAATTAAAATTTCTTTTCTTAATGTATGCATATAAAGTTAGAATGTTTTCATTACATTAATTGTACGGTAATAAATTTAAACGTATTGGTTTACAAAATCAATCACCATTAAAATTTCAAACTTATGTTAATTTAACATTTAATTACCTTTTACTTACTGGTTTAATTGCAAATAAATTAATCTTAACTATATTTTCCTATGCAAACAAATTCTATGTTCAAAATCAATAAATCTTTTCAATCAGAATTTATTTAAAAATTGATTTTAGTCCTAACGTCAAGCTTAAAATTCCAATGGCTTACTATTTGTACCATCATAAACTTTTGACAAACATTTATATTGACGCTAAATTCACAATGCATCTTTAATTTAAGTGAGAACACTGCATTAAATGACAATCCAAATTCTAAGTTAAATCTCCCACGCTTATTTTTCCTTACCAATTTACAAGACCAAAATAACTTCTTAACCAAATAAATATACAAGTTATAATTTGCAATATCAAATATAAGCATATATGTTTTCTATTTCTTTTTTTAAATCAAATTAAAAGATCAAAATACTAAATTAATAACGGTAATAAGTTTTGTTTTCTATAACATTTATTACGAGACAAACTCTAAATATTTAACAGATTATTAATGTAAATCGCATTTGTTAATAATTTCATGAAATGGTTCGCACGTATTGTTCAAAATAGACAAAATCCCAAATAGAAATATTTATTTATGTTAAATCTCAATTTTATTTATTTCTTAAATATCAAAATTTCTAGGTCGTTACATTAGTTTTTAAGTAAACGCATACTTAAAACCATCACATATACTCCAACTCTCTTTCATAAACCTTGTTTATAAAACTTGGGTTTATCTCTAAAATCTTTCTTAAACCCATGTCAAAATTCAACTAAATCTCATTACAAACTAGATTACCTTCTTAAATGCATTTCACTTAAAAAGGTAATCTTTTTAATTATTATTATTATATAAAACATAGTAACTAACTTCAACATTAAATGAAGTAAAAGTATCTCTTTAAATAGTTATTAAAAATAATAATTAACTTTATTAATAATTATCGACTTAATAATCTCCTTTATACATAGTTAATTTAAAGGTTTATTAACTCTAATGAAATCTTATTAAGTTTACAACTATTCGTTAAACTATTTCTATTAACTTAGTTGAAAACAAAATAATTAACCAAATTTAATTAAAATAGTTGACTTAGTCAACTTGAACACATAATTAACCTATTAAGTGATTTCAATTAATCATTTATATTAAATTAACTAAAATACATAATTAATTTAATATAATCAATCCTGATTGTTTCTTAAAAACAGTTATTCCAAACTATTAACCCTTAGGTTAATTTTAGACTTATTTGCTTGTAAAATTTATTTAGAACACATAAATTTTACTATAAAAAAATCATTATATAATTTATTTGATAAAAAATTGATTACAAATATTATTTTATCTATAAAGCTTCTGTTTTATGTAAATTATATAAAATATAATTTATAATATTTCTTCAATTATAGAGATGAATTTTATAACTTAAACTTCATCAATTCTCCCGATGGCAAATCAATGTCTTAAAAAAATGGATTTTTGTGATACCCGACATCCTAAATGTCACCCATGTGAGGATACATTAAGTCTTGTGAAGTACAATAGGTATAAAGTAACAACACAGAAACTAAAATTCATAAGACAGAATGTAAAACACAGCAGAAACTTTTTAAAATATTTATTATTAAATCAGTCAAAACATTACAATTCAAAATACCATGGAATCATCATCATAAAACAAATTGTATCATTGAAAGAAAAATATCAGAGTACAAGAATAAAACCACAAAAATTCATCTCTCTCCTAACTCATTACAATAGCCATAAAACAAGTATTGAAGCAATACATGTGGCAAGAAATGGTATGAATCCAAGCTGAATCAAAAGATCAAAAATAACTGATGTGATACTCCACCTTGAACCTGAAGGGGGGAAGGACGAGAGAGAATACGAACTAGGTTAGATATAAGTATGGTGTGTTCCAGTACTTTTTAGCATAAGCATGAGATAAAGAAGTATTCATACAGATAAATAGTAATGGACATGAAAATGTAGTAAAATAGAAAACATGAAATAAGATAAGCTTCTCATTCATGTCCCAAGAAATTCGACACCAACTATTAGAATATAATTATTAGGATTTACCTAATTTCTGCCCAGCAATCGACTTCTTAGCCAGGATGTGAATAACTTATTCCAACTATAACATTCAGGATTATCAGTTCCGAACCCATCAACTTAAAATACTGTAACGACCCGGATTTTTGATCAATTAATTTTAAACATTTAATATTGTTTTAAATGTTGTGTTGATAATATAAATGGATTTTCATATGGAATGCATGGATTAAAAATCAAATACGATTTAATTTCAAGTATACTGAATTATCATAATATGAAAATGACTAATAATTAAATTCGACGATAAAACTTAATTGAGATGATTCAAATGATCAATATAAATTTTATTTGAGCATAATAATAATAATAATTTATTATCAAGTAATTAATCATTTTTGAATTTAATTTATATTATATCGATTTAAATTAATACCTTCTACATACAATCGAATGAGGCTTCGAAACTGATTCCAGTGTGTTCAAAATAGTGATATAACCCTAAGAATGCCGGTTGTTGCACTCAAATAGGGGTTTAAATTACGTGATAATTTAGATTAAATAAAACGGTGTTAGTTTAAAATCAAACTAAAAAAATAAAAATATATAAAAATGATTTCTTCCACCCTAAGCTACCCAATAAGGTACACTACAAACCTCTTTATCACTACAAGCCTAAACCTACCTATACCCTGTGAAAATCAACGTTGTTCGTATCTTCTTTATGTTGTCTATATAAAGCAATCTAACCCCAGCCAATCTCCTTTCTTATTTCATTCGTTCCACGGAGAAATAAATCGAATTCCCCTCTTTCAAATTAATTCGAAAACTATCCAGTAGATTAAAAAATGAGAAATCGAAAGAATGGAAATCGTGATATGAAAACCACAAAGATCTGAAGCTAATCACCAATTGAAGACATCATGCATCACAATAGTCACTTTCAAAAATTCGACTTTGAACTCGCGGATCTATGGTTGGCCGCAGCAAGCACTACACGGGATTAGAGGAAGTTTCGAGGATAGCAGTGAAATCGTGGGGTTGAGGCGCTTCAGTGGTGGAAGTTTGAAGGGGGTTAGAAACAGAGAATGCCATACCCTATACTGTGTGTGGCTGAAGCTTCTACGAGGTCGCAATTGATTCCAGGCAACCGGATTGGATACAGAGGTGGCGTGCAAGTGGGGGTTGTGGTGGTGAGTCGATGGTGGTATTAGTTTGGGTTTCCACTATAGTTCAAGACGAAGGAGGGAAGTACTAATGTTCAAACTGGGTAGTAAGAAGTGAAAAGGGAGTTCAAACAAACAAGTCCGAATATTTCACAGGGAAGAAGAAGTTTATACCATGGGTTTTAATATAAATAAGGAACAAAAATCAAGAAAAAAAAAAACAAGTTGGTTCATTGCTATGGAATGCATAGTCTAGGATTGGTTAGGGATTCATCCGAAGCCAGATTTAAGTTAAAAATAGGAAACATATAGGAAATAAAAATCAAGGTGAGTAAACTCACTCTTTGGATTCATTTATAATTTTACTATAAACAAAATTTTATTTCAAATCATTTTTATATGTAGTTTGTTAGTTGTTTGGATGCATCGAAATATTATTGTGCCTATATATATATATATATATATATATATATATATATATATTAGTTATATAGGCTTGGTGGTTGTTGTTAGGGATTGCGGAAAGGATCGTTAAGGCAAAACAAACACAAGAAGAGGGTGAATAGTGTTTTTGAGAATTTAAACAAAATCTAAAACTTATGTGATAAACTATATGAATCAAACACCACAGAAACAATCATAGACACAGAATCAAACATAGATGCAAAATAAACAAAAATAAAAATGCAGAATAGGAAAGAACACACCAGATTTTATACTGGTGTGGATTACTCCTACGTCCAGTCCCGCACAATGTTGCATTGCGTAGAGTTTTATTACAATATCAATAGTCAAGCACACCCATTGATTTCATGGCTACAAGGTTAACACCGCTCCCATTCCTTGATTTCACGGCAACAAGGAAAACATTGGTTCCATTCCTTGATTTCACGACTACAAGGAAAACACTGATTACCAAACACTTTCCCAAACAATTACAAACAATAACACTTCAATACCACTTGATTCAGAGAGTAATGAGTAGAGAGTGTAGAGAGTAGAAGATTAGTGAAAACAGAATTGAATTTGGCAAAGTATTGGTATAGGAATCATACAAATGATGAAAAATAATGGTGTAACGAAAGAGATGAAAGTGGAGAAGAAGGAGTGAATAAAAATTCGAAATCAAGCCATTTTTATAGTGTGTGAAAGGTTGCAATGCTCCGGAGCCATCACAAATAGTTAAAAGACACTTCCTTTCAAAATTGAAAAAATGATAGTTATATGTCGACATATACCTAGTAGAATAAAATTCTTGAATTAAAATATAGTGTTATGAATTAATATTATAAAGTAGGAAATCATATGAAAACATAAATATAAACTATATATACATATTTATAAAATTATAAAGTTTAAAACTATACAAATATAAAATGTAAAAATATGTATAAAACTCATAAACCTTTAGTTTGAAAATGAAATTAAAGTAAGAAGGAAAAAATAGAAAATATAGTAAATAGAATAGGGAGGGTTGAAGATAGAATTGGAAAACAGAATTTGAATTTGAACCTGGGGTGCTATTTAGAGCCTTACATAATCTAGACTCTTTAACTATATTAGTCTTGTATCCTTGAACTCTTGAAATCTTGAATACTCATGAGTCTTGAAATATCTCTGAACTCTGAATCTCTAATATCTTTAACCTGTACAGTCTTCAGTAACATTTCCTATATATACATCCTACATACTTGTGTGTGTATATATATATATATTCTATACAAAAGTGTTAGTATATATTTTGTAATCAAATAATATTGAAATAAGGTTGTTATCATCAAAACTCTATTCTCCAACAATCTCCCCCTTTTTGATGATGACAACCCCATTTCATAAAACATCGTACTTGTATATACCTGTTGATGATGATCCTTCAAATACTCCCCCTGTCTATATAAACCCTATAAACTATGCCTATATTTTATAATTTCTCCACCTTTGGCATTATCAAAAAGAAATTCTAAAACTACTCACCAAAAACGGACTAAACACCCAAGGTACTAAGCTGTACTTCACCAATTTTGTAAGAAATAAATAGATCCATATTCAATCAGCAATTAAAAATGAAAAATGCGAGAAAAGATAAGTAGATTCGAGAATGGTTCAGCCGTTATTTAGCCCTACGACCACTGTGAAGTGATTTCAATCTTATAACGAGCATTACAAAATACATCAATTCTCTCTTTTCACACATCCCTTTACTCACACAATGCATCCTTGTTTATATATTTCAGATCTTGGAATTGTACAAGAGAATGGTAAAATTTGAGGAGAAGGAGGATGGATGAATGATTGAGAAAGAGGATGCCTTCGTTTTCCTTAATCACAATATTATACTTGTCACCATGGCCGAATCAGTAGTTGAGGGTAGAATTTAGCAGCACTTCGTGGTTTCAAAGATTGGATCCCCTTTATATTGGTAGCCATGGTGTATTTATAGGTGAGCTCCCCTTGGGAAATGACCTGAAGTCTGTTTATGCCAGCTACGGATCGCTCACTTTATTAATTGCAACCATGCCATTGGCTAGCTGTAGCCAGCTGTCCGTGGCTGCATTTAGTTACCACGTGCAAGCGACTCAATGGAGCGAGCGTCTTGAGTAGTTGTGCAAGTCCATAGGAGCAGGCATCCATGTGAAAATGATTGCTTTGAGCCATTTTATAAGAGCATAACGTGGGACTGGAATCAATTCTTCTTCATTCCTTGCTTGACCGACCTTCTTGGTTTCAGGGCGCTCGACCTTTTGCTGCCTTTGTATGGCACTGTTTGTCCTTACGGCTGTGCCATAAGGTGGCTCCCACCTATATTGAATGGGCGATTTGCTTTGCTTTTGTGTTTGAGCGGCTTTGCCCCAATATGAACGGTCGACCTTGGCTTCCGCACCTGAGTCATGATTCATGTTCAACTTTGATTGAAGACACAGTCACATTGTGACTCCATCTCAGGCTTGGTTTTTTGATAGGAAATCAGTGAGCAACTTTGTAGGATGTACGATCTCTATCCTTTTTGGGCCGCACTTCCCATTACATATCGTGCCACCATCCTCGGTCGTACTGTGCGACTTGACTTGTCTTCGGTCTGATATTTGGTCGTTTAAGTGCCTCGAATATCATTGTGCACGATCAACCCTGATGATGTCCGTTCCGTATCCTTTACTCAGTGTGCGTATGGATTTTTAGGGATTAACACTTGCCCCTCGAAGTCTGTGATTTCTTTTTGTAAGGAATTACTGGCTTTGACATGTTTGATCATACATTGTTTGGTAGACTTATCGAGGGGTCGTTCATGTAAAGGATTTAGATTGCTTCATTGTAGCTGATTGGTATTGTCTGTCTTTTGTGAGCGAAAGGCTTGATGTAACTTTTTGGTTATCGTGAGAACAGCTAAACTTCGGGATGCCATCTGGAGCTTGATGGGACATTTATTTGCGTACTCGAGTACTAAGCTGATGCGGTGAGAGTACCCTAGATATATGCCTTTTAATCTTCCTTCTTATTTTCTTACCTGTGCGCATTTAATTGGCCTACCCACACATGCCTATGTGTGTTTGTTTTGAGTGATTCCCCAATCGCCCGAATGCTAAGCCCACTAATCTTAATATAGGGCAGCCTTACGTACGAGCGATCGGATAGGGATACTACTTTGGTTAGCCAATTCTTTTGTCTGTCTTTTATATATTATTTTGCTATCTTCTTCTTCTCTAGAAGAATGCTTTTAATGGCTGTTCTATTTTGAGCAATCCTCTTTTCTACTTGGATTCCTTTTATATCTCTTGATTACTCTAGATCTTTCATCGTTCTGATTTGCATTTGTGCATGACACCATTGTCGAAGCCTCCGCAATCTCGAGATCGATTTGGTTAGACTGTTCACCCAAATTCAAGGCTGTCGCTCATTTGTAGGTAAATTTCTTCTTTGATTTTATCACGACCCAATTTTGAAGCATGAATTTTGACCATGCACATTTAGGGGTTTCTAAATAGGGTTTCTCCTTTTTTCTACAACCTCGTAATTTCAGGAAGCAATCTATGCCGGACCAGGTCAAAAGGTCTGATCGAGCAGAAAGTTCTGATCAGATTGTGCCTATGCCCGATGTTGTCTCTTCGTTAGGTGCTGCGCAAGATTTCCAACAACCTCGTGCACTTTCTAAAATACCTAGTGAGAGGCACCCGATGGAGCTTTCTCCCATCTCATTCCATCAACTGTGCAAACAATTCGGTATTTCGGAGAAAGAAGAGGACAAGCTTCCTGGGGAAAAAGAGTTCGAGGATATCCCTCCCAAAGGATATATTGCCTTACTCGTGGCATGTTGATAAGCGGAGCGGTCCCTCCCTTTAACCCATATATAGAAATGATTCTCCGGAGCTTGGCTATTGCCCTATATCAGTTGCATCCTAATGCTTATGTGATTTTGATAAGCCTTTAAATCCTTTTTATGAGGGAAAAACATCGGGCTACTTCGTTTAATGATATATGCTCATTATATGTTTCAGGACAAGAAACCTGCATCCCTCAATTTTCTTTGTGGAAAGCCGGGGTTCGAAATTAGTGTGCGAGGATTTCCCAATTAGTACTTCTTTTTTCGATGTCCTGATAATTTCTGCATCTTTTGGATGGAAGGCAGTAAGTATTTCACTCTTTAACTTTCATCTTGCCCCCTCCCCCTTTTTCTTAAAATCTTTTGGATATGCTGCAGGGCTTCCTGACCAAAGCATACCCTTCGACCAAGATCTATGCAACTCATTATTAGCTGTTGATGAGGGCAAGAGAAATAGGAAATTCCTGATCACTAAAGGGTCCTTAAGGCAATATAATTTGCTTTCCTCTTTGCGTACTTTCGCAGCAGATACTTCTGACAAAAAAGAAGTTGCTGGCAAATCTCCTGTCAAGAAATCTTCGAAAAAGGAATGTTCTAGCACCGTGGGGAGTAGCGAGACATCTTTCAAAAGCAAAGCGGCCTCTGCCAAAAAGGTAGTATCCAACCGCCCAAAGCACCAAGGCCCTAAGACTTCAGTGATCTTATGCGAAAAAGATGGGCCTCCCTCAGAGGAAGCTATCCAAGGAGATGTGAATGTAACTTCTTTGGAGATCACCTCGGATCAAGTGCGGGAAGTGGAGGAGTCTGAAGGAATTGTAGTGACTTCTAATGAGAATCTGGGAGGTGGAGAATATCCTTCTGAAGACAACCAAGGAGAAGATGGTTTAGAAGCCTTTAAAGGTCTTAGTCCCCTTGGTTTAGCTGAAGACCTTGTTCAAGGTAAGACTGTTATTTGGGCATTTTGTCTTTCAAACCTTTTAATTGTATGGATTTCACAAAAACACCTTATTTTTCAGTTAACGTGATATCTCACAGGGTCTGGAACTTTTTTAGTCTTGTTGTTTTCATATATTCCATATATTTCTTCTCCTGGCTTTTCCTCTCGCTTTTCAATGATTATGGTGCTTAGATCTTCTTTTTTCTCTTAGATCTAAGAATGGGATCGTCTTTATCGGATAGCTTCTCCCGATAATTTTCTCTCGTTGATCCACAGAGTGTCTTATAGTCTAGTCTTTCTCGCTGCCTCAAATGTTCCTGTCCATCCTCAGATCCTCTGTCTCAAGATGCTCTTGAGGCACCACTGGCAAGTTTGCTAAAGAAGAAGAAGCATGACTAATCTCAAGTACCTGAACGAGAAAACCAGGATGCCGAGGGGAGAGATGGTAATGATAAACAAGATATGGGTAGGCTAGATGAGCCTTCTGAACTGGCTGGACTTTTATGCCCCAGTTCTTAGGCTCCTATGGAATCGTTGCTCAAATCCTCTACGTCGAATTCACCTGTTCTTTGTTAGATTCGAGCGATTCTTGATAGGCCTCCCTACGGAGTTTCCCCCAGTAATCCTAAATTGAAGGAAAGGTTCGGAGACTGGGACTTAAGGGGAATGGACCTTGACTTAGACTTGTCTCCACGTGATGACCAGAGTACCGTCAGGGAGTTGAGCGCCATAAAAAATTATGTGATCTCCCAGCTTGCCACTGTCATGGGTCAGCTTGATGTTCAGTTAGATGAGGCCAAAAATACGTCCAGAGAGTGATTTCAGTCTTGGAACAGGTTCGACTTTGAATTTCAGAAGCTGAATACTCAACATCTTAAGCGTATCAAGCTTCTAGAGAGCGATAAGACTAAATTGATCTGTATGGTCGAAAGTCAAGCGGCCGAAATTGTATTCATTAAGGATGGGAACAATAGGATGAGCAACTTGGAGGCCAATAATAGAAAACTTCAAGAGGAGATTGAGGCTGCTAAAAAACAACTTGATGAGGCTCAAGCTGACCGTGAGTTTGCCGAATCTCAATTAACTTCTATACAATAGGCTATGGTTTCTTGTCGGCAGGAGAAGGCAATGCTTGAAGGTAAGCTCGCTTCGCAACATAGGGTCCTTGAAACTTTAGAAGAAAATAAAGTGAGGTTAACCAGCAATCTTGAGTAGGCCAGAATTAAAACTGAAGATACCCTGTTTCGATTTTGCACCCTTAGTGTTATGACCCGCAGAAGCTTGAGCTATCCGAACAAGGACTTTCCCCGTACATTATCTCTTGTCTGGGAACAAGTGCTTAACTATTCCAAAGACAAGAACGACAGTGCTCTACAAGAGTCCCTCCTTGAGGCAAGCGACCGTGTTGCTTGAAAGAGAATGTTGGCTGATGAACGAATTCAATACCTTGGAAAAGAAGTCCAGAATGTTGCTCTTGTTTATGTCCGCAGTCCTACAAAAGATGGTGCTTCAGGATCCCAAGTCCTCCTAACGGAACCTTCCATTGATGATGAAGGTACTTCTGACGTTCATTTGGTTGATGACCACGGTGTACCTGAAAACATTGCCAATTGATGTACTGTTGTTTTGCATTTTACAGTACCAACCTTATAGCCGTGTATCTTTGTGATGGATTTGTATTTGGCTGTTACTTGTTAGCGTTGTTATGCTGTAACTTATCGTAATTTATATTTATTTATGCCGTGTTACGCTTTTATGGGTTGTGCGATGGTTACATTTTTACGTCGTTCATCATCAATAACGCTAGTTTGCTTTAATTTTAGGACATCATATTTCTTCTTTTGCCCCTTCTTTGAGGGTTTAGCTCTTATTATGCATATGTTCGCATTTTCAATGGTTTGGTAATTCAGACTTTTAAAGTTTGTTTTTGGATGCACATTTTATAAGGTTCAGGTATCTTGCTGTACATTTAATCCTGTTCCTCATTGATTTGGCATCCCAAATCCTTCGGAAACTCGATTAAATACATTTCGTATGTTCAATGTGTGTTTTCTTTTTTACATACTCAATCCTATATCTCACTAGCTCAGTGACCCTAGCCCTTCGGAGACTGGTTTTGAGTATGTGCTACAATTTCGACCCAATTTCGATATTATTTGACCCAGCTATTATGATCAATTAGAGACCTAAATTTGACACCGTTATACGACTAGGATTTCTGATTTTGTAATCCAATCTTGGCTTTGTTTGACTTGGTTAACAACAAAGAACAAAAATGGATACCCCCTTTCGGCTAGGATTTCTGTTTTTGCGCTGGTCTTTCGAGCATGTTTATGGGACCTTTCGATCCTAGGAGAGGTGTTACCCAGCCTAGGTTTTTTTTTGAAGAAAACAAAGAGTGCAGCCTCCGGATTATGGTGTGCTCTCCATGAACTGCTTTGGAATGATTCTTTCCCTTTGAATTCTGCAAGATGGTGGGTTTGACTATCCTCCCCGGTTTGACCAATGTTTTAGGTGCATGATGCACGATTTGCCCTACATTAGAGGCCAATTCTGGGCATTAGTTCGCAAATAATTTTTTTGATTTTCATGAGATTACTATCTGTGAACGAACATCTTTTATCATGTAGAGTTTTTACTTAACACAATAAAGGTGAATCACGGGTCATTTCATGGAAATACAGCTGGAAAAAAACAGACTATAAAAATCAGTAAAAATTAGAGAAAATGGGGGTCGCGCATTTTCAGTTCTGGATACTGGGTTGCACCCAGTGGCTGCTAGTCAATGATTGGCCGTAAGTCTTCGGGCGCCTGGGTTATCTCGTGCGACCCGGCTTGATCAGCAACCTTACCTTGCCTCTAACTTTCTGGTGCGTTTTGAGGACTCTTGACATATTGCTGCAGCTGATTTTCCCGGATGAGCTCTTCAATTAAATTTCTCGAGTGTCGACATTCATTCGTATTGTGCCCAGGTTGATTATGAAACCGACAGAACTTTCCAGAATTTTCCTGTTGTTCCGTGATTCTTTGTGGTTTTACCTATGGAAATATACCTAAGTCCTTCGTGGCAGAATATATTTTGTCTGGAGTTTCGTTCAAGGGTTTCAATTCTGTTTGCTTAAAGAATTTTGACTTCTTATGTATTTTACCGTCTCTCCCATCAAACCCTCTCTTATGCCCAGAGTCATCCTTCGGAATTACCTGGGAAGATTCATTGCTTTTCCCTTCCTTAATTGTGCCATTCTTCGTGTCCTTCTGGATATCTAGGGTATTGGTTTCCACGCTCATGTATTCGTCGGCTTTCTTATAGAACTTCTTTAGAGTCTTTGGTTTCTTCATCTTGAGCCACTTCCTGAATTCTGACTTCTTATCGATAGCCCCTTTCAGGGCTGCCAATAAGTACCAATGCTCTGGCTCCATAACCTCTGTTGTTGTAGCATGGAAGCGTGTAAGGAAGGCTCTGATGGTTTCTTCAGGCATTTGTTCCATCTTGTTGAGTGACATCATGTCCCTTGCTTTGGGGATTTGTAATCGGAATAGATCTTGAAATCTCCTTGCCAGGTCAGCAAATTGGTCGATATATTTAGGTGGAAGTCTTGTGAACCATAATGAGGCCACACCTTCCAGGCACATGGGAAAGTATAGACGCTAGGTTTCATCAGTGGCCCTAGCTCCATTCATGTGTTGGTCGTACTTGAACAGAAAAATGGCTGTATATCCAATTCCGCCATAAGGTGCTATTGCCGGGGTATAAATTTCTTTGGGAATTTTGCTTGACGGATTTCCTCAATGAATGGATTTCTGCTCGGGGAAAACTCCCACTCTTTCTCCTCATCTTCTCGGATTGCCTTGTCCTTCTTTATTCGCTGGATTATGTCTATGATGCTCCTCTCGTCACTTGCTTGTTCATCGGGATTGGCACTGACGTTTTTATCGGTGCGACCACGGTTTGAGCTTCGGTAACTTGTATCCTTTTTGAGGGATGTTACTGATCGACGCTTTCCTATGAACTAGAAAAGCGCAAAATTTAAAATAAATTCTGCAAGCGCACATGTCATGTAATATGCAGGTCGAACTACAAGGAGGTGTTTTAAATCTTATTATTTATTTATTCTTAGGCGAGTTAGACAAAATCTGGAGATGTTTTTGAATCAATGCTATTGAATTTTCCATGGATCCAAATCTAATCAGATCAATGTCAAATTCAACAACTAAAAAGAAAGGAACCAATTAATAGAAAAAGAAAATAACAACTAGAACAATAGCAGAAAGTTAAAAGTAGGATTGCCATTAAATCTGATCAAACGGTTAATCGCTAACATGCAGTAATAAAAGAAATAACAATATGTGTTCTACCAAAACTAATTGCATTGACACACAAATTGTTATGAAAGAAAAAGACAATCAACTAAAATGAAGAAGAACTTTGTTATTCATAAACGAGAATACAGAATTAAAAATGGAATGAACATTTACAATGAGTACAATGTATATTTATAGGTGGGATAGGCCAAACCGTAATCATATCTATGAATAAATGGACCTCTTTTCCTAAGAATTCTTATCATATCTCATGCCTTTCTTGACCAAGCTTGTTTGGGAATAATCTTCAAGAATATCTGAGCATATCATGGTGAATGCCTTCCATATCTTCCAAATCTTCTATGTGGCTAATTGATTGACAAAAGATTTGCATGTGATTAATTCTTCCAAACATGGGCTATTATTAGACTCCAAAAGTGCATAAGATAAAATCTTCAAATCTTCCATGTGGCTGATTGATTGGTGTATGTAATTAATTCTTCCAAACATGGACTCTTATTAGACTCCAAAAGCACATGAGATAAAATCTTCGAAGTTGATCTTTTTCTTGTGTAATATCTTTCTTTTCGGGGTGCATGAGGATTGATGAACGACCTGTGAAAATGTACGAAAAATACCCAATGTAAAATTTATTTATTTACAATAAAGATAAGATAGAGCATAAAAATTAGCACTTTTACATGTTAATCAGTTACATTGGTGAGGCTCACGGCGGCCCGATCTGTACGTTCTTCTTTGCGCTACGGAAATCTGGTCTTAGGATTCTCAACGCCGGCCTCTCCCCTGTCTCCCACTAGGGTGTGAGGTCGTCCAGGGCCTGAGGCTGATGAGTCTTTTTTCACTAGTATTAACCACAATGTTTTGCGGTAACAAATTGGCTTGAACCTTGGTTAGGACATCAAACCTTTCCATTATCATCTTCGTTGTATTATCCATTTTTTTGTTCAGGCCGGTTCCAAACACATTCAATTCATCTCGCGTTATAGATAGCCTAGGAATACCCCCTGCCCTTGATTCAAGATTTGGGGTGTAGCTTCGTCAGCATTATCACCCTCACCGATCGTGGTAACTTTAGTTGGTTTGCCGCCTTGCTTCAATCCAACCATGGTTTCAAAGGAGAAAACGTTTTTTGGGACTTTTTTTGATTGCTGAACTACGAAAGGGAATTATGAACACGGCCCCACGGTGGGTGCCAAAATATTTACACCAAAAATGGTCTAAACACCCAAGGTACTAAGCCGTACTTCACCTATTTGGTAAGAAATAAATGGAAACATATTCATTCAGCAACTAAAAATGAAAAATGCAAGAAGAGATAATTAGACTCGAGATTATAGTAGTTTAGCCGTTACTTAGGCCTACGTCCACTGTGAAGGTGATTTCAATATTATAACGAGGATTACAAAATACATGAATTCTCTCTTTTCACACATCCTTATACTCACACAATACATCCTTGTTTATATATTTGGGATCCTGGAATTGTACAAGAGAATGGTAAAATTTGAGGAGAAGGAGGATGGATGAACAGTTGAGAAAGAGGATGCCTTCGTTTTCCTTGATCAAAAGATTATACATGTTGCCATAGCCGAATCAGTAGTTGAGGGTAGAATTTAGCAGCACTTCATGGTTCCAAAGATTGCATCCCCTTTGTGTTAGTAGCCATGGTGTATTTATAGGTGAGCTCCCCTTGGGAAATGACCTGAAGTCTGTTTACACCAGCTACAGATCGCTCAATTTATTAATTGCAACCATGCCATTGGCCAACTATAGCCAGATGTCCATGGAAGCATTTAGCTACCACGTGCGAGCGACTCAATGGAGCGAGCGTCTTGAGAAGTTTGCGAGTGCATAGGAGCGGGCGTCCATGTGAAAATGATTGCTTTGATACATTATGTAAGAGCAGAATGTGGGACTGGAATCAATTCTTCTTCGTTCCTTGCGCGACCGACCTTCTTGGTTCCAGGGCGCTCGACCTTTTGTTGCCTTTGTATGGTGATGTTTGTCCTTACGGCAGCGCCATAAGGTCGCTCCCGCCTATATTGAATGGGCGATTTGCTTTGCTTTTGTATTTGAGTGGCTTTGCCCCAATATGAACGGTCGCCCTTGGCTTCCGTACTTGAGTCACGATTCCTTTCCAACTTTGATTGGAGATATAGTCACATTGCGGCTCCATCTCAGGCTTGGTCTTTTGACAGGAAATCAGTAAGCAACTTTATAGGATATACGATCTCTATCCTTTTTGGGTCGCACTTCCCATTACATATCATGCCACCATCCTCGGTCGTACTGGTTGACTTGACTTGTCTTGGGTATGATATTTGGTCGTTTAAGTGCCCTGAATATCATTGCGCACGATCGACCCTGATGACGTCCATTCCGTATCCTTTACTCAATGTGCATATGGGTTTTTAGGGATCAAAAATAAATTCTAAAACTACTCCCGCTAATTTGTATAACTATCTAAATAAAACTAATAAGAAATTAAGTAACTAATCCTATTATGATATTTCCCCTTTATCTATAACTAATTCAAAGTATAGTACTCCCCCTTAATCTATACCAACCTATAGTAGTAGTTCCCACTCAATATGATGATACAAACAAATACAAGTATTATAATTACATATGTTTGTTTGTTATATATACGAGCCAAATCAAATCCAATCACACCACACCATATGTCTTAACATGTATACAAGTTTCAAATCATAGAATCTAAAACAAGTTCAAACAAATCAGTCAAATCGTACTGAACAAATAAATGTTTCTTGGAACTCCAACCCACTGTCCTATCCAAAGATAGGATCCTTCTTAATGACTTCCCAATCCTCATCTTATTTGGTTGGCAGAGCCTTTGCAAGATTATTATCTTCATCTCTGAAAAGAGAGGAGATTAGATATCGCATTGCATCAAAATGCTTCTCTTGCTGTTCTAACATCTTTATTTGACTTAGTCCTAGATGATACTGGTTTCGTAGAATGATAGAGAGAATATTTTTGATACAATACAAGGTTTCTTCTTGATTTTCACTAAGATTATAAATTGGATTTGCCATGGATTTGAGTAGAAATGAATGAGAAAGAAGTAGAAATGGAATAATGGAATTTTCTAGAAGAAATAGAATTAAATGGAGTCTGAAATTCGTTGGATTGTGAATGGACATGAGTAGTTATTTAATTTAATAATTTGAAACAATTTGAAAATCTATTAGTTATATGCCAAGATATACTTACTTTTATGTCGACATATCATAGTGAAAATTTGAAAATTTTCAAATTTTGAATTCTTTTTATCTCTATTATATTACAATTAGTATAAAGTATTTACAGAAACATAAAGATGATTTTAACATATATAAAACTCCATTCATTACGTAATAGAAACTAAATACATCCAACTAATCAAGACACACTTAAATGCAATATACGAAAGGAAATATAAGTGAATACATAAAGATAGATTAAACTAGATAAACTAGTTTCTAATGATGATGAGGGAGGTGAGACTCCAAGCTTTCTTCATATCTTGACCATGAATTTGGTCACTTTGGAAAGTTTCTTGTTGAGCATCTTTTGATTGTTGACAAATTTCACTTGATTTTGAAACAATCGTCTCTTTCTAAATGCGTTTAGTGTTTGTTGGTTACTCAACACTTTCTATAGAAGCCTCTTCTTCTTCTTATTTGACTTCCATTGGCTCCTATTCTTATTGCATTCGAGTTTGTTCGGCTTTGAATGACTCATACGGTTTGAAAGAGAGAGGAATTTTCATAAGATCAATGTTTGATGAGTCAAACACTTTTCTAGGCAAGAGTTCTTCTCCATGAAGATCAACATTAAAGTATTTGAAAATACGAGCGAGATAAACACCATAGTAGAGAGTGTTTTCTTTTGACGATAATTCTCTGGGCTTAATTTCATTTAAGATCGTTCCGGCCCAATTAATAGTATAGCCACCTATAATAGCAAAGAGAACCTTTTGGACTTTGGGAGTTGGAATGTTGAAATTTCCGGAATGAGGAGTAATGGTATGTTGGAGTAGAAGGGTGATAATTCCTGTTTTTGGATGAAAGAAGCGATTTTTGAACTCCATTGGAGCAACATCTTCAAATATGTTGTGATAGGTTTCCAAATCGGCTTTGAAGATGACAAAATCTGAAAAATCTGACCCTATCCTTCTACAATTTAGAATAGTGCCTAAGAGTTCGACATCAGGAACAATTTGTGTGCCTTTGACACTACTCCAAATTTGGTCTTTGTTGCCTTCGTAAAATCCGCGATTGAGATTTGCATAGAACATCTTGACAAGTTTGGGATAACACACTTCTTAGTTATCACGAGAGTCAATTAGACTCAAGGCTTTGTTGTGTTCAACAAGAGAGACGAAATCATAAGAGGGAGAATCGCTAAAGACGACGAAATCACCCATGTTAACTTTAGCATTTGCTAAATAGTTACCATAGGTTTTGATAGCCTCTTTGTCATTATGAAGATAGCCTTTGACGGTTTTGATTATCTTCAATTTTTGAGATGAACTTGAGGAAGCCATTGAGTTAATAATTTTGAAGAGAATAGATATGAAGAATATTGTTTTGAGTTATGAATGAAAGGTAAAGAGAATAGTTGTATATATAGAAATTGAATGGATATGAATTGAATAGGCACAACTTTTCAGATTGAAATGACATCTTTTCAGACCTTGGGAGTTTGTGAAAAGTTGGAGGGAAGTTTGAAAGTTTAAACCTTTGAAATTGAAAATTTGAATTTCAAAATACTGGTCAGATATGTCGACATATACATATATGTATATCGACATATATGTCTATTTTCAAAGAAAATTAATTTTTTGTGAATTGAAATCTATATTATCGATTTTATATTTCAGGTTTAACGATTTCCTGTAATAATTCTAATCCTAATAAACACACAAACAATATATTTTATTTGTTATTTATTATTATATTATTATTTTGAATTTCAAAATTCTAATTTCAAATTTGATTTTCAAATTTCAAGTTTAAACTTTAAAGTTTTTAAATTCAAATCAAAGTAAACAAACAAAACAACCATTCAACTAAATGAAATTAAAAATTAATTAAGGCGTACCCAGTTTTTAGATCCTTTTCTTCGAAATTTTCTGAACTCTGAATTTTCATAAAGTATATACTTGCATTTCCGGTTTCCAGTTCTTCATCACTTGTAGATGAATCTGAATCTGAGTCATCTAATGCTGTTGCATATGCTTTCTTTCTCTTTCTCGATGAATTGTTGTCTGTTTGTTGAGTCGATCTTTCTGGATATGGACACGTTCTCCTTATATGGTCTGGTTTGTTATAGTTATAACATCGACCACGAATTGTTACTTTTTGAACTCCCTTGGTTATAATTTTTATTTTTGCATCTCAAAAATTTCAAAAATGATTTTTCATAAGAGTTGTTTCAACATCATCTTCTCTACTTAAGTCTGAATTATTTGCTTTTGCTTGTAATGCAATAGATTTCTTCTCTGTTGACCTGTTTTCTTTTCTTTTCTGTAATTGGACAATCCCGTTCTGGATTCAATGAACTCAATATTTTTCTAACTTGATCTATTTTATTATATGTTTTTCCAAGTGCTATTAATGAATGGACTATCTCTTGAAATCTGCAATACATATCTAAGTAGACTCATTCTCGTTCATTTTAAATAATTCAAACTGATTAACTAGCATTGCTATTTTAGTTTGTTTAACTTTACTAGTTCCTTCATGAGTAACTCGTAAAGTTCTCCAAATTTCATAAGCAGTTTTACGTACTGATACTCTATTAAACTCATTCCTATCTAATGAACAAAATAACATATTCATGGCTTTAGAATTGCTTTGTGCAGCAGCCTTCTATTCGTTTGTCCATTGTGCAAAAGCAGCTGTGGGTTCAATAAATTCATTTTGTGTACTATTCCATGTGCCTAATCCTACTGACTGTAAATTTATTTTCATTCTACATGCCCAATATGAATAATTATTACCATTAAACAATGTTGGTCTAACAGTGGACTGACCCTCCATAAAAGGACTATTATTGCTACCAATGTTGGCTGTCGTTATCACTATTTTCAAAAATTAAATTATGAACTTTTTAAAAGACCTTGCTCTAATACCAATTGTAAGGGATTGCGGAAAGGATCGTTAAGGCAAAAAAAAACACTAGAGGTGGAGGGGGGTAGATAGTGTTTTTGAGAATTTAAACAAAATATAAAACTCATTTGATAAACTATATGAATCAAACACTATAGGAACCATCATAGACAAAGAATCAAAAACAGATGCAGAATAAACAAAAATAAAAATGCAGAAAAGGAAAGAACACAACGGATTTTATACTAGTTCGGATTGCTCCTACGTCCAGTCCTGCCCAATGCTGGATTGCGTAGAGTTTTATTACTATATCAATAGTCAAGTACACCTCTTGATTTCACGGCTACAAGGTTGCCACCTCTCTCGTTCCTTTATTTCACGACAACAAAGAAAACACCGACTCCGTTCCTTGATTTCACAACTACAAGGAAAACAACGATTCCTAAACACTTTCCCAAACAATTACAAACAGCTCTATAACACTTCAACAGCACTTGATTTAGAGAGTAATGAGTAGAGAGTGTAGAAAGAAGAAGATTAGTGAAAACAGAATTCATTTTGGCAGAGTATTGGTATAGGAATAATAAAAATGATGAAAAATAATGATGTAATGAAAGAGAGTGAAAGTGGAGAAGGAGTGATTAACAATTCCAAATCAAGCACTTTTTATAATGTGTGAAAGGTTGCAACGCTCCAAAACCGTCACAAATAGTGAAAAGACAATTCCTTTCAAAATTGAAAAAATGACAGTTATATGTCGACATGATGTTTTATTTATTCGACATATACCTAGTAGAATTTTGATTTTTGGACATTTTCAAAGTGTTTTGATATAAATCTAATTCTGGAAATTCTTGAATTAAAATATAGTGTTATGAATTAATATTATAAAATAGGAAATCATATAAAAACATAAATAATAACTATATAAACATATTAATAAAATTATAAAGTGTAAAACTATATAAATATAAAATGTAAAAATATATATAAATCCTATAAACCTTCAGTTTGAAAATAAAATTGAAGTAAGAAGGAAAAAATAGAATAAAGAGGGTTGAAGATAGAATTTGAGAACAGAATTTGAAATTTGAATTTGAATTTGAACCTGGAGTGATGTTTAGAGTCTTACATAATCTGGACTCTTTAACTATATTAGTATTCAATTCTTGAACTTTTGAAATCTTGAATACTCATGAGTCTTGAAATATCTCTGAACTCTGAATCTCTAATATCTTTAAATTGTACAGTCTTCAGTAATATTTCCTGTATATACATCCGGCATATGTGTACATATATATATTCTATACAAAACTGTTAGTATATATTTTATAATCAATTAATATTGAAATAAGGTTGTTGTCATCAAAACTCCATTCTCCAACAGTTGTGACTATTATATATGTATATTGGATATTCCTCGGAGTATCACTAGCGAATGACGCTATGTGCCCACTAAATATATAGTGGGTGACCTTCCATATTGCGATATCCATCCTTGAAGCAGGATGGGTATTATTTATGTTGTCTAACGTATGTGGATATAGGAAAACAGGTTGGAGGGATCGAACTGGATTCCTCAAAAAATTATTATTGTTTATTTTCATATATATTATCATATATGTTGTGTTAGAAAACATGTGATTGATAATTGGATATTTTGGATGTTACAATACCACTGGCCCTTAATATTGATATATAAAAATATCGTAAAAAGGAATATTGAGATTTAAAAGGAAAATCTATTTTTCCAAATAGAATTTGAATTTTGAACAGGCTAGGAAATACTAACTTGTTTTGAATAATATAAACAAGTAGTGACTTTATAAATGATGTTTATAAATGAAATAGAAATAAATTATCGTTGGATAAATTTACGGGTTTTAATTCAAAATGGGAATTAAGAAAAATGGGAATTGTGAATCGTTTTAAATAGGAAGCGATGAAATTTATTCCAACATTCGGAATGTAAATTGAATTAGAATAAATCCACACATATTTATGATTAGAATTCAACTACGTCAAATATATAAAAATAAATTATTTACAGTAAAGATATTAGAATTGTATTAGATATAATTAAAATATAAGATGTAAAATTTGAAAATAGATTCTATGTTTACATATATACATAAGTTATAATAATAAAATGTTCCAAGATAGGAATTTGATTTCAAATCATTTTTGAGAAGGAAGCTTGTTTTGATATATGAAAAAAGGAAGTTAAAATTATTAAAGATGTTGTAACACCCCGTATTTTCAGTGGACATGAAAGTAACAAATTAAAGTATAATTAATTTGTAATAGAAGAATTAAGGGAAACGGGTTGCGCCATTGTGTTCGTCTCGGAATTCTTCTTGAGATAGAGTCCGAGTTTGCATAAATCGGACTACGTATGAAGTAGTTATGGCCTTCAGAAGTTTCAGAATATATAAAACAGCTTGAAACTGAATTCAAAAATCAAAACAGTGCCCAGAAGCGGGCTGGGCGGGAAATTTCCCGCCCAGGACCAAGGTCGACTGGGGGTCGACCTCCCCCTGTAGGTCGACCTAGGGGTCGACCTGGGCCTGTTTTGCCAGATCTAGACTGCAGCGATTTTAACATATTCTGGACAGACCGGATGGCTTCTAGGGCGATCTAATGGCTCTAAAACACTATCTACACCTATAAAAGAGTGCCTAGACCTAAGGTTTCTCCACACAAATTCTTTGAGGCATTTGCATGTTGTTTCTCTCTATTCTGGCCTCCACTATAAAAATAAATCTTATTCTCTACTAAAACAAGTTATAGTTCTTCAATAGGAGATTCAAATCAAGTTAAAGCTTCAAGAAGGGAATCAAAGGCTAATTCAACGGCATCAAGCAACGTCATGCGAATCATAGCAAATCGCCACAACGCTATCTTATTATCTTTTCTAAACCGATCACTGTAAGTTCGGTTATTCTTTGGATTTGAACGTGTAATTGGAATCGTGAATATAATAAATCAAAATACAGAACTATACCTATTTGCAAGTTAATTATCTTTGATTCATGCTTATGTCAAATCTAAAGTTATCTATGCCTTTGGATCTGATTCACGACTATGACTATGAGACTTTTGCCTAAGACTATGACTATGAAACTAGTGCCTATGACCATGACTATGACTATGAGACTTTTGCCTAAGACTATGACCATAAAACAGTTGCCTATGAAATTATTTCCTATGACTATGATTGATGACTATGAGACTGTTGCCCACGACTATGATTCATAACTACGAGACTATTGCCTATGACATTGATTAAGAAATTATTGCGATTAGTCGCCCATGACTATTGTGGTTAATTGCCTATAACTATTGTAGTTAGTTGCTTATGCCTATTCCCACTGTTACAATTAACCAATCATGTTGTACCTTGAACTGGCATTATGTTGGACCTAATCACATATGCCTATTCCCTTAATTATGTTGGATCTCATATTTAGTGTGCAACTTGGCTAGTTTATTCCTATTCACTATTATGTACATCGAACCTGTTGGAGCCATTATTTTTGCATGTCTATTCTTTTTTATCGATTATTGTGCTTATCCCCTATTCCTTTTGTTAGTGCCATTTCATGAGTACTTAGAAAACTTGTGAAATCATTTTTTACATACGATTATGATGCGGGGATTGGGCATAGCTTAATTAAGTTAATTTGGCATAATAAATATGTTGGCATAATCTAAAATGGCTATAATAGTGAATAAATAACATCCATATTAGACTTGGGCATAAATTGATAAATTTTAATTGGCCACAAAGTATGTAATTGGCATGTAAACCAAGTTTTGGACATAAACAACAAACTAGAATATTAAATTTAGTTTTGACATGAACTGTAAATTGGAATATTAATCTAGATTGGGCATAAACTATAAAAGGGAAATATTAAATCTAAATTGGTATATGCTGCAAGTCGGGCTAATTGATAGGTAAATCAACGTTTGGGCATAGAATATAAGTATGTTAATTGGCATGACAAATGAATACGATCTAGGCTAAATTGATTTATGGAAAATTTACATAAATAATAAATATGTAAATTAGAGAAGAGGAAAATGCCTAACCCGAGGTTAGATTGAGTTGTGGTGTAAAACTGCCCGGAACCTCCCGGCACATCCAGGAACCACAACAATACCTATCTAATGTGAGTGGTTAGTGCATCAAGCCCAGAAAGACCCGAGGTTAGACAAAGTTGTGGTGTAAAACTGCCCAAAACTGACCGACATATCCAGTAACCACAACAATACCTATCCAATGTGAGTAGTCGGTGCTTTTATTAAAGCTCATGAACAATCAAGCTAGAAATGGTGAGGTTAAGTAATTGAGAAAACATCTAGCCAATTCGACATGTTAACTAGACAAGACTGATAGGGGTTAAGTTAATTTGGATACTTAACCAACTTAACATGTTAAAAAACAAGATTTGTGGGGGTTAAGTAACTAAGGAAACACTTAACCATTATAACATGTTAACTAGACAAGTGGTTAAGGTTAAGTAAATGTTTATATGCTAACTAGACTAGATGGTGAGGTTAAGTAAACTTAGAACACTTAGCCGTTATAGCATGATGAATAAACAGGGTTAAGTTAATGAGAGACACTTAACCAGTATAACCTGATAAACAGGTAAGGTTAAGGAACTGTAACACCCCACACCCGCTAAGGTCACTCACTAAGGGAATGCCTTAGTTTTGGTGGAGTATTTTTTTAGTGAGTATAGAACAGAAAAATTACAACAGGACAGATATAAGTAATACTTGAAAATTTAAAACATCATTTCATTAACAAAACATGTTTGGTTACATCACAAAACCATAACAAGAGTCAAGTACATAATATCCATCCTGATAAAATAGAAGTACATAATCCCATTACATAGATAATAGCCAAAATAGAAAAGATGAACCGAGCTTTACTTCTACGGTCCAAGCCCCAAAAGATAGATATAGCGGTCTGGTCCAAGCCCACTAGTGCTAGGCCCACTCTGATAACCTGAGGGTTGGGAAAAAGATAAACAACAACGGGGTCAGACATAAGTCTGAGTGAGTCCTATAACCCTAACAATACAATCATTAAAGTAATTAGGGTAAGATATAAACAAGATACGGTACCTCTGGGGATAATGACTACACTAAGTAGCCAACAAAACACAGGATGTACTACGATAACTGAAACGACGTATTTATCCACCCAAGGATAATTACTAGCTTACACCACCCCAGATCTACCCACCCAAGGGTAATTCCTACACTGCACCACACCAGTCGTTCCTACTTAAAGGTTGATCCCTCCCACGGACTTAGAAAATTTCCCAGTAGTTTCGTGTACTCCTAGCCCACTACATAGGTGCCGTCTGCCCCTATCTCCACTAGGTGTACTTAGTAATCTTACCCAGTAGTTTCGTGTACCCCTACATAGGTGCCGTCTGCCCCTATCTTTATTAGGTGTACCCACTACTCCCCAGCGATCGGCTCCCTACCGTAGATACCCGTGCTGGTCCCACAGTGGGGTGTATCACTCCCCTAAAGTGGCCACCTGATAATATCAACGGTGCACGGCTTTATATCTACACGATGCAACAACGGCTTATCTACCAGCCCGGGCCCACACACGCATATGAAACCCGTTGGACTTGCGTTGCCACCACTAACCCGTTTTGGCCTCTTATAGTCAAGCCCAATATGCGTGTCCCGTCACTCGACATGGGTCGAGCCCACAAAGATACGTTTGGGATATTGGTTGAAATGGGCCCCCACAAGCTACTACTTAAGCTTGTCATTTTATCTAGTGCATCCCACTTAACCCCTTTTTATAATCATGCCCCCTTACATGTTAAGGTTTGGTTAAGTCATCTAGTTATATTTCAATTGTCACTTAAGGCAGCCACTAGATTTCCGCATGCCACCCAAGGCACTTACTTGATTCCCACATGCCACCCAAGGCACTTACTTAACCCTTTAATCATGTTTAATTACATGTTCCACTTTGGTTAAGTATTCTAATCGTATTTTCTATTGCCACCCAAGGCAACCCACTAGTTTCCTCATGCCACCCAAGGCACCCCCACTAGTTACTACATGCCACCCAAGGCACCCACTTAACCCCTCATGCCCCTCTACATGCTAATATGGTTAAGTGTTTCTTAATTCATTAATTAAGATCATGACCTCATAAAGACCTCTCACATTAGACCGTCTTTTATGACTGCTGGATATGCCGGTTGGTTCCGGGCAGACTTCTGTCATCAAAAGGGTCTAACCTCGTGTCTTTACTTTAATCATGTATTTAATTTATGACTAAGACCTCTCACATTGGGCCAATCATTTGTAGCCGCTGGATGGCCGGTCGGTTCCGGGCAGACTTCCGCTACAAAAGGGTCCAACCTCGTGTCTTAGTTGATTAATTGCACCTACTTAATCACCCCCATATTAATTATCCCTAATTAATATCAAGTTTTTCATAACATGGGTAGACCTAACTCAATAGGTAAATTCCCATGGGGTAGACCTAACTCAATAGGTAAATTCCCACTTATGCTTATTCATTTTATGGTATGCTTAGTCATACCCAATCATACTTTTATTAACATATTTACCAACCTCATCGTTCCCCACGTAAATCGTTCTCATTTCATGACATAATAAAGGGGAAGATCCATCACAAATATCATGGGTTTCACATATAACTTTGTCATGGGTTAAGAGGATGTCAACTTGCATATATGAGCATATATTAACCCAACTACATTTAACCCAAACTTGCATATTATCATACACATGATTTCCATAACATGTTGCATATGAGCTTGCATATTATCATACACATATCTTGCATAACATGTTGAACTTGCATATAAGCATTCTCATAACTTGCATAACATGTTAAACATGCATTTAAGCATACACATAACTTGCATAAGCATTCATATACTTGCATAAGCATTCACATACTTGCATAAGCATTCACATACTTGCATAAGCATTCATAACTTGCATATCATCATGCACATAACTTGCATAATCTCATAAACATAACTTGCATAACATCATGCACATAACTTGCATAACATGTTGAACTTGCATATAAGCATACACATAACTTGCTTAACATGTTGAACTTGCATATATGACTTGCATCTTAAAGGAGGGTAAACATGCATAGCATATAAAGGTGTCATCTTGCATATGTATGCATCACATTTAAAAGGGTAGACTTACATGTCATGATTTATGCATAATACCAAACACTTAGCATGCATAAAACCACATACTTAGCATGCATAGAATCAATTACTTATTATGCATAAACACACCACTTAACTTGCATAAACCCAAACACTTAGCATGCATAAAACCCAATACTTAGCATGCATACAATCAAACACTTAGCATGCATAAAATCAAATACTTAGCATGCATAACACCAAATACTTAGCATGCATAAAATCACATGCATAACTTGCATATCATGTTACATATAACTTGCATATACTCTCACGTATAGTTTGCATAACATGTTACATATGCATAAATGTTCAACATAGTGTTTTGCATCATAAAACATGGCATTAACCTTGCATATAACATAAAACTTGCAAATCACATATCATACAAACTTGCATAAACACATTTATCCACAAACATAGCCATGTCTTATCACATCCTACCATAATCAATTTAACAATTGATTATTAAAGGTATAGGAACTCACCAAAACCAAGATTAGCAAACTTATTAAGTGGAATTAGTTGCTCTAATTGAAGAAGATGTAGATTAGAGGTTGATTAGCTTGCAACTCTCTTCATTGATTTGTGGAGGCCATGATCAAGTTTCATTTTGCCATAGTTTAGTTACAAGATCTAATTATGAATGAATTAGGGTAGGGTTGGGGTCTTATTTATAGGATTAGGTAGTGTTTTAGGCCCTTAGATTAACCCTAGGTTAGATTAGGTCCGTTAGATTTAGGAAATCTCTAGAACCCAGCCCAGCCCTAGCCAAAAAACCAGATCTGGTGCACCCAAGCCCTCTGGCTCGACACGCCGTGTCGACAGGCAAGTCGACAGGCAAGTCGACCCCCCTGTCGACGGGCCTGTCGACAGCCCTGTCGACATGGTAAGGGCGGGAATTTTTCTCGCCTGGCCCCCGCTGTCCCCAATTCGAAATCTGATTTTAAATATTTAATTCAGTTTTTATCTTAAATTTTCTGCCAACTTCATTGGGCCATAACTGGGCCATACGGACTCCGATTCTCGAAAACTCGGACTCTATTTCGCGTATTTTTCCGAGACGAACGCAATGACGCAGCCCGTTACCCCCAATTCCCACATTTGAGATTATTTATCCTGTAATTAGTGAACTTTAGTATTAACTAAAATTCGGGGTGTTACAGGAACACTTATCTCGACGATCTCAACATTCCATGTTTTGTCCAAATCTGTTAGTATACAGGTACATTATACCAATTCTTAGTTATCATATAACTTAATTAATTATTATTTAATATAACATCAATTTTTTTCATTATTATATTTAGTTTAAACCATGCCATTACTGGATCCTTCTCACGAACCATGAACCAATAAGCCCATCATTATAGTCGTATATTACTAGGTTAAATTTTAATTGAGCCATGTTAATTCAACTGGGCATATCTAGAAAAAGAATTTGTCGCTTATAAAGGGAATTGGTACTTATAAAAGGTTTGGGCACTTACATCTTTAGCCAATGTTTAAAACTTTCCCATGCAACTTTATATTAGGCACGATACATATATGTGTTAGTCACATTTCATTAACAAATTGTTACATAAAGTATGATCAGGCACACAAATTTTTAGTTGGGCATATTATATAGTTTACAAGGCCACACTATATTATAATATGTGTTAGACAATTTGAGTGTATTAGTCACATATAAATTTGTGATTAGGCATGTTAAGTAAGTGATTAGGCATGTAAATCATGTAATTAGACACATACATCGTCTACAGTTCTTCCTACTCCACCCATTGTTTTGAACCCAACTACCAAAACATCACTATGTTCCCATCGACTGCCGCCTCGCCACTGAACAACCACGTCTACTACAGTCCCATCTCGGAACCCTATATGGACCCCCATTTTCCCTTCAACCAACTGTCCTGACTCTATGGCTTCTTCCTCTTTTTTCTCTTTGCTTCTTAGATCCAGCTACTTGGTATGGTTTAAAGCTCCACCACCCACTTGAATCATGGCTACCCTCCCCGAACATCTCCACCAATACCCCGTTCTACTACCTCCAAGCCCACGAGCTCCCCACTGCACTTCCGATCACCAAAGCTCACCCTGACCTTCCTCTCCGCCGACTGCTACGGCCAGCATGACTCCCACTCTTTCATTGATCAGTTAACATGCTGGCCTAACTCTATAGTTTAGGACATATAAGTTTTTAATTCGTGGGAATAGTTTATGTTTCATGTGAAAGAAGGTTGCATTTTGTTCTGAAAGGAGCTTTATAATTTAAAACGTGAACGATGCTGGGATATTAGGTTAATGTGTTTGTGAAGAGAAAATTTTTTATTTTGATTTTATTTGGTTACAGGCATTTTTGTCTTCACCATTACTCAAAGAAAGAAAATGAACAAAGAAAGGGATGGAGTAGCAGTGCTTTTATAAGGGAATAATACGTGGTTGGCGCGATGATATAGGTACTAGGTCTGCTTCATGTTAAAATAGGTTTGTATGTTGTAACACCCCGTATTTTCGGTGGACATGAAAATAACAAATCAAAGTATAATTAATTTGTAAAAGAATAATTAAGTGAAAATCGGTTGCGCCATTGCGTTCGTCTTGGAATTCTTCTTGAGATAGAGTCCGAGTTTGCGTAAATCGGACTCTATATGAAGAAGTTATGGCCTTCAGATGCTTCAGAATATATAAAACAGCTCGAAAGTGAATTCAAAAATTCAAAACAGAACCCAGAAGTGGGCTGGTCGACCTGGGGGTCGACCTTAGTGTTGACCTCCCCCCTTTAGCTCGACCTGGGGGTCGACCTAGGCCTGTTTTGCCAGATCTGGACTACAACGATTTTAACCTATTCTGGACGGACCGGATGGCTTCTAGGGAGGTCTAATGGCTCTAAAACACTCTCTACACCTATAAAAGAGTGCCTAGACCTAAGGTTTCTCCACACAAATTCTTTGAGGCGTCTGCATGTTGTTTCTCTCTATTCTGGCCTCCACTATTAAAATAAATCTTATTCTCTACTGAAACAAGTTTATAGTTCTTTAAATTGGAGATTCAAATCAAGTTAAAGCTTCAAGAAGGGAATTAAAGGCTAATTCAACAGCTTCAAGCAACGTCACACGAATCATAGTAAATCGCCACAACGCTATCTTATTATCCTTTTCTAAAACAATCATGGTAAGTTCGGTTATTCTTTGGATTTGTACGTGTAATTGGAATCATGAATGTAATAAATCAAAATATAGAATTGTACCTATTTGCAAGTTAATTATCTTTGATTCATGCTTATGTCAAATCTAAAGTTATCTATGCCTTTGGATCTGATTCACGACTATGACTATGAGACTTTTTCCTAAGACTATGACTATGAAACTATTTCCTATGACTATGACTATTAGACTTTTGCCTAAGACTATGACCATGAAACTGTTGCCTATGAAATTATTGCCTATGACTATGATTCATGACTATGAGACTGTTGCCCACGACTATGATTCATAACTATGAGACGCATTGATTAAGAAATTATTGTGATTAGTCGCCCATGACTATTGTGGTTAATTGCCTATAACTATTGTAGTTAGTTGCTTATGCCTATTCCCATTGTTACAATTAATCAATCATGTTGTACCTTGAACTGGCATTATGTTGGACCAAATCACCTATGCCTATTCCCTTAATTATGCTGGATCTCATATTTAGTGTGTAACTTGGCTAGTTTATTCCTATTTACTATTATGTACATCGAACATGTTGGAGCTATTATGTTTGCATGCCTATTCTTTTATATCAATTCTTGTGCTTATCCCCTATTCCTTTTGTTAGTGCCATTTCATGAGTACTTAGAAAACTTGTGAAATCATGTTATACGTACGATTATGATGCGGGGATTGGGCGTAGCTTAATTAAGTTAATTTGGCATAATAAATATGTTGGCATAATCTGAATTGGTTATAATAGCGAATAATTTACATGCATATTAGACTTGGGCATAAATTGATAAATTTTAATTGGCCGTAAATTATGTAATTGGCGTGTAAACCAAGTTTTGGACATAAATGGTAAACTAGAATATTAAATCTAGTTTTGACATGAACTGTAAATTGGAATGTTAATCTAAATTAGGCATGAGCTGTAAAAGGGGAATATTAAATCTAAATTGGTATAAACTGCAAGTTGGGCTAATTGATAGGTAAATACAGTTTTGGGCATAGAATATAAGTATGTTAATTGGCATGACAAAAGACTATGATCAAAGATAAATTGATTTATGGAAAATTTACATGAATAGTAAATATGTAAATTAGAGAAGAGGAAAATGCTTAACCCGAGGTTAGATTGAGTTGTGGTGCAAAGCTGTCCGGAACCGCCCAGCACATCCAGTAACCACAACAATACCTGTCTAATGTGAGAGGTTTGTGCATCAAGCCCAGAAAGACCTGAGGTTAGACTGAGTTGTGGTGTAAAACTGCCCGGAACCGACTGACATATCTAGTAACCACAACAATACCTATCTAATGTGAATGGCTGGTACTTTAATTAATTAATTAAAGCTCATGAACAATCAAGCTAGAAATGGTGAGGTTAAGTAATTAAGGAAACACTTAACCAACTTAACATGTTAACAAGACAAGAAGGGTGGAGTTAAGTAACTGAGAAAACACTTAGCCAATTCAACATGTTAAATAGACAAGATTAATAGGGTTAAGTTAATTTGGACACTTAACCAACTTAACATGTTAACAAGGCAAGATTTGTGGGGGTTAAGTAACTAAGGAAACACTTAACCATTATAACATGTTAACTAGACAAGTGGGTAAGGTTAAGTAAATGTTTAATATGCTAACTAGACCAGATGGTGGGGTTAAGTAAACTTATAACACTTAGCCGTTATAGCATGATGAATAAACAGGGTTAAGTTATTGAGAGACACTTAACCAGTATAACCTGATAAACGAGTAAGTTTAAGGAACACATAACCAATTTGACATGATATATGGGTAGGTTAAGTCAACATGAACTACTGGATAACACTTAACCAATTTAACATGATAAGTGAATGGGTTAAGTTAACTTGAATCGACTTATGACATTTAACAATTCCAGCATGACGAGAAAGAGAACTAAGTAGTAAACCTTAGTTAAGAGAACAAAGTAGTAAACCTTAGTGAAGAAAGCCACGTAGAACACGAGAAGGAGCGAACGTCCGTCTGATCATGAAGAAGGCTCCAACGAACTGGGTACGAAGCACGCGGCTTCGAGGGGACGTGAGGGTACTCTTGGTATCCCTCTGTGAGGCTCCAAATGATCCTCCTAGGCTCACCGAGGTTAAGGTCTGCGTTACAAGAGCCAAGGGTATGTCTTGGTTGCAATAATAAGGCAACCTAAAGCCTAGGATGGACCAACGTGATTCGGCGAGACCAGTTTTTGCCCTGTGATAGCAACTCGTCGTCTACCTACCATCTTGAGTCAGTCGAGATACGTGAAGCAGAAAGGCGGAGAACTCCAACAAACCATATACTTGCTATCTAGTTATGGGTGAGGTTGGCCCATAGGTTTGTGGGGGCATAGAGGGGCCGGTGTACAGTTCTCATTCTTGATTTTCTTGGGTGCCTTTATTTGTTAGTTGAGGGAGGGGTCTAGGAGGACCATAGCCACTGTAAAAGCCGACCTTAGCATTTGCAATCGGCGGATATCTGAAAGCTCCAGACTGAGTTCCGTGTTTCTTGACTAGCCCTGCCACGGGACTTGGGTCGCATGTATAGAGGACATGTGCATCTAGACATCAATAACGATTCACGACACATACGTGGGGAAAGTCTAGGAACATATACCGCTTTGGGTAGTGTGTCCTAGCCTAGGGGGCATCGTTCGATAGGTAGCATAATCCCTAGTAGGACCTAGGTCGCATAAACCCTGAATCCGAGAAGCGTTCAATAGGTAGCATAAACCCCAGTGGCCCTGGGTAGCGTAAACCCTGGTTGAATCTAGGAAGCGCTCGATAGTAAACCCTAAATTTAATCTAGGTAATAAATGAAATCCCCATAATAGATGTACACCCGAAGGCAACCACAATTACGGGGATTGGGATCATGTTATCATATGATCATTTTATATAGATTACAAGTTTGGACACTAGTTAGGCAGTGCAGAGATATAGAAATCTGTAAAACAGGGTAGCCGCGAAGCAGAGAAGGAGTAGAAGCGCATTCAGTTTATCAGTATATTCAGTTTATCAGTATATCCAGTTTATCAGTACATTTAGTTTATTCTTGCCATATCATATCATGCTAATCCCATGTTATCTTGTTGCTATGATTTAGTCTTATATTTAGTTTATTCATGTCATGACCCTTTTCCTCGTTTAAATGCTAAGAATCGCTGAGCTTACCAGGGTTTATGTCTGACCTAGTTTGCTTTCGCCTCTTTTCTTCCGTCCCCACCCCCCTCAGGTAGTGAGGGAGGGAATAGCTCAGCTCATTTTGGACCGTTACTCTTTCCGAGCATGAAGGTTCTTTGATGCATTGCTTTGAACTCCATTTTCTATTGTTATGGCTGGCTCATGCTTTATTGGGGAATATCGTTGTCAGCTTATGCTTCTTTATTTTGAACAAGACAGATGCTTTGTTGTAATAAGTATTGGTGTTGTAAAACAATCTTTGTACAAGCTGTTTTTAATCAATAAAGGTTATTTATTTTCCGCTACTTTATTTGTCTGTCTTGTAATTTTTCTGCATCTTGTACCAAAAATGCTCCACCGAAGTTAAGGCATTCCCTTTGTGTGTGACCTTAATGGAGGTGGGGTGCTACGCTTGGTATAAGAGCTGAATGTTACTGGATAAAATAAAAAGATTTGAAAAATTATTTTCAAACGGTTTTAAAGGAAGCATTTTCAAAAGAAAAGTTTTGTTTTAAAGGCATATTCCCCAAAGCCATATGCACCATCTTTTGATCCTCTGTTTGAATCCTTGTTTCCTTCTTTCCTGTGTCTCTGGGGCTCCTGGCTTTCTGGGAGGTAACCTCATCGCGACATGGTTCCGTATGGTTGATGAGACTATGACACTTGTCAAAGGGCAAATAAGCGCCTAACTTCCACCTATGGCCGTAATTTTCTTTCGAGCTTTGTAGGATTATCCATACGATGGAAGATGCTTTCGAGAGACATGTCAATAAGTTACACAAGGATGGAAAAGTTGAGAATGAGGGAGTTTGGCTAAGGATCACAACATAAGGATGAAGAACCCATAGATATGGACTTGGTTCACAAAGGAGGGGAGAAAAGAATAGTAAAACCTAAAACAAGAGGAAGTATCTTTATTTTGGCATAACGGGTCGTATAGTTAAGGGCAAGGGCAAGAACAAAGGACATGATTTTTCCGGAAGGCAAGTGCATGCTCCTACCTCCAGCATACCTGAGAGAGAGGCAGTAAGATTTCTGTTGATAGGGTTTTTCCCCTTTGATCATCCTGTTAATACTCCTTCTGATTTTAGCGCTTCACATTCGTATATATCTACTTCCGTAGTTGAGTCTCTGCACCCTAGATATTGTATAGTAGATGATCCTATTATAGTCTCAAATCCAATTGCTGGTTCGGCTCATTTATCGTTGACTTGTGAGGATTTGAGAATAGCTATATTAATGCTTATGTTTTTGGTTTCATGGGCTATGGGTTGATTCTAGGCATGGATTGGTTAGCTAGTAACTATGAAATGATGGTAGTTAGACTTTCGACTTGTCTCGGAAATACCCTCGAGATTTCGTGCGATCCTAAGGGATCAGTTTTTCTTAGCTACCTAGAAGCACTTTATTTATCTATCGACGATTTACAATCCGTTGGAGTAGTCCATCAGTACGCAAGATGTTTTGATTAGGGTAGGGGTTTTCCCCCTAAAACCCGAGACAGACTTCCGCATATATCTAGATGACAATGCAAAGCCAGTTATGCGATCAACGATAATTTTGAAGCCAGATTGGCGAGGATAGCCGGAGTCGATAAAGTGCTCAATTGTTTGGTTGTTTTGTTAGTATCATCTCACATAGATCATCCAAATTCGGAAGAGGTATCCCTTGGGTGCTTGTCTGATATTGGTTTAGGCCTTTGGGCTTGTACTTGAGGGATGTTGAGTTCGACTGGGATGGTTTGCGTGAGAAATAAATGGTTGGGGCTGGCACCCTAAGTTAGAATGAACTTAAGAGAGGTAAAAAGCACATAGTAACCATCATCTTTAGACCCTTAGATTTGCAACCTGATGGATAAGCTAAGTAGAGGAGAGACCTCTAATCATCTTGGGATATACACTTGGTATCATGGTTAACATCTGTCTATCTTGGAAGGGTAGTTCGACTATATTCAATACCCTCTAGCAAAGTAAGTGACCAAGGTCCTATCTTTACTAGTGAGTTATGGAAATGGAGGTCAAGAAGTTTTGCAATCGTGATGTTAAATTAGGTAAGGTACAGTATGGTGAAACTCAAGAAGATGCGACTTCAAAGAATAGATACGCGCATCATACCCTTTTGAGGGTATATCCTTGATCTCTTTTTCTAGGAATGTTAAGCATTCTTGTTTCTATCATTTTAGGTATATTCTCTAGATCATATCTTCGATCCTTAGGTAGAAGCCAATGTATGTAAACATGTGTTTGAAACATGTTATGATTAGCGGTTGCTCGTGGATGCATTTACACACACTAGGCACTAGATTGGCTCAGTCACCTTTTCATATTGCATATGGATCCAAGTGCGTAAGTTTGTTTATGGATTGAAATTTGATGTGTTATTAAGTGGATGTTGCATATTGATGAATGAATATGCACACATATAGTATTTACATGACTATGGATGCTTGCATATATATTGGACGCATGGCACTCTCATGATTCGCATTTAGGAGGTCAACTGAATCAGCGGACCGCCTGATCTTTTGCATTAGTATTGGACATATACACACACTTCTGCATATTTTCATTTTGCATTAGAAACCTTTTTAGGATAGTGAATGCTGGTGGATGATGGTTGAGTAGATGGGTGATTGGATGTTAGGACACATTCTTCTTGATTTAAAGATTTCGGGGACAAAATACTTTAAGGAGGGGAGAATGTAACACCTCGTATTTTCGGTGGACATAAAAGTAAAAAATCAAGTATAATTAATTTGTAAAAGAAGAACTAAGGGAAATGGGTTGCACCATTGCGTTCGTCTCGGAATTCTGCTTGAGATAGAGTCCGAATTTGCGTAAATCGGACTCTGTATGAAGAAGTTATGGCATTCAGAAGTTTCAGAATATATAAAACAGCTTGAAACTGAATTCAAAAATTCAAAACAGAACCTAGAAGTGGGCTGGGCGGGAAATTTCCCGCCCAGGATCCAGGTCGACCTTAGTGTCGACCTCCCCCCTTTAGGTCAACCTAGGGGTCGACCTGGGCCTGTTTTGCCAGATCTAGACTGCAACGATTTTAACCTATTCCGAACGGACCGGATGGCTTCTAGGGCGATCTAATGGCTCTAAAACCCTCTCTACACCTATAAAAGAGTGCCGAGACCTAAGGTTTCTCCACACAAATTCTTTATGGCATATGCATGCTGTTTCTCTCTATTTTGGCCTCCACTATTAAAATAAATCTTATTCTCTACTAAAACAATTTATAGTTCTTCAAATTGGAGATTCTAATCAAGTTAAAGCTTCAAGAAGGGAATCAAAGGCTAATTCAACGGCTTCAAGCAACGTCACGTGAATCATAGCAAATCGCCATGTAACACCCCATGTCCATTAATGTCACTCACAAAGGGAATGCATTAACTTCCATGGAGCATTTTAAGTGTGTATAGAACAGAAACTTAACAACAAGACAGATATAAACAGTACTAAAACTTTAAAACTTTATTTCAATGCAGCGGAAAATACATAAGTTTGATTATGTCATCAAAACCAGAGTCAAAGTACATAATATCCATCTTGACCAACTCAAAGTACATAAATTGAAAGACATAATCCCCAATACAAAATAGCCATAAATAAAAGAGAGGCTGAACTTTACTTCAGCGATCCAAGCAATCTTCTAAAAGCAAGAAGCACAGCTGTCCAAAATCAAGCTCCACTGCTGCTAGTTCCAACCTGAGCACCTAGGGGGGAGGAGGAAGAAAAGAGGAGGAAACAAAGGGGGTCAGATATAAAGTTTGGTGAGTGCGATAACTTTAAAAATATAATTACCAAAGTAACTGGGCTAAGGCATAAGTTGGAGAATCAGGAAATGACCATGAACCATTGAGTATGGTAGAGTAAACAAGGAAACAAGATAAACAACGATATCGTTAAAGCGCACCTAAACCACTATAAGATAATTACTAAACTACACCAACACTATAAGATAATTGCTATACTGCACCACCACTAGTCACCCTAAGGTTGATCCCGCCAACAGACTTAAATAATGATAATGGTAGTTTCGTGCACCCCTAGCTGCCTTCATAGGTTTCATTTGCCCCTATCTCCACTAGGTGTACCCACTACCCCCAAGCGATCGGCTCCCTAACTCGTAAATATCCGTGCTGGCCCCACAGTGGGGTGTGTCCCTCCCCCAAAGTGGCAACCTGATACCACAAATAATGCACGGCTTATACGTACACGATGCAACAACGTCTTACCTACCAGCCCGGGTCCACACACGCATATGAACCCGTTGGACTTGCGTTGCCACCGCTAACCCGGTTTGGCCTCTTACAGTCAAGGCCAGTATGTGTGTCCCGTCCTCGACTTGGGTCGAGCCCACAAAGATACGTATGGGTTACTGGTTGAAACATGCCCCCATTACTTGTCACAAGCTATCCACCTAAGCTTAGTCCCCTCTAGTACATCCCACTTAACCCACTTCTTATTCATGTTCACTTACATGTTTAAATTTTGGTTAAGTATTTCTAATCGTATTTCAAATGCCACCCAAGGCACCCACTAGATTCCACATGCCGCCCAAGGCACCCACTTAACCCGCTCATGTCCCACTACACGTTTATCGAGTTAAGTGTTTCTTAATTCATTAAGATCGTAACCTCATAAAGACCTCTCACATTATACTGGCATTTGTGGCAGCTGTATTTACCGGGCGGGTCCGGGCAGTCTTACACCACAAAAGTGCCTAACCTCGTGTCTTTACAATTGTTACGTATTTAATTTATGCCTAATACCTCCCACATTAGACTGGCATTTGTGGCAGCTGGATTTGCCGGGCGGGTCCGGGCACTTTTACACCACAAAAGAGCCTAACCTCGTGTCTTAGACAATTAATTACTCCTAATTAGTCATTCCCCAATTTGAATTACTTTCCCTATTCAAATTACCAATTAATTCCAAATTTAACTATGGCCATAATTGACTCAATTATGTCCATCTATTTATAGTATGTAAAATCATACCAATTTTCATCACAATTTATTTTATGCCTTTTAAGGCATCTATGCCAATTAAATCTTTTAATATTATCCCCTTTTACCCCACATTGTACGTTTATTCGTTTTAACGTAAAATATACGTTAGACTCGAATAGTCTAACCCATGGAATAAAGAGAAAACATCACAACATACATATAATTAAAACTAGATCTAAACATAAGGGGTGAATTTGGATGTGTGAATGATGTTCTAGATCTAAAACTTGCATAGGCCAAAGTTACCACAAAAATGCATAACATGATTCATATTCCAAACTCATATTTTCATATAAACTTGCATATGTGATTTATGCAACATAACAATGATGTAAACTTACATATAAACATGTAAACTAGCATGTAGAATTTAGCATATAACTCACATATGTCATAGCCTAACTTTAGAACTAAAATAGATGTCATGAAGCATATAAGGTTATACATATAATTTTCCCCAACTTGCATATGATCCATGTCTTAATAAAAATCTAAACTTGCATACATACTTAGGATTTATCATATGAATCAACATACCCAAACTAGCATATGAACAACATGGTGATTCGATTATACATAAGCCAACCATAAAATTACAACATAGATGATCTCAACTTTACAAGGTAGCATCATAGAATTTACAACATAAACATCAATTTAACTACATGAATAATAACATGCAGTCAATAATTCACATCATATCTAAATAGCCCACATCATAACTCAATCCAATTAATTTGCTAATTATTTTATTAAAATTATCGAACTCACAACTCAAAGAAGGTCTTGAGTTCTGAATTCTGAGTTCTGAAGTTGTAATAGCTTCCCCTTGAAGAAGATTCGTTGTTAAATTTGAAAAGAATTGATTTAGACTAGCTTTCTTCCTCTCTAACTGGTGGCGGCTATGCTGAGTTGCTAGGAGACGGCATGGAGGCCATGAATCTAATTTTTATTTTGATTTTAGGGTTTGAGTCTATAGGTGTTTTTATAGAGTTTAGGATTAGTTTAAGCCGTCCGATCAACCAAGAATTAATCCCAGCCAATCAGAGCATATCAGAAACCCTAATGAGTCAGCATTTAGTCATCAACAGGTCATAAAACAAATCTGCCCGAGGGGGCAGGTCGACCCCCAGGTCGACCCTAAGGTCGACCTGGTCAGGGAAGGTCGACCCCCAGGTCGACCCTATGGTCGACTTGGCCCTGGCGGGAATTTTCCCGCCTAGCCCGTTTGACTCCGAAATTTGAATATTCTGAAATCTATTTTGAATTTTCTGAAACTTCCGATGGCCATAACTTCTTCATACGAAATCCAATTCACGCAAACTCAGACTTTATCTCAACCAGAATTCCGAGACGAACACAATGGCGCAACCCGTTTCCCTTAATTCTCACGTCTGAGATTAGTTATTCTTTAATTTGTGAACATTTGTGTTAATAGAAATACAGGGGGTTACATTCTCCCCTCCTTAAAGGATTTCGCCCCCGAAATCTTCAAGTTAAGGAGAATGCATATCCTACCATCCAAACAACCATCTACTCAACCATCAAACACAAGTATCCATTGTCCTTAAAAATTTCTAATGTTGTATGAACATATGCAAGAAGTGTGTGTATATGTTCCTTATCTAATGCGAAATCAGGCGGTCTACTGATTCAGTTGACCTCCTTAATGCAAATCATGATAGTGCCATGCATCCATTATGTATGCGAAAGAATCCTATCGATACATATTATTTCTATATTGGTGCACAACCATTCACAAAAAATCCGCATCCATATGATAGCACAACCATTATACATCCATTAGCTTAAATATGCACACACATCTATATGCAATATGTGCCGATCTAGTGCCTAAGGTGTGTGTATATGCATCCACGAGCAACCACTAGCAAACACTTGCATCCACATGCATCCATCATACATAACATGTCTCAAACACATGTTTCAACCATAGAACTACCCTATCTAAAGGTCAAAGGTACAAGCAAGAGGACATACTAAAGATAAGATAAGTACAAGGTAAGTGATAAAGGAGAAATTAAAAGACATACCCTTGAAAAGAAAAGGGTATAATGAAAGTATCTTCTCTTCCATTTCCCAAGTAGCGTTGCTCTCATTATCTCCCCATTGCACTTTGACTAGCTTGACCTCTCGATTCCTCAACTTCTTAACCTCCGACCCAAGAATGCACGTAGGATCTTGTCGAATCGTTGCATCACACTCTATCTCCACCTCTCTAAGCAAGCTCGGCTTTACCATTTCCACGGTCTCATGCAAGCACTTCCTCAAATGTGATACATGGAATACATCGTGTACGCCACTAAGTCTCTCGGGCAACTCCACTCTATATGCCATCTACCCAATCCTCTCATTAATAGGAAACGGCCCTACGAACCTTGGTGCTAACTTCCCAACGGACCCAAAGCGAACGACGTTCCGTAGTGGAGACACCTTGACAAAGACCATGTCCCCAATATCAAACTCAAGATCTGTCCTCCTCTTGTCAGCATAAGATTTCTGCCTATCTTGCGTCGTCTTCATCCTCCTTCAAATCAAATCGATCTTTTCCGAAGTCTCTCTAATCATATCGGGCCCTAGTAAGATCTTATCTGTAGACTCCCACCAACATGTGGGTGAACGACACGGCCGTCCATAAAGAGTCTCGAACGGTGCCATGCCAATGCTTGACTGAAAGCTATTATTATATGCGAACTCCACCAACGAAAGATGTTCCTCCCATGTACCTCCGAAGTCTAAGACACACAACCTCAATAGGTCCTCTAGAATACGATTCACCCTCTCGGTCTGGCCGTCCGTCTTAGGATGGTATGCGGTGCTCAAACATAACTGAGTCCTTACGACCTCTTGCAAGCTCTTCAAAAATTTGCTAGTAAAGATAGGATCGCGGTCGTTCACTATGCTAGTAGGAACACCGTGCAAACGAACTATTTTTCGAATGTACACGGAGGCTAACCATGGAGCAGTCCTCTTACTTTTCACGGTAATGAAATGGGCGCTCCTGGTAAGTCTGTCTACCATGACCCAAATCCCCGTATTACCCTTCCTCGATCTCGGTAACCCGTCAACAAAGTCCATCGAGACAATTTCCCACTTCCATTGTGGGACCTCCAATGGGTGAAGCAATCCACCGGGCTTCTTTTGCTCTGCTTTTATTTGTTGGCACACCAAGCATATAGCGACAAACTCAGCCACGTCCTCTTCATACCGGCCCAAAAAAAAACTCGTCTCATGTCCATGTACATCTTGTCCCCGCCGGGATGGATGGTCATCTTCGAACGATGTGCATCATCAAGAATGGTCTTCCTTAGGTCCTCGTCTTTTGGTACACAAAGTCTACCGTCCCTACGTAACCAACCCTTGTCATCTAGGTTATACCTACGGAGATGGCTCGATGACTCCCCCGTTTTGAGCTTCTCTACTAACTCAACCAACTGTGGGTCATCTCATTGTGCCTCGCCAATCCACCCCAAAAGCATAGGTCCGACCTCCAAGGATGCTAGCAAACCGGTTACAAAGTCAATGGAAGGACTAAAGTCAAACATAGAGATGAACTCTAAGCTTATCCGCTCAACAAACAACGGACTCAAGGACAACCTTTTCCTACTTAAGGCATCTGCCACCACGTTACACTTGCCAGGGGTATATGCTATCTCGAAATCTTAGGATGCTAAGAATTCCATCCACCTTTGCTATCTTAAGTTCAAGTCCTTTTGAGAGAATAAGTATTTTAGCGATTTGTGGTCAGTGAATAATTCGAATTTCTCGCCAAGAAGATAATGGTGCCAAGACTTAAGCGCGAAAACAATAGCGGCCAACTCTAGGTCATGTATAGGGTAATTTCTCTCATGCACTCTCAACTGCCTTCCACCATAGGCTATTACCCTTCCCTCTTGCATTAAGACTGCGCCTAGTCCTGTCCCACAAGCATTGGTATAAAGGGTAAATGGCTTACTCCCATCTGGAAACACTAAGACTGGGGCTGTGGTCAAAGCTCTCTTTAGACGTTGGAACGCATCATCACAATCTACGTCCCATGTGAAAACTAAGTTCTTCTTCATCAAGCGTGTTAATGGGGCTGATATCTTTGCGAAGTCTTTGATAAACTTCCTATAGTAGCTAGCTAACCCTAAGAAACTCCTCACCTCGGTAGCATTTTTAGGAACCTTCCAATCTTGGATGGCCACTACCTTCGCGGGATCCACAGCTATCCCTTCCTTGGAAACCACGTGCCCTAAGAATCGCACTTCCTTTCTCCAAAAGTGACATTTAGAAATTTTAGCTTTAAGGCTATGCGCTCGAAGAGTCTCCAACACTTCCCTAAGATGTAGGGCATGCTCTTCCTCGTTCTTAGAAAAGATCAAGATGTCGTCCACAAAGACTACCACAAATTTATTAAGGTACTCCCTAAACACCCTACTCATCAAGACAAAAAAGTGCGCGGGGGCGTTTGTCAAACCGAAGGGCATCACAAGCCACTTGAAGAAACTGTCTGGAATCCTAAAGGCAGTCTTGTCTATGCGATCCTCAGCCACTCTCAACTGATGGAAACCAGTGGCTAAGTCCAACTACGAAAACACTGAGGCGCCAACTAACTGGTCGAAGAGATCGTCAATCCTCGGCAATGGGTGTCTATTCTTCTTAGTAAGCTTATTAAGTTATCTATAGTCCACACAAATTCTAAGGGACCCATCTGCCATCGTGGAAAATACTACTGGAGCACCCCACTACGATATACTACGTCTGATGAACCCCTTCTCAAACAACTCCTTCACTTGCTTACTGAGTTCCCTTCTCTCTCTTGGAGCCATATGGCGCACTGGCAATGCAACTGCTTTGCATTATCTACTAGATATATTCGAAAGTCTATCTCACATTTTGGGGGTAATACCCTTACCTCATCGAAGACATCAACATATTCACAGACTATGGGAACCGAATGCAAATCATCATCGGATGCATCAAGGGATTCTAGGTAGCTAAGCATTACTAGACCTCTAGGGTCACAAGAAATATCAAGGGTCTTTCCAAAACGAGTCAACAATCTAACTACCCTTCTTTCACAATCTAGGATGGCCCCATATCTAGTTAGCCAATCCATACCTAGAATTAAACCGTAGCCCATGAAGCCAAGAACAAAGGCGTTGCATTCAAACTCAACGCCCAAGATAAACACTCTCAAATCCCGACAAATCATTGAAAGATGAGCCGAACCACCAATAGGATTTGAAACTACTAAGGGATCCGTAACTAGACTAATATCTAGGTGCAGTGTTTCAACTAATGATGCAGAGATAAACAAATTTGATACGCCAGAATAGAATAAAGTACGGAAATGATGATCAAACAGAAAAACTAAACATTAAACGGAAATTGCTCTACCTCGTTCTTGCAGCGGTGGGACCACGAGAGCCTGAACTTGCCCCTTGCCTGCCATGGTGCCATGAGAGCCTGCACCTGTCCTCCCGAGGTAGACCCTGCTCTCTGCCCTTTCCTTGGGCAGTCCTTTATCAGATGTCCCGCTTCGCCACAGTGGAAACAACCGGTCTTCTTTTTCTTCCTACAATCTTTGCTTAGATGGCTGGGTGTCCCACAGTTAAAGCATCTCTTCTTTCCCTTACCATTGTTGCCTTTACTACCTTTCTTGTTCTGTTGTTGCTGTTGCGGCTTCTTTTGATCCTGTAACACCCCGTGTATTCTATAACTGTGAAATTCACAAATTAAAGTATAACTAATTTCAAATCGAAGAATTAAGGGAAACGGGATATGCCATTGCGTTCGTCTCGGAATTCGGCTTGAGATAGAGTCTGAGTTTGCGTAAAACGGATATCGTATGAAGAAGATATGGACGAACGAAGTTGGGCGAAAAACGAGAAAACGGGTCAGAATGCACTGGCGCACTTGGGAAGTGCGCCAGAACAAAAATGAACTGGCGCACTTGGGAAGTGCGCCAGTACATTTTTAGCCTGGTGCACCTGCCAAGTGCGCCCAGGTCAGAATGACCTGCTGGTCAGGTCTTGGCTGGCCTGATCAGGGTCTGGTCGAATTTCTGAGCCTTGCCTTGTCACTAGGGCTAGGTGTCAGCTCCTGGTTGGTCTCCCCTTCAAACGAACGGCTATTATTGAACCAAGCTCCATCGACGGTCTAAATCAACTCACAAACTCTATAAAAAGGACCTAAGACTAACCCTAATTCACACAAACTAAAATGGAGATGATACCGTCATGCTGCTGAGGAGAGGCTAAGGATAGCCGTCAGAAATAGAGAGACAATTAGGAGATAATTCAAAGCATAAAGCAACGTCAATCAAATCAAAACAACGCCTACAACAAAGGATAGCATCTCCAAATTCAGAATTCAGATTCCTGAATTGAAGATTCGTCATACGTTGTAAGTAGAGTGCTATTCCGATGTGAATAATTAATTGCGTTTGATTTGTGTAAAATGCGAAATGGAATTGTGGCGATAATAATATATATATTTGTATGTTATATTGATTCTAAACGATTTGGGAATGTTATGGTATACGATTGGATATTTGCAAGTATGTGATTTGCATTGGAAGTTATCAACGAAATGGAATTGTGGCGATAATAATCTATATTTGTATGTTATTTTGATTCTAAACGATTTGGCAATGCTATGGTGTACGATTGGATTCATACAAGTATATGAGTAATGTTGACAACCATATGTTGTGTTATTTTATTTGGGATTCATGCAAGTATATGATTCATTATTATGCTAATATGATGTACATACTTTTATGACCACTTTTAGTGTGTAATTGGAATCGACTTAGTACTATGATTTATATGAATCTATGTTGAAATTGGCAAATCATACTTTTGTATTAGAAACAAAAGTAAGCACCTTTATGAACATGACTAAACTATGTTTGGTATTATGCCTAGTTGAAACATGTTTTAGGCCTAAGTTGTTATCAAAACCATATGGTGATATATGTGACACAATTAAGTTAGATTTACATTCCAATTGCAAGTTTGCAATGATTCATGTTTAAGTATTGTTTATGCCATAATCATATGAATAGAATGATTCATGTTTAAGTATTGTCTATGCCATAATCATATGAATAGAATGATTCATGTTTAAGTATTGTTTATGCCATAATCATATGAATAGAATGATTCATGTTCAAGTATTGTCTATGCCATAATCATATGAATAGAATGATTCATGTTTAAGTATTGTTTATGCCATAATCATATGAATAGAATGGTTCATGTTTAAGTATTGTCTATGCCATAATCATATGAATAGAATGATTCATGTTTAAGTATTGTTTATGCCATAATCATATGAATAGAATGATTCATGTTTAAGTATTGTCTATGCCATAATCATATGAATAGAATGATTCATGTTTAAGTATTGTTTATGCCATAATCATATGAATATAATGATTCATGTTTAAGTATTGTTTATGCCATGATTATATGAATAAAATGAATCATGTTATGCCATGATTATATGATGTTACAATTGCAAGTTCACATGTGCCTACTTTATGTTAATTGAATCGTTCGTTGCAAGTTCATGCGTTCACACTCCCCTTTTTCATGTTACCTTATAAACACCATGTTATAAGCCTCCCCTTTTCATTTGGCTAAATTGGGTTTAAGTATTAAACCCAACACACCTTACATTGGATCGAACGTGTAAAACAGGGGTAATGACGTTTGGGCTAAAATATAGAACATATGTGTTGGCATGTTTGACGCATGCCAACAACCTTGAAAAACAATTAAGTGGCATAAATAAATTTTAATCAATAAAGATGAATTTGAATAATGGGCCGCAAATATTTACATATAAAAAGAAAAGAGACAAAATATGTAAATGTAGAAAATACGATTTGTTTAACCCGAGGTTGGATTGAGTTGTGATGTAAACCTGCCCGGAACCGCCCAGCTGTCTAGTAGTCACAACAATACCTATCCAATGTGGGTGGTTAAACACGGAGCCCAATAAGGACCCGAGGTTAGACTGAGTTGTGGCGTAAGACTGCCCGGACCCAACCGGCAACAGGCAGCCACAACAATGCCTGTCTAATGTGAGAGATCGAGGCTTTAATAAGACAATTAAGGCTGAGTCAGGATTGATAGAATTAAGTAAATTTTTTTAATACTTAATCAAAATGGAACATGCTAAACTATACAGACTGATTGGGGGTTAGGTTTATAAAACACTTAACCAACTTAGCATGTTGGCTAGAAATAGAAAACCTAGTAGCGGGGGACCCTTTTCAGCAGTAACCCTACAAGGTGTATCAGGATAACCTGAACTAGGCAGGGTGGGGCACGATTACTGGGCTGACTGTAAGAGGTCAAATCGACGGCGATGGTGCAGCAGTGTAGGTTCTAACGGGGTGCGGGCGTGCACACACTCCGGCGCAGAAAAATAAGGCATTGGGCACCAGTAGCATACCTGTGCATTCTAGGATTGTGTCGGGCCGCCACCATGGGACTTGATACACCCCATGGTTGGACCAGCATAGGTAACTACAACATCAGGGGCCGTAAGGCACATGTAACTATGCGAGTAGGAGACGATCGTCAGAAAATGGATCACTTTACCCTGATTATGGGGTGCCTGTTGGGAACTAGTTTATATGGGTACAGAGATTAATATGGGGTGCCTGTTGGGAACTAGTTTATATGGGTACAGAGATTAATATGGGGTACGACGGTATATTCGATCCTAGATAACTTAACTTAGTTTATGGTGCTTTCCCATTTCCAGTTTATGCTTATCATACCCAGTTCTTTATTCATAGACTGAATAGTCCTAGACTTACTCAGGCTTTATGTCTAACTCTACTTTTCTTTCGTCTTCTTTTCTTCCGTTTTCCCCCAGGTCCACAGGGAGGGAATACCGCAGCTTGACAAGTTTTCACACCCAACTTGAAGAGGAAGAATGTATTGCTTGGACCTTTTTCCGTTTTGGACTATGGCCTTGGGCAGCAATTATGGGACTTTTGCAGTTTATCTATGTTTTCTTTATGCTTCTTTAATAATGTAATCAAGACAGTTATGAAGATGTTATGGTTTTTGGAAGAATTGTAAGACAAGTATGGTATGTTTTTGTGAACACGTATTTTGATGAAATAAAAGATGTTTGTTGTTTTTCCGCTATTCAAAAATATGTGTTCTTATATCTGTCTTGTATATCTGTGACTTATACTTATAAACCTCCACCAAAGTTAGGGCATTCCCTTTGAGAGTGACCCTAACGGAGGTGGGTTGTTTCACTTGGTATCAGAGCATAGGTTTCACAGATAAGATAAAAAGTTTTGAAAATTTATTTTCAAAGAAAAATTTAAAGAAGCATTTTTAAAGGATAAAATATTATTTTATTTTAAAAAGGCAAAGTCCCCTAAAGCCATAGGTACTATCTTCTATCCTTCGTTTTGAATCTATCCTTTCTGTTTCAGCATGTCTGGAGACCTTACCACCCAGCTTATGACGCTTTCACTCCTCCTCCTCCACGTGAACCAGCAAGCGGAAGAGTCCCAGAGCAGGAAGACGAATAATAGTCAAACAAGAAAGAATCGTAACAGTAATAACAAGAAACGAGAAAAAAGGAAATGTTGTTTCTGTGGAATTCTTGGACATCTGGAGGGAGACTGCAGGAAGAAGGAGAGGAGGATGAGTTGTAATGGCGGGGATTTTCGACCCAGAAAATCAACATAAATCACACTGTTGACTATTCAAGTATCGAAAATACTGGTCATTAATAGAAGAATCTAGAGGATGAGGTAGAAAAGATAGAACTAATAGAATAGAAGAAGAAGAACACACTGAACAGAATCAGAGTAAACACGAATCTCACAGCGGAATAATAATCTTTATTATATAACAAGTTTGAAATACAAATCAGAGTTTGTATACATACCATATCAGAGTATAATACATGGTATACATCACAGCGGAAATAATCTCTAATAACTAATAGTGAAGCCTCCTACTTTTAGCTCCTCCAAGTGAATCTGCAAAGCCTGAAACACTTGACTGCCCTTACAAATTTGGGCACCCAAGAGTTTAGGGAAAACACAAAATAAACTCTGGGTCAGTCATGGGTCTGGTGTGAGTAAATTCCAACCATACTATTTAACTTTAAAAATCCTTACTATAAAATATCTTTGATATCAAATCCAGTGATATTATGATAATGTCTAAGCAAATAAATATCCAAGTAGCAGAACGCTTGCATCTCACGTTCTACATATATATAGTATGAAATCATAAACCGCAGGGCGCTTATCGGAGAATGGATTCCAACAGACAAGGTATGGGAGCACCTTCTGATCAGTGTACTCTAGAGGGGATACACTCAGGGTTCAACAAGAACGTCTTGCAACTTGGCCACACATGACCGCTCACTCATTTAACTTGAGATTCGCGAATATATTGCCACCACGGTTGTAGGCCATCCAACCATCATCCGAAGATACAGAATCAAAAAGAAGTATAAATATGAATTTTCTCTAGATCGGTGACAATACACCCTGCTTGGGGATGACCTAACTAGCCATGCTGCCCAGCCCAACTTCTGTCATTCCCGGTTGTGAGGCTAGAGGCTACGTCTATCTTCAGAACATCTAATCACTATTCAGTTTGAATGCCACATCGTCAAACCCGTCAATTCACTAATCGATTCCCAAACATATTACAGGTATAAAGAGCTAAGAGGAACGAATTCCTCCACCACCAGACATAATACCTTTAAGAGATCAACCGTACGTGATTTACTAGGTATACTCTGTCAGACACTCGTCCATACAAGTTGTCCTGGGATTGGACAATCATAAACCATTATTCTGGATCTGGACGACCATTGCATTTAACTCCGTCTTCAATTATCTTCAGCATATCTAATTCGCAGCGCTTATGCCTATACGGAGTGGTTTTCAGATAACATATCCCACCGGTCTCTCCGTATTGACAACGATGGTCAAACACTTCGATAGTCGGTTATTTAACTATCGAAGTAAAAACAACACTCATTCAATGTACAACTAACATCCCACAATCACGGGCACTTTTTAATTTTAACATTCGACTTTATTATTCGAATTCCCATATCTTACCAGATATTTCTCAAATCCCATTTTAGCCTTTTTACTCTTCTTGGAAAACATTTCCAGTTATTATAACTCTTATTCTCTCACGTTCAAAAACATACGTTATTAACGTTCAAAACATCTCCATTCTTATCATATTCATTATTTAAATACTTGGATAATCTTCCCTATCAACATTGGGAAATTAATTCCAATTTCATTATAAATCGGCCTATCGTTTCTTTTTAAAACATTATTCACTTTAAAACGTGAATATCATCCCTATCATAGAAATCTGAATACCTTTATCAATTAACTTTTATTCAAGTAATAATTACACTTATCTCGTTTACACAGATCTCTTTCATACTTTATATTCCCAATTCACTTTATAAACTCTGTTCTCTAAGACAACTTCTTATCAAATAGATATCGAGTTTATAACTATATACTGATTCCTATCCTGTCAACATTTATTTGTTTAAAAACTAAATGTTAATTATCCTATCAGATTATAATCCCTAAAAATAGTTCACTTTTAATACTTTCGACATCGTCGAATCCTAGTTCCAAATCTAATGGTTTAGTTCTAATCACATTTCGAACATCGAAATGTTGTCATCGTTTCCTAACACGATTCTCCAATTCTCTTTCCGAAACTGATTCTTATATTTCTTACAACATCGTTATTTATCACTTTCGAATAAGTGGATTTCAACTATACTGCTTCATTTCCTAGGAAGTGCTGCCATATATAAAAGTCACGCTTAAGTCTATTCAACAGCATTTAATTTGTCGCTATAGTTTTAAACTTGTCATACGCTGTAATACTCTCCTTTATAACTAATCTTGACATAACAGTCACACTTACCTTATCAGCAGCGTTATTTTATCGCTATAGTTCTAACTTGTCATACGCTGTAATACTCTCCTTTATAACTAATCTTGACATAACAATCACACTTACCATATCAGCAGCGTTATTTTATCGCTATAGTTCTAAACTTGCATATGCTGCCATATTCCTTTTTATACTAATCTTAACATCTATCTCCATCACAAACTGATATCATTCCTCGATAATAGTGAAGCCGTTCAAGTTGGGGTATTCTATTTACCTCTCAGACCTTGATCGACAACGTTCTTACGTTAGAACAAATATAAGTCTGTATTCTAATCCCTTATTACTTATAATATTCATCAAATCGTATTTCCTTGTTTTACTTTGGAATACGATTCTATAACATCATATTCATCCTTTGAAATCTTCGTTGTTTATTATTATTATTTTTTTACATTTACTCTTCGCTTTAATTTCATTCCATCGTTCTATTTATAACTTCTTAAATTAAAAGGGTAATTAATCTCATAAATCTTGATTAATTTATTTCTAAACTGTTTTCATTAGATTAACTAAAATCCAATTAATCTAATAATCTTTTTCCCAAATAACAGTTGATTAAATCAACTTCATTCCATCGGTAAATTCTTTAACTGATTTGGATTACTCCTCAACATTAGATTAATATAATTAATCTAATAATATTTCTAAATATACTTATCTTAAATATAATTATCCAAATATTAATCATAGGATAATTTCTGCTTTATAGACTGATTTAAATTATTAACAAATCGTTTTTATTTATTTTATAAAAACGAACTCTAAATACTGGTTTATACTAGAACGTCTATTATAGATTTAAACTTCGCTTTAATTATAAAAATATAATTTTTACAATTAACTTCGTTGATTTGCCTGACGGTTAAATCAACTTCTTATCAAACCGATGGGTTTACGGTCGACTGTTACCACTTTCTACATCGATATTGTTTATTTGTTTATCGAAACAGATGTTGAATTTCCGTTCAACATCAATTATGTAATTCGGGTTCAAACGGTGCATACAAAACAAACAGTACCTATAAATATCGAGGAATCCAGTCGGATTCCTCCAACCGGTTTCCGCATCCACAGATGTCAGTCAACACAATTTACACTAACTCTATACTAGGGGATATTCTAATCGATGGAATCAGTGTTCAACCGATGGTGTGTACATATGTAACAGTATATAATATCCAACCAAATTAATTGTAATCTACCTAATCGACCATCACACAGCATTCAAACAACATTAAAATACAATTAAATTATTTTAAAATAGATCAGAGTAGTGAATTTACTCACCTTGGCGCGTTAACCGTTAGATAACGATTTGCGTCGGTACACCGGATCAGTCGTTACGATTTCAACAGTTCTGGTCGTGTTCCATTTGCCAATATCATTTCTCAGTGCCTCCTTCCCGATCAATTCTCTTGTTGTTCCAATCCATGCTTAATCATGTATGTTTCTTCTGCCATGATTTCAAAACTTCTCCTGTATATTCATTCTATTTCGAACACCTCTTCCCGTCTTTATTTCTTGCACTCGCTGACCCCTGTACCACGCCTCCTTCAACACACAACCGCTTGAGTACATTAATGTACCCAACGCCACCCATTTTGCTCCCAAACTCGGGTACTACCGCTTCTCTCTCCTCGCCTAACACAAACCGTTGCACTGAACTACCCAATACATCATGCAACATGCCAAATTTCCGCTATTGTTTGCTCACCCCCGCTTCTCGACGCCTCCGGTCCCACTTTCAACCCCCCTGGACTCATCGTGACTTTGCCGTGATTTCCATCCTTCCATCGTCCAAGCGCCGAACCCATTCGCCACAAAACTTTCACCTGACTTCACTGCTACTTCTCGCATTATATATATATATATATATATATATATTTATTTATATTTAAACTTCTCATTTTCTCCTATTTGATAACCATACAGGCTATGTCCTTCATTTCGCAATACTTGCTTCAAACCCCCGCGCACTTCAAGGATTTAATTGGGTTATAGCTGTAACAACCCGAAAATCTGGGCCAGTTTAAAATTTTTATTTTGGTAATTTTACCGATTTTTGAATATTTAAAATGAATCATTTTAAATAAAAACGAAGGAAAATTTATTTTGGAATTGAAATTCGACGTATATATTATATACGTCGTCGTTAGAATATAATAATTATTTATAATTATAAACAGGAATTGAAAATGGCGCGGTAGTTCGATAATTCGATTTCAAACTTCAATTGAATGTACCGTGTGCAAAAAAATCTGGATTTTAGTGAAACCAAAAACATTAGGATCTAATTGATGATATCCTTCCAACGAATCCAAAAAATCAAAATTTCATAGCGGGGAACAAAAGATATGTCCAGTTGAAAAATCTGAATAGTCGCTATGGAATTCAGGCCCTTAAAAATGGAAATTTTGCAAACGACCTCGGATTTCGACGAAACCAGTTTTGTTGGGTCTGTGATGTAAAGTTATTGCTAGGTTTCAAATTTCATAATTTTTCGAATCAATATGTGAGCGTGGCAAAGGAAAACGCGTTTGACCAGTTTTAGTTGATTTTAATCAACTGGAAAATGGCCATTTTTCCAACGGTCTCAGAATTCGACGAAACTAGTTTTGTTAGGACCGTATCGTCAATACGAAGCTAGAAAATATTTTTCAGGAACTTTTAGAGTTAGTATGTGACCTCGGTAAATTGAAATGTGCGTTCAAATTCAATATATAGAGTTATATGTTGATTTTAACGGAAACTGATCGAAACAGTCGAATCGGCTTGCAGTACATATCCCATTGTGTTCGGAATGGGGGTGAAACGCTATGGACGACCGGCGGTGGGCCTCGTTTAGAGGTCGTATGTAAAAGTCAACTTTTTAAAGTCAAATTTTTATATGAACTAAAAGGTTTAATTTTTATATGAACTAAAAGGTTTAATTTTTATATGAACTAAAAGGTTTAATTTTTATATGAGCAAAAAGGTTTAATTTTTATATGAACTAAAAGGTTTGATTTTTAATGAACAAAAGGTTAGATCTTTGAAAATAAAGATTAGATTTTAGACAATATGAAGTGGAAGTAATAAAAATATGATTTTTATATTTTTAAAGTATTAAAAATATAGTCTTTACTATATAGATGAAGTAAAAATGTGATTTTTATATATTGAACATCGAAGTAAAAATGTGATTTTTATATTTGAACATCGAAGTAAAAATGTGATTTTTATATATTGAACATCGAAGTAAAAATGTGATTTTTATATATTGAACATCGAAGTAAAAATGTGATTTTTACATATGTAGTGAATACGGGCGAAGAAAGTGATAAGAGACGAGAACAGTGAAGATTTCCTACATATGAAGAGTCATGGCATTTGGATAGCTATTTGTGAGAACTTCTCACTCTTCAATTTCATTTCTAGTTATATATATATACTAGGATGCAGACGGTGCTTAGTAGCACCCGACACAATCGTCCACAGACCATGGACTTGTTTGTTTGATTGCAAAAATTAGTTAGAATATTTGATTGAATTTGAATTATTTGGTTTGAATTGATTTGATTGATGTGTGAATGGCGTGGGCCTTCACTAGACCGGGGATAAGGCTAGGCCTTGTCCCGTTTCTAGTATCGTGCCATTATGCCGCCGAAATTTTCTAAAAATAAGTTAGAAAAATAAAGATAACATTTTATTTAATAAATGAACCGAATAGAATATTCATAGGTTGAATAAAATAGTTTGATCGTTAAAAAAAATAATTTTTAACGTGAATATGAATAAATAAATATTCATTTACAAACCGGACGGTTTGTTTATGTACACCTATTTGAAGGACATTGATTGGGACGATAAATTTTACACATCGCCCAACTGCACAAATAAAATCTGTGTTTGATTGTTTGAAACCCCACACGGGTATTGGGATGATATTTGACGTACACAAATCCCAATAATTAATTGTATGTCGATCGATTGATTGACAGGCTGCTATAAGCGTTGAATATTTGTATTCGATGCTTATACAGTGTAGAATGCACTTTGGATGATGGTTGATTATTCATCGTTGTTGATATATACACGTGTTGTAGAAAATCCATATAATTAACATTATATGGTAATTGATTGGGAGTCATTCCAGTTTCGAAAAAGAAATATTTGAAATAGAAATATTTGAAATAGAATATTTGAAATAGAAATATTTGAAATGGAATATTTGAAAATATCAATATATGAAGCTGTGTTGATTAGATTGACGCCATTTTGACGTGAACGATATTTATACCGATTTTATTCATTTTATAATGAATATCGAAAGTGATTTCAAAATCTAATATTTAGAAAAGAAATGAATTCGAATTGAAACTGAATAGAAATGAATTCGAATTGAAATTGAATATAAATGAATTCGAATTGAAATTGAATTTAAATGAATTTAAACTCGATTTGAAAAGAAATTAAAATGAATTTATATTGGAATATTCAATTTTGATTTGAAATTGAATATGAAGTTGAAACCGTTTTGAAAATAAATTTAAAACGATTTATAGAGCACGTTTTGAATTGAAATCGACGAAATATATATTATATATATAATATAATGGCCTGAATAGAACGCGCCACGCCGCGGCAGTTCGCGAATTTCGACCATTTATTTCAAACTGACATTGCGGGAGATCCGACCGTCGGATTCTCCTAAAACCGGAACCGTTGGGTTCGTATCGAAAAGAGCTTTCTAACGAATATTAGAAATTAGAAATCTAACGGTTGGATTTGGAATTATGTCCAAATCGAATTTGAAAAAGGTCGCTGTAAGTGCAGTTTGATGGCCATTGATGGAAATCGACTGTACGGGCCTTGATAAAATTATTAAAAATAGTAATAATTTATGTAAAATCATAAGAAATGATTTGTGAAGAATTAGGATGAAAAACTCCATATTTGAAAAGATAAAAATAGATTTTTATCGAAATGAACTAGTTTTGAACTAGAATTATAATTCTACTTATTTTTAAATAAACAAATGGAATTAGAAAAGGGTTTTAAAAATAACCAGAATTTCCAATGATTGCATTGGAGTGGATTTGGATCGAAATTGTCTTCGGAATATTTCGATGTTGGATTTCGTGATTATACAGATGTTGTTATGGAAATTTGAAAGATATATATATTTATATCGTTATTTCCAATACGATATTTGTTAGTCGTAGAATTTGATATTGAATATAAGCCGGTATATTTTCTATTCAGCGCCTTGTGTTTAATATCAAATGTTATTTGGGTTTGTCGTGAATGGTGTCTTCATTAACGCTGTTCTTGAACCCAGTTGAGAAAGGATTCAATCTTTTTATTTAGATTTAATGAAGTGCACCAATTAAATGATATTTAATTGGAATTGAATTCGAATTGATTTTTGGGTTTATCGTGAGCAGTGTTTTAAATAACACTCGTTCTTTAACCCGATAATTAATGGATGTGATTTTGGGTTTAACGTGAGGCGTGTTTTAAATGACACTGATTCTTTAACCCAGTTAACGATTAAAACTAAGTGGAGTTTTAATGAATCTTTAATTAGATTGAAAAGATCGAGGATGGAGTATCACCAGTTTTGCTCCAGGCGATAGTTAAATCTTTAATTAGATTTGAACGTGAAATGGTAATTGAATTTACCGATGACACCGTGGTGTTAGATATGAAGTACTACCAGTTTTACTTCATGGGATGAATAGGTTGGGATTGGGAAATTAAAACAAATGATTACTTCGGTAAGGTTCGTTAATCCCGACTAGTTTGAATTGATATTCAAAAATAGATTAAAGAATAAATTTTAAAGAATTTATCTTTGATAAAATTAATGGGAACCTCTCCCTATGAATGTGAAATTTAGAAACTAACTGTCGGTTAGCCAAGCAGAATGGTTTTCTGGATATTGATCTGATGTTGGTTTCGGCCTTCCGGGTTGATATTTGGGGAATTATCCTCTTGATTAATTTACGGTTAGTGACTGATGAATTGGAATGAGGCGTATGTTGTGTTTGTGTAACACTTATTTAAAATATACGAGAGTTATTCGGAAACACCGGGTTTATCCCATTCTGAATAACTGATACGACGATAAGTCGAAGATGAAGACGATGGTCGAAGACCGGAGGTCTTCACGTCGTTTGGGTGATTACTGATGATCTTGATTGGGCTGTACACCCAAGAAGATGGAAACAGTTGGTGATCGTCCAGACGTGCTTGGAGATCGATGGATATGCGGGGTACTAGGTGCCTCCGGTTTCGTTCAGACCCAGAACGGACTTGTAAATGGACTGTGTGTCTGACATTGGATTTTAGTCCGTGTGATTGATCTCTATTAAATATATATCTGTTTGGCGCCGGAGAATTTATTCTTTTGCTTAACGCCCTTCTCTGAGACGTACGAGCTCAGGGGTTATATATTGATGGATATCAAACGCATGGAGTGAATTGCCTGTGTGGCATGCCTAAGTGGCAATTGATCGAGGCTTCTGTTGAAAAGCAAAGTCTTGTGGTGATGATCAAAGCACAGCCTGTGTGGCACAGCTTTGTGTAACGTGAATTCGCGAGCCGCACACCCCGGTGGTGAACCAAAAACGGGAGACAGACCTCAGGGAGGGCATGCGTTTCTTTCTAGCTAGGGTGGTGTCAGTGACCTACCTGCCCTGACATTTATATACTTTTCACCTGTGTGGTTGTTGCTGTTGCGAGGCGCCTCGGTTTGATTGGACGATCCGGGTCCGATGGAGTCATTCGTTGGCTCATTTACACCCCAAAGGGTGGGGAAAGTAGTGTTCAGGCATAATAATCCACATCGGTGGACCGGCCCTGACGATCCAAGGGGCAGTTGCGGTTGTTCCTGAGGGGCGGGCTAGAGCGTCTCGAATCGGTTGAGGACTATCTTTTGCCTCGGTTCACAGACGGAAATCCAATTTCCAAATACGTGACATTTGCGGTTTTATTTGTAGAGCCTAGTATGGCGACATAGTGGGATGGGGCGCTTATGTCGTCTATGATTGATACTTATGATTTGAAATTGTTTTATACACTATGCACTTATAATAGTATCAAATGACTTGTTTTAAACGTATCAAGCATTCTTTGGCTATTATAAGTTAAAAACCCTATCCTCCGGCTTGCGTTGCATTGTGTGATGGGAACTGGGTCTTATAATAGCTTCATTCTTCTTTATTTAGCATTGCGCTGTTTGTTTTATGCACTGGTGTTCTTGGGAGGAAACCCATTCCGTGTTATACGGCGTGGTCCCTTGATTTACCTAACTTTAAATAAATATTAATAACTGTTTTAGTTCTCACACCAGTCACATGACTGACCTGGAGTTTATTGTTTTAACCTAAACTCTGGGTGCCCTTATTTTCGACACGGGCAGCTAGTAGTTTTGGTTTTGCAGATTTATATTCACAGGATCCTGGTTTACAGCTGGAACGATATCCGGAAAGCTTTGTATCCGTATATCTCTTCTAGTTGTGTATTGTATTATTTTCCGCTGCGATGTATTTAAATGTAATTTAAATCTCTGATATTTCTGTGTGATATTTATTTGTTTATACTCTGTATATTCTTGTAATCTGATGCATTGTTGTAATATACAGTGAAATGTTCTTTTGTATGTATTCTGTTGTGGTTTGTTCTCGAACTATCCGTCGCTTTCCTTTACGGGGAAGTTACGGGTTTTTACAGTTGGTATCAGAGCTTTGGTTTACAAAGCTAGAGAACAAGACACGTTAGAACCATACGAAAGAATTCATCAGATATTGGGTTAGTAATATCCAATGGGAATGACTCGTTAGAGATAGGATCCGTAGTATCCTAGAACGAGTGTGAAAAGTATATTTTTAAATGAAAACAAATTTTTGTTTTGAAAATTTAAATCAATTATTCGTATTTGATTATTTATTTAAATTGATTTGGATAATCCGATATATAAAGATTTTGCATATATGTCTTGCAAACGTGTATTCGAAGTTTTAATGTATTGGATAGTTATAGAATCATACTTTAGTTGCCCGGGGATAATTCTGGTGATGGGGCACCGTCGCCAGTATTTATTTTCGAGTGACAAAAGTGAGATTTCTATAAATTTCCAATTGACTGGTGTGAGAACCAAAATTAGATAGTGCTTATTGTTGTGATTTGGCATCAAAAATCTGATTTTTAAGTATATATCAAAGTTATGCATTTGAAATGATAATCAACTAATTGATTGATGTTTGTGTTGTTGATTATTGGTTGATTAATTAAAATTTGAACCATTTAGTTCATTTGAATCAAATATTGAATTGTATTGAAATTTGGTCGCATTTGCTTGCATATACTTGTACTTACCTTGAACAGGTCATAGCAAGGAGGCTAGAGCAGGGAATAAAATTTGTTTGCCCGACAAATAGGTACATGTTTACTACATAATTTACTGTTTTGTTTGGGTGATGATGATTTTATGAGCCTATTGGCTAGCCGCTTGGCTTTTTCTTTTTCTTTTTGAGATCAGAAGGCCTTTATGGCAATTTGGGGATTTTCCCGTGGCTCCCGGTGCAGGGGAGGTTATGGCGAAATTTTTCGAAAATTCCGGGTGTTAGCCAAAATTTTGAAGAATTTGAAAATTCTCAGAAACTGAAAAGTTGGAGAATGGAAGCCAGATCGAATGTAGAGTTGATTAATCAAACCACTTTCGACTTTGTTCCTTTTCGGGGACGAAAAGTTTTAAGTGGGGGAGATTGTAACAACCCGAAAATCTGGGCCAGTTTAAAAATTTTATTTTGGCAATTTTAGCGAATTTTGAATATTTAAAATGAATCATTTTAAATAAAAACAAAGGAAAATTTATTTTGGAATTGAAATTCGACGTATATATTATATACGTCGTCGTTAGAATATAAATAATTATTTATAATTATAAACAGGAATTGAAAATGGCACGGTAGTTCGATAATTCGATTTCAAACTTCAATTGAATGTACCGGGTGCAAAACAATCCGGATTTTAGTGAAACTAAAAACATTAGGATCTAATTGATGATATCCATCCAACGAATCCGAAAAATCAAAATTTCATAGCGGGGATCAAAAGATATGTCCAGTTGAAAAATCTGAATAGTCACTATGGAATTCAGGCCCTTAAAAATGGAAATTTTGCAAACGACCTCGAATTTCGATGAAACCAGTTTTGTTGGGTCCGTGATGTAAAGTTATTGCTAGGTTTCAAATTTCATAATTTTTCGAATCAATATGTGAGCGTGGCAAAGGAAAATGCGTTTGACCAGTTTAGTTGATTTTAATCAACTGGAAAATGGCCATTTTTCCAACGGTCTCAGAATTTGACGAAACTAGTTTTGTTAGGACCGTATCGTCAATACGAAGCTAGAAAATATTTTTCAGGAATTTTTAGAGTTAGTATGTGACCTCGGTAAATTGAAATGTGCGTTCAAATTCAATATATAGTGTTATATGTTGATTTTAACGGAAACTGATCGAAACAGTCGAATCAGCTTGCAGTACATATCCCATTGTGTTCGGAATGGGGGTGAAACGCTATGGACGACAGGCGGTGGGCCTCGTTTAGAGGTTGTATGTAAAAGTCAACTTTTTAAAGTTAAATAATTAAAATAAAAATATAATAAAACTCTTTCTTCGATCCCTTTCCCTCCCACTTTTCATTGACCAAAGGAAAAAAAAGAAAAAAAAACCCGATTCCTCCCATCGCCCTCCACCGCGGCGGAGCCGCCGCCCGCTGGAGCATCCCCATCGCCTAACGCCGGCGATCCCCCTCCCTCCTTCGCATCGATTTCTGCACCCCCCTCCCCCTGAAAAACCCTACAGCCTCGCGATTGAGGAAACCCCCGCGCCACCGCCTAGTCCCTCCCTTCCTCCGTTCGAAGACCGCCTCCACCTCCCTGACCCTCCGACGCCGCTGATGCCCCCCCCCCCCCCGACGATCGAAAACGGTGAGCGTTTCTTTCCATTCTTTCTTTTATAACCAAGTTTTTATTTTCAGTTTTTATATAAAAATTAAACAGTGATTAAAATCAGGGTTTTTTTTAAATATATAGCATGATAAAAATTAAATTTTTATTATACAAAAAAGTTTAATTTTTATATGAACAAAAAGGTTTAATTTTTATACGAACTAAAAGGTTTAATTTTTATATGAACTAAAAGGTTTAATTTTTATATGAACAAAAAGGTTTAATTTTTATATGAACTAAAAGGTTTGATTTTTAATGAACAAAAGGTTAGATCTTTGAAAATAAAGATTAGATTTTAGACAATATGAAGTGGAAGTAATAAAAATATGATTTTTATATTTTTAAAGTATTAAAAATATAGTCTTTACTATATAGATGAAGTAAAAATGTGATTTTTATATATTGAACATCGAAGTAAAAATGTGATTTTTATATATTGAACATCGAAGTAAAAATGTGATTTTTATATATTGAACATCGAAGTAAAAATGTGATTTTTACATATGTAGTGAATACGGGCGAAGAAAGTGATAAGAGACGAGAACAGTGAAGATTTCCTACATATGAAGAGTCATGGCATTTGGATAGCTATTTGTGAGAACTTCTCACTCTTCAATTTCATTTCTAGTTATATATATATACTAGGATGCAGACGGTGCTTAGTAGCACCCGACACAATCGTCCACAGACCATGGACTTGTTTGTTTGATTGCAAAAATTAGTTAGAATATTTGATTGAAGTTGAATTATTTGGTTTGAATTGATTTGATTGATGTGTGAATGGCGTGGGCCTTCACTAGACCGGGGATAAGGCTAGGCCTTGTCCCGTTTCTAGTATCGTGCCATTATGCCGCCGAAATTTTCTAAAAATAAGTTAGAAAAATAAAGATAACATTTTATTTAATAAATGAACCGAATAGAATATTCATAGGTTGAATAAAATAGTTTGATCGTTAAAAATAATAATTTTTAACATGAATATGAATAAATAAATATTCATTTACAAACCGGACGGTTTGTTTATGTACACCTATTTGAAGGACATTGATTGGGACGATAAATTTTACACATCGCCCAACTGCACAAATAAAATCTGTGTTTGATTGTTTGAAACCCCACACGGGTATTGGGATGATATTTGACGTACACAAATCCCAATAATTAGTTGTATGTCAATCGATTGATTGACAGGCTGCTATAAGCGTTGAATATTTGTATTCGATGCTTATACAGTGTAGAATGCACTTTGGATGATGGTTGATTATTCATCGTTGTTGATATATACACGTGTTGTAGAAAATCCATATAATTAACATTATATGGTAATTGATTGGGCCTCATTCCAGTTTCGAAAAAGAAATATTTGAAATAGAAATATTTGAAATAGAATATTTGAAATAGAAATATTTGAAATGGAATATTTGAAAATATCAATATATGAAGCCGTGTTGATTAGATTGACGCCATTTTGACGTGAACGATATTTATATCGATTTTATTCATTTTATAATGAATATCGAAAGTGATTTCAAAATCTAATATTTTGAAAATAAATGAATTTGAATTGAAACTAAATAGAAATGAATTCGAATTGAAATTGAATATAAATGAATTCGAATTGAAATTGAATTTAAATGAATTTAAACTCGATTTGAAAAGAATTTAAAATGAATTTATATTGGAATATTCAATTTTGATTTGAAATTGAATATGAAGTTGAAACCGTTTTGAAAATAAATTTAAAACGATTTATAGAGCATGTTTTGAATTGAAATCGACGAAATATATATTATATATATAATATAATGGCCTGAATAGAACGCGCCGCGGCAGTTCGCGAATTTCGATCATTTATTTCAAACTGACATTGCGGGAGATCCGACCGTCGGATTCTCCTAAAACCGGAACCGTTGGGTTCGTATCGAAAAGAGCTTTCTAACGAATATTAGAAATTAGAAATCTAACGGTTGGATTTGGAATTATGTCCAAATCGAATTTGAAAAAGGTCGTTGTAAGTGCAGTTTGATGGCCATTGATGGAAATCGACTGTACGGGCCTTGATAAAATTATTAAAAATAGTAATAATTTATGTAAAATCATAAGAAATGATTTGTGAAGAATTAGGATGAAAAACTCCATATTTGAAAAGATAAAAATAGATTTTTATCGAAATGAACTAGTTTTGAACTAGAATTATAATTCTACTTATTTTTAAATAAACAAATGGAATTAGAAAAGGGTTTTAAAAATAACCAGAATTTCCAATGATTGCATTGGAGTGGATTTGGATCGAAATTGTCTTCGGAATATTTCGATGTTGGATTTCGTGATTATACAGATGTTGTTATGGAAATTTGAAAGATATATATATTTATATCGTTATTTCCAATACGATATTTGTTAGTCGTAGAATTTGATATTGAATATAAGCCGGTATATTTTCTATTCAGAGCCTTGTGTTTAATATCAAATGTGATTTGGGTTTGTCGTGAATGGTGTCTTCATTAACGCTGTTCTTGAACCCAGTTGAGAAAAGATTAAATCTTTTTATTTAGATTTAATGAAGTGCACCAATAAAATGATATTTAATTGGAATTGAATTCGAATTGATTTTTGGGTTTATCGTGAGCAGAGTTTTAAATAACACTCGTTCTTTAACCCGATAATTAATGAATGTGATTTTGGGTTTAACGTGAGCCGTGTTTTAAATGACACTGATTCTTTAACCCAGTTAACGATTAAAACTAAGTGGAGTTTTAATGAATCTTTAATTAGATTGAAAAGATCGAGGATGGAGTATCACCAGTTTTGCTCCAGGCGATAGTTAAATCTTTAATTAGATTTGAACGTGAAATGGTAATTGAATTTACCGATGACACCGTGGTGTTAGATATAATGTACTACCAGTTTTACTTCATGGGATGAATAGGTTGGGATTGGGAAATTAAAACAAATGATTACTTCGGTAAGGTTCGTTAATCCTGACTAGTTTGAATTGATTTTCAAAAATAGATTAAAGAATAAATTTTAAAGAATTTATCTTTGATAAAATTAATGGGAACCTCTCCCTATGAATGTGAAATTTAGAAACTAACTGTCGGTTAGCCAAGTAGAATGGTTTTCTAGATATTGATCTGATGTTGGTTTCGGCCTTCGGGGTTGATATTTGGGGAATTATCCTCTTGATTAATTTACGGTTAGTGACTGATGAATTGGAATGAGGCGTATGTTGTGTTTGTGTAACACTTATTTAAAATATACGCGAGTTATTCGGAAAGACCGGGTTTATCCCATTCTGAATAACTGATACGACGATAAGTCGAAGATGAAGACGATGGTCGAAGACCGGAGGTCTTCACGTCGTTTGGGTGATTACTGATGATCTTGATTGGACTGTACACCCAAGAAGATGGAAACAGTTGGTGATCGTCCAGACGTGCTTGGAGATCGATGGATATGCGGGGTACTAGGTGCCTCCGGTTTCGTTCAGACCCAGAACGGACTTGTAAATGGACTGTGTGTTTGACATTGGATTTTAGTCCGTGTGATTGATCTCTATTAAATATATATCTGTTTGGCGGCGGAGAATTTATTCTTTTGCTTAACGCCCTTCTCTGAGACGTACGAGCTCAGGGGTTATATATTGATGGATATCAAACGCATGGAGTGAATTGCCTGTGTGGCATGCCTAAGTGGCAATTGATCGAGGCTTCTGTTGAAAAGCAAAGTCTTGTGGTGATGATCAAAGCACAGCCTGTGTGGCACAGCTTTGTGTAACGTGAATTCGCGAGCCGCACACCCCGGTGGTGAACCAAAAACGGGTGACGGACCTCAGGGAGGGCATGCGTTTCTTTCTAGCTAGGGTGGTGTCAGTGACCTACCAGCCCTGCAATTTATATACTTTTCACCTGTGTGGTTGTTGCTGTTGCGAGGCGCCTCGGTTTGATTGGACGATCCGGGTCCGATGGAGTCATTCGTTGGCTCATTTACACCCCAAAGGGTGGGGAAACGTAGTGTTCAGGCATAATAATCCACATCGGTGGACCGGCCCTGACGATCCAAGGGGCAGTTGCGGCTGTTCCTGAGTTGCGGGCTAGAGCGTCTCGAATCGGTTGAGGACTATCTTTTGCCTCGGTTCACAGACGGAAATCCAATTTTCAAATACGTGACATTTGCGGTTTTATTTATAGAGCCTAGTATGGCGACATAGTGGGATGGGGCGCTTATGCCGTCTATGATTGATACTTATGATTTGAAATTGTTTTATATACTATGCACTTATAATAGTATCAAATGATTTGTTTTAAACGTATCAAGTATTCTTTGGCTATTATAAGGTAAAAACCCTATCCTCCGGCTTGCGTTGCATTGTGTAATGGGAACTGGGTCTTATAATAGCTTCATTCTTCTTTATTTAGCATTGCGCTGTTTGTTTTATGCACTGGTGTTCTTGGGAGGAAACCCGTTCCGTGTTATACGGCGTGGTCCCTTGATTTACCTAACTTTAAATAAATATTAATAACTGTTTTAGTTCTCACACCAGTCACATGACTAACCTTGAGTTTATTGTTTTAACCTAAACTCTGGGTGCCCTTATTTTCGACACGGGCAGCTAGTAGTTTTTGGTTTTGCAGATTTATATTCACAGGATCCTGGTTTACAGCTGGAACGATATCCGGAAAGCTTTGTATCCGTATATCTCTTCTAGTTGTGTATTGTATTATTTTCCGCTGCGATGTATTTAAATGTTATTTAAATCTCTGATATTTCTGTGTAATATTTATTTGTTTATACTCTGTATATTCTTGTAATCTGATGCATTGTTGTAATATACAGTGAAATGTTCTTTTGTATGTATTTTGTTGTAGCTTGTTCTCGAACTATCCATCGCTTTCCTTTATGGGGAAGTTACGGGTTTTTACAATAGCAGCTCCCCTTATATTATATACGCAAAGAACCTCGCATGCTCCTATAACTACACTTCCCCCATGATTTCACGGTTCTTCCCAAACACATGCGAACTAAATTTTCATGCTACCACATCACCGTGAACTCCTCAAACCAAATGAACCGGTCAAGTTTCTCTCCATTTGTACCCACACACTACTCCACTCTCTACTCTTACGTGTGCATGACATGCGCTGTCAGCTCGTGCCCCCTCGTTAGTGAAATACCAAACCCCAAAGCTGCTGCACCTTCCACGTCTTCAACACTTTCTCCATGTCATCCAAGTGCTTGCGTCACTCACCATATTATTTTATTGCCACAACTTTGCAAACCCCATCCCTTTCACCATTTAGACCCCAAACTCCAACGTCAAAATCATGAATTAATACATGATACTTCTCTCCTTTTGTACGCCATCCACTTCCCAAATACTTCCAGTAAACATGCATTACATTCCCACGTGAGCTTTATGAACACATGCAATCTCGGCCTCGGTACCCTTAGCAGCAACTCAAAGTCTTGCTTCTTTCCTTTCCCTCTCTTCTACTGTTCATATATCCTCCTACCCAATCTTCTCTCTGCGCTCATAACAAATCAATCCCTCTTCTGCATGCGCCAGCATGTTTTGTTTCCATGCACACAGCTCGCTCCTCTGCAAGTCCATCTACCCATATTCCTTGCTTCTTGCTCTCGCACTCTCTCCTTTTATGCATTTCCTTCTCCAAACGTTTGCGTCGAAACTGATGAACCCATGCTTGGAAACAGCAAATCCTACTCCTCACGTATAGATCACAGCACCGGCTCCTAAAGATAGCATACAGCATGCCGCCAACTTCTCCTTGCAACCGATCCAACCACCGCGACTCGCTTGTTCCCAAGAACATTACCTCCGGCCTTCTTAAACAACTGCCTCGCCTCGAAATGATTTTTCATTACTGGAGTTTGGGTTTTTAAACGGGTTCTTCTTGTTTTGCTTGGCTGAAGGGACGAACGGAGTCGCTTTTTAGTTTTAGAAAAGAAGCAGAAGAAGTTGTAAGGAGTGTTCAAATCTGATTTAGACGAGAACGAAGGGAGACTGCAGTGTGTATTTATAATGTTGGAATTCTTCATGGTTAAGTAATATAGTATATAGGGTAGACTGCGTAGGTGTATGGGTTTTGGTTTGCTTAAGTTCAAAGCAATAGGGTAGATGGTCGTATAGGGGTATGGCTTGTTCCTTATTTAATTGCCGACGTGATGTCTCAGCTAGGTAGGAGAATGGTTCATTAAATTTGATAAGGACTCAAAGCATGTTCTTTGTTAAAGTATATGTATAAAGGACAGCTCGTTTTCTTCATAGGTATGATTTAGTATCCAAAATAGGTGGTTGGTTTCAAACGCAAGGAATTAGATTTGATTTTTTTTAGAAACAAAGTTAAACATATCCTGCTGCGGCAATTTCGGTTCATCTACGGACTGCTATGTACAGAGACAAAATTATGGTCGTGCTCAACAAGGTGTCACGGTCCCAAAAATATAATAATACCAGTAGATTGACCCATATTTTGAAATCCCGAAATACCGATACAGGGTGCACAATACTCCAAATAAAAAGTTGCATATTTAATTAATTAAAAATTTCAAAAAAAATTTAAAAATTAAATTATCGCTGCGCCTCAAAAGAACCTTGTTCAAATTTGCGACCGGTATCAAGTTATATTCAAATAACCGTTACGGTCGATATACGATTTTACAGCGACTTTTTGAATATTTGATTTGGACATATCTTGCAATCTATACGACAAAATCTTGGTTTTTCACTTCTGTTAGAAAAATACAGTTCAACAGATTCTGACGTTTCTCGTTTCGAAGAAATCCGATTCAAAACGAGTCCGGTACACTCAGTCGAAGTTCAGAACGTTAATTTACGAACTGCAGGGCCGCTCTGAGCCCGATTATAATTAATATATATTTATATACGTTCAACTTCGTTTTAATTTATATATAAATCCATTTATATTCTGAATTCAATATTTAAATTGTTTTAAATATTCAAATTCAAACCGTTCAAAATGCGGGACGTTACAGTCCTTCCCCCTTAAAATAATTTCGTCCTCGAAATTGCTAAGATGGGGAAAATGCTACAATCTCTGTTATAAATAGGTTTAAAATCTTTTTGGCTTACTTCATAATTTCAGTTTCAACTGAACTGATTATTTCAAATTAAAATATTAATTCTCTTTTTACTAACGAATATTTTCAATAACTCAAAAAATTTCTAACATTTTTAATTCTCGTGATATTCCGTCAGCATCCACTCTGCATGGCTCAATTTGCACTACTACACTTCGCCCTCTCTCGGCATCCTCCAATTCATAAGAAAATAAAACTGCCAATGTAATGACCCGGATTCTTATGGGTTAATTTTAAATATTTAATATGGATTTAAATATTGGGTGGATAAATATAAATGGAATTTTTATTTTTAGTTAACGATTTAATAATCGATTTCGATTTAATATTGAATATATTAAATTATCAGAATACGAAAATGGATTTAGTCGAATTCAAAATTTTATTTGAATTAAATACTGTTCAAATAATTAATAGGAAATTTAGCTTGAATTTATAACGATAATGATATTTATTCATTTATCGAGGAAATAAATTGTCTGAAATTAATTTATATTGAATTAAATTAATATCTTCTACAGATAATCGAACTGGACTTCGTGACCTATCCCAGTGGGTTCAGAATAGTGGTATTACCCTAGGATTGACAGTTGTTGGGTTCCGAAAGGAGTTCAGAATCATGGGTTATTTTAATTAAGGGACACCGGTCCAAAAACTAATTAAAAATATAATAAATTCCTTTTGTTCATGGACAGAAATAAAACAACAAGAGGCCTCGCTGTGAAATTCTAAACCATAAGAGGAATCAAATCATGGCCTTCCTCAAATCCACAAAGAAATCGAGAGGAGAAGGAAGTATCCACGCACTGTTTTTTTTCTTTTACTTAAACAACGACACCCTCCCTAAATCTCTCTTTAAAATTCAATCGGAATCGAAAGCTTCAAAACCGAATGGACACTCTCCGATTTTCTTCCCAAATAAAATCAAAACAGAGGCATCCTATTTCTCCTCCTCCATCGAAATCGAGTTCGCCAGAAATAAGGTTGGTCAGAACCGCAGGTTTCGGGGGTGCGATGGATAGTCTCGGGGTCGAGCTCAACCTAGTAGCCACCGCGATGCTCAGATTAGGGTTCGGTGATATTGCGATGAAGGTCAGAAATTGGATCTGGGTAAATCCGAGCTAGAGTTGAAATCCCCCTTTCGATTTAGGCGTTGCAGATGAAGCAAACAGTGGACTCGATCTTATGGTTGTCTTCGACACTTGCGTTGTTCCCTTTGAAGGACTTAGGGCATTTAACAGTCGTCGGTTTTGGGTTTATCGAAATGGAAAAGGTCGGAGTGGGAGCTGCTGCTGAGTAGAGATTTTGAAGTTGGGGAAAAGTGGTGCGATGTTGTTGGGTCTGGACATTGTCAGCAACGTCAGATGGTGGTGCGAGCTGATGAAGTCAATGATGGAAAAATGGTGACGGACTCTGGAAGGAGTCTGTGTAATATTTGGTGAACTGTTTAACAGTGAGGATTGAAGGCGTAATGATCATTTCCTGGATGGTGGTTGGGGCAAATGAACCAGATGGATTTTGTTGGATTCATATTTTTCCCTGATCGTTTAGGGAACCAGCAGTAAGATGCTGGGAAGGGTGCGATGATCAATGTCTGAGTTCACAACAATGGTGATGGTACTGGCCGTGGTCGATGGTCATAGGTGTTCGAATCGAGATGTTGAAAAAAGGCAACATAATGTGTTCGACATTAAGGTAATTTAAAGTTCATTTAGTTATTGTTTTCTAATTTTAAAGTAATTTAATTAAATTCGGTAAATTAGCAAACTTATAAAATATATAACCTTTGAATATATTTCCAGAATCAAGTGAAAACGATTATTTTGGATTCGAATTGGCAAAGGTCTGCATACGTACTGAGTTGGAGTAATATGGAACTAATCAAAATAATCGTCGTTTCAATGGAAATTCTGGTGAGTAAACTCTCACTCGTTAATTTATTTTTAGCGTTAAAAATAAAATTGTTGATGGTTTGTATGCATTGAAATATTACTGTGGTTGATTTAAATATATATAGCTATTTAGGCTTAACTATTATATATATATATATATATATATATATTGGGTTGATTGATTGGTTGGATTCCCGCAGTATCATTAGCGGATGCCCGCGGTACCATTAGCGTATGATTTCCCTATACGCCCCACGCTATGATTAGTGGATGACCTTCTATACCGCGATATTCTGCCACGAAGTAGAATGGGTATTATTTATGTGCTAACGTTTGTGGATGCAGGAAAACAGGTTGGAGGAATCCAACTGGATTCCTCAAAAATATATTATCTGTTTGTTGTTTGTTTGATTGCATATATATTCATATATGATGTGTTAAAAATCAAATGATTGAAAATTGGTTGATTTGATTGTTTAAAATATCCCTGGGGCTTGAATATTGATTTATAAAAAAAATATCGAAAAGGGTATTTGAGATTTGAAAGGGGAATTCTATTTTATAAATAGAATTTGAATTTTTAATGAGCTAGGAAAAATATTAACTTGTTTGAATATATAAAACAAGTATGGAATTTATAAACTCTGTTTATAAACGAAAAGATGGAATTTGAATCGAATTTATAAACTTTGTTTATAAATGAAATTATGGGATTTGAATTGAAGTTATAAACGTTGTTTATAAATAATGCAGAGAACTCAAATGGACTTTAAACTATAGAATTTGAATATAGAATTCAAATGGACTTTAAACTATAGAATTTGAATAGAGAATTCAAATGGACTTTAAACTATAGAATTTGAAAATAGAATTCAAATGAAGTTTTAAATAAAGAGAATTCAAATAGAATTGAATTGGAATTTGAATAGAGAAGTCGATAAGGAAACGAGAGTATGAGTATAATTAGAATTTGTTAATATGCAGTTAAAATATATTTGAACATGTCATGTTCAAATATGAAGGTGAAATAGACTGAAAAGTTAAGTAACAGATTTAATTAACAAATTGAGTTAAAACGATTGGTATAGTTAAAATAGATTGGACAGGCATAAATATACAGGAGACAGGTATGGAATAAAGTATAGGAGTGAAATAAATAGAATGCCCGACAAAAAGGTACGTATTTAATTCATATATGAGATTTTATGCGCCGTAGCGGCAAGCCTCTTGGATTTTTCTTTTTCTTTTTGAGATAAGAAGGACCGGGAAAGCTATTTGAAATTTCCCGATGCTCCCGGTACAAAGGAGGTTATGGCGAATTTTTCCGGGAATAAGGAGATAGAATATTTTTAAGATAATTTGATAGTTAGAAATCAACGTATCGATATATATAGAAGTCGATAAGAAAACGAACTTAGAAATAGAATAGTATAATCAAAAAGGAAGTATAAGAATAAAATCTAGTAAGAATAGAAAAGGGAAGTGTATACGTGTTTAAAAGTAAATCAGTAGTTGTATGGTATTGATTGTTCGAGTAAGTAGTCTTGTCTGTTTTGACGTTAAATGTTATTCAGTCAAGGTCTGAGAGGTAATTATACCCCAACTTGGTTGATTTCATGATATACCGATAAGTAGCAAGATTCAGGCTCGAAGATCAATGTGGAATAAGAATTCATTAAATACTGTATTTGGGTTGTCGTAACAATGTTTTACAAAACATCTGTTTTAACCCAAATATGTGCAAAGCTTGGAAATAGAATAATGAATATTTTCTAAAGTTTAGAAAATAAAGGAAGGCGATATTCGGAAATGTTTTCCAAATAACGTAACAGGTCAATATGGTTATTGAAAATATTTGGTTAACAAATATTGATAAAGAAATAGAGAAGAGATTTAATTAATGAAATATTAATTAAAGGCTCACTGATTGTTGGATGTTTGGATGAACACTTGTTTTATTCGATAGTTAAATCATCGACTATCGAAACACTTGTTTTTATTCGATAGTTAAATCACAGACTATCGGAGTTTTGACCATCGTTGTCAATATGGAGAGACCGGTTGGATTATTATCCGAAGAACCACTCCGTACTGGCAGTAGCGTGCGAATCAGATTATATAAAGAAAATCGAAGACGGAGTAGGGTGCAAGGACTTTTCCTATTAATAGAAATTGTGCCTTCGATTCATCCTGTTCCTGGGTGACGTGTATGGATGAATGTCTGACAGAGTATGTCCAGAAAGGTCACGTACATTGATTTCTTCAACCGTACCAAGAGTGGAAGCGGAGAAGGAAACTTCTTTTAGCTAACACGTAATGTACTGTTAAGGACGTCAATCGGTGATTTGATGGATTTGACGATGTGGCATTCGAAGTGAATCTGGTGTGATGATAAAGCGTAGCTTCTAGCCTCATCAACCGGTAAATGACAGAAATCGGGCAAGCAACATGGCTATGTAGGTCGCACCTATTAGGCTGTATAATCACCTGATCTAGAGTTTCATTTACTTCTAAAAATCTATTGTCGATGCTGTCCCATTCGGGAAATGGTTGCTGATCCCAACAGTTGGTGATATACATTCGATACACTCAAGTGAAATGAGTGGTCGGTCATGTGTGGCTGAGTTGCAAGATGTTCTTGTTGAACTCGGTGTATTCTCCTCTAGAGATATACCAGTGGAAGGTGGTTCCATACCTTGTCATAGTTGGAAATCCATTACCCAATACGTGCTTGCGGTTTGATTGTATATTGTATATGTGGAACGTGAGATGCAAACGTTCCACTAGATTGTTATTTACTTGATTTAGACATTATTATAATATCAAAAGAGTTTTGAATAAAGATAAGTCAAGTGTTTGGATTTTCATAAGGGAAAAATCCGTTCCGTGTTATACGGCGTGGTCTTATGAAATATCATTTAGTTTTCTGAAATTGTTTTAAACTGTTTACTCATACCAGTCCCATGACTGACCCGGAGTTTATTTGTTTTGTTCTACCTAAACTCTTGGGTGCCTAAATTTGTACGGGCAGTCAAGTAGTTCAGGATTTTTCAGATATATCTAAAGGAGCTTGGAGCAGGAGGCTTCAGCGTTATCTAGTTATAGTTTGTTCCGCTATGTTGTAAGTATTGTACTCTGATAAGTGTATGTTATACAGTTAAGATTTTGTATTTCAAAGGTTATGATATATTATATTTTGTTCCGCTGCGATGTGAGATTCTGTGTTGTTATTTCCTGTTCTTCTTCTATCTCTTTCTTCTAAAAAAATATGTTCCGTATTTTCGTGATATTTGGGTTGGACGTATGATGTATATAGTCAACTCTGATGTTACGGAAATCTGGGTCATTACAGCCAAGCGGCTTGCCAACAGACTCATAAAACTCATGCTCATATATAAACATGTACCCTTTGTTGGGCATTTTAACTCTGCCACCTCCATTTGCTGTCCAATCAGCATCTACCCATGCATTCCAATATTGATTTCCAATCAACTTATCATCAATTCCAATCGTTCGCTTATAGACAAGCCCAAATCCATTTCAAAATTAAAGTTCTATTCTCGATTCCAACTCCTTACCCTCAATCCAATTCCATTCCAGATTATTTCTGGTCTAATCGAATTTTATTTCCATATTATTTTTCAACCAATTCAATTTCCACTTGGCTGGTTTCAGTTAAATTCCTTTTGCTTTCGCAAACTTTATTTAACCTATTTTAGTTAAATTTTGAATTTTTTTATTTACCCTTACTAGATTAATTTATTTAAATTTCAAAATTTAAATCCTTGGGTTTTTATTTCCAATCAGTTGAAATCATATATACATAACAATTCAAAACATTTGAATTTCGGACACTTGTTTCTCAAAATAATACAAAACAAAATCTTTGGTAGTAATCCGTCACTTAGAATCTCGAAAATGAACACCGATGATGTCCGGATCACCATCGGAATTTATTTCCCAGCCATCGAAGTGAGTTCAATACTGTATTACTTTCAAAACTCATTTTTAACAATTTATTTTGAAATTTCATCAAAATATTCTTTTCAAAATGCTTGGAAAAACATCTTTGAATTCACCCAGGATCTTAAAATTCCATATATTTAATTCAAATTCAAATTCAATTCTTTTTCAAGTCTCCAGAGTTTTAACTCAATTCTGGTTTTAAATTTAGATTTAATTCATCTGATTTTGCATATTATACTTGTATAATATTTCGATTGGTTATTTATATAACCAACTCCATTATAAATATTATTTGATCATAATATGATCACACAATGATATGAAGATACATACTTCTTTTTATATCAAAATATATTTTGGGTAAAATTATTTTATTTACCCTCTTTTTCAAAACATACTGTGTCGAATTACTCTATCCAAGCGTTTATAAATCCCTATCGACCTCGTCAGCTAAACGGGTCGACCTGAAATTTATATACCACTCACCAGATCAATCAACACAATATAAAACGGTTTTTATATTGATTTACAAATACGCGCTCATATACTTATACACTCAACTCAATCTAGAGTATCACTAACTCCATCTCTATTGAGTTACGCCACAGAGCCAAGGTAATCACTTAACCTTCTGCTCTGATACCAACTGTAATGGCGGGGATTTTCGACCCAGAAAATCAACATAAATCACACTGTTGACTATTCAAGTATCGAAAATACCGGTCATTAATAGAAGAATTTAGAGGATGAGGTAGAAAAGATAGAACTAATAGAATAGAAGAAGAAGAACACACTGAACAGAATCAGAGTAAACACGAATCTCACAGCGGAATAATAATCTTTATTATATAACAAGTTTGAAATACAAATCAGAGTTTGTGTACATACCATATCAGAGTATAATACATGGTATACATCACAGTGGAAATAATCTCTAATAACTAATAGTGAAGCCTCCTGCTTTTAGCTCCTCCAAGGGAATCTGCAAAGCCTGAAACACTTGACTGCCCGTACAAATTTGGGCACACAAGAGTTTAGGGAAAACACAAAATAAACTCTGGGTCAGTCATGGGACTGGTGTGAGTAAATTCCAACCATACTGTTTAACATTAAAAATCCTTACTATAAAATATCTTTGATATCAAATCCAGTGATATTATGATAATGTCTATGAAAATAAATATCCAAGTAGTAGAACGCTTGCATCTCACGTTCTACATATATATAGTATAAAATCATAAACCGTAGGGCGCTTATCGGAGAATGGATTCCAACAGACAAGGTATGGGAGCACCTTCTGATCAGTGTACTCTAGAGGGGATACACTCAGGGTTCAACAAGAACGTCTTGCAACCCGGCCACACATGACCGCTCACTCATTTAGCTTGAGTGTCGCGAATATATTGCCACCACGGTTGTAGGCCATCCAACCGTCATCCGAAGATACAGAATCGAAAAGACGTATAAATATGAATTTTCTCTAGATCGGTGACAATACACCCTGCTTGGGGATGACCCAACTAGCCATGCTGCCTAGCCCAACTTCTGTCATTCCCGGTTGTGAGGCTAGAGGCTACGTCTATCTTCAGAACATCTGATCACTATTCACTTTGAATGCCACATCGTCAAACCCGTCAATTCACTAATCGATTCCCAAACATATTACGGGTATAAAGAGCTAAGAGGAACGAATTCCTCCGCCACCAGACGTAATAGCTTTAAGAGATCAACCGTACGTGATTTACTAGGTATACTCTGTCAGACACTCGTCCATACAAGTTGTCCTGGGACTGGACAAACATAAACCATTATTCTGGATCTGGACGACCCTTGCATTTAACTCTGTCTTCAATTATCTTCAGCATATCTAATTCGCAGCGCTTATGCCTATACGGAGTGGTTTTCAGATCACATATCCCACCTGTCTCTCCGTATTGACAACGATGGTCAAACACTTCGATAGTCGGTTATTTAACTATCGAAGTAAAAACAACACTCATTCAATGTACAACTAACATCCCACAATCACGGGCACTTTTTAATTTTAACATTCGACTTTATTATTCGAATTCCTATATCTTACCAGATATTTCTCAAATCCCATTTTAGCCTTTTTACTCTTCTTGGAAAACATTTCCAGTTATTATAACTCTTATTCTCTCACGTTCAGAAACATACGTTATTAACGTTCAAAACATCTCCATTCTTATCATATTCATTATTTAAATACTTGGATAATCTTCCCTATCAACATTGGAAAATTAATTCCAATTTCATTATAAATCGGCCTATCGTTTCTTTTTAAAACATTATTCACTTTAAAACGTGAATATCATCCCTATCATAGAAATCTGAATACCTTTATCAATTAACTTTTATTCAAGTAATAATTACACTTATCTCGTTTACCAAGATCTCTTTCATACTTTATATTCCCAATTCACTTTATAAACTCTGTTCTCTAAGACAACTTCTTATCAAATAGATATCGAGTTTATAACTATATACTGATTCCTATCCTGTCAACATTTATTTGTTTAAAAACTAAATGTTAATTATCCTATCAGATTATAATCCCTAAAAATAGTTTACTTTTAATACTTTCGACATCGTCGAATCCTAGTTCCAAATCTAATGGTTTCGTTCTAATCACATTTCGAACATCGAAATGTTGTCATCGTTTCCTAACACGATTCTCCAATTCTCTTTCCAAAACTGATTCTTATATTTCTTACAACATCGTTATTTATCACTTTCGAATAAGTGGATTTCAACTATGCTGCTTCATTTCCTAGGAAGTGCTGCCATATATAAAAGTCACGCTTAAGTCTATTCAACAGCATTTAATTTGTCGCTATAGTTTTAAACTTGTCACACGCTGTAATACTCTCCTTTATAACTTATCTTGACATAACAGTCACACTTACCTTATCAGCAGCGTTATTTTATCGCTATAGTTCTAACTTGTCATACGCTATAATACTCTCCTTTATAACTAATCTTGACATAACAGTCACACTTACCTTATCAGCAGCGTTATTTTATCGCTATAGTTCTAAACTTGCATATGCTGCCATATTCCTTTTTATACTAATCTTAACATCTATCTCCATCACAAACTGATATCATTCCTCGATAATAGTGAAGCCGTTCAAGTTGGGGTATTCTATTTACCTCTCAGACCTTGATCGACAACGTTCTTAAGTTAGAACAAATATAAGTCTGTATTCTAATCCCTTATTACTTATAATATTCATCAAATCGTATTTCCTTGTTTTACTTTGGAATACGATTCTATAACATCATATTCATCCTTTGAAATCTTCGTTGTTTATTATTATTTATTTTTTTACATTTACTCTTCGCTTTAATTTCATTCCATCGTTCTATTTATAACTTCTTAAATTAAAAGGGTAATTAATCTCATAAATCTTGATTAATTTATTTCTAAACTGTTTTCATTAGATTAACTAAAATCCAATTAATCTAATAATCTTTTTTCCAAATAACAGTTGATCAAATCAACTTCATTCCATCAGTAAATTCTTTAACTGATTTGGATTACTCCTCAACATTAGATTAATATAATTAATCTAATAATATTTCTAAATATACTTATCTTAAATATAATTATCCAAATATTAATCATAGGATAATTTCTGCTTTATAGACTGATTTAAAATATCAACAAATCGTTTTTATTTATTTTATAAAAACGAACTCTAAATACTGGTTTATACTAGAACGTCTATTATAGATTTAAACTTCGCTTTAATTATAAAAATATAATTTTTATAATTAACTTCGTTGATTTGCCTGACGGTCAAATCAACTTCATATCAAACCGATGGGTTTACGGTCGACTGTTACCACTTTCTACATCGATATTGTTTATTTGTTTATCGAAACAGATGTTGAATTTCCGTTCAACATCAATTATGTAATTCGGGTTCAAATAGTGCATACAAAACAAACAGTACCTATAAATATTGAGGAATCCAGTCGGATTCCTCCAACCGGTTTCAGCATCCATAGATGTCAGTCAACACAATTTACACTAACTCTATACTAGGGGATATTCTAATCGATGGAATCAGTGTTCAACCGATGATGTGTACATATGTAACAGTATATAATATCCAACCAAATTAATTGTAATCTACCTAATCGACCATCACACAACATTCAAACAACATTAAAATATAATTAAAATATTTTAAAATAGATCAGAGTAGTGAATTTACTCACTTGGCGCGTTATCCGTTAGATAACGATTTGTGTCGGTACACCGGATTAGTCGTTACGATTTCAACAGTTCCGGTCGCGTTCCATTTGCCAATATCATTTCTCAGTGCCTCCTTCCCGATCAATTCTCTTGTTGTTCCAATCCATGTTTAATCATGTATGTTTCTTCTGCCATGATTTCAAAACTTCTCCTGTATATTCATTCTATTTCGAACACCTCTTCCCGACTTTATTTCTTGCACTCGCTGACCCCTGTACCACGCCTCCTTCAACACACAACCGCTTGAGTACATTAATGTACCCAACGCCACCCATTTTGCTCCCAAACTCGGGTACTACCGCTTCTCTCTCCTCGCCTAACACAAACCGTTGCACTGAACTACCCAATACATCATGCAACATGCCAAATTTCCGCTATTGTTTGCTCACCCCCACTTCTCGACGCCTCTGGTCCTGCTTTCAACCCCCCTGGACTCATCGTGACTTTGCCGTGACCTCCATCCTTCCATCGTCCAAGCGCCGAACCCATTCGCAACAAAATTTTCACCTGACTTCACTGCTACTTCTCGCATTATATATATATATATAAACTTCTCATTTTCTCCTATTTGATAACCATGCAGGCTATGTCCTTCATTTCGCAATACTTGCTTCAAACCACCGCGCACTTCAAGGATTTAATTGGGTTATAGCAGCTCCCCTTATATTATATATGCAAAGAACCTCGCATGCTCCTGTAACTACACTTCCCCCATGATTTCACGGTTCTTCCCAAACACATGCGAACTAAATTTTCATGCTACCACTTCACCGTGAACTCCTCAAACCAAATGAACCGGTCAAGTTTCTCTCCATTTGTACCCACACACTACTCCACTCTCTACTCTTACGTGTGCATGACATGCGCTGTCAGCTCGTGCCCCCTCATTAGTGAAATACCAAACCCCAAAGCTGCTGCACCTTCCACGTCTTCAACACTTTCTCCATGTCATCCTGGTGCTTGCGTCACTCACCATATTATTGTATTGCCACAACTTTGCAAACCCCATCCCTTTCACCATTTAGACCCCAAACTCCAACGTCGAAAGCATGAATTAATGCATGTTACTTCTCTCCTTTTGTACGCCATCCACTTCCCAAATACTTCCAGTAAACATGCAGTACATTCCCACGTGAGCTTTATGAACCCATGCAATCTCGGCCTCAGTACCCTTAGCAGCAACTCAAAGTATTGCTTCTTTCCTTTCCCTCTCTTCTACTGTTCATATATCCTCCTACCCAATCTTCTCTCTGCGCTCATAACAAATCAGTCCCTCTTCTGCATGCGCCAGCATGTTTTGTTTCCATGCACACAGCTCGCTCCTCTGCAAGTCCATCTACCCATATTCCTTGCTTCTTGCTCTCGCACTCTCTCCTTTTACGCATTTCCTTCTCCAAACTTTTGCGTCGAAACTGATGAACCCATGCTTGGAAACAGCAAATACTACTCCTCACGTATAGATCACAGCACCGGCTCCTGAAGGATAGCATACAACATGCCGCCAGCTTCTCCTTGCTACCGATCCAACCATCGTGACTCGCTTGTTCCCAAGAACATTCCCTCCGGCCTTCTTAGACAACTGCCTCGCCTCGAAATGATTTTTCGTTACTGGAGTTGGGTTTTTAAACGGGTTCTTCTTGTTTTGCTTGGCTGAAGGGACGAACGGAGTCGCTTTTTAGTTTTAGAAAAGAAGCAGAAGAAGTTGTAAGGAGTGTTCAAATCTGATTTAGACGAGAACGAAGGGAGACTGCAGTGTGTATTTATAATGTTGGAATTCTTCATGGTTAAGTAATAGAGTATATAGGGTAGACTGCGTAGGTGTATGGGTTTTGGTTTGCTTAAGTTCAAAGCAATAGGGTAGATGGTCGTATAGGGGTATGGCTCGTTCCTTATTTAATTGCCTACGTGATGTCTCAGCTAGGTAGGAGAATGGTTCATTAAATTTGATAAGGACTCAAAGCATGTTCTTTGTTAAAGTATATGTATAAAGGATAGCTCGTTTTCTTCATAGGTATGATTTAGTATCCAAAATAGGTGGTTGGTTTCAAACGCATGGAATTAGATTTGATTTTTTTTAGAAACAAAGTTAAACATATCCTGCTGTGGCAATTTCGGTTCATCTACGGACTGCTATGTACAGAGACAAAATTATGGTCGTGCTCAACAAGGTGTCACGGTCCCAAAAATATAATAATACCGGTAGATTGACCCATATTTTGAAATCCCGAAATACCGATACAGGGTGCACAATACTCCAAATAAAAAGTTGCATATTTAATTAATTAAAAATTTCAAAAAAAAATTAAAAATTAAATTATCGCTGCGCCTCAAAAGAACCTTGTTTAAATTTGCGACCGGTATCAAGTTATATTCAAATAACCGTTACGGTCGATATACGATTTTACAGCGACATTTTGAATATTTGATTTGGACATATCTTGCAATCTATACGACAAAATCTTGGTTTTTCACTTCTGTTAGAAAAATACAGTTCAACAGATTCCAACGTTTCTCGTTTCGAAGAAATCCGATTCAAAACGAGTCTGGTACACTCAGTCGAAGTTCAGAACGTTAATTTACGAACTGTAGGGCCGTTCTGAGCTCGATTATAATTAATATATATTTATATACGTTCAACTTCGTTTTAATTTATATATAAATCCATTTATATTCTGAATTCAATATTTAAACTGTTTTAAATATTCAAATTCAAACCGTTCAAAATGCGGGACGTTACATGAGTGCTACTTGCTTTTAGTGTAGGGAGACAGGCCACTGGGCTAGGGACTGCCCAAGGAAGAAGGAGACAAAGGCAGAAAACTCTCAAGAGAAGAAAGAGGTCAAGCCCAACGATTCTCAAAATAAGAAGGTAGACTCCGAGAAAGGAGGCAAGAATGGCAACTCACGTGATAAAAGGAAATGCAATTTCTGTGGTATGGAAAGGCACATAGCCAAGGATTGTAAAAAGTGGAAAAGAAAGCAAGGTGAATGTTTTCATTGTGGGAAGACTGGACACATCAGCAAAGACTGCCCTAAGAAGCAGACCGGACCTTCTGGCGGTACATCGTTAACTTCTCCTAGATGATTTGTTTTATCTTGTTTCTCTCCTCGATCCTATCTTGAGAACCATAGGTAGAATCTCTGCACCTAAGAACTAGTATGGTAGAGGACCCCTTAATTGTTTCAAACCCAATTGGGGGCCCGGCTTATTTGTCTATGATCTGTGTGGGATTGAAAATTTCTATTCTAAGCGTAAGAGTTTAAATGTAGTGCCTTTGTTTTGGGCTATTGGTTGATTCTAGCGATGGAGTGGTTATCCAGTAAGGGTGACCATCTCGGTTTCGAAAAGAGGGTAGTTAGACTCTTGACTTGCCTCGGTAATACCCTCGAAGTCGCAGGTAACCTTTAGGGTTCTATCATGATTTGTTTCCTAGAATCTCTTGACACATTTGTTGGTAATTTGTAATCCGATCGAGTAGTGTTCGCCACTAAGGCAGAAGGTTCATTTCGCTTATGCATGAGTTGTAGAGAGTCACCTTAGTAAGTACATTTGGCAACATGGTTGGCATTTATTTCCAAGAGATAGTTCTTCTACGTGGAATACCTGATAGTAAGTGGACGAGATCCAAGATTCACTAGTGAATTTTGGAGAGCTTGCATGAAACCATGAGTACGCCGTTATGTTTGAGCCGAGTATACTAGAAGTAGAATAAGTGAAAGAGGAACGAGAGGCAACAGCGAAATAGGTTCCAACTCATATTTTGGAAACAAGAATTAAGAAGCTACGAAATTGTGAAGTTAAAGATGGACAAAGCATAATGGAGTTAAGCTCAAGGAAATGCGACTTAGAAGATTGAAGACTAGATTCGTGCATCATATCTCTTCTTAAGAGTATATCTTTGATCCCTCTCTTCCTGTAGAGCTTACTTGCATGCTATCTTTTGTGTATATCCTCTCGGTCCCATTCTCAATCCAATTTCTGTTGCAAACCCCATAGGGAGTATGACTCATCTGTTAGTAACACATGTTGGGGCTGGAGGGTGTTCGTTGGTTTGACTAAACTTTTTGGGTTTTATAGGATACGGGTTGGTCTTAGGAAGGGACTCCCTTGTGAACTAAAAGGAGTCCATCATGCTTAGTTTCCTAGAATCATATATAGTGGTTGGGTTGAGTAATTCTTTGGGTGTCAGTCTGATGTTGATTTCGGTCTTCGGGGCTGATGCTTAGAGAGTTCTTCTCCTAATCAATATATATGTGGCATAGATTTCCAGTTTTGACATTGCCTAATGGGCACAAAGTTTTTACTTGCTTCTATCATTCGACTATACCTTTAGATAGGAACAATTGGGTGTAAACATGTGTTTGAGACATGTTATGGTTGATGGTTGCAAGTGGCTGCAAGCGGTTGCTAGTGGTTGCTCGTGGTTGCATATACACACACAATCTAGGTTTTAGATCGGCTCAGTCACTTCATATTGCATATGCACATATGTTTGCATTCATATATGGTTGAAATTTAATGTGTTGTCATATGGATGTTGCATTTATATGAATGATTGAGCACTCACGTAGAATCATGGATAGGAAAATTTGCATACATGATGGATTCATGGTACTTACATGATTTGCATTAAGGAGGTCAACTGAATCAGTAGACCGCCTGATTTTGCATTAGATAAGTACATGTACACACACACTTCGCATATGATCATAAAGCATTAGAAGCCTTTTAAGGACAATGGATGCTCGTGTTTGATGGATGAGTAGGTGGATGTTTGGATGTTAAGATGTACATTCTTCCTAACTTGAAGATTTCGGGGACGAAATCCTTTTAAGTGGGGGAGAATGTAACACCCCGTGTATTCTATAACTGTGAAATTCACAAATTAAAGTATAACTAATTTTAAATCGAAGAATTAAGGGAAACGAGATACGCCATTGCGTTCGTCTCGGAATTCTGCTTGAGATAGAGTCCGAGTTTGCGTAAAACGGATATCGTATGAAGAAGATATGGACGAACGAAGTTGGGCGAAAAACGAGAAAACGGGTCAGAATGCACTGGCGCACTTGGGAAGTGCGCCAGAACAAAAATGAACTGGCGCACTTGGGAAGTGCGCCAGTACATTTTTAGCCTGGCGCACCTGCCAAGTGCGCCCAGGTCAGAATGACCTGCTGGTCAGGTCTTGGCTGGCCTGATCAGGGTCTGGTCGAATTTCTGAGCCTTGCCTTGTCACTAGGGCTAGGTGTCAGCTCCTGGTTGGTCTCCCCTTCAAACGAATGGCTATTATTGAACCAAGCTCCATCGACGGTCTAAATCAACTCACAAACTCTATAAAAAGGACCTAAGACTAACCCTAATTCACACAAACTAAAATGGAGATGATACCGTCATGCTGCTGAGGAGAGACTAAGGATAGCCGTCAGAAATAGAGAGACAATTAGGAGATAATTCAAAGCATAAAGCAACGTCAATCAAATCAAAACAACGCCTACAACAAAGGATAGCATCTCCAAATTCAGAATTCAGATTCCTGAATTGAAGATTCGTCATACGTTGTAAGTAGAGTGCTATTCCGATGTGAATAATTAATTGCGTTTGATTTGTGTAAAATGCGAAATGGAATTGTGGCGATAATAATATATATATTTGTATGTTATATTGATTCTAAACGATTTGGGAATGTTATGGTATACGATTGGATATTTGCAAGTATGTGATTTGCGTTGGAAGTTATCAACGAAATGGAATTGTGGCGATAATAATCTATATTTGTATGTTATTTTGATTCTAAACGATTTGGCAATGCTATGGTGTACGATTGGATTCATACAAGTATATGAGTTATGTTGACAACCATATGTTGTGGTATTTTATTTGGGATTCATGCAAGTATATGATTCATTATTATGCTAATATGATGTACATACTTTTATGATCACTTTTAGTGTGTAATTGGAATCGACTTAGTACTATGATTTATATGAATCTATGTTGAAATTGGCAAATCATACTTTTGTATTAGAAACAAAAGTAAGCACCTTTATGAACATGACTAAACTATGTTTGGTATTATGCCTAGTTGATACATGTTTTAGGCCTAAGTTGTTATCAAAACCATATGGTGATATATGTGACACAATTAAGTTAGATTTACATTCCAATTGCAAGTTTGCAATGATTCATGTTTAAGTATTGTTTATGCCATAATCATATGAATAGAATGATTCATGTTTAAGTATTGTCTATGCCATAATCATATGAATAGAATGATTCATGTTTAAGTATTGTTTATGCCATAATCATATGAATAGAATGATTCATGTTCAAGTATTGTCTATGCCATAATCATATGAATAGAATGATTCATGTTTAAGTATTGTTTATGCCATAATCATATGAATAGAATGATTCATGTTTAAGTATTGTCTATGCCATAATCATATGAATAGAATGATTAATGTTTAAGTATTGTTTATGCCATAATCATATGAATAGAATGATTCATGTTTAAGTATTGTCTATGCCATAATCATATGAATAGAATGATTCATGTTTAAGTATTGTTTATGCCATAATCATATGAATAGAATGATTCATGTTTAAGTATTGTTTATGCCATAATCATATGAATAGAATGATTCATGTTTAAGTATTGTTTATGCCATGATTATATGAACAAAATGAATCATGTTATGCCATGATTATATGATGTTACAATTGCAAGTTCACATGTGCCTACTTTATGTTAATTGAATCGTTCGTTGCAAGTTCATGCGTTCACACTCCCCTTTTTCATGTTACCTTATAAACACCATGTTATAAGCCTCCCCTTTTCATTTGGCTAAATTGGGTTTAAGTATTAAACCCAACACACCTTACATTGGAGCGAACGTGTAAAACGGGGGTAATGACGTTTGGGCTAAAATATAGAACATATGTGTTGGCATGTTTGACGCATGCCAACAACCTTGAAAAACAATTAAGTGGCATAAATAAATTTTAATCAATAAAGATGAATTTGAATAATGGACCACAAATATTTACATATAAAAAGAAAAGAGACAAAATATGTAAATGTAGAAAATACGATGTGTTTAACCCGAGGTTGGATTGAGTTGTGATGTAAACCTGCCCGGAACCGCCTGGCTGTCCAGTAGTCACAACAATACCTATCCAATGTGGGTAGTTAAACACGGAGCCCAATAAGGACCCGAGGTTAGACTGAGTTGTGGCGAAAGACTGCCCGGACCCAACCGGCAACAGGCATCCACAACAATACCTGTCTAATGTGAGAGGTCGAGGCTTTAATAAGACAATTAAGGCTGAGTCAGGATTGATAGGATTAAGTAAATTTTATTAATACTTAATCAAAATGGAACATGCTAAACTATACAGACTGATTGCGGGTTAGGTTTATAAAACACTTAACCAACTTAGCATGTTGGCTAGAAATAGAAAACCTAGTAGAAGGGGACCCTTTTCAGTAGTAACCCTACAAGGTGTATCAGGATACCCTGAACTAGGCAGGGTGGGGCACGATTACTGGGCTGACTGTAAGAGGTCAAATCGACGGCGGTGGTGCAACAGTGTAGGTTCTAACGGGGTGCAGGCGTGCACACACTCCGGCGCAGAAAAATAAGGCACTGGGCACCAGTAGCATACCTGTGCATTCTAGGATTGTGTCGGGCCGCCACCATGGGACTTGATACACCCCATGGTGGACCAGCATAGGTAACTACAACATCGGGGGTCGTAAGACACATGTAACTATGCGAGTAGGATCCGATCATCAGAAAATAGATCACTTTACCCTGATTATGGGGTGCCTGTTGGGAACTAGTTTATATGGGTACAGAGATTAATATGGGGTACGATGGTATATTCGACCCTAGATAACTTAACTTAGTTTATGGTGCTTTCCCATTTCCAGTTTATGCTTATCATACCTAGTTCTTTATTCATAGACTGAATAGTCCTAGACTTACTCAGGCTTTATGTCTGACTCTACTTTTCTTTCGTCTTCTTTTCTTCTGTTCCCCCCCAGGTCCACAGGGAGGGAATACCGCAGCTTGACCAGTTTTCACACCCAGCTTGAAGAGGAAGAATGCATTGCTTGGACCTTTTTCCGTTTTGGACTATGGCCTTGGGCAGCAATTATGGGACTTTTGCAGTTTTTCTATGTTTTCTTTATGCTTCTTTAATAATGTAATCAAGACAGTTATGAAGATGTTATGTTTTTTGGAAGAATTGTAAGACAAGTATGGTATGTTTTTGTGAACACGTATTTTGATGAAATAAAAGATGTTTGTTGTTTTTCCGCTGTTCAAAAATAAGTGTTCTTATATCTGTCTTGTATATCTGTGACTTATACTTATAAACCTCCACCAAAGTTAGGGCATTCCCTTTGAGAGTGACCCAAATGGAGGTGGGGTGTTTCAGATCCCCTTTCTTCTCGGTGCCTAATTAGCATGGGCGCCCTTCTCTTCTTCATGCATAAGCTCCATGTCAACTAGCCTCTCAAAGGTAGCCTCCATGGGGATGTGGGTCATAGCTAACCCATGAAGCGGCTCGTTCAAACCCTTAACAAATCTCAGGGCCTTCTTTTTAGGAGTATTCACCAAGTCCAAGCCAAATCTTACCAATTGACTGAATTTGTTAACGTACTCTTTCACCGATAGATTCCCTTGCTTCAACGCTAGAAACCTTTCCATGTATAGATTCTCTTCATCTCGTGAGAGAAACTTCGCCTCAAAGCTCCGCCTAAAATCTGGCCATGTATCGACTGGGCGTCCTCCATTAGTGACCTCCCACCAAAATGAGGCCTCATCCTTCATTAGCCAGTCAGCTAGATGGACCTTTTTTCCATCATCCACTTCAAAGATTCCAAATAATTCTTCCACCTCCTTTAGCCAGCTTCAAGCTTCAACAAATGTCTCTGTCCCATGAAAAGGTTTTCCACCCATTGCCCGAAAGTCCTTACATATCTTAGCAAAATTATCAACGCGAGGAGGAGGAGCATTTGTTGGACCTGCAGTGGCGGCCCTAGCCTCGAGATATTGAAGAAACCAATCGAGTACATGAACACCCTCTGATATCTCAGATGCTTCAGACATGCTGAAATGAAAAAGGAAAGATTCAATACAAAAGAACCGAAGGAAAGATATATGGCCCTTGGGGTTATGATTTCTAAAATAAGCTTTTCTCTTGAAAATACTTTCCTTAAAACATACTTTTGAAGGTATTTCTTTACAAAAATTGTTTTTGAAAAATAGTTTTTCAAAATTCATATCTGTTCTGGTAACCTTCAGCTCTGATACCACGTGTAACACACCATGTCCATTAATGTCACTCACAAAGGGAATGCATTAACTTCCACGGAGCATTTTAAGTGTGTATAGAACAGAAACTCAACAACAAAACAGATATAAACAGTACTAAAACTTTAAAACTTTATTTCAATGCAGCGGAAAATACATAAGTTTGATTATGTCATCAAAACCAGAGTCAAAGTACATAATATCCATTATGACCAACCAAAAGTACATAAATTGAAAGACATAATCCCCAATACAAAATAGCCATAAATAAAAGAGAGGCTGAACTTTACTTCAGCGATCCAAGAAATCTTCTAAAAGCAAGATGTAACACCCCACGTCCATTAATGTCACTCACAAAGGGAATGCATTAACTTCCATGGAGCATTTTTAAGTGTGTATAGAATAGAAACTTAACAACAAGACATATATAAACAGCACTAAAACTTTAAAACTTTATTTCAATGCAGCGGAAAATACATAAGTTCGATTACATCATCAAAACCAGAGTCAAAGTACAAAATATCCATCTTGACCAACTCAAAATACATAAATTGAAAGACATAATCCCCAATACAAAATAGCCATAAATAAAAGAGAGGCTGAACTCTACTTCAGCGATCCAAGAAATCTTCTAAAAGCCAGAAGCACAGTGGTCCAAAATCAAGCTCCACTGGTGCTAGTTCCAACCTGAGCACCTTGGGGCGGGGGAGGGAGGAAGAAAAGAGGAGGAAACAAAGGGGGTCAGACATAAAGTTTGGCGAGTGCAATAACTTTAACAATATAATTACCAAAGTAACTAGGCTAAGGCACAAGTTGGAAAATTAGGAAATGACCATGAACCATTGAGTATGACAGAGTAAACAAAGAAAAAGATGAACAACGATATCGTTAAAGCGCACCTAAACCGCTATAAGATAATCGCTAAACTATGCCAACACTATAAGATAATTGCTATACTGCACCACCACTACTATACTGCACCACCACTAGTCACCCTAAAGTTGATCCCGCGTATAAAACTTAATAATGATAATAGTAGTTTCGTGCACCCCTAGCTGCCTTTATAGGTGCCGCCTGCCCCTATCTCCACTAGGTGTACCCACTATCCCCAAGCGATCGGCTCCCTAACTCATAGATACTCGTGTTGGCCCCACAGTGGGGTGTATCACTTCCCAAAGTGGCAACCCGATACCACCAATGATGCACGGCTTATACCTACACGATGCAACAACATCTTACCTACCATCCCGGGTCCACACACGCATATGAACCCGTTGGACTTGCGTTGCCACCGCTAACCCGGTTTGGCCTCTTACAGTCAAGCCTAGTATGCGTGTCCCGTCCTCGACTTGGGTCGAACCCACAAAGATACATATGGGTTACGGGTTGAAACGGGCCCCCATTACTTGACACAAGCTATCCACCTAAGCTTGGTCCCCTCTAGTACATCCCACTTAACCCTCTTCTTATTCATGTTCACTTACATGTTTCAAATTTTGGTTAAGTGTTTCTAATCACATTTCAAATGCCACCCAATGCTCCCACTTAATTCCACATGCCACCCAAGGCACCCACTTAACCCCCTCATGTCCCACTACATGTTTATCTGGTTAAGTATTTCCTAATTCATTAAGACCTTAACCTCGTAAAGACCTTTTACATTAGACTGGCATTTGTGGCAGCTGGATTTGCCGGGCGGGTCCGGGCAGTCTTACACCACAATCGAGTCTAACCTTATGTCTTTACAACTGTTACACATTTAGTTTATGCCTAAGACCTCCCACATTAGACTAGCATTTGTGGCTGCTGGATTTGCCGAGCGGGTCCGGGCAGTCTTACACCACAAAAGAGCCTAACCACGTGTCTTAGACGATTAATTACTCCTAGTTAATCATCCCCCAATTTGAATTACTTTCCCTATTCAAATTATCAATTAATCCCAAATTTAACTATGGCCATAATTGACTCAATTATGTCCATCTATTTATGGTATGTAAAATCATACTAATTTTCATCACAAGTTTATTTTATGCCTTTTAAGGCATTTATGCCAATTAAATCTTTTAATATTATCCCCTTTTTCCCCATGTTGTACGTTTATTCGTTTAACATAAAATATACGTTAGACTTGAATAGTCTAACTCATGGAATAAAGAGAAAACATCATAACATACATATAATTAAAAATAGATCTAAGCATACGGGGTGAACTTGCATGTGTGAATGATGTTCTACACCTAAAACTTGCATAGGCCAAAGTTACAACTTGCATAAAACTACATATGCCATAGACCCAAATCTAAAGGTGTGAACTTGTTGGGATATTGGTCACAAACTTGCATAAATCATGTATGTCATGGATCTACATCTAAGGTTGTAAACTTGCATAGTCAATAACCACAAACTTGCACAACATGATTCATATTCCAAACTCATATATTCATATAAACTTGCATATGTGATTTATGCAACATAACAATGGTATAAACTTACATCTAAACATGTAAACAAGCATGTAGAATTTGCCATATAACTCATACATGTCATAGCCTAACTTTAGATCTAAAATAGATGTCATGAAACATATAAGGTTATACATATAATTTTCCCCAACTTGCATATGATTCATGTCTTAATAAAAATCTAAACTTGCATACATACTTATGATTTATCATATGAATCAACATACCCAAACTAGCATATGAACAACATGGTGATTCGATTATACATAAGCCAATCATAAAATTAAAACATAGATGATCACAACTTTACAAGATAGCATCATAGAACTTACAACATAAACATCACAATTTTACTACATGAATAATAACATGCGGTCAATAATTCACATCATATCCAAATAGTCCACAACATAACTTAATCAATTAATTTGCTAATTATTTTATTAAAATTATCAAACTCACAACTGAAAGAAGGTCTTGAGTTCTGAATTCTGAGTTCTGAAGTTGTAATAGCTTTCCCTTGAATAAGATTCATTGTTTAAGTTGAAAAAATTGAGTTAAATTAGCTTTCTTCCTCTCTAATTGGTGGCGGCTATGCTGAGTTGCTAGGTGACGGCATGGAGGCCATGAATCTAATTTTTATTTTGATTTTAGGGTTTGAGTCTATAAGTGTTTTTATATAGTTTAGGATTAGTTTAAGCCATCCGATTAACCCAGAATTAATCCCAGCCGATCAGAGCATATCAGAAACCCTAATGAGTCAACATCCAGTCATCAACAGGTCATAAAAAAATCTACCCGGGGGACAGGTCGGCCCTATGGTCCACCTGGTAAGGGTAGGTCGACCCCCAGGTCGACCCTATGGTCGACCTGGCCCTGGCGGGAATTTTCCCGCCTAGCCTGTCTGACTCCGAAATTTGAATTTTCTAAAATCTATTTTGAATTTTTTGAAACTTCTGATGGCCATAATTTCTTCATACGAAATCCGATTCACACAAACTCGGACTCTATCTCAACCAGAATTCCGAGACGAACACAATGGAACAACCCGTTTCCCTTAATTCTCACATCTGCGATTAGTTATTCTTTAATTTGTGAACATTATCATTAACAGAAATACGGGGTGTTACATTCTCCCCTCCTTAAAGGATTTCGCCCCCGAAATCTTCAAGTTAAGGAGAATGCATATCCTAGCATCCAAACAACCATCTACTCAACCGTCAAACACAGGCATCCATTGTGCTTAAAAATTTCTAATGTTGTATGAACATATGCAAGAAGTGTGTGTATATGTTCCTTATCTAATGCGAAATCAGGTGGTCTACTGATTCAGTCGACCTCCTTAATGCAAACCGTGATAGTGCCATGCGTCCATTATGTATGCGAAAGAATCCTATCGATACATATTATTTCTATATGTGTGCACAACCATTCACCAAAATGCCACATCCATATGATAGCACAACCATTATATATTCATTAGCTTAAATATGCACACACATTTATATGCATTATGCGCCGATCTAATGCCTAAGGTGTGTGTATATGCATCCACGAGCAACCACTAGCAAATGCTTGCATCCACATGCATCCATCATACATAACATGTCTCAAACACATGTTTCAACCATAGGACTACCCTATCTAAAGTTCAAAGGTACTAGCGAGAGGACATACTAAAGATAAGATAAGTACAAGGTAAGCTATAAAGGAGAAATTAAAAGACATACCCTCGAAAAGAAAATGGTACAATGAACACATCTTCTCTTCCATCTCCCAAGTAGCGTTGCTCTCGTCATCTCCCCATTACACTTTGACTAGCTCGACCTCTCGATTCCTTAACTTCTTAATCTCCGATCCAAGAATGCACATAGGTGCTCGTCGAATCGTCGCATCACGCTCGATCTCCACCTGTCTAAGCAAGCTCGGCTCCACTACTTCCGCGGTCTCGTGCAAGCAGTTCCTCAAATGTGATACATGGAATACATCGTGTACACCACTAAGTCTCCTAGGTAACTCCACTCTATACGCCATCTGCCCAATCCTCTCCTTAATAGGAAATGGTCCTACGAACGTTGGTGCTAATTTCCCAACGGACCCAAAGCAAAAGACGTTCCGTAATGGAGACACCTTGACAAAGACCATGTCCCCAATATCAAACTCGAGATCTGTCCTCCTCTTGTCCACATAACATTTCTGCCTATCTTGCACCGTCTTCATCCTCCTTCGAATCAAATCGATCTTTTCCGAAGTCTCTGTAATCATATTGGGCCTAAGTAAGATCTTATCTGTAGACTCCCACCAACATGTAGGCGAACCACACGGCCGTCCATAAAGAGCCTCAAACAGTGCTATGCCAATGCTAGATTGAAAGTTGTTATTATATGCGAACTCCACCAACGGAAGATGTTCCTCCCATGTACCTCCGAAGTCTAAGATGCACAACCTCAATAGGTCCTCTAGAATACGATTCACCCTCTTGGTCTGGTCGTCCGTCTGAGGATGATATGCGGTGCTCAAACATAACTGAGTCCATACTGCCTCTTGCAAGCTTTTCCAAAATTCGCTAGTGAAGATGGGATCGCGGTCACTTACTATGCTAGAAACCGTGCAAACGAACAATCTCTCGAATGTATACGGAGGCTAACCATGGAGCAGTCCTCTTACTCTTTACAGGAATGAAATGGGCGCTCTTAGTAAGTTTGTCTACCACGACCCAAATCCCCGTATTACCCTTCCTCGATCTCGGTAATCCATCAACAAAGTCCATCGAAACACTTTCCCACTTCCATTGTGGGACCTCCAATAGGTGAAGCAACCCACTGGGCTTCTTTTGCTCTTCTTTTACTTGTTGGCACACCAAGCATCTAACGACAAACTCGGCCACATATTTCTTCATGCCGGCCCAAAAATAAACTCGTCTCATGTCCATGTACATCTTGTCCCCGCCGGGATGGATGCTCATCTTCGAACGATGTGCATCATCAAGAATGGTCTTCCTCAAATTCTCGTCCCGTTGTACACAAAGTCTACCGTCCCTACGTAACCAACCCTTATCATCTAATGTATACCTCCAGAGATGGCTCGATGACTCCCCTCCTTTGAGCTTCTCTACTAACTCAACCAACTGTGGGTCATCTCATTGTGCCTCGCCAATCCGTCCCAAAAGCGTAGGTCTAACCTCCAAGGATGTTAGCAAACTGGGTACAAAGTCAATAGAAGGTTTAAAGTCAAACGTAGAGATGAACTCTAAGCTTCGCTGCTCAACAAACAACGGACTCAAGGATAACCTCTTCCTACCTAAGGCGTCTGCCACCACGTTACCCTTGGCAGGGGTATATGCTATCTCGAAATCGTAGAATGCTAAGAATTCCATCCACCTTTGCTGCCTCAAGTTCAAGTCCTTCTGAGAGAAGAAGTATTTTAGCGATTTGTGGTCAGTGAATAATTCGAATTTCTCACCAAGAAGATAACGGCGCCAAGACTTAAGTGCGAAAACAATAACGGCCAACTCTAGGTCATGTGTAGGGTAATTTCTCTCATGCACTCTCAACTGCCTTCCACCATAGGCTATTACCCTTCCCTCTTGCATTAAGACTACGCCTAGTCCTATCCACAAGCATTGGTATAAACGGTAAATGGCTTACTCCCATCTGGCAACACTAAGACTGGGGCTGTGGACAAAGCTCTCTTTAGACGTTGGAACGCATCATTACAATCTACGTCCCATGTGAAAACTAAGTTCGTCTTCGTCAAGCGTGTTAATGGTGTTGATATTTTTGCGAAGTCCTTGATAAACTTCCTATAGTAGCCAGGCAACCCTAAGAAGCTCCTCACCTCGATAGCATTTTTAGGGACATTCCAATCTTGGATGGCCACTACCTTTGCGGGATCCAGAGCTATCCCTTCTTTGGAAACCACATGCCCTAAGAATTGCATTTCCTTCCTCCAAAAGTGACATTTAGAAAATTTAGCTTTAAGGCTATGCGCTCGAAGTGTCTCCAACACTTCCCTAAGATGTAGGGCATGCTCTTCCTAATTCTTAGAAAAGATCAAGATGTCGTCCACAAAGACTACCATGAATTTATTAAGGTACTCCCTAAACACCCTACTCATCAAGTCAACAAAGTATGCGGGGGCGTTTGTCAAACCGAAGGGCATCACAAGCCACTCGAAGAAACCGCCTGGAGTCCTAAAAGCAGTCTTGTCTATGCTATCCTCAGCCACTCTCAACTGATGGAAACCCGTGGCTAAGTCCAACTGTGAAAAAACTGAGGCGCCAACTAATTGATCGAAGAGATTGTCAATCCTCGGCAGTGGGTGTCTATTCTTCTTAGTAAGCTTATTAAGTTCTCTATAGTCCACACAAAGTCTAAGGGACCCATCTGCCTTCGTGGCAAATACTACTGGAGCACCCCACTCTGATATACTACGTCTGATGAACCCCTTCTCAAGCAATTCTTTCACTTGCTTACTGAGTTCTCTTCTCTCTCTTGAATCCATGTGGCGCACTAGTAATGCAACTGGATTTGCATTATCTACTAGATATATTCGAAATTCTATCTCACGTTTTGGGGGTAAACCCCTCACCTCATCGAAGACATCAACATATTCATGGACTATAGGAATAGAATGTAAATCATCATCAGATGCGTCAAGGGATTCTAGGTAGCTAAGAATTATTGGACCTCTAGAGTTACAAGAAATATCTAGGGTCTTTCCACAACGAGTTAACAATCTAACTACCCTTCTTCCACAATCTAGGATGGCCCATATCTAGTTAGCCAATCCATACCTAGAATTAACCCGTAGCCCATGAAGCCAAGAACAAAGGTGTTGCATTCAAACTCAATGCCCAAGATAAACACTCTCAAATCCCGACAAATCATAGAAAGGTGAGCTGAACCACCAATAGGATTTGAGACTACTAAGGGATCTGTAACTAGACTAGTATCTAGGTGCAGTGTTTCAACTAATGATGTATAGATAGACGAACGTGATGCGCCAGAATCGAATAAAGTACGGACAGGATGATCAAACAGAAAAACTAAACTTTAAACGGAAATTGCTCTACCTCGTTCTTGCAGCGGTGGGACCACAAAAGCCTGAACTTGTCCCTTTGTCTGCCCTGGTGCCATAAGAGCCTGCACCTGTCCTCCCGAGGTAGACCCTGCCCTCTGCCCTTTCCTTGGGCAGTCCTTAATCAGATGTCCTGCTTCGCCACAATGGAAACAACCGGTCTTCTTTTTCTTCCTACAATCTTTGCTTAGATGGCCGGGTGTCCCACAGTTAAAGCATCTCTTCTTTCCCTTACCATTGTTGTCTTTACCACCTTTCTTGTTCTGTTGTTGCTGTTACGGTTTCTTTTGATCCCCTTTCTTCTCGGGTGCCTTATTTGCATTGGCGCCCTTCTCTTCTTCATGCATAAGCTCCATGTCAACTAGCCTCTCAAAGGTAGCCCCCATGGGGATGTGGGTCATAGCTAACCCATGAAGCAGCCCGTTCAAACCCATAAAAAATCTCAGGGCCTTCTTTTCAGGAGTATTCACCAAGTCCAAGCCAAATCTTTCCAACTGATTGAATTTGTTAATGTACTCTTTCACCGATAGATTCCCTTGCTTCAATGCTAGAAACCTTTCCATGTATTGATTCTCTTCAGCCCGTGAGAGAAACTTCGCCTCAAACCTCCGCCTAAAATTTGGCCATGTATCGGCTGGATGTTCTCCATTAGTAACCTCCCACCAAAACGAGGCCTCATCCTTCATTAGCCAGGCAGCCAAGTGGACCTTCCTTCCATCTTCCACTTCAAAGATTCCAAACAATTCTTCCACCTCCTTTAGCCAATTTCGAGCTTCAACAAATGTCTCCGTCCCGTGAAAAGGTTTTCCACCCATTGCCCGAAAGTCCTTACATATCTTAGCAAAAGTATCAACGTAAGGAGTAGGAGGAGGAGGAGCATTTGCTGGACCTACGGTGGCAGCCCTAGCCTCGAGATATTGACGAAACCAACCGGGTACATGAACACCCTCTGGTATCTCAGATGCTTTAGACAAGCTGAAACGAAAAAGGAAAGATTCAATATAAAAGAACCAAAGGAAAGATATATGGCCCTTGGGGTTATGATTTCTAAAATAAGCTTTTCTCTTGAAAATACTTTCCTTAAAACATACTTTTGAAGGTATTTCTTTACAAAAATTGTTTTTGAAAAATAGTTTTTCAAGATTCATATCTGTTCTGGTAACCTTCAGCTCTGATACCACGTGTAACACACCATGTCCATTAATGTCACTCACAAAGGGAATGCATTAACTTCCACGGAGCATTTTAAGTGTGTATAGAACAGAAACTCAACAACAAAACAGATATAAACAGTACTAAAACTTTAAAACTTTATTTCAATGCAGCGGAAAATACATAAGTTTGATTATGTCATCAAAACCAGAGTCAAAGTACATAATATCCATTATGACCAACCAAAAGTACATAAATTGAAAGACATAATCCCCAATACAAAATAGCCATAAATAAAAGAGAGGCTGAACTTTACTTCAGCGATCCAAGAAATCTTCTAAAAGCAAGATGTAACACCCCACGTCCATTAATGTCACTCACAAAGGGAATGCATTAACTTCCATGGAGCATTTTTAAGTGTGCATAGAACATAAACTTAACAACAAGACATATATAAACAGCACTAAAACTTTAAAACTTTATTTCAATGCAGCGGAAAATACATAAGTTCGATTACATCATCAAAACCAGAGTCAAAGTACATAATATCCATCTTGACCAACTCAGAATACATAAATTGATAGACATAATCCCCAATACAAAATAGCCATAAATAAAAGAGAGGCTGAACTCTACTTCAGCGATCCAAGAAATCTTCTAAAAGCCAGAAGCACAGCGGTCCAAAATCAAGCTCCACTGGTGCTAGTTCCAACCTGAGCACCTGGGGGGGGGGGGGAGGAGGAAACAAAGGGGGTCAGACATAAAGTCTGGCGAGTGTGATAACTTTAACAATATAATTACCAAAGTAACTAGGCTAAGGCATAAGTTGGAAAATCAGGAAATGACCATGAACCATTTTGTATGGCAGAGTAAACAAGGAAACAAGATGAACAACGGTATCGTTAAATCGCACCTAAATCACTATAAGATAATTACTAAACTACACCAACACTATAAGATAATTGCTATACTGCACCACCACTACTATACTGCACCACCACTAGTCACCCTAAGGTTGATCCTGCCTACAAAACTTAATAATGATAATGGTAGTTTCATGCACACCTATCTGCCTTCATAGGTGCCGCCTGCCCCTATCTCCACTAGGTGTACCCACTACCCCCAGGCGATCGACTCCCTAACTCGTAGATACCCTTGCTGGCCCCATAGTGGGGTGTATCACTCCCCAAAGTTGCAACCCGATACCACCGATGATGCTCGGCTTATACCTACACGATGCAACAACGTCTTACCTACCAGCCCAGGTCCACACACGCATATGAACCCGTTGGACTTGCGTTGCCACCGCTAACCTAGTTTGGCCTATTATAGTCAAGCCCAGTATGCGTGTCCCGTCCTCGACTTGGGTTGAGCCCACAAAGATACGTATGGGTTACTGGTTGAAACGGGCCCCCATTACTTGACACAAGCTATCCACCTAAGCTTGGTCCCCTCTAGTACATCCCACTTAACCCTCTTCTTATTCATGTTCACTTACATGTTTCAAAATTTTGGTTAAGTGTTTCTAATCATATTTCAAATGCCACACAAGGCACCCACTTAATTCCACATGCCACGTAAGGCGCCCACTTAACCCCGTCATGTCCCACTACATGTTTATCTAGTTAAGTGTTTCTTAATTCATTAAGACCGTAACCTTGTAAAGACCTCTCAAATTAGACTGGCATTTGTGGCAGCTGGATTTGCCGGGCGGGTCCGGGCAGTCTTACACCACAATCGAGTCTAACCTTATGCCTTTACAACTGTTACACATTTAGTTTACGCCTAAGACCTCCCACATTAGACTAGCATTTGTGGCTGTTGGATTTGCCGAGCAGGCCCGGGCAGTCTTACACCACAAAAGAGCCTAACCACGTGTCTTAGACGATTAATTACTCCTAGTTAATCATCCCCCAATTTGAATTACTTCCCCTATTCAAATTATCAACTAATCCCAAATTTAACTATGGCCACAATTGACTCAATTATGTCCATCTATTTATGGTATGTAAAATCATACTAATTTTCATCACAAGTTTATTTTATGCCTTTTAAGGCATTTATGCCTATTAAATCTTTTAATATTATCCCCTTTTTCCGCACGTTGTACGTTTATTCGTTTAACATAAAATATACGTTAGACTTGAATAGTCTAACTCATGGAACAAAGAGAAAACATCATAACATACATATAATTAAAAATAGATCTAAGCATACGGGGTGAACTTGCATGTGTGAATGATGTTCTACACCTAAAACTTGCATAGGCCAAAGTTACAACTTGCATAAAACTACATATGTCATAGACCCAAATCTAAAGGTGTGAACTTGTTGGGATAATGGTCACAAACTTGCATAAATCATGTATGTCATGGATCTACATCTAAGGTTGTAAACTTGCATAGTCAATAACCACAAACTTGCATAACATGATTCATATTCCAAACTCATATATTCATATAAACTTGCATTTGTGATTTATGCAACATAACAATGGTATTAACTTACATCTAAACATGTAAACTAGCATGTAGAATTTGGCATATAACTCACACATGTCATAGCCTAACTTTAGATCTAAAATAGATGTCATGAAGCATATAAGGTTATACATATAATTTTCCCCAACTTGCATATGATTCATGTCTTAACAAAAATCTAAACTTGCATACATACTTATGATTTATCATCTGAATCAACTTACCCAAACTAGCATATGAACAACATGGTGATTCAATTATACATAAGCCAATCATAAAATTACAACATAGATGATCACAACTTTACAAGATAGCATCATAGAATTTTCATCATAAACATCACAATTTTACTACATGAATAATAACATGCGGCCAATAATTCACATCATATCCAAATAGTACACATCATAACTTAATCCAATTAATTTGCTAATTATTTTATTAAAATTATCGAACTCACAACTCAAAGAAGGTCTTGAGTTCTTAATTCTGAGTTCTGAAGTTGTAGTAGCTTTCCCTTGAAGAAGAATCGTTGTTTAAGTTGAAAAGAATTGAATTAGATTAGCTTTCTTCCTCTCTAATTGGTGGCGGCTATGCTGAGTTGCTAGGTGATGGCATGGAGGCCATGAATCTAATTTCTGTTTGGATTTTAGGGTTTGAGTTTATAGGTGCTTTTATAGAGTTTAGGATTAGTTTAAGCCGTACGATCAACCAAGAATTAATCCCATCCAATTAGAGCATATCAGAAACCCTAATGAGTCAGCATCTAGTCATCAACAGGTCATAAAACAAATCTGCCCGGGAGGGTAGGGGGGAGGGGCAGGTCGACCCCCAGGCAAACCCCCAGGTCGACCCTATGGTCGACCTGGTCAGGGCAGATTGACCCCCAGGTCGACCCTATGGTCGACCTGGCCCTAGTGGGAATTTTCCCGCCTAGCCTGTCTGACTCCGAAATTTGAATTTTCTGAAATCTGTTTTGAATTTTGTGAAACTTTCGATGGCCATAACTTCTTCATACGAAATCCAATTCACGCAAAGTCAGACTCTATCTCAACCAGAATTCCAAGAAGAACACAATGGCGCAACCCGTTTCCCTTAATTATCACATTTGAAATTAGTTATTCTTTAATTTGTGAACATTAGTGTTAACAGAAATACGAGATGTTACATAAGAAGCACAGCTGTCCAAAATCAAGCTCCACTGGTGCTAGTTCCAACCTGAGCACCTGGGGGAAGGAAGAAAAGAGGATGAAACAATGGGGGCCAGACATAAAGTCTGGCGAGTGCAATAACTTTAACAATATAATTACCAAAGTAACTAGGCTAAGGCATAAGTTTAGAGAATCAGCAAATGACCATGAACCATTGAGTATGGCAAAGTAAACAAGGAAACAAGATAAACAACGATATCGTTAAAGCGCCCTAAACCACTATAAGATAATTACTAAACTACACCAACACTATAAGATAATTGCTATACTGCACCACCACTAGTCACCCTAAGGTTGATCCCGCCAACAGACTTAAATAATGATAATGGTAGTTTCGTGCACCCCTAGCTGCCTTCATAGGTGCCGCCTGCCCCTATCTCCACTAGTTGTACCTACTACCACCAAGCGATCGGCTCCCTAACTCGTAGATACCCGTGCTGGCCCCATAGTGGGGTGTATCACTCCCCCAAAGTGGCAACCCGATACCACAAATAATGAACGACTTATACCTACATGATGCAACAACGTCTTACCTACCAGCCCGGGTCCAAACACGCATATGAACCCATTGGACTTGCGTTGCCACCGCTAACCCGGTTTGGCCTCTTACAGTCAAGCCCAGTATGCGTGTCCCGTCCTCAACTTGGGTCGAGCCCGCAAAGATACGTATGGGTTACTAGTTGAAACAGGCCCCCATTACTTGACACAAGCTATCCACCTAAGCTTCGTCCCCTCTAGTATATCCCACTTAACCCACTTCTTATTCATGTTCACTTACATGTTTCAATTTTGGTTAAGTATTTCTAATCGTATTTCAAATGCCACCCAATGCACCCACTAGATTCCACATGTCACCCAAGGCACCCACTTAACCCCCTCATGTCCCACTACACGTTTATCTGGTTAAGTGTTTCTTAATTCATTAAGATCGTAACCTCATAAAGACCTCTCACATTAGACTGGCATTTGTGGCAGCTGGATTTGCCGGGCGGGTCCGGGCAGTCTTACACCACAAAAGAGCCTATCCTCGTGTCTTTACAATTGTTACGTATTTAATTTATGCCTAAGACCTCCCACATTAGACTGGCATTTGTGGCGGCTGGATTTGCCGGGCGGGTCCGGGCAGTCTTACACCACAAAAGAGCCTAAACTCGTGTCTTAGACGATTAATTACTCCTAACTAATCATTCCCCAATTTGAATTACCTTCCCTATTCAAATTATCAATTAATTCCAAATTTAACTATGGCCATAATTGACTCAATTATGTCCATCTATTTATGGTATGTAAAACCATACCAATTTTCATCACAATTTATTTTATGCCTTTTAAGGCATCTTTGCCAATTAAATCTTTTAATATTATCCTCTTTTACCTCACGTTGTACGTTTATTCGTTTTAGCGTAAAATATACGTTAGACTCGAATAGTCTAACTCATGGAATAAAGAGAAAACATCACAACATAAATATAATTAAAACTAGAGTGGAAGAACCTAGAGTTCGAGTGTCCATCGACAATCCTCTTGATCCTCCCCTTTTGGCGAAGATATTCATTCTCGATACAAAGCTCCGACGAAAAGGCTCACAAGGCAATGGCCCACACCTCCTTGTTAGCCGCAGAAGGATCTTCGTCGAAAAAAGCCTCTGGAAGAATCAGAATCTCTTTGGCCGTTATGACACGATCGAAAATATTCTTGAAAACTTGAACGTTCCAAGTCTTAAGGCAAGTCTTGAAATGCTTAAGATTACGATAAAAAGCGGCGGTAGATGAGCCAACAACAGGCGAGTTCCAGGAGTCTTCCACTACCCGATGGAATGAGTGATGAGATCTCCACATACTCTGAAACCTAAAGGATGAAGGGCCAGAGAGAGAGCGGGGAGAACAACGGAGAAGCATAGGAGAATGATCTGAGAAGGTCTGATGAAGATGAAAAATAGAGTAAACAAATAGAAGGCAATACCAACTTTCTGAGCCGAACACCCTATCAAAGCCTAGAAAGGATACGATTAGGCTCTTCCTGGTTGTTACACCAAGTGAAAGCCGAACCGACGAAAGAGACTTCAGTTAGTCCTGAACTGATGATAAAGGAATTGAAATCTGCCATAGCCGCATGGTTAACGGCATTGCCTCCCCGTTTTTCAGCTTGACATGCGACAACATTAAAGTCGCCTCCCAAAACCGATATCGGAAAACTGAGGGCAGAAAGACCAAGAACATCGTTCCAATAACCGATCGCTCAGCTCTGTCACACTTAGCGCAGATAGCTGAAAACAGAAAGAAGAGGAGAAGGTTGGGATCGAGCAGACTATCGAGAGTAACTGGTCGGAGTTAAAGAATGGGTGGGCAAATATGTCTTTGGACCAGAGTATCAAAATCTTACACGATATGTTGGCTGAAGCACCGCTAAAGCCAAGAGATAAAACGGATTTGGTGATCTCATATGGACCTAACATTGGTTCCAGCAACGCCACCAGGAGGATAGAATGCTTTCGAACATTGCGCTTGAGCCTAGCCATGGACGCGTCATGGCCAATGCCATGAACGTTCCAAAAGAGGAAATTCGCCATAAAAAAAATAAAAAAGACCAAGAGAAACACCACACAGAAAGCAGGAACAAACACCACCCAGCTCAGATACGATACAACATGTGTCGAGTCAATCGAATGATCTGCTTAGCCGCCGTTATAGAGCGTGTGCGAATGGAATGAGGGGTATGAGGACTAGCATAAGATCTGCGACGAGAGGAGAGGGTGGGGACAACACAAGGACGATGCGACACTGCACATGTATCGGGGGATCCGAAGGACACCCCAGACTCCAACTCATGAGTGGAAGAAATAGGCATATGGACTCCAGATCTCAAGGGACAAGAATTCTTAGTAAGTCGAGATAGACGATTATTAATGATCGTTATCTCGTTCTTACTAAGCATAAAGGAAGATTCGGATGCGGGAACCACATCAGAGACAAGTGAAGTACACGATAGGAAAACCTATGGCTAAATCTCTCTCTCTCTCTATATATATATATATATATATATATATATATATATATATATATATATTGAATTTGAACGTACATTTGAATTTACTGGGGACATATACTGACTACAGAAATTACAAAAATAAATAAATCTAGATATGTTTTGGCGATACGGCCCTAATAAAACTAATTTCGTCGAATTTAGAGGCCATTTGTAAAATGGCCTTTTTCCAGTTGATTAAATTCAAACTGAAATTACCAAACGCGTTTAAATTCACCACGCTCACATATCAATTCCAAAAATTATGAAAATAGGAATATAATAATTATTTGACATTCCGGATCCAACAAAAGTGGTTTCATCGAAAACGGATGTCATTTGCAAAATGACTATTTTTAAGGGCTACGTATTATATAAAATATGTATAAATTCTATAGCAACTATTTTGAATTTTAAATTGGGCATAACTTTCAATTTATATTATGAAATCTAAATTTCTCACATTTGTTAGAAAGATATTATTAAACAAATTCAAATATTTCTTGTTTTATCGAAATCCGATTTATATTGAATCCTGTACATTCATTTGAAATTTGAAATCGAATTTTCAAACTATCACGCCATTTTTGGCTTGTTTTTATAATTAAAATAAATTTATACATTCTAACTTTGATTTAAATAAAATTTTAAATTGTTATTATTTAAAATAAATCATTTTAAATATACAAAATTCATAAAAATAGCTAAAATAAAAATTTTAAATTGGTTCTGAAAATCCGGGTTGTTACAATCTCCCCCACTTAAAATCTTTTCATCCTCGAAAAGGAACGGAGCTAAAAAATATTTAAATAACCAACTCAACTTTCATTCTTCAACTTTTAGGAATTTTCTAATTTCTCAAAAATTTGGCTAACACCCTAAATTTTCGAAAAATTTCGCCATTACCTCCTTTGTACGGGTTGATCGGTAAAACTGCAACTTCCCTCACAGGGCCCTCATCCAAAAAAAAGAAAAAGCTAAGCAGCTTGCCAATCAGCTCATAAAATCACCAAAACCCAATGAATACAGGAAACATGTACCTATTTGTCGGGCCTACAATTTTATTCCTCTTCTTAGCTTCCATGTTATGACGTGTTCACACATACACACACACACACACACACACATATATATATACACACACACACACACACATGGAATTCTAATCAATTTTCACTTCAGTTCAATATTTTACTTGATTTGGCTTAATTTCTCATTCATTCACATATTGGTTAAATTAATTATCGTTCCAATAATTTTATTTGTTAAATTAATAATCAAACATCATAACCAGCAATCTATTAGTCGATTAACTTTTCAAAAATATAACTTTTATATATACTCTAAAATCATATTTTTAGTGCCAAATCACAAAATATAATCCTATCTAAGTTTTGGTTCTCACACTAGTCAGTTGGAAATATATAGATATACCACTTTCGAAACTCGAACATAAATACTGATGATAATGCATTAATCACCAGGATCATCTCCGGGCGACTAGAGTGTGATCCTGTATCTATCCAGTATATTTGAGACTTCGAATATACGTTTGCAAGGCGTATATTCAAAATCTTCTTATACTCGATAGTCCAAACTCAATATAAAATTAAATACTCAGATATGTATAATAAGATATAATTTTCAAAAACTAAATTCGTTTTTATAATTTCAACTTATTCTAGGGTATTACTAACCCTATCTTTAACAAGTCATTCTTAAAGGATGTTACAAATCCTATCTCTGATGAATTCTTTCGTTCTGTTCTAATGTGTCTTGTTCTCGAGCTTTGTAAAACCAAAGCTCTGATACCACGATGAAACGACCCAAACTCGCTCGTAAGGGAAAGCCTGGATTGAGTTGAGAATAGAACAAATCAGCACACAAAAAATTGAACATTTCATTGCTGTTACAACAATTTACATCATAGTACAAGAATATTCCATAAATATTACACATTGAAAATACAATATCAGAGATTAAATAAATTATATATCACTATCACAACTAAAAGAAATAGATGGATATAAAGATTTCCGAATAAAGCTCCAGCTGTAATCCAGGATCCTACGAAAAAAACCTGCAACACCCAAACTACTGGCAGCCCGTGTGGAAAATATAAGCACCCTGAATTTAGACAGAAATAATAAACTCTGATTTAGTCATGGGACTGGTGTGAGAACTAAATAGGGTAATTCATGGAACCATGCCGTATAACATGGAACGGGTCTACCCCCATGAATACCGGGGCATAAAACAGTTTATACACAACGCAATGCTTTTTTTGAAAAAGAAGCTATTATAAAACTCAGGTTCCACTACATAATGCAACGCAAACCGGAGGATAGAGTTTTCCCTTATAATAGCCAAACATGCTTGGTACGTTTAAAACAAATCATTTTGATATTACTATAAGTGTATAGTGTCAAAATCAACTTCAAATACAAATGTATCAATCATAGACGGCATAGTACACCATCCTACTATGTCGCCATATAAGTTTAAGGTTTACAACTAAAATTGAAAAGTCAAGTATTGGAAATTGGATTTCCATCTATGAGTTAAGGCAGGCGATCGTCCTCTTCGGCTTCGAGTAGCAAATGCCTCAGGATCCCCCGTAGTGAACCCTGGTTAGGAGCAGGGTCGGTCCACACTCACGTTAGTGGATCAATGCTCCTGAACACACGTTTCCCGGTCCTATAGGACCTAATACTTAGCCACTAGGGACCAATATCCAAGGCGCCTGGCAATCCACCATCCACACAGGTAAAAATAAATAAATGTCTAGGCTCTATACCATGACACCACACATAGCTAGAAAGAAACGTCGTGTCCTCGCTGCCTTCCTCATCCCGATTTTGACTCATACCGAGGTATGAGATTAGTGAATTAACGCTATAAACAAAGCTATGCTACTTAAACCCATGCTTTGATCATCAACCACAAGAATCTGGTTTTCTTCATCATTGAATTTTAGTCTTCGTATCGGTTATTCAAAATGGGATAAACCCGGTCTTTCCAAATAACCCGCATATTTTATAATCAATAATCTAGTGCTATAAAAACACATCGTACACCTTTTTCCAATTCAGAATATTATTTTAATCAAATATTCATATCCTTTGGGAAAGGTTCCCATTAATTTTGTCAAATATAAATTCTTTTAAATTTATATTTTAATCTTCCTTTGGATATCAATTTCAAAAGATTTTATTAACTACACGGGATTATCGAACCATATCGAAATAATCATTTATTTTATTTCTCAATCCCAACCTATTCATCCCACGGAGCAAAACTGTTAATACTCCATATCTAACACCACGGTGTAATTTTTCTAACAATCATTATTCAATGATTATTTAACTTTGGAAACACAAACATGCCACATCGATAATCTACACCATACCACTGATTTCTACCAATATATAACCTCTAAGCTCATATATCTCAAAGAAGGGTGTTAAGCAAGAGAATAAATTATCCGCCACCAAACAGATATATATATATATATAATAGAGATCAACAATACAGTCCGAAATACAATGTTAGACATGTGATCCTGTCTTTAACTAGGTTAAAGAACCATTGTCATTCAAAAAACAGTTCACGATAAACCCAAAATCACATTCCATTAACCATGGAATCTTCATGGAAAACAGATCAATATATAATTGATATCAATTTCCGTATCCGACTAATAATATAAATGGAATAACGGCAAAGCCTTTTAAATTCCATATATAGTAACAGTCTTCCTCCACAGAAGCTCACTTCGATTATCACTAAATCGAAATCCATTTAATTCCAATTTAATATATTAAATTATAAAACTTTACTTTGGAAAATTTTGATTAAATCGTAATAAAAGATTTATATATTCTAAATCACATTTCACTGTTAATCGGGTTAAAGAATGAATGTTATTTAAAACTCAGTTCACGAAAAACCCAATTCACATTCCATTTTATTCTAATTACTAAATATAACTGGAACTCTAATAATCTTAATTAAAAGATTTATTCTTTTCACACAGGTTTTAAGAACAGTGTTACTGAAGACACCATTCATGACATACCCAAAATCCACTTTGATATTAAATATAAGGCTCTATACAGAAATTATACCAGCTTACATTCAATATCAAATTCTAAAACCAATACATATCATATGAGGAATAACAATATATATATATATATCTTCCAAATTCCTTCATAATATCTGCACAGTCATGGAATCCAATATCGAAATATCCCGAAGATGATTTCTATTCAAATCCATTCCAATTCATACATTGGAAAATTCTAGTTAGATTACAACCATTCACAAATCCAATTTATTTATTTATAAATGTTGGATTATCTTTCTAGTTAATAACTAGTTCATTTTGATAAAAATATATTTTTATCTTTACAAATGCGGAATTTTTCATCCACATTCTTCCCAAATCATTTATTATGATTTTACATAAATTATTACTGTTTTTAATAATTTTATCAAGACCATACAGTCTGTTTCCAATAAATGCCACCGAACTGCATCCATAGCGACCTTTTCCAAATTTGATTTGGACATAATTCCAAATCCAACCCTTATATTTCAAATCTCTTATATTCATTGGAAAGCTCTTTCCGATACAAACCCAACTGTTCCGATTTTAGGAGAATCCGACAGTCTGATCTCCCATAATGTCAATTACTAGAATCCTCAACGATGAAGAGAGACTGCTAGCTAATTAAGCATCAACTCTAGTCGACCCACTGAAATTGGCGAGGATTCCAATGAACAGAAATCCAAAAAGACCATGGCTAACTCCAGAGGTAGACCAAGCGGTAAAAACTGGAAAGCTGAGAATAGCCACGTCCAAACATGAGGAAAGTCAAGTATGGATCTGCAGCCCGAGATGAACAGATGAAGACAACGACCCAACCAGATGAAGGCTCCAAGATCCAATAAACAAAACTAAATTAGGAGAGCCAAGAGTCAGTGCTTCAACAACCTAAAAATCCAGGCCTTGCAGTACTAGCAAACAAAAACTGCTTTAAAACGGGGGGAGGAGGAGTGTAGATGATCGTGGGATGGATCCCGCAAACGCACGATCAAAAGGTTTAACCAATCCCGCTCTGGAGGTTGCTTATACTGATGAGGCATCAAAGATACCAGCAAGCCGCCGCGATTGGGAACCAACAGAACCTCTAAAAGGTCTGCCACGGAAGGCAAGAAACACATCATTCATCACCTTTCGGTTGATAGAAGAGGGGTCCATAGGGACCTCATAAAAAATTGCCTTATTCCGTGAGCACCAGATATGCCAGCAGATAAGACAAGGGATAAGCCGAAAAAGGGTGGAACGCAAAGATTTCCCTAAGATTATGGACCACCAGTTTCTTAGTATATCAGCGAGAGAAGACACATTACCTCGAAGACCAACCAAATTCTCGAAGTAATTCCAAACTAAAATGGCATTGAAGCCTAAAGAAAAACAAGTGAGCGATTGATTCGTGTCCCCAGTTCCACAACTTCTGTAACGGGACACTAAAGGGATGCCAATCCTCTAGAGGTTCTGGTGTAGTGGTAGCCCCTCGTGAAGGGTTCGCCACATAAACAAAGAAACCTTCGGAGGAGTACAAACATCCCAGATGAAAGAAAAAGAAAGGAGACGTGGAGTTGGTGTCCTTGCCGAATTCCAAGCCGCCTGAATCGAAAAGGAACTGTCGTCCCATCCGAATCCACCACCATGTAATCCGAAAAATCGTTAACGGATCATATCCATTTCCATGTCTCACTGGCGTAAGGCGGGATACCGGAGTAATTCGCGGGCTGAAGCCGGCGATAATTAGCGTGAAGGAACGTCGCCCATAAGGAGTCGTTCGCCGCAAACATAGCCCAAAGCTTTCAAGCAAAAGCAGTACAAATATCTTTTGGATTTCTAAGACCTAAGCCCCCTTCACTTTTGGGATGACTTATGGTGTCCCAAGAAATCCAATGATGACGATAAGAGTTGTCCTTTATACCCCAAAACAGGACAAAGCCAAAGAACGGTAAGATCTAAAAAAAGAAGAGGTAGGAGTCGTAGCTGCGAAGAGGTGCAAACCTATAGAGTCCAGCACAGACCTGATGAGAACCAGACGACTTGCCTAGGAGAGAAGTGCTGCATTCCATCTAACGATCTTCCCCTAGCTTTATCGGTCAAGGGGTCGAAAATGGCGTTGATCTTATGACTTCTGTAAAGTACAATACCAAGGTATAGCAGGGGCAGGGAAGCCACCTTAAAACCTGTGAACTGTTTTGACCCATGAAAATATAACCGTGGACATGTCTTTCGCTGGGATGAAAAATTTTTTAGAATTATTCACGAGCTGCCTAGAGCACCTCTCGTACTGTTGATTTAGGCTAATAAGACGATGAACTGAACGTCTATTACCATTCTTGAAAATGATAATGTCGTTAGCAAAGGAAAGGGAAGAAATGAATGGACAGCCCGAGGGGATCCCAAAATGACCTGATTTGCTATCGTTAGTGAATGTAGTCCGCAAACAAAAGCCTCAGTAGTGATAATGAATAGAGTAGGGGAAGAGGATATCCCTGACGTAGTCCCCTACTGGACATGAAAAATCCATTGGCTGATCCGTTTATGAGAACGGAGAACCAACAATCGAAAATGAACCTCCAAATAAGATCGATAAGGGCCTTGGGAAAACCAAAAGCTCTAAAGACCTTAAAGATGAAAAACCAGGACATCCGATCATAAGCATTAGCCATATCCAACTTAACGATCACATTAGATCCCCTGACTTTCCTGTCAATCTGAGAAACTAGTTCCTGAGCTAATAGGACGTCGTTTGTAATCAAACATCCTTTTAAAAACCCATCTTGAGAGGAAGAAATAATACGCTCGATAAACGAAGCCAACCTAGTGGCCAGGACCTTGGATATTACCTTGTTAGAAAAGTTATACAAACTGATAGGCCGAAAATCCGCACACGAGTGAGGATTTTCGCACTTAGGAATAAGGACCAAATTAGTGGAAGTCCAGCCCATGGGAAGGTGTCCAGCAGAGAAGAAGGAACGAATAGCAAAGCAGAAATCCGATTGGATGATCGGAAAAACATTACGGAAGAAAACCCCATTGAAACCGTCAGGACCACAAGCACTATCCTTACTAAGAGCGAAAACATAGGCGCGAATCTCTTCCAAAGAAGAAGGGATGGCAAGGTCAACACTCCCTAAAGTTGAACTAACCTGGGAACGAAGGCAATGGGGTTTCGATCATATACCAGGACCAAGGGAGAACTTAAAAAGGTTCCAAAGTGAGAAAGGATGGTCTCCTTGACTTCCACAGGAGTGACAACTATTGAGAAATCAAGGCGTTGGATCTGAAGAATCGTAAGAAGTCTATTCTTCTTATGAATGGAAGAGTGGAAGAACCTAGAGTTCGAGTCTCCATCGACAATCCACTTGATCCTCGCTTTTTAGCGAAGATATTGGTTCTCGATATGAAGCTACACGTAAAGGCTCACAAGGCAAGGGATGACGCCAACTTGTTAGCCGCAGAAGGATCTTCGTCGAAAGAAGCCTCTGGAAGAATCAGAATCTCTTCGACCATTCTGATACGATTGAAAATATTCTTGAAAACTTGAACGTTCCAAGTCTTAAGGCAAGTCTTGAGATGCTTAAGCTTACAATAAAAAGTGGCGGTAGGTGAGCCAACAACTGGCGAGTTCCAGGAGTCTTCCACGACCCGATGGAACGAGTGATGAGTTCTCCACATACTCTGAAACCTAAAGGATGAAGGGCCACAGAGAGAACGGGAAGAACAATAGAGAAGCATATGAGCATGATCCGAGAAGGTCCGTTAAAGATGAGAAATAGAGTAAACAAACGGAAGGCAAAACCAACTTTCCGAGCCGAACAACCTATTGAAGCCTAAAAAGGATACAATTAGGCTCTTCCTGGTTGTTACACCAAGTGAAAGCCGAATTGACGAAAGAGAATTTAGTTAGTCCTGAACTGACGATAAAGGAATTGAAATCCGCCACAGCCGCATGGTTAACAACATTGTCTCCCCGTTTTCAGCTTGGCATGCGACAACATTAAAGTCTCCTCCCAAAACTGACACCGGAAAACCGAGGGTAAAAAGACCAAGAACATCGATCCAAAGAACCGATCGCTCAGCTTGTCACACTTAGCGTAGATAGCGGAAAACAGAAAAGAAGAGGAGAAGGTTGGGATCAAGTAGACTATCGAGAGTAACTGGTCGGAGTTAAAGACTAGATGGGAAACTATGTCTTTGGACCAGAGTATCCAAATCTTACCCGATATATTGGCTGAAGCACCACCAAAGCCAAGGGAAAAATGGATTTGATGATCTCGTATAGACCTAACATTGGTTCCAGCAGCGCCACCAAGAGGATAGAATGCTTCCGAACATTGCGTCTGAGCCTAGCATAGATGCATCGTTGCCAATGCCACGAACGTTCCAAAAGAGGAAATTCACTATAAAAAAAATAAAAAAGACCAAGAGAAACACCACACAGAAAGCAATAACAAACACCAACCAGCTCAAATACAATACAACATGTGTCGAGTCGATCGAACGATCTGCTCAAACGCCGCTATAGAGCGTGTGCGAATGGAACGTGGGGTGTGACACCCCACATCCATTTATGTCACTCACAAAGGGAATGCATCAACTTTCATGGAGCATTATAAGTGTATAGAACAGAACATCACAAGACATGTAACACCCCACATCCATTAATGTCACTCTCAAAGGGATTGCATTAACTTTCATGGAGTATTATTGGTGAATAGACAGAATATAACAAGACATATACATATAATAGTACTTGAAAATTTTAAAACAACTTTTATTGTAGTGGTAAAATAGTTTGATTACAACAACATCATAAATCAACAATAAAACCAAGTACACTTAGTATCCATCTTGACAATTGTTTTCTGAGTACATAAAGTAAAAAAGCATAACCCCAACATAAGTAGCCATAAAAGAGATGAGCTGAACTTTTCTTTCAGCAATCCAAGCACTTCCAAAAGAGAGAGAAAGATCCAAATCAAGCTCCACTAGCACTAGTCCCTCCCTGAGAACCTTTGGGGGGGGAAGGAAGAAAAGAGGCAAAAAAAGGGGTTAGACATAAAGTCTGGCGACTCCAATAACTTTAACAATATAATTATTAAAGTAATTAGGATAAGGTATAAACTAGTAAAACAAGGAATGACTGTGAAACAAGTGGGCAAGACAAAACAAACAAGAGGAATATTCTGGCATTAATCTCGCTCCTAATCACTATAGGATAATTACTATACTGCACCATTACTAGTCACCCTAAAAGTTGATCCCGCCTTCTGAACATAATAATCATAATGGTAGTTTCGTGTATCCCTAGTTGTCTTCATAGGTGTCGCATTCTCCTATCTCCACTAGTTGTACCCACTACCCACCTCATTCTAATTACAACGTTTATTCATAATACGGTAGTTGGACTCCTAGCTGTCTTCATAGGTGCCACCTGCTCCTATCTCCGCTAGTTGTGCCCACTACCTTCCCCATTCGATCGACTCCCTAATTCGTAGATACCCGTGTTGGTCCCACAGGTAGGTGTATCACTTCCCAAAGTGGCAACCCGATACCACTAAAGATGCACGGCTTATACCTACACGATGCAATAAAGTCTTACCTACCAGCCCGGGCCCACGCACGCACATGACCCCGTTGGACTTGCGTTGCCACAGCTAACCCGTTTTGACCTCTTACAATCAAGCCCAGTAAGCGTGTCCCGTCCTCGATCTAGATCGAGCTCACTTAGATACTAAATGGGTTACTGGTTGGAAAGGGTCCCCACGTTTGACACAAGCTTTCCACCTATGCTTGGTCCGCACTAGGATTTTCCACTTAACCCCCTCTTATTCATGTCTTCTTACATGTTTCAACTTGGTTAAGTGTTTATAATTATATCTCACATGTCACCCATGTTACCACTTATCAAATCAACATGTGTTATTGGTTAAACTTGTCTTAACCCTATCCGCTTATCAGATCCATATATATATTATTGGTTAAGCTGGTCTTAACTCTATCCACTTAAATATTATTGGTTAAGTTGGTACTCCGAGAATTAATCAACTCAACCAAACTTCTGTTTGTCATTCATATTCGTCTTTGATCAACATTAATTAATTATTAATGCACAGACCTCTCACATTAAGTCGATTGCTTGTGGCCGATGGATATCCATGTCAGTTCCGGGCAGACTTCCATCACAAGCCAGATTTAACCTCGTGTCTAAGCATCTTTTAATTATGCCTACGACCTCTCACATTAGACTGACGTTTGCGGTTGCTGGATATGTCGGGTGGGTCCGGGCAGTCTTATACCACAAACGAGTCTAACCTTGTGTCTTAGGCGTTTATTACTCATTTAATTTATGCCTTTGACCTCTCACATTAGACTATCGTTTTTGGTTGCTGGACTTGCCAGGCAGGTCCGGGCAGTCTTATACCACAAACGAGTCTAACCTCGCGTCTTAGGCATTTATTATTAGACATTATTATTCGTCCCCAATTTGAATTAATATCCCTATTTCGAATTGTCAATAACTTCTAAATTAATCTATGTCCATAATTGTCACCTAAATTATGTCCATAATTTCTATTCATATAAATTAGGCCAATTAATGTCTCAAATTTATTATATGTTTTTGAGCCATTTTATGCCAGTTTTCACAATATTAATATTTAATATTTTCCCATTGCCCCCACTTTGTTCGTACGTGTAATACATATAATACGTGGGCTAACAAATAGCCTAACTCACCAAAACATCACAACTTGCATAACACGTAAAAATAGATCTAACTTGCAAATAAAAATAGGCTAGCATGTATCAAAACTTGCATGATTATAATTTATATAATCATAAATTTGAAAAATCAATAAATTGCATAGGCTATAGGAATAATTTGCATAAACCACAAACAGGCATGGATCAAATTATATAAGATATGATTTACTTAGACCTATACACATAAAGGTGAACTTGCATATATGAACATGGTTTGCGCATAAACTTGCATATGATCTACATATAAACTTGTATTAAACTTGCATATGCAATTTAGATATGTAAATTAAGACTTGCATATGATTCGTATACAATCTTACATATAAACTAACATATGATTCTCATCCAAACTTATATATAAACTTGCACATATAATTTAGACATGTAAATTAAGATTTACATTTGCATATGAGTTTGTCACATGTTTTTGCATATAAACTAGCATATGTATATACTTGATTCACATATAAACTTGAGTATGATCCGCATACGAACTTGAATAAGATTCACATACGAATTAGCATATGATTACCATCCCAAACTTGCATAAAATGAATCATGTTATAAATGTATAATTGGACATATGAAATAGATCTACCAACATAAGATAACAAAGTTGAATAACATCACATGATTCAACAGTCATGTTCTCATAATCCAAATTATAACTCATCATAATTAATTTATTAATTATTTTATGAAAGAAATTGTACTCACAAAGATAGGTTAGAGCGGAGAATGATTCATTCGTCTTTTGAATTGGAATTCTGACTTGTTAAATCCTAAGCTTTAGGAGTGAGAACTATCCTAGCAGCAGCATGATGGCCAAGAGTAAATTTTGTTTAGGTTTAGGGTTTGAGTCTAGGCACTCTTTTATAGAAGTTTAAATCAACCTAAGCCGTTAGATTATCATAGGAGCTATTCCAACCATCTAGACTAGATAGAGTTATCTAGAACGGTGACATCAGCCCTAATGACTCAGCAGAGAGTCAAAAATCATCACATTTCATATTTGCCCGAGGGGGGTAGGTCGACCTGTATAGGGATGTCGACCCCCTGGTCGACCTGGCATAGGGTAGGTCGACCTGCCTTGGTATTTAATTTTCTGAATTTTGAATTTCTTTTCTGAACTTATTTAATTTATATAAATTTCTGAAATTTCTGAGGGCCATAACTTCCTCATACGATGTCCGATTTATGAAAACTTGGACTCTATCCTAAGCATAATTTCAAGAAGTTCGTAGTGGCGTAACCCGTTTCCCTTAATTTTCACTTTAACAATTAAGTATTCTTTAATTCGTTCTTAAATTTGATAATTTTAATATTTAAAATCACCGGGTGTTACAAGACAGATACATAAAAATGGTACTTCAAAATTTAAAATAACTTCATTGCAGTGAAAACGGAATGTAGTTTGGTTACAACATCAAAACCAACTTGTAAAACCAAGTACACAAATATCCATCTTGGTCAAATTATTACATGAAAACCAAAGGCATAATCCCATTACAAATAGCCATAATAAAAAAGAAGATAATGCTGAACATTACTTTCAGCAACTCCAAGCACTTCCAAAAGAGAGAGAAAAAGATACATGTCAAGCTCCACTGGTCCTACCCTAAGAACCTGGAGGGGGAATGGAAAGAAAAGAGGCAAAACAACCGAGGTCAGACATTAAGTCTGGCGAGTCCAGTGACTTTAACAATATAATCATTAAAGTAACAGGATATGAACATAAACTGGATATAAGAAATGACTGTAACAGAAATAGGTGTGACAAGGTAAGCAAGATGGACAAGATAAATGTTGATTGCGCTTCTAATCATTATAAGATAATTCCTACACTGCACCAACAGAAAGTTGATCTCTCTTACTAATTATAATGATAATGATAATGGTAGTTTGTACCCCTAGTTGCTGTCATAGGTGACGACTGCTCCTATCTCCACTAGTTGCACCCACTACCCTCCCCATTCGGTCGGCTCCCTAACTCGTAGATACCCATGCTGGTCCCACAGTAGGGTATATCACTCCCTAAAGTGGCAACTCGATACTACTAAGGATGCACGGCTTATACCTGCACGATGCAACAACGTCTTACCTACCAGCCCGGACCCATGCACGCACATGACTCCGTTAGACTTGTGTTGCCAACGCTAACCCGTTTGACCTCTTACAATCAATCCCAGTAAGTGTGTCCCGTCCTCGACTTAGTTCGAGCTCACATAGATACTAAATGGGTTACTGGTTGAAAAGGGTCCCCACACTTGACATAAGCTTTCCGTCTATGCTTGGTCCCCACTAGGATTTCCCACTTAACCCCTTCTTATTCAAGTCTTCCTACATGTCTCAACTTGGTTAAGTGTTTCTAATTATATTTCACATGTCTCCCATGTCACCCACTTAACCCCATATCCTACTACATGTCTTATCTTGGTTAACTGTTATTTAATTCATTATAAACGTAATCTTGCAAAACCTCCCATAATAGATCTCGTATTGCGGTTGCTGGATTTGTTGGGCGGGTCCGGGCAGGCTTATACCGCAATCTGAATCTAACCTCGTGTCTTTGCCTTATTACGCATCTAGTTTATGCAATTGGCCTCTCACATTAGACTGCCTTTTGTAGTTACTGGATGTGCCAGACGGGTCCGGGCAGGTTTATACAGCAAACCAAGTCTAACCTCGTGTCTTAGGCGTTTATTATCTCATTCTATTATTCAAAACCCAATTTGAATTAATATCCATATTCCAATTGGTCCATGATTCCCAATTTAGGCTATGTTCATAATTCTCATTCTAATTATGTCCATAATTCCATGTACATAAATTATACCAATTTATGCCCTAAGTTAATTACATGATTACAAACCTATTTATGCCAATTACATAATATTCAATGTTTTTCCCAAACTTTTCCACAACGTTCCTACATCATTCATACGTATAATTCACATAATATATTAGGCTCGTCGTTAGCCTAACTCATAAGAAAAAGGAAAAGAAGAGGGAAAGAGACATCATCCACACATAATATAGATCCAATAATCATATGGAATATGAACTTGCATAAAATAGAATAGATCTAATCAACATAAACTTGCGCAGATCTAATTAACATAAACTTGCATAGATCTAATCAATATAAACTTGCATAGAATAGGATAGATCTAATCAACATAAACTTGCATAGATCTAATTAACATAAATTTGCATAGATCTAATTAACATAAACTTGCATAGATCAAATTAACATAAACTTGCATAGAATAAAATAGATCTAATCAGCATAAACTTGCATAGATCTAATTAACATAAACTTGCATAGATCTAATTAATATAAACTTGCATATATCTATTTAACATAAACTTGCATAGAATAGATAGATCTAATCAACATAAACTTGCATAGATCTAATTAACATAAACTTGCATAGATCTAATTAACATAAACTTGCATACAATAGAATAGATCTAATCAACATAAACTTGCATAGATCTAATTAACATAAACTTGCATAGAATAGAATAGATCTAAGAAACATAAACTTGCATAGTTCTAATTAACATAAACTTGCATAGATCTAATTAACATAAACTTGCATAGATCTAATGAACATAAACTTGCATAGAATAGAATAGAATAGATTTAATCAACATAAATTTGCATAGATCTAATTAACATAAACTTGCATAGATCTAATTAACATAAACTTGCATTGATCTAATTAACATAAACTTGCTTAGAATAGAACAGATCTAATTAACATAAACTTGCATAGATCTAATTAACATAAACTTGCATAGATCTAATTAGTATAAACTTGCATAGATCTAATTAACATAAACTTGCACAGAATAGAATAGATCTAATCAACATAAACTTGCATTGATCTAATTGACATAAACTTGCATAGATCTAATTAAAATAAACTTGCATAGATCTAATTAACATAAACTTGCATAGAATAGAATAGATCTAATCAACATAAACTTACATAGATCTAATTAACATAAACTTGCATAGATCTAATTAACATAAACTTGCATAGGTCTAATTAACATAAACATGCATAGAATAGAATAGATCTAATTAACATGAACTTACATAGGATAGAATAGAGTAGATTTAATTACACATATGAATCTACAAAATAGATCAAATAACTTATGATAAAAGAACTGGCATATCTCAGCATAATAGATCTAATAGCATATGATACAGGCATAGTCATACAGTCCAATTCACACTTATCACCATTATTTTAAATTAATTATCTTGTGAAAGTAACAGTACTCACAGTGGTAGAAGAAGAAAGAATATAGATCTGAATTAAGCGTTTGTTGTTGTTCTAGAATTATTTCTCGTTTTCACAATTCCTATGCTTTGATTCGTTGAAGAAGAGAAACTATTTTAGTTTTGGATGCAGCAGCATGGAGGCTTATGAATGAATTTAGTTTATATTAGGGTTAGATTAGATGTGCTTATATAGATGTATTAGCTTAGTTAGAGCCTTTAGATTAACTAGGAGATCATCAGAACCACGCAGCTCAAAGATCATCCAGCCAATCAGAAGCGGCCACGTCAGCCCAAAAACTCAAAAATCGTCATTAACAAGTAAAAATGTGCCATGTGTACAACATGATGCACAGCAGCAGGGGTGTTGACACCCAAATGTCATATATATATATATATATTTATATATTTATATATTATATTTCTTTCTAACTATCTTTCCAATTAACTCTTTTCACACTAAACCGCTTTTTTTTAATTGAAATGCGTTCGTACTAAGCCACTTTTTAGCCATTCCCCTAAAACAAAAATATGGCGCTGGTGGGGACTGAACTCAGAACCGCTTGTATACAAGTCACATGTTCTAACCAATTGAGCCACTAAGTCTCTTGTTTACAAACCTTAGAACAATGCTAAACATTATTCTTTTCTCATTCCTCTTTTTCATGTTTTGTTGCAATATTTAATTTTTCTCTTAAATATATCTATGTATATAATATATATACATATTTTCGCATTTTTAATTTCATTAAAAATAAGGGGTGTTACATTCTCCCCTACTCAAAGGATTTCGTCCCCGAAATCTTCAAGTTAAGAAGAATATAACTTACCATCCATCATCCATCTACTCATCATCATCCACAAGCATCCATTGACCTTAAAAGATTTCTAATGCTATATGAACATATGCAAAGGTGTGTGTATATGCTCCTTATCTAATGCAAAGATCAGGCGGTCTACTGATGCAGTTGACCTCCTCAATGCAAATTATGTCAGTGCCATGAGTCCAACATGTATGCAAAGGAATCATAATGATACATATCATTTCTATATGAGTGCACAACCATTCATTCAAATGCAACATCCATATGATAACGCATTCAATATACATCCATTAATTTAAATATGCACACTCATTCATATGCAATATGAAAGTGATTGAGCCGATCCAGTGCCTAATGTGTGTGTAAATGCATCCACGAGAAACCACTAGCAAACACTTGCATCCACTTTCTTCCAGCAAACATAACATGTCTCAAACACATGTTTACAACCATAGGATTTTCCTACCTAAAGGTCGAAGATGTAATCGAGAAGATATACTAAATGATAGAACAAGTATAAACAAAGTGGTAGAAAAAGGAGAAGTTAAGAACATTCCCTCAAAAAGGAAAGGGTACAACGCACGCGTCTTGTCTTCCGTCTCCCAAGTCGCGTTCCCTTGATCATCTCCCCATTGGACTTTAACCAACTTGACCTCTCAGTTGCGTAACTTCTTGACCTCCGATCCAAGGATGCATGTAGGAGCTCGTCTAATCATGGCATCTCGCCCTACTTCCACCTCTTTAAGCATGCTCGGCTCTACTACTTCCACGGTATCATGTAAGCATTTCCGCAAATGCGACACTTGAAATACGTCATGAACACCACTAAGCTTTTCAGGCAACTTTACTCTTTAGGCCATTTGTCCAATTTTTTATGTAATGAGGAATGGCCCTACGAACCTTGGTGCCAACTTCCCTATGGACCCAAAGTGAACTATGTTCCTTGACGGTGATACTTTATTAAAGACCATGTCTACAACATTGAAATCAAGATCGGTTCTTCTCTTATCAGCATATGACTTTTGCCGGCCTTGTGCCGTCTTCAAGAATTGTCTTTCTCAAGCTCTCGTCTCGTGAAACACAGTCTTTAATGAACTTCCTATAGTAGCCCACCAATCCAAGAAAACTTCTTACTTCTGTTTCATTTCTAGGAATCTTCCAATCTTGAATTGCCACCACCTTCACGGGATCCACCGCTATCCCTTCTTTAGAGACCACGTGCCCTAAAAACCTCACTTCCTTCCTCAAAAAATGGCATTTGAAGAACTTAGCTTTGAGTTGATGTGCTCGAAGGGTCTCTAAGACTTCCCTATGATGTAGGGCATGCACTTCCGAGAAAATCAAAATATCATCAACAAAGACTACCATGAACTTGTTTAGAAACTCCCTAAACACCCTACTCATCAAGTCTACAAAATATGCAGGTGCATTTGTCAAACCAAACGGCATGACGAACCAGTCGAAGAAACCGTCGAGAGCCTTAAATGCAATCTTATCTATGATATCCTCAGCCACCCTTAGCTGATGAAACCCTATAGCTAAATCCAACTGCGAGAAAACCGAAGCGCCAATCAACTGATTGAACAAGTCATCTATCCTCGGCAATGGGTGTCTGTTCTTCTTCGTGAGCTTATTTAGCTCCCTATAGTCCACGCACAATCTGAGCGAACCATCAGCCTTCGTAGCAAAAACAACTGGAGCATCCCATTCTGAAATACCTCTTCTTATGAATCCTTTCTCAAATAGCTCCCCTACTTGCTTAATAAGTTCCATCCTCTCTCTCGGTGCCATGTGGAGCACTGGCAATGCAAGTGGCTTTGCATTATCTACTAAGTATATACGGAAGTCTATCTCGCGCATCAGGGGTAAACCCCGAACCACATCAAAGGCGTCATCATACTCACGGACTACACGAACAGATTTCAAATCATTGATGGATGAGCTAAGCATCACCGAACCTCTAGGGTCACAAGAAATATCAAGAGTCTTTCCACAACGTGTCAACAGTCTAACTACCCTCCTTTCACAGTCTAAGATGGCACCAAATCTGGCTAGACAATCCATTCCTAGAATCAACCCATAGCCCGTGAAACCAAGAACGTAGGCGTTGCATTCAAACCCAGCACCCAAGATAGACACTCTCAAATCCCAACAAACCATAGATAAATGCGTCGAACCATCAATAGGATTTGAGACTACAATGGGATCCATAACTAAACTAGTATTTAGGTGCAATGTTTCAACTAACGAAGTAGATATAAACGAATGCGAAGCATCAAGAGTCGAAAAGGGTTCTAGGAAAAAGAAATCAAATCTTCAATAGAAACTTTCCATCTCTTTCCGGTATACTAACCACAAGAAAACAACCTACCCTCCAGAAGATCCTTCCCTCTATCCTTGTCCTTGCTTCACCATACTAGAAACAACTACCTATCTTCCTCTTGTCACGGAGTTTATTATTCTTTCCACCCTTCCTAGGTTCTACTTTCTTATCCTGTGTCCACGTTCTCCATTTGTGACCTCCCACCAAGATGGAGCTTCATCCTTCATTAACCAAGCAACTAGTTGAACCTTCCTTCCATCGTCTATCTCAAAGATACCAAACAAGTCCTCCACTTCCTTGAGCCAATTTCTAGCCTCAACAAACATCTCAGACCCATGAAGCGGTTTTCCGCCCATTGCACAGTAGTCCTTACATATCTTAGGAAAAGCATCTAAATGCGGAGGAGGAGATTCAGAAAGGAAAAAGGAAGAGATTCCAAACGGAGAATCGAAAGAAAGATATATGGCTCTTGGGGATTATGTTTTTCATAATAATTTTTTCTCTTGAAAACACCTTCTTTAAAACATGTTTTTGAAAATACTTCTTAAAAAATTGCTTTTTGAAAACGGTTTTCAAAATCTTTTACCTGTTCTGGTAATCTTCAGCTCTAATACCACGTGTAACACCCCACGTCCATTAATGTAACTCAAAAAGGGATTGCATCAACTTTCATGGAGCGTTATAAGTGTATAGAACAGAACATCACAAGACAGATATATATAAAAATGGTACTTCAAAATTTAAAATAACTTCATTGCAGCGAAAACGGAACGTAGTTTGGTTACACCATCAAAACCAACTTGTAAAACCAAGTACACAAATATCCATCTTGGTAAAATTATTACATAAAAACCAAAAGCATAATCCAGTTAGAAATAGCCAAAATAAAAAAGAAGATAAAGCTGAACATTACTTTATGCAACTCCAAGCACTTCCAAAAGAGAGAGAAAGAGTTCCAAGTCAAGCTCCACTAGTCCCACCCTGAGAACCTTAGGGGGGAAGGAAAGAAAAGAGACAAAACAGACGAGGTCAGACATAAAGCTTGGTGAGTCCAGTGAATTTAACAATATAATCATTAAAGCAATAGGATAAATACATAAACTGGATATAAGAAATGACTATAACATTGATGAGGGTAGAGACTTTATTAGTTTGGGTTTGGATAAAAGTCAAGTTTATTCGGTTAATTCTATGTATAACTTTATTAATTTTTCAGGAATCTCATTTCGGTCTTTTAAGTTTATTTGGAAATCTAATTCTCCTTCTAAAGCTAAATTTCTAATGTGGTTAATCATTCATAAGAAAATCAATACGGTGGAGCTTCTAAAGAGGAAGAATATCATTTTTGATGTTAAGTGTTATTTTTGTAATCTTTCGAATGAGGATGTGGATCATTTATTTTTCTCATGCAATATCACAAATTTTATATTTAATATGGTTTTAAGGATATTTGTTTTTGATTTTCCTTATTCTCGCAATAGTTTTGTTGAATATTGGGATTCTTATAGATTTGTTTATAATGTTAGTAAAAGATACATTTTAGATTCCTTAATTACTATCATAAGTTGGTTCATTTGGGGTGAGAGAAATCAGAGATTTTTTTCATTCCAAATCTGTGTCTACGGAGAATTTAATTATTAAAATAGTCTATTTTTGTTTGGATTGGATGTCTAATTCACACTACAAGCTATTCGGGAAATTGGGTTTTGATAGTTTATTGATTAAGATCAAATCTAATTTGTATCTATTTATTAGAATAAACAGTTTTTTTCGTAATAGATATCGTATTGGTTGCTAACTTCTTTTATTAGTTAGTTTTTTCTTTGTATTTCTTCTTCTACACATATATGTATGGTAGATATATATATGTATGAATATATATATATATGCTCATGTATATATATATATATATATATTTATACATTTATATTTCCTATATATATATGTGTGACAAATTACTAATAGTTTGTGGAGTTTTTCGCAGATTCAGGTTGTTGATTTAGAGGAAGTATTTTGTGGATGCTGGATATAGTGGTAGCAGTTATTGTGGGGATTGCTAGTTATAGTTTGATTTGGAGTGTTGTATCCGATTGTTTTGTATCTCTATGGCTAGTTTGATGTGTTTTGTTTGTATTGGAGTAGATATACTTTAATATCGGGTTGTGGCCTTGCCGGAATTCGATATTGAAGTATGATGGGCGGTGGTCTATCCGGAGCTCATCTATCAACCTCCTCCACATTTATATAGCTGAGTCAGTTATTATGTAGATGGACCATGTAGTTTTTGGCTACATATATATATATATATGTGTGTGTGTGTGTGTGTGTGTGTGTGTGTGTGCTCTCTTCTTCTCAGAAGATCACACATTTTTGTTTTCAAAAATAAAAAGAAATGACTTTAACATAAACAGGTATGACAAGGTAAGCAAGATGGACAAGATAAACGTTGATTGCGCTTCTAATCATTATAAGATAATTCCTACACCGCACCAATACTAGTTATACATAAAGTTGATCCCTCTTACTAATTATAATGATAATGATAAAGGATTTCCTACTTAACCCCTTCTTATTCATGTCTTCCTACATGTTTCAACTTGGTTAAGTGTTTCTAATTATATTTCACATCTCACCCATGTCACCCACTTAACCCCATGTCCCACTACATGTCTTATCTTGGTTAAGTATTATTTAAATCATTATAACCGTAATCTTGCAAGACCTCAGATATTAGATTCCGTTTTGCGGTTGCTGAATTTGCCGGGCGGGTCCGGGCAGGCTTATACCGCAATCTGAATCGAACCTCATGTCTTTGCCTTATTGCGCATCTAGTTTATGCATTTGGCCTCTCACATTAGACTGCCGTTTACGGTTGTTGGATGTGCCGGGTAGGTCCAGGTAGGCTTGTACCGCAAACCATGTCTAACCTTTTGTCTTAGGCGTTCATTATCTCATTCTATTATTCAAAACCCAATTTGAATTAATATCCATATTCCAATTTGTCCATAATTCCTAATTTAGGCTATGTTCATAATTCTCATTCTAATTATGTCCATGATTTCATGCACATAAATTATACCAATTTATGCCCCAAGTTAATTACATGATTACAAACCAATTTATGCCAATTACATAATATTCAATGTTTTTCCCAAACTTTTCTCCAACGTTCCTACGTCATTCGTACGTATAATTCACATAATATGTTAGGCTCGTCGTTAGCCAAACTCATAAGAAAAAGGAAAAGAAGAGGGAAAGAGACATCATCCACACCTAATATAGATCCAATAATCATATGGAATATGAACTTTCATAAAATAAGATAGATCTAAGCAACATAAACTTGCATAGATCTAATTAGCATAAACTTGCGCAGATCTAATCAACATAAACTTGCATAGAATAGGATAGATCTAATCAACATAAACTTGCATAGATCTAATTAACATAAACTTGCATCGATCTAATTAACATAAACTTGCATAGATCTAATTAACATAAACTTGCATAGAATAGAATAGATCTAATCAACATAAACTTGCATAGATCTAATTAACATAAACTTGAATAGATCTAATTAGCATAAACTTGCATAGAATAGAATAGATCTTATCAACATAAACTTGCATAGATCTAATTAACATTAACTTGCATAGATCTAATTAACATAAACTTGCATAGATCAAATTAACATAAACTTGCGTAGAATAGAATAGATCTAATCAACATAAACTTGCATAGATCTAATTAACATAAACTTGCATAGAATAGAATAGATCTAATCAACAAAAACTTGCATAGATCTAATTAACATAAACTTGCATAGAATATAATAGATCTAATCAACATAAACTTGCATAGATCTAATTAACATAAACTTTCATAAATCTAATTAAAATAAACTTGCATAGAATAGAATAGATCTAATCAACATAAACTTGCATATATCTAATTAGCATAAACTTGCATAGATCTAATTAGCATAAACTTGCATGGATCTAATTAACATAAACTTGCATAGAATAGAATAGATCTAATCAACATAAACTTGCATAGATCTAATTAACATAAACTTGCATAGATCTAATTAACACAAACTTGCATAGAATAGAATAGATCTAATCAACATAAACTTGCATGGATCTTGTAACACCCCACCTCCGCCAGGGTCACTCTTGCAAGTACATTAGCTTTGGAGGGGTGTTGAACAAGGTAAACATGCATGCAGATATCCCAAGACAGAACATATAAGTAAAACAGAGTAGTAAAGCAACGGGTAAAACTAGCATTTCAAAACCATAGTCATGTTACATCAAAGTACTTGGTCATTATTTTCCCATAAAACAAAGTCTAGAACATAAACTGAAAACTAAAAAAAAAACATAAAGTAACTATCCCCAAAGTAGCATAAAGCCATAGCATGCTCAAGCCATACATGAGCTATCCAGAAAAGTAGCTAAAGATCCAGCTAGGTACCAGTGTTCCCAACCTACAAACCTGGGGGGGGGGGGAACGGAAGAAAAGAGGCGAAAGAAAACGGGTCAGTCAAAAAGACTGGTAAGTCCTATCTACTATTAGTATAAAACTAATAAAGTTAACTGGACATATAAAGCAGAGATGACCCTAGTCCTATCTACTATGTGCACGACCATAGTCTGCCTGAACCTACACCGGCGCACCTACGCAGCCGTCGTTTTGGTCGCTTACATGTCAGCCCAGTAATCGTGCCCCACCCTAGCCTAGTCCCTAGGGTATCATGATACAATCAAGAGAGTTACTGGTGAAAAAGACCACGTAACTAGGGTTTCTAGCGGGTTAAATGTGGTTAACCCTACCCCATCAAGTTGGTTAAGTGTACCCAAGGTTCATGACTTAACCCCATCAACCCATCGTGTTTCATTGGTTAAGTATTCAAGTGGTCCATGACTTAACCCTATCATGTGGCATTAATTAATTTAATGCACCCAACCTCTCACATTAGACCTTATTGTGGTTACTAGTTAAGCCGGGCGGGTCCGGGTAGCTTTACACCACAACTTGGTCTAACCTCGGGTTTCAAGTGCGACATGACCAACTACTCACATTGGGTCCTATTGCTTGTAGCCACTAGTTAAGCCGGTCGGTTCCGGGTAGATTTATGCTACAAACTCAACCCAACCTCGAGTTAGCCACTCTCATGTTTTCTAGAAGTCATGTCCAAATTCATGTTTACAAACATAATCACAAGTCAATGTTCATGTCATATTTTAAAATCATGTTTCATGTCATTAATATTACCCAAACCCAACGCATTCCCCTCGCATGTACGTTTCGCATAACATAACATAGATCAAAAGAGGGAACTTGACAAAACATGACAACAAGGGCATAAGGTAATAAGGTTGGCCACATGTTAAACATGGTGGCATATGAGGCATAAATATGTTCATAAGCTTGCATATTTCATCATAGGCCTCAAAACATGCATAATATCAACTTAAGCAAAATAGGTGAAACATGGTAATAAATGACATAGGATGATAGCAAGTGATTCGCATATAACACCATATGCAAGATAGTAACTTGCATATTACATCATGAGCCTCAAAATATGCATGATATCAAACTTAAGCAAATAGGTGAAACATGATCATAAATGACATAGGATGGTGGCTAGTGATTCGCATATAACATCATATGCAAGATAATCACAAGGTTTATGAGAGTTTCTATGTTGCTTTATACAACATTTCTAATCAAAGCTCATAGCTTTCTATGCATAAGGCAAAGGTGATAGCTTTACAAACATGCATAGGATATATTTATGCATAACATGATAGGATCAAAGCACATATCATACTTGTAACAACCCGTATTTTTGAATAACATGTTATAACATAAATCAAGGCAGAATTAAACTGTAAAATCTGAATCAAGGGAAACGGGCTGTTCCATTGCGTTTGTCTCGGAAAAATACGCGAAATAGAGTCCGAGTTTTCGAAAATCGGAGTTCGTATGACTAAGATATGGCCTCGCGAAGTTTCACGAAAAATTCAAATTCAAAACAGATTCAAATTTCAAAAAATCAGAAGTGGCGGGAAAATTCCCGCCAGACCCAGGGGGTCGACCTGGGGGTCGACTGGGGAGTCGACCTCCCCCCCAGGTCGACTGGGGAGTCGACCCCAGGGTCGACCTGGGAGTCGACCTGCCTGGTCGGCCCAGGCAACCTGGTGCACCCATTTTGGCTGTTTTGACCTGTTTTGGAGGCTTGTGACGGGATTTGATGGCTTGGATTGAATCTAGGATTAATCCTATGGCTAATACTATCCTAATCTTCTATAAAAAGTCCCCTAATCCTAGCCTAAATCACTATTATTCAATCCTACAACTAAACTATGTCAAATTTGTTCCTCTCATGGCCTCCACTCTCATGCTAAAATTTCTAAGTTAATTTATATGAGAGATTTTGAGTGCATACAAGTGTTTTCAAGCTTGTATGAGTGTTCTTAGTTTGCATTCAAGTCAAGTTGCAACATTTCTATTACAAAGCAAGGGTTTTTATTGATTTGGCTCAAGGGTTTTTCATTTGGAGCTTGCATATTTGGGTGATTGCATAAGGGCTTCGTCTCAATCTTTATAATAACTATTTATTTGTCTCTTCATAGCATTGTAATCCCTTTTCTACTTTCTTTTTATTGAACTCTAAAGTTAAATGAATGATGCAAGTTTGGGTTGATCATCATGATATGCAAGTTTGGTTGATCATTATGTTATGCAAGTTGGTTTAATCATGATGTATAACACATGTTGCTATGTTATGCAAGTTTGGGTTGATCATTATACACATGTTATCATGTTATGCAAGTTAAACTTGAGTTTGTGAGCCTAAAGCTTCAAGCTTTATGTTAAAGGTTGCATTTTGGCAACATGGAAGTTATCATATCCCTTATGATAACTTGCATGTGAGGCTAAATGCGAACTTCTAGCAACTTTCACATGTCATTTATCACCATGTATCACTTGTATGCTAAGTTTGGTTATGCATGCTTTTGAAGCCTAATAATGCAATATGCAAGTATATGAACATATGTACATTTCATATGCCACCATGTTAAACTTGTGGCTTCAACACCTTTTTGTCATGATTATGCCAAGTTCCCTATTTTATCCTTTATGCGTTGTTGCGATTATGTAAACGATGGGATTACGTTGGGGTTGGGTAACATTATGACATAAACATGGTTTTTATAACATGACGTGATATGTTAACTTGTAAGTATGTTTTGGAAACATAATGGACATGACACTTAGAAAATATGAGTGTGGCCAACTCGAGGTTGGGTTGAGTTTGTAGCATAAATCTACCCGGACCCGCCCGGCTTAACTAGTGGCTACAAACAATAGGACCCAATGTGAGAAGTTGGTCATGTTGTGCTCAAACCCGAGGTTAGACCAAGTGTGCTGTAAAGCTACCCGGACCCGCCCGGCTTAACTAGTAACCACAACAGGGTCTAATGTGAGAGGTTAAAGCACATTAAGTTAACTAATGCCTCCTGAATAGGATTAAGTCATGGTCCACTTAATACTTAACCAATTTGGGCTTGATGGGTTAATCGGGGTTAAGTCATGAACCTTGGGTACACTTAACCAATTTAATCCACGTTTGGATCGGGTTAACCACATTTAACCCGTTAGGAAACCCTAGTGGCGTGGTCCTTTGCAGCAGTAACCCTCTTGATAGTATCATAAGACCCTAGGGACTAGGCTAGGGTGGGGCACGATTACTGGGATGACATGTAAGCAACCAAAACGACGGCTGAGTAGGTACACCGGTGTAGGTCCAGGCGGACTATGGTCGTGCACTTAGTCCGGAGTTGGAAAATCAAGCACGAGTACCAGTGGATCTAGACTGTGCATACTTGATTGGTGTCCGAGGTTGACACCCTAGGACTTGATACACCCTAGGGTGTACCTAGCGCAGTTTAACTACATTGCATGTTTGGGCCGTATGACACCGACACTTGACGAGTTAGGCTTATAGGGAGCCGATCGACTAGACCGTGCAGTTGGACCTTGATTTAGGTCACCTCATGATGTTGGGCTAAGCTTGGGCCAAGGGATCAATTCTTGTTTCTACTTGACATGTTAGAATGCTAGTACACCCGTGGTGCAAAACTTAACCTTGATTATGCGATGACACCTTTATCTATCTTGTTAGTTAACCATCATGCTAGTATGTTGTTATCCTTATGTTCATCTCAGCTTCTCATGCCAGTTAACTTTACTAGTTCATGGACAGATAGTAGTTAGGGCTTACCAGTCTTTTTGACTGACCTGTTTTCTTTCGCCTCTTTTCTTCCGTTCCCCCCCCCAGGTCCTCAGGGTGGGAACATTGGAGCTTAGCTTGGATCTTGATAGCTTGCTTACTGGATTTGCTCATGTACGGTTTTGGACATTGAGCTAGCTATGGTTTATCACTTTACTTTGGGGATAGTATTTTATGTATTTCAGTTTTTCAGTTTATGCTAGACTTTGTTTGTTGGAAAATAATGATCAAGTACTTTGTTGTAACATGACTATGGTTTTAAAATGCTAGTTTGATCCGCTGCTTTATTTACTCTGTTTTACTTATATGTTCTGTCTTGTGATATCTGCATGCATGTTTACCTTGTTTAACGCCCCTCCAATGCCAGAGTGCGTGCAAGACTTACCCTGGCGGAGGGGGGGTGTTACATTTGGTATCAGAGCCAGGTTTACAAGATTTGAGCAAAAGTGTTTTTGAAACTTACCTTTTGAAAAACTATTTTCAAAACCAATTAAGTATTTTCCAAGAAAAGTCTAGTTATTTTAAAATGGCTATTCCCCAAAAGCCATAGCACTATCCTTCGTTTCTTCGTTCTGAATCTATCTTTTTCTTTTTCAGTATGGCCGATCTTAACCTTCCCGAGGGAGTGACCATTCCCGGATGGTTCCGGAGGTACTTGGAAGCTAGGGCCAACGATGTGGGCCCGACAAATACCCCCAATATAACTGAGGTTCCTCCTCCTCCTCCTCCTCCTCCTCAGAATCTGCAAGCAGATTTCGCTAAGATTTGCAAAGACTTTAAGGCGATGGGTGGCAAGAACTTTATTGGGACGGAGACTTTTGTGGAGGCAAGAAATTGGTTGAAAGAAACTGAAGATCTCTTCGCCATCTTTGATGTGCAAGATCATAGAAAAGTTTTATTGGCAGCATGGTTATTAAAAGAAGAAGCTGCTTATTGGTGGGAGGTCACCAATGCTACGAGGCCTATAGAGACTTGAGCCGACTTTAGGACAAGATTTGGGCTTAAGTTTCTATCATCAGCTGAGGAGAATCTGCAATTGGAGAAATTTATATCTTTGAAGCAAGGAGACATGACAGTGAGGGAGTATGTGAATGAGTTTAACAAGCTCGCCCGATTCGGTTTGGACATGGTTAATACTCCCCAGAAGAAGGCTTTGTGCTTTGAACGAGGGTTGAATGAGCCATTACAAGGTTTAGCCCTATCTCATATACCCATGGGGGCCACTTTTGAAGGCCTAGTGGACATGGCATTGCTTCAAGGAGACAATAAGAAGGAAGACAAGACTAATGAGACTCAAACCAAGAAGACAGACTCCAAAGGGGGAGGAAATCAGAGCAATCAGAACAACAAAAACAACAAGAACAACAAGGGCAACAAGGCCAAGGCAAAGGACCCAAGAAAATGCAACTACTGTGGGATTGTTGGGCACATAGCTAAAGACTGTAGGAAGAAGAAGAGGAAGTTAGGCGGATGCTTTCATTGTGGAGAGACCGGACATTTTAGCAAGGATTTCCCCAAGAAGCAAGGGCAGAATCAGCGTGCAGGACCTTCTGGAGGGCAAGTACATGCTCTCAATGCTGCTCCAGCTCAGGATCGAGGTAGTATTTATGTAGAAAGTCTTGTTTATATTTCTGATTATCCTGTTCGCACCTTATTTGATTCTGGCGCATCGCATAGTTTTATCTCTTCTGATCTTGTTGAAAGTTTGCACCTAAGTACTAGCCTAGTTGAGGATCCCGTTTGTGTTTCAAATCCAATTGGGGTTTCCGCCCATCTATCTATGATTTGTGTGGATTTGAAGATTTCTATCTTGACCGTAGAATTCACGTGTAATGCTTATGTTCTCGGATTTACGGGATATGGGTTGATCTTGGGCATGGATTGGTTGTCCAGTTATGGAGCCATCCTCGATTGTGAACATAGGATGGTGAGGCTCATGACTCGCCTCGGTAATACCCTAGAAATTTCTTGTAACCCTAGAGGTTCCGTCATGTTATGTTATCTTGAATCTCTCGACTCGTCCATCGATGATCTGCAATCTGTAAGGGTGGTCCGAGACTATCCTGATGTCTTTGAAGAAGTTAAGGGGTTACCCCCTAAACGAGAGATAGATTTCCGCATTTATCCAGTTGATAATGCCAAGCCGGTATCATTGCCCGTTAGGCACATGGCCCCACGTGAAAGAAGGGAGTTCAGTAAGCAAATCAAGGAGTTGCTTGAGAAGAATTTTATTAGGCGAAGCATTTCTGAATGGGGTGCTCCGGTGGTATTCGCTACTAAGGCGGATGGTTCGCTTCGTCTATGTGTTGATTATCGAGAGTTGAACAAGCTGACAAAGAAGAATAGACACCCGTTACCGAGAATTGATGATCTCTTTGACCAGCTTGTAGGTGCTTCTCTTTTCTCTCAGCTCGATCTAGCCACCGGATTCCATCAGCTTAGAGTAGCTGAGGATAGCATTGATAAAACTGCGTTTAGGACTCCAGATGGATTCTTTGAATGGCTTGTCATGCCATTCGGTTTGACTAATGCACCCACCTACTTCGTAGACTTGATGAGTAGGGTGTTCAGGGAGTTCCTTAACAAGTTCGTGGTTGGCTTCGTGGATGATATTCTGATCTTCTCAAAGGATGAGGAAGAGCATGCTAGGCATCTCAAGGAAGTGATGGATACGCTTAGAGCGCATCAGTTGAAAGCCAAGTTCTCCAAATGTCATTTCTAGAGAAGGGAAGTTCGGTTTCTTGGACATATAGTCTCTAAGCAAGGCATAGCGGTGGATCCCGCGAAGGTGGTTGTGGTTCAAGACTGGAAGACTCCTAGGAATGCAACCGAAATAAGAAGCTTTCTCGGTCTGGCGGGCTACTATAGGAAGTTCATCAGGGACTTCGCTAAGATTTCGGCCCCTCTTACTAAGTTGACGAAGAAGAACTTAGTCTGTGCATGGGACTTAGAGTGTGAGCTTGCTTTTCAAAGGCTCAAGAGAGCCCTTACCTCAGCTCCAGTTTTGGCATTACCCGATAGTGGTAAGATGTTTACCGTGTACACAGATGCATGTGGCATGGGGTTAGGTGCTGTTCTGATGCAAGAGGGAAGAGTAATATGTTATGGGGGTAGAAAACTTAAAGTTCATGAGAAGAACTATCCCACTCATGATTTGGAGTTAGCGGCGATCATCTTTGCACTCAAATTCTGGCGCCACTATCTTCTAGGCGAAAGGTTTGAGTTGTATAACGATCACAAGTCACTCAAGTACCTTTTCTCACAAAAAGATCTGAATTTAAGGCAGCAAAGGTGGATGGAATTCTTGGCATCTTATGACTTCGAGATAGCTTATACCCCTGGCAAGGGTAATGTTGTGGCAGATGCACTGAGCAGAAGGAGGTTGACTTTAAGTCCCTTGTTCATTGAGATGAAGAACTTAGAATTTTTGGCAACCTTTGATTTCACGACGGCTGTTGAGTTGATGACGGGTTCATTAGCATCCCTTGAGCTTAGACCCAGACTTCTTGATCAAGTTGGGGCTTCACAGAAGGAAGATCCGCAAATAGTCGAGGTCATGGATAAGTTGACTCGTGGTGAGACATCTAGTCACCTTGCTAGATATACTATCGATGATAAAGGTTGGCTAAGGCGTGATGGGAGATTATGTGTTCCTCGAGTGGGATATTTAGTCCATAGAGTTCTTGAAGAAGCGCATCACTCGAAGATGACTATACATCCTGGAGGGGACAAGATGTATAGGGATATGAAGCGCATTTTCTTTTGGGATGGAATGAAGAAGGATGTAGCAGAGTATGTTTCAAGGTGCATGGTGTGCCAACAAGTGAAAGCCGAGTCAAAGAAACCAGGTGGGCTATTACATCCATTGGAGGTCCCGCAATGGAAGTGGGAGAGAATTTCTATGGATTTTGTGGATGGATTGCCTAGGTCAAGGAGAGGGAACACAAGCATATGGGTCATAGTTGACAGACTTACGAAGAGTGCTCACTTCATCCCAGTAAAGAGCAAGAGGACCGCATCAGGGCTGGCATCTATTTATCTTTGAGAGATAGTGCGGTTGCATGGAGTTCCTTCTAGCATAGTTAGCGATCGTGACCCAATTTTCACTAGCCAGTTCTGGAACAGTTTGCAAGAAGCGATGGGTACGCGATTGAATCTGAGTACAGCCTATCACCCCTAGATGGATGGCCAAACCGAAAGGGTGAATAGAGTGCTAGAAGATCTCTTGAGGCTTTGTGTTCTCGACTTTGGTGGTACTTGGGAAGACCACCTTCCTCTCGTGGAGTTTGCTTATAATAATAGCTATCAAGCCAGCATAGGGAAGGCACCATTTGAAGCTTTGTATGGGAGGCCTCGTAGGTCATCATCTTGTTGGTGGGAGACAACAGATAGGCTTATACTTGGGCCCGATATGATATGGGAGACATCCGAGAAAGTTGAATTAGTGAGAAGAAGGATGAAAGCGGCCCAAGATAGACAGAAATCCTATGCTGACAAGCGAAGGGCAGAGTTGGAATTCAAAGTGGGAGACATGGTTTTCGTGAAGGTTTCTCCTTTGCGTAATGTGGTACGTTTTGGAGCAGTTGGGAAGCTGGCACCAAGGTTCGTAGGACCCTTCCCTATCATAGAGAGAATTGGAAAGATGGCCTATAAGGTGGAATTGCCCGAAAAGCTAGCCGGAGTGCATAATGTCTTTCATGTCTCGCATCTCCGAAAGTACCTACATGAGTCCGCTGAGGTGGTTGAACCAAGCATTCTTTAAGACATTGAGGTAGAGAAAGAGGCAATCTTGAGAAAAACTCTGATTCGTATCTTGGGAACGGAGATCAAGAAGCTAAGGAATCGAGAAGTCAAATTGGTGAAAGTTCAGTGGAGTGAAGCCAAGGAAGACGCAACTTGGGAAACCGAGGAGAAGATGCGTGCGCTTTATCCATTCCTTTTTGAGGGTACATTCTCGATCTCTTTTCCTAATTAATACATCTCTCTTTTGCTATCCATGTTTATCTTGTTTATCTAGTTATCTCGTTAATCATGTTATGAGGACCTTAGGTAGAAACCCTTTGGATGAAACATGTATTTGAAACATGTTATGCTTGATGGTTGCAAGTGGTTGCAAGTGTTTGCACGTGGATACTCGTGGATGCATGATACACAATAGGCACTAAGATCGGCTCACACACTTTCATGTTGCATATGCATGAGTGCTTATACTTATTCATGGATGAAACTTGTTATGCTATCACGTGGATGTTGCATATGGATGAATGTTATGTGCACTCATGTAGAGATTATAAATTATGTTAGGAATTTGCATACATATGGACTCATTTCACTAACATACATTTGCATTAAGGAGGTTTACTGTATCAGTAACCGCCTGATTTTTGCATTAGATAAGTACATATACACACACCTTTGCATATGATCATACAACATTTAGAATCCTTTAAGGACAATGACTGCATGTGGATGATGTTTTGAGTAGATGGATGATGGATGGTAGGATACGTTCTTCCTAACTTGGATATTTCGGGGACGAAATCCTTTAAGGAGGGGAGAATGTAACAACCCGTATTTTTGAATAACATGTTATAACATAAATCAAGGCAGAATTAAACTGTAAATTCTGAATCAAGGGAAACGGGCTGTGCCATTGCGTTCGTCTCGGAAAAATACGCGAAATAGAGTCCGAGTTTTCGAAAATCGGAGTCTGTATGACTATGATATGGCCTCGCGAAGTTTCACGAAAAATTCAAATTCAAAACAGATTCAAATTTCAGAAAATCAGAAGTGGCGGGAAAATTCCCGCCAGACCCAGGGGGTCGACCTGGGGAGTCGACCTCCCCCCTAGGTCGACTGGGGAGTCGACCCCAGGTTCGACCTGGGAGTCGACCTGCCTGGTCGGCCCAGGCAACCTGGTGCACCCATTTTGGCTGTTTTGACCTGTTTTGGAGGCTTGTGACGGGATTTGATGGCTTGGATTGAATCTAGGGTTAATCCTATGGCTAATACTATCCTAATCTTCTATAAAAAGACCCCTAATCCTAGCCTAAATCACTATTATTCAATCCTACAACTAAACTATGTCAAATTTGTTCCACTCATGGCCTCCACTCTCATGCTAAAATTTCTAAGTTAATTTATATGAGAGATTTTGAGTGCATACAAGTGTTTTCAAGCTTGTATGAGTGTTCTTAGTTTGCATTCAAGTCAAGTTGCAACATTTCTATTACAAAGCAAGGGTTTTTATTGATTTGGCTCAAGGGTTTTTCATTTGGAGCTTGCATATTTGGGTGATTGCATAAGGGCTTCGTCTCAATCTTTATAATAACTATTTATTTGTGTCTTCATAGCATTGTAAGCCCTTTTCTACTTTCTTTTTATTGAACTCTAAAGTTAAATGAATGATGCAAGTTTGGGTTGATCATCATGATATGCAAGTTTGGTTGATCATTATGTTATGCAAGTTGGTTTAATCATGATGTATAACACATGTTGCTATGTTATGCAAGTTTGGGTTGATCATTATACACATGTTATCATGTTATGCAAGTTAAACTTGAGTTTGTGAGCCTAAAGCTTCAAGCTTTATGTTAAAGGTTGCATTTTGGCAACATGGAAGTTATCATATCCCTTATGATAACTTGCATGTAAGGCTAAATGCGAACTTCTAGCAACTTCCACATGTCATTTATCACCAAGTATCACTTATATGCTAAGTTTAGTTATGCATGCTTTTGAAGCCTAATAATGCAATATGCAAGTATATGAACATATGTACATTTCATATGCCACCATGTTAAACTTGTGGCTTCAACACCTTTTTGTCATGATTATGCCAAGTTCCCTATTTTATCCTTTATGCGTTGTTGTGATTATGTAAACGATGGGATTACGTTGGGGTTGGGTAACATTATGACATAAACATGGTTTTTATAACATGACGTGATATGTTAACTTGTAAGTATGTTTTGGAAACATAATGGACATGACACTTAGAAAATATGAGTGTGGCCAACTCGAGGTTGGGTTGATTTTGTAGCATAAATCTACCCGGACCCGCCCGCTTAACTAGTGGCTACAAACAATAGGACCCAATGTGAGAAGTTGGTCATGTTGTGCTCGAACCCGAGGTTAGACCAAGTGTGGTGTAAAGCTACCCGGACCCGCCCGGCTTAACTAGTAACCACAACAGGGTCTAATGTGAGAGGTTAAAGCACATTAAGTTAACTAATGCCTCCTGATTAGGGTTAAGTCATGGTCCACTTAATACTTAACCAATTTGGGCTTGATGGGTTAATCGGGGTTAAGTCATGAACCTTGGGTACACTTAACCAATTTAATCCACGTTTGGATCGGGTTAAACACATTTAACCCATTAGGAAACCCTAGTGGCGTGGTCCTTTGCAGCAGTAACCCTCTTGATAGTATCATAAGACCCTAGGGACTAGGCTAGGGTGCGGCACGATTACTGGGCTGACATGTAAGCGACCAAAACGACGACTGAGTAGGTACGCCGGTGTAGGTCCAGGCGGACTATGGTCGTGCACTTAGTCCGGAGTTGGAAAATCAAGCACGGGTACCAGTAGATCTAGACTGTGCATACTTGATTGGTGTCCGAGGTTGACACCCTAGGACTTGATACACCTTAGGGTGTACCTAGCGCAGTTTAACTACATTGCATGTTTGGGCCGTATGACACCGACACTTGACGAGTTAGGCTTATAGGGAGCCGATCGACTAGACCGTGCAGTTGGACCTTGATTTAGGTCACCTCATGATGTTGGGCCAAGCTTGGGCCAAGGGATCAGTTCTTGTTTTTACTTGACATGTTAGAATGCTAGTACACCCGTGGTGCAAAACTTAACCTTGATTATGCGATGACACCTTTATCTATCTTGTTAGTTAACCATCATGCCAGTATGTTGTTATCCTTATGTTCATCTCAGCTTCTCATGCCAGTTAACTTTACTAGTTCATGGACAGATAGTAGTTAGGGCTTACTAGTCTTTTTGACTGACCTGTTTTCTTTCGCCTCTTTTCTTCCGTCCCCCCCCCCCCTCAGGTCCTCAGGGTGGGAACATTGGAGCTTAGCTTGGATCTTGATAGCTTGCTTACTGGATTTGCTCATGTACGGTTTTGGACATTGAGCTAGATATGGTTTATCACTTTACTTTGGGGATAGTATTTTATGTATTTCAGTTTTTCAGTTTATGCTAGACTTTGTTTGTTGGAAAATAATGATCAAGTACTTTGTTGTAACATGACTATGGTTTTGAAATGCTAGTTTGATCCGCTGCTTTATTTACTCTGTTTTACTTATATGTTCTGTCTTGTGATATCTGCATGCATGCTTTCCTTGTTTAACGCCCCTCCAAAGCCAGAGTGCTTGCAAGAGTTACCCTGGCGGAGGTGGGGTGTTACAATACTTAGGCCCAAACTCAACTTGCACATGTCATATTTAACTTCATAGTTAGAATCTAAGAGTAGTATAGGGCTTACAATGCTATGAAGACTAGAATAAATATAAAATAAGATTGAGACGAAGCCACACTAGCAAATCCGCAACCAAAGACGATAAACTCCACTTCAAGACTTGAGAACAAGAAGGAATAACCCCAAAGACAAGGAAAGATGGCTCCTTTATGACATAGATTGATTTGAGACACTCATGCTCTCATGAAGAAGGTGGAGGCCATGATTAGTGAACATTTGGGCAGCATTTAGTTGTAGGAATGATTAGTGAAGGTTTAGGCTAGGTCTAGGGGTCTTTTTATAGAGATTAGGGGTAGTTTAGACCATAGGATTAACCCTAAAACGAATCTGAACCCTTAACTCCCGTCAGAAACCAACAAAAGAGGACCCCACATGCCAAAATGGTGCACCAGAAAAATTGGTCCGACCGGGGGGGGGGGGGGTCGACCCCTGGGTCGACAGGGGTGTCGACCCATTGGGGGGGTCGACACAGGTGTCGACCCCTGTGTCGACCCTGCCTAGGGCGGGAAAATTCCCGCCTATCCTGTTTTGGCTGAAATTCAAACCTGAATTCGAATTTGAACTGTTTTCGGGCTTGGAATTTTCTGAAAACTTCATTGGGCCATAACTTGGTCATACGGACTCCGTTTTTCGAAAACTCGGACTCTATTTCACGTATTTTTCCGAGACGAACGCAATGGCACAGCCCGTTTCCCTTGATTCAGACTTTAGAATTTAATTCTGCCTTGATTTACATTATAACATGTTATTAAAAATATGGGTTGTTACATTCTCCCCTCCTTAAAGGATTTCGTCCCCGAAATCTCCAAGTTAGGAAGAACGTGTCCTACCATCCATCATCCATCTACTCAAAACATCATCCACAAGTAACCATTGTCCTTAAAAAGATCCTAAATGTTGTATGATTATATGCAAAGGTGTGTGTATATGTACTTATCAAATGCGACAATCAGGCGGTTACTGATCCAGTAGACCCCCTTAATGCAAAGTATGTTAGTGAAATGAGTCCATATGTATGCAAAATCCTAACATAATTTATAATCCCTACATGAGTGCACATAACATTCATCCATATGCAACATCCACGTGATATGATAACAAGTTTCATCCATGAATAAGTATAAGCACTCATGCATATGCAATATGAAAGTGTGTGAGCCGATCTTAGTGCCTAATGTGTATCATGCATCCACGAGTATCCACTTGCAAACACTTGCAACCACTTGCAAACATCAAGCATAACATGTTTCAAATACTTGTTTCATCCAAAGGGTTTCTACCTAAGGTTCCCATGATAAGGTTAACGAGATAACAAGATAAACATGATAAACATGGATAGCAAAAAGAAAGATATGCTAATTAGGAAAGGAGATTGAGAATGTACCCTCAAAAAGGAATGGATAAAGCCCACGCATCTTCTCCTCGGTTTCCCAAGTTGCATCTTCATCGGCTTCACTCCACTAAACTTTCACCAATTTGACTTCTCGATTCCTTAACTTCTTGATTTCTGTTCCCAATATACGAATCGGAGCTCTCCTCAAGGTTGCCTCTTTCTCTACCTCCACGTCTTCAAGAATGCTTGGTTCAACCACCTCAGCGGACTCATGTAGGCACTTTCGGAGATGCGAGACATGGAAGACATTATGCACTCCGGCTAGCTTCTCGGGAAATTCCACCTTATAAGCCATCTTTCCAATTCTCTCTATGATAGGGAAGGGTCCTACGAACCTTGGTGTCAGTTTCCCAACTGCTCCGAAACGTACCGCATTACGCAAAGGAGAAACCTTCACGAAAACCATGTCTCCTTCTTCGAATTCCATATCTTCCCTTCGCTTATCATCGTAGGATTTCTGTCTGTCTTGGGCCGCTTTCATCCGTCTTCTCACCAATTCAACTTTCTCGGATGTGTCCCGTATCATATCGGGCCCAAGTATAAGCCTATCTGTTGTCTCCCACCAACAAGATGGTGACCTACATGGCCTCCCATACAGAGCTTCAAATGGTGCCATCCCTATGCTGGCTTGATAGCTATTATTATAAGCAAACTTTACAAGAGGAAGGTGGTCCTCCCAAGTGCCACCAAAGTCAAGAACACAAAGCCTCAAAAGATCTTCTAGCACTCTATTCACCCTTTTGGTTTGGCCATCTGTCTGGGGGTGATAGGCTGTACTCAGATTCAATCGCGTACCCATCGCTTCTTGCTAACTATTCCAGAACTGGCTAGTGAAAATTGGGTCACGATCGCTAACTATGCTAGAAGGAACTCCATGCAACCGCACTATCTCCCGGAGATAAATAGATGCTAGCCATGATGCGGTCCTCTTGCTCTTCACTGGGATGAAATGAGCACTCTTCGTAAGTCTGTCAACTATGACCCATATGCTCGAATTCCCTTTCCTTGACCTAGGCAATCCATCCACAAAATCCATAGAAATACTTTCCCACTTCCATTGCGGGACCTCCAATGGATGTAATAGCCCACCGGGTTTCTTCGACTCGGCTTTCACTTGTTGGCACACCATGCACTTTGAAACATACTCTGCTACATCTTTCTTCATTCCAGCCAAAAAGAAAATGTGCTTCATATCCCTATACATCTTATCTCCTCTAGGATGTATAGTCTTCTTCGAGTGATGCGCTTCTTCGAGAACTTTATGCACCAAGTCTCCTACTTGTGGAACGCATAGCCTTCCATCACGCCTTAGCCAACCCTTGTCATCAATAGTATATCTAGCAAGGTGACTAGATGTCTCACCACGGATCAACTTGCCCATGATCTCAACTATCCGCGGGTCTTCCTTCTGTGAAGTCCCTACTTGATCAAGAAGTGTGGGTCTAAGCTCAAGGGATGCTAATGAACCCGTCATCGACTCAACAGCCGTCGTGAAATCGAAGGTTGCCAAGAACTCTAAGTTCTTCATCTCAATAAACAAGGGACTCAAAGTCAACCTCCTTCTGCTTAGTGCATCTGCCACAACATTACTCTTGCCAGGGGTATAAGCTATCTCGAAGTCATAAGAGGCCAAGAATTCCATCCACCTTTGCTGCCTTAGATTCAGATCTTTCTACGAGAAGAGGTACTTGAGTGACTTGTGATCAGTATACAACTCAAACCTTTCGCCTAGGAGATAGTGGCGCCAGGATTTGAGTGCAAAGACGATCGCCGCCAACTCCAAATCATGAGTGGGATAGTTCTTCTCATGAACTTTAAGTTGCCTACCCCCATAACATATCACTCTTCCCTCTTGCATCAGAACAGCGCCTAACCCCATGCCACATGCATCTGTGTACACGGTAAACATCTTACAATTATTGGGTAATACCAAAACTGGAGCTGTGGTAAGGGCTCTCTTGAGCCTTTGAAAAGCAAGCTCACACTCCAAGTCCCATGCAAAGACTAAGTTCTTCTTCGTCAACTTAGTAAGAGGGGCCGAAATCTTAGCGAAGTCCCTGATGAACTTCCGATAGTAGCCCGCCAGACCGAGAAAGCTTCTTACTTCGGTTGCATTCCTAGGAGTTTTCCAGTCTTGAACCACAACCACTTTCGCGGGATCCACCACTATGCCTTGCTTAGAAACTATATGTCAAAGAAACCGAACTTCCCTTCTCCAGAAATGACATTTGGAGGACTTGGCTTTCAACTGATGCGCTCTTAGCGTATCCATCACCTCCTTGAGATGCCTAGCATGCTCTTCCTCATCCTTTGAGAAGATCAGGATATCATCCACGAAGACAACCACGAACTTGTTAAGGAACTCCCTTAACACCCTACTCATCAAATCTACGAAGTAGGCGGGTGCATTAGTCAAACCGAATGGCATGACAAGCCATTCAAAGAATCCATCTAGAGTCCTAAACGCGGTTTTATCAATACTATCCTCAGCCACTCTAAGCTGATGGAATCCGGTGGCTAGATCGAGCTGAGAGAAAATAGAAGCACCAACAAGCAGGTCAAAGAGGTCATCAATCCTCGGTAACGTGTGCCTATTCTTCTTTGTCAGCTTGTTCAACTCTCGATAATCAACACATAGATGAAGCGAACCATCCGCCTTAGTAGCGAATACCACCGGAGCACCCCATTCAGAAATGCTTCGCCTAATAATTTTTTTCTCAAGCAGCTCCTTGATTTGCTTGCTGAGCTCTCTTCTTTCTCGTGGGGCCATGTGCCTAACGGGCAATGATACTGGCTTGGCATTATCAACCAGATAAATGCGAAAATCTATCTCTCGTTTAGGGGGTAACCCCTTAACCTCCTCAAAGACATCAGGATATTCTCGAACCACCCTTACGGATTGCAGATCATTGATGGACGAGTCAAGAGATTCAAGATAACATAGCATGAAGGGATCCAGCGGGTTGCAAGAAATCTCTAGGGTATTACCGAGGCGAGTCATGAACCTCACCACCCTATGCTCACAATCGAGAATGGCTCCATAACTGGACAACCAATCCATGCCCAAGATCAACCCGTATCCCGTGAACCCGAGAACATAAGCATTACACGTGAATTCTACGGTCAAGATAGAAATCTTCAAATCCACACAAATCATAGATAAATGGGCGGAACCCCCAATTGGATTTGAAACACTGACGGGATCCTCAACTAGACTAGTACTTAGGTGCAAACTTTCAACAATGTTAGAAGAAATAAAGGTATGCGATGCGCCAGAATCAAATAAAGTGCGAACAGGAAAGTCAGAAATATAAACAAGACTTTCTACAAAAATACTACCTCGGTCCTGAGCTGGAGCAGTGTTGAGAGCATGCACTTGCCCTCCAGAAGGTCCTGCACGCTGATTCTGCCTTTGCCCTTGTCCTTGCTTCTTGGGGCAATCCTTGCTAAAGTGTCCAGTCTCTCCACAATGAAAGCATTCACCCAGCTTCCTCTTCTTCTTCCTACAGTCTTTAGCTATGTGCCCAACAATCCCACAGTAGTTGCATTTTCTTGGGTCCTTTGCCTTGGCCTTGTTGCCCTTGTTGTTCTTGTTGTTCTGATTGCTCTGGTTTCCTCCCCACTTGGAGTCTGTCTTCTTGGTTTGAGTCTCATTAGCCTTGACTTCTTTCTTGCCATTTTTATCGTCTCCTTGAAGCAATGCCATGTCCACTAGGCCTTCAAAAGTGGCTCCCATGGGTATATGAGACAGGGCTAAACCTTGTAATGGCTCATTCAACCCTCGTGCAAAGCGTAAAGCCTTCTTCTGGGGAGTATTAACCATGTCCAAACCGAATCGAGCGAGCTGGTTAAACTTATTCACATACTCCCTCACTGTCATGTCCCCTTGCTTCAAATATATAAACTTCTCCAATTGCAGATTCGCCTCAGCTGATGATAGAAACTTAAGCCCAAACCTCGTCCTAAAGTCGGCCCAAGTCTCTATAGGTCTAGTAGCATTGGTGACCTCCCACCAATAAGCAGCTTCTTCTTTTAATAGCCATGCTGCTAATAAAACCTTTCTATGGTCTTCCACATCAAAGATAGCGAAAAGATCTTCAGTTTCTTTCAACCAATTTCGTGCCTCCACAAAAGTCTCCTTCCCAATGAAATTCTTGCCACCCATCGCCTTAAAGTCCTTGCAAACCTTTGCGAAATCCGCTTGTGGATGCTGGGGAGGGGGAGGAGGAGGAGGAACCTCAGTTACGGTGGGGGTATTTGCCGGGCCCGCATCGTTGGTCCAAGCTTCCAAGTACCTCCGGAACCATCCGGGAATGGTTACTCCCTCGGGAAGGTTAAGATCGGCCATGCCGAAAAAGGAAAAGATAGATTTAGAACGAGGAAACGAAGGATAGTGCTAATGGCTTTTAGGGAATAGCCTTTTAAAATAACTAGACTTTTCTTGGAAAATACTTAATTGGTTTTGAAAATAGTTTTCCAAAAAGATAAGTTTTAAAAACCTTTTTGCTCAAATCTTGTAAACCTGGCTCTGATACCAAATGTAACACCCCACCTCCGCTAGGGTCACTCTTGCATAGATCTAATTAACATAAACTTGCATCGATCTAATTAACATAAACTTGCATAGATCTAATTAACATAAACTTGCATAGAATAGAATAGATCTAATCAACATAAACTTGCATAGATCTAATTAACATAAACTTGAATAGATCTAATTAGCATAAACTTGCATAGAATAGAATAGATCTTATCAACATAAACTTGCATAGATCTAATTAACATTAACTTGCATAGATCTAATTAACATAAACTTGCATAGATCTAATTAACATAAACTTGCGTAGAATAGAATAGATCTAATCAACATAAACTTGCATAGATCTAAGTAACATAAACTTGCATAAATCTAATTAACATAAACTTGCATAGAATAGAATAGATCTAATCAACAAAAACTTGCATAGATCTAATTAACATAAACTTGCATAGAATATAATAGATCTAATCAACATAAACTTGCATAGATCTAATTAACATAAACTTGCATAAATCTAATTAAAATAAACTTGCATAGAATAGAATAGATCTAATCAACATAAACTTGCATATATCTAATTAGCATAAACTTGCATAGATCTAATTAGCATAAACTTGCATGGATCTAATTAACATAAACTTTCATAGAATAGAATAGATCTAATCAACATAAACTTGCATAGATCTAATTAACATAAACTTGCATAGATCTAATTAACACAAACTTGCATAGAATAGAATAGATCTAATCAACATAAACTTGCATGGATCTTGTAACACCCCACCTCCGCCAGGGTCACTCTTGCAAGTACACTAGCTTTGGAGGGGTGTTGAACAAGGTAAACATGCATTCAGATATCCCAAGACAGAACATATAAGTAAAACAGAGTAGTAAAGCAGCGGGTAAAACTAGCATTTCAAAACCATAGTCAGGTTACATCAAAGTACTTGGTCATTATTTTCCCATAAAACAAAGTCTAGAACATAAACTGAAAACTAAAAAAAAAAAAAAAACATAAAGTAACTATCCCCAAAGTAGCATAAAGCCATAGCATGCTCAAGCCATACATGAGCTATCCAGAAAAGCAGCTAAAGATCCAGCTAGGTATCAGTGTTCCCAACCTGCAAACCTGGGGGGGGGGGGGGGAGGGGGACGGAAGAAAAGAGGTGAAAGAAAACGGGTCAGTCAAAAAGATTGGTAAGTCCTATCTACTATTAGTATAAAACTAATAAAGTTAACTGGACATATAAAGCAGAGATGACCCTAGTCCTATCTACTATGTGCACGACCATAGTCCGCCTGAACCTACACCGGCGCACCTACTCAGCCGTCGTTTTGGTCGCTTACATGTCAGCCCAGTAATCGTGCCCCACCCTAGCCTATTCCCTAGGGTATCATGATACAATCAAGAGGGTTACTGGTGAAAAAGACCACGTAACTAGGGTTTCTAGCAGGTTAAATGTGGTTAACCCTACCCCATCAAGTTGGTTAAGTGTACCCAAGGTTCATGACTTAACCCCATCAACCCATCGTGTTTCATTGGTTAAGTATTCAAGTGGTCCATGACTTAACCCTATCATGTGGCATTAATTAATTTAATGCACCCAACCTCTCACATTAGACCTTGTTGTGGTTACTAGTTAAGCCGGGCGGGTCCGGGTAGCTTTACACCACAACTTGGTCTAACCTCGGGTTTCAAGTGCGACATGACCAACTACTCACATTGGGTCCTATTGCTTGTAGCCACTAGTTAAGCCGGTCGGTTCCGGGTAGATTTATGCTACAAACTCAACCCAACCTCGAGTTGGCCACTCTCATGTTTTCTAGAAGTCATGTCCAAATTCATGTTTACAAACATAATCACAAGTCAATGTTCATGTCATATTTTAAAATCATGTTTCATGTCATTAATATTACCCAAACCCAACGCATTCCCCTCGCATGTACGTTTCGCATAACATAACATAGATCAAAAGAGGGAACTTGACAAAACATGACAACAAGTGCATAAGGTAATAAGGTTGGCCACAAGTTAAACATTGTGGCATAAGTATGTTCATAAGCTTGCATATTACATCATAGGCCTCAAAACATGCATAATATCAACTTAAGCAAAATAGGTGAAACATGGTCATAAATGACATAGGATGATAGCAAGTGATTCGCATATAACACCATATGCAAGATAGTAACTTGCATATTACATCATGAGCCTCAAAATATGCATGATATCAAACTTAAGCAAATAGGTGAAACATGATCATAAATGACATAGGATGGTGGCTAGTGATTTGCATATAACATCATATGCAAGATAATCACAAGGTTTATGAGAGTTTCTATGTTGCTTTATACAACATTTCTAATCAAAGCTCATAGCTTTCTATGCATAAGGCAAAGGTGATAGCTTTACAAACATGCATAGGATATATTTATGCATAACATGATAGGATCAAAGCACATATCATACTTAGGCCCAAACTCAACTTGCACATGTCATATTTAACTTCATAGTTAGAATCTAAGAGTAGTATAGGGCTTACAATGCTATGAAGACTAGAATAAATATAAAATAAGATTGAGACGAAGCCACACTAGCAAATCCACAACCAAAGACGATAAACTCCACTTCAAGACTTGAGAACAAGAAGGAATAACCCCAAAGACAAGGAAAGATGGCTCTTTTACTTAAGAAAGATGGATCCTTTATGACATAGATTGATTTGAGACACTCATGCTCTCATGAAGAAGGTGGAGGCCATGATTAGTGAACATTTGGGCAGCATTTAGTTGTAGGAATGATTAATGAAGGTTTAGGCTAGGTCTAGGGGTCTTTTTATAGAGATTAGGGGTAGTTTAGACCATAGGATTAACCCTAAAACGAATCTGAACCCTTAACTCCCGTCAGAAACCAACAAAAGAGGACCCAACATGCCAAAATGGTGCACCAGAAAAATTGGTCCGACCGGGGGGGGGGGGCGGGGGGGTCGACCCCTGGGTTGACAGGGGTGTTGACCCATTGGGGGGGTCGACACAGGTGTCGACCCTGCTTGGGGCGGGAAAATTCCCGCCTATCCTGTTTGGGCTGAAATTCAAACCTGAATTCGAATTTGAACTGTTTTCGGGCGTGGAATTTTCTGAAAACTTCATTGGGCCATAACTTGGTCATACGGACTCCGTTTTTCGAAAACTCGGACTCTATTTCACGTATTTTTCCGAGACAAACGCAATGGCACAGCCCGTTTCCCTTGATTCAGATATTAGAATTTAATTCTGCCTTGATTTACATTATAACATGTTATTAAAAATATGGGTTGTTACAGATCTAATTAACATAAACTTGCATAGATCTAATTAACATAATTTTTCATAGGTCTAATTAACATAAACTTGCATAGAATAAAATGGATCTAATTAACGTGAACTTGCATAGCATAGAATAGAGTATATTTAATTACGCATATGAATCTACAAAATAGATCCAATAACATATGATAATAGAACTGGCATATCTCAACATAATAGAACTAGTAGCATATGATACAGGCATAGTCATACAGTCCAATTCACACTTATCACCATTACTTTTAATTAATTATCTTGTGAAAGTAACTGTACTCACAGTGGTAGAAGAAGAAAGAATATAGATATAAATTAAGCATTTGTTGTTTTTCTAGAATCGTTCCCCTTTTTCACAATTCCTATGCTTTGATTCATTGAAGAAGAGAAACTAGTTTAGTTTTGGATGCAGCAACATGGAGGCTTATGAATGAATTTAGTTTAGATTATGGTTAGACTAGATGTGCTTATATAGATGTATTAGCTTAATTAGAGCCTTTAGATTAATTAGGAGATCATTAGAACCACACAACTTAAAGACACATCATCCAGCAAATCAGAAGAGGCCACATCAGCCCTAAAACTCAAAAATCGTCATTAACAAATAAAAATGTGCCATGTGTGCAACATGATGCGCAACAGCAAGGGTGTTGACACCCATAAGTCATATATATATATATATATATATTATTTATTTTTCTTTTTAACTATCTTTCCAATTAACCCTTTTCACACTAAACCGCTTTTTTTTTAATTGAACTGCGTTCACACTAAGCCACTTTTTAGCCACTCCCTTAAAACAAAAATATGGCGTTAGCGGGGATTGAACTCAGAACCTCTTGTATACAAGTCACGTGTTCTAACCAAATGAGCCACTAAGTCTTTTGTTTACAAATCTTAGAACAATGTTAAACATTATTCTTTTCTCATTCCTCTTTTTTCATGTTTTGTGGCAATATTTAATTTTTCTCTTAAATATATCTATGTATATAATATATATACATATTTCCACATTTTTAATTTCATTAAAAATGCGGGGTGTTACATAGGGTACGAGGACTAGCATGAGATCTACGACGAGAGAAGCGGGTGGGAACAGCACAAGGACGATGCGACACCGCACAAGTATCGGGGAATCCGAAGGACACCGCACACTCCAACTCATGAGCTGAAGGAAGAGGCATATGGACTCCAGATCTCAAGGGACAAGAATTCTTCGTAAGTGGAGATAGACGATCTTTAATGATCACTATCTCATCCTTACTAAGCATAGAGGAAGACCCAGATGCTGGAACCACATCAGAGGCAAGTAAAGTACACGATAGGAAAACCTACGACTATATATATATATATTGAATTTGAATGTACATTTTAATTTATCGAGGCCATATACTGACTACAAAAATTACAAAAAAATAAATATAGCTATGTTTTGATGATATGGTCCTAACAAAACTAATTTCGTCGAATTTGGAGGCCGTTTGTAAAATGGCCTTTTTCCAGTCGATTAAATTCAAATTGAAATTACCAAACGCGTTTAAATTCACCACGCTCACATATCAATTCTAAAAATTAGGAAATTTGGAATAACAATAATTTGACATTCCGAATCCAATAAAAGTGGTTTTGTCGAAAACGGAGGTCGTTTGCAAAATGACTATTTTTAAGGGCTATATATTATATGAAATATATATAAATTCCATTGCGACTATTTTGAATTTTAAACTTTACATAAATTTCAATCTACATTATGAAATCTGAATTTTTCACATTTGTTAGAAAGATATTATTAAACAGACTCAAATATTTCTTGTTTTACTAAAATCCGATATATTTTGAATCATGTACATTCATTTAAATTTTGAAATCGAATTTTCAAACTACCGCGCCATTTCAGGCTCGTTTTATAATTAAAATAAATTTATACGTTCTAACTTTGATTTAAATAAAATTTTAAATCGTTATTATTTAAAATAAATCATTTTAAATATGCAGAATCCATAGAAATAGCTAAAATAAAAATTTTAAATTGGTTCTGAAAATCCGGGTTGTTACAATATCCCCCACTTAAAATCTTTTCATCCTCGAAAAGGAACGGAGCTGAAAGATATTTAACTGACCAACTCAACTTTCATTCTGGCATTCATTTTTCAACTTTTCAGTTTCTAAGAATTTTCTAGTTTCTCAAAAATTTGGCTAACACCCTAAAATTTCGAAAAATTTCGCCATTGCCTCCTTTGTCGGGCTGATCGGCAAAACCACAACTTGCCTCATAAGGCCCTCATCCAAAAAAAAAAGAAAAAGCCAAGTTGCTTGCCAATCGGCTCGTAAAATCATAAAAACCCAATGAATACAACAAACATGTACCTATTTGTCGGTCCTACGATTTTATTCCTCCTCTTAGCTTCCATGTTATGACCCATTCACACACACACAGACGCGCGCGCGCACACACACACACACACACACACACACATATATATATATATATATATATATATATATATACACATGCAATTCCAATCAATTTTCAATTCAGTTCAATATTTTACTTGATTTGGGTTAATTTCTCATTCATTCACATATTGGTTAAATTAAATATCATTCCAATAATTTTATTTTTTAAATTAATAATCAAACATCATAACCAACAATTTATTAGTCGATTAACTTTTCAAAAATATAACTTTTTTATATATTCCAAAATCATATTTTTAGTGCCAAATCACAAACAATAATCCTATCTGAGTTTTGGTTCTCACACCAGTTAGTTGGAAACATATAGATATACCACTTTCGAAACTCGAACATAAATACTGATGATAATGCATTAATCACCAGGATCATCTCCAGGCGACTAGAGTGTGATCCTATATCTATCAAGTATATTTGAGACTTCGAATATACGTTTGCAAGGCGTATATTCAAAATCTTCTTATACTCGATAGTCCAAACTCAATATAAAAATATACTCAGATATGTATAATAAGATATAATTTTCAAAACCAAATTCGTTTTTATAAATAATACTCTTTCAACTTATTCTAGGGTATTACTAACCCTATCTCCAACTAGTCATTCTTATAGGATGTTACAAATCCTATCTCTGTTGAATTCTTTCGTTCGGTTCTAATGTGTCTTGTTCTCGAGCTTTGTAAATCCAGAGCTCTAATACCACGATGAAACGACCCAACCTCGCCTGTAAGGGAAATCCTGGATTGAGTTAAGAACAGGACAAATTAACACACAAACCATAGAACATTTCGTTGCTATTACAACAATTTACATCAGAATACAAGAATATTCCAGATTATGAATAAATATTATACATTGGAAATACAATATCAGAGATTAAATAAATTATAAAGCAGCGGAAAATATATCACTATCACAACTGAAAGAAATAGACAAATAAAAGCTTTCCGAATATAGCTCCATCTGTAATCTAGGATCCTGCAAAAAGAAATCTGCAACACCAAAACTACTGACAGCCCATGTGGAAAATATGAACAACCAGAGTTTAGATAGAAATAATAAACTCCGAGTCAGTCATGGAACTGGTGTGAGAACTAAATAGGGTAATTCACGGGACTATGTCGTATAACATGGAATGGGTCTACCCCCATGAATACCTGTGCATAAAACAGTTTATAAACAACGCAATGCTTTTTTTTTGAAAAAGAAGCTATTATAAGACTCAGGTCCAATCACACAATGCAACATAAACCGGAGGATAGAGTTTTCCCTTATAATAGCCAAACATGCTTGGTACATTTAAAACAAATCATTTTGATATTACTATAAGTGTATAGTGTCAAAATCAACTTCAAAACAAATGTATCAATCGTAGACGGCATAATACACCATCCTACTATGTCGCCATATAGATTTACAACTAAAACCGAAAAGTCACGTATTGGGAATTGGATTTCCATCTATGAGTCAAGGCAAGGGATCATCCTCGCCGGCTTCGAGACACTCTAGCAAATGCTCAGGATCCCCCGTAGTGAACCTTGGTTAGGAGCAGGGCCGGTCCACACTTACGTTAGTGGATTAATATTCTTGAACACACGTTTCCCGGTCCTATAGGACCTATCACTTGGCCACTTGAGACTAATATCTGAGGCACCTCGTAATCCATCTTCCACACAGGTAAAAATAAATAAATGTCTGGGCTCCATACCATGACACCACCCATAGCTAAAAAGAAACGTCATGCCCTCCCTGCCGTCCTCATCCCGTTTTTGACTCATATCGAGGTGTGAGGCTCGCGAATTAACGTTATACACAAAGCTATGCTACTTAAAGCCATTCTTTAATCATCAACCACAAGACTTTGCTTTTCCACAAAAGCCTTGATCATTTGCATCTCAGCATTCCACACTAACAATTCACGCCATGCGACTGATGTCTATCAATATATAACCTCTAAGCTCGTACATCTCAGAGAAGGGTGTTAAGAAAGAGAATAAATTCTCCGCCACCAAACAGATACATATTTAATAGAAATCAATCAACAAGAATAAAATCCAATGTCAGACACACATCAATTTACAAGTCTGTTTTGGATCTGAATGAAACCGGAGGCACCTTATTCCTCGTCCCATATATCCAATATAGCAGTGAGGTCCTTGCATATCTGGCTGATTTCCAAGTACGTCTGGACGATCACCACTTATTACCTTGTCTTGGGAGCACAGCCCAATCAAGACATCAGTAATCATCCAAACAATGCGAAGAACTGGTCTTCAACCACCATCTTCATCATCGACTTTTAGTCGTCGTATCAGTTGTTCAGAATGGGATAAACCCGGTCTTTCCGAATAACCCACGTATTTTATAATCAATAATCAAGTGCTATAAAAACACATCATATGCCTCATTCCAATTTAAATATTCTTTTATTCAAATATCCATATCCTTTAGGAAAGGTTCCCATTAATTTTATCAAGTATAAATTCTTTTATATCTATACTTTAATCCTCCTTTGGATATCAATTTCAAAAGATTTTATTAACAAGTCGGGATTTTCAAACCTTATCGAAATAATCATTTATTTTATTTCCCAATACCAACCTATTCATCCCATGGAGAAAAACTGGTAATGCTCCATATCTAACACCATGGTGTTATTGGTAAAATTTATTACCATTTCCTGTTCAAATCTAATTAAAGATTTAACTATCTCCTAGAGTAAAACTGGTGGTACTCCATTCTCGATTATTTTCCAAATTTGATAATTAAATCATCACCGTCACATCTCAATCTAATTAAAGATTCATTAAAACTCCACTTAATTTTATTCTTCCAACGATCATTATTCAATGATTATTTAACTTTGGAAACACAAACATGCCACATCGACAATCTACACTGTACCACGGTTTCTACCAATATATAACCTCTAGGCTCATACGTTTCAGAGAAGGGTGTTAAGCAAGAGAATAAATTCTCCTCCACCAAATAGATATATATTTGATAGGGATCAACAATACAGTCCGAAATACAATGTTAAACATGTAATCCTGTCTTTAACTGGTTTAAAGAACCAACTATAATATAAATGGAATAACGGTAAAGCCTTTTAAATTCCATATATAGTAATAGTCTTCCTCCACAGAAGCTCATTTCGATTATCACCAAATCGAAATCCATTCAATTCCAATTTAACATATTAAATTGAAAACTTTACTTTGGAAAATTTTCATTGAATCTTAATAAAATATTTATATATTCCAAATCACATTTCACTGTTAATCGGGTTAAAGAACAAATGTAATTTGAAACACAGTTCACGATAAACCCAATTCCCATTCCATTTTTATTCCAATTACAAAATATAACTGGAACTCTAATAATCTTAGTTAAAAGATTTATTCTTTTCACATAGGGTTTAAGAACAACGTTACTGAAGACACCATTCACGACAAACCCAGAATCCACTTTGATATTAAACATAAGGCTCTAAATAGAAATCATACCAGCTTAAATTCAATATCAAATTCTGAAACCAACACATATCATATGAGGAATAACGATATATATCTATCTTCCAAATTCCTCCACAATATCCGCATAATCACGAAATCCAATATCGAAATATCCCCAAGATGGTTTCTATTCAAATCCATTCCAATTCATACATTGGAAAATTCTGATTAGATTAAAACCATTCACAAATCCAATTAATTTATTTGAAAATGTTGGATTAACTTTCTAGTTAGTAACTAGTTCATTTTGATAAAAATATATTTTTATCTTTACAAACGTGGAATTTTTCATCCAAATTCTTTCCAAATCATTTATTATGATTTTACACAAATTATTAATAACTTTCATAATTTTATCAAGGCCCATACAGTAGGTTTCCAATAACGGCCACCGAACTGCATCCATTACGAACTTTTCCAAAATTGATTTGGACATAATTCTACATCCAACCATTAAATTTCAAATCTCTTATATTCATTAGAAAGTTCTTTCCGATACGAACCCAACAGTTCCTGTTTTAAGAGAATCCGATGGTATGATCTCCCGTAATGTCAACTCGAAGTCAATGGTCGAAATTCGCCAACAGTCGCAGCGCTGCGAGTTCTAATCTAGCCAGTAATGTATATAATATATATATAATACATATTTCGTTCAAAACGTATTTTATAAATTCGTTTTAAAAATGATTCCTACTTTCATATCAATTTTAAATCAAAATTGAATACTCCTTATCATTATAATATTAAAATGATAATATTTTCAAAATATCAGATTTTGAGGTCATTTCCTTTTCGATATTCATTACAAAAATGAATAAAATCGATATAAGTAGCATTAGCGTTAAAATGGCGCATATCTAATCAACATGGCTTCACATATTTAAATATTTTCATGTCCATCCAAAATCGGACATCAAATTCACATTTTAATCCTTTGCTGAATATTATTTTAAAATATTCGTTATTTTAAAATATTCATTATTCCTGAATTAGAATCGGACCCAGTCAATTACCTTATAATGTTATCTATATGGATTCCATACATCACATGTACACAACAATAATGATACATAATCATCAATCATCCAGAGTGCATTACACAACTGCATAATCATTAAATATAAATAATTAACGCTTACAACAGTCTGTCGACCAATCAGTTGACATACAACTAAACAATTGGGATTAGTGTACGTCAAATATTATCCCAATATCCGTGTGGGGCTTCAACCAACAAATACTGAATATTATTTGTGCAGTTGGGCGATGTGTAAAATTTATCATCCCAATCAATGCCAATTAAATGGGTGTACATTAACAAATAGTCCGATTTATAAATGAATATTTATTTCAAGAGAATTTTATGTTGTTCATACATACGTTAAAAATTATATTTTTAACGATTTAAAATTTATTTCAATACATGACTATTTTATATAGTTCAATTATATAATAAAAATGATATTAGAAAATTTTATTGTTCAAACTTTTTGTTCAACACATGAGTAATTTATATAGTTTACTTTAGAAAATTTCGGCATTATAACGGCGCGATATTTGAACCGGAATAATGTCTAGCATTATTCCTCTCCTGATACTGGCTCGCACCATACACAATCATCCCTCAATTCACAAAACCATAATACAATCTACTTCACCACAATACAATCAATTTCACCACAATTCAATCCAAACAAACAAACAACCATGGTTTGTACACATAAATAGTGTCAGGAGCTACTCAGCCCCGTCAGCAACCTAGGATATATTTAATTGTAAAATAGTTTAAGTGAGAAAGTGTTCTCACATTGGGATCCAATCCGTGATTGTTTTCTGACACTCTGATTTGCTGTTCTGATTCCAAAATTTGCAAACAAGCTCCAATTTTCACATAATCTTTTTACCTAGCTTAAATGGGCAATTCTGGACAACTTTCGCCAAGTGACCTTTCTTTTGAAAATGCTCCAATTCGCCAGAATTTGAGAAAAGACATTATTTGGACAACAGACTTTGGACGCGTTTTCTTGACAACCCTACAATCAAAAATGTTGCTTCGATATACTCAAATCGAAGATAAAACTATGTTCTTTGACTTTGGCACTCTAGAGTTTTGGCCAGAAGCGCATGCTTTGAGAGTTATTGGCTCTGGAAGGTCAGGGGCTTAATTGCAAAAACTGAATTTTATAAAAAAGGGTGTTTTTGGCCAAAGGGGGATCCATGGCCTGAGTGGGTGATGGGGGAAGGCTGCGCCGGAGGTCTGGTAGCTAGGGGGAGGCGCTTTCAGTCGGAGGAGGAGCCAGGGGTGGCTGGAGCGGCGGTTTGGGCTAGGGCTTGCGGATTTGAAGGGGAGAGAGAGGAAAGAGAGAGGGGAGGAAGGAGGAGGGGGTTGCGGGTGGGTGGTTGACAACGCAGGAGAGCGGCATGGCGGTGGGGGAGGGGGGAGACAACAGTGAACGATGGGTTTCCTCCTTTTCTTTTTTTTCTTTTTTTATTCTGAATTATGAATGGAGAGAGAAGGGAGAGGGTTGACCATTTATATATTTAATTTAATTTTAATTCCAAAAAGTTAGTTTTTCATTCCAACTCCAATCAAGCCCACCGAATATTGCTCCTACCTAAATACCCCGATTTAGGAAACAATGGGATATGTCCTGTAAGCCAATTCAACTGTTTCGATCAGTTTTTGCCAAAATTAATATATATATATATATATATATTGAAATTGAACGTACATTTTAATTTACCGGGGCCGCATATTGACTCCAAAAGTTACAGAAAAATAAATCTAGCTATGTTTTGACGATATGATCATAACAGAACTAATTTCATCAAATTTTGAGGCTGTTTGTAAAATGGCCTTTTTCCAGTCGATTAAATTCAAAATGAAAATACCAAACGCGTTTAAATTCACCATGCTCATATATCAATTCCAAAAATTATGAAAATTGGGATATAATAATAATTTGACATTCCGGAGCCAACAAAAGTGGTTTCATCGAAAATGGCGGTCAGTTGCAAAATGGCTATTTTAAGGGCTATATATTATATAAAAAATATATAAATTCCATAGCGACTATTTTGAATTTTAAACTAGACATAACTTTCAATTTATATTATGAAATCTGGATTTTCACAATCATTAGAAAGATATTATTAAATAGATTCAAATATTTCTTTTTTACTAAAATCTGATTTATTTTGAATCATGTACATTCATTTGAAATTCGAAATCGAATTTTCAAACTACATGCCATTTCAGGCTCGTTTTATAATTAAAATAAATTTATACATTCCAACTTCGATTTAAATAAAATTTTAAATCGTTATTATTTAAAATAAATTATTTTAAATGTTCAAAATCCATGAAAATAACTAAAATAAAAATTTCAAATTGGTTTTGAAATTCCAGATTGTTACACAAAGCATAGAAAAGATTGCATTTTTATCCAAAACCAAAATATTCGGTAAAGAACATTTTGAAAGTTTCTATTCTTTTGAAAATAATTTTTTATAATTGTTTTGACATAAAATTTTGTTAGGCAGACAAAATGATTTTTAAGAATTAAGAATAGAGTAGACGTTTGCACCTAGATGTAAGTCATTGAATTGACATTATAAACATGAATGGTTGAAAAACTTATAGAGAAATAGTTATCCCTGTCTACTCCAGTTTTAGTGATTTGAAAGAAAAAGAAATAGAGTTTTGCATATATATTTTTGGGGATAACATATTTTTATGGTTTGACAAAGGTAAATTTTAAAGAGGAAAAACGAAGTTTTGACACTTTTAATTTTTGGAAGAAAAATGAAATGAGGAAGCCAAACCATGTTTTTTTTTATATCATGGAGTAGGTAAGGATTAGTACATAGGGAAAACGGGAAATACTTTGAGGCTATAAAATGGATAGTGAAATTTGGAAATAATGGTAAATCCCCGTAGAATGCTTAAGCATTATCGAGCCTAGGTTGTTGCTTGGAAAAGACTGTTAGTACACAACAAGGACTAGTGGTGACTACCGGGGGTAAAGGGTAAGTAAGTGTTTAGATCCTTTGGTTTGGACTTTTCTTTGTCCGTAGGGACATGGTCCTAGGATTCTTAGCCTTTGATAGTAGCTGTATAGATTGCTTATTTTCCTATTTTAGTTAAAAGAATTAGAAGGCTTATTTGAAGACTAAACTTAGATCAGTGGATTAAGTTAAATAAGCTATGAAAAGAGTAATGACATAACTAAAATGAAAACAACAAATACAGTAGAGCAACAAACGTGACGGTTGAGAAAAATGGAAAGCTTTGAGAAATGGTTTTTTCCTAAGAAAGTTGAAAAAGAAAATCAATAACGAAGAAAATTTTCTTATGTGAACTATGCTTGGATAGGAAGATAGGGAATCTTTATATTATAGTTGCATAAAATCCAAGTAGAGGAGGAAAGAGTACATGAAAGAAAAACAGAAGATGTGAAGTTTACCACCTTTTTGTAACATGAGAAATCGAATTTAGAGAATTAGATTTATTTGAAATTCGAAAATCTAAAGTTGGTTGCTAGGATTTTGGATGCAAAAAATAGGATGAACTATGCTCTTGCTCAGTAAGAGTGCGGGAGAATTTGAATGAAAAAGTATTTTGATTTTCAAAATATTGCATTCACGTAGAAATTTCCAGTGTATTTAGTATGTGTGCATCATGTTTTCAGAAGATTTTCAAGAAAAAATTGCATTTAGATAGGAAGTGTTGCTTAGGCATTCATTACATCCATATATTATTATGTTGTATAACACTTTGCACAAGTGCACAAATGCTTGCAAAAGTTTGATGCACACATAATGGTTGTAAATTATGCGAGGGAGTATTTAATTTTACCCTTACCAAATTTCGGGGACCAAATTTTCTAAGGGTGGGAGAATGTAACACCCCACATTTAACTAAGTAATAAAATGGGTAAGAAATAAAAATTGCATGAATATGTATATACGCATAGAATTTTAATGTTGAAAAAAGGAGCAAGTTAAGAGAAGAAAGAAATAAATGCATAAATAAAATAATGCATTGAAAAGAGGAATAAGACAATGCATTAAAAAGGGGAATAAAACAATTAATTAATAGCGTCATTAATTACATTAAATACGCAGCCATTAAAGGACAAGAAATTATAAGGTAAATTATTAATGAATTAAATAATCAGGAGATCGTATGTATATTTATATAATTTAAATTTAAACTTAATTATGATTCACAATTGGAATAGTATGAATCAAGAGTTTGTTTACATATATATATGTATGTATATATGTGTATGTATATATATATATATATATATGTGTATATATATATATAAAGAAATTAACGTTATTAAGTAAAGTTTAAATTTAGAAATTACAACAGGTAGAAAATCAGCATGGACCAAGGCCTAGGTCTACCCACTTAGGCCTAGTTCGACCCAGGAGTCGACCCACGTTGTAACGAAACGCATTTTGCCCGACCTTAATCAATCACTGGATGGATTAAAATTGTTCAAAACCCGCATACTTTAACTTTGGGAATACAATATATTAGAACAAATAACAACAGACTTTTATAAACATTAAAATAATGTTACATTAGAGTACAGAATATCAAAGTACATTGAATAAAGAAATAATACAGCGGACGGTAAATTACAATAAATTTAATACATTGCAGCGAAAGACTATGAATGCTCTGGACACAGCTTCAATCCAGAATCCTGCTCAAGAGATAAGTATCTGCAAAAAGCTACCTGACTGCCCATGTGGAAAATATGGGCACCCGAGTTTGCCAAGTGAAACAAACTACAGGTCAGTCATGGGACTGGTATGAGAAATCTTAACTTAACTAATCTAATAATAAGGCTAATCAAAGGACCACGCCGCTAATGTGGAACGGGTTTACTCCATTGGATTGCCAGTGCATAACATAAAATAAATCATTTAAACAACGCAATGCTTTTTAGAAAAATGAAACCATTATAAGACTCAAGTCCCATCACACAATGCAATGCAAACCGGAGGATAGAGTTTTACCTTATAATGGTCAAACATGACTTGGTACATATAAAAACAGATTTGATATTATTATTAGTGAATATATTTTTTCAAAAACAATTTCAATCATAATGTATCAAGCATAGACGGCATAGTACCCCATCCTACTATGTCTCCATACTAGTTCTACAATCAAAACCGCAAGGTGTCGTATTGGAAATTGGGTTTCCATCATGAATCAAGGCTAGGGATCGTCCTCTCCGATTCGAGACACTCTAGCAAATGCCTCAGGATTCCCCGCAGTGAACCCTTGGAGCGGTAGGGCCGGTCCACACCTGTTGAAAGTGGATTAGTTACGCCTGAACATACGCTTCCCGGTCCTTTTGGACCTCCAGTATGAAAACTTCCGGCCTATAAATCCGAGGTACCTCATAATCCATCATCCACATAAGTAAAATGCCAAGGCTGGTAGGTCACTGACATCACTCTAGCTAGAAAGAAACGTGTGCACTCCCTACGGTCCATATCCCGTTTTTGACTCATACCGTGGTTTGAGGCTCGCGAAGTCACGCTATACAGAAAGCTATGCCTAAACAGGCTATGCTTTAATCATCAACCACAAGGCTTTGCTTTTCAACAAAAGCCTTGATTCATGCATCATAGCATGTCACATTGTCAAACCATACCATACCATTGATTCCTACCAATATATAACCTCTAAGTTCGTACATCTCAGAGAAGGATGTTAAACACCAAACATATATATATATATATATATATATATATATATATATTAGCAGAGATCAACGAATATCGTATAAAGGAATACAACGTCAGACATACGATCCATTTACAAGTCCGTTCTGGGTCTGAGTGAAACCGGAGGCACCTTATACCTTGCATATCCAAACAATCAACAATACGTCCGTACGGCTACCCCTGACTCCCCTTCAAGGCAGCTACTCCAATCATGGGCCTCGGTAGCAACACATCCATTCGATGTGAAGATCGTCGGTCTTCAATCACCGTCTTCAACTCTTCGACTTAAATCGTCGTATAATCATTTGAAATGAGATTGAACTCAGACCGTTCAAATGATTCTCGCATATATACATATATAGTTTAAAACCATTTCATATCGTTAATAGTATTTAATAACTATTTATCGTTATTTTTATTATATAAAAGTAGTTAAATCTATTTAACGACGCTTCGGGTCGATCGGCGGCCCTGGAGCTGTTTTTATCAAAATTTGATTTACAATTATCTCGAAATCTAACCGTTGGATTTTGACAAAATTTATATCGTTGGAAAGATCTACCTAAAGCGGTCCTAACGGTTCCAATTTTGTGAAAATCAGACGGTCGGATCTTTCAGTATAATCGTTTGAAGTTACGACTTCGAAACGAGAACTACCATGCGCGATTCGTTTAATTTATATTTATATTTATATAAATATAAATATACATCGTTTGGCGATTTCAACTACTTTCTAACAATCATACCTATAATGCAACTTTAAAATCTATTCTTTTTATCGCATCTAAAATGACGATAAAAATGCCACCTTTATTTCTTCTTTTTATCGCATCGATAAAATGCCACTTTTATTTCTACTCTTTTTATTTCTACTCTTTTTATTGTCCCTAGATCGACAATAAAAATACTTCTTTTAATTCTAATCTTCTTATTGAATAAAGTATCAATAAAAATGTCGCCTTACATTTATTCTTTTTGTTTACACTTGAAATGAAAATAAAGATATCACTTTACATTTATTCTTTTCATTTGCATCAAAAGGTAAATAAAAATATAACCTTTTAATTCTAATCCTTTTTATTGTCTCTATTATGACAATAAAAATATAACAATAAATTCTATCTTTGTGATTACATCTAAAACGTAAATTAGAATATCGCTTTTATATCTATGTTTTTACTTACATCTAAAATGTAAATAAAATGTGCTTTTTCTTCCTATGTTTTTATTTATGTCTAAAATGTAAATAAAAATGTACTTTTTTTAATTCATATTTTCATTCACATCTACAATGTAAATAAAAATGTGCTTTTCATATTCTTATGTACATCTAAAATGCAAATAAAAATATCCTTTTTCATGCATGTTTTTATATCTAAAATATAAATAAAAATGTCAACTTCTATAATCATGTTTTTTATTTACAAGTAAATTGTAAACAAAAATGTACTTTTTGTTAATTCGGCTATGGCGAGTTTGACAGGGTTAATTCTTGGGCGACGATTTCAATTGTGAAGGGGGAGTTTTCGATCAATCATTTGGAACAGATGTTGAAGCATAACTTTATTATCTACATGGTTGGATTTGGAATGTTAAGCGCTTCAATAACGACTTTGTGGTTAAATTTCCTCAGAATTTGTTGGATAGGGAGCATTTCTTGACAAATGATCGTGGTTCAATTTGCATCCGTCCATGCTCCTTGAGGTTTAACTCTGTTAAACCTAGGGATTTGACGACTATTTGGATTACTCTCAGGAATCTACCCATTATTTTTCGAAGTCATTGGATGGTTAGCTTGATTTTGATGAAAGTGGGGGTGGTTAAGAGGATCCAGAAAAACAATTGGAGTGCGATGGATTTATCGTTTCTTAGAGTGGAGGTAGAAGTGCCTACTCCAATTTATCTGTCATCAGTGTTGAGGCTTTTTTCATGAAATTCCTATCATGAAGTAGGGGTTAGCAGATTCTATGGAGATCCGAATGCAGAGTGGGAATTTCCTGATTTTAAGAACCTGATTTTCAAGAAAGATGCTGCTTGTGTTCTTAAGACATGGAGGATTAAGAAGGATGGGCAGAGGCATGAGGTTTTCATGCAAGAGGTAGGAGGACCATTGTGCTCTGTTAATGATGGAGATAATGTGACTGTGGAAGTGGGGGAGAAGCATGCAGTGGATGATGTTAATGAGGATGTTAATGATGAAGATAATGTGACCGGGGATGTGGTTCATGAGGATGTTAATGTACATTTGAAGGCAATTGAGAATGTGCATGTAGCAGTGAGTGTAGTTGAAGATGTTCTGGCTTCTGATGGGAAACATGCAACTGAAGCAGGTTCTGGTTCAGGTGCATCTAATCAGGTGTATACTCAAAGGAAAGGTAAACAGGCTGCTGGATTCACTTTGCTTAGGAGGATTGCCAGACGTAATCAGGACATGGAGCACCCTTGTAAAGGTAGTGTTTTTGTTCCTTCTGTTTTGAATAGCTTGTCTAATGATCAATTGTATGACTTAGCTGTTAAATCTGGTTTCTCCTTGAGTAAATTTGATGCTAACATTGCTGATTTTAAGAAGAAAGAATTAGAGAGAGTAGAATCTATTAAATGATAATAGTTTCATGGAATGTTCGTGGTTTAGGCAAACCCAAAAAATTCCTTAGGGTTAAGAATTTTTTGCTATCTCTAAACCGTGACATTGTTTTCATACAAGAGTCTAAAATTGCTTATGGTTATAACTTTTGTTTCATGTCACTGGGAGGCTCTCTATTGGATTATTGGAGTTTTCTGAATTCCATTGGTAGTTCAGGAGGCTTAATGATTGGTTGGAACACCAATAATTGGGAGTTGAGGCAGGAGAGAAAGGATACTCATTGTTTGCATGTTTCTCTTTGTTATAAAAGCACAGGGGTAATATACTTTTTCACAAATGTTTATGGACCCCAAACAAGAGTCGAGAGAAGGGTGTTATGGGATAAATGTCTATCCTTTATGAGCAATATCCAAGGTCCTTGGCTTATTGGAGGTGACTTCAATGTTACAAGATTTCAATATGAGAGGAATAAAAGAATGGAGAATTATGGAGAGGATATGGAGGAGTTTGGTGAATTTGTACAAAATTGTAATCTCATTGATCTTCCTTTGAACAATAGAAAATTTACTTGGAGCAATTTAGAGATGATCCTACTTTGGTGAAGCTTGACAGATTCTTTTTTAATCCTGAGTTTGAAGATTTGCATCCACTATCCTCGCAAAAAGGTCTGGCATCAATTTTTTTTTTATCACTGCCCTATAGCATTTGACTCTGGCGATGGTGCAATCAGAAAATCTTTTTTTCATTTCGAGAAGATGTGGTTTATGGAACAATGATTTGATGAATTGGTGAGAAATAAGTGGTTTGAATTTTCAGGTCCAAATGATGTTGCAAGTTCAATTAGTAGGAAGTTGAAGATTTTGAGAAAGTTTTTGAAGAAATGGAATAAAGAAGCTTTTGGTTCAGTTCGAATGAAAAAAGAAAGCCTGGAAGATGATATTCTCAAACTTAACATTCTGGCTGAGCAAAGACATTTGACTGATTGTGAAAGACCTTTGTTGAAGAGCAAAGAAGCTGAACTGTTAAAAGTGGTCGATCAAGAAGAGTTATACTGGAAGCAGAGATCAAGAGATAAATGGGTTAAGGAGGGTGATAGGAACACTGGCTATTTTCATAGAGTGGCAAATGGCAGAAGAAGATCAAACATTATTTGCAATATTAATCATGATGGAAAGGAGGTGAGCAGCTAGGAGGAATTGAATACAGTGTTCACAGATTATTATAGAAATTTTTTGGTTCAGGTGGTTCTAACAAAGCTGAGGTCGACTGGAGTGTCCTTTATCCAAGCAAGATTGATCTCTTTGGACATGATGCTAGCTTTTCAGAAGATGAAATCTTTGCGGCTTTTAATGAAATGCCTAATGATAAGGCTCCACGTCCGGATGGTTTTCCCAACTTTTTCTTTAAAAGATACTGGGACTGGATCAAAGTCGATATCATCATTTTGTTTAAGGATTTTGAAAGAGGAACATTAAAATTAGAAATGATAAGCTATGCCAATGTTGTGCTTATCCCTAAGAAGGAAAGATACTTGTCACCATCTGATTTTAGACCTATTAGTCTTTTAAATAGTACTTACAAGTTGATTACTAAAGTACTTGCTAATAGATTAAAATTGGTCATGGATAGATTGGTTGATAAGTCTCAAATAGCATTTATCAAGGGCAGATACATTCTTGAAGGCATGGCTATGGTGCAAGAAGTTGTTTCTTTCTGTTCTAATAACTCTGTTCCTTGTATGATATTGAAGCTAGACTTTGCAAAAGCATTTGACACTGTGGATTGGGAGTTCATGTTAGATATGCTAGAAGCAAGGGGATTTGGTCAAGCTTGGATTGGATGGATGAGAAAAAATTTTATGGCATGTAAAGCGAATATTTTGGTTAATGGTGTTGCAGGTAAAACTATAAGCTCGAAGAGAGGATTAAGGCAAGGTGATCCGTTGTCACCTTTGTTATTTGATTTGGCAGCTGATGTATTCACTCAAATTCTACATATTAGCTGTGCAAATGGTATTTTAAAAAGCTTTGGAGATGAGTACGTCATGGGTGGAATCACTTCATTACATTACGCTGATGATACTATTATCTTCAGTAGACCAGAATGCAAATACATTACTGCGCTCAAGTTTATCCTTTATGCATTTGAAAATCTTTCGGGATTGAGAACCAATTTTCATAAGAGTTATGTTCTTGTGATTGGAGCTGATCCTGGAGTGGAGAAGGACATTGCTGATGTGTTAAACTGTAAGGTGGGTGAGTTCCCATTGAATTATCTTGGTTTGTGCATTAGACTAGGGAAGCTTCACAAAGATGATTGGTTCTCTCTAATACATAAAGTAGATAAGAGATTATCAAGATGGAAAGGAAATTCATTATCTAAAGCTGGAAGGCTTGTTCTTGTTAATTCGGTGTTAACAGCAATAAATTTATACTGGTTGTCTTTTTTTTAATTTCCTGAATGGGTGATCAAGAAAATTGATGTAGTTAGAAGAAATTTTCTTTGGGTTGGCAAAAGTGAGGCTAGTGCAGCAGTTTGTTTGATTTCCTGGAATCAAGTTTGCAAGGGTAAAGAACAAGGTGGTTTGGGGGTAATTAGTCTGGTTGACATGAACAAAGCTTTGCTATGTAGATGGTTGTGGCACATATCAGCTCATAAAGATTCATTATGGTGTGAATGGGTATCTAACACCTACTAGAATGACATTTTTTCATTATATGTTAATGTTAGTCATCCTTCTTCATTTTGGAGGGATATTATGGATACTTCACATATTTTTAAAGTGCAATATAGTATAAAAATGAACAATGGTAGATGGTGCTATTTCTGGCTAGACAAATGGCTTCTTCCAATTGCTTTGGCTTCGGAATTTAGTTGTTTGTTTGAAATTTCTTGTGAGAAATTTGCATGTGTTTCTGATTTGTTTGATCCTTTGGCCGTGGGATTTAAGTGCAAGTTGACCTTTAATAGAATCATTGAAGGTAGAGCTCTTATGCAGATGTTGGAGCTTTTTAAACTTTTGGAGGATGTTTGTGTTGTGAACAGTGATGATGAATGTTATTGGAGTAACAAGACTAAGTTTTCAGTGAAGAGATGCTATGAGATGATTAATTTCTACGGAAGGAAAATGTTGGGGTTTAAATATATGTGGAGTTTTGTTGAGGTTCCTTTGAAGATTCGCATGTTTATGTGGACTTTAATGCATGGAAAAGTTAACACTAAGAGTCTTCTCAGAAGGAAGAATATCAATGTGGATGAGTTTTGTTGTCTTTGTAGTGCTTAAACAGAGGATTGCATGCATTTGTTCTGTGACCGTGATCTGGCATTCTATGTCTGGACTAAATGCATGGTGAACGTGGATGTTAATCTTGCTTGGAGGGACTTGATTCCAGATCAAGTTCAGTTTTGGAGTCACACCTCTTCTAGAAACTGTGCATTTCTTAATTTTGCATTCTGTTGGGTTATTTGGAATGAACGAAACAGTAGATGATTTAAAAATGTTGCTAAATCATCAACTGCCATTGTTTTTCTAGTTTTAAAGTACTTTTACAAGTGGGCCGGTATTGATGATTGGGTTTTCATTGATTGTATTATAGATGGCAGGGGAGCTGGAGGTTTCTGATAGGCTCCTACTGCTTTGGAGTTTTACGGCACTAATATGTAGCATAGCATTTTGTTGTAATCACATTTTGTAGCTCCTGCATGAGCGTTTATATGACGAAGTTTGTAGTATTTTTTTGGCTCCTGCGTGAGCGCTTTATGTTTCTTTTTGTGGTGTCATTGTATCTCTAGACTTTGTATTTGCTTCAGTATTTATATATGGCATGACGCTCTATGGAGTTGCCACTACCTTGCTCTCAAAAAAAAAAATTTGTACTTTTTAACTCATGTTTTTATTCACAACTAAAATGTGAATAAAATACTCCTTTTTAATTTCATGTTTTTATTCACATCTAAAATGTGAATAAAAATATATCTTTCAATGTCATATTTTTATTCGTAACTAAATTACAAATAAAATTGTGCTTTATAAATTCATGTTTTTATTTGCAACTAGTTTGCAAATAAAAATTCAAATTTTAAAACGGTGTTTTTATTTACATATGGAATACAAATAAAAATGTACTTTTTCTTATTCTTATTCACATCTAAAATGTGAATTAAATTTTCTTTTTATTTTTATATCTTTCATTCACACGTAGAAAGTGAATAAAAATGTGCTTTACATATTTGCAACTAATTTGCAGATAAAAAGTGTAATTCTTTCCTATGTTTTATTTGCATCTGAAAGTGCAAATAAAAAGTATAATTCTTCTTCTTCTATGTTTCTACTTGCATCTAGAAATGCAAATAAAAGTATAATTTCTTTTCTATGTCCTATTTTCATTTACACTAAATAGTAAATAAAAATGTCTCTTTCTTATATCCTGTTTTATTTACCTATGTGTAAATAAAATATTCTTTTCTTTATCTCATGCTTTATTTGCACTAAATTGTAAATAAATGTATTCTTTTTTTTTCATGTTTATTTACCTAAATGTAAATAAATGTAACCTTTTCTCTTCCATGTTTATTTGCCTAAATGTAAATAAACGTAATCCTTTCTCTTTCATGTTTATTTAAATGTAAATAAAGTTTTCTTTTTCTTTTCATGTCTATTTACCTAAATGTAAATAAATAAAATCTTTTCTTTTCATGTCTATTTACACAAAAATGTAATTGAATGTATCCTATCAATTTGCATATCCTATTTACATAGAAAATGCATCATCGAAATTTTGTTCTTTTCATTTACATAGAAAATGTAAATAAAGGTGTCATCAAGTTTTGTTCTATTTATTTACAAAGGAAAATGTAAATAAAATGTGTCGTCAAGTTTTGTCGACATCTCTAATTCAACAAAATAAATTGGTATTTTAATCAACTCAACATTTTATAACTAAAATGTTATCTTTATTCAATCTTAACATTTTATAACTAAAAATTTATTTTTCTTTATACCTTAACATTTTATATAAATTCTAATATCATATAAATGAATATTTCCTATGTTAACATTTTTCTATAAATTCTAATATCATATAAATGTAAAGTTTATATATTCACATTTTTCTACGAATTCTAAAGACATATAAAAGTAAATTTTATATATTCACATTTTTCTATGAATTCTAATGACATTCTAATTTAATGACCTTCTAATTTAATCATCCTCCTAATTTAATCACATCCTAACTTAATGACATTCTAATTTAATGACATTCTAATTTAATGACATTCTAATTTAATGTCATTCTAATTTAATGCCATTCTAATTTAATGCCATTTTAAATGACATTATAATATTTTAACAGGAAAGACAAATTCATCTCAACATGATTGACAAATTCATTTAGCATAAATGACAATTTCAATTTTAACATAACTGACGATTTCAATTTTAACATAAATAACAATTTCAATTTTAACATAAATGACGATTTCAATTTTAACATAAAAGGTATTTTTATATCCTAGTATAGCATTTATAACAAAAAGGTTAATTTCTACGAAGGTGTTATTTTCTATTCTAAGATAAAATACCCTAAATAAAATGATGTTTTGATCTAACGAATTAAAGATTAGATTTTTATTCGAACTAGAACTTATCATTCAACCAATAATCGTCACCACAATTCATCACAAACAATAATCAACGAAAGACCAAATAACCAATCTAAATTTTGAACGATGGATAATATATTACAATCAAAATCATTATAAATATGTATATATAATTTTTATTTAAATTTAGAATGAGAAATCTCACCAATAGCTTTCCATTTCACCAAAATTTATACGAGCTCTAAATCAGTTCCCGTTGGTTTCATCACGTAGATCTCAGTTTTCTGATTCCAACGCTTTTTGTCTCACGCGATTCTGATTACATATGAATAAGTTATTGCAATTTAAAGATTAATCACATAATTAGATAATTTAAATTAAAATTAAGGTGTAATTACTCCTTAATCCCCATGTTTACACTACGGTCCCTCATTTTTCTACGTTGATTTACTGCTTTAGAAAAACCCATCGTCCTTCCGTTGCACACACTATGAGGTGCCAGTCCTCGATCACCAACCGCCACAACGAAGCCCATGCTTTCCTCCATCTGCGCCGCCAAGCCCGACCAGATCGGTGGGGCCCCCTTGCCTGGAAACGGGTTTGAAATCCAGCTCACACGCAAGTCCCTTGAGGGATGATTTCCGACGATTTACTTAATTTTAATAATTCATGGCCATTGAATACAAAGATCAAAGGACGCTCTTCGATTTGGTATATGGAACTCTCGAAATCATTGAGGGATTTTATTTAGAGGATAAGGATTTATTGGAGGAAGAAGGAAAATATAATATATAGTGCAGCGAGAGTAAAACATATAGATGAGTACGAAAAGAAAGGAAAGTCTTTAAATTGATGAATTTAAATTTGGCATAGATTATGTAGCCAATAAATGCAAAAATGAATTCAAAAAAGGTTTCATTGTTTCCTAATGCACTAAAGAATATGACAACCTTTATTCCACGAAGCATTTATATATATATATATATATATATATATATATATATATATATCAATACTACTTCTATCACCAAAAAGTGTCATTTATGATGTAAATCTATCTGTAACAAAAAGAAGTAAGTACATAATATATTGCACATGGTTAATATGCAATTTTTTTTCTCATATTGAAATAGAAACAAATTAATTTTGAATAATAAAAGTTAACTTAATATACATAACATATGTGCACATTTATAAGGTAATAACGCACTATTATATGATTATAATTGTTGACTACTTTCAAATTATCATGGATAAACTGATTAATTTATATAAATGGAATAAATTGCATTATCTCCATGATGTTAACAAAATAGGCATGTTCAAATTTCAAATAAATTTGACAGGTTGAACATGATTTGCTCTAATATTTTTAATAGAGTATAATCCTGGAATAATTGCTATAATATCCACTAATAAAAATTCCACTTAAAATAGTCAAACTGATAACACTGGCATTATCAGTAATATAAAATAGGAATTAATGTAGATATCCTTCTGTTATTATTATTATTTTACATTTATGATTAGGATACCTGTAATTGTGTAAATTTATAAAGTTAGAATAAAATATTTTTGAAACTTTAGAAGAAACATAAATACATTCCAAGCGTCAATTATGCATCACCAAATATGTAAACGAAAACACCAATAAAAGTCGGACACGCGCGTTGCATAAATTTTTTTAGTCGTTATTATTTAAAATAACCCATTTTAAATATTAAAAATCCATTAAAATATCTAAAATATAAATTTTAAATTGGCTACAAAATTCTGGGTTGTTACACACGTATAAGGTGGGTCGACACAAGAGTTGACCAAGTAGGCCCAGATCTGTTTTGTGTGACATGTATTTCTTATATCAGCAGTTCGAATTTTAATTGGTTAAATCCAATCATGTAGACTTTCTCGTACATTTATAAATAGACTAGCAGAGCCCAGCTTTAAACTTTTATTTTCTAAGATGCTGCCTAGGCTCTAACAATCTCTTCTTCCTCCAATCTTTTCATAAAATTAGAATATTAGTTCATAGGGGCAGGGATTCAAGATTTGAAGATAAGAGATATAAATCTACAAATAGGTAATAAGAATTCTGATCAACGTAAGGTAAGTTCTTGAATTTGATTTATTTAGGTTTCTCTTTCTATTTCACTCTTCTTTTAGTATTAGATTTGTAAATCCGTGGTTGTTTAATATTTGAATCAGTTAGAAAAATCATGGAATCACAGATTTGAATCAGATTCAAGGATTGGAAAGTTATCTGGTGAGTGGATTTAAACTATATCTTTCTAAATAATGGTATATTTGCCGTTTACATTTCCCATCATTCTTAACATGTTAAAAAACTATAAGTTGTGATAATTGCGGTATAATTCTTTTTTAGTTATGTTAAGATTATTATTGTTGTATAGATCTATTCTATGAATATATTAATTGGATTAAAATTATTGTAATACTGAATTAGTGAGATTTACAATAAAAGTGAATATGTTATAGAAAATCTTGTTATTCATAAATTGGATATTCTAAATCAAATTACAGTGGAATTGGGGATAATAGAGAAAGAATAGATATGCCTAACTTGCATGTCAAATTTACAGTAACTGGAAATTGTAGATAACCGTACTGAGACACGAGGTTAAGTTCAACTTATGGTAGAAGCCTTCCTGGAACCACCTGACAAATCCATCATCCACAAGTGGTCAACTTATTGTGAGAGGTGTGGTGCCTAAACATATGTAAAAATATATGTATTCAACAAACAATAATAGTTATTCTGGGGTTGACAAAATAAAGATAATTCATTGTCAATTAATGTCTTAAGAAACTATGAACGTTAGGTTCATAAGTGACACTAATTGTAATTAAATGAAATAAATGCTACATGTGAAAATATACAAGACGATAAAGAGATGGATGTTAAAACAGCAAAGGTTGGTTCATATTAAGGAACCTAATAGGAATAAAAATGAAAGAAGAATATAACCTATTATAACTGATTATATGAATGAGAATGAAATATAATAGGTAGTCTTGTCCTAGGGGCAAGTAGAAATTATAAAATATGTTATAATGAATGAAAAGGAAACTTATTAATAAACCTTAGTTAGGAGAACTAAGTTAATAATTTAAAAGTAACAAGCTGTAATGCCAACGTAAGATGAGGTTATGATTAAGTATGAATGAAAGAATGGAAGATAATAGGTAGGCTTGTCCTAGGGACTAATGGAATTTGTAACATAGGTTATAATAAATGGAAAGGAACTTATTGATAAACCTTAGTCAAGAGAACTAAGTAAATAAGTAAATAACAACAAAATGGTTGTGTTAAGCAAAGTCATCGTTAATAAGAAGGAGAATTATGAAGTCTAACAAAAGAGATTAATAATTAGCGGAATCCCGCTCAGTCATTATAAAATTGAATGAAGTAAGTAGTCAATTGTGTGCTAATGAATCTGGCAACCTGAGATAACAGTGAAATAAAACAAGTTATACTTAATTATATGTATTAAGTAACATGTTAACATAAAACATGTGGATTGTGATAAGATATATTTAATTATACATTAAGTAGAACATGTTATTGTAACCTATAAACCTGAAATTGTACAATGAATGACAAGGTTAACAATGTAAGAAGATGGTAGATTACTTTCATTAATTTCAATTTACGGAATAACTTGTTACGGGCTTATTAGTGAACTTAAATGCGTTATGTTATATCGCTGAATTAATAAGCGAGAGGGGTCTGTTCCTTAAAGATACAAAGGGCTGATAGAAAACCTGGTAACTTGAATGAAAAGATAACATGTGGATAATCAAGTTAATTGGCAATCTGATAAGATAAGACAAGCTCACAAATAAAAGATTAGACATAATAACACATTAGCCTGATGCGGTTGGACTAGCTGCACGTACGAAGGTGAAGAACCCAATGAGGTAGATCATCGAGGTGTTTGGAGGCATGAGAGGAGCATATCCGTTTGATTCTTATGCTTGATATTCTGCCTACTGGCTCTATGGGACTGGAAGGAAGCATATGTCTTCCGAGGGACGTGGTAGGGTTCTCCATGGTGGTCCTATGTTGCACTGCATGTTCTGGCTGTACTCGCAGTGGTTGGGTCTGTGCATTACCACACTAAGAGTATACTTGACTGCAACAGTAGTTTGGCAGTCAAAAGGATGTATGGGTATCACATTGGGATGATTGACTATTTGCCTACATATAGGTTGGTCAAAACCAAATTAAGGATAGTAATCGTCGAGTACCTGGCATCGGCAAGTCGCTGTGATGCGGAAAGACCAGAGTTAAACCTATAGACCGTCGATCTTTCACTATCGAGACTTTTATTGTGGGACACGCCAATTTGGACGTAGACTGTTTGCTAGAGGCACGTCACTTAGATCTTGATGTAGTCTTTCATCAATTGAGGGAAGGGTCGAGGTGGGACAATAGCCACCATTTAAATGCAAACCATGGTTTAGATATCTGAATTTTAGGCCTTTTTAGCGGTCCTATACATATATGGGAAAGGCTCCCGACCGAGTTCCGTGCATTCAGGTTCAACCCTATTATGGGACTCGGGGTACAGTAGACATAACATACATGTGAGGGTCTAGGTACATGCACACCGCACTGGGTGGTGTATTATAAACATTAGGGTATTACTCTGTGCTGAGGCCTGATTTGACTGACGCAGTAGACAGTACGTACTTGTGAGGGACTTCGTACATGCACACGCACACGCACTAGGTGGTGTATCGTAGACGCTAGGGAATTACTTCATGGTGAGACTTAATTCGACCGAGGAATTTTGATATGGCAGTCCGTACGCTTACGTAGCATAGCGAGGGTAGTTCTATGTGGAATGTGGCGTATTAATATGGAGGTATGTATGTCGTTCAGAGTAGGATGAGAGTTGTATACGCTTCCAAGGCGTGACGGCGGAGACCGTGCGAGAAGGGTACCATGGAAGTACCTTAATATTGGGGGTAGCTACATATACGCTATATTAGTTTAATCTACTGGGAGGTAGAAGGGTATGACATGTGTGTGAAGCCTTGAGTGTTAATAACCCAAACAAAACTAATAAACAAGAAAACATAACTAAACGGTATACGTATGGTTATTTAAGAATGTGTAATTTAGTCCAGTCATAATAACTTGTGTTCTGACCCCCCCTCCTCATATCACACTCGCAGTTAGGTTAATGGAAGAGATATGGTCTCTTTTGATACTAGTTAGGCAGTAATATTGATTTGGTAAGGCAGTCTTATTACTTCGGTAAGGCAATATTTGATCATATTATCTTTTACTCCATTCCGCTATGAGATGAAATCTAATCTCTAATATATTTTATATCTCTGTCTTTTCTGCAGGATACTAGACAAGCCAACTCAATTTTTGATAGATTGGAATTTTTGAAAAAAAAAAATCGGTTTGTCGGAATTTAGATTGAGTTTTGGAATTTAACAATATTATAATTATATTCCATAGGCCTTAAAAATAGACATTTTGCAAACGACCTCCTTTTTCGACGAAACCAATTTTGTTGGATTCAAAATAGTAAATTATTGTAAGATTCCAAATTTCGTGCCCATTAGAGTTATTTTGTAGCTGTGTGAGATATAATTGTTTAAGGTAGACAATCGATCAAAAAATCAAGCTCGAACTAGCACTATTTGAGCAAACGGACTTGGAATTCGACAAAACAAGTTTCATTAGGACCACAAGGATGGACCGTAGATGCATATCAATTTTCGCCCAGAACGGAATTCATGTGTGCCCGTGATAATTTTTAAACGACAACTGGAGTAGCGCTAACTAGGAAAAAAATAAAATAAAAATATGAAGCTAACTGTAACACCGCACACTTTTCTACACCCAAATTTCTACAAAAATCAAAACTTGAACACATCCAAGCGTGGAGCGTATATCTGGAACCTACAATAAATTAGCATGGGCACAATCAGAGTACGATAAAAGAAAACTCACAGCGGAAACAAGATAGGATAAACTAGTATTAACTCAAGTAACTACCTTTTCAAAGTAAGTCACTTTGCCAATACCGAGCATGAGAGGGAACGAGAACCGAAAGCCAAACTCAATCATCTATGAGAACACGGCCTTCTCCATAAAACCTGGGAGGTTGTAATGAGGAGAGGGGTCAGAACAACAAGTTCCGGTGACTAAGAAATGTACAACACAGTCTATAACACAGATATATTCCTTTTGGTTCAACCATAGCTGTATGCCTAATCAGGTTAGTGATTCTAGCCCAACCCAGTAAATGTTTATGAACGCACTTTACTATTTAGCCCAAAGTAGTATTTACAAACTATATTATCGAGATAGGATATTTACGTACATTTTGTGAAGCCTTTATACCAGAGTTTAACTGGTTAAATTTATCGAGAGTGGGCCCCTAATTATTAGGTTTCTATCTATTTCCTCAATCATTATTCTTTATTATTTAATGCCTCACTATCAATGATAGATAAAGTGGACTCTCCCTGATCACTTAAGACCCAAGGCGGACCTATTGGTTACTTATCAACCCTCAATAATATATATAATGTTAACATAAAACTAGAGGGCACTCGTTACGGGCCATACTATTTAAGTCTTCCGTCATTCACACGTATACCCTTGCCCCGCATAAGGTGAGAGTAGGTATTGTATTGTTCGTTATACCTTCTAGTTGACCTTACTAGATAAGCTCCTTAGTCACTTACTACTTTCCGTAGGATAGATGGCCCTATCTGGCCCTTTTAATTCCCAGATTTGGGTAGGATAACACACACCTGCCATTTAAGACCCCTATATGAAAAACCTATTACCAGGTGGACTCTTTAACCCTAGTCGCTTAAGACCCAAGGAAGCAGACTATACACGAAGGTTATTCGTTCATCCAACATTTACCTTTCAACACCTTTCCCTTTTTGGGACAAAGTAGGATACGTTATTCAATCACTCCCGTTTAATTCCTTTATACGGAAAAACTATACGTACACCTTTTATTTGTATCACGTGTTTATACAGTTAACAACGTCTTACATTATTAACCTATAAAGTCCAACTATATTTTTAATTATAATTTTTATTACCATAAATAAGGAAGATTATATTCCCTTTTCTCTAGGATATTTATTTAATTTATTCCCAAATTTGGACTTAGCCTTTAAACAACAATCAATATCCATTAATCCCCTTCTTGACACTCATTTCTCTTTACTTCCTTTTTATTGCCCTTTATTACTTTAACGGTCATATTTTCATAGGCAACAATTTATCAGTCCCAAGTTATCTACTGTTGTACCCTAACGGACAATTCCTATTCTTATTTATTTATTTATTTATTGAACATTATATATATGTATATATATTTTTACGTACCAAGCCTCTCACATTAAGTTGACTACCTATGGATGTTGGATAAGTCGGTCGGTTCCGGGTAGACTTCTACCACAAGTGAACTTAACCTCATGCCTTTATGCAATTATATTTATGCATTAGACCCCTCACATTAAACTGACTATTTGTGGTTGCTTGATTTGTCGATCAGTTACGGGCAGGCTTACACCACAAGTTGAGTTTAACCTCTTGTCTAAATGTGGTTATAATTTAAATTTCCTAATTGGGGTCCACAATAATTATTCTAATTGATTTTAGGAGTTGTGACCATTTTCCTATTAACATTTATTTCCGCAAACCAATATTGGTTACAATGGTTATTTATTAATTTGCTGTATTTTATAGCGGTTAATTACATTGATTACCACAAATAGTCACCACAAACATATTAATTCAATATGGATTATATTTACAAATATTTTCACCATTGAACCTCATTCAAAAATTCAACATTGGTCACGTTTGTTAATTATTTATTTATAGCCTCCTTTGTAGCAATCAATTACACCAATTGCTACAACGGTCACCATAAATATATTCTCTAAGTATCGAATATAATTTACATGTATGATTTCAAAAATGAATACCATTCAACATTCCAAACCTTCAAACAATTAGTACAATTCATATTTTACCGTTTTACGCTGATTTGGACGGATAATATGTATTTATTTGTTTTTATATTTGTGTACAATTAACGTAGTTATCTTTTATTTTCATTCTTAAATTTAAATCAATGATTTGGTCAAATCAATTAACAAAAACATTTCCTTTTTATATTCAATCTTGCAAAAGGTTTCAAATCTCACAAGGACCATTAGCTGTCATCATTGTAAATCATGCATATTTTGTGGAATAGACATATTTCCAAATCACAAGAAATATATGTAATGTATATTTATTTTGGAACAGTCGATGCAAATTACATGCAAAAACATGTATTTATTTGTATATGTACATTTTAACCACTTTTCCCTTTTTATTTATTTTTTGTCATACTTCTTGTGATTCTAAAATACTTCCTCTTTAATTAAAAATGAGGAAAACGACATAATTTACAATGCTTAAGTCAAAAACCCAACAATATTGAATGTAAACAATGAATATTTCTTTTATTCTTACAATCATATAATATACAAATTCATTTTTTACCCAAATTTACATATTTCATATTTCAGCATTGAACTAAAGATTTGGAACATAACTACAACAAATTTATGTTTAATGGGACTGATTTCCAGATCCACAGTGCTATGTGGCATATACAACTTGTAGGAATATTTCATAATTCATGACATAACTTGTAGAATTATGTGGGAATATATATAAAAATCCTACAATTCATATTTATACATAATCACAACTTTACCATTTACCAATTTCAAACATATTTATAATAAGATATGATGGTTATCACAATTTAGAATTATTTAAATAACAGATCTGATAGGCATAAAGCATAGATTGGATTCAAACGAAATAAATAAATTATTATAACTGTAAATTGTAAATTTCTCACTCACCTTATAGCTTCTAATTTCTCAGTTTTGAATATTTTTGGGCTTACAATCCCCAAATTTGTATAAATCTACAATTTTTATATAAAGGAGAAAATTCTAGATTTGTTGAAATATAAGAAAAAAGGAAGAGAGCGAAGAAATCTATTGTTGAACATCCTCTTCCATTCAATATAATAATCTTCCCAAAACATAAGTATTTTATTTGATTTGATATGTATAAGAATATATTTTTATTTTAGAATTTAGGTTATGTAACAATCCACAATTTCTGAACCAATTTAAAATTTTGATTTAAGCTATTTTAATGAATATGCGAATAGAAATTGGTTATTTTTGCTAAACAAAATTTGAGAACAATTTTAAAATTAGTTTTTATATTTTGTTTGACTTAAAATTTACTCAGTAAAATTTATTAAATTGATTTATAAACTTTGTTTGAAAATTTTAAAAATTCAATTTTTAAAATCATCGCATAGCCCTTGAAAAGTGAAATTTTGCTAGGAATCTCAGAATTTGACGAGATGATTTTTTTTGGATTCATAATGACAAATCATTATTAAGTTCCAAAGTGCGCGTTGAACGGAATCAGTATGTGTCTGTGAGAGGCAAAATCATTCGTTCAAAAACGGGTAGTCATTTTATAAACGAACATTATTGAGACGATCTATGAATTCGATTCCGTTTTTTTTTTCTAAATTCGTATCATCAAATAATGGTTAAATCCAAAAGGCTATAATTTTTGGAGTTAGCATTTGGGCGTACAAGAAGAAAAGGTGCGCTAAAATCGCATTTTTAAAGCTAATTTGAGCAGTTTTACAAAGGAACAATATAAGACGACCTCGGAATTCGACGAAAACTTTTTTATTGGATCCATAGCGTCGAATAATGGTTAGACTCCAAAGTTATTAATTTTAAGAATCAGTATGTGATCGTGCGTAATTTTACAATGAATAACAGACAAAATTTTGACTTTAGAAATTCGCTGTTTGTGCATACGGACTCGGAATTCAACGAAACTAGTTTCGTTGAGTCTGTAATGTAAGCGAGTAGTTGCATGTCAATTTTCATTGAAAACGGGATTCGTAGGTGATCACACGGGTTTTTAAACTATGAAAATAAGCGAAAATTGAGTATAATAAAATATAAAGCTAATAAAAAATAATTTGCACTATATAACATCTTAATATATTCTAACCTAATCCTATCCCACATTTACACGACAGCCCAGTGCCTCCTTCTAACCCTAAAAATGAGAGCTTTTCAATCTTTCAAAAAAATCATAGCAATCAAATTACAAGTCTAAAAATCATTAAATAAATATATATGTGATCCTCATGAGTTGCTTTTCGATTTGGTATTGGGGTTTTTCAAAGATATATCGGTCGATGCATTTTTCTACAGTGGGAGGAAAACGTGAAATTTTGTGTCTAGGGTTGAATTTTTGGAGAGATAGAAGCATCGATGCATGTTTTAGTGATTGTTTATGGGTTCATGGCAAGAAATGAAGCTTTTGTGCAAAATTTAAGGCGAAACGATGACGAAAAGTGTCGGGAATGGACCATAGCCGTGGGTAGGCTAATATAGGATGTGATTTTTGGGAGGAGCTTGGGGTTGAATTCATGGCGTTGAGATTGTAAAGGAGGAGAAGAAAAGAACAACAGAGTTTACGGCGTATGATTTCATTGAGTGTGGTGGGGGAGAAAGGAGGTAGAAGTTTCAGCAATGAGGAGGAATGATGGAGCAGGTCACGACATATCTTTGGAGAGGGAGAAGGATTAGAGAAGTGATTAGGGAAGAACTGAGGGTAACTAACTATTTAATTAATGTTTTATGACATATATATGTACATGAATTTTATAAAAAGCATAACTTTTTCATACAAACTCGGAATTCTGCGAAACAAGATGCGTTGGAAACGTATTGACGAGAGCTTCATAATAAATTGGTTGGGAGTGATTTGGAGGTCGTATGTGGATTGTGGAGCTAAAAAGGTCACATTCCTTTACATAAATACTAACGGAATGAAGAACGTGAAAACTCCTTTCACTCTAAATTTCTTACAATTAAATTTTTACTAGGATGTAGACGGTGCTTAGTAGCATCCAATACCACTAATTGTACAAACCATGATTTTCTGTTTTGGATTGTGATTTGGATTGTTATTGTTTGATATTGTTGTACATAAAAATTATTTATATAAAATATTATATATAAATTATCATGAAATAAAAACAACATGTATAAGCATTTTCATGTTAGCGATGTAGAAAATATGATTTTGTTGATTGAAAAATTGTCATGTTAGAGATGTAGAAAATACAATTTTGTTAATTTAAACATTATCATGTTAGCGGTGTAGAAAATATGGTTTTGTATATTTTCATGTTAGCAACATAGAAAAAGATTCATTTTTATGGAATAAAATGTTAACATAGAAAAAGATTAACAAAACAAAACTTCATTTTTGTCATATAAAAGATTAACAAAACAAAAATTCATTTTTGTTATATAAAATGATTGGCAAAACAAAACTTCATTTTTGTCATATAAAATGTTAGCATAACAAAATTTATCATTTTATTATATAAAATGTTAGCATAACAAAATTATCATTTTTGTTGTATAAAATGTTAGTATAATAAAATTATCATTGTTGTTATCTAAAAAGTTATCAAAGTAAAAAGACTACTTTTGTTATATAAAAAGTTATCAAAATAAAAAGATTACTTTTGTTATATAAAAAGTTATCAAAATAAAAAGACTACTTTTGGTATATAAAAGGTTATCAAAATAAAAAGACCATTTTCGTTGTATGAAATGTAAACACTATGGAATTACCATTTTGTATGAAATATAAACATTATAGAATTATCATTTTGTATGAAATGTCCTCCTATTATATTAGTTAAGAATAAAAATATTATATGTTAATCACATGTCTTGTTCATACAAAAATGTCCCTTTATCATATTAGTTTAGAAATAAAATCATTACTTGTTAATCATATGTTTATCTGACAAAAATTTCACATTTATCATGTTAGTTTAGAATAAAAGAATCACATGTTAAAATATGATTTTGTTTGATAAAAACATTATTTTTAACATGTACATGAAAGAGGTAAAAATGTCACATGTGTTAGAAAATATATTTGTTCGTTAAAAACATTATTTTTTAACATGTATAGGAAAGAGATGAAATAAATATTTATTCGCTAAAAATATTGTTTTTTAGCTTATATAGGTGATATATAAAATTGTCATAAAATTATTTATATATAAGCTATATATAAAATTATCATGAAAAGATATAAAGTAAAATATTCATTTACAAACTGGACGGTTTGTTTATGCACACCTATTTATCTGATTATTGATTGGGACGATAAATTTTACACATCACCCAACAACACAAATAACAAACAGTATTTGTTGTTTGAAAACCCCACACGGGTATTGGGATAATATTTGACATACACAGATCCCGATCATTAGTTGTATGTCAATCGATGGGTTGACAGACTGTTGTAAGCGTTATTTATTTATTTTAATGCTTATACAGTTGTAAATTGCGCTTTGGATGTTGTATGATTTTTTGATGATTGTTTATAATTATCGTTGTACACATGCAATGTATGAAATCCATGTAACTGAACTTATATGATAATTGATTGAGTCGCATTCCGATTCAGAATTAAATAATATTTTAAAATAAAAATATTTTGAAATAAATAATATTTTAAAATAACGTATATTTTAAAATAATATTCAGTGAAGAACAAAACTATGATTTTGATGTACGATTTTAGATGGACACAAAAATATAAAAATATGAAGTCGAGTAAGTAGCAAATGCCATTTTAACCCGAACGAGTTTATAAATCGATTTTATTCATTTTAAAATGAATACCGAAAAGAAGTAATTTCAAAATATAATATTTTGAAAATATTATCATCTTAATATGATGAAAATATAGAATATTCAATTTGTATCTAGGATTGAAAAGAAGTTGAAATTGATTTTAAATGAATTTATAAATAATTTATAAATACGTTTTAAATGGAAATCGATGAAATATATATATAATATTATATATATATATATAATATATTATATATATATATATAATGGCCTGAATAGAACGCGCATGCAGCGACCGTTCGCGCATTTCGACAATTAACTCCACATAGGCATAACGGGAGATCTAACTGTCAGATTCTCCTAAAACTGGAACCGTTGGATTCGTATCAAAAAGAGCTTTCCAGTGAATATAAAATACTTGAAATCTAACATTAGATTTGGAGATACGTCCAAATCAATTTCAGAAAAGGTCGCTATGGATGCAGTTCAGTGGACGTTGTTGGAAACTGACTGTATGGGCGATAATAAAATTATTAAAAATATGGAAAATTTATGTAAAATCATAATAGATGGTTTGGAAAGATTTTTGATGAAAATTTCAATTTTATAAAGATAAAAATATATTTTTATCGAAATGAACTGTTTAATGAACTAATTATTAACTTGAATAATAATTTAATTATTTTTAGAAATAAATAAATTGGACTTTGAAAATGGTTTTTAAAATAACCAGAATTTTTCCAATATATAGCTAGATACATTGGAATGGATTTGAATGGAAATTAACTTCGGAATATTTAGATATTGGATTTCGTTATTATACGAATATTGTGAGGAATTTGGAAGATATATATGTATATATATATCGTTATTCCCAATATAATATTTGTTGGTTTCAGAATTTGATATGGAATATAAACCTATATAATTTCTATTCAGAACCTTATATTTAATATCAATTGGGATTTTGGGTTTGTCGTGAACGGTGCATTTAATAACTTTGTTCTTAAACCCAATTTAGAAAAGAATAAATCTTTTGTTTAAGATTTAGGAATTTTTTTACCCATTAATTAATATTTAATTGGAATTGGATAAAAGAATTGGATTTTTGGGTTTATCGTGAACAGTGTTTTAAATAACACTTGTTCTTTGACCCAATTAACAGTGAAGAAAGGATTTGGGATTTATAAATCTTTTATTAAGATTTAATGGGAATTTTCCAAAATAAAGTTTTCCAATTTAATATATTAAATTGGAAATGAACGGAATTCGATTTGGTAATAATCGAGATAAGCTCCTATGAATGAAGACCAGTACTATATATGGAATTTAATAGGCAATGCCGCTAGTCCATTTATATTATTAGTTTGGTATGGGAATTTATATTGATCATATACCGTTATGATTCCTGTGAAGATTCCATAGTTAATGGAAGAAGATTTGGGTTTATAGCGAATAATGTTTTTAAAAGACATTAGTTTTTTAACCCAGTTAAAGATAAGATTAATTTCTTAAATTCGAATAATCCTTAAGTAATGATTTTTGAGATTAAAAAGAATAAATTTAAAAGAATTTATCTTTGATAAAATTAATGGGAACCTTACCCTAAAGATGTGAATATTTTATTAAAAGAATATTCTGAATTGGAATGAAGCGTAGGATGTGTTTTTATAGCACTTATTTATAAAGTACGTCAGTTATTCGGAAAGACCAGGTTTAACCCATTCTGAATAATTGATACGACGACTAACAGTCGAAGAGATTGAAGACGGTGCAAGACCGACGATCTTCACATCAAAAGGATGAGTTGCTACTGATGCCCATGATTGGAGTAGCTATCTTGAAGGGGCTACAGTAGTAGCCATCCGGACGTACTTGTTGACTGTTCGGATAAGCGAGGGACTCTCTTCCATATCGAACATACGAGACGAGGAATAAGGTGCCTCCGGTTTCGTTCAGACCCAGAGCGGACTTGTAAATGATGGTATGTCTGACGCTGTATTCCTTTATACTGTATTCATTGATCTCTGCTAAATATATATATATATCTGTTGGGGGCGGAGAATTTATTCTCTTGCTCAACACCCTTCTCTGAGAAGTATGTGCTCAGAGGTTATATATATTGGCAGAAATCAATGGTACGGTATGGATTAACAATGTGGCATGCTAAGATGCATGGATCAAGGATTTTGTTGAAAAGCAGAGCCTTGTGGATGATGATCAAAGCACAGCTTTAATTAGCATAGCTTTGTGTACAACGTTACTTCGCGAACCTCACACCCTGGTATGATGGTGAACGATTTGTTTGATTAGTAGGTTTGACCAATATACTTTATATATATATATATATATATATGGATTTGGTCGGCCGAGTTGTGCTGGGTGTGGTCTCTTCACACCTGAAGATTAGGATAGCTCATTTCAACCGACCGAATCCCATGGGGATAGAACATATTGATGCTCATCCAAAGTGCATAGTATATGTATTATGGTGTTTTCTCCTGCCGAGACATAAGCCGCAGAGATACATTCACTATAGATCTTTCGAATCTGCAGCCATCATGATGGAAACCCAATTTTCCAATACGAGTTTTACGGTTTTAGTTGTATACCTATATAGTGACAAAATATATTATGCCGCTTATATGATATATTATGCCACCTAGGATTGATAAATTTATATTCGAAATTGATTTCTACACTGTGCACTTATAGTATAAAAGATGAATTTTGCGTATCAAGCATTTTTTGACCATTATAAGGTAAAACTCTATCCTTCAGCTTGCGTTGCATGGGACTTGAGTCTTATAATGGTTTCATTTTTCTAAAGAGCATCACACTGTTTATTTTATGCACTGGTATTCTTGGGAGGAAACACGTTTCGCATTAGCGGCGAGGTCCCTTGATTTACCTAACTTTAAAGTCAAATTAATAAATGTTCTGAGTTCTCATGCCAGTCCCATGACTGATCTGGAGTTTATTGTTCCTTCCTAAACTCAGGGTGCCCATATTTTCCACACAGGCAGTCAGTAGTTTAGTTTTGCAGATATTATCTTCACAGGATCCTGGTTTACAGCTGGAGCTATATTCGGAACGCTCTGCATCCGTGTATTTCTTTCAGTTGTATTATGTATTTTTTTCCGCTGCTATGTAATTTAAATCTCTGATATTATTTTCTATTGTATAATTATTCATACTATGTAATATTCTTGTACTATGATGTAAATTGTTGTAATGAGCAATGAAATTTTCTTTTGTTTGTATTCTGATGCAACGTATTCTCAAAACAATCCGGGCTTTCCTTTACTGGGAAGTTTGGGTCGTTACAGTTGGTATCAGAGCTTTGGTTTACAAAGCTCGAGAAAAAGACACATTAGAACCGAACAAAAGAATTCATCCGAGATTAGATTAGTAATATCCAATAAGAATGACTCGTTAGAGATGTGATCAGTAGTTTCCTAGGATGAGTCCAAAGTGTGTTATTTTTAAAATAAAAATGATAACAAATTTATTTTTGAAATTTTTATCTTAAGATACGTATTTGAAATATTATTACATTTTAATTTGGACAATCGAGTATATGAAGATTTTGCATATACGCCTAGTTAGCGTGTGTACAAAGTCTCAAATATACTGGATAGATATAGAATCACGCTGTAGTTGCCCGAACATGATTCTGATGATGAGCATGACATCATCAGTATTTATGTTTGAGTTTTGAAAGTGGAATATCTATATATTTCCATTGACTGGTGTGAGAACTAAAACTAGCTAGGATTTATTACTGTGATTTGCACCGAAATATGATTTTTGACTATATATAAAAAGTTATATATATATATATATATATTTGGAAAGTTAATCACCTAATTGATTGCTGGTTGTTATGTTTGATAATTTTTTTAACTTATTAAAGTATTAGAATGATAATTAATTCAACCAATATATAAAAAAATAATACATTTAGCAAAATTGAATTTAATATTAAGCTGAATTGATTGATTAGAATCAAAAGTTGAGTTGGTCAGTTCAACAACTTTCAGCTCCGTTCCTTTTCGAGGACGAAAAGATTTTAAGTGGAGGAGATTGTAACAACCCAGAATTTCTGAATCAATTTAAATTTTTTATTTAAGCTATTTTAATGAATATGCGAATAGAAATTGGTTATTTTTGGTAAATAAAATTTGAGAACAATTTTAAAATTAGTTTTATAATTTATTTCACTTAAAATTTACTTAGTAAAAGTTATTAAATTGATTTATAAGCTTTCTTTAAAAAAATTAAAAATTCGATTTTTAAAATCATAGCATTGCCCTTAAAAAGTGAAATTTTGCTAGGAAGCTCAGAATTCGACGAGATAATTTTTTTTGGATTTATAATGACGAATCATTGTTGAGTTCCAAAGTGCGCGTCGAACGGAGTCAGTATGTGTCCGTGAGAGGCAAAATCATTTGTTCAAAAACGGGCTGTCATTTTACAAAGGAACATTATTGAGACGATCTCAGAATTCGATTTCATTTTTTTTCTGAATATATATCGTCAAATAATGGTTAAATCCAAAAAGTCGTAATTTTTGGAGTTAGCATTTGGGCGTACAAGAAGAAAAGGTACACTAAAATCACATTTTTTAAGCTAATTTGAGCAGTTTTACAAAGGAACATTTTTGAGACGACCTCGAAATTCAACGAAACCTTTTGTATTGGATCTGTAGCGTCAAATAATGGTAATCCTCCAAAGTTATTAATTTTTAGAATCAATATGTGATCGTGCGTATTTTACAATGAAAAACAGACAAATTTTTTACTTTAAAAATTCGTTGTTTGTGCATACGAGTTGGAATTCGACGAAACTAATTTCTTTAAGTCCTTAATGTCAGAGAGTAGTTGCATGTCAATTTTCATTGACAACGGGATCCGTAGGTGATCACACGGATCTTAAAAAAATGAAAATAAGCGAAAACTGATTATAATAAAATATAAAACTAGTAAAAAAATAATTTGCACCCACTATATAACATTTAAACACATTCTAACCTAGTCCTATTCCTCATTTACACGACAGCCCCAATGGCTCCTTCTAACCCTAAAAATGGGAGCTTTTCAGTCTTTCAAAAAAATCATAACAATCAAATTACAAGTCTATAAATCACGAAATAAATATATATGTGATCCTCATGAGTTGCTCTTCAGTTTGGTATGAGTTTTGGGGTTGTTCGAAGATATTTTGGTCACTGCGTTTTTCTATAGTGGGAGGAAAACGTGAAATTTTGTGGCTAGGGTTGAATTTTTGGTGAGATAGAAGCCTCGATGCGTGTTTTAGTGATTGTTTATGGGTTTGTGGCAAGAAATCAAGCTTGTGTGCAAAATTTTGAGGTGAAACGGTGACGAAAAGTGTCAGGGCTGAACCATAGCCGTGGGTAGGCTGATGTAGGATGTGATTTTTGGGAGGAGCATGGGGTTAAATTCGTGGCGTTGAGAATGTAGAGGAAGAGAAGAGAAGAACAATGGAGTTTACAGCGTATGATTTCATTGAGTGTGGTGGGAGAGAGGGGAGGTAGAAGTTTCAGCAATAATGAGTAATGATGGAGCAGGTCACGGCATATCTTTGGAGAGGGAGAAGGGTTAGAGAAGTGATTAGGGAATAAATGAGGGTTATAAACTATTTAATTAATGTTTAATGACATATATATGTACATGAATTTTATAAAAAGCATAACTTTTTCATACGAACTCGGAATTTAGCGAAACAAGATGCATTAGAACCGTATCGACGAGAGCTTCGTAATAAAATTGATTGGGAGTGATTTGAAGGTAATATGTGGACTGTGGAGCTAAAAATGTCACATTCCTTTACGTAAAGACTGACGGAATAAAGAAGAAGGTGAGAACTCCTTTCACTCTAAATTTCTTACAGTTTAATTTATACTAAAATGTAGACGATTCTTAGCAGCATCCAACACCACTGATTGTACAAACCATGGTTGTCTGTTTTGGATTGTGATTTGGATTGTTATTGTTTGATATTGTTGTACATAAAAATTATTTATATAAAATATTATATATAAATTATCATGAAATGAAAATAACATGTATAAGCATTTTCATGTTAGTGATGTAGAAAATATGATTTTGTTAATTAAAACATTGTCATGTTAGAGATGTAGAAAATACGATTTTGTTAATTTAAACATTACAATGTTAGCATTGTAGAAAATATGGATTTGTATATTTTCATGTTAGCAACATAGAAAAAGATTCATTTTTATGGTATAAAATGTTAACATAGAAAAAGATTAACAAAACAAAACTTCATTTTTGTCATATAAAAGATTAACAAAACTAAACTTCATTTTTGTTATATAAAATGATTGGAAAACAAAACTTCATTTTTGTCATATAAAATGTTAGCATAACAAAAACTATCTTTTTTGTTATATAAAATGTTGGCATAACAAAATTATCATTTTCGTTGTATAAAATGTTAGTATAGTAAAATTATCATTTTTTTTATCTAAAAAGTTATCAAAATAAAAAGTGTAACGACCCGGATTTTTACTTGTTAATTTCAAATATTTAATATTTGTTTTAAATACTGAGTTGATATTATAATTTTTTTGAGTTATCAATTTAATAGTCGAATATTTAGAATATACCAAATTATTGTAATTCGAAATATAACTGAAATCAAAGTTAAAAACTGAATCAAAATGATTCAGATGATAAATGGGAATTTTATTTGATAATACGATAATAAAATAATAATTTATTATCAAACAATTTGTGGTTTTCGAATTTAAATTATATTAAATTAATTTAATATGGTATATATGTTGAAATTAAATTTCAGAATATTTACTATTGAGTTTAGAATAGGGTTATCATATTGAAATGTCAGTCGGTACGGTAAAATAGCGGTTCACATTTTTAGTTATAGACCCCATGATAATTGATCAGTGGATAAGCATGAAATCAAATCGGTATCTATTTAAATAAACTAAAAATCTCTTTATATCGAATCGTATTAAAATCGAAATCAAATTGATTTAAATAGCGTATGTACTTCAGTAGACAACTATTTAATTAGATGTACGGTGGGTTCCCCCCTCTTCTTCAATATAAATCGCGACCATATCTTCTCATTCTTCTGTTCATTTTCGTTCCTAAGAGATTAATTCATAAAATCAAAAATCGATTGTTCGGATTTGTATTAATAGGAATTTCACTTTGGAGGTCTTCGATTTTGAATCGAGTGTGATTCTGGAGTTCCACTTTCAACATCAAGATCTAGGGATCAGAATAGGGGAATCACGATTCATACCTCATCGCGATTAATGCAGCTGATTCCTGAAACTCGAGGTCACTCAAGAAGCTCGCGAGACCTTTTGAAAAGCAATCGAAACTATAGAATGGTGATTTCGTACATCACCGCGAGCTCCAGGAGTTCAATATACTCGCTATTTAAAGGGACGGAAATGGTATTGCGTTCATTTTTCTGAAGCTCGATTCAAAATCGAAGACGTTGCAGATAGATAAATCGTGATCGAGTAAATTTTAAGTTTTACTAGAGCTCAAACCAACTGAGGAGCTCGCGATCTGAAATGAGGTGATTGTTGTGGGATATGGCCGTGATCGAAGACGGTATGGAGGCGTTGTTATCGATGCGCGAAGGCTGACCTGGTGGTGAAGCATACGGGAGAGGGATATTGAATATATCAGTGGTCAAACTGGAGGTGAAAAAGGGATTTCGGTCTGTGCTTAGGTGTCTGCAATAAAGTTTATCGATGAATGTAGAAGGAATGGGTCTGGATGGGTATGAGACAGTGAGTTTTAGGCATGAAGGCGATGTAGTTCGAGTAGGGGAGATGCGGAAATGCTATGTAAATCATGAGAAGGTTCAAACCATTTTAGAAGGGAGAAAAGAGGTTAAAATGGGAATATAGGGTGATTATTTTATTTTGGTAATTTTATTGCATTTAAAATTTATTAAATAGCTTAAATAATAAATAATGAATTGTCATGTTAGATATACACAAGATTTATAGAACGAAAACAAACAAGTAATCCGTAGCTGCAGGGTACCTAATCGGAAATTAAAATGGGAATCAGAATAGATCGATTAAAATCACGGTGAGTAAATCTCACTCACCTTTTATTTAAAATTATTTTTATCAGTTAAAAATAATTGTTTGTTGCTTGTTTTTTTTCTTGTTTGGTTGCATTCAATATTTTCGTGCATCTTAAATATGTTAGTTATTTAGGCTTGGTGGTTGCTATTATATATATATATATATATATATATATATATTGGTGGTTGGATTTCCCGCAGTATCATTAGCGGATACTCGCGGTACCTTTAGCGGATGATTACCCTATACGCCCCACACTATGATAGTGGATGACCTTCTATACCGCGATATCCTGCCTTGAAGCATGATGGGTATTATTTTTGTTGACTAACGTCTGTGGATGCAGGAAAAACAGATTGGAGGAATCAAACTGGATTCCTCAAAAATATATTATCTGTTTGTTTATTTGTTTGCATATATACTGTAACATACGATGTGTTATATTTTTCTAAAATATAATTTGAAATTCGAATAGAATAAAAATATTAACTTGTTTTTAAAGAATAAAAACAAGTAGTTCATTTATAAACGAAGTTTATAAATGAAGGAAAAAGAACTATTATTGGATAATTCAAAAATAAAAATACAAATGTGAAATTGAAAAGAGAAATCTATTTTCCAAAGGTAGAAATATCGATTTCAAAAGAAATTGAAATCGAGACTTGTTCAAGAATTTGAATAAGAAAATTCAAATAGAAATTTAATATAGAAATTCAAATTGAAATTGAATATAGAAATTCAAATGGAATTCAAATATAGAATTTGAATATAGAAAATATAAAGAAATTTTAAATATAGAATTTGAATATAGAACTTCAAATGGAGTTTGAATATAGAATTTGAAATAGAATTTCAATATATAATTCAAATAGAGTTGAAAGGGGAATTTGAATATAGAATTCAAATAAAGTTGAAATGGAAATTGAATATAGGAAATTTAAATAGAATTGAAATGGAATTTGAATATAAAAGATTGAAGTATAAATAAATTTATTTACAAGTTAGGAAAAATCGACAATTTTAGATAATCGAAAATAGTAAGTTGAATTTGGAAAATTCGCTTAAAATATATCAGAATGGAGTTGGTATTTATATATAAACGAAGTTTAAAACATTTATATATTAAATATAATTAAAACGAGCTCGTCGTAGCGTGGTAGTTCGTAAATTGGCGATTCGAACTTCAATTGAGTATACAGAACTCAATTGAAGTCGGAATTCTTTGAAATAAGAAACATCAGGACCGATGTGATAATAGTTTTCTAATGGAGAAGAAAAATCTAGATTTCGTCGAATAGGTTTTGAGTTATGTCAAAATCAAAATTTAAAAAAAAAAAAACAGCGCCAGGACCCCTATAAAACCATAACAGTTTATTTAAATAAATAAAAGGCTTTTAAAGAAATAAAATCCGAATTTGCCATTAGAAAAATCCACACTGGGGATATAAAATAAATATGAACTCCAGTGAAGTAAGTGAAATGATTTTTGGAACAAAAAAATCAGATTTTTAGTTATTAAATAGATTTAACTAATTTTGAAGAATAAATAGTTAATCGAGTTTTGAATCGAAATTGGCGTTGGATAAGTAAATTGGTTTTATGGATTCATATTCGAAATCGAATTTGAAACTCAAGATAGAAATGAAATTCTACTTGTTCATAAGCGAATTAAAATATATTTGAACATGATATGTTCAAAATAAAGGGATTTAGCAAAATAACTAATTAAAAAATAAATTAGCAAATTGAGTAGGAATGACCGTACTGAGTTGGATTAATTGGAAAACAGGTAAATATAGGTTGAGCAGGTATGGGATGAAGTGTATGAAGATTTTAATTCGAGTGCCCAACAAAAAGGTACACTTTTAAATTCCATATGAGGTTTTATGCGCTGTATCGGCTAAAGGTTTGGCTTTTTCTTTTTATTTTTGATTGGAAAGGCCTATGTGGCGGTTTGGGGATTTTCCCGATGCTCCGGTACAAAGGAGGTTATGGCGAAATTTTCCAGAAATTTAAGGAGTTAGAATATTTTTAAGAAAAATTGGATAGTTAGAGATAAATATATCAATATATATAGAATTCGATAAGTAAATGAATTTAAAAATAGAATGTTATAAACAAAAAGGAAATTGATAGGCTGGTAATAGAAAGAGAAACATACATACGTTTAAAAATGAATAGTTTGTTTGTATGGTGTTGATTATTCGAGGTAAGTGTTTTTGTCTGTTTTGAAGTTAATGATGTTTTCAGTCAAGGTCTGAGAGGTAATTTTACCCAACTTGATTGATTTCATTTTTAATTGATAAATATCAAGATCCAGTCTCAAAGAGAAGCGTTTGAATAAGAGTCAGTTGAATAAAATATTTTGGGTTGTTGTAACGATGTTTTACACATCATTCGTTTTAACCCAAGTGGTGGAAATTTTGTAAATATAAAAGTAAATATTTCCTGAGTATAATTAAAGTAGCCGGGAAATAGATAAGTGATTGAAATTGTTTTCAATTGCAAATAGAGATATTTTCTAAATATAGAAAATAAAAGAAGTTGATATTTGGAAACGTTTTCCAAATGGCGTAAGAGGCCAAGATGATTATCGAAAATATTGGTTAACAAATATTGATCAAGAAATGATTTAATTAATGAATTATTAATTAACAAGCCCAGTGATGGTTTGATGTTATGAATGAATGGATGTTTGTTTTTCTTCGATAATTCAACAGCCGACTATCGAAGTGTTTGCCAATATCGTTGTCAATATGCAGAGACCGGTTGGATTATTATCCGAGAACCACTCTGTATTGGCAGTAATGTTGCGAATCAGATTATATGAAGATAATCGAAGACGGAGTGAAGTGCAAGGACTTTTTCTATTAATAGAATTGTTGCCTTCGTTTTCGTTCAGTCCCAGAACGAATGTATATGGACGAATGTCTGACAGAGTATTTCCAATGATCGAATATGTTGTTCTGTACAAATATATTTGGTGGCAACGGATTTATTCCCTTAGCATAATATCCAGAATATATTTGTGCAAATCAATTAGTGATTAATGGATCTGACAATGTGGCTTTCAAAGTGATTGTGCTATCAATGAATTGCAAGTAATCGTAGCCTCAGGCCTCAACAACCGGGAAATGAAAAAAATCGGACAGGCTGCATGGTTATGTGGGTCGCTCCCATTAGGGTGTATAATTGCCTATCTAGAGAAATTCCTTTTACTTCTTTAAACTATCGATGCTGTCCCTTTTCGGGAAACGGTTGCTGATCCCAACCGTTGTTGATATACATTCGATACACTTAAGTGAAATGAGTGGTCGGTCATGTGTGGGCCGGGTTGCAAGATGTTCTTGTTGAACCCAGTGTATTCCTCTCTAGAGATACATTATCGGAAGGTGGTTCCATATCTTGTCATAGTCGGAATCCAATCTCCAATTAGCGCCCTGCTGTTTTTGACTTTATATTATATATGGAGCGTGAGATGCAAGCGTTCCGCTAGATTGTTATTTATTTAATTTAGACACTATTATAATATCACTGGATTTGATATCAAAAGTGTTTGGGTTATAATAAGGTAAAAACCTTCCATGTTTATGTGTGGACTGGTCTTACTATTATCCTTTCTTTCGAAAGGGTTTTGAAAGTTAAACAAATGGTTGGAGTTTACTCACACCAGTCCCATGACTGACCCAGAGTTTATTTTGGTTGTTTTCCCTAAACTCTTGGGTGCCCAAATTTGTACGGACAGTCAAGTAGTCGGGATTTTTCAGATTCACTTGGAAGAGATGGAAGCAGGAGGCTTCACCAGTTAGCTATAGACTCATATATTCGGTTGTGTACTATGTGGTATCTGGAAACAGGTGTTTATAACTGTTCCAGGAATAACTGTTGTGCTCCGTTAATGGTATGTATATAAAGTTACTGATTTGTATTTCAAAAGTTATGTTATATAATATATTTTATTCGTTCCGCCGTGAGATTTATCTTCTTTGTTTTCTTCTATTCTAATATTTCTTTCTTTCTATTTCTCATCCTTTAACTTCTTTCTAATAATGATTCGTATTTCTGTGCAATTTGAGTTGGACGTATGGTGTTATTAGTCAACTCAGATGGTACGGATTAGCGGGCCGTTACAGTTGGTATCAGAGCTTAGGTTGAGCGAATACCTAGGCTTTGTTGGGATGTGCTCATTAGAGATAGGGTCAGCTGTACCCTAGAATGAGTTGAGTGTGTATATATATATATATATATATATATATATATATATGAGAGCGCGTATTTGTAAACTGATATAAAAGCTATTTTATATTGTGTTGGCTCGTCTGTTGAGTGGTTTATGAATTCTAATCGAATTGTGGGACGCCACGAAGTCGATAGGAATTTCTGAACACTTGAACAGAAGATACGACATAATATGGTTTTTAAATTGGTAAATGAAATAATTTTACCCAAAACTATATTTTGATATAGAAAGAATAATTTTTTGAAATTGTTATAAAATATGGATGTGTTGGTTGTATTATAATCAGATAAGATTATAAAGTTGAAATGGTTATATATAACCAAATAGAATTTGTATATGGATAATATATACAAATGAGATGAACTTGAATTGGATTTAAATCAGAATTAAGAATTTAAAATTCTGGAAAGTTTGAAAATATTTTTGAAGTATATTAAAATAATATTGCTTTGTTTTGAAGGGATTTTTGAATGAAAATCATTTTGAATTGATTTTTAAAATAATAAAGCACTAAACTCACTTCAATGGCTGGAAAATAACTCTGATGATGACTGCAGCATGATTAGTGTTAATGTTCAAGTTTCTAAGTGATGCATTGCTACCATAGAAAAGTTTTGGTGAAAATTTGTTTGAAAAAAACAATTTGGGTTTGAAAATTCAAATGTTTTGAATTTTTGATGGAAATAAATATATGTATATATTTATGGGATTTCAAAAGAATTTGAAATAAAAACCCAGGGATTTGAATTCCAGAATTTAAATTTAACTTAAGAAAGTTAAATAAATTGAAGTGAATTAGAATCAATTGGAATGCATATGAATAAAAACAAAAGTTTTTATGGAAATTAAAATTTGTTGAAGTATGAAGTGTTGGATTCCAGTATAAGTAAGTTTTTGAAAAGTAATGGGTTATAGCCTTTTTCCTACATTAGCAATTTCGGGGACGAAATTCTTTTAAGGGGGAAGAATTTAACGACCCGGATTTTTTACCTATTAATTTCAAATATTTAATATTTGTTTTAAATATTGAGTTGATTTTTTTTTGAGTTATCAATTTAATAGTCGAGTATTTAGAATATACCAAATTATTGTAATTCGAAATATAACTGAAATCGAAGTTAAAAACTAAGTCAAAATGATTCAGATGATAAGTAGGAATTTTATTTGATATATACGATAATAAAATAATAATTTAATATAAAAGAATTTGTGGTTTTCGAATTTAAATTATATTAATTTAATATGGTATATATGTTGAAACTAAATTCCAGAATATTTACTATTGAGTTCAGAATAGGGTTATTATATTGAAATGTCGGTCGGTACGCTAAAATAGCGGTTCACATTTTTAGTTATAGACCCCGAGATAATTGATCAGTGGATAAGCACGAAATCAAATCGGTATCTATTTAAATAAACTAAAAATCTCTTTATATCAAATCGTATTAAAATCGAAATCAAAACGATTTAAATAGTGTATGTACTCCGGTAGACAACTATTTAATTAGATGTACGGTTGGTTCCCCCCTCTTCTTCAATATAAATCGCGACCATAACTTCTCATTCTTCTGTTCATTTTCGTTCCTAAGTGATTAATTCATAAAATCAAAAATTGATTGTTTGGATTTGTATTAATAGGAATTTCACTTTGGGGGTCTTCGATTTTGATTCGAGCGTGATTTTGGAGTTCCACTTTCAACATCAAGATCTAGGGATCAGAATAGGGGAATCGCGATTCATACCTCATCGCGATTAATGCAGCTGATTCCTGAAACTCGAGATCACTCAAGAAGCTCGCGAGACCTTTTGGAAAGCGATCGAAACTATGGAATGGTGATTTCAGACATCACCGCAAGCTCCTGGAGTTCAATATACTCGCGATTTGAAGGGACGGAAATGGTATCGCGTTCATTTTCTGAAGCTCGATTCAACATCGAAGACGTTGCAGATAGATAAATCGCGATCGAGTAAATTTTAATTTTTACTGGAGCTCAAACCAACTGAGGAGCTCGCGATCTAAAATGAGGTGATTGTCGTGGGATATGGCTGTGATCGAAGACAGTATGGAGGTGTTGTTTTCGATGCGCGGAGGCTGACCTGGTGGTGAAGCATACGGGAGAGGATTATTGAATATATCGGTGGTCAAACTGGAGGTGAAAAGGGGATTTCGGTCTGTGCTTAGGTGTTTGCAATAAAGTTTATCGATGAATGTAGAAGGAATGGGTCTGGATGGGTATGAGACAGTGAGTTTGAGGCATGAAGGTGATGTAGTTCGAGTAGGGGAGATGCGGAAATGCTATGTAAATCATGAGAAGGTTCGAACCATTTTAGAATGGAGTAAAGAAGTTAAAATGGGAATATAAGGTGATTATTTAATTTAGAAACTTTATTGCATTTAAAATTTATTAAATAGCTCAAATAATAAATAATGAATTGTCATGTTAGATATACACAAGATTTATCGAACGAAATCAGACAAGTAATCCGTATCTATGGGGTACCTAATCGGAAATTAAAATGGGAATCATAATAGATCAATTAAAATCACGATGAGTAAATCTCACTCACCTTTTATTTAAAATTATTTTTATCAGTTAAAAATAATTGTTTGTTGCTTGTTTGGTTGCATTCAATATTTTCGTGCATCTTAAATATTTTAGTTATTTAGGCTTGGTGGTTGCTATTATATATATATATATATATATATATATATATATATATATATATATATATTGGTGGTTGGATTTCCCACAGTATCATTAGCGGATGCTCGCAGTACATTAGCGGATGATTACCCTATACGCCCCATGCTATGATAGTGAATGACCTTCTATACCACGATATCCTGCCTCGAAGCAGGATGGGTATTATTTTTGTTGACTAATGTCTGTGGATGCAAGAAAAACAGGTTGGAGGAATCGAACTGGATTCCTCAAAAATACATCATCTGTTTGTTTATTTGTTTGCATATATACTGTCACATATGATGTGTTAGAAAACCTGAAATTAATAATTGGTTTTTCAATTATCACTGGGCTTAAATGTTGATATTTTAAAAATATCGAAAAAGGAAATTTCCAGAGTTAAAAGGGGAAATTTTATTTTTCTAAAATAGAATTTGAAATTCGAATAAAATAAAAATATTAACTTGTTTTAAAAGAATAAAAACAAGTAGTTCATTTATAAACGAAGTTTATAAATGAAGGAAAAAGAACTATTATTGGATAATTCAAAAATAAAAATACAAATGTGAAATTGAAAAGGGAAATCTATTTTCCAAAGGTAGAAATATCGATTTCAAAAGAAATTGAAATCGAGACTTGTTCAAGAATTTGAATAAGAAAATTCAAATAGAAATTTAATATAGAAATTCAAATTGAAATTGAATATAGAAATTCAAATGGAATTCAAATATAGAATTTGAATATAGAAAATATAAAGAAATTTTAAATATATAATTTGAATATAGAACTTCAAATGGAGTTTGAATATAGAATTTGAAATAGAATTTCAATATAGAATTCAAATAGAGTTGAAAGGGGAATTTGAATATAGAATTCAAATAAAGTTGAAATGGAAATTGAATATTGGAAATTTAAATATAATTGAAATGGAATTTGAATATAAAAGATTGAAGTATAAATAAATTTATTTACAAGTTAGGAAAAATCAACAATTTTAGATAATCGAAAATAGTAAGTTGAATTTGGAAAATTGGTTTAAAATATATAAAATATATCAGAATGGAGTTGGTGAAATAAAATGAATCCACACTGGAGATATAAAATAAATATGAACTCGAATGAAGTAAGTGAAATGATTTTTGAAACAAAAAAACCAGATTTTTAGTTATTAAATAGATTTAACTAATTTTGAAGAATAAATAGTTAATCGAGTTTTGAATCGAAATTGGCGTTGGATAAGTAAATTGAATTTGAAACTCAAGATAGAAATGAAATTCTACTTGTTTATAAGCGAATTAAAATATATTTGAACATGATATGTTCAAAATAAAGGGATTTGGCAAAATAGCTAATTAAAAAATAAATTAGCAAATTGAGTAAGGAATGACCATATTGGGTTGGATTAATTGGAAAACAGGTAAATATAGGTTGAGCAGGTATGGGATGAAGTGTATGAAGATTTTAATTTGAGTGCCCGACAAAAAGGTACAAGTTTAAATTCCATATGAGGTTTTATGCGCCGTATCGGCTAGCCGCTTGGCTTTTTCTTTTTGATTGGAGAGGCCTGTGTGGCGGTTTGGGGATTTTCCCGATGCTCCCGGTACAAAGGAGGTTATGGAGAAATTTTCCGGAAATTTAAGGAGTTAGAATATTTTTAAGAAAAATTTGATAGTTAGAGATAAATATATCAATATATATAGAATTCGATAAGTAAATGAATTTAAAAATAGAACATTATAAACGGAAAGGAAATCGATAGGCTGGTAATAGAAAGAGAAACATATATACATTTAAAAATGAATAGTTTGTTTGTATGGTGTTGATTATTCGAGGTAAGTGGTTTGTCTATTTTGAAGTTAATGATGTTTTCAGTCAAGGTTTGAGAGGTAATTTTACCCCAACTTGATTGATTTCATTTTTAATTGATAAATAACAACATCCAGTCTCGAAGAGAAGTGATTGAATAAGAGTTAGTTGAATAAAATATTTTGGGTTGTTGTAACGATGTTTTACACAACATTCGTTTTAACCCAAGTAGTGGAAATTTTGGAAATATAAAAGTAAATATTTCCTGAGTATAATTAAAGTAGTCGGGAAAGAAATAAGTGATTGAAATTGTTTTCAATTGCAAATAGAGATATTTTCTAAATATAGAAAATAAAGAAGTTGATATTTGGAAACGTTTTTGAAATGGCGTAAGAGGCCAAGATGATTATCGAAAATATTGGTTAACAAATATTGATCAGGAAATGAAGAAATGATTTAATTAATGAAATATTAATTAACAGGCCCAGTGATGGTTTGATGTTATGAATGAATGGATGTTTGTTTTTCTTCGATAATTAAACAACCAACTATCGAAGTGTTTGCCAATATCGTTATCAATATGGAGAGACCAGTTGGATTATTATCCGAGAACCACTCTGTATTGGCAGTAGCGTTGCGAATCAGATTATATGAAGATAATCGAAGACGGAGTGAAGTGCAAGGAATTTTTCTATTAATAGAAATTGTGCCTTCGTTTTCGTTCAGTCCCAGAACGAATGTATATGGACGAATGTCTGTCAGAGTATTTCCAATGATCAAATATGTTGTTCTGTACATATATATATGGTGGCAATGGATTTATTCCCTTAGTATAATATCCAGAATATATTTGTGCAAATATATTAGTGATTAACGAATCTGACAATGTGGCATTCAAAGTGATCGTGCTATCAATGAATTGCAAGTAATCGTAGCCTCATGTCTCAACAACCGGGAAATGACAAAAATCGGGCAGGCAGCATGGCTCTATGGGTCACTCCCATTAGGGTGTATAATCACCTATCTAGAGAAATTCCTTTTACTTCTTTAAACAATCGATGTTGTCCCTTTTCGGGAAACGGTTGTTGATCCCAACCGTTGGTGATATACATTCGATACACTCAAGTGAAATGAGTGGTCGGTCATGTGTGGGCCGGGTTGCAAGATGTTCTTGTTGAACCCAGTGTATTCCTCTCTAGAGATACACTATCAGAAGGTGGTTCCATACCTTGTCATAGTCGGAATCAAATCTCCAATAAGCGCCCTGCGGTTTTTGACTTTATATTATATACGGAGCGTGAGATGCAAGCTTTCTGCTAGATTGTTATTTATTTAATTTAGACACTATTATAATATCACTGGATTTAATATCAAAAGTGTTTGGATTATAGTAAGGTAAAAACCATCCATGTTTATGTGTGGATTGGTCCTACTATATCCTTTCTTTCGAAAGGGTTTTGAAAGTTAAACAAATGGTTAGAATTTACTCACACCAGTCCCATGACTGACCCAGATTTTATTTTGGTTGTTTTCTCTAAACTCTTGGGTGCCCAAATTTGTATGGGCAGTCAAGTAGTCGGATTTTTCAGATTCACTTGGAAGAGCTGGAAGCAGGAGGCTTCACCAGTTAGCTATAGACTCATATATTCCGCTATGTACTATGTGGTATCTGGAAACAGGTGTTTATAACTGTTCCAGGAATAATTATTGTGCTCCGATGATGGTATGTATATAAAGTTACTGATTTGTATTTCGGAAGTTATGTTATATAATATATTTTATTCGTTCCGCTGTGAGATTTGTCTTATTTGTTTTCTTCTATTCTAATATTTATTTCTTTCTATTTCTCATCATCTAACTTCTTTCTAATAATGATTCGTATTTCTGTGCAATTTGAGTTGGAAGTATGGTGTTATTAGTCAACTCAGATAGTACTGATTTGCGGGCCGTTACAAAAAGACTACTTTGTTATATAAAAAGTTATCAAAATAAAAAGATTACTTTTGTTATATAAAAATTTATCAAAATAAAAAGACTACTTTTGTTATATAAAAAGTTATCAAAATAAAAAGACCATTCTCATTGTATAAAATGTAAACACTATGGAATTACCATTTTGTATGAAATATAAACATTATAGAATTATCGTTTTGTATGAAATGTCCCCTTATTATATTAGTTTAGAATAAAAACATTATATGTTAATCACATGTTTGTTCATACAAAAATGTCCCTTTATCATATTAGTTAGAAATAAAATCATTATTTGTTAATCATATTTTTGTCTGACAAAAATGTCACATTTATCATGTTAGTTTAGAATAAAAGAATCACATGTTAAAATATGATTTTGTTTGATAAAAACGTTATTTTTAACATGTACACGAAAGAGGTAAAAATGTCACATGTGTGGGAAAATATATTTGTTCGTTAAAATCATTATTTTTTAACATGTATAGGAAATAGATGAAATAAATATTTTTTCGCTAAAAATATTGTTTTTAGCTAATATAGGTGATATATAAAATTGTCATAAAATACTTTATATATAAGTTGTATATAAAATTATCTTGAAAAGAAATAAAATAAAATATTCATTTACAAACTGGACGGTTTGTTTATGTACACCTATTTATCTGATTATTGATTGGGACGATAAATTTTACACATCGCCCAACTGCACAAATAATAAACAGTATTTGTTGTTTGAAACCCCACACGGGTATTGGGATAATATTTGACATACACTGATCCCAATAATTATTTGTATGTTAATCGATGGGTTGACAGACTGTTGTAAGCGTTATTTATTTATTTTAATGCTTATACAGTTGTAAAGTGCACTTTGGATGTTGTATGAATTTTTGATGATTGTTTATCATTATCGCTGTACACATGCAATATATGAAATCCATATAACTGAAGTTATATGGTTATTGATTGCGTCGCATTCCGATTCAGAATTAAAGAATATTTTAAATTAAAAATATTTTAAAATAAATAATATTTTAAAATAATGAATATTTTGAAATAATATCCAGTGAAGAATAAAACTATGATTTTGATGTCCGATTTTAGATGTGAACAAAAATATAGAAATATGAAGTCGAGTAATTAGAAAACGCCATTTTAACCCGAACGGGTTTATCGATCCTTTTTATTCATTTTAAAATGAATATCGAAAAGAAGTAATTTCAAAGTATAATATTTTGAAAATATTATCATCTTAATATGATGAAAATATAGAATATTCAATTTGTATTTATAATCGAAAAGAAGTTGAAATCGTTTTCAAATGAATTTATAAATAATTTATAAATACGTTTTGAATGAAAATCAACGAAATATATATATATATAATATATATGATATATAAAATGGCTTGAATAAAACGCGCAGCGACCGTTCGCGCATGTCGACCATTAACTTCAAACAGACGTAACCGGAGATCCAACCGTCGGATTCTCCTAAAACCAAAACCATTGGGTTCGTAACGAAAAGAGATTTCCAATGAATATAAAAGATTTGAAATCTAACGGTTAGATTAGGAGATATGTCCAAATCAATTTCAGAAAAGGTTGCTATGGATGCAGTTCGGTGGCTGTTGTTGGAAACCAACTGTACGGGCGATAATAAAATTATTAAAAATATGGAAAATTTATGTAAAATTATAATAAATGGTTTGGAAAGATTTTTGATGAAAATTTCAATTTTATAAAGATAAATATATTTTTATCGAAATTAACTATTTAATGAACTAGTTATTAACTAGAATAATAATTTAGTTATTTTTAGAAATAAATAAATTGGACTTTGAAAATGGTTTTTAAAATAACCAAAAATTTTCCAATGTATATTTATATATATTGGAATGGATTTGAATGGAAATTAATTTCGGAATATTTCGATATTGGATTTCGTTATTATACGAATATTGTGAGGAATTTGGAAGATATATATATATATCGTTATTCCCAATACAATATTTGTTGGTTTCAGAATTTGATATGGAATATAAGCCGATATAATTTCTATTCAGAACCTTATATTTAATATCAATTGGGATTTTGGGTTTGTCGTGGACGGTGTCTTTAATAACACTGTTCTTAATCCTAATTTATAAAAGAATAAATTTTTTGTTTATGATTTAGGTAATTTTTACCAATTAATTAATATCTAATTGGAATTGGATAAAAGAATTGGATTTTTTGGGTTTATCGTGAACGGTGTTTTAAATAACACTTGTTCTTTAACCCACTTAATAGTGAAGAAATAATTTGGGATTTATAAATTTTTTATTAAGATTTAATGGGAAATTTCCAAAATAAATTTTTTTAATTTAATATATTAAATTGGAATTGAATGAAATTCGAGTTGGTAATAATCGAGATGAGCTCCTGTGAATGAAGACCGATACTATATATGGAATTTAAAAGGCATTGTGTGACAACCCGGATTCCAACAGACCGATTTTTTTCAAAAATCCAATCGATCGAAACCCGAGTTAGGTGCTCTAGTATCCTGCAGAAAAAGACAGAGATAAAGAGACATGTCAGAACTCGTAAAGAATCTCACAGCGGAAGGAAATAAAGTATAATATTCAAATATTGCTTTACCTTATTTACAATACTGCTAAACCAGAATCCAAAGCTATACCATCTCTATCATGAACCTAACCTGGAAGTATGTAATAAGGTGGGGGTCAGAACATAAGTTCTATCTGACTGGACTTAGAATAAACTTCTGTATAATCCTACATATACCGTTCAGTTATATTTTCTTGCTTATTAGGTTATTCGCGATATTAGCTCTCTAGGCTATACTCATGTCCCACTAGTAGGTTAACCTAATACAACGTATATGTAGATAACCCTAACTCGTCTAATCCTTTCCATGTATATATACAGTCCCTTGCCGTATGTCGTACGGGCTTCATCATGTAAATCTATATTACTTTAGTGTAGTGCCACCATTCTCGAAATCGTTTGGACTGCCACTCTCGATCTTGCTAGATTCCGTGTATCATCTTGATCTAATCGAAGGTTTATTATCGAGGGCTTCCTAGATTCAACCGGGGTTTATGCTACCCAGGGCCACTGGGGTTTATGCTACCTATTGAACGCTTCTCGGATTCAGGGTTTACGCGACCTAGGTCTAACTAGGGATTATGCTACCTATTGAACGATGCCCCCTAGTCTAGGACACACTACCCAGAGCGATATATGTTCCTAGACTTTCTCCACGTACGTGTCGTGAATCGTTATCGATGTCTAGTTGCACATGTCCTCTATATGTGCGGCCCGAGCCCTGTGGTATGGCTAATCAAGAAACATGGGACTCGGTCGGTAGCTTTAAGTTATCTGCCGACGCAGATGCTAAGGTCTGTTTTTATCTGTGTGTAGTTATGGTCCCACTTGACCCCTCCCTTAACTAATGAAAGGCACCCCAGAAAATCAAGAATGAGAACTATACGCAAGCCCCCTATGCCGCACAAACCTATTGGCCAAACCTCACCCATAACTAGATAGCAAGTATATGGTCCGTTGGAGTTCTACGCCTTTCCGCTTCACGTACTCGATTGACTCAAGATGGTAGGTAGACGACGACGTGCTATCACAGGGCTAAACAAGATATCTCCGCCTCACGCTGGTCCATCCTGGTCTTGTGGTTGCTTTTATTGCAACCAAGGCATACTCTTGGTTCTTCTAATGTAGACCTTAACCTCTGTGAGCCCAGGAGGATCATCTACAACCTCGCAGAGGGATACCAAGAGTAACCTCACGTCCCCTCGAAGCTGCATGCTTCGTAACCCAGACCGTTGGAGCCTTCTTCATGATTAGATGGATGTTCGCTCTTCCTCGTGTTCTACTTGGCTTTCTTGACTAAGGTTTACTACTTAGTTCTCTTAACTAAGGTTTACTACTTAGTTTCCTGAATCGTTCGTTTTCTTAACTAAGGTTTACTACTTAGTCCTCTTAACTCAGGTTTACTACTTAGTTTCTCTTAATCGTTCGTTTTTCTTAACTAAGGTTTACAACTTAGTCCTCTTAACTAAGGCTTACTACTTAATTTCTCTTAACCGTTATTTACTTAGTTTTCTTAACTAAGGTTTATTACTTGGTTCTCTTAACCAAGGTTTGATACTTAGTTTCTGTTACTTAGTTATCTTTAACTAATGTTTTGTTACTTAGTTCCATTTAATTAAGATTTACCTATGAATTCAAGCATGACTTAAGTTCTCTTTATCAAATGATAGCGTACGGGTGTTCTCCCACATTTCCAGCTTATATTAACTTATTTCATGGTATAAGTCATCCTACCCTTCGAGTCTTGTATTACATCTTAAGTCATATTCATTTCTTATCCCTAGGATAAGTTTATATATTATTTAATCTTATCATTCCCCACTTTTCCTTGCTTTGATACTATTATATTGGTTAAGTTTGCCCATGTGTCCAAGTTGACTTAACCCCAATCATGTATTCAATTCAACTGCCGCGTCATGTCAAATTGATTAAGTGTTATCTATCAGTTCATGTTAACTTAACCTACCCATATATCATGTCAAATTGTTTAAGTGTTATCCAACAGTTCACGTTGACTTAACCCACCTATATATCATGTCAAATTGGTTAAGTGTTATCTATCAGTTCGTGTTGACTTAACCTACCTATATATCATGTCAAATTGGTTAAGTGTTATCTAGCGGTTCACATTGACTTAACCCACCCATATATCATGTCAAATTGGTTAAGTGTTATCTATCAGTTCATATTGACTTAACCTACCTATATATCATGTCAAATTGGTTAAGTGTTATCTAGCGGTTCACGTTGACTTAACCCACCCATATATCATGTCAAATTGGTTAAGTGTTGTCTAGTATTTCATGTTGACTTAACCTTACCATACTAGCATGTGTCATTAGCATTAATTAATTAATAATGCCCAGCCTCTCACATTAGACCTATTGTTGCAGTCACGGGATCTGCAGGTTGGTTCCGGGTAGGATTACATCACAACTCAATCTAACCTCGAGCTTCAAGCACATTATGACTAATTTCTCACATTAGAACCTATTGTCTGAGGTCACTGGATGTGCCGGGAGGTTCCGGGCAGGATTATACCGCAAACTGATTCTAACCTCGAGTTAGCCATGTTTCATGTTTAGTTCATGTGCATTCTAGATGTCATATGTCAATTATCAATTCACAAGCATGTTCGTGTTTATTCTTTGTGTCATATTTCAATTATCAATTTCATGTCATGTGTTGAGTTCCATAATTACATAAAAATATGGTTTGTCCAACATATTCCATTTTAAATTATGTTTCTAGGATCTTAACGGCATATCCAATTTCCAAGTCTCAAATTCAAGCTTTACCCAAAAACCCCAATTTATGTTCATGCTTATAATCCCATTAATAGGCTATACCTATTATTCCAATTTTTCCATACATGTGTCCCTAACAGGTTACTATCATTCCTTATATGTTGGTTAAGTTTATTCATATGTCAAGTGCTACTTAACCCATTTCTACTTTTCTTATACAACCATTCGTCAAATTATCTTTTTACCCAAATTAATCAATTATAGCCAAATTCACCAATTCCATGTTATTCGTATCCAAACATGCCAATTTCCAAAATCCCATTATACCCAATTTCATAAAATCATTATTTTCCCAATATATTTCCCCATGTTTATACGTATAATCTAATTCACCTTTTAGGCTTAATTTCAAGTCATAAACAAATTCCGCCAATTGTCCCAATATTTGCAATAATAATTGTTATGCCACAATTCCCCAAAATTTCATATTATATTCCTCGATTGCATAAAATAAGTTATGCCCCCATATTCCCATTTTTCAATCGTACGTATGTATAATAAGATTTCGTCTAGGTTCGAGATAACCTAGATCTAGAAATAAATAAGGGAAGGAGAATAAAAGAACAATTACTATAACATGAATCTTGCATTAAATTTATAATTGGGGAATGATGAACGATAATAATACTATCATACAACAAGTTTATTATAATTTCACTCACTTTGACTGGATTGGGGAAAATAAATTATTTTTCAATGTAGAACGCTAATTTGATCTTCTGATTTGATTGTTGGTGAAGAGCATGAATTGTTGATGAAGAATTTTGCTACTTGATTTGATTAAACTCCAAAGTTGATGAAGAACTTGCAATATAATTTAGAGTTTTGGGGCGGCGGCCATGTTTGGTTGAAGTTTGGCGGTATAAAGTCATCTTAAGGAATTGTTATGAATTAGGGTTAGGTCTTACTATGTATTCATAGGTGTAGAGAGTGTTTTAGAGCCATTAGATCGCCCTAGAAGCCATCCGATCCGTCTAGCACATCAAAAATCGTCACTGCCCAGATCTGGAAAAATCAGCAGGGAGGTCGACCCCCAGGTCGACCTCCCTGGGTAGGTCGACCCCTAGGTCGACCTCCCTGGGTATTTTCCTATGTAAATTCTGAATTTTTATTGAATCTTCCGTAGGCATAACTCCTTCATACGGAGTCCGATTTTCGAAAACTTGGACTCTATTCCAAGCAGAATTTCGAGACGAATGCAATGGCGATATCCGTTTCACTTAATTCCTGATATTTAAATTAAGTATCCTTATTTTATTATCTTCTCTGTTACGCACACTGTTATCGAATTAATTTTTCCTTTTCTTCCATATATTAATTAATTTTTATTATACATCACCATTATTTACCTATCTATGCATACACATATTTTTACATATTTTTAATTATATTAAAAAAAATGCGGGTTGTTATACATTGCCATTATTCCATTTATATTATTAGTTTAATATGGGAATTTATATCGATCCTATACCGTTACGATTTCCGTGAAGATTCCATAATTAATGGAAGAAGATTTGGGTTTATCGTGAATGATGTTTTAAAAGACGTTAGTTCTTTAACCCAGTTAAAGATAAGATTAATTTTTTAAATTCGAATAATCCTTAAGTAATGATTTTTGAGATTAAAAAGAATAAATTTAAAAGAATTTATCCTTGATAAAATTAATGGGAACCTTTCCCTAAAGATGTGAATATTTTATTAAAAGAATATTCTGAATTGGAATGAGTCGTAGGATGTGTTTTTATAGCACTTGTTTTTAAAGTTCACCAGTTATTCGGAAAGATCGGGTTTAACCTATTCTGAATAATTGATACGACGACTAACAGTCGAAGAGATTGAAGACGACGCAAGACCGACGATCTTCACATTGAAAGGATGAGTTGCTACTGATGCCCGTGATTGGAGTAGCTACCTTGAAGGGGCTACAGTGGTAGCCGTTCGGATGTACTTGTTGATTGTTCGGATAAGTGAGGTCCTCTCTTCCGTATTAAACATACGAGATGAGGAATGAGGTGCCTCCGGTTTCGTTGAGACCCAGAATGGACGTGTAAATGATGGTATGTCTGACGTTGTATTCCTTTATGCTATATTCGTTGAACTCTGCTAAATATAAATATATGTATATATATATATATATATGTTGGTGGCAGAGAATTTATTCTCTTGCTTAACACCCTTCTCTGAGACGTAAGTGCTCAGAGGTTATATATATTGGCAGAAATCAATGATATGGTATGGATTGATAATGTGGCATGCTAAGATGCATGAATCAAGGATTTTGTTGAAAAAACAGAGACTTGTGGATGATGATCAAAGCACAGCTTTAATTAACATAGCTTTGTGTACAACATTACTTCGTGAGCCTCACACCCTGGTATGATGGTGAACGATTTGTTTGATTAGTAAGTTTGAACAATATACTTTATATATATATATATATGGATTTGGTCGGCCGAGTTGTGCTGGGTGTGGTCGTTCCACACCTGGAGATTGGGATAGGTCATTTCAGAAGACCGATTCCCATGGGGATAGGACATATTGATGCTCATACAAAGTGCGTAGTATATGTATTATGGTGTTTTCTCTTGCCGAGACATAAGTCGAGATACATTCGCGATTGATCTTTTGAATCTGCAGCCATCATGATGGAAACCCAATTTTCCAATACGAGCTTTACGGTTTTATTTGTATACCTATATGGTGACATAATATATTATGCCGCTTACATGATATATTATGCCACCTAGGATTGATACATTTATATTCGAAATTGATTTCTACACTGTGCACTTATAGTATAAAAGATGAATTTCGCGTATTAAGCATTTTTTGACCATTATAAGGTAAAACTCTACCTTTTTGCTTGCGTTTCATGAGACTTGAGTCTTATAATGGTTTCATTTTTCTAATGAGCATTACGCTGTTTATTTTATGCATTGGTATTCTTGGGAGAAAACCCGTTCCATGTTAGCGGCAAGGTCCCTTGATTTATCGAACTTTAAAATCAAATTAATAACTGTTCTGAGTTCTTATACCAGTCCCATGACTGACCTGGAGTTTATTATTCCTTCCTAAACTCTGGGTGCCCATATTTTCCACACGGGCAGTCAGTAGTTTAGTTTTGCAGATATTGTCTTCACAGGATCCTGGTTTACAGTTGGAGCTATATTCGGAACGCTCTACATCTGTGTATTTCTTTCAGTTGTCTTATGTATTTTTTTTCTGCTGCTATGTAATTTAAATCTATGATATTATTTTCTTTTGTATAATTATTCATACTCTGTAATATTCTTGTACTCTGATGTAAATTGTTGTAATAAGAAATTAAATGTTCTTCTATTTGTGTTTTGAAGAGTCGTTTCTCAAAACAATCCGGCTTTACTTTACTGGGAAGTTTGGGTCGTTACACATTAGTAGAGGAAGAAAAATGGCAAGAGCTCCGCTGCCTGGATAGATTAGAATGGAAAAGAATGAGGCTCTACCTCTTTATGTATAGGATTGGAAATGGCCTTGCACCGTTAGATCTATTTTAAATATCATCTGTCCATTCGTTTTATAAAATATAACAGAATTGCCCCTCAAAACCTAGCCGTCACTGGGCTGTACAGGCTCGAAGCGGTCGACCGCTCTGTATAGGAGTGTTGACCGCCCTTGAGTAGCTTTGCCCAGTGAGGGATGGTTTAAAGAGGGAAACATATATATTAATTATTATGTCTATTTATTTTCCGTCTGTTTTCGTATTTCATCTGTAACCTTTTCATACGGACTCCGTTTGCGAAACTTAAAGCATGAAAGTTGAACAAAATTCCGAGACGAACACAACGGTTAAAGTTTCATCATCAAATTCCATCATTTACAGAAATTCCTACATTTGGGCTTCTAGTTAAATAACTATTTGTTGTCAAAATTCTGGGTTGTTGCATTCTTCCCCCCATAAAAGGAATTTCGTCTCGAAATTCTGACACCTGGATATCCTATCCTATACAACCAATTTGTGTATATCTACATTGCAACCATGTGTATATGTGCATGGTATACTTAATGCATTTCAACCATAAAATATACATGCAAGATGATTCTAAATCGGGCCCTCTATATGTATGCATTGTGATTTTTAAAACACTTTTAAAAACATGATGCAAAACATCCTAAATATACTGGCAGTTCTATATGGAATGCAAATTTTGAAAATTATTTTTCCATAATCATCACACAATTATGAATAAAATTGTGAAGCAACCAATTTTTGCATCAAACCTTACCACCTAAAATGTACACAATCTATTCGTTTCCTATTTAATCTCTCTTAAACCGGAAAAAGGAAGTTGGAGATAAGATTTTTAACATTTTTCCTGCTCCCAACTTTTCCAGTTCCCGCTCTATAGTGAAATTTTCACCTCAGTTACCCAAAATACTCGAATAATTTCCAACTATAGACTGTAAAGGAGGCTTAAAACAAACTCTAAAACGTAAAATGAGTTAATTAATAGCTCGCTGCAACGTTGACAAGGTATGAAAACAGAGTTTCCAAGGCTAAAACAGCCTTTTTCTTGTTACTGTTTACGTTTTTATCGTATCCTCAATCCTATTGCACCACTACAATGCACACACAAAGCATCCAAAAATCTTCCTTACACCATTCATGTGACAAAAAATTTAAAAAAATTCACAAAAATAAATTTTCGCTTGAAAACTTGTCATGTCTATTTTGAAAATTTCCTTTCAAAACTGTGTCATTTTCCTATAAAATAAGAAATGATAAAAATGTTTTTTTTTCAAACAACATTTTGTAAACACTTCAAAAATGTATTTTGCAGAAATTCAAATGATTTATGTCACATGTGGCGAAAAAGGAACTCAATCACGCCAAAAATGCGAAAACTGAAATCACACACAAAAGACCAAAATAAATTTTAGCTTTAACAAGGAATGGTGATTTATTTATTTATATACCCGTGACAAAAATAACGCGAAATTGGTCCTTTGCTAAAATTTATCCAACACAGAATTATATTCTTTCTAGCCCTAGGACAACTATTAGTTTAGATACGAAAATGAAATTTCATTCAAACAGGTATGCATGAATGACGTAAACATCTCCAAACATGGAAATCTCATTAACCTAAGTCGTGCGATTTAAACAACACTAACAGTTTCAAGCATGAATCCCCACGACCAAGAACCCGATGCTGGAAAGGGATAACAACAAAACAACACCAAATCTCCCACAACAGTGGTTATAAACAACGAGATGCCTTGCTTCACGGCTGGAGCTCAAACCAATTTTTTATGATCTTTGATTAACCATATTATCATAGCAAAAATGCTCAATCTCGTATTACTAAAACTGTTGGTGTTGTTGGAGGTTTCCACATCACCATCTCTTCTAAGAGAGAATTTATGATGAGAAAAGAAACCTACCATGAAACGGCTCCTTACGGAAACCCACCTAATATTGTCTAAAGACAAAGTAGATAGGTGAATTTACAGAAAGTAATTCCATGAGACAACACATAAGCACAATAAGCTGAATCGAATATAATGCGCTACTAAATGATGGTTACACCACTGATCAAGCAAAAGATTAAATTACCGCATCAAGGGACAAATCTAGTCATAACTTCCCATTTAAAGAACAATGCGCTAAACTGGTCACATGTCTACATGGGAAATTCGAACATAGATTCCAGACATTAAGAAAATGAGATTTTCTGCAAAAATCTCCAAGGCTGGTCAAATAAAAGACCATTCAAGTTCGCGTTCAACATGGATTCCTCTAAAATCTCATCGAGATTCTCCTTAGAAAAACCATCAAAAGATAACTTAATCTTCATTCTGAAACGACGATCGCCTTCGAAGGAACCTATTCGAATAAGGTATAGTAATGGCGGATGCACCACAAACACAAATCCTATTCTAAGATCTCGAAGCAATGGGCCAGTGCAGGCCCAAGTACCTTGCCAAATTTTCTTAGCCCTAAAGTGGTAAGACCTTTTTGTTCATTCTAATCCAACCAAATGATCTTTACCTTAGGATGATACTTAAATGGTGTGAGTAAGATCGAATAGTGCAAATAGGTGTTATGGGCTGAGAAATGGTCGGAGAGAAGATATTAGATCTTGGAGTATTAGTGAGGCAAGATCTAATTCGCAAACAAGAGTGCAAAAGAGAAGGAGAGGTGATGACAAGAAGGATAGGAATATGGTTCGGCTAGATGAGGAAGGAAGGATTGAAGAAAGAAGTTAAGAGGGTAATTTGGACACATTTTTTATGGTTGAGTCCAAGGTCTAAGTTGTACCAAAGCTCATCAACTAATTGACTATCCTAGTACGGTACCAAACAGTCAACTACCAAATGGGCTTTGGACAGAGATTGGCTCTTGATCTTATTAGGCCGGGTAAAAGTATTAATCGTCCCGCATCATCTTTTAAGTTTTAACGCAATCTGGAAATAATTATCCTCATCACCGTGGTATTTAAAGACCGTAGTTAAACTCCGAACCAACTTCAAGGATTTATAGTCTCAACAACGATGCTGCTACTATACAATGAATGAATTTCAAAAATTATTCAATTAGAAATCTGTAATATAAACTAAAACAAATTTTACCCTTACCTAGCAAACAACAAACAAGCGATTCACAAAATAAAATACCCAAAAATTCAGATGAAGGATTTTTCTTAGCCTTTTCGAAGAAAATTTTAAACTTTTACAAAAATGGAATATTATTATAAACCAACAATTTCATATTTATAAATCTATATTATTATTACTATTTATATTCCAGTTTTATATTTCAAACTGGGAAAAAAAAATTATGTCCAAAAATGTTAGAGCTTTAGAATCTTAAGGGTTAATTTTGGTAATTTCAATAAATTATCCAATATATATAGGAAAATGGATACTAAAAATCACAAGGAATGGATATTTATTGTTTCCATGTTTAGTGGCATATTCCTGTCCTTCCTAATTCCATCTTTCCTACCAATCAGACTATATTTATTAAAATTACACAATAACTCTAAAATTTTGGAACATAAATAGATTAAAATTTAAAACCATATCTTGACAAATTACTTTCCGAAACTGTATTTCAAAACCTTTGAAAATCCATTTCTATTTTTCAAATAGTTTCAAAAATAAATTTCCTCGAATACAAGGCTAAGAATTCAATTGAATATTTCAATAAAGGTAGATTCAGAATTTTAATGAAGTAACAAATGGATACACCTCATAATTATAATTCTGAACTGAATAAAAAATATTAACATGGGCTTTTCCCCGTTTTGGATCAAGTAATGGTCTTAACTGAACTACCAATGAAACCAAACCAAGAATTTATGACTATCTCGGTTGTAGCTGGCTTTTTATATTAACATATATTTTATTAGAGTTTCTAAATTTCGATTCAATGTAATCCACCATATGTCGTCCTCGTTATCTTCATGACTAGATTGCCAACATACTGTGGGATAAGACATAATCGACTAGAAATCCGATCTCAACATATTTCAACTCTTAGTCGCTCAAAGCCCATTATATATAATTAGTCCCACGACTAATCATTGTAGTTGAAATAAATTAAAGTCAAGTAAGAAATATGAAGAAAACAGAAAATAAAATCGAATTATGTTCTCTTAGATTGCTAATTTAAATAATTCCTCTGATCCTTTAATCAAAACTCTGATATTAAATGTAACATCCCACAATTTTCTGCGCCCAAATATCAAAAAAATCAAAATTTGAACATATCCAAATGTGCAGCGTATATCTGGTACCTACAATAAATGAGCATGAGCATAATCAGAGTACGATAAAAAAAACTCACAGTGGAAACAAGGTAGGATAAACTAGTATTAACTCAAGTAACTACCTTTTTTAAAGTAAGTCACTTTGCCAATACCGAGCATGAGAGAGAACGATAACCAAAAGCCAAACTCAATATGGAACCTGGGAGGTTGTAATGAGGAGAGGAGTCAGAACAACAAGTTATGGTGACTAGGAAATGTACAACATAGTCTATAACAAAGATATATACCATTTGGTTCAATCCTAGTTGTATGCCTAACCAGGTTAGTGATTCTAGCCTAACCTAGTAAATGTTTACGCACGATCTTTAATATTTAGCCCAAAGTAATATTTCCAAATTATATTAACGAAATAGGACATGTACATACATTTTTGTGAAGCCTTTATACCAGAGTTTAACTAGTTAATTATATCGAGAGTGAGCGCTTAATTATGGGGTTTCTATCTATTTCCTCAATCAATATTCTTTATTTTTGTAATGCCTCACTATCAATGGTGGATAGGGTGGACTCACCCTAATCACTTAAGACCCTAGGCAGACCTATCGGTCACTTATCAACCCTCGATAATATATTTAATGTTAACAAAAAACTAGAGGGCACTAGCTATGGGCCCTATTAGTTAAGGCTTCCATCATTCATGCATATACCCTTTCCCCGCATAAGGTGAGAGTAGGTATTTGATCGTTCGTTATACCTTCTAGCTGACCTTACCAGATAACCTCCTTAGTCACTTACTACTTCCCGCAGGATAGAAGACCATATCCAGCCCTTTTGATTTACAGATTTGGGTAGGCCAACACACATTTGCCATTTAAGACCCCTATACTGAAAAACCTATTACCAGGTGGACTCTTTAACCCTAGTCACTTAAGACCCAAGGAAGCGGACTATACATGAAGGTGATTCGTTCGTCCCCCATTTGCCTTTCAACACCTTTCCCTTTTCAGGATAAAGTTAGCTAAGTCACTTCTGTTTACTTCTTTTATAGAGAAATACTATACGAACACCATTTATTTGTATCATGGGTTTATACGATTAACAATGTCATACATTATTAACCTACTAAGTTAAACTATATTTTTAACTATAAGTTTTGTTGACATAAATTAAGAAGGTTATATTCCTTTTTCTCCAGGACATTTATTTAATTTCTTCCCTAATTTTGATTTAGTATTTAAACAACAATTAATATCCATTAATCCCCCTGTTTGATACCCATTTCTCTTTAATTGCCCTTTATAACATTAAGGGTCATATTTTCCTAAGACAACTATTTATCAATCCTAGTTATCTATTGTTGTACCCCAATGGACAATTCCTATTCTTATTTGCTTATTTATTGAACGTTATATATATGTAAATATATTTTTACGTACCAGGCCTCTCACATTTAGTTGACTACTTATGGATGTTGGATATGTAAGTCGGTTCCGGGCAGACTTCTACCATAAGTGAACTTAACCTAGTGCCTTAGTGCAATTATATTTATGCATTAGACCCTTCACATTAAACTGGCTTCCTGTGGTTGCTGGATTTGTCAGTCGGTTCCGGCAGGCTTTCACCACAAGTTGAGTTTAACCTCGTGTCTAAATGCGGTTATAATTTAAATTTCCTAATTGGGTCCACAACAATTGTCCTAATTGTTTTTGGAATTGTAACCATTTTCCTATTCACATTTATTTCCCCAAACCAATACTGTTTACAATGGTTATTTAACAATTTTTGGTCTTATTTATAGCAGTTAATTACATTGATTGCTACAAATAGTCACAACAAATATATTAATTCAATATAGATTATATTTACACATAATTCCACCTTTGAACCTTATCCAAACATTCAACATTGGCCATAATTGTTAATTATTTATATATGGCCTCCTTTATAGCAATCAATTACACTAATTGCTACAACGATCACCATATATATATATATATATATATATATTCATTAAGTATGGAATATAATTTACATGTACGATTCCATAAATGAATACCATTTAACATTTCAAACCTTCAAACAATTAATACAATTCACATTTTACCATTTTACGCTGATTTGGACGGATAATATGTATATATTTATTTTTATGTTTGTGTACGGTCAACGTAGTTATCTTTTATTATTTTACTTTTTATTCTTAAATTTAAATTAATGATTTGGTCTAATCAATTAACCAAACATTTCCTTTTCATATTCAATATTGCAAAAGGTTTCAAGTCTCACAAGGACCGTTAGTCGTCATCATTGTAAATCGTGACTATTTTGTGGAATCGACATATTTCCAAATCACAAGAAATATATGTAATGTATTTTTATTTTGGAACAATTGATGCAAATTACATGCGAAAACGTGTATTTATTTTTACATGTACATTTGCATCACTTTTCCCTTTTAAATATATTTTTGTCATACTTCTTGTGATTCTAAAATACTGCCTTTTTAAATAAAAATTAGAAAAACGGCATACTTTACAATGCTTGAATGTAAAAAATGAATATTTCTTTTATTGTTACAAACAAATAACACACAAATTCATCTTTTTACCCAAATTTACGTTTTTCATATTTCATCACTGAACTAAAGATTTGGAACATAATTACAACAAACTTATGCTTAATGGGACTGATTTCTAGATCCACAGTGCTATGTGGCATATACAACATATTTCATAATTCATGACATAATTTATAGGAATATGTGGGAGTATATATAAAAATTCTACAATTCACGTTTATACATAATCACAACTTTATCATTTACAAATTTCAAACATATTCATAATTAGATCTGATGGTTATCACAATTTACAATTATTTAAATAACAGATCTGATAGGCATAAAACATAGATTGGATTCAGTCCTAATAGATAAACTATTATAACTGTAAATTATAAATTGCTCACTCACCTTATAGCTTCTAATTTCTCAATTTTTAAAATTTTGGGCTTACAATCCCCAAATTCTTATAAACTTACAATTTATCTAGAAAGGGGGAAATTCTAGATCTGTAGAAATATAAGAAAAAGGGAAGAGAGTGAAGAAATCTATTGTTGAGCATCCTCTTTCATTCAATCTAATAATCTTCCCAAAACATAAGAATTTTGATTTGATATGTATATGAGTATATTTTTATTTTAGAATTTAGGTTAGAGAAAATTGGCAGAGCTCCGCTGCCTCAATAGACTATAATGGAAAAGAATGAGGCTCTACCTCTTTATTTATAGGATTGGAAATGGCCTTGCACCGTTAGATCTATTTTAATTATCATCCGTCCATTCATTTTATAAAATATAACAGAATTGCGCCTCAAAACCTAGTCATCACTGGGCTGTACAGGCTCGGAGCGGTCGACCGCTTTATATAGGGGTGTCGACTACCCTTGAGCAGTTTTCCCCAGTGAGGGATGGTTTAAAGAGGGAAACATATATATTAATTATTCTGTTTATTTCTTTCTGTTCGTTTTTGCATTTCGTCAGTAACTTTTTTCATACGGACTCTGTTCGCAAAACTCCAAACATGAAATTTGACCAGAATCTTGAGACGAACGCAACGGTTAAAGTTTCGTGCCTAATTTCCATTATTTGCAGAAATTCCTACTTTTGGGTTTCTAATTAAATAACTATTTGTTGTCAAAATGTTGTGTTGTTACACTTAACTATAAGCTACCCAACCCATTTATATTATTCTTAACATCCCTAAACCCTCATTTCTTCACTTCCCACGATCAACAGCAAGTGGCCGCCTTTAGTAAATTAAAAACATGAGATATGCAGTCTTTGAAAATCCAAAACAGTTTGTATAAAAATTTATAAATCCAAATACATATATATTTCTGATCGTGAGGTACTTCTCTACATCATACGAATTTTGTGGAGTTCAACGTTATTTTTGTTTGCTGGAAAATTTGAGTGTGACCTAGGGTTGAGTTTAGGTTGAGATAGAAGCTTTAATTCACAAAATGGTTGTTGTATTTGAGTTGAGGATGCAAAATGGCATGAGTATGCTAAAATTTGGAGAATTTCTTGGTGATTTAGTTCGTGGATTTGCTGTAGGTAGCAAGGAAGAGGCTGACGTCGCATTTTTCAAATGGAACTTGAGTTTGATGATGTGTATATGGAATTGAAGAGGAGATGATGAGATGAATTTACATGAATTTATTTGATCTTTTGGTGTGCATGGAAGGAATGGGGAAGGCTCGAAGTCATGGCAATGGTAAACGGTGGAGCGTGCGTGACCAAGGAGGGAAGAAGATGAATCAGTGATTAAGGGGTACATAAGTTAGTTTATTTATTTAAGTTAATGACCGTGAAGTGTATACAAGCGTATAAAAATCATCACTTTTCCATCATTATCAGAGTTGGACAAACTGGATCCATTGGAATCGTGGAGTCGAGAGCTTCAGAATAAAACTGATTTGGAGAAATTTAAAGCTTGTTATAACTTATGGAAAAATAAAATGCCTAATCGAACTGTCATAAATCAATCGTTATTATGACGATCAAAAATCAAAGTGGGAAATTTCTTAATTTATAACTTGGAAAGTTATTATAATCATTATTTGATTTTATTGATTGCTTCTGATTGCTATGGTTGCTTCGTGGATGATGGATGTTTATTTACTGTTTTATATACACTGTTTATGTACATCAAAGTGTTAAAAAATATAAAGCTTTTCTTATGATTGTTGTTTGATAGATGTTGAATTGTTATGGGTGTTATTATAAATGTTTACACATATTGACACCCCGAATAAGAATTATGAGGTAGTTGATTGAGTTTAATTCCAAATTGGGAATTAACTGAATATTTTAATAATAAATTATTAGGAAAAAATAAAAGCTTGAGTTTGTTGTTTGATTTTTTATGGATGAAAATTTTAAGTCATTACGATGAATATACGTAAAGAGAAGAAATTAATTTAAAATAATTTTCATGTAGTTACGGCTTGTTCAATTCTTAAATGAATAGTAACTAGAAAAAGTGAAGTTCAATTGGATTATCTAGGAAAGGTTTCAAAAGGATTTTCTTTACAAAACTATCTTATTTATTTCTATAATGGATGTTAGAGAACTTTAGGCTTGTAGTAATGAAGTTTGAAAACCAATATAATTTTAATAAAATAATATTATAATAGCCATTGAATTAAAATATTTGAATTTGAAATGAAATATTCAAAATATGGTTTATATTAATTATTACATAATTAATAAACTATTTTAGAAGTAATTTGATTTAATCTTAATATTAAATCGAAGTTTGGTTTGAATAGAACTCGTCGCGCAGCGGTAGCTCGCGAGTTTCGACCATTGACTTCAAACTGACATAACAGGAGATCCGACCGTTGGATTCTCCCTGAATAAAAACCAATGGGACTTTAATAAAAAGAGCTTTCAAATGATTATAACAGATTTGAAATCCTATGGTTAGATCTGGAGATAAGTTCAAATCTATTTTGAATAAAAAACAACGCCACGACCACTAGTGACCCGAAAACAGTTTTAAATGAAAGAAGCTATTTTTAAATTATTAAAAATAGGGAAAAGTACGATAAATCATAATAAAAGATTTCAAAGTGATTTGAAAAGGAAGCATGAAGTTTCGAAATATATTTGGGGTATTTTTATTTTCAACGTAATTGGTTGAAAATGATAAAACAATGTTTTGTAAATTTAAGTGAGTTAAACTTATATTATTTGGTTTATCAAATATAACCATGATTAGGAAGAAGGGTTTATATAAATACTTTGATTCAGAAATTACTTCTAATTTGAACAAAATGTTGGATTTAGATAAAAATGATCTCCAGATATTTGGTATTAATTTCTATTGTTTAGACATTTACTACTTCGAGGAATTTGGAAGATGTTAACATCGTTATTCTACTTATAGTATTTGTTGATTAAGGAAATTAGTGTTGAATATAAGTTAAAATAACTCTGTTTGAATTCTTATATTTAATATCATCTGCATAAGGTTTTATCCTGAATGATGTTTTCAATAACATTTGTTCTTTAACCTAGGTAAAGGAAAAATTAAATTTAGAGTTTTGATAAAATCTTTAGTTAGATTTGAAATGAAAGAAGGTAAGTAAACTTACTAATACCCGAGGGGTGGTAGATATGGAGTACCACCAGTTTTTCTCCATATGATGAATAAGATGAGAATAGGAAAATGATTTCCAAGGAAAGATTTAAACAAGAAGTTTAACGAATGTGAATCTTTGATAAAATTTAGGGGAATAGTTCCCAATATAAAGAATGATTGAGTATAAGAATATTCCTAAAATGGATTTAGACTTAGGACATCTTGTATACCTTAATTGATTTGAAACATAAAAGAATATTCCAAAATGGAGAAAGACTTAGGACATCTTATATATCTTACTTGATTTAAAAGATGCGATAATTATTCGGAGTGACCAGGTTTCGACCCATTCTGATTAACTATACGAAGAGTATTGAAGATGCATGTAGATGGTCGTTGAAGACCAGAGATCTTCACATTGTTTGAATTATTGCTGATATCTCGATTGGGTAGCGACCATCAAGACGTACTAAGAGATCGACTGGATATGCAAGGGCATATCTCCTTAGTTGGACGAGGAATAACGTGCCTTCGGTTTCGTTCGGACCTAGAATGAACTTTTAAATGGATATGTGTCTAACATCGTATTTTATGACATAACAAATTGGTTTCTATTGATTTTATATCAGTCGGTGACAGGCGATTTATTCTCTTAGCTTAACACCCTCCTTTGAGACTTACGTACCTATAGGGTTATATATTAATGGACACTGATTATATGTTGTGAGTTGACAGTGTGGCATGCTAAGTAATGATAGATCAAAGCTTCTTATTAAAAAGCAGGGCTTTGTGAGTGATGATCAAAGCATTGCTAATATAGCATAGCTTTGTATTGAAAGGTCACTTCGACAAGCCTCACAACCCATGAATGTCCGAAAACAATATGATGGAATGTAGAGAGGACTGACGTTTCTCTCTAGCTAAAAAGTGATGCCAATGTATGGATTCCAAGAAATTTACTTATATGGATGATCGAACGAGGCGCCTCGGTTGATGGTCAAATACAACCAGGACGGCGTTCAAATATGACTAGGGGAACATTATGTTCAGAAAAGATTCTAATCAACCATACACAATGCTGACCGGCTTTACCGATACGAAGGACCATGCATTGAGTCCTGGACACCTTGCTAGGGGCGGCCCGAACGGTTAGGGAAGATACTTTGCCTTGGTCATCGATGGAATTCAACTTCCAATACGAGTTCTGCGTTTTCAGTTGTAACTTAATAGCCAACATAATAGGATGGGGCATTATGCGAGCTAATATCTTTACATTTACTTTCGAAAGGGATTTTCACACTATGCACTAGTAATAATATAAAAAAGATTTGTTTTTTGCGTATCGTGTTTGGCTATTACAAGATAAACTCTTTCCTTTGGTTTGCGTTGCATTGTGAGATGGGACTTAAGTCTAAAAATAGCTTCATTTTTTTCAAAAATCATTACAAGTTGTTTATGATTGGTATTCATGTGGAGAAAACTTGTTCCGCGTTATACAGTATGGTCTTGTGGTTTACCTATTTTCAAAAAGAAAGATCAATAACTGTTTTAGTTCTCACACTAGTCCCATGACTAAATCGGAGTTTATTGTTTCCTAACTAAACTCTGGATGCCCGTATTTTCCACACAGGAAGCTAGTAGTTTTGGTTTTGTAGATATCTTGTAGAGCAGGTGCTGGATTGAAGCTAAAGCTGTGTCTAGATCATTTTATATTCTTTCGCTGTGTATATTTTATTCTGATATTGTTATTACCGTTGTGCGTCGTATTTATTAATGTACTCAGATGTAACAGCTATTGTGCTGATAATAAAAATGTAGTTCCATTTCAGTTCCTATTGGTCATACTCGTATTTATTAATTGATTTTTTTATATTTTAATTTCAAACTTTGATTGATCATAACTTGTTCATTTTTTGTCGGAATTACACAAACTAAAAGTCTATCTGAATCAGAGCTTCATAATGAACGCAATGGTGAAATCCATTTTACCCAATTATGAATATTATTTTAACTAATACTTCATTCATTAATCTTCTTAGCATAATTATTGTTTATTAAAATTTGAGGTGTTGAAATTTTAGGCCATCTACTGCCAATCACTTAATCAATGTTGTTTATTGATTAATAACATATTTATGTTGAATTTTAATTCAACCCCAACATCCAAAAAAAATTAAAGTTACTTGGGGTTAATTAAACAGTTTATATATGAATAATATGAAGGCATGTAATATCCAAAATATTTGAGGAATCCTATTGGATCCCTCCAGCCTGTTTTCCCTACATCACTGCTCATAATATCACTTATATATGCACATGAAGTAGAAATTCTAATATAATTCATTCAAGATGATGGAAATATTAATATCGACAATCATCATCAAGCAATAATTAACAACACAACCAAAGTCACAATTTATACTAACAACAATGAATATTATTATACGAAATAGTAATATTTAGAAGTATTCCAGAAAGTGTAATAATTAACTTACAATACATTTCAATTTGCGATTTGGCTCGTTTTATCCAATTTAAATGGACATTTAAAATTCAACAAAATTAACACCAAATCAAAATCAATCCTAACCAGTTTCTACGCGTAGTATTTGTTTGATGGCGAATATTCCACTAATTAGAAATCCATCGCGAAATGTATAAAACCGCAAGCGCACATCGTACACTTGTAGTACATTGTGAATATGAGTCGATCCACGGAGAAAGAAATGATTTTAAATTCTAATCAATCAAATTGAACCAATGTCGAGAGATGTTAACTAAAACTACAACTAAACAAAACTAACAAACTGAGATAGATAAAAATAAGAGAGTTAAATATCAACTTAGAAGTAAATCCACTTTCTAGATCATATAGTTCAACAAGTTAAGAAATTATGATCTCTCTATTATGGTCATAAGTGTGATTAGTTGATGTGTTTATCTTAAGCATGGCATATTTATTCTATTAATTAGCCCAACATAAGCCATCGAACTTTAACACAACCTCCAACCCACTTGTTCAACTCTCATGAAAATGACAAAAAGATGAGAATCAAATCTATTTTAAGCATGGCGTATAAACTACTGTTTAGAAATATAGGCCATCAAATTTCGTTTTAAACAATCACTTCTTTTCCATAATCATATTTCCATTAGGCACAAAAAGAGAAAAAAAAAATCAAATAATGTTGAAGCTATATGAATAGAGAGCTTCATTACCCCTTAGTTGAAGAGGTTTTGCTTCTAATACTTGTTATCATATTAACAACTGTAGCATGAAACATGAAAGAAATGAAAAGGAAAAAGAGAGCAAAATAAAAGAAAATCTATTCTACTTGCATAAAATAAAAGAAATCTTCACTAATAACATAGAAGAGAAAGAGCATGAACATTAAAATAAATTACATAAAAATGGCTAAGTAGCCATGGAAAGGAAAGAGAGCTTTGATTCTAAAAATAAAAACTCACTTAAAGAGAGGGTCCATTTACATGAAACATGAGGGCATGTATACATGATCTAAAGCCCTAATCACTCTTCTTGGGAAATATCCAAAATGTCCTCTTCATGAAGCTTCTAATATTGTCTTTAGCCACTAATCAATCATGTGAAATGCATGATGCCTTTTTTGTCTCATCCAATTAGTACATTATCCTTTAATATGAAGCCTTAAGAGTAAGTGGGTTAGCTGAGAGGTGGGGTCCTCCACTTTCCATATGATGAATTATTTCTTTCCTTCCTCTTTTGTATGTGCATGCCTTTCTTCATATCTTCATGTGCATGCTTCATTTTTACTCCTAAATTTCTACAAGAGACAACTACATAGGACAAGTAAATGATGTCACATATTAGATCATGCACAATTTATCATTTTACCATAATATGAAGATGAATGCATGATAATTTAAGGATTTTGAGTTTTTGTTAAAACATGTAAAAATAGCCTAATATTTATTTTTTTAACTAAAACAAGAAAAAATGTATGAATATAAATGTACACATTTACATGCACATCAAATACCCCCACACAAATCTTTTTATTTGTCCTTTAAAAAAGAAAAAACTAAGATAAATCCATTTTCGTTGGGATCACGATTGCGTTGAGAGTATGCAACAAGCCGTTAAACTGTTGAGTGTTCCCAATAGGATGAGAACTGTCTCATTAGGGTTTACAGCAGTACTACCCACAAAATCCAAATGTTAAATTCAAAAAATATTTACAAGATACAAGATTCGAAAATATTTACAAGATGAATGCAAGTTTTCAAAAGAATATTTAGAAACGGGTAGTTTACTTTTAAATTTGACACGATTGAGTTAGATACAAGTTTGGGTCGTCACTATGAATTTTTCAGTCTGTTACTAATCAAAACTTCAAAAAAAAAATCTGGCTATCGTTACAATTTCCTCTAGCTTGGCCAGTTGTTTCGGTTGAAAATATAATGCAATTATGAAATGAATTCTATAATCGATTATCAACAATCGTAAAATGACATTTTTATTTCCTTTTGGTTAACAAGTTAGGTTAAATAAGTGAAGATAGTGCTTGGATTTCAAGTGCTTACTCTCTCTTTATTCTAAAAGATATTTACCTTGTTATTATTTATAAACACCTAGCTGAAAAGACCAAGGTATACCACCTATATACTACCTTGTGGGTTAACAGGAGAGTTTGGGATAGAGCTTGGCTGATTGTGCTGACCGATGCTGACTTTATCGACAAGATGTCGGTAATCCTTAGGTGTCCAACTCACAAAATAAGACCAAGGTATACCAGCCTTATGCTGCCTCGCGGGCTGACGTTAGAGTTGGGACAGAGCTTGGTGGGTTTGCACACCAACGCTAGATTTACAAGCAATGTTGGATACCCTTGGATTGTTTATTATATATATATATATATATATATATTCTTTTATAACTTCTTTTCTTCTTCTTTTTTCATTTCCTTTTCTAAAAGAGAGCGAGTTAAGCAAGAATATCTTAACACAACTTAACTTAAAAGATCTAAAATGTTATCACAAGTAGTCTAAATCAATCATTCATTTGATTGGATTACAATTTAGAAAACACTTCGTAACGTCTTGTATTTTTATCAATATAGTAATTAATTTATTTAATTATTTAAATAGTGATTTAGAGATTTGAATGGTTGTTTAGTTAAATAATATTGAATATTTAATTAAATTAAATAATAGAATAATATTTTTTTCTGAAATAGTCGAAAATAGTGGAATTCGCAATATTGTGTGAATTGGATTATTTATAAGATATAATTTAGTATAGAATTTAATTATAATAACGAATCTATTTAATAAACAGCGTTAGAACGTATAAATTATATTATAATTATAATCGAGCTCGAAATGGCGCAGCAGTTCATAAATTGGCGGTTCAAACTTTAAACGAATATACAGAATCCGTTTTAAGCCGGATTTCTGCGAAATAAGAAACGTACGGATTTGTTGAACTGTATTTTTCTAATGGAAGAGAAAAATAGAGATTTCGTCATATAGATTGTAAGTTATGTCCAAATCAAATTTTAAATAGTCGCTATGGAGTTCGTTTATAATTTATAATGATTTATTTATATTATAAATGGACTTTTATATAAATTGAATATTGATATAATCTGAGATTTTTAAATATTGAGTTATAAATCCATATATGTATATTTTGGAGCCGAACGATATTATATGTGAATATATATATGATAATATTAATTTATTAATATTTAATTTAATTGTTTTTAAATATATTAATATTTAAATGGTTTATTTAGGGCCTTAGAAAATAGCCATTTTTCAAATGACCTCTAAATTCGACGAAACCAATTTTATCAGATCTGTAATATTAAATTATTGTTAGATTTCAGTTTGTGTTATTTTTGGAGTCAGTATGTTGCCGTGCGCGATTTTAATGTGAAAAACAATCGATAATTTGACCTTTAAAAATACACTGTGTGAGCAAATGGAGTCGAAATTTGACGAAACAAGTTTCGTTGGGTCCATAGTGTCGAACTGTAGTTGTATGTCCATTTTCATCAAATTTGGATATCGTATGCGATCACATAGATTTTTAAATACTGAATGGAGGTAATGGTTCAATAAATATCTATATAATAATTGAATTTAAAAATATTTAAATTGTCCTATATATACCCCTCACTTCTACCTAACCATAAACATTCCCTTTTCGTGGTCAAGGAGGTTTTGGCCGCCGCTGGAAATACACAGCAACCAAATTGCTGAGTTCCAAAATGTGAAACAAGTGATATAAATTCCTATAAATAGTATAATATATATATATATATATATATTTGAGTTTGAATTACAGTAATCTTCCATCTTGTACTCATTTTCTTGTGTTCGACTTCGTTTTCAATTCGCTGAAATTAGCCATCGTGACTAGGGTTCGAAGAGGATGGAAACTCAGGAGGAATTGATCGATTTCGTTGTTATATTTGGTTTTAGTATGGAGAATCGCATATATTGGCAAACTTGCATGAATATTAGTGAGAAAAAGATTTGAGGTTGCTCAGTGTTTACGCGTGTAGGGTTGTTCATCGCAGTGATGCAAGTGGAGTCGAGTTTTACAAAGATGGTAGGGTTGTGAAGAGATTTTGATAAGGAAATTGATGGTGTATTTAGTTTGGTTTAAAATGTTGTGGAGAGGGTGCAGTTTGGAGTTAAAGATTGGGAAATGGGCATGATTTCTCGTGTGATGTTACTGGAGGAGCGACGACTGTTTATGAATTGGAGAAGATGAGTATAGGATGTTGGGTTTGGGTAATTAACGTTGGGAATGGGCCTGTCGAAAAAAAGGTGAAGCCCATTATCATAATAGATTAAGTTATTTTAAATTAAATTTGTATATAAACTTGTAACGTTAATATCTTATCCATACTTTATCAGAATTTTGAAATCTTGGATCCATTAGGATCGTATGGACGAGAGCTACATCGTGGAACTGATTTGGAGTGAAATGGAGCTCGTTACAATTTATGGCGGAAAAAAATGTCAGAACGGAACTATTGAACGGTTATAGTTATTTAACGACTACCGACCAAAATGAGTAAAACTCACTAACTATGTTCAATTCATATTTTTATAAATCTAATCTAGTAATGATAAATGATGATTGATTTTTGTGTATTGATTGTTTGGATGAACTACTAGTCGATTGGTTGAAATTATAGATAGCGACGTATGCATATATCGTTAACCAAATATTGATTCTGTTTATCAGAATATCTCATACTGAAATGAAATTGATGTGAACTATATTTTTTAACATCTGCAGATGCAGGGAAACAGGTTGGAGGGGTCCAACTGGATTCCTCAACATTTATTTTACTGTTTTTCATATATTGTGATATATGATATGATATATAATCTGTTGTTAATTATGTGTGTTTGGGTGATATTGATCATTTTTATATGGTATGTTAAATACCATAAGAAATACTGAAATGTAAAAAGGGAAGTTTCAAAGTATATTTTGAAGATAAAATACTTATATAAAATCAATGGATTTTATATAAAAAGGAAATATTTATAAAGTGAATAAAACGTTATAAAAGAAAATCTTTATAAAGTGAATAAAACTTTATAAAAGGAAATCTTTATAAAGTGAATAAAACGTTATAAAAATGAAATCTTTATAAAATGAGTAGAATTTTATAAATGGAAATCTTTATAAAATAAATAGATATTATAAAGGGAATATTTCAGAAATGAATAGAATTATAAAAGAAATTATTTGGGAAATAAATAGAATTATAAAAAGGAATTGACAAGATATAAAAGAAGAACGAGAAGATGGTTTCAAGGTTGATTTTTAATAGAAATATGTTTTAACAGATAAGGAAGTGCATTTGAAAGTAATGCAATTGTAGAATTCAGTTCAAATAAAAAGCTTTTGCTTTTGGCCAGTTCAAGGTCAGTCGTGAGCTGTAGGCTCAGATAGTAGAGAACTAGAATCAATTCCCGTAGTAGCATAAGGGACGTTGAAAACTTTCCAGCAGATAGTATTCCATACTCTTCTCAAAACGAGCACTGTACTCTTTCTTAGGGCAGAAACATACTCAAGGAATGCAAAACTAACCCTAAATATTTCATATTACTTCAGCTTAAAGCAAAGAGGACTGCTACCGTAACTACTTGATTAAGTCCTCGGTAGAACTCTTCCTTTCCACTCCGTCGTAGACCTTCACCTAGGATTCTCACTCTCGAACGGCATGGAACGCTACCTATTAGACAAGACACCCTCTGACTTTGTTTTAGGCTTCACTCATTTCATTCTTTAGCTTATCAATATGATAGAGATGGTGAACCTGGGCTTTCTTCTTTGCTATGCACCTGGTTTTTAATTTTTCTTTTCATTTTATTTTTAAACAAAGTTGGTTTATTATCAATATATTGTCTTGTTTGTAGTGAATCCGTAGACGAGAGTTTCTCTTGTTTCTCATGAATAAGAAGTGTTTTTTCTTGTAGTTTTTCTTAAGTAAATTTTTTTCTTTTATCACTTTATTCAATTTATATTTAAGAGCTCTATTCTGATTCTTGTAGTTATTCAACTTAGCCCAGATCAATCAGTCTATGGAATGTTAGAGCCAGGGAAATTTACATTTACTTGACTTAAGAGAAACAAGTGAAAAAACGAACTGCGCAAGTGAACAAATAAGGTGCGTAGCGGATTCCAAATCCTTCACTGATAAGTCAAATCGGATTGCCAAATATACTACTGGTGAATTAAGCAATTTTTCTGTCTACTTAACTAGCAAACGAATGCCCTGAACTAACCCCCGAGGTATCATAGCATATCATTTACCATCTCCAATTTATTTAAGTATCCTGATAAGTGAGAGCGAGAGTCATTTCTTTCAATAAAATCCCCTGTAGCTTCTCAATGCCATCCGACACGAGAAGAAGGCTTCCTGGGTTAATGTATGTAGATGTCGTGGTGAACGGCCCTAGCATGTGGAGAAACGCCAGCCTTCTTTAAGCTCCACTCCTTTCCTTCTATTCTTCTTGAAGTAATAGCTATTATGCCCTTGCTTTGGAATTCGATTTCGAACCTATCCTTTCCAACTCAATTCGAGCCATGTAGTTGATGAGGAATCCGGGCAACAAATCAACCCTCTGTCATTCAGTCAAAAAATCAATCAGTAGATAGCAGCGTAGCGAAGTATGCCTTCATTCGGGAATTGACAATTCTGGATCTATTAAGACTACCTGGGCATTCTCCCTCTCATTGGAAATCCCACAAAAGCACAAATGAGAGATATAGTCAACCGGGTGCCAGACTACAAGGTTGGATTGTGAGGCTAAAGGCCATAATGTATCTTTTGATAAACCACATCTTCATTCACTTTGAATGTCACATCGTAATACCCGCCAAATCACAAATTGATTTCCCCAAACATACTACGGGTATACAACTAAGAGAAACAAATTCCTCTGCTACCAAGCGTAAATACGTTTGAAGATATCAACTTACGCGATCCACTAGATATACTTTGTCATACATTCTTCCATATAAGTTGTCCTAGGACAGGACAAACCGAAGGCACTATTTTGTAAGCAGGACAGCCCTTGCATAAATCCATCTTCAATTATCTTTATCATATTTGATTCGTAATGCTAACGCCCATACAGAGTGGTTTTCAGATAATGAATCTAATCCCGTTCTCCTTGTATCAACGACGGAAAAATGGTCAAAAACTTTGATAGTCAGTGATTTAACTATCAAAGAAAAACATGAGTACAAACAATGATATTATTTCCAGATAGAAATTCTATCGATCAATCATCATTTATCTCTTAAACTAATAAATTAATTTATTCATTTACCCATTTCCTATTTCCATATATATACAGAATTTCTTATTTTCTAAATATAGAAAATATACGATATCAACATGGGAAAACATTTACATTTATTATCAACAAATCATTTCATTTTCTATACTTAGAAAACATCACTAATTATATTTGGAAAACATTTCCAGAACTCATTTATATGGATTTCAACGAACGTTATATAAAACATCGTTATGCCCGCTCAATCCATTAATCGCTTATTACTTACTGTATCTCTAACCAATCTTTGTCACCGAGTCTTAACTATTTCTTAGTTAATTGAGAAGTCAATCAAGTTGGGGTATAGTTACCTCTCAAACCTTAATTGAACCACGTTCTTAACCTTGCAATAGATGAAGCTCACAACTCTAATTTTTACCACCATCGCTTACGCACATTCTCAGATTCAGATTATGAATCTACTTCTTTTATGAAAAACATTGGTTATATCGATAACGTTATAAATCCTACTTCCGAAATATCTAACTTAAGAATATAACTTTTAATTTTTAATTCGAATAAATGATAATTTATTTATTTATTAAATAAATAAACCTTAATTTAAAAACCGAAAAGTAAATAGTACTTTCCCGAATTCGATATGATCGATTCCGACGTATAACCCACTTTCGAGTAATCTCTATTCGATTAACTCTTCTTCGAATAACCTATATTTGATTAACTCTCTTTCGAATAACTTATATTCGATTAACTATTTTTTGAATAACTTATACTTGATTTACTCTTCTTCGAATAATTTATATTCGATTATCTCTCTTTCGAATAACTTATACACGATTAACTATCTTTCGAATAACTTATATTCGATTAACTCTTCTTTGAATAACTTATATTCGGTTATCTCTCTTCAAATAACTTATATTTGATTAACTACCTTTCGAATAACTTATATTTGATTATCTCTCTTCCGAATAATTTATATTCGATTATCTCTCTTCAAATAACTTATATTTGATTAACTATCTTTCGAATAACTTATATTTAATTATCTCTCTTCAAATAAATTATATTCGATTAACTCACTTCCGAGTAATCTCTATTCGATTAACTGTCCTTCGAATAAACAACATTTGATTATAAAATATCAGTTTCCAAACGAGTACTAATTATCTTGTCAAATACTGATTTATTCAATATATAATTTCTTAAATAAATTATTGTATAACATCTTACCCATTCAAATTTTAATTACACATCTTTACGAATTTATTTAATCCTTTTTATATTTCGGATATCGAAATAGATTTCACCGTTTCTTTTTAAAACAACTCCAAATTTCCTGTTTAATTCACTGTTGAATTTGCAATCTCATTTATCCACTGTTAATTATATATTAATTCATTTATAAACTTTGTTTATAAATCACAACACTTGTTTTGATTATTAAACCAGTTATTTATTTCTATCCCATTCGAATTTCCATTTCTATTTTTGATTCTTATTTCAAAATCTAATTTCCTTTACAAATGTGTTTATTTGCAAAATATTTGATTAAATCAATTATTCACACCGAACGTGAATAATATTTCTTTTATATAATCCATTTAGTTTGATTTCGTATTTGAAAACAATATCCCAATTCCAATTTCTATTTATAATTTATTTATACGAAATCTTCTTTTTATTTCTAACACTTAACTCTCATTTATAAATTCTTTATAAATGCTGAGTTCACGTTCTATTAAAACTATCGGTGTTAAAACTGATTAAAATCGGGTAGGTCGCATGGCTAAGTGGTTGGCTACCAATTAGGGTGTATTATTACCTGATCTAGAGAAATTCCTTTTGCTTCTTAAATCTATTGGCGTTGTTCCTTCAGGAAACGATTGTTGATCCAACCGTTGGTGATAATACATTCGGTACTCTCAAGCGAAGTGAGGGATCGATCATGTTTAGCCTAGGTTGCAAGATGTTCTTGTTGAACCCAGTGTATTCCTCTCTGGATATACACCATCGGAAGACGGTCCCATACCTTGCCATTTGGAAATCCATTATCTAATAAGAGCCCACAGTTTTGATTGTATACTATGTATGTAGAGCATGAGATGCTAGCGATATTACTTTTAATTAGACATTATCATAATATCAGACGAATATTGATTTCAAAGAATGCTTTGGGTTATCGTAAGGTAAAACCATCCGTGTTTATGTGTGGATCGGTCTTATGATTATCCTTTTTTTTAGAAGGATTTTTAAAAGTTAAACCAAGTGGTTGGAGTTTACTCACACCAGTCCCATGACTGGCCCAGAGTTTATTTTTGTTTAGGTTTTCCCTAAACTCTTGGGTGCCCAAATATGTACGGGCAATCAAGGAGTGAACATAACATCTAGTTGTTCGTTAGGTGATACCATGAGAAGCCTGCTATTTGAAGCTAAGTATACCTCCCTAAGTATACAGCTACGCTACCTCAGGTCGCCTTTTCCTGTCAGTAAGGTTTCCGGGCGAAGGGAGAAGGCACCCAATGATAATCTAAGGCGTCTATAGTTCAGGTATTTTCAGATATCATTGGAGGAGCTTGGAGTAGGAGGCTTCAGCTGTAACGACCCAGAAAATCTGAACCAATTTAAATTTTTTAAATTGGCTAAAATAATGGATTTTAAATATTTAAAATAAACATTTTAAATAATAGAGATGAAAGGTGAGTGTGAATCGACAATTGAAAACGAATATAATTAATTATAATTATAAACAAGGCTTGAAAAGGCGCTGCAGTTTCAAAATTTGAATTCAAACTTTGTCGGACTGTACCGGGTGCAAAACAAAACGGATTTTAGTGAAACCAAAAATGTTTAAATCTGTTAGTGAATACCTTTCTAACGAATCTGAAAAATCGAATTTTCATAGCGGAAAGCAAAAGTTATGGCCGAATGAATTTTCAGAAAGGTCGCTATGGAATTTATATAGCCCATGAAATTGGCCATTTTGCATACGACCTCGGAATTCGACGAAACCACTTTTGTTGGATCCGGGATGTGAAGTTATTGCTAGGTTTCAAATTTCATAATTTTTAAAGCTAGTATGTGAGCGTGGCAAAGGAAAACGAGTTTTGGTCAATTACAGTTAAATTGGATCGACCAGAAATGGGCCTTTCTGCAAACGGTCTCAGAATTCGACGAAACTAGTTTTGTTGGGACCGTATCGTCAAAACATAGATGGATTTATTTTTCTGGAATTTTTCGAATCAGTTTGTGGCCCTGGCAAATTGAAATGTACGTTCAAATTAAATACTGAATGTTATATATTTTAATTTGAAGGAAAACTGGCTGAAACAGTCGAATGGGCCTACGAAACATATTCCATTGTGTTCGAAATGGGGGTAAAACGCTAGGGACGACAGTCGTTGGGTTTAGATTGGTGGTCGCGTCAGAAAACCCCTTATAAAATCTCCCGGCCAATCAAAATTTAATAAAAAAAAAGGAAAATATCGTTTTCTCTCTCCCCGATTAGCAGCGATCGACGACGGCCGACATTCCATTCTTCCCTTCCATTTTTTGGCGAATCCGTTCACCTTTAGCCCCCACTCCAGTTAAGGTTTTTGTAGTACTCCTCGAGGCCTTCAAATCCATACCACCCTCGACCTCCACCATGCGTTGTGCTTCGAGAATCGAGCCCAGGAAGATCCGAACTTCCCGCCGCCGATACCCCCTTCTCACCAGATCGAGTTCGACGAAACCCCCGGCGCCGCGAAGCCCTTTCCACCCTCTTCGACGTCATACAACCTGATCATGACGAAGTGCTACGGATTTCACGAATTTTCAAAACCTAGTTTTGAACATTTATTGAAGGTAACGGCTTTAATTTATTTTCAACAGTTTTAACACCTTTAAACCGTTGTAAACTTTGAAAAATCATATCTTTTTCGTTCGTTAACGAAATTCGATGAAACAGGAAACATCGTGACCGTGTGGACGCCTTCTACATTTTAGAAGAGACCGCATATTTTTCTAAGCCTTCTGCTATTTTTGGTGGAGTGGAACCCAATGTGAGATTTCTAATTTATAAACAATATGGAAAATGACGGTGTATAAATTATATAGTCGATGTATGAGTTATATAAGCGTTGTACACCTCATGTATAAGCGTTGTATAAGTTGTACGTTCGATGTATAAGTTGTATATGCGTTGTAAATATTATATATGTGTTGAGATAGAAGTGAATTGCTATATATATATATATATATATATATATATATATATATATATATATATATATATATATATATACGCCCCTCGTCAACAAACCATGGACGATATTTATTGATTGTGATTGGTGTGAAAATTGATTGATAGCGAATGGTTGTTTGGGATTGTTTGTGGTTGATATTGATTGATTGTGGTTGAAAAATACCCATTTGTGGTTGAGAAATATTTGGTTGAAACCACATAGGATTAGTTTGTGGAAATGAAATAAATATATACATGCCGCCTGCGTGCGAACTAGATGCATGATCCCCATTGTCAAAAACCGCGAGGTTTTAAGGTAGAGCGAGGAGCCGTACTAGGGATGGTCCCGGTTTTAACTACCCTGCCGTTATGCTGCCGAAATTTTGAATAATATCATGTGTTTGAATTATTTTCATTTGCTGAAACTATATTTATTCATTAAATAGAAAACCTTCATGTGTTGAATCGATATTCATTCGTTGATTAGAAATTCATGTGTTGAATGGTATTCGTGTTTTAAATATAAAAATCACATTTTTATCTATATATAGAAACTATAGAAAACCTTCATGTGTTGAATCGATATTCATTCGTTGATTAGAAATTCATTTGTTGAATGGTATTCGTGTTTTAAATATAAAAATCACATTTTTATCTATATATATAAACTATAGAAAACCTTCATGTGTTGAATCGATATTCATTCGCTGATTAGAAATTCACGTGTTGAATGGTATTCATATTTTGAAATAAATTGTTTCATTATAAAAATCACCTTTTATCAACTATATGGACTATGTAAAATAATCTCGTTTTAAAAGAAATTGTTTTACAATAAAAATCCTATTTTTATCACCTATATTAACTATACAAAATAATAGTGTTTTAAAAGAAATTGTTTTATAATAAAAATCCTACTTTTATCACCTATATTAACTATACGAAATAATAGTGTTTTGAAATAAATTGTTTTACAATAAAAATCCTATTTTTATCACCTATATTAACTATACGAAATAATAGTGTTTTGAAATGAATTGTTTTACAATAAAAATCACATTTTTATTATATACATGAATTGTAGAAAATGTGAAGTGTGAAAAATAGCAACTCGTTCAAATAAATGTGCATGAGTTGAAATATTCATTAATTAGCTAATGATATGATTTTTGCCTATGCATGCAACATTAGAATGAATGGTGTTTTTAAACCAAATGGAATCAAATATGAAGTTGAATGGAAAATGATAAGTGATAAGAACTGTATATCTGTACATGCATATTTATTTGAACAGGTTATAGCAAAGGGGCTAGAGAAGAGGAATAAAATTTTGTGCCCGACAAATAGGTACACATTTACTGTTTTGTTTGGGTGATGATTTTATGAGCCTGTTGGCTAGCCGCTTGGCTTTTTCTTTTTCTTTTTGACGTGAGACGCCCGTGTGGCTATTTGGGAATTTTCCCAGCCCCTCCCGTACAAAGGAGGTTATGGCGAAATTTTCCAAAATTTAAAGGCGTTAGTGAAATATTTGAAGTGGAATCAATATAGGAATTTTTGAATGAACTATATTTATATAAATATAAATAAAATTAAAACGAAACATGGCCGTGCAGTTCGTGTTTTGAAACCGTGATTTCAAACGATTAGTACGGGAGATCCGACCATCGGATTTTCCTGAAATCGCAACCATTGGGTTCGCTTTGGAAAAATCTTTCCAACGGCACCAACATTGTAAAAATCCAACGGTTGGATTGTCTCAAACGTTTAATTCAAATCTGAAGAAAAACAGCGCCAGAAACAATTATATATATATATATATATATATAAATATAATTATAATTAATCGAATAACGACGCTGCAGTTCGTATTTTGAAATCGAAACTTCAAACGATTGTACCGGGAGATTCGACCGTCGGATTTTACCGAAACTGGAACCGTTGGATTCGTTTTGAAAAGATCTTTCTAATGATGTAAATTTTGTAAAGATCCAACGGTTAGATTTTCACATATGTGTAAATCAAATCTGAAGAAAAACAGCGCCACGGCCACGTTATGGCCCGAAGCATCGTTTTGAATAAATTGGCTATTTTAAAATAAATAAAAATAGCGATAAATCGTTATAAAATATCATAAACGATATGGAATGGAAATAAACTGAATTTGCTCGATTTATGTGGTATTTGATGGTTGAATGTGTTTGGTGTGAAAATTACATTAAAGAACAAAATTGGTGTTGTCGAATGATTTAACCATTGAAATAAATTGATTTGAAATTCTAAATATACGTGAATTATTTGAAAAGGCCGAGATAATTCTCATTTCAAATAATTGACCGACGATTGAAGGTCAAAGATGAAGACAATGGTCGAAGACCGGAGATCTTCACCTCGTTTGGGTGGTAACCGAGGTCCTGATTGGGAGGCATCCCGAAATATGGATAATGAAGTGTGATCGTCCAGATGTACGTGGTGATCGATGGGTTTGCGAGGTATTTAGTGCCTCCGGTTTCGTTCAGACCCAGAACGGACTTTTAAATGGACTGTGTGTCTTACATTGGATTTTATTCTGTGTTGATTGATCTCTATTAAATATGCATCTGTTTGGCGGCGGAGAATTTATTCTTTTGCTTAACGCCCTTCTCTGAAACGCACGAGCTCAGAGGTTGTATATCGATGGACATCAGTCGCATGGCATGAATTGCCTGTGTGGCATGCTAAGATGCAGTGATCAGGGCTTCTGTTGAAAAGCAAAGTCTTGTGGTGATGATCAAAGCACCGCCTGTGTGGCGTAGCTTTGTGTATAATGTGAAATCGCGAGCCTCACACCCCGGTATGAATCAGTAACGGGAGCAGGACCTCAGGGGGGACGTGCGTTTTCTTTCTAGCTAGGGTGGTGTCAGTGACCTACCAGCCCTGACATTTATATACTTTTCACCTATGTGGTTGTTGCTGTTGCGAGGCGCCTTGGTTTGATCGGACGATCTGGGTCCGATGGAGTCATTCGTTGGCTCATTTACACCCCAAAGGGTGGAGAAACACATTGTTCAGGCATTATAATCCACTTCGTGTGGACCGCCCTGACGATCCAGTGTATGGTCGCGGCTGTACCCGTGGCTCGGGCTAGAGAGTCACGAATTCGGTAAGGACTATCTTTTGCCTTGGTTCATGACGGAAATCCAATTTCCAAATACGTGACTGTGCGGTTTTGATTGTATATATATATGGTGACATGATATATGGTACCCATGCCGTCTACGATTGATAGTTATGATTTGAAATTGTTTTCAAAACATATAAACACTAGCAATAATATCAAATGCCTTTGTTTTATTCGTATCAAGCATATTTTGGCCGTTATAAGGTAAAAACTCTATCCTCCGGTTTGCGTTGCATTGTGTGATGGGAACTGAGTCTTATAACGGCTTCATTTTTATAAAAAGCTTAGCGATGATTAAAAGAAAGATTTGTTTTAAAGCACTGGCAATCCAATGGAGTAAACCCGTTCCACGAAAGTGGCGTGGTCCTGTGATTAGCCATATTATATATGTGTTGAGTAGATTTCTCATACTAGTCCCATGACTGACTCGTAGTTTGTTTCACTTTCAAACTCGGGTGCCCCTTTTCCTACACGGGCAGCCTTGTATTCAGGTTTAGCTGGTTCTTTCTCTGGATAGCTGGAGCTGAAGATGGATTCTATCATTTATCTCTTTTTATGCTGTTCAGCTCCTATTGTAAGTATTTTGTTTGTTTTCCGCTGTAGACATTTATGTATAGCTGAACTGTAATTGTACTAAGTAAGATCCTGTATACTGTGTAACTCTGATGATTACTTTTATCCAGTATATTCTATTGTTCATTATCTGGTGTATTTATTTAATTCTGTTCTGCTATTATCTATTTCTGTGTTATATTCCATGGATTACCCTTATCGCCGTCAGTACGGGGTTTGGGGTCGTCTCATTAGCGTTATCTAGTATTGTTATTTCCACTGTGTTGTAAGTGTTGTATTCTGATAATGTTATTGTATATATATACTGTTTAATCCCAAAATTATGTTATATTTTATTTGTTCCGCTGTGAGATTCGTGTTATTCTGATGTGTTGTATGTTCTTCTTCTTCTATTCTAATTTTCTATCTTACCTATTCTCACCCTCTATTTTCTTTCATTAATGTTCCGGTAAATTTCGGGTGCTTGGTTAGTCGACTGTATTTAGTAGATAATCAGGATTGCGTTTTCCCCAGGCCGTTTACACACTTCATACTCATTACCTACGAATCTCCCAATATACCAATTACACTAAATTTTCTCATAATTCAAACTTTTCTTTCGTTATCCGTTAAGAGAAGTGATTTTCTAAATATTTTAATGGTACGACCAACATTGTATGCTTACTCCATCATATCTCATTTAAAGTAAATAAAAATGCAAATCTTATTTCTTTTGGTTTTGAATTGGTTTTATAAGAAAAGGCAAACGAAGCAAACTTAAACTATGCAAAGTAAAATGAAAATAAGACTCCCCCCACACTTGAATTCCACTGTGTCCCCACAGTCAAACCAGGTGAAAGGACAAAAGAAAACGAATTTTTTTAAAAATGACCTATATTTACAAAAAACAATTATTATTTACACTATACAAGAAAATATATTGACAAGAAGTGAACGAAACGGTCTTCTAAAGACCGATTCATTTGTCTCCTCAAGTACGAGAGACACAGCTTGAGCTCGAAAAACCAAACCTCAAAATGTTTCAAAGTTAGACGTTTGTTTGGAAAAACGAATATAGTTTTATTAAATATTGAATGAGTAGTTATATTTTCGATGATAAATGGTTGAAGTTCAAGTTTAATTTCACCAATTTCAAATTCAAGCCCATAATTGACAATTTGTTCAAAATTATTGATTATAAAATCAATATAGTGATTTAATGTAACAACCTGAAACTTCGGGCAGTAAATATTTAAATATCGAGGTTATTTAAATCTTGGATCTAATATTATATAAATGGTTTTATAACCTTTAATAAATCCCTTAATAAATAATAATTAATGAGGAGAAAACATGTTGTTGAATTTTTGTTTACAAAGATAAATAGTTCGAAAAAATATCGATAATGTGACCAAAAACAGTTTTTTCGATAAACGACGTTTTACTTGTTAAAAGTTGTTAGATTATTATGTGTATGTAGTAACAATAGAAGAACACATATATTTATGTACATAGAATATAAATAAAATACAAATGGTATATTTTTATATATTCTAGAATATGAAAAATGGCTTAAAATGATTGGGACATGTATCATCAAATGAACGGTACACATGTCTTAAGATTAAATAAGATAAAGAAACATAAACGCATTAGGTGTCCATGTGTAGAAACATCTAAAAACACCTAAAGAGGCATGTGTCAACATCCTAAAGCTTGCATGAAGAGAAGGTGAATAAGTGTCCAAAACTAAATACCAAATTAGCCTTAATAAATGCTATATAAAAAGTGGAAATGTTCGCTTCCTTTCATGCATTCACGAAACAAAAGGAAGATAAGATAAAGAGGATAAGTTTAGGAGAGGACAAGAGAATAAATACAAGTTCAAACTACAATTCTATGGTGAGAAAAACTATTTGAGAACATGTATTCGTTGCATATTTTGAAGAAAAGTTGTCAAATTTAAGAACGGATGATTGGTATCAAACCTATGAAAATGACGTTCGGTATTTTATCCATGTTAACTCATTAAAATATCATGTATGTAAGTTCGAGGTTAACATGTAAGGATCGTGTGAGCATTTAAGTCATGGTTAAACATTGCCAAACTCAATGAAGCATGTATGAGTTCAAAGCCATGGATCACTTAATATCTACGTAATAAGTTGATCATGTAAGTCTCAGCCTCGAACTATAATGGTTCGTTTGAGGTCCAGGTTTGATTCTTTTCAAAGGATCATCACTACCATAAGCTAATGGATCGGTTGCAATCCGTTTATGTGTTGGTGAAGCACGAATTAACTGATGAGTTTGTTACATTTCAAGGATCGAATTCGATCCATATGAAGGATTGCTCAAGTGCATTGCAGTGTAAACAATTGGATCATTCAGCCTTGCTTTCATGGATCATTAACGGTCCATGCAACGAGCCGTTCATGCTCTATAGCATGCACAATGAGGCACACGTGGCAGCATTCATTTCGTGGATCGTTTGCGGTCAAATTCTCTTCACTTGATCATTTACGTTCTAGCTCATAGGACAGTTTCATATATATATATATATATATATGTATGTATGTATGTATGTATGTTAATATAAGTGATGAGTCATGTACTTGAAATGATGGATCTCCAGCTATAAGAATAGATCAGTGGAAATCTATGCATGGAGCCACGTGGATTGTACTACAGTAGGTCAGTGGTAATTATACAACAAAAGCATCAGTCGTTTTATATGTAAAATGTTTGGAGAGAGCTATGTGTTTCTCAACAGCTGCACATAGATCGGAGGCAACTAGAAAAGATGGATTGTTCATCCCGGCACCTATGGATCGAATGTGATCCATGCAACAAGTCAATCATGCACAAGTTAACGGATGAGTCATTTGAGCTCCATTCTATGGACCATTAGCATCAATGTGTTAAAGCAAGATGGCAACAACTAAAGCGGGTCATTCACATTCTGTTTGATGGAGCGCATGTGATCCATCTCGTCGATCAGTCACGTCAAGTATAAGGCAAGACGTCGACTTATAAAAACATGGATCTGATCCATGCCATGAATTGTTTTTGATCTATTAGCCCTGCACACTCCAGAATTTCAGCTTTGCCACTCTCTTCAGACTTCGCCTATAAATACCATGTCACTTCCTACATTGTAAAGGATGAATTCTATGACTATGATGTACTGCCATTTTCAATCGCTAATGTCTTAAAGCAACTCAAACTACATTGAAGCTCTCTCAAGAAAGATCAAAGCTTCTTCATCATCAATCCATTTCGAAAATTGTAAATTCACGATGAACGAAGATTTGCTTCAATAATCGTCAATACTCGTGAGAAGTGATCATTATAACTTTGGAAATAGAAAGAGATCGAAGAAGATATAGAAGTTGTAGAGAAGAGAGTGAATCACAATGTTAAAAGAAGATGTATAAAGTAAAAGAGAGTGTGTACCTTATAATGATGCAAATCATAATGAATTCCTTTATTAAAGTGGACATAGGACAAATTTGAGGCCGAACCACTATAAGCTCTCTCTCTCTCTTCTTTAATTTTCCCCGCAGTTATTTTGCTCGTAACCTTATTTTGATCATTTGTGAAGTGTTAAAACACACCTTGGGGTATTTGTACATTTCTTGTATTTAAATTTTTGGTGCCCACCGTGGGGATCAAACCCACAACCACAAGGTGAAGAGCCTTGGTGGTGGACGTTGAGGATTGAAGCCTTTTTTTATGATAGATTCACAAAGTCTAAAGATCAGGCCCATTGAGAGATTTCCTGTGAAGTTTGGAAGTTTATCCAAGATTATGGCACCACCAAAAAAGATAAGTAAGTATGAGAGAGCTTCGGGCTCGAGGGATGTTGCTAATGATCCTATAACTCCGCAAACTAATCATCATGATGTTGGCCATTCTTCGGGAGAAGAAATTGGCATAACTAGAGGAAAGTTAGATATTGTTGCTAGTCTGACTCAGTAGGCGGAAGTTTCAAATAAAACTATGGTGGATCGACTGGAGGCTGTTTTCGCTACTCAGGCTAACCCAGCAAATCAGAAGGTTTGTGTTGACTTGGACAAGAATGCTAACTCTTCCACCTTTGATCTCAGCCGTAACAACATTGTTGATGAAGTTGATGATTCAAACAATGACATTGAAGATCCTAAACCTAATGCTAAGAGCCATTCCAAGAGATGTACTTTGCGTAAGTGGTTAATCCCACCAAAGGGGCACCTTCCCAAGCAGGAGGCCTAGGGCCCCGGATCCCTAACCGAGATAGCTTACCCCGGCAAGCATCCGGTAAAGGTGATGGCGTATGCCCCATAGGTCGAAACAGTGGCGAAGAATGTCTTTTGAAGATGTGAGGCAGATTATGAAAGAGAATATGGAAAGAAATGATGACGAAAGGGAATGGGACTTCACTTCGAGAAAAACTCCACTCACTGAAAGGATTTGGAAGTTCGAGTTCCCAAAAAAATTTACTCCTCCAACCATGATATCTTATAGCAGGAGTAGTGACCCTAACTTGTTCCTCTACAAGTATGATCAGCATACGAGAAATGCGCAGGCTGCAGATGGGATAAAGTGCTTGTAATTCCCCATTTACTTAGAAGGAGTGGCATCACTTTGGTTCACAAACTACCGCCAAATTCTATGAATAATTTCTTTGTTTTGGCAAAGAAATTCAAGGCTTTAGGATGTATGCAACAAAAAGTCAACGATGTTATGTCGTTGAATGATGTAGAGCAAAAACCAGGTAAGTCGGTTAGAGATTTTCTCCCATGCTTTAATTTTGCCATGACTGAAGTGGGAATTCCGGATCCCCGTGTGTTGTTGATTGCATTGTATAAAGCTATGGATAAGAGGTCTGCACTGGGGAGGTTGATGAAGGTGAAAGAGCCTAAAACTCTTGAAAAGTTCTACAAGAAGGCTGAGGAATTCAATAGAGTAGAAAATCATCCTATTCCTGATCAGAATGTTGTTGAGAGTATTGTTGTGCCAGTGAAGAAAGATAATGGTGTTTAGGGTGGCTAAAAGAATAATGGGGGACGAAAGAGGGAAACATTAAGAAGGATAATAGGAATGGTAAGAAATCCATATTCTTTAACATCTCGGGGTTGATTCCTCTTACAGATATTCCAAAAAATATCTTTACCACCACCAAAGATACGGAAGACTATCTAAAACCAAAGCCGCAGAACGTTGGAGCACAACAGATGAAGTCTGGACAGTTTTGTCCTTTCCATAATCAGTTTGGCCACAAACGAATGCAAACATCTTTAGGGCTTGATTGAAAACTGATAAGGAATAATAGGTTGCAACAATACGTGAAGAAGTATTAGATTACGGATTCTCAGGGGTAGAGTGCAACCGCTAATCAACCATTTTCAAGCGTTGGAATTCCAGTACAGGTTAACCAAAGGCCGAAGATTAATACCATATTTGGAGGTCTTCATCTGGCTGGTAGCAAGTGGGGATATATTGAAAGATACGTGCATGCTTTGAAGTATGTACCTAATGAGGAGTGGTGTCTGATGTTGAGCAATAATATCCCTATAAAGCAACAAAAGATTTCTTATGAAGACATTGTGTTCAAAGAGAAAGATGCAGAAGGTGTGATAACTCCTACTTTCGACCCAATGGTTGTAACAGTTGGAATATGTCTAGCAATGGTTAGGAGGGTGCTTGTTGACTGTGGCACCTCCATTAATATGCATTTCCGAAACACTTCTAACTAGATAAAGCTTTCCATGGCTGATGTGCGAGCTTATCAAACTTAGATTCAGGGGTTCACTGGTAAACCAAAGAAACTAACCGGTGTTATTGACTTGCTTGTCGAATTTTGAGAAGGAGAAAGAAGAGTTGCTATGATGCAAACCTTTGTGCTTATTAACTAAATTTCTGCATATAATGCATTCCTGGGTAGACCTGAGCTAGCTGATTTTAGGATTGTCTTGGCACCTTGGTGTTTGACTATGAAGTTTCCTACTAATAACGGTGTTGCTTTGATCAAGGGAAACCAGGAAACTGCTAGGGAGTGCTATCTTGTAAAGTTGCATGAAGCAAATAAGAAGGATAAGGGTAAGAATATGGAGGCTCCTTTCCGTATTCAAGAACCCATCTTATAAGAACTAGGGAACGACCCCTACACTGGAAAGTATAGTGGGGGTCAGAAAGAGATGGATCCGCAAAAAGCTAGTGCAGAGGATAGAGCGGTGCCAGTTGAGGTCACAATTTCTATATTTGTTCATACAAAAGATCCTGATAGAGTGTTGAAGATAGGATCTCAGTTGGGCTAAAAGTTGCAGAAAGATCTAGTTGTTTAACTGAAAGCTAATCTAGATGTATTCGCTTTGTGCCATGATATGTACGGGATTTCGCCCATGGTGGAAGTTCATGCATTAAACATTGATCCAAGCGTATCACCTATGAAACCGAAAAGAAGGTTACATGGCCCTGAAAGATCGATGGCTCTCAAGGAAGAGGTAGACAAGCTGATGGAGAATCACTTTATCCGAGAGTCAACGTATCTGGATTAGGTGTCAAATCCTATGTTAGTGAAGAGACCCAACTGCAAATGGTGAGTATGCGTCGAGTATTATTTCCTTAATAAAGAATGCCCTAAAGGCAGTTTTCAATTTCCCAGAATCGATCAGCTTGTAGAGGCTACCGCCGGGAATGAGCTATGTCATTCATAGATTCTTATTTAGGCTATAACCAGAGAGTGATGCATGAGCCAGATCTGGAGAATACGAGTTTCATTACCGCTGTTGGAACGTATTGCTACAAAGTAATGCCGTTTGGGTTGAAGAATACTGGAGCGACTTATCCACATCTCGTCAATGCTATGTTCAAATCTCATATTGGCCAGACTATGGAAGTCTATGTGGACGACATGTTGGTAAGGTCAAAAAGAGAGGATGATCATATAGAGAATCTGGCTGAGATGTTTCATATCTTAAGGAAGTACGGCATGAAGTTGAATCGTCTTAAATGCTCCTTCGGGGTCGCATCTGGGAAACACCTTGGGTTCATGGTCAATGCCAGGGGCATCGATGCCAACCCTACTCAGATTTCTGCTTTAAGACAAATGCGAGCCCCAAGGATGAAGAAAGAGCTTCAGAGGTTGAATGGCAAGGTTGTTGTGTTAAGTCGATTCCTTTTAAAGGCAACCGATAGGTGTATTCAACTCTTTGATGCATTAAGAAAAGGGAAGAAGTTTCTTCCAATGGACTCTAGAATGTCGGACGGTTTTTGAGGAGTTAGTCAAGCATATGGAAACACCTCCGATGTTCTCAAAGCCTAAAGATGGAGAGGACTTGTTCTTGAATTTGTCTATTTCATCCCATGCCTTAAGTGCTGCTTTGGTTAAAGTTGTGCAGTTTATGCCCCACTATGACCCTGTAATATCCCGAAGTGTATTACTTGTAACAACCCGGAATTTTGGAACCAATTTAAAATTTTTATTTTAGGAATTTAATGGATTTTAAATATTTAAAATAATTTATTTTAAATAATAACGATTAAATTTTTATTTAAATCGAAGAGTCGCTGCGTAGTAGTAATAGGTGTTCAAACTAGTTCGGTTCGGCCTCCATATCCGGTTCTGTTCAGTGGCCATGGACTATGTGTGGTCATTTAATTCGATTCGGCCCTCCTTTCCTTGCTCCAACTTCCGTTCGGTTCGGGTGCCCTCATCTCGTTTGGTTTATACTCACCATTTCCGATTCGATCCCCTCGCCCTTGCTCCGATCTGAACCCAACTCCAACTCTATGCAAATGGTCTTCCTTCTTGCCAAGCCTCTTATGCCAAGTTGCGGTCCGGCTCGAATTTCTTTACTCGGTTCTCCTATCCGATCCAAAACCTATAATCCGATCTGAAACCCTACATATTTTCCAATGAACATATATCGTCCATTTTCGCCACACGACGGCGTTTTCGACCATTCTAACTTTGATACAAGATTACTTAACATTCCAAACAGTCATAGTATCATAGAGAATCAACAATAAACGTCCAAACAATGAATTAACATGTATATATGGATCAATCATACCCAAAACCCATGGTTTTCCCCTTAATCATGTTTAACCAAATCTAATGAAAGGACTAACAAATCACGTCCAAATTTTTGTCAGAGCCCTAAAATAATATTTAAGAATTTTTACATATTTTTCCTGAATTTTATCATGCATAATTTCGCTAATTATTACTAATCACCCCTAATAGTCGTAATTAGTGAAAAATAATGCAAATCACTCACCTTAGCTACAAATAAAACTTCAAATCTGAAGCTCTACTGTTTTTAGCGTGGTTTCCAATGCAACACAGTAGCTCCAACTTTGATTTGATTCTTGATTTGGTGTAGATTAAGCTAATACGCGATTAGAAAGTGATTTGGGGGTGATTTAGAAGGTGGAGGCCATTGCTAGGGTTTCAAGGATGTAAATGGCGGCTGGAAATCTGAAATGAAATGTTTTCCCTAACCCTATCAGCCCTCCCATAACCTTAATCCCGAAATGGGTTATGGGCCTAGCAGCTTATCACCCTAATTTGGCCCGGTTAAGCTGTTTTTCACCTTCTAAACCTTGTTTCAGCCATATCTCCCAAACGGTATGTCCGTTTGATCAATATGACCACTCTACAAAAAGGTAAACCATCATCTGGATCCAATGGAAGTGGTTTTAGATCAAGCCTCCTTACCAATCAAAAGTAATAAGCGAAACAATATTCTCCAGGGTAAACGGTCATTTAAAAATCGGCAAAAATCGTGAACATGGGAAATGACCCCAATAGTCGTTCCCCAAAGTTATACGACCATACGACTTCGTATGTAAATGAAATAAATATTCTACGATCCTCCGATGCGTAGAATGTGGGTCGTTACATAATTCGTTAGACGTAAACCAATTTGTCAAAATATAATGATGTCATAAGAAAATAAAAAAAATAAGATGAATGTAAAACAAAGATTAAACGTGAATTAATGATGAAACTACAAATGAATTGTTATTTCGTTTTTGGATTTTTTTTAATGCAGACGCAAGCAAACAACAATGCGATATAAACAAAGAAGTTAAAATATGATACTTGAGCGTGCAAATTTTTATTAGGAATTTTTATTCAAGCGGCGATTATTTTAACAAGCAACCAAAATAGCATGATGCAAAGCAAGCAAGCATTTCTTCTAATTTTCCTTTGCAACCTGAAAAGCTTATTATATTAGGATAAAATGAAAACGAAAGTGAATTTTTTTAGGGAAACTGAATCTAAGCAAAACAAAACACCTAAATTAAAGATTAAAAGATGAAAAACCAAAGAGGCTTTTTTTTAAATAGAAGAGAACTAATTAACTAACATTGCATAAAAGAAAATGAAATTACATCAAAAATGGCTAAGTAGCCTTGGAAATAAAAGAGAGCTTTGATACTCAAACTAATAACTAACTAAAAAAGAGGGTCCGTTTACATGAAACGCGGGGGTATATATATATGATCTAAAACCATAATCACTCACTACAAGAATATATGGCTATTCCAATGGAAGAAGGCCGTTGGCGGCAGTTGGAATAGAGTTCACGGCTTCCAACGGCTTCCAACAGAATCCACAGACTCTTTCCAATGGTTGTTCCAACGGATTTCAACAGTATCTTGCCGTTGGGAACTGTTTAAAAACAATGACCAAATAGCCGTTGGAAACCATTGATAGTCGTTGGAAATACTAGGTTCTTTTTTTATATATCATCAAGCAAACAACCTTCCAGCCACCCCATTTCCAATTCATTTTGTTTTCAATCCATTTCCAAACCATTTCCAAACAATTCCACATATATTCGACATATATATACCAATAACAATATAAAAAACCAAACTAAAAGGCATAAACATCAATATATACAAAACAAATCATTCAAACATCCAGATAACCATCAAAATATACAAACCATCACCCACTCCGTACCATCTAAATATCCAAACATGTACACAAACCGTACCAATATATACAAACCATCAAACTCCATCCAAACATGTCTCATCCACTCCATACCAATATATACCATATCAAAATAAATCATATCTTTAAGCCAAACATCGAAAAAACATACCTCAAGCTTTCTCATATTTGTCGCTATGTCTTTCAGAAGCAGATAATGAAGGGAAACTACCATGATTGTGCACGTACTCCACAATCTGTTGGTTCAGCTGCTCAATCAGCATAGCCTGCACATGATTCTGGTCCTACAGCTGCTCAATCAACACTCGCATCTCCTTAATTTTCTTCTTTGTCCTGGGCCTTCTTTGCTTGTGAAACCTACAAATATAGGTATAGAAGAAAACAATCAATAGATACTCTTGAACAAGCATGAATTCAAATCATAACAAAATGGTTTAGGAACAAAGATGCATAAACAACAGAGGTTGAAACGATGGATATTTATATGTTGAAAATTAGATGTGGTAATGCCATCCATTTCTTTGCTAATACATTTATAAGACCTATTCTATGCTGTGATGCAGTGAAGATAACCTATGCTGAACATTACACGCTTTGAATGATTATCTAATTAAACTTTAACTTAAGTTCACTTCTTAAAATGTTTTTCAAGTCATTATCATAAGCAATGCACAAGTTATACACTTATTAATGACTGCATATGTTGTATATTTAAAATTTTAGTGACATATATCAATTACAAATTAAAATAATATTCAATTATCGCTAACTACATATATCTCTAGCTATTAATGTCTTAACAGAGAAAAAAAAATCTTAATAATGTAGATGTAAATAATTTATGTTATATGAGATATATTTATTATATATATGAGTAAATAAACAATTTTTTCATTCTTGTTGTATAGTTTTTGTATGTACATTCAACTATATAATAGGTCCTATAAATATTGCAAATACATCCATTTCTTTGCTAATAATGGTAGATATTTATATATTCATGCTCAACGATATGGTTTGTATATTGACATTCCGTACTTCATACGAATATTGCGAAAATTAAATGAATATCGGTTAAATCATACGAATATTACCATCGGGTTACCGAGTCCATAACGCCTGCTTCGCTGCGATGGATCCATAACAACATCAAATAGGTTGTCTTTCTCCTCCTACGTCAACACATCACGACCCGACTCCTCAAGTGCATGAGCCCGTGCCTCCTGAAACTTTGCCTATAATGCAAAAAACGATTTTAATTGAAAAATAATAGAATATTGATTTTATTTTACATTAACTAGTAAATAATAAACTAATCGATGTGATAATAATATTTAAAATACGCACAAGTATGCGTATGTCGCCTTATCCTGATCATCCCACTGATATGTGACATTGCCAGCCTCGTCTACATGCCTGGATGAGCGGGTGCGAGTAAATACGTCCATGTAGGACACAGGATGTCCACGAGCTCGTTCCTGCAATTGATAATTTGAATAATTCGATTCCACATAGTCAATCACTTAACTGATCAATATACAAATGTAATAATTGACAAATTTACCAAGTCTTCGCGGTGATGTTGGAAAGACATGGATCCTCCGCCATGAGTTGATAGATTCTTGCTCCTGTTTGCAGTGTTCCTTACTGACTCAGCCTACAAATGTACATTGACTAATTATTTAAAATCGGCAAAATAAATAAATTAGATTTGTTATAGATTTACCTTGAACTCATCGTGTCCCACCACACAACCATCTAATCAAACACTTCATCGCCCATCAACCTTGGTTTCTTCCTCGTTTTCTTAATCTCATTCATCTTCTCTATATAATTCCTAACGACCTTTCAGTTTCAGTGTTGCTGAACTAGGCTCATGTCCACCTCCTGCACAACTATTTCCCCCTCTATAATGAGAAAATATTACTAATCTCATTTATTTGTATTTAACCAATTTATAAAGTGGTACACATGTACCAGAAAATCATACTAGATAGTCTCTTTGACGTCTGCTAGGACCCTGCTACACTTAGGCCAGAAATCGCTCATTCTAGCCATATACACATCCTTAGAGATATCTAGAATCATCTGAGATAGCTCCAACTCAAACTCACTGCCTTAAATATAAATTAGAACTTTATAAAATATAGTTATATTATATAAAAAACATGAAATTGTTATTCTACTGATTTTGATACTTATGTCTGGTCAGCCTTGGGCTTCAAGTAAACAACCGGACGAGCTAACTGTTCGCTACTACCCTCATCGGCATGCGGGGTAATGCTACGTCATCTAGAGCCAGAGCCAGAACCAGAGCCAGAGCCTGAACGAGGGTCAGACATAATATACCTACAACATAGATATAAAATTGGATTTTAAATGCCACAGTTGATGTATCATCCATTAATAAATCATCCTAGAATATAATCAAATTATGTTATAAAATGAAAAAATAGTATGAATATGAGCAACACTACATGATTGAATAAAGATACAATTTGAGAATATGTAATTAAGTAGAAAAAGATAGCTAATATGCTATATAACATGAATATTTTGAGAAAAAGATACCTCTATAATTATCTGACATAGTATTTTGGTTGCAAACATTAGAAATGATTACATCTTCAATGTATAGTGAAGAATGAACATTTCATTTCCGTAAAAATAAAAACATTATAAAATAAAAACATTCATAACAAATTGATTAAGAAGGCTAATATTACAAAGTGAATTCAAAAAAAATTGCAACATATTCTGATAAGACTGAACTTGTACATAAAAATTTATATTTTCTTTATGCAAAACTATTTTATATTTTCTTTTATTTCAATCATTAAAATTTTCTTACAACTTTATTTTTCTATTATATTTTTATTTGAGAGAAAAAGAAAAAGATTGACTTTACCTCTATTTAATTATATAAAACAACTTACGATCTACTGACAAACGAAATGCCAAAGTCATGATTAAAACAAAAATAAAATGAAAATGGTTTTTAGAGGAAACACAAGGAATATAAAATTATAATTACAACATAAAAATTCTTATATTAATGTTACAGTTATTACCATTTTAAATCTACACACTAACCAACCCAATAGGATTATAAAATATTTCCTTTTTCCGGTAGATTAAATGTAACACCCCGTATTTTAACAACACTAAAAGATGATAAATTCTGAATAATTAATTTAATATTCAGAATTAAGGGAAACGGACTATGCCATTGCGTTCATCTCGGAATTCTAGTCAAAATAGACAACTGGTTTGCATAAAACGGGCACCGTATGAAGAAGTTATTAAGGTTTGAAGTTTGTATATGCATAAGAAGAATATATATGAATAAATATATCTAGAAAATTCAAAACATTTCAAAATCGCAGAAATTAGGACAGCGTGAAAATTCACGCCCAGAGGTGTCGACCTCTGGGTCGACCCCCCGCGACAGATCTAGGCAGATTAGGGTTTCTCCTGACAGCTATATATATGACCTCATTTCTCTTGTTTGTCCATACCAAAAATAATGGAGGACTAGATGCTGCTTCTGCCCAGATTAAATCAAGTCTTTTCTTCTTCTGCAATCAAGTCATTCAAGTTTAGAGATCTATGATTCAACATCAGCAATTCTTTCTTCTATTTTTCTAGATCCGATCACAATGAGTTTACGTTACTTTTAGATCTAAATGTTTAAAAGTAAATCTTGGCATGAATATAACTTGGATCTATGCTTGTGACCATTTGAATCATATCAGATCTGCTAAAACCTGCTTATCTAAGTTATTCTGACATAACTATGAATTAGATCTGAACCTATACCTAATTATCATGTCAGATATGCAATTGTTTATAGATTTAATTCACTGTTTAGATCACCTCATGCCTGTTCCTATTATGTTTGTGGATAAATCAGATCTAGTTGGATATCTAATTCATTATTTAGATCTCGTCATGCCTGTTTATGATGTACCTATTATGTTAGAATCGGTTCTATTATCACATGTTCATCAGATCTGTTCCTGTATTCCTATCTTGTCATTATGCCACTACATGCTTATGCCTATTTCTACCATTATATGTCGATCTTGTTAGTATGATCATTTCTGTCCTCTTCTCTTCATCTTTTCCCTTTTGCTTTTATAGCCAGGCTATCTTCGAGCGTAGGTATGCCGCTGAAATATACAAACACGTTAAATTGGGAATGAGGGGAAATGGTAAAACTTGGGCATAACTTGTAATTGGAAATTGGGCATAACTTGAATGAAAAATATAAATATGAATTTGGGGCATAAATCAAATTGTGATTAAAGACCTTAATTTGGGGCATATAGTTCATTATGAACATAACTTGGGAAAGGGGCATAAAAACCTATAATGACATAGGAATAATTGATTAATAATGAAAATGCCTAGAATTACAGTAATTAGAAACTGTAACCACACTTACGAGGTTAGATTACACTTGGGGTGGAAGTCTACCCAGAACCGACCGGCATATCCAGCGGCTACAAGTGGTGAATCTAATGTGAGGGGTCTAAGTGTATAAACATGAGGCTTGCTAAAACACGAGGTTAAGTACAACTTGTGGAAGAAGTCTACCCAGAACCGACCGGCATATCCAGTATCCACAAGTGGTAGGCTTAATGTGGAAAGGCCTAGCACATTATAACCATAAATGAATATGGTAATGAATTGGAATACTTAACCTAGTTGAATCCAAAGGGATTGTATGAACACATAACTTGAGTAGGGGCTAAGTAAACTTGTTTAAAATAGTGGGTGGGTTAAGTAAATCTTGAGTGGGTGGGTAATAATTTTATATATAGGCCCACAAACTTAACTTGTGAGGTTATGCAATCTTTTACTCTGGTATGGCATAACCTGTGGAAGACCTAGTGGGGATGCAAGCATAAGGGGAAGCTTTTATCATCTTGTGCGTGGGACCTGTTTCAGTCAGTAACTCATATATAAGTTTGTTGTATCATCTTGTGTGTGGGACCCGTTTCAGTTAGTAACTCATATATAGGTATCAAACGAGTACTCTGAACTAGGTTAGAGTCGGGCTACACTTACTGGGTTGATTGTAAGAGATCCAAACATTGGGGACGGTGTGGGCAGCGCATTCCAATGGGTCATGTGCATGCATGGGTCTGACAGAGGAGGTTTAGACACCGTGACACCTGTAGATATGGTTGTGCACGTCCTGAAAACGAAGGGTTGCCACTTTAGGAAGTGATGCAGCCTACTGTGGGGCCAGCACATGGTATCCACGGAATAGGGAGCCGATCGATTAGGGTAGTAATTAAGGTACATCTAGACTCCGGTATGTTTGGGAGCCTGTTAATATCCTTAGGGGTAACTCAGATATGTTGGTGTAACACCCCACATCCGTTAAGGTCAATCACAAAGGGAATGCCTTCACATCGGTGGAGAGTTATAGGTAAAAGATACAGATAAATTACAAGACAGACAAAATTAAAATAGCGGAAAATAGAACTTTACTTTATTGATAAAATGGTTTGTACAACAATTGTTTTCCAATACCAGAATATCTATCTTACAAAATAAAGAAACATAAAATAACATTTATATTCCCCAATGTAGCGTGAGCCAGCCATAGCAATGGAAAAGAGAATCCCAGCAAAACTTCGACTAATCTTTAGCTTGGAAAGAAAATTGGACTAACTAGTAATATTCCCTCCATGCGAACCTGGGGGGAAACGGAAGACAAGAAGGCAAAAGAAAACAGAGTCAGACATAAAGTTTGGTAAGTTCAGTAACTTTCAGCATGTGAACAGGTAAAAGTAACATGATATGAATTTAACTGAATACAAGACAACACCATGATGACGGGAATCATAAGGTTAGCACAAGATATGATAAGGTAAGATAAACTGGATGCACTTCTATACTTTCTTTGCTTCGCTACTACCTTGTTATTCTAGTTTATATATCTCTGCACCACCTAACTAGTAATCTATATAAACTGATAAGAACAGATACGTGGTTCCAATTCCCGCAATTGTGGTTGTTTCAGGTGTACATCTATTATTTATTACCTAGGTCTAACCTAGGGTTTTCTATCGAGCGTATTCTAGATCCAACCAGGGTTTTCACTACCCAGGGTTACTGGAGTATTTTCTATCTATTGAACATTTCTCGGATTTTAGTGTTTACGCGACCTAGGTCCAACTAGGGATTATGCTACCTGTCGAACGATGCCCCTAATCTAGGACACACTATCCAGAGTGGTATGCGTTCCTAGACTTTCCCCACGTATGTGTCATGGATCGTTATCGCTGTCTAGATGCACATTTCCTCTATATGTGCGACCTGAGTCTCGTGGTAGGGCAAATCAAGAAACACAGAACTTAGTCGGGAGCTTTCAAATATCTACCGATGCAGATGCTAAGGTCTGTTTTTCCAGTGGCTATGGTCCCACTTGACCCCTCCCTCAACTAATGAAAGGAACACCTTGAAAAATGAGAACTATACACAGGCCCTCTATGCCCCCACTAACCTATGGCCATCCGCAGCCATAACTAGATAGCAAGTTTATGGTCTTTTGGAGTTCTCCGCCTTTCCACTATACGTGTCTCGACTGACTCAAGATGGTAGGTAGACGACGAGTTGCTATCACAAGGCTACTGGTCTCGCCGAATCACGCTGGTCCATCCTAGTCTTTAGGTTGCCTTATATTGCAACCAAGGCATACCCTTGGTTCTTCTAACGCAGACCTTAACCTCTGTGAGCCTAGGCGGATCATCTGTAGCCTCACAGAGGGATACCAAGAGTACCCTCACGTCCCCTCGAAGCCGCGTGCTTCGTACCCCAGCTCGTTGGAGCCTTCTTTAAGATCAGATGGACGTTCGCTCCTTCTCGTATTCTACTAAGGTTTACTACTTAGTTCTCTTAACTAAGGTTTACTACTTAGTTTCCTGAACCATCGTTTTCTTAACTAAGGTTTACAACTTAGTCCTCTTAACTAAGGTTTACTTAACTCCACCTTCTAGTCTAGTTAACATGTTAAATTGGCTAAGTGTATTTTACTTAACCCCACCTTCTAGTTTAGTTAACATGTTAAATTGGCTAAGTGTATTTTACTTAACCCCACCTTCTAGTCGAGTTAACATGTTATAACGGTTATTTAACCCCTACAAGTCTTGCCTTGTTAACATGTTAAGTTGGTTAAGTGTTCCTACGGACTTAACCCTCCCATTCTAGCTTAACTATTTCTTAGCTTTAAATTATTCATTTAAAGCACCAACCACTCACATTAGACAGATATTGTTGCGGTCACTGGATGTGACGGTCGGTTCCGGGCAGATTTACACTGCAACTCAGTCTAACCTCTGGTCCTTTTTGGGCTCAATGCTCTAACCACCCACATTAAATAGGTATTGTTACGGTTGCTGGATTTGCCGGGCGGTTCCGGGCAGTCTTATAACGTAACTCAATCTAACCTCGGGTTAGGCATATTCGTCTTTCCTAGATTTACATATTTATCCTTTTTGTCTATATGTAAATTGCTAACAACTCTTTTAAACAAATTTGGCCTATATCATATTCATTTGTCATGCCCACTAACATACCTATATTTTAGGCCCAAATCTTGATTTACCTATCGTTTTACCCAACCTACAGTTCTATTCCAATTTAGATCTAGTATTCCCATTTATAGTTCATGGCAAAACTATATTTGACACTCTAGTTTACAATTTACGCCTAAAGCTTAGGTTACTAGCCAATACTAGATTCAATATATCAAATTACATCTTCTATAATTCACGTCAAATTACCCCCAATTTGCATCTAATAGTCATGTTATAATATATGCTCTAAACTATGCCAAATAATGTAGATTTCATGTTATACCCAAATAACCCCGCATTCATAACGTTCGTATACCATGATTTCACAAGTTTTCTAAATACTCATGAAATGAATCTAAAAAGGGAATAAAGGATAAACATGAGAATTGACATAAAAGAAAAGGCATGCAAAAGCGAGCCAAATACAAGGATAATAGATCCAATGGTTTTGGTGTACATAATAGCGAATAGGAATAAACTAAGCAAGTCACACCCTAGGTATGAGATCCAACAAAATGCCAGTTCGGTGTACAACATGGTTAGTAACTATAGTGTTATAGGCATAAACAATTAACCATAATATTCTCAGGCGATTAACCACAATAGTCATGGTCATAGGTAGAAATATCATAGTTATGAATCATAGGTGATTAACCACAAGAGTCATGGATAATTAACCAAAATAGTCCTAGGCAATTATCCTAAATAGTCATAGGCAATTAACTGTAATAATTTCAAAGTCATGGTCATAGACAGTAGTCCTATGTTCATAATCATAGGCTATAATCTCATAATCATGAATCATGGTCGTAGGCAATAGTCTTATGTTCATAGTCATCGGCATAGGCATAGTCTTATGTTCACAGTCATCGGCATATGCATAGTCTTATGTTCACAGTCATCGGCATAGGCATAGTCTTATGTTCACAGTCATAGTCTTAGGCCATTAACAATAGTTTTCAACGTCATAGCCATAAGCACAGTCTCATCGGTAATTAATCACAATAGTTCTTAATTAGATCCAAAGGCATATACAAGCACAGATTCAAATGAGAGGATCAGGCATATTCTTATATTCATTTAATTTCATGCCACAAATAGATCTAGATGTTCAAATCTAAAAAGTAACTGACTTACATTGATCGGTCTTAGAAAGGATAATAAGATAATGTTGGTAATTTGCTATGATTTGCATGACGTTGCTCGCAACTGTTGAATTAGCCTTTGCTTCCCTTCTTGAAGCTTTAACTTTATTTGAATCTCCAATATGCAATTCCTAGTCGTAGTCTTCAAGAATAGTCTTCGTATTTTATTTTAATTTATTTATTTCAATTATTCCAGAGGCAGCATAAGGAGAAAATAAAATGGTGTAAAGAGAATGGGGCTAGGAGGCTGTTTATATAGGATTAGACGAACGAACCTAGACAGAAACGAGACTAGATACATCAAAATGAACCCAGGCTCAAAACTGGGCTTCAACACTAGGTCGACCATAGGGTCGACCTAGTCCCTGGGAGGTCGACCATAGTGTCGACCCCCAGGTCGACCTGGTCCTGAGCGGGAAAATTCCCGCCCAGTCTGCGATGGGGTTTGAATTCGAATTTCGAATTCGAATTCGAGCTGTTTTTTTGTTCTGAAAATCCATGAAACTTCGGAGGGTCATATCTCCCGCATATGGACTCCGTTTCTCGAAAACTCGGACTCGTTTCCAAGAAGAATTTCGAGACGAACGTAATGGAGCAACCCGTTTCTCTTGATTCTTATTTTAAAATTTAATTATACTTTAATTTGTGAAACTTAATGTTATAGAATTACGGGGTGTTACAGTTGGGCTGCCTGTGGATTGTATGGGGTGAAAACCTCTCACTGGAAGTACACTTAAGTTTACCATCTTATACTTGTTAGGGATCATCTTGTTAATAAGACACTAGTATTGGCATAGAGAAATCATTAGAGAAGCGCAATATACTCTATCATGATTATCATGTTTACCTTGTCACATGTAACACCCCGAATTTTAGTTAATACTAAAATTCACTAATTATAGGATAAATAATCTCAGATGTGGGAATTGGGGGTAACAGGCTGCGTCATTGCGTTCGTCTCGGAAAAATACGCGAAATAGAGTCCGAGTTTTCGAGAATCGGAGTCCGTATGGCCCGGTTATGGCCCAAAGAAGTTTTCAGAAAATTCAAAGATAAAAACAGATTTAAAAATTCAAATTCAGAATTTGAAATAGAAGCAGCGGGTCAGGCGGGAGAAATTCCCGCCCTAGCCATGTCGACAGCGCTGTCGACAGGGCTGTCGACAGGGGTGTCGACTTGCCTGTCGACAGGGGTGCGACGCCCAGTGAAACTGGGTGCACCAGTTTGGGTTCTTAGGCTGGCCTAGAGGGCTGGTTCTAGAGATTTCCTAAATCTAACGGTCCTAATCTAACCTAGGGTTAATCTAAGGGCCTAAAACACTACCTAATCCTATAAATAAGACCCCAACCCTACCCTAATTCATTCATAATTAGGTTTTGTAACTAAACTATGGCAAAATGAAATTTGAGCATGGCCTCCACAAATCAATGAAGAGAGTTGCAAGCTAATCATCTTCTTCTTCTTATTTGGCAACTAGTTTTACTTCATAAGTTTGCTAATCTTGGTTTTGGTGAGTTCCTATAGCTTTAATAATCAATTGTTAAATTGATTATGGTAGGATATGATAAGACATGGCTATGTTTGTGGATAAATATGTTTATGCAAGTTTAGTATATTGTATGTTATGTGTTTGGCAAGTTTTATGTTATATGCAAAGTTAATGCCATGTTTTATGATGCAAAACACTATGTTGAACATTTATGCATATGTAACATGTTATGCCAACTATATGAGAGAACATATGGAAGTTATATGTAACATGATATGCGAATTATGCATGTGATTTTATGCATGCTAAGTATTTGGTGTTATGCATGCTAAGTATTTGATTTTATGCATGCTAAGTATTTGATTGTATGCATGCTAAGTGTTTGGGTTTATGCAAGTTAAGTGGTGTGTTTATGCATAATAAGTAATTGATTCTATGCATGCTAAGTATGTGGTTTTATGCATGCTAAGTGTTTGGTATTATGCATAAATCATGACATATAAGTTTACCCTTTTAAATGTGATGCATACATATGCAAAATGACACCTTTATATGCTATGCATGTTTACCCTCCTTTAAGATGCAAGTCATATATGCAAGTTCAACATGTTATGCAAGTCATGTGTATGCTTATATGCAAGCTCAATGTGTTATGCAAGTTATGTGCATGATGTTATGTAAGTTATGTGCATGTTGTTATACAAGTTCATATGCAAGTTATGTTTATGAGATTATGCAAGTTATGTGCATCATGTTATGCAAGTTATGTATATGCTTAAATGCAAGTTTAAGGTGATATGCAAGTTATGAATGCTTATGCAAGTATGTGAATGCTTATGCAAGTATGTGAATGATTATGCAAGTATGTGAATGCTTATGCAAGTATGTGAATGCTTATGCAAGTATATGAATGCTTATGTAAGTTATGTGTGTGCTTAAATGCATCGTTAACATGTTATACAAGTTATGAGAATGCTTATATGCAAGTTCAACATGTTATGCAAGATATGTGTATGATAATATGCAAGCTCATATGCAACATGTTATGCAAACCATGTGTATGATAATATGCAAGTTTGGGTTAAATGTAGTTGGGTTAATATATGCTCATAAATGCAAGTTGACATCTTCTTAACCCATGACAAAGTTATATGCTAAACCCATGATATTTGTGATGGATCTTTCCCTTTATTATGTCGTGAAATGAGAACGATTTACGTGGGGAACGATGGGGTAATAAATATGTTAATGAAAGTATGATTGGGTATGATAAGCATACCATAAAAATAAATTAACATAAGTGGGAATTTACCTATTGAGTTAGGTCTACCCCATGGGAATTTACCTATTGAGTTAGGTCTACCCATGTTATGAAAAATGTGTAATTAATTAGGGATAATTAATTGTAGGGGTGATTAATTAGGCGTAATTAATCAACTAAGACACGAGGTTGGACCCTTTTTGTAGCGGAAGTCTGCCCGGAACCGACCGGCCATCCAGCGGCTACAAATGATTGGCCCAATGTGAGAGGTCTTAGTCACAAACTAAATACGTGATTAACCTAAAGACACGAGGTTAGACTCGGTTATGACGTAAGGCTGCCCGGACCCAACCGGCTTAACCAGCGGTCATAAAAGATAGTCTAATGTGAGAGGTCTTTAGGAGGATCACGGTCTTAATTAATTAAGAAACACTTAACCAAATTAGCATGTAGTGGGACATGAGGGTTAAGTGGGTGCCTTGGGTGGCATGTAGTAACTAGTGGGGGTGCCTCGGGTGGCATGAGGAAACTAGTGGGTTGCCTTGGGTGGCAATAGAAAATACGATTAGAATACTTAACCAAAGTGGAACATGTAATTAAAACATGGGTGAAGGGTTAAGTAAGTGCTTGGGTGGCATGTGGAAATCTAGTGGGTGCCCTTAGTGGCAATTGAAATATGATTGATGACTTAACCAAATCTTAACATGTAAGGGGGCATGATTATAAAAAGGGGTTAAGTGGGATGCACTAGATAAAAATAGCAAGCTTAAGTAGTAGCTTGTGGGGGCCCATTTCAACCAATATCCCAAACGTATCTTTGTGGGCTCGACTCTAGTCGGGTGACGGGACACGCATATTGGACTTGACTATAAGCGGCCAAAACGGGTTAGCGGTGGCAACGCAGGATCAACGGGTTTCATATGCGTGTGTGGACCCGGGCTGGTTGGTAAGTCGTTGTTGCATCGTGTAGATATAAAGCCGTGCACAGTGATATTATCTGGTAGCCACTTTGGGGAATGATACACCCCCTTTTGTGGGACCAGCACGGGTATCTACGGTAGGGAGCCGATCGCTTGGGGGTAGTGGGTACACCTAGTAAAGATAGGGGCAGACGGCACCTGTGTAGGGGTACAAGAAACTACCGGGTAAAAATTACTAAGTACACTTAGTGGGATCAACCTTTAAGTAGGAATTACTCTTGGTGGGTAGAACTGGTGTGGTGCAGTGTAGGAATTACCCTTGGGTGAATAAGTCTGGGGTGGTGTAATCTAATAATTATCCTTGGGTGGATAAAAGCGTCTTCTCGGTTATCTTAATACATCCTGTGTTTTGTTGGCTACTTAGTGTGGTCATTATCCCCAGAGGTACCGTACCTTGTTTATGTCATACCCTAATTACTTTAATGGTTGTATTGTTAGGGTTATAGGACTCACTCAGACTTATGTCTGACCCCGTTGTTTTTATCTTTTTCCCAACCCTCAGGTTATCAGAGTGGGCCCGGTACGAGTGGGCTTAGATCAGGCTGCTTTATTCGTTTTTGGAGCTTGGACCATAGATGTAGAGAGCTCAGCTTACCCTTTTTTTTATGGCTATCAGTTCATGTATTGGGATTATGTACTTTCATTTATCAGGATGGATATTTTGTACTTGACTCTTATTATGGTTTTGTGATGTAACCAAACATGTTTTATTTTTCCGCTGCAATGAAATGATGTTTTAAGATTTTCAAGTATTACTTATATCTGTCTTGTTGTAATTTTTCTGTTCTATATTCACTTAAAATACTCCACCGATGTTATGGCATTCCCTTAGCGAGTGACCATAGCGGGTGTGGGGTGTTACACGTGGTATCAGAGCTTAAGGTTACCGGAACAGATAATTTTTTTAGAAAAACTATTTTCTAAGAATATTTTTGGAAAGGAGTATTTTCAAAAACATGTCTTTTAAGAGAAAAGTTTTTGAAAGAAAAGCATAATCCCCAATAGCCATATCTATATCTTTCGAATTCTTGTATGTGCATGTCTTTCTTCATATCTTCATGTGCATACTTCATTTTTGTTCCTAAATTCCTACAAGAGACAACTACGTGGAACAAGTAAATGATGTCACAAATTAGAACATGCACAATTTACCGTTTTACCCCCAAAATGAAGATGAATACATGATAATTTAAGGATTTTGGGTTTTTGGTTAAAACATGTAAAAATATCCCAATATATTATTTATTTAACTAAAACAAGGATAAATGTGCGAACATAAATGTACACATTTACATGCACATGATCATCAATGCGATTCCAATGCACCTAGTTTCGCCAGAACCTGATATCATATGTAGTACATACGTGTGTTACAAGGTTAAACATAAGTTAGAATAATTAAAAAGGTCATTAATTGATTAATAAAATAAGCCTCAGTTAACTTTATAACCTTTCTTCTCTCTTGCTCAAAACACGCTACAGTAACTCCAACCCACCAAAGTTGACACTTCCCATTACCCAATCTTTTCCCATACATGATGAAAACGACAACAGACTTCGTCGCAAGCTTCCTTTATCTTAAAGCGTCCACCCCATCACCACCCCATCACGACTAAGCTACCATAGAAAGTCACGACTTTGGCCTTCTCGCAAGCTACACCAGTAAAGCTGCGCACCCAACGTCTTTCGTCATCGAAATCCACCCATAAATCACCACTGATGCACCTCACCACCCTAAATTCCCCCATCACCTCGATTTGACCCAGCTCCACCCCTATCCTCATCGATTCTCATCCCTACCCTGCGCTGTGAAAACTCGAGCCACCCAAATATGTATCATACCTAGTAAAAAGTACACTAGCGTGAGGCTCTCGATTAAACGAGTCCAACGGATCCTAATTCCCATGATTTCTTTGTGTTTTTTATTTTACAAAAAATTTAGAAGATTAGAAAGTTGCAGCCTTGACTTCAACTTGCGGGTTTTTTTGATTGGAGGGAAAAAATGAAGGTTGGTGATATTTTTAAAGCCAAGATACCCATCGATATCAACCGAAAATTTTGAACCAAGAACAAGCCTATACTTTACCCGAGATATTGTAAAGATTTTGCAGAAATTTTTAATGATTTTTTGTTGATTTTTTTTTAAAACGACCTTAATTTTATAATATTATTTAACTTCAAGATATCTCGTGGTTACTGACTCCAATCAAGATGCCAAGACCGATGATCTAAAGCTTTAACTACTATTTTAATACACTGGAACAAGTTCTGAGGCCTAACTCGAATGTACGGAATAAATATCATTTTATAATCGATGTTTTAAATTGATTTTTATTAAATTATATCGAGCATTTCTGTAACAACCCGTATTTTGATAACGTGTTATAACCATAAATCTAGGCAGAATTGAATTTTAAAATAAGAACCAAGGGAAATGGGTTGTGCCATTGCATTCGTCTCGGAATTCTGCATGAAATCGAGTCCGAGTTTTCGAAAATCGGAGTCCGTATGACCAAGTAATGGCTCCCCAAAGTTTCAGAAATTTTTAGAGTACAAAACAGTTCGAATTCGAGTTCAAATTCGAATTTCAAAACCCAGACAGACTGGGTGGGAAATTTCCCGCCCAGCACCCCAGGTCGACTGGGGAGTCGACTGGGCAGTTGACACCCCTAGGACCAGGTCGACTGCGCAGTCAACTTGGGTGTCGACCTGGTCCCCGAACCTGGTTTGGGCCTGGTTGCTCCTGCTTGACCCTGTTGGCTTGTTTGAGGGCCTGTTACGATTTTTGGTGGTTCAGATCGATTCTAGGGTTTATCCTATGGCCTAAACTAGTTGTTACAACTATAAAAACACCCTAAGACTTAGGCTAATCCACAACAAATCTTTCTAACACCATTATGTTGCTAAGTCTCCTCTTGAACCATGGCCGCCGCCTCCAACTTGAAGCTTAAGCATTCAAACTAGATCCAAATCGAAGGCCAACGTTTCTACAACAATTCAAGGGGATAGATCAACATCTCAATAACGATCCTACGACAGTTTCTGTTCTTAGTTCTCAAAAACCACGATCTGTAAGCCCCAGTTACTCTTAGATCTAAACTCTAAACTTAATATGGACATGCGTAAATTGAAGTTGAACATAAACATGATAACTACTTGAGACCTACTCTTGTATATCTTTGATCTATGACTATTCCTTTTTGATCTATTATTTTAGATCTACTCTTGTTCACCCTAGATCTATTCAACTTGAACCTAGTACCGTTCATATTGAACCTTGATTTGTGGAGTACTGATAAGAACTTGATTTAGGGGCCTGTTCATGTCATAACCTAAACCCTATCATTATTTTAACATGCCTGTGATGTTGTGATGTTGAAACTATTGCTAGTCACAAGTTTAGGATTATCATCTTATGTCATTTATTGCTATGTTTATCACCCTATTTCATATGCCAGTGATGTTATGATCATATCTCAAGTTACACCATGCTTGCCTTGAAATCACATTTGCCACTTTATACCCATCCTTGTTATGTTATTCCCTAGTTACATATATTGCCTTGATTTGAATTCACGAGCGTTGGGGATGCGATTTGGGTAGTTTAGGAAAACCTGAATTTAGTATGAACTTAAAAACATGAATATCGTTATAACTTGAGCTTGGATAGGAACATGAACTTGACATGAAATTATACTTGAAAATACGAATTTGGGACATGAAACTTAGATAACTTGAACGTGGCCAACTCGAGGTTGGGTTGAGTTTGCAGTATAAATCTGCCCGGAACCGCCCGGCGAATCCAGTAACTGCAAACAATAGGACCCAATGTGAGTAGTTGGTCATATCGCACTCGAAACCCGAGGTTAGACTAGGTTATGGTGTAAAACTGCCCGGACCCGCCCGGCACATCCAGTAACCATAACCAAGTCGAATGTGAGAGTTTAGGGTTGCATTAAGTAAATTAATGTCACTGGATAGGATTAAGTCATGGACCACTTGAATATACTTAACCAATTTAACACATTGATTTAATAGGGTTAAGTCATGAACCGCTTGAACACACTTAACTAACCTGACACATGATTCGTAGGACTAAGTCTTGAACTAGAACGACACACTTAGTCAATTTGACATGACACGTAGATGGGGTTAAGTCTCGATTTTAAATGACAACTTAACCTGCTGAATGAAACCCTAGTTACGCGGTCCTTTTCAGTAGTAACCCACTAGATGTATCACGGTACCCTGGGACTAGGCAGGGTGGGGCACGATTGCTGGGCTGATTGTAAGCGACCAGAACGACGGCTGAGTTGGTGCGCCATTGTAGGTTCAGGTGGACTAGGGTCGTGCACTTAGTCCGGACTTTAAAAAGCAGGCATTGGGCATCAGTAGGATTATCTGTGCATTCTTGATTCGTGTCGGTGGTTGGCACCCTAGGGCTTGATACACCCTATGGTGGACCTAGCACAGGTGACTACATTTGTGATAGGGCCGTATGACACAGACACACGACGAGCTAGACTTGTAGGGAGCCGATCGATTAGATCATACCGTTGGACCCCGAATTGGGTCACTTCACGATATTGGGCCAAGGGATTATTTCTTGATTTATAGTTGACACGGGATTAGTATACCAGTATAGCTGGTATGGCGAACCTTGAATACGCAATGTTAGACTTGAGTTATCTTGTTAGCTTAGTTATCATGTCAGACTTATCATCATTCCTATGTTTAATTCCAGTTTATTCATGTCTTGTTAACTTTACTAGTTTCTATGCTGATAGTCACTAGGGCTTACCAGTCTTTTTGACTGACCCGATTCCTTTCGCCTCTTTGTCTTTCGTTTCCCCCCCAGGTTCTCAGGGAGGAAACTCTAGCTCTTAGCTTGGACTTTGGTTGCTTTCTGACAACTCATGTACGGTTTGGTCTTGAGCTATGCTATGGCTGCACTCATGCACTTTTTGGGGAATAATATTTTACTTATGTTGTTTTAAGCATTTTGCTTCTTTAGAACTTGATGTAATGAAATAATGACTTGGCATTTTGATGTAAGAGGTTTTGACTCTATTTTTCAGTAATGAGATTTGGTTTTAAAGTTTATATCCGCTGCTTTATATACTCTATTTTATCTATGTTCTGTCTTGTGTTATCTCTGTGCCTGTTTACTAGATAATATCCCTCCAAAACAAGGGCATTCCCTTTGTGAGTGACCCTAGCGGAGGTGGGGTGTTACATTTGGTATCAGAGCAGAAGGTTACCAGACTGGGCAAAAATTTTAAAAACCTTCTGAAACTATTTTCAAAACCATTTATAAAGAAGCATTTTTCAAGAAAAGTTTTATTTTTAAGAAAAGGCTATTCCCCAAAAGCCAATAGCACTTTCCTTTGTTTCCTCGTTTGAATCTTTTTCCTTTTCGCTTTTCAGCATGTTTGATCTTAACCTTCCTGAGGGAGTACCCATACCTGGCTGGTTCCGAAGATACTTGGAAGCTAGGGCCAATGGCGCGGGCCTGGTAGATATCCCTCCTCCTCCTCCCCCGGTGGCCACGGTTCCTCCTCCTCCTCCTCCGGGTACCGCCTTCGCCAAAATATGCAAGGACTTTATAGGAATGGGCGGCAAGAACTTCGTTGGAACTGAAACCTTCGTTGAGGCGCGAAACTGGCTAAAAGAGACTGAAGACTTGTTTGTTATTTTCGATATGGAGGATCATAGGAAAGTTCAGTTGGCAGCATGGTTGTTGAAAGAGGAAGCCGCATTTTGGTGGGAAGTCACCAACGCTACCGGGCCAATTAAGACTTGGGCAGACTTTAGAGAGAGGTTTGGGCTTAAGTTTTTATCATCCGCAGAAGCGAGTCTTCAAATGGAGAGGTTCCTGGCACTCAAGCAAGGGGACATGTCAGTTAGGGAATACGTGAATAAATTTAATCAGCTTGCTCGGTTTGGTTTGGACTTAGTCAACACGGCTGAGAAGAAGGCTCTACGCTTTGCTCGAGGATTGAGCGAGCCACTCCACACTATGGCCATGACTCATGTACCCATGGGGGCGACCTTTGAAAGCTTGGTGAATATGGCCCTACTTCATGAAGAAGACGAGAATGGCAAGAAGAAGGTTAAGGCGAATGAGTCTGAAGACAAGAAGGTAGACTCCGAGAAAGGAGGAAAGAACAGTAACAACAAGAATGACAAGTCACATGAGAAAAGAAAATGCAACTTCTGTGGTATTGACGGGCATATAGTCCAGGACTGTAGGAAGAAGAAGATGAAGAAAGGAGCATGTTTTCAATGCGGTGAAACTGGACACATCAGCAAGAACTGCCCTAAGAAGCAAGGGCAAGCCCCGCAAGAAGGACCCTCTAGGGGTACATCTTTAACTTCTTTTCCCTAGATACTCTGTTTTATCTTGTATATCCTTTCGATCCGATCTTGAGAACCTTAGGTAGAATCCTATGAATGTAAACATGTATTTGAAACATGTTATAGTTGATGTTTGCGAATGGTTGCAAGTGATTGCTCGTGGTTACATAACACACATTAGGCACTAGATCGGCTCAGACACATTTTCATATTACATATGCATGAGTGTTTATACTTATTTATGGATGAAATTGAATGTGTTATCATATGAATGTTGCATATGGATGAATGTTTGTGCACACATATAGTGCTTACGTGACTAGGATTATTTGCATACATGTTGGATTCATGACACTAAACATATTTTGCATTAGAAAGATCAATCAAGCCTGATCATTTGCATTAGATAAGGAACATACACACACACTTTCGGCATATGTTCATACAGCATTAGAAATCTGATTAACATAGAAATGTGTTTGTTTTATGCTCGTATATTTTATCTTTTGTAAATAAATAAATGATACTTTGGTTACTTTTGTATGTTTTTACAGGATGTCAAGAAATGCCTCTTCCGTTTCAAATTAAAGGCCAACTACAGATAAAAAGCTACTTCCCTGTACTAAAGTCATTTCAATCACAAAAGACGTCGTAGCTCACTGGTAAAGGCATAGAGATTTGTACTGAGAGACCCGAGTTCGATCCCCAAATGAGCTCACTTTTTGCCAAAGAAACGGAGCGCGTTCACACTGGCCCTTTGCTTTGAGAAATATTTGGATTAGTGTATACATACACATATTCATGTGTATGTATTTATGATGTGCACCAATTAACACTTCAGCAATAGCCATATTCTTATCACGGAATTAAATTCAAATCATTTAGAAGAATTTCTGATTGAATTGCTGCCAAGAAAAGATCAATTGTGAAGATCTTATCCTTTGTTGCCTTTGGAGTCTAATAAGCATCCTTGTTTGGAAGAATTAATTATATGCAATCTTTTATCAATCAATTAGCCACATGGGAGAATTGAGAGATATGGAAATATTCACCATGATATGCCCAGATTTTCTCCAATCAAGCTGAGTCAAGGAAGGCAAGAGATATTCATGAATGAGGAGGCCCATTTATTCACAGACCTAATTAGGGTTTTGCCATTCTCATCTATAAATATGTGTTGTAACCATTGTAAAAAATATTCATTCTTCTGTACTCTCTTTTAGTTTTAATAAAGCTTTCTTTTTTTTAGTTTCTGCATTTTGTTTTCGTGACAAATTGTGTTGTCTAGTCAATTAGATTTGCTAGAACACAATTTTCTATTGCTTCTATTTTTCTTACTAGTGATTGACCATCTGATTAGATTCAGCGGTAATCCTAGTTTTTATTTTCAGTTGTTGATTTCTTTTCTGCAATTTTATTTCCAGTGTTCTATTTTATTTTAATCATTGAATTTATTACAGATCCGATTAGATTCGAATCTGTAGTGAATTTAATTGCATCTTTTATTCGTAGTTTCAGTTTTTATTTTGCTTTGCGAAAAAAATCAACCTCTAAGCTTTGTCTAACTCGCCCAAGAGATTAGATAAATAATTGATTTAATTCACCTCCCTGTGTTCGACCTGTATGCTACACACCTGTATGCTTGCAGAATTTAATTTAAATGTCGCGCTTTTCTAATTCATAGACTAGCGTCGATCAAGTTTTTGGCGCCGTTGCCGGGGAGGTAATAATTGAATTTTATTATTATTTAATTTCCGATTCGTGTTAGTTTTTATTTTAGTTTTTCTTTTATTCTCTTGTATATATAGAAAAAATTGCCAAATCTTCTTCGATTACTTTCCATCTTCGACTTCCTTGCTATTTTCTTTTCATTGTTTTCCTTTTTCAAATAAAAAAAACAACAATTTTTTTCAATTTTCTTCTCTTTTTATTCCCCCTTTCCAATTTTTACAATTACTTCTCCTTCAACATCTTAAAAAAAATAATCCTTTGTAATATCCATTTCCTTATGTGACTCACCACATAAACAAAAAAAAAATTGTTGCCATTTTTTCTCTTTTCCCTTCAATTTCTTTTTCCTTTTTTCTCATCTGTTTCCTTCCCTTCTTTATTCCTTTCCTGTTTTCTCAGCCTTTGTTGCCTTTTCTAATTATTAATTTTTTTTTCTTCTACACTTAAAAAAAAAAAAACTCTTTGCAATTTAATTTTTTCCTTCTTTGGGTTTCTTTCCTCCTTTGTCTATCCAAATATCACCAATTCACTAATCACGTTAATTCCCTTCCATAATCCCTCCTTCCCACTGTCCATTCATCACGCTACTCCACCATAACCGTGCCACAGCCAAATACTTCCACCCTCACAAACATCTAACACCAAAAAACCTCCCCGGACCAAAATCGCAATACTCCATCACCGAACATCACATCAGTACAAGCATCATCAACAATCATCACCCATTTTTCAACTCATTTCCACTACCCTCAATCACCTCCCCACGCACAAGCCTCTCGCTGACTACAACAACATCAGTTCTCCCTCATCGACACTCACTTCAAACAAACCAAGGATCCCCTGTATTACAGCCGAACTGCATCCCCTGTTAGAACCCACGTCCACCAAGCCACCACCGTTCCCCTAATCCCATCAGAACCCCACATCTGAAGCAAATCATCTACACCGCACCATCAAACAACCAGATCCCCAATCAATTAAAAATACCCAGTCATACGATTCGAACCCTAATTTGAATTCGAACTGAAGCCGAGAAGAACAAGAAAAAAGGGGGTCTAAATTGATTTTCGGGCGCTGTTCGTACCCATTTGAGTTGGCCTTTCACTGGTTTTATTTTGAAAAAAAGAAAAAAAAAGGAAGGTGCGAGATTTCGGTTTGAGAAAATATCTGTGGGACGCTGTGTTGCCTTCTATTGGAGTGACGAAAGATTTACTTTTGTATTTGTGATTTTATTTTGAGTGCGTCGAACCACGTGAGCAAGGGTTGAGTTGAGTTCTGTTTTTAGGGTTCTGTTGAGTCGAGATTCATTCTTTATTTTAATTTTTTTCTTGCTTGCGTTGATTTCAATCTGAGAAACAAGTTGAATTAAGTGGCCTCACCAATTGAGAAAGAAGAATTGCCACTCAAAAAAAAAACAAAGATCACGAAGAATTGTCCAGCAACGACTGAGGATTCAGAAGTCAAACAGTGCATTTGAATCGCTAGCAAGCTACTCAGTTTTTCTGGATGGACCGCCATACCCCACGGTAATATTTTTCTAAACTCTACAGGTGCTGAAGCTTCTTTGAAAAATATAGAAATTGTTGTAAAAATCTTCTGCAGGGGCAGCGGCTTGAATGTACAACTTTTTTTTATTTCTGCAATTATTCTTCTGTGACTGTTCTGTGACTGAAATTTCTGAATCTGTTTGTGAAGAACGAATTTACATACCTTATATCATCATTCTCATCGTTTCTCAACAATAAATATGATTAGATATTTCAAAATAATATAATTGAAAAGTGGTGCTTTGTGAAGTTGACTATCTCGTATAATTAGATCGCGGATATATATTAGTTCAATTTTTGAACTTCTAGCAAAAGAGGTTGCATACTACCCGTAATACATTGGTCGTATCCCTTAGTATTTATACTATACGTGAACGGCCATAAGACCCTCTTCCCCCTTCTAATTGAATCAGTTAATTAATAGAGCGTAGCTTAGTATTTTATACTATTTTGAAGTGAGAATAATTTCTGTTTTGCCTTGACTGCATTCAAATGTCTAATTCAAAAAAATCCTTGAGAGATTCGTGGGATAATAACTTGAGAAAACATTCCCTGGAAGAGTATGAATATGAATTACAACTCATGAGTCAAAATTTTCCGAAATTTCCTGAGCCCAATACCAACAATTTTCAAAATTTTCCAAATGACCAACATTTTCAAAATCATAGAAATGATCAAAATTACGATTTCAGTTCTAACTTCAATAATTTCGATTATGGGCCACATCCTCATCAAAACAGCTTTGATTTTCAATACGGCCTTGTTCCACGTCAATATGGGGTTGAAAACAATAATTTTCAAAATTATAACCCATATCAACATCTTGAAAATAACCGAAATTGCAATTTTTCCTCGAATTTCAACAGTTTTGGTTACGAACATAATTTTTATGATCAAAATGATTTCCAATATCAAAATGAAAATTCAAACAACCACCACATTGGAAATAATATTGATTGTGAAATTGATGTGGACTATAATTTTGAGAATCAAGAAATCCAAAACGAGAGCTCTCAAATCAATGGTTCTGAAGAATACCATCTTAACATTCTTAGAGAGAGGGTAGAAAACCAAGATAGAAAGCTTGATGAAAGAGATAGAAAGCTTGATGAACTTCTTTGTTTAATCACGTCTTATAAAGAACAACTCAAGCAACAAAATCAAATTCAAGCATGTGATGAATCAGAAAATAATCCATTCTTTACGGATAGTGAAAATTTTCAGATAACAACTTTCGAAATTGAGAATAACGATCTAAATGAAGTTGCTCATAATTCAGTAAATGATTTGAACTTCAACTCTTTTCAGAAAAAAGATTTAAGCTTGGATTTTGATTTTTTTTGTTCAGACTGCGAGAAACTTGAAATCTTTGAAATTGAACCAAATAAAAATGTTGAATTTTTCAACTCAAAATCGGAAAAGGATTTTAATGAGCATGAATTTTTTGGATTGTACGAGGATGAATTGCCAAACGAGGAAGAAGTGGATTCACGTCACGAGTTCGAAAATTTTAACTTTGAGAAAATTTCAAATGAGCTTGAAATTGTCAGTGTCTTGAACAACTTTGAGAAATGTGATCATATTGTCTTGAACAACACTCAGAATTCAAATTTCACTGAATTTATATGTGATCACAAATTTTTGAAAAATTACACTGACAAATTTGTTGAACACATGAACTATTTTTGGAATGTTAGCTTTGTTGAAAAACTTCGTGTTAGGACGACCCTAAATATTTATCTCCTGGACTACAAATCGAGGTATAAAGATGAGATGGTTTTCAAAAACTCTTGCTTGTTAGAAAACATGTCTAGACACAGTGGGAATGGGACTCATCGGGCTAGAACCAAGTGTGGGGGGAGAAGATGGTGGCCTTCTTTGCATCGCATGCATCGTAAACACATATATCATTGTAAATACGATCCATTCTTATATATAGTTAAACTGCATTTCATCCTACAAATAATTCTGCAACTCATTCACCTTTGGGTACGATCTTTCAAATTTAGGAAACGTTCACAGTGTGGACACTGTTTAGTTCTAGTGTGGGGGGGGGGAGTCTGCATTTCACTCATTTTCGTTTTTTCTTTATTTTATTTTTCCTTTTCATTTTTTTCATCATTTAAATAGGACCATCATACATTTTAGATTGTAGTAACATACCATAATTTTTTTTTTTGAAATACGACTCATTTTCAATTGATACAACAAAATAAGTTTACAATTTTTAGCCAGTTGATAGTATTTTTTTTCTCTCAACTTAGATCGAATAAGAAATATAATGAAAAGTTTAATTTTGAGAGATAATAGTGTAACCGGTACATAGGGAGATTCTTAGGTGATGGCCATGAAATCTATTCTATATTGTAGACTTTGTTTAAATAAGTGGAGGACTTAAAACACTTATATTGGCTTTTCAAATCTTTAAAACTAAGTTGTGTTAAGTTGAATTCGCGTAACTCTCTTTTGTGCTTATATTTTCGATAATAATAATAATAGTATTCCAAGGGTATCCAACATTGCTTGTATATCGAGCGTTGGTGTGCAAACCCGCCAAGCTCTATCCGACACGTTGTTGACAAAGTCAGCGTTGGAATATCTTGGTCTCATTTTATGAGATTGGACACCTAAGGATTACCGACACGTTGTTGACAAAGTCAAAGTCGGCCTGCACAATCCGCCAAGCTCTTTACCTACTCTCCGTTAGTCCGCGAGGCAGTGCATGGGTGGTAAACCTTGGTCTTTTTAGTTAGGTGTATGTACTTAATCATAGATCTTAAAATTTTATAGAATAAAGAATAAGCGATGATACCCAAACACTTCTTGACCTTATTGATTTGACTAGCCATACATGAGAAAATTAGAATACCACTTTGCAAACTGTGCCAAGCAAACTAAGAATTTATTTCATGACTGCAATATGTTATCGACCGAACTAACTGGCCAAACTGGAATTTCACATTTGAAAACTTGATCTATATTGAAAATTTGTGACAAGTCGAGGTATCTAAAGTAAAATCAACTGACTAGAAATTGTTAAATTAATTTGTTGTACCACTTTCCTGAAACAAGTCGTGTTTTCATTTTTCGTTTTTATTTGTATATGTCCATTGCATTCATGTAGCTTCATTAGAATCATAGCATATTACATTTGGATTTTGTGGGTAGTATCCGCTGAAAACCCTCACGAGACACCACTCGTCCTACTAGGGACACCTAGAGGTTTAACGGCTTGTTGCATACGCTCAATGCAATCGTGTTTCCTACGAAAGTGTGACCTATCTAGTTTAGTTTTTCATTTTTTGTTTTACTCGAGGACGAGTAAAAGATAAGTGTGGGGGTATTTGATTAACATAGAAATGTGTTTGTTTTATGCTCGTATATTTTATCTTTTGTAAATAAATAAATGATACTTTGGTTACTTTTGTATGTTTTTACAGGATGTCAAGAAATGCCTCTTCCGTTTCAAATTAAAGGCCAACTACAGATAAAAAGCTACTTCCCCGTACTAAAGTCATTTCAATCACAAAAGACGTCGTAGCTCACTGGTAAAGGCATAGAGATTTGTACTGAGAGACCCGAGTTCGATCCCCAAATGAGCTCACTTTTTGCCAAAGAAACGGAGCGCGTTCACACTGGCCTTTTGCTTTGAGAAATATTTGGATTAGTATATACATACACATATTCATGTGTATGTATTTATGATGTGCACCAATTAACACTTCAGCAATAGCCATATTCTTATCATGGAATTAAATTCAAATCATTTAGAAGAATTTCTGATTGAATTGCTGCCAAGAAAAGATCAATTGTGAAGATCTTATCCTTTGTTGCCTTTGGAGTCTAATAAGCATCCTTGTTTGGAAGAATTAATTATATGCAATCTTTTATCAATCAATTAGCCACATGGGAGAATTGAGAGATATGGAAATATTCACCATGATATGCCCAGATTTTCTCCAATCAAGCTGAGTCAAGGAAGGCAAGAGATATTCATGAATGAGGAGGCCCATTTATTCACAGACCTAATTAGGGTTTTGCCATTCTCATCTATAAATATGTGTTGTAAACATTGTAAAAAATATTCATTCTTCTGTACTCTCTTTTAGTTTTAATAAAGCTTTCTTTTTTTTAGTTTCTGCATTTTATTTTCGTGGAAAATTGTGTTGCCTAGTCAATTAGATTTGCTAGAACACAATTTGCTATTGCTTCTATTTCTCTTACTAGTGATTGACCGTCTGATTAGATTCAGCGGTAATCCTAGTTTTTATTTTCAATTGTTGAATTCTTTTCTGCAATTTTATTTCCAGTGTTCTATTATATTTTAATCATTGAATTTATTACAGATCCGATTAGATTCGAATCTGTAGTGAATTTAATTGCATCTTTTATTCGTAGTTTCAGTTTTTATTTTGCTTTGCGAAAAAAATCAACCTCTAAGCTTTGTCTAACTCGCCCAAGAGATTAGATAAATAATTGATTTAATTCACCTCCCTGTGTTCGACCTGTATGCTACACACCTATATGCTTGCAGAATTTAATTTAAATGTCGCGCTTTTCTAATTCATAGACTAGCGTCGATCAAAATCTCTTAAGGACAATGTTTGCTTGTGGATGATGTTTTGAGTAGATGGATGATGGATGGTAGGATACGTTCTTCCTAACTTAGAGATTTCGGGGACGAAATCCTTTAAGGAGGGGAGAATGTAACAACCCGTATTTTGATAACGTGTTATAACCATAAATCTAGGCAAATTTAAAATAAGAACCAAGGAAAATGGGTTGCGCCATTGCGTTTGACTTGGAATTCTACATGAAATCGAGTCCGAGTTTTCGAAAATCGGAGTCCGTATGACCAAGTTATGGCTCCCCAAAGTTTCAGAAATTTCCAGAGTACAAAACAGTTCAAATTCGAGTTTAAATTCAAATTTCAAAACCCAGACAGACTGGGCGGGAAATTTCCCGCCCAACACCCCAGGTCGACTGGGGAGTCGACTGGGCACTCGACACCCCCAGGACCAGGTCGACTGCGCAGTCGACTTGGGTGTCGACCTGGTCCCCGAACCTGGTTTGGGCCTGGTTGCTCCTGCTTGACCCTGTTGGCTTATTTGAGGGCCTGTGATGATTTTTGGCGGTTCAGATCGATTTAGGGTTTATCCTATGGCCTAAACTAGTTGTTGCAACTATAAAAACACCCTAAGACCTAGGCTAATCCACAACAAATCTTTCTAACACCATTATGCTGCTAAGTCTCCTCTTGAACCATGGCCGCCTCCTCCAACTTGAAGCTTAAACATTCAAACTAGATCCAAATCGAAGGACAACGTTTCTACAACAATTCAAGGGAATAGATCAACATCTCAACAACGATCCTACGACAATTTCTGTTCTTAGTTCTCAAAAACCACGATCTGTAAGCCCCAGTTACTCTTAGATCTAAACTCTAAACTTAACGTGGACATGTGTAAATTGAAGTTGAACATAAACATGATAACTACTTGAGACCTACTCTTGTATATCTTTGATCTATGACTATTCCTTTTTGATCTATTATTTTAGATCTACTCTTGTTTACCCCAGATCTATTCACCTTGAACCTAGTACCATTCATATTGAACCTTGATTTGTGGAATACTGATAAGAACTTGATTTAGGGGCCTGTTCGTGTCATAACCTAAACACTATCATTATTTTAACATGCCTGTGATTTTGTGATGTTGAAACTATTGCTAGTCACAAGTTTAGGATTATCATCTTATGTCATTTATTGCTATGTTTATCACCCTATTTCATATGCCAGTGATGTTATGATCATATCTCAAGTTACACCATGCTTGCCTTGAAATCACCTTTGCCACTTTATACCCATCCTTGTTATGTTATTCCCTAGTTACATCTATTGCCTTGATTCGAATTCACGAGCGTTGGGGATGCGATTTGGGTAGTTTAGGAAAACCTGAATTTAGTATGAACTTGAAAACATGAATATCGTTATAACTTGAGCTTGGATAGGAACATGAACTTGACATGAAATTATACTTGAAAATATGAATTTGGGACATGACACTTAGATAACTTGAACGTGGCCAACTCGAGGTTGGGTTGAGTTTGCAGTATAAATATGCCCGGAACTACCCGGCGAATCCAGTAACTACAAACAATAGGACCCAATGTGAGTAGTTGGTCATATCGCACTCGAAACCCGAGGTTAGACTAGGTTATGGTGTAAAACTGCCCGGACCCGCCTGGCATATCCAATAACCATTACCAAGTCTAATGTGAGAGGTTAGGGGTGCATTATGTAAATTACTACCACTGGATAGGGTTAAGTCATGGACCACTTGAATATACTTAACCAATTTGACACGTTGATTTGATAGGGTTAAGTCATGAACCGCTTAAACACACTTAACCAACCTGACACATGATTCATAGGACTAAGTCTTGAACTAGAACGACACACTTAGTCAATTTGACATGACACGTAGATGGGGTTAAGTCTCGATTTTAAATGACAACTTAACCTTCTGAACGAAACCCTAGTTACACGGTCCTTTTCAGCAGTAACCCACTAGATGTATCACGGTACCCTGGGACTAGGCAGGGTGGGGCACGATTGCTGGGTTGATTGTAAGCGACCAGAACGACGGCTGAGTTGGTGCGCCATTGTAGGTTCAGGCGGACTAGGGTCGTGCACTTAGTCCGGAGTTGAAAAAGCAGGCATTGGGCATCAGTAGGATTATCTGTTCATTCTTGATTCGTGTCGGTGGTTGGCACCCTAGGGCTTGATACACCTTATGGTGGACCTAGCACAGGTGACTACATTCGTGATAGGGCCGTATGACACAGACACACGACGAGCTAGACTTGTAGGGAGCCGATCATTAGATCATACCGTTGGACCCCGAATTGGGTCACTTCACGATATTGGGCCAAGGGATTATTTCTTGATTTATAGTTGACACGGGATTAGTATACCAGTATAGTTGGTAAGGCGAACCTTGAATACGCAATGTTAGACTTGAGTTATCTTGTTAGCTTAGTTATCATGTCAGACTTATCATCATTCCTATGTTTAATTCCAGTTTATTCTTGTCTTGTTAACTTTACTAGTTTCTATGCTGATAGTCACTAGGGCTTACCGGTCTTTTTGACTGACCCGTTTCCTTTCGCCTCTTTGTCTTTCGTTCCCCCCCAGGTTCTTAGGGAGGAAACTCTAGCTCTTAGCTTGGACTTTGCTTGCTTTCTGACAGCTCATGTACGGTTTGGTCTTGAGCTATGCTATGGCTGCACTCATGCACTTTTTGGGGAATAATATTTTACTTATGTTGTTTTAAGTACTTTGCTTCTTTAGAACTTGGTGTAATGAAATAATGACTTGGCATTTTGATGTAAGAGGTTTTGACTCTATTTTTCAGTAATGAGATTTGGTTTTAAAGTTTATATCCGCTGCTTTATATACTCTATTTTATCTATGTTCTGTCTTGTGTTATCTCTGTGCCTGTTTACTAGATAATACCCCTCCAAAACTAGGGCATTCCCTTTGTGAGTGACCCTAGCGGAGGTGGGGTGTTACAATTTCTAACTCGTACGGCCATACGGCCTAATCATCACGAAATTTGAAATTCGATAATAGTATACTATTACAGATCTAATGGAACTGGTTTTGTCGAATTTCGAGACTATATGCAAAAACACTATTTTAATTTTAAATCGTAAATCGATATGCATTTATATCGTGCATTATCACAAAACAACTCCTATTAACTCAAAATTGGAAATAATAAAATAATTACCATTACGGATTTTATAAAATTAGTTTCGTTGAAATCCGACGTTGTTTGAAAATTGGCTATTTTCATTCGTTAAATTATTGATAAAATATAAATCGATTTCAAAATAATCGAATCCATTGGTAATAAACTATTATTATCATATATATTCAAGTAAATTTTTTCATAGCTTCATATTAACTTAACCCAACTTTAAATTCAAGATTTTCATTTTTAAGTTAATTTAACTTCAATTCCCTACTTAAATAAATTTCAAGACATTAAACCTTAAAATTAATCATTTTTGAATATATAAATTAATTAAATATTTCTACATAAAAATCTAGGTCATTACGTTAAAACACATTTTATTAATTAATCTTTTTTGTTAAATCTATCAAATAATAGTAAAGCAAAAGAATTTTAGTTTTTCTCGTTAGTTCTAGGAGTTTTCTCACCTCTTCTTAATTCTCTCTAGGTATTTTATTTTCAGATTAGTTTATTACTTTATACTTATTTACCATTTTCTCCGAGCATTTTACCTCTTCCATCGTATTACATTACGGTATGTAGATTTGAAGTTTACACAATTATTTAGTAATAGTTAGGTCCTAACATTATATATTTAATCAACATATTTAAATTAATTACAAAACCCAAAATTTAATTTAGATAAATTTAATTAACTAACATTTCTTTTAAATACTAAAGAATGACCAAATTATGTTTTTTAAACTCTAAATATCTCAAATTTTCTGTAATCATTTAAGTCTCTCTCAATCCTTTTCTAATATTTTATATTTTGTATTGCATTTTATAATTAATTGCATGATACGATAACTATTCAAATAGCTTTAGAAAACTATTACTAATTAATTTGTCTAATAAATCACATCAAGATTAATCATATTCATATTAACAAAAATAAGAAATATTCAAATAAATAAACACCTCAGCAATCACCTAATATAAATTATTATACATATAAATAACAATCACAAGTACAAAGTTTAACTCATTTACATCAGTATATTTACCTTGTATTGCTTGTAGTATTAACGGCAAGTGCCTACATTCCATATTTCATTTACATATTTACACAATACTCGTCAATGTCACTTAACATTGTACATTCAAGGTCAATATATTTAAATTAATTATGTGGGTTTGAGTCTAAAAAATGAGTTCAAACAATAATTTTAAGTTAATTCATCTAATTAACACTAATTATGATGTTTTAAGATGTATATCATGTTCGCATCATTAAAGAAGGCATAATTAGCTTCTCTTTCAGTCATAAAGCCAGATAAGTCACAATATTTAAATATTATATGTAAAGAATATAAAAAATTAATATATTATACATTTATCTCAATAAATTCATCGTAAATTGATGAAAACAATTTTGGTTTCAAATACATGTATTTAACAATTCTACAATTATTTACTGGATCTTCTCAATTGATCATTCATGAAGTTTTATATTTAGTCTATATATTTAAACTACTCACGAAATCTTAAATTATAATTATTTAAATCATCTTAGTGGATATTCATGCAACTATAAAGACGTATATTCGTGTTAAAAAATATACGTTAATTTTACTATATATATATTCATTTTAAAAAAGGGTAGTTTTTCATGCAACTATAAAGATGTACAAATCACGTAATATGAATTATATATGTCAGTAGTAATGAAAAAATTAATTTGTAAATCAGTTATGATTTGTTTGTATCAAGAACTTACGGCATATTGTATCACAAAATTCTTTTTTAACGTCAATAACTCCAAAAAAAAAAAAAATTTATATATTTGTTTTGTAAATTTCTTTTTGATTTTTCCTACTACGTCATATAGCTAAAATAAGTTTGTAATTTTACATTTAACATATTTAAACAAATTCCATTAAATGATATATTTGTTAATTTATCGAATAAATTATTAAAATACGTCAATTTCAATATGTATAGTATATTCATATTAACAAAAATAATTAAAAAAAACATTCAAATACACACATATATTGTTTGTGTAAGCTATAAAATATAAATTACACACAAAATAATAATAATAATTTAAATTAATAGTTTATGTATTTCACATAAAAATTTATTATATATCGCTTAACAATGTTCTATTTTAACATTAAAATAATAAATAGTAATTTGAATAATCTGGCGCATCACCTGAGCGTTAACGTGCTCCTGAATAAACCACCCATCATGTACCTTTTAAAAAATGTGGTGCAAGGCAAAAACAACAAGGTGTTACTATTGGTGCTTGCATTTGAATTCCCAGTCAGTGCTATCTGCACTGAAGCTTTCTCTATCTTTTGCCTATGAGTGGATGGATCACTGAAGCCTGAAATGTTACTCTTTCCTAGAATAGTAACAAACAACACCCCTAACTCTAAGACTCAAACCTATGCATACAATTCCCTCCACCTTGGTGCTTCTTGTTCTTATTTCTATTCTGAATAAGCATACACACATCGCTGTTAACAGTCTGATGATCACTTGCCAAACAGGCTCTTAACACTTCACTATCCATCCTCAGATTACATAAAGCATATATAGTGTCCGATTTTCAGTTTACCGTTATACAACATTTATTCACTGAAATTATATAGATAGGTTAATTATTAACTGAGAACCATGCATATTGATTACATTTAATGTTCACTAGTCTGATGTGATTCTGTGAATGAGTGAATAATATGCCTAGCATTCATCTTCTTATTTTAAGATATATAGTCTTGCCTCCTGCATGCTATACTCCAACGCATGAAAACCATTCATTTTACAAGCTCATATCATGCATATCTCACTGTGCAACTGTAGTGCATAATGTATTCCACAATCCAAGGGAGGAGGCTACTGTGTATCCCACAATTCAGGGGCATTCCTACTGCTTATTTTATCTAGCCCTTATAATCTGCCCCTGGGTTTACCTACATTCACTGTCCCACACACGTGCATTTAACGCAGTTTGTCCCTAATTTTACGTATCATGCTTCCTACACTCAATAATATATATGCTCGGAACATAGCGTAGCGATGTTAAATGGCATGCATATGCATGTATTTGCCTAACTCTGTATATCAGTGTATATTACCAAAGAAAACTTTTGTTATTGTTTGAGAAAAGTTGTTAAATTGATTGGTTTTCTCTCCTTTATTTATTTTTTCTTTTTATATATACACAAATAATTGACTCAAGAACTATAAGGCATCACCATCCAAAAAAAAAAAAAAAAAAGTTCTTTCTTTTTGAATTGAACCGAATACATAAATCGTAGTGCATATTAGTGCTAAAGATGTTAGATAGTATACAACATGTTGTATGCCAATGTATGTTCGAATATATGATATTTCACATTAAAGTCGAAGTGCTTAACTACTTTGGCAGTGGTATTGGTCCTTGTCGTCATATATTGCTACAAAAAGGCCAAATTATTAATGTTTCAAAACCAGCTTAACTACCCTCATCATCTCTTTGATGAATAACCAATCACCTGTCTAACTTTCTCTGTTAACAAACTCAAGTAGTCAACCAGTTGATGCCTAAAGCTAGACCTCATAAGCACGTGAAGCTTCTATCTACTACAAATTTGAACAACATACTTCCACAACTTTCTAACTGATGCACTAAATAACAAACCAATTTGTCCCTACGATCATGGTAGAGCTGTCTCTGTCCTTGATATGTTGTACCACATAATTGAACCCTCCACTCTACACAATATATGTCTCCAATCAAAGCCCACATCAGCCTCATCTAATCACCTTCAACCAATATCTAAGGTATTCACGATAAAATGACACTTTGCTAATATATTTTAGGATGGTTATACAGGAAATGTTTAAAGTTTGAAAGCCAAGAATTGTATAGTTGTTTAAGTACATCACCAAACTGGTAGTTGAGGCAAATTTCAAAGCTTCATCTTTTGCACACGATCTTACTATGTATTATGAACATCAATAAAATTTTGAAATCAAATCTCATTTTGATATTTCCGTTATGTTGTACGGTGAACTATAATTTCAATTCTTCCTTTCTATGATTGAAACATTATAGACATCATATATCCAAATTTGAAACATATGCATATAAATTTAATTTTAGAGGGGATAAATCCATGTGCTCTGTGTGTGTATTGTAGAGCTGCATAGTTAGACGTGTGCGTATTTATGTATTTAGTAATAAAATAATATGCCTAGACTAGAATTTTGTCCAACACCACAAGTTGTATCCCAAAAAGGAAAAACAAACGAAGGCGAATATATAAATTTTACATTGCAAGTCCTTTATTGGATCTAGACAATCTCATTAATTTTCCGGATCTTCGATTGTTGCATAGTATCAATTTTTACCGTATTTCAATGTTACAAAACGATTTTATAAGACCATTCCTAAAAGCATCCCAACGCGAGATTGGTTGGAGAGCAACTAACCCCCGTCAAATCCGGATTGCTTTAGCAACCCTGGAGGTTGTCAAAGCAACACGGTTGGTTGTTTTGAAAAGGGAACTTAGCCGGTTTATTTTAAGTCGGCTAAATGCCAAAATTTTCAAAAGTTATATTTCCTTAACCGGCTTATTTTAAGTCGGCTAAGAGAAAAGTGAATTTTAATCCACTCTTTCACGTGGATTGCAATCCAACGGAGACGTGGATTGCAATCCTCATGAGGGTTGCTAGTCGGCTTAAAATAAGTCGGTTAACAACCCATTCCAACTTCCATCTTGTTGGGGTGAGTTGGTCTGGTTGCTTCAATGAAGTGACTCTCCCAACACGCTGTGTTGGGATGCTCTAACGGGGTGGGTTGGATGGAGTCAAATCCAATCCGGTTAACAACCTATGCACCCCAGTAGAAATAAAACTACTATTACCACACAACGGTGGGAGAACCGACCATTATAAGATGTCTAATATAAAATTATTTATTAAAGCATATTTTAAATTAAATTTTATTAAAAAAAAAAATATGGTATTTTAAGAGAAAATGGAAGTAGTTAAGAAAGTGGAAATTTAATTAAACTAAATTTTACGTGTAAATCAACTTAAAATAAAAATACACTATCAAAGCTATGCCAAAAAAGAGTATACTATCAACGTATTTATTCGAATCATTGACAAACGCATACAAACATTTTTATTATATATCTCAAGTAGGATTGATGTATCTTAATGTTCAGCTATTTTACAACTTTAAACCATTAATGGATTGAAGAAATAAATAAAAGCTCAAAACATAATATTTAATTGAAATAAAAAAAAATGCAAGAATAAATTATAATAAATAAACCACAAATTATTAAGCTAATTTATTTAAATAAATCATAAGACTATCATTGTTATTTGAAAAACTAAAACTATTTGAAGGAAAAAATACTGAAAAATAAAACTAAATATTGAACTCAGAATCAGTGAAGAGAAAAAGAGAATATATGTTTGTTCGACTCAAAATCAAAACCAATGAGAAGACCATAAACTGATACATGGTTGTCCTATTAAAATCATGATACAAGGCTGTGTCTGACCATTTACAAATGAGTACATGCTAGCATAGCAAAACATGCAAAAACTAATAATCTCATTTCTCTCCTCTATTATAAACAGAACAGAAGTATAAAGAAGAACACGCAAAACAAAAAGGAAAAAAGTTTATTATTATTATGCAATTCAAAAAATTATTATAAAACATTGAAAATAACAGAAACTAGCTAAAGTTTGTACTTAACCTAAAAGAATATAAAAAGAAAAGCCAGGAATTTATCTTGTTTTTTAAGATTACAAAAGGCAGCAGCAATTTACAGAGTTATTCATCGGTGCATATCCAAACATTTACTGCTTTACACACTTCTCCACTGTCACATAAATAACACATGACTGCTTTACTGGCCTTGAAGTAGTACTCTGTTTATAATATCCATGTATTAGAAAGTTACAAGTATCTTGATCAAGAACCAAATTTCCTTCAGTGAATACTTTGAATTACCCTACTCAGATTTACTGCTTTACACACTTCTCCACTGTCACATAAATAACACATGACTGCTTTACTGGCCTTGAAGTAGTACTCTGTTTATAATATCCATGTATTAGAAAGTTACAAGTATCTTGATCAAGAACCAAATTTCCTTCAGTAATCATTTTCTTCAAAGTTGCATCAACAAGCAAGCCATTTCTTGATTGAAACAGATAAAATATTAGAATGCCATGGAAAATGAGTAGGTCTGGCTTGCATTTTTCACGTATCAACTTTGCTACTCCCAAGGCTTTATGCAATTGACAATAAGAACAAAACTGATGTACCAAACTTCAATATCCAAATACAGAGAGATTAATTCCATTTCTTAACATGAAATGAGAGTTTCAAGTACTCCTACAGATGAATTAACATGGAAAAATCCTCTGATCAGTTCACTAAGAACATTCTGATATGGTGAAGTTTCATTTCTAAGCATTTCGTGCAACTGAATTCTTGCTTCATTCATATATCCTAGCTTGCACACGAATAACATGATTTTTAAAATTTACATTTTCCTTCTCGGTCCCGCTTACGTACTCAATCTGGAGCGGATCACGCTTATCAGATATGCAGTCCAGCTTCTTGATACTCCATAGAAGACCAGAAAGGCGAATCCAGATATCATACAAAGCCAAGGGCATATCCCCTCAAAGGAAAGATGCACATTGTTAGCGAAAGTACGGATGACTCCATATTGAAAATCAAGAGATTAAGAATGAATACCAAGCACAGTCCAGATATCATACCAAGCCAAGGGCATATCTGCTTCAAGGAACGATGCACGTTGTTAGTGAAAGTACGGATGACTTCATATTGAAAATCAAGAGATTAAGAGTGAATACTCACATTACAGATAGCATTAACAGCCAATGAAACTTCCAAATAAGTCAAAAGCACAATCCTTTTCTCTCTTGGCGGTTTTCTTGCCATTTCCTAGCATGCTTTCTGACATGGATTTGATTCATTAGCTTTTACCATGAGCTGATGGTCACAAGCCTGTCTAAGACGTAACAGCATCAGTAAAATCTTTACACAGTTATGTTTTACTCTACCAGCATCTTCATATTCCTCATTTACTGAAAATGCACCTAAACATATTTTCTTTAAACATCCAATAAACCAATAAGTAAAGTGTTGGTTTCTTCTACAAAAGTTAATCCACTTAAATGTAGTTTCTTTAAGAGCTTTAATAACCCAAAAAATATATTAAATAAATAAATAAAATAAATAAAAATTTAAACACGCACCATGCTTATCAGGTTATTGTTTTAAAGACTAAACATACATTTTTAAAGTTTTTAGCTAATAAATTAATGACCAAAAAGAAACATTTAAAAGTACTGGTTTCCTTGTATTAAACAAAACGCACTGAATATAGTTTCTAGCAACTATGTTTTTCAAGTCCATTTCCTTTTATGTTCTTTCTGTCTTTAAGAAGTTCATATAAATAAAATTAACATAATTAACCAGTATTCTAATGAACTCAATACACGATAGTTTATGAAATCATTCAATAAGACCACAATGATTATTTGTTGAAGTATCAACAAAAGGATGTATTTTTTTCTCGGATGGAAAGCATATGATTTTGCATATCAACAGGTCCATATTTCTAAATATTTCCATATATTTTCTTACTCATGTTACATTTTTTTTAATGCGAGTAATACAACTTTAAATATTGTTCATGTTTAAAACATTCCAAATAATATAATGTGATGTGTATAGTTATAATAATCGAATATGTAATTTATAAAAATTGAGGACTAGAATATGTAAATGACATTAAAAAATCATGATCAACTCCAGTTACTTGGTAAGCTTCGTTAATGGTGACATAAAAGGTAACATAAAAGGAAATCAATTCAATGAGCATCCAATCACTTAGATATTGGATTTATTCAAAACAACAATTCCCTTATTATATATTTTGCACTTGTGCAGAATCAAACCAAGGAAATAAATCTTCAGTTTCAACTCATTAAAATCTATAAACCAAGGAAATAAATCTTTTGTTTCAAAACGAAAGGGCATGAATTTCAAAATGAATTACCTTCCTTCATCTTCATTTTTTAAGATTCATGTCAGCTAATTTCTCTTCATCAAGTCCTCATGAAATCATTCGCCATCCATTTATTTCCTTAAAAATAGTTAAGAAACATTGTTCAAATTGTGAGTTTTTTGAATGAACTGTCACACAATCATATTTATAAATTAAGCAGCATTCATTGTTAATAGTAAATATCCATGTATTTATGTGCAGCTGTTGTGTCTATGATTGCAAACAATATATGCCACCACATTAATTTGCTCCTTTAAGTTAACAAACTGAGATAGTGTTAGAGTAGACATTCCCTTATAAGGTAACCACAAATATTTCCTTAAGCACTCAATCTTGTTAACGGAAATATAAAAATGCCAGGCAAACAATAAATAAAAAAGTTTAAATTCTAAATTGGGCACCTGTAATATTTAGCATATAAAATTGATTAAGCTTGTTGTATTTTAACTTGATTTTGTTCTTAAATAATCCAAAAATATCAAATATTTCTGGAATAAATAAATAAATAATCAGGAGATTAAAATGATGAACACATTTAAAGCATGCTTCAAAATCTATATACTAGATCAGGTCCTGATCTGTATAACATTTAGGATTTAGCTTATATGTCCATCAAAACATAATATAAAATAAGAAATAATTATGCTTAATATCAAGAATGTAATTTCAAATAGAAAAGGGAATTATGTCTTTTTTTTTAAAAGGTAACATAAAAGGAAATCAATTCTATGAGCATCCAATCACTTAGATACTGAAATTACCTAAAACAACAAATTCCCTATTATATGTTCTACACTTGTGCAGAATCAAACCAAGGTAATAAATCTTCATTATCAACCCATAAAAAGTCTATAAACTGCATAATTTAAGAACGAAAGGGCATGATTTTCAAAGTTTAAAATCTAAATTGGACGCCTGCAATATTTAGCATATAAAATTGATTAACCTTGCTGCATTTTAACTTGATTTAGTTCTTAAATAACCCCCCAAAAAAAATCAAATATTTCTGAAATAAATAATAAATACTCAGGAGACAAAAATGATGATCAAAAGCATGCTTCAAAATTTGTACATTAAATCAGGACCTGATCTGTACAATATTTAGGATTTAGCTAACATACTTTATCAAAGTATCATATTAAAAATGTAATAATTACTGTCCTAGTAATGTTGATGTTAGTGGGCTTCCAATTAGGACAATGGGTAACTCCATCAATGATTCTTTATTTCTTTGTATACAGGTTTCCAAAATTTCATCTAAAAAGTACAAAAGAATTTAAATTAAAAATTTGGTACAAGTTAGAGAAAATAAAACCACTGCCAAAAATACATGCAGAAGCAGTACATATTTGTATTCCTTTAACCCTTCACTTATCTGAGTGAAGCACCCTGTTTTCTATCTCATTTTTATTAGTGGTCGGATTTTGTTATCAACCAATTGTTGGAAAGTCACTCAAAATTTAATCGAAGCCCCAAAATTTTATCTAAAATTGCAGAAGAATGACTTTGTTGAGGACTATATACATGTATACACTAGTTGAATAACACTACGAGAGAGTCACATTTTGTCAGGTAGAATGGATAAATGTTTCAGTCATGAACAAAGACTCAGATACTTGTGCACAATCCTAGATAGCCTCAACGTTATTTTCATCAAGCAGCGGTCTAAGGTTTGATCTTTCAATAGTAGGACAACATGCTCCCTTTCTTCTTCATACAAACTTCTGTATAACTCGGGAATGTCACACTAAGTTGGTAGTCAAACATTAATTGCCTTTTCTTCGTTAAATCTAGAATATTGATAACATGTTTTGTTGGAAAAAAAATGGTAGCACAAATCAGAATCCAATGTCATAACATTTTCTCAAACCTTGGCAGAATTACCAATGAAGCCAGAACATTAGTCAAGGACCCACCAAAATTAACAACCAACATTTGCATAATCCAAAAAATAAAATTAATTACAAACCTGGCAACAGCGACGCTCCAAAGCGTAAAAACATCTGAAGATACATACTTGTGACGATCATTGATGAACTGGTTGTACGTTCGAGGTTTTATTTGACGTAGTCCCCAAAATTGATAACACACGGTTGTAATTGGTGATGGCAAGGAAAAAAGGTAAAAACAGATTTGATTGAATTTAAATAACGGGAATTAAAACGATAATTGGTGAAAAAGGTAGCCAGAAGAAAAAGAGCGTCGAAGAAGAAAATGTCAGATCCGATTGAATTTAAATTATAACGAGGGTTAGAATGAGAATCGGTAAAAGAAATTGACGGTAAAAAGCGAGCGTGGATTGCTGGAGAAGAAAGAGGAGCGTGGAATAATAATGGAGACCAGAGAGCGCATTTTTTTGGTTTCAAACAAATTATAACGAGGGTTAGAATGAGAATCGGTAAAAGAAACTGAGAGTAAAAAGCTAGCGTGGATTGCTGGAGAAGAAAGAGGGGCGTGGAATAATAACGGAGACCACAGGGCGGGTTTTTTTGGTTTCAAACAAATTCCACTGTGTGTTGTTAAGTGGACTCCATTTTTGATTAAGGGGTGTCATATTCTAAAGGGACGTCGATCTATAAAAAAAAATATTCAGAGGCAACACCAGTTATACTTTTAAGGAACAAAAATAACGTTGTTGTATTTCAATGCTCGCGCTCGAACCAGAAAAAACGGTACGAGTATACCTTTTTTATTTAATAAAAACGGTAGCATTAGAACCTATTTTCTATCTCTATAACAAATTTAACAAAAACAACGGAAATGGTTATACTCTACCGTGTTTGCACACTAAAAACGGTCATAATTTTCTATCTTTATAATGATTGTTCGGTGTTTGCAGACCGTTTTTCGTATTTTCACATCTACGTCGTGCTTCGGAAAACGGTGACTCCCGACCGAATTTCACCACGTCGTGCTTATTCTTCTTTTTCAAATTAAGGGTAATTTTGTCTTATTATTGTGTATTGTTAAGGAGTGTTTAGACTGTAGTGTACTTTCTTTAATAAAATTTTAAAAACTGAAATTTGTGTCACCCCTTAACCAAAAAGGGAGTGTCATTAACAATCCCCATTCCATTTAACCCTCAGCAGCCAAACTCTCTAACGGTCGGTTTGACAAATTCTATTTCAACTCAGTAGATAAACCTTCTTAATGGTCGGTTTGATAAAACGAATCTGATGAATGATATAATAAAGCTGTCGTATCATCCTTTTCAATAATATAAAGTCTCAACATATAGGCATTGGGCCGGTTTAGCCCAATACATGTGTTTTGTAAAGCATCTGTATCTGTTTATATAGACCCCTGTGTACGTCAGTTTACAACCAAAGAATTTCAGTTTATTTTACATTTTACAAATTTCTGCATTGTCTCTGTCTCTTCTAAAAACATTTCCAAACCTCTGAATTTACAGTTCTACACAAATTCTTCTGAGCAGTATAAAGCTTAATTAACAACACTTCAAATATTATAATCCAGAAACAAGGTTTTATGCTTTGTTTTGGAACCATCAATGTTGACGTCCAAAATGGTTGCCTATGCCCGAGCATTCCAAAAGTTTGAAATTATATGTTCAGAACGGAAAAATATGCGAGATGCAGTAACAATGTGCGAGAAAGTAAAGAACACGGTAATTTATAGTGGTATGGTACGGATTGAACCTGCGTCCATTTCGAAGGCTTTGCTGAGTTTATTAATTAACAGTCGAAGGTTACAAGTGTTGAACATCATCATACAAATTTTGGCTTAGTATTCGAGAGTCATATTTTGCATATGTAAAGTCTTGGAAGAAAGTATATGTTCTTCTTCCTTAAGTTTTAGGCAGCCATTAATGGTGACCAAGGTCCTTTTAGAGCTCTCAAATCATGCAAATATCAACCCCTTTCATGTGTGAGGCCAAAGGGTATTTATAGGGAGTGAAGTAGGTGAAAAAAGGGTCCCACAAACCAAAATTGGTATCTCTTGTGCAGATTTTATATCTCGGAGGGCACTACAGAAATTTTGCATCATAGAATGCGAAATCACTATTCATCGAAGGATGTGAAATCACTATTCACCCGAGGGACGCGAAATCACTATTCATCGGTGAAATCACTATTCATCCAGAAAGATGCGAAATCACTATTCATCTGACGGATCACCACTAGAAAATAAGGTCTTTACTTACTAATTGTAAGTGTGGGTAAAACTAATCTAATGGTAGGTAATATGTTTTAGCTACCAATGTTGAATTGGTAGACATTGGTAGTAGGTAAAGGTTAGTAGAGAAAGAGTCTTTACCTACATTTATTAATATTGGTAGGTAAAAGAATATGTGGACCCCACTTCTGAATCAAATGATTGATCATTGGTTGATGTGTTTGATGACATGTCATCTTATGTGGTTGCTGACATGGTTGCCACATAAACACATACGTGGCATACATAATTACTGCCACTTGGCATCTTATAGTTGATCCATGCGTCAAATAATGATCTGCCACTACAAGAAAACTAATGATAGACCGCATTTCGGTACAGCGTTCTCTCTTGGCGTGCTGTAACATACGAGTACGGATGTCAACTTTGCAAAGGTACAGCGTTTGGGCGGAGAAAAAATTTAGGCGGTCTTAAATTTTACATTCGCGGGTGTTATTTTCGTTGCTCCCTCTCAACTTTCATTGTCACCCCGAAAATTTCTTCTTCATAAATTATACTATTCTTCCTTTTTCGACACCAGGCGAAATCAATTTCTCACATGTACGTCTCCTCCTCCCAATGATGAATAAAATGGAAACCTACGTCTCATTTCTGCTTTCATTTTGGTGAAGTCTACACCTCTCGTCATTCTATTTGCAAAATCCTAAAACCCGCAGTTTCATTTCTTTGATTTATATTTCCTGGTTATGTCTCCTTTCCTTTTTCTTTCATGGTTCCAGGTACGTATTCTTCAATTTTTGACATTTTTTATGCTTTAATATTTCTACTTGGCTGTCTCCATACTGTCACATTATAGAAACCACTCTCCACTTTCCATTAAATCACAAATTTTGTGTATAGAGGTTTACGGTGAACAAAATTAATTGGTAAATATCATATCTCTATTTTCTCTCTCCTCACTTGTTAGTCACCTCCCTATTCAAATGCGGAACCAAATTTGAACTCCATTTGGGATTTATGGGTGTGAAACCCTAATTTTTCTCCTTATAAAATCGACTGTCTCACAAATTTTGATGTCAGAAGCACTGTCAGTCGATGAACAGATCGTCGGAGTTAAACTTCTAGCCTGTTCTTGTGCCAACTAGCAATGGCTAAAGTTTCACCGTTGGGCAAAAGCCTACTTTGTAACAGGTAGTAGCTGGGAAAGAAGAGCTTGAAGTCAAGAACGGCAAGAAACAAGAATCACCAACATTGGTGTCATAATTGAGTGCACCATCTACTGTATTGAGAAGACATGAGATTCTGTTAAGGTCAAATTTATCCTTGAATGTTTCATGTTCCTCGAAGGCATCCATTGATTCTTTATGTAGTCGTGCTTCTACTAGAAGGATTGAGAGGGTAAACCACGGAAGAAAGAAATATGGTGTTTCAAAAGTAGAGAAAATATCTCAAAATTTGAGAAGGTAGTCTCAGATGGTGAGTTAAAGGAATATGCTTATCCAGGCTTTTGAAAGGGCAAGAAGAGATGCGCTTAGATTACTCCAACTACCAGTATTTCTCTCAATTTAATTTTTTCCTTTTTTTTTCAATTGAAATGTTTGAATGCAACCAGATTCGTTATATTTTGCCAAGATTTTGATGTATTTAGATTTTCATGAAGAAGTTGCATCAACATGTGATGTGTGTTTGTGTTTAACTAGAAGAAGAACTTTTATTGAAGCAAGATATTCCTGTCAGATTACTTGTGGATGCTGGCGGCATGTTTATTAACTGTCAAGGCTTAACCGTTCACTACAGACTAAGTCTAGCTGATTCAACCTCATGTACTTTAGCCTCTTCATCATTTCATCAACCCAATATATCAAGGCACAGACTTGAAAGGCCATTAACACTACAACCCAAATCTCACTATCACCATAATAGGAGTCTTAGCTACCAATTCCAGTATTCATCATTCTGTATGCCATTGCTTCTAGATTCTCTAACATAGTTCACATTCTTTACAGAGGAAATCCCTGCACTAAAATTAGATGAAAGTGGAAATAATGGATGTTCATATGATAGTGTCAGCACAAATACTGATACGATGAAGAAAGGAAAATTTGTTGTTATGATTCATGGGTTTGGCGATGGGGTATTCTCATGGAGACATGTGATCGGTGCATTGGCTCGACAAATTAGATGCATAGTAGTCGCATTTGATCGACATGGATGGGGTTTAACTTCTCGACCAAGAAGAAGCAATTGGGAAGATATATTTCCAAACCCTTACAAGCTAGAATCACCGGTGAATAATTTTTGTTGTTTAATAGTTGAAACACACTTGATTTCATGTCTTTTTAAAGTATATTGCTGCACCTACGTATACTGTTTTACTCTACCAATACTAGGCTGTCGAATTTTTTTTCTTCCCTTTTACTGTTTTACTTCCTTTTTTGTGGGTTTTATCTATAATTTTCTCGGTGAAAGGATTTTAATTTATTTAGCTGAGAGTTTTAGACACTTCTCACGTTTGATTCTTCTTCTGTGGACTTATATTACATAACAGCAAATATTCTTATATTTATGATGATTTTTATGTGCACCCACTATTTGATATCGAGTCTCATTCATATACACATGTTGATCTTTTTATTTCTTTCTGCTAAACTGTGGGCTTTTCAACTGCAGTTTTTGTTGGTCATGATGATGGAGGACAACTTGTTCTAAAGGCCACTGAGAAATTACGTGCCTCTACTGATCCCAATATGATAACTAATTTTAATGGTTAAGATCTTTAATATGCTTCGGGTAGAAGTCTTGTATCTATGTTCCAGAATTATGGTACTGTCCCCTTCCCCTCCTTTTTTTTAAAGTTAAGGACAATGATATATTGTTTTTCTGGAGTTATGCATGTTAGATCGTATCAAAATCACTCAAAACTTAAATTTAGGAACAAATCATGATTGGATTTAAAACAAAGCTCTTTTAATCTTTGTTCACTGATGAACACTAAATAACATTTTATAAATTATAACGCAGAAGTTTGACCGTTTGCTTCTTAAAATCATTTTTAAGCCTTTACAATATAGTGGTCAATCTTTTAATGCGAATTATTGATATGCTAAGATATTTAACTCGTTTTTAGTCCCAAACCATTATATTGAAGCTATTTTCTCTTTCTGTAATGCATATCATGACTTACATTTGATCAGACATACTTTTTTTTTCTTTTAGTCCTGTCACACATCCCACATGAGATTTATCGGTTCAAGTTGATTCCATGTTTTTTGTGATGTTAGCACTGTACAACAAAAACAAGTCTTATTATTGTCATGTAATATTTAACCTTTTATTGTAGAATGCACCCTTTGTACCTTTTGCTGTTTATTTTATCCAACTAGCCTAAATTTTGTGTGCAGCATCTCCACCAACCTCTACATCTTTGAAGACAATTAACAGATATGGAATTTACAATCCTTACTAAAAAAAAATCATCACATCAGTTTCGTTTAATTTCGAACTGTGTTTGTCATTTTGCATTTTTGCATGGTAGCCCGAGGATGTCTAAATGTGAAACTACATCTGTTCTTGCTATTTAAATATTATCAGGTTGAAGTAAAGGCAGCAGTGCTTCTTAACACCGTATTATCCAGAGAACTGGTTCCCGCCTTTGCTCGTATCTTGCTACATACATCACTTGGAAAGCAGCACATGGTTCGCCCTTTGCTGCGTACTGAAATCATACATGTCATCAATAGGGGTGCATGGTATGATTCCTCTAAGTTAACAGAAGATGTTCTCAACCTCTATAAGGTACAGACTTTTGCATTTGAGTTATTCAAACGTTTGAGTTAACCGATGTGTTTGAAAGGTTAATGGAACTGATTAATTTGACTGGTTAACCAGGATTAAATTTAACTGGTTCAGTTTGGTAATCTGTAGATGCACATATTTTAACCTATGGAATGGTTAACCGAACCATTATTTTTTAATCGGTTAACATTTTAAATTAATTGATTGGTTTGTTTGACCGATCGTGCCTACTCCTAGACATGATGCCTCTGACTTGACCATGTGATTCTGGCTGTGCTTCGCTGTATCGTTCTCGAACAAGAGCAAGAGTTCGTGATTTCCTACTAGTCACAGAGACAAGCTCAAGTGAATTCCAGTCCTTGTTGCACTGTATTTTGAGTTGTGCTTGTGATGCCATGTTTATGAGCCCTTCTGGCATTAGAATGGAATGAAATGCTTTTAGTCTTTTTAGCATCGTATCATCACAGGTACATAATTTCAATATCATAGATTATATATTGAAAACCCCATCAATAAGCTTAACTCATTTTGCTTCTAAATTTGATGTATGTATTTCAATTCAATAACATTTCCATTGGATCTGGTGTGATGTAGAATGCAATTAGAAGAAGCTGGTGGTAGAGTTCGAGTCTCCAATTCAGGTTTATCCAGTGCATCCAACATGATTAATTTCTGAAATTTCTAAATCATGCCAGTTATCTTATGCGATGTTCTATGTAGTATTATTTACAATTATTCACGCAGATGCATCTATCATGAGCAACATGCCATTGGCACAGTGTGCATCGTTATAACCTATACTTTTACATGAAGCGTAGTATCTTTGCACCGATTGGTAACAGAAGTGTGTACGTTTATTGCACGCTTGCATTTTCACAATCATCAGCCATTGCTGTGTTGTACGTCCCTGCAACACTCCAGTAATGCACATGTATGAAACTTATTATCACTTTTACATGTGTTTTAAAACCAATTATTAGATAACATATTCTGATAGTATTATGAAAAAAATAATGGAATTATCTTGAACCGAAATTGAGAAAATTAAAACCAATTATTAGATAACTTTTGGTGTGCGAGATGACTAAGAAATACGCTCACTTATATAGTGATACTGGATTAAGGCCAATATGGTTATAGATTTATATAAACCATTTATTTTTAATATGTTTGATGAGATTTTCTTATTTTGTTTGGTGCATGAATGTGTGATTTTGGTGATAAAATAAAAGCATTATTTGAATTTTCCATTTTTATTTTACTATTAATGTATTTAATTTAATACAGTTCACTTTATAATTGGACAACTCAGACAGATAATGCTAGGGAATATTCTGGTACTTTTTCTTCCTCTCAAGGCGAGTTTTAATCACATATCCAAGGTATAACATTTCTATTCCAATCTAACCAATTTTCACAATAGCCTCTTTTTACTGCACCTTTATTGGTTAAATAATTTGACACAATTCTAAGGATTACATATATAGTAGATGTGTTTTGGGGTTTGTATTGAATGGGCGTACTTCTGCAAAATGCAAGATGGCATACCCATCATCTTATTAGTACATTGAGGTGAATATTGGTGAATATATTTGGTTATCATATTACTCATCTATATTTTAGTTTGATTACAGTTGTTTAAGTTTTTGAATTATTGAAACATGGAGTTAGAGCATTCTTTGGTGTAGTGTTGGCAAAAAATTCAAATTGACTAAAATAATGATGTAATTTATTGTAGTTATTACTTATAACTGTTATGATTTTGTAATGAAACAAAGTAGCACACTGGAAAACAAAATAAAAAGTTAACTCCACTTGGTTCCAGGGCAGTTGAGTTTTTTCATTTTTACTTCTACGTCCTCCTGCTGCCTGCTTGCGACTGTGGCTATAAGCTTATGTTTATTATTTTAAGCAATTATGTTATACATGACTTATTTCCCGAAATGCCATGATAAACTGTTCAATGCAAATGGTCAAAAGGCCAAAACATGGAGTAGTAATATTATTCCTAATTCTGTAGTTGCTAAAAAATGCTAATTTGTCTATATTGTTTTGTATTAGTCCGAGTTTTGATTACGTATCACCGCAAGCTGTAACACAGTAAACGTATGGGAAAGCTACGGGTGAGGCTTATGTTGGGTTTGATTCTGTGGAGAAGGCGAAAGAAGCGATGTGCAAGGATAGGAATATGATTGGGTCAAGGTATGTCGAGCTTTCCCTTCCACTGTTGAAGATATATATGTGAGGAGTGCTGCTTCTAGGTACAGAGATTGAACCTTTGCTTGCTTGTTTGTTTACTTTGATAGTGCTGTTTTAAATGACATGAAAAAACTCCCTTACGAAAAGGCTAAGAAGTTAATGACCTGTTGATCTACCAAGAATACATCTATTTGTAGCCTAAGTTCATCTCGTTCTTAAAATTGGGAATACAACTCTATTATTTTGGTTGACTAAAACATAAAAACAGCAATCAAATTCAAGGAATTATAAATACCCAAATTTATATTTCAAACCACGAAAGGAACTTAAGACTGCAATCAAAGGCTTATGTAGTCCCAATTTCTTAAGTTACTATATGAATAAATTATTATTTTTCAGTAATGAATCTTACATGAATTGAGAAATGAAAATACTGTAACGTTAAATCATTTCCTTTTCATTTTGTGTTGAACTAAAGCATTAGCAACATTGAAGTCTTTCATACCTGGCATCTTCTTGACAACAAATTAACCAACCAAATTTGTACCCAACGTATTTAGGTTATTTTCTTCTCAATTTTCAGTTCTGAACCAATCTTGCAAATGCTTTGAATCTGCAATCTTGAAAATGAATATTTAGTCTTGCAAATGCTGTCACTTTCATAAAGAAATATAAATATGCAATGAGATTTATTATGGCCATAATAACAAAAATATAATTTATGAAATATGCACTATAACAAAAATAAGGCTTTCCTGTAGCCCATTCTTGAATGTTGAACTAAATATTACTTTCAGTCTAAAATGCTCTAAAGTGGCTAGAAGACTTTGATCATAAAGCCTATTCGTTAACATAGATCGCAAAGCCTAAATTCCCCTAAATCTCAACCGTTAATATCCACTATATTGAAATGCTTATTTAATATTTATGGCAATTTAGTTGGATAACAGTTCAGCTTCAACAACGAACTTCTCCTAAACTTCAAGTGTTTAATTGTAAAAATATTATTCCTATAAAGTTTATTTCATCCATAAGTTAACTACGAATATATAAATTTTATTAACTTATGGTTGTAGCCAAATAGGTTTAAGCATATGGTTCCAATTTGGTAAGAGGAATATCTTGAATTGAAACAAAATTTTAGAATTAGTTACAGAATGTAGTATCTATAAATGGGCATACTGAAATAACTATGGTAGATATTTCATAAATTTATCAACTCTTATGTCAAAAACCAAAGCATGTTCATAAATATGAACAATTTACTAAATTATCATAGAAATGGGTAGTTCTATGATTCTCAGCATTCTTTCATCAACCTATGTACTCCAATTAACAAAATCGCTACATAAATAGAAATAATTTGTTATCGAAAAGTTAACGTGATTGTATACTATTTGTGATATATGGTTAGTGCTTCATCCAGTATATCTTTTTCATTTCGTCTACTCTTTTCAAATTCCTCATAAAGTATATGCACATTACAGAAATAGTGTAAGATTTATCTAAAAGAGTAATAAAAGCTAATATTTAGCTTTCCAGTCAAGCCAAATCTTATACTGGACTGCCTAGTTTGGATATCTGCCAGTTAGTCTTGGGCATTTGGACTTGTGTCATTTCTTGTCACGTTCAGTCCAACTTTAGTTCTGTCATTTTTACAGCTTCAGTTCAATCAACAGTCCAAGACCACTTGTATAGTTCTAGTTCAATCAAGTTCATTTATAAAGAAAAATTATTAAATGAATTATGAGCTAAATTAGCTGTGGTTGAAGTAGACATGTGGGCTGCTTTATGTAGAATGTGCAGTCAAGTTAAACCTGTCATTAGATGTGGTTTCTCAATTTTTGGAAAGCCTGTATTATAACTTGAGTACTGAATGCTGAGAACTTAGCATGCAGCACTTCTTATTACTACAATATGTCATAATTACGGTCTTTGCTTTGCAGGAACACTTCTGTTACTCAAATGATTTTTTGCATTTTTTATATTTCTCTTTATTACCCTGTTACGCTTTAAGCTAAACAATTAAACAAATATTAATTAAAGATTATGTTGATTCAGCGATAACAATTCATTAATATGTGCATTATCCACCAGAAGTATAGTGGCTATTTTTTCCAGGTTAAATTTTCATTTCATTAATATGTGTATTGCTTTTTACAGACTTGCATGATTCTACCAGAGGAAGAAGTGGAAGTAGCCACTGCTAAATCTCATAGTAAAATGTTGGAGTTTCTCAATGTTCACTCATTCCCGAAAGTGAGTTTCTTCCTCCTTTCTATTTTGTATATTCTGTATTTTGCACTGTTAGAAGTGAAAATCGTTAACTAACAACAAACAGTGTCTATGAACCTAAGGTAGATAATAAACATGTACTGAGAAATTTGCAAGTAACAGCAAATAGTTTCTTCCTCCTTTCTATTTTTGCATATTCTGTATTTTGCATCAGTTCACTCACTTTTGCCAAGCCATGAATGTGTCATGAGAAATTTGCAACTATGCTACCTTGTGCTTGCACAACCATGAAGGTTTAATTTAGGGAAGAATATACAGATTTTTATACTAGGAAAAGATGAAGAAAAAATACATTGTTTTTATACTGTTCAGATTTTTATATTGTTCCGACTTTTATACTGGTCAGGAATAGATGAAGAAAAAAAAATAGAGAAATACTAAAAACAGATGAAGAAAAAAATACATTGATTTTTATACTGTTTGGATTTTTACACTGTTCTGATTTTTTATCCTAGATTTCTCGACTTTTCTCCAGTTTGTGTATTGTGAATGGATTGGTGACCAGTTTATTGGCGGAAGATAATGTCATAATTATAGAATTTTAAATCACAATGTTTTGCTCGTATACATGTTTCTCATAAAGACTGATGATTAACTTCGGTTTGGAATGAACTAACAATATTGAATTTTTTTGCTTTACAGGTAGACGTTGACGGAAAACATTGTTGCAGTTAGTTATGGGTCGAAGTTATTTATGCTGCTAAGACTATTTTGGTTTGTAAGAATGTTATGTAGTACTATTTTTTGGTCGCTGCTGCTTTTGTATGTGTATGTTTGACATAACACTACTATTTTATGATCTATTAGGGACATATTGTGTATTATCGATGTAAGAATATTGCATATTTTAATTATAAAATTTTACTTGTTGGTTGTGTATTATGCGATCAAAATAGAATATGTTATTTGTATGATATGGTTATTTTGAATTGTGGTATTGATATAATGTGTAGATTTTAAACCGTTATAAGCATTGTTTGATTGATTTTAACTTTTTACGGCGTTTTTACAACAGTATTGAAAATTTTCATGGTGTTACTTTCAATGGCGTTTATAAAACCCCATAAAAGTTTTTATAAAATTTGATGTGAAAACATTTATTGCAGTTCATAAAGGCTATAAATAAATATAACAACAAAACATAAACGTTATAAGTTCTTTTTATAGCACATAAAAAACGCAAACAAAAAGTTCAAAGAAATCAGCATAAACGCCATGAAATGTATTAACAACACAGATAAAACGCTATTGAATCATACTTTTCACGGCGTTGGCTTAGTGCTATAGTTTGGTTCTGACTTTTAACTGCATGTCGATACACAGCATACATAAAAACGCTATTGATACTTTTTATGGTGTTTTTTAAACGCCATCAAAGGTCCTTTTTGTTGTAGTGTGCCCATGTGCCATCATTATTTGTTTTCAATTTTAATAATTAATATTCATAATAATGATTAATAAATATTAACAATACAATTCAAATATAAATCTCAATGCTCTAACACTATTTATTGCATCAAAAGTAGAAAGAATAACGAACTAGCAATTTAAAGAGAAAAAAATAGATTAATAAATGTTCAACAGTTGCATATAACGGTAATTTTTTTTGAATAAAAGGATACTTATATTATAATAATACAAGGTACAGAGAGAGGAAATGTAACACCCCGAATTTTCCGTTAACTGTAAGATTAACAAATTAAAGATAATTGATTTCAAATCAAAGAATTAATGGAAACGGGATACGCCATTGCGTTCGTCTCGGAATTTTGCTTGAGATAGAGTCCGAGTTTGCGTAAAACGGACTCCGTATGAGGGAGATATGACCTCCGGAAGTTTCAGAATTCAGTTTAAAATTCAAACAGTTCAGAAACGAGTTCAAAATTCAAAAATCGGACCCAGATTGGGCTGGGCGGGAATTTTCCCGCCTAAGGCACCCAGGTCGACTGGGTAGTCGACCTGGCCCCTGAGCCAGGTCGAACCCAGCCCCTCCTGGCTGGCCTGGTCTGTGCTTGGCCGAATTTCTGGACTTTGTCTTGTCACTAGGGCTTATGTGTCAGCTCCTGATTGGTTTCTCTTTAAAACGAACGGCTTATATTAATCTAAGCTCCATCGACGTCTCTAATCAATTCACAAACTCTATAAAAAGGACCTAAGTCTCTACCTAATTCACACAAATAAAATGAGAATGGAACCGTCATGTTGCTGAAGAAAGACTAGGAGTAGCCGTCAAATCAAGAAGACGATTAGGAGTTGATTCAAAAGCTTAAAGCAACGACAATTAAATCAAAACAACGCCTACAACAAAGGATAGCATCTCCAAATTCAAAATTCAGAATCCTGAATTGAAGATTCGTCATACATTGTAAGTAGAGTGCTATTCCGATGTGAATGAATAGTTGAGTTTTGATCTGTGTAAAATGAGAAATGGAATTGTACTTAATTTGTGGTGATGGTAATTCATAATTGTATGTTGTTATGATTCTAATTATGAATAGATTTGGGATGTTGTGGTATAATGATGATTAGACCTATTGGATAATTGCAAGTATATGATTCATGTTGAAAGTTAACAACTATATGTTTGCGATAGTTTATTACAACAAAGTTGAGACTCATGCAAGTATAGGATTCACTATTATGCCAACATGATTTTAGATCCTTCTATGTATATTTTTATGATCATTTTTAGTGTAGTTGGATCCATTTGGGTATTATGATTCATATGAATTTATGTTGGAATTGGCATCATGATTCTAGTGGGAAAAAAAACCTACTTTTGTATTAGTGACAATAGTAAGCATCTTTGTGAACTTGTGTTGACTCTATGAACATGACTAGATTACGTTTGGTGTTATGCCTAATTGAAAATATGTTTTAGGCCTATTTTGTTATCAAAATCATATGATAATATATGTGACACATAATTAAGTTAGATTCACATTTTAAATGCAAGTTTACATGACTAGATTAAAACCATGATTCATGTTTAGGTATGCTTTATGTCAAGATTATATGCTATTACAATGCAAGTTCACAAATGCCTAATTTATGTTAATTAGACCGTTATGTTGCAAGTTCATGCGTTCACACACCCCTTTTGATGTTACTTAGGATATATAAACACCACGTTCTAAGCCTCCCGTTTTTCATGTGGCTAAGTTGGGCTTAAATGTTAAGCCCAACATATGTTATAATATAGCGAATGTATAAAACGGGGGTAATGACGTTGGGTTAAAAATATAAAACATATGTGTTGGCATGTTTGACGCATGCCAACGACCTTGAGAACATTTAAGTGGTATGAATTAATTTTACCCAATAAAGATGAATTTGAATAATGGGCTGCAAATATTTACATACAAAAAGAAAAGAGACAAAATATGCAAACTTAGAAAATACGATGTGTTTAACCCGAGGTTGGATTGCGTTGTGACATAAACCTGCCCGGACCCTCCCGGCTGTCCAGTAGTCACAACAATACCTATCCAATGTGGGTGGTTAAACATTGAGCCCAATAAAGGCCCTAGGTTAGACTGAGTTGTGACGTAAGACTGCCCGGACCCAACCGGCAACAGGCAGTCACAACAATACCTGTCTAATGTGAGTGGTTGAGGCTTTAATAAGACAATTAAGGCTGAGTCAGGATTGATAGGATTAAGTAAATTGAATTAATACTTAATCAAATTAAACAGGCTAAACTATATAGACTGATTGGGGGTTAGGTTTATACAGAACACTTAACCAACTTAGCATGTTGGCTAGAAATAGAAAACCTAGTAGCGGGGGACCCTTTTCAGCAGTAACCCTACAAGGTGTATCAGGATACCCTGAACTAGGCAGGGTGGGGCACGATTACTGGGCTGACTGTAAGAGGTCAAATCGACGGCGGTGTGCAGCAGTGTAGGTTCTAACGGGGTGCGGGCGTGCATACACTCCGGCGCAGAAAAATTAGGCACTGGGCACCAGTAGTATACCTGTGCATTCTAGAATTGTGTCGGGCCGCCACCATGGGACTTGATACATCCCATTGTGGGACCAGCATAGGTAGCTACAACATTGGGGGCCGTAAGACACATGTAACTATGCGAGTAGGAGCCGATCATTAAAAAGGATCACTTCACCCTAATTGTGGGGCCACCAGTTGGGAACTAGCTTATAGGTGGTGCAGAGATTAGTATGGGGTACGATAGTATATTCGACTCTAGACAACTTAACTTAGTTTATGGTGCTTCCCCATTTCCAGTTTGTATTTATCATGCTCATTTCTTTATTCGTAGACTGAATAGTCCTAGACTTACTCAGGCTTTATGTCTGACTCTACTTTTCTTTCGTCTTCTTTTCTTTCGTCCCCCCCCCCCAAGGTCCATAGGGAGGGAATACCACAGCTTGACCAATTTTCACATCCAGCTTGAAGAGAAAGAATGTATTGCTTGGATCCCTTTCGTTTTGGACTATGGCTTTGGATAGCAATTATGGGGACTTATGCAGTTTACTTATGTTTTTATGCTTCTTTAAGTTATGAAATCAAGACAGTTATGAAAATGTAATGTTTTTGGAAGTATTGTAAGACAATTATGGCATGGTTTGTGTAACACGGATTTTGATGAAATAAAAGTTGCTGTTGTTTTCCGTTGTTCAAAAATATGTGTATTTATATCTGCCTTGTGTATCTGTGACTTATACTTATAAACCTCCACCAAAGTTAGGGCATTCCCTTGGTGAGTGACCCTAACGGAGGTGGGGTGTTTCACTTGGTATCAGAGCATAGGTTAACCAGATCAGATAAAAAGTTTTGAAATTTTATTTTCAAAAGAAAATTTAAAGAAGCATTTTTAAAGATAAAATTTTATTTTATTTTAAAAAGGCATAGTCCCCCAAAGCCATAGGTACTATCTTTTATCCTTCGTTTTGAATCTGTCCTTTTTGTTTCAGCATGTCCGAAGAACTTAACTTGCTAGAGGGTGTACCAATACCTGGTTGGTTCAGACGATTCTTAGAATCAAGGGCCAATCAGCCAGGTCCCACTGTTCCTCCTCCCCCAGCTGCAGGAAATCATCCAGCTGCAGCAGCACTTCCTCCTCCACCTCCTCCGCGTGGTAATGCTTTTGCTAAGATATGTAAAGATTTCAAAGCTATGGGAGGGAAGGACTTTCATGGAACCGAGTCCTTCGTGGCAGCCAGGAATTGGCTGAAGGAAACTGAGGACTTATTCGTCATCTTTGAGGTAGAAGATAGGCAGAAGGTACAACTGGCAGTATGGCTACTTAAAGGCGAGGCTTCCTACTGGTGGGAAGTTACCAATGCAGAAAGACCAGTGGAAACATGGGAGGACTTCAGGGCAAGGTTTGAGGCTAAATTTCTCTCAGAAGCTGAAAGGAGTCTTCAATTGGAAAAATTCTTATTTCTTAAGCAAGGGAATATGACAGTCAAAGAGTATGTTAATCAGTTCGATCAGCTGGCTAGGTTCGGACTGGACCTATTCAACACTCCGTACAAGAAGGCTCTCCGCTTTGTCAAAGGATTGAATGAGCCATTACACAGCTTGGCCATGACCCATATACCTATGGGAGCTACGTATGAAAGGTTGGTGCAGATGGCATTGCTGAACGAAGAAGATAAGGGCAAGAAGGAGACAAAGGCAGAAGGCTCTCAAGGGAAGAAAGAGGGTTTACAGCCTAAGAAGACAGACTTTAAGAAGGGCGGGAAAGACAACAAGTCCCAAGAGAAGAGGAAGTGTAATTTCTGTGGCAAAGTGGGGCACATAGTGAAAGATTGCCGGAAAAAGAAGGCCAAGTTGAATGGTGGGTGCTTTTCTTGCGGTGAGACAGGCCACATGGCTAAGGATTGCCCAAAGAAGCGAGGGCAGGGGCAGAAGGCTGGAACCACCTCACGGGCACAGGTTCATGTAGAAAGTGTAGTTTATCTTTATGATCACCCAGTTCGCACTTTATTTGATTCTGGCGCATCACACTCCTTTATTTCATCTGCTTTAGTAGAATTCTGCATCTAGAAACTAGTATGGTAGAGGACCCCTTAATTGTTTCAAATCCAATCGGGGGCCCAACTCATTTGTCTATGATCTGTGTGGGATTGAAAATTTCTATTCTAAGCGTAGAATTTAGATGTAGTGCCTTTGTTTTAGGCTTCTCGGGATATGGTTTGATTTTGGGCATGGATTGGCTATCCAGTAATGGTGCCATCCTTGATTGTGAGAAAAGGGTGGTTAGGCTTCTGACCCAACTCGGTAACACTCTGGAAATTACTTGTAATCCCTCGTATGCGGTTATGCTTAGTTATCTTGAATCGCTAGATGCTTCTGTTGAGAGTTTGCAATCTGTTAGGGTGGTCCGGGAATATCCGGATGTCTTCGAAGAGGTGAAGGGGTTACCTCCGAAGCGGGAGATAGACTTCCGCATATATCTTGTAGATAATGCAAAGCCTGTTGCGTTGCCCGTTAGACACATGGCTCCACGGGAAAGGAAAGAGCTCAGTAAACAGGTTAAAGAGCTTCTAGAGAAGGGGTTCATTAGAAGGAGCATTTCAGAATGGGGCGCTCCAGTGGTGTTCGCCACAAAGGCGGATGGTTCACTCCGTCTATGTGTTGACTATAGGGAGCTCAACAAACTAACGAAAAAGAATAGGCACCCTCTCCCCAGAATTGATGATCTGTTTGATCAGCTTGTAGGAGCGTCTGTTTTCTCCCAACTCGATTTGGCGACCGGATTTCATCAGCTAAGGGTGGCTGAAGATAGCATCGATAAGACAACATTCAGTACCCCAGACGGCTTCTTTGAATGGCTTGTCATGCCTTTCGGCTTGACAAACGCACCCGCTTACTTCGTGGACCTGATGAGTAGGGTGTTCAGAGAATTCCTCAACAAGTTCGTAGTGGTCTTCGTAGACGATATCTTGATCTTCTCAAAGAGTGAAGAAGAACATGCTCAGCACCTAAGGGCAATCATGGAAACTCTACGAGTCCATCAACTAAAAGCCAAATTCTCCAAATGCCACTTTTGGAGAGAGGAAGTAAGGTTTCTTGGGCATGTAGTATCCAAAGAAGGGTTAGCTGTGGACCCTGCTGAGGTAGTAGCGGTACAGGATTGGAAGACACCAAGGAATGCAACGGAGGTCCGAAGTTTTCTAGGACTAGCAGGCTTCTACCGAAAATTCATAAGGGATTTTGCGAAAATCTCAGCTCCACTCACAAGGCTGACAAAGAAGAATCTAGTGTTCAATTGGGACTTGGATTGCGAGTTTGCTTTCCAACGACTAAAAAGGGCTCTTACAACAGCCCCAGTTCTGACGTTGCCAGATGGAAGCAAGATGTTCACAGTTTATACAGATGCATGTGGGATAGGGCTAGGCGCTGTCTTGATGCAAGAAGGTAGGGTATTAGCTTATGGTGGAAGGCAATTAAAAGTTCATGAAAAGAACTACCCGACCCACGATCTTGAGTTAGCCGCCATCGTCATTGCACTTAAGTCTTGGCGACACTATCTCCTAGGTGAGAAGTTCGAACTTTACACTGAACATAAATCGTTGAAATATCTTTTCTCGCAGAAAGATCTTAACTTGAGGCAACAGAGATGGATGGAGTTTCTTGTCTCGTACGATTTCGAGATCTCACACTCTGGGCAAAGGCAACGTAGTGGCAGACGCGTTGAGCCGAAAGAAACTGACCCTAAGTCCGCTCTTTATAGAAAGGCAAAGCTTGGAGTATATAGCCAGTTTTAACTTTAGGCCCTCCTCCTATTTTGTATCGGGCTTGTTAGCATCTCTCGAAGTACGCCCGACTCTAGTGGACTCAATAGGGACAACACAACGTGGAGACCCTCTGCTTGTGGAGACGATTGATAGGCTAATTAGGGGTGAGACTTCAAGTCACCTCAACAGATACTCCATCGACGATAAGGGTTGGCTAAGGCGAGACGGAAGACTATGCGTCCCTCGGACAAGAGATTTAGTAAAGACGGTTCTCGAGGAAGCACATCACTCCAAGATGACGATACATCCAGGTAGAGATAAAATGTACAAGGACATAAAGAGAACCTTCTTTTGGAGCGGCATAAAGAAGGACGTGGTATATTTCATTTATAAGTGTATGATTTGCCAACAGGTTAAGGCGGAGCAGAAGAAGCCTGGTGGTCTGCTCCATCCTCTAGAGGTCCCGCAGTGGAAGTGGGATAGCATTTCAATGGACTTCATTGATGGGCTGCCCAGGTCTAGAAGAGGCAACACTAGCATTTGGGTGATAGTGGATAGGCTTACTAAGAGCGCCCACTTTTTACCTGTCAAGAGTAAAAGGACTGCCTCATCCCTAGCATCTCTTTATCTCAAGGAAATTGTTCGACTCCATGGAATACCCTCCAGCATTGTTAGTGACCGAGACCCTATCTTCACAAGTGAGTTTTGGCGGAGTCTGCAAGAAGCGGTAGGCACACAGTTATGCTTGAGTACAGCCTATCACCCCCAAACCGACGGCCAGACAGAAAGAGTGAACAGAGTTTTGGAGGACTTTTTAAGACTGTGCGTCCTTGACTTCGGAGGGACATGGGAAGACCATCTTCCTTTGGTGGAATTTGCCTACAACAACAGCTACCAAGCCACCATCGGAATGGCGCCCTTCGAAGCTTTATATGGAAGACCTTGCTGATCGCCCACTTGTTGGTGGGAGTCTACTGACAAGCTCATACTTGGACCAGATATGATCCGAGAGACTTCAGAGAAAGTAGACTTAATACGGAGAAGAATGAAGACAGCCCAAGACAGACAAAAATCCTACGCAGACAAGAGGAGGACCGACCTTGAATTTGAGGTTGGGGACAGGGTTTTTCTTAAGGTATCTCCTTTAAGGAATGTCGTTCGTTTTGGAACCACAGGGAAGCTAGCACCAAGGTTCATAGGGCCGTTTCCTATTATCGAGAAAATTGGGAAAATGGCCTATAGATTAGACCTACCTGAAAAACTAGCTGGAGTTCACAACGTCTTTCATGTTTCGCACCTCCGAAAATGTCTACATGAATCTGCTGAAGTGGTAGAGCCAAACATCCTTGAAGAAGCTGAAGTGGAACGCGAAGCAACTGTGAGGAAAGTTCCAACCCGCATATTAGGAACGGAAGTGAAAAAGCTACGCAACCGCGAAGTCAAGCTCGTCAAAGTTCAGTGGAGCGACGCCGAGGAAGACGCGACTTGGGAAACTGAGGCCAAAATACGCACAGCCTACCCTTTTCTTTTCGAGGGTACATCTTTGATCTCTCTTTTTCCTTAAGTTATGCTTTATCTATCTTTTAGGGTATATCTCCTCGACCTTATCTTTTAGGTAGAAACCCTTTGGATGAAAACATGTAATTGAAACATGTTATGGATGATGGCTGCAAGTGGTTGCAAGTGATTGCTAGTGGTTGCTCGTGGTTGCATATACACACACCATCTAGGTTTTAGATCGTCTCAGTCACCTGATATTGCATATGCATATATGTATTTACATTCTTATGTGGTTGAAGTTAAATGTGTTGTCATATGGATGTTGCATTTATATATGAATGATTGTGCACTCATGTAGAATCATAAATAGGAAAATTTGCATACAAAATGGATTCATGACACTTACATAATTTGCATTAAGGAGGTCAACTGAATCAGTAGACCGCCTGATTTTGCATTAGATAAGTACATGTACACACACCTTGTATATGATCATGAAGCATTAGAAGTCTTTTAAGGACAATGGACGCTCGTGTTTGATGGATGAGTAGATGGACATTTGGATGTTAGGATATACATTCTTCCTAAACTTGAAGATTTCGGGGACGAAATCCTTTTAAGTGGGGGAGAATGTAACACCTCGAATTTTCTGTTAACTATAAGATTAACAAATTAAAGATAATTAATTTCAAATCAAAGAATTAAGGGAAACGGAATACGCCATTGCGTTCGTCTCGAAATTCTGCTTGAGATAGGGTCCGAGTTTTCGTAAAACGGACTCCGTATGAGGGACATATGACCTCCGGAAGTTTCAGAATTCAGTTTAAAATTCAAACAGACAGAAACAGTTCAGAAACGAGTTCAAAATTCAAAAATCGTACCCAGATTGGGCTGGGCGGGAATTTTCCCACCCAAGGCACCCAGGTCGACTGGGTAGTCGACCTGGCCCCTGAGCCAGGTCGAACCCAGCTCCTCCTGGCTGGCCTGGTCTGTGCTTGGCCGAAATTTCTGGACTTTGTCTTGTCACTAGGGCTTATGTGTCAGCCCCTGATTGGTTTCTCTTTAAAATGAACGGCTTATATTAATCTAAGCACCATCGACGGCTCTAATCAATTCACAAACTCTATAAAAAGGACCTAAGTCTCTACCTAATTCACACAAATAAAATGAGAATGGAGCCGTCATGTTGCTGAAGAAAGACTAGGAGTAGCCGTCAAATCAAGAAGATGATTAGGAGTTGATTCAAAATCTTAAAGCAACAACAATTAAATCAAAACAATGCCTACAACAAAGGATAACATCTCCAAATTCAGAATTCAGAATCCTGAATTGAAGGTTCGTCATACGTTGTAAGTAGAGTGCTATTCCGATGTGAATGAATAGTTGAGTTTTGATCTGTGTAAAATGAGAAATGGAATTGTACTTAATTTGTGGTGATGATAATTCATAATTGTATGTTGCTATGATTCTAATTATGAATAGATTTGGGATGTTGTGGTATAATGATGATTAGACCTATTGGATAATTGCAAGTATATGATTCATGTTGAAAGTTAACAACTATATGTTTGCGGTAGTTTATTACAACAAAGTTGAGACTCATGCAAGTATAGGATTCACTATTATGCCAACATGATTTTAGATCCTTCTATGTATATTTTTATGATCATTTTTAGTGTAGTTGGATCCATTTGGGTATTATGATTCATATGAATTTATGTTGGAATTGGCATCATGATTCTAGTGAAAATAAAACATACTTTTGTATTAGTGACAAAAGTAAGCATCTTTGTGAACTTGTGTTGACTCTATGAACATGACTAGATTACGTTTGGTATTATGCCTAATTGAAAATATGTTTTAGGCCTATGTTGTTATCAAAATCATATGATAATATATGTGACACATAATTAAGTTAGATTCACATTTTAAATGCAAGTTTACATGACTAGATTAAAACCATGATTAATGTTTAGGTATGCTTTATGTCAAGATTATATGCTATTACAATGCAAGTTCACAAGTGCCTAATTTATGTTAATTAGACCGTTATGTTGCAAGTTCATGCGTTCACACACCCCTTTTGATGTTACTTAGGATATATAAACACCACGTTCTAAGCCTCCCCTTTTTCATGTGGCTAAGTTGGGCTTAAATGTTAAGCCCAACATATGTTATAATATAGCGAATGTATAAAACGGGGGTAATGACGTTGGGTTAAAAATATAAAACATATGTGTTGGCATGTTTGACGCATGCCAACGACCTTGAGAACATTTAAGTGGTATAAATTAATTTTACCCAATAAAGATGAATTTGAATAATGGGCTGCAAATATTTACATACAAAAAGAAAAGAGACAAAATATGCAAACTTAGAAAATACGATGTGTTTAACCCGAGGTTGGATTGCGTTGTGACATAAACCTGCCCGGACTAGCCCGGCTATCCAATAGTCACAACAGTATCTATCCAATGTGGGTGGTTAAACATTGAGCCCAATAAAGGCCCGAGGTTAGACTGAGTTGTGACGTAAGACTACCCGGACCCAACCGGCAACAGGCAGTCACAACAATACCTGTCTAATGTGAGTGGTTGAGGCTTTAATAAGACAATTAAGGCTGAGTCAGGATTGATAGGATTAAGTAAATTGAATTAATACTTAATCAAATTAAACATGCTAAACTATACAGACTGATTGGGGGTTAGGTTTATACAGAACACTTAATCAACTTAGCATGTTGGCTAGAAATAGAAAACCTAGTAGCGGGGGACCCTTTTCAGCAGTAACCCTACAAGGTGTATCAGGATACCCTGAACTAGGCAGGGTGGGGCACGATTACTGGGCTGACTGTAAGAGGTCAAATCGACGGAGGTGGTGCAGCAGTGTAGGTTCTAATGGCGTGCGGGCGTGCACACACTCCGGCGCAGAAAAATTAGGCACTGGGCACCAGTAGTATACCTGTGCATTCTAGAATTGTGTCGGGCCGCCACCATGGGACTTGATACATCCCATGGTGGGACCAGCATAGGTAGCTACAACATCGGGGGCCGTAAGACACATGTAACTATGCGAGTAGGAGCCGATCATTAAAAAGGATCACTTCACCCTAATTGTGGGGCCACCAGTTGGGAAATAGTTTATAGCGGGTGCAGAGATTAGTATGTGGTACGATAGTATATTCGACTCTAGACAACTTAACTTAGTTTATGGTGCTTCCCCATTTCCAGTTTGTACTTATCATGCTCATTTCTTTATTCTTAGACTGAATAGTCTAGACTTACTCAGGCTTTATGTCTGACTCTACTTTTCTTTCGTCTTCTTTTCTTTCGTTTCCCCCCCTCCAGGTCCATAGGGAGGGAATACAACAGCTTGACCAGTTTTCACATCCAACTTGAAGAGAAAGAATGTATTGCTTAGATCCCTTTCATTTTGGACTATGGCTTTGGATAGCAATTATGGGGACTTATGCAGTTTACTTATGTTTTTATGCTTCTTTAAGTTATGAAATCAAGACAGTTATGAAAATGTAATGTTTTTGGAAGTATTGTAAGACAATTATGGCATGGTTTGTGTAACACGGATTTTGATGAAATAAAAGTTGCTGTTGTTTTCTGCTGTTCAAAAATATGTGTATTTATATCTGTCTTGTGTATCTGTGACTTATACTTATAAACCTCCACCAAAGTTAGGGCATTCCCTTGGTGAGTGACCCTAACGGAGGTGGGGTGTTTCAGGAAAGAGCTGGATACAAATGACAACCTAACACAAAATGAATACTATACAAAAATAAAACAAATCTAGCTCAATCCTTTTAAACACTGCAACATTGCCAAATAAGAACAACCAGAAAATACAACATGCAAACAACCTAAGAGACACATTATACAATAGAATGACCATACAGGAGCCAAAGCAGTAGTTCTAAAACCAAATAAGCACCAGCAAAGAACAAAATCCATCCAGGAAAGTCATCAACATAACTTCATCAGCAAGAATCCCTACATGCATTTTCAACTCCAAGATACCCAACTGACTCCAAAATAAAGCTAGGAAAAAATCCAGCATAAACAGGTCTATAGTAGATCCAAAAATAACTGAAGGAACAGAAGATCAACCCACACATATGTCACAAGAGAATGCACCAGTGCATGCAAACTCCCAATGCATTAACTCCAAAAACAGGAGATACGATACAAGGTCGGGATTATACACAAAGTTTCAAACAACTACGGCAGACCATCATACAATCTTGTGACGACCCGCCCCGCACCAACTGACATTTACCCCAAAAGTGCACTGTACACATGTCCAGTTAGCACAAGACGGTCGCCAGAAGAAGAAGGAAAGAAGGAAATGAACTAACAAGGATCCTGTAGAATGTCTCACAACGCATGGAACAAAATATAATAACAACACACTTGACATAAAACAGGTGAGACAGTGCATAAGCTGAAAACAAACTAACATAGCAGCGGAAAATCCAAGTACAGCTTATAATCCAAAGCCTACATTATTAAAACTTTTCAAACTGTCTCAAAAAGCAAAAGCAAGATAAGGGAGGCACACTACCAATGCCCAAGTAGCGACCACCAACGACACAGGGAGAATATCTATATATCATACGTGGAAGCCTCCTGCTCGCCTCTGAATCAGCTACTCGCGCATCATCAACTAACCTGTCTCTAGTCTACTCGTGTGAGCACCCAGAGTAATAAGAAGAGACATAAAAATTTGGGTCAGACATAAAGCCTGGTATGAGCGATAAGCATCTAAACAGAACAATAACAGGTATACTAAACCATACCTGAACCTGGACCTGCAACCAAAGAGTTAGCACTACATACAGTACAATACTCTAAGGTGCCATTGAATAAATGGTGTAAAGATAACGGGGGTGGGGATGTGCATGTCACAGTGATGGCAAACAATCAAGCATAGCAACCATCCTCACATCTCTCACTCAGTGCGTAAAGCATACGATATTCACCACTTCGATCACCTCAATACTTTGTTATGATCACCTTGACCCATGAAGTCATAAATGGCTTCACTGCACTGATACATAGCCACTAATCCTTCACTATGTCCACATTGCCCCATGGAGTCGCAATGACCCCACTGCACTGGATCATAGCCTTACTAATCCTTTACTATGTCCACTCTGCCCCATGGAGTCACAATGACCCCACTGCACTGGCTCATAGTCTTACTACGATCACTTTTCCCCTTGAGTCATAATGACTCTACTACACTGATAACGTATTCTTGCTACCATCACCTTGCCCCTCGAGTCATAGTGACTCTACTGCACTAATGAGTAGCCCATCATTCATTTTCAGTGGTGAATCGAAGTTAGGAACGTCGACAACTCCTTAGCACATGTCCCGCAATAAAGCCCAACCGTGAAGTGAACTCATGGGTTCCCAACTGGATCCTGAGCTTTAACTTCCCATTTGGACTACCTTTGCATCTCGATTATTGGTCATCACCGGATCGGTTCGGATCTCCCCCTAATCATCAGTTCGGTTCGGATTGAAATACTCCTCCCTAAGAAATTGGATCGGTTCGGGTCTCCAGCACAAGCCTTCCCCTCTGCTCCGGATCGAATCGGGTTCTCTAGCACGCCATGGTTCGGATCGTCGTCACTATCATCGGGTCGGGTCTGGTCTCCAAGCTCCATCGCCACAGATCGATTCAGAGGTGGCTAAACAGATCGGGTCGGGGTCCTTTTGGCGATTCGGGTCGGGGTACTCTCCTCCAGGCCAAGTACAACGGTTCGTGCTCACCATCTTTGAACGGATCGGGTCAGAGCTGCTGAACTCGCATGGGAGGTGGTTCAGATCGGGTCCTTTCCTCCGTTCTGATCCGGATCGGCCAATTTTCTGCACTTTCTCCAGCAAGAAGTTTACGCCACTCGACGACTTTTCGACCATTCCAACTATTCTAATCAATCACAAAGCATACCATACAATCATAGCAACATGTATAATCAACCACAAACACCAAAACAACAAAATGATAGGTTAAAATGGATCAAACATAGCCAAAACCCCATATTTTCCCTTAAGCATGTTTAGGTAAAACAAATGATATGATTAGCAAAACTTAACCAAATTAACCTAAATTCTTATCAGAGGTTTAAAACATCATTTCGAATTTTATAAACATTTTTCCAGATTTTTATCATGCTTAAATTCGCTAAATAACACTAATTACCCTTAATTAGCCATAATTAGTGAGGAACTATGCAAATCACTCACCTTAGCCACAAATAAACCTTAGATCTGAAATAAATCTCGGATTTGGCGCGGATAATAATGCTAAGCAGCAGCTCTAATCTTGATTTGGTGAAGATCTACCTTGATTTGATGTTGCTAAGCTTAATCCTTGATTAGAAGGTGATTTAGAGGTTGGAGGCCATTTTTATGGTTTCTAAGAAGTAAGTGGAGGCTAGAAAACTGAAATAGAATGAAAACCTAACTCATTTCAGCCTCCCCATAACCCTAATCCCGAAATGAGTTATGGGCTCATTTGTTAATCACCCTATTTGGCCCGGTTAAGCTGTTTTTCACCTTCCAAACCTTATTTCAGCCATATCTCCCAAACGTTAAGTCCGTTTTTCACATGTGACCACTCTACGGAAAGGTAAACCATCAAGTGAATCTAATGGAAGTGGTTTCAGGTCAAAATTCCTTTCCAATCAAAAGTTATGGCTGAAACAAGATCAGCTAGGAGCAAAATGGTCATTTAAAAATCGACAAAAATCATGAACATGGGAAATGAGTCTAATGGTTGTTTCCCAAAGTTACATGACCATACGACTTCATATGGGAAAGAAATAAATATTCTATGATACTTTGATGCGAAGAATGCGGGTTGTTACAAATCTGCTACTAGACAACAATGAAAAAGAAATTAATGATGTAATGTTGGCAATAACGAAGATATATCCAAATAAAAAATGGCCTAATGAACTTATTTTGACAAAGGAATCAAGCTCATTAACTCTAATATGCAACCAGTGGTGTAAAATGCAATCAGCGGCCCTATTAAGGATCTTAAGGTACTTAAAAGGGACAATCAATTTGGACTGCATCTAAAAGGAGGAAAATAATCTAAACATCATAGGATACATTGATTCATACTGGGCTGTATATCCACATGATAGAAAATCTGCCATTGGATAGTGTATCTTTACTGGAAAAAATCTAATATTATCGAGTACAAAGTAGCAATGGCAACGGAGCAGGTTGGGGAGAGTTCTCGTGCCCCAAACCCGACCCGGACTTTTTAAACCCCGCCTCATACCCATCCCCTAGACCCAGTGCGGGTCTAAAATTTCGCCCCGTACCCAAAACTATACGGGTCAGGGTAGACCCGACCCGCCACATGACCCGATGATATTGTGTTCTAATGTGCACAAAATATATATACTTATACTTTTTAGCACTAAATGTTAAATTATATGCATATTATAATGTGTTCACAATGATAAGAGATTTTAATAAAATGAGTTGTAAGATAATAGTTCAAAATGTATGCATTTGTTATTATATGATTATCATTGATGAAACTTAATAATATGAAAATTTTATAGTTTGTTGATTGAATAAATGTAATATTCAAGTTATAACCAGGTATGCCTAAGAAGATTAACAAGTAATCATTATAGTTATAAGGTGTTATAATGATGTTTCAATCATGCGGGTCGGGTTGGTGCATGTTAGCCATGCCCGAGACCTGACCTTAGACCCGGACCTCCAAAAGCGGGTCGGGATCTATCCGCCCCAAAGATCATATGCGGTAGGTCTAAATGGGTCAAAATAGGGGCAGCTCAAACGAGTTTGGACCCTAGATCTGCCCTATTGCCATCCCTAGTTCAAAGAAGCAGTCAACAATATCAAAATCTAGTGCTGAAGCTGAATATAAGAGTATAGCAAGTGCTTCTGCCGAAATCATATGGTCATAATCTGTTCTAAAAGAGATAAATTGTAACAACCCGAATTTCGGCAGATCAATTTTTTTTTCAAAAATCACAATTTATCGGAGCTCGAGTTAGCTTGTCTGGTATCCTGTAGAAAAGACAGAGATAATAAATATATCGTAGCTTGAAAATATCTCACAATGGAATGGATAAAATATAATAATCATATATAGCCTTACCGAAATAATAACACTATCTAACAAGTGTCCAAAAGCTACCAAATCTCTGCCATAAAAGCTAACCTACAAGTATGTTATGAGGAGGGGGTCAGAACACAAAGTTCTAGTTATTGGACAAATTATACATTCGGAAATAATCCTACATATGTCGTTCTATTATATTTTCTTAATTATTAGATTTTTTCGATTAACAGAACTCAAGGCTCTAAACTCATGTTATACCCATCTCCTACCAGGTAGATTAAACCTAATATATTATATATGTAGCTATACCCAACATCTTAAGGTACATCCTATAGTACCGTCCTCGTATGGTCTCCGCCATCACGCCTCAGAAGCTTATGAAATTTTCATCATAAATCGAACGACATTCAAAAATCTAAATCATTATGTTACGTAATTGTATGGAACCACCATTGCTATGCCACGCAAGCGTACAAATCGTCATATCCAAACTCCTAGGTCGAATCAAGTCTCAACACGGAGTAATGCGCTACTGTCTATAATACACCACCAAGTGCATGTATCTAGATCCTCACACGTACGTACTATCTACTGTAACACGGGTCCCATAATAGGGCCGCATCCAATGCACGAAACTCGGCCATGAGCTTTCAACAATTGTAAGGTCCTCTTCACTAGGCCTACAGTACAGATATAAAAGTATGGTCTGTCTATTCATGGTGGCTAAGGCCCTAGCCCCTCCCTCAACTAGTGAAAGACATCAAGAGCTAAGTAACGTGCCCCTATCAAACAATCTAACATCCAATTTGGCGTGTCCCGCAATCGACGTCTCGATAGTGAAAGATCGATGTTCTATAGGTTTAGCTCTAGTCTTTCCGCGTCACACCGACTGCCGATGACAGGTATCTGATGATTACTACCCTGTATTGGTCCTAACCCAACTCTCTCGAGGTAAACCGCCCAATCACCCAATGCCATCTGACACAGCCTTCTGACTGCCAAACTATAGTTGTAGTCAAGGTATACACACCGGCAAGTACCATACAGACCCAACTCCTTCGAGTACAACCAGAGCATGTACCACACAAAAGGACCACTATGGAGTACCCCACCATGTTCCACAGAAGCCAAGTGCTTCCCTCCAGTTCTGCAAAATAATCATATGAACGTACTTCTCTCAAGTCTCCAGAAACCACAATGATCTACACCATTGTGTTCTTCACCTTCAAATGTACGGACTGGTCCAAGCGCATCACGCAAACATGTTATTAGATCCTATGTCTAATCTTTTAATCATACGCTTGCTTTATCTCAGCATGTTGCTAATTAACTTGATTTTCTACATATTCACTTTCCTTTCAAGTTACTTTGTTTATTAGCTCGCAATTGGCTGCTTACTTTCTTAGTTTAGCCCTATGCCGCCGGAGCAGACTTCCGATTATTATTTATTACAATAATTAAACTTGATGCATTCAATTATAAGTCTACTAATAATTAGCCTACTTGTGACCACCCACGTCCATTAATGTCACTCATTAATAGAATGCATTAAGTTTCATGAAGCGTTATAGGTAAACAGAAATAGAAACATTACAAGACAGATTAAAACAGCAGCGGAATTTAAAAAAAAAAAAAATCATAAAGCATCATAGTTCAAAACGTGGTTACATCATATGTCTGAAAAACATAAAACCCAGTACATCGTAAAAATTCTGCCTTGTACTTAAAACATCAGAGTACAATAAAAGAAGCATAATCCCCAAACAAAAGCATAGCCATAGTAGAAAGAATAAGAGCTCGGGCAATACATCTAAGCAGCTCCAAGCAAGGTGAAAGCAGAATCCCAATCAAGCTTGAGCATTCCCACTCTGAGAACCTGGGGAGGAACGGAAGAGAAAGAAGAACGAAACAAAAAAGGTCAGACGTAAAGTCTGGCGAGTCCAGTTCCTTTTAGCATATAAATAAGTAAATGTACCATGACAGGCATATAAAGTGGATAAGAGAGATAACATCATAGGTATGACAAGGTAAACAGGATATACATGATAGAGTATATGGCACTTCTCTATACATTCCTCTGCTCTACACCAATACTAGTGTCTTATTAACAAGATAATCCCCAATAAGTATAAGATGGTAGATTTAGGTGTACTTCCAATGAGAGATTTTCACCTCATACAATCAACAGATAGCCCAACATACCGGAGTTACCCCTAAGGGTATTAACGGGCTTGCCAACATACCAAAGTCTAAGTGTACCCTAATTACTACCCTAATCGATCGGCTCCCTACTCCGTAAATACCCTGTGATGGCCCCACAGTAGGGTGTATCACTCCCTAAGGCGGCAATCCTTCGTTTTACAGATGTGCACAACCATACCTACCGGTGTCATGGCGTCTTATCCTCCTATGTCCGGACCATGTACATGCATGACCAGGTTGGTATGCACTGCCCACACCATCCCCCACTTTCAGATCACTTACAATCAGCCCAGTAAGCATGCCCTGACTACGACCTAGTTCGTAGTACTCATTCGATACCTATATATGGGTTACTGGCTGAAACGGGTCCCACACACAATATGATACAAGCTTCCCCCAACGTTTGCATCCCCACTAGGTTTTCTATAGGACATGCCATACCAGAGTAAAAGATTGCATAACCCCACAGGTTAAGTTTGTGGGCCTATATATATAAATATTACCTACCCACCCAAGATTTACTTAACCCACCAACTGTTTCAAACAAGTTTACTTAACCCTTACTCAAGTTATATGTTCATACAATCCCTATGAATTCAACTAGGTTAAGTATTCCAATTCATTACCATGTCCACTTATGGTTATAATGTGCTAGACCTCCCACATTAAGCCTACCACATGTGGATGCTGGATATGTCGATCGGTTCCGGGTAGACTTCTGCCATAAGTCGGACTCAACCTTGTGTCTTAGCACGTCTCGTGTTTATGCACTTAGATCCCTCACATTAGATTCACCACTTGTGGTCGCTGGATATGCCGGGCGGTTCCGAGAAGACTTCCACCATAAGTGCAATCTAACCTCGTCTCTAAGCGCGGTTACAGTTTCTAATTATTTTAATTCTAGGCATTTAAATTATTAACCAATTATTCCTATGTCGTTAAAGGTTTTCATGCCTCTTTCCCAAGTCATGTTCATAATGAACCATATACCCTAAATTAAAGTTTTTAATCTCAAGTTGATTTATGCCCCCAAATTCATGTTCATATATTTTATTCAAGTTATGCTCAAATTACCCAACACAAGTTATGCCCTAAATTATAATGTTTTCCCCTCATTCCCAATTCAACGCGTTCGCTTAATTTAGCGGCATGCCTAGGCTCGAAAGTAGCCTAGCTATAAAAGGAAAAAAATAAAGGGAAGAGGACAGAAATGACAATACTAACAAGATCAACATATAATGGCAGAAATAGGCATAATCATTAGTGGCAATATGACAAGATAGGCATATAGGAATAGATCTGATGAACATGTGATAATGGAACCGATTCTACCATAATAGGGACATCATAACATGCATGATAAGATCTGAACAATGAATTAGATATCCAACTAATAACAGATTTGATTTAACCACAAACATAATAGGAACAGGCATGATGTAATCTAAACAATGGACTAGATCTACAAACAATGTCAGATCTGACATGATAAATAGGTAAAAATTTAGATCTAGGTCATAGTCATGTCAGAATAACTTAGATAAACATGTTATAGCAGATCTGATATGATTCAAATAGTCACAGGTATATATCCAAGTTATAGTCATGTCAAGATTTACTTTTAAACAATTAGACCTAAAAGTAATGTAAACTCACAGTGTTTGGATCTAGAAAAATAGAAGAAAGAATTGCTGATGTTGAATCACAGATCACTAAACTCTAGTTGATTGACTTGATTGCCGAAGAAGAAAACACTTGATTTGTTATGGGAAGAGGCAGCATCTAGTTCTCCATTATTTTTGGTGTGGAGAAACCAGAAAATGAGGACATATAGTTGTTCACCAAACCCTAATCTACCCAAATCTGTCGTAGGGGGTCGACACCTCTTTGATGGGGTTGACACCCCAGGGCGGGATTTTTCCCACTTCCCCAAAATTTTGCGATTTGAACTGTTTTGAACTGATTTCTGATTATTATGTGTATATATAATTATCTTGTGCATATATAAACTTCAAACCATAATAACTTCTTCATACGATGTCCATTTTACGCAAACCAGATGTCTATTTTGACCAGAATTCTGAGAGGACGCAACGGCGTAGTCCGTTTAAGTAAATTCTGAATATTAAATTAATTATTACTTAATTTATCATCTTTTAGTGTTGTTAAAATACGGGGTGTTACATTCTCCCCTACTCAAAGGATTTCGTCCTCGAAATCTCTAAGTTAATAAGAATGTATATCCTACCATCCACATCCATCTACTCATCCACTAATCACAGGCATCCATTGTCCTTAAAAGTTTTCTAATGCTTACATGAACATATGCAAAGGTGTGTGTATATGTCCCAATAGTAATGCGAAGATCAGGCGGTCTACTGATTTAGTTGACCTCCTTAATGCAATGTATGTTAGTGCCACGAGTCCAGTATGTATGCAAATAATCCTATTGTAACCTGTAAGTTCTATGTGAGTGCACAATTATCCATCCAAATGCAACATACATTTGATGATACATCCATTTCCATCCATGAAAAGGATAAAAATGCACACACATCCATATGCAGTATAAGAGTGATTGAGCCGATCTGGTGCCTAATGTGTGTGTATATGCATCCAGGAGCAAGCACTTGCGTCCACTTGAATCTATCAAACATAACATGTTTCAAACATATGTTTACATCCATGGGATTCCTACCTAAAGGTCGAAGATTCAATTGATAGGATATACTTGAATAATAGAAACAATCATGAATAAAAGCTTTGGGAAGGAAGTTAAGAACATACCCTCGAAAAGAAAAAGGTACGATGCACGAATCTTGTCTTCGGTCTTCCAAGTTGCATCCTCTGGATTATCTCCCCACTGAACTTTCATCAACTTGACTTCCCTATTGCGTAGCTTCTTAATTTCTGATCCAAGAATACAGGTAGGAACCCGCCTAACCGTCGCCTCCTGTTCCACCTCTACTTCCTCTAGTATACTCGGCTCAACTACTTCTGTAGTACACTACGCCATAATAGCAAATTTGACACACCAGGATTTAGAGATTTGATATGGCTTTAACCCGTATTAAATTTGCTACAACTCATAGCTATATCAAATTTAATTTGCTACAGCTTAACAGATCCACATCTTCTCCATCTCAAAAATCTAACCGTAGATCATTAAAGCTTTGGATCGCTCCCTTTTGGTACGTCTTTAACCCGTATCAAATCAGCCTCATATTTTTTTCCCCGTTGAATTTTCGTTTCTCCCCAACCCAAAAAAAGTGGCCGTTACTTTTCTAATTATCTCGATTCTGTCTCCTTTCCCGTTTCCCCCTTCTGGATGGAAACCTAGAATTAAAATCCATGCTCCAAATGCGTAAGAGAAATTGTGGCTTCTACTTTCATCACAATGGTAGCGGCTCTTTTCTCCTCTCTTTCCCATCCCTCTTCTTCCTCTATAATACTCTGCAACAATAAGTACTATAGTCATTTTCCTTTTCAGTTTCTTGTTTTTTATTATCCAGTCCTTGTATTTCTAATTTATTTCAGCTCTTAATTTACACAGGAAATACCAGCTAATTAGTTCATCAAAGGGACGAGGAAAGACTCATTTTGTTGTGTCCTGCTCCTCAGTACCTTAATAGGCTGCTAACGTTCAAAGGAGATTTTGTTTTGTTTGGGGTCACTAATTCTGCTTCTTTTTTGCTCTCCTTTCGTGGTAATATGTCATGCTGGAAATAGAATAACTGATAGGGTTATGTAACTAAAGACACCTAGTGGTAAGCATAACCCATGGAAATGTTGAAGTTATGTAATTAAAGACACCTTAGGGTAAGCATAACTTGTTGAAATAATAAAGTTTATGTAATTAAAGACACCTAGTGGTAAGCATAACTGGTGGAAATCCTAGAGGGGATACAAGAAAAAGGGGAGAGCTTGTACCATATGTGTGGGACCCATTTCAGTCAGTAACCCTTAATAGTTATCAAACAAGTACTCCGAACTAGGTCGGAGTTGGGGCACGCTTACTTAGTTGATTGTAAGAGATCCAAACGAGGAGGACTATGTGGGCGGCGCAAACCGACTGAAGAACATGTGCGTGCATAGGCCGGGCTGAGGGGGCTAAGACGACCGTGACACCGGTAGGTATGGTTGTACACATCAACAAAGGGTTTCCATTTTAGGAAAGTGATACCTCCTACTGTAGGGTCGGTATAGAGTATCTATAGAGTAGGGAGCCGAACGATTAGGATAGTAGTTAGGGTACATCTGGACGTATGCCTAAGTCTACGATTTGATAGCTGTTGGGATCATCTCATTCTGGTTATTCTATTATAGGTGCAGAGAAATCATTAGGAAAGCGTATACACTCTATCATATTTACCTTGTCATGCTTACCTTTAATGATGTTACCTTTCTTATCCACCTTATATGCCTGTCATACTACATTTAATTATTTACTTGCTAAAAGTAACTAGACTCGTTAGACTTTATGTCTGACCCTTTTTGTTTCCTCTTCTTTCTTCCGTCCCCCCCAAGGTTCTCAGGGTGGGAATACTTAGGCTTGACTAGGACTCAGTTATCATCTTGCTTGAAGCTGCTTTCGAAGTATTGCTCAAGTTCTTGTCTTTACTACTATGGCTTTGTCTCTTTTGGGGAATTATGCATTTTCTTTTATTTCTATACTCTGATGGTACAAGACAGAAGCTTCATGTTATTGTAATGGTTTTTTTGTAGTTCCAGACTTGTGATATTTGGACCATAATGTTATGAATTATGTTTAAATATAATTTTAAATCCCGCTGTTATCTTTTATATCTGTCTTGTAATATTCTGTGTCTGTTTACCTATAACGCTTCACAAAACTTAATGCATTCTCTTAGTGAGTGGCATTAACGGACGTGGGGTGTCATAAATCACCATAGCAATGTAGCTGAAGTTTTAAGTACCTGATTGAGTTTGAAACTCCACCCTTTATTAGACACTGGGAGAGTTAACTAGTATAGTCCTAGTTATTATGAAAATAAATTTTACCCTAATTGAGCACGTGATGCCCTTAAGTCCAGAGTCTACAATTTTTTATTTATTACTGCAGCTTTTTATAGTATGAATGCAGCTTTTTTTTTTTGATAGTTAAATCAATCACAAAATAGTCACAGAAATATAAATTGCAGAAATAACTTTTTTACAAGCAAGCCGCGGCGCCTACACGAAATCTTTACAAGAATTTTTATATATTTTTCAAGCAGCAGTAGACTCTGTAAAGTTTAGAAAACACTCACTTAGATCAGCAGTCCATCCAGTGCAACTGAGTAGCGCGTTCACCCCCCACTTGGTGTGCAACCGCTCCAACAATCCAAAATATGCTAATTGCAAATTGTTTGTCCTCTGAAATCTTTGCATTGTTGCTTGAATGTTTCTTCAGTTTGGTCTTTGATTCTTTTTTTTTGAAAGGAAATAAAACAAAAAAAGAAAAAGAAAAAACAATGGAACTAGACTCAACAAAAGCCAAACAAAAAAACTATGCTAGATTCACGAAACCAAAACTTAAAAAAAAAAAAATTGAACTCGTGCACTCAGTAAAAAATAAGGGTAACATAATGCAAATGTTGCCCAAGTATATCACTCAAGCCATAAATATTGACCCTTTTTTTTGCCAAAACAGATCGTGCCCGAAACAACGAAAACAAATCGAATTAAATACCATACACCACCTAGTTTTCAACTAAAGGAAAAAAATAAACTCACCCCAATTAAACTCCAATTTCACACACCCGTATGAACTTATTTGGTTCTCAAGAATCCCAAACAAAATTAGAAATAAATCTCGCCCCCAATTATATTTTCAAAACAACGCAGCCCCCCTTTTATATAAAAAAAACAAAATCGGAAATACCCTAGAAATAAAGGAATACACCCTTTTCTTCTTTTCGAATCAAGTACAAGGCACTTAGAACAGGATGGATATTCAAAGGTGGTTGCTGCTAATCAGGTATTGAAATCGTTGCGGTGGCCGAGAATGAATTTAGCTAAGGGATTGTTAGGAGCACACAATTTGGGGTTCGGCGGGGGTTTTCTCCGATGGCTCGAGAGTGTGTTATGGGGTTGATGATGTGGTTTGTGATACTGGCAGATGACAGGCAACACGTTTGATTAGAGGGGGATTCGAATTGCTGATTTGCGGTTGAGTGGCCAGGAATTTGAAGAAGCGGTGATGGTTTGAGGTGATCAGTTTGTGATAGGGTGAATAAAAACTTTCGGGCAGATTAATCAATTAAAAGGGGAGGAAATGCACAATTAATTTGAGGATGTGTCGGGATATGGCAGTGTGAGTTTTGAGGGTTGTTTGTATGAAGAGAAGTGGGTAAGTTCAGGTGGTTGCGTGGATGTTTATTGTGGATGAACTTGGAAACGGACTTGCATGTGGCAGTGAAGTTGTTGCCGTAGTGTGACTTGTTGAATGGTAAGTTTGTGGTGATCTGAAAATAGGTGTTTCGGGTACGTTCGAGATGAGAATTTGCTAAGGTTAAAAGTCAGCGTGGTGGAGTTGTTGCGTGAGGGGGGTTGTGGATTCAACTTGGTGTGTTTAGGAAGTTGTTCGGCGTGGTAGCAGTGCTATATTTTGAGAGTGGGTTTTGACAAGTTTGAATGGGCGAAAAGAGTGAACGTGGTAGAAGGGGTGGATTTGGTTTTTGTAGGGATCGATATTTAATGGAAGAAGTGAGATGAGAGGAGAAGAATATAGGAAAGGAAATTTATATATTTTTTTCGGAAATTTGTAAGAAAAGAAAGAAATTACATGTATTGAAATCAGGGGAATAAAGAAATGAAACAAATAATTGAGAAAAGGGAAATAGAATCGAGAGAATTTGGCAAGATTTTTTTTTTTTGGAAATAAATTATAGACAAAAGGAAAGAGAGAATGTAGAAATAATCCAGAAAGGAAATTGAAAAAGGGAAAGAAATTTGAGAAAATAAATGACAAGAAATTGATAGAAAAAATGGCAAGATAATTATAATTTTTTTTCCTCTTGTTTTGAGATTGTAGTACCAATAAATAATACCAAATCATTAAACAATAATTTTCTTTTATCTATGAAAGGAAACAAAAACAAGAAATAAAATAAAAATATTTTTGTGTTTGTTTTTTTTAAATGGAAAAAATAAGAAAATAAAAATACAACCCGAAGGATTTACTAATAAAAATTATTTTGAACCCTGGCAATGGCGCCAAAATTTGTTTGCGAACAAATTAACAATTGTAAATAATTATTAAATTCATTCGGCTTTCCTAAACAACAAGGGTTGTCGTAAAGGGTCTCAAACTCTAGGATCAAGAATATTTTAATTAATAAATCCAATTAAATTATTCTGAAAGTTTGATTGTAAGAAAAAGAGACTTCTTTATAATAAATGAGAGTAATTTGGGAGTAATGACATAGACTAGATTAATAAATCAATTGCCAAACAAATTTTAGATCTAATTCATGCTTCTGTCACAAATATGAATCAATAATATTTAGGTTTTTAGAATAAGAAATGTGAATAACGACAAGCATAGCCTATGCAGGAGCTAAGCTCTTAAACAACCATTAGCTATCAGGACAGATTCACTACTTTATTTCTAAATACCTAAAAATTAGATCTGAATCTGATAAGTATTAGATCGAACTCGAATATACTCTATAAAGGAGCATAACCCTTAAATGACACAGAATATGAAGGTTCAGATCTAACTCTTGGTTCAGATCCAGATCTATATGCATAAAGTCCTAATCTATTTGGCTATGTGATTCATATTGATTTCAGTCTATAAGCGTCATCACCCCTTAGATTAGCTAGACATAGCTAAATGAGAAAAAGCAAAAAATAAAAGAACAAACACAAATAAAATAAAACTAATACTAAAGAGAACAGGGGAAGAATAGTTTTATTCCAAGAGAAGAGTTACAAAATAAAATTTAGTGTAATTTTAAATGAAAGAGATATAGTGTATTTATAGCTGTCATGACCAAGACTAAATGGCCAATTACATGATGTGGGACAAAATGCTTTGCCCAAATAACAACTAGACCAATGTGAACGCAAGTGAATGGGCATGCAAGTGTTATGGAAAAATAGCTTGCGGGCATCAAACGACATCAACTTCAATCGTTTTGAGCATGAATAAGAACTCCATAACATTTGAGACAAGCGATCGTTATGAAAAGGCATTGAATCTTGACTTTAAAATATGCGGCAGAAGGTGGTTGAACAACAACATTTCTTTAGGTCTTTATGCTTTAATTCAGCTCTAAAAATCAACACTCTTTTTGCACCAAGTCTTCATGCTTTTCAACAATTAAGTGTATCAATTCATTCACCATAAATAATCTGAAAACACAACTATAAATACACAATATATATTATAATAAAGAGAAAATAAGATAAATAAGTAGATAAAATATACACATTTACATGTATATCAATAAACTACACATAACTTTTCACAATGCACCAGAAACACTGTAATAGCCAATTTGAGTCCAAAACTATTATAAACCACCTAATTTTTTTATAGCGCAACAGAAACGCTTTAATTACTTTTTGATATAAAACCATGGTAATTACTCCAAATCCTCACAAATTTGGACTTGCGCTTCCTTATCGTATCATAAACAAACTATCAAAAGTAGGGATGTTAAATCAAAGTAAAAGAAAGTCAAAACGTGTCAAAACCGAGAACAAAGTAGGTTGATGTGAGTTTTGCAAATTACGATGATTTAAGGAAGACAATTGATTGCTTTGGGGTAATTATAAGTACCATATTATGTTCTACAAAGCTTTTTCATGAAGATAGTACTCATCATCTAACAATTACTTATTTCTTAAGCTTGTGTTTTAATTTAATGTTGCACATGACTTCAACATACTTTATTGACTGCAATCTTTGCTTTGGTAAGTAAACAACATATATGACTGATGATCGAGGACATTGATGACTTAGTATGACTTGCATAAAGTACTGAAATCAAGAACATAAGGATTAGTAGGGGACTAGGACAGACATAGAATACCTACGGTTTTATAGTCGTAAGTGCATTATCGAAATGCATTACCTTCACAAATGTTTTATGTAAAACAATATTTGCAAATATTCCTTTTCTTAATGATTAGTTTGGAGTTATAATCTATTTTGTCACAAAGGAGTTTCTTGGCATTTAAAATAGATGATGTTTATCTTTTGAAAGGAAGCTCTACAAGAGTTATATAAATATCTTTTAAAACGAGTATTTATAGAGTGTTTTACCCTTACTTAATATAAAGAGTATTTTCGGAAGTATATATTGATTTTAAATGTTTTGCGTAAAGAAGAACGACGTTGGCTTAATCTTGTATCTAATTGCTTACCCAAGTAGATAAAGGTACGTAGGCAGTCACAAGTGGTAGTAATGCAGTTACTGTATTAATTAAAAAAATTGTTTATTATTTGATATTTCATCTTGTAATGGTGCATTTTTCATGGTTATCATTTAAGACATGCTAACGTTTTTATCGAGTGTGCAGAAATGAATATCGATATCCGTCTCATCGGAGTTGCAAAATGATAGATGTATGCTAATTATGTTTATTTCGTATTTAAGCACACAATGTGGATTTAATTAAAATTCTCTGATAAGTGGAATTTATAAAAATTATATCCAGTGTATTTAGTGATGTTGTATATATTTATAAAATATGATGGCAGCTGTCATTGGTTGTTTTGGAAGGAAGGGTTCTCGATAAATTTTGACGGGTCGGAATTTCTGGGGCGTTACATTTAGCACTAGCTCTCCAAAATTCGACAATTCATCTTCGAAAAGTTCGAAAAATTCATGTTCATCCAATTCATTTTCCTTTGAATTATTCTCAACTTCATTGCATCTATCATTTTCGAAGTTTAAAGTTATTGTTTGAAATTCGTTAGTTTTAGAAAAAGGAAGATCGAATTTGATATTTGGTTCCATCAACTCAAAAGAATTGAAATCCGACTCAATTACCGTGTTTTCAACAACTTTATTGAGATCTCATTTCCCATTTCAAAAGTTATTATTTGAAAATCGTCGAGTTTGGTAAAAGATGGACCATTATTTGAATCGTCACATGTTTGGATTTTGTTTTGTTTCTCACGAAAATTCAAGTAGGTTTCTAACAATAAATCTGTGTGACTATCGTAAACTTCATTCATTTGCTCCACAAAATCAAATTTATAATTATTTATTTGGCAAGGGTTATAATCAAAATCAATTGAATTTAGAAGTAAATTCAAATTTTGATTATTTAGTAAACTTTCACATGAATGTTGCACATGTATGAGTTACACCATTAATTTATTCTTTGACTTTGTTGTATGCTCTCATTTCAAGTAAAGATTTAATTCTTGTTTCAAAAGTTGAGGGTAAGTTGTCATTTAGAAAATTTGTTGGTGCAAAATCCAATTTGTTTGTACAATAGTTGTTATTAAAATATCCACACGAATTTGGTGTGAAATTATATGTATCATATTGATTTTCACAACTATCATAAAATTCTAATGAGTAAAGAAATTGAGGCATTTTCAAGAAAATGTTTTTTTTTAGATTTTTTATTTGTTTTAAAATAGAAAAGAAAATATTCACAAAAGAGAGTTTTTTTTTTTTGGAATTTTGATTTTCAATTTTTTTTAATATATGCGTGAACCTAATACAACTATATGAATGCAAATTACTTATTTACAAATTTTCTAAAATAATATAACGATGGGTTAGATTAATTTCAACAAAAGATTTCTCAGCCAGTTAACGGATAGGAGTTATCGGTACACCAGGAATCAACCTAGCAATACAGTCGAAAGTTTAAGTATCTTCAAAGGAACGATCGCTATAATATTTACGAATCACCATAATATTTATAAATGACTATTACTCTAACATAATCTAGACACCGAGAAATAATTCGTTAGAAATAAAAAAATTTTGTCAAAATATAATGATGTCCTTTGAAAATAAAAACAAATATAAGATGAATGCAAAACAAAAATTAAATGTGAATTAACGATGCAAATACAAATAAATTAAATGCAAATGCAAATACAAATACAAATACAAATTAAATGTGAATTAACGCAAGAAAAAAACAATGCGATTAAAATAAAAGGAGTTAAAACACGATACCTGAGCATGCAGAATTTTATTAGGAATTTTCATTCAAGCGGCGATTATATTTAGCAAGCAAGCAAAATAGCATGATGCAAAGCAAGCAAGCATTTCTTTTGATTTACCTTTGCAACCTGAAAAGCTTATTATACGACGATAAAATGGAAACAAAAGTGTTTTTTTTTAGGGAAACTGAAACTAAGCAAAACAAAACACCTAAATCAAAGACTAAAAGATGAAAAACCAAAGAGGCTTTTTTTAAAATAAAAGAGAACTAACTAACTAACATTCCATAAAAGAAAATTAAATTACATGAAAAATAGCTAAGTAGCCATGGAAATAAAAGAGAGCTTTGATTCTCAAACTAAAAAAAGGGTCCATTTACATGAAACACAAGGGTATATATACATGATCTAAAACCCTAATCACTCACTATAAGAATATATGGCTATTCCAATGGAAGAAGGCCGTTGGCGGCAGTTGGAATAGCTGTTGGAATAGAGTTCACGACTTCCAACGGCTTCCAATGGAATCCACGGACTCTTTCCAACGGTTGTTCCAATGGTTTCCAATAGTATCGTGATATTGGGAACCGTTTGAAAACCATGACCAAATTGTCATTGGAAACCGTTGATAGCCGATGGAAATACTGGGTTCTTTTTTTATATAATAGCAAGGAAACAACCTTCCAGCCACCCCATTTCCAATTCATTTTATTTTCAATCCATTTCCAAACAACCACATATATTCGACATATATATATATCAATAGCAATATAAACAGCCAAAATAAAACGCAGAAACATAAATATATACAAACCAAACCATCCAAACATCCAGAAAACCATAAAAATATACAAACCATCACCCACTCCGTACTATCTAAATATCTAAACTTGTATACAAATCGTACCGATATATACAAACCATTTAAATCCACCCAAACATGTCTCATCCACTCCGTACCAATATATACAACATCAAAACAAATCACATCTCCAAGCCAAACATCGAAAAAACATACCTCAAGCTGCCTCATGTTCATTGCTATGTCCTCCAGAAGCAGATGATGAAGGAAAACTACTATGATTGTGCACGTACCCCGCAATCTGTTGATTCTACTGCTCAATTTGCATAGCCTGCACACGATTTTAGTCCTGCAACTATTCAATCAACGCTCGCATCTCCTTAATTTCTTCTTTGTCCTGGGACTTCTTAGCTTGTGAAACCTGCAAATACAAGTATAGAAGAAAACCATCAAAGGATACTCTTGAACAAGCATGAATTGAAATCATAAAAAACTGGTTTATGAATAAAGATGTATAAACAAAAAAGGTTAAAATGGTAGATATTTATATGTTGAAACATAGGTGTGGTAATACCATCCATTTCTTTACTAATACATTTATATGACCTCTCCTATGTTGTGATGCAATGAAGATAACCTATGGTGAACATTACACGCTATGAATGATTATCTAATTAAACTTTCACATAAGTTCACTTCTTAAAATGCTTTTCAAGTCAATATTGTAAGCAATGTATGAGTTATACACTCATTAAAAACAATATATGTTGCATTCAACGTTGAGAATTTTAGTGTCATATATCAATTACAAATTAAAATGATATTCAATTATCGCTAACTACATATATCTCTAGCTATTAATGTATTAACAGAGAAAAAAATCTTAATAACGTAGATATAAATAATTTATGTTATATGAGATATTTTTATTATATGTATGATTAAATAAACAATTTTTTCATTCATGTTGTATAGTTTTTGTATGTACATTCAACTATATAATAGGTCCTATAAATATAGCTAATACATCCATTTCTTTGCTAATAATGGTAGATATATATATTAACATTATGTACTCTATACGAATATTGCAAAAATCAAATAAATATTGGTTTAATCATACGAATATTACCGTCGGGTTACCAAATCCATAACGCCTGCTTCGCTACGATCGATCAATAATAGCATCAAATAGGTTGTCTTCCTCCTCCTGCATCAACTTATCACGACCCGACTCCTCAAGCGCATGAGCCCATGCCTTCTGGAACTTTGCCTATAATGCAAAAAAAAAATTCAGTTGGAAAATAATAGAATGTTGATTTTATTTTACATTAACTAGTAATTAATAAACTAATCGATGTGATAATAAAATTTAAAATACGCATAATTATGTAGCTTTCGCCTTATCCTGATCATCCCACTAGTATGTAAAGTTGCCATCCTCGTCTACATGCCTGGATGCGTGGGTGTGAGTAAATACGTCCATGTAGGACATAGGATGTCCATGAGCTCATTCCTGCAGTTGATAATTTGAATAATTCGATTCCACATAGTTAATCACTTGACTAATCAATGTACAAATGTAATAATTGACAAATTTATCAAGTCCTCGCGGTGATCCTGGAAATACTTGGATCCTCCGGGATGAGTTGTTGGATTCATGCTCCTGTTTGCAGTGTTCTTTACTGACTCAGCCTGCAAATGTACATTGGCTAATTATTTAAAATCGGCAAAAAAATAAATTAGATTCGTTATAGATTTACCTTGAACTCATCCGTGTCCCTCCACGCAACCATCTAATCAAACACTTCATCGTCCTTCCACCTTGGTTTCTTCCCCTTTTTTCTTAATAACATTAATCTTCTCTCTATAATTCCTGGCGACCTTTGAGTTCCACTGTCGCTGAACTAGGCTCATGTTAGCCTCCTGCACAACTATTGCCCCCTCTATAATGGGAAATTGTTACTAATCTCATTTATTTGTATTTAACCAATTTATGAAACGGTATATAAGTACTAGAAAACCTTGTCAGATAGTCTCTTTGACGTCTACTGGGACCCTGCTCCACCTAGGCCAGAAATCGCCCATTCTAGCCATATACGCATCCTTAGAGATATCTAGAATCGTCTTAGATAGCTCCAACTCAAACTCCCTGCATTAAGTATAAATTAGAACTTTATAGAATATAGTTATATTATGTAAAAAAACATTAAATTGTTATTCTGCTGATTTTGATACTTATTTATGGTCAGTCTTAGGCTTCAAGTAAACAACCGGACAAGCTAACTATTCGCCACTACCCTTACTGGCACGCGGAGTAATGCTACGTCGTCTAGAGCCAGATCATGAACCAGGGTCAGACATAATATACGTGCAACATAGATATAAAATTGGATTTTAAATGCCACAGTTAATATATCATACATTAACAAATCATCCTAGAACATAATCAAATTTTGTTATAAAATGTGCAAATAATATGAATATGAGCAACGCAACATGATTGAATAAAGATACATTTTGAGAATATTTAATTAAGTAGAAATAGATAGCTGATATGATATGTAACATGAATATTTTGAGAAAACGATATTTATGTAATTATCTGATATAGTATTTTAGTTGCAAACATTAAAAATGATTACATCTTCAATGTATAGTGAAGAATGAACATTTCATTTCCACAAAAATAAAAATATTATATAATAAAAACATTCATAACAAATTGATTAAGAAGGCTAATATTACAAAGTGAATTCAAAAAAAATGCAACATATTCTGATAAGACTGAACTTGTACATAAAAATTTATATTTTCTTTATGCAAAACTATTTTTTATATTTTCTTTTATTTCAGTGACAAAAATTTTCTGACATATTTATTTTTTTATTATATTTTTATTTGAGAGAAAAAAAGGAAAAGGATTAACTTTACCTCTATTTAATTATATAGAACAACTTACGGTCTACTGATGAATGAAATGCCAAAGTCATATTTTAAAAAAAAAGGAAAAAAATGAAAATGGTTTTTGGTGGAAAACGCAAGCAATATAAAATTATAATTACAACATAAAAATTCTTATACTAATTTTACAATTATTACCATTTTAAATCTACACATTAATCAACCCAATAAGATTATAAGATAATTCCTTTTTCAATAGATTAAATGTAATTTATGTTTCACATAACAATTATTTTTCTTTATAATAATTTTGAAAACTTAATAATTTATCTTTATATATTTATTTTACTAACCTATTGCTATTTTAAAATGCTAACAATTCATGGCAACAAGTTTTTGCATTTAAGGGTTCGATCAGGTTGCATTGTCAGAATGCAAAAACCAAGCATATGTTAAACATGTAAACAATTTCTAACAATTTGATCAATATGTTGATAACAATAACAATTAGGGAGTAACATGATGTAATATATGTATACAAACAACTAGTAATCAAGTAAAATTCATAGTAAACCCGGAATTAATTGAAAACCTAAAAATTATGTTTACGAAGATTACCTAATTCCGGGAGCAACAAGCGTGGAGATGGGTTGAAGAAGCTTGTAGATGATGTCGGAGGTGCTTGCGGTGGTTGTTGGGGTGGGGGAACCAAAATTGAAGAAGGTGAGATGGTAGAATGGGGAGAGAAATCGAATTGGGGAAGGAGGAATTAAGAAAATGAGTAGCAAGTCGAGATCTATGGAACATATGCAAGAAAATTTCCAACGACCGCCAACGGTCTTTATTCTATCGGTTTCCAATGGCTTCCAACGGTCCCTATATAGCCGTTGGCGACAGTTGGAAATGGGGCATTGGAATAGACTGTTCATCTACTATTGACTCTTCTTGAGAAATACCCAAAATATCCTCTTTATGAAGCTTTAGCCACTAATCAATCATGTGAAACGCATGAAGCCATTTTTGTCTCATCCAATTAGTGCATTATCCTTTAATATGAAGCCTTAAGAGTAACTGGGTTGGCTGAGAGGTGGGGTCCTCCACTTTCCATAGGATGAATCAATTCTTTCCCTCCTCTTTTGTATGTGCATGTCTTTCTTCATATCTTTATGTGCATACTTCATTTTTGTTCCTAAATTCCTACAAGAGACAACTACGTGGAACAAGTAAATGATGTCACAAATTAGAACATGCACAATTTGTCGTTTTACCCTAGTATGAAGATGAATGCACAATAATTTAAGAATTTTGGGTTTTTGGTTAAAACATGTAAAAATAGCCCAATATGTTATTTATTTAACTAAAACAAGGATAAATGTGTGAACATAAATGTACACATTTACATGCACATCAGTATTCGTCAATGCGATTCCAATGCACTAGTTTCGCTAGAACCTGATATCATATGTAGTATATACGTGTGTTACAAGGTGAAACATACGTTATAATAATTAAAACGGTCATTAATTGATTTATTAATTAAGCCTTAATTAACTTTCTAACATTTCTTCTCCCTTGTTCAAACCACGCTACAGTAACTCCAACCCACTAAAGTTGACACTCCCATTACCCAATCTTTTCCCACACACGATGAAAACAAACACAGACTTCGCCGCAAGCTTCCTTTCTCTTAAAGCGTCCACCCCATCACTACAACATCACAACTAAACTACCCCAGGAAATCACGACTTTGGCCTTCTCGCACGCTGCATCCGTAAAGGTGCGCACCCGACATCTTTCGTCATCGAAACCCACCCAAAAATCACCATTGATGCACCTCGCCACCCTGAACTCCGCCATCACCTCGATTTGACCTAGCTCTACCCCTATCCTCAACGACGCTCATCCCTACCCTGCGCTGCAAAAACTCGAGCCACCCAAATATGTATCACACCTAGTAAAAAGTATACCAGTGTGAGACTCTCGATTAAACAAGTTCAACGGATCCTAATTCGCACGATTTCATTGTGTATTTTATTTTATAAAAAATTTAGAAGATTAGAAAGTAGCGGCCTCGGCTTCAACTTGCGGGATTTTTTTTTATTGGAGGAAAAAAAACGAAGGCTGGTGATATTTTTAAAGTCAAGATATCCATCGATATCAACCGAAAATTTTGAACCAAGGACAATCCTCCTTTATCCGAGATATTATAAAGATTTTGCAGGATTATGCATAGATTTTTAAAGATTTTGTACTGGTTTTTTTAAAACATCCTTAATTTTTTAATATTATTTAACTTCAAAATATCTCGCGGTTATTAGCTCCAATCAAGATGCCAGGACCGATGATCTAAAGCTTTAACTACTATTTTAACACACTGGAACAAGTTCTGAGGCCTAATTTAAACACATGGAGTAGATATTAATTTATAATCGACGTTTTAAATTTATTTCTATCAAATTATTTCTGGGCGTTTCTAACTCGTACGGCCATACGGTAAACCTAGTCATCACGAAATTTGAAATTAGATAATAGTATACTATTACGCATCTGATGGAACTGATTTCTTCGAATTCCGAGACTATATGCAAAAAACACTATTTTAATCTCAAATCGTAAATCGATACGCATTTATATCGCGCATTATCACAAACCAACTCCCATTAATTCAAAATTGGTAATAATAAAATAATTAACCACTACTTCATTGAAATCCGGGGTTGTTCGAAAATTAGCTATTTTCATTTGTTAAATTAAATTGATAAAATATAAATCGAAAATAATCAAATCCATTGGTAATAAATTATTATTATCATATATATTCAAGTAAATATTTACATTGCTTCGTATTAACTTAACCCAATTTTAAATTAATGATTTTCCTTTTTAAGTTAATTTAACTTCAATTCCCTGTTTAAATAAATTTCAGGACATTAAACCTTAAAATTAATCATTTTGAATATATAAATTAATTAAATATTTCTACAGAAAAATCCAGGCCATTACATTAAAACACATTTTATTAATTTGTTAAATCTAATAAATAATAGTAAAGCAAAAGAATTTTAATCTTTCTCGTTAATTCTTGGAGTTTTCTCTCCTCTTCTTAATTTTGTCTAGATATTTTATTTTCATATTAATTTATTAATTTATTACTTTACACAAATTTACCATTTTCTCCCATTATTTTACCACTTCCATCATTTTTCATTACGGTATGTATATTTTAAAGTTTACACAATTATTTAGTAATAGTTAGCTCCTGATATTATGTATCTAATCAACATATTTAAATTAATTACAAAACCCAAAATTTGAGTAATTTAGATAGATTTAATTAACTAACATTTCTTTTAAATACTAAATAATGACCAAACTATGTTTTTTAAACTCTAAATTTCTTAAATTTTCTATAATCATTTAAGTCCCTCTCGATTCTTTTCTAATATTTTATATTTTGTATTGCATTTTATAGTTAATTGCATAATACGAAAACTATTCAAATAGCTTTAGAGAACTACTACTAATTAATTTGTCTAATAAATCATATCAAGATTAATCATATTCATATTAAAAAAATAAAAAATATTCAAATATATAAACACCTCAGCAATCACCTAATATAAATTATTATACATATAAATAACAATCGCAAGTACAAAGTTTAACTCATTTACATCAGTATATTTTCCTTGTATTGCTTGTAATATTAATGGCAAGTGCCTACATTCCATATTTCATTTACATATTTACATAATACTCTTTAATGTCACTTAACATTGAACATTTAAGTTAATATATTTAAATTAATTGTGGTTTTGAGTCTAAAACATGAGTTCAAACAATAATTTTTAGTTAATTCATCTAATTAACGCTAATTATGATGTTTTAATATGTATATCATGTTCACATCGTTAAAGAAAGTGTAATTAGCTTCTCGTTTAGTCATAAAGCTAGATAAGTCATAATATTTAAATATTATATGTAAAGAATATAAAAAATTAATATATTTTACATTTATGTCAATAAATTCATCATAAATTGATGAAAACAATCTCAGCTTCAAATACATGTATTTAACAATTCTACAATTATTTACTGGATCTTCTCAATTGATCATTCATGAAGTTTTACATTTAAGTCCATATATTTAAACTACTCATGAAATCTTATATTATAACATTATTAGTGGAAAATAGGGATAAGGACAAACTTAACAAAAAATTTGGTGAAATGTATGGAAAGTTTAAAATTTAGCGAGAAGGACAAATGTTAGTGTAAATGGGAAAAGGATAGTGGGCCCTCTGAATTCCACTTTTAGTGTAAATGTGTCCTTCTCCCTAATTTTGAAACTTTCCATACTTTTCACTAATTTTTTTTGCAAAGTTTGTCCTTTAAAAGAAAATCCTCATATAATTATTTAACAGGAAAATGATCACAAGGACAATTAGCCTGGGGTTTTTTAACCATAAGGACATCCCATTTAGATTTTAATCCCAAGGAGCCTATTAATAATTTAATCGGAAGGACATTATATTGTTTTTGTAATTTACCCTAAATCATGCTCCCTGTTTCTTCTTCGTCATTTCTATCTCGCGCAATATCTCGTTCAATTTTTCTCCAACACGATTTTTTTTCTACATGTTTTAATCTTCAAACATCTATATTGCTCGCAAATTTCATATTGCAAAATCGCGATCTCACGAATATTGAGGAACTCGCGCATTTCAGATTGCATTTCAGATCTCGTCATTAAATTTTGTGATCGATTTTGCAATCTGAAATGCAAACGATTTAATTTTTGTTTATTATTATCTGTTTGCATCGGTTTAATTTTTCTTTAGTGTTATAATCATTTTAATGTTCGGCTATACAACAGTTTTTAGATAATAGTTTTATATTTTTTTAAGTAACAGTTTTAAATGTGTTAAAAAGGCAGCAATTTTTTTTAGCAGTTTAATATTTATTTAGGAATCAGTTTTACAGTTTTAAATGTGTTAAAAAGGTAGCAGATTTTAGGTAGCATTTTTATATTTTTTTAGGTATCAGTTTATAGTTTTAAATGTGTTATGTTTTAGTTTTTTTGTTTTAGCATTGTAGCAACTTTTCAGTATGATTTTTATTTAATTAAATATCATTTTAATTCCTGTGGGTATCAAATACAGTGTGTCATGTTGCTATCAGTTTTGTTTTATTTGTTTCGCTAGTTGAATTTACATAATTATGTTGGTATCAGTTTTGATTGTGTGTGAAATACTTGCAGATACTGCATGCTATTGGAATTTACTTGAATTCAAAACTGGATCGGGTAGGAAAACAATGTTTTTTATGTCAGTTTAATGTGTAAACCGTTCTAATTTTTTTTTGCACATCAGTTTTGACTGAATTGATGTATATAATTTTAATGTAGCTCGTATATATGTTGATGGATAAAATATTCATAATATTGTTGTTTTGCATGACAAATTATTGAAGTGATACCAATTTTAATGCAGTAGTGACACTACTAGAGAAACAGTGTATTCCGACGTCGTGTTTCCAACGGCCATCGACGACAAATTGAATCCGTGGTAGCCATTGAAAACTGATGAAATAAAGACCGCTGGCGGCCGTTGGAAACCGTTGGAAATTTTCCTGCATTAATTCCAGAGACCCCGACCTGCTTCTTCATTTCACTCCTCCCCATCCCCAAATCCAATTTTCCAACCCTTCTCACCCCTTCACCACGTCCAATGTCAACTCTTCCACCTAAACAACCACTACCATCGCCTTCGACGTCAACTGCGAGCTCCTCCAGCCCTCTTTCTCCGTTATTGCTCTTGAATTTAGATGAAAATCCTAAACCTAATTTTTAGGCTTACCACTAATTTGTGCTTAATATGTCTTTGATTTGATTCCTAGTTGTTTGCATACGTATATTACATCATATTATTCTCGAATTTTTATTGTTATCACCCTAATTGTCAAATTCGTTGGATTGAATGGTATAAATATATGTCATATGCCATATACTTGTGAAAACATATGTCATATGTGTATAATATATAAAAATATTGAAGTTTGTGATTGAATGGTGAACAATGATTTATGCATACATAGTTCTTTTAAAACAAATAAAATTTCTTTAGTCAAATATGTCATGAAATTTATGAATGAGCTTGTATAGTATGTTTGTACCAAGTCAACATATGTAATATGTGTAATATATATAAAAATAATGAAGTTTGTGATTGAATGGTGAACAATGATTTATGCATACATAGTTCTTTTAAAACAAATAAATTTACTTTAGTCAAATATGTCATGAAATTTATGAATGAGCTTGTACAGTTTGTTTGTACCAAGTCAACTTATGTCACATGTGTATAATATATAAATTTTTTGAAGTTTGTGATTGAATGGTGAACAATGATTTATGCATACATATTTCTTTTAAAACAAATAAATTTGAAGTTTTGATATAGTATATTTTTGTACAAATTTATTTTTTAAATAACGTTGAAGTAAAATAACTTTGAAGTTTGATATAGTATGTTTATACAAATTAATTTTTTTTAATAACTTTGAAGTTTTGATATAGTATGTTATGAAAATTGTACCAAGTCAAATATGTCATGAAAATAATTTTTTAAATAATTTTGAAGTTTTGATATAGCATGTCTTGTATGTAAAAACATGAAATGTATATTTTACTTCATATAGCATATTACCTATCTTTTTCTACTTAAATATTCTCAAATTGCATCTCTTTTCATTCATGTTGTGTTGCTCATATTCATATCCATATTATTTGTGCATTTTAATTACATATTCTCAAAGTCAATGCTAATTACATATTCATATATGTTGCAAGTATATTAATTATGTAGTTTGACCTTGCTTCTGGCTTTGGCTCGGGACCCGCCTCTAGACGACGTAGCATTACCCCTTATGCTGAGGATAGTGGCAGACAACTAGCTCGTCCCGTTGTTTATTTGAAGCCTAAGGCTGACACGGTGTTAAGTATAAAAATTAGCAGAATAACAATTTAATGTTTTTTACATACTATAACTATATTTTATGAAGTTTTAATTTATATTCAACGTAGGAGATTCGTGTTGGAGCCATCTTAGACTATGTTAGATATCTCTAATGATGCGTATATTGCCAGAATGAGCGATTTCTGGCCTAAGTGGAGCGGACTCCCTGCAGACATCAAAAAGACTATCTGGCAAGATTTTCTGGTACGTTTATACCGCTTTGGTACATCAAAGAGACTAATTAATTAAACACAAATAAATGAGATTAGTAAGATTTTCTTTTTATACAGGGAGCGGTAGATGTGCAGGAGGATGACATGAAGCTAGTGCAGCGACATTGGAATTCGAAGGTCGCCAAGAATTATAGAGAGAAGATGAACGAGCTTAAGAAAAGGGAAAAGAAACCAAAGTGGATAGAAGATGAAGTGCTTGAGAAGATGTTGCGTGGTGGGACACGCCTGAGTTCAAGGTAAATTTATAATGAATATAATTTATTTATTTTTACCGATTTTAAATAATTTGTCAACGTATATTTTCAGGGCGAGTCAGAAAGGAACGCTGCCAACAGGAACAAGAATCCAGTAATTCATCGCGGAGGATCCAAGCCCTTCCAGCATCACCACGAGGTCTTGGTAAATTTGTTAATTATTACATTTGTAAATTGATTAGTTCAGTGATTGACAATGTGGAATTAATTATTCAAATTACCAACTGCAGGAACGATTTTATGGACATCTCGTGTCATACATGGATGTCTTTACTCACACCCATGCATTGAGGAAGGTAGAGGAGGCCGACAACGTCACGTAAGAGTGGGATGATCAGGACAAGGCGACGCAGTCATATGTATGTGTATTTTAAATATTACAAGCGTGAATTGATTAGTTTATCAATTGCTAGTTACTGTAAAATAAAATCATCATTTTATTATTTCTCAAATGAAATTGTTTTTTTGCATTATAGGCGAAGTTCCAGGAGGCAGGGCTAATGTGCTTAAGGAGTCGGGTCGTGATGAGTTGATGCAGGAGGAGGAAGACAACTTATTCGATGCTGTTATGGAAAAAACACACGGGGCAGGCGTTATGGATTCGGTAACCTGGCGGTAATATTCGTATAACATAAACTATTTACATCTACATTATTAAGTGTTTTTCTCTGTTAAAAATTGCATGTTATAAAAATTACTATTTAAAATAAAAATTACTACTTAAAATTACTTATATAACAAGTTACTTGTATAAAAGTTGCATGTTATAAAAGTTGCATGTTATATTCTCTGTTAAAAATTGCATGTTATAAAAATTACTACTTAGTAATTCAGTTTGTAAGTTATGAAAATTGTATGTTAGCATTGTTAAAATGAAAATCGCATGTTATAAAAATTGTATGTTAGCTATGATTGAGCATTGTTAGCTATGTTATAAAAATTGTATGTTACCATTGTTAAAATGACTTTGAAATTGTATGTTAGCATTGTTAACATTGTATGTTCACTAATATGATACTTGTATTTGCAGGTTCGACAAGACAAGAAGGCACAAGACAAGGAAGAAATTAAGGAGTTACGATCGTTGATTCAACAGCTTCAGAACCAGAATCGCATGATGGGTATGCAGATTGAGCAGCTGAATCAAAAGGTTGTAGAGTACTTGCATAATCATGGCGAGTTTCCTTCATCGTCTGCTTCTGGAGATCATAGCGACGGTGCAGCTTGAGATATGTGTTTTGATGCTCGGTTGGGGGTTGTGTTTTGTTTTGATGTATGATGAGACAAGTTTGGTTGTGTTTTGATGGTTTGTATATATTGGTACGCATTATTGACACATTTGGATGGGTTTTTTTGGATGTTTGTATATGTTGGTACACACTGTAGAAATGCTTGGATGATTTTTTCGGATGTGTAGATAGTTTGTGTTGCATATGTTGATGTTTATGTATTTTATTTTGGTTGTTTGTGTTGTTTGTGGTATATATGTGTCGAATATATGTGGAACTGGTTGGAAATGAATTGGAAATGGAACTGGAATTGAAATGAAATGAGTTGGGGAGGCTGAAAGCAAGCTTGCTTGCTATTATATAAAAAATATACCCAGTATTTCCAACGGCTGTCAATGACTTCCAACGACGATATGGACATTATTTTTAAATGGTTTCCAACAGTTTTGATGGTTGAAAGCCATTGGAACAACCGTTGGAAACAATCCATTGTGTCCGATGGAAGCTGTTGGAAGTCGTGAATACTATTCCAACGACATTTCCAATGGCTTCCAACGGCCGTCAACAGCTAATTGCCGTTGGAATAGCCATATGTTCTTGTAGTGTGATACTATGACATCCATGCATGACAGAATTTTCAGAAAAAGATACCCAAATACCGTAAAACTGATTCACATAAACTGCAGGCAACAAAAAATATAGTATTGATACCTATGAAGGCATAAAACTGATACCTAAACAATGTGAAGAAATAAAATAATAGAAACTGATACCTAGAACAACTAAAAACTGATACCCAGTTCCTACTACAATAAAATTAACAACAAAACTGATACCTACAATGGTATAAAACTGATACCCAGCACCTGAAACCAAAAAATAATGATGAATACTGATACCTACAGGAGAGTAAAACTGATACCCACTGAATGTTCAAATAGCATCATAACAAAAAAAAAACACTGATACAAACTGCTACTTGTGATCTTAAAAACAATTGATCCTAATATATCAATTATATATCATTATAGGTATCATATGATACAAGTGATTAGATCATAGCAACATTATATACAACTGTTGAATTAATATTAGTAGGTATTATTGAGAATAAATCTCATTTTTGTGAAAATTGAATTGAATTGATTGCTTTTTTTAATCAGTGTGTATTATGGAGAATAACCATTATTTTTGTGATAAGTGAATTGAGTTGTATTTTTTTTAATTAGTGGTTATCAGTTCGAATTGACGTTGGCTATGAGAAAAATCATTTACCGAAGAAAACAATTCAAAACTGCAATTCCTTGACACGGTTCTGATACACAAAGTCGTAAAACTGATACCTAAAAAAATATAAAACTGATACCTGAAAACTGCTATAATATTTTAAAGAAAAACTATTGCAAAAAATGTTTACATCACAGTTTGATTGATTAAAATGAAATAAGTTCGATTGACTTATAAAGCTAATACAATAGTGCAACTACAAAATTATCACAGCGACAAAATCACATTAAAAAAAAACACAGTTAATATTGTTGAACTGATACCTAAAAAATTATAAAACCGCTACCTAAAAACTGATGCAATGTTTTAAAGAAAAACTAATGCAAAAAAATGTTTACACAACAGTTTGATTGATTAAAATGAAATAAGTTCGACTGAGTTACAAAGTAGATGCAACAATACAACTACAAAATTAACACTACAACAAAATCACATGAAAAGAACACATGACACAGTTAGAACAGGAAAACTAATACCTTAAAAAATAGCAAACTGATACCTAAAAACTGCTATAATGTTAAGAAAAAAAAAACATTTGGGTGCCGATTTTTGCTGTTTCGTATGATTTTTGGGTGTGGTTCGGTTGTCTGAAATGATGAGGAATTTGAATCGGTTGCTACTAAAGATGATTTCATATTTTGTTACTTTTGATTTTTGGATCGATTGTCTGAAATTGATAAACGACGTATAATTGAGCGAGATTGATAAATTACTGTTTCGCATGATAATTGAGGAGCTCGAAAATTCTGAAGATGACGATGAAATCGCTGGAGAGATAGCCGACGCAATGGAAGATTTTATGTATATTGTCCTTCTGAATAAAAAATGAAGCGGAGTTGGCCTGATTAAAAAGTGGAGCGGTTGTCCTTATGGTTAAAATTTTAATGCTAATGCTCATTGTAAATTAATTACCCATTATTTAAATCATCTTAGCAGATATTCATGCAACTATAAAGATGTATATTCATACTAAAAAATATAAGTTAAGTTTACTATATATATTCATTTTAAAAAAGGATATTTTTTCATGCAACTATAAAGATGTACAAATCACGTAATATGAACTATATATGTCAGTAGTAATGAAAATATTAATTTGTAAATCAGTTATGATTTGTTTGTATCAAGAACTTACGGTATATTGTATCACAAAATTCTTTTTTAACGTCAATAACTCCACAAAAAATTTATATATTTGTTTTGTAAATTTCTTTTTAATTTTTCCTACTGCGTCATATAGCTAAAATAAGTTTGTAATTTTACATTTAACATATTTAAACAGATTCCATTAAATGATATATTTGTTAATTTATCGAATAAATTATTAATATACGTCAATTTCAATATGTATAGTATATTCATATTAACAAAAATAATTAAAAAAAACATTTAAATACACACATATATTGTTTGTGTAAACTATAAAATATAAATTACACAGAAAATAATAATAATAATTTAAATTAATAGTTTATGTATTTCACTTAAAAATTTATTATATAACGCTTAACAATGTTCTATTTTAACATTAAAATAAAAAATAGTAATTTGAATAATCTGGCGCATCACCTGAGCGTTAACGTGCTCCTGAATAAACAACCCATCATGTACCTTTTAAAAATGTGGTGCAAGGCTAAAACAACAAGGTGTTACTATTGGTGCTTGCATTTGAATTCCCAGTCAGTGCTATCTGCACTGAAGCTTTCTCTATCTTTTGCCTATGAGTGGATGGATCACTGAAGCCTGAAATGTTACTCTTTCCTAGAATAGTAACAAATAACACCCCTAACTCTAAGACTCAAACCTATGCATACAACTTCCTCCACCTTGGTGCTTCTTGTACTTATTTCTATTCTGAATAAGCCTACACACATCGCTGTTACCAGTCTGATGATCACTTGCCAAACAAGCTCTCAACACTTCACTATCCATCCTCTATTTACATAAAGCATATACAATGTCCGATTTGCAGTTTACCGTTATACAACATTTATTCATTGAAATTATATAGATAGGTTAATTATTAATTGAGAACCATGCATATTGATTACATTTAATGTTCACTAGTCTGATGTGATTCTGTGAATGAGTGAATAATATGCCTAGCATTCATCTTCTTATTTTAAGATATATAGTCTTGCCTCCTGCATGCTATACTCCAACGCATGGAAACCATTCATTTTACAAGCTCATATCATGCATATCTCACTATGCAACTGTAATGCATAATGTATTCCACAATCCAAGGGAGGAGGCTACTGTGTATCCCACAATTCAGGGGCATTCCTACTGCTTATTTTATCTAGCCCTTATAATCTGTCCCTGGGTTTACCTACATTCACTGTCCCACACACGTGCATTTAACGCAGTTTGTCCCTAATTTTACGTATCATGCTTCCTACGCTCAATAATATATATGCTAGGAACATAGCGTAGCGAAGATAAATGGCATGCATATGCATGTATTTGCCTAACTCTGTATATCAGTGTATATCACCAAAGAAAACTTTTGTTATTGTTTGAGAAAAGTTGTTAAATTGATTGATTTTCTCTCCTTTATTTATTTTTTCTTTTTATATATACACAAATAATTGATTCAAGAACTATAAGGCATCACTATCCAAAAAAAGTTCTTTCTTTTTGAATTGAATTGAATACTTAAAATGGTAGTGCATATTAGTGTTGTATGTCAATGTATGTTTGAATATACGATATTTCACATTTAAGTCGAAGTGCTTAACTACTTTGGCAGTGGTATTGGTCCTTGTCGTCATGTATTGCTACAAAAAGGCCAAATTATTAATGTTTTAAAACCAGCTTAACTACCCTCATCATCTCTTTGATGAATAACCAATCATCTGTCTAACTTTCTCTGTTAATAAACTCAAGTAGTCAACCAGTTGATGCGTAAAGCTAGGCCTCATAAGCACGTGAAGCTTCTATCTACTACAAATTTGTACAACCTACTTCCACAACTTTCTAACTGAAGCACTAAATAACAAACCAATTTGTCCCTACGATCATGGTGGAGCTGTCTTTGTCCTTGATATGTTGTACCACATAATTGAACGCTCCACTGTTTACAATATATAGCCTCACCTTCAACCACTATGGCACTATCTAAGGTAGAGATGAGCATGGTGCGGTTTGGTGCGGTTTTGACACCCGAAACCGTTAGCGTGCGGTTTTCAAAAATAGAAACCGGAACCGGACCAAAAACCATTGGTGCAGTTTGGTTTTAAAAGTGCGGTTTCGGTTTTTAAAGTGCGATTTCAATTTCAAAACCAATTAAGAAAAAAAAAATTGTTCCCTTAGATGGTGATGCACACGAAATGTTTAAAGCTAAGGCAGAGGCTTTTTTATTTGTTCAGTGTGTGATATTGATCTTCACATGCAAATGAAAAATATTTTAATGTAATGACCAATCGGTCCAATCCTAATACCAACTTACTATAAATGACATTAAGGCAAAGGATGTAATCCAAATCATAACTCTGATGGACCAAAAGCAGTATGTAGAACTTATTCTAGATACTTCTCAGCAGTAGCATACCGCCTCTTTTTAACCTCTATAGCTAATACAGTAAGAGCTTTGTCTGGTGGCAGGTCTTGATAGCTTCTCAAGGTGTCCAATATTAGTTTTCTTTTCTTTTGTAGATCTTTTTTATGATCAGACATTTCTATCAACACGTCATGATTAATCTTGGCAACTTGAGTCAATATAATCGTGCAGTTAGAGTGCTGCAGCACCTATTGCTGCTCTTTCGCTTCCATGATTGCCAAGTAGTGAACATGCAGATTTGCTTGAAACTAAATTTGAGAAGGTAGCGTTAAAATTTACGTATAAGTAACATTCGGTGCGGTTTCGGTTTTGCAGTTTGAAAAACGATGAAAACCTAACCCGGACCGTACTAATGGTGCGGTTTCATCGTTTTTGCAGTTTTACTTCGGTGCGGTTTTTTAAGATGCGGTTTTTATCGATTTTATGCGGTTTCGGTTCGTAATCGGTTTTCCTGCTCATCCATACTTTAAGGTATTCAAGATAAAATGACACTTCGCTAATATATTTTAGGATGATCATCGCTTATTGCGCTTTGCCAAAGAATAAATAATTTCCACAAAGAACAAATCTCCTGTACCTAAAATTACTTATTCCTCTGTACCCGACCAGTTAAGAACCCCCAATTTTCACAATTTAGCAATTAAATCAAAGAAAAAAAAAGAGTTTAATTGCAAAAAGGTGGAAATCAGGGGTTTTTATTGGCTGGGTATAAGAGGAGAATTTTTTTTAGTACAGGTGATTTAATTTGATTTAAAATTTTAGTACTGGTGATTTAATTTGATTTCCACAATGCAAGAATTGTGTAGTTGTTTAAAGTTTGAAAGCCAAAAATTGTATTGTTGTTTAAGTGCATCACCAAACTGGTAATTAAGGCAAATTTCAAAGCTTTACCTTTTGCACACGATCTTACTGTGTGTATTATGAACAATAAAAAAATTTCAATATCAAATCTCATTCTGATATTTTCCTTATGTTGTAGAGTGAAGTATAATTTTCATTCTTTTCTATGATTGAAACTTTTTAGACATCATATATCCAAATTAGAAACATATACATAAATTTAATCTTAGAGGGGATAAATTATAGTTGTTTAAGTGCATCACTAAACTGGTAGTTGAGGCAAACTTATAAAACTACCTTTTGCACACGATCTTACTGTGCATTATGAACAATAATAAAATTTCAACATCAAATCTCATTTTGATATTTTCCTTATGTTGTAGAGTGAACTATAATTTCAGTTCTTTCTTTCTATGATTGAAACATTGTAGACATCATATATCCAAATTTGAGACATATGCATAAATTTAATCCTAGAGGAGGATAAATCCATGTGTAGTGTGTGTGTTAGCTAACAATTCAATCATTACAATTTAATCAAAGCGTGCACTCGCCTGCATAGACGTGTGTGCATTTATGTATTTAGTAATAAAATAATATGCCAAGACTAGAATTTTGTCCAACACCAGAAGTTGTATTCAAGAAAGGAAAAACAAACAAATGGGAATATATAAATTTTACATTGTAAGTCGGTAGGGCTGGCAGTGGATACCCCAAAAATCTGATATCCATCCGCATCTGTACCCGCAAAAAGCGGATAATTATTAGATATCCAGAAAAACGTATACGGATATGGATACATAGATATCTACATTCGAAAATTATCCGTCCATTTTTTTTTTAATATTATGCTCAAAATTATATGTATTTTAGTGCAATGAATCAGATTTATTTATTGCTTTTAAGTCGAAGGTTTATATTATATGCACTAAATGCATATTAGTTATTCAAATCTATTTAGTTTCACCATATATGCTTATATTTGACACTATAGTGATCAAAGAAATTGAAAAACATTAATGTTGAACTATAAATTTTCATTTATATTTATCGATTTACCGATCGTTGGCGGATAAGATAATTATACAATATCCGTCCGTATCCGTGGATACAGATATCCGATATCTGAAAATGATTTCGGAGACGGATATAGCACTATCCATATCCAAAAGTATCCGTTGACTGCTCTTGTAAGTCCTTTACTAGATCTAGACAATCTTATTTATTTTCCTGATCTTCCATTGATGCACAGTATCAACTTTTACAGTATTTCAACATTACAAAGGACTTTATAAACTCATTCCCAACCGGGTGTGTTAGATGGGGTCAAATCCAATCTGATTGACACCCCACTAACCCCATTGAAAAAAACACAGCAACCCGAAATTGAGATTGTTATGTGTCGTTTGTCGACTAAGAAAATGATGTGCATTATGATCCACATCTTAAATATAATCGGCTTTATAAAAGCCGGCTATTTTTACCGTCTATAACGGACGTTTTAAAATCTGATTTCCCTTAGTTGGCTATAAAGAGATTGTAAGAAAATTTCGTATATTATGTTGGGTCGTGTATTCAATCCAACTTACAATACTTATATAGCCTAGCTATTCTGTACAAATGAAATTAAATGAAAACTTATTTTTCTGCAGTGCAAACGACTATTTCTCTTGCAGTACACAATCACAAAACAATTCTTATATGGTATCGAAGCATCAAATGCTAACTCCAATAAGGTTTTGATCCTCAATCTCTGTCTAAGCATTGATCTATGGAAAGATAGATTATCCATTAATATTATCATTTGAATGCCTCTCATCCGAGATTATCCATCTCTTCACTTGAGAGTTGTAGTTTTATTCAAGAAACTGTGCCTCGCCATTTCTATTAGCTGTAGCAATTTCTTAAATTACATGCTTGGTGGTCAAAAAAATTATGAAACTCAAAAATTAATTTAAAAATCCAAGAAAAATACTCAGTTAAAACCAAGTGTCATCCAAGAAAGCTTACCACAGGAGACAGATCAAGAAATCATTTAAGAAAATCATCATTTAAGTCATCTAGGTTGCATCAAATTCAACTGAAAACTTTCTTTTAAGAAATCTCAACTAAAAGTATAGGAGTTCAGAATTCTCATACCATATACTACGTCAACTCGCTGATACTTGTTTATGATGGTTGAAGAAAAAGTGACCACATCCCCCAGATCAACAGTAAGATCCAATCAGTCCAGTGATAACAATACTCAAGACTTGATCAAGGCTATAATAAACCTGCAAAATTAACCCATCTCAATACAATTGGATGAGTCTAACTTTCTATTGTGGAAGCTGCAAATTGAAATAGTGGTAAAAGGATATGGATTAGAAGACTATCTTTATGAAACTAAAACAGTACCAGCAAAATATGTTAGTGATAGTCGAAACAATCTAATTCCCAATCAAGAATTCACCACTCATCGAAGACAATTCAACCTCGTTAGTTCTTGGCTAATGTCGTTTGTGGGTGCATCACTTATGCCACAACTAATTAGGTGTAAAACATCACATGAGATTTGGTCAACATTAGAAAGAACATTCATATATCAATCGGCAGCAAGTATTCTACATTACAAAAAGCAGCTGCAAATCATAAGAAAAGATAACCTAAGCATAAATGAGTATCTCATGAAGGTTAAGTACTTATGTGATCAATTAGCATGTGTTGGACACAAAATTGATGATAGCGAACAAGTTCTATACATCGTTGTTGGACTTGAAGATGGATATGAAGCTGTGGTAGAATTCATAACATCAACTGAACCAACACCATCTCTATAAAGTGTATAATCAATTCTTCTAGGTCATGGAGGAAGGTTATGTTTTGCAAAAAGGGTGCAAAACTCAAACTACTCTGTAAACTATGTAGCAAACAACATATTTAAAAATTAAGAAAGAGGAAATAATTCAAGAAGACAAAATAATAATTACCAGAGAAGTGGTCAGTCCAGCAGAGGAAGAGGAAGAGGAAGAGGAAGAGGAAGAGGAAGAAGAGAGAGATGGAACTCCAATAATATGCCAAAGTGTCAAATATATTATAAAGTTTTTCACCCTGCAAATTGATGTTACTTTATATTTGACAACAGTTTCAATGTGTATCAGCAAGCTAACAACAACAACAAAAACAGTAATCCCAAGCCGATCTGGTTTGAGGTCAAATTCACATCAAGAATAGTCAAGAAAGCACATCTAACATTACTAAGGTTGATGACATTCAAGATGAAGCATGTTATCTAAATTCAGGTGCCACACATCATGTCACCAACAATCCAAATAACCTCAATCTTGGAAATAGAGAGTAAAAGGGTAAGAAAGCTCTACTCATTGGTAATGGTAACTCAATTTTTATTACTCAGACATGCGAGTATTAAGGGGTGACAAATATCTTTACTTGAATAATCTTTTAAGGGCACCACACATTATAAAAAAGTTAATAACTGTGTTAAAATGTGCAAAAGACAACAGTGTATTTTTTGAGTTTTACCTAAAGTGTTGTTTATTTAGGAATATGCTAACTAAAGAAATTCTATTGCAGGGTAGAGAAACTAATAGACTATACAAGTTTGAGATTGGAAATTCAAGAAAACCAGGACTTAGAGAAAAGTGCTTTGATGTGGCAGAATTAAATAAGAATAAGAATTGTATGGTTTTCGATATGTGGCAATGTTAACTTGGTCATCTAAATGTAAGAATTGTAAAACAAGTTCTAGATAGTAATAATATTGCGCCTAATATTTCCAAGTCTTACATATTCAAACTATTAAACGGGGAAAAGTCAAAATTACCATTTCAAAATTTTGAAGCTAAATACATGAAACCATTGAAATTGGTTGTTGTTGACCTCTGCGGACCAGCACCAATTGATACTGACTACGGTTACAAGTATTACATTTTATTCATTGATGCATACTCTAAATACCCGTGGGTATATTTTTTGAAGTCAAAATCTGAAACTAACAATACAGTCATGCAATTTATAGAAAGGGCTGAGAATCAGCTAAATCATTAGGTAAAGACACTTCAAAGTGACGGGGTAAAGAATTTCTACCTCTAAAGAATTATTTTAGAAAAAAGGAATTATACACAAACTAACATGTCCACGCACTTCTAAACAAAATGGTCTCATAGAACGAAAACACAGACACATAGTTAAGACTAGGTTAACACAACTTGCACGAGCATCACTACCACTGCAATTCTAGCCTGATACTTTTGCCACAGTAATATACTTAATAAGAAGGTTACCAACTAAGGTACTCCAGTTTAATTTTCCTATAAAAATATTAACCAACTTCAAGCCAACATATAGTGACTTAAAATGATTTGGTTGTCTGTGTTTTCCTCACACCATGTTTAAATTTAGGTGATACAAAATCACAAATAGATGGAAAGTAAATATTTGTTTAATATTGAAATGAATGAATTAATTGATTGCATTTGCATGAAATATAAAGAAATAAATGCAGACATTAATTTCTTCCATCTACCCTAAGGAAAGGGATTGATTTACTTTCTATGTGTGCACATTTGTTGCTATTGTAATTAGACTCCATTATTTTATTAACAAACGTTAGTAATTTAATTGATGACTCACATAGATTTGCACTGGCTATATATTGAGGGGTAGACTTCTTTGTAAACTCATCCTAGCATGGAGTCAGTGATCCCCAATGGTGCCTCTTCTTGTTAAGCCTAATTTGAGGTTTGGATATGTAAACTCTTATTTTGTAATCTCTTGTAATTCTCTCATATGGAATTAAATCTCTCTCCATTGAACTGGACGTACACAATCTCAATGGTAGTGGAACCAGTATAAATATTGTGTGTCTCTTGTTTCTTCTGTTATAGTTATTTACTACTTGTTTGATGTAATAGAATAATTACTATCAGATTAGATTGATGTTCAATTGGCAAATCTGGATCCTGTTTATTGTGCTTCCGCATTCGCGCAATCTTCTTTCTCAACAGATTGGTATCAGAGCGAGGCAATTTGTTTTAAATTGTGTACCAATTATTTCTACTAAGGTTGGTAGATTCATTGGTGATTATGCTATTACTATTTTGTAGGAAAAGAAAATTTGGTGGAGAAGATTATGTTGAGAGAGAAGAGTGTTCCAGGCTTGGAACTTTGATGTAGCTTGAGCTTTGGATTCTCATTAAGGTGGAGTTATATGTTAGAATGCAGTCTGACTAACCGTAGAAAAGCGACTTCGTAGAAAACATCTTGGAGAAATTGCTTAAAGGTGGTAGCGACCAAAGACGAATTATTGGAGATGTTAGCGACCTTTCCAAGTGTTTGAGAACTGTATAACTTCACGTTCAGTTGATAAATCTCATCAAGATGGAGATCTTTTTGGTGTGGCTCGCATTGTAAAAGAGTTAGGTGATAAAGGGTTTAGTGTGTTGAAGAGACCATTGGGTTTAGAAATTGTATTTGATGCAGCTAATTTTGGTGATGGATTTTGACGCCACTCAGACTTATCAACTTTTTGATGCCGTCTTGGAGAGTTCAGTTCATAGAGCTGATTTTGGCGGATTTGGTGCCACTGTGATACATCGTCGATTTTGTGATGTCTCCTTAAAGGAGGTGCTACATGTAGGTATGTGGAAGGAGAGAGAATTAGCTGCATACATAGATTTCGATTATGGCACTGTTTTTGAATTGGTGATTGAGAGAATTAACTTTGACCTTGATGGTATTGAGATTATTTTAGGATCTACCTTTTTTTTTTTGGATATTTGCAACATTTTGCTGGCAGGCGGGACATAGTCTAAGCTCGTTAACATGGTGTGATGGGGGGTAGATTTGCTAGAACCCATTAGGCAAATATTCATTTTTGGTTTCTATCTCATTGTGAGATTTTGATTTAAGGTGGGAGTTCTGTTGAAGAGTGTTATGTGTGAAGAGAATTTTATTTGAGATGGGCTATTAAAGATATGTGATTTGGCATCAAGGTGGAGTGTTAAATTTAGGTGATAAAAAATCACAAATAGATGGAAAGTAAATATTTGTTTAATATGGAAATGCATGATTTAATTGATTGCATTTGCATGAGATGGAAAGAAATAAATGCAGGCATTAATTTCTTCTATCTATCCTAAGGAAAGGGATTGATTTACTTTCTATGTGTGCACATTTGTTGCTATTGTAATTAGCCTCCATTATTTTATTACTATATGTTGGTAATTTAATTGATGACTCACATAGATTGGCATTGGCTATATATTAAGGGGTAGACTTCTTTGTAAACCCATCCTGGCATGGAGCCAGTGATCCCCAATGTTGTCACTTCTTGTTAAGTCTAATTTGAGGTTTGGATATGTAAACTCTTATTTTGTAATCTCTTGTAGTTCTCTCATATGGAATGAAATCTCTCTTTCGGTTGGACTGGACGTACACTATATCAATGGTAGTGGAACCAGTATAAATATTGTGCGTCTCTTTGTTTCTCTATTATAGTTGTTTACTATTTGTTTGATGTAATAGAATAATTGCTATCAGATTAGATTGATGTTTAATTGGCAAATTTATATCTTGTTTATTGTGCTTTCGCATTTGTGCAATCTTCTCGTACAACAGATAGGTATCAGAGCATGAACTAATTGATAAGAGTTTGTTGAATATTTGTGATTCAAATATTTGATAAGAGGGAAAGAAATTAGCTAATTGATTCAATCAATTAGTTGTGCTATATGTGGAAATATATGAGAGGATATTTTGATAGGGAACTAATTGATTACATAATGAATTAGTCAATCAATGAATTTATAAATAGGGAAATATGTATATTCATTAATTTTGTAATATGAAGAGATAAGTGTTTGGCTAGGAGAATCATGCAGCGAAGGAAACATATGAAAAACAAGATCTTCTCTTTCCATTTACATTGCAATCACATCATGGAGATTTGGAAAGATTCCGAGGCAATGAAGAAATTGTTTTTCTTCATCTCTAAGAAACCTTTCATCCTGAAGCCAATTTGTATGTTCATATTTGTGGAGCATGAACGTGTGAGAGCATCCACCATTACCCTCTTCTTCAGCATACCCTAATTTTTGTTGTCAATCAATTAGGGGTTTTGAGTGCATACAAGTATTTGTTGAAATTGATTATTCAATTTGTAATTATAGGCTAGTCTCTCCATCTAGTACCTATAATTTTGTAATTTCTTTCTTGTGTTCTCTTTTGTACTCTCTTCATTGAAATAAAAAATAGTTGTTGGGTCCGCGGACGTAGGCACAACCAAACCACGTTAAATATTTGTGTCTTCTACTCTTCTTCTATTTTGTTTTGTTTGGTGTTTATTCTTCATTGAGTTGGCAGTTGGTAATTAATCGACAGGCTAGATCCTCTTTTGTATTGCTTTCGCATTTGTGTAATTTTTGCACAACATCTTGGTATCAAAACTAGCTATCTTGTTCTAGATTAGTTACCAATAGCTAATTCGTTTGATAGTAATATGAAAAATTATGGCATCACCAAATTTGTTAGAAGAGATGTTTTTGGGACATGGAAGGTTAAAGTGAAGACTAATGATGGTGTTCTTCAACAACAACTTCATTCACCTGGAGGAAGAGATAAAATGCAGAAGCGCCTTGGAGGAGATATGCATAGGACCCACTTCATGGGTTCTAGAAGAGGTGTTTGCTATTATTGTAAGAAGTAGGGACATTTAATATGAAACTGTTCATCTCTTAGAAAGAAGAGAGAGAAGAAGAAAGCTTTAGTTTTGGCGGCGGTTAGACCAGATGCAGATAGATGTGATAGTGATACATCATTATTTTCACCCAGTATTTCACCATTAGAGACTACAAGTTGGGTGATTGATTTGGGAGCCTCTTGTTATATGATGCCAGATAAGAGCTGTTTTGTCAGTTATGAGAAGATTGATGGCGGAGCAGTTCATTTGTAGAATGGCACATTTTGTCATGTTGTGGGCATTGGAAGTGTGAGGTTTAAGATGCATGATGGTGTTATTAGGACTACCAAGGATGTTAGACATGTTCCGATGCTGCAAAAGATTTGTTGTCTGTTGGAGCTTTAAGTAGACTTGGTACGAGAATAATGGAGAGAATTTATGAGTAGCGAAGGGTTCCTTGATATTCATGAAAGGGTGCAAGTCGAATGATATTTATATGCTTCGTTGAGAGGCAATCTTGGGAGATTCAGCAGTTTCTACTGATTCTAGTGTTAAAGATTCTACTCAGTTATGGCACCTTCGTTTAGGTCATGTTGATGAGGAGAGCCTGGAAGTATTGAAGAAGCATAGGTTAATTGTTGTTGATTCTCAATTAAAGTCTAGCACTTGTGGAGATTGTTCTTTTGGAAAGAAGAAGCATGTCACATTTGATGTTGGAAGACCTAGAGCTGCAGAGTTTCTACAGTATGTTCATTCTTATGTATGGGGACCCACCCCAATTGCATCTTTAGGTGGAGCCAGTTTCTTCGTCTTATTTGTCGATGATTTGCCACGTATGGTTTAGGTTTATTTCATGAAGACTAGATCCGAAATATTTGCCCAATTTCGAAAGTGGAAGACCTTAGTTGAAAGGTTGTCAGGAAAGCAGCTGAGAGTTCTTAGAGTTGGAAATACTAGTGAATTTGATTCACAAGAATTCACTAACTATTATGCATCCGAGCATGTATTTAGACATTTTTCTATGAAATCACATTCATATGGAGTGGGGGAGAGCATGTATCGGATGTTATGGGAAAGAGCTATGAGCTTGAAACTGACTGCTGGTCTAGAAGAGGGATTTTGGGAAGAAGCACTATCTATGGTAGTACTTCTCATTAATCGTACACCTTCTATTGCCATAGATATGAAGATCCCAGAAGAAATATGGAAAAGAGTGCCTATTGATTATTCATTCCTTAAAGTGTTTGGTTGTTCAGCTTATTTAGAAGATGAGAGACATGATAAGATGAAGAATAGAGGAAGCAAGCACACTTTGTTAGACTATGGAGAAGGAATGAAGAAGTATAGGTTGTGGTGTAAAACAACTAAGAGAATTGTGACTAGAAGGCATGCGATATTTGATGAGAGGTCTTTACTAAAGGCGGAGCCTCTACCAAGTGATGACGTTAGGAGGACACAAAATTCCCAAACACGTTTGGAGTCATTAGATTGTTTCCATATTCGGAGAGAAAGTCATATTTCTGATGGTACCATGGTTGATGAGAAGATGTCAAAGGTTCATACTTTATGTGGAGCTTAGTTGCAGAAAAGGTCTTTTAGTTCTGTTGGCCCTATTGGTAAGCATACTTGTAATGATCCTTCATCTTATGCTTTGAATGTTGCAGAGCTTGTTGGTGAGTCTGTTGGTATTGACAAAGAATATTCTAGTAAAGTTCTTCAGAAGGAGGTTGAAGTAGATAATATTGAGTATGTCCTCACTCAATATAAATTGGAGAAGGTGAAGCGCGCTATGATATCTCCATTAGTCTCTTAGATCTATGTATCTACGATTTTGTCTCCTTCATCGGATTTTTTGAAGAATTTTTGGTATTTTCTATCTTTCTTATGCTTGAGAAAGATTTGGAAGCTCTGTTTGGGCAATATTGCCCAAAGTAGTTCACATTGAGCTTGATGGCGTAGACCCAACAATTTGTTGAGATTTTGTGATAAAAGAGATTGTTATATTTAAATCAATGTGGAGTGTTGAATATTTGTGATTCATGTATATTCATTGATTTTGTAATATGAAGAGATAAGTGATTGGCTAGGAGAATCATGCAATGAAGGAAACATATGAAAATCAAGATCTTATCTTTCCATTTACATTGCAATCACATCATGAAGATTTGGAAAGATTCCGAGGCAATGAAGAAATTGTTTTTCTTCATCTCTAAGAAACCTTTCATCCTTAAGCCTATTTATATCTTCATATTGGTGGACCATGAACGTGTGATAACATCCACCATTATCCTCTTCTTCAGTATACCCTAATTTCTGTTGTCAATCAATTAGGGGTTCTGAGTGCATAAAAGTCTTTTTTGAAATTGATTATTCAATTTGTAATTATAGGCTAGTATCTCCATCTACTACCTATAATTTTGTAATTTCTTTCATGTGTTCTCTTTTGTACTCTCTTCATTGAAATAAAGAATAGTTGTTTGGTCCGTGGATGTATGCACATCCGAACCACATTAAACATAAGTTTGATTATAGAACTACTTCATGTACATTTTTGGGGTGTACCACCAATCACAAGGTTTATAAATGTCTTGATAGTTGTGGAAAAGTTTACATTTCTAAACATGCAGTGTTCAATGAAAAGCTTTTTTCCACTTTGTAACTCAAAGTACAAAACTACCAAGAAAGTTTACAACCTAATTTATGTTATGTCATTTATTCCTAAATATACTGATGATGTCGTGTATGTGGCACACTCAAGTAATAATGCAACATTCATACAAACAACTCAATATGTTCTACACCTCAACACACCATGTCCATTGATGAACTAGGTCAAGAGTGTGAAGTATCTTCTAACACTACTTATGCAAACTCATAATGTTCATGTAATGAAGATAATCTGAAAGATACTACAACTAAGATTCAAGAGGAAGAAAATAACAACAACACTCATGTCCAAAACAAGCATCACATGATGACTAGAGCAATGAGTCTCGTTTGAAAAAGGAATTATTCATGTTATTTAAAATATTTCTTCATTGATATTATTTTAAGTTATGTATTTATCAGTATTATTCACAGATAGTTATTTATTGATGTTAATTCAATTTTAACAGATTGTTTTTATTATTGAGGTTTAGCTAATCAATCATTTTAATTAATAGCGCTTAAATCAATGTATCATTTATTTCAATATTGTAAAGTTAATTATTTATTAATGATATTTTAGATAATTAATTATTTAACTCATGGCATTTAGAGTTAATTAACCAATTTAATTAATGATCTTTTAAAGATAATTAAATAATTAGATGAATTAAATATACATGATTTTTGAAGATATTTATAATTAATAAATGGAGTTATAAAAAGTTATTTCACTCGGCAAATAAATTTGTAAAAAGGTTGTAAACGATATCTTATAAATGAGTTTTATATGAGATATTTTGCAGAAGAGACTTATAAGTAGAACTATATAAAGAAAAGAAAGGTACAAAAATGAGAATTTATTAAAAATTGATTTATAAATATTTCATAAAATGTATTTTCAAGTAATTAAATTCTCCAAATAAATTTGGGAATTTAAAGTGGGAGTTCATAAATTATTTTGAAAATTATAAAATGAGTTTTATAAATAATTTATTTAATTTATAAAAGCTAAGTTGGTAAACAAAATAAGAATTAGGAATAGAAAAGAGTTAGCAAATATAAAAGAGTTTTATAGTGGAATATTATGAAAGGAACAAGACTTTATTTTAATAAACAATCCTTCTTAATTATTGTGGTACTGAGTCCATACTTAACGTCATAGGATAAATGTTTTGGGGTTTATGGTAAACATTATAATAAATGACATTTGTTTTTGACCCAAATTAATATAATTTGGAAAATATGATATTTCTCTTTAGTCTTCTGCGTATACTTTTCCCGCTGAGATAAGTATATATATTTTCTTAGTATTTGGAAAAGCACTGTTTTGTAAATATTTTTATTCCTTAAGATTGGTATATGAAATAATTTTCAAGTACTTACAAATGGTTTTAATTAATTAGAATATCTATTAAAGAGGCTTAGTGGGTTATTATGCGGTTAACCATGCTTCACTAAACTTCTAATTTGGTTACTTATTTATTCGATGATTAAATTACTGACTACCAAAAATCTTAAATAGTTTTTAAAACTATCGTGTCGATTTAGAAAGACCAGATCAGATATATTATTTGAAATCCACTTCAAACCAACAATGTTTGAAATGGAAGACATCTTGAAGATAATCAAACATCAAGCACTTTAAAGTGCCTATCAATCCTTAGGCAATTATCTTAAAAGGATGTAGTATAAGTAAACCTTCTGGTTTGTTCATAACCTAAACAACTTGTATAAACAAATGCTAACATTTGAGTTTTTACCTAGAGGATAGTGTTAGCATTCCAAGCGGGATTCGCTAAAATGGTCAAACATAGACACAATTTCATCAACCATAAATGATTAAAACATGATCTATTTAGGGAGGCCAGGTTGTTTTCTCCCATCAAGGTATTGTTATTTTCAAATCTGGATTCGATATTGGCCCATTTATGTATGTTTGAGATTTTGTGTGACTATTGACCGACAAACAAGGATGATAAGATATTTTGTATTATCCGTCGAGGGGGAAACTAGTCTTACATCAGAAGGGGTAGGCCCTCCACACATTTTATCAGAGATGTACTGGAGCAAGCCGTATTCCGGTAGCCTTGTCGTTGTATAGAATTTATCCTCTAATACCACAATTAAAGACTTGGTGTAACACCCCACATCCGTTAGTGTCACTCACAAAGGGAATGCACTAAGTTCTGTGAAGCATTTAAGGTAAAACATGCAGATAAATTACAAGACAGAAAAAAATTAAAACAGCGGAAAATAAATCTTTACTTTATTGATAAAATAGTTTGTACAACAATTGCTTTCCAATACCAGAGTATCATCTGTCTTACAAAATAAAGAAGCATAAAATAACATTTATATTCCCCAATGTAGCATAAGCCAGCCATAGCAGCGGAAAAGAGAGTCTAAAGCGATATATCCAAGAGTCTTCAAGCTTGGAAAGAGTAACAGTCCATACTAAGCAGAGCTATTCCCTCCCTGACTACCTTAGGGGGGGGGGGAGGAGGGAAGAAAAGAAGACGAAAGAAAAACAGAGTCAGACATAAATCCTGAGTAAGTCTAGTGGCTTTTAGCATGTGAACAAGATAAAGTTCATGACAGGAGTAAACTGGAAAATAGAACAGTACCGGAATAACAGACTAATATAAACCAAAGAAAGACAGTTTAAACCGAATATACTATCACACCCCATTCTATATCTCTGCACCACCTAACTAGTATCCCAACTAGTAATCTATATAAAGATGATAACATGATCCCAATCACTGTAATTGCGGTTGCCCTTAGGTGTACGTCTATTATTTATTACCAAGATCTAATATAGGGTTTTCTTATCAAGCGCTTTCTAGACTTAACCAGGGTTTACACGACCTAGATCCAACTATGGTTTATGTTACCTATTGAACGCTTCTCGGATTCAGGGTTTATGCCACCTAGGTCCAACTAGGGATTATGCTACCTATCGAACGATGCCCTATAGTCTAGGACACATTACCCAGAGTGATAAGTGTTCCTAGACTTGACGTCCCAATCGTATCGTAAACGTGCTATATATCTAGTTGCACATGTCCTCTATATGTGCGACCCAAGTCTCGTGGCAGGGAAAATTTAAGAAACACGGAACTCGGTTGGGAGCTTTCAGATATCTGCCGATGCAGAAGCTAAGGTCTGTTTTTCTAGTGGCTATGGTCCCACCTGACCCCTCCCTCAACTAATGAAAGGCACACCTTGAAAAATGAGAACTATACGCAGGCCTCCTATGCCCTACTAACCTATGGGCATCCGCAACCATAACTAGATAGCGAGTATAGGGTCTGTTGGAGTTCTCCGCCTTTCCTCTTCACATATCTCGATTCACTCAAGATGGTAGGTAAACGACGAGTGGCTATCACAGGGCTACTGGTCTCGCCGAATCACGCTGGTCCATCCTAACCTTTAGGTTGCCTTATATTGCAACCAAGGCATACCCTTGGTTCTCCAAACATAGACCTTAACCTCTGTGAGCCCAGGAGGATCATCTGCAGCCTCACAGAGGGATACCAAGAGTACCCTCACGTCCCCTCGAAGCCTCGGGCTTCGTAACCCAATTCGTTGGAGCCTTCTTTAAGATCAGATGGATGTTTGCTCCTGCTCGTGTTATACTAAGAATTACTACTTAGTTTTCCTAATTAAGGTTTACCACTTAGTTTCCTGAATCGTCGTTTTCTTAACTAAGGTTTACTAATTAGCCCTCTTTCTCGTCAAGTTGGATTGGTTAAGTGTCATTAGTCAATTCAAGTTAGCTTAACCCATTCCTTTGTCATACTAAACTGGCTAAGTGTTAGCAGTAGTTCATGTTGACTTAACCCTATCACAAACCAAGTTATATTGGAAGTATTTCTTATTACTTAACCCTACCCATTCATCTTGTATTGGTTAAGTGTCCCTTTTAACCTAACCTTGCCCACCTGTTTTAACTAACATGTTATAACGGTTAAGTGTTCCCTTAGTTAATATAACCCTAACATCTATTTAATTAACATGTTCTAATGGTTAAGTATTGTCCCTTCACGTTTCAACTTAACCCTGCTCAATTTATCACACTATGATGGTTAAGTGTTCTAAGTTTACTTAACCCTACCCTCTAGTCCAGCTAACATATTAAATTGGCTAAGTGTATTTACTTAACCTTACCCACTTATCTAGCTAACGTGTTATAATGGTTAAGTATTCTAAACTTACTTAACCTCACCCATTTATCTAATTATTAGGTTATAACGGTTAAGTGTCCTAAATTTACTTAACCTCGCCCTCTAGTCTAGTTAATATGTTAAATTGGTTAAGTGTATTAACTTTACTTAACCTCACCTTCTAGTCTAGTTAACATGTTGAGTTGGTTAAGTGTTTTAGATAACTTAACCCTACCAATCCTAGCTTAGCTTTAATTGTCTTATTAAAGCAACAACCACTCACATTAGATAGGTATTGTTGTGGCTGCCTGTATGCCGGTCGGTTCCGGGAAGTCATACGCCACAACTCAGTCTAACCTCGGGTCTTTATTGGGCTCAATGCCTTAACCTCTCACAGTGGATAGGTATTGTTGTGATTACTGGACAGCCGGGCGGGTCCGGGCAGGTTTACATCACAACTCAATCCAACCTCGGGTTAAGCATATTCGTATTGTCTAAATTTACATTTTAATTTATGTAAATTATCCAGAATTCATGTCATTGCCCAAATTTATTTCTAATCTAGTTCATTAATTTAGGTATATAATTTATACCGTTTCATGCCATAAATCACCTATGTGATTTTTAACCCATTTACGTCAAGTTTCCTATAATTACCAATTTTACCCAACGTTACCCCGTCTAAATATTAGGCTAACAATCTTAGCCTAATTCTCCATCCGCATGATTTTAACATATAATATTAGGCTAAAAACTTAGCCTAATTTAGCATACACAAAATTGGCATAAAAATAATTCATTAACATAAACATGTCATAGGTGTAAACTTGGCATTCTCGACATAGTCAATATGAACATCATGGGTGTGAACTTGCAAAATAATCAGCATGAATATCATAACATTGCATAACATGCCACAAACTTGCATATGAATATTGGGCCTAGTTAAATAGGTGTCACATGAATCATATAGTTATAACCTAACATAAAGGTATAACATAGAATAACCTAATAGATGTCATATGAATCCAATACAACATGGTATAACATGTTAATGCATAGGTCTAGGCATAACCTCAAACATAAAACTGGCATAAGACAAAACTATATGTAAAACTTTGACAACCACTTAAGGGTGTGAACTTGCAACACATATGTATAAACATAGATCTAACAATAAACTTTCATATGAATCCTAAACGGATCTTGACATGGATCTGATTATAAGTTCTCACTTGCATAAAAACATGTGAATATAGATCTATTCTAGTCATGTAGGCACAATTGTTTAAACATATATACATAGAGCCTACATGAATGATATAAATATTTGTGTAAATCTAACTTGCAACCTATAACTTGCATAAGCATATATTTAGATCTAACTGTATACATACAATTCGCATAAGGTGTTGATTGTTTGATTCACAATACATAAAAGATTCAATCACCACAATCATTCAAATTATGACAAATAACAAATATAAAACAACATCGTTAATACTGATATAATTCCATATTACAATTTACAACAAATCATGTCTTAATCGCATTCCCATCTAAAGAGCCACTATACTTACAACGGGCGCTGAAACTTGTTTTCTGGTTTCTGTTATTCTGAATTTGCAAAGCTTTCCCTTGAAGTAGAAAACAATGCGTAGAAATTAGATTAGACTTTTGTTTCTTCTTGAATTGGCTCGCCTCTCAAGCTTTTCCTCTTGACGGCTATTCTCAAATTTCTCTCGGTAGCATGGCGGCTCTAGTTTTTTTTAAATGTAAATTAGGTTGAGTCTTACGTCCTTTTTATAGAGTTTCAAGTTGATTTGAGCCATCAGATGAAGACAGAAGGAATCTAGGCCATACACATCAAGAGGAGCCAATCAAATGCCGACACGTCAGCCCTAGTGACACACTAAGGCTTAGAAATTCGACCAGAACACAGACTAGGCCAGCCAGACCTGGCCAGGTCGATAGGGGGGTCGACCCTATGGTCGACCTGGGTCCACCAGGTCGACCCTATGGTCGACCTAGGCCCTGGGCAGGAATTTTCCTACCCAGCCCGGGTTTGGTCCTATTTTTGAATTTTGAATCCGATTTTCGAGCTGTTTGAATTTCAAATAAATTCTGAAACTTCCGGAGGTCATATCTCCTTCATACGGAGTCCGATTTACGCAAACTCGGACTCTATCTCAAGCAGAATTTTGAGACAAACGCAATGGAATAACCCGTTTCCCTTAATTCTTATGTTTTGAATTAAGTATAATAAAATTTCAAATTACTGTTAACCGAAAACTCGGGGTGTTACATTCTCCCCTCCTTAAAGGATTTCGTCCCTGAAATCTTCAAGTCTGGGAGAACATATATCCTACCATCCAATCGTCCATCTACTCAACCATCAAACACATGCAAGCATTGTCCTTAAAAGTCTTCTAATGCTTCATGATCATATGCATAGTGTGTGTATATGTCCTTGTCTAATGCAAAATCAGGCGGTCTAATGATTCAGTTGACCTCCTTAATGAGAATTATGTCTGTGCCATGAGTCCATTATGTATGCAAATTTTTCTTACTCAAGATTTTCTACATGAGTGCATAATCATTCATACAAATGCAACGTCCATATGATAACACATCAAGTTCAACTCATAAACAAATACATATATGTAAATGCAATATGGAAGTGTCCGAGCTGACCTAGTGTCTAGTATATGCATCCACAAGCAGCCACTTGCAACCATCAATCACAACATGTCTCAAATACATGTTTACATCCATTGGCTTCTACCTAAGGATCGATGATACGTCCTAGAGGATATACTTTAAAATCTAGAAGCAAGTAGGCATAAAACTCCTAGAGAAAGGATATACCCTTAAGAAAAAGGGTATGATGCACGTATCTAGTCTTCTAAGTCGCATCTTCTTGAACTTCTCTGTAACGTACCTTATCTTGTTAATCTTCACGATTGTGAAGCTTCTTGACCTCCATTTCCAAAATTATCATTGATCGGATAACCGGCTTTTCATTGTCAACTGGATATATGTGGAAGTCTATCCCGCGTTTTAGGGGTAAACCCCTAACCTAATCAAAACATCTGCGTACTCATGGACTATTCTAACGGATTGCAAATCATCGATAAATGTATTACGCGATTCTAGATAGCTAATCCTAACTGATCCTTTTAGGATCACGAAATCTCGAGGGTATTTCCAAGGCAAGTCAAAAAAAAGTCTAACTTTCAGAATTACTAGCCAACCAGCCCATGCCTAGGATCAACTCATAGCCCATGGAACCAAAACATTACGCTTAAACTCAACACTTAATGTGGCCGTTCTCAAATCCCTACAAACCAAAGGTAAACGGGCCGAACCACCAATTTGGATCTGGGACTAATTGGGATCTTCTACTATACAAGTACCTAGGTGCAGAGGCTCAACTATGGAAGCAGGTATAAACGAATGCGAAGCGCTAAGATCAAAAGAGTACTAACAGGTTAATCAAATGAAAAGCTAAACTTTTCCAATGGAGACTTTTACTATCTCTCTCCCTGGTATTGTGGTGGTGAAAGCACGCACTCGTCCTCCTGAAAATCCTTTCCCTCATCCTTGCCCTTGTCCTTAATTATATGCCCTATTATACCATAGAAAAGCTACTTCCTCTTGTCTTAGGTTTTATAATTCCTTCATCTTTCGTGAGCCGAGTCCATAACCATGAATTCCTCATCCTTGGGTTGTGCCCCTTAGCCAAACTCCTTATCCTCTTCCTTGTGTAATCATGTTGACAAATCTCTCGAAAGCTGCCTCCATCGTACAGAAAACCCTACAAAGCTTGAAAGAAAACTAGCCGCAGGTGAAACTATTACGGCTATAGATGGAAGTCGGGCACTACTTCGCCCTTCGATGAGGTTACCTCCTAGAAAGCAAGGAGGCCCAGAGACTCAAGAAAGAAGGAAACAAGGACTCAAACAGAGAATCAAAAGATAGTGCATATGACTTTGGGGAATATGCCTTTAAAACAAAACTTTTCTTTTGAAAATGCTTCTTTTAAACTCGTTTTGAAAATAATTTTTCAAGTCTTTTATCTGATCCGGTAACCTTCAGCTATGATACCACGTGTAACACCCCACATCTGTTTGTGTCACTCACAAAGGGAATACACTAAGTTCTGTGGAGCATTTAAGGTAAAAGATGCAGATAAATTACAAGACAGAAAAAAATTAAAACAGCGGAAAATAAATCTTTACTTTGTTGATAAAATAGTTTGTACAACAATTGCTTTCCAATACCAGAGTATCATCTGTCTTACAAAATAAAGAAGCATAAAATAACATTTATATTGTGACGATCCCAAAATCCGAGGGGCGGTATTAAGGATAATCATTGGGAAATAACACATTAATCATCATAGCAGAGTATAGATAATAGCAGAAACAATAAATAAAATAATTTTACATGGATATGACAGCGGAATCACAACATGTAGGAATATCAGAATAGCATAACGTGGGATATACTTAGTAAATAAAAAGGAAATTGATCAGTCATCATCGCCAGGGGCGGAATACATACATGCAGTGAGACATAATAAGGGTATCAGTCTACATCGCCGGAGGCGGAATACATATACATATAGTGAGAAATACGGAAAGTAAATCAGTCTGCATCGCCAGTGGCGGAATCATAATATAAGTACAGTAATGGCGGAAAATGTCAAAGTCATCTCTGTGAAGTCAGCCTCGCCATGAGCCAAAAATGCACCCTATGCAGCAGTGCAGAGCCAAAACAACCTGTCACCTGTGTACTAGGCTACCCGTGTGAAAATAAGGGCACCCGCGTTTGCAAAGTGAAACAAACAGCGAGTCAGTCATGGGGACTGGTATGAGGAATCTATTTAACAGTTAACAACAGTAAATAGCAAATCATAGGACCACGCCACTTTCGCGGAACGGGTTTACTCCAGTGATTGCTAGTGCATTTAAAAACAAAGTAAATTCTTTTAAAACAACGCAATGCTTTTAGAAAGAATGAAGCCATTATAAGACTCAGGTCCCATCACACAATGCAACGCAAGCCGGAGGATAGAGTTTTACCTTATAATAGCCAAATATGCTTGATACGTATAAAGCAAAATCATTTGATATTATTACTAGTGCATATATGTTTCAAAAACGAATAACATCATAAATATCAATCATAGGCGGCATAGCTACCATATACTATGTCACCATACTAGTACTACAATCAAGTCCGTTATTTCGTATTGGAAATTGGATTTCCGTCATGAGTCGAGGCAAGGGGCAAGCTCCTCTCCGCTTCGAGACACTCTAGCAAATGCCTCGGGACTACACACTCTGGGTAACCCCTGGATCTTCAGGGCCGGTCCTCACTTACGTTAGAGGATTAGTTATTCCTGAACACACGTTTCTCAGTCCTTACAGACCTATAATCGAGGCGCCTCGCATTCCAACAACCACAAAGGTGAAAAATAGATATATATGTCAGGGCAGGTAATTCACTGACACCACCATAGCTAGAAAGAAACGTCGTGCTCTCCATGCAGTCCGTATCCCATTTTTAACTCATACCGGGGTGTGAGGCTCGCGAATCTACGAAATACACAAAGCTAGGCCACGTAGACCTTGCTTTGATCATCATCCACAAGACTTTGCTTTGCAACAGAAGCCTTGATCACAGCATCTTGGCATGCCACATAGGCAGTCCACTCCATACGATTGATTTCCATCGATATATAACCTCTAAGCTCGTACGTCTCAGAGAAGGGCGTTAAGCAAAAGAATAAATTCTCCGCCTCCAAACAGATATATATTTAACAGAGATCAATCAGTATAGAACAAAATCCAATGTCAGAAACACAGTCCATTTACAAGTCCGTCCTGGGTCTGAACGAAACCGGAGGCGTCAAATCCCTCGTATATCCATCCAATCAACACATACGTTCAGACGGCTACTACTTCCGTCCCTTTCCGGTAGCTACTCCGGTTAGGAACCTCAGTAGCGCCCATCCAACCGATATGAAGATCGTCGGTCTTGAATCGTCTTTACATTTTCCAATTCGAATCGCTCGATAAATTATTTGAAATGAGGGTTAGCTCGGCCTTTTCAAATAATCCACGTCATTAGAATTTAAATCGACTCATTTTATGGTTATATTATTCGACATCCATCTTTCGGTTCTTTAGTGTTATTTTCATGTCATACACATACAACCATCAAATATCAAACAATTCAAGCCCTATTGGTTTATTCTCAATCAATATTGCTTATGATATTTTATAACGATTTTTCGCCATTTTTATTTATTTAAAAATGGCCACATTTAATTAAACGACGTTTCAGGTCGTGTCGTGGCGCTGGCGCTGTTTTTCCTTTATTTTGTTTTACACATATCGGAAAATCTAACCGTTGGATTTCTACAAAGTCTATATCAGTGGGAAGATATTCCCAAAGCGAACCCAACGGGTCCAGTTTCGTGAGAATCCGACGGTCGGATCTTCCACACTAGTCGTTTGAAGTTACGGTTTCAAAATTCGAACTGCAGCGTCGTTATTCGATTTAATTTAATTATACTTATATTTATATATAAATATAAACGATTCTGGCGCTGTTTTTCTTCAGATTTAAATTAAACATTCCGGACAATCCAACCGTTGGATTTTTACAAGGTTGGTGCCGTTGGAAAGATATTTCCAAGGCGAACCCAGCGGTTGCGGTTTCGGGAAAATCCGATGGTCGGATTACTCGTACTAATCATTTCAAATTATGATTCCGAAACACGAACTGCACGGCCTCTATTCCTTTTTATTATATATATATTTATATATATAAATATAGTTCATTCTATTATTTTCAATTTCGTTTTCGCTTCAAATATTTCACTAACGCCTTAATATTTCGAAAAATTTCGCCATAACCTCCTTTGTACGGGGAGGGGTTTGGAAATTTATTGGGCCGTATTAGGTGCCCAATAAATCCTAAAAAGCATTCACATATTTTTAGTGATATATTTTTGGTGTTTACGGGGAAGCATGTACTGATAATCACTCCAAAGAATAAATTCCCGTCACCTCGTTTCCGTGTGGGAATAAATAGTCCATGTGCCGTATCTAATAACTAGAGCGACGTGATTATTGTCAACTCTAGACCCGTGTGGGGTTTTTATTAATCTGGCAATTTATCGTTATAATTTATATAGTCCATAGCAGTCATCAGTTCAACCTGTAGTATATAGTCATCGCCATACAAGCCTCTTGCTTGTATGGTAAATCTCCCACCTCGTCACACAAGCTCCAATTGCTTATGTGGCATATGATGAAGTATGCCTATCATCAAGAAGTATGCCATGTAGTGTAGTTCAAAATTAATTGTTACTATCCTATGGCGTTATTTATTATTTCACACAGAATAACCAGCACTCCGCATCCAATGGCATTCATAGGAGTTGATATATAAATAAAATTGCGCAGCCAACTCATCAAGGTTTACCTATTTGTCGGGCACGCAAATAATTTCTTTACTCTACAGCTAATCCATTTTTCCTGTTCAACACATGTATATATATGCAGAACAAAGCTAATAATAATATTTCTAGCAAACTATTATTTATTTCAACACGTGTGTATTTTTAACTAAGCGTATACATGATAAAAGGAATATTTTTATCATCAAAAATATTTATTCGACACATGTGTATTTTTAACACTTCATATTCACTATAAAAAATATAGTTTTCATTGTCGATTCATTTTATTTTTAAAAGACGATAACATTCAACACATGAATTCCAACTCGATGAACAAATTGCAATTCAACACATGAATATTCTATATCGTTTGCATATATATAAAAATGTGATTTTTATTGCTAAAGCCATTTGTTTAAATTCAAATAATATTCAACACATGAATTTCAACTTAACGAATGAATTGCAACTCAACACATGAATATTCTATATCGTTTGTATATATATAAAAATGTGATTTTTATTGCTAAAGCCATTTATTTAAATTCAAATAATATTCAACACATGAATTTCAACTCAACGAATGAATTGCAACTCAACACATGAATATTCTATATCGTTTGTATATATATAAAAATGTGATTTTTTTTGCTAAAGCCATTTGTTTAAATTCAAATAATATTCAACACATGAATTTCAACTCAACGAATGAATTGCAACTCAACACATGAATATTCGCTATAGCATATGTAAATAATTTCAATGAATGAAAATTATTCTAACACATAAATATTTCAGAAAATTTCGGCAGCATAACGGCAGGGTAGTTAAAACCGGGACCGTCCCTAGTACGGCTCCTCGCTCTACCTTAAAACCTCGCGGTTTTTGACAATGGGGATCATGCATCTAGATCGCACGCAGGCGGCATGTTTTATTTTCAATTCCACAATCCTATTCTATTTTGTTTCAACCACAAGAGGGTATTTTTCAACCACAAAGGTATTTTTCAACCATAATATCAACCACAAACAATTATTTCCAACCATTCGTCAAACCATATAATATCACGTCGATCACAAGCAATAAATATCGTCCATGGTCTGTGGACGAGGGGAGTATATATATATATATATAATATAATAATTCACTTGCATTTCATCACAATTCAAAGCATATATGTTTCATTCAACGCTTGTATAATTTATACATCGCTAATATAACTTATACAACACATGTACATGAGGTATACAATGCGTATATAATTTACACCTAGCTTATATAATTTATACAACACGATTTCATTCACACAAATAGTTTAGATTCCTCACATTGGTTATTGCAGTGCTAAAAATCGTAGGAAGGTCAGAAAATTCCGCGGCTTCTTCTAGAATGTAGAGAGCCTCCTTGCGGTCACGGTGTCTCCTGTTTCATCAAATTTCGTTAAAGAACGAAAAAGATATTATTTTTCAAAGTTTTGCAACACTTAAAAGTGTTATTTTCATTTCAGAATTTTTATCAGAAAGGTTTTTAAAACCTTCGAAACTAGGTCTCAAAATTTCAGTCGATCCGTACCTCTATGCTTCGATCAGGCTAAGCTGCGTCGAAGAGCTACGAAGCACCTCCAGAACGGCGGTGGTGGCAAGTGGTCCGGTGGTCTGTGCTCGTCGCGGTGGCGCTGAGAAGGTCGCGCCTTCCTCCTCGATTTCCGGTGTCGATAGTCGATGGGAGGAGACGTGGGTTGGTCGGATGTGGAGAGGGGACTACGGCGAACAAAAACTTCAACTGGGGTCGGCGGCGAAATGACCTGAGGCGGCGGCGATATCGACGAGAAGTTTTGAACGACGTGCGTCGTTCAATCGTTCTGGCGGCTAGGGTTTCAGAGTTTTTTTTATTTTATTTTTTTTAAAATAAAATTTCCTATTGGCCAAAATTTATAGAAAATTTTTAAATAGTGTTTTTGCAAACGGACTCCTTTTTAAACCCAACGACTGTCGCCCCTAGCTAAATACCCCCATTCCGGACACAATGGGATATGTTTCGTTGGCCATTTCGACTGTTACAGTCAGTTATTTTTCAAATTAAAATATAAAACATTCGATATTTAATTTAAACGTACATTTCAATTTGCCAGGGCCACAAACTGAATCGAAAAATTCCAGAAAAATAAATCTAGCTTTGTTTTGACGATACGGTCCTAACAAAACCAGTTTCGTCGAATTTTGAGCTCGTTTGAAAAACGGCCATTTTTAGGCCGACCCATTTTAACAGAATTTGACCAAACATGTTATCTTTTGCCCCGCTCACATACTAGCTTCAAAAATTATGAAATTTGAAACTTAGCAATAATTTGACATCCCGGACCCAACAAAAGTGGTTTCGTCGAATTCCGAGGTCGTATGCAAAATCTCAATTTTCAAGGGCTATATATACTATATAGCGACCTTTCTGAAAATTCATTTGGCCATAACTTTTGATTTCCGTTATGAAATTTCGATTTTTCAGATTCGTTAGAAAGGTATTGATAAACAGATTTAAATATTTTCAGTTTCGTCAAAATCTGTTATATTTTCCACTCGGTACAATCAAACCAAGTTTGTATACAAAATTTCAAACTGCCATATTATACCCAATTCTATATTTTATTGAAATATTCTATTTCAACAATTCAAATTCATTGGTAATAACCTAATTTAAAAATTTTAAACTGGTTCACATTTTCCGGGTTATTACAATCTCCCCCACTTAAAACTTTTCGTCCTCGAAAAGGAAATAACAGTTAAGCAGGAAATAAAATGTAAATGCAAAGTATTGTAAAGGTACCTTGCACCGGAGTTAGTCAGAGATGTCCACTCTGCATTTGGGATAGGCTTGTTTAATGCTTTCCTCAGTCTCCCAAGTACAGTCTCTAGGATCACTACTCCACTACACTTTGACTAAATGAATCTTTTTCCTCCTCAGCTCTCGAGTTTCTTTGCCAACTATCTTTAATGGCTCTCTACTGAGTGCTAATTCTGGAGTTATGTCAATGTCATGTTGCGCTGCTTCTTCCACAATAAGGTCGGGATCATGAACATGTTTTCTGAGTTGAGATACGTGGAACACATCATGTATACCAGGCAACCAATTAGGTAATGAAACCCTATATGCAAGAGTTCCAATCCGTTCAAGTATAGGAAAGGGACCAATAAATCTCGGTGCCAACTTCCTAGTCTTGCCAAATCTGATTACTCCTCGCATTGGAGAAACTCTTAAATATACATAATCGCCAACGGCAAACGATATATCCCTTCTTCTCGCATCAGCATAACTTTTCTGTCGGCTCTGTGCGGTTTTTAATCGCTTCTTAATGAAATCGACCTTATCCGATGCTTCTTGAATCATATCGGGCCCTAACACAAGTCTATTACCAGGTTCTACCCAACATGCGGGAGATCTGCACGGTCTACCGTATAATGCTTCAAATGGAGACATTCCCAAACTTGCTTAATAGCTATTGTTGCAAGAGAATTCTGCTAAATGTAAATGATCTTCCCATGAACCTTCGAAATCAATAACGCAAGCCCGCAGTAAATCTTCTAGAATTCTATTCACCCGCTCAGTTTGACCGTCTGTCTGTGGGTGATAAGCGGTGCTTAGATTTAATTTGGTTCCCAATTCTTCCTGGAATGCTTCCCAGAATTTGCTAGTAAATAGGGGATCTCTATCGCTGACTATATTGAGCGGCACTCCATGTAGTTTAACTATTTCTCTGAAGTAAATCTGTGCTAGACTTTGAGCCGTTCTGTTGGATCGGACAGGTATGAAATGGGCAGTCTTCGTGAAGCGATCTACGATTACCCATATACTGTCGTTTCCTTTCTTAGTTCGAGGCAGGCCATCGATGAAATCCATCAAGATTTGTTCCCACTTCCAACCTGGAATTTCTAATGGTTGTAATAATCCAGCCAATTTCTGCTGATCACTCTTAACTAGCTGACAAGTGGGGCATCTGCTAATATATAATGAGATATCTCTTTTCATTGACCTCCACCAGAATGTACATTTGATATCGTTATACATTTTGCTCACACCGGGATGGATACTTAATTTGGATTTGTGGCACTCATCAAGTATTTCTCTTCTGAGCTCGGGAAGGTTTGGGATGCAAACCCTACCCTTTAATTTTAGAACTCCTTTGTCATCGAGTCGAAAACTTGTGGATTCACCTCCTTTGATTCTTTGACTGATTCTCTGAATAAATTCATCGTCTTTCTGAAGAGTCGAGATCCTGTCTATTAATGAAGACGTGATGACAAAACTGGCGATGATTTCATTCTTTCTGCTGAGCGCATCTGCTACAACATTGGCTTTCCCTGGAGTGTATAGAATTTCAAAATCGTATGCTGCAAGGAATTCTAACCAACGCTGTTGCCTCAGGTTTAAATCTTTCTGAGTGAACAGATATTTCAAGGATTGATGATCGGTGTATAGTTCGAATTTCTCGCCCAATAAATAATGCCTCCAGATTCTTAAAGCAAACACGATAGCTAATAACTCAAGATCATGAGTAGCATAGTTTCTTTCATGCGGCTTTAGTTGGCGGCTGGCATAAGCGATCACTTGGCCTTTTTGCATTAACACTGCGCCCAGCCCTCTAATAGAAGCGTCTGTCCATACAGTCAAGTCTTGGTTACCTTCTATTATTGTCAATACTGGAGCAGTTGTCAACTTCAGTTTTAGCTCTTGGAAAGATTCTTCACATTCGGGTGTCCATTTGAATTTCTCATGCTTCTTTGTATGCTTTGTCAATACACCAGATATCTTTGAAAAATCCTGGACGAATTTCCGATAGTAACTAGCTAATCCAAGGAAACTTCGAACTTCTGTGGGGGTAGTAGGTTGTTTCCAGTTCTGAATCGCTGTAATTTTGCTTGGGTCTACAGCAATTCCTTCTTTTGATACGACATGGCCTAGGAATTTAACTTCATTCTGCCAGAAGACACACTTAGAAAATTTAGCTTTCAAGACATTTCTCCTTAGAATTTTCAACACTTGTTCTAAATGTTTTGCATGTTCGTCTTCCGACTTAGAGTAGATTAAAATGTCATCGATGAAGACTAGAACAAATTTATTCAATACACCACGGAACACTCTGTTCATAAGATCGACGAAGTATGCTGGAGCGTTGCACAAGCCGAACGGCATTACTAACCATTCGTAGAATAAATCGGGACCCCTGAAGGCTGTCAAAGGAACACAGTCTTCTGCTATACGTAATTGGTGGAAACCTGTAGCTAGGTCCATTCTGGAGAATACTGTTGCTCCATTTAATTGATCTAACAGATCATCTATTCGGGGCAAAGGATATTTGTTCTTCAGTGTCTGCTTATTGAGATCCCGGTAATCAACACAAAGTCTTAGAGTACCGTCTGATTTCGGGACAAATACTACTGCTGCTCCCCATGCTGAAAAGCTCGGCCTGATTAGACCTTTCCAAAGTAATTCTCGGGTATGACTACTTAATTCTTCTTTTTCTTTCGGAGCCATTCTTCTTATTGGATGTACTACTGGTCGGGCGTTAGGAATTAGATCTATCCTAAATTCAATTTCTCTTTGCGGCGGTAAGTTTTCTACTTCTTCAAACACATCCGCATAGTTTTTAACGATCGGTATCTTCTCTATCGAAGGGGGAATAACTTCTAAAGAAGACCAAAATTCTGTTCTATTGATTTCTGAGCCATGACATGGTATAGTGATATGCCCCGATTTTGTTTCAACTTTCACGATTCTTTCGGCACATCTAACTTCGGCCTTATATTGTGTCAACCAGTCCAGCCCCAGTATAATATCAAATTCGGAAAGGTCCATGACAATCACTTTAAAAGAGAACTTATAGCAAGAATAAGAGATTGGCACTCTACAGTATAAACTGAGACTAACTGAACCTCCTATTGGGTTTTGAACTTTAATTGGTTCCTTTAGAATTCTTTGATTCAATTTTAACTTATGAACAAGGATACCAGATATGAAGCTATGTGATGCACCAGTATCAAAAAGTACAGAAACAGGAATATTTTTAATAGTAAGGGTACCTCCCAAGACATCGGGTTTACCTGATCCATCGGTGATAGCTGGCGGGGTCTTCCCGTCATAGACATGAGCCACTTGTGCATTCTGCTTCAGAGGACAGTTCCTGCTATAGTGCCCCTTCTTATGGCAGTTGTAGCATTCGGCTGAGTCATTTGCCTTTGGTTTCCTCGGAACTTTGCACACATTAGAAAAGTGACCTGGCTTCCCGCAGTTGTAGCAATTTCCTTTCGGGATCTTTGCAGGTTTCTGAGTAGCGGCCGCGGTAATGCTAGATTCGGGTTGATCGGTTGAAGCCTTGCGCTTATTTCCAGCTTGGCTTTTCGCGCGGTCTTGGCTAGCGTGTCTCTCATCCATGTCTTCGTAATTGCAAGCCATCTCTACTAGTTCTGTAAAGGAGAGTTTGATGTTGCTCATAGCTCTATCATGGTATTTGCGCTTCAGCCCAAATATGAATCTCTTATTCTTTGCTTTGTTGGTCAAAATCAGCTCTGGAGCATAGCGCGATAACTGGGTGAACTTATTTAGATAATCCTGAATAGAGAGGTCTCCTTGCTGGAGATTAGCAAACTGCTCTCTCATCCTCTCTAGAGCCTGTTCCGGTACGAACTTCTCATTGAACAAAGTCTTGAACTGCTCCCAAGTTCTAACAGTACCAGCTGCATCCACTGAGGTAATGGCATCCCACCACAGCTCTGCTTCCTCCTGAAGGAGCCAGATGCCAAGTCGGGCTTTGTTGTTAGTTCCCATACCCATGCCTTCAAAGATTTTCTCACAGGTTTTCAGCCAAGCTATAGCCTCGGTCACTATACCAGTGCCAGTAAAAGGTTTTCCCCCAAGATTTATGTACCTCTTTGCTACTTTATCTAGCTCAAAGTCTTCTGGTGCTGGTGGCTGAACAATAGGTATTTCCACAACTACGGGGATATTCCCCCGTCCTCCTGTTGCATCTCCTCGGCCTCCACGGCCTCCTCTAGCTGCTGCTGCTCGTGTAGCCATCTAAGAGAATACTGTATAAGCAAGAAAAGAGTCAAGCTCACAGATTTGATAATTTTCATAAATGATAAAGTAAGGGAATACAAGGAAAGATAATGATGATGTACTGATCAAATTGTTCTGCTAATCTGCTTAGCTCATTCTAGGACATTGCTAATCCTATCTCTAATGAGCTACTCGCATTAGAACACTACTGATTCTATTCTGACGAGGTGTTCAATGTGTTAGATCCCGGAACTAAGGTTAACCAAAGCTCTGATACCAACTGTGACGATCCCAAAATCCGAGGGGCGGTATTAAGGATAATCATTGGGAAATAACACATTAATCATCATAGCAGAGTACAGATAATAGCAGAAACAATAAATAAAATAATTTTACATGGATATGACAGCGGAATCACAACATGTAGGAATATCAGAATAGCATAACGTGGGATATACTTAGTAAATAAAAAGGAAAGTGATCAGTCATCATCGCCAGGGGCGGAATACATACATGCAGTGAGACATAATAAGGGTATCAGTCTACATCGCCGGAGGCGGAATACATATACATATAGTGAGAAATACGGAAAGTAAATCAGTCTGCATCGCCAGTGGCGGAATCATAATATAAGTACAGTAATGGCGGAAAATGTCAAAGTCATCTCTGTGAAGTCAGCCTCGCCATGAGCCAAAAATGCACCCTATGCAGCAGTGCAGAGCCAAAACAACCTGTCACCTGTGTACTAGGCTGCCCGTGTGAAAATAAGGGCACCCGCGTTTGCAAAGTGAAACAAACAACGAGTCAGTCATGGGGACCGGTATGAGGAATCTATTTAACAGTTAACAACAGTAAATAGCAAATCATAGGACCATGCCACTTTCGCGGAACGTGTTTACTCCAGTGATTGCTAGTGCATTTAAAAACAAAGTAAATTCTTTTAAAACAACGCAATGCTTTTAGAAAGAATGAAGCCATTATAAGACTCAGGTCCCATCACACAATGCAACGCAAGCCGGAGGATAGAGTTTTACCTTATAATAGCCAAATATGCTTGATACGTATAAAGCAAAATCATTTGATATTATTACTAGTGCATATATGTTTCAAAAACGAATAACATCATAAATATCAATCATAGGCGGCATAGCTACCATATACTATGTCACCATACTAGTATTACAATCAAGTCCGTTATTTCGTATTGGAAATTGGATTTCCGTCATGAGTCGAGGCAAGGGGCAAGCTCCTCTCCGCTTCGAGACACTCTAGCAAATGCCTCGGGACTACACACTCTGGGTAACCCCTGGATCTTCAGGGCCGGTCCTCACTTACGTTAGAGGATTAGTTATTCCTGAACACACGTTTCTCGGTCCTTACAGACCTATAATCGAGGCGCCTCGCATTCCAACAACCACAAAGGTGAAAAATAGATATATATGTCAGGGCTGGTAAGTCACTGACACCACCATAGCTAGAAAGAAACGTCGTGCTCTCCCTGCAGTCCGTATCCCGTTTTTAACTCATACCGGGGTGTGAGGCTCGCGAATCTACGAAATACACAAAGCTAGGCCACATAGACCTTGCTTTGATCATCATCCACAAGACTTTGCTTTGCAACAGAAGCCTTGATCACAGCATCTTGGCATGCCACATAGGCAGTCCACTCCATACGATTGATTTCCATCGATATATAACCTCTAAGCTCGTACGTCTCAGAGAAGGGCGTTAAGCAAAAGAATAAATTCTCCGCCGCCAAATAGATATATATTTAACAGAGATCAATCAGTATAGAACAAAATCCAATGTCAGACACACAGTCCATTTACAAGTCCGTCCTGGGTCTGAACGAAACCGGAGGCGTCAAATCCCTCGTATATCCGTCCAATCAACACATACGTTCAGACGGCTACTACTTCCGTCCCTTTCCGGTAGCTACTCGGGTTAGGAACCTCAGTAGCGCCCATCCAACCGATATGAAGATCGTCGGTCTTGAATCGTCTTTACATTTTCCAATTCGAATCGCTCGATAAATTATTTGAAATGAGGGTTAGCTCGGCCTTTTCAAATAATCCACGTCATTAGAATTTAAATCGACTCATTTTATGGTTATATTATTCGACATCCATCTTTCGGTTCTTTAGTGTTATTTTCATGTCATACACATACAACCATCAACTATCAAACAATTCAAGACCTATTGGTTTATTCTCAATCAATATTGCTTATGATATTTTATAACGATTTTTCGCCATTTTTATTTATTTAAAAATGGCCATATTTAATTAAACGACGTTTCAGGTCGTGTCGTGGCGCTGGCGCTGTTTTTCCTTTATTTTGTTTTACACATATCAGAAAATCTAACCGTTGGATTTCTACAAAGTCTATATCAGTGGGAAGATATTCCCAAAGCGAACCCAACGGTTCCAGTTTCGTGAGAATCCAACGGTCGGATCTTCCACACTAGTCGTTTGAAGTTACGGTTTCAAAATTCGAACTGCAGCGTCGTTATTCGATTTAATTTAATTATATTTGTATTTATATATAAATATAAACGATTCTGGTGCTGTTTTTCTTCAGATTTAAATTAAACATTCCGGACAATCCAACCATTGGATTTTTACAAGGTTGGTGCCGTTGGAAAGATATTTCCAAGGCGAACCCAGCGGTTGCGATTTCGGGAAAATCCGATAGTCGGATTACTCGTACTAATCATTTCAAATTATGATTCCGAAACACGAACTGCACGGCCTTTATTCCTTTTTATTATATATATATTTATATATATAAATATAGTTCATTCTATTATTTTCAATTTCGTTTTCGCTTCAAATATTTCACTAACGCCTTAATATTTCGAAAAATTTCGCCATAACCTCCTTTGTACGGGGAGGGGTTTGGAAATTTATTGGGTCGTATTAGGTGCCCAATAAATCCTAAAAAGCATTCACATATTTTTAGTGATATATTTTTGGTGTTTACGGGGGAGCATGTACTGATAATCACTCCAGAGAATAAATTCCCGTCACCCCGTTTCCGTGTGGGAATAAATAGTCCATGTGCCGTATCTAATAACTAGAGCGACGTGATTATTGTCAACTCTAGACCCGTGTGGGGTTTTTATTAATCTGGCAATTTATCGTTATAATTTATATAGTCCATATCAGTCATCAGTTCAACCTGTAGTATATAGTCATCGCCATACAAGCCTCTTGCTTGTATGGTAAATCTCCCACCTCGTCACACAAGCTCCAATTGCTTATGTGGCATATGATGAAGTATGCCTATCATCAAGAAGTATGCCATGTAGTGTAGTTCAAAATTAATTGTTACTATCCTATGGCGTTATTTATTATTTCACACAGAATAACCAGCACTCCGCATCCAATGGCATTCACAGGAGTTGATATATAAATAAAATTGCGCAACCAACTCATCAAGGTTTACCTATTTGTTGGGCACGCAAATAATTTCTTTACTCTACAGCTAATCCATTTTTCCTGTTCAACACATGTATATATATGCAGAACAAAGCTAATAATAATATTTCTAGCAAACTATTATTTATTTCAACACGTGTGTATTTTTAACTAAGCGTATACATGATAAAAGGAATATTTTTATCATCAAAAATATTTATTCGACACATGTGTATTTTTAACACTTCATATTCACTATAAAAAATATAGTTTTCATTGTCGATTCATTTTATTTTTAAAAGACGATAACATTCAACACATGAATTCCAACTCGATGAACAAATTGCAATTCAATACATGAATATTCTATATCGTTTGTATATATATAAAAATGTGATTTTTATTGCTAAAGCCATTTGTTTAAATTCAAATAATATTCAACACATGAATTTCAACTTAACGAATGAATTGCAACTCAACACATGAATATTCTATATCGTTTGTATATATATAAAAATGTGATTTTTATTGCTAAAGCCATTTGTTTAAATTCAAATAATATTCAACACATGAATTTCAACTCAACGAATGAATTGCAACTCAACACATGAATATTCTATATCGTTTGTATATATATAAAAATGTGATTTTTATTGCTAAAGCCATTTGTTTAAATTCAAATAATATTCAACACATGAATTTCAACTCAACGAATGAATTGCAACTCAACACATGAATATTCTATATCGTTTGTATATATATAAAAATGTGATTTTTATTGCTAAAGCCATTTGTTTAAATTCAAATAATATTCAACACATGAATTTCAACTCAACGAATGAATTGCAACTCAACACATGAATATTCTATATCGTTTGTATATATATATATAAAAATGTGATTTTTATTGCTAAAGCCATTTGTTTAAATTCAAATAATATTCAACACATGAATTTCAACTCAACGAATGAATTGCAACTCAACACATGAATATTCGCTATAGCATATGTAAATAATTTCAATGAATGAAAATTATTCTAACACATAAATATTTCAGAAAATTTCGACAGCATAACGGCAGGGTAGTTAAAACCGGGACCGTCCCTAGTACGGCTCCTCGCTCTACCTTAAAACCTCGCGGTTTTGACAATGGGGATCATGCATCTAGATCGCACGCAGGCGACATGTTTTATTTTCAATTCCACAATCCTATTCTATTTTGTTTCAACCACAAGAGGGTATTTTTCAACCACAAAGGTATTTTTCAACCATAATATCAACCACAAACAATTATTTCCAACCATTCGTCAAACCATATAATATCACGTCAATCACAAGCAATAAATATCGTCCATGGTCTGTGGACGAGGGGAGTATATATATATATATAATATAATAATTCACTTGCATTTCATCACAATTCAAAGCATATATGTTTCATTCAACGCTTGTATAATTTATACATCGCTAATATAACTTATACAACACATGTACACGAGGTATACAATGCGTATATAATTTACACCTAGCTTATATAATTTATACAACACGATTTCATTCACACAAATAGTTTAGATTCCTCACATTGGTTATTGCAGTGCTAAAAATCGTAGGAAGGTCAGAAAAATCTGCGGCTTCTTCTAGAATGTAGAGAGCCTCCTTGCGGTCACGGTGTCTCCTGTTTCATCAAATTTCGTTAAAGAACGAAAAAGATATTATTTTTCAAAGTTTTGCAACACTTAAAAGTGTTATTTTCATTTCAGAATTTTTATCAGAAAGGTTTTAAAACCTTCGAAACTAGGTCTCAAAATTTCAGTCGATCCGTACCTCTATGCTTCGATCAGGCTACGCTGCGTCGAAGAGCTACGAAGCACCTCCAGAACGGCGGTGGTGGCAAGTGGTCCGGTGGTCTGTGCTCGTCGCGGCGGCGCTGAGAAGGTCGCGCCTTCCTCCTCGATTTCCGGCGTCGATAGTCGATGGGAGGAGACGTGGGTTGGTCGGATGTGGAGAAGGGACTACGGCGAACAAAAACTTCAACTGGGGTCGGCGGCGAAATGGCCTGAGGCGGCGGCGATATCGACGAGAAGTTTTGAACGACGTGTGTCATTCAATCGTTCTGGCGGCTAGGGTTTCAGAGTTTTTTTATTTATTTTTTTAAAAAGAAAATTTCCTATTGGCCAAAATTTATAGAAAATTTTTAAATAGTGTTTTTGCAAACAGACTCCTTTTTAAACCCAACGACTGTCGCCCCTAGCTAAATACCCCCATTCCGGACACAATGGGATATGTTTCGTTGGCCATTTCGACTGTTACAGTCGGTTATTTTTCAAATTAAAATATAAAACATTCGATATTTAATTTAAACGTACATTTCAATTTGCCAGGGCCACAAACTGAATCGAAAAATTCCAGAAAAATAAATCTAGCTTTGTTTTGACGATACGGTCCTAACAAAACCAGTTTCGTCGAATTCTGAGCTTGTTTGAAAAACGGCCATTTTTAGGTCGACCCATTTTAACAGAATTTGACCAAACACGTTATCTTTTTCCCCGCTCACATACTAGCTTCAAAAATTATGAAATTTGAAACTTAGCAATAATTTTACATCCCGGACCCAACAAAAGTGGTTTCGTCGAATTCCGAGGTCGTATGCAAAATCTCAATTTTCAAGGGCTATATATACTATATAGCGACCTTTCTGAAAATTCATTTGGCCATTACTTTTGATTTCCGTTATGAAATTTCGATTTTTCAGATTCGTTAGAAAGGTATTGATAAACAAAATTAAATATTTTCAGTTTCGTCAAAATCCGTTATATTTTCCACTCGGTACAATCAGACCAAGTTTGTATACAAAATTTCAAACTGCCATATTATACCCAGTTCTATATTTTATTGAAATATTCTATTTCAATAATTCAAATTCTTTGGTAATAACCTAATTTAAAAATTTTAAACTGGTTCACATTTTCCAGGTTATTACATATATTCCCCAATGTAGCATAAGCCAGCCATAGCAGCGGAAAAGTGAGTCTGAAGCAATATATCCAAGAGTCTTCAAGCTTGGAAAGAGAAAGATTCCATACTAAGCAGAGCCATTCCCTCCCTGACTACCTTGGGGTTGGGGGGGGGGGGAACGGAAGAAAAGAAGATGAAAGAAAAACAGAGTCAGACATAAAGCCTGAGTAAGTCTAGTGGCTTTTAGCATGTGAACAGGATAAAGTTCATGATAGGAGTAAACTAGAAAATTGGACAGTACCAGAATAACAGACTAATATAAACCAAAGCAAGACAGTTTAAACCGAATATACTATCACACCCCATTCTATATCTCCACACCACCTAACTAGTATCCCAACTAGTAATCTGTATAAAGATGATAACGTGATCCCAATCCCTGTAATTGCGGTTGCCTTTAGGTGTACATCTATTATTTATTACCTAGATCTAATCTAGGGTTTTCTTATCGAGCGCTTTCTAGACTTAACCAGGGTTTACATGACCTAAATCAAACTAGGGTTTATGTTACCTATTGAGCGCTTCTCGGATTCAGGGTTTATGCCACCTAGGTCCAACTAGGGATTATGCTACCTGTCGAACGATGCCCCTTAATCTAGGACACGCTACCCAGAGTGACAAGTGTTCCTAGACTTGACGTCCCAATCGTATCGTAAACGTGCTATATATCTAGTTGCACATGTCCTCTATATGTGCGACCCGAGTCTCGTGGATGGGAAAATTTAAGAAACACGGAACTCGGTCGGGAGCTTTCAGATATCTGCCGATGCAGATGCTAAGGTCTGTTTTTCCAGTGGCTATGGTCCCACCTGACCCCTCCCTCAACTAATGAAAGGCACAACTTGAAAAATGAGAACTATACGCAGGCCCCCTATGCCCTACTAACCTATAGCCATCCGCAACCATAACTAGATAGCGAGTATATGGTCTGTTGGAGTTCTCCACCCTTCCGCTTCACGTATCTCGATTGACTCAAGATGGTAGGTAGACGACGAGTTGCTATCACAGGGCTACTGGTCTCGCCGAATCACGGTGGTCCACCCTAGTCTTTAGGTTGCCTTATATTGCAACCAAGGCATACCCTTGGTTCTCCTAACGCAGAACTTAACCTCTGTGAGCCCAGGAGGATCATCTGCAGCCTCACAGAGGGATACCAAGAGTACCCTCACGTCCCCTCGAAGCCTCGGGCTTCGTAACCCAATTCGTTGGAGCCTTCTTTAAGATCAGATGGACGTTCTCTCCTCCTCGTGTTATACTAAGAATTACTACTTATTTTTCCTAACTAAAGTTTACCACTTAGTTTCCTGAATCGTCGTTTTCTAAACTAAGGTTTACTACTTAGCCCTCTTTCTCGTCAAGTTGGATTGGTTAAGTGTCATTAGTCAATTCAAGTTAGCTTAACCCATTCCTTTGTCATATTAAACTGGCTAAGTGTTATCAGGAGTTCATGTTGACTTAACCCTATCACAAACCAAGTTATATTGGTTAAGTATTTCTTATTACTTAACCCTACCCATTCATCTTGTATTGGTTAAGTGTCCCTTTTAACCTAACCTTGCCCAACTGTTTTAACTAACATGTTATAATGGTTAAGTGTTCCCTTAGTTAACTTAACCCTAACATCTGTTTAATTAACATGTTCTAATGGTTAAGTATTGTCCCTTGATGTTTCAACTTAACCCTGTTCAATTTATCACACTATGATGGTTAAGTGTTCTAAGTTTACTTAACCCTACCCTCTAGTCCAGATAACATATTAAATTGGCTAAGTGTATTTACTTAACCTTACCCACTTATCTAGCTAACGTGTTATAATGGTTAAGTATTCTAAACTTACTTAACCTCACCCACTTATCTAATTATCAGGTTATAACGGTTAAGTGTCCTGAATTTACTTAACCTCACCCTCTAGTCTAGTTAATATGTTAAATTGGTTAAGTGTATTAACTTTACTTAACCTCACCTTCTAGTCTAGTTAACATGTTGAGTTGGTTAAGTGTTTTAGTTAACTTAACCCTACCAATCCTAACTTAGCTTTAATTGTCTTATTAAAGCACCAACCACTCACATTAGACAGGTATTGTTGTGGTTGCCTGTATGCCGGTCGGTTCCGGGCAGTCTTACGCCACAACTCAGTCTAACCTCGGGTCTTACGCCACAACTCAGTCTATACCTCTCACACTGGATAGGTATTGTTGTGATTACTGGACAGCCGCGCGGGTCCGGGCAGGTTTACATCACAACTCAATCCAACCTCGGGTTAAGCATATTCGTATTGTCTAAATTTACATATTAATTTATGTAAATTATCCAGAACTCATGTCATTGCCCAAATTTATTTCTAATCAAGTTCATTAATTTAGGTATATAATTTATACCGTTTCATGCCATAAATCACCTATGTGATTTTTAACCCATTTACGTCAAGTTTCCAATAATTACCAGTTTTATCCAACGTTACCCCGTCTAAATATTAGGCTAATAATCTTAGCCTAATTCTCCGTCCGCATGATTTTGAAATATAATATTAGGCTAAAAACTTAGCCTAATTTAGCATACACAAAATTGGCATAAAAAATAATTCATTAACATAAACATGTCATAGGTGTAAACTTGGCATTCTCGACATAGTCAATATGAACATCATGGGTGTGAACTTGCAAAATAATCAACATGAATATCATAACATTGCATAACATGCCACAAACTTGCATATAAATATTGGACATAGTTAAATAGGTGTCACATGAATCATATAGTTATAGCCTAACATAAAGGTATAACATAGTATAACCTAATAGATGCCATATGAATCCACTACAACATGGTATAACATGTTAATGCATAGGTCTAGGCATAACCTCAAACATAAAACTGGCGTAAGACAAAACTATATGTATAACTTTGACAACCACTTAAGGGTGTGAACATGCAACACATATGTATAAACGTAGATCTAACAATAAACTTTCATATGAATCCTAAACGGATCTTGACATGGATCCGATTATAAGTTCTCACTTGCATAAAAACATGTGAATATAGATCTATTCTGGTCATGTAGGCACAATTGGTTTAAACATATATACATAGAGTCTACATGAATGATATAAGTACTTGTGTAAATATAACTTGCAACCTATAACTTGCATAAGAATATATTTAGATCTAACTGTATACATACAATTCGCATAAGGTGTTGATTGTTTGATTCACAGTACATAAAAGATTCAAGCACCACAATCATTCAAATTATCACAAATAACAAATATAAAACAACATCGTTAATACTGATATAATTCGATATTACAATTTACAACAAATCATGTCTTAATCGCATTCCCATCTAAAGAGCCACTATACTTACAACGGGCGCTGAAACTTGTTTTCTGGTTTCTGTTATTCTGAATTTGCAAAGCTTTCCCTTGAAGTAGAAAAAACAATGCGTAGAAATTAGATTAGACTTTTGTTTCTTCTTGAATTGGCTCACCTCTCAAGCTTTTCCTCTTGACGGCTATTCTCAAATTTCTCTCGGCAGCATGGCGGCTCTAGTTTTTTTTATGTGAATTAAGTTGAGTCTTAGGTCCTTTTTATAGAGTTTCAAGTTGATTTGAGCCATCAGATGAAGACAGAAGTAATCTAGGCCATACACGTCAAGAGGAGCCAATTAAATGCCGGCACGTCAGCCCTAGTGACACACTAAGGCTCATAAATTCGACCAGAACACAGACCAGGCTAGCCAGACCTGGCCAGGTCGATAGGGGGTCGACCTGGGTCCAACAGGTCGACCCCCAAGTCGACCTTATGGTCGACCTGGGCCCTGGGCAGGAATTTTCCTGCCCAGCCCGGGTCTGGTCCTATTTTTGAATTTTGAATCCGATTTTCGAGCTGTTTGAATTTCAAATAAATTCTGAAAATTCCGAAGGTCATGTCTCCTTCGTACGGAGTCCGATTTACGCAAACTCGGACTCTATCTCAAGCAGAATTTCGAGATGAACGCAATGGCGTAACCCGTTTCCCTTAATTCTTATGTTTTTAATTAAGTATACTAAAATTTTCAAATTACTGTTAACCGAAAACTCGGGGTGTTACATGGTTATATACCTATGATGTCGACATTTAATTAATGTAACAATTTCAAATATGATTTCTTATTCATTTTAAACACTAGACACTATTATGATAACACAAAATGAATGGTTTTTTAATCGTATGGTAAAAAATCATCCATATTTTTGTGCATCAAGGTCATATTAGATACATTTTTTTAAAATGTTTTACAACTTTGAAATCCATATGATGTATATTTTCCACATAATAGTATAACAAACTGATCCGATCATTATTTTTCTTATGATATATGGGCCAAACTAAGCATATTACAAATTTAGTTATGTATGATTTGGAACTTCAAGAGACATGTGAATGCTTCCATGATGCATTCTGCTGTAATGTTTGTGTTGTATTTATCAGCATTTGTAAGGACATGCCACTATGACTATCCAAGTTAATTATATGTTAGTTTACTCTGATTGTGCATATAAATTATAATCGTGTAAAGACCATTTACATGTTATCGATTACTCGTTAGTTGTGAGATTATGTTCGATCGTTTCTTCTTTTCTCTATAGAATCAATCTTTCAATTACTTGAATGTTCGACTCATGGATATATTACAAAATCAAGCACATAAGTCAAAACACAAGGATCGTTTGCATCAAAAAATATGACTTATGTGAGGAATGATGTTTAAAAATTCCTTATAACCACTATTTAGATGGTTTTGTTAGAACATATGTTTCTCATCCACGCCACCATTGGTCCTACGTCTCTTTAAGGGTACTCTTTATAACTTGTATTAGCTTACATTTTTTTCGTTTTTCACAAATAATTAATACACACTCAAAATACAATTTCAGCAAGTAGAGATATTACTTGGACTATTGAAGGAGTTCAATAACGAAGCACAAATTGTAGGTTTTTCCCTGTTTTAGCCAAAAAAAATTCTAATTTCAACAACTTTATGTGATATGGAGAAGATAACTTAGTCTATAAAACAAAGAGATAAATTGAGAAGTTGGATTTCTTTAGTTTGTCAGTGATGAAGAACCGGAAACGAATAAGGTTTTAAACCATATTTTATTAAATAATGGTGTTGTTTAAAAGTGTAAAAGATCTTGAAGATGATATAGATTTTCTCCATAGGTTGGAAATGGATTTTGTTGTTTAAGCTGACTTCAAACTTCAATGTGTCTGTAGTAAGAACCGAGATGGGTCAATTAGGTCAGCTTGTATCTGCATGGATCTTATGTTCAGGACTTGGATCATGATAACATTTTATTGTAGTAGGCTTTTAGTTTTTTGTCTCTGTATATATTTATAGTAACGAAGGAAGGTTGAATATATATATATATATATAAACTAGGGTGTTGTTTGTTTAGAATAACTGGCCACTCGTTTGACCACTTACTGATGAATAAACATTCGTATGCTATTTGTTTTGAATAAGCATTCAGATCTAAAACACTTGTTTAGTGAAAAATCATTAAGCAATTTCATAATGTTTTTTGTACTTCCGAATGTTTAATGATAATTTATTCCATATATGCCCTTAGTTGTATTTTTTACACTACCGTAAAGTTACACTAAACATTCAATAAAATTAAAACAAAAAAGTATGAAAATTCATTTTACTTAAGATTTCAAACTTTCCAAATTATTTTTTTGTTAAATTTCTAAAATCATATTCATTTTATAAAATAAAAAAAAGTGAAATAGTCAAATAATATTAATTTAAGAAAATGCTGGAAACTGCAAATTTTTGAGTTATATAATTTTGATAATTATTATTTAAAAATTATTTTTTTAAACTAGATTTCAAGGAACTTAATTCATGATTTTTTTTATAAAATATAAATTTGAAAAATAACAAAAATCAATTTAAATCTTTTAAATTTAAATAATTTTCAATAATTATCCATTTTTTGAGTTCCAACAATACTAAAGTATATTAAAAATAAAAAAATTATAATTTCAAATTGATAAAATTAAATTTACGCTTCAAATTTTTCTTTTTAATAACTCCCATATTAAAAACAACATAATACAAAGGGCAATATTGTTAAAATAGACATTTGCATGAGTTCAAATCAAAAGTTTTACAAATGTAAACAAACAACTTTTCATAATTCAGCATTAAGCAATAAGTATTAAGCTTTCAGCATCCAACAATCAACAATTTAAACAAAAGAAGTCTACGCTTCCTCTCCCATTAGGAGAGGGGACAGAGGTGATTTCTATGCTTCTAACCGTTTCCTATCAGACAATATGCACTTCAATAGTTAATGAGATATTCGAAATCCTTCTTCTTTTAGCCTCAAACTAACTAATCCCAAACCCTTTTTGCTAGGATTAAATCAAAGCTCACCCTTCAATTAATCTGATCTAGAAGAAGCCGCTGTTATGATCAACAAGGTCAAGCCATCAAAGAACTAGGCTGTTAACAGGCTTTTTGGTCCGGTTCCCAAAAGTGCATCAGACACGCTCAACTCAACGTATCGCGTGAATTTGAGGCCAAAAAGGGACGCTTAGGAGCAATGGAGACAAGATTAGGAAGGGAAAGCACCGCTCGCAACCTCTCAGCATTCAAAAGACATCCGCGAACCAAGACCTCGGACCTAGAAGGAGCTACGAGCCTCAATAACCCGGTTCTGGAATCCTCGCGCGCCTCTGAAGGAATTCGTGCCAGGCATGGCGCGGAATTCGCACCCATCCGGGTGCGAAATTTCGCACTCATGCTTGGGTTCGAAATTCCGAACCCATGCCTGGGTTCGAAATTTCGAACCCAACGGGTGTGAAATCTCCCACCCATGACTGGGTTCGAAATTCCGAACCAAGCGGGTGCGAAATCTAGCACCCAAGACTGGGTTCGAAATTCCGAACCAAGCGGGTGCGAAATCTAGCACCCATGACTGGGTTCAAAATTTCGAAACCAACGGGTGCGAAATCTCGCACCCACGACTGGGTTCGAAATTCCTAACCCAACGGGTGCGAAATTTCGCACCCGTGCTTGGGTTCGAAATTTCGAACCCAGTGGGTTCGAAATTCTGAGGCATGCAGGTGGTGGGTTCGAAATTCTGCTTGTGGTCCCCTATTTTTACCTACTCCTACCTAATCCTACCTACCCCCACTCCTATAAATAAACCATAGCCTCACACTTCAAGGGGGTTGGATTTTCTTTACTTGAGACATTCCAAGAGCTTCCTGGACCTCACTAATGGCAGCTGCTATTTGAGGAAGAAGGAGAATTAAATACTTTTTCCCAAATACCTAACATATGACAATGATAAAAGTGAATGTAATGATCATGACTCTACCTTGTAATTCTTGAGTGATTAATAAAAGTTAAACATTCTTCCAAAGTAGACATAAGCCTAATCTGCGGCCGAACCACTATAAAATCTCATGTCATTTACCGCTTTCTCTTACTTAGTCTTGCGACCAAGTTAACTATTCCTAGTAATAGGAATCTTTGGTGTTTACGACAATTTTTGCCGTCAACATTTAGTGCTTTCACTGAGAATTGAACTCAAGATTTGCGTCTTTCTTCCAAATTATCATCTCGACTTCGACGAGCTTAAGGTTCCTTGCTCAACCTGTTGTCGAGTCCACTTACGATGGTAAAGAAGTCAAAGAAAGCAATGGTTGGCACTTCAGCTGCAGCCGAGGCCGGTACATCCCAGCAACCTCAACTGGTAGACGTCCCGACCACTAATGAAACCATCCCTCCTATTGTGGACCCCGAAGCGCCTGTTACGCAAGCTCAAATTCGTGCACTTAATGAGGGATATGAGAACACCGCGATCGAGCTCAACTAAACATTAACGAATAACATCGATCTTATGCGCCAACTTCAAAAAAGTCAACGCGTTGTCGCACAACTTCAACTAACTCGGAACAATGCTAGACCTTGACCAACCACCTCGGTAACCTCCTCTTCCGAGTCAAGGGGCCCACACCAAAGGAGAGGGTACAACCTCATCAACAACGTCGCCGTTCGTACCAATGCCCACGATAACGGTAACGGTCATGCCAATGGCAATGGAAACGGCAACGACGACCGAACTACAGTCACATATAACGAGGGGGCACAACATCAAGACCGCTCTTGCTTGATCATCAATGACGGACCAGGTCCTACAAACCAACCTCTTCCTCGACACAACCCAATGGTCGCTAATCAGGGTGATGGGCCACCTATTCCAATGGCCCGCGCTTCCTCAGAACAGGATCCGCATCACCCCTCTCCGCCTCACCATCTGCACCAAGACTCAATCATAGATGTCGAGGACATAGAGGAAGACAATCCAGACATCCATCATAGAAGATGACCTCGCAACAGGACCCTGGAGCCACGTCAAAATCCATAGATCCCAATGGCGGATCCCCATCCAACTTACCTACCCGACATGATACGAAGGGTCATGGAGGAAATGCGAGGGGGCGCACACGATGCATAGGAAGCCAACATTAGGCGTAACCCCTTCACGAGAAGAGTAAATGAGGTCGAATGGCCGAGTTTCTTAGGAGCTACCTTTCCCAGTTCAACACAGCTCTCACCAAGGTTGAGGATCTACATCCTCGCATCATACTCTTTCAACTAGCGAAAGTTGTCCTCCTTACTTCAGAGTTCGGGGCCTGGATCGATCGGAAACAACCAAAAAGCCTCGATGCCTTTTATGAGAAGGTAGATCAATACTTGTGCCAAGAAGAGGCAAGGCGGAACCTGCTCTCCGCCACAAGTCGTCCCAATGATCCCCAAGCGGATACCACCAATAACAACTTCAGAGGTTGGCGAAGCGGGGATCCTATCGACCAAAATATGGGGGCAAGTCCCTACAGGCAGAAACCAAACAATGGCAGGCCGGATGGACGAAACAATGGGAAACCCCAGTAGAATCGAGAAAGCCCGGCCCTCGCTAAGCTTTCGAGACCTACACCCCATTGAATTAAGACATAGAGACAATCTACTTGGAAATATGCAACACTTTGTCGTACAAGAAGCCACGTGTTAGAGAATCAACTGACCGCGGAAAAACACCAGGAGATACTGCCGATATCACGACATGTACGGGCACGACACCAACGAATGCCGCCAACTTAGGGATGCAATCGAGAAACTTATTCGTGAGAAGCGGCTCGAGCAATATGTCCAAGAGCCCTTTCCCCCTGAAACAAACTCGAAACCTACAACGCCCACTCCACAAGCAGCCACTAAGGCAGCTCCAGGACCATCGAACCCATGATGAGGAATCGTGATCAACGCCATATGTGGCGGACCTTACCCCATACACGACATGTAACGACCCGGTAGGGATTCGACGCCCGAATTCTGAAAATAATACATAACCTTGTATACCCTGCAAAAACTCAAATATGGAAAACCACTAGGTAGTTATTAGAAAGAATTTTTAGGGTGAGATAATAAAAGAAAGAAATATTAGAATAGAAGAAGAAGAAGATCCAACATGAAGCATAGTCTCATATCGCAGCGGAATAAAATATAATATAGAAATAAATCTTTATTGGGAGCTTGAAAATATACTTACAATCATAAGAGTACATCACACATCTGGACAGTTATAATAATATGTTCTCATATACAACACACAGTGGAATATACTAGATAAGATCATACGTATGAACTCCTCCAGCCCATCTTCTGAACTTCGTATTATCCAATAACCTGAACCTGTACAACCCGGTCTAACCCGAGCATTACAAATACCGGGTCAATCTGGTGAACCAGAGTGAGAAAACTCGCTAAGTTTATATAACATCCATATTGATTTTAAAGTTCAAAAATCCATTTGAAAGAAAAGGATAATAGTAAGACCAGCCCACACATAAACACAGACGGTTTTTACCTTACTATGACCCAAAACAGTTTGGAAAGCATATCTTGTCTGATATTATAATAGTGTCTAAATACAAACAGAATCTAGCAGAACGCTTGCATCTCATGCTCCATATATATAGTATACAAACAAAACTGCGGCGCTTATTGGAGATTGGATTCCGACTATGACAAAGTATGGAACCACCTGCCGATAGTGTATCTCTAGAGGTGAATACACTGGGTTCAACAAGAATGTCTTGCAATCCGGCACATACATGACCGACCACTCATTTCGCTTGAGTGTATCGAATGTATATCACCAACGATTGGGAGCAACCCACCATTTCCCAAAAAGGGACAACATCGATTATTAAAGAAGCAAAAGAAATTTCTCTATATAGGTGATTATACACCTTAATGGGTGTGACCCACATAGCCATGCTGCCTGCCCGATTTTTGTCATTTCCCGGTTGATGAGGCTTGAGGTTATAATCGACTTTTGGAACATCTGGCCACTGTTCACCTCGTCCGTACAAGTCTTCCGGGAACAGGATGAACCGAAGGCACCCTCCTACTGCATCCAAAGGATCAGTAGTGAGTAGTCCTTACAAACCCGTAAAATCCCACTTACGACCGAATCGTGTCAGAATACCTCTGGTTGCAACGTCAAAGAATATTCGACAAGTAGTCCCTCCGCTTATGAAGATCCCCGGTCTTCAATTGCTCCATCTCGATCAGCTTCTGAACATCTTCAACGTTTACGTATTTACTGGTCGGAATGGTTTTCGAACATAAATTTGATCCCGGTCTTTCCGTACCAACAATGCATTGGTCATGATTTTGATAGTCGGTTATTTAACTATCAAATAAACAATCATAAAATAAGTCCATTGTTTCATTACACAATGTCATTGGCCATTAAGATAATATATCAGTTGTAATACCAACGATAATATATTAGTTTATATATTCTCAAATCATTTTATTTTAAATACTTACAAATATATTAGAATCATACCAAATTTCCAATTAACTATCATTTCAAAATATTTGCTATAACATTACGTATTATCCATAATTGGAAAGTCGATTCAATTTATCACTCGTAAAACAATCGTTACAAAATGCCCCTTTTTGTTTTGCTATATAAAACAAATTAATCATCACTTACCTTTTTGAATAAACCCATTTTTTATTTCATCTCATTAATTTTGAAAATCATTATGTATTAACAAATTTCCTTTTATTCCTTCTTTACTATGGAACTATCATTTCATATTCCCAAGCTATTTTTATTTCCTTTTATTTAGGAATTCCAAAATATAGATTCCAAATTCTTCAAATTATTATTCCTTAATATAAATCACTCTAACATCTCCACCCTTACAACTCATATCATCCTTCGATAATCCTGAAGTTGTTCAAGTTGGGGTATTCTAGTTACCTCTCAGACCTTAATCAACCATATTCTTATCGTAAGATAAATATGACTTGTAATTTAAAAAATAAAAAAAACCATGTTCATTTTTACCACTTCAGTATTATATTAAAATACGGTTTTTTAAAGCCTTTTTGCTTTTGAAATCTCCTTTCTATATATATGGTTATTGCTACGTTCATTGATTAAGTAAATGATTAATACACATTAACCTTTTAACTTGATCTCTTTTAAAACTCTTTGTTCTATTATCTGGATTTCTATTTCAAATCATATTACTAAACATTTTACCAAGTTCAATTATAGAAATCCTTTTCCTAATTCTTTAAATCATTTCCTTTGGGGAAATCATACTTCACTCTCATGCATTACACTTAATGCCATTATTATATAATGTTAATTCACAATTTAACGCTTTAACTCCCCATCTCCTTATTCACACTCATTTACACATCTCTGGTTTAATACGAAACCTTTTTCCCATCTCGATTTCCTTTACTCAAGTATTAAGTAACATTTAATCTTAAGCTTACCATATTCACTTAGAACCACTTTATAACTTAATTTACCAAATTTTGTTTAAATATAAACTTGTTCATAAACTTCCTTTGAAATTTAATTATATTTTATTCATCACTTCAATTATTTACTTAAATGAACTTCATTTAAGAAATAATTCCTTAAATTAAATAAAGATTATAATTTACTTTATCATTAACTGGAATTAAATTTCCTCTTTAAAATCTCATTAAGTCAAAAAATTATTCGCTAAATTACTTCATTAAATTAATCAGCCCAATCTAATTCAATTTAACATTCAATTTTTGTTAAAACTGTTGGCTTGGTTGACCTTAAAATATGATTAGCCCATTAATCAACTCTAACTCGTCTTTTCATTTTGAATTAATAAATAACATTTATTAATCCAAATAATCTCATTTACATCGATTATTATTAAATAATAATTTATTTATAAATAATCTCAATTACTAAACAATAATCTATTTCTAAATAATCACACTTTAATTGTTTTTAAAAACAATAAATCCCGATTGTTAATCGTCAAGTTAATTTCCGCTTGCTTGCCCATCAATCTTATTAATAAAAAAACAGTTTTATAAAATTATTCAGTAATTACGGTGAAACACATGCTTCGCACACTGTAGATTTTGGTACTCAAACAGCGGTTAAAACAAACAACATATATATGGTTAGTTTATTTTCTTTATATAAACTTCATTAAAAAATCTATATTTAATTATAAAAATAATTTCATTACTAATGGTAAATCAAACAGTTTGCATTTTGGCCATCTGCTATAAATTTCTCAACCAATATCTCCACTGGTTAATTAACCAAACAAATGTCGATTTCGGGTTTAACAATCAATAAACAATTCAATAATCTAATCATATGTGTTCAACAGTTCATATAATGATCATACAACAAGAAATTTGAGGAATCCGGTTGGATTCCTCCAACCTGTCCTTCCCTACATCCCATGGGTTATCTCAAATACAACTGATCATTCCATATGACAATATGAACATAACAAATTTATTTAACTAATCACGATCAATCGATAGTGGTAATTCAACCATCAATTTAAATTTGTTTCGTTTGTTTGATTATAAACATGCCAAACATGATAAATTATCAGTTTGGAAATCATCGTTAAAATTAATGATGTTATTCTATTTAAATTAAACAACCGTTTAATTTAAATAAACAATATAAAAATATTTAACACGCATCCAGTTAATCAACAAACAACCAATAATTAGCATTCATAGCAAACACATGATAAACCCGACTTATAATCAATATAAGTGGGAAATTGAGTGAGTTTAACTCACCTTGATCTGCGTTGTATGCACAGCTCATTCCAGATAATTCTAACTCGTTCGATTCAATTCCGTTCCGTACGTCCTGCTCGTAAATATGGTTTCCAATCCATTTTAAATCGGTCAATTCCGATAAAATATTAACACGTTGCTAATATTTAAAAAATTTCTTTACTTCAAATAACTAATAAATTCTAAATTTAATTAACAAACAAATTACTTTGTTTTTAAATACTTTGGGTCGGCTCCTTCATTCACTGCTCCATCTATCCTTGCTTTGTTCCAAATTGCGGCGGCAAATCCTAGAATCCTGGCCAACTAGTTATAATCCTGTTGTGTTTTAAATATTATAAAATTATTATAATTTAATTAAATTTTAAAATCCGTAATAATTTTCACAAATTATTAGCTCAAATCACCTTAGTAGGTCACTTGCCCTTTATTTCCGAAATTGGGTCTCCCTTGTATCGCCAGCCCAACCATTTAAAAGCCTATCTCCTACACGTTGAAATCCAAACCCGGTCCACACATTAACCCTCTTCAACATAAAAACGAAGCCGCCTTCAATCCTATGACCATCGCTCTTCATTTCACTCTCATCATAAGAAAAAAACCTTCTTCCAATAACCAAACGCATCGCCTCCCCCCTCTCCTTCTCCGTTGACCGGAGCTCTACCGGTAGATCCCAAAGCGAGCGCCTTAGTCTGCTCCTTCTTCGGCTTGGACCTCGTTGTCCTAGTCTCTACCTTTAGCCCATAGTTTGTCCACACAAGTACCGCCTTTTAGATCCGATCTCATCTCCTATGTCACCTCGATTTCCATCCAGTCAGGTCAGCGTGCAATTCTCTTGTCCTTTAATTATTTCCTGTTTACTACTTGGTGAATAAAAGTGTGGATCCAGAGTTTTAGGGGGTGGAAGAATCGAATGGTTTATTTCCATTCTTTGCTAATTGGCGTGACTCTGCTGTGTAAATTTTGGTCATAAATTTGAACGAATTGCTTTGAGAAAGGTAGAACGAAGTGATCTGTTTTGGGTTAGGAAGACATTACATTGGTATTTATAGGTGGAGGGTTCTGAAGATATGCACGATGTCTGCTCAGTAGGCCTTACGTGGCTATGCTTTCTCCTCAGCTAGCCGCTATGCTGATGTGAGAACTGAGGGTACTGGGTTGATGGGTCTTCAGTATGTATTGTCCTCTCAAAAAGAACTGCGTGCTACTGGGGCAATATGTTAGGCATGTTGATCTGTACGAGTAGAACATTGTTGCACAGCGTGTTGTCACACATCAACTTCAGTGACGGTAAAAATATACCACAGGAACATGTGCTTGAGTGAGGTATGGGTGAGTTCACGTCAGCGGCATGGTAAAAATCTTGGTACAGAAGTATATATATTTGAAGGACTGTTTTCTTTCTTATTTTATATTTTTCTCTCCTTTCCCCTTATTTTTATTAGGTACCATGCTTTGTAATTAAATGTATTTGGTTGGACATTTCTCTATGCCATAGCTGTGAGGCTATCTGTGCTATTGAGTTGAAATATTCAAATGTATAGATTTGATTTTCATGTTTTCAAACAGTTGTAGATTTGTACTTGAACAAATTTGAAATAAAAATTGTTTTGCTAGTTCACTGATTTGGTTTGTATTGTTACCAAGTATTATCACTCGATTGATGCAGAAATTTGTAGGAGTGTATATATATTTTTAATTGATGTTCGTGTCAGTATTTGAGTTGTAATACGACTTTGTGAATGGTTTGGTACAGAGGTGGGTTCACGTCAATAATATCATTTGGAAACTTTGGGTACTTTGCTTCAAACATGAGCTGGTTCCTTCTTGCTATACATTTTCTCCTTCTACCATTTTATTTGATTTGGTATTTTGCTTTGTAAAGTTCACGTTAGTAGGTGATTTGTTAATTGGCTTGGCAAAAGTCTTTGTGCATGAATGTGAAAAGAACTGTTTTTATTTTATTGCATTTTTCTTTGTTCTTCTTTATTTATTTGGTATGTTGCTTTGACATTGAACAAGTTTGGTTTGGAATTTCTCTTTGCTATTGTACACATATAGTATTTGTTTCAATGAAATATCCTATACATTTAATTTTCATTATTCATCACTTGCATATTAACATATATCTTGTCTCTTTGATCTGTTATGCATAGATGTGGGTGTTTAACATTCACCATGAGATGATTTTACTACTTTGTATGATATATTGTTTTACTATTATTCACGAAGTCCAAACGTTAGATATTTGTATATATACACGTACAAATAAGTCTGTAAATATATAAATAGTTTATAAAATAATATTGATAAATTATTTAATAAATCTTGAAATATTAAATTCAAAAATAAATAAATTATTATCGACAAATATGCTCGAATGGATAAGTATCTCATTTCAAATTTACTCGGTATCGAATTATAACTCAGCATCGAAAGGTTCAAGTCAATCGATATCGAAATTTATGTAGAAAACATTATTAAATTTATCAAATAAACGTTATCGTTTATTAACGATTTCCATAGCGATTATTTTAAAATTTGAATTGGACATAACTAACAATCTATAAACTAAAATCCCTATTTTTCTCTTTCATTAGAAAATTATAATAAAACTAAAATCTCGTTTCTCGAATTGAAGTTAAAAACTGAACATTACGAACTACCGCGCCATTTCGAGCTCGTTTGTAATTATGTATAAATTATAACGTTTAAACTTTGTTTTAATAATGAAGTAAATATTAATATTCCAATTATAATATTAAAACATAATTAAATATTCAAATTAAAATGACCGAAAATCTGGGTTGTTACACGACATCTTTTGAAAAATGGAGTATGTGTGCTCCATAAAGTATGTTACTTACAAAGCATGCTCCGCTCTCCCTGAGTCCATCCCAGCTAAGCTGCAAAAAACCATGCAGGATGATATTATCTTCCGGGAAAGAGAATCGACAGGAGTGGAGATCCCGACCACCGATCCACTAGTCATCACTGCCCAGGTCGGTGCAGCTTCTGTTTGAAAGGTCCTAATCGACTCAGGGAGCTCGATCAACATCATCTTTAAGGCCGCCTATGTCCAAATGAAATTGGAAAGGAATGACGTCAAGCCATGTCACGCCGCGATTCACAGCTTCAATGGGGCCTCTAGTTCCCCCGTAGGGATGATCGACCTACCTGTGGAAGTGGGCGAGGGGGACCGAAGCCGAGTCCGAATTCTCACTTTCATAGTTATAGACATCGACTCCCCCTACAACGCTTTCCTAGGGCGCCCCTTTCTCATTGAGTTCCGGGTTTACATGGCACCATGGTCCCTCCTGATGAAATTCCCAATGGAAAATGGGATTGGAACTGTTAAGGGCGATCAAGTAAGCACCCGGGAATGCTACGCAATAGAATGGAAGAACGCATGCAATAAGGACAAGTGCAAAGCTGTGCCCGCGCCTTCTTGCGCCAAGGACGTCTCAGCATAGCAATCGGCGGTGACTAGGCCCTGGCTTATGCGCCACTACCGCCTTTCCGATGACTTCGACCCATGGAAGGACGAAGATCCCGAGTACGAGAGGGCTACCCGGGTCGAATCCACAGTGGACGTTCCCGTCAACCTCGACGACCCAACAAGGGTGTTGAAAGCAGGGTCACAACTCCACCCAGCAATCAAAGAAGATCTTATATGCTTCCTAAAAGCCAATATGGATGTGTTTGCATGGAATCACTCCGACATGAAGGGCATCAACCCCGCGATTGCTTTCCATTCCCTTTGCTTAGATCCCAGAATGCCTTTAGTCAAACAAAAGTGCTGCTTCTTGGGCTCGAAAGGTCCAAAGCACTCAAAGAAGAGGTGGACCGTCTGCTCAACAATAACTTCATCCATGAAGCCGACTATCCTGAATGGGTATCCAATCTAGTTCTGGTTAAAAAAGCCAACGGTAAATAATGGACATGCATCGACTTCTCCGATCAAGACAAGGCATGCCCCAAGAACATTTTTCCGCTCCCAAATATCAATTGGTTGATCGACTCTACCGCTGGATACCAACTGCTATCTTTCATGGATGCCTACTCAGGCTATAACCAGATCCCGATGAGCCTCCGCGACCAAGATCATACCTCTTTCATAACCGATCTTGGGCTCTATTGCTACCGTGTTATGCCCTTCAGCCACAAGAATGTCAGCGCCACTTATCAACGAATGGTTAATCGACTCTATAAAAAACAGATTGGGTAGTCCATGAAGGTGTATGTAGATGATGCTGGTGAAATCTAAAATATTAAGCGATCACATCCACGACCTCTCCGAAATGTTTGATGTCCTCCGCCAGCACGACATGAAACTCAACCCTTTGAAGTGCTCCTTCGGAGTCGCTTCGGGAAAATTCTTGGGCTTCATTGTCAACTCTCGGGACATCGAAGCCAACCCAGAAAAAATTCAAGCTATTCGAGACATCCAAGTCCCCAGGAACATGAGGGACATCTAGAGTCTAAATGGAAAGGTTGCCGCTTTAAGTCGATTCATCTCTAAGGCCACCGAAAAGTGCATCCCCTTCTTCGATTTACTCCTAAAATGGAAGCGCAATTCTAAGTGGACCCCTGAGTGCACTTCCGCATTCAAGGAACTTCTAGATCACTTAGAGCGACCACCTATCCTCTCTAAGCCTATAGACCGTGAGGACTTATACATTTACATGGCTGTTTCTACACAGGCAATCAACTTGGCACTAATACGCCTCAAAGATCGCACTCAACGGCCCGTCTACTATATTAGCAAGCAGCTAACGGGGGCAGAGAAGAATTACCCATAGTTAGAAAAGTTGGCATTCTGCTTATTAATTTCTTCTAGAAAGATTTAACCATATTTCCAGTCTCATCCCATAAAAGTTTTCATTGACCAGCCTCTGCGACCGGTCCTACAGCGACCCGAGGCATCAGGACGATTGCTAAAGAGGAGCATAGAGATGAGCCAGTTCGAGATAACCATCATCCGCCGACGAGCCATCCTCGGCCAAGCTCTCGCACATTTCATCACAGAATTCACAGCCCCCAATGAGGCTCCCACAGAGGACACCGGAGCTCCTGACGCCCAGTGGAAATTGTTTGTAGACGGCTCCTCTAACAGAAAGTGCTCCGAGACCGAAGTTGTGATCATCACCCCTGAAGGACGCCCAATATATTACGCGTTAACACTAAATTTCCCTGCAACCAATAATGACATGGAATATGAGGCCTTGATCACCGGGCTTGGAATCACGGTCGAACTCAAGCTAGAGACCATCCACATCTTCTCCGATTCACAGTTTATCGTCCGACAAGTGTTGGGAGAGTATCAAGCGAAAAAGGGACGGCTCGCCCAATACCTGTCCCAGGTTCAAGGGCTACTCGCCCACCTCGAAATTTCACCATCACCTATGTCCCGCACGAGCAGAATGAAAAGGCAGATTCCCTCGCCAAACTGGAAAGCTCCAAAGGTCCGCAACTTAACGGGTTCGCTCCGGTTGAGACCCTCAACTCTCTGAGCATCAAGCAAGGGCAAGATGAGATGATGATGAGCGCCGAAGCCGAGCCTGAGTCCTGGATGACACCGATCAGAAATTACCTAGAACACGGTAAACCTATCAAAGCACTATAAGGAAAGGCGCGCGCTCACTCGCTAATCGGCCCGTTACCATCTTATGGACGGGGTACTCTACCGCAGAGGTTTCTCTGTTCCCTTGCTCCGATGCGTAGCCCATGGTGACGCCCTCTGAGTGCTAAGCAGTGTGCATGAAGACGAATGCGGTGACCACACTTGGGGGTAAACCCTAGCCAGAAAGATTCTCAGACATGGTTATTACTGGCCACGCTTGATCAAGACGTCGCGGACTACGCCCGCATGTGCGACAAATGCCAATGCTTCTCCAAGATTCCAAGAGCCCTGCCTACCAAATTGTACCAAATGGTCAGCCTTTGGTCATTTGCCATGTGGGAATAAACATCATCGAACTCATCCAATTGCTAGAGGCGGGGCACGATACGCTGTCGTTGCGGTGGAATAATTCACCAAGTGGGCAGAAGCTGAAGCTCTCGCCACCGTTGCCATGAAGAAAATAATCAACTTTGTTGTCCACAACATCATTACCTGCTATGGAGTGCCTCAAGCTATCATCTCCGACAACGACACACAATTCGAGAGCATCGAGTTTAAGGCCTTCTGTCAGCACCACGACATCAATAAAAGATTCTGAGCGGTGGCTCATCCTCAAGCCAATGGGCAAGTCAAGGCGGTTAACAAGGTCATTAAGTCCATCATCAAGAAGCGTCTAGAAAAAGCTGGGAACATGTGGGCAGATGAACTTCCTCTAGCTCAATTGGCTTACCGAACCACCCACAAGACAACAACTGGTCATACTCCCTTCGCCCTCGCATACGAATCTGAAGCTGTCATTCCTACTGAGCTTAAAGTTCAATTCCATCGAGTCACATACTTCGATCCAAAAACAAACCAAGATTTACTTCTGGGATCACTCAACTTGCTAGAAGAAAAAAGGAACAAGGCCGATATCAGAGCCGCTGCCCAATGATAGCGAGTAGCCCAATACTTCAATTCCCGGGTCCGCCACAAGGAACTGAACATCAGCGGCCTCGTTTTAAAGCGGGTTCCCCCCAACAGGCCTCATACCTCGCTAATAAGGCCCGTACTCTATACATCGAAAGCCCAATGATGGAACTTTCAGGCTCGCTACCGTCGATGGAGCTGAACTCCCAACAACATGGAACAACGAACATCTCTGCCGCTACTTTACATAACTAAGTATACGGTTGTTTATGCTTTTCAAACAATGTTCTGTTTTTTCAGAAATTCAAGGCATTGTAAAGGCTATTACCGCCAAAGTTATTAATAGAAATGGTGTTCATGTTCCTATTTCCTTGTTGTTCACATCTCACGAAATGTGTCTTGTTAGTTCTAACAACCAGCTCTATTCACGCCTACGACTGCCGCATCGGCACCCCGAGCACGGGAGCCGGCGCTGCCATTCCAATTTCTAGGAAGCGTTGAGTCTAAAACACTTGGCTATGCCCGATACCTCGAGCACGGGAGCCGGCAACGCTACTTGAATCGCCAGCTAGTGGCGCGACCGAGTATAAACAACCGCTAACTCGAACCTCGGCCCAGTGCCAAGGCCAAGGATAAATCATTCTTCATCCTAGTCCAGGCGACTTGGCGCCACTCAGCGACTGACTAAGATCGATGCAAATCTCTCTTCGCCGGTTGCGGGTGTCGATCGAATCTTGGCGCAGCACCAAAACCGACCTTAAATCGTTTCTTCCCCCTTAGCTGTCAAGGCCTAAGGGCAGCCCATGGCCACGATCTGATCTTACGTGCTGATGATCGGGGTTGAAAACTATACCGGCGAATAAATGATGTCTGGCGACTCGCCTCAACCCGATGAACGACGGGAGAGCCACATGTTTGCGAACAAATTATGCAGTTGTAAACAACTGTAAAATCCGTTCGGCTTTCCTAAACAACAAGGATTGTTGTAGAGGGTGTCGAACTCTGGGACCAAATTATTTTATTAATAAATCCAATCAAGTTATCCCTAACTTTTGATTAGTGGAAAACAAAGAAAATAGCAGAAATTAAATAAAAGAGAGTTTTAACAATAAGTGAAAGCAATTAGGGGATAATGACATAGATCAGATTCATAATCATCAATAACCAAAAGATTAACCAGATCTAATACATGTTTCTGTCACAAACATGAATCAACGATAATAGGTTTTTAGAAACAAATATGTAAATAACGACAAGCATAGCCTATGCAGGAGCTCAGCTCTACAACCATAGACTATCAGGACAGATTCACTAATTAATTTCTAAAACCCTATTATTAGATCTAGATTTGATAAGTATTAGACCGAACTCGAATATACCCTGTGAAGGAGCACAACTCTTAAACGACACAGGGTATGAAGGTTCAGATCTAACCCTTATTTCAAATCTAGATCTACATTCATGAAGTTCTAATCTTTTGGCTATGTGATTCATATTGAATCATAACTATTAGCGTCATCACCCCCTAATTAAAGAGGATTAGCTAGACATAGCTAAAAGAAAAGAAAATAAAAAGAAAATAAACGACATAAATAAAATGCAATAAAAACTAAATAGAAGAGAGAAAGAAGAGTTTTATTCCAAGAAGAGGATTACAGAATAAAACTGAATGTGTGTTCTTACAAGACTAAGATACAATGTATTTATAGCTGATATGACAAAGGCTAGCTAGCTAATTACATAATGTGGGACTAAAGAAATAACCCAAATAACACATAAGCCAGTGTGAACGCAGCTTTAGAGTGAGTGGTCTAGCAAATAGGCTAGTGTGAACACAACATGAGTAAGAGGCCTTCCAAATGAGCTAATGTGAATGCAGTTTGAGTCTTTATTGAGCCAAATCTTCTTAACTGAAATATAATTGCAACCGTTCTTCAAGCTTTAGACTCTTCAAGCTTTAGACTCTTCAAGCTTTAGCAATTTTAAACTTAACTCTTTTTAAGCAAATTCTTCATGCTTTATCCATCAAATGCTCTAAACCATGCTTCTTGTCAACAATCTGAAAATACAGCTATAAATACAAAGTATCAATTATTTTAGAGGGAAAATAAGATAAATAAGCGGATAAAATATACACATTTACGTGTATATCAAATACCCCCACACTTATCTTTTTATTCGTCCTCGAATAAACTAAACTAAGATATGTCACACTTTCGTAGGAAACACGATTGCATTTAGCGTATGCAACAAGCCGTTAAACCTCCGGGTGTCCCCAGTAGGACGAGTGTTGTCTCGTGAGGGTTTTCAGCGGATACTACCCACAAAATCCAAAGCGTCTTATGTACGCCGATCAAACAATATATTTAAGGTCTTTCACATTCCAAGGATTTTACCTAACTTCAATAATAACGGTTTAGCCCCAAATTGTCCATCCCATAATTAGTGCAAAAATGAACAAAATTTTTCAAGCTGAATCGTAATTCCTTAATAGCACTGTAATTGTCTTGAAGGTTAAGAGCGTGGTGTCAACCAAAGTTCTACACATCGACAATGTGCACCCAATCATTTATTCAACCTTTTTTTTTTTGAATAATTTTGCACCTGTGTAACTGTAATGTATTGGATATGAGTTATGCATAGATGAAGGAAAATTTTGTAAGTTCTAAAAATATTCTAGATAAGAGGGCAAGTGTATTAGTTGAACTTCAGATTACAAAAAATAAAGTAATACTAAGGCACATATGAACATTTTTATTTCCTTTCATCTCGTCTACTACAATCCTCACTTCCAAGTACAGTAGAATGGATGTGGATGGAATGGAATTGAACGCTTTTATAGTCAAGAATGATGAATGACTATTTTATTCAGAGAGACACTCTCTTTATTTCATTTTTTTTTTCTATTCTTTTTCTTCTTCTTTTTTTTCTTTTTTTTTTCTTTTGCATGATGAATGATGAATTGAGATGGAATGATGACGTACATGATTTCATTTGATTCCTCCTCTACTACCAACACTTCATGAAAGAAAAGTTTTGTGCCCTAGTTACTCTACTTCTATAACCTTAATTCAACACACAAGTCTGGATTGATGTTATACAAAAAGCTAAAAGGAATGATAAGCAATTTTTCGTAAGATAGATAACCATTATGAAATAAGATGTGGTATATGGTTATCCTACCTTAAAACAAGTACGGAGTGGGTGGTGTAATATTGGTATAAAAAGTGACGTTTTTGACCTTTAAACAAAGGTTCTTGAGTATACCAATATAAGATAAACTTGTCGAAACATGGATGTAAATCGACTAAAACTTGGGTTTGAATAATGTGGGGGTATCGAAGAAGAACGCTACAATGAGTCATTTCTCCTTAATTGGGCCAACTGGATTTTAGAACTTACGATTTTGAAAATTTGAGTGGAAAAGAAAATATTATGCATGAAAACAAACTCAGAAAATCCAACAAATGTAGGTACAAAATCCTTTTATTTCATGAATTTTTTTTTGATTTTTTTATTATTATTTTTACTTGCACATTCTAACACGTATAACAAGGGTTGACACGCTTACTCCAAAACACGACTAACGTCTGCACAGTCTCAAGCTAGCATCTTAAAAAGACACATTACGATTCAGTGAATAAATAATGTTCATTCCCATCACCCAACAATTCAACTTATCAAACAAGAACCAAGGTGTTATTTATGAATTTAAGTTAATCCTTGTTCAATGAATGACCTACTTCATAAAATTTGATTGCTGATGTAATGTAAATTCCCCCCACACTTGAGTGTGACTGTGTCCTCACAGTCGTTAATAAGACATATCTTAGTGAAAGGGAAATAAAATAAGAGGGTCAGCACGGCTTACCGAGTACACATGCAGAAAATACGCAGTCATCGAATAGATGAACCGGTCCACAATGGACCAATGGATCAGCCTCATTAAGATTATGAGACACAGCACAGAAAACCAAATCATAAAGAATTTTATATCTTGTTTCAGATTTGGAGAAACAAATTATGTTTTTTCAAAAGTTTGAGTTGCAAATTTTAAAATTTTGAGCTTACAATTGATCTTAAATCAAATTGAATTTCTGTAGCAACTAAAGAGAGGTCATCGAGCTGAGGTTCAGTAAAAGTTTCAAAAACAAAATTTGATTTGTTCAGATGATGTATAAATTGAGAGACGTGGCCATCACTCTCACCCCCACACTTGTTTTGAGAAATACTGTTCAGTTTTGCTTTGGTACTTGAAATTTTGTTCACTAAAGGTTCATTCATAAACCTAAAATCAAAACCAAACAAATGAATTTTCAGTAAATTTCGAAATCATATTTTCTCAAAAACAGTGTTATCCTAGAAAGAGTTCATATACTGCAGAAATTTATCATTGAAAAACAAGTGATCATAGTGAGGTTCAGTTGAAACGATCAGGTCGCAAGGAGTTTCAACAATTTCAGAAAAATCGTCATCATGTTTGAGATCACATTCAACAGTCCCATTGTTTTCAATCTCAAGAATTTCAAAGTTTTCAAATGTTTCATTTTCAATTTCAGACCCAACAACATCATCTTCAATCAGTTTAAGAAGTTTTCGCTCATCAAAATCGTCCTCACATAAACAGTTGTTAACAACTTTATCATTTTTGTCATATTGATAATCTAAAGTTGCTAAATTTTCAAAATTTTCATAATTTGAGAGAGGAAGATCGAATAGAAGATTGACGTCTTTGTTTTCAAAAGAATTTAAATTCAAATCAATCACAGAGCTTTCAACAACTTCATTGAGATTTTCATCGATTTCAAAAGTTGTCAGTTGAAAATCATTAATTGTGGGCAAAGGTGGATTATCGTTCGATTTGTCACACATTTGGATTTGATTTTGTTTCTCTCGAAACTTCAAGTAGTCGTCAATTTCATTTGTTTGCTCAACAAAATCAAATTTATAGTTATTTACATGAGAATTTTCAAGTTGAAATTGTTGAGAACAAAAGTTTTCACTAGCACCACAATTGAAATTATTCCCATTGCCAAAATCATTTGAAAAGTGATTTACATTTCCATTTCGAATTTGAAATTCATTTTGGAGTTCAAAACTGAATTGACAAGGGTTATAATCAGAATCATTTGAATTTGGAGGTGAAATCGAATTTTGATTATTTTGAAAGCTTTCACTTGAATTGTTGCACATGTATAACTTACACAATTCATTTATTTCTTTATTTTGTTGTATGCTCATTTCAAGTAAAGATTCAACATGTGTTTCAAGAGTTGAGGGCTGATCATCATTTTGAAAATTTGGTGGTGTACAAACGGGATTATCTTGAAAATTTTGAAAAGTTGGTGGCGTAAAATCCAAATTGTTTGTACAATAGTTGTTATTAAAATATCCATATGTATTTGGTGTAAAATTATATGGATTATATTGATTTTCACAACTATCGTAAAATCCGTAGGAATAAGGGAATTGAGACATTTTCAAGAAAGCTCTTAGAAAATATGTTAAAATTAACAACTTTGGATTATATGAATACAAGTCTAGGCCAGGTTCGGACAGGGATTATCAGTGTGCCACGAATCACCATAGAAACACGACTGAAGGTTTAAGAACCTGTTTGAGTTCTTGACTCTACCGTTCCTTAGACACCTTAGAGAGTATCAATCCTAATTGTCAATTTAACAAATATTTTGTCCTATGAGCTTTGGGGAATCCTCGATTTGATTTCAAAAATAACGTCTTCCACGTTTGTTTTAAAATTTCCAACCACACATCAACAGGCAAAATAATCCATCACAGACAGTCACAGAATAATAATTGCAGAAAAAAAAAAATTACAAGCAAGCCGATGCCCTGCAGAAGATTTTTACAAGCAATGTCTATATATATTTTTTATTTGCAGCAGCGGTCCCTGTAGAGATAAAAAATACTCACCTTGATCGGTAGTCCGTCCAGTGCAGTTGAGTTGCGCTAGCGCGTTCACACCCCACTTGGTGTGCAACCGCTCCAACCCTGAATTGTCCGCTGCTTTCTGTTTTTTCAAATTACCGCTGTACCTGTTTTCATTTTTTTGTTGTTGTTGATATAATCAAAATAGAAGCCAAAGATTTTTTTTATGGGTTTGGAAGCAATAATAAAAAAACAGAAACCAAACCAAAAAAAAACTAAACAAAAACAAACAATCAAAGGACTAAACTAAAACCAAACTAAAAAAAAAAAATCAAAGTCTAGACCTATTAAAACAAGAGATCCAGGCCTTGGTGAAGCCCTCTCACGCCCAAATACCAGGGCTACACAGATAATTTCAACACCTTTGCCTTATTTCTCAACAAAATCACTCAACTACAGTCACCAATTTTTTTCCTTTTTATTTTCAGAAAACAAATACTACTTACTGCTCAAAATTTGTGATGCCAATTCGAGAAAACCGACAGTATGAAATCCACTTGGATTCGAGGGCCTGCAGTGCTCTTGTTTGCGGATTCAGAAGTTGAAGTGTTGAGGGTTCTCGATTTCGTTCAGCAGTTTCGAATTAGACGTCAATTTGGGAATTTTGTGGAGTTGCGGCTTGGGATTCAAGAAGGTGGAATGAGGTTATGCTGAAGGTGATGAGCGTGGAGTGGCAAAGCAGGTCCGAAATTTGTGGTTGTTTTCTGGTTAGTTGCGGTCTTCGCTGTTGTGGAAAAGTGTTGAAGTTTGGGGGGGTTGAAGTGAGGGAATGATTACAGGAATTATTGGAGAGTATTGATGCTACAGATCTGCGTTGATTCTGTAGGTGAATTGAGAGAAGGTTTTGGGTAGTAGCGAATTGGACTGGTGTAGATATGAGGAGGAGAAGGTGGATTATGGAAACTATGGAGTTGCTGTGAGGATCTGTTTGTGGTAAGGCGTGGAAGGAGATGGCTTAAACTGTCGAACTGGTTGGTGGAAGATGATCGGAATTGGATGGTGGCTTTTCGTCGAGGGTAGAAGAGTATGTGGTGCTCTGGTGATTGCGGTCAGACTTGTGGCCAGAGAAGAAGAAGCGGGTTATGATGGTAGAAGGGACGTATATGTTGTATGGTTTGTTTGAGGACCGGTGCGTGAGAAGATGATGAGTTGTATGTGATTTTTTGAGGATTGTTTGGAGAGGGTTGTGGCAGTACTGGAGCACGGCAGGCTGAAGAAATGTGGATGGTGTAATGGACGTGGTAGGGATGATATGGTGGTGTTATATGGACAGTGGGATTTAAATGCAGGAGAGAGAAGCGTATGAAAGGAATTTTTATTTTTTATTTATTTTGAATTTGTTGTAAAAGAAGAAATTGAAAATAAATTTGCAGAGAAAGGAAAGAAGGATTATAGAAATTGAAATAATATTGGAAAGAAAACAGGAAAGAAATAAGAAAAGAATTGGCAATGTTGAATAGAGGAAAGGAATAAAAAGATAACAGCAAGATTTTTTTATTTTTTATCTTAAATGAAGGAAAACAAAAGGAAATAAATAAAAATAAAACTAACAAGAATATTTTTGTGGTTTTTTTTTTTGGGTTTATTGTTGTACAAGAAAGGGAAGAATTGTAAAAGAAATTGCAAAGGGAATAAGAGATAGGAAAGAAATCAAAGGAAATATGGATTTTTTTATTTATTGAAAAGTGGTAAGAAATCTGAAAAGAGGGAAGATTGAAAACGAGCAAGACAAATGGAAAGAAATTGAATAAAATTTGGCAAGTTTTTTTTTTAATAGAGATTATTAAGAAATGGAGTACAGTGTAGTGGGAAAGAAATTAAAAGGCAATGAAAGGGGAAACAAATCAATCAAAAATTGCAATTTTTTTTCTCTTGGTAGGAAGATTATAGTATCAATGATCAAATACCAAATCAAACAACAAGATTTTTTTTCTATTTATACAAGAAAACAAAAGAAAAAAAATACGTTTTTTTATAAATAAAATAAGAAAACTATAACTCGAAGGATTTAAAAATAAAAATTATTTTGGTCCCCGGCAACGGCGCCAAAATTTGTTTGCGAACAAATTATGCAGTTGTAAACAACTGTAAAATCCGTTCGGCTTTCCTAAACAACAAGGATTGTTGTAGAGGGTGTCGAACTCTGGGACCAAATTATTTTATTAATAAATCCAATCAAGTTATCCCTAACTTTTGATTGGTGGAAAACAAAGAAAATAGCAGAAATTAAATAAAAGAGAGTTTTAACAATAAGTGAAAGCAATTAGGGGATAATGACATAGATCAGATTCATAATCATCAATAGCCAAAAGATTAACCAGATCTAACACATGTTTCTGTCACAAACATGAATCAACGATAATAGGTTTTTAGAAACAAATATGTAAATAACGACAAGCATAGCCTATGCAGGAGCTCAGCTCTACAACCATAGACTATCAGGACAGATTCACTAATTAATTTCTAAAACCCTAAAATTAGATCTAGATCTGATAAGTATTAGACCGAACTCGAATATACCCTGTGAAGGAGCACAGCTCTTAAACGACACAGGGTATGAAGGTTCAGATCTAACCCTTAGTTCAAATCTAGATCTACATACATGAAGTTCTAATCTTTTGGCTATGTGATTCATATTGAATCATAACTATTAGCGTCATCACCCCCTAATTAAAGAGGATTAGCTAGATATAGCTAAAAGAAAAGAAAATAAAAAGAAAATAAACGACATAAATAAAATGCAATAAAAACTAAATAGAAGAGAGAAAGAAGAGTTTTATTCCAAGAAGAGGATTACAGAATAAAACTGAATGTGTGTTCTTACAAGACTAAGATACAATGTATTTATAGCTGATATGACAAAGGCTAGCTAGCTAATTACATAATGTGGGACTAAAGAAATAACCCAAATAACACATAAGCCAGTGTGAACGCAGCTTTAGAGTGAGTGGTCTAGCAAATAGGCTAGTGTAAACGCAACATGAGTAAGAGGCCTTCCAAATGAGCTAATGTGAATGCAGTTTGAGTCTTTATTGAGCCAAATCTTCTTAGCTGAAATATAATTGCAACCGTTCTTCAAGCTTTAGCAATTTTAAACTTCACTCTTTTTAAGCAAATTCTTCATGCTTTATCCATCAAATTCTCTAAACCATGCTTCTTGTCAACAATCTGAAAATACAGCTATAAACACAAATTATCAATTATTTTAAAGGGAAAATAAGATAAATAAGCGGATAAAATATACACATTTACGTGTATATCACCGCACAATGCGACGCCCTACGCCTTCGCTACACTTGGGTTTAACCGCGGGCCACCCAAAACAGCAGGAGCACAACCTGGTTTCGCAAACTATGGGTTTCCTGAGCTGAGGGAAACTTACTGAAAACAGCGCTCTACCTCACCTCTCTAGAAAAATTTACCCAGAGATGACCCCTAATCGCGTTTGTGACAAGTGTAACGATAAATATGCTTATGCAAGTACAGGACACTGGAAAACATAAAAAGAACATCTGAACACTTGACATAAATAATGATCTTTACTAATTCATATTTCATTTTTCACACACACACACTAAACAAACTACATGTCTAATACTTTTACTTTCTAATGACAGGGCATACATGAGAACCACACCGTGTCTTGAAAAACAAAAAGCGAGGGTCGTACTCGTGTAAACTATCGGCCTACACTACCAAAATAATGGTAACCTCTACTTAGGCCACTAACGCTAATTGTATCTTTTCTTCTTTTCTTTGTGCTTGTACTTTTTTGCAGATTCAGCACTCGACGGTCCTTCCTTGGCACCAGTGCCAGACCTCTTCCTGCTAGACCCGGTCTTGCTTGATCGACCCTTTGGAGAGCTAATCGATTCATGAGTGACAGAAAGGAGAAGATCCCTTACACCATCACCACTAGAAACTCCCGTGGTATAAATGGTAACGACAAGCGGATTAGGCAGGGGGGCACTCCCAGTAGGAATACCTACCGTGGTCTCGTTCTTCTTCGGGATCTCTCTTCCTTCCTGATCATCCGTCTCCTCCGCCTTCTCGCACTTGGCCACCATCTTGGCATATTGAGTCGCCACCTGGCAGCCATCGAAGTCCCATCCACTTCCACTGGGCCTCTAATCGAGGCACTCTGTCCATTGACCACCTCTCCTTCCTCATTAAGAATGTCCACCATGCTAGGAGTTATTCTTATGTCAGAGAAGGCTTCAAGTTGGTCGCCGCCATCTCCAAACTGTGTTCCTAGAAGGCTTGGCCCGGATTCGGTCACTTGGGCGACCACAGGGGAAGGGTCCGTTGCCGTCATAGACTCAGGAGCAACTGCACAACAAAGATACAACATTTTTTTAGTCCATAAATTTGGTAATCACCTCATCCTCAGGGATGCAAGGTAAAAGGAGGTTACCTATGGTCAGGGATGGCATACAAATGATAGGAAGGGTGCTAGCAGTGGCAGGTAAATTGAATTTAGTATCCCCTAGTGTCAGAAAGTCGAGATTGTACTCAGTGGAGGTTTGGGCCCAAGCCTTAGGACCACTGACCATGGCAAATCCAGGATCCAAGGACTGATAAGAACTCCCTTCTACGAACGCCTCTTCCATAACCACACCATCGGTCGACACGAACTTCCCTTTCTTCTCAGCGAGCCTCGCCAACCTTTCATTCTTGGCGTCCTATCTCAATAACCTCCTTCCTTCCTCCAGCTTCTCACGTTCATTGCTGTCCAGGAGAACGTTCGCAAGCTGGCGCTCATCTAAAGTACTTACGTCCACTTGACGTAAGAAGGCCTCGTAAGGGACCAATCTCTCCCAGGTTCTGGCTAGTTCTTGGGGATAGTCTTCGACCCACGGAATTCCTAGGAATCTCAAAGCCTTCACATACATATTGTGGATACTCTCCTCGAAGGAGGACCCAACACGGAATTCCACATCATTCAGCTGTCCCCTCAGTCTCTCTATCTCCCTTACGTGTTCTACTTTTATACCCTCGGACTCACTTAGCACATCCCTGTTGTTGGCTTCGTCATCCTCCTTCGCCTTTCTCATCACCACGAGCTGCCTCCTCAACTCAGCAACCTCGACATTCTCAGCCGCAACCTTTTGTTTTCCATCCTCAGAGTGACATTATCATTCTAGAGCTCGTTGACTCTCACATTATCCTTTTCCAAGATGTCACACACTCGCTTTAGATCAGCTTTGTTCTTTTTCAGAGCTATGGTCTCAGTAGTTAAATCTGCCACAATGGCTTTAAAATTTATAAGGGCGTACTCTGACTCCCTCTTCAGTGTATCATAAGCCTGCGTCATATCAGCTGCAGCGAAAAAGCTATCGTCAAAGGGTCTGGTAATGCATGAAAAAGAACTTACAATGCATGGAATGGGTATACCTATCTTCTTTTTCAATGCTTCGACGGTGGTCTACCCAGCATCAATAGTCGACCTCTGATCAGCAAGATGGCAGTTCTTATTTTTGATCAGCTCAGAAAGCCAAAGGGAATACTTGGTAAACTCGTTGGTTCGGTGATATGAAGCTTTACATGCATACACACCTCCTAGACTCTCTTTTTTAGGAGCTCGACGAAGGTTGGGGACGAATCTCAACTCATCAAAATAGTATTGGGGGAAATGGTTTTTCAGGAATGCCCTTTGCTCCTCTATCGATAGCCCTTGAAACTGGGGTTCTGTCAAATCTGGCACCTCTATCTCAGCCTCTCTCTCCGACCTCAACTGGTCAAGATGTGCTTCCTCTTCCCTAACAAGATGAACGGGGGTCGGAGGAGAGATAGATAGGGGAGTTATCGAAGGCAAAGATCTAGATCTACCTATGTTGAGCCGGGTATCTCCCACGGACATGCGAATAAGAGGAGGAGGCGTTGGAGATCGTCTAGATCAGTCCCGGCCTTGAGGCCTGCCACCTACTTCTGGCGAAGGTGGAGCACAATATAAACTGGTGAATCTTCGAAAACACTCAAAGGAAGAACTCTGGGGATGCCGGAGGTCGCCGCTTCCATAACTTTGTCCACCACGTCCACCTGCCACATCACCTGCCAATGGAACATCCAAAGTTAGTCAAGTTACACACATAGGAGGACATCTATGCTATGCAGTGTTATGAATGTATGCCATAAGTGTTCTCTCAATAGACCAGATTGTGGCCCGATCTAGGAATTAACCCCTCTGCAGCACAAGTTAGTTCTTCTAGGCTTGTCGTGTTTGGCCATGGATTCACTACTGAATCAAATCCTTTCAAGCCATCAAATTGGCCCGTGGGTTCGGGCAAGGCGTGGCCCTGAGGGAGTCACCGGAGACTGCGATCTAACCGACACTCCATCCTCTCCTCTGTTAGAGGCGGGATGGGAGTGCTCGGCAGCCCCTCATCTCTGGAAACCTCCTTGTGAACACGAGCCTCGCCTCCGTACGCATCTCCTTGAGGTCGAGCAGTCTCTGGCAGCTCCCCTCCTGCACGAGTCATTTTCCTCTTCCACCCAGTGGTGGTTGGACCTGCCATGGCTCCCTCTTTTGGCGCACTAGTAGCTACCGCAGACCTGATTACAGCCTGGTTGGTAGGTAGTAATCCAGTGCGGCAGAGGCGATCCTGACTTGTCACGGTGCTAGTATCACGGAGATTCTCTGGTATCACGCGCAAAGCATTAAGGCGTTGTCGGTATTCGTCCCCAGTCAGCGCCTTTGGATTTCCTGTCATAACCCAATTAAAGCCATAATTAAAGGAAGGAACCGAAAAATAACAACAAGGAACGGGGCTAGAGAAATACTAATTTCCCTCAGTCCATCTTCTGGAAAATCCGGGAGGGTTGCTAATGAAGAACCGCTTGCGCTTAAACGCTGACAGTCTAGGCCACGTTTCGATAAAAAATTTGGTAGCAGCAGTCAACTCTAGAAACCATTGAGAGGGGGAGGCAGCGCTCGTTTTCCTTAGGTGGAAGAAATATCGAATATCTTCCCCGGTGGGTTCCCTGCGCAAAAACGCGTGGAAGAGAACATAAGTGCCCAGGAGAGAAGCATAAGCATTAGGGTGCAGTTGTGATGGCGCAAGACGAAAATAGAAAAGCATGTTTCGAATGAAGTCATTAGCCGGGGGCATACACCCGGCAAAGCAAGCCAATCGGTTCCAAGCATTAAGACCCTCGGGCGGCGCATGGGCTCTGCCATCTCTCCTAGGGGCATGGGCATCATCCATCAGTATGTTAAATTGTGTCGTCATTTTCCAGACCGCAGTAGCATCCATGCACGATGGTACTGAATTGATACGATTCTTCAAAATCACCGCATCAGGCAACATGTCCGGAGCTACCGGAGGTGCGGGTGCATCCTCACCCATGATATACACATTCTCGGCCTCTTCAGTTACAACCAGGGAATACTTCCACATAAGTTGCTCCCCGTGCTAAGACGCTTCGGGTGAACTAGTTGTATGGGAAGGAGTCGATCCTTCGGTGGTCTCAACTCGCTGCCAGATGAGCTAGCTCTAGGGGTAGAGTCGGATGTGTGTGATAAGGGCTGGGAAGCCTCGGCTTCCGAAGTCTTTCCAGACTTTGATCTTGTTTGCATCTTCAGATATACTTTAACGCATCAGTATTAGATTGAGTAGTGTAGTGACCTGTACCGCTCGTGTTCGTGACAACTAATATGTGCGTGCAGTGATATACAAATATAAACTACATAAAGAAAGTCCAGAAAAATTCGAAACAGTCCAAGTCCCAGTCTGGTTGTATGCTCTATCCTATGTGACCAATCCCAAATCCCCGCTCACACAGTTAACAACTTATGCGCCAATGCTAAACATGCAAATCCAAAGACGGGTATCCGGAAGCCAAAGTCCAACGACGTGACAAATTGGAAGCGTGGTACGTAAAAGACCAAGCCTGAACCATGTCAGGCTCGAAGTTTCAAGCTCCAGGTTCGAAATTTCGAACCCAAAAGGGTTCGAAATTCTAAACTAACTTGGGTTCGAAAATTCGAGCCTCTCCGGGTTCGAAATTTCGAACCTAGATATGGGCTCGGAAATTCGAACCCACGGGGTCTGGAAATCCAAACCCATAAGGGTTCGATGCTTCGAACTCCCACCCCCAGAGTTAGAAAATGCAAACCCATGAGGGTTCGAGACTTCGAACCCTATGGGTTTGAAAATTCGAACCCACTGAGGTTCGAAGATTCGAACCCACGGGGTTCGAGGCGTCGAACCTGGCTAGGTTTGAAAAATCGAACCCACGAGGTTTTGAGGTCTCCGCCATGGCCCTTCGACCTCCTCCCCTTCTCAACTCCCCGATTCAAGGTCTCACCTAGATCGGTTCAAAATTATCGGGTTTAAAGTTGTCGGGTTCGAAGCTTTCAGCAATGGCGGTCAGAGAAAGAAAATTTTGAAGGAAAAAAGTGAGGGAGGGCTATTTATAAAAGGAAAAAATGTCCCTTCATATTCTTGTGCGGGTTCAAAATTTTCGAACCCACTGGGTTAGAAATTTCGAACCTCAAGGGGTTCGAAAATTCAAACCTCATGGGCTTGAAATTTCGAACCCCTGGGCTCGAAATTTCGAACCCGTGGGCTCGAAATTCCAATCCCACTAGGTTTAAAATTTCGAGCCTTTCGGGTTCGAAAATTCCCAACCCTACTAAAAAATAAGAAATAATGACGATCATACCACAGGTTTTAAAGCACTACGCCACACTCTCTCGTATACGCATTCCATGCATATGGATATTGACCCCCACGCATCCACGAGAGCGACGCACTATGGGCACTGAGTGACTTGAGTACGGCGCATCCCCTAGGAACTAACGCTTATTTGATTTTTGAATTATAGGAAGAACTAATGACTTAACTACCATCTCAACCAACATAAAGCACATCATGTCAAGACAAGACGTACTTTGGGGGGCAAATGTTGACCGACTTTTTGGTCCGGTTCCCAAAAGTGCACCAGACACGCTCAACTCAACTATAGCGTGAAGCTGAGGCCAAAAAGTGATGCTCAGGAGCAAAAGAGAAAGGATCAGGAAGGGAATGTGCTTCTCACAACCTCGCAGCATTCAGAAGACATCTAAGAACCAAGGCCTCGGACCCCGAAGGAGCTACGTGCCTCAATCACCCGGTTCCGGGATCCTCGCGCCCTTCGGAAGGACTTTGCACCAGGCATGACGCGGAATTCATACCCATCCGTGTGCGAAATTTCGCACTCATGCCTGGGTTAGAAATTCCGAACCCATGCCTAGGTTCAAAATTTTGAATCCAGTGGGTGTGAAGTTTCGAGCCCAGCGGGTGCGAAATCTCGCACCCATGACTGGGTTCGAAATTTCGAACCCAGCATGAGCGAAATCTGGCACCCATGCCTGGGTTTGAAATTCCGAACCCAGCGGGTGCTGGGTTCGAAATTCTGAGGTGCGCAGTTGGTGGGTTCGAAATTCTGCTAGTGGTCCCCTATTTCTACCTAATCCTACCTACCCCCACTCCTATATATAGCTCATAGCCTCACACTTCAAGGGGGTTGATTTTCTTCACTTGAGACCTTCCTAGACCTCATTAATGGAATCTCCTATTTGAGGAAGAAGGAGAATTAAATATTCTTTTTCCCAAATACCTAACATATGACAATGATAAAAGTGAATGTAATGAACTTGGCTCTACCTTGTAATTCTTAAGTGATTAATAAATGTTCAACATCCTTCTAAAGTGGACGTAAGCCTAATTCGCAGCCGAACCACAATAAATTCCCATGTCATTTACCGCTTTCTCTTACTTAGTCTTGCGACCAAGTTAACTATTCCTAGTAATAGGGAATATTTGGTGTTTACGACATTTTTTGCCGTCAACATAGGCATCTCGATGAAAATCAATCTCCAATTTTTTCATCTTATGTTGAATTTTATCGGACTCTTCCAACTAATCTTTGTTTGAATGGATTTTTGAGTCAAAGCTTCAGTTCGATTTCCAAAAGGGTAATAATTTGGTTCAAAGTATATGATTTGGGTGTTTATTTATTCTATTCTATAACTCCTTGAGTTCCACATAAATTTTAGCTGGGATTATCAGATTTTAATGGAAAAAAAATCATTTTTGCATTATCAAATTTTGCCTAATAGAGTCAAAGTCTAGTGGTCCAGTGGTTTACGAACACCATGGGTTGCTGCATGTATTTGCAGTGGCACAGGTTCGTTCCCCGGCGGCAACAATACAGAGACATAGTGCACAGCCACTATAAAACTGGCATTAACCAAAGGGCATGGTAGACATAGTCTTCGTGCCCCCAAAGTTTAGTTTATATCAAAGGAAGCTTTTTCTTCTTCAATGGCGACTAGGGCTGGCTGCTCTTCTAATCCGTAACTTTCCCCCCTTCCTTCCTCTCCTCTCTGCCATCCTTTTCATTTCGTTTGTCCCCTTCTTCCTTGTCCTCTATTCCCCTAGCTTTCTCCTTGTGGATTTAATTGCTTCCCGTCAGATCCAGTCCCTTGCGTTTCCTTCCTTATCCCTGCTTTGCTCAGCCTCCTCCTTCCGCTCTCCTTTCTGTCAGCAGTGTCCCGCTCGCCCCTCTATCTATCCCCGTTTCCTTGTTCTAATCCTTGATTTCTCCTTTCCATATCCGTACTCAATCCATAGCCTCCATCCCCTGCTTCCGCCTTATTTCCCTCAGATCTTCTATCTTCCTGTGCGGGTACTCTCGCCGGCTTCCTATTTCGGTTCTGTTGTTTCCGCCTCCTTCTGGCTAGCCTGCTTCCTTTCCTTTAGCCTTCCTTATTTACAGTTAGCTTCTTCTTGGGGTGATGAAAGTTGCTGAATCTGGTATGGTTATATTGGTTTCTTGGTTTTATTTTTAGGAGTTAATGTCTGATAGTTCGGTTTTAGGTCCTTGTGTTTGTATATATGTTGGCAGTTTGTTTTTTGCATGGTTATCTATGTAGAGGCGTAGGGATCTCCAGTTATTGCTGGTCGTGGTAGGCTTGTGTTTTGGTTGGTTTGTTTTGTTGAGATCCTTAGTTAGTATCTTGGTTTCTATGAGCTGTGTCACCTTTATCCTGTGTGTCGTCTTGGGGTTTTCTGTGGATGTGTAGCTGCTTGGTTTGCTTGGCCTGCTTTTCTCGTGGTTCTGGATTTGAAAGGAAGTTTATAATTGATGAATGCCATGTAGCTATCTGTTTGTGCTGTTGCGAGACATACCAGTTGCTGATTCTGTGTTAATACACTCTGCTTCAAGCTACCTTCCTAGCTCCTAATTTCAACTTCTGCCTCTTGATCAATCTTCTGCATTTGTTCTTGTGCTAGTGTTAGTTGCTTCCTTGGATCTGCTTGGTGATCAGCCTCTATTTTTTTGCTGGTGTGTGTCTCACTTTTCTGCTACTGGTTTGGAGTACTCTACTGATCTGTTTATACTTGTTCCTTTGTTGCTTGGCAAGTAATCGAGGTCTAAAAGAATCTGCTCTGTAAGAAAATATTTATATGATCTTTTGACGTTAATGTATCTGTCTGTACTATATAGTTACTGATCACACCCTACGTGGTGCGTTGATTACATTTTTCCTATTGTTTAGTCAGTATGTCTGTAGCAGATAAGTTTTTTGCTTATCTCCTGTTATATTTTGTACTCATATTTGCTATAATGGAAAAGTGGTACGGTCCACTATAAAAACTGGCTGGCTTTGCCAATTTTTTTTTTGCCAAATAGTGAAGATATTAGATATACTTGCATTTCCTTCAATAATTTCTAAAAAGGATTGTTAATGATGGGATTGCTATTTTTAATCAAACCCCTAAACTTTAGGTTAAACAAAGATATGTGATAATTATTTCCATTTCGAATCCTAGGTTTCAATTATCCATTTTCTTCATCTGCTTCAATTTACTGGAGAAACTGGTTTTTGAATATGTCATCTATAAACTTATATTCAGATAAGAGAAGAGGTTTTGGTATAACCAGGGCCGGTTTGGATCATTGGGTTAACTAAGATGAAAAACCATGTTTTTTTCATTTACTAAAAAGAAAAGTAAATAAATCAAAAACAACAATTTTTTTCCATTGCTTCATGCATAACAAAATACCAAAATATACAATACAATTAAGATAAAAATGTAATCATTCTACTCACATTTGACAACAATACACCCAAAGAAGACAACTTCTTCTTAAGTTCTTCTGAGCATTTCCAAATTGGCAATAATGTAGAAAAAATTGAAATCAATGAAAAGTACAAAATAGTTTATACATGTTAATTCGTTAATTGATTTCATTCATCACAATCTAAAAATAATTAACAAAAAGTTCATTTACTAAACAAAAAATGTGAACAATAAATGTCATTTGCTATAAATATTATCTAAAAGACTAAAACTGATTTGGAGTCTTAAATTCGAAATAAATAATGTTATATAAAAGACTAAAACTAATCCATTTGTTGTATTGAGGGATCATCAATTCTAGAAATGTTTGGATAACTTGTTTTACCAACAATTAAAAACAAAAACTGCTTCGGCCGTGTAGTTCATGCTACACACCCGTCTTGCCTCAAAAAAAAACTGCAGTTTAAACCTCTCGTTTATTCTGATGTAAACGAATTAAAGATAAACCAATTAAAATGTAACGTCCCGGATTCTTAGCGACTGAATAATAAATTTATTCAATTATTTTAAATAGTGGTTTATTAATTTAATTGACTTGAATTCATTACTTTTGGATATTTAATTAATAAATAAGGGGATAATATATTTAATTCTGAAATAGTTGGAAAATAAGCAACTATTAATTAATTATCAAAGCCTAATTATGGGTTAGTATTTACCATGAAAGGAGAAGATTTATTATTTAAAATTGATTAAGGAGTTTTTGTAATAGAAACTGATGGGGGTGGACTCCATTGAATGGTGCAGGGATTGTTAATCACGCGTACAGCGTGTTCGAAGTGGAAACAAGAAATGAAGGGAAAAATGTTGTTTATAATAAAACAAAATAAAAATTGCGGTAAATCTCTACATAAATATTAACCAGTCATTGTAAAATTTCAACACGACTTCAAATAAAAGATACGCTGCCTTTTTGTTGAACAAAGTAGAAAAGAAAAAAACCGTGCAAACGTCTTTTTTTTATCGGTACAGTAATGTATATTGTTTTTCAAAGATTTTGCTAGAAACAAATCTTTAAAAATCTTCGCCATATTCGTTGGATGGTTGCTTATCCAGGAATCTAGGCTATTCTTTAACTCTGTTTGTCCTTCAATTCGAATTCATTCAGTAAGCTTAATTAAAATATATATTACCTTACCATGTAAGACTCAGAAGGTGTGCTCTCCATGTTTTCAATTTTGTGTTGCCCAAGCTAATAGCTCCGTGTGTACCAAGGCAATGGAAACCGTTCTCCCAACGCTGTTACATGCCGTGCTCCCCACGCTGTTTCTTTTTAAATACTGGCATCCCATTCTCGTTTCCATTTTCTCATTCCAAATTTATCTCTCCAGCAAAAGAAACCAAATCCCTCTCTTTATAAATTATTTTAAATTAATGAAAGTTTCATAAATTTCGAAATGCATATATCCGAAATCCTCCTTGTCTACTCTTCCAATTGGTACTAATCTTGAGTGGTTCGATCTACTTTGCATCGCTGTGATTTTTAGACAGCGAATTAGGGTTCATCCATTTGGGGAATTGTAGTGTTCGATTTATGAATTAAAGCTCATATTGGTGTTTGTAAGGAAGATTGGAGCGAGTGGTGGAAATTGGGTTGATTTTGGGGTTATTTATTTTCGCTACCTACTATAGCTATTGGGTGTGGCATGGCTGATGTCGAAAGCATCCAGGTAATGCGCGATTGACGTTCATGGGTGGGAATGGAAGCACTAGCTTAAGAGAGAATGTGTAGGACTGAAGGAAATTTAGTTCGCAATTTTTTTTCATGGTTTTGGTTCTTGTTGTCGCGATGTCTGCTAGTGGGAGATCTTAGGTGGATGTGGAAGCTTGCGCGTTGGTTGAAGGAGGGATCGGAGGAGTGAAGTACAGTGCGGTTTGGGTTGAGAGTTAATGGTGTGAAGAGGGGCGCGGTTCTTTGTTGTAGCCACAGGAGTAACTGGAGAAATCACAAGTCAAGGGAGAGTTTGAGGAAAAAGTTGATGACCGGAACCGCGATGGTGATAAGGTGGATGTGGTTGGAAATGGGAAGGAGAATATCATGGTTAGGGTGATGGAACTGTGCGCAAATGGTGAAAAGGGATGGCCCGCGTAAAAGAAGTGGAACCGTGGCCATGGATTGTTGTTGTGCGGTTTGGAAGCTACACAGGAGGAGCAGAAAGCTTATATGTCTAATCACATGATTTATGGAATGATTAATTAAGGTTAACCTATGGTTTAAAGTAATTAAAATAATTTATATTATATATATATATAGTAGATGGCTTATAAATTATATAACTTTCAGAATTGTGTGGTGATGGACCTAGATTGCACGGTGAGGCACCATTAGGCCTATAGAGGAAGGAAAGCTCTATCGTGATGTCTGGAGTATTAGAAAGGAGTTTAATTGAATCAAAGACCTGGATAATGATGCAAATCATGACAGCTGGTAGTAAAACCGTGATTAAGACCCTAATTTGGTAATTAAATTCAAAACTACTGACTATAGTTAACTATATTTATTTTAAAATTTATGTTCAAGGTTATAATCGTTACAACTCTGTCATACATTAGCAGAATTCGATGAAACCAGTCGATTTGGAATCATAGCGAGGAGGTCTATGTTTTTGAACCAATATAGCTGAAAATGGAGTTATTGGAATTTTGGAGGAAAAATCAAATGCCTCTTTGATTTACGCGAAATAAAAGCAGAATCAACAACTTCGAACCAAGGTGAGTAAACTCACTAACTCTGCTTTATTAATATTTCTATATAAACGAGTTTAAAATATATTAATTTTATGCTGTGTGATTGTTGATTTGATGAACGGTTGATAGAATTGATTGAAATGGTCGATATAGAAACCATTGATTGAATATTGATTCTAATACCATATTCAAATGGAATTGACGATATTTTTGTTGATTAACATCTGTGGATGCAGGGTAACAGGTTGGAGGAATCCAACTGGATTCCTCAACATTTATATTATTGTGTTTGCATTGATTATGACATATGCTGTGATACATTAACTATGATTGATCTTGTTGTGTTTAATTATCACTGGCCTAGAATTTGGTATTTAAATGCCATAAATTATTTTCAAATATAGAAAATGAAATTTGAAATTTAAAGAGGAAATGTATTTTTCCAAATATTGAAGTTTAATTGCGAATGGAGTAAAAAAGTAGAAATTTGTTATTTAAAACAAGAAGTTGTTTATAAACGAGTTTATAGATTAAGTGAATTATTTATCATTGGATAAATTGAAATATAAATTAAATTTTGAATTTATATAGGAAGGTGGAAATCAAATTTAAAGCCAATATTTGAGATGAGATTTGAACTTAGCAAATTCGTAAGGAAATTTAAACAAGATTTTAAATGATTGAAATAAATAGAGATGAGGCTTATATGAATAATTATGAATAGAAGTTATAAATAAAAAATTTGGGTTTAAGATATGTTTATAAGTATGAAATCAAACTGTATATAAAAGAAATATATTCACGATTAAAGTGAATAATGGTTTAAAGGAAATATTTTGCAAATGAAATCTTTAAAGAAAATTTAGATTTGAAATATGAATCAGATTGGGAATTGAATGAAAAGGGAAATGGGTAATCATTTTAAAAGAAAATGATGAATATTAGTTCAAAATTTGAAATATAAAATAAAGTGTGATAACGTTTCGTAGACTGGAACGGTTGTAAAGGAATTTGGTAATGATTTGGAAAGGATAAATTCAAAAGTGAATTTGGAATTTGAATTACCCTTAAATGGTAGATAAATTCTAATGTTCGGAATATAAATCGAATATAGATTAGAGATAATTAGGGAGAAGGACAAACTTTGTAAAGAAAATTAGGCTGAAGGACATCAAGTTTTATTTTTAGTCTAAAGGACAAACTTTGAACCAAAATTAAGTTGAAGGAAAATGCTAAATGTAATTAGCATTATATTCAGTTTTTTACACTATACAAAAATATTAGTTGTAACTAGCATTATTCAGTTTACACACAAAATGCTAGTTGTATTTAGCATTTCCCTTCAGCTTAATTTTGTTTCAAAGTTTGTCCTTCAACCTAAAAATAAAACTTAGTGTCCTTCAGACTATTTTTTTTCCATAGTTTGTCCTTATGCCTATTTTCCACTATATATTATTCGAGGGAGAGTTATTTATTGGAATTCGATTATATCGAATTTAGGAAAGTAGTTATTTTTACTTTCCGTTTTGAATCAAAATTATTTATTTATTTACTTATTAATTAAAAATTAATAAGTACAAGTTATATTTCTATATATACCAAATATTTGGAAATAGTGATTATAACGCTACTGTTATAATAAATGTTTTGTAAATCTAAACAGCGATTATAACGCTATTGTTATAATAAATGTTTTATAAATCTAAAACAACGATTTTAACGCTACCGTTGTAATAAATGTTTTATAAATCAAATATTTGGAAACAACGATTATAACGCTACCGTTATAATCATTGTTTTTCAGTAAAAGAAGTGGATTCATAAATTGGATCCGAGAGTTACGTATGAGATATTGGTTAAAGATTGAAGAGGTGAGCTTTGTTCATTTTGAAGTTAAAAATATTGTTTAGTTAAGGTTTGAGAGGTAATTATACACCAACTTGATTGGCTTTATTGTTAACTAATGGATGGTTAAGGTTCGATAGTGAGTTGGTTAAGTGAAGTAAGTTAATGAGTGTTAATGGTGGGTTCGTATAGTGTTGTTTTATTTAACATCTATTTTAATACAATAAAGAAGTTTTAGAAACATTTTCCAAATAATATCAGAGATGTTTCTAGTATAGGAAATGAGATAAATTGGGTTGGTAAGAAGTTAAGAAATGAGAATGTTCTCCAAATATAGAAATGGTTATTATTAACTATAGAAATGAATGGGCCGAAAGAAATGAATAATACGGAAACGTTTTCCAATGTAACAACATATATCTTCTAAATATAGAAAATAAGGAATTGTGGATATATGGAAATTTTTTCTCAATGTAATAAGGAATATTTTCTAACATATAGGAGATAAAATAGTTAGATAATTGAAAATGTTTTTTTTTCAAAGAATCGTGAGAGCTTAATCAGGTTTTGAAGAATATTTGAGTAAATACACGGAAAGGGTATTATAAAATGATTTGATTGGTTTAATGTTAATAAAAGGGCCAGTGTTGTTTGATGGTTGATCGTTAGATTTTCCATTTGGAAATAGGACCGTTGATTGAATGGATGTTCCTTTGATAGATAAATCACCGGCTATCAAAGTTTTAGTTTATTTTATACCTCCGTTGTAAATAAGGAGAGAACGGGATCAGATTTATATCTGAAAACCACTCTGTATTGGCATAAGAGTTATGAATCAACTTATGCTGAAGATAATTAAGGACGGAGTAAATGCAAGGTTTGTTCTGTTAACCCTTGGTAGAAATTGCCCAAGATGGATTAAAAGAATTGTGCCTTCGGTTTTTCCAGTCCCAGGACAGCGTGTATGTATGGATCTCAAAAGTTGACATTCAAAGTAAATGGTGACAAGATGTTCTGAAAGATAATCGTGACCTCAAGCCTCATCACCTGGGAAATTACAGAAATTGGGCAGGAAACATGGCCATGTAGTTCATTCCCATTAGGGGTATTATCACATGATCTAGAGAATTTCCAATTGCTTCTTATACTATTCGTTGTTGTATGCTTTCGGCGGTAACGGTTGCTGATCACAACCGTTGGTGATAATATGCTCGATACACTCAAGTTAAATGAGTGGTCAACCATGTGTGGCCGGGTTGCAAGACGTTCTTGTTATCCCCAGTGTATCCCCTCTAGAGTACACTGATCGTAAAGTGGTTCCATACCTTGTCATAGTAGGAACCTAATCTCCAATAAGCGCACTGCGGTTTTTCATTTTATATTATATATGGAGCGTGAGATGCAAGCGTTCCGCTAGATTGATATTTATTTGATTTAGACACTATTGTAATATCACTACATTTGATATCCAAGATAGTTTTGGGTTATTGTAAGGTAAGAACAATCTGTTTATATATGTGGATCGGTCTTACAAATATAATTTCTTTCGAAAGGTTTTTGAAAGTTAAACCAATGGTTGGAGTTTACTCACACCAGTCCCATAACTGACCCAGAGTTGACTGTTTTGCTTTCCCTAAACTCTTGGGTGCCCAAATTTGTCAGGTAGTCGAGATGTTACAGATTCACTTGGAGGAGCTTGAAGCAGGAGGCTTCGTCAGTTAGCTATAGACTATTATATTTTCCGCTGTGTACTATGTTGTATCTGGAAACAGGTGTTTAAAACTGTTCCAGGAATAACTATTGTGCTCTAATGATGGTATGTATATACAGTTACTGATTTTTATTTCAAAGGTTATGTTATTTAATATATTTTATTCGTTCCCCTGTGAGATTTGTGTTCTTCATTTTCTTCTATTCTAGTTTTTTTTTCTTTCTATTTCTCATTCTCTAACCTCTTTTTACTAATGATTCGTATTTTTGTGCAATTTGGGTTGGACGTGTGGTGTTATCAGTCGACTCAAAGAGTAAATTAGGGTAATTACATTTGGTATCAGAGCTGAAGGTTGAGTAGTAACCTTGGCTCTGTGGCGTAACTCAATAGAGATGGGGTTAGTTACCCCCTAGATTGAGTTTGAGTGTGTGTGTGTGTATATATATATATATATATATATATATATACGAGGGAGCGTATTTGTAGATTTATTATAAAATTGTTTTATATTGTGTTAACTGGTTTGTTGAGTGGTTTATGAATTCTAGTCGGTATAGAATGTACAACTATATTGATAAGTGTTTCTAAACTCTCGAATGAAGCAATTCGATATGGTATTATTTTAAAATGGGTAAATGAAATAATTTTGCCCAAAAATTATTTTGATATAAAAGGAATAATTTCTGAATTATTATATATGAATGTGTTGATTCTTATTACAAACAAATTGAATTATGAAATATTGAAATGGTTATATAATTTGTATACGGATAATGTATACAAATGAGATAAACCAAGATTAAGTTCAAACCAGAATTGGAATTTAAATTCCCGGTGTTTATAAAATATTTTCTGAAATACTATAAAGTAATATAACATTACTTTAAAGTATTTTTGAATAAGAATGGTTTAAATGGATTTTTAAAGGGATTAAGCACTGAAATCACTTCAGTGGCGAGCATTGTGATAATGGATCGCAACATTATCGGTATTCATTTTCAAGTTTCTAAGTGACGGATTGCTACCATAGTAATTTGGGAGTGAAAAATTTGTTTGAAAAAGACAAGATGTTTTAGAAATTCAAATGTTTTGAATTAAGTTGATCATAAATATATGTATATAAATATATATGATTTCAAACTAATTTGTAATAAAACCCAGAAATTTGAATTTCGAAATTAAAATTTAACTTGTATAAGTTGAATAGATTGAAATGCTAAAAATGTATCAAATGAATTTAAATTTAACTTAAGTTAAATAAAATTGGATTGGATTAGAAATAATTCCGAATGAAATTAAATAAAGAAAATGTTGAGATTCGAGATATTAATATGAATTCGACTTATGAGTAAGAAAGTTGAATATATATTAGATGTTGTTAATTGAAATTGAATTGTGAAAAATTTGGATTCAAGTATGATAAGTTGATTGACTTAAATAGAAATCAGATTTGAATTGACAGAATGGAAGTGAACTAATCAGAAGTTGATTAGAGTGTTAAAACGGGAATTTGGATTGATTTGAAACCAACTGGGAATGGATATATGTATGCTGAGCAGATATTGAATGGAAGCAAATGCAAGAGATAGAATTTTGCCCAACAAAAAGGTACATGTTTACAATATTACTTGTGTTTGATGGTTTTATGAGCATATGGGGCAAGCCGCTTGGCTTTTTTAGTTTTCTTTTGGCTGGAAAAGGCCTAAAAAGGCGACTTATGGTTGTGCTGATTGAGCCGCGCAAAGGAGATGCTGGCAATTTTTTTTGAAAATTTAAAGAGTTAGAAAATTTTCAAGAATTTTTTTTTGATAATTTAAAATCAAGTTGTTAATTGTAATTGAAATAAGAAAACCAGAATTGGTTAATAAATTTCAAGTGGAATAATGAAATTGATAAATGGATTTAAAATCAATTGGAATAGGTGTGAATATGCAGAAGAGCATATGGATTGAAGGCAAGAATGTGATGATGGATTATCCAAAAAATGGTGGACAGATCATTTGGAAAGAATTATGAATGGTTGAGTATTGGTATGAGAATTCGAAGGTCGGGTAAGAACTGGGTTATGAAGATATGGAATATAAGATTTTAACAAAGTAGGATAGAAGGAGTTAGAGTTATAGCATTTTTACTACTTAGCAATTTCGAGGAAGAAATTATTTTAAGGGGGAAGGAATGTAACGTCCCAAATTTTTAGCGATTGAATAATAAATTTATTCAATTGTTTTAAATAGTGGTTTATTAATTGACTTGAATTCAATACTTTTGAATAATTAATTAATTAATAAGGGGATAATATAATTAATTCTGAAATAGTTGGGAAATAAGCAACTATTAATTAATTATCAAAGCCTAATTATGGGTTAGTATTTACCATGAAATGAGAAGGTTTATTATTTAAATATGATTAAGGAGTTTTGTAATAGAAACTAATGGGGGTGGTCTCCATTGAATGGTGCAGGGATGGTTAATTACGTGTACAGCGTGTTCGAAGTGGAAACAAGGAATGAAGGGGAAAATGTTGTTTATAATAAAATAAAATAAAAATCGCAGTAAATATCTACATAAATCTTAACCAGTCATTGTCAAATTTCAGCATGGCTTCAAGTAAAAGATACGTTGCCCTTTTGTTGAACAAAGTAGAGAGGAAAAAAATCGCACAAACATCTTTTTTTATCGGCACAGTAATGTACATTATTTTCAAAGATTTTGCTAGAAATAAATCTTTGAAAATCTTCGCCATATACGTTGGATGGTAGCTTATTTAGAAATATCGGCTATTCTTTAACTCTGTTTGTCCTTCAATTCGAATTCATTCGGTAAGCTTAATTTAAATATATATGTATATATTACCTTACCATGTAAGACTCAGAAGGTGTGCTCTCCATGTTTTTAATTTCGTGTTGCCCAAGCAAATAGTTCTGTGTGTATCTAGGCAATGGAAACCGTGCTCTCTATGCTGTTACATGCCGTGCTCCCTACACTGTTTCTTTTTCAATACTGGCATCCCATTCTCGTTTGCATTTTCCCGTTCCAAATTTATCTCTCCAACAAATGAAACCAAATCCCTCTCTTTAATAATTATTTTAAATCATTGAAAGCTTCATAAATTTCAAAACGCATATATCCGAAATCCTCCTCGTCTACTCTTCCAATTGGTACTAATCTTGAGTGGTTTGATCTATTTTGCATCGCTGTGATTTTTAGATAGCGAATTAGGGTTCATCCATTTTGGGAATTGCGGTGTTCGATTTACGAATTAAAGATCATATTGGTGTTCGTAAGGAAGATTGGAGCGAGCGGTGGAAATTGGGTTGATTTTGGGGTCATTTATTTTTGCTACCTACTGTAGCTATTGGGTGCGGCAAGGCTGATGTCGAAAGCATCCAGGTGGTGCACGATTGACGTTCATAGGAGGGAATGGAAGCACTGGCGTAAGGGAGAATGTGCAGGACTAAAGGAATTTAGTTTGCAAGTTTTTTTTCATGGTTTTAGGTTCTTGTTGTCGCGATGTCTGATGGTAGGAGATCTTATGTGGATGTGGAAGCTTGCGCGTTGGTTGAAGGAGGCACTGGAGGAGTGAAGTACAGTGTGGTTTAGGTTGAGATTTAATGGTGTGAAGAGGGGCGCGGTTCTTTGTTGTAGACACAGGAGTAACTGGAGAAATCGCAAGTCAGAGGAGAGTTTGAGGAAGAAGTTGATGACTGGAACCGCGATGGTGATAAGGTGGATGTGGTTGGAAATGGGAAGGAGAATATCATGATTAGGGTGATGGAACTGTGCGCAAATGGTGAAAAGGGATAGCCTGCGTAAAAGAAGTGGAACCATGGACATGGATTATTGCTGTGCGATTTGGAAGCTATACAAGGGGAGCAGAAGGCTTATATGCCTAATCACATGATTTATGGAATGATTAATTAAGGTTAACCTATGGTTTATAGTAATTAAAACAATTTATATTATATATATAATAGATGGCTTATAAATTATATAACTTTCAGCATTGTGTGGCGATGGACCCAGATTGCACAGTGAGGCAGCGTTAGGCCTATAGAGGAAGGCAAGGTCTGTTGTGATGTCTGGAGTATTAGAAAGGAGTTTGCTTGAATCAAAGACCTGGATAATTATAATGATGCAAATCGTGACAGCTGGTAGTAAAACCGTGATTAAGACCCTAATTTGGTAATTAAATTCATAACTAATAACTATAGTTAACTATATTTATTTTAAAATTTATGTTCAAGGTTATAATCGTTACAACTCCATCATACGTTAGCAGAATTCGATGAAACCAGTCGAGTTGGAATCTTGGCGAGAAAGTCTATGTTGTTGAACCAATGTAGCCGAGAATGGAACTATTGGAATTCCGGAGGAAAAATAAAATGCCTGTTTGATTTTAAGCGAAATAAAAGCAGAATCGAGAACTGCGAACCAAGGTGAGTAAACTCACTAACTCTGCTTCATTTATATTTCTATATAAACGAGTTTTAAATATATTAATTTTATGCTGTGTGATTGTTGATTGGATGAATGGTTGATAGAATTGATTGAAATTGTTGATATAGAAACCATTGATTGAATATTGATTCTAATACCATATTTAAATGGAATTGATGATATTTTTGTTGATTAACAATTGTGGATGCAGGGAAACAGGTTGGAGGAATCCAACTGGATTCCTCAACATTTATATTATTGTGTTTGCATTGATTATGACATATGCTGTGATACATTAACTGTGATTGATCTTGTTGTGTTTAATTATCACTGTCCTAGAATTTGGTATTTAAATACCGTAAATTATTTTCGAATATAGAAAATGAATTTAAGATTTAAATAGGAAATATATTTTTCCAAAAATTGAAGTGTAATTGCAAATGGAATTAAAAAGTAGAAACTTGTTATTTAAGACAAGAAGTTGTTTATAAGCGAGTTTATATATTAAGTGAATTGTTTATCGTTGGATAAATTGAAATATAAATTAAAATTTGAATTTATATAGAAAGGTGGAAATCAGATTTGAAACAAATATTTGAGATGAGATTTGAACTTAGCAAATTATTAAGGAAATTTAAATGAGATTTTAAATGATTGAAATAAAATGAGATGAGGCTTGTATGAATAATTCTGAATATAAGTTATAAATAAAAAAATTGGGTTTAAGATATGTTTAGAAGTATGAAATCAAACTTTATATAAAAGAAATATATTCACGATTAAAGTGAATAATGGTTTAAAGGAAATATTTGGCAAATGAAATATCTCCAAAGAAAATTTAGATTTGAAATACGAATCCATATTGGGAATTGAATGAAAAGGGAAATAGGTAATCAGTTTAAAGGAAAACAATGAGTTTTAGTTCAAAATTCAAAATATAAAATAAAGTGTGATAACGTTTCATAGACTGGAATGGTTATAAAGGAATTTGTTAATGATTTGGAAAGGATAAATTCAAAAGCGAATTTGGAATTTGAATTAACCTAAAATGGTAGTTAATTCCAAAGTTCGGAATATAAATCGAATATAGATTAAAGTTAATTAGAGAGAAGGACAAACTTTGCAAAAAAATTAGACTGAAGGACATCAAGTTTTATTTTTAGTCTAAAGGACAAACTTTGAACCAAAATTAAGCTAAAGGAAAATGCTAAATGTAATTAGCATTATATTTAGTTTTTTACACTATACGAAAATGCTAGTTGTAACTAGCATTATTCAGTTTACACTGCACAAAATGCTAGTTATATTTAGCATTGTCCTTTAGTTTAATTTTGTTTCAAAGTTTGTCCTTCAGCCTAAAAATAAAACTTAGTGTCCTTCAAACTACAATTTTTCCATTTTATTTTGTCTAAAGATGAACCGTTATTTCTTATTCCGAAATCAAATCGTGAATTAAGCACGAACAGATGGCCGTAATTCAATTGTGGCTTATGTGCGAGGAAGCAAGTCATTGTTTAACCAATTTTACGAGTTCCTTCAAAATGTTCGTCAGCAAGTTGGTATTTTCGAAATTTTCTTTTAAGCAAAAACGAATGGTCACTTATCCACAACAATAATGTAGTTAAAGGGGCAGAGTTCTTATGTTGTAGGACCGAACAGTTTGGTCTACTAATGTGCTGGACATAACTGATCAACGTTTAACTGCTGTAATGACAAGTTTGGGTAGTTTTTTGTGTACTAGGGCATTTATATATAGTAGTAACTCTTATGCCGAGAGGGATAAGCTATGAAGTCAGCCAACTCTCGATGCATCTTTTAAAATGCCTTGGATCGCATGTGGGGATTTTAATAATGCTTTGAATCCAAAAAATAAAAAGGTAGGTTTGTTGATTCCATTTTATTATCTTTTAAGTTTTAATAATTGTATTACGCATTGTATGTGTAACGACCCGGATTTCGCCCGACCCCAGTCGATCGCAAGATCGATCAAGACCGTTCAAAACCCACGTACGTTAACTTTGGGCATACAACACATCAGAACAACAACACGGACTTTTATAACATCAATAATAAATGTTACATCAGAGTACAGAATATATATCAGAGTACATTGGAATAAAATTACAACGGAAGATAAATTACAATAGATTAATACATTGCAGCGGAACTAATATCAGCGGAAGGCCATCAATATTCTGGACCCAGCTTCAGGCTTCAATCCAGGATCCTGCTTAAAATATATCTGCAAAAAGCTACTCGACTGCCCGTGTGGAAAGAGGGCACCCGAGTTTGAAAAGTGAAACAAACTACAGGTCAATCATGGGGCTGGTGTGAGAATTCTTAACCAAATTTATCTAATAATAAGGCTAATCACAGGACCACGCCGCTAACGCGGAACGGGTTTACTCCATTGGATTGCCAGTGCATAAATAAAGTAAATCGTCAAATAACGCAATGCTTTTTAGAAAAATGAAACCATTATAAGACCCAGGTCCCATCACACAATGCAACGCACACCAGAGGATAGGGTTTTACCATATAATGGTCAAAAGATGCTTGATACGAAAAACGATATATTAGTGTGTGTATATATATATATAACATTCAAGTATAATATTAATCCTAGACGACATAACTACCATCTACTATGTTGCCATACTAGTTATACAATCAAAACCGCAAGGGGTGTATTGGAAATTGGGTTTCCATCATGAGTCAAGGCTAGGGAGGAGCTCCTGACCGATTCGAGACACTCTAGCAATGCCACAGGATTCGGACGCTGGCGAACCCTTGGATACAGCAGGGCCGGTCCACAAATACTTTAGTGGATTAGTTATACCTGAACACATGCTCCCCGATCCTATTGGATCTACAAATCAGTCGAGGGCGACCGATAAGAATAAACCGAGGCCTCGCAAAAATTCCATCAACCACATAAGCAAATGTCGGGCCGTGTTAAAGCCCAACACCACTTCTAGCTAGAAAGAAACGTGTGCACTCCCTGCGTTCCCTTCTCCCGTTTTAGACTCAACCGGTGTGTGAGGCTCGCGAAGTCACGATAAACACAAAGATATGCCTAAATAGACTGTGCTTTGATCATCAACCACAAGGCCCGCTTTTCAACAAAGCCTTGGTCATTTGCATCTTAGCATGTCACATTGTCAGACCCTACCATATCATTGATCATCTACCAATATATATATAACCTCTAAGCTCATACGTCTTAGAGAAGGGTGATAAGTAAAGAATAAATTCTCCACCACCAAACAGAAATATATAATCAGTAGCGTTCAACAAATACAGTACAAAGGAATACAATGTCAGACACGCCATCCATTTACAAGTCCGCTCTGGGTCTGAGCGAAACAACGTGTCCGTCGATCTCCAAATGCGTTTGGACGATCATTACTAAATACCTTGCCTTGGAAGGCCAATCCCAATTCAAGATACCAGTCATCATCATCCCAACGATGTAAAAACCTTCGGTCTTCAATCACCGTCTTCCTCTTCGACTCTTGATCGTCGTGATGATTATTCAGAATGGGTTGAACACGGTCTTTCTGAATAACTCGCGTATTTTGTGATTAAAAACAAATATTAGAAAATCACACATTTCGCCACATTCCAACTCAGTATATTCTTTAAATAAGATATTCATGTTTAAAGATTCTCATTAATTTTATCAAAGATAAACTCTGAAAATAAAATCTTAAATCTTCCTTAAAAGATTTATTAAAACTCCAGTTTTGATTTGATATCAAAAATCATTATTACAAGATCATTTATTTTAAGGAATAAATCTTGTCTTAAACAGGTTAAAGAACTAGTGTCCTTTAAACACAGTTCACAGTAAATCTACAATCAATTTCCAAAATATGGAATTCCACAGAAATCAAATCAATACATAATCGATATAAATTTCTGTATCAGACTAATAATATAAATGGAATAACGGCAAAGCCTCTTAAATTCTATATATAATACCGGTCTTCTTTTACAGAAGCCCATTTCGATTATTACCAATCGAATTTCCACTTAATTCCAATTTGATATATTAAATTGAAAAACTTGATTTTTAGAAAATGCCTTTTTAAATCTATAAAATAGATTTATAAATTCCAAATAATAATTTCAATGCAAATTGGATTAAAGGACAAATGTCGTTTAAAAACACCGTCCACGATAAATCCACTTCACATCTCAATTTATTTCATATCACAAAATATAATTGCAAATCCTAATAATCTTTTAAAAACATATTTTTAGATAATCATAAAAATATTCTTTATATAAAAGATTCTAAATGAGAAGTATTCTTTATATTACAAATTCTTTCGTTTACAAATATTCTTTGTTTTAACATATACTTAATTAACAATATTTTTTATGAAAATATATACTTTAAAAAAAAAGGATTTCTAATGTAAAAAAATATTCTTATTTTAAAGAACACCAGACTCGAAATGTGACTCAATCATTTACCATATAATTTAGATTATATGGATTTCACACACCCGTGTGGGGTTTCAACCAATAAATAAATAATAAACTAATTTGTGCACTTGGGTGATGTGTGAAAATTGTCGTCCCAATCACATAAACAAGTCGGGTAACTTGTGAATGGAAGTGCAATACACAATATATAGTCATGACAAACAAATAATTGGTTTCAACAAATGTAAATTGTCATAAGTAAATAATTGGTCTTAACTAGTGTGAATTGACAAAAGTGAATATTTGTTTTAACTAGTATAGATTGACTAAAATAAATAGTTGTTTTTAACTAATGTAAATTAACAAAAATGAATAATTGGTTTTGACTAATATAAATTAACAAAAATAAATAATTGGTTTTAACTAATATAAATTTACAAAAGTGACTAATTTGTGTTTCAATTCTTATAAAATATTCCATTGCTATATTTTGTTTCATTCTTTTAATTTAGAAAAAATAAGTGTTTTTGTCTATTTTACTTTAATGATAAAAATGTGAATGTTTAGTGATTAAAATGTAACTTTTAAATTCTATCCTTTATTTATATCTAAAAATGTGAATAAAAGGGTAACTCTTTATTCTGAAAGTAAAATCAAACTTTCAATTCATAGTTTGTTTGCATTAAGGAATGCAAATAAAAATACAACTTTAAACCGATGTTTTATTCATATCAAAAATGCAAATCACAAATGTAACTTATCTTTTGATGTTTGGTTTGCATGTAGGATTGCAAACAAAAAATGAAACTTTTATTTAATGTTTTATTTGCAACAAGCAAAGCAATTAACAAATGTTACTTTTGTTATTAAAAGTATATTTGAGTGAATGTAAAAAGGAACTCATTCCCAATGTGTATTTACATTATTGAATGTAAATAAAGAAACAAATTTTATTTAAATGTGTATTTTTATTAGTGACTCCAAATAAAAGAACAATTTTTCCTTTCAAAATATATTTGCCTTAATGAGTGCAAATAAAAGAACTAATTCCATTTTCAATGTATTTTTACATTGTTGAATGTAAATAAAAGAATAAATTTTGGTTTCAACATATATTTGTATTGGTGAATGCAAATAAAAAGGTAAATTTTATTTTCCATGTATGTTTGCATTAGTGAATGCAAATAAAAGATTGAACTCAAAATTTCAATTTTAGAATAAAATAAAAAGGGTATTTCATTGTCTTACACTTTTCTATGTGTTCTAATAACAAATAAAAGAATCATTTTATTTGTTTATACTTTTCTATATATTCTACTAACATATAAAAGAATATTTTATATGTAAATATTTTATGTGTATTCTAATGTCAAATAAAAGTGAATTTTATTTGTATAATAAATACTAATTTTAAAATGACAAATAAAAAGTAGATTTTATTCGTTTAATAAAATATGAGTTTCAAATGACAAATAAAAAGTGAATTTTATTTGTGCAACAAATTCTAAGTATATATTTGTGTTGTAGCATGTATATAAAAAGATGGACTTTATTTCTATGTCATATTTGTATGGAAAAATACAAATAAAAAAGATGACTTAATTTCTATGTTATATTTGTATTGAAAAATAAAAATAAACAGAAGTGTCATATTTGTGTCAAGAACAAATGCAGAAACATCATTCCGGACTCAATGGAAGTGGTTTCGAGTCCAAATTCCTTCATATGTGAAAAGTAGCCTTTCGGGCCATATATATTATATATATAAATTCTACAGCGACCTTTCTAAATATTGAATTGGCCATAACTTTTGATTTCCGCTATGAAATTTCAAATTTTCAGATTCGTTAGAAAGATATGATTAAACAGATTTAAATATTTCTAGTTTCACTCAATTCTGATTTATTTTGAATCCTGTACATTTAGTTAAAGTTCAAAATCAAATTTTAAAACTACCGCACCATTTCTAACTTCATTTATATTTAAAATTAAATTTATTCCTTCTAACTTCGATTAAAATAAATTCTAGCCATTATTATTAATATAAATTATATTATATCCTCAAAATTCATTAAAATTTTCTAAAATAAAATTTTTAAATTGGTTCAGAATTTGCGGGTTGTTACAGTATGGGTTAGTCCTAAAACTTAAGAAAATCAAAGAAATAACTGCCATATCATGGATGCATATACATTTGGAGAAAGAGAGGAATGACCATTAATATAGACAAAATCCTTGTAAATCAAGGATATTTATGCAAATTTTCAGATATAACTGCAATATCGTTGCTGTACTATATTGAGTGACCATACCTCTATCCTCGTTAAATTTAAACAATAGGTGCACCAGTTAAAAATCCTCCATTTAGACATTTGAACAATTGTTATCCAATTGATGGTTATCATTAATTATTATTAATGGGTCAAAGCATAGACATGGGTGATTGCACACACATATTTTTAACCCAAACTGAAGAAAATCAAAAGCAACTTAAAAACTTGGTTTAAAAATATGAAAAGGTAGAGTTTAATATAATAACTGAAATATTATCACATATTTTCACAATCGGACCTTAAAACTAACAATTTGATTTTGTATGATAAAATGCTTGAATGCAATTGGAATTGAAGAAGCCGATGGAGTTACAGTAGCTGCAACTCCTCTAGAAATATCAATTTTTATAGCTATACAATTGTGTCACTAATTCTATTTTTTTCCAAAATGTCAATGAGGAAAAACCGCAATAAAATCCAAGCTTTGCTATATAGATGGTCAATATATTTACAATCAAGATATAATATCCAGGAATCTAGCCTTGCCAAATAAATATATCCAGGAATCCCTAGATTGTTGCACTCTACTGTACAATGGCTATTCTACATGTATTTTAACCAAGAATGGTAACAAATAATCAAGGTAAAGCTTACCTCTCTTGTCGGGTGCAACTTACAAAAATGAAAGGTGCATTGTAGTTAATTCATTAAGTAAAAAGTCCTAGATCTAGTGTCATACTAAGAAAATTTTAAGCTACATTAGGATCATCTGCATGAGGAATTGTTTGAAGTAATAACAATAGATTTTTTTGGCACGTTAAGTTGCCAAGAGGCTTAAACCATACATTCCACTGTTGTGCGAGAAGATTGCGTGAATGCAAAAGCACAATAAACAAGATCTAGATTTGCCAAATGAACATCAATCTAATCTGATAGCAATTATTCTATTACATCAAACAAATAGTAAATAACTATAACAGAGAAACAAAGAGACACACAATACTTATACTGATTCCACTACCATCGAGATAGTGTACGTCTACTTCAAAGAAGAGAGATTTTATTCCACATGAGAGAATTACAAGAGAATGCAAAATAAGAGTTTACATATCTAAACCTCAAATTAGGCTTAACTAGAAGAGACACCATTGAGGATCACTGGCTCCATGCCAGGATGGGTTTACACTAAAGTCTATCCCTCAATATATAGCTAGTGTAAATCCATGTGAGTCATCAATTACATTACCAACCAACATATGGTAGTAATATAATGGAAGAAAATTACCATAGCAACAAATGTGCAAAGATAGAAAGTAAATCAATCCCTTTCCATAGGGTCAATGGAAGAAATTAATGCTTGCATTTATTTCTTTCCATCTCGTAAAAATGCAATCAATTAATTCATGCGTTTCCGTATTAAACAAATATTTACTTTCCATCTACTTGTGATTTTGTATCACCTAAATTTAACACTCAACCTTGATGCAAAATCACATATCTTCAACACCCCATCTCGAATCAAATTCTCTTCACATCATAAAACTCTTCAATAGAACTCCACCTAAAATAAAATCTCGCAATGAGATAGAAACCGAAAATTAATATTTGCTTACTGGGTTCCAACAACGCTACCCCCATCGCACCATGTTAACGAGCTTAGACTACGTCCCCACCCGCCAACAAAATGTTGCAAATATCCAAAGTTGATAAAAGGCAGATCCTATAATAATCTCAATACCACCAAGGCCAAAAATGATTATCTTATTTGCCAATTCAAAAACAGAGCCAAAATCCAAATCTCTGTATGCAAGAAAATTCTCTCTCCTTCCACATACCTGCTGTAGCACCTCCTTTAAGACAACATCACAAAATCGATGATATATCATAGTGGCACCAAATCCACCGAAATCAGCTCTATGAATTGAACACTCCAAGACGGCATCAAAAGTCGATAAGTTTGAGTGGCATCAAAATCCGTTACCAAAATCAGCTACATCAGATACAATTTCTAAATCCAATGGTCCCAACAACACATTAAACTCTTTATCTTTCAACATATATTTTTCCACCAAAATCTCTTTTTCTCCCAAAATAGTAGTAGCATAATCACCACTGAATCTACCAACCTTTGTAGAAATAATTGATGCATAATTTAAAACAAATCATCTTGCTCCGATACCAATCTGTTGTGCATATTCATATTAAAAATATGTAGTTTCTCAAGCAACTATAAAGATGTATAAATCACATAACATGATATCTGCGTATTAGAAGTAATGACAAAATTAATTTATGAATTAGTTGTGATTCATTTATATCGAGAATTTACCATATATTACATCATAATTATTTTTTGAACATTAATAACTCCACAATAAATTCATACATTTTTTTGCTAATTTCTTTTTAGCTCTTCCAACTATGTTATACGGTTAAACTGACTGCGCCAATTTGACATTTAACTTATTTAAACAAATTGACCTATAAAATAATGTTTAATAATTCATTAAATAAATTACTAACACGCATCAGTTTCATCATGTATATCTATATTAACAAAAATAGTTTAAAAAAACTCAAATACACACATATGCATATTGTTTTTGTAAGCTATAAAACATAAATTATACACAAACAATAATAATAATGTTAATTAATAGTTTATGTATTTCACATCAAAACTTATCATATATTGCATAATAAAGTTCTCATTAATTCTCTCTCAGTATTTTATTTTTAAATTAGTTTATGACTTTACAATTATTTACTATTTCTCACACATTATTTTAATTCTTCTATCAATTTACATTTTGATATCGACATTTCAAAGTTTACGCAATTTTTTATTAACAGTTAGTTTCCAACATTTTATATTTAAGTCCACATTTTTAAATTAATTATGAAACCAAAAATTTAAGTTATTTAAGTATATTTAATTAACTAATACTTCTTTTCAATACTAAAATGACAAAATTATGTTTTTGACTCCAAATATGTACACTTCAATTTTCTATAATCATTTAAGTCTTGCACAATTCATTTCTAACATTTTACATTTAGTACCATATTTACAATTAATTGCATAATATTAAAACTATTTAAATAACTTTACCAAATGATTTTTCATTGATTCGCCCGACGAAAATAAAAAAAAATCAAATATAGAAACACGTCAATCAAGTAACATAAATTATACACAAAACAATTATCATAAGTTCAAAGCTGAACTTTAGACACCCCACATCCGTTAACGTCACTCATAAGAGAACACGTTAAGTTTCATGAAGCACAACAGGCAATCATTATAGAGAATATACAAGACAGATAAATTAAGCAGCGGAATTTTTTTAAACTTTATTATAATAGAAGTAAAACATAGTCTCAGAAGTATGTTAAAACCAGTTACAACCAGCAAACTGTCTTAAATCTGTCTTTCAAGCCAATACAGAAAATAAAATACCAAAGTCCATAAAGTCATTGTAACACCCCACCTCCGCTAGGGTCACTCACAAAGGGAATGCACTAGCTTTGGTGGAGTATTATCTAGGTAAAGATACACAGAGATATCACAAGGCAGAACATAAATAAAGCAGCGGTAGAAATTAAAAACCAAATTTCATTACTTTCAAGAAAAGAGTCAAAACCTCATGTATCCAAAGTACAAACTATTCCATTACATCAAGTTCTAAATAAAGAAGCATAATCTTAAGATAACAAAAGTAAAATATTCCCCAAAAATAGCAGAAGTGTAGCCATAGCACAGCTCAAGACCAAACCGTACATGAGCTGACAGAAAGTAAGCTAAATCCAAGCTAAGAGCCAGCGTTTCCTCCCTAAGAACCTGGGGGGAGGGGAATGAAAGAAAAAGGGGCGAAAGAAAAAGGGTCAGTCATAAAGACTGGTAATAAGCCCTAGTAACTTTCAGCATAAAAACTAGTAAAAGGAACATGACATGTGAAAACTGGAATTAAACATAAGGATGATAACAGGACTGGTATGATAACTAAGATAACAAGATAAGTCAAGTCTAGCAACGCATATTCAAGATTCGATGCACCAACTGTACTAGTATTCTAACCCATGTCAAGTATTAACCATGAAATGACCCCTTGGCCCAATATCATGAAATGACCCATTACGGGGTCCTACAGTACGATCTACTAATCGATCGGCTCCCTACAAGTTCTAGCTCGTCATGTGTCTGTGTCATACGGCCCAATCACGAAATGTAGTCACATGTGCTAGGTCCACCATAGGGTGTATAAAGCCCTAGGGTGCCAACCATCGACATGAATCAAGCACGCACAGTGTAAACCGACTGGTGCCCAATGCATGCTTTTTCAACTCCGGACTACGTGCACGACCATAGTCCGCCTGAACCTACAATGGCGCACCAACTCAGTCGTCGTTCTGGTCGCTTACAATCAGCCCAGTAATCGTGTCTCACCCGCCTAGTCCCAGGGTATCGTGATACATCTAAGTGGGTTACTGCTGAAAAGGACCGCGTAACTAGGGTTTCTAATGGGTTAAGTGTTGTCATTAAAATTTGTGACTTAACCCTATCCAATCATGTATCAAATTAGTTAAGTGTTGTCTTTCATGTTCATGACTTAACCCTATCATGTAGCATAAATTCATTAATGCACCCCAACCTCTCACATTAGACTAGTTGTTGTGGTCACTCGATTTGTCGGGCGGTTCCGGGCAGATTTACACCACAACATAGTCTAACCTCGGGTTTTAGGAGCGATATGACCAACTACCCACATTGGATCCTATTGTTTGCAGTCACTGGATTCGCCGGGCGATTCCGGGCAGATTTACACTACAAACTCAACCCAACCTTGAGTTGGCCATTTTCAAGTTCGTTCTAGAGTCATGACCATGTTCAAGTCTCATATCAAGTTCGTGACATGTTTCAAGGTAAGTTTCACGTCCATATTCAGATTCAAGTTATAACAATGTTCATGTTCGAAGTTCATGGTAAATTCAGGTTTGCCTAAACTACCCAAATCGTATTCCCGTCGCATGTGAATTCGAATTGATACAAAAAATCTAATTAGGGAATAACATAGAAAGAACGGGCATAAGGTGGAAAAAGTGATTACAAGTCAATCATGGTATAACTTGAGATAAACGATTACAACAATACTGGCATATGGAGTAGTGGTCTCAAATATCAAATCTAGCAAAATAGGGTGATAGTCATGGTAACAATTGACATAAGATAATAATCCCAAACTTGTGAATAACAACTAATTCAACATCACAGGCATGAATATTATGGACATTAGGGGTTTTAAATATACAACATATATATAGGTCCCAAATCAATTTCATATAAAGTCAAGATTCAAGATGAATAGATCCAAGGTGAACAAATAGTAGATCCAAAATACTAGATCCTAAATGAACAATGATAGATCCAAGATATACAATGATAGATCCAAGATAATTTTCATACTTAGGTTCAATTTCAATTTACAACATGTCCATATTAAGTTTAAAATTTAGATCTAAAAGTAACTGGGGCTTACAGATCGTGGTTTGAGAATTAGAAAACAAAGAGGCGATGTTGAATCTCGAGTCTAACCGAAATCCCCCCAAACAACAATACTCTACACGTAGCCTTGTTGGAGAAGGAGTAATCCCTTTTCTCTAACTTTTCAACCAGAGTTTTAGTAGCATAAGGCCAGAGAGAATTTGTGTAGAGAGACTAGAGTTAGGGGCTGTTTATATAGGGTCAGGCCGACGAATTTAGACAGAAATCGGACTAGAAACATCAGAGTGAACTCTGACTCAAAAATGGGCTCGGCAACCAGGTCGACACCCAGGTCGACTCTATGGTCGACCTGGTCCTGGGCAGGTCGACACTATGGTCGACACCCAGATCGACCTGGTCCTGGGCGGGAAATTTCCCGCCCAATCCGTTCTGGGGTTTGAATTCGAAATTTGAATTCGAATTCTGAGCTGTTTTTTAACTTGAAATTTCTGAAACTTTGAAGGGTCGTAATTTGGTCATACAGACTCCGATTTTCGAAAACTCGGACTCGTTTCCAAGAAGAATTTCGAGACGAACGTAATGGAATAACCCGTTGCCCTTGATCCTTATTTTAAAAATTAATTCTGCCTTGATTTATGGTTATAACACGTTATTAAAATACGGGTTGTTACATTCTCCCCTCCTAAAAGGATTTCGTCCCCGAAATCTCTAAGTTAGAAAGAATATATCCTACCATCCAATCATCCATCTACTCAAAACATCATCCACAGGCAACCATTGTCCTTAAAATATTTCTAGTATTGTATGAACATATGCAGTAAGTGTGTGTATATCTACTTATCTAATGCAGAAGATCAGGCGGTTACTGATTCAGTAAACCTCCTTAACGCAAAATATGTTAGTGTAATGAGTCCAACATGTATGCATATTCCTAACATAATTTATAATCTCTACATGAGTGCACATAACATTCATTCATATGCAACATCCAAGTGACAGCATAACAAATTCCATCCATGTACAAGTATAAGCACTCATGCATATGCAACATGAAAATGTGACTGAACCGATCTAGTGCCTAATGTGTGTCATGCATCCACTAACAATCACTTGCAAACACTTGCAACCATTTGCAAACATCAACCATAACATGTTTCAATCACATGTTTACATCCATATGGTTCTACCTAAGGTTCTCAAGATAAGATTGAGAAGATAACAAGGCAAACATAGGTAGTAAAAGCATGATACGAAAGGTTTTGAAGTTTATAGGAAAAGAAATCGAGAATGTACCCTCAAAAACAAATGGGTAAAGCGCGCGTATCTTCTCTTCGGTTTCCCAAGTTGCGTCTTCTTGGGCTTCACTCCACTGTACTTTAACTAGCTTGACTTCTCGATTCCTTAGCTTCTTGATCTCCGTTCCTAAGATACGAATCGGAACTCACCTCAATGTTGCTTCTTTTTCCACTTCTACGCCTTCAAGGATGCTTGGCTCAACCACTTCGGCCGACTCATGTAAGCACTTTCGGAGATGCGAGACGTGAAAGACATTGTGTACTCCGGTCAGCTTCTCGGGTAAGTTTACCTTATAGGCCATCTGCCCAATCCTCTCAGTGATAGGGAACGGTCCTACGAACCTTGGTGCTAGCTTTCCAACCGCTCCAAAACGAACCACATTGCGTAAAGGAGAATCTTTTATAAAGACCATATCTCCGACTTCAAACTCTAGGTCTGTCCTTCTCTTGTCCGCATAAGATTTCTATCTATCTTGGTCCGTTTTCATCCGTCTTCGTATCAACTCAACCTTCTCAGAAGTGTCCCTTATCATGTCGGGCCCAAGTATAAGCCTGTCTGTCGTCTCCTACCAACAAGTTGGCGACTTGCACGGTCTTCCATACAAGGCTTCGAACAGTGCCATTCCGATGCTAGCTTGGTAACTATTATTATATGCAAACTCCACGAGAGGAAGATGGTCTTCCCAAGTACCACCAAAGTCAAGAATGCATAGCCTCAAAAGATCCTCTAGTACCCTATTTACCCTTTTGGTTTGTCCATACGTCTGTGGGTGATAGGCTGTGCTTAAACTTAGTCGTGTACCCATTGCTTCTTGTAGATATTCCAAAATTGGCTAGTGAAAATCGGGTCGCGATCACTAACTATACTAGAAGGAACCCCGTGCAACCTTACTATCTCTCAAAGGTAAATAGACGCTAGCCATGATGCGGTCCTGTTGCTTTTCACCGGAATGAAGTGAGAACTTTTCGTGAGTCTATCAACTATGACCCATATGCTAATATTTCCCTTCCTTGACCTAGGCAGTCCATCCACGAAATCCATCGAGATACTCTCCCATTTCCATTGCGAAGCCTCCAAAGGATGTAATAGCCCACCGGGCTTCTTCGACTCCGCCTTTACTTGTTGGCACACCATGCACTTCAAAATGAACTCTGCCATGTCCTTTTTTATTCCAGGCCAAATGAAAATGTGTTTCATATCCCTGTACATCTTATCCCCTCTGGGATGTATGGTCATCTTCGAGTGATGCGCCTTCTCGAGGACTTTCCTTACTAAGTCTCCCACTTTTGGGACACATAGCCTTCCATCATGCCTTAGCCATCCCTTGTCATCTATGGCATACCTACCGAGGTGACTTAACGTCTCACCACTAATCAGCTTGTCCATGATTTCGAATATCTGTGGGTCTTCCTTCTATGAAGTCCCTACTTGATCTAGAAGTGTAGGTCTTAACTCAAGAGATGCTAACGTAACGGTCAATGACTCAACAGCAGGTGTAAAATCAAAGGTTGCTATAAACTCTAGACTTTTCTTTTCAACAAACAAGGGGCTCAAGGTCAACCTTTTCCTACTTAGCGCATTCGCCACAACGTTACCCTTGCCAGGGGTATGAGCTATATCGAAGTCATATGATGCCAAGAATTCCATCCACCGCCGTTGTCTCAGATTCAAATCTTTCTATGAGAAGAGGTACTTAAGCGATTTGTGGTCGGTATACAGCTCGAACCTCTCCCCTAGAAGATAATGGCGCCAAGATTTAAGTGCAAAAACGATCGCCGCCAACTCCAAGTCATGCGTGGGATAGTTTTTCTCATGAACTTTAAGTTGTCTACCCCCATAGCATATTACTTTCCCTCCTTGCATTAGGACCGCGCCTAATCCTGTGCGACACGCATCTGTGTACACCGTAAACATCTTACTTCCGTCGGGTAATGCCAAAACTGGAGCTGTGGTGAGGGCTCTCTTGAGTCTCTGAAAAGCAATCTCACATTCTATGTCCCATGAAAACGCTAGGTTTTTCTTCGTTAATCTAGTAAGAGGGGCTGAAATCTTAGCGAAGTCCTTAATGATCTTCCTATAATAGCCTACCAAACCGAGAAAGCTTCTCACCTCCGTTGCGTTCATAGGAATTTTCCAGTCTTGCACCGCAACTACCTTTGCGGTACATGTCCAAGAAACTGAACTTCCTTCCTCCAAAGAGGATTTTGGAGAACTTAGCCTTTTACTGGTGTGCTCTAAGCGTATCCATGACTTCCTTAAGATGTCTAGCATGCTCTTCTTCATCCTTTGAGAAGATCAAAATATTGTCCACGAAAACCACTACAAACTTGTTAAGGAACTCCTGAAACACCCTACTCATCAAATCTACAAAGTACGCGGGTGCATTCGTTAACCCAAACGGCATGACGAGCCATTCGAAGAACCCATCTGGAGTCCTAAACGCAGTTTTGTCAATGCTACCCTTAGCCACTCTAAGCTGATGGAATCCTGTGGCTAGATCGAGTTGAGAGAAAATAGATGCTCCCACAAGCTGGTCAAACAAATCGTCGATTCTTGGTAGTGGGTGTCTATTTTTCTTAGTTAGCTTGTTTAACTCACGATAATCTATGCATAGACAAAGCGAACCATCCACGTTTGTAGCGAATACCACCGGAGCACCCCATTCAGAAATGCTTCGTCTTATGAAAATTTTCTCAAGCAACTCCTTAACTTGTTTACTGAGATCTCTTCTTTCTCGCGGGGCCATGTGCCTAACGGGCAATGAAACTGGCTTGGCATTATCAACAAGATAAATTCAGAAGTCTATCTCGCGTTTAGGAGGTAACCCCTTCACCTCATCAAAGACATATGGATTTACTCGGACCACTCCTACAGACTGCAAATTGTCGATGGACGAGTCAAGAGATTCAAGATAACACAACATGACCGGATCATTAGGGTTACAAGAAATTTCAAGGGTATTAACAAGGCGAGTCATGAGCCTCACTACCCTTCATTCACAATCAAGAATGGCTCCATAATTGGACAACCAATCCATACCTAGGATCAAACCGTATCCCATAAATCCGAGAACATAAGCATTACACATGAATTCTACGCTTAAGATAGAAATCCTCAAATCCACACACATCATAGATAAATGAGCGGAGCCCCCAATTGGATTTGAAACTATAACGGGGTCCTCAACCAGACTAGTACTTAGGTGCAGATTTTTAACAACAATAGAAGAAATAAAAGTATGCGATGCGCCAGAGTCAAATAAGGTTCGAACAGGAAATTCAGAAATGTAAACAAGGCTTTCAATGGAAATATTACTACCTCAGTCAAGTGCTGGAGTGGTGTTGAGAGCATGCAACTGCCCTCCAGAAGGTCCTGCTCGCCGGGCCTGACCTTGCCCCTGCCCTTGCTTCTTAGGGCAATCTTTGCTGATGTGTCCAGTATCTCCACAATGAAAGCATTCACCCAACTTTCTCTTCTTCCTTCTACAGTCTTTAGCTAGGTGTCCCGTAATACCACAAAAGTAGAACTTCCTTGTCTCACGTGGTTTGTTAGTATTGTTGTTGTTGTTCTTGTTATTCTTGTTGCCTCCCTTCTTGAAGTCAACCTTCTTATTCTGAGTCTCATTAGGCTTAACCTCCTTCTTGCTATTCTTGTCTTCCTCATGAAGTAGGGCCATATCCACCAAGCTTTCAAAGGTCGCCCCCATGGGTATATGAGTTATAGCCAAATTGTGTAGTGGCTCGTTCAATCCTCGAGCAAAGCATACAACCTTCTTCTGAGCTGTGTTAACCAAGTCTAATCCGAACCTAGCAAGCTGATTAAACTTATTCACGTACTCCCTAACGGTTATGTCCCCTTGCTTAAGTGCTAGGAACCTCTCCATCTGAAGGTTCTCTTCTGCTGACGATAAGAATTTAAACCTAAACCTCTCTCTAAAGTCTGCCCAAGTATCAACTGGCCTGGTAGCGTTGGTGACTTCCCACCAAAATGCAACTTCCTCTTTCAACAACCATGCTGCTAACTGAACTTTCCTATGATCCTCCACATCGAAGATAATAAACAAGTCTTCAGTCTCCTTTAGCCAGTTTCGTGCCTCAACGAAGGTTTTAGTTCCAATGAAGTTCTTGTCGCCCATTGCTTTAAAGTCTTTGCATATTTTGGCATAGGCGGTACCAGGAGGAGGAGGAACCGCGGCCACTGGGGGAAGGAGGAGGAGGGATGTATGCTGGGCCCACGCCGTTGGCCCTAGCTTCTAAGTACCTTCGGAAACATCCAGGTACGGGTACTCCCTCAGGAAGGTTAAGATTAGACATGCTAAAAAACGAAAAGAAAAAGATCCAAACGAGGAAACAAAGGAAAGTGCTAATGGCTTTTGGGGAATAGCCTATTTTTAACATAAAACTTTTATTGAAAAATGCTTCTTTATAAACGATTTTGGAAAATAGTTTTAGAAGGTTTTTTTTTAAACTTTTTCCCCGTCTGGTAACCTTCTGCTCTGATACCAAATGTAACACCCCACCTCCGCTAGGGTCACTCACAAAGGGAATGCACTAGCTTTGGTGGAGTATTATCTAGGTAAAGATACACAGAGATATCACAAGGCAGAACATAAATAAAGCAGCGGTAGAAATTAAAAACCAAATTTCATTACTTTCAAGAAAAGAGTCAAAACCTCATGTATCAAAAGTACAAATTATTCCATTACATCAAGTTCTAAATAAAGAAGCATAAACTTAAGATAACAAAAGTAAATTATTCCCCAAAAATAGCAGAAGTGAAGCCATAGCATAGCTCAAGACCAAACCGTACATGAGCTAACATAAAGCAAGCTAAATCCAAGCTAAGAGTTAGCGTTTTCTCACTGAGAACCTGAGGGGGGGGACGAAAGAAAAAGGGGCGAAATAAAAAGGGTCAGTTATAAAGACTGCTAAGCCCTAGTGACTTTCAGCATAAAAACTAGTAAAAGTAACATGACATGTGAAAGCTGGAATCAAACATAAGGATGATAACAGGACTGGTATGATAACTAAGATAACAAGATAAGTCAAGTCTAGCATCGCATATTCAAGATTCGCTGCACCAACTGTACTAGTATTCTAACCCATGTCAAGTATTAACCATGAAATGACCCCTTGTCCCAATATCATGAAATGACCCATTACGAGGTCCTACAGTACGTTCTACTAATCAATCGGCTCCCTACAAGTTCTAGCTCGTCATGTGTCTGTGTCATACGGCCCAATCACGAAATGTAGTCACCTGTGCTAGGTCCACCATAGGGTGTATCAAGCCCTAGGGTGCCAACCATCGACACGAATCAAGCACGCACAGTGTAAACCTACTTTTGCCCAATGCCTGCTTTTTCAACTCCAGACTACGTGCACGACCATAGTCCGCCTGAACCTACAATGGCACACCAACTCAGTCGTTGTTCTGGTCGCTTACAATCAGCCCAGTAATCGTGCCCCACCCTGCCTAGTCCCAGGGTATCGTGATACATCTAAGTGAGTTACTGGTGAAGAGGGTCGCGTAACTAGGGTTTCTAATGTGTTAAGTGTTGTCATTCAAATTCGTGACTTAACCCTATCCAATCATGTATCAAGTTGGTTAACTGTTGTCTTTCATGTTCATGACTTAACCCTATCATGTAGCATAAATTCATTAATGCACCCCAACCTCTCACATTAGACTAGTTATTGTGGTCACTGGATTTGCCGGGCAGTTCCGGGCAGATTTACACCACAACATAGTCTAACCTTGGGTTTTAGGTGCGATATGACCAACTACCCACATTGGATCCTATTGTTTGCAGTCACTGGATTCGCCGGGCGGTTCCGGGCAGATTTACACTGAAAATTCAACCCAACCTCGAGTTGGCCATTTTCAAGTTCGTTCTAGAGTCATGACCATGTTCAAGTCTCATATCAAGTTCGTGACAAGTTTCAAGGTAAGTTTCATGTCCATATTCAGATTCAAGTTATAACAATGTTCATGTTCCAAGTTCATGGTAAATTCGGGTTTGCCTAAACTACCCAAACCGTATTCCCATCGCATGTGAATTCGAATTGATACAAACAAATCTAATTAGGGAATAACATTGAAAGAACGGGCATAAGGTGGCAAAAGTGATTACGAGTCAATCATGGTATAACTTGAGATAAACGATTACAACAATACTGGCATATGGAGTAGTGGTCTTAAATATCAAATTTAGCAAAATAGGGTGATAGTCATGGTAACAGTTGACATAAGATAATAACCCCAAACTAGTGAATAACAACTAATTCAACATCACAGGCATGAATATTATGGACATTAGGGGTTTTAAATATACAACATATATATAGGTCCCAAATCAATTTCATATAAAGTCAAGATTCAAGATGAATAGATCCAAGGTGAACAAATAGTAGATCCAAAATACTAGATCCAAAATGAACAATGATAGATCCAAGATATACAATGATAGATCCAAGAAAATTGTCATACTTAGGTTCAATTTCAATTTACAACATGTCTATATTAAGTTTAAAGTTTAGATCTAAAAGTAACTGGGGCTTACAGATTGTGGTTTGAGAATTAGAAAGCAAAGAGGCGATGTTGAATCTCGAGTCTAACAGAAATCCCCCAAATAGCAATACTCTACACGTAGCCTTGTTGGAGAAGGAGCAATCCCTTTTCTCTAACTTTTCAACCAGAGTTTTAGCAGCATAAGGCCAAAGAGAATTTGTGTAGAGAGACTAGAGTTAGGGGCTGTTTATATAGGGCCAGGCCAACGAATTTAGACAGAAATCGGACTAGAAACATCAGAGTGAACTCTGACTCAAAAATGGGCTCGGCAACCAGGTCGACACCCAGGTCGACACCCAGGTTGACTCTATGGTCGACCTGGTCCTGGGCAGGTCAACACTATGGTCGACCCCATGGTCGACCTGGTCCTGGGCGGGAAATTTCCCGCTCAGTCCGTTCTGGGGTTTGAATTCTAAATTTGAATTCGAATTCTGAGCTGTTTTTGAACTTGAAAATTTTGAAACTTTGAAGGGTCATAACTTGGTCATACGGACTCCGATTTTCGAAAACTCGGACTCATTTCCAAGCAGAATTTCAAGACGAACGTAATGGCATAACCCGTTGCCCTTGATACTTATTTTAAAAATAAATTCTTCCTTTATTTATGGTTATAACACGTTATTAAAATACGGGTTGTTACAGTCATATCCCATAACATGAGCCAAACTATAGTGGATAGCAGATCAAAACGATACATTTCAAGCCAAGTCCAAGCTGAAGCGATATCCTAGTTACTGCTGAGTACCTCCACCCTAAGAATCTGAGGGGGGAAAGGAAGAAATAGGCGAAAGAAAAAGGCCAGACATAAAGTCTGTGAGTTCCAGTGATTTACAAATATGCATGAATAAAAAATGACAAGACATTTAAATAAAACTAGGCAAGAAGGGTATAGTTTTACAACAGATGATCTAGATAGAATACCAAGATGGACATGATAACAGAAATAAACTTATAATCTGTTAAGTCTTCACTTTTATATCTAAAACGGGTAAATATTTGAACATATATGTCTGAACATACACGTTTCATATTTCAAATCCTAGTCTGCACCAATACTAGTATAACAAGTTCAACAGGATTATGTATTAACAGGATTAACAACAGGAACAATAGCAGGAATAACAACAGGAAAAATAATAGGATTAGGCATACCCTAATTACATAATAGGATTAGGTATTAACATAATTACATATCAGCAAGATTAGGTGTACCCTAATTAATACCCAAGCGATCGGCTCCTTAATACCCGAATATCATGTGTCAGTTTCAGCAGTATGGTGTATCGCTCCCTAACCCTGCAACTTATTGAACATAACAATATCCATAGGTGTTATAACGCCTTATTTTCCATAGTCGGACTCATGCATGCTCATAACTCCACCGGAACGCGCCCATAAACACCCCCATGTGAAACTCTTATTATCAAGTTCAGTAAGGTGTGCCCTGACATCTACCTAATACGAGGCCCCTTCTAATATGATACCAAATAGGGATACTGACTGATATGGGTTCCAAATATCAGATTGACATAAGACAAAAAACCCCTAAGCTGGTGTCCCCAAAATCCAAGATTTAGGAGTCCCCAAAACCCGATACAACAGTAGACGGGGGGGGGGGGGAGGGGGGGCTCTTTGCTTATTAATACTTATATTCAACTTAGTAGGTTTAGGTTTTATTAATAAGCATGGTTGTAATGTCATTATGTATATACAATCCTATTCTTCTATTCTTAACATGTTATTTACTTAATGTCTATTTAATTCATAGTTAACATGTCTATTCCTTATGCATATTGTTTATTAACTACATCCCCAAGTTACACGATTCATGCATAAGGTCTATTAATATCAAGTGTCTACAACAAATCTACACGGGTATATTTATCCTTTTACCCCAATTTATAACATACACAGGCTTACACATATTTTTACCTAGTTATATCATATACACATTACTGCAAGCCTAACATGTGTATATTCAATCATGCCTAACTTCCTTATTATGTAATTCATTATTGCCTCAATTATATGCAAACCCTAATTGAGTATAACCTAGGCTTCTAAAGGCCTGGGCTTAGCGTAAAATAAAAAGAAAACAGAGGGAGAGGAATAGAATTGCATAGGCATATAAGACTGGAAATAAACATAGAAAAAGGGAAAAGGAAGATATACACATTTTACATGTTATTTGTCCAATCACCATAGGCATGTGTATAACTTGTCTAATTAACATTACAGGCATGTATATAACTTCTTTAAACATCACATGCATGTATATAACTTGTTTAACATCGCAGGCATGTATGACATGTTTTATCACATGCATGTATATAACTTGCAACATCATAGGCATATGTATAGTTTGTTTAACTAACAATAATACATACATATAATATATTATATTGGCATCAGTGATAATAGTGAATCAGGTACATTTATTTTACTATAAATCCTAGCCAGTTTCATTTAACTGTCATGTTCAAGGCCTATGAAATCAAATATGTAAATAATTGTGACTGAAAGTGAGTATTGGTGAAGATAAATATGTATATAACACAAGGCCACAACAATTCCAGTCCAAATCAGATCCAAGTTGTATGCAAGTCTTGATTGATGTTGCTTCTATTTAATCCAATCTCTAACATCATTCCTTCATTATATGTATATATTTTATTCAGAATAATTTAGAGGCAAAGTAAGAGGTGAAGAATTTGTGTGAACTTTAGAATGAATGAAGCCATCTATTTATGAGGTTATAGAACCAACATCAACAGCTAGATATGGGTTTTAAACCTGAACCGTACACGTCATGTTGAGTCAGCATGAATGTAGACACAAAACAGGCCAGGTTCAAGCTTAAGAATTTGGATAAATCAGGAGTGGGTCAACGCACCTACCCTTAGGTCGACCTCGTCTCCTAACAGGAGGATTTCCCACCTCTTCGTCCTACTTGACTCGTTCGAAATTTTGGAATTTTATTTAATTTATATATACACACACATTCCCCTTATATGTGTACAAACTTCTAAAGCCCCTAACTTCTTTATACGTTATCCGTTTTACGCAAACTTGGGGGTCTACTGAACTAGAATTCCGAGACGAACGCAACGGTAATATCAGTTTCTGTTAATCCTGAATATTTATTATGGTTATAGTGTATTATGGTTTTGGGGTGTTACATTCTCAACTACTTAGAGGATTTCATTCCCGAAATTTTCAAGTCTAGAAAAATGTTACTATCTTAACATCATTCTACAACCATCTACTCATCCATCATTCATAAGCATCCATTGTCCTTAAGAGATTCTAATGCTTGGATGAACTTATGCAAAGTTCTGTGTATAGATGTCCTTACCCTAATGCGAAAATCAGGCAATCGGCTGATTCAATTGACCTCCTTAATGCAATGTATGTTTGTGTCATGAATCCAAGATGTATGCAAACAGTCATATGTACCATGTAAACTCTATATGTGTGCACAACCATCCGTCCAAATGCAACATCCATATGATGATGCATCCATTACCATCCGTAGAAAATTTAAGATGCACACACATCCATATGCAACATGTAAGTGATTTGAGCCGATCTAGTGCCTAGTGTGTGTTATGCGTCCACGAGCAACCACTAGAAAACACTTGCATCCACTTAAAACCATCAAACATAACATGTTTCAAACACATGTTTCCAACAATTGAATTCTACCTAAGGATCGAAAGGTTCGAACGATAAGATAAAAAAATTTAAAGGTAGAAGCAAATGCAAAGTAAAAGCTTGGAAAAGAAGCTAAGAACGTACTCTCAAAAAGAAAAGGATAAGAAGCGTGAATCCTATCTTCGGGTTCCCACGCAACATCTTCAAGGTCTTCTCCCCAATGCACTTTATCCAATTTGATATCCTCATTGCGAAGCTTCTTGATTTCTGATCCAAGGATATGAGTAGGAAATCATCTTAATGATGCTTCCTTCTCAACTTCTATGTCCTCAAGATTGATCGGCTCTACTATCTCTGTTGAATCATGGAGACATTTCCTCAGATGGGAAACGTGAAATACGTCGTGTACGCCCGCCAATCTGTCTAGTAGCTTAATCATGTAATCCATCTGTCCTATTCTCTCTATTATAGGGAAGGGTACTACAAATCTTGATGCCAACTTCCCTACTGATCCAAAGCGAACTACGTTCCTTAGCGGTGACACTTTAAAAAAGACCATATCTCCTACTTCAAATTCCAAGTCGATTCTTGTATCGGAGGACTATAGAATATTTATTTTATTTTCATACATAGTCGTATGGTCATGTAACTTTGGGAAATGACTATTGGGGTCATGTCCCACATTCACGTTTTTTGCCGATTCTTAAATGACTATTTTACCCCTAGAGAATCTTGTTTCACTTATAACTTTTGATTGGAAAGGAGTTTTGACTTGAAACCACTTCCATTGGATTTAGATGATGGTTTACCTTTTCGTAGAATGGTCACATTAATCAAACGGACTTACCGTTTGGGAGTTATGGATGAAATAAGGTTTGGAAGATGAAAAACAACTTAATAGGGTAATTAGCAGCTAGGCCCATAACCCATTTCGGGATTAGGGTTATGGGAGGGCTAAAAGGAGTTAGAGAATGATTCCTTATCATTTTCTCAGCCGCCAAAACATTCCTCTAAACCTAGAAATGGCCTCCATCTTCTAAATCACTCCCTAATCACCTTTTTACCACTAATTAAGCAAATCTACGCCAAATCAAGTCGGATTAGCATCAAAATCGAGATAGGGTTGCTGCAATACATAGGAATCCGAGCCAAATCAGTTAAAATTTTAGATCTATCATTCATTTGTGGCTAAGGTGAGTGATTTGCATGTTTTTACACTAATTACAGCTAATTAGGGGTGATTAGTGATAACTAACGAAACTATGATTGGGGAAAATATGGGAAAATATGTAAAATTCTAAAATATTATTTTTTGTCACTGATATAAATTTGGGTTAATTTCGATTAAGTTTGTTAATCCCGGAATTTAGGGTATTAAGGGGAAAACTATGGATTTGGGTATGTTTGATCGTAAATAACACACATTAGTGATGTTTTGATGTTTTTGATTGATTAAACATGTTATTACTGCTGTTTGGTATGTTCTATGATTGCATAGGAAAGTTAGAATGGTCGAAAATGCCGTCGAGATTCGAAAATGCCGTCGAGGGGCGAAAAATAATTTGCAGAAAAATTGTGCAGATTTTGGATCGAGCGTCCGACCAGGGGAGGCGCACGACCGACCCTGATAGTACTCGCATGACTGACCCGATCTTTATATATGCATGTTCGACGGACCCTTGCATATGCATGATCTACCGACCCTTTCATATATGCATGTTCGACCGATCCTTCATTGTATGTTCGACCGACCCTTTATACATATACATGTTTGACCAACCCAACGACGATGTTCGACCGACCCTGATGATGGTGCCCGACCGACCAACCCATGAAGGATGAATGACCGGCGATGACCGTGAACTTTTTTGAAGATCAATTCCAATCTGGAAAAAACTCGAGATGCAAAGTAAGCTCAGATGAGAAGTGATGGCTCAAGATCCAAATGGGGATCGACGGGATAACTTCTAAAGTTGGGCTTTGTTGCGGGACATGTGCAAAGAGGTTATCGATATATATAACTTCGGTTCACTATTGAGAGGGGGCATTGACTATGGACCAGTGCAGTGGGGTCAGAGGTTGTATGGATTTGGACTCCATCAGGGCCTCTAAGGGCAAAGTGGTCGTAGTTGGACGAGGTGGGACTCCTTCATGGCCCCAATAGTTCTGGTGATCAAGGTGGTGGATATCTTATGCTTTACGCATTGAGTGAGAGATGTGAGGATGATTGCTATATTTGATGTTTGCTATCACCATGACATGCACGGTCCCATTTTACACTTTATGTTAGTGTTACCTTAGAGTACTGTACTTCTTGTTGTGCTAACTCTTTGGTTACAGGTCCAGGTTCAGGTATAATTAGTTATACCTGTTATTACTTTATTTTACTACTATCGCTCACACCAGACTTTTGTCTGACCTAGAATTTTATGTCTCTTCTTATTACGCTGGGTGCTCCTGAATGAGCAGACTAGAGATAAGTTAGGTGGTTATGCAGTAGTCGCTGTCCGGAGACGAGCAGGAGGCTTCCACGTACTATTTACATATATTCTCCCTGTATTGTTACTGGTCACTACTTTTGGCATTAGTAGTGTACCTTTTCTATTCTTCTTTAGAGACAGTATTTTGAAGTTATAATAATGGTTTGGATCATAAGCTGTATTTTTGATTCTGCTACTCTGATGGAGATGGTTTAGTTTTCAGCTTATGCACTGTCTTGCCTGTTTTATATCAAGTTATATTACTATTATATTTATTCCATGTGCTATGAGATATACTACAGGCTCTTGATGATTCATAGTTTCAAATCCCTTCCTTTTGATAACTGTCCCATGTTAGTTTGACATTGGCACAACGCATTTCGTAGAAATGTCGGCTGGTGCGGAGCGGGCCGTCACACTTGGTATCAGAGCCTAGGATCTGTAGTTTAACCTAGGGGAAGACATCAGGGAGAGATAGTATACATATACGAGAGCGCCTATTTGTGATATTTTGGTTTTTAAAAGCTATATATATACTATTAGTATATCTAAGGATGAAGTCGCACTGCACTGGCACCTCTAAGAAGAAGGCTAATCGTTTTCTCTTTACAGATTGAACGATGAGCCAAAATATGAGGATTACGGTTTCAGCGGCTAACAATGAGAATGACCCTGATATGAGAATGATGTTTACTGCCTTCATGCGAGAGATGATTAGGGATGCTCAGGGAGTAGTTCCTAATGCTGCTATTGGTGGTGGTGCTGTAGTGCAGGCACCTAGAGCCGATTTCGCCAAGCTCAGCAAGGATTATACTAATCTTGGTGGAAAGTCATTCCACGGAACGGTATAGGCTACAGATTTTAAAGATTGGATTGATAGTTGTGAGCGTATCTTCGAGGATTTAGGAATTGATGATGCAATGAAGAGAAAGTTAACATCACGTCAACTTCAAGGACGGGTCATGAATTGATGGAATGTTATTAAAGCAGCTACTCCTGAGGATCAAGTCACTTGGAATCAGTTTAAGAGTCGCTTCAGTGACAAGTTTATCCCAACTGCTCAGAAATCAAAATTGTATAGGAAATTCTTGGAGCTTAAGCAGAATGGTAGGGCAGTCTCGGAATATATTGTTGAGTTCGATACTTTATCGAAGTATGGAGTATCTCTTATCGATACTGCCAAAAAGAAGAACGAGAAGTTCATAACTAACTTAGATGAGTACTTGGGGGAAAGACTTATAAACCACATTGATGAGACATTTGAATCTATTGTGGGGAAAACATTGAGATTAGAGAGCCTTTACCCTAAGTCGAAGACCGACGTTGCTATTATAGCTGTAGAGGAGTTAAAGCCCCAGGCAAGCGGTGAATGCAAGAAGAATTCCCAAAACAAGAGGAAACAGAATCAAACCAAAGATGGTCAGAAAAAGAAGAATAAGAAAGATATCAAGTGCTTTAGCTGTGGAAAGAAGGGCCACTATGCCAAAGATTGTCGAGCAAAGCTAGCGGACAGGAAGTGCTTCAATTGCGGCCAAGTAGGACATCACAAGTTTAAATGTCCACAACCTTATAAGAGACGCAGATTGTGAAAGCATATGCCATCAACGCTGTTCCTTCTTCGTCGAATGCCCCAACTGTAGCGGAGAAGGGAAAGGGTGTCGTTATTCAGGGTATGCTTTTTTTTATGATGTTCCTGTTCGAGTATTGTTTGATACAGTGACAACCCGCCTTGCACCAGCCGACATTTCCCTGAAATGCGCTGTACTGATGTCCAGCCAACACGGAAAGGTCGCCAAGGAAAGGAAAGGAAAGGAATTTGAACTAATAAGGAACTTGTAGAATGTCTTAGAGCGCATGGGATAAAATATAATAATAATATAACTCGACATAAAACAGGAGAGATAGTGAATAAGCTGAAAACTAAACCATCATAGCAGCGGAAATCAAAAATACAGCTTATCATCCAAACCAACATTATTACAACTTTGAAATAGTGTCTCTAAAGCCAAAGAAAGAGGTACACGACTAATGGCCGAAGTAGTACCAGAAACAACACAAGGAGAATATATATATATCATATGTGGGAGCCTCCTGCTCGTCTCCGGTACAGCTATTCATGCATAATCACCTGACCTATCTCTAGTCTTCTCGTTTATGGGCACCCAGAGTAATAAGAAAAGACATAAAACTTTGGGTCAGAAAAAAGTCTGGTATGAGCGATAAGCAGCAAAATAGAACAATAACAGGTATACATAACCATACCTGAACCTGGACTTTCAACCAAAAAGTTAGCACAAAAGGATGTACAATACTCTAAGGTGACACTAACACATAGTGTGAAAATAATGGGGAGGCGGAATGCATGTCATTGTGATAGCAAACATCAAACATAGCAATCATCCTCACATCTCTCACTCAATGCGTAAAGCATACAATATCTACCACTTTGATTACCCAATCCTTTGCTACGATCACTTTGCCCCATGGAGTCACGATAACTCCACTGCAATGATCCATAGCCACTAATCCTTTGCTGTGTACACTTTGCCCCCATGGAGTCATGACAACTCCACTGCACTAGCTCATAGCCTTGCTACGATCACTCTGCCCAATGAAGTCATGAAAACTTCACTGCCCTCATCCATAGCCAATAATCCGTTCCTTAGTGGTGAGTCAAAGCTATAGACATCGATAACCCCTTAGCACATGTCCCGCAGAAAAGTCCAATTCATGAAGTTAACTCATTAGTTCCCATCTGGATCTTGAGTCCTAAGTTCTCCTTTGGACTACCTTTGCATCTCGGGTTTGGTCTCCTCCTGATCGGTTCGAATGTGCGTAGTACCCCAGTCATCATCGGTTTGGTTCGGCTATCCTGGTTCGGTTCGTGATTCCTCTCCTATAGCATTAGGTCGGTTCAGCTTGTGGCCCTCATCTCCGGTTCGGTTCGTGATGCCTCCACTCGAACGGGTTAGGTCGTGAGCTCCCTCTCATGGCGGTTCGGATTGGGCTCCTTTTCTCGAGCGGGTCGGGTCGTGATGCTAGTTCGTGGCACATGTCCTCAGACGGTTCGGGTCGTGGTGCCAGCTCATGACTTGCTTCTTCAGGCGGTTCGTGGTGCTCAAGCTAGAGCAATTCGGATTGGGGGTGAGTGTCATGATCGGGTCGGTTCGGAGGGGTGCGATCCGATCTGGTTTCCTGCACAGTCTCTTACAACTTTCCAGCGACTGCTTTATGCCCTACGATGACGTTTTCGACCATTCTAACTTTTCTATGCAATCACAAACCATTCCAAACAGTAGTAGCAACATGTATAATCATCCACAAACAACAATTTAACATGTTTATATGGATCAAACATACCAAAAACCCATGTTTTCCCCTTAATCTCCTTAATCATGATTTAACCACACGATTAGCAAAACATGTCCAAACTAACCTAAATTTCTAAAAGAGGCATAAAGTAATATTTTAGAATTTTTACATATTTTTCTAGGAATTTACCATGCATAATTTCACTAATTAACACTAATCACCCCTAATTAACTGTAATTAGTGAAAAAAATGCAAATCACTCACCTTGGCCACAAATAAAATTTTAGATCTGAAACTGTACTGTTTTGGGGCGTTTTCCTATGCAACATAGCAGCTCCAACTCTGATTTGGTGTTGATTTGCCTTTATTTGATGTAGATCTTCGTGATTAGAAGGTGATTTGTGATGATTTTGGAAGGAGGCCATAGCTAGGGTTAGGGAAATGTTTTAGGCGGCTGAGAAAATGAAATAGAACCATTTCCTAATTGATTTCATCCTCCTATAACCCCAATTCCGAAATGGTTATGGGCCTAGCTGCTAATCACCCTAATTAGGCCCAGTTAAGCTATTTTTCACCTTCTAAACCTTGTTTCAGCCATATCTCCCAAACGGCAAGTCCGTTTGGCTAATGTGATCACTCCACGGAAAGCTAAACCATCATCCGAATCCAATGGAAGTGGTTTCAAGTCAAAATCCCTTACCAATCAATAGTTATGGACGAACAAGATTCATCAAGGGTAAAACAGTCATTTAGAAGTTGGCAAAAATCATGAACATGGGAAATGTCCCCTATAGTCGCTCCCCAAAGTTACACGATCATACGACTTCGTATGAAAATGAAATAAATATTCTACGACACTCCGATACATAGAATGCAGGTCGTTACGTTCTCCCCCCTTAAGAAATTTTGCCCCCGAAATTCATTAACCAAAAACATACAAAGGTGTTCCACATGCCTATCAGCCATCCACTGTAACGACCCGTATTTTCAGCGATATAATAATTAATTTATTTAATTATTTAAATAGTGATTTAGAGAATTAAATAGTTGTTTAATTAAATAATAGTGAATATTTAATTAATATAAATAATAGAATAATATATTTAATTTTTGAAATAATCAGAAATAGTGAATTGACAATATAATGTGAACTGGGCAATTCAAAGTATTTAATTCAGCTTAGAATTGAATTAGAATGACAAATATATTATTTAAACGAAGTTTGAATGTATAATTATATTACAATTAAAATCGAGCTCGAAATGGCGCGGTAGTTCGCCATTTCGTGATCTGAACTTCAACTGAATATATAGGGTCCGTTTTAAATAGGATTTCTGTGAAATAAGGAACGTACGGAGCTGGTGAAGTATATTTTTGTAATGGAAGAGAAAAATCGGGATTTCATTGTGTAGATTTTGATTTATGTCCAAATCAAATTTTAGAAAAGTCGCTATGGAATTCCTTTATAATTTATAAAGATTTATTTATATTTTTAAAAGGGTTTTTCAATATAAATTGATATTGATTCAATCGGGATTTGAATATCAAGTTGTAAATCCCAGTGGAGCTGTATGATATTCTATTGTGAATATATACGATAATATTTATTTTTAAATATTAAATTTAATTATTTTTAAATATATTTATATATTTAAATGGGTTATTTAGAGCTTTAAAAATAGCCAGTTTTGCAAACGACCTCTGTTTTCGACGAAACTAATTTTGTTGGATCCACAATATTAAATTATTACTAGATTTCAATTTCCGTGATTTTTAAAGTCAGTATATGGCCGTACGGATTTTTAATGTGAAAAACAGCCAGTACGGTTAAAAATACGCTGTGTGAGCGAACGATTTCGGAATTCGACGAAACCAGTTTCGTTGGGACCCTAATGTCGAACTGTAGCTGCATGACCATTTTCATGATTTTTAGAGATCACATGCGATTATAGGAATTTTTAGAAGACAAGTACAAGAAACGATCGACTATATAATGAATATAAAAACAAAATATCCTAACTTTAATGAACCTAAACAAGGCCACATCTTCCTCTTCTCAGCCGTTTGTTTCTCTCCTCAAAACAGCAGCTATGATTTCATTCTCAACCCAAAAACGTGGCCTTCACAAAATCATAGAAATCAAAGAAAAATCCTATAAATATAAAGGATTGTATATTCGGATTCCTATACTCAAGCCCTTCAATTTCGTACGTATTTCACTAGACTCGAACCATTTTCCGAGCTCTACATTTTTTCAGCGAAAACTAGGGTTGGACATTAAGGGAGATTTAAGCATTGTGGTGAGGAATGGTTGTTGTAATCGGGTTTGTGGTGGGATGTGGTTGCGTTTGTGAGAATTTTGGGATTTTATGAGATCAAAACCGTCACTCGAAGTATGGGACTCGATGGAAGTTGCAGGCGACGTGATCTCAGGAGAAGGACGGCGTCAGTTCTGGTGGTGCCAAGGTGGAAGGAAGTTCGAAGAGGAGTTGAACAAAATTGTTTGCTTGGAGATTTCCTAAAGTAATGAAGGTGCGGTGGGATTTAAAGTTTGGCAATGGTGAACGGTTAAGAGCGGGTGTGTTGTTTTGTCCAGGAAGAAGAAGATAAAGGGAGCAGGTTGGGTTGGGCCGGGTAGGAGAGGTGAGGCCCAATGGAGTTAAATTCTAAGTGTTTATTTAATTTAAATAACGTATTGATTTTTAAAATCAACAACTTTGTCATACGCTATTAGAATCGAGTGAAACCAGTTTCGTTGGGATCGTATGGACGAGAGCTCCACAATGGAACTGACTGGGAGCGAATCGAAGCTCGTTACAATTTATAGCAAAATAAATTGTCTGTCTGAATCGAGCGATGGTTATCATTATTAATGATGATCGTCTAATGTAAGTAAAACTCGCCTACTCTAAACAGTTATATTTTTATAACGTATTCTTAGAACTGATAAATGTTGGTTGATTGTTGTGTGTTGACTATTTGATTGAACTGCTAGTCAGTTGGTTGAAATTATATATATAAAAATATATATAAATCGCTAAATATATATATATATATATATATATTGATGCTGTTTATTAGAATATTTCATGTTGAAATGAAGTTGATGTTAATTATACTGTTTAACGTCTGTGATGCAGGGAAACAGGTTGGAGGGATCCAACTGGATTCTTCAACATTTATTTTACTGTTTTTTCATATATTGTAACATATGATTTGATATATAATCTGTGTTGATCATGTGTGTTTGAATGATATCAATCATTGTTATTTGGTGTTTTAAATACCGTAAGAAATACTGGGATGTAGAAAAGGGGATTTTCAAAGTGTATTTTGAAAATAAATTATTTATATAAAATCAATGGATTTTATATATAAAAGAAAAAAAATGGATTTTATAAGGGAAATAGTTATAAAATCAAAAGGGTTTTGAAAAGGAAATATTTAAGGAAAATAAATATGATATTAGAAAAGGAAATATTTATGGGAAATAAATATGATAAAATAGAAGAAGGAAATTTTTTGTAAAACGAATTGAAAGGATATATTTGTATAACATTTACAAATAGAATTAAAAGGATATATTTGTAAACCATTTACAAATAGAATTAAAAGGATATATTTGTAAACCATTAACAAATAGAATTGAAAGGATATATTTGTATAACATTTACAAATGGAATTGAAAGAAAATATTGTAAAACATTACAATAGAGACAAAAAGGAATATTTCATTTGTCAAATAAATGGAGTAAGATAAAAAGGAATATTTATTTGTTAAATAAATAGGATTGGAAAAGTATATTTATTTGTTAAATAAATAGAATTGAAAAGGAAATATTTGTTTGTTAAATAAATACTAGTATAAAAAAAGGGAGTTAACGAGATATAAAAGACTTATGAGGAGATTGTTTAAAATGGATATCAAATAGAGTGATCGAATTAGAATTTATCAAATAAAGTTAATTGAATAAAGATTGATATAGTTAAAGGAGTTAATCGAATATAGTTTATTCGAATAGAATTTATCTAATAGAGTTAATCAAATAGAGTAAATCGAATTATAGTTAATCGATTAGAGTTAGAATTAATCGATTAGAGTTAACTAGTTAGAGTTAACCAGTTAGAGTTAATCAGTTAGATTTAATCGATTAGAGTTAAATCGAACTAGAGTTATTCGAATAGAGTTAATCGAACAAGAGTTAGTCGAATATTCGTTAATCGAATAGAGTTAATTGAATTAGAGTTAGTCAGAATAGAGTTATTTGAATATAGTTTATTCGAAGAAAGAGTTATCGAATAAGGTTATTCGAAGAAGAGAATTAATCAAATATAGTTTATTCGAATAGAGAAAGAAATTATCGAATATAGTTTATTCAAAACAAGTTAATCGAATATTAGTTATTCAAAAGGAGTTATCGAATATTAGTTATTCGAAAGGAGTTAATCGAATATTAGTTATTTGAAAGGAGTTAATCGAATATTAGTCATTCGAAAGGAGTTATCAAATATTAGTTATTCGAAAGGAGTTAATCGAATAGTAGTTATTCGAAAGGAGTTAATCGAATATAGTTTATTCAAAAGGAGTTAATTGATAAGAGTAAATTAGTTAGAGTTAATTGAATAGAGTTAATCCAGTAGGGTAAATCAAATAGAGTTAATCCAATAGAGTTAATCAAATAGAGTTAGTAGAATTGAGTTAATCAAATAGAGCTAACTGATAAGAGTAAATTGATTAGAGTTAATCGAATAGTGTTAATTGAATAGAGTTATTCGAATATAGGTTATTCGAAGAAGAGGGATTATCGAATATAGTTTATTCGAAGGAAAGAGTTATCGAATAGAGATTTATTCGAAAGAGAGTTACGTAAGGAAGTTTGTTAAAGATTTAAAAGATAAATTTGACTATTTCGAAGTTAAAACGTTGTTCAGTTAAGGTCTGAGAGGTAATTATACCCCAACTTGATTGACTTCCTTCTTAACTAAGGAATGGTAAGGTTTGATAGTGAATGATGGTTGAGTGAATTTAGTTAATGAGTGAAATGGTTTGAGTTGGCATGGCGATGTTTGATTTAAACATCAATTTAAATTCAGCGAAGGAGTTTTGGAAATGTTTTCCCAATAAGAATCAGAAATGTTCTCTGATAATAGAAAATGAGAAATGTTGAATATATGGAAATAGGAGATAAGAAAATTAATGAACTAAAGAGATAAATGTTAAATGATGATTGATCGATAAAATTTCCATTTGGAAATAATATCGTTGTTTGCACATATGTTTTTCTTTAATAGTTAAATCACAGACTATCAAAGTTTTGACCATTTTTACGTCGTCAATACGAAGAGACCGGTTGGATTCTTATCCAAAGAACCACTCCTTATGGGCGTTAGCGTTTTGAATCAAATAGATCGAAGACAAATTGAAGATGGAGTAAAGTGCAAGGGTTGTTGTATAAGTCCTAGGTAGAGATTGCCTAGGATGGGTGTACGGAATAGTGCCTTCGATTTGTCGAGTCCTAGGACAACTTTGAATGGACGAATGTCTGACAGAGTATATCTGGTAGATCGCGTAAGTTGATCATTTCAAACGTATTTACATTGGTGGCGGAGGAATTCATTTCTCTTAGCTTATACCCGTGGTATTTTTGGGGAAATCAATTTGTGATTTGATGGGTATGACGATGTGGCATTCGAAGTAAATGGAGGAGTGATCTGTTAAAAGATACGTTTTGACCTCGAGCCTAATCAACTGGGAAATGACAGAAATCGGGTAGGAAGCATGGCTAAGTGGTTCGCAACCAAGTAGGGTATATTGTCACCATCTAGAGAATATTCATATTTGTTACTTCTTTCAGTTCTGTATCTCCCGGGAATGGTTATGTTGGTTTACCAACTGTAAGGTGACAATATATTCGATACACTCGAGCGAAATGAGTGGTCGGTCATGTGTGGCTGAGTTGCAAGATGTTCTTGCTGAACTCCAGTGTATCGCTTTTAGAGTACACTGAGCGAAAGGTGGATCCATACCTTGTCATAGTTGGAATCCATTCCCCAAATAAGAGCCCGCGGTTTTGATTGTATATTACATATGTAGAACGTTAGATGCAAGCGTTTCTACTAGATTGGTATTACTTGTGTTAGACATTATTATAATATCAGAATAATATTGTTTTACTAATGGTTTGGGTTATCGTAAGGTAAAAACCATCCATGTTTATGTGTGGATCGGTCTTATGATTATCCTTTGTTTCAAAAGGATTTTGAAAGTTAAATCGAATAATTTGAGTTTACTCACACCAATCACATGACTGACTCGTAGTTTATTTTGTTTTGTTTTCCTTAAACTCTTGGGTGCCCAATTTTGTACGGGCAATCAAGTAGTCGGGATTTACAGATACTTGAAGAGCTGGAGCAGGAGGCTTCAGAATTATATAGCTATGGTTTTTCCGCTGTGTTGTAAGTGTTGTACTTTGTAAATGATATGTATATTCAAGTACAGATTTATATTTCAAAGTTATGTTATGAAAAATATTTATTTGTTCCGCTGTGAGATTCGTGTTTGCTCCGATGTTGTATGTTCTTCTTCTTCTTCTTGTATTCTAAGTTTCTATCTTATCTATCCTCAACCTCTAATTTCTTTCATTAACTACCGGCATTTTCGATCCTTGGATGTTCGATATGTGTTGTATATCGGATAACCAAGATCGACTTTTTCCGGGACGTTACAGGTGGTATCAGAGCTTAAGGTTAAGTAATTACCTTGGCTCTATGGCGTGACTCAGTAGAGATGGGGTTAGTAATACCCTATATTGAGTTGAGTGTATATATATGAGCACGTATTTGTTGTTTGATATAAAATAATTTTATATTATGGAGATGTATTGGTTGAGTTGTTTATGGGTTCTGATCGATCAGTTTGATCCACTGTATCGATAGGAGTTTCTAAACACTCGAATACGATGGGTCGACACGATATGTTTTGAAAAGAGGGCAAATGAAAATAAATTTACCCAAAGTATATTTTGATATAGAGGAGATATATATATTGGAATTATAATATATTGGATATATTGGTTGTTATTAAAATCGAGTAAGATTATAAATTAAATGGTTATGTAAATAAGCAATCAGAATTCATATAAGTGAAATAGGTGGAATCAGATGAATTAAATCTGAAGTTAAAATCAGAATTGAAATCCAACCCTCGAAAAGTTGGTAAAAGTGTTTGTAAATGGATTTGAATTAAATATATGAGAATTTTAAAATCCTGGGAGATTTTTAATTTGTTTTACAAGCATTTGGAATAGTATTTTCAAAATAAATTTCAAAATGGAAGTGTTTAGAAAGGTTTTGAAAGTGATATAGTATCAAACTCACTTCAGTGGCTGGGAAATAACCCTGATGATGAATCGCGACATCATTAGTGTTCATTCCGAGTTCTAAGTGACGGATTACTACCAAAGATATTGATTTCGAATTGTTTTGGCAAAACAAGTTGTTTTTAATCCTGAAAAGGAAAGTTTGACTTTTGAGAAAAGCAAAGCTGTTCAAAACTCCCAGGAAGAGACTGTTTGAATTACAAACAAATTAAAAAGGGATTTGCGAAAGCAAATAGGAATTGAATTAAAGCCAATAAACTGGAAATTTGAATTAGAATATAATGATATCGAGACAAATTGGATTATGAGATAAGAAGTTGAAATAGAATTGGTTTGGTAAATTAAGATTTGGGATCGAGAATGGAACTTTGGTTTGAAATGAAATTCGACTTAGGAATAAGCGAATGGTTGGATTTGTGGATAAAAACACAGATTGGAGTTTGACTAGGATAATATTTGTATATGCTGAATTAACTGCCCGACAAAAAGGTACAAGTTTATATTTGGTATAAGCATGAGATTTTGTGAGCCGATTTGGCAAGCCGCTTGGCTGTTGAATTTCTTTTGGGTTGGAGAAGGCCCAGAGAGGCGAGTTAAAGTTGTACCGATCGACCCGTACAAGGGAGGTACTGGCAAAAAATTTCAGAAAGTTAAGGAGTTAGAAATTTTTCAGGATTTTTGAAAATTTTTGTTGATAAGAATTAATCAATATTTTAATTGAATTAAGTTGTTCAGTTGAAACTGGAGTAAAGAATTTAACAAAAAAAATTAATTAGTTAGTAGCGTTGTTTTCTACATTAGCAATTTCGAGGACGAAATTATTTTAAGTGGGGAAGAATGTAACGACCCGTATTTTCAACGATATAATAATTTATTTATTTAATTATTTAAATAGTGATTTAGGGAATTAAATAGTTGTTTAATTAAATAATAGTGAATATTTAATTAATATAAGTAATAGAATAATATATTTAATTTATGAAATAATCAGAAATAGTGAATTGATAATATAATGTACTGGATAATTCAAAGTATTTAATTCAGCTTAGAATTGAATTAGAATGACGAATATATTATTTAAACGAAGTTTGAACGTATAATTATATTATAATTAAAATCAAGCTCGAAATGGCGCGGCAGTACGATATTTGGCGATTTGAACTTCAACTGGATATACATGGTCCGTTTTAAATCGGATTTCTGTAAAACAAGAAGCGTACTGTAATAACCCGAAAATTCTGAACCAGTTTAAAATTTTTATTTTGGCAATTTTAGCGAATTTTGAACATTTAAAATGAATTATTTTAAATAATATCGACGGGAAAATTTATTTTGAATATATTTAGAACGTATATATTATATACGTCGTCATTAGAATATATATAATTATATATAGAATTGAAAATGGCGCGGTAGTTCGATAATTCGATTTCAAACTTCAATTGAACATAACGGGTGCAAAACAATCTGGATTTTAGTGAAACCAAAAATAATAGGATCTATTTGATAATATCTTTCCAACGAATTCGGGAAATCAAAATTTCATATCGGGAATCAAAAGATATGTCCAGTTGAAAATTCTGAATAGTCGCTATGGAATTCAGGCCCTTAAAAATAGACATTTTGCAAACGACCTCGGATTTCGACGAAACCACTTTTGTTGGATCCGTGATGTCAAATTATTACTAAATTCCAAATTTCATAATTTTTCGAATCAATATGTGAGCGTGGCAAAGGAAAAAGCGTTTGACCGGTTTTAGTTGATTTTAATCGACTGGAAAATAGCCATTTTTCCAACGGTCTCAGAATTCGACGAAACTAGTTTTGTTAGGACCGTATCGTCAACACGAAGCTAGAAAATATTTTTCTGGGATTTATAGGGTTAGTATGTGACCCCAGTAAATTGAAATGCGCGTTCAAATTCAATATATAGAGTTATATGTTGATTTTAACGGAAACTGATTGTAACGATCGAATCAGCCTACGATACATATCCCATTGTGTTCGGAATGGGGGTAAATAGCTATGGACGACAGGCGGTAGGCCTCGTTTAGAGGTCGTATGTAAAAGTCAACTTTTTGAAATTTAAATAATAAAAAAATAAAAATAAAACCTTCCACTCCTTAACTTCTCTCTGGCCCCCCTTTTTATTCATTAGTTCGATCAGAAGAAAAAAAAACCCTCCGACCTCGTATAGGCCCCCCCCCCGATGGACCGCGCCGCCGCGCGAGAGCCCCCCCTTAGTGATCGCGCCGCCGCGAGAGAGCCCCCTCCCCCCCTCCCCCCGCGCCTCCTTCTTCTTCTCTAACCCCAATTGAAACCGCCTCCCCCCCCCCCCCAAACTCTAAGCCACCGCCTGCCACAGCTCCCCCCGCCCCCTTTGCGCAACCCCCCTCTAGCCCTACCCGACCCCCATGGACCCCCCAGCGCCTTCCTGTAAGTTTTCTTTCTTTTTCTTTTTTTTTAAGCTTGGCAAATTAATGTATAGATTTTTATAGGAGAAGGCATAGATTTTTATTGTGATAAAGTTTAAATTTTTATAATGAAAAAGGTGAGATTTTTTAACTTGTAAAAAGAGTTGATTTTTGAAATTAGAAAAGTTTACACTTTTGTATATGAAAAGTTTGTTTCTATATAAAGAAAAGTTTGATTTTTATTTAAAGGAAAGTAAGATTTCATTTTTAACATTGGAAAGATTTCATTTTTAACAAAGAAAAATATGAACTTTCTATAGAAGAAGCGATAGAAAAATAGAATTTTTTATCAATATAGTAGCGTTGTAAAAATAGAAAAGATTAGATTTTTAAAATAGAAAAGATTAGATTTTTAAAATAGAAAAGATTAGATTTTTAAAGTTTGAAAAGGCGAGATCTTTATATGTAAAAACGCGAGATCTTTATATGTAAAAAGGCGAAATCTTTATATGAAAAATAGCGTAATAAAAATATAATTTTTATCTATATAACATCGTTGTGAAAATATAATTTTTATCTATATAGTAGCATTAGGAAAAAAATAGAATTTTATCCATATAGCGAAATAAAAATCCGATTTTTATATAATGAATAGCGAAGCAAAAAATCGATTTTTATATATTAAATAGCAAAGTAAAAATTCGATTTTTATATATTGAATAACAAAGAAAAAAATTCGATTTTTATATATGTAGTGGCTACGGGCAACGAAGGTGACAAAAAGGCGAGAACGACAAGATTTTCTACAATAGAAGAGTCGTGGTATTGGATAGCTATTGGTGAGAATTTCTCACTCTTCAATTTCTTTTCTAGTTATATATATATACTAGGATGCAGACGGTGTTTAGTAGCACCCGACACCCGTCATCCACAGACCATGGATGGCTTGTTTGTTTAATTGTTTGGTTGTGTAGTTGGTTAGATTATTTGGTTTGAGTTGAATTGTTGGTGAAATGAAATTGATTTGATTGATGTGTGAATGGCGTGGGCCTTCACTTGACCGGGGATAAGGCTAGGCCTTGTCCCGTTTCTAGTATCGTGCCTTTATGCCGCTGAAATTTTCTAAAATAAGTTAGAAAAATAAAAATATCATTTTTATTTTGTAAATAAACTGAATAAAAATTCATGTGTTAAAATAAAATATTTTATCGTTAAAAATATAATTTTTAACGTGAATGTGAATAAACAAATATTTATTTACAAACCGGATGGCTTGTTTATGTACACCTATTTGAAGGACATTGATTGAGACGATAAATTTTACACATCGCCCAACTGCACAAATAAAATCTGTGTTTGTTGATTTGAAACCCCACACGGGTATTGGGATGAAATTTGAAGTTCACTCATCCTGATTGATTAAATATGTCGATCGATGGATCGACAGGCTGTTATAAGCGTTAAATATCTATATTTGATGCTTCTACAGTGTAGTACACTTTGGATGATGGTTAATTATTTATCGTTGCTATTATATACATGTGTTGTATGGAATCCATATAATTAACTTTATATGGTGATTGATTGGGCCTCATTCCAATTTAGAAAATAAAGAATATTATAAAACTAAGGTTCATGTGTTGACAGTACTCATCCGTTGAGATTAGTCATGTGTTGAACGAAAATATAGATTCATTTGTCGAATAGAATAATGGAATTATTGAAATATATAAAGCCGTATTGATAAGAGAATCGAATAGAAAACAAATTTGAATTGAATCGAATAGAAAACCAATTTGAATTGAATCGAATAGAAAACCAATTTGAATTGAATCGAATAGAAAACCAAATTGAATTGAATCGAATAGAAAACCAAATTTGAATTGAATCGAATAGAAAACCAAATTTGAATTGAATCGAATAGAAAACCAATTTGAATTGAATCGAATAGAAAACCAATTTGAATTGAATCGAATAGAAAACCAAATTTGAATTGAATCGAATAGAAAACCAAATTTGAATTGAATCGAATAGAAAACGAATTGAATTAGATTTAAATAGAATAGAATTTGATTTGAATTGAATAGAAAACGAATTTGATTTGAATTGAAAACGAATTCGAATTGAATTGAATTGAAAACGAATTCGAATTGAATTGAATTGAAAACGAATTCGAATTGAATTGAATTGAAAACGAATTCGAATTGAATTGAATTGAAAAGAAAACGAATTCGAATTGAATTAAATTGAAAAGAAAACGAATTCGAATTGAATTGAAAACGAATTGAAATGAATTCAAATTGAATTGAAAATTGAATTGAATAGAAATGAATTTTAAAACGAATTTATAAGGAAGAATTCAATTTTGATTTGAATTGAAATGGAAGTTGAAATTGTTTTTGAAACGAATTTAAAACTATTTATATAATTCGTTTTAAATAGAAATCGACGAAATATATATTATATATATATTATATATAATATAATGGCCTGAATAGAACGCGCCGCGCTGCTGCAGTTCGCGAATTTCGACCATTTATTTCGAACGGACATTACGGGAGATCCGACCGTCGGATCCTCATAAAACCGGAACCATTGGGTTCGTATCGAAAAGAGCTTTCTAAGAATATTAGAAATTTGAAATCTAACGGTTGGATTTGGAGTTATGTCCAAATCAAATTCGAAAAAGGTCGCTGTAAGTGCAGTTCGATGACCGTTGTTGGAAATCGACTGTACGGGCCTTGATAAAATTATGAAAAATAGTAATAATTAGTGTAAAATCATAAGAAATGATTTGGGGAAAATTGGGATGAAAAACTCCATATTTGAAAAGATAAAAATAGATTTTTATCGAAATGAACTAGTTTTGAACTAAAATTAAACCCATTTATTTTCAAATAAATAAATTGGATTTGAAATGGGTTTTAAATAAAATTGATTTGTGGGTTTGTCGTGAACTATGTTTTAAATAACACTTGTTCTTTAACCCGATAATAAATAGAATGTGATTTGAGTTTGTCGTGAACTGTGTTTTAAATGACATTAGTTCTTTAACCCAGTAAAAGGAGTTTTAATGAATCTGCAATTAGATTGAAATGTGAATTGATGATTTAAATTATCAAATGTAGAAAGTGAGCGAGAACGGAGTATCACCAGTTTTGCTCCAAAACGATAGTCAAATGTTTAATTAGATTTGAACGTGAAATGGTAATTAATTTTACCGATAACACCGTGGCGTTAGATATGGAGTATTACCAGTTTTGCTTCATGGGATGAATAGGTTGGGATTGGGAAATAAAATAAATGAAATAAATAATTACTTCGGTGTGGTTCGCTAATCTCGACTAGTTTAGAAAACCATAATTTGGTTGAAATGACATCCAAATGAAGATCAAAGAATAAATTTAAAGAATTTATCTTGGATAAAATTAATGGGAACCTTTACCTGAGAATATGAATTGGAATGAGGCGTATGTTGTGTTTGTGTAACATTTGTTTTTAATATACGCGGGTTGTTCGGAAAGGCCGGGTTTATACCCATTCTGAATAACCGATTCGACGATATGTCGAAGATGAAGACGGTGGTTGAAGACCGGAAATCTTCACATCGTTTGGATAATTACTGACGATCCTGATTGGGCTATACACCCAGGAGGATGGAAATAGTCGGTGGTCGTCCAGACGTACTTGGAGATGGATGGATATGCGAGGAAAGTGACTCCGGTTTCGTTCAGACCCAGAACGAACTTATAAATGGATTGTGTGTCTGACATTGGATTTTATTCTGTGTTGATTGATTTCTGTTAAATATATATCTGTTTGGCGGCGGAGAATTTATTCTCTTGCTTAACTCCCTTCTCTGAGACGTACAAGCTTATAGGTTATATATTGATAAATATCAATCGCATGGCATGAATTGCCTGTGTGGCATGCTGAGATGCATGGATCAGGGCTTCTGTTGAAAAGCAAAGTCTTGTGGTTGATGATCAAAGAACGGCCTTTGTGGCATAGCTTTGTGTATAACGTGAATTCGCGAGCCTCACACCTCGGTATGAGTTAAAAACGGGATGCGGACTGCAGGGAGAGCACGACGTTTCTTTCTAGCTTTGGTGGTGTCAGTGACTTACCAACCCTGACATTTATATACTTTTCAACTATGTGGTTGTTGGATGAGGCGCCTCGATTTTAGGTCTGTAAGGACTGGGAAACGTGTGTTCAGAAATTGCCAATCCTCTAACGTAAGTGAGGACCGGCCCTGAAGATCCAGTGTAATAACCCGAAAATCTGAGCCAGTTTAAAAATTTTATTTCGGCAATTTTAGTGAATTTTGAACATTTAAAATAGATTATTTTAAATAATATCGACGAGAAATTTATTTTGAATAGAATTCGAACGTATATATTTTATACGTCGTCGTTAGAATATATATATTTATATATAATTATAAATAGAATTGAAAATGGCGCGGTAGTTCGATAATTCGATTTCAAACTTCAATTGAACATACCGGGTGCAAATAATCCGGATTTTAGTGAAACCAAAAATGATAGGATCTAATTGATGATATCTTTCCAACGAATCCGACCAATTGAGATTTCATGGCGGGAATCAAAAGATATGTCCAGTTGAAAATTCTGAATAGTCGCTATGGAATTCAGGCCCTTAAAAATGGACATTTTGCAAACGACCTCGGATTTCGACGAAACCAGTTTTGTTGGGTCCGTGATGTCAAGTTATTGCTAGGTTTCAAATTTCATAATTTTTCGAATCAATATGTGAGCGTGGCAAAGGAAAACGTGTTTTGACCATTTCAGTTGATTTTAATCGACTGGAAATTAGCCATTTTTCCAACGGTCTCAGAATTCAATGAAACTAGTTTTGTTAGGACCGTATAGTCAATACGAAGCTAGAAAATATTTTTCTGGAATTTTTCTAGTTAGTATGTGACCCCGGTAATTTGAAATGTACGTTTAAAATTCAATATAGTGATTTAAATGTAAATTTAACGGAAACTGATTGTAATGATCAAATCAGCTTGCGATACATATCCCAATGTGTTCGGAATGGGGGTTAAACGCTAGGGACGACAGGCGGTGGGTCTCGTTTTGAGGTCGAAAATAAAAGTTGCTTTTTGAAAGTAATTAAATAATTAAATATATATATTTTTCATATAACCCCCCCCCCTCTTCTCGTTTTCATTCAGAAGAAAGAAAAAAAACACGACCTAGCCTAATCGAGGACGCGCCGCCTCCAGGGGGGGTCAGCGCCGCCGTCGCAAGCGGGGAAGCCACCGCCGCTTCTTCCTTTCCCCCCCCCTCTCCCCTTCTCCTCCTCCATCTCTCTCTCCTCCTTCCTGCGAAAACCCTAGCTCCAAACCCCCTCATCCCAGCGACGCAGCCACCGCAACCGCCTGCACCGACTTCCACCGCCACCTGTCCACCCTCGTCGAACCCCTCCTGCCACCTAGACGAAGTGCGGCAACCCCCCTAATTACAGTAAGTATTTTATTTTTATTTTTATTTTATTTATTTTAAAAACTGAATTTTATTTATTTTATAAACTGAATTTTATTTATTTTAAAAACTGAATTTTATTTATTTTAAAAACTGAATTGTCTTTATTTTAAAAAAAAACTGAATTTTATCTACTTTAAAATCTGATTTTTATTTACCTTAAAAACTGTTTTTTTATTTATGTTGTAAAGTTATAAAAATGTAACCTTTTATATAGTGGAAGTAAAAATATGATTTTTATATTTTTAAAGTGATAAAAATATGACTTTTATATTTTTAAAGTATTAAAAATATAATCTTTACTATATAGAAATATTAAAAATATGATTTTTATATTTTTAAAGTATTAAAAATATAATCTTTATAGGATAGAGAATATAAAAATATCATCTTTGTATATGTAGCGAAATAAAAATCTGATTTTTATTTTATATACGTTGAGATAAAGTGGTAATTTTTATAATGAGAAAACTTTATTTTTATAAAGGCGAAAACTTTATTTTTATAAAGGCGAAAACTTTATTTTTATAAAGACGAAAACTTTATTTTTATAAAGGCGAATATTTTTATCCATAGAGCGTGATAGTAAAAATATGATTTTAAATTGAGAACGAACAAATAAAAATATGATTTTTATTTTAAAGACATCGAAATATAAAAATGTGTGATTTTTATATATATAGTGACTACGGGCAACGAAGATGACGAAGATGGGATAATGAAGAAGATTTCTATCAAAGAAGAGTCAAGGTGTTTGGATAGCTATAGGTGAGAACTTCTCACTCTTCAATTTAAATTTCTAGTTATATATATATATATATATACTAGGATGCAGACGGTGTTTAGTAGCACCCGACACAATCGTCCACAGACCATGGACTTGTTTGTTTGGCTGTTTGGTGATTGATTGCGATATTGGTTTGAATGTGGTTTGTGGTGTGAAAAATCGAATCGATAAATTGGTTAGGATTAGACGTGCGCCGTTATAAGGCGAAGGAGTAAGGCTAGGTTAGACTCTTACTCCAAATTTTGTGGTTTGCATAACGAAAGTGATCTGATTGATATGGGCATGGCGGTGGCCATTATTAGACCGGGGACAAGGATAGGCCTTATCCCGTTTCTAGTATCGTGCCGTTATGCCGCCGAAATTTTCTAAAATATGTTAGAAAAATAAAAATATCATTTTATTGAATAAACGAACCGAATAGAATATTCATAGATTGAATAAAATGTTTTATAGTTAAAAGTATAATTTTTAACGTGAAGGGGAATAAATAAATATTCATTTACAAACCGGACGGTTTGTTTATGTACACCTATTTGAAGGACATTGATTGGGACGATAAATTTTACACATCGCCCAACAGCACAAATAAAATATGTGTTTGATTGTTTGAAACCCCACACGGGTGTTGGGATGAAATTTGAAGTTCACTCATCCTGATTGATTAAATATGTCAATCGATTGATTGACAGGCTGTTATAAGCATTAGATATCTATATTTGATGCTTATACGGTGTAGTGCACTTTGGTTGATGGTTGATTATTTATCGTTGCTATTATATACATGTGTTGTATGAAAATCCATATAATTAACTTTATATGGTAATTGATTGGGCCTCATTCCCATCGTGAAAATAAGGAATATTTTGATAATAACAAATATTTTGATAATAGGAAATATTTGAAATAGAATATTTGAAAATAGAATTATGTGAAGCCGTGATGATTAGATTGACGCCATTTTGACGTGAACGATATTTATATCGAATTGAAAACGATTTCGAAATGAATTGAATTGAAAACGATTTCGAAATGAAATGAATTGAAAACGATTTCGAAATGAAATGAATTGAAAACGATTTCGAAATGAATTGAATTGAAAACGATTTCGAAATGAAATGAATTGAAAACGATTTCGAAATGAATTGAATTGAAAACGATTTCGAAGTGAAATGAATTGAAAACGATTTTGAAATGAATTGAATTGAAAACGATTTCAAAATGAATTGAATTGAAAACGATTTCGAAATGAATTGAATTGAAAACGAATTCAAATTGAATTGAAAGTGAATTGAAATGAATTCAAATTGAATTAAAATTTGAATTGAATAGAAATGAATTTTAAAACGAATTTATAAAGAAGAATTCAATTTTGATTTGAATTGAAAAGAAAGTTGAAATTGCTTTTGAAACAATTTTAAAACGATTTATAAAATACGTTTTAAATAGAAATCGACGAAATATATATTATATATATAATATAATGGCCTGAATAGAACGCGCCGCGCCGCGGTAGTTCGTGAATTTTGACCATTGACTTCGAATTGACGTTGCGGGAGATCCGACCGTCGGATTCTCCTAAAACCGGAACCGTTGGGTTCGTATCGAAAAGAGCTTTCCAATGAATATTAGAAATTTGAAATCTAATGGTTGGATTTGGAATTATGTCCAAATCAAATTCGAAAAAGGTCGCTGTAAGTGCAGTTCGATGGCCGTTGTTGGAAATCGACTGTACGGGCCTTGATAAAATTATCAAAAATATCTATAATTTGTGTAAAATTATAATATGTGAATTGGAAAGAATTGGGCTGGAAAATTCCACATTAGAAGGTAAAAATAGATTTTTATCGAAATGAACTAGTTTTGAACTAGAATTAAAATCAATTTATTTTTGAAATAAATAAATTGAATTTGAAAGTGATTTTGAAAATAATCGATAATTTCCAATACGTGGATTGGACTGGAGCTGAATCGAAATTATCTTCGAGATATTTCGATGTTGGATTTCGTGACTATACAGATATTGTTATGGGAATTTGAAAGATATATTTAATATCGTTATTTCCAATACGATATTTGTTGGTTTCAGAATTTGGTATTGAATATAAGTCGATATATTTTCTATTCAGAGCCTTGTATTTAATATCAAATGTGATTTGGGTTTATCGTGAATCGTGTTTTAGATGACATTGGTTCTTTAACCCAGTTAAAAACAGGATATTGATTTTTGAAAAGATTAAAACTAAGTGGAGTTTTAAAGAAATCTTTAATTAGATTAAAATGTGAATTGATAATTTAAATTATCAAATTTGAAAGGTGATCGAGAATGGAGTACCACCAGTTTTGCTCCAAAGCGATAGTTAAATCTTTAATTAGATTTGAACGTGAAATGGTAATTAATTTTACCGATAACACCGTGGTGTTAGAAATGGAGTATCACCAGTTTTACTTCATGGGATATATAGGTTGGGATTGGGAAATAAAATAAATAATTACTTCGGTGTGGTTCGTTAATCCCGACTAGTTTGAAATGATATCCATAGGAGGATTAAAGAATAAATTTAGAAGAATTTATCTTTGATAAAATTAATGGGAACATTTCCCTATGAATGTGATTTTGTGAATAAAAGAATATTCTGAATTGGAATGAGGCGTTCGTTGTGGTTGTGTAACATTTGTTTATCATATACGTGGGTTATTCAGAAAGGCCGGGTTTATACCCATTCTGAATAATCGATTCGACGAGATGTCGAAGATGAAGACGGTGGTCGAAGACCGGAAGTCTTCACATCGTTTGGGTGATTACTGATGATCTTGATTGGGCTGTACACCCAGGATGAGGGAAACAGTTGGTGATCTTCCAGACGTACTTGGAGATTGATGGATATGCGAGGAAAGTGCCTCCGGTTTCGTTCAGACCCAGAACGAACTTGTAAATGGATTGTGTGTCTGACATTGGATTTTATTCTGTGTTGATTGATCTCTATTAAATATACATCTGTTTGGCGGCGGAGAATTTATTCTCTTGCTTAACGCCCTTCTCTGAGACGTACGAGCTCAGAGGTTGTATATCGATGGACATCAGTCGCATGGAGTGAATTGCCAATGTGGCATGCGTAAGTGGCAATTGATCAAGGCTTCTGTTGAAAAGCAAAGTCTTGTGGTTGATGATCAAAGCACGGCCTGTGTGGCATAGCTTTGTGTGTAACGTGGATTCGCGAGCCTCACACCTCGGTATGAGTCAAAAACGGGATACGGACCCAAGGAGTGCACGACGTTTCTTTCTAGCTAGGGTGGTGTCAGTGACCTACCAGCCCTGACATTTATATACTTTTCACCTGTGTGGTTGTTGGATACGAGGCGCCTCGGATATAGGTCTGTAAGGACCAGGAAACGTGTGTTCAGGAATAACTAATCCTCAAAAGTAAGAGAGGACCGGCCTTGGAGGTTCCAAAGGATCATAGTGGGGTCCTGAGGCATTTGCTAGAGTGTCTCGAACGCGGAGAGGAGCTTGCCCCTTGCCTCGACTCATGATGGAATCCAATTTCCAATACGTGTATTGCGGTTTTAATTGTAGAACTAGTATGGCGACATAGTAGATGGTAGCTATGCCGCCTATGATTGATACTTATGATTGAAATCGTTTTGACACTATACACCTATAATAGTATCAAATAATGTGTTTTAAACGTATCAAGCATGCTTTGGCTGTTATAAGGGAAAACCCTATCCTCCGGCTTGCGTTGCATTGTGTGATGGGACCTGGGTCTTATAACAACTTCATTTTTCTTTATTTAGCATTGCGCTGTTTGTTTTATGCACTGGTATTCTTGGGAGGAAACCCGTTCCGTGTTATACGGCGTGGTCCCTTCATTTACCTAACTTTAAAAATAAAGATTAATAACTGTTTTAGTTCTCACACCAGTCCCATGACTGACCTGGAGTTTATTGTTTTAACCTAAACTCTGGGTGCCCCTATTTTCCACACGGGCAGCTAGTAGTTTTGGTTTTGCAGATTTATATTCACAGGGTCCTGATTTACAGCTGGAACGATGCTCGGAAAGCTCTGTATCCGTGTATTATTTTCAGTTGTGATTTTGTATTATTTTCCGATGCTGTGTAATTTATTGTAATCTCTGATATTTATCGAATGTAATTTATTCAAATATACTCTGTATATTCTTGTATCTGATGGAATTGTTGTAATAACAATGAAATGTTCTTCTGTATGCGTTCTATTTTGTCTTGTCCTCAATTCTATCTGTGCTTTCCTTCACGGGGAAGTTCGGGTCGTTTTAGTTTGGTATCAGAGCTTTGGTTTACAGAGCTCGAGAACAAGACACATTAGAACCATACGAAAGAATTCATCAGATATTGGATTAGCAATATCCAATTAGAATGACTCGCTAGAGATAGGATCAGTAGCTTCCTAGAACGAGTGTGAAGAGTATATTTTTCAAATGAAAACAATTTTGTTTTGAAAATTTAAATCGCTCTATTCGTATTTGATTATTCATTTATTTTGAATATGGATAATCGAGTATATATAGATTTCGCGTATACGCGTCATGAACGTATAGTCGAAGTTTTAATATATTGGATAGATATAGAGTCACATTCTAGACACCCGGGGATAATTCTGGTGATGTGGCCACATCATCAGTATTTATGTTCGTATTTCGAAGGTGTGACTTCTATATATTTCCATTAGGCTGGTGTGAGAACCAAAACTTGTATAGTTAGAATACATTGTTGTGAATTGGCATCATAAACATGATTTTCTTTATATGTATCAAAAATTATGAATTTGAAACTCTAATTCACTAATTGATTGATGTTTGTGTTGTTTGGTTTATTTGATTGATAATTTTGATCCATTATGCCTAATAACATCAAATATTGAATTGTATTGAAAATTGGTCGCATTTGCTTGCATATACATATACTTACATTGAACAGGTCATAGCAAGGAGGCTAGAGCAGAGAATAAAATTTGTTTGCCCGACAAATAGGTACATGTTTACTACATAATTTCCTGTTTTGTTTGGGTGATGATGATTTTGTGAGCCTATTGGCTAGCCGCTTGGCTTTTTCTTTTTCTTTTTGAGATCTGAAGGACCGGGGAAGCTATTTGAAATTCCCCGATGCTCCCGGTGCATAGGAGGTTATGGCGAAATTTTTCGAAAATTTAGGGTGTTAGCCAAAATTTTGAAAATTTTGAAAATTCTCAGAAACTAAAGAGTTTGAGAATAGAAGCCAGACCGAACGTAGAGTTGATAATCAAACCACTTTCGACTTTATTCCTTTTCGGGGACGAAAAGTTTTAAGTGGGGGAGATTGTAATAACCCGAAAATCTGAGCCAGTTTAAAATTTTTATTTCGGCAATTTTAGTGAATTTTGAACATTTAAAATAGATTATTTTAAATAATATCGACGAGAAATTTATTTTGAATAGAATTCGAACGTATATATTTTATACGTCATCGTTAGAATATAAATATTTATATATAATTATAAATAGAATTGAAAATGGCGCGGTAGTTCGATAATTCGATTTCAAACTTCAATTGAACATACCGGGTGCAAAATAATCCGGATTTTAGTGAAACCAAAAATGATAGGATCTAATTGATGATATCTTTCCAACGAATCCGACCAATTGAGATTTCATGGCGGGAATCAAAAGATATGTCCAGTTGAAAATTCTGAATAGTCGCTATGGAATTCAGGCCCTTAAAAATGGACATTTTGCAAACGACCTCGGATTTCGACGAAACCAGTTTTGTTGGGTCCGTGATGTCAAGTTATTGCTAGGTTTCAAATTTCATAATTTTTCGAATCAATATGTGAGCGTGGCAAAGGAAAACGTGTTTTGACCATTTCAGTTGATTTTAATCGACTGGAAATTAGCCATTTTTCCAACGGTCTCAGAATTCAATGAAACTAGTTTTGTTAGGACCGTATAGTCAATACGAAGTTAGAAAATATTTTTCTGGAATTTTTCTAGTTAGTATGTGACCCCGGTAATTTGAAATGTACGTTTAAAATTCAATATAGTGATTTAAATGTAAATTTAACGGAAACTGATTGTAACGATCAAATCAGCTTGCGATACATATCCCATTGTGTTCGGAATGGGGGTTAAACGCTAGGGACGACAGGCGGTGGGTCTCGTTTTGAGGTCGAAAATAAAAGTTGCTTTTTGAAAGTAATTAAATAATTAAATATATATATTTTTCATATAACCCCCCCCCCCCCTCTTCTCGTTTTCATTCAGAAGAAAGAAAAAAAAAACGACCTAGCCTAATCGAGGACGCGCCGCCTCCAGGGGGGTCAGCGCCGCCGTCGCAAGCGGGGAAGCCACCGCCGCTTCTTCCTTCCCCCCCCTCTCCCCTTCTCCTCCTCCATCTCTCTCTCCTCCTTCCTGCGAAAACCCTAGCTCCAAACCCCCTCATCCCAGCGACGCAGCCACCGCAACCGCCTGCACCCTTCCACCGCCACCTGTCCACCCTCGTCGAACCCCTCCTGCCACCTAGACGAAGTGCGGCAACCCCCCCTGATTACAGTAAGTATTTTATTTTTATTTTATTTATTTTAAAAACTGAATTTTATTTATTTTAAAAACTGAATTTTATTTATTTTAAAAACTGAATTTTATTTATTTTAAAAACTGAATTGTCTTTATTTTAAAAAAAACTGAATTTTATCTACTTTAAAATCTGATTTTTATTTACCTTAAAAACTGTTTTTTTATTTATGTTGTAAAGTTATAAAAATGTAATCTTTTATATAGTGGAAGTAAAAATATGATTTTTATATTTTTAAAGTGATAAAAATATGACTTTTATATTTTTAAAGTATTAAAAATATAATCTTTACTATATAGAAATATTAAAAATATGATTTTTATATTTTTAAAGTATTAAAAATATAATCTTTATAGGATAGAGAATATAAAAATATCATCTTTGTATATGTAGCGAAATAAAAATCTGATTTTTATTTTATATACGTTGAGATAAAGTGGTAATTTTTATAATGAGAAAACTTTATTTTTATAAAGGCGAAAACTTTATTTTTATAAAGGCGAAAACTTTATTTTTATAAAGGCGAAAACTTTATTTTTATAAAGACGAAAACTTTATTTTTATAAAGGCGAAAACTTCATATTAGAAAAGGCGAAATCTATATTTTTGAAATGGAATTTTTATCTATATAGTAGCAATGTAGAAATAGAATTTTTATCCATAGAGCGTGATAGTAAAAATATGATTTTAAATTGAGAACGAACAAATAAAAATATGATTTTTATTTTAAAGACATCGAAATATAAAAATGTGTGATTTTTATATATATAGTGACTACGGGCAACGAAGATGACGAAGATGGGATAATGAAGAAGATTTCTATCAAAGAAGAGTCAAGGTGTTTGGATAGCAATAGGTGAGAACTTCTCACTCTTCAATTTAAATTTCTAGTTATATATATATATATATACTAGGATGCAGACGGTGTTTAGTAGCACCCGACACAATCGTCCACAGACCATGGACTTGTTTGTTTGGCTGTTTGGTGATTGATTGCGATATTGGTTTGAATGTGGTTTGTGGTGTGAAAAATCGAATCGATAAATTGGTTAGGATTAGACGTGCGCCGTTATAAGGCGAAGGAGTAAGGCTAGGTTAGACTCTTACTCCAAATTTTGTGGTTTGCATAACGAAAGTGATCTGATTGATATGGGCATGGCGGTGGCCATTATTAGACCGGGGACAAGGCTAGGCCTTATCCCGTTTCTAGTATCGTGCTGTTATGCCGCCGAAATTTTCTAAAATATGTTAGAAAAATAAAAATATCATTTTATTGAATAAATGAACCGAATAGAATATTCATAGATTGAATAAAATGTTTTATAGTTAAAAGTATAATTTTTAACGTGAAGGGGAATAAATAAATATTCATTTACAAACCGGACGGTTTGTTTATGTACACCTATTTGAAGGACATTGATTGGGACGATAAATTTTACACATCGCCCAACAGCACAAATAAAATATGTATTTGATTGTTTGAAACCCCACACGGGTGTTGGGATGAAATTTGAAGTTCACTCATCCTGATTGATTAAATATGTCAATCGATTGATTGACAGGCTGTTATAAGCATTAGATATCTATATTTGATGCTTATACGGTGTAGTGCACTTTGGTTGATGGTTGATTATTTATCGTTGCTATTATATACATGTGTTGTATGAAAATCCATATAATTAACTTTATATGGTAATTGATTGGGCCTCATTCCCATCGTGAAAATAAGGAATATTTTGATAATAACAAATATTTTGATAATAGGAAATATTTGAAATAGAATATTTGAAAATAGAAATATGTGAAGCCGTGATGATTAGATTGACGCCATTTTGACGTGAACGATATTTATATCGAATTGAAAACGATTTCGAAATGAATTGAATTGAAAACGATTTCAAAATGAATTGAATTGAAAACGATTTCGAAATGAAATGAATTGAAAACGATTTCGAAATGAATTGAATTGAAAACGATTTCGAAATGAAATGAATTGAAAACGATTTCGAAATGAATTGAATTGAAAACGATTTCGAAGTGAAATGAATTGAAAACGATTTTGAAATGAATTGAATTGAAAACTATTTCGAAATGAATTGAATTGAAAACGATTTCGAAATGAATTGAATTGAAAACGAATTCAAATTGAATTGAAAGTGAATTGAAATGAATTCAAATTGAATTAAAATTTGAATTGAATAGAAATGAATTTTAAAACGAATTTATAAAGAAGAATTCAATTTTGATTTGAATTGAAAAGAAAGTTGAAATTGCTTTTGAAACAATTTTAAAACGATTTATAAAATACGTTTTAAATAGAAATCGACGAAATATATATTATATATATAATATAATGGCCTGAATAGAACGCGCCGCGCCGCGGTAGTTCGTGAATTTCGACCATTGACTTCGAATTGACGTTGCGGGAGATCCGACCGTCGGATTCTCCTAAAACCGGAACCGTTGGGTTCGTATCGAAAAGAGCTTTCCAATGAATATTAGAAATTTGAAATCTAACGGTTGGATTTGGAATTATGTCCAAATCAAATTCGAAAAAGGTCGCTGTAAGTGCAGTTCGATGGCCGTTGTTGGAAATCGACTGTACGGGCCTTGATAAAATTATCAAAAATATCTATAATTTGTGTAAAATTATAATATGTGAATTGGAAAGAATTGGGCTGGAAAATTCCACATTAGAAGGTAAAAATAGATTTTTATCGAAATGAACTAGTTTTGAACTAGAATTAAAATCAATTTATTTTTGAAATAAATAAATTGAATTTGAAAGTGATTTTGAAAATAATCGATAATTTCCAATACGTGGATTGGACTGGAGCTGAATCGAAATTATCTTCGAGATATTTCGATGTTGGATTTCGTGACTATACAGATATTGTTATGGGAATTTGAAAGATATATTTAATATCGTTATTTCCAATACGATATTTGTTGGTTTCAGAATTTGGTATTGAATATAAGTCGATATATTTTCTATTCAGAGCCTTGTATTTAATATCAAATGTGATTTGGGTTTATCGTGAATCGTGTTTTAGATGACATTGGTTCTTTAACCCAGTTAAAAACAGGATATTGATTTTTGAAAAGATTAAAACTAAGTGGAGTTTTAAAGAAATCTTTAATTAGATTAAAATGTGAATTGATAATTTAAATTATCAAATTTGAAAGGTGATCGAGAATGGAGTACCACCAGTTTTGCTCCAAAGCGATAGTTAAATCTTTAATTAGATTTGAACGTGAAATGGTAATTAATTTTACCGATAACACCGTGGTGTTAGAAATGGAGTATCACCAGTTTTACTTCATGGGATATATAGGTTGGGATTGGGAAATAAAATAAATAATTACTTCGGTGTGGTTCGTTAATCCCGACTAGTTTGAAATGATATCCATAGGAGGATTAAAGAATAAATTTAGAAGAATTTATCTTTGATAAAATTAATGGGAACATTTCCCTATGAATGTGATTTTGTGAATAAAAGAATATTCTGAATTGGAATGAGGCGTTCGTTGTGGTTGTGTAACATTTGTTTATCATATACGTGGGTTATTCAGAAAGGCCGGGTTTATACCCATTCTGAATAATCGATTCGACGAGATGTCGAAGATGAAGACGGTGGTCGAAGACCGGAAGTCTTCACATCGTTTGGGTGATTACTGATGATCTTGATTGGGCTGTACACCCAGGATGAGGGAAACAGTTGGTGATCTTCCAGACGTACTTGGAGATTGATGGATATGCGAGGAAAGTGCCTCCGGTTTCGTTCAGACCCAGAACGAACTTGTAAATGGATTGTGTGTCTGACATTGGATTTTATTCTGTGTTGATTGATCTCTATTAAATATACATCTGTTTGGCGGCGGAGAATTTATTCTCTTGCTTAACGCCCTTCTCTGAGACGTACGAGCTCAGAGGTTGTATATCGATGGACATCAGTCGCATGGAGTGAATTGCCAATGTGGCATGCGTAAGTGGCAATTGATCAAGGCTTCTGTTGAAAAGCAAAGTCTTGTGGTTGATGATCAAAGCACGGCCTGTGTGGCATAGCTTTGTGTGTAACGTGGATTCGCGAGCCTCACACCTCGGTATGAGTCAAAAACGGGATACGGACCCAAGGAGTGCACGACGTTTCTTTCTAGCTAGGGTGGTGTCAGTGACCTACTAGCCCTGACATTTATATACTTTTCACCTGTGTGGTTGTTGGATACGAGGCGCCTCAGATATAGGTCTGTAAGGACCGGGAAACGTGTGTTCAGGAATAACTAATCCTCAAAAGTAAGAGAGGACCGGCCTTGGAGGTTCCAAAGGATCATAGTGGGGTCCTGAGGCATTTGCTAGAGTGTCTCGAACGCGGAGAGGAGCTTGCCCCTTGCCTCGACTCATGATGGAATCCAATTTCCAATACGTGTATTGCGGTTTTAATTGTAGAACTAGTATGGCGACATAGTAGATGGTAGCTATGCCGCCTATGATTGATACTTATGATTGAAATTGTTTTGACACTATACACCTATAATAGTATCAAATAATGTGTTTTAAACGTATCAAGCATGCTTTGGCTGTTATAAGGGAAAACCCTATCCTCCGGCTTGCGTTGCATTGTGTGATGGGACCTGGGTCTTATAACAGCTTCATTTTTCTTTATTTAGCATTGCGCTGTTTGTTTTATGCACTGGTATTCTTGGGAGGAAACCCGTTCCGTGTTATACGGCGTGGTCCCTTCATTTACCTAACTTTAAAAATAAAGATTAATAACTGTTTTAGTTCTCACACCAGTCCCATGACTGACCTGGAGTTTATTGTTTTAACCTAAACTCTGGGTGCCCCTATTTTCCACACGGGCAGCTAGTAGTTTTGGTTTTGCAGATTTATATTCACAGGGTCCTGATTTACAGCTGGAACGATGCTCGGAAAGCTCTGTATCCGTGTATTATTTTCAGTTGTGATTTTGTATTATTTTCCGCTGCTGTGTAATTTATTGTAATCTCTGATATTTATCGAATGTAATTTATTCAAATATACTCTGTATATTCTTGTATCTGATGGAATTGTTGTAATAACAATGAAATGTTCTTCTGTATGCGTTCTATTTTGTCTTGTCCTCAATTCTATTCGTGCTTTCCTTCACGGGGAAGTTCGGTTCGTTTTATCCAGGATTGCCCAGAGTGTGTAGTCCTGAGACATTAACTAGAGTGTCTCGAACGCGGAGAGGAGCTTGCCCCTTGCCTCGACTCATGACGGAAATCCAATTTCCAATACGTGTATTTCGGCTTTATTTGTTGAACTAGTATGGCGACATAGTGGTATGGGCCATTCATGCCGCCTATGATTTATATTTATGATTGAAATTGTTTTGACACTATACACTTATTATACTATCAAATGATTTGTTTTAAACGTATCAAGCATGTTTGGGTATTATAAGGGAAAACCCTATCCTCCGGCTTGCGTTGCATTACGTGATGGGACCTGGGTCTTATAATAGCTTCATTTTTTGAAAAGCATTGCGTTGTTTATTCTATGCACTGGTATTCTTGGGAGGAAACCCATTCCGTGTTATACGGCATGGTCCCTTGAATTACTCTCTTTTAAAATAAAGCTTTAAATAATTGTTTTAGTTCTCACACCAGTCACATGACTGACCTGGAGTTTATTGTTTTAACCTAAACTCTGCGTGCCCCTATTTTCCGCACGGGCAGCTAGTAGTTTTGGTTTTGCAGATTTATATTCACAGAATCCTGATTTACAGCTGGAATGATATCAGGAAAGCTCTGTATCCGTATATCACCTTCAGTTGTGCTTTGTATTATTTTCCGCTGCTATGTAATTTATTGTAATCTCTGATATTTATCGAATGTAATTTATTCATTTATACTCTGTATATTCTTGTATTCTGATGGAATTGTTGTAATAGCAATGAAATGTTCTTCCGTCTGCGTTCTGATTTGTCCTGTTCTCAAAACGATCAGGGGTTTCGAACGGTCTAGAGCGGTTTAACGACTGATTCGGATCGAGCGAAATTCCTTGCCGTCACATTTGGTATCAGAGCTTTGGTTTACAGAGCTCGAGAACAAGACACATTAGAACCATACGAAAGAATTCATCAGATATTGGATTAGTAATATCCAATTAGAATGACTCGTTAGAGATAGGATCAGTATTATCCTAGAACGAGTGTGAAGAGTATATTTTTCAAACGAAAACAATTTTGTTTTGAAATTTAAATCGTTTTACACGTATTTGAATATTTATTTATACTGAATTTGGACAATCTGATATATAAAGATTTTGCATATACGCGTCATGAACGTATATTCGAAGTTTTAATATACTTGGTAGATATAGAATCACATTCTAGACATCCGGGGATGATTCTGATGATGGTGCATCATCATCAGTATTCATATTCGAGTTTCGAAGGTGTGATTTCTATATATTTCCATTAGACTGGTGTGAGAACCGAAACTAATATAGATAGGTTTATTGTTGTGAATTGGCGTCAAAAATGGGATTTTTGTATATATATCAAAAAAAAAATTATTATGAGTTTGAAACGTTAAATTCACTAATTGATTGATGTTTGCATTGTTTGTTAAATTGTTTGATAATTTTGAACCATTTAGCCTAATTGAATCAAATATTGAATTGTATTGAAAATTGGTCGCATTTGCTTGCGTATACATATACTTACATTGAACAAGTCATAGCAAGGAGGCTAGAGCAGAGAATAAAATTTGGTTGCCCGACAAATAGGTACATATTTACTATAATTTACTGTTTTGTTTGGGTGATGATGATTTTATGAGCCTATTGGCTAGCCGCTTGGCTTTTTCTTTTTCTTTTTGAGATCAGAAGGCCTATATGGCAATTTCGGGATTTTCCCGTGGCTCCCGGTGCAGGGGAGGTTATGGCGAAATTTTTCGAAAATTTAGGGTGTGAGCCAAATTTTTGAAAATTTGAAAATTCTCAGAAACTGAAAAATTGGAGAATGTAAGCCAGATCGAACGTAGTGTTGATTGATCAAACCACTTTCGACTTTGTTCCTTTTCGGGGACGAAAAGTTTTAAGTGGGGGAGATTGTAATAACCCGGAAATTCTGAACCAGTTTAAAATTTTTATTTTGGCAATTTTAGTGAATTTTGAACATTTAAAATGAATTATTTTAAATAATATCGACGGGAAAATTTATTTTGAATATATTTAGAACGTATATATTACATACGTCGTCTTTAGAATATATATAATTATATATAATTATAAATAGAATTGAAAATGGCGCGGTAGTTCGATAATTCGATTTCAAACTTCAATTGAACATACCGGGTGCAAAACAATCCGGATTTTAGTGAAACCAAAAATAATAGGATCTATTTGATAATATCTTTCCAATGAATTCGGAAAATCAAAATTTCATAGCGGGAATCAAAAGATATGTCCAGTTGAAAATTCTGAATAGTCGCTATGGAATTCAGGCCCCTAAAAATAAACATTTTGCAAACGACTTCGGATTTCGACGAAACCAATTTTGTTGGATCCGTGATGTCAAATTATTGCTAGATTCCAAATTTCATAATTTTTCGAATCAATATGTGAGTGTGGCAAAGGAAAACGCGTTTGACTGGTTTCAGTTGATTTTAATCGACTGGAAAATGGCCATTTTTCCAACGGTCTCAGAATTCGACGAAACTACTTTTGTTAGGACCGTATCGTTAACACGAAGCTAGAAAATATTTTTCTGGGATTTATAGGGTTAGTATGTGACCCCAGTAAATTGAAATGCGCGTTGAAATTCAATATATAGAGTTATATGTTGATTTTAACGGAAACTGATTGTAACGATCGAATCAGCCTACGATACGTATCCCATTGTGTTCGGAATGGGGGTAAATAGCTATGGACGACAGGCGGTAGGCCTCGTTTAGAGGTCGTATGTAAAAGTCAACCTTTTGAAATTTAAATAATAAAAAAATAAAAATAAAACCTTCCTCTCCTTAACTTCTTCTCTCTGGCCCCCTTTTTATTCATTAGTTCGATCAGAAGAAAAAAAAAACCCCTACGACCTCGTACAACCCCCCCCCCCACCGATGGATCACGCCGCCGCGCGAGAGCCCCCCCCCCCCTCAGCGATCGCGCCGCCGCGAGAGAGCCCCCCCCACCCCGTGCCTCCTTCTTCTTCTCTAGCCCCAATTGAAACCGCCGCCCCCCCAAACCCTAAGCCACCGCCTGCCACAACTCCCCCCCTCCCCCCCCTCCCCCCGCCCTTTGCGTGCAACCCCCCTCCAGCCCTACCCGACCCCATGGACCCCCCAGCGCCTTCCTGTAAGTTTTCTTTATTTCTAGGCAAATTAATGTATAGATTTTTATAGGAGAAGGCATAGATTTTTATTGCGATAAAGTTTAAATTTTTATAATGAAAAAGGTGAGATTTTTTAACTTGTAAAAAGAGTTGATTTTTGAAATTAGAAAATTTTACACTTTTGTATATGAAAAGTTTGTTTCTATATAAAGAAAAGTTTGATTTTTATTTAAAGGAAAGTAAGATTTCATTTTTAACATTGGAAAGATTTCATTTTTAACAAAGAAAAATATGAACTTTCTATAGAAGAAGCGATAGAAAAATAGAATTTTTATCAATATAGTAGCGTTGTAAAAATAGAAAAGATTAGATTTTTAAAATAGAAAAGATTAGATTTTTAAAGTTTGAAAAGGCGAGATCTTTATATGTAAAAAGGCAAGATCTTTATATGTAAAAAGGCGAAATCTTTATATGAAAAATAGCGTAATAAAAATATAATTTTTATCTATATAACATCATTGTGAAAATATAATTTTTATCTATATAGTAGCATTAGGAAAAAATAGAATTTTATCCATATAGCGAAATAAAAATCCGATTTTTATATATTGAATAGCGAAGTAAAAAATCGATTTTTATATATTAAATAGCGAAGTAAAAATTCGATTTTTATATATTGAATAACAAAGAAAAAAATTCGATTTTTATATATGTAGTGGCTAGGGGCAACGAAGGTGACAAAAAGGCGAGAACGACAAGATTTTCTACAATAGAAGAGTCGTGGTATTGGATAGTTATTGGTGAGAATTTCTCACTCTTCAATTTCTTTTCTAGTTATATATATATATATACTAGGATGCAGACGGTGTTTAGTAGCACCCGACACCCGTCATCCACAGACCATGGATGGCTTGTTTGTTTAATTGTTTGGTTGTGTAGTAGGTTAGATTATTTGGTTCGAGTGGAATTGTTGGTGAAATGAAATTGATTTGATTGATGTGTGAATGGCGTGGGCCTTCACTAGACCGGGGATAAGGCTAGGCCTTGTCCCGTTTCTAGTATCGTGCCGTTATGCCGCCGAAATTTTCTAAAATAAGTTAGAAAAATAAAAATATCATTTTTATTTTGTAAATAAACTGAATAAAAATTCATGTGTTAAAATAAAATATTTTATCGTTAAAAATATAATTTTTAACGTGAATGTGAATAAATAAATATTCATTTACAAACCGGACGGTTTGTTTATGTACACCTATTTGAAGGACATTGATTGGGACGATAAATTTTACACATCGCCCAACTGCACAAATAAAATCTGTGTTTGTTGATTTGAAACCCCACACGGGTGTTGGGATGAAATTTGACGTTCACTCATCTTGATTGATTAAATATGTCGATCGATGGATCGACAGGCTATTATAAGCGTTAGATATCTATATTTGATGCTTCTACAGTGTAGTACACTTTGGATGATGGTTAATTATTTATCGTTGCTATTATATACATGTGTTGTATGGAATCCATATAATTAACTTTATATGGTGATTGATTGGGCCTCATTCCAATTTAGAAAATAAAGAATATTATAAAACTAAGGTTCATGTGTTGACAGTACTCATCCGTTGAGATTAGTCATGTGTTGAATGAAAATATAGATTCATTTGTCGAATAGAATAATGGAATTATTGAAATATATAAAGCCGTATTGATAAGAGATGCGCTATTTTGACGCGAACAATATTTATAGCGATTATATTCGTTTTTGAATTTGAATTGAATCGAATAGGAAACCAATTTGAATTGAATCGAATAGAAAACCAATTTGAATTGAATTGAATAGAAAACCAATTTGAATAGAATTGAATAGAAAACCAATTTGAATTGAATCGAATAGAAAACCAATTTGAATTGAATCGAATAGAAAACCAAATTTGAATTGAATCGAATAAAAAACCAATTTGAATTGAATCGAATAGAAAACCAATTTGAATTGAATCGAATAGAAAACCAATTTGAATTGAATCGAATAGAAAACCAATTTGAATTGAATCGAATAGAAAACCAATTTGAATTGAATCGAATAGAAAACCAAATTTGAATCGAATAGAAAACCAAATTTGAATTGAATCGAATAGAAAACCAAATTTGAATTGAATCGAATAGAAAACCAATTTGAATTGAATCGAATAGAAAACCAATTTGAATTGAATCGAATAGAAAAACAAATTTGAATTGAATCGAATAGAAAACCAAATTTGAATTGAATCGAATTGAATTTGATTTGAATTGAATAGAAAACGAATTTGATTTGAATAGAAAACGAATTTGAATTGAATTGAAAATGAATTCGAATTGAATTTAATTGAAAACGAATTCGAATTGAATTGAAAACGAATTGAAATGAATTCAAATTGAATTGAAATTTGAATTGAATAGAAATGAATTTTAAAACGAATTTATAAGGAAGAATTCAATTTTGATTTGAATTGAAATGGAAGTTGAAATTGTTTTTGAAACGAATTTAAAACTATTTATATAATTCGTTTTAAATAGAAATTGACGAAATATATATTATATATATAGTATAATGGCCTGAATAGAACGCGCCGCGCTGCGGCAGTTCGCGAATTTCGACCATTTATTTCGAACGGACATTACAGGAGATCCGACCGTCGGATCCTCATAAAACCGGAACCGTTGGGTTCGTATCGAAAAGAGCTTTCTAAAGAATATTATAAATTTTAAATCTAACGGTTGGATTTTTGGTTATGTCCAAATCAAATTCGAAAAAGGTCGTTGTAAGTGCAGTTCGATGGTCGTTGATGGAAATCGAATGTACGGGCCTTGATAAAATTATGAAAAATAGTAATAATTTGTGTAAAATCATAAGAAATGATTTGGGGAAAATTGGGATGAAAAACTCCATATTTGAAAAGATAAAAATAGATTTTTATCGAAATGAACTAGTTTTGAACTAAAATTAAACTCGTTTATTTTCAAATAAATAAATTGGATTTGAAATGGGTTTTAAATAAAATTGATTTGTGGGTTTGTCGTGAACTGTGTTTTATATAACACTTGTTCTTTAACCCGATAATAAATAGAATGTGATTTGAGTTTTTCTTGAACTGTGTTTTAAATGACATTAGTTCTTTAACCCAGTAAAAGAAGTTTTAATGAATCTGCAATTAGATTGAAATGTGAATTGATGATTTAAATTATCAAATATAGAAAGTGAGCGAGAACGGAGTATCACCAGTTTTGCTCCAAAACGATAGTCAAATCTTTAATTAGATTTGAACGTGAAATGGTAATTAATTTTACCGATAACACCATGGCGTTAGATATGAAGTATTACCAGTTTTTCTTCATGGGATGAATAGGTTGGGATTGGGAAATAAAATTAATGAAATAAATAATTACTTCGGTGTGGTTCGCTAATCTCGACTAGTTTAGAAAACCATAATTTGGTTTGAAATGACATCCAAAGGAAGATCAAAGAATAAATTTAAAGAATTTATCTTGGATAAAATTAATGGGAACCTTTCCCTGAGTATATGAATTGGAATGAGGCGTATGTTGTGTTTGTGTAACATTTGTTTTTAATATACGCGGGTTGTTCGGAAAGGCCGGGTTTATACCCATTCTGAATAACCGATTCGACGATATGTCGAAGATGAAGACGGTGGTTGAAGACCAGAAATCTTCACATCGTTTGGATAATTACTGACGATCCTGATTGGGCTGTACACCCAAGAGGATGGAAATAGTCGGTGGTCGTCCAGACGTACTTGGAGATGGATGGATATGCGAGGAAAGTGCCTCCGGTTTCGTTCAAACCCAGAACGAACTTATAAATGGATTGTTTGTCTGACATTGGATTTTATTCTGTGTTGATTGATTTCTGTTAAATATATATCTGTTTTGCGGCGGAGAATTTATTCTCTTGCTTAACGCCCTTCTCTGAGACGTACGAGCTTATAGGTTATCTATTGATAGATATCAATCGCATGGCATGAATTGCCTGTGTGGCACGCTGAGATGCATGGATCAGGGCTTCTGTTGAAAAGCAAAGTCTTGTGGTTGATGATCAAAGAACGGCCTTCGTGGCGTAGCTTTGTGTATAACGTGAATTCGCGAGCCTCACACCTCGGTATGAGTTAAAAACGGGATACGGACTGCAGGGAGAGCACGACGTTTCTTTCTAGCTTTGGTGGTGTCAGTGACTTACCAGCCCTGACATTTATATACTTTTCACCTATGTGGTTGTTGGATGAGGCACCTCGATTTTAGGTCTGTAAGGACCGGGAAACGTGTGTTCAGGAATTGCCAATCCTCTAACGTAAGTGAGGACCGGCTCTGAAGATCCAGGATTGCCCAGAGTGTGTAGTCCTGAGACATTTGCTAGAGTGTCTCGAACGCAGAGAGGAGCTTGCCCCTTGCCTCGACTCATGACGGAAATCCAATTTCCAATACGTGTATTTCGGCTTTTTTTGTAGAACTAGTATGGCGACATAGTGGTATGGGGCATTCATGCCGCCTATGATTTATATTTATGATTGAAATTGTTTTGACACTATAAACTTATTATAGTATCAAATGATTTGTTTTAAATGTATCAAGCATGTTTGGCTATCATAAGGGAAAACCCTATCCTCCGGCTTGCGTTGCATTGTGTGATGGGACCTGGGTCTTATAATAGCTTCATTTTTCGAAAAAGCATTGCGTTGTTTATTCTATGCACTGGTATTCTTGGGAGGAAACCCGTTTCGTGTTATACGGCGTGGTCCCTTGAATTACTCTCTTTTAAAATAAAGCTTTAAATGACTGTTTTAGTTCTCACACCAGTCACATGACTGACCTGGAGTTTATTGTTTTAACCTAAACTCTGCGTGCCCCTATTTTCCGCACGGGCAGCTAGTAGTTTTGGTTTTGCAGATTTATATTCACAGGATCCTGGTTTACAGCTGGAATGATATCCGGAAAGCTCTGTATCCGTATATCACCTTCAGTTGTGCTTTGTATTATTTTCCGCTGCTATGTAATTTATTATAATCTCTGGTATTTATCAAATGTAATTTATTCATTTATACTCTGTATATTCTTGTATTCTGATGGAATTGTTGTAATAGCAATGAAACGTTCTTCCGTCTGCATTCTGATTTGTCCTGTTCTCAAAACGATTAGGGGTTTCGAACGGTCTAGAACGGTTTAACGACTGATTCAGATCGAGCGAAATTCCTTGCCGTCACACGTACGGTGCTGGTGTAGTATATTTTTCTAATGGAAGAGAAAAATTGGAATTTCATTGTATAGATTTTTATTTATGTCCAAATCAAATTTTAGAAGAGTTGCTATGGAATTCTTTTATAATTTATAATGATTTATTTATATTTTTAAAAGGGTTTTTCAATATTAGTTGAATATCGACTCAACCGGGATTTGAATATCAAGTTGTAAATCCCAGTGGAGCTGTATGATATTCTATTGTGAATATATACGATAATATTTATTTTTAAATATTAAATTTAATTATTTTTAAATATATTTATATATTTAAATGGGTTATTTAGAGCTTTAAAAATAGCCAAATTTGCAAACTACCTCTGTTTTCGACGAAACTAATTTTGTTGGATCCGCAATATTAAATTATTGCTAGATTTCAATTTCCGTGATTTTTGAACTCAGTATGTGGCCGTACGAATTTTTATTATGAAAAATGGTCAGTATTTTGATGGTTAAAAATACGCTGTGTGAGCGAACGAAGTCGGAATTCGACGAAACCAGTTTCGTTGGGACCGTAATGTCGAACTGTAGCTGCATGACCATTATCATGATTTTTAGAGATCACGTGCGATTATAGGAATCTTTAGAAGACAAGTACAAGCAACGATCGACTATATAATGAATATAAAAACAAAATATCCTAACTTTAGTGAACCTAAACAAGGCCATATCTTCCTCTTCTCACCTGTTTGTTTCTCTCTTCAAAACAGCAACCACAATTTCATTCTCAACCCAAAAACATGGCCTTTAAAAATCATAGAAATCAAAGACAAATCCTATAAATATAAAGACTTGTATATTTGGATTCCTATACTCAAGCCCTTCAATTTCGTTCGTATTTCACTAGGCTCGAACCATTTTCCAAGCCCCACATTTTTTAGCAAAAACTAGGTTTGGACATTGAGGGAGATTTAAGCTTTGTGGTGAGGAATGGTTGTTGTAATCGGGTTTGTGGTGGGATGTGGTTGCGTTTGTGGGAATTTTGGGATTTTTTGTGATCAAAATCGTCGCTCAAAGTATGGGACTCGACGGAAGTTGCAGGCGACGCGATCACAGGAGAAGGACGGCGTCAATTCTGGTAGTGCCAAGTGGAAGGAAATTCGAAGAGGAGTTGAACGAAATTGTTTACTTAGAGATTTCCTGAAGTAATGAAGGTGTGGTGGGATTTAAAGTTTGGCAATGGTGAACGGTTAAGAGCGGGCGTGTTGTTTTGTCCAAGAAGAAGAAGATAAAGGAAGCAGGTTGGGTTGGGCCGGGTAGAAGAGGTGAGGCCCAATGGAGTTAAGTTCTAAGTGTTTATTTAATTTAAATAACGTATTGACTTGTAAAATTGACAACTTTGTTATACGCTATCAGAATCGAGTGAAACTAGTTTCGTTGGGATTGTATGGACGAGAGCTCCACAATGGAACTGATTGGGAGTGAATCGAAGCTCGTTACAATTTATAGCAAAATAAATTGTCCGTCTGAATCGAGCGATGTTTATCGTTATTAACGATGATCGTCCAATGTGAGTAAAACTCACCAACTCTGAACAGTTATATTTTTATAATGTATTCTTATAACTGATAAATATTGGTTGATTGTTGTTGTTGACTATTTGATTGAACTGCTAGTCAGTTGGTTGAAATTATATATATATATATATATATATATATATATCGCTAAATATATATTGATGTTGTTTATCATAATATTTCATGTTGAAATGAAGTTGATGTTAATTATATTGTTTAACATCTGTGATGCAGGGAAACAGGTTGGAGGGATCCAACTGGATTCCCCAACATTTATTTTACTGTTTTTCATATATTGTAATATATGATGTGATATATAATCTGTGTTGATCATGTGTGTTTGAATGATATCGATCATTGTTATTTGGTGTTTTGACTACCGTAAGAAATACTGGGATGTAAAAAAGGGGATTTTCAAAGTGTATTTTGAAAATAAATTATTTATATAAAATCAATGGATTTTATATATAAAAGAAAAAAAAAGGGAATTTGTAAGAGAAATAGTTATAAAATCAAAAGGGTTTGGAAAAGGAAATATTTATGGAAAATAAATATGATATTAGAAAAGGAAATATTTATGGGAAATAAACATGATAAAATAGAAGAAGGAATTTTTTTGTAAAACGAATTGAAAGGATATATTTGTATAACATTTACAAATAGAATAGAAAGGATATATTTGTATAACATTTACAAATAGAATTAAAAGGATATATTGGTAAACCATTTACAAATAGAATTGAAAGGATATATTTGTATAACATTTACAAATAGAATTGAAAGGAAATATTGTAAAACATTACAATAGAGATAAAAAGGAATATTTCATTTGTCAAATAAATGGAGTAAGATAAAAAGGAATATTTATTTGTTAAATAAATAGGATTGGAAAAGTATATTTATTTGTTAAATAAATAGAATTGAAAAGGAAATATTTGTTTGTTAAATAAATAGAAGTATGAAAAAGGGAGTTAATGAGATATAAAAGAGTTATCAGGAGATTTTTTAAAATGGATATCAAATAGAGTGATCGAATTAGAATTTATTAAATAAAGTTAATTGAATAAAGATTGATAGAGTTAAAGGAGTTAATCCAATGTAGTGTATTCGAATAGAATTAATCTAATAGAGTTAATCAAATAGAGTAAATCGAATTATAGTTAATCGATTTGAGTTAGAATTAATCGATTAGAGTTAACCAGTTAGAGTTAACCAGTTAGAGTTAATCGATTAGAGTTAAATCAAACTAGAGTTATTCGAATAGAGTTAATCGAACAAGACTTAGTCGAAAATTCATTAATCGAATAGAGTTAACTGAATTAGAGTTAGTCGGATTAGAGTTATTCGAATATAGTTTATTCGAAGAAAGAGTTATCGAATAAGGTTATTCAAAGATGAGAATTAATCGAATATAGTTTATTCGAATAGAGAAAGAAATTATCGAATATAGTTTATTCGAAACAAGTTAATCGAATATTAGTTAAGGGGGTATCGAATATTAGTTATTCGAAAGGAGTTAATCGAATATTAGTTATTCGAAAGGAGTTAATCGAATAGTAGTTATTCGAAAGGAGTTATCGAATATTAGTTATTCGAAAGGAGTTAATCAAATATTAGTTATTCGAAAGGAGTTAATCGAACATAGTTTATTCAAAAGGAGTTAATTGATAAGAGTAAATTAGTTAGAGTTAATCCAGTAGGGTAAATCAAATAAAGTTAATCAAATAGAGTTAATAGAATTGAGTTAATCAAATAGAGCTAACTGATAAGAGTTAATCGATTAGAGTTAATCAAATGGTGTTAATTGAATAGAGTTATTCGAATATAGGTTATTCGAAGAAGAGAGATTATTGAATATAGTTTATTCGAAGGAAAGAGTTATCGAATAGAGATGTGTTCGAAAGAGAGTTACGTAAGGAAGTTTGTTAAAGATTTAAAAGATAAACTTTGACTATTTCGAAGTTAAAATGTTGTTCAATTAAGGTCTGAGAGGTAATTATACCCCAACTTGATTGACTTCCTTCTTAACTAAGGAATGGTAAGGTTTGATAGTGAATGATGGTGAAGTGAATTTAGTTAATGAGTGAAATGGTTTGAGTTGGCATGGCGATGTTTGATTTAAACATCAGTTTAAATCAAGTGAAGGAGTTTTGAAAATGTTTTCCAAATAAGAATCAGAAATGTTTTCTGATAATAGAAAATGAGAAATGTTGAATATATGGAAACATGAAATAAGTAAATTAATGAACTAAACAGATAAATGATGATTGATCGATAAAATTTCCATCTGGAAATAATATCGTTTTTTGCAAACGTGTTTTTCTTTGATAGTTAAATCACAGACTATCAAAGTTTTGACCATTTTTCCATCGTCAACACAGAGAGATCGGTTGGATTCTTATCCAAAGAACCGTTCCGTATGGGCATTAGCGTTTCGAATCAAATAGATCGAAGATAAATTGAAAACGGAGTAAAGTGCAAGGGCTGTTGTATAAGTCCTAGGTAGAGATTGCCTAGGATGGGTGTACAGAATTGTGCCTTCGGTTTGTCCAGTTCCATATGACGACCCCATTTCCCGTACAGACAGAGACAAGGGTAATCTTTGGAATATAACACAGAAACAGATAATAGCAGAACATAATTAAATAAATACACCAGATAATGTACAATAGAATACACTGGATAAACGTAATCATCAGAGTTACACAGTATACAGGATCATACTTAATACAAATACAGTTCAGCTATACATAAATGTCTACAGCGGAAACAAACAAAATATGTACAATAAGAGCTGAACAACATAAAAAGAGATAAATAATAGAATCCATCTTCAGCTCCAGCCATCCAAAAAGAGCCAGCTAAACCTGAATACAAGGCTGCCCGTGTAGAAAAAGGGGCACCCGAGTTTGAAAGTGAAACAAACTACGAGTCAGTCATGGGACTAGTATGAGAAATCTACTCAACACATTTATAATATGGCTAATCACAGGACCACGCCACTTTCGTGGAACGGGTTTACTCCATTGGATTGCCAGTGCTTTAGAAACAAATCTTTCTTTTAAACATCGCAATGCTTTTTATATAAATGAAGCCATTATAAGACTCGGTTCCCATCACACAATGCAACGCAAACCGGAGGATAGAGTTTTACCTTATAATGGCCAAAATATGATTGATACGAATAAAGCAAAAGCATTTGATATTATTACTAGTGTTTATATGTTTCAAAAACAATTTGAATCATAACTATCAGTCATAGGCGGCATGGGTACCATATATCATGTCGCCATATATATATATACAATCAAAACCGCACAGTCACGTATTTAGAAATTGGATTTCCGTCATGAACCAAGGCAAAAGTCCTTACCGAATTCGAGACGCTCTAGCCCGTGTCTCAAGAACATCCGCAACTGCCCCTTGGATCGTCAAGGCCGGTCCACCGAAGTGGATTATTATACCTGAACACTATGTTTCCCCGCCCTTTGGGGCGTCAACGAGCCAACGAATGACTCCATCGGACCCGGATTGTCCGATCTAACCGAGGCGCCTCGCAACAGCAACAACCACATAAGTCAAACTCGTCAGGGCGTGTAAAACCACTGACGCCACTTCTAACTAGAAGGAAACGCAGGCCCTCCCTGATGTCCTCTCCCGTTTCTGGCTCATACCGGGGTGTGAGGTTCGCAATTTCACGTTATACACAAAGCTATGCCACTCAGGCGGTGCTTTGATCATGACCACAAGACTTTGCTTTTCAACAGAAGCCCCGATCATTGCATCTTAGCATGCCACACAGGCAATTCACACCGTGCAACTGATGGCTATCAATCACACAGAATAAATTCCAATGTCAGACACACTGTCCATTTGCAAGTCTGTTCTGGGTCTGAACGAAACCGGAGGCACTAAATACCTCGCAAACCCATCGATCACCACGTACGTCTGGACGATCACCACTCATTATCCATATTTCGGGATGCCTCCCAATCAGGACCTCGGTTACCATCCAAACGAGGTGAAGATCTCCGGTCTTTGACCATCGTCTTCATCTTCAATTTCTTATCGTCGATTTAGTTATTCAGAATGGGATAAACCCGGTCTTTCTGAGCAACTCGTGTATATAATAAACAAGTGCAACACTAACATACACACGCATCATTTCAATTCATTAGTCACTAACCGTCAATCAGTAAGAGAACGATTTCCCATATATTAACCCCGAAGGCCGAAACCAACATCAGATCAACACACAGGAAACCATTCGACTTATCCAATCTTCAGTTAATTTCAAATTTTAACATCCATATCGTCTATAATATTTTATAACGATTTCTCGCTATTTTTATTTATTTTAAAATAGTCAATTTATTTAAAACGACGCTTCGGACCATAACGCGGCCGTGGCGCTGTTTTTCTTCAGAATTGATTTACACATATCTGAAAATCTAACCGTTGGATCTTCACAAAATTTACATCATTAGAAAGATCTTTTCAAAACGAATCCAACGGTTCCAGTTTTGGGAAAATCCGACGGTCGGATCTCCCAGTATAATCGTTTGAAGTTTCGATTTCAAAATACGAACTACAGCGTCGTTATTCGATTAAATATAATTATATTTTTATATATATATATATAAATATAATCGACTCTGGCACTGTTTTTCTTCAGATTTGAATTAAACATTCCAGACAATCCAACCGTTGGATTTTTACAAAGTTGGTGCCGTTGGAAAGATTTTTCCAAAGCGAACCCAATGGTTGCGATTTCAAGAAAATTCAATGGTCGGATCTCCCGTACTAATCGTTTGAAATCACGATTTCAAAATACGAACTACAGCGTCGTTATTCGATATACTTCAATTCTATTTAAATATATATATCGATTCTTCGATTTCAAAACTATATTCTTTTCATACATTTGATAAAAATGATATTTCTATCTAATTGTCTTCTATTTCAACACTTCACTATTTTTAACAATTCATTTATATAGTAAAAATGTTATTTTTATTGTAAAACAATTCATTTCAAAACGAGATTATTTTATACATTTCGTATAGATGATAAAAATGTGATTTTTATTATAAAACAATTTATTTCAAAACGAGATTATTTTATATATTTCATATAGATGATAAAGATGTGATTTTTATTATAAAACATTTTATTTCAAAATATGAATATCATTCAACACATGAATTTCAATTCAACGAATGAATATCATTTCAACACATGAAGGTTTTCTATAGTTTATATATATAGATAAAAATGTGATTTTTATATTTAAAACACGAATAACATTCAACACATGAATCTCTAATCAACGAATGAGTTTCAATTCAACACATGAAGGTTTTCTATTCAACGAATCAATATAGTTTCAACAAATGAAAATAATTCAAACACATGAATATTATTCAAAATTTCGGCAGCATAACGGCAGGGTAGTTAAAACCGGGACCATCCCTAGTACGGCTCCTCGCTCTACCTTAAAACCTCGTGGTTTTTGACAATGGGGATCATGCATCTAGTTCACACGCAGGCGGCATGTATATATTTATTTCATTTCCACAAACTAATCCTATGTGGTTTCAACCAAATATTTCTCAACCATAAATGGGTATTTTTCAACCACCATCAATCAATATCAACCACAAACTATTCCAATCAACCATTCGCTATCAATCAATTTTCACACCAATCACAACCAATAAATATCGTCCATGGTTTGTGGACGAGGGGCATATATATATATAGCAATTCACTTCTATTTCAACACATATATAATTTTTACAATGCATATATAACTTATACATCGAACGTACAACTTATACAACGCTTATACATGAGGTGTGCAACGCTTATATAATTCATACATCGACTATATAATTTATACATCGTCGTTTTCCATATCGTTTATAAATTAGAAATCTCACTATGGTTCGTTGCTTTGCTAAAAATTGTAGAAGGCTCAGAAAAATATCCGGTCTCTTCTAGAATGTAGAGAGCGTCGACACAGTCCCGATGTCTCCTGTTTCATCGAATTTCGTCAACACATGGAAAAGATATGTTTTTTCAAAGTTTGCAACACTTTAACGTGTCAAAACAGTTCAAAATAGAACAAACCGTATACCTTAGTTTTTATTCGAAACTAGGTTTCGATTTTTCTCTCAATCCGTTGATCGTTGCTGGAATCAGACATACCACGACGTGCAGCTTGGAACGGCGCGCCCAGCAGTCCCCCTTTGGTTGAACTCGGTTGCAGGGTGGAGGAGCAACCCACGGCGACTCGGCGTGATTTCAGGAGGGTGAATCGAGAGAAATACACCTCGATAAATACTGAGATCCGTATGGATTTGAAGAGGAGGTTTAGATCTATGAAAACTTGCAAAGGACCATGGTATTTCGTTGAGAGATTAGAGCAAGATCGAGGAGAGAAGGTGAAAGTCTTTTTCCGCCGTGCGTCGAGAGCAGGTATCAGGCCAGAGCGATGTGGAAGAAAGAATTTGATTGGCCCGTGTATTATATTTTAATTTTTAATTTATTTAAATCCAAAAATACCCTTTTCTCATACGAACTCCAATCCAAACCCAACGACTATCGTCCCTAGCTTTTTACCCCCATTCCGAACACAATGGGATATGTTTCGTAAGCCCATTCGACGGTTTCAGTCAGTTTTCATTCAATTCAAAATATATAATATTCAATATTCGATTTGAACGTACATTTCAATTTGCCAGAGCCACAAACTGATTCGAAAAATTCCAGAAAAATAATTCTAGCTATGTTTTGACGATACGGTCCCAACCAAACTAGTTTCGTTGAATTCTGAGACCGTTTGAAAAATGGCCCATTTCTGGTCGATCCAACTTAACTGTAATTGACCAAGACACATTTTCCTTTGCCACGCTCACATACTAGCTTCAAAAATTATGAAATTTGAAACCTAGAAATAACTTCACATCCCGGATCCAACAAAAGTGGTTTCGTCGAATTCCGAGGTCGTATGCAAAATGGCCAATTTCACGGGCTGTATAAATTCCATAGCGACCTTTCTGAAAATTCATTCGGCCATAACTTTTGCTTTCCGCTATGAAAATTCGATTTTTCAGATTCGTTAGAAAGGTATTCACTAAGAGATTTAAATATTTTTTGTTTCGCTCAAATCCGTTTTGTTTTGCACCCGGTACAGTCCGACAAAGTTTGAATTCAAATTTTGAAACTGCAGCGCCTTTTCAGGCCTTGTTTATAATTAGAATTAATTATATTCGTTTTCAAACGTCGATTCAAACTCACTTTTCATTGCTATTATTTAAAATATTTATTTTAAATATTTAAAATCCATTATTTTAGCCAATATAAAAATTTTAAATTGGTTCAGATTTTCTGGGTCGTTACAATCTCCCCCACTTAAAACTTTTCATCCCCGAAAAGGAACAAAGTCGAAAGTGGTTTGATTAATCAACTCTACGTTTGATCTGGCTTCAATTCTCCAACTTTTCAGTTTTTGAGAATTTTCAAATTCTTCAAAAATTTGGCTAACACCCAGAATTTTCGAAAAATTTCGCCATAACCTCCTTTGTACGGGGAGGGGTTTTGAAATTTATTGGGCCGTATTAGGTACCCAATAAATCCTAATAAGCATACACATATTTATAGTGATATATTCTGGTGTTTACAGTGGAGCGTGTATTGATAAAACTCCAGAGAATAAATTCTCGTCACCCTGTCAAAGCCTGAGGGAGTGTGTATTTCAAATGCTCCAGAGGATAAATCCTCGTCACCTCGTCCCGTGTGGGAAATAAATAGTCCATGTGTCGTATCTAATAACTAGAGAGACGTGATTATTGTCAACTCCAGACCCGTGTGGGGTTTTTATTAATCTGGCAATTTTATCGTTACAATTTAAATAGTCCATATCAGTCATCAGTTCAACCTGTAAAATATAGTCATCGCCATACAAGCCTCTCGCTCATATGGTAAATCTTCCACCTCGTCACACAAGCTCCAAATGCTTATGTGGTATATGATGAAGTATGCCTATCTTCTGAGGTATGCAATGTAATGTAGTTCAAAATTAATTGTTACTATCCTATGGCGACATTTATTTTACACACAGAATAACCAGCACTCCGCATCCAATGGCATTCACAGGAGTTGATATAATAATATTTCGCATCCAACTCATTAAGGTTTACCTATTTGTCGGGCATGCAAATAAAATCTTTACTCAACAGCTAATCTATTTACCTGTTCAAACATATATAATACACATGTATATGTTTCTATTTATTTTCTAATCAGTTCAATGTGTGATTTAAATGAATAAATCTTACCATTATTCTATTGTTGATTAAATTAACTATCGTTTTAATACTTCAATTAATCAAATTTACTATCACGCAACACAAACAACAATCAAATTGTTTTTAACTTTTCAAAATCATACAGATCCATTTCTATATTCTTTTAAAATCATTCAGACTATAGAATTAAAAGTGCACATCCATGGAAAGAATAGAGAACTAATTGGTAATGCAAAGTATGGTAAATGTACCTTGCACCGGAGTCAATCAGAGATATCCACTCGACATCTAGGATAGGATTTCTGAATGCTCTCCTCAGTTTCCCAAGTACAATCTCGCGGATCTCCACTCCATTGCACTTTGACTAAGTGAACCTTCTTGTTCCTCAGCTCTTTGGTTTCTTTGCCGATAATCTTGAGCGGCTCTCTTCTCACAGCTAATTCTGGAGTAATTTCAATATCCTGCTGAGCTGCTTCTTCCACGATCAAGTCTGGATCATGAACGTGCTTTCGAAGTTGAGATATGTGAAATACATCTTGAACTCCAGGCACCAATCTGGCAATTTAACCCTATAAGCGAGAGTCCCGATCCGTTCCAGAACAGGAAACGGACCAATGAATTTGGGCGCCAACTTTCTAGTTTTACCGAACCGGATAACTCCTCTCATCGGCGATACTTTCAAATATACATAGTCGCCAACAACAAATGATATATCTTTTCTTCTCCCTTGAGCGCCCAAGATGCTACTAATCTTTTTTGGTCGTCTCTCAGCTGGAAACGCTCAAATATTATTTCTGCAGAGCTCACCCAAGCTTGAGTTTGAATAATAGATTCATTGCCCGAGAATTGTGCTCCTCCCAGATTTCGATATCTCTTAAATAGAGCCTCTAGATCTGGTTCTGCATTTCTTCTATTTCTGACACTCATTTTTCTAGTACTTCTGCAAACAGCAGACCAAGTGTCAGGTCACAGAAAAGATATTTTAAAACATAGAAACACATACTTCAAATGTAAATGTGTCTATCGAGGTGATATTTCATTCTGCTACTCATACTAGGATATTACTGATCCTATCTGTAATGAGTTACCCATCCTAGAACACTACTGGTTCTATTTCTGACGAGTTCGTTCATATGTTATATTCCAGAACTAAGCTTAACCAAAGCTCTGATACCACGCTATGACGACCCCATTTCCCGTACAGATGGAGACAAGGGTAATCTTTGGAATATAACACAGAAACAGATAATAGCAGAACAGAATTAAATAAATACACCAGATAATGTACAATAGAATAAACTGGATAAATGTAGTCATCAGAGTTACACAGTATACAGGATCATACTTAGTACAAATACAGTTCAGCTATAAATAAATGTCTACAGCGGAAACAAACAAAATATGTACAATAGGAGCTGAACAGCATAAAAGAGATAAATAATAGAATCCATCTTCAGCTCCAGCTATCCAGAAAGAGCCAGCTAAACCTGAATACAAGGCTGCCCGTGTAGAAAAAGGGGCACCCGAGTTTGAAAGTGAAATAAACTACGAGTCAGTCATGGGACTGGTATGAGAAATCTACTCAACACATTTATAATATGGCTAATCACAGGACCTCGCCACTTTCGTGGAATGGGTTTACTCCATTGGATTCCCAGTGCTTTAGAAACAAATCTTTCTTTTAAACATCGCAATGCTTTTTATATAAATGAAGCCATTATAAGACTCAGTTCCCATCACACAATCCAACGCAAACCGGAGGATAGAGTTTTACCTTATAATGGCCAAAATATGATTGATATGAATAAAGCAAAAGCATTTGATATTATTACTAATGTTTATATGTTTCAAAAACAATTGAATCATAACTACCAATCATAGGCGGCATGGGTACCATATATCATGTCTCCATATATACATACAATCAAAACCGCACAGTCACGTATTTGGAAATTGGATTTCCATCATGAACCAAGGCAAAAGATAGTCCTTACCGAATTCGAGACGCTCTAGCCCGTGTCTCAGGAACAGCCGCAACTGCCCGTTGGATCGTCAGGGCCGGTCCACCGAAGTGGATTATTATACCTGAACACTACTTTTCCACGTTCTTTGGGGAGTCAAGGAGCCAACGAATGACTCCATCGGACCCGGATCGTCCGATCTAACCGAGGCGCTTTGCAACAGCAACAACCACATAAGCCAAACTCGTCAGGGCGTGTAAAACCACTGACGCCACTTTTAACTAGAAGGAAACGCAGGCCCTCCCTGATGTCCTCTCCCGTTTCTGGTTCATACCGGGGTGTGAGGTTCGCGATTTCACGTTATACACAAAGCTACCCCACTCAGGCGGTGCTTTGATCATCACCACAAGACTTTGCTTTTCAACAGAAGCCCTGATCATTGCATCTTAGCATGCCACACAGGCAATTCACACCGTGTAACTGATGGCTATCAATCACACAGGATAAATTCCAATGTCAGACACACTGTCCATTTGCAAGTCCGTTCTGGGTCTGAACGAAACCGGAGGCACTAAATACCTCGCAAACCCATCGATCACCACATAAGTCTGGACGATCACCACTCATTATCCATATTTCGGGATGCCTCCCAATCAGGACCTCGGTTACCATCCAAACGAGGTGAAGATCTCCGGTCTTCGACCATCGTCTTCATCTTCGATTTCTTATTGTAGATTCAGTTATTCAGAATGGGATAGACCCGGTTTTCTGAGCAACTCGCGTATATAATAAACAAGTGCAACACTAACATACACACGCATCATTTCAATTCATTAGTCACTAACCGTCAATCAGTAAGAGAACGATTTCCCAAATATTAACCCCGAAGGCCGAAACCAACATCAGATCAACACCCAGGAAACCATTCGACTTAGCCAACCTTCAGTTAATTTCAAATTTTCACATCCATATCGTCTATAATATTTTATAACGATTTCTCGCTATTTTTATTTATTTTAAAATAGCCAATTTATTTAAAACGACGCTTCGGGCCATAACGCGGCCGTGGCGCTGTTTTTCTTCAGATTTGATTTACACATATCTGAAAATCTAATCGTTGGATCTTCACAAAATTTACATCATTAGAAAGATCTTTTAAAACGAATCCAACGGTTCCAGTTTCGGGAAAATCCGACGGTCGGATCTCCCGGTATAATCGTTTGAAGTTTCGATTTCAAAATACGAACTGCAGCATCGTTTTTCGATTAAATATAATTATATTCATATATATATATATATATATATATATATATATATATATAATCGACTCTGGCACTGTTTTTCTTCAGATTTGAATTAAACATTCCAGACAATCCAACCGTTGGATTTTTACAAAGTTGGTGCCGTTGGAAAGATTTTTCCAAAGCGAAGCCAACAGTTGCGATTTTAGGAAAATCCGATGGTCGGATCTCCCGTACTAATCGTTTGAAATCACGATTTCAAAATACGAACTGCAGCGTCGTTATTCGATATACTTCAATTCTATTTAAATATATATATCAATTCTGCGATTTCAAAACTATATTCTTTTCATACATTTGATAAAAATGATATTTCTATCTAACTATCTTCTATTTCAACACTTCACTATTTTTAACAATTTATTTATATAGTAAAAATGTGATTTTTATTGTAAAACAATTCATTTCAAAACAAGATTATTTTATACATTTCATATAGATGATAAAAATGTGATTTTTATTATGAAACAATTTATTTCAAAACGAGATTATTTTATACATTTCATATAGATGATAAAGATGTGATTTTTATTATAAAACAATTTATTTCAAAATATGAATATCATTCAACACATGAATTTCAATTCAACGAATGAATATCGTTTCAACACAAGATGGTTTTCTATAGTTTATGTATATAGATAATGTGATTTTTATATTTAAAACATGAATACCATTCAACACATGAATCTCTAATCAACGAATAAGTTTCAAATCAACACATGAAGGTTTTCTATTCAACGAATCAATATAGTTTCAACAAATAAAAATAATTCAAACACATGAATATTATTCAAAATTTCGGCAGCATAACGGCAGGGTAGTTAAAACCAGGACCGTCCCTAGTACGGCTCCTCGCTCTACCTTAAAACCTCGCGGTTTTTGACAATGGGGATCATGCATCTAGTTCGCACGCAGGCGGCATGTATATATTTATTTCATTTCCACAAACTAATCCTATGTGGTTTCAACCAAATAATCCTCAACCACAAATGGGTATTTTTCAACCACCATCATTCAATATCAACCACAAACAATTCCAATCAACCATTTGCTATTAATCAATTTTCACACCAATCACAACCAATAAATATCGTCCATGGTTTGTGGACGAGGGGCGTGTGTGTATATATATATATATATAGCAATTCACTTCTATTTCAACACATATATAATTTTTACAACGCATATATAACATATACATCGAACGTACAACTTATACAACACTTATACATGAGGTGTACAACGCTTATATAACTCATACATCGACTATATAATTTATACATCGTCGTTTTCCATATCGTTTATAAATTAGAAATCTCACTATAGTTCGTTGCTTTGCTAAAAATTGTAGAAGGCTCAGAAAAATATCCGGTCTCTTCTAAAATGTAGAGAGCGTCGACACGGTCCCGATGTCTCCTGTTTCATCGAAATTCTTCAACACATGAAAAAGATATGATTTTTCAAAGTTTGCAACACTTTAAAGTGTCAAAACAGTTCAAAATAGAAGAAACCGTATACCTTAGTTTTTATTCGAAACTAGGTTTCGATTTTTCTCTCAATCCGTTGATCGTTGCTGGAATCAGACATACCACGACGTGCAACTTGGAACGGCGCGCCCAGCAATCCCCCTTTGGTTGAACTCGGTTGCAGGGTGGAGGAGAAACCCACGGCAACGTGGCGTGATTTCAGGAGGATGAATCGAGAGAAATACACCTCGATAAATACTGAGATCCGTATGGATTTGAAGAGGAGGTTTAGATCTATGAAAACTTGCAAAGGACCATGGTATTTCGTTGAGAGATTAGAGCAAGATCGAGGAGAGAAGGTGAAAGTCTTTTTCCGCCATGCGTCGAGAGAAGGTATCGGGCCAGAGCGATGCGGAAGAAAGAATTTGATTGGCCCGTGTATTATATTTTAATTTTTAATTTATTTAAATCCAAAAATACCCTTTTCTCATACGAACTCCAATCCAAACCCAACGACTGCCGTCCTTAGCTTTTTACCCCCATTCCGAACACAATGGGATATGTTTCGTAGGCCCATTCGACTGTTTCAGTCAGTTTTCATTCAATTTAAAATATATAATATTCAATATTCGATTTGAACGTACATTTCAATTTGCCAGGGCCACAAACTGATTCGAAAAATTCCAAAAAAATAATTCTAACTATGTTTTGACGATACGGTCCCAAAAAAACTAGTTTCGTCGAATTCTGAGACCGTTTGAAAAATGGCCCATTTCTGGTCGATCCAACTTAACTGCAATTGACCAAGACACATTTTCCTTTGCCACGCTCACATACTAGCTTCAAAAATTATGAAATTTGAAACCTAGCAATAACTTCACATCCCGGATCCAACAAAAGTGGTTTCGTCGAATTCTGAGGTCGTATGAAAAATGGCCAATTTCACGGGCTATATAAATTCCATAGCGACCTTTCTAAAAATTCATTCGGCCATAACTTTTGCTTTTCGCTATGAAAATTCGATTTTTCAGATTCGTTAGAAAGGTATTCACTAACAGATTTAAATATTTTTGGTTTCGCTCAAATCCGTTTTGTTTTGCACCCGGTATAGTCCGACAAAGTTTGAATTCAATTTTTGAAACTGCAGCGCCTTTTCAGGCCTTGTTTATAATTAGAATTAATTATATTCGTTTTCAAACGTCGATTCAAACTCACTTTTCATTAATATTATTTAAAATATTTATTTTAAATATTTAAAATCCATTATTTTAGCCAATTTAAAATTTTTAAATTGGTTCAGATTTTCTGGGTCGTTACATTCCAGGACAACTTGAATGGACGAATGTCTGACAGAGTATATCAGGTAGATCGCGTAAGTTGATCGTTTCAAACGTATTTACGTTGGTGGAAGAGGAATTCGTTTCTCTTAGCTTATACCCGTGGTATTTTTGGGGAAATCAATTTGTGATTTGACGGGTATGACGATGTGGCATTCGAAATAAATGGAGGAGTGATCTGTTAAAAGATACGTTTTGACCTCGAGCCTCATCAACTGGGAAATGACAGAAATTGGGCAGGCAGCATGGCTAAGTGGTTCGCAACCAAGTAGGGTATATTGTCACCATCTAGAGAATATTCATATTTGTTACTTCTTTCAACTCGGTATCTCCCGCGAAAGGTTATGTTGGTTTACCAACTGTAAGGTGACAATATATTCGATACACTCAACCGAAATGAGTGGTTGGTCATGTGTGGCCGAGTTGCAAGATGTTCTTGTTGAACTCCAGTGTATCGCTTCTGGAGTGCACTGAGCGGAAGGTGGATCCATACCTTGTCATAGTTGGAATCCATTCCCCAAATAAGAGCCCGTGGTTTTTATTGTATATTATATATGTAGAACGTAAGCGTTTCTACTAGATTGATATTACTTGTGTTATACATTGTTATAGTATCAGAATAATATTGTTTTACTAATGATTTGGGTTATCGTAAGGTAAAAACCATCCATGTTTATGTGTGGATAGGTCTTATGATTATCCTTTGTTTCAAAAAGATTTTGAAAGTTAAATCAAATAATTTGAGTTTACTCACACCATTTACATGACTGACCAGGATTTTATTTTGTTTTGTTTTCCCTAAACTCTTGGGTGCCCAATTTTGTACGGGCAGTCAAGTAGTCGGGATTTACAGATACTTGAAGAGCTGGAGCAGGAGGCTTCAGAATTATATAGCTATGGTTTTTCTGCTGTGTTGTACTTTGGAAATGATATGTATATTCAAGTACAGATTTATATTTCAAAGTTATGTTATGAAATATATTTATTCGTTCCACTATGAGATTCGTGTTTACTCTGATCTTGTATGTTCTTCTTCTTCTTCTATTCTAAGTTTCTATCTTATCTATCTTCACCCTTTAATTTCTTTCATTAACTACAGGTATTTTCAATCCTTGGATGTTCGATAGGTGTTGTATATCGGATAACCAAGATCGACTTTTTCCGGGATGTTACATCCACAAACAATCATACATACACAACAAGCATAACAAGCCTGCCCTATCATGTGGTTTACTAATAAGGGAAGAAACTATCACTATTAAAATCTTACCAGGCAAAGAGTTCTGGATGCCATTCCCTTATGCTCTCCTCTGTTTCCTAAGTACAATCACTCTGATTCTCGCCCCACTGAACCTTGACCAGTTTCACCGGCTTCCTTCACAGTTGCTTCGTATCGCTCTCGACAATATGGATCGGCTTGCGGTTCCCATCCGCCTCGGGTTCTACTTCGATGTCATCCAACTAATCCAGTGAAATAGTTATATCAGGGCCGTGCACGAACTTCCTTAACTGGGAAACATGAAAAACGTTATTAACTCCCGCCATCTTGTCTGGCAACTCAACTTTATATACCAAATTCCCAACTTGCTCGAGACTGGGAATGGGCAACAAATCTTCGTGTTAACTTGCCTCTCCTACCAAATCGAATCACGCTCTTTAATGGAGAAATCTTGATAAACAATAAGTCTCCAATGGAGAATTTCAAATCTCTTCTCATCTTATCAGCATAACTCTTCTGCCTATCTTGAGCGGCCTTGATTCGTTGTTTGATAACCTTGATCTTGTATGAAGTTTCTCTTATCACATCCAGTCCAAGCATAGATTTCTCACCGGTTTCTAACCAACATGATGGTGAGTTGCATGGACTTCCGTACAAAGATTCAAATGGAGCCATACCAATATCGGGCTGATAACTATTATTATATGCGAACTCCGCTAGATGCAAATGGTCATCCTGTGAACCTCCAAAATCCAACATGCAAGCTCTCAAGGGATCTTCTAATACTCGATTCACCCTCTCTGTTTGACCGTAGATTTGAGGATAGTGCGCGGTACTGAGATGTAATCCTAATCCTAAAGCCTCTTGTAAGCTCTTCCAAAATCCACTAGTAAACAATGAATCTCGATCACTCACAATGCCTTTGGGTACTCCATGAAACCCCACTACCCACTTCATATATAGTTCCGCTAAGTTAGCCGCAGTTCTGTTTGACTTGACCGGTATGAACCTTGCACTCTTGATCAATCGGCCTATAATCACCCAAATACTATCATGACCCGATCTAGTCCTCGGCAAATCATCGATGAAATCCATTGAGACTTGTTCCCATTTCCATTCGGGAATTTCTAATGGTTGCAACAAACCACTAGGTTTCTTTTGCTCAACTTTAATTAGTTAGTAGTTCAAGCATTTGGAACTTCCCAACGTCTCTTTTCATCCCTTCCTTGTAGTAGGTCTGCTTCATGTCTCGATACATTTTGTTACCACCGAGGTGTATAGTCAGTTTTGAATGATGACATTCTCCAAGCACTTCATATCTCAATCCATTTACATTGGGCACAACTAGTCTCGCATTCTTTCTAAGCCATCCGTCTCAATCAAGCCCATACTTGTTCATCTCCTCACTGCCGATACCCATTTCTAGCATGGGGATGATTTCCAATAGGTTAGGATCGTTCCTCTGACTGGAACCAATCTGCTCAATCAAAGTAGGTCTGATCATCAAACTTGCTAACATTTCTGGATCCAATTCACACTTTGGTTTGAAATCATACCCAGCAATATACTCCAGTTGCTTCCATTCCAGAAACATAGCCCCTAAATTGGCATGTCTTCTAATCAATGCATCAGCTACCACATTGCCCTTTCCTGGTGTATATGCGAAATCGAAATCATAGGAAGCCAAGAATTCTGACCATCTTTACCGTCGGAGATTTATATCCTTCTGACAGAAAAGGTACTTTAACAACTTATGATCTGTAAACAACTCTCCACATCTTCAATGCGAACACGATCGCTGCCAATCCCAAATCATGGGCAGGATATCTTTTCTCATGCGGTTTCAGCTGTCGACTAGCATAAGCTAAAACCCTACCTCCTTGCATTAATACAACACCTAATCTGGTACCACATGCATCTGTGTATACCATCATCTTTTCATTTCCTTTAGGAATGACCAACACTGGCACACGCGTCAACTTTCCCTTTAGACTCTTGAATGCATTTTCACGCCTCCCGTCCTAGATGAAAGCTTGATTCTTTTTGGTCAACTGAGTTAACAGTGCCGCTATCTTGGAGAAGTCCTGGATAAACTTACGATAATATCTAGCCAATCCCAAGAAACATCTTACGTCTGTTGCACTCTTGGGCGTAGAGCAATCCTGTACTGTAGCCACCTTCGCAAGGTCCACGAAAATATTATTCTCTGAAACAACATGGCCCAAGAATCTCTCATTTCTCTCCTCCTGAAGTGACATTTATAAAATTTCGCTTTCAATTTGTGTTTTCTCAACACCTCCATCACTATCCTCAAATTTTCCTTGTGTTCTTCCTCTGTCCTCAAGTAAACCAGGATATTGTCTATGAACACAAGAACAAACTTATTCAATTGATCCCTGAATACCCTATTCATAAGGTACACAAAATTTGTTGGTGCATTGGTCAACCCGAATGGCATGACCAACCACTCATAGAATCCAGACGACTTTCCAAATGTCATTTTAGGAATACTCTCAGCTGCTACTCGGAGCTGAAGAGATCCTGCTGCGAGGTCCAACTGGGAGAACACTCTTGCTCCTTCGAGTTGACTGAACAAATCATATATCCGTGGAAGACGATACTTATTCTTCCTTGTCACCTTATTCAACTCAAGATAGTCCACACATAAACGAAGGGAACCATCTGCCTTAGTGGAAAATACAATTGGTGCTCCCCACTCGGAGAAACTTCTTTGGATAAATCCCTTCTTTAGAAGATCGCTTGCTTGCACCTCGATCTCTCGCTGCTCCCTTGGTGCCATACAACGTAGTGGCATCACTACAGGCCTGGCATCTTTCACTAAATCAATATGGAACTCAATCTCTCTGTGTGGTGGAAGTCCGGTCACTTCCTCGAAGATATCCGGATACTGGCTAGCAATGAGAACCCATGATAACTCATCTTGCAGAATGTCGAGGGAATTTAGAAAACAAACCATCATCTCATCACTAGGTAGGCCACCAAACACTACCCTCCGCCCATCATCCGCCCTAATAGTCACCGAGAATTCCTCACAGTCTGCCACCACCCCATATCTTTGGAGCCAATCGACTCCCAAAATAATGCCATACCCAGTAAAGCCCAAAACAAAGCAATCACAAGCAAATATACATCCATGACTCGATAAGACCACATTACAACAAATCATACTAAGGCTAGTCAAACAACCAATCGGATGCGTCTCCACTAAAGGTCAATTGACTATCTCGGGTTCTAATTCCAACCTATCTGCCACATCACTAGATATGAAGGAACGGGAAGCCCCATTATCAAACAATACTCGAATAGGAACATCATAAACAAAAAGCATACCCTGAATGATGACATACTTTCCTTTATCCGCCACAATTGGGGCATTCGGCGAAGAAGGAATGACATTAATAACATGTGCTTTCACAATCTGCTTCTCTTTAGGAGGTTGTGGACATTCATCCTTATGATGGCCACTTGGTCGCAGTTGAAGCACTTCCTGTCCGCTGGCTTTGCTCGACATTCTTTAGCATAGTGGCCCTTCTTGCCACAACTAAAGCACTCAACATCTTTCTTATCTTTCTTTTTCTGACCATCCTTGGTCTGACTCTGCTTCCTTTTATTCTGAAAATTAATCTTGCCTCCACCGCTTGCCTGCGACTTTGGCCCCTCTGTAGATGCAATAGTGATTTCCGCCTTGGACTTAGGATAAAGGCTCTCTGATCTCAATGCTTTCCCAATAATCGATTCAAAAGTCTCATCAATATGGTTTATAACCCCAAGTACTGATGTAAGCCTGTTATGAATTTCTCATTTTTCTTTTCGGGAGTATCGATAAGAGATAATCCATACTTCGATAAGGTATCAAATTCAGCAATATATTCTGAGACTACCCTACCATTCTTCTTAAGCTCCAGAAATTTCCTGAATAACTCTGACTTCTGGGCAGTTAGGATAAACTTATCACTGAAGCGAGCTTTAAATTGATTCTATGTAACTTGATCCTTAGGAGTAGCTGCCTTAATAACATTCCACCAAATCATAGCCCATACTTGCAGCTGATGGGATGCTAGCTTCCTCTTCATCGCGTATTCGAATCCCAGATCCTCAAAGATATGTTCACAACTATCAATCCAATCCTGAACTTCTGTAGCCGATTCCGTTCCGTGGAACGACTTCCCACCAAGACTAGTGTAGTCCTTATAGAGCTTGGCAAAATCGGCCCAAGGCGCCTGCACCACTGCACCACCGTCATTTGCAACATTAGAAGCTGCCCTCTGAACATCCCTAAGAATCTCTCTCATGAAGTCAGTGAACATCGTCCTCATATCAGGAGCATTCCTATTATTGGCCCCTGAACCCGTACCCCTCATATATCGGCTCATCGTTCAATCCGTAAAGAGAAAACGATTAGCCATCTCTTCAGTAGTGTGAGTGCAGTGTGACTTCATCCTTAGATACACTAATATTATATATATACATATAACTTTTGAAAACAAAAATATTACAAATACGCAGCCTAGAGCTCGGATACCAAGTGTGACAGCCCGCCCTGCACCAACCGACATTTCCCTGAAATGCGATGTGAAGATGTCCAACCAGCACGAGAAGGTCGCCAAGGAAAGGAAAAGAAAGAAATTTGAACTAACAAGGAACCTGTAGAATGTCTCACAGTGCATGGAATAAAATATAATAATAAAATAAATTGACATAAAATAGGAGAGACAGTGCATAAGCTGAAAACTAAACCATCATAGCAGCAGAAATCCAAAATACATCTTATCATCCAAAACAACATTATTACAACTTTGAAATACTGTTTGTAAAGCCAAAGAAAGAGGTGCACTACTAATGCCCAAAGTAGTGACCAGTAACAACACAGGGAGAATATATATATCATACGTGGGAGCCTCCTGCTCGTCTCCGGTACAGCTACTCGTGCATAATCACCTGACCTGTCTCTAGTCTGCCCGTTTAAGGGCACCTAGAGTAATAAGAAGAGACATAAAACTCTGGGTAAGACAAAAGTCTGGTATGAGCGATAAGCAACACAATAGAATAATAACAGGTATACATAACCATACCTGAACCTGGACCTGCAACCAAAGAGTTAGCACAATAGGATGTACAATACTCTAAGGTGACACTAACACATGGTGTGAAAATAATGTGGAGGGTGTATGCATGTCATGGTGATAGAAAACATCAAACATAGCAATCATCCTCACATCTCTCACTCAGTGCGTAAAGCATACAATATATACCACTTTGAACACCCAATCCTTTACTACGATCACTTTGCCCCATGGAGTCACGATAACTCCACTGCACTGATCCATAGCCACTAATCCTTTGCTGTGCCCACTCTGCCCCATGTAGTCATGACAACTCCACTGCACTGGCTCATAGCCTTGCTACGATCACTCTGCCCCATGAATTCATGACAACTTCGCTGCCCTCATCCATAGCCAATAATCCGTTCCTCAGTGGTGAGTCAAAGCTATAGACATCGATAACCCCTTAGCACATGTCCCGCAGCAAAGTCCAATTCATGAAGTTAACTCGTTAGTTCCCATCTGGATCTTGAGTCCTAAGTTCTCCTTTGGACTAGCTTTGCATCTCGGGTTTGGTCTCCTCCAAATGGGTTTGAATGTGCGTAGTAACCCAATCATCATCGGTTCGGTTCGGTTCGGCCATCCTGGTTCGGTTCGTGATTCCTCTCCCATAGAATCAGGTTCGTTCGGCTCGTGGCCCCCAACTCCAGTTCGGTTCGTGATGCCTCCACTCGAACGGGTTAGGTCGTGAGCTCCCTCTCATGGTGGTTCGGATCGGGCTCCTTTTCTCGAGCGGGTCGGGTCATAATGCTAGTTCGTGGCACATGTCCTCAGACGGTTCGGGTCGTGGTGCCAGCTCCAGAGCATCAGGTTGTGACTTGCTTCTTTAGGCGTTCATGGTTCTCAAGCTGGAGCGGCTCGGATCGGGGGTGAGTGTCACGATCGGGTCGGTTCGGAGGGGTGCAATCCGATCCGGTTTCCTGCACAGTTTCCTGCAACTTTCTCGCGACTGTTTTACGCCCTACGACGGCGTTTTCCACCATTCTAACTTTCCTATGCAATCATAAACCGTTCCAAACAGTAATAGCAACATGTATAATCATCCACAAATAGCAAAACAACAATTTAACATGTTTATATGGATCAATCATACACAAAACCCATGTTTTCCCCTTAATCTCCTTAATCATGATTTAACCATATGATTAGCAAAACTTGTCCAAATTAACCCAAGTTTATAATAGAGGAATAAAGTAATATTTTGGAATTTTTACATATTTTCCCAGAATTTTACAATGCATAATTTTGCTAATTAACACTAATCACCCCTAATTAATCGTAATTAGTGAAAAACAATCCAAATCACTCACCTTAGCCACAAATAAAACTTTAGATCTGAAACTCTATTGTTTTGGGGCGTTTTCCTATGAAACACAGCAGCTCAAATCTAATTTGGTGTTGATTTGCCTTGATTTGATGTGGATCTTTAACTAGAAGGTGATTTGTGATGATTTTAAAAAGTGGAGGCCATGGCTAGTGTTAGGGAAATGTTTTAGGCAGCTGAGAAAATGAAATAGAATCGTTTCCTAACTGATTTCAGCCTCCTCGTATCCCTAATCCCTAAATGGGTTATGGGCCTAGCAGCTAATCACCCTAATTAGGCCCAGTTAAGCTGTTTTTCACCTTCTAAACCTTGTTTCAGCCATATCTCCCAAACGGCAAGTCCGTTTGGCTAATGTGACCACTCCACGGAAAGCTAAATCATCATCCAAATCCAATGGAAATGGTTTCAGGTCAAAATTCCTTAACAATCAAAAGTTATGGACAAAACAAGATTCATTTGGGGTAAAATGGTCATTTAAAAATCGGCAAATATCGTGAACATGGGAAATAACCCCTATAGTCGCTCCCCAAAGTTACAAGATCATACGACTTCGTATAAAATTGAAATAAATATTCTATGACCCTCCGATACGTAGAATGCGGGTCATTACAGATACCATTGCTTCCCATTCCTTCGTATCTAGTGCCTTGGTAGATAGGTTGGAATTGGAACCAGAGATTGTCAATAGACCTTTAGTTGTGATGTTGGTGGTTCGACTAGCCTTATTATGATTTGTCGTAATTTGGTCTTATCGAGTCATGGATGTATGTTTACTTGTGATTTCTTTGTTTTGGGCTTTACTGGATTTGGCATTATTTTGGGAGTCGATTGGCTCTAAAGGTATGGGGTGGGGGTAGACTGTGAGGGGTCTTCGGTGACCATTAGAGCGGATGATGGACGGAGGGTACTGTTTGGTTGCCTACCTAGTGATGGGTTGATGGATAGTTTTGTAAATTCCCTCGACATCCCACCTGATGAGTTGTCAGATGTGCCTGCTGCTGGCGAGTATCCGAACATCTTCGGGGAAGTGACCAGACTTCCACAACACCGAGAGATCGAGCTTCGTATTTGTTGACACATTTTTTGGCAAAAGCTGTCACACATGGAATTCCTGAATGATAACATGCTCGAGCGATAGAAACGACGTCAGAAGACATTGAGAGATTTGGTCAAAATCACATCCTCAACATAAACAGGCCCGAAACTCCTATCAGACGACCTCTTTTGGGCCCGAAAACAGCGATTACGGAGCTGAGCTCTATAACATATGTAGATCTCTGAGTTAGCTTCAGTTTGAGTTTCGGTTTGCCTCAATCGGACTTACGGTTTGAAAGTTATGCCCGTTTCCGTAAACTGGTATAATCTGGCAATTTCCTGGATAAAGCGACGAAGCAGCACACGATCGAAGTATGGATCACGCACCCTCGGATCGCCCCTCATCGGATCGCCCTCCTCAGACCACGAACCGTCCGTGGTACATCTCACGATCCGACCCGATCGCCAGCACTTCACTCCAGCTTCACTATGCCGTTCACGACCAGACTCGCCTCGTGATAGCCATATCACGATCCGACCCATGACCACGATCCGACCCATGACCACGATCCGACCCCATGATCGCGATCCGAACTTCCGACCTGCGGATACGCTCCCTGTTTTGACCTATTCACATGCCACATCTTGCTCCTATTACCTGGATCGTGTGCCACGTACCCCACCACGATCCGATCCCCGCACCTGCTCCTGTGCAGCTTGTTCTGACCTATTCTCAAGGCTATTTTCACTCCAACTTGCATGGATCTTATTACACATGTCATATGACGATTTGAAGAGGATATCTGGACGTTTTCACCACATTTCGAGATTTTTGGGATGCGTGCCATGTGTCCCATGAACCGCCTTCAGGAAACAGCTATAAATACACCATTTGAAGGCATTTTTAAGGATCTTTTGGCCATCCTTCTTCACTGCTTCCACCATTACTGAAGTGCAAGGACTTTGCACCTTCATACACTCAAATTCTTCTCTTTTCAATACAATTAACACACGGATTGTGTGTCTACATGTAACTGATTCTTGTAATCTGTCAGTATAACAATAAGATTATAAAGTGGACGTAGGCTACATCTACAGCCGAACCACTATAAAAACCCTGTGTGTCTCCTCTTTATTTACTCTTTTCTGCATTTTGTGATCTGCGATCTGCATTTGGGTGTTAGGCCCAATTTTTGGTCTAACAGTATTGATTTAGTGAAAGATGCCAGGCGTATATGATGTCTCTTAGTCGTATGGCGCCAAGGGAGCAGCGAGAGCTTGGGGTGCAAGTAAGCGATCTTTTGAAGATGGGATTTATCCAAAGAAGTATTTCCAAGTGGGGAGCACCAGTTGTATTTCTACTAAGGACGATGGTTCCCTTCGTTTGTGTGTGGACTACCGCGAGTTGAATAAGGTGACAAGATAGAATAAGTATCCTCTTCGACGAATAGACGATTTGTTTGATCAGTTGAGTGGAGTGAGAGTGTTCCCCCAGTTAGATCTCACGATAGGTTTTCATTAGCTCCGAGTAGTAGCTGAGAGTATACCTAAAACGGCATTCCGGACGCCATGTGGATTCTATGAGTGGTTGGTCATGCCATTCGGATTGACCAATGCACCAGCATATTTTGTGGATCTTATGAATAGGGTATTCAGGGATCAATTGAATAAGTTTATTCTTGTGTTCGTGGACAATATCTTAGTTTATTCGAGGACGAAGGAAGAACACAAGGAACATTTGAGGATAGTAATGGAGGTGTTGAGGAAACACCAATTGAAAGCAAAATTTTCTAAATGTCACTTCTAGAGGAGGGGAAGTGAGATTCTTGGGCCATGTTTTTTCAGAGAATGGTATTGTCGTGGATCCTGCGAATGTGGCTACAGTGCAAGATTGGTCTAAGCCCAAGAATGCAACGGACGTGAGAAGTTTCTTTGGGTTAGCTGGATATTATCGTAAGTTTATCAAAGACTCCTCCAAGATAGCGGCACCGTTAACTCAGTTGACCAAAAAGAATCAAGCTTTCGTCTAGGGGGAAATGTGTGAGAATGAATTTAAGGGTCTAAAAGAGAAGTTGATGTGTGTACTAGTGTTAGTTATTCCTAAGGGTAACGAAGAGATGACGGTATACACGGATGCCTATGGTACCGGATTAGGTGTTGTACTGATGCAAGGAGGTAGGGTTGTAGCTTATGCTAGTCGGCAACTGAAACCGCATGAGAAAAAATATCCTATCCATGACTTGGAATTGGCAGCGGTCATATTCGCATTAAAGATGTGGAGATACTATCTCTTGGGAGAAAGATTTGAGTTATTTACCAATCATAAGTCGTTGAAGTGTCTTTTCTCTCAAAAGAATTTAAATCTTTTCAGCAAAGATGGTTAGAGTTCTTGGCTTCATATGATTTCAATATCGCATACACACCTGGGAAAGGCAATGCAGTGGCTGATGCATTGAGTAGGAAACATGCCGGTTTAGTGGCTATGTTTCTTGAATGAAAGCAACTGCAGTATATCACGGGATATTATTTCTGGCCTAAGTGTGAATTGGATCCAGAAATGTTAGCAAGTTGACGATTATACCGACTTCGATTGGGTGGATCAGCTCCAGTCAGAGGAACGATCCTAACCTACTGGAAATCATATCCAAGATGGAGATGGGTGCCGACGGTAAGGTGATGAAAAAGCTTGGACTCGATCGAGAGGGATGGCTTCGAAAGAATGGGAGACTAGTTGTACCCAACATTAATGGATTGAGGGATGAAGTTCTTGGAGAGTCTCATCACTCGAAACTGATTATACATCCCGGTGGTAACAAGATGTATCGAGACATGAAGCAGACATACTACTGGGAAGGGATGAAGAGAGACGTTGGGAAGTTTATATCCAAGTGCATGAATTGCCAGTTGGTTAAAGCCGAACAAAAGAAGCCTAGTGGTTTGTTACAACCGTTGGAAATTCCCGAATGGAAATGGGAACAAGTCTCAATGGATTTCATTGATGGTTTACCAAGGACTAGATCGGGTCATGACAGTATTTGGGTGATTGTGGATCGATTGACCAAAAGTGCAATATACTAGTCATGTCGAATAGAATGGCATCTAAGTTAGCGGAATTGTATATGAAATGGACAGTGAGATTTCATGGAGTACCTAAATGTATTGTGAGTGACCGAGACCATTATTTACTAGTGGGTTTTGGAAGAGCTTACAAGAGGCTTTAGGGTCAGAATTACATCTCAGTACCGCGAACCTCCTCAAACTGACGGTCAAACAGAGAGAGTGAATTATGTATTAGAGGATCTCTTGAGAGCTTATATATTGAATTTTGGAATATCATGGGATGACCATTTGCATTTAGTCGAGTATTCATATAATAATAGTTACCAGTCCAGTATTGGTATGGCTCCATTTGAAGCTTTGTACGGAAGACCGTGCAACTCACCATCATGTTGGTTGGAAACTGGTGAGAAGCTTGTGCTTGGGCCAGATGTAATAAGAGAAACGTCCAGTAAGATCAAGGTTATTCAACAGAGAATGAAGGCTGCCCAAGATAGGAAAAATAGTTATGTTGACAAAAGATGAAGAGATTTGAAATTCTCCGTTGGCGACTCGGTATTCGTCAAGATTTCTCTGTTGAAGAGCGTGATTCGGTTTGGTAGGAGAGGTAAGTTGGCACCAAGGTTTATTGGTCCATTTCCAGTTCTCGAACAAGTTGGGAACTTAGTATATAAAGTTGGATTGCCTGACAAGATGGCGGGAGTTCACGAAGTATTCATGTTTCCTAGTTATGGAAGTTTGTGCACGATTCTGATATGACTATGTCACCAGATCAGTTAGATGATGTTGAGGTAGAACCCGACGCAGTTGGAAACCGTAGACTGATTCGTATCATCAGACAAGATACGAAGAAACTTCGGAGGAAGAAGGTGAAACTAGTTAAAGTCCAGTGAGGTGGTAATGAGGATTATACATGGGAAACCGAAGAGAGCATAAGGAAGTCATGTCCAGAGCTCTTTACTTGGTAAGATTCTATCGTGGCATAGTTATTTCCTTTGTTAGTAAACTGCATGCCACAATAAGCTAGTTGTGTTATTATGTATGATTGATTGTTTGTAAATGGTTGATAGGCATGCGGGATACCATTGTATGTCTCTTGATTAAGGAATTTCGGGGGCTAAATTTCTTAAAGGGCTACGTATCGGAGGATCGTAGAATATTTATTTTATTTTCATATGAAGTCGTATGGTCGTGTAATTTTGGGAAATGACTATGTGGGTCATTTCTCACATTCACGATTTTTGTCGATTTTTAAATGATCGTTTTACCCCTAGCGTATCTTGTTTCGCCTATAACTTTTGAGTGAAAAGGAGTTTTCACTTGAAACCACTTTAATTGGATTCGAATGATGGTTTACCCTTCCGTAGAGTGGTCACGTTAATCAAATGGATTTACCGTTTGGGAGATATGGTTGAAATAAGGTTTTGAAGATGAAAAACAGCTTAATATGATGATTAACAGCCAGATCCATAACCCATTTCGGGATTAGGGTTATGGGAGGACTGAAAGGAGTTAGACATTGTTTCCTTTTCATTTTCTCAACCGCCACAAACATTCCTCTAACCCTAGCAATGACCTCCATCTTCTAAATCACTCCATAATCACCTTTTTACCACTAATTAAGCAATTCTACGTCAAATCAAGTCGGATTAGCATCAAAATCAAGATAGGGCTGCTGCAATACATACGAATCCGGGCCAAATCAATTAAAATTTCAGATCTATCATTCATTTGTGGCTAAGGTGAGTGATTTGCATGTTTTTACAGGTATTACGGCTAATTAGGGGTGATTAGTGGTAATTAGCAAAACTATGATTCGGAAAAATATGGAAAAATATGTAAAAATTCTAAAATATTATTTTATGTCACTGATATAAATTTGGCTTAAGTTTGCTAATCCCATAATTTAGGGGATTGAGGGGAAAACTATGGATTTGGGTATGTTTGATCCTAAATAACACACATTATTGATGTTTTTGATTGATTACACATGTTATTACTGCCATTTGGTATGTTCTATGATTGCATAGGAAAGTTAGAATGGTCGAAAACGCCGTCGAGAGGCAAAAATAGTTTGTAGAAAAGTGGTGCAGGTTTTGGGTCGAGCGACCGACCAGGGGCACGACCGACCCGACCCTGATGGTGCTCGCATGCCGACCCGACCCTTATATATGCATGTTAGACCGACCCTTACATATGCATGATCGACCGACCCTTTCATATACGCATATTCGACCGATACTTCATTGTATGTTCGAAAGACCCTTTATACATATGCATGTTTGACCGACCCAACGATGATGTTCGACCGACCCTGATGATGTTGCTTGACCGACCGGCCAATGGAGGACGAACGACCGGTGATGACCATGAACTCTTCTGAAGACCAATTCCAATCTGACCAAAACCCGAGATGCAAAGGAAGTTCAGATGAAAAGTGATGGCTCAAGATCCAAATGGGGATTGACGGGTTAACTTCTAAAGTTGGGCATTGCTGCGGGACATGTCCAAAGGGTTATCGATGTCTATAACTTTGGTTCACTATTGAGAAGAGGGCATTGACTATGGACTAGTGCAGTAGGGTCAGAGGTTGTATGGAGTCGAACTCCATCAGGTTCTCCTAGGGAAAAGTGGTCGTAGTGATAGTTGTATGGTGTAACGACTTGATAATTTCAACGTTTAAACATATGAAATGGAAAAAATAAATAAATAGCTTGAAACTGATAAGTTACAAAATGTTAAATCTTAAGAGTTCAAATATATTATTTAGAAGAGACTAAATAATCATATAATGATAATATCCTAGTACGTTCTCTTAGTTTAACTCGGTAGGAACAATCAATTTACGGTAGTAATAATCGGTATTAAAATTAACATTAAAATTTAAGAAGTGAATTAAACCGTGAAATTTAATATTTGAATTACGTATAATCAGAGAATGAATTTCGTAGTAAGATATGCAAATTTCTTCGTTCGTTGTAAATTTGTTAAACATGTAAATAAATCGCTAAGTGTGGGAATTCGAGCGATTTTAAACTGAAAATACTAGACGAAATTCTTAGAACATTGCTATTTTTTTCTTTCTTTCTTTTTTTCCTTTTCTCGTTCGCGAAATTTGAACGTTTATTATTCTGAGTAAATAATTTCGGGTCACAAATGAGCAAAAACTATCAGTATTGGCTTGGTATATCTCCCTTGTTTTTTTTCTTATGTTTGAAATAACCTGAATTCGCCTGTTTATCAATTCAAAGAAGACTAAGAAAGGAAAATAAAGTAAATGTGTAAAAGAGAAAATAAGTTCAAGTGCAACACGTTTCAGAAAGATCAGGATATGTTTTACACGCGTCAACCCTTCTTCCCTCTTTAATCCGTTCCTTATTCTTTCTCCTTTATCATCGTTCATTTACATTCATATATTGTGATGACCCGCATTGGCAGAGGTATTATAATTAATTTATTTAATTATATAAATAGTGATATAGTGAATTAAATGGTCGTGGAATTAAATAATGGTGAATATTTAAATAAAATAATAAATTAAATAATATATTTAATTCTGAAATAATCAGAATTGGCTGAAATGACGATATGGTGTGAACCGGATCATCTGTGATATTTAATTCAGCTTGGAATTGAATTTGAATAACGAAAATATTATATAAACGATAGTTTGAACATAGAATTTTATTATAGTTAAAATCGAGCTCGAAATGGCGCTGCGGTTCGTAAATTGGCGATTTTAACTTTAACTGAATGTACAGGATTCGTTTTAAGCCGGATTTCTGTGAAACAAGAAACGTGTGGAGCTGGTGGAGTATATCTTTCTAGTGGAAGATAAAAATCGGGATTTCGTCATATAAATTTTGATTTACGTCCAAATCAAATTTCAGAAAAGTCGCTGTGGAATTCCTTTGTAATTTATAAAGGAATTATTTATATTTTAACAAAGGAAATTCATTTTAAATCGAATACCGATTTAATCGGGATGTGAAGTGTCGAGTTATAAATCCCAGTGGAGCTGTATGATATTCTGCTGTGAATATATACGATAATATTTATTTATAAATATTCAATTTAATTATATTTAAATATATTTATATATTTAAATGGGTCATCCAGAGCTTTAAAAATAGCCAATTTGCAAACGGAGTCGGAATTCGACGAAACTAATTTTGTTGGATCCGCAATGTCAAATAGTTGTTAGATTTCCATTTTCATGATTTTTAGAGTCACTGCGTGGTCGTACGGATTTTTAGAGTGAGAAACAGTCAGTTTTTCGAAAGTTAAAAATACGCTGTGTGAGCATACGGAGTCGGAATTCGACGAAATCAAATTCGTTGGGACCGTAATGTCGAACTCTAGCTACATGTCAATTTTGGCGATTTTAGGAGATCGTATGTGGTCGTTGGGATTTTTAGAAGGCCGATACAAGGAGAAAATCGAGAAAATAAATTATAAAAATCAAATTCAAAATATCCCCCTCTATTTCTATGATCCAGCACAGGCCACGCGGCCTTCGTTCTCAACAACAATTCTTACCTACCACCAACAAGCCTATAAAAACACATCGAACAGAAACAATCAAGAAATTTCCCAAAAGAAAATTAAGAGTAAAATCAAAATAAATCGTATAAATCATTCGATATATATATTTGCATTCAGTGACCGAACCTCTTTATTTATGTGCCAATCGTATGTGGTGCGATGCGGTTTTTGGGGTTGGTTGAGTTGAGCAGAAAGGCTAGGGTTGGGTTTGGCGAAAGATGTGTGGTTTAATCGAAGGAATGGAGGTCAGTTTCGAACTCGTGGGGAGATTCCGCATCTTGTATGTGATATTGGTGAATTTCTGAAACGAAAACCGTCGCACTCGTGTACTGTCGTGGCAGATGGTGAAGGAAGTCGCACTTCCTTTGGTGCAGGCGAGTTTGAACGTAAGGATACAGGAAGGAGCGGATTTCGAAGAGAAGGACTTCGGGGGTCACGACTTTCGAAATGGAGGAGTGTTGATTTGGGGAAGATCGGCTAATGGTGTTTCATAGAGGAGCGGCGTGCTGTGTTTTGCAAGTAAGGAGGAAGAAGGATCATTTCGGGTTTGGGCTTATAAAGGGGGAAGCGGGTTTCCTATTTGGGCTGGGCTAGATAGTTTGGGTGAGGCCGGTTTTTATTTGATTTAAGTTTATATTAATTTATAGATGTATAAACTTCGGAATAGTATAACTTCTATATATGATATCAGATTGACGAACTGTAAGTTGCGTTGGGATTGTATGGACGGACACTACATGATGACACTGACTGGAAGTCCATCGGAGCTCATTACAATTTATAGCAAAATAAATTGTCAGAATCAAATCAAGCGACAATTATCGTTATTTAATGATGATAGTCCAAAGTGAGTAAATATCACTAACTCTGAACAGTTTATAATTTCATATTGTATTTTTAGAACTGTTAAATATTGGCTGATTGACTGTGTGTTGACTGTTTGATTGAACTGCTAGTCAGTTAGTTGAATTTCTATATTGATTTTGTTTAAACAGAATATATCATATGGAACTGAAAGTGATGTTATCTATATTGTTTAACATCTGTGACGCAGGGAGACAGGTTAAAGGAATCCGACTGGATTCCTCAACAGTTATTTTATTGTTTTTCATATACTGAAATATATGATGTGATATACAACCTGTTGTTGATTATATGTGTATGGAAGATGTTGGACATCGTAATTGAATATGTTAAACACCATAACATACCAGAATATTGAAAAGAGAATATTTATAAAATCAGAGGATTTTATAAAAGAGAATATTTATAAATAGAATATTCATAAATAGAAGTATTTATTGATGGAATATTTGTAAATAGGAAATACGTTTAAGTGGAATTTTAAATGAAGGGGAAATCTTTATAAATGAAATATTTATAAAGAAAAGGGAATATTTATAAAATCATAAGATTTTATAAATAAGATATTTATTGGTTAAATAAATAGGAGATGTTAAACGAGATACGTATTTGTTAAGTAAATAAGTTATAAAAGAGATATTAACTTAGGAAACAGAATGAGTTATTAAAAGGATTATTTATTTGTTAAATAAATAGAATAAGAAAAGGAGATATTTATTTGTTAAATGATTAAGATAAGATATAAGGGATATTTATTTAGAAAATAAATAAGATATTAATAAAGGAAATACTTAGGGTAAATAAATAAGGTTAAAAAAGGGAATATTTGCAAATAGAATTTGAAAGGTGAATATTTGTAAACCATTTACAAATAGAGTTGAAAAGGGAAATATTGGTAAAGTGTTATAAAAAGGAAACTGTTATAAGAAGGAAATCATTTTTAAAGTGGAGAATCGTTGCTGAAAGTAAATTTTTAAAAATGAATAAACGTTGTTAAAAAGGAAATCTTTATAAAGCGAATAAAGTCAGTTTATCGAATTAGTTAATTGAAAGGATTTATCGATTATAGTTTAATCGAATGGAGTTATCAATTATAGTTTAATCGAAAGGAGTTATCGATTATAGTTTAATCGAAAGGAGTTATCGAATTAGTTATTCGAAAGGAGTTAAGTAAAAAGAGTTAATCGATTAGGGTTAAATAAATAGAGTTAATCGAATTTAGTTTATTCGAAGAAAGGTTAATCGAATCTAGTTATTCGTAAGAGAGATTATCAAATATAGTTTATCGAAGGAAGGAGTTATCGAATAAAGATTTATTCGAAGGAGAGTTACGTAAGGAAGTTGTTAATGAATTAAAAGGGTGAACTTTGTCTATTTCAAGGTTAGAAACGTTGTTCAGTTAAAGTCTGAGAGGTAGTATTACGCCAACTTGATTGATTCCATTTTTAACTAAGGAATGGTTAAGGTTCGAGAGTGAAAGTGGTTAAGTGAATTTAGTAAATAAGTATAGTGGTTTGAGTTGTCGTTGCGATGTTGATTTAAACATCTGTTTATGTAACAACCCGAATTTTTAGCAACGTGTTAAGACAAGAATCAAGGCAGAATTAAATTATAAAATCTGAATCAGGATAAACGGCTTGCGCCATTGTGTTCGTCTCGGAAAAATACGCGAAATAGAGTCCGAAATTTCGTAAATCGGAGTCCGTATGAAGAAGATATGGACGAACGAAGTTAGGCAGAAAAACCGAAAACAAGCCAGAATGCACTGGCGCACTTGTGAAGTGCGCCAGCACAAAAATACACTGGCGCACTTGGGAAGTGCGCCCGTGTCGAGCCAGAAACCTGCATAGCCTTCTGGCTTGACCCTGGCTGGCCTGGTGCACCTGTTTTGGCCCTTGGTCTTGTTTTGGAGGCTTGTGACGATTTTTGAGGGCTGGGATCTATCCTAGGGTTAATCTAAGGGTCCTAACTAGCCTAATCTTCTATAAATAAGCCCCTAACCCCCCCTAAACCCTCATTATTCACTCATGTAACTAAACTATGGCCAAATTTCTACTCTCATGACCTCCACTCAACTATCCTAGCCTCCACTTCATTTCTATGAAAGGCTTCATGATCTTGAGAGTGTTAGAGAGTCCCTATGTTAGTATGAGAGCTTCTCAAGTTGATTCCAAGTCAAAAGCTTTGATCTTTGTTCATAAAGATGGTGTTTTTGTTGATTTGGAGCATCCATCTTTGGGTTTTTTTGGGTGATGGCATGCATAGGCTTCATCACAAGCTTTAGTTTAATCGATTTAGGCCTTCATAGCAATGTAAGCCCTTCTCTACTCTTAGATATTAACTATGAAGTTAAATGTTCATGTTGAAAGTTTGGGTTTGATTAATTAGAATGATGCATGCTATCATGTTATGCAAGTTCATGAAGTCATTATCTTGATCTTATGAGCTAAAAGCCACAACCTTTATGTTGAAATGTTGCATTATGCAACATGAGAATCTTCATAATCATTATGTCAACTTGCATATGAAGTCATAATCCTTATATGATGATATATGCGAGTTTCTAGCCATCATTCCATGTCTTTTGTCACCATGATTCGCTTATGTACCAAGTTTGGGTTGATGCATGTTTTTGAGGCTTAAGAATGTAACATGCAAGCTAATGAACACATTTGTGCCTCATTTGCCACCATGATTAACTTGTGGCTTAATACCCATTTTTGTCATTCCTTTGCCAAGTCTCTTCTTTTAATCCATCACGTTGTTGCGAACGTATATGCTAGTTTAAAAAGCGTTGGGGTCACATTATGGGGAAACCTAATGACATGAATATGACTTGGGTAAATGGGTATAAACATGACAACATGTAACGTTAAATATGACATGTGTTTATACTTGAAAACATGACTTGAAATATAACATGGAAGATGACATGTAAATATGCATAAAAACATAAGCTTGGGAATTTACCTATTAAGTTAGGTCCACCCTTTGGGAATTTACCTATTAAGTTAGGTCTACCCAAATGCTTGAAAAACTTGTAACATGTTTTGGAAACATGATAAACATGACACTTAGATAATATAAGTGTGGCCAACTCCAGGTTGGGTTGAGTTTGCAACGTAAAACTACCCGGAACCGACCGGCCTAACTAGTAGTTGCAAACAATAGGACCCAATGTGAGAAGTTGGTCATGTTGTGCTTGAACCCGAGGTTAGACCAAGTTGTGGTGTAAAGCTACCCGGAACCGACCGGCTTAACTAGTAACCACAACAAAGTCTAATGTGAGAGGTTGGGGTGCATTAAGTAATTAATGCCACATGATAGGGTTAAGTTAATTTGATTAATGACTCTTAACCAAATATGACATGGGTAAATGGGTTAAGTAAATTGGTTAGGCTAATGATACTTAACAAAACATGACAAGGTTGGGTAGGTTAAGTGATTTGATTTGCCTAATGACGCTTAACCATTTTTATACGACTAGTGGACGGGGATTAAGTTAACCAACACTTAATCAATCCAACATGATAATTTGGCAAGGTTAAGTAAGTTTTCTTAATGACACTTAACCATACAAGATGATTAGGGGATGGGGTTAAGTAATTTACACTTAACTAATCTAAACGCGGTAATTCGATGGGGTTAAGTTAAACACTTAACCAATTTAAACTCGGTAATTCAATGAGGTTAAGTAACCAATACTTAACCAACTTAACGTGATAATTTAATGGGGTTAAGCAACTTATACTTAACCAATTATACATGATGATTTGATGGGGTTAAGTAACTTACACTTAACCAATCTAATACGCGGACCTGATAAGGTTAAGTCACAAGACCTTTTTAGAATATACTTAACCATTATAGTACGATTAGAGGATGGGGTTGAGCCAACCTATACTTAACCAATCCGACTCGATAATTTGATGGGATTAAGATAATCTATGCTTAATCGATCTAGCAAGATAATCCGATAGGATTAAGGTAAGCTAGTACTTGACCAATTTGACTTGATAAGGTTAAGCCATGAGCCTCTGGGTACACTTAACCAACTTGTGGGACTAAGTCTTGAACTTAAATACTTAGCCAATCTTTGACGTGATTCGTGGGCGGGTTAAGTCATGGACTTGAATGATAACACTTGACCCAATAGACAAACCCTAGCTAGAAGAACTAGGTAGAAAACCGTAGTTAATCAAGGATAACGGGAAAGGAAGCTAAGTGGTAAACCTTAGTTAAGGGTAACTAAGTAATAATTCTTAGCTAAGGACATAGGACTAATTCTCAAAACGATGAGTAACCTGATACGGTAGGTCATCGCTTAGTATACGAGGGGGAGCAAGTTATCTAACTTGGATAAAAGCTCCAGCGCACTGGGTGCCGAAGTGGAAGCTTCGGGGGACGTGAGGATATTCTTGGGATCCCTCTATGGGCTGCCAGGTAATTATACTAGGCCCATGAGAGGTTAAGGTCTGCGTTAGAAGGACCAAGAGTATGCCTTGGTTGCTATGCGAGCAACCTAAAGACTGGGATGGATTAGCGTGGAGTCGACGATTCTTGATTTTGCCCTGGATAGCACATCGCCGACTACCTACCATCTTTAGTCAACCGTGTACGTGCGGAAAGGCAGGGAACCCCCAACAGACCATGTGCTTGCTATCGAGTCATGGGTGAGGTTGGCCCGTAGGAAAGTGGGCTATAGTGGGGCCGTGGAGTGGTTCTTATACATGATTTTTCTTGGATTGCCTTTCAGTAGTTGAGGGAGGGGTCACGTGGGACCATAGCCACGGGTACAAAAACAAACCTTGATATCTGCATCGGCAGACGATTTAAAGCTCCCGACCTAGTTCCGTATTTCTTGATTTGCCCTGGCACGGAACTCGGATGGCACATTGGGGAACATGTGCATCTAGACATGGAAAACGATTCACGATACATACGTGGGATCAAGGGCGCGGTTGACGGGTGGCGTAATCCCTAGTGGTCCTAGGTGGCCAAAACCCAAACCGAGACACGGAAACGTTCATTAGGTAGCATAATCCCTAGCGGTCCTAGGTGGCATAAATCCTAAGTGGACGCGCGATAGTTCATGGTAAGGAAACACAACTAGATCAAGGGTTGCAGTCCAAAACAACTTCAAGGATAAACCGTTTACATGGGAAAGCCCGTACAGCTTACGGCAAAGGACTGAACTTATACATGGAAAGAAACATATGATTTGAGTAACCTATATATGCGGCATATTAGGTTGACATGGACCATTACACAACTTCTGAGTAAGGGTCATTCACGGATAACACGTAATACAGTTGGGATACTAGTACGGTAGGTGCAGAGCAGATATACAGGATAGATACCATGGGACGTTATACGTGATAGATATCTTGGAATATTATACTTGATAGGAACCTGACGATGTGATACCTTGTTTTGTCTTGACATCGTAATTTATCATGACATCTTAGTTTATCTGAGTTCAGTAGTTCATCCTGTTATTTTGATTTAGCTTACCTATCTTGTTATCATGCTTATGTTCATCTCAGTTTCTCATGCCAGTTAACTATACTAGTTTTTATACTAATAGTAGATAGGGCTTACTCAGTCTTTTTGACTGACCCGTTTTGTTTCGCCTCTTTTCTTCCGTTTCCCCCCCCCCCAGGTTATAGGGAGGAAACACTGCTGTTTAGTTCGGACTTCTTCTGCTTGAAGGTCATCATGGATGGCTTGAACTTTTCCTGGCTATGGCTACTTTACTGTTTTTATTTGGGGAATAATTTATGAAAAAGTCTTTATGCTTCTTTACTATTGCAAGACAGGTTTTGATGTACTCTGATGTAAAAGGCTTTAGACCTTATGTATTCATGTTTATGAAAGTTCGATTTTCCTTCCGCTATTTTATAAGTTCTGTCTTGTGATATTTCTGTGCATGTTTACCAATAATGCCCCTCTAAAGCTAGTGCATTGCTTTGCGAGTGACCCTAGCGGAGGCGGGGTGTTACATTTGGTATCAGAGCAGAAGGTTACCAGACTGGGCAAAAGTTTTTAAAGACCTTCTGAAAACTATTTGAAAATCGTTTATAAAGAAGCATTTTTCAAGAAAATTTTCTTTTAAAAAGAAAAGGCTATTCCCCAAAGGCCATTAACATTATCCTTGTTTCCTTAATTAAATCTCTTTTCCTTTCTTTCCTCCATCTGTAGTCACAGTGGTTTTAACTGCGACTAGTCTTTTCTATCTACGAAAGTGCTTTCCATGCGATGGAGGTGGTTCTCGAGAGACCAGTGGCCGCGTTATAAGAAAGGATAGTGAGAAAGAGGATAAAGGATACGAGCTTAAGGATGAGCAACTGGTTGGTATGGCTTAGTCCTCAAAGGAGGGAGAAAGATGAACAATGAAACCCATGACGAGAGAGTACCTTTGGCATGGTAAAACGGGGTGGATAGTTAAGTATTATGGGACAAGGACAAGATCATCGGGAGGGTAATAGTATGCTCTTATTTCTAGGGTACCTCGGAAGGAGGGTAACGATCTTGTTAAAGGTTTAGCTTTTCTTCTCTACCATCCCGTTAGGACTTCGTTGTTCGTATCATTTAAGTCTGCTTCGATAGTTGAGTCTCTGCACCTTAAGTACTAGCGTAATAGAGAACCCCATTTTTGTCTCAAGTCCTGTGGAGAATCGGTCCATTTATTCATGACTTGTTTTGGATTTGAGAATGACATGCCTCGGTTATGGATGGATTCTAGGGATGAAGTGGTTATCCAGTAAGGGGTGCCACTCTCGGTTTTGATAGGAGGGTAATTAGACTCTTGACTAGCCTTGGTAATACCCTCGAAGTCTCGTGAAACCTTTTGGGTTTGGTCATGATTAGATACCTAGAATCCCTTGATACCTTTATTGGAAATTTGAAGCCCGATCGAGTGGTGTTCGCCGATAAGACGGATGGTTTATTTCACTTATGCATGGGTTATGGAAATCACCCTAGTAAGTGCACTTGATAACCCGGTTGGCATCTGTTTACTTCCAAGAGAAAGTTCTACTACGTGGAATACCTTATGGTACGAAGTTCGAGATTCACTAGTGAATTTTGGAAAGCTTGCATGCGATCATGAGTACGCAGTCATGTTTGCGCTAAGTGTGCGAGTGGAACGAGAGGCGACGAAGAAATGAGTTCCAGCTCATGTTATGGAAACAGGAAATAAGAAGCTACGAAATCGCGAAGTTAAAGGATGGTCAAGGCACAATGGAATTGAGCTCAAGGAAGTACGACTTTGATGGTCAAAGACTAGATACGCGCATGATATCTCTTTTTGGGAGTATATCCTTGATCCCTGTTTTCTGTAGAGCTTACTTGTAGGCTATCTTTTGTGGACACCCTCTCGGTCCTATTTTCTGTTACAAACCCCGTAAGGAGTTTGTCTCGTTTATCTTCTCGACCCTGTTTCAGGGAATCCTAGGTAGAACCCTATGGATGTAAACATGTATTTGAAACATGTTATGATTGATATGGTTGCAAGTGGTTGCTCGTGGATGCGCGAATACACATTAGATTTTAGCTCGACTCGGTCACATTTCATATTGCATATGCACGAGTATTTATACTTGTTTATGGATGAAATCGAATGTATTATCATGCGGTTGTTGCATATGAATGAATGATTGTGCACGCATATAGTATCTATATGACTAGGACTATTTGCATACATGTTGGATTCATGGCACTATACATATTTTGCATTAGATCACTCAGGCCTGATCATTTACATTAGATAAGTGCATATACACACACGTTTTGCATATATTCATACAGCATTAGAAATCATCTAAGGACAATGGTTGCTTGTGGATGATGTTTTGAGTAGATGGATGATGGATGGTAGGATATGTTCCTCCTAACTTGGAGATTTCAGGGACGAAATCCTTTAAGTTGGGGAGGATGTAACAACCCGAATTTTTAGCAACGTGTTAAGACAAGAATCAAGGCAGAATTAAATTATAAAATCTGAATCAGGATAAACGGCTTGCGCCATTGCGTTCGTCTCGGAAAAATACGTGAAATAGAGTCCGAAATTTCGTAAATCGGAGTCCGTATGAAGAAGATATGGACGAACGAAGTTAGGCAGAAAAACCGAAAACAAGCCAGAATGCACTGGCGCACTTGTGAAGTGCGCCAGCACAAAAATACACTGGCGCACTTGGGAAGTGCGCCCGTGTCGAGCCAGAAACCTGCACAGCCTTCTGGCTTGACCCTGGCTGGCCTGGTGCACCTGTTTTGGCCCTTGGTCTTGTTTTGGAGGCTTGTGACGATTTTTGAGGGCTGGGATCTATCCTAGGGTTAATCTAAGGGTCCTAACTAGCCTAATCTTCTATAAATAAGCCCCTAACCCCCCATAAACCCTCATTATTCACTCATGTAACTAAACTATGGCCAAATTTCTACTCTCATGACCTCCACTCAACTATCCTAGCCTCCACTTCATTTCTATGAAAGGTTTCATGATCTTGAGAGTGTTAGAGAGTCCCTATGTTAGTATGAGAGCTTCTCAAGTTGATTGCAAGGCAAAAGCATTGATCTTTGTTCATAAAGATGGTGTTTTTGTTGATTTGGAGCATCCATCTTTGGGTTTTTTGGGTGATGGCATGCATAGGCTTCATCACAAGCTTTAGTTTAATCGATTTAGGCCTTCATAGCAATGTAAGCCCTTCTCTACTCTTAGATATTAACTATGAAGTTAAATGTTCATGTTGAAAGTTTGGGTTTGATTAATTAGAATGATGCATGCTATCATGTTATGCAAGTTTATGAAGTCATTATCTTGATCTTATGAGCTAAAAGCCACAACCTTTATGTTGAAATGTTGCATTATGCAAAATGAGAATCTTCATAATCATTATGTCAACTTGCATATGAAGTCATAATCCTTATATGATGATATATGCGAGTTTCTAGCCATCATTCCATGTCTTTTGTCACCATGATTCACTTATGTACCAAGTTTGGGTTGATGCATGTTTTTGAGGCTTAAGAATGTAACATGCAAGCTAATGAACACATTTGTGCCTCATTTGCCACCATGATTAACTTGTGGCTTAATACCCATTTTTGTCATTCCTTTGCCAAGTCTCTTCTTTTAATCCATCACGTTGTTGTGAACGTATATGCTAGTTTAAAAAGCGTTGGGGTCACATTATGGGGAAACCTAATGACATGAATATGACTTGGGTAAATGGGTATAAACATGACAACATGTAACGTTAAATATGACATGTGTTTATACTTGAAAACATGACTTGAAATATAACATGGAAGATGACATGTAAATATGCATAAAAACATAAGCTTGGGAATTTACCTATTAAGTTAGGTCTACCCTTTGGGAATTTACCTATTAAGTTAGGTCTACCCAAATGTTTGAAAAACTTGTAACATGTTTTGGAAACATGATGAACATGACACTTAGATAATATAAGTGTGGCCAACTCGAGGTTGGGTTGAGTTTGCAACGTAAAACTACCCGGAACCGACCGGCCTAACTAGTAGTTGCAAACAATAGGACCCAATGTGAGAAGTTGGTCATGTTGTGCTTGAACCCGAGGTTAGACCAAGTTGTGGTGTAAAGCTACCCGGAACCGACCGGCTTAACTAGTAACCACAACAAAGTCTAATGTGAGAGGTTGGGGTGCATTAAGTAATTAATGCCACATGATAGGGTTAAGTTAATTTGATTAATGACTCTTAACCAAATATGACATGGGTAAATGGGTTAAGTAAATTGGTTAGGCTAATGATACTTAACAAAACATGACAAGGTTGGGTAGGTTAAGTGATTTGATTTGCGTAATGACGCTTAACCATTTTTATACGACTAGTGGACGGGGATTAAGTTAACCAACACTTAATCAATCCAACATGATAATTTGGCAAGGTTAAGTAAGTTTTCTTAATGACACTTAACCATACAAGATGATTAGGGGATGGGGTTAAGTAATTTACACTTAACTAATCTAAATGCGGTAATTCGATGGGGTTAAGTTAAACACTTAACCAATTTAAACTCGGTAATTCAATGAGGTTAAGTAACCAATACTTAACCAACTTAACGTGATAATTTAATGGGGTTAAGCAACTTATACTTAATCAATTATACATGAAGATTTGATGGGGTAACTTACACTTAACCAATCTAATACGCGGACCTGATAAGGTTAAGTCACAAGACCTTTTTAGAATATACTTAACCATTATAGTACGATTAGAGGATGGGGTTAAGCCAACCTATACTTAACCAATCCGACTCGATAATTTGATGGGATTAAGATAATCTATGCTTAATCGATCTAGCAAGATAATCCGATAGGATTAAGGTAAGCTAGTACTTGACCAATTTGACTTGATAAGGTTAAGTCATGAGCCTCTGGGTACACTTAACCAACTTGTGGGACTAAGTCTTGAACTTAAATACTTAGCCAATCTTTGACGTGATTCGTGGGCGGGTTAAGTCATGGACTTGAATGATAACACTTAACCCAATAGACAAACCCTAGCTAGAAGAACTAGGTAGAAAACCGTGGTTAATCAAGGATAACGGGAAAGGAAGCTAAGTGGTAAACCTTAGTTAAGGGTAACTAAGTAATAATTCTTAGATAAGGACATAGGACTAATTCTCAAAACGATGAGTAACCTGATACGGTAGGTCATCGCTTAGTATACGAGGGGGAGCAAGTTATCTGACTTGGATAAAAGCTTCAGCGCACTGGGTGCCGAAGTGGAAGCTTCGGGGGACGTGAGGATATTCTTGGGATCCCTCTGTGGGCTGCCAGGTAATTATACTAGGCCCATGAGAGGTTAAGGTCTGCGTTAGAAGGACCAAGAGTATGCCTTGGTTGCTATGCGAGCAACCTAAAGACTGGGATGGATTAGCGTGGAGTCGACGATTCTTGATTTTGCCCTGGATAGCACATCGCCGACTACCTACCATCTTTAGTCAACCGTGTACGTGCGGAAAGGCAGGGAACCCCCAACAGACCATGTGCTTGCTATCGAGTCATGGGTGAGGTTGGCCCGTAGGAAAGTGGGCTATAGTGGGGCCGTGGAGTGGTTCTTATACATGATTTTTCTTGGATTGCCTTTCAGTAGTTGAGGGAGGGGTCACGTGGGACCATAGCCACTGATACAAAAACAGACCTTGATATCTGCATCGGCAGACGATTTAAAGCTCCCGACCGAGTTCCGTATTTTTTGATTTGCCCCGGCACGGAACTCGGATGGCACATTGGGGAACATGTGCATCTAGACATGGAAAACGATTCACGATACATACGTGGGATCAAGGGCGCGGTTGACGGGCGGCGTAATCCCTAGTGGTCCTAGGTGGCCAAAACCCAAACCGAGACACGGAAACGTTCATTAGGTAGCATAATCCCTAGCGGTCCTAGGTGGCATAAATCCTAAGTGGACGCGCGATAGTTCATGGTAAGGAAACACAACTAGATCAAGGGTTGCAGTCCAAAACAACTTCAAGGATAAACCGTTTACATGGGAAAGCCCGTACAGCCTACGGCAAAGGACTGAACTTATACATGGAAAGAAACATATGAGTTGAGTAACCTATATATGCGGCATATTAGGTTGACATGGACCATTACACAACTTCTGAGTAAGGGTCATTCACGGATAACACATAATACAGTTGGGATACTAGTACGGTAGGTGCAGAGCAGATATACAGGATAGATACCATGGGACGTTATACGTGATAGATATCTTGGAATATTATACTTGATAGGAACCTGACGATGTGATACCTTGTTTTGTCTTGACATCGTAATTTATCATGACATCTTAGTTTATCTGAGTTCAGTAGTTCATCCTGTTATTTTGATTTAGCTTACCTATCTTGTTATCATGCTTATGTTCATCTCAGTTTCTCATGCCAGTTAACTTTACTAGTTTTTATACTAATAGTAGATAGGGCTTACTCAGTCTTTTTGACTGACCCGTTTTGTTTCGCCTCTTTTCTTCCGTTTCCCCCCCAGGTTACAGGGAGGAAACACTGCTGTTTAGTTCGGACTTCTTCTGCTTGAAGGTCATCATGGATGGCTTGGACTTTTCCTGGCTATGGCTACTTTACTGTTTTTATTTGGGGAATAATTTATGAAAAAGTCTTTATGCTTCTTTACTATTGCAAGACAGGTTTTGATGTACTATGATGTAAAAGGCTTTAGACCTTATGTATTCATGTTTATGAAAGTTCGATTTTACTTCCGCTATTTTATATGTTCTGTCTTGTGATATTTCTGTGCATGTTTACCAATAATGCCCCTCTAAAGTTAGTGCATTCCTTTGCGAGTGACCCTAGCGGAGGCGGGGTGTTACAGTTTAAATCCAAGTAAAGAAGATTTGGAAAAGTTTTCCAAATAGAATCAGAAACGTAATCAAATATTGAAATTTGAAATATGGAGTAGAAATGGAAATGTTTTCCAGTGTTAACGTATATTTTCTAAACATAGAAAATAAGGATATATATATATATATATATATATATATATATATATGATTGATGATTGATTGATAGAATTTCCATTTGGAAATAATATCGTTGTTTGCACACGTGTTTTTCTTTGATAGTTAAATCACAGACTATCAAAGTTATGACCATTTTAACATTGTTAATATGGAGAGACCGGTTGGATTATTATCTAAAGAACCACTCTGCACTGGCATAAGCATTGCGAATCATATATGCCAAAGATAATTGAAGACGGAGTAAAGTGCAAGGGCTATGTATAAGTCTTAGATAATAGTGCCTAAGATGGATTGTAACACCCCACCTCCACCAGGGTCACTCGCAAGGGAATGCACTAGCTTTGGAGGGGCATTATTGGTAAACATGCATAATAATATAGCAAGGCAGGACATGACATATATATATATGTAAATAAACAGAGTAAGTAAATAAAACAACGGAAGACTTTTAAATTATTTCAAAAACAAGTCTGCTACATCACAATGTCAATTTCCCAAGTAAACAAGTCTAGTACATAAAATAACATCATCTGATACTAAAAAAACATAAAAGTAGCTATCCCCAAAGTGGAAGAAACCATAGCGAGCCCAAATCCAAAGCATACATGAGCTATCCAAGAAAGCAGCTAAGATCCAAGCTAGGCTCCTGTATTCCCTCCCTGAGAACCTGGGGGGGGGGGACGGAAGAAAAGAGGCGAAACAAAACGGGTCAGTCAAAAAGACTGAGTAAGCTCTGCTACGATCAGTCTATAAACTAATAAAGTTAACATCATGATGGGAACTGAGATGATCATAGATAACAACATACTGGCATGGTAAATTAACCACAAGATAGATAGAGGTGTCATCGCATAAACATGGTTAAGGTTTGCACCACGGTGTACTAGCGAACCCACAAAACAGATCTTGATCCCTTAGCCCAAACTTTGGCCCAATACATGAAGTGACCTTAGTACAAGGTCCAACCCAACGGTCTAATCGATCGGCTCCCTATAAGCCTAACACGTCAAGTGTTGATGTCCATATGGCCCACGTATGGTTGTAGTTAGACTGTGCTGGGTCCCCCTTTGGGTGTATCAAGCCCTCGGATGTCAACCCCAGACACTTAAGCAATAATGCACAGCTCTAATCTACTGGTACCCGTGCCTCGAGTTTGTCCAACATCGGACTACGTGCACGTCCGTAGCCCGCCGGACCCGCACCGCTGTACCACTCGGCCATCGCCCTTTGGTCGCTTACATCAGTCCAGTAATCGTGCCCCGCCCTAGCCTAGCCCCTAGGGTTGTGAATGATACCAAACTGGGATTACTGCTGGAACAGACCACGCTGCTAGGGTTTCCTAAGAAGGTTAAGTGTGATTTAACCCTTCACTAATCATGGATTAAATTAGTTAAGTGTAATCAACGAGTCACCACTTAACCCCATCCAATCCCTTGTATCCCCAAATTGATTAAATTGGTTAAGTGTAACTTAACCCCATTTTCATCCCTTGAATCCCCAAATTGGTTAAGTATTTGTGGACCCTGACTTATCCCTAATCATGAGGCATTAATTAACTTAATGCACCTCAACCTCTCACATTAGACCTTGTTGTGGTTACTAGTTAGGCCGGGCGGGTCCGGGTAGGTTTACACCACAACTTAGTCTAACCTCGGGTTTTTGGCACCACATGACCAACTTCTCACATTGGGTCCTATTGTTTGTAGCCACTAGTTAAGCCGGTCGGTTCCGGGTAGAATTACGCTACAAACTCAACCCAACCTCGAGTTGGCCACACTTTTGTTTTCTAAGTGTCATGTCCACTTTATTTCAAACACATAATTACAAGTTAACAAATGCTTGGGTAGACCTAACTTAATAGGTAAATTCCCAAGGGGTAGACCTAACTTAATAGGTAAATTCCCAATCTTATATTTTCATGTATTTTAAGTTTACCCCAAACCCCCAACGTCATTCTATCGCTTACATATTCGTAGCAACGCATAAAGGATAGGAAGAGGGAGCTTGGCACAACATACATGACAAACTTGCACAACAATCATGCATAACATGTTAGACTTACACAACTTAGCATAGTGAACTTGCATATTACCATAATCATGCATAACTTGTCGAACATGCACAACTTGTCATTGTAAACTTGCATAAACATGCACAACTTGTCAAAACATGCACAACTTGTCAAAACATGCACAACTTGTCATTTTAAACTTGCATAAACATGCACAACTTGTCAAAACATGCACAACTTGTCAAAACATGCACAACTTGTCATTTTAAACTTGTCAAAACATGCACAACTTGTCAAAACATGCACAACTTGTCATTTTAAACTTGCATAAACATGCACAACTTGTCAAAACATGCACAACTTGTCAAAACATGCACAACTTGTCATTTTAAACTTGCATAAACATGCACAACTTGTCAAAACATGCACAACTTGTCATTTTAAACTTGCATAAACATGCACAACTTGTCATTTTAAACTTGCATAAACATGCATAACTTATTAAACATACAAATCATGGCTTAGCAAACTTGCATAAACATGCATAACTTGATAAACATATAAATCATGGCTTAGCAAACTTGCATAAACATGCACAACTCAAAACATACATAAACCCCAACTTTCATCACACATTAACTTTAGAGTTTCTAAAATGAAGGTAAGAGGGCTTACAATGCTTATGCGGACTCAAATGAGTGTAACAAATGCAAGAAACCCCTTATGCAACTAATTAAAACCCCCAAATGCAAGCAAACTTGATCAAGACTCCTCCTTTATGATGCCAATAGAAAAAAAGCCTTTAATGCAAGCTAAGGAGGATCATACAAGCCTAAATATGCTTGTATGCATGGAAAATCACTTAGGAATTAATTTAGAAGTTGTATGAAGAGGGTGGAGGCCATGAGAGTTTGGATTTTGGCATAGTTTAGTTACTAGGGTGAATAATGAATGATTTAGGGTAGGTTAGGGTCTTATTTATAGATTAGGTTGGTGATTTGAACCATAGGATTAACCCTAGATTCAATTAGGTCCATCAGATCCCGGAACTCTCTAGAAACAAGCCACAAGACCCAACCCCAATCAGAAATGGTGCACCAGGCTAGGCAGCCCGTGCACCCCCTGTCGACAGGGCTGTCGACAGGGCAGTCGACATGCCTAGACCCCTATCGACAGGCCTGTCGACATGGGGTCCTGGCGGGATTTTTCCCGCCTTGGCCCAGCTGGCCCAATTCTTTAAATTTGAATCTGGTTTTTAAAACTTGAATTTTCTGAAAACTTCGACGGGCTATATCTGGGCCATACGGACTCCGATTTTCGAAAACTCGGACTCTATTTCGCGTATTTTTCCGAGACGAACGCAATGGCATAGCCCGTTTCCCTTGATTCCCATTTTATAATTTAATTCTGCCTCAATTTATGTTATAACAGATTATTAGAAACACGGGTTGTTACATGGATGTACTGAATAGTGCCTTCGGTTCATCCTATTCCTAGATGACTTGTATGGAGGGATGTCTGACAGAGTATTTCTAGACGATCACGTATATTGATTTCTCCAACCGTACCAAGAGTGAAAGCGGAGAAGGAAACTTCTTTTAGTTAACACATAATGTATGGTTGAGGACGTCAATCGGTGATTTGATGGATTTGACGATGTGGCATTCAAAGTGAAACTGATGTGATGATGAAGCGTAACCTCAAGCCTCATCAACCGGTAAATGACAGAAATCGGGTAGGCAGCATGGCTAAGTCGGTCGCTCCGAAGTAGGGTGTATAATCACCTGATCTAGAGTTTCATTTAATTATAAAAATCTATTGTTGATGCTGTCCCATTCGGGAAACGATTGCTGATCCCAACCGTTGGTGATATACATTCGATACACTCAAGCGAAATGAGTGGTCGGGTTGCAAGATGTTCTTGTTGAACCCAGTGTATTCCTTTCTAGAGGTACACTAGCGAAAGGTTGTTCCATACCTTGTCATAGTTGGAAATCCATTACCCAATACGTGCTTGCAGTTTTGATTGTATACTATATATGTAGAACGTGAGATGAAAGTGTTTCTGTTAGATGATTATTATATTGTGGTTGATAGACATTATTATAATATCAAAAGGTTTTTGATATAAAGATAATTTGGATTCTCATAAGGGAAAAACCCGTTCCGTTATACGGCGTGGTCTTATGAGATATCGTTTACTTGCTCAAACTGTTTGAAACTGTTTTGCTCATACCAGTCCCATGACTGACCCTGAGTTTATTTTGTTTTGTTTTCCCTAAACTCTTGGGAGCCTAAATTTGTATTGGCATTCAAGTAGTTGGTATTTACAGATATACTGGATGAGCTTGGAGCAGGAGGCTTCAGGATTATATAGCTATAGTTATTTCCGCTATGTTGTAAGCGTTGTACTTTGATAATGATGTATATTCAAGTACAGATGTATATTTCAAGTTATGTTATATATATTATATGTTATTTGTTCCGCTGTGAGGTTCGTGCTACTCTGATGTTGTGTTCTTCTTCTTCTATTCTAAGTTTCTATCTTATCTTTCCTCACACTCTATCTTCTTTCTATTAGTTTCTTGAATTTCTAGTGCAATTTGGGGTTGCACTTGTGTTATTTGGTCAGCTCAAATTGGACCGGATTTTCGGGTCATTACAATTGGTATCAGAGCTTAAGTTAAGTGAATTACCTTGGCTCTGTGGCGTGACTCAATAGAGATGGGGTTAGTAATACCCTAGATTGAGTTGAGTGTATATATACGAGTGAGCGCATTTGTTATTGATATAAAAATTGTTTTATATTGTAGAGATTCATTGGTTGAGTTGTTTATGTGTTCTGGTCGATCAGTTTGATCCACTATATCGGTAGGAGTTTATAAACACTCGAATACGATGGGTCGACACGATATGTTTTGAAAAGAGGGTAAATTAAAATAATTTTACCCAAAGTATATTTTGATACATATTGGATATATTGGTTGATATTATAATCGAGTAAGATTATAAACGAGATGGTTATGTAAAAAACCAATCAGAATTCATATAAGTGAAATACGCGAAATCAAATAAGTTAAATCTGAAATTTTAAACCAGAAATTGAATTAAAACTCTGGAAAATTGGATAAGTGTTTGTAAATGGATTTGGATTAAAAATAAGGAAAATTTAAGATCTTGGGAGATTTTAAATTGTTTTACAAGCAATGTGAATTATGAAATGAATTTCAAAGTGGAAATGTTTAAAAATGGTTTTATAGTATTGAACTCACTTCGATCACTGGAAAATAGATTCTGATGATGATAGCTGCATCATCAGTATTCATTTTCGAGTTGTAAGTGACGAATTACTACCAGGGATACTGTTTTGAATTTGTTTTGGGAAAGACAAGTGTGTTGAACTTCAAAATGGGATTTATAGTATAGAATTGAATATAGAATTTGAATAAAGAGAATTCAAATAGAAATTGAATACAGAAATTCAAAGGGGGTTTGAATATATGAAATTCAATGGAATTGATATATAATTTGAATATAGAAATTCAAATGGAATTTGTATATAAAAATTCAAATGGGATTTATAATATAGAATTTGAATAATAGAATTTGATATATAGATTTGAATAATAGAAGTGATATAAAATTTGAATAGAATTAACTAAGTCGAAGAGGAATTAGTTAATCGAGTTTTGAATTTGAAGTTGAACTTTGAAAGGTGAATTGGATTTGTAAATGGATATTCGAAATCGAATATAGAACTTAAACTTGAATTTTGGATTCAAATTAGTTAATAAGTAAGTTAAATTATATTTGAACATGTCACGTTCAAATATAAAAGTGAAATAGACTAAAGAGTTCATTAACAAATTAATTAACGAATTGAGTTAAAACGATCAGGTATAGTTAAAATAGATTGGGCAGGTATAAATATACATGAGATAGGTATGGATAAGGTATGAAGGTATATAAATAGAATGCTCGACGAAAAGGTATGTACTTAATTCATTATTGAGATTTTATGCACCGTATCGGCTAGCCGCTTGGCTTTTTCTTTTTCTTTTGGATTGGTGAAGGACACGGGAGGCTATTTGAAATATCCAGATGCTCCTGATACAAAGGAGGTTATGGCAAATTTTTCTAGGAATTTAAGGAGTTAGAATATTTTTAAGATAATTTGATAGTTAGAAATCAACGTATCGATATATATAGAAGTCGATGAGGAAACGAATTTAGAAATAGAATAGTAAAATCAAAAATGGAGATTAAGAATAAAATCTAGTAAGAATAGAAAGAGGAAACGTATACGTGTTTAAAAGTGAATAAGTAGTTGTATGGTATTGATTATTCGAGTAAGTAGTCATATTTGTTTTGATGTTATAAATGTTATTCAGTCAAGGTCTGAGAGGTAGTTATACCCCAACTTGATTGATTTCATTATTAACAAATAAATAGTAAGATTTTAGGCTCGAAGATCAATGTTGAATAAGAGTTAGTTGAATATAGTATTTGGGTTGTCGTAACGATGTTTTACACAACATCCGTTTTAACCCAAATAAGTGTAAGCTGGGAAATATAATAAAAAATATTTCCTAAGTATAGAAATAAACGAGATCGGAAAAGAGATAAGTAATTGAAATATTTTCCAATTATAAATATCATATATTTTCTAAAGTTTAGAAAATAAAGGAAGGCGATATTCGGAAATGTTTTCCAAGTAACATAAAAGGCCAATATGGTTATTGAAAATATTTGGTTAACAAATATTGTTAAAGAAATAGAGAAGTGATTTAACTAATGGAATATTAATTAAGGGCTCAGTGACATTTCAAAAGGAAAATTTGATTTTTGAAAAGAGTAAACTGTTTAAAAACTCCCAGGGAAAGACTGTTTGAATTAAAAACAAGTTTAACTGAAATTTGTGAAAGCAAATTTGAAATAAAGTAAAGCCATTAAAGTGGTAACTGGGATTGAATTAGAATGATATCAAGACAAATTGGATTGTGAGATTCAAATTTGAAGTGTAATGTGATAATCAAGTTAAGAGTTGGGAATCGAGAAGAAACTCGAGTTGAAATGATATTTGGCTTGGTAAAAAAAGTGAATAGTTGTGTTGTGGATAAAAGCAAATTGGAATTTGATTGGGATGACCCTTGTATCCGCTGAATTGATAACAGGTGGAAAGGATATAATGATATGCCGACAAAAAGTACTAGTTTATATTATATATGGGTTTGAGATTTTAATGAGCCGAATTGGTAAGCCGCTTGGCTGTTTGATTTTCTTTTGGGTTGGAGATGGCCTAGAGAGGCGAGTTGGAGTTTGTCCGATTGACCAGTACGAAGGAGGTGCTGGCGAAATTTTTCGAAAAGTTAAGGCATTAGAAAAATTTCAGGATTTTTTGAGAATTTTCGTTGATAAGAATTAATTAATATTTAGTTGAAATTAAATTGGTTTAGTTGAAACTGAAGTTAAGAAGTGAACAAATATGTTCTAACCAGTCGATAGGGTCGTTCTCTACCTTAGCAATTTCGAGGACGAAATTATTTTAAGTGGGGAAGATTGTAATGACCCGCATTGGCAGAGGTATTATAATTAATTTATTTAATTATATAAATAGTGATATAGTGAATTAAATGGTCGTGGAATTAAATAATGGTGAATATTTAATTAAAATAATATATTAAATTCTGAAATAATCAGAATTGGCTGAAATGACGATATGGTGTGAACCAGATCATCTGTGATATTTAATTCAACTTGGAATTGAATTTGAATAACGAATATATTATATAAACGATAGTTTGAACATAGAATTTTATTATAATTAAAATCGAGCTCGAAATGGCGCTGCAGTTCGTAAATTAGCGATTTGAACTTCAACTGAATGTACAGGATTCGTTTTAAGCCGGATTTCTGTGAAACAAGAAACGTGTGGAGCTGGTGGAGTATATCTTTCTAGTGGAAGAGAAAAATCGGGATTTCGTCATGTAGATTTTGATTTACGTCCAAATCAAATTTCAGAAAAGTCGTTGTGGAATTCCTTTATAATTTATAAAGGAATTATTTATATTTTAACAAAGGAAAATCATTTTAAATCGAATATCAATTTAATCGGGATGTGAAGTGTCAAGTTATAAATTCCAGTGGAGCTATATGATATTCTGCTGTGAATATATACGATAATATTTATTTATAAATATTTAATTTAATTATATTTAAATATATTTATATATTTAAATGGCTCATCCAGAGCTTTAAAAATAGCAAGTTTTGCAAATGGAGTCGGAATTCGACGAAACTAATTTTGTTGGATCCGCAATGTCAAATAGTTGTTAGATTTCCAGTTTCGTGATTTTTAGAGTCACTGTGTGGTCGTACGGATTTTTAGAGTGAGAAACATTCAGTTTTTCGACAGTTAAAAATACGCTGTGTGAGCATATGGAGTCGGAATACGATGAAACCATTTTCGTTGGGACCGTAATGTCGAACTCTAGCTGCATGTCAATTTTGGTGATTTTAGGAGATCGTATGTGGTCGTTGGGATTTTTAGAAGGCAGATACAAGGAGAAAATCGAGAAAATAAATTATAAAAATCAACTTCAAAATATCCCCCTCTATTTCTATGATCCAGCACAGGCCACGCGGCCTTCGTTCTCAACCACAATTCTTACCTTCCACCAACAAGCCTATAAAAACCCATCGAACAGAAACAATCAAGAAATTTCCCAAAAGAAAATTCAAAGTAAAATCAAAATAAATCGTATAAATCATTCGATGTATATATTTGCATTCAGTGACCGATCCTCTTCATTTCTGTGCTAATTGTATGTAGTGTGATGCGGTTTTTGGAGTTGCTCGAGTTGAGCAGAAAGGCTAGGGTTGGGTTTGGCGAAAGATGTGTGGTTTAATCGAAGGAATGGAGGTCAGTTTCGAACTCATGGGGAGATTCCGCATCTTGTATGTGATATTGGTGAATTTCTGAAACGAAAACCGTCGCACTCGTGTATTATCGTGGCGGAAGGTGAAGGAAGTCGCACTTCCTTTGGTGCAGGCGAGTTTGAACGTAAGGATACAGGAAGGAGCGAATTTCGAAGAGAAGGACTTTGGGGGTCGCGGCTTTCGAAATGGAGGAGTGTTGATTTGGGGAAGATCAGCTAATGGTGTTTCATAGAGGAGCAGCGTGCTGTGTTTTGCAAGTATGGAGGAAGAAGGATCATTTCGGGTTTGGGCTTATAAAAGGGGAAGCGGGTTTCCTAGTTGGGCTGGGCTAGATAGTTTGGGTGAGGCTGGTTTTTATTTGATTTAAGCTTATATTAATTTATAGATGTATAAACTTCGGAATACTATAACTTCTATATACGATATCAGATTGACGAACTGTAAGTTGCGTTGGGATCGTATGGACGGACACTACACGATGACACTGACTGGAAGCCCATCGGATCTCGTTACAATTTATAGCAAAATAAATTGTCAGAATCAAATCAAGCGACAATTATCGTTATTTAACGATGATAGTCCAAAGTGAGTAAATATCACTAACTCTGAACAGTTTATAATTTCATGTTGTATTTTTAGAACCGTTAAATATTGGCTGATTGACTGTGTGTTGTCTGTTTGATTGAACTGCTAGTCAGTTAGTTGAATTTCTATATTGATTCTGTTTAACAGAATATATCATATGGAATTGAAAGTGATGTTATCTATATTGTTTAACATCTGTGATGCAGGGAGACAGGTTGGAGGAATCCGACTGGATTCCTCAATAGTTATTTTATTGTTTTTCATATACTGAAATATATGATGTGATATACAACCTGTTGTTGATTATATGTGTATGGACGATATTGGACATCGTAATTGGATATGTTAAACACCATAACATACCGGACTACTGAAAAGAGAATATTTATAAAATCAGAGGATTTTATAAAAGAGAATATTTATAAATAGAATATTTATAAATAGAAGTATTTATAGATGGAATATTTATAAATAGGAAATACGTTTAAGTGGAATTTTAAATGAAGGGGAAATCTTTATAAATGAAATATTTATAAAGAAAAGGGAATATTTATAAAATCATAAGATTTTATAAATAAGATATTTATTGGTTAAATAAATAGGAGATGTTAAACGAGATACTTATTTGTTAAGTAAATAAGTTATAAAAGAGATATTAACTTAGCAAACAGAATAAGTTATTAAAAGGATTATTTATTTGTTAAATAAATAGAATAAGAAAAGGAGATATTTATTTGTTAAATGAATAAGATAAGATATAATGGATATTTATTTAATAAATAAGATATTAATAAAGGAAATACTTAGGGTAAATAAATAAGGTTAAAAAAGGGAATATTTGCAAATAGAATTTGAAAAGGGATTATTTGTAAACCATTTACAAATAGAGTTAAAAAGGGAAATATTGGTAAAACGTTATAAAAAGGAAACTGTTATAAGAAGGAAATCATTTTAAAGTGGAGAACCGTTACTAAAAGTAAATCTTTAAAAATGAATAAACGTTGTTAAAAAGGAAATCTTTATAAAGCGAATAAAGTCAGTTTATCGAATTAGTTAATAGAAAGGAGTTATCGATTATAGTTTAATCGAAAGGAGTTATCGATTATAGTTTAATCGAAAGGAGTTATCGAATTAGTTATTCGAAAGGAGTTATCGAATTAGTTATTCGAAAGGAGTTAAGTAAATAGAGTTAATCGATTAGGGTTAAATAAATAGAGTTGATCGAATTTAGTTTATTCGAAGAAAGGTTAATCGAGTCTAGTTATTCGAAGGAAGGAGTTATCGAATAAAGATTTATTCGAAGGAGAGTTACGTAAGGAAGTTGTTAACGAATTAAAATGGTGAACTTTGTCTATTTCAAGGTTAGAAACGTTGTTCAATTAAGGTCTGAGAGGTAGTATTACCCCAACTTGATTGACTCCATTTTTAACTAAGGAATAGTTAAGATTCGAGAGTGAAAGTGGTTAAGTGAATTTAGTAAATAAGTATATTGGTTTGAGTTGTCGTCGCGATGTTGATTTAAACATCTGTTTAAATCCAAGTAAAGAAGATTTGGAAACGTTTTCCAAATAGAATAAAAAACGTAATCAAATATTGAAATTTGAAATATGGAGTAGAAATGGAAATTTTTTCCAGTGTTAACGTATATTTTCTAAACATAGAAAATAAGGAAATATATATATGTATATATATATATGATTGATGATTGATGATTGATTGATAGAATTTCCATTTGGAAATAATATAGTTGTTTGCACACGTGTTTTTCTTTGATAGTTAAATCACGGACTATCAAAGTTTTGACCATTTTAACGATGTTAATATGGAGAGACCGGTTGGCTTATTATCCAAAGAACCACTATGTATTGGCATAAGCGTTGCGAATCATATATGCCAAAGATAATTGAAGACGGAGTAAAGTGCAAGGGCTATTGTATAAGTCTTAGATAACAGTACCTAAGATGGATGTACTGAATAGTGCCTTTGGTTCATCATGTTCCTGGATGACTTGTATGGAGGGATGTCTGACAGAGTATTTCCAGACGATCATGTATATTGATTTCTCCAACCATACCAAGAGTGAAAGCGGAGAAGGAAACTTCTTTTAGCTAACACATAATGTATGGTTGAGGACATCAATCGGTGATTTGATGGATTTGACGATGTGGCATTCAAAGTGAATCTGATGTGATGATGAAGTGTAACCTCAAGCCTCATCAACCGGTAAATGACAGAAATCGGGTAGGCAGCATGGCTAAGTCGGTCGCTCCGAAGTAGGGTGTATAATCACCTGATCTAGAGTTTCATTTATTTCTAAAAATCTATTGTTGATGTTGTCCCATTCGAGAAATGGTTGCTGATCCCAACTGTTGGTTATATACATTCGATACACTAAAGCGAAATGAGTGGTCGGTCATGTGGCCGGGTTGCAAGATGTTCTTGTTGAACCCAGTGTATTCCTTTCTAGAGGTACACTAGCGAAAGGTGGTTCCATACCTTGTCATAGTTGGAAATCCATTACCCAATACGCGCTTGCGGTTTCAATTGTATACTATATATGTAGAATGTGAGATGAAAGCGTTTCTGCTAGATGATTATTATATTGTGGTTGATAGACATTATTATAATATCAAAAGGTTTTTGATATAAAGATAATTTGGATTCTCATAAGGGAAAAACCCGTTCCGTTATACGACGTGGTCTTATGAGATATCGTTTACTTGCTCAAACTGTTTTACTCATACCAGTCCCATGACAGACCGGGAGTTTATTTTGTTTTGTTTTCCCTAAACTCTTGGGTACCTAAATTTGTACGGGCAGTCAAGTTGTCGGGATTTACAGATATACTGGAAGAGCTTGGAGCAGCAGGCTTCAGGATTATATAGCTATAGTTATTTCCGCTGTGTTGTAAGTGTTGTACTTTGATAACGATGTATATTTCAAGTTATGTTATATATATTATATGTTATTCGTTCTGCTGTGAGGTTCGTGTTACTCTGATGTTGTGTTCTTCTTCTTCTATTCTAAGTTTCTATCTTATCTTTCCTCACCCTCTATCTTCTTTCTATTAGTTTCTTGAATTTCCAGTGCAATTTGGGGTTGGACTTGTGTTATTTGGTCAGCTCAAATTGGACCGGATTTTCGGGTCATTATATATATATATATATATATATATATATATATATATATATAACAAATGAAAACGAAAAGAAATTGATTTCTCAAATCGGAATGGCAGTCGATTTGAAACCCGTCATCCTCCCGATCTGAAACCCCATCATCCTTCACCATCGATAAATGTCAAGTAGGAATCCACCACCTTCCATCAGTTTCCCTCCGTGCCAACCACCGAGCGTTTCAGAAATCGGTTTTGCCTCTCCCCTTCGAAGATCATCGTGCTTCCCAAATCCATGGCGCCCTTTCTCCGGCATCGCAATTTCACTATTGAACCACACTCTACTACCTTAACGTCTATCCTTCACCTATGGCGCGTGCGCTTTCCAGCACCAAAGTCCACAACTACAAGTCTCGGATTCACCGTACCCTAGTCTATTCGAGCCTGAGCTCCATAACTGATTCGATTTTGAGCTTGGTTTGATGTGGTGAGTTCTATTTTTGTTGGATCGATTTTTTTTTCTTCTAAAAATCTAGATATTTTTTTTCTACAGTTATACGAAACTCGAACTCACTATTACAATTCATGTCTTGTGAATTCCTACTGTGAAATTTGTATTTTGCTGTTTAAAGCTCTAGAATCCGAACCTACTGTAAATTAACAGTATGAACTTTCATATAAATGCATATGAATTAGGGATAGATGTCCTTTTAGTGTTTCATGTTACTTTAAAATCTAAGTACCGCTATTTTATTTTAGGTTCATTATCAATCTGGGTTTGTCGTGCTTGAACGAGAATCAAATTTTGGATCTATGCTTGTGAAATTTTGATGGTATATGTACATATACATGCATAGGTATGCGTAAAAATGCATTATTCGGTCAGTCTATGTTTGTTAAAGTCCCGCTTCCAATCATGATGATTTTATTCTCAACTTAATCTTGCCTCGGAAGGTGAGATTCCTCTCACACACGACTAGCTTATCAATAAGTGGATTAAATATTTGAATTGTTGAATTGAATGATAGGTTGCTCTAGAAATTATTTGTTACGTGATTGTGCATATGTGACACACACACACAATCATTATATATGACATGTTTGGATGAGATGTGTGATATGTTATGTTTGGTATTGCTCTCACCTTGCCAGTTCCCAAATAAATTTACGGAAATTCACTATGTTTTGAAATTATATACACCCGAATGATTGTATATAGTTGAGAAATAAATTTGAATCGATGGGATGCGGGTTGAAATGATATATATCCGGGATTCGAATTTTAGGTTAAAACGGATTGAAATGATACATATCCATATCAGTTGACCATAAGGTTGAAAAATATATATGAGCGCCATCATTAAAAATTTATTTTAAATATGTATCAGATTTTAAAAATAGGTTTTGAATATAGTTTGGATTTTACGTAAAGAAATATTTGAAGAACTTTCTCGAATTAACTCGAGTTAAATATGATTTGTTTTAGTTTAAGTAGTTGTAATATATTTGTGAAATTTATATTTAAAGTTAAGATGCGACTGGAAGAAGAATTTTAGGAAATTGTTTTGAATAATTTAACAAAATCTTACTTTATTATTGATGAATTTTACAAATTTAATGGAAAATAGAGAAGAAGAGAGTTGTAGATAGTGCTGAAAATTAATATTGAAGTTACGTTGGCTTTTAACTAGTTTTCCATGGAAGCTTATTTCGTAAATGTAACTAAAATTTTATATTGTTTAAAGTTAGAATATATGCAATTGATTAAATATAAGAGTTTTAGATATGATTGGTTTAAGAATTGTCATAAGATTTCGAATAAAAGATGGTCAAAAGTTTGAAATTTGATAAATGGTGACCCAAATTTTAACTTAACAAATAAACATCAAACTTGCTTTAGAATGTAGTATAATGGAATGAACGTGGAAACCAGGCTAGATTTCAACTTGCAAAGACGACTTGAAAATAACGCTAATCATAAGGTGAAATTTGAATTTGAACGAAAAAACGAGAATCGATTTAAATATGAATCTGAATGAATAGAATTCAGATTTTGGAATGTGGATTTGGACCGGTAAATTATGATATTTAAGCTAACTTATATGTTAAACAGAATTTTTCTTAAATTCTTGGTTTTTCACAAACTACTTAAAGTTAATATATTTAAACTATTTCTTTTACTATTTAACTTTAGAACCCTTTATGTGTGTGTGTGTATATATATATACACACCCTATTCAAGTTTGACATGTTTCTCATTTAAAATATAAACACTGTTTTCAAATTTATATTTTTTAAAATTTAACATACCTTCAAATGTATCATATACACACTATTTTCAAATTTACTGTATGAACACTATTTTCGATTAACTACTCCAAGTATAATTTAGAAATTAAATAAGTCCATGTTCAAAACCAAGCCTTATGACTCTGAAGAAATCAAACATGAAGATGATGAGGAAATATGATATTTTGCGAAAATTGAAAACTAAACTTGACTTGCTTGTGAATACAAGATTCGAAAACCCAACGAATCATGATGAATTATTTTCGGCAATCGATTTTGAATTAACACTTGAATTATATCGATTTACGACACGTGAATATGATTTTAAATTTAATGACCACGGTAAAACGTAAATGTTTGGTTGTAAAGAGACCGGAGTCGATGTTGTCATACTCTCTGCCAATACCGATACCACTTTAACAACTGTGTACATGGAGGAGATTCCAAAACAAAGTAGGATGGTATGGAGATGATTACTGGATTTAAAGAAAGAGAAAGATAATGGATGGGCCTTGACCATCGGGTCATAATTAAAATGACTAAAACAAGTGCTATACCGTGACTAAGTGAGGTCGCACTCTGATCGGACATGCTTCTTCGATATCATCTCTATGACTGTTGTGATCGATTTGGGTGCACCCTTTGATTATGGGAGTGTACTCCGAGGTGGGCGGTAGTTGCTACTATCCGTTACCACTTGTCCGTGCATGCAAAATGGTAGAATCCTATCCTAGGTATTCCTCGGTGCCTTGTCATATTTATCCTGATCGAGCCCCCCTACGATTTTGATTTGTCGTTGTCGTATCGAGACGCATCCCTATCTACCGACGTACTGGTGTTTTATGTGCAATGTGTACGACAATGTATGTAAACGATGTAAGGGTAAAAATATAATCCTGCTTATGTTATTTTTAAAATATTTACTTTACTGAATAGACAATATTATAATAGCGTATTACACTATATGTATTAGTTCCACGGATTCTTAGGGGATGTGAATCCCAAACATCCCTTAAGTTACTGATATATTCTGTTTAAACATTTCATTTGAGTTGATTCACTTATATGAGAATGTTAGTCCTGACTCCAGTATTTTGTTTTGTTTTACTTTGCAAAATGCTCGGGTCAGCCTGAGTATTTCAGCTTTGGAGATTCACTTGCTGGGGCTCGAGTATTTCTGGAGTTTAGGCATCTATCTTTGTATACTAAGTTTATTCTATTTCTTCCCGTATTTGTAAGCTTTTGTATTCAATCTTCCGCTGTATTTATATATTTCCATACTCTGGTATCATATATGAATTTAAAAGGAGTTTGTAATATTATATAAATTTTACTTCCGCTGTGAGATATTCTGTGTTCTATGTCTATAATTCTGTGATGATTTATATTTCAACTACATAAGTAAATAACAATCTGTCGTTTGGATCGGTTCGAGTTCGTTTAATTTTCGACTTGGGGTGGGAAAAATGGCAGGTCGGTACATTTGGTATCAGAGCCAGGTTTATATAAACCTTAGCTTATGGGTTGAAAAAATCATTAGAGATAGGGTAGTAATACCCTAGAATGAGAAAAATCATCTTAGAATCCTTCTTGAGAGAGCGTATTTTAAAGTTAAAATGATTCAATTGATTTTAAAGATTTTATAGGGATTTAATTATATAAGATTTGTTAAAAAACCTTTTATACTAGTTTAAACTCCACTCCATTCCTTTGAATTCACTTTTTACTTGGATTTGTCTTAGGATAGGATTTCCCAAATTCGAGTCTTGATCTTATTTTATCCCGTCTTTGGAAATTTGAATCTTCGATTTTTACAATCGTGAAATCTTCTCTACTTTAATTTAATCCATTTATTAGATTCTTAATCCTTTGTGAATTCAACTTCGAATTTATTTCCAAACTAACTTGAATCTAATTTAAATAAATAATGCTTGAGAATTTAAAACAAAACTTGAATCTAACTAATTAAATGATGCTAAAGAATTTAAATGTAACGTGTGTGTGAATATATATAACACAAGAAATGAACAGTTGATTTAATCAATTTATGCTAAGCAATTTGAGTAGCTATAGATTTTCTTGAGAATACTTAAAAAAACCTAATAACAAGGCGAGTCTTTCAAAATAAATTGAAATAACTATAGGTTGAGAACTTATAAAAGGGTATAAAATAATAAAAATAAACAAGAAGACTTGTAAAATGATAATTGAAAAATAATAAATTTTTTTGAATTCATAAAGATTGTGGAGAATAAATTACTTTCTAGATAATTGTAGCATAAGCTATAATTTGTAAGTATAGTAGTTGAAATTTAGGAATTTGGTAACTCGAAAGATATGAAAATAAAATTTGGTTTCGAATAAATGAAACGAAATATTAATTGGATGATAAGTGAAAGGGAACCTAAAAATATGATTTATTGTTTACAATTGTATTGTAGTTTTTCCAAAGTACATTTTGGTTAGAAAAGCAATTACTTTTGGAAATCTTGTAGAATACCTTATCCTTAATTATGAAACCTAAAATGATCTAGTTTCGTGATATATTATTTTGTCGTATATACATATATTTAGAAATTAATATATAACTTTGATTTTAAAAATAAGAATTCCAAGTGTTTAATTGAACATCAAGATTGGATTATCGGGTATGTCAAGGTTTCGAATATATGCCTGTCCAGCGTATGTACTAAATCCTAGATGTACTAGATAGATACAAAATTTCACCCTAGTCGTTTGGAAATAATTCTGGCGATGACTGCAGCATAACCAAAATTTATTTTCGAGTTTCGAAGGTGAGATAAATATATAGTTGCAGTTAAGACGTCGAATTAATACTTAAACCTTATTTTGTAAATATATAAGGAATAATGAGAATAAAAATTTATTTTCAGATAAGGAATTTGTAATGTGAAAGTTGGTTTTAAATCAGTGAACAAAATGCCCATGAGATTCTTATAAAGTTTCATGGAATTATAATATTTTTCTTATATGAATATAAATTTAGACTAGTATTTGTGTGAAAAATCATATATGCTAAACTTATGAAATTTAAGGGAGCTAAGAATTTTGAAACATTAATGGAAAGTTGATTTTGTTAAGAACTCATATGTATTATTACATATTCTAAAAATTTAGATTAGCATACATTTAAATTTACAAGTGGGGGAGAGGACTAATTTTCCCCGTTCAAAACTTTATAAAATAGATTGAAAGTGAATTAAATAAATATATGCATAAAATGAAATGAAATATCGCATGCTTGAACAACAAATTCAATGCGATAAAAATAGAACACGCATTCGAGAGTAACATGGATTTAGTGAATCATTTAAATTATATATTTGTTGTTATCAAATGAAGCTAATACGAAAGAATGAATGAAAAAAAAGTCGACAAAAGATGAATAAAGATGGAAAGCATATAAATTGAATACATTTGAAATATCTATTGTTTTAAGAATATTTATTTGGAATGCATAAGAGGAGGAATTGCGTGTAAATAAATTAAATTTTGAAAGTTAAATGCATTTTCGAAAGCACAATCAACATAAGCATAAGTTTCAAAGAATTAGTTTGGGAAGAAAATTATTATTTCAACTATGAGTAGAATTCAAATTTTCTAATGTAAGAAAGGGAAATACTTATGAATAGTGTGGTAATAAACCTGGCCATTTGAAGCAACACATGTCTAAATCATTTTCTACAGGAAAATTTTCCTTTCCCTGCTATGTTGAACTAGTTGTAAACACTCAGTATATGAGGCAATGTAAACGATAATAGATGGATATCTAGTAGAAAGCTGGGCTGAGCAAATCAAAGTTGGAAAAAAAAAAACAGCAGTAAGAGGGATGCTGCTGCATGTAGCAGCAGCACTGGCTATCGCGGTGAAAAAAAGGGCTGCTGCTGTTGACAGCAACAGCAAGCAAGAAGAAAAACTATTTATTAAACTCTACATAACGGGAATATTCCATTTAGATTGAATGTTATCAAATATGCTTTTGAATATTAACAATAAATTTTTTGAATTGGAATGTAAATAAAATGAAATCGAATATGTATTGGAATGTAATAATTGATTATGTAAATGTTGGTTTCATCATTTCGTTGTTGTTATGCTTTGTCAAATTACGTTACATGTTGTTTATTGTTATGTATATTATATATATATATTGATTCTCATTTGTTTGTTGAGATTTTAGTAGGTTGCATGCTTCGTTTTGGAGCTTGCTTTTGCGCAAATGCTTTAAAAATAAGCAAACATGCTTTAAAAATAAGCAAACATGCTTTCGCTAAATAAGGTACGTATCTTAGATTTAATAACGTATTTGGGTTTCTGTTGTTTTTTCCCCCCGGAATAGGGATGCTTCATCATGTGGATGAGATGTATATCATAATATATTGTCTTGTAAAAATTTCGTCTGACCCATGCAAAGAAGGTGCTGCTGAAATTTTCCGTTAATTCGAGCGTTAGAAAATATTATTTTCATTCTAATAAGAATTTTCATTCTAATAAGTTTTAAGCTAAATAAAAATTCTTATTAGTAGAAGTATCTTCTTTAGTTATAACATGTACGTTTTTATACGACGCTTCCTTTTCGAGGACGAAAAGCGCTGAGTAGAGGATAATATAACAACTTGATTCAACGTTTAAACATAAAAAATAGAAAAAATAAAATAAAAAATAAATAAACAGCGTGAAATTGATAAGTTACAAAATGTTAAATCTTAAGAGTTCAAATATATTATTTAGAAGTGACTAAATAATCATATAATGATAATATCCTAATACGTTCGCTTAGTTTAACTCGGTGGGAACGATTGATTTACGGTAGCAATAATCGATATTAAAATTAACGTTAAAATCTAAGAAGTGAAGTAAACCATGAAAATTAATATTTGAATTACATATAATTATACATAACAAAGGAATGAATTTCATAGTAAGATACGCAAATTTCTTCGTTCATTGTAAATTTGTTAAACATGTAAATAAATCGCTAAGTGTCGAAATTCAAGCGATTTTAAACTAAAAATACTAGAGGAAATTCTTAGAACAAAGCTATTTTTTCTTTCTTTTTTTCCTTTTCTCGTTTCGTGAAATTTGAACGTTTGTTATTCTGAGTAAACAATTTCGGGTCACAAATGAGCAAAAACTGTCAGTATTGGCTTGGTATATCTCCCTTGTTTTTTTTTCTTATGTTTGAAATAACCTGAATTCACCTGTATATCATTTCAAAGATGACTAAGAAAGGAAAATAAATTAAATGTGTAAAAGAGAAAATAAATTCAAGTGCAACACGTTTCAGAAAGATCAGGATATGTTTTATACGCGTCAACCCTTCTTCCCTCTTTAATCCGTTCCTTATTCTTTCTCCTTTATCATCGTTCATTTATATTTATATATATATATATATAAACAAATGAAAACAAAAAAAAATTGATTTCCCCAAATCGGTATGGCAGCCGATCTGAAACCCATCATCCTCCCGGTCTGAAACCCCATCGTCCTTCACCATCGATAAATGTCAAGTAGGGATCCACCACCTTCCATCAGTTTCCCTCCGCGCCAACCACCGAGCGTTTCAGAAATCGGTTTTGCCTCACCTCTTCGAAGATCGTCGTGCTTCCCGAATCAATGGCACCCTTTCTCCGGCATCGTAACTTCACTATCGAACCACGCTCCACTACCTTGATGTATGTCCTTCACCTCTGGCGCGTGCGCTTTCCAACACCAAAGTCCACAACTACAAGTCTTGGCTTCACCGTACCCTAGTCTATTCGAGCATGATCTCCATAACCGATTCGATTTTGAGCATGGTTTGACGTGGTCAGTTCTATTTTTGTTGGATCGATTTTTTTTTTTTTTTTTTGATTCTGTTCTGAAAATCTGGATATATATTTTTTCAACAGTTATAGGAAACTCGAACTCACTATTACAATTCATATCTTGTGAATTCCTACTGTGAAATTTGTATTTTGCTTCCTAAAGCTCTAAAATCCGAACCTGTTGTGCATTAACAGTATGAATTGTCATATAAATGCGTATGAATTAGGGATAGATGTCCTTCTAGTATTTCATGTTACTTTAAAATCTAAGTACCACTATTTTATTTTAGGATTCATAGTCAACCTAGGTTTGTCGTGCTTGAACGAGAATCAAATTTTGGATCTATGCTTGTGAAATTTCGATGGTATATGTACATATACATGCATAGGTATGTGTATATATGCATGATTTGGTCGGTCTATGTTCGTTAAAGTCCAGCTTCCAATCATGATGATTTTATTCTCAACTTAATCTTGCCTCAGAAGGTGAGTTTCCTCTCACACACGACTAGCTTATCATTAAGTGGATTAAATATTTGAAATGTTGAATTGAATGTTAGGTTGCTCTAGAAATTATTTGTTATGTGATTGTGCACATGTGACACACACACAATCATCATATATGACACGTTTGGATGCAATGTGTGATATTTTATGTTTGGTATTGCTCTCACCTTGCCAGTTCCTAAACAAATTTATGGAAATTCACTATGTGTTGAAATGGTATACACCCGGATGATTGTATATATTTCAGAAATAAATTCTAATCGATGGGATGCGGGATGAAATGGTATATATCCAGGATTCGAACTTTCCGTTAAAACAAAGATTGAAGTGATACATATCTTTATTGACCATCGGGTAGAAAAATATATATGGGCGCCGTGGTCATTAAAATTTTATTTTAAATATGTATCGTATTTTTAAGATAGTTTTCGAATATAGTTTTGATTTTACGTAAAGAGATATTTGAAGAACTTTCTCGAATTAACTCGAGTTAAATATGATTTGTTTTAGTTTAAGTAGTTGTAATATATTTGTGAAATTTATATTCAAAGTTAAGATGTGACTTAAAGAAGAATTTTAGGAAATTGTTTTGAATAATTTAACAAAAGCTTACTTTATTATTGATGAATTTTACAAATTTAATGGAAAATAGAGAAGAAGAGAGTTGTAGATAGTGTTGAAAATTAATACTGAAGTTACGTTGGCTTTTAACTAGTTTTCCATGGAAGCTTATTTTGTAAATGTAACTAAAAGTTTATATTGTTTAAAGTTAGAATATATGCAATTGATTAAATATAAGAGTTTTAGATAAGATTGGTTTAAGAATTGTCATAAGATTTCGAATAAAATATGGGTAAAAGTTTGAAATTTAATAAACGATGATCCAAATGCTAACTTAACAAATAAACATCAAACTTGCTTTGGAATGTAGTATAATGGAATGAACGTGGAAACCAGGCTAGATTTCAAGTTGGGAAGATGGCTTGAAAATAACGCTAATCATAAGATGAAATTTGAATTTGAACTAACAAATGAGAATCGATTTAAATATGAATCTGGATGAATAGAATTCAGATTTTGGAATGCGGATATGGACCGGGTAAATTATGATATTTGAGCTAACTTATATGTTAAAGAAAATTCTTCTTAAATTCTTGGTTTTTCACAAACTACTTAAAATTAATATATTTAAACTATTTCTTTTTCTATTTAACTTTAGAACCCTTTATGTGTGTATATATACACCCTACTTCAAGTTTGACATGTTTCACATTTAATATATAAACACTGTTTTCAAATTTATATATTTTCAAATTTAACATACCTTCAGATGAATCATATGCACACTATTTTCAAATTTATTGTCTGAACACTATTTTCAAGATTAACTACTCCAAGTATAATTTAGAAATTAAATAAGTCCATGTTCATATCCAAGCCTTATGACTCTGAAGAAATCAAACATGAAGACGTTGAGGAAATATGATATTTTGCAAAAATTGCAAACTAAACTTGACTTCCTTGTGAATTCAAGATTTGAAAACCTAACCGAATCATGATGAATTGTTTTGGGTAATCGATTTTGAATTAACACTTGAATTATATCGATTTGCGACATGTGAATATGATTTTAAATTTAATGACCACGGTAAAACGTAAATGTTTGGTTATTAAAGGGACCGGAGTCGGTATTGTTATACTCTCTGCCAATACCGATATCACTTTAACAACTATGTACATGGTGGAGATTCCAAAACGAAGTAGGATGGTATGGAGGCGATTACTAGATTTAAAGAAAGAGAACGATAATGGATTGGCCTTGACCTTCGGGTCATAATTAAAAGGACTAGAACAGGTGCTATACCATGACTAAGTGAGGCCGCACCTCCGATTGGACATGCTTCTTCGATACCATCTCTATGACTGTTGTGATCGATTTGGGTGCACCCTTTGATTATAGGAGTGTGTTCCGGGGTGGGCGGTAGTTGTTACTATGCGTTACCACCGGTCCGTGCATGCAAATGGTAGAATCCTGCCCTGGGTATTCCTCGGTGCCTTGTCATATTTATCTTGATTAAGCCCCCTACGATTTTGATTTGTTGTTGTCATATCGCGGCGCATCCCTATCTACCGACGTACTGGTGTTTTTTATGCAATGTGTACAACAATGTCTATATACGACGTAAGTGTAAAAATGTAATCCCGCTTACGTTATTTTTAAAATATTTACTTAACTGAATAGACACTATTATAATAGCATATTATGCTATATGTATTAGTTTCATGGATCCTTAGGGGATGTGAATCCCAAACATCCCTTCAGTTACTGATGCATTCCATTTAAACATTTCATTTGAGTTGATTCACTTATATGAGAATGTTAGTCCTGACTCGAGTATTTTGTTTTGTTTTTCTTTGCAAATGCTCGGGTCAGCCTGAGTATTTCAGCTTTGGAGATTCACTTGCTGGAGCTCAAGTATTTCTGGAGTCTAGGCATCTATCTTTGTATACTCAGTTTATTCCATTTCTTCCTGTATTTGTTAACTTTTTATTCAGTCTTCCGCCATATTTATATATTTCCATACTCTGATATCATGTATGAATTTAAAAGGAGTTTATAATATTATATAAATTTTACTTCCACTGTGAGATATTTTGTGTTCTGTGTCTGTGATTCTGTGATGATTTGTATTTAAACTACATAAGCAAATAACAATATGTCGTTTGGATCAGCTTGAGTTAGTTTAATTACCGACTTGGAGCAGGAAAAATGGCAGGTCGTTACAGATGGGGGTGGGACTCCATCATGGCCCCAATAGTTCTGGTGATGAAAGTGGTGGATATCATATGCTTTACGCACTAAGTGAGAGATGTGAGGATGATTGCTTTGTTTGATGTTTGCTATCACCATGACATGCACACTCCCATTTTACACTTTATGTTAGTGTTACCTTAGAGTGTTGTACATCTTGTTGTGCTAACTCTTTGGTTGCAGGTTCAGGTATGATTATTTATACCTGTAATTGCTTTATTTTGCTATTATTGCTCACACCAGTCTTTTGTCTGGCCCAGAGTTTTATGTCTCTTCCTGTTACTCTGGGTGCTTCTAAACAAGCAGGCTAGAGACAGGTTAGGTGGTTATGCACGAGTCACTGTCTGGAGACCAGCTTGAGGCTTCCACGTACTATTTACATATATTCTCCCTGTGTTGTTGTTGGTCACTACTTTGGACATTAGTAGTGTACCTTTTCTATTTTGCTTTAGAGATAGTATTTTTAAGTTGTAATAATGGTTTGGATCATAAGTTGTATTTTGGATTCCACTACTCTGATGGAGATGGTTTTGTTTTCAACTTATGCACTATCTCGCTTGTTTTATATCGAGTTATGTTACTATCATATTTTATTCCATGCGTTGTGAGGTATACTACTGGTTTTTGATGATTTATAGTTTCAAATTTGACGATTGTCCCGTGCTAGTTGGACATTGGCGCAATGCATTTCGTAGAAATGTCGGTTGGTGCGGGGCGGGATGTCATAGTCCTCCTTTTATCAGCATAATATTTATGTTGGTCTTAAGCAGATTTCATCCTTTGCCAGATAAGATCATTTAAAGTGCCTCAAATCATGTTTGCCACAAGAAAAAGTATCGGTAGATTCCCACCAACAAGTCAGCGATCTACAAAGTCGTACATATAGTGCTTCGAAGGGTGCCTTGCCTATATTGGATTGGAAACTGTTATTGTTAGCAAACTCTGCCACAGGAAGGTGCACTTCCCAAGTCCCTCCAAAGTCTAGGATACATAGTCTTAGAAGATCCTTTAGAGCTCAATTCACCCCCTCAGTCTGTCCATCTGTATGAAGATGATATGCAGTGCTCAAATGTAGGTGTGTACCTAATGCCTCTTGCAAGCTCTTCCAAAAATCGCTAGTAAAGATGGGGTCCTGATCGCTTACTATACTAGAAGGTACCCCAAGTAACCGAACTATCTCTCGGAGATAAACTGATGCCAGCTAAGAAGTTGTCCTCTTGCTCTTTACAAGAATAAAATGAGCGCTCTTTATAAGTCTATCCACTATTACCCAAATTCTCATATTGCCCTTCCTTGATCATGGCAATCCATCGATTAAATCCATAGAGACATTCTCCCACTTTCATTGCGGGATATCCAAGGGCTGAAGCAATTCACCAGGTTTCTTTTGTTCATCCTTTAATCTTGGGCAAGTCATGCATCGAGCTACAAGCTTTGCTACATCTTTCTTCATGCCAGTCCAAAATAAAACCCTCTTCATATCTCAATTCATTTTGCCGCTGCCCGGATGGATCGTCATCTAAGAATGATGACCCTCTTCAAGCACCGCCTTAAGAAATTCCCCAATCTTAGGGACACATAGCCTTCTGCCTCGTCTTATCCACTCTTATAGTATATCTAGAAAGATGATTAGAAGTCTCTCATCTGCTTAGCTTGTCCAAGATGTCTGAAATTTGCGGGTCCTCTTGTTGCTTAGATCAAACTTGCTCCAATAGAGTAGGTCGCATCTCCAAAGATGCCAACAATCCCACTAAGATCCGTAGAAGGCTTAAAATTAAAGGTTGAAATATACTCCAAGCTCAGCTTTTCTACAAATAGAGGACTCAAAGTCAACCTCTTCCTACTCAGTGTGTCTGCTACCATATTACCCTTGCCAGGTGTATAAGTTATCTCGAAGTCGTAAGGCGCTAGGAACTCCATCCACCTTTGCTGCCTTAGGTTGAGATCCTTTTGTGAGAACAAGCATTTGAGCGATTTATGATCTGTATATAGCTCAAACTTTTCTCCAAGTAGATAGAGTCTCCAAGACTTCAGTGCGAACAATATAGCAGCCAACTCTAGATCGTGAGTTGGGTAATTCTTTTCATAAACCCTCAACTGTCTGCTTCCATAGCACACTACCCTTCCCTCTTGCATCAAGACGACACAAGCCCTGTTTCACAAGCATCGATGTAAACCATAAACATCTTGCTTCCGTTTGGGAGAGTTAGAATTGGGGTTGTTTTTAGAGCCCTCTTCAACCTCTGAAAAGCATCCTCACAATCAATGCTCCAAGAAAAAGCCAAGTTCTTCTTCGTCAATCGGGTAAGCGGGGTTGATACTATTGCGAAATCTCTGATAAAATTTTTATAGTATCCCGCCAACCTTAGGAAACTTCTCACCTCCGTTGCATTCTTTGGAGCTCTCCAATCTTGAACTGCAATGACTTTCGTGGGATCCACAGCTATCCCGTCTTTGGAGACCACATGCCCTAGGAACCTTACTTCCTTTCTCCACAAGTGACACTTGGAAAACTTTGCCTTGAGTTGATGTGATCTGAGGGTACGTAGAACCACCCTTAAGTGTTGGACATGCTCTTTCTCGTTCTTTGAGAAGATCAGTATGTCATCCACAAAGACCACCATAAATTTTTCAAAAACTCCCTAAACACCCTATTCATTAAGTCCATAAAATAGGTGGGTGAATTGGTCATCCCAATAGGCATAACAAACCATTTGAAGAAGCCATCTGGAAATCTGAATGCAGTCTTATCAATGCTATATTCTACCACTCTTAACTGATGAAACCCTACGGCGAGATCCATCTGCGAGAAAACTGACGCGCCAAACGGCTGATCGAACAGGTCATCAATCCTCAGTAGCGGGTGCCTATTCTTCTTTGTGAGCTAATTGAGCTCCCTATAATCCACACATAGATGAAGTGAGCCGTCTGCCTTAGTTGCAAAGATGACTGGAGCTCCCCATTCTGAAATGCTTCGCTTAATAAAACCTTTTTGAATAGCTCCCCTAGTTGCTTACTGAGCTCCCTCCTTTCCCTTAGAGCCATGTGGCGCACTAGTAGAGCAACTGGCTTTGCGTTCTCTACCAAGTAAACCCGAAAGTCTGTCTCACACTTTGGAGGTAGTCCCTTAACCTCCTCAAACACATCCGGAAAGTCTCTAACCATGGGCACAGATTGCAAGTCATCAACAGAATTACCATGTGATTCAAGAAAGATGAGCATCACCGACCCCTATGGGTCGCAAGAAATTTTGAGAGACCTACCATGACTAGAAAGAAGTCTAGCCATGCTCCTTTCGCAATCAAGGATGGAACCATAAATGGCTAGCCAATCCATGCCTAGAATCAAACCATAGCCCATAAAGCCCAGTACATTTGCGTCACATTCAACTTCGACGCAGAAGCTAGAAAATCTCAAACCCCTACACATCATAGATAACTGAGCCGATCCTCCTATGGGGTTTGAGACTACTATGGGTTCAAAGACTATACTTGTATTTAGGTCCAGACTACCAACTAAAGAACATGATATAAATGAGTGTGAAGCACCAAAATCAACAGGGTTTAAATATGATAGTCAAAAAGGGAAATCAAACCTTCAACTATGACTTTCCTACCTCGATCGGGTCTACTTGCTTCCAAAGAATGCACTTTTCCATAAGTTCCTACCCCTTGCCCTTGTTTACTAGGGCATTTTTTGGTGAAGTGTCCCATCTGTTCACAATTAAAGCAAGCTCCTTTGGTCTTTCTGCTGTCTTTTACAAAATGACCCATAGCACCGCAACCATGACACTTTATCTCCTTTTTGATTCGGGCTTTGTCGAGTTTTCGACCGTCTTTTGTTGCTTTCCTTTCTTGGGCCACCATTTTTCTTTTTCGCCCTTCGCTAGAGTTTCCTCAGTCTTGTTTTCTTGCTTTTCTTCCTTACCATCTTCATGCATGAGTGCCATATAAACTAGCCTTTTAAAAGTTGCCCCCATTGGTATGTAAGATAAAGCAAGCCCTTGGAGGGGCTGATTCAATCCTCTTGCAAACCTAAGCGCCTTCTTGTGGGGCGTATTCACCAAATCCAGTCCAAACCTCGCTAGTTGATTATACCTATTCACATATCCGTTCACTGGCATGTCTCCTTGTTATAAAGCTAAGAACCTTTCCATATCTAGTCTCTCCTCATCCTGAGATAAGAATTTCCTCTCGAACCTTTGCCTTAAATCATCCCATGTCACTACTGGTTATTCACCTTGCATTACTTTCCACCAGTATGAAGCCTCAACATTAAGTTGCCATGCAGCCAGTTGTATTTTCCTTTGGTCATCGACCTCAAAAACACAGAACAAGTTCTCTATCTCTCGTAACCAATTCCATGCTTCAACAAAGCATTCTATTCCGCGGAATGGTTTTCCTCCCATAGCACAAAAGTCGTTGCAAATCTTAGAGAAATTATCTACTTGCCGAGGTGGAGGAACAGCGGCTGCAGCTGGGGGAAGGGCATCTCCCTGGCCTCTGGCAGGTGTCATAGCCTCAAGATATCCACGAAACCAAGCTGGTATCTGAATGCCCTTGGGAAGATTGGGATCCCCAAACATGCTGGAAAGAAAAGGAGAAAGGATTCAACAAGAGATCAAGAGATTATTGACAATAGCTTAAGGGGATATGTTAAAAAAAAACAGATTTTTCCTTGAAAATACTTTGCTTTTAAAACCATTTTTTTAAATTGTCATAAATCTGTCTTTCAAGACAATACAGAAAACAAAATACCAAAGTACATAAAGTCATATCCCATAGCATAAGCCAAACTAAAGTGGAAAGCAGATCAAAGCGATACATTTCAAGCCAAGTCCAAGCTGAAGTGATGTCCTAGTTCCTGCTGAGTACCTCCACCCTAAGAACTTAAGGGGGGAAAGCAAGAAATCGGCAAAAGAAAAAGGTCAGACATAAAGTTTGGCGAGTTCCACTGATTTACATATATGCATGAATTAAAAATGACAAGATAGGTAAATAAAACTAGGAAAAAAGGTATAGTATTACAATAGATAATCTGGACAGAATAACATGATGGACGGGATAACAGAAATAAAATTATGATCAGTTAAGGCTTCACTTTTATATCTAAAACGGGTAAATATCTGAACACATATGTCTGAACATACATGTTTCATATTTCAAATCCTAGTCTACACTAATACTAGAATAACAAGTTCAACATTATTATGTATTAACAGGATTAACAACAGGAACAACAAAAAGAATAATAGCAGGAATAACAACATGAATAATAGCAAGAATAATAACAGGATTAGGAATACCCTAATTACATAACATGATTAGGTGCTAACATAATTATATATTAACAGGATTAGGTGTACCCTAATTAATACCCAAGCGACCGACTCCCTAATACCCGAATATCCTGTGTTAGTCTCGGCAATACGGTGTATCACTCCCAAACCCAAAGACTTACTGAACGCAGCAATATCCATAGGTGTTATAGCGTCTTATTTTTCCTGGTCGGACTCATGCACGCTTATGGCTCCCCCAGAACACGCCCGTAACCACCCCCATGTGAACATTTTACTATCAAGTCCAGTAAAGCGTGCCTTGGCCTCTACCTAGAGCGAGGCCCTTCTAATAAGATAGCAAACAGGGATACTGACTGATATGGGTTCCAAACAGCAGATGGACACAAGCCAAAACCCTCTAAGCTTATGTCCCCAAAGTATAGGATTTAGGAGTCCCTAAAACCCTATATAACAGTAGATAGGGGTCCTTTTTGCTTCTTATTACTTATATTCAACTCAACAGGTTTAGGTTTTATTAATAAGCATGGTTTTAATGCCATTATGTTATACAATCCTATTCTTAGCATATCATTTAATTAATGTCTGTTTAAGTCATAGTTAACATGTCTATTCCTTATGCATATTTTTTATTAACTACATCCCCAAGTTACAGGATTCATGCATAAGGTCTGTTTACAGCAAGTGTCTACAACAAGTCTACACAGGTACACTTATCCTTTTTTTCCCCAATTTATAACATACACATTTTTATATTTTTACCAAGTTATAGCATATACACATTACTACAAGCCTAACATATGTATATTCAATCATGCCTAACTTCCTTTTTATGTCATTCATTATTGCCTCAATTATACGTACACCCTAATTGGGTATATCCTAGGCTTCTAAAGGCCAAGGTTTAGCATAAAATAAAAAGGAAACAGAGGGAGAGGAATAAAATCACATAAGCATATAAGACTGGAAATAATTATAGAAATAGAGAAAATGAAGATAGATACATTTTACATGTTATTTATCCAATCACCACAGGCATGTGTATAACTTGTCTAATTAACATTACATGCATGTATGTAACTTGTTTAAACATCACAGACATGCATATAACTTGTTTAACATCGTAGGCATGTATGACATGTTTTATCACAGGCATGTATATAACTTGCAACATCACAGGCATATGTATAGTTTGTTTAACTAACAATAATACATGTGTATAATAGATTATATTGGCATAGGTGAGAACAATGAATCAACTATATTTATTTTAATGTAAATCCTAGCCAGTTTCATTTAACTATTGTAACACCCCGAATTTCAGTTAATGCTAAAATTCACTAATTGCAGAATAAATAATCTCAGATGTGAGAATTGGAGGAAACGGGCTGCGTCATTGCGTTCGTCTCGGAAAAATACGCGAAATAAAGTCCGAGTTTTCGAGAATCGGAGTCCGTATGGCCCAGTTATGGCCCAATGAAGTTTACAGAAAATTCAAAGTTTAAAACAGATTTAAAATTCAGGTTCAAATTTCGAAATTGGGGCCATTGGGCGCAGGCGGAAAAATTCCTGCCTAGCTACCAAGGTCGACAGCCCTGTCGACTGGGCAGTCGACTTGGCTACGACCAAGTCGACAGCACTGTTGACTTGGGTGTCGACAGGGGGTGCTCGGCCAGTTTGACCTGGTGCACCATTTTAGGGTTTGGCTGTGTTTTGGGGCTGTTTTCTGGAAGCTTCCGAGATCTGATGGTCCTAATCTAATTTAGGGTTAATCTAAGGGCCTAAAACACTTGCCTAATCTATAAATACACCCTAAGCCTACCCTAATTCATACTAAAAATAGATTCAAGGGCCTCATGCCGTCAAATTAAAACTAGAAGGAGCCTCCACCAAAGTTGAGAGGAAGTTAGCATCTCAAATCAACTCTAATCAAGTTCTAATCCACTCTAGCAACTTAATCTTCCTTATTGGAGTGCTAATTAGTTATTTGTGAGTTTCTATGGCCTTAATAATCAATTGTTAAATTGATTATGATAGGATATGATAAGATATGGCTATGTTTGTGGATCAATGTGTTTATGCAAGTTTAGTATAGTGTATGTTGTGTGTTTTGCGAGTTTTATGCTATATGTTATGCAAGTTTAATGCTATGTTTTATGATGCTCATTATGCAAAACACTATGTTGAACATTGATTCATATGTAACATGTTATGCAAGCTATATGTGAGATTATATGCAAGTTCATATGTAACATGTTATGCAAGTTATGTGTTTGGTTATATGCAAGTTATGTGCATGATTATATGCAAGTTCATATGTAACATGTTATGCAAGTTATGTGTTTGGTTATATGCAAGTTATGTGCATGATTATATGCAAGTTCATATGTAACATGTTATGCAAGTTATGTGTTTGGTTATATGCAAGTTATGTGCATGATTATATGCAAGTTCATATGTAACATGTTATGCAAGTTATGTGTTTGGTTATATGCAAGTTAACATGTGACATGCTATGCAAGTTCACACCTTTGTATGACATAAGAATCATATGCAAGTTACCCCCTTTGTGACATATGTGCTTCATGCAAGTTTGGGTTAAATGCTAGTTGGGTTTAATGTATGCTCATATATGCAAGTTGACACCTTTTAAACCCATGATAAAGTTATATGCTATGATTGGTTAAACCCATGACATTTGTGATGAATCTTCCCTTTATTATGTCATGTTATGAGAACGAATTACGTGGGGAACGATGGGGTTAATATGCATGTTAATAAAAAGGTGTGAAATGGGTATGCTTAAGCATAACATAAAGTGAATGGACATAATTGGGAATTTACATATTAAGTTAGGTCTACCCATATTATGGAATTGGGAATTTACCTATTAAGTTAGGTCTACCCATATTATGGAATTGGGAATTTACCTATTGAGTTAGGTCTACCCATATTCTTGAAATTGGTAATTAATTAGGGATAATTAATACAAATTATGGGGGTGATTAATTAGGTGTAATTAATCGACTAAGACACGAGGTTGGACCCTTTTGTAGCATAAGACTGCCCGGAACCAACCGGCAAATCCAGCGGCTACAAATGATTGGCCCAATGTGAGAGGTCTTAGTCATAAACTAAATACGTGACAAGTGTAAAGACACGAGGTTAGACTCTGTTATGGTGTAAGGCTGCCCGGAACCAACCGGCAAATCCAGCTGCCATAAAAGACAGTCTAATGTGAGAGGTCTTTACAAAGGTTACGATCTTAATTAATTAAGAAACACTTAACCAAATTAGCATGTAGTGGGGCATGAGGGGTTAAGTGGGTGCCTTGGGTGGCATGTAGTAACTAGTGGGGGTGCCTTGGGTGGCATGAGGAAACTAGTGGGTTGCCTTGGGTGGCAATAGAAAATACGATTAGAATACTTAACCAAAGTGGAACATGTAATTAAACATGATTAAAGGGTTAAGTAAGTGCCTTGGGTGGCATGTGGGAATCAAGTAAGTGCCTTGGGTGGCACGTGGAAATCTAGTGGGTGCCTTGAGTGGCAATTAAAATATGATTAAAAGACTTAACCAAAATTTATAACATGTAAGTGGACATGGTTAAAGGTTTAAGTGGGATTCACTAGAAATGACAAGCTTAGGTAGGTAGCTTGTGGGGGCCCATTTCAACCAAAATCCCAAACGTATCTTTGTGGGCTCGACCCAAGTCGAGGACGGGACACGCATATTGGGCTTGACGGTAAGAGGCCAAAACGGGTTAGCGGTGGCAACGCAAGTCCAACGGGTTTCATATGCGCGTGTGGACTCGGGCTGGTAAGTAAGACGTTGTTGCATCGTGTAGGTATAAGCCGTGCACCATTGATATTATCAGGTTGCCACTTTGGGGAATGATACACCCCACTGTGGGGCCAGCATAGGTATCTACGTTAGGGAGCCGATCGCTTGGGGATTAGTGGGTACACCTAGTGGAGATAGGGGCAGACGGCACCTATGTAGTCAGCTAGGGGTACACGAAACTACTATTAAAAATTACTAAGTACACTTAGTGGGATCAACCTTAAGTAGGAATTACCTTGGGTGGGTAGAACTGGTGTGGTGCAGTGTAGGAATTACCCTTGGGTGGGTAGATCTGGGGTGGTGCAGTGTAGTAATTATCCTTGGGTGGGTAAATGCGTCTTTTCGGTTATCTTAGTACATCCTGTGTTTAGTTGGCTACTTAGTGTAGTCATTATCCGCAGAGGTACCGTACCTTGTTTATATCATACCCTAATTACTTTAATGATTGTATTGTTAAGGTTATAGGACTCGCTCAGACTTATGTCTGACCTCGTTGTTTTTTTATCTTTTTTCCCAACCCTCAGGTTTTCAGAGTGGGCCTAGCACTAGTGGGCTTTGATCAGACTGCTTTATCTATCTTTTGGAGCTTGGACCGTGGATGTAAAGCTCAGTTTATCTTTTCTATTATGGCTATTAAGTTATGTAGTGGGATTATGTACTTTTGTTTTATCAGGATGGATATTATGTACTTGACTCTTGTTTATGGTTTTGGTGTAACCAAACATGTTTTACTTTCCGCTGCAATGAAATGATGTTTTAAATTCTCAAGTATTACTTATATCTGTCTTGTTGTAATTTTTCTGTTCTATATTCACTTAAAATACTCCACCGATGTTATGGCATTCCCTTAGTGAGTGACCGTAGCGGGTGTGGGGTGTTACACGTGGTATCAGAGCTTAAGGTTACCAGAACAGATAAAAATTTTTGAAAAACTATTTTCTAAGAATATTATTGAAAGGAGTATTTTCAAAAACATGTCTTTTAAGAGAAAAGTTTTTGAAAGAAAAGCATAATCCATGATAGCCATATCTTTATCTTTCGAATTCTCCGTTTTGAATCTCTTCCTCTCTCGTTTTGAGTTTCCCCTGCGTGTATAGATGATCTTTCTAAGATAGATAAGAATGGAAAACCACTTCAAGGGACTTAGACGTTAGTCGGATTAGAAGTTGGTTCAAGAAGGAGGAAGACTAGTAGGTACCTATTGGATAGACGATGGGAGGAAGGCTCAAATAGTTGTTTGGTTAATGAAGGATGAAACCTCATTGGTAGGAGGTTACGAGTGGAGAATGGGAAGAAGAAGGCGAGTAGTTATCCTTTTGGGAGGAGTAGGACACCTTATTAGGGTTGTCCAAAGGGGCACGGGCAATGTATGGAATCTTCTGGAGGGTAGTTGTATTCCCTCACGGCTAGTGTACCAAATGGGGATAAGACCGTCTAGGTTGGAATTTGGATTTCTTTATTATCCGGTTCGAACTTTATTTGATTCTGACGCATCGAGTTCGTTTATCTCATCGTTGTTAGTTGAGTCACTGCACTTAGACACCAGTTTAGTAGATGATCCCTTAGTTGTTTCAAACCCAATTGGGGGCTCCATGATGTGTTTGGGTTTGAAAGTTTCTATACTTAGCGTTGAGTTTAGATGTGATGCTTCTTGGGCTTCACGGGCTATGGGTTAGTTTTGGGCATGGACTGGTTATCCAGTAATGGTGCCGTTCTTGTTTGTGGAAGGAGAGTTGTTAGGCTTACGACCCGCTTGGGTAACACTCTCGAGATCTCTTGTAATCCCATGGAATCTGTTATGCTATGTTATCTAGAATCGCTTGACACGTCGGTCTAGAGTTTGTGATCTGTTAGAGTGGTCCGGGAATACTCGGATGTGTTTAAGGAGGTGAAGGGCTTACCTCCGGAGCGGGAGATTGACTTCCGAATATATCCGGTAGACAATGCCAAACCAGTATCTTGGCCAGTGTGCCACATGGCTCCTCGTGAGAGGAGGGAACTCCATAAGCAAGTAGGCGATTTGCTTGAGAAGGGGTTTAGAAGACGAAGTATATCGGAGTGGGGTGCTCCAGTAGTTTTTGCTATGAAGGCGGATGGGTCCCTCAGACTTTGTGTAGATTATAGGGAGTTTAACAAGATAACAAAGAAGAATAGACACCCATTGCCGAGGATTGATGACCTCTTTGATCAGTTGGTTGGCGCCTCAGTGTTTTCGTAGTAGGACTTAGCCACGGGGTTTCATCGGTTGAGAGTGGCTGGGGATAGTAGAGAGAAGACTACCTTTAGGACTCCGGATGGTTTTTATGAGTGGCTGGTGATGCCATTTGGTTTGACGAACGCCCCCGCATACTTTGTTGATTTGATGAGAAGGGTGTTCAGGAAGTACCTAAATAAGTTCGTGATGGTCTTTGTAAATGACATCTTGGTCTTTTCTAGGAGCGAAATAAGTTTTCGTATGTGCTCAATAGGTTGAGCAAAGCCAGTTATGGGATAAACGGTGGTTTTGGAGCGAGACTGGCGAGGACATCCAGAGTTGGACAAGGGCTTAATTATTTAGCCGTTTTTACTAGTATCATCTCACGTAGGTCGTCTGAATTCGAAGGAAGTATCCCTTGGGTGTTTGTCTGATATTGGTTTAGGCCTTTGGGGCTTGCATTTGGGGGAGGTCGAGTTCGACTAGGGTGGTATGCGTGAGAGATGGACAGTTGTGATGATTTTGGATGGGGTAATATCCTAGTTTTCTCTAAAAGTGGAGAAGAGCATGCCCTGCATCTTAGGTAAGTGTTGGAGACTCTTCGAGCGCATAGTCTTAGGACAGCAAAAGTGGATGGGATTCTTAGCATCCTATGAGTTTGAGATAGCGTATACCCATGGCAAGGGTAACGTGGTAGCGGACGCCTTAAGTAGAAAAAGGTTGTCCTTGAGTTCATTGTTCGTTGAACGACGGAGCTTAGAGTTTATTTCTATGTTTGACTTTAGACCTTCCGTTGACTTTGTACCCGGTTTGCTAGCCTCCTTGGAGGTTAGGCCTACTCTTTTGGGGCAGATTGGCGGAACGCAGCGAGACGACCCACAGTTGGTTGAGTTAGTAGAGAAGCTCATGAGGAGGGGGAGTCGTCCAGCCATATGAGTAGGTACACCCTAGATGGTAAGGGGTGGTTGCGTAGAGACGGTAGACTTTGTGTACCGCAAGACGAGGGTTTGAGGAAGGCTATACTTGATGATGCACATCGTTCGAAGATGACCATTCATCCCGGTAGGGACAAGATGTACCAAGACATGAAGCGAGTTTTCATTTGGGCCGGTATGAAGAAAGACGCGGCCGAGTATGTCGCTAGATGCTTGGTGTGCCAACAAGTAAAAGCGGAGCAAAAGAAACCCGGTGGGTTGCTTCAACCATTGGAGGTTCCGCTATGGAAGTGGGATAGTGTCTCGATGGATTTCGTCAATGGATTACCAAGATCGAGGAAGGGTAATACGGGAATTTGGGTTGGGGTAGACAAACTTACTAAGAATGCCCATTTTATACCCGTGAAGAGTAAGAGGACTGCTCAATGGCTAGCTTCAATCTACATTCGAGATATTGTTAGATTGCATGGTGTACCTTCCAGCATAGTGAGTGATCGAGATCCTATCTTCACTAGCGAGTTTTGGAAGAGTTTGAAAGAGGCGGTAGGGACTCAGCTGTGTTTGAGCACCGCAAATCATCCTCAGACGGACGGCCAGACCGGGAGGGTAAATCGCATTTTAGAAGACCTTTTGAGGCTATGTATCTTAGATTTTGGAGGTACATGAGAAGAGCATCTTCCATTGGTGGAGTTCGCATATAATAACAGCTTTCAGTCTAGTATTGGCATGGCTCCTTTCGAAGCTCTTTATGGAAGGCCTTGTCGATCACCTACATGTTGGTGGGAATCTACGGATAAGATTTTACTTGGGCCCGATATGGTTAGAGAGACTTCGGAAAAGATTGATTTGATTAGAAGAAGGATGAAAGCGACGCAAGACAGACAGAAATCTTATGCGGACAAGAGGAGGACGAATCTTGAGTTTGAAGTTGGGGACATGGTCTTTGTCAAAGTGTCTCCGTTACGAAATGTGGTTCGCTTTGGATCTGTTGGGAAGTTAGCACCAAGGTTCGTAGGGCCGTTTCCTATTAAGGAAAGGATTGGACGGATGGCATATAGAGTGGAGTTGCCCGACAGACTTAGGGGTGTACATGATGTATTCCATGTGTCACATTTGAAGAAGTGCCTACATGAGACCGCTGAGGTGGTAGAGCCAAGCTTGCTTAGAGAAGTGGAGGTAGAGCGTGATGCAACTATTCGACGAGCTCCTACTCGCATCCTTGGGTCTGAGACTAGGAAGTTGAGGAATCGAGAGGTTCAACTAGTCAAAGTGCAATGGGGAGAAGATGAGAGCAACGCTACTTGGGAGACGGAAGCGAAGATGCGTTCACTAAACCCATTCCTTTTTGAGGGTATGTCTTTTAACTTCTCCTTTATCGTTTGTCTAGTAATTATCTATCTTTAGTATGTCCTCTCGTTAATATTTTTGACCTTTAGATAGGGTAAACCTATGGTTGAAACATGTGTTTGAGACATGTTATGATTGATGGATGCATGGGGATGCAAGTGTTTGCTAGTGGTTGCTCGTGGATGCATATACACACACTCTAGACACTAGATCGGCTCAGTCACTTCATATTGCATATTGCATATAATTGTGTGTAGGTAGCTATATTTATGGATGCATAATGATTGTGTTATCATATGGATGATGCATTTTGGTGAATGATTGTGCACTCATGTAGATATTGTATGTGTCGATAGGGTTCTCTCGCATACATAATGGATGCATGGCACTGTCATGGTTTGCATATGTTCATACATTAGATAGGGAACATATACACAAACTTTTTGCATATGCTCATACATCATTAGAAATTGTTTTAAGGACAACGGATGCCCGTGTTTGATGGATTGAGTAGATGGTTGTTTGGATGGTAGGATATGCATTCTCCTTAGCTTAGAGATTTCGGGGACGAAATCCTTTAAGGAGGGGAGAATGTAACACCCCGAATTTCAATTAATGCTAAAATTCACTAATTGCAGAATAAATAATCTCAGATGTGAGAATTGGGGGAAACAGGCAGCGTCATTGCGTTCGTCTCGCAAAAATACGCGAAATAAAGTCCGAGTTTTCGAGAATCGGAGTCCGTATGGCCCAGTTATGGCCCAATGAAGTTTACAGAAAATTCAAAGTTTAAAACAGATTTAAAATTCAGGTTCAAATTTCGAAATTGGGGCCATTGGGCGCAGGCGGAAAAATTCCCGCCTAGCTACCAAGGTCGACAGCCCTGTCGACTGGGCAGTCGACTTGGCTAGGACCTAGTCGACAGCACTGTCGACTTGGGTGTCGACAGGGGGTGCTCGGCCAGTTTGACCTGGTACACCATTTTAGGGTTTGGCTGTGTTTTAGGGCTGCTTTCTGGAAGCTTCCGAGATCTGATGGTCCTAATCTAATTTAGGGTTAATCTAAGGGCCTAAACCACTTGCCTAATCTATAAATACACCCTAAGCCTACCCTAATTCATACTAAAAATAGATTCAAGGGCCTCATGCCGTCAAATTAAAACTAGAAGGAGCCTCCACCAAAGTTGAGAGGAAGTTAGCATCTTAAATCAACTCTAATCAAGTTCTAATCCACTCTAGCAACTTAATCTTCCTCATTGGAGTGCTAATTAGTTATTTGTGAGTTTCTATGGCCTTAATAATCAATTGTTAAATTGATTATGATAGGATATGATAAGATATGGCTATGTTTGTGGATCAATGTGTTTATGCAAGTTTAGTATAGTGTATGTTGTGTGTTTTGCGAGTTTTATGCTATATGTTATGCAAGTTTAATGCTATGTTTTATGATGCTCATTATGCAAAACACTATGTTGAACATTGATTCATATGTATCATGTTATGCAAGCTATATGTGAGATTATATGCAAGTTCATATGTAACATGTTATGCAAGTTATGTGTTTGGTTATATGCAAGTTATGTGCATGATTATATGCAAGTTCATATGTAACATGTTATGCAAGTTATGTGTTTGGTTATATGCAAGTTATGTGCATGATTATATGAAAGTTCATATGTAACATGTTATGCAAGTTATGTGTTTGGTTATATGCAAGTTAACATGTGACATGCTATGCAAGTTCACACCTTTGTATGACATAAGAATCATATGCAAGTTACCCCCTTTGTGACATATGTGCTTCATGCAAGTTTGGGTTAAATGCTAGTTGGGTTTAATGTATGCTCATATATGCAAGTTGACACCTTTTAAACCCATGATAAAGTTATATGCTATGATTGGTTAAACCCATGGCATTTGTGATGAATCTTCCCTTTATTATGTCATGTTATGAGAACGAATTACGTGGGGAACGATGGGGTTAATATGCATGTTAATAAAAAGGTGTGAAATGGGTATGCTTAAGCATAACATAAAGTGAATGGACATAATTGGGAATTTACCTATTAAGTTAGGTCTACCCATATTATGGAATTGGGAATTTACCTATTAAGTTAGGTCTACCCATATTATGGAATTGGGAATTTACCTATTGAGTTAGGTCTACCCATATTCTTGAAATTGGTAATTAATTAGGGATAATTAATACAAATTATGGGGGTGATTAATTAGGTGTAATTAATCGACTAAGACACGAGGTTGGACCCTTTTGTAGCATAAGACTGCCCGGAACCAACCGGCAAATCCAGCGGCTACAAATGATTGGCCCAATGTGAGAGGTCTTAGTCATAAACTAAATATGTGACAAGTGTAAAGACACGAGGTTAGACTCTGTTATGGTGTAAGGCTGCCCGGAACCAACCGACAAATCCAGCTGCCATAAAAGACAGTCTAATGTGAGAGGTCTTTACAAAGGTTACGATCTTAATTAATTAAGAAACACTTAACCAAATTAGCATGTAGTGGGGCATGAGGGGTTAAGTGGGTGCCTTGGGTGGCATGTAGTAACTAGTGGGGGTGCCTTGGGTGGCATGAGGAAACTAGTGGGTTGCCTTGGGTGGCAATAGAAAATACGATTAGAATACTTAACCAAAGTGGAACATGTAATTAAACATGATTAAAGGGTTAAGTAAGTGCCTTGGGTGGCATGTGGGAATCAAGTAAGTGCCTTGGGTGGCACGTGGAAATCTAGGGGGTGCCTTGAGTGGCAATTAAAATATGATTAAAAGACTTAACCAAAATTTATAACATGTAAGTGGACATGGTTAAAGGGTTAAGTGGGATTCACTAGAAATGACAAGCTTAGGTGGGTAGCTTGTGGGGGCCCATTTCAACCAATATCCCAAACGTATCTTTGTGGGCTCGACCCAAGTCGAGGACGGGACACACATATTGGACTTGACTGTAAGAGGCCAAAACGGGTTAGCGGTGGTAACGCAAGTCCAACGGGTTTCATATGCGTGTGTGGACCCGGGCTGGTAAGTAAGACGTTGTTGCATCGTGTAGGTATAAGCCGTGCACCATTGATATTATCAGGTTGCCACTTTGGGGAATGATACACCCCACTGTGGGGCCAGCACAGGTATCTACGTTAGGGAGCCGATCGCTTAGGGAGTAGTGGGTACACCTAGTGGAGATAGGGGCAGACGGCACCTATGTAGTCAGCTAGGGGTACACGAAACTACTATTAAAAAATACTAAGTACACTTAGTGGAATCAACCTTAAGTAGGAATTACCCTTGGGTGGGTTGAACTGGTGTGGTGCAGTGTAGGAATTACCCTTGGGTGGGTAGATCTGGGGTGGTGCAGTGTAGTAATTATCCTTGGGTGGGTAAATGCGTCTTTTCGGTTATCTTAGTACATCCTGTGTTTAGTTGGCTACTTAGTGTAGTCATTATCCCCAGAGGTACCGTACCTTGTTTATATCATACCCTAATTACTTTAATGATTGTATTGTTAAGGTTATAGGACTCGCTCAGACTTATGTCTGACCCCGTTGTTTTTTTATCTTTTTTCCCAACCCTTAGGTTTTCAGAGTGGGCCTAGCACTAGTGGGCTTTGATCAGACTGCTTTATCTATCTTTTGGAGCTTGGACCGTGGATGTAAAGCTCAGTTTATCTTTTCTATTATGGCTATTAAGTTATGTAGTGGGATTATGTACTTTTGTTTTATCAGGACGGATATTATGTACTTGACTCTTGTTTATGGTTTTGGTGTAACCAAACATGTTTTACTTTCCGCTGCAATGAAATGATGTTTTAAATTCTCAAGTATTACTTATATCTGTCTTGTTGTAATTTTTCTGTTATATATTCACTTAAAATACTCCACCGATGTTATGGCATTCCCTTAGTGAGTGACCGTAGCGGGTGTGGGGTGTTACAACTATCGTGTTCAAGGCCTACGAAATCAGATCTGTAAATAACTGAAACTCACAGTGAGTCTTGGCGAAGATAAATATGTATATAACACAAGGCCACAACAATTCCAGCCCAAATCAGATCCAAGTTGTATGCAAGTCTTGATTGATGTTGCTTCTGTTTAATCTAATCTCTATCAGCATTCCCCCATTATATGGGTATATTTTTTAGAATAATTTAGAGGCAGAGTAAGAGGTGAAGAATTTGTGTGAATTTCAGAATGAGGGAAACCATGTATTTATGATGCGACAAAATCAACATAAACCATTAGATCTAGATTTTAAATCAGAACCGTACACGTCATGCTGAGTTAGCATGAATATAGACACAAAACATTCCAAGTTCAATCTTCATAATTCGGATGGATCAGGGGTGGATCGACCCACCTACCCCTCGGTCGACCTATGGGTTGACCCAACCATCCTTGGGTCGACCCATGGGTCGACATAGGCTGGAGTGGGTCGTCCCCTAATGGGACGACTTCCAACCTCTTTTTCCCGCTTGACTCATTTGAAATTCTGGAATTTTTATTTAATTTATATATAAACACAAGCCCCTTACAAACTTCTAAAGCTCTTAAATTCTTCATACGTTATCCGTTTTAAGCAAACTTAGGGCCTATGTAAACCAGAATTCTGAGATGAACACGACGGTAATGTCAGTTTCAATTAGTCCGGAATATTTATTACGATTATAGTGTATTACGGTTTTGGGGTGGTACAGAACTCATTTACGTCAATATATTTATCGTGTACTATATTGAAACATTAATGTCAAACACCAACATTTTGAAATTTATTTAGTTATTTACAAAAACATTGCACAATATCATTTAACATTGTGCATTTAAGTAAATATGTTTAAATTAATTATGTGATTTTGAATTTAACAAATGAATTCAATAAATAAATTGTTGTTAATTCATCTAATTAACATTAAGTGCGATGTTTTAAAATGTACATCATGTTCAAATCAATAAAAATGACAAAACCAGACTTTCTTTCAAATATAAAATTAAACAAGTCACATAGTTTAAATAATATATGTAAACAATAATTAAAAATTAATATATTATATATTTATATCAATAAATTTATCATAAATTGAAGAAAAAACAAATTACGCTTTAAATACTTGCATTTTGACATTTTTATAATTATCTGCTAACCTTCTCGATTCTTTCGTGATATTTTATATTTCAATCCATACGTTTAAACTACTCATTAAATATTAAATTCTAATTATTTAAATAATCTTAGAGGGTATTTATTCCATTTTTCTAATAGCTCTTAAAACTATACGTCAATTTTACTATGTATATTAATGTTCAAAAATTCATGCAACAATAAACATGTATAAATCACATAACATGAATTATGTATATCAACAATAATGAAAAGGTTAATTTATAAATTATTTATGATTCATTTATATCAAGAAATTAACGTATATTATCATATAAAATTCTTTTTAACCATCAACAACTCGATAAAAAAATTATACTTTTTTTTGCAAATTCCTTTTCAATTCTTCCTGTTATGCTATACAATTAAACTAACTTTGTAATTTTACATTTAACTTATTAAATAGTATTTGCTATTTCATCGAATAAATTACTAACATACATCGATTTCAATATCTATATCTATATAAACAAAAATAATTAAAAAAAATTCTTAAATACAATCACATACATAATGTTTTTATAAGCTATAGAACATAAACTACATACCAATAATAATAATAACTTTAATTAATAGTTTATGTATTTTACATCAAAATTTATTATATATAACATAATAAATTTCTCATTTCAAGTTTTTAACATTGAAATAATAAACACTATTTTTAATAATATTATTGTGTGCAACGCACGAGTTACACACTAGTTATACATAAAAGGATAAGCCTCCAACATTATCAGATTATAGACCAATTGCATGTGCTATCATTATCTACAAGATAGTTGCTAAAACATTTGTAATAGAATAAAAAGATTTTTTTTACTTTTCTTAATTGTAGAGAATCAATCAGTGTTAATTTTAGGAGGAAATACTGAAGAAACCATTTTGCTAGCACATAAGCTTATTAGAGATTTCAAAAAAAGGGAAATCCCCAGATATGTATGAAGGTAGATTTGTAGAATTCATATGACATGATAAACAGGCAGTTCACATGCCATATGCTTCAGGTCAACCAGTTAAAATTTTCAAAGCCCTTAGACATACAACTTGTTTGTATGTCAACTAGTTAAAATCCAAGATTTACTTCATCTATACAGTAAATAAGATTTTTGAAGCCTTTGGACATAAAACTAGTTCGTATGTCAACCAGTTAAAAACCAAGATTTACTTCAACTGTACAGTGAGTCTATAAACGCAAGAGAATAATCTACCTGCTAAATAGTTACGTGTCTGTTGTTAACTGACTATGTTAACGCATTTAGCTGTCAACCATTGCTACAACGAATAACTCAAAGATTGCAAAGTCGGGACAATCAATTACTTTCAGCAACAGGTCGTGCTCAACTAATTCAAAGCATGATTATCCCTACGGTGCTCTAATAGCTACTTATATATCATCTTTCTATATCTATTATCCTAAAAATTAAAATCTTATATGTTCAAAGAAATTCGGGGGAGTGAAAAAACATAAAATAGCATGGGAAATGCTATATAAACCTAAAAGTGAAGGGGGATTGGTCTTCGAAGAATTGCATGTTTGAAAGCTACGACTAGTACTAAACTCAACTGGAACATGATATTTAAACAAGGTGTATAGTCTGAATAAATGAAAAACATATATTCTACCAATAATTTTTGGGTCATGAATTAAGTGGTTGTAGGGACCACCTAATGTTTAAGGAAGAAACCAAGAAAATAATTTATTAGCATAGCCTACTTATAGATTTGAGGTATTAAGTAGTGAGATCCACTTATTAGTTATTAAGTGATAGATAACTTATTCTTTTTTATTTTAAAGCATAAATAACTTATTCCTTCGTCACTTCTCCTTCCTCTCCATTGTCCCCTCCATTATTCTTTCGTTCCCTCTGCCATCTCTTTATTTTTTTGTGATTAATGTTGAAAACTCAAAATCGAAATATAATATAAATAAAAAAAAGTACTTAAAATTCCATAAAAATAATACCTAGAAAATCATATATATATATAGACTAATTGTTTATCTTTGACTTATCGCCATCGTAAAATAAAATATAAATTCGAACTAATACATGAACGAGAGGTACTTACCTAATTATTCGGTATAGTGAAGTGACAATATGAACGTTCAGCACTCACGTTATTTTATACTATTTTGAATTTACTCTCACGTTCAGCTCTAACATTATTCAGTTTGAGTGAACTAATATTTGAACGAGAGAGCTGAACATTCCTATTTATCACTTCACTTAAACCGAATAATCAGGTGAGAACCTCTCATTCACATATTAGTTTGAATTTATATTTTATTTTACAATCTCCTTAAGTCGTAGGCAACCCAGCTATCCCGTATACATATGATTTTCTATGTACTATTTTTAAGGAATTTTAGGTAATGTTTGATTTATATTATGTTTCGATTTTGAGTTTTCAGCATTAATAACAAAAATAAGTAAAGAGATGGCAGAGGGAACGGAAGAACGATGGAGGGGACGATGGAAAGGATGGAGGAATGCCAAAGGAATAAGTTATCTATGCTTTAAAAAAAATGAATAAGTTGAAACTGTAACTCTTTAAAACCATATATGCATTATGTGCTTTAGAAGAGGTTCAATGTAACACCACGCCTCCGTTAAGGTCACTCACAAAGGGAATGCATTAACTTCAGTGGAGCATCATAAGTGTATAGAACAGATAAACTACAAAAGCAGATAAATTTTTAAAAAGCGGAAAACTTTACTTCATTGATAAAACAGTAGCTTGGTAAAACAGCTTGTATAAAGATTTTTTTTCCAATACCAAAACACCCTTACCCATTACAACAAAGCATCTATCTTGTTTTACAAAATAAAGAAGCAGAAAATAACAATGATATTCCCCAATAAAGCATGAGCCATCCATAGCAGTGGAAAAGAGAGCCCAAAGAAATACATCGACTATCCTCGAGCTTGAAAAGAAAACTGAGCTAAGTGGTAATATTTCCTCCCTGTGAACCGGGGGGGAATGGAAGAAAAGAAGGCGAAAGAACGAGGGTCAGACATAAGTCTGGTAAGTCCAGTGATTATTTAGCATGTAAACAGGCAAAAGGATCATGACATGAATAAATTGAATACCAACATAACCATGATGATAAGCAAAGAAAGACAACAAATGATGATCGTTAGATATGACAAGGTAAGATACAATGAATGCGCTTCAGTTCTTTCTCTGATTTCCCATTTTCTCTGCACCACCCAACTAACATCCTAACTAGTGTCTTTTATGAAACGATCTGTTTCCCCTACTAGTGTCCCAACTAGTATCCGGTGAAAAGGATCTGTATCCCCTACTAGTGTCCCAACTAGTATCCTATGTTATATAATAAGGTGATCCCAACCCCGCAATTGTTGTAGCCTTAAGGTGTACATCTAATATGGGGATCTTACCTCAATCATCCCAGTTGCCATGAAGATGTTAGATGTACCCTTACCACCCTATCGATTCAGCTCCCTACTTGTATTAATTTTTCTTGTGTTTGTGTCAATCGGCCCTCTCTTGCATGTAGATACCCTGTGCTGGTCCCACCATAAGGTGTATCAATCCCTACGATAGCGACCCGACACGATTCAAGATGCATAGTGTATACTACTGACGCCTAGTGCCTGGTTTTCCACTCCGGAGCACATGCACGCCCATACTCCGTCGGAACTACACTACTGCACCCCTTGCCGCTATTTTGATCGCTTATAATCAACCCAGTAATTGTTCCCAGCCTGCCTAGTTTCAGAGTATCGTGATACATATATGTGGGTTATTACTGAAATGGGTCCCCGTTACTAGGGTTTCCTAGGGTCTATTCGTATGCCCCCCAAATTGGTTAAGTGATATCCATCCATTCAAGTTAACTTAACCCATCCACACGTCATGCCAAGTTGGTTAAGTGTTTCTTATTAACTTAACCCTTCCCATTCATCATGTTGTAATTGGTTAAGTGTTTTCTATTAACTTAACCATGTTCATTCATCATATGATATTGGTTAAGTGTTTCTCTTTAGCTTAACCCCATCCGTTCATCATGTTATGTTGGTTAAGTGTTTGCATTAACTTAACCCCACTCGTTCATTGGTTAAGTGTTAACTTAACCCTACCACTTGTCATGTTACATTGGTTAAGTGTTTCCCTCTTGTGTTACTTAACCCTATCACTTGTCATGTTACATCGGTTAAGTGTTGCCCTCTTGTGTTACTTAACCCTACCACTTGTCATGTTACATTGGTTAAGTGTTGCCTTGATTAACTTAACCCTACCACTTGTCATGTTACATTGGTTAAGTGTTGCCTTATTGTGTTACTTAACCCTACCACTTTTCATATTACATTGGTTAAGTGTTGCCTTGGTCAACTTAACCCTACCATTCTTAGCATGTCTGTTTCTTAGCTTTAATTCATTCATTAAAGCACCAACCTCTCACATTAGATCTATATTTTTGCAGTCTATGGATGTGCCGGGCGGTTCTGGGCAGTCTTACACCGCAACTTAACTTAACCTCCGATTTTTGGGCTTAATGCGCTAGCCTCTCACATTAGATCTATATTGTTACGGTTGCTGGATGTGCCGGGCGGTTCCAGGCAGTCTTACACTGCAACTCAATCTAACCTCGGGTTAGGCATATTCATTTTTTAATTAATTTACATATTTACAATTTATGTTGACATGTAAATTATCCACAAGTGTTGTCAATTCAAGTCATGCCCCATTTATCCTTTAAATTATGTCCATAATTCTAGGTATACAAATTCTACCATTTCATGCTACTAATTATTTACATGATTATGAGCCAATCTATGCCAATAGCATGTAGTTTAATATATTTTTTCCTAAAGTCTCCTCCGTTATTCGTTCGCATAATTCACATAGAACGTTAGGCTCGCAAATTAGCCTAACTTATAAACAAAAAGGAAAAGAAAGGGACATGTAACATTCCAACAGGCCTAAACAATATAGATCAACATGCATAGTATAAATTTGGAATAGAATGACATAAACTTAATTAAGCATATGAACGTGATATTACATTTAAATAAGATCCAATTAACATGGGAAATAGCATAGATCTAATTGTATAAGCATGAACTTATATAGATCTTAAAAATGGATACTAGCTTGGATCTAAACATGTAAGCATGTATGAACATAACTTATCATGAAATTTGCTTATACAACATGGTTGGTTTAATTGTGTCAGTCTAATAGTCTCATAGGCATAGGATGTACAACATGATAAATCAATCGCAACAGTCCCATAGGCATGATAGGTTTCATTATGTCAATAACAATAGTCTCATAGGCACGATAAGTGTCATTACATCAATCACAATAGTCTCACAGGCACGATAGGTGTCATTACATCAATCACAATAGTCTCATAGGCACGATAGATGTCATTACATCAATCACAATAGTCTCATAGGCATAGGCAATTCAGAATTGACAAAAGGATAGGCATGAATAGAATTAGGCATAGTTCTAGATCCAGTTATTACTATCGTGATTTCTTATTAGGTGTTCACATCTAAACAATAACTGCACTTACAGAAAAAGGATGGATCTTCATTTCTAGGATCTGATTTTTGAATTTGAAAAGCTATCCTTTGGTGTAGACGTTTGATTCTCTAGTTCTTCTAAATGATTCCTAGTTTGAATTTGATTCTCTAGTTTGGGGTAGATGAATGGAGGCTAGGCTAGTTTGTAGACGAATAGCATGACGACTTCATAGAATGAGTTCTAGGGTAGAGGTTTGGGGTGATTATTTTGAATTCTAGGTTTAATTCTAGCCTCTAGATTAGTCTAGGGGAATCAGAGCCATCAAATCAAAGAGATGTGTCATCCAGCAACCATAGCATGACACATATGCCCTAATACCTCAGAAATCAGTCATTGGTCAATCAGAGGAGAACACATCATCACAGGGCTGTAAAAATTCATCACTAAAGCTGGATCTGGGATGGGTTGACTCCCTACATGGGGGTCGACACTTATATCGACTCCCCTATAGGGGGGTCGACACCTATGTCGACTCCCCTGGGGGGTGTCGACACCCCTGAGCGGGAAATTTCCCGCTTAGGCCGCTCTTGCCAGATTTTGAAATTTGAACTGTTTTCTGATTTGATTTATTATTATATTTAATTACTGTTTGAACTTGAAAACTTCTGAACCCCATAACTTCTTCATACGGAGTCCGATTCACGCAAATTCGGACTATATCTCAAGCAGAATTCCAAGACGAACGCAATGGCATAACCCATTTCACCTAATTCCTCTTTTAAAAATTAAGCGTTCTTAAATTTGTTAATTTCAATATTTAAAATTACGGGGTGTTACATTCTCCCCTCCTTAAAAGATTTCGTCCCCGAAATCTCAAAGTCAAGAAGAATGTATATCCTACCATCCAACATCCATATACTCAACCATTCAATCACAGACATCCATTGTCCTTAAAAATATTCCTAATGCTTTCATGATCATATGCATAGTGTGTGTATATGTCCTTATCTAATGCAAAATCAGGCAGTCTACTGATTCAGTTGACCTCCTTAATACGAATTATGTCAGTGTCATGAGTCAATTATGTATGCAATTATTCCTAATCGTACCTTCTAACCTCTACATGAGTGAACCGTCATTCATACAAATGCAACATCCATATGATAACACATCAAGTTTCAATCTATATACAAATGCATATATGCATATGCAATATGAAAGTGACTGAGCCGATCTAGCACCTAATGTGTGTATATGTGCATCCACGAGAAACCACTAGTAAACACTTGCATCCACTTGCATCAACCAAACATAACATGTCTCAATCACATGTTTACATCCATTGGCTTCTACCTAAGGATCGAGGGTAGGACCGAGGGGATACACTTAAATGATAATGACTAGCATGCAAACAAACTTTACAGAAAAAGAGAGATCAAGGATATACCCTCAAAAGGGTATGATGCGCATATCTAGTCTTCAGCCTTTTAAGTCGCATCTTCTTGAGCTTCACTCCATTGTGCTCTGACTGTCTTAACTTGACGATTGCGTAGCTTCTTAATTCCTATTTCCAAAATGTGAGTTGGAACTCATTTCACTGTCACCTCTCGTTCCACCTCTTCTCCTTCTAGTGTACTCGGGACTACAACTTCTGTCGTGTCATGCTAACATTTCCTCAAAAGAGTCTTTAAAATTCACTAGAGGGTATTCCATGTGGAAGAACTATATCTTGAAAATAAACAGATGCTAACCATGTTAACAAGTGTAGTTATTGAGTTGATTAGAGGTCTCTTCTTAACTTATCCATTGCGTCAACTATCTGGGAGTATTTTCTTTGTGAAGTCCATATTAGATCCAAAAGTGTAGGTCTTACTCCTAGCGATGCCAACTACTAACTTAACCGAAGGTTTTAAAAATCAAAGGTTGATATGTATTATGAACTTTTCCTTTCCACCTAAAGAGGACTTGAAGTCAACCTTTTTATTCTTAAGGCATCCGCTACGACCTTACCCTTCCTTTTCTCATCAAAATGGCGCCTAGTCCCGTGCCGCATGGATCCATGTATACCGTAAACCTTTTACTACCATAAGGTAAAAGTCAAAATCGGGGCAGTTGTAAGAGCTCTCTTTGATCGTTGAAAAGCGACATCACAATCAATATCCCAAGAAAAGGTTAGATTCTTCTTCATTAATCCAATAAGTGGGGTTAATACTTTCACAAAGTTCTTAATGAACTTCCTTTATTAACCCGCTAGTCCAAGAAAACTTCTTACTTCTGTTGCATTCCTTGGGACCTTCCGGTCTTGCATCGCAACTACTTTTGCTGGATCTACTGCTATCCCTTCTTGGGACACTACATGTCCTAGAAACCTTACTTCTTCTCTCCAAAAATGACATTTTGGATAACTTCGCCTTAAGTTGATGAGCTCGAAGTGTATCCATGACTTCTCTTAAATGCAAAGCATGTTTTCCCTCGTTCTTTGAGAAAATCAAGATATCGTCCACGAAGACTACTACAAACTTATTAAGGAACTCCCTAAACTCCCTACTCATCAAGTCAACAAAATAAGCGGGTGCATTCGTCAATACCGAAAGGCATGACGAGCTACTCAAAGAAACCGTCAGGGGTCCTAAAAGCAGTCTTGTCTATACTGTCCTCAACTACTCTTAGCTGATGAAACCCTATAGCCAAATCTAGTTGGGAGAAAACAGATGCACCTACAAGCTGATAAAAAAGATCATCAATTCTTGGAAGTAGGTGCCTATTTTTTGTAGCCAGCTTGTTTAATTGTCTATAATCCACGCATAGGCAAAGTGAACCATCCGCCTTAGTAGCGAACACTACTGGAGCACCCCACTCAAAAATACTTCGTCAAATAAGCCCCTTCTCAAGCAACTCTTTAACTTGCTTGCTAATCTCTTTCCTTTCCCTTGGAGCCATGTGTCGTACGGGTAATGCAACTGGGTTGGCGTTATCAACCAAGTATATGCGGAAATCTATTTCATGTTTTGGGGGTAAACCCTTCACTTTATCAAAGATATCGGGATACTCATGGACTACTTGAACAGATTGCAAATTATCAACAGATGTATCAAAAGATTCTAGATAACTAAGCATGACATAACCCTTAGGGCTACACGAGATTTTCGAGGGTATTACCGATGCGAGTCAAAAGTCTAACTACCCTCCTTTCCTAATCGAGAATGATGCCATTACTGGATAACCAATCCATCCATAGAACCAACCCATAGCCCATGAAACCAAAAACGTAAACATTATATCTAAACTCAACGCTTAGTATAGATATTTCCAAATCCAAACAAATCATAGATGAATGAGCCGAACCATCAAATGAATTTGAGACAATAATGGGATCTTCTATTATACTAGTACTAAGGTGCAAAGGCTCAAATATGGAAGAAGATAGAAAAGAATGTGAAGTGCCAGAACCAAATAAGGTTTTAACAGGATGATTGAAAAAAAAAACCAAACTTTCAATGGAAATGTTCCTACCTCTCTTAGGTACACAAGTAGTGAGAGCATGCAGTTGCCCTTTAGAAGATTATGTCCTTTTCCCTTGTCCTTCGGGCAATCCTTGATGAGATGCCCTTCCTCGCCATACTGAAAACAACCACCTGTCTTCTTCTTCCTACAATTAAATGACCCACTATACCATAGAAAAGAAACTTCTCCTTGTCACGGGATCTATTATTTCTTCCACCCTTCTTATATTCCAATCCCTTGTTTGTGATTCTTCTATCTTTCTTTTTCACCTTTCTCGTTCTGCGTGGATTAAGCCATATCAACAAGCTTCTTATCCTTGGGCTTGTGTTTCTAGCCCAAACTCCCTTATTCTCATCCTTACTATCCTTGTATAGCTTGTTGACAAGTTTCTCGAAACTACCTCTATCGCACAGCAACCTACAAAGCTTGAATGAAGATTAGTCGTAGGTGAAACTACTGTGGCTATAAAGGAGGTTGGGCACTACTACGCCCCAGACATGTGCCGTATGCCTACGAAACTATGGCAAAAAGAAAGGAAGAAGAGATTCAAATAGAGAATCAAAAGATAGTGCATATGGATTTTGGGGAATATGCCTTTTAAAAACAATACTTTTCTCTTGAAAAATGCTTCTTTAAAACATGTTTTAGAAAACACCCCCTTTAAAATATGCTTTTGAAAAACCTTTTACCTGTTCTGGTAACCTTCAGTTCTGATACCACGTATAACACCACACCTTCGTTAAGGTCACTCACAAAGGGAATGCATTAACTTCAGTGGAGTGTCCTAAGTGTATAGAACAGATAAACTACAAAACAGGCAAAATTTTAAACAGCGGAAAACTTTACTTCATTGATAAAACAGTAGCTTGGTAAAACAGCTTGTACAAAGATTTATTTTCCAACACCAAAACACCCTTACCCATTACAATAAAGCATCTGTCTTGCTTAACAAAATAACGAAGTAGAAAATAACAATGATATTGCCTAGTAAAGCATGAGCCAGCCATAGCAGTGGAAAAGAGAGTCCAAAGCAATACATCGACTATCCTCGAGCTTGGAAAGAAAACTGAGCTAAGTGGTAATATTTCCTCCCTATGAACCTAGGGGGAGGGGGGAACGAAAGAAAAGAAGGCGAAAGAAAGCGGGTCAGACATAAGTCTGGTAAGTCCAGTGATTATTTAGCATGTAAACAGGAAAAAGGATCATGACATGAATAAATTGAATACCAGACACAACCATGATGATAAACATAGCAAGACAACAAATGATGATCGTTAGATATGACAAGGTAAGATACACTGAATGCGCTTCGGTTCTTTCTCCGATTTCCTATTTTCTCTGCACCACCCAACTAGCATCCTAACTAGTGTCCTTTATGGAATGATCCGTATCCCCTGCTAGTGTCCCAACTAGTATCCTGTGAAAAGGATCTGTATCCCCTACTAGTGTCCCAACTAGTATCCTACGTTATATAATAAGGTGATCCCAACCCAGCAATTGTGGTATCCTTCAGGTGTACATCTAGTATGAGAATCTTACCTGATTCAGCCCAGTTGCCATGAAGATATTAAATGTACCATTACTACCCTATCGATTCGGCTCCCTACTTGTATTAATTTTTCTTGTGTCTCTGTCAATCGGCTCTCTCTTGCGTGTAGATACCCTGTGCTAGTCCCGCCATAAGGTGTATCGATCCCTATGATAGCGACCTGACACGATTCAAGATGCACAGTGTATACTACTGATGCCCAGTGCCTGCTTTTCCACTCCGGAGCACGTGCACTCCCATACTCCGTCGGAACTACACTGCTGCACCCCTAGCTGCTATTTTGACCGCTTATAATCAGCCCAGTAATCGTGCCCCACCCTGTCTAGTTTTAGGGTACCGTGATACATCTATGTGGGTTCATTACAAGAAAAGTGTTTTATTGATGACTACTTAGCATGACGTTTAAAGGCATCTCGTCATCTTTGTTCATTTTAAATCCAAATAGGGTTGAAGACAACACATTTCACGTATCATCATAACTCTTCCAAATCTTAGCGGTAAATATTTCCAGCTCCTGCTTCCAATTAGTAAGCGGAGGAACGAATTTTTTTTTTGAGGCCGCTTCTTTTTCATTTCGAGGCCGCTTCTTTTTCGTTTACTTTGTTCTCTTCCGCATTTTGCTCTCTCGTTTCCTCCTTAATCATAACCCTAAAATTATTCAGTTCACTTCTTATATATTCACCAGCAACAATAATAATAATGGATTACGATTATTACTTGGCCCTTTTCACTGTATGAAAAGAACCTTCTCCTTTGCCGATAATCAGCCATGGCGATATCGCTGGTGCAGCCGCGTCCTAACATCTAGATCCAATAACTTGAATCTATGAGCATAATAGATCTGCTTATTCTCGGATCTTCTACGGTTTCTCTCAAGCCACAAGTGATGGATAAGTGCAACCACAGCGGTGAAACTCAAATCCCTTCAAACCGAAGTCGCAAAGCATTTGGAAGCAAAATCTAACGGTCATTTTCGTAAGCTTTGAGCAGAGAAAGGAGAAGCCAATAAAGTTTGTAAATTTTGGAGGAGTACTCTTCACATCATCAATAGAAAACAACACTGTTTTGATTTCAGCAACAACGATGGGTGAAGATAAATATTCCTTCCCTTCTATATTAATGTTTTTCCTTTCAGTTTTTCAGCAACAACTGCTATTTTTTCCCTTGCCGATTCTTTCCTTTCGGTTCTCATGCTAAGAAAAAACATTTGAATACAAATTGTTCTTTTTAATCGAGGAAGTACATTACTTGCTCCAATTTGAGGAAGTACTGCTTAGCAATTTTTGTTGTTATTTGTAGGTTGTTGCCATAAAACAACTTGATCTAAATGGTTTTCAAGGAAACGGAGAATTCCTCATTGAAGTACTAATGTTAAGCCTGCTTCACCACCCTAGCCTTGTAAGCTTACTTCAATACTGTGCAGATGGTGATCAAAGACTTTTGGTATACGAATACATGTCGCTAGGATCATTGGAAGACCATTTATATAGTATGTAAGTAATTATTCATAGCTACAGTTTTAGCAAGAGTTAATTATCAATCTTAATAACTCTACTTTTCTATTGTATGGATGTTTCTACCAAATACGTACACAAGACCTAGCATATAGATATTGTATGTAAACTGCCCATCTCTGCACCCTATGTAACCTCTATAAATTATTTCCTCTGTATTTGTATTTGAAACCTTGTATTTGTCCGACTTTGGAGTATTTACACGATAAAGGGTATGAAAATAGCCGCGAGTGCTGCAAAGGGATTAAAGTATTTACACGATAAAGCCAGTCCTCATGTTATATACCATGACTTAAAGTGCTCTAATATATTGCTTGGAGAAGGGTATCATGCAAAATTACCTGATTTTGGATTACCAAAGCTTGGGCCTGTCGGCGATAAAACTCATGTATCAACTCAAGTCATGGGGACTTACGGTTACTGTGCACCTGAATATGCAATGGCTGGACAGGTGACTTGTAAAAGCGACATTTATAGTTTTGGGGTTGTGCTTTTGGAAATTGTAAGTGGGAGGAGAGCAATCGATACATCTAGGTCGACTAGAGAGCATAATCTTGTCGCATGTGTGAGTTTCCCCCCTTTGATTACGCTGATTCTTTGTTCCAATGATCATAGTAGTTAAGGCCCGCGCCTAGGCGCGCCTAAGCCGCAAGCGCAGGTCCTGCGCCTTCCTGGTGGCTGAGGCGCCTCCTCTAACGGAGGCGCACGAAATGCGCGCCTTTGGAGCCTTTTTCTGAGGCTCTAGGGCATAGAAAGGCGCGCCTCAAATTGATTTAGGGTTTTCAACTAGGTCGACATCGAACTCGACATCGAAAAAAAAAAATGTCGCTGCTTTAGGGTTTCACTTTAGGGTTTGCAAATTCGAACCCGAAATTGAATTTGAGCAAGGTCGACATCCACTTCGACTTAGGGTTTCAACCATTTTGTTCGATTGTTCATTTTTCTGCAGTTTTTGGTTTTTTTTTACAGCAGTTTTTTTTTAATATGCAGCAGAGTTTTTTTTAAATATAAGCAGCAGGTTTTTTTGGTTTTGCTGCATTTTTTTATTTTTAAAATATATGCAGCAGTTATATATATATATATATATATATATATATATATATACGCAGCAGTTTTTTTTGCAACAGTTTTTTTTATTTTGCAGTAGTTTTTTATGTTTTGAAAATATATGTTGTAGGATTTTTTTTAATATATACAGTGCGCCTTTTTTTAAAAGTCCCACAAAAAAGCCCAAGGCTCAAGCCGTGCGCCTTTTTGCGCCTTAGCGCCTTAACTACTATGCCATTGATGATAATGCTTTGCCTCTTTTATCTTGATGAATTTATTTTACACCCAAAAAGCTCAAACATACTATTTGCAAGATAACAACTCAAGGATACCCTTCATACCCATGGAAGACTTCATCAGTCTATTCTCAGCTTACCCCAAGCTTCACTTTGTTTTTCATTCAATAAAGATATCTTTCCTGTAAGCACCCACATCTTAAAAAGCTCCTATTAAATTTTGGTGCATTCTCTCCCCAATGTGATGCATCCATGCAGCTAAAACAATATAAACATACAGTATAGTCATTACAAGTGTATATTTTTCGTATATTCCATATTAGTATCTTAAAAATAAGCAACAGCATTATTATATTCTAAACTTTAGATTCGTTTTTTTTGGTACATCTATTTCAATTAATTTAGGACTTTTGATGGGTTTTGAACTCTTGTTTCTCACTTGGTTTCTAATCAAAAATTACGAACAATTACCAGCAAAAGCTTTACGGCACAAAGCTTTGCAGCAGCAAAAGCTTTGCGGCGCAAAGCATTGCAGTGCAAATCTTTGCTCAGCTTGCACTGGCAAGCTTTGTGGTGCAAAGCTTTGCACGAGCAAAAGCTTTACGGCGCAAAGCTTTGCACTAGCAAAAGCTTTACGGCGCAAAGCTTTGCACCAGCAAAAGCTTTGCATTGCAAAGCTTGCTGCAGTGCAAAGCTTTGCTCAGCTTGCATTAGCAAGCCTTGCGGTGCAAAGCTTTGCATCAGCAAAAGCTTTGCGACGCAAAGCTTTGCACCGGCAAAAGATTTGCACTGCAAAGCTTTGCACCAGCAAAAGCTTTGCACTGCAAAGCTTTGCTCAGCTTGCACTGGCAAACTTTGCGGTGCAAAACTTTGCACTGGCAAGCTTTGCGGTGCAAAGCTTTGCACCGGCAAAAGAATTGCACTGCGAAGCTTTGCACAACTTGCACTGGAAAGCTTTGCGGTGCAAAGCTTTGCGGTGCAAAGCTTTGCGGCGCAAAGCTGTGCACCAGCAAAAGCATGCTGTAGTGCAAAGCTTTGTTCTGCTTGCACTGGCAAGCTTTGCGGTGCAAAGCTTTGCACCAGCAAAAGCTTTGCAGCAACAAAAGTTTTGCGGCGCAAAGTTTTGCACCAGCAAAAGCTTTGCGGCACAAAGCTTTGCACCAGCAAAAGCTTTGCACTGCAAAGCTTGCTGCAGTGCAAAGCTTTACTCAGCTTGCACTGGCAAGTTTTGCGGTGCAAAGCTTTGCAGAAGCAAAAGCTTTGCGGCGCAAAGCTTTGCAGCAGCAAAACCTTTGCGGCGCAAAGCTTTGCACCAACAAAATCTTTGCTCTGCAAAGCTTTGCTTAGCTTGCACTGTCAAGCTTTGCGGTGCAAAGGTTTGCAGCGCAAAGCTTTGCACCAGCTTTTCATTTTGCAAAAATAAATATAAAAAAATAGTATTAACTCCTTTGCAGCTTGAACCACATTTGCAGCTTGAACTATAACCATGATCTTTATGCATGCCAGAAACATGTATCAAGCATCTAAAAATAACAGTGAAAGTATTTTATTTCGTACTATGAATGCACGCTCGGCCTCTATTTATAGATAGAGAGAAATTCCCTCGAATGGCAGATCCAAAGCTGAATAAAAGTTTCCCCATGAGGGGTTTGTTTCAAGCACTAGCAGTGGCTGTCGTGTGTGCAGGAGCAACCTACCATGAGACCTCGATTTGCCGATGTGGTCAATGCACTCTCTTACCTCCTGATGCTAAGAACCAACCACATGTGCAAGTAAAAAATCTCTTATTTGGTTTTCTTGGTTATATAAATGGAATTTACGTGTTGATGTTTCACTGATATCTTGTTTACATGTTGTTCTCTCTTTTAAAAGATTCATTGTACCTTCTTGCACCACTAAGTATTTGTAGCTGAGCATACGCTTAGTTGAGCATCACTTGGTTTTATTTAGTTTTTTCAAGAAAACTGAGCATCGCTCAATTTTGTTTCAAACTGGGCATATGCTCAGCCACAAAAACTGGGAAAACTAAGCATCGCTCAGTTTGTAACTGAGCTTCGTGCTCATTTTCAAGAAAATTGAGCGAAGCTCGGTTACAAACTGAGAAATAATGCTATTGCCGAGTTTTCTTGAAACTGGGCATATGCTCAGTTTGAAGCAAAACTGAGCATACTGCGCATATGCTCAGTTTGATGTAGTAAGATATCACATATGCCATGCTCAGTTTAATGTAGTAAGATATCACATATGTCACATTCCTATTTTGACATTTTATAGTTGGATTTGTATAAGTCGAATTAAAAATTTTGCTATGACTTTTGTGATCATCGACATCGCCGTATAACTTACTTATAGATTGATAGGATTGGTGATCCATGAGATCGGAAAATGTATCCATGAAAGTTGAGTGAAATGCTAAATTGGAAGAAAAAAAATTTGAGTGAAATGCTAAAAGTTGAGTGAAGCTTCAACAAGTCAGTGAGGGTTAGAAGTTATGCTAGAAGTTGAGAGAAGGCACCGACAATTGATGAGGTGCCTTTTTTCTCTAATTGTTTGCTTCTCCAAAGTATTGCATATTATTTGCTTCTACATAGTTATAATAATTACTTGCTTCTGCAAAGCATTCATGTGTTTATCTAGTTGCTTGGTTGATCATGTGGGTTCTTTATTTATGCTCGACCCTTTATATGCACAATATTCGCGCCTGAACCTGTCCATAAGGATATATTCTAGTATATGTTGGTATTTATTGCACTTTAGCCTTGCGTATATCTTACTGCACCTATTTGGCTTTTCATGATCACTTGAATTGATTGTTTTAACATACTAATGCTCCATTGCATTGCTACTTCCCGACCTTATAATCTCTATAAAGGATGCAGCCTTGTTTTTGTTGTTTGTAGTTGGCTTTCAGGTGATATCCCCCTATTTCCTTCAATAGGAGGAGAGATTTATTTCACCTCACCAAAAGTGAGGTCAACAAACTCGATCTCATAATTTTTCTGATCTACCAGAGACATTAATAGTTTAGTTTAAGAATTGTGTCACGGCAACCTATGGTGTTCTTAGGGAAAAATTGAATTTTTGCAGTAATAGATTGCACTATTCTATTCTTCCTTATTTTTTTAGTGTGATATATGAACACTTGCTTTGTGAAAATAGCATAGTAGGTAATTGTGGAAGTGATGAATCAATTAGGTAATTGTGGAAGTGATGAATCAATTAGATGTATGAAATTTCATGATTTTGTTACCTTGAGGCAATTTATCTTTCGGATCTGCAAACCCAAAATGGTAATTTTTGTATTATTTAGCTATGGAAGCAAAAAGTAAAGGATTAGTCTGATTACTTAGAGAATGGAACTGCAGTCTGCATATAAAATATGTTAATCAAACAATTTATGAACTTTAATCCCATTTTTTTGGTAATAGATTAAATTCAGACTGGTATGCACCTGGTGGTGTTTGGTTTATTTTGAGTTTTTAAAATTAGTTAGAAAACTAATTGAAAAAATAAGAAGGGTGATGGTTTCGGGATGGACAAACAATGAAACGATGAATTGTCCTTCATCCTTTTGTTTCATTCCTAAACATAGGATGTTAAAAAGAAGTTGTTTGAGTTAATTTCGTATTCTAGAACGTTCGTTTTTTTCCTGATATATCTGCGTCGTTCACATTTTTGTGTGAATGGAAACCCAAACTAAAAATTGTAAATCAGACGCCACCTCGGTTTTTGCTGCCCTTTTTTGTACCATTTCAACTTAAAACGCTTTAGTAAAGTGCTAGGATAGTTGTTGTATTGCAAGTAATCACAGAAGTGCTCGGATTACCTGTACATACATGTGTTGTGTTTGTAGGACATATTTTGACATTTTATTTGTTTACATATGCTATGCAAGTAGGGCTGTCAATGGATACTCGAAACATCTGAAATCCGTCTGCATCCGCATCTGAAAAGCCGATAAATATTCGATATTCGGAAAAGCGGATGCGGATGCGGGTATAGGCATATCCGCATCCGAAAATTATTCGTCCTCTTTTTTCCACGATTATAGCTTAAATTATGTGTATTTTAACATAATTAAGTATACTAATCTATTATTTTGCAAAATTGAAAGCCTATTAAACTCATGCATATTGCTCAAAATTATATATTATCATCATATTTATTTATTTTTGGCACTTTAATAATCAATTGGGTTGAAAAAGTTTAATATTAACCTTAAAAAATTCATTTATGTTCATTGATTTGTCGACTGTTGGTGAAGCGAATAATTATCCGATATTCGTCCGTATCCGCGGATGCGGATATCCGATATCTAAAAATGGTTTCGGATGTAGATGCAGATATGGCACTATCCGCATCTGAAAGTATTCGTTGACAACCCTATATGCAAGGTTGCATCCTAGGGCTGTTAGCTGTAGAAAAAAGAAGTGTGGCCATAGCAATCAGGTATTCATTCCACTGATATGAAGAAACTTGTTTACGTAGTACAGGGGAAATTTAGTGGCATTTTATCAGCATGGTAGGAAGTGGTTGATAAGCATGAAACTGCTTTTGTTTTTGCAGCTAAGTCCCAAGAAGAAGATCAAGTAGGCACTTCGTTTGTGGGTAAGCCTAAGCCTTGTATTTTACGCACCTGCATTTTTTATATTTTTCAATTTTTTTATTATTCAGTTTGAGTAACCAGTTTGATATTTTGAAAGTATGGTTAATAGCAATAACATGATCATCATCAACACATTATTTCTTATATTTCAGGCACCTGCATGAGCAACGCTTAAGTTGATGATAGGTGTAACTCTTGCACAACAGTCAGAATATCCTACAAGCATGCATGTAATTCTTCTATACATAACAGGTCAGTATTTTGCATCCTAAGTGGAGGCATAACTATTTGCAGTATGAATTAATAAGCATAAGTTGCAGTTACCTTATAATCACATAATTATTTGTTAAGCTGCTTAATTGCAGTTGATGGCAAGGTGGCATAAGTTTTCGTTAGGTAGTAAAGGAAGAATGACTGTGGTTGAATGCATGAGGGTGTGCTGCTGATGTTTTAAAGGAGGTGTTGGTGGTGAAGTAGCAGGGGATTGCATGGGGGTGACCAGTCACATGGAGCCAAGGGATTGGTGTTAGACTGTGCTTTTGTTAGTATGTATTGTTTTGGTTTGCTATAGCCATATGTGTTGTCAACATTTATGTTTGAATTTATCATGTATGAAATATTATGGGTATATATATTTTATGATTTGGTTATGACTTCATTTGTGTACTTAAATTAATATGACAAATATGTTTTTTTTGAATTGTTATAATATATTATTAGAATTAGAAATTGTAAACCTTGAATGTTATGGCAACAAAATGTTGCAATAGAATGTTTTGTATGTTCTTTATAGCAACAAAACGATGCTGTAGTAAATAGTAGTGAATTTTCAATAGTGTGTTTCGATGCATTATAAAAACTTTCAATAGCTTGTTCATATGCTATAACAACAAGGATTGTCAACATATTACACCATTTAAATAACGTTTCCACAGCGTCTCGATGTGTCATAAAAACTTTCCATATCATGCTTCACAAGCTATAGAAAAGCAGTTGCACCAATATGGCATGTTTAAGATGATAACAAAAGTATGTTTTCTATTGCAAAAATTACACATCATAATATCTACCAGACTTTTAATAACTTGTTGATATATGACATTTATAGAATCGTCATAGGAAGTTTTTATGATGGTTTTTAAACATCATAAAAAGGTCTTTTTTTTGTAGTGGCTACTGCTGAAAAGGGTCCCCATTACTAGGGTTACCTAGGGTCTATTCCTATACCCCACAAATTGGTTAAGTGTTATCCATCCATTCATGTTGACTGAACCCATCCACACGTCATGCCAAGTTTGTTAACTGTTTCTTATTAACTTAACGCTTTCCATTCATCATGTTGTAATTGGTTAAGTGTTTTCTATTAACTTAACCCTGTTCATTCATCGTATGATATTGGTTAAGTGTTTCTCCTTAGCTTAACCCCATTCATTCATCATGTTATGTTGGTTAAGTGTTTCCCATTAACTTAACCCCACTCGTTCATTGGTTAAGTGTTAACTTAACTCTACCACTTGTCATGTTACATTGGTTAAGTGTTGCCCTCTTGTGTTACTTAACCATATCACTTGTCATGTTACATCGGTTAAGTGTTGCCCTCTTGTGTTACTTAACCCTACCACTTGTCATGTTACATTGGTTAAGTGTTGCCTTGATTAACTTAACCCTACCACTTGTCATGTTACATTGGTTAAGTGTTTCCCTCTTGTGTTACTTAACCCTACCACTTGTCATGTTACATTGGTTAAGCGTTGCCTTGATTAACTTAACCCTACCATTCTTAGCATGTCTGTTTCTTAGCTTTAATTCATTCATTAAAGCACCTACCTCTCACATTATATCTATATTGTTGCGGTCGCTAGATGTGTCGGGCGGTTCCGGGCAGTCTTACACCGCAACTCAATCTAACCTCGGGTTTTTGGGCTTAATGCGCTAACTTCTCACATTAGATCTATATTGTTACGGTTGCTTGATGTGCCGGACGGTTCCGGGCAGTATTACACCGTAACTCAATTTAACATTGGTTTAGGCATATTCATTTTTTAATTAATTTACATATTTACAATTTATGTTCATATGTAAATTATCCACAAGTGTTGTCAATTCAAGTCATGCCCCATTTACCCTTTAAATTATGTCCATAATTCTAGGTATACAAATTCTACCATTTCATGCTACTAATTATTTACATGATTATGAGCCAATCTATGCCAATAGCATGTAGTTTAATATTATTTTTCCCAATGTCTCCCTTGTTATTCGTTCACATAATTCACATAGAACGTTAGGCTCGCAAATTAGCCTAACTTATAAACAAAAGGGAAAAGAAAGGGACATGTAACATTCCAACAGGCCTAAACAATATAGATCAACATGCGTAGTATAAATTTGGGATAGAACGGCATAAACTTAATTAAGCACATGAACGTGATCTTACATTTAAATTAGATCCAATTAACATGGGAACTAGCATAGATCTAATTATATAAGCATGAAGTTATATAGATCTTAAACATGGATACTAGCCTGGATCTAAACATGTAAGCATGTATGAACATAACTTATCACGTAATTTGCATATATAGCATGGTAGGTTCAATTGTGTTAGTCCAATAGTCTCATAGGCATAGGATGTATGACATGATAAATCAATCAGAACAGTCCCATAGGCATGGTAGGTTACATTATGTCAATCATAATAGTCTCATAGGCACGATAGGTGTCATTACATCAATTCCAATAGTCTCATAGGCATGATAGGTGTCATTAAATCAATCACAAAAGTCTCATAGGGACGATAGGTGTCGTTACATCAATCAAAATAGTCTCATAGGCACGATATGTGTCATTACATCAATAAAATAGTTTCATAGGCATAGGCATTTTCGAATTGACAAAAGGATAGGTACGAATAGAATTAGGCATAGTTCTAGATCCAGTTATTACTATCATGATTTCTTATTAGGTGTTCACGTCTAAACAATAACTATACTTACAGAAAAAGGACGGATATTGATTTCTGGGATCTGATTTCTGAATTTGAAAAGCTATCCTTTGATCTAGACGTTTGATTCTCTAGTTCTTCTAATTGATTCCTAGTTTGAATTTGATTCTCTAGTTTGGGGTATATGAATGGAGGCTAGGCCAGTTTGTAGACGAATAGCATGACGGCTTCATAGAATGAGTTCTAGTGTTGAGGTTTGGGGTGATTATATAGAAGTCTAGGTTTAATTTAGCCTTTAGATTAGTCTAGGGGAATCAGAGCCATCAAATCAAAGAGTATGTCATCCAGCCACCATAGCATGACACATATGCCCTAATACCTTAGAAATCGGTCATTGGCCAATCAGAGGAGGACATATCATCACAGGGCTGTAAAAATACATCATAGGAGCTGGATCTGGGAGGGGTCGACTCCCTACATGGAGGTCGACACCTATGTCGACTCCCCTGTAAGGGGTCGACACCTATGTCGACTCCCTACAGGGGGGTCGACACCTATGTCGACTCCCTATAGGGGGGTTGACACCTATGTCGACTCCCCCTGGGGGGTTGACACCCCTGAGCGGGAAATTTCCTGCTTAGGCTGCTCTTGCCAGATTTTGAAATTTGAACTTTTTCTGATTTGATTTATTATTATATTTAATTACTATTTAAACTTGAAAACTTCTGAACTCCGTAACTTCTTCATACGGAGTCCGTTTCACGCAAACTTGGATCTATCTCAAGCAGAACTCCGAGACGAACGCAATGGCGTAATCCGTTTCACCCAATTCCTCTTTTAAAAATTAAGTCTTCTTAAATTTGTTAATTTTAATATTTAAAATTACGGGGTGTTACATTCAAGATGGTGGAATCTATGTGGAGATTTGAGATCGGTTTGAGATGCTCAAAAACATGTAATTGTTCGTGGTCTATTCAGGACTTAGGAGTCCAGTAGTGATTCCGAGACCTAATAAGATATAGGAATCCATTTGTGATTCCCAGATTTATTGAGAAATCCGTGTATGGTTTAGAGATATACTGAAATGTGAGAACCCAAGTAGTGTTCCGCGAGCTGTAGGAATCTAACTGGGGATTCATGTTCTTTTCAAGTGATGAGAACTCATATGAAAGATTTCGAACGTAGCATCGACATCGAAAATGTCTAAATTTAATGTAGGATGCATGATCTGGGGTTTAGCTAACCACTGTAGAGTAAGCTAACTCTGTATCTAGAGTACGCTTATCGATGTTGCACAAGCAAGTTGATGTTACTTGGTACCACATGGTGCATGTTTGTGTTTTCATGTGTGGGCCAGTTGTGCTTACCTCATGCTATATTTTATCTAGAGATATCTGATGCCCAGAAGATAGTCTTTGATCCTTGTGCATGGAGTTCGGATCCGGCTTGATCTGGAGATATCTCCAATGGAAATCTAATATGTGAACGAACCTTAGCGATTTTGTATATACTCTAATATGTTGTTGAATGTAACCAATGTAACCATTCCAACTATTTGATGTGATTTATATTCTACGACCTAGACATTTTTCATTATGTCACTATATTAAACCTAATGGATGGTTGGATGATTTTGAGGCGAAAACCATTATGACAATTCCTATGGCCTCAAGAGGAATTGATATATGTACCACATAAATGTCAAGTTTCTCACGTTAATTTGTTAGTTTGATCTAGCAATTATTTTCTTATAATGCTCGGTTCTGGCCGGTGCATGTTTTTAGATTTAGCTGTGGTCGCTTTGGGGCTTCTAGAGAAGAATTGAAGTTCTACTTATGCCCGCTGCATTCTGTGTTATATGTCAGCATTATGAAGACAAGTTGTTATAACTGTCTAAGCTTATTATTGGTTAGTTATCTCTGATGGTTGTATTTCATACTGTTTTATTCTGTAAATGTCATTTCTGATGTTATATATTATCGTTTCGTTGTGAGATTTTATTTTATCTTCGTCTTTATTCTATTCTTTTTATTTTTATTTAACCTTAACTTTCCATCTTTCTGGCACTCTGGTGATCGGCACACGGATTCCATGAATTTATTAGTGCCGACATTTAAGGATCGAAAAGACGGGACATTACATTTGATATCAAAGCATGGGGTTAAGCGAACACCTTGGCTTTGGGGTTGGGTATGACTCATCAAGATATATGGTATTGGAATGCCCTAGCATGAGTTGAGTGTATTATCTATGTGAGAGCGCATATTTGTTGGTGCTATAAAAATATTTTATGAAGTGCTAGTTAGTCTATTAAGTGGCTTATGGATTTTGGTCGTATATGCGATGCCATGGTATCGATAGGGATTTATAAATACTTAAACAAGGAAAAACTACACAATATTGATTTGAAAGTTAGTTGATGTAATAATTTACCTAGGATTATATTTTATATATGAAAGAAATTTTCATAAATTGATATAGTAATATATTATGTGTTGGAATGATAACATTCAATTATTATTAGTTACTGAATACTAGTTATGCTTGACCAGTTTATGATCATTTACTATTGCTTGTTGATTTACAAGTAGTTTACCTTTTACAACATGAGTTGGGCAGATGGTAATATACAGGGACATGAGATATGAACATCTTGCGAATTAAGTTTCAAGGTTTGATTATAAGGTATTCGATGAAAATGTTAGGTTAAAATTTAATTTTATCAAGATTTATTTAATATAATATGAATTATTAAAATGATTTAGACAAAGAAGTAGTTTTATACAAATATGATTTACAAATTAAACATAATTCAAATTGGAAACTTGTGAACTTAAATCTCATTGCTTTTAAATATATTTTCTAAGAGTTTGAAAGTAAAGTATTTTTATGTTAGTTAGTTAGAGTAACTCAGAACTGACTAAAAATGGAAGGGAGATGTGTTTGTTTGGTAAACACTTCTCTAAAGTATTACTTTTATTAGTAAAGCGGATATATGATACTATTAGTAGGACTCATTTCCTTGTATCATTTTATTGTTACTAGATCTATATGTATAACTCTCAAGGATTTTAAAAGTAAATATTTTGGAAATATATTTTGAAAATGACCACGGGTTAATCCCCCATAGAATGGTTTGACATACAAAAGATTTATGTATATAGTAATATTTCAATTAATTTGATATAAAACTCGGTATGTTGTTCTATAGTTTCCGTTGAAAAAATTGATAGGAACTATTTATGAAGGAGAGTTTTATTTGTATGGTTCCTAAGTGGTAGTAGCATAAACCAAAATAAATGATGAAACCTTTTCATGTTTTACCTTTAGGTAAAATATGTGCTTAATAAACTATTGAAACTTTATTAAATTATTTTATGGACATGTGTAGTTTATATTAAGATTGTATGAGTCTGCATCATGTTATGATTTGTAGTTTGGTAGATTTCATTTATTAAAATGAAATGTGATTTTCAATGATTTTAGATAGTTGAAGACTTTCCCAATTGTTATATAGATTGAAATTAAGTGCGATGAAAATAAGAAGTTGAATTTATATAACACTTGGATTAAGAAGATAACAAGTTAGGAAAAGTTCTAAATTGGTTGAAAATACTTGTAAAGTAAAACAAATATGATGTTTTCCTGTACCTGTTTGGTGTAATGAAGAATTACATGGGTATGAACTTAAGTTATATAATGTTTATTACTTGAAGTAAAGTTGTATGAAATGATTCATAAGTGATTTTAGTGTTAGTTAAGAAATAGTAAGTGATAATTGAATGTAGACTAAAAAGGAAGGATATTAGTACAAAATCGCATACTATATTTATGGAAGAATGAACAAAGGATACTAGCGTTTAGGAAACCAATAGGATAAATATGTAGGTTGTACGTAGATCATTTTATCTGTATGGTCGATCTTGATATAGATTTCAGTACATGATTTTGAGGTGATTTACACCGGTCCGAAAAAGGATTTTTCACTAGATTCTTGATGGTGAACACTTGATATGGATTTTTTATCTGATCCTGAAGTTCTCTATCATGGTATATGGAAATGTAAGGAAGTAGGAGGTTTATATTCAAGGAGCGAGATCGGAGTGCATACTAGAGATGTCAAGTGAGGTATATTAGTTCAGAAGTTAAGCCTTGTGATCAGTAAATTGATCTGATTAGACAACGTTAATGGATGGTTTACGTGCATCATACGGGCTTGATTATTTTTGTGTACCATGTGTTCTCGCTTTTGAAGAGTTTTGGAAATGACTCTTCAATTTATTGTAAGGTAATGTGAATCGTTGATTAAGTAATAACCTGAATTTTTTAAGTATAAAGTATGCTTAGTTGGTTGTTTATCATCAATGTGACCATGAGCTATGTTTGCTAGTTGTTTTAATAAGTATCAATTTTTGAATATATTTTTTTGACTCTTGTGTTGCAATTTCAAGGAAGAAATATTTTAAGTGGGGGAGAACGTAATAATCTATAATTTCAGACACTTCGTATGTAAATATCTGAATTATTTAGATGCTCGAATCATGGGTTAAATGTTATTAAAAAAATTCAATAAGCTTGTTAAGCCCTTTTAAATCAAAATTAATGATGGTAAAATTATTTTGGAAAAATGTTTAAAAAATATTTTCTTTGGTAAAATATTGATAAAATGACTAAAAATCATTTTATCGATAAACAACTTTTTAACCTTCAAAAGTTGTTCATATTTTTTCTACATACACTAATTTTGTTAAGAGAACGCTAATAAGAAATAAATATTTTTTTCATATTTATGGCCAAATTAAAATGATGGTGTCATTTTTTTCTAAAATGAGGATTTAAGGAAAGTTTTTGTATTTTGGGTATCGAAATATTGAAATACTCAAATATTCAAAAATGCTTGTTTTAGTTATTTGAAGATGACAATAAATTTATTTCCAAGTTTTTTTTACATAAACAAACAGTTTGATTAAGAACTGAAAATGCGACCAAGGTTCAATTTTCGAATTTACAACCTTTCATCGATCGAAAGTTGTTTCAAATTTATACAACGTTGCTTCATACATATATATACATATACACACTTACATGTATGTATAACTAGTCATATTAAGGTAGTAGAAAATATCCTAAGTGTATGCATATAAGCTCCTTATATATACACAAATGGAAGCTTAATACTTAAGCTCTGAAAAGAAAACTTATTACAACCATTACTCTCCCTCACATCACCTAACACACACCTCTCACATCATCTTACAAACACATCAAATCTATCGTTATTGTATTAGGTTTTTAAGGGTACTTTGATATTTTCCCATTAACATTCCGTTTATAAAGGAGATCAACCTTTAGGAATATGCATAAATTCTGAAGAAAAAATGAAGCTTTTTAATGGCTTCTCTTCAACTTCTTCTTCCTCCTTCTTACTAACTTTCTCAAACTACACTCAAATTAACAATAAACTCAACCAAACTTTGCCAAACACCTTAGAACATGGTTTAACATCAAAGAAGTTGAAGAATGGAGAAGGAGGAGGACATGGGGAGGCCGAGAGCATGAAGGAATAAGAAGAAGAGGAAAAGCAAGGAAGGAAAGAGGTTGATAACTTGGATCTAGGATTTAGATCTTGGTTGTTGTTTGGTTAAAGGCGAGTTTTAAACTCACTTAGAGTAGAAAATATAGCTTATACCTGTTTGTGTTTAGTTATGTTAAAGCTAGTTGAATTATTGTTAGTTTATGTTAAAACATTGCCTTGAATTCTTACTTTAAAGTAAGCGACATATTTGATCCATTTTAATGGATTTGACTGAACTTGGAATTGGAATTGCATAAACTTGTATAACTAGTAGAAAGGTCTTGAAACAAAGCACGTAAGGATTTGTAGGGGACTAGCTTGAATTAGCCTTGAATTTGAAAGTACACTTATAGCGGTGGTCGCTATAAATGTAGTTAGGAATTGTTGTGTATTTGGTAAATTTTTATCAAACTTTGTACAAAGATCCTTAAGGGTTTCTAGCTAAATTTATCTTTTATTATATGAATATTTGCTATTTTAAAATTACTGGATAGTAGTAAGTTAAGAAACATATCGAAAATGGTCAAATTTCCATTGGTGTAAAACTACAACGTCTAACCTTGATTTTTGGGATTTAACAGTTTCAGAAAGGGCTTTATGTTTAAGTGAATGGTTTCGTTCTTTCTAAAAGAATTATTTTGTTAATGATATTTTTCGTCAACACCGGAAATAGGTCTATGGAAGTGGACCTAAGGGAAACATAGGTTGTTTAGCCATCACAAGTTTGAGTTAGTTCACCGTCTCCAAGATATCAAAGTTTGGAATCCAAAAGAATAGTTACACTTCCCACAATGGGGAGAGCATCACGCTTAAGTGATTCAAGAACCAATAGTTATCTTGGGATGAAGGATTCCTAAGCGCAACCCTTTGCGAATGACTTAACGGTTTGTAGGAAGGGGTTTGGTACGGAGCTTATGGAAGGGTCTAAATTTGTAGAAAGGGGGTTGTTTCACTTGGCTTGCTTAAAGGTTTGGATATAGGTTCGTATACACGTAGAGAGTAAACAGTAAGTTGCGGCAACAATGAGAGATAAATCACATGGCAAACCCATAAGGAAATACTTTAAGTATTGATTCACACTTTATTGATCTTTGATTTAGAACACATGAATTGAATAGAAGAAATCCCCAAATCAATCTAAGAATTAGGGTTTACTCTAGAGAAAAAGGAATACAAGAATAAGAATGAGAAAATCATCACTAAAATGTGACCCGTGGGGTCTTATTTATAGAGAATTTGGGACCCCTTCGGTCTTGCAAAAGCCTCTGTCAACCGCTTTTCTCCTTAGTCCTGGATGTTTAGCTTTCGGCTGCCTTTGTGGTGCCGATTATAGCTTTCGAAGTGAGGGTCCCGGTCAATTGAAGCTTCTTCGAGACTGATATGAGCTTGTTGATGTAAATGGCTTTCGGAGACATCTGTGCTCCCGGTTGTGGTCTCAGGTGTAGGCTCTCGGTCATAAGCTTCCGGATGTAAGCTTCCGATTTTCCATGTATACTTTGAGGAGCTTGCCCTCGTGATGTATGTAGATAGCTACCGGTTCGGAACCCCTGTCGGTGCCGGCACTAATCAGATTAGTATGGATAGCCTGTATCCTCCTAAGGTTTCGGTTTTCCTTTCGGTGTTGTCTTAGTGTATAGCTCGGTCTTCCGGAAGGTAGCTTCTGGTGATCTGCTTGTCATCTATCAGTTGTACCATTTGTTGTTTATGTCGTAGATGTTTCGGAAGCTAATTCTGCATAATCTCTATGTGATTTAAGCTTGGTTTCTTTAATACCTTTATCTCCTGATGTATCGGTATTAAGCATGTTAATACCGACGGCATTTCCGTCTTTTTAGGTCTTGTTCAGTGGAGTTCTTGCCTCCTTCTTTCTTAGCTTCTGACTTAGATGATCTTCTATCACCCATTCACTATGCGAGACCACCCTGCCGGTACATCTTATCGTGTATGTAATTTGTATCCTTCCTTCCGAGATGGTGTCGGTTGTAGGGACGGCTGCCCATAACCCCTGCACTATACAAGAGGAATAATGTGCTAAAAGGTGTGCACGACCGCAATGGACGATCATCGGGGTATGACAACACAACTGGAACCTATCGTAAACTCATAGCGCAAAGAGAAAATGTAATAGAACGTATATAATAGGTAGTGATAGTGAAGCAGAAAACATTAAACTTTCATGATAACTAGAAAGTATTTCTCATACACGTGGATGACAACAATAGTGTTTATACAATTTGCCTCACTACAGCACTCAGAGAAATAGCAAACAACGGAAATCCAATTATTAGATAGTAGTAAAACTGATACGTAAGCCTCCAGCTTGCCATCGATCAGCATCACCGTTCCCACTAAGGCATCACCTGTCACCTGCTGCTTAGTCTGCTCATCCAACAAACGGATGAACATCCCAAGGTAATAAGAGGGAAACATAAAACCTTGAGTCAGATAACAGTGTTAGTGAGAGAAAAAACATCTAACAAACTTCCTGAATAAAGTATATGAGAATGGGTAAATAAGCAAATTAATCTACCTAGCTCTAGATAAGAACTCTCAAACCGCCTTCCCTACACCTGACAGTGATAGCCTTTACGATCCATACATCCAAAGGAACAACTATTCAGCCATGGCAACCAGAATGACCATTCACACATAGTAACAGCAACTCAACCATCATGACAACCATTCAAACGTCCATGACTGACTCTGCCTTTCACCGTCAACCTTTCTTTGAAACCCTCGTTATCGTATGACTGACTAACAACTGGCCATCAATTTTCAAGGACCATTCACGACGTCCAGGTTCTAACAAAACCCCACACGTTATACAAAACATGTGTCTAGGCCATGCACGACACACAGGGCACTCGACCTACAACTGATCTTCAATTGTACCCCTTGCTTTGAGTCTGATAGAACCTATGACTACGACAATTCCTTGGCCTTCTCATCTCTATTACTTATCAATTACGACTATTGATTAGCTCAGAAAACTTTAGAGCAATCATTTTACACGAACTCAATACATCCTTGAGCCGTCACCACATTTGTCACATCCAACAAACAAGTCACCTCACCTCGTCATTCACCATGCTATTCACTTTAAAGTTATTACCACTTTCGAGCCGAAGAAAAGCATCAATCATACGGTCTGAAACAATCCATAGCATCAACTAAACTTGCTATTGAAAACAAACCACAACACTTAGAAGCACTGTTGCCACTCTAGGTACATGACCGACCGAACGCCTCTGCATGACCGACCAGCACCACACTTCCATGATTAACCCAACTCTCTGAGTGCGATCGACCTTGGTCATGCTCGACACAAACCTTGCATGACCCACCTTGGTGAACGACCGACCCTAAACAAGGACCAACCAATCACCCCTTGACCCAATGGTGCACGAGCCATACCACTTGACCAGGCCTACTCTGCTCGCTCGCTCGGCTGACCCATTTAGCTTGAGCCCACCATGATCGACCGACCACTCGCTCGACCGATCCACTCCAAATCCAGTTGTTCTGGAACACACGTCCGACCAGGTAAGAATGGCCGACCCGGTAGGGCGCGACTGACCCAATCATTAAATCTCCAGGCTCGCTCGACCGAACCTGCTTCCTGTCTTGTTTCACAAGAAATTAAACTAGGATGTGCGACCGACCTTGATACGTGCAACCCAAAACCTGCACTTCTCCATTGCAACTCAAATTTTGACCAAAACTTCGCCAATCAACACAATCGATGAAACCAACTCAACCAATACATCCAACACAATCATAAGCATGTTATGAAACCATTAACATCACCAATTTGGCAATTCATCAATAATTATGTGAAATTCACCAAATTACCACAAATGCAAATGTGAAAAAAAAATCATAAATCAAACTTGCATAATTATATAAAATAGCATAGAAATTACCTGTTTGAACTTACTAAATTGGATCATATGATGATTCATATGAAAATGGATTTACCAATGTGTAGATCAAAGAAATCGACTTGAATTTGATGAAAAACATGCACAAACACTTATATACTTCATTGGATCAATGTGAGAAGTGCAAATCACTCACCGATTCTCCAAAACAAGTTAAAATTGATGAAATAAGAATCCAGACAGCAAGCACCTAGCACCAAATCCCTTGATTTGATGAATCCTTGCTTTAATTGATGTAGATCCAGCCTCTAATGGTGTAGATCTATGATTTCTCTCCTTGGATTTTTAATGGTGGAAAGGTGTTAGAGGACGGAGGAGCTCAAGGCCACCTAATAAGAGATGGGGAAGTAAACTATTTCCCATACCTCTCACCCACTATTTATAGTTTCCACTAGCCCGTTAATTGGGCCTCCCCAAATCAGCCCAATAGGCTCCCAAAAACTGAACAACTAACTTAAAAACCTTAAAACAGCGATTCCTCCCAAACCGCTGAGCCAAAACTTTAATGCAACCACTCTACAGAAAGGAAATCATCAATTCCTTTCCAATGGCACATGTATAACCCTCTAACTCGACCTGAGCCAAAAGTTTTACCTTATACAAGACTGATAAGGGAAAAATGGTCACAAATAAAATTAGTAAAAATTATGGATATGTCTCACATCCAAATTAGCAACATATTAAAATATGAGAATCATCCAACCCTCGGGGAATAAAATAAAAATGTTTTACGATCTTTCGATTTGTAAAATGTGGGCTATTACATTCTTCTCCCCTTAAGAATTTTGCCCCCGAAAATTCCAAGCAAACATAAGCAACCACAATAATTCTGCATGCCTATCATTCATGAGAAGCCAATTCTATCATTCAAACTAGCAACCATCAAGCCATGCATCCATAGCCTTATTCTCGCACACGAAATTCTATCAAACAACAATAAGATACAACAATATAATGATGATAAATATCAAAGGGTTCCACCGATGAAGAGTTCTGGATGAGTCACCCTCATGCTTTCTTCTGTGTCCCACGTACAATCGTCTCCATCTTCACTCTATTGTACCTTGACTAGCTTAACAGTCTTCCTCCTAAGTTGTTTCGTGTCATTCCCCACAACACGAAGTGGCTTACGAGGCCTCGAAACTGGAGTGTCTACTTCTAGGTCTTCATACTGCTTTGGAGGTACCACCACATTCGAATCATGCATGAATTTCCGTAGAAACGACACATGGAGCACATTATGCACACTCAACATCTTCTCGGGTAACTCCAATCTATATGCGAGCTTTCCAATTCGCTCGACTTTCGGAAATGGTCCAACGAACCTAGGAGCTAACTTCCCTTTATTCTCGAATCTAACCATATGCTTCAATGGTGAAATTTTCACGAAAACCATATCGCCAACATTGAATTCCAAATCTTTTCGACGTTTATCAGCATAACTCTTCTTGCGATCCTAGGCCGCTTTCATTCGTTGTTGAAAGATCTCGATACAATCCAAGGTCTCTCTAATCATCTGTGGCCCAAGCACCAACTTATCTCCAGTATCTAACCAACAAGCTGTAGAATTGCACGGCCTCCTATACAACTCCTCGTATGGTGCCATCCCATTGCTAGACTGGTAGCTATTATTATACACAAACTCAACTAGATGTAGATGGTCCTTCCATGATCTACCGAAGTCTAACACATAAGCCCTCAGGAGATCTTACAAAACTCGATTGATCCTCTCGGCCTGACAATCCATTTGGGGATGATATGTCATACACAAGCACAGCTCGGTTCCCAGAGCCTCTTGCAAACTTTTCCAATATCACGCTTCATCCACTCCCAGTAGTAAACTTGCTTCATGTCCTGGTACATCTTATTCTCACCGAGATGAATCGTCAACTTTGAGTGATGACATTCTCTCAAAACCTCATCTTTCAATCCATTGGTATCAGGAACAACTAATCGCCCTTGCTTTCGAAGCCAACCTTCTCGATTAACTTCGAACTCTTTATTCTCTAGTTCCAGATTCTAGACAAACTCAACAAGCTTAGCATCTCGCTTTTGGCTATTGCCAACCCTTTCGATAAGCTTACTAACATTTCAGGTTCCAATTCGCGTCTTGACCTGAAATCAAACCTTGTCAAATACTCAAGGCTCTTCCATTCCAAAAACATCGCTCCTAAACTTGCGTGCCATCGACTCAATGCATCTTCCACCGCGTTGCCTTTTCCAAGAGTATAGGCTATACCAAAATCATATGACGCCAGAAACTCCAACCAACTTTGCTGACGAAGATTCAAGTCCTTTTGGGAGAAAAGATACTTTAACGACTTGTGATCCGTGAACAAATCGAATCAAACTTCCAACAGGTAATGTCTCCACATCTGCAGTGAAAACACAATCGCCGCCAACTCCAACTCATGAGTTGGGAAATTCCTCTCATGCGACTTTAGCCATCGACTTGCGTATGCCACAACCTTATCCTTTTGCATCAGTATCGCTCCAAGTCTAGTACCACATGCATCGGTGTATACCACCATCTCTTCATTCCCACTTGGAATTGTCAACACAGGTGCGCTCGTCAATCTCTCCTTCAGGATTTCAAATGCTTGTTCACACTTCGCATCCCATGTGAACACTTAGTTCTTATTTGTCAATCATGTCAACAGTATGTTTATCTTTGAGAAATCCTTGATAAACCGTCGATAATAACCAGCCAACCCAAGGAAACTTCTCACATCCGTTGTATTCTTAGGTCTATCCCAGTCCTGAATTGCTACCACTTTAGCGGGATCCACCGCTATCCCATTCCCAGAAACAACATGACCTAAGAACCTCACTTCATTCTTCCAGAAGTGACACTTCGAAGACTTAGCCTTCAGCAGATGCTTTCGCAAGATCTCTAACACAACTCTCAAGTGCATCTTGTGTTCTTCCTCATTCCGAGAATAAACCAAAATATCATCCACGAACATAAGTACGAACTTGTTCAACTGATCTCTGAACGCTCTATTCATAAGATCCACAAAGTATGCTGGCGCGTTAGTCAACGCGAATGGCATCGCCAAACCATTCGAAGAAACCGGATGGTGTCCTAAAAGGAGTCTTTAGCACACTATCTTTTGCCACCCTCAACTAGTGAAATCTCATTGCCAAATACATCCGAGAAAACACTTTGGCCTCGTGAAGTTGATCAAACAAGTCATCAATCCTTGGCAACAGATACTTGCTCTTTTTATTCACCTTGTTCAGCTTATGATAGTCCACACACAATCTTAACGAGCCATCTGCCTTATTGCAAACACGACTGGTGCACCCCATTCGAAAACACTCCTCCAAATGAATCCCTTCCTAAGAAGGTCTCGAACTTAAACCTCCAACTCTCACTATTTCTTAGGCACCATCTGCCTAAGAGGCAGAATGATTGGACTAGCACCCTCGACCAATTCGATCCTAAACTCGATCTCATCATGCGGCGGTAACCCTTTGACCTCATCAAAGACATCCTTGTACTCATTAGCGATCAGCATAGATGACAAGTCTTCTTGTGGAATCACAAGAGAATTATAGATAGCTAACGAAGACACCCTCTTCACGCTTAAAATTTATCATCACCTTTCGCCCTTCCACATTCCCGACTCTCATCTCTAGCTTCTCTCAATTCACCTTTGTCGCATACCTCTTGAGCCAATCCATGCCCAAGATGATCCCAAACCCAGCGAAGTTAAGACCAAAGCAATCACACACAAATGAGCAACCATGACTCGACAATACTAGACCACGGCACGACATGCACAAACTGGATGAACCCTCGACTGGATTGGTCACAATCAATGGTCTATCACAAATCTCGGGTTCCAAACCCAAGCGACACACAAGCTCAATGCAAATGAAATAATGCGATGCTCCACTATCAAACAAAACTCGAACTAAAACACCTTGAATAGAAAGAGTTCCTTGCACCATGACACCCTTTCCCTTCTCCTTAGCAGTAAGAGCTTTTGAAGAAGATAGCTAGCCCCAAAAGCATTAGCCTTAACCACTTGTTTCCCTTGATCTTATTCCAGACAATCTTTCTTCTCATGTCCCAGCTTTCCACACTTGAAGCACTTCTTCTCAGCTTTAGGATTTTTCATTCACTAGCAAAATGGCCCTTCTGCCAATAATTGAAGCAAATCACCTCATTCTTCTTCTTCTTTTGGTCAACCTTTCCCTTCTGTTACTGCTGCTTTCTCTTATTATTATTACCACCCTGCTGTGGCTTCTGTTCTTCCTTAGCTGCAACAACAGACACCTTCTTAGGAAACAGACTTTCATGCCTCAAGGACTTTTCGACGATCTTCTCAAAACTATCATCGAGGTGGTCCACAAGATGATTCCCAAGATATTCATCAAATCCCAAGACAAAATTCTCATTCTTTTGATAAGGAGTATTCACATATGAACGAGCATACTTCGACAAAGCCTCGAAGTCAAAAATGTAGTCAAGAACTGGGCGACTATTCTGCTTAAGCTCCACGAATCTCTTAAAAAGAATTGACTTTTGCACAGTGAAGATAAACTTCACTTCAAACTTAGCTTGAAACATCTCCCATGAAATATCTTCTTCAGTCGTCTTCAGTGTGACAAGTTCCACCAGTCCATTGCTCAGCCCACTAACTGCCTTGATGCAAGCTTCTTCTTGGTTGCATCATCAATGCCCAAGTCCTTGAAAATTCGAACATCAGTATCCATCCACCTCTCGACTTCTTCGACCGGTTCAGTGCCCTTGAACTGTTTCCCTCCCAATGATGAAAAGTATTTGCATAGCTTTGCAAATTCTATAGCTCTAGGCACTGGTACTCCAACATCAACCATAGCCGCCACTGGAGCGGGAACCCTATTCATGATCGTTGCCGCCATGGACTCGAACATGGCTGGGTAGCCTGGTTCGCCACCATTTCCCCCTCTAGTATTAGCTCCCCTAGCAGCGTGTCTTGATCATCTACTCATCCTAAATCTGCAATATAGAATAGTTAGCCACTTCCAAGAAAAACTGCTAAAGAATATAACTGCTACTACTATATGTGCCAATATATATAGTAGTCATCCAACTGAAATCTACAAGTACGTCTCTTATACATGATAATGTCCTTGAACTTTGGCTAAAATCATTAACCAGAGCTCTATACCGAATGTGACGACCGCCCATAACCCCTGCATTATACAAGAGGAATAATGCACTGAAGGTACGCACGGCAGCTATGGACGATTATCAGGGTATGATAACACAATCGAAACCTATCATAAACTCACAGCGCAAGGAGAAAATATAATAGAACATATACAACATGTAGTATAGTGAAGCAGAAAACACTAAACTTTCATGACAACTAGAAAGTATTTCCTATACACGTGGATAACAACAATAGTATTTATACATTTTGCCTCAATACAGCACTCAGAGAAGTAGCAAATAGTGGAAATCCAATTATTAGATAGTAGTAAAACTGATACGTAAGCCTCTAGCTTGCCATCGATCAACATCACCGTTCCCACTAAGGCATCACCTATCACCCGCTACTTAGTCTGCCTATCCAACAATCTGATGAACAACCCAAGGTAATAAGAGGGAAACAAAAAACCTTGAGTCAGACAATAGCCTTAATGAGCGATAAAACAGCTAAAAACTTCCTCAATAAAGTATATGAGAATGGGTAGATAAGCGAACTAATCTACCCAGTTGTAGAGAACAACTCTCAACTGCCTTCCCCACACCTGACACTGATACCCTTTATGATCCATACATCCAAAGGAATAACTATTCAACCATGGCAACCGGAATGACCATTCATACATAGTAATAACAACTCAACCATCATGACAAGCATTCAAACGTCCATGACTGACTCTAACTATCACCACCAACCTTGCTTTGAAACCCTCATTATCGTATAACAGGCCAACAACTTGCTATCAATTGTCAAGGACCATTCACGGCGTCCCGATTCTAACAAAACCAACACGCTATACCCAACACGTGTCTTGGCCATACACGACCCCAAGGGCACTCGACCTACAACTGGTCTTCAATTGTACCCCCTGCTTTGAGTCCGTTAGAACCTACGACAATGACAATTCCTCGTCCTTTTTATCTCTACTCGTTATCAATTATGACTATCGATTAGCTCAGAACACTTTAGAGCAATCACTTTACATGAAATCAATACATCCTTGAGTTGTCACCACATTCGTCACATCCAACAAACAAGTCACCTCACTTTGTCATTCCCTATGGAATTTACTTTGAAGTTATCACCACTTTCGAACCGAAGAAAAACATAAATCATACGGTATGAAACAATCCATAGCGTCACCTCAACTTGCTATTGAAAACAAACCACAACACATAGAAGCGATGTTACAACTCTAGGTACATGACCGACCGAACGACCCTGCACGACCGACCAGCACCATACTTCCATGATCGGCCCAACTCCCTAAGTGCGACCGACCCTGGTCATGCTCGACCCGAACCTTACATGACCCATCTTGGTGAATGACCATCCCTAAACAAGGACCAACCAATCTCCCCTCAACCCAATGGTGCACGATCCATACCACCTGACCCGGTCTACTCTGCTCGCTCGCTCGACCGACCCATTTAGCTTGAGTCCACCATGACCAATCAACCACTTGCTCGATCGATCCACTCCAGGTCCAGCTGTTCTAGAACACACGTCCGACCAAGTAAGAACAACCGACCCAGTAGGGCACGACCGACCCAATCATTACATCTCTAGGCTCGCTCGACCGAACCTTCTTCTTGTCTAGTTTCCCAAGAAATCACACTAGGATGCGCGACCGACCCTATACATGCGACCCAAAAACTGCACTTCTCCAATGCAACTCAAGTTTCAATCAAAACTTCGCCAATCGACACAATCGACGAAACCAACTCAACCAATCCATTCATTACAATCATAAGCATGTTATGAAACCATTAACATTGCCAATTTGGCGATTTCATCAATTATTATGTTAAATTCACCAAAATCACAACAAATGCAAATGTGAATAAACCCATAAATCTAACTTGCATAATTATATGAGATAGCATAGAAATTACCGGTTTAAACTTACTAAATTGGATCCTATGATGATTCATATGAAAATGGACTTACCAATGTGTAGGTCTAAGAAATCAACTTGAATTTGATCAAAAACATGCACAAACACTGATATACTTCATTGGATCCATGTGAGAGATGCAAATCACTCACACATTTTCCCAAACAAGCTAAAATTGATGAAATAAGAATTCGGATAACAAGCACCTCACACCAAATCCCTTTATTCAATGAATCCTTGCTTCAATTGATGTAGATCTAGCCTCTAATGGTGTAGATCTATGATTTTTTTCTTGGATTTTGATTTTTAATGGTGGGAAGTTGTTAGAGGAAGGAGGATCTAAAGGACACCTAATGAGAGAATGGGGAAGTAAACTATTTTCCACACCTCTCACCCTCTATTTATAGTTTCCACCAGCCCATTAATTAGGCTTTCCCAAATCAGCCTAATAGGCTCCCAAAACCTGAATAGCCAACTTAAAAATCTTAAAGCAACGATTCCTCTCAAACCGCTAAGGCCAAAACTTTAATGTAACCACTATACGGAAAGGCAATCATCAGTTTCTTTCCAATCACACAGGTCCCACCCTCTAATTCAACCTGAGTCAAAAGTTATCCCCTATACAAGACAAACAGGGGCAAAATGGTCACAAACAAAATTAGTAAAAATTATGGACATGTCTCACATCCCCGTTAGCAACATATTAAAAGATGAGAATGATCCAACCCTCAGGGAATAAAATAAAAATATTTTACGATCTTCCGATATGTAAAATGCGGGCTGTTACAGTTGTGCACCTTTTGGGTAGCCCCTTATGCTCATGGTTTCTATTTATGTTTGTATCCATCCGCTACCCCTTCACCATCAGCCTCTTTCGAAGTTAATTTTTGTAGTAACATTTGACCCCTAGTGAAAGGGGTATTTTCGACTTTTCAAGTCAAACTTTTTGTCTTTTCCTGAGTATCAGCTCTACGTCTTTTGATCTTCCTCGATCGGAAGCGTTGATTGGTCTTCGTTTGTACGGTTCAGATTGGTCTTGAAATCTTAATATAAATTCTTCTTCTCCCTCATTTCCGGCTTTTACCTACAAATCAAATTCTCGGGCAAGATTACCGTTACTTTTTTTAACAGCTACTTAATTTTTCTCTTCAAAAATCAAACCTCGTTCTTTGTGAGTATCTTTATTCCTACTATAAGTTGTAATCTTAATCATCTACTGAAATTGATTGGGGAATCAACTAAGATTAAGTTAAACGTAAAATGGTTTAAGCAATGACAATCTCTTTCACCGTGATTAACGTCCAACATGAGAGACCACCTATTTCATTGATTACTCTTTTAGGAGGTGTGGTACGCAATAGGAAGAAAGCAACTTTCTCATTAGTTAGGATTCTTTGCCATCGATGTGAAATGATTCCGACATAATTTAGTCTAATCCATTTTGCTTCCAGACTTACCGATACCAATCGTTTGTTTTCTTCTAGCTTTCGCTTGAGGGGTGCCGGTATATCCTACTAGCATAATGTTTGAGACATTTTGTTCTTGTGTCAGATCATATTGAGTTTTGGAGTCTAACTAAGTTTTTGGTGATAATGTTGAATTATCTGGTTCCAATTGGAATTCCCGTTGGAATATTAGTGATGTTTTAGATGCGTGTTTCCTATCCTTTAAATTTTGATGTTAGGATAACTGCTTTCCTTGTCACCAAAAGCTTAGCTGTCCACAAACGACTGTACATTATACGTAATCCTTTTTATGTTTATTATCTGGGTTCAGTTTGTCTTTTGACAAATCGAACTTTTATGTTAACATGATATAATGGTACTCCACCTTTTTATAAGTGTTATGCATGTATTTATGTAAGAAGAATGTATGCTAATTGGATTATTATGGAATGATGTCATCTGGCAGAATCGTGTCATGTAAAAGTCCTGCTAAGGCGAAGACCAAAATTCTAAGGTTCCATGACATAAGAAAGAATTTTCTCCAAGGTTGTCCTCAATCACTTCCCAAAATTCAGTGAAGGCTATATTAGACAGTTCCGGTATGTCAGGTATTGAGTCCATTGTAGCTTCTTCTCCAGATTTCCTCCAAAATCCTCTGGAAGGGTATTTTGCGTATTCAGCGATTCATATCTGGCACGGAGGTTTTCTTCCTTTACCATCTTTTTTACGCAAGCTTTTATGTGATTTGAGAGTTTCTCCTATTCAACTCTCGCCTAATACATACACAACTCTTTTATGCTTGAAAACTTTAGCGCTTACATCAGGTCAAATTCTTTAAGCCCCAAGCTCATTCGTTATATGGTCTGATTTTCCAAAAGTTCGGAGTCGTCAATATGGAGGGCTAATCCCATAAGGAAACTGATTAGCAATAGTATTGGCAAAACTAAGTCATGGGAAGATCTGTTTTTTCTTGTTAAATGCCCTCCCGGTATATCAGGAAAATTTGTTGATCATGGTAGGCTTATTGTTTTAGAGAGTAACTGTTTTACATTTGTAGCTTTCATTTATCTGTATCCGCTTTTTATCATAGAGCCCCTTCTAAAGATATAGCTTTATCGACGGAGGAAGCCCAGGTTGTCGAGGCTATCTTTAAATCACCGGTGGAGCATATGTGTTGGTTATTTCTTTTAACCGCTGACAGGCCTTGTCAATATGGCTTGATCCCCCCGGGGCAAAAGATACTAGGGCAACCTTCTATCCAATTTTCTAGTTCTAAAGAACTGTTGCTGAATTCCAGCACGTACAACGCAGGCTCTCCTATATTTTTGGGTGTCTTAGATGAGACCATACCTTTGACTGGACAACATTTGTTATTCTTTCTCTAGCTTCCTTGTTCTTATTTTTCCTATATAAATCTTCTTTGTTTAGGATCTACAACTTCTCAGGGTACATCTACACTTGAAGCTTTTGACCGATCTACCGCCAAAGCTTTAAAGAGGCTTGCTCATCCCAACATTGAATCATTGTCAAAAAAGTTCAGACATGATAAGCCAGTTAGCTTTTCAGATGATATTGTTGTTACCCCAAAAACAAGGACGATTATCGATCCTGCTGCTATTGATGATGACCAGGTTGTCAATGTCGACGCCTCTCCGATATTTCTCTTAAAAATAAGTCCACAAGTAGCCATGTCTTCTCCGATACCCTTGGTGAGCTAGGTGTGGAAAGGCATGATCTCTCAACTCCTTCCTTTTTCGGCCTACTATTTCTCCCATTTCTCCTCCATCGGCCTCAGACTTCGATAGGCTTATGAATCTTGCTCTTTCATCTCCTGATGTTGCTAGCATTACACTGATTTCTTCACCTTTGGATTTAGAAGATATCTACCAGCAACAAATCAAGGATCAACTTTCGGTATTGGCCTCTCTTTTCTAATTCCTTTTGTATTTATCTTGTTTTTGTGAGGATCTTAACCCATTTCTTTTCTTTAGGTGATGAAAACTTGGTTTTTATCCAGAGGTATAAATTCCTCTTCAGAGGAAGAGGTTAATGCCCTTAACGAGGAGAACATGACGCTGGCAGATAAGATTAACACTCTATTATGGGAGAAGGCAGAAGGTAACAATGAACGTAGGGAGTTGACGACCCAGCTGGAGGAGGAAAGAAAGGCCAAAGATGTGTTGGAGAAGAAAGTTGAAGATCTTAAGGAAGAAAAATTAGGGATGGAGATTGATTATGCCGTTGAGATGGATAGGACGAACACTCAGCTTTCTACCGCAAAAAGAATAATCTACGAGGCTAGTAGCAGAATTTTTGATTTCCTAAAAGTTCATCTAAATGACATAGCTATGGAATATTACGAAGATGCCCTTATCCTTGATTTTTCTGACAATTATGAGAAGTTCCCAGAATTTGATTTTCTTCAATTGACCCCTTTGTTAGAGGTAGAATTTTAGAGAAGATTGCGCAGTTGAGGCGAGAAAATAAGGTTCCCTTAATAGACAAGATAAAGCCTGCATCCCATTTATTCATTGACGAGTTTCCCGAAGATTATGAGGAAGAGGAGGAGGAAGAAGTCATTGCTGAAAGGAAGATAGGAGGAGATATGGACCGTCAAGGTGGGTTCGGAAAAGGGTGATGGAATCTCCTCTTCCACAGCTAGGGAGTTACTTGATGATGAAGGGAATATTACTGATTTTATAAGCATTTCACTTACTCGAAGTTCGGCTGTACCACCTTCCAAGGGATGTGGTTCTTCGGATCCCATGAATATAGGTACTCTTGACCGATCTGATGTCAATGTTACACAGGTATGGCTTTCGCTCTCAAAATATTTTCCTTCTTATTTAATTTTGTTAATAACTAGTCTTTTCATGTCGCGGCAGTCCTCTGCTCCTTCAAAGATGTAAGCCACAATAATGCTTTAGATTCAGTGTTTGAAAACGTAAAGGATTTTTAAGGAACTTGTCCTGCAAAAACAATATAGTAGGGAGTTTCATATATTTTTGTATAAAGTATCTTTAAATTCTCTATGAACGGTGTTTACTTCATGATATTTGGTGATTTGTGGTGTTGTATTAATATGTTAATGTGTATGTTATGCGCATGTTTGTATGAATTGATAAAAGTCATGTGATTATCCCTCCTTGGAATGCATGATGTTATTAGTGTATACTTGATGTTTGTATTTTATGTATTACGATATCCCATCTTATCCATGACTAGGAGGACCAATTCCAGACCCCTCCTTCGCAGTTTAGAGAGGAAACTTTGAACATCGCTGGCTACAAAGATATCTTTGAGAGTTCTCCCCTTTCGGGATATAAAAGGATGTATTATCTTCAAAAGATAGTTGTCACAAATCTCAAGGAACAGGTGTCTCATCTAGAAAAACAACTAAAGGAGAAAGATGAGATTATTTATAATTTACAACATAGGCTAACGGTAAAATCCTTTGCCAGCTCCGATGCAGAGGTAGGTAGGTTATACCAACAAATTGACAAGTTGGAAAATGATCTAAAGAAAGCTAAGGAGGATTACACTTCCTTGGAATTAGCTTTACGAAATCCTGACTCAAAATGATAGACTTCTCTCATGCGTTTGTAATGTAAATCCTTATAAAACAGCAATTGTGTTTGTATAACAGTTGATGCCGTAACCTCTAGTAGGCATACATGTGTATTGTGTGGTTTATATAACATATTTCTTTTGGTGGGAACAATGTTATCGTAACATAGAATGTTGTAACGATACAAAACCTACTTATGTGTCAAGTATTAGTAAAAAACTCCCTAACGTAACAAGTATTTCAGAGAAATCCCCAATTACAGGATTTTCGAGAAAAGGTGTAGCCCTAGTTATAAGACTTTATTAGGAATGTTTGGGATCTTTTCCCTAGTTCTTTTTCGAACTTATGTTTTAATGTGATGCTATTACCTGTATCTTGCAAGCAGCTGGTATATTGGACAGTAAATTGATGAATGTATAAGTTAAAGACACTTCCCTGAGCAAGTGAGAAGGCCATGAGTTTGCCCCTAGAAATAGTAGGAATGTAATTCCAAGCCAGATCAGGATCAGTGAGAAGGTTGAACAACTCCTTCTTGTTTAGATTTAGGGATCTGAATCACCCAGATTCAGCTATTTATCGTCAACCAGAAATACAACTCTGGTTGTGATTGGCACTTGAGTCAACCCAGACTTGGGTATCAAGATAGGAGACCAGAAACCCGCTTCTGGCCTTGGCTAAAAGTCGAATCATCCCAGATTCGGTTTATTAAAATAGGATACCGGAAATCCACTTATGGTCTTCACCGAGAGCCGAATCTAACCAGACTCGGGTATTAATATAGGAGACTCAAACCAACCCCTATTTAGGTAATTAAAATAGGAGGCCAGAAATCCACTTCTGGTCTTTATTGAGAGCCGAATCAACCTAGATTCAGGTATTAATATAGAAGACCCGAACCAACCCTTGTTTAGTTAATTAAAGATTGAGTACCATAAATCCACTTCTGGCATTGATTTTTTGGTATCCCTCTTGAATTTCATTTGCAAAGAAGAGGTTGTACGTGCTTCTTGAGCCACTCTCTGGGCATATAATGTCAAAGCAGAGGATGTACGTGCTTTGTTGGACACTCTCTGGGCATGCGCATCCGGTGTGCTTGGCTAGCTTATCCACAAGCAGGGCCCAAGGACTTACCCGACCTCCCTCCAGGAGGCGCCTTATCCTGACCATCGTAGGCGAGGATAATTTCTTAGAAACTTAAACCAGACCATCGTAGACACAGAATTATGGTTTACTCTTTTGATGCTCTATACTGACCGTTGTAGGTGCTGATAGAGGCTTACACACCACCCTTCACCAATGGGTGCCTTATCCTGACCATCATAGGCAATGATAGGGGTTGGCATTCCCCTCTACGGGTAACGCGGAACATAAGCAAAAGTAGGACGTGCTTTTCTACAAGCAGAGGTAGGACATGCTTAGTTCATAGCGGAGGCAGGGCATACTTTTCTATGAGCAGAGGCAGGGCGTGCAAGATGCTCCGCTACAACCATTTCTTCTGCGAAACGAAGGCTTATGCTTTAGATACTTTAACCTAGCTGTAACGACCCGGGTTTCTGGTCGTTAATTTTGAATATTTAATATTTATTTTAATCGTTGATTTGAGAGTATAAATGAATATTTATGTTAAGTTATTAATTTAATAATCAGTTTCGATTTAATATCGAATACATCAAGTTATCGGAATACAAAGTTGATTGAATTAAAATTTAATTACGAATTAAAAATAGTTCAAGTGATCAATACGAAATTCTGTTTGAATTCGAACGATAATAAATATTTATTTATTATCGAAGAATAAATTGTTCTGAATTTAAATTAGTTTACATTTAAATTAATATCTGCTTCAGGTGATAAAATTAGACTCCGTAGCTTGTTCCAATGTGTCCAGAGTGGTGATTTATCCCTAGAACTGTCAGTTGTTGGGTTTAGAGAGGAGCTCAGAATCAAGGTGTATTTTGATTTAAGGATACCGATTTAATTAAATTAAAATATAATAAAAACAAAAAGAAAATTCTTTCTTTTCCTTTGAGGACATAAACAAAACACGTTGGGTCTCTATCTCCACACAAAAACAAAGGGGCGTGTATTCTCTACCTCCACAAATCCATGGCCTCGCTGCTTCATTTAAAACCGCACCCTTCCTCTATAAAATCAGATACCCCGTTAAATAAAGCTTCAGAAGAAATCGAATACTCCCTACCTTATTACTAAATCAAAATCATTCTCATTCGATTTCAAATCAGAGGCAAGATCCGCAGGAAGCGCGAGTGGCATCGCGACTTGGGGGAAACAGTTCGTAGACGGAGTTGACTGGTACCGTAGGAGAACTCGTCGATTGGTGAAGAAAGGAACGCGGATTCGATCATGATGGCAACCGCGATGTTGGAGGCAAGTGGAAGTCGCGGTCTTTCAGCATGTGGTTAAATTGAACTGGACTGTGGAGTTGGATCTGTAATGGGGTTTAGCACGTTGATGCAAGTTCTGGTTGGATTCAAAGTGGCCGATAATCCCCGTAGCAGCGTGAGGTTTGAATCACGATGGATTTTGGAACTTAGAGTCGCGATAGCATTGGGAAGCAGGTCATGGCTTGGTTCTTTTTATTGGAGCAGAAAATTGGGTTTAATAGTGGAGAAAGGGAACTCGGGTTATTGAATCTCGGGATAGCAGAAGGAAGATCAAACTGCAAAATAGAATAATAATGTCAAGAGGAAAATCATCTTCTGTAGGTGGAGAATTAGGAAGAATGAGCTATACTGAATGGACATGGCACTTACTGGAATTTTGCTAAACTGCAAATGCAGCTCGGAATCCAATAGAATAAAACAGCGTGAGCTATGGAATTTAAATCAGATATTCAGCAAATAAAAATCACAGTGAGTAAACCTCACTCGCCTGTTATTTAGAATTATTTTTATTTGGTAAAAATAATTGTTGTTGCTTGTGTGAATGCTTTCTGGTTGATTTAAATATATTAGTTATTTAGGGTTGACTATTATATATATATTGGGTTAATGATTGGATTGTTCCCGCAGTCTCATTAGCGGATGCCCGCAGATTCATAGCGATGATTTCCCTATGCGCCCCACAAATATATATTAGTGGATGACCTTCATCCCGTGATATCCTGCCTCAAAGCGGGATGGGTATTATTTATGTTGACTAATATATTTGGATGCAGGAAAACAGGTTGGAGGGATCCAACTGGATCCCTCAAAAAAATATTATCTGTTTGTTGATTTGGTTGCATATATACTATCATATATGATGTGTTAGAAAACCTGAAATAAATAATTGGTTGTTTGGCGTTTAAATATCATGGGGCCTAAATATTGATATTTAAAAATATCATGAAAAGGATATTTCAGATTTCAAATGGAAAATCTATTTTTCTAAAAATAGAATTCGAATTTCGAAAGGGCTAAAGAGATTAACTTGTTTTAAATAAATAAAACAAGTATGGATTTTATAAAATTAAATAATACAAGAATTGAAGTGAATTTATAAATAGTGTTTATAAATAAAATAGATTGATTTTCACTGGATAATCAGATAATTGAAATGAAATTATAAACAGTGTTTATAAATAAAGTGGAAAAATTATCATTGGACAGTTCAATATTTAAATTCAAATGTGAATATAAAAATAGAAAGAGGGAAATTGTTTTAAAGAAATAAACGATGGGATTTATTCTGATGTTCAGAATATGAATTGAGCTAAAATAAATCCGTAAGGATTTATTATTTGAATTCGATTAATTCGAATTTATTTAAATAGAAGTTAAATCGAATATGAAACTTGAATTGAAATTAGAATTAAATTAGTTTATAAGTAAGTTGAAATATTTTTGAGCATGTTATATTCAAATATGAAAGTGAAATAGGCAAAAGAGTTGATTAATGAATTTATTAACGAGTTGAGTTAAAACAAGTGTATTAAGTTGAAATGAATTAGAAATGTATGAATGTACATGAGACAGGTTTGGAATAAAGTATTAGAAGAGATATAAATATAATGCTCAACAAAAAAGTACGTATTTAAATTGAATATGAGATTTTATGCGCCGTATCGGCTAGCCGCTTGGCTTTTTGATTTTATTTTTGAATGGAGAGGCATGTGTGGCGGTTTGGGGATTTTCCCGATGCGCCCCGTACAAAGGAGGTTATAGCGGATTTTTCTGGAAATTTAAGGAGTTAGAATATTTTTAAGGAGATTTGATAAACTAGAAATCGATATATCGATATATATAGAATTCGATAATGAAATGAACTTAAATTAGAATATTATAAATGAAAATGAATTTTATAAATAAAATCCTGGGAGATATACGTTTTAAAGTGAACGATGATTTAAAAGCATATGATTTGAAGATTTAAAATGATCATGTTGATAAGAAGTTAATCAAATAGAGTTAAAGAAATAGAGTTAAGCAGAATTAGAAACCGACTGGAAATTAGTTTAGTTGAATGACTTTTTGAGTATCGATCTGATGTTGGTTTCGGCCTTCGGGGTTTATACTTAGAGAATTGTTCTCTTACTAGTTTACAGTTAGGGACTGATAGTTGTGGAATGGTAGTGATGCATGAATAAGAGATGGAAATGTTTTCCAGTGTTAGTAACATATATTTTCTAAACATAGAAAATAAGGAAATATGAATATATATGTATATGTTTGATGATGTGATCGATAATTCCATTTGGAAATAAGATCGTTGTGTGTACACGGACATGTTTTTAGTTGATAGTTAAATCACCGACTATCAAAGTTTGACCATTTTTATGTTGTTAATATGGAGAGACCGGTTGGATTCTTATCCAAAGAACCACTCCGTATTGGCATAAGCATTGCGAATCATATACGCCAAAGAAAATTGAAGACGGAGTAAAGTGCAAGGGCTGTTGTATAAGTCCTAGGTAGAGATTGCCTAGGATGGATGTACGGAATAGTGCCTTCGGTTTCGTTCAGTCCCAGAACGAACGTATATGGACGAATGTCTGACAGAATATTTCCAATGATCGTATATGTTGGACTGTACAAATATATGGTGGCAACGGATGTATTCCCTTAGCATAATATCCAGAATATTTGTGTAGATCAATTAGTGATTAACGGATCTGATAATGTGGCATTCAAAATGATCGTGTTATCAATGAATGGAAAGTAATCGTAGCCTCAGTCCTCAACAACCGGGAAATGACAAAAATCGGGCAGGCAGCATGGCTTTGTGGTTAGCTCCCATTAGGGTGTATCATCACCTATCTAGAGATTCATTTAATTCCTTATTATATTCGATGTTGTCCCATTCGGGAAACGATTGCTGATCCCAACCGTTGATGATATACATTCGATACACTCAAGTGAAATGAGTGGTCGGTTATGTGTGGCTGAGTTGCAAGATGTTCTTGTTGAACTTGGTGTATTCTCCTCTAGAGATACACCAGCGGCAGGTGGTTCCATACCTTGTCATAGTTGGAATTTCATTACCCAATAAGTGCTTGATGTTTTGATTGTATATTATATATGTGGAATGTGAGATGCAAACGTTCCACTAGATTGTTATTTACTTGATTTAGACACTATTATAATGTCAAAAGAGTTTTGATATAAAGTTTATCCTTTTCTTTCAAAAGGATTTGAAAGTTAAATCAAGTGGTTTGGATTCTCATAAGGGAAAAACCTGTTCTGTGTTATACAGCGTGGTCTTATGTGATATCATTTAGTTTCTGAAACTGTTTTAAATTGTTTACTCATACTAGTCCCATGACTGACCTGGAGTTTATTTTGTTTTGTTTTACCTAAACTCCTGGGTGCCCAATTTTGTAGGGGCAGTCAAGTTGTTCAGGATTTTACAGATTTATCTGAAGGAGCTTGGAGCAGGAGGCTTCAGTGTTAGTTATATAGAGTTGTGTTCCGCTGTGTTGTGAGTGTGGTACTCTGATAATGATATGTGTATACAGTACAAATTTTGTATTTCAAAAGTTATGATATAATATATTTTGTTCTGCTGTGATGTGAGATTCTGTGTTGTTATTTCTGTTTTTCTTCTACCTTTTTCTTCTAAAAAAATTGATTCGTATTTTCGTGATATTTGGGTTGGATGTATGGTGTATGTAGTCAACTCTGGTATTACGGATTTGCGGGCCATTACACTAGCCCCCCTTTGATTTAGGCTTGGATAAAGACAAACACACCACCCTTCTCCAGGGGATGCCTTGCCCTGACCAATTTGGCGATGACAAGGGATTTGACCTATTTGTGGTTTGACCCATCTTGGGTTTCTTTAAGCTTTGAAAGGAGGGTTTTTCGTACCCTTGGTTGTGTTTGATAATCCTTTTCCTAAGTACTTTTATTGAACTTGATATGATCTTTTTACAAACTCTTGTAATTGGCATTGGTTGATGAATTTGATGACCATTTCCTCGAGGATTCTGCAGTTGTTCATTCATGTCCATTCATCATGTGGTAATGACAGTAGGGTCCTCCTGACTTCCTTTTGTATTTGGGTTTTTTCTTTAGGAATGGCCAATAGTTGAGCTCGCGTTTGGTTAAGAAATAGATATTTTCCATCAAAGTGGTAAAGTAGTATCCCTTGGGTGATCCTAACGCAATCCTCTCTCCTTACCATGAGATTTAATCCTTTTTTACCCAGTTTTGTTGTTTTACCTATATTTTTGTTTCTACTTCCCAAGATATGCTAAGATTGAGGTATTATCCTTTCAGACATTTGTTGGTGAAGTGGTTAAAATCATCCATTACTTCTTGTTCAAACATCATTCCTCTGATTCGCTTGTGGAGAGTTCTCCTTATGTGAGAGAAAATGTTAATATCCTTTGATGTAGAGCCACTTAGAGGAGATGTTACGGTTTGTCCTATGTGGGGAAGGCTATTATTCAAAGCGTCGGAAGCATATTGTTCTATTTCCCTTTTCTGCTTCATCATTGATAAGGCTTCCGCTCTCAGCCTTTGTTCTTCTTTCACTCTTGGGTCAATGATTTCTGACTTATCCATTCGAGATTCAGAAGAATCTTGTTGGGACCACTTACCCATAGCTTGGCTTCTTCAAAGCCTTGGTCTAATCTGGGATGGAACAACACTGGAAGATATGTGGATGTTAACCACAAGGTCAGAGGTTCAAGCCTTCCTTATAGCGCCAAAATGTTAATGATATTTTTCGTCAACGCCAGAAATAGGTCTATGGAAGTGGACCTAAGGGAAATATAACTTGTTAAGCCTTCACAAGTTTGAGTTAGTTCACCGTCTCCTAGATATCAAGGTTTGGAATCCAAAATAATAGTTACTCTTCCCTTAATGGGGTGAGCATCACGCTTAAGTAATTCAAGAACCAATAGTTATCTTAGGATGAAGGATTCCAAAGCGCAACCCTTAGCGAATGACTTAACGGTTTGTAGGAAGGGGTTCTGTACGAAGCTTGCGAAAGGGTCTAAATTCATAGAAAGGGGGTGTTTCACTTGGCTTGCGGAAAGGTTTGGATATAGGTTCATATACATGTAGAAAGCAAACAGTAAGTTGCGGCAACAATGACTGAGAAATCACATGGCAAACCCTTAAGGAAATACTCTAAGTATTGATTCACACTTTATTGATCTTTGATTTAGAATACATGAAGAGAATAGAGGAAATCCCCAAATCGATTTAAGAATTAGGGTTTACTCTGGAGAAAAATGAATAAAAGAATAAGAATGAGAAAATTGTCCACAAAATGTGACCCCTAGGGTCTTATTTATAGAGAATTCGGGACCCCTTTTGCTATTGGACTATTGGGCTTTCAAAAGCCTCCGTCGACCGCTTTTCTCCGTAGTCCCGGATGTTTAGCATTTGGCCGCCTTTGTGGTGCTGATTATAGCTTCCGAAGTAAGGGCCATGGTCAATTGAAGCTTCTTCAAGATTGATATGAGCTTCTTGATGTAAATGGCTTTCGGAAGACATCTATGCTCCCGATTGTGGCTTCAGGTGTAGGCTCTCGATCATAAGCTTCCGGATGTAAGCTTCCAGTTTTCCATGAATACTTTGAGGAGCATTCCCTCGTGATGTATGTAGATAGTTGTCGGTACAGAACCCCTGTCGGTGTCGGCACTAATCGGATTAGTATGGATAGCCTGTATCCCCCTTGGGTTTCAGTTTGCCTCCCAGTGGAGTCTTCGTGTATAGCCTGGTCTTCCGGAAGGTAGCTTCCGGTGATCTGCTTGTCATATATCAGTGTGACTTTTTGGTGTTTATGTAGTTGATGTTTCGGATGTTGGTTCCGGACAATCTCTATGTGCTTAAAGTGTGGTATCTTTAATACCTTTATCTCCTGATGTATCGATATTAAGCATGTTAATACCAACAGCCTTTCCATCTTTCTTGGTCTTGACAGCAGAGCTCTTGCTTCCTTCTCTCTTAGCTTCTGACTTAGATGACCTTCTGTCACCCATTCAATATACTGAGACCACCCTGCCGGTACTTCCTATTTTGTGTGTAATTTTAATCCTTCCTTCCGGGATGGTGTCGGTTCAGCACCTTTCGGGTAGTCCCCTATGCTCACGATTTCTCTTTGTGTTTGTGTCCATCCGCAACCCCTTCACCGTCAGCCTATTTCATACTTAATTTTGGTAGTAACATAATTAATTAGCTGATATTAGAGTGTTTAAACTAGTTAGAATGATTATTTTCAAGTAATATTTGTAAGAATGGTTTAAAATTGATTTTAAGAATTTTAATGTTTAAATATCTTCTCAAAATATCTTTTTCAAAATATATCCTTTATAATATATTTTTCAAAATATCTCCTTTATAATTATCTTTTTCGAAGTATGTCCTTCATAAATATCTTTTCCAATATATCTTCTTTTGAATCATATCTTGTTTAATTACTTAACAGAAATGTAATCGAAAATGCATAACTCTAATAAGCTGATGAGTAAGCTTATCTATTTGTGAAATTCAAGTGTATGTTGCCTAGGCAAGGGGTGATGCAAATAGTGCTCTTACTTACCTAGCTCCGCTCTTGAACGAGGAGTAGTTAAGATGAGAATGATGGAAATGAGTTAAGTATAATAATTATTGCTTTAAATAATTTTTTCAATGGGATGATCCATTTTTTGACTATCGAACTTAACTAAACATTTACTTGAATCATTAGTGAATGTTTTAAAGATAAGCATAAGTCAAAGGGTTTTTGGTTTGTTGTGCCAATGTGTTAATTACATTAGTCTTTAGCCCTCTCAGAATATACACATGAAGTAAATATTTCTTTAAATGAATGGTTGAAAGATATGCGTAAGTAAAATGGTTTTAGGTGTATTGTGACAATGTGTTAGTTGCGTTTTTCTTTAGCCATCTTTGGTTATACTTAGTAAAATAATTGAATCTTTAAATGACTATATGAAGATAATTCCAAAAACAAAATGGTTTAGACTTGTCATAAATAGTGTTCTCGCAATAGTTGTTTTTAAATTGTTGAAATATAGTAAATTTGGAAAATACTATTTAATGGTTTTGAATATACTCAGATCTTTAATAATGGATTTTAAAGATAGAAACAAGTATTACATCTTTCAGGATAAAGATAGTAACAAAGATGTTTTAACTTATAAAAGAGAAGAGGTTCTTAATATACAATTCTCTTTGATTATATTTTAAAGAAATTAAATCTTGCATTTGATTTGTGAAATACTTGTATCGTATAGATATGTATATGAATACTTCTTGAAGTATTAAAGACTATAAAGGAATTGAAGATTTGTAGAATATAAGCATATATTTTTTATATGTTGAAACCGAATATGTATATAGCTAGATAAATGAATTTTCATGTATTAGAAGTTTTGACGAAAAAAAGAAATCTTATTAGACAAATGAAGTTTATCAATAAAAGAAGCTTTAATCAATGAAAGATTAATTCAATATAAAATGGATTAGAAGTCATTTATATGACTTAATTGTGCTCCTTGTGTTAATTAACTTGTGTGTTTACTTGTGCATGAAAGTATACGGGACTTTGTTCCCCTCATACTATAGTTCTCACTATTATTAAATGGTGGTTTAATTGATTGTTAAATAAATGGATATCAAATTTTAACCTGCAAACGAAATCCTTTTAAGCTGGTGGTATGGAACATTTTCCATACTTAACACCGAAGGACTTAACTCAGGAAATATATTGGAGAAACACAGGAATTATATGGTATAATTATCTCTAGTGATGTTATACGATACATATAAAGTTGTCTTGCTCTTCTATAGAGTGTAATAAGGAGATCAGACCACTCTAACAATTAGGGGATGATCCCCTTTCTTATGTATTTTTGAATATTTCCAAAAGAATTGGAGTTGAGCAGACCAAAATCATCTGTTGATTGGTTTTTAGAATGACTGAAAAGCAGGAAGTGTAGTTATATGAGATGACTTGAAATTGTAACCACTCCCATACTATATACATGTTATATGCTTTGGAAGAGGTTCGTGACTGATTCAAGATGGTAGAATCTAAGTGGAGATTCGATATCTATTTGAGAAGCTCAAATGTATGTAGTTCATGGTCTATTTTTGATGTAGCAGTGCATGTGCGATTTCAAGACCTATTGAGGTATGGGAATCCATGTATGATTCATAGATCTGTTGAGAAATCCATGTATCGTTCTGAGATCTATTGAAATGTGGGAACCCAATATTTTAAGTTCTATTGACCAGTGGAAATCCAATTGGGGGTTCATCTTCTATTCGAGTGATGAAGACTTATATGAAAGATGTCTAACTTAACCTCGACACCAGAAACGACTCAAGATGGTGTAGCATGCATGACTAGACTTTCAGCTAACCCAGACAGGGTATGTCAGCCCCATATCTAGAGTATGCTTATAGATGTTGCTCGTGAGAGTTATTGGAACTTGTTTCCATGTGGTGCACATTGGTATTTCATGTGTGGGCTTGTTGTATTTACCTTACGGTATATTTTATCTAGAGATATCCAACTCTTGGAAGGTAGATTTTGATACTTGTGCATGGAGTTTGGATTTGGCTTGATCTAGAGAGATCATCACAAAAAATGCAATATGCAAATGAACCTTAGCTATTTTATATGTACCCTAATATGCTATCAAATAAAACCAATGTAACCATTTCGCCTAGTTGATAAGATTTTTATTTTGCACCCAAGACATCTATTATCTCATTATATTAAATCTATTAAATGGTTGGATGATTTTGAAGTGAAAACCATTACGACAATGCGTACGACATTAAAATATATTAATATATGTCATATATATATCTTTAGTTTCCCATGCTACTTTACTAGCCTGATCATTGTATTCTATTTCTTTTTATTTTTATTTCACCCTAGCTTTCCATCTTCCTAGTACGTAGGCGCTCGGCACATGAATATCATAGATTTATTAGTGTCGACAGTCATGGGTCGAAAAGTCAGGATGTTATATATTGTCTTCGGTGTTCATTAATAATACAGATAAGCAGACTAGATAACAGGTTTGGTGACGTGGTTGCTGATCGAAGACATTCTAGGAGAGTTTGGCATGTTAACTACTTGTAGTTTTTTCTGCTATTATTCATGTATTCTGAGAGATGTGTAATAAGGATTTGATGTATTCAGATATTATGACATCTTGTTCATAACTCAGCGATTCTGTAGAGATGATACTTTCACTTTGTTATGGATCACTTCAATTCCATTGTATATGTTCTTATTATATTTTAGGCCATGCGCTATAAGATGTACGATATATTTTGTTTTTCTTTCTTCTCTAATGATCATTTCATATCGTCCTGGCATTGTGTAATGCTATTTTTATATTATTCTTGCAGGTAATATGCGACTATCGTCAAAACTCTTCTATTTTTGGGTAAAATTGTCATTTTGTGTATTTATTAACTTTAAAAAAATATTTGCACCTTATAGTTTTATTTTATAGGAAAATGATTGAAGATAGCAAAAGTCTAAGGTTTTATGCATGCACACATATTAAAAGCCAAAGGAGTGAAGAAAATAAGAAACTAAATCAACATGAAGGAGTCCACCTACTTAGGTACCAATGAACCACAAATTAAAATTAAAAACATATGTTAATGGAGGACTAGTTAAAATTCAATAGTAAATAGGAGGCTACATGAACAAAGCAATTAACATAACGGATCTTTCTTTTAATTAATGGAAGCCTCATTTTCTCTCTTCTAAGTTATTTCCTCTGTAATTTGTTTCCTGCTTGGTTGTTTGTTCTCATTTTGCGATTGTGGTTGTTTTTCTTTGGTGGTTTGCATTCTGAGTTGCTTCTAAGTTTTCAGCTTGTTCCGTCGTCGATTTAGGGCTTCGTGGATTGCTTGAGATGGAGTTCAATTTTTGTTCGGTGGGTACCTTCGTTGGTTCCTGCCCTAACTTATAGTGGATTATTGAGGCGGTCTACGCCTTAGTTGGTTCCCCGTTGGCGGCGGTGGTTGTTAGTGCTTCCTCCTTCGTGGTTCAGGTGTTGTCCCTTTCGTCTTTAGAGGTGATTTCGTGGCATCAGTTTGTGCTTGTTGGTTCTGTCTTCAATGAGTTGTTTCCTTGTTATCTTCTTTCGGAGGTTTCCACTGGTGAGGACTTGTTATCTAAGAGTATGTTTCCTTCCACGGGTAGTGGACTCTCTTCGGTGTTTGACCATGTTTCAAACCCCTCCAGTTGACTTGGTTGATACTGAATTTGAGGATCTTATCCCCTCAATTCAGTATTTTCCTAAGGTAACAGCAGGTTGAATTCGGTGTCTAGTCTTTGGGGGATGTCGCTTCCTCTGATAGGCTAAGCGGTTCTATTGGTAATGCTGGGGATCCTTTGTTGTCTGTTGTAGGGAATGGGTTAGGGGAATTCATCCCCTTATCCATTTCCATCCCAAGTTATTTCTTTGTTATTCGATGCCTGTTAGGGATTGACATGTTCTTGATGCATCCGTTGGTGCCCCTACTCGACGTCGTCTCCGACGGAAGTCGAGTCGTTTGGTGTGTGAACCCAAGGTTGTTACCCAGCACCCCTCGGCAGTCCATCATGAGCAGGTTGTCCCACTGGTGGTAGAGAGTTGTGCATAAGCTCATGCACTCCTTCCACTTTCCACTAGTAATAGTTTTGAGGTGTTGCCTTTGGATTCAGTTGTTGTTGAGCCATCTTTATCTTCTTATTGATGTGCTTCCCCGGTTATGGCAAGTCATCGCTAGCTATGAGGTAGTGAGTTATATAAGAGGAGGGATGCCTCTCTTTCTTTGTTGGAAGAGTGTTGGGGTGATTCTTGCCTCGGTGTGCAGCCATGTTGTAATAACCTGGAAAATCAGAACCAATTTAAAACTTTTATTTTGGCAATTTTAGTGAATTTCGGATATTTAAAATGAATTGTTTTAAATAATTACGATGAGAAATTTATTTTGAATAGAATTAGAATGTATATATTTATTTGAATCGATGTTAGAATATAAATATTTATTTTAATTATAAAAGGAATTGGAAATGACGTGATACTTTGAAAATTCAATTTCAAATGAATGTACGGGGTTCAAAACAAACCGGATTTTAGTGAAACCAAAAATATTAGAATCTATTTGAGAATATCTTTCCAACGAATCTGAAAATTTGAAATTTCATAGCGGAAATAAAAAGTTTGCCCAGTTGAAAATTCAGAATAGTCGCTATGGAATTTTAGCCCTTAAAAATAGCGATTTTGCATATGACCTCGGTTTTCGACGAAACCACTTTTGTTGGATCCGGAATGTCAAATTATCGCTAGATTCCAATTTTCATAATTTTTGGGATCAATATGTGAGCGTGGAAAAAGAAAACGTGTTTTGACAGTTTTAGTCAATTTGGATCGACCAAAAAATGATCATTTTTCAAACGCTCTTCAATTTGACGCAATTAGTTTTGTTAGGACCGTATCATTAATACGAAGCTAGAAATAAATTTTCGGGAATTTTTAGAATCCGTATGTGACCCCCAGTAAATTGAAATGTACATTTAAAATTCAATATAATGATTTAAATGTTGATTTAAACGAAAACTGATCAAAACCATAGAATTGGCTTATGGGACATATCCCATTGTGTTCTGAATGGGTAGGGACGATAGTCGTTGGGACGATAGAATTAAATATTAATATTTATAATTATTATAAAAGGGCAAAAGCGTAACCCTAATTCTCATTATCGGTTCCGCCACCTAAGGTTAAAGCGGATGGACAAATCGCTCCTAAATTCGCCCACCAAAATCCCCATATCCACTCAATATTTTCAACGACTTATATAACCAAAATCGTTCGTCTAAGGGAGAACTACCTATCCAACGGTGGTGATTTGGTTTGGGGTGGTGTGCTTCTTGATTTTCATGCTGGAAGCGCCGCGGTTTGAGGCCGGATTCTGGCAAGCTGAGGGGCTCGAGTGCGACGAGGTGGGTGGTGCTAGGTGCCGACGTGAAGCCGGTTCATGGGGTAGCCGGCGATCGAGGAACGGTGGGCCAGGAGGCGCCGCGCAAGGGGATGAGCACGGTGAAGTATGGGTTCGGTTTCTCCAAATTGATCTGGAAATGAAAACGATAAAGGAGAAGGGTTTAAGGGCACTAATCACGGGATTAGCTATCAAGCAGGGTAATTAGTGAAAATGGAAATATAATTAAATTATATTGTTTATGTAAAACTTGTAAATGGGGTAACTCCTTCGTATATCATCAGAAATTAGCAAAACAAAATGCGTTGGAACCGTGGGATCGAGCACTACATTTCTGGACTGACCAGAACGGAAATGGTGCAAATTTGAATTGAGTAAAATTTGAATCCGAACAGAAATTCAAAATTTCAAAAATAAAACTGGCGGAGTGGAAACGAATGTGAGAATTTCTCACTATTATTTTTGTACAGTTATTTAAATTATTTTGTAACTGCACATATGAACTGCTCCCTGTCGTCCACAGACCATGGACGACTTGTTTGATTGTATTGTGATGTAGATATTGATTGTGATTGTCATGTATTGATATTGTTGTATATATAAAAAAATTATTATGAATTATATATATACGATGTGAATGAAAAATATATACATGCGATGTTAATGGAAAAAAAATATGTGATGGGAATGAAAAATATATATGCGATGAAAATAAAATGTATGTATACGCGATGAAAATAATATATATATATATATATATATATATATATGCGATGAAAACAAAATATATATGCAATGTGTTTAAAACATATACATGCGTTGTTTGAAATTATATATATGTGCTGTGAAAATATATATATTCGTTGTAAAATATTCGTTCATAAAAATTATTACTTTTAACATGTATATGAAGTGAATAAAATTGTCATGTGTTGAAATTAATATTTATTCATTAAAAATATCATTTTTAATGTATATATAGGATATATAAAAATGGCATGCAGTGAAAAAAAAATTGATTGGTTATAAATATAAATTTTAAAATATATATACACTATAAAATTGTCATATATATGGAATATTCAATTTTGATATAAAATTGAAAATGAAGTTGAAATCGTTTTTAAAACGAATTAAAAATGTTTTATAGAATATGATTTAAATAAAAATCAATGAAATATATATATTATATATATTTAATGGCCTGAATAGAACGTGTCGCGTTGCGACCATTCGCGAATTTCGACCATTGACTTCGAATGGACATTACGGGAGATCCGATTGTCAGATTCTTCTAAAACCAGAACCATTGGGTTCGTATCGAAAAGAGCTTTCCAATGAATATTAGAGATTTGAAATCTAACGGTTGGATTTGGAATTATGTCCAAATCAAATTTGGAAAAGGTCGTTGTAAGTGCAGTTCAGTGGCCATTATTTGAACCGAATGTACGGACCTTGATAAAATTATTAAAAATATTGATAATTTGTGTAAAATCATAATAAATGATTTCGAAAGAATTGGGATGAAAAATTCCACATTTGTAAAGATAAAAATATATTTTTATCAAAATGAACTAGTTATGAACTAGAATTATAAATCCAATATTTTTAAATAAATAAATTGGATTTGGAATGGTTTTAAAAATAACCAGAATTTCTAATATATATGAATTGGAATGGATTTGAATCAAAATTATCTTCGGAATATTTCGATATTGGACTCCATGATTATATGGACATTGTGGAGGAATTTGGAAGATATATATATCGTTATTCCAATACAATATTTATTTATTTCAGAATTTCATATTGAATATAAGCCGATATATTTTCTATTCAGAGCCTTGTATTTAATATCAAATAGGATTTTGGGTCTGTCGTGAATGATGTCTTTGTTAACGCCGTTCTAAACCCCAATGAGAGAAGAATGAATCTTTTAATTAAGATTTAATGAAGTTTACCAGTTAATTAATATTTAATTGGAATTGAATTGAAATTGGATTTTGGGTTTTTCGTGAACTGTGTTTAAATGACATTAGTTCTTTAACCCGAGTAAAAGCAGGATTAATTTCCAGAAAGTTGAACAATCAATAAGAAATGATTTTTGAGATTAAAACCAATTGGAGTGTGAATAAATCTTTAAATAGATTGTGAATGAATAAATGGTAATTGAATTTACCAAAACATGTGATGTGATTCAACCAAATTTACTTGGTTGCTGATATTCATGATTGTGATTGATTGATTGTTTGGATTGTGCTTGACCAGTTTATGAGCATGCTTTTACATTTAGCATTGGGTTGGGTGGAAATACCGGTATGCTAACATCTTGTGAAACACTTCCCAATTTGACTATGAGACGTGTAGCAATGTTGTTGTGTTCATTTCAAATTTAATGAATGATTGTGGAACGATATTTTTCTTAAGTAAAAAGAATGTATTCCCGATTTTTGGACAGGGAATGTATAACCCCCTGTATTTTCTATGAACATAAAAGTAACAAAACAAAGTATACTTAATTTTTAAAATGAAGAATTAAGGGAAAGGGATTACGCCATTGCGTTCGTATCGGAATTCCGCTTGAGAAAGAGTCCGAATTTGCGTAAATCAGACTCCGTATGAAGAAGTTATGGCCCTCAGAAGTTTCAGGAATTTAAATAAATTAAAACAGCTAAGATTTAAGTTTGAACTTCAAACCACACACCCGTGCTGGGCAGGAAATTTCCCGCCTAGGACCCAGGTCGACCTGGGTCACATAGGTCGATCAGGGGGTCGACCTGGGGGTCGACCTCCCTCCTATTCCCAGATTCGAGGACAGGTTCGTTTTTCTGCATTTGGATGCCTGTTCTGAACAGATTCGTTGATCCCTATGCTATTTAAGCAACCCCAAACCCCACTTTCTCTCCACGCCAAACCATTGTAACGCTATGCTGCCTCAATTCTAATTAAAATAAATCAATGGCATCTCTACTGTGCTAAAACCTAAGCTAGAACCAGTGCTTCTTCTTCTTCCAATCTGAATAGGATTAAAAGAGAACAACTACAACTCTTTTTCTTTTAGAATCTAACCAAGGTAAGTACAATTATTTTCAGATATGAAACTTAATTATGATCTTGACATGGCTATAAATCTGAATTTGAGATTATGCATATTCTTGTTTATCAGATCTGTTTTTCTATGTAGATCCATCTTATTAATATTATAGTAAATATTGTGTATCTCTTCCTTCCTTCTGTTCTATAGCCAGGCTACCACGAGCCTGAGCCAAATCTCATAAGAGATTGACGCACGAATGCTAAATTTGGGAAAAATAGTGAATGATGCATAATTAGACATGATTGATTTGTGACTGATTTGAGGAAAGAACATATGTTGTGATTTAAGATCTGGATCCGGGCATACTATATATGATAGTCTGTGATTTGGAAGAAGGAGAATTATTGTGTATATGAATTAGGTGCAAAGATCTATATTATAATAGGATAACTATTAAATGTGAATACGCATAAATGGGGATTTTGGATATTTGGCATACGCTGAAATCAAAGGCTATAATTTGGCATAATTTTTATTGTATATCATGATTTGGGTTTTTTAGAGAATATTCTGTACTGTGTAAATTTAACTAAAATTTGGGGCATATGTTATATTGTGAATTATGACCATATTTTGGGCATGTAAAATTAGGCTTAATTTTATGATTAGGCAAGGTATGTCAGTAGAATTTTAAGGGATGAGTAAATCTGTTAAATTGCCTAATCTACTGAATTTGTTGAAACTGAATACGGTAATTTGGGTATGAAAATCTGTAGGCTCGATCTAAAATTGAGCAAAACAAGTTAATAGAACTTTGAATAATCTGATGTAACTTGTAAAGAAGTTTAATTTGTTGAATTGGCATAATTAGTCTGATCTTGGCATAATCTGTGAATGAATACTTTAGCTAAAAACAAGAATGCTGAGACACGAGGTTAGACTCTGTTTGCGGTAGAAGCCTGCCCAGACGCAACCGGCTTAACCAGCAACCGCAAACTGCCAGTCTAATGTGAGAGGTCATAGGCACAGCGAAAAGATTCTTACACACGAGGTTAGGTCTGGCTTATGGCAGAAGTCTGCCCAGAACCGCCCGGCACATCCAGCGGCCACAAGCTACCGACCTAATGTGAGTGGTATGTGCATTAGTAATTAAGTAATGCAAAACTAGGATAAATATGATGCCTAAAACGTGTTGGGTGGATAAGGTTAAATCAATTAGGCGGATGAATCTAATAAACCCGTTTCGTAAACCTGTAGGCCCAATACAAGGTTAGATGAAACAATCTGTAAGTCTGTTAATCTGTATATCTGATCCATTAGTCTGAAAACTTGTTAACCTATATGTCTGATCTGAGAACTAGTTAATCAGAACTTTGTACATCTGAAATATGTAAGCAAGTTAATTTGAAATCTGTTAGTCTAGGGGCACAAGGTTAGGAGGGGTAATTACTTGTGTCATCTGTTGTGTGGAACCCATTTTAGTCAGTAACCCTTTTCTGGTATCAAAACTATGACCCAACACTAGGATGGGTCCGGGCACACTTACTGAACTAATTATAAGAGGTTCACTCTGATAATGGTAAGGGGTGTCGATGGCGCATTCCAACTGGGTCATGTGCGTGCATAGATCCGGTTTGCTCTGAGGATGTAAGACACCATGATATTGGTAAATAGGCCTGTGTCTATAGGTTGCCACTTTACGGAATGATACACCCTTCTGTGGGGCCGGCATAGGGTATTTATGTATTAGGGAGCCGATCGCTTGGGGTAAAATTTAGGGTACACCTGGTTCTGTTTGTTTCTATTGGTGTACCGTCTGTTTCTGTTGGGGAGGTAAAGGCCCATTAGTTGGGGTGGTAAAGGCCCATTATTTGCATTCTGTTTCTATACCTTCTGTCTCTGTTGGGGTGGTAAGGGCCCATTACTAGCATTTTATTTCTGTAAAAATTATTCTGTTTCTGTTTTTGTTTCAGTTTAGACAGTAGGGTAATACCTAATCCTGTTATACTAAGTATTAGTGCAGAGAAGTAAGATATACATAAGAAGCATATCTTGATCTATGTCATTCTGTTTCTTCTGTTTAACTTAAGCATAGCTGCTACTCCTGTTGATGTAATCTCTCATCCAACTTAATTTACATGTCATGATACTACTATCTGTTTATATGCTGAAAGTTATTGGACTCACCAGACTTTATGTCTGACATCGTTTGTTTTCGCCTTTTTTCTTTCTGTTTCCCCGCAAGGTGCTGAGGGTGGAAACATATAAGCTTGATTCATATTCTCTCTAATTGAAGTGCTTGAAGTATTGCTTGGCTTTGACTCGACTTTCTTGTGGCAGTTTATGTTGGGGATTATGGTTTTAAAATTATGCATTCTGAAGGATTTTGGTATAAGACTGATACTTGTGTACTTGGGTTTCGGTATTGTGATTTTGAAGGATGTAACCAAACTTATTTCTGTTTTTGTTGTAATAAAGTTAAAAAAAATTCAAGTACTACTTTACGTATTTGTCTTGTGATATTCTGTTCTGTTTCCTTATAATGCTTCATCGAAGTTGATGCATTCCCTTTGTGAATGACATTAACGGACATGGGGTGTTTCAGAATGTTTTATAAATTTTATAAAACAGAAAGGATTTCGAGGGCTAAAACCCGATGATTTCGAAATGATTTGAAAATGTATTATGGTTTTACATTGTAGTTCATCACATGTTCGATTAGTTGCTATTAATGATGTATCTATTTGGTGGAGGAGAATTTATTCTCTTGCTTAACACCCTTCTTTGAGACGTACGAGCTCAAAGGTTATGTGATTAATAGTGACTGATCATATATGTGAATTGCTGATGTGAAGTACTACAGTTTGAATGTACTTGTGATTATTATGTTGTGAAATGATTTTCCCTACTTTGAGATATGAAATGATTTGGTATGTGGCTAAAGATTTGGTAACCCGATCTACTAAAAGTATGGGTGGGATCCAATGCCTTAGGGTGAGTGGTCAGTGTGTAGCCTGCTCCATGTGTGGGAGGTGCATATATATATATATATAATTGCTTAGGTACATGCCCTCTGCCTTGTCTGAGGGGAGCCCGATATTTGGTTGCATACTTGTTCGTATGCACTTTTTTTGGAATTCATATTTCCAAATGATTTGATTTGATATCCCGAAGTGAAATCTACTTTGATATAAAAGCTAAATATGTATTTCAAATGATTTGAAATAGAAATCAGGAAATAAAGTACAAAGGAATAATTTCTGTAAATTGAATTGGATTTGGAAAATCTAAGTGTGGTGATTAATCTAAATTGGTAGATTGGGACGTTGATTGATGCATAGTAGATCCATATATCTGTATTGATTATTGTTTATACACTGGCATTCATGGGGGTAAACCCGTTCCGCGTTAGCGGCGTGGTCCTGTGATTCGCCTTATCATTTATATAAGTTTATAACTGTTTAGAGTTTCTCATACCAGTCCCATGACTAACCTAGAGTTTATTGTTTTAACCTAAACTCTGGGTGCCCTTATTTTCCACATAGGCAGCAAGTAGTTTTTGTTTTGCAGATTTATATTCATAGGATCCCGTTTTACAGGTGGAGTGATATTTGGAAAGCTCTGTATCCGTATATCTCTTTCAGTTGTGTTGTATATCATTTTTCCGCTGCATTGTAATTTGTAAATCTCTGATATTTATCAAATGTATAATATTTATTCATACTCTGTATATTCTTGTACTCTGATGTAAATTGTTGTAGTAAGCAATGAAATGTTCTTTTGTTTGTGTTCTGATTCGTCTTGTTCTCAACTCAATCTGGGCTTTCCTTTACGGGAAAGTTCGGGTCGTTTCAGGTGGTATCATAGCTTTGGTTGCAGAGCTCGAGAACAAGACATATTAGAACTAAATGAAAGAATTCATCAGAGATTGGATTAGTAATATCCAATGAGAATGACTCGTTCGAGATGGGATCAGTAGTATCCTAGAACGAGTGTGGAGAGTATATTTTTAAAGTGAAAACAAATATTGTTTTGAAAATTTAAACCTTATTCAACGTATTTGAATATTTATTTGTATTAAATTTGGACAATACAATATATAAATATTTTGCATATATGCCTTGCAAACGTATATTCGAAGTTTTAATATATTGGATAGATATAGAATCACACTCTTGTCGCCCAGACATGATCCTGATGATGAAGTATACCATCACCAGTATTTATTTTCAAGTTTCGAAAGTGGGATATCTATATATTTCCAATTGGCTGTTGTGAGAACCAATACTAGATAGGGTCTATTGTTGTGAATTGGCATCAAAAACATGATTTTCTGTACATGTATCAAAATTATGAATTTGAAACGTTAATTCACTAATTGATTGATGGTTGTGTTGTATGATTATTCGTTATCTAATAAAAGCATTATGTGAAAGAATATTACATATAACCAAATTGTATCAAATGTTGAACCGAATTGAAAATTGTTTGAAAGTGCATGCATATACATGTACATACGTTGAACAGGTCACAACAAGGAGGCTAGAGAAGAGGAATAAAATTGTATTCCCGACAAATAGGTACATGTTTACTAATTTATTAGGTTTGGATGATTATATTAGTTGACTGGCTAGCTGCTTGGCTTTTTCTTTTTCTTTTTCTTTTTGAGATGAGAGGGTCTGTGGAAGTTTGGGGATTTTCCCGGTGCTCCCGTACAAAGGAGGTTATGGCGAATTTTTTTGAAAATTTAGGGTGTTAGCTAAATTTTTGAAGAATTGGAAAATTCTTAGAAACTGAAAAGTTGATGAATGAAAGCAAAAATGAAGGTTGAGTTGATTAGTAAAACAACTTTCAGCTCCGTTCCTTTTCGAGGACGAAAAGATTTTTAAGTGAAGGAGATTGTAATAATCCGGAAAATTAGAACCAATTTAGAATTTTTATTTTGGCAATTTTAGTGAATTTTGGATATTTAAAATGAGTTATTTTAAATAAGTACGATGAGAAATTTATTTTGAATAGAATTAGAACGTATATATTTATTTGAATCGATGTTAGAATATAAATATTTATTTTAATTATAAAAGGAATTGGAAATGGCGTGGCAGTTTGAAAATTCGATTTCAAATTTCAAACGAATGTACAGGATTCAAAACAAACCGGATTTTAGTAAAACCAAAAATATTAAGATCTATTTGAAAATATCTTTCCAACAAATCTGAAAAATTGAAATTTCATAGCGGGAATAAAAAGTTATGCCCCGTTGAAAATTTAGAATAGTCGCTAGGGAATTTTGGCCCTTAAAAATAGCGATTTTGCAAACGACCTCCATTTTCGACGAAAGTTCTTTTGTTGAATCCGGAATGTCAAATTATCGCTAGATTCCAATTTTCATAATTTTTGGGATCAATATGTGAGCGTGGCAAAAGAAACGTGTTTTGACAGTTTCAATCAATTTGGATCGACCAGAAAATGGCATTTTTCAAACGGTCTTCAATTTGATGAAATTAGTTTTGTTAGGACCATATCGTCAATACGAAGCTAGATATATTATTTTTTTGAATTTTTAGAATCCATATGTGACCCCAGTAAATTGAAATATACGTTTAAAATTCAATATAATGATTTAAATGTTCATTTAAACGAAAACTGATCAAAACGATAGAATTGGCTTACGGGAATATCCCATTGTGTTCGGAATGGGGGGTATTTAGCTAGGGACGATAGTCAATGGGTTTGATTTCGAGCTCGGACGTAAAAATTCCTAACGAAGTGATTATTAGAATTAAATATTAATATTTATAATTATTATAAAAGGGCAAAATCGTAACCCTAATTATCATTATCAATTCCGCCGCCTCGGGTTAAAGCCAATGGCCAAATCGCTCCTGAATTCGCCCACCAAAATCCCCAAATCCACTCAATATTTTCAAGAATTTATATAACCAAATTGTTCATCTAAGGGAGAACTACCTGTCCAACGGTGGTGATTTGGTTTGGGGTGGTGTGCTTCTTGATTTTCACGCTGGAAGCGCCGCGGTTTGAGGCCGGATTCTGGCAAGCTGAGGGCCTCGAGGGAGACGGGGTGGGTGGTGCTAGGTATGGACGTGAAGCCGGTTCATGGGGTAGCCGGCGATCGAGGAACGGTGGGCCAGGGGGCGCTGTGCAAGGGGATGAGCACGGTGAAGTATGGGTTCGGTTTCTCCAAATTAAACTGGAAACGTAAACGATAAAGGAGAAGGGTTTAAGGGCACTAATCATGGGATTAGCTATTAAGCAGGATAATTAGTGAAAATGGAAATATAATTAAATTATATTGTTTATGTAAAACTAGTAAATGGTGTAAGTCCTTCATATATCATCAAAAATCAGCAAAACAAAACGCGTTGGAACCGTGGGATCGAGCACTACATTTCAGGACTGACCAGAACGAAAACGGTGCAAATTTGAATTGAGGAAAATTTGAATCTGAACAGAAATTTAGAAATAAAACTGGCAGAGTGGAAACGAATGTGAGAATTTCTCACTATTATTTTTGTACAGTTATTTAAATTATTTCGTAACTGCACATATGAACTGCTCCCCGTCGTCCACAGACCATGGACGACTTGTTTGATTGTATTGTGATGTAGAAATTGATTGTGATTGTCATGTATTGATATTGTTGTATATATAAAAAAAATTATAATGAATTATATATATACGATGTGAATGAAAAATATATACATGTGACGTTAATGAAAAATATATATGTGGTGGGAATGAAAAGTATATATATGCGATGAAAATAAAATGTATGTATATGCGATGAAAATAATATATATATATATATATATATATGCGATGAAAATAAAATATATATGTGATGTGTTTAAAACATATACATGCGTTGTATGAAATCATATATATGTGCTGTGAAAATATATATATCCGTTGTAAAATATTCGTTCGTTAAAAATATTATTTTTAACATGTATAAGAAGTGAATAAAATTTTCATGTGTTGAAATAAATATTTATTCGTTAAAAATATCATTTTTAACGTATATATGGAATATATAAAATTGGCATGTAGTGAAAAAAAATTGATTGGTTAAAAATATATTTTTTAACATATATATACACTGTATAAAATTGTCATGTATATGGAATATTCAATTTTGATATAAAATTGAAAATGAAGTTGAAATCGTTTTTAAAACAAATTCAAAACGATTTATAAAATACAATTTAAATAAAAATCAACGAAATATATAAAATATATATTATATATATTTAATGGCCTGAACAGAACGAATCGCGCTGCGACCGTTCGCAAATTTCAACCATTGACTTCGAATGGACATTACAGGAGATCCGACCGTCATATTCTCCTAAAATCGAACCGTTGGGTTTGTATCTAAAAGATATTTCCAATGAATATTAGAGATTTTAAATCTAATGGTTGGATTTGGAATTATGTCCAAATCAAATTTCGAAAAGGTCGTTGTAAGTGCAGTTCGGTAGCCGCTATTGGAAACCGACTGTACGTACCATGATAAAATTATTAAAAATATTGATAATTTGTGTAAAATCATAATAAATGATTTCGAAAGAATTGGGATGAAAAATTCCAGATTTGTAAAGATAAAAATATATTTTTATCAAAATGAACTAGTTATGAACTAGAATTATAAATCCAATATTTTTAAATAAATAAATTGGATTTGAAATGGTTTTAAAAATAACCAGAATTTCCAATATATGAATTGGAATGGATGTGAATCGAAATTATCTTCGTAATATTTCGATATTGGACTCCGTGATTATAAGGACAATATGGAGGAATTTGGAAGATATATATATTGTTATTCCAATACAGTATTTGTTGATTTCAGAATTTGATATTGAATATAAGCCGATATATTTTCTATTCAGAGCCTTGTATTTAATATCAAATGGGATTTTGGGTTTGTCATGAATGGTGTCTTCGTTAATACCGTTCTTAAACCCCGATGAGAAAAGAATAAATCTTTTAATTAAGATTTAATCAAGTTTACCACTTAAGTAATATTTAATTGGAATTGAATTGAAATTGATTTTGGGTTTGTCGTGAATTGTGTTTAAATGACATTAGTTCTTTAACCCGAGTAAAAGCAGGATTAGTTTCCAGAAAGTTGAACAATCAATAAGAAATGATTTTTCGGATTAAAACCAATTGTAGTGTGAATAAATCTTTAAATAGATTGTGAATGAATAAATGGTAATTGAATTTACCAAAACATGTGATGTGACTAAACCAAATTTACTTGGTTGTTGATATTCATGATTGTGATTGATTGATTGTTTGGATTGTGCTCGACCATTTTATGAGCAAGATATGCTTTTACATTTAGCATTGGGTTGGGTAGAAATACCGGTATGCTAACATCTTGTGAAACACTTCCCGATTTGACTATGAGATGTGTAGCGATGTTGTTGTGTTCATTTCAAATTTAATGAATGATTGTGAAATGATATTTTTCTTAAGTATAAAGAATGTATTCCCGATTTTTAAACAGGGAATGTTTTATAAAAATGTTTTATAAAATAGAAAGGATTTCGAGGGCTAAAACCCAATGATTTTGAAATGATTTGAAAATGTATTATGGTTTTACATTGTAGTTCATCACATATTCGATTAGTTGCTATTAATGATGTATCTGTTTGGTGGCGGAGAATTTATTCTCTTGCTTAACACCCTTCTTTGAGATGTACGAGCTCAAAGATTATGTGATTAATAGTGACTGATCATATGTGTGAATTGCTGATGAGAAGTACTATAGTTTGAATGTACTTGTGATTATTATGTTGTGAAATGATTTTCCCTACTTCGGGATATGAAATGATTTGGTATGTGGCTAAAGATTTGGTAACCTGGTCTACTAAAAGTATGGGTGGGTTCCAGTGCCTTAGGGTGAGTGGTCGATGTGTAGCCTGCTCCTTGTGTGGGAGGTGCATATATATATATATATATATATATATATATATATATCGAGTTGCTTAGGTACGTGCCCTTTGCCTTGTCTGAGGGGAGCCCGATATTTGGTTGCATACTTGTTTGTATGCATTTGTTTTAGAATTCATATTTCCAAATGATTTGATTTGAGATCCCGAAGTGAAATCTACTTTGATATAAAAGCTCGATATGTATTTCAAATGATTTGAAATAGAAATCGGGAAATAAAGTCCAAACAGATAATTTCTGTAAATTGAATTGGATTTGGAAAATCTAAGTGTGGTGATTAATCTATATGAGTAGATTGGGACGTTGATTGATGCATAGTAGATCCATATATCTGTATTGATTGTTGTTTATACACTGGCATTCATGGGGTTAACCCGTTCCGCATTAGCGGCGTGGTCCTGTGATTTGCCTTATCATATATATAAGTTTATAACTGTTTAGAGTTTCTCACACCAGTCCCATGACTGACCTGGAGTTTATTATTTTAACCTGAACTCTGGGTGCCCTTATTTTCCACGCGGGCAGCTAGTAGTTTTGGTTTTACATATTTATATTCACATGATCCTGGTTTACAGCTGGAATGATATTCGAAAAGATCTGTATCCGTGTATCTCTTTCAGTTGTGTTGTATATCATTTTTCCGTTGCATTGTAATTTGTAAATCTCTGATATTTATCAAATGTATAATATTTATTCATACTCTGTATATTCTTGTACTCTGATGCAAATTGTTGTAACAAGCAATGAAATGTTCTTCTGTTTGTGTTCTGATTCGTTTTGTTCCCAACTCAATCTGGGCTTTACTTTACGCGGAAGTTCGGGTCGTTTCACATGTCGTATTTTATCTGGCAGGCCAGCGGATACATGCTCTGTGGCATTGTTGAATTCTTTGGTGGTTGATATCCCGCTTTTGAGCTAGATTTGTGGTTTGTTGTTCAGTTTTGGCTCCCTTCCTTCAACTTTTCTCAGTTTTCTTTATTCTTTCCTACTTTGACGCCTGTGTTGATTTGGCCTTTGCTAGCGTGGTATCGATTGAGGAGCTAATCTCCTTTTCATTTGGTGATCCTTCTAGGGTGGTAGTTGGCTCTTGTGACGAGCTTCCTATGAGATGTTCTTGTCTTCATTTGGTATTGTTTACATCACCCTTGGATTTGTTGTTATGCACTGGCTGTTTCGTTTTTGAATCACAACATTTTGTGTTCTCTTTCTATGTTCGGGATTGATTTTGGTTCCTGCGGTATGGCTTGGCTTGTTGTGGAATTCTCTAGTGGGCTTATCCATCTTGGAATTGTTTATGGTCAGGCCTCGACCTTAGGTGATCTCCACATCAATAGCTTTGTTCGGCTGCTCTCTCTTTGGGTTCGGCATCATCGGTTTCAGCACAACATTTCTCTCCATGACATGCTTGTGTCTAATTGTATTTGGCTCTGTCTTTTATTATTGGCTTGTTTAATTTTTTGGCATGTTGGCCCTGGCTTTTTGTGCGATCACTATCATGGTCGTATAGCTATCACGCTTATCGATAGTCATATGGAGACTGTCGCTGATTCACACACTCGATTGGTTCATTCAGTCCCTTCATTAGGAGGGGTGTTTAGAAACCCTCATATTCATTTGTCCCTTCGGTTTTTAATCCCAACGTTTGTAGGATGTTCTTATCGATGCGGGGTTGTCAGTTTAATGGCAACTCGGCAAAGAGAGGGTCCTTATAGTGAGATGAAATGCGACTCGATTGCGTTTCTACATTTTCTTCCATTCCTTCATAATTTGTTTTAGTCCTTCCAGCCTCCTTCTTTTTCACTATATACACCTATTCTTAGCAAGGAGGAGGTTTTGATCATTATCAATTGTTTAGCTCGTCTTACTAAAAATTCTCATCCTGCTGGAGTTTCTCTTTTTTGTCCTTCTCTTATGTCTCATCCGCTTCTTCAGGAGTTTCATTTTTTGATCGAGAGTTGTTTTCTTCTGGTGTGTCAGTATCTTCCTCTCGCCTTGCCCATGGGAGAATGAGGTCTGGGCCTCGTACTCCCTGCACCATTCGCACACGCTTGCTAGCGGCTGAGAAGATTGTTAGATCTACTCGACGCACCCTCTATCTTGTTTGAGTGAGGGTTTTCTGTTTTTGTTCCTTCTCTTCCTCTAATAGTCTGTTTTGATGGCACAATTTTTATTTTGGAACATTCGAGGCATCAGAAACGATGCCTTCCTGGCTAGGCTTAACCGTATTGTCAAGAATCACTATGTCTGGTTGATGCACTTTTAAAGCCTTTTATGGGCCCTGAGGTGATCTCCAACTCTATCCTTTCTCTTGGTTTTGGGGGTGGCATAGCTAATGTATCGAATAAGATTTGGATTCTTTGGGCTCAAGACATTTCTATTAGTCCCCTCTTTGATTCTTCGCAACTTTTGTCCGTTGTTTTTTCAATTTCCTCCTTTCCTCACCCTTCCATATTCTTGTCTGTTTACCCGAAATGCGATCGCATCGAGCATATGTGCTTGCAGTCCAACATTCACTCTCTTACTGAATTTGGGTTTGTAGCATCAATATTAGGTGGCGATTTCAACATCATTTCCTTCCAAATTGAGAAGCATGAGGGCTCTTCTATTAATTGCGCTACAATTGGGGACTTCAATTCATTCAACATTGAATCTGGTTTGTCAGAAGTTTCTTTCGTTGGCTCGGTTTTTACTTGGTTTAATAACTAGGTAGGCCCCAACCGGATCCTCTCATGTCTTGATAGGGTTTTCAGATCTGAGGGTTGGTTTAACTTCCCTTTCGCCTTTTCTGTTTCTCACATCCATAACACTGACTCAGACCACGCCCCGATGATTCTTCATTTCTCGCCCTTCGCCTTGTCGGTTTGTCATCGCTCCGATTTCCGTTGGTGTTGAGATCCCATCACTCTTTACTCCAGGTTGTGGAGGACTCATGGTCCAATACAACCACCAGTAATCCTGTTGTTGTGTTTTCACGTAAGCTCAAATGTCTCAAAGCTTGTCTGAAGGATTGGAATGCTCAGGTTTAAAAAAAAATCTTTGACCATGTTAGGGTGGCGGAAGAGAATCTTATCTTAGCAGAATCATCTTATAACGAAGATCCTTCCGCTTCTAATAAGGTAAATTGAGCGCAGGCCCAACTTGCCTTCTCATCTGAATTACGCATCGTGAATGATTTCCTATGCTAGAAAGCTAGTATCAAGAGGGTCGTCGATGGGGATTTGAACTCCAAGTTCTTTCATTCGTCTATTAGAAAGAAACAAAAACATTTTTCCTATCCACCAAATTATTCGTCCAGATATTTCCTTGGATTCCATTCTTGTGGAATTTAAAGAAACTATCCTCTCTCACTTTCATTCAATTATAGGTGAACCTTCAGCCTCTTTTTCTGACCCGACTTTGTTGACTTTTATACCAAGGTTGATTCTCTATCAAATATGATGGTCTCTTTTGCCCTCCTACTATGGTGGAAATTCGCTCTTCGGTGTTCTAGCTGAGCAATGGAATTGTGAATGGTCCAGAAGGGTTCAATGGTGTTTTTTACCAGAGCGCTTGGCGGATCATTCAATCGGACTTTTGCTTGGCTGTTCAATATTTCTTCTCGGGTAGGGTGCTTCCTAAGCGATGGATTTCCGCCAATCTTATTCCACCAAGCTTGATCGTATTATCTCTTCATCCCAAGCTGGCTTCGTTAACGGTCGTCTTATTATAGATAATGTCCTTGTAGCTTAAGATCTTATTTCTCGGATCGATCGCAAGGTCAAAGGCTCCATACGGTTATCAATCTTGATATGGAGAAAGCCTATGATCACATATCTTGGTTTTTCATTATTAGGGTCCTTCAGGCTTTTGGATTCCATGAGTCTCTTATTGATATCATCTGGAAGCTTATCTCGAACTGCTGGTTTTCTATTCTTATCAATAGAACGACTAACGGTTTCTTCCAGTTGGGGAAAGGACTTCGTCAAGGAAATCCCCTTCCGCCGACGCTTTTTCTCATTGTTACGGAGACTTTCATTCGTGGTATTCATTCGCTTATGATTGCGGGACAGATCCATCGTTTCGGTATCCCTAGTAGTTGCTTGATTATCTTTTCCTTATCCTTTGCAGATGACATCTTTATCTTCTCTAATGAGAACCAGCATTCTATGTGCCGACTCCTTAATTTCCTCCATTTGTACAAGGGGTGTTCGGGCCAACTCGTCAATTCTTCAAAAAGTTGTCTCGTTCCTTCCAAGTCTACGAGTCAGCATAGAATTTCTTGGATTGAAATCTGTCCGAGCTTTCAAGTTGCTTCTCTGCCTCTATCTTTTCTTGGCATTGTTCTGTATAGAGGTCGCAAGCTCAATGTGATCTTCGATCCCCTTAATGATAAAGCTTGAAGAGAAATTATTCGTTGGAACTCTACGCTCGTCTCCCAGGATGGTAGGCTGGTTCTAATTAAGTATGTTCTTAACTCTATTGGGTCTCATGTTTTCGCTGCCTTGACTCCCACTTCGTCTTTCTTTCGGTCTTATAATTCTCTGCATCGTCCTTTTTTGGGGGGAATAAGAACAATGATAGGCACCACCGTTGGGTTTCCTGGGATGTCATTTGTCATCTCAAATGCGAGTGTGGGCTTGGTCTTTGCAGTCTGGAGGATATCTACAAGGCTTACGCTTGTAAGATCTAGGTTAGATTGTGATCCCTCAACTCTCTTTGGGCTTCTTTTCTTCGTGCTAAGTACCGTCGTCTTCTGGCCACGAATTTCACCGGAACCCCATCTTACGCAAGTGAGACGTGGAAATGTATGCAATATGTGAAGGCCTTCTCCGACTCCTACGAGAGTGGTATTGGATGGAATGGTGGCTCTTTCTCTTTGAGGGTAACTTGGAATTCTGCTCGAAGTCGTATGGCTAAAATCCTCGCTTTTTCTTTCATTTGGGACGCTCGCATTCCTCTCAAGGTTTCAATTTTAATATGGAACGCTCTTCATAATGGTCTTCCCCTAGATGGGAATCTTATAAGGATTGGCATCCCTTTGGTGTCTCATTGCAAGTGTTGTAAAGCAGGAGATGTAGAATCGATTGTTCACTTGTTCTTCATGGGTGAGTGCACTCGTTCTGTCTGGTCTTTCTTTGGTAGTCAGGTAGGCATCCTGGTAACATCTATTCCTTCTTGACTTGTTTCGTCTCTGGTGGGAAGGAAGGACCGAAAAGTCTCTTCGCAAAGAAGCTGCCACTAAGAGCAAGTCTAACTAAATGTAAGAGCTCTTCATTTTTCTAACATCACTGGTCCCTTGAGGGAATGTCTACATCAAGCGAAGGATCTATGGATGAAGATAAAAAACATAAGTGCATTTCCAATCGTAACTAAATCTTCAATTTTTGTCTTGTATTAACTAAGGTTAAAGCCAAATAGCTAGAAAATGGTAGTTTTAGTTTACTAGAACCATTAGCATATTTTTTTAGCTCGGTGGAAACTAAATTAAATTATTTTCCACGGGATCTCTCAAGTGGAAATAGGGAACGGAGTAAAGAACAAATGAACAGATTTTTAAGTTAAAGCCTAGCGAATGACTTGCTTACCTCAGGGCCATTTCCACGAAGAGGAAGGTTCCAATCGAAGCAGAGACTTAATAAACCAAGCGAGTTGCAACAGTTTGGATTGCAGGCTGCTTCCCTAGACCAATCCCGAGTATATTCACCTTACCCCCTAACATCGTAAGAAGCCTCCCATTAATTAAGAAGAAGAAGAAACCCGAGAAAAAGCTGGTTGATTCTCATCTCATAGTTAAATAGGAAAGACAAAGACCGAGATAGCGGATATCGCATGAACCCCGCAAATAACTCTCAATTCTTTTCCATCTTATTCCTTGCCTGATTTGTTGGCATATATGGTGCTCTCGAACAAGGTGGTTTTCGATGAGGTCCCTATGGCAGCATCTTCTATCATCCGTTGTGTTAACGATGACGTCTTTTTTGCGTTTCTTGATTTTCCTTCCCTGGGAGTGCTTCGATCTCATTCTCTTGTCTTGTCCCATGCTTTTGATGTGTCCTTGGGTCCTTTTCCCCATGCGGGAGTTGGTTGATTGTTGTTAGTGTATTCTAGTGGTTGTTTCTGTAATGCCTCTCCCTTATCCCCCTTCCCCCCACTAGCCCTTTTTTTCATGTTTGGTATTCGACCTCATCTTGGACGTTTGCACATATGAGATCTTTGGAGTAGAGAGCCTTTCTCGATCCTTTTGCATTCGAGTAGTCGATCAGAGTGTTGTTCTCTTGTCTTACTGATTTCCTGCGGTGGGGTTTGCTTCTGGTCCTTTTGGAGCTAGCAGTTTTACTCGTTTTGGAGCTTGCGGTTTGGCGTTAATGGGATCATTGTTATGCCTACCTTTCCTACTTCCCCTCTTTTCGTTTTTGTGTAACTACTGATTATTTTGTTTTCATGTTCATCGATTGTTTGTATTATTCATTTGATTTATGGATCTAGTGGTATTCTTTGTACTACTAGACTGTTTTTGTACTCCGCCGGAGAATGGGATTTTTCTCCATTTTGGTTATATGCATTTTCTTTCTATTTAAAAAAACTTAGAGGCTACATGATTCTACGAGAAATTTGGATGACTTTCTAAAGAGATTACTATTTTAGAAGAAGTATAAATAAAACCCTTGTGTTCATGTAGAGGATTACTTTTTTATGCATTGTTATGAGCAAAAAAAAAAAAAAAAAAAAAAAAAAAATTCTTTTATGGCTTCTTAGTTTGGTTGCTTCTTTCATGCAATTTTCTTTTATGCTTGCAATTATACAAGTACGAACCTATGCTTTGCGCACAGATGTAGTTTAAAATTTTGTAACTTAAATGATATTGATTTTGTTATTATGTTTTCATACTTGTTAAGATTAAGCACTGCAATGTAGTTGTTGGATGTACTACAAAATTAATATAATTCAAACACTAATTGAGCTAAATACAAAGAATAATGACATCAATAAGCTAAAAACATCTAAGATCGGTAAGAGAGTGAACCAAAAACTGGAAACAAATAATCAACCATCAACAAGTAGCAGTAGAAATTTTACCCCATACCAAAAATTGGAAACAAATAATCAACCATCAACAAGTAGCAGTAGAATTTCTACCCCATACAATCAAGTGAATATCACAAACTTGTCAAAAAAACTAATGCTCTCACTATTTTTGTGGATAAAATATGTGTTCCACCTCTCCCTTTAAAAAAAATATCGTCTTTGCTCAACTTTTGGTGTGAACTTAAACCAGGTTAACATCATATTTTATTTATATGGTTATAATGGTTATATCTTTTGATTCATGCACATTACAAAATTTTCTATTCTAGGCATACACGCATGAATTTATAGTGTACATAACCATCTTATTACTCTAAAACAAAATGGCTTACTTTCAGATACTTTCCCACAGATTCGCATAATGGGTAGCAACACTAATAATATAGTATCAAACACTTCATCAAAGTTTCAAAATCTTGATGAGCTATTTACCCAGAAATAAAAAAAATGCTAATTCATATATTCAAATACATATAACACATCTCCTAAACCTTGAAACAATTAATGTACTTACACCTATAATATTTATTATTATAAACACAGTAAAGGATTTGGGTACTTATGCTTGGTTAGTTCTTGACGTAAAAACATAGGCCAGGCAAATCAAATCATCAACACCAGGTCAGCAGACCTATGCATAATACAATACTCAACGTTTCTCCCATATACAACTCTCTTGCATTCGGGTCATCCTGCTTTAAACCATCCTTGTACTCAACCTACCTCATCGAACTTAGATTGGATTGGTGCCTTGGTCTTTTACAACTTGTAATAATAAATAATCTAAAAAGATGTAGAAACAAAAAATATAACCATTGGGGGTATGTGAAATAGTAGCTAGTAATATGGATGATATTACCTAATCAGAACTCAAAGACAAACCTTAACTCTTACTAATGGAATGAAATGTAGGACAAAATAAAAACAAAAAATGAAATATTAAATTATTGTTTTAAAAGATTGTATCAAGATGAGTTGCGAAAAATATGACAAGACACATAATTAGTTATAATTAAAAGAATATACTAAAATAAGCAGGATATTCAATCAAACCTTTATAATAACCAAAAGTTGTAAGTAAATATTATTTGCATGTGGACAATCAATAAGATGTATTCGTCGAGGATCCTTTAAAACATGAAAAAAAGTACTAAAAACGACTAAAAATAAGGAGTGCATTAAATATGGGAAAAGGAAATACTTTTAAGAAATAAGTCAAGAAAACTAAAAGGTAAAAAAATTAAATTAATAAACATGTAAATAAATGAATTATTCATACTGGAGAAGAAAATGAAGCTGCATAATGAATGATATTAGGTGTACATGTTGCTTTGCTATTTTTACATGCCATGTGTGAAATTTTTTGAAGTGTACATGTTGTATGCACACGTTGTCTTAATTTGTAAAATGTGAAACCCTCATATTTACCCTATTTATAAAATACGAGCATGCTTCGGCTTTTGTGTTAGTAAACTTGAAGTGCATTAGTTTTGTATTCTTGCTATGTTCATGGACCTGAGACAAATAAACCAAGTTGTGTATTTATCTGACTGTGTCTGCATTGAATGCACGCTTTACATATTGACTGTGGATATGTGGCTTATAACTTTTAAATTTATGTTAGGATTAACTATTATGTTAAGTGTTTTATTGAAGTTGATTTACTTGAATAAAGTTAATTCTGACTCGAATGTTTTGTGTTTTGTATGAAATGCTCGGGTTAGACTGAGTGTTGCAAATTTAGATGTTTCAGCTATCGAAGTTAAAAATACGTAAAGACGCGTGCACTTTGGATCGAAAATTCTGTGAAGTTTTATTTTATTTAAAATTTATGTACTTACGCTGTGTAAAGTTTTTTGTACAAACTCTGATATTTTATGTAAATTTATTCCCCTGTGAGATATTGTTATTTATTTATTCTGTGATTTCTGTGTCTGATTCTATTTAAACCCCATGAGCTAAATAACAATATGTCGTTTCGAGCGATTTAAGTTTGTTTAATTACTGACTTGAAGTGGTCGAAAAGGCAGGTCATTACAGTTACCATGGCATGTATCTTTGGAAATGTTTCTGAATGCAAGGTTAAAAGAAAGTCGATAACTACTTAAATTAAACAACTAATTTTCCCATCAAACTAATTTACTTACGCAAAAACAAAAAAATTAACTTATCATACTAGAAAAAGCGATTGCATCGTTTTAGCAATTTAAATTTTAAAATCAACTTTATTCAATTTTTGAATTTTGTTGAAGTGATCCAATTTACACACGGTTATACTTAAGTAACTAAAATTTAAGTTTGAAAATTTAAGGTGAAAATTACAGATTTAGAGAGTCAAAATATTTGTAAAAAAATAATTGCATTATTTCAAAAACCTCAAATTGTTGACTACTCATATTATACAACCCAGAAGTCCCAGTTAATGAAAATATGAAGGGAACGACACTGTAATTCAAAATGTCTTAATGAGAGGAGCAAACTATACGGTCTGAATAAAATATGAAATGGTTGATTAAAATACACTTGGAATAGCATCAACATTTACGCATTTCCTGAAAATTTAGGTAGGCTTTTGATCAAACTTGTTACTTTCGTAAATAACTTGGAACTATAATTAATTTCAATCGCTGTAGAAGAGCTGTTGCAATAAATGATCAACAAACAAAAAAAGGGATACAACCTTTATTTCAATTAATCTACTCAAAGCTTTAGGACAGAATTAGAAAACTTCGTACAAGTTTAAAAAAGGCAATATAAATATTACGTGTTCAAATAGTTCAATTGTTAACACATGTTTCTGTTGAAGATTCTAAAATTTCAACTTTTTTGTTTAATGATAGATAGATGAAGATAGCGCGCGCTATAAAAGAAATTTTATGTTTATTCAAAGCGAAAATACTTCGTACAAATTTTTTGGGCATTTTCATTGTATTTATCCACAGCATAGTTTTCATAACTCCACCCTGCCGCGGTCCAACCTCGAATAACTCCGAATCTTGGACCATCACGGCGCGGAACTCAATCAGACCTCATTGGTCGGACCTTCAAACTAACGGTTCAACCTTCAATTTTACACGGTTAAATCACGGTTTTTTGTTTTTTCCTAATTCTCATTGTGTAATTATCTTTGATCATTTCATCTTTTGTATTGTTTTGAAAATAACAACGAAAATGTTTCAAAAAAATCATAACTGTTCCAACATATAAACCATAAATTTTACCACTTTATTCTAAAACATGTATTTGTTTGTGCCCTTGCTATTTGATTATATCATGCAATCTATTAATGTTAGTGAATAAATAGATGACTTTCAAATTTTGCTATTTATTTGTTTGAGTACACATAAAACTTGATTATCCACATTTCCACCATTTACAAGCACGTGCGGTTCTTGACGGTTCGACCGGTCAGATCTTCAAAACTTTGGACCATGAGTCCTCACGGTTCGATTCACGGTCGGGTTATAAAAACACTGATCCACAGCCAAAGAAGGTTATATAAACCGTATCAGTTATTTACTTGGAAATACCCATTCTTATCTAAATGGTCGTGAAACCCAAACATCACAGTTAAAATCTCATATACACATTATGGTTGTTGGAATGGTACAATTGAATACAAATTAGTAGTTTTTTTTATTTTAGAGAGTATTTTAATAGGAAATAAATAAACAATTAAAAAATAAATGGGTCTTATGAGTTGAATGGAAAAAACAAAACGTGCCCATGATTCTGAAATTAGTGTATCAGACTTCTCAAGTAAAACATGTTATAATTTCCTTATATAATATTTTTTTAAACATGATTTCTTCAATTCATTTTCTGCAACCTATCCATCCATTTATCAATAACCAAAAATAACTAAGTAATGATTTCAATGTATTAGATGGGTTGCCACTGATACGGTCTCTAGAGCGGCAACCCATCTAATACATTGAAATCATTACTTAGAAGCTTTCAGTTATCTCTGGAGTGTTACAAAACCAAGAGGGAGAACAAAAGAAAGCAAAATGGAACTTACTAATGTCAATCAGGGGAAAAAAAACAAGTACAATGGCCAAGAGGAATAATTCAAGAGGAAGAGACTTCATTTTGAAGTTTTGTGCACCTAGATAAAGGAATAATTCAAAAAGGAAATAATCCAAAATATGTGATGGGTCATATGAAGGAAATACATTGTTTAATTTATCTAAGCCATCTTAACGTGTATCTCATTTAAGATAAACCAAACCAAGTACAAAGGCCAAATCCTACCATTCTTGGTAGTAGGAAAAGCTCTTAAATGCCAGTAAAAATTATTCAATGTTTTGTAAACATTTTTCGATCCATAAAATGTTGCAAGCATATCTAACAAATATGGAGCATCATTAGAATTGTGGCCGAAACCCTTTTATATGCTCACTATATCATAGGTGAACATATATGAGTTGCTTTGAATTCAAGTTTGATAAACCATTATTATATTGTAATAAGGATCTTTTTTTTTAAATAATAAATTTTGATTATGCAATAGGAGGTGGAGAAAATGTTTTCAATAGCTGGAGACATGGGACATCGAACTTACATAAATATCCTTATAATGCTTAACAACCAAAAAAAGGCATTTTAGAAAATTCAAAATTTTCAAATGTAGTTTTCTATTATAACATATGTGTGTAATGTGTATATATACATATATACATGCATACACACACACACAAACACGCACAGGAATGATTCAAGATTTAAAAAAATCCAACATTTATTATCGTGGAAGGAATGCTCTAATGGCGGAATATCTCTCTTTCAAATTCCCTGTTCCTTCTAGATATCATCCTCACTTTCGTCCTCATTCATCTCCAGCTTCATCTGATCGTTATCCTCTTCCCTCATCTAATCGTGTTTCTTCCTTCAGTCATGTCTCTCATTGCCCTCCTCTTCGCTTTCGTGCTTCTTCTCTTGCATCTAAACCTCATTCGGTTCCTGCTCATTCTTTTTCATATGCTCGCTCATCTAATGTTGCTCCTTATCTCTTATCTTCTCAAGCTAAGTCTTCCGGTCATCCTATATCTCATGTTCATTATCCTCCTCCTCCCCCATTAAATTGTCATAACAGCTTTTCCACTCTCGCCGATTATCATTTTGCTACTCCATTTAAATCATACATTGAGATTGCGTCTTCTAAACCTCTGTTTAATCAGAAACCCATTCAAAAGAAGAGAATCAATCCATTACCAAAATTCATATCAATTTCACATATGGTCAATTTTCTGAAGGCGGAGCGTCATTGTCTTCAGTGCACGAGTAAAGGACACGTGGCTAGAGTTTGTAGGGACCCCAAGATTTGTTTTAATTGTGACTTGTTTGGACATGCATGTCCGCGCTGTCCATCTAAGGAGAAATCTCATAACGCTTCGTGTTTGATGCGTAAAGGTGTCAATTGGAATCATTGTTCTAAAGTACAGTGGGTCCTACATACATCCTTTCATTCTGATCAAACATCACCTCAAGCAACGCCTCGTTTCTCCACCTGTCCCAATTGCATCCGTCCATCCCCACTTAAATCTCCTAAAACATCCACATCCCACATTTTATCTCCTACTAAAGAAAGCATGAATCACTTTTTAATGGAGGACTCTTCATTGTACATTGTTGGTATTGTGCTTACTGGCCACTGGAGTATTGAAGCTCTGTACTTCTCTCTCTTAGTGGCTTTGGATCACTAAACTTGGCCTATGTGGGTCATCTCAAAGAACTCTTTTCTCATTTTGTGCCTAAACTACAACGTTCAATATCATGCACTTTTGTTGAAGATGATTACCAAACCTGGGACAGCTATGTTTTTTGAACCATGGTCAGATAATGAACGAGAAATATCACCACCTTTGGAAATTGAATCTTGGGCATGTGTTGATGGTTTTCCAGAATTCTTAAGATATAATGCTTCTACTGTAAAAGAAATTTTAAAACCAATGTGTAAAGTTCTGGCTTTGGATGATTGTGAATGAACTCATCTGGATCATCGATCACTTTTTGTTAAGCTACAATTTTATGAAGGTATTGGCCTGCGTAGTACCTTAGCTGCAAATATTAATGGTGAGGCTCACCTCCTCAAAGTTAAACGTTGCACTCATGAATATCCTGGAACAAAACCTGAAACTGTATTCATCGGTAACGTGGATGTACAATTTGTACCATGAATTCATGAAAATACCCCTCTCCCAAGTATAAATGAATGTTTTGATGTGATGCTTAATCAGGCTGCTTTGCTCCCCCCTTAGCCTGCGTTATCCCATGAAGTAGAACAACAGATCAACATTGATAATGTTAGGGATTTCGAGCAGCCTTTTAATATAGACGTGCAAGCTAATGTTGATAATTTTGAGAACCAAGACAATGTGGGTGTTGATATGATGCATGTTCATTTCGACCTTCACGACATGCAAGTTGACATTCCGCCTCCTCCTGCTTTGCCACAACTTGCATTTATTCCTCTCCCCGCTGAGATTCTGCAAGCAGTTGATCAACCGGACTTCATTCATCCAGCTTCCCTTCATAATCATCTTGGATCTCCTCAGATTTCTCAACCATTGCAACAAATCTCTCCTCCTCATGATGCAACTTCTCATATTAGCATGGAATTCAACTGGCCTCAATACCTCTTGCCAGTGTTGGTTCGTTGTAGCATCAGACCCAACCGATCTGAAGCTTGCCCTGAAAGGTTCGGATATCTTCTTTACTCCTGTCATTTTTTCATCAGCTAATAAAAGTTTGAATAAGATAATCTCGCGTTGCATGGGTGTGAGTTTGCGTGACACACATTATATTGCTATGCAAGAACTTGAATTGGAACGTATAAATAATTCCTAATGAAAATTGCTTCTTGGAATGTTAGGGGTTTTGGGGACCCATCGAAATGCCATGCAATTAATTTATTGTTGTCTCTATTTCAAATTGATATCCTTTTTCTTTAAGAAACAAAACTGCATGATCCCTCTCCTTTTCATTTTAGACTTATTGGTGGTTCTCGCTTGACTGGTTGGATGCATGTCAATGCAATTGATACAAGAGGTGGTCTGATAACGGCTTGGAATGAATCTAACTAGTCACTACGTTGGTCATCTTCTAATGTTTCAGCTTTACATGTTGCACTTTGTCATATCCCCCTTACTATAACATTTTTATTTTCTAACATTTATGGTCCTCAAGACGTGCATGAAAGAGTTCATCTTTGGTCTAATTGTATGACTGTTGCCTCTAATTTTATGGGTCCATGGGCTATAGGGGTGACTTTAACACAACAAGGATAGCAGAGGATAGAAACTCTAGCAATATTTCTCTTGATTCGAAAGCTTTTAACTCGTTCATTTTTTATTGTGTTTTAATTGACCCACCAATTAGTAATCGTTTCTTCACTTGGTCGAACGATAGAGTTTTCCATCTCTTGCTAAATTTTCTCTTGCTAAATTTGATCATTTTCTTTATAATGTTGCATGGGACGATCAACATCCACTCACATGGTCTAGCTACCACATTATCGAACCATTGCCCCCATTCTTTTAAATTATGATGTTTTGGCCATCAATAAGCTCCTATTTAGATTTGAACGTCTCTGGCTTCTTGAACCATCTTTTGAAAGTTTTGTTCATGCAGTTTGGAATCAACCCACTAATTCTTCTTTGGTTGTTCATCGTGTGGTGTTGAAACTTAGGTCATTAAGGAAAATTATCAAACCTTGGGCTAAATCTATATAGGTCTCTCTTCGTTCATGTATCTCTGCTATTCAAAATGAAATTCTTGACCTGAACATTCTTGAGGAAACACGTCCCTTATCGGACATGGAAAGAAACAATGTCAATGAGCTTGAAGCTGAACTAGAAAGACTTTTAAAACAGGAAGAGATTGGCTGGAAGCAAAGATCAAAGGCAAAATGGATATATGAAGGTGACAAGAATATTGCATATTTCCATCGACTGGCGAATGGTCATTGGAGTTCAACTTATATAGCGGAAATTTTTCACAATGATCAATTTGTCACTGATTAAGATGAAATTTTGCATCTGTTTTTGATTATTGTTGCTCTATAATGGGCAATCCCTCTTCTCCAATGCCAGAAGTTGATTGGAATCTTCTTTATCCTGATCCATCTCCACTTAACATTGATCAACCGTTATCTGAAAATGAAATTTTGGCAGCCCTTAATGACATGGCTAATGATAAAGCCCCTAGGCCGGATGGGTTTAGGTCCATTTTTTCAAACATTTTGGGCTTTGATTAAACAAGATATCATTGATATGTGTTTGGAATTTCAACATGATCCTTCATCCATTGTTCGTATCAATTATGCTAATATCATGCTCTTGTCCAAATCCCCTGGAGCTAATTCTTTATCATCTTTCTTCCTACCAGTCTCCTCAACACCACCTTCAAAATCATCACCAAAATCTTAGCTAATCGTCTTCAAGCTGTCATTGCACAATTGGGTGGGCCTGAACAATCAGCTTTTATTCTTGGTTGTAACATTGTAGACTGTATTACTGCTACCCCGGAGGTTATTTCTTTTTGTCACTTTACCTTGTTGCCGGGCTTTCTTCTCAAACTCAATTTTTCTAAAGCTTTTGAATCAGTCAATTGGCCATTCATTCTTGAACTTATGAAGCATTGAGGGTTCTCTGAAAAATGGTGCACCTGAATAGAAAATATTCTTTTATCCAGCTTTTCTTCTGTAAACATCAATGGTAAATCTGGTGGGCTTTTTAAAACAAAACGAGGTTTAATACAAGAGGACCCTTTATCTCCACTTATTTTTTTACTCATTGATGATGTGTTTAATCAAATGATCAAGAGAGCAACTGCTAATGACCTCTTAGCTGGCATTGGCATTTCTAAATCGAATATTATTAAATCTAATTTGCAGTTTGTTGTTGATACCATCATCTTTTCATCTCCTGATCCCAAACATGTTCATTGTCTTAAGTTTTACTGTATTCTTTTGAAATTCTTTCGGGGCTTTAAATTAATTTCAGTAAAAGTTCTATTATCATGCTTGGTAATTCGTCTCATCTTGGTCCTTGCGTTTCTTCCGTTCTTAAATGTTCGGCTGTTGGCTTTCGTATAAAATATCTGGGTATTCCACTTAGGCCAACAAAACTTGTTAAGGCAGATTGGCTCCCCCTCATTAACATGATTGAAAACAGACTTGCGGCCTGGAAGGCCATCTCTCTTTCATCGATGGGTCATTTGGTTCTTGTTAAATCTGTTCTTTCCTCTATTCCCACATATTGTATGTCATTTCATAAACTTCCTCATCGGGTTATCAACAGAATTGATTTGATCAGAAGTTCCTTTCTTTGGAATAGTGGTAAGTTAAAGAGATTGATAAACTGGAATACAGTTTGTTTACACCATAAACAGGGCGGGCTTGGTATTACTAATCTTAACCATTTTAATTTAGCTTTCTCTCAAAATGGGTTTGGCAACTTGTTTCACATGGTGTGTTTATTTGGAAGGAATGGATTTTAACCCATTATTTCTCCTCTAATCCTCATTTTGTTCTTCATTTTCCTCCCAGTGCTAGACCTTCTCCTTTCCTAGGTAGTATTCTTTCCACCATTCCTCGTATTTGTAATCTTTTTCGTGTTTCTTTTGTAATGGTGCCAATTGTTTATTTTGGTATGATATATGGCACGATCAGTTTCCTTTATCTCGTTTATTTCCAATATTTTTTCTCTTATTCCTCATGTGGGCCTATCAGTCGAAACAGCCTCAGGCCAAGGCCCAATGGGCTTTATTCTAGATTCATTATTTGGCATTTCTTCCTTCTCTGAGCTCATTGTTGTTTCGAACCTTCTCTTTCACACTCACATTTCCAATGTTCCCGATTGCTACTTATGGGCATTATCTCCCTCAAAAGGCTTTTCTGTTGCTTCTTGTTACAGGTACTTGAATCATTCTGGTCATGATTTCTCATTTGCTAGAGTTTGGAAGTGCCACATATCACCAAGAATCCTTTTCTTTCAGTGGTGCCTTATTCATGAGAAAATTAACACGCGTGTGAGACGGTTTCGTCGCAATCTAATTTTGAACCCCATGTGTATGTTATGCAATTTGCAAGAGGAAACCATTCACCACCATTTCTTTAACTGTGATTTTACTTATCCTATTTGGACTGCATCAACTATTCATTTGTTGGGCTTTATACTGGTTATATCATCTATTTTTGATCACTAGAAATATAATTCAATTAATCACAATTTGGATGCTTTTATTGCAATCTACTGTTGGTGTGTTTGGAAGGAAAGAAATAAGAGGAAATCATGCAATATTATGGGAGTTTGTAGACGTATTGATTACATTTTTCATACATGGTCAAGTACAAGTGCTGTTCCATTTCGTTTTGCTCTGCCAGATGCTCGTAGTCCTGAAGAATATGTTGGTAGCAATAGCTCCATCCATGAACTTGTTTGATGGGCTTTATGTTTGATGGGTCTTTGTAGTCGGCTTGTGTATTTTGGCTTTACTATTATCCTTGGTTTCTTTTGTAATTAGTTCTATCTATGCTCGCTGGGTTAGCTTTATGTTTGATCTTGTTATGGAGCGCACTGTGTTAGCTTTATATATGTTGATGTATTTTGGAGCCCAGTTGGGCTTGTCAACTGGTTAAAACTTTTATATATATATATATATATATATATATATATATATATATATATTAATCGGTAGTATCATGCTACACATTCGTTTGCTCTAAAAAACATGTAAAAATGATCCAAAATATATGATGGGTCATAAAGGAAATAGATTATTTAATTTATCTGAGCCATCTTAACATATATCTCATTTAAGAGAAACCAAATAAGGTACAACGGCCAAATCCTACTATGCTTGGTAGCAGAAAAAGCTCTTCAATATCAATATTTTTTTTTCCAATGTTTTGTATACATTTCTTGATACATAAAATGTTGCAAGCATATCTAACAAATATGGAGCATCATTGGAATTGTAGCTGGAACCCTTTTAGATGCTCACTATATCATAGGTGAACATATATGAGTTTCTTTAAATTCATGCTTGATAGACCTTTATAATATGGCATTATGGATTTTTTTAAATAATGAAATTTATATATGAGTTTCTTTAAATTCATGCTTGATAGACCTTTATAATATGGCATTATGGATTTTTTTAAATAATGAAATTTGATTATGCAATAGGAGGTGGATAAAATGTTTTCAATGGCTAGAGACATAGGACTTCGAACTGACACAAATATCCTTATAATGCTTAAAAATAAAAAAAGGAATTTTAGACAACTCAAAATTTTCAAATGTAGGTTCTCTATTATAATATATGTGTGTAATGTGTCTCGGTGTGTGTGTGTATATACAAACACACACACACATCCACATATGTGTGCATACACTTGCTCACATTAATATATTAATAGCTCTATCTTTTGACTCTTAAGATAAATTTTAGAAATTATATATCTGATTAGCTCTTCATCATAGGGTAAATAATTAATGATAGCCAAACTTATACTACTTTATCCCTATATTAGTATAAAATAAATGTAGTATACCCTCTGAATATAGTTGAAAAAAAAAACCTTTGTTTCTCAATTTATATGGATTAGTGAAGCAAATTTGAAACCATAAAATTACTTCAGCTTCAACTTATTTCAATATGGCTAATACACACATAGCTTATGTATTTACTTAGGAATATAGGTGCATTTTCTAAAGCGGTACATGCTTATTAATAAAGGGAAAGAATAATGCAAGTAGCAGTCCAAAAAAGACTTGAAACGTTATGTAAAAGAGTACCACTCCATGAAGGACTTATTTTGCCAAATCAAAGATAATCAACGATGATTAATAAATAATGAATAGGAAGAAGTTGTATAAAGGTCAGGATCAACATATCAAAACATGTGTGTGTGAGAGAGAGTGTGTAAGGCAACTTTCCACTATTCTTGGATTCCATTTCATTTCCTTCTAGCCTACCACAAATTATATAAAATAACCATTTGCAATACAAAATTTGTAATTAGTAAATGAAACTATGTTTTCTCCAAGTTCAAAAAAATATTGTTACAAATGTGCAACCTGCTTACACTTGCAAATGTGCAACATAATCAATTGGTCACATTGTATCTTTAAGTGCCTTCAAATAAATTACCTATAAGACTTCACTGACATATCCACTCTTCCAATTTTTCACAAAAGTTGAGTTAATGATTTAGTTATCTACAAATCATCAAACAATAATAAATTTAGTCCAAAAATAGTATATAATTACCAATGATTATAACACGATGGAAAAATTATAAATCATACTGTTTATTACTTGATAGATTCGTTCAGCAACTCCTTAATATTAAGATGAAAATTCTCCTTTTTGGAATCCTTGCTAAAATTTGGTTTTGTTCCATGATCTGTCTTAACTTCCCCAAAGTTAAATTCTTTTTGGTACACACACCTTGTAGACAATGTCATCTCTTCTTAATCCGGGATCTGATCCTATATCTGAAGAAGCAACATTGATGGTAATTCAAACGAGATGCCTTTTGCATATCAAAATCCAGGTGGTAGAAGCATGCAGAGAATGATTTAAGGTTAGGGATATCAATTTGTCATGCATTGTACTTTTCTTAATCTTCTTGTTAACGGGTTTAAAGGATAGTTAATCTATTATTTTTGCAAGTTCAAGGCTAAAGGACTGCTTGTGTCTAATTTGTCAATGACGCCGTTTTATGCCAAGCTTTTTTAAGATTAGATATGATGAATATATATAAATATCTAAAATATTTTACAATTACTCAATCCTATCAAGTTATTTATTTCATTTGAAGATTGGTAAGAGGAAGATAGGTTGTAATGAGAAATACACAACAATTAAGTTCCAATATCAAACTATTGCTATTAACTTATATAATTTCGCTTTAATCCCAAAGTAAAAAATGTTGAAAATATTCAACCGAAACATGTAGTTTTCCCTTTTTCCATAAGTCCACTATAATACAGATACATTACCAATAACTTGAAGTGCAGACAGTGTCTGCAAATTTCTAAAGATATCAACAAATTCGCAAACGATGAAACTCTTTTGTGCAAAAAATTAGTCTCTTAAAAACTATGTAGCTCTAACATCCAGAGCATTATACAATTATAAACATGCATTAGAAAAATTAACCATTTGTTTAAGCTGCAGTTCGATCAATTTTGTATGGTAAACCTAACCGCGCAAAAAAAAAAAAAAAAAAAAAAATCTAAATTCCATACGCCAATTTGGCATAGGGATGGCGTAGGGAATCAAATTTCCCTACGCCAAAAAGGAAGTCGGAAAACAGCTCATCTCAAATATTTCCCTATGCCATCCCTAAGCATACATGCCTACGCCAAGTTCCCTACGCCAAGCTCCCTACGTCATCCCTACGCCAAATTCCCTACACTGTCCCTACGCCAAGTTCCATACGTCATCCATACGACAGGTTTCCTCCGCCATCCCTATGCCAAATTCCCTATACCGTCCCTACACCAAGTTTCATATGTATCCTTACCCTTTTTCTACGCACCTGTACACCAAAAATCAATATGGTTGTTTTATATTTATCTCTGTCTACCACAAATCATAATAAAACTGAACATATGCAAAATCAAAACAACATATATCAATAAAAACATTGATGCAAAATGAACATCATGGTCAGATTACCATAAACTTGCTACAAATATATTTAAAATAAATCATGTCCAACAAACAATAAAATAAAGTTGCTACATAACTCAAAAATGATCGTTTCATCTAATTCAAACATCGTGTAATGTACCTTACACAAATAGAACATCAAACCCACTACCAAAATAAGATTAATTCATAAAGTACGTCATATATGCGGTTCTTGCTCTCGCCGTAACCCTTGTATAAAATCTTGCACAAAACTAATTTGTTCTTGTAGTTTGTTAATAGCGACACTCATTTCTTGATTTTTATCCCTCAGCTCTTCTACTTCCTTCACAAGCTTCTTTGTGTCATCTGGAACTCCAAATATAACGGAGTACGTATTGTCTTTGTATATCTACACATAAATTTTTTAATCCTATTAGTACAATGAATACATTTCATATTACAATTAAGTAAAATGGTCAGTTTCGTGGATCCTTAAGGCTCAGTTCCATAATCCAAATAGTACAATGAAACGGCTCAGTTTCGCTGAGCCTTAAGGCTCAGCGAAACCGATCTTAAGGCCCAGTTTCCGTTGAGCCTTAAGGCGCAGCGGAAACTGGGTCGTTTCGGCTCAGTTTCGCTGAGCCTTAAGGCACAGCGGAAACTGAGCTTAAGGTTCAGAGAGAGCAACTTGAAGTTGTTGTTGCACAGCAACTTGAAGTTGCTGTGCAACTTCAAGTGCAACAAGCTGCAATGCAAGCAACTTCAAGTTGCTGTTGCACAGCAGCTTGAAGCTGCTGTGCACAGTAGCAGCAAGTTGTTGTTGCGCAGCAACTTGAAGCTTTTGTTCCGCAGCATCTTGAAAGCTGCTTTTGCGCAGCAGCTTGAAGCAGTTGTTGCGCAAGCAGCTTGAAGCTGCTATGGCGCAAAGATGACTTTACATAGCGATACCCAAAAGTGGTGCCTTCGCTTAGTGTTGTTTAATCTAGTTATGCTAATGAGGTTAGTTCATATTTATTGTTGCATGCAGTTGATAAGGTCGTCAGATGATATTGTAGAGATGTGGTTCAAGAACATAAGAGTGAAAATTACAGTTTTGGTATGTTGAAAGGAGGTGGCAGTTTGCAAGCCTGAGGACGAACATGATGCCTTTTTTATTTTATTGCTATATCAAATGAGCTCCATGTTCTTTACTTCAATAGTCGAATGAAATTCGAAATATTAAACTATTCACCAATGTATATATTGTTTCAACTGATTTTGGTTTGAGAAATAAATTTTGTAATGCAAAAATTTGGGCAAAAACTTCAAATGAGAACCCCAACTAAAAAACTTCAATTATGATGTTTCTTTTCTATGAAAAGACTCCTACTAGTATGCTTTTATTTCCAAAATAGAGATGTATCATGTACTATATTCCATACGCTTACTTATCATAAAGATGTAAATATGTAATGTTTAATAAACCTGTAATTGACTTGCCAACATCATTTCCATACCTTAGCATGTGCACTGTTAACAAGAAAACGCAGCCTTGATAGGTCATAATCATTACTCTCCTTAGCCACACCATTACCAACTTGCACTATCATAAAATGAATAACTATGCATTTTTTCACCCCCTTCTTGATCACGACATCTCTTAACTCTTTATCTGATTGTCATTACATTTTGTTAAACTATATACATGCAATGAATCAAGCTTATTTACACATGATTCTAACCTACTTGAAAAGGCATTTAAATATTATTAACTTTAGGGAAATTGTTTATAGCTACAGATAGTGTTGGATTCAATGTGGCTTATAACACTATGTTGACACTTAAATGGATCATATAAAAGAGGCAGTGATACTTTCAAGTCATTAGTATTGCTAAACAGGAAAACATACTTAGAATCCAAGAACCATCCTACAAAGAATAGTTCAAGCCTATATATTAATCCTTGTCTACAATTTGTAATAGCAAACTGACTAGAAAGATTCCAAGAACTATCCTGTAATAAAAAATAGTTTCAAACAACTAGTAGTGTTTACATCACACAAGAAAGACTAACATAACGTAGTCAAAAGCACACAGAGCACTAGGATCTTGTTATCATCATTTTCTGATCAGTGGAGAAAAAAATAACTCTTCTATAATTTCAAAATCTCACCCAATTATTTTAAAAATACACCACCTTAACTGACACAAACTATGATATCTACAAATTAATAATAAGTAATCTGGAGCTTACATAAAAAAGCGTAACATTAGCAAACCTTACCTTCTATGTTTAAGCCAGCTAATATATGCACAATCTATTCCCTATCCTATGCATTATTGAACATTAGCCCCTTCTTATGGAGTTATAAGTTTCAAACAAAATATGCCAAGAAGCTTTTCTTTAAGTTTCCACTTGATATGAAGTTTATGTTGTTACAAAATGTAAATATAACAAGGATGAAAGCATAGTTCCCGATTATAGATTTTCATTTTTACCATTATAACAGAGAAGAACTTTACGTCTGTTGGCTTCCTATCATTTTATCGCCTCCTAGAAACCTTAAAAGCTGTATCAGCAGCTACTCCAGATGATACCCCAACCTATAAAATTGATTATTTCTTACAACCATAGTTCTGTAGAGCTTAAGATAAGAATTTTAGGTTGTATTTTTCCCCAACAATGAGGATGTCGGTCAACTGTTTGTAAGTAGAAAAAATAGCTCATATACCTGCTTTCTGGCAGCTTCAGTTCCTTCTCTGAAACCTACGAAGCACTCGTCAATAATACATCATCCTCATTTTCCAGTAGGCTTTCCTGATAGCTTTCTCTTTCTAGTTATATTTTTCAGAGTCAGGCTATAGGAAAACTGCACAAATTATGAGACTTGTTCCTCCTTATTTAAAAAAGTTCATGTTCCCTTGCGAATTTTTTAATTAGCATCAAGTGAGAGTGGAAGTGAAAAAGCGACATTTTCAGATTCAAATCGGTTATATTTTAATTATGCTAATATACTTACTGTTATCCATCTGATCGACCCAAGAGAATATGGGTCGGTTTTAAGCGTTTTGAAGAAGGGATCGGCCCTGTCGTTATTAAAAGGGAGCGGTCGTAGCGCAAGAGTCCTGGTCGTCCTAAAGCTGGTCGCTTTCAGTCGCTCTCAAAAATACAAGATTCCTGGTCGTTCTAAATCTGGTCGCTCTCATGAGCTCTGGTCGCTCCAACAAGCCTCAAAGCTTCAATATCACTCAGTTCTGCGAAGGCCCCAGGTCGCTTCAAACACAAAGATATTTCGGTCGTTCCAAAGAACTAAAAGCTTCTGGTCGCTCCGAAGGCCAATGATTACTGATCGCTCCAAAAGCAAGAACGTTCCTGGTCGTTCTAAAATGCAAAAGACTCCTGGTCGGCCCGCCTCGCCTCCGGGTCTCCTGATCGGTCCGCCCTATATTGAAGCCTTTCGGGTCGCCTTTTTAGTTTCCTGGTCGTTTTTCCTCCAAACGAAGCTCCCTGATCGGTGAAAACGCATGATGGCGTAACAGCTGGAAACAACTGGTGACAACTGGCAGTGGCATTTCCGTAAATACCGAAAATACCGACCAGGCCCATGCATACAAGATTTAAGCCATTTCTCCGCCTATAAATAGGACCCTACCTCCATCATTTTGGGGGGACTTTTGGGGAACTACGAGGAGGTGCTGTCTAATTGCTTTCGGGATTTCTCCAAACATTCCTACATCTCTTCTCTATCATCGATCATAAATCTATGGAGCATTGGAGCATGTGGAGCATGGCTTTCATGGAGGAACAAGCATAAGCATTCCACGCACTTCTTCATTTCTTCTTGATCATTCACCCAAAGATCTAAGGAGCTTTCATCCATGGCTTTCATGGTGGGATTGGCATAAAATACTTCAAGCTTTCATCCATTCTTTCAATCGGTTGTAAGAATGAATGCATGTCAAAGGAGCTTGTATGAATGTATAATGGAGCAAATGTTGTAATCTTTTGGTTATTAATAAAATCCAATCTTCAAAGTGGACGTAGACTCGAATAAGAGTCGAACCACTATAAAATTATTGTCTTCTTTCTTCATTTTGGTATTTTGATGCTTTTTGAATGTTAGATATGGCCTCACATAACTCTAAAGGTTTTCTAACGCCCCTCCTCTGAAAAGGTGACGTGCTTTCTAAGCATCTCGCCTCTGATTAGGTAACGTGTTTAGAAATACCATTTTGGTTGTTATACCAATTTTTGGTATCAACAATAAGGCGCCCACCGTGGGGCCAAATCTACTTTCTGGCATCAAGTATACTACGAAGATCTTGAGATCTTGAAGCTAAGCCTTGAAATAGCTCGCTCCAGCTTGCGATTTGGTCCTTCTGACGGATTTTCTGCAAAGTTCAAGTTGCTTTTTGAAATAATGCAGCCAAAAGCAAATAAGGTAGCTAGAATTAGAATCTCTAACGGATAAAATCGGGATGAGACCCCCGTGGCTAACCGATTTGAAGTGGGAGAGACATCTAATGGAGGTGTGAATGTCACAAGAGGCGAGCTTGATCAAGCTGTCGCTGGATTGACGCAACAGCTAGAGATAGCTAACAAAGCCATGTTGACAAAACTTGATTCGCTCTTTGCTCTTCAGGCCGCTACGGCAAAGGTGGCCTCTAAGCCCATTCATGCAGAGGATGCTGGTTCTTCTTCTTCTAGTCCAAATCGGGAAAAATCTTTTCAAGAAATCTCTGATCCTGATAAAAGAAAGCATGAGACTTCGAAGCAAACTGATCGGAACCGCACTGCAGGGATCACTTCTCATCAAGCGGCCAATTCTGCCAAAGGGGCACTTTTCAACCAAGAAAGGCCAGGGCCCCTAAGTCGCAACCGCGATGGTTTGCTCAAGATAGCCTCCGGTCAAGACAAAGGTGTCCGCCCCGCAGATAGCCTCCCTGAGAAGGAACGCCTCAAGTAAATGGTCCAACAGCTTATGAAGGAAAGCCAATCTCGAAACGATAATGAGGCTGAATGGGAATTCGCACCGTCCAAACCCCCCCTCACTGAAAGGATTAAAAAGACAACTTTCCCACGCAAATTCAAACCTCCTTCAATCCAAGCTTATAACGGGACAGGCAACCCCAATGTGTTCTTGTTTCGATACGATCAACACATGGATGGGGCACAAGCAACTGATGAACTTAAGTGCTTGTACTTCCCGGTGTATTTGGAAGGGGTTGTGTCATTATGGTTCACAAGGTAGCCTCCCTGATCTATTGATGATTTTGCCACATTGGCAAGATGCTTCCGAGACCAGTTCCGCCTCCAAACAACAAAGGTCAGAGATATCATGTCCCTCAATGAACTAGAAAAAGCTCCTGGTGAAACGATAAGGTCTTTCTTGAATCGTTTTAATGCTGCTGCTGCAGAAGTAGGGACCCACGAGCCAAGGCTAATTCTAATGGCCTTAAAGGGGGGCATTGATAAGCTGTCTGAGTTCGGAAGGTGGCTAAAAAGAAAGAAACCCGAGACGCTAGAGAAATTCTATGACAAAGCCGAGGAATACATGTGTCTTGAAGATGATCCTATCTATTCCTTTGGCAATGTCAAAGCTAAGGTGGTCCCGGAAAGGAAGGAAGCTCCCAAAAAGAATAGTCAAGAAAATTTTGGGGAAGGTCAAAAGAGAGGAAGCAGTAATGATGCTAGGAATGATAAGGATCCCAAGAAACGGCGTTTCTTCAAGCCAACGGATTTTACTCCATTGAATGATACAATTGAGCACATATTCATGGAAACCAAGGAAACGGAAAATTACCCGGACCCGAGGCCCATAAAAGTGTCTGAAGAGGCTGCAAACTCAGGGAGGTTCTGTCGATTTCACAATCGACCGGGACACGACACTAATGAATGTCGACACCTGAAAAACTTGATTGAAGAATTGATAAGGAAAAATCGTCTCCAGGAGTATGTAAAGCGTTCATCAGATACCGAGCCTGCCCAGGGACTGTAGGTCCATCCAAGTCAAGACGGAAGAACTCCTGCGAATATTCCTTGACCTGTTATCAATATAATCAGTGGCGGACCTCATCCTGCAGGAAATACCTGGGAGGATATTGTCAGATATACAAATGAGTTAAGCAGAGCTCCGAAAGAAGATGGATTTCGAGTTTGCAGCAACTCACTTCGTTGGAAAATGCCAAAGACATCCTGGGAAGATGTGGTATTCCGAGATCGGGATTCTGATGGGATGTTGGTTCCAACCGTTGACCCAATGGTAATCACTGTTGGCTTGGGTCCAGCAATAGTAAAGAAGGTGTTGATTGATAACGGAGCATCCGTGAACATTCTGTTTTACAGAACTTTCTCTAAAATGGCTCTATCCATGGATAATGTGCAAGCTAACAAAGACGAAATACACGGGTTCACTGGCGTACCAACTCAGCCAATAGGAGTGATTGATCTCCTTGTAGAGCTAGGAGAGGGAGAGAGAGGCAAGTCTCCATGATACAATCTTTCGTTATAATTGACTCACCTTCAGGGTATAATGCATTCTTGGGAAGGCCAGCACTTGCTGACTTCAGGATAGCCCTTGCTCCTTGGTGCTTGATGATGAAGTTCCCGACCGCAAATGGGGTGGAGTTATCAAAGGGGATCCTCAGGAATCGAGAGAATGCTATATGGCAGAACTGATTGAAGCTCGGAAATACGAAGTTCAGAAGGATGCGGAGACTCCTCTCTGCATCCATGAAGCTCCTTTATAGCAATTAATGACCTCCCCCTGCGTTGGAGCATATAACGACATACAGGAGTCTTTGGCCCCAATTGGGAAGGGTCGTTTATTGTCAATCAAAAGCTTATTGACGGTACCATTAAACTCAAAACAACAGATGGAGTAGAACTCCCAAGGGCCTGGAACAGTGATCACCTTCGTCGTTATTTCAAATAATTTTCTAACTCATATTCTTTTGTATTTTTCTATGAAAATACTTTGTATGAAATTACATGAGTATAAATCCAGCAGCACTTCTGATTCTGTCTAAGTTTTATATTCGCATGTCTTTGATCATATATCCAAAAGATGCACAACTATGGTTACAGGACACGATACCTCCGTCATCCTGTTTTCCGGCATAAAATTGCGCCATAGCTTTACTGAAGAAATATGGTCCAAAAGTAGGCGCAATCTTAACCCAAACCCTCTCCGAGGATTCTCAGTCGAATAATAAACTGAGTCTTCTCCAGGGGTGCTCGGTCAAATAACCCAAAGTCAGACAAAATCTGATCGCGTTATAACCGAGTTTCTTAACCCAAACCCTCTCCGAGGATTCTCAGTCGAATAATAAACTGAGTCTTCTCCAGGGGTGCTCGGCCAAATAACCCAAAGTCAGACAAAATCTGATCGCGTTATAACCGAGTTTCTTAACCCAAACCCTCTCCGAGGATTCTCAGTCGAATAATAAACTGAGTCTTCTCCAGGGGTGCTCGGTCAAATAACCCAAAGTCAGACAAAATCTGATCGCGTTATAACCGAGTTTCTTAACCCAAACCCTCTCTGAGGATTCTCAGTCGAATAATAAACTGAGTCTTCTCCAGGGGTGCTCGGCCAAATAACCCAAAGTCAGACAAAATCTGATCGCGTTATAACCGAGTTTCTTAACCCAAACCTTCTCCGAGGATTCTCAGTCGAATAATAAACTGAGTCTTCTCCAGGGGTGCTCGGCCAAATAACCCAAAGTCAGACAAAATCTGATTGCGTTATAACCGAGTCTCTTAACCCAAACCCTCTCCGAGGATTCTCAGTCGAATAATAAACTGAGTCTTCTCCAGGGGTGCTCAGTCAATAAATCAAAGTCAGATAAAAATTGACTACGATATTACTGAGTCTTTGACAAGGAAAACCTTCAAAAGACATTCAAACATTTCTCGAATATCTAACGCATTAGGACGCAAAGGATGGAAAATTCCAAACAAAGCATGCAAAGTTCGTATAAAAACATCCAAATATCCACCTTCGATATATAAAGGTTGAAACAACCCATTGGTACGGGGGCATATCACATATCACGACACAAAGCAAAAAGCAGCTCCTTGATTTCTCATATACCAAAGGATCATCTCAACCGTTTATAAGTGGGAAATTCATAAATAAGCAAAATGTGCAAAGTGTGGTGTGTAAGCATGATGTATAACCCAGAATATGCAGAAGAAAGTAAGGACAAGGTTTAGAATGCAGAAACACAGAGCATTACCACACCACATTCAAACACAGAATCGAGTCACAACATTATTAAGTGCAAATTATTCAAGTCATAAGCGAGGGCCGGCACCCGCATATACATCCGGTCTGAATAAAAGATTGATAAATGCAAAGCAAGAATCCAAGCCACTATTTCTTTGGGTCTCCAGATCTCAATGAAGGACCCTTAAGAGTTGGCGAATCAGCGGTCTTCTTCTTCTTGACAGCACGCTTATGATGTTTCCGCTTAGAAGGAGAAGCATCCTCTTTACCTGAATCAACAATGATGTCGTCGATAGTTGCCTCAGAATCATGCTCTTCTTCCTCACGGAGCTTACTAATATCTCGGTCAAGGGTTTCGATGGCATCAATTATCTCCTCCTGCAAACCTGGTTGGGAGAATGTTAGTCCTTTGGAAACACCAGCAAGTAAGCCTGTATTGAATAAAGGCAAGTCAGTTTCAACGGCATCCATCACCATAGCAGTATACCCGCCAACAGGAGGTGATGGTGAAAGCGAATTCGTTGCATAATTATAGCAACTCATGAGCTTAGAATACTCCAAAGAAGCAAAAAAGTAATCTAAATCTAGTATCACTTCATCCATATCATCTCTACCTGGAGCAGAAGGATGTGTGCTGATTTCATAATCATCGAGGTTTATTGTCTCCTCCAAATCACTGTTTCCTCCAGCTGCAGAGGGAGGAATTGCAACATCTGCATGGAATACAGGGCTTGAGATTATGGCACCATCAGTTAATTTGGTGAAAGTATCCTCAATAAATATACCTGAAGACTTAACCCCGGATGATTCCCCCTGATGGATCCCAAGAGAATTTCTGCCTTCAGCTAAGGCCTCTCGATCATCTTCATCCAGCAACTCAAGTTGGAGCTGATAGTCATCGGAATCTTTGTAACGCTTCAAAACCTCCTCCCAAACACGAGCAAGCGTATCTCCATAGCCTTCTCCTAGGAAGCGGAGGCTTCCCCCATACATAACACTGCAGACATAGAACTCTAGGAAGGTTGCTTCGTCTTCTTCCTTAATTCTGTGGGCTTGGTTCAGAGATTCTTGCTTCTCTTTTTCTAAGGAGGAGGACTTGGCAGTTTCGACTTCAAGCTTATCGCGAAGAGAGGCGATTTCAGATTCACGAACAGACACAGTCCTTCTGCTCAAAGCCAGCTGAGCTTCAGCTTCTTCTTGTGCTTTTACAGCATTGTCAGCCCGCTTATTAAGCTCGACCTCTGTATTCTTGGCATCTTCGAGCTCCTTGCGAAGCTTTTCAATCTCGGATTCTAGCTCGTTAACCCTGGAACCCCGTTCTAAAACAGAAATCTTTGTATCCTGAACTTTCACAACTTGGATAAGTTGAGCCTTTTCGTCCTCCAGGGTTTTAATGCTTTCAATCCGTTTGGTGTTAAGATTATGAAAATCATAAAAAAAATTGTTCCCATGCTTTGAGGCGCTGATCAACGGTTTTGCCAATATCATCCAGGATTCCCCGAGCTTTCGCCACCATCTCTGTCATGTCCCGTCTATCTGTGGGATGGACATCCACATCAAAGTTCAAACCCCTCAAATCCCAATCTCCAAATCTATGACTAAGAGGGGGGCTGGGGCATCCAAGTTCCCTTTCCACATCAAGTATTTCACGCGGCCTCGACATGATAGCTTGAAGCTCGGCCTGGGTTGGATAAGGAGGAACGTATCCTGGGGCACGCTTCTGGGGGATCTCCGTAAGAGGGTCATCTCCACTCCTTCGTCTTCTCCTTTGAGGCTCCTCCCTTTTCTGCCTTGCCTCCTCCTCCGCCGATTGTTCATAATCATCAAGCCAGGCTCTTTGCTCTGGAAGCTGTTCATAAGAAGGATGAGAAGAAGTGGGATGTTGGCCGTGTGATTTTTGGGGTTGAGGAGGAGCTTGCTTAATCTTTTTCTTTAGCCGAGCAAGTGTATCAGAACTTTGCCTCCTTTTCCGGAAATTGTCAATGAATGATGACTTCATTCCTAAAAAGAAAAATAATAATGAGTTCATTTAGCACTTGAGAACATGGAAGTAAAGCAAGATATAGAGTAAGAAGTTAAAAGTGCAACTCTGAAAGCAAGCTTAGTCCTAAAAGCAAAAACGAAAACATGCCTAATAAGCCTGTGTTAGACTCCGATCCTAAGTTTATTCTCGTATCTGGAACTGGTCCAGGAATCTCCAGAATGTTTGGATCAGATTGAACATTAGGAACTGCGAAACCTGAAACAGGGGTATCATTTTTGCTAAGGTATCGCACAGACTCTAGATCAGAAAGTTCGCCAAAAGTACCCACGGAGTCTCTATCTTGAGTACTTGCCATAGTCGGATCCTCAAGAACATCTCCAATGTTCTGTTCAACATTTAAGGTAGTTTCTCCTACAGCGAGTTGCTTACCCTCACGTTGAACAAGTTCTTCTTCAGTATTTGAGGGAGGCTGATCCCCCGTAGTTTTCTCCGGGATTTCCGGGATGACAGCTTGTTTTTCAGAAACGGCCTCTATGGCTCTCTCCGGAATCGTGAAGACATCGGCCTGCTTTTTAGGAGAATCTTTATGTTCCCTAAGGGCACTCGAAGGTTTTTTACTACCACTACCACTGTCGGCTTGTGCACATTTTGTCAAGTACTTCTTAGCCGTTCTTTTCGCCATCAGGGTACGGGATGGGGGAAGCAGCTTGTATTGTCGAAGGAACTCTTCGCAAATTAAAAACTGTCTACTTCTTTCAGTTTCGCTCACGGATAACAATGATTCTAGCAGAGGTTCGTTAATGTGTGTCTTGATCAGAAGGAGTCTCTGTGAGAAAAAGTAAAATCAATACATGATCATCAGAGGTAAAATAGAATTTCTATGAACATTTACCTCCTTCGGCCCATCGACCGAAAAAGTTGTCGGGACACCGCACATAGAAAAATTGGTCGGGAAATCCTTTGATACTCTCAAATAAGCCAGTTATAACCCTGGATCTCCTGCTTTCCATGAAGATAAAGGAGGGATGCTCCTTCTTTCGTCTCTTAAAAGAGTATAACGAGCATATATCCTTGAAGGTGGGCTCGCGCTTTAAAGCTCTCATAAACAGCACATATAAGCATGTAACAATGAAGTAGCCATTGGGAGCCAGTTGATAAGGAGCGATAGCCAAATTTTTCAGAATCATTTCTAAGTAAGGGTTGAAGGGAGGGATCGCTCCACTCTGTAACATCCCCTTACAAACTGTTACGTATCCAACGGGGGGGGGGGGGGGCGATCAGATAAATCGTCTCTTTCTGGGAATTTGACTTCATCTTCGGAAAGGCTAAATTGTTTGCATATTCTATGATACGCATCAACGTCAAGTTTTGACACACAACTATCAGCAGGTGTGTAAGAAAGACATCGAATGATTGGGGAGTTTTGATCAACATTCATCTCAGTGGTAGCAGCAGAAGAAGTTTCAATATTTTGATCAGATGTCCCAGCTTCTCTAGTTGGAGAGGTTCCCTCAACAAAATGGCGAGATTTTCGTCTGGTCGTCATTTCTACACAAACAAGTATGTTGGAAAAACAAACTACAGGAATATTAATAAAGCTCAAAAACAAGGTCGGCGTTGGCTGGTTAAAACACTTGGTCGTTCTGAAATGGCATCTGGTCGCCCTAAACTACAAAAGCCTTAATCGCACCGAGTCAACCATTTCTTGGTCGGGAAAATCCCCTCAAGGCAAAACAAAACTAGAAATCCTTGATCGCTCAAAAACTGGTTAAGACCTGGTCGCTCGAACCCCGTCAAGGCCCAGTCGCTCAAAACTGGAAAAGCGCCTGGTCGCTCTAAAAACAGCAAAGCCCCGGTCGCTCAAAACTGGCAAAGCGTCTGATCACTCCAAGCCAGTCAAGCCCCGGTCGCTCAAAGCTGATAGAGCACCTGGTCGCTCCAAGCCAGTCAAGCCCCGGTCGCTCAAAACTGGCAAAGCGTCTGATCGCTCCAAGCCAGTCAAGCCCCGGTCGCTCAAAGCTGATAGAGCACCTGGTCGCTCCAAGCCAGTCAAGCCCCGGTCGCTCAAGACTGATAGAGTACCTGGTCGTTCCAAGCTAGTCAAAACCTTATCTCGTAAAATTAGCCTCTTCTGGGTCGGTAAAAACATCCTAAGGCTGGTCATTATAAAATTAATTCGAAATCAGTTTCAACCTGGACGGTCGAGGTTAAAATCCACCTGGGTCGATCCTGTCAGATAAAGTTGATTCAAGCCAAACTGTTCTGGTCGGCCAAAAAGAGGGCTACTCGTCTAAAACCGACCACCCAGTTGGTCTAAAAACGACCAAGCTGTTCGCATGGAGGAAAAGAAGCATGATTTTTTGTTGAAAATACATAGCGATTCAAGTAAAAATCATACATGTTCGAATCATTCAGACATATACACAAGCATATCGTGATCAATATCACAGCAAAGAAAAACATGAGTGTTCTCATTTCAAAATCATCACTTACCACTTCAAATTGGATGCTACATTGATAGTAAACATTTCAATACACACAGGGATTCAAGTTCACAAATTCAATTATAGGTTGCAATTGTACATCCAAGACCGGTTCGAATTCACAGGTTTAATCACATATTACCATACTGCATCTAAAACCGATCCAAATACAATCCAAACCCAAGAATTTAGCCAAATCCAGAAGACAATGTTGGTTCTACACGAATAAACAAAAAAGTAAGAGCGTATACCTGAGATCGGATTAGCAAGTTGAAAAAGCTTCGATCGAATTTCCAAACTCCAGCGATATGCAAAGTTGAACGATCGTGATTTGAATTATTTGCAGAAATTTGAAGATGGATTGAAGTCTTGATTCAAACCGGTAGAAACGGGATGGAGATCGAAGAATCTTCTTCAAAGGAGCGCCGCCATTAAAGAGAAAAATTACGGGGTCGAGAAAGTGAGGAACACTGAAACACCCCACCTCCGTTAGGGTCACTCTCAAGGGGAATGCCCTAATTTTGGTGGAGGTTTATAAGTATAAGTCACAGATATACAAGACAGATATAAGAACACATATTTTTGAACAGCGGAAAAACAACAACTTTTATTTCATAAAAGAAAATACGTGTTACAACAACCATACCATAATTATCTTACAATTTTCCAAAAACATAACATCTTCATAACTGTCTCGATTACATTATTTAAAGAAGCATAAAGAAAACATAAATAAACTGCAAAAGTCCCATAGTTGCTGTCCAAAGCCATAGTCTAAAACGAAAAGATCCAAGCAATACATTCTTTCTCTTCAAGTTGGATATGAAGGCTGGTCAAGCTGCGGTATTCACTCCCTGTGGACCTTGGGGGGGGGAAACGGAAGAAAAGAATACGAAAGAAAAGTAGAGTCAGACATAAAGCCTGAGTAAGTCTAGGACTATTCAGTCTATGAATAAAGAACTGGGTATGATAAGTATAAAACTAGAAATGGGAAAGCACCATAAACTTAGTTAAGTTGTCTAGGGTCGAATATACTATCGTACCCCGTATTAATCTCTATACCCATACAAACTAGTTCCCAACAGGCACCCCATAATCAGGGTGAAGTGATCCATTTTATGGTGATCGGCTCCTACTCGCATAGTTACATGTGTCTTACGGCCCCCGATGTTGTAGTTACCTATGCTGGTCCCACCATGGGGTATATCAAGTCCCATGGTGGCGGCCCGACACAACCCTAGAATGCATAGGTATGCTACTGGTGCCCAGTGCCTTATTTTTCTGCGCCGGAGTGTGTGCACGCCCGCACCCCGTTAGAACCTACACTGCTGCACCACCGCCGTCGATTTGACCTCTTACAGTCAGCCCAGTAATCGTGCCCCACCCTGCCTAGTTTCAGGGTATCATGATACACCTTATAGGGTTACTGCTGAAAAGGGTCCCCCGCTACTAGGTTTTCTATCTCTAGCCAACATGCTAAGTTGGTTAAGTGTTTTATAAACCTAACCCCCAATCAGTCTGTTTAGTTTAGCATGTTCCATTTTGATTAAGTATTATAATTTACTTAATCCTATCAATCCTGACTCAGCCTTAATTGTCTTATTAAAGCCTTGACCTCTCACATTAGACAGGTATTGTTGTGGCTGCCTGTTGTCGATTGGGTCCGAGCAGTCTTACGCCACAACTCAGTCTAACCTCGGGTCCTTATTGGGCTCCATGTTTAACCACCCACATTGGATAGGTATTGTTGTGACTACTGGACAGCCGGGCGGTTCCGGGCAGGTTTACATCACAACTCAATCCAACCTCGGGTTAAACACATCGTATTTTCTACATTTACATATTTTGTCTCTTTTCTTTATTTTCTTATATGTAAATATTTGCGGCCCATTATTCAAAATCAATTTAAGCTAATGGTGTAAAGGTTTACACCAATCATGGGCCCAACCCATTCTTGAATTTGGACCCATCTACTTTTATATTTTCATTTATTAATTAATTTGGCCCAACGCTATTTCCCCCGTTTAATACGTTCGTTTATCATAATATATGTTGGGCTTAGCCTTTTAAGCCCAACTTGGCCACGTGAAAAAGGGGAGGCTTAAAACGTGATTATATACACAAAAAGGGGAATGTGAACGCATGAACTTGCAACATAACGTTGGAACTACAAAATAGAAACTGGTGTACTTGCATTGTGGTAACATATACTTTGGTCATAAAGCATAAGTGACATGAATCAAACCATGTAAACTTGTAGTTAAGTTAAGAATCTAACTAAATTAGATATCATTATTGACACATAGTCTTAACTACAACATAAACCTATATTTTTACTTAGGCATAATGTCAAACATAAGCAAATCATGTTTATAAAATTACTATATGTTTACAAAGGTGCTTACTTTTGTTACTAATACAAAAGTATAGTTCAACTAAAATTATTCCAACTTAATCATGATTTTTAATCTATTCACATAATCATGGCACAAATATACCCAAACATGAAATGATGGTTTTTGATCTATTCATGTAATCATGGCATAAATATTCCTAAACATGAAATCATGGTTTTTGATCTATTCATGTAATCATGGCATAAATATTCCTAAACATGAAATCATGGTTTTTGATCTATTCATGTAATCATGGCATAAATATTCCTAAACATGAAATCATGGTTTTTACTTTATTCATGCAAACTTGCAATTGGAATGTAAATCTAACTTAGCTATGTGTCACATATATTATCATATAATTCTTGTTAACAATATAGGCCTTACATGTTTTTCAATTAGGCATAATACCAAACATAGCCTAGTCATATTCATAAAATCAACATAAGTTCACAAAGAGGCTTACTTTTATTTCTAATACAAAAGTATGGTTTTATACATAGATCATGATGCTAATTCCAACATAATTTCATATGAATCATAATACCCCAAATTTGATCCAATTACATACAAAGTGATTTTGTACAAAAATATACATTATGTTGGCATAGTAGCAAAACCACATACTTGCATGAATCTCAATTAAACAACCACAAACATGTAGCTTCAACATGAATTACATACTTGCGAATATCCAATCGTATACTTGCATGAATCTCAAATAAACTACCGCTAACATGTAGTTTTTATCATGAATTACATACTTGCGAATATCCAATCGTTATATCACAACATTCCAAATCGATTAGAATCATAGCAACGCACAAATATGAATTACTATCACCACAAATCAAGTGTAATTCTCATTTTACACAAATCAAACACAGTTATTTAATTCATACCGGAATAGTACTCTACTTACAATCGTGTGACGAATTCTTCAATTCAGGAATCTGAATTCTGGATTTGGAGATGCTATTCCTTTGATGTAGGCGTTGATTTGATTTGTTTAAGTTTAACTTGTAGTTGTTTTATGCTTTAGAGTTTGTCTCCTAATTGTCTCTCAAATTGGTGGCTACTCCTAGTCGTTCCTCAGCAGCATGATGGCCTCATTCTTATTTTTTTGAATGAATAGATTAGGTAGAGTCTATGGTCATTTTTATAGAGTTTATGAATTGATTCGGACCGTCGATGTAGCTTGGGTTAATCGTAGCCATTCATTCGAAAGAGAGACCAATCAGGAGCTGACACCTAGCCCTAGTGACAAGGCAAGGCTCAGAAAATCGACCAAACACAGACCTGGCCAGCCAGGATGGGCTGGGTTCGACCTGGCTCTGGGGCCAGGTCGACAGCCCAGTCAACACCCAGGTCGACAGTCCCGTCGACCTGGCTAGCCCAGGCCGACTGCCAAGTCGACCTGGGTGCCTTAGGCGGGAATTTTCCCGCCCTGGCCAATTGGGCCCGATTTTGAATTTTAAACTTGTTTTTCTGAGCTGTTTTCGTCTGTTTGAATTTTAACCTGAATTCTGAAACTTCCGGAGGCCATATCTTCTTCATACGGACTCCGTTTTTCGAAAACTCGGACTCTATTTCGCGTATTTTTCCGAGACGAACACAATGGCGTATCCCGTTTCCCTTAATTCTTTGATTTGAAATTAGTTATACTTTAATTTATGAATTTCACTGTTATAGAATACACGGGGTGTTACAAACACCAAGGGTCAAAAGAGATTTATATAGGCAGGACGACCGGCCTCTTCATCAGAACCGACCCCTCAAGCTAATTCCAGAACAGACCCCTGAGAACTGCGTCCAAAACCGATCCTTAATTGAAGCAGATCGATCAACTAATGTTTCGAAGCCCATAGTTTTTATAAAAACTATGACACTTCGAGGGGCAAAATGTTATCCGTCTGATCGACCCAAGAGAATATGGGTCGGTTTTAAGCGTTTTGAAGAAGGGATCGGTCCTGTCGTTATTAAAAGGGAGAGGTCGTAGCGCAAGAGTCCTAGTCGTCCTAAAGCTGGTCGCTTTCAGTCGCTCTCAAAAATACAAGATTCCTGGTCGTTCTAAATCTGGTCGCTCTCATGAGCTCTGGTAGCTCCAACAAGCCTCAAAGCTTCAATATCACTCAGTTCTGCGAAGGCCCCAGGTCGCTTCAAACACAAAGATGTTTCGGTCGTTCCAAAGAACTAAAAGCTTCTGGTCGCTCCGAAGGCCAATGATTATCGATCGCTCCAAAAGCAAGAACGTTTCTGGTCGTTCTAAAATGCAAAAGACTCCTGGTCGGCCCGCCTCGCCTCCGGGTCTCCTGATCGGTCCGCCCTATATTGAAGCCTTTCGGGTCGCCTTTTTAGTTTCCTGGTCGTTTTTCCTCCAAACGAAGCTCCCTGATCGGTGAAAACGCATGATGGCGTGACAGCTGGAAACAACTGGTGACAACTGGCAGTGGAATTTCCGTAAATACCGAAAATACCGACCAGGCCCCTGCATACAAGATTTCAGCCATTTCTCCGCCTATAAATAGGACCCTACCTCCATCATTTTGGGGGGACTTTTGGGGAACTACGAGGAGTTGCTGTCTAATTGCTTTCGGGATTTCTCCAACATTCCTACATCTCTTCTCTATCATCGATCATAAATCTATGGAGCATTGGAGCATGTGGAGCATGGCTTTCATGGAGGAACAAGCATAAGCATTCCACACACTTCTTCATTTCTTCTTGATCATTCACCCAAAGATCTAAGGAGCTTTCATCCATGGCTTTCATGGTGGGATTGGCATAAAATACTTCAAGCTTTCATCCATTCTTTCAATCGGTTGTAAGAATGAATGCATGTCAAAGGAGCTTGTATGAATGTATAATGGAGCAAATGTTGTAATCTTTTGGTTATTAATAAAATCCAATCTTCAAAGTGGACGTAGACTTGAATAAGAGTCGAACCACTATAAAATTCTTGTCTTCTTTCTTCATTTTGGTATTTTGATGCTTTTTGAATGTTAGATATGGCCGCACATAACTCTAAAGATTTTCTAACGCCCCGCCTCTGAAAAGGTGACGTGCTTTCTAAGCATCTCGCCTCTGATTAGGTAACGTGTTTAGAAATACCATTTTGGTTGTTATACCAATTTTCTGTATCAACACTTACCATCTACTATATGATTTGCAGCAAAAAAAAGCATACTATATAACTACAAGCAAAAATCATCTCCCTTAAAATTAGTTCATAATCACGAAATTCCAACCAATTGAGGAAAATCCAAAGTTGAGATGAACAGTTTGCCTCAAATCAGTAAACAATGAATATAGGGAATGGTTTTGACCAACTATTAAAACATATAAACAAATTTCGAGTTGATAAACACTGGAAGAAAAAAAATACTTCTTACCTGACTGCGGCGATAGGGAAGGGAAGGAAAGAACGGCTGTAACACCCCACACCCGCTAAGGTCACTCACTAAGGGAATGCCTTAACTTCGGTGGAGTATTTTAAGTGAATATAGAACAGAAAAATTACAACAAGACAGATATAAATAATACTTGTTAACTAAAACATCATTTCATTGCAGCAGAAGGTAAACATGTTTGGTCACAATAACAAAACCATAAAACAAGAGTCAAGTACTAAATATCCATCCTGATAAAAACATAAGTACATAATCCCACTACATAACTAATAGCCATAATAGAAAAGATAAGCTGAGCTTTACATCAACGTTCCAAGCTCCAAAAGATAGATAAAGCAATCTGATCAAAGCCCACTAGTGTTAGGCCCACTCTGAGAACTGAGGGTTGGGAAAAAGATAAAAAAACAACGGGGGTCAGACATAAGTCTGAGCGAGTCCTATAACTTTAACAATACAATCATTAAAGTAATTAGGGTATGATATAAACTTGGTGCGGTAACGACTGGGGATAAATGACTACACTAAGCAGTCAACTAGACATAGGAAGAACGAAGATAACGGTAAAGACGCATCTACCCACCCAAGGATAATTACTAAACTGCACCACACCAGTCATTCCTAACTTAAAGGTTGATCCCACCCAAGGAATTTGAAAATTTAACTAGTAATTTCGTGTGCCCCTAGCTGACCACATAGGTGTCGTATGCCCCTATCTCCACTAGGTGTACCCACTACTCCCCAAGCGATCGACTCCCTAACGTAGATATCTGTGCTGGTCCCACAGTGGGGTGTATCATTCCCCAAAGTGGCAACCCGATACCAACACTGATGCACGGCTTATACCTACACGATGCAACAACGTCTTACCTACCAGCCCGGGTCCACACACGCATATGAAACCCGTTGGACTTGCGTTGCCACCGCTAACCCGTTTTGGCCTCTTATAGTCAAGCCCAGTACGCGTGTCCCGTCCTCGACATGGGTCGAGCCCACAAAGATACATATGGTTTACTGGTTGAAATGGGCCCCCACAAGCTACCCACCTAAGCTTGCTCCCTCTAGTGTATCCCACTTAACCCTTTAGTCATGTTTAATTACATGTTTCCACTTTGGTTAAGTATTATAATCGTATTTTCTATTGCCACCCAAGGCAACCACTAGATTTCCACATGCCACCCAAGGCACCCACTTAATCCCTCATGCCCCACTACATGCTTATCTGGTTAAGTGTTTCTTAATTGATTAAGACCGTAACCTTTGTAAAGACCTCTCACATTAGACTGTCTTTTATGGCAGCTGGATTTGCCGGTCGGGTCCGGGCAGCCTTACACCATAACAGAGTCTAAGCTCGTGTCTTCACACTTGTCACGTATTTAGTTTATGCCTAAGACCTCTCATATTGGGCCAATCATTTGTAGCCGCTGGATTTGCCGATTGGGTCCGGGCAGTCTTATGCTACAAAAGGGTCCAACCTCGTGTCTTAGTCGATTAATTACACCTAATTACTCACCCCCATATTTTGAATTAATTTTCCCTAATTAATTCCAATTTAATGATGTACATAATTGACTCAATTATGTCCATCCACTTATGGTATGCAACACCATACCAATTTCACCACAATTTTGTTAACATGAATATTAACCCCATCGTTCCCCATGTAATACGCTAACATGACATACTTAAAAGGGACATCACAAATACAATGGGTTCAACTTAGCATAACATTAGCATCAACATGGGTTTTAAAGGTGTCAACTTGCATATATGACCATAGCATCAAACCCAACTAGCATAAATAATCAACCCAAACTTGCATGAATCACATATGTCATAAAGAGGGTAACTTGCATAGATGTTCATGTCATAGACCTATCATAAAGGGATAAACTTGCATAAATGTCATAGGTCTAAAAAGGTATGAACTTGCATATGTTACTCATATCATAAAAAGGGGTAAACATGCATATATATGCATGACATACAAAGGGGTAAACTTGCATATGTATGCATATCATACAAAGATGTAAACTTGCACATGTTACTTGCATATAATCAAACACCAAACTTGCATAACATGTCATATATGAACTTGCATATAATCAAACACCAAACTTGCATAACATGTCATATATGAACTTGCATATAATCAAACACCAAACTTGCATAACATGTCATATATGAACTTGCATATAATCAAACACCAAACTTGCATAACGTGGTGTCATAATGGATCAATGTTTATCATAGTGATTTGCATAACTAGCATCATGAACATATAGCATAAAACTTGCATAACTAGCATTATGGACATATAGCATAAAACTTGCATAACTAACATCATGAGCACATAGCATATGATAACATAACTTGCATTGATCCACATTCATAACCATAACCTCATTACATCCTATCATAATTAGTTTAGCAATTGCTTGCTAAAGGCATAGAAACTCACAACTTGTTGATTAGCACTCCCATGAAGAAGATTTAGTTGCTAGAGTTGATTAGAAGTTGATTTGAGAAGCTATCTTCCTCTCTAATTTGTGGAGGCTCCTTCTAAGTTGCATTTTGACGGCATGATGACGTTGTATCTATTTTTAGTATGGATTAGGGTAGTCTTTGGGTGTATTTATAGATTTAGGATGTAGTTTAGGCCCTTAGATTAATCCTAGATTAGTTTAGAGCCATCAGATTTCGTCACAAGCCCCAAACACAGCCCAACAGCCAAAACAGTACACCCAGGCCAAACCTGCCTGGCCACCTGTGTCGACTCCCAAGTCGACTGGGCAGTCGACTTGGGTCCTGCTGTTTCGACTCCCAAGTCGACTCCCCAGTCGACTTGGGGTGGCTGGCGGGAATTTTCCCGCCCAGCCCGCCTGGCCTGATTTTCGAATTTTGAACCTGAAATTTAAATCTGTTTTGAACTTAGAATTTTCTGAAAACTTACATGGGCCATAACTGGGTCATACGGACTCCGATTTACAAAAACTCAGACTCTATTTCGCGTATTTTTCCGAGACGAACGCAATGGCGTAGCCCGTTTCTCCTGATTCAGATCTTAAAATTTAATTCTGCCCTGATTTATATAATAACAAGTTATTCAACATACGGGGTGTTACATTCTCCCCTACTTAAAGGATTTCGTCCCCGAAATCTCTAAGTCAAGAAGAACGTATCCTACCAACCAAACAACCATCTACTAAACCATCAAACACTGGCATCCATTGTCCTTAAAATTTCTAATGACGTATGAACATATGCAAAAAGTGTGTATATGTTCCCTGCCTAATGCAAAATCAGGCGGTCTACTGATTCAGTTGACCTCCTTAATGCAAACCATGATAGTGCCATGCATCCAATATGTATGCGAAAGAACCCTATCGACACATACTATATCTACATGAGTGCACAATCATTCACAATAAAAATGCATCATCCATATGATAACGCAACCATTATACATCCATCAACTAGCTACATACACACAATTTATATGCAATATGCAATATGAAGTGACTGAGCCGATCTAGTGTCTAAAGTGTGTGTATATGCATCCACGAGCAACCACTTGCAAACACTTGCATCCACATGTATCCATCATACATAACATGTCTCAAACACATGTTTCAACCATAGGTTTACCCTATCTAAAGGTCAAAAGTACAAACGAGAGGACACACTAAAGATAAGATAAGCACAAGATAAGCGATAAAGGAGAAGTTAAAAGACATACCCTCGAAAAGGAAAGGGTACAATGAACGCATCTTCACTTCTATCTCCCAAGTAGCGTTGCTCTCATCATCTCCCCATTGTACTTTGACTAGTTGAACCTCTCTGTTTCTCAACTTCCTAGTCTCTGACCCAAGGATGCGAGTAGGAGCTCGACGAATCGTCGCATCACGCTCTACCTCCACTTCTCTAAGCAAGCTCGGCTCTACCACCTCCGCGGTCTCATGTAGGCACTTCCTCAAATGCGACACATGGAATACGTCATGTACACCACTAAGTATCTCAGGCAACTCTACTCTATATGCCATCTGTCCAATCTTTTCCTTAATAGGAAACGGCCCTACAAACCTTGGTGCTAACTTCCCAACGGACCCGAAGCGAAAAACATTTCGTAATGGAGATACTTTGACAAAGACCATGTCCCCAACATCAAACTCAAGATCTGTCCTCCTCTTATTCGCGTAGGATTTCTGTCTGTCTTGCGCCGCTTTCATCCTTCTTCGAATCAAATCAATCTTTTCCGAAGTCTCTCTAACCATATCAGGCCCAAGTAAGATCTTATCCGTAGATTCCCACCAACATGTAGGTGACCGACAAGGCCTTCCATAAAGAGCTTCGAATGGAGCCATACCAATACTAGACTGAAAGCTGTTATTATACGCGAACTCCACCAATGGAAGATGCTCTTCCCATGTACCTCCAAAATCTAAGATACATAGCCTCAAAAGGTCTTATAGAATACGGTTCACCCTCTCGGTCTGGTCGTCCGTCTGAGGATGATATGCGGTGCTCAAACACAACTGAGTCCCTACCGCCTCTTGCAAACTCTTCCAAAACTCGCTAGTGAAGATAGGATCTCGATCGCTCACTATGTGATTGACATAGAAATGTGTTTATTTTATGCTCTTATTTCTTATCTTTTGTATATAAATAAATATTACTTGGGTATTGTTTTGTTACTTTTACAGATATTCCAACCCAGCCCGCATGCAACCAGAAAAGTAGAGAAATAGAGATGAAATTGATATATATTTACATTTTGAAGAATTGTAGATGAAGATCTCACATCTAGTTGTTGTTGGACAAGAAAAGGATTGATAAAAAGGCTTTGCACATCACAAATCAATGAAGAAGTGTCAAGGAAGCAAGAGGAAAAGAGAAAAGGCCCAAATTTGCTTTATTTATCTAAGGCCCATTTATGTTTCTCATTGTAAACTAATTAGTGATGTAATGACCAGGCCCATTTATCATTAGGGTTAGGGTTAGGGTTTGGCTATCTACCCTATATATACCCTTGTAATATCATTGTAGCCACCATCATATATCTCATTCTATTCTCTTCTTCATTAATAAAACTCATTTTTCTTTTTATTTTATGCAATTTTCTATTTCTTAGCAATTAGTGTTGTCTACACGATTAGATTCGGTAGAACACTATTTGTATTTTGCATTTCTTTTCATTAGTGATTGACCGTCTGATTAGATTCAGCGGTAATCCTAATTTTATTTCCTGTTGTTATTTACATTCTGCACTTTTATTTTATGTATTTTAATCGCGTTCATAGGTTAAATTGGATTTGATTAGATTTTAATCTGATTCATAGTTTCATTGCTTTTCCATTGAAATTGTGATTTGATCGTCGGTTCAGTTAGATCTGTTCTGAATCAAATTACAGTTTTAATTTTGTTTTGTTTTATTTTCAAAATCAACCTCCAAAGTTTTGTCTAACTCGCCCAAGAGATTAGATAAATAATTTGATTTAATTTACCTCCCTGTGTTCGACCTGTATGCTACACACCTGTACGCTTGCAGTAATTTAATTTATATATCGCGCTTTTCTAATTCATAGATTAGCGACGATCAAGTTTTTGGCGCCGTTGCCGGGGAGGTAACGATTAAATTTGATTATTTATTTTATTTCTGATTCGTGTTAGTTTTATTTTTATTTTGTTTTTTTCCCTTTTGTTTTCTTGTATATATTAGAAAAAGAAAATTCTTGATTGGGTTGATTTGGTATCATTCAATGGTACTGTAATCCTCCTAACAAAAAAAAAAAGGTTGCCAAATTTCTTTTGATTTCTTTCCTTCTTTGTCCTTCCTTCCTGGTTTTAGTACATTATTCTTCTTTTGTTTAATATTTCTTCCCCAAAAACAATAAATATAAAAAGGGAATTTTTGCAAAAAAATAATTCCTTCTTTTGAATTCTTTCCTCCTTTGTCTACCCTAATTCAGTTCTACACAGTGCCAAACGAATTACATCAGTCATTGCCGAACCCCACTTACACCACCCCATTTTCATCTAAATTTCCATCGCAAAACCACTCCTCAATACGTTGAAATTCTGACCATCTCCCTCGTTCAAGTACTCCCTGCCAAAAATCACCAAACCAATTTTCATAGTTCATCCACATCTCTCTTAGCACCATTGTCTTCTTGCCTATATAAACAAAACTTTACCACCAATACCATCCCTACACACGTTCAACACCAAGTTCATCCCTACTGCTCCACTCCAAAAATCACCCACCCTGCCACGTTCAAACTCCTTCAACCCAGAAAAAATACATCCACCGATCAGCAACTGCCGAACCCCCCCTAAACTTCTGCTCTCACCCACATCCAACGTTCAAGAACACAGATCCAAGTCCGATCTACACAAACAAAACCATCCACAAAACCACCATATCATCTCCTACCCAAAGTTCTTCAAACCCATACAGTTACCTCACCAAGACAGACCTCAACACTACATCACTGAGCCTCATCCTCTTGCCAAATCGAATTTACCACAACCCAATTCAGCTCCATCCTTCCACCGGTCACACTGAGAACCATCAACTTGTCACAGCTGCCGAGCAGCACCTCCTTGTACATCCACTTCCTTCATCAACGTTCCATCCTCAACCCACAAAATCACAAACTCGAACGCCACCATATTGTCGGATCACCCCACTGCCCCAAACCGTACGACAACATCACCCAAGCCAAAACCGGTTACTGACCCGTATCACCTCGTTCATCTGATTTTACCTTCGAACAGCCCTGCATCAAATCTGATCACCAAAACCGCCATCATCTACAATACTCAGTTCGAATCCAAAAACCCCTCCACCGAAATCCAACTCGAATCTGCAGCCTGTCAACTCCACAAACCAGCACCCGTTGACACAGTTGCCAAACCAACAGCATAGCCGATCAATAGTCCCTCCTACAACTTTCCGACCAAGATCCGCAAGCCCGATACCAAGAAACCGATTAAATTTTCAATCGGTGATTAAAAAATCGAGGTTGTGGTTCGAAAATAAATAAAAAACAGCATTCGTGATTTTCATTTTTGTGGTAGCTTGTGATTTGTTTCCTGAAAATAAAAAAAGTGAGGAAGGCGTGTTTTAATTTGGGTGAGATTTGGAGTGGGTTTACTACTGAAAATTAGAGGTGGTTTTTGAGTGGAATACTCTTTTATCGAGGGACCTCTGAGTGCGTGGGATCCTTTATTTGTTGAACATGGTTCTTTTAGTCAGTTTTGATGAGTCTATATTCGAGTGAGTGCTATACTTGAGCGCGTGGCCGTGCACTTGCCTTTTTGATGAGTCAGTTCTGTGAGTCTTAATTTAGTTGTTAAGTTTAGTGTTTTGATATTGGTTGAGTCAAGTTTTCTAGCTTCTTTGGGTTTATTTTTTCCTTTCTAAGTTAGTTTTGCTTGCTATATTTTTTGTTTTTTTTGTTTTTCTTGTTTCCGTCGAGTCATTTGTTAGTTTACTCTCTCTTCTTTTTCTTTTCTAAAAAAAAGGAGTTTGAGAAGTCAAAATCAACAATCCAAGTGAGGAATGAACAAGAAATTCAAGGTTCAATCGATTTTCAGGTAGTGAAGAGAAGAGTTCAGCCTACTCAATTGCACTGGACGGACAGCCATACCCCACGGTAATATTTTTTAAAACTCTACAGGTGCTGAAGTTTCCTTGAAAAATATAGAAATTGCTTGTAAAAATCTTTTGCAGGGCTAGCGGTTTGCTTGTACAATATCTTAATTTTCTGTTCTGTGACTGTTTTGTGCTGTGACTGTTCTATGACTGATATTTCTGAATTAATTTGGTGAGAAACGAATTTCCATAGTTACTGTCATCTCTCTCATTGTTTTCAACAATAAAAAAATTTGATGCTACAAAATAATATAATTTAAAAGTGGTGTTTTGTGAAGTTGACTATCTCGTATAATTGGATCGCGGATATATAGTAGTTCAATTTATTGAACTATTAGCAAAAGAGGTTGCATACTACCCGTAAAACATTGGTTGTATTGCTTAGTATTTATACTATACGTGAACGGCCATAAGACCCTCTTCCCCCTTCTAATTGTGTCAGTTAATTAATAGAGCACAACTCGGTATTTTATACTATTTTGAACTGAGAATAATTTCTGTCTTGTCTTGATTTCATTTCAAATGTCTGATTCAAAAAAATCCTTGAGAGAATTATGGGACAATAGTCGAAGTAGACGTCCGCTTGAAGAGTATGATTTTGAAATACAACTCATGAGGCAGAATTTTCCAAAATTTTGTGAGCCGAATGTCAACAATTTTCAAAATGACCAACATTTTCAAAGTTATGATCGGAATTGCGATTTCAACTCAAATTTCAATAATTTCGATTATGGGCCACATCCACATCAAAACGGTTTTAAATTGCAACATACCTTTGATCAACATCAATATGAGGTTGGAAACCAGTTTGAAAATAATTTTGAAAATGATTTTCAAATCGATCAAAATTTCCAAATTTACAACCCACATCCAAATTTTGAATATGACCAAAATTGCAATTTTCCCTCGAATTTTCACGGTTGTGGTTACGAACCTAATTTTCAAAATCAAGATGATTTCCATCCTCAATTTCAATTTTCTGAAAATTCAAACTATTTTGAAAATCAAGAAATCCAAAACGAGAGCTCTCAAATCAACGATCGTCTTAACATTCTTAGAGAGAGGGAAGAAAGACTAAATAAAAAGGCTGATGAACTTCTTTGTTTATTGACATCTTATAAAGAACAACAAGAGCAACAAAATCAAATTCAAAAAAGCGATGAATCAGGAAATAATCCATTCTTTGCTGACATTGAAAATTTTCAAGTAACGACTTTGGAAATTGAGAATAATCACCTTGATGAAGTTTCTCAAAATTCAACAAATGATTTGGATTTCAACTCTTTTCGGGAAAAAGATTTAAGCTTGGATTTTGATCTTTCTTGTTCAGACTGTGAGAAACTTGAAATTCTAGAAATTGAATAGAATAAAAATGTGGAATTTTTCAATTCAAATTTGGAAATGGATTTTAATGAACATGAATTTTTCGGATTGTACGAGGATGAGTTGCCAAATGAGGAAGACGTAGATTCAAGTCACGAGTTCGAAAATTTTAACTTTGAGGAAATTTCAAATGAACTTGAAATTATCAGTGTCGAAAATACCTTGTCAATAGAGAAAGGTGATCACATACTCTTGAACAACACTCAAAATTCAAATTTCATTTTACAAGTCATTTTACATTTAATCCATCTTTGGGTACGATCTTTCAAATTTAGGAAACGTTCACAGTGTGGACACTGTTTAGTTCCAGTGTGGGGGGAGTCTGCATTTCATTCATTTTTCTTTCTTTTCATTTTCAGCCATTTAAATAGGACCATCTTGCATTTTAGACTGTAGTAACATGCCATTTTTTTTTATTTTAAACATGACTCATTTTCAATTGATACAACAAAATAAGTTTACAATTTTTAGCCAGTTGATAGTATTTTTCTCTCTCTGCTAAGTTCGAATTTGAAATATAATGAAAAGTTTAATTTTGAGGGATAATAGTGTAACCGGTACGTAGGGAGATTCTTAGGTGATGGCCATGAAATCTATTCTATATTGTAGACTTTGTGTGCAAACCCGCCAAGCTCTATCCGACACGTTGTTGACAAAGTCAGCGTTGGAATATCTTGGTCTCATTTTATGAGATTGGACACCTAAGGATTACCGACACGTTGTTGACAAAGTCAAAGTCGGCCTGCACAATCCGCCAAGCTATTTACCTACTCTCCGTTAGTCCGCGAGGCAGTGTATGGGTGGTAAACCTTGGTCTTCTAAGTTAGGTGGATGTACATAATCATAAATTTTAAAATTTTTATAGAATAAAGAATAAGCGATGATGCCCAAACACTTCTTGACCTTATTGATTTGACTAGCCATACATGAGAAAATAATAATACCACTTTGCAAACTGTGCCAAGCAAACTAAGAATTTATTTCATGGCTGCACTATGTTATCGACTGAACCAACTGGCCAAACTAGAATTTAACATTTGAAAACTTAATTTATATTGAAAATTTGTGACAAGTTGAGGTATCTAAAATAAAATCAACTGATTAGAAATTGTTAATTTAATTTGTTGTACCACTTCCTGAAACAAGTCGTGTTTTCATTTTTTGTTTTCAATTGCATAAGTTATCTGCATTCATTAGAATCATAACATACTGCATTAGGATTTTGTGGGTAGTATCCGCTGAAAACCCTCACGAGACACCACTCGTCCTACTAGGGACACCTAGAGGTTTAACGGCTTGTTGCATACGCTCAATGCAATCGTGTTTCCTACGAAAGTGCGACCTATCTAGTTAGTTTTAATTTTTGTTTTACTCGAGGACGAGTAAAAGATAAGTGTGGGAGTATTTGATTGACATATAAATGTGTTTATTTTATGCTCTTATTTCTTATCTTTTGTATATAAATAAATATTACTTGGGTATTGTTTTGTTACTTTTACAGATATTCCAACCCAGCCCGCATGCAACCAGAAAAGTAGAGAAATAGAGATGAAATTGATATATATTTACATTTTGTAGAATTGTAGATGAAGATCTCACATCTAGTTGCTGTTAGACAAGAAAAGGATTGATAAAAAGGCTTTGCACATCACAAATCAATGAAGAAGTGTCAAGGAAGCAAGAGGAAAAGAGAAAAGGCCCAAATTTGCTTTATTTATCTAAGGCCCATTTATGTTTCTCATTGTAAACTAATTAGGGATGTAATGACCAGGCCCATTTATCATTAGGGTTAGGGTTTGGCTATCTACCCTATATATACCCTTGTAATATCATTGTAGCCACCATCATATATCTCATTCTATTCTCTTCTTCATTAATAAAACTCAATTTTCTTTTTCTTTTATGCAATTTTCTATTTCTTAGAAATTAGTGTTGTCTACACGATTAGATTCGGTAGAACACTATTTGTATTTTGCATTTCTTTTCATTAGTGATTGACCGTCTGATTAGATTCAGCGGTAATCCTAATTTTATTTCCTGTTGTTATTTACATTCTGCACTTTTATTTTCTGTATTTTAATCGCGTTCATAGGTTAAATTGGATTTGATTAGATTTGAATCTGATTTATAGTTTCATTGCTTTTCCATTGAAATTGTGATTTGATCGTCGGTTCAGTTAGATCTGTTCTGAATCAAATTACAGTTTTAATTTTGTTTTGTTTTATTTTCAAAATCAACCTCCAAAGTTTTGTCTAACTCGCCCAAGAGATTAGATAAATAATTTGATTTAATTTACCTCCCTGTGTTCGACCTGTATGCTACACACCTGTACGCTTGCAGTAATTTAATTTAAATATCGCGCTTTTCTAATTCATAGATTAGCGACGATCACTATGCTAGAAGGTACACCATGTAACCGAACTATCTCTCGAATGTAGACTGAAGCTAGTCATGGAGCAGTCCTCTTACCCTTCACGGGTATAAAATGGGCGCTCTTAGTAAGTCTGTCTACCACAACCCAAATTCCCGTATTACCCTTCCTCGATCTCGGTAATCCATTGATAAAATCCATCGAGACGCTATCCCACTTCCATTGCGGAACCTCCAATGGGTGAAGCAACCCACCGGGTTTCTTTTGCTCTGCTTTCACTTGTTGGCACACCAAGCATCTAGCGACATACTCGACCACATCTTTCTTCATACCGGCCCAAAAGAAAACTCGCTTCATGTCTTGGTACATCTTGTCCCCACCGGGATGAATGGTCATCTTCGAACGATGTGCATCATCAAGTATAGCCTTCCTCAAACCCTCATCTTGCGGTACACAAAGTCTACTGTCTCTACGCAACCACCCCTTATCATCTAGGGTGTACCTACTCAAATGGCTGGACGACTCCCCCCTTATGAGCCTCTCTACCAACTCAACCAACTGTGGGTCGTCCCGCTGTGCCTCGCCAATCCGTCCCAAAAGAGTAGGTCTGACCTCTAAGGATGCTAGCAAACCGGGTACAAAGTCAACGGAAGGTCTGAAGTCAAACATCGAGATAAATTTCAAGCTTCGTCGTTCCACGAACAATGGACTCAAGGACAACCTTTTTCTGCTTAAGGCATCCGCCACCACGTTACCCTTGCCAGGGGTATACGCTATCTCGAAATCACAGGATGCTAAGAACTCCATCCACCTTTGCTGTCTTAAGTTCAAATCCTTCTGAGAAAACAAGTACTTCAAAGATTTATGGTCGGTGAACAATTCGAACCTCTCGCCAAGAAGATAATGGTGCCAAGTCTTAAGCGCAAAAACAATAGCGGCCAACTCTAGATCATGCGTAGGGTAATTTTTCTCATGCACTCTCAACTGCCTTCCCCCATAGGCTATTACCTTTCCCTCTTGCATTAAGACTGCGCCTAGTCCTTTCCCACAAGCATCGGTATAAACAACAAATGGCTTACTCCCATCCGGCAGCACTAAGACAGGAGCTGTGGTTAAAGCTCTCTTTAGCCGTTGGAACGCATCATCACAATCTACATCCCATGTGAAAACTAGATTCTTCTTCGTCAAGCGAGTTAATGGGGCTGATATCTTCGCGAAGTCCTTGATAAACTTCATATTGTAGCCAGCCAACCCCAAGAAACTCCTCACCTCGGTAGCATTCTTCGGAACCTTCCAATCTTGGATGGATACTACCTTAGCGGGATCCACAACTATCCCTTCCTTAGAGACCACGTGCCCTAAGAACCGCACTTCCTTCCTCCAAAAGTGACATTTAGAGAATTTAGCCTTAAGGCTATGCGATCGAAGAGTCTCCAACACTTCCCTAAGATGTAGGGTATGCTCTTCTTCACTCTTAGAAAAGACCAAGATGTCATCCACAAAGACCACCACGAACTTATTAAGGTACTCCCTGAACACCCTACTTATCAAATCAACAAAGTATGCAGAGGCGTTCGTCAAACCAAAGGGCATCACCATCCACTCATAGAAACCATCCGGAGTCCTAAAGGCAGACATCTCTATACTATCCTCAGCCACTCTCAACTGATGAAACCCCGTGGCTAAGTCCAACTGCGAAAACACTGAGGCGCCAACCTACTGATCAAAGAGATCATCAATCCTCGGCAATGGGTGTCTATTCTTTTTTGTAAGTTTGTTGATTTCTCTATAGTCTACACAAAGTCTGAGGGACCCATCCGCCTTCGTGGCAAAAAGTACTGGAGCACCCCACTCCGATATACTTCATCTTATGAACCCCTTCTCAAGCAACTCCCCTACTTGCTTATGGAGTTCCCTCCTCTCACGAGGAGCCATGTGGCGCACTGGCAAGATACTGGTTTAGCATTGTCTACCAGATATATTCGGAAGTCTATCTCCCGCTTCAGAGGTAAGCCCTTCACCTCCTCAAACACATCCGAGTATTCCCGGACCACTCTAACAGATCGCGAACTCTCGACCGAAGCGTCAAGCGATTCAAGATAACTTAGCATAACAGAATCCATGGGATTACAAGAAATCTTGAGAGTGTTACCCAAGAGGGTCATGAGCCTAACAACTCTCCTTTCACAATCAAGAACGGCACCATTACTGGATAACCAGTCCATGCCCAAAATCAACCCATAGCCCGTGAAGCCCAAAACAAAAGCATCACATCTAAACTCAATGCTAAGTATGGAAATCTTCAAACCCAAACATATCATGGACAAATAAGTGGAGCCCCCAATTGGGTTTGAAACAACCAAGGGATCATCTACTAGACTGGTGTCTAAGTGCAGTGACTCAACTAATAATGATGAGATAAACGAATGCGATGCGCCAGAGTCGAATAAAGTACGGACAGGATGATCAAACAGAAAAACCAGACTTTCAACGGAAATAGTTCTACCTCTTTCCTGAATCGGTGGAACCGCGAGAGCCTGAACTTGCCCCCTTGCCTGACCTGGTGCCATAAGAGCTTGCACCTGTCCTCCTGAGGTAGATCCCGTCCTCTGCCCCTTCTTAGGGTAGTCCTTCACTAGATGCCCTGCTTCGCCACAGTGGAAACAGCCAGTCTTCTTCTTCTTCCGACAATCTTTGCTGAGGTGGCCTGGTGTCCCAAAGTTGAAGCACTTCTTCTTTCCCTTGCCACCATTGTTTTGATGTTGCTGTTGAGGTCTCTTTTGATCTCCTTTCTTCTCGGGTGCCTTATTAGCATTGGGACCCTTCTCTTCCTCATGCATAAGTGCCATGTCTACTAGCTTCTCAAAGGTGGCCCCCATAGGGATGTGAGTCATAGCCAATCCATGCATCGGTTCATTCAAGACTTTAACGAACCTCAAAGCCTTCTTCTCCGGTGTATTCACCATGTCTATGCCAAATCTTGCTAGCTGATTAAACTTGTTGACATATTCCTTCACTGATAAGTTTCCTTGCTTTAGTGCCAAGAACCTTTCCATATACAGATTTTCTTCCGCACGTGAAAGAAACTTCGCCTCAAACCTTTGCCTGAAATCCGCCCAAGAGTCAACTAGGCGTTCTCCATTAGTGACCTCCCACCAGAACGAGGCCTCTCCCTTCATTAACCAAGCAGCTAACTTGACTTTCTTTCCTTCTTCCATCTCAAAGATGCTTATCAACTCTTCCGTTTCCTTAAGCCAATCCCTAGCTTCCACAAAAGTTTCTGATCCTTGAAAAGGTTTCCCTCCCATAGCCTTAAATTCCTTGCAAGTCTTAGCAAAAGTATCCGCGCGATGAGGAGGAGGGTGAGGAAGATCGGGTGCAACTAGTGGTGGAGGAATATTTGCTGGACCCGCAGCGGCGGCCCTAGCCTCCATCAATCTCCTATACCATACTGGTATCGCTACACCCTCCGGAAAGTTAAGATCTTCAGCCATGCTGAAACGAAAAAGGAAAGATTCAAAACGGAGAATTCGAAAGATAAAAATATGGCTATTAGGGATTACGCTTTTCTTTCAAAAACTTTTCTCTTAAAAGACATGTTTTTGAAAATACTCCTTCAAAAATGTTTTTAGAAAAATAATTTTTCCAAAAAAATTTTGTCTGTTCTGGTAACCTTTAGTTCTGATACCACGTGTAACACCCCACACCCGCTAAGGTCACTCACTAAGGGAATGCCTTAACTTCGGTGGAGTATTTTAAGTGAATATAGAACAGAAAAATTACAACAAGACAGATATAAATAATACTTGTTAACTAAAACATCATTTCATTGCAGCAGAAGGTAAACATGTTTGGTTACAATAACAAAACCATAAAACAAGAGTCAAGTACTAAATATCCATCCTGATAAAAACATAAGTACATAATCCCACTACATAACTAATAGCCATAATAGAAAAGATAAGCTGAGCTTTACATCAACGGTCCAAGCTCCAAAAGATAGATAAAGCAATCTGATCAAAGCCCACTAGTGCTAGGCCCACTCTGAGAACCTGAGGGTTGGGAAAAAAGATAAAAAAACAACAGGGTCAGACATAAGTCTGAGCGAGTCCTATAACTTTAACAATACAATCATTAAAGTAATTACGGTATGATATAAACTTGGTACGGTAACGACTGGGGATAAATGACTACACTAAGCAGCCAACTAGACATAGGAAGAACGAAGATAACGGTAAAGACGCATCTACCTACCCAAGGATAATTACTAAACTGTACCACACCAGTCATTCCTAACTTAAAGGTTGATCCCACCCAAGGACTTAGAAAATTTAACTAGTAGTTTCATGTACCCCTAGCTGACCACATAGGTGCCGTCTGCCCCTATCTCCACTAGGTGTACCCACTACTCCCCAAGCGATCGGCTCCCTAACGTAGATATCCGTGCTGGTCCCACAGTGGGGTGTATCATTCCCCAAAGTGGAAACCCGATACCAACACTGATGCACGGCTTATACCTACACGATGCAACAACGTCTTACCTACCAGCCCGGGTCCACACACACATATGAAACCCGTTGGACTTGCGTTGCCACCGCTAACCCGTTTTGGCCTCTTATAGTCAAGCCCAGTACGCGTGTCCCGTCCTCGACATAGGTCGAGCCCACAAAGATACATATGGGTTACTGGTTGAAATGGGCCCCCACAAGCTACCCATCTAAGCTTGCTCCCTCTAGTGTATCCCACTTAACCCTTTAATCATGTTTAATTACATGTTTCCACTTTGGTTAAGTATTCTAATCGTATTTTCTATTGCCACCCAAGGCAACCACTAGATTTCCACATGCCACCCAAGGCACCCACTTAACCCCTCATGCCCCACTACATGCTTATCTGGTTAAGTGTTTCTTAATTGATTAAGACCGTAACCTTTGTAAAGACCTCTCACATTAGACTGTCTTTTATGGCAGCTGGATTTGCCGGTCGGGTCCGGGCAGCCTTACGCCATAACAGAGTCTAACCTCGTGTCTTTACACTTGTCACGTATTTAGTTTATGCCTAAGACCTCTCACATTGGGCCAATCATTTGTAGCCGCTGGATTTGCCGGTCGGGTCCGGGCAGTCTTATGCTACAAAAGGGTCCAACCTTGTGTCTTAGTCGATTAATTACACCTAATTAATCACCCCCATATTTTGAATTAATTTTCCCTAATTAATTCCAATTTAATGATGTACATAATTGACTCAATTATGTCCATCCACTTATGGTATGCAACATCATACCAATTTCAACACAATTTTGTTAACATGAATATTAACCCCATCGTTCCCCATGTAATACGCTAACATGACATACTTAAAAGGGAAGATTCATCACAAATACAATGGGTTCAACTTAGCATAACATTAGCATCAACATGGGTTTTAAAGGTGTCAACTTGCATATATGACTATAGCATCAAACCCAACTAGCATAAATAATCAACCCAAACTTGCATGAATCACATATGTCATAAAGAGGGTAACTTGCATAGATGTTCATGTTATAGACCTATCATAAAGGGATAAACTTGCATACATGTCATAGGTCTAAAAAGGGATGAACTTGCATATGTTACTCATATCATAAAAAGGGGTAAACATGCATATATATGCATGACATACAAAGGGGTAAACTTGCATATGTATGCATATCATACAAAGATATAAACTTGCACATGTTACTTGCATATAATCAAACACCAAACTTGCATAACATGACATATATGAACTTGCATATAATCAAACACCAAACTTACATAACATGTCATATATGAACTTGCATATAATCAAACACCAAACTTGCATAACATGTCATATATGAACTTGCATATAATCAAACACCAAACTTGCATAACATGGTGTCATAATGGATCAATGTTTATCATAGTGATTTGCATAACTAGCATCATGAACATATAGCATAAAACTTGCATAACTAGCATCATGGACATATAGCATAAAACTTGCATAACTAACATCATGAGCACATAGCATATGATAACATAACTTGCATTGATCCACATTCATAACCATAACCTCATTACATACTATCATAATTAGTTTAGCAATTGCTTGCTAAAGGCATAGAAACTCACAACTTGTTGATTAGCACTCCTATGAAGAAGATTTAGTTGCTAGAGTTGATTAGAAGTTGATTTGAGAAGCTATCTTCCTCTCTAATTTGTGGAGGCTCCTTCTAAGTTGCATTTTGATGGCATGATGACGTTGTATCTATTTTTAGTATGGATTAGGGTAGTCTTAGGGTGTATTTATTGATTTAGGATGTAGTTTAGGCCCTTAGATTAACCCTAGATTAGTTTAGAGCCATCAGATTTCGTCACAAGCCCCCAAACACAGCCCAACAGCCAAAACAGTGCACCCAGGCCAAACCTGCCTGGCCACCTGTGTCGACTCCCAAGTCGACTGGGCAGTCGACTTGGGTCCTGCTGTGTCGACTCCCAAGTCGACTCCCCAGTCGACTTGGGGTGGTTGGCGGGAATTTTCCCGCCCAGCCCGCCTGGCCTGATTTTCGAATTTTGAACCTGAAATTTAAATCTGTTTTGAACTTAGAATTTTCTGAAAACTTACATGGGCCATAACTGGGTCATACGGACTCCGATTTACAAAAACTCGGACTCTATTTCGTGTATTTTTCCGAGACGAACGCAATGGCGTAGCCCGTTTCCCCTGATTCAGATCTTAAAATTTAATTCTGCCCTGATTTATATTATAACAAGTTATTCAACATACGGGGTGTTACAACGGCGGGAGAGTCGGTGGCGCGGAAGGGAGGAAAAGGCCACGGCGCGTAAGGGAGACAAGGGCTGCGGCGGTGCAGAGATAAGGCAGGGTAGATGGCGGTTGAGAGCGGCGGCGCAGTTGACAGGAGCGACGATCTAGGGATTTTTTTTATTTCGAGAATAGGAAATTAGGAACGAGAGTTTATTTTGTGCAGGTGGGAAGTGGGAATCGTACTCGTAGATAATAAATTAATTATACGGCATGTGAAATGAGTATGGAAGCCCTACGTTGTCCCTACACCATTCATATATTTTTACGTTCTCCCGACGCCGCGCCTACGCCGCTTAGGCATGGCGTAGAGAATTCCGGGTTGGAAAACTAACCTCTTTTTTATAGTGATAATTCATTAATTCGTACTGGCTTCCATTCATTAAAGTCAATTCCTATTTGTTTTACATCATTTTATAGTTTACATTTTTGACATTTAAAAATATATAATTATATGTTTATAGCTTGACAGGACTTGAAAATGGTGCTGACATCTTGATAGGATTGACTTTGATGGTTCCAATATCTCATTTTAATTAGGATACGTCTATACTATATAACTATAATAAATACAAAATAACCCTTAAGATCTAACTCAAAAACACAGGCAAATTAAGAAGAAATAAATACTATATAACAATAATAAATACAAAATAACCCCTAAGATCTAACTCAAAAACACAGGCAAATTAAGAAGAAATAAATTTACCTGTAAAGACTGCCATATCCACTCTTCCAATCTTCCGCAGAAGTTGAGTTAATGACTTAATTGTCTGTCAATCATCAAATAAAAATAAGCTTAGTCCAAAAATAGTATACAATTACCAATAATTTATGACGAACTAGAAAATTTCAACCCATAATATTTATTACCTGATAGTTCATTTTGCCATTCCTTAATATTTAGGAGAAAATCCTCCTTCTTAGAATCAGCTGTAAAAATAAATTTTGTTCCCTTCTGCCTTGATTTTTCCAAAGTTCGACCTTTTCTGGCATACATCATGTCGACAATGTCATCTCTTCTTAATCGGAGCTCTGATCCATTATTTGAAGCAACAACATCGATGGTAATTCCGATGAGATGCTTTCTGCTAATCAAAATTGATTTCAGATCGTATGGATCCATTAATTTGATCGTTGGGTAAGGTTTGAAACTTTAAGGCTTGGTAGTAAAGAGGGATGGGTAAAAATAAATTTGAAGTATGTTAAGATGTATAAGTTGTAGGAAGATAATGAGGTGAAATTATTAGCGTAGACATGAGCAACAGCGGGCGGAGAAGCCATGGAGACGACGTCGACGACAATGAGATTAGGATATTTGGTTGAAATTGAATCTCACTCATTTAACCCTAAACGAAAATACGGGTTAGGCGTGAGCGAACGAAATTGCTATGCGGAGACGATCCGTTTCGGAATACACATAGCTGAGCCTAAGTAAATCTTAGGGAGAAATGGATGATGAGATAGAGGGGCTTTGAGAGCACACTATTTCCAACTCAGTTTTAATAGTATAGTATGGATATTATGCTTTGTTATTTTATGTTTTCTTTTATTTTCATGCAGGTAGCTTAATTTTATTTTATTCAAGTTAGTTAACTCTTGTTCTATTTACTTAATTTTCATTTCTTTTATGTTTAAATGAAATAAGTTCGTGTTAATATGTATTTGATATTAGAAGCTAAGCCTCTTCAATTTAGAGATGATGAAACTCTCATCAGTTATGTAAAATTCACATAATGATTTCATTTATGATCACATGTTTTGTGTTTAAGAAATTTTGATGTTAATGTAAGTTAGTTATTTACTTATGAATTTGATAGCCTAAGTTGTTAGTAACAAATATACTAAGATTCCTCAAAATTAAACACAAGTTGCGTTTAATCTGCATGTGATTTTGATTTTAAAAAAGCGAAAATAAAACCAAAAGTTGATGTTTTATGTTATTGGTTCAAAATTAGTAAGTAAGACAAGCTTAAAATATATTTCATTTTTATTTTCATATCACTATCGTTAGATTTTACAAGTGGTTTAGAGGGCATGTTATATTTTGGTGGTTTAAATTGTGTTAGTTGACAATGGAAATTAGTTCATACTTGTAAAAAATACATCCAATGGTTCCATAAATGATTAAAAAAGAGATCAAAAATTCATTATGTTGATTTGTATGCTCATGTTGTCAAATTCTATTTAAAACCAAGAATTTGCCTAGTAGCACCCTCCAGATTGAAAAAAACCCGAAGAAAACCCTGTTTTTGCTGAGTAGCTACTCCGTTAAATTTAAAATAACCCAAAATATCATTTTGTGTAGGACAAAACGGTACTTTTAGGGCACCACGTAGTTACCTTATACGGTGTCTTCAAAGTAAAACGCGGTGCCTCTACGTGGTGCCTTCGGAGCACCACACGGTGCCTCTACGTGGTGCTCTAGAGGCATCACGTAGGGCAAGTACGGTGAACAGAAAGCTAAAAAAAGGGCATTTTTTTCTCTTTTTTTTTTGTAAAATGGGGGAGACACAGTGTTTTACTGCATTTGAATTGAATTTACCGGGAAATGTCTCTAAACTGCCTTCCAATCACATATTTTTATTCAACAAATATTCTCTAGTTTTCTTGCATTTATTTTAGTTAAAACCATAATCAAACAATATGGTTTAATATGAATGAGAAATTTAAAATTCTTATTTTTCCAGTTCGATTGGCTCATACTCGCACTCACAGTATAATTGTACATGTGTTAATGTTTTTAATTTTAAAATTTCGAATATTTTCTAATAAATGGAAAATCCATTTACGAATTAGATTTTAGTGTCATTGTCGGGAAAATAACTTAATTTTAGTTTTTGAATAGTTTTTAAAATTTTGTGTTTGTTCTCAAAAAAAAAAAATTTGCTTTTCTCATTACATTTTTTGTATGTTCACTTATGTTGGATGTCATTTTCATTTTGTGATTTTGGTTACTCACTTTTCAAATATTCCTTAAAAAAAATAATTTTTTTTTCTAATTTGCATGCAAGTTTTCAGTTTCATTTCCATTGAAATTTACACTTTGCAATTCACGGTTATCATTTTTGTGCACTTCTTTGCTAGACATCACATTCGTTGCTCTGTGCGAACTGACTATATTTTCCTAGGTGGAAATTGGGCATACGTCCCTATTACTATTCTAAATGTAAATGGCATCCAGTCCAAGTTTCAAATATAAAGCAGGTCCCTTTTTCCCCCTTACGTGTTTTTTAAAGAAAATAATTCCAGAAACAATTTGAAAAAAAAGTTGCATACATCTATGCATTTATACTGAATATATGCATACATGTATACATATATTCATCTAGTGTTTTCTTTTGGAAATCTGGGTGAATATATACATACATGTATGCATATATTTGTAATAATTGCATACATGTATGCTTATAAAGTTGAACTGAGCTGCATGTGTTACGAATAGTTGCATATATATATATATATATATATATATATATATTGCATTTATAACATATATATGTGTACATGTTTGCAACAAATTTTAAAGGATGAAGGCTTCTGGATATGTGCATGAATGTATGTGTTTATTCTGTATAAGTGTATAAATGTATGCAACAATGTCTGAAAACTGCGAATGCTTGAAAAACAACCCAGGAATGAATAAATGCACGAAACGATGCGTTTATTCCATAATTTCTATATACATGTATGCATTTGTACTAAAGTTTGATGCATAACTGAAATATATGCATAATGTATGCAACTATTTACAAATAAGTGCATCTTTTTTTTTTTGAAAGAGTTAAAAACAGACTATGGCCCAAGGCCCAAACCCATTAACGAGGTTTAAAACAAAACAACAACGACTCAAACACTCAAACCCTAGCCGACATTTCAAATTAGGGTTATGAGCTCTTTGTCCATGGCGACAGATCAGATCTTCCTCAAATCAAACTCTAGAACTTCAAATAGCTAGCAAGAAGGCAGTAGAACCTACGGCGGCTTCCAGCTAACAGCTTTGGTCTTCTCATCTGTCTTTATGTCTTCGGACAGCTTACGATTGACTTCAATCCTTTCTCTGACAGAATTTCTATTGTTGGAAGTACTACTCTCGCCTTTACTCCGGCAAGATAAGTGGTATTTTTGGTTGTTGAGCTTGTTAACGTAGTGATTGATGTCCACTCTTTGGTCATTTATGTTTTTACTGCTCCAAGCTTTATTATTTGCAACAGATCCGCAGCTTTTGGGGATCCAGTCTTCCAAACTGTAATGAACAAGTGATTTCTGGTTATCCCTATCGCTCTTTAAACAGTTAAAATCGCTATTTATACTATTAATCATACTTCCCTTTGTAGTTTTGGGAGAAAATCTGTTGTATCTCCAAACAGGATATCTGATGGATTTGAGTTCTCAGCAGCCATCTAGTGCTTATCAAAGTGACTGTTGTCGGCGTGGCTGTTGGCCTCTTTACATCTGTCATCAGGAACATTGTTGAGTATGTTTTTGCCAAGCCTGCAGTCAGGTACAGAATGAACATATAAATGGCTCTCACTATTATTATAAAAATTATTAATAATATTATTTTTGCTTCCCTTTACAGGAATATCCCTGGTATGCTTGGCATAACTCATGTCCTCAAGAAGGGAGCCTGATGGAGTGTTATCAGAATTGTCCATCCAATGTTTATCATGATTGCAGAGCTTGTTGTTGTTGAATCTTCCCTTAGAAATATTCAAAGGATATTTCCCCCCTTGTAAGTAAGCTTCAGCTCTGTTTTCATAATTGTCTAAGTCACATGTATTGACATTGTTGTTGTTGTTATTGTTGTTAGCCTTGATAAGGATAATATTGCAATCAGTTTCTATTTGTCTCCATAGTTGAAAACAGTCCAATTCCTTATTGTTGTGAAGCCTATTATTTCTTTCTTTCCACAAAGAGTATATAACTGTAGTTAAAACCACACTGGCCTTGTTCATTAAGTCCTTCTTACCTCTGAAAGTTTGTAGAAAGTAATCAATACTATCCCTAATATTTTGAATGTTGATCTTAGGATAGATATTGAGCTTTCTCTTAGCAATAAACCAAATTTTCATAGAGTATGAGCAACTGAAAAATAAGTGGTTAATATCCTTAGGCTCTTCTTTGCAAAGAAGACATTTAGAAAACTCTTTTTTGCTCCATTTAGAGCATCTATCCCCTGTAGGTAACCTGTTAGTGGTAGCAAAGTAAGTGCAGTATGCCATCTTTGGACAGTTTGAATTGTTCCAAACTATTTGATGCCACTCCACCTCACTCTCATTAGCTTTAATGTAATTCCAGGTATTCTTGAAAGAGAATTTCTCTTTAATAGAAAGGTTCCATACCCAACAGTCCTTATCTATATTACCATCAATCTCAATATTTGTGATAGCAGATTTATAGATTTGAGTAGCTTCATGATTTTCAGGCTTCCAGGCATTATTATCAATAATGTGAGAAACTTTCTTGTCAGCTCCTCCAAAAATAGTAAGATTATTCCAACCCAAAAGATCCACAAGAGATTTACCATTAATCCATGGGTCAAACCAAAGATTAGTGTCTTTGCCATCCTTAAATTTTCTAGAAATTAGTTTTTTCCCAATACCCCTAGTTTTTAGGATGCTTTTCCACGTATGGGAATAGTGATTCTCCATAGGCATGTTCCAGAAATTCTTGTTTTTCACATACTTAGCTCTCATCCATTTAGCCCATAATGAATTTCCTTCTAAGAATTTCCAGAACAGTTTAAGGTTGCAAGCTTCATTAATGTCTCTAAGGTTTCTTAGACCTAAACCACCATACTCTTTTGGTTTTGTAATAGCATTCCAGGCAACCTTGTGATACTTACCATTCCATATAAAGTTGGCATAGGTCCTTTCAATTTTTTCTATGGCTTTGGTAGGAATTATATGGGACTACGTCCAATACATAATTATAGCAGTGATAACAGTATGAGTGAGTTTGATTCTGCCTGCAATAGACAAAACTTTGGTAGACCAAGTATCTTTTTTGCTTTGAATGATCTCTTGAAGCTTTGCGCAATCTTTGTCTTTAATCTGATAAGAACTAAGAGGAAGCCCTAGATACTTAACTAAAAGATTTCCCTCTTGAAAATTAAGAAAATCTAAAATTTTATCATTCTCCTGGCAATGATTACTGAAGTAAATTTTACTTTTTCTCTCATTAATCTTCAACCCAGCATATAACTCCATGTTTCTGAAAATGTTTTTAATAGCAATAGCATTATCCATATCTGCATTTAAAAAATTAAGCAAGTCATCAGCATAAAGGAGATGAGAGACATAAGGAATAATTCTATTTTTAGTCTTAATATTATTGGACAAAATGTCTAAGTTGATTTGATAAGAGAGGTAATCCATAGCAAGAGTAAATAAATAAGGGGATAGTGGGTCCCTCTGCCTTATGCCTCTATTGCTCTTGATAAAACCACTGGGAATACCATTAATGAGAATAGAAAAAGTAACATTAGAAATACATTCTTCAACTAGAGAACAAAGCTTTGTATCAAAGCCAAATTGTTTCATAATATGAATAATGAATTTCCTGTTAACCTTGTCAAAAGCTTTATGTAAATCTATTTTAATACACATCTTGTTTTTAGCCCCATGATTGAAATTTCAAAGCATTTCATGAGCAAGCAAGGTGTTATCACTAATAAGTCTCCTAGGAATAAAAGCACTTTGATTTTTGGATATAATATATTGCAGAAAAACTTTAATCCTATTACTCAGGATATTGGCAATGATTTTATAAGTAAAGTTGCAATAGGCAATAAGCCTATAATCACTTAAAGAATTAGGAACTTTAATCTTAGGAATTAAAGTTATGAAAGTGTGATTCAGATTCTTCAGGATTTTGCCAGAGTTAAAAAATTCATTGACAGCATCATAAATCATATTTTTAATATCATCCCAATGCATTTTGAAGAACTTAGCTCCAAAACCATCTGGCCCAGGGCTTTTATCATCATTAGCATTGAAAGTAATGTTTTTAATATCATGCATTAACACAGGAGCAAGAATAATTTCAGAACTATTAGTACTTAAAACATATTTAGGGCATATTCTAGGGAAATCTAATTGGCTATCCTCAGAGTTATATAAATCAGTAAAGTAATCAATGGCTTCCTTTTTGAGCTGAGCCACATCATTCACAGTCTCACTCTTACTGTTTATAATTTTACCAATGTCATTTCTATGCTTTCTGCTAGACATTTTGGCATAAAAAAATTTACTACAAGTGTCCCCCTTGGAAAGCCAATCAACTTTAGATTTTTGCCTAAAGTTCACAGCTTCAATATGAAGAGCATTATTCAGATTTTTCTGTAACTGGAAAAATTTATTGATGGTGTCCTTATCAGAGTTGTCAAAATCAATAATGTTTTGAAGGTTCTCACATTCCAATCTAGTAGAAGAAATGTTGTTAACTTTATTATTATTGTTCCAGTCTTTAAGCTTATTCTTAGCACAATTTAATAACTGCTTCAATTTAAATTGAGTAGTACCATAAGAAGAATTTTTTTGAAAGAACTTTGAATAATAGTTTTGTAATCTTTATCTAAAGCCCACCCATTTTTATATCTAAAAGGGAAATTGAGCTTGATATTGTGCTTATTATCAAAGAAAACTTGAATGGGGGTGTGGTCACTGGTAGCTTGAGGTAGAGTCTGTCAGGAAAATTAGGGAAATAAATCAGTGAAAGAGTGATTAATTAGCACTCTATCCAATTTACAATGAATATTTCTATATTCCCCAGATTTCCAAGTAAACTTGTTACCTTTCAGCTCTGGCTCAATTAACCCAGTTTTATAAATGAAATTAGAGAAAATCTCTAACTTTTGAGAAGGAATGTAATTACCTCCTCTCTTTTCAGAAGCCCTAATAATGGTGTTAAAATCACCCAAAATAATCCAGGGAGACTTAATAGTATTGTTCAGAAGCTCTAGGTGATTCCAGAGAGTTAATCTATCCTTCTCAATATTGTAAGAATAAACAAAGGTGACATTAATAGTTAGTCCACCTTTATTCTTAAAGCTGCAATGAATATATTGGGGATTGATAAAGTGCTTAGATAAATCCCAAATAGATTTGTCCCAGATGACCATAATCCTACCTTTGTCATCAGTGATATTATTATCAGTTATGCCCCAGTTACTCATATATCTCATATGAAAGTCACTAATACTAGTATTACCCATCTTATGTTCCAATATACAAACTATACTTGGTTTATTAGAAGTAATAAGATTAGTAAAATCTAATTTTCTTTCAGGGGAATTAAAACCCCTTACATTCCAAGCAATGATATTCATTGATGATATATATATATAATATAAAGGATATTATAAATTATATTGCCCTTGTCCTGACACTTCAGGACTATCCCCATCTTCCATAGATGTTGTGTCTTCTATATCATCAAATACTTCAATATGGTCTGCAGCTTTAATCCTTTTCTTTTTACATTTTTTAGATTTGATTTTCAAGTGTTCCTCCCATTCTGGATTCTTGACTATATATTTTTCTTTGAATTTTTTCCTGGAAGGAATGATACCATCTTTATTGCCTATTATTTCTTGCAAACTCTTCTGTTTTGCTTTCTTCTTTCTTTTAATGTTTGCAGGGGAAGATGAAGTGGTCAAGAAATGTGCAGCTTCTTCAATAATTTTATCATTGTTGCTGCTGGAGACTTGGTTCAGCCCTAAATTTTTAAGACAGTCTGATTTTGGATTTAATTCCTTTGCCTTTTGAGATTTGTCTGTAATAATGCTTGGATCTGTTTCAAGGGGAGGCTGATCCATGAACTGTGTGAATTTATCCCCTGATTTTTCTTTCTTGTTTGATTGATCTTCAATGTTTCCTCTGCCATTTGACATTTCAGACATAGCAGAAAATGCATTTTGCTGTGTTGTGTCTTTGGCTAAATCAACAAATTCGAATGTGTTTTGATTTCGGGCATCTTTAAATGCAAGATCCGGTTTATCACCAGGCTCATTTATCCCTTTGTTTTCAACTTTTTTAAGATTTTCAAAAAAACCAATTTTAACTGAAATATTACCTTGATCGGTCTGAAAGTTTTTCGAAGGAGGATTGAGATCCATTTGTATATTTTGGTCAATTTCAGAAGGCTCTTTTTCAATAGCAACGTTATCTTCTTGAGAAGTTGCTCCTTTTCTGAAACCGAAGTATAAATGATCGGATCTTGATTTTCAGAGTTTTCATTAACAGCCACTTCTTTTTGAGGAAACTTTTCCTGCCAAATCTGCTTTGTAGGACACTTTTCAGTAATATATCATATTTCGAACATCTATGAGGTATTTCTTCATATACAATAGGCTGAGTGATTGCTTCCCCATCATGAAGAGTGATGTGGGCTTCATTTGGCAGATCAGAATCTGCTTTAATCTCAACAAGTATTCGAGCGTAACTCAGTCTTGTTTCCTTAGCTGTAGGCTCATCTAACTTCAACGGAATACCCACCAAACTAGCAATTGCACTGAATATTTCTTTATCCCAGAGTTAAAGGTTCAACTCTGGTAATCGGATCCAAACTGGCATAGTAGAAATAACATCCCTATCAAGAATCATGTTCTTATTCCATTTCTTTAATATAATTAATTTTCCACCAATAAAGAAAGGCCCTCCACCCACAACATTTTCACAGTCAGAACTGTTAGCGAATCTAATAATAAAGAATCCGTTGTCTCTTGTAAATATTTCAAAGTAACTTGTAGGGGACCATGTTTTCTCTACAAAATTTCTGAAGTGATAGTAATAGGGTCTTGGACCCACCACGTAAGCAACTATAGAATTACTCCACTTTGCAATGGTTCTTTTATTAGCTTCATCTTTCACAACAATTATTTTCTTGTCTCCAATCTTCATTGGAGAAATGAATTCAAGATCGAAATTAGGGGATATACCACCATTTCTGACCATGTTTGCCCATGTTGATGAAGATCTATTAACCTTTTGAGATGCAGGAATTTCTGGATCACTACAGTTGAATGGTTTATTCAATAATGGATTCTTGATACGATTTTGAACAAACTTGTTCTTGCCATTTTGATCCTGAATTTTCTGATTTTGCCCTGAATTCCTATAAGAATTCTTTGAAACATAAGCCTTCCCATTGAAACTGAGAATATGGGGATTCCTTTTTCTGGATTTGATGGTTTGGAACCCCTCTGAATCCACATCAGGTGGTTTATCTTTAGGATTGATAGAAGAGGGAATAGGATTAGGGTTAGAATTTGAGGGTTGAGAAGAAGAAGCCCTCAAATTCTGGATTGGAAAGGAAGCAACCATTAAAGGAGAATCTTGGAGCTAAACACAATAGAAGTTTAAATAATAAGTGCATCTTTTGATGCAATATACTGCCGTTTCGCTGTTTTTGGTTTTTGAGTTGTTTTTTGGTGGTTTTAACACCTGAATTTGATGATGATTAGTTGTTGTATTCAATTATGAATTTTCGTGTTTTTTTATATTTTTTTGCCGATTTTTTGATGATTTTTCAAAAAATAAAGACCTAATTTATATTAAAAGTTTGACTGGATGTGACGTGAATTTCGGAACTTATAAGAGATGTGAGCCAAACTTACCCGTTTTGCTAGAGACCACACTTGTTGCTCTGTACAAACTGACTGTGCCTTTCCGCCTATTACATTGCATTTTTCATTTGATTGGCTTTGAAAAAGAAAAAAACAAATTCACATTTCTTTGTTACCTTTTGATTTTGTTTCTTACATTCTATGTTTCCACTGCAGTTTCCTTGTTGTCTTCTATTATTTGTCTCTGTTTTCACTGATTTCTACACACTAAGGTAGTGTTTGGTTTACCATTTTAAGTTTTGGGTTTTCGTCCATACAAAAATGTGCACAACGCATGTAAATCATGGAAAACAAGAATTTTAGAAAACAAAGTTAACACACAAAATAAAAAACAACTTTTATCCATTTTTCATGTTTTGAGAAATGAGAGAAATATGGAGACCAAATCCTCATTTCATGATTGCTACATCTCCTCCGCGGTCCCCTCCATCTTGCTTTCATTCTATCATTCCTCCTTCTACACCTTTAAAGTTTTGTAATTAATTTTGAAAACTAAAAACCTAAAACTCATTTTTAACCAAACACACCATAAGTTTTAACCAAACACACCATAAGTTTCACTATATTGCTTACATTCTGTTTTTACACCCTCAACTCAAAGCAATATCATGCACGTCACAAAACTACTGCAAACTGCTAACCCTTCGTCCTCAATACACCATCACCTTCCGCAACTTATGTGGAACTTCAGTGGCTCTAATCTCCCTTCACTGCCTCCCCACATTTGCACTACTATAACCTGCTACTTCCATAACAAACTCAACTCCTTTACTACCATCACAAACTCGGTCTTACCTCGACCAAACAACCAGCAGCCTTAACCTGCATCAGCAAAACACCCCCATCAGACACACAAATCATAACCATAATCACCAGAAACATCTCAAACCCCTCATCAAAACGTCAGTTTTCTTCCACAAACCATAGTCCCAGAAATTAACAACCTTCATTTGATAATAATCAACATTTCTGTAGCTTGCAAAATCATCAGAACCACCAACCACCCATATCCACCATCATACCCTAATTCCGTCGCGGAAAACCATGGTCGTACACCATCAATCACCTCAACTACGACCTCAAATTCCAACTGCCCTTCCAAAACTAAATATAAATTTGATTTTATAATCTGGGAATAAATTTTTGAATATTGATTTTTGGTTGTTGGCAGTTGGATTGAGAACCCAAAAAAAAAAAAAAACAGATCTTGCGATACCGTGTTTGAGTTTTTGTTTAGATGGAGAATGCTGCTAACTTAAATATCTTATTGGATCGGACTTGAGTGAGCATTTGAATGCGATCTGTTTGGATTGAGAATATGTTGGATTCTATTAGCGCTGCTAGGGTAATAGTTAATTTACCATTATCATACCATTATCATTTTTGATTTAAATCATTATACCAGTTAAAGTGGTATAATAACGTCAAAATTACCAGATTCTGCGGTAAATTACAAGAGACTAAAATTGAGCGTCCTGACTTTAGATTTTATCTTAGACTAGGTGGGACTACTTTCCGTAATTGGGTGTGTCTACCGGCAATTGGTACTGCTGGTGGACTCATGATTGGTTGGAAAGAGAACCAATATAGACTCGTGCAGGAGTCTGTAAAGACATATTCCTTAAACGTTATATTAGCTTCACATTCCGATGATTCTGTTTTGTGTATATCTAATGTGTATGGTCCTCATACCAAGATGGAGAGGAGAATTTTGTGGGATGAAGTCTCTAATTTCAGAAATCAATCCTCCAATCTTTGGATTGTAGGGGGGATTTCAACGTTACTAGATTTCTAGGGGAGAGATCACCCCGAGAAGGGGACTTCTCTGATATGGAGGAATTCAACGACTTTATTTTAGAAAATAATTTGATAGAGATTCATATGGATAATAGATTATTCACTTGGTCGAATGTTCGTGATATCCCTTCATTTGCATTATTAGACAGTTTTTTTATTAATTCTGAGGTAGAAGATAGATTTTCGATTTGTAGTGTAAAAGGACTACCTTTTTTGCTCTCCGATCATTGTCCAATCATACTTACTTGTGAATCGAACATAACTATTAGCAACAGTTTTAAATTTGAGAAGATGTGGTTACTTGATTCTAGTTTCATAAATCTAGTTTCGGTTAAATGGAAATCTTTATTTTATTTTAATGATTTATATAGAGGTAATAGTGCTAAGATTTTTGTCGCTAAGTCAGGTAAATTGAGATTCTTTCTTAAGCGTTGGAATAAATTTGTATTTGGTAATGTAAGAATTAAGAAGAATAAGATTATGTGTGGATTGTTAGATTTGGATAAAATTAGTGAGTTGAGGATCCTCAATTTAGCTGAAAAGGAAAAATACTGTAATCTTAAGCAAGACCTCAAATTGATTTTAGAAAAAGAAGAGGTTATGTGGAGACAAAGATCTCGCATACAGTGGATTAAGGAAGGGGATAATAACACCAAATTTTTTTCATAGTGTTGCAAATAAGAGGAGACGTGATAATATGATACATTCTATTTTTGTTAATAATGTAGAATTAACTGCACAAAAGGATTTAAATGAAGCCTTCACCAGTTACTATAAGCAGATATTTGGTGCAAAGATTAAGAGGAGAACTAACGTTAGATGGAGTGAGTTAAATCCATACGAAGTTAGGACCAATCTTGATAGTTTAGACGTACCATTTACGGAGCAGGAGATTTGGAAGGCAATATGTGATATGCCTAGTGACAAGGCTCCTAGTCCAGATGGATTCTCAGTTAATTTTTATAAGCAATTTTGGGAAGTCTTAAAGTCAGATTTAATAAATTTATTTAATGAATTTTATAATGGTGAACTACGCTTAGGTAGTTTTAATTTTGCAAACGTTATCCTTATTCATAAGAGAGAGGGGGCAAACTCTCTAAAAGATTTTAGGCCGATTTCCCTTATTAATGTTTCTGTTAAGATCATATCTAAACTATTAGCTAATAGGCTTAGTACTAGGATGAATGATCTTGTTGATTGTTCTCAAACTGCCTTCATTAAAGGTAGGAATATAGCTGATGGAGTGGCAGCGGTTCAAGAATACATTAATGCCTGTTGTAAGAATAACATTACTTGTGCCATTTTAAAGTTAGATTTTGAGAAAGCATTTGACTCTATAGATTGGGATTTCATATGCGAACTATGTCTTGCTAGAGGTTTTAGTGTAAGATGGACCAACTGGATCTTATTATTGTTAAGATCTGGTTGCTCTAATATAGTTGTTAATGGGATAGTGGGTAAGAAGATTCAATCTAAGAGGGGTCTTAGACAAAGAGACCCCTCATCGCCTTTTCTGTTTAATTTAGCGGTGGATGTCTTTGCAAGAATTATTAAAAGAGCGGGTAGGATAGTGTTACTGGGTAGTGTTGGGAATGAGGAATTTAATAATGAATTATCTATTCTCCAATATGCAGATGATACGTTATTATTTTCTTCACACCTGCCAAAGCACATAACTACCCTTAAGTTTATACTTTACTGTTTTGAAATGTTATCTGGTCTTAGGATTAATTTTGATAAAAGTGCGGTTATGGTTTTTAATGATGTCGATAACGTGGAGACATTGGTAGCCAATACCTTAAACTGTTCCATTATGAAATTTCCTTTTGATTACTTAGGGTTTAAGATTAGACCTTCAAAGCTTAAAAAAGATGATTGGATAGTAATCATTGATAAGATCAGTAATAGACTACTTAGTTGGAATAACAGATTCCTGTCAAGAGCAGGTAGGTTAGTTTTAGTCAATTCGGTGTTATCGGCTATTCCTTTATACTGGATGGCTGTACATCGACTTCCGTTATGGGTAATAGAGAAGATTGATAGGATTAGGCGTAACTTTCTTTGGAATGGTGATGCTTCAGGTAGAGTTCACAAATGTTTAGTTAATTGGGACATCTGTTGTAAACCTAAAAAAGATGGGGGTTTGGGCATTTTAAATTTACATAATTTTAATTCTTCCATGCTTGCCAAATGGTTATGGAAATTTAGAAGTCCTGAGGTGATAACATCGTGGAAGTCCATTGTAGTTAAATCTTACTATTCTAGAGGGGAGTTTCTTATTGGAAATAGTGGTGTATGGGAAAGTAGACTATCACACTTTTGGAAATCCATTTTGAATTGCTTTCCCTTTTTCAAAATAGGTTACAAAGTAATAGTTCACTCTGGGGACCTTACTTATATTTGGCACGACCCCTGGATCTCTAATGTGCCGCTAAAAATTGAATTCAATAAGCTTTATGATAATTGTAACTTTAAGAATGCATTTATTAAAGACGTTTTTAAGGCGGATCTAAGCCCTCTGTGGGTGTTTTCCTTTGATAACATTTTAGAAGAAGACTTGTTAAGACAATTAGCATTACTTAAAGCTAAGTTAGATATGTACAATTTGGACGAGTACGGGGATTCTCTGAGTTGGAGTCTAGATAAGAAACTAGTATATACGGTTAACTCTATGTACAATTTTATTAATTTTTCTGGAGTTTCCACATTTCCTTTTAAATTCTTATGGAAGACAAATGCTCCCCCCAAATCTAAGTTTCTTATGTGGTTGATCATACATAAGAAGCCTAATACGATCGAGCATTTGAAAAGAAAGAATATCTTAATTGATAGTAAATGTTGCTTTTGTTATATTGGTGAGGAGCACGTTGATCATTTATTTTTCTCTTGTCATTTCACTTTTTCTATTTTTAACACGATTCTGAATTTTTTTACATTTGATGGTTTTAATGTTCTAAATGATTGTGCAGATTATTGGAATTGTATTAGATTAAGGTTTAATACTAGGCAGAGATATATATTGGATTCCTTAGTAGTAATCTCGTGTTGGTATATCTGGTTGGAAAGAAACCAGAGATTATTTCATACTAAGTCTGACTCAGCTGATAATTTAACTATTAGTATTGTAAGATTTAGTCTGGATTGGATGTCTAACCTACATTATAAGCTTTTTGGTAACTTATGTTTTGGATGTTTCTTGTACAATGTTAGATCAAATTTGGGTCTATTTATTAGATACAATAGATATTTCAGAAAAAATACCTTTCTTCTCTGTTGATATTTGGTACTTGTTAGAACTTTCTCTATATATGCTATTCTGCTTTTTTTTTTTTCATGGTATATATGATTATATGTTTGTGCATATATACATGTTAATATGTACATATAAGTATAACTAGTTATACAGTTATGTGCATATATACTTAAATATATATATGTATAGGTATATACTCATATATACAGGTTTGTTACTGATGGTTTTCTTTAGTATTTCAGATTACAGGTTATGGACTTAGCTGGGGAGCTTATGGCAGGTTATGGACTTAGCTGGGGAGCTTATGGGAGTGCTGTCTGGATTGGGATTTATTGCTAGTTTAGTCATTTATGTATACAGTGTTGGAGTGTTGTGATTTAGGGGAATGATTATCCTCATTGTTTATTATTTTGATTGCCATATGTAAGGTAATAGATATACTTAATATTGGGTGGTGGCCTTGCCGGAACTCAATATTGAAGTATGATGGGTGGTGGCCTTGCCGGAACTCATCTATCTATTATCCTCTACTTTCTTTTGGCAATCATGTTTAGGTTGGTGATTGGATATTGTATCTTATCCTTTTTTCTTTTATATATATATGTGTGCTCTCTTCCTTTTGGAGGATCACACATTATTTTGTTTTTCAAAAAAATTCTTATATACCGGCGATAAGGGTAATTTTACCAATCGATCGCAAATGTGCATATTCATCTGATATGTTCTATTACACGCATTTAAAAACAAATAAATGACTAAATTTAGTTCATAAATCAAGTGAAATAATTCAAAATACACTTCTTTCCTTTCTCATTTATTTCTTTTATTAACTAATACTACATACAATATAAAGAAGATACATTATACTATACAAAAACATGTTAACGTAACAATTTTGATGGACAAACAGTAACTTACCGTTACGAACGTAACAGTTACCAGATTATCGGTATACCAATCTTCGTTATACCAGTCGATCGGTTACAGTAAACAATTTCAGCTTACCAGTAAAAACAGAACGGTAACGGTATTTGTGAAATGATAACTATTACCATAACAGCACCAGTCTCTATTTATTTTGCTTTTTTAGTATTAAAGAACAACTTTTTAATTTTTTAGTATAAATTTATTTTATTTTGTTTTAGCCTTGTCCTTTTAATTTTTTTTCAAGCTCTAAATATCATCCTTCACTAACACATATGGACGAACCTACCAAGTTTCAAGCCCTATTTTACCATAGATTCATGCTAATAAATATTCATAATAAATGGAAAACTTGTTAGAAATTTTAAACAAGTGAACATTCCTTTCTAAGATATCATCCAATAAGTCCCAATTTACACTAAGTTTTTGAAAAACCAATGCATATAAAAACGACACACTCAAGTATATAAAAGTCATCTTTGCTGTCAGTCTAAAGGGGTCTTGTCTCAATTCATTCCCATTAAATACAAAGATCTTGACTGCCCTATAATCTCGTGTAGGATAAGTGATGATACGATTGATGAGTTCTTATCAGACCTATATGTGAGCATAAACATGGTTCCCTAATTCATGTACAAATAATTAGGCCAAAGTGAGCTAGAATTGATAAAAGGCACTCTTTGTTCGTCGATCGTTCTATATAAAAAAAATCCGTAGAAGAAACTGAAGACGTACTCATTAAAGTTGGAAAATTCGTATTTTTAGTTGATTTCATCGTCCTCGAAACACAACTCATAAACAAACATACAAATCAAATTCTTTTGAGTTCAAAATGATGTTTCCCACCCTCCTTGGACATTTCAGTCAATTATCGAAATGGTGCAAAGAAAATTTCTTTTGGTAAGTAGACTATTGATCTTAACATCTTCAATTTAAAATATCAATTAAATGAACAATTCGACAACACATTAGAAAATAATGTTACTTAAGAAGATTTTGAAAATAAAATGGTTGACCTTAATGACGAGTGCGGGGCTGAGTACAAATAATTTTTTTCAAAATATGCCAAGTGACATCTAACACATGCTTCCCTTTGAATCTCTCATAGTTGAGTTGAAACTCAACCAAGTCCTTTGACCAATAGCCACATAAGTTAGAGCTTAAACCTCTTCCTTCTCAAATTAACTACACATTCTTTATTGGTAACAAAATCCTTCATGTCCTTACTTATATCGAGCTTCCTTTTGATCAAGATGCATCATTACTTTATATTCTTTTGGAAAACAAAAAAGTAATTATATGGTCCATTTCTAATATTAAAGTTATTGTAACAACCCTATATTTAAGACATAGTAATTAATTAAAGAATTAATTAAATAATAAAATATGTGTATAAAATTATTAGGATTTAGCTATGGGAATTACACTATTGTGTCCATGGCAATTTTCTAATCAATTTACCTATAAAATATGTAAAAATCAGAGCTAATATGAAGAAATTATAAAAGAAAAAAGTTATAAGTATAATTCAAAAGTTGATAAAGAAAAGGAAGAAAGAAAGTAAAAACAATTTTTGTACAAAACACCAAATTTTACTATGGGACCTTTTACATTGCGTCTGTTGCGAATTTTTTGATTACATTTCAATATAACTTTTCAAAATCCAAGTTTGTATGAAAAAGTTATCCCTGAAACAAGGTTAAAAGGGGGTTAGGTCGACACGAGCCATGGTTAGGTCGACCCGCAAAGCGTTCTAGATGAGAAATCATCCAAAAACATGCTGACTAGAGTATTTTAATAGTTAAAGATGACATGGCTCATTCTTGTTGGATTTTTGTGTAATTTGAGCCGACGTGGCTCATTCTGATTGGTTGAGTGACAGAGATGGCCTGGATTTATTTTAGAAATTCAACGGCCTGAGATCCTCATGCTACACTATAAATAAACCCCTATAACTAGCTATTTCTTTTCTTTTGCCAACACAAATCTAGCTAATTCTTTACAATACAATATTTTTCCATTTAGGTTATCTCTTTTTGAAACGGACCTGACCTAAATTTTTCTGGTGAAAGAGTTTAAATTAAAATATTTATATAATCCTATTAGAGGTGAGATTTGCAACAGCCACGGAGAAAGAGCTTAGGACCACGAGTGAACACAATAATTATTTTGATTATAAATAGCTTATAAGTTTTGGCTTTTAATAGTTCTATTTACTTTTTACTTACAGTTTTTCTAGTATTTTTTAATAATTTCTTTCGGTAAGTAGTTTACTGTTTTTCTTGCAATTTCTTTTATTTATTTAAGTTCTTCTTTTTTATTTTTCTGTAATTCTGTTTTTTTAGTCTTTTTCCTTGGTAGTTATTTCAGCCTTTCTGCAATCATCTATATTTTTAAAGTTGTAAATGTTATTTTACAGACATAGACTTTAATCTTCTTTTTGCGCTTAGATTAGAATAATCACATATGACACATGAATATGGATCGAAACAAAAAGAAATTAAATTTACAGTGTTACATGTAAAATTTGGAGATTTATAGTGAAAAGGAATTGAGAAAAATTATGAAGATTTACATAAACTTAAAATAATTTGTAACTAGTATTGTAATTCATAAAACATAGAAAAAGTAAGCAGATTATTATGATAATAAAAGAGCAAAAAAATTGAAATAAAGAGAAAAAGAACAAAATGTATTATATTACTACTTGTCAAGAACTGGGTAAATAAGTTAGGCTTAGATCTAGGATTGAGCTAAGAATAAAAGAGAATACAAATCAGTAAGCTAGGATCCATTTCGGCCACCTCCTATTTCATATAGGATTTGATAGTCTCGGGAAGACTGGGAACACTTAGGTGGAATAACAGTTGTAAGAGGTCAACAAAATGAGACTGGATTGAGGTGTAAATGAGAATATTTGTTTGTTAAGGACCAATCCAGCAGCATTCCCATTTTAGACAGGATCTGATGGTCTTAGAAAGACCAGGCATATTTATATTGAAGTTGGTAAGTCAAAGAGTTAGGGTCAAAGATAATGGAAACCAACAATTACCGAGCATCCAAAATTGAAGTAGGGATCACTACTGTGTCCCTACGCTGGTTTACATGTCCTTTTGCTAATAGACAGGACCTCCTGGTGGCACGTTAGAGGCCACAAGGGTGGCAGCATAATGAGGTAAGAGTCGATCAAAGAATAGAATAAAGAAAGCAAATTCAAACCAGAAGTATTCAAAATACTATAAATGCAAACACTTAAATAAGAAAACTCAGTTGTAAGACTTATTGTTAGTAATCATCTATTTTATGCACGGACACAAAACTGTTATCAAGCCTAACCTTTTGGTTACTTATCATACTAGTAATTAAGGCTAAATCTATGTATAGAGTTTAATGTTCATGAAGGTTATGTCAATTAGGCACGAGACGAAGATCCTAGAAATTAGGATTAAACAAAAATAACTTAAAAGGATAAGTTGATACATAAATATAAAAATCGGATTGGTAGAATAAATCCTTATATGACTATTGAGTTGTAATAAACAATAAAGTTTGTCTAGTAAATAAAGGGTTAAATATTATATGGTTTAACCAGAAAGGATACATGGATTTCAAACGGAATAATGACAGGGTAATTTATTAAGGAAGGGGGAAATTTTGTAGGTCCACTTTGAGTCTATACTATGTGTGTGTGAGTGTGTGTGGTTTTAGAATTTTTTAAAAGCTAATATGCTTTAATATGAAATTCGTATTTTTGAGGATTTCATGAAAATAACTGTATATAACTATATATATATATATATATATATATATATATATATATATGTACGTATAATATTTTGAAAAGGAAATTTTTGCAACTATATGAATGATAAATTGTCTTACTAAGATTTTCTGAATAAGGTTTTAAAGGATAAAATGAGTTTTGAAAAATATGTATATCGATAGAAAGAGAGAGAATTTAAAATAAAGTATGTTCGTATGGGGTTGACAATATAAGTGGAACATATAGTGGAATGCCAGATATTGAAGGTAAAGACAGAAAAATTTCAAAAAAAAAATGTCCAACTTTCTCATAAGGTTTCTTTCTAAAAAAAGTATTAAAATAGGTAAGATGATAAAGCTTTCTAATGGATTTGATTAGGATAGCTCCACAGTTTTAAGTGAAATCATTCATGTTGGTAATTCGAAAAGGAAGCGTGATCCTCTAGTTAATTATCATGCATTTGTACTTTTTGGCAATTTCGAAAAGATCTTTCATCCCTTAGGGAGAACTTTCAAATATGGAAACTTAGGTATCCTAGGAGCATCCAAATTTCTTATCTACATTATTTAGACATTCTATCATTAGCTTTTTCCTTCGATTAGGATTTTTCTTCTAAGTATCCTTGGAAAGGGTCGATCTTATATTAAGACTATGGATCACAGGATTGATTGTAAACATGTTTTTAGGATATGTTATGGATGATATATGCAAGTGTTTTCTAGTGGATGCAATGGACGCACAACATATCCTAGATATTATTAGAAATTGGCTAATTAGGACACAAACATATTATATATGGATGTGTGCGCATTTTTTATTTCAATTTCATGGTTGAAAAGTTAGATGACTAGCATATGATTTTTGCATGTGAATGATGATTACCATACGCATGTAGAACTATCAGTCATCATTACGAAACTTTCATTCATTTGGATACATAACACGGGCATACTTGCATAAAAAGGAGGTCGACTGAATCAGTCGACCGCCTAATCATTTTCATTAGTTAGGGACATATACACAACACTATTGCATAATTCCATAAGCTACATTATAGAAATCAAGCACAATGGATGCTTTTGGATGATGGTTGGATAGGTGGTTGAAGATATTTGATGAAAATACTTATTTCATTCTTCTGTACTTAGAGATTTCGAGGACGAAATCCTTTACGAATGAGAAAATGTAGCAACCATAAATTTAAGGCACAATAATTAATTAAATAATAAAATATGTTTATAAAATTATCAAATTTTAGCTACGGGAGGAACACCATTGTATTCGTGGCAATTTTCTGATCAATTTACATATAAAGTTTGTAAAAACGAGAGATAATGTAAAGAAGTTATAAAAGCAACAAGTTATAAGTATAATCCAAAAGTTAATAAAGGAAAGGAAGAAAGAAGCTAAAAAGATTTTTTTTAAAACACCGAATTTGATAATGGGGCCTTCTGCATTGCGTATGTTGCAATTTTCTGGATCATTTTCATATATAACTTCTTAGAATCTGAGTTCATATGAAAAAATTATCGCAGAAAAAAGGTTCAAAAAAATGGTTAGGTTGACACGAGCCATGGTTAGGTCGACCCGCAAAGCATTATGGACGAGAAATCATCTAGAAACATGTCGATTTGAATTTTTTAATGTTAAACGTGATGTAGATCGTTCTGATTGGCTTTTTTTTGTAATTTGAGGCGAAGTGGCTCATTTTGATTGGTTGAGTGACGTGGTTAGCCTGGATTTATTTTAGATATCCAATAGCCTTAGATCGCTAGGCTACACTGTAAATATATCTCTAGATCTACCTAATCTTCATAACACAATTTCCCCCCTCCGAGTTCTCTCTTTTTCAGATGGGCCTAACCTAATTTTTTTTGGGGGAAAGGGTTTATAAAATAAAATATTTATATAAACTTATTAGAGGTGACATTTGCAGCCACAGAGAAAGAACTTAGGTGTAATAACCCGAAAATCTGGGCCAGTTTAAAATTTTATTTTGGCAATTTTAGCGAATTTTGAATATTTAAAATAGATTATTTTAAAAAAATATCGACGAGAAATTTATTTTGAATAGAATTCGAACGTATATATTATACGCGTCGTCGTTAGAATATAAATAATTATATATAATTATAAAAGGAATTGAAAATGGCGCGTTAGTTCGATAATCCGATTTCAAACTTCAATTGAATGTACCGGGTGCAAAACAAACCAGATTTTAGTGAAACCAAAAACATTAGGATCTAATCGAGAATATCTTTCCAGCGAATCTGAAAAATCAAAATTTCATAACGGGAATCAAAAGATATGTCCGGTTGAAAATTCTGAATAGTCGCTATGGAATTCAGGCCCTTAAAAATGGACATTTTGCAAACGACCTCGGATTTTGACGAAACCAGTTTTGTTGGGTCCGGGATGTAAAGTTATTGCTAGGTTTCAAATTTCATAATTTTTCGAATCAATATGTGAGCGTGGCAAAGGAAAACGCGTTTGACCAGTTTCAGTTGATTTTAATCGACTGGAAAATGGCCATTTTTCCAACGGTCTCAGAATTCGACGAAACTAGTTTTGTTAGGACCGTATCGTCAATACGAAGCTAGAAAATATTTTTCGGGAATTTTTCGAGTTAGTATGTGACCCCGGTAATTTTAAATATACGTTTAAAATTCAATATAGTGATTTAAATGTAAATTTAACGGAAACTGATTGTAACAGCCGAACCAACCTACGATACATATCCCATTGTGTTTGGAATGGGGGTAAAACGCTATAGACGATAGGCGGTGGGCCTCGTTTAGAGGTCGTATGTAAAAGTCAACTTTTTGAAAATAAAATAATTAAAAATATATATATAATTCTCTCTCCCCTTTAACCAGAGCCCCCCCCCCTTTTCCCTCGTTATCATTTCAGAATGAAGGGAAAAAAAAAGGAAAAAAAAAGAAAAAAAAAACAAATCGGAATCGCTCCCCGTCGCCCCTTCCTCCGCTCGTCCGCCACCACCCAGGCATAGCGCCACCGCGCCCCTCCCTCACCCCCTCCTCTTGCCGTACTTCCTCCCTCCTTCGCCCCTTTCCCCGTTCGAACTTCCAGCCTAAACCCCTGACCGCCAGTGCCAACAGCCGCCTCCATCTTCTCCCTCCTCCACCTCGAAACCCCAAACGCCCACACGCCCAGACCCTCCGTCCCCCTCCTTGCTCGATTCAAACAGCGAAGCCCAGTCGAACCCAAACCGAAGCACCCCAAGGATCGACGCCGGAGAAGCAACGACAGTCGCTGCCTGCTGGAGGACCTCGCCTCCACTGCGGACGTGAGCCACCCCTCTGGAAAAGACTGTGAGTGTTTATTATTCAATTTTAATTTTCAGTTTTAAAATAAAGTAGCATTTTAAAATCTAATTATTCATATATAGGAAAAATATAATTTTTATTATATAGAAAGGTTAAAAATATAATTTTTATAAAGTAGAAATATTAAAAATATGATCTTTATATTTTTAGAAGAATAAAAATTTGATTTTATATAATGTAGAGTAATAAAGATGTGATCTTTATACTAGTAGCACTGTAAGGATATGATTTTTATAGTATAGAAAGTATTAAAATATGATTTTTATATTATATAGACAGTAAAAATATCATCTTTATATATGAAGCCGTGATATAAAAATACGATCTTTATATATAAAAATATAATTTTTATATAGAGAATAGCGTGATAAAAATATAATCTTTATTATACGAACACTGTTGTAAAAATAGAATTTTTATCTATATTGTACCGGTGTAAAATATAGAATTTTTATCAATATTGTAGCGGTGTAAAAATAGAATTTTTATCTATATAGTAGCGGTGTAAAAATTCAATTTTCATATATTGAATAGCATAATAAAAATTCGATTTTTATATATTGAATAGCGAAGTAAAAATTCGATTTTTACAAGTATGAAGCAATTATAAAAATATGATTTTTAAATTTAAAGTGAATAAATAAAAATATGATTTTTATTTTAAAGACATCAAAATATAAAAATGTGTGATTTTTATATATGTAGTGGCTACGGGCAACGAAGATGACGAAGATGCGATAGCTATGAAGATTTCTATCAATGAAGTGCCGTGGAGCTAGGATAGCTATTTGTGAGAATTTCTCACTCTTCAATTTATTTTCTAGTTATATATATATACTAGGATGCAGACGGTGTTTAGTAGCACGCGACACAATCGTCCACAGACCATGGACTTGTTTGTTTGATTGCAAAAATTAGTTTGATTATTTGATTGAAATTGAATTGTTTGGTGAGATGAATGGATTTGATTGATGTGTGAATGGCGTGGGCCTTCACTAGACCGGGGATAAGGCTAGGCCTTGTCCCGTTTCTAGTATCGTGCCGTTATGCCGCCGAAATTTTCAAAAAATAAGTTAGAAAAATAAAGATAACAATTTATTTAATAAATGAACCGAATAGAATATTCATAGGTTGAATAAAATAGTTTGATCGTTAAAAATATGATTTTTAACGTAAATGTGAATAAATAAATATTCATTTACAAACCGGACGGTTTGTTTATGTACACCTATTTGAAGGACATTGATTGGGATGATAAATTTTACACATCGCCCAACTGCACAAATAAAATCTGTGTTTGATTGTTTGAAACCCCACACGGGTATTGGGATGATATATGACGTACACTAATCCCAATAGTTAGTTGTATGTCGATGGATAGATTGACAAACTGTTATAAGCATTGAATATTTATATTTGATGCTTATACAGTGTAGAATGCACTTTGCATAATGGTTGATTATTCATCGTTGTTATTGAATATATTTGTTGTAGAAAATCCATATAGTTAACGCTATATGGTAATTGATTGGGCCTCATTCCAATTTGAAAAATAAAGAATATTATAAAATAAAGGTTCATGTGTTGACAGTACTCATCCGTTGAGATTAGTCATGTGTTGAACAAAACATTTTGAAATAGAAACATTTTGAAAAAGAAATATTTGAAATAGAATATTTGAAAACAGAAATATATGAAGCCGTGTTGATTAGATTGACGCCATTTTGACGTGAACGATATTTATATCGATTTTATTCATTTTATAATGAATATCGAAAGTGATTTCAAAAATCTGATATTTTGAAAAGAATTGAAATTTAAAACCAATTTGAATTGAATCGAATAGAAAACCAATTTGAATTGAATCGAATAGAAAACCAATTTGAATTGAATCGAATAGAAAACCAATTTGAATTGAATCGAATAGAAAAACAATTTGAATCGAATTGAATTGAAAACCAAATCGAATTGAATTGAAAATGAATTCGAATTGAATTGAAAACGAATTCGAATTGAATTGAAAACGAATTGAAATGAATTCAAAAATGAATTGAAATTTGAATTGAATAGCAATGAATTTTAAAACGTACTTATAAAAAAAAATTGATTTTGATTTGAATTAAAATGGAAGTTGAAATGGTTTTTGAAACGAATTCAAAACTATTTATAAAATTCGTTATAAATAGAAATCGACGAAATATATATTATATATATTATATATATAATATAATGGCCTGAATAGAACACGCCGCACCACGGCAGTTCGTGAATTTTGACCATTTATTTCAAACGGACATTACGGGAGATCTGACCGTCAGATTCTCCTGAAACCAGAACCGTTGGGTTCGTATCGAAAAGAGCTTTCTAAAGAAAATTAGAAATTAGAAATCTAACGGTTGGATTAGTAATTATGTCCAAATCAAATTTGAAAAAGGTCGCTGTAAGTGCAGTTCGATGGCCGTTGATGGAAATCGACTGTACAGGCCTTGATAAAATTATTAAAAATAGTAATAATTTGTGTAAAATCATAAGAAATGATTTGGAAAGAATTGGGGTGAAAAACTCCATATTTGAAAAGATAAAAATAGATTTTTATCGAAATGAACTAGTTTGAACTAGAATTATAATTCTATTTATTTTTTTAAATAAATAAATTGAATTTGAAAAGGGTTTTAAAAATAACCAGAATTTCCAATGATTGCATTGGAGTGGAATTGAATCGAAATTGTCTTCGGAATATTTCTATGTTGGAATTCGGGATTATACAGATGTTGTTATGGAAATTTGAAAGATACATATATTTATTTCGTTATTTCCAATACGACATTTGTTAATCGTAGAATTCGATATTGAATATAAGCCGATATATTTTCTATTCAGAGCCTTGTATTGAATATCAAACGTGATTTGGGTTTGTCGTGAATGGTGTCTTCACTAACACTGTTCTTGAACCCAGTTGAGAAAAGATTAAATCTTTTTATTTAGATTTAATGAAGTGTACCAATTAAATGATATTTAATTGGAATTGAATTGATATTGATTTTTGGGTTTATCGTGGACAGTGTTTTAAATAACACTCGTTCTTTAACCCGATAATTAATGGGATGTGATTTTGGGTTTATCGTGAACCGTGTTTTAAATGACACTGATTCTTTAACCCAGTTAACGATTAAAACTAAGTGGAGTTTTAATGAATCTTTAATTAGTTTGAAATGATCGAGAATGGAGTATCACCAGTTTTGCTCCAGGCGATAGTTAAATCTTTAATTAGATTTGAATGTGAAATGGTAATTGAATTTACCGATAACACCGTAGTGTTAGATATGAAGTATTACCAATTTTACTTCATGGGATGAATAGGTTGGGATTGGGAAATTAAAACAAAAAATTACTTCGGTAAGGTTCGTTAATCCCGACTAGTTGAATCGAAATTCAAAAGGATAGATTAAAGAATAAATATAAAGAATTTATCTTTGATAAAATTAATGGGAAATTTAGAAACTAACTGTCGGTTAGCCAAGCAGAATGGTTTTCTGGATATTGATCTGATGTTGGTTTCGGCCTTCGGGGTTAATATTTGGGGAATTATTCTCTTGATTAATTTACAATTAGTGACTGATGAATTGGAATGAGGCGTATGTTGTGTTTGTGTAACACTTATTTAAAATATACGCGAGTTATTCGGAAAGACCGGGTTTATCCCATTCTGAATAACTGATGCGACGATAAGTCGAAGATGAAGACGACGATCGAAGACCGGAGGTCTTCACGTCGTTTGGGTGATTACTGATGATCTTGATTGGGCTGTACACCCAAGAAGATGGAGGCAGTTGGTGATCGTCCAGACGTACTTGGAGATCGATGGATATGCGGGGTACTAGGTGCCTCCAGTTTCGTTCAGACCCAGAACGGACTTGTAAATGGATAGTGTGTCTGACGTTGTATTCCTTTATACTGTATTGGTGATCTCTGCTAAATATATATCTGTTTAGTGGCAGAGGATTTATTCTCTTGCTATACACCCTTCTCTGAGACGTACGAGCCTAGAGGTTATATATTGGCAGAAATCAGTGGTACAGTATGGACTGACAATGTGGCATGCTGAGTTGCATGGATCAAGGCTTTTGTTGAAAAGCAAAGTCTTGTGGTTGATGATCAAAGCACGGGCTTGTGTGGCGTAGCTTTGTGTAACGTTGATTCGCGAATATCACACCCGGTATGAACTAAAAACGGGAGACGGACATCAGGGAGGACATGCGTTTCTTTCTAGTTAGGAGTGGCGTCAGTGCTTGAACTGGCTGACGAGTTTGACTCATGTGGATGTTGCTTATTATTACTTGCTGAAAAGCGAGGCGCCTCGTGATATCGGTTTCGGCCGATGCTTCTGGTCGGCTGACGGGCCAGGCTTACGCCCCAAAGGGCGGGGAAACGCAGTGTTCAGGCATAATAATCCACATCGGTGGACCGGCCCTGACGATCCAAGGGGCAGTTGCGGCTGTTCCTAGACATGGGCTAGATTGTCTAAAATCGGTGAGGATCTTGCCCCTAGCCTCGGTTCATACCATAAATGATAACCCAACTTCCAATACGACATTGCGGTTTTGATTGTAAACCTATATGTGGCGACATAGTGGCATGGGACGCTCATGTCGCCTATGATTGATACTTATGATTTGAAGTTGTTTTATACACTATGCACTTATAATAGTATCAAATGATTTGTTTTAAACGTATCAAGCATTCTTGGCTATTATAAGTTAAAAACCCTATCCCCCGGCTTGCGTTGCATTGTGTGATAGGACCTGGGTCTTCTAATAGCTTCATTTTTCTTTATTTAGCATTGCGCTGTTGTTTTATGCACTGGTATTCTTGGCAGGAAACCCCTTCCGTGTTATACGGCGTGGTCCCTTGATTTACCTAACTTTGAAAATAAAGATTAATAACTGTTTTAGTTCTCACACCAGTCACATGACTGACCTGGAGTTTATTGTTTTAACCTAAACTCTGGGTGCCCCTATTTTGACACGGGCAGCTAGTAGTTTTGGTTTTGCAGATTTATATTCATAGGATCCTGGTTTACAGCTGGAACGATATCCGGAAAGCTTTGTATCCGTATATCTCTTCTAGTTGTGTATTGTATTATTTTCCGCTGCGATGTATTTAAATGTAATTTAAATCTCTGTTATTTCTGTGTAATATTCATGTATACTCTGTATATTCTTGTAATCTGATGCATTGTTGTAATATATAATGAAATGTTCTTCCGTCTGCGTTCTGTTGTGGCTTGTTCTCGACTCAATCCGTTCTTTCTCATCTCTTCGGAGACCGGGGAAGTTCGGGTCGTTTCAACGTGGTATCAGAGCTTTGGTTTACAAAGCTTAGAGAACAAGACACATTAGAACCATACGAAAGAATTCATCAGATATTGGATTAGTAAAATCCAATGAGAATAACTCGTTAGAGATGGGATCAGTAGTATCCCAGAACGAGTGTGAAGAGTATATTTTTAAAGTAAAAGCAAATTTAGTTTTGAAAATCTAAATCAAATATTCGTATTTGATTATTTATTTGTATTGATTTGGACAGTCCAATATATAAAGAATTTGCATATACGCCTTGCAAACGTATATTCGAAGTTTTAATATACTGGATAGATATAGAGTCACATTCTAGACACCCGGGGATAATTCTGATGATGTGGCCACATCATCAGTATTTATATTCGTGTTTCGAAGGTGTGATTTCTATATATTTCCATTAGACTGGTGTGAGAACCAAAATATAGCTAGAATACATTGTTGTGAATTGGCATCAAAAACCTGATTTTTGACTATATATCAAAATTATGAATTTGAGACTCTAATTCACTAATTGATTGATGTTTGTGTTGTTTGTTTATTTGGTTGATAATTTTGAACAATTTAGCCTAATTGAACCAAATATTGAATTATATTGAAAATTGGTTGCGTTTGCTTGCATATACTTGTACTTACCTTGAACAGGTCATAGCAAGGAGGCTAGAGCAGAGAATAAAATTTGTTTTCCCGACAAATAGGTACATGTTTACTACATAATTTACTGTTTTGTTTGGGTGATGATGATTTTATGAGCCTATTGGCTAGCCGCTTGGCTTTTTCTTTTTCTTTTTGAGATCTGAAGGACCGGGGAAGCTATTTGAGATTTCCCGATGCTCCCATTGTAGGGGAGGTTATGGCGAAATTTTTCGAAAAATTTAGGGTGTTAGCCAAATTTTTGAATTTTTTTGAAAATTCTCAAAAACTGAAAAGTTGGAGAATGGAAGCCAGATCGAACGTAGAGTTGATTAATCAAACCACTTTCGACTTTGTTCCTTTTCGGGGACAAAAAGTTTTAAGTGGGGGAGATTGTAATAACCCGAAAATCTGGGTCAGTTTAAAATTTTTATTTTGGCAATTATAGCGAATTTTGAATATTTAAAATAGATTATTTTAAAAAAATATCGACGAGAAATTTATTTTGAATAGAATTCGAACGTATATATTATACGCGTCGTCGTTAGAATATAAATAATTATATATAATTATAAAAGGAATTGAAAATGGCGCGGTAGTTCGATAATTCGATTTCAAACTTCAATTGAATGTACCAGGTGCAAAACAAACCGGATTTTACAGAAACCAAAAACATTAGGATCTAATCGAGAATATCTTTCCAGCGAATCTGAAAAATCAAAATTTCATAACGAGAATCAAAAGATATGTCCGGTTGAAAATTCTGAATAGTCGCTATGGAATTCAGGCCCTTAAAAATGGACATTTTGCAAACGACCTCGGATTTCAACGAAACTAGTTTTGTTGGGTCCGTGATGTAAAGTTATTGCTAGGTTTCAAATTTCATAATTTTTCGAATCAATATGTGAGCGTGGCAAAGGAAAACGCGTTTGACCAGTTTTAGTTGATTTTAATCGACTGGAAAATGGCCATTTTTCCAACGGTCTCAGAATTCGACGAAACTAGTTTTGTTAGGACCGTATCGTCAATACGAAGCTAGAAAATATTTTTCGGGAATTTTTCGAGTTAGTATGTGACCTCGGTAATTTGAAATATACGTTTAAAATTCAATATAGTGATCTAAATGTAAATTTAACGGAAACTGATTGTAACAGCCGAACCAACCTACGATACATATCCCATTGTGTTCGGAATGGGGGTAAAACGCTATAGACGACAGGCGGTGGGCCTCGTTTAGAGGTCGTATGTAAAAGTCAACATTTTGAAAATAAAATAATTAAAAAAATATATATAATTCTCTCACCCCTTTAACCCGAGCCCCCCCCCTTTTCCCTCGTTATCATTTCAGAATGAAGGAAAAAAAAGGAAAAAAAAAGAAAAAAAAAACAAATCGGAATCGCTCCCCGTCGCCCCTTCCTCCGCTCGTCCGCCGCCACCCAGGCATAGCGCCACCGCGCCCCCTCCCTCACCCCCTCCTCTTGCCGTACTTCCTCCCTCCTTCGCCCCTTTCCCCGTTCGAACTTCCAGCCTAAACCCCTGACCGCCAGTGCCAACAGCCGCCTCCATCTTCTCCCTCCTCCACCTCGAAACCCCAAACGCCCACACGCCCAGACCCTCCGTCCCCCTCCTTGCTCGATTCAAACAGCGAAGCCCAGTCGAACCCAAACCGAAGCACCCCAAGGATCGACGCCGGAGAAGCAACGACAGTCGCTGCCTGCTGGAGGACCTCGCCTCCACTGCGGACATGAGCCACCCCTCTGGAAAAGACTGTGAGTATTTATTATTCAATTTTAATTTTCAGTTTTAAAATAAAGTAGCATTTTAAAATCTAATTATTCATATATAGGAAAAATATAATTTTTATTATATAGAAAGGTTAAAAATATAATTTTTATAAAGTAGAAATATTAAAAATATGATCTTTATATTTTTAGAAGAATAAAAATTTGATTTTATATAATGTAGAGTAATAAAGATGTGATCTTTATAGTAGTAGCACTTTAAGGATATGATTTTTATAGTATAGAAAGTATAAAAATATGATTTTTATATTATATAGACAGTAAAAATATCATCTTTATATATGAAGCCGTGATATAAAAATACGATCTTTATATATAAAAATATAATTTTTATATAGAGAATAGCGTGATAAAAATATAATCTTTATTATACGAACACTGTTGTAAAAATAGAATTTTTATCTATATTGTACCGGTGTAAAATATAGAATTTTTATCTATATTGTAGCGGTGTAAAAATAGAATTTTTATCTATATAGTAGCGGTGTAAAAATTCAATTTTCATATATTGAATAGCATAATAAAAATTCGATTTTTATATATTGAATAGCGAATTAAAAATTCGATTTTTACAAGTATGAAGCAATTATAAAAATATGATTTTTAAATTTAAAGTGAATAAATAAAAATATGATTTTTATTTTAAAGACATCAAAATATAAAAATGTGTGATTTTTATATATGTAGTGGCTACGGGCAACGAAGATGACGAAGATGCGATAGCGATGAAGATTTCTATCAATGAAGTGCCGTGGAGCTAGGATAGCTATTTGTGAGAATTTCTCACTCTTCAATTTATTTTCTAGTTATATATATATACTAGGATGCAGACGGTGTTTAGTAGCACCCGACACAATCGTCCACAGACCATTGACTTGTTTGTTTGATTGCAAAAATTAGTTTGATTATTTGATTGAAATTGAATTGTTTGGTGAGATGAATGGATTTGATTGATGTGTAAATGGCGTGGGCCTTCACTAGACCGGGGATAAGGCTAGGCCTTGTCCCGTTTCTAGTATCGTGCCGTTATGCCGCCGAAATTTTCAAAAAATAAGTTAGAAAAATAAAGATAACAATTTATTTAATAAATGAACCGAATAGAATATTCATAGGTTGAATAAAATAGTTTGATCGTTAAAAATATGATTTTTAACGTAAATGTGAATAAATAAATATTCATTTACAAACCGGACGGTTTGTTTATGTACACCTATTTGAAGGACATTGATTGGGACGATAAATTTTACACATCGCCCAACTGCACAAATAAAATCTGTGTTTGATTGTTTGAAACCCCACACGGGTATTGGGATGATATATGACGTACACTAATCCCAATAGTTAGTTGTATATCGATCGATAGATTGACAAACTGTTATAAGCGTTGAATATTTATATTTGATGCTTATACAGTGTAGAATGCACTTTGGATGATGGTTGATTATTCATCGTTGTTATTGAATATATGTGTTGTAGAAAATCCATATAGTTAACGCTATATGGTAATTGATTGGGCCTCATTCCAATTTGAAAAATAAAGAATATTATAAAATAAAGGTTCATGTGTTGACAGTAATCATCCGTTGAGATTAGTCATGTGTTGAACAAAACATTTTGAAATAGAAACATTTAGAAAAAGAAATATTTGAAATAGAATATTTGAAAACAGAAATATATGAAGCCGTGTTGATTAGATTGACGCCATTTTGACGTGAACGATATTTATATCGATTTTATTCATTTTATAATGAATATCGAAAGTGATTTCAAAAATCTAATATTTTGAAAAGAATTGAAATTTAAAACCAATTTGAATTGAATCGAATAGAAAACCAATTTGAATTGAATCGAATAGAAAACTAATTTGAATTGAATCGAATAGAAAAACAATTTGAATCGAATTGAATTGAAAACCAAATCGAATTGAATTGAAAATGAATTCGAATTGAATTGAAAACGAATTCGAATTGAATTGAAAACGAATTTAAATGAATTCAAAAATGAATTGAAATTTGAATTGAATAGCAATGAATTTTAAAACGAACTTATAAAAAAAAAAATTGATTTTGATTTGAATTAAAATGGAAGTCGAAATGGTTTTTGAAACGAATTCAAAACTATTTATAAAATTCGTTATAAATAGAAATCGACGAAATATATATTATATATATTATATATATAATATAATGGCCTGAATAGAAAGCGCCGCACCGCGGCAGTTCGTGAATTTCGACCATTTATTTCAAACGGACATTACGGGAGATCCGACCGTCAGATTCTCCTGAAACCGGAACCGTTGGGTTCGTATCGAAAAGAGCTTTCTAAAGAATATTAGAAATTAGAAATCTAACGGTTGGATTTGGAATTATGTCCAAATCAAATTTGAAAAAGGTCGCTGTAAGTGCAGTTCGATGGCCGTTGATGGAAATCGACTATACAGGCCTTGATAAAATTATTAAAAATAGTAATAATTTGTGTAAAATCATAAGAAATGATTTAGAAAGAATTGGGGTGAAAAACTCCATATTTGAAAAGATAAAAATAGATTTTTATCGGAATGAACAAGATTGAACTAGAATTATAATTCTATTTATTTTTTTAAATAAATAAATTGAATTTGAAAAGGGTTTTAAAAATAACCAGAATTTCCAATGATTGCATTGGAGTGGAATTGAATCGAAATTGTCTTCGGAATATTTCGATGTTGGAATTCGGGATTATACAGATGTTGTTATGGAAATTTGAAAGATATATATATTTATATCGTTATTTCCAATACGAAATTTGTTAATCGTAGAATTCGATATTGAATATAAGCCGATATATTTTCTATTCAGAGCCTTGTATTGAATATCAAACGTGATTTGGGTTTGTCGTGAATGGTGTCTTCACTAACACTGTTCTTGAACCCAGTTGAGAAAAGATTAAATCTTTTTATTTAGATTTAATGAAGTGTACCAATTAAATGATATTTAATTGGAATTGAATTGATATTGATTTTTGGGTTTATCGTGGATAGTGTTTTAAATAACACTCGTTCTTTAACCCGATAATTAATGGGATGTGATTTTGGGTTTATCGTGAACCGTGTTTTAAATGACACTGATTCTTTAACCCAGTTAACGATTAAAACTAAGTGGAGTTTTAATGAATCTTTAATTAGATTGAAATGATCGAGAATGGAGTATCACCAGTTTTGCTCCAGGCGATAGTTAAATCTTTAATTAGATTTGAACGTGAAATGGTAATTGAATTTACCGATAACACCGTAGTGTTAGATATGAAGTATTACCAGTTTTACTTCATGGGATGAATAGGTTGGGATTGGGAAATTAAAACAAATAATTACTTCGGTAAGGTTCGTTAATCCCGACTAGTTGAATCGAAATTCAAAAGGATAGATTAAAGAATAAATATAAAGAATTTATCTTTGATAAAATTAATGGGAAATTTAGAAACTAACTGTCGGTTAGCCAAGCAGAATGGTTTTCTGGATATTGATCTGATGTTGGTTTCGGCCTTCGGGGTTAATATTTGGGGAATTATTCTCTTGATTAATTTACAATTAGTGACTGATGAATTGGAATGAGGCGTATGTTGTGTTTGTGTAACACTTATTTAAAATATATGCGAGTTATTCGGAAAGACCGGGTTTATCCCATTCTGAATAACTGATGCGACGATAAGTCGAAGATGAAGACGATGATCGAAGACCGGAGGTTTTCACGTCGTTTGGGTGATTACTGATGATCTTGATTGGGTTGTACACCCAAGAAGATGGAAGCTGTTGGTGATCGTCCAGACGTACTTGGAGATCGATGGATATGCGGGGTACTAGGTGCCTCCGGTTTCGTTCAGACCCAGAACGGACTTGTAAATGGATAGTGTGTCTGACGTTGTATTCCTTTATACTGTATTGGTGATCTCTGCTAAATATATATCTGTTTGGTGGCAGAGGATTTATTCTCTTGCTATACACCCTTCTCTGAGACGTACGATCCTAGAGGTTATATATTGGCAGAAATCAGTGGTACAGTATGGACTGACAATGTGGCATGCTGAGTTGCATGCATCAAGGCTTTTGTTGAAAAGCAAAGTCTTGTGGTTGATGATCAAAGCACGGCCTTGTGTGGCGTAGCTTTGTGTAACGTTGATTCGCGAATATCACACCCGGTATGAACTAAAAACGGGAGACGGACATCAGGGAGGACATGCGTTTCTTTCTAGTTAGGAGTGGCGTCAGTGCTTGAACTGGCTGACGAGTTTGACTCATGTGGATGTTGCTTATTATTACTTGCTGAAAAGCGAGGCGCCTCGTGATATCGGTTTCGGCCGATGCTTCTGGTCGGCTGACGGGCCAGGCTTACGCCCCAAAGGGCGGGGAAATGCAGTGTTCAGGCATAATAATCCACATCGGTGGACCGGCCCTGACGATCCAAGGGACAGTTGCGGCTGTTCCTAGACATGGGCTAGATTGTCTAAAATTGGTGAGGATCTTGCCCCTAGCCTCGGTTCATACCATAAAAGATAACCCAACTTCCAATACGACATTGCGGTTTTGATTGTAAACCTATATGTGGCGACATAGTGGCATGGGACGCTCATGTCGCCTATGATTGATACTTATGATTTGAAGTTGTTTTATACACTATGCACTTATAATAGTATCAAATGATTTGTTTTAAACGTATCAAGCATTCTTGGCTATTATAAGGTAAAAACCCTATCCCCCGGCTTGCGTTGCATTGTGTGATAAGACCTGGGTCTTATAATAGCTTCATTTTTCTTTATTTAGCATTGCGCTGTTGTTTTATGCACTGGTATTCTTGGGAGGAAACCCGTTCTGTGTTATACGGCGTGGTCCCTTGATTTACCTAACTTTGAAAATAAAGATTAATAACTGTTTATTTCTCACACCAGTCACATGACTGACCTGGAGTTTATTGTTTTAACCTAAACTCTGGGTGCCCCTATTTTGACACGGGCAGCTAGTAGTTTTGGTTTTGCAGATTTATATTCACAGGATCCTGGTTTACAGCTGGAACGATATCCGGAAAGCTTTGTATCCGTATATCTCTTCTAGTTGTGTATTGTATTATTTTCCGCTGCGATGTATTTAAATGTAATTTAAATCTCTGTTATTTCTGTGTAATATTCATGTATACTCTGTATATTCTTGTAATCTGATGCATTGTTGTAATATACAATGAAATGTTCTTCCATCTGCGTTCTGTTGTGGCTTGTTCTCGACTCAATCCGTTCTTTCTCATCTCTTCGGAGACCGGGGAAGTTCGGGTCATTTCATTAGGACCACGGGTGGGTACGTTAATTGTTTAGATTATAAGTAACTTTTAAGTTTAGGGTTTTTAGTGGTTCCATTTACTTGTAGTTTTTCCAGTAGTTTTCAGTTGTCATTTTTTGCAAGTAGTTTATTGGTTTTCTTAAGGTTCTTTAATTCATTTAAGCTCCGTAAGTTCTTTTTCTGTAGGTCTCGTTCTTCTTGGTCTTTTTCCTTATTGTTAGCTATGTCAGCCATTCTACCATCATTTACATTTTTAGAGTTGTAAATGTTAGTTCAAAGACAGACTTTTTATCTTCTTTTTGCACTTGGGTTAGAATAATCACATAGGACGCGTGAATATGGATTGAAATAAAAAGTAACTAAATTTACAGTGTTACATGTAAAAATTGCAGATTTATAATAAAAATGAATTGGACTAAATTACGTAGATTTAAATATTTTGAATGAATTGTACTAGTGTTATAACTCATAAGACACAAAAAAAGTAAGCATTTTATTATGATAATAAAAAAGTAGAAAAATCATAGTCAACAGAAAAGGAAAAAAAAACCTATTATATTACTAATCAGTTAAGAACTGGGTCAATAATTTGGCTCAGATCTTGCACTGAGCTAAGAATAAAGGAGATTACAGATTAGTAAGCTATGACTGATTCTGACCACCTCCCATTTCTGACATGATCTGATGATCTCAAGAAGATTGGGCACACTTAAGTGGAACAAGGTTGTAAGAGGAAAAAAAATGAGATTGGATTAGGGTGCAAATTAGAATATTTGTTCATTAATGACCAGACCGGTACATTCCCATTTCAGACAGGATCTGATGGTCTTAGAAAGATAGGGCACGCTTATGCTGAAGTTGGTAGGTCAAAGAGTTAGGGTTATTGGTAGTGGAAACCGACGATTAGCGAGCATGCAGAATAAAAATAGGGACCAATACTACGTTCATGCTCTAGTTTACGTGTATTTTTGTTAGCAGGTGGGACTCACTAATGGCACATTAGAGGCCACAAGGATGGCAAGGGAAGTGTTATGGACTGCGGAATAGATCGTTAAGGCAAAGCAAACACTAGGGAGGGGTGAATAATATTTGTAAGAATTTAAACAAAACTTAAAACTAAAGAGAATTATGGAATGAATCAAACACCACAAACACAATCACAGACACAGATTCAAACACAAATGCAAAATAAACAGAAAAAAATGCAAAAAAGGAAAGAACACACCAGATTTTATACTGGTTTGGATTACTCCTACGTCCAGTCCCACACAACGCTGGATTATGCAAAGTCTTATTACTATTTCCAATAGTCAAATACACCCTCCTAGATTTCACGGCTCAACAAGGAGACACCGACTCCTATTCCTTGATTTCACGGCTCAACAAGGGCACCGACTCCTATTCCTTGATTTCACGGCTCAACAAGGGCACACCAACTCCTATTCCTTGATTTCACGGCTACAAGGATATACCAATTCCTCTTTTACTTATAAACAACAGGAAAATCGGCTTAAGGAAATACATCGTTCAGTTTTTTGGCTTAAGCACGCGGGTATAATTTTTATGTCAGAAGGACACAAAATTTATATTTTTAACCGAAGGAAATTATTTGGCCGATTATTAAATCGGGTGTTTCTTCCTTCTCTCACTCAAATCTCTTCTCAAATCAATCGCACTGGAGGCGACGGCTTCAGTCGAAGAGGCGGCGCCGCATCACAGAACGAGCGACGGCCGCGCAGCCACAGGCGTCAGCGGTGCTCCTTCAGGCGAAGACGACGGTCGTCCTTTGGCGAAGACGATGTACTGTTTCCATCAGACGATAACGACGACTACTCAAGAGATAATGTTGATGGCCGATTTCAGATGAACAACGACAATGGAGTGGAGGTTAAGGTCGATGGTGGTGGTGCTACAGGTATCGATGACGATTAACTATGTTATTTTGAAATGAACTAAGAAACAAATGCTATATGAACTTATCATTTTGATTCTATATGTATAATGTATAACTGAACGTTATATTCTATTTTGCTGTTGTTGTTGCATCACTTGTGTCATTGCTGCATCATGTTGTTTCATGATGATTGTGCTCTTTTGTTATGTGTACATTTGATTTTGATGTGATAAAATTACTTGTATGTATCAAAAAATGAGAAACTGTGCATAAACTATAATGCATCAGTTGTTTGTTTGCAGATTCATTGCTGAAGTACCCGATTAGGCCTTGCGTCCGAACGTATATTATGTGTCATAAGTACCCGATTAGGCCTTGTGTCCAGATGTCTTTTACATGTCATCGGTACCCGCTCGGTTAATTAATCCATATTGGGTGCAGATTCGTTGCTGAAGTACCCGATTAGGTTTTGCGTCCAGATGTCTTTTACGTGCCATAGGTATCCGATTAGGCCTTGCGTGCGGAAGTCTTTTACGTGTCATAGGTACCTGATCGACGCTAGTCTATGAATTAGAAAAGCGCGACATTTGTAATAAATTCTGCAAGCATACAGGTGTGTAGCATACAGGTCGAACACAGGGAGGTAAATTAAAATTAAATTATTTATCTAAGTCTTGGGCGAGTTAGACGAAACTGGAGGTTGATTTTGCAAAACAAAATAGAAAGTGAAACTACAATTAAAAGATGCAATTAAATTCACTGCAGATTCGAATCTAATCGGATCTGTAATGAATTCAATGGTGGAAGATAAAATAGAACAATGGAAATAAAATTGTAGAACAAAATTAAACGAACAGAAAATAAGAATTAGGATTACCGCTGAATCTAATCAGACGGTCAATCGCTAATGAAAATAAGTGAAAAATACAATTAATGCTCTATCGAATCTAATCGTGTAGACAACACTAATTGCTAAGAAATTAGAAAATAGCAGAAAAATAAAAAGAGGAAGAAGAACTTTATTAGAGAAATGGAATAAGATATGAGATGGTGGCTACAATGCCATTACAAGGGTATAAATAGGGTAGATAACCAAACCCTAACCCTAATCCTAATGATAAATGGGCCTAGCCATTACACCACTAATTAGTTTACAATGAAAAATATAAATGGGCCTTTGATAATTAAAGCAATTTTGGGCCTTTTTTCTTTTTCCTCTTGCTTCCTTGACATTTCTTCATTGATTTGTGATGTTCAAAGCCTTTTTATCAATCCTTTTCTTGTCCAACAACAACTAGATGTGAGATCTTCATCTACAATTCTTCAAACTGCAAATACATAGCAAATTGATCTCTATTTCTCTACATTTCTGGTTGCATGCGGCTGGGTTGGAATATCTGTAAAAGTAACAAAACAATACCCAAGTAATATTTATTTATATACAAAAGATAAGATATAAGAGCATAAAATAAACACATTTCTATGTCAATCAAATACCCCCACACTTATCTTTTACTCGTCCTCGAGTAAAACCAGAAATGAAAAACTACTAGATAGGTCACACTTTCGTAGGAAACACGATTGCATTGAGCGTATGCAACAAGCCGTTAAACCTCTAGGTGTCCCTAGTAGGACGAGTGGTGTCTCGTGAGGGTTTTCAGTGGATACTACCCACAAAATCCAAATGCAGTATGCTATGATTCTAATGAAACTACATGGATGCATTGGACATATGCAAAAATAAAAATGACAACACGACTTATTTCAGGAAGGTGGTATAACAAATTAAGTTAATAATTTCTAACCAGTTGATTTTATTTTAGATACCTCGACTTGTCACAAATTTTCAATATAAATCAAGTTTTCAAATGTTAAATTCCAGTTTGGCCAGTTGGTTCGGTTGATAACATAGTGCAGCCATGAAATAGATTCTTCGTTTGTTTGGCACAGTTTGCAAAGTGGTATTCTAATTTTCTCATGTATGGCTAGTCAAATCAATAAGGTCAAGAAGTGTTTGGGTATCATCGCTTATTCTTTATTCTATAAAATTTTAAGATTTATGATTAAGTACATACACCTAAAAAGACCAAGGTTTACCACCCATGCACTGCCTCGCGGACTAACGGAGAGTAGGTAAAGAGCTTGGCGGATTGTGCAGGCCGACTTTGACTTTGTCAACAACGTGTCGGTAATCCTTAGGTGTCCAATCTCATAAAATGAGACCAAGATATTCCAACTTTGACTTTGTCAACAACGTGTCGGATAGAGCTTGGCGGGTTTGCACACCAACGCTCGATATACAAGCAATGTTGGATACCCTTGGAATACTATTATTATTATTAAAATTATAAGCACAACAGAGAGTTACACGAATTCAACTTAACACAACTTAGTTTTAAAGATTTGAAAAGCCAATATAAGTATTTTAAGTCCTCCACTTATTTAAACAAAGTCTACAATATAAAATAGATTTCATGGCCATCACCTAAGAATCTCCCTATGTACCGGTTACGCTATTATCCCTCAAAATTAAACTTTTCATTATATTTCAAATTCGAACTTGGCTGAGAGAGAAAAATACTATCAACTGGCTAAAAATTGTAAACTTATTTTGTTGTATCAATTGAAAATGAGTCGTATTTTTTTAAAAAAAAAAATGGTATGTTACTACAATCTAAAATGCATGATGGTCCTACTCAAATGGCTAAAAATGAAAAGAAAGAAAAATAAAGAAAAATGAAAATGAATGAAATGCAGACTCCCCCCCACACTTGAACTAAACAGTGTCCACACTGTGAACGTTTCCTAAATTTGAAAGATCGCACCCAAAGGTGAATGAAATGCAAAATTATTTGCAGAATGAAATGCAATCTAGCTATATGTAAGAAGGGATCATATATACAATGATATATGTGCTTGCGGTGCACGCGATGCAAAGAATTCCACCAACTTTTTCCCCCACACTTGGTTCTAGCCCTATGAGTCCCATTCCCACTATGTCTAGACATGTTTTCTAACAAGCAAGAGTTTTTGAAAACCATCTCATCTTTGAACCTAGATTTATAGTCCAGGAGATAAATATCCAGGGTCGTCCTAACATGAAGTTTTTCAACCAAACCAGCATTCCAAAGATAATTCATGTATTCAACAAATTTGTCAGTGTAATTTTCCAAAAATTTGTGATCGTATATAAATTCAGTGAAAGTTGAAATCTGAGTGTTGTTCAAGAGTATGTGATCATTAACTGACAACGTATTTTCGACACTGACAATTTCAAGCTTGTTTGAAATTTTCTCAAAGTTAAAATTTTCGAACTCGTGACTTGAATCTGCTTGGTCCTCATTTGGCAACTCATCCTCGTACAAATCAAGAAATTCATGTTCATTAAAATCCATTTCCACTTTTGAGTTTTTGAAAAATTCAACATTTTCATTTGGTTCAATTTCAAAAATTTCAAGTTTCTCACAGCCTGTGAGAGGAAGATCAAAATTTAAGCTTAAATCTTCTTCCTGAAAAGAGTTGAAATCCAATTCGTTTGTTGAATTTTGAGAAACTTCATCAAGATGATTATTCTCAATTTCCAAAGTCGTTATTTGAAAATTTTCAATGTCAGTAGAAATTGGAATATTTTCTGATTCAAGGCTTGTTTGAATTTGATTTTCTTGCTCACGTTGTTCTTTCAAGGATGTCAATAAACAAAGAAGTTCATCGGCCTTTTTATTTAGTCTTTCTTCCCTCTCTCTAAGAATGTTAAGACGATCGCTGATTTGAGAGCTCTCGTTTTGGATTTCTTGATTCTCAAAATTATAGTCCGCATTAATTTCACAATCAATATTATTTTCAATGTGGTAGTTGTTTGGATTTTCAGAAAACTGACAATGATATTGGAAATTATTTTGATCATAGAAATTTTGTTCATAACCAAAACTGTTAAAATTCGAGTGAAAATTGCAATTTTGGTCATTTTCAAGATGTTGATATGGGCTATAATTTTGAAAATTTTGGTTTACAACGCCATATTGATGTGGATCAAAGCCATATTGAGAATCAACGTTGTTTTGATGAGGATGTGGCCCATAATCGAAATTATTGAAATTTGAGTTGAAATCGCAATTTCGATCATATCCATGATTTTGAAAATATTGGTCATTTGGAAAATTTTGAAAATTGTTGGCATTGGGCTCACGAAATTTTGGAAAATTTTGCTTTATGAGTTGTAATTCATACTCATACTCTTCAAGAGGACGTCTACTCCGATTGTTATCCCACAATTCTCTCAAAGATTTTTTGAATCAGACATTTGAATGCAATCAAGAGAAGACAAAAATTATTCAGTTCAAAATAGTATAAAAGAATGAGTTGTACTCTATTAATTAACTGACTCAATTAGAAGGGGGAAGAGGGTCTTATGGCCGTTCACGTATAGTATAAATACTAAGGGATACGACCAATGTTTTACGGGTAGTATGCAACCTCTTTTGCTAGAAGTTCAATAAATTGAACTACTATAAATCCGCGATCCAATTGTACGAGACAGTCAACTTCACAAAGCACCACTTTTCAGTTATATTATTTTGAAAATCAAAATCACGTGTTAAAATTGAAAATCGATGAGAGTGATTAGTTATGGAAAACCGTTCCTCACCACAAATTCGGAAATATCAGTCACAGAACAGACACAGAAATATAAATTGCAAAATTAAAATTTACATTCAAGCCGCTGCCCCTGCAGAAAATTTTTACAACAATTGTCTATATATTATTTTCTTTTTCCTTTTGCAGCAGAGCACCTGTAGAGTTTTAAAAGTTTTTACCTTGATCGGCAGTCCTCCAGTGAATTTGGGAAGCGCTAGCGCGTTCACACCCCACTTGGTGTGCAACCGCTCCAACAATTCAAACTCTGTTTGCAAGTTGACCGATCTCTGAATCTCTTGATCGTTTGTTTGAACCTGTTCTCTTTGGCCTTCGATTTGTTTTGGAGATTTCACTTTCCTTTTTTTTTATGAAAATAAAAATAAAAATATCAATTGACTCTCAACAAAATCAAGCTTTGTCAAAAACTAAGCTAAGATTGAAAAAAAAAACAAAGGCTAAGCTGGGTTAATATGTTTTTTGCTCAGCGCAAAATTAAAATCAATAGGGAATCACCCTAAAGAAACCAAAACGTGTACCCTTCTTTGCCAAATATGTAAGACCGGCTGCCGAACCATACCCCAATCAACAAATAGAATAAAAAATACCACGCCCCTCCCCCCAAAACAAGGAAACAAATCAATTACACTCCGCCTCTTTTTTTTTTCCTCAGAAACAGCTTCCTTATTTTTTCAAAAAAAAAAAAATATAAAATACCCAAATAAACTCTCAGAACCCCAAATTCACGTCCTTTAAATTTGGAAACATATCACGCAGTCCTTTGCTTCAGAAAACAAAATCTCGCGAAAATAAAAAATCAATTCTTTTTTTTTTCGTTTCGAATTCTGTAAGCATCTCTAGTTCGAATCGGGTTCAGGAGAAGGCGGTTTCTGTGATCTGGACGGGTTGTGGGATTTGCGAGGCTAGGGTTCGTTGTACCTACGGTTTCTGCAGCGAAGCGAGATGATGAAGGCGGATTTGGGAAGCGAGATGCGTTCGATTGTGAATAGCTGGATCTATGGATGTGGTCAGTTTGGTTATTGTGTACGTGAGATGGTGGAGAAGGGTTGCTGAGTTGACTTGGTTGCGGCCTTTGTGATGGAGCCGAACTGATAATGTGGTAGCTGGGATTCGATTTAAGGCTTTTGATTTTCAAGACAAATTGGGGTTTGTGAAGCTGATGTTTGAAGAGAGGAGAGGTGTAAGTGATTTGTTTGTCGGTGAAAGGTTCAAGCCTTGTTGTTAGGGAGTCTGGGTTGTGGTGATGGTATATGGTATGGGTGAGTTTTGTTTTGGCAGAGAGATAATGGCACGGTTGGTTTGGGACTGTGACTATGCAGGGAAGGATGTTGAGGGTTTAGGAAGTTGCCAGGTTGCAGAAGTGGGTGTTGACAGACGTTGTGGTGGTTTTTTTTTTGTTTGTGTTCGATGGTGGTGGATACCAATGCCTAGACGTGGAGATGAGGGTACGATTGGGTGGTGAAGGCTGATTTGTGAGACAGTTTTGGTATGTAAGGACCGTGAATTGATGTTCGGTCACTGTGAGGGTGATTTCAGGTCTACATGAACTCTGTAGGGCTGATAGGAACGGCGTAGGTTTATTGTTTAAAAAGGCAGGAAGGTAATTTGATGAAGGTAGTTGCTGAGTTTATTGGGGCGATGGGTCGAGGAATTGTGTCGATGACGAAGGGGGTTCGTGGTCTTTGTTGACAAGGTGATTGTTGGACTGTGAAGTGGTACTGAGTTTGTGATGAGAAAGAAAGGGGTTCGGCTATCGGAATTTGTTGCAGACCGGTTGTGAATGGAGTACAAGGGAAAGATGGGTTGCTGAACTTGTTTGAACGGTGGTAGAAAGTTGTGGGGTTTTTTTTTTGTAAAGAAGGCAAGTTGTACAAGAGAGGAAAGAAATAAATGAAAGAAGGGGAAATAAAGTCGGGGAAATTGGCAGTATATTTTTTTTAATTGGTAGATTATGGTATCATACCAAATCTTATCAATAAAGTTTTTTTTTCTTTATCTACAAGAAATAAAAGGAAAAAAGTAAAATAAAATAAAAACTAACACGAATCAGAAATTAAATAAATAATAAAATTTAATCGTTACCTCCCCGGCAACGGCGCCAAAAACTTGATCGACGCTAGTCTATGAATTAGAAAAGCGCGACATTTGTAATAAATTCTGCAAGCATACAGGTGTGTAGCATACAGGTCGAACACAGGGAGGTAAATTAAAATTAAATTATTTATCTAATCTCTTGGGCGAGTTAGACGAAACTGGAGGTTGATTTTGCAAAACAAAATAGAAAGTGAAACTACAATTAAAAGATGCAATTAAATTCACTGCAGATTCGAATCTAATCGGATCTGTAATGAATTCAATGGTGGAAGATAAAATAGAACAATGGAAATAAAATTGCAGAACAAAATTAAACGAACAGAAAATAAGAATTAGGATTACCGCTGAATCTAATCAGACGGTCAATCGCTAATGAAAATAAGTGAAAAATACAATTAATGCTCTACCGAATCTAATCGTGTAGACAACACTAATTGCTAAGAAATTAGAAAATAGCAGAAAAATAAAAAGAGGAAGAAGAACTTTATTAGAGAAATGGAATAAGATATGAGATGGTGGCTACAATGCCATTACAAGGGTATAAATAGGGTAGATAACCAAACCCTAACCCTAATCCTAATGATAAATGGGCCTGGCCATTACACCACTAATTAGTTTACAATGAAAAATATAAATGGGCCTTTGATAATTAAAGCAATTTTGGGCCTTTTTTCTTTTTCCTCTTTCTTCCTTGACATTTCTTCATTGATTTGTGATGTTCAAAGCCTTTTATCAATCCTTTTCTTGTCCAACAGCAACTAGATGTGAGATCTTCATCTACAATTCTTCAAACTGCAAATACACAGCAAATTGATCTCTATTTCTCTACATTTCTGGTTGCATGCGGCTGGGTTGGAATATCTGTAAAAGTAACAAAACAATACCCAAGTAATATTTATTTATATACAAAAGATAAGATATAAGAGCATAAAATAAACACATTTCTATGTCAATTAGTACCCGATTAGGCCTTGCATGCGGAAGTCTTTTACGTGTCACGGGTACCCGCTCGGTTAACTAATTCCTACTGGGTGTAGAATCGTTGCTGGAGTACCCGGTTAGGCCTTGCGTGCGGAAGTGTTTTAAATGTCATAGGTACCCGATTAGGCCTTGCGTGCGGAAGTGTTTATGTGTCATAGGTACACGATTAGGCCTTGCGTGCAGAATTGTTTTACGTGTCGTAGGTACCCGATTAAGCCTTTCGTGCGGAAGTATTTTACGTGTCGTAGGTACCCGATTAGGCCTTGCGTGCGGAAGATTTTTACGTGTCATATGTTCCCGGTTAGGCCTTGCGTGCGGAAGTCTTTTACGTGTCATGGGTAACCCGCTCGGTTAACCAATTCCAACTGGGTGCAGAATCGTTGCTGGAGTACCCGATTAGGCTTTGCGTGCGGAAGTGTTTTACGTGTCATAGGTACCCGATTAGGCCTTGCGTGCGGAAGTGTTTTACGTTGCACGGGTACCCGCTCGGTTAACTAATTCCTACTGGGTGCAGAATCGTTGCTGGAGTACCCGATTAAGCCTTGCGTGTGGAAGTCTTTTACGTGTCATAGGTACCCGATTAGGCCTTGCGTGCGGAAGTCTTTTATGTGTCACGGGTAACCCGCTTGGTTAACTAATTCCTATTGGGTGCAGAATTGTTGCTGGAGTAGCCGATTAGGCCTTGCATGCGGAAGTTTTTTACGTGTCATGGGTACCCGATTAGGCCTTGCGTGCGGAAGTCTTTTTCTCAATGATATATTTATCCATTATTCTATAGCTATTCATCTTGCTTTTGCCTATCATCAATCAAATGCCCAATGTTATTTTTCTCTATCATTTATCATTGTGACATAATACAATAAGCATCAAAGTAACATATTCAAATGTAAATATATCACGTTATGTTTGTGTATCATTTTTTTCAATGTTATGTATGTCTATCATTACTTAAATGCTCTATTAAAGTGAACTAACATTATAAAACATGATATATGAATATAGCATTGTGTTTTCAAAGTGAACTAGCATGTATATAATATAATGAATGATATCTGAATATAGCACTATATTCTTAAAGTGGTAAATGATAGTTGAATGATATCAGATTGAATTAGCAATAGACAAAAAATTTGACATATCAAAATAATGCTATATGCAAGTTTCATATGAAAATTTAAATATGATTGTCAGCAAAAACATCAAAGCTAGAAAATAAGGTGGGGAAAATGTTATGTTTAAGTAATATTTACCAAATTTATTTGTCATTGACCTGAAAACAAAAAGCTACATTTAACTATCATTTCAAAAATATGTATCATTGAATATGTAAAAAAGAAAAAGAAAAAAGAGCTATATGGAAAAAATGTATGTAAGAAAGAAAATGATTTATTAGACTATCATATTTAAGCTTGAATAAAACAATAAGTCCAACTACCATTTAAAAATAAAATGATAAGTACATCTATCATTTTTTAAAATGAACACTACATTGTAAAAAAAAATGATAAGTACAACTATAGTTTCAACGTTTGGATGTATTTGACCTGAACTGAAAAAAGAAAAGAAAATATATTCAAATTACATAACGTTTCCTTTTTTACTTTTGAGACGACCCGATTTCCCGTTCTCACGGAAACAAGGTTATCTTTGGAATATAACACAGAAACATATAATAGCAGAACAGAATTAAATAAATACACCAGATATGAACAACAAAATATACTGGATAAAATTAATCATCAGAGTTACACAGTATACAGGATCTTACTTAGTACAAATACAGTTCAGCTATACATAAATGTCTACAGCGGAAATAAACAAAATATGTACAATAGGAGCTGAACAGCATAAAAAGAAATAAATGATAAAATCCATCTTCAGCTCCAGCTATCCAGAAAGAACCAGCTAAACCTGAATACAAGGCTGCCCGTGTAGAAAAAGGGGCACCCGAGATTGAGAGTGAAACAAACTACGAGTCAGTCATGGGACTGGTATGAGAAATCTACTCAACACATATATAGTTGGCTAATCACAGGACCACGCCACTTTCGTGGAACGGGTTTACTCCATTGGATTGCCAGTGCTTTAAAACAAATCTTTTTTTTAAACATCGCTATGCTTTTTATAAAAATGAAGCCATTATAAGACTCAGTTCCCATCACACAATGCAACGCAAACCGGAGGATAGAGTTTTACCTTATAATGGCCAAAATATGATTGATATGAATAAAACAAAGGCAATTGATATTATTGCTAGTGTTAATATGTTTTGAAAACAATTTCAAATCATAACTATCAATCATAGACGGCATGGGTACCATATATCATGTCGCCATATATATATACAATCAAAACCGCACGATCACGTATTTGGAAATTGGATTTCCGTCATGAACCAAGACAAAAGATAGTCCTTACCGAATTCGAGACGCTCTAGCCCGCCCCTCAGGAACAGCCGCAACTGCCCCTTGGATCGTCAGGGCCGGTCCACCGATGTGGATTATTATGCCTGAACAATACGTTTCCCCGCCCTTTGGGGCGTAAACGAGCCAACGAATGACTCCATCGGACCCGGATCGTCCGATCAAACCGAGGCGCCTCGCAACAGCAACAACCACATAGGTGAAAAGTATATAAATGTCAGGGCTGGTAGGTCACTGACACCACCCTAGCTAGAAAGAAACGCATGTCCTCCCTGAGGTCCTTCTCCCGTTTTAGGTTCATACCGGGGTGTGAGGCTCGCGAATTCACGTTATACACAAAGCTACGCCACACAGGCAGTGCTTTGATCATCACCACAAGACTTTGCTTTTCAACAGAAGCCCTGATCACTGCATCTTAGCATGCCACACAGGCAATTCATGCCATGCGACTGATGTCCATCGATATACAACCTCTAAACTCGTGCGTCTCAGAGAAGGGCGTTAAGCAAAAGAATAAATTCTCCGCCGCCAAACAGATGTATATTTAACAGAAATCAATCAACACAGAATAAACTCCAATGTCAGACACACAGTCCATTTACAAGTCCGTTCTGGGTCTGAACGAAACTGGAGGCACTAAATACCTCGCAAACCCTTCGATCACCACGTACGTCTGGACGATCACCACTCATTATCCATATTTCGGGATGCCTCCCAATCAGGACCTCGGTTACCATCCAAACGAGGTGAAGATCTCCGGTCTTCGACCACCGTCTTTATCTTCGACTTTCAATCGTCGGTCAATTATTTGAAATGAGAATTAACTCGGCCTTCTCAAATAATTCACGTATATTTAGAATTTCAATTCAATTTATTTCAATGGTTAAATTATTCGACAACACCAATTTTGTCCTTTAATGTAATTTTCACACCAAACACATTCAACCATCAAACATCACATAAATCAAGCAAATTCAGTTTATTTCCATTCCATATCGCTTATGATATTTTATAACTATTTATCGCTATTTTTATTTATTTTAAAATAGCCATTTTATTCAAAACGACGCTTCGGGCCATAAGGCGGCCGTGGCGCTGTTTTTCTTCAGATTTGATTTACACATATCTGAAAATCTAACCGTTGGATCTTCACAAAATTTACATCATTAGAAAGGTCTTTTCAAAACGAATCCAACGGTTCCAGTTTCGGGAAAATCCGACGGTCGGATCTCCCGGTACAATCGTTTGAAATTTCGATTTCAAAATACGAACTGCAGCGTCGTTATTCGATTTAGTATATAATTATATTTATATATATATATATATATAAATATAATCGCTTCTGGCGCTGTTTTTCATCAAATTTGATTTAAACATTCCAGACAATCCAACCGTTGGATTTTTACAAAGTTGGTGCCGTTGGAAAGATCATTCCAAGGCGAACCCGGCGGTTGAGGTTTCGCGAAAATCCAATGGTTGGATTTCCCGCACTAGTCGTTTGAAATCACGGTTTCAAAATACGAACTGCACGGCTTCGTTTCGTTTTAATTTTATTTATATTTATATATTTATATAAATATAGTTCATTCAATGATTTCCATATCGTTTTAACTTCAAATATTTTTCTAACGCCTTAAATTTTGGAAAAATTTCGCCATAACCTCCCCTGCACCGGGAGCATCGGGAGATCGCGAATAGCGTTCCCGGTCCTTCTAATCTCAAAAAGAAAAAGAAAAAGCCAAGCGGCTAGCCAACAGGCTCATAATCATCACCCAAACAAATCAGTAAATGTGTACCTATTTGTCGGGCACAAAATTTTATTCCTCTTCTCTAGCCCCTTTGCTATAACCTGTTCAATGAATATTGCATGTACATATATATACAGTTCTTATCATTTATCAATTTCTATTCGACTTCATGTTTGATTTCTATTTGGTTTAAAAACTCCATTCGTTCTAATGTTACATAAATAGGTGCAAATCATTTCATTAGCTAATTAATGAATATTTCAACTCATATATGTTTATTTTGAACAAGTGGCTATTTTTAACACTTCACATTTCAACGATTTATGCATACAATAAAAATGTGATTTTTATTGTAAAACAATTCATTTCAAAACACTATTTTTCTATATAGTTCATATAGGTGACAAAATAGGATTTTTATCATAAAACAATTTATTTCAAAATATGAATACCATTCAACACATGAATTTCTAAACAACGAATGAATATCAATTCAACACATGAATGTTTTCTATTCAATGGATAAATATAGTTTAAGCAAATGAAAATAATTCAAACACACGAATATTATTCAAAATTTCGGCAGCATAACGGCAGGGTAGTTACACCGGCACCGTCCCTAGTACGGCTCCTCGCTCTACCTTAAAACCTCGCGGTTTTTGACAATGGGGATCATGCATCTAGTTCGCACGCATGCGGCATGTATATATTTATTTCATTTCCACAAACTAATCCTATGTGGTTTCAACCAAATATTTCACAACCACAAATGGGTATTTTTCAACCACAATCAACCAATATCAATCACAAACAATCCCAAACAACCAATCGCTATCAATCAATTTTCACAACAATTTCAACCAATAAATATCGTCCATGGTTTGTGGACGAGGGGCGTATATATATATATATATATATATATATATATATATATATATATAGCAATTCACTTTCATTTTCAACACATATATATAATTTTTAAATCAGAGATCTCACCAATAGCTACCCAACCTCACGACTCCTCCTTTATAGAAATCTTCGCCTTTTGTCGCTTTCGCCCGTATTCTCTACATATGTAAAAATCGAATTTTTACGATGCTATTCAATATATAAAAATATGATTTTTTTCCACGCTATTCAATCTATAAAAATACGATTTTTTCCACGCTATTCAATCTATAAAAATATGATTTTTACTTCGACTTTCAATATCTAAAAATCTGATTTTTACTTCCTATTAAAAATCAGTTTTTAATTGCTTTTAAAATCAGTTTTTCTTTTTATCAAAAATCAGTTTTTCCTTTCTTCAAAAATCAGTTTTCTTTGCTTTTAAAATCAGTTTTAAAATGCTTTTCAAATCAGTTAAAAAAAATGCTTTTCAAATTTTTTTTTAAAATCTTTTTCAAATCAGAATTTTAAAATGAAAATAAAATAAGATAAAAGCAATTTACCTTCCTGCGAAGAAGGGGGGGCTCGTCTTCGTCGGCGGCAGAAGAAGGAGCAGGCGGCGGCTTGGGTCTGGTGGCGTCGATGCTTCGGGGGGTCGCGATTTGATTGGACGGGGGGCGATAGGTTCGAAGGGGACTGCGGTGGTGGTGCTTCCTGGTCGGCGACGCGATTCAGAACTTAGGGTTTTTTTTTCTCTTTTCGTTTGAAATAAAAATGAACGGGGGGGGGGGGGGGGGGGGGGTGGCAGAAAGAAGGATAAGGGAGGGAGATTAAAATTATTTTTATTATTTTATTATTTAATTTTGCAAAAAGGTTGACTTTTACATACGACCTCGAAACGAGGCCCACCGCCTGTCGTCCATAGCGTTTAACCCCCATTCCGAACACAATGGGATATGTATCGCAAGCTGATTCGATTGTTACAATCAGTTTCCTTTTGAATTTACATTTAAATCACTATATTGAATTTTAAACGCACATTTCAAATTACCGGGGCCACATACTAACTAGAAAAATTCCAGAAAAATATTTTCTAGCTTCGTATTGACGATACGGTCCTAACAAAACTAGTTTCGTCGAATTCTGAGACCGTTTGAAAAATGGACAATTTCCAGTCGATTAAAATCAACTGAAACTGGTCAAACGCGTTTTCTTTTGCCACGCCCACATATTGATTCGAAAAATTATGAAATTTGAAACCTAGCAATAACTTGACACTGCGGATCCAACAAAAGTGGTTTCGTCGAAATCCGAGGTCATCTGCAAAATGTCCATTTTTAAGGGCCTGAATTCTATAGCGACTATTCAGAATTTTCAACTGGACATATCTTTTGATTCCCGCTATCAAATTTCGATTGGTCGGATTCGTTAGAAAGATATTCACTAACATATTTAAATATTTTTGGTTTCACTAAAATCCGAATTGTTTTGCACCCGGTATATTCAATTGAAGTTTGAAATCGAACTATATCGAACTACCGCGCCATTTTCAATTCTATATATAATTATAATTAATTATATTCGTTTTCAATTGTCGATTTCAACTCAGTTTTCATCGCCATTATTTAAAATATTTATTTTAAATATTTAAAATCCATTATTTTAGCCAATTTAAAAAAATTTAATTGGTTCAGATTTTCTGGGTCGTTACAATCTCCCCCACTTAAAACTTTTCGTCCCCGAAAAGGAACAAAGTCGAAAGTGGTTTGATAAATCTACAATCATACAATACAACAACCCATTTGTTTCTAACCTTTCAAAAATATACTACTCTATTTTATATTCCTTTAAAAATCATTCAGAGTACAGAATAAATAGTGCACATCCATGAAAAGAAAATAACAATAGAGTAGAGAATTGAATGGTAATGCAAAGTAGGGTAAATGTACCTTGCACCGGAGTCAATCAGAGATATCTACTCGGCACCTAGGATAAGCTTTCTGAATGCTCTCCTCAGTTTCCCAAGTACAATCTCGCGGATCTCCACTCCATTGCACTTTGACTAAGTGAACCTTCTTGTTTCTCAGCTCTTTGGTTTCTTTGCCGATAATCTTTAGCGGCTCACGCCTCACAGCTAATTCTGGAGTAATTTCAATATCCTGCTGAGCTGCTTCTTCCACGATCAAGTCTGGATCATGAACGTGCTTTCGAAGTTGAGATATATGAAATACATCATGCACTCCAGGCAACCAGTCAGGCAGTTTGACCCTATAAGCGAGAGTTCCAATCCGTTCCAGAATAGGAAACGGACCAATAAATTTAGGTGCTAACTTTCCAGTTTTACCGAACCGGATAACTCCTCTCATCGGCGATACTTTCAAATATACATAGTCGCCAACTTCAAAGGATATATCTCTTCTTCTTCTATCGGCATAGCTCTTTTGTCGGTTTTGAGCGGCGAGTAATCGCTTCTTAATAAAATCGACTTTGTCGGCGGCTTCGCGAATCATATCCGGACCCAACACAAGTCTATTTCCTGGTTCGACCCAACAAGCAGGAGATCGACACGGTCTACCATATAATGCTTCGAATGGCGACATTGTCAGACTCGCCTGGTAGCTGTTGTTATAAGAGAATTCAGCCAAATGCAGATGGTCTTCCCATGATCCACCGAAATCTATAACACAAGCCCGCAATAGATCTTCTAAAATGCGATTCACCCTCTCAGTCTGACCGTCTGTCTGAGGATGATAAGCGGTGCTCAAGTTTAACTTCGTTCCGAGCTCGACTTGAAATGCTTCCCAGAATTTGCTAGTGAATATTGTATCTCTATCACTTACTATACTGAGCGGCACTCCATGCAGTCTAACTATTTCCCTGAAGTAAATTTGCGCCAGACTCTGAGCGGTTCTATTTGATTTGACAGGTATAAAATGGGCGGTCTTCGTGAAACGATCTACGATCACCCAAATACTGTCATTTCCTTTCCTGGTTCTAGGCAAACCATCGATGAAATCCATAGAAATATGTTCCCACTTCCAACCAGGAACTTCCAGCGGTTGCAATAATCCAGCCAATTTCTGTTGGTCGCTTTTGACTAGCTGGCAAGTAGGGCATAGGCTTACATATAACGAAATGTCCCTTTTCATCGACTTCCACCAGAAAGTGTGTTTGATGTCATTATACATTTTGCTTACTCCCGGATGGATACTGAGTTTTGACTTGTGGCATTCATCCAGAACTTCTTTCGAAGCTCAGGAATGTTAGGAACGCATATTCGACCTTTGAGCCTTAAAATCCCATCATTGTCTACTTGAAAACTCGAAGGCTCGCCTTGTTGAATTATCCCTCTGATCTTCTGAATGAAGTGATCATCCTCCTGAAGAGCAGATATCTTATCTAGCAATGAAGTCGTGATAATAAAACTGGCGATCATTAATTTCTTTCGGCTTAATGCATCGGCCACGACATTGGCTTTTCCTGGAGTATATATAATTTCGAAGTCATATGCTGCAAGAAACTCCAGCCAACGTTGCTGTCTCAGATTTAAGTCCTTCTGAGTGAACAGATACTTTAATGACTGATGATCTGTAAATAGTTCAAATCTCTCACCCAAAAGATAGTGTCTCCAGATTTTCAAAGAGAATATGATAGCCAATAACTCAAGATCATGAGTTACATAGTTTTTCTCGTGCGGCTTCAGTTGACGGCTAGCATAAGCAATTACTTGGCCTCTTTGCATTAACACTGCTCCAAGGCCTTCTCTAGACGCATTAGTCCAGACTTTTAAATCCTGGTTGCCATCAATGATGGTTAACACTGGAGCTGTCGTTAATCTTAACTTTAGCTCTTCGAAAGCCTCCTCACTTTCCTGAGTCCATTTGAACTTAGAATGCTTCTTTGTAAGCTTAGTTAAGTGACCAGATATCTTCGAAAAGTCTTTAACGAACTTTCGGTAATAGCTAGCCAATCCGAGAAAACTGCGGACTTCAGTGGGAGTAGTGGGCTGTTTCCAATTCTGAATAGCTGTGATTTTGCTTGGATCCACAGCGATTCCATCTTTCGATACTACATGACCCAGAAATTTCACTTCATCTTGCCAGAAGATACATTTGGAAAACTTGGCTTTCAATACATTCCGTCTCAGAATTTCTAGAACCTGTTCCAAATGCTTTTCATGTTCGGCCTTTGATTTAGAGAAGATTAGAATATCGTCAATAAAAACCAGAACAAATTTATTCAATACTACTCTGAATACTCTGTTCATTAGATCGACGAAATAAGTTGGAGCGTTACATAAGCCGAATGGCATTACTAACCACTCGTAGAATAAGTCGGGGCCTCTGAACGCTGTCATTGGAACACATTCTTCGGCAATTCGAAGTTGATGGAAACCTGTAGCTAGGTCCATTCGTGAAAATACTTGTGCTCCATTTAATCGATCCAACAAATCATCAATCCGCGGCAATGGATATTTATTCTTTATTGTCTGTTTGTTCAGATCACGATAATCCACACATAGACGTAGAGTACCGTCATATTTTGGGACAAAAACCACTGCTGCGCCCCAATCAGAGAAACTAGGCCTGATCAGACCTTTCCATACGAGATGTCATGTTTGATTGTCTAATTCCTCCTTCTCTTTCAAGGACATTCTTCGAATAGCATGAACTACCGGCCTTGCATTGGGAACTAAAGCAATCTTGAAATCTATTTCTCTCTGCGGAGGTAAGCGAACAACTTCCTCGAACACGTCCGCATAGTTCTTGACGACAGGAATGTCTTTGATGAGGTCAGGAATATTCTCTGTAACTTCAGGGACATTTTCTATTTGGGATGGAGAAACATTCAAAGCTGCCCAGAAGTCTTTTCTATTAGCATTCTGACCTTCACAGGGAATGGTTATATAATCGCCTGATTTAATCTTTGCCTTTACGATTCTGTCGGCGCATTTGACTTCAGCTTCATATTTGGTCAGCCAGTCTAACCCCAAGATAAGATCAAACTCTTTAAAATTCATGACGGCTGCGATGGTAGGAAATCGATAACGAGAAAAAGAAACCGGTACTCTACAAATCCAACTGAGATCAATGGAACCCCCAACCGGATTTTGGACAGTCATTGGTTCCTTAAGCTTTTTCAAATTCAAATCCAGTTTCTTAGCTGCATCCTTTGCAATGAAGCATCGTGACGCGCCTGTGTCAAATAGCACTTTGACTGGAATGTTTTTGACAGTAAGCGTGCCTTCTAAAACATCGGGCCTTTCTTGATTAGCTGAGGGCTCGGAAGTTTCTGCTACTTCATTCACTTGAACCACTTCAAGCTTCTTCCTCTTCCAGTAATCTTGCTTTACATGACCAAACTGATCGCATTGATTGCACCTTTGCTTTCCTTGAAAATCCTTCTTTGGTTTAGATCCACTCTTTCTTTGTTCGTTCCAAGATTTGCAACTTATCGCCAAATGTCCTCCTCTATTGCAGCTTGAGCATGTGGCGATCGTATTCCCCGACTTAGCCCTTTTTCTCTTAGCACTGGGCTTCTTACTGATCTCAGACATTGTACTGGTTTCAGGAATATCAGTTTCTGACTCTGTTTTGTCACTAGAACAGACTTCTTCTTCGTCGCGCAACATTCCTTTCTTATAGAGATCTTCATACTGATAAGCCATGTAAATCATTTCAGAAAAAGGAAGCTTCACATGCCCCAATACCTTATTCTGGTATTTCCTTTGAAGCCCGTGAATAAATCTCATATTTTTCCTCTTCGGATTTTGAATTAGATGAGGAGCAAAGTGAGCAAGTTCATTGAATTTCTTATGATATTCGGGAATGGTCATGTCACCTTGTATTAGATAAGAAAATTCATCACATAATCTCTCGGTTGCTTCGGGAGGAGTAAATCTTCCTAGGAAAATCACTTTAAATCTGTCCCAGGTGATATCACCTTCTGGATTATCTTTGATGATTGTTTCCCACCAGATTAAAGCTTCCTCTTTGAGCGCCCAAGATGCTACTAACCGTTTCTGGTCATCTCTCAGCTGGATATGCTCAAAGATTTTTTCGACAGAACTCATCTAAGCTTGAGTTTGAATAATAGATTCATTGCCCGAGAATTTTTCTCCACCCAGATTTCGATATCTCTTGAATAGAGCCTCTAGATCGGGTTCTGTATTCCTTCTGTTTCTGGCACTCATTTTTCTAGTACTTCTGCAATTAGCAGATCAAGTGTCAGGTCACAGAAAAGATATTTTAAAACATAGAAACATATACTTCAAGCGTAAATGTGTCTATCGAGGTGTAATTTCATTCTGCTTTACTCATACTAGGATATTACTAATCCTATCTGTATAGAGTTACCCGTCCTAGAACACTACTGGTTCTATTTCTGACGAGTTCGTTCAAATGTTATATTCCAGAACTAAGCTTAACCAAAGCTCTGATACCACGATGAGACGCCCCGATTTCCCGTTCTCACGGAAACAAGGTTATCTTTGGAATATAACACAGAAACATATAATAGCAGAACATAATTAAATAAATACACCAGATATGAACAACAAAATATACTGGATAAAATTAATCATCAGAGTTACACAGTATACAGGATCTTACTTAGTACAAATACAGTTCAGCTATACATAAATGTCTACAGCGGAAATAAACAAAATATGTACAATAGGAGCTGAACAGCATAAAAAGAAATAAATGATAGAATCCATCTTCAGCTCCATCTATCCAGAAAGAACCAGCTAAACCTGAATACAAGGCTGCCCGTGTAGAAAAAGGGGCACCCGAGTTTGAGAGTGAAACAAACTACGAGTCAGTCATGGGACTGGTATGAGAAATCTACTCAACACATATATAGTTGGCTAATCACAGGACCACGCCACTTTTGTGGAACGGGTTTACTCCATTGGATTGCCAGTGCTTTAAAACAAATCTTTCTTTTAAACATCGCTATGCTTTTTATAAAAATGAAGCCATTATAAGACTCAGTTCCCATCACACAATGCAACGCAAACCGGAGGATAGAGTTTTACCTTATAATGGCCAAAATATGATTGATATGAATAAAACAAAGGCAATTGATATTATTGCTAGTGTTAATATGTTTTGAAAACAATTTCAAATCATAACTATCAATCATAGACGGCATGGGTACCATATATCATGTCGCCATATATATATATACAATCAAAACCGCACGATCACGTATTTGGAAATTGGATTTCCGTCATGAACCAAGGCAAAAGATAGTCCTTACCGAATTCGAGACGCTCTAGCCCGCCCCTCAGGAACAGCCGCAACTGCCCCTTGGATCGTCAGGGCCGGTCCACCGATGTGGATTATTATGCCTGAACAATACGTTTCCCCGCCCTTTGGGGCGTAAACGAGCCAACGAATGACTCCATCGGACCCGGATCGTCCGATCAAACCGAGGCGCCTCGCAACAGCAACAACCACATAGGTGAAAAGTATATAAATGTCAGGGCTGGTAGGTCACTGACACCACCCTAGCTAGAAAGAAACGCATGTCCTCCCTGAGGTCCTTCTCCCGTTTTAGGTTCATACCGGGGTGTGAGGCTCGCGAATTCACGTTATACACAAAGCTACGCCACACAGGCAGTGCTTTGATCATCACCACAAGACTTTGCTTTTCAACAGAAGCCCTGATCACTGCATCTTAGCATGCCACACAGGCAATTCATGCCATGCGACTGATGTCCATCGATATACAACCTCTGAGCTCGTGCGTCTCAGAGAAGGGCGTTAAGCAAAAGAATAAATTCTCCGCCGCCAAACAGATGTATATTTAACAGAAATCAATCAACACAGAATAAACTCCAATGTCAGACACACAGTCCATTTACAAGTCCGTTCTGGGTCTGAACGAAACCGGAGGCACTAAATACCTCGCAAACCCTTCGATCACCACGTACGTCTGGACGATCACCACTCATTATCCATATTTCGGGATGCCTCCCAATTAGGACCTTGGTTACCATCCAAACGAGGTGAAGATCTCCGGTCTTCGACCACCGTCTTTATCTTCGACTTTCAATCGTCGGTCAATTATTTGAAATGAGAATTAACTCGGCCTTCTCAAATAATTCACGTATATTTAGAATTTCAATTCAATTTATTTCAATGGTTAAATTATTCGACAACACCAATTTTGTCCTTTAATGTAATTTTCACACCAAACACATTCAACCATCAAACATCACATAAATCAAGCAAATTCAGTTTATTTCCATTCCATATCGCTTATGATATTTTATAACTATTTATCGCTATTTTTATTTATTTTAAAATAGCCATTTTATTCAAAACGACGCTTCGGGCCATAAGGCAGCCGTGGCGCTGTTTTTCTTCAGATTTGATTTACACATATCTGAAAATCTAACCGTTGGATCTTCACAAAATTTACATCATTAGAAAGGTCTTTTCAAAACGAATCCTACGGTTCCAGTTTCGGGAAAATCCGACGGTCGGATCTCCCGGTACAATCGTTTGAAATTTCGATTTCAAAATACGAACTGCAGCGTCGTTATTCGATTTAATATATAATTATATTTATATATATATAAATATAATCGCTTCTGGCGCTGTTTTTCATCAAATTTGATTTAAACATTCCAGACAATCCAACCGTTGGATTTTTACAAAGTTGGTGCCGTTGGAAAGATCATTGCAAGGCGAACCCGACGGTTGAGGTTTCGGGAAAATCCAATGGTCGGATTTCCCGCACTAGTCGTTTGAAATCACGGTTTCAAAATACGAACTGCACGGCTTCGTTTCGTTTTAATTTTATTTATATTTATATAAATATAGTTCATTCAATGATTTCCATATCGTTTTAACTTCAAATATTTTTCTAACGCCTTAAATTTTGGAAAAATTTCGCCATAACCTCCCCTGCACCGGGAGCATCGGGAAATCGCAAATAGCGTTCCCGGTCCTTCTAATCTCAAAAAGAAAAAGAAAAAGCCAAGCGGCTAGCCAACAGGCTCAAAATCATCACCCAAACAAATCAGTAAATGTGTACCTATTTGTCAGGCACAAAATTTTATTCCTCTTCTCTAGCCCCTTTGCTATAACCTGTTCAATGAATATTGCATGTACATATATATACAGTTCTTATCATTTATCAATTTCTATTCGACTTCATATTTGATTTCTATTTGGTTTAAAAACTCCATTCGTTCTGATGTTACATAAATAGGTGCAAATCATTTCATTAGCTAATTAATGAATATTTCAACTCATATATGTTTATTTTGAACAAGTGGCTATTTTTAACACTTCACATTTCAACGATTTATGCATACAATAAAAATGTGATTTTTATTGTAAAACAATTCATTTCAAAACACTATTTTTCTATATAGTTCATATAGGTGACAAAATAGGATTTTTATCATAAAACAATTTATTTCAAAATATGAATACCATTCAACACATGAATTTCTAAACAACGAATGAATATCAATTCAACACATGAATGTTTTCTATTCAATGGATAAATATAGTTTAAGCAAATGAAAATAATTCAAACACACGAATATTATTCAAAATTTCGGCAGCATAACGGCAGGGTAGTTACACCGGCACCGTCCCTAGTATGGCTCCTCGCTCTACCTTAAAACCTCGCGGTTTTTGACAATGGGGATCATGCATCTAGTTCGCACGCAGGCGGCATGTATATATTTATTTCATTTCCACAAACTAATCCTATGTGGTTTCAACCAAATATTTCACAACCACAAATGGGTATTTTTCAACCACAATCAACCAATATCAATCACAAACAATCCCAAACAATCAATCACTATCAATCAATTTTCACAACAATTTCAACCAATAAATATCGTCCATGGTTTGTGGACGAGGGGCGTATATATATATATATATATATATATATATATATATATATATATATATATATAGCAATTCACTTTCATTTTCAACACATATATATAATTTTTAAATCAGAGATCTCACCAATAGCTACCCAACCTCACGACTCCTCCTTTATAGAAATCTTCGCCTTTTGTCGCTTTCGCCCGTATTCTCTACATATGTAAAAATCAAATTTTTACGATGCTATTCAATATATAAAAATATGATTTTTTCCACGCTATTCAATCTATAAAAATATGATTTTTTCTACGCTATTCAATCTATAAAAATATGATTTTTACTTCGACTTTCAATATCTAAAAATCTGATTTTTACTTCCTATTAAAAATCAGTTTTTAATTGCTTTTAAAATCAGTTTTTCTTTTTATCAAAAATCAGTTTTTCCTTTCTTCAAAAATCAGTTTTCTTTGCTTTTAAAATCAGTTTTAAAATGCTTTTCAAATCAGTTAAAAAAAATGCTTTCCAAATTTTTTTTTAAAATCTTTTTCAAATCAGAATTTTAAAATGAAAATAAAATAAGATAAAAGCAATTTACCTTCCTGCGAAGAAGGGGGGCTTGTCTTCGTCGGCGGCAGAAGAAGGAGCAGGCGGCGGCTTGGGTCTGGTGGCGTCGATGCTTCGGGGGGTCGCGATTTGATTGGACGGGGGGCGATAGCTTCGAAGGGGACTGCGGTGGTGGTGCTTCCTGGTCGGCGACGCGATTCAGAACTTAGGGTTTTTTTTTCTTTTTTTCTCTTTTCGTTTGAAATAAAAATGAACGGGAGGGGGGGGGGGGCAGAAAGAAGGATAAGGGAGGGAGATTAAAATTATTTTTATTATTTTATTATTTAATTTTGCAAAAAGGTTGACTTTTACATACGACCTCGAAACGAGGCCCACCGCCTGTCGTCCATAGCGTTTAACCCTCATTCCGAACACAATGGGATATGTATCGCAAGCTGATTCGATTGTTACAATCAGTTTCCTTTTGAATTTACATTTAAATCACTATATTGAATTTTAAACGCACATTTCAAATTACCGGGGCCACATACTAACTAGAAAAATTCCAGAAAATATTTTCTAGCTTCGTATTGACGATACGGTCCTAACAAAACTAGTTTCGTCGAATTCTGAGACCGTTTGAAAAATGGCCAATTTCCAGTCGATTAAAATCAACTAAAACTGGTCAAACGCGTTTTCTTTTGCCACACCCACATATTGATTCGAAAAATTATGAAATTTGAAACCTAGCAATAACTTGACACTGCGGATCCAACAAAAGTGGTTTCGTCGAAATCCGAGGTCATCTGCAAAATGTCCATTTTTAAGGGCCTGAATTCTATAGCGACTATTCAGAATTTTCAACTGGACATATCTTTTGATTCCCGCTATCAAATTTCGATTGGTCGGATTCGTTAGAAAGATATTCACTAACATATTTAAATATTTTTGGTTTCACTAAAATCCGGATTGTTTTGCACCCGGTATATTCAATTGAAGTTTGAAATCGAATTATCGAACTACCGCGCCATTTTCAATTCTATATATAATTATAATTAATTATATTCGTTTTCAATTGTCGATTTCAACTCAGTTTTCATCGCCATTATTTAAAATATTTATTTTAAATATTTAAAATCCATTATTTTAGCCAATTTAAAAATTTTAAATTGGTTCAGATTTTCTGGGTCGTTACAACTTTTTACTTTTTTTTACTGAAATGCTAACTAATGTAAAAAGGTTAAAAAAAAGGAAATTGTACTTAGCATTCAACTGAAATACCAAGTATAGGTAGCATTGAAAAGAATTTGTAATACTGAAGTAGAAATACAACATCAGATTGGCGTTCGACTAAAATGCTAAATACAGCATTCGATTGAAATGCTAAATTTAATAGCAGATTGGCATCTTGACTTGAACGGCACGGCCAGGTTTGAAATGAATGACGTTGACTTCAGGCGTTGACCGGTCGGATGACGGCTAGGGCATGAAGTCGGCGACAGGAGTGGAGTGAAGGTTAGGGCGAAGGCGGCGGCTTGAAGAAGCGGCGGCAGTGGCAGCTTGAAGAGGCGGCGGCTTGGAGAGATGGCGGCGGCGGCAGCGGCTTTGAAGGGAGTGTGATGACTTGGCTGTTGATAATTGAGGCGACGACGGCTGTTGATAATCGAGGGCGGAGGAAATAAAAAAAGAATATGGCGATGTCCTTCTGCCTAATTTTTTAAAGTTGCATCCTAATTTTAAAAGTTTATTATATGTTTGTCCTTTAAACTAATTTGCTCTATAAACAAGGTTTATTCAACCCAAGCAATTACGAAACAGCCCTATAACTCTTCAATAGCACTTGATTCAGAGAGTAAAGAGTGTAAAGAGAAGAAGTTTTATCAAAACAGAATTGAATTCGGCAGAGTATAAGTGTAAGAATCATAAAAATGATTAAGAATAATGGTGGAGAGAAAGAGAATGAAGTTAGGGAAGAAGATGTGATAAAAAAATTGGTTTTAACCTCTTTTTATAGAGTATGAAGGGTTGCAATGGTTCTGAAGCATTTCAAATAGTGAAAAGACACTTCTCTTCAAAACTAGAAAAATAGCAGTTATATGTCAACATACACTTTTTGCTATGTCGACATACTCATGTTTATTTTTGATTTTCAAAACAATTTTCAACTGTTTTGATATAAAACTAATTCTGGAAATTCTTGAGTGAAATTCTAGTGTTGTAAATTAATATTATATAATAGAAAAACATATGAAAACATAAATTTAAACTACATAGATATATTTATAAAATTATAAGTTTTTAAACTATATAAAGTATAAATATAAAGTATATAAATATAGAGTAAAAAACTTAAGTTTGAAAAACAAAGAAGAAAAAAATAAAATAGAGAGGATTGAGGATAGAGTTGAAAATCAGAATTTGAAAATTAGAATTTTGAATTTGAAAATTTGAATTTGAACCTGCAGTGCTATTTAGAGTCTTTATAAAATCTAGACTCTATAACTATAGTAATCTTGAACTCTTGAAATCTTAATTACTCATGAGTCTTGAAATTTCTCTGATCTTTGAATCTCTTATCATCTTTATAACTGTACAGTCTTCGGTAATATTTCCTGTATATAATTCCTGCATACACACACACACACACATATATATATATATATATATATATATATATATATATTCTATAAAAAAGTGTTAGTATATATTTTATAATCAATGATAATTGAAATAAGGTTGTTGTCATCAAAACTCCATTCTCCAACATTCTCCCCCTTTTTGATGATGACAACCTTAGTTTATAAAATATCATACCTTTGTATACCTGTTTGATGATGTTCCTTCTATAACTCCCATGTCTGTAAGAATCCTATAAACTATGCCTATATTTTATAATTTTTCCCCCTTTGGCATTATCAAAAAGAAATCCAAAATGTACTCCCCCTGAATCCTAAATCTATCTATACCTTATAAAATACTTCTCCTAAATTTATGCCTATATAATATCCTTATTCTATATATAATTTCTCTTAAATCTATAACTCTCCCTTAATCTATAATTCTCTATAAATTTCTATAACTCCCCCTAAATCTATGACTACACTAGTCTAACAACCTTAATAGAAGGATAATAAACTAAGTAAACCAATTAATTCAAACAAGCAAATCAATCCAAACAAGCAATTCAAACAAACAATCTAAACAATTAACTCAAACAATCAACTCAACCAATCAATTCAAGCAATCAACCAAATCAACCAAATTAAATAATATGTGTTAATAAACACTTCTTGAACCTTCAAATAATCCTAAAAACTATAAAACTCCCTCTTAATCTAATACAAGACTATCCTAAACTCTAATTTCCTTAAAACAATAATAAGACTTTAATCTAGACTTAAGAAATAACTTTGATAAGATATTCTTAAAATTATGATGTAAGTAGAGCAGTTTAATCCAAGCAATCAATCAGTTGAAGTTTTGTTGTCTCAAAACATTAATTCAAATAAATTCAAACATAAAACCAAACATTTCTTGTACTTCTATTTATCCTAAAACTTATAAAGCTCCTATCAACCACTAATTAAATTTAACCATGTCAAGTATGTCAATCAAGTTATTCAAGTCAAACAAATTAAACAAACCAAAAAAGTTAATCAATTCAATCAAGCGAAATAAGTCAATCAAATTAATCAAGACAAAGTAAATATGTGATGTATACTTGTTACGTGTGGAGTTAAAGTTAACATGTAATGCAGTGTGTTGGTAATAATGCAGTATGACATATGCAAAACTATATGAAGTGATATATTGAATGAAATGCAATTTGTGATGTAAATGATTTTAATTTGAGATGTACTGTAATTATATATGATATGAAATAAGATGTGTAATGATAGTATGCAGAGTGATTTGTTGATGATATCTATTTTGGTAAAATATATTCAAAGTACTATCTAACTATTATGCATATATATTATAAATTATTTGAATCAAACAAAGATAATGTTAATTTCTTGACTTAGGTTAATTGTACTAATGAAAGTGACTGAAAAATATTAAAGATAAGAGTTTAATTAAAAAATATTCATGATAAGTAGTAAAATATTCAAAACAATTATGGAGTTAAACAATATTAGTAATGTAAATATAGAAAGAATTGAAGATCTTTTTAGAGAGAATATAAAATTATATAAAGCAGACTATAAACAAATATTCATAATAATATATAAAGACTGATTTTAAATTTAAACTTTAGGAATCTAAACATATTTATTTGCTAGAGGACAATTTATATGTTAAAATAAATCTATAGCTATAAAAAAATATTTTAATGAAAGCTGATAATATGAAGTAATATATAAATCTATGATTTCTTATATTTAAACTATATTTTTAAGACATAAAAATCATATATATGTATAATCATAATATTAGATTAAATACTAAGGCTTGTATAAATCTTGATAAGAAATCAAAATAAGTATTAAGTTATAGATAGTATTTGTGGTAATGTAACCCAAAATTGTTATGAAATCATATGAATAATATATAAGTTAAACTATGCTTGTTTAAAGTATATAAAAGATGAATAAATTTATATTTTATAGCAATATCAAAAAGGTATATTAATTTTTTATATCATATTAACATGTCTATATAATTTTATTAATTTATATACTTTTAATATATATATATTTTGAAACAAGATATAAGAAAATAAGTATACAGATAAAATTAATAACTAACTGGCATTTTCTAATTGAAAAGATGGAGGGAAGTTTGAAAATTAAACCTTTGAAATTTAAATTTTGAATTTCATTCTATAGGCTGATATGTTAACATATAAACATATGTATGTTGACATATATGTATTATTTCAAAGAGAATATGGTTTTGTGACTTTGGTTTTAAATATCGATTTATATTTCAGGTTTAACTATTTCCTGGAATAATATTAATCCTAACAAACATCCAAAATTTATTTTATTATTATATTATATTTTTATTTTTTATTTTTAAATTTTAAATTTTAAATTTCAAATTTGATTTTTAAATTTCAAAATTGAATTTTAAAGGTTTAAATTTCAAATTTAAAAAAAACAAAGCAAGCAAAACATCCATTCAACCAAAAATTTAAAAATTAATTATGGCGTACCCAGTTTTTAGATCCATTTCTTAGATATTATTTGAATTCTGAATTTATCTTCTGGAATTTTATGATGAGATCTACTCTATTGCGATGGGCTCGTTTTTCTGATTAGGATAGTGTATTCATTTGTTGAATTTAAACACCGAATGAGAAAGATATTGAAGATTTAGTAGTTCAACCAACTTGGCACCAAAATTTGAATTTGAATTTTGAATTTTGAATGAATGGACACTTTAACTACTATATAAAGGCCCAAAAGTCAAGTCTTTTCATAATCACTTCTCTTCTTCTACTTCTTCTCGTTCTTCATTTTCAATCAAACTTTCAAGAGGCGTAACTTCTTCGTTTCTTGACGGAATTGGATGAAATCAGCGGCAAATCGAAGAGAAATGAAAGGACTATGATTTAGTAATTGTTTGGGGATGAATTTGGATGATACCGGTGCGCAGCAAGTCGAAATAGTAAGAGGTATGCATGAAATCCCGTAATAGTTTTTCAGTTTTGAATCGCCAACTTGAAACCATGTCTCCCTCAATTTTGATCGGAATTTGATGATCTACCCATCAAATCGACCGCGAGAATGAGAACTACTATTTGGAAAAGGATTTGAGACAATATAGACTAATCTGTGGATACAATTTGAAGATTCTTGTCGACAGTATTGGTTTCCTTCTCTCTTTATTCACCAAAACTTCATTTGATCATTACTTGATCAATTCTGGACGGATTTACATGAGACCAGTGGCATTCTGAATAAAATGAAGAGAAGTACAGTATTGAATCTACTTGTAGATAAGAGTCAAAAGTTTCTACTTATCTGGTACTCATTTCTTTGTTGATTTACATTGTGTATTTCCATTTCTTCTTGATGTCCCTTCACCAATCGTCGTAACTCTTCTCCTCTTTTTGATTTCTTTTCAAAGTTTAAATTTTCAATAGCCACCATTTTGTAATTTGAATTACCAACAACCATGTTACCGATCTTTTCAGAATTTGAATATCCAATAGCCATATAACATATCTTTTCCTCTAAAACAACACAACTTTTCAAATAATCAAATAACTTTTTAAATAATTCAAATGTCTTTATAAATATTCAAATGACTTTTCAAAATAACTAACTACAATAATATCATGAAGGTTTTGTGACATATCCATAGACAAAAATTTCAAAATTTAAAACATTTCAAGTTTCAAATTTCAAATTTCAAAAATCAAATCATAGTAACCTGATTTTTCAATAAAATTGAATGCAAACTCACCTAATACTTGATGCAATACATGAATTAAAACTAGTATTCAAAATTTGCCATTTAACATTTCAAAAATCAGGTTATGAACTTTTTGAAAAACCTTGCTCTGATACCAATTGCTAAGGACTGCAGAATGGATCGTTAAGGCAAAGAAAACACTAGGGGGGATGAATAGTGTTGTAAGAATTTAAACAAAACTTAAAAATAGAATTATGGAATGAATCAAACACCACAAACACAATCACAGACAAAGATTCAAACACAAATGCAAAATAAACATAAATAAAAATGCAGAAAAGGAAAGAACACACCGGATTTTATACTGGTTCAGATTTCTCCTACATCCAATCCCGCACAACGCTGGATTGTGCAGAGTTTTATTACTATTTCCAATAGTCAAATACACCCTCCTTGATTTCACGGCTCAACAAGGAGACACCAACTCCTATTCCTTGATTTCACAGCTCAGTAAGGACACACTGACTCCTATTCCTTGATTTCACGGCTACAAGGATACAATGATTCCTCTTTGACTTACAAACAAAGTTTATTCAACCCAAGCAATTACAAAACTACCCTATAACTCTTCAATAGCACTTCATTCAGAGAGTAGAGTGTAGAGAGAAGAAGTTTTATCAAAAAAGAATTGAATTCGGTAGAGTATAAGTGTAAGAATCATAAAATTTGTTAAGAATAATGGTGGAGAGAAAGAGAATGAAGTTAGGGAAGAAAATGTGATAAAAAATTTGGTTTTAACCTCTTTTTATAGAGTATGAAGGGTTGCAACGGTTCTGAAGCGTTTCAAATAGTGAAAAGATACTTCCCTTCAAAATTAGAAAAAATAGCAGTTATATGTCGACATATACATTTTGGTATGTCGACATACTCATGTGTATTTTTGATTTTCAATGCATTTTTCAAGTGTTTTGATATAAAACTAACTCTGGAAATTCTTGAGTAAAATTCTAGTGTTGTAAATTAATATTATATAATATAAAAACATATGAAAACATAAATTTAAACTATATAAATATATTTATAAAATTATAAGGTTTTAAACTATATAAAGTATAAATATAGAGTATATAAACATAGAGTAAAAAACTTAAGTTTGAAAAACTAAGAAGAATAAAAATAGAGATAGAATTGAAAATCAGGATTTGAAAATTAGAATTTTGAATTTGAAAATTTGAATTTGAATTTGAACCTGGAGTGCTGTTTAGAGTCTTTACAAAATCTAGACTCTATAACTATAGTAATCTTGAACTCTTGAAATCTTGATTACTCATGAGTCTTGAAATTTCATTTTTCTTTGAATCTCTTATCATCTTTATAACTGTACAGCCTTCAGTAATATTTCCTGTATATAATTCCTACACACACACGCACACATACACACACACACACACACCACACACACATATATATATATTCTATACAAAAAGTGCTAGTATATATTTTATAATCAATGGTTATTGAAATAAGGTTGTTGTCATCAAAACTCCATTCTCCAACAGGAAGGGGTTGAAAGCCAATCAATGGGTAAAATTAGGAAAGATAATTCAAACCAAATGTATTTAGAATCGTAGAAGGCAAACAATCAAATAAGAAAACTTTGTTGTAAGACTTGTTGTTAGTAATCATCTCTTTTGTGTACGGGTATAGAACTGTTATTAAGTCTAACATTTTTGTTACTTATTATACTAGTATTTACTTTATACATCAGGCTGTATATCTGATTTACTCCTCTTTCTTTTCCCCTTTCAAGCTCATAGGATTGATTTTGATTATTTCGGATTTCTTGGAGGAGAAGCTTGTTGGAGTTCTTATTTTAATGTATCTCTTTTTTACTTCCAGTTGGTTGATTATTAATGATACTTGAGAAGGGAATATTTTATGTTATGTACTCTGATTTTCAGTGAGGCCCGGTGAAACATGTGATTTATGTCATTGTATCGTTATTGTGATTTGATGATGGTTATTTTATGAAATAAACAAATATGCAATATGATTTGTATGTTTCCGTTGTATCTATTTTATATGTCTTGTACACATTATCCTCTTTAGTGTTATTCAGTTATACCTATAAACGCTATGCATTCTTTAGTGTTCCTATTTTTGAGATACTAAGGGGTGCGAATGTTTTAGGAATTGTAACGACTCGCAAATTCAAACGCTTTGAAATATAGGTTGTTAACTGAAATTAACTTTGAAATTTAAATTTTATTTTGAATTTTATGAATGTATGAATTTTTTATCCATGTGCAAAAAATAAAATGAACAATTTGATAACGAAAATTTTACGACCATTAATTTAGAACTTGTTAAAGCTAAATAAATTTGTATTATCATTTAAATTTAAGTTCATTCTTAAAATTTAAATAATAAACTTGTAATATTGAGTAGTAATACAGTTGCCAAATCTATTGAAAGTTTTTTTTTGAAAAGGTCAATTTTGTTCAAAGTTTAAGTTTGAGTTGAAAATTAAAAAATTTGAAAATCTCTTTTTTTACTCGATATTTTAAGTTTGTCTCAATTTTTTTGTTTCATCACAATCCAAACTTTTTGTATGTTCATTCTTATATTTTGTGTACACTAATGAGGCATGTACCTAGCTTTTTGGGATGGTTTCTTCTGCCACATCATTCCATTATGTATAATTTTACGTTTAGAGTTTTATTGGACTCCGAGAAAGTTATATGTGGACTTTTCTTATTTGTGTCTCTCGTTTTGTATTTCACCGAAGCTTTCGTGTCTTCTTTCTTCCTCTAAAATCCTCTTCTCTACAAATCTGAATTTTCTCATTCACAAAACAATCCCTAGGTGATTTATACTTTCCAAATCTCTTTTCTTTAATTTTATTTTTAATTTCAAAATAATTTTTGTGAAAAAATCTTAGATCTATTATTCCAACAACCACAACCCTTCAACCACCGCTAAATCCACCACCCACGACCTGAACTGCCTCCTTCTACCACAAAGAAATGCTTAACCACCTCAAACCTAAATCGAAAACCCGTACCTGAACCGAAGCTCGACTTCCCTAGTTTTTTCCTCTTTTGATTTTCTATTTTATTCAGAATTTCATCCTATCTTACAGGTTCCATAATTTCCCAATAAAAAGCTCGAATCCGCTCTTTCTTTTATACGATATGATGAAGTTGAAAAGCGATAACTTTCACTTTGGCAAGATTTTGAAATTTTATATTTTTCTGTGTTGAAATCATAAATCTTTGAGGCACATTTTGAGGTTAAAATTTCTGATCCGAAATTTGTCTATCACTGTTTTAGCCTTTTCTCCCTCAAATTTTATCGAAAACAAGTTTTACTTCTTTTTCAAATTGAAAAGACAAGAATTTTAAAAAACATTATTATTTACCACTTTTCCCAATTCTATGGTTAACAAGTTCAAAAACCTTGCTTAAAATGTCTAAAATTTTGTACTGTTTTTGTAAAATTTTGTGAAATCAAAATCCATCTTCCCTAGCCAAAACTCTATTGCTCCCTTTTGTTAACTATTTGAGATGATGTTGTATGATTTAAAATTTTCATTGATATTTTCTCTTAGTCAAAAAGGTGAGTTTATCTCAGAATTGACTAACATATTGTGAATGTGGAATTCAACACAACTGAAATGTCATGAAATGTATAGGAATGTTAGTAGTAAATCATATTATTTGATATATACATACATACATACATACATACATATATATATATATATATATATATATATGCGGTTCACATATGACCCGCTATGACATAACCTATATAGGACAAGAATTATGCACAAGTGATATAACACTTGTGATGAAATGATATGTATGCTATGTGACATTGTTTATTTATGTTTTATTTCATGTTCTCACACTGCATGTCCTTCGTAGACTTAGGAAAAATCATTATGGGTTGAAATGATATATACTTGAGCCATTGTATAAATTTAGGAAAATCAAAATTGACTTGGAATTCAGGATGAAATGATAAATAACCGATAGTTTAAATTATGGTTCAGATGTTAAATATCCATATCAGTTGACCCATGAAAAAAATTATATATGAACACCGTGATCAATTTTTAAATGTTTGATAAATAGTTAGATTTTTGGAAAGAAGAATTAAGCTTAAATCTATTTTTTTAAGGTTTTTGTAACGACCCGGTAGAAATTTGATGCTCAAATTTCGACAATAATACATAATCTTCTATTGCTTGCCAAAACCCAAGTATCAAAAACACTATATAGTTAATAGAAAAAAAATTAGAGGATGAGAAAAGGAAAGAAAGATATACTAAAATAGAAGAAAAAGAAGAAGGATCAAACTAACCAATACGACACAGAGTCTTACATCCCAGGAGAATAAATACAATATAGAAATAAATATTTAAGAACTTGTATAAATACTTATACTCATCAGAGTATAACATACAACTGATACATCTGGACACTTATAAAAACCTCTCCTCATCTACAGCAACATCGGAATAAATACTAAATGTGTATCATATTTCTGAACTTCTTCAGCATGTCTTCTGAGGTCTGTAGCATCCCATCCTGAAAATTCGGTCTGACTTGACACTACTACAAAAGCAGGCATATTTGACACTAATTTGTGTGCATTGCATGAAAAGTGTGGCGAAAGCTATTCTTTGATCTTCTGCAACAACATTCATATGTTGTTGCATAAGATGTGAAGGTAGTGTTGCGGTTGGAATTCTTGTGTTGTGATGTGCAACACCAGTTCAAAGTGTTGCTTTACATAAACACATGTCAGGTCAGCGATCTGCGTTATCAGTTTAAACAAATAAACAGCTGTAGATGTAGATTAATCCAACAGTTCAAGCCGATCCCTGCTTCAGTTTAGTGAAAATTTGGCCCGATGTTTTCCCCATTCACGAAATACTCCCTCCAAAACAAATTTCTCCCATACTCTTCCTTCTGTGCGTTTCTCTCTCCACAAATCTATCCACGAACACCTCTGATTGCTACTCTATCTCCGGTTACAAACTATAAACCTCTGATTGCTCCTTTTTTTCAAACTTTACACCTCCGATTTGGATCATTTAAGACAATTACAGGTGGTTAGGGCTTCATCATTTCGATTTTATTTAGATGATTTCATCTCTAACTTATTTTGGTCTTCATTCAAAGTCTCTGGGTGATTTGGGTATACCGATTTCCATAAATTAGGGTTTTTTTATACTTGAAGTGTTGTATTTATATGTTTGCATGTGTTGAAATTGTGCAAGTTCTTTATTTTTATGTTTGCCAAACCATTGATGTATTGGTAAATAATGCCTATTTCGAAAAGTGGAAACAAAATTTAGAGGACAAAAGAAATCCAAATTAAATTTTTAAATATCTATTTCTGTTTATAGTTAAATAATGCCTATTTCTCTTCCTACATCGTATCACTACGAAGATACCCTGGGCATGGGTGATCTACGACTGTCAAATCCATCATCATTGGATACTCCTATTGATTTTTATATAGAGATGCAAGAAAGGCACCATGATGATTTGCATGAGTGTGAACTAAAGCAAGAAGAACTCGAAAGACAATGGCGAGAAGAAGAACGGTGTGAGGAAAGGGAAATGCAATAACATTTGTGCTGCCTTGCGTCGTCTGTGACGAGAAGGAATTTCGCTCGGTCCGAACCAGTCGCTAAACCGATTCAGGCCGTTCGAAACGCCCTATCGTTTGAGAACATGACAAAACAGAACGCATACAGAAGAACATTTCATTGTATATTACAACAATGCATCAGATTACAAGAATATACAGAGTACAAATGAATATTACACAGAAATATCAGAGATTTAAATTACATAGCAGCGGAAAATAATACAATACACAACTAGAAGTAGATATACGGATACAAAGCTTTCCGGATATCGTTCCAGCTGTAAACCAGGATCCTGTGAATATAAATCTGCAAAACCAAAACTACTAGCTGCCCATGTCAAAATAAGGGCACCCAGAGTTTAGGTTAAAACAATAAACTCCAGGTCAGTCATGGGACTGGTGTGAGAACTAAAACAGTTAATCTTTGTTTTTAAAGTTAGGTAAATCAAGGGACCACGCCGTATAACACGGAACGGGTTTTCACCCAAGAATACCAGTGCATAAAACAAACAGCGCAATGCTAAATAAAGAAAGATGAAGCTGTTATAAGACCCAGGTCCTATCACACAATGCAACGCAAGCCGGGGGATAGGGTTTTCCCTTATAACAGCCAAAGAATGCTTGATACGTTTGAAACAAATCATTTGATACTATTATAAGTGTATAGTGTATAAAACAACTTCAAATCATAAGTATCAATCATAGGCGGCATGAGTGCCCCATCCCACTATGTCACCATAAACAGGTTTACAAATAAAACCGCAAAGTCACGTATTTGGAAATTGGATTTCCATCTATGAACCGAGGCAAAAGATAGTCCTCAACCGATTTCGAGACTGTCTAGCCCGAGCCTCAGGACCCAGACTCAGGTGGGCCCTTGGATCCTCAGGGCCGGTCCACCGATGTGGATTAAAATGCCTGAACATGCGTTTCCCCACCCTTTGGGGCGTAAATGAGCCAACTAAATGACTCCATCGGTTCGAGAACGACCGATCAATCCGAGGCGCCTCGCAACAGCAACAACCACATAAGTCAAACTCGTCAGGGCGTGTAAAACAACTGACGCCACTTCTAGCTAGAAAGAAACGCATGCCCTCCCTGACGTCCTCTCCCGTTTTTGGTTCATACCGGGTGTGAAACACGCGAAGTAAACGTTACACAAAGCTACGCCACAAAGGCCTTGATTTGATCATCACCACAAGACTTTGCTTTTCAACAGAAGCCTCGATCAATTGCCACTTAGGCATGCCACACAGGCAATTCACTCCATGCGTTTGATATCCATCAATATATAACCCCTGAGCTCGTACGTCTCAGAGAAGAGCGTTAAGCAAGAGAATAAATTCTCCGCCGCCAAACAGATATATATTTAATAGAGACCAATCACACGGACTAAAATCCAATGTCAGACACACAGTCCATTTACAAGTCCGTTCTGGGGCTGAACGAAACCGGAGGCACCTAGTACCTCGCATATCCATCGATCTCCAAGTACGTCTGGACGATCACCAACTGTTTCCATCTTCTTGGGTGTACAGCCCAATCAAGATCATCAGTTATCACCCAAACGACGTGAAGACTTCCGGTCTTCGACCACCGTCTTCATCTTCGACACCACGTCGAATCAGTTATTCAGAATGGGATAAATCCGGTCTTCCTGAATAACTCGCGTATATATTATAAAAGTGTTACACAAACACAACATACGCCTCATTCCAATTCAGAATATTCTTTTATTCGAATATTCCTATACTTTGGGAAAAGTTCCCATTAATTTTATCCAAGATAAATTCTTTAAATTTATTCTTTAATCTCCTTTGAATATCAATTCAAACTAGTCGGGATTAGCGAACCACACCGAAGTAATCATTTATTTTAATTCCCAATCCCAACCTATTCATCCCATGAAGTAAAACTGGTAATACTTCATATCTAACACCACAGTGTTATCGGTAAATTCAATTACCATTTCACGTTCAAATCTAATTAAAGATTTAACTATCGCCTGGAGCAAAACTGGTGATACTCCATTTCGATTATTTCAATCTAATTAAAGATTCATTAAAACTCCATTTAGTTTTAATCTTTAACTGGGTTAAAGAATCAGTGTCATTTAAAACACGGTTCACGATAAACCCAAAATCACATTCATTAATTATCGGGTTAAAGAACGAGTGTTATTTAAAACACTGTTCACGATAAACCCAAAAATCAATATCAATTCAATTCCAATTAAATATCGTTTAATTGGTACACTTCATTAAATCTAAATAAAAAGATTTAATCTATTCACAACTGGGTTCAAGAACAGTGTTAGTGAAGACACCATTCGCGACAAACCCAAATCACATTTGATATTCAATACAAGGCTCTGAATAGAAAATATATCGGCTTATATTCAATATCAAATTCTACGACTAACAAATGTCGTATTGGAAATAACGATATAAATATTTATCTTTCAAATTTCCATAACAACATCTGTATAATCACGAATTCCAACATCGAAATATTCCGAAGACAATTTCGATTCAAATCTACTCCAATGCAATCATTGGAAATTTTGGTTATTTTCAAAACCCTTTTCAAATTCAATTTATTTATTTAAAAATAAATAGAATTATAATTCTAGTTCAAAACTAGTTCATTTCGATAAAAACCTATTTTTATCCTTTCAAATATGGAGTTTTTCATCCCAATCCTTCACAAATCATTTCTTATTATTTTACACAAATTATTACTATTTTTAATAATTTTATCAAGGCCCGTACAGTCGATTTCCATCAACGGTCATCGAACTGCACTTACATCGACCTTTTTCAAATTTGATTTGGACATAATTCCAAATCCAACCGTTAGATTTCAAATTTCTAATATTCGTTAGAAAGCTCTTTTCGATACGAACCCAACGGTTCCGGTTTTAGGAGAATCCGACGGTCGGATCTCCCGTAATGTCCGTTTGAAATAAATGGTTGAAATTCACGAACTACCGCGGCGCGGCGCGTTCTATTCAGGCCCTTATATTATATATATAATATATACTTCGTCGATTTCTATTTAAAACGAATTATATAAATAGTTTTGAATTCGTTTCAAAAACATTTTCAACTTCCATTTCAATTCAAATCAAAATTGAATTCTTCTTTATAAATTCGTTTTAAAATCCATTTCTATTCAATTCAAATTTCAATTCAATTTGAATTCATTTCACTTCGCTTTCAATTCAATTTGAAATCGTTTTCAATTCAATTCATTTCGAAATCGTTTTCAATTCAATTCATTTCGAAATCGTTTTCAATTCAATTCATTTCGAAATCGTTTTCAATTCAATTCATTTCGAAATCGTTTTCAATTCAATTCATTTCGAAATCGTTTTCAATTCAATTCATTTCGAAATCGTTTTAAAATCGATATAAATATCGTTCATGTCAAAATGGCGTCAATCTAATCATCACGGCTTCACATATTTCTATTTTCAAATATTCTATTTCCAATATTTCCTATTATCAAAATATTCTTTATTTTCACGATTGGAATGAGGCCCAATCAATTACCATATAAAGTTAATTATATGGATTTTCATACAACACATGTATATAATAACATTGAAAATAATCAACCATCAATCAAAGTGCACTACAATGTAAAAGCATCAAATATAGATATTCAACGCTTATAACAGCCTGTCAATCAATCGATCGACATATTTAATCAATCAGGATGAGTGAACTTCAAATTTCATCCCAACACCCGTGTGGGGTTTCAAACAATCAAACAAATATTTTATTTGTGCAGTTGGGCGATGTGTAAAATTTATCGTCCCAATCAATGTCATTCAAATAGGTGTACATAATCAAACCGTCTGGTTTGTGAATGAATATTTATTTATTCACATTCACGTTAAAAATTATATTTTTAACGATAAAACATTTTATTCCAACATATGAATTTCTATTCAATTCATTTATTCAATAAAATGATATTTTTATTTTTCTAACATATTTTAGAAAATTTCGGCGGCATAACGGCACGATACTAGAAACGGGACGAGGCCTAGCCTTATCCCCGGTCTAGTGAAGGCCCACGCCATTCACACATCAATCATATCAATTTCAATTTCACCAAAACAATCAAATCCAAATCAAATAATCTAACCAACTACACAAGCAATCAAACAAGTCCATGGTCTGTGGACGGGTGTCGGGTGCTACTAAGCACCGTCTGCATCCTAGTATATATATATAACTAGAAAATTAATTTGAAAGGTGAGAAGTTCTCACAGAAAGCTATCCAAGCTCCACGGCACTTCACTTGCAGAAGTCTTCGTCGTTTCGCCTTTTTGTCACCTTCGTTGCTGTAGCCACTACATATGTAAAGATCGAATTTTTACTATGCTATTCAATATATAAAAATCGAATTTTTACTTCGAAGTTCAATATATAAAAATCATATTTTTATTCCGAAGTTCAACATATAAAAATTCTATTTTTAATTCGAAGTTCAACATATAAAAATTCTATTTTTAATTCGAAGTTCAACATATAAAAATTCTATTTTTAATTTGAAGTTCAACATATAAAAATTCTATTTTTAATTCGAAGTTTAACATATAAAAATTCTATTTTTAATTCGAAGTTCAACATATAAAAATTCTATTTTTAATCCGAAGTTCAACATATAAAAATTCTATTTTTAATTCGAAGTTCAACATATAAAAATTCTATTTTTAATCCGAAGTTCAACATATAAAAATTCTATTTTTAATTCGAAGTTCAACATATAAAAATTCTATTTTTAATTCGAAGTTCAACATATAAAAATTCTATTTTTAATCCGAAGTTCAACATATAAAAATTCTATCATATATATTTTTAAAACATTCCCATATATTTTCAAAACCTTGCGATATAGATGTATTTTCATCAATGCTAATTTTTATATTTAAAAATCATTTCAAATTTATATTTTCTATTTAAAGTTTTAACCTTTTCCTATTTAAAGTTTTAACCTTTTTCTATTTAAAGTTTTAACCTTTTTCTATTTAAAGTTTTAACCTTTTTCAAATCAGTTTGAAAATTAACATAAAATCAGTTTTTAAAATTAACATAAAATCAGTTTTTAAAATTAACATAAAATCAGTTTTTAAAATTAATCATAAAATCAGTTTTTAAAATTAATCATAAAATCAGTTTTTAAAATTACTATAAATCGAAATTAGTTTTTAACTCTAAAATAAAAATAAAAATAAAAGTAAAATAAAAATACTTACTGTATGCGAAGATGGGGGGAGCGTCGGCTTCGTCGGAGTTTGCAGGTCGGAGGGGGGGGGTCGGCTTCGTCGGAGTTTGCAGGTCGGAGGGGGGGTCGGGCTTCAGGGCGCTGGAGAGCTAGGGAGGGGGAGGAGGGCGCTCCGTCGAGAGGGGGGGGTCTAGTAGTGGGCGGCGCCACCTGGTGGCAACGGAGGAGGACGCTCCGTCGAGGGGGGGGGGCTGCGCGATTTAGATTAGGTTTCCATTTTTTTTTTTTTTTGAATTTTGTTTTGAACGTGGGGGGTGGGGGGGCTGGGAGGAGATAAGGGGAGGGAATATTTTTTTATTTATTTAATTAATTTAATTTCTCTCTCCTAAGTTGACTTTTCATACGCTCTCGAAATCGAACCCACCGCCTGTCGTCCATAGCGTTTTACCCCCATTCCGAACACAATGGGATATGTTTCGTAGGTTGATTTGATCGTTTCGATCAGTTTCCTTTGAATTTACATTTAAATTACTATATTGAATTTTAAACGTACATTTCAAATTACCGGGGTCACATACTAACTAGAAAAATTCCCGAAAAATATTTTCTAGCTTCGTATCGACGATACGGTCCTAACAAAACTAGTTTCGTCAAATTCTGAGGTCGTTGGAAAAATGGCCATTTTCCAGTCGATTAAAATCAACTGAAACGGGTCAAACGCGTTTTCCTATGCCACGCTCACATATTGATTCGAAAAATTATGAAATTTGAAACATAGCAATAACTTCACATTCCGGACCCAACAAAAGTGGTTTCGTCGAAATCCGAGGTCGTTTGCAAAATGTCCATTTTTAAGGGCCTGAATTCCATAGCGACTATTCAGAATTTTCAACTGGACATATCTTTTGATTCACGCTATGAAATCTTGATTTTTCGGATTCGATAGAAAGATATTATCAATTAGATCCTATCATTTTTGGTTTCACTAAAATCCGGATTGTTTTGCACCCAGCACATTCAATCAAAGTTTGAAATCGAATTATCGAACTACCACGCCATTTTCAATTCCTTTTATAATTATATATAATTATTTATATTCTAACGACGACGCGTATAATATATACGTTCGAATTATATTCAAAATAAATTTCGCGACAATATTATTTAAAATAATCTATTTTAAATAATCAAAATTCGCTAGAATTGCCAAAATAAAAATTTTAAACTGGCCTAGAATTTGCGGGTTATTACAATCTCCCCCACTTAAAACTTTTCGTCCCCGAAAAGGAACAGAGTCGAAAGTGGTTTGATTAATCAGCTCTACGTTCGATCTGGCTTCCATTCTCCAACTCTTTAGTTTCTGAGAATTTTCAAAATTTCAAAAATTTGGCTAACACCCTAAATTTTTGAAAAAAATCGCCATAACCTCCCCTGCACCGGGAGCATCGGGGAATTTCAAATAGCTTCCCCGGTCCTTCAGATCTCAAAAAGAAAAAGAAAAAGCCAAGCGGCTAGCCAATAGGCTCATAAAATCATCATCACCCAAACAAAACAGTAAATTATGTAGTAAACATGTACCTATTTGTCGGGCAAACAAATTTTATTCTTCGGCTCTAGCCTCCTTGCTATGACCTGTTCAATGATATATATGTATATGCAAGCAAAAGCGACCAATTTTCAATACAGTTAAATATTTGATTTAGTTAGGCATAAAGGTTCAAAATTATCAAACAATTAAACAAACAACACAAACATCAATCAATTAGTGAATTAACATTTCAAATCCATAATTTGATACATATACAAAAATCATGTTTTTGATGCCAATTCACAACAATAGGCCCTATCTAATTTTGGTTCTCACACCAGTCTAATGGAAATATATAGATATCACACCTTCGAAACACGAATATAAATATTGATAATGCGGCCGCATTACCAAAATTATCTCCGGGCGACTAGAGTGTGATTCTATATCTATCCAGTATATTAAAATTTCAAATACACGTTTGCAAGGCGTATATGCAAAATTTTTATATATTGAACTGTCCAAATCAATATAAATAAATAATCAAATACGAATAATTGATTTAGATTTTCAAAACAAAATTTGTTTTCATTTTCAAAAACATACTCTTCACACTCGTTCTAGGATACTACTGATCCCATCTCTAACGAGTCATTCCTATTGGATATTACTAACCCAATATCTGATGAATTCTTTCGTATGGTTCTAATGTGCCTTGTTCTCCAAGCTTTGTAAACCAAAGCTCTGATACCAACTGTGACGAGAAGGAATTTCGCTCGGTCCGAACCAGTCGCTAAACCGATTCAGGCCGTTCGAAACGCCCTATCGTTTGAGAACATGACAAAACAGAACGCATACAGAAGAACATTTCATTGTATATTACAACAATGCATCAGATTACAAGAATATACAGAGTACAAATGAATATTACACAGAAATATCAGAGATTTAAATTACATAGCAGCGGAAAATAATACAATACACAACTAGAAGTAGATATACGGATACAAAGCTTTCCGGATATCGTTCCAGCTGTAAACCAGGATCCTGTGAACATAAATCTGCAAAACCAAAACTACTAGCTGCCCATGTCAAAATAAGGGCACCCAGAGTTTAGGTTAAAACAATAAACTCCAGGTCAGTCATGGGACTGGTGTGAGAACTAAAACAGTTAATCTTTGTTTTTAAAGTTAGGTAAATCAAGGGACCACGCCGTATAACACGGAACGGGTTTTCACCCAAGAATACCAGTGCATAAAACAAACAGCGCAATGCTAAATAAAGAAAGATGAAGCTGTTATAAGACCCAGGTCCTATCACACAATGCAACGCAAGCCGGGGGATAGGGTTTTCCCTTATAACAGCCAAAGAATGCTTGATACGTTTGAAACAAATCATTTGATACTATTATAAGTGTATAGTGTATAAAACAACTTCAAATCATAAGTATCAATCATAGGCGGCATGAGTGCCCCATCCCACTATGTCACCATAAATAGGTTTACAAATAAAACCGCAAAGTCACGTATTTGGAAATTGGATTTCCATCTATGAACCGAGGCAAAAGATAGTCCTCAACCGATTTCGAGACTGTCTAGCCCGAGCCTCAGGACCCAGACTCAGGTGGGCCCTTGGATCCTCAGGGCCGGTCCACCGATGTGGATTAAAATGCCTGAACATGCGTTTCCCCGCCCTTTGGGGCGTAAATGAGCCAACTAAATGACTCCATCGGTTCGAGAATGACCGATCAATCCGAGGCGCATCGCAACAGCAACAACCACATAAGTCAAACTCGTCAGGGCATGTAAAACAACTGACGCCACTTCTAGCTAGAAAGAAACGCATGCCCTCCCTGACGTCCTCTCCCGTTTTTGGTTCATACCGGGTGTGAAACACGCGAAGTAAACGTTACACAAAGCTACGCCACAAAGGCCTTGCTTTGATCATCACCACAAGACTTTGCTTTTCAACAGAAGCCTCGATCAATTGCCACTTAGGCATGCCACACAGGCAATTCACTCCATGCGTTTGATATCCATCAATATATAACCCCTGAGCTCGTACATCTCAGAGAAGGGCATTAAGCAAGAGAATAAATTCTCCGCCGCCAAACAGATATATATTTAATAGAGACCAATCACACGGACTAAAATCCAATGTCAGACACACGGTCCATTTACAAGTCCGTTCTGGGGCTGAACGAAACCGGAGGCACCTAGTACCTCGCATATCCATCGATCTGCAAGTACGTCTGGACGATCACCAACTGTTTCCATCTTCTTGGGTGTACAGCCCAATCAAGATCATCAGTTATCACCCAAACGACGTGAAGACTTCCGGTCTTCGACCACCGTCTTCATCTTCGACACCACGTCGAATCAGTTATTCAGAATGGGATAAACCCGGTCTTCCTGAATAACTCGCGTATATATTATAAAAGTGTTACACAAACACAACATACGCCTCATTCCAATTCAGAATATTCTTTTATTCGAATATTCCTATACTTTGGGAAAAGTTCCCATTAATTTTATCCAAGATAAATTCTTTAAATTTATTCTTTAATCTCCTTTGAATATCAATTCAAACTAGTCGGGATTAGCGAACCACACCGAAGTAATCATTTATTTTAATTCCCAATCCCAACCTATTCATCCCATGAAGTAAAACTGGTAATACTTCATATCTAACACCACAGTGTTATCGGTAAATTCAATTACCATTTCACGTTCAAATATAATTAAAGATTTAACTATCGCCTGGAGCAAAACTGGTGATACTCCATTTCGATTATTTCAATCTAATTAAAGATTCATTAAAACTCCATTTAGTTTTAATCTTTAACTGGGTTAAAGAATCAGTGTCATTTAAAACACGGTTCACGATAAACCCAAAATCACATTCATTAATTATCGGGTTAAAGAACGAGTGTTATTTAAAACACTGTTCACGATAAACCCAAAAATCAATATCAATTCAATTCCAATTAAATATCGTTTAATTGGTACACTTCATTAAATCTAAATAAAAAGATTTAATCTTTTCACAACTGGGTTCAAGAACAGTGTTAGTGAAGACACCATTCGCGACAAACCCAAATCACATTTGATATTCAATACAAGGCTCTGAATAGAAAATATATCGGCTTATATTCAATATCAAATTCTACGACTAACAAATGTCGTATTGGAAATAACGATATAAATATATATCTTTCAAATTTCCATAGCAACATCTGTATAATCACGAATTCCAACATCGAAATATTCCGAAGACAATTTCGATTCAAATCCACTCCAATGCAATCATTGGAAATTTTGGTTATTTTCAAAACCCTTTTCAAATTCAATTTATTTATTTAAAAATAAATAGAATTATAATTCTTGTTCAAAACTAGTTCATTTCGATAAAAACCTATTTTTATCCTTTCAAATATGGAGTTTTTCATCCCAATCCTTCACAAATCATTTCTTATGATTTTACACAAATTATTACTATTTTTAATAATTTTATCAAGGCCCGTACAGTCGATTTCCATCAACGGTCATCGAACTGCACTTACATCGACCTTTTTCAAATTTGATTTGGACATAATTCCAAATCCAACCGTTAGATTTCAAATTTCTAATATTCGTTAGAAAGCCCTTTTCGATACGAACCCAACGGTTCCGGTTTTAGGAGAATCCGACGGTCGGATCTCCCGTAATGTCCGTTTGAAATAAATGGTCGAAATTCACGAACTGCCGCGGCGCGGCGCGTTCTATTCAGGCCCTTATATTATATATATAATATATACTTCGTCGATTTCTATTTAAAACGAATTATATAAATAGTTTTGAATTCGTTTCAAAAACATTTTCAACTTCCATTTCAATTCAAATCAAAATTGAATTCTTCTTTATAAATTCGTTTTAAAATCCATTTCTATTCAATTCAAATTTCAATTCAATTTGAATTCATTTCACTTCGCTTTCAATTCAATTTGAATTCGTTTTCAATTCAATTCATTTTGAAATCATTTTCAATTCAATTCATTTCGAAATCGTTTTCAATTCAATTCATTTCGAAATCGTTTTCAATTCAATTCATTTCGAAATCGTTTTCAATTCAATTCATTTCGAAATCGTTTTCAATTCAATTCATTTCGAAATCGTTTTCAATTCAATTCATTTCGAAATCGTTTTCAATTCAATTCATTTCGAAATCGTTTTCAATTCAATTCATTTCGAAATCGTTTTAAAATCGATATAAATATCGTTCACGTCAAAATGGCGTCAATCTAATCATCACGGCTTCACATATTTCTATTTTCAAATATTCTATTTCCAATATTTCCTATTATCAAAATATTCTTACTTTTCACGATTGGAATGAGGCCCAATCAATTACCATATAAAGTTAATTATATGGATTTTCATACAACACATATATATAATAACATTGAAAATAATCAACCATCAATCAAAGTGCACTACACTGTAAAAGCATCAAATATAGATATTCAACGCTTATAACAGCCTGTCAATCAATCGATCGACATATTTAATCAATCAGGATGAGTGAACTTCAAATTTCATCCCAACACCCGTGTGGGGTTTCAAACAATCAAACAAATATTTTATTCGTGCAGTTGGGCGATGTGTAAAATTTATCGTCCCAATCAATGTCATTCAAATAGGCGTACATAAACAAACCGTCTGGTTTGTAAATGAATATTTATTTATTCACATTCACGTTAAAAATTATATTTTTAACGATAAAACATTTTATTCCAACATATGAATTTCTATTCAATTCATTTATTCAATAAAATGATATTTTTATTTTTCTAACATATTTTAGAAAATTTCGGCGGCATAACGGCACGATACTAGAAACGGGACGAGGCCTAGCCTTATCCCCGGTCTAGTGAAGGCCCACGCCATTCACACATCAATCATATCAATTTCAATTTCACCAAAACAATCAAATTCAAATCAAATAATCTAACCAACTACACAACCAATCAAACAAGTCCATGGTCTGTGGACGGGTGTCGGGTGCTACTAAGCACCGTCTGCATCCTAGTATATATATATAACTAGAAAATTAATTTGAAAGGTGAGAAGTTCTCACAGAAAGCTATCCAAGCTCCACGGCACTTCATTTGCAGAAGTCTTCGTCGTTTCGCCTTTTTGTCACCTTCGTTGATGTAGCCACTACATATGTAAAGATCGAATTTTTACTATGCTATTCAATATATAAAAATCGAATTTTTACTTCGAAGTTCAATATATAAAAATCATATTTTTATTCCGAAGTTCAACATATAAAAATTCTATTTTTAATTCGAAGTTCAACATATAAAAATTCTATTTTTAATTTGAAGTTCAACATATAAAAATTCTATTTTTAATTCGAAGTTTAACATATAAAAATTCTATTTTTAATTCGAAGTTCAACATATAAAAATTCTATTTTTAATTCGAAGTTCAACATATAAAAATTCTATTTTTAATCCGAAGTTCAACATATAAAAATTCTATTTTTAATTCGAAGTTCAACATATAAAAATTCTATTTTTAATCCGAAGTTCAACATATAAAAATTCTATTTTTAATTCGAAGTTCAACATATAAAAATTCTATTTTTAATTCGAAGTTCAACATATAAAAATTCTATTTTTAATCAGAAGTTCAACATATAAAAATTCTATGATATATATTTTTAAAACATTCCCATATATTTTCAAAACCTTGCGATATAGATGTATTTTCAACAATGCTAATTTTTATATTTAAAAATCATTTCAAATTTATATTTTCTATTTAAAGTTTTAACCTTTTCCTATTTAAAGTTTTAACCTTTTTCTATTTAAAGTTTTAACCTTTTCCTATTTAAAGTTTTAACCTTTTTCTATTTAAAGTTTTAACCTTTTTCTATTTAAAGTTTTAACCTTTTTCAAATCAGTTTGAAAATTAACATAAAATCAGTTTTTAAAATTAACATAAAATCAGTTTTTAAAATTAACATAAAATTAGTTTTTAAAATTAATCATAAAATCAGTTTTTAAAATTAATCATAAAATCAGTTTTTAAAATTACTATAAATCGAAATTAGTTTTTAACTCTAAAATAAAAATAAAAGTAAAATAAAAATACTTACTGTATGCGAAGATGGGGGCAGCGTCGGCTTCGTCGGAGTTTGAAGGTCGGAGGGGGGGGAGGGGGTCGGCTTCGTCGGAGTTTGCAGGTCGGAGGGGGGGGGTCGGGCTTCAGGGCGCTGGAGAGCTAGGGAGGGGGAGGAGGGCGCTCCGTCGAGAGGGGGGGGGGGGTCTAGTAGTGGGCGGCGCCACCTGGTGGCAACGGAGGAGGACGCTCCGTCGAGGGGGGGGGGCTGCGCGATTTAGATTAGGTTTCCATTTTTTTTTTTTTTTTTGAATTTTGTTTTGAACGTGGGGGGGGGCCTGGGAGGAGATAAGGGGAGGGAATATTTTTTTTTTTATTTAATTAATTTAATTTCTCTCTCCTAAGTTGACTTTTCATACGCTCTCGAAATCGAACCCACCGCCTGTCGTCCATAGCGTTTTACCCCCATTCCGAACACAATGGGATATGTTTCGTAGGTTGATTTGATTGTTTCGATCAGTTTCCTTTGAATTTACATTTAAATTACTATATTGAATTTTAAACGTACATTTCAAATTACCGGGGTCACATACTAACTAGAAAAATTCCCGAAAAATATTTTCTAGCTTCGTATCGACGATACGGTCCTAACAAAACTAGTTTCGTCAAATTCTGAGGTCGTTGGAAAAATGGCCATTTTCCAGTCGATTAAAATCAACTGAAACGGGTCAAACGCGTTTTCCTATGCCACGCTCACATATTGATTCGAAAAATTATGAAATTTGAAACTTAGCAATAACTTCACATTCCGGACCCAACAAAAGTGGTTTCGTCGAAATCCGAGGTCGTTTGCAAAATGTCCATTTTTAAGGGTCTGAATTCCATAGCGACTATTCAGAATTTTCAACTGGACATATATTTTGATTCACGCTATGAAATCTTGATTTTTCGGATTCGATAGAAAGATATTATCAATTAGATCTTATCATTTTTGGTTTCACTAAAATCCGAATTGTTTTGCACCCGGCACATTCAATCAAAGTTTGAAATCGAATTATCGAACTACCGCGCCATTTTCAATTCCTTTTATAATTATATATAATTATTTATATTCTAACGACGACGCGTATAATATATACGTTCGAATTATATTCAAAATAAATTTCTCGACAATATTATTTAAAATAATCTATTTTAAATAATCAAAATTCGCTAGAATTGCCAAAATAAAAATTTTAAACTGGCCCAGAATTTGCAGGTTATTGCATCGTCAGCATCAAAGCAACCAAGTGATTAATGAACAACAAGTTGAATCACCAATGATAATGTTTGATTGTGGGTATTCCGCTGTAGAAGATGTTATTTCGATTGGATTCAACATTGGTCTTTGTTATTTTAGATGTCGTGTTTATCCCATAGTGTGTACCTTTTAGCAGTGGATTAGCCAGCAGTTTCCAAGTCGAGCCGCTGAGTACGCAAATGAATTACAACATCAACTTACAACACTGCAAAATCGAGTTATTGGTTTTTGAACTAACATTAGTAGACTTAACGACCAGCTTCATGGGCTAAACATTAGAAGACAAAATTAAATTATTGCATCATTCTTTGTATTAGGTACAACTGTATCGTCTTTGTATCACCTGTATAGTCTTTGTATCTGTACTGTTTTGCTTTGGTGCAGCCATGTAATGTTATGAATTTGTGTTCAGTATCCTTAGTTGCTTGTTTTATGTATTCCCGTGATAATTCAGTTCCAAAAGTTAGTGATAATTCATATCAAAACAATCGTCTTTGTATCACCACACTGATTATGTATATTTGTAAATTATTAACTTGTTTTGTTTTTATTTCTAATTTAATCAAACCTTACAGGGTAGCCCCTGTTCGTGTCTTGAAACTGTTAGTGCTATCAAATTTAGTTTTACTAGGCCGTGGTTAGATTGTTGCAATGGATAGTGAGTATTACAAATGGATAGGACTTCCGAGATTGAGCGCAAAATATGTAAGAGGGGTAAAAAAATTTCTAAGAAATTCATTTCCCATTTATAAAGTAGGTGATGAGATGAAGTGCCTCTGCAAAAAATGAACAGAACGTAATTGGTATTGTGAAAATGTCATATACGGTCATCTTAATTTTAATGGCCCTTCTTCATTACATACAGGGTGGATTTGTGAAGTTTTACAGACAAAATTAATAGGTGTTGATGACCATATGGATTGTGCAACAGAGATGGATTTTGAGGATAATTTAGATGTCATGTTCAAATGTGTGGGTTACAAATTTGATTAAAATCCCAGGGACTTTGAAGTAGAACCAAATCCAGAGACTGAGAAATTTTATCGGCATATTAAAAAATAAAAAAACCGTAATATCCTGGCTGCACTAAATTTTCTCGATTAAGTTTCTTTATCAGGCTTTATCATTTAAAGTGTGCTTATAGAATTAACGAGTCTGCATTTGGGGAATTACTAAAGCTTATAAAAGAAGCCTTTCCTGATGCCCAGCTGCCTTTGTCTTCTTACACTACAAAGAATGTCATTAAGGATTTAGGTCTTGATTACCATAAAATACATCCCGGGCCAAACCATTGCATGTTATATTGGGCAGAGAATAAAGGTAAAGAGGCTTGTGAAATTTGTGGATTTTCGAGGTGGGGTATAAAAGAAAAAGAAGACATCGTTGATAATAATGATCCACCAAAGTCGATTCCCAAAGTGCCGGAAAATGTTATGAGGTACTTTCCACTAAGACCAAGGTTAAAAAGGATGTTTATGTGCAAAGAATTTTCCAAATTTATGAGATGGCACCAAGTGGAACGAAAAGAACATGGAAAACTAAGACATCCGGCTGATGGTTTGGCTTGGAAGATGATGGATGTTCTCTATCCTGATTTTTCATCAAAAAATCATAATGTTAGATTGGGTCTAGCATCTGATGGATTAATCCATATCGTTCAATTAATTCAAGTTATAGTAGATGGCCAATTGTGTGGGTAAACTACAATCTTCCGCCTTGATTATGTATGAAACAAAAGTATTTGATTTTTTTCAACATTAATATCTGGTCCAAATTCTCCAATGAACAGTATTGACGTATATATGCAGCCTTTGATTGTGGAATTGAAAGCATTATGGAATGTTTGCATCAAAACTTATGATTCCTTGTCTGATGGGAATTTTAATTTATGCGCAAGCGTCTTATGGGCCATTTGTGATTTTCTGGGATATGCTATGTTGTTAGGTTGGAGCACAAGGGGGAAACTAGCTGTCCAGTATGCCATTATGAAATTTCTTCAAATTATTTGAAGCATAGCAAAAAAATGTGTTATATGCGCCATAGAAAGTTTCTTCATCTGACACATAAGTGGAGGCTAGATAAGAGGAGATTTAATGGCGAAACTGAAATGGGGAGCATTCCAAAAAATATTATCAGGAATAGATATTAAAGAGTTATTGCGGGGGTTCAAAAATCAGTTTGGGGATAAGACCAAGAAACCGGGTAAAAATGATGGCCCTTTTAAAAAAAGGTCAATACTGTTTGACTTACCATATTGATGTCATAATCCCCTTCGACATAACCTACATGCCATACATATAGAGAAGAACATATGCGACAAAAGATTAGGTACTTAATATAGGTCGCATGTTGAAGATCACCTAAATGCTCGTTTGATTTACAGGAATTGGGCATAAGAAAGGCCCTTCATCCTGTTGAATGTGGTGATGGAAAGCATGTTGAAATTAGAGCTGCAATATTTGATATGACAAATAAGGAAAAAGAAATCTTTTGCTCTGTATTGAAGAATGCCAAATTTCCCTATGTTTTTGCCTCGAATGTTAGTCGGTGAGTGCACATAAAAGTGAGAACGGTTGTGGGATATAAGGGCCATGATTCTCATTTCATAATCCACAATTAGTTACTGTTTGCCATGAAGAAAGCATCAAAACCCAAGGTTGCGTTATCAATGATCAGATTTAGTGCATTCCTTAGAGGACTATGGAGCAAGGTTATCAAAGTGGATGATATCAAGAGGATGCAAAAAGAAATTTCCGAGATACTTTGTTGTTTTGAAATGATTTTTCCACAGACTTTTTTTAATATAATGGTACACTTGCCTGTTCATTTATGCAGAGAAAGCGAATACGGTGAGCCTGAACACCTTAGATGCATGTATCCAATTGAGTGATATCTAGGAAAGTTGAAATTTTATGTGTGAAATAGAAACAGACCGGTAGTGTGACGGCCGGAAATTTCGCTCGATCTGAATCAGTCGCTAAACCGATCTAGACCGTTCGAAACCCCTGAACGTTGAGAACATGACAAATCAGAACACAAACAGAAGAACATTTCATTGTATATTACAGCAATGCATCAGATTACAAGAATATACAGAGTATAAATGAATAAATATTACACAGAAATATCAGAGATTTAAATTACATTTAAATACATAGCAGCGGAAAATAATATAAAGCACAACTGAAGGTGATATACGGATACAGAGCTTTCCGGATATCATTCCAGCTGTAAACCAGGATCCTGTGAATATAAATCTGCAAAACCAAAACTACTAGCTGCCCGTGCGGAAAATAGGGGCACCCAGAGTTTAGGTTAAAACAATAAACTCCAGGTCAGTCATGTGACTGGTGTGAGAACTAAAACAGTTATTTAAAGCTTTACTTTTATAGAGAGCAATTCAAGGGACCACGCCGTATAACACGGAACGGGTTTCCTCCCAAGAATACCAGTGCATATAGATAAACAACGCAATGCTTTTTCGAAAAATGAAGCTATTATAAGACCCAGGTCCCATCACACAATGCAACGCAAGCCGGAGGATAGGGTTTTACCTTATAATAGCCAAACATGCTTGATACGTTTAAAACAAATCATTTGATACTATAATAAGTGTATAGTGTCAAAACAATTTCAATCATAAATATAAATCATAGACGGCATAGTATCCCATGCTACTATGTCGCCATACTAGGCTCTACAAATAAAGCCGAATTACACGTATTGGAAATTGGATTCCGTCATGAGTCGAGGCAAGGGGCAAGCTCCTCTCCGCGTTCGAGACACTCTAGCAAATGTCCCAGGATTACGCACACTGGGTAACCCCTGGATGCTTCAGGGTCGGTCCTCACTTACGTTAGAGGATTGGCAATTCCTGAACACACGTTTCCCGGTCCTTACAGACCTATAATCGAGGCGCCTCATCCAACAACCACAAAGGTGAAAAATATATATATGTCAGGGCTGGTAAGTCACTGACACCACCAAAGCTAGAAAGAAACGTGTGCTCTCCCTGCAGTCCGTATCCCATTTTTAACTCATACCGAGGTGTGAGGCTCGCGAATACACGTTATACACAAAGCTGCCACGTAGGCGTGCTTTGATCATCAACCACAAGACTTTGCTTTTCAACAGAAGCCTTGATCATTGCATCTTAGTATGCCACACAGGCAATTCATGCTATGCGACTGATGTCCATCGATATACAACCTCTGAGCTCGTACGTCTCAGAGAAGGGCGTTAAGCAAGAGAATAAATTCTCCTCCGCCAAACAGATGTATATTTAATAGAAATCAATCAACATAGAATAAAATCCAATGTTAGACACACAATCCATTTACAAGTCCGTTCTGGGTCTGAACGAAACCGGAGGCACTTTCCTCGCATATCCATCCACCTCCAAGTATGTCTGGACGACCACCAACTATTTCCATCCTCTTGGGTGTACAGCCCAATCAGGATCGTCAGTAATTACCCAAACGATGTGAAGACTTCCGGTTTTCGACCACCGTCTTCATCTTCGACTTATCGTCGAATCGGTTATTCAGAATGGGTGTAAACCCGGACTTTCCGAACAACCCGTGTATATTAAAAACAAATGTTACGCAAACACAACATACGCCTCATTCCAATTCATTAGTCACTAACCGCAGATTAGCAAGAGAACAATTTCCCAAACATTAATCCCGAAGGCCGAAACCAACATCAGATCAATACCCAGGAAACCCTTCTTCTTAGCCAACCTACAGCTAGTTTCCAAATTCCACATTCTTAGGGAAAAGTTCCCATTAATTCTATCCAAGATAAATTCTTTAAAATTTATCCTGTAATCTTCCTTTGGATGTCATTTAAAACCAAATTATGGTTTTTCCAACTAGTCGAGATTAGCGAACCGTAACGAAGTAATTATTTATTTTATTTCCCAATCCCAACCTATTCATCCCATGAAGCAAAACTGGTAATACTCCATATCTAACACCGTGGTGTTATCGGTAAAATTAATTACCATTTCACGTTCAAATCTAATTAAAGATTTAACTATCGCTTTGGAGCAAAACTGGTAATACTCCATTCTCGCTCATTTTCTAAATTTGATAATTTAGATTATCCATTCACATTTCAATCTAATTGCAGATTCATTAAAACTCCTTTTACTGGGTTAAAGAACTAGGTGTTATTTAAAACACAATTCACGACAAACCCAAATCACATTCTATTTGTTATCGGGTTAAAGAACTAGTGTTATTTAAAACACAGTTCACGATAAACCCATTTCAAATCCAATCAAATATATTAGAAATCCCGATTATTTAAAACCCCTTTTTAAATCTAATTTCTTTATTTAAAAATAATTGGGTTTTAAATTTAGTTCAAAACTAGTTCATTTCGATAAAAATCTATTTTTATCTTTTCAAATATGGAGTTTTTCATCCCAATTCTTCCCAAATCATTTCTTATGATTTTACATAAATTATTGATATTTTTAATAATTTTATTAAGGCCCGTACAATCGATTTCCAACAATGGCCATCGAACTGCACTTACAGCGACCTTTTTCGAATTTGATTTGGACGTATCTCCAAATCCAACCGTTAGATTTCAAATTTCTAATATTCGTTAGAAAGCTCTTTTCGATACGAACCCAACGGTTCCGGTTTTAGGAGAATCCGACGGTCGGATCTCCCGTAATGTCCGTTTGAAATAAATGGTCGAAATTCACGAACTGCCGCGGCGCGTTCTATTCAGGCCATTATATTATATATATAATATATATATAATATATATTTCGTCGATTTCTATTTAAAACGAATTATATAAATAGTTTTAAATTCGTTTCAAAAGCAAATTCAACTTCCCTTTCAATTCAAGTCAAAATTGAATTCTTCTTTATAAATTCGTTTTAAAATTCATTTCTATTTAATTCAAATTTCAATTCAATTTGAATTCGTTTCACTTTGCTTTCGATTCAATTTGAATTCGTTTTCAATTCAATCCAATTTCAAAGTCGTTTTCTATTCGATTCAATTCAAATTGGTTTTCTATTCGATTCAAATTCATTTTCTATTCAAACCAAATTTGTTTCGTTTTCTATTTGAATCCAATTCATTATATATTCAATTGAAATCAAATCCGTTAAACATCCAATTCGAATTCAATTTGTTTTCAATCCAATTTGAATTCGATTCCTTATATATTCAATTGAAATTAAATTGGTTTTCTATTCCATTCAATTCGAAATCGTTTTATATTCAATTCATTTCGAAATCGTTTTATATTCAATTCATTTCGAAATCGTTTTATATTCAATTCATTTCGAAATCGTTTTATATTCAATTCATTTCGAAATCGTTTTATATTCAATTCATTTCGAAATCGTTTTATATTCAATTCATTTCGAAATCGTTTTATATTCAATTCATTTCGAAATCGTTTTATATTCAATTCATTTCGAAATCGTTTTATATTCAATTCATTTCGAAATCGTTTTATATTCAATTCATTTCGAAATCGTTTTATATTCAATTCATTTCGAAATCGTTTTATATATCGTTCGCGTCAAAATGGCGCATCACTATTCAACACGGCTTTATATATTCTATTTCAAATATTTCTTTTTGTCAACACACGACTAATCTCAACGAATGAGTACCGTCCATGTGTGACTATTTTTGTTAAAATACTTCGTTCAACACATGACTAATCTCAACGGATGAGTACAGTCAACACATGAACCTTTTCTTTATATTGATAAAGATGTAAATTTTATTATAAAAATAATTCGTTCAACATATGACTGATCTCAACGAATGAGTACAGTCAACACATGAACTTTATTTTATATTGATAAAGATGTAAATTTTATTATAAAAATATTTCGTTCAACACATGACTAATCTCAACGGATGAGTACAGTCAACACATGAACCTTTATTTTACAATATTCTTAATCTTCTAAATTGGAATGAGGCCCAATCAATCACCATATAATGTTAATTATATGGATTTTCATACATCACATGTATATAATAGCATTGAAAAATAATCAACCATCAACCAAAGTGCACTACACTGTATAAGCATCAAATATAAATATCTAACGCTTATAACAGCCTGTCAATCAATCGATCGACATATTTAATCAGTCAGGATGAGTGAACTTCAAATTTCATCCCAACACCCGTGTAGGGTTTCAAACAATCAAACACAGATTTTATTCGTGCAGTTGGGCGATGTGTAAAATTTATCGACCCAATCAATGTCAGTCAAATCAGTGTACATAAACGAACCGTCCGGTTTGTAAATGAATATTTTATTTTATTCACTTTCACTTTAAAAATTATATTTTTAACGATAAAACATTTTATTTTAACATATGGATTTCTATTCAATTCATTTCTTAAATAAAATGATATTTCTATTTTTCTAACATATTTTAGAAAATTTCGGCGGCATAACGGCACGATACTAGAAACGGGACGAGGCCTAGCCTTATCCCCGGTCTAGTGAAGGCCCACGCCATTCACACATCAATCAAATCACTTTCGTTATGCAAACCACAAAATTTGGAGTAAGAGTCTAACCTAGCCTTACTCCTTCGCCTTATAACGGCGCACGTCTAATCCTAACCAATTTATCGATTCGATTTTTCACACCACAAACCACATTCAAACCAATATCGCAATCAATCACCAAACAGCCAAACAAACAAGTCCATGGTCTGTGGACGATTGTGTCGGGTGCTACTAAACACCGTCTGCATCCTAGTATATATATAACTAGAAATAAAATTGAAGAGCGAGAATTCTCACCGATAACTATCCAACTTCACGACACTCCTATTGTAGAGATCTTCGTCGTTCTCGCCCTTTTTGTCAGCTTCGTTGTCGTAGCCACTACATATGTAAAAATCGAATTTTTACTTCGCTATTCAATATGTAAAAATCGAAGTTTTACTTTGCTATTCAATATAAAAATCGAATTTTTACTACTATGTTATATAGATAAAAATTATATTTCTATCACGCTATTTTCTATATAAAGATTTCGCCTTTTTAAATTTAAAGATTTCATCTTTATAAAAATCTCATTTTTATTTTTATCTACACATATAAAGATGATATTTTTAATCTTCCTATCATGTAAAAATTATATTTTTGACTCTCTACCTAACCAAAAATTATATTTTTACATCATCTATATAGTAAAGACTATATTTTTAATACTTTAAAAATATAAAAATCATATTTTTACTACTTTAAAAATATAAAAATCATATTTTTCTACTTTAAAAATATAAAAGATTATATTTTTCTACTTTAAAAATATAAAAGATTATATTTTTACTACTTTACCACATAAATAAAATTCAGTTTATATAATAAATAAATTTCAGTTTATATATTAAATAAAATCATTTTATATATTAAATAAAATCAGTTTATAAAATAAATAAAATTAGAAAAACTTACAGGAGGGGGGGTCTTCTCCGTTCGTCAGTGGCTGAGAGGGGGGGTCGCGGTGGTTGTCCGGTGAAGGGGGAGGGCGCGTCGTACGGAGGAACGGTGGTGGGTTTCGGGTGGCTTGCGTCGATCGAAGGAGGGGAGGGGGTTTTAGGGTTGAAGGCGGGTTCTCAGGTGGGTGGCGGAGGGCTTTGGCGGGCGGAGGCGGCTGGCGGAGCGCCTGATGGCGGCGGCGCTAGGGTTCGGGGGGGGGGGGGGGTCGATGGGTTTTAGCTGAGCGGTTTTTTTTCTTTTTGTTTGTTTTTTTTTTCCTTTGAATGAAAACGAGAAGAGGGGGGGTTTATGAAAAATATATATATTTAATTATTTAATTACTTTTAAAAAAACAACTTTTATTTTCGACCTCAAAACGAGACCCACCGCCTGTCGCCCATAGCGTTTCACCCCCATTCCGAACACAATGGGATATGTATCGTAAGCTGATTCGGCTGTTACAATCAGTTTTCGTTAAATTTACATTTAAATCACTATATTGAATTTTAAACGTACATTTCAAATTACCGGGGTCACATACTAACTCTAAAAATTCTCGAAAAATATTTTCTAGCTTCGTATTGACGATACGGTCCTAACAAAACTAGTTTCGTCGAATTCTGAGACCGTTGGAAAAATGGCCATTTCCAGTCGATTAAAATCAACTGAAACTGGTCAAACGCGTTTTCCTTTACCACGCTCACATATTGATTCAAAAAATTATGAAATTTGGAATCTAGCAATAATTTGACATCACGGACCCAACAAAACTGGTTTCGTCGAAATCCGAGGTCGTTTGCAAAATGTCCATTTGTAAGGGCCTGAATTCCATAGCGACTATTCAGGATTTTCAACTGGACATATCTTTTGATTCCCGCTATGAAATCTTGATTTGTCGGATTCGTTAGAAAGATATTCTCAATTAGATCCTATTATTTTTGGTTTCACTAAAATCCGGATTGTTTTGCACCCGGTACATTTAATTGAAGTTTGAAATCGAATTATCGAACTACCGCGCCATTTTCAATTCTATTTATAATTATATATAAATATTTATATTCTAACGACGACGCGTATAATATATACGTCGAATTCTATTCTAAATAAATTTCTCGTCGATATTACTTAAAATAATTCATTTTAAATATTCAAAATTCGCTAAAATAAAAATTTTAAACTGGCCCAGATTTTACGGGTTATTACAATCTCCCCCACTTAAAACTTTTCGTCCCCGAAAAGGAACAAAGTCGAAAGTGGTTTGATCAATCAACTCTACGTTCGATCTGGCTTCCATTCTCCAACTTTTTAGTTTCTGAGAATTTTCAAATTTTCAAAAATTTGGCTAACACCCTAAATTTTCGAAAAATTTCGCCATAACCTCCCCTGCACCGGGAGCATCGTGGAATTTCAAATAGCTTCCCCGGTCCTTCAGATCTCAAAAAGAAAAAGAAAAAGCCAAGCGGCTAGCCAATAGGCTCATAAAATCATCATCACCCAAACAAAACAGTAAATTATGTAGTAAACATGTACCTATTTGTCGGGCAAACAAATTTTATTCTCTGCTCTAGCCTCCTTGCTATGACCTGTTCAATGTAATATATGCATATGCAAGCAAATGCGACCAATTTTCAATATAGTTCAATATTCGGTTCAATTAGGCATAATGGTTCAAAATTAGCAAACAAATAGGCAAACATCACAAACATCAATCAATTAGTGGATTAGAGTTTCAAATTCATAATTTTGATACATATACAAAAAATCATGTTTTTGATGCCAATTCACAACAATGTGTTCTAGCTATATAAATTTTGGTTCTCACACCAGTCTAATGGAAATATATCGATATCACACCTTCGTTACTCGAACATGAATACTAATGACAACTAGTCAATCATCAGAATCATCTTCGGGCCACTAGAGTATGATTCTATATCTATCCAGTATATTAAAACTTCGAATATACGTTCATGACGCGTATATGCAAAACCTTTATATATTGGATTGTCCATATTCAAAATAAATAAATAATCAAATACGTTTTAAAATGGTTTAAATTTTTAAAACAAAAATTGTTTTCATTTGAAAAATATACTCTTCACACTCGTTCTAGGATACTACTGATCCTATCTCTAACGAGTCATTCTAATTGGATATTTCTAATCCAATATCTGATGAATTCTTTCGTATGGTTCTAATGTGTCTTGTTCTCTAGCTCTGTAAACCAAAGCTCTGATACCAAACGTGACGGCCGGAAATTTCGCTCGATCTGAATCAGTCGCTAAACCGATCTAGACCGTTCGAAACCCCTGAACGTTGAGAACATGACAAATCAGAACACAAACAGAAGAACATTTCATTGTATATTACAGCAATGCATCAGATTACAAGAATATACAGAGTATAAATGAATAAATATTACACAGAAATATCAGAGATTTAAATTACATTTAAATACATAGCAGCGGAAAATAATATAAAGCACAACTAAAGGTGATATACGGATACAGAGCTTTCCGGATATCATTCCAGCTGTAAACCAGGATCCTGTGAATATAAATCTGCAAAACCAAAACTACTAGCTGCCCGTGCGGAAAATAGGGGCACCCAGAGTTTAGGTTAAAACAATAAACTCCAGGTCAGTCATGTGACTGGTGTGAGAACTAAAACAGTTATTTAAATCTTTACTTTAAAAGAGAGCAATTCAAGGGACCACGCCGTATAACACGGAACGGGTTTCCTCCCAAGAATACCAGTGCATATAGATAAACAACGCAATGCTTTTTCGAAAAATGAAGCTATTATAAGACCCAGGTCCCATCACACAATGCAACGCAAGCCGGAGGATAGGGTTTTACCTTATAATAGCCAAACATGCTTGATACGTTTAAAACAAATCATTTGATACTATAATAAGTGTATAGTGTCAAAACAATTTCAATCATAAATATAAATCATAGACGGCATAGTATCCCATGCTACTATGTCGCCATACTAGGCTCTACAAATAAAGCCGAATTACACGTATTGGAAATTGGATTCCGTCATGAGTCGAGGCAAGGGGCAAGCTCCTCTCCGCGTTCGAGACACTCTAGCAAATGTCCCAGGATTACGCACACTGGGTAACCCCTGGATGCTTCAAGGCCGGTCCTCACTTACGTTAGAGGATTGGCAATTCCTGAACACACGTTTCCCGGTCCTTACAGACCTATAATCGAGGCGCCTCATCCAACAACCACAAAGGTGAAAAATATATATATGTCAGGGCTGGTAAGTCACTGACACCACCAAAGCTAGAAAGAAACGTGTGCTCTCCCTGCAGTCCGTATCCCGTTTTTAACTCATACCGAGGTGTGAGGCTCGCGAATACACGTTATACACAAAGCTGCCACGTAGGCGTGCTTTGATCATCAACCACAAGACTTTGCTTTTCAACAGAAGCCTTGATCATTGCATCTTAGTATGCCACACAGGCAATTCATGCCATGCGACTGATGTCCATCGATATACAACCTCTGAGCTCGTACGTCTCAGAGAAGGGCGTTAAGCAAGAGAATAAATTCTCCGCCGCCAAACAGATGTATATTTAATAGAAATCAATCAACATAGAATAAAATCCAATGTCAGACACACAATCCATTTACAAGTCCGTTCTGGGTCTGAACGAAACCGGAGGCACTTTCCTCGCATATCCATCCACCTCCAAGTACGTCTGGACGACCACCAACTATTTCCATCCTCTTGGGTGTACAGCCCAATCAGGATCGTCAGTAATTACCCAAACGATGTGAAGACTTCCGGTTTTCGACCACCGTCTTCATCTTCGACTTATCGTCGAATCGGTTATTTAGAATGGGTGTAAACCCGGACTTTCCGAACAACCCGCGTATATTAAAAACAAATGTTACGCAAACACAACATACGCCTCATTCCAATTCATTAGTCACTAACCGCAGATTAGCAAGAGAACAATTTCCCAAACATTAATCCCGAAGGCCGAAACCAACATCAGATCAATACCCAGGAAACCCTTCTTCTTAGCCAACCTACAGCTAGTTTCCAAATTCCACATTCTTAGGGAAAAGTTCCCATTAATTCTATCTAAGATAAATTCTTTAAAATTTATCCTGTAATCTTCCTTTGGATGTCATTTAAAACCAAATTATGGTTTTTCCAACTAGTCGAGATTAGCGAACCGTAACGAAGTAATTATTTATTTTATTTCCCAATCCCAACCTATTCATCCCATGAAGCAAAACTGGTAATACTCCATATCTAACACCGTGGTGTTATCGGTAAAATTAATTACCATTTCACGTTCAAATCTAATTAAAGATTTAACTATCACTTTGGAGCAAAACTGGTAATACTCCATTCTCGCTCATTTTCTAAATTTGATAATTTAGATTATCCATTCACATTTCAATCTAATTGCAGATTCATTAAAACTCCTTTTACTGGGTTAAAGAACTAGGTGTTATTTAAAACACAGTTCACGACAAACCCAAATCACATTCTATTTGTTATCGGGTTAAAGAACAAGTGTTATTTAAAACACAGTTCACGATAAACCCATTTCAAATCCAATCAAATATATTAGAAATCCCGATTATTTAAAACCCCTTTTTAAATCTAATTTCTTTATTTAAAAATAATTGGGTTTTAAATTTAGTTCAAAACTAGTTCATTTCGATAAAAATCTATTTTTATCTTTTCAAATATGGAGTTTTTCATCCCAATTCTTCCCAAATCATTTCTTATGATTTTACATAAATTATTGATATTTTTAATAATTTTATTAAGGCCCGTACAATCGATTTCCAACAATGGCCATCGAACTGCACTTACAGCGACCTTTTTCGAATTTGATTTGGACGTATCTCCAAATCCAACCGTTAGATTTCAAATTTCTAATATTCGTTAGAAAGCTCTTTTCGATACGAACCCAACGGTTCCGGTTTTAGGAGAATCCGACGGTCGGATCTCCCGTATGTCCGTTTGAAATAAATGGTCGAAATTCAAGAACTGCCGCGGCGCGGCGCGTTCTATTCAGGCCATTATATTATATATATAATATATATATAATATATATTTCGTCGATTTCTATTTAAAACGAATTATATAAATAGTTTTAAATTCGTTTCAAAAGCAAATTCAACTTCCCTTTCAATTCAAGTCAAAATTGAATTCTTCTTTATAAATTCGTTTTAAAATTCATTTCTATTTAATTCAAATTTCAATTCAATTTGAATTCGTTTCACTTTGCTTTCGATTCAATTTGAATTCGTTTTCAATTCAATCCAATTTCAAAGCCGTTTTCTATTCGATTCAATTCAAATTGGTTTTCTATTCGATTCAAATTCATTTTCTATTCAAACCAAATTTGTTTCATTTTCTATTTGAATCCAATTCATTATATATTCAATTGAAATCAAATCCGTTAAACATCCAATTCGAATTCAATTTGTTTTCAATCCAATTTGAATTCGATTCGTTATATATTCAATTGAAATTAAATTGGTTTTCTATTCCATTCAATTCGAAATCGTTTTATATTCAATTCATTTCGAAATCGTTTTATATTCAATTCATTTCGAAATCGTTTTATATTCAATTCATTTCGAAATCGTTTTATATTCAATTCATTTCGAAATCGTTTTATATTCAATTCATTTCGAAATCGTTTTATATTCAATTCATTTCGAAATCGTTTTATATTCAATTCATTTCGAAATCGTTTTATATATCGTTCGCGTCAAAATGGCGCATCACTATTCAACACGGCTTTATATATTCTATTTCAAATATTTCTTTTTGTCAACACACGACTAATCTCAACGAATGAGTACCGTCCATGTGTGACTATTTTTGTTAAAATACTTCGTTCAACACATGACTAATCTCAACGGATGAGTACAGTCAACACATGAACCTTTTCTTTATATTGATAAAGATGTAAATTTTATTATAAAAATAATTCGTTCAACACATGACTGATCTCAACGAATGAGTACAGTCAACACATGAACCTTTATTTTATATTGATAAAGATGTAAATTTTATTATAAAAATATTTCGTTCAACACATGACTAATCTCAACGGATGAGTACAGTCAACACATGAACCTTTATTTTATAATATTCTTAATCTTCTAAATTGGAATGAGGCCCAATCAATCACCATATAATGTTAATTATATGGATTTTCATACATCACATGTATATAATAGCATTGAAAAATAATCAACCATCAACCAAAGTGCACTACACTGTATAAGCATCAAATATAAATATCTAACGCTTATAACAGCCTGTCAATCAATCGATCGACATATTTAATCAGTCAGGATGAGTGAACTTCAAATTTCATCCCAACACCCGTGTAGGGTTTCAAACAATCAAACACAGATTTTATTCGTGCAGTTGGGCGATGTGTAAAATTTATCGACCCAATCAATGTCAGTCAAATCAGTGTACATAAACGAACCGTCCGGTTTGTAAATGAATATTTTATTTTATTCACTTTCACGTTAAAAATTATATTTTTAACGATAAAACATTTTATTTTAACATATGGATTTCTATTCAATTCATTTCTTAAATAAAATGATATTTCTATTTTTCTAACATATTTTAGAAAATTTCGGCGGCATAACGGCACGATACTAGAAACGGGACGAGGCCTAGCCTTATCCCCGGTCTAGTGAAGGCCCACGCCATTCACACATCAATCAAATCACTTTCGTTATGCAAACCACAAAATTTGGAGTAAGAGTCTAACCTAGCCTTACTCCTTCGCCTTATAACGGCGCAAGTCTAATCCTAACCAATTTATCGATTCGATTTTTCACACCACAAACCACATTCAAACCAATATCGCAATCAATCACCAAACAGCCAAACAAACAAGTCCATGGTCTGTGGACGATTGTGTCGGGTGCTACTAAACACCGTCTGCATCCTAGTATATATATAACTAGAAATAAAATTGAAGAGTGAGAATTCTCACCGATAGCTATCCAACTTCACGACACTCCTATTGTAGAGATCTTCGTCGTTCTCGCCCTTTTTGTCAGCTTCGTTGTCGTAGCCACTACATATGTAAAAATCGAATTTTTACTTCGCTATTCAATATGTAAAAATCGAAGTTTTACTTTGCTATTCAATATAAAAATCGAATTTTTACTACTATGTTATATAGATAAAAATTATATTTCTATCACGCTATTTTCTATATAAAGATTTCGCCTTTTTAAATTTAAAGATTTCATCTTTATAAAAATCTCATTTTTATTTTTATCTACACATATAAAGATGATATTTTTAATCTTCCTATCATGTAAAAATTATATTTTTGACTCTCTACATAACCAAAAATTATATTTTTACATCATCTATATAGTAAAGACTATATTTTTAATACTTTAAAAATATAAAAATCATATTTTTACTACTTTAAAAATATAAAAATCATATTTTTCTACTTTAAAAATATAAAAGATTATATTTTTCTACTTTAAAAATATAAAAGATTATATTTTTACTACTTTACCACATAAATAAAATTCAGTTTATATAATAAATAAATTTCAGTTTATATATTAAATAAAATCATTTTATATATTAAATAAAATCAGTTTATAAAATAAATAAAATTAGAAAAACTTACAGGGGGGGTCTTCTCCGTTCGTCAGTGGCTGAGAGGGGGGGGTCGCGGTGGTTGTCCGGTGAAGGGGGAGGGCGCGTCGTACGGAGGAACGGTGGTGGGTTTCGGGTGGCTTGCGTCGATCGAAGGAGGGGAGGGGGTTTTAGGGTTGAAGGCGGGTTCTCAGGTGGGTGGCGGAGGGCTTTGGCGGGCGGAGGCGGCTGGCGGAGCGCCTGATGGCGGCGGCGCTAGGGTTCGGGGGGGGGGGGGGGTCGATGGGTTTTAGCTGAGCGGTTTTTTTTCTTTTTGTTTGTTTTTTTTTTCCTTTGAATGAAAACGAGAAGAGGGGGGGTTTATGAAAAATATATATATTTAATTATTTAATTACTTTTAAAAAAACAACTTTTATTTTCGACCTCAAAACGAGACCCACCGCCTGTCGCCCATAGCGTTTCACCCCCATTCCGAACACAATGGGATATGTATCGTAAGCTGATTCGGCTGTTACAATCAGTTTTCGTTAAATTTACATTTAAATCACTATATTGAATTTTAAACGTACATTTCAAATTACCGGGGTCACATACTAACTCTAAAAATTCTCGAAAAATATTTTCTAGCTTCGTATTGACGATACGGTCCTAACAAAACTAGTTTCGTCGAATTCTGAGACCGTTGGAAAAATGGCCATTTCCAGTCGATTAAAATCAACTGAAACTGGTCAAACGCGTTTTCCTTTACCACGCTCACATATTGATTCGAAAAATTATGAAATTTGGAATCTAGCAATAATTTGACATCACGGACCCAACAAAACTGGTTTCGTCGAAATCCGAGGTCGTTTGCAAAATGTCCATTTTTAAGGGCCTGAATTCCATAGCGACTATTCAGGATTTTCAACTGGACATATCTTTTGATTCCCGCTATGAAATCTTGATTTGTCGGATTCGTTAGAAAGATATTCTCAATTAGATCCTATTATTTTTGGTTTCACTAAAATCCGGATTGTTTTGCACCCGGTACATTTAATTGAAGTTTGAAATCGAATTATCGAACTACCGCGCCATTTTCAATTCTATTTATAATTATATATAAATATTTATATTCTAACGACGACGCGTATAATATATACGTCGAATTCTATTCTAAATAAATTTCTCGTCGATATTACTTAAAATAATTCATTTTAAATATTCAAAATTCGCTAAAATAAAAATTTTAAACTGGCCCAGATTTTACGGGTTATTACAGGTAGATTCGATTGTGGATGGTTACTTGGCCGAAGAGTGTGTGACCTTCTGTTCAAAATTTTTAAGCATTGATGGAGAACAAAAAACATGTCGATCGATTTTGGAAGATGTCCAACAGATTTGAAATATTATACTAAAACAAAAAAGAATAAAGATGGGAAAATGTTCAATTTGAAAGATGCAGAGATTGGAAGGCAACGCATCGCTATATTCTGTTTAATTCCGGTAATAAAGAAATTGAGAGTTTAATCAAGTAAGTTCTTAATTTCCTATATCATTTTCCTTAACTATAAATTAATATCTGCATTTCGTAGTTTTTTGACTAAATTATTATTTAGGGTTCATCAAGCTTTTATGGATGGTCTTACAAATCTAAGAGGATACAAGAGGGAATAAGATCATTTCGAAAAGTTTTGGAATTGTCTAAAAGAAGAGGTCCTGAAAAAGGACATTATTTCAAGAGATTTAGAGGTGTTTGTGTTCAATCCTAATCGAGTAGCTACGAAGTTTACCAGTTATATAGTAAATGGATATAGATTCCACACAAAATTTATAGATTCTCGATGTACCACACAAAATAGTGGTGTATTTTTGACTGCCAAAACCACCATCTTTGCAAGTTCGAAAGACCAAAACCTAATATTGGGTGATGTCCATTACTAGGATCAATCGAAGAAACATTTGAGCTTGATTATTGGGGAGCTTTCACAGTAGTCCTTTTTAAGTGTTGCTGGTATCAAAAGGAAAAAATTCATATAGTCTTACTCGAGTAAATTTTAGCAAGTGCCATAAAACTGATCCTTATGTCTTGTCTTCGCAAATGCAACAAGTATTTTATGTGGAAGATGCAGTTGAAAGAACAATCATTACATTATTAAAAAATTACCGAGAGATTGATGTAATACTGAAAATCAGAATGTAACGGAAGAAAACATGAGTAATACACATTCACATGATATGGGCATAGGTGGTGAACTAGAACCAGAATTTGGTGTTGGGGGTTGGATTAGGGATGGTGTCCCCGTAATAGAACTATAAACAGAACTAGAAGTAGAAGTTCCTGATCCTGTTCTGTCTCGTTAGGACAAAAAGTTCCACTTTCTTATTGCTTTAATTTGGTATAATCTGTTGTCTAATTTTTGATTATTTGGCACTTTTTATTTTAGCTGTAGATTATTATCTTTGATGAATGTATTTGGCACTCTTTTCTCATAATGCAATCTACACTGTTCGTATTGAAACACCCCGAATTTCGGTTAATGCTAAAATTCACTAATTACAGAATAAATAATCTCAGACGTGAGAATTGGGGGAAACGGGCTGCGTCATTGCGTTCGTCTCGGAAAAATACGCGAAATAGAGTCCGAGTTTTCGAAAATCGGAGTCCGTATGGCCCAGTTATGGCCCGATGAAGTTTGCAGAAAATTTGAAACTAAAAACAGATTTAAGTATTTAAATTTCAGATTTTAAAATGCACTGGCGGGGCCAGGCGGGAAAATTCCCGCCTACCCATGTCGACAGGGCTGTCGACAGGCCTGTCGACAGGGGTGTCGACTTGCCTGTCGACTTGCCTGTCGACAGGGTCCTGGCGTCCAGTGAACCTGGGTGCACCAGGTTGCACCAGGTTGGGTCTTGGGCTGGCTTGGAGGGCTGGTTCTGGAAGCTTCTTGGATCTGACGGGTCTAAATTAATCTAGGGTTAATCTAAGGGTCTAAAATGCAACCTAATCCTATAAATAACACTCTAACCCTACCCTAATTCATTCATAATTAAACCTAGTAACTAAACTATGGCAAAATGAAACTTGGTCATGGCCTCCACAAATCAATGAAGAGGAAAGCAAGCTCTAATCAACCTCTAATCCATTCTAAGTATCTTAATCTTCTTCATTAGCTTGCTAATTGTGTTTTGGTGAGTTTCTATCACTTTGATGATCAATTGTTAAGATAAGTAGATTAGGTGTAATGAGACTTATGGTCTTGAATGCGGATTTGTGAGATTGAATCAATTGAAATGATATGCTAATCTATGTATGTTGAATATGTAAATTTATGCAAGTTGAATATGTGAGTGTATGTATGTTGAATATGTAAATTTATGCAAGTTGAATATGTGAGTGTATGTATGTTGAATATGTAAATTTATGCAAGTTGGATATGTGGGTTTATGCATAATAAGTAATTGATTTTATGCAAGTTAAGAATGTGGTATTATGCATGATGAGTATGTGATTCTATGCATGCTAAGTAGGTGATATTATGCATGATGAGTATGTGATTCTATGCATGCTAAGTATATGATATTATGCAAGTTTAGTATGTGATTCTATGCATGCTAAGTATGGGATAACATGCATGATTAATAAGTTGTTTTATGCATATTTAACAAGTGGGTTTATCCATGTTTAACAAGTTCATATGCAAGTTACATGTATGATAATATATGCTATGCAAGTTACATGTTTGTTAATATGCAAGTTACATGTATGATAATATATGCTATGCAAGTTACACGTATGTTAATATGCAAGATATGCTATGCAAGTTACATGTTTGTTAATATGCAAGTTACATGTTTGTTAATATGCAAGTTACATGTATGATAATATATGCTATGCAAGTTACACGTATGTTAATATGCAAGATATGCTATGCAAGTTACATGTTTGTTAATATGCAAGTTACATGTTTGTTAATATGCAAGTTACATGTATGTTAATATGCAAGATATGCTATGCAAGTTACATGTTTGATTAATATGCAAGTATGTGAATGCTTATGCAAGTTATGTGTATGCTTAAATGCATGTTTAACATGATATGCAAGTTATGTGTGCTTATGCAAGTTATGTGAATGCTTATATGCAAGTTCAACATGTTATGCAAGATATGTGTATGATAATATGCAAGTTCATATGCAATATGTTATGCAAGTCATGTGCGATAATATGCAAGTTTGGATTAAATGTAGTTGGGTTAATATATGCTCATATATGCAAGTTGACATCCTCTTAACCCATGACAAAGTTATATGCTAAGATTTGGTTAAAACCCATGATATTTGTGATGGATCTTCCCTTTTTATTATGTCGTGAAATGAGGACGATTTGCGTGGGGAACGATAGGGTTAATAAATATGTTAATTAAAGTATGGTTGGGTATGATTAAGCATACCATAAAAATAAATTAACATAAGTGGGAATTTACCTATTGAGTTAGGTCTACCCCATGGGAATTTACCTATTGAGTTAGGTCTACCCATGTTATGAAAAACTTAATATTAATTAGGGATAATTAATATAAATTATGAGGGTGATTAATTAGGTGTAATTAATCGACTAAGACACGAGGTTGGACTCAGTTGTAGCGTAAAACTGCCCGGACCCAACCGGCCTAACCAGTTGCTACAAATGTTAGCCCAATGTGAGAGGTCTTAGGCACAAACTAAATACGTGATTAATGTAAAGACACGAGGTTAGACTCGGTTATGACATAAGGCTGCCCGGACCCAACCGGCTTAACCAGCGGTCATAAAAGATAGTCTAATGTGAGAGGTCTTTATGAGGATCACGGCCTTAATTAATTAAGAAACACTTACCCATATTAGCATGTAGTGGAACATGAGGGTTAAGTGGGTGCCTTGGGTGGCATGAGAAAACTAGTGGGTTGCCTTGGGTAGCAATAGAAAATACGATTAGAATACTTAACCAAAGTGGAACATGGAATTAAACATGATTAAAGGGTTAAGTAAGTGCCTCAGGTGGCATGTGGGAATTAAGTAAATGACTTGGGTGGCATGTGGAAAGCTAGTGGGTGCCTTAAAAGGTAATTAAAGTATGATTAATGACTTAACCAAAGTATTTATAACATGTAAGTGGACATGGTTAAAGGGGTTAAGTGGGATACACTAGATAAAATTTAACAAGCTTAAGTGGTAGCTTGTGGGGGCCCATCTCAACCAATATCCCAAACGTATCTTTGTGGGCTCGACCCAAGTCGAGTGACGGGACACGCATATTGGGCTTGACTATAAGAGGCCAAAAACACGTTAGCGGTGGCAACGTAGGACCAACGGGTTTCATATGCGTGTGTGGACCCGGGCTGGTTAGTAAATCGTTGTTACATCGTGTAGATATAAAGCCGTGCACCGTTGATATTATCAGGTTGCCACTTTAGGGAAATGATACACCCCATTGTGGGACCAGCACGGGTATCTACGTTAGGGAGCCGATCGCTTGGGAGTAGTGGGTACACCTAGTAATGATAGGGGCAGACGGCACCTATGTAGGGGTACTAGAAACTACTGGGTAAAAATTACTAAGTACATTTAGGGGGATCAACCTTTAAGTAGGAACTAATCTTGGGTAGGTAGAACTGGTGTGGTGCAGTGTAGGAATTATCTTTGAGTAGGTCTGGGACGGTGTAATTTAGTAATTATCCTTGGGTGGGTAAATGCGTCTTTACGATTATCTTAGTTTATCCTAAGTTTACCAAGCTGCTTAGTGTAGCCATTCATCCCCAATCGTTACCGTATATCAACTTATGTCTTCTCTGGTTATTTTAATGATTGTATTGTTAGGGTTATAGGACTCACTCAGACTTATGTCTGACCCCGTTGTTTTTATCTTTTTCCCAAACCCCAGGTTATTAGAGTGGGCCTGGTGCTAGTGGGCTTTGATCTGATTGATGTATCTATCCTATGGAGCTTGGACCTCTGGAGTGAAGCCGAGCTTATCTTTCCTTTTATGGCTATTAGTTATGTAGTGGGATTATGTACTTCTATTTTATCAAGATGGATATTATGTACTTGACTCTGGTTTATGGTTTTGTGATGTAACCAAACATGTATTACTTTCCGTTGCAATTAAATGATGATTTAAATTTTCAAGTATTACTTATATCTGTCTTGCTGTAATTTTACTGTTCTATATTCACTTAAAATACTTCACCGAAACTAAGACATTCCCCTGGTATGAGTGACCTTAGCGGACGTGGGGTGTTACACGTGGTATCAGAGCTTAAGGTTACCAGAACAGAAATTTTTTTTTAGAAAAACTATTTTTCTAAGAAAATTTTTGAAGGAGTATTTTCAAAAACATGTCTTTTAAGAGAAAAGTTTTTGAGAGAAAAGCATAATCCCCGATAGCCATATCTTTATCTTTCGAATTCTCCGTTTGAATCTCTTTCTCTCTCGGTTTGAGTTTCCCCTCCGTGTGTAGATGATCTTTCTAAGATAGATAAGGATGGAAAACCGCTTCAAGGGAATTAGACGTAAATCAGATTAGAAGTTGGTTCAAGAAGGAGGAGGACTTGTATGGACGATGGGAGGAAGGCCCTAATAGTTGTTTGATTAATGAGGGACGAAACCTCATTGATGGGAGGTTACGAGTGGGGAATAGGGAAGAAGAAGGCAAGTGGTTATCCTTTTGAGAGGAATAGGACACCTTATTAGAATTGTCCAAAGAAGCAAGGGCAAGGTAGGGAATCTTCGTAAGGATAGTTGTATCTCCTCACGACTAGGGTGCCAGATGGGAATAAGACCGTCTAGGTTGGAATTTGGATTTCTTTATTATCCGATCCAAACTTTATTTGATTCTGATGTATCGAGTTTGTTTATCTCATCAGTGTTAGTTGAGTCACTGCACTTAGACACCAGTTTAGTGGATGATCCCTTAGTTGTTTCAAACCCAATTGGGCTCCAAGATGTGTTTGGGTTTGAAAGTTTCTATACTTAGCGTTGAGTTTAGATGTGATGCTTGTTGGGCTTCACGGGCTATGGGTTAGTTTTGGGCATGGACTGGTTATCCAGTAGGGGTGCCGTTCTTGATTCTGAAGGGAGAGTTGTTAGGCTTATGACCCGCTTGGGTAACACTCTCGAGGTCTCTTGTATTCCCATAGAATCTGTTATGCTAAGTTATCTAGAATCACTTGACACGTCGGTCGAGAGTTTGCGATCTGTTAGAGTGGTCCGGAATACTCGGATGTGTTTGGAGAAGGTGAAGGACTTACCTCCGGAGCGGAAGATTGACTTCCGAATATATCTGGTAAACAATGCCAAACCAGTGACTTGGCCAGTGTGCCACAAGGCTCCTCGTGAGAGGAGGGAACTCCATAAGTAAGTAGGCGATTGCTTGAGAAGGGGTTCATAAGAAGAAGTATATCGGAGTGGGGCGCTCCAGTAGTTTTTGCCATGAAGGCGGATGGGTCCCTCAAACTTTGTGTAGGCTAAAGAGAACTAAATAAACTCACAAAGAAGAATAGACACCCATTGCCGAAGATTGATGATCTCTTTGATCAGTTGGTTGGCGCCTCAGTATTTTCGCAGTTGGACTAAGCCACATGGGTTCGTCAGTTGAGAGTGGCTGACGATAGTATAGAGAAGATTGCCTTTAGGACTCCGGATGATTTTATGAGTGGCTGGTGATGCTATTTGGTTTGATGAACGCCCCCGCATACTTTGTTGATTGGATGAGAAGGGTGTTCAGGGAGTACCTAAATAAGTTTGTGAATGACATCTTGGTCTTTTCAAGGAGCATAATAAGTTTCGTATATGCTCAATAGGTTGAGCAAAGCCAGTTATGGGATAAACGGTGGTTTTGGAGCGAGACTGGCGAGGACATCCAAAGTTGGTCAAAGGCTTAATTGTTTAGCCATTATTTATTTATTTTAGTATTATCTCACGTAGGTTGCCTGAACTCGAAGGGGATGTCCCTTGGGTGTTTGTCTGATATTGGTTTCGGCCTTTGGGGCTTGCATTTGGGGGATGTCGAATTCGACTAGGGTGGTCTGCGTGAGAGATGGACAGTTGTGACAATTTTGGATAGGATTCTTAGCATCTTAGGAGTTTGAGATAGCGTATACCCCTGACAAGGGAAACATGGTAGCAGACGCCTTAGGAAAAAAAAAAGTTGTCCTTGAGTTCATGGATCGTTAAACGACAGAGCTTAGGGTTTATTTCTATGGTTGACCTTAGACCTTCCGTTAACCTTGTACCCAGTTTGCTAGCCTCCTTGGAGGTTAGGCCTGCTCTTTTGGGATGGAGTGGCGAGACATAGCGTGACGACCCATAGTTGGTTGAGTTAGTAGAAAAGCTCATAAGGAGGGGAGTCGTCCAGCCATTTGAGTAGGTACACCCTAGATGGTAAAGGGTGGTTGCGTAGAGACGGTAGACTTTGAATACCGCAAGACGAGAGTTTGAGGAAGGTTATACTTGATGATATACATCGGTCAAAGATAACCAGTCATCCCGGTAGGGACAAGAGGTACCGAGACATAAAGCGAGTTTTTCTTTTTGGCCAATCTGAAGAAAGACGCGGCCAAGTATGTCGCTAGATGCTTGGTGTGCTAACAAGTGGAAGCGGAGCAGAAGAAACCCGGAGGGTTGCTTCATCCGTTAGAAGTTCCGTAATAAGAAGTGGGATAGTGTCTCATCGGATTACCGAAATCAAGGAAGGGTAATACGGGGATTGGGCTTATGATAGATAGACTTACTAAGTGTGCCCATTTCATACCCGTGAAGAGCAAGAGGACTATTACATGTCTAGCTTCAGTTTACCTTCGAGAGATTATTAGATTGCATGGTGTACCTTCCAGTATAGTGAGCGATCGAGATCCTATCTTCACTAGTGAGTTTTGGAAGAGCTTGCAAGAGGCGGTAGGGACTCAGTTGTGTTTGAGCACCGCATCTCATCCTCAGACGGACGGTCAGACTAAGAGGATGAACCGTATCTAGAACATCTTTTGAGGTTATGTATTATGGATTTTGGAGGTACATGGGAAGAGCATCTTTCATTGGTGGAGTTCGCATATAATAGCAGCTTTCAGTCCAGTATTGGTAGGGCTCCTTTCGAAGCTCTTTATGGAAGGCCTTGTTGATCACCTACAGGTTGGTGGGAATCTACGGATAAGATCTTGGTTGGGCCGATATGGTTAGAGAGACTTCAGGGAAGATTGGTTTGATTCGAGGAAGGATGAAAGCGGCGGAATCTTATGCGGACAAGAGGAGAACAGAGCTTGAGTTTGATATTGGGACATGCTTTTTATTAAGGTATCTCCGTTACGGAATGTGGTTCACTTTGGATCTGTTAGGAAGTGAGTACCAAGGTTTGTAGGGCCATTTCCCATTAAGGAAAGAATTGGACGGATGGCATATAGAGTGGAGTTGCCTGACAGACTTAGTGGTGTACCGGATGTATTTCATGTGTCCCATTTGAGGAAGTGCTTACATAAGACCGCTGAGGTGGTAGAGCCGAGTTTGCTTAAAGAAGTAGAGTTAGAGCGCGATGAGACGATTCGACGAGCTCCTACTCGCATCATTGGGTCAGAGACTAGGAAGTTGAGGAACAGAGAAATTCAGCTAGTTAGAGTGCAATGGGGGGATGACGAAAGAAATGCTACTTGGGAGACGGAAGCGAAGATGCGTTCATTGTACCCATTTCTTTTTGAGGGTATGTCTTTACTTTCTCCTTTATCGCTTGTCTAGTACTTATCTTATCTTTAGTATGTCCTCTCGTTAGTACCTTTGACCTATAGATAGGGTAAACCTATGGTTGAAACATGTGTTTGAGACATGTTATGGTTGATGGATGCAAGTGGATGCAAGTGTTTGCTAGTGGTTGCTCGTGGATGCATATATACACACTCTAGGCACTAGATCGGCTCAATCACTTCATATTGCATATTGCATAAAATTGTGTGTAGTTAACTATATTTATGGATGTATAATGATTGTGTTAGCAAATGGATGATGCATTTTGGTGAATGATTGTGCACTCATATAGATACTGTATGTGTCGATAGGGTTATCTCGCATACATATTGGATGCATGGCACTATCATGGTTTGCATATGTTCGTACATTAGATAGGGAACATATACACACACTTTTCGCATATGCTCATACATCATTAGAAATTGTTTAAGGACAATGGATGCTCGTGTTTGATGGATTGAATAGATGGTTGTTTGGATGGTAGGATATGCATTCTCCTTAGCTTAGAGATTTCGGGGACGAAATCCTTTAAGGAGGGGAGAATGTAACACCCCGAATTTCGGTTAATGCTAAAATTCACTAATTACAGAATAAATAATCTCAGACGTGAGAATTGGAGGAAACGGGCTGCGTCATTGCGTTCGTCTCGGAAAAATACGCGAAATAGAGTCCGAGTTTTCGAAAATCGGAGTCCGTATGGCCCAGTTATGGCCCGATGAAGTTTGCAGAAAATTTGAAACTAAAAACAGATTTAAGTATTTAAATTTCAGATTTTAAAATGCACTGGCGGGGCCAGGCGGGAAAATTCCCGCCTACCCATGTCGACAGGGCTGTCGACAGGCCTGTCGACAGGGGTGTCGACTTGCCTGTCGACTTGCCTGTCGACAGGGTCCTGGCGTCCAGTGAACCTGGGTGCACCAGGTTGCACCAGGTTGGGTCTTGGGCTGGCTTGGAGGGCTGGTTCTGGAAGCTTCTTGGATCTGACGGGTCTAAATTAATCTAGGGTTAATCTAAGGGTCTAAAATGCAACCTAATCCTATAAATAACACTCTAACCCTACCCTAATTCATTCATAATTAAACCTAGTAACTAAACTATGGCAAAATGAAACTTGGTCATGGCCTCCACAAATCAATGAAGAGGAAAGCAAGCTCTAATCAACCTCTAATCCATTCTAAGTATCTTAATCTTCTTCATTAGCTTGCTAATTGTGTTTTGGTGAGTTTCTATCACTTTGATGATCAATTGTTAAGATAAGTAGATTAGGTGTAATGAGACTTATGGTCTTGAATGCGGATTTGTGAGATTGAATCAATTGAAATGATATGCTAATCTATGTATGTTGAATATGTAAATTTATGCAAGTTGAATATGTGAGTGTATGTATGTTGAATATGTAAATTTATGCAAGTTGAATATGTGAGTGTATGTATGTTGAATATGTAAATTTATGCAAGTTGGATATGTGGGTTTATGCATAATAAGTAATTGATTTTATGCAAGTTAAGAATGTGGTATTATGCATGATGAGTATGTGATTCTATGCATGCTAAGTAGGTGATATTATGCATGATGAGTATGTGATTCTATGCATGCTAAGTATATGATATTATGCAAGTTTAGTATGTGATTCTATGCATGCTAAGTATGGGATAACATGCATGATTAATAAGTTGTTTTATGCATATTTAACAAGTGGGTTTATCCATGTTTAACAAGTTCATATGCAAGTTACATGTATGATAATATATGCTATGCAAGTTACATGTTTGTTAATATGCAAGTTACATGTATGATAATATATGCTATGCAAGTTACACGTATGTTAATATGCAAGATATGCTATGCAAGTTACATGTTTGTTAATATGCAAGTTACATGTTTGTTAATATGCAAGTTACATGTATGATAATATATGCTATGCAAGTTACACGTATGTTAATATGCAAGATATGCTATGCAAGTTACATGTTTGTTAATATGCAAGTTACATGTTTGTTAATATGCAAGTTACATGTATGTTAATATGCAAGATATGCTATGCAAGTTACATGTTTGATTAATATGCAAGTATGTGAATGCTTATGCAAGTTATGTGTATGCTTAAATGCATGTTTAACATGATATGCAAGTTATGTGTGCTTATGCAAGTTATGTGAATGCTTATATGCAAGTTCAACATGTTATGCAAGATATGTGTATGATAATATGCAAGTTCATATGCAATATGTTATGCAAGTCATGTGCGATAATATGCAAGTTTGGATTAAATGTAGTTGGGTTAATATATGCTCATATATGCAAGTTGACATCCTCTTAACCCATGACAAAGTTATATGCTAAGATTTGGTTAAAACCCATGATATTTGTGATGGATCTTCCCTTTTTATTATGTCGTGAAATGAGGACGATTTGCGTGGGGAACGATAGGGTTAATAAATATGTTAATTAAAGTATGGTTGGGTATGATTAAGCATACCATAAAAATAAATTAACATAAGTGGGAATTTACCTATTGAGTTAGGTCTACCCCATGGGAATTTACCTATTGAGTTAGGTCTACCCATGTTATGAAAAACTTAATATTAATTAGGGATAATTAATATAAATTATGAGGGTGATTAATTAGGTGTAATTAATCGACTAAGACACGAGGTTGGACTCAGTTGTAGCGTAAAACTGCCCGGACCCAACCGGCCTAACCAGTTGCTACAAATGTTAGCCCAATGTGAGAGGTCTTAGGCACAAACTAAATACGTGATTAATGTAAAGACACGAGGTTAGACTCGGTTATGACATAAGGCTGCCCGGACCCAACCGGCTTAACCAGCGGTCATAAAAGATAGTCTAATGTGAGAGGTCTTTATGAGGATCACGGCCTTAATTAATTAAGAAACACTTAACCATATTAGCATGTAGTGGAACATGAGGGTTAAGTGGGTGCCTTGGGTGGCATGAGAAAACTAGTGGGTTGCCTTGGGTAGCAATAGAAAATACGATTAGAATACTTAACCAAAGTGGAACATGGAATTAAACATGATTAAAGGGTTAAGTAAGTGCCTCAGGTGGCATGTGGGAATTAAGTAAATGACTTGGGTGGCATGTGGAAAGCTAGTGGGTGCCTTAAAAGGTAATTAAAGTATGATTAATGACTTAACCAAAGTATTTATAACATGTAAGTGGACATGGTTAAAGGGGTTAAGTGGGATACACTAGATAAAATTTAACAAGCTTAAGTGGTAGCTTGTGGGGGCCCATCTCAACCAATATCCCAAACGTATCTTTGTGGGCTCGACCCAAGTCGAGTGACGGGACACGCATATTGGGCTTGACTATAAGAGGCCAAAAACACGTTAGCGGTGGCAACGTAGGACTAACGGGTTTCATATGCGTGTGTGGACCCGGGCTGGTTAGTAAATCGTTGTTACATCGTGTAGATATAAAGCCGTGCACCGTTGATATTATCAGGTTGCCACTTTAGGGAAATGATACACCCCATTGTGGGACCAGCACGGGTATCTACGTTAGGGAGCCGATCGCTTGGGAGTAGTGGGTACACCTAGTAATGATAGGGGCAGACGGCACCTATGTAGGGGTACTAGAAACTACTGGGTAAAAATTACTAAGTACATTTAGGGGGATCAACCTTTAAGTAGGAACTAATCTTGGGTAGGTAGAACTGGTGTGGTGCAGTGTAGGAATTATCTTTGAGTAGGTCTGGGACGGTGTAATTTAGTAATTATCCTTGGGTGGGTAAATGCGTCTTTACGATTATCTTAGTTTATCCTAAGTTTACCAAGCTGCTTAGTGTAGCCATTCATCCCCAGTCGTTACCGTATATCAACTTATGTCTTCTCTGGTTATTTTAATGATTGTATTGTTAGGGTTATAGGACTCACTCAGACTTATGTCTGACCCCGTTGTTTTTATCTTTTTCCCCAACCCCAGGTTATTAGAGTGGGCCTGGTGCTAGTGGGCTTTGATCTGATTGATGTATCTATCCTATGGAGCTTGGACCTCTGGAGTGAAGCCGAGCTTATCTTTCCTTTTATGGCTATTAGTTATGTAGTGGGATTATGTACTTCTATTTTATCAAGATGGATATTATGTACTTGACTCTGGTTTATGGTTTTGTGATGTAACCAAACATGTATTACTTTCCGTTGCAATTAAATGATGATTTAAATTTTCAAGTATTACTTATATCTGTCTTGCTGTAATTTTACTGTTCTATATTCACTTAAAATACTTCACCGAAACTAAGGCATTCCCCTGGTATGAGTGACCTTAGCGGACGTGGGGTGTTACACGTATGTTTTATGATTTAATGTCTTTCTTTACTGTCATCTAAATTGGTTATAGAACAAAATGTTAGTTGTTTTTTTGTCCATTTTAACAAGCATATACCTTGTTCTAATGTATTCATTTTGTACAGGATGGATGAACTTATAAATATCCGACTGCACCATGGGGGACTGTTTCGAAGGACATGTTACGTCGGTGGAGAATCCTTCGTAGTAACAAAGTATGATGTAGACCACTTTTCATACAGTGTGCTTATGGACTTTGTTAAAGATTGCCTCCACTAGATCGAAATAGGAGGAGTCTATGTCAGTAAAGAAACGAGAGGTGACTGACATTAAATGACAAGGACATAAACGAATATGTACAAGGATGCAATAAGGAAGAAGAAGTGGTTTTTTACATTGACAACATCGTTGACAAAGACAATGAGTTGTTGATTCAACTATAACCACATGTAATCATACGGTCAAGGAAAAACATAATTCAAGGTATATACGTATTTGTAATATAGATCCATTCATTTGTGTGTGTATACACACACACACATATATATATACATACATACATACATACATATATATATATATATATCTGTGTGTATGTAAAGAATTATGAAGGAGGCCTTTGTTATTATTTTTATATGTTCTGCTAAGAAGCCGGTTGCAAAGCACAAGTATATTACTGCACATAGACTTTAGCAGCAATACAAAATGATGAAAACAACCCAACTCAAGTGGGTCAGAAAGAAACTATCGCCAGAGGCTGATATGAATAATGATGAAGAAGATGTGTAACACCCCGTATTTTCTATGAATATTAAAATAACGAATTAAAGAATACTTAATTTTAAATGTGGGAATTAAGTAAAATTGGTAGCCCCATTGCGTTCGTCTCGGAATTCTGGTTAGAATATAGTCCGAGTTTATGTAAATCAGACTCCGTATGAGGAAGTATTGAAGCTTAGAAGATTTCAGTTCAAAGCAGAATTAAATTAAATAATAATTAAAAATCAGAAAACAAATTCAAATTTTGAAAATCAGCCAATAAAAGATGAGCAGGAAAAATCCCGCCCAAGGGTGTCGACACCTCCTAGGGGGTGACGACAGGGGTGTCGACCCCCTATAGGGGTGTCGACCCCTATCTTCCCAGATCTGGGTGACGAATTCTGAAGGATTAGGGCTTATGTGACGCGCTGTGGTTGGCTGGGTGACGTGTCTCTTTGGTTTGGATGGCTTTGATGTCTCCTATGCTAATCTAAAGGCCGTAGTTTGTCTAACACAACTATAAATACATATCTAAACTTAACCCTAACCTTATAACCCTATTCTATGGTGCCTCCATGTTGTCCATGTCTAAACTAACCAAGCCTCCTTCTTCTCCAAAGTAGAAATCAAATAAGAGAGATTCAAATTGAAGAAAAGGTTTTCCGCTTCAATCAAGAAAGAAAGATTAGAATCGCTACAACGTCAACTAATTCTCTTTTTCTAATCCTATCGCTGCAAGTTCAGTTATTATTCAGATTTGAACACATAATAGAAATCATGACTGTAACAAATTGAATCTAGAACTATGCCTAATCGTAAGATAATCAATTCTTATTCATGGTTATTCTTTTGTCAAATCTGAAATTACCTATGCCTATGAGACTGTTGTGATTAAACCTATCATGTTGTACATCAAATTAGTAATTTCTTTATGTTCAATCTTATCGAGTCTGTATACCTATGATGTATTTTCCTTATTTTGCTCATATTCGTTGTTAATGTACAACATGCCTATTAGAACCATGATTCTTGTGTTTGGTACACCTTTACATGCCTATTTTCCCTTACGTCAATTCTTGTGTTTCTTCTCTATCCCCGTTCTGTTTTATTTTATGAGTACTTGGAATTTGGAAACCTTGTTGAATCTTGTTGTACATGCGATTATAATGTTGGGAATTGGGTATAACTTATTGGAGTAGTCTTGTACATAACAAGTATATTGGTCATAACTTGAATTGACTACAATTGTGGATAATTGGCATACAAAAATCTAGACTTGGACATGAATGGTAAATATGTAAGTTGGTTAAAAGATGAACATGCCTAACCCGAGGTTAGATTGAGTTGCGGTGTAAGACTGCCCGGAACCACCCGTCACATCCAGCAACCGCAACAACAGGTCTAATATGAGAGGTTAGCGCATCAAGCCCAAAACCCGAGGTTAGAATGAGTTTGTGGTAGAAGTCTGCCCGGAACCACCCGGCACATCCAGCAACCGCAAATAACAATTCTATTGTGAGAGATTGGTGCATTAATAAATTAATTAATACCAATGAATAGACATGCTAAGAATGGTAAGGTTAAGTAACATATGAATAGATAACACTTAACCAATGCAACATGTTAATTAAAAATATGGGTGGGGTTAGGTTAAATTGAGAACACTTAACAGTTATAACATGTTGATTACAAAACCCTAGCAACGGGGACCCATTTCAGCAGTAACCCACATAGATGTATCATGGTACCCTGAACTAGGCAGGGTGGGGCACGATTACTGGGATGATTATAAGCGATCAAAATAGCGGTAGGTGGTGCGTCAGTGTAGGTTCCGATGGAGTACGGGCATGCACGTTCCCCGGAATGGAAAAATCAGGCACTGAGCATCAGTAGTTATACACTGTGCATCTTGAATTGTGTCGGGTCGCCATCATAGGGATTGATACACCCCATGGTGGGACCAACACAGGTATCTACAAACAGGCGGGGCCGAATGACACAAGTAATAAATACATGCGAGTAGAAGCCGATCGATAAAGGGAACATTTTATTATGAACACATGAGGCTAGTTGAAACAATTGTTAGCATGTGCAGAGAAATAGAAATGGGTGCGATAGCATATTCAGTTTATCTTGCCTTATCTTGTCTTGTGTTATCTTGTTACTATTGTATTGTCTTATATTCGGTTTATTCATGTCATGATCCTTTTTCTTGTTTACATGCTGAAAATCACTGGGCTTACCAGGTTTTACGTCTAACCCGTTTTCTTTCGTCTTCTTTTCTTCCGTTCCCCCCCAGGTCCACAGGGAGGGAATACTTCAGCTTAGTTCAGACCTTTTCCAGCTTGAAGAGAGTAGATGTATTACTTGGATTCTCTTTTCTTGGACTATGGCCGTTGTTACACTTTTATTGGAGATTTATGCTACTTTACTATTGTTTTATGCTTCTTTTTGTATTTGGAGTTTTGAATCAAGACAGAGGTTCTATTGTAATGATTTGGAAGTTGGGTTTTGAGACAATGGTTGTAATGTTTTGACTGAACCACGCTGCTTATGAAATAATTTCAGTTTTTCTGCTGTTTGAATGTCTGTCTTGTAAATTATCTGTATCTTTTACCTATAATGCTTCACCAAAGTTAATGCATTCCCTTTGTGAGTGACCTTAACGGAGGTAGGGTTTTTCACTTGGTATCAGAGCTGATGGTTACCAAATTAGATAAAAGTTTTTGAAACTATTTTTCAAAAAGAAGTTTTAAAGAAGCATTTTCAAGAAAAGTGTTGTTTTGTTTTAAAGGCATATTCCCCAAAGCCATATGCACTATCTTCTATCCTTTGTTTTGAATCTTTTTATTTTCGTTTTAGCATGTATGGGGATCTTAATCTTCCAAAAAGAGTGCAAGTGCCCTCCTGGTTCCGTCGGTATTTAGAGGCTACGGACCCCGCCGAAGGACAAGCAGACGCTCCTCATCCCACAACCGCAGATGTTGCTCCTCCTCCCCCGGCTGCGGACGTTGTTCCTCCTCCTCCACTGTGTCCGAATGCTTTCTCGAAGATATGTAGGGACTTTCGAGCTATGGGCGGAAAGAACTTTAATGGGACTGAATCATTCGTGTAAGCAAGAAAATGGCTCAAGGAAACAAAAGATGTGTTTGTTATCTTCGAAGTGGACGATAGGCGGACGATACAGCTGGTTGTATGGTTACTTAAGGACAAAGCCTCTTTCTGGTGGGAAGTTACTAATGCTGAGAGACCAGTTGTGACTAGGGAGGACTTCAGAATGGGGTTTGGGATGAAGTTCCTCTCGCAAGCTGAACAAAGCCTACAGATGGAGAATTTCTTAGCACTCAAACAGGGAAGCCTATCGGTTAAGGAATACATCAACAAGTTCAACCAGTTGGCTAGATTCGGAATGGAATTGGTAAACACTCCACATAAAAAGGCTCTCCATTTCGCTAAAGGGTTAAATGAGCCACTGCACGGCCTAGTTATGTCCCATATACCTATAGGCGCGACTTATGAGAGACTAGTGGACATGGCACTGTTACATGAGGAAAGCAAGGGCGAGAAGAAAGAGGTGAAGATGGAAGAACCTCTAAACAAGAAAGTGGAGGAATCGCAAAATAAGAAGATGGAATACAAGAAGGGTGGAAAAAATAACAAACCCCATGACAAGAGGAAGTGTAATTTTTGTGGCATACCTGGACATCTGATTAAGGACTGCAGAAAGAAGAAGAGGAAGATGGGTGGATGCTTTCAGTGTGGCGAGGCAGGACATATGGCTAAGGATTGCCCAAGAAGGCAAAGGCAAGGGCAAGGGCAAGGGAAGAGGACGGGATCTACTTCTGTAGAGCAGATTCACACTCTCATAGCACCTACGCAAGCAAGAGGTAGAAATATTTCTGTTGAGAGTTTAGTTTATCTTTCTGATTATCCTGTTCGTACTCTTTTTGATTCTGGCGCATTGCACTCTGTTACATCTATTGCTTTAGTTGAATCTCTGCACCTAGATACCAGTATAGTAGAGGATCCCATAGTTGTTTCAAATCCAATGGGGGTTCGGCTTATTTATCAATGATTTGTTTAGATTTGGAAATTTCTATACTAAGCGCTGGGTTTAGATGCAACGCTTATGTTTTGGGTTTCATGGGCTATGGGTTGATTCTAGGCATGGATTGGTTATCCAGTAATGGTGCCATCCTCGATTGTGAAAAGAGAGTGGTTAGACTTTTGACTCGCGTTGGTAATGCTCTCGAAATCTCTTGTAATCCTATGATATGCTTAGCTACCTAGAATCTCTAGATGCATCTATTGAAAATTTGCAATCTGTTAGAGTAGTCCGTGAGTACTCGGATGTCTTTGAAGAAGTGAAGGGTTTACCTCCAAAGCGAGAGATAGATTTCCGCATATACCTAGTTGATAGTGCAAAACCATTTGCTTTACCCATTAGACACAAGGCTCTAAGGGAAAGGAAGGAGCTCAGCAAGCAAGTTAAAGAGTTTCTCGAAAAGGGTTTCATAAGGCGGGGTATTTCTGAATGGGGTGCTCTAATAGTGCTCGCAACCAAAGTAGATGGTTCATTTCACTTATGCGTGGATTATATGGAGCTAAACAAGCTGACCAAGAAGAATAGGCACCCACTTCCAAGAGTAGACAACTTGTTCGACCAGCTCGTAGGTGCATCAGTTTTCTCCTAACTAGATCTGGCTACCGGATTTCATCAGCTAAGGGTGGCTGAAGAGAGCATAGATAAGACTGAATTCAGGACCCCGGTGGTTTCTTCGAATGGCTTGTCATGCCTTTCGGTTTGACAAATGCACCCGCCTATTTCGTAGACTTGATGAGTAGGGTGTTTAGGGAGTTCCTTAATAAATTTGTAGTAGTCTTCATAGACAACATTTCGATTTTCTCAAAAAGTGAGGAAGAACATGCTTTGCATTTAAGGGAAGTTATGGATACTCTTCGAGCACAACGGCTTAAAGAAAAATTCTCCAGATGCCATTTTTGGAGAGAAGAAGTAAGGTTTCCTAGACATGTGGTGTCCAAAGATGGAATAGCTGTGGATCCCGCAAAAGTAGTGGCGGTGCAAGATTGGAAGATTCCAAGGAATGCAACCGGAGTACGAAGTTTTCTCGGACTAGCAGGCTATTCTAGAAAGTTCATTAAAGACTTTGCGAAGATCTCATCCCCACTTACTAGATTGATGAAGAACCTAATTGCTTGGGATTTGGATTGTGATGTTGCTTTCCAACGATTGAAGAGGGCTCTAACAATAGCTCCAGTTCTGACATTGCCTGATGGAAGTAAGATGTTTACAGTATACAGAGAAGCATGCGGCACGAGGTTAGGCGCTGTCTTGATGCAAGAAGGTAAGGTAGTTTGTTATGGAGGAAGGAAATTGGAGGTACATGAAAAGAACTACCCAACTCAAGATTTGGAACTAGCTGCCATTGTTTTCGCTCTTAAGTCATGGCGTCATTATCTACTAAGGTAAGGTTTGAATTGTTTACTAACCATAAATCATTAAAATACCATTTCTCACAAAAAGATCTTAACTTAAGACAGCAAAGGTGGATGGAATTTCTTGCCTCATAAGATTGTGAGATTGCTTATATGCCTAGCAAGGGTAATGTGGTAGCAGACGCCTTAAGTAGGAAAAGGCTGACCTTAAGTCCTCTCTTTGTAGAAAGGCAAACCTTGGAGTACATAGCAACCTTTGACTTTAGACCCTCCTTTGAGTTTGTACCTAGTTTGTTAGCATCGCTAGAGGTGCGGCCTACACTTTTGGACTCAATAGGAGCCGTGCAACGTGAATACCCTTAGATAGTTGATGTGATGGATAAGTTTATTAGAGGTGAGACTTCTTGTCACCTCAATAGATACTCCATAGATGACAAGGGTTGGTTGAGACGGGATGGAAGACTATATGTCCCACAAGTAAGGGATTTGGTGAAGACAGTTCTTGAAGAAGCACACCATTCTAAGTTGATCATACACCCAGGTGGAGAAAAGATGTATAAAGACATAAAAAATGTTTTCTTTTGGATTGAAATGATGAAGGATGTAGCTGAATTCGTCTCTAAGTGCTTAATATGCCAGCAAGTCAAGGCAGAGCAGAAGAAGCCTGGTGGTCTGCTTCATCCTTTAGAGGTCCCACAGTAGAAATGGGATAGCATTTCGATGGACTTTATAGATGGGTTGCCTAGGTCAAGAAGGGGAAATACCAGTATTTGGGTAATAGTTGACGGGCTCACTAAAAGCGCTCACTTTATACCTGTTAAGAGTAGGAGAACTGCCTCATCATTAGCATCCATTTATCTTAAAGAAGTAGTCCGACTGCATGGGATACCCTCTAGCATAGTAAGTGATCAAGATCCCATCTTTACGAGTGAGTTTTGGAAAAGTTTGCAAGAGGCTGTAGACACACAGCTATGCTTAAGCACTGCCTATCACCCTCAAACCGATGGTCAGACTGAAAGGGTGAACAGAGTATTAGAAGATCTTTTGAGATTGTGCATTCTTGATTTTGGAGGAATGTGGGAAGATCATCTTCCTTTGGTGGAGTTCGCCTATAACAATAGTTACCAAGCCACCATAGGTATGGCACCCTTTGAGGCTTTATATGGAAGACCATGCCGATCATCAACTTGTTGGTGGGAATCTACATATAAGCTCATACTTGGGCCCGACATGATCAGAGAGACTTTGGAGAAGGTGGACTTAAAACGAAGACGAATGAAGACTGCATAAGATAAACAGAAGTCCAACATAGATAAAAGAAGGACCGACCTTGAGTTTGAGGTTGGAGATAGGGTTTTCCTTAAAGTATCTCCTTTGGAGAATGTCGTTCTCTTTGGATCTGTAGGAAAATTGGCACGAAGATTTGTAGGGCCATTTCCTATCATTGAGAGGATTGGAATGATAGCTTATACAGTAGAGTTGCCCGAAAGATTGGCTAGAGTTCATAATGTTTTTCATGTTTCTCATCTACGAAAGTGTTTACATGAGTCTGCAGAAGTTGTAGAGCCGAGCATACTAGAAGAAGTAGAAGTGGAATGAGAAGCAACGATGAGAAGAGTTCCAACTCGTATCTTAGGAACAGAAGTTAAGAAGCTATGCAATCGTGAGGTCAAGCTAGTTAAAGTACAATGGAGTGACGCTGAAGAAGACGCGACTTGGGAGACTGAAGACAAGATACGCGCAGCCTACCCTTTTCTTTTTGAGGGTACATCCTTAATCCTTTTTCATAAGTTTATGCATGCTTGTCTCTATCTTTTAAGTATATCTTCTTGGTCTTATTATTGATCCTTAAGTAGAAACCAATGAATGTAAACATGTATTTAAAACATGTTATGATTGATGGTTGCAAGTCGTTGCTCGTGGATGCATATACACACACATTAGGTACTAGATCGGCTCAGTCACTTTCATATTGCATATGAATACATGTATTTGTATATGGATTGAAACTTGATGTGTTATCATATGGATGTTGCATTTGTATGAATGATTGTGCACTCATGTAGAAGTTATAAAGTACGATTAGGAATAATTGCATACATGATGGACTCATAGCACTGACATAATTCCCATTAAGGAGGTCAACTGAATCAATAGATTGCCTGATTTTGCATTAGATAAGGACATATACACACACTATGCATATGATCATGAAAGCATTAGAAATCTTTTTTTAGGACTATGGATGCCTGTGATTGATGGTTGAGTAGATGGATGTTGGATGTTAGGATACATTCTTCTTAACTTAGAAATTTCGGGGACGAAATCCTTTAAGGAGAGGAGAATGTAACACCCCGTATTTTCTATGAATATTAAAATAATGAATTAAATAATATTAATTTTACAAGTGGGAATTAAATAAAATAGGTAGTGCCATTATGTTCATCTTGGAATTCTGGTTGGAACAGAGTCCGAGTTTGCGTAAATCAGACTCCGTATGAGGAAGTTATGAAGCTTAGAAGATTTCAGTTCAAAGCAGAATTAAATTAAATAATAATTAAAAATCAGAAAATAAATTCAAATTTCAAAAATCAGCTAATAAAAGATGAGCTTAGAAGATTTCAGTTCAAAGCAGAATTAAATTAAATAATAATTAAAAATCAGAAAATAAATTCAAATTTCAAAAATCAGCTAATAAAAGATGAGCAGAAAAAATCCCACCCAAGGGTGTCGACCCCCCTAGGTGGGGTCGACATAGGTGTCGACCCCCCTATAGGGGTGTCGACAGGGGTGTCGACCCCCCTATAGGGGTGTCGACCCCCCTATAGGGGTGTCGATCCCTATCTTCCCAGATCTGGGTGACGAATTCTGAAGGATTAGGGCTTATGTGTCGCACTGTGGTTGGCTGGGTGACGTGTCTCTTTGGTTTGGATGGCTCTGATGACTCCTATGCTAATCTAAAGGCCGAAGTTTGTCTAACACATCTATAAATACATATCTAAACTTAACCCTAACCTCATAACCCGATTCTATGGTGCCTCCATGTTGTCCATCTCTAAACTAGACTAGCCCCCTTCTTCTCCAAACTAAAAATCAAATTAGAGAGCTTCAAATTGAAGAAAAGGTTTTCCGCTTCAATCAATGAAGAAAGATTAGAATCGCTACAACATCAACTAATTCTCTTTTTCTAATCCCATCGCTATAAGTTCAGTTATTATTCAGATTTGAACACATAATAGAAATCATGGCTGTAATGAATCGAATCTAGAACTATTCCTAATTGTAAGATAATCAATTCTGATTCATGCTTATTCCTTTGTCAAATCTGAAATTACCTATGCCTATGAGACAGTTGTGATTGAAACTATCATGTTGTACATTAAATTAGTAATTTCTTTATGTTCAATCCTATTGAATCTGTATACTATGATGTATTTTCCTTAGTTTTCTCATATTCGTTATTAATGTACAACATGCCTATTGGAACCATGATTCTTGTGTTTGGTACACCTTTACATGCCTATTTTCCCTTATGTCAATTCTTGTGTTTCTTCTCTATCCCCGTTCCATTTTATTTTATGAGTACTTGGAATTTGGAAACCTTGTTGAATCTTGTTGTACGTGCGATTGTAACGCGGGGAATTGCGTATAACTTAGTGAAGTAATCTTGGACATAACAAGTATATTGGTCATAACTTGAATTGACTACAATTGTGGATAATTGGCATACAAAAATCTAGACTTGGACATGAATGGTAAATACGTAAATTGGTTAAAAGATGAACATGCCTAACCCGATGTAGATTGATTTGCGGCGTAAGACTGCCCGGAACCACCCGGCACATCCAGCAACCGCAACAACAGGTCTAATGTGAGAGGTCAGCGCATCAAGCCCAAAACACGAGGTTAGAACTAGTTTGTGGTAGAAGTCTGCCCGGAACTGCCCGGCACATCCAGCAACCGCAAACAACAGTTCTATTGTGAGAGAATGGTGTATTAATAAATTAATTAATGCCAATGAACAGACATGCTAAGAATGGTAAGGTTAAGTAACATATGAATAGGCGACACTTAACCAATGCAACATGTTAACTAAACAAATGGGTGGGGTTAGGTTAAATTGAGAACACTTAACCGTTATAACATGTTGATTAGAAAACCTAGCAACGGGGACCCATTTCAGCAGTAACTCACATAGATGTATCACGGTACCCTGAACTAGGAAGGGTGGGGCACGATTACTGGGCTGATTATAAGCAGTCAAAATAGCGACAGGTAGTGCGTCAATGTAGGTTCCGACGGAGTACGGGAGTGCACGTACCCCGGAGTGGAAAAATTAGGCACTGGGCATCAGTAGTTATACATTGTGCATCTTGAATTGTGTCGAGTCGATCAATAAAGGGATCATTTTATTATGAACACATGAGGCTAGTTGAAATAATTGTTAGTAGGTGCAGAGAAATAGAAATGGGTGCGATAGCATATTCCGTTTGTCTTGCCTTATCTTGTCTTATGTTATCTTATTACTATGGTATTGTCTTATATTCGGTTTATTCTTGTCATGATCCTTTTTCTTGTTTACATGCTGAAAAACACTGGGCTTATCAGGCTTTATGTTTGACCCGTTTTCTTTTGTCTTCTTTTCTTCCATCCCCCCCTCAAGTCCACTGGGAGTGAAGAGAGTAGATGTATTGCTTGGATTCTCTTTTCTTGGGCTATGGCTATGGTTACACTTTTATTAGGGATTTATGCCGCTTTACTACTATTTTATGCTTATTTATGTATTTGGAGTTTTGAATCCAGACAGAAGTTTTATTGTAACGATTTGGAAGTTGGGTTTTGAGACAATGGTTGTAATGTTTTGACTGAACCACGCTGCTTATGAAATGATTTCAGTTTTTCTGCGTTTTTTATGCTTGTCTTGTAAATTATCTGTATCTTTTACCTATAATGCTTCACCAAAGTTAATGCATTCCCTTTGTGAGTGACCATAACGGAGGTGGAGTGTTTCAAGATGTTACTGTGACTCACAAAGGAACCAGGAAGAAATTAAATGTAGAAAATGAAATAGATAATGATGATGATACCCGAGAAAATGAAGATGATGTTTAGGTATCTTTCAGTTTTCATTTCAGTTTTATTAATTAGGATGAAATCTTGTATTTCAAACTACATTTTATTAAAATTCTGCACGTCAAAGAAAGAACTGCATTTTAATGTTTTCTATTACTGTGCCGATGTCCTATTCCGAACATGAAGGCTGTAGTTAATTCAAGTAATTATTGGTTCTTTGTGCATGCATTCTGTCAAAATAGCAAGAACTGTTTATACGTCGACTCTATTTGGTTAATTAGCTTAAATTTATCATCGATGGTGAATAATGATGCTAATCTACTTGCATTTCTCACAACCATCAGTTTTGACGAAGTATGAACAAGAGTGAATCTTGTGAATGCAAGAAAATGATGCAGTTAGTAGATCACTTGGGGAGCCTTCATTAGTTAGTTGTATGCAAGAGGATGTCGCATGAAATAGGAAAGATAAAGATAAAGATATTGCTGGATGTGATGAATACATCCCAGAAAATGCTGGTGAAGATGTCAGTGTTGATTCGTCGGATTCAGAGGTATAAAAAAATTATTTGTTTGTTTCTTATTGTCTTAGCCTTTATGAACGTAAAAAATCTTGAACTTCGATTTAATTGTAGAGAATCAAAGTTGCTAAGTTAAAGGACCCTTTAACTGGACCAAGAACTCGTTCACGAACCAATGCAGCCAGTAAAATTGAGAAGAAAACGATGACCCGTACCCCCTCCAAAGAAATCTGGCTCTAATAAGGAGTTGATGACATGCACTCCCACTCCAAAGAAACTAAGTAACCAGGAGAAATTCGCAGAAACATTAAAGAAATTGATGAAACCTACACCGTCTTATTTAGGAGTTGTAAAACCTACAATGTCTCGTCAACCCATTTTAAAACCTACACGTAGCAAAATGTTCAAACAGTCAACCAATTCATGTGAAGCTGTTGGTTCAGTTGCTGCTTATTTAGCAATGCGGACATGCCAAAAGCAGAATGTTGAAACGCCTCCAACGATGGAAAATCATACTGATCGATTAGAGCCGGAATGGATTGCATAGGAAGATGAAGCAGATACAAGTACAATGTTTCTTTATCTGTGCACTGCACTGCACTATTGAGTGTGTCTATTTTAAGTTTTGCATGCATATTATGTTTCTGTAATGCCATACATTAATTTTCTATTCATTTTTTTGAACCTGGTATATAAAGTACAAGGTCCAAAAAAAACCTAGAGGGATGTCAAAAATGACCAAGGTTCATGCTAGAACCTCCGATGAGAAAGTAGTCATTGAGTTGAATGAGGATGATCAACCAATATCCGATAATATTATGTAATTAAGCAATTTTCTTGGGACACTAGCAAAGTATAATGTGTCTCTTACTTACACCAATTGGCATGTTGTTCCTGATCAATTAAAGTGACAAATGTTGGAATATGTTCTGGTACAATCTATCACCCTAAATTGTATTTCAGCTGACTTCCTAAATGTTTGGTTTTAATTAATTAGTTTATTTCCTGTAATTTTTGTTTAATATATTGTAGGCTAGGTATGTCATTCCGGAAGAAGGACACAAGTGGGTCTTGAGCATGCTTAGCGACTCTTAAAGGCAGTACAAGTCTCACTTCAAAGCAAGGTATTATGAAAAAATATTCAATTGATGAGGAAAGGCTTGCAAACAATCCCAGTACAACTCCGTTGGAGCATTTTAAAATGCTTTTGAATACTGGAGGGATGAAGCAGTTTAGGTACGACTTTAATGTGACCACAAAAGAAAACTAATTTGTATAATCCTTGTTTAGTGCTAATTATGTTTTTGGATTTCCAGGCCCAAGCTGAGACTAATTCTGCTCATTGAAATTCATTAAATGAGACACATATCATGGGTCTCAAAACTCATGCAATAACCAAAGAACAAATAGTATGTGTTTTTTTGAACTTAGGTTTTTTTTTGTGATTGAGTTTAATTGGCCACATGATAATTCTAGTTTGTTATATCATTGAATTATATTTTATATCATTATCACAATGTTCATAGGCCACAACTAGATTTGTAAATTATTAAAAATGAATGTTAAAAATTCTATTTAATTTTTGGCAATCCTAGTACTTAATAGAGAAAGAAGGACACAGAAAATCCACACCATTCGCTGCCTTGGTCTATTTGGAAACATATAAATGAGAACAGGGGAGAACTTATAAGATTAATATGGATGAACTAAAAGCCAAATACGTAAGTACATTATATATTGAAATAGCAATAATTGTGTCAGTATAATTGGCACATTGTACGTATGTTGGAGCTGCTTATTAAATCGAACACATAGTTAGTTTTAAAGAAAGCCAGTTCTATTAATAAATTCATTACTACCAGCTGTCTGTTTGTAACACCCCATTATTTTAAATATTAAAATTAACAAATTTAAGAACACTTAATTTTTAGGAGAAGAATTAAGGGAAATGGGTTACGCCATTGCATTCATCCCGGAATTCTGCTTAGAATAGAGTCCAAGTTTTTGTAAATCGGACTTCGTATGAGGAAGTTATGCCTTCAGAAGTTTCAGGGATTTAAATAAATTAAAACAGCTCGAATTCAAATTCAAAATTCAAATGAAAACACAGAAGCAGGGTATGCGGGATTTTTCCCTCCCCAGGCCAAGTCAATCATGCGGGAAACCTCCTCTATACAGGTCGACCTGGGGGTCGACCTAGTGGTCGACCTTGGGGTCGACCTAGTGGTCGACCTTGGGGTCGACCTCCCTTGATTTGGTCAGATCCGAGGCAGATTCAGGATTTTGCACCTGGACTTGTTTTCTGGACAGATTCTTTGGCTCCTAACCTATTTAAATACCCCAAACCCCACTTTCTCTCCACACCAAACCATTGTAACGCTATGCTAGCTCAATCCTAACTAAAATAAGTTAATGACATCCTTATGCTGCTGGAATAGTTCATCTTCTTCTTAAAGCTTTGGAATTGCAAGTCTGGATTCTAATACAAACGATGAACGAATTATTTTCTTCTCTAATCCGTCTTTATGAGTAAAATTTCTTTCATAAAATAATTAATAAACTAATTATGATGAGTTATAATTTGGATTGTGAGATCATTCCTATTGAATCATGTGACGTTACTTAATTTTATTATCGTCTATTTATGAACATATGAAAGTTTTGTTAACTTATATTAGTGGATCTATTGCATATGACCAATCACATATGTTTAACTTGATTCATTTTATGACATCACTTTATATGCGAGTTTGGATATAAATCGTATGCTAGTTTGTATGTGAATCATATGCAAGTCTGTATGCGAATTATAAACAAGTTTATATGTGAATCAAGTATATATATGTATGCGAGTTTATATGTAAAACATGTGATATTAGTTTACATGTTTAAATCCATATGCAAGTTTGTATGGAACCCATATGCAAGTTTAGGTGAAAACCATAGTCATATATGCAAGTTCACAATTTTATGTTTAGATCTTTATTTAGATCCATGGCAGTACATAGTTTATGCAAATTTATGTTCTATATGTCCATTGCCTATGCAAGTTATTGGCTATGCAAATTTATGTTATAATTCTTATTTGCAAGTTAGATCTATTTTATGTGTTATGCAAGTTGTGATGTTTCTTTTCTTTTTATGAGTTAGACCATTTGCGAGTCTAACATATTTCATATTAAACGTACGAACAACGTGGGGACATTGGGAAAATATTAAATGTACATATCGAGAATTGGCATAAAATGGCTTTAAAGGCACATAATTAATTTGAGACGTTAATTGGTATAATTTATATACTTGAAAATTATATGCATAATTTATGTGACAATTATGGACATAGATTAATTTGGAAATTATTGACAATTTGAATAGGGATATTAATTCAAATTGGGGTTAAATAATTATGTGTAATAATAAATGCCTAAGACACGAGGTTAGACTCGTTTGTGGTATAAGACTGCCCGGACCCCCCCCCCCCCGGCAAATATAGCAACCACAAACGGTAGTCTAATGTGAGGGGTCAAAGGCATAAACTAAATGCGTAACAATTGTAAAGACACGAGGTTAGGCTCGTTTGCGGTATAAGGCTGCCCGAACCCGCTCGGCAAATCTAGATGCCTCAAACGGTCAAGATTACGGTTATAATGAATTAAGTAACACTTAACCAAGATTAACATGCAGTGGGACATAGGGTTAAGTGGGTGACATCGGTGGCATGTGAAATACGATTAGAAACACTTAACCAAGTTGAAACATGTAAGAAGACATGAATAACAAGGGGTTAAGTAGGAAATCCTAGTGGGGACCAAGCGTAGGTGGAAAGCTTGTGTCAAGTATGGGGACCCTTTTAAAAGCCGTAACCCATTAAGTATCTTTATGAGCTCGAGTTAGATCGAGGGTGGGACACGCTTACTGGGTTTGATTGTAAGAGGTCAAAACGGGTTAGCGGTGGCAAGCAAGTCCAACGGGGTCATGTGCATGCGTGGGCCTAGGCTGGTAGGTAAGACTTGTTGCATCGTGTACTATATAAGCCGTGCATCTTTTAGTAGTACCGGTTTGCCACTTAGGGAGTGATACACCCCACTATGGGACCAGCATGGGTATCTATGAGTTAGGGAGCCGATCGCATGGGGGTAGTGGGTACAACTAGTGGAGATAGGGGCAGGCGACACCTATGAAGACAGCTAGGGGTACACGAAACTACCATTATGATTATTATGTTCAGTAGTCGGGATCAACTTTTAGGGTGACTAGTATTGGTGCAATATAGTAATTATCCTATAGTGATTAGGAATGCAATTAACGTTATCTTATTCCTCTTGTTGGTTTTGTCATGCCCATTTGTTTCACAGTCATTCCTTGTTTTACCAATTTATGCCTTATCCTAATTACTTTAATAATTATATTGTTAAAGTTATTGGACTCGCCAGACTTTATGTCTGATCCCCTTTGTTTTCGCCTCTTTTCTTCCTCCCCCCCCTTCCCCCAGGTTCTCAGGGTGGGACTAGTGCCAGTGGAGCTAGATTTGGATCTCTTTCTCTCCCTTTTGGAAGTGCTTGGATTGTTGAAAGTAAAGTTCAGCTTATCTCTTTTATGGCTACTTATGCTGGGGTTATGCTTTTAACATTATGTACTCAGAAAATAATTTGTCAAGATGGATATTAAGTGTACTTGGTTTTATTGTTGGTTTTTGACGTTGTTGTAACCAAACTATTTCTCCGCTGCAATAAAATTTGTTTTCAAATTTTCAAGTATCAATATACGTATCTGTCTTGTTATATTTCGTTCTATACACCAATAATACTCCACGAAAGTTAATGCATTCCCTTTGTGAGTGACATTAATGGACATGGGGTGTTACACGTGGTATCAGAGCTGAAGGTTACCAGAACAGATAAGAGATTTTGAAAAACTGTTTTTTTCAAAAGCATTTTACAAAGAATACTTTCAAAAATATGTTTTAAGGAGAGTATTTTCAAGAGAAAAGTTTATTTTAAAAACATAACCCCTAAGAGGCATATATCTTTCCTTCGATTCTCTGTTTTGAATCTCTTCCTTTTTCTTTTTTAGTATGTCTGGGGAACCCGAGATAACCAAGGGCATACCGATACCAGCCTGGTTCAGAAAGTATTTTGAGGCTAGGGCCACTACCGCAGGCCCAGCAGACGTTTCTCCTCCCCCAACTGCAGCCGCTCCTCCTCCCCCATGCATTGATACTTTTTCAAAGATATGCAAGGACTTTCGGGCAATGTGCGGGAAACATTTTCACGGGTCAGAGACGTTTAATGAAGCTCGAAATTGGCTTAAGGATGTGGAAGATTTATTTGGTATCTTCGAGATAGAAGATGGAAGGAAGGTCCAATTAGTTGCTTGGTTAATGAAGGACGAAGCCTCGTTTTGGTGGGAGGTCACGAATGGAGAGCGTTCAGTGGAGACATGGATGGATTTCATGCATAGGTTCGAGATGAAATTTCTCTCACGAGCATAAGAGAATTTATACATGGAGAGGTTCTTGGCATTGAAGCAAGGGAATTTGTCAGTAAAGAAGTACGTCAACAAGTTCAATCAGTTGGCAAGATTTGGCTTAGACTTGGTGAACACAGCTGATAAGAAGGCCCTGAGATAGTTAAAGGTTTGAATGAGCCGCTACACGGGTTGGCTATGACCTACATTCCTATGGGGGCTACCTTCAAGAAACTGGTTGACATGGCGCTTATGCATGAAGAGGAGAAAGGTGCTAATGCTAATAAGGCACCGGAGAAGAAAGGGGATCCAAACAAATAACAGCAGCAACCTAAGAAAGGTGGTAAGGATAACAATAGCAAAGGAAAGAAAAGGTGCTTTAATTGTGGAACACCATGCCATCTGAGCAAGGACTGTAGGAAGAAGAAGAAGGCTGGCTGTTTCAACTGTGGTGAAACAGGACATCTGATTAAAGACTGCCGAGAAGACCAAGGCAAGGGCAGAGTTCAAGGTCTACTTATGGAGGGCAGGTTCAGGCTCTCATGGCACCAGGGCAGGCAAGAGGGCAGGTTCACGCTCTCATGGCACCAGGACAGGAGAGAGATAGAAACATCTCTGTTGAAAGTTTGGTTTTTCGGTTTGATTATCCTATTCATACTTTGTTTGATTCTGGTGCTTCACACTCGTTTGTATCTGCTTCGTTAGTTGAAACACTGCAACTAAATACGAGTCTATTTACGGATCCCATAGTAGTCTCAAATCCTATTGGTGGTTTGGCTCATCTTTCAATGATTTGTCGGGATTTGAGAGTGTCTATATTGGGCATTGGGTTTGAATGCAACGCCTTCGTTCTTGACTTCATGGGCTGCGGCTTGATTTTAGGCATGGATTGGCTAGCCAAATACGGTGCCATCCTAGACTGTGAAAGAAGGATAGTTAGATTGTTGACTCATTGTGGCAAGACCCTTGATATTTCTTGTGATCCTAGAGGTCCGGTGATGCTTAGCTACCTAGAATTTCTTGATGTGTCCAACGATGATTTGGAATCTTTTCGTGTAGTCAGTGAATATGGTGACGTCTTCGATGAAGTTCGGGAGTTTACCCCCAAGGCGCGAGATAGACTTTCGTATATACCTTGTAGATAATGCAAAGCCAATTGCATTATCGATACACCACATGGCTTCGAGAGAGAGAAGAGAACTCAGTAAGTAAGTGAAAGAGTTGCTTGAGAAGGGGTTCATAAGAAGAAGTATTTCGGAATGGGTGCTCCAGTTGTTTTTGCTATGAAGGCTGATGGTTCACTTAGATTGTGCGTGGACTATAAAGAGCTGAATAAGCTCACAAAGAAGAACAAACACCCATTGCCAAGGATAGGTGATTTATTTGATCATGGTTGGTGCTTCGATTTTCTCGCAGCTGGATTTGGCTACAGGATTTCATCAGCTAAGGTTGGCTGAAGATAGCATAGATAAGAATACATTCAGAACTCCTGATAGTTTCTTCGAGTGGCTTGTCATCCCTTTTGGTCTGACGAATGCACCCGCATACTTCGTTGACTTAATGAGTAAGGTGTTTAGGGAGTTTCTAAACAAGTTTGTGGTAGTCTTTATGGACGATATCTTGATTTTCTCTAGAAGCGAAGAAGAGCATGCCCAACATCTTAGGGAAGTCTTAGAGACCCTACAAGCGCATCAACTCAAAGCTAAGTTCTCCAAATGCCATTTTTGGAGAAAAGAAGTGAGGTTCTTAGGACACGTGGTCTCTAAGGAGGGGATAGCTGTGGATCCCGCAAAGGTGGTGGCAATCCAAGATTGGAAGATTCCTAAGAATGCAACAGAAGTAAGAAGCTTTTTAGGGCTGGCTGTTTATTATAGGAAGTTCATTAAGGACGACGCGAAGATATCAGCCCCACTTACTTGGTTGACGAAGAAGAACTTGACATTTTCATGGGATGTTAACTGTGACGATGCTTTCCAACGTTTGAAGTGGGCTTTTACGACAACTCCAGTTCTAGTTTTGCCAGATGGGAGTAAGCCATTCACAGTATATATCGATTCTTGCGGGACAGGGCTTGGTGCAGTGCAAGAGGGAAGGGTGATATGCTATGGTGGAAGGCAGTTGAAAGTCCACGAGAAGAATTACCCTACCTACGACTTATAGTTGGCTGCCATAGTTTTTGCGCTTAAGTCATGCCGTCATTATTTGCTTGGCGAGAAGTTTGAGTTGTATACAGATCATAAGTCGCTAAAGTACTTGTTCTCTCAGAAAAATCTAAACTTGTGGCAACAAAGGTGGATGGAGTTTTTGGCATCCTACGATTTTGAGATCGCATATACCCCTGGCAAGGGTAACGTTGTAGCTGATGCCTTAAGTAGAAAGAAGTTGACTTTGAGTCCTTTGTTCGTAGAACGGCATAGTTTGGAGTATATATCTACCTTTGACTTCAGACCCTACGTCGATTATGTACCCGGATTGTTGGCATCGCTAGAGGTACAACCTACACTTTTGGGTCGGGTTGGAGAGGCACAGCGAGATGACCCACAGTTGGTTGAGATATTAGGCAAGCTTATAGGAGGGGTGTCTTCAAGTCATCTTAATAGATATGCTATAGATGAGAGAAGTTGGTTGCGTAGAGATGGGAGACTTTGCGTGCCACAAGACGAGAGCTTGAGGAAGACAATTCTTGAAGGCTCACATCGCTCTAAGATGACCATACATTCCGGTAGTGACAAGATGTATAGGATATGAAGCGAGTTTTCTTTTGGGCCGAAATGAAGAAGGACATGGCTGAGTTCATTTCTAGATGCTTGGTGTGCCAGCAAGCCAAGGCAGAGCAAAAGAAGCCCAGTGGTTTGCTCCACCCTTTAGAGATTCCGCTGTGGAAATGGGAAAGTGTTTCCATGTATTTTGTAGAGGGGTTGCCAAGATCAAGGAAGGATAATACGGGGACTTGGGTAGTTGTAGACAGACTTACCAAAAGTGCCCATTTTATTCCCGTTAAAAGTAGGAGGACCGCCGCATGGTTAGCATCTGCTTACCTTCGAGAGATAGTTTGTCTACACGGCATACCCTCTAGCATTGTGAGCGATAGAGATCCCATTTTCATTAGCGGGTTTTGGAAGAGCTTACAAGAGGCGGTTGGAACACAATTGTGCTTAAGTACGGCTTATCACCCTCAGACGGACGATCAGACCAAGAGAGTAAATCAGATTCTAGAAGATCTTTTGAGGCTATGCAACTTATACTTTGGAGGAACATGGGAAGAACATCTTCCATTAGTGGAGTTCTCCTATAATGACAACTTTCAGGCTAGCATTGGCATGGCACTTTTTGAGGCTCTTTATGGACGGCCTTGCCGATCACCTACTTGTTGGTGGGAATCTACGGATAAGGTTTTGCTTGAACCCGACATGATTACAGAGACTTCGGAGAAGATAGATTTGATTCGACGGCGAATGAAGACGGCGCAGGACCGACATAAGTCATACGCTGATAAGAGACGAACCGATCTTAAGTTTAATATTGGGGACATGGTTTTTATTAAGGTGTCACCATTGAGAAACGTTGTCCATTTAGGATCAGTAGGGAAGTTGGCATCGAGGTTCATAAAGCCCTTTCCAATTATAGAGAGGATTGGGCAGATGGCGTATAGAGTAAAGTTGCCAGAGAAGCTCAGTGGTATTCATGACGTGTTTCACGTTTCGCATTTGCGTAAGTGTTCACATGATACGGAGAAAGTGGTGGAGCCGAGCACGCTCGAAGAAGTGGAAGTAGAGCGAAATGTCATGGTTAGACGAGCTCCCACACGCATTCTCGGATCAGAGGTCAAAAAGCTAAGCAACAAAGAGGTCAAGTTGGTCAAAGTGCAATGGGGAGATGATCAAGGAGACGCAACTTGGGAGACGGAAGACAAGATGCGTACGTTGTACCCTTTCCTTTTTGAGGGTATGTTTTTAACTTCTCCTTTCTCTACTACTTTGTTGATACTTTTCCTATCGTTTAATATGTATTTGCGATGATATCTTCGATCTTTAGTTAGGAAAAACCCCATGGTTGTAAACATGTGTTTGAGACATATTACGTTTGGTGGATGCAAATGGATGCAAGTGGTTGCTCGCGGATGCATGTACACACACATTAGGCACTAGATCGACTCAATCACTTTCATATTGCATATAAATATGTGTGCATATTTAAATTGATGGATGTATATTGGTTGTGTTATCATATGTATGCTGCATTTAGATGAATGGTGGTGCATGCATGTAGAAATAATATGTATCATTAGGAATCTTTTGCATACATAATGGACGCATGGCACTATCATGGTTCGCATTTAAGGAGGTCAACTGAATTAGTAGACCGCCGGATTTTGCATTACATAAGGAACATATACACACACTTTTTGCATATGTTCATAAGGTATTAGAATTCTTTTAAGGACAATGGATGCCTGTGTTTGATGATTGAGTAGATGGATGATTGGATGGTAGGATATACATTCTCCTTAACTTGGAGATTTCAGGGGCGAAATCCTTTAAGGAGGGGAGAATGTAACACCCCGTAATTTTAAATTTTAAAATTAACAAATTTAAGAACCATTAATTTTTAGGAGAAGAATTAAGGGAAATGGGTTACGCCATTGCGTTCGTCTTGGAATTCTGCTTGGAATAGAGTCTAAGTATTCATAAATCGGGCATTGTATGAGCAAGTTATGGCCTTCAGAAGTTTCAGGGATTTTAATAAATTAAAACAACTCGAATTCAAATTCAAATGAAAACACAGAAGTGTGCTGGGCGGGATTTTTCCCGCCCTAGGCTAGGTCGACCCTCCTATACAGGTCGACCTGGGGGTTGACCTGGTGGTCGACCTGGGGTTCGACCTCCCCCGATTTGGTCAGATCCGAGGCAGATTTGGGATTATGCACCTGGACCTTTTTTCTGGACAGATTCTTTGGCTCCTAACCTATTTAAACACCCCAAACCCCACTTTCTCTCCACACCAAACCATTGTAACACTATGCTGCCTCAATCCTAATTAAAATAAGTTTAATATGTCCTTATGCTGCTGGAATAGTTCATCTTCTTCTTAAAGCTTAGGAATTGCAAGTCAGGATTCTAATACAAACGACGAACGAATTATTCTCTTCTCTAATCCATCTTTGTGAGTACAATTTCTTTCACAAAATAATTAATAAACTACTTATGATGAGTTATAATTTGGATTATGAGAATATGCCTGTTGAATCATGTGACGTTACTTAATTTTGTTATCGTCTGTTTGTGAACATATTACAGTTCTGTTAACTTATGTTAGTGGGTCTATTTCATATGACCAATCACATATGTTTAACTTGATTCATTTTATGACATCAGTTTATATAAGAGTTTGGATGTAAATCATATGCTAGTTTGTATGTGAATCATATGCAAGTCTGTATGCGAATTATACACAATTTTATATGTGAATCAAGTATATATATGTATGTGAGTTTATATGTAAAACATGTGATATTAGTTTACATGTTTAAATTCATATGCAAGTTTGTATGGAACCCATATGCAAGTTTAGGTGAAATCCATAGTCACATATAGAAGTTCACAATTTTATGTTTAGATCTATATTTAGATCCATGGCAGTACATAGTTTATGCAAATTTATGTTTAATATGTCCATTGCCTATGCAAGTTATTGACTATGCAAATTTATGTTATAATTCTTATTTTCAAGTTAGATCTATTTTATGTGTTATGCAAGTTGTGATGAATATTTTCTTTTTATGAGTTAGACCATTTGCGAGTCTAACATATTTCATATTAAACGTACGAACGACATGGGGACAATGGGAAAATATTAAATATACATATTGAGAATTGGCATAAAATGGCTTTAAAGGCATATAATTAATTTGAGACATTAATTGGTATAATTTATATACCTGAAAATTATGGACATAATTTATGTGACAATTATGGACATATATTAATTTGGAAATTATTGACAAATTGAATAGGGATATTAATTCAAATTGGGGTTAAATAATTATGTCTAATAATAAACACCCAAGACACGAGGTTAGACTCGTTTGTGGTATAAGACTGCTCGGACCCGCCCGCCAAATCCAGCAACCACAAACGGTAGTCTAATGTGATGGGTCAAAGGCATAAATTAAATGCGTAACAATTGTAAAGACACGAGGTTAGGCTCGTTTGCGGTATAAGACTGCCCGGACCCGCCCGGCAAATCCAGCAACCGCAAACGGTAGTCTAATGTGCGAGGTCTTACAAGGTTACAGTTATAATGAATTAAGTAACACTTAACCAAGATTAACATGTAATGGGACACCGGGTTAATTGTGTGACATAGGTGGCATGTGAAATACGATTAGAAATACTTAACCAAGTTGATACATGTAAGAAGACATGAATAACAAGGGGTTAAGTGGGAAATCCTAGTGGAGACCAAGCGCAGGTGGAAAGCTTGTGTCAAGTATGAGGACCCTTTTCAAACCTGTAACACATTAAGTATCTTTATGAGCTCGAGTTAGATCGAGGGCGGGACACGCTTACCGGGTTTGATTGAAAGAGGTCGAAACAGGTTAGCAGTGGCAACGCAAGTCCAACGGGATAATGTGCGTGTGTGGGCCCGGGATGGTAGGTAAGACGTTGTTGCATTGTGTAGATATAAGCCATGCATCTTTGAGTAGTACCGGGTTGCCACTTTGGGGAGTGATACACCACACTGTGGGACCAGCACAGGTATCTACGAGTTAGGGAGCCGATCACATGGGGGTAGTGTGTACAACTAGTGGATATAGGGGCAGGCGGCACCTATGAAGACAACTAGGGGTACACGAAACTACCATTATGATTATTATGTTCAGTAGGTGGGATCAACTTTTAGGGTGACTAGTATTGGTGCAGTATAGTAATTATCCTATAGTGATTAGGAACGCAATTAACGTTATCTTATTCCTCTTGTTGGATTTGTCATGCCCATTTGTTTCACAGTCATTCCTTGTTTTACCAGTTTATGCCTTATCCTAATTACTTTAATAATTATATTGTTAAAGTTATTGGACTCGCCAGACTTTATGTCTGACCCCCTTTGTTTTTGCCTCTTTTCTTCCTTCCCCCTCCCCCCAGGTTCTCAGGGTGGGACTAGTGCTAGTGGAGCTTGATTTGGATCTCTTTCTCTCTCTTTTGGAATTGCTTGGATTATTGAAAGTAAAGTTCAGCTTATCTCTTTTAAGGCTACTTATGTTGGGGTTATGCTTTTAACTTTATGTACTCAGAAAATAATTTGTCAAGATGGATATCAAGTGTACTTGGTTTTATTGTTGGTTTTTGATGTTGTTGTAACCAAACTATTTCTCCACTGCAATAAAAGCTGTTTTAAAATTTTCAAGTACCAATATATGTATCTGTCTTGTTATATTCTGTTCTATACACCAATAATACTCCATGAAAGTAAATGCATTCCCTTTGTGAGTGACTTTAATGGACATGGGGTGTTACACGTGGTATCAGAGCTGAAGGTTACCAGAACAGAAAAGAGATTTTGAAAACTGTTTTTTTCAAAAGCATTTTCCAAAGGAATACTTTCAAAAATATGTTTTAAGGAGTGTATTTTCAAGAGAAAGGTTTATTTTAAAAACATAACCCCCAAGAGCTATATATCTTTCCTTTGATTCTCCATTTTGAATCTCTTCCTTTTTCTTTTTTAACATGTCTGGGGAACCCGGGATACCCGAGGGCATACCGATACCAACCTCGTTCAGAAGATATCTGGAGGCTTGGGCCACCACCGCAGGCCCAGCAGACGTTTCTCCTCCCCTAGCTGCAATCGCTCCTCCTCCCTCCTGCTTTGATACTTTTTTAAAGATATGCAACGACTTTCAGGCAATGGGCCGAAAACCTTTTCACCGGTCAGAGACCTTTGTTGAAGCTCGAAATTGGCTTAAGGAGGTGGAAGATTTATTTGGTATCTTCAAGATAGAGAAGATGGAAGGAAGGTCCAATTTGCTGCTTGGTTAATGAAGGACGAAGCCTCGTTTTGGTCGGAGGTCACGAATGGAGAGCGCCCAGTGGAGACATGGATGGATTTCAGGCATAGGTTCGAGATGAAATTTCTCTTATGAGCATAAGAGAATTTATACATGGAGAGGTTCTTAGCATTGAAGCAAGGGAATTTATCAGTAAAGAAGTACATCAACAAGTTCAATCAGTTGGCAAGATTTGGCTTAGACTTGGTGAACACAACTGATTAGAAGGCCCTGAGACTCGTTAAAGGTTTGAATGAGCTGCTACATGGGTTGGCTATGACCCTCATTCCTATGGGGGCTACATTCGAGAAACTGGTTGACACGGTGCTTATGCATGAAGAGGAGAAAGGTGCTAATGCTAATAAGGCACCAGAGAAGAAAGGGGATCCAAACAAATCACAGCAGCAACCTAAGAAAGGTGGTAAGGATAACAATAGCAAAGGAAAGAAAAGATGCTTTAATTGTGGAACACCATGCCATCTGAGAAAGGACTGTAGGAAGAAGAAGAAGACTGGCTGTTTCAACTGTGGTGAGGCAGGACATCTGATTAAAGACCGCCCGAGAAGATTAGGGCAAGGGCAGAGGCCAGGGTCTACTTCTGGAGAGCAGGTTCAAGCTCTCACGGCACCAGGGCAGGCAAGAGGGCTGGTTCATGCTCTTATGGCACTAGGACAGGAGAGAGATAGAAACATCTCTGTTGAAAGTTTGGTTTTTCTGTTTGATCATCATGTTCATACTTTGTTTGATTCTGGTGCTTCACACTCGTTTGTATCTGCTTCATTAGTTGAAACACTGCACCTAAATACGAGTCTATTTAAGGATCCCATAGTAGTCTCAAATCCTATTGGTTGTTCGACTCGTCTTTCAATGATTTTTCGGGATTTGAGAGTGTCTATCTTGGGCGTTGGGTTTGAATGCAATGCCTTCGTTTTTGACTTCATGGGCTACGGCTTGATTCTAGGCATGGATTGGCTAGCCAGATACGGTGCCATCCTAGACTGTGAAAGAAGGATAGTTAGATTGTTGACTCATTGTGGTAAGACCCTTAATATTTCTTGTGACCCTAGAGGTTCGGTGATGCTTAACTACCTAGAATCTCTTGACGCGTCCAACGATGATTTGGAATCTGTTCGTGTGGTCAGTGAATATGGTGACGTCTTCGATGAAGTTCAGGGTTTACCCCCGAGGCGCGAGATAGACTTTCGTATATACCTTGTAGATAATGAAACCCAATTGCACTACCAGTACGCCTCCGAGAGAGAGAGAGAGAGAGAAGAGAACTCAGTAAGCAAGTGAGAGAGTTGCTTGAGAAGGGGTTCATAAGAAGAAGTATTTCGGAATGGGTGCTCCAGTTGTTTTTGCTATGAAGGTTGATAGTTCACTTAGATTGTGCGTGGACTATAAAGAGCTGAATAAGCTCACAAAGAAGAACAACACCCATTGCCAAGGATAGGTGATTTGTTCGATCAGTTGGTTGGTGCTTCAGTTTTCTCGCAGCTGGATTTGGCTAAAGGATTTCATCAGCTAAGGGTGGCTGAAGACAGCATCGATAAGACTACATTTAGAACTCCTGACGGTTTCTTCGAGTGGCTTGTCATGCCTTTTGGTTTGACGAATGCACCCGCACACTTCGTTGACTTAATGAGTAGGGTGTTTAGGGAGTTTCTTAACAAGTTTGTGGTAGTCTTTGTGGACGATATCTTGATTTTCTCTATAAGCGAGGAAGAGCATGCCCTACATCTTAGGGAAGTCTTAGAGACCCTATAAGCGCATCAACTCAAAGCTAAGTTCTCCAAATGCCATTTTTGGAGAAAAGAAGTGAGGTTCTTAGGACACGTGGTCTCTAAGGAGGGGATAGCTGTGGATCCCACAAAGGTGGTGGCAATCCAGGATTGGAAGATTCCTAAGAATGCAACAGAAGTAAGAAGCTTTTTAGGGCTGGCTGTTTATTATAGGAAGTTCATTAAGGACTTCATGAAGTTATCAACCCCACTTACTCGGTTGACCAAGAAGAACTTGACTTTTTAATGGGATGTTAATTATGACGATGCTTTCCAACGTTTGAAGAGGGCTTTGACGACAGCTCCGGTTTTAGTTTTGCCAGATGGGAGTAAGTCATTCATAGTATATACCGATGCTTGCGGGACAGGGCTTGGCGCAGTTTTAATGCAAAAGGCAAGGGTGATATGCTATGGTGGAAGGCAGCTGCAAGTCCATGAGAAGAATTACCCTACCCATGACTTAGAGTTGGATGCCATAGTTTTTGCGCTTAAGTCATGGCGTCAATATTTGCTTGGCGAGAAGTTTGAGTTGTATACAGACCATAAGTCGCTAAAAGTACTTTTTCTCTCAGAAAGATCTAAACTTGAGGCAACAGAGGTGGATGGAGTTTTTGGTATCCTACGATTTTGAGATCGCATATACCCCTGGCAAGGGCAATGTTGTATCTGACGCCTTAAGTAGAAAGAAGTTAACTTTGAGTCCTTTGTCCATAGAGCGACATAGTTTGAAGTATATATCTACCTTTGACTTCAGACCCTTTGTCGATTATGTACCCGGATTGTTGGCATCGCTAGAGGTACAACCTACACTTTTGGGTCGGGTTGGAGAGGCACAGCGAGACGACCCACAGTTGGTTGAGATAGTAGGCAAGTTTATAGGAGGGGAGTCTTCAAGTCATCTTAATAGATATGCTATAGATGAGAGAGGCTGGTTGCGTAGAGATGGGAGACTTTGCGTGCCACAAGACGAGAGTTTGAGGAAGACAATTCTTGAAGGCTCACATCGCTCTAAGATGACCATACATCCCGGTAGTGGCAAGATGTATAGGATATGAAGTGAGTTTTCTTTTGGGCTGAAATGAAGAAGGACGTGGCTGAGTTCATTTCTAGATGCTTGGTGTGCCAGCAAGTCAAGGCAGAGCAAAAGAAGCCCAGTGGTTTGCTCCATCCTTTAGAGATCCTGCTGTGGAAATGGGAAAGTGTTTCCATGGATTTTGTAGACGGGTTGCCAAGATCAAGGAAGGGTAACACAGGGATTTGGGCAGTTGAAGACAGACTTACCAAAAGTGCCCATTTTATTCCTGTTAAAAGTAAGAGGACCGCCGCATGGTTAGCATCTGTTTACCTTCGAGAGATAGTTCGTCTACACGACATACCCTCTAGCATTGTGAGCGATAGAGATCCCATTTTCACTAGCGAGTTTTGGAAGAGCTTACAAGAGGCGGTTGGAATACAACTGTGCTTAAGTACGGCTTATCACCCTCAGACGGACGACCAGACCGAGAGAGTAAATCGGATTCTAGAAGATCATTTGAGGATATGCGTCTTAGACTTTGGAGGAACATGGAAAGAACATCTTCCATTAGTGGAGTTCGCCTATAATAACAGCTTTCAGGCTAGCATTGGCATGACACCTTTTGAGGCTCTTTATGGACTACCTTGCCAATCACCTACTTATTGGTGGGAATCTACGGATAAGGTTTTGCTTGAACCCGACATGATTACAGAGACTTCGGAGAAGATAGATTTGATTCGACGGCAAATGAAGACGGCGCAGGACCGACAGAAGTCATACACTGATAAGAGACGAACCGATCTTAAGTTCAATATTGGGGACATGGTTTTTATTAAGGTGTCACCATTGAGATACGTAGTTCGTTTTGGATCAGTAGGGAAGTTGGCACTGAGGTTTGTAGGAACCTTTCCAATTATAGAGAGGATTGGGCAGATGGCGTATAGAGTAAAGTTGCTAGAGAAGCTCAGTGGTGTTCATGACGTGTTTCACGTTTCGCATTTGCGTAAGTGTTTACATGATACGGAGGAAGTGGTGGAGCCGAGCATGCTCAAAGAAGTGGAAGTAGAGCGAAATGTCACGGTTAGACGAGCTCCTACATGCATTCTCGGATCGGAGGTCAAAAAGCTACGTAACAAAGAGGTCAAGTTGGTCAAAGTGCAATGGGGAGATGATCAAGGAGACTCGACTTGGGAGACGGAAGACAAAATGTGTACGCTGTACCCTTTCCTTTTTGAGGGTATGTTTTTAACTTCTCCTTTATCTACCGCTTTGTTGATACTTGTCCTATCGTTTAATATGTCTTTGCGATGATATCTTCGATCTTTAGTTAGGAAAAACTCTATGGTTGTAAACATGTGTTTGAGACATGTTATGTTTGGTGGATGCAAATGGATGCAAGTGTTTGCTAGTGGTTTCTCGTGGATGCATGTACACACACATTAGGTACTAGATCGACTCAGTCACTTTTATATTGCATATAAATATGTGTGCATATTTAAATTAATGGATGTATAATGGTTGTGTTATCATATGGATGCTACATTTAGATGAATGGTGGTGAATGCATGTAGAAATAATATGTATCATTAGGATTCTTTTGCATACATAATGGACGCATGGCACTATCATGGTTCGCATTAAGGAGGTCAACTGAATCAGTAGACCGCCTGATTTTGTAATAGATAAGGAACATATACACATACTTTTTGCATATGTTCATATGGCATTAGAATTCTTTTAAGGACAATGGAGCCTGTGTTTGATGATTGAATAGATGGATGATTGGATGGTAGGATATACATTCTCCTTAACTTGGAGATTTCGGGGGAGAAATCCTTTAAGGAGGGGAGAATGTAACACCCCGTAATTTTATATATTAAAATTAACAAATTTAAGAATACTTAATTTTTAGGAGAAGAATTAAGGGAAATGGGTTAAGCCATTGCGTTCATCTCGGAATTCTGCTTGGAATAGAGTCCAAATTTTCGTATGTCGGAACTTCGTATGAGGAAGTTATGGCCTTCAGAAGTTTCAGGGATTTAAATAAATTAAAACAACTCGAATTCAAATTCAAAATTCAAATGAAAACACAGAAGTGGGCTGGGCGGGATTTTTCTCGCCTCAGGCCAGGTTGACCAGGAGGCCGACCTGGGGGTCGGCCTCCCCTGATTTGGTCAGATCCGAGGCAGATTCGGGATTTTGCACCTGGACTTGTTTTCTGGACAGATTCTTTGGCTCCTAACCTATTTAAACACCCCGAACACCATTTTCTCTCCACACCAAACCATTGTAACGCTATACTGCCTCAATCCTAATTAAAATAAGTTAAAGACGTCCTTATGCTGCTGGAATAGTTCATCTTCTTCTTAAAGCTTAGGAATTGCAAGTCAGGATTATAATACAAACGACGAACGAATTATTCTCTTCCCTAATCCGTCTTTGTGAGTACAATTTCTTTCACAAAATAATTATTAAACTAATTATGATGAGTTATAATTTGGATTATGAGAACATGCCTGTTGAATCATGTGACGTTACTTAATTTTGTTATTGTCTGTTTGGGAACATATGACAGTTTTGTTAACTTATGTTAGTGGGTCTATTTCATATGACCAATCACATATGTTTAACTTGATTCATTTTATGGCATCAGTTTATATGCGAGTTTGGATGTAAATCATAAGCTAGTTTGTATGTGAATCATATGCAAGTCTGTATGCGAATTATACACAAGTTTATATGTGAATCAAGTATATATATATATATATATATATATGTATGCGAGTTTATATGTAAAACATGTGATATTAGTTTACATGTTTAAATTCATATGCAAGTTTGTATGGAACCCATATGCAAGTTTAGGTGAAAACCATAGTCATATATGCAAGTTCACAATTTATATTTAGATCTATATTTAGATCCATGGCAGTACATAGTTTATGCAAATTTATGTTCTATATGTCCATTGCTTATGCAAGTTATTGGCTATGCAAATTTATGTTATAATTCTTATTTGCAAGTTAGATCTATTTTATGTGTTATGCAAGTTGTGATGATTCTTTTCTTTTTATGAGTTAGACCATTTGCGAGTCTAACATATTTCATATTAAACGTACGAACGGCATGGGGACATTGGAAAAATATTAAATATACATATTGAGAATTGGCATAAAATGGCTTCAAAGGCATATAATTAATTTGAGACATTAGTTGGTATAATTTATATACCTGAAAATTATGGACATAATTTATGTGACAATTATGGACATAGATTAATTTGGAAATTATTGACAATTTGAATAGGGATATTAATTCAAATTAGGGTTAAATAATTACGTCTAATAATAAACGCCTAAGACATGAGGTTAGAATCGTTTGTGGTATTAGACGGCCCGGAACCACCCGGCAAATCCAGCACCACAAACCGTAGTCTAATGTGATGGGTCAAAGGCATAAATTAAATGCGTAACAATTGTAAAAACACGAGGTTAGGCTCGTTTGTGGTATAAGACTGCCCGGATCTGCCTGGAAAATCCAGCAACCGCAAATGGTAGTCTAATGTGCGAGGTCTTACAAGGTTATGGTTATAATGAATTAAGTAACACTTAACCAAGATTAACATGTAGTGGGACATGGGGTTAAGTGGGTGACATGGGTGGCATGTGAAATACGATTAGAAACACTTAACCAAGTTGAAACATGTAAGAAGACAAGAATAACAAGGAGTTAAGTGGGAAATCCTAGTGGGGACCAAGCGTAGGTGGAAAGCTTGTGTCAAGTATGGGGACCCTTTTCAAACCGGTAACACATTAAGTATCTTTATGAGCTCGAGTTAGATCGAGGGTGGGACACGCTTACTGGGTTTGATTGTAAGAGGTCAAAACGGGTTAGCTGTGGCAACGCAAGTCCAACGGGGTCATGTGCGTGCGTGGGCCCGGGATGGTAGGTAAGACATTATTGCATCGTGTAGACATAAGCCGTGCATTTTTGAGTAGTATCTGGTTGCCACTTTAGGGAGTGATACACCCCACTGTGGGACTAGCACAGGTATCTACGAGTTAGGGAGCTGATCACATGGGGTTAGTGTGTACAACTAGTGGAGATATGGGCGGCGGCACCTATGAAGACAGCTATGGGTACACGAAACTACCATTATGCTTATTATGTTCAGTAGGCGGGATCAACTTTTAGGGTGACTAGTATTGGTGCAGTATAGTAATTATCCTATAGTGATTAGGAACGCAATTAACGTTATCTTATTCCTCTTGTTGGTTTTGTCATGCCCATTTGTTTCACAGTCATTCTTTGTTTTACCAGTTTATGCCTTATCCTAATTACTTTAATAATTATATTGTTAAAGTTATTGGACTCGCCAGACTTTATGTCTGACCCCCTTTGCTTTCGCCTCTTTTCTTCCTTCCCCCTCCCTCCCAAGTTCTCAGGGTGGGACTAGTGCTAGTGGAGCTTGATTTGTATCTCTTTCTCTCTCTTTTGGATGTGCTTGGATTGTTGAAAGTAAAGTTCAGCTTGTCTCTTTTATGGCTACTTATTTTGGGGTTATTCTTTTTTACTTTATGTACTCAGAAAACGGTTTGTCAAGATGGATATTAAGTGTACTTGGTTTTATTGTTGGTTTTTGATGTTGTTGTAACCAAACTATTTCTCCGTTGTAATAGAAGTTGTTTTAAAATTTTCAAGTACCAATATATGTATCTGTCTTGTTATATTCCATTCTATACACCAATAATACTCCATGAAATTCAATGCATTCCCATTGTGAATGACATTAATGGATGTGGGGTGTTACACTGTTTATATATATATATATATATATATATATATATGTATATATATATGCTTGCCTGGTTTTCATTTTGTAGGCGAAGATTCAAGCAATGGTGGATGCCGGAAACATCGTTGAGGTAGACGCACTTGTCACTGGTGGGAAGAGCCACACACGGAACTGGCTAGTAGGAAGGCGAGGTAAAATGGTTGAAAATTCTCCAATAACTCCTGGTTCTTTAGACAGTTATGTGCATAAGCTGACCAAAAAATAAGGCAAGAGCTTGAGGCGGATTTGGAAGAAAAGGTTAACAGAAAAGAAAAAGAGAACGTGTCATGGATGTTAAAAAAGCTAGATGAAGCCAATCCAGATCTTAATTTAGATGTCGGAGACTTTTGTGTCACCACAACAAGTGATGGAGATGAAATTAGTACTCCTACAACCCGAAAACTGAATGAAGTATTTGGATGGTATGGGTTAGCACTTGTGATATATTCGAATTGTTCTTTTAAATTATGGCACTTGTGGTATGTGTTCGTGATGGCATTTGTGTTATGTTGTGGTGATGGCACTTGTGATATGTGTAACACCCCGTAATTTTAACAACACTAAGCATGATAAATTAAATAATAATGAATTTAATATTTTGAATTAAGGGAAATGACTGCGCCATTACGTCCATCTCGAAATTCTGGTCATGATAGACATTTGGTTTGCGTAAAATGGACACCATATGAAGAAGTTATGGAGGCTTGAAGTTTATTGCGCAAGAAGAATATATATATATATATATATATAGGGCCCAGAAACTCAAATTTGGTCCAGAAAATTCAAAATCACGAAAATTCGGGTGAGCGAGAAAATTCCCGCCCAGGGGAGTCGACCCCTTAAGGGTGGTGTCGACTGTAACACCCCACCTCTGCTAGGGTCACTCACAAAGGGAATGCACTAGTTTTGGAGGGGTATTATCTAGTAAACAGGCACAGAGATAACACAAGACAGAACATAAATTAAACAGAGTATATAAAGCAGCGGATATAAATTTAACCAAATCTCAATACGTGGAAAATAGAGTCAAAACCTCTTACATCAAAATACCAAGTCATTATTTCATTACATCAAGTTCTAAAGAAGCAAAGTACTTAAAACAACATAAGTCTAATATTATTCCCCAAAAAGAGCATGAGTGCAGCCATAGCATAGCTCAAGACCAAACCGTACATGAGCTGTCAGAAAGCAAGCAAAGTCCAAGCTAAGAGCTAGAGTTTCCTCCCTGAGAACCTGGGGGCGGGGGGAACGAAAGAAAAAGAGGTGGAAGAAAACGGGTCAGTCAAAAAGACTGGTAAGCCCTAGTGACTATCAGCATAAAAACTAATAAAGTTAACTGGACATGAGAAACTGGGATTAAACATAAAGATAATAACTGGACTGGCATGATAATAAAAGGTAACAAGATAAGAGTGGCATCGCATATACAAGGTTTACTGCACTAACTGTACTAGTGTCCAAATCCATGTCAAGTATAAATCCAGAAATGATTCCTAAACCCAATGACATGAAATGACCCAATACGGGGTCCAACAGTCCATCCTAATCGATCGGCTTTACTTGTCGTGTGTCGGTGTTATACGGCCCAATGGCGGAATGTAGTCACATGTGCTAGGTCCACCCTAGGGTGTATCAGGTCCTAGGGTGTCAACCACTGACACAAATCAAGCACGCACAATGTAGTACTACGGGTGTCCATGCCTACTTTTTCAACTCCGGACTAAGTGCACGAGCCTAGTCCGCCTGAACCTACACTGGCGCACCTTACTCAGCCGTTATTCTTGGTCGCTTACAATCAGCCCAGTAATTGTGCCCCACCCTGCCTAGTCCCCAGGGTATCGTGATACTTCTAAGTGGGTTACTGCTGAAAGGGACCACGTGGCTAGGATTTCTAATGGGTTAAGTGTTGTCATTAAAAAGGTCATGACTTAACCCCTATCCAAACATGTATCAAATTGGTTAAGTGTATTCAAGTGGTCCATGACTTAACCTTACCATGTGGAATTAATTTACTTAACGCACCCCAACCTCTCACATTAGACTTGGTTATGGTTACTGGATGTGCCGGGCGGGTCCGGGCAGCTTTACACCATAACCTAGTCTAACCTCGGGTTTAAAGTGCTATATGACCAAATACCCACATTGGGTCCTATTATTTGCAACTACTGGATTTGCCGGGCGGTTCCGGGCAGATTTACGTTGCAAATTCAACCCAACCTCGAGTTGGCCACTTTCAAGTTATCTAATTGTCATGTCTCAAATTCATGTTTTCAAGCTTATTCTCATGTCAAGTTTTCATGTCAAATTTTCATGTCATATCATGTCAATTCCATAGCCAATTTCAAGTTTGCCTAATCTACCCCAAAACGTATCCCCAACGTACGTGAATTCGCATTAATACAACATGTCAAAATAGGGATATAACACAAAAAGGATAGTCATAGGATGGCAAAGGTGTTCACAAGTTAAGCATGATGATTATAACATTACAGACATATGAAATAGGGTCTCAATATCAACTTGGCAAAATATAATGATAGACATGGTAAAGGATTGACATAAGATAGTAACCCTAATAATAAATTCAACATCACAGGCGTGTCAAGATAAAGGTCATGGGGGTTTTAGATTAAACATGAATATGTCCAAATCAAGCTCATACTAATATTCCACAAGTCAAAATTTAAGATGAATAGATCTAGGGTGTACAAAACTAGATCCAAAATAACAGATCTAAAAGGGATAGTCATAGATCAAAGATATACCATGGTAGATCCAACCTAGTTATCATGTTTAGGCATAATTTCAGTTTACATCGTGTTCATGTTAAATTTACAGTTTACATCTAAGAGTGACAAAGGGCTTACAGATCGTGGTCTAGAGAATGAGAAAGCAGAAGAGTAGAAGAAGAATCTCTAGCAAATCCCCAAATCAACGTAGCTCTAACGAAGTCTTGGATAGCCTCCTTGTTCTCTATCTTCCAGTCAGAACCTCAGCAGCATAAAGCCGGATAAGAATGTGATAGAGAGTCTAGGGTCAGGGGTTGTTTATATAGGGTTTAGGGAGCTGAACCTGGACAGGCAACAAGACCAGATACATCTGTCCCAAAAACAGGCTAGGTGACCAGGTCAACACCCAAGTCGACTGCCCAGTCGACTTGGTCTGGGGGGGGGGGGGGTCGACTCCCCAATCGACCTGGTGCTGGCAGGATTTTTCCCGCCCAGTCTGTCTGGGTTTTGAAATTCGAATTTTGGACTTGAATTCGAACTGTTTTGAACTCTGGAATTTTCTGAAACTTTGGAGAGTCATATCTTGGTCATACGGACTCCGATTTTCGTAAACTCGGACTCGTTTTCAAGCAGAATTTCGAGACGAACGTAATGGTGTAACCCGTTTCCCTTGATTCTTATTTTAAAATTTAATTCTGCCTTGATTTATAGTTATAACACGTTATTAAAATACGGGTTGTTACATCGACCCCTGGGTCGACCCCTTAATGAGGGTGTTGACCATGGGTCGACCCCCTAAGGGGAGTCAACCCCCCAGGGCTGACGTGGCAGGTCGGTTCTGGTGGCTGGCAGCTATATATACGTCCTCATTTTTCTAGTTTTCTCACACTGAAATCAATGGAGGCCTAAATGATGTCGGTGCCTGGACTGAATCAAATCATTTTGTCCTTCTGCAATCAAAGTTTAGAGATTCGAGTGTAGATCTGTGATCCAACCTCCACTTTTCTCCTTCTACTATTCTAGGTTCGAACACTATGAGTTTAAGTTACCTTTAAATTTGAATAATTAAAAGTAAGACATGATATGACTGTAATTTGGATCTATCCCTGTGACTGAATCATATAAGATCTATTGTAATTTGTGAATCCATGATATTCTGAATTAACTGTGGCTTGGATCTAACCTTTATCAAGTTAGATCTACTTCTGATTATATATCTAATTCACTGTTTCGATCATCTTGTAGTTATCATGTTGTTATTAATTTGGATCCGTCATTAGTTGGACATTTAAATCCTTGTTTTGATCTAATCACGCCTATTATGACATCCCTACTATGTTAGAACCAGTTTGTTATCACAAGTTCAACAGATCTGTTCTTATATGTCCATCTTAACATTATGCCATTAAATGTTTATGTCAATTTTGCTAGAATAACCATCTCTATCATTTTCCCTTCACCTGTTCACTTTTATTTTATATATCCAGGCTACTTTCGAGCCTAGGCATGCCGCTAAATTATGCGAATGCGTTATTTAGGGAACGAGGGGAAAAACATTGAATTTGTGCATAACTTGTAAAGGGGAAAATTGGCATAACTTGAATAATGTTTATATGAATTTGTGGAATATAATTCACTATGAAAATATTTGGGGTAAAGGGGCATGAAACCTATAATGACCTAGGTAAAAATTGGCTAATAATGGAATGCCTAGGATTACGGTAATTAGAAATTGCAACTGCGCCTAGACACGAGGTTATATTACACTTGCAGTGGAAGTCTGCCCGGAATCGTCCGGCATATCCAGCGACCACAAGTGGTTGATCTAATGTCAGGAGTCTAGGTGCACAAATACGAGACGTGCTGAGACACGAGGTTAAGCCCGACTTGTGGAAGAATTCTGTCCTGACCCGCCCGGCATATCCAGCATCCACAAATGGTAGGCTTAATGTGAGGAGTCTAGCACATTATAACCATAAATGGTCATGAAAATGAATTGGAATACTTAACCTAGTTGAATCCATAGGTATTGTATGAACATGAACTTTAATAGGGGTTATGTAAATTTGATTGAGCAGTGGGTGGGTTAAGTAAATCTGAGGGGGTAGGTAATATTTATATATAGGCCCACAAACTTAACCTAAGGGGGTTATGTTTTTAAAGACACCTATAGGTATACATAACCGATGGAAATCCTAGTGGGGATACAAGACAAGGGGGAGAGCTAGTATCATCTTGTGTGCGACCCGTTTCAGTCAGTAACCCATGTATCGGTATCGAACGAGTACTCCACCCTAGGTCGAAGTTGGGTAATGCTTAGTGGCCTGATTGCAAGAGATCCAAACTTGGAGGACGGTGTGGGCAGCGCAAACTGACTGTGGACATGTGTGTGCATGGGTCGGGTAGAGGGTATAAGATGACCATAACACCAGTAGATATGGTTGTGCACATCATGAAGGGTTGCCACTTTAGGAAGTGATACCTCCTAATGTGGGGCCGACACAGGATATCTACGGAGTAGGGAGTACTCCACCCTAGGTCAAAGTTGGGTAACGCTTAGTGGGCTGACTGCAAGAGATCCAAACATTGAGGATGATGTGGGCGGCGCAAACTTACTGGGGACATGTGTGTGCATGGGTCGGCCAGAGGGGGATAAGACGACTGTGACACCAGTAGATATAGTTGTGCACATCATGAAGGGTTGCCACTTTAGGAAGTGATACCTCCTGCTATGGGGCCGACACAGGATATCTACGGAGTAGGGAGCCGATCGATTAGGGTAGTAGTTAGGATATGTCTGGACTCTGGTAAAAAGTTTAGGAGCCTGTTAGTTGGGTTGCCTGTGGATTGTATGGGGTTAACACCTCTCACTAGAGGTATGCCTAAGTCTACCATCTTATTAGTTGTCAGGATCATCTTATTATGGTTATACTAGTATTAGTGCAGAGAATCAAAGTAATCATTAGGGAAGAGTATACACTCTATCGTGTTTACCTTGTCATAATTACCTTTTATAATGTTATCTTTCTTATCCACCTTACATGGTTGTCATGATACTTTGACTTATTTACTTGCTAAAAGTACCTAGACTCACCAGGCTTTATGTCTGACCCTTTTTGTTTCCTCTTCTCTCTTCCATTCCCCCACCCCCCAGGTTCGTAGGGTGGGAATACTCAGGCTTAATCAGGACTCGGTTATCATCTTGCTAGGAGATGGTTTTCAAGTATTTCTCAAGTTCGTGCCTTTACTACTATGGCTTTGTCCCTTTTGGGAAATTATGATTTTTCTTTTATGTATTTCTGTATTCTGATGGTACAAGACAGAAGCTTTATATTATTGTAATGGTTTTTATGTAGTTCCAGACTTGTGATATTTTGGACCACGATGTTATGAATTATGTTTTAAATAAAATTTTATATTCCGCTGCCATCTTTTATGTCTATCTTGTAATTTTCTGTGTCTGTTTACCTATAACACTTCACGAAACTTAATGCATTCTCTTAATGAGTGACATTAACAGACGTAGGGTGTCACACTTGGTATCAGAGCCGAAGGTTACTAGATAGGATAAAAGTTTTTGAAAACTATTTTCAGAAAGGTTTTAAATGAAAGCATTTTCAAAAGAAAAGTCTATTTTGAAAAACATGTTTCCCAAATCCATATGTAATATCCTTCGATCCTTTGTCTAAATCTCTTTCCTTTTCGTTTCAGCATGTCTGGGGAACCTAATATCCCTGAGGGCGTTACGATACCACGCTGGTTCAACAGGTATCTAGAGGCCACGGCGCCTGTTGGAGGTCAAGCTGACATTCCTCCCCCAGGTGCACCCATCGTTCCTTTTCCTCCTCTTCCAAGAGTAGATAATTTTGCTAAGGTCTGCATAGGTTTCTATTCCATGGGAGGGAAGCATTTCTGTGGAACCGAAACATTTGTAGAGGAAAGGAATTGGCTCAAGGAGACCGAGGACTTGTTTGTAATCTTTGAAGTGGAAGATCAAAGGAAGATTCAGTTAGCTACTTGACTACTGAAAGATGAAGCTTCATTCTAGTGGGAAGTAACCTAAGCTGGACGTCCGGTGGAGACATGGGATGATTTTAAAATGAGGTTTAAAATGAAGTTTCTTTTCCAAGTTGAGAAAATCATGCAAATGGAGAGGTTCTTGGCGCTCAAACAAGGAAACATGTCTGTGAAATAATATGTGAACAAATTAAACCAGCTAGCAATGTTTGTATTGGAATTGGTAGATATTCCGCATAAGAAAGCTTTTCGGTTTGCTAAAGGGTTGAATGAACCCCTTCATGGTTTAGCTATGTCCCATATTCCAATGGGAGCTACTTTTGAAAGGCTTGTTAATATGGCATTTATGCATGAGGAAGACAAGGGAGAAAAGGAGGAAGTTAAGGCTGAGGAAACAACAACAACAACAACAACAGAAGAAAGGCGGAAAGAATGACAAGGCTAAGGATAAGAGGAAATGTCAAAGTTGTGGACGAGAGGGTCACTTGTTTAAGGACTGCAAAAGAAGGAAGAATACTTGCTTCAATTGTGGAGAGGTAAGATACTTTGCTAGGGAGTGGCCGAAGAAACAGAGACCACAAGGACAAGGTCAAAGGGCATGAGCTTCTAGAGGGTAGGTGCATGCTCTCGCGACCAGTGCTTCGAATAGAGGTAGGAAAGTTTTCGTGGAAGGGTTGATTTCTCTTTCCGGTCATCCTATTAGAACTCTTTTTGATTCTGACGCTTCACATTCATTTATATCTAGTTCTGCGGTTGAATCTCTGCACCTAAATACTAGTATGGTAGTGGATCCCGTTCAAACCCCATTGGTTGTTCGGATCATTTGTCTATGATTTATCGGGATTTGGGAATATCTATCTTAGGCGTCGAGTTTGAGCGTAACGCGTATGTGCTTGGTTTTATGGGCTACGGTTTGATTCTAGGGATGGATTGGCTAACCATTTATGGTGCCATTCTGGATTGTGAGAGAAGAGTCATTAGGCTTCTGACCTATCAAAGGAGGACACTCAAGATTTCTTGTGACCTGCAAGGGTCTGTTATTCTTAGTTTCCTAAAGTCTCTTGATGCATCTATCGATGACCTGCGATCTGTTCTAGTAGTCCGGTATTATTCTGATGTTTTTGATGAGGTACGGGGCTTACCTTCAATCCCGAGATCGATTTCCGCATGTATTTGGTGGACAATGCAAAGCCTGTTGCATTACCAGTGTGCCATATGGCTGCAAGGGAAAGGAGGGAGCTTAGCAAGCAAGTTGGGGAGCTACTTGAGAAAGGGTTTGTTAGGCGAAGCATATCTGAATGGGGTGCTCCAGTATTATTCGCGACTAAGGCGGATGGTTCTCTTCGTTTGTGTGTGGACTATAGAGAGTTGAATAAACTCACAAAGAAGAATAGGCACCCACTTCTAAGGATAGATGACTTGTTTAACCAACTCGTTGTTTCTCAATTAGACTTGGCCATGGGGTTTCATCAGTTGAGGGTGGCTGAGGACAGTATAGATAAGACCATTTTTAGGACTCCAGATGGTTTCTTTTGAATGGCTCGTGATGCCTTTTGGGTTGACGAATACACCCACCTATTTTGTCGATCTGATGAGTAGGGTGTTTCGGGAATTTCTAGATGAATTTGTCGTGGTCTTTATTGATGATATTTTGATCTTCTCAAAGAGCGAAGAAGAGCACGCCCAACATTTAAGGGAAGTTTTGAAAACTCTCAGTGCGCATCAGCTTATGGCAAAATTCCCCAAATTCCATTTTTGGAGGAAAGAGGTGAGATTTCTAGGGCATGTGGTTTCAAAAGATGGGATAGTTGTAGATCTCGCAAAGGTAGTTGCAGTTCAAGATTGGCAAATTCCTAAGAATACAACGGAAGTGAGAAGCTTTCTTGGATTGGTAGGTTATTATAGGAAGTTCATTAAGGACTTCGCAAAGATATCAACCCCACTCACCAGGCTGACGAAGAAAAATTTGGCATTTTCATGGGATATAGATTGCAATGTTGCTTTCAAACGATTGAAGAGGGCTCTAACAACAACCCCAGTTTTGACCTTTCTTGATGGGAATAAAGTGTTTACGGTATACATTGATGCATGTGGTACAGGGCTTTGTGCGGTTCTGATGCAAGAAGGAGAGGTAGTATGTTACGGGGGTAGACAGCTAAGAGTTCATGAGAAGAACCACCCTATGTATGATTTAGAGCTAGCTGCCATAGTATTCACACTTAAGATGTGGCGTCATTATTTGCTTGGAAAGAAGTTCGAGTTGTACACCGATCATAAATCTCTCAAGTACTTGTTCTCGTAGAAGGATCTTAATTTAAGGCAAGAAAGGTGGGTGGAGTTCCTAGCTTCTTATAATTTTGAGACTGCTTATCCCCCTGGCAAGGGTAATTTGGTGGCAGATGCACTGAGTAGGCAGAGGATGGCCTTAAGTCCTCTATTTGTGGAAAGGAAAAGCTTTGAGTTCATATAAACTTTTGAATTTAGACCCGCTACCGAGTTATTGCCTGATTTGTTTGCATCGCTAGAGATACGACCTACTATTATGGATCAGATAGGAGCGACGTGATCCACAGATTTTAGATATCTTGGATAGGCTCAGTAAAGGGGAGACTTCTAGTCACCTCAGTAGATATTCCATTGACGATAAAGGGTGGTTACGACGAGATGGAAGGCTTTCTGTTCCCCAAACTAGAAGTTTGTTAAAGATAGCCCTAGAAGAAGCCCATCATTCTAAGATGACTATTCATCCAATAGGTGATAAGATGTATAGGGACATGAGGAGGGTTTTCTTTTGGGCTGGGATGAAGAAAGATGCGGCAGAGTTTGTTTCTCAATGTTTAGTTTGTCAGTAAGTCAAAGATGAGCAAAAGAAGCCTGGTGTTTAGTTCATCCTTTCTGGGTTCCGCAACGGAAATGGGAGAGCGTCTCTATGGATTTCATAGATGGTTTCCTAGATCAAAGAAAGGAAACATTAGTATTTGGGTTGTGGTGGATAGACTTACTAAGAGCGCTCATTTCATTCCAGTTAAGAGTAAGAGGACGGCAGCATGGTTGGTGGCAATTTATGTTCGTGAGATAGTCCGTCTTCATGGAGTATCTTCTAGCATCGTAAGAGATCGTGAACCCGTCTTCACTAGTGAATTTTGGAGGAGTTTGCAAGAAGCATTAGGTACACAGTTATGTTTGAGAACCGCTTATCATCCTCAGACCGATGGACAGACGGAGAGGGTGAACAGAATTCTTAAGGATCCTTTGAGGCTGTGTATCCTAGACTTCGTAGGGACTTGGGAAGAGCATCTTCCTTTAGTAGAGTTCGCCTACAACAACTATTATCAAGATAGCATTGGCATGGCACCCTTCGAAGCATTATATGGACGACCCTGTAGGTTACCAACTTGTTAGTGGGAATCTACATAAAAGCTATTACTTGGACCAGATATGGTTAGAGAAATGTCCGAGAAGATTGATCTTATTAGATGACGAATGAAGACCGCTCAAGATAGAAATAGTCCTACGTAGACAAGAGAAGGACTGACATTGAATTCGAAGTAGGAGACATGGTTTTCATTAAAGTGTCGCCTTTGAGGAACGTGGTCCACTTCGAACCTATAGGGAAATTGGCACCAAGATTCGTAGGGCCATTTCCCATAACAGAAAGGATTGGCCAAATGGCCTGTAGAATAAAGCTGCCAGAGAGACTATCCGGCGTTCATGATGTTTTCCACGTTTCTCATTTGCAGAAGTGCTTTCATGATAACGCGGAAGTAGTTGAGCCAAGTGTATTAAAAGAAGTAGAAGTGAAACGGGAGGTGACAGTCAGACGAGTTCCTTCCCGTGTTCTTCGATCAGAAGTTAAAAAGCTACGCAACAGGGAAGTCAAGTTGGTGAAAGTTCGGTGGGGAGATAACCCAGAGAATGTAACTTGGGAGACCGAAGACAAGATTTGTGCTTCGTACCTTTTTCTTTTTTAGGGTATGTTCTTAACTCCTTTTTCCAATGTTTTTATCTATACTTGTTTCTATCAATTGAGTATCCTATCGATCAAATTTTCGACCTTTAGGTAAGAGTCCCATGGATGTAAACATGTGTTTGATACATGTTATGTTTGATGGATGCAAGTGTTTGCTAGTGGTTGCTCGTGGATGCATATACACACATTCGGCACTAGATGAGCTCAATCACTCTCATGCTGCATATGGACGTGTGTGCATTTTTTTCCTTTTTATGGATGAAATTGAATGTATCATCATATGGATGTTGCATTTGGATGGATGTTTGTGCTCGCATATAGAACTTACATGTTATAATAGGATTAATTGCATACATGTTGGATTCATGGCACTAACATACATTGCATTAAGGAGGTCGACTGAATCAGTAGACCGCCTGATCTTCGCATTAGTATTGGGACATATACACACACCTTTGCACATGTTCATACAAGCATTAGAAGTCTTTAAAGACAATGGATGACTGCGATTGGTGGATGAGTAGATGGGTGATGGATGGTAGGATATGCATTCTTCTTAACTTGGAAATTTTGGGGATGAAATCCTTTGAGTAGGGGAGAATGTAACACCCTGTAAATTTAACAACACTAAAGAGGATAAATTAAATAATAATTAATTTAATATTCAGAATTAAGTGAAAAGACTGCGCCATTGCTTATGTCTCGAAATTCTGGTCAAGATAGACATTTGTTTTGCATAAAATGAACACCGTATGAAGAAGTTATGGAGGTTTGAATTTTGTATACGCGCAAGAAGAATATATATATAGATGTAGGGTCCAAAAATTCAAATTCGGTTCAGAAAATTCAAAATCACGAAAATTCGGGTGAGCGGGAAAATTCCTGCCCAGGGGAGTCGACCCCTCAAGAGGAGTGTCAACCCCTTAAGGGGAGGTCGACCCTCCTAGGAATGACATGGAAGGTCGGTTCTGGGGGCTGGCAACTATATATACAACCTCATTTTTCTAATTTTCTCACACTGAAGTCAATGGGGGCCTAAACGTTGTTGGTGCTTGAACTGAATCAAGTCATTTTCTTCTTCTGCAATCAAAGTTTAGAGATTCAACTGCAGATTAGTGATTCAACCTCCACTTTTCTCCTTCTATTGTTCTAGATCCGAACATTGTGAGTTTAAGTTACCTTTAAATTTGGATAATTAAAAGTAAGACATAATATGACTGTAATTTGGATCTATCCCTATGACTGAATAATATCAGATCTATTATAATTTGTGAATCCATGGTATTCTAAATTAAATGTGGCTTGGATCTTAATCTTTATCATGTCAGATCTACTTTTGATTATAGATCTAATTCACAATTTAGATTGTCTTGTACGATGTGGATCCGTCATTAGTTGGACATCTAATTCCTTGTTTAGATCTAATCATGTCTATTATGGCATCCCTACTATGTTAGAACCAGTTTTGTTATCACAAGTTCGCCAGATATGTTCTTATATGTCCATCTTAACATTATGCCATTAAATGTTCATGTCAATTTTGTTAGAATAATCATCTCTGTCATCTTCCCTTCACCCTTTCCCTTTTATTTTATATAGTCAGGCTAGTTTCGAGCCTAGGCATGCCGCTAAATTATGCGAATGCGTTAGTTTGGGAACGAGGGGAAAACATTGAAATTGGGTATAACTTGTAAAGGGGAAAATTGGCATAACTTGAATAATGTCTATATGAATTTAGGGCATATAATTCACTATGAAAATATTTGGGGTAAAGGGGCATGAAACCTATAACGACATAGGTAAAAGTTGGCTAATAATGGAATGCATAGGATTACAGTAATTAAAAACTGCAACTTCGCCTAGACACGTGGTTAGATTACACTTGTGGTGGAAGTCTGCCCGGAATCTCCCGGCATATCTAGCGACCACGAGTGGGGGATCTAATGTGAGGGGTATAGGTGCACAAATATAAGACGTGCTGAGATACGAGGTTAAGCCCGACTTGTGGAAGAAGTCTGCCCGGACCCGCCCGACATATCCAGCATCCACAAGTGGTAGGATTAGTGTGAGGGGTCTAGCACATTATAACCATAAATGGACATGGCAATGAATTGGAATACTTAACCTAGTTGAATCCATATGGATTGTATGAACATGAACTTGGATAGGGGTTAAGTAAATTTGGTTGAACTATGGGTGGGTTAAGTAAATATGAGGGGGTAGGTAATATTTATATATAGGCCCACAAACTTAACCTCAGGGGGTTATGTAATTAAAGATACCTATATGTATACATAACCAGTGGAAATCCACGTGGGGATACAAGACAAGGGGAGAGCTTGTATCATCTTTTATGGGACCTGTTTCAGTCAATAACCCATATAACGATATCGAACGAGTACTCCGCCCTAGGTCGGAGTTGGGGAATGCTTACTGGGATGATTGCAAGAGATCCGAAAGTGGAGGACGGTGTGGGCGGCGCAAACCGGCCAGGGACATGTGCGTGCATGGGTCGGGCAGAGGGAGATAAGATGACCATGACACCAGTAGATATAGTTGTACACATCACGAAGGGTTGCCACTTTAGGAAGTGATACCTCCTACTGTGGGGCCGGCATAGGATATCTATGGAGTAGGGAGCCAATCGATTAGGGTAGCACTTAGCGTACGTCTAGACTTAAGTAAAAAGTTTAGGAGCCTGTTAGGTTCGGCTGCCTGTGGATTGTATGGGGTTAAAACCTCTCACCAGAAATACGCCTAAGTCTACCATCTTATTAGTTGTTGGGATCATCTTATTATGGTTATACTAGTATTAGTGCAGAGAATCAGAGTAATCATTATGGAAGCGTATACCCTCTATCATGTTTATCTTGTCATAATTACCTTTTATAATGTTATCTTTCTTATCCACCTTGTATGCTTGTCATGATACTTTTACTTTTTTACTTGCTAAAAGTAACTAGACTCGCCAGACTTTACGTTTGACCCTTTTTGTTTCCTCTTCTCTCTTCCATTCCCCTCCCCCTCCCCCTTGGTTCGCAGGGTCGGAATACTCAGGCTTAATCAAGACTCTGTTATCATCTTGCTAGGAGTTGCTTTTGAAGTATTGCTCAAGTTCCTGTCTTTACTACTATGGTGTTGTAGTGTTGCATTACAATGTTGTGATGTTTCATTAGATGGTGTTACGGTGTTGCATTAAGTGAAATATTATTAATTCCATAAAGGTATGGCACGTGGGGCCCATAGCTTATGTGGTGCCACGTGGATAGCTCGTCGCAAGTGACACTTATTGGATATATCAAATAAATAACCATCTAGCAGAAAGCTTGCATCTCAAGCTCCTCATACTTAGTATATAAACAAAAAACCGCATGGCACTTATTGGAGAATGGATTCCAACTATGATAAGGCAGAGGACCACCTTCCGATAGTGTACCACTAGAGAGCAATACACTAGGGTTCAACCAGAACATCTTGCAACTCGGCCATACATGACTGGTCACGCATTCAACTTGAGTGTACCGAATGTATTATCACGTATGGTTAGCGAACCATTGTTTCCCATAGATACAAAAGTGATAGAAGAAACAAATGAATTTTCTTTAGATGGTGACAATACTCCCTAATGGGAATGACCCACATAGCCACGCTTCCTGCCTAACTTCTGTCATTTTCCTAGTTGATGAGGTTTTAGGTCACGATTACCTTTCAAAGAACATCGCAATAACTTTGAATACCACATTGTTAGATCCATCAAATCACTAATCGACGTCCACAAACATACTCTGGGTGTTAAGCTAAAAGAAGCTGCCTTCTCCGCCACCAAACTTGGTATATTTGTAAAAATCAACATACGTTTACTTTCAAGAAACACTCTATCAGACATTCGTCCATACAAATTAACCAGGAACAGGATGAACCGAAGGCACCTTCCTTTTACATTCTATATAGGAATCACCCCAAGGATCAGTAGCGAGAAGTCCTTGCAAATCTGTAGATTTCTACCACGATAGAATCATAGTTTATCTTCGGGAGCGACCTAGAGATTGTAAGTAATTCTTCCATTTCATGAAGATCTATGGGTCTTCAAATGCTCCATCTCTACCATCATCTAATATCTTCCACGTTTAATTTGGTTGTTTGGAATGGTATTCGAATATAAATTTGACCCCAGACTTTCCGTACCAACAATCGATAATTTCCCAGATTTGATAGTCGGTTATTTAACTATCGAATAAACAACCATTCAACCATGAAATAAAATGAATTCACTGGTTCAGTATATAGCATCACTTGGCCTCTTTAATTAAAACTAATTAACGAATGGTTAATTAAAACTTCTTAATCTTTCAATAACCAGGACACTACATTTTACTTCTTATTTTTATATAAGAGTATTCTCAAGACCATTTATATTTAATACTTAGAAAATATCTCATAACCATATCAAAATTTTCATTTGTAGATATCATTTGCAAAACTTTTTCTAAAACCATTATTTCTATTCAGTAAATCCTTTTCATAGCATATTCATTTGTGTTTAAGGAGTTCATTGCTTAACATATTCATTAACCAATTTGCCAACATTTAAACTTTAATTTAACAATCTCTTTTATTATAAGAAACATATTTATAATCCTTTTCTATATAATTCAACTTATATATTTAATTCTATTTATAACTTTACCATTGGAAAAAATGTACTATTTTCATTATTTAGAAAATAGTGTTGTATACTTAACCGAATGGTATGAGTATAGTCGCACTTTATATTTAGGCCAAATAATAATAATTTATACATTGTTTATTTTAAAATCTACTAGTTCTAATTACATCTCAAAATCTTCCAATAAGCTGCAATATTCCTCTTATGGAAATAATAAACTATTGTCAAAATCTTCTACCATTACAAACTAATACCATCCCTTGATAATAGTGAAGTCTTTCAAGTTGGGGTATTTTAATTACCTCTCAGACTTTGGTCAAAAATGTTCTTATCTAAAGATAGATAAAAGTTGTAACTCAAATCCAAACGCAAAACCTCGTTTACTATTTAATCTAAAATATGGTTTAATAAACCATTTTCTTACATTTGAAAGATCAATTTTCAATTGTAATTACCTTTAAACATGGTTAGTCAAAGGGTTAAGTAAATTTCAAGTAAATTTATTAAGTTCAAACAATTGTCTGTCTAAAACTATATTTATAAAGTTAGTTGAGAACAAATTAGTCTAATGACCAATTCCAATTTAAAAAGTTGACTTAGTCAAGTTATAAAACATCGTTGAATGGTTAACTAATTTCCACTAATCCTTTCTCATAAATTAATTTATAACTTAATTAATTTAAGAACATCGTTCAATTGTTTTCTTAAAAATGATTATCTCAAATTATTAACCCTTAGGTTAATTTATGACTAACTGCTTATAAATTTAATTAAAACATAAGAATATTGCAATATATAATATTTATAATTACTTTTATAAAAATAACAATCATAGATATTGATTTATTTATAAACATCAATTTTTATATAACTTAAATATATAATTGAAAATCTTGCTCCAATTATAAAATAAATTTTTATAACTTAAACTTCGTCGATTCACCTGACGGCAATCAACGTCTCAAAAAGGTATAAATCTTAAAACATTTCTACCTCGATTTAAAATCGATACCAAAAATTTCTTATTATACCGATGGTACTAAAGAGCTAAACTGCTGCTAAAATACCAAACTGTGAAATAAGGGTTTTTTCATCCAATTTCACACTCAATCAAATATATTCGACATATATGTTAAATATTACCAATATCAATGAGGAATCCTGTTGGATCCTTTCAACCTGTCTTTTTTCCTACATCAAAAGTTTCTGTATTTCAACATATATCATAATATATGAAATTTAACAACTGCTGGTGAGGAATCTAGTTAGATCCCTCCAACCTGTCTTTTGCTGCATCACAAACACATTACCTCAAAATAAAATCATCCAATTCAACACACATATATAATTTTCAACAATTAACTAATAACACTAATCCAAGCATCCATCTTTTAATTTAATATGTTTATATTACTGTAAAGGTGTCAAACAAGGTAAGTTACCTCATTTGGTAATAATCGTTGAAATAATGACTTGATTTCAATTGAATTAAATGAATGTTTAATTTAATCAATTCATCTAATATATATATATATATATATATATATATATAAATAAATATTCAGCACACATCAAGCAATCAACAACCATAACACACAAATTAAAATCCCGACTTATACGAAATATAGGTTTGTCGAACTGGGTGAGTTATACTCACTTGATTCCATTCATCGCTATAGCGATCCGATTTTAGATAAATTAAACAAACATTTATTTTAACTAAAAATTCCAACTGATTCCAAATTAGTCCAAACCGACTTCAGAGTGTAGTGTTCGACAATATGATCTCGGTGTTACTTGTTTCAACTGATTCTTACTTTGCAATAAAAAGTTATTAGCGTTTAAGTATACACACTTTTAACTAAATAATTAATTCTTAATTAAATTTTAATTAACTAGTTACTTTCTCTTAAGGAAATAAATAGGGTCGGCTTCTTCTCTATTTCGTTCAAAAATACATTCACCACGCACGAATTACATCTCCACATTGCTGCACCCACCCACCGTCGACCGGAGTTCATCCGACACCACCAACACACGTGCCACAACACCATATACTTCCACCGTAAGTATTGCCTAGCCCCGCCTTTTGCTTGTAGTTAGCCCAAAACCACCAGCGACTTCAGACTCATTTCTGGCCACCACGACGTGAAATACCTTATCATGACCGCTCAGATCTAGATCTCGATGCCCTCTATGATATTCTAGTTGAAGGTTTGTGCTATTCCTCAATGGATTGAGAGGTAAATCGAGGGGAAATAGGGAAATTTCTTGTCGTCGTTGTTTAGGGTGGAGGCGGATTCTTTATTTGACTACGGAATGATGGTCTGACCAAGAATATAGGGTTAGACTTCTATATATATAGTGAGATATATTATTATTTTATTATTTTACGAAACTTACGCCGTAAGTTTCATGCTCAAACTATTACATATGACCTCAGATTGCAATGAAAATTGAAATCCTAGCATAACTTAATATTTCGGACATGATGGAACTGGTTTCATTGAATTCCTAGAGCTTTTGTGAAACTTCCTTTTATATATCACAATGTGAATTGATATGCTTTTATATTACGCACGATCACAAAATAAATCCAATTGACCTGAAACTTGAAATCTTACAATATTTGATCTCTATGAGTTAATAAAATTACCTACGTTGAAATCCGAAGTCATTTTAAAATTGGTTGTTCTTAAGTTCCATATTAAATTGATTAAATAAAAATTTAGGCATTTACCATTCACACGATCGAACGGTAAGTTCGATCGATAAAAAAATAAAAATCCTATAATAACTTAACAATACGAATCCAATGACACAAGTTCGTCACATTCCGAGACCGTTTTCCCAAAATGATATTTTATACATAAAACAATGTTATTTTGGACTCCAAATTACTTGATCTCCAAAAATAATTAACGAACTATATATGTATATCCTGACTCTAAACGTAAATACGAATTCAACAAAACTGGCCTCGCGTCTTAGGTTCGATTGTTAGCTCAAGTTATCTACAAATTCCTTTCTAATCAAATTAAATTTATTTAATTAATCGCTATATATAGTTTTAAACTTTATAATTTTATAAATATGTTTATATAAGTTATATTTATGATTTTATATGATTTTCTATTTTATTATACTTATTTGTAACACTGTGTTTTAATTTAAGAATTTCTAGAATAAAGTATATATATATATATATATATATATATATCAAAACACCTGAAAAATACTCAAAATACAAATTTACAATATGATATGTCGACATACATTTATGGACATGTCGACATACAGCTGTCATATTTTTGATTTCGAAAGGAAGTGTCTTTTCACTATTTGTAACATTCCAGAAGCGTGGCAACCTTTCAAATCTTAAATAGGGGTTGATTTCAATTTTTTTCATTATTCTTCTTATCCATCTTCATTTCCTTTCTTTACACCATTAATATTTCATATTTTTATGGTTTCTACACTTGTACTCTACCGAATTCAATTTTATTTATATAGAACTTCTTCTCTTCTCACTCTATACTCATTACTCTCTGATTCGAAGTGCTATTGAAGAGTTATAGGGATGTTGTAATCGTTTGGGAAGTGTTTGGGAAAAAGGCGTGTTCCTTGTAGCCTTGAAATCAAGGAAGGAATCGGTGGTAACCTTGTAGTTGGGGAAATCAAGGGAAATATACTTGATCAATGGTGTTTGGAGTTTGGAGTTGGTGGTAACCTTGTGGCCGTGAAATCAAGGAGATTGTACTTGGATATTGATATAGTAATAAAAATCTACGCAATCCAACGTTGCATGGGACTGGACATAGGAGTAATCCGAACCAATATAAAATCTGGTGTGTTCTTTCCTTTTCTGCATTTTATTTCTGTTTATTTTTGTGTTTGTGTTTGATTCTGCGTCTGTGATTGTTTCTTTGGTATGTGATTTATATAGTAGATCATGTAAGTTCTAGATTTTCTTAAATTCTTTGAAAAATACTATTCACCCTCCCTCTAGTGTTAGTTTTACCTTAACGATCCATTCTGCATTCCTTAACAATTGGTATTAGAGCAAAGTCTTTCAAAAAGTTCATAATCTAATTTTTGAAAAAAAATTAAATGGGAAATTTTGAAATAATTATTAATACTAGTGTCAATTCATGCATTGTACCAATGTTGAAAGAGTCTACATATAATCATGTTAAAAAGTCAAGTAATCTACTGAAATATTGCCCAATATAGGAAAAGAGGTGTTATATGGCTTTTGAACATTCAAAAGTTGAAAAGATGGGTAAAGTGGCTGTTGTTAATTCAAATTCTAAAAATATGGCTATTGAAAATTCAAATCCCTAGCTGGTGTGTTTAATGGCTGTTGAGAATTCAAACTATGGCAAGCAAATGGTGGAAATCAAAAAGGACAAATGGATACTGGATAGTGGTTGTTCGAGACATATGACGGGAAATCCTGAATTACTAAATCATCTGATATATGAAGACGGTGGAATGGTGAACTTTGGAGATAACTCTATAGGGTACATTATTGGGACCAACAATGTCGGTAATTCTAAAACTCCTACTATTTTTGTTGTTTTATTAGTTAGGAATATAAAACACAATCTACTAAGTATAAGTCAACTTGCGATAAGGGTTATAAAATAAACATTGAGAAAGACAATTGTTTTATAGAAGATAGGAATTCAAAAGTAATACTCGAAGGAGAAAGGAAGAAAAATATCTATATATTGAGTATGAAAATTACCAATGATAATCTATGTCTTTTGGCTAATACAAGTGACCCCTGGATCTGGCATAAGCGATTTGGTTATATAAATTTCGAACATATCCTAGGATTTCTAAATTAGATTGAATTAGGGGATTACCGAAAATGAAATTTAAAGTTAATAATTTATGTGATGCTTGTCAATTCGGAATATTAAAAAGAAGTTCATTTATATCAAAAGAGGAAATTACAACCTCGAAACCATTAGAGTTAATTCACATGGATTTATTTGGTCCATCTCAAACTCAATCGATAAATCGTGATAGATATGTTTACGTAATAGTCGACGATTTTTCTAGATATACTTGGACTTTGTTTCTTAAAAATAAAAGTGATTCTTTTGATCAATTTAAAACCTTTTCTGAAAGAATTCAAAACTTATTATCACTAAAATTAAAACAATACATAGTGACCACAGTGGAGAATTCGAATGGAAATTTGAAAAATTCTGTAATAAAAAGGGAATAACTCATAATTTTTCTATCTCTACAACCCCTGAACAAAATGGAGTAGTTGAACGTAAAAGTAGGATGATACAAGGGTGTGTGAGAACTATGCTATCTAATAGTAACATACCAAAAAAATTTGGGTTGAGGTAGTTGCAGCAACTTGTTATATTTTAAATAGAATTTCAATTAGACCCTTAACTCACAAAACTCCATATGAACTTTCATATAATAAAAACCAAAAGTATCATATTTTACAATATTTTGAACTAAATGTTTTATACTTAATACTAAAGAAAATTTAGATAAATTTGACTCGAAATCCAATAAAGGAATATTTATTGGATATTCAGAGAGAAGTTAGGTTTTCAATTCTAGAGCCAATACTGTAGAAGAAAACTTAAATGTATCCTTTGATGAAATTATAAAAGTATAACACAAAACAATGAAGATGAATGTGAAAATGAAATCAATGAAATAAATCATGAAGATAGTCAACCGACTAAACGAATTAGATTACTTAGAGACCATCATGTAGAAATATCTTAGAAGATATTGAATCCGTCGTTAGAACTCATAATCGATTAAACAATAAGAGTAATTCTGCATTTGTTTCAACTACTGAACCTAAGAATCCAAAGGAAGCATCTTTCGATGATTCATGGATCCTTGCCAGGCAAGAAGAACTGAATCAGTTTACTAGGAATGATGTGTGGGAACATATTCCTAGACCAGAGGATAAAACTATAATAGGAACTAAATGGGTTTATAAAAATAAAATGAATGAACATGGTGAGGTCGTAAGAAATAAGGCACGATTAGTAGCACAAGGTTATACTCAAGAAGAAGGAATAAATTACGATGAAACTTTTTCCCCGGTAGGAAGATTAGAAGCAATTAGGATTTTACTAGCCTTTGCAAACCATAATGATTTCAAATTATACCAAATGGATGTTAAAAGTGTTTTTCTAAATAGATTTGTTAAAGAAGACGTATATGTAGAGTAACCACCTATATTTGAAGATGAAAGATTACCAAATCACGTATATAAGTTAAAGAAAGCATTATATGGATTAAAACAGGCTCATAGGGCTTAGTATGATAGATAAAGAAATTATTTATTACAATCCAACTTTGAAATAGGAAAATTAGATAATACTTTGTATATCAAAAAGAATAATAAGTATATATAATTAATACAAATATATGTTGACGATATAATTTTCGGATCAACAAACGATAAGATGAACAAAGAATTTTCAGATATTATGACCCAAGAATTTGAGATGAGTCATATAGGAGAACTAACGCCCTTCTTAGGCTTACAAATTCATCAATTAAAGAATGGAAAATTTATTAATTAAGATAAATATGTAAGATATCTAATTAATAAATATAATTTAACAACTAATGGGAGACCAACTGCAATGACCCAGATTTTTTTATCGATTTATTTTGAACATTTAAATATTGTTTTAAATGTTGAGTGATAATATAAATGGTCTTTATATTGAGTTATCAATTTAATAATCGAAATACGATTTATTTAGAATATATATAATTATCGTAATACAAAAATATGAAATAATTCAATTCGAAAATTAAAATTGAGTCAGAATGATTAAAATGATTAATAGAAATTCTATTGAAATAGAAACAATGATAATAATAATAATAATAATTTATTATCAAGGAATTAATTGTTTTGAATTGAATTTATATTGATCTAAATTAATATCTTCTCCAAATGATCGAATTAGGCTTCGGGACATATTCCAGCGTGTTTATAATAATGGTATAACTCTATGAAGGCCAGTTGTTGCGCTCAAGTAAGGGTTGAAATTACATGATAATTTAAATTAAATGAATTCACATCGGTTCGAAATTTAATAGGTTAGCCGCGCTATATCTTACCAACAAAGATTACAAACATATTCCTTCCTACCCAAGGTAATATCTAGACTACCTACCCATAGCTACAGCTATCCCCAATCCATTCATGTACGTTATGTCTCCTTTCTTCACTCCAAAGAAATCAGTAAAACTTAAAGGAAATGGTGATTTGTGTTCCTTGTTCACATCTATATAAAAACACCCTCAACCACCCCCTTACCTCTTTTATTTACTCTCTCGTTTTCTTTCTTCCGTTCGAGGAGACGGACGACCACGATCCCAATGTAACGACCAGAATTTTTAAGTGTATTTTTAATTAATTATTTAATTTAAATTTTGATTTCCATTCTATTTTATTTAATTTGTTTGGTTTATTCAAATAATTTTTTTTTGATTTATGATTAAAAACTAAATTTATTTCGGATTTTTATATATAACAAATGAATTTGGTTTTAATATTAATATATATATATATATAAAAATGTAATATCAAAAGCTTATTTATTAATTGAATTTTGATTGAGTTTATTTATTTGAATTTGAATTCATTTCTTAAGATTTTAATTTAAACATTAAATTTGTATTATTATATAAATCGTTTTCAATATTGATAAAATATATCTTTGGTTTAAATTTCTAAATATTTCTCTTGTAGAAGGACTGTTATTTGTATTGATCGTTATGCAAATATCGTTCAATTATCTTTTTGAATTTGATTCATTTGATATTTCGAACCGTTCATATATATATATGTATATGTATTGCAAAATATTTTGTTATACATTGTCAAACTGTTCGTTCATTTTTATTTTTAAATTTAATTCAAAATTAGATCTATCCTTATTTTATTTTATTTCGTTAGCATCCGTACCGGTTTGAATAGTTTACTCGTTCATTTCCATTTAAACCGTCTGTCTAGTGTCTACTTTTCAAATTGTCTGATCACTATTATTTTCAAATCCCATCGTTTTCGTATGTTTCTATTCAAACTCTCGTTCTCTCCCAACGCTGGGTTCAAGGAAATTTAATTCAATACTGGTGTCGTACTTTCCTAATGCCACCCCTCTGTTTTAAATTCCTATTCACGAGAAAACAGCTGATCCTATTTTTTTTCCTTCATACAGACTGGTTCTTCATTCTTTCCATTGCGATCTATTGTCTCTATCTTTTTGAAAAGCAACAACAGCTTTTCGTGCTTTTCTATATATAAAATAAGAAAGAAAAAGAATGCTTCATCTCTTCTCTTCACAAAGAAATAATGTGATGTTCCTATTCATTTCTTCACAAAACGAGAGTGACAGCAGCTCCATTTTCCATTCCCATCTTCCTCCACCCTCCACCGTCAAGCTTGCTGACCCTCCTCCCTGAGCTCCGCCACTATGTCCTCTCCCTTTCGCGTGAGCCAAGATCCGACAGCCATCAGCCATGACGACCCCGCCTCACCCAGTCAGCCTCGCCACCTGAAAACCGCCCTTTGACAGCATCGAACCCGCCTTGCTCCTTTCCACCGCTGCCGAAAGCCTTGCCAAACCCTGTGCCGACGACCTAGGCCTTCGCTGAAGCCACCTACCCTGGTCTCGAACCAACCTTAAACCTACAAGGTCCGAACCCAAGACCAGCCTGCGCCTCCTCCTTGTCTCGGAACAGTGTTGACTCTTCTTCTCTTGAACCCAAAATCCGTGATGTTTCCCTTTTTCCTCATGACTCTCGTTCGCCAGTCCGTGACGACTTTACCTTGTGTCATCACTCTCCGGCCTGCTTGCGTGTGTGAGTAGAGTAGGGGTGAGTTTATCTTATTTTTGTTTTCTTTCTTTCTCTTTTGTTCTTACATGTACTGTTAATATGAAGGTTGGGAAATATTTTAGTTGTGGGTTATTTATATGGAGTGAAAGATGTTAAAATATGTAGTGTGTGTTTTGTGTTTGCTGTATGTGTGAGTGTCGGTGTGTTGAGTTGTGATTATTTTGTGTGTAATTGGCGTGAGGGTTAGTTGTTCGTACGGGTAGATTTCAATACATGTATATACTGTTTTGTTTTATATATTTGTAAATGTATGCATATATATATATATATATATATATATATATCGCATTTTGGTGTGAATTTCTAAGATCTATTTAGTTTGAAATTTATGTATATATATATAAATATACAATATTTTTGTAAAATTTCGTTGTGTTTATTTTGTGTGTCAAGTTTGGTATTGAGTTCCGAAACCCATCCAAAATCCAAATAGCCATACCGATCCATTTAAATTCCCTGGCCTCTTCAAAAAATAAAATATAGAGTGATATGGTATTGAATTCATTCGGGATTGTGCATTGAAGTCGCTGTTTCAACTCGGTGTCAAATTCGTCTGTTGTTTCCAATCTGTTCTACGAAAGGTGAGTTTATCTCACACCTGACATACATTTTTCATCGATGTTAGATCAATAATGAACTGTTATATGAAATGTATAAGGTTGCTGTTAGAAATTGTTTGATTTGATATATATGCACATTTCATATGTGACACGATATATTCATATGACACGTAGTTGCACTAATGATATATATACTGTGATTGTTGTTTATGATTGTTGATACCATAGTTAGGAAAAATCACTAAGGGTTGAAATGATACATACCCGAAAGGACAGTAGAATAGGAAAAATCGTTATGGGTTGAAATGATAGATCTGAACGATTTTTATTAAATTTGGGATCGCGGGTTGAAATGATAGACCCGTAGAAATTTTATCAATTGCGGGTTGAAATGATAAATATCCGTATCACTTGACCATAGGGTAGAAAACTATATACGGACACCGTCGGTCATGTTTTCGAAGTAAAATGAGTTTTATTTTAAAATATTTACTTAAGACTTTATATATTTATATTTATATTTATATTCATATTTTATTTAAATATAAATTATTTTGTATATTTTAAATTATGTATTTTAAAATGATTTATTTGTAAATAGGGATTTAAATGTTTATTTAAGATTTTACTTATAAATTTATTTATTTTAAACCATATAATTGATTCCTATAAGTATTTTAACCTTTTTAAATTATTATAAATATTTCTTTAAATCTATTTTTATATTATTTTAAACTTATATATGCTTATAATCTATTTCTAATTTATTTTAGAGTTTTATAAACTTATATATATATACACATATCTATTTTCAAAGTTAATTTTCTTATATATATATTTTATAAACTTTAATAAAGTCAAGATGGATAGTTTATATTTTGCGATTTAAATTCGAAGTTTAAAGATGTAAATCTATATAACGATATTTGAATAACGAATGAACTCATATTAAGTTATGAATTGGAATCGATACGAATTTTTGTAGAGATGAATTGAATTGGTAAATTTAAGAAATTGTATTTGATTTGGTTTAAATTATGAACCTTGATAAGAATTGAATGTGAATTGGGTAAATTGATTTATTTTGAATTTATAGTCGATAAGAATTAAATTCAATTTTAAGTGATTAATTATGAATTGGAATATATAGATGTTATATGCGGAATTGATTTTTATATCGTTTGGTTTGAATTAAGAATTTGTTAAATCAATGTATAAGAATGGTTTTAAATCATAATTTGGTTGAATGGAAATATAAGATTTTGATTTGAAATGTAGAAGTAATAGCTTTGAACTATTTAACTTGAAATATAGTTATAAGACGATTTGGTTTATATTGAAGTTTAAGATTTCGTTTTACATTATATAAAAGGAAATTTGAACCTAAGTGTTGAATTTCATTAATCGACCAAAATGAGTTGTTTTCAAATTTTAATATATTCGAAGTTAGATGTTTAATTTTGAATTCAAAATTCGAATATGAGAATTCGTATAAACTATTTTATAAAGTGATTTATAAAATAATGACTACGGTGTGAAAAATGTAAACGATTGGTTGTTAAAGAGACCGGGATCGGCTATTGTCATACTCTCTGCCAATACCGAAAACCACTTTGACAACTGTGTACGCGGTGGAGCTCCAGAATGAAGGGGATGATTTGGCGAACGACTCCATTTTTATTTCATATTAATTACGAGACCCTGACTACCTTGAGTCAGCTTGATGTGGCTAAAACAGGAGCTACGCACGGACCAAGTGAGGTCATACCTCTTATCGAGCACACTTCTTCGATATTATTCTATTACTGTTGAGATTCGATTTGGGCCCTTTTGATTACGGGAGTGTGTATCGAGGTGGGCGGTAGTTGCTACTATGCGTTACCACCAGTCCGGCTCTGCTAACGGTGAATCCACCCTGGCATTCCTTGCGTGCCTTATCACATGCCTTATACGAGCCCATTACGATTTTGTTTTGTACTATTTTATATGGAGTGCCCTATAATCAACCTCCAGTTTACGGAGGAATTACGGTACTGTATATACTATGGGAATATATGAACGGTGTAAGGGTAATCATGGTAATCCCGCTTACGCTATTTTGATATTTTTACTTTACTGATAGACACTATTGTATATAGCGTATTATACTATATAGTATTAGTTTGACGGATCCTTAGAGGATGGTGATCCCAAACATCCTTTAAGTTACTGATTGCATTTCATCGAACATTTCATTTGAATTGATTTACTTCCACGAGAATGTTAGTCCTGATCCGAGTTGTTTTGTTTGCATTATTGCTCGGGTCAGATCGATTATCACAGCTTTCAAGATCCACTCTTGGAGTTTGAAGATTTTGGGATTTTTCTCACCTACATCTATTGATCAGTCGATCCAGTTTCAGCTATAATTGTCGTTCCCGTTTCTTATAGTTATCATTTATTTATGTATTAGATAATCATTGTATTAGACTTCCGCTGTATTATCTTTGTAAACTCTGATGTAAATTTTATTTAGTAGCTTCATGAACTACTACTATTGTATTTTGTAATTTCCGCTGCGAGGTATTATATTGCTCTGTATCTGTGTCTGTGATTCTGTGATTTATTCTATTTACCTCAAAAGCTAATAACCATCTGTTGTTTTGGACGTTTCGAGTTGACGTGTTTGTCGATTCGGCACGGTCAAAATGGAAGGTCGTTACAGTTGGTATCAGAGCTTTGGTTTTTCAAAGCTTTAACCTATGGGGTAAAAAGGCTCATTAGAGATATGGTAGTGATACCCTAGAATGAGTGGAATCAGTTGCAGAATCCTTCTTGAGAGAGCGTATTTTTAAAGTAAAAATAGTTTACAAATGGTTTTAAAATGTTTTTAAATAAATATTTCGAATATAAAATTCTGTTTAATATTTAAATCTTCTTCTGAGTTTCCTTTCCATTTGAATCTATCTTCCTTCGTAGATCCTTTTGATTAGGTACTTTCGTCCGTTCAGCTTTTAACTCGAATTCTATTACTTATCCTTGTCCATCCCAAGGTAAGAAGTAAAAAGAGAGTATAAATCTCTAACGAATTCATCCTTACTAAATATTGGTTTGAAATTTATTTTTTGAAAGATATTATTATATAAGGTCTTCTTAATGTAATATTTAATTTGATATTTGTAAATAATTTGGTAATACCAATGGTTTGTAAAGATTTTATGTGTAATGTATTCTTATGTTAACTTATAGAATTAATTAAGTGTTATAAGTTTAAATATTGATAACATGAATTTGAAAATATTTAGATATAGTATAGAATGATTTTGTTATATATTTGATTTAATAATAATATTGTTGTATATTTATTAAGAATTTTAGTTGAATTTTAACAAATAAATGAGTGGGGGGAGATACATTTTCCCTACTTGAAATTTTAATGATTTGAAATATATTATTTCTAATATATGATTTAAAATTTTGTATATGTTCTGTTTAATGTGGAAAAATGTTTTGAGTACTTACCTGAAGTTAAAGTTGGCCTATCGAATACCTAGTGATTTGGATATACGTCTGATCAACGTATATGTTAAATCCTACGTGTGTTAAATAGATATATAGTCACACCCTAGTCGCTTGAAAATGATTCTGGTGATGACCGCGGCATCATCGATATCTATTTTCGGGTTTCGAAAGTGGGATAAATATATATAGCCAATCGTAACGTCGAGTGAATACTTGACATGTTTGAAAATATTTTATCTTTTGATTTATATATATATTTAAATTTATATATGTATAGGGATAAATATGAACCATTGGTTTAAATATATTAATTATTTAAATACTATTTCCTTGCCTCGTTCCTTTTCGGGGACGAAAAGATTTGAGTAGGGGAGATTGTAACGACCAGAATTTTTAAGTGTATTTTTAATTAATTATTTAATTTAAATTTTGATTTCCATTCTATTTTATTTAATTTGTTTGGTTTATTTAAATAAATTTTTTTTGATTTATGATTAAAAACTAAATTTATTTCGGATTTTTATATATAACAAATGAATTTGGTTTTAATATTAATATATATATATATAAAAATGTAATATCAAAAGCTTATTTATTAATTGAATTTTGATTGAGTTTATTTATTTGAATTTGAATTAATTTCTTAAGATTTTAATTTAAACATTAAATTTGTATTATTATATAAATCGTTTTCAATATTGATAAAATATATCTTTGGTTTAAATTTCTAAATATTTCTCTTGTAGAAGGACTGTCATTTGTATTGATCGTTATGCAAATATCGTTCAATTATCTTTTTGAATTTGATTCATTTGATATTTCGAACCGTTCATATATATATGTATATGTATTGCAAAATATTTTGTTATACATTGTCAAACTGTTCGTTCATTTTTATTTTTAAATTTAATTCAAAATTAGATCTATCCTTATTTTATTTTATTTCGTTACCATCCGTACCGGTTTGAATTGTTTACTCGTTCGTTTCCATTTAAACCGTCTGTCTAGTGTCTACTTTTCAAACTGTCTGATCACTATTATTTTCAAATCCCATCGTTTTCGTATGTTTCTATTCAAACTCTCGTTCTCTCCCAACGCTGGGTTCAAGGAAATTTAATTCAATACTGGTGTCGTACTTTCCTAATGCCATCCCTCTGTTTTAAATTCCTATTCACGAGAAAACAGCTGATCCTATTTTTTTTCCTTCATACAGACTGGTTCTTCATTCTTTCCATTGCGATCTATTGTCTCTATCTTTTTGAAAAGCAAAAACAGCTTTTCGTGCTTTTCTATATATAAATTAAGAAAGAAAAAGAATGCTTCGTCTCTTCTCTTCACAAAGAAATAATGTGATGTTCCTATTCATTTCTTCACAAAACGAGAGTGACAGCAGCTCCATTTTCCATTCCCATCTTCCTCCACCGTCAAGCTTGCTGACCCTCCTCCCTGAGCTCCGCCACTATGTCCTCTCCCTTTCGCGTGAGCCAAGATCCGACAGCCATCAGCCATGACGACCCCGCCTCACCCAGTCAGCCTCGCCACCTGAAAACCGCCCTTTGACAGCATCGAACCCGCCTTGCTCCTTTCCACCGCTGCCGAAAGCCTTACCAAACCCTGTGCCGACGACCTAGGCCTTCGCGGAAGCCACCTACCCTGGTCTCGAACCAACCTTAAACCTACAAGGTCCGAACCCAAGACCAGCCTGCGCCTCCTCCTTGTCTCGGAACAGTGTTGACCCTTCTTCTCTTGAACCCAAAATCCGTGATGTTTCCCTTTTTCCTCATGACTCTCGTTCGCCAGTCCATGACGACTTTACCTTGTGTCATCACTCTCCGGCCTGCTTGCGTGTGTGAGTAGAGTAGGGGTGAGTTTGTCTTATTTTTGTTTTCTTTCTTTCTCTTTTGTTCTTACATGTACTGTTAATATGAAGGTTGGGAAATATTTTAGTTTGTGGGTTATTTATATGGAGTGAAAGATGTTAAAATATGTAGTGTGCGTTTTGTGTTTGCTGTATGTGTGAGTGTCGGTGTGTTGAGTTGTGATTATTTTGTGTGTAATTGGCGTGAGTGTTAGTTGTTTGTACGGGTAGATTTCAATACATGTATATATTGTTTTGTTTTATATATTTGTAAATGTATGCATATATATATATATCGCATTTTGGTGTGAATTTCTAAGATCTATTTAGTTTGAAATTTATGTATATATATATAAATATACAATATTTTTGTAAAATTTCGTTGTGTTTATTTTGTGTGTCAAGTTTGGTGTTGAGTTCCGAAACCCATCCAAAATCCAAATAGCCATACCGATCCATTTAAATTCCCTGGCCTCTTCAAAAAACAAAATATAGAGTGATATGGTGTTGAATTCATTCGGGATCGTGCATTGAAGTCGCTGTTTCAACTCGGTGTCAAATTCGTCTGTTGTTTCCAATCTGTTCTACGAAAGGTGAGTTTATCTCACACCTGACTCACATTTTTCATCGATGTTAGATCAATAATGAACTGTTATATGAAATGTATAAGGTTGCTGTTAGAAATTGTTTGATTTGATATATATGCACATTTCATATGTGACACGATATATTCATATGATACGTAGTTGCACTAATGATATATATACTGTGATTGTTGTTTATGATTGTTGATACCATAGTTAGGAAAAATCACTAAGGGTTGAAATGATACATACCCGAAAGGACAGTAGAATAGGAAAAATCGTTATGGGTTGAAATGATAGATCTGAACGATTTTAATTAAATTTGGGATCGCGGGTTGAAATGATAGACCCGTAGAAATTTTATCAATAGCGGGTTGAAATGATAAATATCTGTATCACTTGACCATAAGGTAGAAAACTATATACAGACACCGTCGGTCATGTTTTCGAAGTAAAATGAGTTTTATTTTAAAATATTTACTTAAGACTTTATATATTTACATTTATATTTATATTCATATTTTATTTAAATATAAATTATTTTGTATATTTTAAATTATGTATTTTAAAATGATTTATTTGTAAATAGGGATTTAAATGTTTATTTAAGATTTTACTTATAAATTTATTTATTTTAAACCATATAATTGATTCCTATAAGTATTTTAACCTTTTTAAATTATTATAAATATTTCTTTAAATCTATTTTTATATTATTTTAAACTTATATATGCTTATAATCTATTTCTAATTTATTTTAGAGTTTTATAAACTTATATATATATATACATATCTATTTTCAAAGTTAATTTTCTTATATATATATTTTATAAACTTTAATAAAGTCAAGATGGATAGTTTATATTTTGCGATTTAAATTCGAAGTTTAAAGATGTAAATCTATATAACGATATTTGAATAACGAATGAACTCATATTAAGTTATGAATTGGAATCGATACGAATTTTTGTAGAGATGAATTGAATTGGTAAATTTAAGAAATTGTATTTGATTTGGTTTAAATTATGAACCTTGATAAGAATTGAATGTGAATTGGGTAAATTGATTTATTTTGAATTTATAGTCGATAAGAATTAAATTCAATTTTAAGTGATTAATTATGAATTGGAATATATAGATGTTATATGCGGAATTGATTTTTATATCGTTTGGTTTGAATTAAGAATTTGTTAAATCAATGTATAAGAATGGTTTTAAATCATAATTTGGTTGAATGGAAATATAAGATTTTGATTTGAAATGTAGAAGTAATAGCTTTGAACTATTTAACTTGAAATATAGTTATAGGACGATTTGGTTTATATTGAAGTTTAAGATTTCGTTTTACATTATATAAAAGGAAATTTGAACCTAAGTGTTGAATTTCATTAATCGACTAAAATGAGTTGTTTTCAAATTTTAATATATTCGAAGTTAGATGTTTAATTTTGAATTCAAAATTCGAATATGAGAATTCGTATAAACTATTTTATAAAGTGATTTATAAAATAATGACTACGGTGTGAAAAATGTAAACGATTGGTTGTTAAAGAGACCGGGATCGGCTATTGTCATACTCTCTGCCAATACCGAAAACCACTTTGACAACTGTGTACGCGGTGGAGCTCCAGAATGAAGGGGATGATTTGGCGAACGACTCCATTTTTATTTCATATTAATTACGAGACCCTGACTACCTTGAGTCAGCTTGATGTGGCTAAAACAGGAGCTACGCACGGACCAAGTGAGGTCATACCTCTTATCGAGCACACTTCTTCGATATTATTCTATTACTGTTGAGATTCGATTTGGGCCCTTTTGATTACGGGAGTGTGTATCGAGGTGGGCGGTAGTTGCTACTATGCGTTACCACCAGTCCGGCTCTGCTAACGGTGAATCCACCCTGGCATTCCTTGCGTGCCTTATCACATGCCTTATACGAGCCCATTACGATTTTGTTTTGTACTATTTTATATGGAGTGCCCTATAATCAACCTCCAGTTTACGGAGGAATTACGGTACTGTATATACTATGGGAATATATGAACGGTGTAAGGGTAATCATGGTAATCCCGCTTACGCTATTTTGATATTTTTACTTTACTGATAGACACTATTGTATATAGCGTATTATACTATATAGTATTAGTTTGACGGATCCTTAGAGGATGGTGATCCCAAACATCCTTTAAGTTACTGATTGCATTTCATCGAACATTTCATTTGAATTGATTTACTTCCACGAGAATGTTAGTCCTGATCCGAGTTGTTTTGTTTGCATTATTGCTCGGGTCAGATCGATTATCACAGCTTTCAAGATCCACTCTTGGAGTTTGAAGATTTTGGGATTTTTCTCACCTACATCTATTGATCAGTCGATCCAGTTTCAGCTATAATTGTCGTTCCCGTTTCTTATAGTTATCATTTATCTATGTATTAGATAATCATTGTATTAGACTTCCGCTGTATTATCTTTGTAAACTCTGAAGTAAATTTTATTTAGTAGCTTCATGAACTACTACTATTGTATTTTGTAATTTCCGCTGCGAGGTATTATATTGCTCTGTATCTGTGTCTGTGATTCTGTGATTTATTCTATTTACCTCAAAATCTAATAACCATCTGTTGTTTTGGACGTTTCGAGTTGACGTGTTTGTCGATTCGGCACGGTCAAAATGGAAGGTCGTTACAGTTGGTATCAGAGCTTTGGTTTTTCAAAGCTTTAACCTATGGGGTAAAAAGGCTCATTAGAGATATGGTAGTGATACCCTAGAATGAGTGGAATCAGTTGCAGAATCCTTCTTGAGAGAGCGTATTTTTAAAGTAAAAATAGTTTACAAATGGTTTTAAAATGTTTTTAAATAAATATTTCGAATATAAAATTCTGTTTAATATTTAAATCTTCTTCTAAGTTTCCTTTCCATTTGAATCTATCTTCCTTCGTAGATCCTTTTGATTAGGTACTTTCGCCGTTCAGCTTTTAACTCGAATTCTATTACTTATCCTTGTCCATCCCAAGGTAAGAAGTAAAAAGAGAGTATAAATCTCTAACGAATTCATCCTTACTAAATATTGGTTTGAAATTTATTTTTTGAAAGATATTATTATATAAGGTCTTCTTAATGTAATATTTAATTTGATATTTGTAAATAATTTGGTAATACCAATGGTTTGTAAAGATTTTATGTGTAATGTATTCTTATGTTAACTTATAGAATTAATTAAGTGTTATAAGTTTAAATATTGATAACATGAATTTGAAAATATTTAGATATAGTATAGAATGATTTTGTTATATATTTGATTTAATAATAATATTGTTGTATATTTATTAAGAATTTTAGTTGAATTTTAACAAATAAATGAGTGGGGGGAGATACATTTTCCCTACTTGAAATTTTAATGATTTGAAATATATTATTTCTAATATATGATTTAAAATTTTGTATATGTTCTGTTTAATGTGGAAAAATGTTTTGAGTACTTACCTGAAGTTAAAGTTGGCCTATCGAATACCTAGTGATTTGGATATACGTCTGATCAACGTATATGTTAAATCCTACGTGTGTTAAATAGATATATAGTCACACCCTAGTCGCTTGAAAATGATTCTGGTGATGACCGCGGCATCATCGATATCTATTTTCGGGTTTCGAAAGTGGGATAAATATATATAGCCAATCGTAACGTCGAGTGAATACTTGACATGTTTGAAAATATTTTATCTTTTGATTTATATATATTTAAATTTATATATGTATAGGGATAAATATGAACCATTGGTTTAAATATATTAATTATTTAAATACTATTTCCTTGCCTCGTTCCTTTTCGGGGACGAAAAGATTTGAGTAGGGGAGATTGTAACGACCAGAATTTTTAAGTGTATTTTTAATTAATTATTTAATTTAAATTTTGATTTCCATTCTATTTTATTTAATTTGTTTGGTTTATTTAAATAAATTTTTTTTGATTTATGATTAAAAACTAAATTTATTTCGGATTTTTATATATAACAAATGAATTTGGTTTTAATATTAATATATATATATATAAATGTAATATCAAAAGCTTATTTATTAATTGAATTTTGATTGAGTTTATTTATTTGAATTTGAATTCATTTCTTAAGATTTTAATTTAAACATTAAATTTGTATTATTATATAAATCGTTTTCAATATTGATAAAATATATCTTTGGTTTAAATTTCTAAATATTTCTCTTGTAGAAGGACTGTCATTTGTATTGATCGTTATGCAAATATCGTTCAATTATCTTTTTGAATTTGATTCATTTGATATTTCGAACCGTTCATATATATATATGTATATGTATTGCAAAATATTTTGTTATACATTGTCAAACTGTTCGTTCATTTTTATTTTTAAATTTAATTCAAAATTAGATCTATCCTTATTTTATTTTATTTCGTTACCATCCGTACCGGTTTGAATTGTTTACTCGTTCGTTTCCATTTAAACCGTCTGTCTAGTGTCTACTTTTCAAACTGTCTGATCACTATTATTTTCAAATCCCATCGTTTTCGTATGTTTCTATTCAAACTCTCGTTCTCTCCCAACGCTGGGTTCAAGGAAATTTAATTCAATACTGGTGTCGTACTTTCCTAATGCCATCCCTCTGTTTTAAATTCCTATTCACGAGAAAACAGCTGATCCTATTTTTTTTCCTTCATACAGACTGGTTCTTCATTCTTTCCATTGCGATCTATTGTCTCTATCTTTTTGAAAAGCAAAAACAGCTTTTCGTGCTTTTCTATATATAAATTAAGAAAGAAAAAGAATGCTTCGTCTCTTCTCTTCACAAAGAAATAATGTGATGTTCCTATTCATTTCTTCACAAAACGAGAGTGACAGCAGCTCCATTTTCCATTCCCATCTTCCTCCACCCTCCACCGTCAAGCTTGCTGACCCTCCTCCCTGAGCTCCGCCACTATGTCCTCTCCCTTTCGCGTGAGCCAAGATCCGACAGCCATCAGCCATGACGACCCCGCCTCACCCAGTCAGCCTCGCCACCTGAAAACCGCCCTTTGACAGCATCGAACCCGCCTTGCTCCTTTCCACCGCTGCCGAAAGCCTTGCCAAACCCTGTGCCGACGACCTAGGCCTTCGCGGAAGCCACCTACCCTGGTCTCGAACCAACCTTAAACCTACAAGGTCCGAACCCAAGACCAGCCTGCGCCTCCTCCTTGTCTCGGAACAGTGTTGACCCTTCTTCTCTTGAACCCAAAATCCGTGATGTTTCCCTTTTTCCTCATGACTCTCGTTCGCCAGTCCATGACGACTTTACCTTGTGTCATCACTCTCCGGCCTGCTTGCGTGTGTGAGTTGAGTAGGGGTGAGTTTGTCTTATTTTTGTTTTCTTTCTTTCTCTTTTGTTCTTACATGTACTGTTAATATGAAGGTTGGGAAATATTTTAGTTTGTGGGTTATTTATATGGAGTGAAAGATGTTAAAATATGTAGTGTGCGTTTTGTGTTTGCTGTATGTGTGAGTGTCGGTGTGTTGAGTTGTGATTATTTTGTGTGTAATTGGCGTGAGTGTTAGTTGTTTGTACGGGTAGATTTCAATACATGTATATATTGTTTTGTTTTATATATTTGTAAATGTATGCATATATATATATATATATATATCGCATTTTGGTGTGAATTTCTAAGATCTATTTAGTTTGAAATTTATGTATATATATATAAATATACAATATTTTTGTAAAATTTCGTTGTGTTTATTTTGTGTGTCAAGTTTGGTGTTGAGTTCCGAAACCCATCCAAAATCCAAATAGCCATACCGATCCATTTAAATTCCCTGGCCTCTTCAAAAAACAAAATATAGAGTGATATGGTGTTGAATTCATTCGGGATCGTGCATTGAAGTCGCTGTTTCAACTCGGTGTCAAATTCGTCTGTTGTTTCCAATCTGTTCTACGAAAGGTGAGTTTATCTCACACCTGACTCACATTTTTCATCGATGTTAGATCAATAATGAACTGTTATATGAAATGTATAAGGTTGCTGTTAGAAATTGTTTGATTTGATATATATGCACATTTCATATGTGACACGATATATTCATATGATACGTAGTTGCACTAATGATATATATACTGTGATTGTTGTTTATGATTGTTGATACCATAGTTAGGAAAAATCACTAAGGGTTGAAATGATACATACCCGAAAGGACAGTAGAATAGGAAAAATCGTTATGGGTTGAAATGATAGATCTGAACGATTTTAATTAAATTTGGGATCGCGGGTTGAAATGATAGACCCGTAGAAATTTTATCAATAGCGGGTTGAAATGATAAATATCTGTATCACTTGACCATAAGGTAGAAAACTATATACAGACACCGTCGGTCATGTTTTCGAAGTAAAATGAGTTTTATTTTAAAATATTTACTTAAGACTTTATATATTTATATTTATATTTATATTCATATTTTATTTAAATATAAATTATTTTGTATATTTTAAATTATGTATTTTAAAATGATTTATTTGTAAATAGGGATTTAAATGTTTATTTAAGATTTTACTTATAAATTTATTTATTTTAAACCATATAATCGATTCCTATAAGTATTTTAACCTTTTTAAATTATTATAAATATTTCTTTAAATCTATTTTTATATTATTTTAAACTTATATATGTTTATAATCTATTTCTAATTTATTTTAGAGTTTTATAAACTTATATATATATACATATCTATTTTCAAAGTTAATTTTCTTATATATATATTTTATAAACTTTAATAAAGTCAAGATGGATAGTTTATATTTTGCGATTTAAATTCGAAGTTTAAAGATGTAAATCTATATAACGATATTTGAATAACGAATGAACTCATATTAAGTTATGAATTGGAATCGATACGAATTTTTGTAGAGATGAACTTGAATTGGTAAATTTAAGAAATTGTATTTGATTTGGTTTAAATTATGAACCTTGATAAGAATTGAATGTGAATTGGGTAAATTGATTTATTTTGAATTTATAGTCGATAAGAATTAAATTCAATTTTAAGTGATTAATTATGAATTGGAATATATAAATGTTATATGCGGAATTGATTTTTATATCGTTTGGTTTGAATTAAGAATTTGTTAAATTAATGTATAAGAATGGTTTTAAATCATAATTTGGTTGAATGGAAATATAAGATTTCGATTTGAAATGTAGAAGTAATAGCTTTGAACTATTTAACTTGAAATATAGTTATAAGACGATTTGGTTTATATTGAAGTTTAAGATTTCGTTTTACATTATATAAAAGGAAATTTGAACCTAAGTGTTGAATTTCATTAATCGACTAAAATGAGTTGTTTTCAAATTTTAATATATTCGAAGTTAGATATTTAATTTTGAATTCAAAATTCGAATATGAGAATTCGTATAAACTATTTTATAAAGTGATTTATAAAATAATGACTACGGTGTGAAAAATGTAAACGATTGGTTGTTAAAGAGACCGGGATCGGCTATTGTCATACTCTCTGCCAATACCGAAAACCACTTTGACAACTGTGTACGCGGTGGAGCTCCAGAATGAAGGGGATGATTTGGCGAACGACTCCATTTTTATTTCATATTAATTACGAGACCCTGACTACCTTGAGTCAGCTTGATGTGGCTAAAACAGGAGCTACGCACGGACCAAGTGAGGTCATACCTCTTATCGAGCACACTTCTTCGATATTATTCTATTACTGTTGAGATTCGATTTGGGCCCTTTTGATTACGGGAGTGTGTATCGAGGTGGGCGGTAGTTGCTACTATGCGTTACCACCAGTCCGGCTCTGCTAACGGTGAATCCACCCTGGCATTCCTTGCGTGCCTTGTCACATGCCTTATACGAGCCCATTACGATTTTGTTTTGTACTGTTTTATATGGAGTGCCCTCTAATCAACCTCCAGTTTACGGAGGAATTACGGTACTGTATATACTATGGGAATATATGAACGGTGTAAGGGTAATCATGGTAATCCCGCTTACGCTATTTTGATATTTTTACTTTACTGATAGACACTATTGTATATAGCGTATTATACTATATAGTACTAGTTTGACGGATACTTAGAGGATGGTGATCCCAAACATCCTTTAAGTTACTGATTGCATTTCATCGAACATTTCTTTTGAATTGATTTACTTCCACGAGAATGTTAGTCCTGATCCGAGTTGTTTTGTTTGCATTATTGCTCGGGTCAGATCGATTATCACAGCTTTCAAGATCCACTCTTGGAGTTTGAAGATTTTGGGTTTTTCTCACCTACATCTATTGATCAGTCGATCCAGTTTCAGCTATAATTGTCGTTCCCGTTTCTTATAGTTATCATTTATTTATGTATTAGATAATCATTGTATTAGACTTCCGCTGTATTATCTTTGTAAACTCTGATGTAAATTTTATTTAGTAGCTTCATGAACTACTACTATTGTATTTTGTAATTTCCGCTGCGAGGTATTATATTGATCTGTATCTGTGTCTGTGATTCTGTGATTTATTCTATTTACCTCAAAAGCTAATAACCATCTGTTGTTTTGGACGTTTCGAGTTGACGTGTTTGTCGATTCGGCACGGTCAAAATGGAAGGTCGTTACACCCTACCTTACCAGCACTATCAAATCAAAACCGCTACTCACAAATCCATCCCCTTCTTCTAACAATAAAATCAGAATTGCGCTTCTTTCTTAAATCTCCTGAAGTCTTTAGCCAATTCGGTTATCAATTTAAAGGCTTTGAATCATTTAGCAAGGTTCAAGACTCGGCCGCTATAAACTAAGATTGAGGCACGACGTTGTGTGGGCAAACTCGAGCTCGAAGCAACCGAATTAGGGTTCGATCTCACAGGAAATCGAGGTGACGCTAGAGCAGTTTCGGTGGACAGGGACAAAAGTGACTGTGATGGTCGCGTGGTTCAGGTAGCAGCCACGATAAGTTTCGGCCGCGGTTTCATAAGTGAGTTCAAACTTCATTCTATGGTGATGAATGGGTATAGAAGAGCGAGAGCAGTTCAATAGTGGTTTCAGTTCCTGGAACCATGGATTTTGAAGGAATTGGGTGATTTCAGAGATTTGGTCACGGCTATAAGAAGAACAGGAGGGAGTGGCTCTTGCAAAGGAAAGAGGAGACTAGCGTGAGTTGTTGTTATGAGTAGAAGGAAGGAGTTGAGTATTATAGTTTGTTAAGGTAATTATCTGGATTCAGTAATTAAAATTCTAAATTATATGTAAATTTGTTTAGGTACTAATAAAGTGAATTGCTAATTCAAACAAAGTCATAATATAAAAAAGGGGATCTATTCGGAAAAGGCAGTATGAAAATAGCTGGTAGTTTGTATGGGTTCGATTCCTTTTGTAATAAGGTATAAGAGATAAATTTTTATTTAATTTAAATTCAAATTATAAAAATATTATTAACATATGAAACTATAAAACTTATATTGTGCAAGGTCCATTGAAACCTTGGAACGAGTTATAATGGAGTTGTAGTTGCAAAATAGATGAGTCGGAGGCTTTTGGATTTTCCGGAGTTAGCAGCAATTTTAAAATTTAATCTAACGTTCGATTCAAATTTTAACATTTGAACAGGTGGCAAATAAAAACCACGATGAGTAAATCTCACTTAAATTTTTATTTAGAATTATTGTTTTTAATTAAAATAATTGATTGTTGACTAATTGGATGCGTTTAAATATTTTTGTGGATATTCTATATAATTATTAGTTATATAGGAATGGTGTTTGTGGTTATTATATATATTGGTGGTTGGATATTTCCCACATTACCATTAGTCGATGCCAGCAGTATCATTAGCGGATGACCCTTTGCGCCCCCACAATATGATAGTGGATGACCTTTTATACTGCTATATCCTACCTTGAAGCAGGATGGGTATTATTTATGTTGGCTAACGTCTGTGGATGCAGGAAAACAGGTTGGAGGGATCCAACTGGATTCCTCAAAAATATTATTATTTGTTTGCTTTCATATATATTATCATATATAATGTGTTAGAAAACCTATGATTGATAATTGAGTGTTTTCGAATGTTTAAATATCACTGGGCCAAAAATGTTGACTTATTAAAATATCGTGAAAAGAGATTTTGAGATTTAAACGGGAAAATCTATTTTCTAAAAATAGAATTTGAATTTCGTATGGATTATAAAAATATTAACTTGTCTTGAATAATAAAAACAAGTGCTGAATTTATAAATGGTGTTTATAAATTCAATGGAATAATTTTCATTTGATAATACAGGGAATTGAAATAAATTTATAAACGGTGTTTATAAATGTAATGAGGTAATTATCAAGAGATAATTTGAAATATTAAATTCAAGCATGAATTTAAAAATATAATTTGAAATTATTTTGAGAAATAGGAATGATAGTTTCTATTTCGGAATTCAGAATATAAAACGAATTGAGTAAATAGATTTTGAAATGAAACTTGTTTTTAATATATAAAACAAGGAAGTTGAATTTATAAACGGTGTTTATAAATCTAGTAAAATAAATTATCATTTGGTAATTTAGAAATTTAAATTCATATATGAATTTAACCGTGAATTGGAAATTGTTTCAGAAAGGGAACGAAATATTTTATCTCGATATTCAGAATATAAAATGAATTGAGATAAGTCTAAGAAATTAAATTTGGAATTCGATTTCATCGAATTTTATAAAATAATTTATTCCTAACGGAATTGGAAATTAGTATTAAAAATGGAGTTGTGATTGAATTTATAACTAAGTGATGAAATAATGGGCGACTAGGGATAATCAGAGTATTTAAGTTAGATTCGAAAAATTGATTAAATATATATTAAAACATAGAAGAATGGAGTTGGAATTTATTAATAAACGAAATTTAAATGTTTATATTTAATTTAATTAAAATGAACTTGCCACAGCGCGGTATTTCGTAAAACTTCAATTGAGTATATAGAACTCAATTTAAGTTGTAATTCTTTGAAACAAGAATCATCATGGCCGATTTGATAATTGTTTTCTATTGGAAGAAAAAAAATCTATATTTCGTCTTAAAGATTTTGAGTTATGTCAAAATCAAATTTCCAGAAAAACAACGCCATAATGGTTTATTTAAATTAACAAAAGGATTTTAAGTAAATAAAATCCGAATTTCCATTAAAATATCCAGATCTGAGTTATAAAATAAGTATGAACTCAAGTGGAGTCAAGTAAATTGATTTTTGAAACAAAAAAAGTCAAATTTTTAATTATTAGATAGAATTAAGTAATTTGAATAATAATTAGTTAATCAAATTTTATATGAAATTGGGCTTCAAATAAGTGGATTTGATTTGTGAATTTAGATTCGAAATTGAATATGAAACTTGAATTGAAAATGGAATACGATTGATTATAAGCAAGTTAAAAATATATTTGAACATGATATGTTCAAATAAAGTGAAATGGACAAAAGAGCTAATCAAAGAATAAATTAGAGAATTGAGTTAAAATGAGCAGATTGAGTTGAAATAAATTAGAAATGGACGTATATGTGTTAAACAGGAATCGAATGAAGAGAACGAAGATTAAAATTAAAGTGCTCAACAAAAAGGTACATGTTTAAATTCCATATAGGTTTTTTGCGCCGAATCGGCAAGCCGCTTGGCATTTTGATTTTCTTGTTAAATGGAAAGGGCCCAGGGAGGCGTTTTGTAGTTGTACCGAGTGACCCGTACAAAGGACGTTGTGAATTTTTTTTCCAGAAATTTAGGAAGTTGGAATATTTTTAATAAAATTTGATAATTAGAAATCTATATATCGATATATATATATAGAATTCAATAAAGAAACGAATGTGAAATAGAATATTATAAACAAAAAGGAAATCTATTAATTCAAATTTGGTAAGAATATAAAGAGAGACATATACACGTTTCAAAAAAGAATAATTGGTTTACATAATGTTGATTATTCGAGATAAGTAGTCTTGTCCGTTTTGAAGTTAAGAATGTTATTCAGTCAAGGTCTGAGAGGTGGTTATACCCCAACTTGATTGATTTCTTTATTAACCGATAAATAAGAAGATTCAGGCTCAAAGATAAATGTTTGAATGAGATTTAGTTGAACGCAATATTTTGGGTTGTTGTAACGATGTTTTACACAACATTCATTTTATCCCAAGTAAGTGGAATTTTGGAAATATAATAATAAATGCTTCCTAAGCATAGAAATGAATGGTCGTGAAAGGGAAAAGTAATTGGAATAAATTCCAATCATAAATGGAAAATATTTTCTAGGTATAGAAAATATAAGAAGGCGAAATATGGAAATATTCTCCAAATAGCATAAGAGGCCAAGATGATTTTTGAAATATCGTGTTAACAAATATTGATAAGGAAATGGAGAAGTAATTTAAATTAAAGAAATATTAGTTAAGGGGCCCAGTGATTGTTTGATGTTATGGATGAATGTTTATTTGTTTTTCTTCAATAGTTAAATAACTGATTATCGAAGTATTTGCCAGCATCGTTGTTAGTATGGAGAGGTCGGTTGGATTTATATCCAAGAACCACTCCGTATTTGGAAGTAGCATTGCGATTCAGGTAATATGAAGATAATTGAAGAGGAGTAAAGTGCAAGGGCCTTTTCTATTAATCCTAGGTAGAAATTTCATAAGATAGATTAATGGGAATTGTGCCTTCAGTTTCGTTTATTCCCAGAACGAACGTGTATGGACGAGTGTCTGACAGAGTATTTTCAATGATCACATATGTTGGCCTGTACAAATATACACCTGGTGGCGGAGAATTTATTCTATTAGCATAATATCCAGAATATCTTTGTGCAAATCAATTAGTGATTAACGGATCTGACAATGTGGCATTCAAAGTGATTCTGCTATTAATGAAAGCTAAGTAATCGTAACCTCAAGCCTTGCAACCAGGAAATGGTATAAAATAAGGTAGGTCGCATGGCTAAGTGGGTCGCACCTAAGTAGGGTGTATTATCACCTGATCTAGAGAAAATCCTCTTGCTTCTTTATTCTATCGCTGTTGTTGCTTCAAAACGGTCGTTGATCCCAACCGTTGGTGATAATACATTTGGTACTCTCAAGCGAAGTTAGAGGCTGATCATGTTTAGCCTGGTTTGCAAGATATTCTTGTTGAACCCGGTGCATTCCTCTCTAGAGATACACTGTCGGAAGGTGGTCCCATACCTTGCCAGTTGGAATCCATTCTCCAATAAGAGCCCGCAGTTTTAATTGTATACTATATATGTGGAGCGTGAGATGCAAGCGTTCCGCTAGATTGATATTTATTTGTTTTAGACACTATTGTAATATCAAAATAACATTGATCTCAAAGAATTTTTTGGTTTATCGTAAGGAAAAAACCATCTGTGTTTATGTGTGGATCGGTCTTACGATTATCCTTTCTTCTAAAAGTATTTTTAAAAGTTAAACCAAGTGTTTGGAGTTTACTCACACCTGTCCCATGACTGACCCAGAGTTTATTTTGTTTTGTTTTACCCTAAACTCTTCGGTGCCCAAATTTGTATGGGCAGTCAAGTAGTTCAGGTATTCACAGATACTTGCAGGAGCTTGGAGCAGGAGGCTTCAATGTTAGTTATCTAGTACTATTTTCTGCTGTGTTGTATTGTACTCTAAAACTGGTATTGTGAAAACCCGTAACTTCCCCGTAAAGGAAAGTGTCGGATAGTTCGAGAACAAGCCACAACAGAACACATCCAGAAGAACGTTTCATTGTATATTACAACAATGCATCAGATTACAAGAATAAACAGAGTATTAATGAATATTACACAGAAATATCAGAGATTTAAATTACATTTAAATACATAGCAGCGGAAAATAATACAATACACAACTAGAAGTAGATATACGGATACAAAGCTTTCCGGATATCGTTCCAGCTGTAAACCAGGATCCTGTGAATATAAATCTGCAAAACCAAAACTACTAGCTGCCCGTGTCAAAATAAGGGCACCCAGAGTTTAGGTTAAAACAATAAACTCCAGGTCAGTCATGGGACTGGTGTGAGAACTAAAACAGTTGTAAATCTTTATTTTTAAAGTTAGGCAAATCATGGGACCACGCCGTATAACACGGAACGGGTTTCCTCCACAGAATACCAGTGCATAAAACAACAGCGCAATGCTAAACAAAGAAAAATGAAGCTGTTATAAGACCCAGGTCCTATCACACAATGCAACGCAAGCCGGGGATAGGGTTTTCCCTTATAACAGCCAAAGAATGCTTGATACGTTTAAAACAAATCATTTGATACTATTATAAGTGCATAGTGTATAAAACAACTTCAAATCATAAGTATCAATCATAGGCGTCATGAATGCCCCATAACACTATGTCGCCATATATAAGTTTACAATCAAAACCGCAAGACGTCGTATTGGAAGTTGGGTTATCATTTATGGTATGAACCGAGGCTAGGGGCAAGATCCTCAACCGATTCGAGACAATCTAGCCCATGTCTCAGGACCCAGACTCAGGTGGGCCTTGGATCGTCAGGGCCGGTCCACCGATGTGGATTATTATGCCTGAACACTACGTTTCTCCGCCCTTTGGGGCGTAAGCCTGGCCCGTCAGCCGACCAGAAGCATCGGCCGAAACCGATATCACGAGGCGCCTCGCTTTTCAGCAAGTAATAATGAGCAACATCCACATGAGTCAAACTCGTCAGCCAGTTCAAGCACTGACGCCACTCCTAACTAGAAAGAAACGCATGTCCTCCCTGATGTCCGTCTCCCGTTTTTGATTCATACCGGGTGTGATACTCGCGAATCAACGTTACACAAAGCTACACCACAAAGGCCGTGCTTCGATCATCAACCACAAGACTTTGCTTTTCAACAGAAGCCTTGATCATTTGCATCTTAGCATGCCACACAGGCAATTCACTCCATGCGATTGATATCCATCAATATATAACCCCTGAGCTCGTACGTCTCAGGGAAGGGCGTTAAGCAAGAGAATAAATTCTCCGCCACCAAACAGATATATATTTAATAGAGATCAACCACACGGACTAAAATCCAATGTCAGACACACTGTCCATTTACAAGTCCGTTCTGGGTCTGAACGAAACCGGAGGCACCTAGTACCTCGTATATCCATCGATCTCCAAGTACGTCTGGACGATCACCAACTGTTTCCATCTTCTTGGGTGTACAGCCCAATCAAGATCATCAGTAATCACCCAAACGACGTGAAGACTTCAGGTCTTCGACCATCGTCTTCATCTTCGACTTATCGTCGTATCAGTTATTCAGAATGGGATAAACCCGGTCTTTCCGAATAACTCGCGTATATTTTAAATAAGTGTTACACAAACACAACATACGCCTCATTCCAATTCATCAGTCACTAACCGTAAATTAATCAAGAGAATAATTCCCCAAATATTAACCGTGAAGGCCGAAACCAACATCAGATCAATATCCAGAAAACCATTCTGCTTAGCTAACCGACAGTTAGTTTCTAAATTTCACATTCATAGGGAAAGGTTCCCATTAATTTTATCCAAGATAAATTTCTTGAATTTATTCTTCAATCTATTTTTGAATATCAATTCAAACTAGTCAGGATTAGCGAACCTTACCGAAGTAATCATTTGTTTTAATTTCCCAACCCCAACCTATTCATCCCATGAAGTAAAACTGGTTATACTTCATATCTAACACCACGGTGTTATCGGTAAATTCAATTACCATTTCACGTTCAAATCTAATTAAAGATTTAACTATCGCCTGGAGCAAAACTGGTGGTACTCCATTTTCGATCTTTTCAATCTAATTAAAGATTCATTAAAACTCCACTTAGTTTTAATCTTTAACTGGGTTAAAGAATCAGTGTCATTTAAAACACGGTTCACGGTAAACCCAAAATCACATTCATTAATTATCGGGTTAAAGAACGAGTGTTATTTAAAACACTGTCCACGATAAACCCAAAAATCAATATCAATTCAATTCCAATTAAATATTATTTAATTGGTACCTTTCATTAAATCTAAATAAAAAGATTTAATCCTTTCTCAACTGGGTTCAAGAACAGTGTTAGTGAAGACACCATTCACGACAAACCCAAATCACATTCGATATTCAATACAAGGCTCTGAATAGAAAATATATCGGCTTATATTCAATATCAAATTCTACGACTAACAAATGTTGTATTGGAAATAACGATATAAATATATATCTTTCAAATTTCCATAACAACACCTGTATAATCACGAATTCCAACATCGAAATATTCCGAAGACAATTTCGATTCAAATCCACTCCAATGCAATCATTGGATATTCTGGTTATTTTTAAAACCCTTTTTAAATTCAATTTATTTATTTAAAAATAAATAGAATTATAATTCTAGTTCAAAACTAGTTCATTTCGATAAAAATCTATTTTTATCTTTTCAAATATGGATTTTTTCATCCCAATCCTTTCTAAATCATTTCTTATGATTTTACACAAATTATTACTATTTTTAATAATTTTATCGAGGCCTGTACAGTCGATTTCCATCAACGGTCATCGAACTGCACTTACAACGACCATTTTCAAATTTGATTTGGACATAATTCCAAATCCAACCGTTAGATTTCAAATTTCTAATATTCGTTAGAAAGCTCTTTTCGATACGAACCCAACGGTTCCGGTTTTAGGAGAATCCGACGGTCGGATCTCCCGTAATGTCCGTTCAAAATAAATGGTCGAAATTCACGAACTGCCGCGGCGTGGCGCGTTCTTTTCAGGCCATTATATTATATATAATATATATAATATATATTTCGTCGATTACTATTTAAAACGAATTATATAAATAGTTTTAAATTCGTTTCAAAAGCAATTTCAACTTCCTTTTCAATTCAAATCAAAATTGAATTCTTCTTTATAAATTCGTTTTAATATTCATTTCTATTCAATTCAAATTTCAATTCAATTTGAATTCATTTCAATTCGCTTTCAATTCAATTTGAATTCGTTTTCAATTCAATTCATTTCGAAATCGTTTTTAATTCAATTCATTTCGAAATCGTTTTTAATTCAATTCATTTCGAAATCGTTTTCAATTCAATTCATTTCGAAATCGTTTTTAATTCAATTCATTTCGAAATCGTTTTCAATTCAATTCATTTCGAAATCGTTTTTAATTCAATTCATTTCGAAATCGTTTTTAATTCAATTCATTTCAAAATGAATAAAATCGATATAAATATCGTTCACGTCAAAATGGCGTCAATCTAATCAACACGGCTTCATAAATTTCTATTTTCAAATATTCTATTTCAAATATTTCTTTTTCAAAATAGTTGTTATTATCAAAATATTTCGTTCAACACATGACCAATCTCAATGGATGAGTACTGTCAACCCATGAACCTTTATTTTATATTGATAAAGATGTAAATTTTATTACTAAAATATTTCGTTCAACACATGACCAATCTCAATGGATGAGTACTGTCAACACATGAACCTTTATTTTATATTATTCTTTATTTTCTAAATTGAAATGAGGCCCAATCAATCACCATATAATGTTAATCATATGGATTTTCATACATTACACACATATAATAGCATTGAAAAATAATCAACCATCAACCAAAGTGCACTACACTGTATAAGCATCAAATATAGATATCTAACGCTTATAACAGCCTGTCAATCAATCGATCGACATATTTAATCAATCAGGATGAGTGAACTTCAAATTTCATCCCAACACCCGTGTGGGGTTTCAAACAATCAAACACAGATTTTAGTTGTGCAGTTGGGCGATGTGTAAAATTTACCGTCCCAATCAATGTCAGTCAAATCGGTGTACATAAACAAACCGTCCGGTGTGTAAATGAATATTTATTTATTCATATTCACTATATTCATATTCACGTTAAAAATTATATTTTTAACGATGAAACATTTTATTTTAACATATGAATTTCTATTCAGTTCATTCTTTAAATAAAATGGTATTTTTATTTTCTAACTTATTTTAGAAAATTTCGGCGGCATAACGGCACGATACTAGAGACGGGACAAGGCCTAGCCTTATCCCCGGTCTAGTGAAGGCCCACGTCATTCACACATCAATCAAATTCACCAAACAACCAATTCAAATCAAGTCATCAAATTAATTTATGCAACTAAACAAACAAGTCCATGGTCTGTGGACGATTGTGTCGGGTGCTACTAAGCACCGTCTGCATCCTAGGATATATATATAAATAGAAATGAAATTGAAAGGTGAGAAATTCTCACCGAAAGCTATCCAATCATCTTGACTCTTCTTTTGTAGAAACCTTCGTCGTTATCGCATTTTTATCATCTTCGCTGCTGTAGCCACTACATATGTAAAAATCGAATTTTTACTTCGCTATTCAATATATAAAAATCGAATTTTTAGTATGCTATTCAATATATAAAAATCGAATTTTTAGTATGCTATTCAATATATAAAAATCGAATTTTTAGTATGCTATTCAATATATAAAAATCGAATTTTTAGTATGCTATTCAATATATAAAAATCGAATTTTTAGTATGCTATTCAATATATAAAAATCGAATTTTTAGTATGCTATTCAATATATAAAAATCGAATTTTTAGTATGCTATTCAATATATAAAAATCGAATTTTTACTATGTTATGCAATATATAAAAATCGAATTTTTTTACTATGTTATGCAATATATAAAAATCGAATTTTTACTATGTTATGCAATATATAAAAATCGAATTTTTACTTCGATGTTCAATATATAAAAATGGAATTTTTACTTCGATGTTCAATATATAAAAGTGGAATTTTTACTTCGATGTTCAATATATAAAAATGGAATTTTTACTTCGATGTTCAATATATAAAAATGGAATTTTTACTTCGATGTTCAATATATAAAAATGGAATTTTTACTTCGAATTAACATCCTAATCTTTGCATTATAAAAATTAATAACTTTGCCTTACAAAAATTGAAAATAAATTTAATGCAAATTTTTATAAAAACTGATTTATATATATGTAAAGCTAATCCCTTTAAATAAAATAAAACTGAGTTTAAAATCAGGTAAAAGGGGAAGCTTACTGTTTTCATCGTTCGGAGGAGGGAGTGGCTTCAGGCGGCGTCGGGCGGCTCCCCTAAGGCGGCGCAGGAGGTCAGGTGGGAGGGGGGTTTCTCGAGGTAGGGGAAGAAGAAGGAGAGGGGCGGCGGCAGGGTGTTCATCGGCTAGGGTTAGGGCGTCGGCGAGGCTGCTCTCGATTAGAAGGAGGAGGAGGCGGAGGAAAAGGGGAAGCAGGGGGGCGCGCGCCTCCTGGCGGCGGTCGATCTCTGGTGGGGCGGCGCTCCGAGGGGAGGCGCGACGTGGGGCTGCGCTGATTTTTTTTTATTTCCTCTGCATCGATTAAAAGGAGAGAGGGGGGGGGGCAGAGCGGGTTAACGGGGAGAGGTTTTTTTTTTTAATTAATTAATTAATTTTCAAAAAGCTGACTTTTACATACGACCTCGAAACGAGGCCCACCGCCTGTCGTCCATAGCATTTTACCCCCATTCCAAACACAATGGGATATGTATCGTAGGTTGATTTGATCGTTTCGATCAGTTTCCTTTGAATTTACATTTAAATCACTATATTGAATTTTAAACGTACATTTCAAATTACCGGGGTCACATACGAACTCGAAAAATTCCCGAAAAATATTTTCTAGCCTCGTATTGACGATACGGTCCTAACAAAACTAGTTTCATCGAATTCTGAGACCGTTGGAAAATTGGCCAATTTCCAGTCGATTAAAATCAACTGAAACTGGTCAAACGCGTTTTCCATTGCCACGCTCACATATTGATTCGAAAAATTATGAAATTTGAAACCTAGCAGTAACTTGACATCACGGACCCAACAAAACTGGTTTCGTCGAAATCCGAGGTCGTTTGCAAAATTCCCATTTTTAAGGGCCTGAATTCCATAGCGACTATTCAGAATTTTCAATTGGACATATCCTTTGATTTCCGCTATGAAATTTTGATTTTTCGGATTCGTTGGAAAGATATCATCAATTAGATTCTAATGTTTTTGGTTTCACTAAAATCCGGATTGTTTTGCACCCGGTACATTCAATTTAAGTTTGAAATCGAATTATCGAACTACTGCGCCATTTTCAATTCTATTTATAATTATATATAAATATTTATATTCTAACGATGACGCGTATAAATATATACGTTCGAATTATATTGAAAATAAATTTCTCGTAGATATTATTTAAAATAATTCATTTTAAATAATCAAAATTCGCTAAAATGGCCAAAATAAAAATTTTAAACTAGCCCAGATTTTCGGGTTATTACAGGTATGTATGTAGAGTAAAAATTTTATATCCCAAAAGTTGTGTAACGATTTGGATTTCGCCCGGACCCAGTCGACCGCTAAATCGACTAAGACCATTCAAAAACTCGAATATGCTAACTTTGGGCATACAACACATCAGAACAAATAACAGAAGACTTTTATAAACATTATAATAATGTTACATCAGAGTACAGAATATATCAGAGTACATCGAATAAAATACAGCGGAAGCTAATTTACAATAATTTTATTACAATGCAGCGGAACAAATAAACTAATCACTGTGGAAGGCTATCAATGCTCCGGACACAGCTTTAAGCATCGATCCAGAATCCTGCTCAAATAAATATCTGCAAAGCAAATCACTTGACTGCCCATGTGGAAAAGAGAGCACCCGAGTTTGCAAAGTGAAACAAACTACGGGTCAGTCATGGGACTGGTATGAGAAATCTTTCCTAACTTATCTAATAATATGGGTAATCACAGGACCACGCCGCTAACGCGGAACGGGTTTACTTCATTAGATTGCCAGTACATAAACTAAATACATTTTTATTCAAAACAACGCAATGCTTTTTAGAAAAATGAAATCATTATAAGACTCAAGTCCCATCACACAATGCAACGCAAACCGGAGGATAGAGTTTTACCTTATAATGATCAAACATGTTTGATACGTAGAAAATAATATTTTAATATTATTATTAGAGTCTAATCAGTTTTAAAATACTTCAAAGTAAATGTATCAATCCTAGACGGCATGGTACCCCATCCTACTACGTCGCCATATATAGGTTTACAATCAAAACCGTAATGTCGTATTGGAAATTGGGTTTCCATCATGAGTCAAGGCTAGGGACGATCTCCTTACAGATCCGAGACACTCTAGCAATGTCCCAGGATCACACCTACGGGCAACCCTTGGATCGTGCAGGGCCGGTCCACAAAAACTTTAGTGGATTAGTTATGCCTGAACACATGCTTCCGGGTCCTATTGAACCTATAAAATGGTCGCTATCAACCAATAAATCCGAGGCGCCTCATTCCATCAACTTCATAAGTAAAATGTCAGGGTATGCAAAACCCTGATACCACTTCTAGCTAAAAAGAAACGTGTGCACTCCCTGCGTTCCCTTTTCCCGTTTTTGAATCTTACCGGGGTGCGAGGCTCGCGAGGTAACGCTATACACAAAGCTGTGCCGAAATAGGCTATGCTTTGATCATCAACCACAAGGTTCTGCTTTTCAACAAAATCCTCGATCATTTGCATCTTAGCATGCCACATTGACAATTCACGCCATGCGATCAATAACTACCAATATATAACCTCTGAGCTCGTGCGTCTCAGAGAAGGGGGTTAAGCAAGAGAATAAATTCTCCGCCACCAAACCGATATATATTAAATAGAAATCAATTTACATGGAATGAAATTCAATGTCAGACACACATCATTTTACAAGTCCGTTCTGGGTCTGAACGAAACCAAAGACACCTTATTCCTCGTCCCGTATGTCCAATACGGAAGAGAGGCTTATCCGAACAATCAACAAGTACGTCTGGACAACTACCACTTTAACCCTTTCCTAGAAGTGACCCAGTTCAGGGCATCAGTAGTCGCCCATTCGATGTGAAGATCGTCGGTCTTCGATCACCATCTTCAATGTCTTTGACTTTTAATTGTCATAGTAATTATTCAGAATGGGTTAAACCCTGTCTTTCCGAATAACTCGTGTATTTTATAATCAAAAATCAAGTACCATAAATAGACATCATACGCCTCATTCCAATTCAGAATATCCTTTTAATAAAATATTCATATTATTTGAGAAAGGTTCCCATCAATTTTATCAAAGATAAATTCTTTTAAAATTATTTTTAATCTTTCTTTTTAAAGATACATTAAAACTCCAATTTGAATTTATTATCGAAAATCATTACTTTATGATTATTCAGCTTTTAAGAAATTAGTCTTATCTTTAACTGGGTTAAAGAACCAATGTCATTTAAAACACAGTTCACGATAAACCCAAAATCATCTTCCATTAAATATGGAATTTTCACAGAAATCAAATCAATATTTAATCGATATAAATTCCTGTATCAGACCGCTAATATAAATGGAATAACGACAAAGCCTTTTAAATTCCATATATAGTAACAGTCTTCTTTTACATAAGCCTATCTCGATTATTATCAAACTGAATTTCCACTCAATTCCAATTTAATATATTAAATTGGAAAACTTGACTTTGGAAAATTTCTTTTTAAATCTTAATAAAAAGATTTATAAACTTTAAATCATATTTTTATTGTTAATTGGGCTAAAGAACAAATGTCGTTTAAAACACAGTTCACAATAAGCCCAATTCACATATCATTTTATTCCAATCACGAAATATAATTGGAAACTCTAATAATCTAAATTAAAAGATTTATTCTTTTCATACGGGGTTTAAGAGCAGTATTATTTAAGACGCCATCCACGACAACCCAAAATCCAATTCTTTTATTTAATTCCAATTAAATATTAATTAATTGGAAGACTTCATTATATCTTAATTTAAAAGATTTATTCTAGTTAATAATTAGTTCATTTCGATAAAAATATATTCTTATCTTTTATGTCCATTCGAAACGGACATAAATATCATCATTTTACTCTTCGTTGAATATTATTTTAAAATATTCGTTATTTAAAAATATTATTTATATAAAAAGATTCTTTAGGTAAAATATTCTTTATATTACAATGTTCTTTATTTTACACAATCCATACATCGCATGTATACGACGATAACTATAAATAATCATTACACAATCCATTCACATCCAGAGCGAAGTCTACCACTATGTGAGCATTAAAATGAATAAATAACGCTCATCGCAGCCTGTAAATCCATCGATTGACATTCAACTAAATACTGGGACTAATGTATGCAAATATCATCCCAATACCCGTGTGGGATTTCTAGACAACAACAACTCATTTAAATAAATCATTGGTTAATGAATTTAACCAATTTTAATTTCACTAACATGTTGATGATAAATAACAAACATGTTATTATATTCCTAATGCCAAATGAAAATGTATTTTACTCGCAAAATTTCCATACATGTGTCTAATGTATAATTTGATAATACAAACGTCACTTTAATTTACATACAAATTCTTTTGTATAATTTAACAATAAAATGTCACTTTAATTTACATACAAATTCTAATGTATGTTTTGACAAATAAAACGATTCTTATATTTGCATATAAATTCTAATGTATGTTTTGCAAATAAAAATGATTCTTATATTTGCATATAAATTCTAATGTATGTTTTAACAATAAAAATGAAAATGATTCTTTATTTAACATACAAATTCTAATGTATGTTCTAACAATAAAAACGATTCTTTATTTAACATATAAATTCTAATGTATGTTTTAACAATAAAATTGATTCTTTATTTAACAAACAAATTCTAATGTATGTTTTAACAATAAAAATGATTCTTTATTTAACATACAAATTCTAATGTATGTTTTAACAATAAAAATTATTCTTTATTTAACATACAAATTCTAATGTATGTTTTAACCATAAAAATGACTCTCTCATTTATGTTGATGATTCTATTTCAACAAAATGATTAAAATGATTTTTCATTTTGGTTGAAAATTCTATTTCAACAAAATGATTAAAAGTGATAATTCCATATTGTTAACAACTCTTATTTTAACCAATTGAATAAAAGTGATAATTCATATTGTTCATGATTATAATTTAACAAAATGAATAACCAATGATAATTTCATATTGTTAACAATTCCAATTTAACGAAATGAACACAGATGATTCATTCATTTTTGTTGACAATCCTGGCTTCAACAAAAATGACAATTCATTTTTTGACAATTTTAATTTAATAAAATGGCATATTTATTTACATACATTTTTCTACGTATTCTAATGACAAATAAAAGAATAATTTATTTGCATACATTATTCTATGTATTCTAATGACAAATAAAAAAACAATTTATTTGTATACATTATTCTATTAAACGTAACAAATAAAAAATGATAATTTTATTTGTTTACAATTTCTATATAACAAAAATGATATTTTTGTTTTATCACAAATCTATTTAACAAAAATGTTATTTTTTTGGTTTAACTCAAATCTAATTAACAAAAATGTAATTTTTGTTTTAACTCTTATCTAATTAACAAAAATGTAATTTTTGTTTTCAACCTAACTTCTTTGCCAAAAATGAATATTTTTGTTCCACTAAACTTCTTTGACAAAAATGAATATTTTTGTTTCACTAAACTTCTTTGACAAAAATGAATATTTTTGTTTCACTAAACTTCTTTGACAAAAACTAATTTGTTTCACTAAACTTCTTTGACAAAAACGAATGTTTTTGTTTCACTAAACTTCTTTGACAAAAATGAATGTTTTGTTTCAACTAATACAATTGACAAAAATGAATGTTTTGTTTCAACTAATATAATTCCACAAAAATGAATGTTTTGTTTCAACCAATATAATTTGACAAAAGTGCATATTTTGTTTCAACTAATATAATTCGACAAAAATGAATGTTTTGTTTCAACTAATATAATTTGACAAAAGTAAATGTTTTGTTTCAACTAATATAATTGACCAAAAATGTTTATTTTTATTTCAACTAACATGTTTGGCAAAAATGTTTATTTTTATTTCAACTAACATGGTTGAAAAAAAGTTTATTCTTATTTCAACTAAGCTAATAAACAAAAATGAATATTTTTGTTTAACTCAAATTCTAATTAACAAAGATGTTAAATTTTTGATTCAACAAATCTAATAAACAAATATGATAATTTTTTGTTAACTCCAATTCTAATTAACAAAAATGTTAAACAGATCTACATAACACACCAATCACAGATCAAATCACGTATGACAATCAGCAGAATATTACAATGTATGAGTAATACTACAAATATGATTAATAAATTTTAATTATATAAAAAAGTAGAATTTCTCACATCGATTTTGTCTGAAATTTCAACGTGCTCTATTTCAGATCTGGTCAGTTCCAAGTTGTAGATCTCGTTTTTCTGATTCCAACACAACTGATCTCACTTGATTCTGTGTTTGTATGTGGAAGTTATCAATATTTAAAGATTTGGGATTCAAATTTATAAAAAAAAAACACAAATCCAAATCTGCCACGTCAGCACCTCAAACCACCCTTTCTCCTTCGATTTACCACGTTCAAGGGAAAAATACTGTAACCCAAATATCGTTATAAACTCTTGATCATCGCACCCTCCATCCATCACCTGAAACCGATCGGACAACGCCCTGAGCAGCGGGCTAGAGTCCTCCACCACCGCCTGCAAACTCGCCGGACTCGAACCCCTCCTACGCCCTGAATTTAACCCAAACAGCTCGAGTTCGAGCCAAAAAATCTCCTGTTTCTCTCAACAAAATCTCATCAAAGCCGTACGATTTTGAAGCCGTCAATGAGATCTATGATTTACTTAACATGAGCTTGTTCTGATTTTTGATAGATTGAAAGAAATTGAGAGGAGACGCGAGGAGCATTTCTAGCCTTTGAAATCGTAGATGGCGGCTGCGTTCTAATAGAGGATTTGGGTTTTTATAATCTAAGTATTTATAATAAAATATTATTTAATTCATTAGTATGCAAAAAAACCTATTAATTTTTGATAGCTCCAAATTCAGCCCAACGAGAGTTATCCCTAGCCAAATACCTCATTCTGGACACAATGGACAAGGTCCCGTCGGCCTATTCAACCGTCTCGTCCCACTTTTATTTAATTTGAAATATAAATCATTTAATTATTTAATTTGATCATACATTTTAATTTACCGGGGCGACATACTGACTCTAAAAATTCCAAAAAAATTATATCTAGTTGTGTTTTAACGATACGGTTTTAAAATAAATTAATTTCGTCGAATTTGGAGACCGTTTGAAAAATGGCCATTTTCTGGAAGATCCAACTTGACTGAAATGGACAAAATACGTTTTCTTTTGCCATGCTCACATATTGATTCCAAAAATTATGGAAATTGGAATCTAGCAATAATTTGACATTCCGGATCCAACCAAAGTGGTTTTATCGAAAACGGAGGTCATTTGCAAAATGGCTATTTTATGGGCTATATGTATTATATTAAATTCTACAGCGACTATTTTGAACATTCAATTGGCCATAACTTTTGATTCCGGCTATGAAATTTCAATTTTACGGACTCGTTTGAAGGATATTATTAAATAAATTTTAATATTTTTAGTTTCACTAAAATCCGATTTATTTTGCATCTTGTACATTCAGTCAAGGTTTAAATTCAAATTTTCAAACTACTACGCTATTTCTAACTCCTTTTATAATTAAATTAAAAAAATTCGTTCTAACTTCAATTTAAATAAATTTTTAATCATTATTATTTAAAATAAATCATTTTAAATATTCAAAATTTACTGAAATTTCTAAAATAAAAATTTTAAATTGGTTCTGAAATTTCGGGTTGTTACAATCTCCCCCACTTAAAATCTTTTCGTCCTCGAAAAGGAACGAAGCTAAAAGTTGTCTAATTAACAACTCAACATTCATTTTTTTTCAATAATTTTCATTAGTTGAACTAATAATCACACAACACAATCATCACTCAATTAGTTGATTAGCTTTTCAAATATATATAACTTTTATATATCAAAAATCATATTTTCTAAATCGGATTATATATATAATCATAAATACGTGAATTATAAACCTATCACTCTCAACTCATTCTAGGGCATTTCTAAGCCCATCTCTAATAAGTTTTCTCATTCTAGGATACTACTAATCCTATCTCTAATGAGTATTCTTTTATAGGATGTTACTAATCCTACCTCTGATGAGTCTTTTGTTCAGTTCTAACGAGTTGTACCCCAAAAATTTGAGCTTACCAAAGCTCTGATATCAACTGTAACATTTTGGATTTCGCCCGGACCTAATCGACCGCTAAATCGACTAAGTCCATTCAAAAACCCGAATACGCTAACTTTGGGCATACAACACATCAGAACAAATAACAGAAGAATTTTATAAACATTATAATAATATTACATCAGAGTATAGAATATACCAGAGTACATCGAATAAAATACAGTAGAAGATAATTTTTAATAATTTTATTACAATGCAGCAGAACAAATAAACTAATCACAGTGGAAGGCTATCAATGCTCTGGACACAGCTTTAAGCTTCGATCCAGAATCCTGCTCAAATAAATATCTGCAAAGCAAATCACCCGACTACCCGTGTGGAAAAGAGGGCACCCTAGTTTGCAAAATGAAACAAACTACAGGTCAGTCATGGGACTGGTATGAGAAATCATTCCTAACTTATCTAACAATATGGGTAATCACAGGACCATGCCCCTAACGCGGGACGAGTTTACTCCATTAGATTGCCAGTGTATAAACTAAATACATTTTTATTCAAAACAACGCAATGCTTTTTAGAAAAATGAAATCATTATAAGACTCAAGTCCTGTCACACAAGGCAACGCAAACCGGAGGATAGAGTTTTACCTTATAATGATCAAACAAGCTTGATACGTATAAAATAATATTTTAATATTATTATTAGTGTCTAATAAGTTTAAAAATACTTCAAAGTAAATGTATCAATCCTAGACGGCATAGTACCCCATCCTACTATGTCACCATACATAGGTTTACAATCAAAACCGTAATGTCGTATTGGAAATTGGGTTTCCATCATGAGTAAAGGCTAGGGATGATCTCCTTACCGATTCGAGACACTCTAGCAATGTCCCAGGATCACACCTATGGGCAACCTTTGGATCGTGCAGGGCCTGTCCACAAATACTTTAGTGGATTAGTTATGCTTGAACACACGCTTCCCTGTCCTATTAAACCTATAAAATAGTCATCATCGACCAATAAATCCGAGGCGCCTCATTCCATCAACCAGATAAGTAAAATGTTAAGGCTTGCAAAATCCTGATACCACTTCTAGCTAGAAAGAAACGTGTACACTCCCTGCGTTCCCTTGTCCCGTTTCTGAACCTTACCGGGGCGTGAGGCTCGCGAGGTAACGCTATATACAAAGCTGTGCCGAAATAGGCTATGCTTTGATCATCAACCACAAGGCTCTGCTTTTCAACAAAAGCCTCGATCATTTGCATCTTGGCATGCCACATTGACAATTCACGCCATACGATCAATAACTACAATATATAACCTCTCAGTGCGTGCGTCTCAGGGAAGGGTGTTAAGCAAGAGAATAAATTCTCCACCACCAAAACGATATATATTAAATAGAAATCAATTTACATGGAATGAAATTCAACGTCAGACACACATCATTTTACAAGTCCGTTCTGGGTCTGAACGAAAACGGAGAAACCTTATTCCTCGTCCCGTATGTCCAATACGGAAGAGAGGTTCTCGCTTATCCGGACAATCAACAAATACTTCCGGACAACTACCACTTTAACCCTTTCCTAGGAGCGACCCAGTTCAGGGCATCAGTAGTCGCCCATTCGATGTGAAGATCGCCGGTCTTCGATCACCGTCTTCAATGTCTTTGACTTTTAATCGTCATAGTAATTATTCAGAATGGGTTAAACCCTGTCTTTCCGAATAACTCGCATATTTTATAATCAAAAATTAAGTGCTATAAATACACATCATACGCCCCATTCCAATTCAGAATATCCTTTTAATAAAATATTCATATTATTAGGGAAAGGTTCTCATCAATTTTATCAAAGATAAATTCTTTTAAATTTATTTTTAATCTTTCTTTTTAAAGATTCATTAAAACTCTAATTTGATTTTAATATCAAAAATCATTACTTTATGATTGTTCAACTTTTAAGAAATTAGTCTTATCTTTAACTGGGTTAAAGAAACAATGTCATTTAAAACGCAGATCACGATAAACCCAAAATCATCTTCCATTAAATATGGAATTTTCACAGAAATCAAATCAATATTTAATCGATATAAATTTCCGTATCAGACCGCTAATATAAATGGAATAACGGCAAAGCCTTTTAAATTCCATATATAGTAACAGTCTTCTTTTACGGAAGCCTATCTCGATTATTATCGAATCGAATTTCCACTCAGTTCCAATTTAATATATTAAATTGGAAAACTTGACTTTGGAAAATTTCTTTTTAAATCATAATAAAAAGATTTATAAATTCTAAATCATATTTTTACTGTTAATTGGGCTAAAGAACAAATGTTGCTTAAAACACAGTTCAAAGTAAGCCCAATTCACATATCATTTTATTCCAATCACTAAATATAATTGGAAACTCTAATAATCTTAATTAAAAGATTTATTCTTTTCATATGGGATTTAAGAACAGTGTTATTTAAGACACCATCCACGACAACCCAAAATCCAATTCTTTTATTTAATTCCAATTGAATATTAATTAATTGGAAGACTTCATTAAATCTTAATCTAAAAGATTTAGTCTAATTAATAATTAGTTCATTTCGATAAAAATATATTCTTATCTTTTGTGTCCATCCAAAACGGACATAAAAATCATCATTTTACTCTTCGTTGGATAATATTTTAAAATATTCGTTATTTAAAAAAATTCTTTATATAAAAAAATTCTTTACGTAAAATATTCTTTATATTAGAATGTTCTTTATTTTATGGTATTCTTTATATTACAATGTTCTTTATTTTAAAATATTCTTTATATAAAGGATATTCTGAATCGGAATACGACTCAATCAGTTACCATATAATTTCGGTTATATGGATTCCATACATTGCAAGTGTATGTCAATAACTATAAATAAATATTACACAATCCATTCACATCCACAGTGAAATCTACCACTGTGTGAGCATTAAAATGAATAAATAACGCTCATCGCAGCCCGTAAATCCATCGATTGACATTCAACTAAATATTAGGACTAGTGTATGTCAAATATCATCCTAATACCCGGTGGGGTTTCCAGACAACAATAATTCATCTAAATAAATCATTGGTTAATGAATTTAACCAATTTAAATTCCGCTAACATGTTGATGATAAATAACAAACATGTTATTATATTCCTAATGCCAAATGAAAATGTATTTTGCTCGCAAAATTTCCCTACATGTGTCTAATGTATAATTTGACAATACAAAAGCCACTTTAATTTACATACAAATTCTGTGGTATAATTTAACAATAAAATGTCACTTTAATTTAAATACAAATTCCATATTGTTAACAACTCTTATTTTAACCAATTTAATAAAAGTGATAATTCATATTGTTCACGATTCTAATTTAAGAAAATGAATAACCAATGATAATTTCATATTGTTAACAATTCCAATTTAACAAAATGAACACATATGATTCATTCATTTTTGTTGACAATCCTGGCTTCAACAAAAATGACAATTCATTTTTTGACAATTTTAATTTAATAAAATGGCATATTTATTTACATACATTTTTCTATGTATTCAAATGACAAATAAAAGAATAATTTATTTGCATACATTGTTCTACGTATTCTAATGACAAATAAAAGAACAATTTATTTGTATACATTATTCTATTCAACATAACAAATAAAAAATGATAATTTTATTTGTTTACAATTTCTATATAACAAAAATTATGTTTTTGTTTTATCACAAATCTATTTAACAAAAATGTTATTTTTTTTGGTTTAACTCAAATCTAATTAACAAAAATGTAATTTTTGTTTTAACTCTTGTCTAATTAACAAAAATATAAATTTTGTTTTCAACCCAACTTCTTTGCCAAAAATGAATATTTTTGTTTCACTAAACTTCTTTGACAAAAATGAATATTTTTGTTTCACTAAACTTCTTTGACAAAAATGAATGCTTTTGTTTCACTAAACTTCTTTGACAAAAATGAATGTTTTGTTTCAACAAATACAATTTGACCAAAATGAATGTTTTGTTTCAACTAATATAATTCGACAAAAATGAATGTTTTGTTTCAACTAATATAATTCAACAAAAATGAATGTTTTGTTTCAACTAATATAATTTGAAAAAAGTGCATATTTTGTTTCAACTACTATAATTCGACAAAAATGAATGTTTTGTTTCAAATAATATAATTTGACAAAAGTGAATGTTTTGTTTCAACTAATATAATTGACCAAAAATGTTTATTTTTATTTCAACTAACATGTTTGACAAAAATGTTTATTTTTATTTCAACTAACATGGTTGACAAAAAAGTTTATTCTTATTTCAACTAAGCTAATAAACAAAAATGAATATTTTTGTTAACTCAAATTCTAATTAACAAAGACGTTAAATTTTTGATTCAACAAATCTAATAAACAAAAATGATAATTTTTTGTTAACTCCAATTCTAATTAACAAAAATGTTAATTTCAATAGATCAACATAACACACCAATCACAGATCAAATCACTTATGACAATCAGCAAAATATTACAGTGTATGAGTAATACTACAACTATGATTAATAAATTTTAATTATATAAAAAAAGTAGAATTTCTCACATCAACTATTTCTGAAATTTCAATATGCTCCGTTTCAGATCTGGTCAGTTCCAAGTTGTAGATCTCGTTTTTCTGATTCCAACACAACTGATCTCACCTGATTTTGTGTTCATATGTGGAAGTTATCAATGTTTAAAGATTTGGAATCCAAATTTATAAAAAAAACAAAACCCGCCAATCCAAATCTGCCACGTCAGCGCCTCAAACCCCCCCTTTCTCCTTCGATTTACCACACTCCAGGGAAAAATACCATAACCCAAACATCGTTCTAAACTCTTAATCATCGCACCCTCCATCCATCACCTGAAACCGATCGGACAACGCCCTGAGCAGCGTGCCGGAGTCCTCCACCACCGCCTGCAAACTCGTCGGACTCGAACCCCTCCCACGCCTTGAATTTAACCCCAAATAGCTCGAGTTCGAGCCAAAAAATTCCTGTTTCTCTCAAAAAAATCTCATCAAAGCCGTACGATTTTGAAGCCCTCAATGAGATCGATGATTTACTTAACATGAGCTTGTTCTAATTTTTGATAGATCGAAAGAAATTGAGAGGAGACGTGAGGAGCATTTCTGGCCTTTGAAATCGTAGATGGCGGCTACGTTCTAATAGAGGATTTGTAATCTAAGTATTTATAATAAAATATTATTTAATTCATTAATTTGCAGAAAAACCCAGTAATTCTCAATAACTCCAAATTCAGCCCAACGAGAGTCGTCCCTAACCAAATACCCCATTCCGGACACAATGGGCTTGGTCCTGTCAGACCATTCGACTGTCTCAACCCACTTTTATTTAATTTAAAATATAAATTATTTAATTTAATCGTACATTTTAATTTTCCAGGGCCACACACTGACTCTAAAAATTCCAGAAAAATTATATCTAGCTATGTTTTGACGATATGGTCCTAACAAAATTAATTTCATTAAATTTGGAGATCATTTGAAAAATGACCATTTTCTGGATGATCCAATCTGAGTGAAATTGACGAAACACGTTTTTTTTTTGCCACGCTCACATATTGATTCCAAAAATTGGGAAAATTGGAATCCAGCAATAATTTTACATTCCGGATCCAACCAAAGTGGTTTCGTTGAAAACGGAGGTCATTTGCAAAATGGCTATTATTACGGGCTATATATATTATATTAAATTCTACAACGACTATTCGGAATATTCAACTGGCCATAACTTTTGATTCCCGCTATGAAATTTCAATTTTTCAGATTCGTTGGAAAGATATTATTAAATAGATTCTAATATTTTTGGTTTTACTAAATTCTAATGTATTTTGCATCTTGTACATTCAGTCAAAGTTTAAATTCAAATTTTCAAACTACCGCGCTATTTCTGACTCCTTTTATAATTAAATTAAAAAAATTCATTCTAAATCGATTTAAATAAATTTTTAATCGTTATTATTTAAAATAAATAATTTTAAGTATTAAAAATTCTCTAAAGTTGCTAAAATAAAATTTTTAAATTGGTTCTGAAATTTTGAGTTGTTACAAGTTGTTATATATATTATATTTTATTCCGCTGCGATGTGAGATTCTGTGTTGTTCAGTTCTGTCTCCTATCTATTTTTCTTTTATTCTAAGTTTCTTTCTTTCTATTTCTCATCCTCTATCTTCTTCCTATTAATGATCCGGTGATTTCTGGTTTTTGGTTAGTCGATATGATATTTGTATCGATAATTAAGATCGAGAAAATGACGATTCGTTACACCAACACCGATGGCGACTAATAGAACATTAAGTAAAGACGATACGTCTAAAGACGTTGATCAAAAATTATATAGAGAAATAACAGGATCACTATTATATATAATCGCTAGTAGACCAGATATAATGCTTAGTGTATGTCTCTATGTAAGATATTAATCGCAACCTAAGTAAACACATTTTAAAGCTGTAAAACGTATTCCAAGGTATGTAAAGCATACACTAGACTTTGGGTTATTTTATCCTAAGGATGATTCATTCGACTTAGTTTCTTATTGTTATCCTGATTATGCCGGATGTAAATCCGATCGCGAAAGTACTAGTGAAATTTGTCATTTCTTAGGACATTCACTAGTCTCGTGGTTTAGTAAAATGCAAAATATTGTATCTTTGTCAATAACTGAAACAGGAATATCTTTGCTGCTTTGAATTGTTTACAAGTAATATATATGCAACAAACTCTAAATGATTTTGGATTAAAAATAAGTAAATCACCAATATACTGCGATAACACGAGTGCTATAATTAAATATTTCTAAAAATCCAACTCATCATTCAAGAACTAAACATATTGATATACGACATTATTTTCTAAGAGATAACATAAGTAATTCACTCGAATTTATGGAAACAGATAAACAAATAGCAGATATATTAACAAAATCACTAAATGAAGTAACATTTACTAAATTTAAAAGAGATTTAGGTATTTGTTCACTAAGTGAATTAGAATAATTAAATATATAAATATATATAAGAATAACATTGAAAATTAGAAAAATAAGTATGTCGACTACATACTTGCATATGTCGACATATAACTGTCAGATTTTTAAATTTAATTCCCACCAAAAGTTGGTTAAAATAAACATTTAAACTCTCCACTTCGAATTTTCTTCTTCATTCTCTTATTTCACTTCTGTAAAAACTCTAAACCAAAATAAACAATGGCCTCCACCAATTTTAACACCGAAATTAATCCTGAATCATCCGTTGGACCATCCGAAGATCCTTTTCAAAATTCTACCCTATCATGTGTCATCAAACTTGAAGAGAAAATGGAATATACTCCTCAAATGCTTGTTGAAATACAAGTGCTCCAAATTCGGATGAGACAAGAGCAAAATAGACAAGGAAAAATGATAAGGAGCCTTCTTAAATTCGTAATGGACAGTCAGGCAAATCCAATTACTAAAGATGATAATCAAGCCATGGTAAATGAGGAGTCTGAGGAAGAACCAGAAGAGGAGTAGGAAGAAATGATGGAGGAAGAGGAACCTGAGGAGATTCAACAAGAAGTTACGGAAGAAGAAGATCAAGTTGTATGTGTAGGAGAGGTATTGTTTGATCAAAATGGAAATATGATTGAACGAAATGGGGATTTTTGTCTCCATTACCCAAATTATCCAACCCATAAGTCTCTCATTTCAAAGACAATTAGAATTTAGGTTTTCCTTTCCATTTCTTTGCATTCATTCAATGTAATTACGTTCTTAGTAATTCATGTAATATCATTTGTAAAAACTATATTCAATATAATGCTTCTTTTGTCTAACATGAGTATTATATTACTTTGCTATATAGGCAAGAATTTAGAGGGAGTCATATATATTAAGTTGTACACTTATATATCTTATTATGATATAATTTAGATAAATATAGAATTTAGGGGTAGTTTTATAATTTCTTTTTGATAATACCAAAGTGGGAGAAATTATAAAATATAGACTTAGTTTATATAGAATATATAGGATTCATATAAATAAGGGGAGCATTAGAAGGATCATCATCAACAGGAATGTACAGGTATAATATTTTATAAACTAAGGTTGTCATCATCAAAAAGGGGGAGATTGTTGGAGAATGGAGTTTTGATGACAACAACCTTATTTTAATATTAATTGATTGTAAAATTTATACTAACACCATTATCTAAAATATATACACACATGGATACATATGCAGGATTTATGTACAGGAATTAATACTGAAGACTATACATTTTAAGAGCTTTTAGTGATTCAGATTTTAGAATATTCAAGACTCATGAGTAATCAAGAATTCAGGAGTTCATGATAAATTTAGTAACAGAACCTAGTTTGTGTAAGACTCTGAATAGCACTCCAGGTTCAAATTTAAATTCTATTCTGATTTTCAAATCTCAAATTTCATTTTCAAATTCTATTCTAGTTTTAATTTTTCTATCTTACTTTTGATTTTTATCTCAAGTTTTAAGTCTATAAGTTTTTATGTAGTTATATACTTTTATATTTATATAGTTTTAAACTTTATAATTTTATAAATATGTTTGTATAAGTTATATTTATGATTTCATGTGATTTTCTATTTTATAATACTTATTTACAACACTATGTTTTAATTCAATAATTTTCAGAATTATATATATATATATATATATATATATCAAAACACTTGAAAAATACTCAAAATTCAAATTTACAATATGATATGTTGACATACATTTATGGACATGTCGACATATAACTGTCATATTCTAATTTCAAAAGTAAGTGTCTTTTCACTATTTGTAACATTCCAAAAGCGTTGCAACCTTTCAAATAATATAAATTGGGTCTGATTTCAAAAAAATTTCATTATTCTTCTTCTCCATCTTCATCTCTTTTCTTTACAACATTAATATGTCATATTTTTATGATTTCTACACTTATACTGTGCTGAATTCAATTCTATTTATATAAAACTTCTTCTCTTCTCACTCTCTACTCATTACTCACTGAATCGAAGTGTTATTGAAGAGTTATAGGGTTGTTGTAATTGTTTGGGAGGTATTTGGGAAAAGGAACATTACTTGTAGCCTTGAAATCAAGGAAGGAATTGGTGGTAACCTTGTAGCCAGGGAAATCAAGGGAAATATACTTAATCATGGGTGTTTGGAGTTTGGAGTCGGTGGTAACCTTGTGGCCGTGAAATCAAGGAGATTGTACTTGGATATTGATATAGTAGTAAAACTCTACGCAATCCAGCGTTGCATGAGACTGGACGTAGGAGTAATCCAAACCAGTATAAAATCCGGTGTGTTCTTCCCTTTTCTGCATTTTATTTCTATTTATTTTTTTTGTTTATGTTTGTGTTTGATTCTTTGTCTATGATTTTTTCTACGGTGTGTGATTCATATAGTAGATCATATAAGTTTTAGATTTTCTTAAATTCTTTGAAAACACTATTCATCCCCCTTTAGTATTAGTTTTGTCTTAATGATCCATTCCGCATTCCTTAACATCTTTTTCTTTTCATGTTTACAAGTTAAAAATATCCATTCGGAAAAATCCGAGCTAATCACTGGCATTTGGTATTGATGTATCTTGAATGTTTGGTCAGAATCCATAACGTTTTACTCTTCTATTTTTTGAATTGCATGAGTATAAGGATCAGAGGCTTAAATTCTGACTGACATGATTCCTTTGTAGGCGGATACGGCTATTGTTAGAATCATGATAACAAGGGAAGTTCTTAGCCATGGTACCTTGGTTATTTGAGATGTTTATTTTAGTGTTTAATGTACTTTGGTTGCATGCATTTTGGTTATAACATTGTTAATGGTAGTTTCATTATGTAAATTAACAATTAACTTTTTGTCTTGACACTTATGTATGTTTTGGATGTTTGAATGTGTATGTATCTTATGGATCTTTGAATGTGTATGTATTTTGTGGTTGTTTAATATGTTATGTTCAAAAGTGTATGTGTTTGTGTATTACGTTGTTATATAATTAGAGGCAAAATTATGGGTAGGTCTGGAATATTATGATACAAATTGGGAACAAACGGCGGTAGAGAATAATGTTATGGAATATTATTATTTTTGTAGCATTTAAAAACGGTTACAAAATAGTGATAAAAGTAATCAAGAACCTTTGCGGTGACGTTTACTAAATGCTACAAGAAAAATATGTGGATGCCATTAAAACCAGCAACGTAGCGAAGAAACCCTTTTCGGTGGCGTTATATAGACGCTGAAAAAAATAACATTCATATTGCTTAGAAAACGCTATTAAAATTAAATATTTAGTGGCATTTAAAAAAGTGCAACTAATACTCAAAGATTTTTGGTTGCATGTTTTCTTGTAATGATTATCAAAACGCCACCAAAAATGCTCGATAGAAATTTTTGAGCTCTACAAAAAATCAATTTTCATGTAGTGTATATTCTCCTAAATTACATTCTTTTTCTAAAACCTAAAAGAAAACTAAAGGAAGAGGCTGAAAAAAAACTTTCGGAGAAGAAGAAAGAAAAAGCTAGGAAATTTAATTCTTAAGCGTTTACGCCAATAAATCTCTTAACCTCATTCCAATCAAGGTGAACAATACTCTATACCCATGGTTATTTAGGTTATTTCTGCATAATCGAAAGGTAATTAGTTTCTCATGATTTTTTTCATGTTGTTATTGATGTTGCATGTTTGTTGTGTAATACCCATGTTTGATTCTGATATATGCTTGATACATATGAAAATGAATAAGTTTATAGATTAAAAACCTATAGCTAGAAATCCCAAATGATGTGAAACTTTGATATGACATGTGTTATATGATTGTAGAGAGGGGTTTTGAATTTCATAATTTTCTATGTTTGTATAAAAAAATCATGGATTTCCTAAGGATATTTTGCTTTAGGAAAGTTCATACGTCGATTATGGTATTAACGTATATGTTTACATGCTTATATGCTTATGCATTTCATATTTCTATATAGTAAAAAGGTACTAGAAAATGATCATATTTTGATCAGAATACCTTTTATAAACCAATAGGATTTTGAAAAGTATAGTGGAGTTTGTAAAAAGATATGCTTTATAAAGAAATAAATCAATTTTTCCTAAAATTGTTGCTCAAATTTGGAAGTACTCATCCAACAATGTCGGAACCACCCTTTGGTAGCGCTAAATGCTTGAAATATTACAAGTATGGTATATGAAGTATTCAAGCTTCCGCCTCTTTGATTTTGATTCGGATTGCTCGTGATACCTTAATGAGTAATATGTTTGAATCGAAAGGATACGACCCTATGCCTTGATGGCTATTTACTAACTTTATTATATAAAGAGAAAGAGGTTACCACCTTGCTACCTTTCAGAATCCAAAAGGGGTTTCATATTATGAACGTTAAATGAAAGAATAAGAGAATATTATCTCGACACCCATCGACTAATGCAGAGGGGTGAGTTTGCAAACAAAATATTTAATATTGAATTTCATGATGGTTCTATGTTTGGGGTTTTTTTCATTGAGCCTACTGTCACAAAAGATGCCGATAAGATTTTATGGTGGCTCTTTTACTTATAGTCAAGTTGGAATAACGGATGTTGACCAGGTTAAGATGTAAGATGGGTTATTACCATCTATCCTTCCGACAACGAATGTCGAAGGAACTATTTTCATAAAAATATTTTGTAAAATCGTTTTATAAAATTCTTACTAAATTTACGGCTTATGCATATGACTGTGTCAACACCACTAGTGTCAATAGGACTTTTTATACTTGTTTTCTAAAATACTTAGAGGTTTATCCTCTATCCTTACTTGGATGATAGGATCATTTTCTAAACCATATTTTGTAACCTAAAGCCTATGTTTCCAAAACCCTTGAAGCCAATTCTTATGATGACATGATTTTGCATACTTATTTTCTAAAAAATGCTTCCTTAGACGCAAACGATGTCAATAAGGAACTTTTTAAACCATATGTCAAGGGTTAACATTTTTCAAAAGGAACAAAGGCTCTACCTCTATTACCTACCGCCATTTATTTGACTATATGCTTTGACCGTTAGTTGTGTGAATCCATAAGGGTTACACCTTTTAGGGTAGCTTTAATATGTAGGGAGATCGGGAATGATACAAGTATCGTACCCATTGTAGTGTAAACTGGACTTTGATTGGAAACCATTGAAATGATTATGTTATTTGGTAGTTGGTCATTGCTTTAGCATTGCATCAGTGTGAAATATTGGAAGGGTCCAATGGGTGGAAAATAGGAAAGAACAATTAAATTAAATTGTCAGTAACGATATCCAAGCCCATTGCATTGCATAGTATGAGGGACTTTGGAAAGAGTTTTCAGTTTCATGTTAGCAAAGAGTAACTCAGGGAAACACTACATGACAATTGCGATGGGACGTTGGATCCGTGTTAGCGGGATGTGACTCCACGAAGCATAGTACATGAATCAAAGATAGAATGAGATTTCGGCTTCTTTGGCTAGCAAAGCAGTTCTTTGCAAAGCACGATATGGGAGTTGGGGAAGAAGGAGATGATAAGTAAAAATGTAGAAACGGTTAAGATAGTTGGTCAGTGTAATGGGAGATGGAAATCACCATTGTTTATTGCATGTTATATGTTGTTAGTGTTATATGCATTATCGTGGTAAGCGTACTAACCATTAAAGTACAAAACCACAAACTTAGTATTATTTCATAGCATGATTCTAGCGAGAGAAAAACTCGTTTTGCTATGCAACTTAATCTCATTAGATATCGCTTATGTTGGATAGAAAGGTTATTATTTATGCCAACCTTTTTGACTGACCTGTAGTTTTTAATTTTTCTCCTTAAACTCTCGAGCACTCAATAAGTAGGTTAAGGGTTAAGATCTTTTAGGCATCTTCTTCGTATAAGCTTCTAGAGGTGAGCAGGAGGCTATAGCTATTTAGGAGTTCCGCTGTGTTTTACTCTGTCATTTGGTTGTATGTATCAGCAAGTTTGTTACTACCATTATTTAGACTTTGATCCCGAGATGGCATCTTCATTTATCACTCTCGAATATTGTATTTTGTATTAACTTATATTTTCTCAAAATAGGTTATGTGAAGTTTTGTATGAATGAAATATTTTATAAACAAATGTTTTATGAAAAATTTCATACTCCCATATTTTCTGCTGTTCTGGTTGATTAATATTCGATTTTCTATCACTGAAAGTTGACACAAGAGATTATTTCAGCATCTATTGCATTTAACTTTCAACCTTAGAGAATGATATGTTACAATTTGGTATCGGGGCATTGGTTTATGCAAACTTAAATAACATTTTCTAAAAAAGATTTTCTACCTAAAACCCAAAGATAATAGGAGTATTCTATGGGTTAGGATAACAAAACTATGATGAATTTGTATTTGTATTATATAAGTATTTATATACCCTATAGTATATAGCCTTAGGACCACCCTTCGGTATTTTACTAAATATTGTCTATAGAAAAGGAAGTAAGATACAGAGAAAAGTAGCGAAAGGTTGAATATTGGTGACGAAAGCACCACAACTAACAGAAATGCTCAACCTGATCCTGGAGGAGGTCCAGGTCGAAGGAATAATGAGAACCAAGGTGTCGCTGCTCCACTAGTAGACTAGGGAACTTGTTCTAGACTTTTATTTAGATGTTGCAAGCCGGAGCTACTGTTGGTCCCAAAAGAGCTAATCCTGGAGCGCAAATTGGAAATAACTATGCAAAATCGAGCAAGGATTATACTAGCTTGAGAGGAAAACCATTCCTTGGAATGGAAGATGCTGCTACTGTTGATACTTGCTTGCTACATTGTGAAGGATTCTATGGAAACTTAATCTTGAATGTTGATGTAACGACCCGTGTTTTTGGCTATCAAATATTTAATTTAATTTATTTATTTTAAATATTATATTTGGGAATATAATGGTTTTTAACATTTAATTCGTTATTAATTAGAATATTAATGGGTTTTACATACATTCAGATATTGTTAAGGCAAATTTCTAAATGTCGAATTTGGAAAGCAATCATAGTTTTTTTTTTTTGGTTATAAAGTATTTCACTTGAATATATTCGATAAGATCAGGTTATGATTATTATTTAATTTAACTGTTGAATTTCGAATAAATTATATGATATTTAATAGGCTTTAGAATTAGTCGAAATGAACAAGCTAGGTATGATATACAATCAAAATTTATACAAAAGCAATTTCCATACGATCACGGTTTCAATTAAAGCTCAAAATCGCAACTATGGCGAAGAAATTAGCGGCTAAAAGCATAGAAGAAAACATAATCCTAATCAGCTACCGATAGGAGTTCTTCCAGTTAAATTCTACCAATAATCAACTGTCTCTATAATTAAAGCATGCGTCTTCTACTTACATCCACAGTTCAGTATTTCGGCAATCACGAGTTAGATGAAAAGTAATGTTACTACACCTTTGGTCCATAAATGAGATCAAGATACATCAAAAATCACAGTAATGACAACAGCTAAGAAATAGTCAATTCGACAACTAAGATCACAAGTAAAATGGGTATATACCAGTACAGCAGAAAATCCGCAAAGATGAACAACTATTACAATAAAATCTTTACAACAAATCTACATCTTTATATGAACAGCAAAATTACATTATACGGTATGAATTGACAATTCAAATAATGAATGCATATCTTCAAGGAAATTCTATTGCAAATCTTCAACCTATACTGTTAAGCACCGCAACCATCATGTCTTCATCCCCTGTAATTCAAAAAGGAAAAGCTATGAGTAGCTAGCAATTTAGTATAGAAATTTCCAGTCAGGAAAACCACATGAAAACAATGAATCGACAGTGAAACAACAGATAGAAAAAAAAAGAGTGATTCTACAACTAAAGAAGACAGTAGGGTACACTGCTATAAACAGCGAAAGATTTCCAATAAAAAAAAAGAAGGGGCATAAAAAGTTATGGTTACAACAGTAAAGAAACAGTAAAAGTAAAAATGATTTAAATCTGGTAAATCAATAGAGAAGATAAGGAAAGTATGCAAAGGGAATCGTCGGTACTTTTGCCGACAGGCATGTTCAAATGAAAGCAACGTTTTGACCATTTGAAAACCCCATACAAGATCGACCAAACCCAAATTTCAACTCTATGAAATGAAAGGACAATTCAAACAGAAAAAATATATGAATTTATAGATAAATATCTGCACATAAAATTGCAAGTACAAATCCACAAGATTTTCTGACCATACCACATATATATCATAGCACAAACCCGCATAGGAAATGAACTAACAATTTAATGGCTGAATTGACAAATCCGAAATGACAATGCATAACTGTGCAAATTTATATAGGAACATCTCATCCATGTGCAATTCTAAGCACAGGCAGTATATGAAATCCAACATTTTCACTATCAATGTCACACAAAAACCAAGGAGATCACCAAACAGTTCGGCCACATGACTGAAATAAACAAGGAAAATCACCTAGGATCTAAATAAGACAATACATGGAGAATCCTAATGCAAATCTCCATAGGCACTGGTAAACATCACACGCACAGTTCATAGCAGGACCGAAGTAAGGAGGAAAACATCACCTAAACCCTAAGCGCTGTAAAGTCTCTAACTAGGATATGACAATTCGAAAATCACTGTAACCATTCACGAGTATAAATACGCAGCAGGTATTCAGAACAAACTAGATCAATTTCAACAAAGAGAAAACCGAATTCAAATCCACAAAAGAAATCAAAAACAGAAATTTAAGTTAGAGTAAAATTACTTAGCTTTTATGGGGAAGGATTCGACCTAGGTGAATCGGAAGGGACGACTTCCGTTAGTTTGAGTGCGGTGATGCCTGCAGTGCTGGACGGAGGCAAAGGGGAGTCGAGATGGAAGCTGTGGACGACGGCGCCTCTGGTGAGGGCAGGGGTGTGGGATCCGGTGGTATGGAGCGTCGGCGGCAAGGGTTTAAGGTGGTAGGGTTTCGGTTTTCTGGAATTTGAGAGTGGCGGCGGAGGGTTTGAAATGAAAGTGGATCCGATGTTTTGCTAATGAAGGGTTTCGGTTTTTATGGTAAAAGAGGGGTGCGGGCTTTAAACGTATGGGCTGAAGACAATAAGGTATGGCCCGATTGTATTATATAATAGTTAGTTAATTTTAAAGAAGGTTTAAGTTAGTATATTAGTGATTTATTAAAGAATTTTAATTAAGGGGAGTTAGTTTAATTAGTGAAACTTAAACCATTTCATTATTAAGTCTAATTGGTCGTGTTAATTTCATTAATCAGTTTAAAACCATATTTAATTATTTGTTTAATATAATTTAATATGGTTAAGGATATCGTTTTAATTTATATAATTAATTTAATTTAAAACATAGGAATAAAAGGGAATTAGTTAGGGTGTGTATAACGGGATAATTAATTCAATTAAATAAGGATTAGTTTATTTAATAAGGATTTAATTAATTTAACAAAGGCGTTAATATTCTAATATTACAACTCAATTCATATATGAACAGAAATGGGCAGAACAACTCGTGTTACGATCATGACGACAAGCAGAACAGAATCGGAAAGAAGTTGGCAACAGTGAGAATCAAAGGTGAGTTAACCTCACTCAGTTTCCTCCCATTTATATTTGATACAAATTGGGTTTTGTTTTATATATTCTGGTTGCTAGGAATGGATTGTCTGCAAGTTATATCTTGTTGATTTGAAAATGGAATTTAAACGGTTGTTTAAATTCAGTGAATTATAGAATCGTTATTTTTAACGATTAAATCCAATAAAGGAAATTTTCCTTGATTTACACGTTTATGAAATAATCGTGTATGAAATTATTTGAATTGTTTGCATGATCTGATTATTGATTGAGGGTCGTCCTTTATCACCAGATTAAGGAAACAGTTGGGATGGGAAATTGATTTGATTGATAGACAGTTGGATTGAAATTCAACGTTTGATTTAGTTTAACCAGTATTGGTTGAATAATTTGGTATCACCTTGCGTGTCAGAAATCATGAATTTTTATCAAGTGGGTCGACCCTTATGAAATATATAAATTTATTTTAGAATATAAAATAAGTTTAAGTATATTATTCTGAATAGAACAGTTTTAAAGAGAAATAAGGATTTTTATTATCCAGTTAATCGAGTTAGGATTAAATTGAATCATTGTTATTAAATTTGAATTGATCAAATATAGTTATTTGAGACAGAGTCAGTCAAACATTGTTATTCAAGATAAGTACCATTTTGTAAGACTGCTAGCGAAATTCGCAGGGCTGCAGATAGCCTACGGCGGTCGGATGTTTCTTGAGTGAATCAGGCGTAACCATTTTGATCGCTGTGATCTAGAGTCGAGCGAATGGTGTTAGTTCAAATAGTAGTAAATCGATAAGTTAATTAAATCGAGTTAGTCAAAGTTGAGTTGATTAGGTCGAGTTGGCAAAAATCTTGTTAAATAAGTCGAGTTAGTCGAGTAAGTTAAGCTGTTAGAGTTAACCAGTTATGGTTAATCGATTTAAAGTAAAACGATTGGAATTAAATCGAATTAGAGTTATTCAAATGGGATTAATCAGGTTTGAATTAATCGAGTAGTAATAAAGTGAATAGAATAGTAAAAAGGAGTTTATCGAATATCACTTATTCGAAGTAGAGTCGTCGAATGTAATTTATTCGAGAAGTGAATTAAATCGAATATGAGTTATTCGAAGAGATAGTTAATTGGATATGGTTCATCCGCAAGAGAGAGATTTTCGAATACAGTTTTATTCGAAAGAATGATAAATTGAGTATGGTTATTCGAAAAGAAGTTGTGAAAGATTCCGAAGATGAGCCTTGTTTATTTCGAAGTTGGAAAGGTTGTTCAGTTAAGGTCTGAGAGGTAATTATACCCCAACTTGATTGGCTTCGTTTTTAACTAAGGAATGGGTAAGGTTCGGTGGTGAAGATTGATCGAGTAAATTGAGCTAATAAGTGAAAAGAGTTGAATTGGCTGAGTGATGTTTATTTAATAAGGATTTTTAATCAAATGAAGAAGTTGGGAAATGTTTTTCCAAACAAAGATCAGAAATGTTTATAGAAATAAGCAAAAGAAGTAATTCTGAAAATGTACCAATGATAATCAAGTATATTTTCTAAATGTAGGAAATAAGGAATTATGTAAATGGGAAATGACTAGGTCAAGGATAATTTAATCCGAAAGGAAATAAACATTGGATGATGTTTGGTCGATAGAAATTTCCATCTGGAAATAATATCGTTGTTTGCACACTTGTTTATTTGATAGTTAAATCACAGACTATCAAAATCTGACCTATGCGATCATTAGTTCGGAAAGACCGGGATCGAATTCATATTCGAAAAACCATTCCGACCAGCGAATACGTGAAAGAAGATTTGTGCAGATGGAAGAATTGAAGACCGTTGATCTTCATGAGCGGAAGAACCACTGATTGGATTTCTCTGGTTTAGCGGCCGAAGATATTTCGACAGTGATTCTGTCGTGATTGGAATCTACGGGTTGCAAGGACTTCTCACTACTGGTCCATGGGGTGATTTCTATATGAGATGCAGTAGGAGAGTACCTTCGGTTCATCCTGTTCCTGGGTGACTTGTATGGACGAGTGTCTGACAGAGTATTTCCAATGGGATCACGTACGTTGATTTCTCCAAACATACAATAGTTGGTGGCGGAGGACGACGGTTCTCTTATCAACTAGAGTATTTTTGTGGACGTCAATTAGTGATGTCCAGAGGATCTGACGATGTGGCATTCAAAGTGAATGATGGCCAGATGTTCGAAGAGAGGAATTCTAGCCTCAAGCCTCATCAACCGGGAGATGACAAAAATCGGGCAGGCAGCATGGCTATGTGGGTCGCTCCCATTAGGGTGTATGATCACCTATCTAGAGGAATTCCATTTGTTTCTTAAATCTATATTCGATGCTGTCCCTTTTCGGGAGGCGGTTGCTGATCCCAACCGTCGGTGATATACATTCGATACACTCAAGCGAAATGAGTGGTCGGTCATGTGTGGGCCGGGTTGCAAGACGTTCTTGTTGAACCCAGTGTATTCGTCTCTAGAGATACACGTTCGGAAGGTGGTCCCATACCTTGTCAAAGATGGAATCCAATCTCCAATAAGCGCCTGCGGTTTTGATTGTATACTATATATGTGGAGCGTGAGATGCAAGCGTTCCACTAGATTGTTATATACTTGTATTTAGACATTATTATAATATCAGACAAGTATATGATTTCAAAACTGTTTTGGGTCATCGTAAGGTAAAAACCGTCTGTATTTATGTGTGGATTTGGTCTTACGATTATCCTTTTCTTTTGCAATGATTTTGAGCTTAAAAATCAGGATTGGATGATTTACCCTAAATACTGTGCGAGTTTATCTCACTCTGGTTCACCAGACTGACCCGGTGTTTTGTAAATGCTCGGGTTAGCCCGGAGTGTACAGGTTCAGGTTCGAAGCTGTGAAGAGACGGGCTGGAAGAGTTCAGACGTATGATATTATTCCGCTGTGTTGTATGAGGGCAGATTATTATAACTGTCCAGATGTGTTCATGTACTCTGATGATTGTAAGTCTTATCTAAAGCTCTCAATAAAGATTTATTTATATATTATATTTTGTTCCGCTGCGATGTGAGACTCTGTGTTGTGTTCTTCTTCTTCTTATATTCTTATATTTCTTTCTTTCTTATCTCACCCTCTAATTTCTTTCATTGACAATCCGGCGTTCTCGGGGTTTGAAAAGTCGGCATGAGATACAATACAGGTGTTTATGTCGATTTTCGGGGCCGAAAACGGCTGGGTCGTTACAGTGGTATCAGAGCTATTGGTTTAGTGATAACCTTGGCTCTGTGGCATAACTCGATGGAGATGGGGTTAGTAACACCCTAGATCGAGTCTGAGTGTATATATATGAGAGCGTATTTGTAAATTTTATATACAAATGTTTTGTATTGTGTTGTGGGTCGGTTCAAGTATTGAAAATCATTGAACTGGTAAGAAACACAATATTGTTTTGAAAGAGGGGTAAATGAAATAATTTTACCCGAAATTTATTTTTGTATAGGAAAGAAATAATTTTATGGAATTATTGAAATATCGTGTGATGATTGATTTGAATGAAATTCAAATTTTGAATTGAAACTTAACTGGGTTAAGTAAAATCGAATTAAAATCATATGGGAAATAAATTAAGAAAGGGTGTTGAGATTTAATAAAGTTGATTCGAAATTGGAGATTTAATGAATAATAATCAAATAGAAATCAATCAAATAAAAAATCAGTTGGGATTTAAATATGTTGAATTCAATTAAAAAAATAATATTAAATGTGGATTAGGTTGATTTGGTTAAGTGGTTGTGCCTTGATTGATGGTTGTTTGCTTGTCAGATTGACTGAGTATAATTCATGGTTTAATGTAGAATTAAATAAAATTGAAAACCCGGGAAAAAATTGAAGTGTTATTTAAATATATAAAGAGTTACTGGAATTTACCACATTTTCTTATCTTAGCAATTTCGAGGACGAAATTATTTTAAGGGGGAAAGAATGTAACGACCCGTGTTTTTGGCTATCAAATATTTAATTTAATTTATTTATTTTAAATATTATATTTGGGAATATAATGGTTTTTAACATTTAATTCGTTATTAATTAGAATATTAATGGTTTTACATACATTCAGATATTGTTAAGGCAAATTTCTAAATGTCGAATTTGGAAAGCAATCATAGTTTTTTTTTTTTTTTTTTGGTTATAAAGTATTTCACTTGAATATATTCGATAAGATCAGGTTATTATTATTATTTAATTTAACTGTTGAATTTCGAATAAATTATATGATATTTAATAGGCTTTAGAATTAGTCGAAATGAACAAGCTAGGTATGATATACAATCAAAATTTATACAAAAGCAATTTCCATATGATCACGGTTTCAATTAAAGCTCAAAATCGCAACTATGGCGAAGAAATTAGCGGCTAAAAGCATAGAAGAAAACATAATCCTAATCAGCTACCGATAGGAGTTCTTCCAGTTAAATTCTACCAATAATCAACTGTCTCTATAATTAAAGCATGCGTCTTCTACTTACATCCACAGTTCAGTATTTCGGCAATCACGAGTTAGATGAAAAGTAATGTTACTACACCTTTGGTCCATAAATGAGATCAAGATACATCAAAAATCACAGTAATGACAACAGCTAAGAAATAGTCAATTCGACAACTAAGATCACAAGTAAAATGGGTATATACCAGTACAGCAGAAAATCCGCAAAGATGAACAACTATTACAATAAAATCTTTACAACAAATCTACATCTTTATATGAACAGCAAAATTACATTGTACGGTATGAATTGACAATTCAAATAATGAATGCATATCTTCAAGGAAATTCTATTGCAAATCTTCAACCTATACTGTTAAGCACCGCAACCATCATGTCTTCATCACCTGTAATTCAAAAAGGAAAAGCTATGAGTAGCTAGCAATTTAGTATAGAAATTTCCAGTCAGGAAAACCACATGAAAACAATGAATCGACAGTGAAACAACAGATAGAAAAAAAAAGAGTGATTCTACAACTAAAGAAGACAGTAGGGTACACTGCTATAAACAGCGAAAGATTTCCAATAAAAAAAAGAAAAAAAAGAAGGGGCATAAAAAGTTATGGTTACAACAGTAAAGAAACAGTAAAAGTAAAAATGATTTAAATCTGGTAAATCAATAGAGAAGATAAGGAAAGTATGCAAAGGGAATCGTCGGTACTTTTGCCGACAGGCATGTTCAAATGAAAGCAACGTTTTGACCATTTGAAAACCCCATACAAGATCGACCAAACCCAAATTTCAACTCTATGAAATGAAAGGACAATTCAAACAGAAAAAATATATGAATTTACAGACAAATATCTGCACATAAAATTGCAAGTACAAATCCATAAGATTTTCTGACCATACCACATATATATCATAGCACAAACCCGCATAGGAAATGAACTAACAATTTAATGGCTGAATTTACAAATCCGAAATGACAATGCATAACTGTGCAAATTTATATAGGAACAGCTCATCCATGTGCAATTCTAAGCACAGGCAGTATATGAAATCCAACATTTTCACTATCAATGTCACACAAAAACCAAGGAGATCACCAAACAGTTCGGCCACATGACTGAAATAAACAAGGAAAATCACCTAGGATCTAAATAAGACAATACATGGAGAATCCTAATGCAAATCTCCATAGGCACTGGTAAACATCACACGCACAGTTCATAGCAGGACCGAAGTAAGGAGGAAAACATCACCTAAACCCTAAGCGCTGTAAAGTCTCTAACTAGGATATGACAATTCGAAAATCACTGTAACCATTCACGAGTATAAATACGCAGCAGGTATTCAGAACAAACCATATCAATTTCAACAAAGAGAAAACCGAATTCAAATCCACAAAAGAAATCAAAAACAGAAATTTAAGTTAGAGTAAAATTACTTAGCTTTTATGGGGAAGGATTCGACCTAGGTGAATCGGAAGGGACGACTTCCGTTAGTTTGAGTGCGGTGATGCCTGCAGTGCTGGACGGAGGCAAAGGGGAGTCGAGATGGAAGCTGTGGACGGCGGCGCCTCTGGTGAGGGCAGGGGTGTGGGATCCGGTGGTATGGAGCGTCGACGGCAAGGGTTTAAGGTGGTAGGGTTTCGGTTTTCTGGAATTTGAGAGTGGCGGCGGAGGGTTTGAAATGAAAGTGGATCCGATGTTTTGCTAATGAAGGGTTTCGGTTTTTATGGTAAAAGAGGGGTGCGGGCTTTAAACGTATGGGCTGAAGACAATAAGGTATAGCCCGATTGTATTATATAATAGTTAGTTAATTTTAAAGAAGGTTTAAGTTAGTATATTAGTGATTTATTAAAGAATTTTAATTAAGGGGAGTTAGTTTAATTAGTGAAACTTAAACCATTTCATTATTAAGTCTAATTGGTCGTGTTAATTTCATTAATCAGTTTAAAACCATATTTAACTATTTGTTTAATATAATTTAATATGGTTAAGGATATCGTTTTAATTTATATAATTAATTTAATTTAAAACATAGGAATAAAAGGGAATTAGTTAGGGTGTGTATAACGGGATAATTAATTCAATTAAATAAGGATTAGTTTATTTAATAAGGATTTAATTAATTTAACAAAGGCGTTAATATTCTAATATTACAACTTAATTCATATATGAACAGAAATGGGTAGAACAACTCGTGTTACGATCATGACGACAAGCAGAACAGAATCGGAAAGAAGTTGGCAACAGTGAGAATCAAAGGTGAGTTAACCTCACTCAGTTTCCTCCCATTTATATTTGATATAAATTGGGTTTTGTTTTATATATTCTGGTTGCTAGGAATGGATTGTCTGCAAGTTATATCTTGTTGATTTGAAAATGGAATTTAAACGGTTGTTTAAATTCAGTGAATTATAGAATCGTTATTTTTAACGATTAAATCCAATAAAGGAAATTTTCCTTGATTTACACGTTTATGAAATAATCGTGTATGAAATTATTTGAATTGTTTGCATGATCTGATTATTGATTGAGGGTCGTCCTTTATCACCAGATAAAGGAAACAGTTGGGATGGGAAATTGATTTGATTGATAGACAGTTGGATTGAAATTCAACGTTTGATTTAGTTTAACCAGTATTGGTTGAATAATTTGGTATCACCATGCGTGTCAGAAATCATGAATTTTTATCAAGTGGGTCGACCCTTATGAAATATATAAATTTATTTTAGAATATAAAATAAGTTTAAGTATATTATTCTGAATAGAACAGTTTTAAAGAGAAATAAGGATTTTTATTATCCAGTTGATCGAGTTAGGATTAAATTGAATCATTGTTATTAAATTTGAATTGATCAAATATAGTTATTTGAGACAGAGTCAGTCAAACATAGTTATTCAAGATAAGTACCATTTTGTAAGACTGCTAGCGAAATTCGGAGGGCTGCAGATAGCCTACGGCGGTCGGATGTTTCTTGAGTGAATCAGGCGTAACCATTTTGATCGCTGTGATCTAGAGTCGAGCGAATGGTGTTAGTTCAAATAGTAGTAAATCGATAAGTTAATTAAATCGAGTTAGTCAAAGTTGAGTTGATTAGGTCGAGTTGGCAAAAATCTTGTTAAATAAGTCGAGTTAGTCGAGTAAGTTAAGCTGTTAGAGTTAACCAGTTATGGTTAATCGATTTAAAGTAAAACAATTGGAATTAAATCGAATTAGAGTTATTCAAATGGGATTAATCAGGTTTGAATTAATCGAGTAGTAATAAAGTGAATAGAATAGTAAAAAGGAGTTTATCGAATATCACTTATTCGAAGTAGAGTCGTCGAATGTAATTTATTCGAGAAGTGAATTAAATCGAATATGAGTTATTCGAAGAGATAGTTAATTGGATATGGTTCATCCGCAAGAGAGAGATTTTCGAATACAGTTTTATTCGAAAGAATGATAAATTGAGTATGGTTATTCGAAAAGAAGTTGTGAAAGATTCCGAAGATGAGCCTTGTTTATTTCGAAGTTGGAAAGGTTGTTCAGTTAAGGTCTGAGAGGTAATTATACCCCAACTTGATTGGCTTCGTTTTTAACTAAGGAATGGGTAAGGTTCGGTGGTGAAGATTGATCTAGTAAATTGAGCTAATAAGTGAAAAGAGTTGAATTGGCTGAGTGATGTTTATTTAATAAGGATTTTTAATCAAATGAAGAAGTTGGGAAATGTTTTTCCAAACAAAGATCAGAAATGTTTATAGAAATAAGCAAAAGAAGTAATTCTGAAAATGTCCCAATGATAATCAAGTATATTTTCTAAATGTAGGAAATAAGGAATTATGTAAATGGGAAATGACTAGGTCAAGGATAATTTAATCCGAAAGGAAATAAACATTGGATGATGTTTGGTCGATAGAAATTTCCATCTGGAAATAATATCGTTGTTTGCACACTTGTTTATTTGATAGTTAAATCACAGACTATCAAAATCTGACCTATGCGATCATTAGTTCGGAAAGACCGGGATCGAATTCATATTCGAAAAACCATTCCGACCAGCGAATACGTGAAAGAAGATTTGTGCAGATGGAAGAATTGAAGACCGTTGATCTTCATGAGCGGAAGAACCACTGATTGGATTTCTCTGGTTTAGCGGCCGAAGATATTTCGACAGTGATTCTGTCGTGATTGGAATCTACGGGTTGCAAGGACTTCTCACTACTGATCCATGGGGTGATTCCTATATGAGATGCAGTAGGAGAGTACCTTCGGCTCATCCTGTTCCTGGGTGACTTGTATGGACGAGTGTCTGACAGAGTATTTCCAATGGGATCACGTACGTTGATTTCTCCAAACATACGATAGTTGGTGGCGGAGGACGACGGTTCTCTTATCAACTAGAGTATTTTTGTGGACGTCAATTAGTGATGTCCAGAGGATCTGACGATGTGGCATTCAAAGTGAATGATGGCCAGATGTTCGAAGAGAGGAATTCTAGCCTCAAGCCTCATCAACCGGGAGATGACAAAAATCGGGCAGGCAGCATGGCTATGTGGGTCGCTCCCATTAGGGTGTATGATCACCTATCTAGAGGAATTCCATTTGTTTCTTAAATCTATATTCGATGCTGTCCCTTTTCGGGAGGCGGTTGCTGATCCCAACCGTCGGTGATATACATTCGATACACTCAAGCGAAATGAGTGGTCGGTCATGTGTGGGCCGGGTTGCAAGACGTTCTTGTTGAACCCAATGTATTCGTCTCTAGAGATACACGTTCGGAAGGTGGTCCTATACCTTGTCAAAGATGGAATCCAATCTCCAATAAGCGCCTGCGATTTTGATTGTATACTATATATGTGGAGCGTGAGATGCAAGCGTTCCACTAGATTGTTATATACTTGTATTTAGACATTATTATAATATCAGACAAGTATATGATTTCAAAACTGTTTTGGGTCATCGTAAGGTAAAAACCGTCCGTGTTTATATGTGGATTTGGTCTTACGATTATCCTTTTCTTTTGCAATGATTTTGAACTTAAAAATCAGGATTGGATGATTTACCCTAAATACTGTGCGAGTTTATCTCACTCTGGTTCACCAGACTGACCCGGTGTTTTGTAAATGCTCGGGTTAGCCCGGAGTGTACAGGTTCAGGTTCGAAGCTGTGAAGAGACGGGCTGGAAGAGTTCAGACGTATGATATTATTCCGCTGTGTTGTATGAGGGCAGATTATTATAACTGTCTAGATGTGTTCATGTACTCTGATGATTGTAAGTTTTATCTAAAGCTCTCAATAAAGATTTATTTATATATTATATTTTGTTCCACTGCGATGTGAGACTCTGTGTTGTGTTCTTCTTCTTCTTCTATTCTTATATTTCTTTCTTTCTTATCTGACCCTCTAATTTCTTTCATTGACAATCCGGCGTTCTCGGGGTTTGAAAAGTCGGCATGAGATACAATACAGGTATTTATGTCGATTTTCGGGGCCGAAAACGGCTGGGTCGTTACAGTGGTATCAGAGCTATTGGTTTAGTGATAACCTTGGCTCTGTGGCATAACTCGATGGAGATGGGGTTAGTAACACCCTAGATCGAGTCTGAGTGTATATATATGAGAGCGTATTTGTAAATTTTATATACAAATGTTTTGTATTGTGTTGTGGGTCGATTCAAGTATTGAAAATCATTGAACTGGTAAGAAACACAATATTGTTTTGAAAGAGGGGTAAATGAAATAATTTTACCCGAAATTTATTTTTGTATAGGAAAGAAATAATTTTATGGAATTATTGAAATATCGTGTGATGATTGATTTGAATGAAATTCAAATTTTGAATTGAAACTTAACTGGGTTAAGTAAAATCGAATTAAAATCATATGGGAAATAAATTAAGAAAGGGTGTTGAGATTTAATAAAGTTGATTCGAAATTGGAGATTTAATGAATAATAATCAAATAGAAATCAATCAAATAAAAAATCAGTTGGGATTTAAATATGTTGAATTCAATTAAAAAAAAATATTAAATGTGGATTAGGTTGATTTGGTTAAGTGGTTGTGCCTTGATTGATGGTTGTTTGCTTGTCAGATTGACTGAGTATAATTCATGGTTTAATGTAGAATTAAATAAAATTGAAAACCCGGGAAAAAATTGAAGTGTTATTTAAATATATAAAGAGTTACTGGAATTTACCACATTTTCTTATCTTAGCAATTTCGAGGACGAAATTATTTTAAGGGGGAAAGAATGTAACGACCCGTGTTTTTGGCTATCAAATATTTAATTTAATTTATTTATTTTAAATATTATATTTGGGAATATAATGGTTTTTAACATTTAATTCGTTATTAATTAGAATATTAATGGGTTTTACATACATTCAGATATTGTTAAGGCAAATTTCTAAATGTCGAATTTGGAAAGCAATCATAGTTTTTTTTTTTTTTTGGTTATAAAGTATTTCACTTGAATATATTCGATAAGATCAGGTTATTATTATTATTTAATTTAACTGTTGAATTTCGAATAAATTATATGATATTTAATAGGCTTTAGAATTAGTCGAAATGAACAAGCTAGGTATGATATACAATCAAAATTTATACAAAAGCAATTTCCATACGATCACGGTTTCAATTAAAGCTCAAAATCGCAACTATGGCGAAGAAATTAGCGGCTAAAAGCATAGAAGAAAACATAATCCTAATCAGCTACCGATAGGAGTTCTTCCAGTTAAATTCTACCAATAATCAACTGTCTCTATAATTAAAGCATGCGTCTTCTACTTACATCCACAGTTCAGTATTTCGGCAATCACGAGTTAGATGAAAAGTAATGTTACTACACCTTTGGTCCATAAATGAGATCAAGATACATCAAAAATCACAGTAATGACAACAGCTAAGAAATAGTCAATTCGACAACTAAGATCACAAGTAAAATGGGTATATACCAGTACAGCAGAAAATCCGCAAAGATGAACAACTATTACAATAAAATCTTTACAACAAATCTACATCTTTATATGAACAGCAAAATTACATTGTACGGTATGAATTGACAATTCAAATAATGAATGCATATCTTCAAGGAAATTCTATTGCAAATCTTCAACCTATACTGTTAAGCACCGCAACCATCATGTCTTCATCACCTGTAATTCAAAAAGGAAAAGCTATGAGTAGCTAGCAATTTAGTATAGAAATTTCCAGTCAGGAAAACCACATGAAAACAATGAATCGACAGTGAAACAACAGATAGAAAAAAAAAGAGTGATTCTACAACTAAAGAAGACAGTAGGGTACACTGCTATAAACAGCGAAAGATTTCCAATAAAAAAAAAAAGGGCATAAAAAGTTATGGTTACAACAGTAAAGAAACAGTAAAAGTAAAAATGATTTAAATCTGGTAAATCAATAGAGAAGATAAGGAAAGTATGCAAAGGGAATCGTCGGTACTTTTGCCGACAGGCATGTTCAAATGAAAGCAACGTTTTGACCATTTGAAAACCCCATACAAGATCGACCAAACCCAAATTTCAACTCTATGAAATGAAAGGACAATTCAAACAGAAAAAATATATGAATTTACAGACAAATATCTGCACATAAAATTGCAAGTACAAATCCATAAGATTTTCTGACCATACCACATATATATCATAGCACAAACCCGCATAGGAAATGAACTAACAATTTAATGGCTGAATTGACAAATCCGAAATGACAATGCATAACTGTGCAAATTTATATAGGAACAGCTCATCCATGTGCAATTCTAAGCACAGGCAGTATATGAAATCCAACATTTTCACTATCAATGTCACACAAAAACCAAGGAGATCACCAAACAGTTCGGCCACATGACTGAAATAAACAAGGAAAATCACCTAGGATCTAAATAAGACAATACATGGAGAATCCTAATGCAAATCTCCATAGGCACTGGTAAACATCACACGCACAGTTCATAGCAGGACCGAAGTAAGGAGGAAAACATCACCTTAACCCTAAGCGCTGTAAAGTCTCTAACTAGGATATGACAATTCGAAAATCACTGTAACCATTCACGAGTATAAATACGCAGCAGGTATTCAGAACAAACCAGATCAATTTCAACAAAGAGAAAACCGAATTCAAATCCACAAAAGAAATCAAAAACAGAAATTTAAGTTAGAGTAAAATTACTTAGCTTTTATGGGGAAGGATTCGACCTAGGTGAATCGGAAGGGACGACTTCCGTTAGTTTGAGTGCGGTGATGCCTGCAGTGCTGGACGGAGGCAAAGGGGAGTCGAGATGGAAGCTGTGGACGGCGGCGCCTCTGGTGAGGGCAGGGGTGTGGGATCCGGTGGTATGGAGCGTCGGCGGCAAGGGTTTAAGGTGGTAGGGTTTCGGTTTTCTGGAATTTGAGAGTGGCGGCGGAGGGTTTGAAATGAAAGTGGATCCGATGTTTTGCTAATGAAGGGTTTCGGTTTTTATGGTAAAAGAGGGGTGCGGGCTTTAAACGTATGGGCTGAAGACAATAAGGTATGGCCCGATTGTATTATATAATAGTTAGTTAATTTTAAAGAAGGTTTAAGTTAGTATATTAGTGATTTATTAAAGAATTTTAATTAAGGGGAGTTAGTTTAATTAGTGAAACTTAAACCATTTCATTATTAAGTCTAATTGGTCGTGTTAATTTCATTAATCAGTTTAAAACCATATTTAATTATTTGTTTAATATAATTTAATATGGTTAAGGATATCGTTTTAATTTATATAATTAATTTAATTTAAAACATAGGAATAAAAGGGAATTAGTTAGGGTGTGTATAACGGGATAATTAATTCAATTAAATAAGGATTAGTTTATTTAATAAGGATTTAATTAATTTAACAAAGGCGTTAATATTCTAATATTACAACTCAATTCATATATGAACAGAAATGGGTAGAACAACTCGTGTTACGATCATGACGACAAGCAGAACAGAATCGGAAAGAAGTTGGCAACAGTGAGAATCAAAGGTGAGTTAACCTCACTCAGTTTCCTCCCATTTATATTTGATATAAATTGGGTTTTGTTTTATATATTCTGGTTGCTAGGAATGGATTGTCTGCAAGTTATATCTTGTTGATTTGAAAATGGAATTTAAACGGTTGTTTAAATTCAGTGAATTATAGAATCATTATTTTTAACGATTAAATCCAATAAAGGAAATTTTCCTTGATTTACACGTTTATGAAATAATCGTGTATGAAATTATTTGAATTGTTTGCATGATCTGATTATTGATTGAGGGTCGTCCTTTATCACCAGATAAAGGAAACAGTTGGGATGGGAAATTGATTTGATTGATAGATAGTTGGATTGAAATTCAACGTTTGATTTAGTTTAACCAGTATTGGTTGAATAATTTGGTATCACCATGCGTGTCAGAAATCATGAATTTTTATCAAGTGGGTCGACCCTTATGAAATATATAAATTTATTTTAGAATATAAAATAAGTTTAAGTATATTATTCTGAATAGAACAGTTTTAAAGAGAAATAAGGATTTTTATTATCCAGTTAATCGAGTTAGGATTAAATTGAATCATTGTTATTAAATTTGAATTGATCAAATATAGTTATTTGAGACAGAGTCAGTCAAACATAGTTATTCAAGATAAGTACCATTTTGTAAGACTGCTAGCGAAATTCGCAGGGCTGCAGATAGCCTACGGCGGTCGGATGTTTCTTGAGTGAATCAGGCGTAACCATTTTGATCGCTGTGATCTAGAGTCGAGCGAATGGTGTTAGTTCAAATAGTAGTAAATCGATAAGTTAATTAAATCGAGTTAGTCAAAGTTGAGTTGATTAGGTCGAGTTGGCAAAAATCTTGTTAAATAAGTCGAGTTAGTCGAGTAAGTTAAGCTGTTAGAGTTAACCAGTTATGGTTAATCGATTTAAAGTAAAACGATTGGAATTAAATCGAATTAGAGTTATTCAAATGGGATTAATCAGGTTTGAATTAATCGAGTAGTAATAAAGTGAATAGAATAGTAAAAAGGAGTTTATCGAATATCACTTATTCGAAGTAGAGTCGTCGAATGTAATTTATTCGAGAAGTGAATTAAATCGAATATGAGTTATTCGAAGAGATAGTTAATTGGATATGGTTCATCCGCAAGAGAGAGATTTTCGAATACAGCTTTATTCGAAAGAATGATAAATTGAGTATGGTTATTCGAAAAGAAGTTGTGAAAGATTCCGAAGATGAGCCTTGTTTATTTCGAAGTTGGAAAGGTTGTTCAGTTAAGGTCTGAGAGGTAATTATACCCCAACTTGATTGGCTTCGTTTTTAACTAAGGAATGGGTAAGGTTCGGTGGTGAAGATTGATCGAGTAAATTGAGCTAATAAGTGAAAAGAGTTGAATTGGCTGAGTGATGTTTATTTAATAAGGATTTTTAATCAAATGAAGAAGTTGGGAAATGTTTTTCCAAACAAAGATCAGAAATGTTTATAGAAATAAGCAAAAGAAGTAATTCTGAAAATGTCCCAATGATAATCAAGTATATTTTCTAAATGTAGGAAATAAGGAATTATGTAAATGGGAAATGACTAGGTCAAGGATAATTTAATCCGAAAGGAAATAAACATTGGATGATGTTTGGTCGATAGAAATTTCCATCTGGAAATAATATCGTAGTTTGCACACTTGTTTATTTGATAGTTAAATCACAGACTATCAAAATCTGACCTATGCGATCATTAGTTCGGAAAGACCGGGATCGAATTCATATTCGAAAAACCATTCCGACCAGCGAATACGTGAAAGAAGATTTGTGCAGATGGAAGAATTGAAGACCGTTGTTCTTCATGAGCGGAAGAACCACTGATTGGATTTCTCTGGTTTAGCGGCCGAAGATATTTCGACAGCGATTCTGTCGTGATTGGAATCTACGGGTTGCAAGGACTTCTCACTACTGATCCATGGGGTGATTCCTATATGAGATGCAGTAGGAGAGTACCTTCGGTTCATCCTGTTCCTGGGTGACTTGTATGGACGAGTGTCTGACAGAGTATTTCCAATGGGATCACGTACGTTGATTTCTCCAAACATACGATAGTTGGTGGCGGAGGACGACGGTTCTCTTATCAACTAGAGTATTTTTGTGGACGTCAATTAGTGATGTCCAGAGGATCTGACAATGTGGCATTCAAAGTGAATGATGGCCAGATGTTCGAAGAGAGGAATTCTAGCCTCAAGCCTCATCAACCGGGAGATGACAAAAATCGGGCAGGCAGCATGGCTATGTGGGTCGCTCCCATTAGGGTGTATGATCACCTATCTGGAGGAATTCCATTTGTTTCTTAAATCTATATTCGATGCTGTCCCTTTTCGGGAGGCGGTTGCTGATCCCAACCGTCGGTGATATACATTCGATACACTCAAGCGAAATGAGTGGTCGGTCATGTGTGGGCCGGGTTGCAAGACGTTCTTGTTGAACCCAGTGTATTCGTCTCTAGAGATACACGTTCGGAAGGTGGTCCTATACCTTGTCAAAGATGGAATCCAATCTCCAATAAGCGCCTGCGGTTTTGATTGTATACTATATATGTGGAACGTGAGATGCAAGCGTTCCACTAGATTGTTATATACTTGTATTTAGACATTATTATAATATCAGACAAGTATATGATTTCAAAACTGTTTTGGGTCATCGTAAGGTAAAAACCGTCCGTGTTTATGTGTGGATTTGGTCTTACGATTATCCTTTTCTTTTGCAATGATTTTGAACTTAAAAATCAGGATTGGATGATTTACCCTAAATACTGTGCGAGTTTATCTCACTCTGGTTCACCAGACTGACCCGGTGTTTTGTAAATGCTCGGGTTAGCCCGGAGTGTACAGGTTCAGGTTCGAAGCTGTGAAGAGACGGGCTGGAAGAGTTCAGACGTATGATATTATTCCGCTGTGTTGTATGAGGGCAGATTATTATAACTGTCCAGATGTGTTCATGTACTCTGATGATTGTAAGTTTTATCTAAAGCTCTCAATAAAGATTTATTTATATATTATATTTTGTTCCGCTGCGATGTGAGACTCTGTGTTGTGTTCTTCTTCTTCTTCTTCTATTCTTATATTTCTTTCTTTCTTATCTCACCCTCTAATTTCTTTCATTGACAATCCGGCGTTCTCGGGGTTTGAAAAGTCGGCATGAGATACAATACAGGTATTTATGTCGATTTTCGGGGCCGAAAACCGCTGGGTCGTTACAGTTGAGCAGAAGAGGACACAGAATGAAGGAATCACCTAGGAGAACTTCCGGAGGATGCTTAGGGTAAGATTCATTTCAAAAGCTACTCAATCCATGATGATGAGAAAGTTTGACGAGTTGAAGCAGGGATGTCTGTAGCGGAGTATGCTGCTAAGTTTGATGAATTGTCTTGTTAAGTTCATGGGACAATAGGTACTGTCATCTTAAGGAATGAGAATTTATAAATCATCTTAGGTTTGAGATCACAAAAGAAACTATGCCTCATTTGCAGGACCCTAGTGATGTTGTCGTAGAGTTGGCCATTCGTAATGAAGAGATGCTTAAGAAGAGCGAGGGACCAAGTAGAAGCCCATTATTTCAGAGAAGGAAAAAGAATTTCCTCAAAAAAAAAAAAAAAAAAGGGAGGAAAGCCAAAGTAGAATAAAGCGGAAGTGGTTTATTTTGAGTGCAACTAGAAGCGCCATTAATCAATCGAGTGTAAAGAAACCATGGTCAGGATCACTGTTGGGAGTCAAAATATTAGGTGTTGCAATTGTAGTTAGCATGGGCACGATAAGAGTAAACGTTTGGAAGCATTAAAGGGTAAAGTATTGGCTATGGAGCCTTCATCTTCTGGACCCACTACTGTAGAGAAAGGGAAAACAATGTTGGAAGGTACACGTTTGTTTCATAACATACTTATTTTAAAGTTTTGTTTGACACTAGTGCATCACACTCATTTATCTCTAGATGTGTATAGATAAGTTGTCTCTGGAACCATCATAGCTTGTTACTTTCTTTAGAGTAGCTAATCCGAGAGGAGGATATGTGACTCTTTGGGATAAAATATGATAACCTAAAATTTTGGTTGCTAGATTACACTTTTGTTTGTAATTTATATGTGTTTGATTTTGATAGTTTCAGAATTATTTTTGGTATGGATTAGTTGTGTCATTATGATGCTAGAGTATTTTGTCGAAGTAGAGAGGTAACTTTGAAACACCTCGACCACAATAATTGGATTGTGTTTGTGGCGGAAAGTTTAGTTCCATAGATATCTTAATTGTTGAGTATTTTGGAATTAAAGGAAGAGGTAAGTAGCGTTCCTACCGTTAAGGAATTCGCTAACGTTTTTGAACAAATAACAGACTTGTCGGCAAAGAGAGATATTGAGTTTTGTATTGATCTTGTGTCGACGGCGGAGGCTATAAATCGGCCACCTAGTCAAATGGCCCATTCAGAGATGAAAGATTCGAAGACACAACTTGTTGATTTGGAAGGAAGAAGCTTTACACATTTAAGCAGTTTTCCTTGGGGAATTGTGGTAGTATTTGTAAAGAAGCCTTATGGATCATTGAGATTGTGTATTGATGATGGAAGCACAACGAAAGGACAATAAAGAATAACTATATTTCGTCTCACATTGATGATCTATTTGATCAACTACGCGGAGCGAAAAAATTTTCTCAACTGGATTTGGCTATCGGTTTTCACCAACTGAGGATAACATAAGAGAGTATCCCATTGACAGTGTTTCGCACGAGATACAGATAATATGAATGGGTGGATATGCCATTTATATTTATTAGTTCTTCTACTTTATTTGTAGTTTTGATGAACCGAGTGTTCCAAGAGCACTTGGATATGTTTGTGTTAGTCTTTATAGATGACATATTGGTGTATTCTAAAGATGCAAAGGAGCACGAGAGAAACCTTTGGATTGTTCTTGAGACTTTACGAAAGCATCGCTTAAAGGCCAAGTTTTCTAAGCGTTGGTTTTTGGGAAAAGAAAGTGAAGTTTGTTGGTCACGTGGTTTTGGGTGAAGGACTATCAGTAGATCTAGCGAAGGTTAATGCTATTATTAGTTGGAAGAGATCTAAAAGTGTTATGGAAATCCGAAGCTTTCTTGGATTGGCTGGATACTATCAAAGATTTCTCAAGGATTGCGACATCGCTTGCTATGCTAACCATGAAGGATGTTAAGTTTATATGGTCAGATAAGTGTGAGGAAGCATTTTCGAAGCACTACTTGATCAGTGCTCCTATGTCATTGGTGCCAGATGGAAATCAAGATTTAGTTGTTTATACTAATGCTTATGGCACAGGCTTAGGAGTTTTTCTTACGCACAAGGGAATAGTTATTGCTTATGCGTCCCGATAGCTGAGACCATGTGAAGTGCGATACCCAACTCACGATCTTGGGTTAGCTGCTATAGTCTTTGCCTTGAAATTTTGGAGGTATTAATTATTGGATGAATGGTTTGACATATTTACAAACCATAAGTCTTTGAGATAATTGTTTTTATAAAAGGAAATGAGTATGCAACAATATATATAGTTGAAGTTTTTTGTGACTTATGATTTCAGCGTTGACTATACTCTAAGAAATGGGAATAAGTTTGTCGATGCCCTTAGTAGAAAATATCGAGGGATGGTGTTAACTATATTAAACAAACGGAAGAACTTAGAATTTTGGTAACATGTAATGTAAGGAATAGGTTGACATCGAGTTCTAGTGGAAGTACACCTATGGTGTCGTATCTTGAAGCTCAGCCATATTTGATTGAGAAGATTGCTTCTATGTGAGACGAAGACCTTTGTTAGCTGAAAGGATCAAGAAAATCGGAGTTGCAGCGAAAGGCGATAACCAAGAAGGATTATGTCTTGATCAGAATGGTTGATTAAGGGGAAAAAAAGGAAGGTTGTGCATTCTGTATGTTGACGATCTATGGAAAGAAGTTCTTAGGCAGTGTCATTATCCTAAGTTTACGATATACCCTGGCGGTACCAAGATGTACCAAGAAATGAAGAGAAGATTCTATTAGTAAGACATAAAATGGGATGAAGGCCTATGGGTGAAACAGTGTGGGAACTGTCGACAAGTGAAAGCTGAACTCAGAAGCTTAACGATTTGCCTTAATCGTTAGATATTCCAATTTTGAAGTAGGATTCGATATCCATGGACTTTATATAGATAGGTTGCCGAGATCAAGAAGGGGAAATGAGAGCATATGAGTTATCGTAGATAGGCTAACCAAAATTTCCCATTTCATCCGTGTAAGGTCTACTAGATGACATCGATTTTAGCTAAGTTATTCATAAAGAATCTAGTGAGAATTCATGGAATCCCTAGAAGCGTCGTAAACGATAGGGATCCAATATTTACTAGTGAGTTCTAGAAGTGGTTGTAGAAGGCATTGGGAGCAAGGCTTAAGATGATTATCGTATATCAACCACATACAGATGAGCAGACCGAAAGGTAAATAAGATACTAGAAATTTTTTTGATAGCATGTGTATTGGAATTTGTTGCTGATAGGAGGACCTTAGGCAGGAGGACCTTAGGCAGAAATCCGTGTTTATCCTGTTTGTCTAGTTATCTCGTTAATCTTGTCATGAGGACCTTAGGCAGAAACCCTTTGGATGAAACATGTATTTGAAACATGTTATGCTTGATGGTTGCAAGTGGTTGTAAGTGTTTGCACGTGGATACTCGTGGATGCATGATACACATTAGGCACTAAGATCGGCTCACACACTTTCATGTTGCATATGCATGAGTGCTTATACTTATTCATGGATGAAACTTGTTATGCTATCACGTGGATGTTGCATATGGATGAATGTTATGTGCACTCATGTAGAGACTATGAGTTATGTTAGGAATTTGCATACATATGGACTCATTTCACTAACATACTTTGCATTAAGGAGGTTTACTGTATCAGTAACCGCCTGATTTTCGCATTAGATAAGTACATATACACACACCTTTGCATATGATCATATAGCATTTAGAATCCTTTAAGGACAATGACTGCACGTGGATGATGTTTTGAGTAGATGGATGATGGATGGTAGGATACGTTCTTCCTAACTTGGAGATTTCGGGGACGAAATCCTTTAAGGAGGGGAGAATGTAACAACCCGTATTTTTGAATAACATGTTATAACATAAATCAAGGCAGAATTAAACTGTAGAATCTGAATCAAGGGAAACGGGCTGTGCCATTGCATTCGTCTCGGAAAAATACGCGAAATAGAGTCCGAGTTTTCGAAAATCGGAGTCCGTATGACCGAGATATGGCCTCGCGAAGTTTCACGAAAAATTTAAATTCAAAACAGATTCAAATTTCAGAAAATCAGGGTAGGCGGGAAAAATCCCGCCCAGACCAGGTCGACCTGGGTGTCGACCTGGGTGGGACCAGGTCGACTGGGGAGTCGACCCCAGGGTTGACCTGGGGGTCGACCTGCCTGGTCGGACCCAGGCAACCTGGTGCACCTATTTTGGCTGTTTTGACCTGTTTTGTTGGCTAGTGACGGGATTTGATGGCTCTGATTGAATCTAGGGTTAATCCTATGGCTAATACTATCCTAATCTTCTATAAAAGGACCCCTAAGCCTAGCCTAAATCACCATTATTCAATCCTACAACTAAACTATGCCAAATTTGTTCCTCTCATGGCCTCCACTCTCATGCTAAAATTTCTAAGTTTATTTCTATGAGAGATTTTGAATTCATACAAGTGTTTTCAAGCTTGTATGAGTGTTCTTAGTTTGCATTCAAGTCAAGTTGCAACATTTCTATTACAAAGCAAGGGTTTTTATTGATTTGGCTCAAGGGTTTTTCATTTGGAGCTTGCATATTTGGGTTTTTTGGTGATTGCATAAGGGCTTCGTCTCAATCTTTATAATAAATATTCATTTGTGTCTTCATAGCATTGTAAGCCCTTTTCTACTTTCTTTTTTTTGAAATCTAAAGTTAAATGAATGATGCAAGTTTGGGTTGATCATTGTGATATGCAAGTTTGGTTGATCATCATGTTATGCAAGTTGGTTTAATCATTATGTATGACACATGTTGCTATGTTATGCAAGTTTGGGTTGATCATTATACACATGTTATCATGTTATGCAAGTTAAACTTGAGTTTGTGAGCTTAAAGCTTCAAGCTTTATGTTAAAGGTTGCATTTTGGCAACATGGAAGTTATCATACCCCTTATGATAACTTGCATGTGAGGCTAAATGCGAACTTCTAGCAACTTCTACATGTCATTTATCACCATGTATCACTTATATGCTAAGTTTGGTTTTATGCATACTTTTGAAGCCTAGTAATGCAATATGCAAGTATATGAACATATGTACATTTCATATGCCACCATGTTAAACTTGTGGCTTCAACACCTTTTTGTCATGATTATGCCAAGTTCCCTATCTTATCCTTTATGCGTTGATGCGATTATGTAAACGATGGGATTACGTTGGGGTTGGGTAACATTATGACATAAACATGGTTTTTATAACATGACGTGATATGTTAACTTGTAATTATGTTTTGGAAACATAATGGACATGACACTTAGAAAATATGAGTGTGGCCAACTCGAGGTTGGGTTGAGTTTGTAGCATAAATCTACCCGGACCCGCCCGGCTTAACTAGTGGCTACAAACAATAGGACCCAATGTGAGAAGTTGGTCATGTTGTGCTCGAACCCAAGGTTAGACCAAGTTGTGGTGTAAAGCTACCCGGACCCGCCCGGCTTAACTAGTAACCACACAAGGTCTAATGTGAGAGGTTAAAGCACATTAAGTTAATTAATGCCTCCTGATTAGGGTTAAGTCATGGTCCACTTAATACTTAACCAATTTGGGCTTGATGGGTTAATCAGGGTTAAGTCATGAACCTTGGGTACACTTAACCAGTTTAATCCACGTTTGGATCGGGTTAACCACATTTAACCCGTTAAGAAACCCTAGTTGCGTGGTCCTTTGCAGCAGTAACCCTCTTGATAGTATCATAAGATCCTAGGGACTAGGCTAGGGTGGGGCACGATTACTGGGCTGACATGTAAGCGACCAAAACGACGGCTGAGTAGGTACGCCGGTGTAGGTCCAGGCGGACTATGGTCGTGCACTTAGTCCGGAGTTGGAAAATCAGGCACGGGTACCAGTAGATCTAGACTGTGCATACTTGATTTGTGTCCGAGGTTGACACCCTATGACTTGATACACCCTAGGGTGGACCTAGCGCAGTTTAACTACATTTCATGTTGGGCCGTATGACACTGACACATGACGAGTTAGGCTTATAGGGAGCCGATCGACTAGACCGTGCAGTTGGACCTTGATTTAGGTCACCTCATGATGTTGGGCCAAGCTTGGGCCAAGGGATCAATTCTTGTTTTTCTTGACATGTTAGAATGCTAGTACTCCCGTGGTGCAAAACTTAACCTTGATTATGCGATGACACCTTTATCTATCTTGTTAGTTAATCATCATGCCAGTATGTTGTTATCCTTATGTTCATCTCAGCTTCTCATGCCAGTTAACTTTACTAGTTCATAGACAGGTAGTAGTTAGGGCTTACCAGTCTTTTTGACTGACCTGTTTTCTTTCGCCTCTTTTCTTCCGTTCCCCCCCCCCCTCAGGTTCTCAGGGTGGGAACATTGGAGCTTAGCTTGGATCTTTATAGCTTGCTTACTGGATTTGCTCATGTACGGTTTTGGACATTGAGCTAGCTATGGTTTATCACTTCACTTTGGGGATAGTACTTTATGTATTTCAGTTTTTCAGTTTATGCTTTTCTCTAGACTTTGTTTGTTGGAAAATAATGATCAAGTACTTTGTTGTAACTTAACTATGGTTTTGAAATGCTAGTTTTATCCGCTGCTTTACTACTCTGTTTTACTTATATGTTCTGTCTTGTGATATCTGCATGCATGTTTACCTTGTTTAACGCCCCTCCGAAGCTAGTGTGCTTGCAAGAGTTACCCTGGCGGAGATGGGGTGTTACATTTGGTATCAGAGCATAAGGTTTACAAGATTTGAGCAAAAGGTTTTTAAAACTTACCTTTTGAAAAACTATTTTCAAAACCAATTAAGTATTTTCCAAGAAAAGTCTAGTTATTTTAAAAAGGCTATTCCCCAAAAGCCATAGCACTATACTTCGTTTCTTCGTTCTGAATCTATCTTTTTCCTTTTTCAGTATGGCCGATCTTAACCTTCCCGAGGGAGTGACCATTCCCGGATGGTTCCGGAGGTACTTGGAAGCTAGGGCCAACGATGTGGGCCCAGCAAATACCCCCAATATAACTGAGGTTCCTCCTCCTCCTCCTCAGAATCCGCAAGCAGATTTCGCTAAGATTTGCAAAGACTTTAAGGCGATGGGTGGCAAGAACTTTATTGGGACGGAGAGTTTTGTGGAGGCAAGAAATTGGTTGAAAGAAACTGAAGATCTCTTCTCCATCTTTGATGTGCAAGATCATAGGAAGGTTTTATTGGCAGCATGGTTATTAAAAGAAGAAGCTGCTTATTGGTGGGAGGTCACCAATGCTACGAGGCCTATAGAGACTTGGGCCGACTTTAGGACAAGATTTGGGCTTAAGTTTCTATCATCAGCTGAGGCGAATCTGCAATTGGAGAAGTTTATATCTTTGAAGCAAGGGGACATGACAGTGAGGGAGTATGTGAATGAGTTTAACAAGCTCGCCCGATTCGGTTTGGACATGGTTAACACTCCCCAGAAGAAGGCTTTGCGCTTTGCACGAGGGTTGAATGGGCCATTACAAGGTTTAGCCCTATCTCATATACCCATGGGGGCCACTTTTGAAGGCCTAGTGGACATGTCATTGCTTCAAGGAGACAATAAGAAGGAAGACAAGACTAATAAGACTCAAACCAAGAAGACAGACTCCAAAGGGGGAGGAAATCAGAGCAATCAGAACAACAAAAACAACAAGAACAACAAGGGCAACAAGGCCAAGGCAAAGGACCCAAGAAAATGCAACTACTGTGGGATTGTTGGGCACATAGCTAAAGACTGTAGGAAGAAGAAGAGGAAGTTAGGCGGATGCTTTCATTTTGGAGAGACCGGACATTTTAGCAAGGATTGCCCCAAGAAGCAAGGGCAGAATCAGCGTGCAGGACCTTCTCGAGGGCAAGTACATGCTCTCATTGCTGCTCCAGTTCAGGACCGAGGTAGTATTTCTGTAGAAAGTCTTGTTTATATTTCTGATTATCCTGTTCGCACCTTATTTGATTCTGGTGCATCGCATAGTTTTATTTCTTCTGACATTGTTGAAAGTTTGCACCTAAGCACTAGCCTAGTTGAGGATCCCGTTTGTGTTTCAAATCCAATTGGGGGTTCCGCCCATCTATCTATGATTTGTGTGGATTTGAAGATTTCTATCTTGACCGTAGAATTCACGTGCAATGCTTATGTTCTCGGGTTCACGGGATATGGGTTGATCTTGGGCATGGATTGGTTGTCCAGTTATGGAGCCATTCTCGATTGTGAACATAGGGTGGTGAGGATCATGACTCGCCTCGGTAATACCCTAGAAATTTCTTGTAACCCTAGAAGTCCCGTCATGTTATGTTATCTTGAATCTCTCGACTCGTCCATCGATGATCTGCAATCTGTAAGGGTGGTCCGAGACTATCCCGATGTCTTTGAAGAAGTTAAGGGGTTACCCCCTAAACGAGAGATAGATTTCCGCATTTATCTAGTTGATAATGCCAAGCCAGTATCATTGCCCGTTAGGCACATGGCCCCTCGTGAGAGAAGGGAGCTCAGTAAGCAAATCAAGGAGCTGCTTGAGAAGAATTTTATTAGACGAAGCATTTCTGAATGGGGTGCTCCGGTGGTATTCGCTACTAAGGTGGATGGTTCGCTTCGTCTATGTGTTGATTATCGAGAGTTGAACAAGCTGAAAAAGAAGAATAGGCACCCTTTACCGAGGATTGATGATCTCTTTGATCAGCTGGTTGGTGCTTCTGTTTTCTCTCAGCTCGATCTAGCCACCGGATTCCATCAGCTTAGAGTAGCTGAGGATAGCATTGATAAAACTACGTTTAGGACTCCAGATGGATTCTTTGAATGGCTTGTCATGCCATTCGGTTTGACTAATGCACCCGCCTACTTCGTAGACTTGATGAGTAGGGTGTTCAGGGAGTTCCTCAACAAGTTTGTTGTTGTCTTCGTGGATGATATTCTGATCTTCTCAAAGGGTGAGGAAGAGCATGCTAGGCATCTCAAGGAAGTGATGGATACGCTTAGAGCGCATCAGTTGAAAGCCAAGTTCTCCAAATGTCATTTTTGGAGAAGGGAAGTTCGGTTTCTTGGACATATAGTTTCTAAGCAAGGCATAGCGGTGGATCCCGCGAAAGTGGTTGTGGTTCAAGACTGGAAGACTCCTAGGAATGCAACCGAAGTAAGAAGCTTTCTTGGTCTGGCGGGCTACTATAGGAAGTTCATCAGGGACATCGCTAAGATTTCGGCCCCTCTTACTAAATTGACGAAGAAGAACTTAGTCTTTGCATGGGACTTGGAGTGTGAGCTTGCTTTTCAAAAGCTCAAGAGAGCCCTTACCTCTGCTCCAGTTTTGGCATTACCCGATAGTGGTAAGATGTTTACCGTGTACACCGATGCATGTGGTACGGGGTTAGGAGCTGTTCTAATGCAAGAGGGAAGAGTGATATGTTATGGGGGTAGGCAACTTAAAGTTCATGAAAGAACTATCCCACTCATGATTTGGAGTTAGCGGCGATCATCTTTGCACTCAAATCCTAGCGCCACTATCTTCTAGGCGAAAGGTTTGAGTTGTACACTGATCACAAGTCACTCAAGTACCTCTTCTCGCAGAAAGATCTGAATCTAAGGCAGCAAAGGTGGATGGAATTATTGGCATCTTATGACTTCGAGATAGCTTATACCCCTGGCAAGGGTAACGTTGTGGCAGATGCACTAAGAAGAAGGAGGTTGACTTTGAGCCCCTTGTTCATTGAGATGAAGAACTTAGAATTCTTGGCAACCTTTGATTTCACGACGGCTGTTGAGTCGATGACGGGTTCATTAGCATCCCTTGAGCTTAGACCCACACTTCTTGATTAAGTTGGGGCTTCGCAGAAGGAAGATCCACAGATAGTCGAGGTCATGGACAGGTTGATTCGTGGTGAGACATCTAGTCACCTTGCTAGATATACTATTGATGATAAAGGTTGGCTAAGGCGTGATGGAAGGCTATGCGTTCCACAAGTAGGAGACTTAGTGCATAAAGTTCTTGAAGAAGCACATCACTCGAAGATGACTAAACATCCGGGAGGAGATAAGATGTATAGAGATATGAAGCGCATTTTCTTTTGGGCCGGAATGAAGAAGGATGTGGCAGAGTATGTTTCAAAGTGCATGGTGTGCCAACAAGTGAAAGCCGAGTCAAAGAAACCAGGTGGGCTATTACATCCATTGGAGGTCCCGCAATGGAAGTGGGAGAGTATTTCTATGGATTTTGTGGATGGATTGCCTAGGTCAAGGAGAGGGAACACGAGCATATGGGTCATAGTTGACAGACTTACGAAGAGTGCTCACTTCATCCCAGTAAAGAGAAAGAGGACCGCATCATGGCTAGCATCTATTTATCTTCGAGAGATAGTGCGGTTGCATGGATTTCCTTCTAGCATAGTTAGCGATCGTGACCCGATTTTCACTAGCCAGTTCTGGAACAGTTTGCAAGAAGCGATGGGTACGCGATTGAATCTGAGTACAGCCTATCACCCCCAGACGGATAGCCAAACCGAAAGGGTGAATAGAGTGCTAGAAGATCTCTTGAGGCTTTGTGTTCTCGACTTCGGTGGTACTTGGGAAGACCACCTTCCTCTTGTAGAGTTTGTGTATAATAATAGCTATCAAGCCATCATAGGGATGGCACCATTTGAAGCTTTGTATGGGAGGCCATGTAGGTCACCATCTTGTTGGTGGGAGACAACAGATAGACTTATACTTGGGCCCGATATGATACGGGACACATCCGAGAAAGTTTAATTAGCGAGAAGAAGGATGAAAACGGCCCAAGATAGACAGAAATCCTATGCTGACAAGCGTAGGGCAGATTTGGAATTCGAAGTGGGAGACATGGTTTTCGTGAAGGTTTCTCCTTTGCGTAATGTGGTACGTTTTGGAGCAGTTGGGAAGCTGGAACCGAGGTTCGTAGGACCCTTCCCTATCATAGAGAAAATTGGAAAGATGGCCTATAAGGTGGAATTGCCCGAAAAGCTAGCCGGAGTGCAAAATGTCTTTCATGTCTCGCATCTCCGAAAGTGCCTACATGAGTCCGCTGAGGTGGTTGAACCAAGAATTCTTGAAGACATTGAGGTAGAGAAAGAGGCAACCCTGAGAAGAGCTCCGATTCGTATTTTGGGAACAGAGATCAAGAAGTTAAGGAATCGAGAAGTCAAGTTGGTGAAAGTTCAGTGGAGTGAAGCCGATGAAGACGCAACTTGGGAAACCGAGGAGAAGATGCTTGGGCTTTATCCATTCCTTTTTGAGGGTACATTCTCGACCTCTTTCCTAATTAGCATATCTTACTTTTATCCATGTTTATCCTGTTTGTCTAGTTATCTCGTTAATCTTGTCATGAGGACCTTAGGCAGAAACCCTTTGGATGAAACATGTATTTGAAACATGTTATGCTTGATGGTTGCAAGTGGTTGCAAGTGTTTGCACGTGGATACTCGTGGATGCATGATACACATTAGGCACTAAGATCGGCTCACACACTTTCATGTTGCATATGCATGAGTGCTTATACTTATTCATGGATGAAACTTGTTATGCTATCACGTGGATGTTGCATATGGATGAATGTTATGTGCACTCATGTAGAGACTATGAGTTATGTTAGGAATTTGCATACATATGGACTCATTTCACTAACATACTTTGCATTAAGGAGGTTTACTGTATCAGTAACCGCCTGATTTTCGCATTAGATAAGTACATATACACACACCTTTGCATATGATCATATAGCATTTAGAATCCTTTAAGGACAATGACTGCACGTGGATGATGTTTTGAGTAGATAGATGATGGATGGTAGGATACGTTCTTCCTAACTTGGAGATTTCGGGGACGAAATCCTTTAAGGAGGGGAGAATGTAACAACCCGTATTTTTGAATAACATGTTATAACATAAATCAAGGCAGAATTAAACTGTAAATTCTGAATCAAGGGAATTGGGCTGTTCCATTGTGTTCGTCTCGGAAAAATACGCGAAATAGAGTCCGAGTTTTCGAAAATCGGAGTCCGTATGACCGAGATATGGCCTCGCGAAGTTTCACGAAAAATTCAAATTCAAAACAGATTCAAATTTCAGAAAATCAGGGTAGGCGGGAAAAATCCCGCCCAGACCAGGTCGACCTGGGGGTCTACCTAGGTGTCGACCTGGGTGGGACCAGGTCGACTGGGGAGTCGACCCCAGGGTCGACCTGGGGGTCGACCTGCCTGGTCGGACCCAGGCAACCTTGTGCACCTATTTTGGTTGTTTTGACCTGTTTTGTTGGCTAGTGACGGGATTTGATGGCTCTGATTGAATCTAGGGTTAATCCTATGGCTAATACTATCCTAATCTTCTATAAAAGGACCCCTAAGCCTAGCCTAAATCACCATTATTCAATCCTACAACTAAACTATGCCAAATTTGTTCCTCTCATGGCCTCCACTCTCATGCTAAAATTTCAAAGTTTATTTCTATGAGAGATTTTGAGTTCATACAAGTGTTTTCAAGCTTGTATAAGTGTTCTTAGTTTGCATTCAAGTCAAGTTGCAACATTTCTATTACAAAGCAAGGGTTTTTATTGATTTGGCTCAAGGGTTTTTCATTTGGAGCTTGCATATTTGGGTTTTTTGGTGATTTCATAAGGGCTTCGTCTCAATCTTTATAATAAATATTCATTTGTGTCTTCATAGCATTGTAAGCCCTTTTCTACTTTCTTTTTTTTGAACTCTAAAGTTAAATGAATGATGCAAGTTTGGGTTGATCATTGTGATATGCAAGTTTGGTTGATCATCATGTTATGCAAGTTGGTTTAATCATTATGTATGACACATGTTGCTATGTTATGCAAGTTTGGGTTGATCATTATACACATGTTATCATGTTATGCAAGTTAAACATGAGTTTGTGAGCTTAAAGCTTCAAGCTTTATGTTAAAGGTTGCATTTTGGCAACATGGAAGTTATCATACCCCTTATGATAACTTGCATGTGAGGCTAAATGCGAACTTCTAGCAACTTCTACATGTCATTTATCACCATGTATCACTTATATGCTAAGTTTGGTTTTATGCATACTTTTGAAGCCTAGTAATGCAATATGCAAGTATATGAACATATGTACATTTCATATGCCACCATGTTAAACTTGTGGCTTCAACACCTTTTTGTCATGATTATGCCAAGTTCCCTATCTTATCCTTTATGCGTTGATGCGATTATGTAAACGATGGGATTACGTTGGGGTTGGGTAACATTATGACATAAACATTGTTTTTATAACATGACGTGATATGTTAACTTGTAATTATGTTTTGGAAACATAATGGACATGACACTTAGAAAATATGAGTGTGGCCAACTCGAGGTTGGGTTGAGTTTGTAGCATAAATCTACCCGGACCCGCCCGGCTTAACTAGTGGCTACAAACAATAGGACCCAATGTGAGAAGTTGGTCATGTTGTGCTCGAACCCGAGGTTAGACCAAGTTGTGGTGTAAAGCTACCCGGACCCGCCCGGCTTAACTAGTAACCACAACATGGTCTAATGTGAGAGGTTAAAGCACATTAAGTTAATTAATGCCTCTTGATTAGGGTTAAGTCATGGTCCACTTAATACTTAACCAATTTGGGCTTGATGGGTTAATCAGGGTTAAGTCATGAACCTTGGGTACACTTAACCAGTTTAATCCACGTTTGGATCGGGTTAACCACATTTAACCCGTTAAGAAACCCTAGTTGCGTGGTCCTTTGCAGCAGTAACCCTCTTGATAGTATCATAAGACCCTAGGGACTAGGGTAGGGTAGGGCACGATTACTGGGTTGACATGTAAGAGACCAAAACGACGGCTGAGTAGGTACGCCGGTGTAGGTCCAGGCGGACTATGGTCGTGCACTTAGTCCGGAGTTGGAAAATCAGGCACGGGCACCAGTAGATCCAGACTGTGCATACTTGATTTGTGTCCGAGGTTGACACCCTAAGACTTGATACACCCTAGGGTGGACCTAGCGCAGTTTAACTACATTTCATGTTGGGCCGTATGACACCGACACTTGACGAGTTAGGCTTATAGGGAGCCGATCGACTAGACCGTGCAGTTGGACCTTGATTTAGGTCACCTCATGATGTTTGGCCAAGCTTGGGCCAATGGATCAATTCTTGTTTTTCTTGACATGTTAGAATGCTAGTACACCCGTGGTGCAAAACTTAACCTTGATTATGCGATGACACCTTTATCTATCTTGTTAGTTAATCATCATGCCAGTATGTTGTTATCCTTATGTTCATCTCAGCTTCTCATGCCAGTTAACTTTACTAGTTCATGGACAGGTAGTAGTTAGGGCTTACCAGTCTTTTTGACTGACCTGTTTTCTTTCGCCTCTTTTCTTCCGTTTCCCCGCCCCCCCTCAGGTTCTCAGGGTGGGAACATTGGAGCTTAGCTTGGATCTTTATAGCTTGCTTACTGGATTTGCTCATGTACGGTTTTGGACATTGAGCTAGCTATGGTTTATCACTTCACTTTGGGGATAGTACTTTATGTATTTCAGTTTTTCAGTTTATGCTTTTCTCTAGACTTTGTTTGTTGGAAAATAATGATCAAGTACTTTGTTGTAACTTAACTATGGTTTTGAAATGCTAGTTTTATCCGCTGCTTTACTACTCTGTTTTACTTATATGTTCTGTCTTGTGATATCTGCATGCATGTTTACCTTGTTTAACGCCCCTCCGAAGCTAGTGTGCTTGCAAGAGTTACCCTGGCGGAGGTGGGGTGTTACATCTACCGTAGCTGCCACTAGAGCGGGGACCCTTCGCATGAATGCGTCCATCATGGCTTCAAACATGGCAGGGTAGTCTGGTTCACCGCCATTTCCCCCTCCAGTATTATCTCCCCTAGCTGTGCGTCTTGTAGTTCATCGACTCATTCTAAATCTGCAAATTAGAATGATTAGCCACTTGCAAGAAAGCTGCTAAAGAAGTACAAACGCTACTACACTATATAGTATCATATAGTATACATCCAGCTAAAATCTACAAGTACGTCTCTCATACGTGATTACATCTTAGAACTTCAGCTAAAATCGTTAACCAGAGCTCTAATACCAAATGTGACGACCGCCCACAACCCCTGCACTAAACAAGAGGAATAATGTACTGAAAGGCGTGTCAGGCAGCTGTGGATGATCATCATAGGTAAACAACATCATCAGAACTTATCGTAAAACTCACAGCGCAAAGATAAAATATAATAGAACATATACAATAGGTAATATATAGTGAAGCATATTTGAATAGAAAATTCAAACAACTAGAAAGTATACCCAACATTAGGATTTCAACATAAGTCTGTACATATTTGCCTCACTACAAAATTTAGAGAAGAAACATCAAACGACGGAAACAAATACTAGACAGTAGTAAATTGGTACATAAGCCTCCTGCTTGCCATCGATCAACATTGTTGTCTCACCAAATTATCACCTGTCACCTGCTACTTAGTCTGCCCATCCAGAACCGGATGAACAACCCAAGGTAATAAGAGGAAATATAAAACCTTGAGTCAGACAACAGTCTTAGTGAGCGACAAAACAGCTAACAAACTTCATCAATAAAGTATTTGAGAATGGATAGATAAACATATGAATCTACCCACAACACTAGAGAGGAACTCAACTCCCGTTTTCCCCACATCGAACAGTGATAGCCTTTACATTTAACAATTCAACCATTCATCCATGGAAACTAGAGCACCCATTTAATCATAGTAAAGCACTCATGACATTCAGATTATATATCTCATATAAACCATCCTAATCGAATTCAACATCCCTCAAGCACAATCCCCAGAGACCTAAACAAATATTAGACAAGCACCCAAGGAACATCTCCTTCGACATTGGATAATCTACATGAGACAGGAAAAACAGAACAACCAATCATCCAAGACTGACTCTGGCTATCGCCACCAATCCTGCTTTGAAACCATCGTTAATTGTATGACGACCGACCTTTCCATATGACAAGGGCTAAGGGAACCCCAGTTCTAGCATAAACTCCATACGCCTTTCAATGATACGTATGTTTGTCCAACCTTGACAACTAGGCCTTTCAACGATACCCAGGTACTCGACCTACAACCGGTCTTTTAGGTGCCCCTATCATATCCCTGCTTTGAGCCTGCTAGAACTTACGATAATGATAATCTCTCGGCCTTCACATCTCTAGTCATCTAACCCGACGATTATTCATAGCTCAAGCAACCTTCTCAAGCAACTATTATCCACCAACTCACGACCTTTGAGTTGCCACATCATTCGTCGTTATACACCGATCAACGAACACATTCAAGACTTCGAACCTTCCTACTTGAATTTACTTCGAAGTGACACCATCACCGAGACAAATTACATCACTGCGCTGCAACTAGGGTTCGGGGGGGGGGTTTCCCCCGAAAAATATTTTTTTAGGCCTTTTTATTAAAATCTGGGTCGTATCCGAAAACTAAAATTTTCCAGAAATGACCCTGTGCGACCAACCCATCCTCCTTGGTATAGGACTGGCCCAAAATTTACAACGACCAACCAGACTAAACCCACAACCGACCCACTTGAATGCTCGAAACTCTCCAAACCGACCCTTTAACTTGAATGCTCGACCGACTTGCCTTACTACAAAGCATGACTGACCTGAACAGAAACCAATAACCAACCCACCTCCACGGAAGCAGACCGACCCAACTGGAAGCATCGAACCGACCGAACCCTTGGATAGATGACTGACCCAACCCAAACGAGACCGGCCTGACCTAAGCGATATATGCGACCGACTAGTACTAGACCGACCCATCTCCTGACTTACTTCCGAAGACATGATTTCTACCGACCGACCCAAACATGACCGACCGAAAACCTACATATTCCAATCCAGCTACGATTCCAACCAAAACTTTGCCAAACAGTAAATTCGACGAAACCAACTTGTCCAACTCATTAAATATGACCACAAACATGATATGAATTCACTAACAATACGAAAACGACGATTTTCACCATATTTATTAAAATCACTCCAAAATAATAATAAATGAACACTTGAACTAAATTATAGATCTAACTTGCAAAATCATATGAAATAGCATAATAATTACCATTTTAATCTTGCTAAATTATATCCTAAGGGGATACATACGAAAATGAACTTACCAATGCATAGATATATGAGAGAACATTTGATATTGATGAAAAACATGGTCAAACACACATACTCTTCATTGAATCCATGTGAGAGCTGTAAATCACTCACCAACTCTCCAGAACAAAGCAAAAATGGTGAGTTATGAATCCGGACAGCAGATATCTTCCTTCGATCCGCTTGATTTGATGAATTCTCTCTTGAAACGATGTAGATTTAACCTCTAATGGTATAGATCTTCGATCTTCTAACCTTAGATCTCGATTTTAATGGTGGAAAGGTGTTAGAGGAAGGAGGAGCACAAAGCCACCAAATGAGAGAATGGGGAAGTAAACTTTTCCCATACCTTCCACCCCTTATTTATACCCTTCCATCAGCCCACTAATGGGCCACTCCAAATCAGCCCATTAAGGCTCCTAAAACATGAACAACCAATTGTTAAACCTTAAAACAGTGATTTCTCCCAAACCGCTGAACCAAATCTTTAATGTAACCATCTACGGAAAGGCAATCACCGGTTCCTTTCCAACGGCACAGGTCTCATACTCTGATTCGACCTGAGTCTAAAGTTATGCCCTATACAAGACTAATAGGGGCAAAATGGTCATAAAAAAATTGGTGAAAATTATGATCATGTCTCACATCCCCTTAAGCAAAATATCAAAATATGAGAATGATCCAACCCAAAGGGAATAAATTAAAAATATTTTGCAATCCTCTGATTCATAAAATGCGGACTGTTATAGTGACAATAGGTAGTGTAATTGAGGGACACAATCTTCGAAATAGAAATAGAGAGTGGAATTATGAAGAACCATAGAAAAAGTAGCATGCGATGATCATTATTAGAGGTGAGAATGAATGTTGTAGCGAGCGAATGCAAGAGGAAATAAGAAAGAGGCAGAACCGTTAAACTGAAGAAGTGGTAACGGTAATTTAGGAATTTCGAAAAGACGGCAAGTAAATTAGTGTAAATATTTACCTTATTAGTAGTAGAGATTATTAGTAGTAGAGATAACCGCTAGTAGACCAGATATAATGCATAGTGTATGTCTCCATGCAAGATATCAATCGCAACCTAAGGAAACACACTTAAAAGACGTAAAACGTATTCTAAGATATGTAAAGCATACATCAGACTTTGGATTATATTATCTAAGGATGATTCATTTGACTTAGTTTCTTATTGTGATGCTGATTATGCAGAATGTAAATCCGATCGTAAAAGTACTAGTGGAACATGTCATTTCTTAGGACATTCACTAGTCTCGTGGTTTAGTAAAAAGCAAAATATTGTATCTTTGTCAACAGCTAAAGCAAAATATATCTCTGCTGCTTTAGATTCACAAATAATATATATATGCAACAAACTCTAAATGATTCTGGATTAAATATAAATAAATCACCAATATACTACGATAATACGAGTGTTATAAATATATCTAAAAATCCAACTCATCACTCAAGAACTAAACACATTGATATATGTGACACCCCACGTCCGTTAATATCACTTACTAAGGGAATGCATTAAGTTTCGTGATGCGTTATAGGTAAACAGACACAAAATAATTACAAGACAGATATAAATAAGATAGCAGCAGAAATTTAATTTTTTATTTCAAACATAAATCATAATGTCGTGTCCACAATGCCATAAGTCACAAAAACCATTACAATAAAATAACTTATGTTTTGCATCATCAGAGTACATAAGAATATGAAAAACATAATTCTGCAATTGAAAGAGTTAAGCCATAGGAGAGACAAGAACTTGTGCCGTACTTCAGAAGTAGCTCCTAGCAAGATGATATCTGAGTCCTGACTAAGCCTAAGAGTTTCGTCCTTGAGAATTTGGGGGAAACGGAAGAAAGAAGGAGAAACAAAAGGGTTAGACATAAAGTCTGGCAAGTCTAGTTACTTTTAGCCAGTAAATAAATAAAAGTAACATGATAGGCATATAAAGTGGATAAGAGAGGTCACTACATAAATGGCAGGTGTGACAAGGTAGACAGGGCAAGGTGTATACACTTCTCTAATGATTACTCTGCACTTTACTAGTATAACCAGAATGAAATAATCCCTTCCACAATAAGGTGATAGACTTAGGGCATATGTCCAAATATACCCAAACCACTACCCTAATCGATCAGCTTCCTACTCCGTAGATACTCTGTGTTGGCCCCACGGTAAGATGTATCACGTCCTACTGGGCAACCCCTCACTGGTATGCACAGCCCCATATCTACTGGTGTCACGGTCGTCTTATCCCCCTCTGCCCGGCTCATGCATGCACATGGCCCAGTCGGTTTGCGTCGCCCACACCGTCCTCCATGTTTGGATCTCTTACAATCAGTCAGTAAGCGTGTCCCCTCTCCGCCTAGTACGGAGTATTTTTATTTGATACTAACTCCAGGTTACTGACTGAAATGGGTCCCACACAATATGATACAAGCTCTTCCCTTTGTCCTGTATCCCTCACTAGGTTTTTCACTGACTATGTATACCACTAGGTGTCTTTAATTACATAGCCCTATACAGTTATGCTTACCCTAAAATGTGTCTTTAATTACATAACTTTTATACTTTCCTCTGGTTATGTATACCACTAGGTGTCTTTAATTACATAACTTTATCGGGTTAAGTTTGTGGGCCTATATGTAAATATTACATACCCCTTCTAGATTTGCTTAACCCATCCACTATCCAATCAATTTATTTAACCCTAACTTTATTTTTTAATCATACAATCCCTATGGATTAGATTTGGTTATGTAGTCCAATTCATTACCATGTCCATTTGTGGTTTATAATGGGCTAGACCTCCCACATTAGACCTACAACGTGTAGATGCTGGATATGTTGGTCTGGTCCGGGCAGACTTATTCCACAGCTGGACCTAACCTCGTGTCTTAGCCTGATTCGTATTTGCGTACTTAGATGTAACAACCCGAAAATCTGGGCCATTTTAAAATTTTTATTTTGGCAATTTTAACGAAGTTTGAACATTTAAAATGAATTATTTTAAATAATATCGACGGAAAATTTATTTTGAATGGAATTCGAACGTATATATTATATACATCGTCGTTAGAATATAAATATTTATTTTAATTATAAATAGAATTGAAAATGGCGCGGTAGTTCGATAATTCGATTTCAAACTTCAAATGAATGTACCGGGTGCAAAATAAACCGGATTTTAGTGAAACCAAAAATAATAGGATATATTTGGGAATATCTTTCCAACGAATCTGGAAAATTGAAATTTCATAGCGGGAATCAAAAGATATGTCCAGTTGAAAATTCTGAATAGTCGCTATGGAATTCAGACCCTTAAAAATGGACATTTTGCAAACGACCTCGGATTTCGACGAAACCACTTTTGTTGGATCCGTGATGTCAAATTATTTCTAGATTCCAAATTTCATAATTTTCCAAATCAATATGTGAGCGTGGCAAAGGAAAACGTGTTTGACCAGTTTCAGTTGATTTTAATCGATTGGAAAATGGCCATTTTTCCAACTGTCTCAGAATTCGACGAAACTAGTTTTGTTAGGACCGTATCGTCAATACGAAGCTAGAAAATATTTTTCTGGGATTTATAAAGTTCGTATGTGACCCGGGTAAATTGAAATGCGCGATTAAAATTCAATATAATGATTTAAATGTAAATTTGACGAAAACTGATCGAAACGGTCGAATCAGCCTACGATACATATCCCATTGTGTTCGGAATGGGGGTAATTAGCTATGGACGACAGGCGGTGGGCCTCGTTCAGAGGTCAAAAATAAAAGTTGCTTTTTGGTGGGGAAAAAAACCCTCTCCTTACATTGACCAGGCCCCCCCCCCCTTTCAAAACCGATTTCAGTTTAAAGAAAAAAAAAAAGAGGATGAAGGGGCGCGAGCAGCCTCCTCCACGCCGCTGCCACCGCCCAAGGCAGCGCCGTCCACCAGAACTCCCCCCTGCTTCATTCGATCCCCCCCTTTTCCTAGTTCGAATCCTTGAGCCCACAACCCAAAATCCGCCGACGCCCCACGCGACCACCCCCGCGACGCAGCCGCCTCCGTCCACCACTCCTCCAGCTCCGCCCTAGTCCGCTCTCTCTCCCTCTCTCTACCTACAGCCACCACCCGGCGCAACAAATCCTACCGCCGCCGAACCCTGACGCTGACCGCCACCTCCAGCGATCCCCAGGCACCCCCTCCGACGATCACGTCTCCCCCCTCTTCGTCGGTGAGTTTCTTTTCAGTTAATTTAGTTTTAAATATATTTTCATCGTTTTAAAATCAGTAAATAATTAGTATATATGGTTGCTTTAAGATCTGAAAATCTTTATATAGATTATAGTTATAAAAGTGCGTAAAGATTCAATTTTTAGTGTTATAAAAATCTAATTTTTAGAGTATAAAAGAATAGATAAGAAAAATATAATTTTTATATGATATAGATAAGAAAAAATAATTTTTATATGATATAGATAAGAAAAAAATAATTTTTATATGATATAGATAAGAAAAATATAATTTTTATATGATGTAGATGATAAAAATGTGATTTTTATAATATAGAGAATATAAAAATATTATCTTTATATATGTAGTGAAATAAAAATTAAATCTTTATATTTGAAAAGGCGAAATCTTTATGTAGAGAATAGCGAATTAAAAATTCGATTTTTATATATTGAATAGCGAAGTAAAAATTCGATTTTTATATATTGAATAGCGAAGTAAAAATTCGATTTTTATATATTGAATAGCGAAGTAAAAATTCGATTTTTATATATTGAATAGCAAAGTAAAAATTCGATTTTTATGTATTGAATAGCGAAGTAAAAATTCGATTTTTATATATTGAATAGCGAAGTAAAAATTCGATTTTTATATATTGAATAGCGAAGTAAAAAATTCGATTTTTACATATGTAGTGGCTACGGGCAAAGAGAGTGACAAGAGGCAAGAACGACGGAGATTTTCTACATAAGAAGAGTCGTGGCGTTGGATTAGCAATTCGGTGAGAACTTCTCACTCCAAATTTCTTTTTCTAGTTATATATATATATACTAGGATGCAGACGGTGCATAGTAGCACCCGACACCCGTCGTCCACAGACCATGGACGGCTTGTTTGTTTAATTGCATGTTGTTGTGAAAATTCATTGTGTGATGTGAAATAAAATATTTTATAGTGGAAAATATTTTATAGTTAAAAATAGAACTTTTAACGTGAATATGAAATGAAATAAATAAATATAAACAAATTGGACGATTTGTTTATGTACACACATTTGACTGATATTGATTGGGACGATAAATTTTACACATCGCCCAACTGCACAAATAAAATCTGTGTTTGATTGTTTGAAACCCCACACGGGTATTGGGATGATATTTGATGCACACTAATCCCGATTGTTTAGTTGTATGTCGATCGATTGATTGATAGACTGTTATAAGCGTTGAATATTTATATTTGATGCTTATACAATGTAGAATGCACTTTGGATGATGGTTGATTGTTCATCGTTGTTATTGTATACATGTGTTGTAGAAAATCCATATAATCAACATTATATGGTAATTGATTGGGCCTCATTCCATATTTGAAATAGAGATATTTGAAATAGACATATTTGAAAAAGAAATATTTGAATAGAAATATTTGAAAAAAAGGGAATATTTGAAAATATGAATATATGAAGCCGTGTTGATTAGATTTACACCATTTCGACGTGATCGACATCTATATCGATTTTATTCATTTTATAACGAATATCGAAAGTGATTTCAAAATCTGAAATTTTGAAAAGAATTGAAATTCGAATTAAACTGAATAGAAGTGAATTCGAATGAAATTGAATGAAATTGAATAGAAGTGAATTCGAATTAAACTGAATAGAAGTGAATTCGAATTGAAATTGAATATAAATGAATTCGAATTATCGATTTGAAATGAATTTAAAACGAATTTATATTGGAATATTCAATTTTGATTTGAAATTGAATATGAAGTTGAAAACCGTTTTGAAAACGAATTTAAAACGATTTATAAAGCACGTTTTGAATTGAAATCGACGAAGTATATATTATATATAATATATATAATATAATGGCCTGAATAGAACGCGCCGCGCCGCGGCAGTTCGCGAATTTCGACCATTGACTTCGAACGGATATTACGGGAGATCCGACCGTCGGATTCTCCTAAAACCGGAACCGTTGGGTTCGTATCGAAAAGAGCTTTCTAATGAAGATTAGAAATTAGAAATCTAACGGTTGGATTTGGAATTATGTCCAAATCAAATTTGAAAAAGGTCGCTGTAAGTGCAGTTCGATGGCCGTTGATGGAAATCGACTGTACGGGCCTTGATAAAATTATTAAAAATAGTAATAATTTGTGTAAAATCATAAGAAATGATCTGTGAAGAATCGGGATGAAAAACTCCATATTTGAAAAGATAAAAACAGATTTTTATCGAAATGAACTAGTTTTGAACTAGAATTATAATTCTATTTATTTTTAAATAAATAAATTGGATTTGAAATGGTTTCGAAAATAACGAGAGTTTCCAACAATTTCATTGGAATGGATTTGAATCGAAATTATCTTCGGAATATTTCGATGTTGGATTTCGTGATGATACAGATATTGTTATGGGAATTTGAAAGATATATATATATATCGTTATTTCCAATACGATATTTGTTAGTCGTAGAATTTGATATTGAATATAAGCCAGTATATTTTCTATTCAAAGCCTTGTATTTAATATCAAATGTGATTTGGGTTTATCGTGAATGGTGTCTTCATTAACACTGTTCTTAAGCCCAGTGGAGAAAATGATTAAATCTTTTTAGTTAGATTTAATGAAGTGTACCAATTAAATAATATTTAATTGGAATTGAATTCGAATTGATTCTTGGGTTTATCGTGAACAGTGTTTTATATAACACTTGTTCTTTAACCCGATAATTAATGAAACGTGTTTTTGGGTTGTCGTGAACGGTATCTTCAATAATACTGTTCTTTTACCCAAAGGAGTTAAGAAAATCAGAAACTAACTGGAGGTTAGTTAAGTTGAATGGTTTCAGAGGTATTTATCTAATGTTGGTTTCGGCCTTCGGGGTTAATACTTAGGGAACTGCTTACTTGCTAATTCACAGTTAGAGGCTGAATGAAATGTGATTTTGGGTTTATCGTGAACCGTGTCTTTAAATGACACCGATTCTTTAACCCAGTCAAAGATTAAAACTAAGTGGAGTTTTAATGAATCTTTAATTAGATTGAAATGATTGAGAATGGAGTATCACCAGTTTTGCTTCAGGCGATAGTTAAATCTTTAATTAGATTTAAATGTGAAATGGTAATTGAATTTACCGATAACACCGTGGTGTTAGATATGAAGTATTACCAGTTTTACTTCATGGCATGAATAGGTTGGGATTGGGAAATTAAAACAAATGATTACTTCCGTAAGGTTCGTTAATCCCGACTAGTTGAATCGAAATTCAAAAGTAGATTAAATAATAAATTTTAATGATTTATCTTTGATAAAATTAATGGGAACCTTTCCCTATGAATATGAAATTTAGAAACTAATTGTCGGTTAGCTAAGCAGAACGGTTTTCTGGATATTGATCTGATGTTGGTTTCGGCCTTCGGGGTTAATATTTGGGGAATTATTCTCTTGTTAATTTACGGTTAGTGACTGATGAATTGGAATGAGGCGCATGTTGTGTTTGTGTAACACTTATTTAAAATATACGCGAGTTATTCGGAAAGACCGGGTTTATCCCATTTTGAATAACTGATACGATGATAAGGCGAAGATGAAGACGGTGGTCGAAGACCGGAGGTCTTCAAGTCGTTTGGGTGATTACTGATGATCTTGATTGGGATGTACACCCAAGAAGATGGAAACAGTTGGTGATTGTCCAGACGTACTTGGAGATCGATGGATATGCGGGGTACTAGGTGCCTCTGGTTTCGTTCAGACCCAGAGCGAACTTGTAAATGGACTGTGTGTCTGACATTGGATTTTAGTCCGTGTGATTGATCTCTATTAAATATATATCTGTTTGGCGGCGGAGGATTTATTCTCTTGCTTAACTCCCTTCTCTGATACGTACGAGCTCAGGGGTTATATATTAATGGATATCAAACGCATGGAGTGAATTGCCTGTGTGGCATGCCTAAGTGGCAATTGATCGAGGCATCTGTTGAAAAGCAAAGTCTTGTGGTGATGATCAAAGCACAGCTTGTGTGGCACAGCTTTGTGTAACGTGAATTCGCGAGCCTCGCACCCCGGTTGTGAACCAAAAACGGGAGAGGACCTCAGGGAGGGCATGCGTTTCTTTCTAGCTAGGGTGGTGTCAGTGACCTACCAGCCCTGACATTTATATACTTTTCACCTGTGTGGTTGTTACTGTTGCGAGGCGCCTCGATTTGATCGGATGATCCGGGTCTGATGGAGTCATTCGTTGGCTCATTTACGCCCCAAAGGGCGGGAAAACGTAGTGTTCAGGCATAATAATCCACATTGGTGGACCGGCCCTGTCGCTCCATGGGGCAGTTGCGGCTGTTCCTGAGGCTCGGGCTAGAGAGTCTCGAATCGGTAGAGGACGATCCCTGGCCTCGGTTCATAGATGGAAACCCAATTTCCAAATACGTGACTTTGCGATTTTGATTGTATAACCTATATATGGCGACATAGTGGTATGGGGCATTCATGCCGCCTATGATTGATACTTATGATTTGAAGTTGTTTTATACACTATACACTTATAATAGTATCAAATGATTTGATTTAAACGTATCAAGCATTCTTGGCTATTATAAGGTAAAAACCCTATCCTCCGGCTTGCGTTGCATTGTGTGATGGGAATTGGGTCTTATAATAGCTTCATTTTTCTTTATTTAGCATTGCGCTGTTTCTTTTATGCACTGGTATTCTTGGGAGGAAACCCGTTCCGTGTTATACGGCGTGGTCCCTTGATTTACCTGACTTTAAAAATAAAGATAAATAACTGTTTTAGTTCTCACACCAGTCACATGACTGACCTGGAGTTTATTGTTTTAACCTAAACTCTGGGTGCCCTTATTTTGACACGGGCAGCTAGTAGTTTTGGTTTTGCAGATTTATATTCACAGGATCCTGGTTTACAGCTGGAACGATATCCGGAAAGCTTTGTATCCGTATATCTCCTCTAGTTGTGTATTGTATTATTTTCCACTGCGATATATTTAAATGTAATTTAAATCTCTGATATTTCTGTGTAATATTGATTTATACTCTGTATATTCATGTAATCTGACGCATTGTTGTAATATACAATGAAATGTTCTTCCGTGTGCGTTTTATTTTGTCGTGTTCTCAAAACAATTCGTTCTTTCTCTTCTCTTCGGAGACCGGGGGAGTTCGGGTCGTTTCATCGTGGTATCAGAGCTTTGGTTTACAAAGCTCAGAGAACAAGGCACATTAGAACCATACGAAAGAATTCATCAGATATTGGATTAGTAATATCCAATGGGAATGACTCGTTAGAGATGGGATCAGTAGTATCCTAGAACGAGTGTGAAGAGTATATTTTTAAGATGAAAACAATTTTTGTTTTGAAAATTTAAATCAACTATTCGTATTTGATTATTTATTCTGTATTGATCAGGACAATCCGATATATAAAGATTTTGCATATATGTCTTGCAAACGTGTATTCGAAGTTTTTATATACTAGATAGTTATAGAATCATACTCTAGTTGCCCGGGGATAATTCTGGTGATGGGGCACCGTCGCCAGTATTTATTTTCGAGTAACGAAAGTGAGATTTCTATATATTTCCAATTGACTGGTGTGAGAACCAAAATTAGATAGGGCTTATTGTTGTGATTTAGCATCAAAAATTTGATTTTTGACTATATAGCAAAATTATGTGTTTGAAATGCTAATCAACTAATTGATTGATGGTCGTGTTGTTTGATTACTGTTTGATTAGTTGAAATTTTAACCATATAGCCAATTTGATCAAATAGTGAATATTATTGAAATTTGGTCGCATTTGCTTGCATATACATATACTTACATTGAACAGGTCATAGCAAGAAGGCTAGAGCAGAGAATAAAATTTGTTTGCCCGACAAATAGGTACATGTTTACTACATAATTTACTGTTTTGTTTGGGTGATGATGATTTTATGAGCCTATTGGCTAGCCGCTTGGCTTTTTCTTTTTCAGATCAGAAGGCCTATATGGCAATTTCGGGATTTTCCCGTGGCTCCCGGTGCAGGGGAGGTTATGGCGAAATTTTTCGAAAATTCCGGGTGTTAGCCAAATTGTTGAATTTTTTTTTGAAAATTCTCAGAAACTGAAAAGTTGGAGAATGGAAGCCTGATCGAACATAGAGTTGATTAATCAAACCACTTTCGACTTTGTTCCTTTTCGGGGACGAAAAGTTTTAAGTGGGGGAGATTGTAACAACCCGAAAATCTGGGCCAGTTTAAATTTTTTATTTTGGCAATTTTAACGAATTTTGAACATTTAAAATGAATTATTTTAAATAATATCGACAGAAAATTTATTTTGAATGGAATTCGAACATATATATTATATACGTCGTCGTTAGAATATAAATATTTATTTTAATTATAAATAGAATTGAAAATGGCGTGGTAGTTCGATAATTCGATTTCAAACTTCAAATGAATGTACCGGGTGCAAAATAAACCGGATTTTAGTGAAACCAAAAATAATAGGATCTATTTGGGAATATCTTTCCAACGAATCCGGAAAATTGAAATTTCATAGCGGGAATCAAAAGATATGTCCAGTTGAAAATTCTGAATAGTCGCTATGGAATTCAGGCCCTTAAAAATGGACATTTTGCAAACGACCTCGGATTTCGACGAAACCACTTTTGTTGGATCCGTGATGTCAAATTATTGCTAGATTCCAAATTTCATAATTTTCCGAATCAATATGTGAGCGTGGCAAAGGAAAACGTGTTTGACCAGTTTCAGTTTATTTTAATCGACTGGAAAATGCCCATTTTTCCAACGGTCTCAGAATTCGACGAAACTAGTTTTGTTAGGACCGTATCGTCAATACGAAGCTAGAAAATATTTTTCTAGGATTTATAGAGTTCGTATGTGACCCCGGTAAATTGAAATGCGCGTTTAAAATTCAATATAATGATTTAAATGTAAATTTGACGAAAACTGATCGAAACGGTCGAATCAGCCTATGATACATATCCCATTGTGTTCGGAATGGGGGTAATTAGCTATGGACGATAGGCGGTGGGCCTCGTTCAGAGGTCGAAAATAAAAGTTGCTTTTTGGTGGGAAAAAAAATAAAACCCTCTCCTTACATTGACCAGGCCCCCCCTTTCAAAACCGATTTCAGTTTAAAGAAAAAAAAAAGAGGATTGAGGGGCGCGAGCGGCCTCCTCCACGCCGCTGCCACCGCCCAAGGCGGCGCCGTCCACTAGAACTCCCCCCCTGCTTCATTCGATCCCCCCCTTTTCCTAGTTCGAATCCCTGAGCTCACAACCCCAAATCCGCCGACGCCCCACGCGACCACCCCCACGACGCAGCCGCCTCCGTCCACCACTCCTCCAGCTCCGCCCTAGTCCCCTCTCTCTCCCTCTCTCTACCTACAGCCACCACCCGGCACAACAAAGCGTACCGCCGCTGAACCCTAACGCTAACCGCCACCTCCAGCGATCCCCATGCACCCCCTCCGACGATCCCGTCTCCCCCCTCTTCGTCGGTGAGTTTCTTTTCAGTTAATTTAGTTTTAAATATATTTTCATTGTTTTAAAATCAGTAAATAATTAGTATATATGGTTGCTTTAAGATCTGAAAATCTTTATATAGATTATAGTTATAAAAGTGCGTAAAGATTCAATTTTTAGTGTTATAAAAATCTAATTTTTAGAGTATAAAAGAATAGATAAGAAAAATATAATTTTTATATGATATAGATAAGAAAAAATAATTTTTATATGATATAGATAAGAAAAAAATAATTTTTATATGATATAGATAAGAAAAATATAATTTTTATATGATGTAGATGATAAAAATGTGATTTTTATAATATAGAGAATATAAAAATATTATCTTTATATATGTAGTGAAATAAAAATTAAATCTTTATATTTGAAAAGGCGAAATCTTTATGTAGAGAATAGCGAAGTAAAAATTCGATTTTTATATATTGAATAGCGAAGTAAAAATTCGATTTTTATATATTGAATAGCGAAGTAAAAATTCGATTTTTATATATTGAATAGCGAAGTAAAAATTCGATTTTTATATATTGAATAGCAAAGTAAAAATTCGATTTTTATGTATTGAATAGCGAAGTAAAAATTCGATTTTTATATATTGAATAGCGAAGTAAAAATTCGATTTTTATATATTGAATAGCGAAGTAAAAAATTCGATTTTTACATATGTAGTGGCTACGGGCAAAGAGAGTGACAAGAGGCAAGAACGACGTAGATTTTCTACATAAGAAGATTCGTGGCGTTGGATTAGCAATTCGGTGAGAACTTCTCACTCTAAATTTCTTTTTCTAGTTATATATATATATATATATATACTAGGATGCAGATGGTGCTTAGTAGCACTCGACACCCGTCATCCACAGGCCATGGACGGCTTGTTTGTTTAATTCCATGTTGTTGTGAAAATTCATTGTGTGATGTGAAATAAAATATTTTATAGTTAAAAATAGAACTTTTAACGCGAATATGAAATGAAATAAATAAATATAAACAAATCGGACGATTTGTTTATGTACACACATTTGACTGATATTGATTGGGACGATAAATTTTACACATCGCCCAACTGCACAAATAAAATCTGTGTTTGATTGTTTGAAACCCCACACGGGTATTGGGATGATATTTGACGCACATTAATCCCAATTGTTTAGTTGTATGTCGATCGATTGATTGACAGACTGTTATAAGCGTTGAATATTTATATTTGATGCTTATACAGTGTAGAATGCACTTTGGATGATGGTTGATTGTTCATCGTTGTTATTGTATACATGTGTTGTAGAAAATCCATATAATCAATATTATATGGTAATTGATTGGGCCTCATTCCATATTTGAAATAGAGATATTTGAAATAGACATATTTGAAAAAGAAATATTTGAATAGAAATATTTGAAAAAAAGGGAATATTTGAAAATATGAATATATGAAGCCGTGTTGATTAGATTTACGCCATTTCGACGTGATCGACATCTATATCGATTTTATTCATTTTATAACGAATATCGAAAGTGATTTCAAAATCTGAAATTTTGAAAAGAATTGAAATTCGAGTTAAACTGAATAGAAGTGAATTCGAATGAAATTGAATAGAAGTGAATTCGAATTAAACTGAATAGAAGTGAATTCGAATTGAAATTGAATATAAATGAATTCGAATTAAAATCGATTTGAAATGAATTTAAAACGAATTTATATTGGAATATTCAATTTTGATTTGAAATTGAATATGAAGTTGAAAACCGTTTTGAAAACGAATTTAAAATGATTTATAAAGCACGTTTTGAATTGAAGTCGATGAAGTATATATTATATATAATATATATATAATATAATGGCCTGAATAGAACGCGCCGCGCCGCGGCAGTTCGCGAATTTCGACCATTGACTTCGAACGGATATTATGGGAGATCCAACCGTCGGATTCTCCTAAAACCGGAACCGTTGGGTTCGTATCGAAAAGAGCTTTCTAACGAAGATTAGAAATTAGAAATCTAATGGTTGGATTTGGAATTATGTCCAAATCAAATTTGAAAAAGGTCGCTGTAAGTGCAGTTCGATGGCCGTTGATGGAAATCGACTGTACGGGCCTTGATAAAATTATTAAAAATAGTAATAATTTGTATAAAATCATAAGAAATGATCTGTGAAGAATCGGGATGAAAAACTCCATATTTGAAAAGATAAAAACAGATTTTTATCGAAATGAACTAGTTTTGAACTAGAATTATAATTCTATTTATTTTTAAATAAATAAATTGGATTTGAAATGGTTTCGAAAATAACCAGAGTTTCCAACAATTTCATTGGAATGGATTTGAATCGAAATTATATTCGGAATATTTCGTTGTTGGATTTCGTGATGATACAGATATTGTTATGGGAATTTGAAATATATATATATATATATATATATATATATATATATATATATATATATATATATATCGTTACTTCCAATACGATATTTGTTAGTCGCAGAATTTGATATTGAATATAAGCCGGTATATTTTCTATTCAGAGCCTTGTATTTAATATCAAATGTGATTTGGGTTTGTCGTGAATGGTGTCTTCATTAACACTGTTCTTAAGCCCAGTGGAGAAAATGATTAAATCTTTTTAGTTAGATTAAATGAAGTGTACCAATTAAATAATATTTAATTGGAATTGGAATTGAATTCGAATTGATTCTTGGGTTTATCATGAACAGTGTTTTATATAACACTTGTTCTTTAACCCGATAATTAATGAAACGTGATTTTGGGTTGTCGTGAACGGTATCTTCAATAATACTGTTCTTTGGCCCAAAGGAGTTAAGAAAATCAGAAACTAACTGAAGGTTAGTTAAATTGAATGGTTTCAGAGGTATTTATCTGATGTTGGTTTCGGCCTTCGGGGTTAATACTTAGGGAACTGCTCACTTGCTAATTCACAGTTAGGGGCTGAATGAAATGTGATTTTGGGTTTATCGTGAACCGTGTCTTTAAATGACACTGATTCTTTAACCCAATCAAAGATTAAAACTAAGTGGAGTTTTAATGAATCTTTAATTAGATTGAAATGATCGAGAATGGAGTATCACCAGTTTTGCTTCAGGCAATAGTTAAATCTTTAATTAGATTTAAATGTGAAATGGTAATTGAATTTACCGATAACACCGTGGTGTTAGATATGAAGTATTACCAGTTTTACTTCATGGCATGAATAGGTTGGGATTGGGAAATTAAAACAAATGATTACTTCCGTAAGGTTCGTTAATCCCGACTAGTTGAATCGAAATTCAAAAGTAGATTAAAGAATAAATTTTAATGATTTATCTTTGATAAAATTAATGGGAACCTTTCCCTATGAATGTGAAATTTAGAAACTAACTGTCGGTTAGCTAAGCAGAACGGTTTTCTGGATATTGATCTGATGTTGGTTTCGGCCTTCGGGGTTAATATTTGGGGAATTATTCTCTTGTTAATTTACGGTTAGTGACTGATGAATTGGAATGAGGCGTATGTTGTGTTTGTGTAACACTTATTTAAAATATACGCGAGTTATTCGGAAAGACCGGGTTTATCCCATTTTGAATAACTGATACGACGATAAGGCGAAGATGAAGACGGTGGTCGAAGACCGGAGGTCTTCAAGTCGTTTGGGTGATTACTGATGATCTTGATTGGTATGTACACCCAAGAAGATGGAAACAGTTGGTGATGGTCCAGACGTACTTGGAGATCGATGGATATGCGGGGTACCAGGTGCCTCCGGTTTCGTTCAGACCCAGAGCGAACTTATAAATGGACTGTGTGTCTGACATTGGATTTTAGTCCGTGTGATTGATCTCTATTAAATATATATCTGTTTGGCGGCGGAGGATTTATTCTCTTTCTTAACGCCCTTCTTTGAGACGTACGAGCTCAGGGGTTATATATTGATGGATATCAAACGCATGGAGTGAATTGCCTGTGTGGCATGCCTAAGTGGCAATTGATCGAGGCTTCTGTTGAAAAGCAAAGTCTTGTGGTTATGATCAAAGCACAGCCTGTGTGGCACAGCTTTGTGTAACGTGAATTCGCGAGCCTCGCACCCCGGTTGTGAACCAAAAACGGGAGAGGACCTCAGGGAGGGCATGCGTTTCTTTCTAGCTAGGGTGGTGTCAGTGACCTACCGGCCCTGACATTTATATACTTTTCACCTGTGTGGTTGTTGCTATTGCGAGGCACCTAAGTTTGATCGGATGATCCGGGTCCGAAGGAGTCATTCGTTGGCTCATTTACGCCCCAAAGGGCGTGGAAACGTAGTGTTCAGGCATAATAATCCACATCGGTGGACCGGCCCTGTCGCTCCATGGGGCAGTTGCGGCTGTTCCTGAGGCTCGGGCTAGAGAGTCTCGAATCGGTAGAGGACGATCCCTAGCCTTGGTTCATAGATGAAAACCCAATTTACAAATACGTGACTTTGCGATTTTGATTGTATAACCTATATATGGCGACATAATGGTATGGGGCATTCATGCCGCCTATGATTGATACTTATGATTTGAAGTTGTTTTATACACTATACACTTATAATAGTATCAAATGATTTGTTTTAAACGTATCAAGCATTCTTGGCTATTATAAGGTAAAAACCCTATCCTCCGGCTTGCGTTGCATTGTGTGATGGAAACTGGGTCTTATAATAGCTTCATTTTTCTTTATTTAGCATTGCGCTGTTTGTTTTATGCACTGGTATTCTTGGGAGGAAACCCGTTCCGTGTTATACGGCGTGGTCCCTTGATTTACCTAACTTTAAAAATAAAGATAAATAACTATTTTAGTTCTCACACCAGTCACATGACTGACTTGGAGTTTATTTTGAGCATTTCACCATTAACCATATCCCACAAGAGCAAAATGAAAAAGAGGATTCACTCGCCAGAATGGCAAGCTCCAAATATCCGCAACTTAACGGATTCTCCCCGGTTGAAATCCTCAACTCTCCAAGCATCAAGCAAGGGCAAGACGATACGATCATTAGCACCGAACCCGAGCTCGAGTCATGGATGACACCGATCAGAAATTACCTACAACACGGGATCCTACAAAGCGCTACAAGGAAAGGCGCGCGCTCGCTCGCCAGTTAGCCCGTTACCTTCTTATGGACGGGGTACTCTACCGCAGAGGTTTCTCTGTTCCCTTGTTCCGGTGCGTAGCTCACGGCGACGCCCTCCAAGTGCTAAGCAGTGTGCATGAAGGTGAATGTGGCGATCACACTGGGAGGCAGACCTTGTCCAAAAAAATTCTCAGACATGGTTATTACTGGCCCACGCTTAATAAAGACACCGCGGACTATGCTCGCAAGTGCGATAAGTGCCAGCGCTTCTCCAAGATTCCAAGAGCCCCACCTACCGAACTATCTCAAATGGTCAGCCTATGGTCATTCGCCATGTGGGGAATCGACATCGTCAGAACTTTTCCAATAGCCAGATGCGGGGCACGATACGTCGTTGTTGTAGTGGACTATTTCACAAAGTGGGCAGAAGCTGAAGCTCTCGCCACCATTACCACGAAGATGATGATCAACTTTGTTGTCTGCAACATCATTACCCGCTATGGAGTGCCTCAAGTTATCATCTCCGACAATGGCACTGAATTCGAGAGCATCAAGTTTAAAGCCTTCTGTCAGCGCCACGACATCGATAAAAGATTCTCAGCGGTGACTCATCCTCAAGCCAATGGGCAAGTCGAGGTGGATAACAAGGTCATCAAATCCATCATCAAGAAACGTCTGGAAAAGCCTGGAGGCATGTGGGCAGACGAACTTCCTCTAGCTCTATGGGCTTACCGCACTACCCATAAGACAACAATCAGTCATACTCCTTTCGCCCTCGCATACGAATCTGAAGCCGTTATTCCCATTGAGCTCAAGCTACAATCCCATCGAGTCACGTACTTCGATCCAAAGACGATCCAAGATTTACTTCTGGGATCACTCGATTTGCTGGAAAAATAGGAATGAGGCTGATATCAGAGCCACCGCCCAACGACAGCAAGTAGCCTGATACTTCAATTCCAGGGTCCACCACAAGGAACTTAACATCGGCAACCTCGTTCTAAAGCGGTTTTTTTTTCCAGCCAACAGGCCTCACGCCTAGTTGGGAAGGACCGTACTCCATACATCGAAAGCTCAGTGATGGAACTTTCAGGCTCGCCACTGTCGACGTAGATGAACTCCCAAGGGCATGAAACAACAAACATCTCCACCGCTACTTTACATAACTCAATTTACAGTTGTTTATGCTTTTCAAACAATGTTCTGTTTTTTTCAGATTTCCAAGGCATTGTAAAGGCTATTACGGCCGAAGTTATTAGTAGAAATGATGTTCAGTTTCATATCTCCTTTTCGTTTACTTCTCATGTAATGCGTCTTATTTTCCAACAACTATATCGATTCATACCAACAACTGCCGCATCGGCACCCCGAGCATAGGAGCCAGCTCGGCCATTTTAATTTCTAAGCAACATCGAGTCTGAGACACTTGGCTATGCCCGGCACCTCGAGCACGGGAGCCAGCAACGCTACTCGAATCGCTGGCCCGCGGCGTAACCGAGTCTAAATAACCACCGACTCAAACCTAGGCCCAGTGCCAAGGCCGAGGATAAATCGTTCCGTGTCCTAGTCCAGGCGGCTTGACGCCACTCAACGACTAACTAAGATCGATGCAAATCTCTCTTCGCCGATTGCGTGTGTCGGTCGAATCTTGGCGCAGCACCAAGACCGATCTTAAATCGTTTCTTCCCCTTATCTCTCAAGGCTAGGGGCAGCCCGCGACCACGATCGGACCTTACGAGCTGATGATCGGGGCTGAAAACTACGCCGGCGAATAAATGACGTTTGGCGGCTCGCCTCAACCCGATGAAGGATGGGAGAGCCACCTACCTGGTGGACCGCACAACGCGACGCCCTACGCCTTCGCTATACTTGGGTTTAACCTCGGGCCGCCCAAAACAGTAAGCGCACAGCCTGGTTTCTCAAACTATGGGTTCCCTGAGCTGAGGGGAACTTACTGAAACCAGTGCTATACCTCACCTCTCTGGAATAATTTACCCAGAGACGGCCCCTAATCGCTTTTGTGACAAGTGTAACGATAAGTAAGTTTATGCAAGTACAGGATGCTGGAAAACATAAAAAGAACATCCGAACACTTGACATAAACAACGATCTTTACTAATTCATATTTCCTTTTCGCACACAAGCTAAACAAACTACGTGTCTAACGCTTTTACTTTCTAATGACAGGGTGTACATGAGAACCACGCCGTGTCTTGAAAAACCAAAAGCGAGGGTCGTACTCACGTAAACTATCGGCCTACACTACCAAAATAATGGTAACTCCTACTAAGATTGCTAATACTAACCATGTTTCCTTTTCTTGTGCTTGTGCTTGCTCTTTTTGCAGATTCCACGCTTGACGGTTCATCCTTGGCTCTGGGCTTCTTCTTACCAGGCTCGCTCTTTCCATCTCGGCCTCTCCGAGAAGTGGTCGATTCGTAAGAAGCCGAGAGGCGTCTCTCGCCCGTTCCGTCGCCACTAGAGACCTCGGTAGTATCGATAAGGGTGGCATGCGGCGTAGGCTTAGGGGCACCCCACGCAGCGAGGCCGACCACAACTCACCTGTCTCCGGGACCGCCTTGCCTTCCCGCTCAGCTTTCTCCTTGGCCTTTCTGGCGGCCCTTCGGGCATTGAGCTTTTGGGACCTATGAGGTGTGATGTCACCAGCTTTGGCTTTCTCAAAGGACTCAGTAGCCCTCTATTGTGCTTCCTCATCTACCCTCTTCTTCCAGGCCTCATCGTCATCCCTCTTCTTCTCAGCCTCCTCATCGGCTCTCCTCTTCGCGACAGTGTTAGCAGCTCTCGCCTTGGCATCCTGCTGAGTCTTCATTAGGATCTCCTTCCTGGCAGTCTCGTCATGCTCTCGCTTCTCCTCTACCTCTTCACACTTGGCCACCATCTTGGCCTATTGACTCGCCACCAATGCCGCCATCGAAGCCACATCGGCTTCTACCGGGCCTTTGGCAAGGGCACTCTGTCCGTCGACCACCTCTCCTTCTTCGTTAAGAATGTTGACCATGCTAGAAGTTATTCTTATGCCAGAAAAGGTATCGAGTTGGTCGCCACCCTCTCCGGCTGGTCTCCCTATGAGGCACGGCCCAACTTCAGTCATTTGAGGGATCATGGGAGCAGGGTCTGCTGCCGTCGTAGACTCAGGAGGAACTGCACAAGCAAAGACACGACCTTTTTTAGTCCATAAATTTGGTAATCACTTCGTTCTCAGGGATGCAGGGTAAAAGGAATTTACCTATGGTCAAGGATGGCATAGGAATGATAGGGAGGGTGCTTGCGATGGTGGGTAAGGTGAATCTGGTATACCCAGTGTCGGGAATTCAGGATTATTCTTAGTATCAGTTTGGGCCAAATCCCCATGACCACTCACCATGACATATCCGGGGCCCAGAGGCAGATGAGAACTTCCCTCTGTAAATGTTTCCGCCACAACCGCGCTCCCAGTCACCGCAAGCTTTCTTTTCTCTTCGGCAAGCCTGTCCAACCTTTCGTTCTCAGCATCAACCTTCAACAGCCACCTTCACTCCTCCAGCCTCTCACGTTCATCGTTGTTCAGAAGGACATTCGCGAGTTGGCGCTCGTCCAAGGTGCTTACGTCCACTTGGCGCAAGAAGGCCTCGTAAGGGATTAACCTCTCCCAGGTTCTGGCTAGCTCGCAGAGGTAGTCTTCGCCCCACGTGATCTCTCAAAATCTCAAAGCTTTCACATACATATCATGGATACTCTCCTCGAAGGAGGACCCAACACGGAACTCTGCATCACTCAGTTGTCCCCTCGGCTGCTCTGTCTCCCTTTCATGTTCGGCTTTTATACCCTCAACTACACTCAATACATCCCTGGTGCTAGCCTCAGTGTCCTCATCCGCTTTCCTCATTGCCTCGAGCTGCCTCTTTAACTCAGCAACCTCGGCATTCTCAGCCCGCAACCTCTCGTTTTCCTCCCTCAAAGCGGTATTGTCATTCTAGAGCTGAGAAACCTTCCCGATTTCCTTTTCCATGTCAGTGCATACTTTGGACCACTCATCCTTATCATTCTTAAGGGTTGTGTTTTCAAAGGTTAAACGACTTACGGTATCGCTAAAAGTCTCAAGGTCCCGTGCAACCCTTGTCTTCAAAGTCGTGTAGGCTCGCTTCAGCTCCGCTGCAACAACATAGTCAAAAGTTAAAACTGGAAACACACAGGGTAGTGGTAAATTAGCCACAACGCGGTAGAAAAACCCACCTATCTCGGCTTCCAAGCGGGTAACCGAGGTCTTTTCACCATCAACGGTCAGCTGACGGCTGATGAGATCCAGGCTTTTCCTCTTGATCAACTCAGAAAGATGGAGGGAATACTTGGTAAGTTCGTTGGCTTAGTGATACGCAGCCTGTACATGCATCCATATATCTCTGGATTCCCTACTGGGAGCAGGACAGAGATCAGGGAGAGATGGCAGCTCGACAAAATGATATTGCGAGAAATACAGCTTCAAAAACATCCTCTCTCCTCTACAGAAAACGCTCGGATTTGGGACTTTGTCAGATTTTGCATTCCCGTCACGACTTCCATGCCCGACCTTGGTGGACCAAACAACAGCTCCCTCCCCTTAGCAGGTTGAAAAGGAAACAAAGGGGTGGCCGACGGGGGAGTTGTCGAAGGAAAAGATTGAGACCCACCTATATTGAGTTGAGTATCTCCTATGGATACGCGAATAGGATGTGGAGGAGGAGGTATCGGAGATCGCCTAGATCGATCCTGGTCTCGATGACCGCTACCGTGTTCTAACGGAGGTGCAGCGCCATACAAGCTAGCGGATCTTTGGAATCTCTCGAAAGAAGAACTCTAGGGAGGCTGGCGATCCACGTGCCTATAACTTTGTCTGCCACGTCCTCCTGCCATGACACATGCCAATGGAACAAGTCGAAGTTCGTCAAGTAATTCACATAGGCGGACATCTATGCTATGCAGTGTTATGGATGTATGCAGTGCTATGCAGTGCCATGGAGTCACTACTAAAGCAAGTCCCTTTAAGCCATCAAACTGGTCCGCGGGTTCGAGCGAGGCTGTGGCCCCTGAGTAAGTCGCAGGAGACTACGGTCCAACCAACACTCCTTCCCTCTCCCTTCTCGGAGGCAGGACGGAAGTGCTCGGCAACCCCTCATTTCTGGCAACCTCCTCTTGACCATGAACCTTGCCTCCACGCACATCTCCTTGAGGCGGAGCAGTCCTTTGTGATTCTCCTCCCACTGGGGGCATTTTCCTCTTCCACCCAATAAGGGTAGAGCCTGCCACAACTCCCTCCTTTGGCACACTAAGGGAAACCGCGAGCCTGATCATGGCCCGGTTGTCCAGCAGCAACTCAACGCGGCATAGGCGATCATGACTTGTCACGGCACTGGTATCGCAGAGATTCGCTGGTATCGCCCGCAAAGCATTAAGGCGTTGCCGATATTCATCCCCCGTGGGCGCCTTTGGATTTCCTGTCATATCCCATTTAAAACCATGAATAAAGGAAGGAATCCTAAAATTACGGCAAGGAACGGAGTTAGAGAAACGCTTACTTCCCTTAATCCACCTTCTGGCAAATCCGGGAGGGCAGTTAACGAAGAACCACTCGCGCTTAAACATAGACAGCCTAGGCCACGTCCCGACAAAGAATTTTTTGGCAGCCATCGCTTCCAGAGACCATTGAAAAGGGGAGGCAGTGCTCGTTTTCCTTAAGTGGAAGAAGTATCAAATATCTTTCCCAGTGGGCTCCCTATTCAAAAACTCACGGAAGAGAACATAAGTATCCAAGAGAGAAGCATAAACATTGGGGTGTAGCTGTGATGGCGCGAGACCAAAATAGAACAACATATCCTGAATGAAGCCATTAGCCGGGGGCACGCACCCATTGAGCCAAGATTGTCAGTTCCAGGCAGTAAGAACCTCGGGCGGCATATGGGCTCTGTCATCTCTCGCGGGGGCATGGGCATCGTCCACCGGTATGTTAAATCGGGCCACCATCTTCCTGACTGCGGTAGCATCCATACATGACTGCACTTACTCGGTGGGATTCTCCAAAATCACTGCATCGGGCAACATGTCCGGAGGTGCGGGCTCATCCTCGCCCATGATATCTACATTCTCGGCCTCTTCAGTTACAACCGCGGAATATTGTCGCTCAGGTTGCTCCCCATTCTCAAATGCTTCGGGTAAGCTGGTCGAATGAGAAGGAGTCGATCCTTCAGTGGTGGTCTCAAGCTCGTTGCCAGACGAGCTACCTCAAGGGGTAGGGTTGGATGTGTGTGATGCAGGCTAGGAAGCCTCGGCTTCTGTAGTCTTTCCAGTACTTGATCTGGTCTGCATCTTTAGCTGTACTTTAATGCATCAGTATTAGAACTGGCAATATAGTGACCTGTATCCCTCGTGTTGGTGACAACTAATATGTGCGTGTAATGCTATACAAGGATGGGATACATAAAGAAAGTTCAGAATGATTCGTAACAGTCCAAGTCCCAGTCCGGTTGTATGCTCTACCTTATGTGAACAATCATGAACCCCTCTCGCGCGGTTAACAATATATGCATCGACTCTAAGCATGCAAATCCAAAGGTGAATATTCGGAAGTCAAAGTCCATCGGCATGACAAATTGGGAACCTGGCAATGGTCACGTCCCGAACCATGTCGGGCTTGAAATTCCGAGCTCTAGGTTCGAAATTCCGAACCCAGAAGGGTTCGAAGTTCTGAACCAACCTTGGTTCGAATACTCGAGGCCCTCTGGGTTCGAAATTTCGAACCCATCCAGGGGGCTTAGGAATTCGAACCCACAAGGTTCGAAAATCCAAACCCAGAAGGGTTCGATGCTTCGAACCCCCCGGGTTCGAGACTTCGAACCCAGTGGGTTTGAAAATTCGAACCTACTGAGGTTCCAAAATTCAAACCCACGAGGGTTCGAAAATTCGAACCTGGCTAGGATTGAAAAATTGAGCCCACGAGGTCTCCGCCGTGGCCCTTCGACCTCCTCCCCTTCTCAACTCCTCGATTCAAGGCCTCACCTAGCTTGGTTCAAAATTGTTGGGCTTGAAATTATCGGGTTCAGAGCTTTCGGCAATGGCGGCCAGAGAAAGAAAATTTAGAAGAAAAAAGTGAAGGGGGCTATTTATAAAAGGAAAAATGGGCCCTTCATATTCCAGTACGGGTTCGAAATTTCCGAACACACTGGGTTCGAAATTTCGAATCTCAAGAGGTTCGAAAATTCGAGCCCCATGGGTTCAAAATTTTGAACCCCCAGAATTCAGAATCTCGAAACCTAGGGCTAGAAATTCTGACCCCACAAGGTTCGAAATTTCGAGTTTACGGGTTCAAAAATTTCCAACAATTTTTTTTTTCAAAACTCAGGTTTTAAAAACACTGCGCCACACTCTCTCGTATACGCACTCCATGCATGTGCATATCAATCTCCGCGCATCCATGGGAGCGACGCACTATGGGCACTGAGCGACTTGAGTACGGCGCATCCCCCAATAACTAAAACTTATTCGCCTTTTGGACTACAGGAAGAGCTAACGGCTTAACTACTATCTCAACCAACACAAAGCACATCATGTCAAGACAAGACATACTTTGGGGGGCAAATGTTAACCGGATTTTTGATCCGATTCCCAAGAGTGCATCAAACACGCTCAACTCAACGTACCTCGTGAAGCTGAGGCCGAAAGAGGACGCTTAGGAGTGCAGGATATAGGATCAAGAAGGGACTACACCGCTTGTAACCTCAGGACATCTAGAAGACATCCGCAAACCAAGGCCTTGGACCCCGAAGGAGCTACGAGCCTCAGTCACCCAGTTCCGGGGAATCCTCGCGCTCCTCGGAAGGACTTCGCGCCAGACATGATGCGGAATTCGCACCCAGCCGGGTGCGAAATTTCGCACCCATGCCTGGGTTCGAAATTTCGAACCCATGCCTAGGTACGAAATTTTGAACCCAGTGGGTCGAAATTTCGAACCCAGCAAGAGCGAAGTCTTGCACCCATGACTTGGTTCGAAATTCCAAACCCAGCGGGTGCGAAATTTCGCACCAAAGCCTGGGTTCGGAATTCTGAACCCAGCGGGTGCGAAATTTCGCACCCATGCCTGGGTTCGAAATTTCGAACCCAACGGGTTCAAAATTCTGTGGCACGCAGGTGGTGTGTTCAAAATTCAGCAAGTGGTCCCCTATTTCTACCTAATCCTACCTACTCCCACTCCGATAAATAGCCCATGGCCTCACACTTCAAAGGGGTTGGATTTTCTTCACTTGAGACCTTCCAAGAGCTTCATGGACTCCATTAATGGCATCTCCTCTTTGAGGAAGATGGGGAATTAAATATTATTTTTTCCAAATACCTAGCATATGGCAATTATAAAAGTGAATGTAGTGAGCATGGCTCTACCTTGTAATTCTTAAGTGATTAATAAAAGTTCAACATCCTTTCAAAGTGGACGCAGGCCTAATCCGTGGTCAAACCACGATAAGTTCTCGTGTTTTTTACCACTTTCTCTTACTTAGTCTTGCGACTAAATTAACTATTCCTAGTAATAGGAGTCTTTGGTGTTTACGACATTTTTTGCCGTCAACACTTATCCTTATTTTAGGTAATTCTAGAAAGAATTCTAATAGACTCATGAATGTTTTATTGATCATCGTCCCATTATTCATCTATTATATGTAATATATTTATTATATCATATCTATTCTATTATATAAGAAAAATAATATTTTCTGACCATTCCCTACATAATGAATTTTAGTTAATGGCGCCGCATGAATTTTTCGTTAAAACATTTATTTTGTATTCACGTCCTCCCATTTTTCCAAGTTTATTCAATAATTATTATATATGAAACTGAATATAACGCTTTTAGAATTATCAGCTCATATTCACTTTGAAGCTGAATATTGTATTCTGTATGATTCTTAGTACATTATTCATTTAGGCTCCTAAATAAAATTTCAATATTTTAAAAAGTTACCACCATTTACTTAGCAATAAATGATATCTCATTATGTAACTGACAAAATACAAAAGGCTTATCTTATCTAAATATCATTTCTTTTGCTACTCTAATAATCTTTTTTCCTCTTCCCTGTCAATTCATTATAATTTTCTCATTTCTCCACTTTGGTTTTGTTACAACCAAATCAGTATCGGAACCGGTTATCGGTGAAGGGGTATTGGACCGCAACAAGTATAGAAGAATGATCCGAAAGCATGAAGAAGGCGATTGGGTCAATAGACTATCGGCACTTGCCAAAAGGAAGAAAGCCTGCTGCTGATATGAAAATAGATAGTGGTAAAGCAACACCGACACTGAGGGCAATCAACATGGCCCAGTTTTTGAAAGCACAGTGCAAGGAGTTGGAGAAAAGTAAAGAAAAGCAAGAACTGGAAGCCAATGACCCAATATCCGGAATAAAGAAGGGACTCTATATTATCTGAAACATGAGCAGAGTAAGACTAAGGGCTATCGGAACTAATCAACTTAGTGAAGATACAAAGAGTAATAAAGACATCTAAGTTAAAGATAACACTCCGAATGCTAATTGTCGGAGCTAAGGCTTGCCGGATACCGAAACACAACATCTAAAGCCATTCGTAGATGTATCGAAAGCGTGCTTCCGCAAGCCCGAAACCAATTTCTAGGACACATCGGAAGTAAACTGAAACTTATAAAAAGAAGAGCTATCCACACTAATTTGCTTAGTGTTGATACCAAAAAGGGTGACGGCTTCAGGATCTCGAGAAAGTGTAACATGAAAGCAGACACTATGAAGACTTGGAGGCAGAACAGAAATCTATTGCCGAAGGCTACCCAAAGTTATCCATACCAACTGGCTTGGTATCGATACGGAAGGTAGAAACAACATCAAAGAGAGGCTTCCAAGACCGAGGACAACTTTCTAAAAGCTAAGACCAACACACTTAAGGCCAAGTTATACCCGAAAAGCAATGTTGGGAATAAACGAAGGCAGCCGAAGCAACTACTACCGGAACCGAAAGGTGCGAAGCGGCCAACACCATGTTGCCGCACCTGAAATGGGTCATGCAAAGTCAATAGAAAAAGAGGGCCCAAATTGTCTATAAATAAGACCTCAGGGGTCACATTTAGGGGGGCGGATATCTCATTCTACAATCTTGTATTCTTTTCTTCAAGAGCAAAACCTAATTTCTCAATCAAATTAGAGATTTCTTCAATTCTTGCAGTATACTCAGAATTAATAAAAGGGAGAAGTTCGGGACTTAAATATTTCTCGACTCGATAATCATATTGTGTTTATCATGATTAAATATGGATTTGTCGTTAATTATTCACGTGAAGGAGTTAATCACAATTATTTTGGGAAAGGAAGTGCTTTGGGTGAAATTAAAGAACCTCCCCTTTTGATCCTTTCATATGCGATTTAACTCATTCATAATAAGCCTAATGAAGCACAACATATGTACGAAACCTATTTTAAGCTTGCGGCTTGATAACTAACACAACCAAAGCCTTTCTTGGGTCGGTTAGATGTGGAAGTATCACCTAAGTCGACAAGTGTTATGACATGTTACCAACCTAATTATTGTGGAGCATTAGCACGTTTCCTCTTAGCATTGTGTATATTATTTTATCTTGGATCTAAGGATGACTATTGCAATAAGGTATTCAACCTTCAGTAACCCATAACGTCCTTATCCCAAGGTAACCCTTGATCCTGAAGTCTCATAAGCGTGATACTCACCTCTTAGAAGGAAGAGTAACTAATCTTCGAACAAGAGATCTTGATACCTAGGATATGACAGAGCAAGTTAAGCTTGTTGATACTAAGCTACGTGTTGACGTCCTTTAAATCAAATATCCAATAAATTTCAATACATATGCATTGTTAAGACTATCTCCGGTGTTGGCAAAAAATATCGTTAACATTTTGGCACTTGAAGGAGGGCATGAACCTCCGATCTTGTTATTCTATTATGGATTAATTTAGTGAACCTATTTCTTTATAACAGTAAAAGATGAGGTCAAAAAGGTTGGAGGCGATGTATAAGGAACCAGCTCCTGATGCAACTCTTGTGGAGAATGTGAGTCCAACATTCAATTCTAACAACACTGAAATAGGAATAACAACTTCTAATTCGGTGCAACCACCAAATCTGATTGTCGCAGAAGAGAATGCCACCAAGCTTATGGCTCTAGAGAAACATGGAAATGTAAGCCCACATGAATGCTACTCAAACGTAAAGGTCCTCAAAGATTGCCAAGTCAAGTCAAAGGGAGGAAGATGAATCTACGAAAAGGAAGGCTCTCATCCAACGTTCTGAAGGAAAGGAGAAACTCGAAGCAGCTTCCTCAAAGAAGAAAAGGTCTCAACTGACAGGAGTGGACCAGCAAGGAAAACAATGTAGCTAGGAGCAATCTGGGAGCTCTACTACTAAAAGTTATGATCCTAAAAGGACGGATCAAGATAACACAGAGGCTTATCTCAAGGATATAACAAGAAAACTTTCAAAGGTCTGTTAGGAAGAAAGGGAAAGAAAACTGTCAATGGCTTTTTCCATCCAAATGGATCTCTATAACACTTCAAGGGTTGTCCAATGTTGTCTTTTCCTAGTAACCCTCTAAAGGGCAGTAGCTAAATGACATCATCAGTATAGGGAGAATACCATCTACTCATGGAAACAATTTGCTTATGAATTTTCTACATAGTTCTACATCTGCAAAGATCCGACGGTCGATTACACAGTTATCTCTAATAACAAGCAATGGCAAGGGGAATCTTTAGGAGATTATTTAAAGAGGTTCAACATAGAAGCCTTGAAATAAAAGGATATGAATGATTGTGAAGAGCTTATTGCTGTCCTTTCGGGGTTAATCGAGAACACCCCATTCTGGAAGGAACTATACATTCATGGGTGTAAAGACCTACAGACTTCCACTTCCAAGCTGACAAATTCATTCATATGGATGAGTTATACTACACAAGAAGAAGTTCGGGCCTTAAGTGGAAGGAGGAAAATCGATCTTTGGTAGAAAGCCTCAAGGTTGAAGGTTTGATCTAGATGGAAATTAGAACAGGCCAATAATGGAGGACTCCAATTCTAATTCACTAGTCCTAAGAAAACCCATCTCCTTTGTGTACGCCATGGCCAAAGAAAGGGTCAACAACTTCCCTATCTCGTTTAAAGCTAGAACTGCCCTGAACCCTATTGTAGAGGAATGTAACACCCTAAAATTTAATACACTATAACCATACTCTAAAGATAATAAAATGAAAATTATTTAATTAAATATTCAATATTAAGTGAAACCGGCTTTACCGTTGCGTTCATCCTGAAATTCTAGTTCAGATATACCCCAAGTTTGCATAAAATGGATAATGTAAGAAGAAGTTATGGGTATTAGAAGTTTGCATACATAAGAAATATATTCAGCTTGAAAATGATTAAAAAGGAATATGGGGCGGTTTTCAATGAAATTAGCACCTTTTGTACATTGGTTGAGTTGAGTAACTTTCGAGGTGTCAATCTGATGTTGGTTTCGGCCTTCGGGGTTGATACTAAGAGATTTATTCACTTCCCAATTTACAATGAGAATCTAATGAGGTAGAAGTGTAACGGTAATTGAATATTCTTATTAAAATAAGAAAAAGGAAACGTTTTCCAAATGTGATAAGAATTGGAAGTTTTTATATTTAATTAACGATTGGTTAATTAAAGAGGCTAAATTATGTTGGGTATTGAATCAGTGAATTCATTTTTCTTTATGGATGAATGGTTGTTTACTTGATAGTTAAATAACTAACTATCAAATCTGGGCTATACGATTGTGGCATGGAAAGACCGAGATCGAATTTATTTTCAAAATATATTCTGAAACAACAAATACGAAATTATCAAAGATGCTGAAGATGGAGCAATTAAAGACCGTGGATCTTCATAAGCGGAAGGGCTACTTGATAAATTTCTTTGGCTTACAATCAGAGATTTTTGATGGTAATTCGGTCGTGGTTGGAATCTGCATATTGCAAGGACTACTCGTTACTGATCTATAGGGCGATTCCTAGGACGTGGTAGGAGGGTGCCTTCAGTTTGTCCAGTCCCAGAAGAACTTGTATGGATGGATGTCTGACAGAGTATTCCCAAAGGAATCATGTACGTTGATTTCTTCAAATGTACCAAGTTGTGGCAGAGAATGGCCATTCTCTTAGCTTAACAACAAGAGTATTTTTGGGGACGTTAATTAGTGGTTTTCTAGTGGATCTGATGATATGGCATTCAAAGTGAATGGTGGCCAGATGTTCTAGATAGGATTATAACCTCAACCCTCACAACCGGGAAATGACAAAAATCGGGCCGGCAACATGGCTAAGTAGGTCGCTCCTAGTTAGGGTGCATTTTCACCATCCAGAGAAAATTCATTATTTGATTTTCTTTTGTTTTCTGTATCTTATGGGAATGGTTATGTTGGTACCAATAGTAAGGTGACAATATATTCGGAACACTCAAGCGAAATCAATGGTTGGTCATGTGTGGCCAAGTTGCAAGATGTTCTTGTTGAACTCTAGTGTATCCCCCGAACAGTACATTGATCGGAAGGCGGTTCCATACCTTGTCATAGTTGGAAATCAAATCTCCAATAAGCGCCCGTTGTTTTGATTGTATACTACTTATGTAGAGCGTGAGATGCAAGCATTCTGCTAGATTATTATTTATTTCTATTAGATACTATTATAATATCAGAAAAGATATGATTTAAAAAGAAATTTTTGGGTTATCATAAGGTAAAAACCATCTGTGTTTATGTGTGGATTGTTCTTACGATTATCCTTTTATTTTGAAAAGATTTTGACTTTAAAATCAAGTTGGATATACCTTTAAACTAAATGAGTTATCTCACGCTAGTTCACCAGACTAATCCTAGCATTTGCAATGCTCTGGTCAAACCGAGTTTTACAGGTTTAGGTTATCAGATGTTGTGAAGAGACGAGCTGGAAGAGTTCAGACGTATGGTATTATATTATTCCGATGTGTGTTGTATATGAGGACATATTATTATAACTGTCCAGATGTGTCCATGTACTCTGATGATTGTAAGTATATTTTTTCAAGCTCTCAATAAAGATTTATTTCTATATTATATTTTGTTTCGCTATGATGTGAGACTCTATGTTGTGTTGGTTCTTATTCTTCTTCTTATATTCTAATATTTCTTTCTTTCTTATCTCACCCTCCAATTTCTATCTTTTAATTATCTGGTGTTTTCGATACTTGGGTTTTGGAAAGTAATATGGGTTTATGTATTATTGTCAGAATTCGGGTGTCAAATTCCTACCGGATCGTTACAGTGGTATCAGAGCATATGGTTTATAAATAACCTTGGCTCTGTGGCGTAACTCGATAAAGATAGGGTTAGTATTACCTTAGACTGAGTTTGATGTATATATACGAGAGAGTATTTGTAGATTTTATACGTAAATGTTTTGTACTGTGTTGTTTGATCGGTTCAAGTCTTGAGAAGCATTGAACTGGCAATAGGCATAATATTGTTTTGTAAAGAGGGTAAATAAAATAATTTTACCCAAATTATATTTTTGTATGGAAAAGAAATAATTTTAAGAAATTATGAAGATAATTGTTTGTTTGATTGATTTGAATGAAATTCAAATGGGGTTGTAAATGGTTAATATAACCAGAAAAGATTTCACGTATAAAACTGTGAATAAGAATTGTAATAGGGAATTGAATGAATCAAATTTTAACTTAAGATAAGTTAAAAGCAGAATGAATCAGAATGAATGATTTCTGAAATAAAATCAGAACTTGGATTTTTAATGAAAGTAAACTAATTTGAAAGATCAATTAGTTAATTGAATATGAAATGAGACTTAACTTGGTTAAGTAAGTATTAATGTTTAACATAAATTGAATGGTTGGTTGAGTTGATTTTGTGTTGTTTGTTATTCGGTTGTTAGATTGGTTGAAATAAATTTCATTAATAGTTTAATAGATGAGATGAATGAACTGGAAATTAAATTCCAGTGTAATAAATTTTAATGGAACCACATATGAGTTAAAACAGAATGATTTAACCTGGTATTTGCAAATGAATGATATTTAGTGTTTATTTCTTGAAATATGTATACTTATACTTGTTAATAAATGTAGTATTAATTAAAATTTCATGTATCTGCTACTTATTTGTTGAATTGAGGTGAGTACAGGAGCCAGATGGCTATGAGATTAAGTTTGGTTGCATAGATTGCACGTAAGTTGAGTAAGTATGCTCAATAGCACTCGTATAAGGTACGCCTACGTGAAAATATAAATTTTTGGTTTTCAGACCATGTGGGTCAATGTATGTATATTATTTCCAACGATATCACAAAAGTCCCTCCGTACGGGGGAGACTCTATCGAATTTTTCCAGGAATTTAATATGTTAGAATATTTTTGATATTTTTTATTTACGATAATGAATTGGTTTAAATTTAAAATAAGTTGGATTTTAAGGATAATGGTTTTGTGACATTTTTCTTACCTTAGTAATTTCGGGAACGAAATTCTTTTAAAGGGGGAATAATGTAAAGACCAAGATTTTTCGGTCATTTGAATTTGGATATTCAAATATGTTTTTAAATATTATATTGGATATATTAATGGATTTTTAGTATTGACTTCGTTAATAAAATGAAGTTGAACGTTAAATTTATATTTAATTTAAAATGAGCTTGAAATGGCATGGTATTTCGTAATATTGAGTTTTGAACTTCAACTGAATATATAGGATGCGATATAATTCGAAATTCTATGAAATAAGAAACGTTTAAATCTAGTTTATTAAAATTTTCTAATGAAAGAGAAGAATCGATATTTCATGTTATAGATTGTTAGTTATTTCCAAATCAAATTTTAAAATAGTCGCTATGGAAATCATTAATGTTTATTTATTAAATTTAATAAGGTTTTTATCTAATTTGGATAATGTCTTAACTTGAAATTAATGATATTGAGTTGTATAATCCATATTTGTTTACATTTGTAGCTATATGATAATTTTATTTGGGTATTATGATAATAATAATTTATTATTATTTAATTTTATTATTTTAGGATTTAAATATATTTCATTATTATTATATATAAGCCTTAAGAATATCCATTTTGCAAACGACATCGGTTTTCGATGAAATTAGTTTCATTGGAACCAAAATATTAAGTTATTGTAAGATTTCGATTTTCATATCGATTGGGTTTACCGTTTGATCATGAGAGTGGTAAACGCTTATATTTTCATTTAATCGTTTTGTCGATTTAATTTGGAAATTAAGAATAATTGACTATCTAATAGCTCCGTTTTCAGCAAAATTAATTTTATTAAATTCATAATGACTTATATGGATTTATTTTGTGATCGTGCTCAATTTAAAGGTGTGTAGATTCACGTTTTTGAGTTATAAAGTAAATTACATATACGATCCCGGAATTTGACGAAACCTGTTCCACCATATCTGGAATGTCGTTATATGCTAGGGTTTAAAATTTCATCTCATTCGGAGGTTGTTTTTAGTGGTTTTTTTGAAAGGCATTAAAATTTTATTCACGCTAAAGAATTACAAAAGAATACAATGTCTAAAGGCTATACAGACTATACACTGCACATTTATATGATACAATAGTAGCAAGAAAAAACAAATAAAATAATGAAATGAAACCAGAAAAAAATCAAAACTGTCTAACATGCAAATGTAGTCTGCAACTATCTACGGCAGCTAACATCCCAAACAAATTACATGCTCTAATTATCCTTCTTCAACTCCATCAATATTTTCTTATGAATCCTAAAAAATACCTCAATTGAACTCATAGATCCATGACCAAAAAACCTTCGATTCCTCTCAGACCAGATTTTGTAAATGAATGTTTTAAGAATCTGCAATAGCACTTTACTCTTTGAGTTCTTCCATCTTGTAGCTTTGTAGATGTTAAACCATTCAACTTCACTTATATTAGAAGACCTATTAAAACTGCCACTCAGCAAAATTCTCAACCATGTGATGTATACGAACGAGCATGCAAAAAATAAATGGACATTGCTTTCCTCGTCAGCTTTACAGAATTCACATTTTGCATTTGGAATTAATCCCATTCTATGGAGCTTCTGCTTAGTATTGATAGCATTGCCCATCACCTTCCATAAAAGAAAATTCTTCTTTGCAGAGCTTCCTATGCTTCATATATGAGATGACCATGCAAAAGAGGGTATATCCTACTGTAAAGCCTTTTAAACATTTTGAATACTATGAGTTCCACCATTCCAAATAATAGCATTCCCTGGAGAGACATTAATCTTACTATCAGCAATTAAATTCCATAGTTGCCTCAAAGAATATGAATTGGTGTATGGAAGAATTATTACATCATCATGTAAGTAATCTTCAACCAAAGCTGCATCTGGAATACCTGAATTCAACTTTATATTATAATCCACCACATTACTTAATATTAAACCTTCCGCCCAAGGATCATGCCAGAAAGAGCATTTCATAATCAGGTAATTAAATTGAACAAAAGGTAGAAAATCCTCCCTTAGTATTAAAATACGCCTCCAACTCCAACTGTTGTTTTGGTTCATCTGCATTTTCCAGAAATTCCTACTTCCTATCATATTCTTTTGCATCCAACGAGTCCATAAACTTCCATCATTAGTAAGCAGCTAATTAAAATATACTGAGATTGCACCTTTATTCCAAAGAAATAAATTTGTAACTCCAAGCCCACCTTGCTTTTTGTCATCATAGAGTTTACTATATGCAATGGGAATCAGCTTCGTTGAAAACGGATCTCCATGCCATAAGAATTTGTTAAAGGCACTCGTAATCATCTTAATGAATTTTATTGGCAAAATATAATGTCTCGACCAGTATGTTGTCACAGCTATAGCTACAGATTAAACTATTGTGAGCTTACCCGCTTGTGACAACTTACAACTTGGCCATAACATTAATTTTCTCAAAAAGCGGTGAACATTTTTCCTTTGAAATTCTAGAGCATATTAGTGGTAAACCCAAATATGTCACATTCCTTGATAGCTCCATTAACCTAGAAAAATTGATGATCTCCTTCTTTTTATCCTCATGCAAACCAGCAATTAAGATAGAAGATTTTTGAATGTTGATCTGCAACCCAGTGGTCATGTAGAAATCGTGCAAAGTGGAGAGAATGCATTGAATATTGGATATAGTTGGCTTTGTAAAGATAACTAAATCATCTGCGAAGAGAAGAAGTGTAATACGAGGATCCTTACATTTGGGATGAAGCTCCAATTCTTTCTTCCTAACCCTTTCTAACAACAGTGAGTTCGGAAATTCCATAACTATGATGAACAAGTATGGTGAAATGGGATCCCCCTGCCTGACCCTATTAGACCCTTTAAAGTAACCACACAGACATCCTTTCCTAGCAATGGAGTAGAATGGAGACGATATACATGTTAAAAATCCAAGCCAAAATTGGTTTAGGAAAATTCATTCTCGACATTATAGAAATAATAGAACTCCATGAAACTGTATCAACAGCCTTGCGTATGTCAAGTTTAATCATGCATCTAGGTGAAATATTCTTTCTATTATAACCTTGCAACAACTCCTGGGTTAAAAGAATATTATCAGTAATTGAACGACCACTAACAAAAGCTGCTTGGTTACATGAGATAACAGATGGTAGAATAACTTACATTCTATTTTCTAGGATCTTAGTTATCACTTTATACACTACATTACAACAAGATATAGGCCTGAAATCTGAAGCTGCAGTAGGGTTATCAACTTTTGGTCTCAAAGCAATGGCTGTAACTGATAAACTAGGAGGTAAAACATTATTCATGAAGAAAAAACTAATAGCTTTTAAAATATCATCACCTATACTTGACCAACACTTCTAAAGGAAGAATGCTTTAAATCGATCAGGACCACCACAACTTGCAGCATCCAGACTGAATATTGCTTCTTTAATTTCTGAATCAGTGATAAGCATAATAAGATTCTCTGATTGTTGATTCGACAGGGAAGGAAGAATAGAGTTGTAAAGAGGCATGATATTTGCTGAGAAGCCATTGGATGAGGCCATAATTGAAGAAAAGTAATTAATAAATGCATTATTAATCCCAGAATCTGATGATTGCAAGTTACCATTCATGTCTTGGATCAAGAAAATCTCAATATTTGCCCTTTTAATCTTTAGAGAAGCATGAGTTTTTTTTGTATACCTATCACCCTCCAATTCTCTTCTAAAAAATGCCTTCTGCCTTAAAGCCTGAATTTCAGAATCAAGAGCATATTCCAATTTCAATTTAAGCTCATCCTCCACCATTAATTGATTTAAATTATTTTGATTCAAGCTCCTGATACCCTGCACTTTCATTAGTTCCTCTCCTATTGTGGTTGACTGCAAAGCACCCTTGCCAAAAAATTCAGATGCCCATGCCCTAAGATGAAACTTCAGGGCCTTCAGTTTGTTTACAAGGTTTGAAAGGGGATTCATGTTTGAATAATAGAACCAAACCTGCAATAACACAGAAGAAAAGGATGCATGATTTATCCAAAAATTTAAATATTTAAAAGAGGATTTACCCAAGCTAAAGTTGTCTACAGTTCCCCAATGAAACAAGAGAGGATTATGGTCAGATAAGGTAGATGGAAGGACATAATAAAAGGAGGAAGGCCAGATATTGAAAAAGAGGGTGTTGACAAAAATATGATCAAGTTTTCATATGGTGTTAGGACAAGATTTACTCCTATTAGACCATGTATAAAAAGATCCACAGTTACTAACAGGAGTTAAACATGAAGAAAACAAAGCCTGGTTAAGCGGAGCAATATCATAAATGGATAATGGACATCCCCTAAACTTCTGAGAGAAAGATGACATATAATTAAAATCCCCTCCAATAATCCAAGGATCACAAGATGGTTGAAGAAGACAAAGATTATTGAGAAAAGGCTGCCTCAAGATAATGCATTATGAGCATAAACCGAAGTTAGATAGAAAGTGATGTTAGTTGGAAGATAGATGCATTTGAAATGAATGAATTGATCAGATGATGATAATTTTGAAAGAGAGAAGAAGGCAGGATTCCACATAACAAGTATTCTACCAAAACTAGCATTAGGTAGATTATGTTCAAACTGCCACAAAGATGAAATGAAAGCAGTAGCTTTAATTATGGACATAAGTTCAATTTCGTTTCCTATAAACAAAATGTTGTTATCTTTAATCAATGCCTTTATTTATCCTTGCTTAGAGGTATGATTTATACCCCTACTATTCCAAAATGCTATATTGTGCCTCATTTAAAAGATAAAGGATCAATTATTGAAATAGGATGCTTCCTTGTATGCCTTGTAGAAGTTGATTCATGACAATGAAGAAATGAAGATCGATTGAAGAGTTGGTATATATGTTTATGTGTGTGTTTAGTATGTTAGAATATTGTTAAAATCTATCCCCAAGTAATTCTAACAAATGCACGAAGAAACTATGCACTTATGAAAAGAACTAGTCAATTAGTCAAAAATCTACTAGTCAACTAGTAAGCAACTACTAGTCAACTAGTCAGAAATCCACTAGTCAACTAGTAAGTTTCAGAATTGCACATTTTTGTGCTAATTAGTCGACTAGTAGATTTTCTACCAGTTGACTAGTTAGCATAAAAATGTACAATTCTGGCCTCTTATTAATACATTTACATATACATTTTCAACCAGTTGACTAGTGATTTTTGACCAGTCGACTAGTTACTTATAACAGCTATTTCCAGCAAAGAGATACTTCCTTTCACCAAAAGTTTTCAATCCATTTTCAAGAGAAATAGTCGCTTCTTTTCACTAAATCTTTTCATGAATAATTACTACTCCTCAATCACTATTTAAACACTACAAACATCACTTTCTAGATCACCGATTATTGCTCTAATTTCTGATCTTACTTTCCAAATACTCTTGCTTTCAAAAGCTCTCTAACATTTGAATCATTGAATTTATTTCATATCTCTTGATTCAATAAGTAATATAATTCCTTCAATCTCCACATACACTTTCAAATACTTGAGGATAAAATAATAAGAAGGGTGTGCTCAATCGTTGGCTAATCAGGGTTGAAAGAAGAACACATCCAGAAGTCAAACTCTTTGTGATTGTTGAAGTCCTGTGTTGGTGCTCAGGCAAGAGGCATCCTTGTTGGGGCTCGGGTGTACTGATCTATTCCTCCACGTTAAGAGAGGGCGTTGTTAATGAATTCTGAAGAGGAGTTTCGAGACTGGACGTAGGGTGGGAAGTCCGAACCAGTATAGAAATTCCTAGTGTCACTTTACTTTACTTTCCGCATTTACTTTGATTGTGGCATATCTCCGTAACTTAGATTTTGTTTGCTTAACTATTGCATATCATTTAGCTAGCATATCGCATATATTTCCGTTATATCCGCGTAGATCCTTTAAGTCGTACACATCGATTTTTTTTCAATTGGTATCAGATCCTGGTGTTCTAGAGATCGTAACAACATCCTAAAATAAATGGCAATAAAGAAATCTAGTAAAGGCATTAGAAAGTGGAAGAACAACAAAGTATAATCAAAGGAGCAAGAAAGCAAATGTCTCATGGCTAAAGTCAGATCACAATCGGTATGTGTAGATTCATTATATAAAGATCTTTAATTAGACTATGAAAAATTGTTAAAAGATTTTAGAAGTTTGGGTAAACTTAATAAAATTATTTTAGACAAGTCCAAAGATTTTGAACAAGAAAATTCCAAATTAAAAGAGGAAAAAAAAAATTGTAAAACAAGCCAAATGTTTTGAAAATACCTTAGAAGAGCTTGTTTTTCAAAAAAGATTTCCTTCAAAAAGAAAATGAGCGATTAATAAAAAAGAACAGTGATCTTTTAAAGGAATTTGATGATTTACATAGTAGAAATAAATCATTAGAAGATTCTTTAAATAATTTTAGTTCTTTAATTTTGTCTCTTTAAAAAGAGAATGAAGCTTTAACTGAAAAGAATTTAGAATTATCTAAAGAATATGAGATTTTAAAGGTTAAAAATAATATTTTGCAAAATAAAATATCTAATTCAATAGAACATTTTGAAAAATTACAATCTTCTTTTAAACCAAATCTCAAATTTTTGGTCTCAAAAATGAGAACGGTACTTTGAAAAGAAAGAATTCTGAATTAAATAAGGAAATTGGTGATAACAAAATTTCTTTTGAAAATGTCACTCGCAACTTTGGAATCAAATTTGATAAATGTACAAGTAAGTTCGCGAAATTTAATAAAGGTCAAAATGATTTAAATGATATTTTATCTAACTCTAGACCTTTACACAATAAAAGTAGCTTAGGGTATAATAAACTAATCATAGAACTAGTACTAGATATGCTATCATGTACTATAAAAGTTTAACTGCGAGTACTAAAGCACGTGTAACACAAAGGTTCAATTTCTATAGAAATTCAAATACTTCTATGACCAGAAATATTTATAATAGAAGTACAACAGGAAATAATAGAAATCATCTAAGTATTTGGGTTCCTTCAAATTGGAAAAACAGAGAAAAATATATCGATGATTATTTTGATTTTGTAGTTAATAATAAAGATTTTATTTTCAAAGGTACCATTAAACCCTCATGGGTATGGTTGCCTTCCATCTAGCCCCTGGACCCTGACAGAGGAAGTGGGTACCAAAGTGTATATAATATTTGTTGCAGGTACTCCACAACAAAAAGGAGGTAATTTCAGTATCTTTGGAAACAGAGCTCAAAATTAAATCATAGAATCTGGTAATTGTAACGATTCCGCATTTCGCTCGGACCTAATCGATCACTAAATCGACCAAGACCGTTCAAAACCCGAATACGCTAACTTTGGGCATACAACACATTAGAACAAATAACGGAAGACTTTTATAAACATTACAATAATGTTATATCAGAGTACAGAATATATCAGAGTATATCGAATTATATTACAGCGGAAGATTAAATTACAACAGACTTAATACAATGTAGTGGAAACAAATAAACTAATACAGTGGAAGACTATCAATGCTCTTGATATAGCTTTAAGCTTCGATCCAGAATCCTGCTCAATATATCTGCAAAATAAGCCACTCGACTGCCCGTATGGAAAATAAGGGCAGTTTGCAAAGTGAAACAAACTACAGGTCAGTCATGGGACTAGTATGAGAAATCTTACTTAACCTATTTAATAATAAGGCTAATCACAGGACCACGTCGCTAACGCGGAACAGGTTTACTCCATTGGATTGCCAGTGCATGAAATAAAGTAAATCGTTAAACAATGCAATGCTTTTTAGAAAAATAAAACCATTATAAGACTCAAGTCCCATCACACAATGCAATGCAAACTGGAGGATAGAGTTTTACCTTATAATGGTCAAAAATGCTTGATACGATAAAGCGGATTTGATATTATTATTAGTGTATATATGTTTCAAAAACATTTCAATCATAATGTATCAATTGTAGACGGCATAGCTACCATATACTATGTCGCCATACTAGGTTTACATTCGAAACCGTATGGTGTCATATTGGAAGTTGGATTTCCATCATGAGTCAAGGCTAGGGACGATTTCCTTACCGATTCGAGACACTCTAGCAATGTCTCGGATTCCCCCACAGTGAACCCTTGGACCCTACAGGGCCGGTCCACGGATATACCTTAGTGGATTGGCAATTCCTGAACACACGTTTCTCGGTCCTATTGAACCTATAAATTGTTCACTATCGACCAATATAACCGAGGCCTTATAATCCATCATCCACATAAGTAAAATGTCAGGGCTTGCAAAACCATGATACCACTTCTAGCTAGAAAGAAACGTGTGCACTCCCTACGTTCCCTTGTCCTGTTTTTGACTCTTACCGGGGTGTGAGGCTCGCGAAGTTACGCTACACAAAGTTATGCTAAATAAAGCTATGCTTTGATCATCAACCACAAGGCTCTGCTTTTCAACAAAAGCCTTGATCATTTGCATCTTAGCATGCCACATCGTCAATCCATACCATACCGTTGATTTCTACCAATATATAACCTCTAAGCTCGTACGTCTCAGAGAAGGGTGTTATGCAAGAGAATAAATTCTCCACCACCAAAAAATTTTTTTAGCAATTATAGCATAAAGGAATACAACGTCAGACATACCATCCATTTACAAGTTCGTTCTGGGTCTGAACAAAACCGGAGACACCTTATTCCTCGTCGCATATGTCCAACACAGGAGAGAGATTCTCGCATATCCTTCGATCTCCAAGTACGTCTGGAAAATCACCACTTATTGCCTTGTCTTGGGATGCCTCCCAATCAAGACATCAGTAATCATCCAAACGATGTGAAGACCTACGGTCTTCAACCACCGTCTTCTTCGTCGACTTTTAATCGTCATAGCAATTATTCATAATAGGTTAATCCTGGTCATTCCGAATAACTTGCGTATTTTATAATCAATAGTTAAGTGTTATAAAAACACATCAAACGCCTCATTCCAATTCAGAATATTCTTTTAATAAAATATTCACATTAATAGGGAAAAGTTCTCATTAATTTTATCAAAGATAAATTCTTTGAAATTTATTCATTAACCTTCTTTTTAGAGATTCATTAAAACTCCAATGAGGTTTTAAATATCAAAAATCATAACTTTACGATTATTCAAATTGAAGAAATTAATCTTATCTTTAAGTGGGTTAAAGAACAAATGTTATTTAAAAACATTGTTCACGGTAAACCCAAAAATCATCTTCCCTCAAATACGGACTTTTCACATAAATCAAATCAATATATAATCGATATAAATTCCCATATCAGACTAATAATATAAATGGAATAACGACAAAGCCTTTTAAATTCCAAATATAATAACAGTCTTCTTTTACAGAACATCATCTCGATTATTATTAAATCGAATTCGAACTTAATATATTGAATTGGAAAACTTTACTTTGAAGAATTTCCATTAAATCATAATAAAAGATTTGTAACTTCCAAATTATATTTTCATTGTTAATTGGGTTAAAGAACAAATGTGTTTAAAACACAGTTCACAATAAATCCAATTCACATTTCATTTTATTCTAATTTCTACATATAATTGGAAACTCTAATAATCTTAAATAAAAGATTTATTCTTTTCTCAACTGGGTTTAAGAACGGTGTTATTGAAGACACCATTCACGACAAACCCAAGAATACAATTTACTTATTAAATTCCAAGTAAATATTAATTTATTGGAAAACTTCATTAAATCTTAATTTAAAGATTTATTCTAGTTAATAACTAGTTCATTACGATAAAAATATATATTTATTTAAAAGATATTCTGAATCGGAATGCGACTCAATCAATTACCATATAATTTTAGTTATATGGATTTCACAAATCGCATGTATAAAACAGCAATGAGAAATAATCAATAAACAATCCATTCACATCTAGAGTGAAATTTATAACTGTGTGAGCATTAAAATAAATAAATAAATAAATAATGCTCATCACAGACTGTAAATCCATCGGTTGACATTCAACTAAATATTAGGACTAGTGTATGACAAATATCATCCCAATACCCGTGTGGGGTATTCAAACAACAATAGTTTACATACATAAATCATTGGTTATTAAATTTAACCAATTATAATTCAGTTTGAGTTATGTTTTAATATCGCTAACATAATATTGATAATATTAAACAAAAGTACATCTTTCTACTTCTCTAAAATGTTAATGTTGATATCACACAAATGTGACAACAAGGAATTTCGCTCGATCCGAATCAGTCGCTAAACCGATCTAGACCGTTCGAAACGCCTGATTGTTTTGAGAACACGACAAAATAGAACGTGGACGGAAGAACATTTCATTGTCTATTACAACAATGCATCAGATCACAAGAATATACAGAGTATAATTGAATATTACACAGAAATATCAGAGATTTAAATTACATTTAAATACATAGCAGCGGAAAATAATACAATGCACAACTGAAGGAGATATACGGATACAAAGCTTTCCGGATATCGTTCCAGCTGTAAACCAGGATCCTGTGAATATAAATCTGCAAAACCAAAACTCCTAGCTGCCCGTGTCAAAATAGGGGCACCCAGAGTTTAGGTAAAAACAATAAACTCCAGGTCAGTCATGGGACTGGTGTGAGAACTAAAACAGTTATTATTCTTTATTTTAAAGTTAGGTAAATCAAGGGACCACGCCGTATAACACGGAACGGGTTTCCTCCCAAGAATACCAGTGCATAAAACAAACAACGCAATGCTAAATAAAGAAAAAATGAAGCTGTTATAAGACCCAGGTCCTATCACACAATGCAACGCAAGCCGGGGGATAGGGTTTTCCCTTATAACAGCCAAAGAATGCCTGATACGTTTAAAACAAATCATTTGGTACTATTATAAGTGCATAGTGTATAAAACAACTTCAAATCATAAGTATCAATCATAGGCAGCATGGGTACCATATATCATGTCGCCATACTAGGCTCTACAATCAAAACCGCAAATGTCACGTATTTGGAAGTTGGGTTTCCGACTGTGAACCGAGGCAAAAGATAGTCCTCAACCGATTCGAGACTTTCTAGCCCGAGCCTCAGGAACAGCCGCAACTGCCCCTTGAATCGTCAGGGCCGGTCCACCGATGTGGATTATAATGCCTGAACACTACGTTTCTCCGCCCTTTGGGGCGTAAATGAGCCAACGAATGACTCCATCGGACCCGGATCGTCCGATCAAACCGAGGCGCCTCGCAACAGCAACAACCACACAGGTGAAAATAATATAAATGTCAGGGCTGGTAGGTCACTGACACCACCCTAGCTAGAAAGAAAACGCATGTCCCCCCTGAGGTCCGTCTCCCGTTTTTGGTTCACCACCGGGGTGTGAGGCTCGCGAATTCACGTTACACAAAGCTGTACCACACAGGCTGTGCTTTGATCATCACCACAAGACTTTGCTTTTCAACAGAAGCCTTGATCATTTGCATCTTAGCATGCCACACAGGCAAACCACTCTATGCAACCGATATCAGTCACACAGAATGAAATCCAATGTCAGACACACAGTCCATTTACAAGTTCGTTCTGGGTCTGAACGAAACTGGAGGCACCTAGTACCCCGCATATCCATCGATCTCCAAGTACGTCTGGACGATCACCAACTGTTTCCATCTTCTTGGGTGTACAGCCCAATCAAGATCATCAGTAATTATCCAAATGACGTGAAGACCTCCGGTCTTCGACCACCGTCTTCATCTTCGACTTATCGTCGTATCAGTTATTCAGAATGGGTTAAACCCGGTCTTCCCGAATAACTCGCGTATATTTTAAATAAGTGTTACACAAACACAATATACGCCTCATTCCAATTCATCAGTCGCTAACCGTAAATTAATCAAGAAAATAATTTCCCAAATATTAACCCCGAAGGCCGAAACCAACATCAGATCAATATCCAGGAAACCATTCTGCTTAGCTAACCGACAGTTAGTTTCTAAATTTCACATTCATAGGGAAAGGTTCCCATTAATTTTATCAAAGACAAATCCTTTAAATTTATTCTTTAATCTATTTTTGAATATCAATTTAAACTAGTCGGGATTAACGAACCTTACCGAAGTAATCATTTGTTTTAATTTCCTAATCCCAACCTATTCATCCCATGAAGTAAAACTGGTTATACTTCATATCTAACACTACGGTGTTATCGGTAAATTCAATTACCATTTCATGTTCAAATCTAATTAAAGATTTAACTATCGCCTTGACCAAAACTGGTGATACTCCATTCTCGATCATTTCAATATAATTAAAGATTCATTAAAACTCCACTTAGTTTTAATCTTTGACTGGGTTAAAGAATCAGTGTCATTTAAAACACGGTTCACGATAAACCCAAAATCACATCATATTTCAATCAGTTCCTAATCGTAAAGTAGCAAGTGAGCAATTCCCTAAGTATTAACCTCGAAGGCCGAAACCAACATCAGATCAATACCTCTGAAACCATTCAACTTAACCAATCTCCCATTAATTTCTGATTTTCTTAACTCCTTTGGGTCTAAGAACAGTATTGTTGAAGATACCGTTCACGACAACCCAAAATCCCATTTACATTTATTGTCGGGTTAAAGAACAAGTGTTATTTAACACACTGTTCGTGATAAACCCAAAAATCAATATCAATTCAATTCCAATTAAATATTATTTAATTGGTACACATCATTAAATCTAAATAAAAAGATTTAATCTTTTCTCAACTGGGTTCAAGAACAGTGTTAATGAAGACACCATTCACGACAAACCCAAATCACATTTGATATTAAACGCAAGGCTCTGAATAGAAAATATACCGGCTTATATTCAATATCAAATTCTACGACTAACAAATATCGTATTGGAAATAACGATATATATATATATATATATATATATATCTTTCAAACTTCCATAACAACATCTGTATAATCACGAAATCCAACATCGAAATATTCCGAAGACATTTTCGATTCAAATCCATTCCAATGCAATCATTGGAAATTCTGGTTATTTTCAAAACCATTTCAAATCCAATTTATTTATTTAAAAATAAATAGAATTGTAATTCTAGTTCAAAACTAGTTCATTTCAATAAAAATCTATTTTTATCTTTTCAAATATGGAGTTTTTCATCCCAATTCTTTCTAAATCATTTCTTATGATTTTACACAAATTATTACTATTTTTAATAATTTTATCAAGGCCCGTACAGTCGATTTCCATCAATGGCCATCAAACTGCACTTACAACGACCTTTTCCAAATTTGATTTGGACATAATTCCAAATCCAACCGTTAGATTTCAAATTTCTAATATTCGTTAGAAAGCTCTTTTCGATACGAACCCAACGGTTCCGGTTTTAGGAGAATCCGACGGTCGGATCTCCAGCAATATCCGTTCGAAGTCAATGGTCGAAATTCGCGAACTACCGCGGCGCGGCGCGTTCTATTCAGGCCAATATATTATATATATTATATATATATAATATATATACTTCGTCGATTTTCTTTTAAAACGTATTTTATAAATCGTTTTAAATTCAATTTCAAAACAATTTCAACTTCTTTTCAAATTCAAATCAAAATTGAATTTTTCCTTATAAATTCGATTTAAATTCATTTCAAATCGATTTCAATTCAAATTGATTTCTAATTCAATTTCAGTTCGTTTTCAGTTCAATTCAATTTCAATTCGAATTCATTTCTATTCAATTTCAATACGTTTTAAATTCAATTCAAAACGATTTCAATCTAATTCGAATTTCAATTCTATTCAGTTTAATTCGAATTTCATTTCATTTCAATTTAATTCGAATTTCAATTCCTTTCAAAATGTCAAATTTTGAAATCACTTTCGATATTCATTTTAAAATGAATAAAATCGATATAAATATCGTTCACGTCAAAATGGCGTCAGTCTAATCAACACGGCTTCATATATTTCTATTTTCAAATATTTTTATTTCAAATATTTCTATTTCGAAACTGGAATGAGGCCCAATCAGTTACCATATAATGTTAATTATATGGATTTTCTACAGTATGTGTATACAATAACAACGATGAATAATCAACCATCATCCAAAGTGCATTCTACACTGTATAAGCATCAAATATAAATATTTAACGCTCATAACAGTCTGTCAATCAATCGATCGACATACAACTAAACAATCGGGATTAGTGTACGTCAAATATCATCCCAATACCCGTGTGGGGTTTCAAACAATCAAACACAGATTTTATTTGTGCAGTTGGGCGATGTGTAAAATTTATCGTCCCAATCAATATCAGTCAAATGTGTGTATATAAACAAATCGTCCGATTTGTTTATTTTTATTTCATTTTATATACACGTTAAAAATTCTACTTTTAACTATAAAATATTTTCCATTATAAAATATTTTATCTCATTTCTCATCACATCACACAATCAACTACACATCAAAATTAAACAACCAAGCATACAAGCCGTCCATGGTCTGTGGACGTCGGGTGCTACTAAACACCGTCTGCATCCTAGTATATATATATAACTAGAAAATTAAATCAAAGAGTGAGAAATTCTCACCGAATTGCTAATCCAACGCCACGATTCTTCTTATGTAGAAATCCTTGCCGCTCTTGCCCCTTGTCACTTTCTCTGCCCGTATTCTCTACATATGTAAAAATCACATTTTTTACTTCGCTATTCGATATATAAAAATCGAATTTTTATTTCGCTATTCAATATATAAAAATTGAATTTTTACTTCGCTATTCAATATATAAAAAACCGAATTTTTACTTCGCTATTCAATATATAAAAATCGAATTTTTACTTCGCTATTCAATATATAAAAATCGAATTTTTACTTCGCTATTCAATATATAAAAATCGAATTTTTACTTCGCTATTCAATATATAAAAATCGAATTTTTACTTTGCTATTCAATATATAAAAATCGAATTTTTACTTCTACTTCAAATATTTAGATAGACGCTTTATTCTATATAAAATTATATTTTTATATTTCTACTTCATATATAAAGATCGAATTTTTATCATCATAACTATATAAAAGATTATATTTTTATACTTCTACTATAATAAAAATTATATTTTTAATATTTTTACCATATAAAAATTCCATCTTTGATATTTTTACAATATAAAAATCCTATCTTTTATAGTTCTACAATATAAAAATCCTATCTTCGATATTTTCACAATATAAAAATACTAACCTTGGAATAAAATAAAAATAAAATAATAGAAAGGAAGTTTTATTCCTAATTAACATCAGGGAAAAGAAAGAAAAATAAAATAATGCAAATAATTAAATAAATAAAAACTCACAGTATTCGTCGACTGGGGGGGTTTCTGTTTGGCGGCGGAGCTGGAGGGGGGGCGGAGGCGAGGTGGAGAAGAAGAAGAGGGGCGGCGGCAGGAGAAAAAAAGGGGGGGAGGGTGTGTCGCGATCGACAGCAGAGGGGGGGTGTCTTCGATCGGCAGCAGGAGGAGGGAGGGGTGTCGCGCGGTGGCGCAGGGGGAGGGGGCCGTGTCGTGCGGTGGCGCGCCGCATGGAGGGGCTCGGCGGTAGATTAGGGTTCTCTTTTTTTTTCCTTTCGAACTGAATTATGGGGGGGGGGGCAGAGGAGAAAAGGGGAAGAGAGTTTTATTTTTTATTTTTAATTATTTTAATTTCAAAAAGTTGACTTTTACATACGACCTCTTAACGAGGCCCACCGCCTGTCGTCCGTAGCTAATTACCCCCATTCCGAACACAATGGGATATGTATCGTTAGCTGATTCGGCTGTTACAATCAGTTTCCGTCAAAATCAACATATACTTCTATATATTGAATTTAAATGCGCATTTCAATTTACCAGGGCCGCATAATAACTCGAAAAATTCCAGAAAAATATTTTCTAGCTTCGTGTTGACGATGCGGTCCTAACAAAACTAGTTTTGTCGAATTCTGAGACCGTTGAAAAAATGGCCATTTTCAAGTCGATTAAAATTAACTGAAACTGGTCAAACGCGTTTTCCTTTGCCACGCTCACATATTGATTCGAAAAATTATGAAATTTGGAATCTAGCAATAACTTTACACCACGGACACAACAAAAGTGGTTTCGTCGAAATCCGAGGTCGTTTGCAAAATTTTCATTTTTAAGGGCCTGAATTCCATAACGACTATTCAGAATTTTCAACTGGACATATCTTTTGATTCCCGCTATGAAATTTTGATTTTTCGGATTCGTTGGAAAGATAAACACAATTAGATTCCATTATTTTTGGTTTCACTAAAATCCGGATTGTTTTGCACCCGGTACATTCAATTGGAGTTTGAAATCGAATTATCGAACTACCGCGCCATTTTCAATTCCTTTTATAATTATATAATAAATATTTATATTCTAACGACGACGTATATAGTATATACGTTCGAATTCCATTCAAAATAAATTTCTCGTCGATATTATTTAAAATAATTCATTTTAAATGTTCAAAATTCGTTAAAATTGCCAAAATAAAAATTTTAAACTGGCCCAGATTTTCGGGTTGTTACAATCTCCCCCACTTAAAACTTTTCGTCCCCGAAAAGGAACAAAGTCGAAAGTGGTTTGATCTTCAACTCTACGTTCGATTTGGCTTCCATTCTTCAACCTTTCAGTTTCTGAGAATTTTCAGAAATTTCAAAAATTTAGCTAACACCCGGAATTTTCGAAAAATTTCTCCATAACCTCCCCTGCACCGGGAGCCACGGGAAAATCCCAAAATTACCATATAGGCCTTCTGATCTCAAAAAGAAAAAGAAAACGCCAAGCGGCTAGCCAATAGGCTCATAAAATCATCATCACCCAAAAAAAACAGTAAATTATGTAGTAAACATGTACCTATTTGTCGGGCAAACAAATTTTATTCTCTGCTCTAGCCACCTTGCTATGACCTGTTCAGTGTAAGTATATGTATATGCAAGCAAATGCGACCAAATTTCAATAATATTCACTATTTGATCAAATTGGCTATATGGTTAAAATTTCAACTAACAAACAATAATCAAACAACACAACCATCAATCAATTAGTTGATTAGCTTTTGAAATTCATAACTTTGATATATAGTCAAAAATTAGATTTTTGATGCCAAATCACAACAATAGGCCCTATCTAATTTTGGTTCTCACACCAGTCATTAGGAGATATATAAATATCACACCTTCAACACTCGAACACTAATTCTGATGATGTAGCTACAATCATCAGAATCATCTTCGGGCGACTAGAGTGTGAATCTATATCTATCCAGTATATTAAAATTTCAAATACACGTTTGCAAGGCGTTTATGCAAAATCTTTATATACTGGACTGTCCAAATCAATTTAAAATAAATAATCAAATACGAATAGTTGATTTATATTTTCAAAACAAAATTCGTTTTCATTTTAAAAATATACTCTTCACACTCGTTCTAGGATACTACTGATCCCATCTCTAACGAGTCATTCTAATTGGATATTACAAATCCAATATCTGATGAATTCTTTCGTATGGTTCTAATGTGTTCTGTTCTCTGCTTTGTAAACCAAAGCTCTGATACCAACTGTGACAACAAGGAATTTCGCTCGATCCGAATCAGTCGCTAAACCGATCTAGACCGTTCGAAACGCCTGATTGTTTTGAGAACACGACAAAACAGAACGCGGACGGAAGAACATTTCATTGTCTATTACAACAATGCATCAGATCACAAGAATATACAGAGTATAATTGAATATTACACAGAAATATCAGAGATTTAAATTACATTTAAATACATAGCAGCGGAAAATAATACAATGCACAACTGAAGGAGATATACTGATACAAAGCTTTCCGGATATCGCTCCAGCTGTAAACCAGGATCCTGTGAATATAAATCTGCAAAACCAAAACTCCTAGCTGCCCGTGTCAAAATAGGGGCACCCGGAGTTTAGGTAAAAACAATAAACTCCAGGTCAGTCATGGGACTGGTGTGAGAACTAAAACAGTTATTATTCTTTATTTTAAAGTTAGGTAAATCAAGGGACCACGCCGTATAACACGGAACGGGTTTCCTCCCAAGAATACCAGTGCATAAAACAAACAACGCAATGCTAAATAAAGAAAAAATGAAGCTGTTATAAGACCCAGGTCCTATCACACAATGCAACGCAAGCCGGGGGATAGGGTTTTCCCTTATAACCGCCAAAGAATGCTTGATACGTTTAAAACAAATCATTTGGTACTATTATAAGTGTATAGTGTATAAAACAACTTCAAATCATAAGTATCAATCATAGGCGGCATGGGTACCATATATCATGTCGCCATACTAGGCTCTACAATCAAAACCGCAAATGTCACGTATTTGGAAGTTGGGTTTCCGTCTGTGAACCGAGGCAAAAGATAGTCCTCAACCGATTCGAGACTCTCTAGCCCGAGCCTCAGGAACAGCCGCAACTGCCCCTTGGATCGTCAGGGCCGGTCCACCGATGTGGATTATAATGCCTGAACACTACGTTTCTCCGCCCTTTGGGGCGTAAATGAGCCAACGAATGACTCCGTCGGACCCGGATCGTCCGATCAAACCGAGGCGCCTCGCAACAGCAACAACCACACAGGTGAAAATAATATAAATGTCAGGGCTGGTAGGTCACTGACACCACCCTAGCTAGAAAGAAAACGCATGTCCCCCCTGAGGTCCGTCTCCCGTTTTTGGTTCACCACCGGGGTGTGAGGCTCGCGAATTCACGTTACACAAAGTTGTGCCACACAGGCTGTGCTTTGATCATCACCACAAGACTTTGCTTTTCAACAGAAGCCTTGATCATTTGCATCTTAGCATGCCACACAGGCAAACCACTCTATGCAACCGATATCAGTCACACAGAATGAAATCCAATGTTAGACACACAGTCCATTTACAAGTTCGTTCTGGGTCTGAATGAAACCGGAGGCACCTAGTACCCCGCATATCCATCGATCTCCAAGTACGTCTGGACGATCACCAACTGTTTCCATCTTCTTGGGTGTACAGCCCAATCAAGATCATCAGTAATTACCCAAACGACATGAAGACCTCCGGTCTTCGACCACCGTCTTCATCTTCGACTTATCGCCGTATCAGTTATTCAGAATGGGTTAAACCCGGTCTTCCCGAATAACTCGTGTATATTTTAAATAAGTGTTACACAAACACAACATACGCCTCATTCCAATTCATTAGTCGCTAACCGTAAATTAATCAAGAGAATAATTCCCCAAATATTAACCCCGAAGGCCGAAACCAACATCAGATCAATATCCAGGAAACCATTCTGCTTAGCTAACCGACAGTTAGTTTCTAAATTTCACATTCATAGGGAAAGGTTCCCATTAATTTTATCAAAGATAAATCCTTTAAATTTATTCTTTAATCTATTTTTGAATATCAATTCAAACTAGTCGGGATTAACGAACCTTACCGAAGTAATCATTTGTTTTAATTTCCCAATCCCAACCTATTCATCCCATGAAGTAAAGCTGGTTATACTTCATATCTAACACCACGGTGTTATCGGTAAATTCAATTACCATTTCACGTTCAAATCTAATTAAAGTTTTAACTATCGCCTGGAGCAAAACTGGTGATACTCCATTCTCGATCATTTCAATCTAATTAAAGATTCATTAAAACTCCACTTAGTTTTAATCTTTGACTGGGTTAAAGAATCAGTGTCATTTAAAACACGGTTCACGATAAACCCAAAATCACATCACATTTCAATCAGTTCCTAATCGTAAAGTAGCAAGTGAGTAATTCCCTAAGTATTAACCCCGAAGGCCGAAACCAACATCAGATCAATACCTCTGAAACCATTCAACTTAACCAATCTCCAATTAGTTTCTGATTTTCTTAACTCCTTTGGGTCTAAGAACAGTATTGTTGAAGATACCATTCACGACAACCCAAAATCCCATTTCCATTAATTGTCGGGTTAAAGAACAAGTGTTATTTAACACACTGTTCACGATAAACCCAAAAATCAATATCAATTCAATTCCTATTAAATATTATTAAATTGGTACACTTCATTAAATCTAAATAATAAGATTTAATCTTTTCTCAACTGGGTTTAAGAACAGTGTTAATGAAGACACCATTCACGACAAACCAAAATCACATTTGATATTAAACACAAGGCTCTGAATAGAAAATATACCGGCTTATATTAAATATCAAATTCTACGACTAACAAATATCGTATTGGAAATAACGATATATATATATATATATATATCTTTCAAATTTCCATAACAACATCTGTATAATCACGAAATCCAACATCAACCATCATCCAAAGTGCATTCTACATTGTATAAGCATCAAATATAAATATTTAACGCTCATAACAGTCTGTCAATCAATCGATCGACATACAACTAAACAATCGGGATTAGTGTACGTCAAATATCATCCCAATACCCGTGTGGGGTTTCAAACAATCAAACACAGATTTTATTTGTGCAGTTGGGCGATGTGTAAAATTTATCGTCCCAATCAATATCAGTCAAATGTGTGTGTATAAACAAATCGTCCGATTTGTTTATTTTTATTTCATTTTATATACACGTTAAAAATTCTACTTTTAACTATAAAATATTCTCCATTATAAAATATTTTATTTCATTTCTCATCACATCACACAATCAACTACACATCAAAATTAAACAACCAAGCATACAAGCCGTCAATGGTCTGTGGACGACGGGTGTCGGGTGCTACTAAACACCGTCTGCTTCCTAGTATATATATATAACTAGAAAATTAAATCAAAGAGTGAGAAATTATCACCGAATTGCTAATCCAACGCCACTATTCTTCCTATGTAGAAATCCTTGCCGCTCTTGCCCCTTGTCACTTTCTCTGCCCGTATTCTCTACATATGTAAAAATCACATTTTTTACTTCGCTATTCGATATATAAAAATCGAATTTTTATTTCGCTATTCAATATATAAAAATCGAATTTTTACTTCGCTATTCAATATATAAAAAACCGAATTTTTACTTCGCTATTCAATATATAAAAATCGAATTTTTACTTCGCTATTCAATATATAAAAATCAAATTTTTACTTCGCTATTCAATATATAAAAATCGAATTTTTACTTCGCTATTCAATATATAAAAATCAAATTTTTACTTCGCTATTCAATATATAAAAATCGAATTTTTACTTCTACTTCAAATATTTAGATAGACGCTTTATTCTATATAAAATTATATTTTTATATTTCTACTTCATATATAAAGATCGAATTTTTATCATCATAACTATATAAAAGATCATATTTTTATACTTCTACTATAATAAAAATTATATTTTTAATATTTTTACCATATAAAAATTCCATCTTTGATATTTTTACAATATAAAAATCCTATCTTTTATAGTTCTACAATATAAAAATCCTATCTTCGATATTTTTACAATATGAAAATCCTAACCTTGGAATAAAATAAAAATAAAATAATAGAAAGGCAGTTTTATTCCTAATTAACATCACGGAAAAGAAAGAAAAATAAAAATAATGCAAATAATTAAATAAAAAAAACTCACAGCGTTCGTCGACTGGGGGGGTTTCTGTTTGGCGGCGGAGCTGGAGGGGGGGCGGAGGCGAGGTGGAGAAGAAGAAGAGGGGCGGCGGCAGGAGAAAAAAGGGGGGAGGGTGCGTCGCGATCGACAGTAGAGGGGGGGTGTCTTCGATCGGCAGTAGGAGGATGGGAGGGTGTCGCGCGGTGGCGCATGGGGAGGGGGGCGTGTGATGGCGCTCCGCCTGGAGGGGCTCGGCGGTAGATTAGGTTTTTTTTCCTTTCGAACTGAATTATAAAGGGGGGGGGGCAGAGGAGAAAAGGGGAAGAGAGTTTTATTTTTTATTTTTAATTATTTTAATTTCAAAAAGTTGACTTTTACATACGACCTCTAAACGAGGCCCACCGCCTGTCGTCCATAGTTAATTACCCCCATTCCGAACACAATGGAATATGTATCGTAAGCTGATTCGGCTGTTACAATCAGTTTCCGTCAAAATCAACATATACTTCTATATATTGAATTTAAATGCGCATTTCAATTTACCGGAGCCGCATACTAACTCGAAAAATTCCAGAAAAATATTTTCTAGCTTCGAATTGACGATGCGGTCCTAACAAAACTAGTTTCGTCGAATTCTGAGACCGTTGGAAAAATGGCCATTTTCCAGTCGATTAAAATCAACTGAAACTGGTCAAACGCGTTTTCCTTTGCCACGCTCACATATTGATTCGAAAAATTATGAAATTTGGAATCTAGCAATAACTTTACACCATGGACCCAACAAAAGTGGTTTCGTCGAAATCCGAGGTCGTTTGCAAAATTTCCATTTTTAAGGGCCTGAATTCCATAGCGACTATTCAGAATTTTCAACTGGACATATCTTTTGATTCCCGCTATGAAATTTTGATTTTTCGGATTCGTTGGAAAGATAGTCACAATTAGATTCCATTATTTTTGGTTTCACTAAAATCCGGATTGTTTTGCACCCGGTACATTCAATTGAAGTTTGAAATCGAATTATCGAACTACCGCGCCATTTTCAATTCCTTTTATAATTATATAATAAATATTTATATTCTAACGACGACGTATATAATATATACGTTCGAATTCCATTCAAAATATATTTCTCGTCGATATTATTTAAAATAATTCATTTTAAATGTTCAAAATTCGTTAAAATTGCCAAAATAAAAATTTTAAACTGGCCCAGATTTTCGGGTTGTTACAACAAATGAACATTTCTACTTCTATAACATGTAAATGTTAATACTAAACAACGCATATTTTAATTATTCCTACTTACATTAAAAATATAATAATTTTTTTAATGTAAAAACATTTTTATCAAACAATGATCTTTTTATCGAATACTTTTATACATTAAAAATGAGCTTTTGAATGGAAACATATTAAAATCAAATTTTAATCTTTTTATAATATCATTTTTACATTAAAATGTACTTTCCTGTGTTAACACATTTTTACCAAAGTTTAATATTTTTAATCAATCCTTTATTACATTAAAGATGTAATTTTAATGTTAACATAATTGATTAAACAATGGAACCTTTTCAAATGATTTATTTACATTAACAATGTAAATTTCAATGTCAAAATATATTTTTATTACACAATGAATCTTTTATTTTCATAAGATTCATTTACATTAAAAATGTAAATTTTAATGTACAAACATTTTTCAAGCAATGAACCTTTTTCGAATGATGCATTTTTACATTAACAATGTAAATTTTAATGTGAAACAAATTTTCAAACAATGAATCTTTTAATATGACTCATACATACATTAAAGTGTAATTTTTAATGTAAACAAAATTTATTAAATTGAATCTTTTATATGATTCAAATTTACATTTAAAATGTAATTTTTAATGTAAACAAAATTTTAATTGATTTGAGTCTTTTAAAACAAATGTTCATTTTTCATATTTTATCATATACAACAAAAATGTAAACTTTTTATTGTTAAACGTTTTTATATTCCAACTAATGATCATTTTACATAAATCATGCTTTACATTAAAAATGTAAATTTTAATGTTTCAACATTATTATCCATACAATGAATATTTTATATATTTTATCTTTACATTAAAAATGTGAATTTTGAAGTTTGAATATTTTTATCCCTAACATAAATGACATATTTATCTAAAATGATATTTTTATCTAACATGACATTTTTATCTTAAATGACAATGTTATCCTAACATGACATTTTTATCTAAAATGATATTTTTATCTAACATGACATTTATCTAAAATGACATTTTTATTTAAAATGACAATTTTATCCTAACATGACATTGTTATCTAAAATGATATTTTTATAACAAAAAATGTTATTTTTAATCTAACATGACAATTTAACTAAAATGATAATTTTATAACAAAAATGTTATTTTTAATCTAATGTAACATTTCTAACAAAAAATGTTATTTTTAATCTAATGTAATATTTCTAACAAAAAATGTTATTTTTAATCTAATGTAACATTTCTAAAAAAAAAAGTTATTTTTAATCTAATGTAACATTTCTAACAAAAAATGTTATTTTAACTAACAGGCATTTTCTAATAAAAATGATATTTTTTAAATAACATAACATTTTCTAACAAAAACGATATTTTTTAACTAACATGACATTTTTATCTAAATGATATTTTTAACAAAAGTGACATTTTTATTCTAATGAAAACATGATTTTACAAAAATGACATATTTGTTCTAATAAAACATTTTTTAACAAAATAATGACATATTTACTCTAATAAAACATTTCTAACAAAATGACAATTTTTATCTAGCATGCCATTTTATAACAAAATGGTATTTTTATTCTGATGCAACATTTTATAACAAAAATGTTATTTTTATTCTAATCTAACAAAAATGATATTTTAATTCTAACATAATATGATTTTACAAAAATGACATATTTAAATAACGTGACATGATTTTACAAAAAATGACATGTTTTTAATGATCACCATATGTAATAAAAATGTAATCTTTATTATTTACCCAAAAATGTAGTAACAAGTTATTCTTTTTATTTTACTCTAACATATTTAAAATGTCTTAAAATAGCAAAACATGTAATAACATGTTTTGATTTTATTCCTAGTCTAACATAAGAAAATGATTTTTTAATGCCAAACATGTGTTAACATGTTTTTATTTTATTCCTAATCTAACATAAGAAAATGACTTATTAATGCCAAATATGTATTAAGATGTTTTTATTATATTTCTAATCCAACATTAGAAAATGACTTTTTTAATGCCGAACATGTACTAAGATGTGTTTATTATATTTCTAATCCAACATAAGAAAATGACTTTTTTTAATGCCAAACATGTATTAACATGTTTTTATTATATTTCTAATCCAACATAAAAAAATGACTTTTTTAATGCCAAACATGTATTAACATGTTTTTATTAAATTTCTAATCCAACATAAGAAAATGACTTTCTAATGCCAAACATGTATTAACATGTTTTTATTATATTTCTAATCCAATATAAGAAAATGACTTTTTTAATGCCAAACATGTATTAACATGTTTTTATTATATTTCTAATCCAACATAAGAAAATGACTTTTTTTAATGCCAAACATGTATTAACATGTTTTTATTTTATTATATACAATAAAAAATATGGTTTTTATTGTATGCATACATTTTGACAAAAATGAATATACACAATTCAATTCAATTGTTCAACGCAATCACAAATAAACAATTATAATTTTATACAACACCAACATGAATTCTATATAGTATAAATATAAATTTCACATCTCGATTAATAATTAAATTTATTTTAAAATAGAGATCTCACATCGATTTTTGTCAGAATTTCCAGTGTGCTCTGTTTCAGCTCTAGTCAGTTCCATATTGCAGATCTCATCGTCATGATTCCAACGCATTTCTTTTCGTCCGATTCCGACCTCGTATGAGAGAGATATAGCGTTATGAACATTGATTATATTAATTATATAATTAATTAATTAATCAAAAATTAAAATCCCTTAACCTTTCTTCTCAAAACCCGTCGTTCTCTTTCTAAAACCGCTCAACCCAAAACTGCCGTTCCTCATTCCAAATCGCACCTTGATTGTGGTTGCCTTCAATGATCTTGACCGTTCACTAGAGAGGTCTCGTGGTGCTCTCCAATATTGGCTTTATAATTTTCATGAATTATGTGATGGATTAGAAGAAATTGATAAAGGAAATTTGAAGAAGAGTGGCCATTGAAGGATAGGGTGTCGGTGGCTATGATATAAATTAGGGTTCGATTATTTTAGGGTATTTATAAATAAATTAATTAATTGCTTCTTTAATTCAGAAAAGGCCTGCTAACCATATATTGTGTTAATTTGTGATCCGAAATTCTCATTAGGATTGGTTCAGCTGATGTGTCATCTAAAGGATATTATTTAGTTCCTTAATTTACTCTCTTGATTGAGGATTGGACCAGTTGATGTGTCACCTAAAGGACATTATTTAGTTCCTTAATTTACTCCCTTGATTGAGGTATTTTCAGCAACCTCATTTAAAGGATAAAGAAGATTCTCTCTTGATTGAGACATTTATAGCAACCTCATCAAAAGGATAAAGGAGATTTTAATTTACTCTCTTGATTGAGATAAATGCAGCAACCTCATTGAAGGATAAAGAATATTCTTATTTTTTATTCTTTCTCTCCTTATCTGAATGCATGAAAGTAGAATATAAATTTACTGCTACGGTTGGTATGTTGAATATGCTTGTAACAACTCCATCAATTAAATCAATAAAGTTTGCCTTTCTCCCGTGGTTTTTTCCCGCAAAGGGTTTTTCCACATTAAATCTTGTGTGTGATTTTGTTTCTTTACTTGCTTCTTTGATCATTTATTTATTAACAAGTGGTATCAAAGCGCTGGTTTATTCAACATGGCGTCGTTAAAGTATGATCTTCCGCTATTGGATCGAAACACTCGATTCTCATTGTGGCAAGTGAAGATGCGGGCGTTGCTCGCACAAGCTGATTATGATGATGCATTGGATGGATTCGGGAACAAGAGATTTGATCTACGGACCGATGATGAGAAGAGAAAGGATCGGAAGGCTTTGTCGCAAATTCAGCTCCATCTACACAATAATATTTTACAAGAAGTTTTGAACGAGAAGACAGCTGCTTCTCTTTGGCTGAAACTGGAGTCAATTTGCATGACCAAGGATCTCACAAGTAAGATGCATCTCAAACAAAAGCTGTTTCTGCACAAATTGCAAGAGGGAGGTAATTTGCTTGACCATATTTCTGATTTTAAAGAGATTGTTTCTGACTTGACTGCAATGGAAGTCAAATATGATGATGAAGATTTGGGTTTAATCCTATTATGTTCTTTGCCCAGTTCTTACTCAAATTTCAGAGATACCATATTATATAGTCATGATACTCTCACTCTAAATGACGTTTATGAAGCCTTGCACGCCAAGGAGAAAATGAAACAACTGGTGTCTTCAACTGGATCAAGCTCTCAAGCCGAAAGCTTGTCCGTTCGTGGCAGGACAAAGGAGAAAAATTCAAATAATGGATCTCGAGGCAAAAGTTCCAATGCCTATAAAGGTCGATCTAAATCTAGAGGCAAATACAAGTCTTGCAAATATTGTAAGAGGGATGGACATGAAATATCTGAATGTTATAAGCTGCAGAACAAGGAAAAGAGAAATGGCACATACAAACCAAAAGATAACAAAGAAGATGAAGTTAATGCCAATTGTGCTCGTAATGATAGTTCTGACAATGAGATGCTTGTTGTTACCGTGTTTGCTGGATGTGCTGAGATTAAAGATGAATGGATACTTGACACTGCTTGCACTTTCCATATGTGTCCTATTAAAGATTGGTTTACAACCTTAGAACCCATAAAACATGCTGGCTCAGTTTTGATGGGTGATGATTCGGCATGTAAAGTAGCAGGAATTGGTTCTATTCAGATCAAGATGTTTGATGGCGCAATCAGAACTTTAACAGATGTTCGGTTCATTCCCAACATGAAGAGAAATCTGATTTCTTTAAGTGCTCTTGATGACAAAGGGTACAAATATTCAGGTGGAGGTGGTGTCTTGAAAGTCACAAATGGTTCTCTTATTGTAATGAAGGGAAATCTTAGGCAAACAAATGGCCTTTATTATCTTCAAGGCACTACTGTTTCAGGTAATGCTTCCCCTGTTATCTCAAATAATATTTCTGATTGTGATACTGCTAATCTTTGGCATATGCGTCTTGGACATATGAGTGAATTAGGTCTGTCAGAGTTGAACAAGAGAGGACTTCTTGATGGGTACAACGCAGGCAAACTGAAGTTCTGTGAGCATTGCATTTTTGGCAAGCATAAGAGAGTGAAGTTCAACACTGCAGTTCATACAACAGAAGGCATTCTAGATTATGTGCATTCAGACTTATGGGGACCGTCTAGGAAAGCATCCATGGGCGGTGCTTGTTACATGATGACAATCATTGATGATTATTCCAGAAGAGTTTGGACTTATTTTTTGAAACATAAATCTGAAGCTTTTTCAGCTTTCAAAGAGTGGAAGACTATGGTTGAGAGACAAACTGAAAGGAAGGTAAAGAAGCTTCGGACTGATAATGGGATGGAGTTTTGTTCAGATGAATTTAATTCATTTTGCAAGGCTGAAGGCATTGTTAGGCACTACACCATACCTCACACTCCTCAGCAAAACGGGGTTGCCGAGCGTATGAATAGGACTATCATTTCTAAGGCTTGCTGCATGTTGTCAAACGCAGGTTTGGATAGACGTTTTTGGGCTGAAGCTGCTTCCACAGCCTATTATCTCATCAACCGCTCTCCCTCTGTTGCTATTGGTAAGAAAACTCCGATTGAGGTATGGTCTGGTTCTCCAGCAAATTATTCTGAATTGAAAGTTTTTGGATGTATTGCTTATGCTCATGTTGACAATGGAAAGTTAGAGCCAAGAGCTGTTAAGTGCATTTTTCTTGGTTATAAGTCTGGTGTTAAAGGCTATAAATTATGGAATCCTGAAACAAGTAAGGTTGTAATTAGCAGAAATGTTGTGTTTAATGAATCTGCTATGTTACATGATATTCCATCTACTAATGATCTTGTTGAGAGTAAGCAGAAATCAAATGTCCAGGTGGAGCATATTATTGATACAGATGCTACATCAAACGCAGAAATTGAGGGACAAGATGAAGCACCCATTGTTGAGGATCCTCCAGCAGTTATGCAACCACCGCAACAATCTATTGCAACAAACAGAACTAGAAGGAATCTAAAGCCAATAAGAAGGTTTATTGAGGAAGCAAATGTTGTTGCTTATGTGTGCGCTGTAGCAGAAGAAATAGAAGGTATTGCCGAGCCTTCTTCATATTTTGAGGCTGTTATCTCTAGTGATTCTGATAAGTGGATGGCTGCTATGCATGATGAGATGAAGTCACTTGAAAGAAATGACACTTGGGACTTAATCAAATTGCCTAAAGAGAAGAAACCTATTCATTGCAAATGAGTTTTCAAGAGAAAAGAAGGTGTTTCTCCAAACGATAAGACAAGGTACAAAGCAAGATTAGTTGCAAAAGGTTACAGTCAGATTCCAGGTATTGACTATAATGAAGTTTTTTCCCCTGTTGTGAAACATAGCTCAATTCGCATGTTACTCAGTATTGTTGCTATGCATGATTATGAGCTTCAACAGTTAGATGTAAAAACTGCATTTTTACATGGAGAATTAGAAGAGGATATTTATATGCATCAACCTGAGGGTTTTATCATCCCTGGAAAAGAAAATCTTGTTTGTAAATTAAAGAAATCTCTTTATGGATTGAAACAGTCACCTAGGCAGTGGTATAAAAGATTTGACACTTTTATGCTATCTCAAGGTTTTAAAAGGTCCAATTATGATAGTTGTGTCTATTTGAAAATTACTACTCATTCAGCCATTTATTTGTTACTTTATGTTGATGATATGTTGATTGCTTCAAAAGACAAGGTGGAAATTGAAAATTTGAAAAGGCAGTTAAGTAGAGAGTTTGAAATGAAAGATTTGGGAGATGCTAAGAAGATTCTTGGCATGGAGATATCAAGAGATAGAACTTCTGGAAAATTATACCTAAGTCAGAGTGGGTATGTTAGAAAAGTGCTTCGCCGTTTTAATATGCTTGATGTCAAACCTGCAAGTACTCCTCTTGCTGCACATTTTAAATTGTCATCAACCATGTGTCCACAATCAAATGAAGATATTGAGTACATGTCTAGAGTTCCCTATTCTAGTGCAGTTGGTTCACTTATGTATGCCATGGTTTGTTCGCGTCCTGATTTATCACATGCTTTAAGTGTTGTCAGTAGATTCATGGCCAATCCTGGAAGAGAGCATTGGAAAGCAGTTCAATGGATTTTTATATATCTTCATGGCACTGCAAATGCTTGTTTGCAGTTTGGTAAATCTAAAGAAGAACTTGTTGGTTATGTGGATTCTGATTTTGCAGGTGATTTGGATAAAAGGAGATCATTAACAGGTTATGTTTTCACCATTGGTGGTTGTGCTGTAAGTTGGAAAGCAACCTTGCAAACTACAGTAGCATTATCAACTACTGAGGCCGAGTATATGGCTATTTCTGAAGCATGTAAAGAAGCTATTTGGCTTAGAGGTTTATATTTTGAGTTTTGTGGAGATACATCTTGCATTACTATATTTTCTGATAGCCAGAGTGCTATATGCCTTACAAAGGATCAAATGTTCCATGAGAGAACTAAACATATAGATGTGAGGTATCACTACATTCGAGATGTTATTGCTAAAGGTGGTGTTAAAATTTGCAAGATAAGTACTCATGACAATCCCGCTGACATGATGACAAAGCCAGTTCCAATTACTAAGTTTGAGCTTTGCTCAAGCTTGGTTGGTGTTACAGTATAGTCTTTAGGGACTATTGGAGCAAGGCAGATATTTATTTGTTGAAGGAGTTCGTTTTTTACTTCAAGATGAGAATTCGTCTCAAGGTGGAGATTGTTAATTTGTGATCCGAAATTCTCATTAGGATTGGTTCAGCTGATGTGTCATCTAAAGGATATTATTTAGTTCCTTAATTTACTCTCTTGATTGAGGATTGGACCAGTTGATGTGTCACCTAAAGGACATTATTTAGTTCCTTAATTTACTCCCTTGATTGAGGTATTTTCAGCAACCTCATTTAAAGGATAAAGAAGATTCTCTCTTGATTGAGACATTTATAGCAACCTCATCAAAAGGATAAAGGAGATTTTAATTTACTCTCTTGATTGAGATAAATGCAGCAACCTCATTGAAGGATAAAGAATATTCTTATTTTTTATTCTTTCTCTCCTTATCTGAATGCATGAAAGTAGAATATAAATTTACTGCTATGGTTGGTATGTTGAATATGCTTGTAACAACTCCATCAATTAAATCAATAAAGTTTGCCTTTCTCCCGTGGTTTTTTCCCGCAAAGGGTTTTTCCACGTTAAATCTTGTGTGTGATTTTGTTTCTTTACTTGCTTCTTTGATCATTTATTTATTAACATATTGCACGTTACGAAAGAATTAAATTAATTGATAGGGATGTGGTGTTAATCTAAATGAGATAAAGGCCAATATATAATAACAATATATTAAATAATATTTAATTTAATAATTGTCTATCTTATCCCTTTTTTCTCACTTTTTTCTTGTATTTATAAAAGGTATATAGTATGGCATATATGTATATGAAAAGAAGATTAAGAATCAAAGGATATGAATGAAACGCATGCGGCGATTATTGTTATCATTGTCATTATTATTATTATTATTCCTTTTTTATTTTCCTTGCAATGAATGGCACGCCTCATTGAATATGATTTAAAATTTTATTTATTTTACGAAAGAGGCGACTATCCTTTATTTATGATTTTATATTTCACTAATATGCTAATAGCGATGCTTTTGTCTAACAAAATATATTTTTAACTAACTAATGAATATTTCATTTCATGACCATTTTATATATCGCATTTATGTATGTTTATATATTGTATATGTATATTTTCATACAACGCCTATACACATTTTCATATAATGTGTGTATATATATATATATATTTGGTTATATACTTTATTTTATTCCTCACTTGAGTCTCTACATATGTAGTAGGTTATAGGTGAATAAATTAGTTGACTAGACATGTCATGTTAGTCTAATCAACATTTATTAACCTTTATTTCTTATTAAAAATTCAAAAGAAAATTACATAAATAAAGAGAATAATGAAAAGTAATGAATGCATAATTTATTGTTTTAATGATGACTATAAGAAAGTTATGTGACTTTTTAAATTTCAAAACATGTAATATTAAACAACGTAATTTAGGGGACATATTTAATTAGACTAATAAGAATAAATCATAGAAATATGTATATAGTTTTGTAGGCTTTTGTTTTATTTTATTTTGGGATTTGAAGATTGTAGATATAAAGAGAAGGGATAAAGAAAAAGGGAAATAAAGGGAATAGCTTTGTTTCTAAATGAATTTGAATGATAGATAAAAGAGTAGAAAGAGGAGAGAATAAATACATGAGATAAATGCTAGATTATTTAATGATAATTATTAGAAAGTTTGCAACATTTCAATTTTCAAAACATATAGTATTAAACATCATGTGTTATTACATAAATAACATTAAAAGTTTTACGGTATTATTATTATTATTATTATTTTCATATATACAATAATTTAATAATGGAATTTTTAAATTCTGACGCATTTTCTAACAAAATTTCCTTAAAATAATTTTTTAAATTGGTTCTGATTATCCTGTTTGTTACATTCTCCCCCACTTAAAATCTTTTTGTCCTCGAAAAGGAACGGAGCTGAAAGTTGTTTAATTAATCAACTCAACTTTCATTCTTTTATTGGTTTCAATAATTTTATTAGTTGAACTAATAATCACACAACACCATCATCAATCAGTTAGTTGAATAGCTTTTCAAAAATATATAACTTTTATATGTTAAAAATCATATTTTCTAAAATAGGATTATATATATAATCATAAATACGTTAATTATAAACTTGTCACTCTCAACTCATTTTAGGGCCTTTCTAACCGAATCTCTAATGAGTATCTCATTCTAGGATGCTACTGATCCTATCTCTAATGAGTATTCTTATTGGATATTACTAATCCAATCTCTGATGAGTCTTTTATTCAGTTCTAACGAGTTGTACCCCAAAGATTTGAGCTAACCAGAGCCCTGATACCAACTGTAACGATTCCAATTTCACTCGGATCCAGTCGATCGCTAAATCGACGAAGACCGTTCAAAACCCGAATACGCTAACTTTGGGCATACAACACATTAGAACAAATAACAGAAGACTTTTATAAACATTACAATAATGTTACATCAGAGTACATAATATATCAAAGTACATCAAATTATATTACGGCGAAAGATTAAATTACAATAGACTTAATACAATGCAGCGGAAACAAATAAACTAATACAGCGGAAGACTATCAATGCTCTGGACATAGCTTTAAGCTTCGATCCAGAATCATGCACAATATATCTGCAAAATAAGCTACTCGACTGCCCGTATGGAAAATAAGGGAACCTAAGTTTGCAAAGTGAAACAAACTGCAAGTCAGTCATGGGACTGGTATAAGAAATCTTACTTAACCTATCTAATAATAAGGCTAATCACAGGACTAGGCCGCTAACGCGGAACGGGTTTACTCCATTGGATTGCCGGTGCATGAAATAAAGTAAATCGTTAAACAACACAATGCTTTTTAGAAAATTGAAACCATTATAAGACTCAAGTCCCATCACACAATGCAACGCAAACCGGAGGATAGAGTTTTACCTTATAATGGTCAAAAATTCTTGATACGATAAAAGCGGTTTGATATTATTATTAGTGTATATATGTTTATTTCAATCATAATGTATCAATCATAGACGGCATAGCTACCATATACTATGTCGCCATACTAAGTTTACATTCAAAACTGTATGGTGTCATATCGAAAGTTGGGTTTCCATCATGAGTCAAGGCTAGGGACGATCTCCTTACCGATTCGAGACACTCTAGCAATGTCTCAGGATCCCCGCAATGAACCCTTGGATCCTGCAGGGCCGGTCTACAAATATACCTTAGTGGATTGGCAATTCCCGAACACACGTTTCCCGGTCCTATTGAACCTATAAATTGGACACTATCGACCAATATAACCGAGGCCTCATAATCAATCATCCATATAAGTAAAATGTCAGGGCTTGCAAAACCCTGATAACACTTCTAGCTAGAAAGAAACGTGCGCACTCCCTGCGTTCCCTTATCCCGTTTCTAACTCTTACTGGGGTGTGAGGCTCGTGAAGTTACGCTACACAAAGCTATGCTAAATAAAGCTGTGCTTTGATCATCAACCACAAGGCTCTGCTTTTCAACAAAAGCCTTAATCATTTGCATCTTAGCTTGCCACATCGTTAGTCCATACCATACCATTGATTTCTGCCAATATATAACCTCTAAGCTCGTATGTCTCAGAGAAGGGTGTCATGCAAGAGAATAAATTCTCCGCCACCAAACAAATATATATTTAGCGGAGATCAACAAATACAACATAAAGGAATACAACGTCAGACATACCATCCATTTACAAGTTCGTTCTGGGTCTGAACGAAACTGGAGACACCTTATTCCTCATCCCATATGTCCAATACAGGAGAGAGATTTTGTAACGACCCGAATTTTTGGCCGTTCAAATCGACAATAAACCACCCATGTCGACCCAAACAAATCACAAATGCAGGTAGTTATTGGGAAAAGAAGGAAAGAAAGAAAGAAAAGAAAAACCAATCACAGAACCTCACAGCGGAAGGACAACATATAATAAACAAATAGCAGTTTAAAAGCGGTTGAGATGTATACCTCGGTTATAACATTCAATGATTATAAGTGTTACATATACATACAGCTGTACATAATAAGCAGCGGGAATAATGCAGCGGATATACATATGTATAGATAATAGATATACCAAATCTTCGTCTTCGATCTCCAAGCACAGTCATCTTCAAATACTGCAACGTCTGCTGACCCGAGAGTATTGCATAAAAAGAAACACAACAAACACTCGGGTCAGCACTAAATCATCTCATATTAGTCAAATCAAAATACGAAATAACATCAGTGTCATGGGTACAGTAACTCAAGAGATGTTACGGGATTTTTCCATCTCTCAAGGATCCGTTAAACTAATACATACATAATATAGTACGCTATTATGATAGTGTCTATCCAGTAAAGTATAAATACTGAAAATAGCGTAAGCGGGATTACCATATTACCCTTACGCCGTTTATAGGCACCAACAGTCTATACAGTACCGTAAATTCACCGTATTGGTGTTATCAGAGGGCACTCCATAGAAGGCAATGCTAAATCAAAATCGTATGGGGCTCGATATGGATATATATGACAAGGCACTCGAGGCAATGCCCAGGGTAGGATTCGACCAATTGCACTCCCGGACTGGTGGTAACGCATAGCAGCCACTACCGCCCACCTCGGAACACACTCCCAAAGTCATAAATGGGCCCAAATCATCATCATCATAGTCATAGAAATATTATCGAAGAAGTGTGTCCGATCAAAGGTGCTACCTCAGTTAGTCACGGTATAGCTCCTATTTTAGTCATTTCAATTCTGACCCGAAGGTCAGGGCTATTTCGTCCTCGATCATCTTCTTCAATTCAATAATCGACTCCAAGTCATCATATCTCGTTCTGGATACGTCAAAACGTTCACAGTTGTCAAAGTGGTATCGATACTGACAGAGAGTATGCCTTATGTCGACTCCGGTCTCTTTAACAACCAACGCTTACATATTTTCACATCGGTTGGTTCTTTTACATTTCAAAGGTTCGCTTTCATATCAAAATATCATATTTTGCTTCGAACCCATTTTATATTCAAAATAGAATATACTTTCATATCAAAAATATCCCAATCATTCCCAAACCGGTTATATTCCAACTAGAATATATTTCCATGTCATTATATTATACTCATATAATATTTCACCAAATCGATTCATATTCAAGTAGAATATACTTTACCTCAAAGGTTATACTTATCTCAAATCGATTTGAATTATAAAACCATTCATATTCAATAGAGTATAAATCTCCATAACACTCATTCATATCATTTATGGAGTCCAATATATTCGAATACATATCAATTACCTTTCCATATAAAAATGGTTAAAGTTGATTCCATATTTGAATACCTATCTCAACTTCATCTCGAATTGGGTTTAAATTCAGCATTTTCCATTCGGAAGAACTTATACTTATAAAATATAATTTTAAAAGATAGATATTTATAAGGAAAACCTTTATACAAATAATGTATATATATATATAATATCTTAGTTGGAATGGGATAAGGTAAATTTTAAACACTATATATACATAAAAATTGAATGTTTACTAAATAATTTAATAAAAGAATATAAGAAAGATTTTGTTATTATAAAAATAGTTATAGGTAAAGGTTAATAAATAAATTCTTGAAGAGAGGATAATAATTTGAAATCACGGTGTAAATATATATATAAGAAAATTCTTTAACTAAAAATTTACTCTTCCTCTCGAGCTTCAATACTTGAATCTAAACTCCAGTCTCAATGGAGTTGCTTAGCTCAAAGGACTTGTTTCAAATCCCATTTCAAACCCATTTTCAAATTCAAGGATTCAATGTTATATTCGTATTAAGCTTGAAAACAATCCCGAGTATTCTCGATTATCTTAATTCTGGTATTAACTTCAATAAGAGTTTATTTTATTCGAGTCTGCCCAATCCTTGAAAATCCCAAATCGTATAAATTTAACTCTTAAACCTTTAAATTCACTTTGGGAAAACACTTAAATCATTTCAAATAATCTTTAAGATTCAGATTTTCAAAGGAAGAATAAAGCTTATCGAAGTCGATACATTTCCTTTAAATGAAATTTCCATCAAAATAAAAATTTCAAATATTTAAATCATTTAACCAACCGATGTCCATATATAATTTGCTACCCTATGGCCAAGTGGTTAAAAATTTAATTTCTCGATATTCAAGGATGGATCTATCATTTCAATCCAAATCAGGGTCACAGAGATTTATCATTTCACTCTGTGTTCTTAATTCATTTCAAATCGATTAATCCCGGGTTTATTCGATGCCCGTAACATCAAGGGTAAAATGGGATTATTCATCACAACAAAATACAACATCCATATACTGAGTAACAGAACATACAATATCAATACCAATTTGGTAACCAACCAACCAAGGCATCCATCACACCAATTTATTCCAATAGTGAATATTTAAATCTTTTGGCCGGTTAACAAGTAACCGGTTTCAACTAGAAATTTAATTTAACTTAAATAACTAATGGTCGAATTATTTGCATGTAACACACTTGCATGTCAAATTTTTAAGCAACCACTCACAGCCAATCACAACCATGCAACCAAAACTTACTTCATAATTTAATTCGATGAATATGGCAATAATTTAGTTATTCGTGAGCGAAGAATCACTCACCTTTGGTCTTTAAATCAAACGAACATCCAACCATAGCCCAAAATTTCACAGTCTCTAAACAAAGCCAGGTTAGTTCCAAAACGTTCGCAATCTCGCCACGATCCCAACGCAACAGACCGCGTCCAAATCCGAGTTAAAACGAGAAAGTTATTAGCATTTCTTCATTTGAATTTCGAATTATATAAAATAAATAAATAATACTCTCACCAAATAAGATTCCGCCACGTCATCCTCTCTTCTCTCCCGCTCATCCACTACAGGCGTGAACAGTAATTCATAGAAAAAGGAACCCCGTAACCGTGAATTTTGACTGCCTAGTACCATCGATTCTGCCCACGAAATCGACCAAGTTCACCATCATTCTGACCGTCACCTCGCGCCCCGTCTCCCGATGCCAGAACCTCCGCCTCCGATCAACTCTGGAGTAACCAGCCATTCAGAGAACGAAAGGGGGTTTCAACCCTAAAACTCAAATTCCGACCACTACACCGACTTCCAGACAGAACCGACACCACCATTGGGTTCGTATCGACCTCCTCTTCAAAACGCATATGCCAATTTCTTCGATTAACTTTCAGATCAAAAACCCCTAATTTTGATTTAAGGATTTCGAAAACTGCTTCCTTTGACCTCGATTTCTGCCCAAGCTGATCACTGCATGTCAAAACTGATGGTACCCACAGGTTCGTATCGTCCAGAGCTTTAGTTTGACATATAATTTGTTGGGTTTTGAAGAGATTTGATTTTAAAGTCTGTATTTTTCTTTTCTAGCATTTTTGAAATTTTATTTTCCATTAGAGAAAGAAGAGTCGGTGGAAGAAATATACGTAGAATGAGAAAATGGGCTGGTGGAGAGGAGGAAAGAATTTTATTTATATAAATATAGGGGCCCACTAAGAGGAACTAACCATTATTAAATTACACAGATTCCTTTCACAATTTCTTCAGTACGATCAAACGGTAAGTCAGATCGTAATGCAAATTGAAATCCTATCATATTTCACCGTTCCGGTTCCGATGGCACCAGTTTCGTCGAATTCCGAGACAGCCGCCAAAACAGTTAAATTTCACCGTTAATGAATTAATTAATTAATTAATCAATTATTCGATTAACCGTTTTAAATTCAAATTAAATATTCATTGAATTCAAATTTAAATCAAACTATAACTTAAATAATTTCTACAAATAAGTTTCACACATTTTCAAATCATAATTTAATTATTTGAATCTTGATTGAAATTTCAGTTATAAATTAACGACTTAAAATTCCACCATTAAATCAATTAAATTTGAATTCCCTTTTTAAATTAACTCACTTACATTAATTTAATTATTTAAATATTCAATTTCAAATTACTCCTTTTCAAAAACTAAATTTGAAAAATATATTTACTCAATTTAAACAATCATCATCATTAAAAATTAACACAAATTTGATTTTCCCTATATATTCCAATTTATTTATTTTAAATTGAAATTTAAATATACTGAAAATTATGGGACGTTACATTCTCCCCCACTTAGAATCTTTTCGTCCTCGAAAAGAGAACGAAATAAGGTATTTATTGAAATCATACTTTCAAATCCGTACTTATAAAGTAGTATTTATAAAATAAGTCATAAGGTTGTAAAACTCATAAATTTTTCTAACTTCTGAAATCCCGGAAAATTTCGGCAGCATCTCCTTTGTACGGAGAGGCCTGGGAAAAATCCCAACATACATATAAACTCAAACATCATCCCATCATATGATGAGGCATCCCAAAATGGGGAAAACATCATATATACGTAACTACCAAACTATATAACTCAAATACGTACCTTCTTAGCGTTTATTTTGAAATTTCATTACCTTAGCACTTTTAATATTTAGCGCAAGCGAGTTCCAAAGTGTAGCGCACACTCCTTACACATGTTACAACTCGCATACACATGAGATACAAGCATATATACAATATATAACAAACATATGCAACTTACACAACATACATTAATCATTTTAACCCGAAAACCAATATATCTATGACAGGCCAGCAAACAAAATGAAGTTTATCACCCATTAAAAGTTGGAATTTGACTAAAACATACTAGGCAAAAGTTATGGTATTTGTTTCAGGCTTTCCGAATTGTCTGGATTCGTCGAATTCGGATAATTCGTTCAAAAGTTATGACTATTTTAGTGAAGGCGAACACCTCAGCTCACGCAAGAAAATTGCAGACCTGAATTATTCAACCCAGTTTTTAACACTTCAAACATCATAATCTCAGCAAACATAATAAGGAAAAGTTTTAGTTCAGATCCTGGGCTTTCCAAATTGTACTCGCACATTAAAATCCGACATTCCGTTAGAAAGTTATGGTCAAAACAATATAGGTATCCGCTTCAGATTTTTATTTTCTGCGCGTACAACTATGACTAGTTCTTGGTTTTCAACCTAATAAACATGAAAATTAGACAGGGCTCCATTAACAAAAGTTTTAGTTTTGTTTCCGATGTTTCTAAAATGTCTGGAGTTGTCGAATTCCGATCAGCCATTCAAAAGTTATGGCCATTTTACTTCACCTTATCTAATATTTTTGATTCCGCATAACATCGATTTCTTTTATTTGAAGTTCAATTCTTTCAATCCCAAAATTTGATAATTCATTAACGTTTCAAATTTGTCGCTATTTCCTTATTCAAGAAGTGGATTTGAATTCAATTTGATTTACTTTATTACGATATATTTTCTATACATTTCCTCGTTCCATTCCAATTATTAATTTGATGTTAAAACTTGGGTCCATTCCAACATTTCCAACTAACTTGATTTTATTGAACCATTTATTCATTTCCATGGATTGATTCTCCAAACTTCATTACCTATTCTTCCTAAGTGCTTTATTCTCAAACGATCTTTGCACGGTCACTTAAGTTAGCTCTCATCGAGTCAATTCACTTAACACGACGAATTTAGCCTTATTCCTGTTTTCTAATGCTTGTTCATTTTATAGATGTTAAATCATTATTCCTTCGGCCCTTTTTATATTTATTTGAATTTAGTTCTAAATCAACAATGTATATTTCTCGAGTATTCTAAATCAACAATGTATATTTCTCGAGTTTACTCCATTTGACTCGATTCCTCTACTAAATTTAGGTTATACCCATTCGACAAGATGATTTACATTCCATTTCATTGTTCATACTTAGGTTCATATTCGATATATCGTCCAAATGAGTTTAACCCATCTAGAGTTTTATACTTTCATCCCAATTCTTTCCAAATCACTTCATATGATTTTACACAAATTATTAATATTTTTAATAATTTTATAATCGATATTTTAGTCGGTTTCCAATAACGGCCACCGAGCTGCGGCCATAACGACCTTTTCCGAATTTGATTTGGACATATTTCCAAATCTAACCATTAGATTTTTAATCTCTCATATTCATTGGAAAGCGTTTTTTTCGATACGAACCCAACGGTTCCGGTTTTAGGAGAATCCGACGGTCGGATCTCCCGCTATGTCCATTCAAAGTCAATGGTCGAAATTCGCGAACGGTCGTTGCGCGACGCGTTCTATTTAAACCGTTTATATATCGCTCTCAAACCATTATTATTAACAAATTTTCTAAATCAATCTTTACCTAACTCGATTTCCCTTCTCAATGGAATTATATTCCATTCGACAACTGATTCGCATTCTATTCTTTTTAATTAACTATACTCAGTTTTACATTTAATATGTAATCTTAATGAAGTTTACCCAGGCCATAAGCAATTACCGTTTATTCACTCAACAGAGTTACCCAATTATTTGGTTGACATAAGTCGAATCCTAGTTTCATACTAAGTTTTGATTTGCCCCAGCACTTTTATCGAGTAATTAAATTTTATTAAACCTTATTATCGCACTTAAGAGTTTTAAATGGTATTTCCCTTGTCCTTAATATTTAAATCCATTCCTTAGTTTCAAATCAAAATTCTAATAATACAGTTAATTTAGTACTTAATATCATTAATTACGATGAACTTAAATGCTTGATTCCAGGTTTTATACCATTTATAGAAAATCATACATATAAGGAAATTTTAAATCCAAATCCCTGAATTAACAAAGAACCTAGAAGTTTCTATTCTAGTTTAATTTAAATTCACTTTAAATAACATACTTTAATGTTTTAATATACATTTATACCATATGGAATTTAAATCCAAACTTTTACCAACCAGTTATGAAAGTACAGAGTGGTCTCCCCCACTTAAACGCTTCAGAATAAACGTCGATAATGCGTGCACTCATTACCGACATCGTTTCTAAGGTCCAAGAAGGGATTATACCCACTTTGAAAAATCTTTAAAACCATTTCCTTTTGATCATACCTATAATATGATATTGTTTGAAACTTTGGCAAAATTATTTCCAAAGATACCCAGGATCAAGTTTCAAGTTCATTTCTATTTCAATCACAAACCCTTTACGCCCAATTATACCTATAGGTATTTCATTTCAAATATTTTCTAAAACCATTAATTTCCAATACCTATTAATTACCTCTTATTATATTCATTATTTAACCGACCATAATAGGTAATAACTTAAATATTACCACCTACTAAAACAAATACATATATACTTGAACCAATAATATGTTTGATATATTCAAAAATATAATCGAAAACCATATTATGTCGATCATTCTGTTCGATTATTTAGAAACTCCTATCGATTCTATGGTGTCCCATATATCGACCAGAATTCATAAATATTCAACAGAACAAGTCAACACAATGTAAACCAATTTATATCAAAATACAAGTACGCTCTCTTATATCACTCAACTCATTCTAGGGCATTTCTAACCCCATCTCTAATGAGTAAATTCCCAACAGAGCCAAGGTTGTCGCCAACCATCGCTCTGATACCAACTGTAACGACCCGAATTTTTGACCGTTCAAATCGACAATAAACCACCCATGTCGACCCAAACAAATCACAAATGCAGGTAGTTATTGGGAAAAGAAGGAAAGAAAGAAAGAAAAGAAAAACCAATCACAGAACCTCACAGCGGAAGGACAACATATAATAAACAAATAGCAGTTTAAAAGCGGTTGAGATGTATACCTCGGTTATAACATTCAATGATTATCAGAGTTACATATACATACAGCTGTACATAATAAGCAGCGGGAATAATGCAGCGGATATACATATGTATAGATAATAGATATACCAAATCTTCGTCTTCGATCTCTAAGCACAGTCATCTTCAAATACTGCAACATCTGCTGACCCGAGAGTATTGCATAAAAAGAAACACAACAAACACTCGGGTCAGCACTAAATCATCTCATATTAGTCAAATCAAAATACGAAATAACATCAGTGTCATGGGTACAGTAACTCAAGAGATGTTACGGGATTTTTCCATCTCTCAAGGATCCGTTAAACTAATACATACATAATATAGTACGCTATTATGATAGTGTCTATCCAGTAAAGTATAAATACTGAAAATAGCGTAAGCGGGATTACCATATTACCCTTACGCCGTTTATAGGCACCAACAGTCTATACAGTACCGTAAATTCACCGTACTGGTGTTATCAGAGGGCACTCCATAGAAGTCAATGCTAAATCAAAATCGTATGGGGCTCGATATGGATATATATGACAAGGCACTCGAGGCAATGCCCAGGGTAGGATTCTACCAATTGCACTCCCGGACCGGTGGTAACGCATAGCAGCCACTACCGCCCACCTCGGAACACACTCCCAAAGTCATAAATGGGCCCAAATCATCATCATCATAGTCATAGAAATATTATTGAAGAAGTGTGTCCGATCAAAGGTGCTACCTCAGTTAGTCACGGTATAGCTCCTGTTTTAGTCATTTCAATTCTGACCCGAAGGTCAGGGCTATTTCGTCCTCGATCATCATCTTCAATTAAATAATCGACTCCAAGTCATCATATCTCGTTCTGGATACGTCAAAACGTTCACAGTTGTCAAAGTGGTATCGACACTGACAGAGAGTATGCCTTATGTCGACTCCGGTCTCTTTAACAACCAACGCTTACATCTTTTCACATCGGTTGGTTCTTTTACATTTCAAAGGTTCGCTTTCATATCAAAATATCATATTTTGCTTCGAACCCATTTTATATTCAAAATAGAATATACTTTCATATCAAAAATATCCCAATCATTCCCAAACCGATTATATTCCAACTAGAATATATTTCCATGTCATTATATTATACTCATATAATATTTCACCAAATCGATTCATATTCAAGTAGAATATACTTTACCTCAAAGGTTATACTTATCTCAAATCGATTTGAATTATAAAACCATTCATATTCAATAGAGTATAAATCTCCATAGCACTCATTCATATCATTTATGGAGTCCAATATATTCGAATACATATCAATTACCTTTCCATACAAAAATGGTTAAAGTTGATTCCATATTTGAATACCTATCTCAACTTCATCTCGAATTGGGTTTAAATTCAGCATTTTCCATTCGGAAGAACTTATACTTATAAAATATAATTTTAAAAGATAGATATTTATAAGGAAAACCTTTATATAAATAATGTATATATATAATATCTTAGTTGGAATGGGATAAGGTAAATTTTAAACACTATATATACATAAAAATTGAATGTTTACTAAATAATTTAATAATATAATATAAGAAAGATTTTGTTACTATAAAAATAGTTATAGGAAAAGGTTAATAAATAAATTCTTGAAGAGAGGATAATAATTTGAAATCACGGTGTAAATATATATATAAGAAAATTCTTTAACTACAAATTTACTCTTCCTCTCGAGCTTCAATACTTGAATCTAAACTCCAGTCTCAATGGAGTTGCTTAGCTCAAAGGACTTGTTTCAAATCCCATTTCAAACCCATTTTCAAATTCAAGGATTCAATGTTATACTCGTATTAAGTTTGAAAACAATCCCGAGTATTCTCGATTATCTTAATTCCGGTATTAACTTCAATAAGAGTTTATTTTATTCGAGTCTGCCCAATCCTTGAAAATCCCAAATCGTATAAATTTAACTCTTAAACCTTTAAATTCACTTTGGGAAAACACTTAAATCATTTCAAATAATCTTTAAGATTCAGATTTTCAAAGGAAGAATAAAGCTTATCGAAGTCGATACATTTCCTTTAAATGAAATTTCCATCAAAATAAAAATTTCAAATATTTAAATCATTTAACCAACCGATGTCCATATATAATTTGCTACCCTATGGCCAAGTGGTTAAAAATTTAATTTCTCGATATTCAAGGATGGATCTATCATTTCAATCCAAATCAGGGTCACAGAGATTTATCATTTCACTCTGTGTTCTTAATTCATTTCAAATCGATTAATCCCGGGTTTATTCGATGCCCGTAACATCAAGGGTGAAATGGGATTATTCGTCACAACAAAATACAACATCCATATACTGAGTAACAGAACATACAGTATCAATACCAATTTGGTAACCAACCAACCAAGGCATCCATCACACCATTTTATTCCGATAGTGAATATTTAAATCTTTTGGTCGGTTAACAAGTAACCGGTTTCAACTAGAAATTTAATTTAACTTAAATAACTAATGGTCGAATTATTTGCATGTAACACACTTGCATGTCAAATTTTTAAGCAACCACTCACAGCCAATCACAACCATGCAACCAAAACTTACTTCATAATTTAATTCGATGAATATGGCAATAATTTAGTTATTCGTGAGCGAAGAATCACTCACCTTTGGTCTTTAAATCAAATGAACATTCAACCATAGCCCAAAATTTCACAGTCTCTAAACAAAGCCAGGTTAGTGCCAAAACGTTCACAACCTCGCCACGATCCCAACGCAACAGACCGCGTCCAAATCCGATTTAAAACGAGAAAGTTATCAACATTTCTTCATTTGAATTTCGAATTATATAAAATAAATAAATAATACTCTCACCAAATAAGATTCCGCCACGTCATCCTCTCTTCTCTCCCGCTCATCTACTACAGGCGTGAACAGTAATTCATAGAAAAAGGAACCCGTAACCGTGAATTTTGACTGCCTAGTACCATCGATTCTGCCCACGAAATCGACCAAGGTCACCACCATTCTGACCGTCACCTCGCGCCGCGTCTCCCGATGCCAGAACCTCCGCGTCCGATCAACTCTGGAGTCACCAGCCATTCAGAGAACGAAAGGGGGTTTCAACCCTAAAACTCAAATTCTGACCACTACACCGACTGCCAGACAGAACCGACACCACCATTGGGTTCGTATCGACCTCCTCTTCAAAACGCATATGCCAATTTCTTCGATTAACTTTCAGATCAAAAATCCCTAATTTTGATTTAAGGATTTCGAAAACTGCTTCCTTTGACCTCGATTTCTGCCCGAGCCGATCACTGCATGTCAAAACTGATGGTACCCACATGTTCGTATCGTCAAGAGCTTCAGTTTGACATATAATTCGTTGGGTTTTGAAGAGATTTGATTTTAAAGTCTGTATTTTTCTTTTCTAGCATTTTTGAAATTTTATTTGCCATTAGAGAAAGAAGAGTCGGTGGAAGAAATATACGTAGAATGAGAAAATGGGCTGGTGGAGAGGAGGAAAGAATTTTATTTATATAAATATAGGGGCCCACTAAGAGGAACTAACCATTATTAAATTACACAGATTCCTTTCACAATTTCTTCAGTACGATCAAACGGTAAGTCAGATCGTAACGCAAATTGAAATCCTATCATATTTCACCGTTCCGGTTCCGATGGCGCCAGTTTCGTCGAATTCCGAGACAGCCGCCAAAACAGTTAAATTTCACCGTTAATTAATTAATTAAATATTTAATTATTCGATTAACTGTTTTAAATTCAAATTAAATATTCATTGAATTCAAATTTAAATCAAACTATAACTTAAATAATTTCTACAAATAAGTTTCACACATTTTCAAATCATAATTTAATTATTTGAATCTTGATTGAAATTTCAGTTATAAATTAACGACTTAAAATTCCACCATTAAATCAATTAAATTTGAATTCCCTTTTTAAATTAACTCACTTACATTAATTTAATTATTTAAATATTCAATTTCAAATTACTGCTTTTCAAAAACTAAATTGGAAAAATATATTTACTCAATTTAAACAATCATCATCATTAAAAATTAACACAAATTTGATTTTCCCTATATATTCCAATTTATTTATTTTAAATTGAAATTTAAATATACTAAAAATTATGGGACGTTACAAATTCTCGCATATCCGTCAATCTCCAAGTACGTCTGGAAGATCACCACTTATTACCTTGTCTTGGGATGCATCCCAATCAAGACATCAGTAATCATCCAAACGATGTGAAGACCTCCGGTCTTCAACCACCGTCTTCTTCTTCGACTTTTAATCGTCGTAGTAATTATTCAGAATGGGTTAATCCTGGTCTTTCCGAATAACTCGCGTATTTTATAATCAAAAGTTAAGTGCTATAAAAACACATCAAACGCCTCATTCCAATTCAGAATATTCTTTTAACAAAATATTCACAATATTAGGGAAATGTTCCCATTAATTTTCTCAAAGATAAATTCTTTGAAATTTATTCTTTAACCTTCTTTTTAGAGATTCATTAAAACTCCAATGAGGTTTTAAATATCAAAAATCATCACTTTATGATTATTTAAATTGAAGTAATTAATCTTATCTTTAACTGGGTTAAAGAACCAATGTTATTTAAAAACATTGTTCATGGTAAACCTAAAAATCATCTTCCCTCAAATATGGACTTTTCACAGAAATCAAATCAATATATAATCGATATAAATTCCCGTATCAGACTAATAATATAAATGTAATAACGGCAGAGCCTTTTAAATTCCATATATAATAACGGTCTTCTTTTACAGAAGCTCATCTCGATTATTATTAAATCGAATTCCATTCAATTCCAATTTAATATATTAAATTGGAAAACTTTACTTTGGAGAATTTCCATTAAATCTTAATAAAAGATTTGTAACTTCCAAATTATATTTTCACTGTTAATTGGGTGAAAGAACAAATGTCGTTTGAAACATAGTTCACAATAAACCCAATTCACATTTCATTTTATTCTAATTTCTAAATATAATTGGAAACTCTAATAATCTTAATTAAAAGATTTATTCTTTTCTCAACTGGGTTTAAGAACGATGTTATTGAAGACACCATTCACGGCAAACCCAAGAATACAATTTATTTATTAAATTCCAAGTAAATTTTAATTCATTGGAAAACTTCATTAAATATTAATTTAAAGATTTATTCTAGTTAATAACTAGTTCATTACGATAAAATATATATTTATTTAAAAGATATTCTGAATTGGAATGCGACTCAATCAATTACCATGTAATTTCAGTTATATGGATTTCATAAATCGCATGTAAATAACAACAATGAGAAATAATCAATAAACAATCCATTCACATCTAGAGTGAAATTTATAACTATGTGAGCATTAAAATAAATAAATAAATAATGCTCATCACAGACTGTCAATCCATCGATTGACATTCAACTAAATATTGGAACTAGTATATGACAAATATCATCCCAATACCCGTGTGGGGTTTTCCAACAACAACAGTTTACATACATAAATCATTGGTTATTAAATTTAACCAATTATAATTTAGTTTGAGTTATATTTTAATATCGCTAACATAATAATGATAATGTTAAACAAAAGTACATCTTTCAACTTCTCTAAAATGTTAATGTTGATATCACACAAATGAACATTTCTACTTCTATAACATGTAAATGTTAATATTAAACAATGCATATTTTGATTATTCCTACTTACATTAAAAATGTAATAATTTTTTTAATGTAAAAACAGTTTTATCAAACAATGATCTTTTTATCGAATACTTTTATACATTAAAAATGAGCTTTTGAATGGAAACATATTAAAATCAAATTTTAATCTTTTTATATAATCATTTGTACATTAAAATGTACTTTCCTATGTTAACACATTTTTACCAAAGTTTAATATTTTTAATCAATCCTTTATTACATTAAAGATGTAACTTTAATGTTAACATAATTGATTAAACAATGGAACCTTTTCTAATGATTTATTTACATTAAAAATGTAAATTTCAATGCCAAAATATATTTTTATTACACAATGAATCTTTTATTTTCATAACATTCATTTACATTAAAAATGTAAATTTTAATGTAAAAACATTTTTCAAGCAATGAACCTTTTTCTAATGATGCATTTTTACATTAACAATGTAAATTTTAATGTGAAATAAATTTTCAAACAATGAATCTTTTAATATGACTCATACATACATTAAAGTGTAATTTTTAATGTAAATAAAATTTATTAACTTGAATCTTTTGTATGATTCAGACTTACATTAAAAATGTAATTTTTAATGTAAACAAAATTTTAATTGACTTGAGCCTTTTAAAACAAATGTTCATTTTTCATATTTTATCATATACAATAAAAATGTAAACTTTTTATTGTTAAACATTTTTATATTCCAACCAATGATCATTTTACATAAATCATGCTTTACATTAAAAATGTAAATTTTAATGTTTCAACATTATTATTCATACAATGAATATTTTACATATTTTATCTTTACATTAAAAATGTGAATTTTGAAATTTCAATATTTTTGTCCCTAACATAAATGACATATTTATCGAAAATGATACTTTTATCTAACATGACATTTTTATCTAAAATGACAATTTTATCCTAACATGACATTTTTATCAAAAATGATATTTTTATTTAACACGACATTTATCTAAAATGACATTTTTATCTAAAATGACAATTTTATCCTAACATGACATTTTTATCTAAAATGATATTTGTAACAACCCGTAAAATGCGAGCCAGTTTGAAATTTTTATTTTGGCAATTTTAGCGAATTTTGATTATTTAAAATGAATTATTTTAAATAATATCGACGAGAAATCTATTTTGAATATAATTAGAACGTATATATTTATACGCGTCGTCGTTAGAATATAAATAATTATATATAATTATAAATAGAATTGAAAATGGCGCGGTAGTTCGATAATTCGATTTCAAACTTCAATTGAATGTACCGGGTGCAAAACAATCCGGATTTTAGTGAAACCAAAAATAATAGGATCTAATTGAGAATATCTTTCCAACGAATCGGAATAATCAAGATTTCATATCGGGAATCAAAAGATATGTCCAGTTGAAAATTCTGAATAGTCGTTATGGAATTCTGGCCCTTAAAAATGGACATTTTGCAAATGACCTCGGATTTCGACGAAACCACTTTTGTTGGATCCGCAGTGTCAAATTATTGCTAGATTCCAAATTTCATAATTTTTCGAATCAATATGTGAGCGTGGCAAAGGAAAACGCGTTTGACCAGTTTAAGTTGATTTTAATCGACTGGAAAATGACCATTTTTCTAACGGTCTTAGAATTCGACGAAATTAGTTTTGTTAGGACCGTATCGTCAATACGAAGCTAGAAAATATTTTTCTGGAATTTTTCGGGTTCGTATGTGACCCCAGTAAATTGAAATGTACGTGTAAAATTGAATATATAGATTTAAATGTAAATTTAAGCAATAACTGACTGTAACAGTCGAATTGGCTTGCGATACATATACCATTGGGTTCTAAATAGGGGTAAAACGCTATGGACGACAGGCGGTGGGCCTCGTTTCGAGGTCGTATGTAAAAGTCAACTTCTAGAAATTAAATAATATATAAAATAAAAAAATAAACAAAAAAAAAAGAAGAACCCCCTCCTCCTTAAAACCGTTCTGCCCCCCCCCCCCCCCCTCTTCGAAATTAAATAAGAAAAAAAAGAGGAAAAAAAAACGCGCAGAGGGAAATCGATGGATCTCCTCCGATCGACGCCCGCCATCGCGAGACCCGTCCTCCGCCCTACCAGAACCCCCCCCCCCAACGCCCCTGCCTCCTTTCCCCTCTCCGTAGATCGAAGCCCCAAGCCCCCCCTTAACCCAACGCGGAACCCTAAACCGCGAACCACCCAATCGCGCCGCCCGCCACCACTTTGCTCGACCCCTGCCTAGCCGACGCCCCTTTCAGCACCCGTCCTCCTCCTTCCTGTGACGTGGGGCCCCCGCAAGCGAAAACAGCGAAAAGAAAAGAGAGCGGTAAGTTTTTTTTGTTGTTGTTGTTTAATTCGTTTAAATTCGAATAACCAGTTTTTATATGTATTTATCCTTATAAAAACTCTGATTTTTTTTCCGTTATAAAATTCTAATTTTTTAATGATGTTAAGTTAGGATTTATATGAAGATAAAGTTTTTTTTATGAACATCGATAGAAAATTTTGATTTTTAAAATGAAGAAAGACGATATTTTTATATTATAGAAAAGTTAAAAATATAATTTTTATAATATAGAAAGAATAAAAATAGAATTTTTATATGTTGAACTTCGAATTAAAAATAGAATTTTATATGTTGAACTTCGGATTAAAAATATGATTTTTATATGTTGAACTTCGGATTAAAAATAGAATTTTTATATGTTGAACTTCGGATTAAAAATAGAATTTTTATATGTTGAACTTCGGATTAAAAATAGAATTTTTATATGTTGAACTTCGAATTAAAAATAGAATTTTTATATGTTGAACTTCGAATTAAAAATAGAATTTTTATATGTTGAACTTCGAATGAAAAATAGAATTTTTATATGTTGAACTTCGAATTAAAAATAGAATTTTTATATGTTGAACTTCAGATTAAAAATAGAATTTTTATATGTTGAACTTCGAATTAAAAATATGATTTTTATATGTTGAACTTCGAAATAAAAATATGATTTTTATATATTGAACTTCGAAATAAAAATATGATTTTTATATATTGAACAGCGAAGTAAAAATTCGATTTTTACATATGTAGAGAATACGGGCGAAAGCGACAAAAAGGCGAGTTGGCGAAGATTTCCTGCATTAGAAGTACCGTGGAGCTAGGATAGCTATCTGTGAGAATTTCTCACCTTTCAATTTCTTTTTCTAGTTATATATATATACTAGGATGCAGACGGTGCTTAGTAGCACCCGACACAATCGTCCACAGACCATGGACTTGTTTGTTTGGTTGCATAGATTAGTGATGATTTGATTTGAAATTGAATTGTTTGGTGAAATAAATTGATTTGATTGATGTGTGAATGGCGTGGGCCTTCACTAGACCGGGGATAAGGCTAGGCCTTGTCCCGTTTCTAGTATCGTGCCGTTATGCCGCCGAAATTTTCTAAAATAAGTTAGAAAAATATAAATATCATTTTATTTAAAGAATGAACTGAATAGAAATTCATATGTTGGAATAAAATATTTTTATCGTTAAAAATATAATTTTTAACGTGAAGCGAATAAAATGAATATTCATTTACAAACCAGACGGTTTGTTTATGTACACCTATTTGAAGGACATTGATTGGGACGATAAATTTTACACATCGCCCAACTGCACAAATAAAATCTGTGTTTGATTGTTTGAAACCCTACACGGGTGTTGGGATGATATTTGACGTACACTAATCCCGATTGTTTAGTTGTGTGTCGATCGATTGATTGACAGACTGTTATAAGCGTTGAATATTTATATTTGATGCTTATACAGTGTAGAATGCACTTTGGATGATGGTTGATTATTCATCGTTGTTGATATATACATGTGTTGTAGAAAATCCATATAATTTACATTATATGGTAATTGATTGGGCCTCATTCCAGTTTCGAAAAAGAAATATTTGAAATGAAAATATTTGAAATAGAAATATTTGAAATAGAATATTTGAAAATAGAAATATGTGAAGCCGTGATGATTAGATTGACGCCATTTTGACGTGAACGATATTTATATCGATTTTAAACGATTTCGAAATGAATTGAATTGAAAACGATTTCGAAATGAATTGAATTGAAAACGATTTCGAAATGAATTGAATTGAAAACGATTTCAAAGTGAATTGAAAACGATTTCGAAATGAAGTGAATTGAAAACGATTTCGAAATGAATTGAATTGAAAACGATTTCGAAATGAATTGAATTGAAAACGATTTCGAAATGAATTGAATTGAAAACGATTTCAAAGTGAATTGAAAACGATTTCGAAATGAAGTGAATTGAAAACGATTTCGAAATGAATTGAATTGAAAACGATTTCGAAATGAATTGAATTGAAAACGATTTCAAAGTGAATTGAAAACGATTTCGAAATGAAGTGAATTGAAAACGATTTCGAAATGAAGTGAATTGAAAACGATTTCGAAATGAAGTGAATTGAAAACGATTTCGAAATGAAGTGAATTGAAAACGATTTCGAAATGAATTGAATTGAAAACAAATTCAAATTGAATTGAAAGTGAATTTAAAATGTATTCAAATTGAATTAAAATTTGAATTGAATAGAAATGAATTTTAAAAACGAATTTATAAAGAAGAATTCAATTTTGATTTGAATTGAAAAGGAAGTTGAAAATGTTTTTGAAACGAATTCAAAACTATTTATATAATTCGTTTCAAATAGAAATCGACGAAGTATATATTATATATATTATATATATAATATAATGGCCTGAATAGAACGCGCCGCGCCGCGGCAGTTCATGAATTTCGACCATTTATTTCAAACGGACATTACGGGAGATCCGACCGTCGGATTCTCCTAAAACCGGAACCGTTGGGTTCATATCGAAAAGAGCTTTCTAACGAATATTAGAAATTAGAAATCTAACGGTTGGATTTGGAATTATGTCCAAATCAAATTTGAAAAAGGTCGCTGTAAATGCAGTTCGATGACCATTGATGGAAATCGACTGTACGGGCCTTGATAAAATTATTAAAAATAGTAATAATTTGTGTAAAATCATAAGAAATGATTTGTGAAGATTTGGGATGAAAAACTCCATATTTGAAAAGATAAAAATAGATTTTTATCGAAATGAACTAGTTTTGAACTAGAATTATAATTCTATTTATTTTTAAATAAATAAATTGAATTTGAAAAGGGTTTTGAAAATAACCAAAATTTCCAATGATTGCATTGGAGTGGATTTGAATCGAAATTGTCTTCGGAATATTTCGATGTTGGAATTCGTGATTATACAGATGTTGTTATGGAAATTTGAAAGATATATATTTATATCGTTATTTCCAATACGACATTTGTTAGTCGTAGAATTTGATATTGAATATAAGCCGATATATTTTCTATTCAGAGCCTTGTATTGAATATCAAATGTGATTTGGGTTTGTCGCGAATGGTGTCTTCACTAATACTGTTCTTGAACCTAGTTGTGAAAAGATTAAATCTTTTTATTTAGATTTAATGAAGTGTACCAATTAAACGATATTTAATTGGAATTGAATTGGTATTGATTTTTGGGTTTATCGTGAACAGTGTTTTAAATAACACTTGTTCTTTAACCCGATAATTAATGGAATGTGATTTTGGGTTTATTGTGAACCGTGTTTTAAATGACACTGATTCTTTAACCCAGTTAAAGATTAAAACTAAGTGGAGTTTTAATGAATCTTTAATTAGATTGAGATGATCGAAAATGGAGTATCACCAGTTTTGCTCCAGGCGATGGTTAAATCTTTAATTAGATTTGAACGTGAAATGGTAATTGAATTTACCGATAACACTGTGGTGTTAGATATGAAGTATTACCAGTTTTACTTCATGGGATGAATAGGTTGGGATTGGGAAATAAAATAAATGATTACTTCGGTGTGGTTCGCTAATCCCGACTAGTTTGAATTGATATTCAAAGGAGATTAAAGAATAAATTTAAAGAATTTATCTTGGATAAAATTAATGGGAACTTTTCCCAAAGTATAGGAATATTTGAATAAAAGAATATTCTGAATTGGAATGAGGCGTATGTTGTGTTTGTGTAACACTTTTATAATATATACGCGAGTTATTCAGAAAGACCTGGTTTATCCCATTCTGAATAACTGATTCGACGTGGTGTCGAAGATGAAGACGGTGGTCGAAGACCGGAAGTCTTCACGTCGTGTGGGTGATTACTGATGATTTTGATTGGGCTGTACACCCAAGAAGATGGAAACAGTTAGTGATCGTCCAGACGTACTTGGAGATCGATGGATATGCGGGGTACTAGGTACCTCCGGTTTCGTTCAGACCCAGAACGGACTTGTAAATGGACTGTGTGTCTGACATTGGATTTTAGTCTGTGTGATTGATTTCTATTAAATATATATCTGTTTGGCGGTGGAGAATTTATTCTGTTGCTTAACGCCCTTCTCTGAGACATACGAGCTCAGGGGTTATATACTGATGGATATCAAACACATAGAGTGAATTGCCTGTGTGGCATGCCTAAGTGGCAATAGATCGAGGCTTCTGTTGAAAAGCAAAGTCTTGTGGTGATGATCAAAGCACAGCCTGTGTGGCATAGCTTTGTGTAACGTGAATTCGCGAGTTTCACACCCGGTATGAACCAGAAACGGGAGACGGACCTCAGGGAGGGCATGCGTTTCCTTCTAGCTAAAAAGTGGCGTCAGTGGTTTTACACGCCCTGACGAGTTTGACTTATGTGGTTGTTGCTGTTGCGAGGCGCCTCGGTTTGATCGGACGATCCGGGTCCGATGGAGTCATTTGTTGGCTCATTTACGCCCCAAAGGGCGGGGAAACGTAGTGTTCAGGCATAATAATCCACATCGGTGGACCGGCCCTGTCGCTCCAAGGCTTGCCTGCGCGCTTGCCTGAGACATGGGCTAGATTGTCTCGAATCGGTTGAGGACTATCTTTTGCCTCGGTTCATAGACGGAAATCCAATTTCCAAATACGTGACATTTGCGGTTTTATTTGTAGAGCCTAGTATGGCGACATAGTGGGATGGGGCGCTCATGCCGCCTATGATTGATACTTATGATTTGAAGTTGTTTTATACACTATGCACTTATAATAGTATCAAATAATGTGTTTTAAACGTATCAAGCATGCTTTGGCTGTTATAAGGTAAAAACCCTATCCTCCGGCTTGCGTTGCATTGTGTGATAGGACCTGGGTCTTATAACAGCTTCATTTTTCTTTATTTAGCATTGCGCTGTTGTTTTATGCACTGGTATTATTGGGAGGAAACCCGTTCCGTGTTATACGGCGTGGTCCCTTGATTTACCCAATGATTGAAAATAAAGATTAAAAACTGTTTTAGTTCTCACACCAGTCACATGACTGACCTGGAGTTTATTGTTTTAACCTAAACTCTGGGTGCCCCTATTTTTGACACGGGCAGCTAGTAGTTTTGGTTTGCAGATTTATATTCACAGGATCCTGGTTTATAGCTGGAACGATATCCGGAAAGCTTTGTATCCGTATATCTCTTCTAGTTGTGTATTGTATTATCTTCCGTTGCGATGTATTTAAATGTAATTTAAATCTCTGATATTTCTGTGTAATATTCATTCATACTCTGTATATTCTTGTAATCTGATGCATTGTTGTAATAACAATGAAATGTTCTTCGGTATGCGTCCTTTTGTGTGTTGTTCTCAACGCTATCCGCGCTTTCCTTCACGGGGAAGTTCGGGTCGTGTCAGTTTGGTATCAGAGCTTTGGTTTGCAAAGCCCAGAGAACAAGACACATTAGAACCATACGAAAGAATTCATCAGATATTGGATTAGTAGTATCCAATTAGAATGACTCGTTAGAGATGGGATCAGTAGTATCCTAGAACGAGTGTGAAGAGTATATTTTTTTCAAATGAAAACAAATTTTTGTTTTGAAAATTTAAATCAATTATTCGTATTTGGTAATTTATTTATATTGAGTTGGACAGTCCAGTATATATAGACTTTGCGTATACGTCTGATCCGCGTGTATTTGAAGTTTTAATATACTGGGTAGATATAGAATCACACTCTAGTCGCCCGGAGATGATTCTGATGATAGTTCGAACATCATCAGAATTGGTATTCGTGTTTCGAAGGTGTGATATCTATATATTTCCTATTGGCTGGTGTGAGAACCAAAAAATTAGATAGGGCCTATTGTTGTGATTTGGCGTCAAAAATGTGATTTTTGCATATGTATCAAAATTATGAATTTGAAACTCTAATTCACTAATTGATTGATGTTTGTGTTGTTTGTTTATTTGTTTGCTAATTTCTAACCATTATGCCTAATTTGATCAAATATTGAATGGTATTGAAAATTGGTCGCTTTTGCTTGCATATACATATGTATCATTGAACAGGTCATAGCAAGGAGGCTTGAGCAGAGAATAAAATTTGTTTGCCCGACAAATAGGTACATGTTTACTACATAATTTCCTGTTTTGTTTGGGTGATGATGATTTTGTGAGCCTATTGGCTAGCCGCTTGGCTTTTTCTTTTTCTTTTTGAGATCTGAAGGACCGGGGAAGCTATTTGAAATTCCCCGATGCTCCCGGTGCAGGGGAGGTTATGGCGAAATTTTTCGAAAATTTAGGGTGTTAGCCAAATTTTTGAAGAATTTGAAAATTCTCAGAAACTGAAAAGTTGGAGAATGCAAGCCAGATCGAACGTAGAGTTGATTAATCAAACCACTTTCGACTTTGTTCCTTTTCGGGGACGAAAAGTTTTAAGTGGGGGAGATTGTAACAACCCGTAAAATGCGAGCCAGTTTGAAATTTTTATTTTGGCAATTTTAGCGAATTTTGATTATTTAAAATGAATTATTTTAAATAATATCGACGAGAAATCTATTTTGAATATAATTAGAACGTATATATTTATACGCGTCGTCGTTAGAATATAAATAATTATATATAATTATAAATAGAATTGAAAATGGCGCGGTAGTTCGATAATTCGATTTCAAACTTCAATTGAATGTACCGGGTGCAAAACAATCCGGATTTTAGTGAAACCAAAAATAATAGGATCTAATTGAGAATATCTTTCCAACGAATCCGAATAATCAAGATTTCATATCGGGAATCAAAAGATATGTCCAGTTGAAAATTCTGAATAGTCGCTATGGAATTCAGGCCCTTAAAAATGGACATTTTGCAAATGACCTCGGATTTCGACGAAACCACTTTTGTTGGATCCGCAGTGTCAAATTATTGCTAGATTCCAAATTTCATAATTTTTCGAATCAATATGTGAGCGTGGCAAAGGAAAACGCATTTGACCAGTTTCAGTTGATTTTAATCGACTGGAAAATGACCATTTTTCTAACGGTCTCAGAATTCGACGAAATTAGTTTTGTTAGGACCGTATCGTCAATACGAAGCTAGAAAATATTTTTCTGGAATTTTTCGGGTTCGTATGTGACCCCAGTAAATTGAAATGTACGTGTAAAATTGAATATATAGATTTAAATGTAAATTTAAGCAATAACTGACTGTAACAGTCGAATTGGCTTGCGATACATATACCATTGGGTTCGAAATAGGGGTAAAACGCTATGGACGACAGGCGGTGGGCCTCGTTTCGAGGTCTTATGTAAAAGTCAACTTCTAGAAATTAAATAATATATAAAATAAAAAAATAAACAAAAAAAAAAGAAGAACCCCCTCCTCCTTAAAACCGTTCTGCCCCCCCCCCCTCTTCGAAATTAAATAAAAAAAAAAGAGGAAAAAAAAACGCGTAGAGGGAAATCGATGGATCTCCTCCGATCGACGCCCGCCATCGCGAGACCCGTCCTCCGCCCTACCAGAACCCCCCCCCCCCAAACGCCCCTGCCTCCTTTCCCCTCTCCGTAGATCGAAGCCCCAATCCCCCCCCCCCCCCTTAACCCAACGCGGAACCCTAAACCGCGAACCACCCAATCGCGCCGCCCGCCACCGCTTTGCTCGACCCCTGCCTAGCCGACGCCCCCTTCAGCACCCGTCCTCCTCCTTCCTGTGACGTGGGGCCCCCGCAAGCGAAAACAGCGAAAAGAAAAGAGAGCGGTAAGTTTTTTTTGTTGTTGTTGTTGTTTAATTCGTTTAAATTCGAATAACCAGTTTTTATATGTATTTATCCTTATAAAAACTCTGATTTTTTTTCCGTTATAAAATTCTAATTTTTTAATGATGTTAAGTTAGGATTTATATGAAGATAAAGTTTTTTTTTATGAACATCGATAGAAAATTTTGATTTTTAAAACGAAGAAAGACGATATTTTTATATTATAGAAAAGTTAAAAATATAATTTTTATAATATAGAAAGAATAAAAATAGAATTTTTATATGTTGAACTTCGAATTAAAAATAGAATTTTTATATGTTGAACTTCGGATTAAAAATATGATTTTTATATGTTGAACTTCGGATTAAAAATAGAATTTTTATATGTTGAACTTCGAATTAAAAATAGAATTTTTATATGTTGAACTTCGGATTAAAAATAGAATTTTTATATGTTGAACTTCGAATTAAAAATAGAATTTTTATATGTTGAACTTCGAATTAAAAATATAATTTTTATATATTGAACTTCGAATGAAAAATAGAATTTTTATATGTTGAACTTCGAATGAAAAATAGAATTTTTATATGTTGAACTTCGAATTAAAAATAGAATTTTTATATGTTGAACTTCGGATTAAAAATAGAATTTTTATATGTTGAACTTCGAATTAAAAATATGATTTTTATATGTTGAACTTCGAAATAAAAATATGATTTTTATATATTGAACTTCGAAATAAAAATATGATTTTTATATATTGAACAGCGAAGTAAAAATTCGATTTTTACATATGTAGAGAATACGGGCGAAAGCGACAAAAAGGCGAGTTGGCGAAGATTTCCTGCATTAGAAGTACCGTGGAGCTAGGATAGCTATCTATGAGAATTTCTCACCTTTCAATTTCTTTTTCTAGTTATATATATATACTAGGATGCAGACGGTGCTTAGTAGCACCCGACACAATCGTCCACAGACCATGGACTTGTTTGTTTGGTTGCATAGATTAGTGATGATTTGATTTGAAATTGAATTGTTTGGTGAAATAAATTGATTTGATTGATGTGTGAATGGCGTGGGCCTTCACTAGACCGGGGATAAGGCTAGGCCTTGTCCCGTTTCTAGTATCGTGCCGTTATGCCGCCGAAATTTTCTAAAATAAGTTAGAAAAATATAAATATCATTTTATTTAAAGAATGAACTGAATAGAAATTCATATGTTGGAATAAAATGTTTTTATCGTTAAAAATATAATTTTTAACGTGAAGCGAATAAAATGAATATTCATTTACAAACCAGACGGTTTGTTTATGTACACCTATTTGAAGGACATTGATTGGGACGATAAATTTTACACATCGCCCAACTGCACAAATAAAATCTGTGTTTGATTGTTTGAAACACTACACGGGTGTTGGGATGATATTTGACGTACACTAATCCCGATTGTTTAGTTGTGTGTCGATCGATTGATTGACAGACTGTTATAAGCGTTGAATATTTATATTTGATGCTTATACAGTGTAGAATGCACTTTGGATGATGGTTGATTATTCATCGTTGTTGATATATACATGTGTTGTAGAAAATCCATATAATTTACATTATATGGTAATTGATTGGGCCTCATTCCAGTTTCGAAAAAGAAATATTTGAAATGAAAATATTTGAAATAGAAATATTTGAAATAGAATATTTGAAAATAGAAATATGTGAAGCCGTGATGATTAGATTGACGCCATTTTGACGTGAACGATATTTATATCGATTTTAAACGATTTCGAAATGAATTGAATTGAAAACGATTTCGAAATGAATTGAATTGAAAACGATTTCGAAATGAATTGAATTGAAAACGATTTCAAAGTGAATTGAAAACGATTTCGAAATGAAGTGAATTGAAAACGATTTCGAAATGAATTGAATTGAAAACGATTTCGAAATGAATTGAATTGAAAACGATTTCGAAATGAATTGAATTGAAAACGATTTCAAAGTGAATTGAAAACGATTTCGAAATGAAGTGAATTGAAAACGATTTCGAAATGAATTGAATTGAAAACGATTTCGAAATGAATTGAATTGAAAACGATTTCAAAGTGAATTGAAAACGATTTCGAAATGAAGTGAATTGAAAACGATTTCGAAATGAAGTGAATTGAAAACGATTTCGAAATGAAGTGAATTGAAAACGATTTCGAAATGAAGTGAATTGAAAACGATTTCGAAATGAATTGAATTGAAAACGAATTCAAATTGAATTGAAAGTGAATTTAAAATGTATTCAAATTGAATTAAAATTTGAATTGAATAGAAATGAATTTTAAAAACGAATTTATAAAGAAGAATTCAATTTTGATTTGAATTGAAAAGGAAGTTGAAAATGTTTTTGAAACGAATTCAAAACTATTTATATAATTCGTTTCAAATAGAAATCGACGAAGTATATATTATATATATTATATATATAATATAATGGCCTGAATAGAACGCGCCGCGCCGCGGCAGTTCGTGAATTTCGACCATTTATTTCAAACGGACATTACGGGAGATCCGACCGTCGGATTCTCCTAAAACCGGAACCGTTGGGTTCGTATCGAAAAGAGCTTTCTAACGAATATTAGAAATTAGAAATCTAACAGTTGGATTTGGAATTATGTCCAAATCAAATTTGAAAAAGGTCGCTGTAAATGCAGTTCGATGACCATTGATGGAAATCGACTGTACGGACCTTGATAAAATTATTAAAAATAGTAATAATTTGTGTAAAATCATAAGAAATGATTTGTGAAGATTTGGGATGAAAAACTCCATATTTGAAAAGATAAAAATAGATTTTTATCGAAATGAACTAGTTTTGAACTAGAATTATAATTCTATTTATTTTTAAATAAATAAATTGAATTTGAAAAGGGTTTTGAAAATAACCAAAATTTCCAATGATTGCATTGGAGTGGATTTGAATCGAAATTGTCTTCGGAATATTTCGATGTTGGAATTCGTGATTATACAGATGTTGTTATGGAAATTTGAAAGATATATATTTATATCGTTATTTCCAATACGACATTTGTTAGTCGTAGAATTTGATATTGAATATAAGCCGATATATTTTCTATTCAGAGCCTTGTATTGAATATCAAATGTGATTTGGGTTTGTCGCGAATGGTGTCTTCACTAATACTGTTCTTGAACCTAGTTGTGAAAAGATTAAATCTTTTTATTTAGATTTAATGAAGTGTACCAATTAAACGATATTTAATTGGAATTGAATTGGTATTGATTTTTGGGTTTATCGTGAACAGTGTTTTAAATAACACTTGTTCTTTAACCCGATAATTAATGGAATGTGATTTTGGGTTTATCGTGAACCGTGTTTTAAATGACACTGATTCTTTAACCCAGTTAAAGATTAAAACTAAGTGGAGTTTTAATGAATCTTTAATTAGATTGAGATGATCGAAAATGGAGTATCACCAGTTTTGCTCCAGGCGATGGTTAAATCTTTAATTAGATTTGAACGTGAAATGGTAATTGAATTTACCGATAACACTGTGGTGTTAGATATGAAGTATTACCAGTTTTACTTCATGGGATGAATAGGTTGGGATTGGGAAATAAAATAAATGATTACTTCGGTGTGGTTCGCTAATCCCGACTAGTTTGAATTGATATTCAAAGGAGATTAAAGAATAAATTTAAAGAATTTATCTTGGATAAAATTAATGGGAACTTTTCCCAAAGTATAGGAATATTTGAATAAAAGAATATTCTGAATTGGAATGAGGCGTATGTTGTGTTTGTGTAACACTTTTATAATATATACGCGAGTTATTCAGAAAGACCGGGTTTATCCCATTCTGAATAACTGATTCGACGTGGTGTCGAAGATGAAGACGGTGGTCGAAGACCGGAAGTCTTCACGTCGTTTGGGTGATTACTGATGATCTTGATTGGGCTGTACACCCAAGAAGATGGAAACAGTTAGTGATCGTCCAGACGTACTTGGAGATCGATGGATATGCGGGGTACTAGGTGCCTCCGGTTTCGTTCAGACCCAGAACGGACTTGTAAATGGACTGTGTGTCTGACATTGGATTTTAGTCTGTGTGATTGATTTCTATTAAATATATATCTGTTTGGCGGTGGAGAATTTATTCTGTTGCTTAACGCCCTTCTCTGAGACATACGAGCTCAGGGGTTATATACTGATGGATATCAAACACATAGAGTGAATTGCCTGTGTGGCATGCCTAAGTGGCAATAGATCGAGGCTTCTGTTGAAAAGCAAAGTCTTGTGGTGATGATCAAAGCACAGCCTGTGTGGCACAGCTTTGTGTAACGTGAATTCGCGAGTTTCACACCCGGTATGAACCAGAAACGGGAGACGGACCTCAGGGAGGGCATGCGTTTCCTTCTAGCTAAAAAGTGGCGTCAGTGGTTTTACACGCCCTGACGAGTTTGACTTATGTGGTTGTTGCTGTTGCGAGGCACCTCGGTTTGATCGGACGATCCGGGTCCGATGGAGTCATTTGTTGGCTCATTTACGCCCCAAAGGGCGGGGAAACGTAGTGTTCAGGCATAATAATCCACATCGGTGGACCGGCCCTGTCGCTCCAAGGCTTGCCTGCGCGCTTGCCTGAGACATGGGCTAGATTGTCTCGAATCGGTTGAGGACTATCTTTTGCCTCGGTTCATAGACGGAAATCCAATTTCCAAATACGTGACATTTGCGGTTTTATTTGTAGAGCCTAGTATGGCGACATAGTGGGATGGGGCGCTCATGCCGCCTATGATTGATACTTATGATTTGAAGTTGTTTTATACACTATGCACTTATAATAATATCAAATAATGTGTTTTAAACGTATCAAGCATGCTTTGGCTGTTATAAGGTAAAAACCCTATCCTCCGGCTTGCGTTGCATTGTGTGATAGGACCTGGGTCTTATGACAGCTTCATTTTTCTTTATTTAGCATTGCGCTGTTGTTTTATGCACTGGTATTCTTGGGAGGAAACCCGTTCCGTGTTATACGGCGTGGTCCCTTGATTTACCCAATGATTGAAAATAAAGATTAAAAACTGTTTTAGTTCTCACACCAGTCACATGACTGACCTGGAGTTTATTGTTTTAACCTAAACTCTGGGTGCCCCTATTTTTGACACGGGCAGCTAGTAGTTTTGGTTTGCAGATTTATATTCACAGGATCCTGGTTTACAGCTGGAACGATATCCGGAAAGCTTTGTATCCGTATATCTCTTCTAGTTGTGTATTGTATTATCTTCCGCTGCGATGTATTTAAATGTAATTTAAATCTCTGATATTTCTGTGTAATATTCATTCATACTCTGTATATTCTTGTAATCTGATGCATTGTTGTAATAACAATGAAATGTTCTTCGGTATGCGTCCTTTTGTGTGTTGTTCTCAACGCTTTCCGCGCTTTCCTTCACGGGGAAGTTCGGGTCGTGTCAATATTTTTATAACAAAAAATGTTATTTTTAATCTAGCATGACAATTTATCTAAAATGATAATTTTATAACAAAAATGTCATTTTTAATTTAATGTAACATTTCTAACAAAAAATGTTATTTTTAATCTAATGTAACATTTTTAACAAAAAATGCTATTTTCAATCTAATGTAACATTTCTAACAATAAATGTTATTTTAACTAACATGACATTTTCTAACAAAAATAATGTTTTTTAACTAACATGACAATTTCTAACAAAAATGATATTTTTTAACTAACATGACATTTTTATCTAAATGTTATTTTTGACAAAAGTGATATTTTTATTCTAATGAAAACATGATTTTACAAAAATGAAATATTTGTTCTAATAAAACATTATTTTACAAAAATGACATATTTACTCTAATAAAACATTTCTTACAAAATGACAACTTTTATCTAGCATACCATTTTATAACAAAATGGTATTTTTATTCTAACGCAACATTTTATAACAAAAATGTTATTTTTATTCTAATCTAACAAAAATGATATTTTAATTCTAACATAACATGATTTTACAAAAATGACATATCTAAATAACATGACATGATTTTACAAAAAATGACATGTTTTTAATGATCACCATATGTAATAAAAATGTAATCTTTATTATTTACCCAAAAATGTAGTAACAAGTTATTCTTTTTATTTTACTCTAACATGTTTAAAATGTCTTTTAAAATAGCAAAACATGTAATAATATGTTTTGATTTTCTTCATAATCTAACATAAGAAAATGAATTTTTTAATGCTAAACATGTATTAACATGTTTTTATTTTATTTCTAATCTAACATAAGAAAATGACTTTTTAATGCCAAACATGTATTAACATGTTTTTATTATATTTCTAATCCAACATAAGAAAATGACTTTTTTAATGCCAAACATGTATTAACATGTTTTTATTATATTTCTAAAAATGACTTTTTTAACGCCAAACATGTATTAACATGTTTTTATTATATTTCTAATCCAACATAAGAAAATGACTTTTTTAATGCCAAACATGTATTAACATGTTTTTATTATATTTCTAATCCAACATAAGAAAATGACTTTTTAATGCCAAACATGTATTAACATGTTTTTATTATATTTCTAATCTAACATAAGAAAATGACTTTTTTAATGCCAAACATGTATTAACATGTTTTTATTATATTTCTAATCCAACATAAGAAAATGATTTTTTTTTAATGCCAAACATGTATTAACATGTTTTTATTTTATTATATACAATAAAAAATATGGTTTTTATTGTATGCATACATTTTGACAAACATGAATATACAAAATTCAATTCAGTTGTTCAACGTAATCACAAACAAACAATTACAGTTTTATACAACACCAACATTAATTCTATATAGTATAAATATAAATTTCACATAATAATTAAATTTATTTTAAAATAGAGATCTCACATCGATTTTTGTCAGAATTTCCAATGTGCTCTGTTTCAGCTCTAGTCAGTTCTATATTGCAGATCTCATCGTCGTGATTCCAACGCATTTCGTTTCATCCTATTCAGACCTCGCATGAGGGAGATACGACGTTACGAACGTTGATTATATTAATTATATAATTGATTAATTAATTAAAAATTAAAATCCCTTAACCTTTCTTCTCAAACCCCGTTGTTCTCTTTTCAAAACCGCTCAACCCAAAACTTCCATTCCTCATTCCAAATCGCACCCTGATTGATGCCGCCTTCAATGATCTTGACCGTTGAATACAGAGGTCTCGTGGTGCTCTCCAATATTGGCTTTATAATTTTCGTGAATTATGTGATGGATTAGAAGAAATTGATGACGGAAATTTGAAGAAGAGTGGCCATTGAAGGATAGGGTGGCGGTGGCTATGATATGAATCAGGGTTTGATTACTCTAGGGTATTTATAAATAAATTAGTTATTTACTTCTTTAATTCAGACTAGACCCGCTAACCATATATTGCATGTTATAAAAGAATTAAATTAATTGATAGGGATGAGGTGTTAATCTATGTGAGATAAAGGTCAATATATAATAACAATATATTAAATAATATTTAATTTAATAGTTATTTATCTTATCCCTTTTTTTCTCTTTTTTTCCTGTATTTATAAAAGGTATATAGTATGACATATATGTATATGAAAAGAAGAGAGAGAACATAAAGAATTAAAGTATATGATTGAAACGCATGCAGCAATTATTGTTATCTTTGTCATTATTATTATTTTTCCTTTTTTATTTTCCTTGCAATGAATGACGCACCTCATTGAATATGATTTCAAATTTTATTTATTTTATGAAAGAGGCAATTTTCCTTTATTTATGATTTTATATTTCACTAATATGCTAATTGAAACGACCTGAACTTCCTCGTGAAGGAAAGAACGGATTGAATTGAGAACAAGATAATTCAGAATACAAACAGAAGAACATTTCATTGCTTATTGCAACAACTTCATCAGAAAACAAGAATATACAGAGTATGAACAAATATTATACATTCGATAAATATCAGAGATTAAAATACATTACATAGCAGCAGAAAATAATACAAAACACAACTGAAAAGAATATACGGATACAGAGCTTTCTGAATATCATTCCAGCTGTAAACCAAGATCCTGTGAATATAAATCTGCAAAACCCAAAACTACAAGCTGCCCGTGTGGAAATAGGGGCACCCCGTGTTTAGGTTAAAACAATAAACTCTAGGTCAGTCAGGTGACTGGTGTGAGAACTAAAATAGTTATTAATTTGATTTTAAAGTTAGGTAAATCAAGGGACCACGCCATATAACACGGAATGGATTTACCTCCAAGAATACTAGTGCATAAAACAAACAACGCAATGCTAAATAAAGAACAATGAAGCTATTATAAGACTCGGGTCCCATCACACAATGCAACGCAAGCCGAAGGATAGAGTTTTTACCTTATAATAGACAAGAATGCTTGGTACGTAAAATTTCATATTTTATTATTACTATAAGTGTATAGTGTCAAAAACAATTTCAATCATAAATATCAATAGTAGACGGCTTAAGTGCCCCGTACCACTATGTTGCCATATATAGGTTTACAATTAAAACCGCAAAATATCGTATTTGAAGTTGGATTTCCATCTATGAACCAAGGCAAGGGATCGTCCTTACCGCTTCGAGACGCTCTAGCCCGTGTCTCAGGCAAGCGCGCAGACAAGCCTTGGATCATCAGGGCCGGTCCACTCGATGTGGACTAAAATGCCTGAACACTGCGTTTCCCCGCCCTACGGGGCGTCAATGAGCCAAATGACTCCAACGGTCCCGGATCGACCGATATAACTGAGGCGCCTCGCAATCCATCATCCACATAAGTAAAATGTCAGGGCTAATAAAACGCTGACACCACTCCTAGCTAGAAGGAAACGCTTGCCCTCCCTGATGTCCTCTCCCGTTTCTAGTTCACACCGGGGTGTGAGGCTCGCGAATCAACGCTATACAAAGCTACGCCACAAAGGCCGTGCTTTGATCATCAACCACAAGACTCTTCTTTTCAACAGAAACCTTGATTATTTGCATCTCAACATGCCACACAGGCAATTCACACTATGCAACCGATGTATATCAGTCACACAGAATGAATTCGATGTCAGACACACATCCATTTACAAGTTCGTTCTAGGTCTGAACGAAACCGGAGGCACCTTATTTCTCCCCCATATGTCCAATATAGGGGAGAGGTCCTTGCATATCCGGTCGATCTTCAAGTACGTCTGGACGATCACCACTTATTACCTTGCCTTGGGTGTACAACCCAATCAAGACACCAGTAACCATCCAAACGATGTGAAGACCTTCGGTCTTCAACCACCATCTTCATCCTTGACACATCGTCGAATCAGTTATTCAGAATGGGGTAAACCCGGCCTTTTAGAATAACTTGCGTATATAATAAACTAGTGCTATAAAAACACAACATATGCCTCATTCCAATCCAGAATATTTCTTTATCCAAATATTCATACACTTTAGGAAAGATTCCCATTAATTTTATCAAAGATAAATTCTTTAAATTTATTCTTTAATCTTCCTTTGGATATCATTTCAATCTAATTAAAGATGCATTAAAACTCCACTTGGTTTTTGTCTTCCCAAAAATCAATACTGACGATTGTTTAACTTGGGAAATCATATCCTATCTTTAACTGGGTTAAAGAACCAATGTCATTTAAAATGTGGTTCACGATAAACCAAAATCACATTCCATTCCATCAGCCTTTAACCATAAATTAGCAAGCGAACAATTCCCTAAGTATTGACCTCGAAGGCCGAAACCAACATCAGATCAATACTTTGGAAACCATTCAAATTAACCAATCTCCAGTTAGTTTCTGATTTTCTTAGCTCCATTGGGTCTAAGAACAGTATTATTAAAGATATCATTCACGACAACCCAAAATCTTATTCCTATTTTTAACTGGGTTAAAGAACCAATGTCCTTTAAAACACAGTTCATGATAAACCCAAAATCACATTCCATTTCATCAGCCTTTAACCGTAAATTGGCAAGTGAACAATTCCCTAAGTATTAACCCCGAAGGATGAAACCAACATCAGATCAATACCCTGGAAACCATTCAACTTAACCAATCTCCAGTTAGTTTCTGATTTTCTTAACTTCATTGGGTCTAAGAATAGTATTATTAAAGATACCATTCACGACAACCCAAAATCTTATTCTGTTTTTAACTGGGTTAAAGAACCAATGTCCTTTAAAATACGGTTCACGATAAACCCAAAATCACATTCCATTCCATCAGTCTCTAACCGTAAATTAGTAAGAAAACAATTCCCTAAGTATTAACCCCGAAGGCCGAAACCAACATCAGATCAATACCCAGGAAACCATTCAACTTAAATAATCTCCAGTTAGTTTTTGATTTTCTTAACTCTGTTGGGTCTAAGAATAGTATTATTAAAGATACCATTCAAGACAACCCAAAATCACATTTAATATTAAATATAAGGCTCTGAATAGAAAATATATCAGCTTATATTCAATATCAAATTCTGGAATCAACAAATACCTTATTGGAATAACGATATATATATCTTCCAAATTCCTCCACAGTATCCGTATAATCATGGAATCTAATATTGAAATATTCCGAAGGTAATTTCAATTCAAATCCCTTCCAATTCATATATTGGAAATTCCAATTATTTTTAAAACCATTTCTAATCCAGTTTATTTATTTAAAAATATTGGATTTCATAATTCTAGTTCATAACTAGTTCATTTCGATAAAAATAGATTTTTATCTTTTCAAATATAGAATTTTTCATCCCAGTTCTTTCCAAATCATTTCTTATGATTTTACACAAATTATTGATATTTTTAATAATTTTATCAAGGCCCGTACAGTCGATTTCCACAAACGGCCATCGAACTGCACTTGCAGCAACCTTTTCCAAATTTGATTTGGACATAATTCCCAATCCACCCATTAGATTTCAAATCTCTAATATTCGTTAGAAAGCTCTTTTCGATACGAACCAAACGGTTCCGGTTTTAGGAGAATCCGATGGTCGGATCTCCCGTTATGTCCGTTCGAAGTCAATGGTCAAAATTCGCGAACTGCCGTAGCATGGCGCGTTCTATTCAGGCCATTATATATATATATATATATATATAATATTTCATCGATTTCCATTTAAAACGTATTTTATAAATCATTTTAAATTCGTTTTCAAAATGATTTCAACTTCATATTCAATTTCAAATCAAAATTGAATTTTCCATATCATCAATTTATAAATGATAATATTTTCAAAACATTATATTTCAAAATCAATTCCTTTTCGATATTCATTATAAAAATGAATAAAATCGATAAAAACACCGTTCACATCAAAATGGCATTAATCTAATCAACACGGTTTTATATATTTAAATATATTCGTGTCCATCCCAAATCGGACATCAAAATCAGATTTTGATCTTTTATTGAATTTTATTTTAAAATATTCATTATTTTAAAATGTTCGTTATTTTAAAATATTTATTCTTTCTGAACTGGAATCAGACACAGTCAATTACCATATAATTTGATTTATATGGATTTCATACAATACATGTACACAACAACAATCAAACTCATTCAACCATCATCCAGAGTGCATTCTATACTGCATAAGCATCAAATATAAATATTTAACGCTTATAACAGTTTGTCAACCAATCGATTGGCATACCACTAATTATTGGGATCAGTGTATGTCAAATATCATCCCAATACCCATGTGGGGTTTCAAACAACAAGTACTGATTATTATTTGTGCAGTTGGGCGATGTGTAAAATTTATCATCCCAATCTATATCAGATAAATGGGTGTACATAAACAAATCATCCGATTTGTAAATGAATATTCAATTCTATTCATATACACGTTAAAAATTATATTTTTAACTATAAAATATTTTATTTCATTCCACAACACACAATCAATTTTCACAACACAATTAATCAAACAAACAAGTCATCCATGGTCTGTGGACGACGGGTGTCGGGTGCTGCTAAGCATCGTCTGCATCCTAGTATATATTTTAACTAGAAAATAAAATAAAAGTGAGAAGTTCTCACCTTTGGGTTCCACCCCATCAGTTATTTACGAATTCCAAAACAGTCGAGATTTGCCTGACATTCCAACGCAGTCTTCTCTACACTGTTCATATTAAAAATCATATTTTTATTTCAATGCTATAAAAATAACATCTTTATTTCACTATATACATAATAAAAATCAAATTTTTATTTTGTTACATATATAAAAAGTCATATTTTTATAATTTCTATTATATAAAAGTCATATTTTTATAATCTATATTATAAAAAAATCATATTTGTATAATCTCTATTATATAAAAAATCATATTTTTATAATCTCTATTATATAAAAATCATATTTTTATAATCTCTATTATATAAAAATCATATTTTTATATAAAATAAAAACATAACTTTTTATAGCTAAAGATCTTATCTTTGTATGATTAAAAATCTAAACTTTTATTTTTAAAAAACTGATTTTAAAACCATGCATTTATACTTTTAAAAACTAAAAATAAACCACTGTTAATTTATATAAATAGAATTGAAAATAAATCACAAAAACAAAAAAAAAAGCTCACTGTGTTATTTGGCCACCACTCATCGATTTTAAAGAAGCCGGCCACCATCGCAAGGCCCACGTCGGAGCTGGGCGCGACTGTTGGAGGAGGGGGGTGCGAACTCGTGGGGGGCGGTGGCGCGGTGCGGGTCACGGCGGCTGCGCGATAGGGTGACTCGCGACTTCTGTTCTCGAGAGAAGGGAGGGAACCAAGTTCGAGGGTGGAGCAACTTGGAGGAGGTGGCGGACGTTAATTGAGGAGCGCGATGGAGAGGTCGACGTCTCCCTGGTGGCCACCATTTTTCAATTCGCGGATCCAAAATTTAATTTGGGGAATAACGGGTCTGGGTAGGGAGAGAGAAGGGTGGGGTATTTGAATATATATATAAATATATTAATAATTTAATATTATTATTTTTTCTAAGAGTTGACTTTACATTCAAACTCCATTTCGAACCCAACGATTGTCGCCCCTAGCTAATTACCCCCATTCCGAACGCAATGGGATATGTTTGGTAACCCAATTCTAACGTTTTGATCAGTTTCCGTTTAAATTAAAACATAAATATACATATATATATTCAATTCAAACGTACATTTCAATTTATCGGGGCCACATACAGACTCTAAAAATTCCCGAAAAATATTTTCTAGCTTCGTATTGACGATACGGTTCTAACAAAACTAATTTCGTCAAATTTGGAGACCATTTGAAAAATGGCCATTTTCTGGTCGATCCAAATTGATTGAAATTGTTAAAACACATTTTACTTCGGCACGCTCACATATTGATTCAAAAAATTATGAATTTTGGAATCTAGCAATAATTCAATATCCCGGATCTAAAAAAAGTGGTTTCGTCGAAAACGGAGGTCATTTGCAACATTTCCATTTTTAAGGGCTATATTTCCATAGCGACTATTCTGAAATTTCAACTGGACATAACTTTTTATTCCCGATATGAAATTTTGATTTTTCGAATTCGTTGGAAAGATATTGTCAAATAGATTCTAACATTTTTGGTTTCGCCAAAATCTGGTTTATTTTGAATCCTGTACATTCATTTGAAATTTGAAATCGAATTTTCAAACTACTGCGCCATTTTCAATTCCTTTTATAATTAAAAATAAATATTTATATTCTAACGTCGATTTATATAAATACATACATTCTAACTCTATTCAAAATAAATTTCTCATCGTATTTATTTAAAATAATTCATTTTAAATATTCAAAATTCATTAAAATTGCCAAAATAAATTTTTTAAATTGGCTCAGATTTTCGGGGTTGTTACACTAATGGAGATGCTTTTGTCTATCAAAATATATTTTTAACTAACTAATGAATATTTCATTTCATGACCATTTTATATATCGCATTTATGTATGTTCATATATTATATATGTATATTTTCATACAACGCCTGTACATATTTTCATATAATGTGTATATATATATATATTTGGTTATATACTTTATTTTATTCCTCACTTGAGTCTCTACATATGTAGTAGGTTACAAGTGAATAAATTAGTTGACTAGACATGTCATGTTAGTCTAATCAACATTTATTAACCTTTATTTCTTATTAAAAATTCAAAAGAAAATTACATAAAGAAAGAGAATAACGGAAAGTAATGAATGCATAATTTATTGTTTTAATAATGACTATAAGAAAGTTATGTTACTTTTTAAATTTCAAAACACGCAATATTAAATAACGTAATTTAGGGACATATTTAATTGGACTAATCAGAATAAATTGTAGAAAAATGCATATAGTTTTATAGGCTTTTATTTTATTTTGAGAATTGAAGATTGTAGATATAAAGAGAAGGGATGAAGAAAAGGAGAAATAAAGGGAATACCTTTGTTTCTAAATGAATTTGAATGATAGATAAAAGAGTAGAAAGAGGAGAGAATAAATACATGAGATAAATGCTAGATTATTTAATGATAATTATTAGAAAGTTTGCAACCTTTCAATTTTCAAAACATATAGTACTAAACATCATGTGTTATTACATAAATAACATCAAAAGTTTTACGGTATTATTATTATTATTATCATATATACAATAATTTAATAATGGAATTTTTAAATTCTGATGCATTTTCTAACAAAATTTCCTTATAATAAATTTTTAAATTGGTTCTGATTTTCCGGGTTGTTACAGTAATATTTATTCATTTATATATTATCATATGGTAATACTGATTAAAAATAGAAACAAAAATATTATTATTATATGCTATATAATTATTTCATGTATGGTTTAATTTTATTTTATTTTTTCAAATAATTTAATCCATGAACTACGCACAAAATCTTTATTAGATATTACTTTTTGATTACAAAGGGAAAGAGATTAATAGATTTTTTTTGTAGATATCTTCCCAAAATCATCATTTAAAATGCATTTATTAATCTTCGAAGAGAGCTAGGAATTAGTTCATGTAAAGATTTATAAGCCTATATAATTCCCTTTATATATCGATGCATCATGTTATTTAATCGATGACAAAGGCGGAGAATATGCTTATATTCTTGTAATAATGAATTCTACACATATTTGTATTAAATTTATCTATGAATACTATGCATGAATATAGACATGGTTACTAACATTTTGTTACACGAAACCGAATGGTAAGTAAATTTTTTATGAACTAACAAAATGTTGCAGAAACTCAGCGGGAGCTAAAAAAAAATACAAGCATATTTTTAGGGGGAGCAAGTTAATATATCAACAAAAATTGCAAGAGGTTGTCATTAATCAAAAAAAGGGGGAGAATGTTGATTCATAAGATTTTTTTGATTCATGTCAATGAAGAAATGAAGATTGATTGAAGAGTTGGTATATATGTTTATGTGTGTGTTTAGTATGTTAGAATATTGTTAAAATCTATCCTTAAGTAATTCTAACAAACGCACGAAGAAACTATGCACTTATGAAAAGAACTAGTCAACTAGTCAAAAATCTGCTAGTTAATTAGTCAGAAATCCACTAGTCAACCAGTAAATTTCAAAATTGCACATTTTTATACTAACTAGTCGACTAGTTGATTTTCTACCAGTCGACTAGTTAGCATAAAAATGTACAATTCTGGCCTCTTATGAATATATTTACATATACATTTTCAATCAGTTGACTAGTGATTTCTGACCAGTCGACTAGTTACTTATAATAGTTATTTCCAGCAAAGAGATACTTCCTTTCACCAAAAGTTTTCAATCCATTTTCAAGAGAAATAGTTGCTTCTTTTCACTAAATCTTTTCATGAATAATTACTACTCTTCGATCACTATTTAAACACTACAAACATCACTTTCCACATCACTGATTCTTGCTCTAATTTCTGATCTTACTTTCTGAATATTCTTGCTTTCAAAATCTCTCTAATATTCAAGTTGCTTATTGAATCATTGAATTTATTTCATATCTCTTGATTCAATAAGTAATATAGTTCCTTCAGTCTTCACATACACTTTCAAATACTTGAGGATAAGATTATAGGAAGGGTGCACTCAATCGTTGGCTAATCAGTGTTGGAAGAAGAACACATCCAGAAGTCAAACTCTTTGTGATTGTTGAAGTCCTGTGTTGGTGCTCAGGCGAGAGGCATCCTTGTTGGGGCTCGGGTGTGCTGACCCATTCCTCCTGGTTAAGAAAGTGCATTGTTAGTGAATTCCGAAGAGGTGCTTCGGGACTGGACGTAGAGCAGGAAGTCCGAACCAGTATAAAAATTCCTAGTATCACTTTACTTTACTTTCAGCATTTACTTTGATTGTGATATATCTCCGTAACTTAGATTTTGTTTTCTTAACTATTGCATATCATTTAGCTAGCATATCACATATATTTTTGCTATATCCATATAGATCCTTTAAGTCGTACACATCGATTTTTTTCAGTAGAGGTCATATTATTCCCACTTGCTGGCATAACATCTTTAGAAGAAATTTTCTTACCTTCGTTTAAATCCTCAGATTCTACAATTTCTTTTTTGAGGATTTCTTCATTTTTCCTTTAGTATTTTTCTTACTACCATGAGATAACTTTCTAGCATCCAAATGAGATGAATTAGAGGTGACAGAATTATGAGATGAAGGAGGTGGAAGAATTATATGAAGAGGAGTGGAAAGATACGCATTAGGGGAGGATGAAATATTAGGAGAATTAAGCTTGCAACTGAATGAAGGATTAGATGGAATGTTGAAGCTAAAGGAAGAATAAGGGTCATTAGATTGAAAATAAGGAATATTTGATGATGTAGAAGCACTATCATATGAAACCGAAGTAGAATTTGCACCACCAATCGTTGTATTCATGTTATCAAGAACTGAAAAAGAATTATGAGTTTGAAATTCATCTGCCACTTGAGTATTATTAACAACTACTTGCCTTCCTTTGTCAACATTGCTACTTCTATTTTGATCACTTATAGAATTACTATCAAAATGGAAATAATCCCCTAATTCATTATTCTAATCCATGATTGATGAATTGTACCATCGCTATCCACATAGAAAACTTTCCTTTTCACCTTTTCATTAACTCCCACCTTATTAATTTTAGAACTAACATCGACCTTTCTTTCAATGACCAACGTTTCCTTATTCAAATTGCTAGTTTGATTGAAGTTTTCCTTTTTTTTCAGACTTGCTTCTTTTTAGTGGCAACAGTATTCCATTTTTCCCTCATATTAAATGCCTGATTCTTACCCCAGGACCGATTTGAATTAACATTTAAATTTGGACATTGTTCTTCATTAACCTCCTCATACCTATCATTATCATATTTGAGATTACCACCCATGTCACATCCTTTTATATTATGACCAAAATTTTTGCAATGAACACAAATTTTTGGTGTCCAATCATAAGACACTTTAACATTTGGACATTACTCTCCAAGCCCATCCATTCAATGAATTCTGGTTCAAATTCAGGGGAAATCTCAACTAGAGCCTTTGCATATTTAAAACGTTGTAATTTCTTAGTACTTTCATCAAAACAAAACAGTTTTCCTACATGACATGCCAACCAATTGATGTCAGGAAATGTCCAAAGCAAGAGAGGAATTCTATGTAGATGTATCCATATCGGTACACTTTTGATTTGAGAAAGTGAACTGCAAATCGATGGAACCCATTTCGTTATAATAAACATCCTACCTCTAGTGAAAATAGGATCTGCATGTAATACTCTTTCTCTATCCATTTCATTTGAGAATTTAAAAAAGAAGTTAAACCCATCAGATTTGATGTTTATTTCTCCATCTAACTTCCAATGTCTATGCAAAAAATTCGCCACTGACAAATATGATAACGATCCATCTAAGAAAAAAAATCACAAGAAAGTTGTTCAAGTGTTTCATACCTTCCTCCTTAATATGCTCTGGAATCAATTTCTTCTTGCCATCTCTGACAATATCATACTGGATTGATTTGAATATTCTAGCATTCCATAGCAATGTTTTGAACAAAGAAGCAAAATCAACTTTACTAGGACAAGGATTCAATTTAGGTAAGCTTGAAGGGATAAAAGAAGGACCAACAGAAGGATTGATGTTGGAAGAGAATGGAAATTGAGGATTATCCTTATCCTTATACTTTCCAAAGATGAAAGAACATTAGAATTAGTTTTTAAAGAATTATCCCCTTTGGCCTCTTGATTAGAACTGTTTGACGAAATGCCAATGGATGATTTACAAGATTGAGCATTATTTTAACCTAAATTCGAATTCAAAGGGGAAGATCCCACTTCTTTGGCATTTAAAACGTGTCATTTCCAAGAATTGAATTATTCAAACTCACATTCGAAACATTTGATAAAGTGGAAAAAAATGAAGGGTCAGATTGAGAAATTACAGTAGAAGATGAAGTAATTGAGTCCGACAAATTAGCATTCGTGACATTGTTAATGGAGGAAATTTCAGGATTTGAAATCGAATCGACATTCACAGAAGAGAGATTGGCAAGATTTGGATTAAACGAAGAAAGATTGGCAACAAGAGGTGGGGGAGGAGGAGGTGGTGGATTAGGAGGACGAGAAGGAAGGGGGGAAAAGCCGAATCAAGGGAAGAAGACGAAGCAAATTGGGAAGGAAGAGCGGACGCCATTAGCAAGGTTCTGTGACTATCGTGTTTGTAGTGTTTTTTGCACATTACTTTGCAATGAAGTTTCATATAGTATTATTTTATTTAATCCTCACCCCTATATATACAGCCAAACTTTGTCAAACCCTAATTTCCTGATACAGCATGGTCAACCAAATTTCTGGTCGCCTCCCTCTTAAATGAAATAAACGAATAATAACTGTCGATCTATTTCACTAATTTTCCCTCAATCTACTTCGCAATTTGAAGACCGTTCTACTGCAAAAACGTTAAGCTCAAGGAGCTTTATGACTTCAACGGTGATGATGGGTTAGGGGTTGGCATGGTGACCGGTATTGCAGTAGAAAGACGCAGGGATTGGGGGACAAATTCTGGCAATCTACGTGGGTTGGTGAGTCAGCGCCAAAGTAGAAGGTGGACGGAGGTCAAGCGCTTGCGCCAGTACGGTCAGATGGGGGTCCAGTGGTATAGGGTTATGGTGGCGGCTTGCTGATGGGTTCGAGAGTGGGTTAAAAGGGGAAGAACGGAGAAGTCTGGAACGAGAAGAAAGGTATAAGGGATCAGCCTTGGTTATCCTTTAACGACATAAAATATATTTATAAGGTGATTAACTGAAACTTACTGACGATTTAGGAATGTAAAAATTAAATAAAACCGGGCTAGTTTATTCAATTTGAAAACAAAATGAGTCGGCCCTGCTAATTAGTTAAACTAAAACTAATCGGCCTGTTATAATACTAACAAGTAATTAGTTTAAATTAAATTATAATTAAGGGTTAATTAGGTAAATTAAAATCGTGTAATCTTATAACATGAATATCTTTTTATTTCGTGAATAGAATTGAACCAAATGAAAAGCATTGGGATCGTGGCAAGGAGCTCGACATCATGGAACTGTCCTAAACAGAAATGGAGGCGACAGGATTTATAGTTAAATTAAAAAACTGTTTAATTTAACTATAACCAAACCAATTCAACGATAAATCAAAGCAAAGTGAGTACAACTCACTCAGTTTTACCCCACTTATATTTTATATAAGTTGGGTTTTATACTTGTGTGCTATGGTTGCTAATGGTTGACTGTTTGTTAAATATATATTCATATATTGATTGAACCAATGAAATTAAACGTTGTTTAATTTCAGTGAAAACCAATTCATTATTTTAACGATTGAAACCAATTGAGGTAACTTATATTTGAATTGTTGTGGTGTTAAATTATTTTGATTGACTGTTATAGAAATTATTAGTTCAAAATTGGAAAATTCTTATTGGATGATTTTATTTGAAGTAACATATTTGGATGTAGGGAATAACGTATTGGAGGGATCCAACTGGATTCCTCACATTAGTTGTTAAATTTTATTATATTATAATATATGTTGAATAATACGAAATTGTGATGCAGGGATTGACAGGTTGGGGAAATCTAACATGATTCCTCACTAATATTGATAATGCTTATCAATATGATTTGTCGTGTTCCTTTGGACATGAAATTGGTTTATATTTCATGATTTGGTACTTTCTCAGATATTTACCACTTTAGTACCGACGATAAAATAAAAGATTTTTGAAATCGATATTTAATCGATTCTGAGCATATCGATTTTGAACGCTTTCGAAGTTATTGTTATATAAGGATTTGAAATACGTTGTTTGTTTTAAAAATAAACGTTGAAGTTTATTTACGTTTTTATAATTATTTAAATTATAAATTAATGAAATTTCCAAGATATTAATAAATAAATGGTTAAGCTGTATAAACTAAATGGAAATGTTAAAATGAATGCGAAGAGGGGATTAAGTGGCGCAAATGGAATTTTAAAGGATTTTAAAATATTAAAATGGATTAATGGAATTGATTGGAAAGTGTTAAAAGGTGATTTTTAGTAATTAAGGAATGTTTTTACGAACGTTGTTTTTAAATATACGAAATGTGTATAAATGGGTTTTCATGAATGAAATGAGCGAACAAATGGAATTGAAAATAGAATATGAATATTTGGCGTAAATTGGAGAATGAGACGAATGTCTAATAAATGGTATTTAAGGCAAGATTGCCAAAAAGAGTTATAAATGGAAATTCATATAAACTGAGTTATATGGACATACTTGCGGGATGGTTTTATAAAATAAAGGAATTTGATGAACTGAGTTAAATATAAATGAAAGGTTAAGATAGTTATAAATGAATGGTTAAGTTATTTATAAATAAATGGTTAAGGATTTTATAAATTATAAATGAAAGATTAAGGATTTTTGTAAACGAAAGGATGAATGGTTTTGTAAATGGAACCTGCAATATTTATTTATAGAGGTTAAGTTGAATTATTTTAATTAATTTAAATAAATAAAATTTAAATAAAATTGGAAATGGTTCGTGAGATTACAAGAAATATATTCAGTTGAAAATGATTAAAAAGGAATATGGTATGGTTTTTAACGAAATTAGAGCCTATTGTACGTTCGTTGAGTTGAGTAACTTACGAGGCGTCAATCTAATATTGGTTTTGGCCTTCGGGGTTGATACTGAGAGATTTATTCACTTACCAATTTATGATGAGAATCTAATGAGATAGAAGTGTAACAATAATTGAATATTCTTATTAAAATAAGAAAACGGAAACGTTTTTCGAACATGATAAGAACTGGAAGTTTTATATTTAATTAACGACCGGTTAATTAAAGAGGCTAAATGATGCTGGGTAGTAAATCAGTGAATTCAATTTTCTTTATGGATGAATGGTTGTTTATTTGATAGTTAAATAAATGACTATCAAATCTGGCTTATACGATTATTGGCACGGAAAACCGAGATCGAATTTATTTTCGAAAATCATTCCGAACCAGCAAATACGAAATTATCCAATATGTTGAAGATAGAGCAATTGAAGACCTTTGATCTTCATAAGCGGAAGGGCTACTTGATAAATTTCTCTAGCTTGCACATAGGTTTTTGATGGTAATTCGGTTGTGGTTGGAATCTGTGGATTGCAAGGACTACTCGCTATCGATCTATAGAGAGATTCCTAGGATGTGGTAGGAGGGTGCCTTCGGTTTGTCCAGTCCCAGGACAACTTGTATGGATGGATGTCTGACAGAGTATTTCCAAAGGGATCATGTACATTGATTTCTTCAAACGTACCATAGTTGTGGCAGAGAATGGCCATTCTCTTAGCTTAACAACAAAAGTATTTATAGGGACGTCAATTAGTGATTTTCTGGAAGATCTAACGATATGGCATTCAAAGTGAATGATGGCCAGATGTTCTAGAAAGGATTATAACCTCAAGCCTCATGACCGGAAAATGAAAAAAATCAAGCAGGCAGCATGGCTAAGTGGGTCGCTCCAAATTAGGGTGTATTGTCGCTATCTAGTGAACATTCATTATTTGTTCTTCTTTTCGCTTCTGTATCTCCTGGGAACGGTTATGTTGGTACCAACCGTAAGGTGACAGTATATTCAGAACATTCAAACGAAATGAATGGCTTTCATGTGTGGCCGAGTTGCAAGCTGTTTTTGTTGAACTCTAGTGTATCCCCTCTAGAGTACACTGATCGGAAGGTGGTGCCATACCTTGTCATAGTTGGAAATCCAGTCTCCAATAAGCGCTCGTGGTTTTGATTGTATACTATTTATGTAGAGCATGAGATGCAAGCATTCTTCTTGATTGTTATTTATTTGTATTACACACTATTATAATATCAGAAAAGATATGATTTAAAAGAATGTTTTGGGTTATCGTAAGGTAAAAACCGTCCGTGTTTATGTGTGGATTGGTCTAACAATTTTCCTTTTCTTTCAAAAAGATTTTGAATTTAAAATCAAGTTGGATGATACCTTTAAACTTAGTGAGTTTACTCACATTGGTTCACTAGAATGATCCTGACATTTGCAATGCTCAGGTCAAACCGAGTTTTACAGGTTCAGGTTATCAGACGTTGTGAAGAGACGAGCTAGAAGAGTTCAGACGTATGATATTATATTATTCCGCTGTGTGTTGTATACGAGGACAAATTATTATAACTATCCAGATGCGTTGATGTACTCTGATGATTGTAAGTATATTTTTTTCAAGCTCTCAATAAAGATGTAGTTCTATATTATATTTTGTTCCACTGCGATGTGAGACTCTGGGTTGTGTTGGTTAATCTTCTTCTTCTACTATTCTAATATTTCTTTCTTTCTTATCTCACCCTCTAGTTTTTTCTTCTAATTATCTGGTGTTTTCAATACTTGGGGTTCTGGCAAGTAATATGGGTTTATGTATTATTGTCAGAATTCTGGTGTCGAGTTTCTACCGGGTCGTTACATTGGATTTTAACGAAATCAATTTTATAAAATTCAAAATGGTTAATTATTGAATAATTTCCAATTCAGGGTCAGTTGGAGTTAATATATGATCGTGCGTGATATAAACACATATCGATTTACATGGTGAAATTTAAAAGGATTTTTTTCGTATAATATCGGAATTCGATGAAACCAGTTCCATCGTGTCCGGAATATTAAGTTATTATATTATTTCAAGTTTTGAGCCAATCAAAGTTGTTATGTGGGCGTACGAAAAATAGATGTGAATCAATTGACGATTTAATATTTAAAATAGTGTTATTTCTGCAAATGAACTCAGATTTCGATGAAACAAGTTTCATCAGGTCCGGAATGTCAAACTATAATAGAACGTCCATTTTTATCACGAAAGAAGTTCATGTGTAATCAGACTAATAGAAAAGCCCAACGATAAATAGCGATAGGATATTATATTCAGTAAAAATCGAATAAAATAATAATAAACCTCCTTATATAATATCGTTAATATCTAACCATTCTTCATTCTTCGTTTATGGTCAACAGCGAGACAGACGCCATCGTTTTCGGCAAAAACAAAGAGAACGTGAGCTTTGGAAATTCAAAGGAATTCAAATAAAATCTCTAAAATTCCAAAACTCAAATTCTTGAATCCCGGTTGAGTTCCTCTTCTAATCTATACCTTTGTGGTATTTGCATTCAGTTTTTTGAGGTTGTCAGTTTTAGATGAAACTAGGGCTAGTGATTCATGAGGACTGATGGGATTATATGGTGTTTCGGCTGTGGATTCGAGTTCACAGCAAAGAAAAGCAACCCCAATATGGAAATAAGGTGATTCGATCACAATTTGAGTTGTGCAACTTGTACTATCGCGATCAAATGAAGGCGTACATCCTGGGTCGAGGTTCGAAAAGCTTATGTGATGAGGAGTGAAGGGTGAGTTTGGTTTTTGATTTAATGGAAGGACGAGGAAGGAAGAAGGTAGCCGAGTTCGGCATAGATATGTTGTAGCGGGTTTTTACGATGTAGATGAAGAGATTAAATGAGGGGATTAAGGGTTAAGTGTTGTTAAGGTGATTAATTAAATAATTAAATATACTAATGATGATTTATTTATATTCAATCTTATAACAAGCATAATTATTTCATACATTAACAGAATTTAGCGAAATAAGTGGCAATAAAATCGTATCGAAAAATACGAGTATGGGCTGGTTCGTAGTAATTTGGAGATAACTGGAATTTAATATAAATTCAAATGCTTGTTTGAAACTATATAAATAGACACTGAAATCGTCAATCAAAACAAAATGTGAGTTCACTCGCACGCTTTCTAGAATTCTATGATGTGATAAAATTCGTATGATTATAATTTATTGTTATTAGCATAAGTTGGATGTTTGAATGATTGTTGTTTGGTTGAAAATGGTTATCTAGTTGATAATTGACGCTATTTATATTTTCAGCATCTAAAATGATTTAGATTAGATTATCTACTTTATATGAAATTATCAAATGGTATTATAAACTGTAATGTTAGGAAACAACATATTGGAGGGATTTAACAGGATTCTTCAACTTTTTTGTATGTTATTTGTTTTCATATTATTTATATATAAACTATTTGACCCAATTGATATTGAAACCTGTCTAGATGATTGATGGTTGAATTGAATTCAACGTTGATGTGATATTAAAAAATAAACAGTATTGATTAAGTGATTGACAGTAGATGATCTAAAATCCATCATTTTAAGACGTTGATTTGTCATTAGGCAAGTTGATGTAGTTTAAGTTATAAAAATTAATTTTATAACTGAAGCAAGATTTTCAATTATATTTTATAAGTTATATAAAAATTGAAGTTTTATAAATAAATGTTTTTAATCGGTTTTATAAAATGTTATTAAATGATTTATTATAAGTAAGTAAGCTGGATATTAACAAAGGGTTAATGATTTGGAATAATTATTTTTAAGGAAAACAATTAAGCGAGATTATATCAAATTAATTATATTATTAATAAATTAAAGGCAAGGGATTAGTTAGAATCAGTTAATATTTAATTGATGTTTTCAAGTTGACTAAGTCAACTGTTTAATCAGAATTGGTTATTAGATTAATTGGATTTTCAAGTAATCCAATAGGAATTACTTTAGTAAATGAATTGCTTAAATGTAATCAGAATTCATTAAAATTTATTTATCTTCTAATTAACTGTATTTAAAGAACATTATCAAGTTGTTTATTATTACTAAAGTCAATTATTGTTTTAATAACCTTTCAAATAAGTTAACTATTCTATTTTTAGTTAATAAAGTAGTTAACTACTTCGACGGTAGTTAATGATGAAGTGAATTATTATTTTAATTAATAATTAAAGTAATTATTTTTAATTGAATTCAGTTAAGAAAGTAATCCGGTTTGAGATAAAACTTAGTTGAATCTGGCAAAGAGTTATGAAGGGATTTTATAATAAATCTGAGTTTATAAATGAGGTTTGTAAAAGAGATTTTAAACTAAAGTGGTAGTTTTAAATAATTTTACTATTTGGAATAAGTAAAATGAATTTAATGGCAACGATATTTTCAAAGATGCAAAAGGAAGATCGTGTAATGGTTTGATGTAAAAGAATTTCGTAAAGGATTAGAATCTGGTAAATGGATTTAGTAATGAAATCTAGGTTGAGTTATTATAAGATGCCAAAATGGATTTAAATAAAAGATTTGAGAATAAACCCAAGTTGTATAACAAGGGTTATAAAGGAAATTTAAAATTAATGCAATAGTTTTATATAAGCATTACTTAATAGTCAAATTAAGTAAAATGGTTGAGATGTAATGTAAAGATGTTTAATGGAATGCTGTAAAGTATTTTTGGTAAATGGATTTTTGTAAGTAATTCAAGTATTAAATGAATGGTATTAAAGAGATTCAAGGCCAAGGGGTTCGTGTTTTAATAAAAGTTTACTTAATTAGAATTAAGTGAAAATAGTTATTTTTGAAAGGAGATATTCGAATGTAAGAAATGATTTATAAAACCATATTAAAAATGGAATAGTAAATGTAATTGATATGAGGTTATAATTAGTACCATTTTTTGGATTACGAACATTTATCTATCTTAAGATAAGAACGTTGTCGATCAAGGTCTAAGAGGTAAATAAAATACCCTAACTTAAACGACTTTAGGATTATCGGAGGATGATATTAGTTTGTAATGGTAAAGATGTTGGAAATAATTTATTATTTCCATAAGAGAAATAATATTGCAATGTTATTTGCAAGGGTTTGAAATATAATAGAACTATTGGGTTTTCCATAAAACAATGTATTGCTTGTCACTGTTTGGCCTAGATTTGAAGTGTGATCTGCCTTATACAATTTGGTTAGGTATATAACACTATTTTCTAAATAATGAAAATAATAGAATTTAGTGAATACACTTATTTAAATAAATAAGTAAATGGTTGAGATTTTCATAAGAAATGAAGTAGAAGTTATATGAGTTTGAGAATGAAAATGGGTATGGAAATTGAATTATTATTTCCATAAGTAAAGTTTAAACTTTAATCTATAAAGTTCAAGGTTAAATAAAACCATTTAGATTAATAAAATTAATAATATGTCATGGGACATTGATTTGACCCATATGAGATTGATGATTAAACTTATACCATTGGGTTAAGTATAAATGGTGATATTTCGAAGTAAAAGAAAAAAAGGGGTTTTGAGAATATGTATAGCGATATTTCCAAAGTAAAGGAAATGGAAAGGGACTTTATGAATATATAGCAGCATTTCCAAAATAGAGGAAATAAAAGTGGTTTTTTGTGAAAATAAAGGGGGTTTGGTAAATACTTTATTCTACAAGATATAAGGGCCCGTTTGGATGGGCAAATATAAGTAATTTTATGGCTTTTAGAAAGCAAAAGGAAAAAAGCCCACATGGATCCATAAAAAATTTGGGCTTTAACAAGTTACTTTCCTACTTACTCCAAAAGCAAAAAAAAAAAAAAAAAAAAAAATTTGCTTTTCTGCTTTTGAAATCCAAAGCATAATTTGACTTCCAGGTCGCATTTCTTGTTATTAGGTTTTCTAAGGCAATTTTTTCATTCATAATCAAATTAAGGAGTCATTAATTCTCTTCAATATTTTTGACAAAGGTACCCCTTTTCTTCTCTTATTCCTTCTCAATGATCTTGATCCATTGTTATTTCATAATTTGTTTTTAGTTCGATCAGTCAAGACATTTGTTCATTTTTTAGCTAGTATCGTGCCTTGTTTCAATTTATAGAAGTCTATTTAGAATTGTCTTAGCTATCTTTTTAATTCAAATGATCTTTTTCAAGATTGAAATTGTTGATCAGAGAAATATAATGCCCAACTCTAATACAGAGTAAATGTAAAACTGAGAAAACAATAATCATGTGGCTAGACGTTAGGGTGTAAATTCCAATATGAAAGGTGGAATGATATATTGGCATGGTTCAATCATTAGTACACTAGTTGTAACAAAAGACTGAGTATATATTTAGGCACCATTAAGTATTTGTACCAAGAATTTTTTTGAAGAATTAACGGTATGTTTGGCTTAAAAACAAAATTTTAAGTTTTGAGTTTTCAATATAAGTTCTAAATGATGTGAAATAGGTAGACGGCGTGGGAAGAAGTGGAGTGCATAGGAGGATGTGGATGATGGGGAAAAAGGAAATGAAGGGAAACAATGGAAAACAAGAAAAAATGTTCTCAATTTTATATGTTAAACCCTTTATTTGGATTGACTGTTTTGGGAAATAACAGCAAAAGGTAGACGATGAATTTTATATGTTATCGCTCTTATTAGACAAGTATGGATTGAAACTTAGATTCACTTCAATTTTTTTCACATGAATTTTTTCAGTGAACTTATAATGTTTTAATCTTTGTGTACTAGCAAAGGATAATTCAATAAGCAAACGTTGTTGATAACATTTATGAAATTCAGCTAATTTTTGTTCTTATTTTTGAAATTTAATGACTAGGAAAACAATAAATGACATAACCACAGGTATTAAGTTAAATAAGTAGCGTGTCTTATAATTTTGTACAATGATTATGTAGGGAGAGAGTTATACCAACTCAAGATGTATCTTCAAATGTTACCAGTGCTGCCATTGATTCTTCTGGAAGTCCTTCGCAATCAAACTCAATGGAAGGTTCTCGAAATGAAAAGGATACAATAGAAAATAATGCAAATAGAACAAACTGTAGAGCTCGTAGCTTAGTGAAGGGTGCTGGTATTAGTTCTTCGCAATGTGTAGTTGCAAAGAAAAGAGATGATACATAAGTAAGTCGTAAGACTAACTCTTGTATTCATAACCTTATGTAGTGCTTTGTTTTGAGCTCAGTTTTGTGTTTTTATGTCTGTCCACCATTTTATTTTACAAGTATCTTTTCTAACAGAGAATTTTGGCACAATTGGGTTGACCAACAGCATATCAAAAGGAAAATTTAAAAACATGTTTTATTTTTAGTTCATTTGGTTGAAAGTTCAATTTTGGTACAGAAAGTCTTGTTTTAAAACATAAGTTGAGTGACAGGAAGAGGAAATTAGTGAATGTACAGAAGATGCAGTGGATGAGTTGTTGCACAAGTTGGATGAACTATAGTCGTGGTTAGCCTTTCATTCATGTGATCGGATATTTCAAGTATGATCCGAATGTTCTCTCAATTTCAAAATTGAAATGGTTTATAGTATTTCTGAGAATCTAGACCTGTCGCAGATTCAAGTGGCTAATAAAATGCTAAATTTATCTCTTCATTTCCAGTGTGATAGTTCCCATGCATGTGATAAATAATATAATTTTCTCTCCCTCTTTTTCTGATTTTTGTCTAGCTATATAGTTCAATCTAATAATAGGGTCTCATCAAGTTGCTTACACGATACTTTCCCCTATTCAATAAGAGTGCGAATTGGAGTGTCATCTTCAAGTGGTTGCTAAGTTATTACAAGGTCATTTCTATATATTTTCCATGGAAAACCTATCTTTAAACATAATCAAATTTAGTCTGAGTGGATCCGAAGAAGACAATTCAACAAAAAAAGGAAAAAAGCCTGGTGAGGCATGACAAGTGACAACATGTTATCATTTTCCATTTTAAGTTAACTATGCATGTAGAAGTTGTATCACATTTTCAATATTTTTGTTATAATGTTTGAAATCTGTGTAAAAGGCTAACATACATCAATTTTATGGTTTACTGTTTATTGTTTGATAATTATGTAACTTGATGTGGACGTCAATTGCTTTGTTTGATGTGAACAATATGCAAGCATTTGGTTGTGTTTTGATTAGTTTTTCCATATGTTTGGTATTATTGAATTAACTTACTCTTTGTTTCAAGTTTTTAGTATAAAAGCCAAAAAGCTACTTCAAAGATATTTTTTAATCCATATTGACATTTTGTCTTTTTAACTTATAAGTCGTTATTGTACCAAATATACTTTTTGACTTTTTAAAAGTAGAAGTACTTTTCATATTAGCATAAGCACTTTTGCTTTGGGTTCCAAATGAGCCCTAATTGTTGGTTATTATTTTCAAAGTATCGAAAACAAAAAAGATTTGTTAAGATAAGTATATTGAATCAATTTTAATCAATGAAAGGATATTTAGTGAATGGTTTTTAATAAAAGGGGTCTGAGCTGCTGTAATAACCCGAAAATCTGGGCCAGTTTAAAATTTTTATTTTGGCTATTTTAGCGAATTTTGATTATTTAAAATGAATTATTTTAAATAATATCGACGAGAAATTTAATTTGAATAGAATTCGAACGTATATATTATACGCGTCGTCGTTAGAATATAAATATTTATATATAATTATAAATAGAATTGAAAATGGCGCGGTAGTTCGATAATTCGATTTCAAACTTCAATTGAATGTACCGGGTGCAAAACAATCCGGATTTTAGTGAAACCAAAAATGATAGGATCTATTTGATAATATCTTTCCAACGAATCCGAAAAATCGAAATTTCATAACGGGAATCAAAAGATATGTCCAGTTGAAAATTCTGAATAGTCGCTATGGAATTCAGGCCCTTAAAAATGGGAATTTTGCAAACGACCTCGGATTTCGACGAAACCAGTTTTGTTGGGTCCGTGATGCAAAGTTATTGCTAGGTTTCAAATTTCATAATTTTTCAAATCAATATGTGAGCGCGGCAAAGGAAAACGCGTTTGACCAGTTTCAGTTGATTTTAATCGACGGGAAAATGGCCATTTTTCCAACGGTCTCAGAATTAGACGAAACTAGTTTTGTTAGGACCGTATCATCAATACGAAACTAGAAAATATTTTTCTGAAATTTTTTTAGTTAGTATGTGACCCCGGTAATTTGAAATGTACGTTTAAAATTCAATATAGTGATTTAAATGGAAATTTAACGAAAACTGGTTGTAACAGCCAAATCAACTTGCGATACATATCCCATTGTGTTCAGAATGGGGGTGAAACGCTATGGACGACAGGCGGTGGGCCTCGTTTCGAGGTCGTATGAAAAAGTCAACTTTAGGTTGAATTAATTAAATACCCCACCAGACTTCGTCGCCGCCTCCTCAGGGCCATCGCCACCACCGCCGCTCGCTGGAGCAAACCCCCCTTTTTCCTCCTCCGATCCTTCTCCTTCCTCCCTCCTTGTCCTCTTCGCTCGAACCCGTCCCTCCCTTCGAATCAAAGACGCAAACGCCCGAGCCTCCCCCACCAGTGATGACCGCCGACGAACTGAAGGCCGCCCCAACCCTCCGCCTCCTCCTGCCGCCGACATCGACGTCCTCCCCCCCTTGAAGCCATCTCCAACGAAGACGACGCCCCTTTTTTTTCTTCGATATACAGTAAGTTTTTTTTTTACTTTATTTTATTTTTATTTTGATTCTGAAAAACTGATTTTCAAAAGAGGTTGAAACTGATTTTTAAAAAAGAAAACATTTAAAACTGTTTTTTAAAAAAAAGCGTTTAAATTCTGATTTTTAGAAAAGTTTAAAACTGATTTTGAAAAGATTTAAATCTTTAAAAAGAAAAAGATTTAAACTTTAAAAAGGAAAGGATTTGAACTTTTAAAAGGAAAAATCAGATTTTTATATATTGAAAGTCGAAGTAAAAATCAGATTTTTATATATTGAAAGTCGAAGTAAAAATCAGATTTTTATATATTGAAAGTCGAAGTAAAAATCAGATTTTTATATATTGAAAGGCGAAGTAAAAATCATATTTTTATATATTGAATAGCATCGTAAAAATTCGATTTTTACATATGTAGAGAATACGGGCGAAAGCGACAAAAAGGCGAGGTCGACGAAGAATTCTGCAAAAGAAGAGTCAAGATGTTTGGATAGCTATCTGTGAGAATTTCTCACTCTTCAATTTATTTTCTAGTTATATATATATATACTAGGATGCAGACGGTGCTTAGTAGCACCCGACACAATCGTCCACAGACCATGGACTTGTTTGTTTGGTTGCATAGATTAGTTATATGATGTGATTTGAATTTGGTTGTTTGGTGATTTTGATTGATGTGTGAATGGCGTGGGCCTTCACTAGACCGGGGATAAGGCTAGGCCTCGCCTCGTTTCTAGTATCGTGCCGTTATGCCGCCGAAATTTTCTAAAATAAGTTAGAAAAATAAAAATATCATTTTATTTAAAGAATGAACTGAATAGAAATTCTTATGTTGGAATAAAATTTTTTGTCGTTAAAAATATAATTTTTAACGTGAATGTGAATAAATAAATATTCATTTACAAACCAGACGGTTTGTTTATGTACACCTATTTGAAGGACATTGATTGGGTCGATAAATTTTATACATCGCCCAACTGCACAAATAAAACATGCGTTTGATTGTTTGAAACCCCACACGGGTGTTGGGATGAAATTTGAAGTTCACTCATCCTGATTGATTAAATATGTCGATCGATTGATTGACAGGCTGTTATAAGCGTTAGATATCTATATTTGATGCTTATGCAGTGTAGTGCACTTTGGTTGATGGTTGATTATTTTTCAATGCTATTATATACGTGTGATGTATGAAAATCCATATAATTAACTTTATATGGTAATTGATTGGGCCTCATTCCAATTTGAAAAATAAAGAACATTATAAAATAAAGGTTCATGTGTTGACAGTACTCATCCATTGAGATTGGTCATGTGTTGAACGAAACATTTTGATAATAACAACTATTTTGAAAAAGAAATATTTGAAATAGAATATTTGAAATAGAATATTTGAAAATAGAAATTTATGAAGCCGTGTTGATTAGATTGACGCCATTTTGACGTAAACGATTTCGAAATGAATTGAATTGAAAACGATTTCGAAATGAATTGAATTGAAAACGATTTCGAAATGAATTGAATTGAAAACGATTTCGAAATGAATTGAATTGAAAACGATTTCGAAATGAATTGAATTGAAAACGATTTCGAAATGAAATGAATTGAAAACGATTTCGAAATGAATTGAATATAAAACGAATTCAAATTGAATTGAAAGCGAATTGAAATGAATTCAAATTGTATTGAAATTTGAATTGAATAGAAATGAATTTTAAAACGAATTTATAAAGAAGAATTCAATTTTGATTTGAATTGAAAAGGAAGTTGAAATTGCTTTTGAAACGGATTTAAAACTATTTATATAATTCGTTTTAAATAAGAGTCGACGAAATATATATTATATATATTATATATATAATATAATGGCCTGAATAGAACGCGCCACGCCGCGGCAGTTCGTGAATTTCGACCATTTATTTCAAACAGACATTACGGGAGATCCGACCGTCGGATTCTCCTAAAACCAGAACCGTTGGGTTCGTATCGAAAAGAGCTTTCTAACGAATATTTGAAATTCAAAATCTAACGGTTGGATTTGGAGATACGTCCAAATCAAATTTGAAAAAGGTCGCTGTAAGTGCAGTTCGATGGCCGTTGATGGAAATCGACTGTACGGGCCTTGATAAAATTATTAAAAATAGTAATAATTTGTGTAAAATCATAAGAAATGATTTGTGAAGATTTGGGATGAAAAACTCCATATTTGAAAAGATAAAAATAGATTTTTATCGAAATGAACTAGTTTTGAACTAGAAATATAATTCTATTTATTTTTAAATAAATAAATTGAATTTGAAAAAGGGTTTTAAAAATAACCAGAATTTCCAATGATTGCATTGGAGTGGATTTGAATCGAAATTGTCTTCGGAATATTTCGATGTTGGGATTCGTGATTATACGGATGTTGTTATGGAAATTTGAAAGATATATATTTATATCGTTATTTCCAATACGACATTTGTTAATCGTTGAATTTGATATTGAATATAAGCCGTTATATTTTCTATTCAGAGCCTTATATTGAATATCAAATGTGATTTGGGTTTTTCGTGAGTGGTGTCTTCACTAACACTGTTCTTGAACCCAGTGGAGAAAAGGTTAAATCTTTTTATTTAGATTTAATGAAGTGTACCGATTAAAGAATATTTAATTGGAATTGAATTGACATTGATTTTTGGGTTTATCGTGGACAGTGTTTTAAATAACACTCGTTCTTTAACCCGATAATCAATGGAATGTGACTTTGGGTTTATCGTGAACTGTGTTTTAAATGACACTGATTCTTTAACCCAGTCAAAGATTAAAACTAAGTGGAGTTTTAATGAATCTTTAATTAGATTAAAAAGATCGAGAATGGAGTATCACCAGTTTTACTCCAAGCGATAGTTAAATCTTTAATTAGATTTGAACGTGAAATGGTAATTGAATTACCGATAACACTGTGGTGTTAGATATGAAGTACTACCAGTTTTACTTCATGGGATGAATAGGTTGGGATTGGGAAAATAAAATAAATGATTACTTCGGTGTGGTTCGATAATCCCGACTAGTTGGAATTGATATTCGAAGGAGATTAAAGAATAAATTTAAAGAATTTATCTTGGATAAAATTAATGGGAACTTTTTCCCAAAGTATAGGAATATTTGAATAAAAGAATATTCTGAATTGGAATGAGGCGTATGTTGTGTTTGTGTAACACTTTTATAATATATACGCAAGTTATTCAGAAAGACCGGGTTTATCCCATTCTGAATAACTGATTCGACGTGGTGTCGAAGATGAAGACGATGGTCGAAGACCGGAAGTCTTCACGTCGTTTGGGTGATTACTGATGATCTTGATTGGGCTGTACACCCAAGAAGATGGAAACAGTTGGTGATCGTCCAGACGTACTTGGAGATCGATGGATATGCGGGGTACTAGGTGCCTCCGGTTTCGTTCAGACCCAGAACGGACTTGTAAATGGACTGTGTGTCTGACATTGGATTTTAGTCCGTGTGATTGATCTCTATTAAATATATATCTGTTTGGCGGCGGAGAATTTATTCTCTTGCTTAACGCCCTTCTCTGAGACGTACGAGCTCAGGGGTTATATATTGATGGATATCAAACGCATGGAGTGAATTGCCTGTGTGGCATGCCTAAGTGGCAATTGATCGAGGCTTCTGTTGAAAAGCAAAGTCTTGTGGTGATGATCAAAGCAAGGCCTGTGTGGCGTAGCTTTGTGTAACGTTGATTCGCGAGTATCACACCCGGTATGAACCAAAAACGGGAGAGGACCTCAGGGAGGGCATGCGTTTCCTTCTAGCTAAAAAGTGGCGTCAGTGGTTTTACACGCCCTGACGAGTTTGACTTATGTGGTTGTTGCTGTTGCGAGGCGCCTCGGATATATCGGTCGTTCTCGAACCGATGGAGTCATTTGTTGGCTCATTGACACCCCAAAGGGTGGGGAAACGCAGTGTTCAGGCATTTTAATCCACATCGGTGGACCGGCCCTGACGATCCAAGGGTCACTCGAGCTCTGATCCTGAGACACGGGCTAGAGCGTCTCGAATCGGTTGAGGACTATCTTTTGCCTCGGTTCATAGACGGAAATCCAATTTCCAAATACGTGACATTTGCGGTTTTATTTGTAAACCTATATATGGCGACATAGTGGCATGGGACGCTCATGTCGCCTATGATTGATACTTATGATTTGAAGTTGTTTTGTACACTATGCACTTATAATAGTATCAAATGATTTGTTTTAAACGTATCAAGCATTCTTTGGCTGTTATAAGGGAAAATCCTATCCCCCGGCTTGTGTTGCATTGTTTGATAGGACCTGGGTCTTATAACAGCTTCATTTTTCTTTATTTAGCATTGCGCTATTTGTTTTATGCACTGGTATTCTTGGGAGGAAACCCGTTCCGTGTTATACGGCGTGGTCCCTTGATTTACCTAACTTCAAAATAAAGATTAACTGTTTTAGTTCTCACACCAGTCACATGACTGACCTAGAGTTTATTGTTTTAACCTAAACTCTGGGTGCCCTTATTTTGACACGGGCAGCTAGTAGTTTTGGTTTTGCAGATTTATATTCACAGGATCCTGGTTTACAGCTGGAGCGATATCCGGAAAGCTTTGTATCCGTATATCTTCTTCTAGTTGTGTATTGTATTATTTTCCGCTGCAATTTATTTAAATGTAATTTAAATCTCTGATATTTCTGTGTAATATTTATTTGATTATACTCTGTATATTCTTGTAATCTGATGCATTGTTGTAATATACAATGAAATGTTCTTCTGTATGCGTTCTATTTTGTCGTGTTCTCAACGATAGGGCGTTTCGAACGGTCTGGGTCGGTTTAGCGACTGGTTCGGACCGAGCGAAATTCTTTGCCGTTACAGTTGGTATCAGAGCTTTGGTTTAAAGAGCTCGAGAACAAGACACATTAGAACCGTACGAAAGAATTCATCAGATATTGGATTAGTAATATCCAACGAGAATGACTCGTTAGAGATAGGATCAGTAGTATCCTAGAACGAGTGTGAAGAGTATATTTTTGAAAATGAAAACAATTTTGTTTTGAAAATTTAAATCAATTATTCGTATTTGATTATCTATTTATATTGAGTTGGACAGTCCAGTATATAAAGATTTTGCATATACGTCTGATCCACGTGTATTTGAAATTTTAATATATTGGATAGATATAGAATTACACTCTAATCGCCCGAAGATGATTTTGATGATGGAGCTCCATCATTAGAATTTATGTTCGAGTGACGAAAGTGAGATTTCTATATATTTCCTATTGACTGGTGTGAGAACCCAAAATTAGATAGGGCTTATTGTTGTGATTTGGCATCAAAAATCTGATTTTTGACTATATATCAAAATTATGAATTTGAAACTCTAATTCACTAATTTATTGATGTTTGTGTTGTTTGTTCATTTGTTTGCTAATTTTGAACCATTATGCTTAATCGGACCAAATATTGAATTGTATTGAAAATTGGTCGCATCTGCTTGCATATACATGTATATCATTGAACAGGTCATAGCAAGGAGGCTAGAGCCGAAGAATAAAATTTGTTTGCCCGACAAATAGGTACATGTTTACTACATGATTTACTGTTTTGTTTGGGTGATGATGATTTTATGAGCCTATTGGCTAGCCGCTTGGCTTTTTCTTTTTCTTTTTGAGATCTGAAGGACCGGGGAAGCTATTTGAAATTCCCCGATGCTCCCGGTGCAGGGGAGGTTATGGCGAAATTTTTCGAAAATTTAGGGTGTTAGCCAAATTTTTGAAATTTTGAAAATTCTCAAAAACTGAAAAGTTGGAGAATGCAAGCCAGATCGAACGTAGAGTTGATTAATCAAACCACTTTCGACTTTGTTCCTTTTCGAGGACGAAAAGTTTTAAGTGGGGGAGATTGTAATAACCCGAAAATCTGGGCCAGTTTAAAAATTTTATTTTGGCTATTTTAGCGAATTTTGATTATTTAAAATGAATTATTTTAAATAATATCGACGAGAAATTTATTTTTAATAGAATTCGAACGTATATATTATACGCGTCGTCGTTAGAATATAAATATTTATATATAATTATAAATAGAATTGAAAATGGCGCGGTAGTTCGATAATTCGATTTCAAACTTCAATTGAATGTACCGGGTGCAAAACAATCCGGATTTTAGTGAAACCAAAAATGATAGGATCTATTTGATAATATCTTTCCAACGAATCCGAAAAATCGAAATTTCATAACGGGAATCAAAAGATATGTCCAGTTAAAAATTCTGAATAGTCGCTATGGAATTCAGGCCCTTAAAAATGGGAATTTTGCAAACGACCTCGGATTTTGATGAAACCAGTTTTTTTGGGTCCGTGATGTAAAGTTATTGCTAGATTTCAAATTTCATAATTTTTCAAATCAATATGTGAGCGCGGCAAAGGAAAACACGTTTGACCAGTTTCAGTTGATTTTAATCGACGGGAAAATGGCCATTTTTCCAACGGTCTCAGAATTAGACGAAACTAGTTTTGTTAGGACCGTATCATCAATACGAAACTAGAAAATATTTTTCTGAAATTTTTTTAGTTAGTATGTGACCCCGGTAATTTGAAATGTACGTTTAAAATTCAATATAGTGATTTAAATGGAAATTTAACGAAAACTGGTTGTAACAGCCAAATCAGCTTGCGATACATATCCCATTGTGTTCAGAATGGGGGTGAAACGCTATGGACGACAGGCGGTGGGCCTCGTTTCGAGGTCGTATGAAAAAGTCAACTTTCGGTTGAATTAATTAAATAAAAAAAAAAGAGAAAAATCCCCTTTCCTTTATCTCTGCCCCCCCCCCTAAATTTCATTTCAGTCGATAAAATAAAAATAAAAATAAAAAAAAAGGGGGAAGGGGCATCGCGCCCCACCAGACTTCGTCGCCGCCTCCTCAGGGCCATCGCCACCACCGCCGCTCGCTGGAGCAAACCCCCCTTTTTCCTCCTCCGATCCTTCTCCTTCTCCTTCCTCCCTCCTTGTCCTCTTCGCTCGAACCCGTCCCTCCCTTCGAATCAAAGACGCAAACGCCCGAGCCTCCCCCCCCCCACCCCCAGTGATGACCGCCGACGAACTGAAGGCCGCCCCAACCCTCCGCCTCCTCCTGCCGCCGACATCGACGCCCCCCCCCTTGAAGCCATCTCCAACGATGATGACGCCCCTTTTTTTTTCTTCGATATACAGTAAGTTTTTTTTTACTTTATTTTATTTTTATTTTGATTCTGAAAAACTGATTTTCAAAAGAGGTTGAAACTGATTTTTAAAAAAGAAAACATTTAAAACTGTTTTTTTAAAAAAAGCGTTTAAATTCTGATTTTTAGAAAAGTTTAAAACTGATTTTGAAAAGATTTAAATCTTTAAAAAGAAAAAGATTTAAACTTTAAAAAGGAAAGGATTTGAACTTTTAAAAGGAAAAATCAGATTTTTATATATTGAAAGTCGAAGTAAAAATCAGATTTTTATATATTGAAAGTCGAAGTAAAAATCAGATTTTTATATATTGAAAGTCGAAGGAAAAATCAGATTTTTATATATTGAAAGTCGAAGTAAAAATCAGATTTTTATATATTGAAAGGCGAAGTAAAAATCATATTTTTATATATTGAATAGCATCGTAAAAATTCGATTTTTACATATGTAGAGAATACGGGCGAAAGCGACAAAAAGGCGAGGTCGACGAAGAATTCTGCAAAAGAAGAGTCAAGATGTTTGGATAGCTATCTGTGAGAATTTCTCACTCTTCAATTTATTTTCTAGTTATATATATATACTAGGATGCAGACGGTGCTTAGTAGCACCCGACACAATCGTCCACAGACCATGGACTTGTTTGTTTGGTTGCATAGATTAGTTATATGATGTGATTTGAATTTGGTTGTTTGGTGATTTTGATTGATGTGTGAATGGCGTGGGCCTTCACTAGACCGGGGATAAGGCTAGGCCTCGCCCCGTTTCTAGTATCGTGCCGTTATGCCGCCGAAATTTTCTAAAATAAGTTAGAAAAATAAAAATATCATTTTATTTAAAGAATGAACTGAATAGAAATTCATATGTTGGAATAAAATGTTTTGTCGTTAAAAATATAATTTTTAACGTGAATGTGAATAAATAAATATTCATTTACAAACCAGACGGTTTGTTTATGTACACCTATTTGAAGGACATTGATTGGGTCGATAAATTTTATACATCGCCCAACTGCACAAATAAAACATGCGTTTGATTGTTTGAAACCCCACACGGGTGTTGGGATGAAATTTGAAGTTCACTCATCCTGATTGATTAAATATGTCGATCGATTGATTGACAGGCTGTTATAAGCGTTAGATATCTATATTTGATGCTTATGCAGTGTAGTGCACTTTGGTTGATGGTTGATTATTTTTCAATGCTATTATATACGTGTGATGTATGAAAATCCATATAATTAACTTTATATGGTAATTGATTGGGCCTCATTCCAATTTGAAAAATAAAGAACATTATAAAATAAAGGTTCATGTGTTGAGAGTACTCATCCATTGAGATTGGTCATGTGTTGAACGAAACATTTTGATAATAACAACTATTTTGAAAAAGAAATATTTGAAATAGAATATTTGAAAATAGAAATTTATGAAGCCGTGTTGATTAGATTGACGCCATTTTGACGTAAACGATTTCGAAATGAATTGAATTGAAAACGATTTCGAAATGAATTGAATTGAAAACGATTTCGAAATGAATTGAATTGAAAACGATTTCGAAATGAATTGAATTGAAAACGATTTCGAAATGAATTGAATTGAAAACGATTTCGAAATGAAATGAATTGAAAACGATTTCGAAATGAATTGAATACAAAACGAATTCAAATTGAATTGAAAGCGAATTGAAATGAATTCAAATTGTACTGAAATTTGAATTGAATAGAAATGAATTTTAAAACGAATTTATAAAGAAGAATTCAATTTTGATTTGAATTGAAAAGGAAGTTGAAATTGCTTTTGAAACGGATTTAAAACTATTTATATAATTCGTTTTAAATAAGAGTCGACGAAATATATATTATATATATTATATATATAATATAATGGCCTGAATAGAACGCGCCGCGCCGCGGCAGTTCGTGAATTTCGACCATTTATTTCAAACGGACATTACGGGAGATCCGACCGTCGGATTCTCCTAAAACCGGAACCGTTGGGTTCGTATCGAAAAGAGCTTTCTAACGAACATTTGAAATTCAAAATCTAACGGTTGGATTTGGAGATACGTCCAAATCAAATTTGAAAAAGGTCGCTGTAAGTGCAGTTCGATGGCCGTTGATGGAAATCGACTGTACGGGCCTTGATAAAATTATTAAAAATAGTAATAATTTGTGTAAAATCATAAGAAATGATTTGTGAAGATTTGGGATGAAAAACTCCATATTTGAAAAGATAAAAATAGATTTTTATCGAAATGAACTAGTTTTGAACTAGAAATATAATTCTATTTATTTTTAAATAAATAAATTGAATTTGAAAAAGGGTTTTAAAAATAACCAGAATTTCCAATGATTGCATTGGAGTGGATTTGAATCAAAATTGTCTTCGGAATATTTCGATGTTGGGATTCGTGATTATACGGATGTTGTTATGGAAATTTGAAAGATATATATTTATATCGTTATTTCCAATACGACATTTGTTAATCGTAGAATTTTATATTGAATATAAGCCGTTATATTTTCTATTCAGAGCCTTATATTGAATATCAAATGTGATTTGGGTTTGTCGTGAGTGGTGTCTTCACTAACACTGTTCTTGAACCCAGTAGAGAAAAGGTTAAATCTTTTTATTTAGATTTAATGAAGTGTACCGATTAAAGAATATTTAATTGGAATTGAATTGACATTGATTTTTGGGTTTATCGTGGACAGTGTTTTAAATAACACTCGTTCTTTAACCCGATAATCAATGGAATGTGACTTTGGGTTTATCGTGAACTGTGTTTTAAATGACACTGATTCTTTAACCCAGTCAAAGATTAAAACTAAGTGGAGTTTTAATGAATCTTTAATTAGATTGAAAAGATCGAGAATGGAGTATCACCAGTTTTACTCCAAGCGATAGTTAAATCTTTAATTAGATTTGAACGTGAAATGGTAATTGAATTACCGATAACACTGTGGTGTTAGATATGAAGTACTACCAGTTTTACTTCATGGGATGAATAGGTTGCGATTGGGAAAATAAAATAAATGATTACTTCGGTGTGGTTCGATAATCCCGACTAGTTGGAATTGATATTCGAAGGAGATTAAAGAATAAATTTAAAGAATTTATCTTGGATAAAATTAATGGGAACTTTTTCCCAAAGTATAGGAATATTTGAATAAAAGAATATTCTGAATTGGAATGAGGCGTATGTTGTGTTTTTGTAACACTTTTATAATATATACGCGAGTTATTCAGAAAGACCGGGTTTATCCCATTCTGAATAACTGATTCGACGTGGTGTCGAAGATGAAGACGATGGTCGAAGACCGGAAGTCTTCACGTCGTTTGGGTGATTACTGATGATCTTGATTGGGCTGTACACCCAAGAAGATGGAAACAGTTGGTGATCGTCCAGACGTACTTGGAGATCGATGGATATGCGGGGTACTAGGTGCCTCCGGTTTCGTTCAGACCCAGAACGGACTTGTAAATGGACTGTGTGTCTGACATTGGATTTTAATCCGTGTGATTGATCTCTATTAAATATATATCTGTTTGGCGGCAGAGAATTTATTCTCTTGCTTAACGCCCTTCTCTGAGACGTACGAGCTCAGGGGTTATATATTGATGGATATCAAACGCATGGAGTGAATTGCCTGTGTGGCATGCCTAAGTGGCAATTGATCGAGGCTTCTGTTGAAAAGCAAAGTCTTGTGGTGATGATCAAAGCAAGGCCTGTGTGGCGTAGCTTTGTGTAACGTTGATTCGCGAGTATCACACCCGGTATGAACCAAAAACGGGAGAGGTCCTCAGGGAGGGCATGCGTTTCCTTCTAGCTAAAAAGTGGCGTCAGTGGTTTTACACGCCCTGACGAGTTTGACTTATGTGGTTGTTGCTGTTGCGAGGCGCCTCGGATATATCGGTCGTTCTCGAACCGATGGAGTCATTTGTTGGCTCATTGACACCCCAAAGGGTGGGGAAACGCAGTGTTCAGGCATTTTAATCCACATCGGTGGACCGGCCCTGACGATCCAAGGGTCACTCGAGCTCTGATCCTGAGACACGGGCTAGAGCGTCTCGAATCGGTTGAGGACTATCTTTTGCCTCGGTTCATAGACGGAAATCCAATTTCCAAATACGTGACATTTGCGGTTTTATTTGTAAACCTATATTGGCGACATAGTGGCATGGGACGCTCATGTCGCCTATGATTGATACTTATGATTTGAAGTTGTTTTGTACACTATGCACTTATAATAGTATCAAATGATTTGTTTTAAACGTATCAAGCATTCTTTGGCTGTTATAAGGGAAAACCCTATCCCCCGGCTTGCGTTGCATTGTGTGATAGGACCTGGGTCTTATAACAGCTTCATTTTTCTTTATTTAGCATTGCGCTATTTGTTTTATGCACTGGTATTCTTGGGAGGAAACCCGTTCCGTGTTATACGGCGGGGTCCCTTGATTTACCTAACTTTAAAATAAAGATTAACTGTTTTAGTTCTCACACCAGTCACATGACTGACCTGGAGTTTATTGTTTTAACCTAAACTCTGGGTGCCCTTATTTTGACACGGGCAGCTAGTAGTTTTGGTTTTGCAGATTTATATTCACAGGATCCTGGTTTACAGCTGGAGCGATATCCGGAAAGCTTTGTATCCGTATATCTTCTTCTAGTTGTGTATTGTATTATTTTCCGCTGCAATTTATTTAAATGTAATTTAAATCTCTGATATTTCTGTGTAATATTTATTTGATTATACTCTGTATATTCTTGTAATCTGATGCATTATTGTAATATACAATGAAATGTTCTTCTGTATGCGTTCTATTTTGTCGTGTTCTCAACGATAGGGCGTTTCGAACGGTCTGGGTCGGTTTAGCGACTGGTTCGGACCGAGCGAAATTCTTTTTCGTTACAGTTGGTATCAGAGCTTTGGTTTACAGAGCTCGAGAACAAGACACATTAGAACCGTACGAAAGAATTCATCAGATATTGGATTAGTAATATCCAACGAGAATGACTCGTTAGAGATAGGATCAGTAGTACTGTTTTACTTTGATAGTTAAAAACAAATTGATGAAATGTTGCTTTTGGACTACTGATGTGTTATTTCGAAGAGATCGGGATGAGAACTGGACTAGGGGTGAGCGTTTGGTTTGTTCAAACATAAAAAACTCCAACCAAATTGAAACCAAAAAATTTCCAAACTGAACCGAATCGAATTAATTTCAGTTAATTCGGTCGGTAATCGATTTAACCAAACTTAAAAAATGTATTATTATCCAAAATATGGATTCACTCAAAGTAAAACATAAATTTATGTTTGAATAAATTTTATGTTTATGACAAGATTTGGTCTATTTACAAAAAATGCCTTTGTATTATATAACTAAACTAATTATTTAATGTACTACAATAACATAAAATTAGATGATACGTTAAATGTTTGGTTAATTCAGTTAAACCTATAATAAAAAATATTTATTTTACAAACCGAATTTAAAGTGATTTAGTTTTGAAATCGAACTGAATCAACTGAAATGAACCGGTTTGGCCGGTTAATTCGGTTTGAACGGAATATTGCTCACCCTTAAACTGGACCCAAAACCACTTTGAACCAACTTTGCGTTCAAGAACTAACATTGCAGGGATCTTATGAGATAAATTTGAAGATATAGATCTTCAGAGTGAGAACGTTACTCGTTGATGTCTTTGGTTAATAACCAGTATTAACTTGTAGCAGTAAACCTCTTTGTTCTGAGGTATCTTCGGTTTCGTTCAGTCCTAAAATGAATATGTATGGACGAATGTCTGACATAGTATTTCCTAAGATCATATTCGTTGATTTTTACAAATATACCAAGTTTGGCGGGAAAAAAGGAAACTTCTTTTAGCTTAACAGCTAGAGTATATTTGTGCAAATCAATTAGTGATTTGATGGATCTAACAATATGGCATTCCAAGTTAATGTGATGTTCTAAAAAGGTAATCATGACCTCAAGCCTCATTAACCGAGAAATGACAGAAATCAGGCTGGCAGCATGGCTATGTGGTCATTCCCAATAGGGTGTATGGTCACCATCTAGAGAAAATTTATGTGTTTCTTCTTTAGCCGCTTCTGTATGCTTACGGGAAACAATTGCTCATCACAACTGTGGGTGACAATATAGTCAGTACATTCAAGTTGAATGAGTGGTCGATCATGTATGGCCGGACTACAAGATGTTCTTGTTGAACCCCAATGTTTCCTCTCTAGAAAACATTGATCGAGAGGTGGTTCCATACCTTGTCATGTTGGAAATCCAAAATCCAATATGAGCCATACGTTTTTAGTTGTAAACCAACTATGTTGGAAAGTGAGATGCAAGCTTTCCGGCTATTTTCCTATTTATTTGTGGATTGATAGGCATTATTATAATATCACTGGATTTAGATATACAAAGTGTTTTAGTTATTGTAAGATAAAACAAGTGTTATATTTATGTGTGGTCGTGTCTTACGAGAATTCCATTCTTTCAAATGGTTTTTCGAAAAGTTAAGCAATTTTTTTGAAATGATTTTTATCGGTAAAAGTATTCCAGACTGATCCGAGTTGATTTTGTGTTGTTTTAAAATGTGCCCGGGTCAGACCAAGTATATTTTCCAGGATAAGTTTTGATTGCAGCTTCAGGAAAGGAGCTGGAGTCGAGACGTATTCCCATATTTTTTGGTATAAATTTATTTCCGCTGTGTGTGTTGTATTAATCGGATTTTGTAATCTAGTTTGTTTGTGAACTCTGATGTTGTATCTTATATGTTAAAACCCAATTTGGATTAAAACACCAAAGGTACACTAGGGGTACTTCACCAATCGGTAAGAAAAAAGGCCACGATCATAATTAAAGTAAAGGAGACACAAATTTTATAGTGGTACGATCTTAGAGAAGATCTATATCCTCTTTGGCAACATTCTCCATTGACAATTTAAAAGTTACAAGTCTAGAATCACTCAAAAGTGCATTCATATGCTTCATGATGCAAAGGCTTCACTCAATTCAATACAAATCAGCAGAGAATTAAATGAATCTTGCTAAATGTAAGGAGAAATAGTGAAGAATCTTCAATCTCTAGAATGCTTGATCACTTCTGGTGGATTTCATGATGGATTCTATGCTTGATTTTTGCTTTTAGATGTTAGAAGGCGTTAGAATCTCTTAGAACAGGAGTTAATGCAATTCGTCAGCCCTTCGGGGTGATAGAAATCGATCCCTAAAAGTAGGGAAGCCATGGCCAATTTATAAGAGAAGCTCAAGTAAAGTGGTGAGTTAAGATGTGTATATGCAGGCTATGGGTCGAACATACGAGTAACTATAGAAATGCCACTGCTAGTTGTTGACAGCTATATCCAGCTGTTTTCCCGAATTCATGTTCGACCGAACCGGAGGAGACATGTTCGAGCCACCAATCCTGACCGACCCTGTTGGTTCGAGCCTCTTTGTTCGAGCCCTATGCTGTACGACCCTTACCTATTTGAGTCTTGAGTGGTGTTCGACCCTGAGCAATTTTCGACCGTGTGTGGTGTTCGAAATCATGTTCGACCGATCCATAGGATGCCTATTTTACCCTGGGGATGTTAGACCCATGTGCCTGTTCGACTCTGTATAGTATTCAATCATGTGCCCGTTTGACCCATACATCATTTGAACGATGACCAATCACTTTTCTAATGTTCGATCGACCCTCATATTTAATCTACTAATATGTGCTTGATCCTTTATGGATAAACATTCGCCCCTCAAAGTTTGTAATTTTTCTGATTTGTTAAAATTTACAAGCTTTGAAATGATTAATGAAGGCACATCTTGATAGATTGAATTTGAATTATCACGAGGCGGCCGATCATAGTTCAGTTAGATTAGAGATTGATTGCGGACATATTGGATCAAACAAGCAATGTGGTTCGAACAAGTCATCTGGTCGAGCATGCTTGCTGGATCAAGCATGCACTACGCCATAAATGGCCTACCGGAATGAAAATCCAAGGTGTTGCTAGCTACAATGTAACCATAGGTATGCTGTTTTTTGTCTATTGCAACACACGCTTCAAAGTGTTACCATAGAAATCCAAGGTGTTTCAGTAGCCATGTGAATAAATTTATCAATCCGGGTGATTACGATCTAACGGTCCATGTTGGCAATCTGCGTGACGTGAAATAATCTTTAACACGGGAAGCAAAAACAAAAAACAAAAAACAAAGCGGCAAAAAACTTAGCAAAATTTTCAAGGGTTTCAATCGAAAACTTAACAAAATACGCTGCCGTTCAACCTGTTAAAGGATCTTATTCGAAATTTCAATTAGGGCTAAAAGTTCAAGTTTACAAACGTAATTGGGGTTCGATTACGGCAAGTTCGAGCTCAAGTTTAATTAGGGATTCGATGTTTCAATTAGGTCTTCAATTGAGGTTCGTTTGGGTCTCAAAATTGAGTTAGGGCTCCGATTTAATCTGCTTCTTAAGGTATCACGCAATGTATATTTCAACTATTTCCTAATTTGATTGTTGTGTTGCCTAATTTGCGGATTTACTTCTGTATTCAGGTGTAATCATATTCCTGATTTTATTATTATGTTTATTTTTGTAACAAACTTATGTTGAGCAGTGCTTATATGATATTATTGTGTTTTTTTGCCTTATAGTCATGGCTAAATAATATTTTGTATGTTATTTGTGCGTAAATTAGTGATGAATGAGGAAAAAATATGGGTAGAACTTCCTAAGTTTAGATGGCTGCATGTTATTTGTGTGTAAATTTAGGCCTCGACTACCAAAGAATACATGCATATCCAAATGACTGCATGCTATATTGGGCAAAAAATGAAAAGGAAAATAACTACAAAACTTGTGGTGTTTCAAGGAAAATAACTGCATGTTGTTTAAGTAAGAAAATGTTGTTTTTACCTTGATTAAATATTGTAACTGATGTATCATATTTGAGGCTTCTTTTTGTATCTTTTTTACTACTTCTGCCAATATTACATGTTAGTGAAGTGGTTGTTTTATTTTATAATGCGGTTGGTTTATTTTATTTTGTAATTATTTCAATCTAATGTTAATTTCTCCATTTTGTGTAGGATGGAAGCAATTCTTAGGTTCCACCACAAGGGAAAATTTGGGAAGAATGGATATATTGGTGGAGAAGAGGCTATTGTCAAGGGAGTTGATCTGGATAGGTTTTCGTACACAACACTGATGGAGTTTGTCAAGAAAGAGCTAGAGTACACCAAAATTGGAGGAATATATGCATGGAAAGGTCCAACGAGTGGGTGGAAATTGGTGGCCAATGATGTAGAGCTGTTGTTTATGATGCAAATAAAAAATAATGGTGATTACATTAATTTCTATGTCGACACTGTCATCGAGGATAGTACCGAGCCAATTAAACAAATGCAGTCACATGTCATCGTATGCCTAAGGAAGAATCTGTTCCAGGTATAAACATGTCTTCTCATTTGTATTATTTTGATGAATTTGATCATTTTGCTGAATACGTTTTTCATTTAGGACTTGTTTGATTTTTAGTGCACTTAGTAGAATAATAAAAAAACTTGTATGTTGCAGCTGTGAAATCACAGAAACGACAGTTTGTCACCGCTCACCATCTGCAACAGATAGCAAGAAAGAAGTAGCAGACCGATCAAGTCTTTACTCCTAGAAAGTCGATACAGCTAAACAATTCCCAAATGATCAGCGAAGCTGCTATGAGTCCATATTTCAACAACAAGCAGACAGAAGTCTTTAGTATCGGCACAGCTAAATAATCCAGTTATGAACAATCCAGAAGTGATCAGCAAAAAAACTGTGAGTCCACGTATGAAGAAGAAAAAGGGGGTCAGCAAGAAGTCAACAAGAGTCAGTAGTTCGATGAAGTTAACAGAGAAGGAAAATCCAACTGAAGTCAGTGATGCAACTTTGAATATCAACTCAGAAGGTGTCAGGAGTAAATTGGATTTCAATAATTCTCCACATGATGAACAGGAAAATACAGATGAAAATGAGTTTTTGGTAAGAAAACTACAATCTGATCTTCTAATATAAGATCTACATATTTTGCTAATATTTACAATAATGTCTTGTTTAATTACTTTCAGAATGATGATCTATCACCTCCGCCACCTCCACCGCTTACAGAGTACGAAAGGGAGAGAGACAAAAATGTCTCACAGAAGAATAGTGTTTTTGAAAAACTTGGGATGCCTAAATTAGTTTCTGGAATAAGAATGAATTTGGAAAAAATAAAGCAAAATCAAAGATACTTGATGAGGAAAGTGAAGATTATATTCCAGAATTTGAAGATGATACTTCACAAAATCAAGCAAAGGTGCGTTATAGCTGAAGATTTAATTTTATGTTGGTAATCACAGACTAGCTTCATTATTTTTTTATTTTTGTGTGCGTATTTTAGAGAACCAAAAAAGATAAGGTTACAAAGCCTCAGTCTGGACCAACAACTCATTCACAAGCCAATGTTGAATCTGCAACTGATAAGAATGCAACTCTGAAGGCAGGGGAAGTACCAGTTCGTACGCAACTGATGGCCCACCAAGTAGCATTGGGTTACCGCATAATGAAGGAATAGGAACAATGGCAGCTTATTTGGCTATGCGAGAAAGCCAGAAGATTAACAGTAGTGAAAGTGTAAGGAATAAGGTTGTTGTCGGAAATGTCTCAACAAATATTGAAAACGAAGAAGATGAAGTAGCAGAAGACGAAGGTATTATTTGATTGAGTTCTGATTTTAATAGTTTAAGTTCTCATTTATGTTTTGTCTAGCCTTCTCATTACTATTGTATGTACTTTGTAACTGTAGTCGGAGCTCCTAGAAGGCTTAAGGGAAAAATAAAGATGGATAAAGTTCATCCAAGGCCATATGACAAAAGAGTTGTAATCCAAATAAATGATCAGGGCCAACCTATTTCAGACGATGACCAAGTAATGAATGAACTGAGTTATTTTTTAGGAACACTAAAGAGGAGTGTTCCATTTACTTACAAGTCTTGGTTTGATGTTCCTGCAAGTTTAAAAGACACGATGTAGAGCTATGTGAAGGTAATTTGCAAACTTATCTGAATTTTACTACTTAAATATATGAAACTTTCACAAAAGTAGCATGACTGTTCTTTTTAATGTTTGATTTGTATTTAAGCAACGGTAAATTATTCCGAATGAATGTGAATATTGGGCTTTGAGGTCAATTCGTGACGCCTGGAGGGGATACAAGAGTCGTATTAAAAAGACACACTATACGACTCATGAAACTGATGAAGAGAGGCTTGAAAATAAGCCGGAGGAAAATTCACTTTAGGATTTCAAAGTACTCTTGCAATTTTGGGGAGATGAAAAAGTTCAGGTATAATTTTAAGTTTTATCCCAGATTTTTTTCCCCTTTTTATTCATTCAGTTTAGTCAGATAACCATATTTATTTCATGTTGTTTTGTAGTCCAAGGCCCTTGCAAATTCTGCAAATCGAAAACCGTATACTGACAAACATACTGATGGTCAAAATCTTTTTTCCCAAATTCGGCATAAGATTGTATGTATTTTACTTATTTTCATGGTTGGCTAGTTTAACAATATAGGTTATATAGAGGTATGCTTGTTTAACTCGAATGCAGTATCCTTGTTTAACTTGTGAATAGACTACATATCCTTGTTTAACTTGTTTAGCAATATTAGTGATATTTGTTCTGGAAAAATTAGTTTGATATCCTTTTACTATCTAATGTTTTTTGTATCAGTCCAAGGAATCAGATGGATAACTTTTTGATAAAACTCGCAAGCGGAAAGAAGGAAATGTGTATAAGACTAATGCTTCAATAATGAACTACATAAATTTGTAAGAATTTTATTTTCTCTTCGATCAAGCGTCAAAAACAATGCTTCATTTTTCACATGATCATCATTATTGTAGAATTAGATCATGTTTTGTTGAAACCGATAGTAGGATCGATCATAGCAATGGGTGTGATCTTTTACTTTGGGTTTCAATGTGTTATATGTCGCAATTCTTGTTTAAAAATTGTTAATTTTATTTAATGTCACATTTTAAAAGTGATTTATTTTGCAGGAGAAGATTGACAAACAAATTGGTGAAGAAGGCAATGATAGAGTTGTTCATGAACTTGTTTCTGATGGAAAGTCGCACGGTCCATCATCGCTTATAGGACAGCACACAAAGTCTCCATAAGTTTCGAAAGCTGCTCCAATAGCAGGCACATACATACAGGAGCTGGCAACGAAGATAAGGGAAGATATAGATGACGAAGTCGAAGCAAAGGTGAACAAGATGGTCCAAAGTGAATTTAATGCAAAGGTGGACGAAAAAGTTCAGGAGAACTTGACAAGGATGATTAAGAAATTGGGTGAAGCAAACCCGCACATGCACATAGATATTGGGGATCTTTGTGCGACAGTACGTAGTGAAGGCACTGAAATTGAAAGCATTAAACGCAGTGGAGGCTCGCACTCTTAGCCATTGATATTGGGGATCTTTGTGCGCAACTGCAGTGAACATGAATTGATATTTAGTGTGTACTAGCTGTGTTTGTAAGTATGCTTTGTGAATATGATTTTTCTGGCTATGTTTGTAAGTATGTTTGAAAGTACTAATATTTGTGTTGCTTGTGAGTCTGAGATAATTAGTAGTCTAATTCAGTGTGATGTTAAATTTTGTAATGTTGTAGTATGTTATTTAATGTTGCCATAGCTCTTATATAATGTTACTGTATGTAATGTGAACTTTTTCCCTTGCTACGTTATGGTGTTGCCATTGGATGGTAAAAGTGTTGCATAGATTAATGCATATGTGCCCCCACAACAGGCTTTCGTGAACCCAGGCTACAGCCACTACAGGATTCCGTGAACCCGGGTTACAGATTTTAATCGACCCCACATTTTTGTAAATTTAGTACCTGTGGCTACACGTGTGCTGATGTTGCCTTAGGGTCGCAAATGTGTTGCCTTTGACTCTAAGGCAACACGACAAAAGGCAACCCCATAAAAGTGTTGCCACAGATCATTTTTTGCATATAGCAACACTTTTTGGCACCTACTGCGTCATTTGTCTGGGGTTGCCATAGGCCATCTATGGCGTAGTGACGTCATCTGGATCGAACACGCCATCTGGTCGAGCATGTCTGCTGGATCGAGCACGACTGTTTGTCTCCCTATCCCTTATATTGCTTTCGACTCTCCCATTTTCACTTTGCTTGTTTTCTTTTGAAAACTCAAATAATGGTGGCCATTATATCTTTTTAAAATTTCCACTGTCTCAACTTCGTTCTTTCTTCATCTCGAGTTGCATTCCAAGTCATGGATCAGCTGCGCTCACTCGACCCGAGATCAAGACCAGCCTTAAATCACTTTGGGGGCAATCATTGTTTTTGAATTTCAGTTGCATCATTGTTTTAAAGGTAATTTCCTCTCTTTTTCGCATTACTCTTAGTTCTAGAGGCATAAAATTGGTCGTGTTTGTGTAATTGGGTGTATTTGTGGAATCAAAATCATCTGAAAATCCTTTAAGTTCTGATTTGTGTTCGACGCACACTAAGTGTTCGGTTAAATGCTCGTGACATGCGATTACCATTCACTTTGTCAATTTGACCACACACTTGTATTTGAATGCCTTGTGCTTGTAACCTGAATTCATTTTTATCGTACCCATAGTGAACCAAAACTTAGCAATGATTTGTTCATGCTGCACCATCCTAGGCTTTGTTCGAACCAATGTACCACACCAGGCCCAAATGAACGTTGAACGCACCCGAACCTTGCGGAGTTTTCCCTGTTTGACTCACTTAGGCTCGAGCATGCTCGGGTCAAATCTAGTTTAAACATGTGTGACCTTCACGGGGTCGGTCGTGTTTGACCCAGTTAGGGCTCGAGCATGTTCGACCCTGTCTGGTTTGAACATGTCCAACCCTTACGGGGTTGGTCATGTTCGACCCAACTATGGCTCGTGCATGTTCAACCATGCTTGGGTTCAGACATGTTCGATTCTCATGGGTCGGGCATGCTTGTGCCAGCTAGGGCTCGAACCTGTTCGATCCTATTTGGGCATGTCCAAGTTTTTTGGTTGGAATAACTTGATACTTTTTGATCCAATGATTCTCTTTTACCATGATTCTCAAACACAAAACCACGTCCGTTGTTTATTTTCAAACACTGTTATTTGTGTAGGATTTCTACTAGCCATACAAGAATTAGGGAGATCACGAGCAAGGACAACTCTCGGAAACGTCATAGATCGGACAAGCTCCCTGTGCCTGATACTCAGACCACTTTTGACCAACCCTACTTGGCTACTTCCTTAGTTGCTCCAACTATGGCCGACCTTCAAACAATCATAGATAGGCCTTGTTATACTCATGAGTTGTGCAGCTCTGAACTTACTGAGCGATTCGAGGGTTGGTGTCTACGGGGGTTGCGCTTTGACTAATTTGACCTGGATATATGTCCATTTGACAAACGATCAGTCCCTGACGATCTGGACGTTCTAAAAAATCACTCAATGGCACAACTTGATGCTACTAGGGATTGGTTGGGGAAGAATTTTGACATTATTAGGAACTATATTGCGCGCAAACTGGGTTCCTAAAGTATCTTCGCTTGTGGTCTTCAAAGGCTAAACAGGGAGAACATCGAACACATCTCTACTTTAGAGAAGGACAAAGCCGCGCTTATTCAGGCTCTCAAGTCCCGGGATAAGATTATTGCAGAATTAGCAAATTTTGGGGACAAAACAGAACCGGTTGGTGCTCTTCCTTCCTTCCCTGCTTATGTTGGGAAATGACCTAGTGATGGAAAGAAGAAAAAGAGGACATAACCTTCCTGTTTGACCTTTGTTATTTCCTTCTGTGCACTTATGTTTTAGACCAGTTGTATATGCGGGTGCCGACCATCACTTGTTACTTTTATGCTACTTTGTGTCTGAAACTTTTGTGTTGAACTTGTGATGTTGTGATGAAAATGTGTTCTGCTTGTTGTACTTTAAGCTTTTATTTTTGCTTTGTCGTACTTTCTTGTTCTGCATTCCACGCCAGTTTTGTTTTCATGTTGAAAACTTCGGGCCCTTCAAAGGTTGGATTTGAACATATACTCCCAAAGAGGTCTTTTGCATCCCAAGGTTTATTGTAATCAGGTCATGCATAAATGGCATTGATAATCGATCGGGTGCCCCTCAAGGGGGGTCTTTGGTTTAAAAAGCTCTATATTTGTCTGCTTTGCTGATCATCTCTAACGTCAAAGATTCCATTGGATGCCCCGTATTTCAGGGAGGTCGTTTTAACCAAACATTGTTGATTTCTTCTACAGAGAAGTTGCTTTTTCCATGGAAAGGATTTCTGGTTGTCGTATCGTTTTGCAGTGCCAACCCTAACGACATTTATATGAGGTTGCACTGCTTCGTGCTAGAAACTCCCATGCTTAGTTTCACTTATAGTGAACTCCAGCGCTTCGTTTCGCGCAACGAATTCCAGAGAACATTTGGTGTGTTGCATCGCTTCGCGCCACGAACACCCACGCTTCGTTTCACTTGTAGTGAACTCCAACGCTTCGTTTCGTGCAACGAATTCCAGTGAACCTTTGATGGGTTGCATCACTTCGCACCAATAACTCCCACACTTCGTTTAACTTATAGTGAACTCCAGTGCTTCGTTTCGTGCAACGAATTCCCGCAAACCTTTGGTGAGTTGCATCGCTTCGCGCCACAAACTCCCATGCTTCATTTCACTTATAGTGAACTCCAGCGCTGCGTTTCGCGCAACGAATTCCAGCGAACCTTTGGTGGGTTGCATCGCTTCGTGCCATAAACTCCCACACTTCGTTTCACTTATAGTGAACTCCAGCACTGCTTTTCGTGCAACAAATTCCCACGAACCTTTGGTGGGTTGCATCGCTTCGCACCACGAATTCCCATGCTTCATTTCACTTATAGTGAACTCCAGCGCTTCGTTTCACGCATAGAATTCTAGCGAACCTTTGGTGGATTGCATCGCTTCGTGCCACGAACTCCCATGCTTCATTTCACTTATGGTGAACTCCAGTGCTTCGTTTCGTGCAACGAACTCCAGCGAACCTTTGCTGGGTTGCATCGCTTCGCGCCACAAACTCCCACGCTTCGTTTCACTTATGGTGAACTCCAATGATTCGTTTCGTGCAACGAATTCCCGCGACCTTGGAATTTCAGATCCTTGGCTGTTCACTTCTCTTTACCGTTTGACTCACTGGGACTTTATTTATTTGCTCTTCAAAGTAGCGCTTTTCATCCTTGCATTATGCATATCGATGGTTATAGCACTTTGACATTTGAATCGGTGTTATTAAGACAGTCTCACTTGGTCGGAATTTGAGGAAGCGAACGCTTATGGAACAGCCTCCAATTGAGAAAATCGTCTTTAGCAAATTTTCATGTATATTTTGCAAGTAGGAGTTTTATACAGGCAGATATGATTTCATTTGTAAAGCTATTGTTCGGTTCAATGCATGTAGATCATTACAGACTTTTTACAAGAAAGTATAACATAGCAAAGAGTAAAGTAATGCAAGAGGTAAAGTAAAAGTGATAATGTTCACTTATTCTGAACCGCAGATATTAGATCATCATTAACGGTCGTTAGTTGATTATCATCTTTGGATTAATTTGAGTAGATGCTACGTTACTTGGACCGGATTGGCCATTTGATGCCCCTTGCCCTTGAGGAGTTGCAGAAGGATTTGCATCTTGGGAATTCTTCACATATTGTTGTAGGCGGTTCTTCCTAATCAGTTCTTCAATCAATGATTCCAGGTGCCTACATTCCTTGGTATTGTGGCCTGGCTGATTATGGAACCTGCAAAACTTTCCGGATCTGGTCATATGGTCATTCATTTTTATTAGCCGTAGCTCCGGGTAATCTTCTGCGTCCTTTGTGGCAAGGTAAGGCAAGGTAATTGTTCTCAGGAGTGTCATTCAGAGGAGTTAGCTCTGATGAATCAAGAAGAAGAACTTCTTGTTAGACTTGTTTTTGTTCCTGTCATTTGTGTGCTTCTGCCTCTGAGTGTTCTTTTGATTGGATTGAATAGCAGCACTTTTAGGAGCTTCCAGGAGTTGGTTGCCACCAATGATCTGAAGAGGTACAGGATTATCGTCCATTCCCATGTACTCCTCTGCTTTCTTATAGAACTTGTCAAGCGTATTCGGTTCCTTCATTTTTATCCATTTCCCGAATTCGCTTGTTTTGTCCATAGCGTCAAGTAAGGCCATGAGAATTATACGTGGCTCTGGATTCCTCACTTCAGACAAAGCAACATTGAAGTGACTAAGAAAGGCTTTAATCGTTTCCCCTGGCTTCTATTTCATTGCTGAGAGCGTTATAGCATCCTTGGCCTTGGTAGCATACAATTGCAACTGCTCCTTGAACTTTTTGGTTTGGTCGGAGAACCGGTCGATGGATTTGTGTGGCAGCTTCGTGAACCATAGTAATGCAACACCTTCTAAATAGAGAGGAAAATATGTGCATCTCATCTCATCAGTCGCCATAACCACACTCGTATGCAATTCATATTTGAATAGGAAGTAGTTAGGATCAACGAGGTCATTGTACAGAGGCAAAGTTGGAGGATTGAACTTCTTTGGACACTCTGCTTCAAGGATTTTTTCGGTGAACGGAGTCCTATCGGGAGAGAGAAGTCCGATTCTATTTCATCGCCATTGCCTGCTTGATTTCTCTTCATGATTTGCTCTATCATATCTGAGATGTATTCTTCAGTGTTATGTCGCTCTGCGATGCTGAGTTCCTTACCAAATGTTCGTCTAGGCAAACGGTCTTGATTAGGGAGCTTAGGTACTTTGCCATCTCGATGGGGAGGTGCCCCCGTGGAAAGATTGGTAGGCTTTCGAACGTTCACCTCGGAATGATTCTTAGCTTTTGATTTCAATTCTTCGATGTTAGCTTCATCCTTGTCACTCAACCAGTCATAATCGTCTTCCATGTTGTCGTTGTGGTTATGATCGGAAGCGGGAGATTTGTCATTCTCTTTGAGATCAACATGGACTTTCGAAGGGGCTGGATTTGGTCGAGCATTAAGGATGGTGTCGAGTTTCTCCATCATAGATTTAGTAGAAGCATCCATTCTTTGACTCACATTGGCAATAGCGGCATTCAACTCATTTTTAGTCACACCAGCTCCACCTACCGAGTCTTCGTTAACCTCGAAATGATTATTAAGTGGCGTAGTCTCATTAGCAACATTATCGTTTCCTCCTACGATTTTGCTCGTAGCTTTCTTAGATTTCGCCATAATTTTCAGAGAAGGAGGTGGTTTAGAACTTCAATGCAAAACTCTTAGACTTGATAGAAGTGTGAAGGAAGGAGATGCGAACGCGGCCCCAAGGTGGGAGCCAAAATGTTAAATCCCAATTCGGATTAAAACACCAAAGGTACACTAGTGGTACTTCACCAATTGGTAAGAAAAGAGGCCATGATCACAATTAAAGTAAAGGAGACATAAATTTTATAGTGGTTCGATCTTAGAGAAGATTTACTTCCACTTTGGCAACATTCTCCATTGACAATTTAAGAGTTACAAGTCTAGAATCACTCAAAAGTGCATTCATATGCTTCATGATACAAAGCCTTCACTCAATTCAATACAAATCAGTGGAGAATTAAATGAATCTTGCTAAATGTAAGGAGAAATGGTGAAGAATCTTCAATCTCTAGAATGCTTGATCACTTTTAGTGGATTTCATGATGGATTCGATGCTTGATCTTTGCTTTTAGATGTTAGAAGGCGTTAGAATCTCTTAGAACAGAAGTTAATGCAATTCGGTAGCCCTTTGGGTGACAGAAATCGATCCCTAAAAGTAAGGAAGCCATGGCCTATTTATAGGAGAAGTTCCAGTGAAGTGGTGAGCTGAGATGTGTATACGCAAGCTGTGGGTCGAACATACGAGTAATTACAGAAATGCCACTACCAGCTGTTGACAGTTGTATTCAGCTGTCTTCCTGAATTCATGTTCGACCAAATCGAAGAAGACATGTTCGAGCCACCGATCCTGACCGACCATGTTGGTTCGAGCCTCTTTGTTCGAGCCCTATGTTGTACGACCCTTACCTATTTGAGTCTTGAGTGGTGTTCGACCCTGAGCAATGTTCGACGGTGGGAGGCGTTCGAAATCATGTTCGACTGATCCATAGGATGCTTGTTCTACCCTGGGGATGTTCGGCTCTTGCGCCTGTTCGACCGATCCATAGGATGCATGTTCTACCCTGGGGATGTTCGACCCTTGCGCATGTTCGACCCTGTATAGTGTTCGATCCTGTGCCTGTTCGACCCATACATCATTTGAACGATGACCAATCACTTTTCTAATGTTTGATCGACCCTCATATTTAATCTACTAATATGTGCTTGATCCTTTATGGATAAACTATATATATATGCAGTTTTCTCTTTATGTGAAGAGTATTGATATATTATATTTTATTCATTCCGCTGTGAGATTCTTATCTGCTCTGATTATGTAGTGTTGATGTTTTCTTCTTCTATTCTAATATTTCTTTCTTTCTTTTCCTCACTCTCTAACTTCTTTCCCTTAAAGATTCGTATTTCCATGCAATTTGGGTTGGATGTGAGTTGTAATTAGTCGATTCAAAGGGTACGGATTTGCGGGCGTTTACAAAACTAACCTCTCTTTTTTCCTTCTATTATATCCTACAACTACTAAAAATAATACAAACAAAAGATACGATTAAATCTGTTAACCACAAGACTACAAATGTAGTATCTTTACTCAATCTAGCTTAACAGAAGAGAAAAGATCGTAGACAAACCAGAAAGAAGAAACCCAATAGTACCCGTAGCAACCATGTTAGCAAAAACCATGATAAGTAAATACCCAAGATACAAGATAGCAGACACAGAACCACTCAGGATCTTGAGCTCAAATACAAGATAGTTAGCCGAGTAGAAGAAAGTGTAAATAGCCACTGACCCCGAGGCGAAAAAGGCCTTCGACCATCATTTCCAATCCTCGACACAGATATACATGTACGTAAGAACCGATGAAACTTCAATGCATGCAACAACAAGAAGGATCAACACAATGAAAAGAAATGCGAACACATAATAAACCCTACCTAGCCATAAACTAGACATTTATGAAAAATAGTACAATGAATAAGATGCCAAAAGGAAGGGTACCAGCACCTAAAACTTACATCCAGGGTTTAAATCGAAACCAACCTAGTAGCCTCAAATGATGAGGAAGCCGAGTAAGGAACAGAAGAACATGTATGTCATAGTTAGGGTGTTATAAGGGTTATCGCCACCCTTAGCTAGGGTTAGGGTTTGATTGATTTGGGAAGAGGAGAACAAAGAAGAGGACTAACAATTTTTTTTATACGTTAGATTTGAGAATTAAGGGCTTTGAATTAGATCTAGAACATAGGAAAGTGGAAAGTCGCAAGAGAGTTGGGAATTAATTAGAATAAAGCAGCAACGAAATATTAAAATGAGGCGGACACAAACATAACCGGCCATTTTAATTTCCGTAGCCTGCTTACATTATTAGCATGAGAGTTGAATTTGGTAAGCATTTGAAATTTTGACCTGTAAAGGTAATCTAATTTTTATATATTTTGAATTTTTAACAAAAGATAAAAATGTAATCTAATTTTCTACAATTTGAATTTCTGCTTAACCATTATAGATTAAATTTGTTATAAATTGTTTTTTTACTAGTCGTCGTTAACTAATAATTATTTAAAATCGGTTACTCAATACATAATCATTAAATATCAAATATTAGTTTTGATTATCATATAATTATTAATAACTAATCATTTAATAGAAAGTTTTAATTAATAATTATTAAATACTACTTGTTAATTATTAAATAGTATTATTAAGTCTTAATTACTAACTTTTTAATTATTTAATAGTATTTTTAATTAATAATTATTAGAACTTATTTACTAAATATTACTTCAAGACTATTAAACATTACTTATTATGTGTAGATTATTAAATATTAATTTTTAATTACTAGACTGCATGATTATACTTATATATTAAATATTAATTATATATTATATAATATTAATTATTAAAATACAACTCCTTATTTACTAATTATTTTTGGTTACTTATTATTTCATGACAATAATTGAATGTTAATCAAATATACATATTGTTTTATTAATAATAATAATAATTATCTACCACATATTTAGTATTAATTTTAAAAGTTATATCAATTATTAAATAATTACTTTGTATTTATTAATTTTTAAAGTATTAACTCGTATAATTTTTAATAGTAATTATGTTTACTAAAGGTGCGGGAAAAAATATTATTTTAAAGTATGTTTTTCATAACTGGCTTTACTGTTTGTAAAAAAATATAGTTATTGCAAGTGGTGAAAAATAGTTGTGAAAGATATTTTTTGCAACAAGTTTGGAAGTGCAGTGGCAAATAATATGTTTATTGCAAATGTTATGGAAGTGCAATTGCTAAAGTATGTTTTTGCAATTGGAAGAGAAGCATAGTTGCTAAAAATATGCTTTTCGTAATAAAAAGATAAGGCCCATTGTTAAATTTCATTTATATCAACTGCTACGAAATGTCTATTGCTAATATCATTTACTGCAACTGTCATGTGTTGTCAGTTGCAGTAAGATTTTTTTTCTTGTGGTGTGATTGTTTTTCTTCTTTTTATTATATTAATCTCAATAATTATCTGTATTTTTTATTTGTTTGAGTCGACATTTATTGATTTTTGTCGGATTAAATGACCAAAAATTCAGGTTGTTACATAAGAATTTGGTGCCTCACTTATCATCCCACTGTCTGTATTTATAAGCTCGGAACATATCACATGTCGTCTTTACACATGTCGACTTCAATCGTGTAGGCTTTTCTTTGCACTTTTCAAAATCATGCAACGATACCAATGATCATTGCTGGTGTTTATTACTGTGAATAATTGTATTGGTGAGAGGCAATGCATTCTTTTTAAATGAAAAGAATGTTGGGAATTTGTGGTTCTAGACGACTATGAGGAGGATGTTGGTGTATTCCAGACTTCAAGACTCTATGGAATTGATTCTTTCAGATAATAGTTCAACTCATCAGGTACAAATGGGTTATCGAACTATCGGCTTTTAGGATTCAATGAAGCCTTGGAATGATCGAATTCAAAATTTCTACGACGTTGATCCGACCAAGAAAACTTTAGTATTTGATTTTTGATGGTGCAAGTAAAGAAAAGAATGAAAAGGAAGAAGAAAAACAATTCTGAAACACTTTTGGGATGTGGGTAATAACAACATTGTAGAACTTTGAGGAAGAAGATGAATCAGAGAAAAAAGTGATTTGAAATAGAATCTGGGCGTTATTATTTATATAGGCGGAAGGGAGGTGTCTATTCACTAAGAGTTGTGACCGTTTGGAATGGTTCACAACTATTACAAACGGTTATATCCACTTGAAATCAAACCATGTGTCCTTTCATTTGTAACGGCAACAAAACGTTGCAAATTCCTGTCTAGATTTAAATTAACTTTCAGGTATATAACAGGCTGAAATCCGACCTACTACTGTTCTAAAATTTTATCCAAAAATATACTTATTGGATCCAGACCCGAAACCCGTACGGCCATACCCGGCTTGATCAAACGAACGACACGCATGTGGTGCATGACTTCCCCCTCACAACAAAGCACACATTTCGGAGCCCCAAGGCCCCAACATCCTCATGAGAACACTATACATATACTAGTATAATTCTTAATCCTTCCACAATGTGGGACTAATCAATTTTCTTCTTTCTTTCTTTCTTCCTCCTTCAAGACAAACCCAAACCCAAAATATTTTGAAAATATTTAACAAAGAAGTGACGCAATGAGAAAATAGATACTTTTTTATTGATTAAAAAGAAAGTATCATATAAAGTATGGGTAAGCAATATGTAGGATCCAAATTAACCCTAGAGGGGGGTGAATAGAGTTTATTAAAGTTTTACAAGTAATTAAAAATATCACAACACAGATTTCAGCAAAGAAAATAAATGCAGAAAGTAAATGACACAGATTTACTAATGCATTTCCAAGATTTCTACTGGTATTAAAACAGACAACACATATTTCAGCAAAGAAAATAAATGCAGAAAGTAAATGACACAGATTTACTAATGCATTTCCAAGATTTCTACTGGTATTAAAACAGATTCCCGGTTACAAATTCCTATAAACTCGCAAACCCTCCTATTGTCTAATCCAACGCTCAAACCCTAGACTGATCTTTATCCCCAAGATCATATTTTCCCCGAGTTACAAACCCATAACCCGTTAACCCTAGTTTTAAGTAAACTAGAAAAACTATGGATCGGTTACAAAAGAAATAAAAAGAAACAATATAAAAACAAATTAAAAAAACCTAAAGCACTTTATGAGTTTGCCTCCTTTGTCACTTTACTAATTGGCTCCCTCTTTTCCTTCGGATGGTCGACTCAATAAAAATTAGGGCTTTACTTCCCTAAATCAATTTGTGACTTCTGGTTGTTGATGAATTCTCTGTTGGCTTCGAAAATGTTGCTTGTTGTTGAACGATTTGGGGTGATCGAAACGTCGATAGTATGTAAGTATTTTGTTTTTCTCTATTGTTTGAATGAATTGTATTGTTTCGATCCACAATTGACTGTGATGAATTGGTTGCTCTTTATAGCGTTATAAAACCCTAATCCTTCTCTGATTTCATTTGTGACTTGGCTTTGATTGCTGCATGATTTTTCTTGATGAATTGTCGTATAGAAAGCAATTGTCTCCTGGAAATATTCGATTTGTTTCTCGCCCAAAATTGTTTGCCGAAGAGAAAGGTTACATTTCTGGAAACAATTTGATTTAAATTTGCTACCCAAAACTGTGCTTGCTATTTTCTGGAAACAATTTCCTAGGATGCTCTAATGAATTGCGTGATACCCAATGACAAAATCATTATCACTTTCTAGAAATAAAGATTTCATTTTGCCACTTATTCTTGAATTGATTTCTAGAATCAAAAAGCTTCTTACCATTTTAACCCGTGCAAAATTAAATTCTTTCTTCATTTTTCCAATCACTGAATCTAAAAAGAAAGAACAATCCTTTTTCACTAAAAACATTCGAGTGTGGCTTTGGCATCGAAAATTTATTTGTGGCTAGATATTTTCATGACTTGTATATGCATTTGATACATACACACACACACATAAGTGTATGTGTATATATGTTTGTCTACTGCCTTGTTTTGAGTCTTATTAGTTCATGAATATGCATATGTGCTCCATGCTGCTTTTTGCATTTGTCACTTTATGTTTTTTGCTGCTGAAATACTTCTGGCTTGGTCATTCACCTTGCACTTTTTTGTACTTGTTGTGCAATTATTTGTCTGCATATACAATATTGTATGTGCTTGCTGCCTTGACTTTTTGTTTGTTCAAACTGCTCTGTCCATTTTGAATTGCTTGAATATGTTGTTGCATTACAGTGGTGCTCCTATGCACTGCTGTGTAGTTTCATCTCATTGATTTGCACTTGTTTGTATATATGGCATTGTAAATTTCTGGTTTAAGTATATATGCACATTAATCTGGACCATATTACATTCTTCCTCAAATCCATGTATAGCTTGTTGTCTTTGGCTAGTATAACCATTGTGAGTACTTGTTGATGCCTTGTCCAATTTGCTCTGTTATGTAATATCCTCATATATAATTTGTAACGTCCCGGATTTATAATGATTAAATAATCAATTTATTTGATTTGTTAAATGCTGGTTAGAAGATTTAAACGATTGAAATTCAATATTTTGAATATTTAATTAATATAATTAATGGAATAATAAATTTAATTCCGAAATAGTCGGAATTTATTGAATTTGCAATATAGTGCACATTGGATAATTTAAAAGATTTATGTCAGTTCAGATTTGAATTATAACAACGAATTTGTTTCTAAAACGAAGTTTGAACGTCATAATTATAAACGAGCTCATAACGATGCGATAGTCCGTAATTTGGCAAGTTGAACTGTGAAACAAGAAACATTTGGATCTATTAGATAAAAGTTTTCTAATGGAAGTGAAAAATCGAGATATTGTCTTATAGATTGTAATTTATGTCCAAATCAAATTTCTAGAAAAATCGCGGTATAATTGTTTTTTATCATAACGATTTTTTTAATATATAAATATATTTTGGATAAATAAAATATCGATTTAACTCAGAATTTTGGAATATCGAGTAAGTTATAAATCCAAAATGTTTATTTTGAAGCTATATGATATTCTATTTGAATATATAAGATAATACTGATTTATTATTATTAAATTTGAACTGTTTTGGTTATATTAATATTTTATTGGTTTATTTTAAGCCTAGGAAATAGCCTTTTTGCAAGCGACCCCCATTTTTGAAAAAATGAATTTTATTAGATTCGTAATGACTAATTATTGTAAGTTTTCAAATTTGGAGCCAATTAGTGTTGTTTTTTGACTGTGCGGAAATTAATTGTGAATCGATCAGAAATTTGAATTCAAATTAGCGCTATTGGAGCAAATAGACTCGGTTTTTGATGAAACAAGTTTCGTTGGTTCCGTAATGTCAAACTATAGATGTCAGTCCATTTTTGTTGCAATTGAATTTCGTATGTTATCATCTGACTTTTAAAAGACAAATACAAATAGCGATTGAATGTAAATCGATAAAATAATTGAATTAAATAATATTGTTTCAACCTATAAATAATCCTAAAACCACTAACCTAACTTCATTTCTCTTGCGTGGCCAATACCAATATCACCGCCATTTTTCCACTTACAGCAAACCTAGTTTCAACTCAACACTGCAAGAAAATGGGGTCTTTACCTACCAATTGTAAGCGTAGGTAAAACTAACATAATGGTGGGTAATATATTTTAGCTACCAATATTGAATTGTAGAAATTGGTAGGAAAAAATTAGTAGAGAAAGAGCTTTACCTACACTTATTGATATTGGTAGGTAAAAGAATCAATGGACCCCACTACGTTATGCCTCAAATGATGAGTCATCAGCTGATGTGTTTGATGATGTGTCATCCTACATGGTTGATGATGTGTCATCATGCATGGTTGCTGACATGGTTGTCGCAGAAGTATACACATGGCATATATTAATGCCGACACTTGGCATTTAATGGTTGATTCATGTGTCAAACAATAATTTGTCCATGTGTCATCATTTGATTAGTGCATATAACATCATTTTTTTAGACCACGTGGCATTATTTGATTAGTCCATACGGAATTATCTGATTTGCCACATGGCATTATGTCATTGGTCTACATTATATAACATTATTTTTTAAAAACCATTGCTATTTTTGATTTATCAACGGTTTATGGTCATTGCATATTTAAAAAAAACATTTTACTTGTTGACTCTTTTACAACACCAAATTCATTTACTTTTCATACTCAATATTAAAATTTGCAAATTTAACATATTATCACAATAGAAAGATCATTAAACCAAATATATTTTTATAAATACAACACAAAGATCAAAGTTAACAAGTTTTGAAATTACAACGGTATGTTACACTTCAAAGTTCAGCAGCAATAACAAAAATAATGTTACAAAATACATTACATATTTCGCAAGCATATTAATCCATACATAGTACAACAAACATACTATGTACATAGTTCAATGCAAAGATCTATCCTTAATCGGTACATAGTTCATTGCCTTGGAGCTTTCCTCCATATTGGCTCTTGCTTTCATCATTTGGTTGTTAAATGAGGCGGAAGTACATAGCTGGGCAAACTGAAGGTGATTCATTTCTCCAACTGCTGCAAAGAATAAATAAATAAATATAACTTCATTATTCATGATAACATTATCATATATCAAGTCACATACAACAGTTTGTCAGTCCATGCTCAAATTGTTATTTATCATAGTATACGGTTAATTGTAGAACTGGAAAACAACCACTGTCATAGTATATGCTTAATTGCCTTACTCTAAGTTGAATTTGAGCGTGTGGATTGTAAATGTTGGAAAGGCTAACATAGCCGAGAGCAGTATCATTAAATAATGTCTGATAAAAAACAATCATTTTATAGTGGATACATGGGAATTAATAATATAATGAATATTTGGCAAAAAAATGGATACATGTTAGAGTAGGTTTCAAACTCCTGCCCTCTTCCCTCATTAAGTTGGCAACAAATGCACAAAACTAGTAAACTTACATTTTCTCCTGACATTTTTAATGATCAATCCAAGCTTTGCATATGCTTGCGCTCATCTAGTCAAGCTTTTCTTTTCAATTTTTAATGCTGGACAATGTATCGTCATAATTTTTCAGCATTTTTTTAACCCATTTACTTCTTCAAAAGGAATGGTCGGATTCTTGCAAATCTAGCACCCCTACTCACCAAAAATATATATTAAACATTTATAGTTAGTAGATAAATTGTATGTTGGTTATATATAAATTGAATACAAATTTATACTTACATAGAAATCCAACCGTATACATTATACAATGTGAGCTAGGATATTTTCCTAGCTAGGCCAGCAAGTAATCTTTCTTCTCTAAAAGAAGCTTCAGAAATATCAAAAACGACATCTGAGGTCTCAATTTCAAAGTCCATGCACTAATTATGATACAGACCTTTAACTAACCAAAAATAGTATATCATAAACAGGATATTTACGATGATGCAAAAAATTCAATACTTGCACACTCACTTCACTTTACTTACTAATAATGCATTCCCTAGGTAGAGATATTGTCCTTCAGAATAGTGAAATGGAATGGGAAAGGCTAAAACAAGACAAGTTGGTTTCTATAAACCAGGTCATACTCTTTATGTTGCTAAGAAAATAATTTATTTGACTCGAAAGGAGAGGAAAAAGTGATATTTGAAGCTGCTATGAAGAAAAGTATCTATTAGTCCGACTTAAAACCTGTAAATAAAATCACCTTTGCAAATCATCTCCTTACACTACCAGATCTAACACTCTTCTAACATCACCCTTGACCATGCAACAAGGAGAACTTCTACAGTCAGGCATCACTAAACAGAGTTCAAGTGATGTTCTTCACAGAAAAAACCACATCAATTGAAACTTCCACTTATCTGTTTGGGGCAGAGCCGAAAGCACAAAGCTTCAAAATCAAGCAATGCCAACTATAAACAAGCATAGACTATCGAGCCATGAGAATAATCGAGAAATACGCGAAGACTATAGGGCGAAGAATACAACAGGTGACGATGGGCTAGGAACAGCGTACCCCTCTTTGAACATGAATCTGACTGAAATTACTAAATCAAAATAAGGGCTAGTCGAAAAAGGGAGAAAGGAAGAGCGATAAAGAAAGGTTGGACATAACGCAATAAGAAAGAGAATTAATATTAAGGAGAAATTCCCCAAATTTCTTTGGAATGATTTAGGAAAAGAGAATGAAAAGGATTAGAATTTAGGGAAAAAACAAAAGAGAGAAGAAGTAAAGATAGAGGAAGGGTGAATATATGCGTGAATAGAGGCATGATTAGTAAGTATTTAGGGTAAATTTCACCAATGATTTACCTTGTGTGTGAATATGTTATCTAATATTATTAGGCAATAAATATTTACTGCGGAAGATTTACTTTGTATGAATATGTTATCTATCCAATATTGTTAGGTAATAAATATTTATTTATCATGTATAAGACTGATAGTCTGTAATACTTATTAGACAGTAAATATTTACATTTTCATTTAAAAAAAATATTCCCTTTAAGTACATATTAGAAAATACACTTATTAGACAATAAATATTTACTCATAAAATATGTAAGACTTGCAGTAAATATTTACTTATCGTACTTACTCACTCTATAAATATTTACTTATCATATTAGAAAATACACTTATTAAACAATAAATATTTACTTACTAGAAAATAAATATTTATTTATCAATATTATGAGGCAATATATATTTACTTATCATATATAAGATGGGTAGTCTATAATAATTATTAGACAATAAATATGCGCTTTTAAAGAAAATACATTTTCATTTATTTAAAGTCATGAGTAGAAATCTCAACTCTTTAAAAGAAAAACAAAAAAAATCCTATATTTGAAAGAAAAGAAAAATTCCTAGTACCACAAAATGACATATACCTTTTACGTACATATTGTTTATGTTTTTTTCTTACAAAATAAGTCTAATATTATGTTATAATTAGTAAAGATTTATTGTAAATTTCACCGAAGATTTACCTTGTTTGTGAATATATTATTTAGTATTAATAGGCAATAAATATTTACTTCAGAAGATTTAATTTGTGTGAATATGTTATCTAACCAATATTATTAGGCAATAAATATTTAATTATAATGTATAAGACTGGCAGTCTGTGATACTTATTAGACAATAATTATTTACATTTTCATTTAAAAAAATAAATATGCCCTTTAAGTACATATTAGAAAATACACTTATTAGACAATAAATATTTACTTATCATATATAAATATTTACTCACTAAATATATAAAACTAGCAGTAAATATTTACATATCATATTTACTCACTTAATAAATACTTACTTATCATATTAGAAAATACACTTATTAGACAATAAATATTTACTTATTAGAAAATAAATATTTATTTATCAATATTATTAGGCAATAAATATTTACTTATCATATATAAGACTGGTAGTGTGTAATACTTATTAGACAATAAATATGCACTTTTAAAGAAAATACATTTTCATTTATTTAAAGTCATGAGTTGAAATCTCATCTCTTTTTAAAGAAAAAAAAATCCTATAATTGAAAGAAAAGAAAAATTCTTAGTACCACAAAATGACATATACCCTTTAAGTACATATTGTTTATGGTTTTTCTTACAAAATAAGTCTAATATTATGTTGTTTAACATTCTATTTTATAAATTGTATTTTCGTTATTGGAAAAAAAATCCTAATTAAGCATCATTGATGTAAAAATTCTAAAAATTTATTTTAAGTGTAAGTTGTCATCAAGATTATTGGTATTTATTTGTAGTGGCATTTTTTGTGCTTTATACTATGACCAATCAAAAGAGACTGCATGGATTGAGGCCACAAAAGAGATCACATGGATTGATGTTTGTATCGTTAGATTTCATTTAAAATAAGATGTTAAATTTATAGCAGGAGAGGATGGTATGGATTGCGTCTCTGTAACAAACTAGAGAAAATATGTTTTAGTCATTTCTGATGATGACATATTAGTGTAAAATTGTGAAACATTTTAGAAAAAATTAAAGTTAAAACTATTGTAGGCAATTGTTTGGAAAAAATAACAATGTATGATAAGTTATTAACGTATAATGGTTTAATATTAATTATTTACAATTTAATTATTGTTTCATATTTCAAAATAATTATTAATAACTAATAAAGAAATGATTTTACAAAAAACATTGCTAGGATATGTAAAAGAAATCTTAATTTCAAAAAAAAAATGCTAGAATATACTTTTTTGACACATCATCACACAACTTAGCATTATTTTTAATGAAAGTTTAAAATGATATGAAAAAATATAGGGGTTAATCGTAAAAAAAATCCCTTTCTGTATATGTGTAGATAATACATTTTACCAACCTATAATTATTGGTAGATAATCATCGTTCAACAATTTTATAACATTGACAATATTTACCTACCAATAAATTTTACCATTAAATATTGGTAGATAAAGGTTCTCTTTACCTACCTGTATTTATTGGTAGGTAAAGGTCAAATTTCTTGTAGTGCAAAAATTCAAATCAAATAGGAATAAAATCCTGTAAATCTCCAAATATGTATAAGAGGATTCACTGAGTGTTGCTCTCCATTCTAGTACAATTTCCGTAGGGTTCCAGGACATTCTGGTTCGCTAGTTAATGCTAGCCATATTCTAGGGCTACAATTTTGGGTGATTTTAAGCATTGATTCGAGTAATGGCTATTGTTTTTGGATTAAGTAGGGAAAATAGCACTTGTATGCCAAGTTTTGTGAAGTTAGGTTATAGAAAATGTCATGGGTCTTGCTGTAGCCATGCTTAGAAGCTTGTAGTCGGGATTCGTTTGAGGGAACCGAGTTGTATGAATTTGGGATAGAGGTGTAGAGTTTTTGAAGAGGAGAACTGTGATGATTTTTGTGGATTTTTTTTGTGAAGTAGAGGAGGATAGAAGAAGGAAGAGAAGTCGGCCATGGATGCTATGTTGTGGAGTTAGGTTCTAGAGCATACAGGTTTACTTGAATGGAGAGAGGGCGAGTTCTGTGTGAAAGATAGATAAGGAGATGAGGAGAATTATGGAATTATTTGTTTGAATTTCAGTGGAAGGGAAGAGGGAGCATGTGATGATGAAGACAGCGACCATGGCATTTTTTTCCTGAAGCAGCGTATTTGAATGGGAGGGAGAAGATGTATTAAGCGACCGTTTTTTTTTAAATAAGGGTAATGAAGTAATTAAAGGTTAATTAGTTATTAATAAATCGCTAATGACATTTAATTCCATTTAAACTTGTAATATTAATATATCATTCATACTTGATTAGAATTGAACGCGGCAAGGTCCGTAGGGATCACAGTGACGAACACTAAAAGTCCTGATGATTTGGAACAATTCGGAGCTAGTTAGAATTTTATTTAATTTTAAATGTTGTTTAAAATTAAATTAAACTACGCTCAACCGTCGATCGAACGGCTGGTGAGTTTTTAACTCACACTTTCTGGAATACTAGTATAAATTATATCTCATTATAAATATCTGTTGTTCGATAGATTTTTAATTGAGTGATATAATTGTTTGTGTGTTTTGGTTGATCGAAAACCCAACATTATCTGTTATCAAGAAGAAATTCATTTTTGTATGAATTAGTTGTTTGTCTATTTTAATTATAACTGTTATATTAACATTGATGCAGGGAAGAACAGGTTGGAGGAATCAAACGGATTCCTCAATTATTATTGTTTCATATTGTTTATATATATGAAATGTTGACATGAAAAATATTGGAAACCTGTTTGGATGTGATTGTTGAACTAAAATTCAACAACGATGTTTATTAATCAATATTTAGTATTGATTAAGCGATAAGCAGCAAATGGCCTAAAAATCTATCGTTTTAGAAATGTTGATTTACCGTTAGGTGAATCGGCAGAACTGAAGTTATAAAATTTATTTTATAACTGAAGTTGGATTTTTAAATTTATTTATATGGATTATTTTAAATAAAAGTTTTATTTAAAAAGGGAATTGATATATATTATTTAATTTTATAAGTAATTATAAAATGATTTAATATGACAAATACTTGTGTTTTAAATAAGTTTAAAGCGGAGAAATTTAAAATTAACCTAAGGATTAATAAGTTGGAATAACCAGTTAACCATGTATTGTAAATTAGGTCCTTATTTTTTGAAAATGCATTAAAAATTTAAAAAAAAAATCACGAAAATTCATTATTAAATAAAAAACGTACATGCCAAAAAAATCAGGTGTTAAAAAAATCAAAAACCATGTCAAACCCCAAAATAACACAAAAACAACGAAACAACAAGTTTTTGCATCAGAAGATGCATATATTCATAAATAGTTGCATACATTCATGCTTATATTTCAGTTTTGCGCCAAATTGCAGCATAAATGCATACATGTATGCAGTTAAACAACAATATACGCATCCTTTTATGCATATGTTCAAATCTAGCTTGTTTTCACCGTTTTCAGACATCGTTGCACGCATTTATGCTCTTATACAGAATACAAACATGTATCCATGCACATATTCAGTAGCCTTCCTCCCTTTTGAGTTCGTTGCACACATTCATGCATATATGCGAAATAGTTACATACATGTATGCAACTATTCATAACACATGCATCTCAGTTCAACTTTATATGCGTACATATATGCGACTATTTGTAATATTTGCATACATGTATGCGTATATTGGTCCAGATTTTCAACAGAAAACACTATATGAATATATGCATGTATGTATGCTACTATTGGCAATAGTTGCACAAAAGTATACAACTTTTTTTTTCGAATGCTTCTGGGAATATTTTCGATTTTTTGAATATATTTTTTTAGTGAGTGACACATTTTTTTGGTCAAAATAAACAGAAGGCGGAAGTGGTTGGACCAGAAGGCGGAAGGGAGCAAAAAAAAAAAGTGTGGCAGCTAAAAAGAGGGACCGAGTTTGTAATTAAACTTTGGGGGGACGTAGTGTGGATTTTAAACTTAAATAGGGACCCTTAGCCTAATTTCCACTTATTTAAATTAATTACATTGTATAACTAATATTAAAGGAAATGATTAATCGAAATTGATTAACCAGTTAACCATGTATAAAAGTTGACCAAGTCAATTGTTTGATTTGGAATCGATTAACAGAAATAGCTTTGAGAAATAATTGTTAAAACCAAAAAAGGTTCCTTGAAGGGTCTGATAATCCTTTAAATTGACGATGAATAAGAATGTTTATTATATATAATTTATCAATAAAGTTAAGTATTATTTTAGTGACTTTTTAAGAGAGATTAACTATTTTATTAATAGTTAATGATAAAGTAAATTATTTTATATTAAATAATATTGAAGTTGATTATTGTTTAATTAGTAATAATCAAAGCAAATATTTGGAAATTGGAATTTGTTAATGGAGTTTATTAAGTCATAAGACCTATCTACCGCTAAATGAATAGTTAAACGAGTTTTTATTAATATTAACAATAAGTTGACTTGTAACGAGATTTATAAATGATGCAAAATATGAGTGTGGGTTTATAAAGTGACTCGATAAACTGTATTTGAACCTATAATGGTATTTATAAATGAAATCCAATTGATTTTATGTAACGAGTTTAGATTTCTATAAAAGGAATAATATTCACTTTTAAATGAATAACGTTTGGAAGCAAAGGTGTTGATGGAAACGGTGATAAAGGAAATTGAGTTGACCTAGATGGTGAGATTATTCTAATGTTCGGAATATTTATCATTCCAAAGTTCGGAATATTAATCAAGTATGAGGTTATTCCGAAGTTCGGAATAATTATTGAATAAGAGATTATTTGAAAGAGTTTTATACGTTGGAATTCGACTATCTCGAATTTAGAGAAGTACTATTTACTTTCCGTTTTAATCAAGATTTATTTATTAATTTAGATTTATGAATAAAATATTTTAAAGTTAAATATTTCGGAAGCTTGTATTATAATGATATCTTATAATAAATGGATTCCGTACAAGTAGAAGGATTCTTAAATTAATTCCAAGGGTTATGCGAGCGATGATTTGTTAATATCGGAAGTTGATCTTTATCCATTCCGAAGTCAAGAGTGTTGTTCAGTCAAGGTCTAAGAGGTAATTATACCCCAACTTGCTTGACTTCATTATTGACTAAGGAATGTTTAAAGTTAGGTAGTGAGGATTGGTTAGAGTAAGGATGTCGATAATAATTAATAGGTTGAGTTGTCGTAACAATGTTTTATACGACATCTGTTTTAATTTAAGTAAATAAGTTTTGGGAACGTTTTCCAAATAAAATTGAAGATGTTTCCAATCGTAGACAATAAAATGATAAATTTATAGAAGTTATAAATGAAGTTAAGGAAATTGGAAACTGACTGGAGATTAGTCGAGTCCGATGATATTCTGAGTATTGATCTGATGTTGGTTTTGGCCTTCGGGGTTGATATTTAGAGAGTTATTCACTTACTGATTTACGGTCAGGGACTGATGAATATGGAAGTGTAGAAATGTGTAAATAAGATATGGAAAGGTTTTCAACTATATAAATGGATATTTCTAATTATAGAAATGAATGGATCGAAAGGAATGAATAACTTGGAAATGTTTTGGAATATTAATAACGTATATTTTCTAAATATAGAAATAAGAAGATATTTTCAAAGTAATGAAAATAATATGGATTTTGTGAGTACACTTATTCCAAAGTTATAAGTGTATGGATATGTTTTCAAAGTAACGAAAACGAGAGGTTTTGTGAATATACTTATTCAGTGAGGTAAGTATATGGAATCAATTTAATTATAAGAATCGATGAAACGGTTTAATAACTAGTTTTGAATTAAAAGGACCGATGTAACTGAATCGTGTTGCTTTGATTTGATAGTTAAATAACCGATTATCAATTATTCCTATTTTATACCTCTATTGTTAATACAGAGAGACCGGGATTATATTTATTATCTAAAAACCACTATGTATAGGCATAAGCGTTGCGAATCAAATTATACTGAAGATAATTGAAGATGGAGTAAAGTGCAAGAGTTGTTCTATTAATCCTAGGTAGAAATTGCCTAAGATGGATTGATGGGATGGTGCCTTCGGTTTGTCCAGTCTCAGGATAACTTATATTGACGAATGTTTGACAAAGTATGTCTAACAAATCACGTATGTTGATCTCTTCAAACATATTTACGTTGGTGGTGGAGGAACTTGTTTCTCTTAGCTTTATACTGGTGATATTTTTGAGGATGTCAATTAGTGAATTTGATAGGTTTGACGATGTGGCATTCAGATAAATGAAGATGTGATATACCTAAGGATCAAGTATAGCCTCAAGTCTCATCAACTGGGAAATGATAGAAATCGGGCAAGCAACATGGCTAAGTGGGTCATTCCCAATTAGGGTGTATTATCACCATCTAGAGAAAATTCATTTGTCACTTCTTTCGCTTCTGTATCTTCCGGGAAATGGTGATTGGCCAACCGTTGGTGACAATATATTCGGTACACTCAAAAGAAATGAGTGGTCGATTATGTGTGGCCAGGTTGCAAGATGTTCTTGTTGAACCCAGTATATTCCTCTCTAGAGATACACTATCGGAAGTTGTTGCCATACCTTGTCATAGTTGGAATCCATTCTCTAATAAGCGCCCTGCGGTTTTTGATTATATACTAAGTATGTGGAGCGTGAAATGCAAGCGTTCTGCTAGATAGCTATTTATTTTATTTAGACATTATTATAATATTAGAAGAGTTTAAATACAAAGAATATTTTGGGTTATCGTAAGGTAAAAACTATCCATGTTTATGTATGGATCGGTCTTACAATTATCTTCTCTTTTGACATGGATTTCAAAGTTAAGCAAGTTGTTTGTATTGTAAGATTACTCATTGGAAGTATCACAAACTGATCCATGTATGTAATACTCGGGTCAGACCGAGTTTCTTTTCCAGGTTGCACTGGATTTGCTTGAAGCTTCAGGAGAGGAGCTGGAGTCGAGTCGTGTTCTCATATTTTCTCATATTAAATTATTTCCACTATGTGTGTTGTATTAATCAGCATTGTATAAGCTGGTCTGATTGTGTACTCTGATGTTGTGTTCATGTATAAATTCTGATTTTCTCTTTGTGTAAAGAGATTTAATATATTATATGTTGATCATTTCACTATGAGATTTGTATTGCTCTGATTCAGTTGTGTTTATGTTCTTTTTATTCTTCTATTCTAACTTTTCTTTCTATTTTCTCACCCTCTAACTTCTTTCTATTAACAATCTGGTGTTTCGACACTTGGGTTTGGGGCAAGTAATACGGATTATGTATTATTGTTGAAATTCGAGCATCGAATTTCCACTGGGTTGTTATATAATTGCACAATATTGTGCTTGTTGCTGTGTTCAATAGTTGCCATGTATTTGAGCCTTGACCCTAGCATTCTGAGTTTGTTGTTGGTGCCATATCCTGCCAGGTCTGTCTTGTTTGTGCACCCACATGCATTTGCACTTGAACTTTTTTGATGAGCTTGCCCCTTATGTACATACATGTGTGCACTATTGCCTTTGTGCTCTTGAGCTGTTTGCTTTTTGCTTGTTCAAGATGTTGTCATGGCCTGAACTTGTACATGTGTATACACCTGTGCACTTGAAGTTGTTGCCTTGATATTTGTGCATTCATGTGTACATTACCATGTGTACATATGAGTTGTTTTATCCTATTTGTGTATTTGAACCTGGAAAGTTTTATGGTTGTTGTGGTCTCTTGATAACTTCTGCATTAGTGAACCTTCTTGTGCATGTTGCTCCATGCATGTGTGTGTATACAAACATGTGTGTGTATATGTGTGTGTGTGTGTATGCGCACGCGCACGCATGTGTGTGTGTGCCTTGATTTCCATTGGCATTCATGCTCACTGAGATTTGCCGGATTTCTACTTTGTTCATGTTTATTATGAATTCTGAAATGTATTGGTGTGTGATGCCACTTGATTCTTGGCTTGAACTGTGCACTCACTGATGTTTGACCATATTGCCCATGTGCATTACATATGTGTATATACATACATATGTATGTGTATACATGTATTGTGCATGTGTAATTTATGTATGTGAGCACAAGATATACAGTCTACCTTGTGGTATTTACCGTGTATCACTGTGAATATCACAAGCAGTCTAGATACATGTTTATGTATATAGATATCAGACCAAGTCAAGAAATATGATGAGAAACACACAAAAATTCTAAGGAAAATAAAATTTAAAATAAATTTACATTTGGTAGAATTTTAATCTATTTTTGTTCCAGTTTACTATGTGTGTTTCTGTGATAGGTATGCAGGCGACTGGACTGACTCTGAAGCAGACTGAAGAAAATTGTGTCAGTGAGTATAACAAAGAGAGCAGAGTGAAATGTATATGTAACTGAGTGATTATGAATATATATGAGTCTACATGTGTAAACCGAGTGAAACCTGAGTATTGCAGAGAGAGCTGAATGTAATAGTGGAATTTGAATGTATTGAATCAGTAAGATGTACAATAGCGGAGTTAGAAATTATGCACTATTCAAAAGTTGAAATAATATATTTATTTGAACAAAAATGTTGTTTAAATTATAAATTATGTGCAATAGTATTATATTCAAAAATTAAATAATTATTTATGTATGTGATATAGTAGAATGGTACAATTGCAAACAAATTTATAATATATATATATATATATATATATTTGTTATCATCAAACAAAAATCATATTTTTATATACAACTCAATATTCGGTTAGAACCGAATTAACCGACCGAACCGATTTATTTCAGTCCGTTCGGTTACTAAATCGGTTTGAATTCGGTTTATAAAATAATTTATTTTGGTTATTAGTTTAACCAAATTAACTGAACTTTATAATATTGTCTAATTTTATGGTATTGTTGTACTTTAAATAATTGGTTTAGTGGTAGAATACAAAAGCATTTGTTAAAGATAAGTCAAATTATATTGTAAATATAAAATTTAATGAACAAAATTTTTCCGAACATAAATTTATGGTTTACTTTAAGTAAATTAATCATTTGAACAATCTCTCAAGTTCGGTTAAATAAGTTACCGACCGAATTAATCGAAATTATTTCAGCTCGATTTTGAAATTTTTTTGATTTCAATTCGGATTGAATTTTATTACTCCAAATCCAACTGAACCGACTGAAAGCTTACCCTAATATGAATTTGAGCGATATGGTCATGTTGAGTGACAACAGCTAACATCACCAATGAGGTGACATGGTTTTTGAAGAGAGACGACGCAATCTTGTGGATGATGTGGGGCTACTTTCTTACTAAATGATAAAGGACAACATACTTGCTAAATGATAAGGGGCAACATGGTCCCCTAATTGAGGAGGGATGACATGCCAACTAAACGACAAAGACAAAGCGACATCACTTGATAAGCTGCAGTGTCATTGGAAGATTACACGTACCTGTAATCCAAGAAAGACGATATTTTTAGGTCGACACATCACTTTAAAGGAATAAGGGTGACATGATTTTTATCTATATTAAGCTTTGTTATTCCCTTGAGTGGAGAAAGACAACATAGCCCTTTCGAAACTGCACATGTCGATATGATCTCTTAAGTAGAGAGAGAAAGAGAGCATGTGAGTGATTTGACCTAGTAGTCAACATAGTATGTTGATTGAAAATAGGCGGTACAAACTCGAACATTGACACAGTCTATCAATATATGGGAGGCAATACTATGACTTTAAGGCGGTACAATCCTCTAAGGTGATACGATCATTCTTTACTACCATAAAGCAATAACATGGTTGATTCAGTACATCATCAAATAAATCGATACACCTTGAATATATGGGGATAATCATGCACTATATTCTTTGGTGAAGAGCAAATAATAGTAATTTTCATAGAATAATTCCTCAAAGACACTAATTCATATACCTGTTGAAATTGGTTTGTCGTCATAAGTTCTCCAAAATCATTAGTCCTTTAAAATAGAAACCTATAAAAAATTGTTAATTTTGAATCTCTCTTCAACTTACTATTTAGATACTTTTTCTATAAACAGCATCATAATACAAAGGTTCATTAAAAGATGAATAACTATAAAACTACATGAAATAAAAATAGAACCATCACCCTCATTTTTCAATAAAAACTCTTAGTCTTAACAATAAAATGAAAAAAATGCGCTTTTCTTTTAAATTGGTTAATATATCACCATATAAGTCTATTGGGATTCTCAAACTCTCGACCTCTTACTCAGCTGGTTGACACCTTAACACTATGTTACACTGTCTTAACAAAAAACTTGCTCTTCTTATCAAGTGAAAATAAATTATAATAAGTATCAACCACAATAAATTTATTCCCAAGCAAGCATTAATCTCAATGGACAAACGATTATTTTGAGACTAATAACGACAAGTTTCATTCTTTAAATCATAGAAAAAGTAACTAAGTGTAACAACCCGGAAAACCCGGCAATCGTGACTTTAAACGATTATATCGAAAGATCCAACCATCGAATTTTCCCAAAACTAGAGCCGTTAGGACCACTTTGGGAAGATCTTTCCAATAAGACAAACTTGGTCAAAATCCAACGGTTAGATTTCAAGATATGTGTATATCAAATTTTTAGAAAAACAGCGCCAAAGTCACACTTGACCGAAGGGTCGTTTGATTGTATTGAGCTATTTTTTTAAAATAAATAAAAATAGCGATAAATCGTTATAAATAAATATTAACGAAATGAAAAGATTTAAATAATAATTATTTGATAATTATTTGAAAAATCCGAGTTCTACTCATTTCAAATAATTATACGTCGATGAAGAGACGAAGACGGTGTTGAAGACCGGCGGTCTTCACATCGAACGGATGTATTGCTACTGAGGTCCTCGATAGGAGTAGCTACCCTGAAGGGACTTCGGCGGTAGTCGCCCGGACGTATGTGATGATTGTCCGGATATACGAGAGCCTCTCAGGTGTCTCCGGTTCCGTTCAGACCCAGAACGGACTTGTAAATGGATGCATGTCTGACGTTGAACTTCGTACCATGTAAATTGATTTCTGTTTAATATACAACCGTTGGTGGCAAAAGAATTTATTCTTTCGCTTATCACCCTCAGAGGTTGTGTATTGATAGTTGTTGATTTCATGGCATGGACTGTCAACGGGGCACGCCAAGATGCAAATGATCAAGGTTTTGTTGAAAAGCAGGCCTTGTAGTTGATGATCAAAGCATAGTCTGTTTAGACCCATCTTTGTGTATAGCGTTACTTCGCGAGCCTCACACCCTGGTAGAGTCTAAAACGGAGCAAGGGAACGCAGGGAGTGCACACATTTCTTTCTAGCTAGAAGTGGTGTCAGTGCTTTAAACTGGCTGACATTTCACTTATGTGGTTGATTGATTTTGAGGCGCCTCGGATTTTTATTGGCCGCCCTCGGCCAATTTATAGGTCCAATAGGATCGGGGAGCGTGTGTTCAGGCATAACTAATCCACTAAAGTATTTGTGGACCGGCCCTGCTGTATCCAAGGGTTCGCCAGCGTCCGAATCCTGAGACATTGCTAGAGTGTCTCGAATCGGTCAGGAGATCGTTCCAAGCCTTGACTCATGATGGAAACTCAACTTCCAATACGTCCCATGCGGTTTTGATTGCATAACTAGTATGGCGACATAGTAGATGGTAGTTATGCCGTCTAGGATTAATATTATAATTGAAATATTTTCTTAAAACATATACACACTAATAATAATATTGTATTTTGCGTGTTTATCGTCGTTTGACCGTTATAAGGTAAAACCCTATCCTCCGGTTTGCGTTGCATTGTGTGATGGGACTTGGGTCTTATAATGGTTTCATTTTTCTAAAAAGCATTGCGTTATTTAACGTTTTACTTTATTTATTGTACTGATAATTACATGGAGTAAACCCGTTCCGCGTTAGCGGCGTGGTCCTCGTGATTATCAAACCCATTAGTTAATTAAGATATCTCATACCAGTCCCATGACTGACTCGTAGTTTGTTCCACCTTTTGCAAACTCGGGTGCCCTCTTTCTACACGGGCAGCCAAGTGATAGGTTAGGCTTGGATATTCGCTGGATGGAAGCTTGCTAATGGAGATGCTGAAGAAACTTTCTTTTTATCTTTTACTTTCTGCTTAAGACTTTGAGACAGTACTTAGTATTGATGTAATTTGAGAGATTGAGACTCTATTTCTTTTTCTTTTGAGACATCTATTTTGCTAAGTGTAATCCAGTGCTGCATAATCTGGTGTTTCAGTGATGATGTTTGTGATGACATTTCTTTCCGCTGCAATGATTTATATGTTCTTCTATATACTGAGATCTGTTATTGTTCTAATTATGTTATATTCCATACGATTTTCCTTACTTTCGTTACACGAAAGTTTGGGGTCGTCACACTAAGGGAAAGTCGAGTGTTGAAAATAATATGATCAAATACAGACACAAGATAAAGGATATTGTCACAACAACAACAAAAAACTTCAGGATAAATGTTTTATTTTAGATTGTTGTTTTATTCTAGACAATACCATTTTCTTTATATAAGAAATAATTGAAACAATAGCTAAAACGAAAATATTGAAAATGGTACCAACTACATTAGAACTGATATTGTAATTGATCCCCACACGGATATTAAAACAAATTCATAAAACTATTACCATATCGTATACTTCTTATATACACAATAAATAAGTCGAATTATATGTTACATAAACTATTAAAATAATTAATCATAATAGCAAAAAGACGAAAGTTGTATAAAGCAAAATTTATTCAGTCATTTAATGTTTGATGTATATCATCGTATTTACTTTGCAAAAAATTCATTTTTTTTGTTGAATTTGTTGATTCAAATATTTTGAAGAGGATTGTAATCAATTAATTGATTGTGTGATTAATTGAATGATTAATTAATGGATTGATCAATTGATTGGTTGATTTGATTGATTGGTTGGTTGATTTATTGAATGATTTTATCATAGAAGAAAAGAAATAAAAGTTTATATTCAGGAGATATTTTGAAGGGGCAATTTGGATATTTGCCTAGGTCTTCTATTCTCTTATACATGCATCCTTCTTTGTTAGATCAATACATCTGAAACCATGTGAGACATCTGGAGAGGAAAATGAAGCAATTAAGGTTGAGAGAAGTTATTCCTTTTTAATGCTGATAGACGTAGTTGGTGTTTCTAGGTTGATTCAAGGGTCTGCCGTCGTTCTTCATTGCTCTTCTTCTCCAACAATATTTGTAATCATCTATATATTCTTTCTTTTTCATAATAATTTTATTGATTCAACTATAATTTCATTTATTTTTGGTTTCGATCCATTGAGTGTAAACAAAATTTGTTTTCTGGTGAATTGGCGGTTGGGTGGAATATTTGTATATTGCTGTTATTTTCGATCTATTGCGTTGTCATTTTCAATCAAATTCATCTTCAAGTGATTGGGTGAAAAAGATCCATTTTTACAGTGTTTTGTTTTTTCCGCTGCGCACAAAACGCCAATAGATTGGTATCGAAGCTTAGTTCATTGTATAACTTGGAGTGATTTTTGATTGAAGATTGTAAATGTCGGAGTTGATGTTGTTTTCGTAGATGACTATTTTTATGATAGATATTGGGGGATTTGGAAGCCTACGATGGTGGATTTTCCATGCCTCAATGGTTTGATTGATGGAGATGAGAAGAAGCTTTCCGATATGGATGAGGGAAGATGGTAGAAGACGAAGAGGAAGGCAATTGTTTTGGTTCGTCAATGCATCGATGTTTCGGTTCATGTTTCAAATATGCGCCTTCACGTTGATAATGCTCGGGGGATCCAGCGTGATCAGGGAAGGAGCTCAGGTCAAGTGACAAATGTGTGTCGATTTGAAAAATCCACAAGATGAAGATCTTTGTGGTGTTACAAACACTTTTGAGACCGTTAGTTTTGCATGGTGCACCTCAGGTGGAAGATACATCTTTTGCAAGTAGTATGAAACACCCCACCTCCGTTAGGGTCACTCTCAAAGGGAATGCCCTAATTTTGGTGGAGGTTTATAAGTATAAGTCACAGATATACAAGACAGATATAAGAACACATATTTGTAAACAGCGGAAAAACAACAACTCTTATTTCATAAAAGCAAATACGTGCTACAACAACATCACCATAATTGTCTTACATCTTTTCCAAAAACATAACATAACACTTCCATAATCTGTCTTGATTACATTATTTATAGAAGCATAAATAAAACATAGATAAACTGCAAAAGCCCCATAGTGGTTGTCCAAAGCCATAGTTCAAAACGAAAAAATCCAAGCAATACATTTCTCCTCTTCAAGCTGGATGTTAAGGCAGGTCAAGCTGCAGTGTTCCCTCCCTGTGGACCTGGGGGGGAAACGGAAGAAAAGAAGACGAAAGAAAAGTAGAGTCAGACATAAAGCCTGAGTAAGTCTAGGACTATTCTGTCTATGAATAAAGAACTGTGTATGATAAGTATAAACAAGAAGTGGGAAAGCACTATAAACTTGGTTAAGTTGTCTAGGGTCGAATATACTATCGTACCCCATGTTAATCTCTGAACCCATATAAACTAGTTTCCAACTGGCACCCCATAATCAGGGTGAAGTGATCCATTCTATGATGATCGGCTCCTACTCGCATAGTTACATGTGTCTTACGGCCCCCGATGTTGTAGTTACCTATGCTGGTCCCACCATGGGGTGTATCAAGTCCCATGGTGGCGGCCCGACACAATCCTAGAATGCACAGGTATGCTACTGGTGTCCAGTGCCTTATTTTTCTGCGCCGGAGTGTGTGCACGCCCCGCACCCCGTTAGAACCTACACTGCTACACCACCGCCGTCGATTTGACCTCTTACAATCAGCCCAGTAATCGTGCCCCACCCTGCCTAGTTTCAGGGTATCATGATACACCTTCTAGGGTTACTGCTGAAAAGGGTCCCCCGTTACTAGGTTTTCTATCTCTAGCCAACATGCTAAGTTGGTTAAGTGTTTTCTAACCTAACCCCCACCAGTCCGTTTAGTTTAGCATGTTCCATTTTGATTAAGTCTTTAGTTCGCTTAATCCTAACAATCCTGACTCAGCCTTAGTTGTCTTATTAAAGCCTTGACCTCTCACATTAGACAGGTATTGTTGTGGCTGCCTGTTGCCGGTTGGTTCCGGGCAGTCTTACGCCACAACTCAGTCTAACCTCGGGTCCTTATTGGGCTCCATGTTTAACCTCCCACATTGGATAGGTATTGTTGTGACTACTGGACAGCCGGGCGGTTCCGGGCAGGTTTACATCACAACTCAATCCAACCTCGGGTTAAACACATCGTATGTTCTACATTTACATATTTTGTCTTTCTTCTTTATTTTCTTATATGTAAATATTTGCGGCCCATTATTAAGTTAATGGTGTAAAGGTTACACCAATCATGGGCCCAACCCATACTTGAATTTGGGCCCTTCTACTTTATATTTTCATTTATTAATTAATTTGGCCCAACGCTGTTTTCCCCCGTTTAATACGTTCGTTTATCATAATATATGTTGGGCTTAGGCTTTTAAGCCCAACTTAGCCATGAGAAAAAAAGGGGAGGCTTAAAGCGTGATTACATACACAAAAAGGGGAATGTGAACGCATGAACTTGCAACATAACGTTGGAACTACAAAACAGAAACTGGTGTACTTGCATAGTAGCATAAGTGACATGAATCAAAGCATGTAAACTTGTAGTTAAGTTAAGAATCTAAATTGGATATCATTTTTGACACATAGTCTTAACTACAACATAAACCTATATTTTTGTTTAGGCATAATGTCAAACATAAGCAAATCATGTTCATAAGATTACTACATGTTTACAAAGGTGCTTACTTTTGTTACTAACACAAAAGTATAGTTCAACTTAATCATGATTTTAACTCTATTCACATAACCATGGCATAAATATTTCTAACATGAAATCATGATTTTTACTTTAGTCATGCAAACTTGCAAATGGGATTTTGAATCTAACCTAGCTATGTACCACATATGTCATCATATAATTCTTGTTAACAATATAGACCTAACATGGATTTCAATTTTGCAAAATATCAATCATAGCCTAGTCATATTCATAAGTTTGCAAATAAGTTTTCTAGTACAAAAGCATGGCTTAATACATAGATCATGGTGCCAAAATTTCAACATAGTTTCATATGAACTATAATAACCCAAATTTGTTCCAATTACGCACAAAATGATTTGTGTACAAAAATATACATTATGATGGCATAGTAGCAAAACCTCAAACTTGCATGAATTCAATTAAACAACTATATACATGTAGCTTCAACATAAATTACATATTTTGAGAATATCCAAACGTATACTTGCATAAAACTACCGCAAACATGTAGTTTTTATAATGAATAACATACTTTGCGAATATCCAATCGCTATACAATATTCCAAATCGATAAGAATCATAGTAACGCACAAATATGAATTATTTATCACCACAATCAAGTATACAAACCAACACAGTTATTTGTTCATACCAAAATAATACTCTACTTACAATTGTGTGACGAATTCTCCAATTTAGGAATTTGGAGATGCGATTCCTTGTTGATTTGATTTGATTAGGTTGCTTTATGCTTTAGAATTTGCCTCCTAATCCTCTCTCCAATTGGTGGCTACTCTTAGTCGTTCCTCAGCAACATGATGGCCTTGTTCTTATTTTTGAATGAATAGATTAGGTTGAGTCTAGGGTCATTTTTATAGGGGTTATGAACTGATTAGGACCATCGATGTTGCTTGGATTGATCGTAGCCATTCATTCGAAAGAGAGACCAATTAGAGCCTGCCACCTAGCCCTAATGACAAAGCAGACTCCTGAAAATCGACCAACATAGAATAGGCCAGCCAGGTTGGGCTGGGTTCGACCTGGCTCTGGACCAGGTCGACAGCCCTGTCGACAGCCCTGTCGACCTGGCTAGACCAGGTCGACAGCCCAGTCGACCTGGGTGCATTAGGCGGGAGTTTTCCCGCCCTGGCCAATTGGGCCCGATTTTGGAATTTAAACTTGTTTTTCTGAGCTGTTTTATTCTGTTCGAATCTTAAACTTAATTCAGAAACTTCCGAAGGCCATATCTTCTTCATACGGACTCCGTTTTTCGAAAACTCGGACTCTATTTCGCGTATTTTTCCGAGACGAACGCAATGGCGTATCCCGTTTCCCTTAGTTCTTTGATTTGAAATTAATTATACTTTAATTTGTGAATTTCACAGTTATAGAATTCGCGGGGTGTTACATAGTAGGTTGTATTTGTAAATGAGAAGGTATGGTCGTAGCATATTCAAATCGACTGGGTGTGGTTGTTGCCTAGAAATTAATTGAGTCTCACTGTACTCCGAAAACATGTGGGGTGTACCTCGTGGCCTTAAAATTGAGGGTTGTAAATTTTGAGATGAGAGAAAGTGTAGTGATGACTTGTTTGGTGATTGTCGAAGATATGTGATAATCATGGTGGAATGTTGAATATGTTGATTCAAATATTGTTTGAAGAGGAATGTAATAATTAATTGATTTTATCATAGAAGGAAAGAAATAAAAAAAATTAGGAGATATTTTGACGGGGTAATTTGGATATTTTCCTAGGTGTTCTATTCTCCTATATATGCAATCTTATTGGTTAGATCAATACATTCGAAATCATGTGAGACTTTTGGAGAGGAAAATGAAGGAATTAGGGCTGAGAGAAGCTATTCCTTTTTAGTGGAAATTTGCGTGAAGGGGCTTACTAGTCCGGTCCAATTTGTTTTAAGGACGCGAGTTCAAAACAATTAGTGTAACGTCCCAGAAATTTCGCCAGTTAAATTAAATAATTAGAGATTTAATTATTTGTAATCAATTTATATTGATGCTTGAGTAAAATCAAATATATCATTTGAGCGGAATTGAATTTCATATTTAAAGTCAGAATGGTCGATTTGGGATTAAATATTTAGTATTTAATATTTGAATGGAAGTTGGTTGATTGGATTCGAAATTCGATTGAAGAATTTCAATGATTGGATAAAATAAAATATAAAATTAACGTCAAATAAATAGGAGAATTTTATTTGTTGAGATATATGTGTTTATTCGTAAAGGAATTAAAATTTAACATTCGCAAGAATTAGAATTGAACGGGATTATTTTGTGAACAGACAATGAAACAGTTTAAAATTTAAAATATCATTGTGTACGAACAGAGTCATATTACAATTAAACTAATTCAGGAGGAGGAAATGAAAGGGTACATATGATTTTTTTCGTATTTGAAACTATGTTTACAGTATAAATACTGAGTGCTCAACGTCAGTTTGGTGCGATTTTAATATTAAGTTAACCGTAAATAAATCTTTCCCCAAATAAATATCTCCCTGTACGTTGCCTTACCGTATACCACCGTCCCTAGTTAAATACGTACGCTACTGTTTCTGCCTTGGCTCCCACGGCTCCTTTTTTATATATTGAACCCCTCTTTCCGCAATTCCTTCAGAGCAAACAATCGAATCCCTCTTCAATTTAATGGCCGCCGCCTTCCAGAAAGTTGTCCCTCCCTCCACCGTAGATATTCCTTCCACCTTCAATCGTTCGGACTTCGATTGTGCCTCTTCTCCGTTTGAATTCGGTCACCGTCCTCCTCAAAATCACCAAGGCTTCCTCCTTCTCGCTGTTCGCTGCCACTGTTTTCGCTAGCCACCATAGATCGTCACTCATCAACCCCGATAACAGCGGCCCCAATGCGATGCCAACGATCTGATGGATGTTGTTGTCCAACACCATGCCACCCGCAACCAGTCTTCCGTCTGGTCACTTTAGAACTGCGGCCATCGTCAAAACATCTCCAAGTTGTTGTTTTTCAACCCCAACAACCCTGTTGCGAAGGTGAGCATCTCACTCACGATTCGTCTTGATTCAAGTATTTTGATTTCAGTAATCTAACTGAATTTAATAGTTAAACCTGAGTTGTTTTATATTTATGGTAGATTTCATGATTTTGGGTTTACTTGGTTGAAGTTTTGCTGTATTATCTTGGCACCTACCTTTCTTTAAGTTGAATCCTTTCTGTATCGAAACACTGATGTTAAAACCCACACTTCGTTTAAAAATGTAGCATGTTGTCGCATTGTTTGTGGAATCTAAATGAGCGTTGCTATTTGGGAAACATGCATTACTAGAACAACAACCGTTACTGTGACCGGTTATCGTTATTATTATTTATATGTGATGGTATTTGGTAGTAATCTGTTTGTTCTTACTCGCCGACTTGAGTTGCTGCACACTGAAATCATGCACTGTGTCTGTATGGTTTTGGATCATGTTATGGCCGCATAAATGGTTGGCATTTCCCCTATTGTCTTGCTCCACTCGGATCTGACGTGTGATCTAAATTCGGAGACACCTACTATTCCTTGTTAAACTGGAAATAGGAAATAAATGATTTTGTGGAACTACCCTGTACCAAAGATCTGCTGACCTGAAACCATATGAGTGGCAGTGATTTTTTTTTTTAGGAAAAATCTGGAAATAAAAGAGAAGTGATAACTTAATGTATTTTGAGGTTGACTTTAGGAACAAAATGGTTTTGAAAGAAGGGAAAATAAATAGATATTTATACCCAGTAGGAAAGATGAAGTATACACAGTTCACTTTGTTTAACGGTGAAATGGTTTGTTCTCTTGATTGTTTAGTGACATACATGTTTGATGAATGCAAAGGTACATACATTAAAGCTAGTTAAAATAATAAATAAGTTCTAGTAGATTTGAACTCATAGATTTCCAGTCTAGGAGAAATTTCGGCTCAAACATATTTATGTTCCGGTAAATGAATAAGTTAATTGTAAATTAAGTGCATACGTAGGCATATTCAGTTCATTGTTAATTCAGTGCCTATGTGAGCATATTCATTTCATTGTTAATTAAGTGCATACTAAAAACTGATGTTATTTGATTTACTAAAGACCTGATGCTATATTAAAACTGATGCTACTTTTGTTGGTTAGAAAGTTGATATTGTCTTTGAAAACTTAGTGGCTTAAACCTGTTTGCATACACGTTATTCTTGTCAGGTTCATGTAAAAATCCTTTGCACAAAACTTGTTGCTTCCCACCTTGAGTGCTTGGTTTCATTATTTAACTACTGTTGGTTGATTGAGCATGTGATGGCCTTATTTATGAGCCTGGGTGATTAGTAGGTGACTTAAAATGTAGCACTAATGTTCAGTTCGGGTTAACTGTGGCTCAAGCACGTATACCCTGCTTAAGTTGTGCAACTTAATTCATTCGAACATGACATTAGGTATGCGAAGTCTTAAAAATGTACGTACATATGCATTGAATCATGCCTGGACTATAAGATATTGAAGTACCCATATGTAATACTCACTCAGGAATTGAACTGACACCGTTTTATGCAATATATAAGTGATTTATCTCATGTATGTGAAAGTAAACTGGCACCATTTCATGCAACATATAAGTGATGAAAACAAATTGTTTTGTCATGTAGTAATTGGATTTTGAGTACACTTTGGGTACAGGCTACCCGTCTCAACTGTTCTAATATGTTCATGCTTTTTCCATACATGCTGCACCATTGTTTCAGTTGGTTATAGACTTGTCATGGACCTCCTGTTTTGTAAATTGTTATAGACTGATACCATGTAATTGGTTACCATGTTGGGGCTAGTCATTTTCATCTTATAAACAGGTGTTCTAAAGTTGCTTGCATGCTCATTTATGCTCCCTGTATACAAGTATAGGCGGTTGTGCTTATGTTAATAATATTGCACCCTTCTTGGCTATTCAATTGATTCACTTTGATCATGTGCCAAGAGCAATCGTTGTGCATCTTTATTGCACTCATACACGTGGTTGCATCATGGTACACACCTTGTAAATGAACCCGTCTACTTCGAAGTTGCAGTACCTTAGTTCCACTTATTGCCATGACTTTGTTATTTGGTTACATATTTGTGTGTAAACACTCAATGGTTACGAGATGTTGAGGCAGTGCACACGTGTACCTGTACACGTGTGTATATGCAAGCTTCCGTGACCCTTTGTCCCTAAAACAAAAACTGATATGTGCAGATACTACTTAAAAACTGATATAGAGCAGATACTACACTCCTGAATGTTTCTCATATGATATAGTTTAAGTTGGATCAACTATTATATTTCAGTTGTATTGAAATCAATTTACTTGAACTATGATTTAATCCTGACTCGAGTATTTTGTGTTTTACATGAAATGCTCAGGTCAGACCCGAGCATTCCAGATTTAGAGATTACAACTCAGGATTCGAAGATTGGCAAAAAAGCTGGGGATTCCGAAGACGGGCGCACTCTGAAGTTTTTTCTTAAATAGTAAATATATTTTTCTTGTATTCAAATTGTTTCAAATTCTACTATAGATAAACTTCTGGTATTCAAAATACTGGTTATATATATATAAGTGATATTTTGCTGTTCAATATTGTGTCTTCTATTTATTCTGTATTTTTCTGTGTTGATTCTGTTTTAAACTCCGTAAGCTAAATAACGGTCCGTCGGTTTGAACGTTTTAAGTTGGTTTAATCACCGATTTGAAACGGTCAAAAGGGCGGGACGTTACAGTTGGTATCAGAGCTTTGGTTTATTCAAAGCATAGCTTATCGAGTTTAAATGAAAAGAATCGACACTAGTAAAACGATTTTTGAAATAAGAAAAGTTTTGAAAAAAAAATAGATTTCGAAAAATAAAATATTTTGGAAATATTTTGAAACTAATATAGCGTAGAAAAAGTTATTTTGAGATTTAAAAGTCTTCGGAATCCCCAGTCTTCGAATCCGGATTCACCAAAGCTGTTCTTCAATAAGTTCCCTTAGGAATTGAATCTCGAATACATCATCAAATTGTATCTAAGGCAGATAATTAGAGAGAAAAATCAACGAGTTAACTTTGCTGATCGTGATTATTTTTAAATAAAAGACGACTGAAATTTGCTGGAAATATGGATTTCGATGAGAATTTGAATGAAAATGAAAATTTTGGAATCGTTTAATAAAAAAGGGTTATGAATGGAATTTGATTGTGTCAAATTTAAATTAATTTATTCAGAAGACAACAAAGAGTTTATAATTGGTTTCAAACCAATAATGTAAAATCGAATGTATAAATTCGAGAATGAGATAAACTTGTTAATTAACAAGAAGTGAATGGTAACGAAAGTTATAAATGAAGTGAATTGTAAATGAGATGAAGTGAAATATGAATGAAGATGTTACGGAGAACTGAATCTATATCTGAATGAAATTCAAAGCTACTTTGATGTGACGGGTCCAAATAATATTTACTTTTTAGAAGTGAATAACGATTGAAAGAGAAAATGTTGCGAATGAAATTGGGATAAGAGAAATGGAGCAAACCAGTACGGTTAAATTATTTTGAAGTTCAGAATGTAAATACAATGAGATTTTTCCGAAGTTCGGAAAATATTATTGGATAAGAGATCATTCAGAAAGGAGTTATTTACATGAGGCAATTATGTCGAACTTCAGGAAAGTACCATTTACTTTCCGTTTTTAAATAAAAATTTAATTTATTATTGATTGATTATTTATTCAAATTAAAGAATAAAGTATATTTTAAGGTTAAATATTTCAAAGGCATGAATTGTTGATATAATCAACGATTATTGTAAAGGAAATAAATTCTTAACTTAAAATCAGAAATTTCGAGAATAAATGTTTTGTTGGTGTTTGAAGTGATGAATTTTATCTGTTTCGAACTTATAATGTTGTTCAGTTAAGGTCTGAGAGGTAAATATACCCCAACTTGATTGACTTCATTGTTGATTAAGAAATGGTTAAGGTTCGATAGCAAGAATTGGTTAAGAGAAGTGAATTAATGAGTGGCAACGGTTAAGTGAAAATAACGTATATTTTTTTTAGAAAATAAAGGTTTGTAAATATATGGAAATATTTTCCAGTGATAATAAATGATTTTCTAAGAATAGAGAAAATGAGTATAATAATTGGAAATGTTTTCAAAGGATAGCGAAAGTCTAACATAAACCAGAATGACAATAACTGAAGAACTAGGAGCCGCATGTCGAAAACGAAGGACGACAGAACGTAAGAGAAGTGGATGTATAAACAGAATTCAAGAATGGCATAAGAAATAATGTGATAAGAAATTAATAAATGAAGTTAAGGAAATTGGAAATTGATTGGAGATTAGTCAAGCTGAATAAATTCCTGAGTATTGATCTGATGTTGGTTTCGGCCTTCGCGATTGATGCTTAGGAAGTTGTTCGCCTGCTAATTTACGGTCGAGGTATGTGAATGTGAAGGGGTGATAATGCGTGAATAAATTTGTGATAAGAAGAAGAATTCTGAAACTTTGAGGGTATAAGGATTTGAATTGAGTAAAGAATTGGATAAACAGAAAAATTGGTGAATAATTGGAAATTTGGAAGAAAAAATTTGGTTATAACCGACAGATATATAAATCCGAGTTGGAAAGGGCATCAAGTATTTGAAATAGTTAATAGATCAAAGCTAAAATTTTGAAATCAGAATGAATTTTGAGAATATTCGATTTTGGGTATTGGAGAAATAAGATTTCATAACTTGTATGGAGAAATTTAGTGAATTTGAAAATTTCTGGATTGAAAGGTAATCGATTAAGATAAAATCTTATATAACGGAATTTATATAAGACGAGATGTTTGAAATATGATTTGGAAATTAAATCTTATGTAAGTTCACATAAGTATGATTTATGAGAATTTTGTAATGTACTATATGTATATAGTATTATATGTTTTCAAAGCAAAATAAGGGAAGTACCATCCTTCTCCTTTGAATTTCGAGCTTAGCTGAAATATGCTGCTGGTGGTAGTAGGTTGTCCGGACATAAAACTCATGAGTTGCCATTGAGTACGACTGCTAGCGTAATTCGCAGGGCTGCAGATAGCCTACGGCGGTCGGATGTTTCCTGAGGGAATCAGGCGTAACCATTGTGATCGCTGCGATCTAGAGTCGTGGGAATTCGACCGTGTAGCGAAATTCGCAGGGCTGTAGATAGCCTACGGCAGACGGATGTTTCTTGGGGGAACCAAGCGTAACCATTGTGACTGCTGCGATTTACAGTCGAATTATGAGGGCGTAATCCGCAGAGCTGTGAAAGCTTACGGGTATGGATGTTTCCTGAGGGAATCAGGCGTAACCATTGTATACCTGCGGTCCACATGGCATATCTACACGTGAAAGAGATGTAACCACTAGAGTTACTAAAGGTAGATTGGAGTCGTGCAATGTTAAGATATCTTAGTGATGTAGAGCCACCTGTTTGACGCAGCACTGTGTCTTCGTGACCTGATTTGTCCTTATGACTTGATTTGTCCTTGTGACTTGAAGCATCTTCATAATTCCTTGATTTGTTTCCATGATTCTGAGATAGAGCAATCAACGCTCAGTGACCTCAGAATCTCTTTTGATTCTTAAAATATCTTCCGTTGATCTGTCCATGACGAAATTCGCAGGGAAGCGATTTCCTACGGATACGGATGTTTTCTGGGGGATCCAGACGAAACAATTGTGTATCTGCGATTCATGAACAATCAACATATCAATATCACATTGGTGCTTTCCGTATCTGTTTTAAAAGAGTTTCAAAATATTTTTGCTGGAAGTTGAAACAAGGATATTTAGTACTGGGAGATTTTAGTCGTGCGCCTGGCCAGCGTATGCCTAACATCTGTGAGAACGACAATAGACTTGTCAAACTTCGAGTTGTCAAATATTTTAAAATTGATATTTTGAAATAAAAATATATCTAAGAAAGGGATTTTCGAAGTATTTTCAAGTCCATAGCTTTGAGATAATAATACAAATATTTTCTGTATAAAAATGATAAACGATTTCGGATCTTGGAAATTTTCAAGTTGATAATTTGTGACTTGAAAAAGAGATATTATTTACACTTTTCAATGAGTATTGGAAAAGATTAAATGAATGGAATGTAAGGTGATTGGGTTGAACTTGAATTATACGGAATAAGTGCAACGACATATAAGTAAATACCGACAAATGAAACTTATGAAGGAATTGGGGGTAAATTGAGAGGCATAAATCCAACCTATGCAGCAATCAAAATGTAAAAAGAGGGGTTTTGAAAAGGAATTATATGAGGATAGAATGAGAAATTGGGAGATCTCAAAAACAATTTGAGATAAAAATTAGTCTAAGGAAATGGAATATAGCTTTAAAAAGCATGAAATTGAATAAAACCCGATAGGGAAGATAAAGAAAAATCGTATTTGATCAAGATTGATTATTTTAAAAAAATGATTTTTCGAGTTAATTGCATATGATGGACAGACAAGGAGGATTGATGACTTAAATATCGATATTTGGATTAGTGGTGGAAAGTTTCACCTAAAGATGGAAATCTGGAGTATACGTTGATGTAACTCTAGCGATTTTTCCTTTTCGAGGACGAAAAGTTTTAAAGGGGGGAAGAATGTAACGTCCTAGAAATTTCGCTAGTTAAATTAAATAATTAGAGATTTAATTATTTGTAATCAATTTATATTGATGTTTGAGTAAAATCAAATATATCATTTGAGCTGAATTGAATTTCATATTTAAAGTCAGAATGGTCGATTTAGGATTAAATATTAAGTATTTAATATTTGAATGAAAGTTGGTTGATTGGATTCGAAATTCGATTGAAGAATTTCAATGATTGGATAAAATAAAATATAAAATTAACGTCAAATAAATAGGAGAATTTTATTTGTTGAGATATATGTGTTTATTCGTAAAGGAATTAAAATTTAACATTTGCAAGAATTAGAATTGAACGGGATTATTTTGTGAACAGACAATGAAGCATTTTAAAATTTAAAATATCGTTGTGTACGAATGGAGCCATATTACAATTAAACTAATTCAGGATAAGGAAATGAAAGGGTACGTATGATTTTTGTCGTATTTGAAACTATGTTTACGGTATAAATACTGAGTGCTCAACGTCAGTTTGGTGCGATTTTAATATTAAGTTAAGCGTAAATAAATCTTTCCCCAAATAAATATCTCCTTGTATGTAACAACCCTGAATTTTGGGGTAAATTTAAAAATTTATTTTAAGTGATTTTAATGAGTTTTGATATTTAAAACAATTTATTTTAAATAATAATGATCACAAATTGATTCAAATCGAAGTTAGAATGAATAATTTAATTTTAATTATAAAAGGGGTTAGAAATAGCGCGGTAGTTTGAAAAGTCAAACTTAAACTTTGACAGACCGTACAGAATGCAAAATTTAACGGATTTTAGTGAAACCAAAAATATTAGAATCTATTTAAAAATATCTTTCCAACGAATCCGAAAAATCGAAATTTCATAGCGGAAATCAAAAGTTATGGCCAATTCAATTTTTAGAAAGGTCGCTATAGTATTTATATATTATATATGGCCCGAAAGGCTACTTTTCACATACGAAGGAATTTCGACTCGAAACCACTTCCATTGAGTTCGGAATGACGTTTCTGCATTGAAAAACAGTAAACACTTATATATTTTGAGTTTCGAAAATTATTTGTTTAAAAATGTATTTTTAATATTAAATATACTGGCCTTGAAAATAGTCATTTTTCAAACGACCTCTGTTTTCGACGAAACCACTTTTGTTGGATCCGGAATGTCAAAATATTGTTAAGTTTAATTTTTCATAATTTTTGGAATTATTTTGTGGCCGTGGCAAAAAGATTTCAGTTTTGTCAATTTACAGTAAATTTTAAAACGACTTGAAAAAGGCCATTTTTCAAACAGTCTCAGAATTCAACGAAATTGGTCTCGTTAGGACGGTATCGTCATAAGAAAGCCAAAAATATTTTTTTTAGAATTTTCGGAGTCCGTATGTGGCCCCGGCATATTTAAATGTACGGTAGAAATTAAATTATTTATTTAATATTGTATTTTTAAATTAAAACCGAAAAAAAATATAGACATCAGAATTGGAGCCCGGGACATAGCCCATCGCGTTCAGAAGGCCTCAAAACGTTAAGATCGACAGTAAGCAGGCCCAAATCGGAGAAAGTCCGAAAATCCACCTTTTTAGCACAAATTTCGAGATTTATTAATAAAATAATATTTAATTTCGGGCTGAAACCCTAATGGAGCAGCCGCCGCCCAGATTTTAATGGCTGAAATTATCCGATTTTCAAATGCTTAGATCTCTCAATCCGTTCAACGAAAATCGACGTATGATATACCAAATCAAAGAGAATTCAGAGAGCTACAAATCTATACGGTCAAGATCGGGTTTTGATTCACGGATTTTGCGAATTCTGATCGATAAGGGGCTGCGGTTTTTGGTAGTTTGCGGGTCCTAGAGATGGCCGAGTTCGACGGGTTTTAGGGTGGTGGTGGCTCGTGGCAAGGCGGTTTGAATGGAGGTGGTTGATCGGTGCCAGGGTGCTCGGATTGGGGTGCGTTTTGGAGGGTTGAAGGCGGCATATGGGTTTCGGCTGACGGGTATAGGTGAGGAAGAAGAACCCGTTACTTTTTAATTTAATATTATTTTATTATTTTAATATTTTAATTTTTCAATTTTTAAGAATACATAACTCTCTTATACGAAGTCCGTTTTACGAACCGTTTATTGCGTTGGACTCGTCTTTCTGAGAGCTTCGCGATTGCGTAGACCGCAGCTGAAACGGAGACAGTTGATTTTCAGTCAAAATTCAAGGTGAGAACTTGATATTTTATTAATTAATTATTTATTTATTATTTTCTCGTGTTAAAAATTATTGGATTATCATGTTAATTCAGATCCGGAATGTATGGGTGATATAAATGGTTGATTGTGGCTTGTGATAGGTTTGTTGTTCATGATTATGATAGATCCGCATTGGAAATAGCATATAGTATTGAATTTTATTCGTGATTAGAGAATAAATCTAAATTTAGATCTAGATCATATTCATTCAGATCTAGTTGTTGTAATTTATTTTATGTTTCTGAAATGAAAAATGAAATTTGAACAACAAATAAAAATTTATTTTTATTGATTGATATTACAATAAAGTTTGAACGATAAATAGAAGCATATTTTGTATTTGTTGGCATGACCATAGAAATTTATTTTTATTTGTTTATTTACAATAGGATTTGATCATAGAATAAAATATATTTTTATTTGTTCACGTAAAAAAGGAATGGATTAAAAAGAATGTATAAAATATACATATATATATATATATATATATTTAATGTGATCATATTCTTACATTGAAAATAAAAAGATGACATTTTTATATTGAAAATTAAAAGATGAAAATTTGACGATGTAAATAAAAAGATCATCTTTTTATATTGAGAATAAAAAGACAATATTTTTATTGTAAATAAAAAGATCACATCTTTGTTTTGAAAATAAAAAGATCACATCTTTGTTTTGAAAATAGAAAAGATAATATTTTTACATTGTAAAATAGAAAAGTTAATATTTTTACATTGTAAAATAGAAAAGATTACATTTTTACATTGTAAAGTAGAAAAGGTAATATTTTTACATTTGTAAATATAAAAGATTATATTTTTACGTTGTAAAATAGAGAAGTTAATATTTTTACATTGCAAAATATAAAAGTTGATGTCTTTACATTGGAAAACATAAAAAGTTGATATTTTTACATTGAAAATATAAAAGTAGATACTTTTATATTGTGAATAAAAAGTTGATGCTTTTACATTGTAAGTAAAAGAATGAAATTTTATGTTGTAAAATGAATTTACACCGCATGAACAAAAGTTACATTTTTATATGTAATTTATATATAAATTTGCACCGTATGTTGAAAATTACATTTTTCTATGTAATTAAAATGTAAATTTACATTGCATGACGAAAATTACATTTTTATATGTAAATTATAAAGTGAATTAACGTTGAATGTTAAAAAAATTACATTTTTCTTTGTAATTAAAAGGAGAATTTCATCGTTTGTCAAAAATTACATTTTTATATGTAAATTATAAAGTGAATCAACGTTGAATGTTAAGAATTACATTTTTCTTTGTAATTAAAAGGGGAATTTCATCGTATGATAAAATTTACATTTTTATATGTAAATTATATAGGAATATACACCGTATTGTAAAAATTACATTTTTCTTTGTAATTAACATGTGAATGCTACTTCATGTCAGAATTTACATTTTTATATGTAAATTATAAAGTGAATTAATGCCATATGTTAAAAATTACATTTTCCTTTGTAATTAACATGGAAATTTCATCGTATGTGAGAATTTACATTTTTATATGTAAATTATATAGGGAATTACACCGTAGGATAAAATTTACATTTTTATATGTAATTAAAGCATGAATTTACATTCTATGTTAAATATTACATTTTTATATGTAATGTTTACAGGAAAGTATACCGTATGACAAAACTACATTTTTCTATGCAATTAAAGGATGCAATTTCATTGTATGATCGAAATTGCATTTTTCTTATGTATATATGTAACATAAAATGAGAATGAACATTAGAAATAAAATTGATTTATTTATTTTATATGTAATTTAGATGTAGAAATGTTGCATTGTAATTAAAAATTATATTTTTATAATGTAAATTAGATGTAGTGTTTGCGTTGTAATTAAAAATCATATTTTTATAATGTAAATTAGATGTAGTGTTTGCATTGTAATTAAAAATCATATTTTTATAATGTGAATTATATGTAGTGTTTGCATTGTATTTAAAAATCATATTTTTACAATGTGAATTAGATGTAGTGTTGCATTGTAATTAAAAATTATATTTTTACAATGTGAATTAGATATAGTGTTTGCATTGTAATTACAAATCATGTTTTCACAATGTGAATTAAGAGTAGAGTTTGCATTGTCATTAGAAATTATATTTTTATATGTAATTTAAAGATTTTGAGTGTATCAAAATTTACATTTTCAATATAAGGAAAAAATGAATTTAGGATGCGGTAATATTATCTTCATTTTCAAATGAATTAAAATTTAGTAAGTATCGATAATTGTATGGAGTATTGTTTTAATCAAACGACGTTATTATGATTCAATGATTATATATATATAATCAAAAGTTAACGAATAGGGCGTGGTAGTTCGCGTTTTGAAATCGTACTTTTAAATGACTATACAAGAAGATCCGACCGTCGGATTTTCTTGAAACTGAAACCGATAGGACCATCTTGGAAAAATCTTTCCAACGATATATACTACGTTAAGACCCAACGGTTAGATTATGAGAAATGTAAAAATCAAAATTGGTTGAATGCAGCGCCATAGTCGCCCATGGACTTAAGGCATCGTTATATAAAAATTTAATTATTTTAAATAATTAAAATAGGAATGAATCGTTGATAAAAATAATTATTAATGTGTAAGAAGGATTTTAAATATATATATATATAGATATATGTATACATACGTGGATTATTTGGAAAGTCCGAGTTTATCTCATTCCAAATAATTAAACGACGTTTAAAAATCCAAGATTGGAAGACGGCGATTGAAGACCGTCAAATCTCCACATCGAATGGACGATGATGATTGTTGCCTTAGAATGGCTCGCTACCATGATAAGGTAATAGGAGTTGCCCAGACGTTGTGTTGATTTGTACGGATTTGGCTTTCGCTCAGACCCAGAGCATAAGCTTATAAATGGATTGTGTGTCTGGCATCGTACTCCATTATATATCATGTTATTAATCTTCTGTCGAATGTATGGATGTTTGGTGGCGGAGAATTTATTCTCTTGCTTAACACCCGTTCAAATATTTCGGCAAAGGATTGGTAGTGTGATATGGAGTGATGATGTGGCATGCTAAGATGCATATCATCAAGGCTTTGTTGAAAAGCAGGCCTTGTGGGACGATCAAAGCATAGTCTGTTTAGGCATAGCTTTGTGTATAGTGTGACTTCGCGAGCCTCACACACCGACGGAATCTAAAACGGGAGAAGGGAACGCAGGGAGAGCAGCACGTTTCTTTCTAGCTAGAGTGGTGTCAGTGACCTACCAGCCCTGACATTTTACTTATGTGGATGATGGAATAAGGCGCCTCGGATAGGTCCTATAGGACCGGGAAACGTGTGTTCAGGAATTGCCAATCCACGAAGCTGTATGTGTGGACCGGCCCTGCAGCTTTCCAAGGGTTCACTGCGGGGGATCCTGAGACATTAGCTAGAGTGTCTCGAATCGGTAAGGGGCTCCTCCCTAGCCTTGACTCATGATGGAAACCAAAATCCAATACGCCCCATGCGATTTTGATTGTATTACTAGTATGGAGGCATAACATATGGTACCTATGCTTTCTAGGATTGATACATTTACTTTGAAATGTTTTGATATTTACTAATAATAATATTAAACTCGTATTTGTCGTATTTAGCATGTTTAATCACTATAAGGTAAAACCCTATCCTCTGGTGTGCGTTGTATTGTGTGATGGGACCTGGGTCTTATGGTGATTTCATTTTTCTAAAAAGCATTGCGTTGTTGTACGATATACTTATTAGTTGTTTTTGACACTTTTATGCACGGCAATCCATTAGAGTAAACCCGTTCCGCATTAGCGGCGTGGTCTTTGGATTTGTCCTATTAATAGTGATTAATTAGTTAAGAATTCTCACACCAGTCCCACGACTGACCCGTTGTTTGTTTCCACCTTTTTGCAAACTCGGGTGTCCTCTTTCCACACGGGCAGTCGAGCAGTTGTCTACAGGTTTATCTCTTTAGCAGAATCCTGGATTGAAGCTTAAAGCTGTGTCCAGAACATTGGAAGTCTTCCGCTGCCTTAGTTATTTTGTTTCCGCTGCAATTTATTAAAATCATGTAAAATTATCTTCCGCTGTATTATTAGTCAATATACTCTGATATTCTGTACTCTGATGTAACATTTATTATTGATGTTATAAAAGTCTGATGTTGTTGTTCTGATGTATTGTATTCCCAAAGTTAACGTATGCGGATTTTGAACGGTCTTGGTCGATTTTGCGATCGATTAAGGCCGGGCGAAATCCGACTCGTTACAGTTGGTATCAGAGCTTTGGTTAGCTCAAATCTTTGGGGTACAACTCATTAGAACTGAACAAAAGGCTCATCGGAGATTGGATTAGTAATATCCAATAAGAATACTCATTAGAGATAGGGTTAGTATTGCCCTAGAATGAGTTGAGAGTAGCAAGCCTATAATATACGTATTTGCGATTAATTATACTCTATTTTGGAAAATATGATTTTGAATATATAAAAAGTTATATATTTGGAAGTTAATCAACTAATGAAATTATTTAAACCAATGGAGAAAAATATATATATAAAAATTAGTTAGTTAATTAATCAACTTTTAGCTTCATCCCTTTTCGAGGACGAAAAGTTTTTAAGTGGGGGAGACTGTAACAACCCTGAATTTTGGGGTAAATTTAAAAATTTATTTTAAGTGATTTTAATGAGTTTTGATATTTAAAACAATTTATTTTAAATAATAATGATCAGAAACTGATTCAAATCGAAGTTAGAATGAATAATTTAATTTTAATTATAAAAGGGGTTAGAAATAGCGCGGTAGTTTGAAAAGTCAAACTTGAACTTTGACTGACCGTACAGGATGCAAAATTTAACGGATTTTAGTGAAACCAAAAATATTAGAATCTATTTAAAAATATCTTTCCAACGAATCCGAAAAATCGAAATTTCATAGCGGAAATCAAAAGTTATGGCCAATTCAATTTTTAGAAAGGTCGCTATAGTATTTATATATTATATATGGCCCGAAAGGCTACTTTTCACATACGAAGGAATTTCGACTCGAAACCACTTCCATTGAGTTCGGAATGACGTTTCTGCATTGAAAAACAGTAAACACTTATATATTTTGAGTTTCAAAAATTATTTGTTTAAAAATGTATTTTTAATATTAAATATACTGGCCTTGAAAATAGTCATTTTTCAAACGACCTCTGTTTTCGACGATACTACTTTTGTTGGATTCAGAATGTCAAAATATTGTTAAGTTTAATTTTTCATAATTTTTGGAATTATTTTGTGGTCGTGGCAAAAAGATTTCAGTTTTGTCAATTTACAGTAAATTTTAAAACGACTTGAAAAAGGCCATTTTTCAAACAATCTCAGAATTCAACGAAATTGGTCTCGTTAGGACCGTATTGTAACGACCTGGATTTTTCGGCCATTTGATTCGAATATTTAAATTTATTTTAAATATTTTATTTGGAATTAAATATCGAAAACGTTAATTAAACGACTACTGAACGTTTATATTTATATTTAATTTAAAACGAATTCAAAACAGCGCGGTAGTTCGTAAAATTGAATTTCAACTTCAATTGATCATACAGAACTCGTGTTGGGTCGGATTTCAGTGAAACAAAAAGCGTCTGAATCTAGTTGATAATAATTTTCTAATGAAGGAGAAAAATCGAGTTTCCGTATTATAGATTTTATTTTATGTTCAAATCAAATTTTGAAATAGTCGCTGTGGAATCGTTTATACGCCATAACAATTTATTTTAATATAATTAAATATTGGTCTCGAATTTGAATAAGTCCTTTGAGGCGTAGTTATAATTTAATTTTTAGAATTTTACTGTAATTTTTATTTCGTAAAATAAGCTACTTTTTATTTGGAGTATTTCGCACCCTATAACAATATTTTGGGCTATCACAATATAAGTTAAACCACCGATATTATTATATTTTTGAAATCGTGATACATCACTTGATATGATCACACTTTTATTTCTGTCCATAGCATCTCGACCGTGAATAAAATTTTATTTAACATGGTATGTAAAACAAAAGTAAAGCCAAAACATTAATCAAAACATACTCAAATGTAAGGCCACGAGCTAATAACCAAATAATTATAAAATAAACCCTGTTTTAGCTTGTGCATTAAGGAAGTAAAAGCACATGGAAATCCCGTAGTTTGAATAAACCACACATAGTCCAGTATCTAATTTTAAAAGCCTGCACTGTATAGACTATAGAAGTAAATGCGTGCACATGCATCGTTCATAGCTTGAGCAGGCCTGAAGTCTGCCAACGCCACCCTGTTTTTGAAGAGATATGACATTGCTTTCAAAAAGGATAGCACTCCTGTCACACGCACATGCTAATTTGATTAGACCACATGCAAATGGTAACCAAAGGCAGACTTTTATTATCCTATAAACATAGCTAGTGTACTACTTGGAAACGACCTCTCATACAGCCTTGCCGACCAAGTTGTGCAAATGAAAGCGACGTATCAGTAGCCATGCCGACCAAGCCTTCCAAGAAACAGCTACTTAAAACGATAGCGCAGACCTAATTATATAATATATATAATATAAAATTTAAACGTGGCAACCACGTAACTTTCCTCAATATAAATACTTACCCCCTCTTCCTATTTGCTTACGGAAAACACTTGCTTCTGCAAACTAAAAGCCTAAGGCTTCCTTCCACAATTAAAACGGCGACTCTTCTTTAAATTAATTAAACCGCAAGCTCATCCATGCTTGTTGCGATAGTCCAGTAAGGTGAAGGATAGAGCCACTTAAGGTGATGCTGTGGAGTAGCGGATGACGGAGTCCAGTGTTGTTTCTAACAGCAGCAACAAAGAGGCATGGGGTCCAATGAAGGGTGACGCTGGTGCATTGTGGTTCTCGTTCGAAGTCCGGCAAATAAGAAGGGATGGGTTCATCACAGCTTACTGGAGCAATTTGTATAGTGAAGTTCGGTAGCTTGGTGACGGCTTGCGTAAAGAAATGGTTCGAGGTATGAAAACGAGGTGGACTGTTTTGAAACTGAACGTGAAGATGATATGTGAGGTTGTGCATGGCACGGCTTCAGGTTCATCTAGTCAGGACGAGGGGAAGTTTAGATTGGCAGGATATGGAGATTTGAACGATGGGATAAAGGGTGAAGGTTTCATAAATTTTTGTAGAAGGGAAACAAGTATGGGCGGTGAGGTATTCATGCAGGAAAGGAGTATGAGGTAGCAGGTTCGGGAAAGTGTAAATGGGAAGGCTTGAGAAAATACTAATAAAAGGAAGCATGTGAATGAATTAAAAGAAGAAGTTTCAGGTGGAAGAACGTGTGAATGGCAGAAGGGGGACTTCATTTGGTATGTGGGCTTGGGGGCCTGTCGCATAAAAAAAAAAAAAAAAAGGGATGACTAGTGGAAAAATTTATGGAAGATTGGGGCGAAAGGATCCACTGGTGGGTTGAGTTTTGTTCGAATGAAGAGTACAATATTGGCAACAAAAAGTCGGAATTCATATGGGAACATAAGAGAAGCCGCGTAGTTATGCATGTGGATAGCGCTGACTATTTGGCTAATGACATGTTAAGGTAAGAAATAATCATTAACACTGTTAATTAATTTAGATGGTTAAGGAAAGCTATTAAATTTATATAAAATATTGTGGTAACGATAATTTAACCATATTGTCAGAATGGTGCAAAACCAATCACGTTGGTATCGCATCGACAGAAGCGGCGTATACGAGCTGGATTGGGATTAATTGGAGATAGCTGGAATTATATATATAATTTCAAACGTATTGTTGGGATTATATAAATCAACGGTGAACCAACAATCAGAAACGAACAGGTGAGTTAATTCTCACACATTTCTGAAATACTTTGATGTGCTAAATTCATATAATTAAATTTAATTGGTTGATTGGATGCTTGGATGCTTATGATTGATTTAATGGTTGACGTTAATTATATTATCGTCGGTTAAAATATTTCTATGTACTGATGTGAAGTATTTTAATGATCTGTGTTGCAGGAAAGAACAGGTAGGAGGAATCAAACCGGTTCCTCAAATATCTAATATGCTGTTATTTCATATTTTATATGAACTGTTTGAAACCCGTTGACTTTAAAACCCTGTTGGTTGTTGTTTATGGTTGAGCTTGAATCAATATATAGCAGACGATCTAGATATACACCGTTTTATAAAGATCGATTCACCGTCATGTGAATCGCTAGAAACAAAGTTATGGGATTTATTTTATAACCGAAAATAGAGTTTTAAATATATTATTTTGAATAAAGTTCTAAAAAGAAGAATAAACCAACTACATAAATACGTTGATTGGTTTAACCAAATCGACCGTGCGCGAAGCACGTGTTTATATAAGTGATTACTAAACAATTGTATTTTGCTAATTCAAATGACCCGAAGTAATGTAACAATTATAAGGGGTTTACCTTGATATTGATTTAAAAAAAATCAAAGTATAGAATTATTTAAATTAATTATTAATTAATTTACATGGCAAGATCAATAACGATTAACTAGCAAGTTAATCAAGTTTTGAGTTGAACAAGTTAACGGCTTTAACTGATATTGTTTATTAAAATTAGCTCGTTAATGTAAAGGAAGTAGTTAATGGTTAAGTAACCCAGTCCTATTTTAGTAAATGTTGAAATTTGATTACCTGTCATTTATTAAGAGTCGAAGTGATGATTTGAAAGGGGAATCAAACGTGACTCGAGTTTGAATTACAGTGGTGAAACGAGATAAGTAATTATGCGATATAAGACTATATCAAAGAAGAGATGGTATTTCACCAGTAAAAGTAAAATGGGACTTGTTGTGATAAAGGGAAAGAGTATCTGTTTTTGTATTACAAATGATATCTATCTAACGATAAGAACGTTGTTGATCAAGGTCTGAGAGGTAATTAAATACCCCAACTTGAACAGCTTCCGTATTATTGAAGGATAATATTAGTCGTAATGGTGGAGATGTTTTGGGAAATAATAACGTAATGTTATTTGAAATGTTGGGAATATATGTATATGATAAATTCCAGATTTAAAGGGAATTTAAAAGAAAAAAAAGGGGGTTAGAGAATTTGAAATGTTATAAAAGAAATAAAAGGAGATTGGTGGGAATATAACAATATTTTCAAAGTTAGGAAAAGGGATTTAAATGGGTTTATTCTAAAAGAATGAGTGGTGGTTTTGGTATTCAAATATGAAGCAAAAGAAGATGTCGTAATAATCATTTTACGAATGATAAGTGATTCGATAAGATAATAAGAAATGTTATGGCCAAGTGATGCTATGGATCTGTTTGTTTTTATGGTTGTTTATTTTGATAGTTAAATAACTGACTATCAAAATCTGACCCAACGTTATTGGTACGGGAAGACCGAGATCGAATTTATATTCGAAAACCATTCCGACCAATGAATACGAATACGTCGAAGACGCTGATCGAGGTGGAGCAAGTGAAGACCGTAGATCTTCATGAAGCGGAAGAGTTACTTACAATCTCTGGCTGATCCCTAGAGATATACTGTGATTCTGTCGTGATTGGAATCTACGGGTTGCAAGGACTTCTCGCTGCTGATTCATGGGGTGATTCCTATATTGAATGCAGTAGGAGAGTGCCTTCGGCTCATCCTGTACCTGGATGACGTGTATGAACGATGTGAATGGTGGCCAGATGTTTCAAAAGTCGATTATAGCCTCAAGCCTCATCAACCGGGAAAAGACAAAAATCGGGCAGGCAGCATGGCTATGTGGGTCGCACCCATTAGGGTGTATTGTCACCATCTAGAGAATATTCATATTTGTTACTTCTTTCCATTTCTGTATCTCCCGGGGATTTCGGTGGTCGCGACAAAAAGCCGAAAGGGTGACAATATATTCGATACACTCAAGAGAAATGAGTGGTCGGTCATGTGTGGGCCGGGTTGCAAGACGTTCTTGTTGAACCCAGTGTATTCGTCTCTAGAGATACACTAGCGGCAGGTGGTCCCATACCTTGTCATAGTTGGAAATCCAATCTCCAATAAGCACCTGCGGTTTTGATTGTATACTATATATGTGGAGCGTGAGATGCAAGCGTTCTGCTAGATCCTATTTACTTGTATTTAGACACTATGATAATATCAGATGAAGATATTGATTTCAAAACGATTTGGGTTATAGTAAGGTAAAAACCGTCCGTGTTTATGTGTGGACTGGTCTTACTATTATCCTTTTATTTCAAAAGGATTTCAAAGTTAAGCAAGTTGGTTGCCGTATGAATTTATCACTGAAAGTATTTCAGACTGATCCGGGTGAATTTTTGTTTTAAATCAAATGTGCTCGGGTCAGACCGAGTATATTTACAGGTTAGATTTCGCTTGGAGCTTCAGAAGAGGAGTTGAAGTCGAGACGTTTTCCATATATACTGGTACTAGTTTATTTCCGCTATGTGTTGTATTGATTTGAATGTATACTCTGAGGTTGTAATATACAGTTCTTTTATAAAGTATTATTGATTATTATATTTTGTCCATTCCGCTGTGAGACTCTGATCTTCTTACTCTTCTATTCTAATATTTCTTTCTTTCTTCTCTCACCCTCTAACTTCTTTCTATTAGCTTTCTGGGTTTTCCGATGCTTGAGTTTGGACACGGGACGTGTTAGTGTCTGGATTCGAGTGTCGAAATTCCCGGGTCGCTACAGTTGGTATCAGAGCTGGTTGCTTAATTGGTACGGATGATAGGGAGTTCTCGCTTCGCGTTTGGTGGCGAACGGGAGACTCTTACCCCTACATCTCCCGACATTGTGGGTTGGTCGAGTCGAGAGGCTGGCCGTAAAAGCAGTTCTGAGGTATCTCTGTAAGCCACGCTGGGAGGTTAGCCCAGTGCCGAGGGAGGAGAGGATGGTTGAAAAGCCTACTCGAATCCCGGGGTCATTACAGTTGGTATCAGAGCTGGTTGCTTAATTGGTACGGATGATAGGGGGTTCTCGCTTCGCGTTTGGTGGCGAACGGGAGACTCTTACCCCTACATCTCCCGACAATGTGGGTTGGTCGAGTCGAGAGGCTGGCCGTAAAAGCAGTTCTGAGGTATCTCTGTAGTGCCATGCTGGGAGGTTAGCCCAGTGGTTGATGGTTGCAAAGCCTAGACTCGCTACAGTTGGTATCAGAGCAATGGTTTAGGAATAACCTTGGCTCTGTGGTGTGACTCGATAGAGATTGGGCTAGCAATACCCTAGATCGAGTTGAGTGTATATATATACGAGAGTGCGTATTTGTAATTTGTATATAAAATTATCTTTATACTGTTTCGACCCAATATATTTTAAATAAAAAGGTAAAACTTACAATTTTCTCAAGTTATTATTTAGTTCAAAACTTATATTAAGTTGGAAACATTTCAAGTATGAAATGGGAATTAAGTTTAACTTGTATTGTTTAAAATGAATCCTTTAAATTGGAATTGAGACAAGCCAACAAGAATTTGACTTGTGTTGAGTAAAATAAAAAGTGAATGTATCCAAACTGAACAAATGTAGATTTGTTGAATTGTATGAATGGAAATATATACAAGGGTTGATTGTGAATAAAATATCAAGGGAACAGAACTGTACGATTGAATATGGATTTGAATTGGATTTAGTACCAATGAATGAGTTGGGCTGGTAAAAATGAGATAAGGGATGATAAATATGAGTGGTTTAGTAAAACCAGTAGGAAATTTAAATTATAAAATTGGTGAATATGAAATTTGATATAGAATTAAATTAATCGGAATTTAACTTAAACTAAGTTAAATATTGGATGATTTGTTTGTATTGTGCATGGATTGGTTTATTGAGTGATGGTTGGTTGAGTTAAATTCAACAACCGAGTTAATAAGAAATTGAATGAATTGGAAACAGAAAGATAAATTCTAGTATAATAAATTGGGAATAAAAATTAACTAAGAAACGAATCTGGGAAAAAAATTAACCTGGGATTGTTACCTGTATTGTAAGTGGTGCTAAGTACAGATTGCAGAGGGCTATGGGATTTATTTGGCTATACAGACTGGAAGTACAGCAGTTGGCTGATTTGCTTTAAAGTTGGATTTGAGTTGCTCGACAAACAGGTGAACCTTATATTGTTAATTGGTTGGTGATTGGTCTTTACCACTGAATTGAGTAGCCATTTGGCTGTGGTTTTTCTTTGGATCAACATGAGAGGCCCAGAGAGACGTATGTAGCCATTTGAATCGAACAGTACAGAGGAGGTGCTGGCAAATTTTTCGAAATTTTTTGAAACATAGAAAATATTTTTGACAATATTTTGAATTAATTATTTTGAAAATAATTGCGGTTGGAGCATTCTTTTTACCTAGCAATTTCGAGGACGAAATTTATTTAAGGGGGAAAGAATGTAACGACCTGGATTTTTCGGCCATTTGATTCGAATATTTAAATTTATTTTAAATATTTTATTTGGAATTAAATATCGAAAACGTTAATTAAACGACTACTGAACGTTTATATTTATATTTAATTTAAAACGAATTCAAAACAGCGCGGTAGTTCGTAAAATTGAATTTCAACTTCAATTGATCATACAGAACTCGTGTTGGGTCGGATTTCAGTGAAACAAAAAGCGTCTGAATCTAGTTGATAATAATTTTCTAATGAAGGAGAAAAATCGAGTTTCCGTATTATAGATTTTATTTTATGTTCAAATCAAATTTTGAAATAGTCGCTGTGGAATCGTTTATACGCCATAACAATTTATTTTAATATAATTAAATATTGGTCTCGAATTTGAATAAGTCCTTTGAGGCGTAGTTATAATTTAATTTTTAGAATTTTACTGTAATTTTTATTTCGTAAAATAAGCTACTTTTTATTTGGAGTATTTCGCACCCTATAACAATATTTTGGGCTATCACAATATAAGTTAAACCACCGATATTATTATATTTTTGAAATCGTGATACATCACTTGATATGATCACACTTTTATTTCTGTCCATAGCATCTCGACCGTGAATAAAATTTTATTTAACATGGTATGTAAAACAAAAGTAAAGCCAAAACATTAATCAAAACATACTCAAATGTAAGGCCACGAGCTAATAACCAAATAATTATAAAATAAACCCTGTTTTAGCTTGTGCATTAAGGAAGTAAAAGCACATGGAAATCCCGTAGTTTGAATAAACCACACATAGTCCAGTATCTAATTTTAAAAGCCTGCACTGTATAGACTATAGAAGTAAATGCGTGCACATGCATCGTTCATAGCTTGAGCAGGCCTGAAGTCTGCCAACGCCACCCTGTTTTTGAAGAGATATGACATTGCTTTCAAAAAGGATAGCACTCCTGTCACACGCACATGCTAATTTGATTAGACCACATGCAAATGGTAACCAAAGGCAGACTTTTATTATCCTATAAACATAGCTAGTGTACTACTTGGAAACGACCTCTCATACAGCCTTGCCGACCAAGTTGTGCAAATGAAAGCGACGTATCAGTAGCCATGCCGACCAAGCCTTCCAAGAAACAGCTACTTAAAACGATAGCGCAGACCTAATTATATAATATATATAATATAAAATTTAAACGTGGCAACCACGTAACTTTCCTCAATATAAATACTTACCCCCTCTTCTTATTTGCTTACGGAAAACACTTGCTTCTGCAAACTAAAAGCCTAAGGCTTCCTTCCACAATTAAAACGGCGACTCTTCTTTAAATTAATTAAACCGCAAGCTCATCCATGCTTGTTGCGATAGTCCAGTAAGGTGAAGGATAGAGCCACTTAAGGTGATGCTGTGGAGTAGCGGATGACGGAGTCCAATGTTGTTTCTAACAGCAGCAGCAAAGAGGCATGGGGTCCAATGAAGGGTGACGCTGGTGCATTGTGGTGCTCGTTCGAAGTCCGGCAAATAAGAAGGGATGGGTTCATCACAGCTTACTGGAGCAATTTGTATAGTGAAGTTCGGTAGCTTGGTGACGGCTTGCGTAAAGAAATGGTTCGAGGTATGAAAACGAGGTGGACTGTTTTGAAACTGAACGTGAAGATGATATGTGAGGTTGTGCATGGCACGGCTTCAGGTTCATCTAGTCAGGACGAGGGGAAGTTTAGATTGGCAGGATATGGAGATTTGAACGATGGGATAAAGGGTGAAGGTTTCATAAATTTTTGTAGAAGGGAAACAAGTATGGGCGGTGAGGTATTCATGCAGGAAAGGAGTATGAGGTAGCAGGTTCGGGAAAGTGTAAATGGGAAGGCTTGAGAAAATACTAATAAAAGGAAGCATGTGAATGAATTAAAAGAAGAAGTTTCAGGTGGAAGAACGTGTGAATGGCAGAAGGGGGACTTCATTTGGTATGTGGGCTCGGGGGCCTGTCGCATAAAAAAAAAAAAAAAAAAGGGATGACTAGTGGAAAAATTTATGGAAGATTGGGGCGAAAGGATCCACTGGTGGGTTGAGTTTTGTTCGAATGAAGAGTACAATATTGGCAACAAAAAGTCGGAATTCAGATGGGAACATAAGAGAAGCCGCGTAGTTATGCATGTGGATAGCGCTGACTATTTGGCTAATGACATGTTAAGGTAAGAAATAATCATTAACACTGTTAATTAATTTAGATGGTTAAGGAAAGCTATTAAATTTATATAAAATATTGTGGTAACGATAATTTAACCATATTGTCAGAATGGTGCAAAACCAATCACGTTGGTATCGCATCGACAGAAGCGGCGTATACGAGCTGGATTGGGATTAATTGGAGATAGCTGGAATTATATATATAATTTCAAACGTATTGTTGGGATTATATAAATCAACGGTGAACCAACAATCAGAAACGAACAGGTGAGTTAATTCTCACACATTTCTGAAATACTTTGATGTGCTAAATTCATATAATTAAATTTAATTGGTTGATTGGATGCTTGGATGCTTATGATTGATTTAATGGTTGACGTTAATTATATTATCGTCGGTTAAAATATTTCTATGTACTGATGTGAAGTATTTTAATGATCTGTGTTGCAGGAAAGAACAGGTAGGAGGAATCAAACCGGTTCCTCAAATATCTAATATGCTGTTATTTCATATTTTATATGAACTGTTTGAAACCCGTTGACTTTAAAACCCTGTTGGTTGTTGTTTATGGTTGAGCTTGAATCAATATATAGCAGACGATCTAGATATACACCGTTTTATAAAGATCGATTCACCGTCATGTGAATCGCTAGAAACAAAGTTATGGGATTTATTTTATAACCGAAAATAGAGTTTTAAATATATTATTTTGAATAAAGTTCTAAAAAGAAGAATAAACCAACTACATAAATACGTTGATTGGTTTAACCAAATCGACCGTGCGCGAAGCACGTGTTTATATAAGTGATTACTAAACAATTGTATTTTGCTAATTCAAATGACCCGAAGTAATGTAACAATTATAAGGGGTTTACCTTGATATTGATTTAAAAAAAATCAAAGTATAGAATTATTTAAATTAATTATTAATTAATTTACATGGCAAGATCAATAACGATTAACTAGCAAGTTAATCAAGTTTTGAGTTGAACAAGTTAACGGCTTTAACTGATATTGTTTATTAAAATTAGCTCGTTAATGTAAAGGAAGTAGTTAATGGTTAAGTAACCCAGTCCTATTTTAGTAAATGTTGAAATTTGATTACCTGTCATTTATTAAGAGTCGAAGTGATGATTTGAAAGGGGAATCAAACGTGACTCGAGTTTGAATTACAGTGGTGAAACGAGATAAGTAATTATGCGATATAAGACTATATCAAAGAAGAGATGGTATTTCACCAGTAAAAGTAAAATGGGACTTGTTGTGATAAAGGGAAAGAGTATCTGTTTTTGTATTACAAATGATATCTATCTAACGATAAGAACGTTGTTGATCAAGGTCTGAGAGGTAATTAAATACCCCAACTTGAACAGCTTCCGTATTATTGAAGGATAATATTAGTCGTAATGGTGGAGATGTTTTGGGAAATAATAACGTAATGTTATTTGAAATGTTGGGAATATATGTATATGATAAATTCCAGATTTAAAGGGAATTTAAAAGAAAAAAAAGGGGGTTAGAGAATTTGAAATGTTATAAAAGAAATAAAAGGAGATTGGTGGGAATATAACAATATTTTCAAAGTTAGGAAAAGGGATTTAAATGGGTTTATTCTAAAAGAATGAGTGGTGGTTTTGGTATTCAAATATGAAGCAAAAGAAGATGTCGTAATAATCATTTTACGAATGATAAGTGATTCGATAAGATAATAAGAAATGTTATGGCCAAGTGATGCTATGGATCTGTTTGTTTTTATGGTTGTTTATTTTGATAGTTAAATAACTGACTATCAAAATCTGACCCAACGTTATTGGTACGGGAAGACCGAGATCGAATTTATATTCGAAAACCATTCCGACCAATGAATACGAATACGTCGAAGACGCTGATCGAGGTGGAGCAAGTGAAGACCGTAGATCTTCATGAAGCGGAAGAGTTACTTACAATCTCTGGCTGATCCCTAGAGATATACTGTGATTCTGTCGTGATTGGAATCTACGGGTTGCAAGGACTTCTCGCTGCTGATTCATGGGGTGATTCCTATATTGAATGCAGTAGGAGAGTGCCTTCGGCTCATCCTGTACCTGGATGACGTGTATGAACGATGTGAATGGTGGCCAGATGTTTCAAAAGTCGATTATAGCCTCAAGCCTCATCAACCGGGAAAAGACAAAAATCGGGCAGGCAGCATGGCTATGTGGGTCGCACCCATTAGGGTGTATTGTCACCATCTAGAGAATATTCATATTTGTTACTTCTTTCCATTTCTGTATCTCCCGGGGATTTCGGTGGTCGCGACAAAAAGCCGAAAGGGTGACAATATATTCGATACACTCAAGAGAAATGAGTGGTCGGTCATGTGTGGGCCGGGTTGCAAGACGTTCTTGTTGAACCCAGTGTATTCGTCTCTAGAGATACACTAGCGGCAGGTGGTCCCATACCTTGTCATAGTTGGAAATCCAATCTCCAATAAGCACCTGCGGTTTTGATTGTATACTATATATGTGGAGCGTGAGATGCAAGCGTTCTGCTAGATCCTATTTACTTGTATTTAGACACTATGATAATATCAGATGAAGATATTGATTTCAAAACGATTTGGGTTATAGTAAGGTAAAAACCGTCCGTGTTTATGTGTGGACTGGTCTTACTATTATCCTTTTATTTCAAAAGGATTTCAAAGTTAAGCAAGTTGGTTGCCGTATGAATTTATCACTGAAAGTATTTCAGACTGATCCGGGTGAATTTTTGTTTTAAATCAAATGTGCTCGGGTCAGACCGAGTATATTTACAGGTTAGATTTCGCTTGGAGCTTCAGAAGAGGAGTTGAAGTCGAGACGTTTTCCATATATACTGGTACTAGTTTATTTCCGCTATGTGTTGTATTGATTTGAATGTATACTCTGAGGTTGTAATATACAGTTCTTTTATAAAGTATTATTGATTATTATATTTTGTCCATTCCGCTGTGAGACTCTGATCTTCTTACTCTTCTATTCTAATATTTCTTTCTTTCTTCTCTCACCCTCTAACTTCTTTCTATTAGCTTTCTAGGTTTTCCGATGCTTGAGTTTGGACACGGGACGTGTTAGTGTCTGGATTCGAGTGTCGAAATTCCCGGGTCGCTACACGTATCGTCATAAGAAAGCCAAAAATATTTTTTTTAGAATTTTCGGAGTCCGTATGTAGCCCCGACATATTTAAATGTACTGTAGAAATTAAATTATTTATTTAATATTGTGTTTTTAAATTAAAACCGAAAAAAAAATATAGACATCAGAATTGAAGCCCGGGACATAGCCCATCGCGTTCAGAAGGCCTCAAAACATTAAGATCGACAGTAAGCAGGCCCAAATCGGAGAAAGTCCGAAAATCCACCTTTTTAGCACAAATTTCGAGATTTATTAATAAAATAATATTTAATTTCGGGCTGAAACCCTAATGGAGCAGCCGCCGCCCAGATTTTAATGGCTGAAATCATCCGATTTTCAAATGCTTAGATCTCTCAATCCGTTCAACGAAAATCGACGTATGATATACCAAATCGAAGAGAATTCAGAGAGCTACAAATCTATACGGTCAAGATCGGGTTTTGATTCACGGATTTTGTGAATTCTGACCGATAAGGGGCTGCGGTTTTTGGTAGTTTGCGGGTCCTAGAGATGGCCGAGTTCGACGGGTTTTAGGGTGGTGGTGGCTCGTGGCAAGGCGGTTTGAATGGAGGTGGTTGATCGGTGCCAGGGTGCTCGGATTGGGGTGCGTTTTGGAGGGTTGAAGGCGGCATATGGGTTTCGGCCGACGGGTATAGGTGAGGAAGAAGAACCCGTTACTTTTTAATTTAATATTATTTTATTATTTTAATATTTTAATTTTCCAATCTTTAAAAATACATAACTCTCTCATACGAGGTCCGTTTTACGAACCGTTTATTGCGTTGGACTCGTCTTTCCGAGAGCTTCGCGATGGCGCAGACCGCAGCTGAAACGGAGACAGTTGATTTTTAGCCAAAATTCAAGGTGAGAACTCTATATTTTATTAATTAATTAATTAATTATTATTTTCTCGTGTTAAAAATTATTGGATTATCATGTTAATTCAGATCTGGAATGTATGGTTGATATAAATGGTTGATTGTGGCTTGTGATAGGTTTGTTGTTCATGATTATGATAGATCCGCATTGGAAATAGCATATAGTATTGAATTTTATTCGTGATTAGAGAATAAATCTAAATTTAGATCTAGATCATATTCATTCAGATCTAGTTCTTGTAATTTATTTTATGTTTCTGAAATGAAAAATGAAATTTGAACAACAAATAAAAATTTATTTTTATTGATTGATATTACAATAAAGTTTGAACGATAAATAGAAGCATATTTTTTATTTGTTGGCATTACTATAGAAATTTATTTTTATTTGTTTATTTACAATAGGATTTGATCATAGAATAAAATATATTTTTATTTGTTCACGTAAAAAGGAATGGATTAAAAAGAATGTATAAAATATACATATATATATATATATATATATATATATATATATTTAATGTGATCATATTCTTACATTGAAAATAAAAAGATGACATTTTTATATTGAAAATTAAAAGATGAAAATTTGACGATGTAAATAAAAAGATCATCTTTTTATATTGAGAATAAAAAGACAATATTTTTATTGTAAATAAAAAGATCACATCTTTGTTTTGAAAATAAAAAGATCACATCTTTGTTTTGAAAATAGAAAAGATAATATTTTTACATTGTAAAATAGAAAAGTTAATATTTTTACATTGTAAAATAGAATAGATTACATTTTTACATTGTAAAGTAGAAAAGGTAATATTTTTACATTTGTATATAGAAAAGATTATATTTTTACGTTGTAAAATAGAGAAGTTAATATTTTTACATTGCAAAATATAAAAGTTGATGTCTTTACATTGGAAAACATAAAAAGTTGATATTTTTACATTGAAAATATAAAAGTAGATACTTTTACATTGTGAATAAAAAGTTGATGCTTTTACATTGTAAGTAAAAGAATGAAATTTTATGTTGTAAAATGAATTTACACCGCATGAACAAAAGTTACATTTTTATATGTAATTTATATATAAATTTGCACCGTATGTTGAAAACTACATTTTTCTATGTAATTAAAATGTAAATTTACACTGCATGACGAAAATTACATTTTTATATGTAAATTATAAAGTGAATTAACGTTGAATGTTAAAAAAATTACATTTTTCTTTGTAATTAAAAGGAGAATTTCATCGTTTGTCAAAAATTACATTTTTATATGTAAATTATAAAGTGAATCAACGTTGAATGTTAAGAATTACATTTTTCTTTGTAATTAAAAGGGGAATTTCATCGTATGATAAAATTTATATTTTTATATGTAAATTATATAGGAATATACATCGTATTGTAAAAATTACATTTTTCTTTGTAATTAACATGTGAATGCTACTTCATGTCAGAATTTACATTTTTATATGTAAATTATAAAGTGAATTAATGCCGTATGTTAAAAATTACATTTTCCTTTGTAATTAACATGGAAATTTCATCGTATGTGAAAATTTACATTTTTATATGTAAATTATATAGGGAATTACACCGTAGGATAAAATTTACATTTTTATATGTAAGTAAAACATGAATTTACATTGTGTGTTAAATATTACATTTTTATATGTAATATCTATAGGAAAGTATACCGTATGACAAAACTACATTTTTCTATGCAATTAAAGGATGCAATTTCATTGTATGATTGAAATTGCATTTTTCTTATGTATATATGTAACATAAAATGAGAATGAACATTAGAAATAAAATTGATTTATTTATTTTATATGTAATTTAGATGTAGAAATGTTGCATTGTAATTAAAAATTATATTTTTATAATGTAAATTAGATGTAGTGTTTGCGTTGTAATTAAAAATCATATTTTTATAATGTAAATTAGATGTAGTGTTTGCATTGTAATTAAAAATCATATTTTTATAATGTGAATTATATGTAGTGTTTGCATTGTATTTAAAAATCATATTTTTACAATGTGAATTAGATGTAGTGTTGCATTGTCATTAAAAATTATATTTTTACAATGTGAATTAGATATAGTGTTTGCATTGTAATTACAAATCATGTTTTCACAATGTGAATTAAGAGTAGAGTTTGCATTGTCATTAGAAATTATATTTTTATATGTAATTTAAAGATTTTGAGTGTATCAAAATTTACATTTTCAATGTAAGGAAAGAATGAATTTAGGATGCGGTAATATTATCTTCATTTTCAAATGAATTAAAATTTAGTAAGTATCGATAATTGTGTGGAGTATTGTTTTAATCAAACGACGTTATTATGATTCAATGATTATATATATATAATCAAAAGTTAACGAATAGGGCGTGGTAGTTCGCGTTTTGAAATCGTACTTTTAAATGACTATATAAGAAGATCCGACCGTCGGATTTTCTTGAAACTGAAACCGATAGGACCATCTTGGAAAAATCTTTCCAACGATATATACTACGTTAAGACCCAGCGGTTAGATTCTGAGAAATGTAAAAATCAAAATTGGTTGAATGCAGCGCCATAGTCGCCCATGGACTTAAGGCATCGTTATATAAAAATTTAATTATTTTAAATAATTAAAATAGGAATGAATCGTTGATAAAAATAATTATTAATGTGTAAGAAGGATTTTAAATATATATATATATATATATGTATATATATATATATATATATACGAGGATTATTTGGAAAGTCCGAGTTTATCTCATTCCAAATAGTTAAACGACGTTTAAAAATCCAAGATTGGAAGACGGCGATTGAAGACCGTCAAATCTCCACATCGAATGGACGATGATGATTGTTGCCTTAGAATAGCTCGCTACCATGATAAGGTAATAGTAGGAGTTGCCCAGACGTAGTGTTGATTTGTACGGATTTGGCTTTCGCTCAGACCCAGAGCATAAGCTTATAAATGGATTGTGTGTCTGACATCGTACTCCATTATATATCATGTTATTAATCTTCTGTCGAATGTATGGATGTTTGGTGGCGGAGAATTTATTCTCTTGCTTAACACCCGTTCATATATTTCGGCAAAGGATTGGTAGTGTGATATGGAGTGATGATGTGGCATGCTAAGATGCATATGATTAAGGCTTTGTTGACAAGCAGGCCTTGTGGGACGATCAAAGCATTGTCTGTTTAGGCATAGCATATGGTACCTATGCTTTCTAGGATTGATACATTTACTTTGAAATGTTTTGATATTTACTAATAATAATATTAAACTCGTATTTGTCGTATTTAGCATGTTTAATCACTATAAGGTAAAACCCTATCCTCTGGTGTGCGTTGCATTGTGTGATGGGACCTGGGTCTTATGGTGATTTCATTTTTCTAAAAAGCATTGCGTTGTTGTACGATATACTTATTAGTTGTTTTTGACACTTTTATGCACGGCAATCCATTAGAGTAAACCCGTTCCGCATTAGCGGCGTGGTCTTTGGATTTGTCCTATTAATAGTGATTAATTAGTTAAGAATTCTCACACCAGTCCCACGACTGACCCGTTGTTTGTTTCCACCTTTTTGCAAACTCGGGTGTCCTCTTTCCACACGGGCAGTCGAGCAGTTGTCTACAGGTTTATCTCTTTAGCAGAATCCTGGATTGAAGCTTAAAGCTGTGTCCAGAACATTGGAAGTCTTCCGCTGCCTTAGTTATTTTGTTTCCGCTGCAATTTATTAAAATCATGTAAAATTATCTTCCGCTGTATTATTAGTCAATATACTCTGATATTTTGTACTCTGATGTAACATTTATTATTGATGTTATAAAAGTCTGTTGTTGTTGTTCTGATGTATTGTATTCCCAAAGTTAACGTATGCAGATTTTGAACGGTCTTGGTCGATTTTGCGATCGATTAAGGCCGGGCGAAATCCGACTCGTTACACTGTACGTTGCCTCCCCGTATACCACCGTCCCTAGTTAAATACGTACGCTACTGTTTCTGCCTTTGCTCCCACGGTTCCTTCTTTATATATTGAACCCCTCTTTCCCCAATTCCCTCAGAGCAAACAATCGAATCCCTCTTCAATTTAATGCCCGCCGCCTTCCAAAAAGTTGTCCCTCCCTCCACCGTAGATATTCCTTCCACCTTCAATCGTTCGGACTTCGATTATGCCTCTTCTCCGTTTGAATTCGGTCACCGTCCTCCTCGAAAGCACCAAGGCTTCCTCCTTCTCGCTGTTCGCTGCCACTGTTTTCGCTAGCCACCATAGATCGTCACTCATCAACCCCGATAACAGCGGCCCCAATGCGATGCCAACGATCTGATGGATGTTGTTGTCCAACACCATGCCACCCGCAACCAGTCTTCCGTCTGGTCACTTTAGAACCTGCGGCCATCGTCAAAACATCTCCAAGTTGTTGTTTTTCAACCCCACCAACCCTGCTGCGAAGGTGAGCATCTCACTCACGATTCGTCTTGATTCAAGTATTTTGATTTCAGTAATCTAACTGAATTTAATAGTTAAACCTGAGTTGTTTTATATTTATGGTGGATTTCATGATTTTGGGTTTACTTGGTTGAAGTTTTGTTGTATTATCTTGGCACCTACCTTTCTTTAAGTTGAATCCTTTCTGTATCGAAACACTGATGTTAAAACCCGCACTTCGTTTAAAAATGTAGCATGCTGCCGTATTATTTGTTTAATCTAAATGAGCGTTGCTATTTGGGAAACATGCATTACTAGAACAACAACCATTACTGTGACCGGTTATCGTTATTATTATTTATATGTGATGGTATTTGGTAGTAATTTGTTTGTTCTTACTCGCCGACTTGAGTTGCTGCACACTGAAATCATGCACTGTGTCTGTGTGGTTTTGGATCATGTTATGGCCGCATAAATGGTTGGCATTTCCCCTATTGTCTTGCTCCACTCTGATCTGACGTGTGATCTAAATTCGGAGACACCTACTATTCCTTGTTAAACTGGAAATAGGAAATAAATGATTTTGTGGAACTACCCTGTACCATAGATCTGCTGACCTGAAACCATATGAGTGACAGTGAAATTTTTTTTAGGAAAAATCTGGAAATAAAAGAGAGGCGATAACTTAATGTATTTTGAGGTTGACTTTAGGAATAAAATGGTTTTGAAAGAAGGGAAAATAAATAGATATTTATACCCAGTAGTAAAGATGAAGTATACACAATTCACTTTGTTTAACGCTGAAATGGTTTGTTCTCTTGATTGTTTAGTGACATACATGTTTGATGAATGCAAAGGTACATACATTAAAGCTAGTTAAAATAATAAATAAGTTCTAGTAGATTTGAACTCATAGATTTCCAGTTTAGGAGAGATTTCGGCTCAAACATATCTATGTTCCGGTAAATGAATAAGTTCATTGTAAATTAAGTGCATACGTAGGCATAATTAGTTCATTGTTAATTCAGTGCCTACGTGAGCATATTCATTTCATTGTTAATTAAGTGCATACTAAAAACTGATGTTATTTGATTTACTAAAGACCTGATGCTATATTAAAACTGATGCTACTTTTGTTGGTTAGAAAGTTGATATTGTCTTTGAAAACTTAGTGGCTTAAACATGTTTGCATACACGTTATTCTTGTCAGATTCATGTAAAAATCCTTTGCACAAAACTTGTTGCTTCCCACCTTGAGTGCATGGTTTCATTATTTAACTACTGTTGGTTGATTGAGCATGTGGTGGCCTTATTTATGAGCCTGGGTGATTAGTAGGTGACTTAAAATGTAGCACTAATGTTCAGTTTAGGTTAACTGTGGCTCAAGCATGTATACCCTGCTTAAGTTGTGCAACTTAATTCATTCGAACATGACATTAGGTATGCGAAGTCTTAAAAATGTACGTACATATGCATTGAATCATGCTTGGACTATGAGATATTGAAGTACCCATATGTAGTTCTCACTCAGGAATTGAACTGACACCGTTTTATGCAATATATAAGTGATTTATCCCATGTATGTGAAAGTGAACTGGCACCATTTCATGCAACATATAAGTGATGAAAAAAAATTGTTTTGTCATGTAGTAATTGGATTTTGAGTACACTTTGGGTACAGGCTACCCATCACAACTGTTCTAATATGTTCATGCTTTTTCCATACATGCTGCACCATTGTTTCAGTTGATTATAGACTTGTCATGGACCCCCTGTTTTGTAAATTGTAATAGACTGAAACCATGTAATTGGTTACCATGTTGGGGCTAGTCATTTTCATCTTATACACAGGTGTTCTGTAGTTGCATGCATGCTCATTTATGCTCCCTGTTTACAAGTATAGGCGGTTGTGCTTATGTTAATAATATTGCACCCTTCTTGGATATTCAATTGATTCACTTTGATCATGTGCCGAGAGCAATAGCTGTGCATCTTTGTTGCACTCATACACGTGGTTGCATCATGGTGCACACCTTGTAAATGAACCCGTCTACTTCGAAGTTGCAATACCTTAGTTCCACTTATTACCATGACTTTGTTATTTGGTTACATATTTGTGTGTAAACACTCAATGGATACGAGATGCTGAGGCAGTGCACACATGTACCTGTACACGTGTGTATATGCAAGCTACCGTGACCATTTGTCCCTGAAACAAAAACTGATATGTGCAGATACTACTTAAAAACTGATATAGAGCAAACACTACACTCCTGAATGTTTCGCATATGATATAGTTTAAGTTGGATCAACTATTATATTTCAGTTGTATTGAAATCAATTTACTTGAACTATGATTTAATCCTGACTCGAGTATTTTGTGTTTTACATGAAATGCTCGGGTCAGACCCGAGCATTCCAGATTTAGAGATTACAACTCAGGATTCGAAGATCGGCAAAAAAGCTGGGAATTCCGAAGACGGGCGCACTCTGATGTTTTTTCTTAAATAGTTAATATATTTTTCTTGTATTCAAATTGTTTCAAATTCCGCTATAGATAAACTTCTTGTATTCAAAATACTGGTTATATATATAAAAGTGATATTTTGCTTTTCAATATTGTGTCTTCTATTTATTCTGTATTTTTCTGTGTTGATTCTGTTTTAAACTCCGTAGGCTAAATAAGGGTCCGTCGGTTTGAACGTTTTAAGTTGGTTTAATCACCGATTTGAAACGGTCAAAAGGGCGGGACGTTACAGTTGGTATCAGAGCTTCGGTTTATTCAAAGCATAGCTTATCGAGTTTAAATGAAAAGAATCGACACTAGTAAAACGATTTTTGAAATAAGAAAAGTTTTGAAAAAAAATAGATTTCGAAAAATAAAATATTTTGGAAATATTTTGAAACTAATATAGCGTAGAAAAAGTTATTTTGAGATTTAAAAGTCTTTGGAATCACCAGTCTTCGAATCTGGATTCGCCAAAGCTGTTCTTCTACAAGTTCCCTTAGGATTTGAATTTCGAATACATCATCAGATTGTATCTAAGGCAGATAAGTAGAGAGAAAAATCAATGAGTTAACTTTGTTGATCGTGATTATTTTTAAATAAAAGACGACTGAAATTTATTGGAAATATGGATTTTGATGAGAATTTGAATGAAAATGGAAATTTTGGAATCGTTTAATAAAAAAGGGTTATGAATGGAATTTAATTTATTATTGATTGATTATTTATTCAAATTAAAGAATAAAGTATATTTTAAGGTTAAATATTTCAAAGGCATGAATCGTTGATATAATCAACGATTATTGTAAAGGAAATAAATTCTTAACTTAAAATCAGAAATTTCGAGAATAAATGTTTTGTTGGTGTTTGAAGTGATGAATTTTATCTGTTTCGAAGTTAATAATGTTGTTCAGTTAAGGTCTGAGAGGTAAATATACCCCAACTTGATTGACTTTATTGTTGATTAAGAAATGGTTAAGGTTCGATAGCAAGAATTGGTTAAGAGAAGTGAATTAATGTGTGGCAACAGTTAAGTGAAAATAACGTATATATATTTTTTTTAGAAAATAAAGGTTTGTAAATATAAGGAAATATTTTCCAGTGATAATAAATGATTTTCTAAGAATAGATAAAATGAGTATAATAATTGGAAATATTTTCAAAGGATAGCGAAAGGCTAACCTAAATCGGAATGACAATAACTGAAGAACTTGGAGCCGCATGTCGAAAACGAAGGACGACAGAACGTAAGAGAAGTGGATGTATAAACAGAATTCAAGAATGGCATAAGAAATAATGTGATAAGAAATTAATAAATGAAGTTAAGGAAATTGGAAATTGATTGGAGATTAGTCAAGCTGAATAAATTCCTGAGGATTGATCTGATGTTGGTTTCGGCCTTCGCGATTGATGCTTAGGAAGTTGTTCGCCTGCTAATTTACGGTCGAGGTATGTGAATGTGAAGGGGTGATAATGCGTGAAGAAATTTGTGATAAGAAGAAGAATTCTGAAACTTTGAGGGTATAAGGATTTGAATTGAGTAAAGAATTGGATAAACTGAAAAATTAGTGAATAATTGGAAATCTAGAAGAAATTTTTTGGTTATAACCGATAGATCTATAAATCCGAGTTGGAAAGGGCATCAAGTATTTGAAATAGTTAATAGATCAAAGCTAAAATTTTGAAATCAGAATGAATTTTGAGAATATTCGATTTTGGGTATTGGAGAAATAAGATTTCGTAACTTGTATGGAGAAATTTAGTGAATTTGAAAATTTCTGGATTGAAAGGTAATCGATTAAGATAAAATCTTATATAATGGAATTTATATAAGACGAGATGTTTGAAATATGATTTGGAAATTAAATCTTATGTAAGTTCACATAAGTATGATTTATGAGAATTTTGTAATGTACTACATGTATATAGTATTATATGTTTTCAAAGCAAAATAAGGGAAGTACCATCCTTCTCCTTTGAATTTCGAGCTTAGCTGAAATATGCTGCTGGTAGTAGTAGGTTGTCCGGATATAAAACTCATGAGTTGCCATTGAGTACGACTGCTAGCGTAATTTGCAGGGCTGCAGATAGCCTACGGCGGTCGGATGTTTCCTGAGGGAATCAGGCGTAACCATTGTGATCGCTGCGATCTAGAGTCATGGGAATTCGACCGTGTAGCGAAATTCGCAGGGCTGTAGATAGCTTACGGCAGACGAATGTTTCTTGGGGGAACCAAGCGTAACCATTATGACTGCTGCGATCTACAGTCGAATTATGAGGGCGTAATCCGCAGAGCTGTGAAAGCTTACGGGTATGGATGTTTCCTGAGGGAATCAGGCGTAACCATTGTATACCTGCCGTCCACATGGCATATCTACACGTGAAAGAGATGTAACCACTAGAGTTACTAAAGGTAGATTGGAGCCGTGCAATGTTAAGATATATTAGTGATGTAGAGCCACCTGTTTGATACAGCACTGTGTCTTCGTGACCTGATTTGTTTTTATGACTTGATTTGTCCTTGTGACTTGAAGCATCTTCATAATTCCTTGATTTGTTTCCATGATTCTGAGATAGAGCAATCAACGCTCAGTGACCTCAGAATCTCTTTTGATTCTTAAAATATCTTCCGTTGATCTGTCCATGACGAAATTCGCAGGGAAGCGATTTCCTACAGAGACAGATGTTTTCTGGGGGATTCAGACGAAACCAATGTGTATCTGCGATTCATGAACAGTCAACATATCAATATCACATTGGTGCTTTCCGTATCTGTTTTAAAAGAGTTTCAAAATATTTTTGCTGGAAGTTGAAACAAGGATATTTAGTACTGGGAGATTTTAGTCGTGCGCCTGGCCAGCGTATGCCTAACATCTGTGAGAACGACAATAGATTTGTCAAACTTCGAGTTGTCAAATATTTTAAAATTGATATTTTGAAATAAAAATATATCTAAGAAAGTGATTTTCGAAGTATTTTCAAGTCCATAACTTTGAGATAATAATACAAATATTTTCTGTATAAAAATGATAAACGATTTCGGATCTTGGAAATTTTCAAGTTGATAATTTGTGACTTGAAAAAGAGATATTATTTACACTGTTCAATGAGTATTGGAAAAGATTAAATGAATGGAATGTAAGGTGATTGGGTTGAACTTGAATTATACGGAATAAGTGCAACGACATATAAGTAAACACCGACAAATGAAACTTATGAAGGAATTGGGGGTAAATTGAGAGGCATAAATCCAACCTCTGCAGCAATCAAAACGTAAAAGGAGGGGTTTTGAAAAGGAATTACATGAGGATAGAATGAGAAATTGGGAGATCTCAAAAACAATTTGAGATAAAAATTAGTCTAAGGAAATTGAATATAGCTTAAAAAGCATGAAATCGAATAAAACCCGACAGGGAAGATAAAGAAAAATCGTATTTGATCAAGATTGGTTATTTTAAGAAAAAAATTGATTTTTCGAGTTAATTGCATATGATGGACAGACAAGGAGGGTTGATGACTTAAATATCGATATTTGGATTAGTGGTGGAAAGTTTCACCTAAAGATGGAAATCTGGAGTATACATTGATGTAACTTTAGCGATTTTTCCTTTTCGAGGACGAAAAGTTTTAAAGGGGGAAGAATGTAACATCCCAGAAATTTCGCCAGTTAAATTAAATAATTAGAGATTTAATTATTTGTAATCAATTTATATTGATGCTTGAGTAAAATCAAATATATCATTTGAGCTGAATTGAATTTCATATTTGAAGTCAGAATGGTCGATTTGGGATTAAATATTTAGTATTTAATATTTGAATGAAAGTTGGTTGATTGGATCCAAAATTAGATTGAAGAATTTCAATGATTGGATAAAATAAAATATAAAATTAACGTCAAATAAATAGGAGAATTTTATTTGTTGAGATATATGTCTTTATTCGTAAAGAATTAAAATTCAACATTTGCAAGAATTAGAATTGAACGGGATTATTTTGTGAACAGACAATGAAACAGTTTAAAATTTAAAATATCATTGTGTACGAACGGTGTCATATTACAATTAAACTAATTCAGGATGAGGAAATGAAAGGGTACGTATGATTTTTGTCGTATTTGAAACTATGTTTGCGGTATAAATACTGAGTGCTCAACGTCAGTTTGGTGCGATTTTAATATTAAGTTAACCGTAAATAAATCTTTCCCCAAATAAATATCTCCCTGTACGTTGCCTCCCCGTATACCACCGTCCCTAGTTAAATACGTACGCTACTGTTTCTGCCTTGGCTCCCACGGTTCCTTCTTTATATATTGAACCCCTCTTTCCCCAGTTCCTTCAGAGCAAACAATCGAATCCCTCTTAAATTTAATGGCCTCCGCCTTCCAGAAAGTTGTCCCTCCCTCCATCGTAGATATTCCTTCCACCTTCAATCGTTCGAACTTCGATTGTGCCTCTTCTCCGTTTGAATTCGGTCACCGTCCTCCTCGAAATCACCAAGGCTTCCTCCTTCTGGCTGTTCGCTGCCACTGTTTTCGCTAGCCACCATAAATCGTCACTCATCAACCCCGATAACAGCGTCCCCAGTGCGATGCCAATGATCTGATGGATGTTGTTGTCCAACACTATGCCACCCGCAACCAGTCTTCCGTCTGGTCACTTTAGAACCTGCGACCATCGTCAAAACATCTCCAAGTTGTTGTTTTTCAACCCCACCAACCCTGCTGCTACGGTGAGCATCTCACTCACGATTCGTCTTGATTCAAGTATTTTGATTTCAGTAATCTAACTGAATTTAATAGTTAAACCTGAGTTGTTTTATATTTATGGTGGATTTCATGATTTTGGGTTTACTTCGTTGAAGTTTTGCTGTATTATCTTGGCACCTACCTTTCTTTAAGTTGAATCCTTTCTGTATCGAAACACTGATGTTAGAACCCGCATTTCGTTTAAAAATGTAACATGCTACCGTATTGTTTGTGGAATCTAAATGAGCGTTGCTATTTGGGAAACATGCATTACTAGAACAACAACCATTACTGTTACCGGTTATCGTTAGTATTATTTATATGTGATGGTATTTGGTAGTAATTTGTTTGTTCTTACTCGCCGACTTGAGTTGCTGCACACTGAAATCATGCACTGTGTCTGTGTGGTTTTGGATCATGTTATGGCCGCATAAATGGTTGGCATTTCCCCTATTGTCTTGCTCCACTCAGATCTGACTGTGATCTAAATTCGGAGACACCTACTATTCCTTGTTAAACTGGAAATAGGAAATAAATGATTTTGTGGAACTACCCTGTACCAAAAATCTGTTGACCTGAAAACATATGAGTGACAGTGAAATTTTTTTTAAGGAAAAATCTAGAAATAAAAGAGAGGCAATAACTTAATGTATTTTGAGGTTGACTTTAGGAATAAAATGGTTTTGAAAGAAGGGAAAATAAATAGATATTTATACCCAGTAGTAAAGATGAAGTATACACAGTTCACTTTGTTTAACGCTGAAATGGTTTGTTCTCTTGATTGTTTAGTGACATACATGTTTGATGAATGCAAAGGTACATACATTAAAGCTAGTTAAAATAATAAATAAGTTCTAGTAGATTTGAACTCATAGATTTCCAGTCTAGGAGAAATTTAGGCTCAAATATATCTATGTTCCGGTAAATGAATAAGTTCATTGTAAATTAAGTGCATACGTCGGCATATTCAGTTCATTGTTAATTCAGTGCCTATGTGAGCATATTCATTTCATTGTTAATTAAGTGCATACTAAAAACTGATGTTATTTGATTTACTAAAGACCTGATGCTATATTAAAACTGATGCTACTTTTGTTGGTTAGAAAGTTGATATTGTCTTTGAAAACTTAGTGGCTTAAACATGTTTGCATACACGTTATTCTTGTCAGGTTCATGTAAAAATCCTTTGCACAAAACTTGTTGCTTCCCGCCTTGAGTGCTTGATTTCATTATTTAACTGCTGTTGGTTGATTGAGCATGTGATGGCCTTATTTATGAGCCTGGTGATTAGTAGGTGACTTAAAATGTAGCACTAATGTTCAATTTGGGTTAACTGTGGCTCAAGCATGTATACCCTGCTTAAGTTGTGCAACTTAATTCATTCGAACATGACATTAGGTATGCGAAGTCTTAAAAATGTATGTACATATGCATTAAATCATGCCTGGACTATGAGATATTGAAGTACCCATATGTAATACTCACTCAGGAATTTAACGGACACCGTTTTATGCAATGTATAAGTGATTTATCTCATGTATGTGAAAGTAATCTGGCACCATTTCATGCAACATATAAGTGATGAAAAAAAAAATTGTTTTGTCATGTAGTAATTAGAGATTGAGTACACTTTGGGTACAGGATACCCGTCACAACTGTTCTAATATGTTCATGCTTTTTCCATGCATGTTGCACCATTGTTTCAGTTGGTTATAGGCTTGTCATGGACACCCTGTTTTGTAAATTGTTATACACTGAAACCATGTAATTGGTTACCATATTGGGGCTAGTCATTTTCATCTTATACACAGGTGTTCTGTAGTTGCATGCATGCTCATTTATGCTCCATGTATACGAGTATAGGCGGTTGTGCTTATGTTAATAATATTGCACCCTTCTTGGCTATTCAATTGATTCACTTTGATCATGTGCCGAGAGCAATAGCTGTGCATCTTTGTTGCACTCATACACGTGGTTGCATCATGGTACACAACTTGTAAATGAACCCGTCTACTTCGAAATTTCAGTACCTTAGTTCCACTTATTGCCATGACATTGTTATTTGGTTACATGTTTGTGTGTAATTAAACACTCAGTGGTTACGGGATGCTGAAGCAGTGCACACGTGTACATGTACACGTGTGTATATGCAAGCTTCCGTGACCATTTGTCCCTGAAACAAAAACTGATATGTGCGGATACTACTTAAAAACTGATAGAGAGCAGACACTACACTCCTGAATGTTTCGCATATGATATAGTTTAAGTTGGATCAACTATTATATTTCAGTTGTATTGAAATCAATTTACTTGAACTATGATTTAATCCTAACTCGAGTATTTTGTGTTTTACATGAAATGCTCGGGTCAGACCCGAGCATTCCAGATTTAGAGATTACAACTCAGGATTCGAAGATCGGCAAAAAAGCTGGGGATTCCGAAGACGGGCGCACTCTGAAGTTTTTGTTAAATAGTAAATATATTTTTCTTGTATTCAAATTGTTTCAAATTCCGCTATAGATAAACTTCTTGTATTCAAAATACTGGTTATATATATAAAAGTGATATTTTACTATTCAATATTGTGTCTTCTATTTATTCTGTATTTTTCTATGTTGATTCTGTTTTAAACTCCGTAAGCTAAATAACGGTCCGTCGGTTTGAACGTTTTAAGTTGGTTTAATCACCGATTTGAAATGGTCAAAAGGGCGGGACGTTACAGTTGGTATCAGAGCTTTGGTTTATTCAAAGCATAGCTTATCGAGTTTAAATGAAAAGAATCGACACTAGTAAAACGATTTTTGAAATAAGAAAAGTTTTGGAAAAAAAATAGATTTTGAAAAATAAAATATTTTGAAACTAATATAGCGTAGAAAAAGTTATTTTGAGATTTAAAAGTCTTCGGAATCCCCAGTCTTCGAATCAAGATTCGCCAAAGCTGTTATTCAATAAGTTCCCTTAGGATTTGAATCTCAAATACATCATCAGATTGTATATAAGGCAGATATGTAGAGAGAAAATTTCAAGAAGTTTACTTTGCTAATCGTGATTATTTTTAAATAAAAGACGACTGAAATTTATTGGAAATATGGATTTCGATGAGAATTTGAATGAAAATGGAAATTTTGGAATCGTTTAATAAAAAAAGGGTTATGAATGGAATTTGATTGTGTCAAATTTTAATTAATTTATTCAGAAGACAGCAAAGAGTTTATAATTGGTTTCAAACCAATAATGTAAAATCGAATGTATAAATTCGAGAATGAGATAAACTTGTTAATTAACAAGAAGTGAATGGTAACGAAAGTTATAAATGAAGAGAATTGTAAGTGAGATGAAGTGAAATATGAATGAAGATGTTAAGGAGAATTGAATCTATATCTGAATGAAATTCAAAGCTACTTTGATGTGACGGGTCCAAATAATATTTACTTTTTAGAAGTGAATAACGATTGAAAGAGAAAATGTTGCGAATGAAATTAGGATAAGAGAAATGGAGCAAACCAGTACGGTTAAATTATTTTGAAGTTCAGAATGTAAATACAATGAGATTTTTCCGAAGTTCGGAAAATATTATTGGATAAGAGATCATTCAGAAAGGAGTTATTTACATGAGGCAATTATGTCGAACTTCAGGAAAGTACCATTTACTTTCCGTTTTTAAATAAAAATTTAATTTATTATTGATTGATTATTTATTCAAATTAAAGAATAAAGTATATTTTAAGGTTAAATATTTCAAAGGCATGAATTGTTGATATAATTAACGATTATTGTAAAGGAAATAAATTCTTAACTTAAAATCAGAAATTTCGAGAATAAATGTTTTGTTGGTGTTTGAAGTGATGAGTTTTATTTGTTTCGAAGTTAATAATGTTGTTCAGGTAAGGTCTGAGAGGTAAATATACCCCAACTTGATTGACTTCATTGTTGATTAAGAAATGGTTAAGGTTCGATAACAAGAATTGGTTAAGAGAAGTGAATTAATGAGTGGCAACAGTTAATTGAAAATAACGTATATATTACTTTTTTAGAAAATAAAGGTTTGTAAATATATGGAAATATTTTCCGGTGATAATAAATGATTTTCTAAGAATAGAGAAAATGAGTATAATAATTGGAAATGTTTTCAAAGGATAGCGAAAGGCTAACATAAATCAGAATGACAATAACTGAAGAACTAGGAGCCGCATGTCGAAAACGAAGGATGACAGAACGTAAGAGAAGTGGATGTATAAACAGAATTCAAGAATGGCATAAGAAATAATGTGATAAGAAATTAATAAATGAAGTTAAGGAAATTGGAAATTGATTGGAGATTAGTCAAGCAGAATAAATTCCTGAGTATTGATCTGATGTTGGTTTCGGCCTTCGCGATTGATGCTTAGGAAGTTGTTCGCCTGCTAATTTACGGTCGAGGTATGTGAATATGAAGGGGTGATAATGCGTGAATAAATTTGTGATAAGAAGAAGAATTCTGAAACTTTGAGGGTATAAGGATTTGAATTGAGTAAAGAATTGGATAAACTGAAAAATTGGTGAATAATTGGAAATCTGGAAGAAAAAATTTGATTATAACCGATAGATCTATAAATCTGAGTTGGAAAGGGCATCAAGTATTTGAAATAGTTAATAGATCAAAGCTAAAATTTTGAAATCAGAATGAATTTTGAGAATATTCAATTTTGGGTATTGGAGAAATAAGATTTCGTAACTTGTATGGAGAAATTTAGTGAATTTGAAAATTTCTGGATTGAAAGGTAATCGATTAAGATAAAATCTTATATAACGGAATTTATATAAGACGAGATGTTTGAAATATGATTTGGAAATTAAATCTTACGTAAGTTCACATAAGTATGATTTATGAGAATTTTGTAATGTACTATATGTATATAGTATTATATGTTTTCAAAGCAAAATAAGGGAAGTACCATCCTTCTCCTTCGAATTTCGAGCTTAGCTGAAATATGCAGCTGGTGGTAGTAGGTTGTCCGAACATAAAACTCATGAGTTGTCATTGAGTACGACTGCTAGCGTAATTCGCAGGGCTGCAGATAGCCTACGGTGGTCAGATGTTTCCTGAGGGAATCAGGCGTAACCATTGTGATCGCTGCGATCTTGAGTCGTGGGAATTCGACCGTGTAGCAAAATTCACAGGGCTGGAGATAGCCTACGGCAGACGGATGTTTTTTGGGGGAACCAAGCGTAACCATTGTGACTGCTGCGATCTACAGTCGAATTATGAGGGCGTAATCCGCAGAGCTGTGAAAGCTTACGGGTATGGATGTTTCCTGAGGGAATCAGGCGTAACCATTGTATACCTGCGGTCCACATGGCATATCTACATGTGAAAGAGATGTAACCACTAGAGTTACTAAAGGTAGATTGGAGTCGTGCAATGTTAAGATATCTTAGTGATGTAGAGCCACCTGTTTGATGCAGCACTGTGTCTCGTGACCTGATTTGTCTTTATGACTTGATTTGTCCTTGTGACTTGAAGCATCTTCATAATTCCTTGATTTGTTTCCATGATTTTGAGACAGAGCAACCAACGCTCAATGACCTCAGAATGTCTTCTGATTCTTAAAATATCTTCCGTTGATCTGTCCATGACGAAATTCGCAGGGAAGCGATTTCCTACGGATACGGATGTTTTCTGGGGGATCCAGACGAAACCATTGTGTATCTGCGATTCATGAACAATCAACATATCGATATCACATTGGTACTTTCCGTATGTGTTTTAAAAGAGTTTCAAAATATTTTTGCTAGAAGTTGAAACAAGGATATTTAGTACTGGGAAATTTTAGTCGTGCGTCTGGCCAGCGTATGCCTGACATCTGTGAGAACGACAATAGACTTGTCAAACTTCGAGTTGTCAAATATTTTAAAATTGATATTTTGAAATAAAAATATATCTAAGAAAGGGATTTTCGAAGTATTTTCAAGTCCATAGCTTTGAGATAATAATACAAATATTTTCTGTATAAAAATGATAAACGATTTCGGATCTTGGAAATTTTCAAGTTGATAATTTGTGACTTGAAAAAGAGATATTATTTACACTGTTCAATGAGTATTGGAAAAGATTAAATGAATGGAATGTAAGGTGATTGGGTTGAACTTGAATTATACGGAATAAGTGCAACGACATATAAGTAAATACCGACAAATGAAACTTATGAAGGAATTGGGGGTAAATTGAGAGGCATAAATCCAACCTATGCAGCAATCAAAACGTAAAAAGAGGGATTTTGAAAAGGAATTATTTGAGGATAGAATGAGAAATTGGGAGATCTCAAACACAATTTGAGATAAAAATTAGTCTAAGGAAATTGAATATAGCTTAAAAAAGCATGAAATTGAATAAAACCCGACAGGGAAGATAAAGAAAAATCGTATTTGATCAAGATTGATTATTTAAAAAAAAAAAATTCGAGTTAATTGCATAAGATGGACAGACAAGGAGGATTGATGAATTAAATATCGATATTTGGATTAGTGGTGGAAAGTTTCACCTAAAGATGGAAATCTGGAGTACATGTTGATGTAACTCTAGCGATTTTTCCTTTTCGAGGAAGAAAAGTTCTAAAGGGGGGAAGAATGTAACGACCCAGAAATTTCGCCAGTTAAATTAAATAATTAGAGATTAAATTATTTGTAATCAATTTATATTGATGCTTGAGTAAAATCAAATATATCATTTGAGCTGAATTGAATTTCATATTTAAAGTCAGAATGGTCGATTTGGGATTAAATATTTAGTATTTAATATTTGAATGAAAGTTGGTTGAATGGATTCGAAATTCGATTGAAGAATTTCAATGATTGGATAAAATAAAATATAAAATTAACGTCAAATAAATAGGAGAATTTTATTTGTTGAGATATATGTGTTTTTTCGTAAAGGAATTAAAATTTAACATTTGCAAGAATTAGAATTGAACGGGATTATTTTGTGAACAGACAATGAAACAGTTTAAAATTTAAAATATCGTTTTGTACGAACGGAGTCATATTACAATTAAACTAATTCAGGATGAGGAAATGAAAGGGTACGTATGATTTTTGTCGTATTTGAAACTATGTTTACGGTATAAATACTGAGTGCTCAACGTCAGTTTGGTGCGATTTTAATATTAAGTTAACCGTAAATAAATCTTTCCCCAAATAAATATCTCCCTGTACGTTGCCTTCCCGTATACCACCGTCCCTAGTTAAATACGTATGCTACTGTTTCTGCCTTGGCTCCCACGGTTCCTTCTTTATATATTGAACCCCTCTTTCCCCAATTCCTTCAGAGCAAACAATCGAATCCCTCTTCAATTTAATGGTCGCCGCCTTCTAGAAAGATGTCCCTCCCTCCACCGTAGATATTCCTTCCACCTTCAATCGTTCGGACTTCGATTGTGCCTCTTCTCGATTTGAATTCGGTCACCATCCTCCTCGAAATCACCAAGGCTTCCTCTTTCTCGCTGTTCGCTGCCACTGTTTTCGCTAGCCACCATAGATCGTCACTCATCAACCCCGATAACAGCGGCCCCAGTGCGATGCCAACGATCTGATGGATGCTATTGTCCAACACCATGCCACCCGCAACCAGTCTTCCATCTGGTCACTTTAGAACCTGCGGCAATCGTCAAAACATCTCCAAGTTGTTGTTTTTCAACCCTACCAACCCTGCTGCGAAGGTGAGCATCTCACTCACGATTCGTCTTGATTCAAGTATTTTGATTTTAGTAATCTAACTGAATTTAATAGTTAAACCTGAGTTGTTTTATATTTATGGTGGATTTCATGATTTTGGGTTTACATGGTTGAAGTTTTGCTGTATTATCTTGGCACCTACCTTTCTTTAAGTTGAATCCTTTTTGTATCGAAACACTGATGTTATAACCCGCACTTCGTTTAAAAATGTAGCATGCTACCGTATTGTTTGTGGAATCTAAATGAGCATTGCTATTTGGGAAACATGCATTACTAGAACAACAACCATTACTGTGACCAGTTATCATTATTATTATTTATATGTGATGGTATTTGGTAGTAATCTGTTTGTTCTTACTTGCCGACTTGAGTTGCTGCACACTGAAATCATGCACTGTGTCTTCATACATGTTTGAATAAAGATGAAGTATACACAGTTCACTTTGTTTAACGGTGAAATGGTTTGTTCTCTTGATTGTTTAGTGACATACATGTTTGATGAATGCAAAGGTACATACATTAAAGCTAGTTAAAATAATAAATAAGTTCTAGTAGATTTGAACTCATAGATTTCCAGTCTAGGAGAAATTTCGACTCAAATATATCTATGTTCCGGTAAATGAATAAGTTCATTGTAAATTAAGTGCATACGTAGGCATATTCAGTTCATTGTTAATTCAGTGCCTATGTGAGCATATTCATTTCATTGTTTATTAAGTGCATACTAAAAACTGATGTTATTTGATTTACTAAAGACCTGATGCTATATTAAAACTGATGTTACTTTTGTTGGTTAGAAAGTTGATATTGTCTTTGAAAACTTAGTGGCTTAAACATGTTTGCATACACGTTATTCTTGTCAGGTTCATGTAAAAATCCTTTGCAAAAAACTTGTTGCTTCCCACCTTGAGTGCTTGGTTTCATTATTTAACTACTGTTGGTTGATTGAGCATGTGATGGCCTTATTTATGAGCCTGGGTGATTAGTAGGTGACTTAAATGTAGCACTAATGTTCAGTTTGGGTTAACTATGGCTCAAACATGTATACCCTGCTTAAGTTGTGCAACTTAATTCATTTGAACATGACATTAGGTATGCGAAGTTTTAAAAATGTATGTACATATGCATTGAATAATGCCTGGACTATGAGATATTGAAGTACCCATATGTAATACTCACTCAAGAATTGAACTGACACCGTTTTATGCAATATATAAGTGATTTATCTCATGTATGTGAAAGTAAACTGGCACCATTTCATGCAACATATAAGTGATGAAAAAAAATTGTTTTGTCATGTAGTAATTGGGTTTTGAGTACACTTTGGTTACAGGCTACCCGTCACAACTGTTCTAATATGTTCATGCTTTTTTCATACATGCTGCACCATTGTTTCAGTTGGTTATAGACTTGTCGTGGACCCCCTGTTTTGTAAATTGTTGTAGACTGAAACCATGTAATTGGTTACCATGTTGGGGCTAGTCATTTTCATCTTATACACAGGTGTTTTATAGTTTCCTGCATGCTCATTTATGCTCCCTGTATACAAGTATAGGCGATTGTGCTTATGTTAATAATATTGCACCCTTCTTGGCTATTCAATTGATTCACTTTGATCATGTGCCGAGAGCAATAGTTGTGCATCTTTATTGCACTCATACACGTGGTTGCATCATGGTACACACCTTGTAAATGAACCCGTCTACTTCGAAGTTGCAGTACCTTAGTTCCACTTATTGCCATGACTTTGTTATTTCGTTACATATTTGTGTGTAAACACTCAGTGGTTACGAGATGCTGAGGCAGTGCACACGTGTACCTGTACACATGTGTATATGCAAGCTTCCGTGACCATTTGTCCCTGAAAAAAAAATTGATATGTGCAGATACTACTTAAAAACTGATATAGAGCAGACACAACACTCCTGAATGTTTCGCATATGATATAGTTTAAGTTGGATCAACTATTGTATTTCAGTTGTATTGAAATCAATTTACTTGAACTATGATTTAATCCTGACTCGAGTATTTTGTGTTTTACATGAAATGCTCGGGTCAGACCCGAGCATTCCAGATTTAGAGATTACAACTCAGGATTCGAAGATTGGCAAAAAAGCTGGGGATTCCGAAGACGGGCGCACTCTGAAGTTTTTTCTTAAATAGTAAATATATTTTTCTTGTATTCAAATTGTTTCAAATTCCGCTATAGATAAACTTCTTGTATTCAAAATACTGGTTATATATATAAAAGTGATATTTTGCTGTTTAATATTGTGTTTTCTATTTATTCTGTATTTTTCTGTGTTGATTCTGTTTTAAACTCCGTAAGCTAAATAACTGTAACAACCCGTATTTTCAATAACCTGTTATAACATAAATCGAGGCAGAATTTAATTTAAAAATCTGAATCAAAGGAAACGGGCTATGCCATTGCGTTCGTATCGAAAAAATACGCGAAATAGAGTCCGAGTTTTCGAAAATCGGAGTCTGTATGACCCGATTAAGGCCCAACGAAGTTTTCAGAAAATTTCAAAGTAAAAACAGATTTCAAATTCAAGTTTGAATTTGGAAAATTGGGCCAGTTTGGGCCAGGCGGGAAAATTCCCGCCTGAGCACCCAAGTCGACAGCCCTGTCGACTTGGGAGTCGACTTGGTTGGACCCAAGTCGACAGCCCTGTCGACTTGGCTGTCGACTTGGTCCAGCCGGGCAGTTTTGCCTGGTGCACCATTTTGGGTTTGTGTTGAGTTTGGGGGCCAGATTCGGTTTTGAGGGCTGAGATTGGAACTAGGGTTTAATCCTAGGGTTGAAACTAGTCCTAATCTCTATAAATAAGGCCCTAACCTAACCCTAAATCATCATTATTCATTCTAGTAACTAAACTATGGCAAAATCAATCCTCTCATGGCCTCCACTCTCTTCATAAAATTCCTAAATAAATTTCTATGAGATTTTCCATGCATACAAGTGTTTTCAAGCTTGTAGGAGCATCATTAGCTTGCATTCAAGTCAAGTTTCTATATTTGCATCATAAAGAAAGAGTTTTGATCATTTTGGCTCAAGGGTTTTTATGTTAGAGCTTGCATTTTGGGTCTATTTGATTGCATAAGGGCTTTGTCATATCTTTTGTGCCTTCATAAGTATTGTAAGCCCTATTCTACTTTCATACTTAAACTCTAAAGTTAAATGTATGATATGCAAGTTTGCCATGATATGCAAGTTTACTAAGTCATGCTATGCAAGTTTGATATGTTATGCTATGCAAGTTTATCAAGTTATGATATGCAAGTTTATATGCAAGTTTGAGATGTTATGATATGCAAGTTTTGTTATGCAAGTATGCCATGTTATGCTATGCAAGTTTGCCATGTTATGATATGCAAGTTTATCATGTTATGTTATGCAAGTTTGATATGCAAGTTTGTCATATGATATGCAAGTTATGTTATGCAAGTTTGGGATGATCATTTGGTTCATGTTATCATGTTATGCAAGCTTATCTTGGGTTTATGAGCATAAAGCTTCAAGCTTTATGCTAAAGGTTGCATTTTGGCAACATGTAAGTTATCATATCCCTTATGATAACTTGCATGTGAGGCTAAATGCGAACTTATGGCCATTTCTACATGTCATTTATCAACATGTATCACCAATATGCTAAGTTTGGTTTTATGCATGCTTTTGAGGCCTAAAAATGTAATATGCAAGTATATGAACATATGTACATTTCATATGCCACCATGTTAAACTTGTGGCTTCAACACCTTCATGTCATGATTATGCCAAGTTCCCTCTTTCTATCCTTTATGCGCTATTGCGATATGTAAGCGATGGGATTGCGTTTGGGGTTGGGTAAACTTAAAAGACATAAAAACATAAGCTTGGGAATTTACCTATTAAGTTAGGTCTACCCATTGGGAATTTACCTATTAAGTTAGGTCTACCCAATTGCTTGAAAATTTGTAACATGTTTTGGAAACATGATGGACATGACACTTAGAAAAGATAAGTGTGACCAACTCGAGGTTGGGTTGAGTTTGTAGCGTAAACCTACCCGGAACCGACCGGCTTAACTAGTTGCTACAAACAATAGGACCCAATGTGAGAAGTTGGTCATGTTGTACCTTGAACCCGAGGTTAGACCAAGTTGTGGTGTAAAGCTACCCGGACCCGCCCGGCTTAACTAGTAACCACAACAAGGTCTAATGTGAGAGGTTAAGGCGCATTAAATTAATTAATGCCTCGTGATTAGGGTTAAGTCATGGTCCACTTAATACTTAACCAATTTGGGCTTGGTAGATTAATCAGGGTTAAGTCGTGAACTCATCGTTACACTTAACCAAGTTAATCCATGATTAGCAAGAGGGTTAAACCGTACTTAACCCACTAGAAAATCCTAGCAATGGGGGTCCACTCCAGCAGTAATCCCAAGTTTGTATCATCATGGCCCTAGGGTCTAGGCTAGGGTGTGGGGCACGAATTACTGAACTTGAGGTAAGCGACCAAAAGCGACGGCAGAGTGGTACGCCGGTGTAGTTCCGGGCGGACTTATGGTCGTGCACATAGTCCGAAGCCGGGGAAAACATGCACGGGTACCAGTAGATCGAGACTGTGCATGCATGTTTATGGTGTCCAGGGGTTGCCACCCTAGGGCTTGATACACCCGACGGGAGACCCGGCACAGTCTGACTACAATCATGTTTGGGCCGTATGGACACCAACACGTGACGAGTTAGGCTTATAGGGAGCCGATCGACTAGACCGTTTGGTTAGACCTTGTATTAGGGTCATTTCATGTTATTGGGCCAAAGCTTGGGCCAAGGGATCAATACTTGTTTATTCAAGTCATGTTAGTTTACTAGTACACCTGTGGTGCAAAACCTTAATCCTGATTATGCGATGACACCTTTATCTACCTTGTTAGTTAATCATCATGCTAGTATGTTGTTATCCTTATGTTCATCCATGCTTCTCATGCCAGTTAACTTTATTAGTTTACATTGATTGTAGTAGGGCTTACTCAGTCTTTTTGACTGACCTGTTTTCTTTCGCCTCTTTTCTTCCGTTCCCCCCCCCCCAGGTTCTCAGGGAGGGAATGTTGGAGCTTAGCTTGGATTTCTGATCGCTTGCTTGTGGGATTTTAGCTCATGTACGGTCTTGACATGAAGCTAGCTATGGTTATCACTTATTTTGGGGATAGTACTTATATATTTCAGTTTTTCAGTAATGTTGTTTTTATCTAGACTTGTGTATTTAGAAAATTGACATTATGTTGTACCAGACTGGTTTTGAAATGGTTTGAAATCTTCCGCTGTTTTATCTAGTTTACATATATACATATGTTCTTGTTCTGCCTTGATATATCATTATGCATGTTTACCTGATTCAAACGCCCCTCCAAAGTCAGAGTGCTTGCAAGAGCCACCCTGGCGGAGGTGGGGTGTTACATTTGGTATCAGAGCATATGGTTTACGAGAAGGAACAAAAAGGTTTTTAGAAAACTTTTGGAAAACTATTTTCAAAATCAAGTATAAAGTATTTTCCAAAGAAAAGTCTAGTTTATTTTAAAGGCTATTCCCCAAAAAGCCATTAGCAAAAATTCCTTCGTTTTTCTCCATTCTGAATCTATCTTTTTCTTCGTTTTCAGTATGGCTGATAACTTTGCCATTCCGGAGAGAGTACACGTACCTGTTTGGTATAGGAGACTTTTGGAGGCTAGGGCGACCGAAGCCGGCCCCGCCGATGTTCCTCCTCCTCCTCCGGTAGTTAATGTTCCTCCTCCTCCTGTCGCTGAGGTTCCTCTTCCTCCTTCCCCTCAGCATCCTCAAACTGACTTCGCAAAGATTTGCCAAGATTTTAAGGCGATGGGTTGCAAGAATTTCTTTGGAACCGAGACTTATGTAGAGGCAAGGAATTGGTTGAAAGAAACCGAAGATCTTTTTGCCTTCTTTGATATAGGTGACCGTAGGAAGGTTTTATTAGCAGTGTGGTTGCTAAAGGAAGAAGCTGCACGTTGGTGGGTGGTCACCACCGCTACTAGGCCAATTGAGACTTGGGATGACTTTCGAGGAAAGTTTGGACTAAGGTTCTTATCATTGAAGCAAGGGGACATGACTATTAGGGAATACATAGATAAGTTTAATCAACTGGGTCGGGTCGGTTTAGACTTGGTTAACACAGCTCAGAAGAAGGCCCTATACTTTGCTCTAGGATTAAACGAGCCATTACATGGTTTAGCCATGACTCATATACCCTTGGGGGCAACTTTCGAGAGCTTGGTGAATATGGCCCTACTCAATGAAGAGAATAGGAGTGACAAGAAGGAGATCAAGATGAATGATACTCAAGCCAAGAAGACTGATTCCCAGTGGAAAGGAAATCAGGGAAATCCAAGTGGTCAGAGCAGTCAAGGCAATCGAAACAAGAACAAGAGTCAAGGCAACAAGGGGAACAATAGCAAGGGAAATAACGACAAGAGGAAGTGCCATTATTGCGGTTCAGTTGGGCATCTTATTAAGGATTGTAAGAAGAGGAAAAGGGAGAATGGTGAATGCTTTTTCTGCGGTGAGACTGGACATTTCAGTAAGGATTGCCCGAAGAAGCAAGGGCAAGGCCAGGGTCAGACTCAGTGTGCAAGACCAGCTGGAGGGCGAGTTCGTCCCCTCAACATCGTTCTTTCAGCTCATGATCGAGGTAGTGTTTCTGTTGGAAGTCTTGTATATATTTCTGATTTTTCAGTTCGTACCTTGTTTGATTCTGGTGCATCGCATAGCTTTATCTCGTCTGATCTTGTTGATGGTTTGCACCTAAGTACTAGTCTAGTTAATGATCCCGTGTGTGTTTCAAATCCAATTGGGGGTTCCGCCCATTTGTCTATTATCTAGGTGGATTTGAATTCTCGCGTGATGTTTATATTCTCGGTTTCATGGGGTATGGGTTGATTTTGGGTATGGATTGGTTGTCCGGTTTTTGGAGCCATTCTTGATTTTTGAGCATAGGGTTGTGAGGCTCATGACTCGCCTCGATAATACCCTAAAAATTTCTAGTAACCCTATGAGTCCCGTCATGTTGTGTTATCTTGAATCCCTCAACTCGTCTATCGATAGTTTGTAATCGGTGAGGGTGGTCCGAGAATATCCTGATATCTTGGGTGAAGTGAAGGGGGTTACCCCTAAACGAGAGTTAGATTTCCGCATTTATCTAGTTGATAATGCCAAGAAAGTTTCGTGGCCGGTAAGGCACATGGCCCCGCAAGATGAGAGTTAAGAAAGCAAGTCAAGGAGTTGCTTGAGAAAAACTTCATTAGATGAAGTATATCTGAATGGGGAGCGCCTGTAGTATTTACTACCAAGGCAGATGGTTCTCTTCGACTTTGTGTTGATTATCGTGAGTTAAAGAGAATATACAACCATTGCCAAGGATTGATGATTTGTTTGATCAGCTTGTAGGAACATCTGTTCCATCAGCTCAGAATAGCTGAGGATAGTATAGACAAGACTGCGTTCAGAACTCCGGATGGATTCTTAGAATGGCTGGTCATGCCATTCGGTTTGACTAATGCACCCGCATATTTCGTGGACTTGATGAGTAGGGTGTTCAGGGAGTTCTTGAACAAGTTTGTCGTGGTCTTCGTAGATGATATTCTAATCTTCTCTAAGGATGAGGAAGAGCATGCAAGGCATCTCGTGGAGGTGATGGATACGCTTAGAGCGCATCAGTTGAAGGCCAAGTTCTCCAAGTGTCACTTTTGGAGAAGGGAAGTTAGATTCCTTGGGCATATAGTGTCTAAGCAAGGCTTAGCGGTGGATCCCGCTAAGGTAGTTACAGTTCAGGATTGGAAGACTCCAAGGAATGCAACCGAAGTAAGAAGTTCTCTCAGTTTAATTAGTTAGTTAGCGTCCCTTGAGTTTAGACCTACCCTTCTGGATCAAGTAGGGACTTCACAGAAAGAAGACCCACAGTTAGTCGATATCATGGACAAGTTGACTCAAGGCGAGATGATAAGTTCACCTCGCTATAGATGACAAGGGATGGCTAAGACGCGATGAGAGAAAGAAGGTTCTTGAAGATGCACATCACCTGAGGAGGTGACCGAGTTTGTCCCAAGGTGCATGTTGTGCCAACAGGTTAAAGGCCGAGTCATAGAAGCCCGGTGGGCTATTATATCCATTAGAGGTCCCCGCAATGGAAGAGGGGAAAAGCGTCACGAAGGATTTCGTGGATGGACTGCCTAGATCAAGAAAGGGAATAAGAGCATGTGGGTCATAGTAGGTAGACTCACGAAGAGTGCTCATTTCACTCCGGTAAAAAGCAAAAGGACTGCATCATAGCTAGCGACAGTTTACTTTCAAGAAATAAAGCGGTTGCACGGGGTTCCCTAAAGGATGGTTGGTAACCATGACTCAATTTTTACTAGCCAGTTTTGGAATAGTCTACGGGAAGTCGTGGGCAAGCGACTGAATCTAAGTACGGCCTATCATTCACAGGCGAATGGTTCATTTCGTTCAAGCATGAGTTATAGAAAATCACGTTTGTAAAAGCAATTGGTAGACGTGGATTGGTATTTTCAAGAAAAGTTCTGCTGCATAGAATACTTTATAGTAAGTAAATGAGATCCAGGATTCACTGGTGAATTTTGGAGAGCTGGCATGAAACCATGAGGTCATAGTTATGTTTAAGCCAAGAATGAAATGGGTTCCAACTCATATTTGGAAATAAGAGTTAAGAAGCTAAGAAATCATGAGGTAAAAGATGGTCAAAGCACAGTGGAGTTAAGCTCAAGGAAGTGTGACTTAGAAGACTGAAGGCTAGATACGCGCATCATATCTCTTTTTAAGAGCATATCCTTGATCCTTGTTTTCCTGTGGAACTTACTCGCATGTTATCTTTTTACGTATATCCTCTCGGTCCCATTCTCGGTCCTATTTCTGTCGGGAAGTATGACTTATTGGCTAGTAATACATGTCAAGGTTTGAAGGGGTCCGTTAGGTTGACTAAACCTTTTGGGCTCTTATAGGATTGGGGTTGGGTTAGGAAGGGATTTCTTGTAATCCGAAAGAAGAGTATATCTTGCTTATCTTCCCGATCTCTTTGTAGCATATCTTTTGCTATCCATGTTTGTCTTGTTTATCTAGTTTATCGTGTTAATCTTGTCATGAGAACCTTAGGTAGAAACCCTTTTGAATGAAACATGTGTTTGAAACATGTTATGCTTGATGTTTGCAAGTGGTTGCAAGTGTTTGCAAGTGGTTACTCGTGGATGCATTATACACGTTAGGCACTAGATCGGCTCACACACTCCTCATATTGCATATGCATGAGTGTTTATGCTTATTCATGGATGAAAATTTTTGTGTTATCACATGGATGTTGCATATGGATGTATGTTATGTGCACGCATATAGATGTTATACATTATGTTAGGAATTGCATACATATGGATTCATTTCACTAACATAATTTGCATTGATGATATTTGCATTAGATAAGTACATATACACACACCTTTGCATAAGTTCATACAACATTTAGAATCTTGTAAGGACAATGATTGCTCGTGGATGATGTTTTGAGTAGATGGATGTTGGATGGTAGGATACGTTCTTCCTAACTTGAAGATTTCGAGGACGAAATCCTTTAAGGAGGGGAGAATGTAACAACCCGTATTTTCAATAACCTGTTATAACGTAAATCGAGGCAGAATTTAATTTAAAAATCTGAATCAAAGGAAACGGGCTATGGCATTGCGTTCGTCTCGGAAAAATACGCGAAATAGAGTCTGAGTTTTCGAAAATCGGAGTCCGTATGACCCGATTAAGGCCCAACGAAGTTTTCAGAAAATTTCAAAGTAAAAACAGATTTCAAATTCAAGTTTGAATTTGGAAAATTGGGCCAGTTTGGGCCAGGCGGGAAAATTCCCGCCAGAGCACCCAAGTCGACAGCCCTATCGACTTGGGAGTCGACTTGGTTGGACCCAAGTCGACAGCCCTGTCGACTTGGCTGTCGACTTGGTCCAGCCGGGCAGTTTTGCCTGGTGCACCATTTTGGGTTTGTGTTGAGTTTGGGGGCCAGATTCGGTTTTGAGGGCTGAGATTGGAACTAGGGTTTAATCCTAGGGTTGAAACTAGTCCTAATCTCTATAAATAAGGCCCTAACCTAACCCTAAATCATCATTATTCATTCTAGTAACTAAACTATGGCAAAATCAATCCTCTCATGGCCTCCACTCTCTTCATAAAATTCCTAAATAAATTTCTTTGAGATTTTCCATGCATACAAGTGTTTTCAAGCTTGTAGGAGCATCATTAGCTTGCATTCAAGTCAAGTTTCTATATTTGCATCATAAAGAAAGAGTTTTGATCATTTTGGCTCAAGGGTTTTTATGTTGGAGCTTGCATTTTGGGTCTATTTGATTGCATAAGGGCTTTGTCATATCTTTTGTGCCTTCATAAGTATTGTAAGCCCTATTCTACTTTCATACTTAAACTCTAAAGTTAAATGTATGATATGCAAGTTTGCCATGATATGCAAGTTTACTAAGTCATGCTATGCAAGTTTGATATGTTATGCTATGCAAGTTTATCAAGTTATGATATGCAAGTTTATATGCAAGTTTGAGATGTTATGATATGCAAGTTTTGTTATGCAAGTATGCCATGTTATGCTATGCAAGTTTGCCATGTTATGATATGCAAGTTTATCATGTTATGTTATGCAAGTTTGATATGCAAGTTTGTCATATGATATGCAAGTTATGTTATGCAAGTTTGGGATGATCATTTGGTTCATGTTATCATGTTATGCAAGCTTATCTTGGGTTTATGAGCATAAAGCTTCAAGCTTTATGCTAAAGGTTGCATTTTGGCAACATGTAAGTTATCATATCCCTTATGATAACTTGCATGTGAGGCTAAATGCGAACTTATGGCCATTTCTACATGTCATTTATCAACCTGTATCACCAATATGCTAAGTTTGGTTTTATGCATGCTTTTGAGGCCTAAAAATGTAATATGCAAGTATATGAACATATGTACATTTCATATGCCACCATGTTAAACTTGTGGCTTCAACACCTTCATGTCATGATTATGCCAAGTTCCCTCTTTCTATCCTTTATGCGCTATTGCGATATGTAAGCGATGGGAATGCGTTTGGGGTTGGGTAAACTTAAAAGACATAAAAACATAAGCTTGGGAATTTACCTATTAAGTTAGGTCTACCCGTTGGGAATTTACCTATTAAGTTAGGTCTACCCAATTGCTTGAAAATTTGTAACATGTTTTGGAAACATGATGGACATGACACTTAGAAAAGATAAGTGTGACCAACTCGAGGTTGGGTTGAGTTTGTAGCGTAAACCTACCCGGAACCGACCGGCTTAACTAGTTGCTACAAACAATAGGACCCAATGTGAGAAGTTGGTCATGTTGTACCTTGAACCCGAGGTTAGACCAAGTTGTGGTGTAAAGCTACCCGGACCCGCCCGGCTTAACTAGTAACCACAACAAGGTCTAATGTAAGAGGTTAAGGCGCATTAAATTAATTAATGCCTCGTGATTAGGGTTAAGTCATGGTCCACTTAATACTTAACCAATTTGGGCTTGGTAGATTAATCAGGGTTAAGTCGTGAACTCATCGTTACACTTAACCAAGTTAATCCATGATTAGCAAGAGGGTTAAACCGTACTTAACCCACTAGAAAATCCTAGCAATGGGGGTCCACTCCAGCAGTAATCCCAAGTTTGTATCATCATGGCCCTAGGGTCTAGGCTAGGGTGTGGGGCACGAATTACTGAACTTGAGGTAAGCGACCAAAAGCGACGGCAGAGTGGTACGCCGGTGTAGTTCCGGGCGGACTTATGGTCGTGCATATAGTCCGAAGCCGGGGAAAACATGCACGGGTACCAGTAGATCGAGACTGTGCACGCATGTTTATGGTGTCCAGGGGTTGCCACCCTAGGGCTTGATACACCCGACGGGAGACCCGGCACAGTCTGACTACAATCATGTTTGGGCCGTATGGACACCAACACGTGACGAGTTAGGCTTATAGGGAGCCGATCGACTAGACCGTTTGGTTAGACCTTGTATTAGGGTCATTTCATGTTATTGGGCCAAAGCTTGGGCCAAGGGATCAATACTTGTTTATTCAAGTCATGTTAGTTTACTAGTACACCTGTGGTGCAAAACCTTAATCATGATTATGCGATGACACCTTTATCTACCTTGTTAGTTAATCATCATGCTAGTATGTTGTTATCCTTATGTTCATCCATGCTTCTCATGCCAGTTAACTTTATTAGTTTACATTGATTGTAGTAGGGCTTACTCAGTCTTTTTGACTGACCTGTTTTCTTTCGCCTCTTTTCTTCCGTTCCCCCCCCCCCCCAGGTTCTCAGGGAGGGAATGTTGGAGCTTAGCTTGGATTTCTGATCGCTTGCTTGTGGGATTTTGGCTCATGTACGGTCTTGACATGAAGCTAGCTATGGTTATCACTTATTTTGGGGATAGTACTTATATATTTCAGTTTTTCAGTAATGTTGTTTTTATCTAGACTTGTGTATTTGGAAAATTGACATTATGTTGTACCAGACTGGTTTTGAAATGGTTTGAAATCTTCCGCTGTTTTATCTATGTTATTTACTCTGTTTACATATATACATATGTTCTTGTTCTGCCCTGATATATCATTATGCATCTTTACCTGATTCAAACGCCCCTCCAAAGTCAGAGTGCTTCCAAGAGCCACCCTGGCGGTGGTGGGGTGTTACAATAACGGTCCGTCGGTTTGAACGTTTTAAGTTGGTTTAATCACCGATTTGAAACGGTCAAAAGGGCGGGTTGTTACAATTAGTTTCCAGGATAAATTTGATTGTTCTGGTCTCAAATCACTTTTGCTTTAGGTTTTCTCAAATCAAACGCAATTATTTCCTCCCAACTCAAATCGGCTTTCACTTAATTTTCTGAGGTGACCTTCTCAAGCAGTCTTTTCAGGAAGGATTGGCCTCGAGTGTGTGACTGATGCAGGAAGGCGACGAGGTGTTGAGGTGAGGTTCATGTCAGATCTGAAATGTATCCTTAAGTAAAATGGCGATTTCGATTCATGTCAGACCTGAAATAAAATGGCGGTTCTTCACGGTAAAAAACTTGGTGAGCTCTGAATGATTAGTATCAAAAAATAGGGTGTTTGTTTGATTCTCTTTAAGGTTGGAGCGTGTTGCCTCTTCCATCAGTTTGATTCAAATTGACTTCAATTTTTGTAAGTTACGTGAATTGTGTATTTACTTAATATGTTCCAGCATGTGAATCAACTCTTGAATATAACATCACTTTATTTATTTGAATTTGAAAAGTTTTCTGGCACATGAAATTGCAAAATTTTGCTCTCTTTTTCTTTTCTTTGGTTAGATGTGAACTCCATTCATGCAGGTAAATTTTTTGCTAAATTTCTGAATGACATTGTGCACACCACAGTTGTAATTATCTTTTGCTAAATGATAAAACTTGTATACTATATTGCATGAAAACATATAACTTCTACAAAAAGATATATGTATTTATCTTTTTGAAATAATAAACATAAAACTTCAGTAATTTTCTTTTAGGGTGTCTTATTATAGTTTCTTCTTTTGCTTGTGTAGGTTTGGTGATATATGACAGGAGAAAAAAAATAAAAAATGGACAACACTGAAGGAAAGCTTTTAACCATCGCGGAAGTTCTACAACGGTAAGAACGTACATCTGTATATATAGCACATTAAATTTAATGCAATGTAAAAGAATATGCAACAGTCTAAGATGATTATTAATTTTACTATTAAAATTAAAGCTAATTTTTATTTCAAGGGATTTGATTGAGAATTATTGGCTTCAATTCTAAATCTGTCATGTTTTTGTTGTGTGTATTCTTTGCTTTTGATCCAGTCTTTCGAAGCTGTTTGGAATCTTTAGGCTTGCTAATGAGAAAAAAAGTGGGATATTAATGAAAAGATAAATATATTTATCTTTCTCAAATTTCTTTGTTTTGAATTCTTAATTTGATTTAAATTGACAATATGTTATGTCTTTGAATAATGCCTTTAAATAAAAAAAAATATGTTTATATTTTATATAGATATTGTTTGATTCGAAACCACATTTCTTGTTAGCTTGTATGCTAATATACTATTGCACCAGTCAATACAATATCAACAAATAAACATACAGATTTTTTTCCACAAGTACGAACACAGATTGTACCTGATAAATTGATATTGAGTTAAGATTATGCCTTTCTTTTGTGTATAATATAGTTTCATTTTGCAACCACTGGTTAAATTAGAGATTAAGAACAGCAATAGTCTGACAACTTATAAACATTGCGGTACATGTGATCTGTATAACAAAATGGTATTAGATTCTTAACATAAACAAGAGTGTACCGTAACTTGAATAAAAAGATAAAACATATCAAATAAAATATTGCTAAACATTAGTTAACATAAGACTGTATAATGTATTTTAAGACTAGTTGTTGGTTTTTATGGTTAAATTTACTAGCTTATTTTGACGTAAATTTAGCATAGGAGTTGTTAATTTATTTTCCAATTCATATTAAAGAAATCTATCTACAATCCTATAGATAAAAAGCAAAATGATTTTATCTTTTGTTTGAAAAGTTAATTGCTTTTATTTGTTGGTTAAAGAATCAAAATGTTAATTTTTTATGTATGTATTTAAATTTATCTTTGATATTTATGTTAATATACAATCTTTATTCAATTTGCAAAAAATATGTTGAGATAAAAAGTTTTTTTTTTACAAAAAGATAAATATATTTATCTTTATCTGAAAAAGAAAAAAAATATATACATGTTCAGCTGTTCTGGTGTCAGTCCCTCTATCCATAAGATCTTCCCTACTACATGTAACGACCCGTATTTTCTGTCCAGTTATTTAATTTATTTAATTTATTTAATTTATTTAAAATGGCAGTTTGAATTTAAATAATGGATTTTGATTATTTTGGATATTTAATTTAAATAATAAATAGAATAAAATAATATATTTTTTCATTTTTGCTGTATAGTGTGTATCGGCAAAATATAAAGAGTTCATATCGTCTATATTGGAAATATATCGATGATATCGCCTATTTAACGACTATCGAGCATATAGTTTATAATTTGATTAAATAACGAGCTGCAGCAGCGCGGTAGTTAGTAAAATAGAGTTTTGAACTTCAATTGGCTATACAGGATTCAATATAAGTCGGATTTCTGTGAAACGAGAAACGTTGGAACCCTGTTGATGATAATTTTCATATGAAAAAGAAAAATCCAGATTTCGTGTTATAATTTGTTATTTATGGCCAAATCAAATTTTGAAATAATCGATGTGGAAATCGTTAATAAAATATAGGCCTTTAAAATAGTCATTTTGCAAACGGAGGTCGTTTTTGACGAAATCAGTTTCATTAGAACCGTATCGTTAAATTATTGTACGGTGTTAAATGGCATGGTGAACCGATGTCGTATGTGACCACGGCAGCCACAAACGCCCGTTTAATTTCTATAGCGCGTAATTAAATTAATTCAATTTAAAAAAAGGATATTTGAGCGTAACTTGAGCAGACGATCGAATTAAGCCACGAAACCAATTCCGTTGAGTTCGTATCGTCGATTATAGTCAGGATAGGTATATAGTTGTTAATTTTTGAGATCGGATAATTTGGCATCTAAAATGGCATTGCGGTGCGCGTAAAAATAGACTACCGGGAAAACAGTCTCAGAATGCGACGAAACTGGTGCCGTTGGGTTCGTATTGAAAAATTATTGTAGGATTTCAAGGTTTCAAGTTGATCAGACTTACCGTTTGATCGTAGAAAATTTAAACGCGTGTTGATTTCCGGTTTTATAAAGGAAAATTTTCCAAACGATGTCGGATTTCGACGAAACTTGTCCCGTTGGGTTCGGGATACCTTTTTACACTAAGATTAGCCTTTTTATCAGAAAACGAAAATCGTCTATAGTGGGTTTTAACGTGATTTCTCATGGCGAAGTTTGGTTATATTATTTTATTAATATGACCATCCCATTCACTTTGAAAATGCCTTTCTGACTTGCGCCTGTTACTTGCGTCCCTTCTAATACATGCCAAAATGTTTTAGTTTCTTGTGTCCGTCCCTTTTTTTTCTTGCGTCCCACAAATATACTTTCCTTGCATCTTAATTCTTCTTAATACCGTGGCAGCCAAGGTTCAGTACAGGAAGGACACACGCAACCTATGTCGTACCATTGCAGTGTGTTTTCAATTCTACGGCTACCATAGCCTTCCTGAAATTCTACCTCTACGCATGTGCTATATTTATTAATAAACTATCATTTCCTTGCCGTGCAAACAAAATTATCGATAACTTGCCTCCCACGCAGATCTCCACTATAAAATGACCTCGCTTCCATCCTTTTGGTCCAGTAATGGAGATTAAGGCCCTCCCACGAAAAAAAAGGAGAAGGGAGAACTGACAGAAGAAGATGGGGATGCACATGAGGGAGGAAGGCGAGTGTGGTAGCCTGTACAGCAAATGGTTCATGCAAATATAGAAGAAGAACAAGGAAAGAGGGGGGCCGTGTTCATGTTACGGGCCAAGGCTTTGTAAAAAGAGAAAAACAACAAAGGGAAGCAGCCTTTTTATTTTTACTAAATGAAGAGGAGGAAGCATATATGGTGACCGGTTGTGAAAAATGATCGTCCAGTTAAAGAAAAGAAAAATGAAAATAAAAAGGAGGGAGACTTGGACGGTTTGGTAGCAAATTAGATGTTTATGTTGAATCGAGGTGAACGGTTGGTGCAACGTTAAATCGCCAACCATTTGATTAGGGATGTTGCGGTGCGTGTCGAAGTCTTTAGCGGTTGTGAGCAGCTAATCATGGTAATTAAATATGTTAACGAAATAATTAGTGAATTGAAAGTATTTAGTTTAAATAAATTATTATAACGCTTGTACCTTTATCGTACAATAACAGAATTCAGCATAACGAACGACGCTGGAATCATATGGAGAAATTCTATGCATACGGACCGAAATGGAGTGCTTTGGGGCAGTGTCTAATTTCAAACACTTGTTTGGAATTAGATAGAACGACACTGAACCGTCAATCGTAAAATAAACGGTGAGTTAATTCTCACACTTTTCTGGACTACCATGATGTGATATATCCATATTAAAGTACAAATTGGTTGATTGGTTGCATTGGTTGCTGATGATTGATTTAATGGTCGCTGTTAATTATATTATCGTCGTTAATTAATTTGTTTAAAATTTTATTCTATCATGAAATGTTATAACAATCTGTGGTGCAGGGAAGAACAGGTAGGAGGAATCAAACCGAATTCTTCAAATTTATTGTATGTTATTTATTGATCACATATTTCATATATACGAAATGTTTACCCCAAATTGACATCAAAAACCTATTAAATGCTGATGGTTGAATGGATATGATCGTGTTGTGATTTTTAATCAATCGACGGCATTGATTAAGTGATTGGTAGTGATGGTATAAAATCCATCGGTTATGGCGTCGTTTTGCCGCTAGGCGAACTGACGAAGATTTTAGTTATAACTTTATTTTATAACTGAAATGGAATTTTAAACTGTTTTATACGAGTTGGTTAAAATAGAAATTTATAAATATAATTATATTTATAATCATGTTTTGTCAAAGAATTTGTTTAAAGGTTTATATAATGAAGTATAATGTCATTAATGATCAGAAAAGTAGAAACTAAGATGCTGATGAGTAAAGTTGAATAAGTGTTTTACAAAACAACCGAATGATATTTTGTTTAAATTAATTAAGTTAATTAATATAAAAAGGGGAAACGGTGAATGAATATCGGTTAATGGTTAACTGACGTTGACGGTCGACGAAAGCGACTGTTTTAACCAATGTTGACAATTTAAAATGATTTGATTTAAATTTAATCAAATCGATAGTTTAGAATATTCGTTAAACTTAATGAATATCATCAGAAGTTAGTTAATCGTTGATTAACTATATATTTAAAAATGATTATCAAGGTAATTTCGTTAATAAAGTTAATTATTATTTAATGATCTTTTTAAATGATTAATTTCTCTAATTCTAACTAATAATGGGATTAACCACTTTTAAAGTGGTTAATGTTAAAATAAATTATCATTTTAATGACAATCAAGCGATTGTTTCTATTGGTAAATTAAAGAAGTGAACCAATGGAAACAAGTGTGATTTCGATCTAGTAAGAGCTTAAAGGGGATTTATATTCATGATTTCAAACAAGATGTGAAAAGGGGTTTTGTAAGCTAAAGCGGGGGTATAAATAAGGTTTATTTAATTAAATAAACCAAGTATGACAAAAAATAGAAATTAAAAGAGGTTGGTATATATTTACTTAATAAATTAAGTAAAAAGATTCTAAGAGGATTACCAAAGGAAGAAATGGATTATAAAACCATATTTGAATCGAATGTTAAAGAAGATTTTATCGAGTATTTTACTTGATTTAGGAATGAGAATTAGAATGTAAAGTGGGTTTTCCTATGAAATGAAACGGTTTATAAAATCATATGAATAGAAATGGGAATGAAATATCAGGTTTTTAAGTGGTAAACTTTTATTGTCTTGCGATAAGAACATTGTTGGTCAAGGTCTGAGAGGTAATTAAAATACCCCAACTTGGGCGATTTCACTATTGTCAAAAGATGATATTGGTTTGCGATGGTTGAGGATGTTGGGAATAATTTATTGAGGATAAAGAGCGATATCGGTTTTGGAATGAAATCGTATATTGAAAATAAAACTATAAGTTTAAAAAGCGTGATTCTTTAAAATGGATAAACCCTTTGCGGTTATATTATAAGGAAATATGTCACTTGACGATATTATAGACACATAAGACTTTTATTAAAATTATACCTTTTGGTTAAACGTGTATATGGCGATATTTCCAATGGTAAGAGAAATGGAAAGTGTTTTATGAAATTATAGCGATATTTGCAAAGATAAGAAATGTAGAAAAGGGTTCGATAATTTGAAACGATGTTTCAAAGATAAAGAGAAATAAAGATGATGTTATTGAATTATACAAAGAATATTTCCGAACATAGGAAATAAAAGTGAACAAGCTATTTGAAAGTGAGTATTGATTATATTTTCAAAGTAATAAAACACAGGAGTTTTATCAAGGTAAAAGTTATAAAATCGATTATAAGAATCGATGAATTGGTTTAATAAAGTATTTTAATAGAAATGACCTGAGCTGCCAATGTGCTTAACAACACTGTTAAGATTTGATAGTAAAAAAACCGACTATCAAATGAGATGTTATATTTACCTTTTGACGAGTTGTGTTCGAAGAGACGGAGATGGGAACTAGACCCAAAACCACTTCGAATCAACTGTGCGATCACGACTAATTAGCAGACGATGAAGATGGAGCATTGAAGACCGTATATCTTCATAAATGGAAGAACCACTCATAATCTCTGAGTCGACGCAGAGATATACTGGGGTTCTGTCATGGTTGAAATCTACGGGTTGCAAGGACTTCTCGTTACTGATCCTTGGGGTGATTCCTATATAGGATGCGGTAGGAGAGTGCCTTCGGTTTATCCTGTTCCTGGATGACTTGTATGGACGAGTGTCTGATAGAGTATTTCCAGACGGTCACGCATATTGATTTCTTCAACCGTACCAAGAGTGGAAGCGGAGAAGGAAACTTCTTTAGCCAACACGTAATGTATTGTTGTAGACGTCGAATTCGTGATTTCGATGGATCTGACGATGTGGCATTCAAAGTGATGTGCTGATCTAGAAAGGACGAGATTCTAGCCTCAAGCCTCATCAACCGGAAAATGACAAAAATCGGGCAGGCAGCATGGCTATGTGGGTCGCTCCCATTAGGGTGTATAATCACCAATCTAGAGAAATTCCATTTGCTTCTTTAATCTATCGATGTTGTCCCTTTTCGGGAAATGGTGGTTTGAGCCCAACCGTTGGTGATATACATTCGATACACTCAAGCGAAATGAGTGGTCGGTATGTGTGGGCCGGGTTGCAAGACTTTCTTGTTGAACCCAGTGTATTCGCCTCTAGAGATACACTATCGGCAGGTGGTCCCATACCTTGTCATAGTCGGAAATCCAATTTCCAATAAGCGCCCGCGATTTTTGTTTTTATCCTATATATGTAGAGCGTGAGATGCAAGCGTTCTGCTAGATTGTTACTTATTTGTGATTTGATAGACACTATGATAATATCAGATAAGATATTAATTTCAAAAATGTTTTGGGTTATAGTAAGGTAAAAACCGTCCGCGTTTAGTGGACTGGTCTTACTATTATCCTTTTATTTCAAAAGCATTTCTAAAGTTAATCAAGTTGTTGTGTTGTGAATTTATCACTGATAGTATTCCAGACTGACCCGGTGAATTTTGTTTTAAATCAAATGTGCTTGGGTCAGACCGAGTATATTTACAGGTTAAGTTTTGCTTGGAGTTCCAAGAGCTGGAAGCAGGTGGTTTCACCGTTAGTTATACAAAGTTTTTCCGCTGTGATTGATGTATGTTGTACTCTGATAAATGGTATGTATAGATATACAGTTTCTTTTTGTATAAAGAGATTTGGTATATTATATTTACTCGTTCCGCTGTGAGATTCTGTTGTGTGTTCTTCTTCTTTCTTCTATTCTAACATTTCTTTCTTTTTCTCACCCTCTAACTTCTTTCTATTAACAGTCAGGGATTCGATACTTGGGTTTTTGGCAAGTGATACGGGATTATGTATTATTGTTGAAAATTCGAGCGTTGAGTTTTCCCGAGCCGTTACAGTTGGTATCAGAGCTATTGGTTTAATGATAACCTTGGCTCTGTGGCATAACTCAATAGAGATTGGGTTAGTAATACCCTAGATTGAGTTGAGTGTGTATTGAGAGCGCGTATTTGTAATTGAATATAAATTATTTTTAAAAAGATTTTGTAAAGAGGGTAAATGAAATAATTTTGCCCAAACCATATTTTTGTATAGAAAGGAAATTATTTTATCGAATTCTTGAGATATCTTATTGTTTGATTGTTTTGGATGGGGATTAAACTGAATATGGGAATGCGACTTGCCTTGGTTAAGTCGAGTTAATCAGAAATGGATATGGTATTGGAACCAAATAATATATATTTGGAATTTGGTAATTGAACTGAAATTGAAATCAATCAATATTAAAGTATATGAAACCAAAGTGAAAGCAAATGTAAAATATTAATGTTGAATCAAAGTGATTGATTGATTTGGCGTGCCTTGTTTGTTTGTTGTGTGGACTGAATAACATTCATTAACGATTAAAAAGCTGGATGAATTGAAATTTATGTTGTCATACTTGTTAGCCAATGATTGTTATTAAAATCCCATTTATTGTCACTTACCTGGTAACTGAAGTTTAGTACAGGTATGAGACGACTTTGAAGATAGAATTTGATTGCGCAGATTGCTATAAATTGAAAAGTACGCTAAAATAGCGCTCGCAAAAAGGTACGCCTACACAAAATATAAAATTTTGGATTTTCCGACCATGAGAGTCGATGTATATATATTTCTTGAACCTGCAATATTGCAGATGTCCCTCCGTGTAGGGGAGACTCTGCCGAAATTTTTCCAAAATTTAAGGTGTTAGAAAATTTTGGAGATTTTTGGAAAATTTTATTATATGAAATTAATTGGCTCTAAAACCAATCAGATTAGTTTTGGAAATAAAATCGAGTTTTAAATTTATTAGTTTTATAAAGAGAATGGGGTTGTAGCGTTCTTTCTGCCTTAGCAATTTCGAGGACGAAATTATTTTAAGGGGGAAGGAATGTAACGACCCGTATTTTCTGTCCAGTTATTTAATTTATTTAATTTATTTAAAATGGCAGTTTGAATTTAAATAATGGTTTTTGATTATTTTGGATATTTAATTTAAATAATAAATAGAATAAAATAATATATTTTTTCATTTTTGCTGTATAATGTGTATCGGCAAAATATAAAGAGTTCATATCGTCTATATTGGAAATATATCGATGATATCGCCTATTTAACGACCGTCGAGCGTATAGTTTATAATTTAATTAAATAACGAGCTGCAGCGGCGCGGTACTTCGTAAAATAGAGTTTTGAACTTCAATAGGCTATACAGGATTCAATATAAGTCGGATTTCTGTGAAACGAGAAACGTTGGTACCGTGTTGATGATAATTTTCATATGAAAAAGAAAAATCCAGATTTCGTGTTATAATTTGTTATTTATGGCCAAATCAAATTTTGAAATAATCGATGTGGAAATCGTTAATAAAATATAGGCCTTTAAAATAACCATTTTGCAAACGGAGGCCGTTTTTGACGAAATCAGTTTCATTAGAACCGTATCGTTAAATTATTGTACGATGTTAAATGGCGTGGCGAACCGATGTCGTATGTGACCACGGCAGCCACAAACGCCCGTTTAATTTCTATTGTGCGTAATTAAATTAATTCAATTTAAAAAAAAGGATATTTGAGTGTAACTTGAGCAGACGATCGAATTAAGCCACGAAACCAATTCCGTTGAGTTCGTATCGTCGATTATAGTTAGGATAGGTATATAGTTGTTAATTTTTGAGATCGGATAATTTGGCGTCTAAAATGGCATTGCGGTGCGCGTAAAAATAGACTACCGGGAAAATAGTCTCAGAATGCGACGAAACAGATGCCGTTGGGTTCGTATTGAAAAATTATTGTAGGATTTCAAGGTTTCAAGTTAATCGGACTTACCGTTTGATCGTAGAAAATTTAAACGCGTGTTGATTTCCGGTTTTATAAAGGAAAATTTTCCAAACGATGTCGGATTTCGATGAAACTTGTCCCATTGGGTTCGGAATACCTTTTTACACTAAGATTAGCCTTTTTATCAGAAAACGAAAATCGTCTATAGTGAGTTTTAATGTGATTTCTCACGACGAAGTTTGGTTATATTATTTTATTAATATGACCATCCCATTCACTTTGAAAATGCCTTTCTTACTTGCGCCTGTTACTTGCGTCCCTTCTAATACATGCCAAAATGCTTTAGTTTCTTGTGTCCGTCCCTTTTTTTTCTTGTGTCCCACAAATATACTTTCCTTGCATCTCAATTCTTCTTAATACCGTGGCAGCCAAGGTTCAGTACAGGAAGGACATACGCAACCTATGTCGTACCACTGCAGTGTGTTTTCAATTCTACGGCTACCATAGCCTTCCTGAAATTCTACCTCTACGCATGTGCTACTAGTAAAATAAGTCTACAGGCCTCCTCTAGTATAAAAACACAACCACCCTATATTTATTAATAAACTATCCTTTCCTTGCCGTGCAAACAAAATTATCGATAACTTGCCTCCCACGCAGATCTCCACTATAAAATGACCTCGCTTCCATCCTTTTGGTCCAGTAATGGAGATTAAAGCCCTCCCACGAAAAAAAAAGTAGAGAAGGGCGAACTGACAGAAGAAGATGGGGATGCGCATGAGGGAGGAAGGCGAGTGTGGTAGCCTGTACAGCAAATGGTTCATGCAAATATAGAAGAAGAACAAGGAAAGAGGGGGGTCGTGTTCATGTTACGGGCCAAGGCTTTGTAAAAAGAGAAAAACAACAAAGGGAAGCAGCCTTTTTATTTTTACTAAATGAAGAGGAGGAAGCATATATGGTGACCAGTTGTGAAAAATTATCGGCCAGTTAAAGAAAAGAAAAATGAAAATAAAAAGGAGGGAGACTTGGACGGTTTGGTAGCAAATTAGATGTTTATGTTGAATCGAGGTGAACGGTTGGTGCAACGTTAAATCGCCAACCATTTGATTAGGGATGTTGCGGTGCGTGTCGAAGTCTTTAGCGGTTGTGAGCAGCTAATCATGGTAATTAAATATGTTAACGAAATAATTAGTGAATTGAAAGTATTTAGTTTAAATAAATTATTATAACGCTTGTACCTTTATCGTACAATAACAGAATTCAGCATAACGAACGACGCTGGAATCATATAGAGAAATTCTATGCATACAGACCGAAATGGAGTGCTTTAGGGCAGTGTCTAATTTCAAACACTTGTTTGGAATTAGATAGAACGACACTGAACCGTCAATCGTAAAATAAACGGTGAGTTAATTCTCACACTTTTCTGGACTACCATGATGTGATAAATCCATATTAAAGTACAAATTGGTTGATTGGTTGCTGATGATTGATTTAATGGTTGCTGTTAATTATATTATCGTCGTTAATTAATTTGTTTAAAATTTTATTCTATCATGAAATGTTATAACAATCTGTGGTGCAGGGAAGAACAGGTAGGAGGAATCAAACCGAATTCCTCAAATTTATTGTATGTTATTTATTGATCACATATTTCATATATATGAAATATTTACCCCAAATTGACATCAAAAACCTGTTAAATGCTGATGGTTGAATGGATGTGATCATGTTGTGATTTTTAATCAATCGACGGCATTGATTAAGTGATTGGCAGTGATGGTATAAAATCCATCGGTTATGGCGTCGTTTTGCCGCTAGGCGAACTGACGAAGATTTTAGTTATAACATTATTTTATAACTGAAATGGAATTTTAAACTGTTTTATACGAGTTAGTTAAAATAGAAATTTATAAATATAACTATATTTATAATCATGTTTTGTCAAAGAATTTGTTTAAAGGTTTATATAATGAAGTATAATGTCATTAATGATCAGAAAAGTAGAAACTAAGATGCTGATGAGTAAAGTTGAATAAGTGTTTTACAAAACAACCGAATGATATTTTGTTTAAATTAATTAAGTTAATTAATATAAAAAGGGGAAACGGTGAATGAATATCGGTTAATGGTTAAATGACGTTGACGGTCGACGAAAGCGACTATTTTAACCAAAGTTGACAATTTAAAATGATTTGATTTAAATTTAATCAAATCGATAGTTTAGAATATTCGTTAAACTTAATGAATATCATCAGAAGTTAGTTAATCGTTGATTAACTATATATTTAAAAATGATTATCAAGGTAATTTCATTAATAAAATTAATAATTATTTAATGATCTTTTCAAATGATTAATTTCTCTAATTCTAATTAATAATGGGATTAACCACTTTTAAAGTGGTTAATGTTAAAATAAATTATCATTTTAATGATAATCAAGCGATTGTTTCTAATGGTAAATTAAAGAAGTGAACCAATGGAAACAAGTGTGATTTCGATCTAGTAAGAGCTTAAAGGGGATTTATATTCATGATTTCAAACAAGATGTGAAAAGGGGATTTGTAAGCTAAAGCGGGGGTATAAATAAGGTTTATTTAATTAAATAAACCAAGTATGATTAAAAATAGAAATAAAAAGAGGTTGGTAGATATTTACTTAATAAATTAAGTAAAAAGATTCTAAGAGGATTACCAAAGGAAGAAATGGGTTATAAAACCATATTTGAATCGAATGGTAAAGAAGATTTTGTCGAGTATTTTACTTGATTTAGGAATGAGAATTAGAATGTAAAGTGGGTTTTCCTATGAAATGAAACGGTTTATAAAATCTTATGAATAGAAATGGGAATGAAATATCAGGTTTTTAAGTGGTAAACTTTTAATGTCTTGCTATAAGAACGTTGTCGGTCAAGGTCTAAGAGGTAATTAAAATACCCCAACTTGGGCGATTTCACTATTGTCAAAAGATGATATTGGTTTGCGATGGTTGAGGATGTTGGGAATAATTTATTGAGGATAAAGAGCGATATTGGTTTTGGAATGAAATCGTATATTGGAAATAAAACTATAAGTTTAAAAAGCGCGATTCTTTAAAATGGATAAACCCTTTGCGGTTATATTATAAGGAAATATGTCACTTGACGATATTATAGACATATAAGACTTTTATTAAAATTATACCTTTTGGTTAAATGTGTATATGTCGATATTTCCAATGGTAAGAGAAATGGAAAGTGTTTTATGAAATTATAGCGATATTTGCAAAGATATGAAATGTAGAAAAGGGTTCGATAATTTGAAACGATGTTTCAAAGATAAAGAGAAATAAAGATGATGTTATTGAATTATACAAAGAATATTTCCGAACATAGGAAATAAAAGTGAACAAGCTATTCGAAAGTAAGTATTGATTATATTTTCAAAGTAATAAAACACAGGAGTTTTATCAAGGTAAAAGTTATAAAATCGATTATAAGAATTGATGAATTGGTTTAATAAAGTATTTTAATAGAAATGACCTGAGCTGCCAATGTGCTTAACAACACTGTTAAGATTTGATAGTTAAACAACCGACTATCAAATGAGATGTTATATTTACCTTTTGACGAGTTGTGTTCGAAGAGACCGGGATGGGAACTAGACCCAAAACCACTTCGAATCAACTGTGCGATCACGACTAATTGGCAGACGATGAAGATGGAGCATTGAAGACCGTATATCTTCATAAATGGAAGAACCACTCATAATCTCTGAGTCGACGCAGAGATATACTGGGGTTCTGTCATGGTTGAAATCTACGGGTTGCAAGGACTTCTCGTTACTGATCCTTGGGGTGATTCCTATATAGGATGCGGTAGGAGAGTGCCTTCAGTTCATCCTGTTCCTGGATGACTTGTATGGACGAGTGTCTGACAGAGTATTTCCAGACGGTCACGCATATTGATTTCTTCAACCGTACCAAGAGTGGAAGCGGAGAAGGGAACTTCTTTAGCCAACACGTAATGTATTGTTGTAGACGTCGAATTCGTGATTTCGATGGATCTAACGATGTGGCATTCAAAATGATGTGCTGATCTAGAAAGGACGAGATTCTAGCCTCAAGCCTCATCAACCAGGAAATGACAAAAATCGGGCAGGCAGCATGGCTATGTGGGTCGCTCCCATTAGGGTGTATAATCACTTATTTAGAGAAATTCCATTTGCTTCTTTAATCTATTGATGCTGTCCCTTTTCGGGAAACGGTGGTTTGAGTCCAACCGTTGGTGATATACATTTGATACACTCAAGCGAAATGAGTGGTCGGTCATGTGTGGGCCGGGTTGCAAGACATTCTTGTTGAACCCAGTGTATTCGCCTCTAGAGATACACTATGGCAGGTGGTCCCATACCTTGTCATAGTCGGAAATCCAATTTCCAATAAGCGCCCGCGATTTTTGATTTTATCCTATATATATAGAGCGTGAGATGCAAGTGTTCTGCTAGATTGTTACTTATTTGTGATTTGATAGACACTATGATAATATCAGATAAGATATTAATTTCAAAAATGTTTTGGGTTATAGTAAGGTAAAAACCGTCCGTGTTTAGTGGACTGGTCTTACTATTATCCTTTTATTTCAAAAGGATTTCTAAAGTTAATCAAGTTGTTGTGTTGTGAATTTATCACTGATAGTATTCCAGACTGACCCGGTGAATTTTGTTTTAAATCAAATGTGCTCGGGTCAGACCGAGTATATTTACAGATTAAGTTTCGCTTGGAGTTCCAGGAGCTGGAAGCAGGTGGTTTCACCGTTAGTTATACAAAGTTTTTCCGCTGTGATTGATGTATGTTGCACTCTGATAAATGGTATGTATAGATATACAGTTTCTTTTTGTATAAAGAGATTTGGTATATTATATTTACTCGTTCCGTTGTGAGATTCTAATGTCTGTTCTTCTTCTTTCTTCTATTCTAATATTTCTTTCTTTCTTTCTTTTTCTCACCCTGTAACTTCTTTCTATTAACAGTCAGGGATTCGATACTTTGGTTTTTGGCAAGTGATACGGGATTATGTATTATTGTTGAAAATTCGAGCGTTGAGTTTTCCCGGGCCGTTACACTACGGCTTCTGCAATAATCCCAATTTTATTGTATTACACGGTATGATTTAGATCATAATTGCAAGTTGTTCTTCATTTCTAAGAAAGATAAAACTATTTATCTTATCTAAAAAACATAAAAATATATATATGACAAACACTTAAAGCTAGTATTCCATAAGCTCTTGCCCCTGATTCACGTACACTTTAGCATATTGCGTATGATCCTAATCCTATGTCTACTTCTCTTGCATTTCAGTCTACTGAATAAGTTAATGTGGTTGCTTCTCATGCGTTTCAACTCGTTGTACTCAAGCTCCTGCTTTGGACTTTGCCCTCTCTGTTTCTTCTCAGCGACAACCCTATGTTGCTGCTTTTTTAAGGTAATGTTCTACTGGTTGAAACATCCAACAATATGGATGGTTGGAGAGAATTTGAGCAGCTATTTGTGCTCTAAGCGCATTTACTTGTTTGGGACTGATTTTTGATGAGGTTTACATTCCTTGTGCGAGCTTTTGAATGAACATCATCATAAAAACTCGACAGTCAAACCTGCATTTCTCAATTTTAGTAATCTAAATATAATGATAAAACTGTATATCTTTCATCGATTTTGGTAATAAATGCTAATGTGTGTTATTATGTAACATGCATTTTTGTATAAAAATCACTACTATCTTAAAAATTCCCATTGCTTTGTTACAACTTTAATATAAATTTTCAATAATAGTATAACAAACAACATCAACTTATCTATTTTTGAAATTCAGTAGATATAACAAACATAAAACACATACAATATCAACTTGTGAAATTCAGTAGATATAACGAACATAAAACAATGTCTTTTTTTGAAAAGATAGATGTAACTATCTTTTAAAATCAAATTAAATAAGATATTCTATTGAACATTTAAAAATTAATAATTACAGAATTACAATTTTGTAATCAAAAGTTCAGTTTTATCATTAATATTGCATATTTGCATCTAACAATTAACACACGACATATATATATCCAGTTATATTTTTAAATCTCAAATGTTGTTTTGAAATGATATATGCAACTATCTTTTTTAAATCTGAAATTATGTAAGATATTCTAATAAACATTTAAAAATTGTTAATTACAAAAATGTAATTTTGTAATCAAAAGTTCATTTTTATCATTAATATTGCATATTTGCAACTAAAACATGACATATATATTCAACTATCTTTTTTAAATCTTAAGTTTAGTTTGAAAAGATAGATGCAACAATCTTTTTATAATCTGAAATTACATAAGATATTCTACTAAACATTTAAAAATTCTTAATTACAAAAATGCAATTTTGTAATTATCATTAATATTGCATAGTTGCAACTAACAATTAACAGATGATATATATATATTCAACTATATTTTTTATATCTCAAGTTATGTTTTGAAAAGATAGATGCAGCTATCTTTTTTAAATTTGAAATTAAATAAGATATTTTACTAAACATTTAAAAATTGTTAATTATAAAAAATTTAATTTCGTAATCAAAAGTTCAATTTTATCATTAATATTGCATATTTGCAATAACAATTAACACATGACATAAATATTCAACTATCTTTTTTAAATCTCAAGTTTAGTTTTGAAAAGATAGATGCAACTATCTTTTTTAAATCTGAATTAAATAAGATATTCTACTAAGCATTTAAAAATTCTTAATCACAAAAATGCAATTTTGTAATCAAAGTTCAGTTTTATCATTAATATTGCATATTTGCAACTTACAATTGACATATGACATCTATATTCAACTATCTTTTTTAAATCTCAAATTTAGTTTTGAAAAGATAGATGCAACTATCTTTTTTAAATCTAAAATTAAATAAGATATACTTGTAAACATCTAAAAATTGTTAATTACAAAGATGCAATTTTGTAATCAAAAGTTCGGTTTTATCATTAACATTACATATTTGCAACTAACAATTAACACATGCCATATATATTCAATTATATTTTTAAAATCTGAATTTCAGTTTTGAAAAGAAAGATGCAACTATCTTTTTTAAATCTGAAATTAAATAAGATATTCTACTAAACATTTAAAAATTGTTAATTAAAAATTGTAATTTTGTAATCAAAAGTTCAATTTTATTATTAATATTGCATATTTGCAGCTAAGAATTGACACATGACATATATATATTCAACTATCTTTGTGACGGCCCGCATCGCACCAGCCGACATTTCCTCCGAAAGTGCGTTGTACACATGCCCAGCTAGCAAGGAACGGTCGCCAAAGAAAGGAAAGAAGAGAATGAACAAATCAAAAACCTGTAGAATGTCTCACAGCGCATGGGAAAAAATATAATAACAACATACTTGACATAAAACAGGCGAGACAGTGCATAAGCTGAAAACTAAACATCATAGTAGCGGAAAATCCAAATATAGCTTATGTTCCACATCATCATTATTACAACTTTAAAACTGTCTCTAAAGTAAAAGAAAGGAAGGGTACACTACTAATGCCCAAAGTAGTGACCAGCAGTGACACAGGGAGAATATCTATATATCATACGTGGAAGCCTCCTGCTCGTCTCCGGTACAGCTACTCGTGCATACCACCTAACCTGTCTCTAGTCTGCTCGTGAGAGAACCCAGAGTAATAAGAAGAGACATAAAACTCTGGGTCAGACAAAAAGTCTAGTATGAGCGATAAGCAGCAAAACAGAACAATAACAGGTATACTAAACCATACCTGAACCTGGACCTGCAACCAAAGAGTTAGCACTACATACCGCACAATACTCTGAGGTGCCACTAAACTGGTGGTGTAAAGATAACGGGGGGAGGGGGTGTGCATGTGATTGACATAGAAATGTTTTTATTTTATGCTCTTATATCTTGTCTTTTGTATATAAATAAATATTACTTGGGTATTGTTTTGTTACTTTTACAGATATTCCAACCCAGCCCACATGCAACCAGAAATGTAGAGAAATAGAGTTCAATTTGCTGTGTATTTGCATTTTGAAGAATTGTAGACGAAGATATCACATCTAGTTGCTGTTGGACAAGAAAAGGATCGATAAAAAGGCTTTGCACATCACAAATCAATGAAGAAGTGTCAAGGAAGCAAGAGGAAAAGAGAAAAGGCCCGAATTTGCTTTATTTATCTAAGGCCTATTTATGTTTCTCATTGTAAACTAATTAGTGATGTAATGACCAGACCCATTTATCATTAGGGTTAGGGTTAGGGTTTGGCTATCTACCCTATATATACCCTTGTAATGGCATTGTAGCCACCATCCTATCATATCATATATCTCATTCTATTCTCTTCTTCATTAATAAAACTCAATTTTCTTTTTATTTTATGCAATTTTCTATTTCTTAGCAATTAGTGTTGTCTACACGATTAGATTCGGTAGAACACTATTTGTATTTTGCATTTCTTTTCATTAGTGATTGACCGTCTGATTAGATTCAGCGGTAATCCTAATTGTTATTTTCTGTTCGTTTAATTCTGTTCTGCAATTTTATTTCCATTGTTCTATTTTATCTTTAATCGTTGAATTTATTACAGATCTGATTAGATTCGAATCTGCAGTAAATTTAATTGCATCTTTTAATTGTAGTTTCACTTTTTATTTTGTTTTGCAAAATCAACCTCCAGCTTCGTCTAACACGCCCAAGAAAAAAATAATAATTTTTAATTAAACCTCCCTGTGTTCGACCTGTATGCTACACACCTGTATGCTTGCAGAATTTATTACAAATGTCGCGCTTTTCTAATTCATAGACTAGCGTCGATCAAGTTTTTGGCGCCGTTGCCGGGGAGGTAACGATTAAATTTTATTATTTATTTAATTTCTGATTCGTGTTGGTTTTTATTTTATTTTTCCATTTTTTCTTTTGTATATATATAGAAAGAATTCTTGACTGATTGATTTGGTATTATAATTGATACCGTAATCTTCTAAATCAAGAGAGAGAAAAATCCTGCCAATTTTTGTTTTAATTCGTTTCCCCTTTTCTCGCCTATTTCTTTCCTTTCTTTGTACATTTTTTTTTCTTCCATCTCTCCTTCTTCTTTTTTTTTTTTAAAAAAAAATATTACAAATTTCCTTCTCTGTTTTTTCTTTCTATTTATTACTGCCATCTCTTCCTCAAACAAGTTCCACACCACCGCAAATAATCAACCTCTTCAACATCTTCATCACCTTCCACACAGACAGCCACCACTTTTCTCCAAAACCCACAACCTTCTTCATCCACTTTCCCGTTCATCCTTGCCATCAACACAACGTTCACAAACCATATCACCTGGTTACATCACAATCCCTCTCTTCTGCAATACCAAACATCCCCTCATCAATAAACCCCTTCCATCCACAAAAACACATACCGCGCAGTCACATATACCACGCCAAACCCTCAAATTGCATCCTCACAACTGCAGCACCTCAACCCGTCCACTCTCCTATCACAACGCAGACCAAACCCGTGCCTTAACCACCCCACGTCAGTCAATCAAATACCACCCCACATCAGTCAATCAACCCATACCGCATTACACCTTCAGCCATTTCTTTTCACATCCGAACGCCACCGTTCAACAGTCCCTACCGACCCCATCCTCCTGCAGTTCACGCCCTGTCGAACAACCCAAAAACCCAATTTGAAACATTGTCCCCTGATCAAAAACGAACTCAGCCAAAACTGATCTGACTATACCCCATCGCCACGCATCAAAAGCCGGCACCCAGTTCCCATCAACCCAATCATACCCAGACAGTTCACCGACTCCACTCAGTTAACACTCACGCAAATCCCTATCCACAAACTCCCACCTTCGAGTTCCTTCAGCCTCATCGCGCAAGCCATCTTCCCTCAAACCCAAATCACCAATTCGTAAAACCCGATTTAAAGATCTAACCAAGGTCGATTACTTTAAAGAAAAAAAAAGAGCGGCGTGCCCTACTTTTGTTCTCTTTGGAGAAATTTTTGTTGTTGAGAAATAATAGAGGGGGGCTGAGTCTGTCTGTGTGTAAAAGGGTGCGACTTTGCATCACTGAGAACATCAGGGGACGGTTTCTATTTTTATTTGGTCTTGATTGTATTTTTATTTTAATTTTTTTGTGTTGGGTTTAGTTCATTTTTTTTAGTTGAGAAAACATCTGCGAGAGTAGTGTGGTTCAAGTTTCGTTCTTGTTTTGTTGAGTCTTGATTTTGTCGAGCTTAGTTTTTTTCTTAATACTTCCTTGTGTTTTTTTTTCCTTTGAGCTTAGTTTAGTTTTCTTTAATTCCAATTTAGTTTTTTTTTTATTTCTTTTGCTTGTTTATTTGTTTTCTTTCTCCAAAAAAGAAGAAAAAAAGAACAATCAAAGAAAAAGAAACGAGGCCCAAGTGAACGAACAAAATTCAAGCAAAAACAAAGATTCAAAAGTCAAACGAACTGTAAAATGTGGGATTTCAATCATTGAAGCTATTCAAATTTTCTGGACCGACTGCCATACCCCACGGTAATATTTTTCTAAACTATACAGCTGCTGAAGCTGCTTTGAACATATAGAAATTGTTGTAAAAATCTTCTGCAGGGGCAGCGGCTTGAATGTAAAAAATTTAATTCTGCAATTTATATTTCTATGACTGCTCTATGACTGAAATTTCTGAACTAATTTGGTGCGGACTGACATTTCCATAACTGAAATCTTCATTCTCATTGTTTTCAACAATAAAAATAGATTTTTGAAAATAATATAATTGAAAAGTGGTGCTGTGTGAGTTGACTGTCTCATATAATTGGATCACGGATATATAGTAGTTCAATTTATTGAACTATTAGCAAAAGAGGTTGCATACTACCCGTAAAACATTGGTCGTATCCCTTAGTTTTATACTATACGTGAACGGCCATAAGACCCTCTTCCCCCTTCCAATTGAGTCAGTTAATTAATAGAGCACAACTCGTTCTTTTATACAATTTTGAAGTGAGAATAATTTCTGTTTTGTCGTGATTTCTTTAAAATGTCTGATTCAAAAAAATCTTTGAGAGAATCGTGGGATAATAGTCGAAGTAGACGTCCGCTTGAAGAGTATGATTTTGAATTACAACTCATGAGGCAAAATTTTCCAAAATTTCTCGAGCCAAATGTCAACAATTTTCAAAATTTTCAAAATGACCAACATTTTCAAAGTTATGATCGAAATGACGACTTCAATTCAAATTTCAACAATTTCGATTATGGGCCACATATACATGAAAATAGTTTTGAATCCCAATATAACTTTGATCCACATCAATATGGGGTTGTAAACCAAAATTTTCAAAATTATGGCCCATATCAACATCTCGAAAATGGCCAAAATTGCAATTTTCACTCGAATTTTAACAGTTTTGGTTATGAACAAAATTTCTATGATCAAAATGATTTCCAATATCATTGTCAGTTTTCTGAAAATTCAAACAACTACCACATTGGAAATAATATTGATTGTGAAATTGATGTGGATTATAATTTTGAAAATCAAGAAATCCAAAACGAGAGCTCTCAAATCAACGATCGTCTTAACATTCTTAGAGAGAGGGAAGAAAGGCTAAATAAAAAGGCCGATGAACTTCTTTGTTTATTGACATCTTTGAAAGAACAACGAGAGCAACAAAATCAAATAAGCGATGAATCAGAAAATAATTCAACTCTTACTGACATTGAAAATTTTCAAATAACGACTTTGGAAATTGAGAATAATCATCTTGATGAAGTTGTTCAAAATTCAACAAATGATTTGGATTTCAACTCTTTTCAGGAAGAAGATTTAAGCTTAAATTTTGATCTTCCTCTTTCAGGCTGTGAGAAACTTGAAATTTTTGAAATTGAACCAAATGAAAATGTTGAATTTTTCAAAAACTCAGAAGTGGAAATGGATTTTAATGAACATGAATTTCTTGATTTGTACGAGGATGAGTTGCCAAATGAGGACCAAATAGATTCAAGTCACGAGTTCGAAAATTTTAACTTTGAGAAAATTTCAAATGAGCTTGAAATTGTCAGTGTCTTGAACAACATTGAGAAATGTGATCACATAGTCTTGAACAACACTCGGATTTCAAATTTCACTGAATTTATATACGATCACAAATTTTTGAAAAATTACACTGACACATTTGTTGAATACATGAATCACTTTTGGAATACTGGTTTGATTAAAAAAATTCATGTTAGGACGACCCTGGATATTTATCTCCTAAACTATAAATCTAGTTTTAAAGATGAGATGGTTTTCAAAAACTCTTGCTTGTTAGAAAACATGTCTAGACACAGTGGGAATGGGACTCATAGGGCTAGAACCAAGTGTGGGGGAAAAAGATGGTGGTATTCTTTGCATCGTGTGCAACGCAAACACATATATCATTGTACATATGATCCGTTCTTACATATAGTTAGATTGCATTTCATTCTACAAATAATTTTGCATCTCATTCACCTTTAGGTACGATCTTTCAGATTTAGGAAACGTTTACAGTGTGGACACTGTTTAGTTCTAGTGTGGGGGAGAGTCTGCATTTCACTCATTTTCGTTTTTTTTCTTTGTTTTTCTTTCTTTTTCAATTTCATCCATTTAAATAGGATCATCATGCATTTTAGACTGTACTAACATGCCTTTTTTTTCTTCGAAATACGACTCAATTTAGATTTGATACAACAAAATAAGTTTACAATTTTTAGCCAGTTGATAGTATTTTTCTCTCTCAACTTAGATCGAATAGGAAATATAATGAAAAGTTTAATTTTGAGGGATAATAGTGTAACCGGTACATAGGGAGATTCTTAGGTGATGGCCATGAAATCTATTCTATATTGTAGACTTTGTTTAAATAAGTGGAGGACTTAAAATACTTATATTGGCTTTTCAAATCCTTAAAACTAAGTTGTGTTAAGTTGAATTCGCGTAACTCTCTTTTGTGCTTAAATTTTCGATAATAATAATAATAGTATTCCAAGGGTATCCAACATTGCTTGTATATTGAGCGTTGGTGTGCAAACCCGCCAAGCTCTATCCGACACGTTGTTGACAAAGTCAAAGTTGGAATATCTTGGTCTCATTTTATGAGATTGGACACCTAAGGATTACCGACACGTTGTTGACAAAGTCAAAGTCGGCCTGCACAATCCGCCAAGCTCTTTACCCACTCTCCGTTAGTCCGCGAGGCAGTGCATGGGTGGTAAACCTTGGTCTTTTTAGTTAGGTGTATGTACTTAATCATAAATCTTAAAATTTTATAGAATAAAGAATAAGCGATGATACCCAAACACTTCTTGACCTTATTGATTTGACTAGCCATACATGAGAAAATTAGAATACCACTTTGCAAACTGTGCCAAGCAAACTAAGAATTTATTTCATGGCTGCACTACGTTATCAACCGAACCAACTGGCCAAACTGGAATTTAACATTTGAAAACTTGATTTATATTGAAAATTTGTGACAAGTCGAGGTATCTAAAGTACAATCAACTGACTAGAAATTGTTAACCTAATTTGTTGTACCACTTTCCTGAAACAAGTCGTGTTTTCATTTTTCGTTTTTATTTGCATATGTCCATTGCATTCATGTAGTTTCATTAGAATCATGGCATGCTACATTTGGATTTTGTGGGTAGTATCCGCTGAAAACCCTCACGAGACACCACTTGTCCTACTAGGGACACCTAGAGGTTTAACGGCTTGTTGCATGCGCTCAATGCAATCGTGTTTCCTACGAAAGTGTGACCTATCTAGTTAGTTTTCCATTTTTCTTTTTACTCGAGGACGAGTAAAAGATAAGTGTGGGGGTATTTGATTGACATAGAAATGTGTTTATTTTATGCTCTTATATCTTGTCTTTTGTATATAAATAAATATTACTTGGGTATTGTTTTGTTACTTTTACAGATATTCCAACCCAGCCTGCATGCAACCAGAAATGTAGAGAAATATAGTTCAATTTGCTGTGTATTTGCATTTTGAAGAATTGTAGATGAAGATATCACATCTAGTTGCTGTTGGACAAGAAAAGGATCGATAAAAAGGCTTTGCACATCACAAATCAATGAAGAAGTGTCAAGGAAGCAAGAGGAAAAGAGAAAAGGCCCAAATTTGCTTTATTTATCTAAGGCCTATTTATGTTTCTCATTGTAAACTAATTAGTGATGTAATGACCAGGCCCATTTATCATTAGGGTTAGGGTTAGGGTTTGGCTATCTACCCTATATATACCCTTGTAATGGCATTGTAGCCACCATCCTATCATATCATATATCTCATTCTATTCTCTTCTTCATTAATAAAACTCATTTTTCTTTTTATTTTATGCAATTTTCTATTTCTTAGCAATTAGTGTTGTCTACACGATTAGATTCGGTAGAACACTATTTGTATTTTGCATTTCTTTTCATTAGTGATTGACCGTCTGATTAGATTCAGCGGTAATCCTAATTGTTATTTTCTGTTCGTTTAATTCTGTTCTGCAATTTTATTTCCATTATTCTATTTTATCTTTAATCGTTGAATTTATTACAGATCTGATTAGATTCGAATCTGCAGTAAATTTAATTGCATCTTTTAATTGTAGTTTCACTTTTTATTTTGTTTTGCAAAATCAACCTCCAGCTTCGTCTAACACGCCCAAGAAAAAAATAAATAATAATTTTTAATTAAACCTCCCTGTGTTCGACCTGTATGCTACACACCTGTATGCTTGCAGAATTTATTACAAATGTCGCGCTTTTCAAATTCATAGACTAGCATCGATCAGCATGTCATAGTGATAGCAAACAATCAATCATATCAACCATCCTCACATCTCTCACTCAGTGCATAAAGCATACGATATCCACCTGTTTGATCACTAGACCCATCGAGGTAATGACGGAGTTCGACTTGTACAACTACTGCTACCACCAAGCTTATCCCATGAAATCAGGACCAAACCTTTTCAAATGATCCCACTTCATTGGTCTATAGCCCACTAGTCGTACAGAGGCCACTGTGGCCCTGAATCCGTCCACGTACCCCCTACACATAGTGATCCAAAGTTACAGACATCGACAACCCCTTAGCACACGTCCCGCAGCAAAGCCCAACTCATGAAGTCGACTAATTGGTTCCCATTTGGATCCCGAGTTCTACTTCTCATTTGGACTACCTTTGCATCTCGGGTTTTCGTCTCCTCCGGATCGGTCTTCATTTGGTTCGTAACTTGTGCCTCACGTCCAAGCTCCTTGGTTCAGCTCGTAGTATCTCCTCTTGGTCGGATCGGATCGTGCTTCCTCCATCAGATCATGCATGGCAGCTCCTCCTCTAGCTCATGGTTCATCCAGATCGGGTTGGATCGTGCTCCAAGCTGGATCGCGGCGTCACACTGGCTCGGGTCATGTGTCCTTCCATCGGATCGGGTCGAGCTCCCTCCAACGGATCGGGTCGTGGTGCTCCAAGCTGGATCGCGATGCAGGGCTCGTGGCACACCTCAGTATAGGAGATCAGTTCGTGGATGCATACTCGCGGCGGCTCGTGAAGATGGTGTCACGACCGGGTCGGGTTCAAAAAGGGCGATCCGATCCAGTTACTGACCAATTTCCTGCAGTTCTTCCAGCGACTGTTTTACGCCATACGACGGCGTTTTCGACCATTCTAACTTTTTTAATTAATCACAAAGCATATCATACAGTCATAGCAACATATAGAACTGACCATAAACACCGAAACAACCACTTGTTAGGTTAAAACAGATCAAACATAACCAAAATCCCATATTTTCCCTTAAGCATGTTTAGGCAAATCTAATGATATGATTAGCAAAACTTAACCAAATTAATCCAAACTTCTAAAAGAGGTCTAAAACATCATTTCGAATTTTGTAAATATTTTTCCAGAATTTATCAATGTATAAATTCTCTAATCAACACTAATTACCCTTAATTAACCATAATTAGTGAGAAACTTTGCAAATCACTCACCTTGGCCACAAGTAAAATACTAAATCCGAAATGTCTTCTATTTTGGCGTTGTTCCCAAGGCAACATGGCTGCTCTATCTCGATCTCTATGCTAATTCGCCTCAATTTGATGTAGATTAGGCCAATACTTGATTAAACGGTGACTAGAAGGTGTTTTAGATGTTGGAGGCCATGGCTAGGTTGAGAGGAATGAATAGTGATGGTTGAAAAATGAGGAAAATGTATTCTCTAAACCCTAACAGCCCTTTTAAACTCCTAATCCCGAAATTCCCATTTGGGCCTAGCTGTTAATCACTCGGTTAAGCCCAATTAAGCCGTTTTTCACCATCTGAAACTTGTTTCAGCCATATCTCCCAAACGCGAGTCCGTTTGGCTAATGTGACCACTCTATGGAAAGGTAAACCATCATCCGGATCCAACGTAATTGATTTCAGGTCAAAACTCCTTTCCAATCAAAAGTTATGGTCAAAACAAGATCAACTAGGGGCAAAATGGTCATTTAAAAATCGGGAAAAATCATGAACATGAGAAATGACCCCAATAGTCGTCTCCTAAAGTTACATGACCATGCGACTTCGAATGTAAAAGAAATAAATATTCTACGATCCTTCGATGCGTAGAATGCGGGTCGTTACACTCTCCCCCCCTTAAGAAATTTCGTCCCCGAAATTCCTTAACCCAAAACATACAAAGGATCCCGCATGCCTACCAATCATATACAACAATCCAACATGCAGAACAAACAAAACAAACCTATCCTAGCATGCAGAAAGGCTAAATCGAAACTGAAATCTTGCCAGGCGAAGAGTTCTAGATACGTTTTCATAATGCTCTCCTCTGTCTCCCAAGTACAGTCATTCTCATTCTCGCCCCCTGAACTTTGACTAATTTCACCGCTCTCCTTCGAAGTTGCTTCGTATCGTTCCCAACAATACGCATAGCCATGTGGTTCCCAACCGCCTCGGGTTCAACCTCGATATCATCCAACTGTTCAGGTGAAATAGCCACATCTAGGTTGTGCACGAACTTCCTTAACTGGGAAACATGAAATACATTGTGAACTCCTGCCATCTTCTGCGGTAATTCAACTTTATATGCCAAATTCCCAATTTGCTCGAGATTTGGGAATGGTCCAACAAATCTTGGTGTCAACTTGCCTCTCCTGCCAAATCGTATCACGCTCTTCAACGGAGAAATCTTGACAAACACCAAATCGCCAATGGAGAACTTTAAATCTCTTCTCCTCTTATCAACATAACTCTTCTGCCTATCCTGGGCAGCCTTCATTCGCTGTTGGATAACCTTAATCTTAGCTGAAGTTTCTCTTATCACATCTGGTCCAAGCATAAACTTCTCACCAGTTTCTAACCAACATGATGGTGAGTTGCACGGTCTTCCGTACAAAGCTTCAAATGGAGCCATACCAATACTGGATTGGTAACTGTTATTATATGCAAACTCTACTAGATGCAAGTGGCCATCCCATGATCCACCAAACTCCAATATGCAAGCTCTCAAGAGATCTTCTAACACTCGATTCAACCTCTCTGTTTGACCGTCGGTTTGAGGATGATACGCGGTACTGAGAAGTAATTCTGATCCTAACGCCTCTTATAAGCTCTTCCAAAATCCACTAGTGAACAACGGATCTCGGTCACTCACAATGCCTTTGGGTATTCCATGAAATCTCACTACCCACTTTACATATAGTTCAGCTAACTTAGTTGCCGTCCAGTTTGACTTGACGGGTATAAACCTCGCACTCTTAGTCAATCGGTCCACAATCACCCAAATGTTATCATTGCCCGATCTAGTCCTTGGTAACCCATCAATGAAATCCATTGAGACTTGTTCCCATTTCCATTTTGGAATTTCTAATGGTTGTAACAAACCACTAGGCTTCTTTTGCTCAGCTTTAACTAGCTGACAATTCATGCATTTGGATATAAACGTCCCAACGTCTCTTTTCATCCCTTCCCAGTAGTAGGTCTGCTTCATGTCTTGATACATCTTGTTACCACCAGGGTGTATAGTCAGTTTTGAGTGATGACATTCTCTAAGCACTTCATCTCTCAATCCATTGACATTGGGTACAACAAGTCTTCCATTCTTTCTAAGCCATCCATTTCGATCAAGCCCATACTTGCTCATCTCTTCGTCGATTCCCATCTCTAACTTTGAGATGATTTCCAATAGGTTAGGATCGTCCTTCTGACTGGAACCACTCCGCTCAATCAAAGTGGGTCTGATCATCAAATTTGCTAACATTTCTGGATCCAATTCTCACTTTGGTCTGAAATCATACCTAGCGATGTACTCCAGTTGCTTCAATTCTAGAGACATAGCCCCTAAACTAGCATGTCTTCTACTTAATGCATCGGCTACCACATTGCCCTTTCCTGGTGTGTATGCGATATTGAAATCATAGGAAGCTAAGAATTCTAACCATCTTTGTTGTCAGAGATTTAGAACCTTCTGAGAGAAGAGATACTTTAACGATTTATGATCGGCAAACAACTCAAATCTTTCTCCCAAGAGATAATGTCTCCACATCTTCAATGCGAATACGATCGCTACTAATTCCAAATCATGGGTAGGGTATCTTCTCTCGTGTGGTTTCAATTGCCGACTTGCATAAGCTACAACCCTATCTCCTTGCATCAATACAGCACCTAGTTTGGTACCACATGCATCCGTATATACCGTCATCTCTTCATTCCCCTTAAGAGTGACTAACACTGGTGCACATGGCAACTTTTCCTTTAGGCTCTTGAATGCATTCTCTCACTTTTCGTCCCAGACAAAAGCTTGATTCTTCTTGGTCAACTGAGTCAACGGTGTTGCTATCTTGGAGAAGTCTTGGATGAACTTACGATAATATCTAGCTAACCCCAAGAAACTCCTTATGTTTGTTGCATTCTTGGGCGTAAACCAATCTTGTACCGTAGCCACCTTCGCAGGGTCCACGGCAATACCATTCTCTGAAACAACATGGCCCAAGAATCTCACTTCCCTCCTCCAGAAGTGACACTTAGAAAACTTTGCTTTCAATTGGTGTTTTCTCAACACCTCCATCACCATTCTTAAATGTTCCTTGTGTTCTTCCTCTGTCCTCGAGTAGACCAAAATATCATCCACGAACACAAGAACAAACTTATTCAACTGATCTCTGAATACCCTATTCATAAGATCCACAAAATATGCTGGTGCATTGGTCAACCCGAATGCCATGACCAACCACTCATAAAATCCAGACGGCGTTCGGAAGGTCGTTTTAGCTATACTCTCAGCTTCCACCCTAAGCTGATGAAAACCTGTCGCGAGATCCAACTGGGTGAACACTCTCGCGCCACTCGACTGATCAAACAAATCATCTATCCGCGGTAGAGCATACTTATTCTTTCTCGTCACCTTATTCAACTCGCGGTAGTCTACACACAATCGAAGGGAACCATCTGCCTTGGTAGCAAACACAACTGGTGCTCCCCACTTAGAAACACTTCTTCTGATAAATCCCTTCTTCAAAAGATCGCTTACTTTCACCTCGAGCTCTCGCTGCTCCCTTGGTGCCATACGACGAAGTGGCATCACTATAGGTCTGGCATCTTTCACTAAATCAATACGGAACTCAATCTCTCGATGCGGTGGAAGCCCAATCACTTCCTCGAAGACGTCCGGATACTGGCCAACCACGGGCAAACCTGACAACTCATCATGCGGCATGTCGAGGGAATTTAGAAAACTAGCCATTACCCCGTCACTAGATAGACCGCCAAACACTACCCTCCGCCCATCATCCGCTCTAGCTGTCACCAAAAAGCCCTCACAATCTACCACCACCCCGTACCTTTGGAGCCAATCGCCTCCCAAAATAATGCCAAACCCAGTAAATTCCAAAACAAAGCAATCATAAACAAACATGCATCCATGACTCGATAAGACCACATTACGACAAATCATGCTAAGGTTAGTCGAACTACCAATCGGGTTCGTCACTACTAAAGGTCTATCAACTATCTCGGGCTCCAATTCCAACCTATCTACCAGGTCACTAGATATGAAAGAACTAGAAGCTCCGGTATCAAACAAAACTCTAACAGGAACATCATAAATAGAAAGCATACCTTGGATAACAACATTCTTTCCCTTTTCCGCCGAAGTTGGGGCATTCGACGAAGAAGGAATAACATTCACTACACCAAAATAGGTGATTGCCAACGAGTATAACTGTCCAAACAATTTCTGCAACATTTATTAGTGTTGCTATGGGGGGTGGCAATGTATTACCAACGCATATAAGCGTTGGCAAATATTCATTCCCAACGCTATATGCGTTGGCAAATATTCAGTCGCAACGCTTATATGCGTTGGCAAATATTCATTCACAACGCTTATAAGCTTTGGCAATATTATATTCGCAACACCTATAAACGTTGGTAACATGCAATGCTAATATTTGCATATAACACAGCATAAGCTCTATTTAATATGCATTCATTCAATTATGGTATTATCGCAACATAGCAACATGTAACCAAATCAACAAGAAATAAAAATCCATATTCAGGGTAACAACAAAGTATGAACTAACAAAAAAATTCAATACATAAAGATACTAAATTTAATACATATACAATATCCGATTCCATAGTAATAACAATACAGAATTAACATAATGCAAGATGTTTTTCATATTTGAAGTCTACAAGTACCAAACGCGAAACTCCAGCTATATAACGAACCTTACATCCAAAAATTTGCATAGCTTGTACCACCAATTTTTCTCATTTTCTCTGCTTCTTCTACTGCTTTCTGCGTGCATTTAATGAAATAACATCAATTAAGTTTCAAATAGCAGTAAATGTTATAAGTTCAAAGTCATACCTTTCAATTTTGACACATCTTTTGCCTATAGAGCTCGATGAAATCTTGCAATTTAAGCTCCTTTTTAAGCCTTTTGTTTTCTTCAAGAACCTCCAATGCAAATTCCACACCACGATCACATAATGGTTCGTCAATCCAGTGGATGAATCCACAATCTCTAAGAGTTCCAGTGTTTGCACAAATAAAATATCGGCGACCAACATTTTTATTCAAATAACATGTTCTGAATATTGGTTCAATGTTGCAACGGCATAACAGCCTTCGAGATTGTGCTTCTCCAACATAGCATGTTGGTATGGGTGGCAATCTTGTAGGTGTTGTCGATCTGGTAGGCGATGCCATATCATTCTGAACACTTAACAATGCCAAATCTCTTTCTAAACTCAACTCTATTCTCTCGTAGACGCTAAACGGAGTTGGTGTCTGAGATTTGGCTGAGCAAACAGTTTGAGTAGGATCGCCCGAATCGTCTGAATAGGCTGATGGACAATACCGTTGGAAGTAGTCACAATAATCAGTCGAAGGCCTTGAGTAGGAGGACATCTGTAGAAAATAAATAAACAACAGTCTCAAAATTTAAATCTAATTTTAAATCACATCAAATAAAACAACATAGGAATTTAAATCTAATTTAAATCAGTCAGTGTAATTTAAAGCCAACAGAAGAGATATATTTAAAGCATTTATGGAAAGGAGATCCAGTTCAGTCAATGTTACCTTCCTTCGATTTCTCAAGAAAGCCAACAGAAGAGTGAGTCAGTCGATTCTTTCATTTTTATAGTTTAGGAATCAAGTGTCGTTATCAAGATCAAGTTTGCACATGAAACGTCAGGTTCGTATGTGTTGAAGACCAATGGGAAATGTTTCAAAATTTTCCTAAGCTAGACCACAATTGATTGTTGCATGGTCCATCCAAATTGAACGAAATCGAGTTGCATAGCAAAAGCGAACCTCGACAAAGTAATTCAAATAGACCAACTAATGGGATCTAAAAATTATTCAATAAATTTTAAAGATCCAAATACAAATTGGCAACAGAAAAACAAATTGTATTTGTGTATTGAATCTGTGTATTTGCAGTATTAAGAAGTAATTCCAGAGAGACAGATCCATAATTTTACAGTGTATTGAATTTTTGTATTTGCAGTATTAAATCGTGAGTTTGCTTTTTTAGGCATACATTATAGCAAACCACAAAAGTTTCCCAGCTATCCATTACTTTCTAATCAAAATCTACTTAAAAACGTTACAGTTAAATGCCTTGCAGCATGTTTAGGGTGTTCTGAACCATGTTCATAAACTAGTATGCCAACACACAACAAATACAATAATATAAAAACATACCTCAATGATCACATGCATTCAGTTTTGAAACCCTCTGCCCATGATACTGTAAAAGTTCCTGTCATATTAGCAAAATAGCATATGTTAGTAAAGTCCATTAATAAATGAATTGTGTTGCTTCAAAAAAAAGTATAACAGAAAACAAATACTTGACTCTTTGTATCTACACACATATGAAGGTTATGTTAAGGGCTGAATAGTTCAAACTCTTTGTATCTACATGTGTAGGAAAATATACCAGTTGAGCGGGTTCGGTAAACAAAATATGCAGCAAGCTCTTGCAACCTCATGGTTGAAGTAAGCCATTTCTGCAAACCATTAATAACTGAGGATAATATTATTGAGTAGCACTCATCATTTTCTGAAGAAATCCTAAAAGAACTAGAGACTGTTCCCTACTCAACATTTTATATGCACTGTACCGGTCCGAGTCTGGTGGGTGTTCCAAAACTGTACCCAGTCCCCAAGCATCAAGCTACTACACCACAAGCCGACGACTGTTTGAGAGTCGACTTTGAATCGCCCGAAGCTACCGTTCCTTTTCCTTGTTAAAATCCTAAGAGCTCGAGTTCGGATCCCATCCTTTTGTGAGAATCGCTGGAGAATTGCTTTCCTTCTCGTCCAACATCTTCACCAAACCCTTAGTGTCATCTATAGCCTTTGCCCTGCTATTAGCCATGAATGAAAAATTGTCCACTCTATAACTCACCCCAGTAGCCTTCACCCGCTCTTCCATCTTCCCTACGTAAGCATCCTCAAGATGCGTGTACACAACTTCGGGTACCATGTCATAATCCACATGCCCTTCTTTACCCGCTATGAACTCAATACATGCAACTCCGTCTTCTTCTGCTTTGTGTGCAAGCATCGGACCAGGTATCACATCTTCAATCTACCTGCTGAAACTAGGACTACTTCCGCCTCTAATGTGGTCCGGTCGTCACTGGGTGCGGGTTGGAGGGTTAGCTTAATGCCCGACCCAGATGTGTCGATTGATACCACTTTTGTCTTTAGCATGAATTCCATTTCCTGCTTTTCCAGCATGAATTGAAACTGTTTGCGCATTTCACTATCCATGGAAGGGACGATGTCAGGTGCAAACTCAACTACAGTTACTTCAGATCCAAGTCCTTTCCAGACCGAACCCATTTCTAAACCAGTGTAACCGAGTCCAATGACAATTAGTTTTTTGGGGAAGAGGATACATATATATTATAAGTTAGGTCTATTACATTGTATTCTACAACAACAGAGAAAACATTAGATTTTTTTGTCGATAAGCTAAGGCAAACTGATAATGTTATGTTTAATCTGATTTTTGTCTTAAAAAAATCCCTGTTGCTGGACCTAAACATGTATTTGAATACTCAGTTCCCCTTGCAATGATTCACCCAATCGAAGATCAGAGCATGTAGATAAAAAAGGGAAAAACAAAGAACCCATCTGCACAAGCTTCCCATAAAAATACTAAACTTAATATACCCATAAAAATGTAAGGAATAGACGAAAAAACATTATACCAGATTAGCTATTGTACTTTTGAACAAAAGAAATCTCAAGCAACCACTCGAACCCTAAAGTAATATCAACAAATGTAGGAATTTAGGGGTTTTTCTTGTTCACTAAAAATTGCGGAAATCACCTGCTTCCTTGCCGTGAATCTACCCGTGGATCTCCAAATCGTCCAACTGGAAATGGCCGAAGTGGAAGGAAAATCGCGTTTCTTTGAATCAGCGTGTTTCTGCTTTCTAACTCTTATCAATGCGGCCGAGGGATTGTTAAGCGTTGAGGATGGGTAAGCATAGCGTTTCGGCAGAATAAAAGAGGGTGTTTACGTTTTTGCCCCTGGGAACTAGGCATACCAACCCAAATAAGCGTTGGCAATAAAAAAAAAATTGTATTTTTAGCAACACAATTTTAACATAGCAACGCTTATTCTTGATACTACACGGCAACACAAATAAGTGTTGACAATTGAAAAAAAAAGGGTTGCTAAATGGCCATATTATGGTGTAGTGATTAAGGGCATATGCTTTCACCATCCGCTTTTCTTTAGGGGGTTGCAGATACTTGTCCTTGTGATGTCCCACTTGGCCACAGTTAAAGCACTTCCTGTCTGCTGGCTTTGCTCGACAATTACTAGCATAGTGGCCCTTCTTGCCACAGCTAAAGCACTCAACATCTTTCTTCTTCTTCTGGCCATCCTTATTCTGGTTCTGCTTCCTCTTATTCTGAGAACCACTCTTGCCTCCACCGCTTGCTTGCGGTTTTGGCTCCTCTGCAGATGCGACCTCAGTCTTCGACTTAGGGTAAAGACTTTCCGATCTTAAAGCTTTCCCCACAATCGATTCAAACGTCTCATCGATGTGGTTAACAAGCCTTTCCCCCAAGTATCCATCCAAGCCAGTTATGAACTTCTCGTTCTTCTTCTCGGCAGTATCTATTAGGGATATCCCATATTTTGATAAAGTGTCGAATTCGGCAATATACTCCGAGACAGCTCTGCCATTCTGCTTGAGTTTCAAGAATTTCTTAAACAGCACTGACTTCTGAGCAGCTGGAATGAACTTATCGCTAAAGCGAGCCTTAAACTGATCCCAAGTAATCTGATCCTCGGGAGTAGCTGCCTTTATAGCATTCCACCAATTCATTGCCCGTCCTTGCAGCTGACGGGATGCTAGCCTTCTCTTCATCGCATCCTCGATACCCAAGTCTTCGAAGATACGCTCGCAGCTATCCAACCAATCCTGAACATCCGTAGCCGACTCCGTTCCGTGGAACGGCTTCCCACCAAGACTAGTATAATCCTTATTCAGCTTGGTGAAATCGGCCCTAGGCGCCAGCACTATTGGACCACCTCCATTACCATCATTGGGAGCTGCCCTCTGAACATCCCTAAGCATCTCCCTCATGAGGTCAGTAAATATCGTCCTCATATCAGCAACATTCCCATTATTGGCTCCTCTACCGGTACTCCTTGCGTATCGGCTCATCGTTTAATCTGCACAGAGAAAACGATTAACCGTCTCCATAGTGGTGCTAGTGCAGTGCGACTTCATCCTTAACTATACTAATAATATATATAAAGCTTTTAAAAACCAAAATAATCACAAATACGCGCTCTCATATACGTATTATCTCTCCTTGGTGTCTTTCCCTAGGTTAACTACGCAACCTAGAGCTCTGATACCAAGTGTGACGGCCCGCCCCGCACCAGCCGGCATTTCCTCCGAAAGTGCGCTGTACACATGCCCGGCTAGCAAGGAACGGTCGCCAAAGAAAGGAAAGAAGAGAATGAACAAATCGAAAACCTGTAGAATGTCTCACAACGCATGGGATAAAATATAATAACAACATACTTGACATAAAACAGGCGAGACAGTGCATAAGCTGAAGACTAAACATCATAGCAGCGGAAAATCCAAATACAACTTATGTTCCACATCATCGTTATTACAACTTTAAAACTGTCTCTAAAGTAAAAGAAAGGAAGGGTACACTACTAAAACCCAAAGTAGTGACCAACAACGACATAGGGAGAATATCTATATATCATACATGGAAGCTTCCTGCTCGTCTCCGGTACAGCTACTCGTGCATACCACCTAACCTGTCTCTAGTCTGCTCGTGAGAGCACCCAGAGTAATAAGAAGAGACATAAAACTCTGAATCAGACAAAAAGTCTGGTATGAGCGATAAGTAACAAAACAGAACAATAACAGGTATACTAAACCATAATTGAACCTGGACCTACAACCAAAGAGTTAGCACTACATAACGTACAATACTCTGAGGTGCCACTAAATAGGTGGTGTAAAGATAACGGGGGGAGGGGGTGTGCATGTCATAGTGATAACAAACAATCAATCGTAGCAACCATACTCACATCTCTCACTCAGTGCATAAAGCATACGATATCCACCAGTTTGATCACTAGACCCATCGAGATAATGACGGAGTTTGACTTGTACAACTACTGCTACCACCAAGCTTATCCCATGGAATCATGACCAAACCTTTTCAAATGATCCCACTTCATTGGTCTATAGCCCACTAGTCGTACCTAGGCCACTGTGGCCCTGAATCTGCCTACGTACTCCCTAGACATAGTGATCCAAAGTTACAGACATCGACAACCCCTTAGCACACGTCCCGCAGCAAAGCCCAACTCATGAAGTCGACTCATTGGTTCCCATCTGGATCCTGAGTTCTACTTCTCATTTGGATTACCTTTGCATCTTGGGTTTTGGTCTCCTCTGGATTGGTCTTCATTTGGTTCGTAACCTGTGCCTCGCGTCCAAGCTCCTTGGTTCAGCTCGTAGTATCTCCTCTGGTTCGGATCGGATCGTGCTCCCTCCATCAGATCGTGCATGGCAGCTCCTCCTCTAGCTCGTGGTTCATCCAGATCGGGTCGGATCGTGCTCCAAGCTGGATCGCGGCGTCACACTGGCTCGAGTCGGGTCATATGTCCTTCCATCGGATCGGATCGAGCTCCCTCCATCGGATCGGGTCGTGGTGCTCCAAGCTGGATCGCGATGCAGGGCTCGTGGCACACCTCAGTACAGGAGATCAGTTCGTGGATGCATACTCGCGGCGGCTCGTGAAGATGGTGTCATGACCGGGTCGGGTTCAAAAAGGGCGATCCGATCCGATTACTGGCGAATTTCCTGCAATTCTTCCAGCGACTGTTTTACGCCATACGACGGCTTTTTCGACCATTCTAACTTTTCTAATCAATCACAAAGCATACCATACAGTCATAGCAACATATAGAACTGACCATAAACACCAAAACAACCACTTGATAGGTTAAAACGGATCAAACATAGCCAAAATCCCATATTTTCCCTTAAGCATGTTTAGGCAAATCTAATGATATGATTAGCAAAACTTAACCAAATTAACCCAAACTTCTAATAGAGGTCTAAAACATCATTTCGAATTTTATAAATATTTTTCCAGAATTTATTAATGTATAAATTCGCTAATCAACACTAATTACCCTTAATTAACCATATTTAGTGAGAAACTTTGCAAATCACTCACCTTGGCCACAAGTAAAATACTAAATCTGAAATGTCTTCTGTTTTGGCACTGTTCTCAAGGCAACACAGCAGCTCTATCTCGATCTCTATGCTAATCCACCTCAATTTGATGTAGATTATGCCAATACTTGATTAAATGGTGATTAGAAGGTGTTTTAAATGTTGGAGGCCATGACTAGGTTGAGAGGAATGAATAGTGACGGCTGAAAAATGAGGAAAAGGTATTCTCTAAACCCTAACATCCCTTTTAAACTCCTAAACCCGAAATTCCCCATTGGGCCTAGCGGTTAATCACCCGGTTAAGCCCAATTAAGCTGTTTTTACCATCTGAAACTTGTTTCAGCCATATCTCCCAAACGGTGAGTCCGTTTGGCTAAAGTGACTACTCTACGGAAAGGAAAACCATCATCCGGATCCAATGGAAGTGGTTTCAAGTCAAAACTCCTTTCCAATCAAAAGTTATGGTCAAAACAAGATCAGTTAGGGGCAAAACGGTCATTTAAAAATCGGGAAAAATCATGAACATGGGAAATGACCCCAATAGTTGTCTCCCAAAGTTACATGACCATACGACTTCGAATGTAAAAGAAATAAATATTCTACGATCCTTCGATGCGTAGAATGTGGGTCGTTACAGTCTTTTTCAAATCTTTAGTTTAGTTTGAAAAGATAGATGCAACTATCTTTTTTAAATCTAAAATTAAATATTTTACTAATTTTTTAAAAATTTTAATTACAAAATTGCAATTTTGTAATCAAAAGTTCAGTTTTATCATTAATATTGCATATTTGCAACTAATAATGCACATATGACATACATATTCAGCTATCTTTTTTAAATCTCTAGTTTAGTTTTGAAAAGATAGATGCAACTATCTTTTTTAAATATGTAATTAAATAAGATATTCTATTAAACATTTAAAAATTGTTAATTACAAAAATGCAATTTTGTAGTCAAAAGTTCAGTTTTATCATTATCATTGCATATTTGCAACTACCAATTAACAAATGATATATATATATATAAAATTATCTTTTTTAAATCTGAAGTTCAGTTTTGAAAAGATAGAAGCAATTATCTTTTTTAATTCTAAAATAAGATAAGATATATTGGTAAACATTAAAAATTGTTAATTACAAAGATGCAATTTTATAATCAAAAGTTCAGTTTTATAATTAATATTGCATATTTGCAACTAACAATTGACATATGACATATACATTCAACTATCTTTTGTAAATCTCATGTTTAGTTTTGAAAAGATAGATGCAACTACCTTTTTTAATTCTGAAATTAAATAAGATATTATACTAAACATTTTAAAATTGTTAATTATAAAAAAATTAGTTGTTCAGTTTAATAATAATTAGTAATTATTATTTAAATTTTTTAATAGTAATTAGAAATTATTATTTTTGGTAAAATCTAAACATTTAAAAATTGCATATCTTTCTTGTCTTTTTAATAAAAGATAATTTCTTTTATCTTTTCGAATATAATGAAAATGCAAATGGATTTATCCGACCTTTAAAATAAAAAACTGCTAATAAATACACAACTTTAACAACAGTACTCCATGCCTTCAAACTCAATATCCTGTCTCTTCAAACAATACACTACAAAGTAATAAACATAAAACACTGCCTTTATTTTTATATTTACATATAAGATAGTTGCATCTATCTTTTTAATTTTTTTAGCTTTTGTGTTTGTCAAAATTATCTTTTGTGTTGTGAATTATATTACACTAATGTAAAATTATTCAGTACATACTCCAGAACTCAATGTAATCATAAACATTATTTTTATCTTTTGTGTAAAAATATAATTCTATTCAAAAAGATAAACTTGTTTATCTTTTCAAACTACTTTAATTATAGCTTCAAAATAATCAACAACATATTCTATGTAAAAGATAGATGAAATTATCTAATAGTAAAAGATAGTTGCAATTATATTTTAGTAAAAGATAGATGCAATTATATTTTAGTAAAAGATAGATGCAATTATCTATTTTAAATCGAAAATAAAATAAGATATTCAATGTAAAAAATAAACAAGTTAATATTTATCATTTAGTAAAAGATAAAACAAGATAGTCTATGTAACTTATCTTTTATCATTCAATAGAACTAAATTGTGAGTCTAAATTCATTTCTGCAATAATTTCTGCAATCTTTTATGTTGTGAATTATTGTCAAAGTTCACAACAAACACAAACAATCGATGAACAACAAACAACAAAGATAAACAAGTACTTACTTGTTCAGCAACTATTGAACATAAATTACCAAATATTATAAAGATGAAAACCTAGATTTATACCTGTCGAGTCTTTATTTTGAGAATATCGACTTGTTTTAGATTTTTTTTTTTTTTTTGAGCATACCGACTTAGGGATTTAGGGTTTCAGGTAGTTATGAATCGACTTAGGTTTTAGGGATTGAAATCGATCAGAGAGGGCGGAAATGAAATCGATCGCAACTGAACTTAGATGAAACCGAATGGAAATCGATTGATTTTTGGTAAAACTTAGGTTTGATTGAGAAAAGGTAGAACGAAGAAATAAAAGAACAAATTGAAGAAAGAGGCGTCTCGTGTTTTTTGTCCTGGAAAATAATTAACGTAAAGCCGTGTCCTTTAAACTTATTGTTTAACTAAAGGAGACCCTTAATGTATAATGCCCCCCTTTTTACTGCTAATAGACGCAGTTGGTGCCTCCAGGTTGATTCAAGGCTGTCGTTGCTCTTCTTCTCCAACAATATTTGTAGTCATCTATATATTCTTTCCCTTTTCCAGTAAGTTTATTGATTCAATTGTAATTTTGTTTATTTTTTGTTTTGATCCATCGAGTGTAAATATTTTTTTTTTTTTTTTTTTTTTTGTGAATCAATAAAGATGGTGGTTGGGTGAAATATTTGTGTATTACTATTATTTTCGATATACTAAGTTATTATTATCAATCAAATTCATCTTCAAGTGATTGGATAAAAAAAAAAATCCATTTTTTTTGTCTTTTCCGCTGCGCACAAAATCCCAATATTTTTTTTTACTAAACAAACGATTTATAATAACTATTACAACTTACATAACTGTGAAAATGATGAAAACTAAAAATGATACCACACTAATACAGATTAATACATAAAAGAGGTATTGTTGTTCAATAACAGAATTATACTTTCAAACCAAGTTGAATGCGAAATATACATTATAGATTAAAAACCAAGGCAAACAATTTAAAACATATAAAAAACTATGCTACATTAAAAAAAGATAGAAAATACTTGCGACTGCTTTCCAAATTTGCTATAGAATATCGAAGAATGAAATGCAACAATAAAGCTAAATTTCATGCCTAAACATTTTTTTATAGGAATTACCTTAAATTAAACTCCGATGGGAGTATAATACCTAAATTTGAATATAACAAGGCCGATGAAAGAAACGAGGCAACAAAATCAATAAAACGAACAAATTCATTTACTGGTATAGAGAAGGATGTAGAAAGGAATTAAATTTTCACATGAAAAGTAGGAGAAGAAAAGGAAAAAACAAACACTTAAGTGGAAGAATCTAGAAGAATGAACGTAGGAATTAACTAAAGAAATAGTTATATTACTAAAGTTAATAAGCTTGAATCAAAATTTAATCGCGAGTAAAACTCATATTTAAATGCAGTGCGGCTTCGCTGGTGACGCTGAGTGTTGCCGAGGACAATGGTGGATGGTCAAGCAGCTGTGTCGCTCCCCGGTGGTGGACTGATAGTCGCATGACAGCGGAGGCGGTATCAGAGTTTGTTTTGGAAATTCTGACAAGGGGAGGATGTGATGGTCGGACGTTATAGCTAGAATGAAAATTTAAATTTTTTTTGTTGCAAAAATATTGGTGGACCATCTTAAATCTTAAAAAGCCTTTGAAAAAACGTACTTGATAGCATACCATTTAGTTGCCATTCTCGTATGCTGGCTCGGCCCGACGAATTTTTCTGCTTTAGCCGATTTTCGCTCTATTTACACTTCAATTTGCTTGTTTGTCTGCACTGAAAACGTGGTTCTTGCAATTAGGGTTACTGCGACGTTTTCCCATTCTTCGTTCACCACTGAAATTGTCGATTGTCTTCGATTCTTTTGATAAAGGTACTCCTTTTCTTTTCAAATTCGCCCTTGTTGTCTTCAATCTTCGAATCATCTCGTTCACTGATTTGATTTTCTGCTTAGCGTTAAATCAAAATGAAACCAACGATTTTTTGCTTATGATTAAATCAAAATTAAAACATAGACAGATTTGAACTCATCGCCCCAATCACGTCTACCACAATCGTTCACTAGCACGAAAACTTTGCCTCCATTGATTTGAAACCCTAAATTTTGAACATGAAAATGAAGTGGCTATGGAAGCAGTATTAGGTAGACTGTGATAGTGTATATACAACAATGTACTTTTTAACATCTATATTTAAACCGACCGTTAAATCAATTTTTCCGAAGCCCAAAAAACATGGAACATGTCTATAACATGTTTCCTTAAATCTCTTCAATCTAATTTACTCAATTCTCTCCACTTTTGTCTTTTTAGATTTATCTAATTTTAAATATTCTCTATTCATTATTTTTTGATGTTCAACTAAGATTAATTAAAAAAAAAAAGACTAGTTTTGTTTTTAAACTGTGCAATCTAACGGTTGATTCATCATCGTTATGCGGTTATACTAGTAACGATTGAAATGTGCTATAAGGACCTACTACTTTTTAAAATGTGACTAAGTGCTTGTTAAAATGACCAAATCACGTACCCGTAATTTGAGTTTTTCTCCAGATTTTGTCGTCATATGTTATACCTTAGCTAAAAAAGGAAACTAGAAGTGCATATATGAAGGAACTAAGCTATTATAACGAATTCAATTGAACAATACAAAACCCAAATCAATACCGTTGGTCAGCAAACACTAGCTTGCATTACATAAAATGTAAGCAAATTTGTTAAGGTTTTATTTAAATTGCCATGCATAACATATAATACAAATAAAAACTATAAAAATGAATTGTATTATAATCCAAGTCAGTCCTGATAAAGAACTATACAAATTGAATTGGTTTATACATAATGCAATGCAATCCTGATACAGAGCTAAAAAACCTGACTTGCACTATGTGTAATGCAATCTGATAGTTTCGACCTGCAATTGAAACTAGACTGCACTGCACATAGTGCAAGCCAACACGAATAAAAGTTCATTAATATTAGCTAGCACTATATCAATGTTTGCTTGTACTATAACCATATTTTTATTCATTATCGTCAAATCAGATCAACTCAATGGAGCAAATGAACCTAAACGAGCCACACTCGATGGGGACAACGATCATTGGGGTTACTTATGATGGTGGCGTAGTTCTCGGTGCGGACTCACGGACGAGTACAGGTAATGTGTGTTTAAGCCTTTACATATTTTTTTTCTTTTACCTGCTTGTGAAGTTTCTCTGGCATGATTTTACGTATTCTGTGTGTTTTCACTGTTTTGTGAGGTGCAATTGAATGTGAAACTCCTTGAAGTGTATAAATCTACGTGTATTGTTTGTACATGCCCTTAAAAACCATGTTCATATCGTTTTACCTTCTTTATTTTTAGCTCAAATGTATTTTATACTAGTCATAGCTGATAACTTTAAGTACATGTTTTCGTAGGCATGTACGTTGCTAATCGGGCATCTGACAAGATAACTCAGCTGACTGATAATGTTTATGTGTGCCGTTCTGGATCGGTAACTTTTTCACCTTGTGCTTCACACTCTCTTTTCTTGTAAGGGGAGGTTGTTATGGTGCTTTATAATGGCTAGCTGATATGTAGTACTAAAAACTTATAGCTTATGTGCAGTTGTAGCCAGGAAGTTTGCTTCAATTTTTTTAGCCTGTTCTTTTAGCTGACTTTGCACAACAGACCAAATTCAACGCGGTGCTCCATTCTTTAGATTGTTATTTCAGTTTTGTGCTTTAACCTTTTCGTTTTCTTTAATCTACTCTTGTCTGGCGTCCTAATTCTTTGCAAGATCTCTAAGGTAGATTCTTGCAGTAAACACGGACGTAAATTAATTGATGGATTTAGGTTGACCTGGGTGGAGACTTAGAGGTCGACAAAGGACCATCATACACATATTTACTTAAATACATCTTATTATAACACTAAGGTGGTGCCTGGCGCAACGGTAAGGTTACCCGGCTGGTAATCTGGAGCGCACAGGTTCGAGCCCCGGCCTCTTCACATAATGTGAGGGAAAGGCTGTGCGTGCTAATCGACCACCCCCAGAGCCCGGGAAGCCGTGAATAGTACCAGGACGGGAGACTGACCTGGGAAGTCCTCGCGCTTGAGTACGGGGGAGCCTTTGGCACTGGGTATCCACCTTTACATCTTATTATAACACTGAACTTATTATTACATTATAACTTTTTATTTAATGTTGTGATCATTATTTGTTAATTCACTGTGGTGAAGTTTTGATTTCTCTTGCATAATAGGTGCAGCCAACAGGTGTTTAGCAATTTATTTAGCTCCTCTGGATTATTGGTTTGAGCTAGCTCACCGATTTTCTAGAGTTTACTCTTTGGTGCATGTACTCCAGACTTTATATTTGAACTTAATTTTTCTACAAACACTAAATATCCGTTTAGCTAACCGTTTTTCCTCTATGAATTGCTAATTCTTTTGGGAAGTTCTATACATGACTTGCACAAACATCCCCTGGAAAAACATATTATAACCACAGCCAGTCGGACTTATTTTGCAACTGTTCCAGTCTTCAACACAGTCTCAACTTATATTTTGCATAAAGTTTCATTTCAATCAATTTGTTAAAACCTTACTGTGACTTTATACAAATATGGCATGATATCTTTTATGAGTTATCATGTGTTAATGCTAACATACTTAGTTGTAAGCTTAAGATATCCCTGCTATCATGTATTTAGTGTTTTGATTATTTCTATTGTGTATGTTCTTTATTTTACACTAGCTTGTTTGTCCTATTCCAGGCTGCAGATTCTCAAGTAGTCTCAGATTATGTACGCTATTTTCTTAATCAACACACGTAAGAATTGTTTTCTATAGTTTCTATCTTCTCACATCTTATGATTTTTTCCATCTAAAGTACTTGAATGTTCTGTATACCTCTATCTTGTGAGTTACTCCTTTTTTTTTTCATTCTTAGGGTGGCATAGGTTGTTATTTATGCTAGGCTCATCATTTTTATCTGACAATATATAATACTTGCATGCGAACATTTTTAGTTTGGAAGTCTGACATAAAGACGTTTCATAGTCAAATTAACACAGAAATGCCAACTGCTTTTTTCCATTTACTTCCCATATATTCATCAATTTTGTTTTTGATGGATTACGTGCTGTTTCTAATTAATGGAAATCCTTGAGTATTGAAAACCAAAATTTTCAAAATGGAATTTGAGCCCTAAATAGTTAAGTTTAAATTTAAAACCGAAATGGGATTTAAATTGTAAATAATAGATTTAAAATATCCGTATGTAAAGGTTTGTATGTACTTTGAAGTTGATTTTGATGTTTGAACATCTACAAGTAAACTTAAAGCTTGATTTTCTCTCTAATTCTAATTTTATTTTGTTTTAAAAATATTACAGTGGGAATTATGAATATAAATAATAATATTAGTATGAGTTCGATGTGTTTTTTATTATGGGTTTAACTAACTTTGATTCAGGCTGTAAATCGAATTGTAAGGGATGGATCTGATCTCAATCTAGATTTAATCGTAATATTTTAAGATTTTTGACAGCAATAGTAGAAACACTTTGCACATTTTCTAATTCTTTATGATTATGGACAAGCTAATTATGATTGCATAAAAAGTCAGATTGACACTTTATCCAAGTGATTTTGTTATAATGGATATGCAGTTATGTTGATAATACCAAGGTTCGAAAACTCGGTTTTGGTCATTTGAAAATTTACTAGTTTCGGACGATTTCGATGGTTTTGGCGGTTTCGGTTTCGGTCCAAAAGTCGAACTTTTATATTTTTATAAAAACGTTAATGATAAATATTGCAAATCCATATAGAAACATAGTCCACAAAAATATAATGATGTAACATATTGTTGAATCAATTCAATGCTGTACAGATTGTTGAATTTCAGCCTAAAACAGCCCATGTCCAACGCACAAGTACACAAATTAAACTTGAGCTTAACTTCAGCCCAACACCACACCAGCCCAACACGTTAATACGTCTTCATCCGAAGTTAAATTACACCATGGCAAACCAAAAATTAAATCGACGATCTCAAATCGATGTCGACGCACATTATGAAAACAACGAAAAACCTTAAGCGAAGGCAAGTCAAGGTCGATTTGAAGAAGCGAAGGCAAATCGAGGTCAATTTGAAGGGGTGAAGGCAAATCAAGGTCGATTTGAACAAGTGAATCCAAGTCGAGGTCAATTTGTAGAAAAAAACCCAAATTGAGGTCGATATAAAAACACGGAGCCAAGTTGCGGTTGGTTTGATGAAATGGAGGTAAGCCGATGACGCTTTTTTTTGGAAACCCTAACCGAAACGAAATTTTCTGACGATCTCGTTTCGGTTTGTTGCGGCACCGGTATGGCACCACTAAAATTTCGGGGTACCGTTCGAGTTCTCAAACCATGGACAATACTTTGAAACAGCTGTTAAAAGTAGTAAAGCTAATTTGATCATCTAAAGTAGGTTTAGAAAACATCTAAATTGCGTTCTACGTCCAAACAATTTTGAACTGTAAATTTCATTTTCATCATATGCTATGCGAATACATTAAGGGATAAGAACCATTATTCCAATGTCACTCGTTTTATATTTATCGTTGCAGAATCCAGCTTGGGCAACCTGCAACTGTGAAAGTAGCAGCCAATTTAGTTAGATTATTATCATATCAAAACAAGGTACTTTCTGAGGTTACCCTTATCTTTTTTACAATTGTGAATTTTATTTTCATTTGTTGCAGTATCCAGGTCTTGAATATAATCATCTGCTCATTATATTTTGAATTAGTGGTGCAATGTTGCGTGCACTGTTAATGGCTGTTTTTTTTATGTATTTCATTCCAGCAAAAACCATGGGGACAAAAATCGTAGTGATGTCCCATAGATGTATTAGACTTATATTCTTCAGTTGATTTGGCTTTTTCATAACCACAGTCGTCTATATGGATTTTTTTTAATACCTGTTCTTATTTGGCTTTTCGTCATATCATTAAAAGATATAAATTTTGGTTTTGATTATTCAAAATTATTGAGCATTGTGTGGGTTATTAGTTATTACATTGTTCATCTCTGAGCGTTTTTTTCCCTAAGCTTGTTTTATTTATTTACTGGTTTCATGCTATTTGTAGCGATGTAAAGATACCACTTACAAGATGTTATTTGACAACCTGAAAGTGCTAACTAGGTCAGTGGTGAAGCTAGCCGCTGAATTTAGATAGGACAAGGTTCATGCATTGTTTGATGCTTTTAGCTAGGGCTAAGCAGTCTCTATCTCTCTCCTTTTCTTGTTCTTGTTCCTTTTTTTGGAAAAAAACAAAACAAAATATAGTGTTTAAAAAAAAGCATTTTTCATAATATGAGGCAGGGCCTGTGCCTTCAGCATATTGCCTCCACCTCTGAACTAGGTTAATTGTCATGTAAGGTATGCTCATCGTAATGCCTGGAAATTAGCAGTCACTGCAAAGATAAAATTTACAGGATGATGCATACTCTGAGATGTGGTCAACAAAACTTTGATATCAAATATAATTGTTTTACATATTCCTTGGTCACAAAGAAATACATGTTACTTAACTAGAATTTACTGAATGGCATAGACTCAGAGTAACACTTATCTTATTATTTTGTCCAAGCCATTGCCCATTTTATATTCATCTCTGAAATTCCCATGTGTCCTCATTCTTTCTTCTAACAGGTTTTGTGTTGTGTCAACTTTAGTGCGTATATTCCTGTCATACATGCAACTTCTACAGGCAAGAATCATTTCAAAAAGATGTACATCAAAACTAAAACCGTTGAAAATATTTCTACTGTGTTTGTGTGTGCGTGCACATGGTGTATTTTCAGAACCTAATATTGAAAACTCCTCACTACCTCATTTTTCAACGTTTTACTTATTCCCACTTATTAAAGAGCCGAATATTGTACATCATCAAACGATTAATGAAACATTCATCCAGCAACAAAATTTTGTTGGCACTGCTTCTATCACATTTTTATGTCACGTGCATGTAGGGCTTGTCATACAATAGTCCATCATAACTTATGATTTTAAATCTAGTTTCAAAGAGGGTCCTCTTTTATATTGTTGCATTTTTCAGAAATGATCTACATAAGGATCATATGTTCAATACAATGGATCATTCAAATTTGATTGACAAAAGAAATCAAATATGAGAAACTTTAGGGATGAGAGATATTAGGATGTGGAAATTTCTCTTTGTATACGCAGTAATTTTCATGTGTGTAGCATGAGTTTAATATACCGTTTTTGAGATCTTCAGGATTATACCGAATTTGCACTAAAACAGTGCAGTATACTTTCCTCCTCTGTTATATTAATTTTGCCAGGAGTAAAAATTATTTGCCTTAAATAGCAAGGTTCGAGAACTTGGTTTTTGGTCCGGGTTTCGGTCGTTTGAAATTCTCTTTGTTCCGATTGATTTCCAAAATTTCGGAATTTTCGGTTCCAGTTGCCATAACCTTAATTGATTAAACTAAATATAAAACAATATACTTGATATTGAACAAAAATGAAATATAAAACATTAAAATTAAATAAATATTATAATTTATTAGTTAACCTAAATTAGAATGAAATATTATAATTGAATTACATAAACAATGCAGGCCCAATTAATTGAATGAACGTTATATTTAACTTACATCTTACCCGGCCCATTCATTATATTTTATTTATCTTAGGAGGCCCGATTAACTTCCAGCCCAAATCTAACCCTAAAATGTATCTTCTTTGTAAATCTTTTGATGTTCATCTTTTAGCAACAACTCGTCTTCTCTGTAGAGCCGTTGATGTAATGAGAAGAGATTACCGTTCAAATGGACTTCAGGTCAATTATGTCTTTCGATTTTATTGCTATAGAATGCGAATTGGTCAAAAAAAATTCGATTTTGGGAGGTTACTGATTTGTTGATTCTTTCAATTCAATTGCTTTTCTATTTGATTTGCTGCTTTTGTTGGTGTAGATACAGGTTTTTTTAACCGAGTTTAAGCGGGATGAGTTTTTTGCTCTCAACCCGTCCCCCCTCCGGTCTGGACCCAACCAGGATGACGGGTACCCACCCATAATCTCGTACCTGGTTAAATAGTGTTTTTGCATAAGCATTGCACGTGACACACACACACACACACATACATACATACACACACACATACATACACACACACACACACATACATACATACATACATATATATATATATATATATATATATATATATATATATGCGTGATGCGTGTGTATGTGGCACCCCTTTTGCACCCCAATAATAACCACACATTTATAATAAGTTAGTGGGGGAGAAAGAATTAGCGAAAAAAGAGAGAAATGAGATTGTGTGGTGGAAATCAGAGGGGCTAAAAGGGTGTTGCACTATTTGGGATGCTCCTAATCCTATCTCATACACACACAACACGATTCAAGGCACCCCTATTTGGTTGGATCCTATTTTAAGCCACTCATTTATAGTTAAATAAGTTAGCGGAAATAGAGAGAGTTAGTAGGAAGAGGAAGAAATAGGAATATGTGGACATGTGGTGGAAATCAGGAGGCTATAGGGGTCCTGCATTGTATGATTTGCTCTTGAATCTTGATCCCCCCTTCCCCTCTCCCTCCTCTCTCTCTCTATATATATATTATATATATATATTATATATATATATATAATATATATATATAGAAGGGTTACGATACACCTCTTATGTTGCACGTGAACTCTCCCTCTTAATCTCCACCACCCATTTCCCCACTCATTTTCTCTCTTTCCACTAAGAAATAATATTGAAATAGGAAGAGAGAGAATGAGTGGGGAAATGGGTGGTGGAGATTAAGGGGGAGAGTTCATGTGCAACATAAGAGGTGTAGCGGAACCCTCCTCATATATATATATATATATATATATATATATATATATATATATATATATATATATATATATATGATCAAGAGCACCCCAAATAGTGTAGCACCCCTTTAGCGCCATTAATTTCCACCACACATTCCTCCCTCTCTCTGCTTCCACTAACTCTCTCTCCCCCCACTAACTTATTAAACTATAAATGAGTGGTTTAGAATGGGGTGCAAAAGGTGTGCTACCAAATAGGGGTGCCCTGGAGCGTGCATCATATATATATATATATATATATATATATATATATATATATATATATATATATCAGTAGACAAAAAACGAATGTTCTTGAATGGGCAATGATGCATGAATTTCAGTGGTGAAAACGAATCTCAACTCTGATTTATCTCTCTGACAAAAATACAAAGTCTTAATTTATTATCACCACATACATGAGAGAAATACGAGTAAGCATAAGTGCATAAACAGATGAATATCTTTGTTTTCTCGTATATTTACATTTAGCATATTCAATTCTCTATATCATGTTTTTTTTTTGGTTTTTTTAACAAATGAAAGAAAAATACTATGCCTCTGTGATGATCTTAGAAAATATAATGACAATACATTTAAAAAATATGTAAATGTGAGTACATTGTATTTTCAATAAGTGAAATTTGGTTCCTTCACCCTTAAAACATTTCATTTATTTATTTTCATGACTAGGCTCCATGAACCTAAACCATTGTATTCAGGGTTGGAATATTCGTTTTGGTCTCACTTCAGAGTTCGGATACAGCTCCGTTTTCTTACTCCATATTTATTGGATTTTTATATGCATTGAGATATAATTGAGTTGTAAATGTAATGATTTCTAGATGGCTTATAGTTGATCTCATGTGGTTATTAACCACAATATGCTCTAATCTTCATCTCAAGCTCTGCAGAATATGCTTCAAACTGGTATGATTGTCGGCGGTTGGGATAAATACGAAGGCGGTCAGATATTCTCAGTGCCCCTTGGAGGGACCATACTGAAGCAGCCTTTCACAATTGGAGGTATTTTATGATTATTTTATGCTTTTAGGTAGGCACTCGGGTGACATGAAGCAAACAACTGAATGCAAACTGAAATTATATTTTAAATATTCCTTTTTGGTTTTCTGACTTCGACCCAGTTTTCTGGGTTTAGCAGCAATTGCGATTTTTTTGGGGCACCTTTCAGGGTATCCCATAACAGTATTTACTATTTGTTCACACTTTCCACAAGTTAAGAACTATTTTCTTGTTTGATGGATCGCCACTGTATCATTTAAAGTTTTTAATATATGAATCATAGATTTCCAAATTTTCAGCCAAATAAATATATGTTTATAGCCATTGAGGACCACAAATCGTGTAACCTTTACGACTGCTGCTATAGAGATCAAGGGTTTGAATCTGTCGGACATCAATCACCAAATATAAAAAAACAAGTGATAGGAAAGCTTATTATAAAACTTGAGCCCCACTCCTTATTGTCTAGGAAACAGCAGTCTCACAATGTACAGCACGTTTTAACTACATCTTCACACTCATTTGTGGTTCACTGGCTTTGGTTTAATTTTGAAACACCGCCTAGTACACATGCAACTGTTGTATTGACTCGTAATAAGTCATAGCACAGGCAAACGTAAATGAGAACAAGTGTGTCTAGCAAGCTTTTCTGCGTATTAGTTGCAAATACAACCGGTGTTGCATCTGCCATAGCTGATATTCTCTCATTTCAGGATCTGGATCCAGCTATTTATATGGATTTTTTGACCAAGCATGGAAGGAAGGGATGACCAAAGATGAGGCTGAGGTATGTGAAGGAAAATTGATGGAATATGATTTGTTTATGTATAAAATACCCAATATGTGTGGTTGCTAGATTCACGAAATTTGGTTATTTATTCATCATATTCACGACCATGTAGCTGTTACTTTATGGATACTGCCAATGTTTTCAAAATGGAATGAAAACCGTGAATCGTAAAATTCAGACTTCAAACCGAAACAAGATTCAAATCGTATATTCAATTGATCATTTGAAGATTTGTACACCCTTTTGAAATTAGTTTTGATGTTTGAGCTTCTACAGCTAAACTAAAAGCATAATTTTATCGCTTATTTCATTTTGTTTTGTTTTGAAAGCTTAGTGATTGGAATTTTGAATCCAGTATGTATATTAAATATGTTTTTTAGTTGAATGTTTTTTAGTTGATTCGCTTAGTTGAATGTTTTTTAGTTGATTCGCTTAGTTGAAAGCTTAGTGATTGGAATTTTGAAAGCTTAGTTGAATGTTTTTTAGTTGTGGTTTTAACTAAGTTTGGCTTGAAACATGAATCAAATTGTGAAGGGAGATATGTGATCCGAATCAGGATTCAAATTATAAGATTTTTGACAACCATGTTTACTGCTAAATATATTTGATCCCGTTTAAAATGATTTTTTGGAGCACTCTGTTTTTGATTTTGTTACTTGGCACTTCAGTTGTTTGAGATGATGTATAAGTGTACCGTCACATTTAATTTAGTATGCTGCATTTAGAAATATTTTACCTTTTTTGTAGAGAAGAAAATCATTTGAATAATACGTGAAAAAGATGAGAAAACAATTAAAACTTACTATAATGTGCAACACTACTAAAACATTGTAAATGATATTGTTAGCGAATTCTTCGATAACAACCCGAATAGCCAGTGCGAAGCCAAAAGTTGAGGTCTTATGCTGGATTCGAAGCATGAGCTGGTTCTTCGAAGCTAAATCCTGGCTTCGAACTGAAGTAATTAATTCTAGGTCACCAATTGAAGCCCCTTTCGGAGGCTTAGAGTCGACACACTTGAATATACATTTTATTCAAGTTGAAGCGAATCGATCCAAAACGAGTTTGGTCGAAACAATCCAGTTCAAGTCAGAATGATTCGATTTCAATCAAATTGTACAGTCAATTATGCTGTGCAATATGCATGGTCAGTTCGATAGTCAAGTAAGTTTAAATTTGCTATGCATTATACAACGTCAGTCCAAATGTCCATATTGTCATTGATATGTTATGTTCAAGTGCGAATTCTAAAATCAATCTTGACAAATTATCCCAAATTCAATTTAGGGTTGCAAGAAACTTAAAATGTAGAAAATGAAAAAGAATATCTAGCCCCTTAAACGGTGACCCTCCGCCTTTATTTGTAAGTGCTGATCAGGTTTTGCTTTACCTTCAAGTTGCTTCGGCTTCAACGGGTGTGCTTCAATTGACTCAATCTAGCTTAAACATTGAATACTGTGCTTAAGAAAAATGCAACTTTGAACTTTGCTAATAGTAGGAATAATTTATAATTTGTCAATCATCGTCGTTTCGAATCAAATTCGAAGTTTTGTTCGTCGTATCGATTTTTGAAAGGCAGTCGGTACGAGGCACTGACACTAATCCATGAGTGATTGTGAATTAACGGGTTGCCTTTGGGTGGTTTTAATTCGAAGTCCATACACCATATCACCTCAGTGCTTCAGCTTTAATTAAGTACGGTTCCTTAGGTTGAGGTCTATCAAATTTACTCCCGAAGCTTTAATTTTGTCGAAGTCATTATGCTATTTTGGTTTTAACAAGTTTGCAGGTGTTGACTTCAAAAAAAATGGTTTCACTTCACAATGTTTTAATAAAAATTATATGTTATACTAATGTTTATTAAACTTAGCTATGGTAAATGCAATAGGTCTTGGTTAACTCAACATTATATAGGTCGAGATCGCGTGTTGTCTTTCGAAGCAGAACCATAGTCTCGTCTGGTGTTGTTTTTTAATTACAATTGAGTATGGTATATCAGATCTACTTAGTCGATGCAATACACTTGTGTCTATTATCTTTATATATTTTGCATTGACTCCCGTAAAGTTAATATATATGCCTTGTCCTTGTTTTAACTTAGCATAAGAATATTTTTTCATTAAGGTGATACAATGTGCTATGCCCAAATATTTATTTGCGAGTTAATTCAAATGCGGCACACCATACCGACCTTCGGTCGATTCGGGATTATTTTGTTGTGTTATCAATTATTCAGTGAGAGTTCTAAAATTTGGAATAATATCAGATGACATAAGAATATGAAAACTTGCAAATCAAAAAAGAGACCCTTTAAGAAGAGTTGCTCTAGACCAAAGGATTCACCTCCTAGAGACTACAATAGAAGATACCAATTTTTCCAGCAGTCTACTCTAATATCACAACTCAAGATGAAATAAATTTTATTTTAGAGCAATTTGGAATTTTTGAGGTTAAAGCTATTATTGTTACGCAGACGATACTATCTATTCCCCTCCACATGGCTACTTCGCATTTACTCCAGTTTATATTTTTGGCATGCTGGATAGCTTTCGTTTTTGGTATTTCTGCAAAATATTCGGAGTACCTAAACATGTCTTCCATCTAACTGATTTACTTGACTTGTTTGGAAATCCTTGATTGAGAGTAGGGTTTTCCCCTTGACGTGGAAGTCCACTTTATTGTCAGTTCATATAAAACCAGCGAAAGTCATGGCATGATTCTTTACAAAATTAATCCCCATTCTAGTAATCTGATCTCCGATCCAATTAACAAATAAAAAAAAAGCAATTCGCACTTATTTTTCATGAAGTGTTACTTCAGAACCACAAGAGATTTCTTTAGCTCATAAGTTTATTACTAATCGATACTTCAACATGCTTGCTCCATATGGTAATGAACTTTCCTTTTATTTCTTCTAAAATATTTAACCTCTGACAAAGAGGCAATGTCAATACTTCGATCAAGAAAGCTGAGACCATAGGAACAAGGCCATGTTGCTCACATAAGCCAAACTTCTTCAATATAGAATCATTTGGACTAGCCATAGAATTCTGGCTGAGCCTCCTACATGAAGAATCGTGGAAGCAGAGCGCGGGCTCTAATTTCGGTCGAAGTTTCAATCTTTACTCGGAATTATCTCATATAAGGTGGATCTTTTGGTAAGTGCAGATGTTACTTTTTACTGGAATTTCTCCTTGATAATACGCCATGCACTACTTGTTTTCAGACTTGAGTATTTTGGTTGGGGCTTCTTTCTCTAAAAAAGTTGCGGTTGTTTCCCCTGTCGAGTAGAGTCAAATTGACGTTGCTTTTTTTAAAAGTTCTTGAGTCTAATGACTTCATGGATGATGTACTTATTTCATACGAGTATGACATCCTCCAATTGAATCTCCTAAAAAGCTCAAAATTACGGAGCGGTCTACACCTATCCTTGGAGATATGCCACTCTTCGCTCAACATCGTTTAACCTTAATATCGTAACCACGTCTCCCCCTTATGTGGTGACTATTGAACAATTTCAGGATCCTATACCTAAAATCACCCTTTTTTGATTCTTTGGGTGCTCTGAGTCGGTGTGAGGAGGTTGGACTTTCGATTTCGTTGGATGATCCTTTTCCTTTAATTCTCCAGTGCTTATTTCGGTAAACTAGTTTAAGAATCTCGCTCAACTTGTTAAGCAATCACCACCTTTCTCATCTCTCGGATCGTCTAATATTCAACCTCACACTTCTATCGAGCAATATGCATTTTTAAAGCACTTCTTTCTGGATGGCGCTAATGGCTTTTTGTTGTTGGATGTGCCAAAGAGTGCTCGGGTATGCCGAGGACTTCCTCCCTTTAGGATGTGTCATGACATTGTTTTAGAGCAAATCAAAGGCTTCTTCCCTATACGAGATGTTTTAGCAAGGCCATGTGGATGACTCGGGGCAATTCTCTTTTGATGTGCCAGGAAGTGCCTTTAATGTGCCGAAGGTTTTGAATGGAATTTATTCTCCTTGACCATGGCTAGAAAACATTTTTTGTCGATATTTTTCTTGAACCAAATTTTGAAGCTCTCCCTCCCTCACAAAATTGTTGATAACCACTTCGAGAGTTCAACATTGATTAGTATTATGTTCACTGGCATAGTGGCATTGGTAGTAAGCTCCTTCTTGATTTCTTTTATTCTTTGGACATTTCTTTGTTGATGGACAATAGTTGAGATAACCTTTAGTCAGGAAATATATGTTTTCATAGGAAGTAATTGAGAGACTTTCTTTTATAGACTTGAACTTCTAGTTGAAGTTTTCTTTGATCAACGTTAAACATTTTAGAGCTAATATTGTACTCAATATTATCAAAGTGCACGCTATAGCGTGCAATAACAACAAATAATGCATAGCATAGAGTTTTTGCTATTGCACTTATTATCGTAGTAGTTCCGTGTAGCGCTAAATAATGCGCTATTTTATCATAGAGCAAAATAACGCGTTATTTTGTTATGTTTCTTCTCTAAATGTTTGGACAGTGAATCAAGCCCAAAATAATATGCTATTGCACTTGTAATGACTAAGATGAAAACATTGTGGAGTACAATTCGAAAAGAAGAAACTGGCGATTGTTTAGATAATGATGATGGTTTCGTTTGGATGAAAGTTGTAATTAGACTTTAAAAGTTTAGGAGTATAGTATAATTTTTATATTTTGTTATTGTACATTTGAATCGTGTTTGACTTTGTTTATTCAACCGTTGTTATTTTAGACTCTATATATGTTTATTTTTCTTTGATCTTATTTTCACTTTGTAGCTGTTCTTGTTTATATTTTTTTTCTTAGTTGTCATTTGAAAATATTAAACATTTTATGCAAAATTGTAGTTTCCATGCAATTTTTGTGGAGTTTTATCTCACTATACCTCACAAATATAAGATAAATTTTAGATCCGTAAGACACAAATATATTATATCCGTCAATTATTTTTTATGTACAAGATGAATTTATTACCTTTTCTCTAATATAATTCCATTTTACATCAATTATTTCTAGTATATACATGAAGTATAATAGTGCTTGTATTTGAAGTCTTGAACGGTTTGGATATGCCACTTAATATGCAAAAAACTAGAATTAAGTTTAGTTAGGCAAAATATACTTGATTTATTATTTCAATGAACCAAATAGCACGCGTTATAGCTCAAGCCTTGCGCTATTTGCTGTTGACTACATCGATTGTGCTTAACAATCTTCCTCTATAGGGAACTGTGAGACTTATGAGATCGATCAATAGTTGCTTTTCATTTCAAAGGAAATTGAATCTCTTTCAATTTTTTTTCCGATGATGATTCCTTTTGCTTTTCGTTGAATCTCTTGCCTTATGTTTAGAAAAGAATCATCTTTTCCACATTGCTTTCCAAAAGCAAAGTGCGGATTGACCTCATTTGGAATGGGTTGATGCTCCATTTATTAGGATTATAGGGATTCATCAGCTTCTTCTTATGTTACATGATGTATAGTGTCTTTAGCCTTAGCACTTGCTCCTTGTGCTCTTTTGTAATTCGGTATTGAAAAGTTGATTCAACTATCTTCGGTTTAATTGACCCTTGTTTTGACCTAATAGTAGTCCTCGGGAGTTCGGTTGGAATCGGGAATAAGGTATATGTATGGTGAAGCAAATCCTTTAAGCCTCATTTATGTAAGCAATGGTGGTTAAACAAAGACGGAGGTTCGAGCCCTCTTATTAGTGCAAAAAACATTAGTGAATTTTTTCATTAATACCCCGAGGTGATAGTGCGAAACCAGAAGTTGAGTTCTTAATGCTCAATTTCGAAGCATGAGTTGGTACTCCAAAACTTAATCCTCGCCTCAAACTGAATTTATTAAGTCTAGGTCACTAGTCGAGGCCCTTACGAAAGCTCAGAGTACACACACTTGCGAGTGGTTCTTATCCAAGTTGAAGCGAATCAATTTAAAATGAGTTTGGTCGAAACCGTCTAGTTAAAGTCAGAATGATTCAATTTGAATCAAATGTATAGTTAATTATGCGGCAATATGCTCGGTCAGTTTGATAGCTAAATAAGTCAAAATATGCTATGCGTTATGCAAGGTTAGCTCAAGTGTTGCATATTGTCATTAGTATGTCATGCAAGTACAACGGTCTGAGTGTAAATTCTTGAACTAATCTTGACAAATTATCCCCTGTTGAAATTGGAGTTACGAGAAATTAAAATGTAGAGAATGAAAAATGATTTTTCAGTCTCTTAAACATTGACCCTTCGCCTTTATTTATAAGTCCATGTCAGGTTTTGTTTCGCCTTCAAGTTGCTTCGGGTTCGACAAGTGTGCTTCACATGAGTTTGTTCAACTTAAACTATCCTTTTATGCTTCATTTTTGGCTTTGATAATTGTTTCTTAGGCTTTGGTTGGCGAAACGAAACAAGTATTCAGGAGGAAGGATGCGGCATACTTCAAGCAGAATGGAAAGTGACATGGCTATGAGATGACGAGACAATTGAATCTCATTCAACCGAGGAAACAGTGCAGCCTTGCTAGCCGAAGCGAATGAAAACATCAAAGGCAATAATACGGCTCCGACGTGAAGAAGGGCGATACGAGTTTGTAAGGTAGATAAAGCGACATGGCTACTTACTCCTAGTAGTGGTGGAATCGGTTCGGTACCGGAACTTTGTATGCAAAACCATTACCGTACCGACTTATATGATAGTTAAAAAATCATACCATTACCAACGAAAAAAATCGGTTATCAACAGTTCGGTTTATGGTTGGTAGAGATCGGTAATAATTTTTTATCGTTCACTATTATGAAATCTTTTTATTTACAATATTTCACGTTAAAATGTTAAATGTTAAAATTGATTCTTATGTTATTATATTATTATTTATCCATTTTATTTTCCGTAGTCAAACATGCAAGAAAACATTATAGATGAACTAAAATATCGTATAAATTATATTTCTAAGATATATGATAAAAATTGCATTCAATCTTGTATCATGATAGTATTTTCCTAGGTATTTTATAAATCATTACATATTAGAAGTTCGTTATGTAATAAACATATATGATGAAATATAAGAATATACATATGTATTGTTTAAGATGTGGTAGGTATGGTAATTACCATTGTTAATACTCAATTACCGTTACCGTACCGCATATTTTCATATGGTTTGGCATACCGTATCAATCAAATCTATTACCAATTGTTCGGTACCACTTTCGTTGGTATCGATTGGTAAGTGGTTACTAGGGTGAGGCCCGTGCTTCGCACACAGGGAATTGGTATTATAATAGTGTTAGTTTTTTTTTTTTTAATTTTAATTTTAATGCTGTTTTCTCGTGTTTCTATTGGAAGAGCTGACATACAATTCACCAATGTTTGTGGGTAAACGGGATAATCTATACAAAGTAGATATAGCACTTTTATTTGGAAAAAATATCTGGTAAGAACTCCCATATGCTTGTTGAAAACATAATAAATTTAGCTCATACGATTAGGAAAGAAAGTAAATGTTTGCAAATCAATCCGATATACTTCTATAAAAGTGAGTTGTACAATATTTTATAACACATAAAGAGATTCTTCGTGGATGTTCACTAATGAAAGCAAGCTCGAATCCTCATAAGTTGGGCAATTTTTCATATTTCACATGCTTTTGGTAATCTGAAACTGTTATAAGAGTATACAACGGTGAATGGTTCCATAATGCGCCTATTACATAGAAAGTTGGGACCATCACTATCTTATGCAAACAAAAGTAATAATCTAACTTTTCAATATCAAACAGCAGACCAAGTTCATGGTAGTGACACTTGCAGTAATAATTTTGGATGACGGAATACATAACATTGCAATATAAAGCTCCAATTACATCACAATTTGAATAATAAAGTTGATTTGAACCGTAGTATACCGGTGATATAATTAAAACTACATTAACTGAAAGTGCTCCAAATTTTGAAACTCCAAAAAACAATATAACTGAAAGTAGAATTTGCATCTCAATTATCTTAGCAACCGCAATTTCCTATTTTACATATGATACTTCTATCTATATATGTTGATGGTCCACACAAACGAAATCATAACAGGAACTTAAGGGTTGGTTTTAATGGCTGCAAAACTGCAAACAATCGTTAACTCCTGCAATTTGAGGAAAAGAGCATTTTAAAACATATGAACACACTTAAAAGTACGAAAATAATTGGCATGATCATATGCCATTTTATGCAGACGTGTAATAGCAATAGTGGCATTATCATATGTCATTTTATCAGTCCAAAAATGCATAAATGCATAAATCTGAAATAATTTCAACTTCATACTATTAATGGAAAGAATGGACAGTCTTCCAAAGATAGCAAGTGAGTTGACTGGAGTTTTTTTTCTTTCTAAATGTTCTCAGTAGTCATATCATTGCATTCCAGCTACAAAATAAATACCCAATGTGTAATTTGATATGTCATCTTAGGTAGTTTCTTTCTTACATTAGTTGCAAGGTGTGCAACTCAATATTTCTTCTATGTTTGAAATCATTGTGTTTAGTACATTTTAAGTGAACCAAAGTAAAAGAGAACTTCTATAACATATATAGAGCGTCAAAATTGCAGAATAATTTTAAATCTAACAGCAGCAAACACTATATATAACTGAGCGTAGTATTAGGCAACATGTGATTTTGAATAAATTGTGCTACTTTGTGTATAAGATTTAATATCAAAGATTGTGAATTGATAATGAAGATGAGAATAGCTCCACTGAAAATTTTCCCATCAAGAGGAGAGGATATATATCAATAAAATACCACCGACTACTATATCCAGATTACTCCAATATTTTTTTATTCTTATTTTTGGACCATTTACCAGAATACCACATTTTCAGAATAGATTTAGACAGTAACTATCCAGATTATATATCAAAGGGTTTCAGGCTTAGCAGAACTAAAACAGAGTACATGAAGTATGAGTTTAGCGGTGTCAGCTCAAATGACGGAGAGGTAACCCTGGCCAGTAGAGTAGTACTCATGAAGGAATCATTTTGATACTTAGGATCTATGTTGCGGTTTGATGGGGAGATTGATAAGGATGTTAGTTTTAGAATTCAAGCAGGATGGGTGAAATGATGATTAACATCTGACATTCTCTGTGATAGGAAGATTCCTCAGAAGCTTAAAGGAAAGTTCTATAGGACAGCAGTCAGGCCTGCAATGTTATATGATGCAGAATGTTGTCCTACTAAGAGGCAACACGTCCAGAAGATAAGTGTAGCAGAGATGCGAATGCTGCGCTGGAGCTGTGGGCATATCAGGCGAGATCGGATTAGAGAGAATATTCGGGAAAAACTTAGAGTTGCACCTATTGAAGAGAAGTTAGTCCAACACCGTTTGAGATGGTTTGAACATATCCAACGTAGACCATACGATACATCTGTGCGCGTTGAAATTATAGGCCGCGCCGAAGACCCAAAGAGAGGTAGATGTCGACCTAAAATGACATGAAAGTAGATAATAAAGAGAGATTTAAGTAATTGGAGTATATTTGATGAGCTGGTAGTGGATAGGAGTGCATGAAAGTTGACAATCCATGTACCAGAACCTTATGTTTTTTTTAATATGTTTAATTATTTTAGACTTTATTTTACTTTTATTGAATCTTTTTTACTTTTTATTACTATTTTAGACTTTATTTCACTTTTATTAAACCTTTTTACTTTATTATTATTATTACTTTATTTCACTTTTATTAAACCTTTTTACTTTATTATTATTATTATTTAAAAAAACCTTTATCATACGACATTTTATCTGTTTGGTTATTTTAAACCCTTATATATATTATTATAATTATTATTTATTTTATTTTATTTTAATTTTGGGTTCCATATCTAGCTAACCCCAACTTGTTTGAGATATATAGATTTGTTGTTGTTGTTGTAGTAGTATTTAGGCAGTAACTATCATAGATGCATCAAGAAAGCAAAACCTCTTTGTATCTTATCCAAGGAAAAAAATAATTCATTCAACATTATCTGTTTGTTCGTTCTTGAAATTTGTTAAAAATCGTGCTAACCAAGCATAAAATTCGTGAAATTTTGGAAATTAATAAATGTCGATAAAACACACGTAATCAAATTTAGGAGATACCATTCATACAAATAAAGTGTGCAGTCATAGCCGTATTGATGCAGATGTATGTGGTGTAAGTGTGTATAAAATAATTTGTTAAGGAAAAAAAAAAAAATGAACCAACTGAACTTTAGTTCTTAATTGCTATTAATCATAATCATTTAGGGTCCTAGTCTGGGTAGCAAATCAGCGTCCACTTATAGTTTAATTAGCATAAATCATGTTATTAGTATAGAAAAGAGGTGAATTAATTTTGCACATTATTTGTGGCTAAGTTAGAAACCTATTTAAAGAATTCCCAAAAGCAACATTTCTATAGGTTTGTACGTCATGTGAATGAGCTATTGCCCTCATTCCTTATATTTTATTTTTGGAGACCTGCAATACTGTTTGAGCTTTTCACAGCCAAAGTATCACCACACACTTGCCATCCAATAGACAATGTCCAAATGGAAATATCTTTTTATTTTAGCTACTGCATCACTAATAATTATGTCAGTGTTAGTTGTCAAATTAGAAGCAACGTGATATATGTAATATGAAGAAATATGAGTTTGACATATCACATTTCAAAGTCTGGTACTTTTTTGTATCGTCGAATTGGAAACACGTACTTAAAAGTCAAAATTTTGCTTCAGTTTTATTAACAAAAGCACATATATTAGAAAGGCTATACATGAATATTGAATTATTTTGTATTAGAATATCTGATAATAAAAGTTGCAAGCGCATAAATACATATAGTACGCAAATAGGCTATGAAATTGCTCTAAATGGAGATCAAAGATGAATATGAAATAGTGGGACAAATAGATTTTTATCCAAATAGACAATTTAAGTGAATAATGGTGTTTTTGAAAACAACAGCATAATGCGTAAATATTAATGCAGTGACAAGTAATGCCACAATAAACCATTCAGTATGAATCAAAGGATAAACGGTTTTATCAATGATATGTTAACGACTCAATATAACTGGTTCTATATTTGAGATATTAAAAAGTTCTAATTTAGCGGAGTGGAACATGTACGTAAAAGTCAATTCTTGCTTCAGTTTTGTTAACAAAGTGCAACTATTAGAAAGGCTATACATAAGTATTGAATTATTCAGTGTTAGAAATTTTGATAATAAAAGGTGCAAGCACATGAATACATACAGTAAACAAATATGATATTAGATTGCTCTAAATGGATGTCAAAGATGAATATGAAATAGTCGAACAAATAGATTTTTATCCAAATGGACAATTTAAGCGATTAATGGTGTTTTCCAAAACAACGATGTAATGTATGGATATTAATGCAGTGACAACTAATGCGACAATAAACCAATAAGTATGAATCAAAGTATAAACAGTTTTATCAACGATATATTAACGGCTCAATACAACTGGTTCTATATTTGAGATCTTAAGAAGTTCTAATTTAAGGGAGTGGTTATCTTTCCCAATTTAAACTATTTCAAAGAGAAACTAATCATGTAAATTATAAATCATAAGAGTGGAGCATAGAAACCACACATTGGTTAGAGGAGAAATATGGATATCGATAAGAGCTTTCCAGGGTCAGCATAAAATTTATCTCCAGCAGAATTTGAGCTTCGAACGACTCCAGCATATTGATTGAGAAAAAAAGTAATTAGAACATAAGATAAACTGCAGTGCAAAATGTTGAGTAACAAATAACGCAAGTCATTGTGACCAAGGGAAGAACATAACAAATAAGTGGAAAAAAAAAAACAGTTTAATTACAGCATGAGATAAACTGCCCTGCACATTGTTGGATGACAAATAGTATAAATCATTGTGACCAAGTGTCAATTCAATCTGCAGTTGGTTTATATAAACAACAGAACATATAAGTTAAAAAATATGTAATTATGGCATAAGGTAAATTGTACTACAAAATGTAATTATAGAATAAATGTTTTCATCAGCAGTATCATCTAACGATATTAGAATGTAGTCATGTTTTTCCGGAGGATTCTGATATTGACAACATTAATATACGTAATCTTGATGAGATGGTTATAATATATTTCAAGACGTGAAATAAGGAAAGGAAAAAAAAATCAAAATCAGACTATAATGATAGATGGCAAAGTAATCACCTAACAGAGAATCTATTGACCACTCCGTATAAAGGAGTAGATATTTACATGCAAAAATTGAACAGGAAGAAATTTTAGAAAGAGTCATGGATATTATATGTTCAAATTGGAAAATGTTAGGAGTATGTAATAGGCAACCAAAAAAGAAATCTAACATTTTGTTCTTCAATCAAAACATGCATACACGATTTTAAGTTTGAGTAATCACCATGTCACTGGACTCTATACATTTGCTTCTTTAAAAGCTCTTGTTCTAAAATTGAGAATGCGACTCATTCAATTTCCTAGAGTATATTCAAATTGTTTAATAGATTATTGCAGGAATAGGCTTGGATTAGAATAACATATAGTGGCATGTCTTACCAATGTCCAAAATATTACCAGGAAGAAAAGGATTAGTGTAATAAATATTAAACTTAATGGTAGGTTAATCTATGATAAAGAATTTAGTTAGCATGATCTAGTAATAAATAAATGCTGGGAATTATTCTCTGTTATTTTCAAGTATGTTATCCTCGAGCAACATGTTCTTGCAGCAGCCATGAACTCGGTTGCACCTATTCTCTAAACTATGCACTTCTCTGTTCCTACTTTTTTAGAACAGCATCACCAAAGTCGGTAATTTGCGGAAATATAAAGGTCATCAACTAACAATAAGTCCAGAAAAAAAAAATTGAATTTGACACCTAAAATTAATGTTCAACTCATCCAAGTTTTGAATCACAATTCAACTTCACCAAATAGCACAAAAGCTTATGTTGAATTAGGGCATAAATTGGGAAAGCAAATAATATTACTCAACAATTAAACAGCCGATATAAAGGTGGAGCAGAGCATGTTAGTCATCGGTAAATACACATCAAATCGTTAAGTAAATTAAGCATAATTAAGTGCAGGATGAGAGGCATTTACCCTTTCACAGGCTTGAGGAAACCACGTCCTTATTGAATGACCGTCTGAGAACCCTAATGCATGGTGAGCAATGGTACTTAGGCATAGCAGAGAGGGAAGCAAAAAGCGTAAAAGAGATGAATTGCATGAGTAGATCTTAGGATTTTAGAGATTCAGGAAGATTCGTTTTATAGTAAAGGGATGTGAAGGACAGAAAATGGGGAAGGACATACCGATCAGAATTTATTGATTTAGGCGATGATTTTTGTCGGAGTCACCGCTCGAAGAGGAAAATGAAAACTGCGCGAGATCGGGAAGGAGCGGTTTTTTCTGGGTGGAAGGACGTGAAGTGAAATGTTGGAGGGATAGAGTGGGACAAATTAGGCCGAAAACTGAATTTGGAAAACGATGGTCAAGGAAATAGCAGAGTACACAAGTGAGCACGATTTCGAAATAAAGCATTGCAAGGAATACACGTAAGCAAGGCTGAGCTCCTGCTTTCTTGTTTAAGTAATAGATATGGTAAAAATGTCCAGCCCTAACTCCTAGGTCATGGAAACACCTTGAAAGAGGTCTTTAGAGTAGAACACCTTTGGGTGAGACCATTTCAATGATCTTATTGAAACACTCTTTGACACTGATGTCACTCTAAGGTGACTTGTATGTTTTTGAAAGCGAGTCAATCCGTGGCGTAATAAATTTTGTTTACCTGATGCGATGTGAAACGGCTTACCTGGTCGAAGCGTAATAGATGCATTGCCTATGTTTGTACATGTATATTGAGCCTAATCTCAAAAAATTTGTGTTTGTTTGTATAGTATATGTGTGTGTGTGTGTGTGTGTATGTGTGTGTGTGTGTGTGCGTGTGTGTATGTATATAAAATCCTTTTGTTGCATCCCAAACAATTCAACAACCCTAAATAATCCATGATTTCAACCACAAGTTCCGTATCTTTCCATACACTCATTCTCCCACCTCAATATAATATATATTGTTTAAGTAGAAATTTATGGTTGTGGTTGGGGAGCTGCAAAACTGGGGTGTTGTGGAGCGTTGCTTACATACACACACACACACACATATATACATATATGTGTACATATACACGTGTGTGTGTGGGTATGTCTGTATGTCTGTATACAACAGGTAGGCATAAATGTTTAGATGCTTTTTGGGATGGTGGTTGATGCTGCACACACTATAGATACGCACACACACACACACACACACACACACACACACACACACACACACATATATATATATATATATATATATATATATATATATATATATATATATGACAGGTAGACTGGCAGTAATTTTCTTCTTGTTAGAAGCTATGTGTAGATGTTGCTTGAGATGGTTGGTGCTGTACACACTGACCTATGTCTTGCTTTCAGCTGCGTTACTGATATGTGTGTTTGTGTGTGTGTAACTGGTAGACTGGTAGTCAATTTTTTTTTTGTTTGAAGATATGTGTAGATGTTGCTTGAGATGGTTGGTGCTGCACACACAGACCTACGTCTTACTTCCAGCCCTGTCACTGATGTTGGATTTCAGAGAACCTGTTTTATGAAAAACTGACTTACTATTCAATGAAAACAAGAGCTATTAAATAGCCATTACAAAGTCTAATGGAAGTAAAAAGATCGAATCCTAAGTTCCGGCTAAATTTACGATGACTAAATCAAATAACCGAGTAGTCCTACAGACTAGGACTTTATTTAATAGAAACTAAATAAACTTTATCATTTCCTCTCCTAAACTAGACTATCTAGTTTATCTTTGGTGCAGCCAAGACTCCTAACTTCTTCCTGAGTTCCAGAAAAGTTTCCAGCTTGAGAGGTTTTGTAAATATATCAGCCACTTGTTGATGAGTGCCACAAAACTTCAGCTGTACCTCTCCTTCATTCACAATATCACGTAGGAAATGGAACCGAACATCAATATGTTTGCTCTTGCCATGCATCACAGGATTTTTAGATAGCTTAATTGTTGAGCTGTTATCACAAAAAATAGTAGGACTCTCACTTCCAGCATAACTGAGTTTCTTCAGCACTCTTTTCATCCACAGTAATTGACATGCGCAAGCTGCTGCAGCAACGAACTCGGCTTCTGTTGTACTTAGTGTCACAATGGGTTGCTTTCGAGAACACCATGCCACAGCTGCTCCACCAAGAATGAAAGCGTACCCGGATGTACTCTTTCTATCCTCCATGCACCCAGCATAATCACTATCACTAAAACCAATCAATTCTTGATTTCCTGTTTTTTGATAGAAAATGCCATACTCACTTGTCCCTTGTAAATAGCGCAAAATTCTCTTATCTGCTGCAAGGTGAAGCTCAGTGGGATTGGACATGTATCGGCTGATCAAACTGATTGCATACATTACATCTGGCCTTGTGGGTGTCGAGTACATCATACTTCCAACAAGTTGTTTGTAAAATGAGCTGTTTACCTTTGCCCCGTCATCATCTTTATGAATTTTGAATCCTGGAACAATAGGATTCTGGACAGAGTTGCTGTCTTCCATACGATATTTTCTCAAAACTTCCTTCACATATTTCCTCTGGCTGATGAAGATACCACCATCAAACTTAATGACTTCTATGCCCAAAAAATACTTCATTTTTCCCAAATCAGACATCGAATTCCTTCATCATGGACTCCTTAAATTCACTCTTCATATCCACATCATTTCCAGTGTATATTAAATCATCAACATATAAACTGATGATGAGATATTTACTTTGGCTTGTAACCTTCGTAAACAGAGTTTGCTCGCTGACATCTTTCTCGAATTCTTCCTTCTTGAAGTATGATTCTGTTCGGCTAAACCAAGCCCTTGACGCCTGCTTGAGTCCGTATAACGCTTTCTTAAGCGTGTAGACCTTCTGCTCTTCATTCTTCACCTCATATCCTCTAGGCTGTTCAACATAAACATCTTCAGTTAAGTCTCCTTGAAGGAAAGCTGATTTGACATCAAGCTGATAAACAATCCAACTTTTCCGAGCGGCTAGAGCCAAGATCATCCGTATTGTATCCATGTGTGCTACTGGTGCATATACTTCTTCATGGTCAACTCCATATTCCTGAGCATAACCTTTTGCAACTAGGCGGGCCTTGTGCTTCTCAACTTTCCTGGCCTGATTGAGCTTAGTTTTATAAACCCACTTGACTCCTATGCTCTTAGCTCCCTTAGGCAGATCAGTGAGAGACCAAGTCTTATTTTTCTCAATTGAGCTTATTTCTGAATCCATAGCTTGCCTCCATTTCTGATGTTTTACTGCATCTTCAAATCTGATTGGGTCGTCCGAGTTATTAAACAAAGCGAAGTAAGTTTGCTCATCTTTATCTTCGGTACCTATGATGTAGTCGCTCATCCATGTGGGTGCTCTCCTAATGCGATTTTGTATCAAACTTGAAACATCATTATCAGAAACATCAGCTGCAGCAGAAACATTAGCACCAAAAATATCAGTTGCATTGCATGAATTACCAGAAACATCAGCTGCAACTTGTATATCAGAGACGTCGATGACATCAGTCTGCACACCCTCTTCACTTCCTTCTTCCTCATTTTCATCCTACTCTTCACTGCTTTGCATATTATCTTCCCATTCAAGATCCAAATTTCCAGAATCTCCATGGCTTTTATGCCAGCCCCACCTTTTGTCTTCTTCGAATACAACATCCCTGCTAATGATGATTTTCTTAGCAAAAGGATCATATAGCCGATATCCCTTTGATTCTTCACTTACTCCGAATAAGACGCAGCAACGACTCTTATCTTCCAGCTTCGTTCGTCGGGCATCAGGTATATGCACATGTGCAACACAGACAAACACCCTAAAGTGTTCAATAGATGGCTTCATCCCACTCCATGCCTTCTCAGGTGTCATATCCTTTGCAGAGATCATTGGACATCTGTTAAGGACATAGAAAGCCCAATTCACAGCTTCTGGCCAGAATGATTTTGGGATATCCTTCTCAACTAACAAAGTTCTGACCATGTTCATAACAGTCCTGTTCTTTCGTTCAGCAACACCGTTTTGTTGTGGTGTGTATGCTGTGTAGTTAGTTGTCGCTTGATTCCATTCTTTCTACAATAATCATTGAATTCACTAGATGTAAATTCTCCTCCACGATCTGTTCTCAAACACTTAATGAACAAACCAGATTCTTTTTCTACGCTACTCTTAAATATTTTAAAGGAAGCAAAGGCATCGGCCTTAGAAACAAGAAACTGTACCCAAGCCTTCCTACTAAAATCGTCAATGAAGCATATAAGGTACCTTTTTTGACCGTTGGAGATGGGAGATATTGGACCGCAGATGTCAACATGAACTAACTCCAATCGTTTTGAAGCTCTCCACATGCTCTTCTTTGGGATAATTTCTCTATGTTGCTTTCCTTTTAGACAGTCGATACAAACAGCTTCATATTTAGAGAGATTTGGCAGACCCTTCACCATGTCTCTGTTCTTCATAGTCATTAAACTTTTATAGTTGAGATGACCATATCTTCGATGCCAAAGACATGCTAGGTCTTGAGTACTTGTTTGAAGACATAACTCATTTACTTCATGCTTGACTGGCTGTGTGCTTGAGAGGAGTGCAATCTTCCGGTTTGTTGACATGTTGCTCTGAATTATCAGTCCCTTTGTAGTGTGATAAATTCGGCAATGATTTGATTGTATCAAGATAGCTAAACCTTTTTCTTGCAGTTGTCCGATACTGAGAAGATTATTCTTCAACTCTGGCACATAGCATACATCTTGCAGATGATAAGTTATTCCTCCAAATGTCAATTTTACGCTCCCTTTTCCAGCAACACTCATCTGCGAATGATTGCCCAATTTGACTGCTCTCTTGAACCCAGCTTCTAAATCTGAGAAAAGACTTGAGTTCCCACTCATATGATTACTGCACCCCGAACCCAAAAACCACACATGTTGGTTTGGTCCATATGGCTCGACATGAGCCATGAGAAGCATTTCTTCTGTCTCGTCCAATTCAGCATAGTTCGCCTGCTTTATATTTGGACATTCGTATTGAAAATGACCAAGTTGATGACAATTGAAGCATTCTACAGTAGCCTTACTGTAGTTCTGTAGTTCTGACGACCCCTGCCTCTGCTTCTTCCTCCTCGAAAATTGGATCTGCCATGTCCTCTTCCACCATAACCTTCATCATATCCACGTCCTCTTCCGCCATTACCTTCATCATGTCCACGTCCTCTTCCACCATGACCTTCATCATGTGACACCTTTAGTGCATGCTCCTCATCGTGATCTCTCTTGAATTTCTGCTCATGAACAAGAAGTGAACTTTGTAGAGCATCAACTGAGAGTAGCTCAATATCTTTTGACTCCTCTATGGAACATACAATGTAATTCCATTTCTCGATGAGAGTCCTTAAGATTTTTTCGACGATCTTGACGTCCTGCATATCTTCCCCATAATTTCTCATGTCATTTGCAATCACCATTACTCGACCAAAGTAATCGGTGATCGATTCTCCTTGCTTCATAGCCAGAATCTCGAACTCTCTGCGAAGGCGATTGAGTTGGGCCCTTTGAACGCAAGCGCTTCCTTGACATTTCATCTTCATTGAATGCCAAAGCAGTTTTGATGTCTCCTTATGTGTGATCGTCTTTAAAATTGACTTGTCAATAGATTGAAACAAGTAATTCTTAGCTTTGAGATCTTTCAGCTGCATCAGTGCATCTCTTCTAGCGCCTTCTTCTGTGCCGGCGTCAGTGTCTCGCCTTCACCAGGTTGCGAATAGCCTGATTCTACCACGGTCCAGTACTCCTTGGATCGGAGAAGATTCTCCATGACCATGTTCGAATGGTCATAATCTCCGTCAAACTTTGGAATGGAGGGCTGGGAAAAACCACCATTGTTACTTCCTTCAGACTCCATCTCTCTCACACTCTCACTCTTTCTTCTTTATTCTTTTCTGAAGTCTTGCGCTCTGATACCAGATGTTGGATTTCAGAGAACCTGTTGTATGAAAAACTGACTTACTCAATGAAAACAAGAGCTATTAAATAGCCATTACAAAGTCTAATGGAAGTAAAAAATCTAATCCTAAGTTCCAGCTAAATTTACGATGACTAAATCAAATAACCGAGTAGTCCTACAGACTAGGACTTTATTTAATAGAAACTAATAAATAAACTTTATCAACTGATGTGTAGTTTATGATATGCACATTGAATTGCATAGAATAGCTGAAATATGGAAGTGCCACATAATAGCATGGGAGTATCAATTGTTTGTCGATTTGTCTCATTATCATTAAGGGTCCGTTTGAACAATCATATACAGTAATATGATCATAATATGAAGCTAAAATGTCGTATCCATGCCTGTCAATCTTATGTTACATGTTTTACTTGTTCTACCTGTTATTGGTGTAGAACTTAAAGCCAGTCAGCTAATACAATTTCATTTGTAAATGCAGAAATTAGTGGTAAAAGCTGTGTCTCTGGCAATTGCACGTGATGGAGCTAGTGGAGGCGTTGTCCGAACAGTCACAGTAAGAATAATGTTCTTTTTAAGTCTAATTTTGCTTTGATTAGTCACTGTTTAAAATCAAGTGAACTTGGGAGTTGAAAATGATGACATTTGCTTTAGCATACTCTACACCGAATCAAACCACATATATTACGGATTTACGTAAATATATTCACATTGTTAATGTATGTGAGGGAAAGGCTGCGCGCGGCGCGCGCTAATCGACCACCCCCAGAGCCCAGAAAGCCGTGAGAATATGGGAGACTGTCTAGGAAGTCCTCACGATCGAGTACGGGAGCCTTCGGCACTGGGTATCCACTTTTATCCTTTTCTCTTTGGAAGCTGCAAAGGGTTGTTGATTTGGATGCTTCACATAAGCGTCATCTACTTACCAAGTGTCTACCCGACAATCGCAAAAAGTAAAATATTTATACTAGTTACCGGTTATAGTCAATATTAAAATGTTTTGGGTATGCATTAGGTTCACATTTAACACTTGGCAATGTCTTGTAAAATATTTACAATGATAAACAGCAAGTAAATCATGAAAATATAAACTGCCTTCCGTTCATGGCGCCCATGATAATTATATAATTGAGGTACTTCTTGTCTTATGCTAATAGAGTAGATGTAATTATAATCTTATTTGCTGTGCAGATAAACAGTGATGGGGTAACAAAGAATTTTTACCCAGGTGATTCCCTTCCTCTCTGGCACGAAGAGGTCGAACCTGTTAACTCTCTGCTTGACATGCCTGAGAAAATGGTGGTTGAATAGGGGATATACTGTTAACTATCTTCTACTCTGCAAAATCATTACCTGTCTATCAAATGATGTGGCCAAAGAAGCGTAAAAAACCATATCAATTCTACAGAGTCTTGAACGTTGGTAGTTGAAATGTTTCCAGTGCTGTAATGTAGAACTATACTAAATTGGTTTCTGGTTCAATCCACAAAATGTGAAAACTGAAGAATGTTTAATTTGCAAGGCTGATTTTTAAGGCTGAGATCATGTGAGCAACGATAAACTGTTTTGACTTGAAAATGCTGAAGACAGGATTTCAAACGTTCATTTGATGCATTTGTGTTCTAATTTCTTGCGTTTTCCACGTCTGTTTTGTTTTCCTTCACAAACATCAGGACCACCTAATTTTTAAACTTTAGGCTTGCTTGCTGGCTCCTGTTGAAGAACCCACGGCTAGGGTGAGCACTTTATTAATTGTAGGAGCCTCGGCTAGGATTATATTAATTATAGGAGCTGAATAACATACTAATGAGAAGCATAATAAGTTGCTGCGGCGAAATAATAATAATAATAATATATATATATATATATATATATATATATATATATATATGGGTTGGCTATTTGTACACAAAATTAAACACAAAGCCTCCACTGTACTTTGTGACCTTCTCTTTATGTCTAATTTTGTGTTCAAATAGTCAGCCCCATATATAAATATATATAGGCAAGCGTTTCGGTTGCAGCCCAAAAATGAAGCACTCTAAATGCTTTTTGATTTTTTACTTCTCATTTACATTAAAGAAAGTGAGTGAAATGAGTGGAAGGAGAAAGAGAGGAAATGTGTGGTGGAAAATAGGGAGGCGAAAGGGGTGCTTCACTATTTCGGATGCTGCTGAACCTCGGTATTATATATATACACACACACATAAAATGGAGCATCCCTGAATTCCACGAATTTGTATTTAAATATGTTGAGTGGAAAGAGAGAGAATGAGTGAAAGGGGAGATAAGGTGAATTTGTGATGGAAAATAGAGAGGCCAGCAGGGGTGCTCAATTTTTGGGTGCTGTAGAGCCTAGCTCTCTCTCCCTCTCTCTCCATATGTATGTATGTGTGTGTATATGTATATGTGTGTGTCTATATATATATATATATATATATATATATATATATATATATATATTACTTTTCAAATAGTGAGCACCCCATTTGTCCCCCTATATAAACCAAGGATTTATATTAGAATAAGTGAGTGGGAGGTGAGAGAATGAGTGAAGGTAGAGAGAAACGAGATATGTGGTGGAAATCAGAGGGCATTTAGGGGTGCTTTACTATTTGAGGTGCCATTGAACGTCCGCCTGGTTCAATGACACCCGAAATAGTGGAGCACCCATTTGGCCTCTCTATTTTCTACCACACATTTCCTCCCTCTCTCCTTCCACTCATTCTCTCACCTCACTCACTTTCTTTAATTTAAATGAGAGGTGGAAATCGAAGGGCAATTGAGGTGCTTGATTTTCGGGATGCCATTGAACGCTTGCCATATATATATATGTATATATATATGTATATATATATATATATGTATATATATATATATATGTATATATATAGGCGAGCGTTTAATGATACCCAAAAAATGGAGAACCTCAATAGCCCTCTGTTTTCCACCTCTTATTTATGATAAAATAAGATAGTGGATGGAGAGAGAATGAGTGGAGGGAAAGAGAGTGTAAATGAGAGATGGAAAATAGAGAGGCTATTGGGGTGCTTCATTTATGAGGTGCACCTAAAAAATGGAGCACCCCAATGGTCCCATGTTTTCCACCTCTTATTTATAACAAAATAGTGGATGGAGAGAGAATGAGTGGAGGGAAAGAGAGTGTAAATGAGAGGTGGAAAATAGGGAGGCTATTGGGGTGCTCCATTTTTGATGTGCACCCCAAAAATGGAGCACCCCAATGGTCCCCTGTTTTCCACCTCTTATTTATAATAAAATAAGATAGTGGATGGAGACAAAATGAGTGGAGGGAAAGAGAGTGTAAATGAGAGGTGGAAAATAGAGAGGCTATTGGAGTACTCCATTTTTGAGGTGCCAATGAACCTGCCCTATACACACACACACACACACACACACACACACACACACACACATATATATATATATATATATATATATACACACACACACACACACACACACATATACATATATGAGGTAGGTTCAATGCCACCCCTATTTTTTAGCACCTCGTTTGCACCTCATTTCTAGCTACTCGTTTATATTAGAATATTGTAGTGGAGGGAGAGAGAGTGAGTGGAAGGAGAGAGAGGGAGAAATACTTGGTGGAAATCAGGGGGATTTTGGGGTGCTACACTATTTCGGGTGCCATTGAACGCTCGAATATATATATATATATATATATATATATATATATATATATATATATATATAAGCTTTCCGGGGCACTCATGTTTACTGCACCCCTTTAGCACCTTTAGCGGTTCGTGAGTTTCAGTAATCCAAATCCAAATCCAACAAGAATTTGTAGATATTAAGTCCATATATATTATCATCTATTCGAAATTTAAGTTCGTTCGGATGTTCATAAAATAATATATTGGATGTTTAAATTTAACGGTTCGAATAAATATCTGAACGATAAGTAATTAAGCTAAGATTTTGATAATGTTACGAATGTTGGAACGAGCTCAAATTTTGGATAAATGATAATGTATATGCAGATTGAATATCTATAAATCCTTGTTGGATTTGGATTATCGTAGCTCACTAACCGGTAGTGGTGCTAAAGGGGTGCTGAGTAACACCCCACATTTTTAACTCAAAATGGTAAAATAAGAATAACTTAATTAAATATTCAGAATTAAGTAAAACGGATTGTACCGTTGTGTTTGTCACAAAGTTCTGGTTTAGATAGACTCTGACTTTGTGTAAAACGGATAATGTATGAAGAAGTTATGGACGACAGAAGTTTGGAGAAGAAAGCAGGAAGCGGGCCAGAACAACTGGCGCACTTGGCAAGTGCGCCAGGCCATTTTTGCACTGGCGCATCTGTGAAGTGCGCCCAGATCAATTTTGGCTTCCGGACCCATGGGGGTCGACCCCTTCAAGGGGGTCGACCCCCGGGCCGACCCACCGCAGATCTGAGCGTTTTTCCTGCGACGTGGATGATTCTGATGACTTTCAAATCAAATCTAAAGGCCCCGGTTTCTCTGATACACCTATAAATAAGCCTGTAGAGCCAACCCTAATCTCACATTTCTGGGACTACGCGGAAGCTCTGCCGTTCCTCTTTCTTCACTAATCTATTCAGAAAATTTAGGTTATTAGTTTAGGTAAAATTCTGAATCTAAATCTAGAGGAAAGGAACATATGCTTGTAAATGGGTGTTCAGATCTCTTTAACGAAGTGAGGTAATTCTTAGATCTGGTCTATTTTCAATTCTCTTCCCTTTCCTCTTTTTCTTTCTTTCTTTTAGTAAAAAGTTATGAATTAATGGTTGTTAGGTTCTGAATCAAATTAGGGAAAAAACCATGGAATGGCAGATTTGGAACAGACCCAGAGTTGGGAAAGCTTATGAGGTGAGTGGATTTAGCCTATAGCATTTTAGATAATAATATGTTATCGTTTAAAACATTCCTCGTTATTATATATGAATTTGCCAGAATAATTGAGAATTACTGTTATAACAAGTTGAGATATTAATATGAATGTTTTGGGAAAATTCGTATGTTGAATCAGTTAAAGCATTGAAATGTTTACATGATGAAAACAAACTTATTAGAATATGGTTAATGGCTACTGTTGTTATGATTCACTTGTATTTGAATTGTTAGATGTAGAATTGAGAAAATGACATGTTAACTGGTCACATTTATATACATGAATCCTCACTTGTATGAATTGGAATAGTTATATGATTAAATGGTTTCATGTTAGCATAAAATTGAATACATGAATATGAGTTTGGGGCATAAATCAAATTATGACTAAAGATCTTAATTTGCGCATATGATACATAATAAATATGACTTGGGAAAGGGGCATGAAAACCTATAACGATATAGGAATAATTGGTTAATAATGAAGATGCCTAAAATTTATAGTAAATAAGAAACTGGAACGCGCTTAGACTCGAGATTAGATTACACTTGTGATAGAAGTCTGCCCGGACCCGCCCGATATATCCAGCATCCACAAGTGGTAAATCTAATGTGAGAGGTTTAAGTGCATAAATAAAACATGTAATGGTGCTAAGACACGAGGTTAAGTCAACTTGTGGTTGAAGTCTGCCCGGACCCGCCCGACAAATCTAGCGTCCACAAGTGTAGGCTTATTGTGAGAGGTCTAGTGCATATATATATATATATATATATATATATATATATATATATATATATACAACAAGATATGAATAAATGGCAATGATAGTAATTAAATGTCTAACTTAGAAAATAAGAAAGGAAGGGATGTAATGGACCGAGTTAGTGTGATGTGAATGAAAAGTGATGTATTTTCCTAAGTGACATATTTATGAGAACGTTGTTGCAAGTAAGCCACAATAAATAAAGTAAAGTAAAGAATTTACTTGCCACCACGAATTTAGATGGGAATACGTTATGAAAATAAATCACTGATTCCTTCTATAAATCAAACCGATAAGGTGCGTGAAGTGTTTTCCTTAATAAAATAAGGAACACATATTACAGTGAATAAAGAATAATGGATTGCAATAGTAAATGGTTTAAACGGGGAATAATAATAACCTATTATAAATAACATTAATGAAAATGTTGTATAATAGGTAGACTTGTCCTAGGGACAAATGAAGATTATAACCTAGGTTATAATAAACTAGTAAGGAAATGGGATAACTGGTGAAATGAGATAAGGGACACTTAATTGTAAATTGAGTAATCAGTAAATGGGGAAAACCGGAAACCAATTGAGAAAAGGGGGAAAATATATGAAATATAAGAAGTTGTACTTAATTATAAATCAAGTAATCTGTAAACTTGGATGTCTGAAACCCACTGATAAGAATAACATGTTTGGCCTTGTCCTAGGGACAAGAGGAAATTATAACATAGGTTATAATAAATGGGTAGAGAGACTTATTAAAGGACCTTAGTTAAGAGAACTAAGTTAATAAGTAAACAACGATAAGTTGTAGTAACGGTGTAAAATGGAATTATGATTAAATGAGAAAGAATGAGGAAAACGTATGAAATAAGTTATATTTAATCATAAATAATGACTGATATGTTAAACAGAAAACATGTGAATTGGGATATACTTAATTACATATTAAGTAGAACATGTTATTGTAACGATAAAATCAAACAAGAATATAAAGGGATTGTGGATTATAGACCTTGGACCACAATCTGGAGAATAACATGTTGTGGGCTTATTAATAAACTTAAATGAGTTAAGTTATATAACTGAAATTAATAAGCAAGAGGAACTTGGTAACTTGATTAAGAATTCAATATGAATGAGAATAACCAAGTTAAATGGATACCTGATGAGGTAAGGCAAATGCGTAAAAGTATGTTTAGAATAGGGTCTAACAACATATTAAAGTGAGGCGCTTGGACCAGTCCGCACGTTTGAGGGTGATCAACACAACGGGGTAGATCATCGTTGTGTTATAAGGCACGGGGGGAGCACACATTTATTTGATTATTATGTCGGCTCTGAAGGACTGGAAGGGGAAGCACGCGACTTCCTGAGATACGTAAGGTGCTCCTAGTAGTCCTCTGTGCGGTGGCAGATGTTTAGACTATGCTCGCAGAGGTTGGGTCTGCGTGTAACTACTAGGTGGGTGGGCCTTGACTACAAAAGTAGTTATGCAGTCAGAATGCTGTGATGCGGTGACACCAGGGTGATTCGGCGGTTGCCTCAACGGGGAGACGAAGGGTCACAACCAATAAGGATAGTAGATCGTCGGATACCCATCATCGGCGGCCAGTGGGATGCGAAAAGACTAGAGCTAAAACTAATAGACCATTCAACGGATCGGGTCGAGCTCCCTCCAACGGATCGGGTCGTGGTGCTCCAAGCTGGATCGCGATGCAGGGCTCGTGGCACACCTCAGTATAGGAGATCAGTTCGTGGATGCATACTCGCGGCGGCTCGTGAAGATGGTGTCACGACCGGGTCGGGTTCAAAAAGGGCGATCCGATCCAGTTACTGACCAATTTCCTGCAGTTCTTCCAGCGATTGTTTTACGCCATACGACGGCGTTTTCGACCATTCTAACTTTTTTAATTAATCACAAAGCATATCATACAGTCATAGCAACATATAGAACTGACCATAAACACCGAAACAACCACTTGTTAGGTTAAAACAGATCAAACATAACCAAAATCCCATATTTTCCCTTAAGCATGTTTAGGCAAATCTAATGATATGATTAGCAAAACTTAACCAAATTAATCCAAACTTCTAAAAGAGGTCTAAAACATCATTTCGAATTTTGTAAATATTTTTCCAGAATTTATCAATGTATAAATTCTCTAATCAACACTAATTACCCTTAATTAACCATAATTAGTGAGAAACTTTGCAAATCACTCACCTTGGCCACAAGTAAAATACTAAATCCGAAATGTCTTCTATTTTGGCGTTGTTCCCAAGGCAACATGGCTGCTCTATCTCGATCTCTATGCTAATTCGCCTCAATTTGATGTAGATTAGGCCAATACTTGATTAAACGGTGACTAGAAGGTGTTTTAGATGTTGGAGGCCATGGCTAGGTTGAGAGGAATGAATAGTGATGGTTGAAAAATGAGGAAAATGTATTCTCTAAACCCTAACAGCCCTTTTAAACTCCTAATCCCGAAATTCCCATTTGGGCCTAGCTGTTAATCACTCGGTTAAGCCCAATTAAGCCGTTTTTCACCATCTGAAACTTGTTTCAGCCATATCTCCCAAACGCGAGTCCGTTTGGCTAATGTGACCACTCTATGGAAAGGTAAACCATCATCCGGATCCAACGTAATTGATTTCAGGTCAAAACTCCTTTCCAATCAAAAGTTATGGTCAAAACAAGATCAACTAGGGGCAAAATGGTCATTTAAAAATCGGGAAAAATCATGAACATGAGAAATGACCCCAATAGTCGTCTCCTAAAGTTACATGACCATGCGACTTCGAATGTAAAAGAAATAAATATTCTACGATCCTTCGATGCGTAGAATGCGGGTCGTTACACTCTCCCCCCCTTAAGAAATTTCGTCCCCGAAATTCCTTAACCCAAAACATACAAAGGATCCCGCATGCCTACCAATCATATACAACAATCCAACATGCAGAACAAACAAAACAAACCTATCCTAGCATGCAGAAAGGCTAAATCGAAACTGAAATCTTGCCAGGCGAAGAGTTCTAGATACGTTTTCATAATGCTCTCCTCTGTCTCCCAAGTACAGTCATTCTCATTCTCGCCCCCTGAACTTTGACTAATTTCACCGCTCTCCTTCGAAGTTGCTTCGTATCGTTCCCAACAATACGCATAGCCATGTGGTTCCCAACCGCCTCGGGTTCAACCTCGATATCATCCAACTGTTCAGGTGAAATAGCCACATCTAGGTTGTGCACGAACTTCCTTAACTGGGAAACATGAAATACATTGTGAACTCCTGCCATCTTCTGCGGTAATTCAACTTTATATGCCAAATTCCCAATTTGCTCGAGATTTGGGAATGGTCCAACAAATCTTGGTGTCAACTTGCCTCTCCTGCCAAATCGTATCACGCTCTTCAACGGAGAAATCTTGACAAACACCAAATCGCCAATGGAGAACTTTAAATCTCTTCTCCTCTTATCAACATAACTCTTCTGCCTATCCTGGGCAGCCTTCATTCGCTGTTGGATAACCTTAATCTTAGCTGAAGTTTCTCTTATCACATCTGGTCCAAGCATAAACTTCTCACCAGTTTCTAACCAACATGATGGTGAGTTGCACGGTCTTCCGTACAAAGCTTCAAATGGAGCCATACCAATACTGGATTGGTAACTGTTATTATATGCAAACTCTACTAGATGCAAGTGGCCATCCCATGATCCACCAAACTCCAATATGCAAGCTCTCAAGAGATCTTCTAACACTCGATTCAACCTCTCTGTTTGACCGTCGGTTTGAGGATGATACGCGGTACTGAGAAGTAATTCTGATCCTAACGCCTCTTATAAGCTCTTCCAAAATCCACTAGTGAACAACGGATCTCGGTCACTCACAATGCCTTTGGGTATTCCATGAAATCTCACTACCCACTTTACATATAGTTCAGCTAACTTAGTTGCCGTCCAGTTTGACTTGACGGGTATAAACCTCGCACTCTTAGTCAATCGGTCCACAATCACCCAAATGTTATCATTGCCCGATCTAGTCCTTGGTAACCCATCAATGAAATCCATTGAGACTTGTTCCCATTTCCATTTTGGAATTTCTAATGGTTGTAACAAACCACTAGGCTTCTTTTGCTCAGCTTTAACTAGCTGACAATTCATGCATTTGGATATAAACGTCCCAACGTCTCTTTTCATCCCTTCCCAGTAGTAGGTCTGCTTCATGTCTTGATACATCTTGTTACCACCAGGGTGTATAGTCAGTTTTGAGTGATGACATTCTCTAAGCACTTCATCTCTCAATCCATTGACATTGGGTACAACAAGTCTTCCATTCTTTCTAAGCCATCCATTTCGATCAAGCCCATACTTGCTCATCTCTTCGTCGATTCCCATCTCTAACTTTGAGATGATTTCCAATAGGTTAGGATCGTCCTTCTGACTGGAACCACTCCGCTCAATCAAAGTGGGTCTGATCATCAAATTTGCTAACATTTCTGGATCCAATTCTCACTTTGGTCTGAAATCATACCTAGCGATGTACTCCAGTTGCTTCAATTCTAGAGACATAGCCCCTAAACTAGCATGTCTTCTACTTAATGCATCGGCTACCACATTGCCCTTTCCTGGTGTGTATGCGATATTGAAATCATAGGAAGCTAAGAATTCTAACCATCTTTGTTGTCAGAGATTTAGAACCTTCTGAGAGAAGAGATACTTTAACGATTTATGATCGGCAAACAACTCAAATCTTTCTCCCAAGAGATAATGTCTCCACATCTTCAATGCGAATACGATCGCTACTAATTCCAAATCATGGGTAGGGTATCTTCTCTCGTGTGGTTTCAATTGCCGACTTGCATAAGCTACAACCCTATCTCCTTGCATCAATACAGCACCTAGTTTGGTACCACATGCATCCGTATATACCGTCATCTCTTCATTCCCCTTAAGAGTGACTAACACTGGTGCACATGGCAACTTTTCCTTTAGGCTCTTGAATGCATTCTCTCACTTTTCGTCCCAGACAAAAGCTTGATTCTTCTTGGTCAACTGAGTCAACGGTGTTGCTATCTTGGAGAAGTCTTGGATGAACTTACGATAATATCTAGCTAACCCCAAGAAACTCCTTATGTTTGTTGCATTCTTGGGCGTAAACCAATCTTGTACCGTAGCCACCTTCGCAGGGTCCACGGCAATACCATTCTCTGAAACAACATGGCCCAAGAATCTCACTTCCCTCCTCCAGAAGTGACACTTAGAAAACTTTGCTTTCAATTGGTGTTTTCTCAACACCTCCATCACCATTCTTAAATGTTCCTTGTGTTCTTCCTCTGTCCTCGAGTAGACCAAAATATCATCCACGAACACAAGAACAAACTTATTCAACTGATCTCTGAATACCCTATTCATAAGATCCACAAAATATGCTGGTGCATTGGTCAACCCGAATGCCATGACCAACCACTCATAAAATCCAGACGGCGTTCGGAAGGTCGTTTTAGCTATACTCTCAGCTTCCACCCTAAGCTGATGAAAACCTGTCGCGAGATCCAACTGGGTGAACACTCTCGCGCCACTCGACTGATCAAACAAATCATCTATCCGCGGTAGAGCATACTTATTCTTTCTCGTCACCTTATTCAACTCGCGGTAGTCTACACACAATCGAAGGGAACCATCTGCCTTGGTAGCAAACACAACTGGTGCTCCCCACTTAGAAACACTTCTTCTGATAAATCCCTTCTTCAAAAGATCGCTTACTTTCACCTCGAGCTCTCGCTGCTCCCTTGGTGCCATACGACGAAGTGGCATCACTATAGGTCTGGCATCTTTCACTAAATCAATACGGAACTCAATCTCTCGATGCGGTGGAAGCCCAATCACTTCCTCGAAGACGTCCGGATACTGGCCAACCACGGGCAAACCTGACAACTCATCATGCGGCATGTCGAGGGAATTTAGAAAACTAGCCATTACCCCGTCACTAGATAGACCGCCAAACACTACCCTCCGCCCATCATCCGCTCTAGCTGTCACCAAAAAGCCCTCACAATCTACCACCACCCCGTACCTTTGGAGCCAATCGCCTCCCAAAATAATGCCAAACCCAGTAAATTCCAAAACAAAGCAATCATAAACAAACATGCATCCATGACTCGATAAGACCACATTACGACAAATCATGCTAAGGTTAGTCGAACTACCAATCGGGTTCGTCACTACTAAAGGTCTATCAACTATCTCGGGCTCCAATTCCAACCTATCTACCAGGTCACTAGATATGAAAGAACTAGAAGCTCCGGTATCAAACAAAACTCTAACAGGAACATCATAAATAGAAAGCATACCTTGGATAACAACATTCTTTCCCTTTTCCGCCGAAGTTGGGGCATTCGACGAAGAAGGAATAACATTCACTACACCAAAATAGGTGATTGCCAACGAGTATAACTGTCCAAACAATTTCTGCAACATTTATTAGTGTTGCTATGGGGGGTGGCAATGTATTACCAACGCATATAAGCGTTGGCAAATATTCATTCCCAACGCTATATGCGTTGGCAAATATTCAGTCGCAACGCTTATATGCGTTGGCAAATATTCATTCACAACGCTTATAAGCTTTGGCAATATTATATTCGCAACACCTATAAACGTTGGTAACATGCAATGCTAATATTTGCATATAACACAGCATAAGCTCTATTTAATATGCATTCATTCAATTATGGTATTATCGCAACATAGCAACATGTAACCAAATCAACAAGAAATAAAAATCCATATTCAGGGTAACAACAAAGTATGAACTAACAAAAAAATTCAATACATAAAGATACTAAATTTAATACATATACAATATCCGATTCCATAGTAATAACAATACAGAATTAACATAATGCAAGATGTTTTTCATATTTGAAGTCTACAAGTACCAAACGCGAAACTCCAGCTATATAACGAACCTTACATCCAAAAATTTGCATAGCTTGTACCACCAATTTTTCTCATTTTCTCTGCTTCTTCTACTGCTTTCTGCGTGCATTTAATGAAATAACATCAATTAAGTTTCAAATAGCAGTAAATGTTATAAGTTCAAAGTCATACCTTTCAATTTTGACACATCTTTTGCCTATAGAGCTCGATGAAATCTTGCAATTTAAGCTCCTTTTTAAGCCTTTTGTTTTCTTCAAGAACCTCCAATGCAAATTCCACACCACGATCACATAATGGTTCGTCAATCCAGTGGATGAATCCACAATCTCTAAGAGTTCCAGTGTTTGCACAAATAAAATATCGGCGACCAACATTTTTATTCAAATAACATGTTCTGAATATTGGTTCAATGTTGCAACGGCATAACAGCCTTCGAGATTGTGCTTCTCCAACATAGCATGTTGGTATGGGTGGCAATCTTGTAGGTGTTGTCGATCTGGTAGGCGATGCCATATCATTCTGAACACTTAACAATGCCAAATCTCTTTCTAAACTCAACTCTATTCTCTCGTAGACGCTAAACGGAGTTGGTGTCTGAGATTTGGCTGAGCAAACAGTTTGAGTAGGATCGCCCGAATCGTCTGAATAGGCTGATGGACAATACCGTTGGAAGTAGTCACAATAATCAGTCGAAGGCCTTGAGTAGGAGGACATCTGTAGAAAATAAATAAACAACAGTCTCAAAATTTAAATCTAATTTTAAATCACATCAAATAAAACAACATAGGAATTTAAATCTAATTTAAATCAGTCAGTGTAATTTAAAGCCAACAGAAGAGATATATTTAAAGCATTTATGGAAAGGAGATCCAGTTCAGTCAATGTTACCTTCCTTCGATTTCTCAAGAAAGCCAACAGAAGAGTGAGTCAGTCGATTCTTTCATTTTTATAGTTTAGGAATCAAGTGTCGTTATCAAGATCAAGTTTGCACATGAAACGTCAGGTTCGTATGTGTTGAAGACCAATGGGAAATGTTTCAAAATTTTCCTAAGCTAGACCACAATTGATTGTTGCATGGTCCATCCAAATTGAACGAAATCGAGTTGCATAGCAAAAGCGAACCTCGACAAAGTAATTCAAATAGACCAACTAATGGGATCTAAAAATTATTCAATAAATTTTAAAGATCCAAATACAAATTGGCAACAGAAAAACAAATTGTATTTGTGTATTGAATCTGTGTATTTGCAGTATTAAGAAGTAATTCCAGAGAGACAGATCCATAATTTTACAGTGTATTGAATTTTTGTATTTGCAGTATTAAATCGTGAGTTTGCTTTTTTAGGCATACATTATAGCAAACCACAAAAGTTTCCCAGCTATCCATTACTTTCTAATCAAAATCTACTTAAAAACGTTACAGTTAAATGCCTTGCAGCATGTTTAGGGTGTTCTGAACCATGTTCATAAACTAGTATGCCAACACACAACAAATACAATAATATAAAAACATACCTCAATGATCACATGCATTCAGTTTTGAAACCCTCTGCCCATGATACTGTAAAAGTTCCTGTCATATTAGCAAAATAGCATATGTTAGTAAAGTCCATTAATAAATGAATTGTGTTGCTTCAAAAAAAAGTATAACAGAAAACAAATACTTGACTCTTTGTATCTACACACATATGAAGGTTATGTTAAGGGCTGAATAGTTCAAACTCTTTGTATCTACATGTGTAGGAAAATATACCAGTTGAGCGGGTTCGGTAAACAAAATATGCAGCAAGCTCTTGCAACCTCATGGTTGAAGTAAGCCATTTCTGCAAACCATTAATAACTGAGGATAATATTATTGAGTAGCACTCATCATTTTCTGAAGAAATCCTAAAAGAACTAGAGACTGTTCCCTACTCAACATTTTATATGCACTGTACCGGTCCGAGTCTGGTGGGTGTTCCAAAACTGTACCCAGTCCCCAAGCATCAAGCTACTACACCACAAGCCGACGACTGTTTGAGAGTCGACTTTGAATCGCCCGAAGCTACCGTTCCTTTTCCTTGTTAAAATCCTAAGAGCTCGAGTTCGGATCCCATCCTTTTGTGAGAATCGCTGGAGAATTGCTTTCCTTCTCGTCCAACATCTTCACCAAACCCTTAGTGTCATCTATAGCCTTTGCCCTGCTATTAGCCATGAATGAAAAATTGTCCACTCTATAACTCACCCCAGTAGCCTTCACCCGCTCTTCCATCTTCCCTACGTAAGCATCCTCAAGATGCGTGTACACAACTTCGGGTACCATGTCATAATCCACATGCCCTTCTTTACCCGCTATGAACTCAATACATGCAACTCCGTCTTCTTCTGCTTTGTGTGCAAGCATCGGACCAGGTATCACATCTTCAATCTACCTGCTGAAACTAGGACTACTTCCGCCTCTAATGTGGTCCGGTCGTCACTGGGTGCGGGTTGGAGGGTTAGCTTAATGCCCGACCCAGATGTGTCGATTGATACCACTTTTGTCTTTAGCATGAATTCCATTTCCTGCTTTTCCAGCATGAATTGAAACTGTTTGCGCATTTCACTATCCATGGAAGGGACGATGTCAGGTGCAAACTCAACTACAGTTACTTCAGATCCAAGTCCTTTCCAGACCGAACCCATTTCTAAACCAGTGTAACCGAGTCCAATGACAATTAGTTTTTTGGGGAAGAGGATACATATATATTATAAGTTAGGTCTATTACATTGTATTCTACAACAACAGAGAAAACATTAGATTTTTTTGTCGATAAGCTAAGGCAAACTGATAATGTTATGTTTAATCTGATTTTTGTCTTAAAAAAATCCCTGTTGCTGGACCTAAACATGTATTTGAATACTCAGTTCCCCTTGCAATGATTCACCCAATCGAAGATCAGAGCATGTAGATAAAAAAGGGAAAAACAAAGAACCCATCTGCACAAGCTTCCCATAAAAATACTAAACTTAATATACCCATAAAAATGTAAGGAATAGACGAAAAAACATTATACCAGATTAGCTATTGTACTTTTGAACAAAAGAAATCTCAAGCAACCACTCGAACCCTAAAGTAATATCAACAAATGTAGGAATTTAGGGGTTTTTCTTGTTCACTAAAAATTGCGGAAATCACCTGCTTCCTTGCCGTGAATCTACCCGTGGATCTCCAAATCGTCCAACTGGAAATGGCCGAAGTGGAAGGAAAATCGCGTTTCTTTGAATCAGCGTGTTTCTGCTTTCTAACTCTTATCAATGCGGCCGAGGGATTGTTAAGCGTTGAGGATGGGTAAGCATAGCGTTTCGGCAGAATAAAAGAGGGTGTTTACGTTTTTGCCCCTGGGAACTAGGCATACCAACCCAAATAAGCGTTGGCAATAAAAAAAAAATTGTATTTTTAGCAACACAATTTTAACATAGCAACGCTTATTCTTGATACTACACGGCAACACAAATAAGTGTTGACAATTGAAAAAAAAAGGGTTGCTAAATGGCCATATTATGGTGTAGTGATTAAGGGCATATGCTTTCACCATCCGCTTTTCTTTAGGGGGTTGCAGATACTTGTCCTTGTGATGTCCCACTTGGCCACAGTTAAAGCACTTCCTGTCTGCTGGCTTTGCTCGACAATTACTAGCATAGTGGCCCTTCTTGCCACAGCTAAAGCACTCAACATCTTTCTTCTTCTTCTGGCCATCCTTATTCTGGTTCTGCTTCCTCTTATTCTGAGAACCACTCTTGCCTCCACCGCTTGCTTGCGGTTTTGGCTCCTCTGCAGATGCGACCTCAGTCTTCGACTTAGGGTAAAGACTTTCCGATCTTAAAGCTTTCCCCACAATCGATTCAAACGTCTCATCGATGTGGTTAACAAGCCTTTCCCCCAAGTATCCATCCAAGCCAGTTATGAACTTCTCGTTCTTCTTCTCGGCAGTATCTATTAGGGATATCCCATATTTTGATAAAGTGTCGAATTCGGCAATATACTCCGAGACAGCTCTGCCATTCTGCTTGAGTTTCAAGAATTTCTTAAACAGCACTGACTTCTGAGCAGCTGGAATGAACTTATCGCTAAAGCGAGCCTTAAACTGATCCCAAGTAATCTGATCCTCGGGAGTAGCTGCCTTTATAGCATTCCACCAATTCATTGCCCGTCCTTGCAGCTGACGGGATGCTAGCCTTCTCTTCATCGCATCCTCGATACCCAAGTCTTCGAAGATACGCTCGCAGCTATCCAACCAATCCTGAACATCCGTAGCCGACTCCGTTCCGTGGAACGGCTTCCCACCAAGACTAGTATAATCCTTATTCAGCTTGGTGAAATCGGCCCTAGGCGCCAGCACTATTGGACCACCTCCATTACCATCATTGGGAGCTGCCCTCTGAACATCCCTAAGCATCTCCCTCATGAGGTCAGTAAATATCGTCCTCATATCAGCAACATTCCCATTATTGGCTCCTCTACCGGTACTCCTTGCGTATCGGCTCATCGTTTAATCTGCACAGAGAAAACGATTAACCGTCTCCATAGTGGTGCTAGTGCAGTGCGACTTCATCCTTAACTATACTAATAATATATATAAAGCTTTTAAAAACCAAAATAATCACAAATACGCGCTCTCATATACGTATTATCTCTCCTTGGTGTCTTTCCCTAGGTTAACTACGCAACCTAGAGCTCTGATACCAAGTGTGACGGCCCGCCCCGCACCAGCCGGCATTTCCTCCGAAAGTGCGCTGTACACATGCCCGGCTAGCAAGGAACGGTCGCCAAAGAAAGGAAAGAAGAGAATGAACAAATCGAAAACCTGTAGAATGTCTCACAACGCATGGGATAAAATATAATAACAACATACTTGACATAAAACAGGCGAGACAGTGCATAAGCTGAAGACTAAACATCATAGCAGCGGAAAATCCAAATACAACTTATGTTCCACATCATCGTTATTACAACTTTAAAACTGTCTCTAAAGTAAAAGAAAGGAAGGGTACACTACTAAAACCCAAAGTAGTGACCAACAACGACATAGGGAGAATATCTATATATCATACATGGAAGCTTCCTGCTCGTCTCCGGTACAGCTACTCGTGCATACCACCTAACCTGTCTCTAGTCTGCTCGTGAGAGCACCCAGAGTAATAAGAAGAGACATAAAACTCTGAATCAGACAAAAAGTCTGGTATGAGCGATAAGTAACAAAACAGAACAATAACAGGTATACTAAACCATAATTGAACCTGGACCTACAACCAAAGAGTTAGCACTACATAACGTACAATACTCTGAGGTGCCACTAAATAGGTGGTGTAAAGATAACGGGGGGAGGGGGTGTGCATGTCATAGTGATAACAAACAATCAATCGTAGCAACCATACTCACATCTCTCACTCAGTGCATAAAGCATACGATATCCACCAGTTTGATCACTAGACCCATCGAGATAATGACGGAGTTTGACTTGTACAACTACTGCTACCACCAAGCTTATCCCATGGAATCATGACCAAACCTTTTCAAATGATCCCACTTCATTGGTCTATAGCCCACTAGTCGTACCTAGGCCACTGTGGCCCTGAATCTGCCTACGTACTCCCTAGACATAGTGATCCAAAGTTACAGACATCGACAACCCCTTAGCACACGTCCCGCAGCAAAGCCCAACTCATGAAGTCGACTCATTGGTTCCCATCTGGATCCTGAGTTCTACTTCTCATTTGGATTACCTTTGCATCTTGGGTTTTGGTCTCCTCTGGATTGGTCTTCATTTGGTTCGTAACCTGTGCCTCGCGTCCAAGCTCCTTGGTTCAGCTCGTAGTATCTCCTCTGGTTCGGATCGGATCGTGCTCCCTCCATCAGATCGTGCATGGCAGCTCCTCCTCTAGCTCGTGGTTCATCCAGATCGGGTCGGATCGTGCTCCAAGCTGGATCGCGGCGTCACACTGGCTCGAGTCGGGTCATATGTCCTTCCATCGGATCGGATCGAGCTCCCTCCATCGGATCGGGTCGTGGTGCTCCAAGCTGGATCGCGATGCAGGGCTCGTGGCACACCTCAGTACAGGAGATCAGTTCGTGGATGCATACTCGCGGCGGCTCGTGAAGATGGTGTCATGACCGGGTCGGGTTCAAAAAGGGCGATCCGATCCGATTACTGGCGAATTTCCTGCAATTCTTCCAGCGACTGTTTTACGCCATACGACGGCTTTTTCGACCATTCTAACTTTTCTAATCAATCACAAAGCATACCATACAGTCATAGCAACATATAGAACTGACCATAAACACCAAAACAACCACTTGATAGGTTAAAACGGATCAAACATAGCCAAAATCCCATATTTTCCCTTAAGCATGTTTAGGCAAATCTAATGATATGATTAGCAAAACTTAACCAAATTAACCCAAACTTCTAATAGAGGTCTAAAACATCATTTCGAATTTTATAAATATTTTTCCAGAATTTATTAATGTATAAATTCGCTAATCAACACTAATTACCCTTAATTAACCATATTTAGTGAGAAACTTTGCAAATCACTCACCTTGGCCACAAGTAAAATACTAAATCTGAAATGTCTTCTGTTTTGGCACTGTTCTCAAGGCAACACAGCAGCTCTATCTCGATCTCTATGCTAATCCACCTCAATTTGATGTAGATTATGCCAATACTTGATTAAATGGTGATTAGAAGGTGTTTTAAATGTTGGAGGCCATGACTAGGTTGAGAGGAATGAATAGTGACGGCTGAAAAATGAGGAAAAGGTATTCTCTAAACCCTAACATCCCTTTTAAACTCCTAAACCCGAAATTCCCCATTGGGCCTAGCGGTTAATCACCCGGTTAAGCCCAATTAAGCTGTTTTTACCATCTGAAACTTGTTTCAGCCATATCTCCCAAACGGTGAGTCCGTTTGGCTAAAGTGACTACTCTACGGAAAGGAAAACCATCATCCGGATCCAATGGAAGTGGTTTCAAGTCAAAACTCCTTTCCAATCAAAAGTTATGGTCAAAACAAGATCAGTTAGGGGCAAAACGGTCATTTAAAAATCGGGAAAAATCATGAACATGGGAAATGACCCCAATAGTTGTCTCCCAAAGTTACATGACCATACGACTTCGAATGTAAAAGAAATAAATATTCTACGATCCTTCGATGCGTAGAATGTGGGTCGTTACAGTCTTTTTCAAATCTTTAGTTTAGTTTGAAAAGATAGATGCAACTATCTTTTTTAAATCTAAAATTAAATATTTTACTAATTTTTTAAAAATTTTAATTACAAAATTGCAATTTTGTAATCAAAAGTTCAGTTTTATCATTAATATTGCATATTTGCAACTAATAATGCACATATGACATACATATTCAGCTATCTTTTTTAAATCTCTAGTTTAGTTTTGAAAAGATAGATGCAACTATCTTTTTTAAATATGTAATTAAATAAGATATTCTATTAAACATTTAAAAATTGTTAATTACAAAAATGCAATTTTGTAGTCAAAAGTTCAGTTTTATCATTATCATTGCATATTTGCAACTACCAATTAACAAATGATATATATATATATAAAATTATCTTTTTTAAATCTGAAGTTCAGTTTTGAAAAGATAGAAGCAATTATCTTTTTTAATTCTAAAATAAGATAAGATATATTGGTAAACATTAAAAATTGTTAATTACAAAGATGCAATTTTATAATCAAAAGTTCAGTTTTATAATTAATATTGCATATTTGCAACTAACAATTGACATATGACATATACATTCAACTATCTTTTGTAAATCTCATGTTTAGTTTTGAAAAGATAGATGCAACTACCTTTTTTAATTCTGAAATTAAATAAGATATTATACTAAACATTTTAAAATTGTTAATTATAAAAAAATTAGTTGTTCAGTTTAATAATAATTAGTAATTATTATTTAAATTTTTTAATAGTAATTAGAAATTATTATTTTTGGTAAAATCTAAACATTTAAAAATTGCATATCTTTCTTGTCTTTTTAATAAAAGATAATTTCTTTTATCTTTTCGAATATAATGAAAATGCAAATGGATTTATCCGACCTTTAAAATAAAAAACTGCTAATAAATACACAACTTTAACAACAGTACTCCATGCCTTCAAACTCAATATCCTGTCTCTTCAAACAATACACTACAAAGTAATAAACATAAAACACTGCCTTTATTTTTATATTTACATATAAGATAGTTGCATCTATCTTTTTAATTTTTTTAGCTTTTGTGTTTGTCAAAATTATCTTTTGTGTTGTGAATTATATTACACTAATGTAAAATTATTCAGTACATACTCCAGAACTCAATGTAATCATAAACATTATTTTTATCTTTTGTGTAAAAATATAATTCTATTCAAAAAGATAAACTTGTTTATCTTTTCAAACTACTTTAATTATAGCTTCAAAATAATCAACAACATATTCTATGTAAAAGATAGATGAAATTATCTAATAGTAAAAGATAGTTGCAATTATATTTTAGTAAAAGATAGATGCAATTATATTTTAGTAAAAGATAGATGCAATTATCTATTTTAAATCGAAAATAAAATAAGATATTCAATGTAAAAAATAAACAAGTTAATATTTATCATTTAGTAAAAGATAAAACAAGATAGTCTATGTAACTTATCTTTTATCATTCAATAGAACTAAATTGTGAGTCTAAATTCATTTCTGCAATAATTTCTGCAATCTTTTATGTTGTGAATTATTGTCAAAGTTCACAACAAACACAAACAATCGATGAACAACAAACAACAAAGATAAACAAGTACTTACTTGTTCAGCAACTATTGAACATAAATTACCAAATATTATAAAGATGAAAACCTAGATTTATACCTGTCGAGTCTTTATTTTGAGAATATCGACTTGTTTTAGATTTTTTTTTTTTTTTGAGCATACCGACTTAGGGATTTAGGGTTTCAGGTAGTTATGAATCGACTTAGGTTTTAGGGATTGAAATCGATCAGAGAGGGCGGAAATGAAATCGATCGCAACTGAACTTAGATGAAACCGAATGGAAATCGATTGATTTTTGGTAAAACTTAGGTTTGATTGAGAAAAGGTAGAACGAAGAAATAAAAGAACAAATTGAAGAAAGAGGCGTCTCGTGTTTTTTGTCCTGGAAAATAATTAACGTAAAGCCGTGTCCTTTAAACTTATTGTTTAACTAAAGGAGACCCTTAATGTATAATGCCCCCCTTTTTACTGCTAATAGACGCAGTTGGTGCCTCCAGGTTGATTCAAGGCTGTCGTTGCTCTTCTTCTCCAACAATATTTGTAGTCATCTATATATTCTTTCCCTTTTCCAGTAAGTTTATTGATTCAATTGTAATTTTGTTTATTTTTTGTTTTGATCCATCGAGTGTAAATATTTTTTTTTTTTTTTTTTTTTTTTGTGAATCAATAAAGATGGTGGTTGGGTGAAATATTTGTGTATTACTATTATTTTCGATATACTAAGTTATTATTATCAATCAAATTCATCTTCAAGTGATTGGATAAAAAAAAAATCCATTTTTTTTGTCTTTTCCGCTGCGCACAAAATCCCAATATTTTTTTTTACTAAACAAACGATTTATAATAACTATTACAACTTACATAACTGTGAAAATGATGAAAACTAAAAATGATACCACACTAATACAGATTAATACATAAAAGAGGTATTGTTGTTCAATAACAGAATTATACTTTCAAACCAAGTTGAATGCGAAATATACATTATAGATTAAAAACCAAGGCAAACAATTTAAAACATATAAAAAACTATGCTACATTAAAAAAAGATAGAAAATACTTGCGACTGCTTTCCAAATTTGCTATAGAATATCGAAGAATGAAATGCAACAATAAAGCTAAATTTCATGCCTAAACATTTTTTTATAGGAATTACCTTAAATTAAACTCCGATGGGAGTATAATACCTAAATTTGAATATAACAAGGCCGATGAAAGAAACGAGGCAACAAAATCAATAAAACGAACAAATTCATTTACTGGTATAGAGAAGGATGTAGAAAGGAATTAAATTTTCACATGAAAAGTAGGAGAAGAAAAGGAAAAAACAAACACTTAAGTGGAAGAATCTAGAAGAATGAACGTAGGAATTAACTAAAGAAATAGTTATATTACTAAAGTTAATAAGCTTGAATCAAAATTTAATCGCGAGTAAAACTCATATTTAAATGCAGTGCGGCTTCGCTGGTGACGCTGAGTGTTGCCGAGGACAATGGTGGATGGTCAAGCAGCTGTGTCGCTCCCCGGTGGTGGACTGATAGTCGCATGACAGCGGAGGCGGTATCAGAGTTTGTTTTGGAAATTCTGACAAGGGGAGGATGTGATGGTCGGACGTTATAGCTAGAATGAAAATTTAAATTTTTTTTGTTGCAAAAATATTGGTGGACCATCTTAAATCTTAAAAAGCCTTTGAAAAAACGTACTTGATAGCATACCATTTAGTTGCCATTCTCGTATGCTGGCTCGGCCCGACGAATTTTTCTGCTTTAGCCGATTTTCGCTCTATTTACACTTCAATTTGCTTGTTTGTCTGCACTGAAAACGTGGTTCTTGCAATTAGGGTTACTGCGACGTTTTCCCATTCTTCGTTCACCACTGAAATTGTCGATTGTCTTCGATTCTTTTGATAAAGGTACTCCTTTTCTTTTCAAATTCGCCCTTGTTGTCTTCAATCTTCGAATCATCTCGTTCACTGATTTGATTTTCTGCTTAGCGTTAAATCAAAATGAAACCAACGATTTTTTGCTTATGATTAAATCAAAATTAAAACATAGACAGATTTGAACTCATCGCCCCAATCACGTCTACCACAATCGTTCACTAGCACGAAAACTTTGCCTCCATTGATTTGAAACCCTAAATTTTGAACATGAAAATGAAGTGGCTATGGAAGCAGTATTAGGTAGACTGTGATAGTGTATATACAACAATGTACTTTTTAACATCTATATTTAAACCGACCGTTAAATCAATTTTTCCGAAGCCCAAAAAACATGGAACATGTCTATAACATGTTTCCTTAAATCTCTTCAATCTAATTTACTCAATTCTCTCCACTTTTGTCTTTTTAGATTTATCTAATTTTAAATATTCTCTATTCATTATTTTTTGATGTTCAACTAAGATTAATTAAAAAAAAAAAGACTAGTTTTGTTTTTAAACTGTGCAATCTAACGGTTGATTCATCATCGTTATGCGGTTATACTAGTAACGATTGAAATGTGCTATAAGGACCTACTACTTTTTAAAATGTGACTAAGTGCTTGTTAAAATGACCAAATCACGTACCCGTAATTTGAGTTTTTCTCCAGATTTTGTCGTCATATGTTATACCTTAGCTAAAAAAGGAAACTAGAAGTGCATATATGAAGGAACTAAGCTATTATAACGAATTCAATTGAACAATACAAAACCCAAATCAATACCGTTGGTCAGCAAACACTAGCTTGCATTACATAAAATGTAAGCAAATTTGTTAAGGTTTTATTTAAATTGCCATGCATAACATATAATACAAATAAAAACTATAAAAATGAATTGTATTATAATCCAAGTCAGTCCTGATAAAGAACTATACAAATTGAATTGGTTTATACATAATGCAATGCAATCCTGATACAGAGCTAAAAAACCTGACTTGCACTATGTGTAATGCAATCTGATAGTTTCGACCTGCAATTGAAACTAGACTGCACTGCACATAGTGCAAGCCAACACGAATAAAAGTTCATTAATATTAGCTAGCACTATATCAATGTTTGCTTGTACTATAACCATATTTTTATTCATTATCGTCAAATCAGATCAACTCAATGGAGCAAATGAACCTAAACGAGCCACACTCGATGGGGACAACGATCATTGGGGTTACTTATGATGGTGGCGTAGTTCTCGGTGCGGACTCACGGACGAGTACAGGTAATGTGTGTTTAAGCCTTTACATATTTTTTTTCTTTTACCTGCTTGTGAAGTTTCTCTGGCATGATTTTACGTATTCTGTGTGTTTTCACTGTTTTGTGAGGTGCAATTGAATGTGAAACTCCTTGAAGTGTATAAATCTACGTGTATTGTTTGTACATGCCCTTAAAAACCATGTTCATATCGTTTTACCTTCTTTATTTTTAGCTCAAATGTATTTTATACTAGTCATAGCTGATAACTTTAAGTACATGTTTTCGTAGGCATGTACGTTGCTAATCGGGCATCTGACAAGATAACTCAGCTGACTGATAATGTTTATGTGTGCCGTTCTGGATCGGTAACTTTTTCACCTTGTGCTTCACACTCTCTTTTCTTGTAAGGGGAGGTTGTTATGGTGCTTTATAATGGCTAGCTGATATGTAGTACTAAAAACTTATAGCTTATGTGCAGTTGTAGCCAGGAAGTTTGCTTCAATTTTTTTAGCCTGTTCTTTTAGCTGACTTTGCACAACAGACCAAATTCAACGCGGTGCTCCATTCTTTAGATTGTTATTTCAGTTTTGTGCTTTAACCTTTTCGTTTTCTTTAATCTACTCTTGTCTGGCGTCCTAATTCTTTGCAAGATCTCTAAGGTAGATTCTTGCAGTAAACACGGACGTAAATTAATTGATGGATTTAGGTTGACCTGGGTGGAGACTTAGAGGTCGACAAAGGACCATCATACACATATTTACTTAAATACATCTTATTATAACACTAAGGTGGTGCCTGGCGCAACGGTAAGGTTACCCGGCTGGTAATCTGGAGCGCACAGGTTCGAGCCCCGGCCTCTTCACATAATGTGAGGGAAAGGCTGTGCGTGCTAATCGACCACCCCCAGAGCCCGGGAAGCCGTGAATAGTACCAGGACGGGAGACTGACCTGGGAAGTCCTCGCGCTTGAGTACGGGGGAGCCTTTGGCACTGGGTATCCACCTTTACATCTTATTATAACACTGAACTTATTATTACATTATAACTTTTTATTTAATGTTGTGATCATTATTTGTTAATTCACTGTGGTGAAGTTTTGATTTCTCTTGCATAATAGGTGCAGCCAACAGGTGTTTAGCAATTTATTTAGCTCCTCTGGATTATTGGTTTGAGCTAGCTCACCGATTTTCTAGAGTTTACTCTTTGGTGCATGTATTCCAGACTTTATATTTGAACTTAATTTTTCTACAAACACTAAATATCCGTTTAGCTAACCGTTTTTCCTCTATGAATTGCTAATTCTTTTGGGAAGTTCTATACATGACTTGCACAAACATCCCCTGGAAAAACATATTATAACCACAGCCAGTCGGACTTATTTTGCAACTGTTCCAGTCTTCAACACAGTCTCAACTTATATTTTGCATAAAGTTTCATTTCAATCAATTTGTTAAAACCTTACTGTGACTTTATACAAATATGGCATGATATCTTTTATGAGTTATCATGTGTTAATGCTAACATACTTAGTTGTAAGCTTAAGATATCCCTGCTATCATGTATTTAGTGTTTTGATTATTTCTATTGTGTATGTTCTTTATTTTACACTAGCTTGTTTGTCCTATTCCAGGCTGCAGATTCTCAAGTAGTCTCAGATTATGTACGCTATTTTCTTAATCAACACACGTAAGAATTGTTTTCTATAGTTTCTATCTTCTCACATCTTATGATTTTTTCCATCTAAAGTACTTGAATGTTCTGTATACCTCTATCTTGTGAGTTACTCCTTTTTTTTTTCATTCTTAGGGTGGCATAGGTTGTTATTTATGCTAGGCTCATCATTTTTATCTGACAATATATAATACTTGCATGCGAACATTTTTAGTTTGGAAGTCTGACATAAAGACGTTTCATAGTCAAATTAACACAGAAATGCCAACTGCTTTTTTCCATTTACTTCCCATATATTCATCAATTTTGTTTTTGATGGATTACGTGCTGTTTCTAATTAATGGAAATCCTTGAGTATTGAAAACCAAAATTTTCAAAATGGAATTTGAGCCCTAAATAGTTAAGTTTAAATTTAAAACCGAAATGGGATTTAAATTGTAAATAATAGATTTAAAATATCCGTATGTAAAGGTTTGTATGTACTTTGAAGTTGATTTTGATGTTTGAACATCTACAAGTAAACTTAAAGCTTGATTTTCTCTCTAATTCTAATTTTATTTTGTTTTAAAAATATTACAGTGGGAATTATGAATATAAATAATAATATTAGTATGAGTTCGATGTGTTTTTTATTATGGGTTTAACTAACTTTGATTCAGGCTGTAAATCGAATTGTAAGGGATGGATCTGATCTCAATCTAGATTTAATCGTAATATTTTAAGATTTTTGACAGCAATAGTAGAAACACTTTGCACATTTTCTAATTCTTTATGATTATGGACAAGCTAATTATGATTGCATAAAAAGTCAGATTGACACTTTATCCAAGTGATTTTGTTATAATGGATATGCAGTTATGTTGATAATACCAAGGTTCGAAAACTCGGTTTTGGTCATTTGAAAATTTACTAGTTTCGGACGATTTCGATGGTTTTGGCGGTTTCGGTTTCGGTCCAAAAGTCGAACTTTTATATTTTTATAAAAACGTTAATGATAAATATTGCAAATCCATATAGAAACATAGTCCACAAAAATATAATGATGTAACATATTGTTGAATCAATTCAATGCTGTACAGATTGTTGAATTTCAGCCTAAAACAGCCCATGTCCAACGCACAAGTACACAAATTAAACTTGAGCTTAACTTCAGCCCAACACCACACCAGCCCAACACGTTAATACGTCTTCATCCGAAGTTAAATTACACCATGGCAAACCAAAAATTAAATCGACGATCTCAAATCGATGTCGACGCACATTATGAAAACAACGAAAAACCTTAAGCGAAGGCAAGTCAAGGTCGATTTGAAGAAGCGAAGGCAAATCGAGGTCAATTTGAAGGGGTGAAGGCAAATCAAGGTCGATTTGAACAAGTGAATCCAAGTCGAGGTCAATTTGTAGAAAAAAACCCAAATTGAGGTCGATATAAAAACACGGAGCCAAGTTGCGGTTGGTTTGATGAAATGGAGGTAAGCCGATGACGCTTTTTTTTGGAAACCCTAACCGAAACGAAATTTTCTGACGATCTCGTTTCGGTTTGTTGCGGCACCGGTATGGCACCACTAAAATTTCGGGGTACCGTTCGAGTTCTCAAACCATGGACAATACTTTGAAACAGCTGTTAAAAGTAGTAAAGCTAATTTGATCATCTAAAGTAGGTTTAGAAAACATCTAAATTGCGTTCTACGTCCAAACAATTTTGAACTGTAAATTTCATTTTCATCATATGCTATGCGAATACATTAAGGGATAAGAACCATTATTCCAATGTCACTCGTTTTATATTTATCGTTGCAGAATCCAGCTTGGGCAACCTGCAACTGTGAAAGTAGCAGCCAATTTAGTTAGATTATTATCATATCAAAACAAGGTACTTTCTGAGGTTACCCTTATCTTTTTTACAATTGTGAATTTTATTTTCATTTGTTGCAGTATCCAGGTCTTGAATATAATCATCTGCTCATTATATTTTGAATTAGTGGTGCAATGTTGCGTGCACTGTTAATGGCTGTTTTTTTTATGTATTTCATTCCAGCAAAAACCATGGGGACAAAAATCGTAGTGATGTCCCATAGATGTATTAGACTTATATTCTTCAGTTGATTTGGCTTTTTCATAACCACAGTCGTCTATATGGATTTTTTTTAATACCTGTTCTTATTTGGCTTTTCGTCATATCATTAAAAGATATAAATTTTGGTTTTGATTATTCAAAATTATTGAGCATTGTGTGGGTTATTAGTTATTACATTGTTCATCTCTGAGCGTTTTTTTCCCTAAGCTTGTTTTATTTATTTACTGGTTTCATGCTATTTGTAGCGATGTAAAGATACCACTTACAAGATGTTATTTGACAACCTGAAAGTGCTAACTAGGTCAGTGGTGAAGCTAGCCGCTGAATTTAGATAGGACAAGGTTCATGCATTGTTTGATGCTTTTAGCTAGGGCTAAGCAGTCTCTATCTCTCTCCTTTTCTTGTTCTTGTTCCTTTTTTTGGAAAAAAACAAAACAAAATATAGTGTTTAAAAAAAAGCATTTTTCATAATATGAGGCAGGGCCTGTGCCTTCAGCATATTGCCTCCACCTCTGAACTAGGTTAATTGTCATGTAAGGTATGCTCATCGTAATGCCTGGAAATTAGCAGTCACTGCAAAGATAAAATTTACAGGATGATGCATACTCTGAGATGTGGTCAACAAAACTTTGATATCAAATATAATTGTTTTACATATTCCTTGGTCACAAAGAAATACATGTTACTTAACTAGAATTTACTGAATGGCATAGACTCAGAGTAACACTTATCTTATTATTTTGTCCAAGCCATTGCCCATTTTATATTCATCTCTGAAATTCCCATGTGTCCTCATTCTTTCTTCTAACAGGTTTTGTGTTGTGTCAACTTTAGTGCGTATATTCCTGTCATACATGCAACTTCTACAGGCAAGAATCATTTCAAAAAGATGTACATCAAAACTAAAACCGTTGAAAATATTTCTACTGTGTTTGTGTGTGCGTGCACATGGTGTATTTTCAGAACCTAATATTGAAAACTCCTCACTACCTCATTTTTCAACGTTTTACTTATTCCCACTTATTAAAGAGCCGAATATTGTACATCATCAAACGATTAATGAAACATTCATCCAGCAACAAAATTTTGTTGGCACTGCTTCTATCACATTTTTATGTCACGTGCATGTAGGGCTTGTCATACAATAGTCCATCATAACTTATGATTTTAAATCTAGTTTCAAAGAGGGTCCTCTTTTATATTGTTGCATTTTTCAGAAATGATCTACATAAGGATCATATGTTCAATACAATGGATCATTCAAATTTGATTGACAAAAGAAATCAAATATGAGAAACTTTAGGGATGAGAGATATTAGGATGTGGAAATTTCTCTTTGTATACGCAGTAATTTTCATGTGTGTAGCATGAGTTTAATATACCGTTTTTGAGATCTTCAGGATTATACCGAATTTGCACTAAAACAGTGCAGTATACTTTCCTCCTCTGTTATATTAATTTTGCCAGGAGTAAAAATTATTTGCCTTAAATAGCAAGGTTCGAGAACTTGGTTTTTGGTCCGGGTTTCGGTCGTTTGAAATTCTCTTTGTTCCGATTGATTTCCAAAATTTCGGAATTTTCGGTTCCAGTTGCCATAACCTTAATTGATTAAACTAAATATAAAACAATATACTTGATATTGAACAAAAATGAAATATAAAACATTAAAATTAAATAAATATTATAATTTATTAGTTAACCTAAATTAGAATGAAATATTATAATTGAATTACATAAACAATGCAGGCCCAATTAATTGAATGAACGTTATATTTAACTTACATCTTACCCGGCCCATTCATTATATTTTATTTATCTTAGGAGGCCCGATTAACTTCCAGCCCAAATCTAACCCTAAAATGTATCTTCTTTGTAAATCTTTTGATGTTCATCTTTTAGCAACAACTCGTCTTCTCTGTAGAGCCGTTGATGTAATGAGAAGAGATTACCGTTCAAATGGACTTCAGGTCAATTATGTCTTTCGATTTTATTGCTATAGAATGCGAATTGGTCAAAAAAAATTCGATTTTGGGAGGTTACTGATTTGTTGATTCTTTCAATTCAATTGCTTTTCTATTTGATTTGCTGCTTTTGTTGGTGTAGATACAGGTTTTTTTAACCGAGTTTAAGCGGGATGAGTTTTTTGCTCTCAACCCGTCCCCCCTCCGGTCTGGACCCAACCAGGATGACGGGTACCCACCCATAATCTCGTACCTGGTTAAATAGTGTTTTTGCATAAGCATTGCACGTGACACACACACACACACATACATACATACACACACACATACATACACACACACACACACATACATACATACATACATATATATATATATATATATATATATATATATATATATATATGCGTGATGCGTGTGTATGTGGCACCCCTTTTGCACCCCAATAATAACCACACATTTATAATAAGTTAGTGGGGGAGAAAGAATTAGCGAAAAAAGAGAGAAATGAGATTGTGTGGTGGAAATCAGAGGGGCTAAAAGGGTGTTGCACTATTTGGGATGCTCCTAATCCTATCTCATACACACACAACACGATTCAAGGCACCCCTATTTGGTTGGATCCTATTTTAAGCCACTCATTTATAGTTAAATAAGTTAGCGGAAATAGAGAGAGTTAGTAGGAAGAGGAAGAAATAGGAATATGTGGACATGTGGTGGAAATCAGGAGGCTATAGGGGTCCTGCATTGTATGATTTGCTCTTGAATCTTGATCCCCCCTTCCCCTCTCCCTCCTCTCTCTCTCTCTATATATATTATATATATATTATATATATATATATAATATATATATATAGAAGGGTTACGATACACCTCTTATGTTGCACGTGAACTCTCCCTCTTAATCTCCACCACCCATTTCCCCACTCATTTTCTCTCTTTCCACTAAGAAATAATATTGAAATAGGAAGAGAGAGAATGAGTGGGGAAATGGGTGGTGGAGATTAAGGGGGAGAGTTCATGTGCAACATAAGAGGTGTAGCGGAACCCTCCTCATATATATATATATATATATATATATATATATATATATATATATATATATATGATCAAGAGCACCCCAAATAGTGTAGCACCCCTTTAGCGCCATTAATTTCCACCACACATTCCTCCCTCTCTCTGCTTCCACTAACTCTCTCTCCCCCCACTAACTTATTAAACTATAAATGAGTGGTTTAGAATGGGGTGCAAAAGGTGTGCTACCAAATAGGGGTGCCCTGGAGCGTGCATCATATATATATATATATCAGTAGACAAAAAACGAATGTTCTTGAATGGGCAATGATGCATGAATTTCAGTGGTGAAAACGAATCTCAACTCTGATTTATCTCTCTGACAAAAATACAAAGTCTTAATTTATTATCACCACATACATGAGAGAAATACGAGTAAGCATAAGTGCATAAACAGATGAATATCTTTGTTTTCTCGTATATTTACATTTAGCATATTCAATTCTCTATATCATGTTTTTTTTTTTGGTTTTTTTAACAAATGAAAGAAAAATACTATGCCTCTGTGATGATCTTAGAAAATATAATGACAATACATTTAAAAAATATGTAAATGTGAGTACATTGTATTTTCAATAAGTGAAATTTGGTTCCTTCACCCTTAAAACATTTCATTTATTTATTTTCATGACTAGGCTCCATGAACCTAAACCATTGTATTCAGGGTTGGAATATTCGTTTTGGTCTCACTTCAGAGTTCGGATACAGCTCCGTTTTCTTACTCCATATTTATTGGATTTTTATATGCATTGAGATATAATTGAGTTGTAAATGTAATGATTTCTAGATGGCTTATAGTTGATCTCATGTGGTTATTAACCACAATATGCTCTAATCTTCATCTCAAGCTCTGCAGAATATGCTTCAAACTGGTATGATTGTCGGCGGTTGGGATAAATACGAAGGCGGTCAGATATTCTCAGTGCCCCTTGGAGGGACCATACTGAAGCAGCCTTTCACAATTGGAGGTATTTTATGATTATTTTATGCTTTTAGGTAGGCACTCGGGTGACATGAAGCAAACAACTGAATGCAAACTGAAATTATATTTTAAATATTCCTTTTTGGTTTTCTGACTTCGACCCAGTTTTCTGGGTTTAGCAGCAATTGCGATTTTTTTGGGGCACCTTTCAGGGTATCCCATAACAGTATTTACTATTTGTTCACACTTTCCACAAGTTAAGAACTATTTTCTTGTTTGATGGATCGCCACTGTATCATTTAAAGTTTTTAATATATGAATCATAGATTTCCAAATTTTCAGCCAAATAAATATATGTTTATAGCCATTGAGGACCACAAATCGTGTAACCTTTACGACTGCTGCTATAGAGATCAAGGGTTTGAATCTGTCGGACATCAATCACCAAATATAAAAAAACAAGTGATAGGAAAGCTTATTATAAAACTTGAGCCCCACTCCTTATTGTCTAGGAAACAGCAGTCTCACAATGTACAGCACGTTTTAACTACATCTTCACACTCATTTGTGGTTCACTGGCTTTGGTTTAATTTTGAAACACCGCCTAGTACACATGCAACTGTTGTATTGACTCGTAATAAGTCATAGCACAGGCAAACGTAAATGAGAACAAGTGTGTCTAGCAAGCTTTTCTGCGTATTAGTTGCAAATACAACCGGTGTTGCATCTGCCATAGCTGATATTCTCTCATTTCAGGATCTGGATCCAGCTATTTATATGGATTTTTTGACCAAGCATGGAAGGAAGGGATGACCAAAGATGAGGCTGAGGTATGTGAAGGAAAATTGATGGAATATGATTTGTTTATGTATAAAATACCCAATATGTGTGGTTGCTAGATTCACGAAATTTGGTTATTTATTCATCATATTCACGACCATGTAGCTGTTACTTTATGGATACTGCCAATGTTTTCAAAATGGAATGAAAACCGTGAATCGTAAAATTCAGACTTCAAACCGAAACAAGATTCAAATCGTATATTCAATTGATCATTTGAAGATTTGTACACCCTTTTGAAATTAGTTTTGATGTTTGAGCTTCTACAGCTAAACTAAAAGCATAATTTTATCGCTTATTTCATTTTGTTTTGTTTTGAAAGCTTAGTGATTGGAATTTTGAATCCAGTATGTATATTAAATATGTTTTTTAGTTGAATGTTTTTTAGTTGATTCGCTTAGTTGAATGTTTTTTAGTTGATTCGCTTAGTTGAAAGCTTAGTGATTGGAATTTTGAAAGCTTAGTTGAATGTTTTTTAGTTGTGGTTTTAACTAAGTTTGGCTTGAAACATGAATCAAATTGTGAAGGGAGATATGTGATCCGAATCAGGATTCAAATTATAAGATTTTTGACAACCATGTTTACTGCTAAATATATTTGATCCCGTTTAAAATGATTTTTTGGAGCACTCTGTTTTTGATTTTGTTACTTGGCACTTCAGTTGTTTGAGATGATGTATAAGTGTACCGTCACATTTAATTTAGTATGCTGCATTTAGAAATATTTTACCTTTTTTGTAGAGAAGAAAATCATTTGAATAATACGTGAAAAAGATGAGAAAACAATTAAAACTTACTATAATGTGCAACACTACTAAAACATTGTAAATGATATTGTTAGCGAATTCTTCGATAACAACCCGAATAGCCAGTGCGAAGCCAAAAGTTGAGGTCTTATGCTGGATTCGAAGCATGAGCTGGTTCTTCGAAGCTAAATCCTGGCTTCGAACTGAAGTAATTAATTCTAGGTCACCAATTGAAGCCCCTTTCGGAGGCTTAGAGTCGACACACTTGAATATACATTTTATTCAAGTTGAAGCGAATCGATCCAAAACGAGTTTGGTCGAAACAATCCAGTTCAAGTCAGAATGATTCGATTTCAATCAAATTGTACAGTCAATTATGCTGTGCAATATGCATGGTCAGTTCGATAGTCAAGTAAGTTTAAATTTGCTATGCATTATACAACGTCAGTCCAAATGTCCATATTGTCATTGATATGTTATGTTCAAGTGCGAATTCTAAAATCAATCTTGACAAATTATCCCAAATTCAATTTAGGGTTGCAAGAAACTTAAAATGTAGAAAATGAAAAAGAATATCTAGCCCCTTAAACGGTGACCCTCCGCCTTTATTTGTAAGTGCTGATCAGGTTTTGCTTTACCTTCAAGTTGCTTCGGCTTCAACGGGTGTGCTTCAATTGACTCAATCTAGCTTAAACATTGAATACTGTGCTTAAGAAAAATGCAACTTTGAACTTTGCTAATAGTAGGAATAATTTATAATTTGTCAATCATCGTCGTTTCGAATCAAATTCGAAGTTTTGTTCGTCGTATCGATTTTTGAAAGGCAGTCGGTACGAGGCACTGACACTAATCCATGAGTGATTGTGAATTAACGGGTTGCCTTTGGGTGGTTTTAATTCGAAGTCCATACACCATATCACCTCAGTGCTTCAGCTTTAATTAAGTACGGTTCCTTAGGTTGAGGTCTATCAAATTTACTCCCGAAGCTTTAATTTTGTCGAAGTCATTATGCTATTTTGGTTTTAACAAGTTTGCAGGTGTTGACTTCAAAAAAAATGGTTTCACTTCACAATGTTTTAATAAAAATTATATGTTATACTAATGTTTATTAAACTTAGCTATGGTAAATGCAATAGGTCTTGGTTAACTCAACATTATATAGGTCGAGATCGCGTGTTGTCTTTCGAAGCAGAACCATAGTCTCGTCTGGTGTTGTTTTTTAATTACAATTGAGTATGGTATATCAGATCTACTTAGTCGATGCAATACACTTGTGTCTATTATCTTTATATATTTTGCATTGACTCCCGTAAAGTTAATATATATGCCTTGTCCTTGTTTTAACTTAGCATAAGAATATTTTTTCATTAAGGTGATACAATGTGCTATGCCCAAATATTTATTTGCGAGTTAATTCAAATGCGGCACACCATACCGACCTTCGGTCGATTCGGGATTATTTTGTTGTGTTATCAATTATTCAGTGAGAGTTCTAAAATTTGGAATAATATCAGATGACATAAGAATATGAAAACTTGCAAATCAAAAAAGAGACCCTTTAAGAAGAGTTGCTCTAGACCAAAGGATTCACCTCCTAGAGACTACAATAGAAGATACCAATTTTTCCAGCAGTCTACTCTAATATCACAACTCAAGATGAAATAAATTTTATTTTAGAGCAATTTGGAATTTTTGAGGTTAAAGCTATTATTGTTACGCAGACGATACTATCTATTCCCCTCCACATGGCTACTTCGCATTTACTCCAGTTTATATTTTTGGCATGCTGGATAGCTTTCGTTTTTGGTATTTCTGCAAAATATTCGGAGTACCTAAACATGTCTTCCATCTAACTGATTTACTTGACTTGTTTGGAAATCCTTGATTGAGAGTAGGGTTTTCCCCTTGACGTGGAAGTCCACTTTATTGTCAGTTCATATAAAACCAGCGAAAGTCATGGCATGATTCTTTACAAAATTAATCCCCATTCTAGTAATCTGATCTCCGATCCAATTAACAAATAAAAAAAAAGCAATTCGCACTTATTTTTCATGAAGTGTTACTTCAGAACCACAAGAGATTTCTTTAGCTCATAAGTTTATTACTAATCGATACTTCAACATGCTTGCTCCATATGGTAATGAACTTTCCTTTTATTTCTTCTAAAATATTTAACCTCTGACAAAGAGGCAATGTCAATACTTCGATCAAGAAAGCTGAGACCATAGGAACAAGGCCATGTTGCTCACATAAGCCAAACTTCTTCAATATAGAATCATTTGGACTAGCCATAGAATTCTGGCTGAGCCTCCTACATGAAGAATCGTGGAAGCAGAGCGCGGGCTCTAATTTCGGTCGAAGTTTCAATCTTTACTCGGAATTATCTCATATAAGGTGGATCTTTTGGTAAGTGCAGATGTTACTTTTTACTGGAATTTCTCCTTGATAATACGCCATGCACTACTTGTTTTCAGACTTGAGTATTTTGGTTGGGGCTTCTTTCTCTAAAAAAGTTGCGGTTGTTTCCCCTGTCGAGTAGAGTCAAATTGACGTTGCTTTTTTTAAAAGTTCTTGAGTCTAATGACTTCATGGATGATGTACTTATTTCATACGAGTATGACATCCTCCAATTGAATCTCCTAAAAAGCTCAAAATTACGGAGCGGTCTACACCTATCCTTGGAGATATGCCACTCTTCGCTCAACATCGTTTAACCTTAATATCGTAACCACGTCTCCCCCTTATGTGGTGACTATTGAACAATTTCAGGATCCTATACCTAAAATCACCCTTTTTTGATTCTTTGGGTGCTCTGAGTCGGTGTGAGGAGGTTGGACTTTCGATTTCGTTGGATGATCCTTTTCCTTTAATTCTCCAGTGCTTATTTCGGTAAACTAGTTTAAGAATCTCGCTCAACTTGTTAAGCAATCACCACCTTTCTCATCTCTCGGATCGTCTAATATTCAACCTCACACTTCTATCGAGCAATATGCATTTTTAAAGCACTTCTTTCTGGATGGCGCTAATGGCTTTTTGTTGTTGGATGTGCCAAAGAGTGCTCGGGTATGCCGAGGACTTCCTCCCTTTAGGATGTGTCATGACATTGTTTTAGAGCAAATCAAAGGCTTCTTCCCTATACGAGATGTTTTAGCAAGGCCATGTGGATGACTCGGGGCAATTCTCTTTTGATGTGCCAGGAAGTGCCTTTAATGTGCCGAAGGTTTTGAATGGAATTTATTCTCCTTGACCATGGCTAGAAAACATTTTTTGTCGATATTTTTCTTGAACCAAATTTTGAAGCTCTCCCTCCCTCACAAAATTGTTGATAACCACTTCGAGAGTTCAACATTGATTAGTATTATGTTCACTGGCATAGTGGCATTGGTAGTAAGCTCCTTCTTGATTTCTTTTATTCTTTGGACATTTCTTTGTTGATGGACAATAGTTGAGATAACCTTTAGTCAGGAAATATATGTTTTCATAGGAAGTAATTGAGAGACTTTCTTTTATAGACTTGAACTTCTAGTTGAAGTTTTCTTTGATCAACGTTAAACATTTTAGAGCTAATATTGTACTCAATATTATCAAAGTGCACGCTATAGCGTGCAATAACAACAAATAATGCATAGCATAGAGTTTTTGCTATTGCACTTATTATCGTAGTAGTTCCGTGTAGCGCTAAATAATGCGCTATTTTATCATAGAGCAAAATAACGCGTTATTTTGTTATGTTTCTTCTCTAAATGTTTGGACAGTGAATCAAGCCCAAAATAATATGCTATTGCACTTGTAATGACTAAGATGAAAACATTGTGGAGTACAATTCGAAAAGAAGAAACTGGCGATTGTTTAGATAATGATGATGGTTTCGTTTGGATGAAAGTTGTAATTAGACTTTAAAAGTTTAGGAGTATAGTATAATTTTTATATTTTGTTATTGTACATTTGAATCGTGTTTGACTTTGTTTATTCAACCGTTGTTATTTTAGACTCTATATATGTTTATTTTTCTTTGATCTTATTTTCACTTTGTAGCTGTTCTTGTTTATATTTTTTTTCTTAGTTGTCATTTGAAAATATTAAACATTTTATGCAAAATTGTAGTTTCCATGCAATTTTTGTGGAGTTTTATCTCACTATACCTCACAAATATAAGATAAATTTTAGATCCGTAAGACACAAATATATTATATCCGTCAATTATTTTTTATGTACAAGATGAATTTATTACCTTTTCTCTAATATAATTCCATTTTACATCAATTATTTCTAGTATATACATGAAGTATAATAGTGCTTGTATTTGAAGTCTTGAACGGTTTGGATATGCCACTTAATATGCAAAAAACTAGAATTAAGTTTAGTTAGGCAAAATATACTTGATTTATTATTTCAATGAACCAAATAGCACGCGTTATAGCTCAAGCCTTGCGCTATTTGCTGTTGACTACATCGATTGTGCTTAACAATCTTCCTCTATAGGGAACTGTGAGACTTATGAGATCGATCAATAGTTGCTTTTCATTTCAAAGGAAATTCTTTGGAATCTCTTTCAATTTTTTTTCCGATGATGATTCCTTTTGCTTTTCGTTGAATCTCTTGCCTTATGTTTAGAAAAGAATCATCTTTTCCACATTGCTTTCCAAAAGCAAAGTGCGGATTGACCTCATTTGGAATGGGTTGATGCTCCATTTATTAGGATTATAGGGATTCATCAGCTTCTTCTTATGTTACATGATGTATAGTGTCTTTAGCCTTAGCACTTGCTCCTTGTGCTCTTTTGTAATTCGGTATTGAAAAGTTGATTCAACTATCTTCGGTTTAATTGACCCTTGTTTTGACCTAATAGTAGTCCTCGGGAGTTCGGTTGGAATCGGGAATAAGGTATATGTATGGTGAAGCAAATCCTTTAAGCCTCATTTATGTAAGCAATGGTGGTTAAACAAAGACGGAGGTTCGAGCCCTCTTATTAGTGCAAAAAACATTAGTGAATTTTTTCATTAATACCCCGAGGTGATAGTGCGAAACCAGAAGTTGAGTTCTTAATGCTCAATTTCGAAGCATGAGTTGGTACTCCAAAACTTAATCCTCGCCTCAAACTGAATTTATTAAGTCTAGGTCACTAGTCGAGGCCCTTACGAAAGCTCAGAGTACACACACTTGCGAGTGGTTCTTATCCAAGTTGAAGCGAATCAATTTAAAATGAGTTTGGTCGAAACCGTCTAGTTAAAGTCAGAATGATTCAATTTGAATCAAATGTATAGTTAATTATGCGGCAATATGCTCGGTCAGTTTGATAGCTAAATAAGTCAAAATATGCTATGCGTTATGCAAGGTTAGCTCAAGTGTTGCATATTGTCATTAGTATGTCATGCAAGTACAACGGTCTGAGTGTAAATTCTTGAACTAATCTTGACAAATTATCCCCTGTTGAAATTGGAGTTACGAGAAATTAAAATGTAGAGAATGAAAAATGATTTTTCAGTCTCTTAAACATTGACCCTTCGCCTTTATTTATAAGTCCATGTCAGGTTTTGTTTCGCCTTCAAGTTGCTTCGGGTTCGACAAGTGTGCTTCACATGAGTTTGTTCAACTTAAACTATCCTTTTATGCTTCATTTTTGGCTTTGATAATTGTTTCTTAGGCTTTGGTTGGCGAAACGAAACAAGTATTCAGGAGGAAGGATGCGGCATACTTCAAGCAGAATGGAAAGTGACATGGCTATGAGATGACGAGACAATTGAATCTCATTCAACCGAGGAAACAGTGCAGCCTTGCTAGCCGAAGCGAATGAAAACATCAAAGGCAATAATACGGCTCCGACGTGAAGAAGGGCGATACGAGTTTGTAAGGTAGATAAAGCGACATGGCTACTTACTCCTAGTAGTGGTGGAATCGGTTCGGTACCGGAACTTTGTATGCAAAACCATTACCGTACCGACTTATATGATAGTTAAAAAATCATACCATTACCAACGAAAAAAATCGGTTATCAACAGTTCGGTTTATGGTTGGTAGAGATCGGTAATAATTTTTTATCGTTCACTATTATGAAATCTTTTTATTTACAATATTTCACGTTAAAATGTTAAATGTTAAAATTGATTCTTATGTTATTATATTATTATTTATCCATTTTATTTTCCGTAGTCAAACATGCAAGAAAACATTATAGATGAACTAAAATATCGTATAAATTATATTTCTAAGATATATGATAAAAATTGCATTCAATCTTGTATCATGATAGTATTTTCCTAGGTATTTTATAAATCATTACATATTAGAAGTTCGTTATGTAATAAACATATATGATGAAATATAAGAATATACATATGTATTGTTTAAGATGTGGTAGGTATGGTAATTACCATTGTTAATACTCAATTACCGTTACCGTACCGCATATTTTCATATGGTTTGGCATACCGTATCAATCAAATCTATTACCAATTGTTCGGTACCACTTTCGTTGGTATCGATTGGTAAGTGGTTACTAGGGTGAGGCCCGTGCTTCGCACACAGGGAATTGGTATTATAATAGTGTTAGTTTTTTTTTTTTTAATTTTAATTTTAATGCTGTTTTCTCGTGTTTCTATTGGAAGAGCTGACATACAATTCACCAATGTTTGTGGGTAAACGGGATAATCTATACAAAGTAGATATAGCACTTTTATTTGGAAAAAATATCTGGTAAGAACTCCCATATGCTTGTTGAAAACATAATAAATTTAGCTCATACGATTAGGAAAGAAAGTAAATGTTTGCAAATCAATCCGATATACTTCTATAAAAGTGAGTTGTACAATATTTTATAACACATAAAGAGATTCTTCGTGGATGTTCACTAATGAAAGCAAGCTCGAATCCTCATAAGTTGGGCAATTTTTCATATTTCACATGCTTTTGGTAATCTGAAACTGTTATAAGAGTATACAACGGTGAATGGTTCCATAATGCGCCTATTACATAGAAAGTTGGGACCATCACTATCTTATGCAAACAAAAGTAATAATCTAACTTTTCAATATCAAACAGCAGACCAAGTTCATGGTAGTGACACTTGCAGTAATAATTTTGGATGACGGAATACATAACATTGCAATATAAAGCTCCAATTACATCACAATTTGAATAATAAAGTTGATTTGAACCGTAGTATACCGGTGATATAATTAAAACTACATTAACTGAAAGTGCTCCAAATTTTGAAACTCCAAAAAACAATATAACTGAAAGTAGAATTTGCATCTCAATTATCTTAGCAACCGCAATTTCCTATTTTACATATGATACTTCTATCTATATATGTTGATGGTCCACACAAACGAAATCATAACAGGAACTTAAGGGTTGGTTTTAATGGCTGCAAAACTGCAAACAATCGTTAACTCCTGCAATTTGAGGAAAAGAGCATTTTAAAACATATGAACACACTTAAAAGTACGAAAATAATTGGCATGATCATATGCCATTTTATGCAGACGTGTAATAGCAATAGTGGCATTATCATATGTCATTTTATCAGTCCAAAAATGCATAAATGCATAAATCTGAAATAATTTCAACTTCATACTATTAATGGAAAGAATGGACAGTCTTCCAAAGATAGCAAGTGAGTTGACTGGAGTTTTTTTTCTTTCTAAATGTTCTCAGTAGTCATATCATTGCATTCCAGCTACAAAATAAATACCCAATGTGTAATTTGATATGTCATCTTAGGTAGTTTCTTTCTTACATTAGTTGCAAGGTGTGCAACTCAATATTTCTTCTATGTTTGAAATCATTGTGTTTAGTACATTTTAAGTGAACCAAAGTAAAAGAGAACTTCTATAACATATATAGAGCGTCAAAATTGCAGAATAATTTTAAATCTAACAGCAGCAAACACTATATATAACTGAGCGTAGTATTAGGCAACATGTGATTTTGAATAAATTGTGCTACTTTGTGTATAAGATTTAATATCAAAGATTGTGAATTGATAATGAAGATGAGAATAGCTCCACTGAAAATTTTCCCATCAAGAGGAGAGGATATATATCAATAAAATACCACCGACTACTATATCCAGATTACTCCAATATTTTTTTATTCTTATTTTTGGACCATTTACCAGAATACCACATTTTCAGAATAGATTTAGACAGTAACTATCCAGATTATATATCAAAGGGTTTCAGGCTTAGCAGAACTAAAACAGAGTACATGAAGTATGAGTTTAGCGGTGTCAGCTCAAATGACGGAGAGGTAACCCTGGCCAGTAGAGTAGTACTCATGAAGGAATCATTTTGATACTTAGGATCTATGTTGCGGTTTGATGGGGAGATTGATAAGGATGTTAGTTTTAGAATTCAAGCAGGATGGGTGAAATGATGATTAACATCTGACATTCTCTGTGATAGGAAGATTCCTCAGAAGCTTAAAGGAAAGTTCTATAGGACAGCAGTCAGGCCTGCAATGTTATATGATGCAGAATGTTGTCCTACTAAGAGGCAACACGTCCAGAAGATAAGTGTAGCAGAGATGCGAATGCTGCGCTGGAGCTGTGGGCATATCAGGCGAGATCGGATTAGAGAGAATATTCGGGAAAAACTTAGAGTTGCACCTATTGAAGAGAAGTTAGTCCAACACCGTTTGAGATGGTTTGAACATATCCAACGTAGACCATACGATACATCTGTGCGCGTTGAAATTATAGGCCGCGCCGAAGACCCAAAGAGAGGTAGATGTCGACCTAAAATGACATGAAAGTAGATAATAAAGAGAGATTTAAGTAATTGGAGTATATTTGATGAGCTGGTAGTGGATAGGAGTGCATGAAAGTTGACAATCCATGTACCAGAACCTTATGTTTTTTTTAATATGTTTAATTATTTTAGACTTTATTTTACTTTTATTGAATCTTTTTTACTTTTTATTACTATTTTAGACTTTATTTCACTTTTATTAAACCTTTTTACTTTATTATTATTATTACTTTATTTCACTTTTATTAAACCTTTTTACTTTATTATTATTATTATTTAAAAAAACCTTTATCATACGACATTTTATCTGTTTGGTTATTTTAAACCCTTATATATATTATTATAATTATTATTTATTTTATTTTATTTTAATTTTGGGTTCCATATCTAGCTAACCCCAACTTGTTTGAGATATATAGATTTGTTGTTGTTGTTGTAGTAGTATTTAGGCAGTAACTATCATAGATGCATCAAGAAAGCAAAACCTCTTTGTATCTTATCCAAGGAAAAAAATAATTCATTCAACATTATCTGTTTGTTCGTTCTTGAAATTTGTTAAAAATCGTGCTAACCAAGCATAAAATTCGTGAAATTTTGGAAATTAATAAATGTCGATAAAACACACGTAATCAAATTTAGGAGATACCATTCATACAAATAAAGTGTGCAGTCATAGCCGTATTGATGCAGATGTATGTGGTGTAAGTGTGTATAAAATAATTTGTTAAGGAAAAAAAAAAAAATGAACCAACTGAACTTTAGTTCTTAATTGCTATTAATCATAATCATTTAGGGTCCTAGTCTGGGTAGCAAATCAGCGTCCACTTATAGTTTAATTAGCATAAATCATGTTATTAGTATAGAAAAGAGGTGAATTAATTTTGCACATTATTTGTGGCTAAGTTAGAAACCTATTTAAAGAATTCCCAAAAGCAACATTTCTATAGGTTTGTACGTCATGTGAATGAGCTATTGCCCTCATTCCTTATATTTTATTTTTGGAGACCTGCAATACTGTTTGAGCTTTTCACAGCCAAAGTATCACCACACACTTGCCATCCAATAGACAATGTCCAAATGGAAATATCTTTTTATTTTAGCTACTGCATCACTAATAATTATGTCAGTGTTAGTTGTCAAATTAGAAGCAACGTGATATATGTAATATGAAGAAATATGAGTTTGACATATCACATTTCAAAGTCTGGTACTTTTTTGTATCGTCGAATTGGAAACACGTACTTAAAAGTCAAAATTTTGCTTCAGTTTTATTAACAAAAGCACATATATTAGAAAGGCTATACATGAATATTGAATTATTTTGTATTAGAATATCTGATAATAAAAGTTGCAAGCGCATAAATACATATAGTACGCAAATAGGCTATGAAATTGCTCTAAATGGAGATCAAAGATGAATATGAAATAGTGGGACAAATAGATTTTTATCCAAATAGACAATTTAAGTGAATAATGGTGTTTTTGAAAACAACAGCATAATGCGTAAATATTAATGCAGTGACAAGTAATGCCACAATAAACCATTCAGTATGAATCAAAGGATAAACGGTTTTATCAATGATATGTTAACGACTCAATATAACTGGTTCTATATTTGAGATATTAAAAAGTTCTAATTTAGCGGAGTGGAACATGTACGTAAAAGTCAATTCTTGCTTCAGTTTTGTTAACAAAGTGCAACTATTAGAAAGGCTATACATAAGTATTGAATTATTCAGTGTTAGAAATTTTGATAATAAAAGGTGCAAGCACATGAATACATACAGTAAACAAATATGATATTAGATTGCTCTAAATGGATGTCAAAGATGAATATGAAATAGTCGAACAAATAGATTTTTATCCAAATGGACAATTTAAGCGATTAATGGTGTTTTCCAAAACAACGATGTAATGTATGGATATTAATGCAGTGACAACTAATGCGACAATAAACCAATAAGTATGAATCAAAGTATAAACAGTTTTATCAACGATATATTAACGGCTCAATACAACTGGTTCTATATTTGAGATCTTAAGAAGTTCTAATTTAAGGGAGTGGTTATCTTTCCCAATTTAAACTATTTCAAAGAGAAACTAATCATGTAAATTATAAATCATAAGAGTGGAGCATAGAAACCACACATTGGTTAGAGGAGAAATATGGATATCGATAAGAGCTTTCCAGGGTCAGCATAAAATTTATCTCCAGCAGAATTTGAGCTTCGAACGACTCCAGCATATTGATTGAGAAAAAAAGTAATTAGAACATAAGATAAACTGCAGTGCAAAATGTTGAGTAACAAATAACGCAAGTCATTGTGACCAAGGGAAGAACATAACAAATAAGTGGAAAAAAAAAAACAGTTTAATTACAGCATGAGATAAACTGCCCTGCACATTGTTGGATGACAAATAGTATAAATCATTGTGACCAAGTGTCAATTCAATCTGCAGTTGGTTTATATAAACAACAGAACATATAAGTTAAAAAATATGTAATTATGGCATAAGGTAAATTGTACTACAAAATGTAATTATAGAATAAATGTTTTCATCAGCAGTATCATCTAACGATATTAGAATGTAGTCATGTTTTTCCGGAGGATTCTGATATTGACAACATTAATATACGTAATCTTGATGAGATGGTTATAATATATTTCAAGACGTGAAATAAGGAAAGGAAAAAAAAAATCAAAATCAGACTATAATGATAGATGGCAAAGTAATCACCTAACAGAGAATCTATTGACCACTCCGTATAAAGGAGTAGATATTTACATGCAAAAATTGAACAGGAAGAAATTTTAGAAAGAGTCATGGATATTATATGTTCAAATTGGAAAATGTTAGGAGTATGTAATAGGCAACCAAAAAAGAAATCTAACATTTTGTTCTTCAATCAAAACATGCATACACGATTTTAAGTTTGAGTAATCACCATGTCACTGGACTCTATACATTTGCTTCTTTAAAAGCTCTTGTTCTAAAATTGAGAATGCGACTCATTCAATTTCCTAGAGTATATTCAAATTGTTTAATAGATTATTGCAGGAATAGGCTTGGATTAGAATAACATATAGTGGCATGTCTTACCAATGTCCAAAATATTACCAGGAAGAAAAGGATTAGTGTAATAAATATTAAACTTAATGGTAGGTTAATCTATGATAAAGAATTTAGTTAGCATGATCTAGTAATAAATAAATGCTGGGAATTATTCTCTGTTATTTTCAAGTATGTTATCCTCGAGCAACATGTTCTTGCAGCAGCCATGAACTCGGTTGCACCTATTCTCTAAACTATGCACTTCTCTGTTCCTACTTTTTTAGAACAGCATCACCAAAGTCGGTAATTTGCGGAAATATAAAGGTCATCAACTAACAATAAGTCCAGAAAAAAAAATTGAATTTGACACCTAAAATTAATGTTCAACTCATCCAAGTTTTGAATCACAATTCAACTTCACCAAATAGCACAAAAGCTTATGTTGAATTAGGGCATAAATTGGGAAAGCAAATAATATTACTCAACAATTAAACAGCCGATATAAAGGTGGAGCAGAGCATGTTAGTCATCGGTAAATACACATCAAATCGTTAAGTAAATTAAGCATAATTAAGTGCAGGATGAGAGGCATTTACCCTTTCACAGGCTTGAGGAAACCACGTCCTTATTGAATGACCGTCTGAGAACCCTAATGCATGGTGAGCAATGGTACTTAGGCATAGCAGAGAGGGAAGCAAAAAGCGTAAAAGAGATGAATTGCATGAGTAGATCTTAGGATTTTAGAGATTCAGGAAGATTCGTTTTATAGTAAAGGGATGTGAAGGACAGAAAATGGGGAAGGACATACCGATCAGAATTTATTGATTTAGGCGATGATTTTTGTCGGAGTCACCGCTCGAAGAGGAAAATGAAAACTGCGCGAGATCGGGAAGGAGCGGTTTTTTCTGGGTGGAAGGACGTGAAGTGAAATGTTGGAGGGATAGAGTGGGACAAATTAGGCCGAAAACTGAATTTGGAAAACGATGGTCAAGGAAATAGCAGAGTACACAAGTGAGCACGATTTCGAAATAAAGCATTGCAAGGAATACACGTAAGCAAGGCTGAGCTCCTGCTTTCTTGTTTAAGTAATAGATATGGTAAAAATGTCCAGCCCTAACTCCTAGGTCATGGAAACACCTTGAAAGAGGTCTTTAGAGTAGAACACCTTTGGGTGAGACCATTTCAATGATCTTATTGAAACACTCTTTGACACTGATGTCACTCTAAGGTGACTTGTATGTTTTTGAAAGCGAGTCAATCCGTGGCGTAATAAATTTTGTTTACCTGATGCGATGTGAAACGGCTTACCTGGTCGAAGCGTAATAGATGCATTGCCTATGTTTGTACATGTATATTGAGCCTAATCTCAAAAAATTTGTGTTTGTTTGTATAGTATATGTGTGTGTGTGTGTGTATGTGTGTGTGTGTGTGTGCGTGTGTGTATGTATATAAAATCCTTTTGTTGCATCCCAAACAATTCAACAACCCTAAATAATCCATGATTTCAACCACAAGTTCCGTATCTTTCCATACACTCATTCTCCCACCTCAATATAATATATATTGTTTAAGTAGAAATTTATGGTTGTGGTTGGGGAGCTGCAAAACTGGGGTGTTGTGGAGCGTTGCTTACATACACACACACACACATATATACATATATGTGTACATATACACGTGTGTGTGTGGGTATGTCTGTATGTCTGTATACAACAGGTAGGCATAAATGTTTAGATGCTTTTTGGGATGGTGGTTGATGCTGCACACACTATAGATACGCGCACACACACACACACACACACACACACACACACACACACACACATATATATATATAATATATATATATATATATATATATATATATATATATATATATATATGACAGGTAGACTGGCAGTAATTTTCTTCTTGTTAGAAGCTATGTGTAGATGTTGCTTGAGATGGTTGGTGCTGTACACACTGACCTATGTCTTGCTTTCAGCTGCGTTACTGATATGTGTGTTTGTGTGTGTGTAACTGGTAGACTGGTAGTCAATTTTTTTTTTGTTTGAAGATATGTGTAGATGTTGCTTGAGATGGTTGGTGCTGCACACACAGACCTACGTCTTACTTCCAGCCCTGTCACTGATGTTGGATTTCAGAGAACCTGTTTTATGAAAAACTGACTTACTATTCAATGAAAACAAGAGCTATTAAATAGCCATTACAAAGTCTAATGGAAGTAAAAAGATCGAATCCTAAGTTCCGGCTAAATTTACGATGACTAAATCAAATAACCGAGTAGTCCTACAGACTAGGACTTTATTTAATAGAAACTAAATAAACTTTATCATTTCCTCTCCTAAACTAGACTATCTAGTTTATCTTTGGTGCAGCCAAGACTCCTAACTTCTTCCTGAGTTCCAGAAAAGTTTCCAGCTTGAGAGGTTTTGTAAATATATCAGCCACTTGTTGATGAGTGCCACAAAACTTCAGCTGTACCTCTCCTTCATTCACAATATCACGTAGGAAATGGAACCGAACATCAATATGTTTGCTCTTGCCATGCATCACAGGATTTTTAGATAGCTTAATTGTTGAGCTGTTATCACAAAAAATAGTAGGACTCTCACTTCCAGCATAACTGAGTTTCTTCAGCACTCTTTTCATCCACAGTAATTGACATGCGCAAGCTGCTGCAGCAACGAACTCGGCTTCTGTTGTACTTAGTGTCACAATGGGTTGCTTTCGAGAACACCATGCCACAGCTGCTCCACCAAGAATGAAAGCGTACCCGGATGTACTCTTTCTATCCTCCATGCACCCAGCATAATCACTATCACTAAAACCAATCAATTCTTGATTTCCTGTTTTTTGATAGAAAATGCCATACTCACTTGTCCCTTGTAAATAGCGCAAAATTCTCTTATCTGCTGCAAGGTGAAGCTCAGTGGGATTGGACATGTATCGGCTGATCAAACTGATTGCATACATTACATCTGGCCTTGTGGGTGTCGAGTACATCATACTTCCAACAAGTTGTTTGTAAAATGAGCTGTTTACCTTTGCCCCGTCATCATCTTTATGAATTTTGAATCCTGGAACAATAGGATTCTGGACAGAGTTGCTGTCTTCCATACGATATTTTCTCAAAACTTCCTTCACATATTTCCTCTGGCTGATGAAGATACCACCATCAAACTTAATGACTTCTATGCCCAAAAAATACTTCATTTTTCCCAAATCAGACATCGAATTCCTTCATCATGGACTCCTTAAATTCACTCTTCATATCCACATCATTTCCAGTGTATATTAAATCATCAACATATAAACTGATGATGAGATATTTACTTTGGCTTGTAACCTTCGTAAACAGAGTTTGCTCGCTGACATCTTTCTCGAATTCTTCCTTCTTGAAGTATGATTCTGTTCGGCTAAACCAAGCCCTTGACGCCTGCTTGAGTCCGTATAACGCTTTCTTAAGCGTGTAGACCTTCTGCTCTTCATTCTTCACCTCATATCCTCTAGGCTGTTCAACATAAACATCTTCAGTTAAGTCTCCTTGAAGGAAAGCTGATTTGACATCAAGCTGATAAACAATCCAACTTTTCCGAGCGGCTAGAGCCAAGATCATCCGTATTGTATCCATGTGTGCTACTGGTGCATATACTTCTTCATGGTCAACTCCATATTCCTGAGCATAACCTTTTGCAACTAGGCGGGCCTTGTGCTTCTCAACTTTCCTGGCCTGATTGAGCTTAGTTTTATAAACCCACTTGACTCCTATGCTCTTAGCTCCCTTAGGCAGATCAGTGAGAGACCAAGTCTTATTTTTCTCAATTGAGCTTATTTCTGAATCCATAGCTTGCCTCCATTTCTGATGTTTTACTGCATCTTCAAATCTGATTGGGTCGTCCGAGTTATTAAACAAAGCGAAGTAAGTTTGCTCATCTTTATCTTCGGTACCTATGATGTAGTCGCTCATCCATGTGGGTGCTCTCCTAATGCGATTTTGTATCAAACTTGAAACATCAGCTGCAGCGGAAACATTAGCACCAAAAATATCAGTTGCATTGCATGAATTACCAGAAACATCAGCTGCAACTTGTATATCAGAGACGTCGATGACATCAGTCTGCACACCCTCTTCACTTCCTTCTTCCTCATTTTCATCCTACTCTTCACTGCTTTGCATATTATCTTCCCATTCAAGATCCAAATTTCCAGAATCTCCATGGCTTTTATGCCAGCCCCACCTTTTGTCTTCTTCGAATACAACATCCCTGCTAATGATGATTTTCTTAGCAAAAGGATCATATAGCCGATATCCCTTTGATTCTTCACTTACTCCGAATAAGACGCAGCAACGACTCTTATCTTCCAGCTTCGTTCGTCGGGCATCAGGTATATGCACATGTGCAACACAGACAAACACCCTAAAGTGTTCAATAGATGGCTTCATCCCACTCCATGCCTTCTCAGGTGTCATATCCTTTGCAGAGATCATTGGACATCTGTTAAGGACATAGAAAGCCCAATTCACAGCTTCTGGCCAGAATGATTTTGGGATATCCTTCTCAACTAACAAAGTTCTGACCATGTTCATAACAGTCCTGTTCTTTCGTTCAGCAACACCGTTTTGTTGTGGTGTGTATGCTGTGTAGTTAGTTGTCGCTTGATTCCATTCTTTCTACAATAATCATTGAATTCACTAGATGTAAATTCTCCTCCACGATCTGTTCTCAAACACTTAATGAACAAACCAGATTCTTTTTCTACGCTACTCTTAAATATTTTAAAGGAAGCAAAGGCATCGGCCTTAGAAACAAGAAACTGTACCCAAGCCTTCCTACTAAAATCGTCAATGAAGCATATAAGGTACCTTTTTTGACCGTTGGAGATGGGAGATATTGGACCGCAGATGTCAACATGAACTAACTCCAATCGTTTTGAAGCTCTCCACATGCTCTTCTTTGGGATAATTTCTCTATGTTGCTTTCCTTTTAGACAGTCGATACAAACAGCTTCATATTTAGAGAGATTTGGCAGACCCTTCACCATGTCTCTGTTCTTCATAGTCATTAAACTTTTATAGTTGAGATGACCATATCTTCGATGCCAAAGACATGCTAGGTCTTGAGTACTTGTTTGAAGACATAACTCATTTACTTCATGCTTGACTGGCTGTGTGCTTGAGAGGAGTGCAATCTTCCGGTTTGTTGACATGTTGCTCTGAATTATCAGTCCCTTTGTAGTGTGATAAATTCGGCAATGATTTGATTGTATCAAGATAGCTAAACCTTTTTCTTGCAGTTGTCCGATACTGAGAAGATTATTCTTCAACTCTGGCACATAGCATACATCTTGCAGATGATAAGTTATTCCTCCAAATGTCAATTTTACGCTCCCTTTTCCAGCAACACTCATCTGCGAATGATTGCCCAATTTGACTGCTCTCTTGAACCCAGCTTCTAAATCTGAGAAAAGACTTGAGTTCCCACTCATATGATTACTGCACCCCGAACCCAAAAACCACACATGTTGGTTTGGTCCATATGGCTCGACATGAGCCATGAGAAGCATTTCTTCTGTCTCGTCCAATTCAGCATAGTTCGCCTGCTTTATATTTGGACATTCGTATTGAAAATGACCAAGTTGATGACAATTGAAGCATTCTACAGTAGCCTTACTGTAGTTCTGTAGTTCTGACGACCCCTGCCTCTGCTTCTTCCTCCTCGAAAATTGGATCTGCCATGTCCTCTTCCACCATAACCTTCATCATATCCACGTCCTCTTCCGCCATTACCTTCATCATGTCCACGTCCTCTTCCACCATGACCTTCATCATGTGACACCTTTAGTGCATGCTCCTCATCGTGATCTCTCTTGAATTTCTGCTCATGAACAAGAAGTGAACTTTGTAGAGCATCAACTGAGAGTAGCTCAATATCTTTTGACTCCTCTATGGAACATACAATGTAATTCCATTTCTCGATGAGAGTCCTTAAGATTTTTTCGACGATCTTGACGTCCTGCATATCTTCCCCATAATTTCTCATGTCATTTGCAATCACCATTACTCGACCAAAGTAATCGGTGATCGATTCTCCTTGCTTCATAGCCAGAATCTCGAACTCTCTGCGAAGGCGATTGAGTTGGGCCCTTTGAACGCAAGCGCTTCCTTGACATTTCATCTTCATTGAATGCCAAAGCAGTTTTGATGTCTCCTTATGTGTGATCGTCTTTAAAATTGACTTGTCAATAGATTGAAACAAGTAATTCTTAGCTTTGAGATCTTTCAGCTGCATCAGTGCATCTCTTCTAGCGCCTTCTTCTGTGCCGGCGTCAGTGTCTCGCCTTCACCAGGTTGCGAATAGCCTGATTCTACCACGGTCCAGTACTCCTTGGATCGGAGAAGATTCTCCATGACCATGTTCGAATGGTCATAATCTCCGTCAAACTTTGGAATGGAGGGCTGGGAAAAACCACCATTGTTACTTCCTTCAGACTCCATCTCTCTCACACTCTCACTCTTTCTTCTTTATTCTTTTCTGAAGTCTTGCGCTCTGATACCAGATGTTGGATTTCAGAGAACCTGTTGTATGAAAAACTGACTTACTCAATGAAAACAAGAGCTATTAAATAGCCATTACAAAGTCTAATGGAAGTAAAAAATCTAATCCTAAGTTCCAGCTAAATTTACGATGACTAAATCAAATAACCGAGTAGTCCTACAGACTAGGACTTTATTTAATAGAAACTAATAAATAAACTTTATCAACTGATGTGTAGTTTATGATATGCACATTGAATTGCATAGAATAGCTGAAATATGGAAGTGCCACATAATAGCATGGGAGTATCAATTGTTTGTCGATTTGTCTCATTATCATTAAGGGTCCGTTTGAACAATCATATACAGTAATATGATCATAATATGAAGCTAAAATGTCGTATCCATGCCTGTCAATCTTATGTTACATGTTTTACTTGTTCTACCTGTTATTGGTGTAGAACTTAAAGCCAGTCAGCTAATACAATTTCATTTGTAAATGCAGAAATTAGTGGTAAAAGCTGTGTCTCTGGCAATTGCACGTGATGGAGCTAGTGGAGGGGTTGTCCGAACAGTCACAGTAAGAATAATGTTCTTTTTAAGTCTAATTTTGCTTTGATTAGTCACTGTTTAAAATCAAGTGAACTTGGGAGTTGAAAATGATGACATTTGCTTTAGCATACTCTACACCGAATCAAACCACATATATTACGGATTTACGTAAATATATTCACATTGTTAATGTATGTGAGGGAAAGGCTGCGCGCGGCGCGCGCTAATCGACCACCCCCAGAGCCCAGAAAGCCGTGAGAATATGGGAGACTGTCTAGGAAGTCCTCACGATCGAGTACGGGAGCCTTCGGCACTGGGTATCCACTTTTATCCTTTTCTCTTTGGAAGCTGCAAAGGGTTGTTGATTTGGATGCTTCACATAAGCGTCATCTACTTACCAAGTGTCTACCCGACAATCGCAAAAAGTAAAATATTTATACTAGTTACCGGTTATAGTCAATATTAAAATGTTTTGGGTATGCATTAGGTTCACATTTAACACTTGGCAATGTCTTGTAAAATATTTACAATGATAAACAGCAAGTAAATCATGAAAATATAAACTGCCTTCCGTTCATGGCGCCCATGATAATTATATAATTGAGGTACTTCTTGTCTTATGCTAATAGAGTAGATGTAATTATAATCTTATTTGCTGTGCAGATAAACAGTGATGGGGTAACAAAGAATTTTTACCCAGGTGATTCCCTTCCTCTCTGGCACGAAGAGGTCGAACCTGTTAACTCTCTGCTTGACATGCCTGAGAAAATGGTGGTTGAATAGGGGATATACTGTTAACTATCTTCTACTCTGCAAAATCATTACCTGTCTATCAAATGATGTGGCCAAAGAAGCGTAAAAAAACCATATCAATTCTACAGAGTCTTGAACGTTGGTAGTTGAAATGTTTCCAGTGCTGTAATGTAGAACTATACTAAATTGGTTTCTGGTTCAATCCACAAAATGTGAAAACTGAAGAATGTTTAATTTGCAAGGCTGATTTTTAAGGCTGAGATCATGTGAGCAACGATAAACTGTTTTGACTTGAAAATGCTGAAGACAGGATTTCAAACGTTCATTTGATGCATTTGTGTTCTAATTTCTTGCGTTTTCCACGTCTGTTTTGTTTTCCTTCACAAACATCAGGACCACCTAATTTTTAAACTTTAGGCTTGCTTGCTGGCTCCTGTTGAAGAACCCACGGCTAGGGTGAGCACTTTATTAATTGTAGGAGCCTCGGCTAGGATTATATTAATTATAGGAGCTGAATAACATACTAATGAGAAGCATAATAAGTTGCTGCGGCGAAATAATAATAATAATAATATATATATATATATATATATATATATATATATATATATATATATATATATATATATATATATATATATATGGGTTGGCTATTTGTACACAAAATTAAACACAAAGCCTCCACTGTACTTTGTGACCTTCTCTTTATGTCTAATTTTGTGTTCAAATAGTCAGCCCCATATATAAATATATATAGGCAAGCGTTTCGGTTGCAGCCCAAAAATGAAGCACTCTAAATGCTTTTTGATTTTTTACTTCTCATTTACATTAAAGAAAGTGAGTGAAATGAGTGGAAGGAGAAAGAGAGGAAATGTGTGGTGGAAAATAGGGAGGCGAAAGGGGTGCTTCACTATTTCGGATGCTGCTGAACCTCGGTATTATATATATACACACACACATAAAATGGAGCATCCCTGAATTCCACGAATTTGTATTTAAATATGTTGAGTGGAAAGAGAGAGAATGAGTGAAAGGGGAGATAAGGTGAATTTGTGATGGAAAATAGAGAGGCCAGCAGGGGTGCTCAATTTTTGGGTGCTGTAGAGCCTAGCTCTCTCTCCCTCTCTCTCCATATGTATGTATGTGTGTGTATATGTATATGTGTGTGTCTATATATATATATATATATATATATATATATATATATATATATATATATATATATATATATATATATATATTACTTTTCAAATAGTGAGCACCCCATTTGTCCCCCTATATAAACCAAGGATTTATATTAGAATAAGTGAGTGGGAGGTGAGAGAATGAGTGAAGGTAGAGAGAAACGAGATATGTGGTGGAAATCAGAGGGCATTTAGGGGTGCTTTACTATTTGAGGTGCCATTGAACGTCCGCCTGGTTCAATGACACCCGAAATAGTGGAGCACCCATTTGGCCTCTCTATTTTCTACCACACATTTCCTCCCTCTCTCCTTCCACTCATTCTCTCACCTCACTCACTTTCTTTAATTTAAATGAGAGGTGGAAATCGAAGGGCAATTGAGGTGCTTGATTTTCGGGATGCCATTGAACGCTTGCCATATATATATATATGTATATATATATGTATATATATATATATGTATATATATATATATATATGTATATATATAGGCGAGCGTTTAATGATACCCAAAAAATGGAGAACCTCAATAGCCCTCTGTTTTCCACCTCTTATTTATGATAAAATAAGATAGTGGATGGAGAGAGAATGAGTGGAGGGAAAGAGAGTGTAAATGAGAGATGGAAAATAGAGAGGCTATTGGGGTGCTTCATTTATGAGGTGCACCTAAAAAATGGAGCACCCCAATGGTCCCATGTTTTCCACCTCTTATTTATAACAAAATAGTGGATGGAGAGAGAATGAGTGGAGGGAAAGAGAGTGTAAATGAGAGGTGGAAAATAGGGAGGCTATTGGGGTGCTCCATTTTTGATGTGCACCCCAAAAATGGAGCACCCCAATGGTCCCCTGTTTTCCACCTCTTATTTATAATAAAATAAGATAGTGGATGGAGACAAAATGAGTGGAGGGAAAGAGAGTGTAAATGAGAGGTGGAAAATAGAGAGGCTATTGGAGTACTCCATTTTTGAGGTGCCAATGAACCTGCCCTATACACACACACACACACACACACACACACACACACACACACACACACACACACACACATATATATATATATATATATATATATACACACACACACACACACATATACATATATGAGGTAGGTTCAATGCCACCCCTATTTTTTAGCACCTCGTTTGCACCTCATTTCTAGCTACTCGTTTATATTAGAATATTGTAGTGGAGGGAGAGAGAGTGAGTGGAAGGAGAGAGAGGGAGAAATACTTGGTGGAAATCAGGGGGATTTTGGGGTGCTACACTATTTCGGGTGCCATTGAACGCTCGAATATATATATATATATATATATATATATATATATATATATATATATATATAAGCTTTCCGGGGCACTCATGTTTACTGCACCCCTTTAGCACCTTTAGCGGTTCGTGAGTTTCAGTAATCCAAATCCAAATCCAACAAGAATTTGTAGATATTAAGTCCATATATATTATCATCTATTCGAAATTTAAGTTCGTTCGGATGTTCATAAAATAATATATTGGATGTTTAAATTTAACGGTTCGAATAAATATCTGAACGATAAGTAATTAAGCTAAGATTTTGATAATGTTACGAATGTTGGAACGAGCTCAAATTTTGGATAAATGATAATGTATATGCAGATTGAATATCTATAAATCCTTGTTGGATTTGGATTATCGTAGCTCACTAACCGGTAGTGGTGCTAAAGGGGTGCTGAGTAACACCCCACATTTTTAACTCAAAATGGTAAAATAAGAATAACTTAATTAAATATTCAGAATTAAGTAAAACGGATTGTACCGTTGTGTTTGTCACAAAGTTCTGGTTTAGATAGACTCTGACTTTGTGTAAAACGGATAATGTATGAAGAAGTTATGGACGACAGAAGTTTGGAGAAGAAAGCAGGAAGCGGGCCAGAACAACTGGCGCACTTGGCAAGTGCGCCAGGCCATTTTTGCACTGGCGCATCTGTGAAGTGCGCCCAGATCAATTTTGGCTTCCGGACCCATGGGGGTCGACCCCTTCAAGGGGGTCGACCCCCGGGCCGACCCACCGCAGATCTGAGCGTTTTTCCTGCGACGTGGATGATTCTGATGACTTTCAAATCAAATCTAAAGGCCCCGGTTTCTCTGATACACCTATAAATAAGCCTGTAGAGCCAACCCTAATCTCACATTTCTGGGACTACGCGGAAGCTCTGCCGTTCCTCTTTCTTCACTAATCTATTCAGAAAATTTAGGTTATTAGTTTAGGTAAAATTCTGAATCTAAATCTAGAGGAAAGGAACATATGCTTGTAAATGGGTGTTCAGATCTCTTTAACGAAGTGAGGTAATTCTTAGATCTGGTCTATTTTCAATTCTCTTCCCTTTCCTCTTTTTCTTTCTTTCTTTTAGTAAAAAGTTATGAATTAATGGTTGTTAGGTTCTGAATCAAATTAGGGAAAAAACCATGGAATGGCAGATTTGGAACAGACCCAGAGTTGGGAAAGCTTATGAGGTGAGTGGATTTAGCCTATAGCATTTTAGATAATAATATGTTATCGTTTAAAACATTCCTCGTTATTATATATGAATTTGCCAGAATAATTGAGAATTACTGTTATAACAAGTTGAGATATTAATATGAATGTTTTGGGAAAATTCGTATGTTGAATCAGTTAAAGCATTGAAATGTTTACATGATGAAAACAAACTTATTAGAATATGGTTAATGGCTACTGTTGTTATGATTCACTTGTATTTGAATTGTTAGATGTAGAATTGAGAAAATGACATGTTAACTGGTCACATTTATATACATGAATCCTCACTTGTATGAATTGGAATAGTTATATGATTAAATGGTTTCATGTTAGCATAAAATTGAATACATGAATATGAGTTTGGGGCATAAATCAAATTATGACTAAAGATCTTAATTTGCGCATATGATACATAATAAATATGACTTGGGAAAGGGGCATGAAAACCTATAACGATATAGGAATAATTGGTTAATAATGAAGATGCCTAAAATTTATAGTAAATAAGAAACTGGAACGCGCTTAGACTCGAGATTAGATTACACTTGTGATAGAAGTCTGCCCGGACCCGCCCGATATATCCAGCATCCACAAGTGGTAAATCTAATGTGAGAGGTTTAAGTGCATAAATAAAACATGTAATGGTGCTAAGACACGAGGTTAAGTCAACTTGTGGTTGAAGTCTGCCCGGACCCGCCCGACAAATCTAGCGTCCACAAGTGTAGGCTTATTGTGAGAGGTCTAGTGCATATATATATATATATATATATATATATATACAACAAGATATGAATAAATGGCAATGATAGTAATTAAATGTCTAACTTAGAAAATAAGAAAGGAAGGGATGTAATGGACCGAGTTAGTGTGATGTGAATGAAAAGTGATGTATTTTCCTAAGTGACATATTTATGAGAACGTTGTTGCAAGTAAGCCACAATAAATAAAGTAAAGTAAAGAATTTACTTGCCACCACGAATTTAGATGGGAATACGTTATGAAAATAAATCACTGATTCCTTCTATAAATCAAACCGATAAGGTGCGTGAAGTGTTTTCCTTAATAAAATAAGGAACACATATTACAGTGAATAAAGAATAATGGATTGCAATAGTAAATGGTTTAAACGGGGAATAATAATAACCTATTATAAATAACATTAATGAAAATGTTGTATAATAGGTAGACTTGTCCTAGGGACAAATGAAGATTATAACCTAGGTTATAATAAACTAGTAAGGAAATGGGATAACTGGTGAAATGAGATAAGGGACACTTAATTGTAAATTGAGTAATCAGTAAATGGGGAAAACCGGAAACCAATTGAGAAAAGGGGGAAAATATATGAAATATAAGAAGTTGTACTTAATTATAAATCAAGTAATCTGTAAACTTGGATGTCTGAAACCCACTGATAAGAATAACATGTTTGGCCTTGTCCTAGGGACAAGAGGAAATTATAACATAGGTTATAATAAATGGGTAGAGAGACTTATTAAAGGACCTTAGTTAAGAGAACTAAGTTAATAAGTAAACAACGATAAGTTGTAGTAACGGTGTAAAATGGAATTATGATTAAATGAGAAAGAATGAGGAAAACGTATGAAATAAGTTATATTTAATCATAAATAATGACTGATATGTTAAACAGAAAACATGTGAATTGGGATATACTTAATTACATATTAAGTAGAACATGTTATTGTAACGATAAAATCAAACAAGAATATAAAGGGATTGTGGATTATAGACCTTGGACCACAATCTGGAGAATAACATGTTGTGGGCTTATTAATAAACTTAAATGAGTTAAGTTATATAACTGAAATTAATAAGCAAGAGGAACTTGGTAACTTGATTAAGAATTCAATATGAATGAGAATAACCAAGTTAAATGGATACCTGATGAGGTAAGGCAAATGCGTAAAAGTATGTTTAGAATAGGGTCTAACAACATATTAAAGTGAGGCGCTTGGACCAGTCCGCACGTTTGAGGGTGATCAACACAACGGGGTAGATCATCGTTGTGTTATAAGGCACGGGGGGAGCACACATTTATTTGATTATTATGTCGGCTCTGAAGGACTGGAAGGGGAAGCACGCGACTTCCTGAGATACGTAAGGTGCTCCTAGTAGTCCTCTGTGCGGTGGCAGATGTTTAGACTATGCTCGCAGAGGTTGGGTCTGCGTGTAACTACTAGGTGGGTGGGCCTTGACTACAAAAGTAGTTATGCAGTCAGAATGCTGTGATGCGGTGACACCAGGGTGATTCGGCGGTTGCCTCAACGGGGAGACGAAGGGTCACAACCAATAAGGATAGTAGATCGTCGGATACCCATCATCGGCGGCCAGTGGGATGCGAAAAGACTAGAGCTAAAACTAATAGACCATTCACCTTACACTATCGGGATACGGTGGTTGAGGGAAGACGCCAAATGAATGTTTAGATTATTTTGTTAGGGGCTGCCGTTTAGCTCTTGTAGTATTTACTAGTTGAAGGAGGGGCCGAGGTGGGGCCATAGCCACCGTGAAAACATACCCTAGGAATATCTGTATATAGAGGCTCTTAAAGACGGGCCTGTACGGGTATGGAAAAGCTCTCGACCGAGTTCCGTGTTTCTTGTTTCGCCCTGCCACGGAACTCGATGCACATTAGAGGACGTGCGGTTAAGGAATCGAGTTACAATTGACGATACGTATGTGGGACAGTCCAGATACATGCATGTCGGCTCTAGGTGGTGTATCGTAGACTTGAGGCATTACTCCGGTATGAGATCTGATTCGATCGACGATGACAGTCCGTACGCTTTTGTAGCATAGAATTGACAGATATATGCGGAACATAACATCGTTATATAGAGATCCGTACGTCACTCCGGCGTAGAATGAGGGACTGCGTATATTTCAGTGGTATTACGGTGGAGACCGTGCGAGTGGGGTATCATGGAGGGTACCCCAATATTGAGGGGGTAACTACATATATACTGTGTTAGGTTAATCCACTGGAAAGTAAATGGGTATGACGTGTGTGTAAGTCTTGAGTGTTGTTAATCCAAGTAACCTATTAAATAAGGAAATATGATTGAGCGGTATATGTAGTGTTATCCAAAGTGTATAATTTAAATTCAGTCACCAGAACTTGTGTTCTGACCCCCTCCTCATAACATACTCGCAGGTTATATTTGTGGCAGAGACATGATGGCTTTGGATACTGGTTAGGCAGTATTATTAATACGGTAAGCCTATACTTTCAGTACATTATATTTTATCCATTCCACCGTGAGATATTTTCTGAGCTCTGACATATTTTATATCTCTGTTTTTTCTACAGGATACCAGAGCAAACCAATACGAGCTTCGATAAATTAGAATTTTGAAGAAAAAAAAACCGGTTTGTCGGAATTCGGGTTGTCACTTCTGGTATCAGAGCTTAGGTTTAGGATTCCTGTATAAATAGTGAGTGAACGTATTTGTATTTTTAAAAATATAAATATTATATATATACACACACACACACACACACACACACACCCCTAGATCCATAGAGGAACCCACTAAATAGAAAGAGCGTAATATGGTAAGAATTGGGATACTTGTTTTGTACACTAAAGGAATGAATACAGAAATCTGAGACCCTTACGTAATTTGGGTGGAAAGTGTTGGATCTTGATTAACCCTAGAAGGGGGGGGGGAGGGAATAGTGTTTATACAATTTATCGTTGAGTTCAAAACTTACAGGATATTAAAATAATAAACAGATCACAAAATGCAGCAGAAATAAACGTGCAGAAAATAAATCACACACAGATTTACCCAACTTCGGTGAAATCCTGCCTACTGCTGCATTCCTAAGATTTCTACTAGGTAAAAGAACAGATCCCGCATACAAGACCATGTACACTCACGAACCCCTCGCTCCTATTCTAATCCTACGCTCAAAACCCTAGACTGACCGATATTCACTCGACCAGACTTTCCCGTATTACAAACCCGTAACACGTAAACCCTAGATTTTACAGACTCTAGCAACTGTCAGTTAACCCCTAACTGAAATCCCTAGATTTTATAGACCTAGAGACTGTTCAGACGGTTTACAGAAGAATTAAAAAATAATACAAATAAAAACAAAAACCCTTGATTAAAAATGAAACTTAAATCTCATTTATCACTTTAGACTTGGCTAAGCCAAAATGAAAGTGAGCCAGCCCATTTATTTGTGTTCACTGTTATTCTTGAAATCGTTCTCTCTTGAAAAATGGCGGCTGGAGAAATTTGCTAGGGTTTCACCGAATCTTCCCCAAATCAATCGACGCTTGAATGATTGAATCCTTTTGGCTTTGAAACAGATGATATTTGGTTCATGATTGCTTTGTGCTTGCTCCTTCTTGCCAATGATTTGGGGAAGTACTCGATCGAAAATCAAGTGAGTAACTTCTGATTTTAATCGATTGATGCTCTTTGAAATTGTGGGTTCTGTTTTTCGATACACCCTCATGCCAGTGATGTATATGGTATTAAATCGGATTTCAAATCCTTTAGTTCTCTGATTTCAACATGTGACTTGGCTGATATTTGCCCTAATTTGTTGTGTGAATTCCCCTTTTGAAATCTTTGATTGAAATGGATTTGCTCGGTTTAATGGCTTGCGTGTATTCATGAATTCTGAAAAAAATACTCCTTGCCTCTTCTGAAATTGTTCCATTCGATTTTTGCCTTGAATAAAATCTGGAATGTTTTAAAAACACTTGCCAAAAAATTAAGTCCATGATTGTACACTTCTGAAAACATTGAAAACTTGCCACTTTTGAGTTCGAACTAATATTTGATTCAAATCTGGAATCACTTGTAATTCTGGAAACATATTAATCACTTGCCAAACATGTTGTTCACTGACTTGATTTCTTTGCCATGAATACTTGAGAAAAATTTGGAAACATGCTGTGAAAATAAATTTGATGTTTTCCAGAGAGACTGAAATTGATTTTTGCCTTAAAACATTGTCCAATACTAGAAAGATTTAAATTGCTTGCTTGCCTTGGTTTTCATTCGAAATTCTTTGAAGAAAATTCCTATTGTAATTTAGTTCCACAAAATCCTATGTTACCAAATATTGTTGCATGTGTATATGTTCTCAATCACCCTGTTGTGTTCACGTATTACTGTTGTGTGATGTCCATTCACTTTACTGGATTCATTTGGACATTTCCATGTTAATACTTGCTGTTGACATGATCACCTTTGTTTGAGCTGCATGTACACCACCTGATTCTCGGCTTGCTTTTGGTACTCTTCAATATTGCTGCACTTGTTCGACACACTTGTGTATGTTTAACATGCTTCTTCGCTTGAACTGTTTCACCCATGTATATACCCTGCATATGTCTTCTTCCATGATGTTGCTGTGTACATTAGAGTACCTTGTCCATGCTGTACTGTTTCATACTTTCACTTGTATTTGACCATTTTCTTGAGCTTCAGATTACATCCATGCTTGTACCACTTGATTTGTTAGCTATGCATCACCACCATGCTTTATTTATCGTCCACATATGCTAGTATATGTACTTCCCTTACTTGATTGGTCTGAATGTGTCCATGTGAGATGCTCCAGTTTGTTTGTGACATGTACTTGAAAGTCTTCACATTGGCATGTATGTTTTTCAATGCTGTTACATGCTGGCATGATCAAACTGCTTGTGTTAAACCATTTCTGAACTTGAATTCATTTGTTTAGCTTGTGCATGACCATTGCTGCTTATGCTTGACACTTGACTTTGTGAACCTGACTTGCCCTAACTTGATTGAGTTGCTTTCTGCACTCTGATTTGTGCCTTGACTAGATTGCCGTACCATGACATCCCATTGCAGTTACATTATGTTGCCTCGACTCATTTGTCGTGAACCTGAGTTGTGTCACCACTTACTCGTGCATGTATCACTTCTTCACCTTGGTTGAAATTGTGCTCGACCACATTTCTGAACTTTGCATTTGTGTCACTTTATCCAGTTATAAATATGTTGAGACTCAACCATGCACCATTGTTGAGTTGTTTTCATGAGCACTGAGTCGAGTTGGTCCACGTGGCTGCTCTTCAGTCGCTCGACTGCATTGGCGAGGCAGTGCACACGTGTATAATTATGCATGTGTGTATATGCAGCCATCAAACAATATTTCTTGTCCCTGTACTATACATATACAAACTGACTAGACACAGATGAATCAGATCGAGTCATGAAAAATGATGAGAAACACACCAGAAATCTGAGGCAAATAAAATTTTAAAAATAAAATTTATATTCACATGTATTCAGTTTTATTTCTATTGCAGTGTACTCTGTGTATGTTCCATGTGACAGGTAAACAGGTGATGACTGGACTGACTGAGAAGATGCTGTGAAGACAGAAGACTGAAGATGACAGAGAAATGTTAAAAAGAATATCTGCATATGAGTGAATCTGTAAACTGAGTGATAGAGTGTATTGAGTGTTGTGCGAGGAGCTTGGTATATAATGAAATTGATTGAAATAGACTGTATTGTATTTCTGAGATGTACAAATTGTGGAGTTGTAAATCTATACTGTTTAAATATTGAAATAAAATATTATATTTAAATAAAATACTGTGAGAATATTTGAATTTCTGTACAGTTGTATTCTATTTAAATATAAATATTATATTCCTGTCTGCGATAAATATATGAAATAGTACAACAACAAACACATTTAAAAGAATATGTATTTGGTTGTTATCATCAAACAAAAATCATATAATTGTGTATACAACACCATTATATACAACAGAAACCGTACAATGTACTTTGCATGGAAGGAAAGTGAATCTCATATGATTAGTATTTTGGGTTAGTGGGCTTGAAAACCTTATAGATTGGAAAAGGTTGAAAAGAGAAAAATGGATTAGGAATATATATAGTTGAGAGAATTGACCTTGGGGAGTGTTTAGGAAAGCCTAGAAAAATTGGAAACCCACTTTGAGTCTAACCCCATTGTTAACTTTTAAGAACTTGAAATTGTAAAAGAAAGTTTTGGAAAATGGTTTATGGTGTTTTCAAGTTTTAATCTTAAAAGTTATAGTTTTAAATATGTAAAGTGTAATGACCCAATGGATTTTCAACCTTGAAAATCGACATAAACACCTTAACCGTATCTCATGCCGATCCTTCAAGCACCGAAAACAATGGATAGTTTTAGAAAGAATTTAGAGGGCGAGATAAGAAAGAAAGAAATATTAGAATAGAAGAAAGAAGAAGAACACATCATCAGAATCTCACAGCGGAACGAATAAAATATAATATCAAATCCCTTTATACAAAAGGACAGTATATACATACAAATCATCAGAGTTCAACATACATCAGATACAGCGGAAAAATACTTTATATAACTAGCGGTGAAACTGCCTACTTCCAGCTCCTGAAACTCGAAGCGAACCTAACCTGGAAACACACGCGGTCTGACCCGAGCACATTTGAAGCAAAGCAAAATACACTGGGTCAGTCTGGAATACTATCAATGATAAATTCACAGAAAACACACACTGGTTTAACTTTGGAAAATCCTTTATGAAATCAAAGAATAATAGTAAGACCAGCCCACACATAAACACAGACGGTTTTTACCTTACTATAAACCCAAAACGTTTTTGAAATCATAACTTATTCTGATATTATCATAGTGTCTAAATACAAGTAATTTAGAATCTAGCGGAACGCTTGCATCTCACGCTCCACATATATATTATACAAACCAAAACCACGGGCGCTTATTGGATATTGGATTCCAACCTTGACAAGGCATGGGACCACCTTCCGACTGTGTATCTCTAGAGGCGAATACACTGGGTTCAACAAGAACGTCTTGCAACCCGGCCCTCACATGACCGACCACTCATTTCGCTTGAGTGTATCGAATGTATATCACCAACGGTTGGGATCAGCATCCGCCTCTCGAATATGGACATCATCGAATATAGATTTAAGAAGCAATTGGAATTTCTCTAGACAGGTGATCATACATCCTAATGGGAGCGACCCACATAGCCATGCTGCCTGCCCGATTTTTGTCATTTGCCAGTTGATGAGGCTTGAGGCTAGAACACATCTGGTCATCATTCACTTTGAATGCCACATCGTCAGATCCGCCAGATATCACTAATTGACGTCCACAAAAATATTCTGGTAGTTGAGGTAAAGAGGTGCCCCTCTCCTCCACTAATAGAGATATGTTTGTAAAAATCAACGTACGTGACCCTTAAGAAATACTCTGTCAGACATTCGTCCATACAAGTCATTCAGGAATAGGATGAACCGAAGGCACTCTCCTACTACATCCAATATAGGAATCACCCCAAGGATCAGTAGCGAGAAGTCCTTGCAATCCGTAGATTCAACCACGACAGAATCACAAATCAAATAACCATGGTTGCAAGCCAGAGAAATTCGACAAGCAGTCCTTCCGCTTATGAAGATCCACGGTCTTCACTTGCTCCATCTTCAATTACCGTCTTCACGTATTTGTTGGTCGGAATGGTTTTCGAATATAAATTCGATCCTGGTCTTTCCATACCAACAAGCGGATTGGTCTGGTTTGATAGTCGGTGATTTAACTATCAAATAACAATAGTGTGAATACATGAGCTTTTGCTGATTCAGTACTTGACATAACTTGACCTCTTTAACTCAACTGGACTAACTTGACTTGATTACTCCTATCGATTAACTAATATTCGACTTGATTACTCCTATCGATTAACTAATATTCGACTTAACTCCATTCGCTTGACTTTATATCGCAGCAATCACAATGGTTACGCCTGATTCCCTCAGGAAACATCCGACCGTCATCGGCTATCTGCAGCCCTGCGAATTACGCTAGCAGTCGTACGCAATGGCAACTCTTCCTGAATAACTATGTTTGACTAACTCTACCTCAAATACTATATTTGATCAACTCTAATTGAATAACAAATATTCAATATAATTTGAGATCAATATTCTTATTACTTTTGAAACTAATATTGCAATGTTATTTGTTTTCCCAAAACCTTGCATTTGAGTTCGATATTCCTCGTATAAAGTAAAATCAATTTCAACACCTTCACTCGCTCCAAACTAATACCATTCCTCGATAATAGTGACGTCAATCAAGTTGGGGTATTTTAGTTACCTCTCAGACCTTGATCGACCCCGTTCTTACCTTAGAATAATATTAGTTTAACCACTAACATCAAAATCTTATTTTCCCTTTGATTTCAAATCAGGTTTTATAAAACCGTTCCTTATATTTGAAATCTTCGCTCCAAATCCTTTTACTTAATTCTTTTAATCAAGTAAATATTTACTAAACCATAACTTTTAACTTCAACTATTATTTCACTTAAACACTTGATTTATAATATAAATCTCTTGTCAAATAGTTTGATTCTATTTATTCGAGTATGCTTAAAACGAAAACTTTTACTTTGGATTTTATAACAAATGCTTACACTTACTTTAAAATAAACCTTTTCTAACTGGGATTTTATTTCCAAAAATCCATTTACCAATATTTAACACAATTGAATTGTATGCACTTTCCTTTATCCTTGAAATCCTTATTTCAATTACTATGGTTTGTCCAATTCCATGCTTTTACCCTTAAGTAATCAATTTGGTTTCAAAAACCTTTTTAAAACCTTGTTTGGATCTCTTCCAAATCACCTATACAAATCTATTCACCATTTCTATGTTTTTGGTCCATTCTTAATTCGTTCACCCTTTTCCTTTAAAGTTTCAATTCATTTGACTCGCTTTACTTAATTTAGAGGTTAAGTAAAACTTCCTTTAAATTCTTACATTCACCGACAAATCCCATTTACCAATCTTATTTGAAACCTGGGTTATAAACCTTTATAACACCCTCAATTGATTTTGGTCAAACCTATCGATACTCCAACACTTTCTAATGGAAATCCCAATTAAAGGACATTTCTTTAATTATTATTAGTTAATAAAAATAATTAACTATGTTTGAAATGATTAACTTTGATATTACTCAAAGATAGGGTTATTATTTTTTTAAAATCTTACCAGACAGTAATCAATGTTATTAACATTCACAAATTCAATAATTCCTTTAATTCATAGTAAATTGAAGATTTACTAATATTCAACACTATTCGTTAAATTTAACGAATATTCAGAAATTTTGAATCAAATTAACTATATTATCAATTTAAATTCAACACGGTTGATTTTGTCAACCGTACATCCCAGTTAATTACTCATTGATTTTCATTTGTCATTTCCCTTATTTAAATTAATTAAATAACTTAATTAATTTAAAATTACCATTTAATTGTTTAAAAACAATTATTCTATTTTAACCATTCGTAGTTAAATTTATTTGACTCCTGCTTTCAGTATATGCATAAATCACAAAATCTCGTTACATAACCATCTAAATAATTTCTTGATAAACTTGATTAAATATATATATATATATATATATATATATATATATTTTAAACTTCTAACTTAACTATCTATATAAAATAACTGAAAAACTCCAGTTCAGTTATAAAAATAATTTATAACTTAAAATCTATGTCAATTCGCCTGATGGCAAAACGACGATTAAAACAGTACCTTTTAGGCCATTCACTGCCAATTACCAAATCAACATTGTCGGTTGATTTAAACACAACACGAGTGAATATCTATTCAACCATCACACTCAACTGGATTTTCTACCATAGGGGGTTTAATTAGTTCAATATCAATAATATAAAATAAACAAACAACATATATAATATTTGAGGAACCCGGTCGGATCCCTCCAACCTGTTCTTCCCTGCAACACAACTCGTTATACATTTCATAATATTATATGAAATAAATTTCATATGATCTACCAATTTAAAACGATTAAATAACAACAACCAATCAATCAAATAAACAACCACTAGCAACCACTCAACCAATTTATACTTTTAAAGGTAAATTATAATTTAATATGAATTTATCACATCACAGGATTCCAGAAGGTGTGAGAATTAACTCACCAGATTTATACAATGGACAGTTGACGCGTTTGTCCCTTTAAATCTTGAACGGACGTTCAAAATTTACTGAAATTTCAATGGCGTCAGATCAGTGCCTAGTCAGTGCCATCGCCTAGGTCTCGTCCCTGCGATCCCAACGGATCCAGTTTCGTTAAATTTCATTAATGTATGACGAAGTTACGTTAGTTTAAAGTTTGTAAAAATTATACGATTATTAAATAAAACTAAATTATTAATTAAATCACTAACTACCTTAATTAACGCTAAAATACCCGCCACGTCAGCTTTAACGTTTAACCCACACGCGTTTTCACTTCCAGGAAGAAAAATTACCCCGATGCTCTCCATTTCTTCTATCCATGAACGAAAACACCATCCCCAAACCTTCAGCGTGCCATCGCCTCAGGCCTCCGGACCTCAGCCTGGCACCACCGCCGGCAGCGTCACCGCCGGAGAGCTCGACCCCCAACAAGCCTCGACGTCGCCAGAATCTTCATTTGAACGGAAACTGTTCAAAACCACTCCCCGACCGCCACGCTACACAATAACTTCCGCCACCGCCACCATTCGAACCACCTTGCTTCCTTCTTCCTCTGACCTTCGGTCGCCACTACCAAATAACCCACCAGCGTCACCAATTTTGCAAAATCCGATCTCCCTTTTTGAAAACAACCCAAAACCGAACGTCTCCGTTCATCTCCCTCTCCCAGCCACCACAGACCACCAGAGAACCTCAGACCACAGCCAAACGAAAGCTGAAACTCTCCTCTACAAAACCCCCAAGGTCCCGTCCCTCCAAATCAACCAAATCTCTCGAATTTGGGCCAAAACCGAAACCTATTCTTCGCTGTTCATCGCGATTTCCGGCCACCACAGTCGCCCGATCACCCCCAACTTTTCTCAATAGGTAGATAACAACCCGATCTACCATTTTCGTTCAGATTGCCCTCACAAATTCCTCTCGGATTGGAAGATATAAATTGATTTGTAAAAGTGGACATTTTTGCAAAATGTGAATGTGAAGAATGGGTTATGGCTGAAAATTCTGAAGTATGGGGTATATATAGAGTGGAGAAAATATATTTTAAGTCGATGTGACGATCGACGTTGACTAACGATTTTTATTTCGTACATATCGCTATTTCGAACATCGTTTATTGTTGCTGCGCTCACATACAAACCCCGTTCGAGACGAGACTGAACGGCATAATATATTTTGACGATACGGTCCTATCGAAACTTGTTTCGTCGAATTCCGAGTTCGTTTGCTCGAATGGCCCTCATTCACGTCTAAATGGTCGTTTTTATTTGCATTTTATTTTGTCGTGCTCACAAATTAACCCCGATTGACGCGCTACTTGAAATCTAGCAATAATTTACTGTTGCGGTCCCAATAAAATTTGTTTCGTCGAAAATAGAGATCATTTGAAAAATGTCCCTTTTATAACTGCCAATTTAAAATAAAATAAATTAATTTTAAAATTCTTCAATATAATAAAATTAAAATATTGCCATTGGTCATACATGACCAGAATTTGATACACTACCAAGGAAAAATACCCTGGGTTGAATTCCAAGCCAAATCGATATTATAATAATTAAAAACCCTTTATTTTATATAAACCCAGCGCTATATATAAAGGAAATTCCATAGCATTTTTTTCAAAATTTGATTTGGATATAAAATAAAATCTACACGACGAAAATTGGATTTTTCTCTACCATTGGAAAGATATCGTCAAACCGGTCCTGACGTTTCTTGTTTCGATGAAATCCGACTTATTTTGAACCCGGTACGACCAATTGAAGTTCAAACCGCCAAATCGCGAACTACGCGCCGCTGCAGCTCGTTATTTAATTAAATTATAAACCATATTGCTCAACCATCGTTTTCGAATCGAAATCGTTACTATATTTTCAATATAACCAATATTTGACCAATTTAAACTGCCCGACCACAAAATATGGCAAATTCCATATTTTCCCAAATATTTTGAAATTAAAATATTATTTTATTATTTATTTAAATAATATATTCCAAATAAAATCGTTAAATTCGATTATTTAAATCAAACCAAAATTTTAAATAATTAAAATAATTTATATATTCCAAATAAATAAGCAGAAAAATACGGGTCGTTACATAAAGTATACATATTGAGTTTTTAAAGTAAAATGGGTTATATTTTGTAAATAGTAATTTCTTGCGAAAACTTTGTCTAAAGTAAAATTCTCTCAGTAAAAGGTGCATATTATAGAGCATGTACAGCTTGCTAGTTTTCTTGTTATATTTCATACAAGAATTTTTTAATCAAGAAAGTTTTGAAGTCTCTATTCTTTTGATAATCATTTTTGATAAATTGTTTAAAAGAGAAAATTTTGTTGGATAGACAAAATAAGTCATAGAAATTAAGAATAGAGTAGATGTTTGCACCTCGTAGTAAGAGACTGAACCGACCTTATAGGTAAGAACAAGTCATAAACCCGATTGAGAAATAATTGTCCTTATCTACTCCAGTTTTCGTGATTTGAAAAAAAAATGATTTACATTTTTTTATATATGGCATGTTTTATGGTTTGGCAAAAGTAAGTTTTCAGGAGGAAAATAAGGTTTTGACATTTTTAAATTTTTGGAAGAAAGTTTAAATGAAAAGGCCAAACATTGTTTTAAAAATGTGAAGTAGGTGAGGATTAGTGCCTGGGGAAGACGGGAAAAGTTTTGAGGCTATGAAGTAAATAGCTAGAATTATCCTGGAATAATGGTAAGTTCCCTTAGAATGCGTAAGCATTGAAAATCCTAGGGTGTTGCTTAAAATAATTATTGGTACACAACTAGGACTAGTGGTGACTACTAGATAGTAAAAAGGACAAGTAAGTGTTTAGATCCTGTTGCTAATTTTCATGTTAAGGGTAGAACCCATTACTACTTTCCTTTTGGGATCGTTCCATTATTTTGTTCTTGTTGGGTAGTTAGGGTAACACCTGAACCTGTCGTGGATCCCATAATTTGTACTTTTCTGTCAAAGGGGGACATAGTCCCTAGATTCTTGGCCCTTAGTAGTAGCTGTGTAGGGTGTCTATTCTCCTATTTTAGTTGAAGGACTAGAAGCTTTTTTAAACTTAAACTAAGATCATATGATTAAATAAGCTAAGGAAAGAGAAATGGTACAACTAAAATGGAAACAGAAAGTTCAGTAAAGCATCAAAAATGGAAAATTATAAGAAAAGATGGATAAAAATAAAAAAAATTCAAGATAAGTTGAAAAAGAAAATCAGTAACAAAAGAAAATTTTCTTATGTGGTTTGTGCTTGGATAGAAAAATAGGAGAATCTTTATAAATAGTTTCATAAAATCCAAGTTAGAAAAAGGTATATAAAAGAAAACAGGGAGATGTGAAATTTTCCGTTTTCCACCTTTTTGTAACATAAGAAATCGAATTTGTAAAATTAGATTTTTCTAAAATTCGAAAAATAACGTTGATTGGTAGGATTTTGGATGCAATAATTGGATGGACTATGCTCTTACCCAGTAAGAGTGTGGGAAAATTTGGATGAAAATGTATTTGGATTTTCAAATATTGCATTCATGTAGAACTTCCAGTATATTATGTGAGCATCATATTTTAAAAGGATTTTTGAAAATTTGCATACACATAGGAGGTACCGCTTAGGCATATATGCATTATTATGTTGTATTTTAATTTGCACAAATGCACAATGGTTGCAAAAATTGGATGCACAAATGATGGATGAATATTAAGTGAGGGTTTAATTGATTTTACCCTTATCAAATTTTGGGGATGAAATTTCCTAAGGGGGAGAATGTAACACCCCGCATTTTTAACCCAAAATGGTAAAATAAGGATAACTTAATTAAATACTCAGAATTAAGTAAACTGATACCGTTGCGTTCGTCTCAGAATTCTGGTTTAGATAGACTCCGAGATTGCGTAAAATGGATAATGTATGAAGAAGTTATGGACAGTAGAAGTTTGGAGAAGAAAGCAGGAAGCTGGCCAGAACAACTGGCGCACTTGGCAAGTGCGCCAGGCCATTTTTGCGCTGGTGCACCTGTGAAGTGCGCCCAGATCAATTTTCGGCCTACGGACCCATGGGTCGACCCTCATGAAGGGGGGTCGACCCCAGGGTCGACCCACCGCAGATCTGAGCGTTTTTCCTGCGACGTGGACGATTCTAAATGACTTCAAATCAAATATAAATGCCCTGGTTTCTCTGATACACCTATAAATAAGCCTGTAGATCCAACCCTAATCTCATATTTCTGGGACTACGCGGAAGCTCTGCCATTACTCTTTCTCCCCTAATCTATTTAGAAAATTTAGGTTATTAGCTTAGGTAAAATTCTGAATCTAAATCTGGAGGAAAGGAACACATGCTTGTAAATGGGTGTTTAGATCTCTTAACGAAGTGAGGTAATTCCTAAATCTGGTCTATTTTCAATTCTCTTCCCTTTCCTCTTTTCCTTTCTTTCTTTTAGTAAAAAGTTATGAATCCATGGTTGTTAGGTTCTGAATCAAATTAGGGGAAAAAACTGTGGAATTATAGATATGGACCAGTCTAGGACTGGGAAAGCTTATGAGGTGAGTGGATTTAAGCTATAGCATTTTAGATAATAATATATTATCGTTTAAAACATTCCCTGTTATTATATGTGAATTTGCCAGAATAATTGAGAATTACTGTTATAATAAGTTGATATATTAATACTAATGTTTTGGGAAAACTCATATGTTGAATCAGTTAAAGCGTTGAAATGTTTACATGATGAAAACAAACTTTTTAGAATATGGTTAATGACTGTTGTTGTTATGATCCGCTTGTATTTGAATTGTTAGATGTAGAATTGAGAAAATGACATGTTAACTGGTCACATTTATATACATGAATCCTCACTTGTATGAATTGGAATAGTTATATGATAAAATGTTTTCATGTTAGCATAAAATTGATACATGAATATGGGTTTGGGGGCATAAATCAAATTATGACAAAAGATCTTAATTTGTGCATATTGTACATAGTAAATATGACTTGGGAAAGGGGCTTAGAAACCTATAACAACATAGGAATAATTTGTTAATAATGAAGATGCTTAAAACTTACAGTAAATAAGAAACTGTAACACGCTTAAACACGAGGTTAGATTACAATTGTGGTGGAAGTCTGCCCAGACCCGCCTGTCATATCCAACATCCACAAGTGGTAAATCTAATGTGAGGGGTCTAAGTGCATAAATAAAACATGTAATGGTGCTAGGACACGAAATTAAGTTAACTTGTGGGAGAAGTCTACCCGGACCCGCCCGACAAATCCAGTGTCCACAAGTGTAGGCTTAATGTGAGAGGTCTAGTGCATATATATATACACACGTATATAACAAGATACGAATAAATGGCAATGATAAAAATTAAATATCTAACTCAGAAAATAAGAAAAGAAGGGATGTAATGGACTGAGTTAGTGTGATGTGAAGGAAAAGTGATGTATTTCCCTAAATGACTTATTTCTGAGAATGTTGTTGCAAGCAAGCCACGGTAAATAAAGTAAAGTAAAAGAATTACTTGCCACCACGAATTTAGATACGAATATGTTATGAAAATAGATCACTGATTCCTTTATAAATCAAAATGATAAGGTGCATGAAGTGTTTACCTTAATAAAATAAGGAACATATATTACAGTGAATGAAGAATAATTGATTACAACAGTAAATGGTTTAAACGGGGAATGATAATAACCTATTATAAATAAATAACATTAATGAAAATGCTATATAACAGGTAGACTTGTCCTAAGGACAAGTGAAGATTATAACTTAGGTTATAATATACTAGTAAGGAAATGGGATAACTGGTGAAATGAGATAAGGGGCACTTAATTGTAAATTGAGTAATCAGTAAATGGGGAAAACCGGAAACCAATTGAGAAAAGCGGGAAAATATATGAAATATAAGAAGTTGTACTTAATTATAAATTATGTAATCTGTAAACTTGGAAGCCTGAAACCCACTGATAAGAATAACATGTTTGGACTTGTCCCAGGGACAAGAGGAAATTATAGATAGGTTATAATAAATGGGTAGAGAGACTTATTAATGGACCTTAGTTAAGAGAACAAAGTTAATAAGTTAATAGTGATAAGTTGTAGTAACAGTGTAAAATGGAATTATGATTAAATGAGAAAGAATGAGGAAAATTTATGAAATAAGTTATATTTAATCATAAATAATGACTGACATGTTAAACAGAAAACATGTGAATTGGGACATACTTAATTACATATTAAGTAGAACATGTTATTGTAACGATAAAATCAAAGAAGAATATAAAGGGTTTGTGGATTACAGATCTTGGACCACAATCTAGAGAATAACATGTTGTGGGCTTATTAATAAACTTAAATGCATTTAAGTTATATAACTGAAATTAATAAGAAAGAGGAACTTGGTAACTTGATTAAGAATTCAATATGAATGAGAATAGTCAAGTTAAATGGAAACCTGATGTGGTAAGGCAAGCGCGTAAAATAATGTTTAGACATAGGGTCTAACAACATATTAAAGTGAGGCTCTTGGACCAGTCCGCACGCTTTAGGGAGAACAACCCAACGGGGTAGATCATCGTGGTGTTATAAGGCCGGGGGAGCACACATTTATCTGATTATTCTTTCGGCTCTGAAGGACTGGAAGGGGAAGCACGTGGCTTCGCAAGATACGTAAGGTGCTCCTAGTAGTCCTCTGTGCGGTGGTAGATGTTTAGGTTGTGCTCGCAGAGGTTTGGTCTGCGCGTAACTACTAGGTGGGTGGGCCTTAACTGCAAAAGTAGCTATGGAGTCAGAATGCTGTGACGCGGTGACACCAGGGTGATTCGGTGGTCGCCCAACGGGGAGGCGAAGGATCACGACCAACAAGGATAGTAGATCGTCGGATACCCATCATCTGTGACCAGTGGGATGCGAAAAGACTAGAGCTAAAACCAATAGACCATTCACCTTACACTATCAGGATACGGTGGTTGAGGGAAGACGCCAAATGAATGTTTAGATTATTTATTTAGGGGCAGCCGCTTAGCTCTTGCAGTGTTTACTAGTTGAGAGAGGGGCCGAGGTGGGGCCATAGCCACCGTGAAAACAGACCCTAGGAATATCTGTATATGGAGGCTCTTAAAGACGGGCACGACGGATATGGAAAAGCTCCTAACCGAGTTCCGTGTTTCTTGTTTCGCCCTGCCATGGAACTCAAGGAACATTAGAGGACGTGCGGTTAAGGCATCAAGCTACAATTGACGATACGTATGTGGGACAGTCCATATACATGCATGTCGGCTCTAGGTGGTGTATCATAGATTTGAGGCATTACTCCGGTATGAGATCTGATTCGATCGACGATGACAGTCCGTGCGCTTGCGTAGCATAGAATTGACAGATGTATGCGGAACATAACATCGTTATATAGAGATTCGTACGTCACTCCGGTGTAGGATGAGGGACTGCGTATATTTCAGTGTTATTATGGTGGAGACCGTGTGAGTGGGGTACCATGGAGGGTACCCCAATATTGAGGGGTAACTACATATATACTGTGTTATGTTAATCCATTGGCAAGTAAATGGGTACGACGTGTGTAAGTCTTGGGTGTTGTTAATTCAAGTATCCTAATAAATAAGAAAATATGATTGAGTGGTATATTTGGTGTTATCCAAAGTGTATAACTTAAATCCACTCACCAGAACTTGTGTTCTGACCCCTCCTCATAACATACTCGCATGTTATATTTGTGGCAGAGACATGATAACTTTGGATACTGGTTAGGCAGTATTATTAATACGGTAAGGCTATACTTTGAGTACATTGTATTTTATCCATTCCGCCGTGAGATATTTTCTGAGCTCTAACATATTTTATGTCTTTGTCTTTTCTACAGGATACTAGAGCAAACCAGTACGAGTTTCGATAGATTAGAATTTTTTAAAAAAATCGGTCTGTCGGAATTCGGGTTGTCACATCTGGTATAAAGGCTTAGGTTTAGGAGTCCTGTATAAATAGTGAGTGAACGTATTTGTATTTTTAAAATATAAATATATTATATATATACCTAGATCCATAGAGGTACCCACTAAATAGAAAGAGCGTAATATGGTAAGAATTGGGATAATTGTTTTGTACACTAAAGGAATGAATACGGAAATCTGAGACCCTTAGGTAATTTGGGTGGAAAGTGCACAATGTACTTTGCATGGAAGGAAAGTGAATCTCATATGATTAGTATTTTGGGTTAGTGGGCTTGAAAACCTTATAGATTGGAAAAGGTTAAAAAGAGAAAAATGGATTAGGAATATATATAGTTAAGTGAATTGACCTTGGGGAGTGTTTAGGAAAATCTAGAAAAATTGGAAACCCACTTTGAGTCTATCCCTATTGTTAACTTTTAAGAACTTGAATTTGTAAAAGTTTTGGGAAAATGGTTTATGGTGTTTTCAAGTTTTAATCTTAAAAGTTATAGTTTTAAATATGTAAAGTATACATATTGAGTTTTTAAAGTAAAATGGGTTATATTTTGTAAATAGTAATTTCTTGTGAATACTTTGTCTAAAGTAAAATTCTTTTAGTAAAATGTGCATATTATAGAGCATGTATAGCTCGCTAGTTTTCTTGTTATATTTCATACAAGAATCTTTTAATCAAGAAAGTTTTGAAGTCTCTATTCTTTTGACAATCATTTTTGATAAATTGTTTAAAAGAGAAAATTTTGTTGGGTGGACAAAATAAGTCAAAAAAATTAAGAATAGAGTAGATGTTTGCACCTCGTAGTAAGAGACTGAACCGACCTTATAGGTAAGAACAAGTCATAAACCCGATTGAGTAATAATTGTCCTTATCTACTCCATTTTTTGTGATTTGAAAAAAAAAATGATTTACATTTTTTTATATGTGACATTTTTATGGTTTGGCAAAAGTAAGTTTTCAGGAGGAAAATAAGGTTTTGACATTTTTGGAAGAAAGTTTAAATGAAAAGACCATACCTTGTTTTAAAAATATGAAGTAGGTGAGGATTAGTGCCTGGGGAAGACGGGAAAAGTATTGAGGCTATGAAGTAAATAGCTAGAATTATCCTGAAATAATGGTAAGTTCCCTTAGAATGCATAAGTATTGAAAATCCTAGGGTGTTGCTTGAAATAATTATTGGTACACAACTAGGACTAGTGGTGACTACTAGATAGTAAAAAGGGCAAGTAAGTGTTTAGATCCTGTTGCTAATTTTCATGTTAAGGGTAAAACCCGTTACTACATTCCTTTTGGGATCGTTCCATTATTTTGTGCTTGTTAGGTAGTTAGGGTAACACCTAAACCTGTCGTGGATCCTATAGTTTGGACTTTTCTGTCTGAGGGGGACATAGTCCCGGGATTCTTGGCCCTTAGTAGTAGCTATGTAGGGTGTATGTTCTCCTGGTTTAGTTGAAAAACTAGAAGCTTATTTAAATTTAAACTAAGATCAAATGATTAAATAAGCTAAGGAAAAAGAAATGTACAACTAAAAAGGAAACAGAAAGTTCAGTAAAGCAACAAAAATGGAAAATTATAAGAAAAGATGGATAAAGATAAAAAAAAATTCCAAGACAAGATGAAAAAGAAAATCAGTAACAAAAGAAAATTTTCTTATGCGGGCTGTGCTTGGATAATAAAATAGGAGAATCTTTATAAATAGTTTCATAAAATCCAAGCATGGTTGGAAAAAAGGTATATAAAAGAAAACAGGAAGATGTGAAATTTTCTGTTTTCCACCTTTTTGTAACATAAGAAATCGAATTTATAAAATTAGATTTTTCTGAAATTCAAAAAATAATGTTGATTGGTAGGATTTTTGATGCAACAATTGGATGGACTATGCTCTTATACCAGTAAGAGTGTGGGAAAATTTGGATGAAAATGTATTTGGATTTTCAAAATATTGCATTCATGTAGAACTTCCGGTATATTATGTGAGCATCATATTTTAAAAGGATTTTTGAAAATTTGCATACACATAGGAGGTACTTCTTAGGCATACATGCATTATTATGTTGTATTTCACTTTGCACAAGTGCACAATGGTTGCAAAAATTGGATGTACACATGATGGATGAATATTAAGTGAGGGGTTAATTGATTTTACCCTTATCAAATTTCGGGAACGAAATTTCCTAAGGGGGGAGAATGTAACACCCCGCATTTTTAACTCAAAATGATAAAATAAGAATAACTTAATTAAATACTCAGAATAATGTAAAACGGATTGTACCGTTGCGTTTGTCTCCGAATTCTAGTTTAGACAGATGCCGATATTGCGTAAAATGGATAACGTATGAAGAAGTTATGGACAGTAGAAGTTTGGAGAAGAAAGTAGGAAGCGGGTCAGAACAATTGGCGCACTTGGCAAGTGCGCCAGGCCATTTTGCACTGACGCACCTGTGAAGTGCGCCCAGATCAATTTTCGGCCTACGGACTCATAGGGGTCGACCCCTTAAGGCGGGTCGACCCACCGCAGATCTGAGCGTTTTACCTGTGACGTGGACGATTCTAATGACTTGAAATCAAATATAAAGGCCCTGGTTACTCTGATACACCTATAAATAAGCCTGTAGAGCCAACCCTAATCTCATATTTCTGGGACTACGTGGAAGCTCTGCCTTTCCTCTTTCTCCCATAATCAATTTAGAAAATTTAGGTTATTAGTTTAGGTAAAATTTTGAATCTAAATCTGGAGGAAAGGAACACATGCTTGTAAATGGGTGTTCAGATCTCTTAACGAGGTGAGGTAATTCCTAAATCTGGTCTATTTTCAATTCTCTTCCCTTTTCCTCTTCTTCTATCTTTCTGTTAGTAAAAATTTATGAATCCATGGTTGTTAGATTCTGAATAAAATTAGGGGAAAAACTATGGAATAATAGATCTGGACCAGATCTAGGATTGGGAAAGCTTATGAGGTAAGTGGATTTAAGCTATAGCATTTTAGATAATAATATATTATCATTTAAAACATTCCCCGTTATTATATGTGAATTTTCCAGAATAATTGAGAATTACTGTTATAACAAGTTGAGATATTAATATGAATGTTTTGGGAAAATTCATATGTTGAATCAGTTAAAGCGTTGAAATGTTTACATGATGAAAACAAACTTGCTAGAATATGGTTGATGACTACTGTTGTTATGATTCTCTTGTATTTGAATTGTTAGATGTAGAATTGAGAAAATGACATGTTAACTGGTCACATTTATATACATGAATCCTCACTTGTATGAATTGGAATAGTTATATGATTAAATGTTTTCATGTTAGCATAAAATTGAATACATGTATATGGGTTTGGGGGCATAAATCAAATTATGAAAAAGATCTTAATTTGTGCCTATGGTACATAATAAATATGATTTGGGAAACATAGGAATAATTTGTTAATAATGAAGATGCCTAAAATTTACAGTAAATAAATACTGTAATGCGCTTAAACACTAGGTTAGATTACACTTGTGGTGGAAGTCTGCCCGAACCCGCCTGTCATATCCAGCATCCACAAGTTGGAAATCTAATATGAGGGGTCTAAGTGCATAAATAAAACATGTAATAGTGCTAGGACACGAGGTTAATTTAACTTGTAGGAGGAGCCTACCCGGACCCGGCCGACAAATCCAGCGTCCACAAGTGTAGGCTTAATGTGAGAGGTCTAGCGCATATATATATATATATATATATATATATATATAACAAGATATGAATAAATGACAATGATAGTAATTAAATGTCTAACTCAAAAAATAAGAAAAGAAGGGATGTAATGGACTAAGTTTGTGTGATGTGAAGGAAAAGTGATGTATTTCCCTAAATGACCTATTTCTGAGAATGTCGTTGCAAGCAAGCTACAGTAAATAAAGTAAAGTAAAGGAATTACTTGCCACCGCGAATTTAGATGGGAATACGTTATGAAAATAAATCACATATTCCTTCTATAAATCAAATTGATAAGGTGCATGAAGTGTTTTCCTTAATAAAATAAGGAACATATATTACAGTGAATGAAGAATAATTGATTACAATGGTAAATGGTTTAAACGGGGAATGATAATAACCTATTATAAATAAATAACATTAATGAAAATGCTATATAACAGGTAGACTTGTCCTAAGGACAAGTGAAGATTATAACTTAGGTTACAATAAACTAGTAAGGAAATGGGATAACTGGTGAAATGAGATAAGGGACAATTAATTGTAAATTGAGTAATCAGTAAATGGGGAAAACCGGAAACCTGTTGAGAAAAGGGGGAAAATATATGAAATATAAGAAGTTGTACTTAATTATAAATTAATTAATCTGTAAACTTGGAAGTCTAAAACCCACTGATAAGAATAACATGTTTGGACTTGTCCTAGAGACAAGAGGAAATTATTACGTAGGTTATAATAAATGGGTAGAGAGACTTATTAATGGACCTTAGTTAAGAGAACTAAGTTAATAAGTAAATAATAATAAGTTGTAGTAACAGTGTAAAATGGAATTATGATTAAACGAGAAAGAATGAGGAAAATTTATGAAATAAGTTATATTTAATCATAAATAATGACTGACATGTTAAACAGAAAACATGTGAATTGGGATATACTTAATTACATATTAAGTAGAACATGTTATTATAACGATAAAATCAAACAAGAATATAATGGGATTGTGGATTACAAACCTTGGACCACAATCTAGAGAATAAAATGTTGTGGGCTTATTAATAAACTTAAATGGGTTAAGTTATATAACCGAAATTAATAAGCAAGACGAACTTGGTAACTTGATTAAGAATTCAATATGAGTGAGAATAACCAAGTTAAATGGAAACCTGATGAGGTAAGGCAAGCGTGTAAAAGAATGTTTAGACATAGGGTCTAACAACATATTAAAGTGATGTGCTTGGAGCAGTCCGCACGCTTGAGGGTGAACAACCCAACGAGGTAGATCATCGTGGTTTTATAAGGCAGGGGGAGCGCACATTTATCTAATTATTCTGTCGGCTCTGAAGGACTGGAAGGGGAAGAACGCGACTTCTTGAGATATGTAAGATGCTCCTGGTAGTCCTCTGTGCGGTGGCAGATGTTTAGGCTGTGCTCGCAGAGGTTGGATCTGCACGTAACTACTAGGTGGGTGGGCCTTGACTGCAAAAATAGCTATGCAGTCAGAATGCTGTGACGCGGTGACACCAGGGTGATTCAGCGGTCGCCTCAACGGGGAGGCAAAGGGTCACGACCAACAAGGATAGTAGATCGTCAGATACCCATCATCGGCAGCTAGTGGGATGCGAAAAGACTAGAGCTAAAACCAATAGACCATTCACCTTACACTATCGGGGTACGGTGGTTGAGGGAAGATGCCAAATTAATGTTTAGATTGTTTTTTTGGGCAGCCGTTCAGCTCTTATAGTGTTTACTAGTTGAGGGAGGGGCCGAGGTGGGGCCATAATTACCGTGAAAACATACCCTAGGAATATCTTTATATAGAGGCTCTTAAAGACAGGCCTGTATGGATATGGAAAAGCTCCCGACCGAGTTCCGTGTTTCTTGTTTCCCCCTGCCACGGAACTCGATGCACATTAGAGGACGTGCAGTTAATGTATCGAGCTACAATTGTGATACGTATGTGGGACAGTTCAGATACATGCATGTCGGGTCTAGGTGGTGTATCGTAGGCTTGAGGCATTACTCCGGTATGAGATCTGATTCGATCGACGATGATAGTCCGTACGCTTACATACGATAGAATTGACATATATATGCGGAACATAACATCGTTATATAGAGATCCGTATGTTACTCCGGCATAAGATGAGGGATTGCTAATATTTCGGTGGAGACCGTGCGAGTGGGGTACCATTGGGGGTACCCCAATATTAAGGGGTAGCTACATATATACTGTATTAGGTTAATCCACTAGGAAGTAAATGAGCACGACGTGTGTGTAAGCCTTGAGCGTTTTTAACCCAAGTAACCTAATAAATAAGAAAATATGATTGAATGGTATATGTAATGTTATTCAAAGTGTGTAATTTAAATCCAGTCACCAGAACTTGTGTTCTGACCCCTCCTCATAACGTACTTGCAGGTTAGATTTGTGGCAGGGACATGATAGCTTTGGATACTGGTTAGGCAGTATTATTAATACGGTAAGGCTATACTTTGAGTGCATTATATTTTATCCATTCCACTGTGAGATATTTTCTGAGCTCTGACATATTTTATGTCTCTGTCTTTTCTACAGGATACCAGAGCAAACCAATACGAGTTTCGATAGATTAGAATTTCAAAAAAAAATCGATCTGTCGGAATTAGGGTTGTCACATGCTTTAAAACATTGGTGCCCCGGAACGCTCCATATATACGTACGTACGTACATACATACATACATACATACATACATACATACATACATACATACATATGTTTTGAAATTGGGTATAAGCTTTACTGATAGGCATTAAAGCCCAAACAAAAACTAACGGCCCAATGACCGAAAGTTACAGAACAGTCATCTACTAACTTTACAATATACCGACATAACAATCCAAACATTCACTTTTAGTTCAGATCTAAACACGCTAAAACCCTATTTTTCTTCATGGCAGCAGGAACTGGTGATGGAAAAAGGAGCATGAGTTGCTTGTACCTGGGCGCACGGTCCATGCCTGCCACCGATCCTCGTCTGACGTACCGTCTTCTGCAAGTGTCATTCGTATGGTAGGCGATTTTCATGTCTTTAATAGAAAAATTGCTAACCAACTCCACTGTCTTCTTTTTTTCCTTGTATATTCTAGTGTTTCTCTCCTTCCAAATTGACCAAACAACAATTGTCAAAGTGATGTGTTGCACTTCGGTTTTCAGACCTACGCTTTGCCCGACCACTTCCAGATCAGCTATAATTTGCTGTAAATTATCTCCAGTTTGTTGGATTTTGCTATCTTGACAACAATTTTGCCAGACAGCTCTCGAAAAAGGACACTAAAAAAAGTGTTTATGATTTTCTTCCTCCTGTAAATTACACAGTACACATATGTTTGAGTTCACCACCCCTCATTTAAATAGCCTATCTTTTGTGGATAATCTGTTCAACACAACTTTCTAAGCACAACACGCCATTTTGGGTATGTTCATCGGTTCCAGATCATTTTATGCCACCTTGACTGAATTTAGGCCTCGTGTCCTCCCAAACTTGTTTTATATTAAACTCATGATGATCCCAGGTCCATGCGTCGAAGGTTTCGTCTGAGTTTACTTGATTGTCTTCAATTTTCTTTTTTGTTCCTGGTTGCATGACAATGTAACTTGCCATTAATTATCTTGTATGATCGAGTCCACAATTACGTTAGGGCAACCAAATGCAAAGTATGTGTCCCACCCCAGGGTATCAATAAGTGAACCACCTTCAAACCATGGGTCCTTCCACAAATTAGTGTCTTTGCCATTAGCAATTTCTTTCCTGAAATTATCAACAAGAGTTTTCCCGGTGTTTAAAATGGATTTCCAGGTTGATGATGCATTATTGTCAATGCCCATTGTCCAGAAATTATCACGAATATATCTCTTGGCCCAAAGCCCAGTTTTACTGATGACCTTCCAGGCCTGTTTCACTGTGAATGATTGCCGCATGACTTTGATGTTCCTTAAGCCCACCCCACCTTCCTTCTTAGGTCGACAAAGATCCGAAAATTTGATTTATGTAAACACCCTTTCCATATGAAATCTGCACAAACTTTCTTAATTTTATCCAACAATGCATCTGGTAATTGAAAAGTTTGTAGCCAGAAATTAACTTTTGCACGAATGGCTATGTGCACTAACTCTATTCGACCAACAAATGAGAGTAGTTTGGAACTCCAACCATACAACTTGCCTTTGATTTTTGAAATCAAACTTGCACATTCCCTATCAGTAATCTTGTTGGATGAGTGTGACACACCCAAATACTTGACTGGAAGTTCACCTTCCTTAACATTCGGGATTCCTAGAATATTGTTCTTCTCTTTGCAGAATTTGTTGAAGTAGCACTTGGTTTTCAACTCATTGAATTTTAATCCACATTACTCTTCTAATTTTCCAAATATGTATTTGATCTTCCTTGTTGCCTTGCTATTCGATTTAACACATAAGCAGGTCATGTGCATATAGTAAATAACTAACTCTAGGATGGAAATTGTGAATGGTTTGAATCACATTTTCATGACATGCAATTTCCATTTGTAACATGAAGTATTCCATGGCAACCATGAATAAGTAGGGAGAAAGTGGGTCCCCCACCTGATCCCTCTGTTGCTGCTTATGAACCCCTTCGGCACCCTATTAATAAGAATCGAAAATGTTGGGGTGTTGATACATTCAGAAATCAGTTCAGCAAACTTTCTTGGGAATTCCATGCAATGCAACATGTGCATTATGAAGTGCCTATTAATTTTGTCATATGCTTTGTGTAAATCCACTTTCATGCATAGTCTGTTAGCTCCTTTCTTGTAAAAATTTCTCATAAGTTCATGTGCAAGTAGAGAGTTCTCATAAATGCTTCTCCCTTTTGTAAAAACACTTTGACATTCGGAAATAAGACCAGGCAACATCATCTTCATTCTGTTACAAATATCTTTGCTCAAAATTTTGTAAATGACGTGACAACACGCTATAGGTCTGTATTCAACTATTGTAGTAGGCTTGTTGGTTTTGGGAATGAAGCAAATAAAAGTATGGTTAATTTCTTTCAAAATTCTCCCTGATTCAAACGATTCTTACATAGCTGATGTAATGTTGTCTTTCAGGTGGTCCTAGTGGGTCCTGAAGAAATTGGAGTTGAGACCGTCGGGTCTAGGGGAGGAGTCTAGATGGATCGACTTAACAGCATATTAGACTTTCCTTTCAGTGACTCTTCTCATTAGCAAACAACTTATATATATATATATATTTAGACCAAAAAATGGCACTAACACTCAAAAGTCGTGTTTAGAGCATGAAATATAAGAAAATAACTAAAAACAGCAAGACAAAGCAAGATAGTGGTTCGGCATTAATGAGTCTACATCCACTTCATAATCTTCCAATAATGTCAGAATATTGGAGTTACAATGAATTAGATTGTCAAGATCTCTCATACAATACTCTTTCTGTTGATTATTTCGAATTATAATCAAGAATATCACTCATATTTTGAGATAAAAAGGTTGGCAGCCATGGCTAAGTAGTGCAGAGCTTCACATGGCCAAAAAGTCCCTAAAATCTCCTTGAAATGAAGTATTTATAGGTTGTACTTGGGTCCTGGTTGAATGGACACGTGGCGGCTGCACAAGGTATCTCAGAGCTATAGTGGAGAACCTCTCCGGTTCGTGCATGCCAGGTGGAACACGATCTGGCTTCGTAGGTAAGTGGAGCACGTGGATAGAAACATGGGTAATTGTCTCTTTTGGGGTCGGGTCCCATTCGACCTGGAGACCATCAACCCGACCACCTTTTCCTATGCTCATTTCGAAAGATAAAAAGCCATCTGGCTTGGCTTGCCTTCGACTCGACCCGACCTTAAGAACTTGGGTTGGTATGATTTTATATCTGTGGCTTGTGACTGTAATCATTCGGTCTTTAGACGGCCTTGCTATAAGGCAGGCTAATATTTTGCCCTCCAAAGTATGTATTATCGCAGATGAGATGTGCTTTGAACTCGTCTGACTGCCCATTCTTGAATAAGCAACAGTCAACACTCGTGTATTCTTGAATATTCCGTCACATTGACTCTTTCCTACATAAATATCTTGTCATGTATCGCACTTCTTTCATTGGTGCTTATCGAGCCAAGGCATGTGTTCGAAGGAGTCGAGATGATCAAGTAATCATTTAAATCTCATCGAATCAAGATGTCAATTTTTTCCATCATAATTCCTGTTGGATCGTTGGCTCTCGAGTGTGACTGTACACACGCAGGTCGTTGCCAGACAATGTTGTTTTCCCATGCAAGTCAAGCACACAGTCGAGTCAGACCTTCTTTTCCATTCAAGTCGATGTATGGAGGAGTTATCCAAGTCATGGAGTAGAATAATAATTTTCGGGCTCTAAGCGAGCATCTGGACTGTTGGGATATAACGCATCAGAATTGGCATATGAATTTGACATTTGCACTTGGCTTTGGACTATCCCGACATCAGGATAATAATCTAGGATTCCATGATCGCATTGAATCGTAATAATAATAAGTCAGAAAATCACGATCACTCTAGATCGTATTATAGTCCACTGGTTACATACAAGTTAGTATGAGATGTTGTTGAAATCATGTAAACCAGTGTCTAGTACGATCGTCACAATCGTAAGGTAGTAGAGAAGTTTATCTCACTCTCCATTCGATGAAGCTGTGATTTAAGTCCTTGAAATTACGCTTGACTCATAAGTTGGCTCGCTTGAATGGGCAAGACGAGTCATGTCATATTCTAGAGATATAGTTGTGTTTTGAATCATGTCATATTCTGGAGTCATGTCATATTCTGGAGATATAGTGTGTTTGTTTTGAATCACGAGCCAAGTCAGGGTTGTGTTCAAATCAGTTTGTGAGTCAACGTTCGTGCTCCCAGCGCCAATGGAGGACAAGCAAAGTCAGTTCTTATGCCCCCCAACATTGGTGCGGGTTGAGCTAAGTCAATCGGACATCCAGTCCTTTGGCCTTTATACTTCCCGTCAATATATCGAGTTAAAGTTGTCGGTTTAGCAATCTTATTCGACTCAAGTCGTTTTGTACCCTCTTTCAAGTTAGCGAGAGTTAAGGTCGAGTGCGTGAATGATCGAATTAAATTCGCCTAGCCGTCGTTTCTTCACTTTAGTCAAAAAATGAGGATCACCTCGTCGTGCGTCAGCAAACTTAGTTACTCTTATCTAACTAGTCGCGAAGTTGAGCAAGCTTGTAAGATGCAAGTAGATGAACGTCTTTAGGAAGTTAATCGAGCCCTTCATTCATGTTCTACCATGGTCCGCAATAGTCATCATACTCCTGTTAAGTTTATTCCTCATGCTCGGTTCTATTGAGCTTAACAAACAAGATTGTAGACTTGTTTAGAAAAATTGGTTCTCTCCGGAATCATACATTTCAGTCATTCTTTTCCAGGCTTCTCCTTTGCCTTATCATTTCCATATTTTATGGTCCCCCATTATTTGTTATGAAAACATCAAGGTCGTCCATTTCTATGTTAGCATCCTTTTATCGCAGGATTCTGTCTTCATTAGAGTAGAATTCATCAAGATTTATGGGCGGATCTCATTGTAGAGAGATTTTGACACTACGCCAGAAATCGAATCAAACAGCAAATATGCAATACTGTCTGATTGAATACCTATCTGTCATATTTTTCTGTTCCATCTCATTTTATATCAGACCACAGATATACCCCGTCGTCTGATATGCACTAACGCACAAGAGAAAATAAACCATACATTGTCTGATGTTATAGAATCATTTCTAAAAAAAACTATTAAAAAACATATAAATATTGACTGATATGCATTTCAGTTACACTTATGTTATATTTACAAAAAGAAATAATGATTAATTTTATTTAAACAAATATTATATTTCAAATAAAATACAACTTTCATAATGCTTACATTTTCAAATACATTACAACTTTCACTATAATTACATTTTCAAATGCAATACAACAATACAATTTTTCTCTATACTCTCATATATAACATTCTTATTATTAGCACTCACTTACACTTAATCGAGTTTCTTTCTGATATTGATCTTCAATTGCTTGCTCCAACTTGTGTCCAGCTATCTCTTATACCTATCAAATAAAAAATGCATTAAAATGAAAAAGGACACAAACCTAAATTGCAAAAATTAAATTAAATTTGAATATTAATATTGCCTCAATTTATGGGTTTATTTCCCCTTCATGGTTTAGACAGGGACTTTGATTAAATCTCACAGACTATTGCAAAAGTCAAGCCTGAAGGCTCAACATAGTGCACAAGGTTAAGCCCAAGCTTCCTCGGGCTCAACTCAGGCGCATAAGAAAATGAAACTCAAATCAGAAATATAAGTGCAACCAAAAATATGCAAGTTCAGCCAGAAATGCACACTCAGGTGCTCCAACCAGAAATATACAAATGCACTTAAGAAAATGCATACTCAAGTGTAACAACTAGAAAATGCACATTCAAAATGACAACTCCTTCATACATATACATATGCATATATACATACATATATACACACACACATGTATATATGCATGTGCAAAGTATTAAATATGCAGGTAGCAAACCAAACAACTCACAAGCCAATACTATAAATATACAAGTGGCTAGAGACAACAATATCAAAGTCGAAGCATATACAAAATCAATAAATCAAAATATAAATCATATTCAATGCACACACTGCTTTGTTCATGGCAGTGCAAACACTGCCTTGTTCATGGTGAAAATGCAACTCAAAATGGTTTAGAAAATGGTTCAAGCTCAAGTAATCAAAAATTGTTTATCTCAAAACAATTCAAGGCAGTGCACACTTCCCTGTTCAAGACAAAACATGGCAAGCTTTAGGGAGTCAATCAAAGCAATTCAACAATTGGTTCAAGCTCAAGGAAACTCAAGCATGGAAGTTTACAAGCTAAAACAGCAAATTGAAAGTGTAACATTCACACATATATACATACATATGTATGCACAGATATAGTGGAATCAGAAGAACATTCAGACATACATACATACATACATACATACATACATATATATACATGGAAGTTCAAAGCATCCACTAACTCAATATGTGATACATCAAGTATTAATTCAAATCCATAAGTTCATCAACCATCACAAGAACACATCACATAACATAAGCTCAAATGTGTGGAAATTTGTTTCAAGCAATAATAAAATAAGATGGATATAGTTTTAGTTTCAGGCAACAACTCAACATAATATTTCACACATATATACATACATATTTATTCATGTATATACATGGAAGATATTTCACAAACTTAAACAATGCAACAAGATCAACAATCCAACAAGTAAAATGGGTAATGGTACGCAAACACGAGTGGAAACACAAATTCATCAATCAAGGAACATAGTTTGAGCAAGTAATTGACAATTAAAATCTAACAGTAGGGGTTTTAACCCTATAAATTTCACTCATTCATCATTGGCAAATATCCAAATCGAGACAATACAGATCAAAAAGGTAAAAGTTTGTACTTTTCTCAATTGAGCTCGACAAGGAGGAGAGACGGCTAAAGCTATAGAGAATCAAAGCAACGATGAAGTATTCACACATCAAAGTCATGATTTGATAAGAGACGAGAAGGCATAAATTTCCAGCATCCACCCATTTCCAACATCAAAGAAGCGATTTGATAAGAGACGATAAGTGAGAGAAGAGAGAAGAGGGAACATGGTCGATTTGGTTTTGAAAGTGAGATTAAAGGGTTTTATTGATTTTGTTTTGAGAGGGAGAGAAGAGGGAACACAAAATATTGAGGGGGAAATAATCTAAGGAATGCAGCCACCAAAATATTAGAGGGAAACAAAATAAAAGGAGAGGCCACGATATAACTGGGGGGGGGGGGGAAGTTGGAGCCAAAACTAAAGAATTTGCTAACTTAAATCAGTTGACATATAAAATGTTGTCTGAATTCCAAGTTTGTACATAGAGAATTCACATACTTATTCAGACAACAGGGTATTGTTTCCATGTGTTGTATGAAATAGTGGAAAATGTTAGAACAACAGCAAATCAAGCTCATGTTATGTGATCACTGTTATCTGATTCGATATTTGACGTAGTGTGAAGTCTATTTAATCTGAGATGCTTTACACAGCAGCGATAAGTACCATGGACAATTCCAGTTGATCCATCAACGCCACCGCCGCATTAAGCCTTTCCAGAAAAGAGCGCAGGGTCTTGCCGGACGTCTGCTTGATAGAAGTGAGATGCATTACACTTTTGAGTCGAGCGATGTGGACATTTGACTGCTTAATGAAGCAAGTGACCAACGTGTTTCTGTGGTTGATCGATTTAAATGTGAGCTACCAAAATCTTATAGCAGCAAAGCAAGTCAAGGATAGAGGGAAACACTTTGCCATGACATTTACAACGCCGGTAAGACTTCCGTACAATGGGTATGGCGCACATAGTAGGATCATCCATGCCGATGTAAGCCTCTAGAGATGGTAGTTTGAAGTCCGGGGTATTACGGAAATTCCTGTTGTCCCATGTGTAAGGGTTTTAATTGATGTTATCAACATCGTCTTGAGATGTTATGCCTCAGGTAAAGCGTCGAATAAAGTTAGCAATCTGACTTTCGTCTTCGAAGAGTTGTTGCCAGTTGTCCACTTTAACACTAGTGCCCTTAGCGTGAAGTCCTGAAGTGGATGGAAGCTGGCCTCGGGCTTCTTGGTTCCGCGTATGCGATAGCCGTCAATTAGAATTATGCATGTGATGAAAGAAGTGTTAATTCAAATTGAATCTATGTGTTGTACTATAATGTCACCGACGTTTGCATCGAATGCTTTGGTGATGCGCTTTCCATTCAATGTACTGACAGTTCGTCTCTTGTCATTTAAATTTGAATGGTGATCTATTGCTCATACGTATGCATGTTAATCTTGAGAAGTCATTTTTTGGTTGTAGCCCGGGATTCTATGGAACTCTGAGAATAATAAACGTGCATAGAGTAATCGGGAAGTAGAATTATGCTTTTCATGGCTCGCTTTCCTTGTCCCTAGTCATTGGGGCTTGGCTGAGTAGTAGACTTCAAATCCATGTCTTCTATGAATTTGTACTCCCTCATTGAATCGTGGGTTAGAGTTGGAAGCAAAATAATTTGTTGATACCCAACCCATACTAATCTCTAATCTCCTATCCAGGCTTTGAGGATTGGAGTCAGGTGGCGAAAGATTAGAATGTAGTCGCCTCGAGTGCTCCCACTTGCCTCCTGCACCAAGGGAAAAGTTAAAGACAAAGTGTTTGTGTCACACCCAATAAGTGTATGAGATAGGACAATCAATCCATGTTTGGTCTTATTCGACCTTTCAGTCAAAAAGTAGGTTAGGATAAGTAAACAGATGGTCACTCTACATCCGTTTCATGGTCCTCAAGTTTCCTATCAGGATCAAAGCATAAGTTAGATACAGGAAAACAAATTATGCCATTTGTAAATACTTTCAATAGTTATGCCCCCAGTTCGGGGGTAACAGGAAAAGATAGGTGGTCGGATCACAGCTCTTTTGAATTTAGACATGTATGCATGCCGTCAAAGCTTAAGTGATTGGGTTGTCCATATGCTCGAGCCATTGCATTTTCCATTCAGTGTACTTGCAATGTGATAGTCGTCATTACGCTTGGGCAATAGTCAGTCAGATATAGGTATGTATGTTGATTTGAGATATCACTCTAAAGGCCTCCTTTCAGTCGTTGCCATAAGTCGCATGATATGTTATTGAACATCCCACTCTTAAGGACTCCATTCGGTCGTTCCTTAAGTTATGGGAAGTTTATCATTAGGTGTCCTTGTCAACTCTCTAAGTCTTTGAACTCCTGCCCTCTATCGTGAAGCTTGTGGATTTAGTGTGACCTTCATGCTTTTGCTTTGTATCTATACATAAACCTGCAATTAGAATATAATGATTCGTTTAGTTTGTAAGTTACTAAGTCAACTTTTATATCACCGGTGAGTCTATCTTGAAATGAAAATAAGTTAAGTTTTAAGCTATCTCACTTAGAATGATTGGGTGCTAAGCTGCCTCGCTTAGAATAATTTAATGGCATAATGTCGAGTGTCGCGGCCAGGGGAGATATACTTTGTATCTCCCTAGTTTACGTTGAATTATGATTCGCGTCCGACACACGTTCGAAGTTAGCTTATAAGTCTATGCGCATGCCCCCAGCATCGGTGGGAACCAGGCTAAGTCATTCAGATGTCTGGTTCGTAAGTCCTTTATACTCCTCTCCTTGGACAGGGGGCGATGGAGTTTGTGTGGATGTCGTAATGTTGTCCTTTATACTCTCCCGAGGTCAGTTAGAGTTGGATATCGAGTGGTCGTTAATCTTGGCTCTCCTATCACACTCGTTCTTTGTTTATACCCCTATCCAAGCTTTGAGGATTATAGTTAGTCGGGCAAACAGTCGGTTCACATTTGCCTTGGCGTCGTTCCCTTTGCCTCTGCTTCAAAGGCAAAGATCGCCTTAAGGATGATCGGGTCACATTCATATTGAGTTTATACTCCTCCCTTTGGAAGCATGGGGAAGAGTTAAAGAAATTGTTGAGAGAGCGGTGGAGTCATACCCATCCTCGTCTTAACGTTTCTCTTTTTCTCTCACGTCAAAGGCAAAAAATTTCAGGTAGACGGTCGTGTTGTGTCTGAACTGAATTCTACCTATCGTGTTAAGAGAACATGCATTGTTCTAGTGAATGGTCAGTTCACATTCATCTTAGTGTCATCTTCTTTCCCCCATATCTAGGGTAAAAAGTCATTGTGTGGTTAATAGGATCGCGCCATTGTCATTATTGCACTCTTCCTATCAGATCAAGGGATAGAGTTGCCAATTTGTTGGGAGATCACGTCACTCCCGAATACTTTTCTATGTCTTTCCCTGCGAATCAAAGGCTAAAGGCTGGGGAGGATTCATTATTATGCCCATGCATAGATAGCACACGTCGAACTCATATGCGTTAATCCTCTTACCTCCTGCGTCAAGGGCAAAAAGCCAGTAGATGAATGGTCGAACTCCATATATGTCAGAGTGTTGGCGTCAGGCCAAGAGTAAGTAGGTGAACAGTTGAATCACGTTCGCTAAAGCTTTACTTCCTCCAATCAAACTGTGGAAGGATCAATTGGAACCAAACTTTAGGTACCTGCATCATTCTTATACAAATTCGTACGAGTTAGTCATGTCAATAAATTAGGAAGCAAGTAAAGGTAAAATTCATGAATGGAAAGTAAGTATGTTGATGGGCGATGCCATTTCCACTATTTGGATTTATTAATCCTATAGCGTCGAGCGTAGGATTTAGCCATATGGACGATTGAACTGCGTCCATCTGGAGTCAGATTCAGACTTTGAAATGCAAAGATCGATGCATAATTGTCTTGAGGTCTGCCACGTATGAGCTAAGGATTGGTCATAACAGATCCACCTTGAGCTATAAATCTTCCCTTAGACAGGGGGAACTGTTTTGTAAACGAGTGGTTCGGTTGAGCTTGTTTTGGCAGTGCTCTGTAGTTCTGCATACGGGTGTTATAAGCCTGACCAGTACCAGATTCTGGGTACTCTTTGCCAATCCATTTTTTTCGTCCCATCTCAGCCGAGAGATGACTGCCAAAGTTTTTAGCTGATAAAGTATATCTTTTCAGATTATTGTGGGGGCGGAAGTGCTAGGAATAGACCTTGCTTGAGGTCTTGAAATGACAAAGGCAGTTGGTGGACTCTGCGAGCGAATGATGAAATCATATCTTCTTTGTATTGTCTTGTTTCCCCTTCATCAAAGGTAAGGGATGAGAGTCAAATAATCGAATCAAGACTATCAATGTTTGCATCTTAACTTGCCAGTGCTACGATGGCTATCAGTGAGAGAAAAAGGAATCCATGCTTGTAGAAGCTTAGCCCCTTCCATGTCAGGAAGTTGGATACGGGGGACCAGGAAGATAGATGTGCCTCGTCCATCCAAAACTGTCTTCGATCCCATGTCAGGAATAAGAGCTGATGTGTAGATAATCAATCAGCATCGAGGCTTAAGTGTTTCAAACCTTTAACTTGCCAAGCTTCAGGTTGGACTACAACAATCGACCATACTTCAGATACAAATATGGTCATGCAAGGCAATGATGTATCTAGGGGTGAACAATATTCAGTTCAAACCGAATTAACTGACCAAACCTATCCATTTCGGTCGGTTCGGCTTGGTTTTAAAACTAAATTGTTTGAATTCGGTTTGTAAAATAAAAAATTGGTTATCGTTTTAACCAAACCTTTAATTTATTATTTAATTTTAAGGTATTATAATACTTTAAATAATTAGTTTACTTGTAACACCCCGTATTTTTAGTGTAAAATAATAAAATAAGAATAACTTAATTAAATATTCAGAATTAAGTAAAACAGACTGTGCCATTGCGTCCGCCTCGAAATTCTGGTCAAGATAGACATCTGGTTTGCGTAAATCGGACACCGTATGAAGAAATTATGAGCATTACAAGTTTGTATACATATAAGGAGCTTTTGTGTGTGTGTATATATATATATAAAAGAGAAAAAATCTTCGGCTTTCCTATTTTAATGGCAGAAAATATAGTACGTTTTTCTCATCCTTGATCATAATTTCAATCCACAAAATCTAATCTTATTCAAACATTGGGTTCAGATCCATATATTAATCATTCTGATCATACATTTCCGTTATCATCTAATCCTATTTCTTCAGGATCCATTGATCGAAATCTAGAATTTGTAGATCCAGGATCTAATAGCGTTTTTATCTCTGAACAAGTCTTCAATGAATCTGATAAAGTATGGATCCACACTATAGCTCTAGTGTCGATTAACTTCAAGCTTTCAATCATGAAACTCAAGGATTATATCCAAAAATTCTGGAGACCTCAGAATGGATTCAATGTGCATATTACTCCTCATTATGATTTTGCAGTTCAGTTTGAAGCTATTGAAGATTTCTCTTGAGTATTGGAAGGATCCACCTATTCATACTTTGGTCGACTGCTTTTGGTTGATGAATGGCATCCTAGGTATGATTTTTCAAAAAAACAGAGTGATGTTATACAGATCTGGGTAAGATTACATGGACTTCCAATGGAATTATGGACAAAAAATGCTATACAAAGAGTTGCTAGTTACATTTCAAAACCAGTTCTTATTGATTCAGATACCGCTGAAAGGAAATATACTTAATATGCTAGGGTTTTAATATCCATTGACACTCAAACTGAGATGAAAACTATTGTTCCTATATCATTACATACCGGACAAAAAGTAGAAATTACTGTAGAGTATGAGTTTGTACCAGAGAAATGCCTGAAGCGCAAATTATTTGGGCATGATAAGGAGGAACATAATGCCACTCTTGATCCCTCTTGGAAGCAAAATGATGTAGAAGAAGAATCTACAGTTGAAAACGAAATAAATCCTCTGTTAGAACAAGAAAAAGCTAATGAATCTTCTGAAAAACAAGGGGATGATTTTAATAATGCATGGATTCAGAAGAAGAATCTACAGTTTGTGTGGGTGTTATAAGCCTGATTAGTAAACACTGCATGGATTCTCTTAGGAGATTTTAATAATGCCTTATCTCCTATGGATAAAAAGGGGGGTCGTTCAATTCCTTATCAATATATAAGAGAATTTCAGAAATTCATTTTGCAAGCTTCTTGTAACGACCTGCCATTTTTGACCACTCCAAGCCGGTAATTAAACCAACTCGAACTGCTCAAAAACGACAGATTGTTATTAGCTTCTGAGGTAGATAGAATAAATCACAGAATCACAGATCACAGACACAAATACTGAGCAATATGATATCTCGCAGCGGAAATAAATAATACAATAGTAGTTCATGAAGCTACTAAATAAAATTTTACATCAGAGTTTACATAAATAATACAGCGGAAGCCTAATACAAAATGAATTCTAATACATGGATGAATGATATCAGTTTGAAATAGAAATGACAAGAACAACCGAATGACTGGAACGACTGATCAATAGGCGGATATAGGATGAGCAAAACCCAATATAACTTCAGACTCCAAAGTGAATCTCGAAAGCAGTAATAATCGATCTGACCCGAACCATAATGCAAAACAAAATAATTCGGATCAGGACTAACATTCTCATGGAAGTAAATCAACTCAAATGAAATGTTTGATGAAATGCAATCAACTTAAAGGATGTTTGGGATCACCATCCTTTAAGAATCCGTCCAACTAATACACTAGATGCAATAGTGTCAATCAACTAAGTAAATAGCAAAATAGCATAGGCGGGAATTCCATACTTACACCGTTGGTATATTTCATAACAAAATTTATATTTCAATTTCAACAAATCATATCGTATTTAAATTTCAAGTCGAAAAATCATATCATGTTTTATAATTCCAAACATATAATTTGAAGTCTTTATTTATAAATTCAAATCAATTCATAAAAATGGAGTTTTAGCTTTATAAGAGTTCGCTTAAGTCGATTCAAAAATTCACTCGCTTCTGTTCAAATTCAGTTTATAATTCAAATCAAATATTATCTTCAATTTCAATAAATTGTATCATATTCCATAACTCATAAATCGAATCAACTTCTTATACAACAATTTAAACAGTTCATACAATTTTAAACCATTCTTATAAAAGCGATTTAACAAAATTTCCAATTCAAACCATACGATTATAAAATCAATTCGGTATATAAAATCTATACATTCAAATTCACCTTTGGTCACTTAAAATCGAACTCAATTCAATATCAATTATAATCTTAAATAAAATCAATTTACACAACTAACGTTTAGTACTTATGAAATTTCAATATTCAACTCTTCTATCAGCTCATTCATTAAATCAAGTTTCGTTATATACGTTCAAATCTTTAAATCTCAAGTTAAAATCTTAACTTATCCACCTATTAATTTGTTATTAAAGTTTGAAATATATATATATATATATAAACAAAAAAATAACTTTGAATATATATATATATAAGTTTATAAAATTCTAAAACAAATTAGAAAAATAGATTATAAACATATATAAGATTAAAATAATATAGAAATAGGTTTTAAAGATTTATTTATTATATAAAAGTTTAAAATCTTTAAAATATAAAATCTTAATTTACTATTTAAAAATCATGTTCCAAATCATTTTTCGTCGAAACATGACCAACGGTGTCCGTATATACTTTCTTATCCTATAGTCGTGTGATACAGATATTTATCATTTCAATCCGCAATCCCAAATTCAATAAAAATCGTTCAGGTCTATCATTTCAACCCATAACGATTTTTCCCTAATCTAATGTCCGTTCAGGTATGTATCATTTCAACCCTTAGTGACTTTCCTAAACTAGGGGTGTCAACAATCACAAATAACGATCACATGCAACAATCACAACATATATATCATTAGTGCAACTACGTGTCATACGAATATATCGTGTCACATATGAAATGAGCATACATATCAAATTAAACAATTTCTATCAGTAACCCTATACATTTCATATAACAGTTCATTGTTGATCTAACATCAATGAAAAATGTAAGTCAGGTGTGAGATAAACTCACCTTCTATGGCACAGAATAGAAACGACAAATGAATCGGCATGAAATCAACGAGTTACAACAACACGCCCTTTTAAGAAAGGAAGAAATTCGATGCAAAAGTTTCAGCTATCAAACTACGGATCAATATAGAAACTTGTTTCTATAAGTTGCACCAGAACCAAAGCTTCAGCAGCTGACCAAGACACGTTCATCAAAGCGTCTCAACTTTTTTTTCCAAATTGATAAGCAAATTCCTAGAGAACAAAACACTATTCTAACTATCACATAGCGACACCCAAACTTGATCTCAATACCAACCAAAGGGAAGCTTTATGGTATCACGTTAGATGACTCAACCATGCCACGTGAATGAAAGGAGCAGAGAAATGCATGCAAGTTCTTCAAACGAAAAAAAAAATATTTCAACTCTCAAGTTCCAGATAGCAAAGCATGGAAGAAACGTGCATAGCCAGAAAGATGAATGGAAAAGGATGGTCATTAGTAAAGCAAAGGGACGGCTGGAGCACCAGGCACACCTACGAAATTGGGTTTTGGTGGAGGTCGTTCGGGTTCGGGTGCTGACGGCGGCGAATTTCAGGTGGAGCGTGGTCAGCAGGCCAGTGAGGCGGGTGAAGTTCGGGCGCGGAGACGGTGGTTCTTGGAAAAAGGAAGGGAGAACAAGGAGCAGCTTGGAAAATGAGTGAATGGTTTCCGGAAAGACAAAAATAAATAGACAGTTTCTTCTTTATATATGAAACGAACTGTCGCATTGGAACCCCAAGCAACAGTTTTGACAAAAAAATATGCAGTCATCGGAAATGGAAAAACTTTGGAAAAACGTTGTCTTTTTGAATGCAAAAATAGTACGTTACTAATAGGAAATTAAAATATGCACCTGCATTAAAGATTTGAAACAATACATGCAGTGAATGGAAGCATGAACTAATGAACGCATGCATTAAAGTGTTGGAAACAATGCATGGAAGGATGGAAGAATGAACATATGGAGGAAGAATGAAAGCATGGAACAAAACTTAGAAAATGGGAAGTTGGAAAGATTAAAATTATAACATCCGCATGCATGTATAAATGGATGGTTGAAAAATATCATGCGCATGCATGTTTAAAGTAGATGCATACATACCATTTAAGCATGAAAGTGTCCACTTCTGAAAACAAAAATAAAAATGAATGGTTTATCAAAATAAAAAGACAGGTTTTGCAGATTCTAAATAACTAAAAAAATATGTAGGATCCAAATATGGACACTTCGAACTCAAATGGTTTTGTTTTAAAAATGAACTACGCAAGCATTTTCACAATTTCAACGCGAACCGAGCACCGCAACTGAGAAAAATATATATATCGGTGATCAACTCGATGAGACGATCGCAACGGTATATAATTTGCAGTGTCAGGACACTTCGTTCAAAAAGGCATTACAGACCGCTTTTGAAAGGAAAAATGGCATGAGAAAACAATTAAACGGAAGTCAAAACGTCCAAATTTTGTGAAACGAATTTTACCGTTGGACTCGTGACAACGAATATAATATTTTCATGTTTGTCCGAACAGGTTTCAGAGATATTTTACGGTTGCTAAAATTTGAACTGTTAGGTGCAGCTTTGCACTGAAAAATGCGCGAACGGTAAATATTCAAATTTTTCAATGAAATTAATTTCTATGCTATGTCTGGTTAGACGCATCTCAAATATAATTTTTTCCGGATTTTTATTTTTGATTTTTATTTTTTTTTGAGATATATCGGTTGCCGCTACCGCAAATAATCATCAAAACTGATCCAAACAAAATGACTAAAATTTGACGTTTTCAATATAAAATTATTTAAATTACTACTAAATGAAAATAAAAAAATATATTAAAGATAAACGTTTCATTATAAATCAATTTCATGTTCTAATTTTAATTCAAAATCAAAAATAGTTATGGAAGTAGAAACAAACTGAGCTTTAAACGAATAAAATAAAATCAAAAATCAAAATTTAAATTAAATAATCAAATAAAAATATACTTAAAATTCTGGGTTGTTACATTCTCCACCACTTAAACCTTTTCATCCTCGAAAAGGAACAAGGAAGGAAAATAGTAATTAAATAATTAATATATTTAAAACAATAGTTCAAGTTTATTTTCATATCCATATATACTTTGAAAATTATATATATTTAAGCCAATGTTAAATTTTTTACTAACATTAAAAAAAATAATCAAGTATTCACTCGACGTCTTGATTGACGATATATATTTATCCCACTTTCGAAACCCGAAAATAGGTATCGATGATGCTGCGCAGTCATCACCAAAATCATTTTCAAGCGACTGAAGTGTGACTCTATATCTATCAAATACTTATAGGATTTAACATATACGTTGATCAGACGTATACCCAAATCACTGGTATTCGGTAGGTTAATTTTAACGTCAAGTAAATACTCAAAACATCTTTCTATATTTAAAAAAAATATATATCAAAATTTCAATACTACACTAAGGAAATTTATATTATAAGTACTTTTTCAAAATAGTTATTTCAAATCAATATTTAGTAAAATGGACTCGCTGGAAAACTTACACTCGCCTTCTACTTCTTACCTTGTTGTGGACAAGAATAAGTCATAGAATTCAAGTTAAAAGATGAACGAACGAAAGAACCTAATCAAATAGGATCAACAAAGGAAGATGAATTCGAATGGAAAGGAAATTCCAGAAAAAGATTTACATATTAAACAAAATTTTACATACAGAAATATTTGTTTTAAAAACATTTAAAATCTCTTTCTTAGTTTATTATGTTGAGGTTATATAAATTTAATTTCAGTTTATTGGTTTTTTGTTTAACGTTTGAAAATACTTGATAACTCGAAGTTTAACAAGTTTGTTGTTGTTCTTATAGATGTTAGGCATACGCTGGCCAGGCGTACGACCAAAATCTCTAAGTACTAAATATCCTTGTTTCAACTCCCAGTGGAAATACTTAAAACATTTAAAATAGATATGGAAAATACTTCCCCCATGGATCGCGGTTACTCGGCGGTTGCGCTACTATCCAGTAGAATCGCTTGTAACCGTAGGTATCACACCCCTCGAATTACGCCATGGTTGTTGTCATAGATCGCAGTTACGTGGCGATTACGTCACTATCCCAGTGAAATCGCTTGTAACTATTGGCATCACGCCCCCGAATTACGCTATGGCGTCTAGATCGCAGTTACGCGGCGGTTACGCCACTATCCCAGTGGAATCGCTTGTAACTGTAGGCATCTCGCCCCCCGAATTACGCTAGAACAGATAAGTAATGATAATAGTCAATGTGATCTCACCGAGTGAGACTTCAATATTCGTGGATACTCCCTCCACGGAGTACCAACGTAGCTACGATTTCCGATTTTCGATGGACACTCCTCGATGAGCGCCAACGCAATCCCTCTTTCAGGAATTGCTATTTCGATGGAAGGTACTTCCCATATCTTTATTTCGAAAACATATATACTATATATATAGTACTTCATTTCACGTTTCGCATATATCGCACTTACATAAATGTTAATTTACATAAGATTTCCTTTTAAACATCTTGTTTCAAATATATCGTTCTTATATAAATTCATTATATAAGGTTTCATTTCAAACCAATTAACTTCCCAAATTAATAGTTTTCGAATAAATCATCACTTTTATATAAATCTTACATAATATTGAAAATCGCAACAACCCGAAGATAGATTTCAAATGGGATGAAGATTCAAATCGAAGGAGAACATAACGAAGAAGCTATCGAAGAGAACGGGTTCGAAGAGTGGCAATTTCAAAAAGGATTTAAATTTCAAAATACTTTACGTTTCAAAATAATTTATATTTCCAAAATACGCCCTCTCACAAGAAGGATTCTTCGACTAATTCCACTCATTCTAGGGTATCACTACCTATCTCTAATGAGCTTTTACCTCATCGACTAAAGCTTTGATAAACCAAAGCTATGATACCACTTGTAACGACCTGTCATTTTTGACCACTCAAAGCCGGTAATTAAACCAACTCGAACTACTCGAAAACGACAGATTGTTATTAGCTTCTGCGGTAAATAGAATAAATCACAGAAACACAGATCACCGACACAGATACAGAGCAATATGATATCTCACAGTGGAAATAAATAATACAATAGTAGTTCATGAAGCTACTAAATAAAATTTTACATCAGAGTTTACATAAATAATACAGCGGAAGCCTAATACAAAATGAATTCTAATACATGGATGAATGATATCAGTTTGAAATAGAAATGACAAGAACAGATGAATGATTGGAAAGACCGATCAATAGGTGGATATAGGATGAGCAAAACCCAATATAACTTCAGACTCCAAAGTGAATCTCGAAAGCAGTAATAATCGATCTGACCCGAACCATAATGCAAAACAAAATAATTCGGATCAGGACTAACATTCTCATGGAAGTAAATCAACTCAAATGAAATGTTCGATGAAATGCAATCAACTTAAAGGATGTTTGGGATCACCATCCTTTAAGAATCCGTCCAACTAATACACTAGATGCAATAGTGTCAATCATCTAAGTAAATAGCAAAATAGCATAGGTGGGATTTCCATACTTACACTGTTGGTATATTTCATAACAAAATTTATATTTCAATTTCAACAAATCATATCGTATTTAAATTTCAAGTCGAAAAATCATATCGTGTTTTATAATTCCAAACATATAATTTGAAGTCTTTATTTATAAATTCAAATCAATTCATAAAAATGGAGTTTTAGCTTTATAAGAGTTCGCTTAAGTCGATTCAAAAATTCACTCGCTTCTGTTCAAATTCAGTTTATAATTCAAATCAAATATTATCTTCAATTTCAATAAATTGTATCATATTCCATAACTCATAAATCGAATCAACTTCTTATATAACAATTTAAATAGTTCATACAATTTTAAACCATTCTTATTAAAGCGATTTAACAAAATTTCCAATTCAAACCATACAATTATAAAATCAATTCGGTATATAAAATCTATACATTCAAATTCACTTTTGGTCACTTAAAATCAAACTCAATTCAATATCAATTATAATCTTAAATAAAATCAATTTACACAACTAACGTTCATTATTTATGGAATTTCAATATTCAACTCTTCTATCAGCTCATTCATTAAATCAAGTTTCGTTATATACGTTCAAATCTTTAAATCTCAAGTTCAAATCGTTAAAATCTTAACTTATCCACCTATTAATTGTTATTAAAGTTTGATATATATATATATATACAAAAAAATAACTTTGAATATATATATATAAGTTTATAAAATTCTAAAACAAATTAGAAAAATAGATTATAAACATATATAAGATTAAAATAATACAGAAATAGGTTTTAAAGATTTATTTATTATATAAAAGTTTAAAATCCTTAAAATATAAAAAATATAAAATCTTAATTTACTATTTAAAAATCATGTTCCAAATCATTTTTCGTCGAAACATGACCAACGGTGTCCGTATATACTTTCCTATCCTATGGTCGTGTGATACGGATATTTATCATTTCAATCCGCAATCCCAAATTCAATAAAAATCGTTCAGGTCTATCATTTCAACCCATAACGATTTTCCCTAATCTAATGTCCGTTCAGGTATGTATCATATCAACCCTTAGTGACTTTCCTATACTAGGGGTGTCAACAATCACAAATAACGATCACATGCAACAATCACAACATATATATCATTAGTGCAACTACGTTTCATACGAATATATCGTGTCACATATGAAATGAGCATACATATCAAATTAAACAATTTCTATCAATAACCCTATAAATTTCATATAACAGTTCATTGTTGATCTAACATCAATGAAAAATGTAAGTCAGGTGTGAGATAAACTCACCTTCCGTGGCACAGAATGGAAACGGCAAATGAATCGGCATGAAATCAACGAGTTACAACAACACGCCCTTTTAAGAAAGGAAGAAATTCGACGCAAAAGTTTCAGCTATCAGACTACGGATCAATATAGAAACTTGTTTCTATAAGTTGCACCAGAACCAAAGCTTCAGCAGCAAACCAAGACACGATAAGCGTCTCAACTTTTTTTTCCAAATTGATAAGCAAATTACCAGAGAACAAAACACTGTTCTAACTATCACATAGCGACACCCAAACTTGATCTCAATACCAACCAAAGGGAAGCTTTATGGTATCACGTTAGATGACTCAACCATGCCACGTGAATGAAAGGAGCAGAGAAATGCATGCAAGTTCTTCAAACGAAAAAAAATATATTTCAACTCTCAAGTTCCAGATAGCAAAGCATGGAAGAAACGTGCAAAGCCAGAAAGATGAATGGAAAAAGGATGGTCATTAGTAAAGCAAAGGGACGGCTGGAGCACCAGGAACACCTACGAAATTGGGCTTTGGTGGAGGTTGTTTGGGTTCGGGTGCTGACGGCGGCGACTTTCAGGTGGAGCGTGGTCAGCAGGCCAGTGAGGCGGGTGAAGTTCGGGCGCGGAGACGGTGGTTCTTGGAAAAAGGAAGGGAGAACAAGGAGCAGCTTGGAAATTGAGTGAATGGTTTCCAGAAAGACGAAAATAAATAGACAGTTTCTTCTTTATATATGAAATGAACTGTCGCATTGGAACCCCAAGCAACAGTTTTGACAAAAAAAATGCAGTCATAAGAAATGGAAAAACTTTGGAAAAACTTTGTCTTTTTGAATGCAAAAATAGTATGTTACTAATAGGAAATTAAAATGTGCGCATGCATTAAAGAGTTGAAACAATACATGCAGTGAATGGAAGCATGAACTGATGAACGCATGCATTAAAGTATTGGAAACAATGCATGGAAGGATGGAAGAATGAACGCATGGAGGAAGAATGAAAGCATGGAACAAAACTTAGAAAATGGGAAGTTGGAAAGATTAAAATTATAACATGCGCATGCATGTATAAATGGATGGTTGAAAAATATCATGCGCATGCATGTTTAAAGTAGATGCATACATACCATTTAAGCATGAAAGTGTCCACTTCTGAAAACAAAAATAAAAATGAATGGTTTATCAAAATAAAAAAGACAGGTTTTGCAGATTCAAAATAACTAAAAAATATATAGGATCCAAATATGGACACTTCGAACTCAAATGGCTTTGTTTTAAAAATGAACTACGCAAGTATTTTCACAATTTCAACGCGAACCGAGCACCGCAACTGACAAATAAATATATATCGGTGATCAACTCGATGATACGGTCGCAACGATATATAATTTGCAGTGTCAGGACACTTCGTTCAAAAAGGCATTACAGACCGCTTTTGAAAGGAAAAATGGCATGAGAAAATAATTAAACGGAAGTCAAAACATCCAAATTTTGTGAAACGAATTTTACCGTTGGACTCGTGACAACAAATAGAATATTTTTCATGTTTGTCCGAACAGGTTTCGGAGATATTTTACGGTTGCTAAAATTTGAACTGTTAGGTGCAGCTTTGCACTGAAAAATGCGCGAACGGTAAATATTCAAATTTTTCAATGAAATTAATTTCTATGCTATGTCTGGTTAGACGCATCTCAAATATAATTTTTTCTGGATTTTTATTTTTATTTTAGATTTTTATTTTTATTTGAGATATATCGGTTGCCGCTACCGCAAATAATCGTCAAAACTGATCCAAACAAAATGACTAAAATTTGACGTTTTCAATATAAAATTATTTAAATTACTACTAAATGAAAATAAAAAAATTATTAAAGATAAACGTTTCATTATAAATCAATTTCATGTTCTAATTTTAATTCAAAATTAAAAAATAGTTATGGAAGTACAAACAAACTGAGCTTTAAACGAATAAAATAAAATCAAAAATCAAAATTTAAATAATGAAATAAAAATATACTTAAAATTCTGGGTTGTTACACTTCTCTATCAGAATTAAAGCCTCTTAGTTTTCTTTTCACATGGTGTAGAAGAGGAATTACAAGTCATATTGACAAAGTTTTAGTCAATAATTTCTGTTTGTAAAATTTTCTTAATATGAAGGCTTTGTCTCTGTCTCAACACTCTAGTGATCACAATCCTATATTACTGGATCTTATTCCTACTCCTATAATTAAAGGATTTCCTTTTAGATTTAAGAATGAGTGGCCAACCTTTCCTGGATACATGAATGCAGTTGAAAAAGGTTTTAATGTATCTACTTAGGGTTTTCAAAGCTATAAATTCATTTATAAGCTTAAGAGATGTAAAGCAGAATTGAAACAGTGGAATAAAATTAGAGACAGAAATAATGCAAACCTAAGTGCAGCAGAACAACATATGAATAATCTGGAACAAGCTGCTGATTTGGATCCAGAAGACATTGCTATATATGATGATTATCTCCTTGCCAAAATAGAATATCAAAATCTGCAGAAAATTTATTTTCAAGGTTTTAAACAGCAGGCAAAGGTTTCATGGCTACATCAAGGTGATACTAATTCAAAATTCTTCTATTCTTGTATGTCAAATAGGAGATATTTCAATCATATTAGAGCTCTTATTGATCAAGATGGGAATTTAATGTTTAAAGCTGAAGAGATTGAAAAGGAAGCGATAAAATATTTTTCAGAATTATTTAATGGACCTTCTAATATTCCTGCATCCGATTTTCAGCCAATCAGTACTATTAATACTCAAGGTCAAGATTTTCTTTTATCTGAAATATCCTTAACAGAAATTAGAGAGGCTCTGTTCTCAATTCAGGATGATACTAGTCCTGGTCCAGATGGGATAAACTCAAAGTTTATGAAATTGCACTGGGATTTGTTAAAGCAAGATTTACTTGAAGCTATTCAAGATATTTTTAAATCTGGAAAACTGCCTAAGTCTATCAATCATACATTCATAAATCTAATTCCAAAAAAGGATAGACCTACAGAGATATCTCATTACAGGCCTATTTCCTGTTGTAATTTGTATTACAAAATATTTGCTAAAGCCCTATGTAATAGACTAAAACCATTTTTTGCCTCATTTAGTCTCAGAAAATCAGAGTGCTTTTGTTATGGATAGATACATTGGTGATAATATACTACTAGCACATGAGTTGCTGAGGGATTTTAAGAAAAAAGGAATGGCAAAAATGTGTGTCAAGGTGGACTTGCAAAAGGCTTATGACAACATAAATAGGAAATTCATTTGCCAAGTCATGTCTTTAATGAATTTTCCTAATCATTTTATTAGCTTGATTTATGAATGTATGTCAACAACTACCTTCTCTATCTCAATTCAAGGAATTCCAAAAGGGTTTATTACATCAACTAGAGGGATCAGACAAGGAGATCCTCTATCTCCTTTTCTTTTTGCTTTAGCAATGCAGGTTTTCACTTATCAAATGGATGAGGCAGTTTCAAATAAATCTTTTCAGACAAGCAGTTTAGTGCAACCAATTATTTCCCATCTTCTTTATGCAGATGATTTAATGATTCTTGGGAAGAGTTCAAGGCAAAATGCAATTACTTTGACTCATATATTTCAGAAATTGAGAACTTGTGCAGGATTGAAAGTGAATGCAGACAAAACAAAAGTGTTTTTCAGTAGTTCAGTGGTGAATGATCAAGAAATATTGGATATTCTGGGTTTTGATAGGGGTGTTTTACCTATTAAGTATTTGGGTGTTCCAATATCATCTAACTATTTGCATTATTCTTAGTGCAATGCTTTGATTCAAAGAATTCAGGGGAAAATTCAAGGTTGGGAGAATAAAATGTTATCTTATGCTGGTAGAGATGAACTGATTAATGGAGTGCTGACTCCAATTATTCTTTACTGGCTATTCATATATCAAATTCTAGAGTTCACCTTGGATAAACTACAATCAATGTGCTCTGATTTTTTTTGGGGAGGAGCAGGACACAAAATAGCATGGAAATCTTTGTGTAAGCCTAAAAGTGAAGGGGGTATAGGATTGAAAAATTTCTCTGATTTAAAAAAGGCAGCATGTGTTAAACTGTTATGGAAATTTTTGTCAGATAGTTCTTTATGCAATAAGTGGATGAAGAATAAATATTACAAAGGTAATTTTTTCTGGTCTATGTCTGAGGATAATAATTCTTCATCTACATGGAAATGCATGCTTAGATTTAGAACTCACTCAAAACAGTTTTTCAATAGAATTATTGCAAATGGAAATGATACTTTTTTGTGGCATGACCCTTGGATAAACTGTCAGTGTTTGGTGGATATACTTGGTTATGATAGACTTCATATGATAGGCAATTCAAACCAAAAAGTAAGTTCTATTATAAAAGATGATAGTCTGAATCCTCAAATTCATCCAGCAACTAGAGAGTTGACTGATGAAATAAGTACTATTCACATTCAACCTAATCTCAAAGAGGATAAATATGAGTGGTGTTATATGGAAAATTCTCCTATCATTTAGCATGGAATGCAGTGAGAACTCATGAGGAAATTGATCCTATTTTCTCAGTCATTTGGCATAATAAAAACAGTAGGAAAATGTCTTTTATAACCTACTTAGCAAGTATGGGAAGATTGAACACAAAAGACAAAATTTTAAGATTTGGGAATATTTCAGATACCTTATGCCCTCTTTGCGAACTTCATCCAGAATCAATCGAACATCTCTTTTTTCATTGTGATTACTCCTTCTTCATCTGGCTATCTCTAAAGCAAAAATTGGGTATGTCTTTGACAACAGATCTACAATTAAGAAGTGAATTGAGAGAAATTAATCATCTTTTCAAAACTAAAGATCAAATTAGGGATCTTGCATGTGGAGCAATTACTTCAGCAGTGTATTTTATCTGGAAAGAACGAAATGAAAGAGTTTTTCACAATCGACGTACCACAATGATGTCCAAACTTAATCAAATTGTAAGGGAGATCCAATTTCTGGTTAGAAACAACGGAAGTAAATCTGAAAGGAGTTCGAGGAATTTTCAACTATTGGAGATCTGGGGAGTTGACTTAGTTGACATGGGATAAAGAAAGAAGACCATCGGGTTTTGTAGTTTGATGTTTGTTGGGTTGGGCTTTGATGGGCCGGCAGAGAGACCTTCTATTTTTTTTCTTTAGCTTGTCTTTTAGTTTTAGTTTTTGTTTGCATCTTTTATGAGTGATATTTTCTTTGTATTCACCAAATTTATATGTACTCTTTTTCCCTGTAAGGCACCCATCTAGGTTAGGGGGATTACAGGGTTTTAACGAGGCATATAAAGGAGGTTTTTTTTATTGGTATTAGCAATAAAGAGTACCAATTTTCAAATATATATATATATATATAAAATAAATATATCCAGAAAATTCGAAAATCAGTTCAAAAATCAAAATCGCAGGCGGGAAAGTTCAGAGGGAAAATGGACTGTTGGGGGTCGACCTAGGGGTCGACCCACCAACAGGGGGTTGACCTAGAGGTCGACCCACCCACGAATCTGGAACCTTCTTTTCTGATGTGGACGATTCTGGTGTTTTAGATTTTGATCTGAGGGTCCTGGTTTCTCCGCTACTCCTATAAATAAGACCCTAGGCCTAACCCTAAATCTCATAATTCGGCGGCTACGTTGGAGCTCTGCCATTAGTCCCTTTCTCTCTCTCCTCAAACATATTCAAAAATTTAGATTTATAAATTAGAAAATCTTTAATTAAGATCTGGAGGGAAGAGATTGGTGTTTTTATTAAAAGGCGTTCAGAATTACGTGAAAAAGCAAGGTAAACTTCTTGATCTAATCTATTCAATTCTTCCTATTTCTTTCCCTTCTCTTTTAATGAAAATAGTCGATCCACATTATTAGGTTTCAAATCAAATCAAAGGGGAAAGGAAAACCATGGATGATAGAACGGATCAGATCTAAAATTTGGAAAAAGAATGAAAGTTGATTGGGTTTAAACTATAGTCTTTAGATAATGTTATGACTATCGTTTAGCATTCCCCTTTTAATAAATTGTGAAATTGCCAGTTTAATTATAAATTGTTGTAATAACAAGTTGAGACGTTAATATGAATACATCAGGAAATTCATATGTTGAATCTATTAAAGTGGGGGAATGATTAGCATGATATAACGTCAAATTGTTGATAAGAATAATTCATATATTGAATCAGTTGAAATGTTGGAATGTTTTAATACTAATTTGAACGTGTGGGAAAAATTCATATACTGGATTTGTTGGAGTGCTAAAAGTTTACATGTAAATTTGCCCCAATTATATACAGGGAATAATTGGAGTAAGTATCTGACTATATGGATTCATGTTAACATAGAATCGAATAAATATGGGTTTAGGCCATCAACTATATTATGTTTAAAAATCTTAAATTGGATCATAAGTATAGAAAAATGATTTGGGCACAAATGGGATCATATGTAACTGGCATAATTCGAATATTATGAATTTAGACATATAACCCATCATGAATATAATTGGGTAAATGGGAACCAACATCTATAAAGGCACAGGTTTAAATAATTGATTAATAATGAATGCCTAGAATTACAATTAGAAATTATAATTGCCCTTTTGACACGAGGTTAGGTCGCATTAGTGGTGGAAGTTTTCCCGGACCCGATCGACATATCCAGCGGCCACTAATGCTGAACCTAATGTGAGAGGTCTAAGTGCGCAAATATGAGAAGGGCTAGCCAAATCTAAGGGGGTGGGAAATATTTACATATAGGCCTACAAACTTAGCCCGATAAGGTTATGTAATTAGAGACACCTAGTGGTATACATAACCAGTAGAAATAATAAAGTTATGTAATTAAAGACACCTTTTAGGGTAAGCATAACTTGTAGAAATGATAATCACCTATTATAAACAACTAACATTAATGAAAAATTTGTATAATAGGTAGACTTTTCCTAGGGACAAGTGAATATTATAACTTAGGTTATAATAAACTAATAAGGAAATGGGATAACTGGTGAAATGAGATAAGGGACACTTAATTATAAATTAAGTAATCAATAAATGGGGGAAGCCGGAAACCAGTTAAGAAAAGGGGGGAAATATATGAAATATAATAAGTTGTACTTAATTATAAATTAAGTAACCTATAAGCTTGGAAGTCTGAAACCCGTTAATAAGAATGGTTAATCTTGTCCTAGGGACAAGAGGAAATTATAACATAGGTTATAATAAACGGGTGGAGAAACTTATTAATGGGTCTTAGTTAATAGAACTAAGTTAATAAGTAAACAACGATAAGTTGTATTGACAACGTAAAATGGAATTATGATTAAATGAGAAAGAATGAGGAAAACTTATGAAATGAACTAAGTTATATTTAATCATAAATGGTAAGTGACATGTTAATTAGAAAACATGTGAATTGGATATGCTTAATTACATATTAAGTAAAACATGTTATTGTAATGATGAAATCAACAAGAAGATAAAAAGGGGTTATGGATCACAGACCTTGGGCCTCAATCTAGAGAATAACATGTTGTGGGCTTATTAATAAACTTAAATGGATTAAGTTGTATGATTAAAATTAATAAGTAAGAGAAACTTGGTAATTTGAATAAGAATTCAATATGAATTGGAATAACCAAGTTAACTAGAAACCCGATGAGGTGAGACAAGCGCGTAAAAGAATGTTTAGACATAGAGTCTAACAACATGCTAAAGTAAGGCACTTAGACCAGCCTGTGCGGTTGAGGGTGAATAACCCAACGGGGTAGATCATCGAGGTGTTATAAGGAACAAGAGGGAGCGCACATTCATCTGATTGTTCTGACGGCTCCGAAGTATAGGAAGGGGAAACACGCGATGTCCTGAGGTATGTAAGGTGCTCCTAGTAGTCCTCTGTGTGGCGGCAGATGTCCTGAGGTACGTAAGGTGCTTCTAGTATTTTGTATGGAAGAAAAGTGAATCCCATATGATTAGTATTTAGGGTTAGTAGATTTGAAAACCTTATAAATTGGAAAAAAGTTGAAGAGAGAAAAATGGATTAGGAATATATATAGTTGAGAGAATTGACCTTGGGGAGTGTCTAGGAAAGCCTAGAAAAACTGGAAACCTGCTTTGAGTCTAACCCCATTATTAACTTTTAAGAAGTTGAAATTATAAAAGTTTTGGGAAAATGTCTTATGGTGTTTTCAAATTTTAATCTTAAAAGTTATAAGTTTTAAATATGTAAAGTATACATATTGGGGTTTTTGAAGGAAAATGGGGTATATTTTGCAAACATTGATTTCTTGCGGAAAACTTTATCTAAACTAAAATTCTCTCAGAAAAAAAATGCATATTATAGAGCATGTATAGCTCGATAATTTTCTTGTTATATTTCATAACAAGAAGTTTTATAAAAAAAAAGAAGATTTGAAATCTACTCTTATGACAACCCTTTTTGATAAATTATGTTAAGATAATTTTGTTGGGTGGACAAAATTAGTGTAGGAATTAGGAATAGAGTGGCTTGTAGTAAGAGACTGAACCGACCTTATAGGTAAGAACAAGTCATAAACCCGATTGAGAAATAGTTGTCCATATCTGTAACGACCCAGATTTTTGATCGATTAATTTTAAATATTCAATATTGTTTTCAATATTGAATTAATAATATAAAAGAATTTTTATATTGAGTTATCGATTAATAATCAAAATATGATTTATTTCGAATATATATAATTATCACAATATGAGAATCTAAAATAATTCAATTTAAAGAGAAAAATGTATCGAAATGATTCAAATGATTTATTGAAATTAAACAATAATAATGATAAATTATTATCAAGGAATTAATTGTTTTGAATTTAATTTTTATCGATTTAAATTAATATTTCCTCCATGTGATTAAATGGAGCTACGAATCATGTTCCAATATGTTCAGAAAAGTGGTTAAACCCTAGATACGCTAGTTATTGTGCTTAGATTGGAGTTCAGGACCCCGAAGTATATTATTTTAAAATTAAATGGATAAGATCAATTTCAAATCAAATTAAATCAAATCAAATCGTATTTAATTTGATGTACCATACACTGACTAAATTCCTTAGTAGCTAAGTTTTGTTCATCTGTATAAAATCGCGTCTACCCTCTTCCACCTCCTATGCATTTTTTTCGTTCTCTGGAAATCCAAACTTTAAACTCGAGCAAAATGGAAGCTTCAGAAATAATGTTGCCCATTCATTTATTTTGCAGATCGACTTCTATAAATTTAAAAAAAACAAGTATTTCCCCTTTCCCTCAAATCAAATTTGCGAATTCTATTTTTCAAAGTTATTCTTCTATAAATCTAAACAAATCAAAATCTCCACAAATTCATTCGAACCGGGATTCCTTCAACTCGTTTAAGCGAGAATTTCGACCCCGCAACCTTCAAATTTTGTGTGATGAACTTATCTGATGCTCGACTTTTCAATCGACAAACTAGGGCTTTTGTTATCCGATGAAACAGACATTGGTTGTGGAAGTCGAAGTCAGTTCTGATCTTAAGGAGGTGATGCGCAAGTAACAGGTTAGGACCGAAGGGGTTTGTGATAGGATTCAAGATCGCGATGGGGACTGCAGTGAGGCGCCGCATTTTGAACGGAATTAGTGATAGCGAGATGGGTAGATAAATGATGGTTCGGTTGACTAGCGTTTGTATTAAGGTGCAGTGGAGGATTTTTATTGTGATTACTGGAGATAAAAGGACATGACAGTGCGTGAATGGGTTAGTTCGAAGCTGTGGATTTGGATGAGTGATTTTGAGGTGCTCAGTTGAATGAAGGAGTGAAGGATATGGCCTGTGGAGTTTGTCTGAACAAGGGACAGTGAGTATTAAGGCATGACATTGGCAATACAAGGGCAACAGGATTGCAAGTATTGGTCCGAAGGTAATGCAGCAGGAGGAACAACAGTTCGACAGTGGTTTAAGTGTTAAAAAATGGGAATAAAGATATTATCGAGTGGAATCAGTCGAGAAATGCATAGCTCCCGGATACATAATTCAACATTTAAGAATTTAAATCAGAACGGATTGCAATAAAAATCATGGTGAGTAAATTCACTCCCTGGTTCGTTATAATTTTATTATAATGAATTTTTATTTTAAATAATTTTTATATGATGTCTGTTGGTTGCTTGGATGCAGTAAAATATTATTGTGGCTGTTTTAAAAATATTTTAGTTATTTAGGCTTGGTGTTTGTGGCTATTATATATATATATATATATATATATATATTGGTGGTTGGATTCCCGCAGTATCAATAGCGGATGCCCGCGGTATCATTAGCGGATGACCCTATGCGCCCCACGCTATGATAGTGAATGACCTTCTATACCGCGATATCCTGCCTTGAAGAAGGATGGGTATTGTTTATGTTGGCTAACGTCTGTGGATGTAGGAAAATAGGTTGGAGGGGTCCAACTAGATTCCTCAAAAATACTATTATTTGTTTGTTTCATATATATTATCATATATGATGTATTAGAAAATCTATGGTTGATAATTGGGTGTTTTTGATTGGTTGTATGTCACTGGCCCTGAATGTTGATTTATAAAAATATCGTAAAAAGGGATTTTTAGATTTAAAAGGAAAAATCTATTTTTCTAAAATAGAATTTGAATTTCGAATGGGCTATAAAGATATTAACTTGTTTTGAATAAATAAAACAACTATTGAATTTATAAACGATGTTTATAAATTAATTAATACAGGAAATTAAAGTATTGAATTAATAAACGATGTTTACAAATTAAATAATACAGAAAATTGAGGTAAATTTATAAACGGTATTTATAAATAAAATGGAATGATTTTCAATGGATAATCAGGGAATTGAAATGAATTTATAAACAATGATCATAAATAAAGTGGAAAAATTACCATTTGATAATTTGAATATTTAAATTCAAATGTGAATTTAAAAATAGAAATGGGGAATCGTTTTTAAGAAGTAAACGATGAAATTTATTCTGAGGTTGAGAATGTAAATTGAACTAAAAATAAATCTGTATGGATTTATGATTTGAATTCGATTAGATCGAATTTGTTTAAATAAAATATTTTTAGGAAAGATATTAGGATTGTATTAAATAGAAGTTTAAATTTAAATACGGAAATAAATTCTATGTTTATATAGATAACTTATAATAAATAGAATATTCCAAAATAAGATTTTGGTTTTAAATAGATTTCGAAATAGAACTTGATGGAATTTATAAAACAAGTAAATTTATAAATAATGTTTAGAAATATAATTAATTAATTATTTGGAGTTATTCTGTAATTTTAAATTCAAGTATGAATTTAAAATATAATTTGAAATCATTTCGAAAAAGGAACGACATTTTTATTCCAGGATTTGGAATATAAAATGAATTGGGTTTCAGATAGACTTGAAATGGTACTTGTTTTAATATATGAAACAAGGAAGTTGAATTTATAAATGGTGTTATAAATATAGTGAAATAAATTATCATTTTATAATTTAGGAATTTAAATTCAGATATGTATTTAACAGTGAATTGGAATTCGTTTCAAAAAGGAATGACGAGTTTATTTCTGGAATTTGGAATATAAACTGAGTTGAGATAAATCAGAATGATTTGTAATTTGAAATTCGATTAGATCGAATTTTATAAATAATTTATTTATAAAGGAATTAGAATTTAGTATAGCAGACTGAATTATAAATAAATTTATAACTGAGATACGAAGTAATTTGCGATCTGGGATAACAAGAATTATTAAGCTGAATTAGGAAAATTAATTTAATATATATTAAAATATATTAGAATGGAGTTGAAGCTTATTTATAAACGAAGCTTAAACATTTGTATATATAAATATAATTAAAACGAACTTGCCACAGCGTGGTATTTCGTAAATTGGCGTTGCGAACTTCAATTGAGTATATAGAACTCAATTTAAATCAGAATTCTTTGAAACAAGAACCGTCAGGACCGATTGAATAATAGTTTTCTAATGGAAGCTAAAAATCTGGATTTCGTCTTATAGATTTTGAGTTATGTCAAAATCAAATTTACAGAAAAACAATGCCATAACCATTTAAAAACCATAACGGTTTATTTAAATAAATAAAAGGATTTTAAGAAAATAAAATCCGAAATTCCATTAGAAAAATCCAGACATGAGATATTTAATAAATATAAACTCAAGTGAAATAAATGGATTGATTTGTGAAACAAAATCAGATACTTATTATTTAATAGAATTAACTAAGTTAAAGGATAATTAGATAATCGAGTTTTGAATCAAGTTGACTTTGGATAAGCAAATTAAACTTGTGAATTCATATCTGAATTCGAATATAAAACCTAAGTTGAAAAATGGAATTCAATTAGTATAAGAAAATTAAAATGGTATACGAACGTTGTAACAACCCGGAAAATACGGGCCAATTTAAAATTTTTAAATTGGTTATTTTAAAGGAATTTGTACAATTGAAATAGAATATTTCAATAAAATAGTGAATTAGAAATAGTGAGTCAGTTTGAAAATTTGAATTCAAACTTTGACTAACTGTGCAGGGCGGAAAATATAACGGATTTTAGTGAAACCAAAAATATTTAAATCTGTTAGTGAATACCTTTCTAACGAATCTGAAAAATCGAAGTTTCGTAGCGGGAATCAAAAGTTATGGCCGAATGAATTTTCAGAAAGGTCGTTATATAGAATATATAGCCCTGGAAAATAGATATTTTGCAAACGACCTCGGAATTCGACGAAACCACATTTGTTGGGTTCGGGATGTCAAACTACTGCTAGGTTTCAAATTTCATAAATTTTGAAGCTAGTATGTGAGCGTGGCAAAAGAAAATGTGTTTGGTCAATTTCTGTTAAATTGGATCGACCAGAAAATGGCCATTTTTCAAACGATCTCAAAATTCGACGAAACTAGTTTTGTTGGGACCGTAGCATCAAAACATAGCCAGATTTATTTTTCTGGAATTTTTCGAATCAGTTTGTGGCCCTGGCAAATTGAAATGTACGTTCAAAGTTAAAATTAAATGTTTTATATTTTAATTTGAAGAATAACTGACTGTAACAGTCGAATTGGCCAACGAAACATATCCCATTGTGTCCAGGATGGGGGTATTTAGCTAGGGGCGACAGTCGTTGGGTTTGAATTGGTGTCCATGTGGAGAAACACTATTTAAAAATTTAATAAAGTCCTTGGCCAATCATAATTTTTCTTTCATTATTTTAAAAATAAAAAACCCTCTGAAAACCCTTTTCCTTTATCGTCCCCGACGATCCACGTTTTCGCCACTTCCCTGGCCAATCGTCGCCGCCTCGGCCATCTCCAGCCTCCGCCACCTACCTCCGTCGACGCGCCTCCCTCCCCTCTTCAAATCCGACCCAAGCTCGACCTCCCCCACCACCTCCATCGCCAGAATCGTCGACCCAAAGCCGACGACTTCCCAGCGCCGCCCCGATCGCCAGAGACCACCGAACCACCTCCGACCACCACCGATCGACTCCCCTTTCCTCCCTCTTCCATGCTGTACCTTCCGATCGTAGTATCGTGCCTCGGTTCTCGCAAAAACTGCAACCCTAGTTTTGAACCATCGTGAAAGGTGAGTCCTTTTTGATGTTTGAACTTTGAAAAATCATATCTTTATGGTGTGTTGACGAAATTCGATGAAACAGGAAACATCGGGACCGCAAGGAGGCTCTCTACCACATAGAAGAGACCGCGGATTTTTCTGAGTCATCTACGATTTTTAGCACACGAAAAACCAATGTGAGAAATCTAAATTAAATGAATTTGAATGGAAAATGTCGTGTATAAATTATATAAGCGAAATATAAATTACACACGTGTTGTATACCTCATGTACATGCGTTGTGTAAGCTATATAAGCGAAGTATGAATTATACATGCATAGTATAATTGATATATGTGTTGAAATGCAAGTGAAATATAGAAATTATATATATATATATATATATATATATATATATATATATATACACACACACTCCCCTCGTCCACAAACAAGGGACGATATTTATTGTTGTGTATTGATGTGAAATATTGGATGAAAATGCGAATGGTTGAATAATTGTTTGTGGTTGATATTGATTGGTTGTGGCTGAAAAATACCCATTGGTGATTGAAATGAATTGGAAATAATTGTGGAAATAAAAATAAAACATGCCGCCTGCGTGCGAATTAGATGCATGAATCCCCATTGTCAAAAACCGCGAGGTTTTAAGGTAGAGCGAGGAGCCGTACTAGGGACGGTGCCGGTTTTAACTACCCTGTCGTTATGCTGCCAAAATTTTGAATAATATTCATATGATAGAATTATTTTCATATGTTGAAATTATCTTCATGCGTTGAAATTAAAGTCATGTGTTAAAACTATATCCATGTGTGGAAATGCTCATGTGTTGAGAAGTGATGTGTGAAAATTAATTTCATGTGTGAATGAATGAAGTGTTTAAACAATAAAAATCACATTTTTATAATATATATGAAGTATGTAAAATATTCGCCTTATATATATAAATAGTTTCAACAATAAAAAATTCATCTTTCTTATATGAACAACATATATAAATTATCCATTTGTGGAGATGCTCATGTGTTGAGAAGTGTGTGTATTGGAAAAGTTCATGTGTTGAATAAAAAGATCGAACAATAAAAATTACATTTTTATTGAAATTATAAAGTGTTAAACACATTCATTTGTTGAACAAATATTTTAAATGATAAAAATATCATTTTTATCATATATGTGATATGCTAAAGATATGCGAGCGTTGAAATAAATATTTGTGAAAGAAATATTATTTTTAACATGTATAGGAACTAAATAAAATAGTCATGTGTTGAAATATATTTTAGTTCGCCAAAATTATCAATTTTGAATTGTGAAGTGTTAAAAATAGCCAGTTGTTCAAATAAATATGCATGAGTTGAAATATTCATTAATTAGCTAATGATATGATTTTTGCCTATGCATGCAACATTAGAATGAATGGTGTTTTTAAACCAAATTGAATCAAATATGAAGTTGAATAGAAAATGATAAGTGATAAGAATTGCATATATGTACATGCATATTTATTGAACAGGTTATAGCAAAGAGGCTAGAGAAGAGGAATAAAATTTTGTGCCCGACAAATAGGTACACGTTTACTGTTTTTTCTGGGTGATGATTTTATGAGCCTGTTGGCTAGCCGCTTTGCTTTTTCTTTATCTTTTTGAGATGAGACGCCCATGTGGCTATTTGGGAATTTTCCCAGCCCCTCCCGTACAAAGGAGGTTATGGCGAAATTTTCCAAAATTTAAAGGCGTTAGTAAAATATTTGAAGTGAAAACGATATAGGAATTTTTGAATGAACTATATTTATATACATATATAAATATAAATAAAATTTAAACGAATCATGGCCGTGAAGTTCGCGTTTTGAAACCATGATTTCAAACGACTAGTGCGAGAAATCCGACCATTGGATTTTCCCGAGACTACAACCGTTGGGTTCGCCTTGGAAATATCTTTTCAACGGCACCAACTTTGTAAAGATCCGACGGTTGGATTGTCTGTAATGTTTAATTCAAATCTGAAGAAAAACAACGCCACAAACGATTATATTTATATATAAATATAATTAAATTAAAACGAATAACGACGTTGTAGTTCGTAATTTGAAATCGTAACTTCAAACAACTAGTGTGGAAGATCCGACCGTCGGATTTTCCCGAAACTGAAACCGTTGGATTCATTTTGAAATGATCTTTTTAATCATATAAAATTTGTGAAGATCCAACGGTTAGATTTTAAGATATGTGTAAAACAAATTTAGTGAAAAACAGCGCCAGTGCATCGGCACGACCTGAAACGTCGTTTAATTAAATATGGCCGTTTTAAATAAATAAAAATGGCGATATATCATTATAAAATACTATAGACGATATAGAAATAAACCAATTTTGTTGTGTTTGCTTGAAATGCGATGGTTGAATGTATTTAACATGAAAATTATAACTAAAGAACTGAAATGTGAATGTTGAATAGTTTAACCGTGTGATAAATTGATTTGAAAATCTAAATATACGTAGGTTATTTAAAAAGGCCGAGTTCATTCTCATTTCAAATAATCGATCGACGTTGAGAAGTCGAAGAGTCGAAGACGGTTGAAGAACGATGATCTTCACATTGGATGGATGGGCGCTACTGATGCTCGTGATTGGAGTAGCTTCCTTGAAGGAGCTGAAGTAGTAGTCGTCCAGACATACTGTTGATTGTACGGATATGCGAGGAAATTGGTGCCTCCGGTTTCGTTCAAACCCAGAACGAACTTGTAAATGGACTGTGTGTCTGACATTGGATTTTGTTCTATGTTGATTGATCTCTGTTAAATATATATCTGTTTGGCGATGGAGAATTTATTCTCTTGCTTAACGCCCTTCTCTGAGACGTACGAGCTTAGAGGTTATGTATTGATAGAAATCAGTCGCATGGAGTGGATTGCCTGTGTGGCACGCCTAAGTGGCATATGATCAAGGCTTCTGTTGCAATGCAAAGTCTTGTGGTTGATGATCAAAGCATGGTCTGTGTGACGTAGCTTTCTGTATAACGTGAATTCGCGAGCCTCACACCCCGGTATGAGTCAAAAACGGGTGAAGGACCCAAGGAGTGCACGACGTTTCTTTCTAGCTATGGTGGTGTCAGTGACCTCCCAGCCCTGACATTTATATCTACTTTTTACCTGTGTGGTTGTTGGAATACGAGGCGCCTCGATTATAGGTCTGTAAGGACCGGGAAACGTGTGTTCAGGAATTGCCAATCCTCAAAAGTAAGAGAGGACCGGCCTTGGAGGATCCAGAGATTGCTGTGTGCGGTCCCTAGGCATTTGCTTGAGTGTCTCGAATCGGAGAGGAGCTTGCCCCTTGCCTCGACTCATGAAGGAATCCAATTTCCAATACGAAATATGCGGATGTGATTGTATTACTAGTATGGCGACATAGTAGATGGTAGCTATGCCGCCTAGGATTGATATTTATGATTGAATTTGCTTTCGAAAACATATATGCACTAGTAATAATATCAAACACTTTTGTTTTATACGTATGAAGCATTTTTGGCCATTATAAGGTAAAACTCTATCCTTCGGCTTGCGTTGCATTGTGTGATGGGACCTGAGTCTTATAATGGCTTCATTTTATAAAAAGCATTGCGATGATTTAATCATTTACTTTATTTCATGCACTAGGACTCATTGGAGCAAACCTGTTCCGCGAAAGTGGCGGGGTCCTTTATTTGCCTTATTATTGTTGTTAATAAGTTAAGTAGATTTCTCATACCAGTCCCATGACTGACTCGTAGTTTGTTTCACCTTGCAAACTTGGGTGCCCTCATTTTCACATGGGCAGCCTAGTTACAGGTATCTGGTGCACTTTTGGCTCATGGTGAGGCTTGACTACACCGTGCTGACTTTGACTCTTTCCGCCATTATAGTATATGTATTATGATTCCGCCATTGGCGATGTAGACTGATATTTATTTTGTGTACTCTTTATGTATGATTCCGCCTCTGGCGGTGGTGACTGATTATGTATTATTATGCACTAAGTTGTATCCTGCACTGTGCTCTCTGATGTGGTGATATCTATATGATTCCGCTGTCATATGTGTGTAAATTATTCTATTTTTTTGTTTATGCTATTATCTGTGATCTGCTAATGATGATTAATGTGTTATATTCCAATGATTATCCTTAACATCGTGTCACGGGGTTTTGGGATCGTCACAAACGTGATATGTTCAAATAAAATTATGAAATGGGCGAAAGGGCTAATTAATGATAAATTAGCAAACTGAGTCAAAATGACCAGATTGAATTGGAATAAATTAGAAATGGACGCATATGTGTTAAAAAGATATGGAATGAAGAGAATGAAGTTTATAAATTTAGTGCTCGACAAAAAGTTACATGTTTAATTTCCATATGAGGCCTTATGCACCGAATCGGCAAGCCGCTTGGCTTTTTGATTTTATTTTTGAATGGAAAAGGTCCAGAGAGGCATTTTGTAGTTGTACCGAGTGACCCATACAAAGGAGGTTATGGAAAAAATTTCCGAAAATTTAAGGAGTTAGAATATTTTTAAGAAATTTTGATAGTTAGAAATCAATTTAAAGATATATATATAGAATTCGATAAGGAAACGAACTTAAAAATAGAATATTATAAACAAAAAGGAAATCTATAATTAAATCTGATAAAATTAGAAAGTGAAACATATACGGGTTTTAAAAATGAATAATTGGATTTTATGGTGTTGAGTATTTGAGGAAATTGGTCTTGTCTGTTTTGAAGTTAATAACGTTTTCAGTCAAGGTCTGAGAGGTAATTATACCCCCACTTGATCGATTTAGTTATTAACCGACATATAGGAGGATTCAGTCCCGGAGATAAATGTTTAAAGAAATTTAGTTGAATGAAATATTCTGAATTGTTGTAACGATGTTTTATACAACTTTCGTTTTAAACTAAGTAAGTGGAATTTTGGAAATATAATAATAAATATTTACTCAATGTAGAAATGAACCGGCGTGAAAGAGACAAGTAATTGGAATGTTTTCTAGTTATAAATAGAATATATTTTCTAAGTATAGAAAATAAAAGATGGCGATATATGGAAATGTTTTCCAAATAGCGTAAGAGGCCCAGATGATTATTGAAAATATTTGGTTAACAAATAGTGATAAGGAAATGAATAAGTGATTTAATTAATGAAATATTAATTAAGGGCCCCAGTGATTGTTTGATGTTTTGAATGAATGTTGTTTTTCTTCGATAGTTAAATAACAGACTATCGAAGTGTTTGCCAATATCATTGTCAATATGAAGAGACCGGTTGAATTATTATCCGAGAACCACTCCGTATTGGTAGTAGCGTTGCAAATCAGATTATATAAAGATAATCGGAGACGGAGTAGAGTCCAAGGGCTTTTTCTATTAATGGAAATTGTGCCTTTGGTTTCGTTCAATCCCAGAACAAATGTATATGGACAAATGTCTGACAGAGTATTTCCAATGATCGCATATGTTGTTTTGTACCAATATGTATGGTGGCGGAGAAATTATTCTCTTAGCATAATATCCAGAATATATTTGTGCAAATCAATTAATGATTAACAGATCTGACAATGTGGCATTCAAAATGATTGTGGTATCAATGAATGATATGTAATCATAGCCTCAGGCCTCAGCAACCGGGAAACGACAAAAATCGGGCAGGCAGCATGGCTAAGTTGGTAGCTCCCAATTAGGGTATATCATCACCTATCTACAGAAATTCATTTCATTCTTTATTCAATTTCAATGTTGGCCCAATCGGGAAAACAGTTGCTGATCCAAACCGTTGGTGATATACATCCGATACACTCAAGCGAAATGAGTGGTTGGTCATATGTGGTCGGGTTACAAGATGTTCTTGTTGAACCCAGTGTATTCTCCTCTATTGATACACTATTGGAAGGTGGTTCCATACCTTGTCATAGTTGGAAATTCATTACCTAATAATTGCCCGCGATTTTGATTGTATATTATGTATGTGGAGCGTGAGATGAAAGCGTTCCATTAGATTGATATTTATTTGATTTAGACACTATTATAATATCAAAAGAGTTTCGAAATAAATATTATCGTTTCTTTCAAAAGGATTTTGAAAGTTAAGTCAAGTGTTTTGGATTCTCATAAAGGAAAACCCGTTCTGTGTTATACAGCGTGGTCTTATGAGATATCGTTTATTTTTCTCGAACTTTTTTAAATACCAGTCCCATTACTGACCTGGAGTTTTTTTTTGTTTGACCTAAACTCTTGGGTGCCTAAATTTGTACAAGCAGTCAAGTAGTTCAGGATTTTACAGATTTATCTAAAGGAGCTTGGAGCAGTAGGCTTCAGTGTTATGTAGTTATTGTTTTCCTCTGTGTTGTAAGTGTTGTACTTTGATTATGATATGTATATAGAAAAGAAATTGTACTCCAAAAGCTGATATATATATATATATATTATAGTTTGTTCCGCTGCGATGTGAGATTCTGTATTGTTATTGTTGTTGTTCTTCTACCTATTTCTTCTTTATTAATAATGATTCTTATTTCTGTGATATTTGGGTTGGATGTGTGGTGTACTTAGTCAACTCAGATAGTACGGATTTGCGGTTCATTACACTTGGTATCAGAGCTTAGGTTGAGAGAACACCTAGGCTTTGGCGGGGGTTTACTCATTAGAGATTGGGTCAGTAGTACCCTAGAATGATTTGAGTATATATATATACAAGAGAGCATATTTGTTAATTGATATGAAAATACTGTTTTATATTGTGTTGGCTAGTCTGTTGAGTGGCTTATGAATTCTGGTCGAATTGTGGGATGCCACGAAGTCGATAGGAATTTCTAAACACTTGAATAGAAGATTGGGCATAATATTGTTTTAAAGTGGGTAAATGAAATAATTTTACTCAAAATTCTATTTTGATATAGAAGAAATAATATTCTGAAATTATTATCATATATGGATGAGTTGGTTGTTAATATTATAATCAGATAATATTATAAAATTTGAATGGTTATATATATAACCAAATATAAATTGTATACGAATGAAATATACAAATGAGATGAACTAAAGTTGAATTCAAACCAGAATTAAGAATTTAAAATCATGGGTGTTTGGAAAAATATTTTCAAAAGTATATTAGAATAATATAGCTTTGTTTTAGAAGGATTTTTGATTTAAAAATCATTTCAATGGATTTTGAAAGTAATAAAGCACTGAACTCACTTCAGTGGCTGGAAAATAATTCTGATGATGATGTGACATCATTAGTGTTCATTTTCGAGTTTTTAAGTGATGGATTGTTGCCTTAGAAAAGTTTTAATGGAAATTTGTTTTGAAAGAAAACAAGTTAGTTGAAAATTCAAATGGTTTGAATTTGAGATGGTTATAAATATATGCATATATTTATGTTATTTCAAAAGGATTTGAAATCAACGAAAAACTGGGAATTTGAATACTGGAATTTAAATTTAACTTAAGCAAGTTTAATGAATCAAAGTAAATAAATTGATTTAAAATCAATTTGAATAAGATTGAATGCATATGAATGGAATATGGGTTGAATGTGAATATATTGGATATAAATCATTCAGATTAAATGAATGAAAACAAAAAGTTGGTTGGAACTAAAATTGTTGAAATGCAAAGAGTCGAGTTCAATATAAGTGAGTTTTTGAAAAGTTAACGAGTTAGTAGCATTTTCCTGCCTTAGTAATTTCGGAGACGAAATTCTTTTAAGGAGGGAAGAATGTAACGACCCAGATTTTTGATCGATTAATTTTAAATATTCAATATTGTTTTAAGTATTGAATTAATAATATAAAATAATTTTAATATTGAGTTATCGATTAATAATCGAAATACGATTTATTTCGAATATATATAATTATCGCAATATGAGAATATGAAATAATTCAATTTAAAGAGAAAACTGTATCGAAATGATTTATAGAAATTCTATTTGAATATTAACGATAATAATAAAAATAAATTATTATCAAGGAATTAATTGTTTTGAATTTAATTTATATCGATTTAAATTAATATCTCCTCCATACGATTAAATGGAGCTTCAAATCATGTTCCATTGTGTTCAGAATAGTGGTTAAACCCTACATACGCTAGTTATTGTGTTTCGATTAGAGTTCAGGACTCCGAAATATATTATTTTAAAATTAAATGGATAAGGTCAATTTCAAATCAAATTAAATCAAATCAAATCGTATTTAATTTGATGTACCATACACTGCCTAAATTCTTTAGTAGCTAAGTTTTGTTTATCTGTATAAAATTTCGTTTACCCTCTTCCACCTCGTATCCATTTTTTTCGTTCTTTGGAAATTCAAACTTTAAACTCGAGCAAAATGGAAGCTTCAGAAATAATATTGCCCATTCATTTATTTTGCAGATCGACTTCTATAAATAAAATAAAAAACAAGTATTTCCCCTTTCCCTCAAATCAAATCTCCGAATTCATTTTTTCAAAGTTATTCTTCTATAAATAAAAGAAAATCAAAATCTCCATAAATTCATTCGAAATAAGATTCCTTCAACTCGTTTTAGTGAGAATTTCAACCCCGCAACCTTCAGATTTTGTGTGATGAACTTCTTTGATGCTCGACTTTTCAATCGGCAAACTAGGGCTTTTGTTATTCGATGAATCATACATTGATTGTGGATCGAAGTCGGTTCTGATCTTAAGGAGGTGATGCGCGAGTAACAGGTTAGGACCGAAGGGGTTTTCGATGGGATTCAAGATCGCGATGGGGACTGTAGTGAGGCGCTGCATTTTGAACGGAATTGGTGATAGCGAGATGGGTAGAAAAATGATGGTTTGGTTGACTAGCGTTTGTATTGAGGTGTATGGAGGACTTTTATTGTGATTACTGGAGATGGAAGGACACAGCAGTGGGTGAATGTGGGAGTTTGAAGCTGTGGATTTGGATGAGTGATTTTGGGGTGCTCAGTTGAATGAAGGAGTGAAGGATATGGCCTGTGGAGTTTGTCTGAACAAGGGACAATGAGTATTAAGGCATGACATTGGCAATACATGGGGAATGGGATTGCAAGTATTGGTCTGAAGGTAATGCAACAGGAGGAGCAACAGTTCGACAGTGGTCTAAGTGTTTAAAAATGGGAATACAGATATTATCGAGTGGAATCAGTCGAGAAATGCGTAGCTCCGGGATACATAATTCAGCATTTAAGAATTTAAATTAGAGCGGATTGCAATAAAAATCATTGTGAGTAAATTCACTCCTGGTTCGCTATAATTTTATTATAATGAATTTATATTTTAAATAATTTTTATATGATGTCTGTTGGATGTTTGGATGTAGTAAAATATTATTGTGGCTATTTTAAAAATATATTGGTTATTTAGGCTTGGTATTTGTGGCTATATATATATATTGGTGGGTTGATTCCCGCAGTATCATTAGCGGATGACCCTATGCGCCCCACGCTATGATAGTGGATGACCTTCTATACCGCGATATCGTGCCTTGAAGCAGGATGGTTATTATTTATGTTGGCTAACGTTTGTGGATGTAGGAAAACCGGTCGGAGGGATCCAACTGGATTCCTCAAAAATATTATAATTTGTTTGTTTAATATATATTATCATATATGATGTGTTAGAAAATCTATGGTTGATAATTGGGTGTTTTTATTTGGTTGTATGTCACTGACCCTGAATGTTGATTTATAAAGATATCGTAAAAAGGGATTTTTATATTTAAAAGAAAAATTCTATTTTTCTAAAATAGAATTTGAATTTTGAATGGGCTATAAAGATATTAACTTGTTCTGAATAAATAAAACAAGTATTGAATTTATAAACGATGTTTATAAATTAAATAATACAGGAAATTGAAGTATTGTATTTATAAACGATGTTTACAAATTAAATAATATAGGAAATTGAGCTAAATTTATAAACGGTATTTATAAATAAAATGTAATGATTTTCTTTGGAAAATCAGGGAATTGAAATGAATTTATAAACAATGATCGTAAATAAAGTGGAAAAATTATCATTTGATAATTCAAATATTTAAATTAATTTAAAAATAGAAATGGGGAATCATTTTAAAGAAGTAAACGATGAAATTTATTCTGATGTTGAGAATGTAAATTGAACTAAAAATAAATCCGTATGGATTTATGATTTGAATTCGATTAGATCGAATTTGTTTAAATAAAACGTTTTCAGAAAATATTTTAGGATTGTATTAAATAGAACTTTAAATTTAAATATGGAAATAGATCCTATATTTATATAGATAAGTTATAATAAATAGAATATTCCAAAATAAGATTTTGATTTTAAATAAATTTTGAAATAGAACTTGTTGGAATTTATAAAACAAGTAAATTTATAAATAATGTTTATAAATATAGTTAATTAATTTTCTGGAGATATTCTATAATTTTAAATTCTAGTATGAATTTAAAATATAATTTGAAATCATTTCGAAAAATGGACGACAGTCTTATTCTAGGATTCGAAATATAAAATGAATTGGGTTTCAAGTAGATTTGAAATGGAACTTGTTTTAATATATGAAACAAGGAAGTTGAATTTATAAACGGTGTTATAAATTTATTGAAATAAATTATCATTTGATAATTTAGGAATTTAAATTCAAATATGAATTTAACAGTGAATTGGAAATCGTTTCAAAAAGAAACGACGAGTTTATTTCTAGAATTCGGAATATAAACCGAGATGAGATAAATTAGAAGGATTTGTAATTTGAAATTCGATTATATCGAATTTTCTAAATAATTTATTTATAAAGGAATTAGAATTTAATATAGCAGACTGAATTATAAATAAATTTATAACTGAGATACGAAATAATTGGCGATCTGGGATAATAAGAATTATTAAGCTGAATTAGGAAAATTGATTTAATATATATTAAAATATATTAGAATGGAGTTGAAGTTTATTTATAAACGAAGTTTAAACATATATATATATATATATATATATATATAATTAAAACAAACTTGCCGCAACGCGGTAGTTCATAAATTGGTGTTTCGAACTTCAATTGAGTATATAGAACTCAATTTAAGTCGGAATTCTTTAAAATAAGAACCGTCGAGACCGATTGAATAATAGTTTTCTAATGGAAGTGAAAAATCTGGATTTCATCTTATAGATTTTGAGTTATGTCAAAATCAAATTTACAGAAAAATGGCGCCATAACCATTTTAGAACCATAACAGTTTATTTAAATAAATAAAAGGATTTTAAGAAAATAAAATCTGAAATTCCATTAGAAAAATCCAAACTTGTGATATTTAATAAATATAAACTCAAGTGAAGTAAATGGATTGATCTGTGAAACAAAATCAGATACTTATTATTTAATAGAATTAACTATGTTAAAGGATAATTAGATAATCAAGTTTTGATTCAAGCTAACTTTGGATAAGTAAATTAAACTAATTCCTACCCAAATTCGAATATGAAACCTGAGTTGAAAAATGGAATTCAATCAGTGTAAGAAAATTAAAATGGTATATGAACGTGATATGTTCAAATCAAATTATGAAATGGGCGAAAGGGCTAATTAATGATAAATTAGCAAATTGAGTTAAAATGACCAGATTGAGCTGGAATAAATTAGAAATGGACGCATATGTGTTAAACAGACAATGGAATGAAGAGAATGAAGTTTATAAATTTAGTACCCAACAAAAAGGTACATGTTTAATTTCCATAAGAGGTTATACGCACCGAATCGGCTAGCCGCTTGGCTTTTTGATTTTCTTTTTGAATGGAAAAGGTCCAGAGAGGCATTTTGTAGTTGTACCGAGTGACTCATACGAAGGAGGTTATGGTGAAATTTTCCGAAAATTTAAGGAGTTAGAATATTTTTAAGAAATTTTGATAGTTAGAAATCAATGTATCGATATATATAGAATTCGATAAGGAAACGAACATAAAAATAGAATATTATAAACATAAAGGAAATCTATAATTAAATCTGATAAAATTAGAAAGTGAAACATATACGGGTTTTAAAAATGAGTAATTGGATTTTATGGTGTTGAGTATTTGAGGAAATTGGTCTTGTTTGTTTTGAAGTTAATAACGTTGTCAGTCAAGGTCTGAGAGGTAATTATACCCCAACTTGATTGATTTAGGTATTAACCGATAAATAGGAGGATTCAGTCTCGGAGATAAATGTTTAAAGAAATTTGGTTGTTGTAACAAATGTTTTATACAACATTCATTTTAAACTAAGTAAGTGGAATTTTGGAAATATAATAATAAATATTTCCTGAGTGTAGAAATGAACAGGCGTGAAAGAGACAAGTAATCGGAATGTTTTCCAATTATAAATAGAATATATTTTCTAAGTATAGAAAATAAAAGATGGCGATATATGGAAATGTTTTCCAAATAGCTTAAGAGGCCAAGATGATTATTGAAAATATTTGGTTAACAAATAGTGATAAGGAAATGAAGAAGTGATTTAATTGATGAAATACTAATTAAGGGGCCCAGTGATTGTTTGATGTTTTGAATGAATGTTGTTTTTCTTCGATAGTTAAATACGAAGTGTTTGCCAATATCATTATCAATATGGATAGACCAGTTGGATTATTATCCGAGAACCACTCCGTATTGGCAGTAGCGTTGCGAATCAAATTATATAAAGAAATTCAGAGACGGATTAGAGTGCAAGGGCTTTTTCTATTAATGGAAATTGTGCCTTTGGTTTCATTCAATCCCAGTGCGAATGTATATGGACGAATGTCTGATAGTGTGACGGCCCGCCCCGCACCAACCGACATTTACTCCAAAAGTGCGCTGTACACATGTCCAGTTAGCGCGGGACGGTCGTCAGGATGAAAGGAAAGAAGGAAATGAACTAACAAGGAACCTGTAAAATGTCTCACAACGCATGGAACAAAATATAATAACAACATACTTGACATAAAACAAGTGAGACAGTGCATAAGCTGAAAACAAACTAACATAGCAGCGGAAAATCCAAGTACAACTTATGATCCAAAGCTAACATTATTACAACTTTTAAAACTGTCTCAAAAGCAAAAGCAAGATAAGGGAGATACACTACTAATGCCCAAGTAGCGACCACCAACGACACAGGGAGAATATCTATATATCATACGTGGAAGCCTCCTGCTCGCCTCCGAATCAGCTACTCGCACATCACCAGCTAACCTGTCTCTAGTCTGCTCGTGTGAGCACCCAGAGTAATAAGATGAGACATAAAAATCTGGGTCAGACAAAAAGTCTGGTATGAGCGATAAGCATCTAAACAGAACAATAACATGTATACTAAACCATACCTGAACCTAGACCTGCAACCAAAGAGTTAGCACTACATACTATACAACACTCTAAGGTGCCATTTCAAATGGTGTGAAGATAACGGGGGTGGGGGTGTGCATGTCATAGTGATGGCAAACAATCAAGCATAACAACCATCCTCACATCTCTCACTCAGTGCGTAAAGCATATGATATTCACCACTTCGATCACCCAACATATTTTGCTATGATCACTTTGCCCCATGAAGTCATAAATGGCTTCACTGCACTGATACATAGCCACTAATCCTTCGCTATGTCCACTTTGCCCCATGGAGTCGCAATGACCCCACTGCACTCGCTCATAGCCTTGCTAATCCTTTACTATGTCCACTCTGCCCCATGGAGTCACAATGACCCCACTGCACTGGCTCATAGTCTTGCTACGATCACTTTGTCCCTCGAGTCATAATGACTCTACTGCACTGATAACGTAGCCCATCATTCATTTCAGTGGTGAATCGAAGTTATGAACGTCGACAACTCCTTAGCACACGTCCCGCAGCAAAGCCCAATCATGAAGTGAACTCATTGGTTCCCAACTGGATCCTGAGCTCTAACTTCCCATTTGGACTACCTTTGCATCTCGGGTTATTGGTCATCACCGGATCGGTTCGGATCTCCTCCTAATCATCAGTTCGGTTCGGATCAAAATACTCCTCCCTAAAAAATCGGATCGATTCGGGTCTCCAACACAAGCCTTCCCCTCTGCTCCAGATCGGATCGGGTCCTCTAGCACGCCACGGTTCGGATCGTCACCATTATCGTCGGGTCGGGTCTCCAAGCTCCATCGCCACAGATCGGTTCAGAGGTGGCTAAACAGATCGATCGGGGTCCTTCTGGGGATTCGGATCGGGGTACTCTCCTCTAGGCCAAGTACAACGGTTCGTGCTCACCATCTTTGAACGGATCGGGTCGGAGCTGCTGAACTCGCATGGGAGGTGGTTCGGATCGGGTCCTTTCCTCCATTCCGATCCGGATCGGCCAATTTTCTGCATTTTCTCCAGCAAGTAGTTTACGCCACTCGATGGCGTTTTCAGCCATTCCAACTATTCTAATCAATCACAAAGCATACCATACAGTCATAGCAACATGTATAATCAACCACAAACACCAAAACAACATTATGAAAGGTTAAAATGGATCAAACATAGTCAAAACCCCATATTTTCCCTTAAGCATGTTTAGGTGAAACTAATGATATGATTAGCAAAACTTAACCAAATTAACCCAAATTCCTATCAGAGGTCTAAAACATCATTTCGAATTTTATAAATATTTTTCCAGAATCTTATCATGTTTAAATTCGCTACTTAACACTAATTATCCTTAATTAGCCATAATTAGTGAGGAACTATGCAAATCACTCACCTTAGCCACAAATAAGACTTAGATCTGAAATAAATCTCTGATTTGGTGTGAATCCAAATGCTAAGCAGCAGCTCTAATGTTGATTTGGTGTTGATCTATCTTGATTTGATGTTGCTAAGCCCAATCTTCAAGTAGAAAGTGATTTGGAGGTGATTTAGGGGTTGGAGGCCATTTTTAGGGTTTCTTAGAGGTAAGTGGAGGCTAGAAAACTGAAATGAAATGAATCTCTAACTCATTTCAGCCTCCCCATAACCCTAATCCCGAAATGGGTTATGGGCTCAATTGCTAATCACCTTATTTGGCCCGGTTAAGCAATTTTTCACCTTCCAAACCTTATTTCAGCCATATCTCCCAAACGGTAAGTCCATTTCTCACATGTAACCACTCTACGGAAAGGTAAACCATCAAACGAATCTAATGGAAGTGGTTTCAGGTTAAAATTCCTTTCCAATCAAAAGTTATGGCCGAAACAAGATCAGCTAGGGGCAAAATGGTCATTTAAAAATCGGCAAAAATCATGAACATGGGAAATGACTCTATGTTTGTAGAGACCCGCAACTTCCCCGTAAAGGAAAGCGTCGGATAGTTCGAGAACAAACCACAACAGAACGCATATAGAAGAACATTTCATTGTATATAACAACAATGCATCAGATTACAAGAATATACAGAGTATGAATAAATATTACACAGAAATATCAGAGATTTAAATTACATTTAACTACATAGCAGCGGAAAATAATACAATACACAACTAGAAGGAGATATACGGATACAAAGCTTTCCGGATATCGTTCCAGCTGTAAACCAGGATCCTGTGAATATAAATCTGCAAAACCAAAACTACTAGCTGCCCGTGTCAAAATAAGGGCACCCAGAGTTTAGGTTAAAACAATAAACTCCAGGTCAGTCATGTGACTGGTGTGAGAACTAAAACAGTTAATCTTTATTTTCAAAGTTAGGTAAATCAAGGGACCACGCCGTATAACACGGAACGGGTTTCCTCCCAAGAATACCAGTGCATAAAACCAACAGCGCAATGCTAAATAAAGAAAAATGAAGCTGTTATAAGACCCAGGTCCCATCACACAATGCAACGCAGTCGAGGATAGGGTTTTCCCTTATAACAGCCAAAGAATGCTTGATACGTTTTAAAACAAATCATTTGATATTATTATAAGTGCATAGTGTATAAAACACTTCAAATCATAAATATCAATCATAGGCGGCATAAGCGCCCCATCCCACTATGTCGCCATATATAGGATTACAATTAAAACCGCAAATGTCACGTATTTGGAAATTGGATTTCCGTCTATGAACCGAGGCAAAAGATAGTCCTCAACCGATTCGAGACTGCCTAGCCCGAGTCTCAGGATCAGAACGCATCGACCCTTGGATCCTCAGGGCCGGTCCACCGATGTGGATTAAACTTAAACCCTGGACACTGCGTTTCGCCGCCCTTTGGGGCGTAAGCGAGCCAACGAATGACTCCATCGGACCCGGATCGTCCGATCTAACCGAGGCGCCTCGCAACAGCAACAACCACATAAGTCAATCTCGTCAGGGCGTGTAAAACCACTGACGCCACTTCTAGCTAGGAGGAAACGCAGGCCCTCCCTGAGGTCCGTCTCCCGTTTTTGGTTCATACCTGGTGTGAAACACGCGAGGTAAACGTTACACAAAGCTACGCCACAAAGGCCGTGCTTTGATCATCAACCACAAGACTTTGCTTTTCAACAGAAGCCTTGATCATTTGCATCTTAGCATGCCACACAGGCAAACCATCCTATGCAACCGATATCAGTCACACAGAATGAAATCCGATGTCAGACACACAGTCCATTTACAAGTCCGTTCTGGGTCTGAACGAAACCGGAGGCACCTAGTACCCCGCATATCCATCGATCTCCAAGTACGTCTGGACGATCACCAACTGTTTCCATCTTCTTGGGTGTACAGCCCAATCAAGATCATCAGTTACCACCCAAACGACGTGAAGACTTCCGGTCTTCGACCATCGTCTTCATCTTCGACTTATCGTCGTATCAGTTATTCAGAATGGGATAAACCCGGTCTTCCCGAATAACTCGCGTATATTTTATAAAAGTGTTACACAAACACAACATACGCCTCATTCCAATTCATTAGTCACTAACCGTAAATTAATCAAGAGAATAATTCCCCAAATATTAACCCCGAAGGCCGAAACCAACATCAGATCAATATCCAGAAAACCATTCTGCTTGGCTAACCGACAGTTAGTTTCTAAATTTCACATTCATAGGGAAAGATTCCCATTAATTTTATCAAAGATAAATTCCTTGAATTTATTCTTTAATCCATTTTTTGAATATCAATTCAAACTAGTCGGGATTAGCGAACCTTACCGAAGTAATCATTTGTTTTAATTTCCCAATCCCAACCTATTCATCCCATGAAGTAAAACTGGTAATACTTCATATCTAACACCACAGTGTTATCGGTAAATTCAATTACCATTTCACGTTCAAATCTAATTAAAGATTTAACTATCGCCTGGAGCAAAACTGGTGATACTCCACTTTCGATCATTTCAATCTAATTAAAGATTCATTAAAACTCCACTTAGTTTTAATCTTCGACTGGGTTAAAGAATCAGTGTCATTTAAAACACGGTTCACGATAAACCCAAAATCACATTCATTAATTATCGGGTTAAAGAACGAGTGTTATTTAAAACACTGCTCACGATAAACCCAAAAATCAATATCAATTCAATTCCAATTAAATATTATTTAATTGGTACACTTCATTAAATCTAATTAAAAGATTTAATCTTTTCTCAACTGGGTTCAAGAACAGTGTTAGTGAAGACACCATTCACGACAAACCCAAATCACATTTGATATTCAATACAAGGCTCTGAATAGAAAATATACCGGCTTATATTCAATATCAAATTCCACGACTAACAGATATCGTATTGGAAATAACGATATAAATATATATCTTTCAAATTTCCATATCAACATCCGTATAATCACGAATTCCTATATCGAAATAATCCGAAGACAATTTCGATTTCAAATCCACTCCAATGCGATCATTGGAATTTTGGTTACTTTTAAAACCCTTTTCTAATTCAATTTATTTATTTCCAAATAAATAGAACTATAATTCTAGTTCAAAACTAGTTCATTTCGATAAAAATCTACTTTTATCTTTTCAAATATGGAGTTTTTCATCCCAATTCTTTCTAAATCATTTCTTATGATTTTACACAAATTATTACTATTTTTAATAATTTTATCAAGGCCCGTACAGTCGATTTCCAACAATGGCCATCGAACTGCACTTACAGCGACCTTTTTCGAATTTGATTTGGACGTATCTCCAAATCCAACCGTTAGATTTCAAATTTCTAATATTCGTTAGAAAGCTCTTTTCGATACGAACCTAACGGTTCCGGTTTTAGGAGAATCCGACGGTCGGATCTCCCGTAATGTCCGTTTGAAATAAATGGTCGAAATTCGCGAACTGCCGCGGCACGGCGCGTTCTATTCAGGCCATTATATTATATATATAATATATATAATATATATTTCGTCGATTTCTATTCAAAACGAATTATATAAATAGTTTTAAATTCGTTTCAAAAGCAATTTCAACTTCCTTTTCAATTCAAATCAAAATTGAATTCTTCTTTATAAATTCGTTTCAAAATTCATTTCTATTCAATTCAAATTTCAATTCAATTTGAATTCATTTCAATTCGGTTTCAATTCAATTCATTTCGAAATCGTTTTCAATTCAATTCATTTCGAAATCGTTTTTAATTCAATTCATTTCGAAATCGTTTTCAATTCAATTCATTTCGAAATCGTTTTCAATTCAATTCATTTCGAAATCGTTTTCAATTCAATTCATTTCGAAATCGTTTTCAATTCAATTCATTTCGAAATCGTTTTCAAATCGATATAAATATCGTTCACGTCAAAATGGCGTCAAACTAATCAACACGGCTTCATAAATTTCTATTTTCAAATATTCTATTTCAAATATTTCTATTTCAAATATTTCTATTTCAAATATTTTCACTTCAAATATTTCTTTTTCGAAACTGGAATGAGGCCCAATCAATTACCATATAAAGTTAATTATATGGATTTTCATACAACACATGTATATAATAGCAACGATAAATAATCAACCATCAACCAAAGTGCACTACACTGTATAAGCATCAAATATAGATATCTAACGCTTATAACAGCCTGTCAATCAATCGATCGACATATTTACTCAATCAGGATGAGTGAACTTCAAATTTCATCCCAACACCCGTGTGGGGTTTCAAACAATCAAACACATATTTTATTCGTGCAGTTAGGCGATGTGTAAAATTTATCGACCCAATCAACGTCCTTCAAATAGGTGTACATAAACAAACCGTCAGGTTTGTAAATGAATATTTATTTATTCACATTCACGTTAAAAATTATATTTTTAACGATAAAACATTTTATTTTAACTTATGAATTTCTATTCAGTTCATTCTTTAAACAAAATGCTATTTTTATTTTTCTAACTTATTTTAGAAAATTTCGGCGGCATAACGGCACGATACTAGAAACGGGACAAGGCCTAGCCTTATCCCCGGACTAGTGAAGGCCCACGCCATTCACACATCAATCTTAATCAATTTCCAATTCAACCAATCAATCAAATCCCAATCAAATAATCTAACCAACTACACAACCAAACAAACAAGTCCATGGTATGTGGACGGGTGTCGGGTGCTTCTAATAAGCACCGTCTGCATCCTAGTATATATATATAACTAGAAAAATAGAATTTGAGTGAGAAGTTCTCACCTATAGCTATCCAAGCTCCATGGCTCTTCATTGATAGAAATCTTCATCGCTATCGCCTTTTTGTCACTTTCGTTGTCCGCTTTCACTACATATGTAAAAATCGAATTTTCACTTCGCTATCCCATATATAAAAATCATATTTTTATTTCAAAGTTCAATATATAAAGATCGAATTTTTATTTCAAAGTTCAATATATAAAGATCGAATTTTTATTTCAAAGTTCAATATATAAAAATCGAATTTTTATTTCAAAGTTCAATATATAAAAATCGAATTTTTATTTCAAAGTTCAATATATAAAAATCGAATTTTTATTTCAAAGTTCAATATATAAAAATCGAATTTTTATTTCAAAGTTCAATATATAAAAATCGAATTTTTATTTCAAAGTTCAATATATAAAAATCGAATTTTTACTTCTATGTTATATAGATAAAAATTATATTTTCAACTCTTTACATAAACAAAAATCATATTTTGACATCACCTATATAGCAAAGACTATATTTTTAATATTTTTTTTTTAAAATATAAAGATCATATTTTTAATTCTTTAAAAATATAAAAATCATATTTTTATTACTTCATATATTTAAAAATCGAATTTTTATCTCTATATCACTTCATATGAAAAGTTCAATCAGTTTTAACTTCTTCTAAATCTTTTACTTTTTAAAGTTTAAATCCTTTAAAACCTTTTTAGAAATCAGTTTTAAAATCATTTATAAAATCAGTTTTCTAATCTTTTATAAAAATCAGTTTTCTAATCTTTTATAAAATCAGTTTTCTAATCTTTTATAAAAATCAGTTTTCTAATCTTTTATAAAAATCAGTTTTCTAAACTTTTATAAAATCAGTTTTCTAATCTTTTATAAAAATCAGTTTTACATTTTTTTATAAAAAAATCAGTTTTACATTTTTCCCAAATCAGTTTTTACATTTTTCCCAAATCAGTTTTTAAACTGTAAATATAAAACAAAATAAAATATTAATAATAATCAAAAAAAAAACAAAAACAAATACTTACAGCCGAGAGAGGGGGGAGGGGGTTTCTTCCTGCGTCGGAGGGAGGTGGAGCTGCAGGCGAGGCGAAGGGTGGAGCGAGGGTTTGGTGCGGTTGGCGGCGAGGTGGTTCCGGCGGTCAGGCAAAAGGTGGGGTTCGACGTTGGGGCTCGTTCTGGTTGCGTCTGCTTCTGGGACCTAGGGTTAAAAGGGGATTGCGGGTTTTAGGATTAGAAGAGGAGAGAGAAGATCGGGAGGAGGCTGGAGGGAAAGGGGGGGGGGGTTTCGCGGAAGCCTGAGGCGGAGGGGGCTGGGGGTCGTCGTCGATCGCCTGAGGGCGACGAGCGATTCAGGTTTTTTTTTTTATATATAAAATGACGGGGAGAGAGAGAACTGAGGAGGGGGGGGGGGTTTATGTAATTTAATTAATTATTTTATTTTAATTCAAAAAGTCAACTTTTCCAAACGACCTCTAAACGAGGCCCACCGCCTGTCGTCCATAGCGTTTAACCCCCATTCCGAACACAATGGGATATGTATCGCAAGTTGATTCGATCCTTTGAATTAGTTCCCGTTACATTTACATTTAAATCATTATATTGAATTTTAAACGTACATTTTATATTACCGGGGTCATATACTAACTCTAAAAATTTTCGAAAAATATTTTCTAGCTTCGTATTGACGATACGGTCCTAACAAAACTAGTTTCGTCGAATTCTGAGACCGTTAGAAAAATGACCAATTTCCAGTCGATTAAATTCAACTGAAACTGGTCAAACGCGTTTTCCTTTGCCACGCTCACATATTGATTCGAAAAATTATGAAATTTGGAATCTAGCAATAACTTGACATCACGGACCCAACAAAACTGGTTTCGTCGAAATCCGAGGTCGTTTGCAAAATTGCTATTTTTAAGGGTCTGAATTCCATAGCGACTATTCAGAATTTTGAACTGGACATATCTTATCATTTCTAAGATGAAATCTCAGTTTGTTAACTTCGTTACAAAGATATAGTTATACAGATTCAAATATTTCTTGTTTCGTTCAATTCTGACTTATAACGAATTCTGTATATTCATTTGAAATTAGAAATCGAATTTTCGAACTACCGCGCCATTTCCAATTCTATTTATAATAATAAATAAAATTATATATATTCTAACGACGACGTATATAATATATACGTCGAATTATATTCAAATTAAATTTCTCGCCGATATTATTTAAAATAATTCATTTTAAATAATCAAAATTCGCTAAAATTGCCAAAATAAAAATTTCAAACTGGCTCGCATTTTACGGGTTGTTACAATCTCCCCCACTTAAAACTTTTCGTCCCCGAATAGGAACAAAGTCGAAAGTGGTTTGATTAATCAACACTACGTTCGATCTGGCTTCCATTCTCCAACTTTTCAGTTTCTGAGAATTTTCAAAATTTCAAAAATTTGGCTAACACCCTAAATTTTCGAAAAATTTCGCCATAACCTCCCCTGCACCGGGAGCATCGGGGAATTTCAAATAGCTTCCCCGGTCCTTCAGATCTCAAAAAGAAAAAGAAAAAGCCAAGCGGCTAGCCAATAGGCTCACAAAATCATCATCACCCAAACAAAACAGGAAATTATGTAGTAAACATGTACCTATTTGTCGGGCAAACAAATTTTATTCTCTGCTCTAGCCTCCTTGCTATGACCTGTTCAATGATATATATGTATATGCAAGCAAATGCAACCAATTTTCAGTATAACTCAATATTTGATGCTATTAGGCATAATGGTTCAAAATTAGCAAACAAATAACCAAACAACACAAACATCAATCAATTAGTGAATTTAACGTTTCAAATTCATAATTTTGATACATATACAAAAATCATGTTTTTGATGCCAATTCACAACAAAGTGTTCTAGCTATATAAGATTTGGTTCTCACACCAGTCTAATGGAAATATATAGAAAATCACACCTTCGAAACACGAATACCAATTCTGATGATGTTCGAACTATCATCAGAATCATCTTCGGGCGACTAGAGTGTGATTCTATATCTATCCAGTATATTAAAATTTCGAATACACGCGGATCAGACGTATACGCAAAATCTATATATACTGGACTGTCCAACTCAATATAAATTGATAATCAAATACGAATAATTGATTTAAATTTTCAAAACAAAAATTGTTTTCATTTGAAAAATATACTCTTCACACTCGTTCTAGGATACTACTGATCCTATCTCTAACGAGTCATTCTAATTGGATATTACTAATCCAATATCTGATGAATTCTTTCGTACGGTTCAAATGTGTCTTGTTCTCTGCTTTGTAAACCAAAGCTCTGATACCAACTGTAGAGACCCGCAACTTCCCCGTAAAGGAAAGCGTCAGATAGTTCGAGAACAAACCACAACAGAACGCATATAGAAGAACATTTCATTGTATATAACAACAATGCATCAGATTACAAGAATATACAGAGTATGAATAAATATTACACAGAAATATCAGAGATTTAAATTACATTTAACTACATAGCAGCGGAAAATAATACAATACACAACTAGAAGGAGATATACGGATACAAAGCTTTCCGGATATCGTTCCAGCTGTAAACCAGGATCCTGTGAATATAAATCTGCAAAACCAAAACTACTAGCTGCCCGTGTCAAAATAAGGGCACCCAGAGTTTAGGTTAAAACAATAAACTCCAGGTCAGTCATGTGACTGGTGTGAGAACTAAAACAGTTAATCTTTATTTTCAAAGTTAGGTAAATCAAGGGACCACGCCGTATAACACGGAACGGGTTTCCTCCCAAGAATACCAGTGCATAAAACCAACAGCGCAATGCTAAATAAAGAAAAATGAAGCTGTTATAAGACCCAGGTCCCATCACACAATGCAACGCAGTCGAGGATAGGGTTTTCCCTTATAACAGCCAAAGAATGCTTGATACGTTTTAAAACAAATCATTTGATATTATTATAAGTGCATAGTGTATAAAACACTTCAAATCATAAATATCAATCATAGGCGGCATAAGCGCCCCATCCCACTATGTCGCCATATATAGGATTACAATTAAAACCGCAAATGTCACGTATTTGGAAATTGGATTTCCGTCTATGAACCGAGGCAAAAGATAGTCCTCAACCGATTCGAGACTGCCTAGCCCGAGTCTCAGGATCAGAACGCATCGACCCTTGGATCCTCAGGGCCGGTCCACCGATGTGGATTAAACTTAAACCCTGGACACTGCGTTTCGCCGCCCTTTGGGGCGTAAGCGAGCCAACGAATGACTCCATCGGACCCGGATCGTCCGATCTAACCGAGGCGCCTCGCAACAGCAACAACCACATAAGTCAATCTCGTCAGGGCGTGTAAAACCACTGACGCCACTTCTAGCTAGGAGGAAACGCAGGCCCTCCCTGAGGTCCGTCTCCCGTTTTTGGTTCATACCTGGTGTGAAACACGCGAGGTAAACGTTACACAAAGCTACGCCACAAAGGCCGTGCTTTGATCATCAACCACAAGACTTTGCTTTTCAACAGAAGCCTTGATCATTTGCATCTTAGCATGCCACACAGGCAAACCATCCTATGCAACCGATATCAGTCACACAGAATGAAATCCGATGTCAGACACACAGTCCATTTACAAGTCCGTTCTGGGTCTGAACGAAACCGGAGGCACCTAGTACCCCGCATATCCATCGATCTCCAAGTACGTCTGGACGATCACCAACTGTTTCCATCTTCTTGGGTGTACAGCCCAATCAAGATCATCAGTTACCACCCAAACGACGTGAAGACTTCCGGTCTTCGACCATCGTCTTCATCTTCGACTTATCGTCGTATCAGTTATTCAGAATGGGATAAACCCGGTCTTCCCGAATAACTCGCGTATATTTTATAAAAGTGTTACACAAACACAACATACGCCTCATTCCAATTCATTAGTCACTAACCGTAAATTAATCAAGAGAATAATTCCCCAAATATTAACCCCGAAGGCCGAAACCAACATCAGATCAATATCCAGAAAACCATTCTGCTTGGCTAACCGACAGTTAGTTTCTAAATTTCACATTCATAGGGAAAGATTCCCATTAATTTTATCAAAGATAAATTCCTTGAATTTATTCTTTAATCCATTTTTTGAATATCAATTCAAACTAGTCGGGATTAGCGAACCTTACCGAAGTAATCATTTGTTTTAATTTCCCAATCCCAACCTATTCATCCCATGAAGTAAAACTGGTAATACTTCATATCTAACACCACAGTGTTATCGGTAAATTCAATTACCATTTCACGTTCAAATCTAATTAAAGATTTAACTATCGCCTGGAGCAAAACTGGTGATACTCCACTTTCGATCATTTCAATCTAATTAAAGATTCATTAAAACTCCACTTAGTTTTAATCTTCGACTGGGTTAAAGAATCAGTGTCATTTAAAACACGGTTCACGATAAACCCAAAATCACATTCATTAATTATCGGGTTAAAGAACGAGTGTTATTTAAAACACTGCTCACGATAAACCCAAAAATCAATATCAATTCAATTCCAATTAAATATTATTTAATTGGTACACTTCATTAAATCTAATTAAAAGATTTAATCTTTTCTCAACTGGGTTCAAGAACAGTGTTAGTGAAGACACCATTCACGACAAACCCAAATCACATTTGATATTCAATACAAGGCTCTGAATAGAAAATATACCGGCTTATATTCAATATCAAATTCCACGACTAACAGATATCGTATTGGAAATAACGATATAAATATATATCTTTCAAATTTCCATATCAACATCCGTATAATCACGAATTCCTACATCGAAATAATCCGAAGACAATTTCGATTTCAAATCCACTCCAATGCGATCATTGGAATTTTGGTTACTTTTAAAACCCTTTTCGAATTCAATTTATTTATTTCCAAATAAATAGAATTATAATTCTAGTTCAAAACTAGTTCATTTCGATAAAAATCTACTTTTATCTTTTCAAATATGGAGTTTTTCATCCCAATTCTTTCTAAATCATTTCTTATGATTTTACACAAATTATTACTATTTTTAATAATTTTATCAAGGCCCGTACAGTCGATTTCCAACAATGGCCATCGAACTGCACTTACAGCGACCTTTTTCGAATTTGATTTGGACGTATCTCCAAATCCAACCGTTAGATTTCAAATTTCTAATATTCGTTAGAAAGCTCTTTTCGATACGAACCTAACGGTTCCGGTTTTAGGAGAATCCGACGGTCGGATCTCCCGTAATGTCCGTTTGAAATAAATGGTCGAAATTGGCGAACTGCCGCGGCGCGGCACGTTCTATTCAGGCCATTATATTATATATATAATATATATTTCGTCGATTTCTATTCAAAACGAATTATATAAATAGTTTTAAATTCGTTTCAAAAGCAATTTCAACTTCCTTTTCAATTCAAATCAAAATTGAATTCTTCTTTATAAATTCGTTTCAAAATTCATTTCTATTCAATTCAAATTTCAATTCAATTCAAATTTCAATTCAATTTGAATTCATTTCAATTCGGTTTCAATTCAATTCATTTCGAAATCGTTTTCAATTCAATTCATTTCGAAATCGTTTTTAATTCAATTCATTTCGAAATCGTTTTCAATTCAATTCATTTCGAAATCGTTTTCAATTCAATTCATTTCGAAATCGTTTTCAATTCAATTCATTTCGAAATCGTTTTCAATTCAATTCATTTCGAAATCGTTTTCAAATCGATATAAATATCGTTCACGTCAAAATGGCGTCAAACTAATCAACACGGCTTCATAAATTTCTATTTTCAAATATTCTATTTCAAATATTTCTATTTCAAATATTTCTATTTCAAATATTTTCACTTCAAATATTTCTTTTTCGAAACTGGAATGAGGCCCAATCAATTACCATATAAAGTTAATTATATGGATTTTCATACAACACATGTATATAATAGCAACGATAAATAATCAACCATCAACCAAAGTGCACTACACTGTATAAGCATCAAATATAGATATCTAACGCTTATAACAGCCTGTCAATCAATCGATCGACATATTTACTCAATCAGGATGAGTGAACTTCAAATTTCATCCCAACACCCGTGTGGGGTTTCAAACAATCAAACACATATTTTATTCGTGCAGTTAGGCGATGTGTAAAATTTATCAACCCAATCAACGTCCTTCAAATAGGTGTACATAAACAAACCGTCAGGTTTGTAAATGAATATTTATTTATTCACATTCACGTTAAAAATTATATTTTTAACGATAAAACATTTTATTTTAACTTATGAATTTCTATTCAGTTCATTCTTTAAACAAAATGCTATTTTTATTTTTCTAACTTATTTTAGAAAATTTCGGCGGCATAACGGCACGATACTAGAAACGGGACAAGGCCTAGCCTTATCCCCGGACTAGTGAAGGCCCACGCCATTCACACATCAATCTTAATCAATTTCCAATTCAACCAATCAATCAAATCCCAATCAAATAATCTAACCAACTACACAACCAAACAAACAAGTCCATGGTATGTGGACGGGTGTCGGGTGCTTCTAATAAGCACCGTCTGCATCCTAGTATATATATATAACTAGAAAAATAGAATTTGAGTGAGAAGTTCTCACCTATAGCTATCCAAGCTCCATGGCTCTTCATTGATAGAAATCTTCATCGCTATCGCCTTTTTGTCACTTTCGTTGTCCGCTTTCACTACATATGTAAAAATCGAATTTTCACTTCGCTATCCCATATATAAAAATCATATTTTTATTTCAAAGTTCAATATATAAAAATCGAATTTTTATTTCAAAGTTCAATATATAAAGATCGAATTTTTATTTCAAAGTTCAATATATAAAAATCGAATTTTTATTTCAAAGTTCAATATATAAAAATCGAATTTTTATTTCAAAGTTCAATATATAAAAATCGAATTTTTATTTCAAAGTTCAATATATAAAAATCGAATTTTTATTTCAAAGTTCAATATATAAAAATCGAATTTTTATTTCAAAGTTCAATATATAAAAATCGAATTTTTACTTCTATGTTATATAGATAAAAATTATATTTTCAACTCTTTACATAAACAAAAATCATATTTTGACATCACCTATATAGCAAAGACTATATTTTTAATATTTTTTTTAAAAATATAAAGATCATATTTTTAATTCTTTAAAAATATAAAAATCATATTTTTATTACTTCATATATTTAAAAATCGAATTTTTATCTCTATATCACTTCATATGAAAAGTTCAATCAGTTTTAACTTCTTCTAAATCTTTTACTTTTTAAAGTTTAAATCCTTTAAAACCTTTTTAGAAATCAGTTTTAAAATCATTTATAAAATCAGTTTTCTAATCTTTTATAAAAATCAGTTTTCTAATCTTTTATAAAATCAGTTTTCTAATCTTTTATAAAAATCAGTTTTCTAATCTTTTATAAAAATCAGTTTTCTAATCTTTTATAAAATCAGTTTTCTAATCTTCTATAAAAATCAGTTTTACATTTTTTTATAAAAAAATCAGTTTTACATTTTTCCCAAATCAGTTTTTACATTTTTCCCAAATCAGTTTTTAAACTGTAAATATAAAACAAAATAAAATATTAATAATAATAAAAAAAAACAAAAACAAATACTTACAGCCGAGAGAGGGGGGGGTTTCTTCCTGCGTCGGAGGGAGGTGGAGCTGCAGGCGAGGCGAAGGGTGGAGCGAGGGTTTGGTGCGGTTGGCGGCGAGGTGGTTCCGGCGGTCAGGCAAAAGGTGGGGTTCGACGTTGGGGCTCGTTCTGGTTGCGTCTGCTTCTGGGACCTAGGGTTAAAAGGGGATTGCGGGTTTTAGGATTAGAAGAGGAGAGAGAAGATCGGGAGGAGGCTGGAGGGAAAGGGGGGGGGTTTCGCGGAAGCCTGAGGCGGAGGGGGCTGGGGGTCGTCGTCGATCGCCTGAGGGCGACGAGCGATTCAGGTTTTTTTTTTTATATAAAATGACGGGGAGAGAGAGAACTGAGGAGGGGGGGGGGGTTTATGTAATTTAATTAATTATTTTATTTTAATTCAAAAAGTCAACTTTTCCAAACGACCTCTAAACGAGGCCCACCGCCTGTCGTCCATAGCGTTTAACCCCCATTCCGAACACAATGGGATATGTATCGCAAGTTGATTCGATCCTTTGAATTAGTTCCCGTTACATTTACATTTAAATCATTATATTGAATTTTAAACGTACATTTTATATTACCGGGGTCATATACTAACTCTAAAAATTTTCGAAAAATATTTTCTAGCTTCGTATTGACGATACGGTCCTAACAAAACTAGTTTCGTCGAATTCTGAGACCGTTAGAAAAATGACCAATTTCCAGTCGATTAAATTCAACTAAAACTGGTCAAACGCGTTTTCCTTTGCCACGCTCACATATTGATTCGAAAAATTATGAAATTTGGAATCTAGCAATAACTTGACATCACGGACCCAACAAAACTGGTTTCGTCGAAATCCGAGGTCGTTTGCAAAATTGCTATTTTTAAGGGTCTGAATTCCATAGCGACTATTCAGAATTTTGAACTGGACATATCTTATCATTTCTAAGATGAAATCTCAGTTTGTTAACTTCGTTACAAAGATATAGTTATACAGATTCAAATATTTCTTGTTTCGTTCAATTCTGACTTATAACGAATTCTGTATATTCATTTGAAATTAGAAATCGAATTTTCGAACTACCGCGCCATTTTCAATTCTATTTATAATAATAAATAAAATTATATATATTCTAACGACGACGTATATAATATATACGTCGAATTATATTCAAATTAAATTTCTCGCCGATATTATTTAAAATAATTCATTTTAAATAATCAAAATTCGCTAAAATTGCCAAAATAAAAATTTCAAACTGGCTCGCATTTTACGGGTTGTTACAATGTTTCCCAAAGTTACATGACCATGCGACTTCATATGGGAAAGAAATAAATATTCTATGATCCTCCGATGCGTAGAATGCGGGTTGTTACAATCCTCCCCCCTTAAGAAATTTCGCCCCCGAAATTCCCTAAACAAAGCACGCAAAGGGTCCCGCATGCCTATCAACCATAAAACAACAATCAAACATGCAAAACAAGTCTATCCTAGAATGCGGAATAACTTAATTATGAAGTAAATCTTACCAGACAAAGAGTTCTGGATACGTCTTCTTAATGCTCTCCTCTGTCTCCTAAGTACAGTCATTCTCGTTCTCGCCCCACTGAACCTTGACTAGTTTCACCGCCTTCCTTCGAAGTTGCTTCGTATCGTGCTCGACAATACGAATCGGCTTGCAGTTCCCAACTGCCTCGGGTTCCACTTCGAAGTCCTCTAACTGATCATGTGAAATAGTCAAATCTGGGTCATGCACAAACTTCCTTAATTGGGAAACATGAAATACGTTGTGAACTCCCGCCATCTTCTCTGGTAATTCAACTCTATACGCCAAATTCCCAACTAATTCAAGAACCGGGAACGGTCCAATAAATCTTGGTGCCAACTTGCCTCTCCTGCCAAATCGTATCACGCTCTTCAACGGAGAAACTTTGACAAACACCAAGTCACCAACGGAGAATTTTAAATCTCTTCTCCTCTTATCAGCATAACTCTTCTGCCTATCTTGGGCAGCTTTCATTCGTTGTTTAATGATCTTAATCTTATCCGAAGTTTCCCTCACCACATCTGGTCCAAGCATAAACTTCTCGCCAGTCTCTATCCAACATGATGGTGAGTTGCACGGTCTTCCGTACAAAGCTTCATATGGAGCCATACCGATACTGGATTGGTAGCTATTATTATATGCAAACTCTACTAGATGCAAATGGTCATCCCATGATCCACCAAAATCCAATATACATGCTCTCAAGAGATCTTCCAATATACGATTCACCCTCTCCGTCTGACCGTCGGTCTGAGGATGATATGCGGTACTGAGATGAAATTCTGACCCTAGAGCCTCTTGTAAGCTCTTCCAAAACCCACTAGTGAACAACGGGTCTCGGTCACTCACAATGCTTTTAGGTACTCCATGAAATCTCACTACCCACTTCATATACAATTCTGCTAACTTAGCTGCCGTCCTGTTTGACTTGATGGGTATAAACCTTGCACTCTTAGTCAATCGATCCACAATTACCCAAATGCTACCATGTACCGATCTAGTCCTTGGTAAACCATCAATGAAATCCATCGAGACTTGCTCCCATTTCCATTCGGGAATTTCTAATGGCTGCAATAACCCACTAGGCTTCTTTTGCTCGGCTTTAACTAGCTGGCAATTCATGCATTTGGATATAAACTTTCCAACGTCTCTTTTCATCCCTTTCCGGTAGTAAGTCTGTTTCATGTCTCGATACATCTTATCACCACCGGGGTGTATAGTCAGTTTTGAGTGATGACATTCTCTAAGCACTTCATCTCTCAAACCATTCACGTTGGGTACAACTAGTCTTCCATTCTTTCGAAGCCATCCTTCTCGATCAAGCCCATACAAATTCATTTCCTCACCGTCGATATTCATCTCTAACTTAGAGATGATTTCCAATAGATTAGGATCGTCCCTCTGGCTGGAACCAATCCGCTTTATCAAAGTGGGTTTTATCGCCAAATTAGCTAGCATTTCTGGATCCAATTCGCACTTTGGTCTGAAATCAAACCCTGCGATATATTCCAGTTGCTTCCATTCAAGAAACATAGCCCCTAAACTGGCATGTCTCCTACTCAAGGCATCGGCTACCGCATTACCTTTCCCAGGTGTGTATGCGATATCAAAATCATACGAAGCCAAGAACTCTAACCATCTCTGCTGACGGAGATTCAGATCTTTCTGAGAGAAGAGATACTTTAACGATTTATGATCGGTAAACAACTCAAATCTCTCTCCCAAGAGATAATGTCTCCATATCTTTAATGCGAACACAATCGCTGCCAGTTCCAAATCATGGGTATGATACTTCTTCTCATGCGGCTTTAACTGCCGACTAGCATAAGCTACAACCCTACCTCCTTGCATCAACACAGCACCTAGTCCGGTACCACAAGCTTCCGTGTATACCGTCATTTCTTTATTCCCTTTAGGAATGACTAGCACTGGCGCACGCGTCAAACTTTCCTTTAGACTCTTGAATGCATTCTCACACACTCCGTCCCAGACGAAGGACGTGTTCTTCTTAGTCAACTGAGTCAACGGTGCTGCTATCTTGGAGAAGTCCTGGATAAACTTACGATAATATCCAGCTAACCCCAAGAAACTTCATACATCTGTTGCATTCTTGGGCGCAGGCCAATCCTGTACCGTAGCCACCTTCGCAGGGTCCACGGCAATACCATTCTCTGAAACAACATGGCCCAAGAATCTCACTTCCCTCCTCCAGAAGTGACACTTAGAGAATTTTGCTTTCAACTGGTGTTTTCTCAACACCTCCATCACTATCCTCAAATGTTCCTTGTGTTCTCCCTCTGTCCTCGAATAGACCAAAATATCACCCACGAACACAAGGACAAACTTATTCAACTGATATCTGAATACTCTATTCATAAGATCCACAAAGTAGGCTGGTGCATTGGTCAACCCAAATGGCATGATCAACCACTCATAGAATCCAGATGGCGTCCTAAATGCCGTTTTCGGAACACTCTCATCCGCTATTCGGAGCTGATGAAATCCCGTCGCGAGGTCCAACTGGGAGAACACTCTTGCTCCTTCCAGTTGATCAAACAAATCATCTATCCACGGTAGAGGATACTTATTCTTCCTCATCACCTTATTCAACTCGCGATAGTCCACGCACAAACGAAGGGAACCATCTTCCTTAGTGGCAAACACAACTGGTGCTCCCCACTCGGAGACACTTCTTCTAATAAATCCCTTCTTCAAAGATTGCTGACTTGCACCCCGATCTCTCGCTGCTCCCTTGGTGCCATACGACGAAGCGGCATCACTATAGGTCTGGCATCTCTCACTAGATCAATACGGAACTCAATCTCTCGGTGTGGTGGAAGCCCGGTCACCTCCTCGAAGACGTCCGGATACTGGCCAACCACGGGCACATCTGACAACTCATCCTGCGGGATGTCGAGGGAATTTATAAAACTAGCCATTACCCCATCACTAAGTAGACTACCAAACACTACCCTCCGCCCATCATCCGCCCTAACTGTCACCAAAAAGCCCTCACAGTCTACCACCACCCCGTATCTTTGGAGCCAATCGACTCCCAATATAATGCCATACTCAGTAAAACCCAAAACAAAGCAATCACAAACAAACATACATCCATGACTCGATAAGACCAAATTTCGGCAAATCATACTAAGGTTAGTCGAACCACCAATCGGGTTTGTCACTACCAAAGGTCTATCGACTATCTCGGGTTCCAGTCCCAACCTATCTACCAGGTCACTAGATATGAAGGAACGGGAAGCCCCAGTATCAAACAAAACTCGAACTGGTACATCATAAATAGAAAGCATACCTTGAATAACGACATTCTTTCCTTTCTCCGCCGCAGTTGGGGCATTCAACGAAGAAGGAACAACATCAATAGCATATACTTTCACAATCTGCTTCTCTTTAAGAGGTCGTGGACACTTATCCTTATGATGTCCCACTTGACCACAGTTATAGCACTTCCTATCCGCTGGCTTGGCTCGACATTCTTTAGCATAATGGCCCTTCTTACCACAGCTGAAGCACTCAACTTCTTTCTTGTTCTTTTTCTGGCCATCCTTAGATTGGTTCTGCTTCCTCTTATTCTGAGAGTTATTCTTGCCTCCACCGCCTGCTTGCGGCTTCAGCCCTTCTGCAGATGCAGCCTCAGTCTTTGACTTAGGGTAAAGACTCTCTGATCTCAAAGCTTTCCCCACAATCGATTCAAAGGTCTCATCGATGTGGTTGATAAGCCTTTCCCCCAAGTATCCAGCCAACCCAGTGATGAACTTCTCATTCTTCTTCTCAGGAGTATCGATAAGAGATAGTCCATACTTAGACAAAGTGTCGAACTCAGCAATATAGTCAGAGACTGCCCTACCATTCTGCTTGAGTTCCAAGAACCTCTTAAACAACACTGACTTCTGGGCAGCTGGAATGAACTTCTCGCTAAAGCGAGCCTTGAACTGATCCCAAGTAACCTGATCTTCTGGAGTAGCTGTTCTAATGGCATTCCACCAATTCATCGCTCGCCCTTGCAGCTGACAAGACGCTAACCTTCTCTTCATCGCATCCTCAATACCCAAGTCGTCGAAGATACGATCACAGCTATCTAACCAATCCTGAACATCTGTGGCCGACTCCGTTCCGTGGAACGACTTCCAACCAAGGTGAGTGTAATCCTTGCACAAATTGGCGAAATCGGTCCTAGGCGCCTGCACTACTGGATCACCACCATTACCGGGATTGGGAATTGCCGCTTGCACATCCCTAAGCATGTCTCTCATGAGGTCAGTAAACATTGCCCTCATGTCAGCAGTATTCCCATTATTGGCTCCTGTAGCAGCACCTCTTGCGTTTCGGCTCATCGTTAAATCTGTAAAGAGGAAACGATTAACGACCCCATAGCGGTGCTAGTGTAGTACGACTTCATTCTTATCCTACTAATAGCACATATATATAGCTTTTAAAAACCAATGTAATCACAAATACGCTCTCTCATATACGTACTATCTCTCCCTAGTGTCTTTCCCTAGGTTAACTACGCAACCTAGAGCTCTGATACCAAATGTGACGGCCATCCCCGCACCAACCGACATTTACTCCAAAAGTGCGCTGTACACATGTCCAGTTAGTGCAGGACGGTCGTCAGGATGAAAGGAAAGAAGGAAATGAACTAACAAGGAACCTGTAAAATGTCTCACAGCGCATGGAACAAAATATAATAACAACATACTTGACATAAAACAGGTGAGATAGTGCATAAGCTGAAAACAAACTAACATAGCAGCGGAAAATCCAAGTACAGCTTATGATCCAAAGCTAACATTATTACAAGTTTTAAAACTGTCTCAAAAGCAAAAGCAAGATAAGGGAGGTACACTACTAATGCCTAAGTAGCAACCACCAACGACACAGGGAGAATATCTATATATCATACGTGGAAGCCTCCTGCTCGCCTCCGAATCAGCTACTCGCACATCACCAGCTAACCTGTCTCTAGTCTGCTCGTGTGAGCACCCAGAGTAATAAGAAGAGACATAAAACTCTAGGTCAAACAAAAAGTCTGGTATGAGCGATAAGCATCTAAACAAAACAATAACAGGTATACTAAACCATACCTGAACCTGGACCTGCAACCAAAGCGTTAGCACTACATACTGTACAACACTCTAAGGTGCCATTTCAAATGGTGTGAAGATAACGGGGGTGGGGGTGTGCATGTCATAGTGATGGCAAACAATCAAGCATAACAACCATCCTCACATCTCCCACTCAGTACGTAAAGCATACGATATTCACCACTTCGATCACCCAACATATTTTGCTATGATCACTTTGCCCCCATGAAGTCATAAATGGCTTCACTGCACTGATACATAGCCACTAATCCTTCGCTATGTCCACTTTGCCCCATGGAGTCCCACTGACCCCACTGCACTCGCTCATAGCCTTGCTAATCCTTTACTATGTCCACTCTGCCCCATGGAGTCACAATGACCCCACTGCACTGGCTCATAGTCTTGCTACGATCACTTTGCCCCTCGAGTCATAATGACTCTACTGCACTGATAACGTAGCCCATCATTCATTTCAGTGGTGAATCGAAGTTATGAACGTCGACAACTCCTTAGCACACGTCCCGCAGCAAAGCCCAATCATGAAGTGAACTCATTGGTTCCCAACTGGATCCTGAGCTCTAACTTCCCATTTGGACTACCTTTGCATCTCGGGTTATTGGTCATCACCGGATCGGTTCGGATCTCCTCCTAATCATCAGTTCGGTTCGGATCGGAATACTCCTCCCTAAGAAATCGGATCGGTTCGGGTCTCCAACACAAGCCTTCCCCTCTGCTCCAGATCGGATCGGGTTCTCCACCATGCCACGGTTCGGATCGTCACCATTATCGTCGGGTCGGGTCTCCAAGCTCCATCGCCACAGATCGGTTTGGAGGTGGCTAAACAGATCGGATCAGGGTCCTTCTGGCGATTCGGATTGGGGTACTCTCCTCTAGGCCAAGTACAACGGTTCGTGCTCACCATCTTTGAACGGATCGGGTCGGAGCTGCTGAACTCGCATGGGAGGTGGTTCGGATCGGGTCCTTTCCTTCGTTCCGATCCGAATCGGCCAATTTTCTGCATTTTCTCCAGCAAGCAGTTTACGCCACTCGACGACATTTTCAACCATTCCAACTATTCTAATCAATCACAAAGCATACCATACAGTCATAGCAACATGTATAATCAACCACAAACACCAAAACAAAAATATGATAGGTTATCAAACATAGTCAAAACCCCATATTTTCCCTTAAGCATGTTTAGGTGAAACTAATGATATGATTAGCAAAACTTAACCAAATTAACCGAAATTCATATCAGAGGTCTAAAACATCATTTCGAATTTTATAAATATTTTTCTAGAATCTTATCATGTTTAAATTCGCTACTTAACACTAATTACCCTTAATTAACCATAATTAGTGAGGAACTATGCAAATCACTCACCTTAGCCACAAATAAGACTTAGATCTGAAATAAATCTCTGATTTGGTGCGAATCCCAATGCTAAGAAGCATCTCTAATGTTGATTTGGTGTTGATCTCTCTTGATTTGATGTTGCTAAGCCCAATCTTCAAGTAGAAAGTGATTTGGAGGTGATTAGGGGTTGGAGGCCATTTTTAGGGTTTCTTAGAGGTAAGTGGAGGCTAGAAAACTGAAATGAAATGAATCTCTAACTCATTTCAGCCTCCCCATAACCCTAATCCCGAAATGGGTTATGGTCTCAATTGCTAATCACCTTATTTGGCCCGGTTAAATAAATTTTCACCTTCCAAACCTTATTTCAGCCATATCTCCCAAACGGTAAGTCCGTTTCTCACATGTAACCACTCTACGGAAAGGTAAACCATCAAACGAATCTAATGGAAGTGGTTTTAGGTCAGAATTCCTTTCCAATCAAAAGTTATGGCCGAAACAAGATCAGCTAGGGGTAAAACAGTCATTTAAAAATCGGCAAAAATCATGAACATGGGAAATGACTCTATGTTTCCCAAAGTTACATGACCATGCGACTTCATATGGGAAAGAAATAAATATTCTACGGTCCTCCGATGCGTAGAATGCAGGTTGTTACAGATAGAGTATTTCCAATGATCGCATATGTTGTTTTGTACAAATATATATGGTGGCAGAGAATTTATTCTTTTAGCATAATATCCAGAATATATTTGTTCAAATCAATTAATGAATAACGAATCTGACAATGTGGCATTCAAAGTTATTGTGCTATCAGTGAATGATAAGTAATCGTAGCATCAGGCCTCAGCAACCAGGAAATGACAAAAATCGGGCAGGCATCATGGCTAAGTGGGTAGCTCCCAATTAGGGTGTATCATCACATATCTAGAGAAATTAGTTTCATTCTTTATTCTATTTCGATGCTGTCCCAATCGTAAAAACGGTTGCTGATCCCAACCGTTGGTGATATACATCCGATACACTCAAGCGAAATGAGTGGTCGGTCATGTGTGGCCGGGTTACAGGATGTTCTTGTTGAACCCAGTGTATTCTTCTCTAGAGATACACTATCGGAAGGTGGTTCCATATCTTGCCATAGTTGGAAATTCATTACCCAATGCGATTTTGATTGTATATTATGTATGTGGAGCGTGAGATGAAAGCGTTCCACTAGATTTATATTTATTTGATTTAGACACTATTATAATATCAAAAGAGTTTTGATATAAAGATTATTGTTTCTTTCAAAAGGGTTTCGAAAGTTAAGTCAAGTGTTTTGGATTCTCATAAGGAAAAACTCATTCCGTGTTATTCGGCGTTGTCTTATGAGATATCGTTTATTTTTCTTAAACTAATTTAAATTGTTTACTCATACCAGTCCCATGACTGACCTGAAGTTTATTTTGTTTTGTTTTACCTAAACTCTTGTGTGCCTAAATTTGTACGGGCAGTTAAGTAGTTCAGGATTTTACAGATTTATCTAAAGGGGCTTAGAGCAGGAGGCTTCAACATTATGTATTTATTGTTTTCCGCTGTGTTGTAAGTGTTGTACTCTGATTTTGATATGTATATAGAAAAAAATTGTAATCCAAAAGTTTATATATATATATATATATAATATTTTGTTCCGCTGCGATGTGAGATTCTGTATTGTTGTTGTTATTTTTCTTCTACCTTTTTCTTCTTTATTAATAATAATTCGTATTTCTGTGATATTTGGGTTGGACGTGTGGTGTATTTAGTCAACTCAGATGGTACGGATTTGCGGTTCATTACAGTATCTACTTCAGTCTTGTGATTTGAAAAAAAATGATGATTTACATTTTTCTTTTAAGATGACATGTTTTTAACGTTTGACAAAAGTAAGTTATCATGAGGAAAATGAAATTTTGACACTTTTGAATTTTTGGAAGGAAGTTTAAATGAAAAAGAAAGGCCAAACCATGTTTTAAAAGTATAGAGTATGTAAGGTTTAGTGCCTAGGAAAGACGGGAAAAGTTTTGTGGCTATAAAGTAAATAGCGAAAATTATCTTGGATTAATAGTAAGTTCTCGTAAGTGCATAATCATTGAATAGCATAGGGTGTTGCTTGAAATAATTGTTGGTACACAGCTAGGACTAGTAGTGGCTACTAGATAGTGAAGAGCAAGTAAGTGTTTAGATCATGTTGCTAATTTCCATGTTAGGGGTAAACCCGTTACCACATTTCTAAGGGGAATCGTTCCGTTATTTTGTTGGGTAGTTAGGGTAACACCTAAACCTATCATAGATCCTATTGTTTGGACTTTTCTATCTGAGGGGGACATGGTCCTGAGATTCTTGGCCCTAAGTAGTAGTTGTGTAGGGTGTCTGTTCTCCTGTTTTAGTTAGAAGACTATATGCTTATTTAAATTTAAACTAAGTTAGATAATTAAATAATCTAAGAAAAGAGAAAATGTACAACTGAAAAAGGAAACAGAAAATTCAGTAAAGCAACCAAAATGGGAAATTATGAGAAAAGATGGATAAAGATAAAACTTTCCAAGATGAGATGAAAAAGGAAAACAGTAACTAAGAAAATTTTCTTATGTGGGCTGTGCTTGGATAGGAAGATAGGGAATCTTTATAAATAGTTACATAAAAATCCAAGTACAGTTAGAAAAAGGTTGAAAAAGAAAAGCGGGAGATGCGGAGTTTTCCGTTTTCCACCTTTTTGTAACATAAGAAATCAAATTTAGAAAATTAGATTTTTCTGGAATTCGAAAAAATTAAGTTGGTTGGTAGGATTATGGATGCAACAATTGGATGAACTATGCTCTTATTCAGTAAGAGTGTGGGAAAATTTGGATGAAAAAGCATTTTGATTTTTCAATATATTGCATTCATGTAGAACTGCCAGTATATTTAGGATGTGAGCATCATATTTTAGAAGGATTTTTGAAAAGCTTGCATACACATAGGAGGTACCGCTTAGGCATACATGCATTATTATGTTGTACTTCACTTTGCACAAGTGCACAATGTTTACAAAAATTGGATGCATACATGATGGATGTATATTATGCGGGGGGTTAATTTATTTTATACTTACCAAATTTCGGGGACGAAATTTCCTAAGGGTGGGAGAATGTAAGACCCCGTATATTTAGTGTAAAATAATAAAATAATAATAACTTAATTAAATATTCAGAATTAAGTAAAATGGACTGCGCCATTACGTTTGTCTCAAAATTCTAGTCAAGATAGACATCTGGTTTGCGTAAAATGGACACCGTATGAAGAAGTTATGAGAATTAGAAGTTTGTATACATATAAGAAGCTTATATGTAGATATATATTAAATAAATATATCCGAAAAATTCGAAAATCAGTTCAAAAATCAAAATCGCGGGCTGGAAAGTTCGGAGGGAAAATGGACCGTTGGCGGTCGACCTAGGGGTCGACCCACCAACAAGGGTCGACCTAGGGATTGATTCACCTAAAGGGGGGTCGACCCACCTAAAGGGGGGTCGACCCGACCGGCATATCCAGCATCCACAAGTTGTAGGCCTAATGTGGGAGGTCTAGACCATAAATGGACATGGTAATGTGTTGGACTACTTAACCTAATCTAATCCATAGGGATTGTATGAATATAAACTAAAGTTAGGGTTAAGTAAAATTTGTCGGACAATGGGTAGGCTAGGCAAATCTAAGGGGGTGGGTAATATTTACATATAGGCCCGCAAACTTAGCCTGATAAGGTCATGTAATTAAAGATACCTAGTGGTATACATAACCTGTAGAAATAATAAAGTTATGTAATTAAAGACACCTTTTAGGGTAAGCATAACTTGTAGAAATGATAATCACCTATTATAAACAACTAACATTAATGAAAATGTTGTATAATAGGTAGACTTGTCCTAGGGACAAGTGAATATTATAACTTAGGTTATAATAAACTAATAAGGAAATGGGATAGCTGGTGAAATGAGATAAGGGGCACTTAATTATAAATTAAGTAATCAATAACTGGGGGAAGCCGGAAACCAGTTGAGAAAAGGGGGAAAATATATGAAATATAAGAAGTTGTACTTAATTATAAATTAAGTAACCTGTAAGCCTTGAAGTCTGAAACCCGTTAATAAGAATGGTTAGGCTTGTCCTAGGGATAAGAGGAAATTATAACATAGGTTATAATAAACGGGTAGAGAAACTTATTAATGAGACTTAATTAATAGAACTAAGTTAATAAGTAGATAGCGATAAGTTGTATTGAAAATGTAAAATGGAATTATGATTAAATGAGAAAGAATGAGAAAAACTTATGAAATGAAATAAGTTATATTTAATTATAAATGGTAAGTGACATGTTAATTAGAAAATATGTGAATTAGATGAACTTAATTACATATTAAGTAAAACATGTTATTGTAATGATGAAATCAACAAGAAGATAAAAAGGGGTTGTGGATTATAGACCTTGAGCCACAATCTAGAGAATAACATGTTGTAGGCTTATTAATAAACTTAAATGGATTAAGTTGTATGACTAAAATTAATAAGTAAGAGTAACTTGGTAATTTAAATAAGAATTCAATATGAATTGGAATAACCAAGTTAATTGGAAACCTGATGAGGTGAGATAAGCGCGTAAAAGAATGTTTAGACATAGGGTCTAAAAACATTCTAAAGTAAGGCGCTTAGACCAGTCCGTGCGGTTGAGGGTGAATAACCCAACGAGGTAGATCATCGAGGTGTAATAAGGCACGGGGGGGGGGGGGGGGGGGGAGCACACATTAATCTGATTGCTCTGACGGCTCCGAATGACTAGAAGGGGAAGCATGCGGCTTCTTGAGGTACGTAAGGTGCTCCTAGTAGTCCTCTATATGGCGGAAGATGTCTTAGGCTATGTCCACAAAGGTTGGGTCTGCATGTAACTACTAGGTGGGTGGGCCTTGACTGCTGATGTAGCTATGCAGTTAGAATGCTGTAACGAGGTAACACCAGGGTGGTTCGGCGGTTGCCTCACGAGGAGGCTGAGGGAGGCAGAGGTTTACGACCAACAAGGAAGTAGACCGTTGGATACCCTGCATCGGCAGCCAGTGGGATGCGGAAAGGCTTGAGCTAAATCCAAGATACCATTTCACCCTTCACTATCGGGGTAAGGGGTTAAGGGGGAGAAGACACATGGATGTTTAGATTTTTTGCGTAGGGGCAGTCGCTTAGATCTAGTAGTCTTTACTAGTTGAGGGAAGGGCCAAGGTGGGGCCATAGCCACCACGAAAACAGACCATAGGTATATCTGTATATAGAGGCTCTTTAAAGACGGGTCTATACGAATATGGAAAAGACCCGATCGAGTTCTGTGCTTCTTGTATCGCCCTACCACGGTACTCGGTGCACATTAGAGGACGTGCGATTGAGGCATCGAGCTACAATTGAAGATACATATGGTGGGCAGTTTAGATACATGCATGTCGGCTCTGGGTGGTGTATCGTAGACTTGAGGGCATTACTCCGGTATGAAGTTTGATTTGAACAAAGGTGGCAGTTAGGACGTTTACATAGCATAGTAATGATAGATATATGCGGAACGTAATATTGTTATATGTACGTCACTACGACATAGGATGAGGGACAACGTATATTTCGATAATGTTACGGTGGAGACCGTGTGAGTGGGTACCATGGGGTTTACCTTAATATTGGGGGCTATATATATATATACTATATTAGGTTAATCTACTGGAAAGTAAATGGGTATGACGTGTGTATGAGCCTTGAGTGCTGATAACCCAAGTAACCTAATAAATAAGAAAATATGATTGAACGGTATAAGTAGGGTTATCCAAAGTGTATAGTTTAAATCCAGTCACAAGAACTTGCGTTCTGACCTCCTCCTCATAACTTACTCGCAGGTTAGATTTGTGGCAGGGACATGATAGCCTTAGATACTAGTTAGGCAGTATTATTAATACGGTAAGGCTATAATTTGATTACATTATATTTTATCTATTCCGCTGTGAGATAATTTCTGAGCTCTGACATGTTTTATGTCTTTGACTTTTCTACAGAATACCAGAGCAAACCAATACGAGTTTCGATAGATTGGAATTTTGAAAAAAAAATCGGTCTATCAAAATTAGGGTTGTCACATTACTTATATAATACAAAGGCATTTGTTGCAAATAGATCAAATCTTGTCAAAAACATTAAATTTACTATATAAAATTTCTTCAAACATGAATTTATGTTTTACTTTAAGTGAATCCATCATTTAAATAATAATACATTCTTCAAGTTCGGTTAAATCAATTATCGACCGAATTAACCGAAATTAATTCTGTTCGGTTCAGTTTGGAAAATTTTTGGTTTCAATTCAGTTTGAGTTTTTTCTACCTCTAAACCAGTTGAAGTGATCGAACACTCACCCCTAGATGTATTAACTTTGGATCAAATAATGGAATCATCTGTAATTCACGCTAGGATTTTTGAGTTTCCCTTACGTTTTGGGCATGTGTCGATTGATAAACGGTCAATGAATGGGGTCGAATTGTGAATCTTCACATTCTATTGTCAAAAAGCTAGCCACTAGAAGACCCATTTATGTACATCTTCCATCAAGTAGGAAGTTGATTTGTTTTATTGTCGAAACATTCAGAGTAGTGAATTCAACAATGAGATTCATTGATGTTTATCCCGGGATGAACTTCCATGGGAAATAAGCAATGTTGAATTAGTCCAATTCAATGTTCCAGTTAGATAGTCTTCCAGATGCCTCAGGTCTTTGTAAGGCCTATCATAGTAGATGGTCGGTCCAGACTTTGATCGGATAAGCTTGAATACGGTAGAATGACTTTCTAGGCTTTGAGTGATGTTGGTACGTTCCGTCACAATAAAAGTATGAAGTAGAGAGCATATGGATGATTCACGTTCGATTTGATCTCAATCTCTTATCTCTATGCCGAGGTCGCACGGTGGCTGTTGAGTAGTCAAGTTGCTATTATGTTGATGAGGACCATTGCTCCCAATCATGGCCAATGGAGGTTTAATTGGTACCTGACTCTGAGCGCCTGAGTATGCTATTTTAATACTTATCAGGTGGAAATCGTCGTCACCGGTGTGGTTGATAACAAATGGTCATTGCAAAGGTTAGCTAAGTTCCTTGGGTAGTAAGTCGCAAGACACATATGTCCTTCATCATGTCACATGAGTGAAGGGTAGCTTTGTAATTTTGGGTACCCTTGGTTGCTTGCTAGTATTCCGTCATTGAAAATTATCGTCACTAAGGTCATTCGAGTCATCTTTGGAACAAGGTCCGAACTGCTCCATATCAATGTCATTTGATTCAGTCAGCTGGGCAGGTTCATGTCGTGCAAACCAAGTGGTTGCCACTCATTCAGGAATAATATTTGTTGCAGTAGTGAAGTTTATACGCCATTGGAACTCTTAAAAGGGCGGCTGCCTAAAAGTATTCTTTTCCGCACATGCCATCATCGTTAACATGCTGAATCTATTCAGGAACTCCCCCCGTTGAATAACATCATTAAATAGGGGTCATGGTTCTAGGCAGAATGCCAGTTATTGTCATTTTGTTATTAACATTCTCGGACTAACCGCTGAATCTTGGTTGATAAGTTTTGATGATTGTTGTTGGCCACTACGATGCGGCACGGGTTCGGGTCGATAAAGTCGGTTCACATTCGACCCGGAGTTACGTTCGACCTGGAGGCATATTCAACCCAACCCGGAGACTTGTTTGATCCGAGCTGGAGGCTTTCCTGGACTTCACTTCTATTTTTTGTTGGTTGCTTGAAGACGTGGAGGTGGATTCATGTCCGGTGATCTCCACAATTGCAAAGTCAATGTAGAATAGAGAATTTGCAAGATTTCCTCTTCAGATTTGGCAATCCAACAAGTAGACTGGAAAATCCTTAAATGTTTTACAATGAAGAATAGCACTTATATTTTGAGATAAAAAAGGTTGACAGTCATGGCTAAGTAGTGCAGAGCTTCACATGGCCGAAAAATCCTTGAAATCTCTTTGAATGATGTATTTATAGGCTATACTCGAGTCAGGGTCGAATGGACATGTGGCGGCTGCTCAAGGGATCTCAGAGCTGTAGTGGAGAACGTGGAGAACCTCTTGGGTTCATGCATGCTAGGTGGAACCCGATCCGGTTTTATAGGTGAGTGGAGCACGTGGATAGAAATGTGGGTAACTATCCCTTTTGGGGTTGCGTCCCATTTGACCCGGAGACCATCAACCCGACCACCTTTTCCAATGCTCGATCTGTAAGATGAAAAGCCATCTTTCTTGGCTTGCATTCGACCCGACCCAACTTTAAGAACTTGGCTTGGTATGATTTTATATCTATGGCTTATGACTGTAATCATTCGGTCTTTGGGCGACCTTGCTACAAGGCAGGCTAACAATACTTATATACAAATACATACACACACACACATATATATATATGGAATGTCTATTTAGACACAAGAAATTAACACAAATTAAGGGACATAAATTCTCAACCATTGGATTATCCTCAAATTTCCACCTCTGATATAAGGATAAACTGAGCCGTTAAATTGATCCAGCGGCTGAGATTTTATATTTCTTAATTTATGTTAATTTTTTGTGTTGAAATAGTTGCTTATATATATACATGAGGAGCGTTTCAAGACACCCCTATTTTGCAGCATCCCTTTAGAACCACTATCGGTTAGTGATCTATGGTAATTGTCCAACAAGAATTTGCAGATGTTCAATCCACACACATATATACATATATATATATATATATATATATATATTATCATCTATCCAAAATTTGAATTCATTCCGGCGTTCGTAACATTTTCAAAATCTTAGCTCAATAGCCTCAATTATTCACCGTTCAGACATTTATTCGAACCGTTAAATTTAAACGTCGAATATGTTATTTTATGAATGTCGGAACGGGTTCAAATTTTGGATAGATGATAATATATATGTGAACTGAACATCTACAAAATCTTGTTTGATTTGGATTAGTTTAGCTCATGTTAGGATACGTACCGCAGTTATGCTAACGGTAAATTTACCATTACCATACCATTATCAGTCGATCATACTAGCTAAAACGCTAGAGTAATGGTAAATTTACCATTTTTAATGGTAAATTATTAGTAAAATTTCTTTAATACCAACAGTAACGGTAATTTTACCAATAAATTTAAAACACATGTATATTTATCTAATATGGTTTATTACATGCATTTAAAACCAAATTAATGATTACATTTAGTTCAATAATCAGGTAAAGTAATTATATGTACACTTATTTCTTTTCATTTATGTTTTTTATTTATTAACATTACATATTGCATAATAAAGATGCACTGTGTACAAAAAGCATATCAAGATATGTACTTTAATTGACAAACGGTAATTTACCGTCACCTATGTAGCGGTTACCAGATTATCTTCGGTATACCAGTCTATCGGTAACAGTAAGCAATTCTGGCTTACCAATAAAACAATATAGTAACGGTATTTTCCAAATGATAATGGTAACCATTACCATTATAGCCCTAAGGATAGGGGCGCTGCAAAATAGGTGTTCCTCGGAACGTGTGTGTGTGTGTATATATATGAATATTGGTGTGCTTTTATTAATTTCTGAAATAACTGTACATAGTCATAGCTAGGTTAGCATACTAACTTGCTTACATCTAGAACAATCAAACATAATCATCTAAAATACGTAAACTGAAATATAAGAAGAATTAAAATAAGTATTATTGGAAAAGTAGACCCATGATAAGGTCTACTTTGCCCCCAAACTCACATTTTAGTGCATATTCCTTGCACTTCTCCATGCAGCTAGACAAGTTACTCCATACCTTTCACTTTCTTTATATGTTATACTACCTATTGCATTTGACTCTCTCCACAATTTGAGTACAACTTGCACCAAAAATTTCATGTTAGAGACCTTCATTGTTACTAGAAGATCCTAAAAACAATCAAGGACCTAATCAACTTCTGAAAACAGCTTCTAAAACTACTTCACAAACTCATAAAATTGATATGAATTCAAGCAGCAGATTTGGAAATCACATTTGATATGTAATAGGTTAACTAAATTTATCTCCAAAAGGCAAGAGGACGTTAACAGTTCATCTTAACCAGCCGTTAAGCACATCATGTTTTCCTATTACAACTTAAAATTTGCAGCAATATATGAACTGTATCAACATTCTGAAAGCATAAACGAGAGTAGAACTGCTAGGCTGGTGGAATAAGTCTGCTACAACCCATAGGCATAAACTTTTGTTGATTCATCACTAACCTCTAGAGCATCTAAAATCATCGTGTTTCATTACACCTAGCATTACATTAGTAAATCAAGCTGGCATTTTTATATCCGTTTATACAGAGGATCGGTAGGAGATAATCGATATCTTCAGCAGGAGATGGTATAAGGTTGAGCCGATTTCACTGGATCACCGGATGTTGATCCTTCGTAGTTTAAAGATTACCAAACTCGATGAACTAATGTTCGAATCTGAGGAAATTGGATATCGGTGAGGAGATATCCAATCCTAAATTTGTCGATCTACTCGATGACGTACGATTTTCTGGAGTTAGAATCACACATTTTCACGAACCCCTTTAGATCGAATCATTGCTTCGAATTCTTGGTTCTACTGTGTTTGCTCCAGATATGCAACAATGAACCCTATCACTGATTTTGAGTTGCGTTCTAGGAAGAATGGGAGTTTTGATTATGGCTTTTCAACGATTAAGGGTTCGAGATCTAATAATCCCTGAATTTTATCGAAATATTTTTGAATCGAAACCTAATCGTTTTCAGTTGGATTTGTGAATTGAAACCAAATTGGTTTTGTTGTTTTAATAGTGGCTTATCAACGATTAGGAGGGTAATTGCTGAAGTTTGATGGTGAAGTTTGCTTGGTTTCTATCTTGAAACCAGACTGGTTCCAATTTTTTTTTAAGAAATCCCTTTCCTCTCTCCATTAGAGAGAGGAGTGTGTGTGTGTGTGTGTATATGGGAAATGTTCCGCTACACCTCTTCGGCTACACCTTTATCTCCCGCTGAATTCCATCCACTCATTTTGATTTTAATATTCATTATTTATTCACGTTATTATAAACTAGAGGACATTAGCTATGGGCCTTACTAGTTAAGGCTTCTGTCATCCACACATATACCTTTACCCTCTGTAAGGTGAGAGATGGTATTTTATCGCTCGCTATACCATCTAGCTGACCTTATCGAATAACCTCCTTAGTCGCTTATTACTTCCGTAGGATAGGTAACTATATCTGACATTTTAAGTTTCCAGGTTTGGGTAGGCAATACACACACATGGCATTTAATACCCATAAAATGAAATACCTACTCCCAGCTGGACTCCTCGACCCAAGCCACTTAAGACTAAAGCAAGTAGTCTATACGCAGAGATTATTAAGTTCGTGCCCCATTAGCCTTTAATACCTTTCCCTATGAGGATAAAGTGGGCTACGTCATTTAGTCCTTTCCATCTAGTTCCTCTTTATCGAAATAATATATGTACACGATTCATTATCGTCACGGGTTCATATGGTTAATAATATTTTACATTATTAACCTACTGAGTAATTCTATTTTTAATTAAAGTTTTATATTCATTAACATAAATAAGGAAGGTTATATCCCCTTTTCCCTAGTGTATTTATTTGAGTTCTTCCCTAATTTGGACTTTGTATTTAAATGACAATCAATATCCATTGATCTCCTTTTTGACACCCATTTTCTTTTATTTCTTTTTATTGCCCTTTTATGACCATAACGGTCATATTTTCCTAAGGTAACTATTTATCAGTCCCAAGGTGTCTATTTGTTGTACCCTAATAGCCAATTACTATTCTTATTTATTTATTTGTTGGTTAACTGTTATATGTACACATATATATTTATGTACCAGGCCTCTCACATTAAGTTGACAACTTATGGATGTCGGATTTGCCGGTCGGTTTCGGGCAGACTTCTACCACAAGTTAAACTTAACCTCATGCCTTAGTACATTTTTATTTACGCAATAGACCCCTTACATTAAGCTGACTACGTGTGGTTGCTGGATTTGTCGGTCGGTTCTGGGCAGGCTTATACCACAAGTGAGCTTAACCTCGTGTCTAAATACGATTATGATCCAAATTTCCTAATTGGGGGTGTACAACGTTTATCCAAAATAAATTTTAGTAATTGTAACCATTATCCTATCATTTTTACTTTCTCCATTCAACATTGGTTACAATTGTTATTTATTGATTTACGATCCTATTTGTAACAATTAATTATATTGATTGCTACAAATGCTCACCATAAATATATTCTTTTAATATGGAATACAATTTACATATATGATTTCATAAATGAATACCATTCAAACATTCAATACTATATGTATCTTACCGTTTTATGCTGATTTGAATAGATAATATATATATATATATTATGTTTTTGTACGGTCAACTTACTTATCTTTTATAATTATTATTATTTATTTAAATGATTTGGTTTAATCAATAACCAAACATTCCTTTTTGCATTCAATCTTGCAAAATGTTTCCAATCTTCGAAAAAGACCGCTAGCAGTAATTATTATAACGTATGCCAAATTTGTGGAATAGACACTATTCCAATTCACAAGAAATATATATGTTTATATATAATTTTAGAATAGTCGATGCGAACTACGCACAAATATTTAAACGTACGTTTGCACCATTTTTCCTTTTTAGATCTTTTTGTCATACTTCTTGTGAATTCAAAATGACATCTTTTTGTTTAAAAGAAGAAAACGACATATTTACAATAATTAAGGCAAAACCCAACAATGTTGAATACAAATAGGTATAATTACAATCACATAATTTAACAATCATATTGTTGACCAACTTTTTGACAAAAGCTGTCACGGTTCAACGGATCGAAGCCCAATGACAAAAGGCTCACCATTCAGCGAAGACCAACGCCAGCAGGCGGCCTTTATTAGAGAAAGTCCGAATAAGAATCGGCTCGAGCCGGCCACACTCAGAGCAATGGCATAATTACTCTTCAGGATAATCGCTCCCCCGCACTGACCGAGTCGAGCATCTCCTTAAAGATCGGATCGGTCGGATATTCCTGGATCAACCTGGAAATATCCAGATGAGTCATTCGTTGCTTAGCCCAGTTCTCAAGCCATTAGAGCGGTCAAACACTTCCGAAAAAGGCTATACTTTTGATACACCTCATCTCAAGTGCCACGCAAGCCACAATTCTCGAGGATACTATTAATCAGTAGTAGATCGGGTCCCACCGCCGCAACTATTCCAAAGGATCAAGTTCCATGTGTCCGGGCTCCGCAAAAGACGCAACCCATGTTGCATCTCAATTAGCCCACCTCTTCATCTACAAATATCTTCATACTAAGAATGGAAAAGGACTTCTTCTGAAAAACATGCCCTCTCAGTAAAAACTCTATAGCTAACCCCAAAAATAGCCAACTCTTTCTCTACAACATAGTCACCTTGTGTTCATTTTCCACTTTCTTCCAAAAGAAAACATATTGTACTTGTAATCAAAAGCAAATCAATATATAAAGTGGACGTAAGCACCATCTTTGTCGAACCACTATAAAAATCTTGTATGTCCCTTGTCTTTACTTACTTTTCTTCACTTTGTGATTGTTGTTCGTGTGTCTTACGCACGATTGGGGCTTGACCATCACTAGTGACCAACTTTTGACGTCAACACTTTGGCATGCCGGGGAAGGGGGAAGGGCACGCTCAAACATACTCTATGACCTTCGACCGCCTTCAGCAATTTCTAAGTCAACCATGGCAAACAAGCAAAAGAAGGGTGCTTCTACTTCTCACCGTGTACCCACAGGTGCAACGAAAATAGCAGCAACGGAGGCAAGCCATAAGGCTTCCTGCCACGAAGACACGTCCCAATACCTTACCGCGGACGATATGAATAAGCTATAATCCGAGTTCAGAAATTAGATGGAATCTCAGCGTGAACTTCTCAAACATCAACAGGAGGTGATGAACGACCTCCTTGCTCGGTTGGAGAATGGACCTCACATTCCAGTATCATTTCCTCCAACGGGCGAGGCTGGGGCAACAACTGATCTTTGGTCTGCAGAAATCCAAACCGCAGATCAGACCATACCTTTGCTTCCTCCTGGCTTGACTTCACTTCCCGACCGATTACAGCTGGGAGTATCACTTCCAATGACCAGCGCAGTCATAGCTGCGGATTCTCAGGAGGTCGACGATCAAGATCTAGGTCATTCGACCACTTTACCTCCACTCCAGGGAATAACTCAATTCCATGGACCGACCGAACAATAGCTGAGTTAACCAGAATCGGTGTCGTTCCCATTACAGCTTGACATCTTACCACAAACCCGTGTTACACCGCTTTTCCCCAAATGAAGAACTGATGGAGCCTTCCCTTCGAACCAGGAAGATAACCATACCATACCAGTTCTCAATGTGATGGAGGAAAACACTATTGTAAACCCTTCTAACATCGCCCCGAGCGGGGGCAACTCGGAGCTCCGAACATCACATGCTATGCTGGACCAGCTGGGACTCTCAGTCATAGGCAGGGATAGGTCCAATCCTCATTTTGCTCAAGTGGCGCCAGTCTGCCTAGAACCAACAGCTGAGATACCCCTACGCTCTCACCTTCACTCAACTCTCGGAGGTCAAGCCCAACCAATGGCTTACCTTCCGGGCATGCTTTCGGCAGATCCTAAAACTGGGATTCTCACTAATGCATAGTTGGATTCATGGCAACGACTCCTCGGAGATGGAAGCTCGCTTGCAAGTATTGTCAGGATCTTCACTCGTGGCACATCATCTCAACAGGATATAGATGATATCCACCGCAACCCCTTCACTTGGGAAATCAGAAACTCCCATAATCCTCCAGACTTCAAGTTTCCGGCCATAAAACCCTACAACGGCACACCGACCCGACCATCCATCTCATGCGATACATGCGTCATATAGAAATACTCGCTGCATCAACCAACGTTATGGCCAAGTGCTTCCCACTCATCCTCGTAGATATAGCCGACATGTAGTTTCGACAACTAACAACCGAGTCGATCAGCAGCTGGAACATGCTGGTCACCCGCTTCATCAAGCAGTTCAGAGTTCACATCTCCCGATCAAAGAGCATCATGTTTCTGACCTCCTTCAAGCAATGACTCGGTGAAACCCTCTGGTCCTTCCTTGAAAGATTCAAAATGGCCGTAGCATCAGTCTATCGACCTGAACCATCGATGGTGCTTATGGTCGCCATTGCAGGTGTTCAAAACCTATCAGAATTCAGGATCTCTTTAACCAGAGACCCTCTCAAAGATACCGAAGATTTCTACGCCGAGGCCAAACGGTTCCTCCAGCAAGAAGACGCCGGCATTGAGATGGAGAGCCTTCAGGTGCTTATCACCAAAGATGGAGGTTCATCCAACACCAATGGCCAGAATAAAGGTAGATGAAAGACCTCGGAAAAGAATGATCGCAACATACGACTCCGAAGAGAGAACAAGTACGATCAATACACCGAGCTCAACTCCTCTCTGCTCAACAACTACCTTGACGTATGAGAATCTCTGCCTTTTCCAAAACCTCTCGAAGAGAGCCGACCCATAAAGAACTCGACTCTGGAAAGCACTGCATGTTTCACAACATTGATGGTCATAGCACCAGTGAATGCAGGCACTTGCGCGGTCTCATCGAGGATAAGGTCGGGCGGGGGGAACTTCCCGAGTATGTTAAGAAAACCTACCCGGCCATGCCGCCACAATCTTCTACCTAAGCTCCTCAGGCCATTCCTCGAGATCCTATAAATAGAAAGGACCCTGAGCCCAACAATCGCGACATCATCATCAATAAATAAGAGTTAGATTTCTTCTTTCAAATGTATTTTTGTTTCTTTCAATAATATGGGTATGCTGAAGTACACTCGTATGGAGTTAGGATTTAGCTCCTAGGCGTGCTCTGGATTCAACCTTCACCCACTTAGAATTTGTTTCCTCATAACAGCTCTTTAGCAGAAATAAATTTTCTTTTGCAAACATGAATTATGTTTGACCGATTTAAACCAAGCATGACTAACGCTCGTTCACCCAAATATGGTCAGTGCAAAGCCGCTGTCCTTGAGTCACGGTCAATGCCTGCCATCATATCTAAGCCTACTCCTCGAGCTGAGTACGTTAGATTTCTCTAAAATGAGTATGGAAGATACATGCTCCTTCTCTAAGTTGAGTGCAATCCCCACTCGCCAAAACTTCACAAATATCCATCATCACATACGTCTGACTCCAATAGCCGAGTACAGATAAGCCTATATAAGCCGAGCACGGTTAACACTTGCCATAAGCCGAGTATGGTTGATACTCGCCACCTCCGTAAGCCGAGTATGGATAATACTCTCCACCTTTCAAGCCAAGTGTTATGATTTCTTGCTAAATCTTTAAAGCCAAGTATAGTTAATACTCGCCCAACCAAGTCCAAAGTCATCTCTAAACCAAGAGTGGCCATCACAATCTGTAACAACCCACGTCCATTAATGTCACTCACAAAGGAAATACATTAACTTCCATGGAGCATATTTAGTGTATAGAACAGAATATAACAAGACAGATATAAATAATGGTACTTGAAAATTTTTAAACAACTTTTATTGCAGCTGAGAAATAGTTTGATTACAACAACTTCATAAACCAAGTACACTTAATATCCATCTTGATAAATTGTTTAGAGTACATAAAATAAAAAGCATAAACCCCAACACAAGTAGCCATAAAAGAGATGAGCTGAACTTTACTTTCAGCAATCCAAGCACTTCCAAAAGAGAGAGGAAGTGATCTGAGATCAAGCTCCACTAGTACTAGTCACACCCTGAGAACCTTGGGGGGGGGGAGGAGGAAAAGAGTCGAAAACAAGGGGGTTAGACATAAAGTCTGGCGAGTATAATAACTTTAACAATATAATTATTAAAGTAACTAGGATAAGGCATAAACTGGTAAGATAAGATATGACCATGAAACAAGTGGGCATGACAAAGCAAATAAGAGGAATATTCTGGCGTTAATCTCGTTCCTAATCACTATAGGATAATTACTATACTGCACCACCACTAGTCACCCTAAAAGTTGATCCCGCCTACAAAACTTAATAGTGATAATGGTAGTTTCATGTACCCCTAGTTGCCTTCATAGGTGTCGTCTGCCCCTATCTCCACTAGTTGAACCCACTACCCCCATTCGATTGGCTCCCTAACTCGTAGATACCCGTGCTGGTCCCACAGTGGGGTGTATCACTCCCCAAAGTGGCAACCCGATACCACCAAAAATGCATGGCTTATATCTACACGATGCAACAACGTCTTACCTACCAGCCCGGGCCACGCATGCACATGACCCTGTTGGACTTGGGTTGCCACCGCTAACCCGTTTTGACCTCTTACAATCAAATTAAGTAAGCGTGTACCGTCCTCGACTTGGGTCGAGCTCACAAAGATACTTAATGGGTTATTGGTTTGAAAAGGGCCCACATGCTTGACACAAGCCTTCCACCTATGCGTGGTCCCCACTAAGGTTTCCCCACTTAACCCCATTCTTATTCATGTCTTCTTACATGTTTCAATCTTAGTTAAGTGCATCTAATCGCATTTCACATGCCACCCAATGCACCCACTTAATTTCACATGCTACCCAAGGCACCCACTTAACCCCCCATGTCCCACCACATGTTTATCTGGTTAAGTATTACTTAATTCATTAGAACCGAGCCTAACCTCGTGTCTTTACAATTGTTACGCATTTAATTCGTGCCTTTGACCTCTCACATTAGACTGGCATTTGTGGCTACTGGATTTGCAGGGCGGGTCCGGGCAGTCTTACACCACAAAAGAGTCTAACCTCATGTCTTAGGCGGCTAATTATTACACATCTTTATTTAACCCCAAATTGGATTTATATCCCTATTCAAATTTGTCAATAAATTCCAAATTTATTTATGTCCATAATTGTCTCTTAAAATTATGTCCATAAATACCAATTATGCCAATTAATGTCTCAAATTAATTATATGCCTTTTAAGGCCATTTTATGCCAATTTACAATTTAAGTATATTCAATATTATCCCATCATCCCCACGCTATTCGTACGTTTTCATATGACATATGTTAGACTCGCAAATAGTCTAACTTATAAAAAGAAAAACAACATCACATAACACATAAAATAGATCTAAGGATCATGACATAAGATTACATAGCCAATAACTTGCATATGAATTTCATTCAAACTAGCGTATGATACAAACCTAGCATCGGTAATGGGCATAAACTTGCATAACTTATGTACTGCTATGGATCCAAACATAAAGGTGTGAACTTACATATGGATCTAAACATAAAGATGTGAACTTGCATATGGATCTAAACATAAAGATGTAAGCTTTCATATAGATCTAAACATAAAGATGTAAACTTGCATATGGATCTAGACATAAAGGTTAATATCACATAAACTAGAATATGCATATACATGTCTCACATATATTTTAACAACCCAAACTTGTATAAGATTCATACATGAATATATGATCCAATTATCACAAACTTGCATAAGATATATGATTCAACTTGCATAAGATATATGATTCAACTTGCATAAGATTCACATAAGAACTAACATATGATCCAACTTGCATAAGACTAACATATGATTCAACACCACAAACATACATATAATTTACATCACATGATTCAAAATCATATTCTCATAATCCTAATTATATCTTATCATAATTAAATAATTAATTATTTTGTGAAAGCTATCATACTCACAATTAAAAAGAATAGTCTTGTCTTTCTGGGATCTGCATTCTGAAACTGAATTGCTCGCCTTTGATGTAGACTAATCGTTATTTAGATTTGGTTTGATTATGATTCAAGCTTCTATCTTGCTTTAGGGTTGAAAGTGTATGGCGGCTACTCTAGGTTCTCCATTGACGGCATGGCGGCTCTTGTTATGAATTAATGTGATTAGGGTTAGTGGTTTAGGAGTGTTTTTATAGAAGTTTAATTTAATAAGAGCCGTCGGATTAATCTAGGGATAACCAGAACCATCAGGACCACTCAGATGCCACATCATCCCTTAGGGCGAATCGGGCCACGGGTTGACAGCCAAACACCCTGGATCAACCCCTGGTCGACCCAGCGGGACTTGGGGTCGACTCCAAAAATGGTGCGGTTCGGCTATTCCCCCTCTCGATTCACTGTATTGAACTTTTTTTGAATATTTATTTATATATATATATGTATATCTATATATATTTCTCTCATATGCATACAAACTTCATGGCTTAACAACTTCTTCATAAGTTATCCATTTTATGCAAACCAAATGTCTATCTTGACCCAAAATTTTGAGACGAACATAATAGAGCAACCCATTTCACTTAATTCTTCTTCTAAAAATTAAGTATACTTTAATTTGTGAATTTTAATGTTATAAAATTACGGGGTGTTACATTCTCCCCTCCTTAAAGGATTTCGTCGCCGAAATCTCTAAGTTAAGAAGAATGTATCCTACCAACCAATCATCCATCTACTCAACCATCATCCACAAGCATCCATTGTCCTTAATGAAATTTCTAATGATATATGAACTTATGCAAAAATATGTGTATATGTTCCTTATCTAATGAAAAGATTAGGCGGTCCACTGATTCAGTTGACCTCCTTAATGCAAATCATGATAGTGCCATGCGTCCATTATGTATGCGAAAGAATCCTATCGATACATATTATTTCTACATGTGTGCACAACCATTCATCAAAATGCAACATCCATATGATAATACAACCATTATACATCCATTAATTTAGATATGCACACGCATTTACATGCGACATGAAGGTGATTGAGCCGATCTAGTGCCTAATGTGTGTGTACATGCATCCACAAGCAACCACTTGCATCCATTTGCATCCACCAAACATAACATGTCTCAAACACATGTTTGCAACCATAGGGTTCTTCCTAACTAAATATCGAAAATGTCATCGCAAAGATAATACTAAAAGATAGGACAAGTGTCAACAAAGCGGTAGAAAAAGGAGAAATTAAAACATACCCTCAAAAAGGAAAGGGTACAGCGTTCGCATTTTGTCTTCCGTCTCCCAAGTCGCGTCTCATTGATCATCTCCCCATTGCACTTTGACTAACTTGACCTCTTTGTTGCAAAGCTTTTTGACCTCCGATCCGAGAATGCATGTAGGAGCTCGTCTGATCGTGGCATTGCGCTCTACTTCCACTTCTTCGAGCGTGCTCGGCTCTACCACTTCCGCCGTATCGTGTAAACACTTATGCAAATGCGAAACGTGAAACACGTCATGAACTCCGCTGAGCTTCTCTGGTAAATTTATACGCCATTTGTCCAATCCTCTCCGTAATTGGAAAGGGTCCTACGAACCTCGGTGCCAACTTCCCTACTGATCCAAAACGAACTACGTTTCTTAACGGTGACACCTTAACAAAAACCATGTCCCCAATACTGAATTCAAGATCGGTTCGTCTCCTATCAGCATATGACTTCTGCCGGTCCTGCGCCGTCTTCATTCGCCGTCAAATCAGGTCTATCTTCTCCGAAGTCTCCCTAATCATGTCGGGTCCAAGCAAAACCTTATCCAGTGGATTCCCACCAACATGTAGGTGATCAACACGGTCGTCCATAAAGAGCCTCAAAAGGTGCCAGGCCAATGCTAGCCTGGAAACTATTATTATAGGTGAACTCCACTAGTGGAAGGTGTTCTTCCCATGTTCCTCCAAATTCTAGGATGCATAGTCTCAGAAGGTCTTCTGGAACCCGATTTACTCTCTCGGTCTGGCCGTCCGTTTGAGGGTGATAAGCGGTACTTAAGCATAATTGCGTTCCAACCGCCTCTTGTAAGCTTTTTCAAAATTCTCTTGTGAAAATGGGATCTCTAACGTTCACAATGCTAGAGGGTATGTATGCAAACGAACTATCTCTCGAAGGTAAACCAATGCTAACCACGCGGCGGTCCTTCCACTTTTAACCGGGAATAAAATGGACACTTTTGGTAAGTCTGTCTACAATTACCCAAATCCCCGTATTACCCTTCCTTGATCTTTGTAACCCATCTAAAAAATCCATGGAAACGCTTTCCCATTTCCAAAGAGGAATCTCTAAGGGAAGGAGCAAACCTCCAGGCTTCTTTTGCTCCGCCTTGACTTGTTGGCACACTAAGCATCTAGCAACGAACTCGACCACGTCCTTCTTCATTCCGGCCCAAAAGAAAACTTGCTTCATATCCCTATACATCTTATCACCACCGGGATGTATGGCCATCTTAGAGCGATGTGAGTCTTCAAGAATTGCCTTCTTCAAACTCTCGTCTTGTGGTACGCAAAGTCTTCCATCTCTACGTAGCCAACCTCTCTTATCTATAGCATATCTATCAAGATGACTCGAGGACTCCTCTCCTATAAGCTTGCCTACTATCTCAACCAATTGTGGGTCATTTCGCTGTGCCTCTCCAACTCGACCCAAAAGTGTAGGTTGCACCTCTCACGATGCCAATAATCCGGGTACATAAGCGACAGAGGGTCTGAAGTCAAAGGAAGATATATACTCCAAACTCTTCCCCTCTACGAACAAAGGACTTAAAGTTAACTTCTTTCTACTTAAGGCGTCGGCTACAACGTTACCCTTGCCAGGAGTATATGCGATCTCAAAATCGTAGGATGCCAAAAACTCTATCCATCTATGTTGCCTCAAGTTTAGGTCCTTCTGAGAGAATAGGTACTTTAGCGACTTATGGTCTGTATACAACTCAAACCTCTTGCCAAGCAAATAATGATGCCATGAATTAAGCGCAAAAACTATGGCCGCAACCTCTACGTTGTGGGTAGGGTAATTTTTCTCGTGCGCATTCAACTGTCTTCCACCATAGCAAATCACCCTTCCCTCTTGCATTAAAACTGCGCCAAGCCCTATCCCGCAAGCATCGGTATATACAGTGAATGTCTTACTCCCGTCTGGCAAAACTAAAACTGGAGCTGCCGTAAAAGCCCTCTTTAGACGTTGGAAAGCATCGTCACAGTCAACGTCCCAAGTAAAAGTCAAATTCTTCTTCGTTAATTGAGTGAGAGGGGATGATATCTTCACGAAGTCCTTAATGAACTTCCTATAATAGCCAGCCAGCCCTAAAAAGCTTCTTACTTCTGTTGCGTTCTTAGGAGTTTTCCAATCTTGGATTTCCACCACCTTAGTGGGATCCACAGCTATCCCTTCCTTAGAGACCACATGTCTTAAGAACCTCACTTCTTTTCTCCAAAAATGGCACTTGGAGAACTTAGCTTCTAGCTGATGCGCTCGTAGGGTCTCTAAGACTTCCCTAAGATGTAGGGCATGCTTTTCTTCATTTTTAGAGAAAACCAGAATATCGTTTACAAAGACTACAACAAACTTGTTTAGAAACTCCCTAAACACCCTACTCATTAAGTCAATAAAGTATGCGGGTGCATTCGTCAAACCAAAAGGCATGACGAGCCACTCAAAGAAACTGTCAGGAGTTCTAAAGGCAGTCTTATCGATGCTATCTTCAGCCACCCTTAGCTGATGAAACCCTATAGCTAAATCCAGTTGCGAGAAAACTGAAGCACCCACCAACTGATCGAATAAATCGTCTATCCTCGGCAATGTGTGCCTGTTCTTCTTTGTTAGCTTATTCAGCTCTCTATAGTCCACGCACAATCTAAGTGAACCATCAGCTTTTGTAGCAAAAACGATTGGAGCACCCCACTCTGAAATACTTCTTCTTATGAACCCATTCTCAAGCAATTCTTTCACTTGCTTACTGAGTTCTCTTCCCTTTCTCGGAGCCATGTGGCGCACTAGTAATGCAACTGGCTTTGCATTATCTACTAGATATATTCGAAAGTCTATCTCGCGCCTCGGGGGTAAACCTCGAACTTCATCGAAGACATCACTATATTCATGGACCACACGAACAGATTTCAAATCATCATTGGATGCGTCTAGGGATTCTAGGTATCTAAGCATTACCGAACCTCTAGGGTCACAAGAAATATCAAGGGTCTTTCCACAACGAGTCAACAATCTAACTACCCTTCTTTCACAATCTAGGATGGCACCGTATCTAGTTAGCCAATCCATACCTAGAATCAAGCCGTAGCCCATGAAGCTAAGAACAAAGGCGTTGCATTCAAACCCAACGCCCAAGATAGACACTCTCACATCCCGACAAATCATAGAAAGATGAGCTGAACCACCAATAGGATTTGAGACTACTATGGGATCCATAACTTGACTAGTATTTAGGTGCAGTGTTTCAACTGACGAAGCAGATACAAACGAGTGTGAAGCGCCAGAGTCAAACAAAGTACGAACAAGATGATCAAACAGAAAAACTAAACTTTCAATAGAAATGTTTCTACCTCTCTCCTATCCTGGTGCCATAAGAGCCTGAGTCTTCCCTCTCGCCTGCCCTGGTACCATGAGAGTCTGAAGCTACCCTCCAGAAGTTCTTTGCCCTTGCCTCTGTTTCCTTGGGCAGCCCTTAACTAGATGACCTGCCTCTCCACAGTGGAAACAACCAGTCTTCTTCTTTTTCCTACAGTCATTGCTCAGATGGCCTGGTGTCCCACAATTAAAGCACTTCTTCTTTCCTTTGCCATTATTGTTCTTCCCTCCTTTCTTGTTTTGATGTTGTGGCTTCTTCTGGTCTCCTTTCTTCTCCGGTACCTTATTAGCATTCGCACCTTTCTCTTCCTCATGCATAAGCGCCATGTCAAACAGTTTCTCAAAGGTAGCCCCCATCGGAATGTGGGTCATCGCCAACCCATATAGCGTCTCATTCAAACCTTTAACGAACCTCAGGGCCTTCTTCTCAGGTGTGTTTACCAATTCCAAGTCGAATCTCGCCAACTGATTGAACTTGTTGACGTACTCCTTAACTGATAAATCCCCTTGCTTCAACGCTAAGAATCTTTCCATATATAAATTCTCTTATGCTCGTGAGAGAAACTTCATTTCGAACCTACGCTTGAAATCCATCCATGTCTCCACCGGACGCTCTCCGTTCGTGACCTCCCACCAAAACGAGGCTTCGTATTTAATTAACCAAGCAGCCAATTGGACCTTCCTTCCATCTTCTACTTCGAAAATACCAAATAGATCTTCCACCTCCTTAAGCCAATTTCGAGCTTCAACAAACGTCTCTGATCCGTGAAAAGGTTTCTTGCCCATTGCCCTAAAATCTTTGCATATCTTTGCAAAAGTATCAACACGGGGAGGAGGAGGAGCATTTGCTGGGCCTGCGACATTGGCCCTAGCTTCCAGATACCTTCTAAACCATCCTGGTCTCGGTATCCCCTCGGGTATCTCGGGAATTCCAGACATGCTGAAAAGAAAATGAAGAGATTCAAAACGGAGAATTCGAAAGAAAGATATATGGCTCTTGGGGTTTATGTTTTTAAAACAAACTTTTCTCTTGAAAATACTTTCCTTAAAACATACCTTTGAAAGTATTTCTTTATAAAATGCTTTTTGAAAAATAGTTTTTCAAAATTCATATCTGGTCTGGTAACCTTCAGCTCTGATACCGCGTGTAACACCCCACGTCCATTAATGTCACTCACAAAGGGAATGCATTAACTTCCATGAAGCGTATTTAATGTATAGAACAGAATATAACAAGGCAGATATAAATAATGGTACTTGAAAATTTTAAAACAACTTTTATTGTATTGGAGAAATAGTTTGATTACAACAATTTCATAAACCAAGTACACTTAATATCCATCTTGATAAATTGTTTCAGAGTACAAAAAATAAAAAGCATAAACCCCAACACAAGTAGCCATAAAAGAGATGAGCTGAACTTTACTTTCAGCAATCCAAGCACTTCCAAAAGAGAGAGGAAGTGATCTGAGATCAAGCTCCACTAGTACTAGTCACACCCTGAGAACCTTGGGGGGGGGGGAGGAGGAAAAGAGTCGAAAACAAGGGGGTTAGACATAAAGTCTGGCGAGTATAATAACTTTAACAATATAATTATTAAAGTAACTAGGATAAGGCATAAACTGGTAAGATAAGATATGACCATGAAACAAGTGGGCATGACAAAGCAAATAAGAGGAATATTCTGGCGTTAATCTCGTTCCTAATCACTATAGGATAATTACTATACTGCACCACCACTAGTCACCCTAAAAGTTGATCCCGCCTACAGAACTTAATAATGATAATGGTAGTTTCGTGTACCCCTAGCTGCCTTCATAGGTGTCGTCTGCCCCTATCTCCACTAGTTGTACCCACTACCCCCATTCGATCGGCTCCCTAACTCATGGATACCCATGATGGTCCCACAGTGGGGTGTATCACTCCAAAAGTGGCAACCCGATAACACCAAAGATGCACGGCTTATATCTATACGATGCAACAACGTCTTACCTACCAGTCTGGGCCCACGCACGCACATGACCTCGTTGGACTTGCTTTGCCACCGCTAACCCGTTTGACCTGTTACAATCAAATCCAGTAAGCGTGTCCCGTCCTCGACTTGAGTCGAGCTCATAAAGATACTTAATGGGTTAATGGTTTGAAAAGGGCCCCCATGCTTGACACAAGCCTTCCACATATGCTTGGTCCCCACTAAGGTTTTCTACTTAACCCCATTCTTATTCATGTCTTCTTACATGTTTCAATCTTGGTTAAGTGCATCTAATCGTATTTCACATGCCACCCAAGGCTCCCACTTAATTTCACATGCCACCCAAGGGACCCACTTAACCCCCCATGTCCCACCACATGTTTATCTGGTTAAGTGTTACTTAATTCATTAGAACCGTAACCTTGTAAAGACCTCCCACATTAGGCTGACATTTGCGGTTGCTGGATTTGTCGGGCGGGTCCGGGCAGTCTTGTACCGCAGACGAGCCTAACCTCGTGTCTTTACAATTGTTACGCATTTAATTTGTGCCTTTGACCTCTCACATTAGACTGGCATTTGTGGCTGCTGGATTTGTCGGGCGGGTCCGGGCAGTCTTACATCACAAAAGAGTCTAACCTCGTGTCTTAGGCGGTTAATTATTACACATCTTTATTTAACCCCAAATTGGATTTATATCCCTATTCAAATTTGTCAATGAATTCCAAATTTATTTATGTCCATATTTGTCTCTTAAAACTATGTCCATAAATACCAATTATGCCAATTAATGTCCCAAATTAATTATATCCCTTTTAAGGCCATTTTATGCCATTTCACAATTTATGTATATTCAATATTATCCCATCATCCCCACGCTTTTCGTATGACATATGTTATACTCGCAAATAGTCTAACTTATAAAAAGAAAAACAACATCACATAACGAATAAAATAGATCTAAGGATCATGACATAAGATTACATAACCAATAGCTTGCATATGAATTTCATTCAAACTAGCATATGATACAAAACTAACATAGGTAATGGGCATAAACTTGCATAACTTATGTACTACTATAGATCCAAACATAAAGGTGTGAACTTGCATATGGATCTAAACATAAAGATGTAAACTTGCATATAGATCTAAACATAAAGATGTAAACTTGCATGTAGATCTAAACATAAAGATGTAAACTTCCATATGGATCTAAACATAAAGATGTAAACTTGCATATGGATCTAGACATAAAGGTTAATGTCACATAAACTAGCATATGCATATACATGTCTCACATATATTTTAACAACCCAAACTTGCATAAGATTCATACATGAATATATGATCCAATCATCACAAACTTGCATAAGATAAATGATTCAACTTGCATAAGATTCACATAAGAACTAACATATGATCCAACTTGCATAAGACTAACATATGATTCAACACCACAAACATACATATAATTTACATCACATGATTCAAAATCATATTCTCATATCCCAATTATATCTTATCATAATTAAATTAATTAATTATTTTGTGAAAGCTATCATACTCACAATTAAAAAGAATACTCTTGTCTTTCTGGGATCTGTATTCTATATCTGAATTTCTCGCCTTTGATATAGACTAATCGTTATTTAGATTTGATTCGATTTCGATTCAAGCTTCTATCTTGCTTTAGGGTTGAAAGTGTATGGTGGCTACTCTAGGTTCTCCATTGACGGCATGGCGGCTCTTGTTATGAATTAATGTGATTAGGGTTAGGGGTTGAGGAGTGTTTTTATAGAAGTTTAATTTAATAAGAGTCGTCGGATTAACCTAGGGATAACCATAACCATCAGGACCACTTAGATGCCACATCAACCCTTAGGGCGAATCGGGCCACGGGTTGATCGCCAAACACCCTGGATCAACCTCTGGTCGACCCAGCGAGGCTCAGGTCGACTCCAAAAATGGTGCGGTTCTGCTATTCCCCCTCCCGATTCGCTGTTTTGAACTTTTTTGAATATTCTATATATATATATATATATATATATATATATTCCTCTCATATGCATACAAACTTCAAGGCTTAATAACTTCTTTATAAGTTATCCATTTTATGCAAACCAAATGTCTATCTTAACCCAAAATTTTGAGACAAACATAATAGCGCAACCCATTTCACTTAATTCTTCTTCTAAAAATTAAGTATACTTTAATTTGTGAATTTTAATATTATAAAATTACGGGGTGTTACACAATCTCTCTACAGGTATTGGATCTTGCGATCGAAGCTGTCGACTACTTTCATAGCATTCTCGGCTTTGATACAGTCTTTGGTGGTTGTCGGTTTTCCGGCCTTATTACGATCTGTACCAATCGTCGGTTTTCTAGCCTAATACAACCATCGGGATAGTCAGATTTCTAGCCTGAATATGGTTCGGTGTAACCATTACTACCCTCACATTGAGCTCCGATACAAACATTTAGAACACATCTTTATTTAGCAAAAAAAAAAATATTTTCTGAGGGGCAAAGTGTTAACCATCTTTTTGACAAAAGTTGTCATGGTTCAACGAATCGAAGCCCAATGAAAAAAGGCTCACTATTCAGCGACGACCTGCGCCAGCAGGCAACCTTTATTACAAAAAGCCCGAATAAGAATCGGCCCCAGCAAGCCACACTCAAAGCAATGACATAATTACTCCTCGGGATAATCGCTCTCCCGAGTAGACCGAGTCGAGCATCTCCTTAAAGATCGGACCAGTTGGATATTCCTGGATCTACCTGGAAATATCTAGATGAGTCATTCATTGCTTAACCTAGTTCTTAAGGCATTAAAGGCGGTCAAACACTTCCGGACAAAGCTATACTTTTGATACATCTCATCTCGAGTGCCACACAAGCCATAATTCTCGAGTATACGATTAATCAGCAATAGACCGGGTCCCACCTCTGCAGTTATTCCAAAGGATCGAGTTCCACGTGTCCGAGCTCCGCAAAAGTGGCAATGTTGCATCGCAATCAGCCCACCTCTTCATTTATAAATATCTCCATACTCAGAATGGAAAAGGACTTCTTTTGAAAAACTTGCTCTCTCAAGTAAAAACTCTACAGCTAACTCCAAAATTAGCCAACTCTTTCTCTGCATCACAGTCACCTTGTATTCATCTTCCACTTTCTTCCAAAAGAAAACATATTGTACTTGTAACCAAAAGCAAATCAATATATAAAGTGGACGTAGGCACCATCTTTGCCGAACCACTATAAAAATATTGTGTGTCCCTTATCTTTATTTACTTTACTGTACTTTGTGATTGTTGCTCTTGTGTCTTACGCACGACTGGGGGTTGACCGTCACTAGTGTCCAAATTTTGACGTCAACACATAACTTTCCAAATTCACATAATTTACCAATTTCATTTTTTACCCAAATTCACATATTTCATTCTATAACACTGAACTAAAGATCTAGAATTTAACAACATTTAATTTATGTTTAATGGGATTGATTTCTAGATCCACAGTGGTATGTAACATTTACAACATATTTCATAACATAACTGTAGGAATATGTCTGAAAAATATTTAAGAATCTTATAATTCATGTTATACATAACCACAACTTATCATTTACAAATTTTGACCGTATTCATTATCAGGTCTGATGGTTGGCAATAATTTCACAATATTTAAATGAACAAATCTGATAGGCATAAAACACAGATTTAATTCAAGTGAAATAGATAAGTCATTATAACTGTATTATTAAATTTCCCACTCACCAAATAACTTCCAAATTCAAAGTTTTGAATCCTTTTAGGTTTACAATTACCAAATTCTTATTAATCTGCAATTTATGTAGAAAAGGGAAAATTCTAGATCTGCAGAAATTTAAGAAAAAGGGAAGAGAGCGAAGAATCTATCGTTAAGCGTCAGTTTGCATTCTCTTCCATTGGATCTATTTATCCTCATAATTGCATATGAATTAGATTTTATTTGTTTGTATGTATATATTTTTAATTGAAGAAATTATGTTAGAAGAGAGAGAGGTAAATGGTAGAGCTCCGCTGCTGTTATAGATTTGAATGGAAAAAGAATGAGGCCTTACCCCTTTATTTATAAGAGTGGAAATGGCCTTGGATCGTTATATCTATTTTAATTATCATTTGTCCATTCGTTTTATAAAATATAATCAAATTTCCCCTCAAAACCTAGCCGTCATTGGGCACTACAGGCCCGAAGCGGTCAACCGCTCCTTAGGAGGGTGTCGATCGCCCTATGGCCAGTTTACCCAATGAGGGCTGGTTATAAAAGGTATTATATATATATATATATTAATTATTCTATTTATTTATTTTCGTCCGTTTTTTTGTATTTCGTCCGTCACTTTTTCATATGGACTCCGTTCGCGAAACTCCAAACACGAAAGTGGACCAGAATTCCAAGACGAACGCAACAGTTAAAGTTTCGTAGCCAAATTCCAGTCATTTTCAGAAATTCCTATTTTTGAGTTTCTAATTAAATAACTATTTATTGTCAAAATTCAGGGTTGTAACACTTATCAGTGGTGTGTGATGGGCGTAAGTTTTCTTTCTATGCAGCATGGGATAAGGTGAGATGTAGAGGTCTCTCAGAGCCGATTTTCAATGTAATTTGGCATTCCAAGAACAATAAAAGAATGGCGTTTGTCTCTCATCTCGCAGATATGGACAGACTTAACGCGAAGACAAGGTTGAACTGGTTCGACATTCTCTCAAATACGTTGTGTTCATTGTGCAATAAGCAACCTGAAACATCTCAACATCTAATTTTCACTTGCGAGTACCCCTCTTATATTTGGACTTTGTTACAGCGGAAATTAAAGCTTCAACCCATTACATTACCAACCTTGGAGGATGACGCCAATCGACTTCTCTCTTCCTCCCGGTAAAAAGATAACTTTGTGATTTGGCTTTTGGTTCTTTGATGACAACAGTTTATTTTATTTGGAAGGAAAGAAATTCTCGGGTTTTCTCTAATAAAGCTTCTCAATGTTTTATCAAATTGGTGCAGATAGAGAGATACATTATTTGGTTAAAGGCAATGGTTCACGATCGAGCACGACAGATTTTAATTGCGATTTCGTACGTCAAGAGGGAATAGATCTTGTTGATGCTGGTTAGCGGGAAAGCATGTAAAGAAGATTTTGAAGTGAAGCTAGGCCTTGGGCCTTCTGGCATATTTATTATATTTGTATTATTGGTTTATATAATTACAGCCTCATGTACTGTTAATATGTGTACCTTATATGTGCCCTTTTCCCTTGCAATGTACCCACTAGGGGGTTGCAAGGTTTTGGCGAGGCATATAAGGAAAGCATACGATTGGTGTTAATAAAAGCGCACCAATTTTCAATATGTATGTATATATATATATATATATATATATATATATATAAAGGGAATTTTAAGGCAACTCTGTTTTGTAGCACCTCATTTTAGGGGTGGACATTTTATCTAGTTAACTGGCCGAACCGTTGAAACCGACCTCAACCAAACCAATTTAACCTAGCAAATCAATTTACTGAACCATCGGTTAAACGACCAAAATTGGTTCGGTCAACGGTTAACTATTGCTTGATTTTTTATAAACATTTAAAAGCCCAAACCCAGCATTAATATTTGCAACCCAACCATACTCATTTTCTCCTAACCGTAGTCGATGAGCTCCGGATTTTCGGTTGCTATTACCATTTTCTAGTTCATTCCAAAAAAAATAATTTAATTTGGTTCACAAATGGTATGCGAAATGATCCTCCACCAGTTCACGTAGGCAATAACCACTGGTAATAAGACCCGACCTTTAACCCTTGCTTCTCTTCTTTGGAGTTTGATCGGTTGTATCTTGTAATGTATATGGTTGCTAGTTTCTTGATCTCTTATTCCATGATTCCAAGCTATGATTTTGTGGAAGGGAGTAGATAATTAAGAGTTTGGTTACCAAAAATCTACGAAGGATTATGCTATAAACCGAATCTTACTTCGATATTTTGTTGTTCAACTGTTTATTTGGGTAATTGTGCATTTGATTTGCTTCGAAAGATATGAAATAATTATTGATCAGCTATGAACCATTAATACACTTCTTAGTAGTCAATTATGATATTCTAGAACTTATTAATAATTGAATTAATTTTGTGAGATAGCATATGAGGCTACATGCTAGATCATGGTGCAGCTCATATTTATCTTGTCAGGAAACTTCCACTGGCTAATTAGTTGTATTTATTGCCTCAAAAAGGGCTATGGTCTCCATTATTCAGGCTTACGAAGATGTTGTCCAAAGTGACAAAAATAGTCCCTATACTCATTATGCAGGAGATTTAAATATTTGTTCCCTTATAAATTTGATTCTTGGGAGTAGTGTTGGAAAAATTAACATCTCTTCTGTAGTGTACATACCATGCCAATCAATTCTTAGACAAGAACAAAAATAATGTGGTTACAGCAAATTAGGAATTGTTAGATGTTTACAAAAGCTTTTTCCTTGCTGGGCTATTTCCACCACCTCTTCCTAAACATCACTTACGTTATAATTTTCATCAAACCATTAAGGTTTCATTCTGTTATTATACTCCTTTTTTTTCACTCTTTCAATTCCATTCTTGTAATTTTCATTACCTTGTCCAAAGGTTATACTGAATTTTCATTAATCATTAAAGTAGGCTACAATTTTGGAATGCTGTCAAAAAAACAAACTCTGACACTACAACAAAAAACACATTTCGCAACAGGAAAAATCTGTTGCAGTAGGCCTATTGCAACAGGCCAGCGCCCGTTTGCATAGCCGAAGTTGCTAAAGGTCTGCAAGAGTTTTAGCCCGTTACAATAGAACGTTGCAGTAAACCTTTTTGCAACGGACTGTTGTTGTTGCAATATCTCCTTTTGCAACAACAAATGACCGTTGCATAGTCCATATTAGGTATCAACAAACAAGATATCACAACTATTTTTGACAGTTGCAGTAAGTCAAATTACAACAGTTAATAACCGTTGCAATAGGTAATTTTAATTTTTAAAGGACAATGATACCACAACAGTTTTTGACCGTTGCAATAAGTTCAAGTACAACTGCTATTTACTGTTGCTAATGACTCACCTGCAACTGACAGTTGCAGTTACTACATTCAATTCATCAATATCTAAATTCAATAATTTACTGTAGTAACGATAAGACATTACAAATAAATACACGTGCATTCGAAAAGACATTGACAAAACAATAGATTCACTATCTTTAGAACATTCCAAAAGATTAGTTGAAGTTACATTCCAAAATTAGCATAGTAACAAACGCGATCCATACATAATATAAATGCATACCGTTACACCGTACCAACAAGTCCAAAATATAGCATAGCATAACATCTAAAAGCTAAGCAGCACATATTACTCTAGTGAAATGAACTCTTTGTGCCACGCCACGGTTGTTCCAACGGCCTCTTTAATGGTGTACATCTCCGAATTAGGCCTTAGTAGAAAAGCTTCAGGATCCACGGCTACGTTAACCCATACCTTCCAAAAGCAATACAGTACACATTAAAACTCTAATTTTAACGCAAATAGTGAAAGAAAAGACCAACATACTGAAAAAACGTGCATTAGAAAGATATTAACCCATACCTTCCAGAAGTCCTGCCCAAGTTTCATAAAGTGTACCACGGCATTTGGATCGGTGCTTGCAATCGTTCCTTCTGCAACTATGTTCTTGTTCAAACCCAATAGCTTGCACTTCCTTTTAAGTAAACTTACGGGACTTTTGCTATTTTGACGATCTTCAATTTGCATATTATTACTTTCACGGTGCGACTACAAAAAAAAAAAAAAATTGGCTGAAACAGAAAGAGAGTTGAAACAGAGCCTGCACTATGCTGTAACAGTGCCTGCACTATGCTGTAATGCACTATTTCATAAACTAAATTAAATTTGCTAACGGTAAAAAAATAAAATGTTATTGCTAGATAAAACAATATAAATAACAATTACACCTCCTTACGAGTCACACGTAATTCAGTTATTTTATTTTGGAAAACATTTAGAATTGTGTAACTTGCATTTTCTATTTGGAAAACGCAATAGAGACCTAATTTACATAGTACTTTCCATAGACAACTTTTTTCCCCATCTACAATATGATACGAGCCACAGATGGTGTGCTGCTAACATTCAATCTGTTTCTTAGTAATTATTTACATGAATCTTGTATAAAAAAAACCTTGTACAAGGCGCGTCTCTGATAAATGTATAATATATGGATGGAAATGGCTTTTTTGAAATTAGGCACTTTAGATGACAGTATGTATTAGTACTACAAGTCAATACGGTATATACCTTAATAATTGACACTATACATTCCAATATGCAAATTTTGAATCTGTGACCCCAAGCACCAAGGTCGAGAGATCTACCCATTTCGACAGTGGTGCCAGTCAAAGATGGAAATGATTGTACATATTCTGAAAATTATATCACTATGACCTGGTATGTATCACTGGTGATATATTAATATTTCCGAATACAGATCGCTAGTGAGGAGTCAAAGTTGGTGGACACATCCAAACTCCAAAGTGCCTTTGAATCTGTGAAAGCCGAACTGGATGCTGCCAGATTAGCTTACAGTCAAGAATGTGTGCCTTACTTTCGGATCAGATAGACTTATCATCCAAAGAAAGTGCCACATTGCGGAGTACTCTTGAAGAAACGACCAAGGAAAAATTAATTCTTAAGGTATTGATTTTTTTTCCCATGCGTTTGGAATTATCAGCATCGTAAATTTGCTTTTATACAAATTTATATGTTGTAGGTGCAGATAGGTTATAGGGCTGCTCTTAAATTAACTGAACTGTTGTTATATTTATGTAGAATTCATTGGAAGCTGCTGTCAAGAAAAATGCCGAAATGGAGCAAGAACTTTTGAAGATGCAAAATGGAAGTCATGACACCGTGGACAAGTTGCATAATGCTGAATCAAAATATTTGCAAGTCCAACAAAATTTGCACAAGTATTTTCTTTGTTCGTTTTGGCAAATTATATTATGACACACAAACTTTATTCTGTGGAACTATTTAAAATCTTAATTAGCTCTCTTCCTCACCTGAGTTAGATTCAGTTCTAGCGGTCAAAAAATTTCTGAACGTGACTTTCACAATTGTCTGAATTTAGTTGAGCGATGTTATTGTAGTGTTTTTTGTCTGTGCATAACTAAATTTGAACACGAAATACTCCACTATAAATATCAGTTTTCTTTATATTGTCACACCTTTCAGATTTTGACGTCGATATTCATAAAATTTATTCATGTATCCCAACTCACTGACCATCAATTAACCACAGAAATGCAAAGTTATATGATGTTTTATGTTCTATTTATATCATCTTTCAATTATCATTTCGTGACCTGATCATGATTGTGCCATTCGTTCAATCATCTAGATTGGAGAAGAAACTTACAAGTTTAGAAGATGAAAATGTTATCTTAAAACAGAAGGCATATCATTTATCATCTAGGGGCAACCATGGAACTTCTAAATCTTTCTCTGAGGTAAATCATTTCTTCTTGTCCATATTGATTTACACATTCCACCAAATCAATTGCTGATTAGTAGACTGTTACACATTTAAGAATCCAATGTACATCACACAAATAATAGTAAAGGAATTCAGTATTGTACATGCAGAGTCATCCTAATTTACCTATGCTTGCAAGTATGAGCCAGCGACCTAACCTGGTATGCTATTTAATTATTTTACTCAAATCAGATATACTCCACTATTTGGCTACTGGTCACATTTTGATATAACTCAACAAAATAAAAGTATAAAACCATCAATAGCAAAACTTCAAGTTTATGACTGACAGGTCCATTCCAAGGTTATAATCATAACCAAATAGGTTTTGCTATGAAACCGGCTTATATTAGAGTTCACTGAAGCTAAGTAAAACTGCGGAACAAGGCAAAAATATCAGAAATTACCTGTGGCGTATGAGTAAGAGGAGTCTCTGATTGTGGTGCATTATCGATCCTCTTTTCATTCGTGTTCTGTAAAATGTATAATGTTACTATAACTTACTGTAACATATCATATATTCATAAATAGGGCTAACTATCTATAACTTACTGTAATGACCAATTTAGTTAACTCTTCTACTTTAGCCATCAAGCTAGCAACTTGGTTTTCCAATACAGACACCTTTTTTGAATTGCTTACATGAATACCAATTCGAGATGGTACAATGCCAAAGCCTAGTCCTCTCACTCTTCCCTTATGCTCGGTGCCAAAAACCTTCGACACTCCATCTTCACCTATTGATGACATTCCCTGAGAGCTATGAGTGCTACTCTTATGCTCTTCTATCTTAGCCTGCAGATTTTTGTAAAAAAAAAATAGAAATGATTTTTTATAAACAAAATTAAAATGTACGTCAGTTGATAACTAAAGCATATATGTAACAAAATTAGATGACAGTTACATATTACTATGTTATTACAGAGATTTTGCAAGTTGTATGATGCATGTGCCAACGGGAGAAACCTTAACATGTGCTATATGCTCATATCCCCATCAACTAAAAATTATACTCTAAATATCTGCTTTGTTTTTCCACTAATTAACATATGTTGTTTAGTGCCAACAAACACACGTTAATTAGAAGAAGTTGTCATTTGTTTTGTGACAAAAAAGAGAAATAATGTAAATTGGCTTCCCTGGCGGTGGCTGAAAGGTCGATGGTCAGATATTCGGCATCATAAAAGCAAGTTTTAAGTATTTGTAAACTTGAGCTGAACACTCTACCGTTTTCTCGAACTGAAAGGCATACAACAAACGACCAATCGACCAAAGGTTTTAAAGAAAAAAATCATCATAATGCAGATTCTTGAAGATCACGTACAAATCATGAAATTAGTAAACCAAAAAATTATTCAACATTGCATATACACGAAGAATGAAGATTCAAACTTCCAGAAGTGTTAATTAATTTCAAATGTACCAGATTGAACAAAATTATAAAAACTGTTCAGACGAGCGCATCATCCATTTGTAACTCATATCATAAATACATATTACTAAAGTAAAGAGTAAACCAATCAATTTAACATTCATGGAAGTAATAAAATATTCTTGATTCAGTTAGAAACCAGGCATAAGAAAATAGATAAACGAAACTGAAACTAGAAGGAGTCAAGTCAAAATTTTAGGATAGAACATAAGGTATTAAAGTTATTAGCTATTTTATTTTAGTTTTTGTTTTTCAGCTTTGATAACGCATTTTTTTTCAAGTATATTTCTTTATATTTACTTTTTTTAAAATTCTCGACAACATGTTTATTTGTTTTTTTTTCTTTGGAGATTTTTTAGACATATTGCAGATTTGCTGTCAACAGACGTGTTAGCCCTTGATTAAAATATTGCAGACAACTTGTCATTCAGTTCTCAATATCAAGGAATTGACCATTTAGGGTTGTTGATCTTATGCCACAAGTTTAGACCAAGAAACAGCTGGAACGCGGCTTCTAAGTTCTGACACAGTCCCTAGCAATTTTGAAATAAAACTGCCTAGTTACGCCACAATAAGCATATATGAGAAAATGATATGAATTTTTTTGAATTTTCTAAACTGACTGATTAATTAAAGTTGTTTCATCTAATAACCTCCAGAATCATCATCTTCATGACAAAAAGAGGAAACAGAAGCATATATGTAACAAAATTACAATATTAATATAAATAAATTCTTACAATGCAGTTAGCCACAATAGAATTCGGCGGCTTTCCATCTTTTTTGATGTGGGCTTTGCACCATAGCTCGTCTCGGCTAACATCCGATATTCCACTTTCCATTTTCTACCCAAAAAAAAGTAAGAAACGAAGAAAAAATATATATATAATGGATGTAAACATAACCCAAACATGCATTTTCTTACCATTTCTTCTGCTAACCTTGCGTAACCCTTTCTACCCATTGTGTGTGGAGTTTTGTTCTTTTCTCTAAGTGCTTTGAATTTATTGCTGGTTTGCTACACAAGACAATTTCATTAGTAAAATGTAATTTACATTTGAATTTATAACCGATAAAGCTCTTATTACCTCAAAGTCTTCTGACAGTTTTTCCATTATAAAGTCATTCCACTCTTCATCACTCTTTATGTTTACTGGTTTTAGCATGGCTAACCTAGAAGAAGAGTCGGGAGAAGCAGACGCCGATTTAATAGCAAAAACCAATCTCGATTTTGACTCTTTCCATCGTGCTCCCATCATCTGAAACAGCAAGTCCTTGTAAACTGCATCTACCTTGAATCTCGTCTGCACAGAAGAAACAGCAATAAAACAGCATCATATGTTTAGAAACAGCAATAAAATAGCAATAATCTTACCATTTAAATCTGTTTTGAAAACCCTTCCCAAAAATCTGTTTTGAATTTGAAGCTCGCTCTTGTAAAAGCATCAATTTTTTTAAACATTTTTTGTCGGAAAATCAAATCTGCACTTATTAACAGGTTTTTATAATTAAAGTAATTTTTTTTCTTTCTTTTGAAAAGTGCAAATATTCAAGAAATTGGAAATAAAGTAGAAATGCAAATACTTGCAGTTTCATAAATTGCAAATGCTTGCAGTTTGGCCGGAACAAAAAAATAGGAGTTGTGATTTAAATACGTCATGCTGTGATTTACTTTGTAATCACTGATGCTAGTATCTGACAAATTGAGCCTAGATAATAATCATTAGATATACCACAGTTTTGATTAACTCAACTCTAGTTGCATCTTTCATCATCCTATTTTCCCTGTTCTTGAGATTCTTGTTCCTTTTTTTTTGGATTTTGTAATTAACTGTAAGACAGAGGTATTCCTAGGTATATAACTAGGAGTTAACTACACTGAACATACAATTAGTTGGTATTTTGGCTTTTGAATTAAACCGTTTGGACTGGGAAAACAACTATCATCAATACTAAATATTATACAAAACAATCATTTATTGTTAGTATGGTTAATCTTGATTATTTAATTTTTAAATCGTTAGCATAATAGTTAGTGTTATAATTGATTATCGAATGAAAAATTGGTATGGTTTAGGTTTATAATTCAACCATAGCTGTCCTCTCAAGAAATACTGATTTAAATGGTAAGATTGCCATGGTTGGGTCTTCAGTTTTGGATCCGAACTCATCTTCGTTTTTTATAATAAAATAGGTTCAATGGCTAACATTACGTAATTTTTATTTTTAAGAAAATAGCAATAATTGTTTAGAATTTTCGATTTAATGGTTTATCTAACATAGTTTCTACAAAAAGAAATCAATTAAGGTAAAATACGAAAACTTGACAGAAACCAATAAAAATATAAAAACAGAAATCACGATGGTCATACCTGTATACAAGTCCATAAATCATCCTTTAGGTGCTTGTCGACTTTTTTCCACTCACTAACGGTCATAGGAACCATTTCTCTTACTAATATACCGATGTAAGACGACAAGTGACGAGAATTGACACCTACTGGTTGACCTAAATCATTGAATTCCACTTCAGGCTTCTCGTCAGGAATCAAGGAAAATTTCTTCATCGTCGTCCTTCCTCTTTTTTTCTTGGCCGGCTCTAGTCGACAATCTTCATTGCATACATCCGGGTCCATGGCAGTAGGCGTGTCAGCTGAATTTGGAGTAATATTCGGAGATGGGTTTGAATTAGGGCCAGGAGAAATAGAAAAAGGCTGAATTTCCTCGGGTTGACGCTGAATTTCCTCGGGTTGATGCTGAATTTCCTCGGGTTGAGGCTGAACAGGACGCTTGCGAGGAGATCTTCTAACATTAGTGTTTAAAATCTGAGCAGCTTCAACTTCAACATCACAAGGCTGAAAAGGACGCTTGCAAGGAGATCTTCTAACATTAGTCTTTAAAATCTGAGCAGCTTCAACTTGAACATCACCCTTTTCTTTTATTCTTACACCACTGTTCTTAACTTTATTATCGTTGATTGCACGCGAAGCTATAAGTGCAGCTAAACACTGCCTTTTTGATCGTGTTAGTGCTGCAATTGAACTCTGAAATTAGCATACAACAAACGAGGTTAGCTAAAAGGAATATAAATACTAAGCTGTAGCATAAATTCTAAGCTCTCTTCATTTTAGCAAAAGCTATCTTCATTTTAGCAATATCTATTTCAGCAAACACGTGCGCACATACCATGCCAGCATAACAAAACTATACATGTATATGCGTCAACTTGTTCACAATTATAAAATGATTATGTATATTATGCGAATTTGTCACAAACATCTTTTATTTATAAGCAGTTGACCTCTGCATGTTATGATGACTCTGCATGTTATGATGATGATGATACATTATTGGAATTATCAGTCAAGAGCACGCATATCATCACTTGCGCTTAGGAATAAATAAAAGGCAGTTACAAACATATACAATTGTCAAACTAGAAGCAACTGCAAACAATAACATACACAACATCAGGTTAGATGTTAGTGCAAAATAAACCTAACTATATGTAAAACAGTTTACCCTTTTTCTGTTTTTTTCAATCCAAGCAAGGTCTATCAACAGTTCAATACGTAACAACTAAGCAGCCTGGATTTTGCATATTTCCAAATAAAAGCTTATTTGAGACAAAAGTATGTACATAAATCATTTTTTTGCCAACTCAAGCTGGATCAAGAATATGCTTGGGAATGGATTTTGCATATTTCCAAATGAAAACGAGTCTCGCCATATTATGCAGGTTTTTTACCTTCAAATTGGTTCCAAATCATCCAGTTTATTATAGAATGATGACTATATCATCCATGGTGCATGGATTGAAGCTAACTGTCACTTGAAGAATTTTATATGAATGACAAACATTTTGCTAGCTGCTGCTGTTAGCAGCAAAGCAGGCTGTAATAGTAAGAGCATAATTGAAATGCTCAGTTTATAATGGCGCTGGTATACTTATTGGAGACGTTGTTGTTGCAAGAGAGTTTTCCATTATTGGTAAGCCTTCTTAGTTTGTTCAACTAACCAATATGTCAAATAGATAAATTACGACGCAAATAGCTAAATTACGACGTAGGCTTCAGCCTTAGCTATTAAGTTAAATTTGTTGATATGATCTTTACAGTAGATGTTTTTTTTCAATAATGGGTTATAATCGAATTTGAGATTTTTTTTTTTTTTTTAAGAAACTGAGAAATCTCATAACCATTAAATATCAGCTCCTTCCTCTAACAATCGGTACATACTTATGCCTTGGCCTTAGCATTTAATTTTTTCCCCTTATTTCTTCATCTATGCTAAATTTGGATCAGCTTTTTTTTGCAATATTCGCAAGTGCAAGAGCGTTCACCGCTATTGCTTACCTTTTATTTTAGAACAAATCGCTATTATTATTATTATTATTATTATTATTTTATTTTGGTCAGTCTTGAATTTTTATATTTATTTGTTTTTACAGATTTAAAAGTTTGTAATTTCTAATTGAAAGTACAATCATGAGTATATATAATAAAATATTTTGAATAAGTTGATTGGTGAATTCATTAATTACATTTCATTTTCGTACCATCTTTCGTTTACATTGAAATCGCTTCACATACTTGCACCATTTCATTTACATTGAAAGAATCACCTAAATCGATTTTTGCGAAAGGTCTTAAGTCAGTACAAGCAATAAAAAAGTCTGTTATCTCTTTATTTTTGTTTGTGCCACCCTTCCTTTTTCCCTGCGCTCGGCATCAATGTCCGTCTCATCATTTTTCCGCCTTGTTTCTCCAATATATTCAATAAATGAAAAACTTTATATAGTGATAGTAATAGTTTGTGTATTAATTTAGTCCATTTGATCTAAAGGTGCATATACCATTTTTATATATTATTAAATGGAAAAGAAAATCTGAATAGCTTGTTTGTTCAACCAACTATTGTTTTTCAGTGAAATCGAAAGATCAGATTTGAAAATCATTAGTCAAATTTAGTAGCTTGTTACATCTCAGTTGTTACATATTGGCGGTTTTAATATTCCTTGGGTTTTTCTTCTGTTGTTAATTTGCAATATTCTGAATTTGCAGTATTCATGACAACATTCCAAGCTTGTGCTTCATTTGTTTTGGACAATGCAATCTAAGCAGCCTCATCTAGCAAGGTTTTGTCAATATTTTAAAAGTTGAAGCTAATTTTTTTGTATGCACACTGTATCACGTAATAAAAGACATAAATGATAAAAAGAAAAGCGCACATAACATCATTTGACAGGAATTCCTACATAAAAATTGATTACTTGCATGTTTCTAAATATCTTACCTCTGTTAAGTCTTGGTCCTTTTTCCCCATTGATACTTCTTCTTCAGTTATCTTCAACCTAAAAAAAAGAAAAAGAAAAATCAGTATACAAAGTGTTAGAAATAGCATATTACCAGTACGGAAGAATTTATCTGAAATACACAAACGGTTTAATAAAGAACAATAAAAAATATCAGTATACATATTGTCACAAATAACAATAAAGGGAGAAAACGTGTTATGCCATATAACAATTAGAAGCTAAATAGAATACAACATGCAAATGTCAGCTAAGTGACGGTACTTGGATTTTCACGTCAAAATAGAATCCAACATGCATGTCAGATAAATAGAATACAGCATGCAAATGTCATAAATAGAATACACGTCAAAATAGCATGACTTGCCTATTTACTAGTGCCTAATCCGTTGAAAAAAGGTGACACAAAAAGGATTTTCATGTCTAGGTCTAGTTGCATATCAGTGTAAGTTCAATCCCAAATTTTGAATCTTATATATAAAAATCATATATAATGGTAATTATTGAAAATAATAAACAGAAATACTTTTCTAGAATTGACAATGGTTATATGACAAAAAGCAATAAAAGATGTTTATTTCATACCAAAATGCCCTCACAATCCTTTCTTATGTAACTTTCGTCTCCATTGTCTACATCTCTATCAACAATTTGTGACTCGTCTACAGGTTTACTAGTTGGTCCTTCATCCTCATCATAGTTTTCTAACTCATGAAAACCTCGAGGTGGTGCTTTCAATACAACATACCAATTTGATGAGTTGCTTTCTTTACAAAAAAATACTTGTGTAGCTTGCGTAGCTAAAATGAAAGGATCACTTGCAAATTGATTTTGGAACTGATGTAAATTGACTAATGTGAATCCATCTTCAACCTTCACTCCCCGATTAATATTTGCCCAGTCACACATAAACAGGACAAGTTGAAATCGGCGGTAGTCTAGTAATAAAATCTCACGTAAAACCCCATAGTAAATTATTTTCTCAATGGACCCATCTTCATGAATAGTACTTGCCTCGATAGAAACACCACTATTTTGTGTAGACTTCTCATAGTCTTTTGTATGAAAACGTCGACCGTTAATAACATAGCCGGTATAAGATATTATTTGATGGCGAGGTCCATACGAAAGCCAATTTACTATTTCGCTAACATTCGATGTTTGTCTATCATCTTTAACCTGAAAAAAACATAATAGTATATAAAAAATACTTCTGCCTCAAAGTAATCTATCTCAAAACAAAATTTATAACACTTTCAACCTTTTTTTCAAACCAATCGCTAAATGTCTTTGAATGCAACTTTGAAAGTTCTACATCATCTCGTGAAAGCCGAGGATGCAAACGTTTTAGCTCTTCCTTGTGCATTCTGCACACGAAAATGCATGAATCAAAAATTAAGTTGTTTCAAATATAATAGTTATATTAACTTTATACTTACTCTATATACGGCTCCACTTCTTCGGTATTGAACAACACATATCGATGAGCAACATTAATCACATCCTTGGTGACTACCATAGGTTTTCCTTTGGAGATAGGGCGTCCCTCAAGTATGGAATCACTTTGTTGCACTTCATTTCTATTTCTTCTTTTCCCAATTTCTAACCCATCTTTAATATATTCAGCACAATATTTCATGCATTCTTCGGAAGAATAGCGCTCAGCTATGCACCCTTCGGCCCGAGCTTGATTTTTAACATATGCTTTCAATGTTTTCATATACCTATAATCAAGATGCATACATAAAATGCCCCCATAAATACATACACCATTAACTACTTTATATACTCATGTTAAAAATTTACCTCTCAAACGGATACATCCAACGATATTGTACTGGACCACAAATTCTTGCTTCTCTGCCTAAATGTACCGTCAAGTGAACCATGATATCAAAAAAGGAAGGAGGGAAGAATCTCTCAAGATCGCATACTGTTACCGCAACCTGATTCTCAACGAATTCTAATTTATCTCTATCAATCACTCTTTGACAAATGTCGTTGTAAAAAGAACACAATCGGAGTAATGCATTCCTTGTTGCTTTGGGTAGAAGTCCTCGCAGTGATACAGATAATAGTTGTTGCATCAAAACATGATAATCATGAGACTTCAGATTTGAAATTTTATCTTGTTTTGCAAAGCAATTTCCAATATTGGAGCTATATCCATCAGGAACTTTTAAGTTACTCATTCTATAGTAAAATATCTCTTTTTCTTGGTCAGTTAAAGTGCATGGTGCAGCTGGAAGTAACACTTTGCTTCCTATATCTATGGGATGCAACTTTTTTCTAATACCCATTACTTCTAGATCTCTACGTGCATTGATGTCATCTTTTGTTTTTCCTTTAATATCAAGTAACGTGCTAAGAATGCTCTCACCAATATTTTTTTCAACATGCATTACATCTAGATTGTGACGCAAAGGAAGTGCCTGAAAAAATAAAAATAATTTCATGTAAATACCTAACGATAAAGTACTAGATACTTTGATAGATAAAAATTTTAAATTAAAATTTACCTCCTAATAAGGCAAATCAAAAAATATCGACTTCTTCTTCCATATTTGACTTCGGTTTTTCTTCCCATCTCCCCTTTTCCTTTTCTTTATTTCTTTCCCTTTCTTTTCCTCCTTTGGCTTTTTTCCCCATTCATTACAAATATCTTTAATACAATCGAAGATTTGAGTACCGGTTTGAACTGGAGGCTTTTGTCTATTCTCTACAGTTCCATCAAACAAGTTTTTCCGTTGACGATACTCATGATTAGGGTCAAGGAATCTCCTATGACCCAAGTAAGCACACTTCCTACTAAAAGGCAACCATGTCGAGCAGGTATTGACGCCACAAACAGGACATGCTTTCTTACCCTTTACTGTGCAACCTGCTAGATTTCCATAAGCTGGAAAATCACTTATTGTCCACATTAAAATGGCTTTTAATTTGAATTCACTACGACTATACGCATCATAAGTCTTTACCCCTTTGTCCCATAATTTTTTTAGATCATCAATAAGTGGTTGCAGATACACATCGATGTCATTTCCTGGTTGTCGTGGCCCAGGAATTAATAAGGATAACATCAGATTGTCTTTGTGCATACAAAGCCATGGAGGAAAGTTGTACGCAACAAGAAACACAGGCCAACAACTATATTTACTGTTCCAATTGCCAAAGGGATTAAAGCCATCACTTGCAAGACCAAGCCTTAAATTTCGTGAATCAGATGCAAAAGATGGATACATTCTATCAATTGTAGCCCACTGAGAAGAATCCACTGGATGACGTAATTTATCATCTTCACTCTTATGGTTGCTATGCCATCTCAATTGCTCTGATGTTTCTGAAGATGTGAACATTCTTTTCAATCTAGGTATTATTGGAAAGTATCTCAAAATCTTCATAGGTATTTTGGCATCCTTTCCGTCTGTCTTTGTCTTGCTTTTTTTCCAACGAGACTTACCACATTTAGGACAAAAATCACTATGTGCAAGATCTTTTCGAAATAGACAACAATCATTCACACATGCATGTATTTTCTTATAGCCTAAACCAAATGATTTAAGCAGCTTCTTTGTTTCATACGTGGAATCAGGAAGCGTGTTTTCTATAGGCAACATATCCTTCAAAAGTTTAAGAAGTTCCGTAAATGCTGTGTCAGTTAAACCGTTTCGAGCTTTGTGTTTATAAAGAAGTATTGTAGCTGATAGCTTTGTGTAGCTTTCACACCCGGGATACAAAGGAATTTCAACATTCTTCAGGATCTCATTAATCCCTTCTCCATGTCTTACATTAGCATGACCTTCCATCTCCTCGTTACATATTTGTGTATCCAAGTACATTCTATATGCATCTGACACTTCATTACCTTGATCATCTTCATTTTGTGAAGGACGTTCTTCCCCGTGAAAAATCCAAACATCATATGTTGGGTCAAATCCATAACAAATCAAGTGTGACACGACATTCCTTGGCGATTCCCTGTTAAGATTCCGACATTCTAAGCAAGGACAAATAATTTTCTCCGGATTTCCCTCCCTTTCTGCATGCCCATAAACAAAATTCCAAACAGCTTGCTTATATTCTTCTGTCATTCTATAAAACATGAAGATATTGGTAACCAATCTTAAATAATTGCAACTATGAAATTAATAACCAAAACTAACTAAACCTTGGTAGATAGATCCATGTTTTGTCCATCTTGACGATCCTCTAATATCTTAGCCTTTCCTAAAAACCTGAAGTTCCCAAAATCAATCAATGGTGTGAGTGATAAGTGGGTAGTCGAAACCTAAAACCCTTTCAACCCCTAAAATGAGCCATGTTTTTGCCTACAGTCTAGAATGTTTATATTTTGTACTTGAAACCTAATTCGACTAAATTGAAAAAAACTAATTCTTGGTTTCTAACTAAAGAATATCGGACTTTGATTTAGTTGATTATGCACGTAAGCAAACTACGTACAATTTTATTTTATTTTTCATCTTTATGGAACACTTCCTATGCTAGTTGAATTCACTTCAAGTCATAGCCTCTTGGAATACTACTTATATTAGGGAGACCAGTAGAACTTGCGCATTATGTATTTATGTTGACTTCTGGTGCATAAACACGCAAACTGTGCACATGATGCACACACATAATCTCTTTGATGTTTTCCATTTGATGTTCAAGCGGGATTGAAATAAAGATTGGAAAAGTATAAGTATTAATTTATACCATGATCACATAATTAATTTTTCATTTTTACCTGGGTTAGGTCGCTGCTTAGATATGTAGTTTCACCTCTCCTTATATAACATTTTTTTCATTTTAATTTATAAATTAATAGTTGAATAATATACACTCACCCACATTAGCAACTGAAGATACAAGCAGACATGTTTGATGCAGCTGTGATAATCTTTACAAAATGTAGCAAAATTAAAGATGTGTTGTGAACAGAAGAGTGGTTCAAACTGATAGTTAAATGTGCATCGAGTATATTCAAGTCATAGTTGATATAAGATGTATCAAGCTCATGTATAAAGATTAAGATGGTAACAATTTATTTTAAGCTACATAAGATAGAACAATGGAGAAAGATACACATAAAACTCAAATTTACATGCACGGATGCTATTTTTAATTTTAGAATGTGATTTTAAATTTACATAATTTTGTAGTCGTTAAAGAATATTTACAACTATTAACTAAAATGTCTCAAAAAATGACATAAATTCAAGGTGGAGAATATATATTGGAGTGTGTTATGATAATAGTGTATTATTGGAAAGAAAAATGGTTACAGTGTTTTATTTGATTCTGGGAAGACAAGTCTAAGTTAAAATAGTAGTAGTACAATAACCAGCTAGCAATGTTTCAGTTTGCATTTTGGCAGGCCTGCATTTCAGTGAAATTAGTTTCTCATACGGACTAACTGTCATGCCTCCCAAAGATTATCTTGTTGAACAAAGTCAAGAACAAAAAGGCTTGACTAGATAAAGATGATACTAGACCTTTGTGGTCTGCTCGCATTGGGGCAGCTTATGAAATTAGGAGTTGATAAATGGTGAGTTATATAAATTAGTTTCTCATACGGACTAACTTTTCTCTCTTTCGTGTTGCAAGGTGAAGATAATTTGATTTTGCTATTTATTCAAGTTCACATACAACTACAAGAGACCAAAAGATCCCAAGCACGCACAGTTGCCCACTATTTTAAAAGTTGGGATCGGGAATAACATTCTCCATTTTATAAAACTGTAGCATATGTCAAAGTAGGTGAAAAATATAAAGAAGCTTTCGTACTATTTGTTCTTTATTCTTTATTTCATTTTTCTTTTCTAAAGGTAGGTGTGAGGATCCATTGGGCTATGTTCATATCTAATATCTATACACAGGTGATTGGATAATTCCAAGTCCTCGAGTTGATGCAGCAACTGAGACAGAGCAAAACTCACTGACACTTAATTGTGGTGGAAAAGGTGGCATGAGAGTTGTGGTGCAAGCAGAGTTCAAAACTTACACTTAATTATTTTTATTTTTATTTTCTTGCCACTTAATTATCATCAGGTGTGCTGCTAAAGGAAGATTCGATTATATCCCTTGCAACAAGAACCTCTGTCATATTTGCTATGAAATATAGATGTTCTGTCTGAATTATAAATTCAACTGCGGAGAAAGAGAACTACTTGGAATTAAACTAACATGAGTTGATAAATGTTAGTTGTTTTAATAACATGGGTTTACTTGATAGACTACCAAATTATTGAACTTTTTTGTGTGTTCAACAGATACAACGCATACAACAGTACCAAAAATTTACAGTCAACCATAATTATAATGCCAAAATTCAAGGAATCCATCACTGAATTTATTTCTTCTCGATGAAACAGATAATAGTTTCATCACAGTTTCATACATAAAAGTTTCATACTGATTTGAGAACAGCTTCTACAGTAAAATAAAATAAAATAAAAAATTGAATCTTAAATTCGTTTCATCACAGATTTGAACAGGATGGGGATTAATCGAAATCGAGAAAAAAATTACAACGAAGGAAACGTAGGGTTTGAATTTTACCTGATACCAGAACGCCGACACGAAGTGGATCGATTTTGAGACTGTAGATTGAACGTTGGCACGAATTGAGAGATCCTGGACGGATCTATTGAACGAGATGTCAAATTGCGGCAGATCGATTGAAGACGGAGGAAACGTGGGATGGCAAACTAGGGTTACGAAGTGGAATGCGAGGAAAGGAGATTGATAAAGTTTCACGCAACAGAAGGGTTAAAAACTTAAACGCGTTATTACTTGGTGAGAGTGCTCCTGGACAGATGACTAATTGCATACGTGTTAAGTATACGTATTATATAATTTTCATACATTACCAAATTATGATTAAACTATTATGCTAATTACTTAATAAATATTATGCTAATTATATAATACCAAATTATATAATTTTCATACATTACCAAATTATGATTAAACTATTATGCTAATTACTTAATAAATATTATACCAAATTATATAATTTTCATTAATTAAACTATTATATAATTACTTATTAATTAAACTTATTAATTAAACTATTATATAATTACTTATTAATTAAACTATTAAACTATTAATTAAACTAAATTATGATTATCAAATATCATACATTAACAAATATCATACATTAATTAAACTATTAATAAATATCATACATTACCAAATGTTAATCATATAATTTTCAGATATATAAATATATAAACTATTATACTTATAATTCTTATATTACAAAACAGGATTTTACTTGGAGAAAAAATAATTTTCAAAAGTACGTTATTCGCAACAGGCTTTACCACTTGCAAAAAAATTACAGTTATCGCAACTGGTAAAGACAGTTGCTAAATCTATATTTCTTGCAAATAGTTTAAAGGTGTAGTTGCAAATAATATTTCTATTGCAACATGAATGGAGGTCCAGTTGCTAAAAGTATGTTTTTGCAACAGGCCCGAAATCACTATTGCGAAAAATATGCTTTTCGCAACAGGAAGAATAAGCCTGTTGTTAAATCTTATCTATTGCAACAGCAACAAAAGGCCTGTTGCTAAATATCGTTTACTGCAACTGTCATTTGAAGCCTGTTGCAAATAGCTAGTTGCAATAGGGTATTTTTCTTGTAGTGTCAGTAAGTGCCAATAATTAGGAATGGGTGAAGGTGGTTTCTATAGACCGGGTTTTGATAATGGGGCAAAATTAAATTTTTTTATGATGTGCCTTGGGAAAAACTGGAATCTAAGGACAAATAAGTATGAAGATAGGCGATCAAGTGATGGAGAACTCCCTCCTGAAATTCCAGAAGATTTTAAAGTGATGGTTGAGGATACTATTGATGCAGCGCATAAAGAAATTGTGGAGAGAGGTGGGAGTGCAGAAGAAATCCCAAAAATGACTTCGGATATATGCATCGTTAATTTTTATAACAATGAAGGGAAATTGGGTCTTCATCAAGATAGAGATGAAAGTAAAGAATGTCTAATGGCTGGTCATCCTGTTGTATCTTTCTCTATTGGTGACTCTGCCGAATTTGTGTTTAGAGACGTGAGGGATAATGGTTTGGTAAAGAATGTGTTGCTTGAATCAGGTGATGTTTTAATATTTGGGGGTAAATCAAGGCATATTTTACATGGCATTTCTCGTATATACAAAGGTACGATTCCTGAATGGCTTAGTAAGGAGACTAGTCTGAGATCAGGGAGGCTCAATCTTACCTTTAGACAGAATAAATTGTTGAGATTACAGGAGAGATCGTATGTGGATGTTGTTAAGAATTCTGTACCTCACAATATTTGGAAACCTGTAGTGCATAACAGAACTATTCGGGGAAAATCTGTCAGAGGTCGATACTGCTTCAAATGCGTAGATTCTGATCATTTAGTGAAGGAGTGTAGAAATGGGTATCGCTGCTTCAAGTGTAGAGGGATTGGTCATCGAATATCCAACTGCCTAGACATTTTTAGAGGTAAATCTGTTTATGATATTCTGCACTTCAACTGTTTGCGGTTATGCCTTAAACTGTCGGCACTCATTGATCTTTACGACTTGGAATTCTCTTATCATGTTGATGGTGGGGCTTATTTTCTGTTGTTGTTGGGTTGGAATCTAGAAGGACTTATCGAAGGAATATTGTGGCATAAAAGCTCTTCTTTTGATAGCATTTTCCACCATTACCAAGTCCGATGAGTAGAAAGGAGCATGCAATTCACTTCAGCTTAAATCTTCTGAAATTGAGGGGTTTAATTTCAGACTCGTTTGTGAGGAATAAGAAAAGGGCGTTAGGGATGTTGGATGAAATTCTTTTGCACTTTGATGTGATAAACACTGCTGTTAATTGTGAACGTAGTGTATTAGAGTCCAAGCTGTCAAGGAATTGTGAGGATATTGTATCCTGGGAAATAAGAAGGTGGCGTCACAATGGGAGCCTGATTCTTTTGGGAAGAGGAGGATGTCAGAATTATATGAAATGACTGTTTATGATATGGAGTCTCACGTGGATGAGGCAGTTGATGTTGTTGGGAGAAGCTCAATTCCTTCTAAGTTGGATCCCATGAACTATGATCCTTCGGTCCTTCATTGTTATGATATGGGTTGGGATGCCTGGTTTAATGGTGACAAGTATGCGAGATATGGCAAGGGTAAGGAGGTGATGACCAGAAATGATATGGTGGACATGAAAGGCTATGATGGGATATATACGGCTAGTTGTGTTCAAACTAAGGAGTTGGAGGAGGTGAAAGACTGGTGTGTGGTTGAGGATGTGGGCTTGACTAACAGTTTTGACGTGTTGATGGATTTTGAAAATGAAGAGGGTGGCACTGCTGATCAATCGTTGGGGTTAATAAACTCCTCCTCAAAGCTGAAGAAGGGTTATAGATTGGGAAAAGTAAAAATTGCAAGGAGGCTGAAGTAGTTAGTGGGGACTATGGTTAGTTTAAATAGATCGGCGAATGATCTTTCAGATCTTGTCTCTGATGGCAAGGGGGTTGATGTGATGGGGTACCAGCCTGGCGAGTATGGGTACACTGGTCTGGTTAGGTGTGGTTTGGTGGAGACTATTGTCTGTTTGGGTAGTGTTGAGGATTGTTTCACGAGCGGATTTGCATGGGTTGTTGGCTCATGCACTATGGTGTTAATTGAGAGGGGTACGAAGCTTTTCTCTTTGTTTTTGAGGCCCAATCTTTGTTTATTTAAATGGGAGGATGTCTTATTTTGTTTGGTGAGTAATACTAGAATTGCTTCCAGTTATTCGTGTGAGGTGGGAGTTGTTTCCAGTCACTTGTGTGAGGAAGATTTATTGGAGCCTAGTGGGGTTATATGTCAGTATAGAGATGTTCCCTCTTCTTCGTCCAAAAAGAGAAGGCGTAGGAGAAGTGTACCCTGTTCTGGATTGGTTCGGCGCAGTGCTAGGATCAGATCTAGTTCCTCTCCATTCAGAGGTAGGTCCCAGGGTTTGAATGCTAGTAGTAGCATTTCGGATTTGGGCTCAGGTATGATTTCTGATTATGGTAGTGTTTATGGTAGTGATTATTCTCCGTATGCCTTAGGTAGTCTTTCGACTAGTCAACTATTTCAGCATGCCAATGATACAGCTTTTATTTTTACGGACATTGAGCTAGATTCTGAGTTCATTAGGAGTAGGGAATTAGAGAGAGCTTCTTCCTTGAGTAGATGAGGATTGTTAGTTGGAATATTAGGGGTTTAAATGAACCTAAAAAATGTGCTAAAGTTAGGACTTTTTTGTAGATTATCATATAGATATTGCTTTGCTTCAAGAGACTAAAATTGAAAGTCCTGATTTTAGTTTTTACGTTAGATTAGGTGCTTCCCATTTTCGTAATTGGGCCTGTCTACCATCAATTGGCAGTGCAGGAGGGCTTATGATTGGTTGGAAAGATAACCAATATAGACTTGTGCAAGAATTTTCTAAAGTACATTCACTACACATTTTCTTAACTTCACTTAGTGATAATTCTTTATTGGGCATTACGAATGTGTATGGCCCTCATACTAAGATTGAGAGGAGACGTTTGTGGGATGAATGTTCCAAACTTAGGAATCTTGCCCCAAATCTTTGGATTATAGGGGGAGATTTTAATGTTACTAGGTTCTTAGGAGAGAGATCTCCTAGAGAAGGTGATTTCTCTGACATAGAGGAATTTAATGATTTCATTCTTGATAATAATTTGATTGAGATTCCGCTAAACAATAGATCATTCACCAGGTCAAATGGTAGGGATAGTCCGTCTTTTGCCTTATTAGATAGATTTTTTATAAGTACTGAGATTGATGATAGATTTCCTATTTGTAAAGTAAAGGGTTTACCTTTTTTATATTCAGATCATTGTCCTTTAATCCTTTCATGCGATTCAATTTTTTTAATTAGTAATAATTTTAAATTTGAAAAGATGTGGCTTTTGGATACCAGTTTTATTAAACTAGTCACTATCAAATGGAATTCGTTATTCTATTTTAATAATTTGTACAAGGGAAATTCAGCAAAGATTTTTGTCGCAAAACTTGGTAAATTAATATTTTTTCTTAGGAGGTGGAATAAATATATTTTTGGAAGTGTTCGAATTAAGAAAGATAAGATTTTATGTGAGATGTTAGATTTAGATAAGTTGGGTGAATCTAGAACTCTAAACCTAGTTGAGAGAGATAGACTTAGTAATCTTAGAAATGATTTCAAACTGATTTTGGAAAAGGAAGAAATAATGTGGAAGCAAAGATCGCGTATTCAATGGATTAAGGAAGGTGATAATAACACGAATTTTTTTCATAGTATGGCTAATAAGAGGAGACGTGATAATTTGATTCATTCTATTATCTTAAATAATGAGGAATTGACTGTTCAGCGTGATTTAAATGAAGCTTTCACCAATTATTACAAACAAATTTTTGGGACTAGGATCAAGAGAAGAATTAATGTTAATTGGAAGGACATTTACCCTAATGATGTTAGGGGAGAGTTATTAGATTTAGATAAACCTTTTTCTGAAAAGGAGATTTGGAAGGCTATTTGTGATATGCCTAGTGACAAAGCTCCGGGGCCTGGTGGTTTTTCTGTTCTATTTTACAAACAGTTTTGGGAGGTCTTGAAATCTGATGTTATTAATTTATTTAATGATTTTTATAGTGGAGATTTGTGCCTAGGTAACTTTAATTTTGCTAATGTTATCCTTATTAAGAAGAGAGAGGGTGCTAATTTTTTAAAGGATTTTAGACCCATCTCTTTGATAAATGTATCTGTTAAGATTATTTCTAAAGTTCTAGCGAATAGGCTTAGTAGGGAGATGAATGATCTTATAGATCATTAGCAAACTGCTTTTATTAAAGGTAGACAAATAGTAGATGGAGTGGCAGCTGTACAAGAGTACATTAATGTATGTGTTAAAAATATTTTTTCATGTGCTATTTTGAAATTAGATTTTGAAAAGGCATTTGATTCCATTGACTGGGATTACATATGTGAAGTATGTCTTGCTAGAGGTTTTAGTGTCAGAAGGATTAACTGGATAATGCTTTTACTTAGTTCTGGTAGTTCTAATATCGTTGTCAATGGAGTTATGGGAAAGAAGATCCAATCTAAGAGGGGTCTTAGACAGGGAGATCCCCTGTCACCTTTATTATTTAATTTAGCGGTTGATGTCTTTTCTAGAATTATTAAGAGAGCGGGGAGATTAGGTGTTTTGGGCAATGTTGGTAATGAGGAATTTAACAATGAGCTATCTATTCTTCAATTCGCAGATGATACTTTGTTATTTTCTTCTCACCTACCTAAGCACACTATTGGTCTCAAGTTCATTCTTTATTGTTTTGAGATGTTATCAGGGCTTAGGATTAATTTTGACAAGAGTTCTGTTATGGTTATTAATGATTTTGGTAACGTAAAGGCTATGGTTGCTAGCACATTAAACTGTTCTGTTATGAAATTCCCTTTTGATTATTTGGGTTTTAAGATTAGGCCTACGAAACTAACGAAGGAGGATTGGTTAGTCATAATCGATAAGATTAATAGTAGACTATCAAATTGGAACAATAGATTTTTGTTTAGAGTAGGTAGATTAGTTTTGGTTAATTCGGTACTATCTGCTATCCCTGCTTATTGGATGTCTGTACATAGATTTCCTCAATGGGTTATTGAAAAGATTGATAGAATAAGACGTAATTACCTATGGAGTGGGGGTGGCGATCCTATCTGTAGGGGTTTCAAATGTTTAGTAAACTGGGAGGTGTGTTGTAAGCCTAAGAAAGATGGGGGTTTGGGGATCATTAATTTAGTTAATTTTAACTCTTCATTATTAGCCAAATGGTTGTGGAAATTTAGGTGTCCTATAGTGTCGACTACGTGGAAGATTATTGTATCTAAATTTTACTATTCATGAGGAGAGTTTATTGTGGGATCTAGGGATAGTTGGTATAATAGATTATCTCACTTTTGGAAGTCAGTATTAAAGTGCTTTGATTTTTTTAACTTAGGTTATAAGGTGATTGTTCATTCGGGTGATATGACTTACTTTTGGCATGATATGTGGATTTCTCGTTTACCACTTAAGATTGAATTCAGGGAACTCTTTAATATTTGTAGTTTTAAGAATGCGTTGATTAAAGATGTTTTTAGAAGAGATTTGGATCCCCTATGGGAGTTTTCCTTTGATAATATCTTAGAAGGGTAAATGTTAAGACAATTAGCTTTATTATATGCTAAGCTATCATTATATCACGTTGATGAGTATAGGGACTTTATTAGTTGGGGTATGGATAAGAGTCAAGTTTATTCGGTTAATTATATGTATAATTTTATGATTTTTTCTGGAATTTCATTTCGGCATTTTAAGTTAATTTGGAAATCTAATTCTCCTCCTAAAGCTAAATTTCTAATGTGGTTAATCATTCATAAGAAACTTCATACGGTTGAGCTTCTAAAGAGGAAGAATATCATTTTTGATGTTAAGTGTTACTTTTGTAATCTTTTGAACGAGGATGTTGATCATTTATTTTTCTCATGTAATATCACAAATTTCATATTTAATATGGTTTTAAGGATGTTTGTTTTTGATTGTCCTAATTCTTATAATAGTTGTGTTGAATATTGGGATTCTTATAGATTTGTTTATAATGGTAGTAAAAGATACATTCTAGATTCTTTAGTCACTATCATAAGTTGGTTCATTTAGTTTGAGAGAAATCAGAGATGTTTTCATTCTGTTTCTGTTTCTACTGATAATATAATTATTAAAATAGTTTATTTTTGTTTGGATTGGATGTCTAACTCACATTACAAGCTATTCGGGAAATTGGGCTTTGAGAGTTTATTTATTAAGGTTAGATTTAATTTATATCTATTTATTAGAATCGGCAGTTTTTTTCGTAATAGATATTGCATTGGCTGTTAATTTCTTTTATTAGTTCTTTCATTGTATTTTTCTTCTACACATATATGTATGGTAGACAAATATTTATGAGTGTGTGTATATATATATTTATAATATATATATATATTTATACACATATATTTATATATATATATATGTGTGTGTGACAAATTACTGATAGTTTGTTGAGCTTTTCGCAGATTCAGGTTGTTGATTATCAGGAAGTACTTAGCAGATAGCTGGATGGATTGGTAGCAGTTATGTACTCTTCAGGTGTTCAGGTTGATGGATATTATTGTGGGGCTTTGAGGATTGCTGTTTGGATTGATGATTTGCAATCCATTTGGGCTTTATGTTAAATAGTTTTTTGATGTTGTTCTTCATTATTTCTGATATTACATAGAGTTTATGGGTTATTGTATTGGAGTAGATATACTTCAATATCGGGTGGTGGCCTTGCCGGAATTCGATATTGGAGTAGATGGGCGGTGGTTTATCCGGAGCTCATCTATCTACGATCCTTACATCCCTAGAGTCGTGTTAGGTTTTATCTTGTATTCTTATGTTCTATAGTCGGACTCTGTAGCTTTGATTTTATTTTTTATATATATATATATATGTGTGTGTGTGTGTGTGTGTGTGCTCTCTTCTCTTCAGAAAATCACACATTTTTGTTTCAAAAAAAACATGTAAGCTCTATATGTGTGCACACTCATTCGTCCAAATGCAACATCCATATGCTAATTCATCCATTTCCATCCATAAAAGAAATGAAAATGCACACACATCCATATGCAATATGAAAGTGATTGAGCCGATCTTAGTGCCTAATGTGTGTGTATACACTACAACAAAAACACCATATTACAACTTTAATTTTACAACGGTGGTAAAAGCACTGTTGTAATAAATGGTTTTTTACAACGGTGGTAAACGCACCGTTGTAATAAATGGTTTTTTACAACGGTGGTAAAGACACCGTTGTAATAAATGGTTTTTTACAACGGTGGTAAAAGCACCGTTGTAATAAATGGTTTTTTACAATGGTGGTATTCCCTAAAGTTGTAATAAACATATTTTTAACAACTTTTTGTTTTGTTAGTTGTAATAGATGCCCATTACAAACTTCATGTTTATAATATCTATATTTAATAACTAATTATATTAATATTTAATAATAATTAATAATTAATAATAAACTTAGGAATCAATAATATTTATTAAATAATTAATAGTTAATAAGTGGTAATTAATGTTTAATAGTTAATGTTAACTGCTTATTAATTAATATTTAGGTGACATATACATAATAAGCTTTTAATAGTTATTACTCGATTATAACTAAGTAGAAATAAGTAAAAGTTAAATAATAACTATTGTTAATATGAAATAATCCTAATTAATAATTAACATTTAATTAATAACTAATTAGTAAGTAATAATTAATAATCAATAATAAGTAAACAAATAAATATTACTTAATTAATTAATAATTTACAAATAATTCATCTGTCTGGAGTTCACATGTATTTGCGTGTGAGGTTCAAGTATGTTTTTTTAAAGATGTACCAATTAGTTTATAATCCATGATGAACGTAATTTTTTAATTTAATAATTATTAACTAATAATAACTATAAAAATAAATTTAATAAATAATCAATATGTAACAAAATATTTAATAATTCAAAATTAATCACCATATTACAATTAACTAAATATTTGCAACATTCGATAGACGACAATTGCAATAACAAATTTATAAAAATTAATTTTTCTCGACATTTGTAATAAAGGGTTTTTATAATTGGTTTTTCTTGATAATAACTTATACACGTCATTATTTATAATTTAATATTTAACATCAAATGTTTGATGATCAATATTTAACATTTAATATTTCATTTATAAGTAATATTTAATATGTAACATTAATAGGTAATAACTAATAACAAAAAGTAATATCTAATACTATTAATAAGTATATTTACCCTTATGATCCGTCGGCCCAACCAAACGTACCCGACCCGCCATCCCTTATAACCCTAATTCCATCGTAACCCCCTTCATTCACTCAAGCCGCCTCACAAATTTCTCAAAACCGAATTGAAGAAAAACCCTAGATCCCCTTTTCTTCCTCCGTAACACGAGATAACCGACTTCACAACTACCCCTTCGACCTCCTCAATGATTCGCCATCAACCCTAAACCCCCACAGACCACCAGTTCGGCCATCGCCAGCCAACTCCCGAGCCTTCACGACGACCGATCTCGAATTAAGCTAAGTTTCTCCTTTTTACTCGTTTTAAATTAGCTGTAATATTTTGTTTGTTTAATTTGGGTTAGATCTATATTTCGATTCATGTGATTTCAGAACCATGGGGCTCGTATTGGGTTAGATCTATAGTTCGACCATCAGATTGTCTGATTTCAGATATGATTTCGTATTGGGTGTGATACGAATTAAGCTTTGCACTGCTACGATATGTCTATTTTGCTTTTTTCGATGGGTTCTTTGCTTGTTGAGTGGATTTTGGAATTGGTTTATTGAGTTATCGAGGAATTTGAGGAACTGTTAGTTGGTTGTTGGTTTTGAGGAAGTTTCGAAGGGTTTGTTGTGGTTCTATGGTTTTGCAGCCTTGTGGTTCTATGGTTTTGCTGCTTGGGATTATTGTGATCTGTTCTTGCAAGTTTTATTTTGGTTTGTCTGTGCATTTTGTGTTCTAATTCTAGGCACAGGAGGCTATTTTGCTTATAAACTTGATGAATATGCAAAAAAGCTTTGCTGCGGCATAGCTATGCAGTGATTGCACTGCAAAGCTTTGCCTAAGCTTGCAAAGCTTTGCCTAAGCTTTGCATTGCAAAGCTTTGCACTGCTATTTGCAGTTCAAAGCTTTGCTGTGCAAAAGCTTTGCCAAAGCTTTGCTGCGGCAAAGCTTTGCACTGCTATTTGCAGTGCAAAGCTTTGCTATGTAAAAGCTTTGCCAAAGCTTTGCCGCGGCAAAGCTTTGCAGTGCAAAGCTATGCAGTGATTGCACTGCATAGCTTTGCCGCGGCAAAGCTTTGCAGTGCATAGCTTTGCCGCGGCAATGCTTTGCAGTGCAAAGCTTGCCGCGGCAAAGCTTTGCACTGCTATTTACAGTGCAAAGCTTTGCACACTGTGCAAAGCTTTGCTATGCAAAGCTTTGCTGCAACAAATCTTTGCACTGCAAGTAGCAGTGCAAAGCTTTGCCGCAACAAGCTTTGCACTGCAAAGCTTTGCCGCGGCAAAGTGATTGCACTGCATAGCTTTGCCACGGCAAAGCTTTTCAGTGCATTGTATATAACAAAATGAATCATCCAACGTTACATGCATTGTATATAATGGTCAGGTTATTTACGTATATAATGGTTTGAATGCATTGTATTAGCTGTTTATTTTGTGCACTCACATTTTTCCAATTTTTGTTACATGCATAAATCTGTACTGCAGCACTAACAGTTTGATAATTTCTTTCTTAGGAACGGATATTAAGGAGAAAAAGGAGCACAAGGAGATTAACAGGAGCAGAAGAAAGTTAGAACTGTTATAAAGTCTTTGTATCTTCAGTTTTGTCAATGTATTATGTAAAAAAAATGATGAGTTTGAAATTAATAATATATTGTTTTGGTTCATAGTTTAAGTTTGTTTGATATTTTCAGTTTTGTAGATAATATGTTCTGCAATGAATTCTTTTATTAGTAATATGTATATAATTTGTGAATATATTACAATTGTAAAATATAAAAATTGTAATAAAATGTAAAAATTAAAACAACAACGGTGCATAACTGTTGTAATAAACTTATTACAACGGTGGAAAAAAGTTGTAAAATATACATATTACAACGGTCTTGCAACAGTGCAAAAAAGTTGTAAAAGATATTAGGCTATTACAACTTCTTAAGACACGACGGTTTGCCCACCGTTGTAAAAACCCTATTACAACGGTGTTCCACCGTTGTAATAGGGTCATTTTGTTGTAGTGATATGCGTCCATAGGCAACCACTAGCAAACACTTGCATCCACTTGCATCCATCATGCATAACATGTTTCAAACACATGTTTACATCCATAGGATTCCTATCTAAAGGTCTAAAAATACTACGGATAAGATATACTCAAGATAGAAACAAGCATTGATAATTGGAAAAAGGAGTTAAGAACATACCCTCGAAAAGGAAAGGGTACGAAGCACGAATCTTGTCTTCGATTTCCCAAGTTGCATCCTCTGGGTTATCTCCCCATTGAACCTTCAGCAACTTGATCTCATTATTGCGTAGCTTCTTAACTTCTGATCCCAGAATACGGGTAGGGACCCGCCTGACTGGCGCCTCCCATTCCACTTCAACTTCTTCCAACACGCTTGGCTCAACGATTACTGCGGTGTCATGCAGGCACTTTCGCAGATGAGAAATGTGGAAAACATAATGAACGCCGGATAGATTTTCTGGGAGCTTTATTCTGTAGGCCGTTTGGCTAATCCTCTCGGTTATGGGAAATGGTCCCACAAACCAAGGGCCAACTTCTCTATTGATCTGAAGCGAACCACATTCCTCAGAGGTGACACTTTGATAAATACTAAGTCTCCTACTTCAAATTCGATGTCATTCCTTCTCTTGTCTGCATAGGATTTCTGCCTATCTTGAGATGTCTTCATCCGCCATCGAATAAGGTCAATTTTTTCGGACATTCCTCTAACCATATCTGGTCCAAGTAATAATCTTTTTGTAGATTCCCACCAACAGTTGGTGATCTACAGGGTCGTCCATACAATGCTTCGAAGGGTGCCATGCCGATGCTAGCTTGATAACTGTTATTATAGGCAAACTCTAAAAAAGGAAGATGCTCTTCCCAAGTCCGTTCGAAGTCTAGGATACACAACCTCAAAAGATCTTCAAGAATCCTGTTCACCCTCTCTGTCTGTCCATCGGTCTGAGGATGATAAGCGGTGCTCAAAGACAACTGTGTACCAAATGCTTCTTACAAGCTCCTCCAAAATTCGCTGGTAAAGATAGAGTCACGATCGCTCACGATGCTGGAACGTACTCCATGAAGACGAACTATCTCACGAATATAAATTGCTGCCAACCATGATGCCATCCTCTTACTCTTAACTGGAATAAAGTGAGCGCTCTTAGTGAGTCTATCTACCAAAACCCAGGTACTGGTGTTGCCTTTATTCGACCTAGGTGAACCATCTATGAAATCCATAGAGACGCTCTACCATTTACACTGCGGAACCTCCAACGGATGAAGTAATCCACCGGGCTTCTTTTGCTCAGCTTTGACTTGCTGGAAAACTAAACATTGAGAAACAAATTCGACCACATCTTTCTCCATCCTAGCCCAAAAGAAAACCCTCTTCATGTCCCTGTACATCTTATCACCGCCGGGATGAATGGTCATCTTAGAATGGTGGGCTTCTTCTAGGACTGCCTTTATCAAGCTTCCAGTTTAAGGAACACAAAGCCTTCCATCTCGTCTCAACCACCCCTTTTCATCTATGGCATACTAAGGTGACTAGAAGTCTCCCCGCTTCTAAGCTTATCCATGATGTTTAGAATCTGTGGGTCTCCTTGCTGCGAGGCACCTATCTGGTCCATAAGAGTCGGTCGTATCTCCAAGGATGCAAACAAATTAGGCAAAATCTCGATGGAGGTTCTAAAATCAAAAGCTGATATGAACTTCAAGTTCTTTCTTTCCACAAACAAAGGACTCAGGGCCACCCACTGCCTACTTAGTGCATCTGCTACCATATTACCCTTGCCAGGGGTATAAGAAATCTCAAAATCATAAGAAGCTAGAAACTCCATCCATCATTGTTGCCTTAAATTGAGATCCTTCTACGAGAACAGAAACTTGAGAGATTTATGATTGGTGTATAACTCGAACTTCTCTCCAAGTAAATAATGACGCCACGTCTTTAACGCAAGCACTATGGTAGCTTGCTCTAGATCATGGGTGGGGTAGTTCTTTTCATGAACCCTCAAATGTCTACCCCCATAACACACTACTTCCCTTCTTGCATTAGAACCGCACCAAGCCCTGTACCACATGCATCAGTGTAAACAGAAACAGCTTATTCCCGTCAGGCAAGGTCAAGACTGAGGTTGTTGTCAGAGTCCTCTTCAGTCGTTGGAAAGCAACATCACAGTCTACATCCCACGAAAATGCCAAGTTCTTCTTCGTCAACCTAGTGAGTGGAGCTGATATATTAGCGAAGTCTTTAATGAACTTCCTATAGTAACCTGTTAACCCAAGAAAGCTTCTCACCTTAGTTGCATTTTTAGGAATCTGCCAATCTTGCACTTCAACCACCTTCACGGGATCTACAACTATCACTTCTTTGGAGACCACATTCCCTAAGAGTCTCACCTCTTTTCTCCTAAAATGGAATTTGGAGAATTTTGCTTTAAGCAGATGGTTACGGAGAGTTTTCAAGACTTTTCTCAAATGTTGGGCATGCTCTTCTTCGCTTTTGGAGAAGATCAAAATATCATCGACAAAGACTACAGCAAATTTATTTAGGAACTCCCAAAACACCCTACTCATCAGATCAACAAAATAGGCGGGTGCATTCGTTGGCCTAAAAGGCATAACTAGCCATTTGAAGAAACAGTTTGAAGTCCTAAAGGCAGTCTTATCTATGCTGTCCTCAGCCACCCTCAACTGATGGAACCCCGTGGCAAAGTCTAACTGAGAAAATACCGAGGCACAAACAAGCTGATTAAATAAATCATCAATCCTCAGAAGCGGGTGCCTATTCTTCTTAGTGAGTTTATTCAGCTCTCTATAATTAATACATAAACGAAGCGAACCATCCGCCTTAGTTACGAATACTACTGGAGCACCCCATTCATATATGCTTCGTCTGATAAACCCTTTCTCAAGTAGCTCCCCTACTTGCTTACTCAACTCCCTCCTTTCCCTCGGTGCCATGTGGCGCACTGGCAATGCAACTGGCTTTGCATTGTCCACCAAATATATATATATATGAAGGTCGATCTCATGCCTCGGAGGTAAACCCCGAACCTCATCAGAAACATCGAAGAAATCTCGTTCTAATGGAACAGATTGCAGATCGTCAATAGATGCATTAAGAGACTCTAGGAAAGTAAGCATAACCAACCCTTGTGGGTCACACGAAATCTCGAGGGTTCTCCCATGACAAGTCAGAAGCTTTACAACCCTCTTTTCACAATTTAGAATGGCACCATACGTGGTAAGCCAATCCATTCCTAGAATCAACCCATAGCCCATAAACCCGTGCACATATGTGTCACATTCAAACTTGATGCCTAACATAGATATTTTCAAACCCCGAAAAATCATAGATAAATGAGCCGAACCACCAATGGGGTTTGAAACAACTACGGGATCCACTACCATACTAGTAACTAAGTGCAGAGATTCAACTACATAATTTGATATAAATGAATGTGAGGCACCAGAATCAAAAAGTGTTATAATAGGATGGTTTAAAAGAGAAATTAAACCTTCCACAGAAATTTTTCTACCTCTATTAGGAGCACTGATCGCGAGAGCATGCACCTGCCCTCCAGAAGTCCCTGTCCCTGTGATCCCTGTTTCTTCTGGCATTCTCTAGCAAAGTGTTCGGCCTCTCTACAGTGGTAGCAAGTGTTCTTCCTTCGCTTACAGTCTTTAACCAGATGACCTTCCTTCCCATAATGATGACATTTTCTCTTATCCTTTCCTTTATCATTTTTCCCTCCTTTCTTCTACTGTTGCTGCTATTGCTACTGCCCCTTCTTGGGCCACACCTTCCTATTTTGCGATGTCTCCTCAGCCTTCTTTTCTCCGTTGTCTTCCTCATGCATTAGGGCCATATCGACAAGTTTTTCGAAAGTAGACCCCATTGGAATATGGGACATGGCTAAACCATTCAGAGGCTCATTCAGCCCTTTAGCAAACCGCAAAGCCCTTTTGTGCGGCGTATCCAACAACTCTAAACCGAACCTTGCAAGCTAGTTGAATTTATTAGCATACTCTTTTACCGTCAAGTTTCCTTGTTTGAGTACTAAGAATCTCTCCTTCTGCATGCTACTTTCGGCTTGAGAAAGAAATTTTATTTCGAACCTCTGTCTAAAATCTCCTTAAGTTTCCACCGAACATCCAGCTTGAGTGACTTCCCACCAAAATGAGGCTTCGTCCTTCAGTAGCCAGGCGGCTAACTGAACCTTCCTTCTATCCTCTACTTCAAAGATTACGAATAAGTCCTCGGTCTCCTTGAGCCAATTCCGGGCTTCTATGAGTGTCTCTTTCGCATGGAATGGCTTCCCTCCTATAGCACGGATGTCTTGGCAGATCTTGGTGAAGTTATCTGCTCTTGGAGGGGGAGGAGGAGGAATGACTAGTGCAACTGGGGGAGGAACATTTCATTGGCCTTTGGCAGGCGCCGTGGCCTCCAAATATTTACGGAACCATCCGGGTGTTGTGACGCCCTCTGGGATATTAGGAATGTTTTTCTCCCCAGACATGCTGAAAAAGAAAAAAGGAAGAAATTTAGATAAAGGACCGAAGGATGCTACATATGGCTTTTTGGGAATGTTTTCCAAAATAGACTTTTCTTTATGAAAATGCTTTTCTTTTAAAACCTTTTTGAAAATAATTTTCAAAAACTTTTATCTAATCTGGTAACCTTCAGCTCTAATACCAAGTGTGACACTCCACGTCCATTAATGTCACTCACTAAGGGAATGCATTAAGTTTCGTGAAGCGTTATAGACAGACATAGAATAATTACAAGACAGATATAAATAAGATAGCAGCGGAAATTTTTATTTTTATTTCAAACATAAATCATAATACCGTGGTCCATAATACCATAAGTCACAAAAACCGTTACAATAAAATAACTTCTATCTTGCATCATCAGAGTACATAAGAATAAAAAAAACACAATCCCCCAATTGAAAGAGTTAAGCCATAGTAAAGACAAGAATTTGAGCCATACTTCAGAAGTAGCTCCTAGCAAGATGATATCTGAGTCCTAACTAAGCTTGAGTGTTTCCTCCTTGAGAACCTCGGGGGAAACAGAAGAAAGAAGGAGAAACAAACGGGTCAGACATAAAGTCTAGCGAGTCTAGTTACTTTTAGCCAGTAAGTAAATAAAACTAACATGATAGGTATATAAAGTGGATAAGAGAGATCACTACATAAATGGAAGGTGTGACAAGGTAGACAGGGTAAGGTGTATACACTTTTCTAGTGATTACTCTGCACTATTACTAGTATAACCAGAATAAGATGATCCCTTCCACTATGAGGCAGTAGACTTAGGGCATATGTCCAAATATACCCTAACCACTACCCTAATCGATCGGCTCTCTACTCCGTAGGTACTTTGTGTTGGCCACACAGTAGGATGTATTACATCCTACAATGGCAACCCCTTACTGATATGCACAACCCCATATCTATAGGTTTCACGGTCATCTTATCCACCTTTGCCCAGCTCATGCACACACATGGCCCGGTCGGTTTGCGCCGGCCACACCGTCCTCCATGTTTGTATCTACCTTACAATCAGTCGATAGGCGTGTCCCCTCTCCGCCTAGCACAAAGTATTTTATTTGATACTTACTCCGGGTTACTGACTGAAATGAGTCCCACACAATATGATACAAGCTCTTCCCTTTGTCTTGTTTCCCCCACTAGGTTTTTCACTGACTATGTATACCAGTAGGTGTCTTTAATTACATAGCCCTATATCAGTTATGCTTACCCGAAAAGTTGTCTTTAATTACATAACTTTTATACTTTTCTCCCTTTATGTATACCACTAGGTGTCTTTAGTTACATAACCTTATCGGGTTAAGTTGTGGGCCTATATGTAAATATTACCCACCCCTTCCAGATTTGCTTAACCCATCCACTATCCAATCAATTTAACCATAACTTTAGTTCACAATCATACAATCACTATGGATTAGATCTGGTTAAGTAGTCCAGTTTATTACCATGTCCATTTACGGTTTATAATGGGCAAGACCTCCCACAGTTGGGCCTATCCTCGTGTCGTATCCCGATTCGTATTTGCATACTTAGACCACCCACATTAGGTTCAACATTAGTGGCTGCTGGATATGCCGGTCGGGTCCGGGAAGACTTCCACCACTAATGCAACCTAACCTCGTGTCATAAGTACAATTACAATTCTTAATTGTAATTACTAGATATTCCATTTTTAATTAATTAGCCAATTAATTAATCCTTTCCTTTTATAGGTGCTAATACCCATTTACCCAATAATTTGAATTATTTGTCCAGAAATGTTCATATTCAAATTATGCCAATATTAACCCTTTTCCCTCCGTTTCCTAACTAGAGCACTCATAAACTGGTGGCATGCCAAGGCTAGTCAATAGCCTAGTCATAAACGATAATAGGGAAACAAATGAGAATATAACTAAAGTGATAATCTTGGCATAAACATAAACTAGCATGATGATAAGGTGAACATACATACTGGCATGGACATGTAATTAACATCACAACAGGGTGAACATAGAACTGATGAACTGGTGGCAGTCAATATACCTATGATGTCACAATAAGCATAGTAAGACCTAAATTAGATATCCAATTGGTTTAGATCTAACATGATAACACAAGGTCATAAATTAGATCACATAATTCAGATCTAGGGGTTCAAATAGATCTAAAACCATTAGAATGACATAGTAGCATGTTTAGATCTAAATATGGGTTCACATGTCCAACTTACAACATATCTAAGTTGATCGCAATATGACTGGTGAAAGGCGATTTACATAAAGAGTTAGATCTGACCAATGTTGCAACTATCTAAATTAACAGATTTACATTCACCTCAACATAGTTACAATTAAAGATGCACATAGGCAATATAATAGAATGACCACAATTGCATTAGATCTAAAGGTATAGATCTATCATGACATAGTATAAGATTTAACAATAGCATAGATTCATAGTTTACATCATATCCAATTTGCAGTCTTTCATAATTCACTTTTATTCATTTAAACCTAAAAGCAACTAGAAACTCACAGTGTTAGGTTTAGAGAATAGAGAAAGAATGGATCTTGAATTTCTGGATTTGATTTGCAAAGTTGAATGTTGTATGTTGTTAAAGAAAATGAATCCGTCTCAGTTCGCACACCGGCAGCATATGGCTCCCATAATTTCCAATGAAGAAATAGGAGAATTGGACACATATTTATAGTTGCAGAACCCTCTGAAACCGACTGCCACCTCAGCCCTAGGGGTGTCGACACCCCTGTGGGTGGGTCGACCCATAGGTCGACACCTTTTAAGGGTGTCGACACCTCTTTAGGGGGGTCGACCCCCTAGAGCGGGAAATCTGCCGTCATTTTACAATTTTTGAATTTGAACTAATATGGATAAAATTCTGACTCCTACGTGACTCATATGTGTATATATGTTCTTTTTGCGCATATACAAACTTAAAACCCTCATAATTTCTTCATTTTGTGTCTTTTTTATGCAAACCAAATGTTTATCTTAACCAGTATTTTGAGACGGTTGCAATGGCGTAATCTGTTTTCCTTAATTTTGAATATTAAATTAATTATTATTTAATTTATCCTCTTTTAGTGTCGTTAAAAATTCAGGGTGTTACATTTACCCTTGGAATGAGGAAGAGTGTAAGACACACTTGCGAGTTGTTTTGGAAATCTTGCGAAAGCATCAGTTGAGTGATAAGTTTTCGATGTGCCTCTTCTAGAAGGGTGAAGTAAGGTTCTTAGGCCATGTTGTTCTCGGAAATTGAATAGCATTTGACCCCGTTATGGTGGCAGCAATCCAGGACTTGGATAGACATAAGAATGCAACAGATGCTCGGAGTTCCCTTGGGTTCACGGGATATTATCATCGTTTTCTTAAGGATTTCTCCTAGATAGCTGCGCCATTAATTGGATTGACAAAGAAGAATCAAGTGTTCACATGGGATGTAAAATGTGAGCAAGCTTTCGGAATCCTGAAAGAGAGACTGACGAGTGCTCCTGTTTTGACCATTCCAAGTGGGAATGAAATGATGGTGGTATACACCGATGCATGTGGTACTAGACTTGGAACAATGCAGATGCATAAGGGTAGAGTTGAGGCCTACGCGAGTCGACAGCTGAAGCCGCATGCAAGGAATTATCCAACTCATGATTTGGAGTTGGCAGCGATCAAGTTTGCTCTGAAGATGTGGACAAATTACCTGTTGGGAGTTTGATTCAAATTGTTTATAGATCACAATTCGTTGAAGTATCTTTTCTCCAAAAATGAGTTGAATCTTCGACATCAACGGTGGTTAGAGTTTCTGGCGTCATATAATTTTGGTGTAGCCTATACTTCTGGTAATGGTAACGCAGTGGCAGATGCGTTGAGTCGAAGACACGCAAGTTTGGGAGCAATGTTTTTGGAATGGAAGCACCTCCAGTACTTGGCAAGATTTGATTTCAGACCGAGTTGGAACCTGAATTGTTAGTGATCTTATCGATAAGACCTACTCTCATCGAAAGGATTAGCGAAAGCCAAATGCGTGATGCTAAGCTTGTCGATCTTATCCATAAGTTGGAATCAGAGGATAAGGAATTTGAGGTTGATCGAGAGGGTTGACTAAGAAAGAAAGAACGATCGGTTATTCCTGATATCGACGAACTGAGAAATGAGATTCTGAGGGAATGTCATCACTAGAATTTGACGATTCATCCTACTACTTGGAAGGTATGAAAAGGAATGTTGGAAAGTTCATTTCTAAGAGCATGAACTATTAGTTTGTGAATGCCGAACAGAATAAGCCATGCGGATTGCTTCAGCCATTGGAAGTTCCTACGTGGAAGTGGGTGCAGATATCGATGGATTTTGTTAATGGACTACCTAGAACCAGGGCAGGAAAGGAAGGAATTTGTGTCATCGTGGATCACTTGACCAAAAGTGCAAGGTTTATTCTTGTCAGATTGTCTAGGACAATATCAAAGTTGGTTGAGCTTTATATAAAATGGGTAGTTCAATTCCATGGTATCCTGAAAAACTACTAAGTGATCGAGATCCATTGTTGACGAGTGGAATTTGGAAAAGTTTACGAGAGACTTTGGGAACTGAGTTGAGTTTGAGTACGGCTTATCATCCCCAGACTGATGGTCAAACTAAGAGGGTTAACCGAGTTTTGCAAGATCTCCTAGGATCTTGTGTATTGGAGTTCAGGGGATCATGGGAAGACCATCTACAACTTGTTGAGCTTTCTTATAACAATAGCTACCAGACAAGCATTAGGATGGCACCATACGAGGAATTGTATGGTAGACCATGTAATTCTTCGACCTGTTGGTTAGAGACTAGAGATAAGTTGATAGTTGGGTTGGAAATGATAAGAGAAACATCAGACTATATCGAGATCGTTCGACAACTAATGAAGGCAGCCCAAAATTGTTAGAAGAGTTATGCTGATAAGCGTCGAAAGGATTTGGAATTCGACGTTGGCAATATGGTTTTCATAAAGATTTCGCCATTGAAGCATGTTGTTTGGTTTGGAAGTAAAGGAATGTTAGCTCTAAGATTCGTTGGACCGTTTCCGATAGTTGAGCGGATTGGAAAGTTGCATGTAGATAGGAGTTACCCGAGAAGATGTCGAGTGTGCGTAATGTTTTCCATGTCTCATTTCTATAGAAATGCGTGCATAATTCGAATGTGGTGGTATCTCCAGAGCATTACGAAGACCTAGAAGTCGGGACAATAGTTACGAAACCTCGTAAGTCGCTTTTTGTTGTCGGGAATGATATGAAACAGCTAAGGAGGAAGTGGGTTAAGCTGGTCAAGGTACAATAGAGTGAGGATGATAATGACTGTATGTGGGAGACGGAAGAGAGTATGAAGACGACCCATCCACAACTCTTTGTTGGTATGACTCATAAATGTCGTGTCATTCTTACTCCATTGTAACTTGTACTATTATGTTTGTTGTTGTTGATTATGATTCCACGTGCTAGAATAAGGCTATGGATGCATGGATTGATGGTTTCTAGTTTGGATGATAGAATTGGCTGTATATGGATGATAGGCATGTGGAATTGTTTTGGTTGCTTGTGTTTGCATGAAACTTCGGGGGCGAAATTCCTGGGGCGAGAATGTAACAGCGACCATTCTCATATTTTGATATGCTATTTATGGGGATGTGAGATATGTCCATAATTTTAACTAATTTTATTTGTGATCAGTTTCCCCCTACCAGTTTTATACAGGGCATAACTTTTGACTGAGATCGAATCAGGTGCTGAGATTGACTTCATTTGAAAGGAAATGGTTTTGCCAATTCCATAGAGTGGTTATATTAAAGATTTGGTTCAGCAGTTTAGGAGGAATCGCTGTTTTAGTGCTACACAATTTCTGTACAGGTTTTATAGGCTATTAATGAGCTGATTTGGAGTGGACCATTAGTGGGCTGCTAGGAGGTTATAAATAGGTTCTAAAGGCATGGAGAATAGTTTATTTTCTTTATTCTCTCATTCGGTTGAGCTCGTGATCCTCCTTTCTCAATCAAATACACCTTTCCACCATTAAAGTCTAGATCTAAGGAAGAAGATTGAAGATCTATATCAACCAAAGCTATATCTACATCAAGTGGAGGAAGATCACATCAAATCAAGTGATCTAGAGATAGATCTTCACTGTTTAGATTCGTTATTCATTGTTTTTAAGCTTATTTGAAGATTTGGTGAGTGATAAGCATCTCTCACACAGATTCAATCAAGTATATGGGTTGTTTGATCTTATTTCACCATTTTAAGTTGTTTTCACCTTCATCTACATCATGGTAAGTATAATTCCATTTGAATTACCATAGGATCTAATCTAGCAACTTAAAACTGGTAATTCTTATGTTAATTCATATGTTATGCAAGTTACATCCATTTTTTTAGTTTATGCATTGATTTATCATGATTTGGTGAATTTCATATGATTTTGATGAATAATTGTCATTTTTGATGTTGTTGATGATTTCATATAACATTTATGGTTGAATTGGATGATTTGGATGAGTTATTTGAATTGATGTCGTCGTTTGGTGATGATTTGGTCAAGATTGGAGCTAATAGGTCAGATCTGGAGTCGAGTCAGATTTATGATAGGCACATGGCTTGGAGAACACGAAATGAGTCGGGTTGTTGTTACCAGGTCGTGGGTACTTAGATCGGTGATGACGTGGTGAGAGAAGATTGAACGGAAAGGTGGTGGTTTGGTGCTTGGAATAGTTGGATCATCGCGGCTAGGCCGAGTCGACTTGGAGCTTCGAAGTGCTTAGACCGTTGATGCTTAGGTCATTGGGCTTTTGGAGGAAGAAGGTCATTCTGCCTGGATGCAAAGTAGGTCGTCCATGCATAGCTCAAGTCGTTCGAAGTATACTAGTGTAAAGGAAGGCGGGTCAGTCTGGATCGTTGGTTTCAGGTAGTTACTTATGGGTCAGGTCGGTCTGCTATGGTGTAAGGTGGGTCGTCCCATGTGACGAAGGAATCATGTCATTAAGAGCTTCGAGGCTTCAGGTCGTGATAAGCTTTGAAGCATTATTCCACTGGGTAGTTGGTTCGTGGAACGACCTGAGAAGGTCAGGTCGTGGGATGGTTAGAATGACCTGGGAAATCTGGTCGTGGGTGTACAACATTGGGAGTTAGTACGACCTATCATCCCCAAACTGATGGTCAAACTGAGAATGTTAACCGAATTTTGGAAGATCTCCTTAGAGCTTGTGTATTGGACTTCAGTGGATTGTGGGAAGACCATCTACATCTAGTCGAGTTTGCGTATAACAACAGCTACCAGTTAGGCACAGGTATGACACCATACGAGGATTTGTATGGTAGACCGTGTAGTTCTCCGGCATGTTGGTTAGAAACTGGAGATAAGTTGATACTTGTGCCTAAGATGATCAGAGAGATGTCAAATTGTATCGAGATCATTCGGCAATGAATGAAGGCGGCCCAAGATCATCATAAAAGTTACGCCGATAAGCGTCGAAAGGATTTGGAGTTCGACGTTGGCAATATGGTTTTCATGAAGATATCGTTGTTGAAGTATGTTGTTCGATTCAGAAGTAAAGGAAAGTTAGCTCCAAGATTCGTTGGACCGTTTCCGATAGTCAAGCGGATTTGGAAGCTCGCGTATAGATTGGATTTACTGGAGAAGATGTCGAGTGTGCACAATGTTTTCAATGTGCCATTTCTAAGGAAGTGCGTGCATGATTCGAATGTGGTGGTATCTCCAGAACAGTACAAAGACCTAGAAGTCAAGTCTGTAGTTATGCAACCTTGTAAGCCACTTTGCGTTTTGGGGAATGACATGAAACAACTTGGAAGGAAGATGGTTAAGCTAGTCAAGGTACAATGGAGTGAGGATGATGACGATTGTATGTGGGAAACATAAGAGAGTATGAAGACGATCCATTTAGAACTCTTCGTCGGTATGAACTATTAATGTCATGTCACCTTACACCATTGTAATTGGTACTATTCGTTAGAATTCTGCATGCTAGGTTAAGGCTATGGTTGCATGGCTTGATGGATGCTAGTTTGGATGGTAAAATTGGCTGCTCATGGATGGCAGGCATGCAGAGTTGTTTTTGGTTGCTTATGTTTGCTTGGAATTTCGTTGGCGAAATTCCTACAAAAAGAGGAGGGGAGGAGGAGGGAGAATGTAATGACTTGCATTTTACGTATCATAAGATCTTAAAATATTTTTATTTAATTCCCTGAGGGTCGGATCATTCTCATATTTTGATGTTGTTTATGGGGATGTGAAACATGTCCATAATTTTTACTAATTTCATTTGTGACAATTTTGCCCCTTTTAGTTTTGTACAGGGTATAACTTTTGACCGAGATCGAATCAGTGCTGAGATAGATTTCATTGGAAAGGAAATGGTACAAAATCCCGTAGAGTGGTGATTTGGTTTAGCGGTTTGGGAGGAATCATTGTTTTAGTGCTACACAATTTCTGGATAGGCTAAGTAGTCCTTAGTGGGCTATTTTAGTGTGGCCCATTAGTGGGCTGGTGGGATGGCTATAAACATAGGGGTAGAGGTAAGGTGAAGGGTTTAGTTTCTTCATTTTTCATTTGGTTGAACTTGTGATCCTCCTTGCTCAATCAAATACATCTCTCCTCCATTAAAATCTTAGTTCTACATAAGAAGATTGAAGATATACATCAAGGAAGGCTAGATCTGCATAAGAGAGAGTATATCACATCAAAGTAAAACATTCGGAGATCATTCTTCGTTGTACGGATTTTCAGATCATCGTTTTAAAGATAATTTGTGGATTTGGTGAGTGATAAGCATCTCTCACATGGATTCAATCAAGTATATGGGTTATTTGATCTTATTTTCACCATTTCAAGTTATTTTCTCTTAGATCTACATCATGGTAAGTATGTTTCCATTCGAATCACAATGGGATCTAATCTAGCAACTAAAATCGGTAAATCCATATGTTAATTTGTGTGTTTATGCAAGTTTAGATCCATTTGTTAAGCCATTCATTGTTTTATCATTATTTAGGGAATTCATATGTTTATATGATGATTTATTTTTGTGCTAATGTGTGTTGATGATTGCTATTGATTTTGGTCTGAAAATTGGTCGATTCTGGATGAGTTACGTTTGTGAATGTTCATTGTTGAAGCATTGATAAATGGATCGTTTAGAAGCATGGCATGAAGCTCGGGTCGCCATGTCTTGTTGCGCAAGAAAGGCTAATTGAAGTAGGGTTGTCCTAGCTTGGGTCGTTCTAGTTGGGTCATGGAGATAACAATGGAGTCGAGTCGTTTGAAGTTAGGTCGTTCGACTATGGTGAAGTTAGGTCATTCAACTATGGAGAAGTTGGGTCGTTCGCAGACCCTATTGATGGATCGGGTCATTCAAGTTTTCGATGGGTCGTCGATGACATGGCAAGAATTGGTCGGACTTAGTATGAGAAGCTTGGGCTGGGTCGTTGGTGGCTTCGGGTCATTCAAGACCCGATGAATCGGGTCGTTCAAGACCCGTTGAGTTGGGTCATTCAAGACCCGATGAGTCGGGACGTTCAAGACCTGATGAGTAGGGTCGTTGAAGACCTGTTGATTGGGTCGTTCAAGACATGTTGGGTTGGGTCGTCTATGATGGATAGAACAGAAGACACTACAGCGTTTAACAAACGTTGTGGATGCAAATTTAAACGCTGCGGTATGTTTTCCATAGCGGAAAGGCTGAAACGCCATGAATCTAATATTGACCAAATGACATATGTTTTTGGCTCGTCGGTGGTTATGGCTAGTCTTGCGTAGATTATTCGACGTCGAAGGAGACATATCTTGGGTGCTTGTCTGATGTTGGTTTAGGCCTTCGGGGCTTGTTTTGGGGGATGTTGATTTCGGTTTGGATGATATTCACAAGATAACTAATTTCTATTCCTGTATGTTTTCCTTTTGTGGTTGTTGTAAAGACTATCATTGTCAGAAGTGGAGGAGTTGTTTTTGGGTTTCTTCTCTTTTGATGTTGACAAATTAGATGATTAAGCTGCCAATTCTCATATACTTTATTGATGATGTTAGATAGTTGTTTTATCGCTCAATAAGATTGCTGTCTGACCCAAGGTTTTATGTTTCCTCTTATTACATTGGCCTGTTCATCCTGTTTTGAATGGGAAGATTGAGTAGCAGGTCATAGGTAGCAGATCTTAGTGGACGATGCTGCAGAAAGATGACGAGTAGGAGGCTTACATACCAGTTTTCTACTATACATATATCTTGTTGTTTTTTGCTATTATGATTTCTCTGAGTGATTGTAGTGAGGCATCTTTGTACAGATTCTTATGATGAAATCCTTTATTGTATGGATATTCTTTCAAGTTGATATGGAAGTTTAAGTTTTTGCTCATTTTTGCTTCACTATTATGTGCCTGTTGTATATGTTCTATTATATTTTATCTCTGCACTGTAAATTATATGACAGCTTCTGTGTGTATTAACCAACCCTAATGATCGTCCATAGCTGCCTGGCACGTCTTTTAACACATTATTCCTCTTGTTAAGTGCAGGAGTTATAGGCGATCGTCGGTAGTTGTCACAATTGTCTCCATCAAAATCTATTTCAACCAGATATGGAAAAGGCGGATGCAGCATAAACGATAATCATATTCAAAAACCTTGAAGCAAAAGACCAGTGCAATTCCAACTGCCATGACTAATTCTCTTATCCCTTAAGCGATGGAACCTTATACTCACTCCGATTCAACTAAATGGTCTATCCCCTAAGGATGAGGCTTAAATGGCATGAGGAAGATCAGATAGTGAAAGTAGGTATTATGGGTTAACAAATGATCGAAGAGAAGAAATTGGGCTTAGATCTTGGAGTAATAGTGAAGAAAGATCTAATCCTCAAAATAGCGCATAAAAGGAGGAGACAATGCAACAACAAAGAAAGAGAAGAAGAAGAAATATATAACTCAATTAGATGAGAAAGAAAGAAGTTTAAGGAGGGTGATTCAGACGCAACTTTTATGGTTGAGTTCGAGGTTCAAGTTGTACCAAAACTCATCGATTAGTTGACCACCCTTGTTATAATGCTAGACGGTCAACTATTAAAAGGGCTTTGAACAATGGTTGAATCTTGACCTTATTAAGGTCAAATTAAAATAGTATTGTCCCACGTTATCTCTTAAGACTTGACGTGAATCCAAAAAATACTTGTTCTCATCACAGCAGTATCATAGACCGTAGTTAAACTCCAAACCGCCCCTAAAGATTCGTAGTAGTCTTAACAAAAAGCCGTGACCACACAACAAACGAATTCCAGAAATAATTCAGCTAGAAATCTGTAATAAAAATTAATCAGATTCCCCCTTACCTAGCTGACAAGTAAATCAAACAATTAAGAAATGGAACGCCCAGAAATATTTCAGCTAGTATTTCGTATTTAAATTTATACGCAATTATCTCCCTTGTTTAGTTGATGGATCAACCAAAAATTTGAGAAACAAATACCCTAAACTAAACGGAAATTTTCCTTAGTCCAACTCAAGAGAAGGTTTTTGAAAACTTGTTTGACATTCAAAAGAAGGTTATTGCTTATGCTTTCCAATAGTTGAGACCTCATGAAGTCCGATACCCAACTCATAATCTTGAGTTAGTTGTTATTGTTTTTGCCTTGAATATTTAAAGGCGTTACTTATTGTGTGAGAGGTTTGAATTGTCCATAGACCTTAAGTCCTTAAGATATTTGTTTCTCATAAGGAATTGAATATGCGACAATAAAGATGGTTGGAGTTCTTGGCGACGTATGATTTTGGTTGAGTATACCTATAGGAAAGGGAATAAGTTTGTGAATGTCCTTAGCATGAATCACCAAGGGATGGTGTCGGCTATGTTGAATGAATGGAAAGAAATGGAAGCCCTAGTCACATGTAATGTGCAAATCAGGTCGATAGCTAGTTCTAACGGAAGTACACCAATGGTGCCATGCTTGGAGGTTCGACCAACTTGATTGAGAACATTCCTTATATGCAGGAAGAGAAACCTTCGTTAGCCGAAAGGGTCATAGAGCTCAGAGAAAAAATGAAAGAAAGAAGCCGCAGGAAGTTTTTCTCGACTGTAAGGGTTGGTTATGGAAGAATGGAAGGTTATGTGTTCGAAGGTTGGTAATCTAAGGAAGGAAGTTCTTAGAAAGTATCATCACTTTAAGTTTATGATACGTCCCGGGGGAACCAAGATGTATCGAGACACGAAGAGAAGCTTCTTCTGAGAAGGAATGAAGAGGGATGTTAGCTTTTAGGTAAAGCAATGTATGAATTGCCAAGAGGTGAAAGCCGAACATCAGAACCCTAGTGGTTTATTACAACTCTTAGAAATTTCAGTTTGGAAGTAGGATTATATATCCATGGATTTCATCAATGGACTGCCCAGATCTAGAAGAGGAAACAAAAGCATATGGGTCTTCGTGGATAGACTAACCAAGAGTACCCATTTTATTCTCGTGAAGGACGGCGTAAGTTTTGGCTTAGTCCTTCCTGAAGAATGGTGCGAAGCTTCATGGAATTCCTAGTAGTATCGTAAGTGATAAGGACCCGTTGTTTACGAGTAAGTTTTGGAAAAGTTTGCAGAAAGCAATAAGATGAAACTCAAGATGAGTATGGTGTATCACCCACAGGCAGATAGACAAACTGAGAGGGTGAAAAAGGTACTGGAAGATTTACTACGAGCATGTGTTTTGGACTTTAATGGTTCTTGGGTGGACCATATGCATTTGATGGAATTTTCTTATAATAATAGATTTTAGGCTACTATAGGAATAACAACTTTCGAAGCTTAAAAAGGAAGGCCCTGTAAATCGCCAACATGTTAGTTGGAGACTAGCGACATGCTAATTCTTGGTCTAGAATTAGTAAGAGAAGACATAGAGAAGATTGAGATCATTCGGGGTCGAATAAAGGAACCTCAATTTATGTAAAAGAGTTACGTAGATAGAAGACATAAATATTTGGAATTCTTTGTTGGAGAAAGAGTTTTCATCAAGGTGTCACTAATGAAAGGTGCGTTCAGTTTCGAAGAGCAGGGAAGCTTACGCCAAGGTTTCTGGACCTTTTTTGGTTTTGGAAAAGATTGGAAAGCTTACCTATCGGGTGGAGCTACCAGATAAACTAGAGGGAGTACATAATTTGTTTCATGTATCACAATTGTGAAAGTATGTACATGAACCTGATGCTACCATTAATCCAAGGGTATTGGAAGAGTTGGCAGTGGAACCTAATTTGACTACCGTGAGACAACCGATTCGTGTTGTAGAGACAAAAGGAAATTAAGAACTAAGACAGTCAAATTGGTGAAAGCTCGGTGGAGTTCTGATGAAAGAGACCATACTTGGGAGACGGAGGATGATTAGAGAGACTTTTCCTTATTTCTTTTAGTAAGATCTATATGGAATTATAGATTAGCTACTAACGAGGTACAGTAGGATATGTTTTGAGAGAATTGCTTGTTGGGTTATTTTGTTTGTTTTTCCCATGATCGAATTTCAAGGGCAAAATTCTTTTAAGGAGTAGTAGATATAAACCCCTAATATTTGATAACATTATGCATCAATTTAATTGGATTAATTAAATACGAATAATGTGGTGAAGGAGGAAATGAGATTTTTGCCTAATAAATTAACTCATAGGTCGAAACAAATGAGCTAATGCTTAAGGGAAGGACATATGAGAAGAGTAAAAAGATAAACTTTCGTTCCTTATATCTACTCATATCCTACCTTATTTTTTCACTTTTCATTAACTCTAAAAATCAAAATTATATTAAGGTGGTCAGTCATAAGCCAGAAAAAGAGAAGAGAAAAGCTAGGATTTAGAGCATGAAACTTTATCAACAAATCTCAAAACCTCAACAAATCAAGGTAAATAACACACTTATCCTTAAGATTTGACCGTTGGGAAAATAGGTGAAAGTAATGTTTGGTTCATAATGGTTTTTCATGATTTTTTGATGCTATCTAGTGGGAAATCATTAGCTATGTTGACATATTTATATGGTTTCTATATACATGAAAATGGTTAGGTTTTAGGGTGAAACCTATGGTCATAAGTCTCCAAATGTTATAAATTTTTAGTATGATGTTTGGTATATGATTTTCAAATTTCATAATTTTTCAAGGATGTATGAATTAGTTATGAATTTTATAAGTTTGAAATGCTTAAGGAAAGCTTACATGTTGATTAAAAATGATTAAAACAAATGTATAAATATTTTATACATGGCCAGTACAAAAGTATTGTTAAAAGGTTGTTTGCGGTTAGTATTTTAATTTTTAAGTTAATGAGAATCCGACAAAAGTAGTGAAGTACAAAGTAGTACTTTATAAGTAAATAAGTTAACATATCTGTATTTACTATCAGTGCCATTGCCTTTCCGAAAGCAACGTTACGATACCCTCAGAAGCTAACTATTGGTAGCACTGTATACTTGTAATATCATTTATGCATGAGATAGGAAGTACTCAGACATCTGCCTCTCAACTTCCGGAGGATCTTTGGTATTGATATGTTTTGGACATAACTTGACACCAGGACTAGGTTTATTGCTTGATTGCATCAATCTGAAAGGGCTTCCTTTTTGGGAATTGTATGGTGCCGAAGGGGTATCTTCCTTAGTAAACGACTGATTTGTTGGATTACAAAGCCAGAAGGGGTTGCATTCAGGAGATGAATAATGAATGGTGATGAAAGGTGTTGCCTTTCGAAGATGAATAATAAATGGTGACGAAGGGGTTTCCCTTCGGAGTAAAAGACTATTGTCTTGTTGAGCCAAAAGGGGTCTCTTTCGAAGATAAATATTTATTGAATAAGTAGGTATTTATTAGAAGTTTCAATTATCATTGGTGTGAAACCATGGGTATCACATTTGCATTTGTGTGAACATTGGAGAAACTGATGGGAAAAATAAATTGGGAAACCACTTAAACATTGGGGGAATCAATGGGGAGAAAGGAATTGGGGGAACCAATTAAATAAAAGAATAAGCCTCTGTTCTCGTTGTTAATAGGGGTTACCTCGTAAATCATCGGAGGGAGATCAGAAGGATGAACTCCATTGCTATACACAGTACGGAAAGTGTAATAAGAAAATGGATCTGTTGCTTCGCGTAGTGCGGAAGTCAAATGACTAAGATGGAATGGTTCTGTTGCCCAACAAGGGGATACCTTGAATTGCGCAGTTTAGATACCAAAGTAAAAGAATCAATGCTTCATGTAGTATGGAAGGTATTTCGGTTTCGAATGCTAGTAGGGGTTTACCTTGAGAAACATAAAGGGTAGCCAAATTAAAAAATTGGTGGAAACCATTAACGAAAGAAATAATGGGGAATCATTAGAAACTGTCACGATGTGAAATCTAGAATAACTAGGCTGGGGCCATTATGTGTTTCATATAATACATCTTACAAAGTCACTTATGTTATTATGGTACCATACTAACTAGTAAAGTGCAGGTGTTCCGAGGATGTTTCCGAATATTTCTTAATACTAGCAAGGAGGGAAACCCATTCCACATTGCAGCGTGATCCCGCTAAATATTTATGAGTCGGGTAGAAAGGATTATTATTCACACTAGTTGGTTGACTGAACCGAATTTTTTGTTTTTTCCTTTGACTCTCGGATGCCCGTTGGAGTAGACTAAGGGTTAGGGTTTTCAGATGTTTCGTCGAATAAGCTTCTAGAGGCGAGCAGGAAGCTATAGCCACTTAGGAGCATTGTTGTTTGTTTTGTTTTGATATGTATATCGGTAATATTGTTATTGCCTATGTATCTTGAGTCTGATCAACCGAGAGGGCGTCGACATATATTTCTCTCGGAGTACATTTCGTAATAATTTATATATTCTCTGAACGGATTTATGAAAGGGCTGTATGAATAAAAATTTATATCAATGAACGATTTGCAATGTTTTTCATGCTGTCGCGTTTTCTGATGTTGTGGTTTATTAACATTTGATTTCTATCACCGAAAGCCGACTCTTGGGATGATTGCAACATCCATAAGGCTATGGTTTCGATCTTAGATAACGGGATGTTACCAAAACCAAAACAACATTCAATTCAGAAACAAAATGTAACACTTCTCCATGAATAACACAAGAAAAGATATCGAACCTGCTATACTACCCAAAAAGTGCCATTAATCATTAAAAACAAACTCAAACCAATAAACATTATCATAAATTTTCGAACGAATTAAAATGCTAATAAAAAAAGCATAGGAGAAAAAATTCGAGCTTGAATCTAACAAATTGAGCATGAACTCGAGATCAACAAATGTAGAAGATTGTCTTTTAAAATCAAACTATGAAAGAGGCAATAAAAAGAAAAGAAAAATGAAACAACGCATGCAAACACGATAGAAGAAGAAGAAATCAGAGCAATCAAGGAGGAAGATGAGGTAGAGCGTGCAACAACCAGGTCTCATTTCAAAAAAAATAACGTTTTGTCCTTCTGAACAAAATTTTGGACGAACTGCCATTGAGCTTGAAAATACCTACAGCTTAGTCCTTACAAATATTTTTCTAAACTCAATTTGATCCCAATGTTTTGTTTAAAGATTTCGTTTACATTTACTTCTAAGGTAAAATATCGACTATCAATTGCCAAATTCAACCGACAATTGGACCACGCTAATTTTTAAGTACATTAAACAATCTCACTAAGGGTCGATTTTAAAAATTGATTATGCACTTGTAACCAATGAAAAATTACTAATTTTGTTTGTGTGCGCATACTTTGAACTTTGAAGTGTATAATAGTTAGAAGACTTTCATATGTCTGTATATTTGTGTGTTATATATAATCGAAAGCACCCCAATAGCCCTTTGATTTCCACCACATTATTATTTCTCTCTCTTTCCATTAACTTGATTAATTATAAAAAGTGGATATTATTCGAGTGCAAAAGGAATGCCAAAAATAAAGATATAAACCTCTTATATATATGGGATATGTTCTGCTACACCTCTTAGGCTACACCTTTTGCTCTTGAATCCCAATTACTCATTCCAATTTTAAATTTAATTCTTTCTCCCTCTGATTGAATTAAATAATATAGTGTAGTGAAAAGAGAGAGAAATAATTAATATTGAAATCGAAATGAATGGTTGGAATTCAGGGTGAGAGAAAGGTGTAGCGGAACATTTTCCTATGTTTATATAAATATATATATATATATATATATATATGGGGGGTGTATGTGTGAGTGTGTGTGTGACCAAGAGAACCCTAAATAGTGCAACACCCCTATAACCCCCTGATTTCCACCACATTTTCATTTCTCTCTCATTCCACTACTCTCTCTTCCCTCACTAACTTATTTAAATATAAATGAGTGATCCCTTTTTAGGGGCAAAATTTCTATCGTAGTTTCTAAGCTGCTTAATGGAAAGAGTCTAATGAGAGAGCTCTCAATCACATGTACTATATTCAGTTTGATTCATTTCACTCAATACTTGATGATGCCTTCTGTGTCTTCCATTATAAAGTAGGTGTGCAAGTGATTTAAAAGAAAATTTAAATGTAGATAATAATTTGCTAAAAAGTGTGATGAATTGCAACTACTATCTCTAAAGTACTTATAATGTAAAGTTGCATAATTTGATGATTTTATCACCTAACAGTTCATCATTGCATTGATAGTGATGTAACTGGTTGTAAGATCTTATTATTTTTAAGTATGAGGAATGTGAATTACGTGCTTATCAAGTTTGCAGTGATTATAGTGATCTAACTGTCCTATGAAAATACCATTTAAAAAATATAGTGTATGAAACTATGAATACGTATATGAAACATAACTGAGAAGACTAAGGTCCCGAAGCCATGAAGTTGGAAGAATAATTAGTGATGTAACAATTGCATAGACAACTTTAGAACTGAGATTATATCCAGATATGTTCATTCTACATCAGGAAACAATGATGATAAAGTATTACTCTCTAGTATAATATACTCCATGCAGCTAACATAAATTTTACAGAAATATATTTATTGTCAAAGTTGCACTTGCTAACTCCAACTGTTGATGAGTTTGATCTAAAGTCTGTATAGTCTTTATGCCACTTTGGACACTATCTTCACAGCATGCTCCAAAGTTGGCGGAAAATGCATGCCCGATTAAAAAGAAGGTAGAATAAAAACTTTGAAATACGTTGGGAAACCAATCAGAGTTTTATACATTAATAAAATACATCACATCATGTTGGTTAATTTTTATAGATTCAAGCACATGCCTAAATAATTTAATTACACTTGGAAAGCATTTTAGCATCACACCGATTAGAGTTTTGGATTTAAAATCCTACAAAGTGGATTTTAGCTTTAAGAATTTAAGCACGAAATGAAATCTGATATCTTAATTTTATAGCAAATTTGTTTTGTTGTACATTAGTCCAATAACTTCCTTTTCATTAATTTTATTTTGAGAGTTAGCTTTTATAGAGTTTAGTTATTTAAAAGTCCTACATCTAACAACTTGAAAATGTTTTCTTTTAGTTTGATGGATTTACGAAAGCTATATGACAACATTAATCTGATCTTGAATACTCATGAACTTCTTTAAAACAATCATACCAGAGCTCAAGATTTGGTGATGCGCCTCAACATCTCTTACGTCTTTTTGACCCACTGATTTTCCTCTAAAAGAATCCGCATAGTTGAAGCTTCTATGACCATCTTTACCACAATTAAAACATTAAATTTGATTACTACAACTTCCAATCAAATGATTTTTATCACCACATCGATAACATCGTCTAGCACGAGACTGCAAACTTGTAAAATTCGAATCCGTAGAAGAAATTGGGATTACCTTGCTCCCCACAACATACGAACTTGGATTACCAGAAAAAGATTGATAGATCGACGAATTTGGGAAAGAACCATTCACCGAAGCATACGAGAGAAAATTAGCCGCCACCATTTCCCGTTATGTTTTGCAGCTTTTTTATATAGAGCTTACATGTTATAATAGGATTATTTGCATACATATTGGATTCATGGAACTAACATACATTGCATTAAGGAGGTCAATTAAATCAGTAGACCGCCTGATCTTTTGCATTAGTGTTGGGACATAGGCACACACCATTGCATATATTCATATAAGCATTAGAAGTCTCTAAGGATAATGGATGTCAGTGGTTGTTGGATGAGTAGATGGATGATGGATGGTAGAATATGCATTCTTCTCAACTTAGAGATTTCGGGGACGAAATCCTTTTAGTAGGGGAGAATGTAACACCCTGAATTTTTAACGACACTAAAAGAGGATAAACTAAATAATAATAAATTTAATATTCAGAATTAACGAAAACAGACTGCGCCATCGCGTCCGTCTCAAAATTCTAGTTAAGATGGACATTTAGTTTGCGTAAAACAGACACCGTATAAAGAAATTATGAGGGTTTTAAGTTTGTATATGCGTAGAAAGAACACATATACACATATGAGTCACGTATGAGTCAGAATTTTATCCAGAATAGTTCAAATTCAAAAATTCAAAAGTGGCGGCAGATTTCCCGCTCTAGGGGATCGAACCTCGAGGGGTGTCGACATCGGGGTCGACCCCCCTTAACGGGTGTCGACCTATGGGTCGAACCACCCAAAGGGGTGTCGACACCCCTAGGGATGAGGTGGCAGTCGGTTTCAGAGGGTTCTGCATCTATAAATATGTGTCCAATTCTCATATTTCTTCATTGGAAGTTATAGGAGCCATATGCTGCCGGTGTTCGAACTGAGACGGATTCGTTTTCTTCAACAACATAAAACATTCAACTTTACAAATCAAATCAAGAAATTCAAGATCCATTCTTTCTCTATTCTCTAAACCTAGCCCTGTGAGTTTCTAGTTGCTTTTATGTTTAAATGAATAAAAGTGAATTATGAAAGACTGCGAATTGGATATGATGTAAACTATGAATCTATGCTATTGTTAAATCTTATACTATGTCATGATAGATCTACACCTTTAAATCTAATGCAATTGTGGTTATTTTATTATTTTGCCTATGCGGATCTTGAATTATAACTATGTTGTGGTGAACGTAAATCTGTTAATTTGGACAGTTGCAACATTGGTTAGATCTAACTCTTTATGTAAATCACCTTTCACCTGTCATATTGCGATCAACTTAGATATTTTGTAAGTTGGACATGTGAACCCATATTTAGATTTAAACATGCTATTATGTCATTCTAATGGTGTTAGATCTATTTTTACCCCAAGATCTGAATTATGTGATCTAATTTATCACCTTGTGTTATCATGTTAGATCTATACCAATTGGACATCTAAATTGCTAATTTAGATCTTACTATGCTTATTGCGACATCGTAGTTATATTGACTACCAACAGTACATCAGTTTTATGTTCACCCTTTTATGATGTTAACTACATGTCCATGCTAGTATGTACATTCACCTTATCATCATGCTAGTTCATGTTTATGCCAAGATGATCACTTTAGTTATATTCCCATTATTTTCCCTATTTTCGTTTATGACTGGGCTATTGACTAGCCTAGGCATGCCACGTTTATGAGTGCGCTAGTTAGGAAACGGGGGAAAAGGGTTAATATTGGCATAATTTGAATATGAACATTTTTGTACATATAATTCAAATTATTGGGTAAAATGGGTATTAACACCTATAAAAGGAAAGGATTAATTAATTGGTTAATTAATTAAAAATGGAATGTCTAGTAATTACAATTAGGAATTGTAATTGTACTTATGACACGAGGTTAAGTTGCATTAGTGGTGGAAGTCTGCCCGGACCCGACCGGCATATCCAGCAACCACTAGTGTTGAACCTAATGTGGGAGGTCTAAGTACGCAAATACAAATCGGGCTAAGACACGAGGTTAGGCCCAACCGTGGAATAAGTCTGCCCGGAGCCGACCGACATATCTAGCATCCACATGTTGTAGGCCTAATGTGGTAGGTCTAGCCCATTATAAACCATAAATGGACATAATAATAAATTGGACATCTTAACCAAATCTAATCCATATGGATTGTATGATTGTGAACTAAAGATAGGGTTATGTAAATTGATTGGATAGTGGATGGGTTAATCAAATCTGAAAGGGGTGGGTAATATTTATATATAGGCCCACAACTTAACCCGATAAGGTTATGTAATTAAAGACACCGAGTGGTATACATAACAAGAGGAAAGTATAAAAGTTATGCAATTAAAGACACCTTTTAGGGTAAGCATAACTGGTATAGGGCTGTGTAATTAAAGACACCTAGTGGTATACATAGTCAGTGAAAAACCTAGTGGGGCATACAAGATAAAGGGGAGAACTTGTATCATATTATGACCCATTTCAGTCAGTAGCCCAGAGTAAGTATCAAATAAAATATTCCGTACAAGGCGGAGAGGGGACACGCTTAGTGATTGATTGTAAGAGATCGAAACGTGGAGGACGGTGTGAGCGGCGCAAACCGACCGGGCCATGTGCGTGCATGAGCCGGGAAGAGGGGGATAAGACAACTGTTACACCTATAGATATGGGGTTGTGCATATCAGTGAGTGGTTGCCACTGTAGGACGTGATACATCCTACCGTGGGGCCGACACAGAGTATCTACGGAGTAGGGAGCCGATCGATTAGGGTAGTGGTTAGGGTATATTTGGACATATACCTTAAGTCTACCGCCTCATAGTGGAAGGGATCATCTCACTCTGGTTATACTAGTAATAGTGCAGAGTAATCATTAGAGAAGTGTATACACCTTACCCTGTCTACCTTGTCACACCTGCCATTTATGTAATGATCTCTCTTATCAACTTTAAATGCCTATCATGGTACTTTTATTTATTTACTGGCTAAAAGTAACTAGACTCGCCAGACTTTATGTATGACCCTTTTGTTTCTCCTTCTTTCTTCCGTTTCCCCCCACGTTCTCAAGGAGGAAACACTCAGCCTTAGTCAGGACTCAAAAATCATCTTGCTAGGAGCTACTTCTGAAGTATGGCTCAAGTTCTTGTCTCTACATGGCTTAACTCTTTCAATTGGGGAATTATGTTTTTTTATTCTTATGTACTCAGATGATGCAAGACATAAGTTATTTTATTGTAATGGTTTTTGTGACTTATGGTATTGTGGACCACGGTATTATGATTTATGTTTGAAATAAAAATTTAAATTTCTGCTGCTATCTTATTTGTAACTGTCTTGTAATTATTTTGTGTCTGTTTACCTATAACGCTCCACGAAACCTAATGCATTCCCTTAGTGAGTGACATTAATGGATGTGGGGCGTCACAGTAAACCAGAATATCATCCACGAACACGGGCACAAACTTGTTCAACTGATCTCTGAAAACCCTATTCATAAGATCCACAAAATACGCTACAGCATTAGTCAACCCAAGTGGCATTACCAATCATTCGAAGAAACCGGATGGTGTCCTAAAAGCGGTCTTTGGAACACTATCCTTTGATACGCTCAAATGGTGGAATCCCGTTGCCAAATCCATCTGAGAAAACACCTTGGGTTCGTGAAGCTGATCGAACACATCATCAATCCTAGGCAATAGATACTTGTTCTTCTTAGTCACCTTGTTCAGCTCACAGTAATCCACACACAATCCCAAAGATCCATCTGCCTGGGTTGCAAACACAACTGGTGCACCCTATTCGGAAACACTTCTCCGAATGAATCCTTTTTCCAAAAGGTCACGTACTTGCACCTCTAACTCTCACTATTCCTTAGGCGCCATCCGCCTATGAGGCATAGCGATAGGTTTAGCACCCTCGACCAAATCGATTATAAACTCAAACTCATGATGCGGCGACAAACCTTTGACTTCATTAAAGACATCCTCAAACTAATTAGCGATTAGCACAGAAGACAAGTCTTCATGTGGAATCACAAGTGAATATAAAAAGCTCATGAAGACACCATCTCCGGGATTACATCGAATCAAAACCCTTCGCCCTTTCACTTCTCCGACTCTCACCTCAAGCTTCTCGCAATTCACTCTTGCCTCATATCTCTTGATCCAATCCATCCCAAGATAATCCCAAACCCAGCGAAATTCAAAACAAAGCAATCACACACAATGAAGCAACCATGACTCGATAACACAAGACCACGACAAAGCACATAAAGGCTTGACAAACCCCCAACTGGATTGGTCACAACCAAAGGTCTATAACCAATCTCGGGTTCCAAACCCAAGCGACACACAAGCTCATTACAAATGAATGAATGCGATGCTCCAGTATCAAATAACACATGAACTGAAACACACCTAACAGAAAGAGTACCATGGGTAACGACACACTTCCCTTTCTCCTCCACAGTAGGAGCCCTTGAAGAAGATGGCATAGCTTCCAAAGCATATGCCTTCACTATCTGCTTCCCTTTCGCTTGCTCCGGACAATCCTTCTTATCATGCCCAGGTTTTCCACACTTGAAACACTTCATCTCAACTTCAGGATTCTTGCATTCATTAGCAAAATGGCCCTTCGGTTGGCAGTTATAGCAAATCACCTCACTTTTAGGTTTCTTTTTTCCATCCTTTCTTTTCTGTTGTTGCCGCATCCTCTTATTATTGTTATTACCACCCTGCTGTGGTTTCGAGGCTTCCTTGGCTACAACAACATCTTCTTCTTTTTCTTCGAGAAACAAGCTTTCATGTCTCATAGATTTTTCCACTATCTTCTTATATGGATCGTCAAGATGATTCACCAATGGTCTCCTGATATAGGTATCCAAATCCACAACAAACTTCTCCTTTTTCTAATAAGGAGAGTCAATATACGAACGAGCATACTTGGACAAGGCCTCAAAATCAGAAATATACTCTAGCACTGGTTGACCATTTTGTTTCAGCTCCACAAACTTCTTGAACTAAACAAACTTGTGAGCCGTAGAGATGAACTTCCTCTAAAAATTAACTTGGAATTGCTTCCATGAAATCTCATCCTTTGGAGTCTCTAGAGTGACAGTGTTCCACCAATCCATGGCTCTGCCCTGCAATTGTCTCGATGCAAGCTTCCTCTTCATTTCATCATCTATCCCCAAGTCTCTAAAAATATGTACATAAGCATCTAACAACGTTTGAACTTCTTTTGTCTATCGGCTCTATCTCCTTGAACGGTTTCCTCCCACAGATGCGAAGTCCTTGCTTAGCTTTGTGAAATTCATGGCTCTAGGAACCTGCACTAGAACCTCTACATATACCTCGATTGTCTCCTGAGTGGGTATCCTCCTCATGATCGCTTCCATTGCACCTCGAACATAGTTGGGTAGTCTGGTATACTGCCATTACCCCCTACAGGAGCAGTACTCTCCCTAGCAGTGTGTCTCAATGGTCGAGGACTCATTCTAAATCTGTAATATATAATGATTAGCCTCGTAAGAGAAAAACAGCAAATGGAGTTCAAACGCTATTAAACTATACACTCATATATAGTATACATCCATAAAAAAATTACAAATACGTCTCTCATACGTAATTACATCCACGAACTTTGGCTAAAATCTATAACCAGAGCTTAGATATCAAATGTGACGACCGCCCATAACCCCTGCACTAAATAGAAGGAATAATGCGCTGAAAGACATGCCAAGCAGCTATGGAAAGTCATCATAGTAGGATAACACAATACAGAACCTGTCGTATAACTCACTGTGCAAGGATAAACTATAATAGATAATACGCAACGGGCTATTATAGCGAAGCATATTTTAGTAGAAACTTGAACTTTCATAACAACTAGAAAGAATATTCATACATCTTTGGATTATGGCATAAGTGTATGTATAAATTTGCCTCACTACAACACTCAAAGTCAATCATCTAACAATTGAAATAACAGATACTATATAGTAGAAATTAATACGCCAGCCTCCTGTTCGCCACCGTACAGCAACATCGTCCTCATTAAGATCAATCAGTTTTCACCTACCACTTAGTTTGATCATCCGCAACAGGATGATCAACCCAAGGTAATAAGAGGAAACATAAAACCTTGAGTCAGACAACAGTCTTAATGAGCGATAAAACAACTATCTATCATCATCAGTAAAGTATATGAGAATATAAAGATTAATCAACTAATATACAACCTCCAACAGAGAAGAACCCAACTCGTCTTCCGCACATCTGACAGTGATAGCCTTCACAAACAAGCATTAAGAAACAACAGTACATTCATGGCAATCAGAAGAAATTATACAATACTAATCATAGCAACTAGTTATATCTCACGTAAATCATCCTACTCGAGATCAACATCACCCAAACACAAGCCCCAAAGCCTAAACCAACATTAAACAAGCACCCAAGAAACATCTCCCTCAACGTTAGACAATCTACGTGAGATGCTACAAGAAAAACAACCAACATTCATGACTCTTGCTATCACCGCCTATCCTTCTTCGAAACCATCATTAATCGTATGATAGCCAACCTTGACACACGTCAAGGGAAAATGGTAACCCTGGTTCTAGCAAAAACTACATACGCCTTTCAACGAACGTATCTAGTCCTTTCAACGATACCCAGGGTACCCAAACAATAACTTTCCAGTCTTTTAGGCGCCCCTAATATACCCTTGCTTTGAGCCAGATAGAACCTATGATGACAATAATCTCTTAGCCTTCGATATCTCTAGTCGTCCTTCCTGACGGCTATTCATAGCTCAAGCAACCTCACGAGCAACCATTATCCATAAACTCACCACTATGAGTCATCTTCCCATTCGATGTATTTCAACGTTCAACGAACGCATGTCAACACTTTGAACATTCCTACTTGAACTCACTTCAAAGTCACATCCATTACTAAACCAAAAAACCCCATATAATGGTCCATCATAGTCAGGTTGTCCATCCTTAAGTCGTGACCGACCCAAGACCAACGACCGATCAAAATCAAGTCATGGCCGACCTAACTCCCAATGTTGTACCCTCACGACCTGATTCCTCTGGTCATTCTAACCATCCCAGGACCTGACCTTCTCAGGTCGTTCTACGACCCAACTGCCCAATGGCCTGATGCTTCAAAGCTTCCCACTTGAAGCTCCAACGACTTGATCCCTTCATCACACAGAACGACCCGCCTTACACTATAGCAGACCAAACTGACTCATAAGTAATGACCTGAAACCAACGATCCAGACTGACCCGCCTTCCTTCACACTAGCATGCTTTGAACGACCTGAGCTATGCATGAACAGACCTGCCTGATATCCGGGAAGAATGACCTGCTTCCTCAGAAGCCTAACGACCTAAGCATCAGTGGTCTGAGCACTCCGAATCTCCAAGTCGACCCGACCTAAAATAGACGATCCAAATTTGCCAAGCACCAAACCACCACCTATTTGTCCAACCTCCTCTTGCCACGTCATCACCGACCTAAGCATCCATGACCTGGTAACAAAGACTCGACTCATTTTGTGTTCTCCAAGCCTTGCGACCTATCATAAAAACGACCCGACTCTAAATCAGACCAAATTAGCTCTAATTTTGACCATATCATCACCAAACGACGATATCGATTCAAACAACTCATCCAAATCATCCAATTCAACCATAAACGTTATATGAAATCATCAACAATATCAAAATGACAATTATTCATCAATAATCATATAGAATTCACCAAATCATGATAAATCGATGCATAAATTAAAATAATGGATCTAACTTGCATAAACATATGAATTAACATAAGATCTACCGATTTTAAGTTGCTAGATTAGATCCTATGGTGATTCAAATGTAATTATACTTACCATGATGTAGATCTAGGTGAAAAAAACTAAAAATGATGAAAATAAGATCAAACAACTCATATACTTAATTGAATCCGTGTGAGAGATGCTTATCACTCACCAAATCTTCAAACAAGCTTAAAAACAATGAATCATGAATCCAAATAGCGAAGATCTATCTCGAAATCACTTAATTTGACGCAATATTCCTCCACTTGATGTAGATCTAGCTTTGATTGATGTAGATCTTCAATCTTCTTCCTTAAATATAGATTTTAATGGTGGAAAGGTGTATTGGATTGAGCCGGGAGGATCACAAGCTCAACCAAATGAGAGAATAAAGAAAGTAAACTATTCTCCATACCTCTAACCCTCTATTTATAGCCTCCCACCAGCCCACTAATGGGCCACCCAAAATCTGCCCTTTGATAGCCTACAAAACCTATATGGAAATTGTGTAGCACTAAAACAGCGATTCCTCCTAAACCGCTGAACCAGATCTTTAATATGACTACTCTACGAAATTGGAAACACCATTTCCTTTCCAATGAAATCAATCTCAGCATTCGATTCAATCCCAGTCAAAAGTTATACCCTACACAAAACTAACAGGGGCAAAATGGTCACATATAAAATTAGTAAAAATAATGGACATGTCTCACATTTCCATAAATAACATATCAAAATATGAGAATGATCCAACTCTTAGGGAATTATATAAAAATATTTTACGATCCTCCGATACATAAAATGCGGGATATTACACTCTACCCCGTAGGAATTTCACCCCCGAAATTCCAAGCAAACGCAAGCATCCAAAACACACTACAAGAAAAATACCCTATTGCAACTAGTTATTTGTAGCAGGCGATAAATGATAGTTGCAGTAAATGATAATTAACAACAGACCTATTATTGCAGTTGCAATAGATAAGATTTAGCAACATGCCTTTTTTCGTTGCGAAAAGCTTATTTTTAGCAACTGCACTTCCTTTCCTATTGTAAAACATACTTTTAGCATCTGTGCTTCCATAATAGTTGCAGCAAACATATTATTTGCAACTACGCTTTCAAGCCAGTTGTGAATAAATGTCTTTAGCAACTGTTTTTGCTAGTTGCGATAACTATTTTTATACAACCGGTAAAGCCAGTTGCGAATAATTCACTAAAAATAAATATCAGTTTTTAACGATTAACTTTTAATAATTAATTTTAAATAGTTACTATTAAATGATTAACTAGTAGTAATTATATAATAATTAAGTTTAATATTTAATAATTATTAATTAATAATAAAATGTAAGTATTATAAAGTGATATTTATAACTGATAATTGAATAATAATAATTAATAGTTAACAAATAAAAATAAATTAATAATAACTAATAATTATTAAATATTAAAAACTAATGGATAATAATTAATTTGAAATATGAATATGTTTAAATATTAATTAAATAATTAATAAATTCATAATAAATAGATAAGTAGTAATTGATTAATATTACTGTTAAGGAGTAATTAATAGTTAATAATAATTTCTTATATGAGTTAATTTATAAGTTGTGCTTGATAGAGGTATTTTATGAGTTAATTAATAATTCTGGCTATCATTAATAATTATATTTATATTTCTAATATTATATTTAATTATTAGTGATCATTAATAAACAATGTTTTTTTACAACTGGTAAGGCCAATTGCGAAAAACAAACTTTAAAATATTATTATTTTTCCCATCTTTAGTAAGCATAATTACTGTTAAATATAAAAGTAAAAGTGGTAGGTAATATTTAATTAAAATTTGATAAGTATTAAGTAATAATAATTAATTGAAATGAATTAATACTTTAATATTTATTATGGTTAGTTATTAATAGTGTGTAAATTATATTTAAAAACTATAAATTACATTTAGTAATTAATAATTCTAATTAACAATAAATATTAAATAATTAATAAATATTTATCATATATTGTATTTAACAAGTAACATTCAATTATAATTAAGAATTAAAACAACTAATAATTAACCGTTATTAAATTTGATAAATAATATTAGTATGTATTTTTACTACTTAGTATTTAATAATTATAATTTATGCAACACCCAACATCCGTTAATGTCACTTACCAAGGGAATGCATTAAGTTATGTGGAGAATTGTAGGTACACAGACATGGAATAATTACAAGATAAATATAAATAAAGATAATAGCAAAAATTTCATAAATTTTATTTTAGACTTAAATCATAATACCGTGGTTTATAATACCATAAGTCATAAAACCATTACAACAAAATACTTCTGTCTTGCATAATCAGAGTACATAGGAATTAAAAGAAAACATTTTTCCCTAATAAATAAAAGAGTAAGCCATAGCAGAGACAAAGACTCGAGCTATACTTCAACAGTAGCTCCTAGCAAGATGATATCCAAATCCTGGCTAAGCCTGTGTGTTTCCTCCCCGAGAACCTGGGGGGAAACGGAAGGGAAAAGGAAAAACAAAATGGGTCAGACATAAAGTCTGGCAAGTCTAGTAACTTCTAGCCAGTAAATAAATAAGGTAAACAAGACAGGCATCGAGTGGATAAGATAGATCACTATACAAATGGCAGGTGTGACAAGACAAATAAGGTAAGGTAAATACATGCTTCACTAATGACTACTCTGCACTATTACTAGAATAATCAAGATGAGACAATCCCTTCCACTACAAGTTGGTAGACTTAGTGCATACATCCGAGTATACCCTAACCACTACCCTAATCGATCGGCTCCATACTCTGTAGATGTCCTATGCTGGCCCCACAGTAGGGGGTATCACTTCCCAAAAGTGGCAACCCAAGATGTACACAGGCCTATCTACTGGTGTCACGGTCATCTTGTCCCCCTCTGCTCGGCCCATGCATGCACATGTCCCCAGTCGGTTTGCGCCGCTCCCACCATCCGTCTCGTTTGGATCTCTTACAATCATTCAGTAAGCGTGCCCCTTCTCCGCCTAGTAAGGAGTTCTCTACTCTGATACCAACTATGGGTTACTGACTGAAATGGGTCCCACACAATATGATACAAGCTCTCCCCTTTGTCCTGTTTCCCCCACTAGGTTTTTCACTGACTATTACCCACTAACCCACTTCTCCGCCTATATATACAAATATTACCCACTAACCCAAGATGTACTTAACCCTCCCACTGATTCAAGCATGTTTATTTAATGGTTAAGTTTGTGGGCCTATATATACTAATATTACCCACCTAACCAAGATTTACTTAACCCTCCCACTTTACTAAATCAAGTTTACTTAACCTCAACTTAAGTCTAAGTTCACACAATCCCTATGGATTAGATTTGATTAAGTAGTCTAATTCAATACCATGTCCATTTATGGTTTATAATGGGTTAGACCTCCCACATTAGGCCTACAACATGTGGATGTTGGATATGCCGGTTAGTTCTGGGCAGTCTTATTCCACAGTTGGGCTTAACCTCGTGTCTTAGCCCGATTCGTATTTACATTCTTAAACCTCCCACATTAGGTTCAACATTAGTGGCTGCTGGATATGTCGTTCGGTTCCGGGAAAACTTCCGCCACTAATGTAACCTAATCTCGTGTCATAAGTACAATTACAATTCCTAATTGTAATTTCTAACATTCCATTTTTAATTAATTTACCAATTAATTAATCCTTTCCTTTTATAGGTGTACCTATTTTGCAACAATAATTTGAATTACCTATCCATAAATGGTTATATTCAAATTATGCCATTTTACCCAAATTTTCCTATGTTATTATAGGTAATTAATTCATTTTTACCCAAATTTACCTATGTCATTATAGGTAATTAATTCTATGTTTCCCCATTTGAATTATATGCTTATTTCATATAAATATTATATAAACTATGCCAATTTCAAATTCCCTTTATCCCCGTTCCTAGCTCAACGTGTTCACATGTATTTTGGCGGCATCGAGGCTATAAAGTAGCCTCGTCATAACAAGAAAAAAGGAACATGATAAAGGTGACAGTTCAATCATGTTTTGGCATAAATATTAACATAACTGGAATAATAACTAAGTGAATGGACATGTGATAATTATCATGATAAAGTGGACATCAAATTAATAACTTGTGTTTAGGCAAGCATAAAGAGATCTAGATTCAATATTAGGTACCCAATTACCTAAATCTAGCATAAACAGTATGGCATAATAACAAGTTTAGATTCACATGTCAAGTTTACCACATATACCCAGGTATCATAATATAATAAGTAAAAGTTGATTAACACCAAAGTCTAGATCCAAGTAAAGTCAAACTAATGGATGAACTATCATCCTAAAATGGTCACAAATCAATGTTCATATAAACGTCGTATCGAATCACCGCAATCAGATCTAGAAAGTTAGATCTGTATTAACAAGTTCACATGTACCACAATATAATTGTAATTCAAGATTCACATAGGAAACATAGTAGAATGTCCATATATTAGATTTAGGGGAAATGACATAGTATGCTTGCATAAGTTCATGATGTACAACATATACCCAATTCATAGTCTACCATAATTCACATTTATCTATTTAAACCTAAAAGTGACTAGAACTCACAGAAAAAGAACGGATGAATTCTGGGATCTGATTTCTGAATTTGTTAAGCTTAACCCTTGGTGTAGACTTTGATTTTTATCTTCAAGCTTGAATTTGATTTGTTATGATGGAGGCTAGATTAGTTTAGGATTCAGCATTATATAGGCTCATGAATGAATTTAATTTAGCTTAGGGTTTAGGTTAGATGTGATTATATTGAAGTACAGGATTAATTTGAGCCTTTAGATCAACATAGGATCCATCCAGACCATTCAGTCCAATAAAATGTGTCATCAGACCAATCAGAAGTCGCCACGTATCCCTATGACTTAGAAAATCGTCACTGTCCTGAACAGTCGCAGGGGTCGACCCCTAAAGGGGGTCGACACCTATGTCGACACCCCTATAGGGGGGTCGACACTAGTGTCGACACCCCTTAAATTGGGTCGACACCCTCTGGTGGGAATTTTCCCGCCCGCTTCTTCTTGCTGGTTTGAATTCTGAATTTTGATTTATTAATTATTTATTTAATTCTGATTCAAACTTAAATCTTCTAACCTCCATAACTTCTTCATACTGTAACCGTTTTACGCAAACTCGGGCTCTATCTCAAGCAGAATTCCGAGACGAACGCAATGGCGGAGCCCGTTTCCCTTAATTCTTCTTCTAAAAATTAAGTATTCTTAAGTTATCCCTTATGTCATGTTTTAAAATTACGGGGTGTTACATTCTCTTCTCCTTAAAGGATTTCGTCCCCGAAATCTTCAGGTTAAGAAGAATATATCCTACCATCCAATCATCCATTTACTCAATCATCATCCACTAGCATCCATTGTCCTTAAAATATTTCTAATGTTATATGAACATATGCAAAAGTGTGTGTATATGTTCCTAATCTAATGAAAAAAAATTACACGATCTGCTGATTCAGTTGACCTCCTTAATGCAATGTATGTTAGTGCCATGAATCCAATATTTATGCAAATAAACCTATTATAATATATAAGCTCTACATGTGTGCACACTCATTAGTCCAAATGCAACATCCATATGCTAGTTCATCCATTTCCATCCATAAAAGAAAAGAAAAATGCACACACATCCATATGCACTATGAGTGTGACTGAGCCGATCTTAGTGCCTAATGTGTGTGTATATGTGTCCACAAGCAACAACTAGTGAACACTTGCATCCACTTGCATCCATCAAACATAACATGTTTCAAACCCATGTTTACATCCATGGGTTCCCTACCTAAAGGTCGAAGATTCGATCGATAGGATACAGATGAATGATAGAAACAAGTATGAATAAAAAGATTTGGAAAAAGAAGTTAAGAACATAGTCCTAAAGGAAAGGGTACGAAGCGTGATCTTTATCTTCAGTTTCCCAAGTCGCATTCTCGCTGTCTTCTCTACTTTTACTTCCTTCCGCAAGTTTGGCTCCACTTCCTCGGACTCTATACATTTTATTGTCGCTTGGATGAATAGTCATCTTAGATTGATGGGCTTCCTCAAGGACTGTCTTTAATAGATTCCCCACCTAATATGATTCAACTATCAAACCTCTTCCCATGTAGCTCCCCCACTTGCTTACCAAGTTCCCTCTTCTCTTTTAGGGGTCACATGTCGCACAGCCAATGCAACTGGCTTTGCATTATCCACCTAGTATATTCGAAAACCAATCTCGTGCCTTGGGGTAAAACCCGAACCTCATCAAAACATCACAATAATCTCGGACTACTGGAACAGATTGCAAATCATCGATAGATGCATCAAGAGACCCTTAGAAACTAAGCATAACTGATCCTTGTGGGTCACAAGAAATTTCGAGGGTCCTCCCATGACAAGTTAGAATCCTAAGAACCCTTCCCTCACACTCTAGAATGGCCCCGTACATAGTAAGCCAATCCATTCCTAGAATCAACCAATAGCCCAAAAACCCGAGTACATATGCATTGCATTAAAAATCGACGCCTAACACAGATAATTTCAAACCCCTACAAATCATCGATAAATGAGTCGAACCACCAATGGGGTTTGAAACAACAGCGGGATCTACTATGATACTAGTAATTAAGTGTAGAGATTCAACTACAGAACTAGATATAAACGAGTGTGAAGCACCAGAATTTAAAAAGTGCCCTAATTGGAAAGACTGAAAGAGAAACTAAGTTTTCTATGAAAATTTTTCTACCTCTTTCACGAGCACTGATCACGAAAGCATGCACCTTCCCTCTAAAAGTTCCGGCTCTTTGGCCTTGTCCCTGCGATCCTTGTTTCTTTGGGCACTCTGTAGAATAGTGTCCAAATTTTACCGCAATTAAAGCAATCGACCTTCCTTCTCTTGCAATCTTTAATCAAGTGACCTTCCTTCCCACAATTGTGACATTTCCTATTATCCCTACCTTTTTCATCTTTCCCTCCTTTCTTTTGTTGTTGTTGTGGCTGTTGTTGATGTTGCCCTTTCTTGGGCCACACCTTCTTATTTTGCGATGACTCCTCAGCTTCCACTTCCTTCTTTTCCCCTTGTCCTCCTGTAATAGTGTCATGTCCACTAATCTCTCATAGATCGCGCCCATAGGTATATGGGACATAGCTAGGCCGTGCAGTGGCTCATTTAACCCTTTAGCGAAATGGAGAGCCTTTTTATGTGGAGTGTTTACCAACTCCAGTCCGAATCTAGCTAGCTGGTTGAATTTGTTGACGTATCCCTTAACCGATAGGCTTCCCTGTTTGTGTGCTAAGAACTTCTCCAACTGTAGGCTTTGCTCAGCTTGCGAGAGGAACTTCATTTCAAACCTCATTCTGAAATCCTCCCAAGTCTCAACTGGTCTCCCAGCATTAGTAACTTCCCACTAGAAGGAGGCTTCGTCCTTAAGTAACCATACAACCAGTTGTATCTTCCACCGATCGTCCACTTTGAAGATAACAAATAAATCTTCTATTTCCTTGAGCCAGTTTCTTGTTTCCACGAATGATTCAGTCCCATTAAAGTTCTTTCTGCCCATAGCTCGAAAGTCTCTACATATCTTCGAGAAGCATTCGTGTGTGGAGGAGGAGGAGGAACGATGGGTACAGCTGGAGGAACGTTTCCTTGGCCTTCGGCGGGTGTCGTGTGAAAAGTCGGTATACGACTTAAGCAGGATCAGTAATATGGATATGCGGAATGTATGTGATAAACTAACTTGTATATTTACAATAGTTATGCAAATAAATATGAGATAGTGAAATATATCACAAATAAAAAGCAGTAAAGTAAAGTAATAACACCAAGGCTTTTTATACTGGTTCGGAGCACCGTCCTATGTCCAGTCCCAGACCTCTATCTAGGTTTTCACTAATCAACCACCTCGCTTCACCCAGAGGAACATGTTCATAATACCCGAACAGCCGAACGGAATTTCACGCCTCAACAACAATGAGGACTTCAACACTTGCCTCTTATAACTCTCGAGGACTTCAACAGCTAAGATTACAATTTGTATGTTGACAACTTGTGCTCTTTGCAACACAGATTTGTCACTTGTAGTACACCCTTCCTATAATCTTATCCTCAAATATAATTTGATGTATGTGAAGATTTGGAAGTAGATATCGTATTGAATCACAAGATTATTAAATAAGTTCTGAGATTCAAACGATATTTTGGTTGAATATGAGCGCTTTTAGAATATCAAGTAGAAAGCAAGATATATGAAAGAATTAAGATTAGAGATTTTAATTTGTTGATGGTTTAATGATGTTTATATAATGAATAAACAGTTGTAACCATTTATGAAGAGAAACATTTAAGAGAAATGATTTTTGATCAAAAGAAAGAGAAGCAACTTTTGATGAAAGAAGATGTCTATTCAAAATGTTGCTTTCAGTTTGAAAAACGGTCGACAGGTCAAAATTAACCAGTAGACTGATTTTTGAATATATATACATTATATATATATATGCGTGTGTGTACTCGTTTGTTGTGCATTTTGCCCAGAAACGGTCGACCGCCTATTTTGAAACCGGTCGACCGGTTTCTGGCAATATGGACAATAAATGTGCATTTATATATACATATATATATATATTCACAATAATGAGGTATATGATTATTTGAGGATAGATTTTAACATCTATAACACTAAATAATCAGCCTTTAACTTACGATATCATTGATTCTCTTCTTTTTGTAGACCATGAATTTTCTCCTTATCATTAATCAAAACGCTATGAAATCGTAGACTCAACATTCTCCCCCTTTTTAATTGATGACAACATAGCTCTAAAAGTATTGCTGACTCCCACTGTCTATGTACTCCCCCTGAAATAAAAACTAAAAAAGAATCTGCAAAGAATATTGATAGTAGCATTTTTCTCCCCCTTTGTCATCGACAAAAAGGAGTAGTATATCACAAGAGTTAAGATACACTAATCATTCATCACAAAATACATTAGGATTGTATTATACACACTATACTTACCCAACCAAGTTACGTAGTCTTAGAGTTTGAACCAAAAATAAAATACAGCACCACTTATGTACAAGTGCTGTTTTAAGTCTTAAATATATGATAAAAGATGGATAAAAGGAACTAGTGAGATGGTGAGTCGGATTCAGTTTCTTCTTCTTCTTGTCCTTCGTCTTCTTCTTCTTCATTTCCTCCTTCCTCAATGTAAGATGTTCCATGACCACGTCCATTACTTGTTCCAGAACTAGTGCCTTCCATTGAAGATGTCCAGGTAAAAGTAGGAGGCATTGGACGTTTACCTGGGTCTTGTATATGTGTAGAGGAGGATGATGCGCCACAAGATATTGCATCCCAAAGAATACCGAAGAAAGACTTAAGTTTCGTAAAATGTTTGTCAAGTTTTGTATTTAAATAATCGATCTTATTGTCGGTACGCTTAAGTCTAGCTTCAAGAAGAAATTGATTTCATGCAATTTGTTTAAGTGAATCTTTAGTCGACGATGATGGTTGAAGAAGCTTGACCTCTTCCGGTTTGGGTTTAGAGGGCTGTGAAGAAGTGCCTTCTCGATGACCTTGTTCCTTATACTGTACAAAAGGTATGATATTCAAACATGGTTCAGGAAACTACATTCTCTTTCTCGATACTTTGTTGATACATTTTGGCTTTGAAATTTTAGATTCGGGAGATTTGAGACCACAATCAAGTAGAAGTCACATAATATATTCATTTAGAACAAATGCGGTCTCGTACGATCATTCACTAATAAGATCTCATCAAAGATCATATTTATCCAATTAATTTGGATATCTCCATATATAGCATACAAAGCCTTAAAATTCTCTTTATAAACTGCATCGAAGTTACCAATTCTAGGTAGTAAAGAATGCGTAATAGCATGATGTAGAACTCTAACAGTAGACCTTAAGTTGATTGCTTTTGTACTAAGTTTATGATCTTCAATAAAAAGATGACTTACATTGTCTCGAGTATGAATAGTACAAAAATCGCTTGAGAACTTCCTACCAATGTTTTCCGAACGAAGAACCGTTGCCATCCTTTCCTTTGAAATAAAAACATGCTCACTGCATACAACCGACCATAGACAATGAGTAGAATCCTTGGATTTGAACTTGTCTAAGTTAAGATTTGCATAGAAAAACTTGATCATGATATGATTGATTTCCACGTTGTTATCATCAAAGTCAAGAAGAGATTGAATACGGGCTCTGGTTGCTATTTCCCTAACATCATAAAGAAGGAAATCAGAGTATTTGATGAACGAACCTTCATGAATCATATAATCCTTCATCTCATTCCATCTCTTGACTGCTATTGGATCCTTTAACCATTGTTTTATATTGGAATCAATGGGTTGCAGTTGTGTAGAAGATGATTTATTCGATTTCATTTGCGGGGGAGCCATTGATTTTTAAGATATTTGAATTGGGGATTTAGGATAGATATGGGATTGTGTGTTTGAAGGTTGAATAGGATAAATGAAAGGGTGGGAGGTGGAACCGACATTTGCAAGTTTGATGTTTAAAAACAGAAAATAACGGAACCGGTCGACCGCGACGAAATCACCGATCGACCATTTCAAAACAGAAACATTTCCGGTCAACTAGTGATTATCGATCGGTCGACTGGTTTATCTGAAGCATGTTTTGTTTCGAAACAGAGTGTTAAACGGTCGACTGGGGGGATTTTATCGGTCGACTGGTTTGACTGAACATGGTTTTCCAGCTTTTCAAGATTTTTCAAAGTGCTATTATATATAAATTGAATTAAAAATCTTGAAATAATAAAACAAAATACATGAAATATAAAAGAAAACATAACATATACTAGAAAATTAATGTGATGTAGCTGAATTATGCTCGGTTGACTCTTCCTTAACTTCTCGAATACGAGATGTCCATGGCGACCATTTTTCTTTTGCACCTTCGTTATGATTATAATTACGATCCCAAGAGTTTGGAATCCTAGAAGAAGAAGGGAAATGTGGCATAGGTTCGTAAACTCCATGTTTGTTCGTGCTACAGAAAAATGAAGCCATTCTTTCCAAAAGAGAGAGACGAACCAAGGTAACTCTCTGTTCGTAATGCAACTGTCGTTGAAGCTCAATTTGTTGTTTTTGATAGTGATGAATTTATCCTATCTTATCTCTAGTTTGACGGGAGCAAAACAGAGCTTTCTTTGCGCGTTAGGCATTGGTGTATTTCCAGGGGTATGAGTGCATTTTGGTCTACTTTTCGGTGTTTCAGTAGAATAGTTTTGAAGTTTATATGACAGAAACGTTTGTGCCATAGCCATGGATCATTGTCGTTTGCTATAAGACACATATCTTAATTATTATTAATATTCATATTCAGAATATATATATTTCTATCTCTATATCCTTCAAAAAATAAATTGTTATCTTTGTCTAGAATACTACATTTATTATTTGAGAAGGAAATTGTAAAGCCTTTATTGCTTAATTGACTAATACTAAGCAAATTATGCTTCAAATTTTTAACTAGCAAGACATTAGTAATGAGAGGTAAGTTAGATGTACCATAATTGCTCACATTACCTTTGCCGATTATATAGCCTTTTGAGTTATCTCCAAAAGTGACGGAGCCATCATCTTCATATGTAATATTTATCAGCAAATTCTTGTCTCCAATCATATGCTTCGAGCAACCACTGTCCAAAATCCACTTTCCTCTTTTCTTAAGTGGGACCTGCAAAAAATAAAATTAAGTCCATGGTACCCACCTTTTTATAGGGTCCTAAGAGTTAGGTCTTAGGAGTCCAAACCCATACGGGTCCGGTATCCCCTTTATATAAATAATTAGAATTATAATGCACTATTTTCAAAAAAAATTTAAATATATTTGTTCCTAATCAAATTATTGTTTGATTTAGGAACCCATATTTTGATAGTTTTGATATTTTGTTTTTGAGATCTCACAACTGGTTTTGCTTTGGAATATAACAAACTAAGATTTTTCTTAGCTTCGGTTTCTTGTACTACTTTATTTTTTCTTTTTCCCAGAAATTTCTTGGTTTCTTGTTTCTTATATCCCAAACCTTGTTTATTTGAAGTAGATTGTGAATTCTCAATGATTTTTGTCAACTTTTCTCGGCTTTTGTTGAAGTTAGAAATATTTTGAGTAATATTATCTAACTTACTTTGTAAACTGGATTTCTCTAGGTCTAGAATTTTGACTTTTCCCTTAAGCTCATGATTTTCATAAGTAAGAAAATCATTTTTCTCTTTTTGAGTTACAATTTCTTGACTCAAAAGAGATACTTGAGAGTTAATATTAGATGATGATTCTTGAAGTTTTTCAAGTTCTTCTTCTAATATTTTCTTCTCGTCTTTTAGCATATCTCATTCTAACTCTGATCTATTCAAATCAGCTCTGGCTTCTTTTAATTGACGTTTTACGTGTTTAAATTTAACTATTAATTCAGCGTTAATATCAAGAACTTCTTCAACAGTCGGAATTTGTACCTCATCTTATGTTGCCATGAAACACACGTTAGCTTGCTCATTGTCTGAGTCACTTTCACTATCAGATGAAGATAAGTATGAATCATCCCATGTCACTAAGAATGCTCGCTTCTTTGATTTGTCTTTCTTGTATTTGAATTTGTCATTTTCTGACTTCTTCTTTTGCTCTGGACAATTCTTTTGCATATGCCCCTTTTTGTGACAATTGAAGCATTCTACATTTGATGACAATGGTTTATTTGATCCAAACTTCTTTCTGTTGTATCGACTAGCTTTTTGTTGCTTTAAGAATTTCTTGAACGCTAGATCTTCATCTTTGGAATCTGAGTTGTCTTCATCTTTTTCAGCATGAAAAGCTACATCTTTCTTTTCTTCTTTTTGTTATTTTCTAGCCTGTAAAGTAGCTTCATAGGACATTAGATTTCCTATCAATTCATCTGGCTTCATGGTGGAAAGATCATTAGCTTCTTCTATTGCTAATACTTTTCCTTCCCATTCATTAGTCAGAGAATGTAGGATTGTTGAAACAACATCAAAATCAGAATATTTTTTCCCTAATCCTATAAGTGCATGACGAATAGTTTGAAACCGTGAATACATCTCATTGATTGTTTCATTCGGCTTCATTTTGAAATTGACTTTTCAACATAGCTATTTTGGCTTGTTTAACCTTGCTAGTACCTTCATGACTGGTTTTTAGCGTTTGCCAAATTTGATATGCAGTGGTACAGACACTAACACGATTATATTCGTTTTGATCTAATGCACAAGACAACATATTTATTGCTTTTGCATTTACTGTTGCTGCAGTTTTGTCACCAGCTGTCCATTCTGTATACTCAGATGTTTGATTTACTATTTCCTTCTAAAGTAGCATTCCAAGCATCATAGCTAGTTGATTGCATGTAAAAAGCCATACGTGTTGCCCAATAGCTGCAGTTAAGACCATTGAAAAATGGATGTCTTTGTGTTGATTGACCTTCTGTGTAAGTGTTAGTGCTAGTGCTTGCATTATTTGCCATATTACTAGAATATATCAAATAACTGTGTTACAGTTACGTGATGGCCGTGCTCTGATACCAATTGAAAAGTCGGTATACGACTTAAGCAGGATCAGTAATATGGATATGCAGAATGTATGTGATAAACTAACTTGTATATTTACAATAGTTATGTAAATAAATATGAGATAGTGAAATATATCACAAATAAAAAGCAGTAAAGTAAAGTAATAACACCAGGGCTTTTTATACTGGTTCGGAGCACCGTCCGACGTCCAGTCCCAGACCTCTCTCTGGATTTTCACTAATCAACCACCTTGCTTCACCCAGAGGAACAGGTTCACAATACCCGAATAGTCGAATGGGATTTCACGCCTCAACAACAATGAGGACTTCAACGCTTGCCTCTTATAACTCTCGAGGACTTCAGAAGCTAAGATTACAATTTTTATGTTGACAACTTGTGCTCTTTGCAACACGGATTTGTCACTTGTAGTGCACCCTTCCTATAATCTTATCCTCAAATATAATTTGATGTATGTAAAGATTTGGAAGTAGATATCGTATTGAATCACAAGAGTATTAAATAAGTTCTGAGATTCAAATGATATTTTGGTTGAATATGAGCGCTTTTAGAATATCAAGTAGAAAGCAAGATAGATGAAAGAATTAAGATCAGAGATTTTAATTTGTTGATGGTTTAATGATGTTTATATAATGAATAAATAGTTGTAAACATTTGTGAAGAGAAACGTTGAGGAGAAATGATTTTTGATCAAAAGAAAGAGAAGCAACTTTTGATGAAAGAAGATGTCTATTCAAAATGTTGCTTTCAGTTTGAAAAACGGTCGACATGCCAAAATTAACCAGTAGACTGATTTTTGAAAATATACGTTATATATATATATATATTTATATATTTATATATATGTATATATATATGTATGCACGTTAGTTGTGCATTCTTCCCAGAAACGGTCGACCGCCTATTTTGAAACCGGTCGACCGTTTTCTGGCAATATGGACAATAAATGTGCATTTATATATATATACATATATATATACATATATTCACAATAATGAGGTATATGATTATTTGAGGATAGATTTTAACATTTATAACACTAAATAATCGGCCTCTAACTTACGATATCATTGATTCTCTTCTCTTTGTCAATCATGAGTTTTCTCCTTGTCATTAATCAGAACGCTATGAAATCATAGACTCAAAATCGTGGCCTCTAAATACCTTCGGAACCATCCGGGTATTGTGACGCCCTCTGGAAGATTGGGAAGGTTTTGTTCCTCAGACATGCTAAAAAAAGAAAAGGGAAGAGATTTAGATAAAGGACCGAAGGATACTACATATGGCTTTTTGGGGAATGTTTTTCAAACCAGACTTTCCTTTTTGAAAAATGCTTTTCTTTTTAAAACCTTTTTGAAAATATTTTTCAAAAACTTTTATCTAATCCGGTAACCTTCAGCTCTGATACCAAGTGTAACACCCCACATCCGTTAATGTCACTCACCAAGGGAATGCATTAAGTGCTGCGGAACATTGTAGGTAAACAGACATAGAATAATTACAAGACAGATATAAATAAAGATAGCAGCAGAAATTTCATAAATTTTATTTTAGACCTAAATCATAATACCGTGGTTTATAATACCATAAGTCATAAAACCATTACCACAAAATACTTCTGTCTTGCATAATCAGAGTACATAGGAATTAAAAGAAAACATTATTCCCTAATAAATAAAAGAGTAAGCCATAGCAGAGACAAAGACTCGAGCCATACTTCAACAGTAGATCCTAGCAAGATGATATCCAAATCCTGGCAAAGCCTGTGTGTTTCCTTCCTAAGAACCTGGGGGGAGGAGGGAGGAAACCGAAGGGAGAAGGAAAAATAAAAGGGGTCAGAAATAAAGTCCGGCGAGCCAGTAACTTTTAGCCAGTAAATAAATAAAGGTAAACATGAGAGGCATAAAGTGGATAAGATAGATCACTATACAAATGGCAGGTGTGACAAGGCAGATAAGGTAAGGTATATACATGCTTCACTAATGACTACTCTGCACTATTACTAGTATAATCAAGATGAGATGATCCCTTCCACAACAAGTTGGTAGACTTAGGGCATACATCCGAGTATACCCTAACCACTACCCTAATCGATCGGCTCCCTACTCTGTAGATGTCCTGTGCTGGCCCCACAGCAGGGGTATCACTTCCCTAAAGTGGCAACCGAAGATGTACATAGGCCTATCTACTGGTGTCACGGTCGTCTTGTCCCCCTCTGTCCGGCCCATGCATGCACATGTCCCCGGTCGGTTTGCGACGCTCCCACTATCCATCTCATTTGGATCTCTTACAATCAATCAGTAAGCGTGCCCCTTCTCCACCTAGTATAGAGTTCTCTACTCTGATACCAACTACGGGTTACTGACTGAAATAGGTCCCACACACTATGATACAAGCTCTCCCCTTCGTCTTGTATCCCCACTAGGTTTTCCGCTGACTATGTATACCCTAAAAGGGTGTTCTTTAATTACATAGCCCAATACTAGTTATGTATACCCTAAAGGGTGATCTTTAATTACATAACTCCTACACAATATGATACAAGCTCTCCCCTTTGTCTTGTATCCCCTTTAGGTTTTCCACTGACTATGTATACCCTAAAGGGTGATCTTTAATTACATAGCCCTATACCAGTTATGTATACCCTAAAGGGTGATCTTTAATTACATAACTCTGTAATGGATAAGTTTGTGGGCCTATATATAAAAATATTACCCACCAACCCAAGATGTACTTAACCCTCCCACTGATTCAAGCATGTTTATTTAATGGTTATGTTTGTGGGCCTATATATACTAATATTACCCACCTACCCAAGATTTACTTAACCCTCCCACTTTACTAAATCAAGTTTACTTAATCTCAACTTAAGTCTAAGTTCACACAATCCCTATGGATAAGATTTGGTTAAGTAGTCTAACTCATTACCATGTCCATTTATGGTTTATAATGGGCTAGACCTCCCACATTAGCCTACAACATGTGGATGTTGTATATGCCGGTCGGTTCCGTGCAGTCTTATTCCACTGTTGTGCTTAACCTCGTGTCTTAGCCCGATTCGTATTTGCATACTTAGACCTCCCACATTAGGTTCAACATTAGTGGTTGCTGGATATGTCGGTCGGTTCCGGGCAGACATCCGCCACTAATGTAACCTAACCTCATGTCATAAGTACAATTACAATTCCTAATTGTAATTTCTAGCATTTCGTTTTAAATTAATTTACCAATTAATTAATCCTTTCCTTTTATAGGTGTCAATACCTATGTTGCAACAATAATTTGAATTACCTATCCATAAATGGTTATATTCAAATTATGCCATTTTACCCAAATTTTCCTATGTTATTATAGGTAATTAATTCATCTTTACCCAAATTTACCTATGTCATTATAGTTAATTAATTCTATGTTCCCCATTTGAATTATATGCTTATTTCATATAAATATTATATAAACTATGCCAGTTTCAAATTCCCTTTATCCCCGTTCCTAGCTAACATATTCACATATATTTTGGCGGCATCGAGGCTATAAAGTAGCCTCGTCATAAAAAAAAGGAACATGATAAGGGTGACAGTTCAATCATGTTTTGGCATAAATATTAACATAACTGGCATAGTAACTAAGTGAATGGACATGTGATAATTATCATGATAAAGTGGACATTAAATTAATAAATTGTGTTTAGGCAAGCATAATGAGATCTAGATTCAATATTAGGTGCCCAATTACCTAAATCTAGCATATACAGTGTGGCATAATAATAAGTTCAGATTCACATGTCAAGTTTACCACATATACCCAGGTATCATAATATAACAAGTGAAAGGTGATTAACACCAAAGTCTAGATCCAAGTAATGTCAAATTGATGGATGTACTATCATCCTAACATGGTCACAAATCAATGTTCATATAAACATTATATCGAATCACCACAATCAGATCTAGAAAGTTAGATCTGTAATAACAAGTTCACATGTACCACAATATAATTGTAATTCAGGATTCACATAGGAAACATATTAGAATGTCCATATATTAGATCTAGGGGAAATGACATAGTATGCTTGTATAAGTTCATGATTTACAGCATATACCCAATTTATAGTCTACTATAATTCACATTTATCTATTTCAACCTAAAAGTGACTAGAACTCACAGAAAAAGAACAGATCTTGAATTCTGGGATCTAATTTTTGAATTTGTTAAGCTTAACCCTGGATGTAGACTTTGATTTTTATCTTCTAGCTTGAATTTGATTTGTTATGGTGGAGGCTAGATTAGTTCAGGATTCAGCAGCATATAGGCTCATGAATGAATTTAGTTTAGCTTAGGGTTTAGGTTAGATGTGATTATATAGAAGTATAGGATTAATTTGGGCCTTTAGATCAACATAGGATCCATCTAGACCAATCGGTCCAAGAAAATGTGTCATCGGACCAATCAGAAGTTGCCACGTAGCCCTACGACTCAGAAAATCGTCACTGTCCAGAACAGTCAGCAGGGGTCGACCCCTACAGAGGGGTCGACCCCTACAGAGGAGTCGACCCCTATGTCGACACCCCTTAAGGGGGTCGACACCGTCTGGAGGGAATTTTCCTGCCCACTTCTTCTTGCTGGTTTGAATTCCGAATTTTGATTTATTAATTATTTATTTAATTCTGATTTAAACTTAAATCTTCTAACCTCCATAACTTCTTCATACTGTATCCATTTCATGCAAACTCAGACTCTATCTCAAGCAGAATTTCAAGACGAACGCAATGGCGCAACCCGTTTCACTTAATTCTTCTTCTAAAAATTAAGTATTCTTAAGTTATCCCTTATGTCATGTTTTAAAATTACGGGGTGTTACAATTTATACTTCATATTTCTTATTTATAGTTAGAAAACATCAAAACCTCTGTTTAAAAGTTAGGAGAACATCCAACATGTTATTAAACAAGGAATCATGTACGGTTAAACGCAGGTTAACCGGTTACAAGTAATAAAAAAGGCGGCATCCTAAAAATTTCAGATCCTGCTTTCATTTTGGTTTCACCAGCTACCTCTTGGTTACTAATCCTAAATCCGAAACCTAACTCCCAAATCTCTATCATACCCACTCCTCAACGTCCGATCCGACTCAATTTCCACTAATTTCAAACGTAAGTATCAATCCGTATTTCACTCCTGTCCAAGCTCGATCTGAATTCTGTGCTCTGTCTCTATGGCAAGCTCGACTGACAAGAAGGGCTTGACTTTGTTTGAAAGCGAAGAAGAATTGGCGATGTCTTTAGTTAAGTTTACCTCTGAACTTTCTAGTAATTTTCACTAGTGAAAGCAGAACTTTTACTTTCGTTATCTCTGGCAGATATGTAGCCCTAGCGCTCGGTAAATTTTTAAATGTTGCTTGTATTAGACTGCTAGGTTCCAAATTGTTATATATTGTAATTGAAAGTCGCAATTTGTAATTAAAAATTGTCCTACACATTTTTTCTGAGTGAATATGTTTGTATTTCTATATTGCACCTTATGTTTTCATTTTGAATGTTCATTTTGAATTTGGTAGGTTGAACGTTGTGTCTCATGTGTATTAAGTTTTGAACAATATCCTCGCACTTCTGATTTACCATGGGGATGTAATGAATTTCATGTTGTTTAAAGATGACTTTTTCAAAAAATATTAATGGGCTTTTTAACACAGACTTTAACACATATCATAATATTGTTTGATGGCCTTGTGAGTGAAAATCTACACAAAGTTTTACACTGATGAACATAATGTGTTCCGAGATACTAGCCAAGTGAGCTGTATTTTGTTCTGCGTGAATCAACATCGGTTATATTGTTTGCAGGGTAACATTTTGTATGTATCCTTCTTTGCAAAGAACTGCTTCATCTCAGAGGTTGGGCAGAAAGTAAAATGTTGGAAAAAAATTAGCTTAGTGTGTTGGTGGAGTTTAAAGATATTTTGAAGAAAATAAATGGTCCTTAAGGTTGATATTATTGAAACTAATTAGCTAGCTTTACTAATGTGTGCAGGAAATCTTGTTTTCTTTATAACTGTATGATTACTGCAACAATGATTATTTATCATGAGATAGTCATTTGCCATGGTATACTGGACAACAAAATATTTTGAACTGTCTTCATGCTCACAGTTTTGAAACTGTATTGTGCACATTGCATGTTATGTCTGTTAAAATTTAACAACGTTGACTTTTATCTTTTTATTTATTGGGGCTGTAAAGCTGGTGCATCAGAGAAAGGAATGGCAGGTCTTGGGGAATTGATTTTTTTTTTGGAGTTGTATTGGGAACAATGCTAAAGTACTACACTACCAAACCATTTTATTTCTCTTCTTTTGTTTTCTCAATACTTGCTTATTGTTAACAACGTTGTTAAAACGCGGTTAAAATCTAAGAAGTATGGACTGACGTGAACGCGGGATATGAAAATAATATAGTCAATCGACTTCAAACGGAATGTGATCGGTCGGTTGGCACTCTATAACCGATCGGTCAACAACTTCTTTAGCCGATTGGTCGATACCATTGGCAAGCCTCAATACGCCGGTCGGTCAACATCTCCTCACCCAGACGGTCAGCACTTACAAACTTTGGTCATTAAACGTACATACTAGATAAATGTGCGTCACGTATAGGAAACAAAGCAAAGTATACATGCAATATGGAGGTCGATTTTGAATGGTGCTCACACCGTGAATGTTACAAACATGTGTGAAGTGTAAACAATGTCTCAACACATGTGACAGCTTAATGGAATGGACCAAATACATTGTGTATTAATGAGCTCGTAGCTGAAAGTATCCACAACATATTAAAAGGCCATTGGACACTTGACATGTAGATTGAGCATGAGCTAGCAAACAACATGTACCACGCAATGTAGAGGAATGGTTTGGATCATAATAAAAGGTTGAGGTGTTGCCATGTTGGTGAACAACCGGTCGGCGTATGATCGCTTAAAATGACCGGTCGATATATGAAATTGGACTGAATAGCATCAAAAGCTATGAAAGATCAACATATAAAATACACATGACACGTGTTTCAACAGAGTGATGTTGGAATTAAATAAGGGATGAAACACAAGTGGCTGCACAAAACGCCAAAATGGCAATCCAATTATAAATAAGGTCATTTAATGATCCAGATGGCACGATAGCATGTTATTCCAACCCATGAAAAGGAAACATACAGGAACGCACAGCATAAGAATGCCAGTTGTTATACATATGTATGTAAAACCGTTCGGTGTTAAAAAGAAGGTGGAACGACTTCAGTGGAATACATGTGGCAGATCTCAAATAAAAGGCAGTCGGTCCTGTTCAAATATATGCACGACCAGTGTCAAATTGAAAAGAGGTGAACAACAGAATATTCGGACCGATCGGTGTCCCTTTTTCATGACCTACCGACCGGTACCCCCAAAAAGCATAACCGACCGGTATCCCAAAAAGCAAGACCGACCGGTGCCCAAAAAGTAGGACCGACCGGTACCCCTTTCCAGCTATACACAGCTGTTCTCAGTTGTAAATCTGTAAATATTTTTAGGACCGACCAGTTCCCTGCACTACATATTTGGATTTTTCCTCACTTGCTCCACACCTATAAATAGAGTTCCAACCCCACTTTAAGAGGGACCGATTTTCTCGACCCCGGAGGGCTGCACAATCATTCTCTAACACTCCAAGCTTCATTTTAAGCTTCATTAATGGCTTCCTAAGCTCCATCCATCTTATTCCGCCATCTTCAAATGAGATCCGTCATCTCCAAGCCAAGATCCGTCATTCCATCTCTTTACAATCGCACTTAAGCCTCCTACAAGCTTCGATTCACATTTCAACCGCCATGGATTCACCAAAAATTCTCTAAGTGCTCAAATCATAGAAGACAAGCTCTCACGATCATTGCATTTCTAGAGATCTTACCATTTCCATAACGGCGAAGAGAGAATCAAACCATTAAAACAAGAGAGAATGAGCGTTAATGGAATGTATGAGAGATTTTCATGCAAGTTGTAAACGGAACTTCATAATGAGAAATGATTGGAAAGTGGACGTAGATTCATCTCGAATCGAACCACTATAAAAATTCCCTTGTCTTTATTTTATATTTTTTACTTTTGTGATTGCAGCCTCGAATTTTTATCTCTAACCATAATTGGTGAAGTGCACATTTGCACCATTTGATGTTAATGTCATTTTTGACGCAAACATCTGGCGCCCACTATGGGCTCGCGTTCGCATCTCCTTCCTTCACATTGAAGTTCTAAATCTACTTCTACCATAGATTCCGCAAATCTAAGATCTAGGCCACTCGACGAATTATCTTCCAAATTCAAGGCCTTATCCGAGATCATGGCAGAGTCTAAGAAGACCACTAGCAATGACATTGAAGAAAACGATAATATTGCTAACAACGAGACCACACCACTTACTAACCATTACAATGTTGGTGAGAACTCGAAAAGCGGAGCCGGTGTGACCAAAAATGAGTTAAAAACTGCTATTGCCAACGTCAACAACCAAATGGATGCCTCTACAAAAATGATGATGGAGAAGCTCGACGCCATCCTTAATGCTCGATAAAATCCAGCCCCTTCGGAAGTTCATGTCGATCTCGAAGAAAATGACAAATCGCCCGCTTCCGATCATAACTGTAACGACAACATAGAAGGCGATTATGATTGGATGAGTGATAAGGAAGAAGCTAACGTCGAAGAATTGAGATCAAGAGCTAAAATTCATTCCGAAATGAAGGCTCAAAGAGTCATTAAACCTTTCACGGGGGCATCTCCACATCGAGAAGGCAAAGAGCCAAAGTTTCCTACTCAAAACCGCTTGCCTAGACGAACATTTGGTAAAGAGCTCAGCTTCATAGAGCGCCATAACACTGAAGAATACATTTCAGATATGATAGAACGAGCCATGATCGAAAAAGAATCAAGCTAGCAAAGACGACGAAAGAGAATGGGACTTCTCCCGCGATAGGACTCCGTTCACCGAAAGGATCCTCGAAGCAGAATGTACAAAGAAATTTAATCCTCCGACTTTGCCTCCATACAACAGCCTCGTTGATCCGAACTACTTCTTATTCAAATACGAGTGGCATATGGGTGCAGCGAAAGCGACTGATGAGATGAGATGCACGTATTTTCCTCTCTACTTAGAAGTTGCTGCATCATTATAGTTCACGAAGCTGCCACTTAAGTCCATTGACCGTTTCTCTGACCTAACCAAAAAGTTCAAAGAGCAGTTCCACTTGTATGCTACCAAAGCCAAGGATAACGCTCTCAGCCATGAAGCAGAAACCAGGGGAAACTGTCAAAGCCTTCCTCAGTCGATTCAATGTAGCCTTGTCTGAAGTGAGGAATCCAGAGCCATGCATAATTCTCATGGCTTTACTCGATGCTATAGACAAGACAAGCGACTTCGGAAGATGGATAAAAATGAAAGAACCAACTATGCTTGACAAGTTCTATAAGAAAGCAGAGGAGTACATGAGAGTGGACGATAATCCTACACCCCTTCAGATCATTGATGGTAACCAACTCCTTGAAGCTCCTAGAAGTGCAACTATTGAACCCAGTCAAAAGAACCCGGGAAATGGCCAAAAGAGGGGGAATGACGGAAGGGACGACCGAAACAGTAAGAAGCCCCTCTTGTTCAAGAATTCTGAGCTAACCCCCTTGATGGAAATTCCCGAAGACATTTTCGCTGCAACTAAGGACATCGAAGAGTATCCAATACCAAAGCCTCAAAAAATAGGAGATGATCAAGACAAATCTGGGAGGTTCTGCAGTTTCCACAATTAGCCAGGCCACAGTACCAACGAATGTAGGCACCTGAAATCATTAATTGAAGAGTTGATTAGAAAGAACCGTCTCCAACAGTATGTGAAGAATTCCCAAAATGCAAATCCTTCTGCAACTCCCCAGGGGCAAGGGGCATCAAATGACCAGTCCGGTCCAAGCAATGTAGCTTCTGCTCAAGCTATTCCAAGGCTGATAATCAAGTGATGATCGTTAATGATCTAATATCTACGGCTTAGAATAAGCGATCACTATCGCATTTACTTTAATTCCTGCATTACTTTACTCTTTGCTATGTTCTACTTTCTTGTAAATATTCTGTAATGATTTACATGCATTGTACCGAACAATAGCTCTACGAATGAAGTATTGCATGTCTGCATAAATCCCTGACTTGCCAAATTTACATGAAAATTTGCTAACAGATGATTTTTCATTACAGGCTATCCAATAAGTGTTTTCTCTCTCGAGGTCTGACAAAGTGAAATGCTCCTAACGAACACTAATTCAAATGTTGAGTGCTTTAATCATCAATGTGCATGAGGCAAGGAAGAGAGGAACCACTTTGAAGGGCGAATAGGAAGGATCATAATGAGTTAAGCAATAAAAGAAGAGAAGCACCGCCTTGGAAAGTGAATGGAAAAGTCGCAGAGATTCGAACAGCGAACGAGCGCACCGATAAACAAACAAGAAGGTTGTAACTTTCGTCCAAGGCGCACTTTCCTAAGTGAAAGTTTCAAAGCTCTAATTCCTAAACTGAGTTAGCTCGCCAAGTCAAGCATCCGACAAAGGAATTAGATTCAGCCCCATGAAATGATACAACAACCATCCAATTAACTTGCGCAGTGTCTGAATATCTCACATGCAACATGTGTTGGATCACTAACCAATTAACTTGCGCAGTTTCTGAATATCTCAGATGCGACAGGTGTTGGATCACTAACAAATTAACTTGCGCAGTGTTTGAATATCTCAGATGCGACAGGTGCTGGAGCACTAACCAATTAACTTGCGCAGTGTCTGAATATCTCAGATGCGACAGGGTGTTGGATCACTAACCGATTAACTTGCGTGCAAATATCTCAGATGCAACAGGTGTTGGATCATTATCCAATTAACTTGCGTAGTGTCTGAATATCACAGATACAACAAGTGATGAGTCATTAACCAGATCACTTGCGTAGTGTATGAAACCTCAGACATGAAAAGTGTCGGATTTTAGCCTAAGCAGGGTCACAAATCTAAATTACTTCTCACAAAGAAGGCTAAATGACTTCCTAAGTTGGAGCATGAATATCAAAGCTCCCCAAAGAGGAAGCAGAGGATAAATCGCAGGCACACATTTCCCGAATGTGAAATATTGCACACCATCATATTAGTCACTAAAACAACAGCAGTTGAAATCCACAATCGGCTTTTGTCGATTAGTTGATTTTAATCGTTAAATGCGAATTCGAATTAGAATATTGCGTTTGGGCAAACAATTTTCAATGAGTTTTAAACCATTGAATAAAGCAAGTTTAGCACAAACACTCTATTCAGTTCAAAATAAAAATTCGCAATAGATCATTTTTAATGATTAACTAATCCGCTATCGATATGTACGATCGATAGTGAAGTACAAGTCCAAAATTGAACAAACATTTGTTCTAATTGCAGAACAGACGACATGAAGTACATAAATTCAAAGTATGATCTGATGTAGCAGACAAAAAAACTACAACTAGATCTCAATGCAGAATATATCAACGACAATGTTCATTTCGAAGCCCGCATTTCTCGCAAGCGAAAAATACAAACTTCGAGGGGCAAATGTTAACACCGTTGTTAAAACGCAGTTCAAATATAAGAAGTATGGAGTGACGTTAACGCGCGGATATGAATATAATATAGTCAATCGACTTCAGACAGAATGTGATCGGTCGGTCAGCACTCTATAACCGATCGGTCAACAACTTCTTTAGCCGATCGATCGGTACCATTGGCAAGCCTCGAAATGTCGGTCGGTCAACATCTCCTCACCCAGACGGTCAGCACTTACAAACTTTGGCCATTAAACGTACATACTAGATAAATGTGCATCATGTATTAGAACCAAAGCAAAGTATACATGCAACATGGAAGCCGATTTTGAATGGTGTCACACTGTGAACGTTGCAAACATGTGTGAAGTGTAAACAATGTCTCAACACATGTGACAGCTTCATGAAATGGACCAAATACATTGTGTATTAATGAGCTCGTAGCTAAAAGTATCCACAGCATATTAAAAGGCCATTGGACACGTGGCATGTAGATTGAGCATGAGCTAGCAAACAACATGTACCATGCAATGTAGAGGAATGGTTTGGATCATAATAAAAGGTTGAGGTGTTGCCATGTTGGTGAACAACCGGTCGGCGTATGATCGCTTAAAATGACAGGTCGGTATATGAAATTGGACTGAATAGTATCAAAAGCTATGAAAGACCAACATATAAAATACACATGACACGTGTATCAGCAGAGTGGTGTTGGAATTAAATAAGGGATGAAACACAAGTGGCTGCACAAAACGCTAAAATGGCAATCCAGTTATAAATAAGGTCACTTAATGCTCCAAGTGGCACGATAGCATGTTATTCCAACCCATAAAAAGGAAACGTCAAGGAACGCGCCGCATAAGAATGCCAGCTGTCATACATCATGTATGTAAAACCGTTCGGTGTTAAAAAGAAGGCGGAACGACTTCAGTGGAATACATGTGGCAGATCTCAAATAAAAGGCGGTTAGTCTTGTTCAAATATATGCACCGACCAGTGTCAAATTGAAAAGAGGTGAACATCAGAATATTCGGACCGACCGGTGTCCCTTTTTCATGACCTACCGACCGGTACCCCAAAAAGCATAACCGATCGGTATCCCAAAAAGCAAGACGGATCGGTGCCCAAAAAGTAGGACCGACCGGTACTCCTTTCCAGCCGTACACAGCTGTTCTCAGTTGCAAATCTGCAGGACCGACCGGTTCCCTGCACTACATATTTGGCTTTTTCCTCACTTGCTCCACACCTATAAATAGAGGTTCAACCCCACTTTAAGGGGGACCGATTTTCTCGACCCCGGAGGGCTGCACAATCATTCTCTAACACTTCAAACTTCATTTTAAGCTTCATTAATGGCTTCCTAAGCTCCATCCATCTTCTTCCGCCATCTTCAAATGAGATCCGTCATCTCCAAGCCAAGATCCGTCATTCCATCTCTTTACAATCGCACTTAAGCCTCCTATAAGTTTCGATTCACATCTCAACCGCGATGGATTCACCAAAAATTCTCTAAGTGTTCAAATCATAGAAGACAAGCTCTCACGATCATTGCATTTCTAGAGATCTTACCATTTCCATAACGGCGAAGAGAGAATCAAACCATTAAAACAAGGGAGAATGAGCGTTAATGGAATGTATGAGAGATTTTCATGCAAGTTGTAAACGGAACTTCATAATGAGAAATGATTGGAAAGTGGACGTAGATTCATCTCGAATCGAACCACTGTAAAAATTCCCTTATCTTTATTTTATATTTTTTACTTTTGTGATTGCGGCCTCGCATTTTTATCTCTAACCATAATGGGTGAAGTGCACATTTGCACCATTTGGTGTTAGTGTCATTTTTGACGCAATCATTTATACAGGATATTCAAATTGAAGGAGTCTTGCTTACTCCTAGTGGTTTCATATGTTTTGTTGCTGAGATATTCCCTTTGCTTATAGATTCAAACATTGCATAATTTACACGAATATAGCTTCGCTGAATGTTTATAATAGTGTTCAGTCTCGTAATCTTTTATACTCTAATTCGATGTTACCCATAATGGGATTCCATCTTTTGTTATATCCAGATCTTAACACCACATGCATAGTTCTTCTCAATTCACTCACACTTTATTTTTCTCATATATATGCTTCATCTTATTTTGCAATACATTTGTTCTGTTGGTCTCTTTTGCGCAGAAGAAATGCTGACATTGAGAAGAGAATTCTTGGTAGAAAGCAGTCGGCTAGGCCTCTTGAACTGCCTGATCCCTTGCTTAGAAGAAAGCTAGCTTTTTAGTTTGACTAGTTCCCACAGTGTGCATTTATTAGGCTCATAACTTTCACATACCTATCTTTGATAAACCATCCCTGAACCTGTAGGGTTTCTTAAAATCAGAAATCTTTATGTAAACTAAAAAAAACTCTATTAAGCTTGTAAACTTTAAGGAAGTATGATGGTAACCGTTAAACATATGAGAAAACAATTACCTTACCAATATTCTTGGTAAGTCAAAAATGACCACCGATATTTTACGAGTACTCTTCGTAAAATCATTTCATTTACATCAAGCTTGCAGCGTGTTCTATGTCACAAGAGAGTAAATATATTGAATATTTCAATATTGCACACCAATTAGATTGGATTTGGAACTTTTTATTTTAATTTATTTGACTCGTTTCGGTCATGATATCCTACTTGTCAGTACTTGCTGCTTCCATGATAATTTGTAGACGTCATGTCCAGATATGAGCCAAGCTTCGTAGATTAGCTATGCAAACTGAAAATGAACAATCTGTTCTGCCGCTCAACCTAAAATTCTATTTCCAAATGCATGGTTCACTTGATGTAATCTACAATGAAATTCAGTAAATTTCATGTATCTTGGTTTGTTTGGAGCCTATAAACTAAGTTAAAAACTCATTTAGTCATTGAGTTTAACACACTTTCGCCGTGAAATATTCTATATATTTATATACATTATAAGGTCTATTTGTTATAAGCATTATTCAAGTTGTTTCCATGCACTACTTTTACTCTTAATACAATGGTTTTATGCAAACAAGGAGACATGAATCCTTTTGACTTACATGATATTGCATTGACTAAACATATGTCTTTAAACCTCTTACCATGTTTGTCATCGTTACTAAAGCTGCAAACCCTTAAGATGAAGTCCATCAACGAAATAATGTGTTTTTTATTTTGATAAACTCAAGATGAAAAGTAAGACTATATTCTTCTTCTAGGTATATGAATTAAATAACATGTTTACTATTTCACATATAAGAATAACTAACAAGCTATTTTTATAAAAATATAAGGTTAGTTTTATCCAAACTTCTATAACCTATTAACAATTTTCACATATGCATGGAACATGGGTAGAGAATCAAATACAATTCTTATAACCATAGTAGTCCCAAGCAGACTATATAGTAAGGTAGCTTAATGCATTTCAAGAGGACTACAAATTAAGGTAAACATAATTTAGTAGTTGTTCCCATATTTACATATAAACTAGTGCATGTCTTAATAGTTAATACTATATGCAAGTGTCTAGATATATCAAAACTCACAATAATAATAATATCCTAATAATATATTTAATTATTAAGCTCAAAGAGTGAGTTATAATGATATAGTTTCAAAATATGCATTTTTATATTCTATTTCAACAAGTTATAAAAAGGTGGAGTTGAAGATTAAAGACAAAAATTTTGTGTTATATGCCCTCCAGTTCTGTCTGTCTATGTTATTTTTACTTTCTTTTTGAGAATACAATTAATGAAAAGTAGGGTGTATACTTATAATAATTATTAGCCTATGCTGCAAAGATGTAATATGACATATTCATCTGTTTAACCCCGTTAAAAATTAGGCTATACAACATAAATACATTAGCTTTTACACGCTTACATGCAAATACAATTATCCTTTCATTTAATTTCATTTTGATTTTGGGGATAGTGTGAAAAGTAATTAAAACTTATCTTAAGAATGTGAAATGCAGGGCTTTTGAACTATAGGTTATAGCTTAGCTTCGTAGTGCCTAGCTAATATGAAACTAAACTTGTAAATTCCTTGACTATTGTTCTGCATTTTTTAAAAGGTATAGTATACGTTTTGCAAATTTTATAAGTCTACAAATGGTTTACACTTTGGAAATAGTGTATATTTTCTTAATTATACACTTATTGCTGCGTTCAAGGCAAGTAAATTTACACTGTAGTGATCGGTTTAACCTCAACTTCATCATTTATATATTGATTCATATACAGAAGTTTTATTCTTATATTGATTTTAATTCTCGATTAATTTTTACTAAAATGAGAAGAACAAAAGGACATAAATGTTTGATTGCGATTTTAAATCTTAATTAGCTGCTGAAGGGAGAAGAATGCAGACAGTAGAAGAAAGAACATAGAGTTTTTACAAGTAACGGTAGCTTTAGAAGATACTGGGTGAGAATAGAAAAATGTATGGAATCTACTGTTAGTTTGAAGTGGCGAGGCATGAAAGGTAACAAATGATGCATATTTAAACATTTACTTTGTTCATTGTTCGTGTATCTATGCCTTAAACAAGCAGGATCTTCTTTGCCAACGAATAAAGTTCTAATCCCACTGATTTCCAAGAAATACGTGAATCAATGATCTGGATTTAGTTGTGTATCTATCTTGCATTGCACGAGAAGAACAGTTGAGCTCCAGCAAAAATTGAAGGAATGGTTGGAATAATGCAGATCAAGGTAGCAAACCCAGTGCGCGATGCTGCAGTTTTGGTGGGAATTGATGCAGGTTTGGCATGAGATGATATGTCACCTAATGCAAGTGGGTGTAACCACACAATGCCCATGCAAGCATTAGTAATCTTTGCAGATAGCTCAAAAATTTACAAGTGCACAAACTACCGGATCTGAAAAGGGGAGTATTTTCAGCTTAATCTTTATCATTATCCATGTTATAAAATCAGAAGTGATTTTTTTTACCCTTTCATTTGATACATATTATGTCTGGACTAATTAAGTCGCCCTAACCCTGAAAAGAGGAGTTTGCATGTTACCTGAATATTAATATTCCAATTTCAAGTACAGTAAGCATATTAATGTTCCACATTGTGATATTCTGATAAATAGGAACCGATAGAATTCAACTATTTGTATGTACACAACGATGTTTTATTAAATGACTTGCTTCATCCGATAGTTATACCATACTTTGTTTTAAATTCAGCTATTTGTATGTCTAATCCACTTTTTTCATAGTATGTTGGTTCATGCTTTCAGTGTTTACGTTAAAATTAGAGGTTTAATGTGTACTATTTTCATAGGTATGTGTTAACGTAGCTATGGATCCTGAAGCTTTTCTACTTAAGGCCAAATTCGGAGATGTACACCATTCAAGAGGCCGTTGGAACAACTTTGGCTTGCCACAAAGACTTCGTTTCACTAGAGTAGTATGTACTTTTTATCTTTTAGGTGTTATGTTGGACTATATTTTGGAATTGTTGGTATGGTATGCATTTATATTATGTATCGATCACATTTGTTACTATGCTAAATTTTGAATGTAACTTCAACTAACATTATGTATGGATCCCGTTTATATTATGTGTGAATCGATTGTTTAGTCAATGCCTTTCTGAATGTATGTTTATTTTCTCATTATATATCCTATTGTAATTACAGTAAATTATTGAATGTAGGTATTGGTGAATTATTCTTGCAAAATGACCTGTTGCAACAACTTAAGACAGTTGCAAAAGATTTTGCAACTGTCAAAAATAGTTGTAATATCTTGTTTGTCGAATGCCTATTATAGGTTTACAATTGTCATTTGTTGTTGCAAAATGATATGTTGCAACAACAAAGGCTTTTTGCAAAAAAATATACCGCAACATCTTATTACAAAAAGCAGAAAATGTTGCAAACTTTTTACAACTCCGGCTATACCAACGGGCGCGGGTCTGTTGCAGTAGGTCTATTGCAATAAATATAGCTTGTTGCGAAAAGTGTTTTTTGTTGTAGTGACAATTCTGCATACCTATCATCCACGAGCGGCCACTTCTATCATCCAAACTAGCAGCCTTCAACCCACGCATCCATAGCCTTATCCTAGCATGCAGAATTCTAATCAACAACAACAACCACAATAATACAAGTTACAACGGAATAAGAGTGACACGACATTCATGGATCATACCAATAAAGAGTTCTGGATGGGTCGTCTTCATACTCTCTTCCGTCTCTCATGTACAACCGTTATCATCCTCACTTCATTGTACCTTGACCAGCTTAACCGACTTCCTCCTAAGCTGTTTCGTGTCATTCCCCATAACGCGAAGCGGTTTACGAGGTTTCGTAACTACGGTCTCGGATCTAGGTCTTCGTACTGCTCGGGAGGTACCACCACGTTCAAATTATGCACATACTTCCGTAATAACGACATATAGAAACATTATGCACACTCGATATCTTCTCGGGTAACTCCAATCTATACGCGAGCTTTCCAATCCGCTCGACTATCAAAAACGGTCCAACGAATCTTGGAGCTAGCTTTCCTTTGCTTCCAAATCGAACAACATGCTTCAACGGTGAAATCTTTATGAAAACCATGTCGCCAATGTCGAATTCCAAATCCTTTCGACGCTAATCAGGATAACCCTTCTGATGATCTTGGGATGCCTTCATTCATTATCGAACGATATCGATACAATCCGATGTCTCTCTTATCATTTCCAGCCCAAGTATCAACTTATCTCTAGTCTCTAACCAACAGGACGGAGAATTACACGGTCTACCATACAACGCCTCTTATGGTGCCATCCCAATGCTCGACTGGTAGTTGTTGTTACAAGCAAACTCTACTAGATGCAGATGTTCTTCCTACGATCCCCCGAAGTCCAATACACAAACTCTTAGGAGATCTTTCATAACTCGGTTAACCCTCTTGGTGTGACCGCCAGTCCGGGGATGATAAGTCATACTCAAACACAACTCAGCTCCCAAAGTCTCTTACAAACCTATCCAAGATCCACTCGTGAACAATGGATCTCGATCACTTATTATGCTCTTTGGGATACCATGGAATCGAAATATCCATTTTATATAAAGCTCAACCAACTTTGATGCTGCCCTAGACGATCTAATAAGAATAAACCTTGCACTTTTGGTCAAGCGATCAATGACGACACAAAGTTCTTCGTTTCCTGCCATGATTCTAGGTAGTCCATCGATAAAATCCATCGATATCTGCTCCCACTTCCACATAGGAACTTCCAACGGCTGAAGCAATCCACTCGGCTTCTTCTGTTCAGCTTTTACCAATTGATAGTTCATGCACTTGGAAATGAACTTTCCAACATCCCTTTTCATACCTTCCAGTAGTAGGCTCGCTTCATCTCCTAATACATCTTATTACCACCAGGATGAATCGTAAACTTCGAGTGATGACATTCCCTTAAAACCGCGTTTATCAGTTCGTCGATATCAGGAACAACCAATCGTCCTTTCTTTTGAAGCTAACCCACTCGATCGACCTCAAATTCCTTATCCTCTGGTTCCAACTTTTGGATAAGCTCGACAAGCTTTGCATCATGCATTTTGCTCTCGCCAAGCCTTTCGATGAGAGTAGGTTTTATCGATAAGCTCGCCAGCATTTCAGGTTCCAACTCACATCGTGGTTTGTAATCAAATCCTGCAAAGTACTCGAGGTGCTTCCATTCCGAAAACATTGCTCCCAAACTTGTGTGTCTTTGACTCAATGCATCCGCCACCGCGTTACCTTTACCAGGAGTATACTCTATACCAAAATTATACGATGCTAGAAACTCTAACCACCGTTGCTGCCAAAAATTCAAATCCTTTTGGGAGAAAAGATACTTCAACGACTTGTGATCTGTAAACAACTCGAATCGAACTCCCAACAGGTAATGTCTCCACATCTTCAGAGCAAACACGATCACTGCCAACTCCAAATTATGAGTTGGATAATACCTTTCGTGTGGCTTCAGCTGTCGACTCGCGTAGGCCACAACTCTATCCTTTTGCATTAGCACAACTCCAAGTCCAGTACCACATGCATCGATGTGTACCACCATCTCTTCATTCCCATTTGGAATGGTCAAAACAGGAGCACTCGTCAGTCTCTCTTTCAGGATTGAAAGCTTGCTCACACTTTAAATCCCATGTGAACACTTGATTCTTCTTCGTCAATCCTGTTAATGGCGCAACCATCTTCGAGAAATCCTTTATAAAATGGCGATAATATCCCACGAACCCAAGGAAACTCCGAGCATCTGTCGCATTCTTAGGTCTATCCCAGTCCTGGATTGTTGCCACCTTCGCAGGGTCAACCGCTATTTTATTTCCAAAAATAACATGGCCTAAGAACCTCACTTCACTCTTCTAGAAGTAGCACTTCGAAAACTTAGCTCTTAGCTGATGCTTTCGCAAGATTTCCAAAACAACTCGCAAGTGCGTCTTATGCTCTTCCTCATTCCGAGGGTAAACCAGAATATCATCCACGAACACAAGCACGAACTTGTTCAACTGATCTCCGAAAACCCTATTTATAAGATCCACGAAAAAGGCTACTGCATTAGTCAACCCAAATGGAATTACCAACCATTCAAGGAAACCGGATGGTGTCCTAAAAGTAGTCCTTGGCACACTATCCTTTGCTACCCTCAACTGGTGGAATCCCGTTGCCAAATCCATCTGAGAAAACACCTTGGGTTCATGAAGCTGATCGAACAAGTCATCGATCCTCAACAACGGATACTTGTTCTTCTTGGTCACATTGTTCAGCTCACGATAATCCACACACAATCTCAAAGATCTATCTGCCTTGGTTGCAAACACACTAGGGCACCCCATTCGGAAACACTTCTCCAAATGAATCCTTTTTCCAAAAGGTCACGTACTTGCACCTCTAACTCTCGTTGTTCCTTAAGCGACATCTGTCTATGAGGCATAACGATAGGTCTAGCACCCTCGACCAAATCAATTCTAAACTCAATCTCACGATGAGGCGACAAACCTTTGACTTCATCAAAGACATCCTCAAACTCATTAGCAGTCAGCACAGATGACAAGTCTTTATGTGGAATCACAAGCAAACATAAAAAGCTCACGAAGACACCATCTTCGGGATTACATCGAATCAAAACCCTTTGCCCTTCCAGATCCCCCACTCTCACCTCGAGCTTCTCGCAGTTCACTCTTGCTGCATATCTCTTGAGCCAATCCAGCCCAAGATAATCCCAAACCCAGCGAAGTTCAAAACAAAGCAATCACACACAATGAAGCAACCATGACTCGATAACACAAGACCACGACAAAGCATACAAAGGCTGTACGAACCCCCAATTGGATTGGTCATAACCAAAGGTCTATCAAAAATCTCGGGTTCCAAACCCAAGCGACACACAAGCTCATTACAAATGAATGAATGCGATACTTCAGTATCAAATAACACACGAACTGAAACATACCTAACTAAAAGAGTACCATGGAAGATGACACAATTCCCTTTCTCCTCTGCAGTAGGAGCCCTTGAAGAAGATGGCACAGCTTCCAAAGCATAAGCCTTCATTATCTGCTTCCCTTTCGCTTGCTCCAGACAATCCTTCTTATCATTCCAGGTTTTCCACACTTGAAACACTTCTTCATAACCTTAGGATTCTTGCATTCATTAGGAAAATGGCCCTTCTGTTGGCGGTAATAGCAAACCACCTCACTTTTAGGTTTCCTTTTTCCATCCTTTCTTTTCTATTGTTGCTGCTTCCTATTATTATTGTTATTACAACCCTGTTGTGGTTTCGGGGCTTCCTTGGCTATAACAACAGCAGCTTCTTCTTCTTCGAGAAACAAGCTTTCATGTCTCATAGATTTTTCCACTATCTTCTTATATGGATCGTCAAGATGATTCACCAATGGTCTCCTGATATAGGTATCCAAATCCATAACAAACTTCTCATTTTTCTAATAAGGAGAGTCAATATACGAACGAGCATACTTGGACAAGGCCTCAAAATCAGAAATATACTCTAGCACTAGTCGACCATTTTGTTTCAGCTCCACAAACTTCTTGAACTAAACAAACTTGTGAGCTGTAGAGATAAACTTCATCTAAAAATTAACTTGGAATTGCTTCCATGAAATCTCATCCTTTGGAGTCTCTAGAGTGACAGTGTTCCACCAATCCATGGCTCTGCCCTGCAATTGTCTTGATGCAAGCTTCCTCTTCATTTCATCATCTATACCCAAGTCTCCAAAAATCCATACATAAGCATCTAACCACCTTTGAACTTCATTTGTCTGTCGGCTCTGTCCCCTTGAACGGTTTTCCTACCAAACGTGCGAAGTCCTTGCTTAGCTTTGCGAAATCCACGATTCTAGGAACCTGCACTTGAACCCCTACATATACCCAAGTCTCCAAAAATCCATACATAAGCATCTAAATACCTTTGAACTTCATATGTCTGTCGGCTCTGTCCCCTTGAACGGTTTTCCTACCAAAGGTGCGAAGTCCTTGCTTAGCTTTGCGAAATCCATGACTCTAGGAACCTGCACTTGAACCCCTACATATATCTCGGTTGTCTCTTGAGCGGGTATCCTCCTCATAATCGTTGTCACCAGCACCTCGAACATAGCTGGGTAGTCTTGTATACTGCCATTATCCCCTACAGGAGCAGTACTCTCCCTAGCAGTGTGTCTTGATGGTCGAGGACTCATTCTAAATCTGTGATATAGAATGATTAGCCTCTTAAGAGAAAAACTGCAAATGGAGTTCAAACGCTATTAAACTATACACTCATATATAGTATACATCCATAAAAAATCTACAAATACATCTCTCATACATAATTACGTCCACGAACTTTGGCTAAAATCTATAACCAGAGCTCAGATATCAAATGCGACGACCGCCCATAACCCCTGCACTAAACAAGAGGAATAATGCATTGACAGACGCGCCAAGTAGCTATGGAAGATCATCAAAGTAGGATAACACAATACAGAACTTGTCGTATAATTCACGTCGCAAGGATAAACTATAATAGAACATACACAACGCGCTATAATAGCGAAGCATATTTGAGCAGAAACTTGAACTTTCATAACAACTAGAAAGAATATCCATACATCTTTGGATTATGGCATAAGTGTATGTACAAATTTGCCTCACTACAACACTTAGAGTCAATCATCAAACAACGGAAATAACAGATACTATATAGTAGAAAAATAATACGTCAGCCTCCTGCTCACCACCGTATAACAACAGCGTCCTCATTAAGATCAATCACCTGCCACTTAGTCTGCCCATCTACAACAGGATGAACAACCCAAGGTAATAAGAGGAAACGTAAAACCTTGAGTCAGACAACAGTCTTAATGAGCAATAAAACAGCTATCTAACATCATCAATAAAATATATGAGAAAAGGAAGATTAATCGACTAATATACAACCTCCAACAGAGAAGAACCCAACTCGTCTTCCCCACATCTGACAGTGATAGCCTTCACAAACAAGCATTTAGAAACAACAATACATTCATGGCAATTAGAAGAAACCATACAATAGTAATCATGACAACTAGTTATATCTCATGTAAACCATCCTCATCGAGACAAGTATCACCCAAACACAAGCCCCGAAGGCCTGAACCAACTTCAGACAAGCACCCAAGAAACATCTCCTTCGACGTTAAACAATCTACGTGAGACGGTACAAGAAAAACAACCAACATTCATGACTATGGCTATCACCGCCTATCCTTCTACGAAGCCATCGTTAATCGTATGATAGCCAACCTTGCCATACGTCAAGGGCAAATGGTAACCCCGGTTCTAGAAAAAACTCTATACGCCTTTCAACGATACATATCTAGGCCTTTCAACGATACCCAGGATACTCGACCAACAACTTTCCAATCTTTTAGGCGCCCCTAATATATCTTTGCTTTGAGCAGCTAGAACCTACGACAACAATAATCTCTTAGCCTTTAGTATCTCTATTCATCCTTCCTGGCGGCTATTCCTAGCTCAACCAACCTCTCGAGCAACCATTATCCATCAACTCACCACTTTGAGTCATCTTCACATTCGTTGTATTTCAACGTTCAACGAACGCATGTCAACACTTTGAACATTCCTACTTGAACTCGCTTCAAAGTCACATCCATTACTGAACCAAAATAACCCCATATAATGGTCCAGCATAGCCAGGTTTCCCTCCTTAGGTCGTGACCGACCCAAGACCATTGGCCGATCAAAATCAAATCTTGGCCGACCTGGCTCCCAATGTTGTACCCCCTACGACCTGATTCCCCAGGTTGTTCTAACCATCCCACGAACTGACCTTCTCAGGTCGTTCTACGACCCAACTGCCCAATGACATGATGCTTCAAAGCTTCCTACTCGAAGCTCCCAACGACCTGATCCCTTCATCAAATAGGATAACCTGCCTTACACCATAATAGATCGACCCGACTCATAAGTAATGACCTGAAACCAACGATCCAGACTGACCCGCCTTCCTTCACCCGAGCATGCTTCGAACGAACTGAGCTATGCATGAGCGGACCTACCTTGCATCCAGGCAGAATGACCTGCTTCCTCCAACCCATCGACCTAAGCATTAGCGGTCTGAGCACTCTGAAGCTCCAAAAGTTCAATCTCTTCATGCCACGTCATCACCGACCTAAGCACCCATGACCTGGTAACAATGACCCGACTCATTTCGTGTTCTCCAAGCCTTGCGACCTATCAAAAAAACAACCCGATTCCAAATCTGACCAAATTAGCTCTAGTCTTGAACAAATCATCACCAAACGACGGAATCGATTCAAACAACTCATCCAAATCATCCAATTCAACCATAAACATTATATGAAATCATCAACAACATCTAAATGACAATTATTCATCAACAATCATATGCATCAAATCATGATAAATCAATGAACAAACTAAAACAATGGATCTAAATTGCATAAACATATGAATTAACATAAGATCTACCGATTTTAAGTTGCTAGATTAGATCCTCTGGTGATTCAAATGTAATTATACTTACCAAGATGTAGATCTAGTGAAAACAACTAAAAATGACGAAAATAAGATCAACCATCCCGTATACTTGATTGAATCCGTGTGAGAGATGCTTATCACTCACCAAATCTTCAAACAAGCTTAAAAACAATGAACCACGAATCCGAACAACGAAGATCTATCTTGAAATCACTTAATTTGATGTGATCTTCCTCCACTTGATGCAGATCTAGCTTGGATTGATATAAATATTCAACCCTCTTCCTTAGATATAGATTTTAATGGCGGAAAGGTGCATTTGATTGAGCAAGGAGGTCACGAGCTCAACCAAATGAGAGAATGAAGAAAGTAAACTATTCTTCATGCCTCTAACCCCCTATTCATAGCCTCCCACCACCCATTAATGGGCCACCCAAAATCAGCCCATTGATAGCCTACAAAACCTGTATGGAAATTATGTAGCACTAAAACAACGATTCCTCTTAAACCGCTAAACTAGATCTTTAATATGACTACTTTACGGAATTGGCAACACCATTTCCTTTCCAATGAAATCAATCTCAGCACCTGATTCAATCCCAATCAAAAGTTATGCCCTATACAAAACTAACAGGGGCAAAATGGTCATAAATAAAATTAGTAAAAATTATGGATATGTCTCACATTCCCATAAACAACATATCAAAATATGAGAATGATCCAACCCTCAGGGAATTACAAAAAAATATTTTACGATCCTCCGATACGTAAAATGTGGGCTCTTACATTCTCCCCTCTTAGGAATTTCGCCCCCGAAATTCCAAGCAAACACATGTAACCAAAACAATTCTACATGCCTATCATCGATGAGCAGCCACTTCTATCATTCAAATTAGCAGCCATCAATCCATGCATCTATAGCCTTATCCTAGCATGCAGAATTCTAACCGATAACAACAACCACAATAATACAAGTTACAACGAAGTAAGAGTGGCATGACATTTACGATTTAAACTAATAAAGATTTATGGATGGGTCGTCTTCATACTCTCTTCCTTCTCCCATGTACAATCATTATCATCCTCACTTCGTCTTACCTTGACCAGCTTAACCGACTTCCTCCTAAGTTGTTTCGTGTCATTCCCCATAAAGCAAAGCGGCTTACGAGGTTTCGTAACTACGATCTCGACTTCTAGGTCATCGTACTGCTCTGGAGATACCACCACATTCGAATTATGCACACATTTCCCTAGAAAAGACACATGGAAACATTATGCACACTCGACATCTTCTCGGGTAACACCAATCTATACGCGAGCTTTCCAATCCGCTCGATTATCGGAAATGGTCCAACGAATCTTGGAGCTAACTTTCCTTTGCTTCCAAACCGAACAACATGGTTCAACGGTGATATCTTTATGAAAACCATATTGCCAATGTCGAATTCCAAATCCTTTCGACGCTTATCTACATTACTCTTCTGATGATCTCGGGCTGTGTTCATTCATTGTCGAACGATCTTGGTACAATCCGATGTCTCTCTTATCATTTCCAGCTCAAGTATCAACTTATCTCCGGCTCTAACCAACAGGACGAAGAATTACACGGTCTCCCATACAACGCCTCCTATGGTCCCATCCCAATGCTCGACTGGTAGCCGTTATTGTAAGCAAACTCAACTAGATGCGGATGGTCTTCCCACGGTTCCCCGAAGTCCAATACACAAGCTCTTAGGAGATCTTTCAAAACTCGGTTAACCCTCTTGGTTTGACCATCAGTCTGGGGATGATAAGCCGTACTCAAACACAACTTGGTTCCCAAGTCTCTTGCAAGCGTTTTCAAAATCCACTCGTGAACAATGGATCTCAATCACATACTATGCTCTTCGATATACCATGGAATCGAAATATCCAATTATATAAAGCTCAGCCAACTTCGATGCTGTCCTAACCGATCTGATAAGAATAAACCTTGCACTTTTGGTTAAGCGATCCATGATGACCCAATTCCTTCGTTTTCTGCCCTAGGTCTAGGTAGTCCATCAATAAAATCCATCGATATCTACTTCCACTTCCACGTAGGAACTTCCAATGGCTGAAGCAATCCATTCGGCTTCTTCTGTTCAGCTTTTACCAACTAATAGTTCATGCACTTGGAAATGAACTTTCCAACATCCTTTTTCATACCTTCCAGTGGTAGGCTCGCTTCATGTCCTAATACATCTTATTTCCACCATGATGAATCATTAACTTCGAGTGATGACATTCCCTTAGAACCTCATCTATCGGTTCGTCGATACCAGGAACAACCACTCATCCTTTCTGTCTAAGCCAACCCACTCGATTGACCTCGAATTCCTTATCCTCTAGTTCCAACTTCTGGATAAGCTCGACAAGCTTTACATTATGCATTTTGCTCTTGCCCAGCCTTTCGATGAGAGTAGGTCTTATTGATAACCTCACCAACAGTTCAGGTTCCAACTCACATCGTGGTTTGAAATCAAATCCTACCAAGTACTCGAGGTGCATCCATTCTGAACACATTCCTCCCAAACTTGCATGTCTTCGACTCAACGCATCCCTTACTGTGTTACCTTTACCAGGAGTATAGGCTATACCAAAATCATACGATGCTAGAAACTCTAACCACCGTTGCTGTTAAAGATTCAAATCCTTTTGGGAGAAAAATACTTCAACGACTTGTGATCTGTAGACAACTCGAATTGAACTCTCAACAGGTAATGTCTCCACATCTTCAGAGCAAACACGATCGCTGCCAACTTCAAATTATGAGTTGGATAATTCCTTTCGTGTGGCTTTAGCTTTCGACTCGCGTAGGCCACAAATCTATCCTTTTGCATTAGCACTGCTCCAAGTCCAGTACAACATGCATCGCTATGTACCACCATCTCTTCATTCCCACTTAGAATGGTCAAAACATGAGCACTCGTCAGTCTCTCTTTCAGGATTCTGAAAGCTTGCTCACATTTAACATCCTATGTGAACACTTGATTCTTCGTCAATCCTGTTAATGGCACAACTATCTTGGAGAAATCCTTTATAAAACGGCGATAATATCCCACCAACCCAAGGAAATTCCGAACATATGTCGCATTCTTATGTCTATCCCAGTCCTAGATTGCTGCCACCTTAGCAAGGTCAACTGCTATTCCATTTCTAGAAATAACATGGCCTAAGAACCTCACTTCACTCTTCTAGAAGTGACCCTTCGAAAACTTAGGTCTCAGCTGATGCTTTTGCAGGATTTCTAAAACAATTTGCAAGTGCTCCTTATGCTTTTCCTCATTCTGTTAATAAGCCGGAATGTCATCTACGAACACAAGCATGAACTTGTTCAACTAATCTCTAAAAACCCTATTCATAAGATCCACAAAGTACGTTGGCACATTAGTCAACCCAAATGACATTACCAACCATTCGAAGAAACCGGATGGTGTCCTAAAAGCAGCCTTCGGTACACTATCCTTTGCCACCCTCGACAGGTGGAATCCTATTGTCAAATCCATCAGAGAAAACACCTTGGCTTCGTGAAGATGATCGAACAAGTCATCGATCCTCGGCAACGAATTCCGACAGATCGATTTTTTTCTCAAATTCTAATATGTTAAAACCCATATTGATTTATTTGGTATCCTGCTGAAAAGAAAGAGATAATAAACATGTCAGAGCTCAGAAAATATCTCACAACAGAATGGAATAAAATATAATATGATCAAATATAGCCTTACCCAGATAATAATACTGCCTAACCAGTATCTAAAGCTATCATATCTCTACCACAAACCTAACCTACAAGTACGTTACGAGGAGGGGGTCAGAACACAAGTTCAGGTGACTGGATTTGAACTACACATTTTGGATGACCCTACATATACCATTCAGTTACATTTTTTATTTTTTTTAGGTTACTTGGGTTAACAACACTCAAGGCTTACACACACGTCATACCCATATACTTCTGTAACACCCCAAAATTTTAACAACGTTAAAGATGGAAAATTAAATAATAATTAATTTAATATTCAAAATTAAGGGAAATAGACTGTGCCATTGTGTCTGTCTCGAAATTCTGGTTAAGATAGACATTTGGTTTGCGTAAAACGGACACCGTATGAGGAAGTTATGAAGGCTTGAAGTTTTTATACGAGTAGAAGAGTTATATATACATATATATAATCCAAGAATTCAAAATTTTCAGTTCAAAATTCGAAATCACAGAAAGTGGGGGAAGTGGAAAAAATCCCGCCTAGGGGAATCAACCCCATAGGAGGGATGTTGACCCCGGGTTCGACCCCTCAAGGGGGGTGTCGAGTCAAGGGTCAACCCCTTAGGGCTGAGGCGGCAGTCGGTTTCTGGAGGCTGGCAGCTATATGCAGAGGTCCATTTCTCTTGTTTTCTCCATTGAGAATCCATAGAGGCCAAACTCTGCCAGTGACTGAACTGAATGAAATCATTTATCTTCTAAAATAATCGAATAAGTCTAATCATTCAAGTGTAGATCCGCATCTCAACAAGCTTCTTTTCTAGTTCTATTTTCTAGTTCAAACACTATGGGTTCTTAGTTGCTTTTAGATTTAAATATTTAAAAGTAAACCTGATATGACTATAGTTTGGATTTGTGCCTGTGACTAAATCATACTATATCCATTGTAAATTGTGAAAATATGACATTTTGAATTGGTTATAACTTGGATCTAAATATCTATCTAGTCGAATCTATTGTAACTTCTGTGACATTCTAAGATGTGAATCTTGAAACTTATTTGTGTCAGATTTACTGTTAACTATTAGATCTGAATTATATGGACATCTAAATTATTAATTAGATCTAGCTTATTATTTAGATCTCCTTGTACTTGTCATATTAGATCTGAACCAGTTAGACATCTAAATTAATATTTAGATCTTTTCATGCTTATCTTAACATCCTTGCTATGTCAAAACTAGTTAACTATCACCATTTCATTGGATCTCTTCTTATATGTTCACCTTGTCACCATGTTAGTATATGATTATGCCATTTATATTAGAACAATCACCTTTGTCATATTCCTATCACCTTTCCCTTTTATTGTTTACGGCTAGGCTATTATCTAGCCTAGGTATCACGAATTATAAGAGAATACGTTAGTTAGGGAACGGGGAAAAACATTAGAATTGGCATAACTTGAATGACGAACATGAATTTGGAATATTATCCATTATGAATATAATTGGGTAAAAGGGGCATGAACACCTATAAAGACATAGATATAATTAATTGGATAATAATTAAAATGCCTAGGATTACAATAATTATAAAACTATAACATCACTTATGACACGAGGTTAGATTGCATTTGTGGTGGAAGTCTGCCCAGACCCAACCGGCATATCGAGCAACCGCAAATGTTGAATCAAATGTGAGGGGTCTAAGTACACAAATACGAAATAGGCTAAGACACGATGTTAGGCCCAATTTGTGGAAGAAGTCTGCCCGGACCCGATCGGCATATCCAGCATCCACAAGTTGTAGGCATAACGTGGGAGGTTTAGCCCATTATAACCATAAATGGACATGTAAACGAATTGGAATACTTAACCTAGTTAATTCCATAGGGATTGTATGAATATGAACTAAAGTTAGGTTTAAGTAAAATTGGTTGAACAATGGGTGGGTAAAGTAAATCTGAGGGGTGGGTAATATTTACATATAGGACCACAAACTTAGCCCGATAAGGTTATATAATTAAAGACACCTAGTGGTATACATAACCGGAGAAAATAATAAAGTTATGTAATTAAAGACACCTTTTATGGTAATCATAACTTGTAGAAATAATAGGGCTATGTAATTAAAGACACCTAGTGATATACATAGCCAATGAAAACCTAGTGGGGGATACAAGACATAGGGGAGAGCTTGTATCGTATTGTGTGGGACCCGTTTCAGCCAGTAACCCAGAGTAGGTATCAAACATGTACTCCGAACTAGGTCGGAGAAGAGGCACGCTTACTGGACTGATTGTAAGAGATCCAAACGTGGATAAGGGTGTGGGCGGCGCAAACCGACCGGGCCATGTGCGTGCATGAGTCGAGCAGAGGGGGATAAGATGACCATGACACCTGTAGATATGGGGCTGTGCATATCAGCGAAGGGTTGCCTCTTTAGGATGTGATACATCCTACGGTGGGGCCGGCACAAAGTATCTACGCGGATTAAGGAGCCGATCGATTAGGGTAGTAGTTAGGGTACACCCGGACGTATGCTTAAGTCTACTATCTTATAGTGGAAGGGGTTACTTCCTTCTGGTTATACTAGTAATGGTGCAGAGTAATCATTAGAAGCGTACACCCCTATCCTGTTTACCTTGTCATATCTGCCTTTATGTAGTTATTCTCTCTTATCCACTTTATATGCCTGTCATGCTACTTTTACTTATTTACTTATTAAAAGTAACTGGACTCACCAGACTTTATGTTTGACCCTTTTTGTTTCCTCTTCTTTCTTTCTTTCCCCCTCACCCCCCTCCCATCCAGGTTCGTAGGGAGGGAATTCTCATGCTTAGCCAAGACTCTGTTATTATCTTGTTGGAGCTGCTTTTGAAGTATAGCTCAAGTTCTTCTCTTTACTATGGCTTAGCTCATTTTGGGGTATTATGCTTTTTACATATTCGTGTACTCAGATGGTACAAGACAGCAGTTATCTTTTTGTAATGGTTTTTGTAACTTATGGTATTTTGAACCACGATGTGATGATTTATGTTGAAATAAAAATTTGAAAATCTGCTGCTATCTTATTTATATCTGTCTTTTAATATTCTGTGTCTGTTTACCTATAAAGCTTCACGGAACTTAATGCATTCCTTTTGTGAGTGGCATTAACAGAAGTTGGGTGTCGCACTTGGTATCAGAGCTGAAGGTTACTAGATTAGATAAAAGTTTTTGAAAACTGTTTTCAAGAAGGTTTTAAGAGAAAGAATTTCCAAAAAAGAAAAGTTTGTTTTGAACAACATTACCCAAAAAGCCATAAGTAATATCTTTCGATCCCTTGACTGAATCTCTTTCCTTTTCTTTTTCAGCATGTCTACAGAACCCAACATTCCAGAGGTCGTTACGATACCAGGATGGTTCCGTAGGTATCTGGAGGCCACGATGCCTGCCGAAGGCCAAGGAAACGTTCATCCCCCATCTGCACCCGTTGTTCCTCCTCCTCCTCCGCGTGCAGACAACTTCTCTAAGATTTGCAAAAATTTCCGTGCTATGGGAGGGAAGCCATTCCATGGAACTGAGACATCTGTGGAGGCTAGGAACTGGCTTAAGGAGACTGAGGACTTGTTTGTAATCTTTGAAGTAGAGGATCGAAGGAAGATCCAGTTAGCTGCTAGGCTACTGAAGGATGAAGCTTCATTTTGGTGGGAGGTAACCCAAGTGGGCCGTCCGGTGGAAACTTGGGATGACTTTAGACAAAGGTTTGAGATGAAATTTCTTTCCCAAGTTGAAAAGAGCATGTAGATGGAGAGGTTTATAGCACTCAAGCACGGGAACTTGACTATTAGAGAATATGTGAACAAATTCAACCAACTGGCCAGATTCGGACTAGAGCTGGTAGACACTCCGCATAAGAAGGATTTGCAGTTTGTTAAAGGGATAAACGAACCCCTTCATTGGTTAGCCATGTCTCATATTCCAATAGGAGCCACCTTTGAAAGACTTGTTGATGTAGCCTTGATGTATAAGGAAGAGAAAGGGGAAAAGAAGGAGGTTAAAGCTGAGGAAACAAAGCAAAACAAGAAGATATGGCCCAAGAAAGGACAACACCAACAGAAGAAAAGTGGAAAGAATGACAAGGGCAAGGATAAAAGGAAGTGTCACAGTTGTGGGAATGAGGGTCACTTGGCGAAAGACTATAAAAAAAGGAAGAATTATTGCTTCAATTGTGGAGAGGTCGGACATTTTGCTAGGGAGTGCCCGAAGAAACAGGGACAAGGTCAAAAGGCAGGAATTTCTAGAGGGCAGGTGCATGCTCTCGCGATTAGTGCTCCTGTTAGAGATAGAAAAATTTCTGTAGAAGGTTTAATTTCTCTTTCAAATCATCCTATTACAACACTTTTTGATTCTAGCGCTTCATATTCATTTATATCTAGTTTTTTGGTTGAATCTCTGCACTTAAATACTAGTATGGTAGTGGATCCCGTAGTTTTCTCAAACCCCATTGGTGGTTCGGCTCATTTATCTATGGTTTGTCGGGGTTTGAAAATATCTTTGTTAGGCGTCGAATTTGAATGTGACACATATGTGCTTGGGTTCATGGGCTGTGGGTTGATTCCATGGATGGATTGGCTAACCACGTATGGTGCCATTCTAGATTGTGTAAGGAGGGTCATTAGACTTCTGACTTGCCATGAGAGGACCCTTGAGATTTCTTGCGACCCCCAAGGGTCTGTTATGCTTAGCTTCCTAGGGTCTTTTGATCCATCAATAGATGATTTGCAATCTGTTCCGGTAGTCCGTGATTATTCTGATGTTTTTGATGAGGTACGGGGTTTACCTCCGAGGCACGAGATCAATTTTCATATATATCTGGTGGACAATGCAAAGCCAGTTGCATTAACAGTGCGTCATATGGCTCCGAGGGAAAGGGGGGAGTTGAGTAAGCAAGTAGGGGAGCTACTTGAGAAAGAATTTATTAGACGAAGCATATCTGAATGGGGTGCTCCAGTTGTATTCGCAACTATGGCGTATGGTTTTCTTCGTTTGTGTTTGGACTATAGAGAGTTGAACAAACTCACAATGAAAAATAGGCATCCACTTCCGAGGATAGACGGCTTATTTGACCAGCTTGTTGGTGCCTCGGTATTCTCTCGGTTAGACTTGGCCACGAGATTTCATCAGTTGAGGGTGGCCAAGGACAGTATAGACAAGACTGCTTTTAGGACTCTGGATGGTTTCTTTGAATGGCTAGTTATGCCTTTTGGACGGACAAATGCACCCGCTTATTTTGCCGATCTGATGAGTAGGGTGTTGCCGGAGTTTCTAAATAAATTTGTCATAGTTTTTGTTGATGATATTTCGATCTTCTCTAAAAGCTAAGAAGAGCATGCCCAACATTTGAGAGTAGTTTTGAAAATTCTCCGTGAGCATCAGCTTAAGGCAAAGTTCTTTAAATGCCATTTTTGGAGAAAAGAGGTGAGATTCTTAGGGCATGTAGTCTCCAAAGAAGGGATAGCCGTCGATCCCGCAAAGGTAATTGTGGTGCAAGATTGGAAGATTCCTAAAAACGCAGCAGAGGTGAGGAGCTTTCTCGGATTGGCAGGTTATTATAGGAAGTTTATTAAGGACTTCGCAAAGATATCAGCCCCTCTCACCAGGCTGACAAAGAAGAACTTGGCATTTTATGGGATATAGATTGTGATGTTGCTTTCCAACGTTTGAAGAAGGCTCTGACAACAACCCCAGTCTTGAATTTTCCCGATGGAAACAAAGGGTTTACGGTTTACACTGATGCATATGGTACAGGGCTTGGTGCGGTTCTGAAGCAAGAAGCAAAGGTAATGTGTTATGGGGATAGACAATTGAGAGTTCATGAGAAGAACTACCCCACCCATGATCTAGGGCTAGCTGCCATAGTATTCGCGCTAAAGACGTGGCATCATTACTTACTTGGAGAGAAGTTAAAGTTATACACCAATCATAAATCTCTCAAGTATATGTTCTTGCAGAAGGATCTTAATTTAAGGCAACAAAGATGGATGGAGTTCCTAGCTTCTTATGATTTTGAAATCGCCTATACCCCCAGCAAGGGTAATGTGGTGGACGACACACTAAGTAGGTAAAGGACAGCCTTAAGTCCTATGTTTGTGGAGAGGAAGAGCTTGGAGTTCATATCAACTTTTGAATTTAGAACCTCCATCGAGATTTTGCCTGATTTGTTTGCATCGCTAGAGATATGACCAACTCTTATGAATCATATAGTAGCTTCGCAGCAAGGTGACCCACAGATTTTAGACATCACGGATAAGCTAAGAAAATGGGAGACTTCTAGTCACCTCAGTAGATATTCCATAAATGAAAAGGGGTGGTTGCGACGAGATGGAAGGCTTTGTGTTCCTCAAACTGGAAGCTTGATAAAGACAGTCCTAGAAGAAGCCCATCATTCTAAGATGACTATTCATCTAGGCGGTGATAAGATGTACAAAGACATGAAGAGGGTTTTCTTTTGGGCCGGGATGAAGAAAGATGTGGCAGAGTTTGCTTCTCGATGTTTAGTTTGGCAGCAAGTTAAAGCTGAGCAAAAGAAGCCCGGTAGTTTACTTCATCCTTTGGAGGTTCCACAGTGGAAATGAGAGAGAGTCTCCATGGACTTCATAGATGGTTTGACTAGATCAAAGAAAGGCAACACCAGTATTTGGGTAGTAGTAGACAGATTGACTAAGAGTGCTCATTTCATTCCAGTAAAGAGTAAGAGAACGACATCATGGTTGACAGAAATTTATGTTCGTGAGGTAGTCCATCTTCATGGAGTACCTTCCAGCATCGTAAGCGATCGTGACCCCATCTTTACCAGTGAATTTTGGAGGAGCTTGCAAGAAGCATTAGGTACACAGTTGTGTTTGAGCACCTCTTATCATCCTCAGACCGATAGATAGACAAAAAGGGTGAACAGAATTCTAGAGGATCTTTTAAGGTTGTGTATCGTAGACTTCTAAGGGACTTGGGAAGAGAACCTTCCTTTAGTAGAGTTTGCCCATAACAACAGTTATCAAGCTAGCATCGGCATGGCACCCTTCAAAGCATTGTACGGACGACCCTGTAGATCACTAACTTGCTAGTGGGAATCTACAGAAAGATTGTTACTTGTACCTGGTATGGTTACAGAAACGTCCGAGAAGATTGACCTTATTCGACGACGAATGAAGACAACTTAAGATAGGCAGAAATCCTATGCAAGAGAAGGACTGACATCGAATTTGAAGTGGGAAACTTAGTTTTTATCAAAGTATCACCTCTGAAGAATGTGGTTCGCTTCGGATCTGTAGGGAAATTGGCACCCAGATTTGTGGGACCATTTCCCATAACCGAAAGGATCAGCTAAATGGCCTATAGATTAAAGCTCCCACAAAATCTATCTGGCGTTCATGACGATTTCCACGTTTCTCATCTGCGAAAGTGCTTACATGACACCATGGAAGTTGTTGAGCCAAGTATATTAGAGGAGGTAGAAGTGAAACAGGAGGCGATAGTCAAACGAGTCCCTACCCGTATTCTCGGATCAGAAATTAAGAAGCTCCGCAATAAAGAAATCAAGTTGATAAAGGTTCAATGGGGAGATAACCCAGAGGATGCGACTTGGGAGACCAGAAACAAGATTTGTGCTTCGTACCCTTTCCTTTCGAGAGTATGTTCTTAACTCCAAAGTTTTATCTATGCTTGCTTCTATCATTTGAGTATGTCCTATCAATAGTATTTTCGACCTTTAGATAAGAACCCTATGGATGTAAAAATGTGTTTTGAGACATGTTATGTTTGATGGATGCAAGTGGTTGCTAATGGTTGCTTATGGATGCATATACACACACATTAGGCACTAGATCGGCTCAATCACCCTCATACTGCATATGGATGTGTGTGCATTTTCTTTTCTTTTAATGAATGAAAATAGGTGTATTATCAAATGGATGTTGCATTTGGACGAATGAGTGTGCACACATATAGAACTTAAATATTATAATAGGATTATTTGCACAAATATTGGATTCATGGCACAAACATACATTGCATTGAGGAGGTCGACTGAATCAGTAGACCGCCTAATCTTCGCACTAGTATTGGGACATATACACACACCTTTGCATATGTTCATATAGGCATTAGAAGTCTTTAAGAACAATGGGTGCCTGTGGTCGATGGATGAGTAGATGGGTGATGGATGTAGGATATACATTCTTCTTAACTTGAAGATTTCGACGACGAAATTCTTTAAGTAAGGGAGAATGTAACATCCCAAAATTTTAACAACATTATATAAGGAAAATTAAATAATAATTAATTTAATATTTAGAATTAAGGGAAACGGATTGTGCCATTGCGTCCATCTCGAAATTCTGGTTAAGATAGACATTTGGTTTGCGTAAAACGGACACCGTATGAGGAAGTTATAAAGGTTTGAAGTTTGTATACGCGTAGAAGAATTATATATACATATATAAGACCCAAGAATTCAAAATTTTCAGTTCAAAATTCGAAACCACATAAAGTGGGAGAAGCGGGAAAAATCCCGCCTAAGGGAGTCGACCCCATAGGAGGGGTGTCGACCTCGGGGTCGACCCTTATAGGGGGTGTCGACCCATGGGTCGACCCCCCGAGGGCTGAGGTGGTAGTCGGTTTCTGGAGGCTGGCAGCTATATATAGAGGTCCATTTCTCTTGTTTTCTCCATTGAGAATCCATAGAGGCCAAAATATGCCAGTGACTGAACTGAACGGAATCATTTATCTTCTACAACAATCAAATTAGGCTAATCATTCAAGTGTAGATCCACATCTCACCAAGCTTCTTTTCTAGTTCTATTTTCTAATCCAAACACTGTGAGTTCTTAGTTGCTTTTAGATTTAAATATTTAAAAGTAAACATGATATGACTATAGTTTGGATTTTCGCCTTTGACTAAATCATACTATATACATTGTAAAATTGTGAACATATGACATTCTGAATTGGTTATAACTTGGATCTAAATCTCTATCTAGTTGGATCTATTGTAACTTCTGTGACATTCTATGATGTGGATCTTAAACCTTATTTGTGTCAGATCTACTATTAACTAATGGATCTGAATTATGTGGACATCTAAATTATTAATCAGATCTAGCTTATTATTTAGATCTCCTTGTACTTATCATATTAGATCCAAACCTGTTCGACATCTAAATTAATATTTAGATCGTATCATGCTTATCTTAACATCCTTGCTATGTCACAACTAGTTAACTGTCACCATTTCATTGGATCTATGCTTATATGTTCACCTTGTCTCCATGTTAGTATATGATTATGCCATTTATGTTAGAACAATCACCTTTGTCATATTCCCATCACCTTTCCCTTTTATTATTTATGACTAGGCTATTATCTAGCCTAGGTATGCCGCGAATTATATGCGAATACGTTAGTTAGGGAACGGGGAAAACATTAGAATTGGCATAACTTGAATAACGAACATGAATTTGGACATATTATCCATTATAAATATAATTGGGTAAAAGGGGCATGAACACCTATAAAGACAGATATAATTAATTGGATAATAATTAAAATGCCTAGGATTACAGTAATTAGAAAACTGTAACAACACTTATGACACGAGGTTAGATTGCATTTGTGGTGGAAGTCTGCCCGGACCCGACTAGCATATCCAACAACCGCAAATGTTGAATCTAATGTGAGGGGTCTAAGTGCACAATTACGAAACGGGCTAAGACACGAGGTTAGGCCCAACTTGTGGCAGAAGTCTGCCCGGACCCGACCGACATATCCAGCATTCACAAGTTGTAGGCCTAATGTGGGAGGTCTAGCCCATTATAATGATAATTGGGCATGTTAACGAATTGGAATACATAACCTAATTAAATCCATTGGGATTGTACGAATATGAACTAAAGTTAGGGTTAAGTAAAATTGGTTGAACAATGGGTGGGTTAAGTAAATCTGAGGGGTTAGGTAATATTTACATATAAGCCCACAAACTTAGCCCGATAACGTTATGTGATTAAATACGACTAGTGGTATACATAACCAGAGAAAACAATAAAGTTATGTAATTAAAGACACCTTTTAGGGTAAGCATAACTTGTAGAAATAATAGGGTTATGTAATTAAAGACACGTAGTGGTATACATAGCCAATAAAAACCTAGTGGGGGATACAAGACAAAGGGGAGAGCTTGTATCATATTGTATGGGACCTGTTTCAGCCAGTATCCCAAAGTAGGTATCAAACATGTACTCCGAACTAGATCAGAGAAGGGGCACGCTTACTGGACTGATTGTAAGAGATCCAAACGTGGAGAACAGTGTGGGCGGCGCAAACCACCCGGGCCATGTGCATGCATGAGCCGGGCAGAGGGGGATAAGATGACTGTGACACCTGTAGATATGGGGCTGTGCATATCAGCAAAGGGTTTCCACTTTAGGATGTGATACATCCTACGATGGGGACGACACAAAGTATCTACGCGGATTAGGGAGCCGATCGATTAGGGTAGTGGTTAGGGTACACTCGGAAGTATGCTTAAGTCTACTAGCTTATAATGGAAGGGATCATTTCATTCTGGTTATACTAGTAATGGTGTAGAGTAATCATTAGAAGCGTACACCCCTATCCTGTTTACCTTGTCATATCTGCCTTTATGTAGTTATCTCTCTCTTATCCACTTTATATGCCTGTCATGCTACTTTTACTTATTTACTTACTAAAAAGGTAACTGCACTCGCCAGACTTTATGTCTGACCCTTATTGTTTCATCTTCTTTCTTCTGTTCCCCCTCCCCCCCACCCTGGTTCGTAGGGAGGGAATCCTCAGGCTTAGCCAAGACTTAGTTATCATCTTGTTGGAGCTGCTTTTGAAGTATAGCTCAAGTTCTTCTCTTTACTATGGCTTAGCTCTTTTTGGGAAATTGTGCTTTTTTTACATATTTATGTACTATGATGGTACAAGACAACAGTTATCTTATTGTAATGGTTTTTGTGACTTATGGTATTTTGAACCACGATGTGGTGATTTATGTTGAAATAAAAATTTAAAAATCCGCTGCTATCTTATTTATATCTGTCTTGTAATATTCTGTGTCTGTTTACCTATATTGCTTCACGGAACTTAATGCATTCCCTTAGTGAGTGACATTAACGGACGTGGAGTGTCACAACTTCCCAGTGAATTAACCTAATACAATATATATATATATAGCTATCCCCAACGTTAAGGTATGCCCCATGATACCCTACTCGCACGGTCTCCGTCGTAATGCCACAGAAATATACGCAGTCATTCATCCTACGCCGGAATGATGTAAGGATCTCTATCACTACACCAAAACAGCAAATTTGGCACACTAGGATATGGAGATTTGATACGGCTTAAAGTCGTATCAAATTTGATAGTGCTCGTAGCCGTGTTAAATTCATTTGACACAACAGGTTGCGATCCACACCACCTCCAACAATTAAAATCTAACCATGCATCTTCAAAGTCTCAGATCAATTCATTTGGTAAGGCCGTGGGATGTATCAAAATTTTCATTTCCCGCAATTAAAATACCCCGACAACTAAAATACGCATCATATTTTCATTACCCCGCTATTTTTCATTTTCCCGCAGTCCCTAGTATTATACAATCCCTAAATCCACTCACTTCCCCTGTCATGGTGCCTCGCTCGCTTCCCTTACTTCCTTCAGGTAATAAATCTCCCTTTTCGGCCATTATCTATTTTAAATACATTTGATTTTTGGATCATTCTTTCCGCCGAATTTAGAAGTCGAAATTGAAATCGATTTGGATTTCGAAATTGACTTGGATCTTTATTTCAAATTCGATTTTCTTTTGCAAATTTATTTCGATTTACATTTCTGAGTTAATTTCGATTTTGAATTCTATTCGGTTTAATTGTTAAAGTACTTTGATTTTAGAGTTGATTTCGATTAAACAATTCAAAGAACAAATTTGTAGCAATCCTTTTGCCCTGAAATTAACATTTCATCAAAGTGAATAGTTTCTAGAAGATTCACTTTTATTATAGCTGGACTTGTCAAGTACTCACCAATAAAAGAGATCTTGGAAGAGCACGCTGGAGTGGTGCTTCGGAAAATTTTATAGAAATTGTAGTGGAGGTAAATAAACGATCTGCATCTTGTCTAATAGTTTAACGGTAATATCAATAACATAATCTATGAGTTCCCTAAGTTTACTTTATCGATTTTGTTATTTGTATGTTTCTATAGGTGACAAAGAAAGCTCCAACATCGCCATATAGTCTCGTGTAATTATTTCCTATTTTCTTCTTGCAGTTGATGAGAATGAAACATATAAAATACTTACCATAGTGATCCCGAAGATGATGAAGTGTATTGAATATTTTAAGACACCCAAGGTATTATAGCAAATTTATTCTGCTGTGCAATTTCCTGTGAAAGCATGTATATGTACGGTGTATATGCAGGAATTCCTTATCAGATCAACTTTTTAATCCTCTGGAAATCATTCGCCGACTCTTTTATAAGTGTATGTCTTTGGTTGAACTAATATTTTGTTATAATCATGGTATTTTAAGGATATAGGTTATACGTACCAAATTTTGGATTACTTTAAATAAAAACTTTTTAAGAACCACAAATCAATACAAGTGATCGAAAACATTTAGTTGTGTATATGTATCATACGCGTGCACATGTTTGAGTTAATCCTCCAGAATATTACAAAATATCAGCTAACTTATTAATTTTGTCATTTCAGTTTTATGTTACTTGCACATACCATCTACGTCAAGTGAGGATATAAATACTAACAGAATATAATTTAATTCCTTCTAGATTAAAATATCCTTGCATTAATGACCATTCATGCAATATGAAATACCAATGTGTGAAAACATAGTCATTTTCTATCAATATATTAGCTGCCGCGGTAGTTTAATTTAATGCTAAGTGTCATACACTGTTAAAAAAATGCAAAGTGAAATGGTGCTTGTATGAAATTACTTATGTTTTATCAAAATAAAGCTACAACTTAAGGCAGTTTTAACAAATACAAAGGAAACAATTATTTAAGCTAGTGTTTTTCTAGATGATTTACAAGCACAACCTATTATGCCATTAAGGGCTCCACTGAGGCACACGGAGCAAGGTTTTCAAAGTAGGATTTAAGTTGTAGATCATAAAATTCAATCTTTAAATTGAAACGTAGTTTAAATTATTAACCTAATTCTGATGACTTAGATTACTTCAACATGAAATATTTCTACAATTGCACATAGCTTCTATCCTGTCTTTCTTGTGCTAATTTTTATCCCATGATGTTTACAACAAGCAGGAACCAAAAGGCATCTCTGCTGATTTTGGTCAATATGAGGGGCAAAAGTCTGTTTATGTGTTCGAGGTATGTTCCTTATGGCCTTGCTAGGAATATCTATTGATCTGATCTTTTATTATATTATCAAAGCGCTCAAGTGCCTTTCATGCACATTTTTCTGCTCAAAGTTGTAGTTTCCTAATAAATGGTATGGACATTTTTTTGTTATTCAACATAAGCTTGCAGATAGCATCAATATTAACATCAACATGCGAAATCATTTTTGGGTGCCACCATCGTGGACATGGATGGATATCGGATAATTCTTTTATCCGCTAACAGTCGATAAATTAAGAAACAAAAAAATAAAAAAAATTGGTTTAACATAATTTTTCTTCTTTAATCCCATTAATAATAAAAGAGTAATAGAAATAAACGAATATGATGATTATAAATAATTTGAGCAGTTAATATGCATTAAATGCATATATTATAAACTATTGATTTAATAAAACAATAAACACTTATCTTTTATTATGCTAAAAAGGATAATATTTGGATGTGGACGTCTTCATGTCCGCGTATGTATCCATTTTTTTTTCCACATATTGGTTATGGATGTAGATGAATTTTGATTTTTTTTGGGTAATTGACAAGCTTAATTCAGTACCTACTATGGAATGCTAAACTTATTCACCATTATCAAATACATGTACCCTAATCTAGCAAATTAAGGGACTTAATAGCATAGCGAATTATTGTTAAACAATCATTTTCTAATAGCAACTAATCACATTGCTGCAAGAACATGCATGCATAGTTCAACCATGTAGCATGCAAATCCATAACTATGTCGTGGAAGATTCTATCTGAGCTCTGTTCTTGAGCTCTGGTGTCCCTGCTACATACCGCCACTTCTTTTACGGTGTTGTACATTAATTTAATTAATTATTACTATAAACTTCAGTGCCTAGTGCTTAACCTTTCCCTGCAACATAGATCTGTATTTTATACCAGTTTAGTCTGTCGACATTCTTGATCAGCTTAGCAATATATTTATAGTCTTTTTTAATATAATCCTATCAGTTTATCTGACATGGATACACATTTGTTTAGTGTAAGTTAACCAAAATTTTATGGTAAAATATTAATTAATTGAATACACATGATGATGCCATATAGGAAAATGTGCAGGACTTCATGCCTGGATGCATATGCCATTGCAGATATTAATATTAATGGGTAGATCCAGCAATAGTGTGCATGTCCCGAGTACCACTATGTTCATTTTTTTCATGCATGCCTATGCACGTTTGTGTTTGAATATGTGATATGTGATGCATATCTAAAGCTAATCCTAACAAGTGCGTCCATCATTTAAGAATTATTAAGTTTAGATGATGCGTTATATAGCAACTACTTTCTGGGTTATGAGCTTTTTGTAGATATTTGAATTTTTGGAGTAATGTGGTGATTTGATCTAGATTGTTGCGTTTGGTAAACTTTCCAGTTACTTATGAGGACATGTTGATGAGTTGACTTAGTGTTATAATAGTTTGGGTTCAAACTACCAGCAGTTGAAACCATGATTTGTGTTGCTATTTCTCCTAAACACTACTTTTTGTTTCTGTATGCTGTTGTATTCAGCATCTCTATTTTCTTGTTCTGGCTTAATTCTCAGCAATTTAATATCTCTTTGCACCGCAACATGCAGTCTGCAATGGAACATTGTGCCCAAGTGATACTATACACTCTTCTAATGTCCGATAGGTAATCGTCATTAACCCCTTTGTTTTATGTAAGTTTAAATCAATTTTTTTATATTAAAACATAATGGCCTACAAAATTATGGAAAGTAGCTAATTTTCCTTATTATATAATCGCTCTTTTTTTCCAGATACTTGCAAAAAGATATCAACTCAGGCCTTCTGTATTACCTTCATACAGATCATACATAGGTGATTCCAAACACATTTCTGGTTGTAGCACTTCTGATTGAGGATTAATTGCATTGCATTGACCCTTAAGCATCCGAACACATCAACATTCTTTTTTATTTGTTTGCTAAAACACATACGGTAAAAAGAAATGCCTTTTCAGGTGTTTATAGCAGCACTCTTTTTTCCTTACTATTATCAGCTTATAATCAATCTTTAATGGAAACATGTATCCTATTTAATGCAAGCTAATATTATTAATTTGTTGATAGAGTATACCAATTTCTTAACATAATACAACCCTATGATTTTGTAAAGAGAAAAAATAAACGACTTTATAGAGTAGCCTTCTATCATACTATAATTCTCTAATTTTATTCAATTGCAAGTTTATAAATGATACAAGCTTCTGATTTATATAAATGATAGATGAACATATGTTAGCAAGAAATCGGTTAACAAATTGAACTTAATTTAATTTGTAGATCAAGGGTTTCAATAGTTCAATGTTGAAATACACTTAAGTGGAGGCATGGAAAGTATGGATAGTTTGAGAAGAATTAGTTTCCATCCATTATTCTTATTTATAAATTATATTTCTGTTTATAGGGAAGAACATTTTTTGCAAAATTCAATTTTGAAATAGAAGAAAGTCCAAAGCCATACTCTGAACAGCAAAATTCTATGACAGCGATTAAAGAAGTAAATATGCTACTGACATCAGTTTTTAAAAGGATGGGCACTATTTGGGATAATCACATCGTTCTTAGTGAATCATCTGCTCAACATATAACTGCCCTTAAAAGTCTTTTTGAATATTTTGTATTGATCACTGGTATTATACAATAAATGCTTGTATTAATCATAGATATTATAGTAGGACAATGTATCTTTTTATTTATTTTTTAAATTTGATACGGCCATTAGCCGTATCAAATTGAGAATTTGATACGTCTAATGGCCGTATCTTTTTAAAAATTTGATACGGCCATGAGCCATACCAAATTCTCAATTTGATATGGCTCATGGCCGTATCAAATTGACAAAGACGCCAAAGTTTGATACGGCCCATAGCATTGGCAAATCGAATTAGATACAACCATGAACACGTCCTAATTGGCATTTCTGGTGTAGCATGTATAACAATTCTATGTTCCCCATAGAACCGCCATTGCCATGCTACTTGAGCGTACAGACTGCCACCTTCGATCGAATCAGATTCCATGGTAGAGTAATGCCCTAGAATCTACGATACACCACCCGGAGCAGACATGCATGTATCTATACTTTCTCACGTACGTATCGTTAATCATACTCGATGCCTCGACCTCAATGACAGACCATCCCGAAACAGTATGCATGTATCCGCACGTATTATCTACTGTGCACTGAGTTCAGGAACAGGGCTATATCAGATATACAAAACTCTGTCGGGAGCCATTTCAGATATCTGTATACACAGATGCTATGGTCTACATTTTCACAGTGACTATGGTCCCACCTGACACCTCCCTCAATTAGTGAAAGGCAAACAGATATGAGAGCTAGTGACGTGCCTATAACAAACAATCTACATCCAAATTGGTGTGTCCCGCAACCAAAGCCTCAATTGTAAAAGGTCAATGGTATTTTTGTTCAGCTCTCCATCTTTCTGTATCACACTGACTATCGATGACCGGTACTTGATGATTACTATCAATCAGATGGTAAGACCCGCCTAAGAGAAACAGATGAGATGGGCGTAACCCTCCTAGTCATAAGGCAAAAGGTTCTTCGATTCGCCTAAGCCACCCTACAGCGTTCTGACTGCCACTATCGTGGCAATCAAGGTATACTCACCAGGTAATAAAGCATAAAACCAACCCCTGCAAGCACGGTCTAAACGCTGGCACCACACAGAGGACTACCAGGAGTACCTCCATGTCCTAGGAAGCCGCGTGCGTCCTCTTCCAGTCCTTCAAAGCCAGCAGAACAACAGGAAGAACAGGAAGAATAATCAGATGGACGTGCACTCCCCTCGTGTCATATGACACCATGATGATCTACCCCCATTGGGTTATTCACCTTTAGACGTACATACTGGTCCAAGCGCCTCAGTTTAATGTGTTATTCGACCCTATGTCTAAACATTTAATTACGCGCTTGCTCTACCTCATCAGATTTCCTGTTAACTTGGTTATTTCAAATCATACTAACTTCTTATTCAGTTTACCAAATTCCTCTTGCTTATTAATTTCAGTTATATAACTTAACCCATTTGAGTTCATTAATAAGCCTTCAACATGTTATTCTTATCAGCAGATTTCAAATTTCAGGATTACAGATAGCATGTTCTTCTTATCGGCAGGATTCAGATTTCAAGTTTTTAGATTACTTAATTTATAATTAAGTACAACTTATTGCATTTGATAAGTTTTCCCCTCTTTCCTTTACTTATTACAAAAATCAGATTTCAGATTTCCATATTTACATATTACTTAATTTATAATTAAGTACAACTTATCTTATTACATAAGTTATCTCATCTTCTCTATCATTTATTATAACCTAAGTTATAATTTCCACTTGTCCCTAAGACAAGCTTACCTATTATCTTTCCTTTTTCCCATTCAGGTTTATTCCTAATAGGTTATATCATTCCTCGTTCACTCCCATTCTTTTACTGTTGTAACTTTCATTCACTTCCATTAATTATAATTAATGCCATTTGATTATTTCCAGTTATACATATATATTTATATATTTATATGTTTATGCACCAGACCTCTCACATTAAGCCGACCACTTATGGATGTTGGATTTTTCGGGCGGTTCCATGCAGACTTCTTCCACAAGTTGGACTTAGCCTCGTGTCTCAGCACCGTTATATGTATCTTTATTCTTCCAAATTGTATTGTAATTCTTAATACAATATTTTGGCATAATAATATTCTTAAATAAATATTCATGTTCATTGTAAATTTCATAATTACAGCATTCATAGAAATTCCCAATTCAGACGGGTACAGAAATGTTCTCAGTTCAGGTTATGATTTACATATTAACATATTTGCATAACCCCCACAGATTTAATAGGTTTATATAATCCCAACATATTAAACAGTTTAAGTATTACAGGTTAACAGGTTCATATAACCCAAACAGATTAAATAGATTTACTTAACCCTATAGATTTAACAGGTCCTACATGTTCCTTATAGTTTCATTAACATATTCCACTTAATCTTGAATTAAGCCCATAGATTTACATGTTCATACAATCCCAAATTTCCAGTCATATTCCACAGTACAAGGTATGTCCGAAATTTCCCTTTTTATTATCATTCCCAACCATGCCAATTTTTTTCCAATTTCGTTCATACGTATGTCTCTTACGAGATTGGCCTAGGCTCGAAGGGAGCCTAGGCTTATAAAATAAAAAGGGAAAGAAGAGGGAGGAGAATAGAAATAGGCATATTCATTTTTAATTACAACAGTACTAATTTTAATATATTTCAATAGATTTATTATACATATTATTGGGGAATGCCAAACAATAAATATACCATTATCAAAAAAATCATAACTTAAATCCACTCACCTAATAGCTTTCCAGTTCATGGATCTGGTCTAGATCTAGCATTCCATGGCTCTCCTAACTGAATCTAGAATCTAAATGTTTGAATCAAAAATGACTCAAACACCAATGGTGTGAAAATCACACTTCACCAATTATGGTTAGAAATTAAAAGAGCCGCAATCACAAATTAAACGGATAAAATCAAATAAGAGACACGGGATTTTTATAGTGGTTCGATTCAAAATGGTTCTACGTCCACTTTTCAAGTATTTTTCATCATTATGGGGAGAATTACATAGTTTATCATCTCATACATTTTGTTTACTACACTTGATCACTTTTGCGATAATTCTCCGCTTTTTACTCTCTTTCTTCTTTAGATCTCACTTTGATTCGAGAAGGAACGGATTGGATCACATAATTATATACTTTTCCTTGGCTCTATCATGAAAACGGCGTTAGATCCGTGCTTTAAAGAGGAGCAATGGCAATTGGTGTAATATCCTGTATTTTTACGGTGTAATAATTAATTAATTTAATTATTTAAATAATTATTTAGAGAATTAAATGGTTGTTTAATTAAATAATATTGAATATTTAATTAATATAAATAATAGAATAATATATTTAATTCCGAAATAGTCGGAGATAGTGAATTGATAATATAATGTGAACTGGACAATTTAAAATATTTAATTCAGCTTAGAATTTGAATTAGAATAACGAATATATTATTTAAATAACGACAGTTTGAACGTATAATTATATTATAATTATAATCGATCCCGTAACGTCGCGGCAGTTCGCTATTTGGCGATTCGAACTTCAACTGAATATGCAGAATCCGTTTTAAATCGGATTTCTGTGAAACAAGAAACGTTCGAAGCTGGTGAAGTATATTTTTCTAATGGAAGAAAAAAATCTAGATTTCATTGTGTAGATTTTGATTTATGTACAAATCAAATTTTAGAAAAGTCGCTATGGAATTTCTTTGAAATTTATAAATATATATTTATATTATAAAAGGATTTTATATATAAATCGAATATCGATATAATTGGGAAATTGGAAATATCAAGTTATAAAACCAATTGGAGCTGCATGATATTCTGTTGGGAATATATACGATAATATTTATTTATAAATATTTAATTTAATTATTTTTAAATATATTTATATATTTAAATGGGTTATTTAGAGCTTAAAAATAGCCAGTTTTGCAAACGACCTCCGTTTTCGATGAAACTAATTTTGTTGGATCCGCAATATTAAATTATTGTTAGATTTCAATTTCCGTGATTTTTAGAATCAATGTGTGGCCGTACGGATTTTTATAGTGAAAAACATTCGATAATTTGACCTTTAAAAATACGCTATGTGAGCAAACGGAGTCGGAATTCGACGAAACTAGTTTCGTTGGGTCCGTAATGTCAAACTTTAGCTACGTGTTCATTTCCATGATTTTAGAAGATTGTACGTGATCATAAGGATTTTTAAAGACGAATACAAATAGAAAATTGATTAAAAATGAATAAAATAGTCAAGAATAAAATATCTAGATATTTTGATTTGCCTATAAATACTCCTTAACTACCTCCTTAAACCTATACTTTCTTTTCTCTGGTCAATACATCTCATGGCCGCCAGTTCTTTTTCTTCAGCAAACAAAAATCCAACTTCCAAATTCATTTTAAATTCACAGAAAATCCTAAAAATTTCCAAGCTTATCTCTTTGAAATAGAAATGGAAGGAGCTTCGATTTCTAGTGGTCATCGTGAGGTGTGAATCCATTCTCGTTCACTGGTTTGATTACAGTGAGATTCTTTTTGAAACTTATAGGAAAATAAAGCTTGAATCCTTGTTTTGTTATGATATTTCGATTGAGGGGATTAAAGGGATCTATTGTACATACTTTTGGGGTATTCGGAGAGTTTTGGGTTCGCTGTTTTTCACCAGCGTTGGCAATGGTATTAGGGCTCACGGATTCTTGCAAATTTAAACACTTATTCAAGTTTTAGATATCATTTTGGAGTTTCAGAGTTCAAGTGAGGTTTGCTAGCAAGTTTTAGCGAGTTCGATGGAAGAAAATGTGTTGCCAGTTTCCTGTAGATGGCCAGGAAGCGCCATCGTTGGATTTTAGAAGAGGGGACCGAGTTTGATTAAAAGGGAGTCGGATGGAAGAGGAAGTCCAGAGGAGATTTGTGGTTATTTTTGTGGAATTTATTATAGAAGGAATAAGGTGCGGTGGAAGGTTGAAGTTGTGATAATGGACATTAAGTTGAGCTCGCGTTTGGACTGTGGAAGGAAGATGCCACTATTCATTGCGGTAGGATATGGTATTGGGCTGAGGAAGATGGGTAAGGCCCAACATTTATGTATTAAGTTTATTTTTAAAATTTAATTATATATATACCAACTTGTATAATTAATATCTTTTCCATACGATATCGAAATTCAGCGAAACAAGATCCGTTGGGATCGTACGGACGACACCTACACAATAGGACTGAGTGGGAGTGGATTGGAGTCCGTTAGAATTTACAGCGAAATAAATTGTCGGTCTCAATCAACTAATAGTTTAGCGTTATTTAGCGATGAACTGCCAATGTGAGTAAATCTCACCAACTCTGTACAGTTTATATTTTATAAATATAATTTAGTATTGATAAATGATGATTGATTGTTGTGTGTTGACTGTTTGGTTGAATTGCTGATGTATTGGTTGAAATTATAGATAACGATATATATATATCGTTAATCAAATGTTGATTCTGTTTATCAGAATATTTCATATCGAAATGAAATCGATGTTATTTTATTGTTTAACATCTGTGGATGCAGGGAAAACAGGTCGGTGGAATCCAACTGGATTCCTCAACATTTATTTTACTATTTTTCATATATTGTAATATATGATGTGATATAAAATCTGTGGTTGATTATGTGTGTTGAATGATATCGATCATTGTTATTTGGTATTTTAAATACCATATATAATACTGGAATTTAAAATGGGAATTTTCAATATGTATGTTGAAAATAAAATATATTTATATGAAATCAAATGATTTTATGAAAAGGAATTTCAAAGTGGATATTGAATAGAAAAGTGATATTTGAAAAAGAAATATTGGAAAATATAATAACGGAAAATTGGGAAATGAATAGAATTATATAAAAGGCTTTATATAGAATGAATAGAATTATATAAAAGGATTTATATAGAATAAGTAGAATTATATAAAGGGAATTATAAATGAGATTTAAGTGTTAGAAGTTAAAGACAGGATTTTGTATAAATAATTCTATAAATCGAGATTAAATAGAATTTGGAATTTGGATATTATTTTCAAATACGGAATCAGATTGTTTGGAGTATATAAAGAAATAATGATCACCTTCAATGTGGATTAAAGTAAATATTTGCAATTAAGATATTATAAAGGAATTTGGGGTTTGAATTTGGAATTTAAATGGAATAACTGAAATTAGAAATTGGTTGGAAATTAGTTGAGTTGAATGGCTTTCTGGGTATCGATATGATGTTGGTTTCGGCCTTCGGCGTTAATACGTAGGGGGTTGTTCTCTTACTAGTTTACTATTAGAGACTGATATATGTGAGAAGATATTGATGCGTGAATCAGAAATGGGAACGTTTTCCAATGTTAATAACGTATATTTTCTAAAATTAGAAAATAAGGATTTGATGAATATATGGAAACGAGAAATGGAGAAATGAATAAATGTTGACTGATGATCGATCGATAGAATTTCCATATGGAAATAATATCATTGTTTGCACACATTTTTCCTTTGATAGTTAAATCACCGACTATCGAAGATTTTGACCATTTCCATTGTCAATACAGAGAGACCGGGATCAGATATATTATCTGAAAACCACTTTGTATGGGCGTTAGTGGTGCGATCAAATATGATGAACATAATTTAAGACGGAGTTATGCAAGGGTTGTTCTGTTTACAAAATAGTGCCTTCGGGTTGTCCAGTCCCAGGACGACCTGTATGGACGAATGTCTAACAGAGTATATCTGCTAGATCACGTAAGTTGATTGTTTCAAATGTATTTACGTTGGTGGCGGAGGAATTCTTTCTCTTAGTTTATACCCGTGGTATTTTTGGGAAATAAATTTGTGATTTGACGGGTATGACGATGTGGCATTCAAAGTAAATATAGATGTGATATGTATAATAGCACGTATGACCTCGAGCCTCATTAACTGGGAAATGACAGAAATCGGGCAGGCAACATGGCTAGGTGGGCCGCACCCAATTAGGGTATATTGTCACCATCTAGAGAATATTCATATTTGTTACTTCTTTTCGATTCTGTATCTCCCGGGAACGATTATGTTGCTAGCAAACGTAGGTGACAATATATTCGATACACTCAAGAGAAATGAGTGGTCGGTTATGTGTGGCCGAGTTACAAGATGTTTTTGTTGAACTCCAGTGTCTCACTTCTAGAGTACATTGATCGGAAGGTGGATCCATACCCTGTCATAGTTTGAATCCATTACCCAATAAGAGCCCGTGGTTTTGATTGTATATTATATATGTAGAGCGTGAGATGAAAGCGTTCTACTAGATTGTTGTCTACTTGATTTAGACATTATTATAATATCAGAAGAGATTTGATATAAAGAATATTTTGGTTTATCGTAAGGTAAAAACCATCCGTGTTTATGTGTGGATCGGTCTTACAATTATTCTTCGTTTCAAAAGGATTTTTGAAAGGTTAAACAAATGATTTGAGTTTACTCACACCAGTTACATGACTGACCTATAGTTTCTTTTGTTTTGATTTCCCTAAACTCCTTGTTGCCCAATTTTGTACGAGGAGTCAAGTAGTTGGGATTTTTTAGATACTTGAAGAGCTGGAGCAGGAGGCTTCAGGATTGTATAGCTATAGTTATTTCCGCTGTGTTGTAAGTGTTGTACTCTGATAATGTTACTGTATACATATACGGGTTTATTTCAAAGTATGTATCTATTATATATTGTTCGTTCCGCTGTGAGATTCGTGTTTACTCTGATGTTGTATGTTCTTCTTCTTCTATTCTAAGTTTCATCACCCTATAATTTCTTTCATGGACTATCCGGTGTTTCCGATGCTTGAATAGTCGACATAGTGTTGTATGCCGATATCCAGGATTGCGAAATCCCCGGGTCGTTACAGTGGTATCAGAGCTTAAGGTTAAGTAATTACCTTGGCTCTGTGGCGTGACTCAGTAGAGATAGGTTAGCAATACCCTAGATTGAGTTTGAGTGTATATATACGAGTGAATGTAGTTGTTATTTGATATAAAATTGTTCTATATTGTGGAGATTTATTGGTTGAGTTGTTTATGAGTTCTGGTCAATCAGTTTGATCCACTGTATCGGTAGGGATTTATAAACACTCGAATACGATGAACCAACACTGTATGTTTTGAAAAGAGGGTAAACGAAATAATTTTACTCAAATTATATTTTGATATAAAGGATTTATATTGGAATGAGTATAGTATATTGGACGTGTTGGTTGTTATTACAATCGTATAATTGAGAAGGTTATATATATAACCAAATAAAATTCGTATAAGTATTACAAAATGAATTAAATCTGAATTTAAATTCAGAATTGGAATTTTAACTCTGGAAATGTGAAAAAGTGTTTGTAAGTGGATTTGAATTAAATATACGTGAATTTTAAAATCCTGGGAATTGTTTTACAAGCATGGTGAATGGTATTCTGAAAAGATTTCAAAATGGAAGTGTTTAGAAATGGTTTTAAGAGTGATATAGTATTGAACTCACGTCGATCGCTGGAAAATAGATTCTGACGATGACAGCTACATCATCACTGTTCATTTTCAAGTTACTAAGTGACGGATTACAACCAAAGATTTTGTTTTTAGAGTGTTTTGAGAAAACAAGTTATTTAAGGAATTCGAATGTTTTGAATTGTTTTTATGATTTCAAAATGGAATTGAAATAAAAACCCAGGAATTTAAATCTTGAAATTCAAAATTTAACTTATTAAGTTAAATAAATCAAGATGGTAAAGATAAGTAAATAAATTAGAATTTAACTTGAGATAAGTTAAATAAAACTGGATTTGGTTAGAGATTAACTTGGAATGGAATTGAGTTGATATGTTAAGAGTTTGGAATTCGAGATGGAGTTTGAATGGAATTTGACTTTGGTTTAAACAAATGATTGTGTTGAGGATGAACTGATTGGTGTTTGATTGGGATGACATTGGTATATGCTGAATTAACAGCAGATGGAAATAATATAATGATATGCCCGACAAAAAGGTACAAGTTTAAATTTGGTATAAGCATGAGATTTATGAGCCGATTTGGCAAGCCGCTTGGCTGTTTGATTTTCTTTTGGGTTGAAGAAGGCCCAGAGAGGCGAGTTGTAGTTGTACCGATTGAGCCGTACAAAGGAGGTGCTGGTGAAATTTAGGGCGTTTAGAAAATTTTCAGTAATTTTGAAAATTTTCGTAAACAAGAATGAATTAATATTTATTTGGAATGTGTTGGTTCATTTGAAACTCAAGTAAGAAGTAAACAAATAGTTTTACCCAGTTAATAGGGTGTGGTTTCTACCTTAGTAATTTCGAGGACAAAATTATTTTAAGGGGGGAAGAATGTAATGTCCTGTATTTTTACGGTGTAATAATTTATTTATTTAAATAATGATTTAGAGAATTAAATGGTTGTTTAATTAAAAAATATTGAATATTTAATTAATATAAATAATAGAATAATATATTTAATTCCGAAATAGTCGGAGATAGTGAATTGACAATATAATGTGAACTGGACAATTTAAAATATTTAATTCAGCTTAGAATTTGAATTAGAATAACGAATATATTATTTAAATAACGATAGTTTGAACGTATAATTATATTATAATTATAATCGAGCCTATAACGTCGTGGCAGTTCGCTATTTAGCGATTCGAACTTCAATTGAATATACAGATTCCGTTTTAAATCGGATTTCTGTGAAACAAGAAACATTCGGAGCTGGTGAAGTACATTTTTCTAATGGAAGAGAAAAATCGGGATTTCATTATGTAGATTTTGATTTATGTCCAAATCAAATTTTAGAAAAGTCGCTATGGAATTCCTTTGAAATTTATAAATATATATATTTATATTATAAATGGATTTTATATATAAATCGAATATCGATATAACTGGAAAATTGGAAATATCAAGTTATAAACCCAATTGGAGCTGTATGACATTCTGTTGGGAATATATACGATAATATTTATTAATAAATATTTAATTTAATTATTTTTAAATATATTTATATATTCAAATGGGTAATTTAGAGGTTTAAAAATAGCCGGTTTTGCAAACGACCTCCGTTTTCGATGAAACTAATTTTATTGGATCCGCAATATTAAATTATTGTTAGATTTCAATTTCCGTGATTTTTAGAGCCAATGTGTGGCTGTACGATTTTTATAGTTAAAAACAGTTGATAATTTGACCTTTGAAAATATACTGTGTGAGCAAACGGAGTCGAAATTCGACGAAACTAGTTTCGTTGGGGTCCGTAATGTCAAACTCTAGCTACATATCCATTACCATGATTTTAGAAGATTGTACGTGATCATAAGGATTTCTAAAGACGAATACAAATAGAAAATTGATTAAAAATGAATAAAATAATCAAGAATAAAATATCTAGATATTTGATTTGCCTATAAATACTCCTTAATTACCTCCTTAAACCTAAACTTTCTTTTCTCTGGTCAATACATCTCATGGCCGCCAGTTCTTTTTCTTCAGCAAACGAAATTCCAACTTCAAAATTCATTTTATATTCACAGAAAATCCTAAAAATTTCCAAGCTTATCTCTTTGAAATAGAAATGGAAGAAGCTTCGATTTCCAGTGTTCATTGTGAGGTGCGAATCCATTCTCGTTCGCTGGTTTCATTACAGCGAGATTCTTTTTGAAACTTTTGAGAAAATAAAGCTTAGATCCTTGTTTTGTTATGATATTTCGATTGAGGCCGATGCGATAATTGACCGACCCGTTGTTATTTGAATGGACCGATCCAATGCTTTAAAGAATAGACCGACCCACTAACTGTGTTAACTCGACCGGTCCGCTTTGTTGAGACCGATCCATATTTCCGGCCGACCCAGTGCTTTGGACTGTGTTTTAATAGGGTTAACACTAAATAACCATGGATTCTAAGACTAAATGAAAAGGGAAAAGGAAGAGAAATCGAAATTAACCAAATCCAAGTATTTACCTCACTACCATCAGAACTTTAGACGCCTACACTATAGATAATCATTCTTTTCCTCTAGATCCTGAATCAGAACTTCCTAGGACTAGTTATTTTATTTTCAGAAGATATTTGCGGTAGAAGAATGGTAGAGCCTAGGCGACATTTAGAATTTTCAGAATAAAGCTAGGCTCTGGTATCTTGTTTATAGGCGTAGTAAAAAGCCCTGAACCATCAGATTTAAATAAATTAAATTTGAACCACACAACAACTGAAAATAAGTCAAAAAAATGCACTGAACATGCTTGGGTTGACCCATAGGTCGAGCCAAAGGGATAGGTCGACCCACCTAACTCATGGGTCGACCCTTGTACGGGTCGACCCATAGGTCGACCTAGGGCAATGTTGGGTCCTCCCATGGTCCTCTTCACATGTTATCTGCAGATTTGAATCAATTTGAATTTGTATTTATATATAAACCTCTTATATATATACAAACTTATAAGGTTCATAACTTGTTCATATGTTATCCAATTTATGCAAATTTAGGGTCTATCTGAACCAGAATTCAGAGATGAACGCAATGGTAATGTCGATTTCACCTAATTCTGAATATTTAAGTAAATTATCCCCAATTTACTATCTTTAAGTATGGTTATAGTATACAAAACTTAGGGGTGTTACATTCTCCCACCCTTAGAGGTTTCGTCCTCGAAAATTAATAAGGGTAAAATTCAGTAATCCCTTACATAATTCACAGCCATCATGTGTGCATCCAATAATGCAACCATTTGTGAACTAGTGCAAAGTTTAATTCAACATAATAATCCGTGAATGAAATGAATGCCTAAGCAGTACCTCCTATATGAATGTAAATTTTTCTTAAAAATCTTTTTGAAAACATGATGCACACACCCTAAATATACAAGCAATTCCTATATGAATGCAATATTTGAAAATAAAAATGCTTTTTCAACCAAATTTTCCCACACTCTTACTGAGTAAGAGCGTAGTTTATCCAATTTCTGCATCCAAAACCCTAAAAACCATCTTTAAATTTTGAATTTCAAAAATATAATTTTCTAATTCGATTTCTTATGTTACAAAAATTTAGAAAACGGAAAATTTTAAATCCTTATTTTTCTTTTATGCACCTTTTTTATCTGTACTTGGATTTTACACAACTATTTTATAAACATTCCCTATTTTCCTATCTAAGCACAACCCACATAAGAATTGTTACATATTTTCTTCTTCAACTTATCTTGGAAAAATTTATTCTTATTCACCTTTTCTCAGAATTTTCCATTTTCTTAACTGTCATGTTTCTTGCTTTACTGAATTTGTTGTTTCCTTTTTAGTTATGCCATATTACACTTCTCTTAGCTTATTCAACTTAATTCTCGGACCTAAGTTTAGTTTCAAATAAGCCTTCTAGTCCTTCTACTAAAATAGGAAAACAAATGCTCTACACAGCTACTACTTAGGGCAAGAATCTCAGGACTATGTCCCCCCTTAAATAGAAAAGTTCAAACCACGAGATCAATGACATGTTTCGGTGTTACCTTAACTATCAACAGGAACAAAATAATAAAACGATCCGAACAGAACTGTAATAACAGGTTTTACCCCAACAGGAAAATTAGCAACAGGATCTAAACACTTACTTGCCCTTCACTATCTTGTAGTCACCCTTAGTCCTAGTTGTGTACCAACAGTCATTTCCAAGCAACACCCTAGGCTTCTCAATACTTACTCATTCAACGGGAAATTACCATTATTCCAAGATAATTCTCGCTATGTACTACATAGCCTCAAAAACTTTCCCCGTCTTCCCTAAGCACTAATCTTACCTACTCCATACTTTTTAAAACAAGGTTTAGCCTTTTCATTTCACTTTTCTTCCAAAAGTTCAAAGTATCAAAACTTTATTTTCCTCACCAAAACTTACTTTTGCCAAACCATAAAACATGTCAATTAAAAAAAATGTGAATCTTTTTTTTTCAAATCATAAAAACTAGAGTAAATAAAGACAACTATTTCCCAATTTGGTTTACAACTTGTTCTTGCCTATATGGTAGTTCGGTTACTTACTACAAGGTGAAAATATCTACTCTATTCTTAATTTCTTCAACTTGTTAAATTTTTCTGTCAAAACAATTATAAAAAATGATTGTTAAAAGAATGGAGATTTCAAAACTTTCTTTACTAAAAAAATTCTAATTTTCAGCAAAATGCAACACTTTTTCATACCATATAACTTGACAACTAGCGAGCTATACATGCTCTATAATACACACCTTTTACTGAGATAATTTTATTTTAAACAAAATTTTCACAAGAAATCACTATTTCCAAAATATACCCCATTTTATTTCAAAACTCAATATGTACTTTTTCAAATATGTTCTCAACACATTTTAAATAGCAAAAACACTTTTAAAATCAAAACTTGAAAACACCATAAACCATCTTCCGAAAGCTTTACAATTTCAAGTTCTTAAAAGTTAACAACAGGGTTAGACTCAAAGTGGGTTTCTAACTTACCTAGGCTTTCCTAGACACTCCCACAAAGTCAATTCTCTCAACTATATATATATATATATATATATATATATTCATGATCCATTTTCCTCTTTTTAACCTTTCCCAGTTTATAAGGTTTTACTGCCAAACCCACTAATATGTAATATTAACATATGGGATCTACCTTTCTTTATTTCCAAACATATTGTACACTTCCCACCCAAATTACCTAAGGGTCTCAAATTTCCATATTCATTCCTTTAGTGTACAAAACAGACATCCCAATTCTTAACATATTATAATCTTTCTATTTAGTGGGTTCCATAATGGATCTAGGTATATATATAATATTTATATTTTTAAAAATACAAATACATTCACTCATTATTTATATAGGAATCCTAAACCTAAGCTCTGATACCAAATGTAATAACCCAAACTTGGCCAGATCGATTTTTTTTCAAAAATCTAATATATCGAAATTTTGCCGGAATGACATACGGATCTCTGTGTAACAATGCTATGTTCCGCACAGAACCGCCATCGCCATGCTATGTGAGCATATGGACTGCCACCTTCGATAGAATCAGATTCCATCATAGAGTAATGCCCTAGAGTCTACGATACACCAACCGGAGCAGACACGCATGTATCTAGACTTTTTCACGTACGTATCGTTAATCGTACTTGATGCCTCGACCTCGATGATACACCATCCGGAAACAGTATGCATGAATCCGCATGTATTACCTATTGTGCACCGAGTTCCGTAACGGGGCTATACCAGATACACGGTACTTGGTCGGGAGCCTTTTCAGATATCTGTATACATAGGTGCTATGGTCTACATTTTCATGGTAGCTATGGTCCCACCCGACCCCTCCCTTAACTAGTGAAAGGCAAAAAGATATGAGAGTTAGTGACGTTCCCCTAACAAACAATGTACATATAAATTGGCATGCCCCACAACTAAAGCCTCAATAGAAAAAGGTCAATGGTCTTTTGGTTTAGCTCTCCATCTTTCCGCATCATGCTGACTGTCGGTGACCGGTACCCGACGATTACTATCAATCAGATGGTTAAACCCGCCTAAGGAAAACATATGAGATAGTTGTAACCTGTCTAATCACAAGGCACCAGGTTCATCGAATCACCTAAGCCACCCTACAATCAAGGTATAATCACCGAGTAGTAACGCGCAAACCCAACCCCTGTGAGCACAGCCTAAACGCTGCCACCGCACAGAGGATTATCAGGACTACCCTCAACGTCCCAGGAAGTCGCGTGCTTCCCCTTCCAGTCCTTCAGGGCCAGTAGAATATCAGTAGAACAACAGGCAGAACATGCAGAATAATTAGATGGACATGCGCTTCCCTCGTGTCTTATGACACCACGATGATCTACCCCGTTTGCTTATTCACCTTCAGACGTACGGACTAGTCCAAGTGCCTCAGGTTAATGTGTTATTATACCCTATGTCTAAACATTTAAATACGCGCTTGCTCTATATCATCGAATTTCCAATTAACTTGGTAATTTCAAATCTACTAACTTCTTATTCAAGTTACCAAGTTCCTTTTGCTTATTAATATCAGTTATATAACTTAACCCTTTTAAGTTCATTAATAAGCCTTCAACATGTTATTCTTATCAGCAAATTTCAGATTTCAGGTTTATAGATAACATGTTCTTCTTATCAGCAGGATTCAAATTTCAGGTTTTCAGGTTACTTAATTTATAATTAAGTACAACTTATTGCATTTGATAAGTTTTCCCTTCTTTCCTTTACTTACTACAAACAACGAATTTGAGGTTTCCAGATTAATTAATTTATAATTAAGTACAACTTATCTTATTACATAAATTATCTCATCTTCTCTATCGTTTATTATAACCTAAGTTATAATTTCCACTTGTCCCTAAGACATTCCCACCTATTATCTTTCCTTTTACCCATTCAAGTTTATTCATAATAGGTTATTATCATTCCTCGTTCATTCCAATTCTTTTACTATTGTAACTTTCATTCACTTCCATTAATTACAATTAATGCCATTTGATTCTTTCCAGTTATACACATATATTTGTATATATGTTTATGCACCAAACCTCACACATTAAGCCGACCACTTGTGGATGTTGGATTTGCCAGGCAGTTCCGGGCAGACTTCTGTCACAAATTGGACTTAACCTTATGTCTTAGCATCATTATATGTATCTTTATTCTTCCAAATTGTACTGTAATTCTTATTTACAATATTTTGTCATAATAATATTCTTAAACAAATATACATGTTCATTGTAAATTTCATAATTACGACACTCATAAAAATTCTATACAACAGAAATGTTCTCAATTCAAGTTATGATTTACATATTAACATATTCGCATAACCCCTCAGATTTAACAGGTTTATATAATCCCAACTGATTAAGCATGTTAAATATTACAGGTTAACAGGTTCATATAACCCTAACAGATTAAATAGATTTACTTAACCCCACAGATTTAACAGATCCCTCAGGTTACTTATAGTTTCATTAACATATTTCACTTAATCTTGAATTAAGCTCACAGTTTTACATGTTTATACAATCCCAAATATCCAATCATATTCCATGGTACAAGGTATGCCCCAAATTTCCCACTTTTATTATCATTCCCAATCATTCCAATTTTTTCCCAAATTCGTTCATATGTATGTCTCTTACGAGATTGTCCTAGGTCGAAGGCAGTCTAGGATTATAAAATAAAAAGGAAAAGAAGAGGGAGGAGAATAGAAATAGGCATATAATTCATTTTTTAATTACAACAGTACTAATTTCAATAGATTTCAACATATTTATAACACATACTATCGGGGAATGCCAAATAATAAACATACCGTTATCAAAAGAAGCATAACTTAAATCCACTCACCTAATAGCTTTACAATTCATGGAACTGGTCCAGATCTAGCATTCCATGGCTCTCCTAACTGAATCTAGAATCTAAATAACCATGGATTCTCATACTAAAAGAAAAAGGAAAAAAAAGAGAAATCTAAATTAATCAGATCCAAGAATTTACCTCACTATGATTAGAACTCTAGACGACTACACTGTAGATAATCATTCTTTTCCTCCAGATCTTGAATCAAAACATTCTAGGATTAGTCAATTTATTTTTTTAAGAGATTTGGGTAGAAGAATGGTAGAGTATAGGCGGAATTTAGAATTTTTCAGAATAAAGCTAGACTCTGGTATTTTATTTATAGGCATACTAAAAAGCTCTGAACCATCGGATTTAAATACACTAAATCCGAACAACACACACTACTGAAAGCACGTAAGAAAAACGCACTGAACATGCTTGGTCGACCCACTTACCCCCATGGGTCGACCCTTGTATGGGTCAACCCATAGGTCGACCTAGGGCAATGTTGGGTCCTCTCATGGTCCTCTTCACACGTTATCTACAGATTTGAATCAATTTGAATTTGTACTTATATAAGCCTCTTATATATATACAAACTACTGAGGTTCATAACTTGTTCATACGTTCTCCGCTTATGCAAACTTGGGGTCTATCTGAACCAGAATTCCGAGACGAACGCAACGGTAATGCCGATTTCACCTAATTCTGAATACTTAAGTGAGTTATCCCCAATTTATGATCTTTAAGTATAGTTATAGTATATAAAATTTTGTGGTGTTACAAACCACCTCACATTAAGGTTTCTTTTTGCCATCCTTTCTTTTCTGCTCTTGCTGCTTTCTCTTCTTATTGTTATTACCACCCTGCTGTGGTTTCGGGGCTTTCTAGGCTGCAACAACAACTTCTTCTTCTTTGGGAAACATGCTTTTATGTCTCATAGCTTTTTCCAGTCTCTTCTCATATGGATCGTCAACATGATCCACCAATGGTCTCCCGATATAGGTATCCAAACCCATAACAAACTTCTCATTCTTCGGATAAGGAGAGTCAATATACGAACGAGCATTCATGGACAAGGCCTCAAAATCAGAAACATACTCTAGCACTGGTCCACCATTCTATTTCAGCTTCAAAAACTTCTTGAACAGAACAAACTTGTGAGCTATAGAGACAAACTTCGTCTCAAACTTAACTTGGAATTGCTCCCATGAAATCTCATCCTCCGGAGTCTCTAGAGTGACAGTGTTCCACCAATCTATGGCTCTGCCCTGCAATTGTCTCGATGCAAGCTTCCTCTTCATTGCATCATCCATACCCAAGTATCCAAAAATTCGTACACAAGCATCTAACCACCTTTGAACTTCTTCTTTCTGTCGGCTCTGTCCCCTTGAATGGTTTTCCTCCAGGAGATGCGAAGTACTTGCTTAGCTTTGCGAAATCCATGACTCTAGGAACCTGCACTTGAACCCCTACATCTACCGCGGCTGTCTCCTGAGAGGGTACCCTCCTCATGATCGTTGTAATTATGGCCTCGAACATAACTAGGTAGTCTGGTATACCACCATTACCCTCTACAGGAACAGTACTCTCCCTAGCAGCGTGTCTCGATGGTCGACGACTCATTCTAAATCCGTAATATAGAATGATTAGCATCTTAAGAGGAAAACTGCAAATGGTGTTCAAATGCTATTATATTATACACTCATATATAGTATACATCCATAAAAAATCTACAAATACGTATCTCATACGTAATTACGTCCACGAACTTTGGCTAAAATCTATAACCAGAGCCCAGATATCAAATGTGATGACCGCCCATAACTCCTGCACTAACCAAGAGGAAGAAAGACGTGTTAGGCAGCTATGGAAGATCATCAGAGTAGGATAACACAATACGGGACCTGTCGTATAACTTACAGCGCAAGGATAAACTATAATAAAACATACACAATGGGCTATAATAGTGAACCATATTTGAGCAGAAAATTGAACTTTCATAACAACTAAAAAGAATATCCATACATCTTTGGATTATGGCATAAGTGTATGTACAAATTCACCTTACTACAACACTCTGAGTCAAACATTAAACAACGGAAAAAACAGATACTATATAATAGAAAAATAATACGTCAACCTCCTGCTCGCCACCGCATAGCAGCATCGTCCTCATTAAGATCAAACGACTGTCACCTGTCACTTATACTTCCCATCCACAATAGGATGAATAACCCAAGGCAATAAGAGGAAACATAAAACCTTGAGTCAGATAATAGTCTTAATGAGCTGTAAAACAACTATCTAACATCATCAATAAAGTATATGTGAAGGAAGATTAATCAACTAATTTACCAACTCTAACAGCGAAGAACCCAACCCGCCTTCCCTACATCTGATAGTGATAGCCTTCACAAACAAGCATTTAGAAACAACAATGCATTCATGGAAATCAGAAGCAACCAGACATTAGTAATATAGAAACTAGTTATATCTCACATAAATCATCCTAATCGAGATCAATATCACCTAAACACAAGCCCTGAAGGCCAGATGCAACATCAGACAAGCACCCAAGAAACATCTCCTTCGACGTTAAACAATCTATGTGAGGCAGTACAAGAAAAACAACCAACATTCATGACTCTAGCTATCACCGCCTATCCTGCTTCGAAACCATCGTTAATCATATGAAGACCAACCTTGCCATACGTCAAGGGTTAATGGTAACCCCGGTTCTAGCAAAACCTCCATACACCTTTCAACGAAACGTATCTGGGCCTTTCAACGATACCCAAGGTACTCGACCAGCAACCTTCCAGTCTTTTAGGAACCCCTATTATACCCTTGCTTTAAGCCAGCTAGAACCTATGACAATAATAATCTCTTAGCCTATATCTCTAGTCGTACTTCCTGACGGCTATTCCCAACTCAAGCAACCGCTCGGGAAACCATTATCCATCTACTTACCACTTTGAGTCATCTTCACATTCGTTGCATTTCAATGTTTGACGAACGCATCTCAACACTTCAAAAATTCCTACTTGAACCCTCTTCAAAGTCACATCCATTACTAAACCAAAATAACCCCACATAATGGTCCATCATAGTCAGGTCGTCCCTCCTTAGGTTGTGACCGACCCAAGACCAACGACCAATCAAAATCAAGTCTTGGCCGACCTGACTCCCAATGTTGTACCCCCACAACCTGATTCCCCAGGTCGTTCTAACCATCCCACGACGTGACCTTCTCAGGTCATTCCACGACCCAACTGTCCAAAGACCTGATGCTTCAAAGATTCCCACGACTTGAAGCCTCGAAGCTCCCAACGACCTGTTCCCTTCATCACATAGGACGACCCGCCTAACATCATAGCAGACCGACCTGACTCATATGTAATGAACTGAAACCAACAATCCAGACCGACCTGCCTTCCTTCACACTGGCATGTTACGAACGACCTAAGTTACACACGAATGAACTGCCATGCAACCAGGCAGAATGACCTGCTTCCTCCAGAAGCCTAATGACCTAAGCATCAACGGTTTGAGCACTTCGAAGCTCCAAGTCGACCCAACAAAGAAGCGAAAATCTAACTTTGGCAAGCACCAAACCACCACATATCCATCTATTCTCTTCTCGCCACGTCATACCAACCTAAGCAACCACGACCTGGTAATAATGACCCAACTCATTTCGTGTCTCCAAGCCATGCAACCTATCATAAAAAAGACCCGACTCCAGATCTAACCAAATTAGCTCCAATCTTGACCAAATCATTACCAAACGACGACATATATTCAAACAAATCATCCAAATCATCCAATTCAACCATAAACATTATATGAAATCATTAACAACCCCAAAATGACAATCATTCATCAATAATCATGTAAAATTCACCAAATCATGATAAATCAATGCACAAGCTAAAACAATGGATCTAACTTGCATAAATATATGAATTACCAGTTTTAAGTTGCTAGATTAGATCCTATGGTGATTCAAATGAAATTATACTTACCATGATGTAGATCTAGGTGAAAACAACTTAAAATGATGAAAATAAGATCAAACAACCCATATACTCGATTGAATCCGTGTGAGAGATGCTTATCACTCACCAGATCTTCAAATAAGCTTAAAAACAATGAATCACGAATCCGAACAGCGAATATCTATCTCTAAATCACTTGAGTTGATGCGATCTTCCTAGACTTGACGTAGATCTGGCTTTAATTGATGTAGATCTTCAATCTTCTTCCTTATATCTAGATTTTAATGGTGAAAATGTGTGTTTGATCGAGCAAGGAGGATCACGAGCTGAACCAAATGAAAGAATGAATAAAGTAAACTATTCTCCATGCCTTTAACCCCCTATTTATAGCCTCCGACCAGCCCACTAATGGGCCACCCAAATCAGCCCATTAATAGCTTACAAAACCTGTACAGAAACTATGTAGCATTAAAACATCGATTCATCCCAAACTGCTGAACCAAATCTTTAATATGACAACTCTACGGAATTGAAAATACCATTTTCTTTCTAATAAAATCGATCTCAGCACCTGATTCAGTCCTAGTTAAAAGTTATGCCTGTACCAAACTGACAAGGGCAAGATGGTCATAGATAAAATTGGTAAAAATTAAGGATATGTCTCACATCCCCATAAACAACATATCAAAATATGAGAATGATCCAAATAAAAATATTTTATGATCCTCCGATATGTTAAATGCGGGATGTTACTTAAGTGCACTTTCAAGTTCAAGTCCAATTCAAGTTAATCCTATTCGGTTTCAAGGCCATTCTACTTGTCATATAATTCTATTCCAAGTTCATTCAAATCAATCGACAAGGATCACATATGTCACTTGTTTTTAACGTATGAATCTGTTCAATGTTTTTAGCTTAAGTTAACAACAACTCAAGCAACTTTAAAATAATCAAACATATGTAAGTTTGTGTTATATTGTCTATTCTAAGTGAGTTGTAAAGTCACCTTTAATCAATCAACAACCAAGATCCAAAGCCTAGGTCCAAGTTAGCAACCTCGTTCCTTCTTGTTTTTCCTCCTCTTCTTCCTTAATTAGTGCTTTTTGCCTCCTCATGTCCTCACTTCTTACTCTTCCACTCTTTATTTATTTGATGCTAAACTATATTCTAATGGTGTTCTAAGGTCTTTTGCAAATTTGACTGAGTTTGTATCTCATATGAGTGTAGTTTGAGAAATTTAGTAAGGAAAAGAGGAAAAAGAGAAACCATTAAAGGAGCTTCATCTTTCATTTAGGAATTTATGAATTTCCTAAAGGTGTGTCCTCCTTTTATAAGCTTAGGAATATGGATGAGAAAACACCAAAATGCCCCCCTCCCCCAAAACCCTAATGCATTAATGAGTAAAACGATGTGTGTGTGTTGGAGGGGGGGGGGGGGGTGATGTGATGTGAAGTATTGGTGATGGTAAGTATAATCTTCAAAGCTGAAGAATTAAGTTTCAACGTATACATAGAAGGAGTAGATATGCATAGATTTAGGATATTTTCTACCTTCTTGATGTGACTAATTATGTGTACATATGTATGCTTATGTGCATGTATGTACGTGTATGTCTCAAAAAATGTTGCATTGATTTGATGCATCTTTCGTTCGATAAAAGGTTATAAATCCTAATATTGAACCTAGGTTATATTTTAAGTTCTTTATCAAATTATTTTATAAGCACAAAAAACTTGGAAGTAAATTAATTATCTTTAGATAATTATAACAAGCATAGTTGAATTATAAAACTGTTATTTGAATATATAAATGCCTAAAATATAGAAACTTTTCTTAAATGCTCATTTTTTTTAAAATAGTGACATCATCATATTTAGTTAGCCATAATATGATTTTTTTTTCTTATTTAGGTTCAAAATAAGTGTATGTAAGAAAATCTGAACAACTTCTGATGGTAAAAAAAAATTGTTTATTGATAAAGCGATTTCGGTCATTTTATCAATATATTTTTGAAGAAAATATTATTTAAGACATTTTTCTAAAATAAGTATATCATTATTCATTTTAATTTAAATGGTGTTAATTATCATATTATGTCATATTAATAGCATTTAATCCATGATTCAAACATCTAAATAATTTAGATACTTATATATGAAGTGTTCGAAATTTCGAACCGTTACATTATCACTCTTTGTACTTAGACACGTATAATAAATGCATGATTATAATTATAGGGTAGTACATATCTTTATATGTGTTGACTTTATGGAAGTAGAGAGCAATACATGTAAGATACTTTATACATTTTGTGCCTTATATTATTACAACTTTTACAGTAATTTGGGATTTGATTATCGCTCACATCAGACTTTTGTTTGATCTAAGCTTTTATGTTTCCTCTTATTACCTTTGGTACTCATCGTTTATGCTAATGAGTAGGCTAGGTAACAGGTGTAACCATTATTTGGAGTTACACAGGAGGATCAGTAGGAGGCGACTCTTCTTATATTTATACTTGTATAATTATTGTTTAATTCGATGTATGACACTATAGAGCATTCACGATGTTGACTATCTATTATTAGAGAAAGTTTGCCGATTGAGTCATTTATCTCTTGAATAAACACTATTACGTTACTATATGAACTTATATACTGTGATTATATGGCTAAAATAGTTATATGGTTCCGCTTGTTTTATATCCATGATTAGTATTATATTTTTCCTGATGCACTGCAAGAAATACAATAGGATCGGTGATCGTTTTATTTTATTCCTCTTCTCTTCTAATTTCTTCTCTTCATCTCCATTTCTCTTCTAGTTTTATTCTATTTCTTTCCATTGACAGCTGTCCTACGTCGATCGGGTGCCCATACAACGGGATGAATTCTTCTGTACCCAACTCCGATGTTCCCATGTGCCGGATCAATCTTACCCATTGATTTGCACAAAATCTAATGGTTTTGAGTGGATTGTAGGACTCGTTCATTAGATTATTAATAATATGTGTGGTTGATGTGTGGTGGTGATTTGTCGGGCACACGGGAACACCGGAGTTGGGTACAGAAGAATTGATCTCCCATAAAACACACTATTATATCATATATGCACTAATAGAGTAGGGTGGTCGTCATAGGCTTATTTCTTCGTCTGTTAGTGTAAGACCTAAGAAAATGATACTATTTTCTTAGATTGCTAAACAACTAAAGAAAATGAGGTTAGATAATGTATGTACTGTGTACTAGTGCCTGGTGGGCTATACTATCTGTTGATATCAAAAAAGCATTTATTTTTAGTTTATAGCCAACATGGCGGTGTATGCATTCGACAGCTACCTAAGTGGAATTTATTTTCAAAAAGTCATTCTGATAACCTACATGCCTAGTTAAGAGCTTACCTGATGGAAGTTAATTTCAATTGAAAGAAAGTCAAATTGCGTTTTCTTTCATTACTTGTATTATTTCTTCAGAGCATCTTGATCGGAATTATTTAACCATATTTTAATACGAGTGGCACATATAGTCCTCGGTTTCATGATACTATAAACCCATTCTTTAGGTCATAATATTTTGGACCATTCAATAGGTCTTTTGTTGAATGGTGCTTCAAAGTTGTCCCAAATCGGGAAATACTGATGTAATAACCCGCAAATTCCGAGCCAGTTTAAAAAATTTTATTTTGACAATTTTAAAGAATTTTGAATATTTAAAATGAATTATTTTAAATATTATAGACGAGAAATTTATTTTGAATATAATTCGAACGTATATATTTATACGCGTCGTTGTTAGAATATAAATAATTATATATAATTATAAATAGAATTGAAAATGGTGCGGTAGTTCGATAATTCAATTTCAAACTTCAATTGAATGTACCGGGTGCAAAACAATCCGGATTTTAGCAAAACCAAAAACATTAGGATCTAATTGATGATATCTTTCCAACGAATCCGAAAAATCGAGATTTCATAGCGGGAATCAAAAGATATGTCCAGTTGAAAATTCTGAATAGTCGCTATGGAATTCAGGCCCTTAAAAATGGAAATTTTGCAAACGACCTCGGATTTCGACGAAACCAGTTTTGTTGGGTCCGTGATGTCAAATTATTGCTAGGTTCCAAATTTCATAATTTTCTGAATCAATATGTGAGCGTGGCAAAGGAAAACGCGGTTGACCAGTTTCAGTTGATTTTAATCGACTGGAAAATGGCCATTTTTCCAACGGTCACAGAATTCGACGAAATTAGCTTTGTCAGGACCGTATCATCAATACGAAGCTAGAAAATATTTTTCTGGAATTTTCCTAGTTAGTATGTGACCCCGGTAAATTGAAATGCGTGTTCAAATTCAATATATAGAGTTATATGTTGATTTCAACGGAAACTGATTCAAACGATCATATCAGCTTGCGATACATATCCCATTGGGTTCGGAATAGGGGTAAAACGCTATGGACGAAAGGCGGTGGGCCTCGTTTCGAGGTCGTATGTAAAAGTCAACTTTTTGAAATATAAATTAATTAAATAAATAAAAATCTTCTTTTGCATATACCCCCCCCCCTTATATTCTTCAACCCGATCAGAAAAAAAAACGCGGAGAGGAGCTGTCGCTCCTCCATCGGGGGGCCACCGCACCACGAAACAACGCCGCCGCCCCCCTCTTCCTCCTCCCCACTCTCCGATCTCGCCTAGCCTCCCTCCTCCTCTTCTCCGAACCCCTCTACCTCGCGCTCACCCTCCAGTCACGAGACCCCCACCTCTTCTCCGACCACACCTCCACCGCTCGCGCCCCCATCCACCGCGAAGCCCCCTTTCCCTCCTACTGCCAATCGACGAAGACGCTCCCCCCCCCCTCAGTCCCGAACCCGCGACAGCAAACCCCCTCCCCCCCGTCTATCGAATACTGTAAGTTCTCCATTTTAATTTTGTTTTTATTTATTTACTTTATTTACTTTATTATTTATTTTTCAGATTAGGATTTTTAAAAGAAAGTATAGAAAAGTTTGATTTTTAGAGGCAAGATTTAATTTTTAAAGGTATGATCTTTATATTTTTAAAGTAATAAAAATATGATTTTTATATTTTTAAAATGTTAAAAATATAGTCTTTACTATATAGATGATATAAAAATATGATTTTTGTTTATGTAGAGAAGTGAAAATATAATTTTTACATGATAGAAATATTAAAAATATAGTCTTTACTATATAGATGATATAAAAATATGATTTTTACTTCGAGAAAAATATAAACTTTATATTTGAAAGGCGAAATCTATATTTTTTTGAAATGGAATTTTATCTGTATGATAACGTAGTAAAAATTCAATTTTTAAAGGTATGAAGCAATTATAAAAATATAATTTTTAAATTGAAGGTGAATAAATAAAAATGTGATTTTTATTTTAAAGACATCAAAATATAAAAATGTGTGATTTTTACATATGTAGTGGCTACAACAACGAAGATGTCAAAAATGAGATAATGGTGAAGATTTCTATCAAAGAAGAGTCAAGATGATTGGATAGCTATCGGTGAGAACTTCTCACCTTTCAATTTCTTTTTCTAATTATATATATATACTAGGATGCAGACGGTGCTTAGTAGCACCCGACACAACCGTCCACAGACCATGGACTTGTTTGTTTGGTTGCATAAATTAATTTGATGATTTGATTTGAATTTGGTTGTTTGGTGAATTTGATTGATGTGTGAATGGCGTGGGCCTTCACTAGACCGGGGATAAGGCTAGGCCTCGTCCCGTTTCTAGTATCGTGCCGTTATGCCGCCGAAATTTTCTAAAATATGTTAGGAAAATAAAAATATCATTTTATTGTGTAAATGAACTGAATAGAAATTCATAAGTTAAAATAAAATGTTTTATCGTTAAAAATATAATTTTTAACGTGAATGTGAATAAAATAAAATATTCATTTACAAACCGGACGGTTTGTTTATGTACACCTATTTGAAGGACATTGATTGGGTCGATAAATTTTACACATCTCTCAACTGCACAAATAAAATATGTGTTTGATTGTTTGAAACCCCACACGGGTGTTGGGGTGAAATTTGAAGTTCACTCATCCTGATTGATTAAATATGTCGATCGATTGATTGACAGACTGTTATAAGCGTTAGATATCTATATTTGATGCTTGTACAGTATAGTGCACTTTGGTTGATGGTTGATTATTTTCAATGCTATTATATACGTGTGATGTATGAAAAGTCCATATAATTAACATTATATGGTGATTGATTGGGCCTCATTCCAATTTAGAAGATAAAGAATATTATAAAATAAATGTTCATGTGTTGACTGTACTCATCCGTTGAGATTAGTCATGTGTTGAACGAAATATTTTAATAACAAAATTTACATCTTTATAATATAAAGTAAAGGTTCATGTGTTGACTGTACTCATCCGTTGAGATTAGTCATTTGTTGAACGAAATAATTTAACAAAAGTAGTCACACGTGGACGGTACTCATTCATTGAGATTAGTCGTGTGTTGACGAAAAGAAATATTTGAAAAGAAATATTTGAAAAGAAATATTTGAAAAGAAATATTTGAATAGAAATATTTGAAATAGAATATTTGAAAATAGAAATATATGAAGCCGTGTTGATTAGATTGACGCCATCCAGACGTGAACGATATTTATATCGATTTTATTCAGTTTAAATCGAAATGAATATGAAGCCGTGTTGATTAGATTGACGCCATTCAGACGTGAACGATATTTATATCGATTTTATTCAGTTTAAATCGAAATGAATTGAATATATAAGGATTTCGAAATGAATTGAATATATAACGATTTCGAAATGAATTGAATATATAACGATTTCGAAATGAATTGAATATATAACGATTTCGAAATGAATTGAATATATAACGATTTCGAAATGAATTGAATATATAACGATTTCGAAATGAATTGAATATATAACGACTTCGAAATGAATTGAATATATAACGATTTCGAAATGAATTGAATATATAACGATTTCGAAATGAATTGAATTTATAACGATTTCGAAATGAATTGAATATATAACGATTTTGAAATGAATTGAATATATAACGATTTCGAAATGAATTGAATATATAACGGTTTAGAAATGAATTGAATATACAAAGATTTAGAAATGAATTTGAATTGAATAGAAAACCAATTTGAATTGAATCGAATTGAAAACGAATTCAAATTGAATAGAAAGCGAATTGAAACGAATTCAAATTGAATTGAAATTTGAATTAAATAGAAATGAATTTTAAAACGAATTTTTAAAGAAGAATTCAATTTTGCTTTGGATTGAAATAGAAGTTGAAATGGTTCTTGAAACGAATTTAAAACTATTTATATAATTCGTTTTAAATAGAAATCGACGAAATATATATTATATATATTATATATATAATATAATGGCCTGAATAGACCGCGCCGCGGCAGTTCGTGAATTTCGACCATTAATTTCAAACGGACATTACGGGAGATCCGACCGTCGGATTCTCCTAAAACCGGAACCGTTGGGTTCGTATCGAAAAGAGCTTTCTAAAGAATATTAGAAATTTGAAATCTAACGGTTGGATTTGGAGATACGTCCAAATCAAATTTGAAAAAGGTCGCTATAGGTGCAGTTCGATGGCCATTGTTGGAAATCGACTGTACGAGCCTTGATAAAATTATTAAAAATAGTAATAATTTATGTAAAATCATAAGAAATGATTTGGGAAGAATTGGGATGAAAAACTCCATATTTGAAAAGATAAAAATAGATTTTTATCGAAATGAACTAGTTTTGAACTAAATTTAAAACCCAATTATTTTTAAATAAATAAATTAGATTTAAAAGGGGTTTTAAATAATCGGGATTTCTAATATATTTGATTGGATTTGAAATGGGTTTATCGTGAACTGTGTTTTAAATAACACTAGTTCTTTAACCCGATAATAAATAGAATGTGATTTGGGTTTATCGCGAACTGTGTTTTAAATAACACCTAGTTCTTTAACCCAGTAAAAGGAGTTTAACGAATCTGCAATTAGATTGAAATGCGAATGGATAATCTAAATTATCAAATTTAGAAAATGAGCGAGAATGGAGTATTACCAGTTTTGCTCCAAAGCGATAGTTAAATCTTTAATTAGATTTGAACGTGAAATGGTAATTAATTTTACCGATAACACCGTGGTGTTAGATATGGAGTATTACCAGTTTTGCTTCATGAGATGAATAGGTTGGGATTGGAAATAAAATAAATAATTACTTCGGTGTGGTTCGCTAATCTCGACTAGTTTAGAAAAACCATAATTTGGTTTGAAACGACATCCAAAGGAAGATTACAGGATAAATTTTAAAGAATTTATCTTGGATAAAATTAATGGGAACCTTTCCCTAAGAATGTGAAATTTTGAAACTAGCTGTAGGTTGGCTAAGAAGAATGGTTTCCTGGGTATTGATCTG